>OY728127.1:1217946986-1227946986 GCA_963277665.1 Viscum album | reverse complement strand
AAGAATATAATCCATTCTAAAAGTATTGATCCATCAAAAGAGAGCTTGTGATTGGCACTTGGGAAAGATGTAATCAATCCTTAATCCTTGTAAAGGTAGTGATCCTTGGAAGAGAAGTGATCTATCATAAACCAGGATTTGGCAATGAACAAATATAAATTTGGTATTTCAGTACATTATAATTTTATGCTCCTTAGACATAGCCTTTTGAGGTTAAACTAAGTAAAAGTCAATGTGTCTCATGCGTGATTTCATTTGAATTAATATATTGATATGGTAAAGGTATAAACTATTGTTTTATTTAAATATTAAACAAAATCTAATGGGGTAGTTGTTTTCATATATCATACATTGATCTACTACCCTTATAAGGTTATTTAACCAAGTTGGGACAATAGTTGGTATCATAACCACGTGTTAATTATAGTGTTTCTCTCTAAGTTGTATCAATTGAGGTTTTCAATAACAATGGGATTCTGATCTTTGATGGAGAAAACATAAAATTATGGAATAACTGAATTGGGAACTACATGTGATCATTAATAATGAATGTCTTTACAATGGAAAATCATCGAATTTTAACCAGTATCAACAGTGGCGATTTATCAAAATATGAAAAAATAGAATATGATTCTGAGGGAAAATGAATCAATGATTTAGGTTGAGACAGATATTATGAAATATATATACAAATGTGAATTCGTTTAATTCATCACATGCTCTGTAGGAATAGTTGAATAATATTTATTGTGTGACTCAAAAGTCAGTTAAATGAAGATGTAGATTCTATAGAACTTGTATTAGAATTTTATAATGCACTAAAAAGGGTTTATGGATTCATTATTTGACTGGTTGAATATTTCTATGCAAGATATGAATGGTATTAGAAAAATTATTGCAGATATAATGATTGTCAATCATATTAGGAAAATGAATCCACCTCAGTTCAATCCAAAATATTTTGTTTTAGATGAAAAATATCCATAAAAGACTACATTATATAACTTGTATAATACTTTTATTGCATACAAGATAAGAAATTATGCTAATTATTTTTTGGGAAAAAGAATTTCCAATGATTTTGAATTCAAGGCCATTAATCTTCCACCATAGATGAGGGTCTGGATGACGAAGAGATGGATGATATGATATAATTACTTTCCAAAAATATCCAACGAGGAAAAGGAATGTTCAAATGGAAAAACCCACATGAATTATTTTAATTTGGAAAGGTAGGACAAATTTTAGCAAGGTTTCTAATAAATATTAATGAATTTTATGAGGATAAAGTTGAAATTACCATGAATAGGTCTTTATAAAATGTAAATGTTAAGGAAAACATCAAGATATATTTAATCAAAAGAAAGAATATTCCTTCATAAGAAAATGATAATTCAGAAGAATAGGCGGTTAAATAGATGAAGAACTACTGTAAAGATGGATAAAATGCAATGGTGGTAGTTGTCGATTGATACCAAAAAACAGAATAGTGTAAAAATGATGAAGAATAATTTGATGGAAGAGTTTATATGAAAGTTTAAGTAGATGCCACTCTTGAGGAGATAGCGGATTGGAGAGAGAAAATGAAGAAACCAAATAAATATTTCATTATGTCAACTGGTAGATACTGTAGTAGGAAGAAGATAATTTTGAAAATAATAATGACATTAAGAAACTAAAATCTTCAATTCCAAAGATAATATAAAATGATGTTGAGTAGAATAAAAATTTCAGAGTAAAAAAGAGAAATGAATAGTTTCATTATCACTGTAAAAGATAAAATATAACATATTTTAGAAAATGAAAAGAAATCCTCTACCTATGAAGAAGTGTTAAGGATAAGGAAAAAATATTTTTTATCTGTAAGACATCAGGAATGAAGATCATTCAGTATATAAAAATTACGGATGTGAAGAACATAGGTCCACCAAAACATAAGTAAAAATCATATACAAATAATATGGATACAATGGGGCTTGATTGAAAAAAGTATAAGTAGTTGTTTTGGTCAAAACATAAGAACATTCTCTAAGATTGATGATGGATTTGGGTATGAATCAGAACTAGAAGATTCAATGAACCCAATGGAAAACCAGTAGTATAGTATTTCAACACAGTAATGCACCCCATATGAGATTTTATTATTGTGGAAATATGGGATGCCACAAATATTATTCTTTCATTTCTATGAAGTATATAAGAGAATAAGAAAAATAGAGGCATACATATAGAGTTCAATATTACATGACATTATATGATGGTAACTATTTCTAGTGGGGTGGATTCAGGAATATAACAAGATATTTCTCATCAATAATGTAAATAAATGTTCTGAAGAATACTATTGGTGGTCATAAGAATTTGATCAATGAATCATAAAAAAAATATGAAAATGAAATATTCTTTTTCCAATTTATAAAATGAATATGGTCCATCATTCTCTTTGAAAGGTCACAGTTATCAATACATGCTTGGTATGATGTAAAAAACATGGATCAAAAAAAAATTTAGGAATGATGTGGTTGTAGAGATTTCCCAAAAATTCTTAGATTAACCTAGTGTATGGATCCTTGAAAATAGATGCACAACCCATACGATAGGCCATAATTATATTATTACAGGACATAAATATAACCATGAAGGAAGTGTGAAATTTGTTAATAATGAAGGCCAAAAGATTATTGGTCCAGGAAAATCCAAATTTGGGGGAAAATAAATTATGTATTTTGGTGTCTTAATTGTTAAAGGTCCCACTAAAATCAAGATTACTATTAATAAAAATTTTGTATTAGTTTATGATATACCTTTAATAATAATATTGTTATCATCAATTTAAGGGATGGTGCGGTTTTCATATAGGTAAAAATAACAAAGGGGGTATTTAACTTGTATGTTGAGAACAAGATATGTTCTTTTTATCCAGAGAGGAATGAAACTGGTTGTGGAATAAAATACATGTACTTCTCTTCCAAAAATCCCTATATGTTATTTTCAAATGTTATGTGACTATATTTCATCCTAAGAAATCATGTTATCATGGTCATATGCTTAATACTTGTAAAAAAGGAAGTTCATCCAAAAGTAAGTCATGGAAAAAGTGATAATGTCCACCAGAGTGATTGAATTGATACATGAATATGTATGTAGACATATCTCCCAAAGATACATTGATTTTAAGAGGTGTTGTGTTATTTAATTGATGAAATAAGTAGTGTGTCATGATTATTTTTCATTACCCACAAGCTTGATGAGTTCAGATTTATAAAACTGTATTATAGGGAATATGAATGGATGCCTAGATAGATGATTCTAATGATTCATACTGATAATGGTATGTAATTTCTAAATATTCAAGTAGAATATTACCTTGAGAAACAATGTATAAGGTATCAAGAATCATAACAAATTATACATCAACAAAATGGAATGTTTTTGAAGTGTTATTATAACATCGACAACATAGTCAGAATAATTATTATTTGAAAAGAGATACAGTATAAATTATATAAGGAAGAATCCTTATCATCATTTTACATATCTAACATGGTTTTTTTGTCTGAAGGAATAAAATAATCCAAAAAATATGTGTTATGGAATGAATCTAACATTGAAGTAGTTTATAATATTTTGAAATATATATTTCAATGTTAATAAAGAGAAACACAAAAAATATGAATAATGTGGAGATGAGGATAATTTTTATTGATATATAGGGAAATGAAAATCATATAAATGTTTCATCAAGAAAAATGTAAATGATGCTGAATGAAATGATGTCACTGTAGAAGAGTATGTATAGAATCTACAAAAACAGGATTAACATTTAATTGAAGAATATTTTTGGGAGGTAATCAACTTAGATAAAGTAGAAGTAAAATTGTTAATTCAGAAGAAGAGACTATTGTTGAATTGGTGTATGTTAAATCTCTATCTTCATGAAAGATGAATCGTTGAGATGAAATTGATAGGTAGAACATCATTGGTGATTAGATAATGCCAGTTCCAAAATGAATAATTAATTCATTACAAATTTAATACTTATTATCTTAGGTATAGCCAAAATGTTTTGGAAAAGAAGTTGGAGATGAAAACTGGGTTAATTATATAAATTAAGAGCTTGACCAAATTGAGAAGAATCATACATCGAAGTCTGTTCTGAGACCAATATAAAAAAATTTCATTGGCACCAAATGGTTCATTACAAAGAATATGAATGAATATATCATAATGACTTGAAGAGCTACATGAATAATGTGAAAAGGACACTCTGAAATAGATGTTATTAATGTTTATGAAACATTTTTACCTGCTGCGAGGAAAAATAAAATCAGGTTATTCATGGCTATAATAGTACCAAGAAGGTTCAGTGTTTTCTTAATGGATGTTATGTCAGTTTGATGAATGTCATTCTAGAAAAACAAGCTTATATAGGGAAGCCATATGTCGTTATTATCAATGAATATTATAATATAGTTTTTCAGCTAAGAAAGGCACTATATGGATGAAATCATAAATTAAGAGAATGGAATTCAATACATGATCATTTTTTGAAGGAGATTATTTTTTTTATTCGTGTTTTTTATAATAGTATACATGTAAATAAGGAAAATAATCAATGAATGAGGATGATGGTTTATTTTTAAGACAAAACATTTGGTGTATTAGATGATTCATATAAAAAATAGTTCGTAGAATTCATGATATGTGAATTGAAAATGTCAATGACTACTGAAATGACATTTTTCCTTGACATATAAGTGACACAACGAATTAATGGAACATTCATTTGTTAGTCTAAATATTCCATGGAGGTTTTGAGAATATTTTTAAGGGATAATTACAAATATATAGTGAACTTATAGGTTACCTATATGAAACTATCATGGGATGATAATGGAAAAGTGGTAAATGTAACCAAATACAAGAACATCATTAGAATAATTTTGTACTTTATAGTGACATTAGTGGATATTGTTTTTTCAAATTTTCAAGTAAAATGACATAAACATAATCCCAATGATTACCAATTGATATCAATGAAAATAAGATCTCACTATTTCATTGGAATGGTCTATTTTAGTTTTTTGTAGAATGATAAATCTCAACAAGAGTTATTGGTGTATAAAGATGTTGATTGGGATGATTCATATGATGGTTAAAGATCAACATCAATAGGAACATTCTATAAGATTGGATTGTGTATTTACTATATATAAAATAAACATTATTGAATTTAATTGAGCACCATGGAAGATGAATATATTTTGACCACTCATGTTTCCATATTTTTATTGTGGATGTAGCAGTAACACGATGAAATAAGAGTTGAAGTGAAGTCTCAGTCATAATCCATTGCCAAAATTAATGTTATTTAAATTTTATAAAAAATATGTTCCATCAGTCAAGGACAAATAACATTGTAATAAAATATCATTTTATCTAGGAGATGTTGGAGAAAGGCATTGTGATGTTGAAGTATGTGCCTATAAAATAATATGTTGTAAATGTTCTAATGAAGTCCTTACTAAATATGGAATTTGAGAAGCATAGATTGCCTCATGAAGTTAATTTTACTCCCCACACATTAAAAAATTTCATGTGGGACCCCCTCTCCCCTAGGTATGTTGTGTTCTTTCCCAAATTTGTTGATTTGTGTTCTTTACCATGTTTCATACCATAACGAAGTGACCTTTGGGATCATTGAAAAAGGAAGAGAAATACATTCATTATAAGGGGATAAATTTTTTTTAATAATGAATGGTGGAGAAGATAATAGGGGATTAAAAAATAAGTTTTCTAAATATGGTGATTCAAATAATGACTGATCAAACGATATTTATCATAATATATTAGGTTCCTAATGAAAGTAGTTGAAAGGTTTTGGAATGATGTGATTCACAGATGAAATTTTCATTTTACTCTTGTTTCTCACACCGAGCATGACTATTATGGATTTAATAAATGTTTTGAGTAAATCCCAGATCATTATCTAAATCACAAGAGTTGAATTTTGGTTGATGATGGAAGAATCATTAATGTGCTTTCAAATTGAGATGAGTTTGCAACAAACCCAAAAAGTTGATGATGTGTATGGAAGCTTAGGTAACACTTATGAATTGGAATCTACCCCCTCAGATAAAAAAGAATGAATTAATGAATATTCTAGGGATTCATATTATTGAATTTCATTCATGAAGAATGTTCTTGTGAAAAATTTTATGAACAAATGAATTTCTAGATGGAAGTAAAAAGGTGACTGAAAATTTCAAGCATTATAGAGGCTATGTGAGCATTGGAAATGTATTTGAGCTTCATGAAATGAGGTTTTTAACTAATGTTGGTTGAGATTTGGGAAATAGGAGAGAATATCCAATATTGTGGTGTTCGTGAATGGTGTAGATACATAGGATGAATTGTTTAGCTTCCTTAATTTTGTGTGAGTTTCAAGAATGTTGTGAGCATCATGAAACTATTCAAAAGTTATTTCCCATTAAATCAATGATAAAGTGGTATTAATCATGTTTATGAAAGTGGGACTTCATCCGAGAATCTACCTATTGTTGACAATCCATTCATTATTCATAATTTATGGACCTACATTTTCATAAATTGAATGTGAATCCTTTATAGAGAATTAAGAAAAGGAAGAGGAATTAAGTTATTTTTTTCACCAATAGTGATCAATTGAAATTTACATTAGAAGTAACCCCTATTAAGGAAGTGAACTATCCATAAACCATGTAAATACAGTGATCCTAGCCATAGAAGTTACCTTGCTGAAACCGTGATTTGGATGTGATCCATAGAAATTTTAGTACTTCAACACAATTCCATGGTATGGTCATTAGATGTAGTCTAGCGAGGGTTAAAGAAGTACCAATTCTTGTGTGTCATGGATGATTTTATATATGCTCATAAATTTCTAATGGAAAGGGAGAGAATTGTTTTTTAATATGAAACAAGATACAATGAGGATGATTTTCTAATCAATCATACCCAAGTTCACCCCACATCTAAGGATATTTAACATAGTTAGGATAACAAAACTCATATTTCATTTTTTCATTATTCACATATATTTTGACTCAATGATTAATATATTTTAATTTTCTCGATGAATATTGTATTACTAATATTTACACTCATTTATTAAGTTTTGGTCAAGATTTTACTTATTCTAGATGACTGAGCATATCCATATTTTCATAACTGAAATATCTTATTTTTTTAATCCAATTTTTACATTTTAAATTTTTATGATCATTTTTGTTCTCTAAATATAATTTTAATATTCCAATAATAAAATGTCTTTTGGATTCCTCATGTGGTGATTTTTATTTATACAAAATATGAAAAAATTATAAGAAGGTAATTTACCTTTATAAGATGTTGTGTAATTACATTCTCCCCATTAAGAAATTATAACTCCGAAATTATAAATTTACATAAAATTTGAATGATGTTGAGAGCACCACTTCTTAATGGATTCCTCCAGTTCCCACAGTACCTCTATATTATTATTGATCTCAATAGTACATTTTCTAAGAGAGTTGTCTTGTTGTATATAAATATATCTCTACCATCCATGATATTCACTAGATGATCCTCATAAAATAGATAATTTTCTATATGTAAAACTCTGAATCTAGTACATTTGAGGGATATGGTATATAATTCCTTATGTGTGATACATTGAAAACATCAGGTACTTGAGAGATGTAATTTTGGAGGGCTAGTCAATAGGAAACAACTTTGTTGCTATCTAGAATCTCAAAGAAGATGATGTACATATGAATTTACATTCTCTTATTACCAAATCACATGAATCTATTCCATGGATATATTAAAATGAATTCATTATCTCTATGATTGATATATATGCCCCAATGAAGATTGTTTTCACTTATATTCTGTCAAATTATAATAGTCATTATATACTAATGAATGCTTTTTACCTATTCTACATCTTCCTAAACTATTTATGATCAGTTTACCTTGTGTCCCCAAACATCATCAAAGAACATAGGTGTTTTACATATAATCCCATAAATGGATTCATATGGTGCCATTTGGATGCTTGATTGAAAACTATTTTAGCATGAGGACTAAACCAATGGTAGATTCTGATTTGATCCACCTTTTATGTCCATCAAGAATACTATAAACTTTTCCTCAATTTTTAAGATAGTTTCCTCATACTAGCCATCATTTTTGGGTGGATAACCCATAATGGAGGTCCAATTGAATTTTTGATAATGGTGGAGAGTTTTCTAGAACATATAGGAAAATAATTTGTCTCGATCAAATACAACCAATAAGGGTGATCAAAGAAGCCTCACCACTTATATAATGTATATCCTAGAAAATTGTTCAAGTGATAAGGCCTATCAAATTACAATGTAGTGGGATGTCATTATTTAATGAACCACCAAGACCAATATGGAATTATTTCTTCATGATGTCCCCATAATACCATTGAAAAATTTTATAGTTATGTTTTCACATTTCTATGTATGTGTCATTAATGGTTTCATCAACCCCTTATAATTTTTATTTAATTCTTCACCAAGTAACATACATGGAATTTTGATAAATATTTCATGTTATCCGTCTTTATATTATCCCAGAAATTGTTCTATTAATGATATTGATATCTCATTAATACCCTTTGTGGGTGGATAACGTTGTGCAATGATTATCTTTTAAGAATTCAATTTATATATAAACATTTTATAAAATGCATAGTCACGAACCAAAACATAAAACTCATTCATCACCAATTTTAAACTATAATAATTTTCCTTTACTTATATCATCAGCATTATTTTTAATTTCAAAATCATATTACTCATAATCCTTTATCTTATACTTAAAGGGATGATTGAGAAATCATTTGGGAACATTATGATGATGTTCTATCCCTTATTATTCCTTTGTTCAGGTTCATCACATTTAAGAATATCGTATCCTTCTCAATTATCACCATAGAAAATGTGTCTAGATCCTCTATACATAGAGCATATACAACTTTATTTAATTTCATAAGATGGTAGGCGATTGAGCAGTTATAGTCATTGATCATCTCAAACCATCATTACTAGAGCATAACAAGTTAATTCGATGTGAATATTGATTTGATCATCTTATGATTCATATGTATTTCACACTTTTCCCCATAAATATTATTCCACTATATTTTGAACATGAATATTGCTGCAGTCAACACCATATCATGTGGTCAATGGTTATCTTCATGATCTACCATCTTTTTGGAAGAATAAGATATCACACTATCCTTATTCATTATTACACAACCCGATACCTTATTTGAAACATCATTTTATACCCTGAAAATCACCCTTATTATGGGTAGTGTGAGGGTTGGTTCCTTGGTAACACTATTTTCCAATTCCATGAAGATCTCTTTACATTCATTTATCCAGGAAAACATTACCAACATTAATGTAATATTGTTTATAATATTTGAAAAATAAAGATAATCCTATCATGAATCATTAGTAATAGCCAAACCATCTATGGAAACTATAGTTCTCCATTATATATGATATTTTAGGCAACTACTAAGTTACTTTTTCCTTTGAAGGGTCCATAAAAATCCATTTTCAAGGGATAACATTCAACAAAAATTATACAAACTCTATCCAAAATTCACATCTGTTTTAATTTCTATATATCTTCTCATTTTAGAAATCATTGATCATAATATTCAATTAATAATCAGGATTCTACATACATTTGTATTATATGAAAATATCTTCTACAAATACTACCACAAATATTTTGAGGTAATCTCTAAATAATCTATTAATTAAGAACATTAATATTTTTCGATCATTACTGGGTTTTAAGGGAATAAATATAAACAAACTATGTCTATAACTTGTTTGAAATCTAGTCATATGAGTACCTCCCTACTTTATATTTTATTTTTGATATCTTAGATAAATGGCCACCATAGAGAAATATTGTGATCCATATAATCAAATGAAAAAGTCATATGTCCATGTAAGGTTAATTTTTATTTATCATTAATGTTGTTGCTCATGATAATTAATGAATAAGTGAATTGACTCATCATTCTACATGATGAAGAGGACTACTGCACCCCACAGTTAAATTGTTGGGTTTGTAAAACATTTTTCTAAATTATACTTATTATACTCATTCAATTCTTCCAACTAAACAGTGTACATTCAATAGGGATTATTTTATATGAGTATAGATTTATTTAAAATTTCAATTGATAACTCAGACTCTTATTCTAGGGGATGAAAATAATAACACTTCAAGGGATACAGAAATATAATCCCTCATAATCCTAATATCATCAAGACAGATTATATATTTTGTTTCAATAATTTAAGATAGATATGTTTCTCATAATTCAACAAAATCTACACTTCAGATGAATATTATAATGTATATTTATCCTCCTCATTATGTTAATAAAAATGTAAAGGATAACTCTGTATTTGAAGAGTTATCTCCCTCTCTTAATAGTTGATGTAGGATTTATATAAATTTATTCAATCTATACCCAATATAGAATAAAACACTAATAAAAGAAGTATGAAATTATTTTATGGATGGATATGTAAAAAACATATATTTGGGAGGATATATACACTTGGGATTCAATAATTAATCAATTTTTTATTCTCAAAGAAATCTCACCCCAATTTTATAAGGTGGTGTTAGAATATATCTACAAAAAATTCAAGATATAAATAAATGTGTAGATCTAGATAAAAAATAACATTCCTTATTATTCAATCAAAAGAAAGAGTACCTATCACCAAATAATTTTTAGGATTCATCATATATTTATTTATTACATGTGACCTTCCTTTGTCAATATGTCATAGAGGTTTTTTCGTTGGTTGTCTCTAGAAACCCATGGTTTATTGAATTGGTTCACATAATTTCCACATTCCTTGATGATGGAACACTATACTAATGGTTTATTAAGAAATAAATCTTCTTTTTCTATCTCAAATTATTGGGATTATTCATATTCCTTTGATACTTATTATCTGGATTCCCCTCATTTTCGCACTTTATTCATCTCACAGTCCCCTTCAAATAGTTTCTAGGAAGCTACATGCCTCAATTTTTACACTTGGTATGTTTGGAATTCTTTATAACTGATATTTATCATATGATCCTCTTAATATATACACAATTTTACACTTTTTATCTCCTACACCTTGATACCACTCATAGAAACCAACACATAGCTGAAACTTAAGGGGAAAACAAAAAACCACTTCATATATTTCAATGTAATGAATTAGTAGAAATTTTTATAGACATGTATTTATCCCATTAAAATATTGTAAACATTACATTTGGTTTTTATGAAAATATTATAGGTGTATCATGTCACCCATGTAATGTATTCCCAACATACCCTAATAGACAAATATTCCATTTTCATCAATCTGACGAAATCCCTCTCTTCTTTTTGATAGGGTTAGGGGAAAATATTTATTCTTTATAACTAATGAGGAAATTATGGGAACCCATTTGATTATCTTGATACACTATGGGAAACCATTATATTTTCTTGATTTATTGAGAGAAAAAATTTATGTGCTTAATCTACTATTGGAAAATATGTTTTTCCCAGATTGAATATGATTTGATAGTCTTGGAAGTTAAAACATGTAATATGAAATTTTTTCTATTATTATGATGGTGTTAAACTTATATGACATGAAAACATGGTTTAATCATGATTTATGATAATTTCTCAAGCTTATTATTTGTTTATTTTGAAATGATAGTGTTTTATGCTAGGAATAACATTTACAGACAATTATAGATTTAGTATGAACTTTTTTATGTTATATTCAAGATATCATTCTTTTATTCTTATAATGTGATTTCGTTTGATAATAAATTTATATCTCCCAGGTTTACCATTACAAAAAATTTTGAACATTCCCTTTCTATTATCCTATTTCTGTTGGTTTTGAAGAAATTTTTTAAGTCAGGTATATTTATGACTATTTTTAAATAGGAATATCTTATAGTTTATTCATGAATTAAGAATATTGTATCAATTCTCAAAATGAAACTATTTTTTTGTTCCTTAGAATATTACTTATGAAATATATCTAATGTTTTTCTAAATAGATATAATACTTATCTATGAACATCATGGATCACTATTCTCTCCATGCATTTAGAGATTACTCCCATGAATTTTTGTATATTTATTTCCTTATTTAGTAATTTAATTCATGGTAATATTGTTTTATCCTTGATATCTATATCATTACCCCTTATGATTTATTGTTAATCCATTTCCCTAGAGTGTGAAATCCCTAGAATGTTTTTGGATAAAATCTAGTGTTGTTGATGGAGGATTTTTATTATTACATTTTTCATTAGGTGTGTGAGGCCATTAATTAATGATTCATGTTGGGGTTGTTCAAGGTGGTTATTTTATATTTAGTTTCTATTATCATTCTATATTTAAGTGTTATATTCTATAGATTTCCTTTTATTCTTGGCATTCCTTGGTTTTGAATAGAAAATTGTCCTTATATTATTTAGTTATAGAATTTTTATTCATGATCATTTAATTTAATTAATTGTATTATAAATATTATTTTTTAAGGTTTCATTTATATGGTATTGTATTCGATTCAGTCAAAGTATTTGGTAAAAATGTTCATGGACACATTTTTTATTAAATTGGTCTTATAGGGGTGTTTAACATAAATACCATGATGATGTGGATTTATTTAAATGAGTATGTTTTACCTTTATTAACGTTTCATATAAAATACATAAGTTAGTTTAATAATTTTTCTTTAGATATGGATTTGGGGAATGAACATGATGATTTCTTCTTTGTTTGCAATTTAGTCGCACATGGGGGACCTTAGGTATGGATTCATGTGTCAATTTAAAAAAATTTGTATTATCCAATGGAATGAGGAGGAATTTGGGAGGGAGACTAAGGTAGCTTCCATCCTTTTTCTATGTAAACAAATATTCCTATGGAATTATTCTTAGGCCCCAGGAAGAATGAGATAGCTTCTAATTGTTGTATAATTTCTTTTTAAACTAGAATATATTCATTTTTGACTTACTCAAATGAGACCCTTATTGTTAGATCCTATGGTGAATATTTATTATGTATTAATGGGTTATGTATGTTATGTTCACGATTATTGTTCCATGGTTGAATGAAATTTTTTATGTGTGTACCCATGATACATTATATCATAATATTATGGTGTTTATGCTTATTTTCAGGTTGATGTCATCTTTTTTTCGTGTTATGTGTGTTATACTAGGTGGAATATATTCATAATTTGATCCTTTCTCTATATATTTAAGAAAATATGTTAATTAAGGTATCCCAAAGTGATTTATTAATAATAAGTTTAATGTGAACTAATTTCATAATGTGAACAACATTTTGAAATTTGTGTTTTTAAATTATATTTAACATTATGAATTGATAAAAGTCAAATAAAGATTCATAGTTCTATCTTACTAGAACATATGACTCACACCCAACATTTTTACTTATTTATTTAAAAAAAGTATTTTTCATAACATAAGTATGAGAAACTACACCATCTAGTTTAGTTTCCATTCATGATTACTCATGTTTATGGTGCTTTTTGGATGGTTGAGATACATTCTCATAGAGATTATCTATAATTGATATTTTAGGATTACATTTAATCTTTGGGTTGTTATTTATTGGCACATGCAGGCTTTCTCCGTTTATTTATTTTGACTATCGATATAATATGTATAAGTTTTCTATAAATTATTAAATAAAGATGTGATAAATTTTTTATAGTCATTTTTTTATATATTGTGGCTCAGATAATTATATATATTGATTCTACCAGATTAATTAGTCTGTTAATAAAGTTAATATAAATGTCATGATGTATCTTAATGGTGAGATTACTACCAAATAGCTGATTGTAATTCAATAGTCTTTTTCTCTATCCTAGGTAAATAATTAATGCGCTTAGAGCCTTATGGTTACGTGGAATGGATCCGGGGCTAGTTTATTATAGAATAATATAACTATGTGTGATACCAATTGATTCGTGAATTCTTCTAAAGAGTCAAAAATATTAGTCAATTAATCTTTTCATTTATTATCAAAAAAATATTGGATTAATATATCGAAGAATTATCCTTAACCTATATATATTACTTCTTTTATCGACTATTTGGTAGTCCAATCATTTCGAATATTTACCATTATTCTTGTAATCATAAATTGAGCATAATTATAGAATATATACCCATACACCATTCTTTATAATTTATAGGATTTATGAATTTCTTGTGATCCAATTTAGATATCCAAATAACCCTTCAATCTACATGCATTTAATATTTATTGGTTTTAGATGTTAAAATGATTAGTTTTTTTGTTGTCAATGTGGATCTTATTCTTATATATTCAATGATCATCAAAGTGTTTGATGATCATTTTAGAAAT
Source organism: Viscum album (assembly GCA_963277665.1). Taxonomy (NCBI): domain Eukaryota; kingdom Viridiplantae; phylum Streptophyta; class Magnoliopsida; order Santalales; family Viscaceae; genus Viscum; species Viscum album. The sequence goes on along the minus strand of OY728127.1, from coordinate 1,227,932,477 downwards.
ATGTTAAAGACTATGAAGAAGGATATTTTCTATATAAAATTTATATTGGTTGAATTTTGGATATAGAAGGTTTCATTCTTGGGATATATAATCACAGGAAAGGGTATATTAGTGGATCCTTAAACGACATATGTTAATGAGTGATATCCCAAAACAACTGCATCAAAAAAATCAATAATTATTTTGGGTTGATTGGATAGTGTTGAATCATTGAATGGAATTTTTTATGGATATATAATAAAATAAATAAGTATAAATTGATGGGATCTAGGTTCTATTGTACAGGTAAATATAAATAAATTTTCATGGATTTATAATGATTGTGGGTCAGTTTATCTATTCTTATAGTACCCAATAGTGTTGAATGGTTTCTATTCTTTAATTATTCATTTATTAAGTGATTAAGATGAATCATCTAGAATAATGACATGGGATATATTACTCATCACGAAAATTAAAAATACATTAGTAAAATTACAAGAATCGTGATTAGGATGTGGAATTGTTAATTTATAAATTAAAAAAATAATATAATTATCATTATACTAAGAGTGGGGATATATATACAGGTCAAAAAAAATTTATACATATATTTATCCATAAATAGGTGAAAATTCTTGAAATGATGTAATTAGAGTTGATAAATGATTACTACTATTCAATACATTTGCTCCCTGAATAGAAGAACACGATGGTTGTTGCTCTTTGATCGAAGGACCTTGCCAGTTTTTCCATGATGATGATTGAATATGATTCAATAATGAAGTTTTTGTAAAATAATGACCATGAAATAAAGAGTAATTGGTATATATCATATCATTCTCAAATAAATGTTAAACTATAAATCCTTGTGAGGATTATTGTGGCACAATAGGAGGATGTAAAACTATAGAATAAGTTGAAAAATGTTCCACAACTATACCATGGTTATGATGGAATGATATGGTTTATGAACCCACTGCATAGCTATCTAATACAAGGAATGAATAAGTGGATATTTGATAATTTCATAGTCCATCAAAAACTATCCCTATCCAATGTAATATACTGTATAGGGATTAGAAAGTGTATTTATGGAAGGAAAACATAAAATGATATATTGTATAGAATGAATCTTGATTCCTAGTATGTCAACAATCGATGTCTCTAGGATATAATTATAAGCGGTGTTACATCCATTTCCTATGAAAAAATGAAAAAATGAAAATGATTACAAGGAATTCATCGCCATACTACCCAAAACATTTAAATTCCATAATGCTATTTGGGTTGAATTTATCACTTAATTAAGTAACCAAATTTCATTGTTGTAGTAACATAGAGAGGACAATTTAAACACTAGAATGTATATTGGAAACTATATATATGGATATGAAATGTATTTGGTATTATCATATTCCACTAGTTGAATTTTCATATGAAAATACCATTCAAATGAGAATTTAGATGGCTCTTAACGAATCACTCGATGGAAGAAATTGAAAAACTATAATGTGTTGGGATGAAGTTAGATAAAATATATATTTTAGCTGACCTAGAAATGTTAATGGTAGAGAATGTTATATCCCTTTTGTAACACATTAGGGTAGTTAAAATTCAATAATATTTTTATTCTAATAATCATTATTTAGATAATTATTTTGATGTAGGTGATAATATATTCCAACTAATATTTTCTGGGAATACAATTATGAGATTTGGAAATAATGAAATTCATAGAACTAGATATATAAGTTGCATTGAAATTGTTTATCATATTAGTACGGTCTCTTATCATTGGGTACATTCACTAAATCTCTATCAAGTTAATGATGTTTTCCATCTATCATATTTGGGAAAGTAGATTACTGATAATTCATATATAGTGAACTCATTGTTTATACCACTAGATTATGATTTTTCTTATATAGAAATGTCATTGTAGATTCATGACTATTGGTGGAATGTTATTTGGACCCAAAACCCTAAAATGGTGGCAATATTTTAGTGAAACCATAAATTTGAAGAAGCACTTTTAAAACATTGGGATGTGATAGGGTAGAAGTAAACTAATTTTTTTCTAGTGTAAAATAATTTCAATGGAAAAAATTCTTATTTTGGGGATGTAATATAACATAATTATATTTGAAGATATATTTCACATTAATTTAATATTTTTTAAAATATTAATTTATAAGTATCACTATTCTTAAAGGAACATGAATATTCTATTGAAATATTATTATTAAATATGTGGTAATCTATTAGCCATTACATTGGTGGGTATGAATAGGATTAATTAAATTGTGAAAATAAGTTTTAAAGGATTTCCATATTGAAAAAAGTCTCTACTAATTCCCTAAAAATAAGTACACAATTATTAATGTGAAAAATAGTAACACCTTATCCAATTAAATATTTTAATATTCATCTAAATTTTTATTAGGAATATAGTTAATGGAAATTGTTTTCGTTATTGAATAATGAATAATTCAAAAATAATTCACATTGATTTTCAATTTACATTGGAATTATAATATATAAAAATTATTTATTGAATACAATAAAATAGATTCAATATATTTAATTATTATAATTAATATTACATAATATTTATGACATAATATTATTCTATACTATATAGTTAGCAAGGTAAAAATCTTATTTCCACAGTAATTGTTAAAAGTATTAAAATAGGGGTTAACATAATATATAAGGGGTCAAATATCTAAAAACAGTTGGTATAATTTTATAGTTTTTTTTCAAATTTTATTTAATATTTTTTTAATCTATTACTTTGACAATTTATTTCAGTCAAATTGAGTTTGAAATGTATTATATAATCAAATTTCAAATATTTACGTTTTTTCAACATGTATTACATAAAATAGTGAATGTACTCTTATAACATTTTCGCACCACATGTGCTATTCATCATGACAATTTTCTACCCAAAAACACTCAAAATATCCTTATCAATGATATTGAAATTCTATTCTCCCAAAAAATCCCATCCATGTATGATTATGGTTATTTAAAATGCAGGATACCTAAAGAGAGGGTATATGCTAATAACAACATTTTTCATGATTAATGATCCATAAAAATCATCCAAATATTCTATAACCATATTAATATGACCCAATAAGTATATTTTATATATGGATATGCTTTTATTTTTATTTTAAAACCATTTCTTATCTTCTATACATCAAATGGAACATAAAAACAGCTCTCATGTGTATACATGGACTAACATCTCTATGAATCAATATATTTTGTTTTTCATCCATGACACTATTGGTTGAGTATATATATAAATTTAATAGATATATATAATTCTGAAAACAGAACTTTTATTTTCCAAATATATGATATTATCTATCCTCTTACCCTTTCGTATGTTGAAAAATGATAAGGTCACTAACACATATGTGTAGACGACCACCTCTATGAAGTATTGGGAATCGTTTTTCATTTAATGTTTACATTGATGGTAAAAATTATATGTTAAATGAATTTATATAATAAATATTATATAAATGCCATTTTATAATGGTGAATTAATTTTAAACTTTATTTCATTCAATCCATAGAAAAGTCGAAACAAAAATTGTGAGTATGTATGTATTATCCTATACTTGAAGTTATGTAGTTAATTTTTTATCACAACTTAATATAGATCATTATATAAGTATATATAATAAATAAATACGATATTTTTTACATGAAATATATTGTATATAGGATGATTCCATTTCCATGGTGATGTACTGGAAACATTAAACTAAAACATTCATTCAAAACCATGCAAGTTTGACCCAAAAAATTATTTTAATGAATTAATTTTTTAAAATGATATATATATATATGAATATGATTTTGGAATTGTTTCATAATAATTATATACTTATTATATAGAATGTTTCAATCTGTAATATGAAATATGTTATTTTTTAATGGTTCATCGTCTAAATATTTTTTCAGTGGTGCTTATTACATGTTATGAACCTATTTGTATTTTTGTGGTGTATATATTATAAAATTTATTTTTAATATCATAAATATATTTATATTAATGTTATCTAAATTTTCATTTTATTTATTTTCATTCATTAAATTTATGGAACAAAATTTACCAAATTTTTAAGGGTATATGTTATAATGTCATTTCTTTTTGGGATTGTATGTGTTAAAGTTTCATTAAAATAAATTATACAAAAAAATATTTTCTAATCAAAATCAATTTTCTTATCAAATAGTTATATATAAGGTTTTCATATATTATTTACATTTCCCACTCTTTATTACAATAGATTATTTTGAGTTATTTTATAAAATTTTGCATTTTTTATTTTATTTGGTCGATAATCTTTGTATTTCATGTCCATTTTATTATAAACGTGTTACTAATGTTTCAAGATATACATGGTGTTTTAAAAAAAAATTCATTTAAATAACTTTGAAATTATTTAAAATGTTTTAAAAGGGATATTTTTTATTATTTTATAAGGAATTTATTTTTAACTTTTCATAGATATGTGCAAATAAATATCACTTTTGATGTATATGGAGTGAATTTTTTCCCTCAATCATGACCGTTCATTGATTTGATGATTCCATTAAATATTTTTATATTTATTTGAAAAATACATATTATTTCCAATATTAAGGGGATCTTATTGTTTTTAATGATACAAAATTATTATGATACATTACTTATTTTTATGTAAATGATCAAATTCTCTTTTAATGGTATTTTTAATCATTGTCAACATCCAATGATGTGTCTTATGCTTCAACGGGGTTATGTTCGTATGATACCATTCATGTTATTTATCAACTTTTATAATGATTATGTGATGATGAAATATTTATGAAACATGTCTCCTTCCCATGGGTTAGTAATGATATGAAAATAATGATGAATGTTATTATTATCTTATTACAAACATACATAAAATTTTAGTTTTGTGATGTGTGGGTCTAACATTTTGATTACCACTAATTAATTGGGTAAGTAATGATATTTCATGAGATAATTTCAACTAGAATAGGGATATAATCTCATTCAATAAGGGAATCTATCCCCTGTGACAGTCATGGTATTGTTCATTGACTATGGAAATAATGTAAATGGGTTGTGATCCTAATCCACTATAGGACACATTCAATATTGATAAACTTGTCAGTGTGACCTGGATAATGAAATGATGGAAATGGTGAGTGATCCCAATGAGATATAATCATTTTCTCACTATGATAGTATTTTTTGAACCATGAATATATAAATAATGGAAACAGGGAGTGAGCCCAATCCACCATTGGAATCTACCAACTACAATATTCTTAGAAGTGAGGGTTAGCTATATAAATTATTTTCTATGTTTAAATGTCCTCCAGAAACCTATATATTATACAAAAAATATTTTGTCCTACCTCATTATTGATTATTTATTAATGTTCCATCTTTTGAATTGTTTTTTTTAAATCCTTATTCAATAGCTTATGATAAATTATCTTTGGTTAACTAAGTAAGACTTTCATAAGTAATTATTATGTTATCACACCCTTATAACTATCTTATTTCCACTTATGGTCATTGATTGATATTTCCTATATAAACCTTATGGAGAATCTGATCTGACCCAATCCAATGTTACATTTCACTAGGTTATAATACATGGTTTCAATTATTGTAATTATATGATTGTTATGATGAGAGAAGTGTTTTGTGGGAGAATTTAAAGTTACTTTATGAAATATGTTTATTATGTATGTTGTCTAATACACTAAACCTTTAATGATTTGGGGAATATATCATTATGATATGTATTTAATATCAATATAAAATTATGTAACATTTATCTACATAATAAATTGGTCACCTTAGGGTTATTTTGGGATTCCTATTTATCTTATCGAATATCATAATACCAATGGTTCCCAATAGTTATACTCATCCTTACTTATACTGTGCCCCTATTATCATACATTGATATTATATCATTTATGATGACTATTAATTAAATATCTAAAACATATGCCTTTGGACCATAAAAATTTACTGTCATAGGAATCTTGTAAACTCAAAAAATAAGTCCAAAATTAAACTACTTCATATCCTACTATGATCATCATAACTACAACCCATTACTTCAAAATAAGACTTCAAAATCACTAAATATGACCTTTATTAGTTCCAAAGAAGCACTGAATATTAGAGATAGATCGAAATCCCTTATCATTTATCAAAAATAAAAAAGTGTAGTTAAAGGAGACCATTTTAGGTGCTTCTAAAAGTGTGGATAATGGTTTGATTTTTTAATACACAAAAAAGAACTGATAAAAGAATCTTTTTTATGACCTTTAAAGGCGCTGATAAAGTACTCCATTATCAGTTACTGTAGGAGCACAACTAAAGGGGCATGTTGTACTGTGTTGTAATAGGAAACCACAATAATAAAAACATCACAAAATTTGACAACTAAATTACCAATAATAAATTTTAAAAAAATTAAATTTACAAAAATAAATAAATAAAAAAACAATTTTTTATTGACATTTCAAACATTGGTTTGTACAATAACATATGTATAAATTTTTACATACATTAAAAAATAGTATAGTTCTTTAGTACTTTTATCCTAACCCCTTCGTGATAAAAAACACATGTATAAGAAGCTAATTATTATGTAATTATACTATATATAAATAACTTAAGAGAAATTCCCAATTTTAATCTAATCTTTGATTCATACCAGGAACATTGTGTATCATATTGAGTTGTGGTTGATTATTTAACATCACACTATTTATTATTTGTCTTAATTCATTATATATACGAGAATTTACAAAATATGTATTAAATAAAAATTATAATGAAATTAATTAATTAATATAACATAGAATGATTAGAAAACAATCTAGTCTATTTTTATCGGTTTTGGTGTTGGGATACTTGTTTAAAAATAAAATTATCTTATATATTTAAAAGACACACATGGAGTCATGTTGGTAACATGAAGCATCACAATGAGGTTCAGATGATTCCTACACATATCAAATGAATTATGTACACTTTTCCTAAAGTATCAAAATAATATGAATGTGTTTTTATAGTTTTGAGTACATCACCTATTTTTTTAAAATGTTATCTTAAACATGAAGTATTCACATTGAATCATATAGTTCATATCAATTTTGAACTTGAGTATATATCAATTAATACTCATCAGAAATTACTAATGGATAATTTTTCTATATTGTCGAGACAATCTGAGAGAATTTTCTTGGTTTAATGTGAGTGACAATTTTTAATTAAATTGTCAATTTTAAATTAATAACATACATATTGAGATATTCCATAAACATCCTATATCAAATTGCGATTCAGTTGATTCCAAAAAAACAAAAATGACTAATGGGTAATTTTCATAATGTATTAAAACAATCTAAATTATTTATTCAGTTTTAAGTAGGTTAGTCGCAAAGTTAAAAAAATACCAAAAATTATTAATTAAAAAGATTCTATATGAGTCATATAGGTCACAAAATAAGTCATATTGATGTGTGATTGATTTATACAAGTCAAAAATGACTTATTAATCATTTTACCTAATGTATCAAAACAATTGAAATGTGTTTTCATTCTTTTGTGTTGGCCAGTTATCATTTTTATAAAAATCGATCTCTATTTTAAATAAAAAGATACACATTGAGTCATATCAATGACCCCATGAATTAGATTGAGGTTATATTGATTCCTGAGTGTTCCAAACAATATAAGGATCATTTTACTAATGTATAGAAAAAATTTGAAAGCATCTTACTTATTTTGATTATGTCAATTTTATTAATAAATGTCATTTTAAACTCAAAACACACAATTTGACTCATATCAATCACATCATATATCATTTTAAATTGATATTGATTATAAAACATCAAAAATCCCTTGTGAACTGATTTCCTATGTTATCAGGAAAATCCCAATGTTTTTACCTTGTTTTCAACAAGTGATATTTTTTGAACTAAACTTCAAATCACAAACTGCTAATAGACACATTGGGTCATATATGGCACATCATCTTTCAAATTAAAGTATTGTTGAATACTACACATCCCAAATAAATTATGGATCCTTGTAATACAGTATCAAATCAATCTGGATGTTTTTTCACATCATTGGGTAGGTTATATTTCCTTTTTTAAAAAATTGATGTCAATTTTATATTAAAATATACACATGGAGTCATGTTGATCACACCATGAATCAGATAGATCTGATACTAATTTCTACACATATCCAATATCATATTTATTGTTTTATTAAAGCATTAAAAAAATCCATATCGAATTGTGATCTTTTGAGTTTTTAAATTTTTTTTATTACAAAAACATCATTTTAAACTAGAACACACTCATTGAGTCACACCAATTATATAATGTTTTGGATTGATGGGAAAATGATTCATACAAGTCAAAATAAAATAATAATTTATGCGTTAAATTATTTAGGAAATATGTTTGTTTTTTCATTGTTTTCAATGACTGAAATGTTTTGAACTAAATGTCAATTTTAAACGGAGAAAAAAAATATTTAGTCATACTAGGAACATCATATATTAGATTTAGGTGACAATAATTCATGTATATAAAAATTATATATGGATAATTTTATAAATGTTTCAAAATAATAAAGCCAGGTTTTGTGGGTTTGAGTATTTTAGTTAAATTTTTAATCAAAAATAAATGTCACTTTTAAATAAAAATCTCTTTGAGTCATACCAGTCACACCATGTGTGAGATTCAGTTATGGAATGTTTCAAAATTTTCAAATGATTATAAAAACTAATAAATACAAATTTTACCATATTTTTATTTTTATTAATTTTATGAACTTCCAACACCACATATTTAATATTAATTTTTAACCAAAAAACCCTTCTTGTTATTGAACATCATAAGAGAAGAGAAATCTCATGTTCCCATTATATCATGATAAGTTAGCACAATTGGAAGATGGTCATCCTATACACATCAAGAATTCAATAACTATAATGGGTTTTCAACTATCAACATCGTATCAATATATAGTGTTGGATGTTCGAAAAAGAAAGGTAGTCGAAATTGAAACCATGGTTACATTGGAAAAAAGAAATATTTTTCTCTTTTGTGGCATTTTTCAGATATTTAAATGAAAAATATTAATTCACAAAAGGTGTGTGAAAAAATAAATATGTATTATATAAAAATGATAATGAAATAAACTTTCATATAGTATATAAAATGATGGAAAATTTAGTTAAATAACTGGTAGAAATTCACCATTTCAAGATAATAGTATGAATTTTTTATATGTTTCACGGTTTTCATTATCTCAGTTCTAGGAATGAAGACAATTTATTGCGGGCATGATCAGATTTGATAATCCCACCCATACTCGAAAAAAATAATACACCTGTATAAGAAAATAAATATTATATGACTAATGCTAAATGAATAAATTAAACATAAGTATGTAATACTTAATTTATTATATAGTTAATGATTTTACATTGAAAACAACAATATTACCTATATTATTGAGAATTAGAGGGAATATTATGGAATGTAGCATATTCCAACACTCTGGTGGTGAATAGTTTTTGTGACAGATGATGTTTGTGGATGTTTTGGTGAAAAAAGTAATTAATGATTGATAGACCACCCAAATATGACTAAAATTATCCACCTGTATAAGAATAAAATTCATATGTGAGTAATTATATAAATAAATAAATAAAACATTAATATGAAAAAATACATTAATTCAATGAATAATGATTTCACTTTGAAAACATCTTGATTAACATTATAATTGAGTAAAGGAAGCATTGTTTCACTTTTTACCATGAAAATGGAGGGAACATAAAGGAATGTTATAAATGAAACATTGAATGTGTGAAAAGGTATTGAGGGATAATATGTCAATCAAAGTTTTAGTACAAAAGACATGAAATATGAATATAAATATTATAATATAAATTAACTCTCAAATGAATATTGAATATTAAATCAACTTTTTATAATATAAATTTCCATTAAAATAGTGATCGTATATCGTAACATTTCCTTCACTTATTACAAATGGGTTTCCTTAATTATAGGTTATTCTTTTGCAGGATTTGTAACATCACGTTGTGCAGAAAATATTATCTTAATGAGTATTAAAACATTTAATTAATATAATGTTAATGTTGTAGATAAAATATAAGATTATGAAGAAAAAAATAGTATAAAAAATCTCCCCCTTATAACACCCCATGTTTTTATGGTCCATTTTCATGAATAAATTACAATTTTTATTTAAATCTTACAATGCACTGAGTCAAACATTCCTTTCACAATAAACTGACCTGTCGTATGTTACATACAACACCGAGTTGGCATCTGATACACACAACACCGAGTATAGATTTTGTTAAATGTATAAAATAATTGTGTTTGGATTATGTTATATATAACACCAAAGGAAACTTTCTATATATGTAACACTGACATGGATTTCATTACACGTAAGAGCAACCTTCCTTGATAGCATGTGTTATATGTAATACTAAGTTTCACTAAACAAAGATAGATTATTAAAATATTATTATTTAATTGGATATAAACTAGTGTTTAATAATTGTATAAACTAAATTTTTAATTATATATAACATTTACATTCGTCTAATGTATTTTCGTGACAAGATATAAGAACAAATTCAATTTTTTCAGATGAAATAAGTAATTTTCAAAGAAATATTATTTTACCCCCTTTTGATGGAAAGCTCTATTTAAATCTATTTTTTTGACGATTTTACAAGTTCTATTTTAAATAATAAACATTATTTGTAATAAGTACATCTATATATAACATGGTAGAAATTTTGGTATTTTTCTGATGAAAATCATATTTTAATGAATAGTAAAAAATAATGTGTTTTAATTCAAAACTTCCTTTCCATATAATTTATTTATATCGTTAGATTATATTCTTAATTGTTTTTAAGTGTTAATGGATTTTTTATCATTTAATAGTATTGTAGTCATTATATTTAATTTCTTATTTAAATTGCACATAATCAAATGACAATCTTTTTTATAGTTTTTACATCATAAAAACCATCTTTCTAGTTTTGACAATGAGAATAAGTTTTAAATTAATTAATGAAACTTCTATATTTTAAATTTTGAAAAATTGATTCCATATTTGTAATCAGTGGGTAAAAATTATATTAATATCATAGTTTTAATTGTTTTTGGATATTAAGAATTGTATCAACGGTAATTTTTATTTAACATAATTGTTGGTAAATCGTGTAAATTGATGTAACAAAAAATATGATAATGATAATAAATTTACCCTAACAACTAAAAAATTACTATTTTATAAATTATATTCCACTAATATCAACTAAATGTCGGAACTGATTCATTTAATTGTTTTTTCCTTGAATGTGATGTAATTATTATTAAGACTATATAATGTGACAGCATGTCACTCTTATATATCTTATATGTATAATTAATTTAATGTAGTGATAAACTTGAAAAAATATTGACCATGAATAGTATCCAAAAAGATAAGGAAATTATATACATCAAATTAATTTATTTTGAATTTTTAGAGATTAAATAATTATCATTAATGATGACACAATAGTGATGTATAAATTATTTTATTAATAGAAATATTAAATAAATAGTATTACAAATAATAAAATAAATGTTATAATAACTAATTAATGTGATCCATGAATTTTCGTGGTTATTATCACATGTATGGAGTGTATTAAATAATTTTTTTCTAATTTACCTTTTTTTGGATGTTCTTTAATGTCATATAAATAAATAGTGTCAAAACTAATACTATTGATATTTTATAAAAATAACATATGATTAAATTATTTTAAAAAAAAAGAAAAATTCAAACATATATTTAATAAAATTTCATAAAATATCCAATTATGAAAAATTAACAACACATAATTAAATATTTATAACCATTTCTTATTTAGAATATTATTACCACAACTAAAATTAAAAAGATTAAATAAGGATAAATCTAAATGATAATGTTTAAAATAAAATGACAAAATTTCCAACTTTTACTTGTTGAGATTATTTGAACAGATAATCATCATAACATAGAAATAAATTAGTTTGGGAGCATTATAAACTGAAAATAAATTTACAATAAAATAATATTTCAAGTCTTTCCTAATGTGCCCCTCCACCCTCTAATGAAAGGCCACCACCTCTACTCACAAACTTACACCTTTAAAGCAATTTGGATCATCAAAATTATTCTAAAATAATCTCCCAACATCCCTTTCATCCTCCAAGAGTCCAAAAATTATGTAGAAATTCATCATAGGGATACCTTTTGTGCAAATCAAAGGGAGATACCCGAAAAAGAGTTAATTGTTCATTACCACATTAAAAATTATTCTCTTCTTCTACTTCCTCTTCATATGTTATTTCCATACTAAAGTAATAAATATTAAAAATTTTACATTATTATGTGTTATTATAATTATTCTACAAACTTATACATCCTTTTATCAATCTTACCAATAACAATATCACCATATGAGTGTATGTACGACTTATCATCTCCACGCTATGATGTAACTTGTTATTCAACAATAGCTAATTTGGATGGGTATAATAATGAGTATAATGGATTTCAATAATGAATATAACCAGATAATTAATCTTTATAATTAATATACAATCCAATTCCATACCATTTAACCATTATTTGAATGATATTGTTCCCCATGTGTACGTGCGACCTACCGTCTCCACGACGAGATGAGATTCATTCTCCACATAAATCATTAAAGACTGAATATATAGTATATATAATAAATATGAATGATATATTTGACATAGTGATTCTACTGGATTTTTGTATAATTATATATGTTATTTACTTTCTTCCATTCTATTCTATAAGGAAAGGGAAAAAACATGCACGCGTACGTACAACCGACTATCTCCATGAACAGTTTATTCCATTTCATTTATCTATCTATTATATATATTTATGTACTGAATATTTATGATATATAAATCTTTTTTTAAATTATGGATGTACTTAAATCATGATATATTTAATAAGATAAAGAATAACAAGCGAAAACACATATGATAAAAAACGATAATTACCCAAAATATTTCTTTGACATGGAATTGATAAATAAATAGGAAATATAAAATCATAAGAAAATAATATATGATATAATAGATTTTATTATAGTTCTAATACAAGTTAATAATATTTTTAAACTGACTATATAAGAGTTTCAGACATATATGAAAGAAATCAGACCTAAGGTATGAGATAATTTTGAAAATCACTTTTTTATCTGAGAATATTTATACGGAAGTTTTAACTCTAGTATATTTATCATCCATGTCCATGTTTCCTAAATATGTATTTAAAATTTTTATTTATATCCTTCTATAATTTTTGAATTTCAATTTTACCCATTGGTTTATTTTTACTCTACTGTATGAATGTAATCTTTTATCATTTCTGGTACGAGGTGATTTTTGACTTTTCTAGAAAATGTACAAGAAGAATGTTTTTTTATCTTATATGGAATGAACTAATTTTTATGTCTTCATATTGACTTATTTCTAGAAACATTACTCTATACTATTTATGTTTATTTTGAACTAAATTCTTTTCTTTTTAAATTTCACGTCATTTTGAGAAAAGAAAACGTTTTTTAAGAAGAAAATATAATTTCCTCAAGAATCATTTTCCTAGTGGTTTATCAAAACTATTTTCCATATAAGATTAAATAGGTTTATGTTTCTATAACTATTATTACATTGATTTTACTGTTTTTATGATGGAATTATATTTATTAAATACACTTATTTTATATGGATTTTGATGGAATGATGTTTTAGAAACAAATTTTATTTCATAGGTTTGGCTATGGTGAATGTTTTTATGTTTTTGTGGAACGCGTTAGAATGGTTTCATTATGAGATGGATGTGACCTATATCTCCCTATAATTTATTTTGTAAATATTTATATCTCATGATTTAGTCATTACAAGAAATGCAAGTGAATACGATTCTCTAACACAGGGCTGGAATGTCAAGTAATTCCGGTTCAGTAATACCTGGATAGAAAAACATGTATACTTGATCCAGCAATGGAAATTTTTCACTATGATGATCGTGGAAGTAATTCCTTGGATGCTATGGAAATCATATTTTTTCCCTATTTTTTTCCACAATTCAATGTTATATGCTAATTATATTTTATAATAGTTTTAGATTCTGTTATGATTTATTCCTTATGAACTACCAAGTATTATTTAATTACTCAAGATGTTGGTATATGTTATATGTTGTATGTTTGTTTTCTTCATATGTTATGTTCATGTTTTTACATTTTTATGTTTGCATTTTGTAATATATTTTACATGCTTACCATTACTGTGCATTTGAGCTCATCCCTTTTCATGTTTCATTTCACCAAGGATTTGAGGAATGGAATTAAGTATGATTTGTCAAAAAAGGGGTTATAGTTATGAATGATAAAGAAGGATACAATTTCGATGTATTATGAACCAATTTTTTAAATTTTCTAGTTTCAAAAGGCAATAAATTATATGGTCATTGGGTGTCTATTTGTGTCAAGTAATATGAATTCCTCAAAATTATTTTAATTTCCATGTACATTAAGAATGGGTCATTACAGTTGGTATCCGAGTGAAGGATTAGTCAACCTATGGAAACTAGGATACAAAAACATTATTGAAATACCTAGAGATATTTCTAAGTATATTTATTAGGATTTTATAAGGGTTGGTAAAGTATATGATTAAATCCTAGAGTTTTTTCTGATAATGATGTATAACCTAGGATTAAACCAAATGTTTCATTGATTGAAATATTACAAGTAATTTACCTTACTTAAGGGTTTTTAATCACTAATATGTATTTCTCAAACTGTTTTATAGTATTTTTCAACACATATAACTACATAGAACATGGTTAACCATTTAATGTTTTAGATGTGAAAATTATGGGAATAATGAAGACCGATTTTCTAATGGGAAATATCATAAAAATAATCGGGATAATGTTATGAGTATTGGTCATACTGCTATGGATACAGATATTTTAAATGACTAGTGAATGGTATATGATCCTCTTATAGTATTGTTTAAATTAAACCTACAAATATTGATTTTGAGAAACCATAATAGATGATACATATTTCTTAAAATACATAGAAGATGGATCATTATTAATTGTTTAACAATAATGTTAGATGATTGAGGTGTATATGTTTTCGAATTCAAAGATTAGGTTACATGAATTATGAAATATATAAGTGTTTTCAGTATAATATTTTCATTATTGATTGATAAGGATATGTTGAATAGTTTTAAGGATCCAAAATTTGATTTATAGGTATGGTGATATACGCATGATTAAGGTAAAGACAGCCTTTAATGTGTCCTTGATGTTGAGATAATGATTTATAGATAAATATTTGATGGATTTGAATAAGTAAATAGAATTATTCTAGTTTCTTGGGAACTCATTATGGAGTTATTGAAAAGTGGATTATGTTATCATGGACGAAGTATAAAACTTTTTGGGACATTAAGAATATATCAAAAAAATTCTGGAATAAGGAAACATGCATGATTTCAAAACATATGTATGATTATTTAGGTTGTTACCATGTCTCGAGAGAATTCAGGATAAAGTCATTCCAATATTTTGAATGGGAGCAAAAAGATATATCTAATGATATATAGGGAATAAAAGATGGTATTCACATGCTTGTTTTTATGACCTTTCTTGTAATTTCTTTTTCTTGAACAGTGAGTTTGGATAGGAGTATTTTGGATAAGCCTAAAGAATTTAATGTATTAAAATGGAAATAAGATAGTATTTTTTAATGTTATAAATTTTAATTATTATTTCTGGAAAGTTATAGTTTTAAAAAAAGTACAACCCGCTAGACGTTGGACAACCTTTCGTGTCAGACAAGGCTGCAGGAATCGATTCCACTACCGAAGTGTGAGAGGCCTTCATCACCTACCAAATGTAAACAATAAGTCCCTAGTTAGTATAAATTTGTTTTATTTTATTTTTTCGGTATGGTATATATATTATAAATTCATTTTTGGAACCATATATGATTAATCTCACCATATATGGACTTATTTATATTTGATAACTTGTACTAACCTATTTTTTAATAAATTCAGATGGAATGACCTATCATTCTATTTATGGATAACAAGATATTCTAACACATTTGGAATGAAAAATTCGACTTCATTTTATTGAATAAGAGATAAAGTGGAAATTGTCAAAGGCGCGACCAATTATTAGATTGTACTAAAATCAATTAAGTGTTTCTTCCCAGTTAGTTCAACATTTGGAAAAGGATCCTGAAAACCAAAAATATTATCCTTGTAACTTCTTATCCGAGGAATCATATTGTCCCTTAAATCACAATAGATTTATTCCTTTCTAGTTTTTAACATTCTACAAACATTGTTCTCTATCACTATCCATCAGGGCATGATGGTTAGATTTTTCTTATGAATCTATGATTTCACATATCACTTATGTTCTCTTCTGTGGTAACCTAGGGATGAGTTACTTTGGGTATCCATTATGTTTATAAATTTTCTTTTTAAAAAGAATTTTTTGTATTCCTTTTTATGATGTGGGTTTCTATGAAATAAATGTTTAAGTATTAATCCTTTTATAACCCCAATAGATTTTGAAGGTGAAATTAACATTAAGGGGTGTATATTGTTACATGCTGAGTTTTATAGATTTTTTTTCAAATAAATAAAAATTTTCATTTTTATATTGAAATTCACTATGTCAAACTATCCTTTCACACTAAACTGACATGTCGTAGGTTAAACGCAACACCAATTTGGAGTACGATACATGAACCACTGGGTATAGATTCTATTAAATGAATAAAATAAATATGTTTGTATTATGTTATATGTAACAATAAAGTAATCTTACACTATACAAAATAATTACTTGACTTGCGTTACACGCAAGAGAAATCTTCCTCAATAGCTTGCATTGTTTACAATACCGAGTTTCACTAAACAACGATATATAATTAAATTATTATTAATTAATGGGATAGAAACTAGATGTTAAGAATTTTATTAACCACATTTTTCATTTTACATAACATTAAAATTCATCTTACGTATTTCTAGATTTGATATATGAATGAATTCAATTTTTTGGATAAAAGATGTATTATTCAATGAAATACATTTTTATAGCTTTTTGATAGTGAACACTTATTAAATATTGTGTTAGACAAATTTATAAGTTATATTTAAAATAATAAACATCCTAATTTGAATAGGCACATCATAATTTACCTTGGATGAAATTTTGGTATTTTTCTGATGAATTGAAAGTTTTAATGAATAGTGAAAAATACTACATTTTAATACAAAAATCTCCTTTCTTATAATTTATTTATATAGTTAGATTATCTATTTATTTGGTGTAAAGAGTAATAGGAAATAAAATTTGTCATTTAATATAATGATTTACATTTTATGTAATTTTAAATTTTAATTGGACATAAACACATGTCAATGTTTTGAAAGTTTTTTTACTTCTTAAAAACCCATATTCTTGTTTCGACCAAGAGAAATAATTTTGAATTATTTAAAAAAACTTTTGGGTTTTGAAATTTAAAAAATTGATTCCATATTTCTAATTTATGGGTCCAAATTATGTTAATAGGTTACTTTTATTTTTTGGATATTATGAATAGTAACTACGGTAATTTTTATTTACCACGGATTAAGGTAAATCAACTAAATTAGGGTTACATACAATATGAAAAAAATAATAAAATTTTTCTAACACTTAAAAACATCCAATTTAGTGAATTAAATTCTACCTATATCCCCTAAGGTTCTGAATTGATTCATTTAAATAACTTTTGTCTATTAATTTGATGTAATAACAATTAAAAAAAGTGACAACATGTCTCTCTCATATATCTTTCAAGTATAATAATTTTAATGTATTTATAAGCATGATAATAATTAGAACATAAATAGAATACCTAAATATAATGAAAATATCTACATCATGTGAATTTATTTAGTTTTTTTAGAGGGTAAATAATTACCATTAATGGTGACACAATAGTGATGTAGAAATTATTTTATTAATATAAATATAAAATAATTTTTTAAAAAAATATTAAAAGAAATTTTATGTGAACTAATTAATATTATAAAAATATTTTATTGGTAACTAAGATATTTTGGGAGTATATTAAATATTTTTGTTTGAATTTATTTTCTATGTGGATTTTATTTAACGTCAAATAAATGAATACTGTCAAACATAACACTATTAATATTTTATAAAAAATAACATATGATTAAATTTTTTAAAATCACAAAAAAATTTAAAAATTACAAATTTAAAATTATATGGTCTAAAGATTCATAAATTATTCAATTATGTAAAATTTTAAACAAATAATAAAATATTTATAACCATTTAATATTTAGAATATTATTACCAAAAAATAATAAATAGATTAAATAAGAATAAATCAAATTGATAAGATTTGAAATTAAATCTAAAAATATTTAAATTTTATTGTTTCAGTGGATTTAGACTCATAATCATATCACCCTCCAAATAAATTATTTTTAGAGCATTATAAACTGAAAATTAATTTATAATAAATTAATATTTCAAGACATTCCTAAAGTTCCCCTCCACCCTCTTATAAATGGTCACCACCTATATTCACTTACTTATACCATTAAAGACCATTGTATAATCCAAAAACTTCTCAAATAATCTTCTAAAAACCCACACATCCTCTTAGAGGGAACACTTTTGGCATAAATCAATTCTAGAAAGGCCTTTTTTGTAAATCAGAAGTAGATACTAAAAAAAGAGGTAACTGTTTTATCACCTATTTGAAAAACAAACTTCTACATCCTCTTTTTTTCTATACTAAATTATTAGCTAAAATATCTTCTACATTCTTATATTTTATTATAATTGTGGGACTACCTTATACCTCCTTTTATCCATCCTATGATTATCAATATCACCATGCGTGCATATCTACGGCATACGATTTCTACATTGTGATGTAATTTGTTGTTCAAAAATAATTAATTTTGATGGGTATAATGATGTGTATAATGGATGTAAATACATAATATAATTTTATAATTATTCACTATAATTAATATACCATCCAATTCCATACCATTTAACCATTAAATGAATGATATCGTCGGTCGTGCTTACGTATGACCTACTGTCTCCACGACGCTATGAGATTCATTCTCCACATTAACCATTGAAGAATGATAATAATGTATACCAAATAAATATAAATTAAATATATAAAATAATAGTTCGACTCTATTTATTTGTATATATATATGTGTTTGTGTGTGTTATTTACTTTATTCCATTCAATTCAATAAGGAAATAGAAACAGCATTCATGAGTACGTACGACCTACCATCTCCATAACCGGTGTATTTCATATAATTTATCTATCTATGATATATATTTCAAAAATGAATATTTATGATATATAAATAATTTTTACATTCTATAAGTAATTAAATTATTATATAAGTAATAATATCCAGAATAACAAGTGAAAACACGTAGGATAATTAAAACAATTATGACCCAAAACATTGCTTCAACATGTAATTGATAAGTAAACAGATAATATAATGTCATTAGTGAATCATATATTATATCATAAATATTATTTTAGTCCTATAACAATTTAATTATATGATTAAACCCACTATATAATATTATCATACACAAACAGAAGAAATCAAATCAAAGGTAAGGGATAATTTTTCAAATCTCATTTTCATTAGAAATTGTTTTTTCGTAAATATTTGCTAGGGTATATTTTTCATTCACATACATATTTCCAAAAATATGTATTTCAAAATATTATTTATATCATTTTATTATTTTTTAAAGTCAATTTTACCCATTGGTGAATTTTTACTAAACGGTTTGAAGGGAATCCTTTATCCTTTTCAGTACGATATGCTTTTTGACTTTTTAGGAAAATGAAAATGAGGAATGTTTTTTTAACTTATAAGGCATGAAAATATTTTTACATCTACATAAAACATTTTTACCATGAATCATCCTCTATATGCTTTCATTTTTATTCTCAAAGAAAACTTTTATTTTAATATTACAAGTCATTTATTGAAAATAAAACATTTTTGAAGAAGAAATGATATTTTCCTCAAGAATTAAGTTGAAGTGTTTAATTAAAATCAATTTCCATCTAAGATGACATATGGTTATGTTTATATCCCAATTATTAAATTTAAATAATTCTGTTTATGATGGAATTATTTTTTTGAAATCCATTTATTTTATATTGATTGTGACGGAACGATGACTAAGAAGAAAATTTTATTTCATGGGTTTTGTTATGGGGAATGTTTTTATGTTTTTTTGGAACACATAAGAATGGATACATTATTGGATTTGTGAGACCAATATCTCATTAATATTAATTCTGTAATTATTTTTATTTCAATATATTGGCATGATAACAATGACAAGTAAATATGATTCATTAATACAAGTCTAGAATAGCATGTAAATCTAGTTAAGTAATACATGGCCCGAACGACAAGTAATCACAGTTCTGTAATATACATTGTTCACTATGATGTTCTTGGAAGAAATGGAATGGATATAATGGAAATCATACTATGTGACTATTTTTTCCACAATTCCATGTTTTATGCCATTGATATTTTCATAGGGTTCATGATTCCATTATAATTTATGCCTTATGAACTACTAAGATTTATATCATGACTCATGATTTTAGTATTTATAATTCATATTTTATGGGTTTTCAAATGTTATGTTCATTTTTTTCACATTATTATGTTTATGTATTGTCTGATATTGTCCCTTCTTACCCTTACAATTAATTTGAGCCCACTCATTTTCTTGTTTCTTTTCCCCCCTAGGATTTGAAGAAGGGTTTTAAGTAAGATGTTTCAAAAAAGGGTTCTAGTTATGAAGGATAAAATAAAATAAGATATTGATGTTTTATGAAAAAAATTGTTTATATTTTCTTGTTTCAAAAGGTTTTAAACTAATACGATCTTTGAGCGTCTGTTTGTTTCATGTATTACATATTACAGAAAAGTAATGTAATGACTACATATATCAATATCGGTCTATACACTCCTCATTGAAATATCAATATTTTTATGGGTTATAGTGATTTGATTCCACTATAAACAATAAAAATATCCTCTTTGTGGTCCATTATAACATATAAGACATTTTCTACAATGGTACTACCATGAACTGATTATTTCAAATAATTTTAGTGTGATTTGAAGAAAATGGGAAATTTAATTTTAGAAAATAATTACTCTTCTATGTTAGGTGGTGTCCTCAAAATTAAAATAATGGTGAATTTTATAGAAAATAACATCCTATAAGATAATATATTTAACATTTATCATTGTATTTTGTTGTTTTACAGGCATACTCAAACTTGTTTGGACATACAACTATATTGAATGAAATACTCTAAAGAGTATTCATCAATGGGTTACTAGTTTTTAGAGTAGTAAAAAAAACAATAAAATATATGGGGATGAGTGTCAAGGAAAAGAATTCAATAAAAACTATTTCGGATAAGAATCTAATGAGGATTACAATTATACAACATTTTGTTCTTTAAAGGGGAAATTCCTACCATTTTTATAATTACATCATAAAAACTAGTTATTGACTATTTGGAATTGTATACAAGATTTGGGGGGCATCATAATTCATAATTGTTACTAAAGGGGTCTCATTCGGGACATGTGTTAGGTATATAGGGAGTTGCCACTGAGTTTATGGTGCTATGATTTTGTGTAGTGGGTTGTTCATTTGAGGGGTAATTTTCTGGTAGGGTATTATATTTGTGGGAATAAATTGTACTTTTATATTGTTAGTTTGGTAGGGGTTACCACTTGTAGTGGGTTTTTTGTATGTTAGGGGTTACTGCAGGCAGTAAATTGTCAGTTTTTTTGGGGTTATATGTAAGAGAGAGTTGGGGTGGGTTGGGGGATGATTCATTTGATTGTTCTCTTTTTGGATAGAAGGGAGGTTCTGACTTTGAGAAGATTCTTCCAAGATCTACTAGAGAGTTGTCTTATTTACTAGGGATTATTCTACATCTTTCTTTTTCATATAACGTCTCCCCCACCCAATGTAATCCATTATTCTATTGTTATTTTTATTAATTAATGACATTTCATAATCTCTCTCACTCTCACTATAATAACAATATGTTATGATATATGAATCATTTGAGCATCTATGAATTCTATATTTATAAAAGAAATCACACTTTCAATACTATAAATACTATTACTAATACTAATCCTAAATCTATTAAAATTATTCATCTAGTCTTTCGTAATCCCCCTAAAAATGTAAATATTGTTCAGGCAATGAAGGAGTAATAAGAAACCCAATCCTGGTAAACAAGAATAATAAACAATAATTTGACTAACTATAAGATTTATATTTGTAATATATATTTTAATATTATATATTTGAGTATTTTAATATATATATATATTTATTTATTAATTAATATTTATTTAGGTAGCATTTATCCTTATTAGTAAAATATATATTTTAATTTTATTTATTTTTGTAATATAATATATATTTGTTTTTTTATAATACATATATTTGTATAAAATATTTTTATAATTTATAAATATTTAAAATCCGATAGATATTTATTAACATATAAATATAATATATATAAATATGTTTCAAATTTGTATTTTTTTAATGGTATACATATTAATTTCTGTAATATATTTTTATAACATATTTGTATAATATTTATTTTTTTAATAAATTTAAAAATATATTTAGGTAATATATTTGCATCATAAATTTTAATAATATATTTTTATAACATATTTTTATAGTATATATTATTATAGTATAATAAATAGTTTATTTGTATAATATAATATTTTCATAATGTATTTTTATGATATATATCAACGTTATATATATATATGTATATATATATATATTTATTTATAATTAAAATCTATATGTGTCCATGTCTATATATAAAAAATCCTATATCTCACACCTTTGTCCAAAACCATGGAACCCTAAGTAATTTTCCACTCTTCATTCATGATCCATGAGCTAAATTCTACTTTATCCAGCTGACCAACAAAAATTACGTTAATCCCTCAATATGGTTTGTGTATGACTATTTCTAAGTTCATGTCACATTCTAATGAAATTTCATGTTTAACAATACCCTTCCCCATAATTTGAGGATATTTATCATTGACTAAATGGACATTGCTGAAAAAATTAAATTCAAAAATAATCCACGCATCCCTTCTTGGATATACAGTTGAATGATGTCTCATAATTAATGTTTTAGGATTCCAATGTAATTTTTAGACTCAATAATAAATAGTTTCTTCCCTCAGTGGCATTGGGATGGGATGGTTGCACAGAATCGAAAATCGGTGAGGGTGAGAGAGTGCATTGAATGATATCCCTATATCTTTTCACCCAAACATCCCCAAAAATACTTTGTTAACCATCACGATATTTTGTTAGTAAGGTAATAATGATGATAAAAAATAAGAAAAGATATGTACAAACAATCAATCAATAAGTGATGAGGATGTGTAGTCAAAAAGATACCTTGGATTGAATCATTGAATCAACCTAGGAAAAGTAGAGATATGATAATCCTAGAAAACATTCATGACTTTCATTTGTTTGACCCTTGAATCATTCAAGCCATAGAATTGAGTATTGAAATTGTTCATGACTTCATTAATGCCTTGTTTCAAACATTCATTCATCGAGGAAGAGTGTTGGTAGAGGTTGGATTTCACAGAAAGCTTTGGATAATGCAATTAGTTTGTGACTTTTTTATGATAATTAAAACAGTTCGTGATACTTTTATCAGTGCATCCCAAAAAACATTGATAAAGATTCCATTTATCAACGCCAATTAATCTAACACTAATAAAAGTTATATATCTAATATTATAAACAAATATTTTTAAATAAGAATATATATAATTATATATATATTTAATTAATATATATATAATAATTAGTACAACAAATATTAACTTAATTTAAATATATTTTGTATAATATTATTATTATTTAAATATATAGTTTTTTATATATAATTATATAAATAAATTATTAAAAATTATTATTTACATTATTATAAATAATTATATAATTATATATATATACGTGTAATAAATATATATAATTATAAATAATGTAAATATATACATTTATAAAAAATATTATAATTTTATACAAATATATATATATATATATATATAATTATTTAATTATATATATATAAATTATTTTTTAAAATTTTTATTTATTCATTCATAATTATAAACATTTAAATGTTTACAAATAGTAAATATAAATTTATATAAAAAATATTTTTATAATGATATTTTGATCATTATTAATGAATAATAAATCGTATGTTCAAGAACGTTAAAAATAAGTGAAATTGAATAATTAAAAATGAGTACACTTTTACATTATTGATAATTTAAAATGATTGATTATTAAATAAAAATTATCTACAAAATGGATATATATTTAAATAAAGATTAATATATATTTAAAATATAAGAAAATAATAAATATATATATATGAAATTAATAATATAAATTGATTAAATTCCTTGATAAATATTTGATTGTGTGTATTTTATATGAAAATCCATTAATTACGTATGTGTGAAATAAATATAACATATATTTGAATTATGTTAAATTGAAAAATAAAATGACATACAATTATGTCCATTATACGATGTAATTAGTGAATAATTTTAATTCATTTTAATTTTCAATTATAATCCAATATTCAATATATATTTTACTATTTAATATTAATCACAAATATTTTGATTTATACAAATCATATTGATATACATTCATATATATCTATTTATTTAATATATGTAATTTATTAAAATTATCCATAATTATTTGACTAATTAAATGTTTAATAAATTTCGAAATTTATTTTGTTTTCATTTTTATTTGTTTAAATTAAATATTACATATATTTATATATTCTATAGATAGTCATTTTTAGTATATATAATTTATATATAGTAAAATCAACTTATTCATGTTTGTTAATAATTATTTAATTAAAAAATTTAATATTTTTTAAAATAAACTAAATTTTAATTTTAATTTATTTAATTATTTATATTTATTTGGACTTTTATTAGTGATGAAAAGTAGAGATAAGGTATCCCTTTATTGGAGTTGAAAATAATGCACTGATAAAGGGTAGCCTTTATTTGTGATAATATTAGTAGCTAATAAAGGGAAACCATTATTGATAGTAATAAAATTTGTTGATAAATGGAACATGTTTTCAGTGATTGTTTTATAACTGATCAATGTCAGTACTGGTAATATCCAATTTTGTAGAAGTGACGCTTCTTATACATATCGTACATAGTACATTTATTTATAGAATAATGAAACAAAATATAAGAAAGGGGGATCTCAGAAGCTCAGTAAGGGTAAATAAGGTAGGTACATATGCATAAAATGAACATATGTTAATGAAAACAGAAGAATATCATTTTAAAACAATACCTTTCATTTGAAAGATCATAATCATGATTCATAATATAAACCCCATTTTCAAAAAACTAACACTATATTTATTCCTTTTGTATGTAATGTTTTGGGTGATGTTTGGGAGGGTTTTGAAGAGATTTTAAATGTTTTTGGGGATTTTATAAATGTTCATGATTAGTATAATTATTTTGGAAACCATGAAACACCGTCAAAAAACTATGTATAGTGAAACATGAGATGTAAGAACTCAGACCTTCTTTTCAGGTATGTTTTCCATTTTTGGTCGTTTTTGGGAAAAAGAGGAAAATCTGGAAATTTTCTATGTACACATCTTGTACTATATAAGTACACACCATTTACTTTGATGTCCCTCGAGGACATGTGTTGGTCGTATCATGGCCAAACACACGGCCATGTAGGGGTGACATGGAGGCCGCCTAATGAAGATTACGTAAAAGCCTAGTACACGCCGTGTACTCCAAAAGTACATGTCGTGTACTTTCTTTTTTTCATTAAACGCATTGGGGTCACGTCAAATTTCCAGAAACACCTCCTTTTAGTTCTCCTTCGGCTAAGATATCTCAAACGGCCATGGATATTTTTATAACCCTCGAGCGATTGTATGTCCTCTAAATAATACTCTGAAGATTGTGTTGGAACCACAACGATGTGTTATCTCTTCTGTTGGAACTTTGTTTACAAATTCCTTCTCTTTGTCAGGTTATCATGGGTTGAAAATTTTGTGTGTTTTCATAAATCTACGAGGTTCTAAGGAGATCATGCCATGTGGCACAAGTATATCGATCTCCTAACGTCGAGGTAGGTGGTTTCTACCTTTCTGTAGAAAGTCTTTTAGTATTTTGTGCAAACTTCACCAATACCCTTGAACGGGGTATTGTGTGTTTCATTTTTTTCCCTTGTTGTTTTCCTACATTTCTTATTTGCCTGAGTAGTGTATATTGCATGTGAATAGGGTAATTTACTATGCTTTGGATGTTTTTTCCCTTACATGTTTTCCTTTTTATGTCAGTTTGGTCTAGTTTTTCATGTTAGTCTTTTGCTAGTTATATGAATAGTTATAGGGTGGTGTGTCTGTTCTTCCATGCAGAGATGTTGTAGAATGCTAGGCAAGTAGTTCTTGAGGATACTTTGGCCATTACGCGATGTGATACTTGCTGACATTACATAGGGCTGTGAAAAAATATTGTATTAAACCATAGGGAGAATGGACGTAAGGGATTCTCTAGTGTGTCTTTAATTTAAGATACAAGCCCACAAGGGGAATTGACGTTGATTTCTTCCTCATAGTGTCTTTAGTTCCTCGATGCGGGCCACAAAGTCATTGAGACATTTAGGGCTTCCCCAGAGCACCATTTGTACGATACGAGACTATAGGGGGAATTGATGGTTAGTGCTTCCCGAGAGAGTCTATTTTTCTTTAGTTGAACCAGTGGGATGAGACTGTGTGTTCCTCCTAGAGAATTTCTAGATCTTTTGGGTTGAACCAGAAGGGTTAGGCTATGAAAACTACCCAGAGGGTTACCAATTTGTTCTACTTGCTATAGTGGCTACTTTCTTGTTTGTACATATTATGATAAAGACTAAGGATTGTTTACTGTTGTGTATTATCATGTTTACTACTTACTTCTTACTGTACATTACCTTCCATATACTCACTGACTATTCAGCATAGATCATCCAGTGGTTTCCTACTGCTATTTTAGTCTCACCCCGTGTTTAGGTCATGCTTTAGGGCCCAAAAAAATTATATTGTTGTAGGTATATATAAGGGAAAGTGCCCTTTTACATCAGGTTCTTGATTGCCTCGGGGTAGGAGAGCATGGGACCAAGCTGAGGCATGCGATGCTGAGGAGTTTCTTATCTTTTTTTTCTTTTGTGCTTAGTTTTTGTACTGTATTCAGCATTGTGACTTTTTGGTCTACTTTTCTAGACATATGTATCTTGAATCATTCCATATTTATATAATTGCTCTAGTTGTTTGATTATTAGTCTTCCAATGTGTACTATTGTAGTATATTTATTGCTTCCGTTATTGTATGTACTTGTGTACTTCCACTGTGTACTCTGCCAATTAGGGCATTTTTCCCCATTATCACACCCAAGGTCATCGCTGCTAGTCAGCAGCCTCTGGCATTTGGGGAAATGCGCTTGATTCCATGTGACCAACCAGGTATGGGGTGCCTCTGGGTGGCTTTTGGAACTGGGACATTACAATGTGGTATCAGAGGAATTATTTTCTATTGACTAACTATTTGGAGCCTATATCCAGGTATAGGAAGGAATAAGTACTTGGTAATAAGTTGTGCTTGGGTGTAGCTAACCCGTGTATAGAGAAAATCTATTCTACCTCGTTTATTGCAATTTATTTTGGTTTTACAATTTTTACTGTTGATATGATTTCACCTTGAGTGACTCACGTGATTTGTGTTGTTACTGTTGATATCATTGAGGTTCTATTTCTATTGCAACACGATGAGATGAGTGTAGGCCATCTCATGCATCATATAGACACTTGTTAGAAATCACAATTCATTCATTTTGGCCGTTCCAACTAGGATGCATTAGTGATTGCATGTTGTTGTGATAGATGATGTGTAATATATGCATTCTGTTGTGATAGTTGCCTTGATAGAAATACATGATGTCTGATAGGAAATTTTTTTTGTAGAGATTTACTGGAATGAATGACAAATTTTGATTCTTGAGGTGTTATGGGCCCTCATGAATTGGAAATTGGTGGATCATTGACATGTTTCCTTTGTATATGATATGTAAGAGATTACAAGCATTGCTTCGTGGGGAGTATGTGTGGAGACCCAAATCCTGACAAACATAGACATTACATTACTTTTTTGAATACTTAATACATAACAAAAATAGATACACAAGGACCGTAATAGTTTAGTGTCTTTGGAAACTCATAATATAATCCTCTAATCTTGGTGAATGATCTACAACATCTCCCATAACGATCTTCCTTTTTTTACCAAAATCCTTTCTTTATATCCTGGGGAAAAGAAAACATATAAAAGCTGAACTCAAATTCTTATTAAGGGTAAATAATGCTAATATCAAACATATAATATTCATAAGAACATAACATTTTCCAAATCATAACTTGCAAAAGAGATCATAATATCTTAACATGTGATAAATCTTAAAAAGTGAAAATGAAATCCTAATAATCATAACATAAAACATGAAACTTTTTGGCATACACACATAATCAGAGAAAATAATTTCCTATTGGTCAAGACACATTTCCCAGACTATCTTAGTGGACAAATTCCATTTCTGAACCGAGTTCACTCCTCGTTCCAGTCATGTATCACTGAACCGGTTTAACTTGTCGTTCCAGCCATGTCTATCTCATGAGATATAAATCTTTACCCAATGAATTGGAGGGAGATATAGGTCCCACCCATCTCATAATGAAACCATTCATATGTGTTCCACAAAATCATAAATCATATATCATAGCATAACCCATGTAATAAAAATGGTATTCTTAAACATCATGTCATCATAAAACAATCCATATAAGATAAAAGTAATCATAAAAATAATTACATCATAACATAATCAAATCAATGTAATAATATGGATAGAAACAGAACCCTATATTTTCTTAGATGGGAAATAATTTTTATAAAACATTTGAACTCCATTCTTGAAGAAAATATCATTTCTACTTCAATTTTTTTTCCTTTCTTAACATGTCATACAATTTTAAACTAAAAGAAGCTAATTAAATATATACTTGAAAACATGTAAAGGAAGATTCATGGAAATAATTTTCTATGAAATCATAAAAATCCATTCATGCCGTATAAGTTAAAAATACATTCTCCTCGTACTTTTGCTGGAATAGTTAAAAAATATCTTTTACTGAACACGACAAAAGATTCATTTCATATTATTTACAAAAAATTCACCAATAGTTAAAAATGGATTTAAAAAATTGTTGGAGGATAATAATAATATTACATATTGATCAAACAAGGATGTGGATGATAAATACACCCCAGTAAATACCAAGAATAAATATTCTTAGATGAAAAGGAGATTGTTATATTTTCCTTTATCTTAGGTCCGATAAGCATTGTGTGTGTCCAATCCTCTTGTATAATGATTTAAATAATGTTATTGACTTATTATACAATCATAAACATTGTTATTATATCATATATGGTCATATTATTAGCTTCTTTTTAGTAATATTTCATTGCTACTTGATATTCGGGTGTTCATTGCTTTATGTTCTTATGCTTGTTTTGTCAAATAAATTATTATTTCTCTTATTATGTTATAGATTACTCTTTTCCAGAATGATATTAGTGTAATATATATCATATTTATTCATTGAATTCATTTATATAATCATTATTCAATGAAGATCATGTTGAACGAGTCACATCACATCATGGAGACGGTAGGTCGTACGTACGCACAAGTGATGATATCATTCCCATAATTATATGAATGGAATTGGAGTTGATGATATAATATTTCAGAATCAGTATCATGTTATAATAATCTCATATAGTTATTTTTTACACCATTATATTCATACAATAATGGTGGTGGTGGAAAATACATTACACCACGGCGTGCAGACGGAATTCTGTACGTACGCACGCGCGGTGATTTCATTTTCCATAGGATGGATAGAAGTTAAAATATGGTTGTTTCATATTTATAATAACATATCAGTATATGAGTGATACTGATGTTATTAATTAAGGATTAAACAAATAAATAAGTATCAGTAGAAGAAGGAATAAATTGGAATGAATTGGTAAAGTACATTCCCTCTTCTTTGATGCGCCTCATCTAAACCTCTTCTTAACAAACTAATGATGGTCTTTCAAGAAGACCAGGACCTCTGGGATGTTTCTAGGGAAGTGGAGATGTAACATTTTCTGGTTTTGGCCGAGCTCTAATGCTCAAAGTTGTGTAAAAAGGAGAGTGAGGAGGTGACCTTTTATAAGGGAGGATAAGAGATCATTTGGAAACCTTAAAAATATTAATTTATAATAAATCAAACACCCCATAAAATCATCCTAAAATGACTCATATAAGTATATTAGATGAGATAGGGTTTTAATATAATCAATCAATAAAATTCAGACATGTTGAAAATTTATTTTAAACCTTATCAACTTGATTTATCCTTATTTAATCTATTTAATTTTATTTGTGGTAATAAGATTCAAAATTTTAAATTTTTATAAATAATTACTTATGTATTGTGAATTTTACATAATTTTATAACTTATGACATTTTCTACCATATAAATTCTAATTTGAATTTTTTAAATATTTATTTGATTTTCAAACAATTTTATATTCTGTTATTTTTATAAAATAACAATAGTGTCATTTTTGACACTATTCATTCATTTGAATTTAAATAAAATCCAGACAGAAGATATGTTCGAAATAAAAGATTTAATAACATCCTAACATGTCAAAATAATCTATAAAATTCGTGGATCATATTATATAGTTCATATAATATTTATTTTAATATTTTTAAAAACATTTATTTGATATTTCAATCCATAAAATTATTTCAACATCACTACTGGGTCAACATTAATGATACTTATTTAATTCATAAAAATTATAAATAAATTCACATGATGTAGATAATTTTATTAGCTTTATAGAGACC
Organism: Viscum album; assembly: GCA_963277665.1. Lineage (NCBI taxonomy): Eukaryota > Viridiplantae > Streptophyta > Magnoliopsida > Santalales > Viscaceae > Viscum > Viscum album. Next base: position 1,227,901,020 of record OY728127.1, on the reverse strand, counting down.
ATTAAGTTTCGAATATTCATGAATTTTATCACTAAATTAAAATTATTATACTTATAAGATTTTAGAGAGTGACATGTTGTCACTTTCATTGGTTTTAATAATAATTAAAATATTTTCATTGAAAAAAGTCTATTAAACGAATCTAATCCGACCCTTAGGTGTTATGGGTCTAGTTTAAGTCATCCAATAGGATTTTGGAAGGTGTTAGGGAAATTTTATAATCTTATGTTTACCCTTAATTACCCAATTTACCTTTAATTGTAGTAAATAAAAATTACCGTAGTTAATATTTATAATTTCATAAATATAAAAGTATCCTATTAACATAACTTGGACCCACTTAATCCAAATATGGAATCCTTTTTTGAAAATTCAAAACACAGAAGTTGCAGTAATTAATTCATAATTAATCCCGTTGTTAAGAAAATGAGTTGTAAACGGTAAAACATTGTCAAAGATTGAAATGAATTTACCTATGAATTCAAAGTAAAATCAATGATAATGAAATAAATTATATTAAATGGTAAAAATATATTCTATTTATTCTTTAAAACCAATCAATATTATAATTTAACCTTATAAATTGTTACGATGAAAATAGTTGTTTTTAAATAAAATATAGCGTGTTTTTACTATTCATTAAAATATGAAAGTTATCAGAATAATATGAAAAATTTATCCAAAGTAAATTTTTATACCCTGATTCCAAAGAAGAATTTTATTTAGTCAAATTGAACTTATAAACATTTCAAAACATGATTTAAAGTGGGTGCGCCATCAAAAGGCGGCAAAACTGTATTTTTTGAAAAATACTTATTTTACTCGAAAAAATTATTTTGTTCTCACACGATGTTTTCGAAAATGTTTAAGATGAATATTAATTTTATAAGATTCAAAATTTAGTTAATACTATTCATAACGTCTAGTTCATAATAATATTATATCAATTTTTCGTTGTTTAGTGAAACACAGTATTGCGTACTACACACGCTATCGAGGAAGGTCATAATTACATGCAATGCAAGCCAAGTCAGGGCTGCATGAAGTGCAGTCTCCCTTTGGTGTTGCATATAAAATAATTCAACACTTATTTCATTTATACATTAAATAAAATCAATAATTAATGTTTTTTAGAATAATTTCTACAAAACAAACATGAAATTGTGTGTAACACAAGCCAATAATAGTGTTTCATATACTGCAATCTAATATGGTGTTGCATATAGAACAAGCTATTTTTTGTGAAGCGTACAACACAAGACATCAATGAAAATAAAAAGAATAATTCTCATAAAATATTCTGTTGTTATATTCTACCCCCCTTACAATTAATTTCACCCTTGAAATTCGTCGGGGTTATAAATGTTTTACTACTTGAATGTTTCTTTCATAGAAACACACATCGTAAAAAGAAACACTAAAAATAAATTTTAAAAAGAGAAGTATAAAACATAACAGTTACCCAAATTAACTCATCATTGGGTTTCCACATAGGATAACATAGGTGAAAATATGGATATAGAATAAAAATCTAACCATCATGTTCTTCTGGAGAGTGGTAGAGAACATGGCAATGAAAAAGACAACAATCACAAAGCCATAAATTTGTGATGATCTAAGGTACCATCTGATTCATCATATATAAGAGCACTAGGACAACATTTTTGGTTTTCAATATCATTTCCCTAATGGTGAAGAGTTTTTGAATTAAAATTAATTCTTACTTGATTTTGGTACAATCTCACTGTTGTTCGTGCCTTGAACAATTTCAACTACATCCCTTAAAAAATGAAGTTGAATTTTTTTTCCATGAAGTGTTAGCACATCATGCGATAGAATGATAGGTCATTCCATCTATCTCAAACATAAGTTTAGAAAAAGTTATATACATAATTCCATCTATGGTGAGATTAATAGTATATGGTTCCTAAAATAGACTTATACTTCATCTATCATACTGCTTAATAAAATTAAACTAGTTTCTACTAACCAGGGACGTCCTGTAGAACAGTGGTAGACGATGAAGGCATGTCGTACTTCAGTTGTGGGTTCGATTCCCACAACACTGTCTGATGTGATTGGTTGTCGCCCGTCCTATAGGTTGTCCTTTTTCAAAAACTATATTATCATAACATTTTAGAAATAAAAACAAAAGTTTATAGACATAATTAATACTATATGATGTCCATTCCAACCTTTAGGCTTATCGAAAATACCTATGTCCGATTACAAAAAATTTCATCTACCGAGCATGGGAATTCCTTCATTTGTCCCCCATATATCATAAGATATATCTTTTTGTTCATCACATTCCAAACAAGTGAATACCTTAATCATGAATTCTCTTGAAAATGATAACCCATTGAACTTTAGTAAAAAAATGAATTCTCTCAAAAGTTAACTATTTCCAGATACTAAAATCCCAAAATTTCTATATATTCAAACCATGATATAAATTTGTCCTTATATCAGTCATGAGCTCATTTCATTTATTTTCTTTATCCCTTTATTATGCGCATGTCATTTTCTTTCCAAAAAAATTTCAATCAATTTTCAGGGTTACCGGTACCGTATAATTATTGAAAACCAATACACAGATATACCAAAATTCTACGATACCATTAACGAGATTTCATGATACTATTTTGAAATCCCATTACATAAACACTTAATCATTACAAAACATCATTTTCATTCTCAACATCACAAATAGTGATTTCATGTGAGTTCCCTTTATCCTTTCCCTTAATAGGTTGCTCACATTGATCATCATTAACCCTTGGATTAGGGAATTGACTAGAATAATTCCCCTTTTCCTTACACTTGAAGCATTGAAGTGTTGGTGGTGTGTTCTCTGTAGTCTTTCCTTTATTCACATCATTAGGAACCCTTTTCCATTACTTCTACACTCAGCTACTCAATGACCTTCTTTTCCACACTTAAAAAATTTTCTAGTCACTTTAAGAAAATCTCCACCATGCTTCTTTCCACACTTTGAGCATAAAGAAACATTCATCTTCTTTTCACCATTATTATGAGTTTTCTCCTTGAACTCCATCTTTAGTTTCTTGTCAAAACCATGAGATTGATATGTAACAACTTCTTCCATGTCTACCTTGAGAGCTCAATGCACAATTTCATCATAGATACTGAGGTTTCTTATAGCTAATTCCCTTCGAAGACTTGGTTTTAATCCACTGAAGAATCGATCAACTTTACTTTCAGGTGGGATGAAAAAGCCAGATGGATACATTGCAAGACATGAAAGATTTGCTTCTTATATACCAACAGATTCATCATCCTTTTTCTTAGGTTCAAGGAAATAATTTTCCATCTTTGTTCGAAGAATACAAGGGAAGTACTTATTGAAAAATAAGTACTTGAACATATCCTATTCCATGGATTCAATTTCATCTCGAGGCCTCATATTCTTAATTAGAGTCTACCATTGATCTGCCTCACCTTCTAAATGATAAATAGCCAGAATGACTTTTTCATGTTCCGAATAGCGATGTATGGAAAATATCTTTTCAATGGTAATGATTTATTATTTTGCAATAAGTGGATCCAAAGACCCACTGAAAGAAGGTGGACGTTGCCTCATGATGGACTCAATAGAATATTGTTCCTTTCTCTACTCATTTGGAAGTCCAGAATGATTCATAGATTGTTTAAGTATAACAATAATATTTATCACTCCATCTCCCATAACATTGGTTTTTTCAGGAGTAAAATCATTGCATTTTCCATTACATTGATCAACATGGTTCCTTCTGGTTCCAGCCATCGTCTAAAACCAAAAAAGAGAAGTGTGAGAGGAAAAAATCAAGCTGGAAAACAACATAATAAAGGGGGGGTACCTTCAATATCTAACATCTTAGGTTTAATTATAATATCATTAACATAATTCTAGAACAATAACCTATACTTATACTTAACCTTAGGGACATCCCTAGACCTACCTTAGAAATATCTCTAGGGATCTCAATAACGTTTTCACATCCTAGTTTCCAAAGTTTAACTAAACCTTTTCTCTGATACCAACTGTAGAGACCCAATACCTGACGTACATGGACATTAAATTACTTTTGTGGAATACTTAATTCATAACGGAAACAGACGCACAAGGACCGTAATAGTTTAGTGTCTGGAAACTCAGAATATAATCCTATAATCATGGTGAAAGATCATCAACATCTCCCATAAAGATCTTCCTTTATAACCTAAAACCATTATTTATATCCTAGGGAAAATAAAACACATAAAGGGTTAGAAAAAATTCTCAGTAAGGGTAAATAAATTTAATATTAATCATATCATATTCATAGTAACATAACATTTTGAAAATCATAACCTGCAAAACAGATCATAATATATTAACATGGGATAAATCATAGAAGTGAAAATGCAATCCAAATAATCATAACATAAAACATGAAACTTTGTGGAATACACACATAATCATAGAAAATAATTTCTTATTAGTCATGACTCATTGCGAAGACTATCTTAGCGGAAAAAGTCTATTTATGAACAGAGTTCACTCCTCATTCCGGTCTTATATCACTAAACCAGTTTAACATTCCATTCTATACATGTCTATCTCATGAGATATATGTTTGGAATGACCAGTTAATACCAGTTCAGTGATACAAGAATGGAACGAGGAGTGAACTCTGTTCAGAAATGGACTTTTTCCGCTAAGATAGTCTTGGTAATGATTCTTGACTAATAAGAAATGATTTTCTATGATTATATGTGTATGCCACAATATTTCATGTTTTATGTTATGATTTTTGGGATTTCAATTTTATTATTATGATTTATCCCATGTTATAATATTATGATCTCGTTTTCATGTTACGATTTCAAAAATTTTACGTTCTTATGAATATTATATGATTAATATTTCCTTTATTTACCCTTACTGAGCATTTGAGCTCACCCTTTTTAATGTTTTATTTTCCCCAGGTTAGGAAGAAGGATATTAAGTAGGATATGCTAAAAGGGACTCTAGATATGATGGAATAAATGGGAGATACAGTAGATGATTTATGAACCTATTGTTTATGATTCCCAGTTTCTAAAGACACTATTCCTATACAGTACTACCATGGTCCTGTTATATGTTGTAATAAGTATGCTTCAATTTTGAAGTAATAACCATGTATGTAAACTATGGGTCGTTATAGTGGGTATGGGTCGTTATAGTTGGTATCGGTTCTCTGATACCTACTGTAGAGACCAAAATCCATACATACTTGGAAATTACATTACATTTGTGGAATACTTAATATATAATGAAAAGAAATACACAAGGACCGTAATAGTTTAGTGTCTTTGGAAAATCGGAATATAATCCTCTAATATTGGTGAAAGATCATCAACATATCCCATAAAGACCATCATTTTTACCTAAAACCATTCATTATATACTAGGTAAAAGAAAACATATTAATGGTGTGCTAAAATTATCAGTAAGGGTAAATAAAGGTAATATCAATCATATCATATTCATAAAAACATAACATTTCGAAAATCATAACTTGCAAAAGAGAACATAATATCTTAACATGGGATAAATGATAGAAGTGAAACAACAATCCCAATAATCATAACATAAAACATGAAACTTTGTGGAATACACACATAATCATAGAAAATAATTTATTATTAGTCAAGACTCATTGCTAAGACAATCTTAGCGGACAAAGTCCATTTCTGAACCGAGTTCACTCCTCATTCCAGTCATGTATCACTAAACCGGTTTAACTTTCCGTTCCAGCCATGTCTATATCATGAGATATAAATCTTTACCCAATGAAATGGAGAGAGATATAAGTCCCACCCATGTCATAATGAAACCATTCTTATGTGTTCCACAAAATCATAAATCATATATCCTAGCATAACCCATGTAAAAAAAATTGGATTCTTAAACATCTTGTCATCATAAAAAAATCCATATAAGATTGAGGACTTTATACAAATAATTCCATCATAACACAATCCAATCAATTTAATGATAGGGATAGAAAAAAACCCTATATTATCTTTTATGGAAAATAATTTTGATAAAATGTTTGAACTCCATTCTTGAAAAAAATATCCTTTCTACATCAAAAACATTTTCCTTTCTTAAAATGTCATAAAATATTAATCTAAAAGAAGTTAATTAAAAATAAACATGAAAAAATTTAATGTAATATTCATGGAAATAATGTTCTATGAAATCATAAAAATCCATTCATGCCATATAAGTTAAAAAAAACATTATCCTCGTACTTTTTCCGGAAATGTTAAAAAGTATATCGTAGTGAAAATGACAAAAGATTCATTTCATATCTTTTACTAAAAATTCACAAATAATTAAAATTGGATTTACAAAATTGTAGGAGGATAATAATAATATTACATATTGAGGAAACATGGATGTGGATTATAAATACACCCTAGTAAATACCATGTATAAACAGTATCTGATAAAAATGAGATTGTGATATTTTCCCTTACCTTAGGTCCGATAATATTTGTACCGGTCCAAAACTCCTATATAATGATTTAAATAATGTTATTTACTTATTATAGAATCATACACATTGTTATGATATCATATATAGTCATATTCATAGCTTCTTATTAGTAATATTTCATTGATACTTGTTATTCGGGTGTTCATTGCTTTATGTTCTTATGCTTGTTTTGTCGAATAAATTCTTATACCACACTTTATGTTATAGATTCCTCTTTTAAATAATTATATTAGTGTAATATATATCATATTTATTCATTAAATTAATTTATATAATCATTATTAAAAGAAGATTATGTAGATCGAGTTACATCACATCGTGGAGAGGGTAGGCCGTACGTACGCACGAGTGATGATATCGTTCCCATAATTATATGAATGGAATTAGAGTTGATGATATAATATTTCAGAATCAGTATCATGTTATTATAATCATATATAGTTATTCTTTACAGCATTATACCCATCCATGCAAGGTGGTGGTGGAATATAGATTACACCACGGCGTGGAGACGGTATTCCGTACGTACGCACGCGCGGTGATTTCATTTTACATAGGACGGATAAAAGGTAAAATATGGTTGTTTCATATTTATAATAACATATAAGTATATGAGTGATACTGATTTTATTAATTTATGATGAAACAAATAATGAAGAATAAGTAGAAGAAGGAATAAATTGGAATGAATTGGTAAAGTATATTACATCTTCTTTGATGTGCATCTTCTTAACCTCTTATTAGGGCACTAAAGATGGCCTTTGAAGAAGATCATAACCTCTAGGATGTTTATTGGGATGTGGAGAAGAGAAATTTTCAGGGGTTGGACAAGCTTTAAAACTAAATGTTGTTTAAAGGGGAAAGTTAGTAGGTGCCCTTTTATAAGGGAGGAGAGGGGAACCTTTGGAAACCTCAAAAATATTAATTTATAATATATCAAACACAAATTAAAAAAATATAACAATTACTCATATTCGATGATTAGATAAGATAGGGTTGTAATATAATAATCCAATAAAATTTAGACATGTTGAAATTTTATTTTAAATCTTATCAACTTGATTTATCCTTATTTAATCTATTTAATTTTATTTGTGGTAATAAGATTCTAAAATTAAAATTATAATAAATAATTACTTATGTATTGTGAATTGTCTATAATTGGATAACTAATGCCATTTTTTACTAAATAAATTTTAATTGAATTTTTTTTAATATTTTTTGTGATTTTCAAACAATTTTGTATTATGTTATTTTTATAAAATAGCAATAGTGTCAATTTTGACACTATTCATTCATTTGAATTTAAATAAAATCCAGACAGAAGATATGTTCCAAATAAAAGATTTAATAGCTTAATAACACGTCTTAGTAATCTAGAAATTCATGGATCATATTAAATAGTTCATATAATATTTATTTTAATATTTTTAAAACCATTTATTTTATATTTGAATCCATAAAATAATTTCAACATCACTATTGTGTCACCTTTAATGATAATTATTTAATCCCTAAAAAATATAAATAAATTCACATGATGTAGATAATTTTATTATATTTCTAGAGACTATTCATGTTCGAAGATTAATGATTTTTATCAATAAATTAAAATTATTATACATATAAGATTTAAGAGAGTGACATGTTGTCACTTTCATTGGTTTTAATAATAATTAAATTATTTGCGTGGAAAAAAGGCAATTAAATGAATCTAATCCGACCCTTAGGTGATATTGGTCGATTTTTAGTCATCCAATAGGATTTTGGGAGGTGTTAGGTTAATTTTATAATATTATTGTTACCCTTAATTACCCGATTTACCTTTAACTATAGTAAATAAAAATTACCATAGTTTCTATTTATAATGTCAAAAAAAAAGTATCCTATTAACATAATTTGGACCCACTGAATCCGAATATTAAATCCATTTTTCAAAATTCAAAACACAGAAGTTGCTGTAATTAATTTAAAATTAATCTCGTTGTTAAGATAACATGTTTTAAAAGTTAAAATTTTTTCAATGATTGAAATGATTTAACCTATGAATTCAATGTAAAATCAATTATAATGAAATACATTATATTAAAGGGTTAAAATATATTCTATTTATACTTTAAAACCTATCAATATTATAATTTAACCCTATAAGTGATTATGATGAAAAACATTGTTTTTAATTAAAATATACCGTGTTTTTACTATTCCTTAAAATAAGAAAGTTATCATAATAATATGAAAAATTTAACCAAAGTACATTTTTATACCCTGATTCCAATGAAGAATTTTATTTTGTCATATTTAACTTATTAACATCTCAAAAACTAGATTTAATGTGGGTGCTCCATCAAAAGGCAGCAAAACTGCATTTTTTTAAAAATATTTATTTTACTCAAAAAAATTATTTTGTTCTCACATGATGTTCTAGAAAATGTTTAAGATGAATAATAATGTTATAACATTCAAAATGTAGTTAATCCTATTCATAACGACTAGTTCATAATATAATTATAACAATATGTCATTGTTTAGTTAAACCCGTTATTGCGTACTACACACGCTTCGAGGAAGGTTGTGATTTCATGTAATGCAAGCCAAGTCAGGGCTGCGTGTAGTGAAAACTCCCTTTGATGTTGCATATAAAATAATTCAACACTTATTTAATTTATACATTAAACAAAATCAATAATTAATGTTGTGTAGAATAATTTGTACAAAACGAACATGAAATTGTGTGTAACACGAGCCAAGAATAGTGTTGCATATACTGCAAGCTTATACGGTGTTGCGTATAGCAGAAGCTAATTTTGGTGATGCATACAACACAAGACATAAATGAAATCAAAAAGAATAATTCTCATAAAATCTCGGGATGTTATAGTATGGGCCCTCATGGGTTCGAATTTGGCACCATCATGCTTGTTTTCTCTGTTCTTTCTGCTTCAGAGCAGTTTCTGAGCTACTACCTAGAAAAACCCAGAATATATGGTTTTTACTTTATGAATACACACCATGTTGTTTTCAAACCATGTTGCTGACTGTGTGGGAAGAAACACGTGGTTGTGGAAAAATAATCAAGAACTTGCTGTGTACAGTAAGTACATGTCGTGTTGTAGTGACTGTGTGTCTACCCGTGTGACTAATGATATGGTTGGATAAACTTTTACATTACACGTCGTGTCTTGTTTTCACACATTCTTCCTTGTATCCTAAGTACCCAGTTGTGTCACGAACAATGTGGGAAAGGGAAATCCTTCACGTACACGTCGTGTTTCCATGGAGCACGTCGTGTAGAGTGAACTGTGTACCCAGATGTGTCACTAACAACATGGGCCGAGGAAAGCCTTTAAGTACACGTTGTCTTCCCATGGAGCACATCATGTAGAGTGAGCCATGTAGCCAGCCGTGTAACTAACAAAATGGGTCATTGAATCCTTGTCTAGTAAATGTTGTGACCTTAATAGAACGTGTCGTGTAGTCATGTTTTGTAAAACATGAGTGTTTAATATTCATGTTCCCCTTTTGTACTCTTGTGTTCAGTCTTTTTTAATCCAGATCTATGGTGTGATTTTGACCTTTCAGATTTATGCCACCAAGACGTCCTATGGTTTCATGTTAGCTTCTAGGTAGTGATCAGACGTCAGATATGGCTGATCAGGGACTTCCCGCATATCCTCCTGTTGTCTCTGCCTAGGCACCAGTAGTGATACTAGTTATGGGTGCTGATGCGCAGTTCATAGAAGGCTTCTGAGGATGATGCAGACCTTCCAGAGAGCATCGTCTCCTGCCTCGACTATGGTAGACATGACGTAGGTTTTCCAGTAGAAGCCTCCTCCCACCTTCACAGGGGAAGGAGGACCTCAGGCGGCAGAGTCAGGGCTAGAAGCCATGATGACAATCTTTGAGAATTTGATGATGCTTATAGAAAGGAGGGTAATTCTCACTACCTACATGCTACGAGTCTCCACCAAGATTTGGTGGGATGTGATCTCACAAGAGGGTCATTAGAAGGATATGGCGTGGGAGGAGTTTCAGCACGTCATTTATGACTACATCTATCTGGAGACCCCAAGGGCCGACTGAGCCCGGGAGATCATGAGCCTAGAGAAGAGTACTCATTCTATCATGGATTATTTTTTTTACTGAGCTTCAGCATTTCAAACCCCTCCAGGGTAGAGATGGGTTGTTCTTGGCAAGGATGTTTGAGGATGGTCTCAGACTAGAGATCCGCTCATAGGTGAATATCTTCAGGCTGACTTAAATCGCTTCCATCATCAACTAGTCACTGATTGCAGAGCGCATCCTAAGAGACTCCGGAGCAGAGTGCCTGGGCGGTTCTGCTTCCAAAGTTAGTGCTTCACCATTAGAATATAGGAAGTGTTGTAGGGAGTCTACGTGTGGTGATATGAAGCTGCGAGACACATCTTCAGGTTGCCAGGTGGTATGCTATCAGTTTGGAAGAGATGGGCATAATAGGCCTCAGGTCCAGAAAGACCCAGTGGAGTGTCGATCTTATGGAAAGTTGGGTCACCTCTAGCGTTTCAGTCAGGTTTTCTCGCTAGCAGTTGGTGACAGTGGTTTTCGGTGACTTATCATTCAGCCGCAGCTCCACCAGTTTCTCATTGGTCTGGGAACTGGAGTTCTTCTGTCCGTTCAGGCCGAGATTGAGGTTGTGGCTGTGGTGGTCAGTCAGCAGGCTACCAGCAACAACAGAGTGGATCAACTCAGAGCGGCCAGGTAGCATCACAGGGTCGTGGGGCTGGCTAGACCTATGTAGTGGTGCAGACCCATCTGTAGAAGGATCCTGACCCCTCTACAGATCGAGGCACGATCTTAGTTGCCTTAGATTTATGTTCTGCTCTTCTCGATATAGGGGCATCCCATAGAATTATCTTTGATTCTATTGTGGAGAGCCTTGGGATCTGTATCTTTTCCTCTACTGATACCTTGACTACAGACACACCATTGTGGACAAGAGCATTTAGTTTACTTCAGTGCAGAGAGTGAACCCTTGATGTAGTAGGGTGTCACTTTCTAGGGGATCTCTACATCCAAGAGATGACAGGGTATGATGTCATTCTTGGAATAGACTGGCTCATTCCCTTTCAATCATTCGTCGACTTTTATCACCACCAGGTGAGTTTTTTTTCACTAGAGGGTGGATCTATTCTTCATAAGGGTGAGTGGGATGTCCGGGTGAGAAAAATGGGTCTATAGCATCATGGGTTGGGAGGAATTACAGCCCAGATTACTAGTCATTATCTAGATGACCAGGGGACTTCATAGTTAGACATTCCTGCAGTGGTGGATCATTTTGGGGATATCGTTCCCGATGAATTTTCATGATTTCTTCCAGAGTGTGAGGTAGACTCCTCAATTGATCTCATGACAGAAGTGGCACTAGTGTCAATTCCTCTTTATAGGATAGCTATAAATGAGTTGTAGGAGCTCAAGAAGCAGTTGGAGGAGTTTCATGCGAAGGGTTTCATCTGACCCAGTACTTCACCTTGGGTTTCTCCTGTCTTGTTTACGAAGAATGTAGATAACAACTTTATGCTTTGTCTGGATTAACGGAAGCGGAACCAGTTGACGGTCAAGATCCAACATCCATTTCCTTGGATTGATGACCTCTTTGACCATCTTTGAGGAGAACGGGTGTTCTCGAAGATTTATTTGAGATCTGGTTGTCATCTGTTTCACGTTATACCATCTAATATAGCTCTTAAATATTTCTGGAGTAGGTGTGGTCTATAAGAGTATATGGTTATGTCGTTTGATCTTACGAACTCACTTGCAGTCTTCATGTCACTGATGAACCGAGTGTTCCATCCATACTTGGATTCCTTCATGGTGATTTTCATGGATGAAATCTTGGTGTACTCTCACACAAGAAACGACCATGCTACCCATCTTGATATCATTCTAACTACACTAATAGAGAATCAATTATATGCTATGTTCTCAAAATGCCACTTTTGGATGGATCAGATTCACTTCTTGGGGAATGTTATCTCAGAGACAATAGTATCAGTAGACCTAAAGAAAGTGAGAGTAGTTTTTTCCTAGGATCAACCGAAGAAGGTATTTGAGGTGCAGAGTTTTTTGGGGATGTCTGGTTACTATAGACACATTATATAAGACTTTTCATGCTTAGAAGCACCGCTGATGGGTCTGACCAAGAAGGTAGTGATGTACTTATGGTCAGATTCTTTTGAGTCAGCCTTTCAGGAGCTGAAATGGAGGTTTACTTCAGCACCAATACTAGTCTTTCCAGAGCCGATAAAGAGCTACATTGTTTATTGTGATGATTCATGTATCGGGCTTGGAGATATTCTTATACATGGAAATGGAGTCGTTGTGTATGGGTCTCAGTAGTTGAGGCCACATGAGAGGAATTACATGATGCATGATCTAGAGTTGGTGGCTATTGTTCATTCCTTATGCTATTGGAGACATTATCTTCTACGATAGCATTTATTGGTTTTCACTGACCACAAAACTCATAAGAACATCTTCACTCAGTGTGATATGATTCTGAGATAGTGCAGGTGGGTCCAGTAACTTCAGTACATTGACTTTGAGCTTGCCTATACACATGGGAAAGGCAACATAGTGGATGATGAGTTGTGTAGGAGGACTCACGTACAGGCAGTTCAAGAGGCCAGTAGTGAGTGGAAGCTTATGGATTTGTTCTCTAAGATGCATTTGGTGGTGCATGACTGTCAGGGGTAGACTTTTCTTTCTTCTGTTGTTGTTACCTCAACTCTTCTTGATCGGGTACGAATGAGGCATATATTAGATTCTGAAGGCATAGTCCAATGGGAATGTGTGTCAGAAGAGGACCCTATTCTTGGATGGATAGTTGGCGAGGATGAGATATTGTGTTTCTAGGGATGTATATGGGTGCTATCAGACATATTCAAGGAGTTGATGTGGGACATTCATTCTTCAGTTTGGGAAGTTCATCCTGGCATCACCAAGATGTATCCCGATATTCACCATTAGTATTGGTGACTAGGTATGAAGAGGGATGTTGTTGGTTTTGTCCTGAGGTGTTCCACTTGTCAGTAGGGGAAGGTGTAGCATTAGTGACCAGCATGGATTTTACAGCAGTTACCCATTCCTGAGTGGAAGTGGAATGAAGTCTCAATAGACTTCGTGACCAGTTTTCCGAGGTCACCTCAAGAGAACGATGCAGTATGGGTTGTCATAGAAAGACTCCCGAAGGTTTCTCACATCTTGCTGATCAAGGAGACCTTCAGTGTGGATGAGCTGGGACGGTTGTACATTTGAGAGATTGTACATCTGCATGGATTTCCAAACACCATTGTTTGAGAAAGATATGCACGCTTTACTTCTCGGATCTGGCAGGGGATTCAAAAGGCTTTGGGTACTCAGGTACTTTTGAGTACAACATACCATCCCAAGACAGATGTCCAGTCCGAGCATACGATTCAGGTGCTTGAGGATATGCTTCGATCTTGCATTCTAGACTTTGGAGGTTCATGGGAGAAGCATATAACACTTGTGGAGTTTGCCTACAATAACAGTTTTCAAAAACTATTTAGATGGAACCTTATGAGGATATGTATGGAAGGCCATGCCGATCACCCTTATGTTGGCTGGAGGTAGGAGATGCAGCTTTGCTTGGACCTCGTCTTGTTCAGGAGACCTGATAGTTGATAGAGTTTATTCGGAAGAGGATGGCTATAGAACAGTCTTTATAGAAGTCTTATGATGATCTGTAGAGACGACCTCTGGAGTTTGAGGTTGGGGATCAGGTTTACCTTCGTGTCACACCGAGGTTGGGACACAAGAGGATTCGGAGATAGGGTAAGCTTTCACCGAGGTATGTCGGGCCGTTTGAGGTGTTGGGGAGAGTTGTTCTGGTTGCCTGTACATTGTAGTTACCTCAGAGGTACCGGGCTATGCATGACGTCTTCCACGTTTCTCAACTCCGATGATATTGTTCAGACCTGTCACATGCCTTTCAACCTGAGGAGGTTGAGCTCGAAGTGGATTCATCATTTGAGGAGCATCCTAACTATATTTTCTATCGCAGTACGAATGTTCTTGGTGGCCGGTATGTTCATCTTGTATGGGTGCTATGGCAGCACGGGTGAGTACAGGACCAAACATGGGAGAGGGAGGCCGATGTACGATCACAGTAGCCAAAGATGTTTGGGGTATCTTCTTCTAAGCCTCAATAGGGAAATTTGGGGATTAATTTATTTAAGGGGGGAAGTTTGTAAGAACCGGGACCTTCTTTTCGGGTATGTTTTCCTTTTCTGGTCTTTTTGGGGAAAAAGGTGAAAATCTGAAAATTTTCTAAGTACCCATCATGCACATTATAAGTACACGCCATGTAATTTGATGTCGCTCGAGGCCGTGTGCTGGCCGTGTCATGGCCACACACATGGCCATATAGGTGAGACATGGAGGCCGCCTAAAAGTAAGTACGGAAAAGCCTAGTATACACTGTGTACTCCAAAATTACATGTTGTGTACTTTCTTTTTTTCATTAAACACACAAGGGTCGCTTCTAATCGCGAGAAACACCACCTTTTAGGTCTCATGTGGCCAAGAGCTCCCGAACGGCCGCAAGATATTCGATGAACCCCTGAGCAATCGTCCATCCTCTGAATCAAACTCCTTCGATTGCGTTGGAACGACAATGGTGAGTTCTCTCTTCTTATAGAACCTGGTTTTCCAATTCCTTTTCCATTCTGGGTTATTGTGGGTTGAACATTTTGTGAGTTTTCATAGATCTACGACATTCAAATGAGATTCAAGACTCATGAATCAAGTATATGGGTCTCCTAACGTCGAGGTAGGTGGTTTGTTCATTTCTGAAGAAATATTTTGAGTATTTTGTGAAAATTTTACCCATACCCTTGAACGGCGTATTGGGTATTTCATGTTTTGAACATGTTGGTTAAATGAATTGCTTATATGCCTAAGTAGAAGATATTTATTTTGAATAGTGTAATTTACTTTGCATTGGATGTTTTTTCCCTTTGATGTTTGCCTGTTTATGACCGTTTGGTCTAGTTTTTCCTGTTAGGATTTTGCCAGTTCCAAGCCTAGTTAATGGATGGTGTGACTGTTCTTTCATACTGAGATGCTATAGAATGCTAGCAATGTAGTTCATGAGGATAATTTGGCCATTATGCGATGAGATACTTGATGACTTTACACAGGGCTGTGAGAACCTAGTGTAGTAGAGAATATGGAGAATGGACGTAAGGGCTTCTCCGGAGTGTCTTTAATTTATGATGCAAGACCACATGGGGAATTGACATTGAGTGCTTCCTCGGAGTGTTGTAATTCCTCGATATGGGCCAAAGGTGGAATGAGATGTGGAGTGATTCCCCTGAGCACCTTTAGTATGACACGAGACTATAGGGGGAATTGGCAGTGAGTGCTTCCCAAGAGAGTCTATTATTTATTTAGCTAAACTAGTGGGGTGAGACTGTGTGTGCCTCCCAGAGGGTTTTTAGTAATTTTATGTTGAACCATAAGGGTTAGATTGTGAGAACTACCCAGAGGGTTACCCATTTGTTCTACTTTCTTGAGTGGCTACTTTCTTGTTTGTACATATTATGCTAGAGACTGTGGATTGTTTACTGCTCTATATTGTCCTGCTTGCTGCTTACTATACTTTACCTGCCATATACTCACTAACTATTAGGCACAGATCTTCAGGTTGTTTCCTACTAGGATTTTATTCTCACACCCTATTTGGGTCATGCTTTTCTTCAAGAAACAGATTATATTGTTGCAGGTATAGATAAGGGTCAGTGCCCTTCTACTTCAGGTTCTTGATTTCATCGGAGTAGGAGAGCATGGGACCAAGATGAGGCTTGTGATATTGAGGAGTTTTTTATCTGTTTTTCTATTGTTCTTGGGTTTATTACTTTATTCAGCATTGTGAATTTTTTGCTTCATTCCTAGAAATATGTATCATGCATCATTTCATATTTATATAATTTATCATGTTGTTTTTTTATCAGTCTTTCGCTGTGTACTGTTTTTGGATATTTACTGCTTCCGTTATTGTATGTACTTGTGTACTTCCACTATGTTCTCTGCCAATGAGGGCATAGTTTCCACATTATCACACCCAAGGCCCTCACTACTAGTCGGTAGCCTCTGGCGTTCGGGGAAATGAACCTGAGTCCATGTGACCAACCACGTACGGGGCTCCTCTGGGTGGCTTCCGGAACCGGGACGTTACATGAGATAAGTCAAATAAATATGGTTATGAACATGTTTTGTATAATCTATGCATCCATCTAGGAGAATCAATGCAATGTGGGAAATTCTGCTTTGGCATGTTTGGTTCAGAATTTTTGTAACCATGTGAGGTTCCCATTTTGGTAAAGTATAGAACGTTGTTAGCACCCAATTTTCCTCACCATATGACTAAGCTTGCATCTTTTAAAAATATGATCCTTAAAAGTGGATCTAGACGTTTTCACCTATAAACAACTCATTTTTTCTCTGAATCGATTCTATATTGATATTTCTTCCACCCAAAGGTAGTGTATGATATCAAAATTAATTTAAATGTTATCTCGAGGTTTTTTAATGGTGTATTGAAGCATGATTCTTAGGGTAAGTCGTCATTTATGGAAGTTTTTCATTGTTTTTAATATATCTGCATTCTTCCCTCTCTCAATTTCATAGGTATAGTCTATTGTGGATTTATATAAGGTTATTGATTCCATTCATGGTTTTATATAGCCTTGTCGATGATTGAGAAAATATCAATTGTAGTTTTTTTTGGAGATTTAACCCGGTTTTTTGGGTGTATTCAGGAAATTGTATGTTTTTGACATAAATATTGAGGTAGATGTCTTCACCCTCAATCACTATTAGTAGAAAATAATGTATTAGTATAAAATTTATCGTTTTCATGAAATTTATAGTGAATTTGTTTTCAATAAATTGATGGAATTTGTCTTTGGTGACTATTTATTGAATTGTGCAAATTAGGTGTTTGGTTGTGAAGTACCACCATCAAAGGGATGAGTTAGGGATGTCAATTTCCACTATCAAAGGTAACAAAAATCATGAGTGGTTGTGTGGATGAATGTGTGTGTGTGTCTTTATGTGAAATTGAATAGGTTATGCCTATATTGAAATTGGGGAAATTGTTAAATGACTTGTTTTGGAATCTTTCCTAGGAAACTTTTTACAAGGGAAAGATATTTTGATGTGAAACTGGATTTCATTGATTGAATATATTTAAAATTGTTTCATATGAATGTTATAACATGTTCTATCCTTATGGAATGAGCAAGGATGTTAATAGAGAAAATCCTATTGAGTTTCATTACTCACCCTTGCGTTAGAACAATGGTGGGTTTGTAGATATTTTCTATTGGGTTACAAGAAAAGGAAGGTATCACATTTCATTAATGGCGATTTATTATACCTGGGATGCATTGTAGTGTTATAGCATGAAACATGAGGGAGTTTGGGAGGTAGGTTTGGAGACATTGATTTTTCTCAGTTTTTTCTTATGTTGTGTACTTTATTTTTAGAAGACTTCCACTATGGTATTTTATTTTTGTATTGTATTGATATCAATGGTATTAACAAGAGTTTTTTTGACATTTTTATCATGTATCATCCATTGGACTTTTGTTATGGAATTTTTGGTTGGGTTATTTTATTTTCAAAGTTAAAAAATTACTCATCTATTAGTAATGTTGATGAAATTTATTTCAAACCTTTGGCTCCATGAGGATGTCAATTTAGACCAAGTAAAAATTATTCCACAAGTCAATCAAATTAGGGTATATTTGATGATACAATTTTTATCATCCTTATTCCTCCCAATTATCATTATGGAACAAGTGGTATGATCGTGCTTGGTCCTTGACAAACAAGTGGTCAACAATTCTGTTGGGCTCGTATTTGAAATTCATTCTAGGTTGGTTCTTAAGTTGGGATCATAAAAATAAGTAGAATTGTTGAGATGTGAAAGTAAATCATAAAAATGAGTAGATAATAATTTATTTCTAAACATCAAGTTACCATATATTTTGGTGAAAAAACATTGTAAACACATATGGTGTTTGAATCCCATTGTCACAGGTTTATCCAATGAAAATAGCATGACATGACTTTTTAAATGACTTCCCATTAGGAGTGAATATTTCATTTTGAGGAGTGATATATTATTTGGTGAAAAGTATTGATTTTTTAAAAATGTTGTAAATTTTTTCAAATGTAATTTTTTTTAAAAATTCATGGTAGTGGTATTTTAAATATGGGTATATTTTAAATTTAATGGTGATGTATTCAAAAATTGGTTAAAAAGGAAAGCTCTAAATTTTGGACAGAAAGGTTATTATATATAATGTGGTAGAATTTGAAATTTTTAAGCGTAAGTTGTTAGATACTAAAAATTATGGAGTTTGCTATGTTTATAAATAGAAAATGGAACATGGTAGGATTTGTAAAGACCAAATAGAGGAAGATGTTGATAATTTTGTTTCATTAGAGCCACATGTGAACCAACAACTGGTTCAGAGTATAGTACTAGATTTTCAAGCTATATAAGGGGAAAATAAGTTGGATTAACCAAGGAAAGTGGGTTATTCCATCTAGTTATAGAAGTGAAAACCCCCATTTTTGGGTGATTTGGAACTAGATAAGGATGCGGTGTGGATAAATATGATGAAGCATATTTTCAATTTACATGGAACAACAGTAAAGATGAAATTCTTGCGTTCCACATATATGCAAGGGGATATTAAAGGAAGTGGGGGAATTTATCTATTCAAAATAATTGGTAAAATGAATTTGTTTGGATGATTTTCAAAAATTGTTCAAAAAACAATTCTACATGCAATTTCTGAAGATATCATGAAAGAAATAATTATTCAACTTGAAATATGAGATCCTCATAGTGATAGAGTGTGTGGAAAAATATATTAATTAATCTTCCTTTCACCTGAAGCTGCATCTAGTGCACCCTTAAAGGCATTCATTTTTTAATCAAGGTTGAGGTAGGATATTCTCTCATAGATTGTCACAATCCTTATAATGGATTATAAAGAGATGCTAAATAAATATATAATGGAATAAATTGACATATTAGGACCCATGAGTGGAGATAGTATGGTGATACCTATAAGAGAAATTGGTAACTCTAATGATAGTAGCAAGAATAAGAGGAAAACCTATTACAAATGTAGTGGAATGAATCTAAATTAATTGGTTGGATAAGTAAATATTCATCTGTGACCCTCGAAATAGCTATAATGTATCTTAATGTGATCCTCTGAAAGATATGAAGAGAGATTTTATGGAACAATCTAGAAAATACCATTGTAACCATATGGGTCATTATTTATGATATTATTGTAGTGCTTTGAGGTTATGTGTTTAAGACATTTATTAGGTGTCACAGAAATTGTATGCCTTCATGGGATGAGGGAAGAATAATACTTCTCTTCTATATAACAATGCTAGGCATAGTTATTCATGGAATATATTGTCCCCTCAATAGGGTAAAACCAAATAGGGAAATAATGAAAAAAGTGTCATGAGTAAAAGTTATATTAATCTAACAACGTTTTTTTAGGATTAGTCTATACCATTTATGGTGTGAGGTACGATTCATTGAACTCTTTCATTATGCAAGATTTATGTGATATAGCAATATCACTTTCTATAATTTATTATTATTATTATAATTTAATGAAATTTAATGATGAGATGACGACTCTTGTGTTAAAACTGCAAACTCCACTTCACCAAATAAAAATTTGATCGTTTAGGTAATGATTGTGTTCTATATCTATTGATACAGGTATGTTGATATTGTTACTAGTGCAGAAAACATTATTTCACCATTTTTTACGTGGGTTATATATAACTGATGTCATAATCTGTAAAGCGTTGTTTTTTACGTTGGTTATCAAATAACCAACGTAAAAAATTTGGTAAGTAACTTTTTAACGTCCGTTATTTTAATAACCGACGTTACAAATCGCACACCTTCGTTCTTTATGTCGGTTATAAATTAACCGACATAAAAAACCGAAGCGCCTGCGTTTTTTACGTCAGTTATTAAATAACTGACGTAAAAAACGAGATATCTACGAGTTTTTTACATTTTTTATACAATAACCGATGTAAAAAATGCGGCTTCTGAGGGATTATTGAAGTTGGTTATTCGATAACTGACGTAACAAAATAATCCGCAGAAGTTTTTTACGTCGGTTATGCAATAACCGACTTTAAAAAACATGGCATTTGAGGCCTTTTTGATGTCGGTTATTGAATAACTGACTTAAAAAAATAATCTGCAGAATGTTTTTACATCGGTTATGCAATAACCGATGTCAAAAACAGTGATTTATGATGTGTTTTTTACATCGGTTCTAAAATAACTGATTTTAAAAACCAACATGCGGATTTTTTTACGTCGGTTATGTGATAACCGATGTAATAAAAGCCGTATATGATACATTTATAACATCAGTTATTATAATTTATGACGTTATAAATGTAAAAACTAGTTTATAACGTTGGTTATTAAATAACCGACATTATAAACCATTTAAAAAATTAACATCCCTGTGGATTGTCATTTACGATTTTTCGTTTGACAGCCCGCGACTCGTCTCTCTCGCGCGGTAAACCCTAATCGACTCGTCGATTTTGTTGCTTTAAACTCGTTTTTTGATCATCGTTTCTCATCTTTACTCTCCTCAGATCTATCATATAAACTCGCAACACTCAGGTAAGCCTCCCATGCATTTATTTCATTCATTTTTTTCACGGATAGTCTATATTACGTTTTGCGATTTTTCTTGTTGAAACTAGGTAAGATTCTTCGATTGCGAACCCTTTACCTCATTGTGGAAGCACAATCTTATTTATCATCCCCATATCAATTAGATCGACTTGCACTATTCACTAATTTTATGATTTCACTACTTTTTCATCGTTATCTATAAATCCCCGAGACAGTTTAGGTATAATACATCCCCGAGACAGTTTGTGTCTATAAGATCTATCTTATTCATTGGTTAATTATAAATATCATATTATATGATTCTAAAAAATGATTATTTATGATCTCTATACATTGAGAATTATTACATGATAGTTTCCCACATTGTTTATAGGAATTAGGTTGTGAATCCTACTCCACTATGTTTACCAGAATCGTGTAGTGAATCCTACTCCACTCTATATATGAAAATTAGTTATTCATGTATACTCTAGTATAGTATATAGGTGTTTCTGCCTACTCCACCTTGTTATGGTAGATTTTCAGTGATTCCTACTCTATGATTTTATAATTTATACTCTTACATTAGTGTTGTAGATTACTGTTGTGATTCAGTTCAATGAAATAGGTAACATTATTCCTATGAGTATTCTCTATGAATGGTTTTTATTGTCTCATGTTTCAAGAAGAGTATTAAATTTTATATTTTTTATTTTGGGTATAAATGTCTTGTTATCAGGGATTATGTACCACTCTTATTGTTCAATTTTTTATAATTTTATATTTCTCCCATCTCATGTTTTCCCATATTATTATGAGAGGGTTGGGGGTGTCTAGGGCGGTGTCCAAGGGGGTAGGGGGTGGTGGGTGTTGTCCAGGAGGGATGGGGGTTGTCTAGAGGGGTGGGGGCTGTCCAGGGGGTGGGGGGTTGTCCAGAGGGTTGGGGGTGTACAGGGGGGTGTCCAAGGGGGTGGGTGGGTGTGGGGGCATGTCCAGAGGGTTTTGGGGTTGTCTGGGGGTGTGGGGAGGCTGTCCAAGGGGGTGGAGGCCTGTCTGGAGGGTTTTGGGGGTTGTTCAGGGAGTGGGGGGGGGGGGTTGTCGAGAGGGTTGGGGGTGTTCAGGGGGTGTGCAAGGGGGTGGGTGGGTGTGGGGGCATGTCCAGAGGCTTTTGGGGGTCATCTGGGGGTGGGGGCTGTCCAGAGGGTTGGGGGGTGTCAAAGGGGGTGTCCAAGGGGGTGGGTGGGTGTGGGGGGGGGGCTTTCCAAGGGGGTGGCGGCCTCTCCAAAGGGTTTTGGGGGTTGTCTGGGGGGTGGGGGCTGTCTAGAGGGTTGGGGGTGTCCATGGGGGTGTCCAAGGGGGTAGGGGGTGGGGGTGGTGTCCAGGAGGGGTGTGGGTACTTTCTAGAGGGGTGGGGCTGTCTAGAGGGATGGATGGTGTCCAGGGGGGTGTCCAAGGGGGTAGGGGGTGGGGGTGGTGTCCAGGATGGGTGGGGGTGCTTTCTAGAGGGGTGGGGGCTATCCATAGGGTTGGGGTGTCCAGGGGGTGTCCAAGGGGGTGGGTGGGTGTGGGGGAATGTCTAGAGGCTTTTGGGGTTGTTCAGGGGGTGGGGGCTATCCAAAGGGTTGAGGGGAGTCCAGGGGGGTGTCCAAGGGGTGGGTGGGTGTGGGGGCTGTCCAAGGTGGTGACGGCCTGTCTGGAGGGTTTTGGGGGTTGTTGGGGGGGGGGGGGGGGGTTTCGAGAGGGTCGGGGTGTCTAGGGGGTGTCCAAGGGGGTGGGGTGGGTGTGGGGACATGTCCAGAGGGTTTTGGGGGTTGTCCGGGGGTGGGGGATGTCCAGAGGGTTGGGGGTGTCCAGGGGGGCGTCCAAGGGGGTGGGTGGGTGTGGGGGGCTGTCCAAGGGTGTGGCGGCCTCTCCAGAGGGTTTTGGGGGTTGTCCGGGGGGTGGGGGTTGTCCAGAGGGTTGGGGTGTGTCCATGGGGGTTTCCAAGGGGGTGGGGGTGGGGGTGGTGTCCAGGAGGGGTGGGGGTGCTTTCTAGAGGGGTGGGGGGCTGTCTAGATAGTTGGGGGTGTCTTGGGGGTGTCCAAGGGGGTAGGGGTGGGGTGGTGTCCAGGAGGGTGGGGGTTCTATTTAGAGGTGTGGGGGCTGTCCATAGGGTTGGGGTGTCCAGGGGGGTGTCCAAGGGGATGGGTGGGTGTGGGGGGCTATCCAAGGGGGTGGAGGCCTCTCTAGAGGGTTTTGGGGGTTTTCCAGGGGGTGGGGGTTGTCCAGAGGGTTGGGGGTTTCTAGGGGGTGTCCAAGGTGGTAGGGTGTGGGGGTGGTGTCCAGGAGGGGTGTGGGTGCTTTCTAGAGGGGGGGGGGCTGTGTAGAGGGTTGGGGTTGTCTGGGGGGTGTCCAAGGGGGTAGGGGGTGGGGGTGGTGTCCAGGAGGGGTGGGGGTGCTTTCTAGATGGGCGGGGGTTGTCCATATGTTTGGGGGGTGTCCAGTGGGGTGTCCAAGGTGGTGGGTGTGTGTGGGGGCGTGTCCAGAGGGTTTTGGGGTTGTCTGGGGGGTGGGGGCTGTCCAGAGGGTTGAGGGGTGTCCAGGGGGTTTCCAAGGGGGTGGGTGGGTGTGGGGGGCTTCCCAAGGGGGTGGCGTCCTTTCAAGAGGGTTTTGGGGGTTGTTCGGGGGGTGGGGGGTTTTGAGAGGGTTGGAGGTGTCTGGGGGGGGTCCAAGGGTGTGGGTGGGTGTGGGGGCTTTTCCAGAGGGTTTTGGGGGTTGTACGGGGGTGGGGGTGTCTAGGGGGTTGGGAGTGTCCAGGGGGGTGTCCAAGGGGATGATAAAATGTCTGGGAAATGGTTTTTGACATCGGTTATTACATAAGCGATGTGAAAAACCATTTCGCAGACATTTTTTCATGTCGGTTATCAAAGAACTGACGTGAAATAACCCCGTCGTGCTTGTTTACCACGTCGGTTATTATATAACTGACGTGATAAAACCCTCGCACGTGTTTACCACATCGGTTATGTTATAACCAATGTGCTAACCCCCCCCCCCCCCCTGTGGTTTATGACGACCGTTATTATATATCCGCTGTCATAACCCCCCCCCCCTTCACATGGGTTATTAATTAACCGACGTGATAAACATTGTGATCTTACGTTTTTAACGTCAGGTTTTGAATAACCAACTTAAAAAACGTTATTTATAACATCATCCGTATTAACATCGGCTAAAAACCAACGTAAAAAATGAAAAATAACCAACATAAATAACGTTTTCTATACTAGTGTGTATTTCCCTTGGAATGATATTGATTTCTATGAGATAATCATCATTAAGGATTTTTTATCAATGTCCAAAGCATGCATCGACTTTTATACTTAAAGGGTCAATTCAATGAAAGATTATGGTGTCGAGTATCTCTTCAAAGGACAGAAAAATGTAATGGTGTGTGATATGTTCTTGTTGGAACAAGAAGAAGTAATTATCTTAACTATTTGGTAGAACTGACTTCATAATTGTTGGAACATATGGGGAATAGCATTTTTCCAGTGGTGGTTGATCTTTTTTCAGATGTGTTTGTCAAAAAATTCTCTTGGTTGCACCCACAAGAGAAGTGGAGTTTACGATTAATCCCCTTCCAGGGAACAATGCTATTTCCCTTATATATTTTCATATGGAACAAATAGGATTAATAGTTATTAAATGTTTTTTTGGAATTGATGGAAGGAAAATGTTTCATGCATCCTAGCACGCACTTTTGGGAAACAATAGTGCTCTATGTCCAAAATGATGATGGAACTCTTCAGTTTTGGGTGGATAACCATAAGCTTAACCAAGTATCAATAAAGAATTGTTATCCAGATCAATGCATTGATGATATTTTTTATCAATTAAAGGGATCACAATTGTTCTATAATATTGACTAACGATTGGGATACCACCATTTTCATGTTTTGAAGGTGGATATTCTAAAGGCGACATTCATGAATAGATATGGACATTATGGGTATGTGGTAATGCATTTCAATCTTATGAATTCACAAATGATCTTCATAGAGTTGATGAATTTGATAATTCAGAGATATCATGATTCTTTCATGGTGGTGTTTTTGGATGAAATATTTGTGTATTCAAGGATAAGGGTTGAGCATGATCAGCTCTTAGAGAATGTGTTTGGAATATTGAGTGATCATTTAATTTATGAAAAGTTATCAATGTATGATTTTTGGATATAATCGGTACATTTTATTGGCTCTGGGTTATTAGACATTGTTATTTCTTTGGAACCAAGAAAGATGAAGGCTATTATCACTTGGAAAACACAGAATAATTCCTTTGAGATACAAAATTTCCTTGGCCATTCATGTTATTATCAATGATTTGTTTATGAATATTCATAAAATATTCACCAAGGATAAATTTGATGATGATGAATTTTCCATTAAAATTTAATGATGATTTCTAAAAAATATTTTCAAAATTATATTGTTCTCATTACATCAACAACAATATTGATTTTTTTGGCAATTAGGTCAATGGTATGTAGGGTATTGTAATGCTTCAAATTCTAGGTTCTGATGTGTTCTCAAGAATGGAGATCATGATATTGATTAAGGATCAAGGAAGTTATGGTGTTCAGATATGAACTACCCAACACATGATTTGGACTTAGCTGACATAGCCCATGCAATAAATAATTCATGTCATTACCTCCTTCGTGATAAATTTATAGTGTCTACGGATCATAAGAGAATGAAACATGTTTTCTCCCAAAGCTACTTGAATCTGAGATAAATAAGAGGGATGTAGTATATTCAAATTCATAACAATTATTTGATTTATATACCAGGTAAATTTAATTCATTGGAATATGCATTATGTAGGAAGTAAAATAATCATTTGATAAAAGATGCTTTATATTAATGGAAGTGAATGTTGGTCACAGTAGACATGAACATGGAATATGAATACAGAGGTGAATTTGATGTTTTATTTCAATTAGTGTTGATTTTTTATATTGTTGAAGATGGTTAAAGAGGCACAGATGTCTGATTTAGAATGTGTTGTTATAAGGTAAAAACTCCATGGTGGGGAGACCATTGCAGAATGGATGCTGGATGAGAGTTCAGTGTTTTGGTTCAGCAATTGGTTGGTTGTATCTATTTCATTTCAAGAACTACTACATCATATGTACCACAACTCAATATGGGTTTTTGATCATAGAATACAAGAGATGAATAAAAAATGTAAATAATTTTGGGTTTGTCGCTATGAAAATGATGGTAGATATGTTTCTTCAAGATGATTCACCTATTAGCAGGTCAATGGATAACATTAGTGACAATCTAATATATTGTATTCTTTACCTATCATTATTTGAAAATGGGAGAAGATAGCCATAGTTTTTTTAACAAGCCTCTTAGGAATGGTTCAGAGACATAATTCATTATGGGTGATAGTTGATCGACTCACACTATCAACCCATTTCATCCCTAATTATTAATATCATATGTTGGTTGATTTGTCAAAAATCTATATGCGATAAGTGGTAAAGAGGAATGGCTTACCTATTTCAATAATTTCAAAAATGGATTCAAGGATTGAATATCATTTCGATAAATCCATACTGAAACACCTTGGGTTTTAGTTGACCATGAGTATAGTGTATCACCCTCAGGTGTATGGATAATCCCAACAGATGATACAATTGTTGGAAGTCAAGCTGGAGGCTTTTGTAATGGATTTGTGGGGATCATGGGAAGATAAAACCCATTAGTGGAGTTATCATATTAAAAAATTACCTTTCCTAGATGTTTATGGATCAGTTAGAAGCACTATATTTGTGTAATTTTTTAACTCTAATTTCTTGGGTGGAAACCTGAGAGGCATCGCTGGTTGAGCCGAGCCTTGTCAAAGAGACAATTGAGAAAATTCATTTCATCAGGAAATGGATGAAGGTGGATCATAGTCATCTGAATTGGTATAAAGATCATCATTTATGGTTGTTTTAATTCTGAGTGACTAATCATGTGTTCTTTCGGATGCCTCCTAGTCTTGGAAATCATCGCTTTAAGAAGCATGATATGTTATGTCCTTGATACATAGGTCGTTTTAAGATACATGAACATGTTGTTGAGGTATAATATTTTTTGTCATTTCCCCTATGGTATAGTGTTCTGGATAATGTGTTTCATGAATCTCATGTGAATATTTTCATTCTAATTCTTACCTAATCATTTTATGGGATCAATATAAGGACCTGGCCTTAAAACTCACTTAATATTGAATTAACTAATAATTCACATTGAGGATCTTTTCAGGTTTAGTGTTTTAGATAATTAGATCATAACTATTACATCTCAAAAGATTACACATAAGAAACTTCTACAAAAATTTCTTTTAATTTTACTAAACATGAACTCTTAAAAAGAGACATTTCTAGTTCCATGTTTAAGACAACATGACTTTTTTTGATCCCATCCTTGACCCTACTCCACATTATGTCCTGTAAAAACATTTCAAAAAATGTTTGGGCGAGCATAAAAAGCTCAGTAAGGGATACACAAAGAAGGAAAACTATTAGTTTTTCAAAACATCAAGTAAACCATGAATACATTATCAAAGTAATACATTTCAACTATAAGAAGTAGCAAGAACTATTCACTGGATAAAGGATCATTACATACCCTTTTGTAAACAAAATATTACTATAAAACCCATATAATGATCACATAACATATAAAGGTAACATGGGACATAAACATACTTAAATGTAATAACCATACGGTCGACTTCGACACATATCACTACATGGAATAGCCATACGGCTGACTTCCATACTCAATGCATTGGAGGTTATAACATAACCACCCATCCTGGTATTCACAGCACCACCCGTCATATGGTTTATCACGTAACCACATGTTAAATATCCAAGTACCATTATGAAATCATAATACATAAAACAAATATAAAGGAAAAACATTTCCACATTTCAATCACAATATATCACTTAAATATATTGACATAACAAATCCATTTTCAAAACCATTTTCAATACCAAAAATACATAAAAGATTATAAGGTATTTATTTTCTTTTAAAAATATTACAGCTTGTTGAGGAAGCCAAAGATCAAATAATACTTGCAGTGGCAGAACGGTCGTTGTCACTGCGTATGTTAAAAAGGAACATTCCTTTTGTCATTTAGTAAAACCTTTCGTATACAAAAGATTTATTTTGATTAAAAGTAGAATTCAAAGGGGTTTATATAGAGTATAAAAGAAAGTATTGTATTAGAACAAAATATGCCTTAATGAAAGGAGATTGAGATAAATTCCAATACAATGTCGATATCCTTAGATTAAGAACAAATAAATTACATAATTATGTGTGAAAAATAGAAATACACCCAATATAAAAGGATATTAAGTGTAAAACAATTACAGATCGTCCAAAAATATTCATAGTACGACATAATCAAGAAGTAGAGGTTTAACCCAAATAATTGAAATTGGGTTCAGAAGTTCCCTTACAGAAATTTGACAGCCTAATAGCGTCATTTTAAACTTCATAAAATGAGACGATGAGATATAAGATGGGTATCTCATCACTTTGAAAAATCATTTACATCAATAAGGATATATGAGAACATATCCCAACATAAGAATAGGTAAATTAAAATACCTAACAAAAAGAAGTCTTTTAAAAAGAGGAGGGCGAAAAGTTCCCTTACCGATATGGGAAACTTTCAAAACGCACACCCCATGAAATAAGGGTCATACAATGAAGATGTAAATACTCATAGATTAAATTATATTGCACAAAGAATACAATCATGGGCAGTAAAAAGACCACACAACAGGAAATAGTGGCAAATGTAGCATGAATCTCATGGGAATAAATAGTGAGATAAAAACCCCATACCTCATTATAATCAATCAAGTCGTATGAACAAAAGATAATAAACACAATATGAATCATATAATACCATGAATACAAATAGAATCATGAAAATACATATCAAATGGAAAAAAACAATGCAATAAATAAGTGGCGAACAATGGAAATCTCACAGAATTAAAAGTGAGATAGGATATCCCCTTACAAAAATTCGGCAGCCTAACGACGCAACATAAAACATCCGGAAATGGATTCAAGATATAAATTAGGTTCTTTCATCATATGAACAGAAAAATTACAGTAATAGTAATATAGAAGAATATCTCCCAACCTAATATAGAGGATCTTAAAGTAAGTGACATAAATGAGTGTACTTAAAATGAAAGAGAGAGGTAGGATCACGTACCTCGAGTCCAACTTGTCTTGTTCGTTTCATTATATTTTTGAATAATAAACATTGGTCAATTTATAATTTCTTTAGAATATCCTTTAAATATTATTATTCAATTAATATCACATATTATCATGTTATAATAATTATATTATTATGTTAGTTCATATCAGACATTTTTGTCGATGTTCGGTACATGAGTCAAAAATGAACTTGTTTGAAAAGAATTGTCCATGTAGTAATAAGTACATCATCTCCATAATGGTATTAATTATTTTAATATAATATATATCCAGTATATATTTTATAATATTCAATATCATTTGGAGATAAAAATAAATGAAATGCACCTTTCATGGTGACGGTAGGTCGTACGTACGCATGAACGCTACTTCCATTTCTTTGTCGAGTTAATGGAATTAAAAATAATTGAAATATATATGTATATAGATTATAATTCAAGAATTATCTTCGTCCTTTATATGTAATATATATCATATATAACCATTACATATATGTACTTATAATAGTACATAACATTTGGAGATAAGAAATGAAATGCACCGTTCATGGAGACGGTAATCCGTACGTACACATGAACGCTACTTTCATTTTTATTTCATACATTAATGGAATTAAAACATAATGATACATAGGTATATTATAATTACATTATTATATCATATATAAAATCATTAACTCCATCCTTTATACGTCCCACATATGGCATTAACGAATCAAATCAATTTGAGGGGGCAGTAGTCCGCACTTCCTAAAATAAAGATATCACGTTTACCCACAATGGAAACCATAAAGGTATTCCACAAATGAAAAATACAAAAGTATATGAAAAAAATAAACACAATATATATAATATATAAATATAGTGACATCATAATGGCCACCATGAAAGGTGTTAGAAGAATATTGAACAATCATAGTTTCGTGAGGCAAAAATTCGACATCCATGGAAACAACATGTTATTTAACCATTAGATGTAGGTGTCTGTCAGTATAGCTAGAATCCTTATTATAACAACATCCAAGTATATTTAATACACTGTTTTTGTTACAAAAAAAATGAATAAAATGATTTTAGGGGGTGGGAGAAGCAAATTAAAACAAAAGAACATAAGATAAAGTATTACCTTTAAAAGGGTAACTCTTTTTTATTTGAGCCCAAGGGCTTCCTTGGAAAATATTATGCCCAAAGTGAGGCTTCTAGGATCAATAGAGGGATGTGGAGAGAAGAAATGATAAGAATTTGGCCGAGCCAATGGCTTGAATGGTGTGGGAAAGGTGGTAGAGGTGGGGGCCTTTTATAAGAGGGGAGGAGGGGTACTCTTGGAACGTAATGAAAAGTTACTTTATTATAAAATTATTTTCGGATTTTAAAGGTCCCACAATGATATATTTAGAGGATAAGGTGATAAGGGTTTAACATATACTAATCCAATTGGTTTTGGAAAAGATTAGGTCTTATATTTTTACCTTATCATCCCATTTTATTTAAATCATTCATTAATGAGGTAATCACTGCATCATCATGGTGTCATAAATAAATTAATTTATATAGTGTCTAAAAATTTAAAAAAAAATATCATGATGTATGAAATATTTTTATATTTATAATAAATATTTATAGTTAAATATATGACATTTATAACCCCATGAAATAATTGTTTTAGTAAAATAATTCATGTTTGTGACACTTTTATTTTAACTTTAAATAAAAAGTCAATAATGTCAGTTTCTCACCCATATGGCTCCATGGGGTCCCCAAGTTGACCCATGGATTGTCTTGGACGTCCATGACACATCCAATAAGGGTAGGACATGTATCAAGGTAATTTTTATATTATTATAACATTATTTTTACCTTAAATTACACTAATTACCTCTAATCGTGATTAATAAAAAAGTTACTATTCACCAAAAAATTATTTTCAACCCGTTGAACCAAATTTTACATACTAGTGACAACCATGTATGTCGAATTTTAGAAATTAAATTCACAGAAGTGGTAAAGTTTCATTTAAATGAAAAATTAGTTTTCTTAACTACCACTTAGTGGTGTCACTATTCATCAAAAATTGATGTTTCTCAGAAAAATACCAAAAAATCACCCTAAGCTATATTAGACATTACAAATTAAAAAATGATGTTTATTTTACCTAATTCAAATAATATAAGTAGCATTAATTATTTTAATAATTAATTCATGTTGTCAAAACAAATAGCATGTTTTTAAGAAACAATATATATCAAAATATTGACATTTGTTTGTGTCAAATTTCAAGGTGAAATTAATTCCAAAGTCCACCATTGGATTTAATGGTAAAAAATTTTATAATTTCACTTTGAAACAAATTAAAATGATAATCTAATCATATAAATAAATTAGATGAAAAGGTGGTTTTGAATTAAAATACAACATATTTCACTTATTCATTAAAAATGAACTTTATCGGAAAAATAAAAAAAACTTACACAAAGTAAATTTTGATGTCCCAATTCTAAAGAAGGATTTTATTTGGTCCAATAGAATGTATACGAGTGACCAAAATATTTTAAAGAGGTTTTTCCATCAAAAGGCGATAAATCAACATTTTATTGGATATTAGAGTATTTATGATTAAAATTGAATTCTTTTCTTATTTTAAACCATTATCATTTATTAGATAAATGTAGAATCATTTAACAAACATATATAATCATATTTTATTTATTTCTATTCATTCCCTCCAATACAATGGCTACGTGTTAACTACAATTTGAAATAATATTATTATATTATTTGTGTGCAATGTAATATTTCAAAGAAACTCGTTATTGCGTATTTGGTACGCCATCGAAATAGAATCCCCTTTAAAGTAATATTAATATTTTATTCACAAATATTTGAGAAAGTAATATTCTTTATTTACCTGGGATTTTACATCCTTCCCCCTTTTAATAATTACATCCTCGCAATTTTAAAATTGGGCTTGGAAACTTCATTGAAAGCCCCACATCGGAAAAGGGGTAAATTAAACTATCACATTAAAAGAAAGAAAGAGGATTACAAAGGTCACTTGAGTAAACCCATACAAGGATTCCATGTTGTAAAACATGGAAATGGAAGAAAAAATCAAATGGTCATGTTCTGATGGAGAGTGATAGAAAACATGATTAGGAGAAATTTAAAAACAAGAAAATCACAAACTTGTGATGGGTTAAAAGGTATTTGATTCCCCAGTAGGAAACGTTAACAGACAACATTTTTGTATTATGTTACTTTTCATTAAAGAATTTATTTATGATCTTAAATAAAACATAAGGAAACATACATACTTTTCATTTTGACATTCAACTCTTACTATATTTCTTACACAAACTCATATTTTCTCCAAAAGACGAGTATTTAGG
This sequence comes from Viscum album, assembly GCA_963277665.1. Lineage (NCBI taxonomy): Eukaryota > Viridiplantae > Streptophyta > Magnoliopsida > Santalales > Viscaceae > Viscum > Viscum album. Next base: position 1,227,868,044 of record OY728127.1, on the reverse strand, counting down.
AAGACTTGTTCACATTAAAAGTACTATAATCAACTTCTTGAGAAACTCCTAATATATAAAATAGAATTATATATTTCCCATGTCATTAGACCTTAACCAAAACCAAAACCAAAAAGGTTAGTACAAGATCATATAATCCACAAAAAGGGTAATCCTTTATAAAAAGAAAATCTATTCTTAATCTCCAAAAAAATTTCCAACAAAACCCAAAGTTCAACAAATACCATACGATAATCAATTGTCCATAAAATTCTTCAATTTAAACCAAACTCGGATTTAAACCCAAATCTTTGAAGGATTTAATCACATAGTCTTCCAAGATAAATCTTAACATTTATCTCCAAAATAAGATCATCTTATTTTAAAGTCTCGTATTGAAAAGTAATTTGCCTAAACACATGTCCTCCATGATAAGTTAATCATTTCCATAGATATCCCAAAATCATCTTAATCTTGATTCATAAAATCATCTAAATAAAAGAATTATTCAAACTAACCAGGGACTTCACGTAGTCCAGTGGTAGGCGACAAATACAAGTTGCACTTTAGTTGTGGGTTTGATTCCCGCAGCTTCGTCTGACACGACGGGTTGTCACACGGTCTGTGTGTTGTCCTTTTTTCTAAAAAATATATAATTCTTGAAACATTCCCCAAAAAGAGAAAAAACATTAAAATAACCATAACATATTTTAACCACAAATGTTATCTAATAACTTTCATTTTGCAACCCAAAATGTATTAACTAGTAATTGCCTCTAATTCAAGGATCATATAAGCCCAAATGATTCTTTATAACTATATCTACAAAATAACATAAAATTATTCTTTGAATAAAATTTTCATATATCATACATCAGGGTTACACCAACTATAAAAAGTATTCTAATGTAACCCATCACAAAAAGAGACGTAACACAATTAATAATTTCACCATCCTTGAATCTACCATAACTCTTGAATCCTTTATATGTTGACTTATTACTCATTCAACATTCTTCATGATCCATTAACCATTCCTTTCCAAGTTATTCTGAAATACTTCTTTCCTACAAACAAAATCATGAATCATATCCGAAGATTCCAATAATAGGAAAACATATGTTAAGAAATAATTCATACCTTTCATTGGTCATTGTCAGTTTCTTCATCCTCAATCAAAATGGCATTATGTATTGGCAAAATAAAATTTGTATGATATTGGTTATCTGATTCCCGAAACTTCTTCGTAGGGCATGTGTTTGCATAATTCCCATGCACACTACATTTAAAACAATTAATTGATCCCTCAGAAAGAACTTATTTCTCTTTCCTAGAGTCAACTGGATTCTTTCTTTTTTAACGGAAGGTTCTTGCTTTATGACCTTAATTTCCACATCTATAGCATCTTTCTGTCCCTCGGAAACATTTTCGTAGGTGTTTCTTTCCACATCTTTAACACATAGGTTTTTTCACACACTCACATTTAATATTATTACCTAATCTTTCACAGGGATTTGTTTCTCCCATATATGATGCCTTATATAAATCACTAAGGTTTAGGTGGTCAATCATGACTCCAGATAGTTCGTTGAGGATAAAAAAAAGAGTTCACATTGCAGCTCCCATATCATTCTCTTGCTCGTTTAGAAAATTGTCACAGTTTCCTTCGCATCCACTATTATTTTGGTGCCTGCTAGATCTAGCCATTTACTAAAACCAAAAAGGTCAGTGTGAGTATATTAGTAAAATAATCACATAATATCTTCTAAGGAGGGTAAATACTACGATATATTTATTCATGTTATCTTAAACTCATTCACATTATCTAAAAGTATGAATCTTTCCAAAATACTAATCATTGTTACTTGTGCTTAAAGAATACCCTAACATCTAAAGATATATAAACCGATCTCTGATACCAACTATAAGGACCTGACCTTAAACCTCCCATAATATGGAATTAAATGAATAATTCACATTGAGGAACTTTTCAGGTTTAGAGTTTTAGAGAATTAGATCATAACTATTACTTCTCAAAAGATTACAGAGAAGACACTTCTACAAAGTTTCCTTTTCTTTTTACAAAACATGAACTCTTAAAAAGCGATATGTCTAGTTCCATGTTTAAGACATAATGACTTTTTCTTGATCCCATCCTTGACCCTATTCCACATTATGTCCTATAAAAACGTTTCAAAAAAACTTGGGATGAGCATTAAAAGCTCAGTAAGGGATACACAAAGAAGGAAAACTGTTAGTTTTTTAAAACATCAAGTAAACCATGAATACTTTATCAAAGTAATACTTTTCACCTCTAAGAAGTAGTAATAACTCTTCACTGGATAAAAGATCATTACTTACCCTTTTGTAAACAAAAGATTACCATAAAACCCATATAAATAACACATAACATATAAATGTAACTTGGGACATAAACATACTTAAATGGAATAACCATATTGTCGACTTCCACACATATCACTACATTGAATAACCATACGGTCGACATCCATAAACAATGCATTGGTGTTTATAACGTAACCACCCATCCTAGTATTCATGGCATAACCCGTCTTATGGTTTATCATGTAACCACCCGTTAAATTCCCACGTACCATTATAAAATCATAAGACATAAAACAAATATATAGGAAAAACATTTCCACATTTCAATCACAATATATCACTTAAACATATTGACATAAAAAATCCATTTTCAAAACCATTTTCAATACCAAAAATACGCAAAAGGGTATAAGGTAATTATTTTCTTTTAAAAACATTACGGCTTGTTGAGGAAGCCAAAGAACAAATAATACTCGCGGTGGCGGAACGGTCGTTGTCACCGCATACATTAAAAAAGAACATACCTTTTGTCATTTAGTAAAATAGTTCGTATACAAAATATTTCTTTTGAATAAATGTAGAATTCCAAGGGGTTTATACATAGTATAAAAGAAAGTCTCGTATTAGAACAAAATATTCCACAATGAAAAGAGATTGAGGCAAATTCCCAAACAATGTCGGTATCCTTATATTAAGAATAAATCAATTACATAATTATGGGTGACAAATATAAATACACCCAATATAAATGTATATTAAGTGTAAAAAAATCAGATATCATCCACACATATTCATAGTACTACATATTCATGAATTAGAGGTTTAACCCAAAGAATTGAAATTGGGTTATGAAGTTCCCTTACAGAAATTTGACAGCCTAACGACGTCATTTTAAAATTCCGAAAATGAGACGATGAAATATAAGATGAGTATATCATCACTTGGACAAATAATTTATAGCAATAAGGATATATAAGAACATATCCCGACATAAAAAGAGGTAAATTAAAAGACCTAACAATAAGAAGTCTTTAAAAAGAGGAGGGCGAAAGGTTCCCTTACCCATATGGGTAACATTCAAAACGTACACCCCATGAAGTAAGGGTCATACAATGAAGATATAAATACCCATAGATTAAAGTATATTGCACAAATAACACAATAATGGGTAGTACATAGACCACACAAAAAGAAATAGTGGCAAATGTAGCTTGAATCTTACGGGAACAAAAAGTGAGATAAAAACCACATACCTCTTTGCAAGTAATCGAGTCGTATGACCAGAAGATAATAAACACAACATGAATCATAGAATACAATGAATAAAAATATAATCATGATAATACATATAAAATTAAAAAACACAATGCAATAAATAAGTGGAGAATAATGGAAATCTCACCTAATTAAAAGTGAGATAAGATATCCCCTTATGAAAATTCGGCAGCCTAACGACGCCACTTAAAACATCCAAAAATGGATTCAATATATCAATTATGGTCTTTAATCATATGAACATAAAAATTACAGTAAGAGGAATATATAATAACATCCCCCAACATATGAAATGGGATCTTAAAGTAAGTTACATAAAAGAGTGTACTAAAATTGAAAGAGAGAGGTTGGATCCCTTACCTCCAGTCCAACTTGTCTTGTTCGTTTCTTTATATTCATGAATAATAAACTTTGGTCAATTTATAATTTTTAAAAACATATTTTAATATTATTATTTAATTCATATCACATATTATCATGTTATAATAATTATATCATTATGTTATTTCATATCAGACGTTTTTGTCGATGTTTGGTACATGTGTCAAAAATGAACGTGTTTAAAAAGAATTGTCCATGTGGTAATAAGTACTTCATCTCCAGAATTGTATTAATGATTTGAATATCATATATATCCAGTATATATTTAATACTATTACATAACATTTGGAGATAAAAAGAAATGAAATGCACCGTTCATGGAGATGGTAGGCCGTACTAACACATGAACGCTACTTCCATTTCTTTGTCATGTTAATGGAATTAAAAATAATTAATATATATATATATATGTATATATTATAATTCCAGATTTATATTCATCCTTTATATGTAATATATATCATATATATCCATTACATATATGTACTTATAATAGTACATAACATTTGGAGATAAGAAATGAAATGCACCGTTCATGGAGACAGTAATCCGTACGTACGCATGAACGCTCATTTCATTTATATTTCATATATTAATGGAATTAATACATAATTATGCATGGATATATTATAATTACAGTATAATATCATATATAACATCATTAACTCCATCCTTTATACATCCCACATATGGCATTAACGAATCAAATCTCATTGAGGGGGTGGTAGTCTGCACTTCCTAAAATGATGATATCACGTTTACCCATAATGGAAACTATATTGGAATTCCATAAATGAAAAATACAGAAGAATATGAAAAACATAAAAATTATATATATCATATATAAATATAGTGACATCATAATGGCCACCATGAAAGGTGTTAGAAGTATAATGAACAATCATCGTTTCGTGAGGTAGAAATTCTCCATCCACGGAAACAATATGTTCTTTAACCATTAGATGTAGGTGTGTGTGGGGGTAGATCTAATCCATATTATAACAACATCATAGTATATTGAAGACACTGGTGTTTTTACAAAAGAAATGAATAAAAAGAGTTTAGGGGGTTGGAGAAGCAAAATAAAATAAAGAACATAAGAGAAAGCATTATGTCTAAAAGGGAAACTCTTTTTGATTTGAGCCCAAAGGCTTCCTTGCAAAGGATTATGCCCAAATAGAGGCTTCTAGGAGTAATAAAGGGATGTGGATAGAGGAAATGATCAGATTTTGGCTGAGCCAATGGCATGAACGGTGTGGAAAAGGTGGTAGAGGTGGGGGCCTTTTATAAGAAGAGAGGAGGGGCACTCTTGGAAAGTAATGAAAAGTTACTTTATTATAAAATGATTTTTGGATTTTAAAGGTCCCAAAATGATAAATTTCGAGGATAAGGTGATAAGGGTTAAAAATATACTCATCCAATTGGTTTCTGAAAAGTTTAGGTCATAGATTCTTCATTATCATCTCATTTTATTTAAATCATTCATTAATCTGGTAATCGTTGCATCATAATGGTGTTATAAATAAATTAATTTATATAATGTCTAAAAATTATAAAAAAACCATAATGTAGGAAATATTTTATGCTTTATAATAAATATTTATAGTCAAATATATGACTTTTATAACCCCATGTAATAACTGTTTTAGTAAAATAATTCATTTTTGTGACACTTATTTTAACTTTAAATAAAAAGTTAATAATTTCATTGTCTTACCCAAGTGGCTGCATGGGGTCCCCAAGATGACCCTTGGATTTTCATGGTCGGCCATGATACATCCAATAAGGTTAATACATGTTTCAAGGTAATTTTTATATTATTATAACATTATTTTTACCTTAAATTACACTAATTACCTCTAATCGCGATTAATAAAAAAAAGTTACTATTCACCAAAAAATTATTTTCATCCCATTGAACCACATTTTACATACTAATGACAACCATTTATGTTGTATTTTTGAAAATAAATTCACAGAATTGGTAAAGTTTCATTTAAACGAAAAATCAGTTTGCTTAACTACCAATTAGTGGTGTCACTATTCATCAAAAATTGAAGTTTTTCAGAAAAATACCAAAAATTTACCCTAAGGTATATTATATATTCCATATTAAAAAATGATGTTTATTTTACCAAATTTGAAGAATATATGTATCATTATTTAATTTAATAATTAATTCATGTTGTCAAAACAAATAGCGTGTTTTTAAGAAATAGTAAATATCAAAAGATTGACATTTGTTTATGTCAAATTTCAAAGTGAAATTAATTCAAAATCCCACCATTGGATTAAATGTTAAAAACATATTATAATTTCACTTTAAAAAAAATTAAAAGGATAATGTAATGATATAAATAAATTAGATTAAAAAGTGGTTTTGAATTAAAATACAACATTTTTCACTTATTCATTAAAAATGAACTTTATCGGAAAAATAACAAAAACATACACACGGTAAATTTTGATGGCCCAATTCTAAAGAAGGATTTTATTTGGTCCAATAGAATGTATAAGAGTGACCAAAACTATATTTAAAGAGTTTTCGCCATCAAAAGGCGATAAATCAACCTTTTAGTGAATATTAGAGTATTTTTGCTTATAATTTATTTCTTTTCGTATTTTAAGACTTTAGCTTTTATTGGATAAAATTAGAAACATTTAAAAAACATATATAATCATATTTTAGTTATTTCTATTCATTACCACCAATACAACGACTACGTGTTAACTACCATTTGATATAATATTATTATATTATTAGTGTGCAACGTAAGATTTTAAAGAAACTCGTTGTTGTGTATTGGGTACGTCATCAAACATAGCATCCCCTTTAACGTAGTATTATTATTTTATTCACAAATAAATGAAAAATTAATATTCTTTATTTACCTAGGATGTTACATCCTTCCCTCCTTTTGGGAATTGCATCCTCACAATTTTAAAATTGGGCTTGGAAACATCATTGAAAGCCCCACATCAGAAAATGAGTAAATTAAACTATCACTGTAAAAGAAAGAACGAAGAGTACAAAGGTCACTCGAGTTAACCCATAATAGGATTCCATTTAAGAATACATTGATATGGATGAATAAAACAAACAGCCATGTTCTGATGGAGAGTGATAGAAAACATGATTTGGAGAAGCTTGACAACAAGAAAATCACAAACTAGTGATGGGTAAATGGTATTTTATTCCCCAGTAAGAAAAGTTAACAGACAATTTTTTTTATTAAGTTACTTTTCATTAAGGAATTTATTTATGATCTTAACTAAAACATAAGGAAACATACATACTTGTCATGTTGACTTTCAAATCTTACTATATTTCTTACACAAACTCATATTTTCTCCAAAAGACGAGTATTTAGGAAGACTTGTTCACATTAAAAGTACTACAATCATCTTCCTGAGAATTACCTAATCCATAAAAGAGAACTATATATTTCCCATGTCTTTATAACTTATCCAAAAACAAAACCAAAAAGGTTAGTACAAGATCATATAATCCAAAAAGGGGTAATCCATTATTAAAAGAAAATCTATTCATAATCTCCAAAAATTTTCCAACGAAAACAAAAGTTCAAAAAAGACAATACAATAAAAAATTGTCCATAAAATTCTTCAATGTCAAACAAACTAAGATTGAAACCGAAATCTTTGAAGGATTTAATCACATAGTCTCTTAAGATAAATCTTAACATTTATCTCCAAAATAACATCATCTTCTTTTAAAGTCTCATATTGAAAAGTAATTAGCCTAATCACATATCCTCCATGATAGGTTAATCATTTCCCTAGATAACCCAAAATCAACTTACTCTTGATTCATAAAATCATCTTACTAAAAAGAATTAGTCAAAATAACCAGGGACTTCATGTAGTCCAGTGGTAGGCTATAAATACCAGTTGCACTTTGGTTGTGGATTTGATTCCCGTAGCTTCGTCTGACGCGACGGGTTGTCACAAGGTCGGCGTGTTGTCCTCTTTTCCCAAACTATATAATTCTTGATAGACTCCCCAAAAATAGAAAAAATCTTCAAAATAACTATAACATATTTTAACCACAAAGGTTATCTAATAACTTTCATTTTGAAACCCAAAATGTATAAACCAGTAATTTCCTCAAATTCAAGGATCATATAAGCCCAAATGATTCTTTATAACCACATCCAAAAAAGAACATAAAATTATTCCTTGAATAAAATTTTCATATATCAAAATCAAGGTTACACATACTATAAAAAGCCTTCTAATGTAACCCATCACAAAAAGAGACTTAATACTTTTAAGAATTTCACCATCCTTGAATCTACCATAACTCTTGAATCCCTTATATGTTGACTTCTTACTCATTAAAAATTCTTCATGATCCATTAACCATTCCTTTCCAACTGATTCTGAAATAATTCTTTCCTACAAACATTATCTTGAATCATATCCTAAGTTTCCAATAATAGGAAAACATATGTTATGAAATAATTCATACCTTTCGTTGGTCATTGTCAGTTTCTTCATCCTCAATAGGAATGGCGTTATGTATTGGAAAACGAAAATTTGTAGGATCTTGGTGATCCCATTACCAAAACATCTTCGTAGGACATGTGTTTTCATAATGACCATGCACACCACATTTAAAACATTCAATTGATCCCTAAGAAAGAACTTCGTTCTCATTCCTAGAGTCAACTGGATGCTTCATTTTTTCCTGGTTGGTTCTTGCTTTATGACCTTCATTTCCACATCTATAGCATCTTTCTGTCCCTTCGAAACATTTTCCTAGGTGATTATTTCCATATCTTTGACACATAGTTTTTTGAACACACAAACCTTTATGATTATTACCTGAACTTCCATAGGGATTTATTTCTCCCATATATGATTCCTTATAAAAATAACCAAGGTTTAGGTGGTCAATCACGACTCCAGATTGTTGGTTGAGGATAAACACAAGAGTTCTCATTGCATCTCCCATATCATTTAGTTGCTTATTTAGAAAATTGTCACAATTTCCATCGCATCCACAGTTATATTGGTGCCTGCTAGATCCAGCCATTTACTAAAACCAAAAAGTTCAGTGTGAGTATATCAGTAAATCACCATATAATATCTTATGAGGAGGGTAAATACTAAGATATAATTATTCATGTTATATTAAACTCATTAACTTTATCTAAAAGTATGACTCTTTCTAAAATCCTAAACATTGTAACTTGTGCTTAAAGAATACCCTAACCTCTAATATTATCTAAACTGACCTCTATTACCAACTATAAGGACTCGACCTTAAACCTCACTTAATATTGAATTAAATGAATAATTCACATTGAGGATCATTTCAGGTTTAGAGTTTTAGAGAATTAGATCATAACTATTGCATCTCAAAAGAATAAACAGATGACACTTCAACAAAGATTCCGTTTATTTTTACAAAACATAAACTCTTAAAAAGAGACATGACTAGTTCCATGTTTAAGACATCATGAATTTTTATTGATCCCATCCTTGACCTTATTCCACATTATTTCATGTAAAAAAAATTTCAAAAAAACTTGGGCTGAGAATAAAAAGCTCAGTAAGGGGTACACAAAGAAGGAAAACTGTTAGTTTTTCAAAACATCACGTAAACCATGAATTATTTATCAATGTAATACATTTCACCTTTAAGAAGCATTAATAACTCTTCACTGGATAAAATATCATTACGTACCCCTTTGTAACCAAAATATTACCATAAAACCCATATAAAGAACACATAACATATAAAGGTAACTTGGGACATAAACATACTTAAATGGAATAACCATACAGTCAACTTCCACACATATCACTACATGGTATATCCATACGGCTGACTTTCATACCCAATTCATTGGAGGATATAATGTAACCACCCATCCTGGTATTCATGGCACCACTCGTCATACGGTTTATCATGTAACCACCTGTTAAATGTCTAAGTACCATTATAAAATCATAAGACATAAAACCAATATAAAGGAAAACATTTCCACATTTCAATAAAAATATATCACTTAAATATATTGACATAACAAATCCATTTTCAAAACCATTTTAAATACCAAAAATACGTAAAAGAGTATAAGGTATTTATTTTCTTTTAAAAACAATACGGCTTCTTGAGGAAGTCAATGATCCAATAATACTCACGGCGGCGGAATGGTCGTTGTCACCACGTACGTTAAAAAAGAACATACCTTTTGTCATTTAGTAAAACGCTTCGTATACAAAAGATTTTATTCGAATAAAACTAGAATTCAAAGGGGATTATACAGAGTATAAAAAATGTCTTGTATTAGAACAAAATATGCCTCAATGAAAGGAGATTGAGACAAAGTTCCCTACAATGTCAGTATCCATAGATAAAGAATAAATAAATTACATAATTATGTGTGACAAATATTAATACACCCAATATAAAAAAATTAAATGTAGAACAATCAGAGATCTTCCACACATATTCATAGTATGACATAATCAAAAAGTAGAGGTTTAACCCAATGAATTGAAATTGGGTTAAGAAGTTCCCTTACAGAAATTTGACAGCCTAACGGTGTCATTTTAAAATTCATAAAATGAAACGATGAGATATAAGATGGGTATCTCATCACTATGAAAAATCATTTACATCAATAATAATATATAAGAACATATCCCAACATAATAAGAGGTAAATTAAAAGACCTAAATAAATAAGTCTTTTAAAAATAGGAGGGTGAAAGGTTCCCTTATCGATAAGGGTAACATTCAAATTGTACACCCCATGAAATAAGGGTCATACAATGAATATTTAAATACCCATAGATTAAAGTATATTGCACAAAGAATAAAATCATGGGCAGTATATAGACCACACAAAAGGATATAGTGGCAAATGTAGCATGAATCTCACGGGAACAAAAAGTGAGATAAAAACCCCATTCCTCATTATAATCAATCGAGTCGTATAGCCAAATGATAATAAACACAATATGAATCATAGAATACCATGAATAAAAATAGAATCATGATAATACATATAAAATGGAAAAACACATTGCAATAAATAAGTGGCGAACAATGGAAATCTCACTGAATTAAAAGTGAGATATGATATCCCTTTATGAAAATTCGGAAGTCTAACGGCGCCACATAAAACATCCAAAAATGGATTCAAGATATCAATTAGGGTCTTTCATCATTTGAACAAAAAAAAAGTAAATTAAGATTAATATATAAAAACATCCCCCAACATAAGAAAGAGGAGCATAAAGTAAGTGACATTAAAATAGAGTACTTAAAATGAAAGAGAGAGGTAGGATCCCATACCTCGAGTCCAACAGGCCTTGTTCATTTCTTTCTATTCCTGAATAATAAACATTGGCCAATTTATAATTTCTTAATAAAATACTTTAAATATTATTATTCATTTAATATCACATATTATCATGTTACAATAATTATATTATTATGTTAGTTCATATCAGACGTTTTTTTTGATATTTGGTACATGCGTCAAAAATGAACTTGTTTGAAATGAATTGTACATGTAGTAATAAGTACATCATATCTAGAATAGTATTAATGATTTGAATATCATATATATCTAGTATATATTTAATATTATTACATAACATTTGGAGAAAAAAATAAATGAAATGCACCTTTCATGGAGACGGTAGGCCGTACGTACGCATGAAAGCTACTTCCATTTCATTGTCATGTTAATGGAATTAAAAATAATTGAGATATATATATTTATATATATTATAATTCCAGAATTATATTAATCATTTATATGTAATATATATCATATATATCCATTACATATATGTACTTATAATAGTATATAACATTTGGAGATAAGAAATGAAATGCACCGTTCATGGAGACGGTAATCCGTACGTATGCATGAACGCTACTTTCATTTCTACTTCATAAATTAATGGAATTAAAAAATAATTATACATAGGTATATTATAATTACAGTATAATATCATATATAACATCATTAACTCCATCCTTTATACGTCCCACATATGACATTAACGAATCAAATCACTTTGAGGGGGCGGTTGTCCGCACTTCCTAAAATGAAGATATCGTCTTTACCCATAATGGAAACCATAAAAGTATTCCAATAATGAAAAATACAGAATCATATGAAAAACAAAAAAATAATATATATCATATATAAATATAGTGACATCATAATGGCCACCATGAAAGGTGTTAGAAGAATATTGTACAATCATAGTTTCGTGAGGTAGAAATTCTCCATCCATGGAAACAATATGTTCTTTAACTATTATATGATAATGTGTGTGATTATAGCTCAAATACATGTTATAAAAACATCCTAGTATATTGAAGATACTGGTGTTTTGACAAAATAAATGAATAAAAAGAGTTTAGGGGGTTGGAGAAGCAAAATAAAACAAAAAACATAAGAGAAATCATTGCCTTTAAAAGGGTAACTCTTTTTTATTTTATCCCAAAGGATTCCTTGGAATGGATTCTTCCCAAAGTGAGGATTATAAGAGTAATAGAGGGATGTGGACAGAAAAAATTATCAGAGTTTGACTGAGACAATGGCTTGAATGGTGTGGGAAAGGTGGTAGAGGTGGGGGCCTTTTATAAGAGTAGAGGAGGGGCACTCTTGGAAAGTAATGAAAAGTTACTTTATTATAAAATGCATTTCAGATTTTAAAGGTCCCACAATGGTATATTTTGAGGATAAGGTGATAAGGGTAAAAAAATATACTCATCCAATAGGTTTTGGACAAGTTTAAGTCTTATAGTTTTACCTTATCAACTCATTTTATTTAAATGATTGATTAATGAGTTAATCACTACATCATCATGGTGTCATAAATAAATTAATTTATATAATGTCTAAAAATTATAAAAAAAATCACGACGTAGGAATCCTTTAATATCTTTCTAATTAATATTTATATTCAAATATATGACTTTTATAACCCCATGTAATAATTTCTTTAGTAAATAATTCATGTTTGTGACACTTTTATTTTAACTTTTAATAAAAAATTAATAATGTCATTTTCTCACCCAAGTGGCTCCATGGGGTCCCAAAGTTGACCCATAGATTGTATTGGCCGGAAATGGCACATCCAATAAGGGTAGGACATGTTTCAAGGTAAATTTTATATTATTATAACAATATTTTTACCTTAAATTACACTAATTACCTCTAATCGTGATTAATAAAAAAGTTACTATTCACCAGAAAATTATTTTCATCTCATTGAACCACATTTTACATACTAATGGCAACCCTGTTTTCGGATTTTTGAAATTCAATTCACAGAAGTGGTAAAGATTCATTTAATAAAAAAATCAGTTTGCTTAACTACCACTTAGTGGTGTCACTATTCATCAAAAATTGATGTTTTTCAGAAATATACAAAAAATTCACCCTATGATATATTCGATATTCCAAATTCCAAAATGACGTTTATTTTACCTAATTCAATGAATATAAGTAGCATTAATTATGTTAATAATTAATTTTTGTTGTCCAAACAAATAACTTGTTTTTAAGAAAGATTTTATATCAAAAGATTGACATTTGTTTATGTCAAATTTCAAAGTGAAATTAATTCCAAAGTCCACCATTGGATTAAATGGAAAATATATATTATAATTTCACTTTAAAAAAATTCAAAATATAATCTAATCATATAAATAAATTAGATTAAAAATAGGTTTTGAATTAAATTACAACATTTTTTACTAATTCATTTAAAATGAACTTTATCGGAAAAATAATAAAAACATACACAAAGTAAATTTTGATGTCCCAATTCAAAAGAAGGATTTTATTTGGTCTAATAAGAATGTATAAGAATGAAAAAAACTATATTTAAAGTGGTTTCTCCATCAAAAGGTGATAAATCAACCTTCAAATGAATATTAGAATATTTATTCTTAAAATTGAATTCTTATCTTATTTTAATCCTTTATCTTTTTTTATAAATGTAGAAACATTTAAAAACATATATAATCATATTTTAGTTATTTCTATTCATTACCACCAATAAAACGGCTACGTGTTAACTACCATTTGAAATAATATTATTATATTATTATCGTGCAACGTAAGATTTCAATGAAACTCGTTGTTGCGTATTTGGTACGCCATCGAACATAGAATCCCCTTTAAAGTAATATTAATATTTTATTCACAAATATATGAAAAAGTAATATTCATTATTTACCTGGGATGTTACAAACAAATTTACTTAGATTTAGATAATTTATTAGTGCACGTGCCAGTACCAATTTTTGATAGGTAAGAGAAAGTCTTGTATTAAAAAACTATCGGTATAGTGCAACTATTGTGGATACATGGTCAAACCTAGAAAAATAAAAGGTAATGGGAGAAATAAATGGTCAAAAATTTATCTAACTCTTTCAAGATAATATTTTTTTTTTATATTACAAGGAACATAATTCCAATAGTGGTGAGAATGTTGCACCCCTCATTTCAAGAGTGTAACCCTATATTTATTGTCATTAAGTAAATAAAGTGTTTGGGATATGATTAGGTGGGTTTGGAAGGCATTATAAATGTTTATAGGAGATTTTCAAACATGTTCATGGTTTATTCATGGTTTGTGGAAACCAGGAATCTCTTATGGTAATTCATGCATAGTGAGATAGGGGATAAGGTGAAGGCACACAGTTAGGCGGAAAATTATTACAAACAATGTGGCCACAAAGTAGAAATCGTGAAAAAAGGATAGTGAGGTTATTCATAGTTGGAACATGGTATTTCTAACCATTAGGGACAACCATTCTAGGTTCCCCTTGTAGAAGAGGCTGGTGCACGATTAGCACGTGATTTTATTAAATTTGCATCTAACCATGTGTGGTTTAAATATATGATACTTAATAAGTGGATCTAGAATTATTTCACTTTTATAACGCTAATTTTTTCTCCAAATAGACCAAAAATCTATTTTTATTCCTCCCAAATCTTGTGGTATCTTTCCCAATTGATTTGGAAGTAATCTGGAGACGTTTCATGGCATTTTGAAGCCCAATTCCATTTCTAAGTCTTTATTAATAGTAGATTTTCATGGTTATTCTTAGATCTACAGTCTTTCCTATATTTAATTGTTAGATATAGTTCCCTATGAATATATATATGGCTTTTTTCCAATAATGGTAATGTTTGTCATTTTTGATGATAGGGGATGAAATATAACGCATTTATTAGATATTTAACCATATTTTGTGGGACTTTTCATGTCGTTCTTCATCTTATCTATAAATCTATAGTTATGTGGATTCAATCTAAACTCATATTATTAGAAAATGCTTCATTAGTATATAATAGTTTTTTCATCATATTTATTATGAAATTGTTGTGTAATTGACTGATAGAAACCCTATTGGGTGAGGGATTATGGAATTGTAAAAAATGGGTGTTGTGGTAAAAAATAAATTTTCAATCATGTTTTTTAATTGATTAGATTAATATATATTTCTGGTTTTTATGCATTGAATTTTCTTAAAATAAAAATATCTTTATATTTGAATGGTTAGGAAAATATGGGGATTGAATGTGTTGGCTTACTTGATTAAGCAATAGTAGAATGGGATAGATATTGGTAGTGAAGTACCACTATCAAAGGGGATTATTATTGATGTGACGTTCCACCGACAATGTTAGACTAAGAATTCATGGTTATGTTGGTGAAACAATGAATTTGTTGTTTTGTGAAATGGAATGGGTTATGCCAACATGGAAATTAGGGAAATAGTTAAATGATTAGTATGTGTTTCATTCAATGGAATCTATTTTATTATATAATTTTTTGGGGGGGTGATATTTTTGGATTTGATATAAACTATTTTAAACTGTTTCATGTAAAATTTATAACATGCTCTATCATAGTGTCATGAGTTGGGGAGTCATTTGGGGAAATCCAACTGGGTTTCATTAGTCAGCCCTTCTTTGAAATGTTTGTTCATTTCTAGAAATTTTTAATGAAGATATAGGTAGAGGAAATGTATCACATTTTATTAGTGATGATCCATGATAAATTTAATGAATTGTGGAGTCAAAGAATGGATAATGAGGGGAGATTTAGAGTTATGTTTGGAGACATTGATTTTTTTTTTTCAGTTTGGTCTTTCATTGTGTACTTTCATATTATCATCCTTCCACTATTGTATATTTTTTTAGTCTAGTTTATATACCAATGATATTAACATAAATTGTTTTACATTTTTATCATTCATGATGTGGCTTTATTTTTTATTGGAATATTTTGTTGGGGTTTTTTTATTTTCAATGTGAAATTCATCCTCAATCTGTCAATGAAACCCTTGGCATATATTAATATACTTTAAAACCTTATGGATGTCATTTAAGTCCAAGTATAAATTCCAACTAAACAGAATCCAATGAGGAAGGGTGGGATATTAAATTCATGGAATAATAATGGGAAGTTCTTTATATAAGATTCATATGGGAATCAATGAACATGATCTACGAGAGAAAAACATTGGCATATGACATAGATCAGTGGCCAAAACATTAGTATCGAAAATTATTTCCATAGTAGTCAAGGATTACTTCCAATGCTATAATAGTGGAATAAGATCACTCCACAAACCATAATAGTAGTCAAGAATCACTCCAAAGACCATTAATGTGGAAAAATTCAATTAAAATAATGATTTCACTATCATTTCAGACCAATCTATCTCATGATATATAAATCATTAAACAATGAATTATAGGGAGATATTGATCATGTCTATCTCATAATTAAAACCTTATTTATTTATGATACATGATAATTGAACATTCACCATATAATAAGACGTGAAATGAAAAGGGTATCACATACATTTCATCATATCAAAACCTATTAAAAAGAGATACGTTTAATAAGCATTTAATTATTTCATCATAGCATAACACAGAGAAAATGAAGTTTGTTTAAGATTAATTTTATCATGGTATAACCCATGGCAGAGAAAAAGGGTATCATAAACATTTTTCCATCATGAACATAAACCTTTTATAGAATTAATAATAATGGTGTCCGTGTTTCATGTCCATATAAAAAAATAAGTAACGTCAACTAATGTCATCATCGAATGAAAATGATTTTTATCAACTATTTAAAACATTTCATGAGGAAAATATCATTTTCTATATGGAAAACAAATTTCCAGACATAATTTTTTTATGAAAATCATGTTACCTGAAAATAGAGATTAACACTTATAATGTAATAATGAAATAAACTAATGGCGTTGATGATGGAATGTTTTTTTCAATCCATACAAGTTTTAAAAATATTCCATTCATATTTTTGGTAAAAAATAAGCATGATCTTTTTGTAAAATGACATGAATATTACATTAATTATATTAAAAAATTTAAATAATGACTAAAAATTTATTTTAAAAAAATTTGAAAATAATAAAAAAAATAATAGATTTTTTTTAAATATGGTTTTGAATGCAAAAAATTTCCAACTAATGAAATAATGAACATCACATATTACTAAAAAACACTCAACTATTTATATGAAATGGGGTTTAAAATTTTAATATTACATGAAAATATCATTAATAACATAAGTAGAATAAAATTCATGAGTAAATTTAGATATAAATCAATGTATTTTATCATTGAATTCCTAATCATAACTAATTTGATAAACCATTAGATTGTAACATTACATCATTACCTCTTTAGAAAAATTGAATCATAATCCCCATGAACGCATAACATAAAATGGGACAAAAAATATAATGAGGACAAATAAATTCATGATATTTCTTTTCAAAGGGGATGTATATATTCTTCTAGATATAATATAGGTCCATAACATCACATACATCTCAAAGAAGTAAAATTCTTATAAAAATTTCATACCTTAAGTCTTAACAATCTATGTACACATTAAAAACTATGGAATAAAAAATATAATATTTTTATGCATCTATTACAGAACCATAATTTTATATTTCATACAATATATTATTTTCGTATGAAATTTTATTACAATGTTATTAACCAATCTACATTAACGTAACATTTGGAAAATAATCACCTACTTTTCCCTATATGTTTTGATTTTTTATTTTTTTCCTATTAATTTTTTAATTATTTATGTGCATCCCTAAATTTTACCTTGATATTAATATAATTAAAATTCATTAAAAAAGTATTCTGATTAATATAAAATTTTAGTGATAAAAAATGAAATACACCATTCATCGAGATTGTAGACCATTAATAAGATTGAATATTGTTTCCATATAATTATTGGATAAAAATAAGTAAATTTAAATGATATATTATCATTAAATAATAATATTTATTTCATATATATCATATATTTCATTAAAACCATCCTTATAATAAATTAATCACATCACTTTGTGAGGAGGTAGTCTACTGTACACATGAGTGAAGTTATCATATTCAAATAAATGTAAATTTTAAAGGTATTTACATTCAAATAATTATATAAGTACAATAACATCATATATATATATATATATGTCATATAAAAAATAATAATACCAACATTATGACTAACCGTGAGTAGTGATATTTGAAAAAGGAATGACATCAATTCGTGAGGTGGTAGTCAACAATACAACCAAACGATGATTTCAAAACACATTTTATGGAAATGTAGATGGTTGTAGGTAATTCCCTTTGAATAAAAATTTCATAGTATATTTAATATATTGAATTTATTAAATCCAAATGGTTTAATAAGAAATAAAGTAGGTGGAGGGACAAATAGAAAATTTCTCATTCATGGACAGTACCTCTTATTCGGGTTTGATCCTTACGTTTGCAACAAAATGCTTCCTAGGTTGTATTTGTATCTAAAATAGGGCTTCTAGGATAATATAAGGGAAATTTGGCAGTGGTATGGGATAGGAATTTTTTGAAAAAAAAATGGTTTTATGGAGAGTTGTGGAGAGGAGAAGTGGTGGCATTTTATATGTGAGGTTAGTGGCATACTTTTAATTTTTTGAAAGATAGAATTCTACCAATATTTTTTTCACAAAACATGTCCCTTATAGTAGATCATTATTGATCATAGAAATATTAGACCTATATATGTTCATAAATTGTGTTTTTTATATGTTTTTGGTTATTTTAAACACATGTATTTTTAGAATACGCTCACGGTGAACCAATCATTACCTTAATGAAATTAAATGATTTTTACTTTTTAAATATAAATTATGGTCAAAAAATAAGTTGAACTAATTATATATTATATATTATTTTAACTCAAAAATTTTAATCCATATTTACAAATTCCATTTATATAATTTTAAAATTTTAATGTAAAATAAAACGCACATTAGTGATAAGAATGAGTTTTTTCAAATAGAAAAATGTTCAAAAGTAATTATATTTATATATTAAAAATAAATATAAAATTGATTATATTAAACTAATTTGGTAATATTGACAAATAATTTAACTAACATTACTAATAAAATTAAAATATAATTTAACATTATATATATTTTAAATAGAAAATCACTCTGAAATTAAAAATTTTGTTTTTTCACTATTAATCAAAAAATAAAACATTTAAAAAAAACCAAACATCACCCTTATATAATTTAAACATGAATATTTAAAAAATAAATTTTATTTTACCTTATAAATTTTATAAAATAATAATAATTTTTTTATTGTCTGAAAAAAGATATAATAATGAAAACATTTATTGGGAATATAGTATTTTTGAAATATATAATGATTTTACTAATAAATAATACTTTTGATTATCAAAATTTTTTCACGATATCAAACCTGTATACATAGAATTTAAAATTATTTATCCATATTAATATATATAATATTAATTTCTAGTTTATAATAGTCATGTTTAAATAAATCTATTAATAGTAGGTTGGGATTTTTATAAAGCTATGTGTCATGTGTAATGAAAAATTAAATAGTGGTGCATGTAGTAGAATCTTAAAATGGTGTTTTTTGTAACACATGTTATCAAATAAATTTAATTTTTTCAAAAACAATTATAATAACATGGGGTGTTACATTCTACACACCATAAAATTAACTTTTTCTTAAACATTTATCACACTAGTACAAATAAATGAGGATAATTTAGCATCATAAAATCCACATGATCTCACATAGCATCCATAATATAGTGGTATGATTGGAAAAAAATACGTAAATGTAACATTACAATGTTTTGAGATTATTCTGTTTGTCAAAAAAGAATGTTTCTATGCTCCATTATGGATTTCAAGAGAAATATTTAACAATTTATATTGAAAAATATCCATAAAAAAGTAATGGATTCTTTGGATGCGGTATAGAAAATATGTATTCATGGAGACACAATTTCCTAGTGTTTAAAAAAATATGGGGTCCCAAATTTTGAAAATGAATTATGAATATTTAAAGATATATTTCTAGGAATGAAAATTAATTTTTTTTAAAAGTAAATATATTAATGAATATTAGAGTTTCATGAAGAATTTGAGCTTCATGAAAAAATAGGATGTTGCAATGTATTGATGGTTCATCAATGCTTGAGGGATATACTATATCTCTATGACTACAAGACGATTAACGAACACTAAAATTTCCCTAGAGCATAAAGATAATAGTATTTATTGTGAAAATGAATTGAAATCTTCATGAGAAGCTAGTGAAGAGAATGGAACCATTTGGAATTGGACGAAATTATTATAAATAGGACACTACCCCCATCAGAATATTAGAGGAAGCCTTAAAAAAATATAAAGGATCATAATTCAAAGAGGTGATTAATGAAGGTTGTTATTGTGAAACATTTCATGACTAAAGGATGTTCATGTAGTCTATATATGATTCACAAAAGGGTGGATCTTCACGAAAGTAGTGTGATTTGTGAAAGAAGTGTTCTTCACAATACTAGTCAAATTTGGGAAAGTTTTTGGGTTCGTGAAATCATGATTTCCTTATGAGGCGATGGGATGTTTTTTGAAGGATGTGTTAGCTTTGTAAAATTAGTGATCATCGTTAAAGGGTTGAGAATGTATTGATTATGAAATATGTGGTAAAATGGTACTCATCAAGTGGATTAATGTGGAGAAAAATGATTTACCATATAAGGTGTAGAGAACATTAATTGAAGTTATCAAATTACGAAGCATCAAAAGGATTAGTAAGAACACTATTGTTGAGAGAGTAGTGAACATTCGAATAGTGATTGGTTGTAAACCAGGTAGGACTATGATTCTTCTCTGACCATTGTAAGGTAATTGATCCCATTTATGAGTGAAATTTCATAAACAAAGAAGTAGTATGATTAGTGATTATGGTTCCCAAACATAGTGTTTGATTTATTCTCCTTGGACTATCCCATAATGATGAACCAAGTTATAATCATCTTGTTTAAATTATTTTTTACATGCATTACATTATATGAATCATCATCATAAAATTTAGAATGTATAATATAAACATAAATCTTAATTAGATAATGTAGTGACTACTATATTAAAGAGTTCATGATCCAATGGGTCATGAAGTATTTGGAAATGAATATCCTTTCACTAAATCACCACCCCCTATTTGTGTATTTATGCCCCTTTTGGGCCTACCATTGTATTAATGAAAATTATTATCCTTGTGAGTGTTCTTATTTCAATTAAAATTCTATGAAAAATACATAATCCTCATTGGGTGTTCCACATTATAAAGATCATTATCTAGTGTTATTACCTTTGTGTTTAGTACATGTAAATTGTTAGGTAGGTACCTACTCAGAAGAGGTTAATAGAACACATCATGAAACTGAGATATGTTATGTGGAAGTTCCAAATGATAATCAAAATTTCTAATATGATCATGAATTGAAAATGGTAAAATGTACATTTATTTTAACTAAAGTATTAATTAGAATCCATTTGAATTCTTGTGAGAAAGTAATTTTTTGTATGAAAATTAAATAATTGGATAGTATTTTTACCAACCACCTTTGAAATTAACATAAAAAGATATCAACATATAATTTAGTGTTTTTATTATTCTCTCAAATCAATCATCTTTCTAATGATGAAATGTATTGATCAAACTAAATTCAATATCATCATCTAGTTGAAGACTTTTAAAAAACATAAATGAGAACCCCATATCCCGATCATACATAATGGATTATGGAACTCCATGAATCCTTCTCACCTATTTAATGTATATCATAGAAATATGATCTAGATAAAATTATTCTATGATAATGATGAAGTGTGATGACTTTTTATGTAGACAGAATACAACCCACATTACATTATTCCCTTTAGATTTTTTGGGTTGTCCGGCTACAAAATCAACGGTGATTTTTTCCCATTCTAATTTTGCAATCGGTAAAGAATGTTAAATCCACAAATAATTTTTTCATTCAACCTTATTTTCCGGGAAAATATAACCGATATACACTATTTGTGATATCACTCTTCATGTCATCCCATTATAATTATTCTTTCAAATTCCAATATATCATTATACATCATGAATGTATAGAGAATGATGAACATTGATTATCCTCTAATTAAAAATTCTTTAAATATGGTTTATATGTAATGAATTCACAGTTTTTGAACAATAGAATTATTTAACAATCAACATTAAATTTTTTGGATATTTATAACAATCTTGTCTAGCCCTATATAATCATTCTACACCTCTTAAATCTCCACGTGGAAAGACAGACAAAAATTAAATTTTAAAGATTATATATTCCCCTTCATTTGATAATTCTAGATACATCAATTATAATTCAAAAAATATTGGATAATTTGTAATCTTCATCATGGATAAGATAGAATGATCCATTCGACTCAAAGCATTAACCAACATGTTCACTTTCCTAGGGTGGTAATATATTGAAGACTCTTATTCATAAATCACTCTAACCAACACATATGTGTCATATTAAACTCCAAAATTATATATATTTACATAAAACATTTAATGATTGGAATATATATAACAATTTTAAAAAAAATATAATTACTCTATATCATTAAGGAAAAAATTACCTTAGGTAACTCAAAATAATGATTTGGATAATTTTCTTATGAATCAACCATTGTCACGAGGAATAGTCTATAACAATTTCATTCTATATAAGAACACATTCTAATCCCTTCTTGGATTCAAAACTGTAAATTACATAACCTTCTCAAATATAAAATAATTTAAACACTATTTCACAGACTAGTCTTCTCTTTTTAACATGGAAATTTTCCTCACATTAATATATACATATGAACATGTCTCCCTCTTTATTTTACATGGTGAGTCGATTAGATAATAATGGATAATTATCCAAAAAAAATAAAAAAAAATATAGCTAAACCATGTAAATAATGGATCTCAGTCATCATGGTTGGTCTAGGACAACACTCAATAGCCTCCATCTTTTAGGTATCTACTCATCTATAATATATTGAGAATATATGAACCAAAAATAAAACATTTTTTATCCAAAATTATAAATTTTTACATTTTTCTTATTGTTTCTCCTTCCATAGGGTAATTAGTCAAATTATCATGGGATCCTAACACTCTTACTTAATCTGTTAATAAATAATAATATCATAAATAAAGTCTACCATAAACTGTTCAAGGTAACCACTAATGACTCTATTCACTAAATTAAAAATGATGGATGGGTAATTAGTAAAAAAATAGCATATCTATATATTAATAGAATCTATACATTCCATGGAATTCCATATCTATTATACTATCCTTATTGACCCTCAGTTAATAATATATATAATGATGTTCATGCTTGTAGAAGTATAGAGCTCTATAATGTTGTTCAAATAATTCATTATTTTGAGGAAGATTACAGTTGTTATTGGTCATGATCTATTTTTATTGTTGATAATAAATGTATATTCACATCAATCCATATCAAATTTGAAAAACAAATAATACGTGGAAATAAAGGATACACAATTAGATGAATGATTCTACTTTCAAGATCCCTTTGTAGTTTCACTTTAAATTCTATAAAATCAATATAGGCCACTCTATAGTGAGTCATTGAACTTCGTATGACACCAGGTATGGGTTCTATTGAAAACTCAACATCATGATTTTGCGGATGAAAAGGGTACCCTTTTAGAAATATATAAAGAAATTATCAAGAAATATTTATATCATAAATTTTTAGTTTCACTCAAACCATTTTTTGATATAACACCACTTTTTAATTGGAATGAATACCCAAAAATGGATGTGATCTCTTTCAAGAAGATTGTACATATCATCACATAGGCAAATAATAATATGTTTTATTAAAAAATCAAAAATGAAATCTCTTTTTTGAAAACTTATGTCAGAATTATGTAGAGAAATCAAATCCATGCCTATGATAACATCAAATTCAACAAAATTAATAATTAAAATATTTGTTTGAAGCACATTCCCACCAACAAACACCGAAGGGGACTGATAGACATGGGATGTGAAAATAATATCATAATGGACTTCCACTTCTAAAAATAATATAATAATTTTGGTGGTATAATTACTCCATTAGAAAATTATATAGCTATGAATAAATGAGTATCCCATGAGTCAAATAAGTCAACATCATTTATACAGTGGCTGCTAAGTGTACCTTTCACCAGGCCATTACCTCACCCCACCAGAAAAATAGATCGAATTATAATTATACTTACCTCTCTGTTTAAGAGGTTTCCAACATTGATGATAATCATTATCCATTAGTTTTTTGAACTAGATATCATAGTTCCTATATTTATTTATTTTTAAAACAAAAAAATTTCGGACGAACATTATGTTTTGCTTTCTCTCTATTCAAATTTTTAGCTATCTTATTCCCATCAAATATGTAATCAAATTTCCATTTAATTTATATTTTACACAAAAAAAATTATCTATTCCACATAATAAAATATTCTTCTTTCTTCTACCCACAAATGGGGTATAAATGTAATATAATATTCATCTCTCCAAGGTTCTTGGATTTTGATGTTAATTCTATTCTTCTATTCTTTTCAAAACCGTCATGTTGGAACATAGCACCCACCTACATTTAAACCATTATTGATCCAAAAACAATGTCATCATATCTAATAAAATTTCTTATGGATAAATACCTTCAATGACATGGTATAAAAAAATAAACTAATATATTAATATTTCTTTTATGTTGGAAGATAATACCAGATGCATACCTCACAAGT
Organism: Viscum album; assembly: GCA_963277665.1. Classification (NCBI taxonomy): domain Eukaryota; kingdom Viridiplantae; phylum Streptophyta; class Magnoliopsida; order Santalales; family Viscaceae; genus Viscum; species Viscum album. The sequence goes on along the minus strand of OY728127.1, from coordinate 1,227,842,793 downwards.
ATTTTAATTTATTTCATAGGAAATTTTAGATTCATCATCCTTTTTCATTAGCTCATGTATCTATTTCTCCATATTCATATGTATAATACAATTAATTTACTTATTGAAAATTATAATCTTGAATTCATCCCAATCCATGTATTCAATGTCAAAATGTTTCATTGTATTCTGGATAATATTCCACCATTAATGCACTTTACCATTAAAATGGTAGACAAAAAAATGGATTGTTCATGTTCCAAAAAACAGATAATGAAAACTATTTTTTTAGTTCTATGATTCCTTTTTCAGAATCTAGTGGATTAGACGATCCACTAAAAAGAGACGGATATTTCCTCATGATGGTCTCAATAGAATATTGTTCCATCAGTTTAGAATTCCACCAACATTTATAACATGATACTGTTGTGTGAGAATAGAAACATGATTTTTCAATCTATATCCCATAATTCTTAAATAATCTGGTTAATAGTCAATGCATTTTCCATCAGACTCATAACTAACATAGTTCTTTAGTATTCAATCCACTTAAAAAAGAAAAAACATATTGTTAGAAACAATAATAATAGTTGGGTAAAACATGATCATGAAATATCACTTGTAGGATGTCTACATCAACATACCATCATTAATCAATGACACCTTAGTTTTATACTATGTCATTACTATTAACTATATTGTCAAATCCTTCATGATGGTTCATAAATATTTAGTGAATATCCAAAGTATATCATGTGAGAGTGTCAAGCCTCGGGTATTGTAAGGCCCATTTTTATGCCCCATGTGATGATCGATTCAAGTTTAATATGGCATTTTCATAATTATTACTCCTAGGTACCACTCTTCTAGATCCATATCCACATTTAGTATCGAGACATGGATTTAATTCCATGAAATCCAATAACTCTATCAATTACTAAAATTCCAAGACATTTTCATTACTTCAACTCATACTTAGACATTTCCTTAGATATGTCATTAAGGATCACAAAAGTGTTTACTCATCCTATTTTTAAAAGGTTAAAAAAATATATCCTATAATACCAAATATATAGACCCATTCTAATCATACGTTTAAATTATTCAAATTTTATTAATACTCATTACATAACCCAAACAAACACATGAGGACTATAATAGATTAGTGTGTTTGGAATCCTGGAAATTCAAATTAATTTTCAAAAGGTAAACTTCATCATCACTCACTATGATATTAATATATACAACTATTCAAAGACATATCATAGGAATTACATTTCTATATGACCTATGGAATGTAAGAAAAGAATGGGTGAGCTCATATACATAGTATTGGTACAAAAGATAGATACATAAAAATAACATGATCATAAGGGTATGAAAATATGATAATAACATTTTAAAACTATACCCTTAATATAAAATATTATAATCTTGGGTCATGGAATAAATGTTGACTGTTTATAATACCTGAAGCATAACTTATGAAAAAAAAATGATTCATGAGAGAATATTATTTTCAAAGGTTATAGATTTATGATATAAACATAATAATAGAAAATCATTTCCATAGTAGTCATGTCTCATTTACAAGGATAAAATATTGAAATTGGTACACTTTAAAAATTATCATTTTAGTCATGGTTCACTCACAAAATCATCATAGTTGAAAATTTCTCTTACTGAATAAGTTTCGCTCTTCATTATAGTCATGTTTATATCATGAGAGATAAATAATTACCCAATGTATTAAAGGGGGATATATTTCCCAATATTATTATAATGAATTCAATTTTATGTGTGATAAAATGTCATAAAACATTATTATTACAAGAACAACCTGAAATGAAATGGGTTTCATTAACATTTCATCCAAACATTACCTGTGGAAAAGAGACATGTTTCATTATCAAGTCATCTTTTCACTATAGCATAATCTGTGCAAGTTGTAGTAGGATTCACAAGAAATTTATCATGATATATACTAGGTAAGTGAAATGGGTTGCATACATATCTTTTAATCATAATGTTAAACAATCATAGAATGAATAAGAATGGTATCCTTGATTCATATCCAAAGTAAGGAATAAGTAACAACAATATATAAAAAATTAGAAAAAAAATTATAACAACCTTTATTTGTAATAGTCTTTAATACATGATTTAATTACATAAAATTACACTTAATACAACTAAAAATATATATAAGTATAGTGTCTATCTATTGTATTTGGGAATTAGTTACATTTCATTGAAAAATTACACAAGAATTATAAAATCTTTTTGGAAAAAAATTAATATTCTTGATCTTAAAACTACATTTGATAACCAAGGGAAAATACATAATAAAGGGTTGGTATGTAAAGGCTAATGATGGAATAAACATGGAGTAAAATGAATATAATAACGCATGTTAGAAAATAAAAACAATGAGTCATAAATGAACCTGAATAAAAAGGAATGATATAGCATGATAATCAAACATGAGAAATGTGTAATCTACTTAAATTACAGCATCATAGGTCATGGCCAAAATACCAAGAATTAATCATGGAAAATTTTACATAAAGGAATCTGGTATACTACTATCCCAACATGACATATCTTGATACAAAACATTGCCCAATTCATTGGAGCACTATATAATTTCAGGCTCACCCATCACCATCATTTCATTCTCATGATTAAGTGTGCCAAAGAGATCATAAAATATGGATTAATTCATCATCATAATCTGTTAAAAGATCATTGAGTGTTGAATAAATAAATTTAAGTCCCCAATAAAAATGTATACATGAATAAAATTGGACACCCATTATTGTAAATGGGTACGATATTCACTATCCTATTGGGTTTTCATGTAATATTGTCGTGAAAATTTGGAAGAAAAACAATCTCACCTAAAAAATAATAAAATGAGTTGATGAGAGAGAAATGGGTCTATAATAATTTGTACATTAAGTGGAGAGTAATAGTGACAAGTAAGTTTGTCTAAACATTTAGAATTTAAAAAATAAGTCAAGTGATAATAAATAAGCATCAATAAAAAAAGGAAATGATTCTTACAAAATTTCCACAAGGTAAAAGGTGTACATGGGAGGGATTAATAAAAGATAAATGGGTCTATAATCATTTTTACATAAAAAGGGTATTACGGGGGAGTTAATAAATCATACCCTATAATTATTAATTTAAAACTAAAGGGCCTAACTAGATAAATAATCTTTGAAGAGGATGAGAAAGGATAGGGCCCTCCCGAAATTTCACTATGGTAACAAGCATACATGGGAGGGATTAAATGGAGATAAAGTGGACACAAATAATTTTTTGAATAATATGGGTAGTATGAAAGAGTTTTGAAAACATACCCCATAACTAGAAAATTAAAAATAAAAGTTAATAACATAGAAGTGATTCTTGAAAAAAAGTGAGAAATAGAGGATCCCTCACTATAAGAGTATGACACCAAAAGCAATAACGGGGCTTATAAGGAGCTTGAAGAACCATGGGGGGATTCCAGAGAATGTAGGGCAGATTATGTTCTTTAAAAAAGGATTTTTAGTGAATATATGTGAAATCTTGGTTGGGATTATGTAGGAAAAGTGAGGGATTTCATTAATATTTATGTTTTGGGCTCTACAAAATTAAAAGTTTCAAAAAACAAACATTAAAAAGGTTTTGTAGTGTTTTTTTTCAATTTAGAGATGATTTCATTATTTTATTAGAAAATGGTCCAAAATTATTAAAATATTAAAAATTATTATGTGGCAGTGAGTTAAATTTTTAATTAAATGAATTTAAAATCATAAAATACAATATAAGTTTTGGAGGATTCATAAAGGCTTAATAAAAATAATCAAATAAACATAAATTCACAATATTTTAAGGGTAAAACATATATTTGGAATAATACACTCAATAATGTATTTATTTAAACATTTTTTGGGTCATTAGGTTGTCATAAAACACACCATATATTTATACAGTATATACTTTTTACCTGAAATTTTGATTCTCTTCAAAAATTATGAAAAATTCACCATTGGATAATTTCGAAAATAATATTCATTTTATATAAATAATTTTTTATATGTGTTATTTTTATAATTTTAAAAAAATATTCTCTATTTATTAAAAAATGGTGGGTTTTTTACCAAAATAGTTTTTGAACCGTTATAAAATGTAAATGTCACTTCATGAAAATTCAATGAGCATTTATAATTAATAAAACATATTTAGTAATTAAATTTTATTAACATAATATTTATTTCATAAATTCCTTACTTAATCAAATTAAATCCCTTAATTGAATTTGAATATTACCTTAAAATACAATTTTTGTTTAGTTGAATCAAAATCATAATCATTTATAAAGTAATAAAAAATATGAAAAAACATTATTTTATACAATAAACATATTCATATTATTAATATCTTGATAAATATCCCATTATTACACTGTCGTATGCCCTATTTGTAAGGTGTGTGATGGTGATACATTCATTGGATCGTTCGACAAACATGGATTGGGATGTGATCTCAATCATCTTGAAATTATCCCGTAATCAATTTTTTCTCATTATTATGTTGTTGGATATCTACTTGTGAATGGTCAAGTATGATTCCTAGAGATGCTATATCCCTAATATTCTCTAATAAATGGGATTTATATTGTACAATCCCACTAAATGAGGCCATAAATTCCGTTGACTGTTATAAATGGATTCATTAAAGATATATATTTATTTTAATCATGTGATCAATGATTAACATTTACATTAGCAATGGTAATACTCTTAAAGATCTTTCAAATACAATTATATAATCAATGATGTGAACTTGTTTCTTATAACCATATCACATACAAAGAAATTAAATTAAATCACAATTTGAAACATCAATTATAATAGTTCAGGTCATTACCAAAAATATTTTGATCGATTATTTAAAACATTTCATGAGAGAAATATTAGTTCCAATTGAAAAAAATGACATCAAAAAAAGTAATTGAAAAATATTTTTATTTGAAAATAAACATCAAAAAATTTAATGGAATGTACAATGAAAACAATGTTCATGATAACTTCATATTTTTTTCATTCCATGAAAGTTAGAAAAATTACTCTTCTTATATATTTATTAAAATCAAAATGTGCATTATTTTGAAAACAACATGATAATTTCATTAAATAAAATCATAAAAAAATAAAAAAAAGTGAAAAATTATATTTAAATTTTATATGAAAATAATAAAATATTTTTTTATTTTATTAGAAAACATAGTTTTGGAATATTTTAGTTCTTCGAACGAAATGAGAAATGGTAATATTTTAAAAAAACCTTTTATCAATTTTTTTAAGTACCAATGTGTGGGGAAATGGTATTGTTACCCGAATATATGATTAATAACCATAATAGAATAAAATTAATATATTTCATGAATTATGGATCATAATATTTTTTCTTCATAAACATAATCGTAAATAGTTTTAATAAATGATGAAATGGTAAAATAAAATCATCACCACTTTGGTACCGTTGAACTATATATCTCATTAACTAATAAAATATAATAGAACATAATCATGAGGATAAATAAATTAACGAAATTACATGTAAAATGGGATGTATAAACACCTTGTGAAATAATATAGGTGCATAAAATAATTTACATATCAAAGAAGGCATATTGTGGAAAAAATACCTCACATTAAGTACTGCCTTCGGTCATACACAATCAATCATATTGTATAAAAATTATAATTCTATTATAATTCTATTATAAAAACATATTTATATATCATATCATATATGATTGCTTTATGACATTTTATTAATCATTTATTTACATTTCCATTTTAATGTTACGTATGAGGTAATAACCAATTTGATTTTCATATCTGTCCTGATTTTTTATTTTGGTTATATTATATTAATAATAATTCCATTAAATTCATATTTTCAGAAATTATATAATTATATTTCAAAATCAGTATATATATTAATATTAAACCATAAAATGTAGTGATAATAAATGAAATACACCATTTATTGAGATATTAGGTTTTCTGTACACATTAAGAGTGCATCCATTTGTTTGTTGGATTGAAAAAAGATATTTAAATGATATATTATCATTATATAATCATTTATAGGTCATAAATATCCCATATTTTCATTAAATCCATCCTTATAACCTACCATGTATTGGTTGAAAAAATCACATCGCTTCTCGAGGTAGTTGTCTCTTGTACAGACAAGTGATGTTATTGTATTCCCAAAAATGGCGAGTATGAAGATATGTGTGACATAATATTTAAATAAGTATAATAATATAATAAATATCTTATATAGGTAAAAATTATTCCATTGTGTACATATTTGAGAGGTGTTAATGAAAAAATGAATCACATTGGTTTGTGAGGATTGTGAGGATATAGTCCACTGCACCCATTCATGACGATTTCATAACCTGTTTTAGTGTAGTGGATACTTTTGTAGGCCATTATCCTAAAATAACAACATATCAAATTTTTTTGGAAAATTTTGGGGTCATTTTTTTCCACTATATATTTATCATAACCCCCTGATAACCCGTCTATACCTTATCTACGGTAAATAAATTACATGTTTTATCTATTATTTATTGAATGATATTAAGTTGGACTTTCTAGATAGTATAAATTATTATTATTACAAATATTAAGTCCATTTGTATAATTCCAATCACAAAATTTTTAAATTTTAATTTAAAATTATTCCCACATTAGCGATGATGAATTTGGTTTTCAGTGACAAAAATATTCAAAGGATAGAATTGTTTTTTACCTATAAAATCATTATAAATTTTTTAAATTAAACTGAATTGGTATAATAGATGTATAATTCAACTAAAGTTACATTAAACCTATTATATATATATATTTTAAATTTATAAATAAACTAAAATAAAAAGGTTAATTTCAATTAATGGTCTGTATTTTTACTATTCATCAATAAAATTGACATTTCTTAAAAAATTTAAGAATTCACCCTAATATATTTTTGGAATTTTGATACAAAAAATTATGTTTATTTCAGAATATAAATTTTCTAAATGTTTTAAAATCTATTTTTATAAATATTCTATAAAAGGATTAATTTTTTTTAGAAATTAATATTTTCAATTTAAATAATGATTCTAACAAATATTAAGTACATTTTTATCGATATGATTACATTATAAAAACCCATTATGAATTATTTTATAAAAAATATTACTATTCATATCACTAGGTTAACTTTATTGGTCATATAAGTTATATTCAATTAATAATATTAACAGTATATAATGGTTTTATTAAAACTCAATGTCCTGTGTAATAGAATCCAACCCAGTGTTTCCTGTATCACAGGAATGACATGGTTTCACTTGAAAAACTAGTTATCAAAATAATTAATTTATTCAATAATAATAATAATTCATAAATGATGAGTCTTTTATATTCTAGGTGCTTCTTTAGACATATTTGAATGATTATTTCTAATAATTATAGATAGTGTTCCATTGTAGATTTTCTAACATGAACTCCTAATGTATATTATATATCAAATTGAATAATAAATTTCCACTTATATAAAATCATGGGAATATATGTTAATCTTATATAACATAAATTTATTTTCACATAATTTAAAAAAATATATCATTTCAAAGAAAATTGATGACTTATTCTTATAAATAATTATTTCATTCATAAATTTCTAGGTCAATTCCCTGGTATTCTTATAGATGTTCCCAAAAATATATCTTTCTTTTCTTTAGAAAATTTAATCTCCATTTAAAACATTTAAGTTCTCTTGTTCTCACATTAAAATTTTCCTTCAATACAAAACATGAGTCCCTATCACTGAATGTATGGTCATTTAAAATTTATTAAGAAACGAATTTTGAAATTAAAAACAATATTTTAGGGTACATTTAAATAATCTACCTATTTTCATAATATAATTAATATGTAGTAAATGACCATATATTGTTAAATTAATAGATATTTTAATAATGAATTAAGTAATGAAATTATTTAAAAATATGTTTCATTCACTCCCCTATGATTATATTTTTTCCAACCTAAGGGAATACCATTCATATAATTCAATAAATAATGATATAACCATGATAGTTTTAGATTAAATAATTAATATTTTAATATATGTTAAAATTTAATAATACCCACTCTTATCATGATTTTTAATTCATAATTTTCTTCAGTTCTCCTCCTCTATTATAAAATTTCATTTGATTTTTCAATTTACTCTCTTTTACAGTATCTCATAAATTACATAATATATATTCCTCATCAATAAATATATATTTATAAAATAGTTTCTCATTCCCATATGCATGTATGAGTCATTATAGGCATGCTAAATTTCATATTACTTCAATATGGAATTGTGATTTTTTTCAATCTAATGGATTTCTAATGTTATTCAATTGGTGATGGTCGGTGGTTTATATGTGGACAAGGATATAAAATGGATCCTTCAATCACAAGATCATTATGTAAAATTTAAAAAGTGTATTCACTCATTAAATGTTCTTTATCCTGTCTACTTACATCGAATTCATCCATTTTAGTACTTCCCTACCATAATGGATGCTCAGGTAAAAAGATAATTATAAATTAACCAACCTTTATTATATCATTTTATTCTAATTATTTTACTTTTTGATAAATATTTCTTTTTTATTCACTAACACAAATAGATGAATATTTTTTTAAAATAATCATCAGAATAGTCTTTCCCAAATATTAAGGGAACTCTAAAACATTTATCTATAAATCTATATATCACCAAGGAATATCGTAAAAACCAATACCCAATTATTGTTATAAACAATTTCATTCATAATACAAAACTATAGTAGGTGAGGATATATATCTTCTAATTTGGTAAACTGATAGGAATATCATGGCAGTTCGGGGGTCTAATACACATGTATAATTTGATCTAATTCACAATAGTGTTATAATAAAATATTTTTATTTTTTATGGTGCTTCATTAATTTTAACATACTCTCTAAAATATCCAACATTCATTGAAATAATAAAAATATTGATTTTCATTTCTTGTTATAAATCAAGAAAACATTAATACATTGGGAAAATATCAATATATAATATTCTTTAGAAACATATCACGATCTTATGGCATGATACTAGGATTTGTTTATTGCATGGAATTCAATAGTAAGTTAAATTCATAATCAATCTCAACATTGAATCAAAAATTGAAAAATGAAATCAATAATCCTCTTTGATATATATATATGCATGTAATTCTATCCCATTAAGCATCCCAAAGGAATCCAGATAATAAATTGAATTTAATTACTATCATTATTTTAAAAAAATATTTTGAATAAGAATACTAAAATAAAAAATTGTTATATAAATTAAAATCGTTAAGGAAACTAAAATTGCAACACACTTTTAACAAAGATATGGGGCTGAGGCCTTTTTTAAATTATATAATAAAAAATGAATCCATTCATATTGGGTAGATGGAAACCCATACATTAGCCATAGTAATAGATGCACAAATTCTTTAAAGATTAACCCAAACATGGTCCAATAGACCCATGGAACATAGGCCTGCTTGTCACGACCCGTCCCCCGGGGCCCGTGCTGTGACTTCCCCAAATCCACCTTCTATAGGCCAAGGGTTGTCCACTATCACCGGAATGGAATATCCCTAAACGGGAATACATTTCTTTTAAACATGTACAAGCACATAGTCCATGAACACAACAAAATGAAATGATGAAATAAAATTGTAGTAATAAAAGTGTGTACTGAACGTAAAGGGGCCAGAATACAAGCCCGACTAAAAGATACAACTACAATAGAAAACAATAAATAAATCCTAGAATCATCCACCAAGGTTCCTACATGAAGGGTAGGTTCAACTAGTCTCCACAGCTCTCCACATCAACCGTCATCACCATCAGGTCCTAGCTCCCTGAGTCTCTGTCAATGCTGCCCATCGACTGTACAAGACAGAACAAAGTGCATGTAAAGCCCGTGCATGGGTGAGTATAAAAATTCCCAGTAGGGCCCACAAGACCCAAAAAGTTCTCTCAAAATTACACAATTCCAATCCACAATGCATGTTCTCAATCATAAAGAATAAAGAAAAATACTCACTTCAAACAATGTATACAACTCAGAGTTTAGGGATGAAAATGATTAGTCTAAAACTGTATCATTTTATTTAGTTATGATGTTTCCTTAACTAAATCACATGGGAGTTGTTCCATTGTCGATCCACACATGGTTGTTTAATGCTGATCCACAATGGGCCTCTCTATGGTTGGTCCTCGTCGGGCCACGCACTGTTGATCCACACAGGGTTACTATAATACTGACCCACAGAGGGTCGCTAGAAAGATGATCCACACATGGTCTCTATTTTTCCGAACCATAATGGGTCGCTAGATGTGGATCCACACAGGGTTGATATGATGTTGATTCGAATAGGGTAGCTAATATTTTGATCCACAAAGGGTCTCTAAAATGATGATCCACGCAGGGTCGCTAGAATAATGATCCACATAGGGTCGATATTTGGATGATCCACATAGGGACACTATATTTCATTTCACATATGGTCGCTAAGATGTTGATCCACATAGGGTTGCTAAGATATTGATCTACCAAGTGTTTCAAAGATGTTGATCCACACAGTGTCTCTATTTAGATGGTAGCCAACAATTGGATTCCCTACACCTGGTGCCCATGTGTTCCAAAGTATCTAATCCATTGGATATTGGTCATTCCTCAACTACCACGAAGGTCAAAAAAGAGTAACCCAATGGACTGTCATGTCATAAGGGTTCCAACGCAACATATGGTGTGTCAACCGGACACATGGTTTGTGAGTTTTTAGAATTTTAGTGCCAAGGGCCTAGTTGGATTTAGGTATGTTCCAACCCGGCCATACACCAGCTTTCTCCAAAACACAGTTGTAGTTTCTCAAAAAGGTAGTCTATCTCCATGGATACAATTCAAAAGTCAATTCATTGAAATGTCTTCTGGTTTTGCATGATACGACTCTTTATGCAATACTGGCCACAAATGGGTCCTGATTTGGTCCGACCCGGTCCATCACAAACTAGCCTGGGTTGGCCCTATTGGGCTGGGTCGTGGAGGGTTCGGACCGCTAGGCAACGGATTGGCCTAGCCCACCATCTGGGCATGGTCCATCGAGAGATGCGGCATGGTGTGATGGTGTGGCTCGCAAGCAAGGTGGTTGCCCAGATCCACAAATGGCTCAAAGAGCCCTTCGGTTCATCAATTAGTGACTCCACATGGTGCCGCCCAATGATCTATGGGACCCACATGGTGATGGTCTCTTTCCTCCATGGCTTTGATGCCAAGGCCCCTTCACTACGATGCGGGATGGAAAGCTTCAATGCCAATGTGGTAGGCTGAGTGACGGACGCCCCTTCGGGTTGGCCACATCGCCAATCAGTGCCTTCCTCTTCTGCAGCCAGCGAGCACTGATCTGTGCCTTCACCACAGTTTTCGGTCACCTGTGTCGTGCTGGTAGATCTTCCTCAGGCGACCAGGAGAGATCTAGTGGTCTGTTATCCCTTCCGCTCAGGCCTTCGAGCCTCCTAGAATGTTGTCGTCGCTGCGCGGCTCCTGGATTCATTGTTCGGGTGAGAAATAAATTTTTCACCTGAAGATCGCGAAAAGAATGAAGCAGCGGAGGGTCCAGGCCTTGTTTTTTTGGACCTACCTCTATGCTTTATCATTGTAACCAGCAGGTAACAATTTATTCATCTTCAACTCAGAGAATTAAATGATGAAAAATCTCCCTACCTCAAAAATCATTGGATTCATCACGGTGGTGGATGGAGAATCCACGCTTTTTTGAAGCTAGTAGCATTCTTCATTCCCAGTTCGATCCCTCCATTTTTGTTTTCCATGATCCCATTTCTCTTCAGTGGAAGAAACCACAACACTTCGTTAGAGGTTCCTCACTTCCGTTCCAAAATCCCACACCCAAGATTCAATTAAATAGATAGACGAAACAACTGAGTCGAATAACATTAATTAGGTTCATTTATGAACCACATTTAATGCTGTAATATCATGGTCACAGAAAAAAGTAGTCATTCCATTAAATGAATTGAAAACACAATAGTATCTCTACCGCCTATCAACCGCCGGAGAAAAATAAAATAACAATTACATGTTTTTTTTATTATTCTTTTAAAAGTTCAAAATTTATCTTATTTTCCTGACCTATTGGATTTTATGATAATCCTCCCTTAAGATAATATCTCTTCATAGGATTGAAGGGTACCCTTGGATTTTAATTTTGATCAATGGTTCAAAAGATAGGAAACACTGATTGTACATTTACTGAATGTATAAAAAAATCAAAAATTGGTTCTAGGCACATTTGGCCTCAAGAATCAAGCACCATCAATTTTCACAAACTTTTAATAATCCCAAAGATTTAAAAAAATATGGAATTTTTGGGACATTACATTCTACGCACCATACGGATATTCTTCCCCAAAAGCTACAACAGAAATAAGGGAACAAATGGTGGTACTGAGCACATATCTGAGCCTCCTACTCCCATGTGATCTCCTGGAGGTTCCCGTGTAGCCAAGGAACTTTCACTAGAAGAATTGACTACACATGATGTACCCCCTTTTATCGATCATCTATCTCCACTTCGAACTCCGCAAACATCTCCCTATCGACGATGTCCAGCTCACCCAAATTGATAACGTGTGATGGATCATGCACGTACCTCCTCAACTGCAACACATGGAAAACATTATGCACCTAGTGCAACTCTGGGGTAAGAGCAAGATGATACACCACCTCACCTACTCTACAGTGGATCTAGAAAATTCCAATGAAACTCAGAGATATCTTTCCACCCTGTACAAACCTCTGTAATCCATGCCGAGGTGAGACCCATAGGAAGACATGGTTTCCTTCCTCAAACTCCATGGGTCTCTTTATCCTATCAGTGTATGACTTCTTCCTTCTATGTGCAGTATTAATCTACTCCTAGATGATCTTCACCTTCTCCATGGTAGCATGTAACATCTTTGGACCCATAAGTGATGACTCCCTTGGGTCTGTCTAGCATAGAGGTGTTCTACAGGGTCACCCTTATAGGGCCTAAAATGAATCCATGTCGATGGTGGAGTGTTAAGTGTTGTTGTATGCGAAATCCACTAGTGGAATTTGGTCCTCCCAACTATGGACAAAATCGAGGACAAAAGAAGGAATCATTTCCATGACTATCTATATGGTGTGCTCCATCATACCATCTGTCTGTGGGTGAAATTTGGTGATCAAGCACAACTGAGTCCTGAACGCCTCCAATAATCCATTTCACAAATGGGATCTAAAAAGTGCATCACAATCTGTGATGATGGTTAATGGGACCCCTTGAATTCATAAAATCATGTGTACATAGTGGCATCCCAATATTTCTTATGATCTCTCCTCTCGAATGGGTAGAAAGTGGGCTTACTTGGTGAGTCGGTCAATGATCCCCCATATGGAATCATGGTCTCTATACAAATGTGGTATCTCTGTCATGAATTCCATGGAGATACAATCCCAAATCCTCTCTGGAACCTCAATTGGATGAGCTAAACCTGCCGGTACCTGATGTTGAGCCTTCACTTGATAACAAGTGAGGCATCGAGAAACATACTCTTCCACAACTTTTATCATCCGTGGCTACCAGTACTGATGCTGGAGGTCCTGGTACATCTTCTCCACTCCAAAATGTACCAATAAAGAAGATGTATGTAACTCCCTCAAAAACTCTTTTTGTTTCGTCACAGGTACCATGGGGAATTTTATGAAGAGATCATACTGATCTCGACCTTCAAAAAATTCATTAGGAGCCTGTACTGATGATATTTGAGCATGTTGGGACTCACAGTCTATGTACCCACGTTCTGCCTCCCTGACTCGCTGAAGTAGTGGGTGAGTAACTATCATAGACTAGAGAAAAGATTCTCTATATTTATACATGATTAATATCTACAACGTGGCTTGCGAATCTGCCGCGTCACTCAGTAATTGTAGACTAGACCACTTATTTAGTACATTTGCTACCGCATTCCCCTTCCCAGGAGTGTAGTCTATTTTGATGTCAGAGTCCTGGAGGAACTCCAGCAATCACTGATGTCTTTAGTTTAGGTCCTTCTATGAGAAGATATACCTGAGACTCTTGTGATCATTGTAAAAAAGTAAAATTTTAACCAATCAAGTAGTTCTTCCACATCTTCAGTGAAAATACCACTATTGTTAACCCAATTTCATGGGTAGCATAGTTATACTCATTTGGTCTTAACGTCCATGAGATGTAGGTGATCACTGCATGCTTCTGCATTAGGAAATAACCCAATCTAGTCCAAGATATGTCACAGTAGACTACATACGTGACACCCTCTTCTGGTATCCTCAATATGGGGGCACACGTCCGTCTCTACCTCAACTCCAGAAATATGTGATGGCATCTCTCCATCCACACAAAGGGTATTCCATTATTTGTCAAATCTTGTAAAGGTGTTTCAACTCTGGAAATTTCAGCTACCAATCTTCTGTAGTACCCAGAAAATCCCCAAAAAATAAAAACTTCGGTCACATTTCTGGGTGGCTCCCAAGAAATCATTTCCTCTATCATTGTGGGATCCACTGCAACTTTATCCTCTAAGATAACGTGCCCCAGAAATTGGACCTCCATTATCTAGAAACTGAACTACAAAATCATTCCCTAATTTTTGTGCTCTCAGAGTGTATCCAAAACTATCTACAAGTGCGCAGCTTGATCCTCCTCCGATGTTGAGTATATTAAGATGTCATCTATAAAGAATACCACTAATAAATGAATGTGAGGATGGAGGATCCTATTCCTGGGGATCATGAACACTGTCGGAGTGTTGGTCACGTATAAAGGAATTACCATGAACTCATAATTTCCATACCGACCTCAAAAGTCCATCTTTGAAACGTCCTCATCCCATTCCCTAAGCTAGTGATACCTTGATCTGAGGTCTATCTTAAAAAACTATTGAGATCCATTCATCTAGTCAAAGAGGTCTTCAATACTTGGGAGTGGATACATGTTCTTCACAGTCACCTGGTTCAGGCACCAATAGTCCATGAAAAGCTTCAGACTCCCATATTCCTTCTTGGAAAACAATATCAGGGATTCCCATGGAGAAACACAGGGCCTTATGAACCCCTTTTTTGTCAAGTCCTCCAATAGTAGCAGAAATTCACGATGCTCTGTAGGAGCCATCTGATATGTTGTCATAGATATCGATGTCATCCTATGGTACAATTCAATTTGGAAGTCTACCTCTCTATGAGTATGTAGTCCAGGAACAACATCAAGAAAGACATAAGCATACGGGTCGACCACTACAGGGTAACTCAGACTCCTCGCATCAACTGATATGAGGGTAATGATAGCCAATTAATGATTGATTGGCTGCACCCTCCTCTGAGAAATTCCATCATATCCTGCAAAGGTACCCTTCTTGTAGGTAAAGGTAAACCTAATCCCATCCTCATAGACAAAAAACATGTTGCGCCTAAAATAATCAATCTGATCATGCACTGTCGATCACTGGTCCATACCGAATTTCACATTGTAGGGCATCGACGGTGCTATATGGAGATTCCATTCAAATATCTCGCCTCCAAGAGTAATCTCATACCACAGACACCAGTGTGTAATCGTCTAATCCTCTCCCTTAAGAGTCTCTAAATTTATGGATTGATCCAATGGATCTAATGGAATCTCTGACCTACAATCAAGCTTCGTGGAAGTGAAAGAGTTCCATTTACTTGTGCCTATAAGTACAGTAGTTATGGTGGAGTAGACACATATCATACCTCAAATCATCTATAGAGAACTATGGTCATAAGCCTCAATTTCCTAAAGATGTGCTCATCCCTGTCTTCCAGCCCACTGTGGTCAGGGTGGACCACTAATAGGTGGAGGTGGTAGAACCTCAAAGTGCCGCCCACCACCTACTACATGACCTACTCCTCTGCCTTTGCTACCCCCTAAAATCCTTCTCGCTCGAATCTGTGCATCTTCCTCAGCGGTCCCTCGACCATCTCATAATCGTTGGTAAGGTGGGTTGGGAAGTCACGATCCATGTGGCCCTACCTGCCGCACGTGAAGCACAACATGCTCCTCTGCTAGCATGTTGATCTTCATTATATATGCATGTCTGAACCTATGTTCGGGGGTCATCCTCTAGAAGTTCTAGCCTGAATTGACCTCTGTGTCATCTGCGTACTAACTACTATAGATTACTTGGCTACCTATCGTCTGGTGGGTGCTCTCACCGTCAGTGCTTGATCAGCCAAGAATCTCTCTACCAATAATTCTCACTTGAGCACTACATCCTACATTGTGATATTCTGTGATATCATCGATGCTATGATATCCCGCTGGAAACCCTTCTCAATGGTGTAGGCCCAGAAGAATGGGTCTCATACCATGTCGATGGAGTAGCACGAGAGTTTAGTGAATCTCTTTGAGTACTGGGATACAGTCGGGTTACCCTACTGTAAGTGAAGGTGCACCTGAATATGCATAGAGTGTAGTTTTTGTGGAACAAACTCCACCCTGAAGAGGGTCTCAAAGTACAAAATGGAAAGAAACACCTCCTCATTCGACTGGAGCATCATGATCCACCATATTCTAATCGTGCCCATGAAATGACATGCAGTTGGGATCACAATCTACTCTGCTGCTGTACCAACTAGGCGGAAAGCTTTGGAAATAGCCTCCATCCAGTCCTCAGCTACCTGGGGATCTTTTTCACCTCAAAACCTTAAAGTCCTCTGTCTCTAGAACTCATTCAATGCACACAGTCAGTTTGCACCGCCTTCTAGTTGGGCTGGTGGCTGCTGCAACCCAATGGGTGGTGGTGCTTTTGATGCACCACTCGAAGGTGAAAACATAGTAAGATGGCCATGCACCAAAGACTCGTCGCTTGGTGGGCCGTCATCGTGATCCTTCCTAGAAATCCTGGCTGGCTGTCTATGTGGTGGCATCCTGAAATATACAGGTGTTCCAGGATCAATAATCTATACTAGGCGAGATGACAAAAAAGAGATAAAAGGTAAAACATTTCTAAAACACATCCAATCAGCATTTTCATGCACTGAGTCTGAAATCAGATTGTAGGATCCCAGTATATGGATACATCGGTTGCCGCCCCAACAATAGACTCCCTGAAATTTAAAACACTCAAAACACATAAGAGAATTTCTCGATTGGAAAGACCAGATTCCTAGTTCTTCTATAGAACTGAATCCCCAGATACAACATTGTCACGACCCATCCCCTGGGGCCTGTGTCGTGACTACCCCAAGCCTGCCTACCATAAGCCAAGGGTTGGCGACTAGGACAGGAAAGGTGTATCCCTAAAGGGGAAGGAATTTCCTTTAAAAATGTACAAGCACATAATCTAAGAACACAACAAAATGAAACCACGAAGTAAAACTACATTAGTAAAATTGTATACTGAATGTAAAGGAGATGGAATTCAAGCCCAACTGAAAGATACAACTACAATCGATATCTGTAAACTTCTTCTAGAATCATCCACCAAAGTTCCTACTATAAGGGTATGTTCAACTTTTCTCCCCAGCTCTCCTCGTCAATCGTCTCCTCTATCGGGTCCTAGCACCCTGAGTCTTAGTCAAGGTTGCTCGTCGTCTGCAAAAGACAGAACAGTGTGAGGGAAAGGACCATGAAGGAGTGAGTATAAAAATACCCAGTAGGTACCCCGAGACCCCTGATGGTCTCTTAGAATTCCAAAAAAATAAATCCACAAATCATGATCTTAATCAAAAAGAACAAAGAAAAAAACTCAACTCAAACTAGATATACAACACAGATATCAAGAATAAAGATGAATAGTCTAATGATATATCATTTTATTTCATTTAGAAGTTTCCGAAACTAAACCATGAGGGATTTGTTCCATTGTCAGACCACACAGGATTGTATAATGTTGATCCACGATGGGCCACTTTAGGGTTGGTCCTCGTCGGGTTTCGCATTGTTGATCCACATAGGGTCGCTAGAATGTTGATCCACATAGGGTCTCTAGAATGCTTATGCATAGATGGTTGCTATTATACTGATCCCCATTAGTTCGTTAGATTCCTATCCAAATAGGTTTGTTAAGATGTTGATCCACATAAGGTTGATATGATGATGATCCACATAGGGTCACTATAATTCTGATCCACACATGGTCACTAGATTACTGATCAACCGAGGGTTTCTATTATGTTTCTCCACATAGGGTCACTAGATGTAGATCCACATAGGGTCGCAAAGATGCTTATCTACACATGGTCTTTTATATGCTAATCCATGTATGGTCACTAAGATGCTGATCCACACAGATTCTCTACTTAGATGAAAGCCAACCAAAGGATTCCCAACACCCAATGTGCTTGAGTTACATAGTATTTTCTCCTATGGATATTTGTAATGCCTCAACATCCACAAAGTTCCAAAAAAGAGTAACAAAAAGGACTATTATGTCATAAGGGTTCCAACGCAATTGAAGATTCATCAACATGATGCCTGATCTGTGAATAAATGGATTTTAGTGTCGAGGGATTCGTTGGATTGGGGTACCATCCAACACGGTCGTACTCTAACATTCTCCAAAACCCAGGAGGAGAATTTCAAAAGGACCATCTATATCTAAGGATCCCAGTTCCATAGACAGTTTGTCAAATGGGCTTCTGGTTCGCAAGATAGAGCTCTTTAAGCGATATTGGCCCCTAATGGGTCCGGGGCTGGTCCGACCTGGTCAGTCTGTCCTGGCGGACTGGACTGGCCCGCCCGACCCAGTCTAGGCCAACCTGACCCCGTATGGTGTGACCCTACCCAATCCAGGCCCACCCAACCCCATTCAGGTCCATCCTGGTTAGGCGCGAACCAGCGTGGGCCAACCGAGTTGGACCTAGCCACGGCAGGTCCGGCTCACTGGGCCACAGACCAGCCAAACCCACCAGCGGGGCATGGTCCATCCTAGCGTGGATGTCACAGACCAGCCTGGCACACCTACGAGGTGCGGACCGGCCCGGCTCGCCCACAGGGTGGCCTCCCAAATCCCCGAATGGCTAAAAGGACTATTTGGAACTTCCATCAACGGTGCCGTGTGGCATTTCCCTGTAGTCTGCGGGGCATGGGTCTCCCTCCATCATGGCTTTGATGTCCTAGACCCTTCACCAAGGTGCGCAACAGTGGGATTCCATGCCAACGCAGCTTTCCGAGTAACAGCTACCCCTTTGGGTCCACCGTGGTGCCACCCTCTTCCGCGGCCAGTGAGCACCGCACATCGGTGTCGCGCCAGAGGATCTTAAGTGCGCCACCGTGTGAGATCTTGTGGTCTTTTTTTCCTTCCAATCCTGCCTACAAGACTCCCATACTGTCGTCGTCATTGTGTGGTTCTCATATTCATGGTTCTGTCGAGTTGGCGATTCATCCCTCGAAGATCGAGACAAGAAAGAAGTGGCGGAGGGTTTGGACCTTTTTCGTTTGGCCAACACCTTCCATGTTAGCAGCGTAAAAAGCAGGTAAAAATTGATTAATCTTCAACTCAAAGAATTAAACCATGACAAATACCCTTACCTTGAGAATCATTGGAGTCATCGCGGTGGTGGAAGGAGAATATGCACATTGATGAATCTATCGTCGTTCGTCATTCCAGGTTTGATCCCTCCAACATTGATGTCCAAGCTCTCGTTCCTCATCGGTGGAAGACGTCACAATAATTCGTTAGAGGTTCCTATCTTCCGTTCCAAAATCCCACTGTCAAGCATCAATTAAATTGACAGAAGAAACAATATAGTTGCACAACCGAAATGTGGTTCTTTTATGAACCACATTTAACGTTACAATGTCGAGGTTATAGTAACAAAGATTCAGTCCATTAAATGGCTTGACAACACAATGGTCCAACCATCACCTCTCAACCGCTATATATAAATAAAGTAACAATTACATTTTATTTTATTATTCTTTTAAAAGTCCATTAATTATATTTTTCTCCCGACCATTTGTGGTCGATGTTAAGTCTCCCGTAAAAAAATCCAGGTGCTGCAGATTCAATGGTGGCCTCATATTTTAATCCTGAGAACTAGTTCAAAATTTAGAAAATTTTGCCTATACAATTACTAAATGTACCTAAAAAATTTCAAAAATCTATTATGAGCACACCGGGCCTCGGAATCCCGCACCTTCAATTTTGTGTACTCGTAACAATCCAAAATAAATTTAAAAAAAATTTATATAGAATTTTTGGGTCATTACACAAATAATTACTATGTACTAGTCCCAAAAAATTCCCCATCTATCTCTCCCATAGTGTTCCTCCTAGAGGTAGTATCCTAGAACACTTTTTCACTAGTGATGGAGAACTTTTCCATCACACCCATTGTGATGCCCAATATGCAGCTTGAGTATATTTCCCAAAACTATTTCATACACAACAACATTAGACCCTACCCTCGAGTGGGGCCTCCAACTGCTGTACACCCAAGACTACATTGATGAAACTCACCACCACCTCACATGCCCCATGATCATAGTGATCTGACCCATAGATTCTCTATGATCCCAAACATTATTATCCATACATCAGTTCCAAAGAAATTATTCCCCAAAATTGGTGTTATTATGGAATGATACATGGATCTCATGTATTCTTCATGGGTTTACTTACCACTTATCAAACACAGATCTATTAAAATAATTAATTAAAACTCAAAAAAAAAATTCAAATAAAAATAGTAAATGGTTTAGGATATATTAAATTATATGGAAAAATAAAACCTAATGGGGATTTCCCGTTTCTATATTTATTTATGTTGTTGTCCACTAATTCATATAGATACATAAAAATAAAACAACCAAATTATATTTTTTTACTTACAAAAAAATGCATATATTGATTGTATGGGATGTAAATATTGTTTTATCCCACCATTTTGACCTATATTTTCAGTCTCTGTAACTATAAAATGGTAGTAGGATGTCCTCAACAACTATATGGATGTGATGTTTGTAATCTAAACCACCGGAACCATTTTTAACTATTTATTCCACTAAAAATCGTTTTTTATGATCTCTTTATCCATGTGTTATTTGGTCACCATCTTTACATTGAAGAACATGTTAGTTTGTTGGGGGTATTTAGGTACGAGTCAACATGCATGTTTATTTGTGGAGCTACATATTACATTAACTACCCATTGTTTTTTATAATTGTTAATATTTCATTGAGAAATTAAATATCATATAGAACATACCATCAATTTTTCTCAATTTCCATTACAAAAAAATGAAATATAAATTTGATAAAATATAATCTCAATAAATCTAGTGGTAGCCTTCATAAATCAATTGAGTGTTTAAAGACGGAGAAAATTCCCCTTTCCAGACTGACCAACTAAGGATATTACCTTCACATGGATTTAAATCCGGTAAAAACACCACTCTGCATAAAAAAAATCATAAAAAGAATTTTATCATAATGGGGGTGATTTGAAGGAACACAAAAAGAAGAAAAAACTAACAGTGTGTAGGGGAAGAAGAAAAATCACCCTATCAAACCAATTTAACTACACAATATTATAACTAAAAAATTGTATTATAATATTATATAATATAAAACTAAAAAACACATAATTGGTTTATTCCCTCTTAAATATACAACAATAGAAATATAAATTATTATAGAAAACTCGTAGAAGAAATTGATTTTTTGTTGTGGTTTTTATCATTACTATTTTAAAATTGACAACAGAACCCAATATGTATGATTTTTAATATTTTTTTTATATATAACCAATATTAAAATCTTTATTTTAGCTACAGTTATATATTAAATTATTTTATGAATAAAAATTTAATATCTTTAATTTTATATGATTTGTAAACATGTATTTAAAAAATTAAAATAGTTTTGTCTTTTTTGTCTCATCATTCTATCGATGCTATTTTATTAAATCCATAAAATCCAAGACTATAATGGTCTATAAATTTTCTTTCTTCAGTGTAGTTCCTCATTCATTTTATGAATTCCACATATCAACCATATTCTAGATACTCTGTCCTAATTCCACATCCATTTGTCACATTATTCCGACCCCATCAATGTTTCGCGTCTCTACTTCGAGTTCTACTACCAATATCTTTTTCCCACCATACTCACCATTCATTGTATTCATTATTAAATTATTATATTACTATTTTTTTCTCTTGGATAGGGATCTACGTACCATATCCTCATTTTTTGTGTTATATTTTTTGCTTAGTTTTGTAGGATTATTACATGATTGTTATTATTATATTATATTAATTTTATGTATTTTTTGAAAAAATATTTAGTGATATATTATATTGTATTTATTTAATTATTATATTCATATTTATATATTTTTTATTAAATAATTAAATAATTATGAGTTTTTTATTTTTTATAATTTTTAACGAATTAAATGTTTATTTAAATATTTATAATTTTATAATGTTTATAATTTTAAGTGATTACATGATTATATAAATGATTAAAAGATTATATGGTAATTTTTAGATTTTATGGTTAATTTATTGTTTTCATAGATAATTTTTTAAATAAATTATTAGTTGATCGTTTTTTTTATTATATGGTCATATAAATGATTATATGTTTTATTTTATTTTATTTTTTATATTATTCACATTCAGTGTGAAAATTAAATTTTTTTGTTTTTGTGTTTTGTAATTTTTGTAAATATTATTTTTTATATGTATTATAAGAATCACATTATATTTTTATATATTTTTTATATGTGAATATATAACTCAACTATATATTTTTTTTGAATTTGTATATGGTAATATGTTTATATGTTTTAACCTTATCAATACATAAAAGTGTTTAAAATATTATAAGTTTTATTATATTTCGACACTCATATACTGTTTAAGGTTATTAGTGGATCATATTTTGATAAATTTATAGAAAAAATTAATGAATATGTTATAGGGGATGCTGGTCTATTGAAATATTCTAATGGAATTATAGAAAACATTGATATGATTTTCTTTCATTCTCTTTATGTGGTTGAATATAATAAAAATCAGTTATAAAAAAACATTTTTTTATATGGTTCCACTCATACTTATACATGTTAAATCAAGAATATTGAAATAACAATGAAGTCATAACATAATATTGATGACGATGTCCACCATGCAACATAGGTTCATAATGATGAATTAATTATATATATATTATATATAGATGATGAAAAAATAGTATTTCATTTCATATTAAATTTTAATTGTTAGAAATAGTGTTATAATTGGATAAATACGAACGAATAAATTTTATTAGTGAGAAATTATTATCAATATTTCATTAAACTCTGAAATATTTACTTCTAGAAGGCAATGGGTGTCTAGATACCCATTATGATGAAAAGAGTTTATTATATCCAAAGGTATCGGACAACAATAATATACACACCTACCCCAAGAACTGTGTGATATATAGAATTGAATATGAAAAGTTATCAGAATTTAATAAATCTTGAACATCCTGATATAAAATGGTTGAGATATTTAAGTATGTTTCATTCATATGGATAGGCGCACAAACTCGTATTAAAAAAAGGGAATCTTTAAATAATCCATTTTCTAAATTTTTTTGGTGATAATTAAAATAATCTAATGATTCTATGATATAACACATATGAGGGAATATGATATTGAAAATTACCACACATTAGTGATTCACTGCAATAGAAAAAAAACATGATCAAATATTTTTTTTATTTTCAAAATGAACTCGAATATAACAGAATGAGATTATGAATAGATAGAATAAATATATATCAAAGAATCATAAACTGACATATTTTAGGGCATGTAATGCACGTATTTAATAATCTACCACAATAAATATTCATAATGAAAAAATTTTCTAAGATGAGAATGTTTATTTTGGGACAAAAATAACCTGAAAATGGTAAGGATATTTATCTATAGCCACTAATTGATTTTTTGAAATTTCAATGGGAGTTAAGTTTAAATGTTTTTAATTTATTCGATAAAGACATTTTTTATTTTCATGTTATGGTAATTAACACTATTAATGATATAATGGTATATTAAGCCATTTTTTGGATATTGTGTTATGGGACATAATGCATGTCAAAAATATGATAAAGGGACATCCAATCATATATCAAAATATGGGAGAAATGTAGTGTGCATGTTTCATGAAATAATTGTTCAACTACATCAACCTTGTCAAAAACTAAAAAAGGAAATTATCAGTTTATAAGAAAATGATCCCCCAACCTTAGAAAACTAGTTAATTTCACAAGAAGGTCAACAATATTGATGTCGCTTTTATGATGTTAATAAGATTGATTCCTTAAAAAACACATTTAATAAATGGTCAATATTCTTTGGTTTACCATATTTTAGATGTTCTGAATTAAAACATAATATTGAAGTTATTAATTTTTTATAAAACATTTGTTAGTGTTTCATTGATACATAGTCTGAAATAAAAATAAATATAAAATATGGATTTCATGAAAGATTAAATTTAATAATTTTGGTAATACATGTATATATATAACTCATTGTTAAATATAGAGAGGGTATATTTATTTTTATAATTTTATACAATAATAAAAATAAGAAGATGAATGTTTTCCAATGTCTGTATAGTATTAAATTACAAATTTGGTATTCCTCAAATGTGAAAAAATTTGATGCATTAAATGATTTTATGTAAATAAAAATTAAATATAATTTATATAATTTATTGATGAACCTCTACAATTACATTTCCTATATAGAATATTGTCAACACCCATAAAAAATTATTACAATTATTTCTATATTTTCTATTACATATTAGGATAACCCATGGATAAAAAATTATTAAATGAGTTATAGAATGAAATGGTAATCATAGATTGAAAAATGGAGATGTATTTTTCATTATTGTTTTTTGTTATATTGTTTAATCTATTGGATTATTTATTTCAATATATAAAGACATGTAGTGGTTTATAATTACATATCATGTATCCATTTATAAAATATGTGAAACTTTTGAATGGATATGTTAATAATTTTCATACAACAATTTCCATTATTATTAAAATATATATATATATAAGTGATGGTGGTTATGATTTTTACTAATAACTTGTTATACTTGGAGCATATTATTATACCTATATTTTTTAATTTGGAAATAAATAGTAATAGTAAGGGGATTTATGTACGAATAATAATGTAAATTTCATGTAATGTAGTGATCCAGTCACATTTGTACATTTTGAAGAACATATGTGAGTTTTAACCATATATATCATCATGTATTATTGAATTTAGTGTGTGATATCCTATATAAAATAAAAATTTTATGAATATGAGTATTAAAAAATATCCATTCAACTGTTTACAGAGAAATTAAAGATTAATTCGTCTACTTCAGAACCCTTCAAATGGTAAGTAAATGAAATATGTTCAATTTGATCACATAGTCTAGTGTTGATGTAAATGATTAAAAAAATTTCAAAAAAAATAAATGATAGTAAGAGTATAATTTTAAATTTACTTTTGATATCCATCATTGAGGTAATGCATTTTTCAGGAGGAAAATATTAAACCCCATATTCTAAATAAAAATTGTATTATTGAGGTATTGAGGATGTGTGAGAAAATTATTGTTTTAAATGTTGATAGGTGAAATAGAGGTCAAAAACTTGATTATAAAAAAAATTTCCTTTAAAAATATGTTCTTGAATAAAGGGACCATTGGACATGGTGATGCATAAGAAGATGATCTGTATAGTTATTGACCAATAAAATGAGAAGTGGTCTTTCATTTTGACAGTAAAGGATATTTATTTGGGGGATGAGGACGTTGATGATGTAATTGATTTATGTGATATTACATTACCTATTAAATGATTTCCTAATGATAATGTATTCTACCTTGTATAAATAAGCCATTCAATATTATATTTTCAAGTAGTAGTGATATGGAAAAAAACTCTTTCATCATTGAAATTAAATTAGAAAATAAATATTTTTTATGAAACATGTTTATTTAAATCAATAGATATTGATCATTTCTGCCATTATTAATTAATTTTTCATATTTTTCATTTTTAGGTAGAAAATCAATGTTTGATGATGTCAAATGTAATTTTTTATAGTGACTTATATTTTTCATTTATAGGTTTTTAATTTTATTCTTATATGTTAATCCATAAAATATATTTAAATTTCATTCAATAGTGTGGATTAAAATAATTTACTCTTATAGTCTTTCAATCATGAATTATAAAATTATTTAATTATGAATAAAAAAAATTTAAATAACGATATTATCTATTCATATAATAATTGGTGGTGGGGTGGTTCTGGTTTGGGGTGAGAGGATAATTGTGGAATCAAGTCCCTATGCTTGTATATTTAATGATGTTTTCATTCCATTACATATTATTCTTGGTGGAAGATATAATTGATATTATAGTTGTTAATGTAGAACTCATCAATAAATATAGAGGGATGAGAACATTTACCATGGTATTTCCATGTGTCTTCATATAAATATATTTAAAATAATTAATTTATTTAATGATATTATAAATGAATTTGTTTGAATTTTTTGAAGGCCATAATTTTCTCAAACAAATATGAAACCCAATGTTAAATATCATGGTATTAATTTTTTTAGAAAACAATCACATTTTAATTGGGAGAATAACATTCAATATTAATTTAGGGATAACAATGACTATATCGACCTAAATGTAAAGACTTTTATGATATATATGTTGATGAAGAATCATTGTATGATTCATATATTATAACATGGATTTTGGCATTATAAAAATTGATAGAAGATCATCTATTGGTACTCATAATGATATCATATATCAATTATTTTATTTTTTCCCCAAATTTCAAAATATTATATATTCTATTACAGTATAATTTGATCTAATAAATTATAGGTAACATTCTACATTCTCAATAGGTAATAAATGGGGGATATCATTTCATGTAATTAGAAAAATAAAATTTAAAAGAAATTTTAATTTTTTTTATATTTTGAAATAAAAAATAATAATGTTACTTACTATAAATATGTGTTGATAGATGTAAAGAAATTGGATATGATTTTATCAAGATTATTGGATAAATTCTTTTTGGTATGATAATAGTTTTTCACATAATCAATTTGTAAAAAAATTATTTATTTACATGATAACCTATTAGGTTATTCATATTTTTGAAGGAAAACATGAGATATCACCATGAAATCCCATCACATAATGTAAACCCTTATACTATTTCACACGGGGGTTATCCTTTAGTGGAAAAGAAATTATTACAGAAATGTTAAATGAATTATGATCTAAATCTTGTAGTGACTCAAATGAGGATCATATTTGACCTCAATCACACCCCCACAGAATATGATTAATGATAAAGTGAGAGAATGGAATAAATTTTAATATTCTCTTCCATCCATCGAAACATGTATCTCTTCGGATTATAAGAAATTAATTAATTTTTTTTAAAAAATTAGTATTTTTAAAATTTATATCACTAATAAAATATTAACATATATCATTACTGGATTCTCTTTTAGGGAAATTGTTATTGGGGATATTCATCCTATTTGGTAGGATGGAAATTTATAAGATACCCACCTTGGTACACTCAACATTGACTGGAAAAAAGAGTTACATGACCTTAGGCACACAACTATGTATGCTAGAGGCTAATGACTTGAAATGGGTTTATAATATGTGATAGTGGGGACATTATACCCATGTACGATAGTATAAATAATAGGTGAAATAAAACTAAAATAATAAATAATAATATCAATAGACCATAATATAAAAATAAATAAAAATTCTCAATAATAATAGAATTTAATTATAAAGAATAATATATTAACTGGCCTCCCACTAGGAAAATCAGACTTATATAATATATAAGAAAGAAATAAAATATAATGAGGCAATAACACATCCATGAGCCTCACCATATCCTATAATGTAGTCCCAACTAGTATATATACCATAATGATTAAAATATAATGCCTCTTCCTAACATAAACCTATTTAATATAATGGTTTCATGAGTACCAAATTTTAATGTATTGTCGAGAAAGGTCTGAGTATATAACACAATATGGAACAACCAACACGGAATCATACATCACTAATAAATAATGTTACACATATATGTGATATAATCTATATAATAATTAACTAATTAATTGTG
The DNA here is from genome assembly GCA_963277665.1 of Viscum album. NCBI lineage: Eukaryota > Viridiplantae > Streptophyta > Magnoliopsida > Santalales > Viscaceae > Viscum > Viscum album. Next base: position 1,227,814,403 of record OY728127.1, on the reverse strand, counting down.
TAAGAAAAAAATAAATTCATGTAGGGTCATAATGTATATGTGGATGGCACAGTACAAGAGGGTGTGAATTGTTTATTTAAAAACATTCATTTTTATCCCTTAAAAAGGATTTAGTTTAAAATATTTTAAACTAATTCAATTAAGAAACCCTCTTAATGTATATAAAAAATTAATTAGATTCGTTCCTGGATCCAATGAAAAATAATATAGTAATCAGGTTGGTTATGATAAGTATTCCATAGGCCATAATTGAAATTAATCATATTTACTGTTGAAATTATTTAAATAGAGTAATCTTGTAAAATATAGTACTCAATATGGTTATATTTGTCAAAGTAAAACAATGTAATGATTCAATAATTATGTGCACTCAATCGTATGGAGTTGTTAAAAAGATAATAATCGCTATAATCATAGTTACAAAGATCATAATCTGAGAAATATAGATATATCATAAATAGATTCGCTATGATAAACAGATTATAGAATAGAATGATTAATATTTAAAACAAATATCATTATATTAAAATGTAGTGGAAATTTAAAATAATAAAATTATTTTAACCCAATAAGAAGGGTATCTAATAACCTTGGATAGAGTTCCCTTAACATATACATTCAAGAAAGTCTTTCTTACCCACGCCAGGGAAATAACTTGATATAACTATCATCTTCTATCTTTCTATACCCACAATCCCTTGATTATTTAGGTAATTTACTCCACTATATTCCAAGACTTGGAATCCCTTGATCTACAAATGATCAGCATGCCTATCTTCCTATCACTGAAAGTTTTCGATCATACAAACCAACGATCGGTGTCATAATTGGGAAAAAAACCATTTTAAATTTACAAGAATGTATAATAAGAATTTTACAAATTGGCTTTAGAGTCATTCTCAAAATGAAGAGATTTGACATAGCCCTTTCATGTTGTCTCGAATTCATCAAAAGTATTGAGCTCATCCAAATGATGTATTATTTATTGACCTCATCCCAAATATCATATTTTCTCTCCTACGGTCGGATTTCTTCTAGAAATCTCGGAGGGAAATGAACACCTAGCATTCCAATGGTAATATTATAATGGAATCCACAACATTGATTTATATACATATTTAAATAGAGTTAATGACATAATTTTGATTTAATAGTATTTATTTTATTATAATTTGTTTTCTAAATAAGGAAAACAATATTAAAAGGAGTGTGATGATTATTTTATTGATAGTGAAAACTATTGTATTTCTAGTGTGGTATGTAGAATAGAAATTTTACTCAACATGATGATTATAAATCATGTTCGGGGGATTATGATATGAATCATATTCATCCTTATTATGATGAACATGGAAATAATTAAAACTTTACATCATAGTGTATTTTATATTTAATGTAAAATCTCATGATAGAATTTTAAAATAAAATCATTAATGTAAATGATGAAACATCATATGAATTGATTTGAAATTTATGATTTTGATTTACAAAACATAATGGAATAGAAAATTTAAAAGAGGAATTTTGACTCAACAATATCTTCCTTTTTGGAAAGCAAAACCCCCAAGTTAAAAATAAGTTCATGATTACACAATTATACGTATTTCATATTTAGAATTGAAAAATTTATAATTATCTTCATTTGATTTTTAAAAACCCTTCTAAATAGAATTTGAATACGACTAACCTCCACATTATGATATCAAAATCAATATGGATTATATTCAATAAAAAATACCCCCTTAATAAAAGTATTCTCATTTTAAGAATATATCTCCTTGTAAAACATATTCCCCCTAATTCTCCCCATTTTAAAATATTCTCCCCTTTTTTGATTTTCAAAATGTAATAGGAGAGTTATTTTAATACATATAAATGGCTTTGAGAAATAAATAATCCATATTGATTAAATATTTATCATCTGATAAAATTGAATGCATATTCATCCAAATAATGGAAACCATTCAATCGAAATAAATACATATGTCAAATAGTTTTATTAATGTTTCAAAATACCAAGATTTCAAATAACTCATTTCTATTAAATTTCTTTTCGTCATGTTCATAAGATCCAAAATTATTGTTTTCATCTTATTTAACTCATTAATATCATCCATGATCTTTTTAATAGATTATTTTAGGTACTGAATATTTTTATCTTGATCTCCAAACATCTGGCCATGGGTAGGATTCCAATCTTCCTCAGATTTCAGTTTCTCTTCTTGGGACTAAATTATTTCTTCATGATATTTAATATTTTCATCTTGATCCTAATACTTTTCTACCTGGATTCTTGTTACATTTTCAAGTATATAAACTCTATTATAGAAAAAATTATTTTTATTCAACAGGTTACTGATCTCATCATGAAAAGTAATACTATTTTATTGAACAACATCTAGCCTCTAATGACCCATTAATTCTCATTGGCCTGAGAATACAATGATTCATTAATAGGCCTTAGGTGACATCCCTAAGATGCCAAAGGCTATAAATAAATTCTAAAGGGTTTCAAAAATAAGTGAGGGACGATTTACCCTTTATGAATAAAACCATTATCCAAATAGATCACTATATGATGCATGAACAATTAAAGACAACACAACTACATTATTCATATCAAAACCACTCCATGTATTAAATAGAAGATGACCAAACAATTATCCAAGTAAATTGCGGAATCCCACTAATGACTACAATAATACCACATGACCCTATGATCTATATACTCCATGCTCCACCATCCCTGAAACTTCCTATGTATACTGAGGTGGTACCAAATATATGTGATACTTTACATTTTACCACACCCTAAAAGAAATAATCTATAAAAGCACAAAGTGCCAATGATGGGGTGAGTATAAAACATATTATTTTTCCCCCAATGACACCCAAACTCATTCCACTATGATAGAATAGTTGAAAAAAATTATATAAAACTGCATATATAAAACAATTCCCAAAACAGTTTATATCTAAAGATAAACAACATTTCAAAACAATTTATAACCAAAAGAATACAAGTGAAATTGAAACACATTTTCCTACAATTTATTTTTTATATAAAAATAACTAAACAAATATTTAAAACCATTTCAAAATATTCCTTTGGCATACCCAATCAATTCCACACATCTGCACTACTAACCATGCATGCTATACAATGACAGTTCCATTCGAATGAGTGGTTTAACATTGATCTACCAAGTTGTGACAAGGTAATTATATCCCTGGTTCCATTTGATCTTTGGCACTAAGAACAAGGACATATTTAAACCAATACCCATTAATCAAATATTAACACACACACCAATATGCCCAAGGATCATGCCAAAAGAATTTTTTTTAAATAAAACCACCTTTTTATTGAATACTATTTTCCATTGAAACCACTTCAATGAAAAAAAATTTCTATAAAACACCATTTTTAATGAAATTCCTATCTCCATACAACCATTTTTTAATTATAGAGGATCCATAATTTAAATTTATCATTTTAAATTCAAGAAACTAAATCATTTCCTAACAATTCTCCCATATCATACAATTTCAAAAAAAATGATAAATCATCACCAAAAAAGATTTATTCTATTCCTTTCACAACCAATTTCATTCAAATAATCCAATTTGAATCTAATCCAATCAATACTATCTAGATTATTCGAGAGAGAATCAAACTACCTCAATGGTTTTGACGAATCTTGACAACAGATGAATAACACATAAGAAAACTGGTTGATTCTTCACTATACTACCTTAGATATATTATTCTAGAAATATTAAGGAGAAAACTCAACTTATTTGTCATATAAACTCAATGATCTACCAATAAAAATTTTATTTCTAATAAAACATGAGGATAGGATAATTGGATCTTTGTAGATCAAAGAAACTAATCAAGATAGATGAAGAACGATCACATATCCGAGGAATAGAGGTTCATAACACAAAGGTAAGCCTTCATATTGACTCCAGATTTCATGGGAGAGTCACTTATACATTAGTGGATTATAAATCTCGATTTATGGCCACATAAGAGATAAACGATCAACATAGAGGAAAAAGGTGTGAGAACCACTTTTTAGGATATCATTTAATCCATGTTCATGGTTAGATTGCACGGTTAGACAAACTGTGTGCTAACCGTGCATTAGCTTTTATCAAAGAAGACCCTTAATGACCTCCTCAAATACCCTCCCAAACCATTCACACACTGTTTCGAACCTCTCTGCCTCAAATCTATTATATCGCATAGTTTCTACAACGATTTCAGAACAGTTTGGAAAAACCATGTGTGGCCCATGCACCTCTCCTTTTGTCCCCAAAACATAGTTAACGATCACCAAACTCTCCCAACATTCCCCCTAACACTTTATATCCATATAAACGCAAGGAAATGGTTACATACTAGAAACTAGAGGTACTACATTTTCCCCACCATCTATCATATCATCCCCAAAAAATTGAAAAACACTATTTTACTCAATGATTTATGGCCATTGATCTTTCAATTCGTTCTCACGTTCCCTAGAATCTTCATGAATATGACCATGTTTCCATAAAACCCACACTAGACCAATTATTTTTCCATGAATTATTTTTTCTTGTCTATCCACAATCTTTTCCAAGATATGTACAAATGAAGAATCTGGATCTCGTTCAACGGGATCCCATCTGATCAAATGGTTAGGATCAGGCTAATACTTTTTCAACACAGATACATGAAAAAAATTGTCCATCGAACTAAACCGTGGTGAAAATTCAAACTGATATTCCACAACATCAACTTCTTCTAGTATTTTTACATGGCCAATGTATCTCAAATATAACTTTCCATGCTTCCAAAAATGACGATGTCCGAGCCTGTGAGAAATCCTTAAGAACACTTGATCACAAACAATAAAGGAAAATATTCATCGACTATGGTGTGCATAAGATTTAAGACGAATCTGAGACATCTGTGTCTTATATCTGATTAACTCTAACTTTCTATTGTTTTATAAACAAGTATCGGACCAACTAGTGTTGTTTCACCTATTTCCACCAAGAATAGTGGATAAAGACAAGGATTCCCCTTCAATGCTTCAAATTAATCCATATGTATCAAGGTTTGATTGGTGTTATTATATGAGAAATCAAATAAGGGTAAGTGTCCCACCCATGAGCCACTAAAATCCATTACTCATGATTTCAACATGTCTTCCAATTTCTGTATCGTCCGTTCAGATTTCCCATCCATCTAAGGATGATACGCTGTGCTCATGTTCAACTGATTTCCAAGGGATTTTTGTAAGTATTTTCAAAAATAAGATGTGAAACTCATATCTCTATCTGAGACTGTTGACACTTGTACACCATTCCTCTTTACCACTTCTTGGATATAATTTTAGGCAGATCTTTCACCGTATGAGATTCAAAAATTGGGATGAAACGGGCCAACCTAGAAAGGTGATCCACTGTCACACATATGGAATCATTTTTACAGACCATTCATGGGTGAATTGAAATAAAATCCATAGTTATATGCTCCCAATTCCACAATAGGATAAGCAAAGATTACAAAATACCCACTGGGCTCTGAAGATCTTCCTTGACATGCTAACAAGTTAAGCACATTGAAAAGAATTATACCTTTTTCTTTTCCATTCTTCTTTACCAAATCTATTCCATCAATGCCCTATACAACTTCAGTGTACTCTTATTTACTTCCAATCTCAAATGGTGATAAGAATGAAGGAGTTGTTCTTGAAAATATATAGGAACAACCATTTTATCATTAAACCACATCACTGCATTCCCATAAACATTCCATCCCCCAATGTTCTCCACAACATATTGTTTCAACTTCAAAAACATGAATTAAACATCGAATCTTTATGCCTCTTTAACCATCTTTACCAAATCCTAAACTAGCATAGTTGAATAAATTTAAAAAATCACCTTGGTCTTCTCATACCACATTCATGTCGGCAAGGACCAGCATCAAATAGCATTCATCTAAAACCTCCTTTGCAAATAGAACATACGACTTTATACTTAATTAATATTGCACCAGATTCCATTTTCCCGATGAATACATTAATTCAAAGTCAATCATTTGTAGATAGTCCATCCAATTAATTTTCCTAAGATTCAACTCTCGCTATGAAAAAATATGTTTCAAGCTTTTGTGGCCTGTGAACATAGTAAATTTCTAACCAAAGAGATAATGCCCCCATGTCTTTGAGGCATGTGAAACTACTTCTAATTCCAGGTCATGTGTTGGGATGTTCTTCTCATGCACTCTCAACTTCTTTGGACCATAAGACACAACATGGTATCCTTTCATTGGATCGTAGCCCAACCCTGATCCTAAATAACCACACATCCCTATACTAATTTTGTAAAAATAAAGAAAGGTGCTGAAGAAATATGAACTTTTAGCTCCTAGAAAGTGTTTTGAAAATCCTCAATCCATTAAAATGGAGTATTATTCTTTTTCCAATCATTAATTGAATATTATAGCCATGAGAAATCACACTCAACTTGTTTGTAATAACCAGCTAGACCCAAAAAAAACTTCACATCTCAAAGAAATTCTTCAACGGTTTCCACAAGATCACAACTTCTATATTTTTATGTTCCACTAAAATACCTTTTCTGTAAATCTCTTGGTCATGAATGTGATCCTCTGGTATCCAAATATCACACATAAATAGTTTGGAATAAATGTATTGATCTCTCAAGGATTGTAACACTTTCACCAGGTGTTCCTTAGGCTTATCCCTTTTCATCGAATACACTAGGATGTCGTCTACAAAAACTACATAAAAGAGTCTTGATATTGCTAAAATATATGGTTCATAATGTCCTTGAATACTACTAGTGCATTTTTGAGACCGAAAGGAATAAATATAAATTTGTAATTTCCATATATGATTCTGGAAGTTTTCTTCAGAATATCCTCCTTATGAAATCGCAATTGATCATATTTTTATCATAGATCAAATTTAGAGAACCACTGAGCTCCCTGAATTGATCAAACAGATCTTTAATTAATAGAAGTGGATACAATTTATTTCCTTAACATGATTAATTTTATGACCTTCAACACACATCCAAAGAGTTCAATCATCTTTCTTCACAAACATGACTAGGGTTGGTCATAAAGATGTACTTGTCTGAAATAATTCTTTTCTTTCAAGCTCCTCTAATTGTAAATTCAATTACCTTAACTCTGTTTGTTCCATCTTATAATGTAGAAGGGAAATAGTACTATTCCTCAGAATGAAATCATTCTTAAACTCCACATCCCTTATAGGTGATAATCCAGAATATTTCTTGGGAAATACATATCGAAATTGATCCTCCACTGCTGGAAAACCGACATCTTCGATCTCTTCTATTGATGCCAAAGTCAATGCCTCCAACTGGTAAGATTCCATTCCCACTGTTGGTGCCAACACGATTATTTCACCTTCCTTTACAACCCTCTCTCCCCTTAAGAGATACATGACACCATCTTTATTTGTGAAACTGAATGTTATATTATAACTATCATTGTGAGCCTTGAATATTGTCAACCAATCCATATTGATGATTACATTATAAACATCCATATCCAACATCAAGAAGTCCCATTTCTAGTCAACTCCAATAACCGTTATAGCACATTCTCTACACACACAGGCTTGACAATCTCTTTCACCATAATACTTTTTATTTTTATCACAAAGGGAATAATTTCATGTGTTAAGAATATTAGGTCCACATCAGTAGGAGAAACGAAGGAACACATTTCACATGCATCAAAAACTACTTGCATGATCGTATAATTAAAAAGAATTGTACCTCTCACCATAGATGGTAAAGTCTGATCATCCAAAATCATTTTCTCATCTCTATATAGTTGCTTTATAACTACACTATATCCATTGTTTCCTTGATAATATTTCCTATTCTGAGGTGTCATGGTATTCCGAGAATCACCATGGCTAGAATTTTTCAATGGGTGAGACAGGTTATTCTAGGCATGTCATGTCAAATCATATGATGCTTGTGATGCTTGAGAAGTGTCTCGAGCACCAGACCTTGGAGCACTGCGACAAAAAAATTTATGATGTCTCATCTTGTTGCAATTATTTCATGAACTTGGTATTGGTTCACAACCCCGCTTGACATGACTTAGTGAACCACACTAAAAACATCCAAGATTTATCTTCGTTCTTGGAGGAAGGTTAGTTTCGAGTGTGGTTTGATTTCGATGTGATATACCTCTTCAATAATAGGTGTCCCGCTTCCTTTTCATATTAGTTCTAGAGTTCCCATCTCCTCTAGTAGAGACAACCACACTTCCTTTACTTTTATTTTTAGTAGTGAAAAATATGGTAAACTGAGTATCTATTTGTAGTCCCAACTCAACATTTTGGAAATCCTGAGTGATGCTTTGGACCAACTGCTGTTTCACTATTGTCTTAGGTGAAACCACATACTCACTATCCTCTTCATACTAGTTTCTACAATGCCTACCAATTTCCATTTTCTAAAAAAACAAAAAACTATGTAAGTCTCAATCTCTAGCAATTGATGTATTATAATTTCAAATTCTATAACATCAACTATAACAACAATGTTTTCCAAAAACAAACTTTTTCATGTTCAATTTTTTTTAAAAAACTCACCCATTAAAATTAAACCATTTTCAAAATACACCATGTATCTTCTTTGCAAAATCTTTCATTGGAAAACGAATTCTAATTTTTTTTAAAATGTCACCATTTCATAGGATCATAAATCGTTACACCAAATGAAAAATGTAATCCCAGTGCGATTTCATTTCTCTAATTCAAGGAATTATCATCTCATTTGCTAAACCTAGGACAATGAGATTATGATATCCAATACGTGTCTCCAAAACACTTTTGTACCCAACACCATGTAAATATTAGTGTAAATTGGTTGACTATATTCTTTTATGCTATAAATTTTTTGTTCCTAAAATCCTACTCCTTTAAAAGATCTAAACCCATGGAATATACAAGGATGAATCATCTCAAAGTCCAGTAATGTGAAAAATTCTTGTTAGGTAAGTATTGAACAAGATGATACCATTTATAATGACCTGTTAATTCCCATTGTCTTGAGAATACAACGAGTCATCACTAGGCCATAAGAAACATCACCAAGATTTCAAAGGAAAGAAATAAATTCTGTAGGTTTTCAAATACATGTTGGGGATATTTTACCTTTTTGAATAAAAACATTATCCAAAAAACTCACTATATGATTAAAGAACAATAAAAGACAACACAAATTCTTTATTCATATCAAAATCACATAAATGTTTTCCATTGAGGAAGCCCAAACAATTATCAATGTAAACAGTATAAACCCACTAAAGACTACAAGAAGAAGACAAGAATTCATGCGTCATAAGTTCCCATCTCCACAGTCACCAAAACATCCCAAGTATCATGAGGTGGTGCCAAAATATGTGATACATTACCATTTCTCAGTCATACCTCAAGAGGTGCAGATGTGGATGGTGACGTGAACGGATGGGCCCGTAAGGGGAACACCGCGCTCGGGAGCTCCACTCGTCGTCGCCTCCTTCTTCTAGGGTTTCTGTGGTGGCCACTTCCGTTTTTGTCGAGGTTTGGCGGCTTCCCCAGCTCGGGTGACTTCGCAGAATCGATCTTTCTCCGTGCCTGCCTTCTCGCCCGATTTGGATAGGGTTTCATTGCAGCGCGGTCCTTTCGGCGTTCGATGTTCCAAGTCCAACTGTGTTAGGTCTCCTCCTTGCTTCCGGTGAGTGAGGTTGGTGTTTTGTAGTGGTTTTAGAGCTCGAGAAGGACGGTGGTGATGAGATCTGGTATTGGGATTTCATCTGATGCCTTGTGACTGTTTTTCTCTTTTCTTGGATCTTCTTGCGGTTTTCTTGGTTTCATGATGTTCGTGATCTGCTGGACGAACTTGATTCCGGTGTTGGGTGAATCTGAATATTATGCCCGGATGAGTTTTTGATGGTCGTGACCTTTTTTCAAATGAATTTGCGATGCTGGATGTGATTTGTCTCATGGATGAAGTTGTGGTGTTCTTCGTTGTGATTCTGGTTGAATTTTTTGATTTGGTTTTCTTTGGAGTTGTCGAATTGTCTTTGGTGGAAGGGATCACTGGAGATGTGGATGAAGCATCATTGGCGCTGATATGCGTCAATTTGGAGCATCTGGGTTGTGTTTGTTTTTTTCAATTGTGGATGAAGTATTTACCTTGTAATGCAGTTGGAATTGTTGTGCGGTGTTGATGCTGTTTTGTGGTTTTTCTACTAGTGATTTCATGATGTTCTGAAGTGGTGATGTGAAATTTGTGAAGTCATGTATTGGGAACTGACAACCCTTAAACCAGATTTTAGAAAATAAAAAAATTGATTTTCATCATCTTTTGAAAAATAAAATATGCAAAAGTACCAATGTTACAAAGAAGGGGTGACTATAAAACGCTGCATGATTTCACCAATGACTTCCCTAATCCTGACATGAGGATACACAAGTTTGAAATGATTATATAAAAAAATTTATATTAAAAAATTCCTCAAAACAGTTTATATCTAAATTTAAAAAGGTTTAAAAACTATTTATAGAAAAAATCATACAAGTGAAATTGAAATCAATTTCATAGCATGTTATTTTTCCAGAAAAATAATTAAAAAAACATTAAATCAATTTCTCAATATTACTTTGGCATACGCAATCCATTCCACACATCCACACAACTAATCATGCATGCTACGCGATGACAGTTCTATACTCATGAGTGGTTTATTGTTGATCTACCAAGTCATCACAAGTTAATTATATCCCATGTTCAATTTGAACATTAGCACCAATCACATGTTAATATTTCAAGCAAACCCTGAAAATTCAACATGAAAACACACAGAAATATACCCAAGGATCATTCCAAAGAAAAATAATTTTTCAATATATCACTTTTATATTGAAATTCATTTTCCATCAAAACAATCTCAATGCCAAAAATTTTCAAAAATTTTTTTTATTGAAACACATTTTTCCATCAAACCATTTAGAAATTTCAGAAAATCCATAATTTAAAATTTTAATTTTAAATTCAAGAAAGTAAATCTCTTTGCATAGTAATTTAAAAAGATCATTCAATTTCTTTAAGACCATAAATCATCACTACATAAGTTTTATTCCATACTTTTCACAATAATATTCATTAAAAGAAACCAATTTGAAACAATGTCAATAAATTCTAGTCGTAGGAACTGAGGGAGATTCCACCAACCTCAATGGTTTTGACGAAACTTGAAAACGGAAAAATAACGCTTAAAAAAATATGTTAATTCTTCAAAGAACCGCCTTAGATATCTTCTCCTAGAAAGATCAAGACCAAAACACAACTTATTTGGAATACACCCTTGTATATCTACCCGTAATAGGTGTAGATCTAGGAATCGAAGAGGAGAGGATAAGTGGATGTATTTAGATCCATGAAACCGATCAAGAACCACAAAGAATGATCACATACCTCAAGAATCTAGGTTTGAAACACCAAGGTAAGCCTTCATATTGACTCCATGTTTCTTGGGAGACTCTATAATTCCTTCAAGGAAGATAAATCCTGAGTTTTTAGCTTCATAGGAGATAAAACATGAAACTTGGAGGAAAAAATGTGTGAGATACACTTTTTTAGGATCTCATTTAAACCATGCACATATTTAGACAAACCATGTGTTATCTATGCATTAGCTACTATCTTGGATGACCCTTGTACGACCTCCTCCCTCCATCTCACTAACCGTGGACAGATCGGGCTGAAGCTCTATACCTCTACTATACTCTTTCGCATGGTTTCTACTTGGATTTAGACACGTTTTGGGTAAAACATGCATATCTTGCACACCTCTCATTTTGTCCCCAAAAATTAGTGAAGGATAACTGAACTATCCCAACGTTCCCCCTTATACTTTATATCCGTAAAAACACAGTGAAAGGGTTATGTACAAGAATACGGGGGTACTACAGAGCCCTTTTACAATTAAATTGAAAATATATGATTGAATTTTATTTTAGCCTTTGACCATTTTCAATTTTAGAGATGTATGACATTTTAAAAAGGTGAAATAATTGAAGAGTTCATTCATTTGATGTATGATATCTCTTATTTCTCCTTCATGAATCTTGATAATCACATCTTACATGTGTTACCACTTTACAAATATATTAAATTTTTTCTTGTCCTTCTTTGATATTTCATCAAACAACTTAATTATATACTTGAGTTTCATTATTTTTTCTCTTTAGAGATTGAATGAGTCTTATATTTTGTTTTTAATCTTAGCTTCAAAATGAATTGTACCTTCAATTATTGGTAATAAGGGACAATATTTTCCAATTATTCTAATAGATTTAACAAGATATTGATCTCCTTTCAAGGAGATATTATGATCTGAATCAATGTATTCTATATAATCTAGTATATCTAGGGAATGACTCCAATCAACATTGGAATCTAAATCTTGACACTGATTTCTATCAGATCTTTTCTCTTCATCCTTATCTAAAATTTGAATGATTTTTTGAGTTTAAGACTGTTGAGAATCCTACTTTGATGACTCATATTCATTTGATGTAATTTTAGTTGACATTGTATGTAGAGACCCGAAGCATGACGTACATGGAAATTACATTACTTTTGCGGAATACTTAGTACATAACAAAAACACAGACACAAGGACCGTAATAGTTTAGTGTCTTTGGAAACTCGGAATATAATGATCTAATCGTGGTGAAAGATCTTCAACATCTCCCATAAAGATATTCTTTTTTTAAACCTAAATCCTTTCTTTATATCCTAGGGAAAAGAAAACATAAAAGGGTGAGCTCAAATGCTCAGTAAGGGTAATCAAAAGAAATATCAATCACATCATATTCATAAGAACATATCTTTTGGAAATCTTAACCTGCAAAAGAGATCATAATTTCATAACATGGGATAAATCATAGTAGTGAAATGTAATCACAATAACATGAATATTTGTGGCATACACACATAATCATAGAGAATCATTTCCTGTTAGTCAAGACTCATTTCCAAGACTATCTTAGTGGACAAAGTCCCTTTCTGAACCGAGTTCATTCCTCGTTTCAGTCCTGTTTCACTGAACCTGTATAACCTACCGTTCCAGCCATGTCTATCTCATGAGATATAAAATCTTTACCCAATGAATTGGATAGATATATAGGTCCCACCCATCTCATAATGATACCATTCTTTTGTGTTCCACAAAATCATAAACCATACATCGTAGCATAACCCATGTAATAAATATGGGAATCTTAAACCTCATGACATCATAAAACAATTCATATACGATAAAGGAATTCATAAACATAATTCCATGACAACATAGTCAAATCAATGTAATAATAGGGATAAAAACAGAACTGTTTATTATCTTATATGGAAAATAATTTTGATAAAACACTTGAACTTCATTCTTGAGGAAAATATCCATTCTACTTCAAAAACACTTTTCCTTTCTTAACATGTCATAAAATTTTAAACTAAAAGAAGTTGATTAAAAATAAACATGAAAACTTGTAAAGGATTATTCTTGGAAATAATGTTTTAAAAATCCATTCATGCGGTATAAGTTAAAAAAACATTGTTCTCGTACTTTTGTCGGAAAAGTCAAAAAGTACCTCATACGAAAAACGAAAAAAGATTACTTTCATATCTTTTACTAAAAACTCACTGAAGGGTAAAATAGGATTTAAACAATTATAGGTGAATGGAAATAATATTACATATTGAGAAACATGGATGTGGATGATAAAATACACCCCAGTAAATTCCAAAGTATAAACAATCTCGGATAAAAATGAGATTCTGATATTTTCCCTTACCTTAGGTCCGATTTTCTTCGTAAGTGTCTGAACCTCCTATATAATGATTTAAATAATGTCATTGAATTATTACAGAATGATATTCATTGTTATGATATCATATATGGTTCACTTATGACATTATATTACCCATTCTTTTGTAAATTCAATGTTAAAGAAGCGTTTTGGGTAAAATCATTTCATTTATCGTAGGTGTTTGGACTTGTTGTTCTTGACATTATTATTACTTATATCATGATTTACTTACTTCCAGAATATAAAACGTGATTTATATATCATATATATTCAGTATATATATATATATAATAGATAGATAAATGAAATGAAACACACCGTTCATGGAGACGGTAGTCCGTACGTACGCATGAACGCTGTTTTCCTTTCCTTATTGTCTTGAATGGAAGTAAGTAGACGACATACATATATATATATATACATAAATCCAGTAGATTTAACATGTCCTATATTTCATTATTATTAATTATATATAATTTATAATCATTCATGAATGGTTAATGTGGAGAATGAATCTCAATGTGTCATGGAGACGGTAGTCCGTACGTACGCACGAGCGATGATATCATTCTCATGATCGTGAACATGTGTTGAAGTGTATGTATACTATTTCAGTATCAATATCACTTTATAATAATCATATATAGTCACTCATTACACCATTATACCCATCCAATTAAGGTGGTGGCGGAAAATAGATTACACTACGGCATGGAGACGGTATTCCGTACGTACGCACGCGCGGTGATTTCCTTTTTCCTTAGGATGGATAGAAGGTTAATTAGATTTTTTTCATATTTATAATAACATATCAGTATATAAGAAATACTGATGTTATTATTTTACAATGAAACAACTAATTAAGAAGAATTTGAAGTAGAAAAAAATTGAAAAAGATCGGTAATGGATATTACCTCTTTTTGACGCTCTTTCACTTAACCTCCACTTAAAGAACTTAGGATGGTCTTTGAAGAAGACCAGGACCTCGAGGATGATACTAGGGAAGTGTAGAAGAGATTTTTTCCGTGGTTGGACGAGCTTGAATGCTCAAATTGGTGTGAGGAGGAGAGGGAGGAGGTGCCCTTTTATAAGGGAGGAGAGGGGCACCGTAGTAAAATCTCAAAATATTATTTTATATTAAGGTCAAATTTGGTTTATAATGGTTCCAAAGGGTCTTATTTCAAAGCTAAAGTGGGTATGGGTAGAAATACTCTCATCCCATATGATTTAGAGAAGTTTAGGTTATTATTTTAACCTTATCAATTAGAATTAACACTAAATTAAATAATTTAACTTTTACCATGTCTTTTTGTTTTCTTACACTATATGGTTGATAAAATTACCATAACAAGCCAAAAGAACCCCAAGTTGTTTATTATTAATATATCTTTCCTTATATAATTCATCTGGCCGAACCTTATATTTTTAGGAATTAAATAAAAATTAATAATATAATATTTGTTTTAAAAACAAATTTATGTCAATTTTGACACTATTTGGTACATGATTTTTATGAAATTCATAACAGAATGATAAGTTCAAACCAAGTTACATATATCAACAATAACATGTCATAGTAACCATAAAAATTAATTTAAGTCATAAAAAGTCTCAAATTACATTTATTTGGGCATTTATAACATCAATTATGTCAATATTTCATTAATAAGACAATTACTGCATCATCTTTGTGTCATAATAAATGATAATTATTTAATCTCTAAAAATTATAAATAAATTCCTATGATGTAGATAATAGTATTATATTTCTGGATACTATTCATGTTCGATGTTTCATTTAGTTTATCACTAAATTAAAATTATTATACTTATAATATTTAAGAAAGTGACATGTTGTCACATTCTTTGGTTTTAATAATAATTAAATTATTTTCATGGAAAAAGTCCATAAAATGAATCTAATCCGACCCTTAGGTTATATGGGTCACCTTTTATCCATCCAATAGGATTTTTAAAAGTGTTAGGGTAATTTTATAATCTTATATTTACCCTTAATTACCCGATTTACCTTTAAATATAGTAAATAAAATTTACCGTAGTTACTATTCACAATGCCCAAAAATAAAAAGTATATTATTAACATAATTTTGACCCACTGATTCCAAATATGGAATCCATTTTCCAAATTAAATACACAAAAGATGCAGAAATTAGATTAAAATTAATCATGTTGTCGAAAGAAAACGAGTTTTTCTTTAAAACATTGCAAAAGATTGAATTATTTTAACCTACGAATTCAAGGTAAAATCAATGCTAATGACCTTATATTTAATGGTAAAAATATATTATATTTATACTTTAAAACCATTCAATATTATAATTTAACCACATAGGATATTACGATGAAAAAATTTGTTTTTATTTAAAATATAGCGTGTTTTTACTATTCATTAAAATATGAAAGTTATCGGAAAAATATCAAAACTTTATCTAATGTAAATTTTTATATCCTGATTCAAAAGAAGAATTTTATTTTGTCAAATTGAACATATAAAAATGTCAAAAACTAGATTTAATGTGGGTGCTCCATCAAAAGGCGGCAAAACTGCATTTTTTGAAAAATACTTATTTTACACGAAATATTTATTTTGTTCTTCTACCATGTTCTAGAAAATGTGTAAGATGAATAATAATGTTATAAAATTCAAAATTTAGTTAATACTATTTATAATGGCTAGTTCATGACAATATTATAATAATATATCATTGTTTATTAAAACCCAGTATTGCGTACAACACACGCTATCGAGGAAGGTCGCGAATGCGTGTAATGCAAGCCAAGTCAGGGTTGTGTGATGTGAAAGAATCCTTTGTTGTTTCGTATAACAGAATCCAACCATATTTTATTTATACATTGAATATATATATATATATACTCAATGTTGCGTAGAATAACTATTATCAAAATTGTGTGTAACACGATCCAAGAATAGTGTTGCGTATATTACAAGCTAATATGGTGTTGCGTATAGCGCAAGGTAATATTGGTGTAGCATACAACACAAGACATTATTAAAAGAATATTTTTCATAAAATCTTGGGGTGTTACATTGTATGAGAAGATCATACTGGTAATTTATCAGACTCCTCATCTTGATCAGATTCTGTTTCATTATCTACCACTTCTTTTCTTTCAACATCTTCACCAAGATATTAAATTATCTCTCTTATCTCTGAATCTTATTTTTATTCTAAAATGATCTCTTGGTAAATTTTTTACAATTTTTATTCTTCAATTACTCCATTATTTTTCTTTTCCTTGTATCTAAAATAGGAAATGACTTATTCATCTCAAATAATTGGTTCCTAGATTCTAATAAATGAAATATTTTTTTTAAACCATTAAATAGATTACAAATATTAAGAATGTATCCATTTCTATTTTTTTATAATCATCCTCTTCTCATATTACATGAGTATTTCATGAGTCCAACTTATTTTAGCTAATGATTATTTGGGATTCAAACCAAATTGTGGATCTCTATATATTCATTCAGCTTGTTACTTTCTCCACTTATCAGAACATTAATCACTATAAATTTTGTTATTTTTTCTCTTTAGAGAAATATCAGATTTGGATTTCTTTTCAATATCTAAAACAATTATTACTGATTTTTTGGGGATACCACGACTGCCACCAACTATCTCTTTTAAATCTTCTAATTCAACATCCTTAACAAATTTATTTTATTCATAATCAAAATAAAATTTCAATATCATTATTGTACCACCACCGATCCAGTGAACATTCAAAATTCTCAGTTATGACTTAGTTTCATGATTGTAAAACATAATTATTTAAAAAATTAACCTCATCGTAATTGCTAGGAACATAATAAGTTGGAATTGGATAGCACCAATCTTCAAAAAATTTTGGGTTTTCAAAATGTAACTCATCTTGTTTATTTTTCTCATATTCACCAAATAGTTAAGGATAAAAAAATTTGAATCCTTAAAATATTCACTATCACCATTCCTAAGAATTAATTATCCATGAATCCAAAGAGATATAAAATTATTGTCATCTAAAAATGATTGGTTTCTCTTTTACATTCATAGAATTCAAATTGAGATTCCTTGGATTTACTCTTAATAGAAGATCCCTATTGCTTTGTCAAATTATGGGAAATACAGAATGCATCACCCACATAAGTAAAACCTATGAAATTATCATCATTTTTTGCCATACACAAATTTATCCCACATACCTTTTAAAATTAATATTAAACTCTTTATAAAATTCCAAATTAATATAGAATTTTCCAACTTCATTCACAATAATAGGGTCTTGAAATGAATTATATTTTTCAACACAGATCGACTCCCATCCTTGAAACTGAATGGTTATTTTCTAAAATGAATCTTACATATCATTGAATGATCATGTCACTAATATTTCCATAAAAACATCATATTGTAGAAATACTTTGGAGCCATTAAGTTTGGAGATGTTTTTAACAATTGAAACCTGGGTATGAGTCAAATTTCTAAGAGAAACATCTATCAGATGTATCATTAATAGAAGTAGTAGAGCTTTAATTTAGATGATAATAAATCCAATGTGTGAGAAGGAGGGTTCCTTTTTTATAGGTGATGAGAAAATTTATAGTTGATCTTCTACAGTTTAGATTAAACTAGATTAGATCCAGTGGTTAAAAAATTATTCTTTGGAGTTTTTTTTAAAAAAAAATCTAAAAAAAAATTGTGATGAATCAAATATAATTTTTAAAAAATTACAAACCTAAATAATATAATTAAAGAGAAAAAAAAATTAGGATAAGTGATCTTACCTTTCTATGTCCCAAGATATATTTTTTGGTATCGATATTAAGAAAACATTGTATGAATATTTTTAATACATACGATTAAAATATTAAAGTGAACATTAATGTTTTGTAAAAAAAAAATTTAATGCGTATGTTGGAAATACGAATGTGAATAGTAAATATGATTATGAAAAAGTTTTTAATGTGTAATATGGAAATATTAATGTGAATAATAAACATCAGTGTGAAAAAGTTTTAATGCATATGATGGGAATGATAACGTTATCATGGAAGTTAAGTACAATTTTTTTAATGTGTATGATGGAAATATTAAAGTGAATAGTAAAGATGAGTTTGAAATTTTCATTAATGAATATGCTGGAAATATTAAGGTGAACATTGATGATGAGTTTGAAAATGTTTTGGTAAGAAATTTTTTGTGTATGAATGTTTTTTTTCGTATGAAAAATTTTTAATATGAAAAATATTTGTATGAAAACATTTGGGTATGAAATTTTTAGAACTATCAATCATATGTACACAACCTTTGAAAAGTATATACATGATGTAAGGATGTGTTTTTAAAAAAGAAATAAATATGAATGAGTAAATTAAAGTGAAAATTCCAAACTTTTTTTAAATTTATTAAAATCTACCAGATGGTAAGGGTTTTGTAAATATATTAGCAAGTTGTTCTTGCATTCTAAAAAATTGTAAAATGATATTTGTTTTGTGTGTATGATCCATAAGAAAGTGGTTCCTAATATCGATGTGTTTTACATGTGACTGATGTTCATGGCTATTTCATAGAGCTATGGAACTAGTGTTTTCACATGATTTTTTTCTATTTTTTTTAAAACTCATTATACAATCAATGAGTGTGTATTAAATCCACAACACTTGAGCATAACAACATACAACTACAACATATTCAGCATCATTAGTGTAAATTGGAAATGAGTTGTGTTTATTACCAGAACAGGAAACTAATGAATCACCTAAGAAATGACATGTTTCGAATGCGCTTTTTCTGTCAATTCTATTTCCTCAAAAATTAGAATCCACAAAATATTTCTGTTCAAAATCATTTCTAGAAGCATAAAAATGTTCCAAATCAATATATCCATTCAGATAATGAAAAATTAGTTGAACATATTTTAAATGGGGTTATTTAGGATTTTCATCTCACATTAAACATAACAATTTGCAAAACATTAAGTCTATGTGACTAAATGTTATATATATTAGGCTTCCTATCATTCCTCTAAAAGTGGTTTAATTTACTGGTTTTATAGCTTCAATAATTTCAAGTGTATTTGAAGTACATATTGGAGTACTAATACTTTTAGTATTTTGGTATCCATAAATTTTAAGAATATATTTAATAACATATGTTGGGATATATAAGTCACTTCTATATTTTTAGAAGTTTTAAAACTATAAAAGACTGATAGCTCACTGATCATACTCATCTCAAACTCATATTTCATAAGATTATCAAAAAAATCTTACAAAGATTGATGATGGGATCTCAATATAATGTTATCAATATTAATTTGAATAGTCAAAATATTTTTTTCTGTATAAAATGTGTTGGACCAAGAGTTCTTTTAAAAAAAAATTTTGTAGTTAAAATCTTGTTAATTTGTCATACTGTGATATAGAATCTTATTTATGGACATATAAAGCACCGGTAAGTTTGTAATTATATTCAGGTTGTTTTATTTCTTCAAAACATTGAGTTTTTTCCACAAAAAAATGATCTTGAACATGTCCATTATGAGAGGAACACTTCACATCCATTTGAAAACATTTTAATTTAAAAAATGTTTTAATGTCTAATAGTATATAAATATATTAATGTCTAGATACCGGAGACGAGGTTTCTTCATAATCTATTCCCACTTAGGGATTATAACCTTTATCATATAATCATTCTTTATTTATAATAACTATTCCATGTTCATAACATTTGTTTATGAAAAACCATTTTTCACCATCAAAATAATTTTCTTTAGGTCTTTCATCTAAGTTCCGTAATTTATTCCTTTAAAATTAATTTAGTTCATCCTGCATTACTTTTATTCAATATTCATCACCAAAATCCTCATAAAAATTTCTAGGTTCGAATTGGGAATGGAATAAATGATTTTCTACTTAATTTCTCAAATAATTTTTAGTCCTTAAAGGTTTATTTATATCAAAAATTATACTATCATGGGGATGATTCTTAGTAAACAACTAATTTGTGTATTATAAATCATGTTCGTCAACATATGATAGAATTTTTTCTAGAGTGAATAATTCAGAAACAATTTCTAGTGTATTATCCTTGTTTGAAGAATCTTGTACTAAAGGTTGATAGTCAGTTTTTTAAAACACATCAGAAGATGTATGTTGTGAATGATTAAAAAATTGGACAATTTCATCAAAATTTACATGTCCTATTTCCTCAAAATTACAATAATTTTTATTGAAAACTCTATATGCATTAGTTGTAGTAGAATGACCTAAGAAAATACCTTCTTCGTATTTTGATGAGAATTTATGTAATATTTTTTTTCAAAAAGAATTATTTAAACCTAAATACTTTGAATTATAAAACATATGGTTTTTATAAAGTCCATAATTCATAAATTGTTTTGTTAAGAAGTTGTCTAATTAAAAGTCAGTTTATTGTATAATAAAAAGTAATCACAGCTTCAGTAAAAAAATCTATAATATAATATTAACTCAACATGGTTCTTATTATCTCTTGAAGAATACTATTTATTCTTTCAACAACACCATATTGATTAGGAGTTCTATTTTCTAAAGAGCAATGTGTAATGACATTCTAACTAAAAAAATTTCAAATTTATAATTTTCAAATTATCCACCATGATCACTATAAATATTTATCATATGAATTTTTGTCTCATCATTAAATGTGGATGAAAATTATTTAAAATATGAAATGTTTTGAGATTTATTTTCTAGATAATATACAAGTTTATATCTAGTGTAGTCATCAACTAAAAAAATTCAATACTTCAATACATCCAGTTTTTGTATGACCACAATGATCCATGTGCACCAATTGTAAATCATTAGTTTCTAAGATATCACTAATTGATTTATATATTGAATTATGCTTTATTCCATACTAAAAAGGATTGAAATCTTTTGAATAATCAAATCCTAATACTGATAGATCCTTAAATATTATTTTCATAGATAATGTATTTTAGTTCCAACGGTTACAATGTCATAACATTTTATTCCATAACCAAGATTAATCTTCCATTGCACTAAGGAAAGGTATGTCTTGGCTCCTAAGGTCTCCTATGTTTATTGTGTAACCATTCTCTTTCTGATTTGTAGAAATAATTATTTTCTCCTTGGAATTGGGTACTATAAATTTATCATTCAAAAAATTCACTAGTTACCTTCATCACATAATTAAAATATGATTATAAGGTTATTATTAATACCCATGACAAATAAAACCTTTTAAATCAAAACATTTTTAAGATGAACAATATTACCAATAATAAAAATATTTCCTTGATCATTATCTCCAAATTTAACCATTCTACTTTTATTTTCAATTATATTTTCAAAGAAGTTGTTGTTACCAGTCATATGTTTAGAAATTCTACTATCCAGGTACCAAATATTATGGTTGTTGGTACTTTCTTTGTTTTTCTAAAAATAAAACAATTATGTTTTAAAATTCCAATCACGCTTGGATCAAAAAATGTTAGAAATAGAAAAAATTTAACCTAATTTGTTTTTCAAAAAAATGGAATTGTAGAATCCCAATAATTTAATCTTATTTAAAGAACAATTTTTATTTAAATTTTCTCTACATTAACACATAGTGAAAAAGGAGGATTTTTAGGAACAAAATAGTTGTTGCTAAAAAATGGTTTTGAATGAGTATATTCAATTCCTAAACTATTACATTGTGGAAGATGTTGTTTATACATTTCAAAACCTGTTTACTAGAGGTAAAATTTTCTCAAAAGTTTCATTATAAAAATGATTCCAGACTTTAGTCATATAAAAAAATTCTTATACACATCTGTATTAGATTCAAATGGGAGTATTAGATATAAAACATTAAAAAACATCTTCAAAATATTTTAATAGTTCATCCTTTACAAAATTATCTTCCTTATGATTTTTTAAAATATGATTAATTTTTAAAAAAATTAAATAATGTAATTTGGAATTATTTGATATTCTTTTTGTAGAAGATTTATTTTATGTATTTTCCTTCTCATGTTTTTCACATACATTCTATTTTCATTTTCATGTAGTTTATATAATCTAGTGACTTCTTCATATGAAGGTAAGGAATTAGATTATGATGTGTAATTCAATTCATCATAACAAATATAACCATATTCATGAGCATAATTTTTATTTAGATACATATTAGTGATGGATTATATAGTGGGTACCTTTTCCATGGAAAATGATTTTTAATAGGTATTCTAGAAAGAAGACTGGAATTATTTTTTCTAGATTCTTTCACGTTTGATGATTCATATGAAGAATCTCCACTAATAGCACTCCATGAAACATTTTCCTTTAATAATTTCTTACATTATGACTTATATTACTTTTTTTGATTACTCTTCGAATATCTTTCCTTCCAATCCATTCTTTTCGTCATTGGGAAATTAGATCTGTTGTGTCCACCATTCTTACATTCATAACAAGTGAATTCGGTATCATTCTTAACATTATTACATTTCTTATATCTATATTGAGAATACTTCATTCCAATAATCTTTCTCATTCTTCAAGAAATATTGGATAACTCATTCATTCTGTGTTCTGATTTACTTGAATCTAACTGAACCAAGATGTTCTTTTCCTTTAAAGAGTCAAAAATATTTTCTAGATTAATTTCTTTGTTTTTATTTTTAGTATTAGTAAAATAATGTCCCTCATTATTTTTCTTTTTTGTTTCTATATCTCTTTTCAATATTTTATTATGTTAATAAATATTTCAAATAAATTCATCAAGAGTTACAATAGTAACATTTCTTAATTCATCAACACCAGTTTTTTACTCCCACTCATTAGGAATGATTTCAATGTTCTTTTCAAAAACAGTTTCATCATATAGTCCATTATCTCTCATGGATTGTGAACTATTAACAATTTTCATAAATTATTTTTGTACCTTAAAAACATGATCTCTATAAGGAAATTAAATGGAATGTTAGTCTACTCTTAGCATTTTTCTTCATGTTTCAACCACATTAGTTTAACCAAAATGAGTAATCTCCTATTTCATCCAAATACTATTGGATTCTAACAAGAATAAATCTGGCTATATATATTTATAATTATTGATCATAGTAACTTATTTTGTACCATAAAATTATGTTGATACTCTTGATTCTCTTTAATGGTAAAAGTTCTAGCTTCGTTGTCTAGATTTTTATTACCTATAGTAAGCATAACAAAATTTTCAACCCATGTATGGATAACCAAAGTCTTCATTCTATCTCTCCAGTATTCATAGTCATTACCATTGAATATAGGTTGGTTTTTAAGATGTATTTTGTCAATTGAACTAACAATTAAACATTAAATCTTACAAACAAAAAAAATAATTTTTTTCCACAGTATGCATTATTATAATAGATATTTATAAACAAAATGTTTATCAAAAAAATTAACTAACTTGAAAAGGTAGTTTAAGAACATATACGAGCAGTGTAAACATACACTAATACCAATTATTGGATCATAATTTATATGAAGATGGAAAAATACAAGAGGGGGGAGAATTGTAGGTTTAAAAACATTCATTTGTATCCCCTAAAAGGATTTAGATTAAAATAATTTTAATAAATTCAATTCACGAAACCTCATAATTAATATAACAAAATAATTGGATTGGGTCTTGGTTG
Source organism: Viscum album (assembly GCA_963277665.1). Classification (NCBI taxonomy): domain Eukaryota; kingdom Viridiplantae; phylum Streptophyta; class Magnoliopsida; order Santalales; family Viscaceae; genus Viscum; species Viscum album. Next base: position 1,227,789,776 of record OY728127.1, on the reverse strand, counting down.
TGATCAAAAATAATATCACAATCGGTTTTGTTGAGATATGTATTCCATAGGTCGTAATTTAAGATAATCGTATTTATGGTAGAAATGATTTAAACAAACTAATAATGTAAAAGATAGTAATCACTACGGTTATGATGATCAGAGTAAGAAAATTCAATGATTTAATCATAATGTGTACTGAATAGTATTGAATGATTAAAAATATTGTAATCACTATAATTGTAATTACAATGTTCATAACTAGGGTGATAATAAATATTTCATAATCATACTTGTTATGATAAACAGATTATATAATAGTAATATGAATATATAAAACAATTCACATTTTATTTCGATGAAGCAGAAATATAAAAGAATGAAATTCTATTATCTCAAAGACAATCGTATCCCATAACCTTGGATATAGGTACCTTCGTTTATAATTTCAAGAAATTTCCTCTTACCTGCACTAGGTAAATCCAATGATACAATGATCATATTTTGTCTTCTAATCACAACAATCCCTCAATTAAGTAGGTAATCAGAACCTCTATCTTCCTATCCTCAGATGACCTCGATTGCCAAATGATCTGTACATCTGCCTTTATATCCTCAAAATCCCTAGATCATAATCACCAATGATCGACATCACACTAGTAAAAACAATAACACTTTAAAGCCACAAGTATGTTGAATAAACAGTTCCATGCCTGACTTTAGATTATTTGTCACAATGTATACATTTGACAGATCTTTCACAGTTTGACTGATGTTTTTCAAAATTATTTAGATTGTCCAAATGACTTGGTATTTGTAGGACTCATCCCAATGGCCAAATTTTGGAACCAACGATCAGATTTTTTCCTAAAATATTGGAGGTACTTGAACACCTTGAACTCAAATGGTCACCTTCTAACTGAAACAATGACACCATGTTTTAATACATACTGAAACAGAATACACGAAATTGTTTTGGTTTAATATTTTTCCTTTCACTACAATTGTATTTTTAGAATTCAAAAAACAAGAATAAAAATAGTATGATGATAATTATATCGATAGTGAATATGATTTTATTGTCAGTGTGGTCTTTATGATGTAAATTGTTATGTGTGTAACTAGTATAAACCATGTTTGGTGAGTAAAATATGAATCATATTCATCCCTATTATGATAAAAATGAAAATAGGTAAAACATTATTCCTTGGTGTGTATGACATTTAATGTAAAATGTAGTGATGGAATGTTAATATAAAATATTTAATGTAAATAATGAAAAAACATATGAATTCCATTGAAAATTATGTTTTTGATTTCAAAAACGAAATTGAATTCAAATGTCAAAAGATGACTTTTGACTCAACAATAACGCTATAAATCCATAGAATATAATGAAACACTGGGGATCAATCATACCTTTTTCAGACAGAAAAGGATTCCTTAATAGATATTATCATTATAATGTGTGTAAACATAAATGAACATTATATTCAAGGAACTAGCTCCATGGTTCCACAACTGTATATATAATAATGCACACAACAAACACATGGAATTGTATCCATGGTCCCAAAATTATATATAAATAACCAGAATAGAAAATCCAAGGAACAATGTATATTTTACTCCAACTATATATATTCAGTGGGAATAAAAATTACAATGATCTAAATCAAGGTTATCCTAGCCGATATGTGGAATATACAAACAAGGATTTAATCCTAAGGTCCCTTAACCATTAATGGGAACACCATATTCAGTGGACAATGTCCAAAGTCCCCCAATGAATAATGGGAACAACAAATCGAATAGAGAAAATACTTGAAAGCCTAACTATATATATAAATAACTGGTACACTAGATCCATAGAATTATATCCATGATCCCTGAAACATATATAAATAACCAAAAAATCAACAAATTGCATTAAATATGATTTCAAAATTTAACACATATATTAGGTAATAATACTTTCCCAAATATTCCTATAAATATTATCTAACAACTAATAAACACTTCCCTTTGGGCTAAAACCTACGAATTTTGGGTAATATAATACTCAAAATAAATCCTTCTCAACTCAATCACTTTATCCTCCGACATCTCCCCCAGTCTAGTATATGGGATAAAGGTGAACCCTCAGGTTGGCCAAAATGTGTCAGCTATCATGTCGTGCCCTAGTAATGTCCTCTAGTACCTATCTATTTTCTCTATGTTGATTTGTAACTTGATCATCTCATTTAGAAAGAAGGATCCATGGAAACTCAAAATTATAAAATTGAGGCCAATTTCCCCAATTCATCAATCAACCCTACTCAAGTGTTCTATGGGAACCTAAAAGGTCCACTGCAATCACATAATCATTTATTGTGTACCTCTCATTTATTTCACATGTACCTAGTAAAAATATTAAAATTATACTACCAAACATTAGTAACTTAGATTTAATTCAATGCATAAGGGTATGTTGGGGTCCTTGAAATCATATTAATATCCTTCTTACTGACTGAAAAATTCTTTTTTATTTGATTTTTGAAGCAGCTGTTTTAAGGGAGAGCGGTAACCAGTGGGATACAAAATCAAAACATTCCAATTTTAGAATTCAAAATTTTAAAAGAAATCGAAGATGCAGAAAACCCAAGATTATAATATCATTACACCAGTCACCAATGAAGCATGCCATAGAATATCATCACCATGACCTCAGATGAAATCCTACCATCTGAAACTTGTATTATCACGGGAACAGTCGCCGTCACCATCCAACCACCACCGCGACATCGCCAACCACCACCGGAGACTATCGATAACCATCGAACCGCTGTAGAACATCCTCACCTTGTATACATTGTCCAAACATCAATGAAACCAAAACACAAAAAACCAAAAAAAGAAAAAACACAATTTTCACCCAAAAAACCAACACCACCACGGTCGTCACTAACCAAACATCACTAGTCGTCGGAGACCGACATATTCTGTCATAGCCAACAAAAACAATATCACCAGACACTGACAACAATTTCGAGGGAGGATCAAGACTCCAGAAACCCTGAAATCCCCTCAAACAACACCTCCCAAATCTTTTGTGGAAATCGTCTCACCAGACTGACCTGGGGAGGAGAGACAGTACACAATGCCATGGTAGTGTAAGAGGGAAAATAATCCTACATGGAGTTAAGAGCATCACCGAAAATGGTGACCATGCAACGAGCCTTCAACCGCACCGCGACCAAGAAATCACCAACACAATCACCAAAAATCAGCATCAATGAGCCTTCACCCACACAGTGCCATCCAAAAACCCCACCAAAAATAGATCCCCAACTCAAAATCATCATATAAGGGTGCATAATAAAATATGATTGAAATCCTAGATGAACCCAGAACAGAAACACATGGAAGAAAAGGTGAAAGGGGAAACAAAACAAGGATATAGGGATAAACCCTAAAAAAATAGGTAATATATTTTAAATGTTTATAATGAATTTTGAAATTCAATTTAAATATGATTAATACCAATATTTTAACCAGATGAAGTCAATTCAAAGGAATAATGACTAACATAACATAGAATGTCTACAGCAATTCTGAGACACCATTATGTGAAAATACTAAAACACATTAAATTTAATTAGTTATAAATATCATCCAATTTTTAAAAAAATCATAAATTAAATTACCCAATCAACATACCACTACAAAAAAGACAAATATTTTATGAAGAAAACATCTCACATCCTCTACAATGATTTATGATAAAAGTCTCAACATAAATAAACATTATAATAGTCAGTTTCATAAATCAATTTAAATTACCATATAAAAATATAAAAACATACCTCATTAAAAATGAAATGTAATAGTTTTATATAATTCTCTGGGGACACCCTCTATCCATGATGAGATAAATCCCTATCATTCTTGGATGATTTCACAAAGATCTTGTGAAATAATCATTTAATTTTTAAATGAAATATCATAAAAGGGATATAAAGGATGGATCAATAATAAGAGAGAAACAAATATTGTACATTTAATCTACAATGAAATCAATCCAGATATCACCATAGGATAAAAGGAAGTTGAATGAATAATGGAATGAATTTTTTTCCAAATATCCATCCCCAATAAACCTCATTTCAAACATGGACTTTTTTTTCATCATTTGTTATGGTTTATATTTTGGAATTTGGTTTTCTATTATGTTCTTGGTGTGGATGGTTTTAATTTTAGGGGTGTTTATTTATCAATTTATGATTGTATGGTTATTACTTGGTTTTTTGGGAGTTCTTGGTAAAAAGTGGAAAATTGTGGCTTGGAAGCGAGTGCCTAATTGTTGGTGCATGGTTATAGGAAACTGTGTGGCTTAGCCCATGAAATTTTGTGTCCTTGGTTTAGTGTTTAAGACATTCCCCAATAGAATTTGTATGGATAAAAAATCATAAGAAATGCATGCAGTATAGTTATAGAATCAGGTATTGTAATATTTTATAATAGGTGCACAGTTTGCTAAATTGGGCTTCCAACTTATTCAGAGTGCCTCCTTCTCCAGTATCTTGCACACATTTGGCACACAGTTTGACAAACAATGTGGACTACCCATGTAATTAAAAATGTGAAATGTACCTTTTCCCCTATAATTATTTTATCCCATAATTCCCTATATTTTCTTCTCATAGTTCGTGTAACCAAAGGAGTGATTCCTCGTTAATTATTCTAGCATATCATTCATCCCATGTTCTATAATTAAGGTTATTCATCGCGAATTTGTCCCATATCTTTATGGTATTCTCTTATTTTCATAACGCTCTTCCTCCAATGTTTTTTTCACCTTGAGTTTATATTCTACCATTATCATGTGGGTATAGGGTTCTTATTTTTTTGTTTATATTGGTGGGGTTTCTTGGTTAGGGTTCCACTTGGTCATTCTTGGATCTTGGAACCTTTGTGAGGTTGTTTCAAGTGTGTTTTGTTGAAGAACCATTATTTTTAGGTAGGTTTCCCTTTTTAGATGTGTATTTAAAAATATATTTATTTTCTATTTATTTTAACACATTCCTTGAATATTTAATACTAATGTGTAATCCTAATAAAGGGTTTTTGGTGTGAAAAGTGGTGATTTCATTTTTTTTCTAAAGTATATGGAATTTTTTGTTAAATATTTCACACAAAGTGTTTGATAAAATGATAATTTGGCCTTTGTGAGTAATTTGTGATATCTAAAGCATGGTTAGGATATGTAATTTTTTTTCACATGGTAGTAAATAATTAGGGTCCTTTGAAATGTTTTCCAAGTACGGTTGAGTTTAAGAGGTTATGTATTTGGTTTTTGAAATCAGTTAAACATTTGATTATTGTTAATGGGCCATTTGGTGTTTTAATAAAAATGGATTTGTCTTGAATATTTGATGTGAATGTTCAAATGGGATTTTTTAAAATTATTTTAAAATATAAAATTGTGTTACTAAACCATTTTGGAATGCTGGAGTTGGATTTTTAAGAATCTACGGTATTATGAAAGGATCCTGAGGCTCGTTAGGCACTTTTGTGAAATTGGTAGAAATATTTATCACGAAAGACCACCATTAAAAATAATAATTCCTTGTTTATATTTAATGCATGGGGGTTCATCATTGCCTAATCCTAATGATTATTTATTTGAATTGCTGCGATATCTTCGATGTGGACTCCTCATGACCCATTTAACTTGAGAATAATAGGAGATCCTCAATGCAGACTCTTTTGAGATTTATTTTTTTATGGAAAGAGATTGATCCTTGGAGGGTATCATTGTGATTTATGTTTATTTAATTAACTGTGTATGATATATTTTATTTTTTATTTGATTCTCGGTTGGAATCTGTTGTCCAACCCCCTTTAAACACTTTATATTAAGACCTAGAATAATGAGAAATTTTTTGAGAATGATTATTACACCAGTTAGGATACACATTGAATAGTATACCATTGAATGAGATTTTCTTTGTTTGTTAGTTATACGGGATAGATCCCCTCATTCTCTTTTAGGATGGGTGTGGCTGAGTGTTTATGGGTGAATTTGATTTCGTCGAGTGAGGCTTGCTTTTCTGGATAAGTCAGGATGTATAGCATGTTCTGGATTCTTCATGTGATCCTAGTTATCTTCCATGTCTATTAGCACTTGTTTTACTATAGAGAATTTTTGTGATTCAATGTTGGTTCGATAATCTGGTGTGATATTTTCCAATTTCCTTATATGTATGATTTTTGTTCTTACTTCTCATGTTTTGTAGTTTATGCCTAAATTGAGAAAATATTATCAAGTGTTTATAGAAAAAGTTTTGGGAATGTTTTACACACTTTCAATCCATTTTAAATGAAATTGTATTATTATTCTTCCCAATCATTTTTGTACATTTTTGGAAAAGATTATGGTTTCAAATGGTGAAAAGGTAAATGGATCTTGTTTAGTTTTGATATGGATAACACTTGGAAAATATTACATTAATATATTTAATTTCAGGCCGGCATTTGAGGATTCATTTATTTTAAAGGATGTTCGTTTGGAATATAATTGTTTTGGTATTCCTAATGAGTTATAATAGTTGTACCTATAGTTCATTACTATTATTAGCTTGTGTTGTTGGTTATATAATTTGTCTTGAACTCCATAGGCGATGGTTGGTTTTTGTATTATAAAGTGACCATAGATCTCACATGAAGATATGATTGTTGTTGTTATAATGTTTAGATGGTTTTGTTCTATAATTTTGTAGTATTTTAAGATGTTGATTAAAAGATGTTCTGTTTGAATATTATTATGTATATATAGGCCAGAGTAATCTATTTTTCCCTATATTTTATTTATTTATATTGGGAGAAATCATTCTCTTGGATTACTATGTTGAGTCCAACCACTAGTTTCCAGCCTATGGGTATTGCGAATTCCCTTTGAGACTTTCCAAGGATCATCTCTGGTGACTGGTTCAGAGTCATCCATGGCTGGTTTTTGAAACAAATAGTATTAAAGTAGGCTAGTTCTGTAGAGGACTTATATTAGAGATCACCCTATGTTATTTGGGATTTCAAGAAAGAAATATTTGAAATTTCGAAACATCGGGTGCTTTCTAGGGGAGTGTTTGGGAAACACTTTTTGGACCAAACCTTGTGTATCCATGGGATTGGTTTTTTTATTGTTCTTTGTTGTAATAATTTTTGGATATGAAAATGGAGATGGCATAAAGGTTTGAGTGTGCTTGTAGGGCTTGGAAATCAATGTGGAGTTGGGGAAATTATCCTAGAATAATCTTTGTGGAAGTGGAGTCATTCGCATAAAGTATCCAACCATATTTCCAATTGACCCATCGATAATAGTTTCCTCCATTATTATATACTTTTTGAATTCCTTTATTCTGAAAATTAATATGAAAACCCTTTTTTCTAGATATAGAAACCGAATATGAAAATGAGAAGAAGGTTTTGCTTTAGGAATATTAAAAAATTATTTTTTTTAAAACAATTGAAGTAAACTTTATAAAATTTATTTGTGTAAAATGGTTATTGGATAAAACGGGATATGTTTAACTAAGATGATATTATTATAATCTAGAACCATTCTTATTTTAGTTTTCAATCTGGAATGAATAATCTTTTTTAAATCATGTTTTTTAAATGATTCGTAAATTAGCAGAAGTGAGTTTATATCATATTATTTTTATAAAATGAGAATTTTTGAGATATTAAAGAATGTTTTGAATCGTATGAATTTATATTTATAATATAATGAAATGGATTGATGTGTGATGTTTGATGTCTAAAAATAGATTTTTATTAGTGGTTGGTGATCTTTTGAAAAGTATTATTAATATTTAAATGGGGGTAAATTGGGAATGTGAAACATGGGTGGAATGTTTTTTTTGGGAAACTAAAAATGTCATGTTTTGAACTTTTGTTTTTTCATGGGTTCTTACACACAAAGATATATTTGGGAAATAGGTTGGTTGATTATGTGGGAGGAGGTGTTCTAGGATCGGTAAGAGTTTTTGAGTGCGTGAGGTGTAACTGGAATATTCATGTGTGAGAACACATGGAATACCATTGGATTGTATGAAACCCACTATGTTTGTTTATCTAAAAATAATTTCAAAGAGGAATTTTTTTATGTTTTATATCCAATTATTATGTGTCTTATTTTTACATTATTTTTTGATTGTATATATGTCTATGATTGATCTTTAAAACACTTTTAGATGAGTTGATTATGATTGAGCTCTTGGATTTATTATTTTTTGGTTGTTCACCCTCATAGATATTTTTTTGGATATTTGAAGTGTGGCCAAATTTTGTTCACCATTGGAATACCCTCTATTTGATCAACCTAAGGATTTAAATCTTGATTTCATCCATTTTAATCCACCTATTTATTTCGGTAATGTGCATATACTCAAAGGGGAAGATTATATATGGAAAATAGATAGAAAATTCTATTTCTTTAGGTTGACACAACCATTGATGGTGAATTTTTTTACCTACATTCCTGAAGGATCGACCTGGAGGTCGTAGAAGTGAGTTTCTTGAAACAATCCTCAGAGAGATCTTATAGGTGACTTCTCCAACTCTATGTTAATCTATCAATATTTCTATGAGATAGTGTAACAATGAAAAAGAATAGGAAATTATTTATACAAAAAGGTGATGGATTGTCTTTGGAGTTCGTCTAATGTTTTTGGACCTAGATATGTATCTTCTAAAGTGGGCCACAAATGATTCTTTAAGGGATTGACATTGACATAATGGGCTTGAACATGATCTTCATTCAAATGTGTTAGATTTTTATTTATCTTTTTTACTGTAGTGGCGAGGTAAGTAGTTTATGTTAAAGCTAATCTAGATTGAGTTCTTGAAGAAACCATCATTAATACAATATCTAGAAGTGGTGAATAGAATTATAGTACGAAAATTGAGAATAAATCTGAATATAGTAATGCTAACCTTAGTATTAAAATTCTTATTGATCATTCTTTGGTTTCTTCTATTCATGGAATCATATTTTTTAATCAGTGTGGAATGATAGATCATAATAGTTCTTCATGTCTATGTACACCAAGGACATGACTTGTTTCTTGGATCTTAGGCCACTTTAGATACTTAATTCAGTGTGTTTTGAAGAAGTTAAGTGGATCTAGTTCACTGGAGTAGAGAGATATTGTTGATCAATTTAATGTCCCTTTTTTTGTAGTGTTTCTTTCTATTATGGAAGTTTTCCCTATGTGGTGTTCGCTTTGTATTTTAATTTAAGGGAATTTTTTGGATCTCTTGAGAAATATTTTTACAAATGACGTGTGATTTACTTTAATAAAAAAATTATAAGCAATGTGAGACTCTTGGTGCCTCATGTTCTATTGGTTTTTATTAAAATGTAGTGTGACCTCTCATGTAACAGTATAGATTGAGACATAATCGGGGGTTATTACTTGTTGACTATGACATAGTAGATTGTTCAAACATAAAGGCTCTATTAATGGGCCCCATAGTGTATCATTCATGTAGACATAGATCATCGAGGTGTGAGGGTCCTTGGTTTGGTTTTTATCTCCTATGCGGGAGGGGGAAAATTTTGTGGTTTTTGGTTCACTTTTCTGTGTGTGTGGCTATCCCTTGGGATTCAGTTTTGGTTTTCGTTCAAGATCATCAAGAGGTTGTTTCATCTTACGAATATGATAAACAATGTTTTAGTTCATAGTTTGGTTTTTAACTTATTTCATTGAGTCATTTCCCTCTGGTGGTGGGGCTTGCTGACCTATGCTTGTTGTCATGTTCTTAGTGAAATGTACTCATTTATCAGTGCTTGTTGATTTAATATGGTTGATTCATAATATTGGGGATTTCAACCATGGGTCCCATTTTTATTTCTCTTGTTGTATGTTGGTTCTAGTTCACATCAAAAGGTGTAGAGTTAATTCGATCCATCATGTTTTTTAATACGTTATAATATCTGGTATTGGATTGGAACTGGGTCATTTCATTTGGGATATTTTTTTTCTAGGATTACCCCTTTGAGTGAAAATTGGGATATGTAGTGAACCCAATGATCGTGTTTAAATAATGTTTGTTGGAGTGGTATCCTGATTCATTCTACCGTTTCTTTATATGTGATTATTTTTTTCGGGTAAGCGCTATAAGTTTCGTTTTGATTTTTATTGAGATACTCTTGGTTTAATGGGTTGAATTATGTTGTTGTGGAAATCCATTGTCCTTGATCGATCAGCATGAAATTTGGGAGTATTTCAAAGGGAGGTAAGAATTATGGTGGGGAGAATCGACACACCTAGATTTATGTTTTCATAAATTGTTCTGGATCATTGTTTTGACTCCAGTTTTCTCTCCAGTATTAGGTGTGAAATGATTTAAATTTTGAGGTGTCTCTATATCGATCATTGCTCTCATGGTAATTCTATATTTTTTGGGAGTTCTTCGTGAAAATTGGAGAAATTGGGAATGACAGTAGGTGGCACATGATTGGTACATGGTTAGATGAAATTATGTAGCTCAGCGTAGGACATCGGATGACCTTTTTTAATCTATGGAAAATATTGATCATCTTATGCACAGTTAGAGAAACCATGATGCATGGTTCTAGAATGCAATAGTGGAATATTTCATTTCTAGTACACTATTTGGGAAACAATGTATCCATCCCATTTTAGGTACCTCCTTCCATAGTATCCTATACAAGATTGGCGCAAGATTTCACAAATCATGCGACCAAACCGTGCGAGCAACCCAGGTCATTAAGAATGATAAATGTCCCTTTTCCCTCTGGGGATTGTTATCCCAAAACACCATATATGTCCTTAATTGGTTCATGTGACCCCATGTTTTCTTCCTAATTATTTCTTCAGTAATCTCCTTCATACCATGGTTTGTATCTAGAGTGATTATTCATGATTTGGGGTTAGATCATCATGGTATTCTCCCATTTTCCTCTCCATCTTCATCATCCATAAATTTACTCTTGCGTAATTCTTTAACCATAGTCTTTTGGATCTAGGAGTCTTGTTGTTTTAGGCATATATTTTGGGGTTTTCATGTGTAGGTTTCCTCTTAGTTGTTCGTAGCTCTTGGAACATTGGTGAGGTAGTTTCAGGTTTGTATTTTTGAATCATTATGACTTTGACCTAGGTTTTCCATTTTAAACTCCATTTTTACTTACAATTAATTGGTTTCTCAGATTTCATACATACCTTGAATATGAAATAGTTATGTGTGATCCTTGAAATGTTTGTTTTATGTTCATATTGGTGATTTCATTATTCTTTTGATGTATATGAAATTGTTTTATTAAATATTTCTCTCCAAGTGTTTGATAAATTGTCAGGTTTCCCTTTGTGAAAAATTTGTGATATCTAAAGTATGGATAGTAATTTTAAATATATTTGTGACATGTGAAATGATTATTTGGGTTACTTGAATGAGTTTCCATGTGGTTTTGAGTTTAAGTGATGTGTGTAATTTTTTAATAGTGTCAAAACAATTAAGGATAGTTAATGTCCCATTTAAAAATTTAATGATGTTGTATTTGGCATAAAAAAGTGATGTGAATGTTCTCATGGGATATTTTAAAGTAATTTTGAAATAAAAAATTGTGTGTTTTCACCCTTTTGGAATGGTGCAGTCATCTCTATTACAAATGATGGTTTTGTGGAAGGATCATTAGATCCATTTGGAACTTTTGTGAAATTGGTGGAAATATTTATTGTGAAAACCCTTTGTGGGTATTATTCTTACCTAGTATATATTTACAAAATGGGAGTTCATCACAATGGAATCATTGTAATCCATTATGTGAATGGGTGGTATTCTGTATTTACGGACTCCTCATATCCCATTTACATTGTGAAAAATGAGAGATCCTAAGTGTGGAATCTTTTAAGATTTATTTATTTGTGGAAAGAGATTGATCCTTGCAGTGGATCAGGGTGGTTCCTATTGTGTGAATTAATTATATTTGATATGTATTATTACGATCTAATGCTTAGTTGGAATCATTTTTCTCACTTCTTTAATACTGATAACATGGAGACCTCAAAGTTGTAGTGAATTTTATGAGAATAGTTTCAACATTAGATAGGATTTTTCTCTAACTAGTGGCCCATAGCAGGAGATTTTTTTCTTATTTTCATAGGATAGTGTCCATCGGTGTGTTCTAGTTAGGTTTTGGACGAGTGTTTACGGGATAATTTTATTTAATCAAGTGAGTCATGCATTCTGGGGTGAGACAAGATGTATAGTGTATTTTGGAGTATTTAGGAGCTCTTAAGTTTCTAATATTTCAATTGGTACATAGTTTTCTATGTTGAATGATTGTGATGGATTATTGGTTGATTAATCTTGTATTATATTTTACCATTACACTTGATATATGATTGTTTTGCGTACTTATATAGTAGTTGATCTTTTTACCTAAAATGATAATGTATTTTCAAGTGTTTTCAAGAAATGGTTTTGTGAATTTTTTTCACTATTTATCTCCATTTTAAATTAAATGATATTATTCTTATCCAAAATAATTATGGTGTCTTATGGGAGAAAATTTGGTTTCAAATGGTGAAACGGGAAATGGATTGTGTTTATTCTTAATGTAAAAAATTGGGAGAAAATATTAATTTTATATATAGTATTTCAAAACTGAATTTAATGTTTATTTTATTTTAATAGATTTTCCTTTGAAATATAATTTTTTTTGGAATTAATAATGATTTATAATATACATTATTATATATATTTCTTGTATTTATATAGTGGTGTGTGTTTTTAGCTTCGTTTTAATCACCACAGGTGATGGTTGGTTTTGGTATCAGAATCTAACCATGAAGGTCACATGGAGTTGTCTTTGTTTTTGTTATTAGGTTTGGTTGGTTTTGATGAATTTTTATGTAACATCCCAGGTAAATAAAGAATATGAAATTTTCATAATTCTTAATATTTGTGAATAAAATATTAATATTACATTAATGGGAATGCAATGCTCGATGGCGTACCCAAAACGCAACCACCAGCTTCTTTGAAATCTTACATTGCACACTAACAATATAATAATATTATTTTAAATAGTTAACGCATAGCCATCATAATGGCGGGAATGAAAATAACTAACTACAAAATGATTATATATGTTTGTTAAATTTTTTTACATTTATCCAATAAATGTTAGAGGCTTAAAATGCAAAGGAATCCGATTTTTAGAATAATTACTATAATATTTTTAAAAGATTGTTTTACCGCCTTTTGATGGTGAAACATTTTTAAATCTAACTTTTGACAATTTTATTTGTCAAAATTAAATTATTCTTTAGAATTGGGACATTGAAATTTACATTGGATAAATGTTTGGTCTTCTTCTGTCAATGTTCATTTTTTAATGAATAGTTAAAAATACTGCATTTTACTTCGAAACTGCTTTTCCATCTAATTTAATTATATAGATATATTTTCCATTTAATTGGTTTTAATGTGAAATTAGAATATATTTTTACCATTTAATCCAATGGTGGTCAATGTAATTAATTTCACTTTCAATTTAGGCATAAACAAGTGTCAAACATTTCATAGATATTGTTTTAAAAAAACCCGTTATTTGTTTTGACAACGGGAGTTATTTTTTTAAATTAATTACTGCAATTTCTGTGTTGGAAATTTGATAAAATGGATTCCATATTTGGAATCATAAGGTCCAAATTATATAATTAAGACTCTTGATTTTTGGACATTATGAATAGTAACAACGGTAATTATCTTTAATAAACACGATTAACTGTTAATCGGGTAGTTAAGGGTAATAAAATAATATCATTATAATATAAAATGACCCGAACATGTGTCCTAATGCTATTGGTGGTTTCATGGCTGACCATGGGATTTCTTGTGCCAAACATTGGGACCCCATGGAATCACTTTAGTGTGATGGTGTCCTTTTATTATATTATTTTTTTAAAATGAAAGTATAACGAAAGTATGTATCAACTAAGTAAAATAATTTTACTTTTGTCAATGTAAATGATTTCTTAGACTATAAATAGTAATTGGAATTCTAAAAAATTTCCTACATCATAGTATTTTTTTTTTATTTTTTGGACAATAAATTAATTAATTTATTTATGACCCCATGATGATGCATCGATTACCTCATTAATGAACGATTTAAATAAAATGAAACGATAATGTAAAATATAATACATACACTTGTCCAAAACCTATTGGATAGGTGGATTTAGAACCCACATCATCTTATCCTATAAATATATCATTATGGGTCCTTTAATATCCGAGACACATTTTAAAATAAAGTAACATTTTTTGAATTTCCAAGAGTGCCCCTCCAACCTCTTATAAAAGGCCCCAACCTATACCACCTAACCAAAACCTCTCAAGCCTTTGGCTCAGCCAAACTCCGCTCATTTCTTCTCTCCACATCCCTCTCCTCATCCTAGAAGCCTTACCTTAGGCAGAATGATCGTCAAGAAACCCTTTTGGTTCAAACCAATTGAGTTACCCGATTTAAAGGTAATGTCTTCTCTAATATTCTTTAGTTTTATTTTGCATCTCCTACCCCCTAATATCTTATTATTCAATTCTTTTGTAACAAAACCAGTATCTTCAATATACTGGGATGTTTTTATGAGATGGATTCGAGCTACACTTACACACACCTCTGTCTAATGGATAGAGAACATACGTTTTCCGTGGATGGCGAATTTCTGCCTCATGAAATGATGAGTGTTCAACATTCTTATAACACCTTTCATGGGGGCCATTATAATGTCACTATATTTATATATGATATATATGATGTTTATGTTTTTCATATGCTTCTTTATTTTCCATTTATGTCATAACATTATGGTTTCCATTATGGGTAAACGCGATATCTTCATTTTAGAAAGTGCGGACTACCGCCCCAACAAAGTGATTTGATACGTTAATGCCATATGTGGGATGTATAAATGATAGGGATAATGATATTATATATATATATATATTATATTTTATTGGAATTATAATATACATTTATATCATTATGATTTCATTCGATTAAATACGAAATAGAAATGAATGTAGCGTTCATGCGTACATACGGCTTACTGTCTCCATGAACGGTGCATTTTATTTCGTACCTCTAGATGTTATGTAATATTATAAATGAATTTATGTACTAGAAATATAGGATCTATATGATATCTAAATCCTGAATATAATTCTGGATATAATGGATATTTTACCACATGAACAACTTGTAATTATAAGTAGTTTATTTTTGACTCAAGTACCAATGATCGACAGAACGACCGTCATTAACTTAAATAATTACATAATGTTCATAAAATGGTAATAAATGATAAAAAAGGAATGACTAAGATAAAAAAGGTTCTTAAGAAATTATAAATTAACTCTAATTTATTATTCAGGATATAAATGAACGATCGAGTCAAGTCGGACACAAGGTAAGGGATCCTACCTCTCTCTTTCATTTTAAGTACTCTCTTTTATGTCACTTACTTTAAGCTCCTCATTCATATATTGGAGGATGATCTTCTCTATTAAACTTACTTTAATTTTGATGTTCATATGATGAAATACCCTAATTTATATCTTCGATCCATTTTTGGATGTTTTATGTGGCACCGTTATCCTGCCGAATTTTCTTAGGGGGATATCTTATCTCACTTTTAATTCCATGAGATTTCCTTTGATAGCCACATATTTATTGCATGTGGTGTATTGTTTTATTCTATTTGATATATATTATCATGATTCTATTTGTATTCATGGTATTATGTGATTCATATAGTGTTTATTATCTTTTGGTCATACGAATCCATTTATTACAATGAGGTATGGGGTTTTATCTCACTTTTTGTTCCCGTGAGAATCTAGCTACATTTTCCACTATTTCCTTTTGTGTGGTGTATGTACTTCCCATGGTTTTATTATTTTTGTAATAAACATTAATTTATGGGTATTTACATCCTCATTGAATGACCCTTATTTCCTGGGGTGTACATTTTGAATGTTACCCAAATCGGTAAGGGAACCTTTCACCCTTCTCTTTTTAAAAGACTTCATTTTGTTAGGTATTTTAATTTAACTCTTATTATGTTGGGATATGTTATTATATATCATTATTTCTGTAAATTATTTGTCCATGTGATCAGATACCCTTCTTATCTCACATCATCTCATTTTCTGAATTTTAAAATGACGTCGTTATTCAATCGAATTTCGGTAAGGGAACTTCTTAACCCAATTTCAATTATTTGGGTCAAACCTCTACTTCATGATTAGGTTGTACTATGAATATGTGTGGATGACCTCCAATTATTTACACTTAATATCCTATTATGTTTGGTGTATTTATATCTTCCACACATAATCAAGTAATTGATTAATTCTTTATCTAAAGATACCGACTTTGTAAGGGACTTCGTCTCAATATCATTTCATTGAGGCATATTTTGTTTTTTACACAACATTCTTTTATACGGTGTATAAAACCCTTTGAATTTTACTTTTATTCAAAGGGAATCTTTTTGTATGAATCATTTTACTAAATGACAAAAGGAATTTTTTGTCTTACGTATGCGGAGACAACAACTTCTCTGCCGCCGTGACCATTATTGGAGTTTCAGCTTCCTCTACAAGCCATAACATTTTTTAAAGGAAAAATAAATACCATGTTTTACATATCTTTTATTTTTGTATTAAAAAATAGTTTTGATACAGTTTTGATTACATCAATGAGTTTTTGATATCTTGTGATCGAAATGTGGAAATGTTATTTTTCCATTATGCATGTTTTATGTGATATGATTATGTTATGGTTCTTGGGAATTTTTTATGAAGACAGTTGGTTTCGTGACAAACTAAGGTCTAGTGAGCCCGTCAAATCTCTCTAATGCATTGGGTAACAAAAATGGGTTAAACGCTATGTTTTCTCCGAAGATATTTAGGGAATATACTATGATGGGTATTCCAAACATAACCATGAGGGTTACCCCCTGCGTAAAAATGTTATGAATGCCTCAAGTTACCTTTATGTTTTATTATTTCTATGAGTTATTTATAAATCGTATGTTTTCATGAGGTATGTTAAGTGCTTATTTTTTATTAGTAAAGTATGTTTTCATTTATTCTTATGTATACATGGACTAATGTTTTCATTCCGTATTGTAACAATCCTTACTGAGATTTTTAAGCTCATCCCAAGTTTTTGAAATGTTTTTCATAGGACATGAAGTGGAATAGGGTCAAGGATGGGATCATGGAAATGTCATGTTTTCTAAACCAAGGAACTAGACATGACTCTTTTAAAAAAGAGTTTTATTTTGCGGAAAAGATGGAAACTAAGTAGATGTGTCTACTTTGAAATCTTTGAGATGTAACGGTTATGTCCTAATTATCTAAAACTCTAAACCTGAAAAGATCGTCAATGTGAGTTATTAATTTAATTAAATATTAATTAAGATTTAAGGATGGGGCCTTAAAGTTTGTATCAGAGGGTGGTTTAGATAACTTTAGAGGTTATATTGTTGTTTAAGAAATATTGAAAATTTGTGTATAAACACAATGGGTAGTATATTAGAAGGAGCCATTATTTTTTTTAAAGTTAGATTGAGTTTGAGATCACTTAGAAAAGTATATCTTAGTGTTTATCATTCTCGTTATTATATGCTAATTCTGATGATACAATCACACTGAAATTTTTGTTTTTAGTAAATGGATAGATCTAGCAGGCACCAAAGTAAAAAATGGGTGTGAAGGAAACTATGTTGGTTCACTGATTAAGAGAATAGATGAAATGGGGGATCCAATGAGGAATCTCATGTTTATTCTAATCCAACTATCAAGGAGTCATGATTAACCACTTGAAACTTGTTGAGTTCCCTAGTGAATCATGTTTCAGGGAACCAACATGATGTGGAAGTTCATTTAATCACTGTAAAGGTAACCATTAGGGTTTATATGATCCTTTCTTTTGAGGTAATTATGGGATACTATATGTTATGATCGAAAATGAATGGCATGAGATAAACTTGAGCTTAAATTATGATATGGTTAATTTTTGAAAATTTTATCTCGTTTTGGGAAAGGTATAAGAATATTTTAGTTTTTGAAAAAGGACAACATGTAGACTGTGTGACAACCCGTCGCGTCAGACGAAGCTGCGGGAATCGAACCCACAACCAAATTGCGACTAGGATTTATCGCCTACCATTGAGCTACGTGAAGTCCCTGGTTAGATTGAATAATTATTTTTAGTCAGATGATCTTATGAATCATGAGTAAGTTGATTTTGGGTTAACTATGGAAATGATTATCCTATCGTGGAAGATATTTGATTAGGTTAATTACTTTTCAATATAAGACTTTAAGAGTAACTAATTTATTTGGAGATAAATGTTAAGATTTAACTTCAAAGACTATGTGATTTAATCCTTCAGAGATTTGGGTTTCAATCTTAGTTTGGTTTATATGATTAATTTTATGGACAATTGTAACACCCCAAGCTTCCACGGTACGTTTCACTTTGAATAATACAGTAGCGTGTGTTGTATGCAACTTCGAGTTCTAACACACACCAAAACCAATCGAACTAGCCGTTATGAATAGTAGTACCTAATTTTTAAATTTTATAAACTTTATCTTCAAAACGGAATTCATTTTTTTATTTGGAATATCTATATTAGCCTAGGGTGATATTTTGGAACTTTTCGGATAACTTTTATATTTTGATGAATAGTTAACATTACTAAATTTTAATTAAAAACAACCTTTTTAATCAAAATAATTAACATTGATAAATTATGAATTTTAGTTGTTTTAAAGTATATTTACAATATGTTTTTACCATTTAATACACTGTTTTCCGTTGGACATAATTTCACATTTATATCGGACATAAACAATTGTCAATCTTTTGATAGTTATTATCTCTTAAAAACACGCTTTTTTGTTTTAAAAACGGGAATTAATTTTAAATTAATTAATTCCACTTCTATGTTTTGAATTTGGTAAAATAGACTTAATTTGTTAATTTGGAATATCAAAATTAGCTGAGGATTATTTTTGAAATTTTTCTGAAAACATTCAATTTTTGATGAATAGTGAAAAACACTGAGTAATTATTTAAAACCGACTTTTTATTTAAATAATTATTTATTTTATTTAAATTTATTTTAGGTCAAAATAGATAAATAATATCTATATATTATCAATGACATTCATCAGAGTCATTTTGTAATAATATTAGATATACAAAATTTTATTGAACTTTTCACCGTTTTTTTACCCACCTCATAGGATAATTTTCAAATTCACATAAAACATAATTTTACCGCTTCTGTGAGTGGAATTTAAAAAATCTGAGATACACGGTTGATATTAGTAAGTAAAATGTGGTTCAATGAGATGAAAATAATTTTTGGTTAATAGAAACCTTTTACTTTTATTTACCACGTTTAAAACTAAATAGGTTAATTAAGGGTAAAAATGATATTAATATTACCCCAACACATGTCCAAACTCTATTGGACGAGTGTATTTCGACCAAAAACAACCTTAGGAATAAAATATTATCATTTAGGTCCACATGTATTAGATTAGGACACTTATTATTATATAATTCAAAGAATAGTTAAAAGAGTTAAAATCAATGTTTAATAACTAATATAATTTTAATATAGGGTTATAAATTAGATAAATTAGATTATAAATATTCATTAGAAAGCTAAAAAGTTATTCTACATCATGGTATTTTATTTATAATTTTTAGGCATTATATAAACAAATTTATTTATGACATAATGATGATGCAGTAATTACCTTATTCATGAAAGAATAAAATAAATGGTATTATAAATATTACAATAAATATAATTTCAAAGTTTTTATAACATCCACGAATTTTAGTGGTGAATATGACATTTTAGGGATGATTCAATTTATCATGTTTGATGTAACCAAGTTGTGATGAGTTTCACAAAAACAAAATACCAAATAGTGTCAAAATTTACATAAATTAATATTTAAAACAAATAATATATTAGTGGTTGATATAATATTCTTAAAAATGTAATATTCGGCCAAAGTGCTTAAATATTATTATATATTTTATTAGTGAGACACTTGAGGTATTAAAGGATGTTTATAGTATGATTATTAACCATATTGAGTAAGAATAAAAGAAGACACAGTAAAAGTTAAACAATTTAACTAAGAGTTAAATCTAATTCATAAAGTTAAAATGGTAACCTAAACTTGTCTAAAATCAATTGTTTGAAATTCTTTTGACCCCTCCCCACCTTATTCTTTTAATAATACACTATTGAGCCATTATAAACCGAATATGAATTTATTTTAAATTAATACTTTATGTTTTTCCTAAAGAGCCCCTCCTCCCCCTTATAAAAGAACCCAAATTCTAACCAAATCTTCACCCATTCAAAGCCTTTTGGGTCGGCCAAAACCCACCCAAAAACTCTATCAACTTACCTCACTTCATCCTAGAGGCCTTTGTTTGATCATAAATCCTACATAAGGAGCCCATTTGATCAAATCAAAATGAAGAACCCGAAGAAGAGGTAATGTCTTCACCACCCTCTTTAAAGTTCCTTTCTTCCTCAACTTCTACATTCCTTGTTATTTCCATTCTAAAATAATAAATCCAGTATCTTCTATATACTATGATGTTATTATAATTATGGAACAACCAAATTCATTATTCTATTCATCCCTTGAATGACATGTCACTATACGTGCGTACGTACGACCTACCGTCTCCACGTTGTGGTGTAATTGCTATTGAAGATATTATTATTTAGATGGTTATAATAATGATGTGTAATTCATGTAAATAATAAATATAACATGATAATGATTCTTTATATATGAAATACCATCCAATTATATATTATTTTAATATTAGAATAATGATATTGTCGCTCGTGCGTACGTACGGACTACCGTCTCCACGACTCGATGAGATTCATTTCCATGTTCACCATTTATCGACGATTATAAAAATATATATATTACTAATAAGTATGTAATATATGAAATAAGAATTCTACTGGAGATATATATATATTTATATATATAAGTATTTATGTGCTTACATATATCTTATTCACTTACCTCCGTTCAATACTATATGAAAACAGAAAAAACGTTTATGCGTACGTACGGATTGCCATCTCCATAAACGGTGTTTTCCATTTCATATATGTGTCTATTATACATATTTATATTCTAAATATATATGATATATAAATCATGTTTTATATTATGGATGTATTTAAATCATTATCTGTGTGATACAATCATGAGTAACAAGTTAAAACGCGCATGACAAAGAAAGCGATTATTACCAGAAATATTAATATAAAATGAAAATTATTATTAATTGGGAAGTATGAAGTCATAAATGAATAATTTATGATATCATAAATATTAATATGGTTATTTTATAATTTAATAACATACTATAGTCTTCATACAGTAGGTTAAATGTACCCTCATCAAATGGAATGTGCAAGGTAAGAGGGTTTTCCTCTCACTCCTTATTCGAAGGAGATTCATGCCATATTGCCACTATTACCTTTTGTGTGGTATATGTACTACTCATAATTGTATAATTTGTGTAATACACTTTAATTTATGTGTATTTACATATTTATTGTATGATACCTCTTTCATGGGATGTATGTTTCGTAAGTTACCGAATTGGTAATGGTTAATTCCTCAATCTCATTATTATCCGAGATTGTTTATGTGTAAGTATTTACTGGGGCCTTTTTATAATCCTTGACAATTTTCCATAAAAATTATTTTAAAATAAATATTTTAAGTATTTTTGAAAGGTACTCTTTATCAAGATCGTAATTTTAAATGTTTTAAAGATGTATCTTTCTAAATCTATTTAAATTAATGTTCATGTTTTTAAAATGATTTTAAGGATTTATTTATATGGACATGAATGTTTTGAAATTATAATTCTTTTAAAAAGTTTCAAAGTGTTATTGGATACTTTGATTCAAAAATATATTTTAAATTACTTCCATTATAAATGTGTGGATTTTAAATGATTTATGAAAAAAGATATTTCTCTCAATGATTTTTACAAATAATTTTCATCTATGTCAAAATCCCTTTTAAACTTGATTTGAAGTTGATTTATCATGATCCAAATCATCCATATTGTATTGAAGGTGTTGTAATATGTTTGATGTTGGATGTGTTATTTTTATACCATTCATGTATTATGGGTAAATTCTTGACATTTCGTATGCTAGTTTTAATACAAATGTTTATGTTATGTTTAGACCATTTCTTATGAGGAATGCATTGGACTTAGTAAGTGATTGGTGGAGCCCACTATAGCTCTTCGATGCATCAGTAGGTCTCATGAGACAAACTAGTGTATTGGCATGAAGCCTTGAAAAAATCTTATTTGTCGTATTGGCACGAGGCCCTGTCTACGTGTTTATGATAGTCTGGCATTATGCATTCCATCATTATAAAAGTGGTTAGTGATATTGCATGTGACTATTCGACTAGTATAATATCCATGTGAATAAGTAAATGGAAGTATTCCATTTCATTTTTTTCATACTATGTTGATGTTCAAGTTAAAAAGGCTTTTGTTTTAGTTAAACATTTCCTTAAATGTTTGTGCTCATTTACGAATGTTTCCGCTATATTGCTTACCCTTACTGAGAATTTGAGCTCACCCTTTTCAATGTTTTATTTTTCCAAGGATTCCAATAAGTGTATTGCTATTGATATGTAGGGTTAAGACAAGGGAGTAATGGAATTCATAAAGATTATTTATGTTTTTTTGTATGTCTTAAAGTGCAATGTAATATTCATGTATGTAATCTATTTTCCAAAACTCCTAAACTGATCGGTCTTTCGGGACTTGATTTCTTGTCATTGTGCCAATGTATTAAAATAATGCACCGACTCTGGGTAACTAGGGTCGGGGCATTACAGTTGGTATCATATGAAGTTTAGTAATAACCTTCGAAAATAGATTTAAATAAACTCTGATTAGAGCACATTACCCTAAGATAGACTTTGAGGATTATTATAGAAAAACATCCTATAATTTTGGTATTGTAGAGATTTTGTGAGTTTTACGAGCAATACATCCCTGTTTAGATACGAGCAGGTAGAGGCGGCTCTGGAACATATGTACCTAGGGGTAAAACCCAAAAACACCGCTTTGATCAAGACTCGAATGGGAACTGGTACACGACAACGGGTCTTCCTGCACTCTTGGTTACGACACTCTCGGGGGATATGCTTAGGATAATTCCCATTTTCCTTACAAACCACTATGAAGGTTTTATGAGTATATACCTCCTCAAACGAAAGATTTTTGTGATTATAGTTTATATCCATAAACTATTCAATTTACGTTAGGTATTTTACATGTTTGGAATTATGAATTGTAATTCATAAACTGACCTAGTGTATGCCATAGTATATAAATGGCACCTAGTAGAAGGAATGACACTCCAGCAATATGCATGATCCATAGAGTAAGAAGGATCATACCTTTCATGGTCTTCTGTCAGAATTTAGAAGGGAAATAGTCTCCAACGCATTATCATCATATGAAGAAATAGTATCATGTGTTCTCTGAGTCCTTTGACATTGAAGGGAAGCCAGAGGAGAAAAGGATGGTAGAAAGAAATATGGATAAAGGGAATAAGGGAAAGAAGGATTATCCAATATGTGATAAATTTGGAATGAATCACCTTGGTAAATGCATGAAGGGAATGGGAGTTTGAAGTAAGTGTGGAGAAAAAGGACACCATGTACATGATTTCAAGGGTAAGAGAATGTTTTGAAATGTACAATGCTTCAACTGCAATGAGTTGGGACACTACGCAAACCAATGTCCAAATCATCATAGTATGAACCAAATGATGTTATTGGATAATAATAAAGTTATGATACTACCTCGAATAAAGAGGAATGACTAGCGTTCTTATGTTGTTATTATAGAATTATTTTATTTGAGTGTTGTATCAACAGTATACTGGTTACATGAATTATAGAGATAAATAAGGATTGTACTGAAGTACAATTTTATTGAGGATTTGAGATTATATGGTTCTATGAAATGTGACTTAATAGTAAGCTACACTTTTTTTTAAAATACACGGTTGAAGGAAAGGTAATCCTTAATATGATCTTGATAATGAGGTAGTGATTTTGGAATAAGAGATGGTTGATTTGAATAATTATATTGGATATTCTTGTCTACCTTTTTCGAGTGTACAACATTTTTGGATAGAAGGAGTATATCCGGTGTTCTATAAAGATTATGGGAGTATGAATGTAGTCAATATGATTTTATGGTAATTTAGGATGTTACCATATTTTAAAATAATACATGACGAAGGGGTTCACATGTTATTACATAAAAAAAGATCTTCATTGTGTTTACCTTCCTTAAAAATTTTGGACTGTGAGATTAGAAAAAAGTATTTTGGATAACTGTAGTTTGAGATTATTTTTTATTACAATAATAAGACAACCCAGAGATTGGGTGGCAACCCGTGGCGACCGGCAAGGCCGCGAGATTTGAACCCACAACTGAAGGGCGACAAGGGTGTATCACCTACCACTGACCCACATGATGTCCTTGCTTGAATAATGTAGTTTTTTATGGTTCTGCTAAATGAATAATAAGTTCATTTTTCTTTAACCTTATATGAATAAGATAAATAGAATAATATTTTTAAGTTC
Organism: Viscum album; assembly: GCA_963277665.1. Taxonomy (NCBI): domain Eukaryota; kingdom Viridiplantae; phylum Streptophyta; class Magnoliopsida; order Santalales; family Viscaceae; genus Viscum; species Viscum album. The sequence continues at coordinate 1,227,764,999 of OY728127.1, read as the reverse complement.
TATTATCTTTTAGAGTGAATGATGTATTTGTAATAAAAATTAGGATGAAACTCTACTTGTAAAGTATATATATATATATATATATATATTTCACTTATTCTATGAAGAATTTAATTCTTATACTTTTTTGAAATGATATTAAAATTAAATATGTGTTACCCTAATACCTTATGTTTTGTTGAACCGATGTTATTTTAAATCATCATAGATTAATGAATTTAAGGACCTCAGTTTTACACTTGTTTGTGATTGATAACCCCAATCACTACCTATAAATATTTACATTTTTCCTCCAATTATATGTCTCTAATTTCCACCAATGTTCTCCTAATCGAGATCATTATTTGGTGGTGACCCTTTCATTTCTCTTTTCCTCTTATTAAGACTAAATTTTATTAACCCAATTTCCGATGTGGGCTTTCCCACAAAGATTTTTTCTATTTTCAACCTTCTATTTTAAATTTATAATTACGAGGATGAAAATTATTTAAGGAGGGTAGAATGTAACACCCCAAACTTCCACAATACATTTCACTTAAATAATACAATAGTGTGTGTTGTACGCAACTTCGAGTTCTAACACACACCAAAACCAATCAAACTAGCTGTTATGAATTATAATACCTACATTTTAAATTTTATAAATTTTTTCATTCAAAATGGACTTCATTTTTTGGATTCAGAATATCTAAATTATCCTAGGGTAAAATTTGGTACTTTTCGGATAACTTTTATATTTTGATGAATAGTGAACATTACTAAATTTTAATTAAAAACAACATTTTTAATCAAAATAATTAACAGTGATAAATTATTAATTTGAGTGGTTTTAAAGTATATTTACAATATATATTTACATTTTAATACAATGTTGGTCATTGGACATAATTTCACATTTAAGCTGGACATAAACAAGTGTCAATCTTTTGATAGTTATTATCTCTTAAAAACACGCATTTTTGGTTTTAACAACAGGAATTAATTTTAAATTAATTAATGCCACATATATGTTTTGAATTTGGTAAAATAGACTTTATTTTGGAATTCGGAATATCAAAATTAGATTGGGATGAATTTTTGATATTTTTCTGAAAACATTCAATTTTTGATAAATAGTGAAAAACACTAAGTTATTATTTAAAACTGAATTTTTATTTAAATAATTATTTATTTTATATAAATTTATTTTATGTAAAAATAGATAAATAATATCTATATATGTTCAATGATATTCATTGGAGTCATTTTGCAATAATATTATATATCCAAAATTTTATTGAACTTTTCACCGTTTTTTTACCCACCTCCTAGGAGAATTTGCAAATTCACATAAAACATAATTTTACCGCTTCTGTGAGTGAAATTTCAAAAATCTGAGAGGCACGGTTGATATTAGTAAGTAAAATTTGGTTCAATGAGATGAAAATAATTTTTGGTGAATAGTAACTTTTTACTTTTATTTACTACAGTTACAAGTAAATATGGTAATTAACGGTAAAAATGATATTAATATTACCCCAACACATTTCCTAATTCTATTGGACAAGTGTATTTCGACAAAAAACAACCTTAGGAATAAAATATTATCATTTAGGTCCACATGGATTAGATTAGGACACTTATTATTATTTAATTCAAAGAAGAGTTAAAAGAGTTAAAATCAAAGTTTAATAACTAAAATAATTTTAATATAGAGTTATACATAGAAATAAATTAGATTATAAATATTAATTAGAATGAAAAAAATATCTACTAAATCATGGTATTTTATTTATAATTTTTAGACATTATATAAATAAATTTATTTATGACATAATGATGATGCAGTAATTACCTAATTTATGAAAGAATCAATAAATGGTATTATAAATATTAAAAAAAATATAATTTTAAATTTTTTATTACATCCACGAATTTTCATGGATACAATGACATGTTAGGGATGCTTAAATGTATCTTTTTCTATGTAACCAAGTTGTGATTACTTTCACAGAAACAAAATACCAAATAGTGTCAAAATTGACATAAATTATTATTTTAAAAAAATATTATATTATTGGTTGATATAATATTCCTAAAAATGTACTATTTGGAAAAAGAGCTTATATATTATTATATATGTTATTAATGAGCCTCTTTAGGTTTTCGTGGAAGTTTAGAGTAAATTTATTAACCATATAGAGTAAGAATACAAGAAGACCCGGTAAAATTAAAACTATTTAACTAAGAGTTAAATCTAAAAGATTAGGTTAAAATGGTAACAAAAACTTGTCTAAAATATATTGGATGGAAGGATTTCGACCCATACCCACCTTATTCATTGAATAATCCACTTTTGATCCATTAGATACTGAATATGAATTTATTATAAATTAATACTTTAAGTTTTTCCTAAAGAGCCCCTCCTACCCTTTATAAAAGGACCCAACTTCTAACCAATTATTCACATATTCAAAGCCTTTTGGTTCGGAACAAACCTGCCCAAATACTCTCTCAATTTCCCACACTTTAACCTAGAGTCTTTTGTTTGACCAATAATCCAACCTATGGTTCCCTTTTCATCAAATCAAAAGGAAGATTCCGAAGAAGAGGTAACGTCTTCACCATCCTCTTTAAAGTTCCTTTCTTCTCCAACTTCATCTTTCCTTGTTATTTCCATTCTAAAATAATAACTCTAGTATCTTATATATTCTATTTTGTTATTATTATTATGAAACAAACAAATTCATTATTCTATCCATCCCTTAATTGACATGTCACCATACGTGCGTACGTACGGCCTACCGTCTCCACGTTGTTGTGTAATTGTTATTCTATATATTATTATATAGATGGGTATAATAATGATGTATAATTCATTTAAATAATAAATATAACATGATAATTATTCTTTCTATATGAAATACCATCCAATTATATATTATTTTAATATCAAAAGAATGATATTGTCGCCCGTGCGTACGTACGGACTACCGTCTCCACAAAACGATGAGATTCATTTCCATGTTCACCATTCATCGACGATTATAAAAATATATATATTACTAATAAGAATGTAATATATGACCTAATAAATCTACTGGATATATATATATATGTATATATATAAGTATTTATGTAATTACATATATCTTATTCACTTAAATCTGTTCAATACTATATGAAAATGGAAACAGCGTTTATGCGTACGTACGGACTACCGTCTCCATAAACGGTGTTTCCCATTTCATATATGTTTCTATTATACATATTTATATTCTAAATATATATGATATATAAATTATTTTTTATATTATGCAAGTATTTAAATCATGATCTATGTGATACAATCAGGAGTAACAAGTTAAAACGTGCATGATAAAGAAAGCGATTATTACCCGAAATATTAATAGACCGTGAAAATTAATATTAATTGGGAAGTATGAAGTCATAAATGAATACTATATGATATCATAAATATTAATATGGATCTGGTATAATTTAATAACATACTATAGTATTCATAAAGGAGGTTAAATGTACCCTCGACTAAAGGAAAGTGTAAGGTAAGGGGTTTTCATCTCACTCCTTATTCCCGTGAGATTCATGCTATATTGACACTATTAGCTTTTGTGAGGATTATTTATTGCCCATAATTGTATACTTTGTATAATACAATTTAATTTATGTGTATTCACATATTCATTGTATGATACCTCTTTCATGGGTTGTATGTTTCGTAAGTTACCGAATTGGTAAGGGTTAATTCCTCAATCTCATTGTTATCCGAGATTGTTTATGTGTAAGTATTTACTGGGGAATTTTTATCATCCTTGTCCATTTTCCATAAAAATTATTTCAAAATGAATGTTTTAAGGATTTTTGAAAGGTACTCTTTATCAACATCATAATTTTATATGTTTTAAAGATTTATCTTTGTAAATAATTTAAACTAATGTCCATGTTTTCAAAATGATTTAAAGGATTTATTTATATGGACATGAATGTTTTGAAATGATAATTATATTCAAATGTTTCAATCTGTAATGGGACACTTTGATTCAAAAAATCTCTTTTAAATTTCTTCTTTTATAAATGTGTGACATTTAAATGATTTTTGAGAAAGGATATTTCTCTCAATGATTTTTACAAATCATTTTCATCTATGTTAAAATCCTTTTTAAACTTGTTTTGAAGTTGATTTATCAGGATACAAATCATCCATATTGTGTTGAATGTTTGGTGATATGTTTGACTGTGGATGTGTTATTTTTATACCATTCATGGATTATGGGTAAAGTATTGAAATTTCTTATGCTAGTTTTAAAGTGAATGTTTATGTTATGTTTAGACATTTTCATATGAGGAATGCATTGAACATAGTAAGTGACGGGTGGAGCCTGCTATAGCTCCTCGACACATCGATAGTTATCATGAGACAAACTAGTGTCTTGGCATGAGGCCTTGAAAAAATATTATTTGTAGTCTTGGAACGAGGCCTTGGCTATGTGGGTATGATAGTCTTGCATTATGAATTCCATCATTATGAAAGTTGTTAGTGATATTTCATGTGATTATTCGACTAGTAGAATATCCATGTGAATAAGTAAATGGCATTATTCCATTTAATTTTTGCCATAATATGTTGAAGTTTAAGTTAAAATGGCTTTTGTTTTATTTATACATTGCCTTAAATGTTTGTGCTCATTAATGAATGTTTCCACTGTATTGTGTACCCTTACTAAGCGTTTGAGATCACCCCTTTCAATGTTTTATTTTTCCCAGGATTCCAAGAAGTATATTGTGATTGATATATAGGGTTAACCCAAGGGAGTAATGGCATTCATAATAATTATTTATATTGTTTTTTATGTCTTAAAGTTCAATGTAACATTCATGTATGTAATCTATTTCCCAAGACTGCTAAACTGGTCGGTCCTTCGGGACTTGATTCCTTGAAATCATGCCAATGTATTAAAATAAAGCACCAACTCTAGGTAACTGTGGTCGGGGCGTTACAGTTGGTATTAGAGGATGTTTAGCAAAAACCTTTGAAAATAGATTTTGATAAACTCTAATTAGAGCACATTACCCTAAGATAGACTTTGAGGATTATTATAGAAAAACATCCTAGAATTTTGGTATTGTCGAGATTTTGTGAGTTTTCCGAGCAATACATCCTTGTCTAGATACGAGCAGAAAGAGGCGGCTCTGGTATAGATGTACCTAGGGGTAAAACCCAAAAACACCGCTTTGAGAAAGAATCGAACGGGAACTTGTGCATGAAAATGGGCCTTGCTGCACTCTTTGTTACGACACTCCGGGGGGATATGCTTAGGATAATTCCCATTTTTTTACAAACCACTATGAAGGTTTTATGAGTATATACCTCTTCAATTAAAACATTTTTGTGATTATAGATTATATCAATAAATCGGTCAATTTACATTAGGTATTCTACATGTATGGAATTATGAATAGTGATTCATAAAATGACCTAGTGTATGCCATTGTATAGAAGTGGCACCTAGTAGAAGGAATGAGAACTCCAGCAATACGCATGATCCATAGAGTAAGAAGGATAATATATTTCATGCTCTTATGCTCGAATTTAGAAGAGAAATAGTCTCCAACGTATTATCATCATATGATGAAATAGTATCATGCGTTCTCTGAGTCCTATGACTTTGAAGGGAAGACGAAGAAGAAAAAGATGGTAGAAAGAAATATGGATAAAGGGAATAAGGTAATGAAAGATTATCCAATATGTGATAAATGTGGAATGAATCACCTTGGAAAATTCTTGAAGGGAATGAGATTTTGAAATAAGTGTGGAGAAAAAGGACACCAATTACATGATTGCAAGGGTAAGAAAAAGTTTTCAAATGTACAATGCTTCATCTTCAATGAGTTGGGACACTATGCAAACAAATGTCCAAATCATCATAGTATGCACCAAATGATGTTATTGGATAATAATAATGTTTTGATACTACCTCGGATAAAGAGGAATGACTTGCGTTCTTATGTTGTTATTATAGAATTATTTTAGTTGAGTGTTGTATCAACAGTATACTGGTTACATGAATTATGAAGATAAATAAGGATTGTACTGCAACAATATTTTATTGAGTATTTTTTATTATATGGTTCTAAGAAAAGTGACTTAGTAGTAAGATATACTTTTTTTTAAAATACATGGTTGAAGGAAAGGTAATCCTTAATATGGTCCCGATAATGAGGTAGTGATTTTGGAATAAGAGATGGTTTATTTGAATAAATTATATTGTATATTCTTGACTACCATTTTGGATTTTACAACATTTTTTGATAGAAGGTGTATATCCAATATTCTATAATGATTAAGGGAGTATGAATGTAGTCAATATTATTTTATGGTAATTTAGGATGTTACCATATTTTAAAATAATATGTGATGAAGGTGTTCATATGTTATTACATAAAAAAATATCTTCATTGTGTTTACCTTCCTTACACATTTTAGACTTTGAGTTTGGACAAAACTATTTTGGATAACTCTAGTTTTATATTACTTTGGATTGCTTTAAAAGGACAACCCGGAGTTTAGGCGGAAACCCGTCGCGACCGGAAAGGCTGTGAGATTTGAACCCACAACCAAAGGGCGAAAAGGGTGTATCACCTACCACTGACCCACGTGATGTCCTGTATTGAATAATGTAGTTTTTTATGGTTATGGTAAATGAATTATAAGTTCATTTTTCTTGAACCTTATAAAAATAGGATAAATAAAATATTATTTTTATGTTCTATTATCTTTTAGAGTGAAAGATGTTTTTTGTGGTAAAAATTAGGATGAAACTCTACTTGTCAAGTATATATATATATATATATATATATATATATTTATCTTATTCTATGATGAAATTAATTCTTCTACTTTATTGTAGGTATATTAATTCCAAAAATGTGTTATCCTAATACCATATGTTTTGTTGGACCGATGGTATTTTAAATCATCATAGATTAATGAATTTAAGGACCTCAATTTTACAGTTGTTTGTGATTGATGACCTCAATAACTACCTATAAATATTTACGTTTTTCCTCCAATTATATGTCACTAATTTCCACCAATGTTCTCTTAATCGAGATCATTATTTGGTGGTGACCCTTTCATTTCTCCTTTCCTCTTATTGAGACTAAATTTTATTAACCAAATTTCTGATGTGGGCTTTCCCACAAAAATATTTTCTATTTTCAACCTTTTATTTTCAATTTCAAATTGCGAGGATGCAATTTATTTATGGAGGGGTGAATGTAAAACACCAAGCTTCCACAATAAGTTTCTCTTTGAATAATATAGTAGTGTGTATTGTACGCAACTTCGAGTTCTAACACACACCAAAACCAATCGAACTTGCCGTTATGAATAGTAATAACTACATTTAAAATTTTATAAATTTTATCATTCAAAATGGACTTCATTTTTTGGATTCGGAATATCTAAATTAGCCTAGGGTGAAATTTTGATCTTTTTGGATAACTTTTATATTTTTATGAATAGTGAACATTACTAAATTTTAATTAAAAACAACCTTTTTAATCAAAATAATTAATAGTGATAAGTTATGAATTTTAGTGGTTTTAAAGTATATTTAGAATAAATTTTTACCATTTAATACAATTTTGGTCATTGGACATAATTTCACATTTAAACCGGACATAAACAAGTGTCAATCATTTGATAGTTATTATCTCTTAAGAACACGCTTTTTTTGTTTTAACAATGGTAATTAATTTTATATTAACTAATGCCACTTCTATGTTTTTAATTTGGTAAAATAGACTTATTTTTTTAATTCAGAATATCAAAATTATCTTAGGATGAATTTTTGGTATTTTTCCGAAAACATTCAATTTTTGATGAATAGTGAAAAACACTTAGTTATTATTTAAAACCGACTTTTTATATAAATAATTATTTATTTTATTTATATTTATTTTAGGTCAAAATAGATAAATAATATCTATATATGTTCAATGATATTCATTGGAGTCATTTTGTAATAATATTATATATACAAAATTTTATTGAACTTTTCACCGTTTTTTTACCCACCTCCTAGGACAATTTGCAAATTCACGTAAAAGATAATTTTACGGCTTCTGTGAGTGGAATTTCAAAAATCTGAGAGACACGGTTGATATCAGTAAGTAAAATGTGGTTCAATGAGATGAAAATAATTTTTGGTGAATAGTAACTTTTTACTTTTATTTACCACGTTTAAAAGTAAATAAGGTAATTAAGGGTAAAAATCATATTAATATTACCCCAAAACATGTCCTAATTATATTGGACAAGTTTATTTCGACCACAAACAACCTCAGGAATAAAATATTATCATTTAGATCCACATGGATTAGATTAGGACACTTATTATTATTTAATTCAAAAAAGAGTTAAAAGAGTTAAAATCAATGTTTAATAACTAAAATATTTTTAATATAGGTTTATACATAAGAAAAATTATATTATAAATATTAATTAGAAAGATAAAAATATATCCTACATCATGGTATTTTATTTATAATTTTTAGACATTATATAAATAAATTTATTTATGACATTTTGATGATGTAGTAATTACCTTATTCATGAAAGAATCAAATAAATGGTATTATATATATTAAAATAAATATAATTTCAAAGTTTTTATGACATCCACGAATTTTCATGGTTAGTATGACATGTTAGGGATTATTCAATGTATCTTGTTCTAGGTAACCAAGTTGTGATGACTTTCACAAAAACAAAATACCAAATTGTGTCAAAATTGACATAAATTAATATTTTAAACAAATACTATATTATTGGTTGATATAATATTCCTAAAAATGTAATATTCGGCCAAAGAGCTTAAATATTATTATATATGTTATTAATGAGCCACTTGAGGTTTTTTTGGAAGTTTAGAGTAATTTTGTTAACCATATAGAGTAAGAATACAAGAAGACATAGTAAAAGTAAAACTATTTAACTAAGAGTTAAATCTAAAAGATAAGGTTAAAATGGTAACCGAAACTTGTATAAAATATATTGGTTGAAAGTATTTCGACCCATACCCACCTTATACTTTTAATAATCCACTTTAGAGCCATTATAAACAGAATATGAATTTATTATAAATCAATACTTTATGTTTTTCCTAAAGAGCCCCTCCTCCCCCTTATAAAAAGTCCCAAATTCTAACAAATTGATCACACCTTCAAAGCATTTTGGATCGGCCAACCCCTGTCCATATACTCTCTCAACATCCCTCACTTCAACCTAGAGGCCTTAGTTTGATCAGAAAGCCAACCTAATGATCCCTTTTGATCAAATCAAAAGGAAGAACCCGAAGAAGAGGTAACGTCTTCACCACCCTCTTTAAAGTTCCTTTCTTCTTCAACTTCTTCTTTCCGTGTTATTTCAATTCTAAAATAATAAATCCAGTATCTCTAATATACTATGTTGTTATTATAATTATTTAACAAACAAGTTCATTATTCTATACATCCCTTGAATGACATGTCACCATACGTGGGTACGTACGGCCTACCGTCTCCACGTTGTGGTGTAATTGTTATTCAATATATTATTATTTAGATGGGTAAAATAATGATGTATAATTCTTGTAAATAATAAATATAACATGATAATTATTCTTTATATATGAAATACCATCCAATTATATATTATATTAATATCAACATAAATATATTGTCGCTCGTGTGTACGTACGGACTACCGTCTCCACGACGCGATGAGATTCATTTCCATGTTCACCATTCATCGATGATTATAAAAATATATATATTAGTAATAAGTATGTAATATATGACAAAATAATTCTACTGGAGAAATATATATTTATATATATAATTATTTATGTACTTACATATATCTTATTCACTTACTTCCGTTCAATACTATATGAAAACAGAAACATTGTTTAGGCGTATGTACGGACTACCGACTTCATAAACAGTGTTTTTCATTTCATATATGTGTCTACTATACATATTTATATTCTAAATATATATGTTATATAAATCATGTTTTATATTATGGATGTATTTAAATCATGATCTATGTGATACAATCAGGAGTTATAAGTTAAAACGTGCAGGATAAAGAAAGCGATTATTACCCGAAATATTAATATACCATGAAAATTATTTTTAATTGGGAAGTATGAAGTCATAAATGAATAATATATGATATCATAAATATTAATATGGTTCTGGTATAATTTAATATCATACTATAGTCTTCATACAGGAGGTTAAATGTACCCTCGACTAAAGGAAAGTGCAAGGTAAAGGGTTTTCATCTCACTCCTTATTCCCATGAGATTCATGCCATATTGACACTATTACCTTTTGTGAGGTCTATGTACTGCCCATAATTGTATACTTTGTGTAATAAAATTTAATTTATTTGTATTTACATATTCATTGTTTGATACCACTTTCATGGGTTGTATGTTTCGTAAGTTACCGAATTAGTAAGGGTCAATTCCTCAATCTCATTATTATCCGAGATTGTTTATGTGTGAGTATTTACTGGGGAATTTTTATCATCCTTGTCCATTTTCCATAAAAAAGATTTCAAAATGAATATTTTAAGGATTTTTGAAAGGTACTCTTTATCAAGATCTGAATTTTAAATGTTTTAAAGATTTATCTTTTTAAATCTTTTAAATTAATTTCCATGTTTTCAAAATGATTTTAAGGATTTATTTATATGGACATGAATGATTTGAAATGATAATTCTTTTAAAAAATTTCAATGTGGAATGGGACACTTTTATTCAAAAATCTCTTTTAAATTACTTCCTTTAATAATTTGTGACTTTTAAATGATTTTTGAAAAAGGATATTTCTCTTAATGATTTTTACAAATCATTTTCATCTATGTCAAAATCCTTTTTAAACTTGTTTTGAAGTTTATTTATCAGGATAAAAATCATCTATATTTTTTTGAAGGTTTTGTGATATGTTAGACTGTGGATTTTTTATTTTTATACCATTCATAGATTATGGGTAATGTATTTACATTTCGTATGCTAGTTTTAATACGAATGTTTATGTTATGTTTAGACCTTTTCATATGAGGAATACATTGGACTTAGTAAGTGATGGGTGGAGCCTACTATAGCTCCTAGATGTATCGGTAGGCCTCATGAGACAAACTAGTGTCTTGGCATGAGGCCTTGACAAAATCTTATTTGTAGTCTTGGCACAAGGCCTTGGCTACCTTGGTATGACAGTCTGGAATTATGCATTCCATCATTATGAAAGTGGTTAGTGATATTCCATGTAATTATTCGACTAGTAGAATATCCATTGAATAAGTAATTGGCATTATTCCATTTCATTTTTTGTCACACTATATTGATGTTCAAGTTAAAAAGTCTTTTTTTAGTTATACATTGCCTTAAATTTTTGTGCTCATTTATGAATGTTTCCGCTGTATTGCTTACCCTTACTGAGCATTTGAGCTGACCCCTTTCAATGTTTTATTTTTCCCAGGATTCCAAGAAGTGTATTGTGATTTATATACAGGGGTATTCCAAGGGAGTAATTGCATTCATAAAGATTTTTTATGTCGTTTTGTATGTCTTAAAGTGCAATGTAACTTTCATGTATGTAATGTATTTTCCATGACTGCTAAACTGATCGGTCCTTCTGGACTTGATTCATTGTAATCATGCCATTGTATTAAAATAATGAACCGACTCTGGGTAACTAGGGTAGGGGCGTTACAGTTGGTTTCCGAGGATATTTAGAATTAACCTTCAAAAATAGATTTAGATAAACTATGATTAGAGCACATTACCCTAAGATAGACTTTGAGGATTATTATAGAAAAAGTTCTTAGAATTTTGGTATTGTAGAGATTTTGTGAGTTATCCGAGCAATACAATCCCTGCCTGGATACAAGCAGGAAGAGGCAGCTCTGGCATTGATGTACCTAGAGGTAAAACCCGAAAACACTGCTTTGAGCAAGACTCGAATGAGAACTGGTGCACGACAATGAGCCTTGCTGCACTCTTGGTTACGACACTCCGGGGGTATATGCTTAAGATTGTTCCAATTTTTTTACAAACCACTATGAAGGGTTTATGAGTATATACAACTTCAACGAAAAATATTTTGTGATTATATATTTTATCCACAAACTGTTCAATTTACGTTAGGTATTTTACATGTTTGGAATTATGAATTGTGATTCATAAAATGATCTAGTGTATGCCATTGTATAGAAATGATGCCTAGTAGATGGAATGAGAACTCCAGCAATACACATGATCCATAGAGTAAGAAGGATAATATCTTTCATGGTCTTATGCCAGAATTTAGAAGGGAAATAGTCTCCAATGTATTATCATCATATGAAGACATAGTATCATGTGTTCTCTAAGTCCTATGACTTTGAAGGGAAGCCAGAGAAGAAAAGGATGGTAGAAAGAAATATGGATAAAGGGAATAAGGGAATGAAGGATTATCTAATATGTGATAAATTTGGAATGAATCACCTTGGTAAAATCTTGAAGGGAATGAGAGATCGAAATATGTGTGGAGAAAAAGGACACCAAGTACGTGATTGCAAGGGTAAGAAAAAGTTCTCAAATATACAATGCTTCATCTGCAATGAGTTGGTACACTACGCAAACCAATGTCCAAATCATCATAGTATGCACTAAATGATGTTATTGGATAATAATAAAGTTATTATAATACCTCGGATAAAGAGAAATGACTAGCATTCTTATGTTTTTATTATAGAATTATTTTATTTGAGTGCTGTATCAACAGTATACTGGTTACATGAATTATGGAGATAAATAAGGATTGTACTACAGTACTATTTTATTGAGGATTTGAGATTATATGGTTATAGGAAAAGTGACTTAAAAGTAAGATACACTTTTTTTGAAAATACATGGTTGAAGGAAAGGTAATCCTTAATAGGGTCCCGATAATGAGGTAGGGATTTTGAAATAAGAGATGGTTTATTTGAATAAATTATATTGGATATTCTTGACTACCTTTTTGGATTTTACAACATTTTTGGATAGAAGGATTATATCCAATATTCTATAAAGATTAAGGGAGTATGAATGTAGTCCATATGATTTTATGGTAATTTAGGATGTTACCATATTTTAAAATAATATGTGATGAAGGTGTTCTTATGTTATTACATTAAAAAATATTTTCATTGTGTTTACCTTCCATAAAAATTTTGGACTATGAGTTTGGACAAAAGTATTTTGGATAACTCTAGTTTGAGATTATTTTTGATTGCTATAAAAGGACAGCCCAGAGTTTAGGCGGCAACCCGTCGTGACCGGCAAGGCTGTGAGATTTGAACCCACAACCGAAGGGCGACAAGGGTGTATCACCTACCACTGACCCACGTGATGTCCTGTATTGAATAATGTAGTTTTTTATGGTTCTTCTAAATGAATTATAAGTTCATTTTTCTTTAACCTTATACAAATAGGATAAATAGAATATTATTTTTAAGTTCTATTATCTTTTAGAGTGAAAGATGTTTTTGTGGTAAAAATTAGGATGAAACTCTACTTGTCAAGTATATAAATATATATTTATATTTATATTATTATATGAAGAAATTAATTCTTTTACTTTATTTAAGAGATATTAAAACCAAAAATGTGTTATCCTAATACTTTATGTTTTGTTGAACCGATGGTATTTTAAATCATCATATATTAATGAATTTAAGGAAATCAATTTTACACTAGTTTGTGATTGATGTCCTCAATCACTACCAATAAATATTTACTTTTTCCCCCAAATTTTATGTCTCTAATTTCAACCAATGTTCTTCTAATCAAGATCATTATTTGGTGGTGACCCTTTCATTTCTCTGTTCCTCTTATTAAGACTAAATATTATTAACCCAATTTCCGATCTGGGCTTTCCCACAATGATATTTTCTATTTTCAGCCTATTTATTTTCAATTTCAAATTGCAAGGACGAAATTTATTTCAGAAGGGGAGTATGTAACACCCCAAGCTTCCACAGTACATTTCTCTTTGAATAATTCAGTAGTGTGTGTTGTATGAAACTTCATGTTCTAACACACACCAAATCAAATCGAACTAGCTGTTATGAATAGTAATATATACTTTTAAAATTATATAAATTTTATCATTCAAAATGGACTTCATTTTTTGGATTCAGAATATCTAAATTATCCTAGTTTGAAATTTTGGAACTTATTGGATAACTTTTATATTTTGATGAATAGTGAACATTACTAAATTTTAATTAAAAACAACCATTTTAATCAAAATAATTAATAGTGATAAATTATGAATTTGAGTGGTTTTAAAGTATATTTAGAATATATTTTTACCATTTAATACAATGATTGTCATTGGACATAATTTCACATTTAAACTATACATAAACAAGTGTCAATCTTTTCATAGTTATTATCTCTTAAAAACACGTTTTTTTGTTTTAACAATGGGAATTAATTTTAAATTAAATAATTCCACTACTATGTTTTTAATTTGGTAAAATAGAATTATTTTTTGAATTCAGAATATCAAAATTATCTTAGGATGAATGTTTGGTATTTTTCTGAAAACTTTCAATTTTTAATGAATAGTGAAAAACACTGAGTTATTATTTAGAACATATTTATTATTTAAATAATTATTTATTTTATTTAAATTTATTTCAGGTCAAAAAAGATTAATAATATCTATATATGTTCAATGATATTCATTGGAGTAATTTTGTAATAATATTAGATATACAGAATTTTATTGAACTTTTCACCGTTTTTTTCCCACCGCCTAGGAGAATTTCAAAATTCACATAAAACATAATTTTACAACTTTTGTGAGTGGAATTTTAAAAATCTGAAAAACATGGTTGATATCAGTATGTAAAATTTGGTTCAGTGAGATGAAAATAATTTTTTGGTGAATAGTAACTTTTTACTTTTATTTACAACGGTTAAAAGTAAATAGGGTAATTAAGGGTGAAAATGATATTAATATTACCCCAACACATGTCCTAATTCTATTGAACAAGTGCATTTAAACCAAAAAACAACCTTCGTAATTATATATTATCATTTAGGTCCACATGTATTAGATTAGGACACTTGTTATTATTTAATTCAAAGAAGAGTTAAAAGAGTTAAAATCAATGTTTAATAACTAAAATATATTTAATATAGGGTTATACATAAGATAAATTAGATTATAAATATTCATTAGAAAGATAATAATATCTCTTACATCATGTTATTTTATTTATAATTTTTAGACATTATATAAATAAATTTATTTATGACATCATGGTGATGCAGTAATTACCTTATTCATGAAAGAATCAAATAAATGGTATTATAAATATTAAAATAAATATAATTTAAAAGTTTTTATGAAATCCACGAATTTTCATGGTGACTATAACATTTTAGGGATGATTCAATGTATCTTTTTCTAAGTAACCAATTTGTGATGACTTTCACAAAAACAAAATACCAAATAGTGTCAAAATTGACATAAATTAATATTTAAAACAAATACTATATTATTGGTTGATATAATATTCTTAAAAATGTAATATTCAGACAAAGAGATTAAATATTATTATATATGTTATTAATGAGACAAATGAGGATCTTTGGAAGTTTAGTGTAAGTTTATTTACCATATAGAGTAAGAATACAAGAAGACACGGTAAAAGTTAAACTATTTAACTAAGAGTCAAATCTAAAAGATAAGGTTAAAATGGTAACATAAACTTGTCTTAAATCTATTGGTTTAAAGGATTTCAACCCCTCCCCACCGTAGACTTTGAATAATCTACTTTGAAGCCATTAGAAACCGAATATAAATTTATTATAAATTAATACTTTATGTTTTTCCTAAAGAGCCCCTCCCCCACCTTATAAAAAGTCCCAACTTATAACCAATTCTTCACACCTTCAATGTCTTTTGGTTCGGCCAACCCCTGCCAAAATACTCTCTAAACTTCTCTCACTTCTACCTAGTGGCCTTATTTTGATCATAAATCCAACCTATGGAGCCCTTTTGATCAAATCAAAAGGAAGAACCCAAAGAAGAGGTAACGTCTTCACCACCCTCTTTAAAGTTCCTTTATTCTTCAAATTATTCTTTCATTTTTATTTCCATTCTAAAATAATAAATCCAGTATATTATATATACTATGTTGTTATTATAATTATGGAACAAACAAATTCATTATTCTATCCATCCCTTGAATGACATGTCACCATACGTGCGTACGTACGGCCTACCGTCTCCACGTTGTGGTGTAATTGTTATTCAATATATTATTATTTAGATGGGTATAATAATGATGTATAATTCATGTAAATAATAAATATAATATGATAATGACTCTATATATATTAAATACAATCTAATTATATATTATTTTATTTTCAAAAGAATGATATTATCGCTTGTGCGTACGTACGGACTACCGTGTCCACGACGCGATGAGATTCATTTCCTTGTTCACCATTCATCAACGATTATCAAAATATATATATTACTAATAAGCATGTAATATATGAAATAATAATTCTACTAGAGATATATATATATTTATATATATCTATATATATGTACTTATGTACTTACATATATCTTATTCACTTACTTCCGTTCAATACTATTTGAAAATGGAAACAGCATTTATGCGTACGTACGGACTACCGTCTCCATAAACGGTGTTTTCCATTTCATATATGTGTCTATTATACAAATTAATATTCTAAATATATATGATATATAAATCATTTTTTATATTATGGAATTATTTAAATCATGATCTATGTGATACAATCCGGAGTAACAAGTTAAAACGTGCAAGATAAAGAAAGCGATTATTACTCAAAATATTAATATACCGTGAAAATTATTATTAATTGGGAAGTATGAAGTCATAAATGAATATTGTATGATATCATAAATATTAATATTGTTCTATTATAATTTAGTAACACACTATATTCGTCATACGGGAGGTTAAACGTACCGTCGACTAAAGGAAAGTGCAAGGTAAGGGGTTTTCATCTCACTCCATATTCCCGTGAGATTCATCCAATATTGCCACTATTACCTTTTGTGTGTTGTATGTAATTCCCATAATTGTATACATTGTGTAATAAACTTTAATTAATGTGTATTTACATATTAATTGTATGATACCTCTTTCATGTTTTGTATGTTTCGTAACTTACCGAATTGGTAAGGGTTAATTCCTCATTCTCATTATTATCTGAGATTGCTTATGTGTAAGTATATACTCGGGCATTTTTATCATCCTTGTCCATTTTCAATAAAAATGATTTCAAAATGAATATTTTAAGGATTTTTGAAACGTACTCTTTATCAAGATCAGAATTTAAATGTTTTAATGATTTGTCTTTCTAAATCTTTTATATTAATGTCCATGTTTTCAAAATGATTTTAAGGATTTATTTATATGGACATGTGTAACACCTGAGACTTTTATGTTATATAAATCATCAAAGGAATATGTTTTTACAAACAACATATTCTTGGCTTTCTTTACACGAAATCGCGACCTTCCTCGATAGCTTGCGTCGTACGCAATACCGAGTTTCACTAAACAACGATATGCTATTAAAATTTTATTAAAACTAGCCGTTATGAATAGTAATAACCACTTTTTGAAATTTTATAAATTTAATTTTTCAAAATGGACTTCATTTTTGGATTCAGAATATCGAAATTAGCCTAGGGTGAAATTTTGGTATTTTTCTGAAAACATTCAATTTTTGATGAATAGTGAAACCACTAAGTGGTAGTTAAAAACTGAATTTTTCATAATACTTAATTTTACCGCTTCTGTGAGTGGAATTTCAAAAATATGAGAGACACGGTTGATGTTAGTAAGTAAAATGTGTTTCAATGAGATGAAAATAATTTTCTGGTGAATAGTAACTTTTTACGTTTTTACCACGGTTAAAAGTAAATAGGGTAATTAAGGGTAAAAATGATATTATTATTACCCTAACACATGTCATAATTCTATTGGATAAGTGTAATTCTACCAAAAACAAACTTAGAAACAATATATGACCATTTAGGCCCACTTGGATTTGATTAGGACATTAATTATTAATTTATTTAAAGAAGGGTTAAATTAGTTAAAATCAAAGTTTAATAAGTAAATAATTTTTAATATAACGTTATACATAAGATAAATTAGACTATAAATATTAATTATAAATATAGAAAGATTTCATAGATAATGATATTTTATTTTTAATTTTTAGACATTAAATAATTTAATTTATTTCTGACACAATGATGATGCTGTAATTATCTTATTAATGAAATATTGACATAATTGATGTTATAAACACCAACATAAATGTAATTTGAGACTTTTCATGAATTACACTAATTTTATAGATTAATATGACATGTTAGTATTGATTTAATTAACATTGTTCTAACTAATCATTCTGTTATGATTTTCACAAAAATAAATTACTAAATAGTGTCAAAATTGACATAAAATAGTTTTTAAAACAAATATTATATTAGTAATTGTTATTTTATTCATAAAATTCTAAGGTTCGGCCAAATGACTTAGATAAGGTTATATATATTAAAAATAAACAACTTGGGGTTCGTTTGGCTGCTTATGGTAAGTTTATTAACCTTAAAGTATAAGAACACAAGAAGACACGGTAAAAGTAAACTTATTTAACTTAATGTTAAATCTAAATGATAAAGTTAAAATAGGAACCTAAACTTGTATAAATTCTGTTTTATGAGATAATTTAGACCCATACCCACCATAGATTCGAAATATATCAATTTGGAGCTATTTAAAACCGAATTTGACTTTATAATAAAATAATAGTTTTAGTTATTCCAATGGTGCCCCGCTCCTCCCTTATAAAAAGACACCTCCTCCCACTCTTCCTCACACCACATTCAGCCTTCAAGCTCGACAAACCCCTGAAAATTTCTCCTCTACACTTCCCTAGAAACATCCTAGAGGTTCTGGTCTTCCTCAAAGTCCAATTTTAGTGCCCTAAGAGGAGGTCTCAAAGAGGAGCTTCAAAGAGAGGTAATTTCCGTTACCAATTCTTTCATCTTTATTTCTTCTTCCACTTATTCTTCTTTAGTTGTTTCATTATGAAGTAATAACATCAGTATCACTAATATACTGATATGTTATTATAATTATGAAACAACCCTATTTCACCATCTATCCATCCTACGGAAAAAGAAATCACCGCGCATGCGTACGTATGGAATACCGTCTCCACGCTGTGGTGTAATCTATTTTCCACCACCACCTTACTTGGATGGGTATAATGGTGTAAATAATGAATATATATGACTATTATAAAGTGATACTGATTCTGAAACAGTATACATACACCCGCATACAATTCCACGATCATAGGAACGATATCATCACTCGTGCGTACGTACGGAATACCGTCTCCACGATGTGATGCGACTCGTTCTACATGATCTTCATTTCATAATGATTATATAAATGAATTGATTGAATTAATATGATATATATTACACTAATACCATTCTGTAAATGAGGTATCTATAACCTAAAGATAAGAATAAGAATTTATTCGACAAAACACGCATAAGAACAAAAAGTTATAAACACGCGAATAACAAGTAGCAATGAAATATTACTACTAAGAAGCTAGGAAAATGACCATATATGATATCATAAAAATAAGTATGATTCTGGAATAAGTCAATAACATTATTTAAATCATTATACTGGAGTTTCGAACACTTACGAAGAAAAACGGACCTAAGGTAAGGGAAAATATCACAATCTCATTTTTATCCGAGATTGTTTATACTTAGATATTTACTGGGGTGTATTTTATCATCCACATCCATGTTTCATCAATATGTAATATTTACATCATTATACAATATTTTATATCCAATTTTACCCTTCGGTGAGTTTTTAGTAAAAGATATGAAATGAATCTTTTTTCATTTTTCATACGAGGTACTTTTTCACTTTTTCGACAAAAGTACGAGAAGAATGTGTTTTTAAATTATACGGCATGAATGCATTTTTAAAACATTATTTACAAGAAGCTTCCTTTACAAGTTTTCATGTTTATTTTTAATCGACTTCTTTTAGTTTAATGTTGTATGACATGTTAAGAAAGGAAAAATGTTTTTGAAGAAGAAAGGATATTTTCCTCAAGAATGGAGTTCAAGTGTTTTATCAAAATTATTTTCCATATAAGATAATAAAGGGTTCTGTTTTTATCCCTATTATTACATTGATTTGATTATGTTGTGATGGAATTATTTTTATGAATTCCTTTATCTTATATGAATTGTTTTATTATGTCATGATGTTTAAGATTCCCATTTGTATTACATGGGTTATACAATGATGTATGATTTATGATTTTGTGGCACACATAAGAATGGTATAATTATGAGATGGGTGGGACCTATATCTCCCTCCAATGCATTGGATAAAGATTTTATATCCCATGAGATAGACATGGCTGGAACGGTAGGTTATACCGGTTCAGTGAAACATGACTGAAACGAGGTGTGAACTCGGTTAAGAAAGGGACTTTGTCCACTAAGATAGTCTTGGAAATGAGTCTTGACTAAAAAGAAATGATTCTCTATGATTATTTGTGTATGCCAAAAAGTTTCATGTTTTATGTTATGATTATTGGGATCACATTTCACTACTATGATTTATCCCATGTTATTAAATTATGATCTCTTTTGCAGGTTATGATTTCCAAAAGTAATGTGCTTATGTATATGATGTGATTGATATTTCTTTTGTTTACCCTTACTGAGCATTTGAGCTCACCCTTTTTTATGATTTATTTCCCCAGGTCAAGAAGAAGTTTGTTAAGTAGAATATGCCAAAAGAGACTCTAGATATGATGAAATAAATGGGAGGCAAATTAGATGCTCTATGAACCAGTTGTTTATGTTTCCCAGTTTCTAAAGACACTATACCTATACGGTCCTTTCTTGGTTTTGTTATATGTTGTAATAAGTGTGCTTCAATTCTGAAGTAATAACAATGTATGTAAAGTATGGGTCATTATAGTTGGTATCAGAGGAAAGGTATAGTCAACCTTTGGAAACTAGGATGCGAAAGCCTTAGTAAGAACCCTAAGGATAAGTCTAAGCATAGAACACAATCTTAGTGTTTTAGAAATGGCCATGAATAACCTAGGATAAGACCTTAAGTGTGAAATCTTATTCTGGATTATGTGGTTTTCCTATTATAATTAGTGTTGCTCACACTATTCTTTTTGGTTTTAGTCAATGGATGGAACCCGAAGGAATCGTGTTAATGCAGAATGTGATGGGCAATGCAATGATTGTCCCCTTGAGCAACCAAACATTATGGGAGCTGGAATGCAAAATCTTGTAGCCATTCTCACACAACTTTCTCAAGCTATGAATCATGGAGGACTTCCAAACGAGCAAAGGAAGGAGCAACATTCTGTTGAATCCTTCATGAGACAGCGCCCACCTTCTTTCAGCGGGTCTACTGATCCATTAGTTACTGAACAATGGATTAGAACTAATGAAAAGATATTTTCAGTTCTTCAATGTTCTGAGCATGATAAATTCATCTTAGCAGTGTATCGTTTGGAAGGTGATGATGATCAACGGTGGAATCTTATTAAGAATACGAGGAAAAGGGATGAAATTGAGTCCATGGAATGAGACAAGTTCAAGAACTTATTTTTCAATAAGTACTTCCCTCGTATTCTTCGAACAAATATGGAGAAATATTTTCTTGAACTGAAGAAAAAGGATGATGAATATGTTGGTACCTATGAAGCAAATTTTACAAGACTTTCAAGGTACGCTTCTGGTATTATTATCCAACCTGAGAGTAAGATCGATCGATTCTTTAGTCGCTTAAAACCTTGTCTTCGAAGGGCCTTAGCCATAAGGGACTTCAATAGATACGAGGAAATCGTTGGATGTGCTCTCAAAGTTGAGATGGAGATTGGAGTAACCCATCAGTCATATGGGTTTGATAAGAAGAGGAAAATGGAATTCAATGGAAAATATAAAGATCACACTGAATAGATGATGAGCTTTCCCTTATGCTCAAAGTGTGGAAAGAAACATGGAGGGAGTTGTCTAAAAGGTACAAGTAAATGTTTCAAATGTGGAAAGGAAGGTCATCGGGCATTTGAATGCCGCGATGATGGGAAGAAGATGTCTAATGATGCAAAAAAAGGAAGGGATACACAGAATGAAACTACTACACTTCAATGATTCAAGTGCAAGGAGATGGGCCATTATGCCAATAAATTCCCTAATCCAAGGGTTGATGAATATGGTTGACGTCAAAAAACTATTAAGGATAAAGACAGAGGAAAGTCACATGCAATTTCTATCAGCGATGTGGAGTACGATAACGATGTGGTGAAAGGTACAATTACCATCCACTCTAATGTAGAAAATGTTTTATTTGATTCTGGATCCACCCACTCTTTTATTTCTGAAGAATTTTCTAAGGGTATCACCGTATTACCTCAACAATTAGATGTTGAGTTAGTTGTGACAACACCTAATGGCAAAAAAGTCGCATCAAAAGTTTATAATTCTTCTCCGATCGAAGTTTGTGGGAAAGTGCTTCTTGAAAATATTGTGATCCATACTATAGTGGAATTTTATGTGATTCTTGGCATGGATTGGATTTCTTTATATGGAGCTCATATCAATTTCCAAAGAAGGGAAGTCACATTTCATATTCCAGATCAATCTATGATCATCTATCAATGCAAGGATGAACATAACCTTCCAGTGGAAATTCCTTCTACCTTATGGGTCTTGAATCCACTAAATGAAGGTTATTTATCTCAAATAGTTGGTGAGAAACTCACAATTAAGAATATTACCATTGTATGGGAGTTTGATGATGTCATTCAGGAGGAATTACCGAGTCTTCCACCAAATCGTGAAGTTGAGTTTTCAATAGAACTCGTACCAGGTGCTTTGCCTATTTCAAAAACACCTTATAGAATGGACCCAATTGAGTTGCAAGAATTGAAGAAGAAACACCAAGAGAATCTTGATAAGGGATTCATATGCCCTAGTGCGTCACCTTAGGGAGCACCTAGTCAATTTGTTAAGAAGAAAGATGGATCAATGAGACTCTGAATTGATTATCGAGAACTTAACAAGATCACTATCAAGAAGAAATATCGTCTCCCGTGCATTGATGACCTATTTGACCAACTACGCGGAGCTCAATACTTTTCAAAGATTGATCTTCGTTCAGGGTATCATCAATTAAGGGTCAAAAGGGAGGATATACCAAAGACGACTTTCTGTACAAGGTATGGACACTATTAATTTATAGTGATGCCATTTGGTCTTACTAATGGCCCTGCTATCTTCATGGATCTAATGAATAGAGTCTCTAGAGACTATCTTGATCAGTTTTTGGTGGTCTTTATAGATGATATTCTTATATATTCAGAGAGCAAGGAACAACATGAATATCACCTGAGAATTATATTGAAGACCCTGAGAAAGGAGAAGCATTATGCCAAATTTACCAAGTGTGAATTTTGGCTTCAAAAAGTTGCATTTTTGGGTCACATAATCTCAAAAGAGGGGTTATCTGTGGATCCAGCAAAAACAGAGGTTATCGAAAGATGGTCGAGACCAACAACAGTAACCGAGATCTGAAGTTTTCTTGGTTTGGCTGGATATTATCGACATTTCGTGAAGGATTTTTCACGATTATCTAATCCAATCACCAAGTTGACTCGGAAAGGAGTTAAGTTTGTTTGGACGGAAGAATGTGAAGAGAATTTCAAGGAGTTGAAAAGAAGGTTATCCAGTGCACCTGTGCTCACACTGCCTTATAGTGGAGAAAGGATTGTGAACTATAGTGATGCATCCAAGAAGGGATTGGGGTGTGTTGTTATGCAAAATGATATGGTGATAGCTTATGCCTCACGACAGTTGAAAATACATGAGAAAAATTACCCAACACATGATTTGGAGTTATCTACAGTAATCTTTGAATTAAATATTTGGAGGCATTACCTTTATGGTGAAAGGTGTGATATTTATACTGATCATAAATGTTTAAAGTATATTTTCACACAAAAGGAGATGAATATGCGTCAAAAAAGATGGTTGGAGCTGATTAAGGATTATGAATGCTCAATCCATTACCACCCTAGGAAAGCAAACAAGGTGGAAGATGCATTAAGTTGACAAGACCATGCTAGTTTATCCATGATGAGGATCACAAAAGATCCAATATTTATGGATTTACAAAGGATGGATCTTGGAATTATAATGGAAGCGGAAAAATATTATCTTTCTCAAATGAATGTTCAACCATCTATACATGTGATGATTAAAGAGGCACAGAATGAAGATGTAGAGTTACAAAATAATGTGAGAAATGTTCCTGAATTCAACTTTGATTGTGATGGGATAATAAAGTTCAGGAATCGGGTTTGTGTTCCGCCCATCCCGGAATTAAAGAAGGAGATCCTAGATGAGGCTCATAGTTTTTCATCTCTATTCATCCTGGAAGCATGAAGATGTATAGGGACCTGAAAGAGTACTTCTGGCGGGATGGCATGAAAAGAGATGTTGCTGAATATGTCTCTCGATGCTTGGTTTGTCAGCAAGTTAAATCTGAGAGACAGAAGTGTAAGGGGATGTTATAACCATTACCCATACCCGAATGGAAATGGGAAAACATCACTATGGACTTTGTCACAGGACTTCCTAAAACATCCAAAGGAAATAATGCTATCTGGGTCATAGTTGATCGTCTTACCAAGTCTGCACATTTCATTGCTATTAGAGAGTATTTCTCTCTGGATCAGCTTTCCAGGATATATGTAAAGGAAGTGGTAAGATTGCATGGAGTACCACTGTCTATTATATTTGATCGGGATCCGAGATTTACCTCAAAGTTATGGCGAAGTATTCAGCATACTCTGGATACAGAGTTGAGTTTCAACACTGCTTATCATCCTCAGACAGACAGTCAGTCTGAGAGAAAAATTCAAACACTAGAAGATATGTTGAGAGCTTGCTCTATGGATTTCAAAGGTTGTTGGGATCAACACCTACCTTGGGTGGAATTTTTTTATAATAATAGCTTTCACTCTAGTATTCAGATGGCTCCTTATGATGCTCTCTATGGAAAGAAATGCAGGACTCCAACTTGCTGGGATGAAGTTGGGGAAAGAAAGCTATTAGGACCTGATCTCATTGATGAAATGGCAGAAAAGGTCAGTTCTATTCAATAACACATAAGAGCAGCTCAAAGTCGACAGAAACGTTATGCTAACAACCGAAGAAACGACCTAGAGTTTGAAGTGGGTGATAAAGTGTTCTTACAAATATCTCCCAGGAAGAGGGTCATGAGATTTGGAAAGAAGGGGAAGTTGAGCCCTAGATATATCGGTCCTTTCGAAATACTGGATCGTGTTGCGAAGGTAGGTTACCGATTGGCGCTTCCACTAAATCTCTCTCAAGTTCACGATGTGTTCCATGTATCTCTCCTGAGAATGTACATACCTGATCCTTCACATGTACTTAGCTCAGAAGTTGTACCGCTGGAGCAAAATCTTTCTTATGAAGAACAGCCGATTGAGATTCTGGATCATAGCGAAAAAGTCCTATGAAGCAAGACCACTCGATTGGTGAATGTTTTATGGAGGAACCACCAATTATAAGAATCTACATTGGAGCTTGAGGATAGTATGAGGGAGAGGTATCCTCATCCGTTTGTTACAAAGTGACGAATTTCAAGGGAGAAATTCATTTTAAGGGGGGTAGAATGTAACACCCAAGACTTTTATGTTATATAAATCATCAAAGGAATATTTTTTCTACACACAACACTTTCTTGGCTTTCTTTACAGGAAATCGCGACCTTCCTCGATAGCTTGCGTCGTACGCAATACTGAGTTTCACTAAACAACGATATGCTATTAAAATATTATTAAAACTAGCCGTTATGAATAGTAATAACCACCTTTTGAAATTCTATAAATTTTATTTTTCAAATTGTACTTCATTTTTGGATTCGGAATATCAAAATTAGCCTAGGGTGAAATTTTGGTATTTTTGTGAAAACTTTCAATTTTTGATGAATAGTGAAACCACTAAGTGGTAGTTAAAAACTGAATTTTTCATAAAACTTAATTTTACCACTCATGTGAGTGGATTTTAAAAAATCTGAGAGACACGGTTGATTTCATTGAGTAAAATGTGGTTCAATGAGGTGAAAATAATTTTTTGGTGACTAGTAACTTTTTACTTTTTTTACCATGGTTAAAAGTAAATAGGGTAATTAAGGGTAAAAATGATATTATTATTACCCTAAAACATGTCCTAATTATATTGGATAAGTTTAATTCGACCAAAAACAAACTTATAAATTAAATATGACCATTTAGGAACACTTGGATTAGATTAGGACATTTATTATTAATTTATTTAAAGAAGGGTTTAAATAGTTAAAATCAATGTTTAATAAGTAAATAATTTTTAATATAAGGTTATACATATGATAAATTCGAATATAAATATTCATTAGAAAGATAAAAATACGTCCTATATAATGATATTTTATTTGTAATTTTTAGACATTAAATAATTTAATTTATTTATGACACAATGATGATGTTGTAATTATCTTATTAATGAAATATTGACATAATTGATGTTATAAACACCAAAATAAATGTCATTTGAGACTTTTTATGAATTACACTAATTTTATAGGTTAATATGACATGTTATTATTGATTTAATAAACTTTATTCTAACTAATAATTCTGTTATTATTTTCACAAAAATCAATTACTAAATAGTGTCAAAATTGACATAAAATAGTTTTTAAAACACATATTATATTAGTAATTGTTCTTTTATTCATAAAAATCTAAGTTTAGGCCAAATGACATAGATAAGGTTATATATATTAATAATAAACAACTTTGGGTTCATTTGTCTGCTTATAGTATGTTTATTAACCTTATAGTAAAAGAACACAAAAAGACACGGTAAAAGTAAACTTATTTAACTTAATGTTAAATCTAAATGATAAGGTTAAAATAGGAACCTAAACTTGTCTAAATTCTATTGGATGAGAGGATTTATACCCATCCCCACCTTAGCTTCGAAATATATCAATTTGGAGCTATTTAAAACCGAATTTGACTTTATAATAAAATAATCGTTTTAGTTATTCCAAAGGTGCCCCTCTCCTCACTTATAAAAAGACACCTCCTCCCCCTCCTCATCACACCACATTGAGGCTTCAATCTCTGCCAACCCCTGCAAATTTATCCTCTAAACTTCCCTAGAAACATCCTAGAGGTTCTGGTATTCCTCAAATTCCAATTTTAGTTCCCTAAGAGGAGGTCTCAAAGAGGCACTTCAAAGAAGAGGTAATTTCCGTTACCAATTCTTTCATATTTATTTCTTCTTCCACTTATTCTTCATTAGTTGTTTCATTATTAAGTAATAACATAAGTATCACTCATATAATGATATGTTATTATAATTATGAAACAACCCTATTTCACCATCTATCCATCCTACGGAAAAATAAATCACCGTGCGTGCGTACGTACAGAATACCGTCTCCACGCCGTGGTGTAATCTAGTTTCCACCACCACCTTACTTGGATGGGTATAATGGTGTGAATAATGAATATATATGACTATTATAAATTGATACTGATTGTGAAATAGTATACATACACTCCAATACAATTCCACGATCATAGGAACGATATCATCACTCGTGCGTACGTACGGAATACCGTCTCCACGATGTGATGCAACTCGTTATACATGATCTTCATTTAATAATGATTATATAAATGAATTGAATGAATGAATATGATATATATTACACTAATACCATTCTTGAAATGAGGTATCTATAACCTAAAGATAAGAATAAGAATTTATTCGACAAAACACGCATAAGAACAAAAAGTTATAAACACCCGAATAACAAGTAGCAATGAACTATTACTACTAAGAAGCTAAGAAAATAACCATATATGATATCATAAAAATAAGTATGATTCTGTAATAAGTCAATAACATTATTTAAATCATTATACAGGAATTTCGTACACTTACGAAGCAAAACGGACCTAAGGTAAGGGAAAATATCACAATCTCATTTTTATCCGAGATTGATTATACTTTGGTATTTACTGGGGTGTATTTTATCATCCACATCCTTGTTTCCTCAATATGTAATATTTACATCATTATACAATAGTTTATATCCAATTTTACCCTTCGGTGAGTTTTTAGTAAAAGATATGAAAGGAATATTTTGTCGTTTTTCGTACGAGGTACTTTTTGACTTTTCCGACAAAAGTATGAGAAGAATGTTTTTTAACTTATACGGCATTAATGTATTTTTAAAACATTATTTCCAAGAAGCTTCCTTTACAAGTTTTCAGGTTTATTTTTAATCAGATTCTTTTATTTTAAAGTTGTATGACATGTTAAGAAAGGAAATATGTTTTTGAAGAAGAAAGGATATTTTCCTCAAGAATGGAGTTCAAGTGTTTTATCAAAATTATTTTCCATCTAAGATAATAAAGGGTTCTTTTTTTATCCCTATTATTAAATTGATTTGATTATGTTGTGATGGAATTATTTTTATGAATTCCTTTATCTTAGAAGAATTGTTTTATGATGTCATGATGTTTAAGATTCCCATTTGTATTACATGGGTTATGCAATGATGCATGATTTATGATTTTGTGGAACACATAAAAATGGTATCATTATGAGATGGGTGGGACCTATATCTCCCTCCAATGCATTGGGTAAAGATTTTATATCTCATGAGATAGACATGGCTGGAACGGTAGGTTATACCGGTCCAGTGAAACAGGACTGAAATGAGGAGTGAACTCGGTTCAGAAAGGGACTTTGTCCACTATGATAGTCTTGGAAATGAGTCTTGACTAAAAAGAAATGATTCTCTATGATTATTTGTGTATGACACAAAGTTTCGTGTTTTAAGTTATGATTATTGGGATCACATTTCAATACTATGATATTTCCCATGTTATTAAATTATGATCTCTTTTATAGGTTATGATTTCCAAAAGATATGTGCTTATGTATATGATGTGATTGATATTTCTTTTATTTACCCTATTGAGCATTTGAGATCACCCTTTTGTATGTTTTATTTTCCCAGGTCAGGAAGAAGGTTGTTAAGTAAAATATGCCAAAAAGGGACTCTAGATATGATGAAATAAATGGGAGGAAATGTAGATGCTTTATGAACTAGTTGTTTATGTTTCCCAGTTTCTAAAGACACTATACCTATACAGTCCTTTCTTGGTGTTGTTATATGTTGTAATAAGTGTGCTTCAATTCTGAAGTAATAACAATGTATGTAAAGTATGGGTCGTTATAACATGAATGTTTTCAAATGATAACACTTTTAAAATGTTTCAAAGTGGTATGGGACACTTAGATTCAAAAAACTCTTTTAAATTACTTACTTTATAAATGTGTGACTTTTAAATGATTTTACAAAAAGGATATTTCTCTCAATGATTTTTACAAATCATTTTCATCTATGTCAAAATCCTTTTTAAACTTGAATTTAATTTTATTTATCATGATACAAATCATCCATACTGTGTTGAAGGATTTGTGATATGTTTGACTTTGGATGTGATATTTTTATACCATTCATGGATTATGTGTAAAGTATTGATATTTTGTATGGTAGTTTTAATACAAATGTTTATGTTATGTTTAGACCTTTTCATATGAGGAATGCATTGGACTTAGTTAGTGATAGGTGGAGCCTAATATAGCTCCTTGATGCATCGGTAGGTCTCATGAGACAGACTAGAGTCTTTGCATGAGGCATTGAGAAAATCTTTTTTGTAGTCTTCTCACGAGGCCTTGGCTACGTGGTTATGATAGTCTGACATTATGCATTCCATCATTATAAAAGTGGTTAGTGATATTGGATGTGATTATTCCAATAGTAGAATATCCATGTGAATAAGTAAATGGAATTATCCCATTTCATTTTTTCCATACTATGTTGATGTTCAAGTTAAAAAGGCTTTTGTTTTAGTTATACATGGCCTTAAATGTTTGTGCTCATTTATAAATGTTTCTGTTGTATTGCTTACCCTTACTGAGTGTTTGAGCTCACCCCTTTCAATGTTTTATATTTCCCAGGATTCCAAGAAGTGTATTGTGATGGATATGCAGGGTTAAGTCAAGGGAGTAATGGCATTAATAAAGATTATTTATGTTGTTTTGTATGTCTTAAAGTGGAATGTAACATTCATGTATGAAATCTTTTTTCCAAGACTAATAAACTGATCGGTCCTTCGGGACTTGATTCTTTGTAATCATGCCAATGTTTTAAAATAATGCACCGACATTGGGTAACTGGGGTCGGGGCGTTACAACAATTGTTTATAGAATAGTATGTGATGAACTTTGGGATTTTTTGGATAAATTTTGGAAATTAGGAGTATTTTTTCTTTTTGTAAAAAAATTATCCTTTTGGGGATTATCTGATCTAGTACTAGATTTTATTTGGTTTTTGTTAAGGTCTAAAGAAATGGGAAATATATAGTTCTCTTTTTTGGATTAAGTGACTCTCAAGAGGTTGATTATAGTACTCTTAATGTGAACAAGTCATCCTAAATACTCATCTTTTGGAGAAAATATCAGTTTGTGTAAGAAATATATTAAGAGATGAAAGTCTACACGAAAAGTATGTATGTTTCCATATGATTTAGTTAATCTCAAAAATAAATTCCTCAATGAAAAGTAACTTAAAACAAAAATGTTGTCTGTTAACTTTTCCTACCGGGGAATAAAATACCATTTAACCCATAACAAGTTTGTGATTTTCTTGTGGTTAACGTTCTCTTATACAAGTTTTCTATCACTCTCCATCAGAGCATGGCCCTTTTTTTCTCTTCCATATCCATATTTTCTTACATAGAATCCTAGTATGGGTTAACTCAAGTGACCATTGAACTTATCTCTATTTCTTTTAAAGTGATAGTTTTACTAACTCTTGTTCTGATGTGAGACTCTCAAGGATGTTTTCGAGCTCAATTTTAAAATTGCGAGGACGCAATTCCCAAAAGGGGGGAAGGATTTAACATCCCAGGTAAATAAAGAATATTACATTTTCATATTTCATAATATTTGTGAATATAATATTAGTCTTACATTAAAGGAAATGCTATGCTCGATGGCGTACCCAATACGCAACAACGAGATTCTTTGAAATCTTACGTTGTACATTAACATTATAATAATATTATTTTAAATAGTTAACGCATAGTCATCATAATGGAAATAATGAAAAAAACTAACTACAAAATGAATACGAATTTTTGTTAAATATTTTTACATTTTTCCAATAAATGTTATAGGCTTAAAATGAAAAGGAATCCAATTTTAAGAATAAAAACTTCAATATATTTAAAAGATTGTTTTACTCCCTTTTGATGGTGAAACATTTTTAAATCTAACTTTTGACAATTTTATTTGTCAAAATAAAATTATTATTTATAATTTGGACATTGAAATTTACATTTGATAAATTTTTGGTATTTTTCTGACAATGTTCATTTTTTAATGAATAGTGAAAAATACTGCATTTTACTTCAAAAATGCTTTTTCATCTAATTTAATTATAAAGATATATTGTCATTTTAATTAGTTTTAATGGGAAATTACAATATATTTTTACCATTTAATCCAACGGTGGTCATTGTAATTAATTTCACTTTAAATTTGGGCATAAACAAGTGTTAAACTTTTCATAGATATTGTTTGAAAAAAAAACCCTCTATTTGTTTTGACAATGGGACTTATTTTTTAAAATTAATTAACGAAATTTCTGTGTTGGGAATTTGATAAAATTTATAACCTATTTGGAATCATAAGGTCCAAATTATTTAATTAAAACTCTTGGTTTTTGGACATTATGAATAGTAACGACGGTAATTATCTTTAACCAACGCGATTAACTAGTAATCATATAGTTAAGGGTAATAAAATAATATCATAATAATATAAAATTACCCCAAACTATGTCCTAATTATATTTGTGGTGTCATGGCCTACCATGGGATTCCTTGTGCCAATCATTGGGACCCCATGGAATCACTTTATTGTGATAGTGACCTTTTATTATATTATTTTTTTTAAAGGAAAGTATAACCAAAGTATGTATCACCTAAGTAAAACAAATTTAGTTTTTTCTATGTAAATGATATCTTAGAATATAAATATTAATTGGTAAGCTAAAAATAGTTCCTACATCGTAGTATTTTTTTATAATTTTATGACATTAAATAAATTAATTTATTTATTACACCATGATGATGCAGAGATTACCTCATTAATGAACGATTTAAATAAAATGAAAAGATAATGTAAAATCTAAGACATACACTTGTCCAAAACCTATTGTATTGGTGTATTTATAACCCTTATCACCTTATCCTCAAAATATTTCAATGTGGTACCTTTAAAATACGAAATTCATTTTAAAATAATGTAACATTTCCTGACTTTCCAAGAGTTCCCCTCCTCCCTCTTATAAAAGGCCCCCACCTCTACCACCTTACCCACACCTCTCAAGTCTCTAGCTCTGCCAAACTCTGCTAATTTCATCTCTCCATATCCCTATCCTCATCCAAGAAGCCATACCTTAGCCAAAAAGCTATTCAAGATACCCTTTTGGTTCATACAAAGTGGAGTTACCCGATTTAAATGTAAAGTCATCTCTAATATTCATTTGTTTTATTTTGCATCTCCAACCACAAAAACTATGTTTATTCCTTTATTTTGTAACAAAACACTATATTAAATATTCTAGTATGTTTTTATGATAATTATTCGATCAACAATTACACACACCTCCATCTAATGGTTAAAAAAAATACGGTTTCTGTGGATGGCGAATTTCTGCCTCACGAAATGATGATTGTTCAATATTTTTCTCACACCATTCATGGTAGCCATTAAGATGTCACTATATTTATTTATGATATATATTATGTTTATATTTTCCATATTCTTTTATATTTTTCATTTATGGAAAACCTTTATGGTTTCCATTATGGGTAAACGTGATATCTTCATTTTAGGAACTGCGGACTACCGCCCCCTCAAAGTGATTTGATACGTTAATGCCATATGTGGGACGTATAAAGGATGAAGATAATGATATTATATATATATATATATATATATTATATAATACTGGAATTATAATATACGTTTATATCATTATTATTTCATTCCATTAAATACGAAAAATAAATGAAAGTAGCGTTCATGCGTACGTACGGCTTACGGTCTCCATGAACGGTGCATTTCATTTCTTACCTCTAGATGTTATGTAATATTATAAATGAATGTATATACTGGATATATATGATATATATGATATCTACATCATGAATATAATTCTGGATATAATGTATATATTACCACATGAACAACTTGTAATTATAAGAAGTTTTATTTTGACTCGAGTACCAATGATCGACAGAACGACCGTCATTAACATAAATAATTACCTAATGTTCATAAAATGGAAATAAATTATATAAAAGGAATAATTAACTTAAAAAAGTTTCTTAAGAAATTATAAATTAACTCTAGTTTATTATTTAGGATATTAAATAATGATCGAGTCAGGTCGGACACAAGGTAAGGGATCCTACCTCTCTCTTTCATTTTATGTACTCTCTTTTATGTCACTTACATTAAGCTCCTCTTTCTTATGTTGGGGGATGTTCTTATATATTACTCTTATGGTAATTTTTATGTTCATATCATGAAATACCATAATTTATATCCTCAATCCATTTTTGGATGATTTATGTGGCACCGTTAGGCTGCCGAATTTTCTTAAGGTGATATCTTATCTAACTTTTAATTCCGTGAGATTTCCATTGTTCGCCACATATTTATTGCATGTGGTGGATTGTGTTCTTCCATTTGATATATATTATCATAATTCTATTTGAATTCATGGTATTCTATGATTCATATAGTGTTTATTATCTTTTGGTCATACGACTCCATTGATTACAATGTGGTATGGGGTTTTTATCTCACTTTTTGTTCCCGTGAGATTCTAGCTACATTTTCTACTATTTCCTTTTGTGTGGTGTATTTACTGCCCATGATTGTATTATTTGTGTAATATAATTTAATTTATGGGTATTTACATCCTCATTGTATGAACTTTATTTCATGGGGTGTACGTTTTGAATGTTACCCAAATCGGTAAGGGAACCTTTCACCCTCCTCTTTTTAAAAGACTGCTTTTTGTTATGTCATTTAATTTACCTCTTCTTATGTTGGGATATGTTCTTATATATCCTTATTTCTATAAATTATTTGTCCAAGTGATGAGATACCCTTCTTATCTCACATCGTCTCATTTTCTGAATTTTAAAACGATGTCGTTTGTTAGTTGAATTTTTATAAAGGAACATCCTAACCCAATTTCAACTCATTGGGTCAAACCTCTACTTCTTGATTTAGTTTTACTATGAATATTTCTGGATGACCTCTGATTTTTTTACACTTAATATCCTCTTATGTAAGGTGTATTTATATTTTCCACACATAATCATGTAATTTATTTATCCTTAATCTAAGAATACCGACTTTTTAAGGGACTTCGTCTCAATCTCCTTTAATTGTGGCATATTTTATTTCATACAAAACATTCTTTTATACAGTGTATATACTCCTTTGACTATTAAATTTATTCAAAAGGAATATTTTTGTACAAATAATTTTACTAAATGACAAAAGGAATCTTTTGTCTTACGTATGCAGCGACAATGACTTCTCTTCCACCATGACCATTATTTGAGTTTTAGATTCCTTTACAAGCCATAACATTTTTTTAAATGAAAAATAAATTCCATGCTTTACTTTTATTTTATTTTTGTATTGAAAATGGTTTTGATAATGTTTTGATTATATCAATGTGTTTTTTGATATCTTATGATTGAAATGTGGAAATGTTATTTTTCCTTTATGCATGTTTTATGTGATATGATGATGTTATGGTTCTCGGAAATTGTTTATGAAGACAGTTGGTTCCGTGATAAATTAAGGGCAGATGAGCCCCTGATATCTCTCCAATACATTGGGTAATGCGAAGGGGTTAAACGCTAAGTTTTCTCCGAAGAGATTTAGGGAATATACTGTGATGGGTATTCCAAATGCAACCATGAGGGATACTCCTTATGTAAGAATGTTATGCTTGCCTCAAGTTAAGTTTATGTCTTATTATTTCTATGAGTTATTCATTAATCTTATGCTTTCATGAGGTATGTTAAGTGTGTATGTTTTATGAGTAAAGTATGTTTTCATTGATTCTTATGTATACATGGACTAATTTTTTCATTCTGTATTGTTATAACTCTTACTGAGCTTTTTATGCACATCCCATGTTTTTGAATTGTTTTTTCACAGGACACAAAGTGGAATAGGGTCAAGGATGGGATCACGAAAATGTCTTACTATCTAAACCAAGAACTAGACATGACACATTTGATCAAGAGTTTTATTTTGTGGAAAATATGGAAACTGAGTAGATGTGTCTACCTTGTAATCTTTGAGATGTAACAGTTATGTCCTAATTCTCTAAAACTCTAAACCTGAAAATATCCTCAATGTGAATTATTCATTTAATTCAATATTAAGTAAGGTTTAAGGATATGGCCTTATAGTTGGTATCAGAGGTCGTTTTAGATAACTTTAGAGGTTAGAGTGTTTTTAAGCATAAGTGACAAGTTGTGTATAACCACAATGGGTATTATATTAGATGGAGTCATTGTTTTTTTTTGAATGCTAGATTGATTTTGAGATAACTTGGATAAGTATATCTTAGTGTTTATCTTCCTCATTATTATATAATTATCCTAATGATATACTCACACTAAAATTTTTGGTTTTAGTAAATGGAAGGATCTTGTAGGCACCAAAGTTAAAAATGGGTATGAAGGAAACTGTGGTGGTTCACTGATTAAGAGACTGGATGAAATGAGGGATCCAATGAGGAATCATGCGGTTATTCTAAACCAACTATCAAGGAGTGATGATTAACCACTTGAACCTTGGTGAGTTCTTTAATGAATCATGTATGATAGAACCAACTCTATGTGGAAGTTCATGTAATAACTTTAAAGGTAACCATTAGGGTTTATATGATCCTTACTTTTGTGGTTATTATGAGTTACTATATGTTATGATGGAAAAAGAAAGGCATGAGATAAACTAGAGGATAAATTATTTTATGGTTATTTTTGAAGATTTTATCTCTTTTTGGGAATGTCATAAGAATAATCTTGTTTTTGAAAAAGCACAACACGTAGACCGTGTGACAACCCGCTGCGTCGGACGAAGCTGCGGCAATTGAACCCACAACCGAAGTGCGACTAGGATTTATTGCCTAACATTGGGCTACGTGAAGCCCCTGGTTAGTTTGAATAATTATTTTTAGTTAGATGATCTTATGAATCAATAGAAGTTTATTTTGGGTTATCTATGGAAATGATTAACCTATCGTGGAGGATATATGATTAGTTTAATTACTTTTCAATATAATACTTTAAGAGAAGCTGCTGTTATTTGGAGATAAATGATGAGATTTACCTTCAAAGAATATGTGATTAAATACTTCAGATATTTGGGTTTCAGTCATAGTTTGGTTTACTTTGAATAATTTCATGGACAATTGTTTATCAAATGGTCTTTGTTGAACTTTTTGTTTTGTTGGAAAATTTTAGAAGATTAAGAGTAGTTTTTATTTTTGTAAAAAAATTATCCTTATTGGGGATTATCTTATCTTGTATCAGATTTTTTTTGTTTTGGTTAAGCTCTAATGATGTGATAAATATATAGTTCATTCATGTTAATTAGGTTATTCACAAGAAGTTGATTATAGTACTCTTAATGAGAACAAGTCATCCTAAATACTCACCTTTTGGACAAAATATGATTTTGTGTAAGAAATATAGTAAGAAATGAAAGTCTACATGAAAAGTAAGTATGTTTTCTTTTGATTTAGTTAAGCTCAAAAATAAATTCCTCAATGAGAAGTAACATAAAAAAATGTTGTCTGTTAACTTTTCCTACTAGTGAATAAAATACTTTTTAACCCATCACAAGTTTGTGATTTTCTTGTGGTTGACTTTCTCCTAGACATATTTTTCAATCACTCTCCGTCAGAGCATGGCCCTTTGTCTTCTATTTCATATCCATATTTTTCTACATGGAATCCTAGTATGGGTTAACTCGGGTGACATTTGTACTTCTCTCTCTTTCTTTGGAAGTGATAGTTTTACTGACTCTTGTTCTGATGTGGGACTCTCAATGAAGTTTCTGAGCCCAATTTTAAAATTGTGAGGACACAATTCCCAAAAGGGGGGAAGGATGTAACATCCCAGGTAAATAATAAAAATGAAATTTTCATATTTATTAATATTTTTGAATAAAATATTAATATTACTTTAAAGGGAATGCTATGCTCGATGGCGTACCCAATATGCAACAACGAGCTTCTCTGAAATCTTACGTTGCACACTACAAATATAATAATATTATTTTAAATAGTTAACGCCGAGCTGTAATAATGGCGGTAATGAACAGAACTAACTAAAAAATTATTACATATGTTTGTTAAATATTTTTACATTTATCAAATAAATGATAGAGGCTTAAAATGCAAAGGATTCCAATTTTAAGAATAAATACTCTAATATTTTTAAAATATTGTTTTACCGCCTTTTGATGGTGACAATTTTTTAATATAACTTTTGAAAATTTTATTTTTGAAAATAAAATTATTCTTTAGAATTGGGACATTAAAATTTACTTTGGATAAATTTTTGGTATTTTTCTGACAATGTTCATTTTTTAATGAATAGTGAAAAATACTGCATTTTACTTCAAAACTAATTTTTCATCTAATTTAATTATATAGATATATTGTCTTTTTAATTGGTTTTAAATTGAAATTAGAATATATTATTACCATTTAATCCAATGTTGGTCATTGTAATTAATTTCACTTTAACTTTGGGCATAAAGAATTGTCAAACTTTCATAGATATTGTTTAAAAAAACCATGCTATTTGTTATGACAAGGGGAATTATTTTTTTAAATTAATTACAGAAATTTAGGGGTTTAGAAATTGATAAAATGGATTCCATATTTGGAATCAGACGGTCCAAATTATGTAATTAAGACTCTTTTGTTTTTGGACATTATAAATAGTAATGGCGGTAATTATCTTTAATTAACATGACTAACTTGTAATCGGGTAGTTAAGTGTAATAAAATAATATCATAATAATATAAAATGACCCCAATATGTGTACTAATTCTATTTTTGGGTTTATGGCTGACCATGGGATGCCTTGTTCCAAACATTGGGATCCCATGGAATCACTTTAGTGTGATTGTGACCTTTTATTATATTATTTTTTTAAGGAAAGTATAACAAAAGTATGTATCACCTAAGTAAAAAAAATTTAATTTTTGTCTGCATAAATGATCTCTTAGACTATAAATAGTAATTGGAAATCTAAAAAATTTTCCTACATCATATTATTTTTTCTAATTTATATAAGTTAAATAAAGTAATGTATTTATGACACCATGATGATGCAGTGATTACCTCATTAATGAACGATTTAAATAAAATGAAACGATAATGTAAAATCTAAGACATAAACTAGTCAAAAACCTATTATATGGGTGTATTTCAAACCCTTATAACCGTATACTCGAAATATATCAATGTGGGACCTTTAAAATCGGAAACGCAATTTAAAATAAAGTAACATTTCTTGACTTTCCAAGAGTTCCCCTCCCCCCTCTTATAAAAGGCCCCCACATCTACCACCTTACCCACACCTCTCAAGACTTTGTCTCGGCCAATCTCTACTAATATAATCTCTCCAAATCCCTCTCCTCATCCAATAAGCCTTTACTTAGGTAGAAATCTCTTCAAGAATCCCTTTTGGTTCATACCAAGAGGAGTTACCCGATTTAAAGGTAAAGTCTTCTCTAATGTTCTTTTGTTTTATTTTGCATCTCCAACCACATAAACTCTTTTACTTACTTTATGTTGTAATAAAAAGTATCTTCAATATAATAGGATATTGTTATGAGAATTATTCGAGCTACACTTACACACACCTCCATCTAATGGTTAAAGAACATACGAATTCCGTGGATGGAGAATTTCTGCTTCACGAAACGACGATTGTTCAATATTCATCTAACACCGTTCATGGTGGCCATTAAGATGTCACTAAATTTATATATCATATATATTATTTTTATGTTTTCCATATGCTTCTGTATTTTACATTTATGGCATACCTTTATGGTTTCCATTATGGGTAACGCGATATGTTTATTATAGGAAGTGCGGACTACCGCCTCCTCAATGTGATTTGATTCAGTAATGCCATATGTGGGACGTATAAAGGATGGGGATAATGATATTATATATATATTATATTATACTATAATTATAATATACATTTATATATTTTTTATTTCATTCCATTAAATACAAAATAAAAATGAAAGTAGCGTTCATGCGTACGTACGGCATACCGTCTCCATGAACGGTGCATTTCATTTCTTACCTCTAGATGTTATGTAATATTATAAATGAGTGTATATAATGGATATATATGATATATATGATATCTAATTAATTAATATAATTATGGATATAATGGATATTTTTCCACATGAACAACATGTAATTATAGGAAGTTTATTTTTTACTCAAGTACCAATGAACGACAGAACGACTGTCATTAACTTAAATAATTATATAATGTTAATTAAAATGGTAATAAATGATATAAAAGGAATAATGAAATTAAAAACGGTTTTTAATCAAGTATAAATTAACTCTAGTTTATTATTCATGAGATTAATTAATGATCGAGTCAAGTCGGACACAAGGTAAGGGATCTTACCTCTCTCTTTCTTTTTATGTACTCTCTTTTTTGTCACTTAATTTAAGCTCTTCTTTCTTATGTTGGGGGATGTTCTTCTATATTACTCTTACTGTACTTTTTATTTTCATATGATTAACGTCACTAATTGATATCTTCAATCGATTTTCTGTCATTTTACGTGGCACCGTTAGGCTGCCGAATTTTCTTAAAGGGATATCTTATCTCACTTTTAATTGTACGAGATTTCCATTGTTGGCCACATATTTATTTCATGTGGTGTTTTGTGTTATTACATTTGATATATATTATCATTATTTTTTTTTGTATTCATGGTATTATGGGATTCATATTGTGTTTATTATCTTTTTGTTATACGACTCCATTGATTACAATGAGTTATGGGGTTTTTATCTCACTTTTTGTTCCCGTGAGATTCTAGATATATTTTCCACTATTTACTTTTGTGTGGTGTATGTATGGCCCATGATTGTGTTCCTTGTGTAATATAATTTAATTTATGGGTATTTACATCATCATTGTATGACCTATATTTCATGGGGTGTACGTTTTGAAAGTTACCCAAATCGGTAAGGGATCCTTTTACCCTCCTCTTTTTAAAAGACTTCTTTTTGTTAGGTCTTTTAATTTACCTCTTCTTATGTTGGGATATGTTTTTATATATCCTTATTGTCGTAAATGATTATTCCAAGTGATGAGATACCCTTATTATCTCACATTGTCTCATTTTCTGAATTTTAAAATGACATAGTTAGTCTGTTGAATTTCTGTAAGGGAACATCTTAACCCAATTTCAATTCATTGGGTCAAACCTCTACTTCTTGATTATGTTGTACTATGAATATGTGTGGATGACCTCTGATTAGTTTACACTTAATATAATCTTATGTTAGGTGTTTTTATTTTTTCCAAACATAATCTTGTAATTGATTTATCCTTAATCTAAGGATACAGACTTTGTAAGGGACTTCATCTCAATCTCCTTTCATTGAGGCATATTTTGTTTTTTACACAACATTATTTTATACGGTGTATAAACCCCTTTGAATTTTACCTTTATTCAAAATGAATCATTTTGTTCGAATCATTTTACTAAATGACAAAAGTAATTTTTAGTCTTACATATGCGGTGACAACGACTTCTCTGCCACCGTGACCATTATTTGAGTTTCGGCTTCCTCTACAAGCCATAACTTTTTTTTAAATGAAAAATAAATACCATGTTTTACTTTTCTTTTATTTTGGTATTAAAAATGGTTTTGATTATGTTTTTATTATAGCAATGTGTTTCTTATATCTTGTGATTGAAATGTGGAAATGTTATGTTTCCTTTAAGCATGTTTTATGTGATACGATTATGTTATTGTTCTTGAGAATTGTTTATGAAGACGGGTGGTTCCATGATAAACTAATGGTAGGTGATCCCGTCATATCTCTCCAATTCATTGGGTAACGTGAATGGGTTAAACTCTAAGGTTTCTCCGAAGATTTTTAGGGAATATACTGTGATGGGTATTCCAAATGTAACCATGGGGGTTAATCCCTACATAAGAATGTTATGAATGCCTCAAGTTACCTTTATGTCTTATATTTTCTATGAGTTATTCATAAATCTTATTTTTTCAGGAGGTATGTTAAGTGCTTATGTTTTATGAGTAAAGAATGTTTTCATTGATTCTTATGTATACAAGGACTAATGTTTTCATTCCGTATTGTTATAACCCTTATTGAGATTTTTATGCTCATCCCAAGTTTTTGAAATGTTTTTCACATGACATGAAGTGGAATAGGGCCAAGGATGGGATCATGGAAATGTCATGCTGTCTAGACCAAGGAACTAGACATGACTCTTTTGTTCAGGTGTTTTATTTTGTGGAAAATATGGAAACTGAGTAGATGTGTCTACTTTCTAATCTTTGAGATGTAACAGTTATGTCCTAATTCTCTAAAACTCTAAACCTGAAAAGATCCTCAATGTGAATTATTCATTTAATTCATTATTATGTAAGTTTTAAGGCTGGGGCCTTATAGTTGGTATCAGAGGTCGGTTTAGATAACTTTAGAGGATAGAGTGTTGTTTAAGCATAAGTGACAGGTTGTGTATAACCACAATGGGTGTTATATTAGATGGAGTCATTGTTTTTTTTGAAAGTTAGATGGAGTTTGAGATAACTTGGATAAGTATGTCTTAGTTTTTATCTTCCTCATTATTATATGATGACTCTAATGATATACTCACACTGATATTTTTGGTTTTAGTGAATGGAAGGATCTAGCAGGCACCAAAGTGAAAAATGGGTATGAAGGATACTATGGTGGTTCGCTGATTAAGAGACTGGATGAAATGGGGGATCCAATGAGGAATCTCATGGTTATTCTAAACCAACTATCATGGAGTCCTGATTAACCACTTGAACCATGGTGAGTTCCCTAATGAATCATGTATGAGAGAACCAACTCTATGTGGATGTTCTGGTAATAACTATAAAGGTAACCATTAGGGTTTATATGATCCTTACTTTTGAGGTAATTATGGATTACTATATGTTATTATGAAAAATGAAAGTCATGAGATAAACATGAGGTTAAATTATGTTATGGTTATTTTTGAATGTTTTATCTCTTTTTGGGAATGTTATACGAATAATGTAGTTTTGGAAAAAGGACAACATGTAGCCAGTGTGACAACCCATCATGTCAGACAAAGCTACGGGAATCGAACCCACAACCAAAGTGCGACTAGGATTTATCACCTACCACTGGGCTACATGAAGTCCCTGGTTAGTTTGACTAATTATTTTTAGTTATATGATCTTATGAATCAGGAGTAAGTTTATTTTGGGTTATCTATGGAAATGATTAAACTATCGTGGAGGATATATGATTAGGTTAATTACTTTTCAATATAAGACTTTAAGGGAAACTGATGTTATTTGGAGATAAATGTTAAGATTTACCTTCGAAGACTATGTGATTAAATATTTCAGAGATTTGAGTTTCAAAATTAGTTTGGTTTACTTTGAATAATTTGATAGACAATTGTTTATCGAATTGTCTTTGTTGAACATTGGGGTTTTTTGGAAAAAATTTAGAGATTAGAAGTAGTTTTTCATTTTGTAAAAAAATTATCCTTTTAGAGATTATATGATCTTGTACTAGCTTTTTTTGGTTTTGGTTATGGTATAATGATATGGGAAATATATAGTTCTATTTTGTGGATTAGGTTATTCTCAAGAAGTGTATTATAGTACTCTTAATTTGAACAAGCCATCCTAAATACTAACCTTTTGGAGAAAATATGAGTTTGAGTAAGATCTCTAGTAAGATATCAAAGTCCACACGACAAGTAAGTATGTTCACTTATTATTTAGTTATGCTCAAAAATAAATTCATCAATTAAAAGTAACATAAAAAAAATGATTCCAGTTAACTTTTCCTACTGGGGAATAAAAAACTGTTTAACCCATCATAAGTATATGATTTTCTTGTGGTTAACTTTCTCCTAGAAATGTTTTCAATCAATCTCCATCAGAGCATGACCCTTTTTTTCTCTTCCGTATACATATTTTACTACATGGAATCCTAGTATGGGTTAACTCGGGTGACCTTTTTACTTATCTCTCTTTCTTTTAAAGTGATAGTTTTACTGACTCTTGTTCGGATGTGGGACTCTCAATGAATTTTCCGAGCCCAATTGTAAAATTGTGAGGACGCAATTCCCAAAAACCTAGAAGGATGTAACATCCCAGGTAAATAAATAATTTCAAATATTCATATTTTTTAATATTTGTAAAGAAAATATTAATATTACTTTAAAGGGAATTCTAGGATCAATGGCGTACCCAAAACGCAACAACGGGCTTCTTTGATATCATATGTTGCACACTAACAATATAATAATATTATTTTAAATAGTTCATATCGAGCCATCATAATGGAAAGAATGAACAGAACTTACTACAAAATGATTACATATGTTTGTTAAATATTTTTACATTTATCCAATAAATGTTAGAGGCTTAAAATGCAAAGGAATCCAATTTTAAGAATAAATACTCTAATATTTTTAAAAGATTGTTCTACCTCCTTTTTTTGTGAAACTTTTTTAATTGTAACTTTTGAAAATTTTATTTGTCAAAATAAAATTATTCTTTATAATTTGGACATTGAAAATTACTTGGGATAAATTTTTGGTATTTTTGTGACAATGTTTTTTTAATGAATAGTGAAAAATAATGCATTTTACATCAAAACTGCGTTTTCATATAATTTAATTATATAGATATGTTGTCATTTTAATTTGTTTTAAAGTGAAACTATAATATACTTTTACCATTTAATCTAATGTGGGTCATTATAATTAATTTCACTTTAAATCTGGGCATAAAAAAGTGTCATACTTTTCTAGATATTGTTTCAAAAAAACCTTCTAGTTGTTTTGACAAGGAGAATTATTTTTTTAAATTAATTACTGCAATTTATGTGTTTGTAGTTTGATAAAATTGATTCCATATTTGGAATCAGAAGGTCCAAATTATGTAATTAAGACTCTTTTGTTTTTAGACATTATGAATAGTAATGACGGTAATTATCTTTAATTAATGTGATTAACTAGTAATCGGGTAGTTAAGGATAATAAAATAAAATCATAATAATATACAATGACCACAAAATGTGTCT
Organism: Viscum album; assembly: GCA_963277665.1. Taxonomy (NCBI): domain Eukaryota; kingdom Viridiplantae; phylum Streptophyta; class Magnoliopsida; order Santalales; family Viscaceae; genus Viscum; species Viscum album. The sequence continues at coordinate 1,227,720,176 of OY728127.1, read as the reverse complement.
TAATGACATTGGTGGTGTCATGGACGACCATGTGATGCCTTGTTCCAAACATTTGGACCCCATGGAATCACTTTTGTGTGATAGTGACCTTTTATTATATTATTTTTTTTAAATGAAAGTATAACCAATGTATGTATCACCTAAGTAAAACAATTTTAGTTTTGTCTGCGTAAATGATCTGTTAGACTATAAATATACATTTTAAATATAAAAATATTTCTTACATCATAGTATTTTTTTAATTAATTTTTAGACATTAAATATATTAATTTATTCATGACACCATGATGATGCTCTGATTACCTCATTAATGAACGATTTAAATAAAATGAAAAGATAAGGTAAAATATAAGGAATACACTTGTCCAAAACCTATTGAATTGGTGGATTTAGAACCCCTATCACCTTATACTCTAAATATATCAATTTAGTACCTTTAAAATATGACACTCATTTTAATATAAAGTAACATCTCTTGACATTCCAAGAGTGCCCCTCTTCCCTCATACAAAAGGCCCCCACCTCTACCACCTTACCCACACCACTCAAGCATTTTCCTCGACCATACTCTACTCATTGCATCTCTCCACATCCCAATCCTCATCCATGAAGCCTTACCGTAGGAAGAAATCTCTTCAAGAAACCTTTTTGGTTCATACCAAGAGGAGTTACCCAATTTAAAGGTAAAGTCTTCTCTAATGTTCTTTTGTTTTATTTGGCACCTCCAACCCCCTAAACTCTTTTTATTCCTTTATTTTGTAACAAAACTATTATCTTAAATATACTAGTATGATGTTGTGGGATGTATTCAAGCTACACTTACACACACCTCCTTCTAATGGTTAAAGAACATATGGTTTCCGTGGTTGGCGAATTTCTGCCTCACGAAACGATGATTGTTCAATATTCATCTAACACCTTTCATGGTGGCCATTAAGATTCTTCTATATTTATATATGATATATATTATGTTTATGTTTTCCATATTCTTCTTTATTTTTCATTTATGGCATACCATTGTGGTTTCCATTATGGGTAAACGCTATATCTTAATTTTAGGAAGTGCGGACTACCGCCCCTAAAAGTGATTTGATTCGATAATGCCATATGTGAGACGAATAAAGGATGGGTATAGTGATATTATATATATGATATTATACTGTAAGTGTAATATACATTTATATCATTATAATTTTATTCCATTGAATATGAAATAGAAATGAAAGTGGCGTTAATGCGTACATACAGCTTATGGTCCCCATGAACAGTGCATTCCATTTCGTACCTCTAGATGTTATGTAATTTTATAAATTCATGTATATTCTAGATATATATAATATATATGATATGTACATCATGAATATAATTCTGTATATAATGGATATTTTACCCCATGAACAACTTGTAATTATAATAAGTTTATTTTTGACTCAAGTACCAATGATCGACAGAACGACCGTCATTAACTTAAATAATTACATAATGTTCATAAAATGGTAATAAATGATATAAAAGGAATAATGAACATAAAAAAGGTTCTTAAGCAAGTATAAATTAACTCTAGTTTATTATTCAAGTGATTAAAGAATGATCGGGTCAAGACGGACCCAAGGTAAGGGATCATACCTCTCTCTTTCATTCGAAGTACTCTCTTTTATGTCACATACTTTAAGCTTATCTTTATTATGTTTTAGGATGTTCTTATATATTCCTCTTACTGTAATTTTTATGTTCATATGATTAAATACCATAATTGATATCTTCTTTCCATTTTTGGAAATTTTAAGTGGCGTTGTTAGGCTAAATAATTTTCTTAAGGGGATATGTTATCTCACTTTTAATTCCATGAGATTTCCATTGTTCGCCACATATTTATTGCATGTGGTGTATTGTGTTATTCCATTTTATATATATTATCATGATTCTTTTTTTCATGGTATTCTAGGATTTATATTGTGTTTATTATCTTTTGGTCATAGGACTCCATTGATTACAATTAGGTATGGGGTTTTTATCTCACTTTGTTTCCCTGTTATATTCTATCAACATTTCCACTATTTCCTTTTGTGTGGTGTATGTTCTTCCCATGATTTTATTCATTGTGTTATATAATATAATATATGGGTATTTAAAACCTCATTGTATGACCCTTATTTTATTGGGTGTACGTTTTTAAAGTTCCCAAAATCGGTAAGGGAACCTTTCACCCTCCTCTTTTTAAAAAACATTTTTTTAATATGTCTTTTAAATTACCTCATATTTTGTTGGGATATGTTATTATATATCCTTATTGTAGTAAATGATTTATCCAAGTGATGAGATAACCTTATTATCTCTCATCATATCATTTTCTGAATTTTAAAATTACGTCGTTAGGCTGTCGAATTTCTGTAAGGGAACCTCTTAACCCAATTTCAATTCTTTGGGTCAAACCTATACTTCTTGATTATGTTGTACTATGAATATGTTAGGATGACCTCTTATTTTTTTACACTTAATATCCTCTAATGTTATGTGTATTTATATTTTCCACACATAATCATGTAATTTATTTATCTTTAATCTAAGGATACTGACTTTGTAAGGGACTTCGTCTCAATATCCTTTCATTGACGCATATTATTGTTTATACACAGCTTTCATTTATAGGGTGTATAAACCCCTTTGAATTTTACTTTTAATGAAAAGGAATATTTTTTTACGAATCATTTTACTAAATGACAAAATGAATGTTTTGTCTTATGTATGCGGCAACAACCACTTCTCCGCCGTCGTGACCATTATTTGAGTTTTGGCTTCCTCTACAAGCCATAACTATTTTTTATGTAAAAAATAAATACCATGTTTTAATTTTCTATTATTTTGTTATTGAAAATGGTTTTGATAATGTTTTGATTATATCAATGTTTTTTTGATATATTTCTATTAAAATGTGGAAATGTTAAGTTTCCTTTATGCATGTTTTATGTGATACGATTATGTTTTGGTTCTTGGGCATTGTTTATGAAGACGGGTGGTTCCGTGATAAACTAAGGGTCGGTGAGCCCGTGATAGGTCTCCAATGCATTGTGTAATGCAAAGGGGTTATACACTAAGGTTTCTCCGAATATATTTAGGGAATATACTGTGATGGGAATTAAAAATGTAACCATGAGTGTTCTCCCTACATAAGAATGTTATGAATGCCTCAAGTTACCTTTATGTGTTATTATTTCTATGATTTATTCCTAAATCGTATTTTTTCATTAGGTATGTTAAGTGCTTATTTTTTATTAGTAAAGAATGTTTTCATTGATTCTTATGTATACATGGACTAATGTTTTCATTCCGTATTGTTATAACCCTTACCGAGCTTTTTATGCTCATCCCATGTTTTCGAAATGTTCTTCACAAGACATGAAGTGGAATAGGGTCAAGGATGGGATCAAGGAAATGCCATGCTATCTAAACCAAATAATTGACATGACTCTCTTTTTTCAAGAGTTTTTTTGTGTGGAAAAAATGAAAACTGAGTAGATGTGACTTCTTTGTAATCTTTGAGATGTAACAGTTATGTCCTATTTCTCTAAAACACTAAACCGGAAAAGATCCTCATTGTGAATTTTTAATTTAATTCAATATTAAGTAAGGATTAACACTGGGGCCTTATATTTTATCACTTTTTTAAATAATTATTTATTTATATATTTGTGTGTGTGTGTGTGTGTGTGTATATATATTGGAATTCTCTATTTTTTTTGCAATTTTATTTTTTTCTGTTGGTTAAAATGTTTCACATTGCTTACTAAATTGATGACTGACGCTAGTTGCAAGATTGTGGGGATCTGGAATACCCTTGGGAATTTCCATGGATTGTATTGGTTTGTTAATCTTCATCTACCAAAAAAATATTATGGTTATCAATAGTAAAAAAGGATAAAATTAACCCACTAAGAACACTAGCAAGCCCCGCTTGTGAGCCGTTAGTGCGGGTGCAAGCTCGTCAGTGACTGCTGATTCTGTCGCACCATACAGTACTCTACTATGATTCTCAAAAAAAATCCCAAGAACCCTTTATAGCCTCATAATATTTCCAAAAACATAATATGAGATTTCAAATGACTCATTACATTATTTCAAGACCCAGAACTCAAAAAAAACATTCCAATAAATTTGAAATGCCCCCAAATTTACACACCATGTATAGGGATGGGTAATTTTAATCATCCAACCATAAATAATAACTTATTTGAGAAGCGACATTGGTCATTATAATTTTTGTATCCACTGATCTTATTTGTCAATTTAATTCCAATTGGCCCCATTCCATCATTAATCATTTAATGTAATTTTATTATGTTATTTTAAATAAAGGGTACTTAATCATCAAAACCATAACAACCATTTTTTACCATAATTGATTCACCATAATAATTTTTACCTAAACCTATCCATCCCCATACACCATAGTTCCTTTCATAAAGACATCCTCGGTCCCCTATCACACCACACCATTGGGAATCACCTATATGGACAATTTTAGGCCATGAAACTCTTCACCACTAAAGTCCCCACATCATTTTTTAATTTCAAAACCAAAGCAGTGCATCCTATGTATCCTCAAATTCAACCAAGTGTAAAAACAATGATCAATTTATAGTATTACTCCACATTTAAATTTCCATGAAAAAACAATGAGCCTCTACCACCCACACATGAATTTCAAATTCATATGAATATTTTTATTCAAATTCTCTATTTAATACAAAAAACATAGTCGTCGTAATTTATATGATGTTCTTAACCTTCCTTCCACCAAATGATATCTGATTACTTTTAAAAACACACATGGATATTCCCTAAAATTTCTTTTCATGAAAAAAATTTATTTCACTCACCAAAGAGCTATCAAATTAGTCATTAATGATTTCAAAAATCCATAACAAATCCTATAATCATCTTGATATTCCCACCAATGTATAATACTAAATTATAGTGAAACATTTATGGGTAAATACATAAAAAATAAATTCATTAGTAATTAGTTTCTTGGGGGCTCAAATGAGTTTCACTGATTTGATTTACATTCCAATAACTTCTGATTTGTCTTATGCTAAATGATGACATACAAACCCCATTCGTAATTAAAATTTTGATCGCATATTAAATTCATTGTGGAATAAAAATTCAATGGGTTCCATTAATACAATGGTATCCTAATGTAATCATGAATATGCATTATATAGTATCACTACCCTTAATTGCATACTTTCAATAACATCGTACATTGACAACCAATATGATAATACCCACAATAGGAGTTTTCTTTATTATTTATCTACCAAATAAATCATTAATCCCTATATAATATTCTCTATCCATCACTATATATAATGACTAGACATCACTATTATACTCATTCCAGGGAGCTAACATGGGTTATAAATTACTAATCATTCATACAGCATGATATCTCCATCATTGACATCTACTGAAATCATATTCATAATGAGTGTCACACATAATAGGCAGTCCTTTCTACATGATCCATGATCATTTAATATTATCTACCAATATATATATTGTTTAATAAAAAAAAATTTAAACCAAATAACTACATTGATTGATTAAGATATGGAATCAAACCTTACTGAAGAATATTTCAAACATTGTCAAAGAATTAAAAACAAAGGAAATTATCTATAACATGAAACAGATATCGATAAATATTTTATAATGAACATAACAGTGAATAATATGTAGATCTGAAAGGAATAAAAATTAAAACCGATGCATGATAGTAGATGAGAAATAAATGAGAAAGTATAAAATTATATGAAAATTTTGACTATCCCTTCAATATAAATGTTCAATTAAGACATTATAATCACATTAAATGATTTAAAATAAATTTTCAAAATCATTTAAAGTACATTGAATAGAAATTAGATGATTTTATTGTTGGTCTAATATAAGTTAATTCAATTTCTAATAAATTTTGTTGATTACACTTTGGAAAATATTTCATAATCAATGATTGAAAATATGAATTGAAAAATATACAATTTCCCACATGATGGTTTAGCTAGAAATCAACTTGAAAGAACTAAATTTCAAAATTTCATATTTAGAAATGAATGAGGAGGATGAACGTGTGGATTTTTGACTCGATATTCTATTATTGAATTCCCTATTCTCTTTCTCTTCTATAGGAAAATGTGTCGAGAAAAAAAGTTATAGTCCCAATAAAATTGAATACTATTTTTTTATATGTGAGATACATTATAATATTTTGGTACCCAAAAAATTAAAAGTCCCTTTATCTGAGGTATCAAACAAATGAATTTTATTGTTCACTCCATATTATGATTACCATTTGATGTCAATTTATCCCTTTTAACCAATTGATGGATACATGTGCATCCAAAAAAACATGATCCTAAAAATACCATTGGTCCTCATATAGCATCCATAATTAACATCTAGTATAGAATGAAATAAAAAAAATAATCAACTATGATAATATCCTAAGTCATGAATGAAATATCTCCAATTCATAACATCATTCAGCATCGTATGGTGACATGGGATCCAATAAAAAATTGGATTTACATGGTCTATAACTCCTCTCAACCATTCCCTATGATACAACTCATTCATAAGATTTTCCTAGCATGTACAACACATTCATATCTCCAAAAATATATAATATAGAGAACATGGTTTGGTCTCATTCATGAATCCATATCCAATGATATTGAAAGTACAATGATCCATATCATCCTCAATCATGTGAACATAAAAATACTAAAAATCACATATCTCACTCATCATCTTGGTTTTCTCCCTAATGTAATTCCAAAATTCAAAAAAAACTCACTAACTATTAAATTATTTTGGATTAATTTGTTAAAATTGTTCAATATTTATATTTGGCACATGATAAATACATGATTATCTATTTTTGGGTAATATTCTTCATGATCAAATTCTATGTTCATCATTATTGTGGATCTCATATTCATTCTTCTTCACCTATTATGTGGATGTATATTGGATCATTATTTGTAATAAAACATTGGATTTAGTTAAAACATAGCTTCATTTCATTTTGTGTTTATAGAAAAAATAAAACTTCTCCTTTTCATCCATGTTAATTTGAATCTTCACCATTGCGAACAATGATTTAATCTTCTAAAAATCAACCATCAAAATAAGTAGAAGTCATTTAAAAAAATTCTAACAGATATGGTTTTTCTACCCCAATAGAACTCATTATGACCCTTCTTCCCTGTAAACATTGGTTTGGATCAATTTGGTATGGTTAAAGTGATCATTGGATTTAATGTACATTATATTTCATGAAATTTGCACTTGATGATCTCATTATAGGTGTAGACACAAACCCCAAATATATAGTTTCAGATCCTCGCAATGACCCCCTATTTTAATATATCGGATTCTGATCCTTCCATGGGAAACCACCATTAGAAATCACATATAATAAATTAACTTTTTTGAATTTAACTTGCACAATTTCCGACTTTAAAATTATTATATGATCCTTTATTGAGGAATTTATCTCACATCGAGAAAAGGATCGTCTTTCATTGATATAGGGGAATCTTATCTTACATTACCCAAAAATATTATCTTATGAAAAATAATCAAAAAAGCCCATAGACTGTTACACCAATAAAATGTATTTTAAAACCACTAAGGTAAAAGGAAATTCAAAAAAATACATGTATCAATTGAATTTTAGAAACATGAAAATATAAATTATAAATAATAATATTGAAAATCTGAATATGTGATTTTTCAAATAACATAATACAAATCTACTCTTTAAAAAATAATTCAAATAATGTTTCTCACTATGATAGAAGTCAATTAGAGGAATGATATGTGTTCCATAAAAAATATTATTTCAATTTAAATCCATTATATGAAAAATAATTGATAAAAAATATAATAAATTAACATCTTTGATCGATTTTCCAGTTATATACAAAAAAACAAAAAATTTAAATATTCAAGGAATATTAATTTCAAAAGAAGATAAAAATTTTACCAGGAAATCACCTCAAAACTAATTATGTTCATTGAATTTCATCAAATTATGACAATTTGTAAGAGATAAATATATATAAAGTTACATCCACATTACATTTCCGATACATAATCATTTAATTTTCTCAAGATATTACTTTAACAACTTAATTGAATACAAATAAATGTCAGGAGTGAAAAATTAGAATGACATAATGAATTAATGTTCATATAAATATTACCCCATGGATTATATGTAGATGGAAATGTGCATTTCATTTAAAATTAGAAGTTTTCCATGAAAAATAAATTTCCTAAAAAATATTTAAAATTAAATATCTTGAAATGAATTAAGCTCACCTCCACTTTTATCCAACTAGAACACCCAAACATCACTTAACCTCCAAGTATATCGATTCAAATAATTAGAAGGAGAAATAATAAGAATATCTATTTGGATAAGAAATCATAATAATTAACAGTTATAATAATTAACATATCTAAAAACATAAATAATAAATTAATTATATAATGGAGCCTCAACCTAGATTTACATATATATTATAGATCCTATTTGATTCATATCTTATGTGTTTTATTCAATGAAAAAATTTCAATGACAATTATTTTTGTATAAAATTTATCAAAAAAATTTCCAAATTCCAGTAATTTCCATTGGGAAATACCATTGGTGTAATCAGTTAAATAAATTGAGTAATAGAGACTATCCTCTTCAAGGGTTATTAAAATAATTGAATATATGAAATACTTTCACCCACTCAAAATGAGAATAAAATCATTAACAACATTATATTTTAAAACAAAATTGATGGTTTTTATAGGTATTATAATGAACACAATTAGAAACATTTCAGACCCCCTCCCCTTAAAAAATTATAACATTATCCTCATTGTTTGATGATAAAGTAGAATAAACACATGAAAACAATTATTTTTCAAAATAATATGAAATTAACATTACAATTTTTTGTTAAGTGGTGATATATAATTCAAAATCATTCAACCAAAATTTCAAAAGTGTTATTACGGAGGAATGTAAAATATACAGGATTTTTCATGTAAAGACACATGAAAAATTATTTCAAATAAATTTAATTAATATTAATAGTTTATAGTAGAATAAAAAATCTTTCAAAAAACTATTCAATTTTTTTGATATTTAAACTAAATTCAAATAATTCTCATAAGAGTTTTCATTGAGAAAGAATAAATACATGTCTAACACAAATGACATATAGAACAATTTATACGCAAAAAAATTTCAACCATCAAGAAAAATTCCCAACACTTAATCTAAAAATTGATGAATATTTTCACAACAATTATCAATATTAAACATATGAAATTTTCTTAAAAAAAATAAATAAATCAAATGATAATGAAAAATGAAACAACACTGATAGTAATTCTTTCCCCACATGAGTTCTTTTTAACATTTTAATTATTTCATTGAGTAAAGTCCTCTGACTTGGAAATTATTTTCCTTGCATAATGAAATGATAACATGGAATTATGAAATTTATTTTTCTAGAATAAAAATAATAAGAGATAATTTTTAGGTATTCAAATCATTAAATCTAGAACTTTCATATCCTCATTAAATTGAATGTTTTTGGAATTACACTAAATGTTTTAAAATGTGATTCCCATTAGGTTATTTTGAAACAAAATCATTTATACCAATAATTTTTATATACATAATAAATAAAACGTAAAAAAACATGTATGATTATTATTTATAAAAAATAGTAAAAAATAGAAAAAGCACTGGTCTCCACCAATGTAGTGATAAATTTATATTCATCAGTTAGAATCAATGGATTCTCAATAACCATGAAATGTTATGATATAAATTACCTTTTTAAGCCACTCAATATAATTCTTAATTCATTATACATTAACTGTGAATGGTCGGTTCAATGATCAAAACAACTCAATAGCTCCATCAGATAACACCCAATGGATTTTTAAGGTTCATACAACAATTAATTATGCTTTCATGAAAAATGTATATTACATGAATTGTGGAGATGAATAAATTATAAAACATCAAAAAATTATTTTGGAGGAATGAATCATGATAATATTTACTCAATTCATTGGGAATACAATAATTTTTAAAGGTATATATTCTAATGTAATAAAATCCACTTGACATAAGAAATACCATATCACTAGTATTTTTAAAATTAATATTCAGGACAATAATTATAAAATATAACATTTAAAAAATCTTCATAACTAGATAAAAATTTTTAATAACAATTAAATATTAAAGGACATACCATATGGGGTTTTTAATGTTGTTATATAATCCTATAATACATTATCTGATTTCAATGATAAATCATTCCAGAAATTATAGACATTTTTATAAACGATTAATTGTGGATCCCTATTTCAAATTTCAACGTTTGAAATTGATTAACGATGGTATGTATTTGTTTTTCAATCATAACATCAAACATCTCCATTCAAAAATTTTAAAATACAATTCTTAAAGGGATTTACATTATTTATTATAAAATATTTTATCAACCCAAATTTGGAAATTATTTTCACCATATTGAATTTGATAAAACTTTTATGTTCATTATTTGGGACTAACAGTAAATTCAACCCATTTGGATACATATTCATCAACCTAAAAGATTTAACTATTTAAAAAAGAATATAGAAATGTTCCCATAAAATATGATCCCAAATAATAATATTTTTTAAAATCCAAATTTCCTTTTGAGAGAGTTTTAATTTTCTACAAACATTTCCAATCCCTTATCACTAATAATTTCCAACTACTAGCCTCCCAACAACATTAAAGAATATTTTCTAATAGATTCCATCTATAAAATAAATCAAATTATTGCATTCCCCTCTATGGAAGCATGCCCATTGTTTAGAATGTAAATGAACATGAATAGAAACAATCCTTCCCTCAGGAACACACCTCATAATAATAATATTAGAAAAACTCCTAAAAAATGAATGATCATTCATAAAAATGAATTAAAAATAATAAATGAATTTCATACATTGGTTGTGGGTAAAATATTTAAGAATGAATCTAGAAGAAAACAATTTTCAAAAATATGCACGATTAGAATATTTTTCAATAGAGACTACTAGAATTTTTCTTATGGAAGGAATGGATTTGTCTCGCTTAGATCAATAATTTCTGAACATAAAATCAATGTAAATTGACGGGACACGAAATTCTCATAACCATACATAACTTTTAATCATAAAAAATTCCTAATACAAATTAATCCACCAATTCCACAAGGTATTGGATTCTTTTGTAGTGAATTTACATTTCAAGGATAAAATTTCAATGATAACTATGAACATAAAACATATTACATACAACATAAAATTTTATAATGAAAAAAAAATAAACCAAAACACATTCTCAGTGATGTGCTAATTTAGTAGATTATTATATAGTAACTTTATAGTCTAATTTAGTGCATTAAAATCTGTATATTTCTTACAGCCTAGTACTAATCTACTAGCCACATCACTAGAAACATACTTGAGTTAAAATTGAAAAATTCAATAATGGGTAATGATAATAGGAACGTATGTGAGTTTCTATTTAAGGATATTATATTATTAAATCATTAAAGTGAAGCATAGAATTCATCTTCAGTAGTGAGAAATGAGGCCAAATGATTTTATAGAAAACATTTATGAGTCTTTAGAAGAGACAACCATGGACTACAAATATTCTGAATACATTGAAATTCACAGGAGGTTATAGAATTTTATTGAACATAGTCAATTAATTATTTTATTCTATAACCCTCTTAGACACAATATGATAAAGAAAAATGCCTTAAGGGAATATAAATTAAAATTTATCCCAATTTTGATCGTGATTGGTCATTTAGAATCCCTCTATAAAAGATGAAAATTATTCAATGAGGATTCAAATATACATTTAAAAATGAAATATTTATCTTTATAAATATCTATGAATCTAAAAATCTTAAGAAAAGTGATTTTCATCATGCATCATTGAATGTTAGCTCACACACCACAAAATTTAAAAGTAATTTAAAGGTAATAAAGTTTTCTATTGAGGCTTGTGATGGTTCTTTTTTATCATCATATAAATATACAAGAATATGGATATAACAATAATAACTATCTTGAAATAAGATATATTCATTCTAAATAGAATCATTATAATTTTGTCTAAAAATAGAATTGAAAAAGAAATAATTTCAAATTGTGTAATTTAGCATTATTTAATAGATACATATTCTAATATTATTTTATTTTGGAAATTTAATTTTCCCATTTGAAAAAATAGTCACCCATAACCTTTTTGGATAAACATTGACTGAAAAGATCTCTGACTAATTATAAATTGAATATATGAGTCCTAAATCTAGTAGTTTGATTAAATCATCATTGATAATTTAATTTAGGTTTGTATTTATCCTTCCTTAACCATCATATATTTGTTCATGATCAAGATCTATAGAGATCCTTTGAATATATATTGAAGAACTAATCCCATTTATGTTATAAATAATTTATATTCGAGTTTTTTTATATTTCTTCCACACTAATAACTAATATTATACTTTTTAGTTATTTAATTTTGCATAAATTATTACTCGCAGTGAAGTGTTATCAAGAAAAAATGAATATATCAGGTGTAAAGGAAATCGATTAAGAACATGTTATGGCTCCTTTCTTATAGATAGTAGAATATTAGTTTTATGAAGTCTATGGTCTATAAAATGGTTTATAAATTGAGAATTAAAATTTGATAGATTCTCAATTTTGATATTAAAATAAAATTTATTCTTTATTACTATCCATAGTGGAATTTTCACTATAGTCATTTTCAATGTTTTTTTATAGTGTTTCCATTAGAAAATTAATCAGACTATCACACAATATCTCCCTCACAGATATCAAAATATTTCTAAACATTTCTCAAAATTATGGAATTTACCCTCAGGGTATCCTAGAAATTTCTTATGCTCAATAATAAAATAATTCAACTTCATGATAACACATGATTCTAGGAATTGGCTACTATCCAACTATTCAAATTTACCCAGATTATCACTTTTAACACTTTAATAATGCTTGGAAGATTTATTCTCATCATCCAAATTATTATCATCAGTAAATGTTTCTCTAACTACAACTTCTTAGTAAATAAATAAATACTATAATACTATAATTTCATCTCTATAATAGTTATCACAAAAAAACTAATTCTTTAAAAATTTATAACACATTAATATCTTCCTATTATTATCTAAATTGTAATAAATAATGACATTCCCTACATTGTTAACATATCCTCTATTGTATCAGAAGATCCCAAAAATGATTACATGTACTACGTCATCACACAAACTATGTAGAACTAGAAAGTCATCAAGTAAGAATATCTTACCATCTCCTACCCATATGTTATCTACATAACCTATGATATATGTGAAATATTAATAAGTTAGTTATAAAAAAACTTTTTTCTTATATTTATCCTATACCTAGCTATTGAAATTGTGATAATGTAAGTAGATTGATACAATTATCTGGGTCACATAAAAAATTCAAATAAACATTAATTCTTAAGTTGAAGGGGTGACAAAATTCTTAGGAATTTATTTTTGATTATATTTTGTATTTACGAAAAATTATATGCTCATTAATGAGGGTGTTTGTGGAAAATTCATCTATAGTATTACTATTATTAACTATTATATTTAATGATTATAGATATGATGGAATTTTAATTGAATATTTTTTTCATTGAATGTTCAAATTTAGGTTATTATAAATATTATGTAACTAGATAATTTTAGGTACGTTTTTTTAGTTTTAACCTTTGGGGGAATGCATTTTATAGAGGAAAATCTCTATGAAAAATGTTAGACTCCACTATTTATTCTATATAATTTGTTTTACCTTTATTATATTTCATATTATTTTCTTATTCTTCTTGTTTATTGGAGGAAGATCATTATAAACTTATGTTTTAGAAGGGTGGTCTGTTTCTCTATATTCGGGGTTTCCCATTTTTTGGTGTACATATTCTACCATATTTTCATTTTGGTCATTCCTAGGCTTATCTCAAACCTTATATTGAGTTTTTGAACCCCTATTATTGTCAATATCCATGAAACTATCCCTAGGGAATATTTATGTTATGATAGTAAGTATTCATTATTATTTTATTTTTATATTTTTAGCGAATTTACCCATTTGAAACTCTTGGTATAGTATTTTAGATTTAGTTTCAGCCTTTTTTGAATCATGATTCTTTTTTGTGTGTTTAAAATATTCTAATTAGAATCAAATATTCTTCATATATGGTCCACTCTCATAAACATTTCCCCTCATAATTCCCTTGGGAATTTTATGATTCAAAACATTGTTTTTTTGAAATTATTTTCTTGGATAATCATAAAATCTAGGTAAAAAAGGTTGTATAAGAAATAATTATTCATTAAGGGAGTTATTTGGATGGTTCTTATATCCAATAATATAAATTTTGAGAATATAACATATATTACATTCATATTATGACCAGATCCCCTAAAAACACTATTTTCTAATTTGATATCCCAACTGTTTTAAGTCCTAGAGTTATGTATGGTTTCTCACCTTTTCTTCAAAGTGATTGAATAATAAAAATATAATTTTCAGTCTAAAATAAATAACTCCACTGAATAACACTATGTTTGAAAATTTTGTTCATTCAGTGGTTTTAGATTATCCATAATTTAATATACTTTATCCATAATATAGATCAAAAAACCATAATATATTCCACTTATAATCATTATTATCATTTATAATTTCTATGATATATGTTCAGGGAAAGGCTATTGAAATTATTTCAGATTCCTTATCATATTTTTCATTTCTATTTCTATTTTATTACTGATAAACTTGTTTTTTAATGAAGATGAAAAATATCATATAATATATCCATGAGGATATAGGAAGAGATCATTTGTTTTTCTAACCACATATGAAAGTCCCTCAACTAGTCCCAAGACATATGATAATATTTTAAAAAATCATAATAAAAACGTTTGATATGTTTCCATATATAGTCTTTTAATCTATATAGGGATATTTCTTGAAAAATGTGTTATAGAACTATTAACATTTTCTAAACATGTTTCCATCTAATCCTAATAACATGATTCTCTACATCCCCCTTAGGTAAAAATATAACCAATGTCATCTTTCATCATTAGTGACAATTTATTGTGAAAACCACATCACTATGTTAAATTTGTTTATAATGAATCAAAATGATTATTCACTGAGAATTACATTAAATATAGGAATAAATAAAATGATGAACTATTTCAAAAATTTATTTTTATTGTCTTGTGGTCAATATGATTAAGGATTTACTTTTTGAATCCTCAGGAAGTTTATACTACTTCATCCTAATTGTAATTTTTCCTCTATAATGAATTCTGGTTGAATTTTCATTACACAAACATATGAAACACACATACACTCTTTTGATCTCATATTATCCATTTATTTAGTCCATTTCCTATAGCCTTTTTTTAATTTTAGGTTCTAAAAACTCATCATATTGAGAGTAGTATCATTGGTGTATGCACTTTAAAAATAATTATCATTACATCAAAGTATAATTTATTAATAGTTATAATTTTTTATTTTAAATTTTTAAATTTTCATGGATCATAATTTTTATCTTATTTTTTGTTTCTACATTATTTTTTTTTAATTTTTGAATCCTTCTCCAGAAGTGGAAGAATATTTTTTTTGGATATGTGGTTGAATATAAACAATTTTAAACCGAAAAAACAGCTTAAATAGTGTAATATATGGTAAAAATCATAAGGGATCGTTCATTTTGAGAATGTCTATTAAAGAAACCTAGAAACAATGAAAAATATAAAAAAATGTAATAAAAATGATTAATATAGTTCTGGAAAAAGTAAGAGAATACAATGATTATTTTAATGATATGAATGATCAATCATAATAATTAGTGTAGAAAAATATAAAATAAAAATGTATAAAATGCTTTGGAAATTTTGAAAATACTGTAAAGAAATCTCTATGATTGATTTTTTTAGTCAAAATCAATAATTATAATTGTGTAGTAAAAATATCTATCATGTAGAGTGACAAAAAATAATTTGATCTAGTAGTTATTCATGTACACATAAATTAAATTTATAAAATCAATGAGATGATTTCAATTGGATAATGATTATGAAAATAATTAATAAAAACATAAAATGAATCAAACTAATTTTTCAAATAATTTATTATAAAAAATCACTTAGAAATAAATCAATTCTTGAATTATATATCCCAATCATCCAAAAGATGTATAAGAGGATAATCATTCTCTAGATCTTCTACTCTTGAATGTTCTCAAATCTCACTCTGATATAGAAAAAAATTCTAAAAAATTAGTCGTGCAATATATCAATGAATAACCCATTTATTTTATATATAAAACATTATTTTATTTTAGTGATATAAAAAATTTAATTCCTTTATTAAATGTGGAAGAAATAGGTATGCCATACAGTTGTCTTACTTGTGTCGTTAACATGATATTAATTTCTCCCATGTAACTAATATATAGTTCAACATGAAACTAGATAATATTGAACAGAGACATATAAATTTTCCTCATTCAACTCCAATAATTATGATCTATTACTAAAAATTTTCAATAAAAAAATTCACCATGACAAACCCCTCATGCTTGACCCAAATCTCGAGAATTTTTGAACAATATCAAAAACTATTTGTGAATCGGGATCTAATAAAAAACTAAATTCCCAAGTCATGAGCTTTTTTAAAGGATACCTAATGATACAACTCCTTCTAAAATTTTTCTGAAATGATATTCATGCTAGAAAAAACATTTACATCTACTCATAGGCATTTGTTGGAGCACCAGGTGTGTGCCTATTCATGAATTTCCATCCAATGTAATAGTGAGTACTAAGCTCCCCATATTCTAATACACTAGGAATAAGTAAATACAAAAAATCATAGATCTCACTCATAACCATGGTCTATTTCTTGATCGTGGTCCCAGATCCCCAATAATACACACCCTTATCAATTTTAGATGACTTCATCAATGAAAATTGTATCATCTTCAGGTTTGGATCATGGATATTTTGAGTCTTTTGATTTTAGGGGCATCTTATTCATGCTATATTTATGATTTTTACTTTAATTTGGATCTTAGCTTCATTCAGCATCACTGGTTATGGAGATGGAATTTGGTTCAAAGTGTGAAATCATCAATTGATTTATTCATAACATAGATTCACATATTTTATTATTTAACAGAAAAAAGACACATCATTCTCAGCCATATAATTTTGAATCATAACATTTTTCATCATGGATGAAATCATCTAAAAAATTAATCTTTAAACTCAACTTAACTCATCTATAATCATCATTCTATATAAACTTTATCTTCCTCATCAAGTGAACTTGGGTTAGACTTTTCTTCCTTAAAAATTTTGTTATGATCGATTTTACATCCATCATGTGATCCTTAACTTCAATTTGGTTCGTTATTGAACATCATAACTCTATAATATATCATTTTATGTATAAACAAGAACCTAAAACATCAATTTTTTATCATTTCATGAGCCTTGGGTTTTTAGAAAATAGGTTCCATTTTTTCTATGGAAGAAAACATTGAAAATGGGAAAGGATAAATTGTCCTATGCAAAATTATCTTATAAACAATACCCCATTATAATTATATTATGGGATAATTTTCTTACAATGAGGAAATATTAATCTTATGTGGCTACATGGGAATACTTTCTTCTTTATCCCCTGCATATTATCTTACAAATAAATTTATGGATTACTCATAACTTGTTGCACAAATAAAAAAATTTAAATTATTATGAGAATTGAAAATTCTAAAAACAATTCCACACATAAATTGAATTATAAACATTTGTAAATAATATTTCAATAAAATAATTTTTTCAATCATAATATTGATATTTTTATATTACATTAAATGCATTCGCAAATGGATAAATATATTTCCAAATAAAATTTCCCTATGTGGAAGAATTCAATCCCTATAAAACTTGAGTTCTAATAAAATTTATTATTTGAATTTAAATTTACAAAAAATAAAACTTTTAATAAATAAATTTAATGATTAAAAAAGAGTCTATTTATCAGTTATGTACCAAAAATAATAAGTTTTAATGAAATAATTAACAAAATATATTTTCATTAATATATCAAAAATTTACCAACAAATAACCTCATAAACTCATTAAATTAAATAAATTTCATCAAATTATTATTAATGTTATGTAGAAAACATATATAAAATAAAAGAAACATTATCTATACCATTTACAGTTCCATCATGTTCTATAGAGGCAACACCTCTCATTCAACTCATTGCATTATTTCATGTCATAATCCATTTCTTGTTACATGTACTTGTGATGAAATATATTATTTTGTAGTCCATAGTAACCCAAATAATCTCATTGAATCAACCCTTCATTATCCTTCACTGGACCCCTTCTAGAGCCATAATTCATCAGTATTGCACATGATCTTCAAAATCAATACCTTTATACTCTTGTAATCATTCACTATTCTACAAGGACTCAATCATATTAAATGGTTAAAGATAATATATATCACAATTGTAGAACGCAAATAACTACCATGAGATTCATTTCATTGTTCCTATGATAATGAACATGATATAATAATTGTCAACTCTTTAGGTCAATCTTATTTTGTTAGAATCTACCTTGTAACTCCTCAAAAAACTATTCAGTTTCACATATTCCTTGTTTTAATACACACTCACTATTCGATATGATGTTGTTTAAAAAAATCAGTGTATACCTAATCCTTCACCATTCTCCTGATGTGAATCCAAGATTAATAGTGTTATTCATCCCACTGAACCTGTAGAAAAATTATAACTTCATTATAGAGTGAATCAACACTCATGTTGGTCATCAGGGAAAAGTTTTATTGCAATCACCATGAGTATATATGATATAACTATAATCACATCATGTGAACCATTCCCAAAAACTAAGGTACACTTCCATGATTCCTACCTATAAGACACTCACATTATTTGGATAACCCCTCTCTTGGTATACTATTACATGTTACATATCAACAATATTAAGAAAAAAACATCTCGCTTCCAAATTTTCTAGTTCAACAGAGCCATTCCCTCTTCCTAATCTTGATGCAAAACAATCATCGATCCAATAAATGAGTCACGTATCAGTTGATTGAAAATATGGGACCATAAGTGGCTCTACAGCGATTAGGTTTCTCATCCGCCGCTGCCTTCCTTCCCCGCTGGCTGCTCTCTTCTTGGCTCTCAGCTCGGTGCGCTCACAGTGTGGCTTCTCTTAGCTCGCATGGACTCGTCATCATCCTCGGCTGTTCGCATTGTTTCTAGACCACTTTAAGATTTTGGAGGCGTGATGATTCCCTATGGTGCAGGATCTGTGCTGATTTATGGGGTTTTCGTCGTGTTTTGTCTCGGGTGTTTGTGCTTTGGGTAGATCTGGTCATAGGGTGCGTTTCTGAAGGCAGTGATGGGTTTCGCTTCAATCAATTGTTGTTTTGTGATGGATTTGTTGTTAATGTTTTTTATGTGGAGATAAGGCATGATTGTATTCTAATGTTTTTGTTCTCTGAGGAGGTGATTTCATTCAGGTAAGTGGTTCTGTTTTGGTGTTGCTTGTCGCGTTTACATGTCTAGCGACGGACTGGGTTTTCTTCAGGCGGAGTCATTTCTCCTCGATGATCTGCGGTTTTCTATTTTGTTGTGCGGTGATGATAATGATTTTTTGTGGTTTTGGAACTACATTGATTGATCTGTTTTCGTTCATTGTTCTGGATATGTCACTTGTGTAATGGTGTTTGAGCTTGTTGAGGTAAGGTGGGTGGTTTGTTCTCGCCAGCGCTGTTGGATTTGTGGCAGTGTTAATGAACGGTGTTGTTCTGCGGAGTAGGTTCTGGTGACGATGCTTCCGACGGTCTCACCGGTGACCGGCAGTGATGACGTGAGTGATGCGATGCACAGTGATGGCAATGTAGTGAAGGCGACGTGTGATGATGGGTTCAAGACTTGAGTTGTGGCGTGTGGTGTTTGATGGATGTGTTTTGGTTTGAATTTGAATGTCGAATTCTGGATTTTGGGGACTGTTTGTACGGGTATCGGGAACCCATAAACTAGCTTTTGTAAAATTGGAAAAAAATTGTTTCTCGCGGGAAACAAATTCACATATCACAAAGTTTATATCTCACAAGAACACCAATATGATCATATCATTAATAGTACTCATAAATTTGTAGTTAGAATGCCCACTCTAGGGCCTCATATATTATAAATTTATCTAGTTCGAAATTCCATGCCATTAGTGCTAGTTCACATTAGTAATCTACACACAGGAATAATCCCTCTTGAATCACAATCCCATCCTATTACAATATATACAAGGGAATCACATAACCGTGATTTGAATCAAATGATTCATTTGATATTATTTATGTTTATCATAATTCCACTAAGAAGATATATAGAAACTAAGTGTTCCAAAACATTATGTTTCATGAATATCTATATCATTTCCATTGAGTATTATCCCTCTATATAATCCACATTACATATCATTATAATAAAATATTATATAGTTTCTCATTAGAAAAATAATCACAAGAACAAATATATCATTTGAATCCTAAACACCAAGAATGATGCATGAATTGATGAATCTATTAAGTATGGAAAAACAATAGAAAATCCAAATTTATCATAAATCCATATATAATGTGAATTACTTGAGGTGAAATACATCAAAAATAACATCAAAAAACCATAAAATCAATCCCATGACCCTGATAACATGAATATTTTATCAGGAATGTTTTTCATGATTCAATAGTCTGATATCTATCACATGTTCTGAACCATTCCAATATCACATATTAACAAATATAGAATATATTTATATTAGAAAATGAATTATATAATACAACTATTTAATTTTCAAACCCTAGTTCTCTCAGTACATTCCTGACATGAGTGTCACTTGTCCTAAGGTGCACCTCATTTACTACAAGAGGCTAATGACTATTAGGGATAGTCTATGATGTGTAAATGAGGAGATTATATCCTCAAATCATAGTATCAATTAAAATGTAAATAGAAAAAATAGAAACACCTATATGAATATCAACAATGTACATAGAATAACTAAGAATAGAACATAATTACTAAATAGATGTAATCAAATATAGAAACATATCAAATGGTCTTCTAATAGTATAATCAAATGTGTAAATGATAAATGATTGAAATAAAATATATGGAGGCTCCAATACATCCTTGAGATGAACCCTATCCTAGTCATCCATCCAAACCATGCTATCAGGTAGAAGAATCGTATTGCAGTCCTCATTTCGACCTAACTAATGAGTAGTAATGGTTTTTAGGGTTTCTATGTTCAATGGACACATATTCCAACTATGAGAACGCATCATGATGTGGATCCTCTAATAATAACCTCTACATAACCAGTTAATGTTTTAATATGTGAAATTTAAATACTATATAGGTTAAGTAAGTAATTAATTATGGAATCATAGAAAATACCACAATAAATCATTAGATTCTAATGTGATAGGTAGGATTGACCATACATACTGCATATAGTGTAGTATATCTCTATTTTTGGTGTCATAATCATCTATATAAACAAATGTGCATTGAAGATCAAAGTATGTTTTTTCAAGGTACCCCTACCATATATATGTATATATATTAATGGGAACACCAAATCCAAGGAAATACATCCATAGTGTCCCAAATGTATAAAACAAATTGGAATACCATTTCCATCAATCCGTTTTTAGGGTCCTTAAACGATATATAAACAATCGGTATACTAAATCCTAGAAATCTATCAAATTTCCCTAAACTAGTTTTGGGAAAACAATATTTGCAAAAAAAAATCCAAGTACACCTAACTGATAATTATCAATCCCAATATATGGAACAATGCCTAATATGCCCTAATGAATAAATGGAAGCCTAGATATAAGGAAAAATATCCATGTTTCCCCAACCACTTCTAAAAAATCAGTATTCTATATCATTGGAACTATATTCTTGGCCTTCATTTCATATACAATTAATCAAACATTTAACAAATTTTATTAATTAATAGTTCAAAATTTTAATCAGTGATTTAATATTATGTAAGGTCTAAAGAATCCTTAAAAAATTAACTATTTGGTAATCAATACGTTTCCTCAATATGATTCCAACCAAAAATGGGAAGACATCCCTTAGTCTCATTTCAACTAAACTCACCCACTATTGCCTCTAAAGTCTCACATGACCTAGTACATGGGTCTAGTATGGCACAAATTATAGCCATAAATAATATTTCTTTAATACCAAATGAGATAAGCTCTTAAAGAACATAAATTAGACCTCTATGTTCATTCATTACATTCTCTTCCTATCAATCCCAAATACATAACAATTTATCAAAATTCAATAAGGATATTTGGGGAAAATTATCCATATTCATAACTCAACCGTACTAATAGGCTATATGGAAACCTAACATATCCAAAAATATTACAGATTGTTTTATTTAACACTTATCTTGTTATGAAAATATCATCAGGGACATCATTAAAATTATAATCATCAACATCAGGGTTGGGATGTCAGTAAGTGTAGAAGGGCCCGTCAGGGTCCCAGAAATCATTATCATTTCATTTTTACATATTTTTTAATCTAAACAATTCACATAATATAGAAAAAATATATTTATAAATTAATTAATTTCAATCCTTATCATGAAAACACCCCATATCACTTGTTATAATAAATATTTAAATAAATCAACATAGACCATGAGGAAATTAATGTTGACCACCATCCATATATGGATCCTTTCACCATTTTATCACATCCGTAAAATCCGCATCTTGAGATCTTCAATTTTAGACTCAACTCAAATATCCAATGTTTTTTCAACTGATATTATATCTAATAACATGTATCAGTAAATAATTAACTATAATAGTTAAAAAATTATTAAAATGATATAATTTAAATAGTCAAAATTTCGAAATTCTCGTTAAACAAAATCAGTTCGTTGAAACCATGACCAACCACTCACATTAGGTCTACAATACATCCCTAACATTATTATAAGAAAAAAAACCTAACACACAAACCCAAAACAATTTTTATGCTCGTCTAATTCAAAAAATTTCCTTAAATAAAAATAATTAATTGGTTTAACTCCACCATAAATTATAGTGGCTGCTGTAAAAAATGTCTCAAGTTCTCATCTATAATATTTAATCAAAATCACTAATTTAAACGACATTTCAAATGGTCAATTTCATCTAATTTTGTTAAACCCCGATGAAAATTTCATATATAGACACACCTTAACAAAAATTACATGAAATGACATAAAATTCTCTTCCTGAGGAACCCTATGGCCAATAAAACACAATTATATATAGGGATATTATGATTTCACCATATCCTACTAAAATAATAACTAAATTTCAAAATAAAATAATCCAAAAATAGAGGGATATGATGGAGTGATAAATAATGAGTGAGGAATAAATATTATGCCATTAATCTATAGAGAAATCATTATCGATATCCCCTCAAGATCATGGGAGGATGTCGATGAAGAATTGGGGTACCATATGGATAAATGGACCTACTCAATGTGCCTCATCCACATGAATCATGTGGTGGAATTATAAAAAAAGGTAAAGAAACCCATCATACACCACTCACAAAGTAGCCTATACTCTATATCAGGATACTAGCTAACTATTTGGTCTATTTGGGACACATACCGACCAATCATGTCATCAGTGTTTGCTGCAACTACTTAGACACCACAACGGAAACTCATGTTCTTTATCAGGTTCATAAACTCCCTTCAGATCCACATTCCATGACCAAATCCATCCTTATAATATATATAATCCATAAAAACATCATTTTTATTCCTGGTATTCAATCTAAAGTTCATAATATTTTAAATATTAAAAATGAATTTTGAATTAATTATCCCTCCAGAACATGGGTATTATAATATTCTTCCAATATATTTTGGAAATAATGGACATATAGGTTTTGTAACCGATTATGAGGTTGGTGTAAAAATTATATATTATTTAGATTTAGTGAGAATAAATACAATGGTGGATTGGATTCCTTAATGGATGTGCATTGAGAGATTAATTTATCCATTGAAATGTGAATTAAATCATATGTACTTGATATATACACATAAATAATGAGATAGACATAGCTGGTTAATCATTCCTATATAGATCATCCTTCTCCATATTTAGACTAGATTGAGTGCATTATGTTATATGTTGACAATCCTCATTTATATATTATTGATTATTTACTAACATAGAATTTTTAGTATAATATAAATCAATATCTTATCAAGTTAGATCAATTGAGAGTAGAAATACAAGACATTATTAATATAACTTCTCCATCATCATTTCCTACTAGGTGGGTGGCCATAGTTTGAGATACTATGGGTCATTTTTTAATCATTCTATCAAGACTTATTCATAAATAAATACTAGTCATGTGTGGTTTTTAATTTTTGTTTCCATTTAATTTCATATCACTTATATTTTTTCATAGATTTACCTTATAATGAATTATTTCTAATATAATGATTCATTAAAAAACATGATAATTTTTTTACAACCAACACCTTCAAATTCACCTCACATTTCTCAAGTCATAAATAAATTATCTCAACATACATTTATGTTGGTGTATTTTGATGAGTATCAAATGATGAAAACATATTATATAGAGAAAATTCATATATAATATTTTAAACATTCATTCTTTGTATTTTTATTAGTTATGAGTTATTGAAAACCATGTTGTTTTTTAAAATAATTAAATATCAAATCTAATTTACATTTCATTAAGTGAATATAACTATTAATCATTCGATTATTACATAACTAATTAGGTATCTCCAAACATGTTAAATAATAAATGATAAAACTAACACTTCTAGATTTATAGATAGAGAAATCATTTCAATTGTTCTGTAATACCAAAAAAATCCTATTATATTTAAATATATCTCTTAAATATAGATGGACAATGAAATTATGTGATGGTTTCTTCCATTCCTCCATCTAATGGCCTGAACACCATCATTTTTTATTGACTTTTTCATAATCCACCTTTCAACGGGTGAGGTGCAACCCTTACAAGGCACATAGGTGTAAGTATTACATGGCACGTAGGACTTAGAGGAATTCAGTTCTTGTAGGCTTCAAACACTACATATATCCAAGACTAACTACTTGGAACTGCTCCTCCCCAACACCTTCATCGTGAATCATCTCTCCACCATCGCATGGCTATTCGGTAGGCTATCCCTTGCTTTCACAGGCTTGTCAAGGTAGTACGTTCCATACCCTCTCATTCTTGAAATCTGTGTAGCTTCTACTATGGTGAATACTCCTTGCTCATCCTCCATATAAATCTTGTTCCTTGTAGGTTGTCTGGTTTTCATTTACACTTAATGTGGGCTGAAGGCCTGGAGGTTGCCCGAAGGCCTTACTAGCCCAAAGGATTCGGTGGCCCAAAATCCTTAAAGGACTCGGGGACCAAATCGATGGCCTGAAGGACTAAACAGGGGCAAATTTCCAGTTTCTACAGTACCAAATAGTCCCTACTATAGTATTTGATACAATATAGCGCAGTTCCCGCTACAATACCTGCTACAGTACCCTAGAAATTATGTCTCCACCTGTATTTGATCCTGGGTCACCTGGATTCACTTAAGAGTCATCACCAACCGGGCTGAGGCTCATGTGCACATCCATTCCTTAAATTCTAAGAATTCATATAAAATTACAAACTAATATTCATTATTATGTCACTCAGACTTTTACATTTTATAATTTATGGGAAATTGAATGATTTTTGTAATATTTCAACATGAATACATCAAAAATCGGTTATGCACATTAAGGGGATATATTTATAAAAAATTTCACGATTTATTATTTTTTTATTTTTATAATATATTAATTTATTATTATTAAATTTTTCTTGATTCATATGTTTGGTTTTTTAATATATAAAAATGTAACAAGTCATGGATGGTGTCTTACAAGGCCCATCAGCTGATTAATAATCCAAATAAACTTAATTATTTTCATGTGAATATAGA
Organism: Viscum album; assembly: GCA_963277665.1. NCBI lineage: Eukaryota > Viridiplantae > Streptophyta > Magnoliopsida > Santalales > Viscaceae > Viscum > Viscum album. The sequence continues at coordinate 1,227,693,813 of OY728127.1, read as the reverse complement.
AAAAATTTATATTAGTAATTATTTTTTATATATTTTTTATATAGATATTCTTATTTTCAATTTATTATTCTATAAACATAGTGTTCATGTCAAAGTGGAAGTGTAGAATGTGCTTATTATGTTACAAAATTCACTTATTAGATTACTTTGATCAAAATGAAACTATTTTTTATGTTAATTACATTAAATGTCTAATATTTTAATCCAATATAATGTATAGTTAATTTTAAATAGGTCATTATTTTTTTAATTTTTTTTGATGTTTCATTTTTTTGGGAGTGGATATAAAAAACATTAAAGAATTATATATAGTATACACTGTTAGATTGGTTAATTTACATTTGTATATCTAAAATTATAATTTTATAAAAAAATCAAGGATAATTTTTCTGTGGTTTTATGTTTTTTATTTTTATTTTTTATGTCTACAGGTCTTGTGAAATTGTATTCTAATATATGTTAATAAAAGATTTATGTTTCAATTTTTTTGACACAAATAATGAAATTGAATGTGAATTTTGGATGCTGTATTTTTATTAAAATTTATATCAAAAGCCTCTTTATAAGTATTTTTGATCATGATTTTAACTTTATTTTATAAAAATATCAACCCTTAATATAATTATGTATGTAAATTTATTTTGGATTTCAATAAAAAAGGATTATCTACTGAATATCAATATAATTTTTACTTCTATTTATAGTAATCCACAATAAAATATAATTTTAACATTGCTTTTTTATTTTAGTATTTAAATGATTTCAAAATATTAAATTAACAGAATATAAATGGCTTATTTGATGTTGTGAAATTATATATGTGGAACATAAATCATGAAAATATAAAAAATGATTTCAATAATTTCAGAAGTATTATAATTTTTTAAAAACAAATATATTTTTTAATGTACATTTATTATCATTAGAATTGAAGAATATCAGGTATTGATACTAGAATTATTGTCTTGTGGGTTTGGTGTCTTTAAGGTGATCTCTTCATGTGGATAGTGATAGTTTATTGATTCTTGTATGGGTATTGGGATTGTGTGAGCTTCAATTACTATAAACTTTAATATTCTTCCCTCTTCTAAATAATACAATGTGCAATAATCTTGATATATTATTGATTTATTAAGGAAAATTGTTCATCAAATCTCTCTATGGTCCCCTCAAGATACATTTATTACTTGTGAAACATTATCTTATCAATGGTTCCCAATAATACTATTTTTCATTCTTGGTGCTCACGAATCCTTGTATGTATGATAATGTCTAAAATATTATGATGGTGACACTAGGAGAATATAATTTTTAATTCCCCAAATTTATCTTTTTTATTATTTTATAACTATATTTTACCCTTTTATAATTTCTCTAGGATCATAGTTATTATTACATAAAATCTAGATATTATTTATTAATTTGGGATAATCATACATCTCTAGGAAAAATTCAATGTTATTATTATGAAAAAAAATCTTTTATTCATATGAGGTCATTCCCATTATTTATTATTTTTATGCATGTAAAAAAATTCAATTTTATTTATCCTTAGACCAATTAATATTAATTTTAATATTATTTGAGAACATTTTCTAATGTGTGAAATAGTCACTAAAAAAATATACATGACGAAAAAGGTATGAAAATCAAAATTCAAAGAAATTTTTAATTTAAAATAAAAAATATATATTTTAGATCATTATCACAATATCATCCTTCTTAATTTAATTTAATAATAATATTGAAAGTAAATATTTATTATGAAATTTTTGGGTATTTTATCCATTAATTAAATATATAATCATGCTTTTTTTCTAACAAATTTATCAATAAGAATGATATTCTAAAATTTAATAATATAAAAATTATTCATGACCAAATTACATAAAATGGAAACTGTAAAAATATTATAGATGAATAGGATAACTTTAAAGAATGTGGGAGTAACAAGTCATCTGGCTTATTTTCCACCAATAAGAATCCGGTCCAACACCCTAATATCTTTTTCCAAGTCTTGTGTATTGATGCTAGGATCATCGCCTCACCTCACAACACCAATTTAATGGAAAAATCTCACCATTTTATATGTGACTAGGTAGCCAATAATTTTATAAGATGTTACATGGATTCCATAGAATCATTTTATTATAAAATTACCCCTGAAATCCAACGGTGACATAGGATATCACAATACTAATTAAGCATAAAATTAATAAATCCTATATTCCAACTCCTTCCATCATGCATGTTAGGTTAATTTTAGATATAAAGCTTTGGGGAAGTAATATTGAATTGGGTTTTTTTGTGATAGAATGGTTATTCAATTAAAACATAATATGATATGAATTCAAACAACCCATCATAAAAATATGGAGAAGGGTATTTTATATTAAAAACTCCCATATAACTAGGGTTTCACTTCATGGTCATGAATTTAATTTAATTATTCCACATATAACTTTCCAAAACCATGAATAGAGTTCCCATTCACCCATGTGTCCCACATTCTGTTCTTTAAAACCTCCCAAGATTGTTAAAAAAGTCACTGATATTACCATAAAATGGGTTTGTATCCATATATAAGGGAAATATATCGGTGTCCAATTTTTCAAGGTAACATACATTGGACAAAATCAATCCTTTAACATTAATTTCCTATTACACCATGCCACCTCAATTTTTATAAGGAAAAAACACTATAAATCCTGGGTCAACAAAGAATTCTATATTACCTCTTGATGGAAATGAAATGGTCATGGTTCACACATATATCTTCAATCTATATGAAGCATTTGAATCATAATCACTACTACACAATGTATAATATATAGTGTTATCTTTTGTCAACACTAGAGAAAAGGACTAATAAAGGGAACTGTTTATCCTTTCTAAATAAATGTGTTGATAAATGGTACCCTTTAAAAATGTTTTTTGTGCTAAGAAAGGGATACATTTATAAGCGAGATCTTAGCACAACTAAAGGGTACTTTTATCAACACATTATTTTTAGCTTTGGTAATGGGTACCTTTTATCATATCTTTCTTACATTGATAAAGGTGATGATCACTTTTGGGAGTCGTACATCAAAATATTGCAAGTGAATCCGCTTCTCTATATTTGGTTTCATCAAATGCCAAGATTAGAAGCCTACTACCAAGATGGGCTCCCACATACTCAATTCACCCACACTCATATCCGATGGTGGGACCACACATGCCTTGGACCACTCATTGCTTCCCACAGTGTAGTAGACCCACATACGCATGGGTCTCTCACCTTCCCCATCGTCTTGGTATATAAATGTCATGTCCATCATATTTTAATATATACTAATAAAAATAAAAAAACATTTATTATTAATATCAAAAATATAAAAAATAGAAATAATTAAACAAAGATTAATAAAAATAAATAAATTTTAAAAATATAAAAAAATATCAGTTAAATAATTATTTATAATATATATTATAAATATTAATAACTTGTATGTAATGAATATAGATATATAAAATGACTAAATTTGATATAATCAAACAAATAAAAATAAAAACATTTGAAATTTAAAAAATTATTAAAAATTGTAGTAATGAAATAATTATTTAGATAAATGAATAAATATAATATACATATATATAAATTATAAATATTTATCAGTAGTATATATTAAATATGGATATTTAAAATGATTAAATTATAACAATTAAATAAAAAATAAAAAATTATAGAATCACAAATTTATTAAAAAATTCAATGAAAAAATTATTAATAAAAAATTATTAAATAATATATATATATATATATCCATTAATTATAAATAGTATTAAATAATAAAAAATATATATTAATATAGAAAAATAATAAAATATAATAAATAAAATAATATTATTGTCTTATTAAAAAAATTTATTGTTTGTATGCATATTTATTTATCAATACATCTAATATTTTTAATATATATATATAATATCTCATTAAATATAATTTATATAATAAATACTATTTTTTCATACATTAAATTTGTCATATAGTTAGTGACAATGGTTTATGATGAAAAATTTATATTAAATATAAATATTGACTAATTTTATTGATGAACAGACATTAAATTGAATGTCCTTAGATTTTTCAATTTTACAAATATCACATGTATGTTACATTAATTTCACACCTATTTATACATAATTAATTGATTATTATATACAACACATAAACAAAAATATTTTTATAATTAATGAAATCTTATATAGAAAGACAAACAGCTAATAATAATCCAATATATTCAAATATTATTATTCATTTAATAATTTAATTCATTAACCGGATAAATTTATTATATTATGTTTTTAATCTATAAAGTAAATTTATTTATTTAATTTTTATTATTATAGTTAGTATTATTTAATCATTTGTAATATTTTAATACTTTTTATTTTTATGGAAATTCAATCGTATTAAAATATTTATTTATATTTACTATTTACTATTTTCTAATATCTTCAATATTTATTTATCTTCATTTTAATATATATCAATATTTTTTGAATAATTTATTTACTTATTAAAAACTATAAATTTTTTCAATATTATTAAGGTGTACACATTTTTAATTATTCAGTTTAACTGATTTTTAACATGTATTCCTTTAATATTATATATTCATTAATGTGAATGATTTTATTATAAATAAATATTCATAAATAAATATATTTATAATATTATATTTACTATATTTCTAAAATAATATATTTATTATTCTACGTTAATAATTCTTATTTTTAGAATTATCTATGTATATAATTTAAAATAAATAATAATGTTTTTAAATATTAATAAAATTTTAAGGAATATATATAAATAGTTAATATATTTAATATAATTTTATTTAAATTTATATTTATTATATATATACTTATATATATAAAAATATAAATATATGTAGTGATATAAATTTATTTATAACTATAAAAATACAACAAATATGTCTAAATAATGAAAATATTTAATGTATTTATATTTATATTTATATTTATTTAATAAATATATAAATTTAAATTTAAATTTAAATTTAAATTTCAGTATATTACTGAAAATATATTTACCGTTATATTTATAAACATATATTTATTATAATTAGTATATTATATATTTATAATTATAAATAAAGAAATATAATTTTTTAGAAATATAGTATATAATTATAAATAAATAATTATATATTTATGTTATTATAAAATTATATTAAATATATTAAAATAAATTATATAGTTAATATATTTATATTTTTATATTAATAATGATAAAAATATATTAATAATTATATACAATGTTTTATAAACATAATTAAAAAACAATTCACAAATATTTTTTTAATAATATAATTACTAATATTTATTAATAATCTATCTTTATTAGTACTATGGTTTTAGCACTATTAATGATGGATTTTATTGGTTCATGTTTTCCACTGATTAGGTGATCTTTTATTAGCTCTTATTAATTTATTCTTGATCAAACACCTCACTATAAGAACATTATTCAGAGTGTTGATAAAACCAGACATGATATTTTTAGAAGAACCCTAACCATACAATCTTATGTCTTTCCTCTAAAGCTATCATCGATTTCCAGTGAAACCATCACTCCCCCTCGACCTACTTTCAGATGAATCCCGCCTCGAATTTATGGTATGTTATTTTTTCCACCTCTCTCATTGTTATCTTGTTCTGGTTTCACGGTGTGTGTTAATGCAACATTTTCATAGCTCAGTGCTCTCGTGGGGTCTTCGGTTTCCTTCTCCTTCATTTTATATTCCATCCATGTTCTTCTTTACCCTCCCTCACTATGTCATGTTATTGTCTAAACCCTAGTTCAGTTTAGGTTCTATTTTTTAATGTCTTGATTCATAGGGTGTTCTAGTCTATTTCTGGATAGAATTGATTTTCAGTTATTGTTATGTATTTTTGTAATATGTATTAATTTTGTATTTGTTGTTATATAATCTAGAATAATGTCTCATTTTAATGTGATAGTTAGGGATACAAAAATACTATGGTATTTATTGATTTAGTCAAATATTTTTGGAAATGAATTAGAAATATGATGAATGATTTGTGCCATAATTCATGGTGTCTTTTTTAGTTATATAATGGAAACGTGGTTATGAGTTGATTATTTGGAATAAGGGATTTCTTGGATTTGGTGGCTTATAATTGATTTAAATTAGTTTTTCATAGCTTTAGTTGGTGATTCAGTGTATGGATTTCAGATTTACTGGATATCCAAATTCATCTAAATATATCTTAGAAATTCTCATGGATGATAAGATTAATGATAGGGAGGATCTAATAGTAATCCCTTATTTTACTTGTTTTTTACCCATTATGGTGTTATTCATGGAATTTATATGGATATTGTATAGTTTTATTTTATTTTTTATTTTATTTTATGGGTAGTTTTTCATTTGAGGATTCAGTGTGGGTATTGTTTAATTTGGGATGGATTATAATGTATTTTTTGATAGGGTTCGAGTCTCAATATGTGTTTTGGAGATTAATTTTTCTATCAAGGTGTGACATCTATAGTTTACTACAATATGTTAAACTAGATATATGGTTGGATTCCATCATGTACCGTTTGGCCCATACAATGCCTTGGGTGGTTTGAGGGATCCATTTGGTACCCAGTGGCCCTAGACATGGTACGTGATATCATGAATGGTAGTATTTTTTGAGTTAGATTTATGGAAAATCTATATGTACCCACTTTTATACTTTTCTCTTCTCCCCTATGATTCTAATATCCTCTTACCCTAAAGTATAAATTTCATGGTCTCCATTATTTCTCTGTTTCCTCCCGCTTCTTGGAACTATTTTAAAGCTAAATCCATATGATATTTCTTAGATAAATCTAATGTTATTCCCCCCTCCTCCCATTTCATTCACTCTTCTCCCTATCCATATAATTTTGCATAGACTAAATGGGGATTTTTTATTAAATTCCCCTAGAACATGGTGGAATGAACTCTATATCATGGGTTATACTCATTTCTTACTTAATGTAGTTTTGGGTTTGGTTATTAAACTCCATTCATAATTATTTTAATTAAATGAAATTCCCAAATGTTTTACATTATGGATTCCAATTTTTATTAATGGATTAATGTGATGTTTTATACAAACTTTTTTAGAGATTAGGGATAATATATAATTGTAAGAATATATATATATAGTAAACCATATTATGTTTCAATGGTAGTTTTTTAACATCAATTGTAGTTGTATTTGGGATTTTGTTATTTTGTTATGAGATTGTAGTTCGATGGTTTTACGGGTTTCATAATATCAATATGAATTTTAAAATATCTCAGTTAATATTGTTTGGTGATCTAAAATAACCATGTGATTCTCAAGATATTTGTATAAATTGTTTCCCCATATTTTCAATTTTTTTTATAAAATTCATAATATATTTTAAAACTATAAATATATTGTTTCAAAATATTTTTATAAATAAATGATAACATGTATTCATGTTTATATTGGGGTATGTATCAAATTCTATTGTGCAAGATATTTATACTTCTTCTATCTTCGGATTAATAAAACATTATCATCTCTAGTCATCACAGCCCCGATAAGGTCCAAAACCTCACATGGTTTAATCAAAACACCAAAAATAAATGAACTAGTACCTTGTCCAATTTTGAATCATGGAAATATTCCACAAGGTCCTAGTGACCATTTCTAGAAGGATATGATGTCTAACCCATATAGATCATCAAAAACTGATTCTCGAATCTATGCATACCACATTCATTGGATTTATGGTTTAATAATGGGGCTCCAATGATCAATTTGACACTACGTTAAACACCATGATCCTCAACCTTTAATTTTTAAACGTAATCATGGATCATTCACTCAAAATAATTTATTCTCTCTCTAGGAATCCAGTACTGAGAGAATCTCTCAATTCCGACTAAGTTAATATTGCAATTGAAAGAGTTTCTCTTTAACTTATATCATAGAAGATCAAAATACCTAAATAGGGTTCCCTAAAACCCATATATTTAATGTCCACTAATAATGTAATAAATAATTAATTATGATGAACTAACTATGTCATAAATATTTTTTATAAATAATTACATACCTATAATATATATTATATATATTACATAATAAACATAAGTATTTAAATTGACTCATAATTCTAGATAATATTATAAAAATAAGGAATATCAAAATAATATTTATTTAAAAAAATTAATTCATGTATTTACATAATTAATTGTTATCAAATTTAATAAATAAATTCAACATAACTATTATTTAATTTAATAATAATAATTTAATTTATTTATCGGTGATCGATAAAACTTGGACTACAATCAGACCCTTTTGTGGTTCCCACCATGTCCATTATTATTATTCACCAAAATACAGATGATTTTTTATTGTGTTATTGTGTTTAGCCCTATAGTAACTTATCTCAACATTAGTGAATAAAATTTACAGTCCAAGAGAGTAGTTCAGAAACCCATCTAATCCCATAAAGTGATAATTATTAGTCATAGAAAAGAAAACTAATGTGTGAAAATGAACTATGTAATATAATCTCTTTGACATATTATGTATCATAATGTAGGAAAAAAACTTGATTCTTAATCTCTTCTTATTTTATTAATTGGTGATCTGCCTAGAAATATTTTCATTCGACTACCATGACATTGGATTTATGAAGGCACTGCAACCCTAACAAACTTGGATAGAGATATTACTTCATATAATTAGAGAGAAAACGTATATCTTTATCATTCAACCAATGTAATACCAATGACACACCGAACAAAAACTACCTCACCATGAATTTACTATCACAGTTTTATCCATTCATCAATGTAATTGAGAAACTGAAACATATTGACAATTATCTCATGTTATGAGACTAATTATCATATTCATAGTTAGAAACTTCCAATGACACCTAAAACATGTGGTGTTCTAATTGGGGAGTATTTCGTTATGAAATATACTATATAGATCTCCATGTGTGAAATTGATGGGATGAAGTATCAATTCTTACGAGCCCCATCACCTGATATATCAAAATCACATGTGTCTAGTCAATAAGATTTATCTGGACTAAGTTTGATTACATTATGATTAATTTAATGTTATCTCTATATTCTCATTATATCCTAGGAACTACTATAACACATTGAAATGACACATAATCTTAGTATTTTACTATAAATATAGTTAAAATCAATGTTTTGACAATATTAAAATAATATTAATGTACATCAGAAGATGGATCTATGGAACCCACTTTCAAGAGTCCCTCTTTCACTAGACATAACACCTAATAAGTCTCAATCTAATAGCTCTCATATGAGAATCATTATTTTGCAGGGTTAGGGATTTAGTCAGGGGGTATTCAACATTTTGTTTTATTTATTTTCTTATAACTATGACTTCACCTCTCTGGGTAAAATCACTAATGAGACGAGACTTATGAAGTATATTATTTTTCCACTAGATGACATGGTCTCCTTGTAAAGAACCATTGGTGAAATATTATCAAATTAAAATTTAAAAGGGTTTACTCTACTAGTAACAAACAACAATGTCTATGAGAATATTGTTTATACAAAATTCTTCTTTAGTTGCATCAGAATATTCTATACACTCGGATTCTACTGTAGAAATTGTGAACGCATTTTTCTAAATATTTTCATGCTCATTGAGCCACCATTCAAGAAAATGATGTATCCTAACTATGATTTTAGATCATCATTATTTATTCTTGAAAATTCCATTAGTGTATCCACTCACTACTTAGTTATTTATCTCATTCATATATTATGAATATAACCTTTGTAAACCTCAAGAAATTTAGGATAGTTTTCCTAGCTTATGAATAAATCTCCCATGAATTATATTGATATATTTCCACTATGCTTAAAGAAAGGGAAATATCTGAAATTATACATAAAATCACATACATGATAGATCCTACTAACAAGTCATAAGGGATTCTTATAGTTCTTAACATATCCTCTTATATTTGTGGACACATTTTCCTAGAGAGATTGATATATGTGACATGGTAACCAAACCCCTCTTGGATTTTTCTATACTATACCTATTGAGTACCGTGTTAATATATGTACTTCGATTAACCTAAAAAGCCTATAATATCTATCTTTATATGTAATTCACCCTAGAATGTTTGATTCTCCACCTATGTCTTTCGTAGAGAAGCATTAATTTCACCATGTCTTAAATAACTTTTAGAATTATACATTATTTCCCTTTATAAATATGTCATCATCGTATAACAATAGGAAAACAAATAAATTACCATTAACATTATTATATACAATTGCCTCACTGTCATTCTTGATGAAACTAAATTATCTTATCATCTCATCAAAATTAACATTCTATAATCATGATGTCTGCTTTAACCCATAAATGAATCTTTCCATCATAAACAATTTATTTGAAGTTATTGACCAAATAAACTTTTTAGGTTTAGTCATATAGGTTTTATAAACAAACAACCCATTATGAAAAGTACATTTGACATAAATTTTTGAAATCTCATAATTATGGAAGGCTACTATTCCAAGTAATATTCTGATGGATTACAACATTTCTACGGGTGATAAGGTTTCATTGTATTTTATCCCGTATCATTGTAGATCACTAGGGTAGATTGACTACTAAGATGAGAGGGGTGAATAAATGGTTTTATTTCATTAATACCTTATCTTTCAAATTAATCCACTAAAACATGTTAATGTTCAGGATCTACATGATATTATAACTCAATATAACTCCATTTACAGTGGTAGTAACAGAAAGGGTTGCAAAAAATGTTTAAAAGGTTTAGTATAAAGTCATACTAATTTCAATGTAGGTCATCCCCATAAACCTAGATTCAATATTAAAATTTCACTGTTTTTTAATGTGATTAAAATGTCTCCATATCTAAAAGAAATACTCAGGGTTTTCTTGATCCAACCAATGGATTTGTTCCTCCATCTCCAACTGAGAGACTCCTTCTACTCCTTTCTCTAACTAGAATACATGAACTACTCCCAGATCATACTTAAATACATTTACTTTGTTCAAAGGATTTATCCACTACAAGATGATTCTATAATCTTCCTTCATGATATTACAAAATCTTACTTTTATATATATATATATAACTATTCTCAATGGCCACTAGTAAGCCCTATAGCCCTAGTTCAATAATTTTAATCACCTATGATGGATCATTTTCTTCAACTGATCAGGCTATAATTCATTCTTCTATAATGAAGACCCAGCCTTAGTGTGATATGTGAAAATATTGCACAAACATTCTCCAATATTTTAATCAAGAATAATACTTACCCAATATCAATTCAAATCCACCTCATGAATGGAATTCATGGAATCTAAACTTCTTATTTTGGGTATCTCAATATTTTTACATGTTTATATAATAATCAATGTTATATCGACATAGTTATTCTTTTATATGCACGCAATAAAATCAATTAAGAGATTTATGTGAATGAAATTGATGTTCAAGAATGAACTCACATTGTTATTTGTTTCTTTCCACAGACACAGTATGTTTAAGTCCAAAAACATCAATGCTTACCAAACCACATCTACATGGGCATGAATTAAATTTCCTTTTATCTCATGCAATCCAAACAGACACTATCCACAATTATAAATTTTCACAAACACACACAAAAGATTGTTTATGCCCTGATGTCCACATTGTAAAATCCCTCTACACGGGTGCACCTTAAAAATCATGTAAACCAAGTGGATAAGGTTGCATGAACGGTTATCCTTCTTCTTCAGGAAGAACAACGTTTGCATACACTGCCAAGTAGATGCTTACAAATATTCATGTGAACCAGGAAGGATTCACAAACCTTTTACCATCATGGAATATCGAGTGAAACTGTAATTCACTATCCCTCAATGATTTATGGAATTGGTTCTTCATGATGCTCCTTAGATAGTGCATTTCACTTTTCAAGGACCCATATAATCCTCATCTCCTTCATGTAAGATTATTGTGTGGATGGATTCTTTATGTTCTGATTGAGAATGTCTTAGTTACATGGTTTTCTATAGAGAGCATGATTAATTACCAAAATCACAGTTTCCCTCCCAATTACAGGTTCTTCTCATTTTAAAAATGATGAGAATCATCTCATTAAACTTCCTCAGATCCAATTTTCATACCTCATTAAAAATCCCTAAAAATATGAAATTTCAAGTCATATTTATCATACACAATTTTTGTATGGATATTTAAATTTATTTCCTATTTCATGGTGTTTCTATTTATGAGTTGACATTTCTCTTTTATGTGGTGTCCTCTCATGATTTGGAGAAGGAACACATGCATATCCTTTATCCATGTTCAAAACCATTCATTTTTAAATGGTTTGAAAACCCATTTAATCATTAGATGAATTATCTTCATTCATTTCATCACATGAATATTGAGTATAACATGCAAGAATAATGATTCATATGTTCATTATTTCTACTCTTCACTCTTAGAACGATCAAGGAGGACTTGGGGTCGATCGATGTTGGTCTAACCATCTATTCTAGTAGGGATATAGCTTCCAGTGTTGCTAGAGATAGGAGTTGACTATGGTTCAACCAAATTGACAAGATCACCCATATCATGTGGATCATTTTATCTTACTACATTTTAAAATGGAGGAACAATACCCATGACCTAAACAACCCACAACAAAATATCCATAGTCCAGGTGATTGTATATCACTCAACCGCAGCTGACAATCACTCAACATTATCTTCCCCCTCACCCTGTACCACCACAGACTTGTTGTCATCACAATCATTACCCTATTCATGGTGTTTCCACAATACCTGCACCTTAAACATGGGTGCCATTATGGATGTTCTCTTTAGACCAACTATGTTGGCCTCGAGCTGGATATGTATACTATCTATTGGGATTGGTTGACCCCATCGGTCTTGAATATTCCCTTAGTTGAGAGTGGCCTTTCCTATCATGGTGTTTCTCATTTTTTAATGTATTCAACAATTTATACATAGAAATTTTATCTAATAAATAAATCAAGTTAAAATTAATAATAGACTAAGAATAAATGATAATCTTCTTCCTCATTTCTTCTTCATGTAATTCTAAAATATTTTTATATGTATTTCATCACACTCAATTATTCTTTACATCATGAAGTGTGAGATTCATCTTTCTTTAACTTTTATAATCTTACACACATTTCTATAAACAATGAATTATTATTTTATAAATGTCTCAAACAATTATCAACAGAATAATCAATTTTTAGATTTTGAATGAATAATTTTCCAAGTTTGACATCCAATTCCATAAAATAAATCCATTACAATTCTATAAGAATCAAAAAATCATCATCGTCTCGATACAAACATATTGAAATATCATTGGAAAAAAATGAAATACTACACAAAATAAAAAATTTATGAAACCCTTCACTTCAATTATTTATTTATGGGTTTTGACCCTACCATCCATGTCCAACATTTTATTTAATAACCATTTTCACACAATAATATTTACATTATATAGAGTGTATGAAAAATTTCAAACATGAATTTGATTCATGGAATCAATATTAGAATGCATGGACGATTTCAATTTAGAAAATATCCACTCCTTATAGTACCTCCATGTAGGCTATAATTTCATCATTTATAATGAGTAATGCTTCACATAAATCAGTGAAAAGAAAACTATAACGTTCTGATTCTCTAACCACTTGAGTTGAGAACCATTGTACTTGTGTCATGAGAACAACTTCATCCCCCTATCTATCTTTTGGAGATTATTCCTATACCATGTCTTGTACATCTAGAGCATTAACATATGCTAATTCAATATTTCTATGTCTATTTCCATTGAAAATGTGTTAACATTCTAGAAATGTGTCTTTCCTTTCACCAATAACTTTAATATCATAAAAGTTATATAGGTACAAAAATTATCTCTTTTGGATAACCTATAAATACGATCTTCATGCTTTTAGATGCCAATTTTTCACTATTTATTATTATGAATAAACCCTTCAATCCACATACACATCTGAGTGAGAGATTGGGTTTCATTCTATACCAAATCTCATATGGAATCCCATCTATAGCTTCAGTTGGTAGTCAGTTAAGGGTATATTCTGTTGTTTGTAAGGAACATCTCCCAGAGGATAATGGAAGAGTTTCCCAACTAATCAATGATATTACCATGTCTAGAAATATTATATTCATCATTTCACTAATAGCAAGAAACTGTGGTGTATAAGGAGGAGTTATTTCAGATACATTCCCACACTCTTTCAAGTGATCAATGAATTTTTTTAAGATATTTTGTTCTACGTTCAGAGTGGACTACATAGATCATCATGCCTCGATATATTTCTTTATCCTATTAATATTAATTAAAAATATAAAAGAAATATGAATTATACCAGAATAATTATATATATCCATACCTACTACAGTCATTGGTGAATGTAATGAATTAAGAAAACCCACCCCTTTTCGCTGATGGAAATGGAAAACATAAAACGGTGTCAATTAATTCCAATAAATTATTGGCTCTTATTACATTCACATTAAAGGTTTATTTTTTCATTTTCACTTATATGAAATTGTGTCATATATCCAAGGGTTTTAACTCAATTGATTTTATATTCCACCCATGATTTAATTTCTGTAATCGCTTCTTATTTAACTGAACATTCCAATTGATCCATATAAAGTTGTAATATGAGTTATATTTCATGGTTTTTTCATTGACATTCATTACTAGGTTTTCAGGTTCATGTATATTTAAGAATGTGTTAAGATATTCCATACTGTAAAACATGTTATACTTATAAATGTCATAAAAAAATTCCAAATTAGAAATAAAATCCCATTGTTTTCAGATAAAAAATGGAGGTTATGATTTTTGTTTTTGATGGGACATAATAACAATTAATTAAAATAATTAAAAACTATTTGGAGATGTCAATTGATAATCTCCCACTAATAAGGCTGATAGAATTTCACTATTTATATCTCAAAATAAACTTCACATTTTGAATCCTTCTTAAATCTATTTGGTTTTGGTATATTAAATCTAATGTATGAGCCACCTGATGTATCCAATACACAACATTTAGATAAAAAGGGATTAATTAAATGACAAAAATACATGAAGTTAGAGAATCACCTTAATTCTCTCTAGATATTTATTTCTACTTATAGTGTAATTTCATTCCACATTGAATGAAGACTAGCTCTTTCTCATTTCCCAACCTCGATATCCTTGGTTTCTTGTAAGGATGGTTCATCGGTGTCTTTTTCTTGGACATAGTGGTAGTCCCATTAGCTTTTCCATTACTCCTCTTTTTCACTACAAGGACTGTAAAATTTGTATTATTCATATCCTTATCATATTGGATAACTAGATGAATAATTTATGAGTGAGAATTTAATATGTTTTTCATATTTTAGTATAAAATTAATGTTGGATAGCGTGATGGTAAAGAGGAATGAATGAGATCACCTTCCAGTTATTAATTCATCTTGATCCAAAGGGCATAAGTCTATCAATGTACATCATCATCCTAAGTAAACGAGGTCTTGTTTGATTCACATATTCTAACCTTCACAAAAAAATACATTACATATATCTTACCATTGTTGTGTTCCTCTATCCAGATTTAATTCTTATAGACAAGTCATCATCCTGTAGGCATCATCATCCTCATCCATTATCTTCAATTGACTAGACATAGATAACCACATGATACACTAAATATTTAGTGCATCATGTACAATATTTTTTCATATGTCGTTATCTTCCATGATTTCTCCTTGATGCGGCTCATCTTGAATTAAGGACTCCTGCACATCATGCTTCATTTCTTTGTGTAGCACTTTGTGCAAGTACATATACCACTCATGGAAATTATTACCAGTTAAGATATTTTTTTTACCCATTATGGATTTCAATGATAATGTACAATTTTTCATGGTTATTTCCATTTCAACTCTACAAAAAAATTAATTTAAAAGTTAGTACAATATTTTTATTACCTATTTGTAATTTGGAAAAATTAATTATTAAACAATTAAATTTATCCCAATGTTATAACGAACATCAATTTTCCTCACTATTAGATTACAATTAATTTGTCTCTTCATCATTCTAGTGGAAAGGATCATCTAAACCTCCCCTCATAGTTTAAAATATATTACTACACCACTACTAAGATAGTTCCAAGGTATAAACTCAAATATCCAACCACATTAACTCATTGTTTCATCATCCATTGAGTAAAGTCCTAGATTATTGGTATCATAACCATGAATCCATTAATTATTTGACACTAATGTGATATAAATAAACCTATGGACATCAATTTTATATAAAAATTAGATAATTAAACCCATTACACTAACAAGAACTCCCCAATAGTAGGAGGCACAATCAACTATCCCTAAAGGGCACCCCAACAGTTGATTTTTTTCATATTTTGATCAATGGAATGCATTACAACAGAAAATATATTTGAAAAATTTTATTATTTCTTGAAGAATGTAATCCATTTTTATTAAATATGTTCCAAAAAATATTTTTTTATCACAACTGAAAATGCATTGATATAAAAAAATACATCACATACTTATATTTTTTCTAGTTTATTATTTTATTAATCTCACAATAAAGATGCACATACATAAAATAAAAAACAACGAATAAAAGAAATAATCATACAAACGAGACTTGGTAATCTAATATTGGTTAATCCATTTTAAATTTAATAGATTATCCATGACCTAGGGGTATTATACATTAGTTTTTTCCTTACTCGTATTATAGCTCGACCCGGGACTAGTGGATTAACTTCTTTCCAGCTGTACTGCCTGTTATTTGTAGGGTTTGTGTCTTATAGCATCATCATCTATTGTACAAATATAATCACACAAAAGATAGGGGTTATAAGTGTGAAATATTTAATAGTTAAATTGGACATGCATTCCCGTATTAATATTGAAAAAATTCAATATTGAGACTATCATTTAATTATATACGTATTAAAATCATCGCATGCATGTAATTAATAAATAAAGAAATTAACTAAGTCATACATAGCTACGATCACTACCTCGATACAAATATGTATAATCAATAAATATGCAATAATAATTAAAATCCAATAAAATTAATGTAAATGGATATTTCAATAAATTAAATGAATTATAAAAATTCCAATAATTTATTTCATTTAGTCACATCATTATTCTAATTCATATCCCAATAATTAAATTAATTAAACAATTGAAATTAATAATAAAATTAAATTAATATTTCATAATAATATAAATATTATTAATGTCTAACCATAATTTAATTTAAATAAATTTAGTTCAAAATGAAAATAAAATAATTTAATATTTAATTGTTGACAAAATAAAATAATTATGGCCCCAAAATCCATGCTTATTCCCATTATAGGATTTATTGTTGACCCATAAGCCAATGTTTGTTCACGAAGATCACATGAAAAGGAATTATTAGCTAGGTTGGACTACCCTAACCTGTTTTTGAGTCTGGCTAACCAAACCCAGCCCACTACAGAGACAATATTTTCTAGAAGGACCTTAAGGTTTACCACATGATTGTGATCCATCATAGGGGGGATCGATATAGCAGATGACCATGGGGTTTGACCTGGACATTTGAGGAGGGTAAAGCTAATGGGATATAATAGTGAGGGTGGCTTAGAGTCGATTTAGCTCACTCTCATAGTAGCTAGACTAGTGGTGTAGACTTAATCAGTAGCAGAATGGGAAGACAGAGCATAGGAGTGGTCTAAGGGATCCGGATCTCATAAGTGATTGAAGAGGTCAAGATAGATCCATAAAGTTGGTGAAGACCATACCTTGTGGGAGGTGGTTTTGCTAGATACTGTTCTGAGTGAGCAGTTTTGGTCCTTGTTCAGGCCAAATAAAAGTTTATTCGATGGTTCTATAATAACAAGGATGAGTTATGTGGATTAGACATTAGTGAGGGGTGGTCCGCCTGAGTGGAAGTTAGTTGACTGAGGGAGGTGAGGGCAATAGATCCTTCTTGGATTGAATGGGGAGGGGATAGCCTGGGGAGATGGAGGAGGCAGGGCTAGTAGGAGGTGGTTCACTAGAGGATAATAAAAAGAAGGCCAATGGGATCTTCATCTTCATTTATGTTATTATCTCATTCTGAGAAAGTCTCACCGAATAGAGTAAAACTAGACACCTTAAATTTTCAAAACATTTCAACTATTATCCTACCAACTAAGAAAAAATAGACACCCATAATTTTTTATATTATTCGTGCATCCTAAGATATTTTTTCAGGAAAAATTAAACAATTATAAAATATTATAAAAAATATAAAATTTTAATTTCTACCTTTGGAAATAAAGGGTTACTATATGGATTGAATCTCGTGGCAAGATTCTAGCCGTTCTTTGGATGTAAATCTCCATATACAAGAATATGATAAATATATAGATATAGATATATATATAATTTTTTCATAAAAAATTAAATTTGAAAAACATAAAATCTAAAAACCATTGTGTTGATCAATAAATATTTTTGGAATACCGTTAATTGGCCATCTGGTATTAGGTCGATGTGTAGTTGGAGTCATTGGTATTGATTTCAAACACTCCTGTTAAATTTAATGAAAAATAATTTATCAAGGCTATGAAAGACCAAATGATTTCTCTGATACAAACTTTTTGTACTGGGTGTAGAGCAGAAACAAGTGGGTGGGGGATTTAAATTGTTTCCATCATTGAAGTGAATAATAATTTCAGTATTCTATGATCTGGAAATCAGTACGACCCATGACTAATTATTGGTTTAATCACAGGATATTTATTGGTTTAATCATATCATAAAAAATATGATTACAAATACTTTATATTATTTTCAAGTGCATACATTTTTCCCAAGTCCAGAGTGACTGTTGTGGGAAGGATAAAATACTGAACCCCTCTATATCATCCTCGCACACCTTTTGAGTCATCATGTATGTTATGTTTAGATTATTGTTTCTAGAATATAGCTCTAATGGTTAATTCAATTCATCGTTGATCCCCATAATACTTTTAATTCAATTCACAGTGGCGAATGTGGATCATTCTCTTGGATTGAGATATTCTCTCTCTAAGACTCAAGATGAGAGAGAATATTCTATTTCTTATTGAGAGAATACTCCAATAGAAAGAAATTCTATATGATTTATATATTTGAAGATCAAAATACCTAGATAGGGTTCTATAACCCCAATATATTCAACTTCTTCTCAAAAAGTAATGAATAATTAATTATGAGAAACTAACTCTATCAAAAATATTCTTTATATTTTATCACATACTTGTAATATATATTAAATATATTTTAAGATAAAAATAATTAATTAAATTTAGTCAAAATTTTAGATAATATTATATGAACATGTAATATGAAAATAATATTTTTTTGTTAAATATTAATCCTTGTATTTATATAAACACTTGTAAATATTTCTAATCCTTAATTTCCACCCAATTATTCTATAAATAAATGAAAAATAATGTATTTATTGATATGTGATTGGTAATACATGGAAAAATTTTGGACATCATGGGGGTCTCAAAATATCCCACAATCCAATTCACCAGAATATGGTATATTTTTTGATGTGATATTGTGTTTGACCCTCTTGTCCCTTATCCAGATTATAGTTAATAGTATTTACAAACCATGAGCATAGTCTAGAATCCCATAAAAGTCCCTAATGAGAAAATGAATACTTATAGAATTGAAAACTAAAATATTTTCATGAATTATGTAATATAATCTCTTTATCATATGATGTCTCATAAAGAATGACACACACACATGTCACTACGCATTCACTCATTTTTATTTGTTGGTCTACCTAGATGGTTTTACATTAAAATATCATGTACATGTATTTATGAAGGTACTACCATCAAAACCATACATGATAGAGATATTACTTACTATAATTGGATACAAAAAATCCAATCATGATCATTCAACCAATTCCATACCACCAGTGACGCATCCAACACAAAATACCTCTCCACGAATTAATTCTCATGGTTTTTTCCATGAATTAATGTAAATAATAAAATTTTACACATTGATAATGATATCACTTCTGAAGACCAATACATATTTCCACATATATAAAGAAACAATGATACCTAAAACATGTGGTGTTTATATTGGTGATTTTGTCCTCATGATCTCAATGAATAGAGGTCAAAAATTGTGATATTCATGAAAAACATTCTCAATGATTATGACCCCCCGTCACCTAATAAGAGAACATCATTTGTGTCCTTATATTATAAGGTTTCTGGACCCCATGGAATTAATTTAAGAATACATCCATGATATATCTACTTTTTCATTATAGTATGTGAACTTCTATACCACATTAATATGACACGTAATAAAAGGACATTACCATAATTATAATGGGCACATAAGTATCAAAAATATTATTCTATGTTAAACATGTGTTTATATATCAAACTATATAGATATGGTGGTAATATATGTACATAAAAATATGGTTCTTGGGAACCGACATTCAAAAGTTTAGCGGTTCCATAGCATTTTATATAGAGATGTAAACTCTCCGTTACTTATTTCAGTGAACCTTACATTTCAAATTTATCATTAGTGATCGCCTAAAATCCAATAACATAATTTTTTAGAATATTTCTTTTAAATCACATCGAGTACCCCATATTTGATACAATAACATAGTGTCATACTCTTAATGTGTCACCACATTTCCCTTTAATTATACTTGGGAAATAATTGAACCCATGGGTATGTTTCAAAGTCATTATATTTTATAGAAATTCAATATCTAATCCTCTTCACATGATTTATCACATTGGTCAATATCCATATTACTAGAGGGGACTTATTTTAACCTCCCCCAAATTTTAAATTTTTTGTAACATATTCCAACATGAACATGGGTAATCTAACATTAAACAATCCTCATTTTACCAATGGTAAATAGTGTTTCATTGGTGACATGGAAGATTGATTTAATAGGTGAGAAGAACTAATTTTCTATAAAAACAAAAACAAATATATTATATATACCCAAAAATCACACTAAACAAAAACAATAGTTTTATGAAATTTATTGTGTGGAAATTTGTATGAAAATATTCATCTACAAATGTTTTCTCTTAAGATATTATTTATATTTTCTCATATTTTAATCTTTATGTATTGTTTAAATGTTTTTATACTAATTTTTAGATACTACTCACATATCTCTTCTAAAACCTGGCTACTTGAATGAAATTAGGTTGTATATAGTGTCCATTATAATCCTATTACTAATTTTTCAGTATTAATTGTAATGTTGAATCCTAAAACATTAAAAAGTAATATGAGTTTTCTACTCTAAACTTATAAAATTACCTTGAATTTATGTTTTACCATTTTATCCCCAGGACTATCATTAGAATTTCAATATTTAAAACTAAGGTATGATTTTATAAGCAATTACAGATAAATTTTAAGGAACTCTTTTCTTCCTCATATACTATTCTTTGGTGCTTATTGGGACTAAATTGTAACAAACCTTAGTGGTTAAATTGTGAAACAACATGATTGATTGTATGCTTTAATGTAACACTATATCATTTGAACCACTTGTTTCTTTTCCTTATGCTTGTATCATTATTTGTAGATTATAAACATGTGTTATTTTATAGTTTATCATACCAATTACCACAAAATATTTGAACTATGAAATGAATGATATTTTAATAAACTATAACACTACTACAAAACTAGGATGAGCTAGTTATAGGCTTTATCAGTGATTTCTAAAAGAACAGATAAAGGGTGTATTTAACAACACTAATAAAATCATTGATAAACTCCCCCTTTATCAACACATTAAATAAATCACTGATATAGGGGGAATTTTTTATTTATAGTAAAAAATGATAAATTGGGGGCGGGGGGTTTATCAGTTCTTTGTTACAAGTACTGGTTGAGGCCCACCATTACCAACACTTTTTTCTAAAGCATATAAAGGGTATATATCGTAAAAAAATATTTCATTTAGAAATATATATTAATATATAAATATAATTATATTGGTAAGAATATAATATATATATATGCAATGGATAATTTGAAATAAGAATTAACACTTAATATATATTATATATTGGGAAAATGATTTATCAAATAATTTAAAAACATTATTAACTAATAATTTTAAATTTATTATTGAGTAATTGTCCATTAATAACTATTAGATGACACTAAAATTAAATGAATTAATGACCAGTCAAAGAAAATTTGAAAACAAGACTTGAACTTCAAGTGAATATTAATTTTGATCTGGGTTTCTGTTTGGGCTCCAACACATGTTAAATCAAAACCAATGATGAGTTTTACATTACAATGACAAGAGGGGGGAACCTGATTACATTTTTAGAGACTAAAAAATGACCAACATGCCTCTGAAACTGATCTTTTAGTCAGGGTATCTCAACATATTAATATTATATTGAGTTTAATCCACATTTGAGGGTTTTTATATTCATTTTTTTAGAGACTAACTTTATTCCCAAGGATTACATTTATATTGATATTATAGTTTTCAATTTTTATCATTTTTTACATTATACATTTATTTATAATAAAATATGTTTATATTTTCTAATATTTACTCATAATAAATAATTTTCCTAAATACATATATCATCAGATTTACATAAAAATATTTTTTAAAATATATAGATAAATATTTATTATTTAATTTATTTAAATTATAAAATTATCCATTTTATTTATCTTATAAAAATCCATTATTTGAATATGCATATCTATACATGTAATTATTTTATATATATAGATGTGTGTCAAAAAACAAATATATTTTTATATTTATATTATAATATATGTAATTAAATAATCATTCTAAAAATGTATTTAAAAAATATCTAAATATTTTTTAAATTTTAGAAATATATGAATATATATATATATAATTTATATATACATACATTGGTGTATTAATAAACATATTTATATTTATATTATATTTGAGTATATGTAAATTAATATAATATATAATATATTTCAATATATACGTGAATTTATATATCACACAAAAACATTCATATATTTTATTGATGTATTTTAAAAAACAAATATAATATATGAATAATAATATATACGTATATATATAGGTATATATATATAATAAAATAGAAAATAAAACATCTCGTTGCAGTGGTAAAGGTGTTGACATCCTAAGGTGACCCATAGGGATTTATTCCTAGCATGCACAGCAGGATGGAATTTTGGAAAGCACTAATAAAGGGGGTTGGGAAGCGTGGATAATGGGGTGGTTGTAATGTTGGTGAAAATAACTACTAAAGGTGGTAGGGAAGTGCTGATGGGGGGCTCATAGTGGTCGAAATCTCCCCCCCCCTATATGATCAAATAAAAACAATCCCTCATAATGCGGGAATTTATCAACCATATTTTTTAGCACTGATAAAGGCCCCATTTATCAGTTCTTTTTTATAAGTACTCATGGGGTCCATTAAAAACCCATTTTATAATCACTAATAAGGGATCTCCATTAACCTATCATTAGTTGTCAGTTCATTATAAGCACTGTTTAAGGCCCCTTAGTAGAGCAATTAAAATCCTATTTTTTAGTGGTTTAATGAGATTCAAGATAATGATTATTTGAGAAAAAAAATTATTTTCCATTATAGGAAACATTTCAAACCCCATATTTCCTCCAAACATATTTTAAATATTATTATTTTCTTTAATCTAAAAATAATCATCCAGAATATAATCTATAATTATTTAAAAACCTATAAAATACATTGGAAATAAAGTAAATGATGATATATATGATTAGAGAAATAAAAAAATTGACAATATAGTATCTTTTTAAGTAAAAAAGATTTTTTTAACAGGAATGTATACACATTTGAAATTCCATCAATAGATCAAATGACTATTACATTTCATGCTGTAATTGAAGCCTTTAATATAATATTGAAATGGAATGGTATGTCTCAGCATGAGTGTGTGTAATACTATCAAACTAACCCTTCTCAAGGTCACACCTATCATAGAGAACATTATAGTGATCTTACTATTGTTACTTCTTTTTTATTATTTAGGAAACAATCTATAATTTTTTTTGGGACTCACTAACTCCTGGTCATAGAACATTTTGATTTATTGAAACAGATTCCATTCTCATCAAATTTATCTCATAAATAGTTATTATAAATTTCACTTCATCATACTTAAACACCATCTCTTATTATCATGAACCTATGTCTCTTGAACTACATTGTGTTGTAGTCATCCCATACCAGGTATCGGTGATATGTTTCAATGAAATCATAAGGTAATAGCTACCACTTGTGAAGGAATTATTTTTTTAAAATAAATTAACCATTTCATTCAATTAATACTAAAATTATCTGAAATAATAAATTAATTTGTTCTCCGTATTGGTATCATTTAAAATATTCTCCTTTGATTAGAAATATTTTATGAATATTTATTTGTTTCTTATAAAAAATGAATATTATATGAACTTAATCAGATGGATATGAATAGAAAATTGATGTATGCTAATCATATAACAAAAAACTTAATATGGAGTTAAGAGTTAATCATTTTTTCAATATAAAATGCATAAAATACATCTCAATCGCCTTTTCTTTTTTGTTTATAGTAATTCAATAAAAATGTGCCCACAAGACATGTATATCATCCTAGCCCAGATTCCAGTTAATAGTTCCCCAATAAGGTGGGCCACATGACCTAAATTTTACCTCCCTGCATGATAGTGGTTGTCGAATATTACTGAGGAGATAGATAATATCCATAGGGATATTATAACATCATATATTACAATGGAGCACATCAATATAAAAAATAATAAATATATAAAGAATACACAAATATGACCGTACTAATAACCCACCCCAGTAGAAGAAATAATAACAAACATACAGTAGTGAAATATAATAAAAAAATCCAAGATGAATAAAAACTAGAAGAAGATAAATAAATATTAAAAAACACCAAATGAAATTGACGATTGTGTGACTATATGAAAAAGAGTTCATGAGGACTAGGGGGTACATGAATATACTACATGCTAAATGAAATATAAAAAACAGAAAAAGTTGATACTATAAGAATCTTGATCATAGGCCAGGTCCTTTGTCTCTTTCTCTATCCTAGAAGGGTAATCCAACATCATAATCTAGATTCCTCCCATTCTTTATAACTAAAATCATGAATTCATCTTTGGTACCAATGGTAGCCCATGCAGGGTGTGAGATATAATCCCCATAGGCCACCACCAAAAAATTCTAGATCAATCCTATTCATTAAATATAAATTGAACAATTTGTATCCAAATGTAAATTCAAGGAATTAGATCATTAAATAATATAAACGTCAACCCAGGTTCCTAAATATATTTCAAATAGTTACTACCAACATTGGAATAAAATGGATGTCTGAAATATGAGAACCAGTACATGTAATAAGGTGCATACATTAGTAATCATAAATAATGTAACATATGTGGTATAACCCCAGGATTGTTATTTGGATTTGGATTCACACAGTTGTAAAAACATTCATGAATTTTCATACATATTAATTACAATCCATCACATGTAATCCAAACAAATAATACATCAAATCTTGTATGGAATCCAGAGCCCATCCCAGAATATCTATATGGAATCCCCATAGTCCTTGAGGGAGCATCAAATATTACCAATACCAAAGAGTCAATTCATGGTGACCCCTAATGACATCCCTCGTGCCACCCTTATCATGGTAACCTCTGTTCCCATCATATATATCTCACACAAGGGACCAAGTATCACCTAAGGCGTGGAATAACTATCTTTCCATTGAGATTATCCATAGTTTATCCAATATGGAACCTGTGTCATCCAAGAGTATAAATAATCTATCTGAAGAGTCTATATAGGGAAATCTAATTGTTTCTCCTAGAGAAACAAGCTAATCTAGGTATAGATCATGGTTATTACATCAACAATGTGGTAATTTTAAGACCCATGTTATCACCTTGTCCATAAGAAAGTATGGAATTTCATTTATAATTCCATAACATCATCAAGAAAACGAACATTAGAATCTATTAGACTAGGAAAATAATTAGACTCAAGCCCAAAATCTCCAAATAAGTAAATAGGAATCAATATTATTACATGCTATGAGTATATGAATCTAGTAACATGATACATGCTTACGAAAAAGAACATGTCTTCAACGAATGAAGATAATCAAAAAAAATATATATATTAAAAAAACATTCATAATAAAATAAGAATCAAAAATGAGTTAAGAGAATCAAAATAATGATAAGGGATAACTCATGGCCTACCATTCATCATAAGTCACTTCATTAAATATGGAAATTATCACAATTTAAAAAAACACACACAAGCAGACACATACTGGTTAAAATATGATGGCATGGGAAAATAGGCCTTTTAAGGACAACACACCCAAGGGGTGGATTAGAAGAAGATGAATAACCCAAGAATGGTTTCCACCATACGATATATTCAAAACCAACATGAGAAACCATTAATACCGATTTATTTAACATTTTAAAGGCATCACCAAAAGTTTCTAGCATATGAGACAACATCAAACATTATAAAAAGTTGCAAAACTTTATAGAAAGAACCAAACTTCCAACCAATGACCCATAGAACACCATTCATCCATTTATGACCCTTGAATCGAGAAAGAATAGAAAAAATTATACTAAACATATATTTCCCTAAAAATGGGGGAAGGAGGTCATACCTAAATAGTGAAAAAGATGAGAAAATCAATGAAGAAAGGATGTAAGAAGAGTGTAGAGATCACCTCAATCTTTCGGATAGATCCAAAATAGAGAGATTTGGAGCTCAAATGAGAGAGATAGAAAAAACAAAACGGTGAGGAGAAGGAGAGGATTTTTAGGATGTTGATGGAGATAAATTTGTTAGATAAAGGATTTATGTATAAAAACATTTTAAAGGGAAAAGTTAAATTTTACCCACACAAACATTGGTGCATGCTTAGACAAACAATGCACCAATCTTGTCTGAAGACACTACCCAAAGTGGAAACTAACTATGTCTAGGTTCATAGTTTTGATAAATTTTTATTACTTGGTCATGTGTTCCTCTCCGCATGGTTTAAGAGAAATAATGAATATCCCTTCTCCCTGCTTTTTGAAGATGCATGGTTAAAGAAAACATGTATTATAGGAGGCACAATTTCCCCTAACCATGTGTCAGAGTATAATTCATCCAAAATCGGGGCTCCTGGATTTGAATATGCTTTTCGAACACCTAACACCTCCATTTCTCAGATAAGAAACATTATTATGTCCACAAAATAATAAAACCAAAACCCAAATGGTCTGTACTATTGAGAGATGTTGGGATTTTTCAACCTCTACCTCTTTAAGAAATGTCACCACCAAATTTCCCTTACGAGGGTGGTAAAATATAGTTAGAGATGATTTTAAACCACTATGTATGTATATCAACCTCTCGGTACTTTGTCTCTTAATGTAATCATTTGGGTTGTCATATCACCTATACTAGAGTAACTGACCAACCTCATAGATCCTTCATGATCTGATCAGTGTTATATTTTAGTTTCTTCTTAAATGATGTATCCACATACATCCTAGTATCCTTATGGTATAAATAATCATACTGGTTAGCATGATATCAATGAAGTTGTGATATGTTGAAGACCATTTGCATGGTATGATACCTCTAAGGAAACTGCATCTATTTGGTTACTAACTTAACTCTCTCCACTATATCAAAATGCCTAACCCAAAGAGGTGATAACATTACCTATCATCGAATTCTTCTATAAACAATTCATTGAAATACCTGCAGGAAGGCCCATTGTCCCACCTCAAACCCTAGAACTCGACGGTGATGATCGATATTCGACTTCGAGATGGACTGAGTGGTATCCATATTCTTATTAATTATATGAACATTATATAAATTCTATTGAACAAAATGTGGACCCAATATCACTACAACCCCTACCTCTAAATCACATAGGGTTAAACAAAATTATCTACCCTAAAAGGCCTTAAATAGATCCATCTGTATATTTACCTTAAATATGATGTTGCAGTCAAATTCAATTATAGGTATATTCTTCTCCCATGAAACTTCAATGATCATGATACATTCCAAAATCATATCAACTAACATCTTTATCATACACTAATATTTCCCATCAATTTGAGGGTGATATGTTGTACTTAAAAGAACATGTGAAACTAGTTCCTTCTACAATTCTTTTTATAACCATGATGTAAAACAAGAATCTAGATCCAAAATTATATAACCTGGTACAACATGAAGCCTCACCAAACCCCAGATATAAATCCTCCAATGATAATGAAAGGATAAGGTCTTTTTTATAGGTAGGAAGTGAATGACCTTGTTCAACCTATCAACCATCACCCACAATAACTCATTTCCTTGAGGGGATACCAGAAATCTCATCATGAATTCCATGGGGATGTCCTTCTATTTCCACTCAGGAATGGATAATGGTTATTGGAGACTAGAAGGTTATTGGTGTTCTACCTTCACCAGTTTACCACTGGAACATCAAGTGATAAAAAACTATTTTTATTTTTAAAAAATGGCATCCAATATTGGAAATGGACATAACAATAAATCTAGGAAATCTTAATATGAATCTCCCAAATAAAGGCATGATATTCTCACATCAACACTTTCAGTATATCAAAATGCACCCAAACTATCCCATGGAAAATTAATATATCATTCTCATCAGCAATCCATCTGGGAAGTGGGTTCTCACCAAATGAACATTCCCTTAGGAAGATACCCTAAGAATTAGATAACTGTCGCATCTAGAACCACTCTAGATGAAAGGATTCCACTACTAGAGCTACCAACAAATAGTTGCCTATGCTGATCATGAATGTCTGGGTTTATCTCAAAAAAATGATCCATAAACATTGACTAATTATTGGCCTCTTTGATAGATTTTCTATTATCACTATAGTTCAAGTAATTTACTATTATATTACCCTTACTAGGTGTATATGAAATCTCAAATTCAAATTATTACATGTATTCAAACCACCTGTGCCACCTAAGATTCATTTTTATCTATCTAGAGATGGATTTGAGGGTTTTTTATCTGTGTATACAATAAATTTCTTACAAAATTATAATTGCTCCAACATCATAAGACATGAACTGTGACCTCTAACTCAAGGCTATGTATACGGAAATTCAACTCCTAATGACTTATCTATAGGGACCCATATACTAATACCAAATTGCCATAAATCAGATGTACTCCTAGAGGGATACCTGCAGTATCACAATAAATATTATTGCTTCATCATACCTCTATTAGAATATACATCGGCACTAATATAAATATTTTCTTTAAGTCCAAAAAATATATCTCACATGCTTCATTCAAAATTATTTTCAGTCTCTTTTATTCAATACCATTAGAGGTACTGCTAAGAATTATAAATCATGAATGATTCACTTATAATAGCCAGTTATCACCAAGATAATTCATATTTAAAACACATTCTTTGGATGATCCCATGAAACTATAGTGCTCTCCTTCTATAGGTCAATAGATATTCATTCCATTGAAATTTTATAATCCCTTATGTGAAACATACAACTCTAAATGTGAAATTTTCTGAACTTTTCATAAATATGATTTTATTAAAATGGTCTCAAGATGGTTGGCATAGTCATTTATAATGAGACAATACAACAAGATTACATCTATAGAGAGTACTATAAATAAATCAAGATAGGAGTATAAAACAAGATTCCTATGAACCAAAAATACTTTCATAACATTCATGAGGCTGAGTGGTATAAAAAATACCCATACAGGCTATACCAGCTTTGAAACATTGTACAAGGTGTGATTTTTTTCCATACATGAACCAGATAGTAGCCTGAACTCGAAACAATCATTTAAAAGATGTTAACTCCTCAGAGTTGGTGGAATTGATCATCTATATGAGGCAGTGGATATTGGTTCTTCACATTTAACTGGTTTAATAGCAAGTAATCCATGCCTAATCTAAGAGAACCATACTTCTTCTATGCGAAAAGGATAGTTGATCCCCATGGAAATGTTTTGGGTCAGATAAAACCTCCTTACTTTATATCTTAATTCTTATTCTCGGGTTTTTGGGACTATATAGGTTCTATCATTATAGAGGAATGGAAATTATTTTCAAACTGGGAAATAGATTGATTGGGAATAAAACATCTCTAATAGGGGAATGATATAGAAATCATCAGGGAAGGCATCCCTAAAAGGATTCTCAATTTGAGAGTATTCTATAGTACGTATTCAGATATCTATCATAATGATACTCACCAACTGGTATGTCACTCTTCCAAGCCCAGTAATCTTTCGTTCATATCAAATTTCTTGGAAATCCCATTCACCCTTACAAATATGTGTGATGTCTTATAGTGATATAAATGATACCCTCTAATGATAGAAAAGTACTTGGGAATGACAAGTAACATGAATTTCCATATCTAGAATGATGGAGAAGTTGACCATCTCAATGATGAAGAAAATACAAATGGATAATTACCCACATATCACAAGGGGAACTCTAGGATTTGGTGTATTCCCTTTATTCTGACCCATAGAAGTGTGTCCAGAGATATAATGCAACAGTATTAATCAATTTCATGGCCCATAATTTCGATAAATAAATCAAATATAAATTTTTTTTATGAACTTGTATAAAAAAGTGCACAAACTAAAGTGGAGGATACTAGAATAATACCTATAACTGTATATATCTCTGGAATCTATTCTATATTCATGGGATAAACTAAATAAATATGTCATGAACGACGGCCCTGAGATTCATCTTAATTAGCCATTGTAGGTACACATTGATTTTGATGATGCTCTGGAGCATGACCTCCTTGACCATGACCACCTCGTCATCCTTATTGGTTTACAAAAGAACAAATCCCTACATAACATGGAATCACTGATTAATACCTGATAGTGGTGTCATTACTGATCCTCATACACTTTAAGCTAGATTAAAATTCCAGAAGAATCACTTAAGGTGACCCATCCTACCACAAGCATAGATCATGATCATGTTTTTTATGAAATGGGTATTTTTATGTCCTGGACGAGCACACTGGTGGAATCCCTTATGAATATAATTCTATGTGTCCTGGATGGAACCTTCCCCATGTGTACCCTCAAAATGGTGCTTCCTACTACCAGATGTACCACCACTCAACCCTGGAACTCAACCTCCCTGTCTTGCATTTCCATCTTCTCTAAAGTTTCCTTTTTTAATAAATGACTATTTAACTATCACTATAATTTTTTACAACTAGAATAAATTCAAATATTATTAGAAAAAATCTACAATGTTGTCCTTAAATCATATAGCAATAATAAAGTCTTCACCAGTCAAAGAGTAAGTGAAACAATAGAGTTCGATGAAACAATATGAATAATTGAGAATGGTCATTGATACCTCTTGAAGATTCAGAAACACCCTAGAAAAGTACTTTATCAGAGTATACCGAATCAGGTGATCATTGTTGGTTTTCTGGATGTCTTCCCAAACCATACCACGATGGAGCTCATCTGGAGAGACAATGTACCACCAACTCTTGGGAGAATCATGTAACAAGTTGGTAGAGATCATTAACCTTTTCTTAGAACGTATCTCAAGATGTGAAAAGATCAAAAAAATAACTTCTAAATATAAATCAATATATTGAGGTCTTCTATCCCTTATAAATGTGGGAGGAAGCTGAAATATAAAATCTCAGGTCAACTCTTCCATAGTAGTAGCAGGTTGTGGAGAACCTTGTATTGACTGCATAAATGGAAGAAACTTTTTAAGGACTGAACAATGATGCATGGTAGATGATCTAGAGGATTTTCCTTACGTGAAACAATAGGAGGTACAATGGGAGGCTCAGGTCCCACCACCTCTAGTGTATGTTGATCTCCACTTTCGTATTTTATGACATGAGTACGTCATAATGACATTACACTATAATTTCTAAGATCACTCATAAGATAATATTTATAATAAATACGGAAATTAAATACTAGAACCATAATTCTCAATCCATTCTATGAACATGAAACACTTATATGATTTCACATGAAGCCTGGTCTAGGTGATATGAAAATTCACATAATGATAACATAAGACTAGGAATACTACCTACTACTATGTTTTGGTCAGGTTCAAAATCTTGAATTACACATATATGTTTTCTATTTTAATTAAAATATTATATTAACTTTAATTACATATTAATTTATGAATATAAATCCCTTTAAAAATTTTAATTACACAAATTTCTATTTCCCATTCATAAGGTTCCACACATCATATAAACTAGTATGTGTTGTCCACTTAATCCAAACCATAACACTATTAATCTCATATGATCAATGGTATGTGAATCAATGTTCAATAACCGACTACAGAAGGTGT
The DNA here is from genome assembly GCA_963277665.1 of Viscum album. Taxonomy (NCBI): domain Eukaryota; kingdom Viridiplantae; phylum Streptophyta; class Magnoliopsida; order Santalales; family Viscaceae; genus Viscum; species Viscum album. Next base: position 1,227,661,060 of record OY728127.1, on the reverse strand, counting down.
CTCCCTTAACCTATCATGTGAAACACTGTTAGATTAAGGAATTCACTTTATGTTTTTGTTATGATTACTCAATCATTAAGGTAATTTCTAAAAAAATCCATATATATGATAGTCAAGACACTACAACAAGAATATGCATCACATGCGATGCATGAAAAAGAAAAAATATAGCAAGGAAAATGTATACAATTTATTTACTATAGTTCCTAGTATGAGGAATGAATTTATACTTCCTCATATCATCATTAAAAGTCTAGAAAACCTTTTATAATGACAACCACATTAATAACATTACAAATAATGTGAGAAATCCGATGTTGAAATCTTCAAAACTATAAAAGGTGCAAGAAATAAAATTATTTTCCCAACCTAGGTAATATGGTTTTACCCAGTATGTGGGTTAGCTAATCCCTGAACTATTTCATTACAAAATTACAATACTGCATGTCTCTTTTCTAAATCAAAATAGTAAGACAAAAGTAAAAAAGTCTATTCAATACCACTTTGTATCATTTGAGATATTACCTCCCAGAGATTGTTAAAGAGTAAAGGGGAATATAAAAAATAAATACGGGAAGTATACACCAAAAAAACTGGACCAATAACTCGACGTAGAAGAAGAAGTAATTAGAAATAGACAACAACAACTTATAATAATAAATATTCATGATGACTAAAAATTTTCTAGAAGATAAATTAATATTAATAGATACAAAATGATTATGATGATATTTTGACTATAAAAAAAGTCTATCTAAGGAATGAGGGATACAAGCATATACCAGATGCTATAAAAATATGTAAAAAGGAAAAGTGATGTTACTATAAGAATCTTGAGAATATGCACTATCACCTACCCCCAAACTCAATCCTAAAAATTATAATCATGTTTGAAAATCAGGATACTTACATTTTCTATACCCAAAATAATGAACTCTTCTGGTGTAGCATGGTAGCCCAAGAAGGGTGTGAGATATAATCCTAGTAGGCCACAACCCACGGTGTCTAGATCAATTATATTCATTCAAAATAAAATGAACAATGTTATATCATATTTAAATGAATGGAATTAAACCATTAAATAAACAACACTTTAACAAGAGTTCTTAAATGGATTCCCAATAATTTCAAACTGTATTGACCTAAACTAAATGTATGTAATGGGAGAGCCAGGACAAGTAATAAGCTGAATACTTGGGCCATCATATATATGGTATCAAAAGGGGACCTACCCCAAGCTTGTGATTTGGATTGGTGATCACACCTTGGTAACATTATTCACTATTTTAAATATTTTAATAATAATAAGTCATTACAAGTAATCCAAACAAGGTAACATTCAAATATAGTATGGAATCTGGATCCCATCCTAGGAGATCCATAAAGAATACCAAGTGTCACTACGGGAGCCTCTGATATAACAAATACCATATATTCTATCCCATGGGACCAGTAATAGAATCCCTCATATAACTATTGGCATGGAAACCATTGAGTCCATCCCCGGTATCTCACATAAGGGACCAAGAATCTCCCGAGGCATAGAATATCCATCATTGAAATGAACCCATCCACAGTCTCCTATAAGGATCAAGTGTCACTCAAGATTATAAATAATATTCATTAAGAGTGCATATAATGAAATACTAGTTTCACTATTGACATTTCATATAGATCATGTTATGGAGAATGATCATTCCATCCACGATGTCCTTATGTAGGGACATGTGTTCTCTCCCAACCCATAAGTAAGTATTCCATGTAATTTATAATTACATAACGTCAACAAGAATTCAAATATTAGCTGATAAAAATCTAGACAATGAATTATATTGAAGCCCACCATAATGGAATAAGGAAATATGCATTAGGAACTAGCATAAGGAATAAGTAGAGGGAGATAAGAACTTGATATTGGCCAAAACAACAACACAAGTCTATATAGAATGCACACATGTCCCAAAGAATAGTCATTAAACAACTTACATATGAAAATAAGAATGAAAACTGGGGTATGAGCATAACCATCATGATAAGTCCACAATCATGGTACAACATTCATACTATGAAAATTTATTAAATATGGAAATTATAAGATTGAAATACAAACATATAAACATGGTGGTTAATATCTCAAGTCATGGTAAAATACAAGGCATAAGGTTTAAATGCCAAAGGGATGGATTTCGATAAGGTGAACAAACCTAGAATGGTTTTAACTATAGGATGAGGTCAGAATAGAAATGATAAATCATTTATATTGATTTATTTAACATCTTAGAGGAGTCACGAGAATGTCCAGTGCACGACACACTCTTTAAACATATAAAAAGAAACAAAACTGTAAGGAATGATCTAGTCCCCCTACCATTTCCTCTTAAAAGACCTCTCATCCTTTTTAACCCTTTTGTCGAGCTAGAATGGAATAAATTGGATAACTCATTGCATTCCAAGAAAATGGTTCAAAAGAGGACACACCTAAATTGTTGAATTGATGTAGATATAAACTAATAAAAGAATGGATTGAAATTTTAATCTCACATAAAGATTTCGGATGCATATAATGGTGAGAAATTTAGAGCTCCGATGAGAGAGATAATAAAAACCCATTAGAGAAAAGAGGATTCATGGAAAACTGTTAGAGGGGAAAAAGGGAGAAATGATTTAGGGATTTAATAACTTTTATTGAAAAAATTGGATTTTCACCCACATAGATAGGGGAAAATAGTTTGGTCATAGGGCTGGTCAAACCGTGTGCCAACCGTGGGCCATGAAACAGCACAAAGAGTACCATCGCATGGGCTAACTGCATTGTTTAGTTAACCATTAACAACCCATGAAAAATGACTCTACTACAGGAATAAAGGAATTTTCATGGGAATGCATGCCCCTTCACATGTTTTCAAAGATACCATGTGAACCCCAAATCCCCATTATCTCATGCCGCATGGATAGAGAAACTTTGTGGAATATGTAGTATGATTTCTCAAAACTATACAGCCCAGATTTCTCCTTAATACTGTAACACCCCAGGTAAATAAAGAATATATCATTTTCATATTTATCCCTATTTTTAAATAAAATATTAATATGACTTTAAAGGGGACGCTATGCTTGATGGCGTACCCAACACGCAACAACGAGTTTCTTGGGAATCTTACGTTGCACTCTAATAATATTATTTTAAATGGTAGTTAACATGTAGCCGTTGTATTGACGGGAATGGATATAAATAACTAAAATATGATTATATATGTTTTTAAATGTTTTTACATTTATCCAATAAATGATAGAGGCTTATAATACGGAAGGAATTCAATTTTAGGCATATATGCCCTAGTTTTCACTAAAGGTTCACTTATCGCCTTTTGATGGAGAACCATCATTAAATATAGTTTTGTTCACTATTATACATTCTATTGGACCAAATAAAACTCTTCTTAAGAATCGGGACATCAAAATTTACTTTGTGAAAATTTTTGGTATCTTTCCGATAATGTTCATTTTTTTAATGAATAGTGTAAAATGTTGTATTTTAATTCAAAACCTCTTTTTAATCAAATTTATTTATATGATTAGATTATATTTTGAATTGGTTTTAATGTTAAATTAGAAAATATTTTTACCATTAAATCCAATAGTGGTCGTTGGAATTAATTTCACTTTGAAATCAGACTTAAACTAGTGTCAATCTTTTGATACTTATTGTTTTATAAAAACACGCTATTTGCTCTGACAGCGGGAATTAATTATTAAATTAATTAATGTGACTAATATGTTTTGAATTTTGTAAAACGGACTTCATTTTTGAATTCGGAATATCAAATATAGCTTAGGGTGATGTTTTGGTATTTTTCTGAAAAACTCCAATTTTTGATGAATAGTGAAACCACTATGTGGTAATCAAGCAAACTGATTTTTCAGTTAAATGAAAGTTTACCACTAATGTGTATTGAATTTTTAAAATCCGACATACATGGTTGTCATTAGTATGTAAAATGTGGTTCAATGGGATGAAAATAATTTTTGGGTGAATAGTAACTTATTAAGTTTTTAATCGCGATTAGTGGTAATTTGTGTAATTTAAGGTAAAAATGATATTATAAGAATGTGAAAACACCATGACACTTGTCCTACACCTATTGGGTGAGTCATGGCCGACCAAGACAAGCCATGGGCCAACTTGGGGACCCCATGGATCCACTTTGGTTGGGAAATGACATAAATAACTTTTATTTAATGTAAAAGTAAAATTGACACAAACATGATATGTTTTACTAAAACAATTTTTAAGTAGGGTTATACAAGTCATATTTTTGATTATAAATAGTCATTGGAAATCTAAAAATATTTTCTACATCATAGTAATTTTTTTATAATTTTTAGACATTAAATAAATTAAATTATTTATGACATCATAAAGATGCAGTGATGACATCATTATTTAACGATTAAAATAAAATGGAAATATAATGTAATATCTATGAACTACACATGTCCAAGACTTATTGTATGGGTGTATTTAGAACCCTTATAACCTTATACACGAATTATATCAATGTGGGACCTTTTAAAACCGAAACACATTTTCAAATAAAGTAATATTTCCATACTTTCCAAAAGTGCCCCTCCTCTACTCTTATAAAAGGCCCCCACCTCTACCTCTTTTCAGACACTCAGCAAGCCTTTGGCTCGGCCAACCCCTGCCCATTTACTCTCTCTCCATCCGTCTCCTCATCCTATAGGATTCCCTTTGGGCATAATCCTTTCAAAGGAATCCTTTAGGCTCAAATCAAAAGGAGTTACACTTTTAAAGGTAATTCTTTCTCTCATGTTCATTTGTTTTATTTTGCTTCTCCAACCCCCCTAAACTCTTTTTATTTTTTTTGTAACAACAACAGTATCTTAAATATACTAGGTTGTTGTTATAAGATTTATTTGAGCTACACTCTCACACAACTACATCAAATGGTTAAAGAACATACGGTTTCCGTGGATGGTGAAATTCTGCCTCCCGAAACGATGATTGTTCAATACTCATTTAATACCTTCAAAGGTGGCCATTATGATGTAACTATTTTTATATATGATATATAATATGTTTATGTTTTCCTTATTCTTCTTTATTTTTCATTTTTTTCTTACCTTTCTGGCTTCCATTATGGGTATACACGATATCTTCATTTAAGGAAGTGCGGACTACCGCCCCCTCAAAGTGATTTGATTCGTTAAATACCATATGTGGGATGTATAAAGGATGGAAATATGATATTATATATGATATTATACTGTAATTATAATATACCTTTATATCATTATTATTCCATTCTATAAAATACGAAATAGAAATGAAAGTAGCGTTCATGCGTACGTACGGCTTACCGTCTCCATGAACGGTGCATTTCATTTCTTACCTCTAAATGATTATGTAATGTTATAAATGCATGAATGTACTAGATATATATGAAATATATGATATCTACATTCTGAATACAATTATGGATATAATAAACATTTGTCCACACGAACAACATGTAATTGTAAGAAGTCCACTTTCGACTTAAGAACCAAATATCGGCAAAAAAATTATTAACTTAAATGATTACATAATGTTTATGACATGGTAATAAGTGGTATAAAAGGAATAATGAACTTGAAAAAGGTTCTTAAGGAAGTATAAATTAACTCATGTTTATTATTCCGGAGATTAAAGAATGATCGAGTCAAGTCGGACCCGAGGTAAGGGATCATATTCCTCTCTTTCTTTTTAAGTACACTCTTTTATGTCATTCCTTTTAAAGCTCATCTTTCTTGTTATTGGGATGATATTTTATATTAATCCTACTGTAAGTTTTATGTTCATTTTATGAGAGACCCTATTCTCTCTCATAAATCCATTTTGGATGTTTTGATTGGCGCCGTAAGGCTACCGAACTTTCGTAAGAGATCTAACTTCTCTCTTTCTTTTTTAAGTACTCTCCTTTATGTCACTTCTTTTAAGCTCCTATTTGTAATGTTGGGGGATGTTCTTTTATATTCCAATTGCTGTAAATTATATTGTAATGTGATGAGATACTCTATTTGATCTCATCAATCCATATTCTAAAGTTTTATGTGGGGCCGTTAGGCTGCCGAGTTTTCGTGAGGGATTTTTCATCTCACTTTTATTCCCGTGAGATTTATGCTACATTTTCCACAAATTCCATTGAGTGGTGTATGTACTGCCCATTATTCTACTCTTTGTGTAACATAATTTCGTTTATGAGTATTTACATCAATGATCTATTGTCCTTCTTTCATGGGGTGTATGTTTTGAAAGATACCCAAGTCGGTAAGAGAACCTTTCACCCTCCTCTTATTTTTAAAAGACTTTTTTTGTTGGGTCTTTTAATTTGCATATTTTTATGTTGGGATATGTTCTCATATATCCTTATTGATGTAAATTTTATGTCCAAGTGATGAGATACACTTTTTATCTCTCATCAACTCATTTTGATGTGATGCCGTTAGGCTGTCAAGGGAACTTTTTAACCCAATTTCGATTTCTTTGGGTACAACATGTAGTCATTGAATAGGTCATCCATTGAATATGTGTGAATGACATTTTATTGTTTTACACTTTATATCCACTTATATTGTGTGTATTTATATTTGTCACACATATTTTTGAGATTGATTTGTCCTTAATTTAAGGATACCTTCTTTATAAGGTATTTCATCACATTTGACATTTCTATTGAGGGTTCATTGTTGTTATGCACCAATTCACACTTATATGGTGTATATACTGTCCTTTGGAGTATTATATCATGAATCCATTTATTCTCATGATATTATAAAGTTCTTACTAAATGTTATTCCTCAATCATTGTTTTCAAGTGCCTCTAATTTTGGTAAAACCCCTTTAACCAAAATATCATTTTAAATGTTTTAATTATTTGTTCTTATTAATATCCATGTTTTCAAAATGGTTTTAAGGATTTATTTATATGGATATTAATGGTTTAAAATTTTAAGCTTCAAGGTGGTATGGGACACTTTGATTCAAAAATCACTTTATTAAATGTTTTAAATGGTTTTGGAAATGGTTTCTTTTTTAATGGATTCAATATTTCAACATACTAAAATGTTATATTGTGATTGAAATTTGGAAATGTTATGTTTCCTTTATGCATGTTTTATGTGACACATTTATGTTATGGTTCTTGGGAATTGTTATGAAAACGGGTGGTTCTGTGATAAACTAAGGGTGGGTGTGCCCGTTATAGCTCTCCAATGCACTGGGTAACGCGAAGGAGTGAAACGTTAAGGTTTCTCCGAAGAGATTTAGGTAATATACTGTTATGGGTATTCCAAACGTAACCAAGAGGGTTACTCCCTACGTAAGCATGTTATGAATGCCTCAAGTTACCCTTTTGTCTTATGATTTCTATGATTTATTCATGGTTTGATGAGGTATGAAAGTGCCTTTGTTTTATGGGTAAAGTATGATTTCATTCTTATGTATATATGAACTCATGTTTCCTTTCCATATTTTTATAACCCTTACTGAGCTTTTTATGCTCATCCCAAGTTTTTGAAATTTTTTTCACAGGTCAAGGGAAAGGTACATGATGTGATTATAGTGTTAAGGATGTGTCAAGAAAGAATCTATGTTTAATTTTAAATAGGTTTTCGTTGATGGGAAGAATGAATATTGTCTTTTATGTAACCACTTTGTTTAAATGTGGAATGTAATGAATGTTTCATGATCTAATTTTCTAAAACTCTAAACCTGAAAAGATCCTCAATGTGTAATCTTGTAATAACTCAAGATTAAGTAAGGTTTAAGGCTGGGGCCTTATAGTTGGTATCAAAGGTTGGTTTAGATAACTTTAGAGGTTAGGGTATTCTTTAAGCATAAGTGACATTACCATAATGGTTAGGATTTCAGAAAGAGTCCTAGTTTTAGATAAAGTGAATGAGTAAGTGTATCTTAGTGTTTACCTTCCTCATTAGTACATGATGGTTTTGTTGATATACTCACACTGACCTTTTTGGTTTTAGTAAATGGCTGGATCTAGCAGGCACCAAAGTGACAATGGGTTTCAAGGAAACTGTGGTGGTTCTCTGATTAAGATACTGGATGAGATGGGGGATTCAATGAGGAATCTCATAGTTGTTCTAAACAAACTATCAAGGAGTCATGATCAACCACTTCAACCTTGGTGAGTTCTCTAATGCATCATGTACGAGATGGCCAACTCGATCTGGAAATTCAGGTAATAATTATTAAGGTAACCATTAGGGTTTATATGATCCTTACTTTTTAGGTAATTGTGGGTTACTCTATGATATGATGGAAAATGAAAGTAATGAGATAAACTTGAGGTTAAAATATGTTATGATTATTCTTGAAGATTTTATCTCATTTTGGGGAATGTTTTAAGAATTATATAGTTTTGGAAAAAGGACAACACACAGACCGTGTGACATCCCGTCGCATCGGACAAAGCTGCGGGAATCGAACCCACAACCAAAGTGCGACTGGTATTTATCGCCTACCACTGGACTACGTGAAGTCCCTGGTTAGTTTGAATGATTCTTTCTGGTTATATGATTTTATGAATTAGGAGTAAGATGATTTTGGGTTATTTATGAAAATGATTAACCTATCATGGAGGATATGTGATTAGGTTAATTACTTTTCAATACGGGCCTTTAGGAGCAACTGATGTTGTTTGGAGATAAATGTTACGATTTAACTTGGAAGACTATCTGACTAAATCCTTAAAATGTTTGGGTTTCAATCTTATATTGGTTTACTTTGAGTAATTTTTATGGACAAATTTGTTTATCGGATGGTCTTCTTTGAACTTTCGATTTTGTTGGACAAATTTTGGAGATTAAGAATAGATTTTCATTTTATAAAGGGTTATCCTTTTCTGGATTATCTGACCTTGTACTAACCTTTTTGTTTTTGGTTATGGTTAAGGTCTAATGATATGGGAAGTATATAGTTCTCTTTTGTGGATTAGATGATTCTCTAGAAGTTGATTATAGTACTCTTAATGTGAACAAGTCTTCCTAAATACTCATCTTTTGGAGAAAATATGAGTTTGTGTAAGGAATCTAATAAAAGTTGAAAGTCAATATGATAAGTGATTATGTTTCCTTATGAATAAATTCCTCAATAAAAAGTAACTTAAAACAAAAATGTTGTCTATTAACTTTTCCTACTGGGGAATCGAATACCGTTTAACCCATCACAAGTTTGTGATTTTCTCATGGTTAACTTTCTCCTAAACATGTTTTCTATCACTCTCCATCAGAACATGACCCTTTTTTTTTCCTCCATTTCCATATTTTCATACTTGGAATCCTAGTATGGGTTAACTCGGGTGACCTTTATACTTATCTCTCTTTATTTTAAAGTGTTTTTTTACCAACTCTTGTTCCGATGTGGGACTTTCAAGGATGTTTCCAAGCGCAATTTTAAAATTGCGAGGACGCAATTCCCAAAAGGGGGGAAGGATGTAACACCCCAGGTAAATAAAGAATATGACCTTTTCATATTTATTCCTATTTGTGAATAAAATATTAATATGACTTTAAAGGGGACGCTATGCTCGATGGCGTACCCAACACGCAACAACGAGTTTCTTGGGAATCTTACGTTGCACTCTAATAATATTATTTTAAATGGTAGTTAACATGTAGCCATTGTATTGGAGGGAATTTATAGAAATAACTAAAATATGATTATATATGTTTTTAAATGTTTTTACATTTATCCAATAAAGGATAGAGGCTTAAAATATGGAAGGAATTCAATTTTAGGCATATATGCCCTAGTTTTCACTAAAGGTTCACTTATCGCCTTTTGATGGAGAACCATCATTAAATATAGTTTTTTTCACACTTATACTTCATATTGGACCAAATAAAACTCTTCTTAAGAATCGGGACATCAAAATTTACTTTGTGTAAATTTTTGGTATCTTTCCGATAATGTTCATTTTTTTAATGAATAGTGTAAAATGTTGTATTTTAATTCAAAACCTCTTTTTTATCTAATTTATTTATATGATTAGATTATATTTTGAATTGGTTTTAAAGTTAAATTAGAAAATATTTTTACCATTAAATCCAATAGTGGACGTTGGAATTAATTTCATTTTGAAATCAGACTTAAACTAGTGTCAATCTTTTGATACTTATTATTTTATAAAAACACGCTATTTGCTCTGACAGCGGGAATTAATTATTAAATTAATTAATGTGACTAATATGTTTTGAATTTTTTAAAACAGACTTCATTTTTGAATTCGGAATATCAAATATAGCTTAGGGTGAAGTTTTGGTATTTTTCTGAAAAACTCCAATTTTTTATGAATAGTTAAACCACTATGTGGTAATCAAGCAAACTGATTTTTCAGTTAAATGAAAGTTTACCACTAATGTGTATTTAATTTTGAAAATCTGACATACATGGTTGTCATTAGTATGTAAAATGTGGTTCAATGGGATGAAAATAATTTTTTGGTGAATAGTAACTTATTATGTTTTTAATCGCGATTAGTGGTAATTAGTGTAATTTAAGGTAAAAATGATATTATAAGAATGTGAAAACACCATGAAACTTGTCCTACACCTATTGGGTGAGTCATGGCCGACCAAGACAAGCCATGGGCCAACTTGGGGACCCCATGGATCCACTTTGGTTGGGAAATGACATAAATAACTTTTATTTAATGTAAAAGTAAAATTGACACAAACATGATATGTTTTACTAAAACAATTTTTAAATAGGGTTATTGAAATCATATGTTTTATTATAAATAGTCATTGGAAATATAAAAAGATTTCCTACATCATTGTAATTTTTTATAATTTTTAGACATTAAATAAATTAAATTATAAATGACATCATAATGATGCAGTGATGACATCATTATTTAACGATTAAAATAAAATGGGAATATAATGTAATATCTATGAACTAAACATGTCCAAAACTTATTGGATGGGTGTATATCTAACCCTTATAACCTTATCCACGAATTATATCAATTTGGGACCTTTTAAAACCGAAAAACATTTTCAAATAAAGTAATATTTCCTTACTTTCCAAAATTGCCCCTCCTCTCCTCTTATAAAAGGCCCCCACCTCTACCTCTTTTCACACACTCAGCAAGCCTTTGGCTCGGCCAAACCCTGGCCATTTACTCTCTCTCCATCCCTCTCCTCATCCTAGAGGATTCCCTTTGGGCATAATCCTTTCAAAGGAAGCCTTTAGGCTCAAATCAAAATGAGTTTCACTTTTTAAGGTAATTCTTTCTCTCATGTTCATTTGTTTTATTTTTCTTCTCCAACCCCCCTAAACTCTTTTTATTTATTTATTTTTTGTAACAACACCAGTATATTAAATATACTAGGATGTTGTTATAAGATTTATTCGAGCAACACTCTCACACAACTACATCAAATGGTTAAAGAACATACGGTTTCCGTGGATGGTGAAATTCTGCCTCCCGAAACGATGATTGTTCAATACTCATTTAACACCTTCAAAGGTGGCCATTATGATGTCACTATTTTTATATATGATATATAATATGTTTATGTTTTCCTTATGCTTCTGTATTTTTCATTTTTTTCTTAACTTTATGGCTTCCATTATCGGTATACGCGATATCTTCATTTAAGGAAGTGCGGACTACCGCCCCCTCAAAGTGATTTGATTCGTTAAATACCATATGTGGGATGTATAAAGGATGGAAATATGATATTATATATGATATTATACTGGAATTATAATATACCTTTATATCATTATTATTCCATTCTATAAAATACGAAATAGAAATGAAAGTAGCGTTCATTCGTACGTACGGCTTACCGTCTCCATGAACGGTGCATTTCATTTCTTACCTCTAAATGATTATGTAATGTTATAAATTCATGCATGTACTGGATATATATGACATATATGATATCTACATCATGAATACAATTCTGGATATAATAAAAATTTGTCCAGACGAACAACATGTAATTGTAAGAAGTCCACTTTCGACTTAAGAACCAAATATCGGCAAAACAAATATTATTAACTTAAATGATTACATAATGTTTATGACATGGTAATAAGTGGTATAAAAGGAATAATGAACTTGAAAAAGGTTATTAAGGAAGTATAAATTATCTCTAGTTTATTATTCAGGAGATTAAAGAACGATCGAGTCAAGTCGGACCCGAGGTAAGGGATCATACTCCTCTCTTTCTTTTTAAGTACACTCTTTTATGTCATTCCTTTTAAATCTCATCTTTCTTGTTATTGGGATGATCTTTTATATTAATCCTACTGTAATTTTTATGTTCATGTGATGAGAGACCCTATTCTCTCTCATCAATCCATTTTGGATGTTTTGATTGGCGCCGTTAGGCTGCCGAACTTTCGTAAGAGATCTAACTTCTCTCTTTCTTTTTAAGTACTCTCCTTTATGTCACTTCTTTTAAGCTCCTATTTGTAATGTTGGGGGATGTTCTTTTATATTCCCATTTATGTAAATTATATTTTAATGTTATTAGATACCCTATTTGATCTCATCAATCCATATTCGAAAGTTTTATGTGGCGCCGTTAGGCTGCCGAGTTTTCGTGAGGGGTTTTTCATCTCACTTTTATTCCCGTGAGATTTATGCTACATTTTCCACAAATTCCATTGAGTGGTGTATGTACTTCCCATTATTCTACTCTTTGTGTAATATAATTTCGTTTTTGAGTATTTACATCAATGATCTATTGTCCTTCTTTCATGGGGTGTATGTTTTGAAAGATACCCAAGTCGGTAAGGGAACCTTTCACCCTCCTCTTTTTTTTAAAGACTTTTTTTGTTGGGTCTTTTAATTTGCATATTTTTATGTTGGGATATGTTCTCATATATCCTTATTGATGTAAATTTTATGTCCATGTGATTAGATACACTTTTTATCTCTCATCAACTCATTTTGATGTGATGCCGTTAGGCTGTCAAGGGAACTTTTTAACCCAATTTCGATTTCTTTGGGTTCAACATGTAGTCATTGAATATGTCATCCATTGAATATGTGTGAATGACCTTTTATTGTTTTACACTTAATATCCACTTATATTGTGTGTATTTATATTTGTCACACATATTTTTGAGATTGATTTGTCCTTAATTTAAGGATACCTTCTTTATAAGGGATTTCATCACATTTGACATTTCTATTGAGGGTTCATTGTTGTTATGCACCAATTCACTATTATATGGTGTATATAATATCCTTTGTAGTATTATATCATGAATCCATTTATTCTCATGATATTATAAAGTTCTGACTAAATGTTATTCCTCAATCATTGTATTCAAGTGTCTCTAATTTTGGTAAAACCCCTTTAACCAAAATATCGTTTTAAATGTTTTAATTATTTGTTCTTATTAATATCCATGTTTTCAAAATGGTTTTAAGGATTTATTTATATGGATATTAATGGTTTAAAATTTTAAGATTCAAGGTGGTATGGGACACTTTGATTCAAAAATCTCTTTATTAAATGTTTTAAATGGTTTTGGAAATGGTTTCTTTTTAAATGGATTCAATATTTCAACATACTAAAATGTTATATTGTGATTGAAATGTGGAAATGTTATGTTTCCTTTATGCATGTTTTATGTGACACATTTATGTTATGGTTCTTGGGCATTGTTATGAAAATGGGTGGTTCCGTGATAAACTAAGGGCGGGTGAGCCCGTTATAGCTCTCCAATGCATTGGGTAACGCGAAGGAGTGAAGCGTTAAGGTTTCTCCGAATATATTTAGGGAATATACTGTGATGGGTATTCCAAACGTAACCAAGAGGGTTACTCCCTACGTAAGCATCTTATGAATGCCTCAAGTTACCTTTTTGTCTTATGATTTCTATGATTTATTCATGGTTTGATGAGGTATGAAAGTGCCTTTGTTTTATGGGTAAAGTATGATTTCATTCTTATGTATATATGAACTCATGTTTCCTTTCCATATTTTTATAACCCTTCCTGAGCTTTTTATGATCATCCCAAGTTTTTGAAATGTTTTTCACAGGTCAAGGGAAAGGTGCATGATGTGATGATAGTGTCAAGGATGTGTCAAGAAAGAATCTGTGTTTAATTTTAAATAGGTTTCCGTTGATGGGAAGAATGAATATTGTCTTTTATGTAACCACTTTGTTTAAATGTGGAATGTAATGAATGTTTCGTGATCTAATTCTCTAAAACTCTAAACCTGAAAAGATCCTCAATGTGTAATCTTGTAATAACTCAAGATTAAGTAAGGTTTAAGGCTGGGGCCTTATAAATACATTGGGTCTCCAGGATCTGAAAAATACTCTGACACACATGAGACCTCAATAACTACATTAGGAAAAAATATTACGTCCAAACAAAAGAATTAAACCACAAAACAAATGGTATTTACCTTTTAGGGAAGATGAGAATTTATAACCTAGAATTACATTTTATTTTTCATGGAATAGATAAGAGTTATAAATGTTCTAATAAACATGTGGAAAATATTGTTAATAATAGTTGAAAATATAGTATAGTATATGTATCATTTGATATGAATAATAGTAAAAATGATGATCGATATTGTATGTAATACATGACAATAGAAATTTAATATAACCTTTGTGATTTTCAAATATATTTTAAGAAGTCAATTAACTATGATAAGAGACTATTTCATACCGGTTAGAATAAATAGACAATATTTTTAGATGTATTTAAGTTATATAATATGAAGGCTAGCATCAAGTGATGTTACAATAGATTTATAGAAGTACATGGTCTCTATAATGATATTATACCATAAGAAAATGAACTTACTTGTCGAATATATGAAGCTTAAATTGTTTTTTTTTTCAATGGTAATGATCTATAAAAGAATACATGGTTGTATAAAGGATTTATTATCGTATCACATGGACCGTGAATCGCTCATAAAATTCCTAGTTTTTAGATTAGATTTATAAAATAAATATGAATTATATCCTTAAAAATATGTATGGTAATTTCATATCAATCCATGATTTTGAAGACTATATGAATTTCGGAAAACAACATGATAATTAACATGGAATGAAAATACACAAATTAATTATGGGAATTTATGTAATCCAATAGAATATGTTTAGAGAAAATAAATTGATTATCAGTATATTGAAATTTAAAATGATCCATGAAAAATCGGTCTTAGTTATCTATATATTGAATAAATCATTTCAGTGTATGATTAGAACTCACAGTATATGTCCCATCTTGTTAGTAAATTATAACATGTCGCCATAATGATTCATTAATCAAAAATATGTTTTTTTGTCTCTGATTATATCTAGACCAAAACAACATAACAATGATATTGAGGTCAATTTGGACTCATTGATTAATTATCTTTTATTGATTTGGGATACAAGTGTTACAGTGTATGTTTCTCATAGAAGTGATGAATTCCCATTGAGGGCTAAATTGTATAGGATGATAAATTAATTTCATACATATATAAATTCTTCCTTCTATAAAATTATTTTAATTTTAAGGATTCCCATTTTTTATGAATGTACAGAATTGGTTTGGTAAAAACCATCATTGAATACTTGTTTTTTAAAAAATCATAAATTTTTACCTTGGTGACATAAATACCAATCCTAGAAGACAACATTTGAATGGAATACTAAAAAAAGTAAACATCATATCCACTTCTGGGAGATCAAATAGTTGAAAAATTAAAAGACATTGACACTTTTTCAGTTAACCATTTTTTTATGTATCCTATGAATGATTGTTGGAAAAAAGAGATCAATTTTCAATGTATTACCTTATTGAAATTTCTTGTGACATAGACATTTTCTTCCTGTCATACAGGTAAAAATAATGAATTTTACATTATTATTTGAATGTTACTAAATGTTCATGGAAAATAAATAGATGATGGAATAAAGGATTAGTTAGACATTATTGACATAAGGATAAGGGAAGAGATAGAACTGGTGAAGCTTAATGCGAAGACTATACTTTTGTCAACATATTTCACTCTCCAAAGAGGAAAAAATGAAATTTCACATTTTCATTAATGGTGTCATAGTTATAAATGGGTATTAAAAAATATCAAGAATTTAATTTTAATGACTAATTAGAATTTATAAGGACTAAAATAACATGAATATCATGTTTTGATGATAGATTTCACACACGTTACATTAAATTGTATTCTTTTGAAAAATTTATGACATAAAATAACCAGACTATCCTTCATTTTAAAATCAATATCATTTAAATTTATGGACCAATTTTTTTTTAAAATATTGAATAATGAGATTTTGTATGATTATGTGAATTCGATAATTTTTTATTGCCCCTATTATTTTTCATTTGGGTCCATTTGACTGATCATTAAGTTAGAGAGGTTTATATATGTGATCTTATCCATTACAGATTGATGTACACCATTGAATGGTGTATGATGATTTGAAAAGGGTATGTTATGATTCAATTTTGGATAGAAGTTTGTATTTCATAATGATATATTATTGAAGAATCTATTTAATTATGTATCGATTACGTAACATATGTTCATAGAATTGGTCTCGAAATGTATAGTCACAAAATATGCCTTCTGAGTGAATGGATTTTTAGATGACATGTTGTTACAATTACCATCATTATGCAGGACCGAGCATACCTTTACATTCATCATAATAGTTATGATGTTGATCTATATGTTCAATCCCATAATGAAATTATTAGAAATTTGAATCTATCAAGGGATGAAGGATGGATATCAAATACACATAATCAACCATTTATAGAATGTTTTTGAGATGATATTAATATGTAACTATTTGAAAATAAAAATTCAATTGTCAAATGTAATTGAATTCTAGCAAGGGTACCAAATGAAAATTTTATATCTTATTGTCATTTAGAAACCATTGGATATCTTTTTTATACAGAGTAACTTGATGAATTCAATGTAATGAATAATAGTGATGTTATGCTTATGGGGGAAGATATTCACATTATATGGACTCCGCCTTAAACATTACATAATCTTGAGTTAAGTCAATAATTTTACTTTAATTCACATTGTGGATCTTTTCATGTTTAGTGTTTTAGAGAAATATTCCATATCTCATACATAACAGCTTAAATATTACAATGTATAAAATTTTACTCCATATCCATTTAAAAAAAACAAATACATTGATAAATAAATCATGATTTATTTTATTAATAAAAATAATCTTGACTTATTAATTTATCCTACCCATCAATATACCCTATGGAAAAAATTTCAATAACTTGGGATAAGAGCACAAATATCAGTAAGGGATATAAAATAAGTAATGGCATATTTAGTCCATGAATATATGAAACTCAAGAAAATATTTTCAAAAATCATACTTTTCACATATACAAACATAATATCATTAACAAACCTCATTAAATAATAATATTTTTTATAATAATTCAAAGAAATAATAAATCATAAAGGTAAATTGTGTCACCTATATCATACTTTTTATCTTTCACAGCAACATAGGGTGTAACTATCATGGTTACGTTTAGAATACCGATCAAAATATATTACCTAAATATATTAGAAGAAAACTTATCATTTACCTATGTTTCATTACCCAAATAATTAGATAGATATAATAGGCTCACCCACCCTCAGTTTATCAAGGAACCACCCATATACAAAATTGATTCCCAAGAACCATAACATAATGATAATATATAAAACAAGCATAAAACAAAAATGTCATTTCCACTTCCCAATCAAATTTCATTTTTACAAAGTTGTGCACTCATAAATATAAAATTATTATTTTTAAATAAATGGATACATTTTTAAAATAATCATCTAGACATTAAAGCAATAAAAAAGTGAGAAATTTGGTTTAGGACTTATATGTTAAAAAACATTCCAATTTATTTAAATAATCAGTCTGTTTTTAATACATAACTAGAAAATGAAAAAAATATTTTTGAATCAATTCATCCCATACAATATTGAAACTATTGAAATTAATTTACATTTTAAAACAATCATGTATGGATAAATAAATTGTTAAATTTATTTTGAAAGCATGGACATTTATGAGAATGAATAACAAAATTTGTAAAAAAATTAATATATTGTTTTTTTTAAAGAGTCCCTTAACATTTGGGAAACACATGAATAAAAATCATTAAAGATTAACATTAGAAACTAAGTGGAAACTGAGTTCATAAATTCCATTACCACGAGTTTGACTTGGGTTGTACATTCATTATCCTTCTAAATAATAAAATGAAGGTAATTTATTCTTTTTTGATTACCTTATTAAATTTTATTACAAATTTTATATAACTTATTATAATGTTATAACAATTTTATAATTATTTTAGTTCATGTCAGACATTATATCGATATACGGTACTTGTGTTGAAAATGAACTTTGTATGATGTCAATAGTAAATTTTTTCATAATTCCATCATCTTAATAATATAAAATATGATATAAATATATTATATATTAATTATATAATTATTTATAATAATAATTTAAGACAAAATGAAAACACAGTTCATGGAGACAGTAGGTCATACGTATTCATGAATGCTATTTTAATTTTTCTTGTTGTGTTGATAGAATTGGCATTAAATTAAATGTATGTAAATATTTATAAATATATAATATCATTATAGTATAATTAATATTTATTTAATATCACACATTTTTTCTATAAAATTCATTAATATATTTTGTGTGATGTTTTTATGAATCACATCATTTTGAGGAGGAGTTAGTCCACACGTCCCCAAACAAAGTTATCTTATAACCATAATTGAGGAAGCGGTAAGGTATCATTAATTTAACATTTAAAGAATATATAATAGGTTATAAAATAAATATTAAAATATTATTTTACCATAATAATGGTTTTTTGACCAACCATTAAGGCAATAAATGAAAATGAACAAAAACATTATCCATATAGGTGATTAACAGGCATAACATAGACAACAAGATAAATTATATGAATAAGTGGTGAGAAATGAAATGTATATGAAATATTCCATTAGAAACATAAAAACCAGTATGTAAATGATTATAGAGTTATTATTAATTTTTGGATGAAGGAGGTGACATGCAATTAGAGAAAGAATCAAAATTAAGAGAGGTACTTGTGTAAAATTCACTCTTGAATAAGACCCTCTTGAGAGACTCTTGATGACCATGGGTTTGGTATTTTGGTGAGAAAATAACAACTTTGATGTGGTTATAGTTATTAGGAGTCTTTTTTGTAAAGATTGGATGATCTAAAAAGATTTTTGTGGTCAAAATTCGTTGGTGGGGAGGAGGTATATAAACATTTGGAGGGGTGAGTTCAAGTGATTAATTTATTGATTATTTTATATTAAAAGCCAAACATATAGAGTTGGAAATAAATTCCAAGACTTTTTATTGTAATTGATGATTAATATGTTGTATACTTTCAATAGAAACCTCAAAAAACCTTTAAATGTTGTAGTTTTTTTTGGTATATTATGCTTTTAATTTTTAATTTTTAACCTAGTCAAACTTTTACTTTTAGTGCGGTAAATAATTTTTTTACTAGGGTACATTTTTTATCCCCAAAAATTAAATTGACTATAAAATATTATTTGGAACATATGATTCTTGAAATTTAATCCATTTAATATAATTATTTTCATATAATTGGGAAAATTAAGGTTTAAAATTAATTCTGTAGAAAAAACTAAAAAGTGGGTTTTTAAAGTGAATCGTTTAGAAGATTGAAATGTTTTTATATCTAATTTCAATTTTAAATTGAATAAAATGACAAAAAAATGAATGAAATTATAATAATCTAATCTAAATATAATTTTAAACATATTAAAAATTAATATAACAATTTAAATAAAATAGATGAAAAGATGGATTTGAATTAAAATGGGGTATTTTTTACTATTCATTAAAATATTAAAGTTATCATAAAAAAACTAAGAATTTATCCGAACTAAATTTTGATATCCCCATTTCAAATATGAAGTTTATTTTACAAATTGTACTTATAAATTTTTTAAAAACTATGTTTATAATGGGTTCTCAATCAAAAGGTGTTAAAATTCCTTCTTTGAAAAATACTTCTTTTAAGTATAAAATTTATTTTATTCACATATCATGTCAAGAAAACATATATGTTGAATTTTAAACATTTTATTATTTTAATATATCCTTAATATAATCAAAAAATATTTATCTGTTTATTTTATCAGCACAGTTATTCTCATTTATATATTTATTAACAAAAGAACATCCTTTATATTCAATTGTTTATTAGTTCCATTTATAAATAATTTTTTTACCAATGAATCATTATATAAACAAGTGTAAAACATATTTTCATAATTTAGTTAATATGGTTTATTCAAGTCATTCCAAAATCTAGGTTATTATGGTTACATTTAAATATTAATATTTAGTTGTTTATTTCAGCTCGATGTAGCGTATCATGTACACTATAAAACAAAGTGTTTCATTCTTAAAACTCAAGGAATTACATCCTCCCAAATTAAAGAATATTATCCTATAAATTTGAATTTGAGGTCGGTAACTATGGTATGACTTTTCAAAATACCATTATTTCAATCGCATATAAGAAAAAGATTTAGTAAATCGTCCACTAAATTAAAATGAAAGAGATGTATGAAGATCACTTGAGATGAAAAATACTATGGTTCCATGTAGAAAAACATGGATATGGAGGTAAAAAATAACAATAATGTTTTGATAGAGAGTGATAAAAAACATTGTTAGGATAAATCCTACAGTGATAAAGCTATAAATCGTGAATGATCTAAGGGATCATTTGATTTATTGAAAAAGAAGGTACTAGGATAACATTTTTAGATTCAAGATATTTTCCATAAAGTTGTAGAATTAATTTATATAATTTTCTAAAAATATATGTATTTATACTTACATGACATGTATATTTTCATACTCCAATAAAATTCAGCCACAAAATCATCTTCTTCTCCAAATTATGACTATACAAGATGAATCAACTTTTATGGAGTCATAGAATCCACAATAGACTGACAATATATTTATCTTTTATTTAATTATTAACCAAATATAATATGGTTAGGATAAGATAAAACAGTTCTCCAAAAATAATAAACCATTAGATGATGAAAAACTGTTATTAATCTCTGAAATTCATCTGTAATACCAAAAGTTCAACATAGACCATTAAACAATTATTTGTTTTTAATATCTCTAAAAAATAATTCAAACTTTTTTGAAACCCAAAAGTCAAAAGAATATTAGTACATTCTGTTACTAGATAAATTTTAACATTTATCTACAAAAAACATTGATCACCCTTCATCCTTAAAATTAATTACTCTAATCACATTTTCTCTAAGATAAGACACTATTTTTCATAAATAACATGAATATCCATATGTCCATAGTAAAAAAAATATATTCTCCTAAAATAAAATTCATCCATTCCTCCTAAAATAAAATCCCACACTATTCTATTTAACTTAATCATATTGGGATCCAAAAAAAGCTAATGTCTTCCAAAATAAAAGTTATCACTTAATCCCCAAATAATTTTCCAATACCAAGGATATCCATTATGTAAAACATAAGAAAAAAAATCAACATATTTATATTCCATGAAATAGTTTAACTAAAATGAAAAATTCATACTAGCCAGTGAGTTCGCATAGGATAGTGGTAGGTGACGCACCGTTGTTGCCCTTCGGTTGTGGGTTCAATTTCAACGACCTTGCCGAACGCAATAGGTTGACACCCATCTTGTGGGGTGTCCATTTATATAAAACTCAAAAATAAAAATAACATTTTTTAACCTTAAAGATATATGTATACCTCTCATTTTTATCCCAACCCATAATGAACTAAAAATCTTAATTCATAAAGCATTATATATTGAAATTTTTCATTACACCTCCAAAAGATGTAATAAAACTATTACCAATTGAAATGATAATGTATCATGGTCATGGTGTTCACCTGGGTTCATTATCATTTTCTTCACGTATATAGAACGGCAATGCATTGCAATAATGATTTATATATTTTTCAAAATGCCCAATTACCTTTTTACAAATACACCATGTAAAGCTTGGGTTGTCTTCGTGTTCGTAGAGAAATAGTTTAGGAAAATAATATTGCACGAGATATAATTTCAAAATATTAAATAATACATTATTTTTATAAAATATTTAGACCAAATTTGACATGAATATTTCAATCAATGGTCATTTTAAATTACCATAATTATTTTCAAAAAGTATATATTTTAAAAGAAAATATATATAGGATTTTCAAGGTTCTCCTTCTCTAGTATATTTTTCAAAATCATAATACGCATCATAATCATCTGACAAGTAAAAAATATTAACCAATGCCTTGAAAATATTTACCATTTTTGAAAATAAGATAACATTGAAAAAAAAGGATTTGATTAAAAAAACTTGATTCATAATGGTATTGAGGAATATAGGGAGTGTTTAATATCTCATACAACTGTTTCCAAGAGAGTTATGTGTTATAAAAATATTCAGAATCATCCGAACATGAATTCATAATAATTATTGCAAGCATGTCATTTGGAAAAGAATGTAATGTTGTTTTGGATCCTCATACATCCATTTTTAAACAACTTTACTCAATATGGAAATGTTATAAAATAAATAATTAATATAATAATAATTGGAAAAGAAAAATAGAATATGTTTGGCCAACACTCCTAATCCCTTATGTTTTCTAAACCATTCCTTTGATAGAAAATATGAAGATGTGATCTTAAACATTACATAATCCTGAGTTAATTAAATAATTTGACATTAAAATACATTGAGTATCTTTTAAATTTTACTATTTTATATTATTATTTCATTACTCATTCATAACGACTTAAATATTACCAAAAAGACACTTCTACTCACTATCCATTTTTTCACAAAATAAAAACTTTTCAACATAAAACATGATTTATTTTCATGATAAAAAACATCTTTGACTTCTTCCTTTCTCTTACCCATCTCATACCCATCCTTATAACCTATGGGAAAAATTTCAAAAACATGGTATGAAAATAAAAATCGCAATAAGAAATATAAAATATGGAATGAAACTGTTAGTCCATAAATATTTTGAACTCAAGAATTTTTTTCCAAAAAATCATATTTTTCTCCCATAAATACATAATCTCTTTAATATAACTCATGAAATAAAATGATTCTTGAAAAAAATATTTATAAATTTTGAATCATTAAGTTCAAATTTGGCATTCATATCATACATACATTGTATATTTCAAAACATTATAGGGAGTAACCTTTCTGTTAATGTTTGGAATGCCTATCATAGTATATTTACTAAATATTTTATGAGAAGTCATATCGTTTAACTCCATATAATTAAACAATGTATTAGAGATCTATCATGGTATCACTTTCCCTCATTATATCATATAACACCCATATATATTGGCAATTACCATTAACCATAAAATAATCATGGCATATAAAACATGAATAAAAGAAAATAATATTTCCACTTTATAATCAAATTTCTTTTTTTACAAAGATGGAAACTCTTAAATGAAACTAGTTTATTTAGAGTTAAGTAATAAACATTTAAAATTAACATCAATACATTAAAGAGACATAAAAGTGTGAAATTTTGTTTAGGAGTTATATGATAGAAAACATTCCAATTTATTTGAATAATCAATCCATTTTAAAATCACAATTAAAACCTTAAAAATAATATAATTTAATCAAAGTGTCCCATACCACTTTGATAATTTTTAAAGGAATTAATATTTATAAAAATTCATGTCCATATTAATAAATTCTTAAAATAATTTTGAAAACATGGGTATTAATGAGAAATGATTATGAATCGTTAAAACATATAAAATGTTGTTTTAGTTATAGAGTCCCATACCACTTGGGAAACACATGAAAAAAATTATTAAGGCTTAAAATGTATCAAAACATTAAATATCATGAGAATATATTATTCGTGCTATAACATGAAAAAATGGTTATATATTCACATTATAGGATAATAAATGTGCATAACATCACGATATGCCTCGATGAAAGGAGATTGAGATGAATTCCCTTAGAAAGATAATTTTATTAATAAAATAGATTGATTATTTGTATTCACAATTAATCCAAATAAATAAAGAATAAATACGTTATAATATATATAAATGTATTTCTAGAATAATTGTTGAATGACATAATCAAAAAGTAGATATTTGACCCAATGAATGGAAATTTGGTTAATAAATACCCTTACAATGTTTGTATCAAGGATGAATGAATTTATCAATGGGGTTTAAATGTTTATTAAAAATATATCCACAAAAAGGGAAGTATAAATTAAAAAAATAGTGATTCCACACATAATATTTTCATATTATAGTCAACAATTTATGTGTAAAACCTGATTAGTGGAAATTGAGTTCAGAAATTCCCTTAACTTGAGTCTGACTTGTCTTGTATGTTCTTTTTCATACTAAATAATAAAAATAGTTTAAATTATACTTTCTCTGGAACCAAATTGTAGTTTATTTTTCATTTTAAATAACCTCTTACTATTTTATAACAATTATATAATTATTTACGTTCTTTTCAGATGATTTATCGATATTTGGTACTTGAGTTGAAAATGAACTTGGTATGATATCAATAGCCTATGTGGTCATATTTCAATAATCTCCAGAATATAAAAAATTAAATAAATAACTTTTATTTGAATTATATAAGTATTTATTATTATCTTCGAAGGATAACTGAAAACACCATTAATGGAGATGGTAGGACGTACGTACGCATGAATGCTATTTTTTGTTTTTCTTGTCGTATTAGAATAATGAATATAAAATGAAATATATGTAAATATTTATAAATATATAATATCATTATAGAAGCGTTAATATCTCATATGTATAATATAATTTTACTCATACAATTCTTAATGCATTCCTTGTGGCATGTGAGTGAATCACATCATTTTGAAAAGTTAGTAGTCCACACGTCCCAAAACGATGTTATCGTATAACACAATAAACAAGAAGGCATGATTAATATAAAATTTAGAGAATATTAAATATTTTATATTACACATATTAAAATATTATTTTACCTAAATTATTTTTTTAAGACTATCCATGAAATTAGTAATGGAAACAGAAAAAAACATTATTCACTGAGGTGATTATTCAACAAAACAAAGAAAACAATTTTTTTTCATTGAATAAGATAAGGTGATAAATGAAATGGATATGAGATATTCCAATAGAAACATAAAACTCGAGTATGTAAATTATTTTTGCGTTATCATGAACTAATTAATGAAAGAGTTTATGAGAAATTATAAAAAAATTAAGAGAGGTACTTTGGGAAAATTACCTCATGAATAACACCTTCTTAAGAGACTCTTGAGAACCAAGGATTTGGACTTTTAGTGGGAAAAAACACTTGTACATGGGGAGAGTTAGGAGGAGATGTTTTGTCACATATTTGAGGTTCTAAAAGTATTTCTGGGTCGAAATAATGTGGTGGCGAGGTGGTATTTTTACTCAGGGAGAGCTTGGTTCAAGTGATAAATTTGTTGATTATTTAATATTAAAATCCAAACATATAGATGTGGGATTAAAGTAAATGAATTTTTCTTGTAATTAATTTGTTATAGGACGATTATTTTCTTTACACTAATCAATATCCCATTAAATTATGTTGTTTTTTATGTATGATAAACTTTAAACTTTTATTTTTAACCCATGTCAAAATATAACTTTCAATATAGTAAATAAATTTATTACCTTGGTAAATATTTTATTACAAAAAATGAAATTAATATTACAACATAATTTGTAACATAAGATTCTGAATATGGAATCTATTTTATTTAATTAAATTTACATAATTGGGAGATTTATATTAAAAATTATTTCAATAGAAAAAACTAATAAGAGTGTTTTAAAAGTGACATGTTAAAAAAAGTGAAATGTTTTTATATCTAATTACAATTTGAAATTAATCCCATTGAAAAAATTAGATTAAATGATAAATCTAAATTTTTTTAAAAACCAATTAAAATGATAATCTAACCAATTTAAATAAATTATATGAAAACCAAATTTTGATTTTAAATGCAATATTTTCACTAATCATTAAAATTTGAATGTTATTAGAAAAATACCAAAAATTTATCCAAATAAAAATTTTATGTACTTTTTTTGAATAAGATGTTAAATATTCAAATATAAATTATAAAAGACTCAAAAACTATAATTAAAATTTGTTATCCATCAAAAGACATTAAAAATTCCTTGATTGAGAAACATTTATTTTATGCATAAAATTGATTTTGTTACTATATCAGTTCTAGAAAATATATAAGATTAATTTAAAAAATAATATTGAGTTTAAATTTCATTTATATAATCTAAAAAGATTGATATGATTATTTTATAAACAAAATTATTCTCATTTAATTTTTTTTATAAAAACACATCATTTATATTCAATTGGTTTTTATTTCTAGTTATAATTAATTTGGTGAACAATTAATCATTATATAAACATTTGAAAACATCATTTTCATAATTCAGTTAATATTGTTCAATCCCGGCATTCTAGAATCTAGGTTATAAAAATAAAATTTAAATAATAATATTTAGATTTTCATTTAATCTTGATCTAGCGTATCTTTTATGATATCCAACATAGTGTTTCATGAAACTCAAGATGTTACACACCTATCTAGTTACAAGGATATAAATTAAATTTATTTGGATATTTCCTATTTATTAATTATAAAATAGATATATGTCATGGATTATTCAACATTTCATGTTATTATTTTTAACGAAAAATGGGTTTATTATAAGAGTGCTTTTGAAGTTGATGAACTGAGATTCATGAAGGTGAATTTCATTGTGAAATAGGGAATGGATGAACCCTTAAAAATGGTATCATGAGCACTTATAGTAATGTAGGTCTCATATTAAGAAGAGAATAGTCAATTGATTTTTCTATTAGAGACTAAAACAACTACACGATCTAATGAAAATTCAATCATAAAATACCCCTTAATAAGGAAATCACAATCAGTTCATAGTGGTCCCAACATTGAAAATATCATTTTATTTTTAGGAGACCACTGAAAGGGGATTTGGATTCTCGATAGAGGAACAAAGTACCTTCAAAATTTTGAAAATTAAAAAAATTATAATGGGATGGTTATTTTTTTAATAAATAGTAATTTTTATAGCAATATAATGTATTATCTAATGTATTAACATAATCTAAATTAAATGTTTTACTACTCATATAGAACATGCCTACTACACAAGTTTATGTTTCCAATATCAGGGAATAACATTCTATTGATGCTAAAACATTAGAATTAGTATTTGATAAACAACATGTAGTTGATAAAATATGATAACAACAAAGAATCATGGTGTTGATTAAAATTATCAAGGCATGAAGTAAGGATACATAGTTTGAGATTGGCTAGAATCAATGTGGACAACCTACTAACCCTAAAATGTAAAATATCAATACTTATTTTGGGATCTTAATGGTGATTAATGTTATAATTTCTATACATTCATGGGACCATATCCAGCATGTAAATAATAAAATCCTTTGGGATGATAAAACATTAAATTTATGGTACAATTTCTCAATTTTATCAATCAATAATACATTGAAACATTGATATAATTTTATTTTTTCTAGAAAGATTTCGTCTATTTTAGATTATTTCCATAAGAAATATGTCTTACTTTCTATTGAAATATTCCATATATTCTTTTATACCCTTCTTACCATGCTTGAAGGTAGGGATATTGAGGGGAATGTAAAGTCTCGACAACAAGTTACTTATGAACACGTTATAAAAGAGGAATCACTAAATTGTTTCATCAATATTTTTGAGGATAAATAAATAATTGGTTATTTGAGTTGATAATATATTATTTCAAATTATTTATTTCATCCAATTTGAATCAAAATTGTTAATTTTTGAAACACAAAAATAGTGCTTCAAAAATAATGTCAATCAAAACCAATGTACATATATCCTAAAAAAATGATGGCTACACATAACTAATGAATAAATTTTTTTTGTATTTTAAATAAACAATAAAAATTTTGTGACATAAAAAAAATACATGTTACATTATTTATTTGTAGAATGATGAATGAAAATATAAAACCACTTACATCCTATATCATTTCCTATGAAAGGAGTCTCGTGAAATCAAATAGTGTAAACTAGTTGATAAGGATGAAAAAGAAGTATGAGAAACATAAGTAAGTATAAGCTACTAGTAATTAATTTTTATTTATAAAATAATTAAATAAAAATGTATATTTATGTTAATATGTTTTTATACAGTTTAGACACATGAATCAATAGTGAAATTATGGAACAAAAAATACTTTCAGTAGTTTTAAAGTGACCAATATGGTTGTGTTAGAGGTATAGGTTTTTGAGAGTATCCTAAAACATATTTCAAGAAGATAAATCCAAAATAAGATACATATTTGATGATGAATGGATTTCATGTAAAAATCCATGATTCTCAAGATATTATCGTTTGGTCTAGTTTTGCAGACCAATATTTTTGAAATGATAAAAGTCAAATGGTGGTGGAATAAATATATGAACAGGGACAAAAAATTACACTGGTAGCTTTAAGGGTATTCATTCCCCAAAATTCATAACTTACCTAAAGTAATAACTTTTCAAATCACCTATTTTATTAAAAGTGAATCAAATAGAATCTGATAACTATTTGTTACTAAAATCATATAGGGTAATGTTGTATATTATTTCTATATAGAAACACACATGCACTTATTTATTGGGAGGCGTGAAATGTATAATATCATAGGATATATTCTAAAAAATAACTCTAATAAGATCATATGAGAGTGGGAATTGAGGTATCTATAGATTTGATCGATAAGTTGCATGTTTTACATGATTATCTAGATATTACAATGGTCAGGGAAAATACTGGAACTTTCATAGCATTGGTGTATATTTTTATAATGATACATGAGGTATGAATTTAAAAAAATCAACTTAAAAACCTATAAAAATGATGAAAAAGGTTGGATGTGAGTAATGGTATTATAGATAGATAAAGTGATGGAGAAAGAGAATGTCGGATCATGAAAATTATAGGAATAATCCAAGAAAAAAATACCTTTTGAGAGTATCTTCTCTATTCCTGATCCAATACAACATATATTATCATTACAACATCATGCAGGTACCACATTAAAATATTAAAATGTTCCATGTATTCCATATGTTGATAAATATTTGAAACATTACATTCAGACACGGTGGTCTTGAGAACAGAAAAGAGATTCTCATGATTGAATGGTTGTGGGTAGTTGTTGTGAATAGCTACATAAGGTATATTTTCATATTACATATATCAAAAAATGATTTAATATGCCCCGCAATGTTAATAAATTTTCATATTTTCTGTATATTTTAATATTATTACTACATAAAGGAAAGACCCTATAAATTACTATTTAGATTCATTGTTTCCTATATCATTTATATGGTAGAAAATAACTTGAAGTAATAGTAAAATGATATGAAAAATAGTGATCTAAATATTGAAATTGAGAATAAAATTTTTAAATGATATACTCGTTTTGATACCTACAACAAGGGGGTAAAACTTTAGAAATATAATCATATTAAAAAAAATTCTAGTTTTTCCAGACTTATATGTTTTCTATTAGGAATTGCTATATGCTGATCACGATATATCTAGATGCCCCAAATATTTATGTTTTGGATATAATGCATGGATATCTATCAAATCAACTATTTAATTATTTTAATTTTGTTTTTTAGATGTTTCACAATCATATTTTTAGATCAAATTCAAATTATATGTTTCAGTCACTATTTAACCAGGGATTTTGTTATGATATAGAGGTATCTAAATATATTTTAAATCATAGAATAATGTTGATGACTAAATATTATAATCAAATAGATTAATTCAAATGGAATTATATTAACATATATACAAAAATATTTAACAATCAAAACATTTTTCAAAAAAAATTACTTATTTTGGATAATGTTTCAACACTATCTGAAGTAAGATAACAACAACAATTTTGTATATTATGATAAAAAATATTTATAAAATCATAAGAAATTAACATTCTATCATCCTCGAATAAGAAAAATCCCAAGGTAATTACAATTCTAATGAAATAATATATTAATCATTTTTTGTCTATATTTTATCAATACTACCATGGTTTTTGAAAAACTAAATGCACCAAAGGAGAAGCATATTTATTTATAGTTGAGTGGGAAATATACATTTGTCAAAATATTTTTGAAATCATATTTAGATGACTATATTATATGTGATCTAAATGGGTATGAATTTATAAATATATTTGGGGTGGGAAGAATTATTATCACAATACTTATATATTATTTCTGATCTTTTTCTGAAAGATAAGTATAATGGATGAAAAAGAATTGGAATAAATGGGTGGAAACATGTTTTCTGAATGTATTAGACATCATGAATTTGTTAATTCCTCTTTTTTATTTAGTTAATTTCCTCATCATTTTATCTAATTTTTTTAGTTAATTTCCTTATCCTAGTATATAATACTCATTCAAATAAATTTACACATTTTTTCAGACCACATTTCATATACTTAAAATCGAGCAAACAAAGTTAGGTTTTTCTTGATATTTTATGAAAATAGTTCATAAATCATTTTTTATGTGTCATAATTGACACCACATCAATCTGACACATGATTTGACCAGTACGACTCAAAGTGTGTGTTTTTAGTTTAAAATGAACATTTTATTAAAATCACATGTGACATATTCAAAATAAGAAAATAAATTCTTATTTTTTGTATACATTAGTAAAATTATCCAGATGTCATTTTTTACATGTAGTAATAATCTTCAAATGAATCCAATTCCCGGTGTGACCAATATTACTCGAATTCCTTTGTTTGAGTTTAAAATTGACATTTAAAAAAATTTAAATACTAAAAATATATTAGACACATTCATATTAATTAATTATTCAATGAAAATGATCTCTAAGTCATTTGAGACAAGTAGAAATGACAGGAACCTCAATTTGATATAAAGTTCACCTGATATTACTTAGAGTGTATCTTATCAAATTAAAATTGACATTTAAATTAAAATGTAATGTTACTCACTGAAAACATGGAATACACCATCATGATGCCTCTATTATATATGAAAATTGTCAATAATTAATTATTTATATGTAGGAATCATCCTCATATCAAATGGACACACATTATGATCAGTATCACTCAAAGTGCATGTTTTCAGTTTAGAATGAAACTTTAGTTAAAAAAATTAACATTCTCAAATCTAAGAAAAAATAGTATTTTCTTGATACTTCAAGAAAAAAAATCCATAAATCATTTGTGACATGTAGTAATTAGATGCATCACATCCTGATGCATGACATAACCGATATTACTCAAATTTTGTGGTATGATTTTAAAAATGGAATTTTAGAAAAAAACGACAAGTGGCATACTCAAAACCATGAAATTACATTCTGATTATTTTAATACTCTATTTAATTTATTTCCTAGTCATTTTTTATCTATAGGAATTAGACACACATAAATCTGATACATTTTGTTCCCAATATGACTCAAAATGTATGATACCATTTTAATATTACCATTTTTGTTCCAAATGTGTCACACATAATAAAAACTAATGAAAACTCCTTATGTATTATTAATGATTTTGGATAATGATATTTAAGTCATTTCTTAAATGTATGAATTAGCGAGACATTAAATGACAT
The DNA here is from genome assembly GCA_963277665.1 of Viscum album. NCBI lineage: Eukaryota > Viridiplantae > Streptophyta > Magnoliopsida > Santalales > Viscaceae > Viscum > Viscum album. The sequence goes on along the minus strand of OY728127.1, from coordinate 1,227,629,069 downwards.
GTGATGTCACAAGTATGACTCTATATGCTATTTCCATTTTATAATGAAATTTTGTTAAAATAATAAGTGGCATACTCAAATATAAGAAAATAAATTTGTATTTTTTTGATACATTATTAAAATGATCAATAATTCATTTGTGGCATGTCAGGTTTAGCTTCATATTAATATAACGCACAATGTGACCAGTATGACTCAATTTTTGGGTTTTCATTTTATGATGACACTATTGTAAAAACCAAATGTGAAAAAACTCAAAAGCGACAAATTTATCCAATTTATTTTTTAATTTCGAAAAATGATCCCAAATTATTTTGGATATATAGGAATCATACTCACATGAATCCAATGCATGGTGTGACTAGAATGACTCTATGTGTCTTTTCATTTAAAATTGAAATTAAAAAAACCAACATACTCAAAACATCAAAAATTATTTAGTATTCATTTGATATACAAGGAAAATTATATTTCAGTAATTTTTGACATATTGGAATGATCTGAACCTGAATAAAATGCACAATGTTTTGGGTATGACTCAAAGTGTTCATTATGAGATTAAAATTGAAATTTTATTTGAAAATGTTTTTTACTCACTAAAAATTGAGAAAAAACACAGATATTTTCTTGATAATTTAATAAAATGGTCCTTATTTTATTTTTAATGTGTGGTAATCAGTCTCACGTCGAACTGACAAATGATGTGGCCGTTATGAATCCAGGTTCTTGTTTTTTTTCATGTTGAAATTTTTGAAAAATAAGTTACATACATAAATCAAATAAAAAACATTCATATTTATCTATATATTAGTATACTACTCCATACGTAATATGTGTATTGTAATTATTAGCCTCACCTCAAACCATCTCATGGTGGGAACCAAATTACTCAAATTGTGTTTTTTGAGTTTAAAAGATTCATTTTTGTTAAAATAGATGTGACATACTGAAAACCATGAAAAAATTGATATTTCTTTGGTAATTTTCTAAAATTATTCCTCTTCCATTTATTATGTGTATAAATCATCCACACCACAATCTAAAAAATAGTGTTCCTAGTATGTCTCAAACACTCTGTTATGAGATTAAAATTGACATTTTTGTTCAATACATGTTTCACTAAATTAAAATCATGAAAACACATTGAGACTGCATTTATAATATCAGAAAAATATTCCTAAGTCATTTTTCATGTGTAGGAATCAGTCTCATGTAAAACTGGAAAATGATGTGACCAATATGACTCCATGTGTCTGTTTTCAGTTTATAATGATATTTTAGTTAAAAAACAAGTGAAGTACTCCAAACTGAGAAGATGTGTTCAGGTTGTTTTTATACATTATGAAAATTAACCATAAGTAATTTTTTATTTAAAGGTATCATCCACATATTTATATGATTCATGGTGTGACCAGTATGACTCAATGTGCACGTTTTTAGTTTAAAAACGACATTTTAGTAAAAACAAAATGTGGCATACTCAAAACCAATCAGAAAAATTAAAAATTTGGATACACTAGAACAATGATCAAAATATCATTTTTGACTTATAAGAATCAGCCACACATTAATCCTAATCATGGTGAACTTATATGACTCCATGTGTGTCTTTTTTTTTTAAATTTACATTTCACTAAAAATGATAACTCAAATAATCAAATCTATGAAAAAAACATCTGTATTGTTTTTATACATTAATAAAATAATAATTAATTAGTTTTTGATGTTTAGTAATAATCCACGCCTCAATCTGATACACAGTTTTCCCAGTATGTCTTAATGAATATGTTTTTATATTAAAATTATTTTTTGTGTTTAATTTATTTATATATTGTATTAATGACATAATAATTTCTTTCATATAAAGGTGTATTATTTTTCTCAAGCTATATTGACATGTTTGGAAAATAATACGATGACTTTTATTCAGGGCAAAGAAAAAGTAACATTAATGTTTTTGAATATCTACGATAATTTTTACTTAATCATATAATTGTAAAAACCAAATATTGAAATGTTTATAATGCATTATTGTTTCTTGTATTTGTGTTGTAAATTTTATTTTGATTAATATTTTATTATCTCATATATTTAATATAAATTAAAATTAATTTCTATGTATATTTATTGGTCTAGAATTTATTGGTTTTCTGCATCGCTACTATAGGGAGGCATCTGTGTAACAACTAGAATGAAGCTTATCAGTGCTAGATGAAGCACTGATAAAAGAACACATTATCTTCACATAATTTATGAAAGATAAAGGTACCCATTATTAGTTCTACATTTAATTCTAATAAATTTACCCTTTACCAGTTCCACATATAGTTTTGATAAATGTTCACTTTATCTGCGCTAGATAAAAATAACTGATAATTATAACATTTAACAGTGCTTCCAAAAATTACTGATAAACGAGTCCTTTATGAACATTTTTTAAAAATTTAGATGAAGGGTATCTTCATGATATAATTTTCTAGAAATAATAAATGGAGAGGTATTTTAAAATCATATAGGTAGATAACACTTTTTAGAACTGAAAAAGAATAATTTTAGTGTGGTTAAAAATGAATTCTTTTGTAATGAAAGGGAATATCCATAGTTATCATCTTTATTTGTTTGTATCCTTGGAATGGAGTCTATCATGTAATTAATTCATTACACATACATATACTCTTTATAAACTAGTGTAAACTATAATGGATTTCAATACATTTCATAGATGATCCATTTTCAATAATATATATACCAATGACCGAGTCAGACTCCTTTAATGTAATAAATGATACATATAATTAAATTATTTATGATGCAATGAAATAAAAAATCCTTCTTCAACTACATAACTTAAAAATTCATCAATTCATACTTTTATATATTCTAGTTACAATTAAATATGGTATGTATACAATTGTACCTCTATCCTAGAACATCCCCCAAACATAAAGGGGTTTTCAAGCATAAGTTCAACACAAAACAATTTATATGTTTTTGAACCAATTTGTCTACTCTGTATAAAATTAATCATCTTATATGTATTCCATGTTGTATAACTGCAATATATATGGCACTATTTGTTGTAGATGCATGAACAATAAAGGAACATCCTTGGTCAAAGTAATATAATAATCAAAGGGACCAACATTGGCCATGTTACATAACCATAAAATATAAGAAAACTATTATTAAATAGAAATAGAATATATGCGTTTTGATTACATTCATAGGTATTTTTAACAACATAAATAAATGGGATTGATCTAAAATCCATAAAACTGTTCTCACACCTAAATGGTGATAAATTATAATTATTCCAATTTTATATCTTTACAACATAGTGTCACTAACCAATGTTGGGTCACTCATGGTCCGCACTCCATGGAATGGTGTTGAAAACACATACTTTTTATACCAACTATGATACTAAGAGAGACGACTCATGTCACACTTATATATAATTTAATAATTCAAAATATAAATATGACATTAATTATAAAAACATATAACTTAAAGGTTTAGTGACTTTTCTGATCATCTGGAAAAACATTACTATTAATATTTTTCTATAATTTCACCATACATGATCCCCTTATATATATCTACTTGGCTATACTCATATTAAAAAACATGGAAATGAAAATTAAATAAATTGGTGAAGTAAAATACTCAATAATAGATACACTTATAAACATATCTTAAATGGTAAGATGTTAATCATATGAGATTCATGAGAATGAGGGAAATGTTTTCTAGAAAAGAACATGGAACAACTATATTTATCCACAAGTTATCATGGAAGGATGTTTAATACAAAATGAATAAAGAACTACCATGGAATAAGTGTGTATGAAAACATGAGATAATAAACATGACCATGAAACATATTTATATGAATATAGAACAAAAATGTAACCATACCTTTGAACATAGTATAACAGATATCATTTTTACAAAAATAATCATAGGGAATACCAACATCGTGAGTCACTACTCACACATGTAGTTGACAAGAAAATATAATTTAACCTTTCAATACACATCTCATATAAAATAAAATTATAAGTAATACATTGGTTAGATTTAATAGACCAGAGCTATATTAAGATATCACTATACCCAAACCATATCAGAGATTTATCAAACCCAGATCATATTTAGGATTTACAAGACACAAACTGGCAGGAGTATTAATTAATGAAAAACCATAGTAGGAATTTATCCGATTTTATGGCTACAATCGTCATTATGTATTTTACTTGTGTAAATAGTGTGTTCATAACGTTTTCTAAAAACAAAATTCATAGAAAATTAAATAATTTTATTTTAATATATTGTTTTATTACTATATTATTGAAGCTAAAATATTGTGTTTGAATAACAAAAACCATATTATAGAATTTATGAACAAATGGAGAGAAATTGGATGAAGGAGAGGATGTGTCCATTATAAACTCATTTATCATATCTTGGAAGGGATGTATCTTTATTAGGTTTTTATCTAGAATACTCACAAGTCAAACACCATAAGGCTCATTTATCCCCCCCCCCCATAAATGACAACAACAGCTTACCTTGTGATTAGAAATTATGTGGAGATATTGAGGGTCTATTTATCTAAATTTTAGGCTAATATACTGATGTATTTATTAATAAAAAATTTCTAAATGTACATTAATCACTTGTAATTTTTAATTTTTAATTTAAAATTAATATTCATTAATTTTTTAAACAATTTTTCATTATAATTGATATTTCAAAACTATATTCATAAAATTTATAATTCTAATAGGATCATTATAATGTCAATTTTTATATTTATAATTTAAAATTATCTTTTTGTGAATTTTGGGATACCTTATAAAACATTATTTTTTAAGAGAATATTAAAAATACATATATTGTTAAAATCATCAAAATTTATGACAGTATAATAATATAATAGTGAATGAAATTATTTTGAATTTTATTTACAAAAAAATTATATTTTTATAAGTAAAATATATCATTTAAAAATATTATTTTTTATTTTTAAAACACATGTATATTATTTTTTGAACATAAGTATTATTTTATTCTAACAGCCAAATAATTTGATTATATTAAAAAATTGGTATTCATCAATTATATATGTTAAATATATAAAAATGGAATATTTATTTTACAAAAACAAGATAATATTATATAATAAAATCAATAAAAAATAAAGAATTAAATCATGATCAATATGATTAAATTTAATGACCCTCACAATAGTAATACTTTTACAATCAATGAAATGATTTATTATTACTTTGTAATTTTTCTCTGGTAAGCATAATTGATCTATTTGAAAATGTAACGCCCAGACCCCAGTTATCCAAGTCAGTGCATTATTTTAATACATTGGCAAGATTACAAGGAACAAAGTCCCGAACACCGATTAGTTAAGTAGTCTTGGAAACACTAGATATATTCTTAAGTCTTACATTACATCATAAAGTAAAAAATACTACAAAAACATATTGTCTTCATATCCTCTCATACTATCCTGGGAGGTCATTCATAAATTACTTATTCACATCCTCAGAAAAATAAAACATTGAAAGGGGTGAGCTCAGATGCTCAGTAAGGATAACAATATAGCGGAAGCATTCATAGATAAGCATAAACATTTAAGGCAATGTATAACTAAAACAAAAGCCTTCTTAAACATGAACATCAGTATAATATTGAAAAAATGAAATGAAATAATTTCATTTACTTATTCACATGAATATTCTACTAGTCTAATAATCACATGCAATATCAATAACAACTTTCATAATGATGGAATGCATAATGCCATACTATCATAACCACATATCCAAGGCCTCGTGAAAATACTACAAATAAGATGTTGTCTAGGCCTCATTCCAAGACACTATTTTCTCTCCTGAGACCTACCGATGCATCGAGGAGCTATAGCGGGCTCCACCCATCATTTACTAAGTCAAATGCATTCCTTATATGAAAAGGTCTATACATAACATAAACATTCCTATCAAACTAGCATGATAAATGTCAATACTTTACCCATAAACCATGAATGGTATAAAAATAACACATCCACACTCAAACATATCACAAAACCTTCAACATAATATAGATGATTTGTATCATGATAAATCAACTTCAAAACAAGTTTAAAATCTATTAAAGTATTTTTACATAGATGAAAATGATTTGTAAAAATCATTGAGAGAAATACCCCTTTTTCATGAAAACATTTAAAAGTCACACAATTTAGAAAAGAATTCATTTAAAGAAATTTTTGAATCAAAGTGTCCCATACCACTTTGAACCTTTTTAAAGGAAATAACATTTTTAAAACATTCATTTCCATATAAATAAATCCTTAAAAACCATTTTTAAGACATGGAAATTAATGAGAATGATTTAGAAGGATAAATATTTAAAACATTTGAAATGATGTTTTAGTAAAAAAGTCCATTAAAATAAGCCCTTTGAAAAAACTATCATAAAACATGGACATGGATAATAAATATTTCCCACTAGATACTAACGTAAAAACCACCTCAGATAATAAAGATATTATGAAATTAACCCTTACCAATTTGGTAACTTATGAATAATACAACCCATGAAAGAGGTATCATAGAATGAATATGTAAATACACATAAGTTATAGTGTGTTTCACAAAGAATAAAATTATGGGTAGTACATACACCACACAAAAGGAAATAGTGGCAATATGGCATGAATCTCACGGGAATAAGGAGTGAGATGAAAACCCCTTACCTTGTACTTTTTCTTGATAGAGTGTATGTTATCCTCCTGTATAATAGTTAAATAATTTTTATTAAATTATACATGAATCATATATGTTAATATGGTATTATATATGATCATTTAGTATTTCTTTGTTAATAATATTTTAGTATTATCGTCGTTTCAGGTGTTAACTGATTTGTTTTCCTTTATATTCTTTGTTATGTAAGCCGTGTTTGTTATGGATAGGTTTTATCTTATTCATATCTAGAATGATATAAAATCATTACACATTACTTTTAATCATAAAATAATAATTATTCTTGAATGGATATGATAGGGAAATGAATCTCATCGTGTTCGTGGAGACGGTAATCCGTATGTATGCACGAACGCCACTTCCATTTCATTTTTCATTTTAAAAGAAATAATAACCAAATGATTCATAGGTATATTATTAATAAATTATAATATAATATCTTATATATGATAGGTATGTTCATTAACAACATCCTTTATACGTTCCATGTATGGTATGAATGAGTCATATCACTTTGAGGGGGCGGTAGTCCGCACTTCTTCAAATGAAATTATCATATATATATATACAACATGAAACGAATAATGGTATAATATAAAATGTAATTAATTAAGCTTATATATAAAATAAATATCATTAATATAATATTTGATTATAGTTCCATCATAATGGCCACCATGAGAGGTGGAAGGAGATAATTGAACAATCATCGTTTCGTGGGGCGTTTGGTTTCCATCCACAGAAACATTATGTTCTTCACCCATTAGATATAGGTGTGTATAATTGTAAATAGAATAATTCTTATAAAAATATCATAGTATATTTAGGATACCAGTTTTGTTACAAAATAAAATAATAAGATGAGCTTAGGGGTTTGAGAAGTAAAATAAAACAAAAGAAGCTAAGAGAAATCCTTATCATTAATTTGTGTAACTCCCTTTGGTTTGAACCAAAAAGGACACTTGAAGTTCCTTCTACCTAAGATAAGTCATCAAGGAGGAGGATAGGGATGTTCAGATTTTAATTGGGTAGAGTTTGGATGAGAAAAAAGGCTTGAGAGGTCTGAGTAATTGGTTAGAAGTGGTGTCATTTTATATGGGGGAGGATGGGCTCTTTAGGGAAAACTTAAAGTGTTAATTTATAATAAATTCATATTCGGTTTCTAATGGCTCCAAAGTGGATTATTCAAAGTCTAAGGTGTGGATGGGTCGAATACTTTTCAACCAATAGGTTTTATATAGGTTTGGGTCAGATTATTAACCTTATCATTTTGTTTTAACTCTTAGTTAATTAGTTTGACATTTACCATGTCTCTTTGTATTTTTATATTATATGGTTAATAAACTCACTATAAACTTTCAATATACCCCCCATGTAGTCCATTAATGATACACCTATCATGATATAAGTCCTTTGGACGAACCTTATATTTTTAGGAATGGAATATGAATTAATAATATAATGTTTGTTTTAAAAACTCATTTATGTCAATTTTGACACTATTCAATAATGGATTTTTGTTAGTCATAAAAACTTTATTAATTTGAAAAAAATTAATTTAAGCAATAATAAAATGTCATATTAACCAAAAAAAATTCGTTGATGTCATCAAAACTTTCAAATTTTATTTATTTTAACATTTATAATACCAATTATTTTTTTATTTCATTAATAAAGAAAATACTACATCATTATTGTGTCATATATATTTTTTATTTTTCAATGTATAAAAATTATAAATAAAATACCATTATATTGGAAATATTTATATCTTTCTAATTAATATTTATAGTCGAAAATATAATATATATAATCCTATATAAAAATTGTTTTTCTAAAAGGTATATGTTAATGTCATTTTTGTATTTACTTTAACTTAATCAATATAAATTGTCATTATCATATACAACTGGATCCAGGGAGTACCAAATTCGACCCAAAGATTCCAATGGTCGGAAATTTATCAACCAATAGAGTTAGGACACGTTTTAGGGTATATTAATTTTATTATTTTACCCTTATTTATCGGATTTACCCTTAAACCATGGTAAATAAAATATTTACCGAAGTAATTTTTCAAACTGTCTAAGAATATGAGTTACCTATTAACACAATTTGGAAATTATGATTCAATGTATGGAATTATTTGTTTCATATTTAAAACACAGAAGTGGCAGAAATTAATTTAAAAATAATTCCTGTTGTTAAAACAAAAAGCATGTTTTTAAGAGATAATAACTATCAAAAGATTGACACTTGTTTATTTCCAGTTTAAATGTGAAATTATTTCTGATGACCAACATGGTATTAAATGGTAAAAATATATTCTAAATATACTTTAAAATCCTCTCAAATCCATAATTTATCACTATTAATTATTTTTATTAAAAAAGTTTTTTAAAAATAAAATTTAGTAATTTTCAGTATTCATCAAAATATAAAAGTTATCCAAAAAGTACCAAACTTTTACCCTAGTCTAATTTCAATATTCCAAATCCAAAAATTAATTCCATTTTGAGAGGTAATTTTATAAAATTTTAAAAATTGGGTATTACTATTCATAACGGCTACTTTGATTGGTTGCGGTGTGTTCGAATCTCGAAGTTGCCTACCACAGATGCTACGGTATTATTCAAAGAAAATCATACCATGGAAGGTTGGGGTGTTTCATTGTATATTTTTTATGTCCCCATTCTAAATAATAAATTTATTTATTCAAATTTAATATATAAAAGTTTAAAATATTGGATTTAAAAACGGTTCACCATTAAAAGTCGGTAAAAGTGCATTTTTAAAAAAATACTTATTTTAACTGAAAAAAATGAATTTTTTCTTACATTATGTCTAAGAAACTCATAATATGGATTCTATGATTATAGGGATTATATAAAGTTCAAAATTCAGTTAGTACTATTCATAACCTCTTTTTAATGGCTTGTTTGGTAAGTCGTGGTGCGCTTGAACTCGTTGTTTCATGTAGTGAAAGTTATTGAGTTATTTTGAAAAAACAATGCACTATGAAATCTTGGGGTGTTACATTCTTCCCTCCTTCAATAAATTGCATCCTCTCAATTTGAAATTGTTCTTCGAAAATAAAGGTTGAAAATAGAAATTATCTTTGGTGGAAAACCCACATCGGAAATTGGGTTAATAAAATTTAGTCTTAATAAGAGGAAAAGAGAAATGAAAGGGTCACCACAAAATTATGATCTCAATTTGGAGAACATTGGTGTAAATTAGAGACATATAATTGGAGGGAAAATGTAAATATTTATAGATAGTGATTGAGGTCATCAATCACAAACAAGTGTAAAATTGAGGTCCTTAAATTCATCAATCTATGATGATTTAAAATTCCATCGGTTCAACAAAATATAAGGTATTTGGATAACACATTTTTTGTTTTAAGATCCCTTTAATAATGTATATGAATTAATTTCTTCATAGAATAAGAGAATAATAAAAATATATACTTGACAAGTAGAGTTCCATCATTTAAGTAATTTCTACCACAAACTCATCTTTCACTCAAAACGAAAATAGAACTTAACAAAAATATTCTATTTATCTTATTTGTATAGGGTTAAAATTGAATTTATAAATCACCTATCAGGCCCTTTTAAAAAACTACATTATTCAATCTAGGACATCATGTGGCCCAATGGTAGGTGATTCACCCTTGTCGCCCTTCGGTTGTGGGTTCAAGTCTCACGGCCTTTCCGGACGCGATGGGTTGTCGCCCGACCTCCAGGTTGTCCTTTTATGGAAATCCAAAAATAATCGCAAACTAGAATTATCCAAAATAATTCTATCCAAACTCACAGTACAACATTTATAATGAAGTTAAACACAATGAATATCCTTTTTTCCATGTAATAACATGTGAACACCTTCATCACATATTCTTTTAAAACACTGCAACGTCCTGAATTACCATAAAACCTTATTGATTACATTCTTTCTCCCTTATTCATTATATAATACTGTATATACTTTTTCCATCCAAAAATGTTGTAAACTCCAACAATGATGGAATATACATGTCATTATTCAGTTTCAAGGCAGTCAAGAATATACAATATAATTTATCCAAATCAATCATGTATTATTCCAAAATCACTACCTCGGTATCAGAACCATAATATGGTTTATCATTCTCACAACCATATATTTTCCAAAAATTTATCCTTCTATTGAGTCACTTTTCATTATTCCACATAATCTCAACTCCTTAATGAAATATTACTGTATTACAATCCTTATATACTCCATAATTATTATAACCAGTACATTGTTGATACAACACTCAAATGAAAAAATTTTCTAATAATAACATAAGAACTCTAATCATTCCTCCTCGTTTGTGGTAGTATCATAACATGATTATTATCCTATAGCATACTTTGAGGCATACTCTGATGATCTGGAAATTGGTTCGCGTAGTGTCCCAACTCTTTGCAGATGAAGCATTGTACATTTGAAACCTTTTTCTTACCCTTGCAGTTATGTACATGGTGTCCTTTTTCTATAACATATAACAAACTCCCATTACATTCATGCAAGTTCTAGGGTGTTTCATTCCACAGTTATCACATATGGGAAAATTCATCTTTTCCCTCTTCCCTTTATCCATATATCTCTCTTTCATCCTTTTCTTTCTCTTGCTTCCCTTCAAAGCCATTGGACTCATAGAATTATTTATATATCTTATTAACACATGATATTATTTATTCATTTGTTGAGAATACCTGGGAGACTATTTCCCTTAAAAATGTTGGCTAAATACCATGAATGATATGATCCTTCTTACTCTTTGGATCATATGTATTGATTGGGTTCACATTGCTTCTACTGGGTGCCATTTCTATACAATAGCATAAAAAAGGTCCGTTTATGAATTGCAAGGAATAATTCCAACATGTAAAATACATAATTTAAATGGAACAGTTTATGGATATAATCCATAATCATAAAAATGTTTTCGTTGAGTAATTATATACTCATAATCCCTTCATAATAGTTTGTAATGAAAATAAGAATTATCCTAAGCATATCTCCAGGGAGTTTCGTAACCAAGAGTGCAGCAAGGTCCATTATCGTGCACCAGTTCCCGTTCAAGTCTATCTCAAAGTGGTGTTTTCGGGTTTTACCCCTAGGTACCTCTGTGCCGGAGCCACCTCTACCTGTTCGTATCCTGATAGGGATTTATTTCTCAGAAAACTCACAAAATCGTTACAATACAAAAATTCTAGGATGTTCTTCAATACTAATCCTCAAAGTCCATCTTAGGTCTATGTGCTCTAATCAGAGTTTATCAAAATCTAGCTTCCATGGGTTGTACTAAACATCCTCTAATACCAACTGTAACGCCCAGACCCCAGTTACATAGAGTCGGTGCGTTATTTCAATACATTTTCATGATTACAAGGAATAAATTTCTGAAGGACTGATTAGTTTAGTAGTCTTGGAAACACTAGATATATTCATAAGTCTTACATTACATCATAAAGTAAAAAAAACTACAACAACAACCAGTCTTCATATCCCCTCATACTATCCCTACAAGTCATTCATAAATTACTTCTTCACATCCTGGGAAAAATAAAACATTAAAAGGGGTGAGCTCAGATTCTCAGTAAGGATAACAATATAGAGGAATCTTTCATAGATAAGCATAAACATTTAAGGCAATGTATAACTAAAACAAAATCCTTTTTAAACATGAACATCCGCATAATGGAAAAAAGTGAAATGATATAATTCCATTTAATTATTCACATGGATATCTACTAGTCGAATAATCACATGCAATATCAATAAACACTTCAATAAAGACAGAATGCATAATGCCAGACTATCAAAACCACATAGCCAAGGCCTCGTGCCAAGACTAAAAATTAAATTTTGTCAAAGCCTCATACCAAGAAACTAGTTTGTCTCATGATACCTACTGATACATCGAGTAGCTATAGCAGGCTCCACCCGTCACTTACTAAGTCCAATGCATTCCTCATATGAAAATTTCAATACATAACATAAAAATTCTTATTAAAACTAACATACGAAATGTCAATACTTTACCCATAAACCATGAATGGTATAAAAATAACACATCCATAGTCAAAAATATCACAAAACCATTAACATAATATGGAATATTTGTATCATGATAAATCAACTTCAAAACAAGTTTAAAATCCATTAAAGGATTTTGTAAAACTCATTGACAGAAATACCCCATTTTCATGAAAAAATTTAAAAGTCACAAAATTTAAAAAATAATTCATTAAAAGACATTTTTAAATAAAAGTGTCCCATAACACTTTGAAACTTTCGGAAGGAATTAACATTTTGAAAACATTCATGTCCATATAAATAAATCCTTAAAAACCATTTTGAAGACATGGACATTAATGAGAAAGATTTAGAAGGATAAATATTTATAACATTTGAAATGATTATTTAGTAAAAAAGTCCCTTCAAATAATCCCTTTGAAAACTCTTTCATAAAACATGGAAATGTATAATAAATAGGTCCCAATAGATACTTACGTAAAAACCACCTCGGATAATAAAGAGATTGTGAAACTAACCCTTGCCAATTTGATAACTTTTGAAACATACAAGCCATAAAAGAGGTATCATACAAGGAATATGTAAATACACATAAGGTAATGTGTATTAAACAAATAATAGAATTATGGGAATTAAATACACCACACAAAAGGTAATAGTGGCAATTTTTCATGAATCTCACGGGAATGAGGAGTGAGATGAAACCCCTTACCTTGTACTTTTCCCTGATAGAGTGTAGGTTAACCTCCTACATAATATTTTAATAATTATTATTAAATTATACAAGAATCATATATATAAATATGATATCATATATGATCTTTTAGTATTTATTTGAAAATAATATTTTAGTATTATCATCGTTTCGAGTGTTAACTGATTTGTTTTCTTTTATTTGCCTTGTTACGTAAGTCATGTTTGTTTTGGATAGGTTGTATATTATTCATACCCAGAATTATATCAAGTGTTTAAACATTACTTTTAATCATAATATTAGAATTATTCTTTAATGGATATGATTGGAAAATGAATCTCATCGCGTTCGTGGAGACGGTAATACATACGTACACACGAACCCTACTTCCATTTCATTTTTAATTTTAAATGGAATCAAAACCAAATGATACATAGGAATATTATTATTATAGTATAATATAATATTATATATATGTTACTTATGTTCATTAATACCATCCTTTATGTGTTCCATGTATGGTATGAACGAGTCATATCACTTTGAGGGGGTCGTAGTCCGCACTTCCTCAAATGAAATTATCGTATATATATACAACATGAAATGAATAATGGTATAATATAAAATGGAATTACAGAAGCTTATATATAAAATAAATATCATTAATATCATATTTAATTATAGTTCTATCATAATGGCCACCATGAGAGGTGGTAGGATATAATTGAACAATCATCATTTCGTGAGGCGTTTGGTTTCCATCCCCATAAACATTATGTTTTTTACCCATTAGATGGAGGTGTGTGTAAGTGTAGATCGAATAATTATTATTACAATATCCTAGTATATTTCGGATAGTGGTTTTTTACAAAAGAAAATAATAAGAAGATTTTAGGGGTTGGAGAAGTAAAATAAAAGAAAAGAAGCTAAGAGAAATCGTTATCTTAATTTTGGGTAACTCCCATTGGTTTGAACCAAAATGGACTCATGAAGTGCCTTCTACCTATGGTAAGGCTTCTTGGAGGAGGATTGGGATGTTTTGAGCCTAATTGGGAAGAGGTTGGACGATCCAAAAGGCTTTAGAGGTGTGATGAATTGGATATAAGTTGTGTCCTTTTATAAGGGGGAAGAGGGGATCTTTAGGAAAAAACCAAAAGTGTTAATGTATAATAATTTCATATTCGGTTTATAATGGCTCCAAAGTTTATTATTCAATGTATATGGTGGTAATGGGTCTAATTACTTTCAATAAATAGTTATTAGACAGGTTTGGGTCACATTATTAAACATATCATTTTATTTTTACTCTTAGTTAATTAGTTTGACATTTACCATGTCTCTTTGTATTTTTATATTATATGGTTAATAAACATGATATAAACTTCCAATTGACCACAAAGTAGTCCATTAATGACACACCTATCATGATATAAGTCCTTTGTCCGATCCTTAGATTTTCAGAAATAGAATATGAATTAATAATATAATATTTGTTCTAAAAACTCATTTATGTCAATTTTGACACTATTCAATTATTGATTTTTGTTAATGTCTTAAAAACATTATTAATTAAAACCAAATTAATTTAAGCAATACTAACATGTCATATTGACCAATAAAATTCTTTTTTGTCATCAAAACATTAAAATTGTATTTATTTTAACATTTTTAATACCAATTAATTTATTCATTCATTAATAAGGAAAATACTGCATCAGTATTGTGTCATATATATTTTTAATTTTTCAATGACTAAAAATTATAAATAAAATACTATTATATAGGAAATCTGTTTATATTTTTAATTTATATTTATAGTCAACTGTATAATCTATATAATCTTATTTAAAAAATGTTCTCAAAAAGGTATATGCTTATGTGATTTTTGAATTTACTTTAACTTAATTAATATAATGTGTCATTATCACATACAAGTGGATCCATGGGGTCCCATATTCGACACAAAGATGCACATGGTCAGACATGTATCAACCAATAGGGTTAAGAGACGTTTCAAGGTAAATTAATATTATTTGTTTACCCTTATTTACCAGATTTACCCTTTAACCATGGTAAATAAAATATTTACCAAAGTAATTATTCAAAATGTCTAAAAATAAGAGTTACCTTTTTACACAATTTGGACATATTGATTCTAAATATGAAATCTATTTTTCCAAATTCAAAACACAGAAGTTTCAGAAATTAATTTAAAATTAATTCTCTTTGTTAAAACAAAAAAAAAGTGTTTTTAAGAGATAATAACTATCAAAATATTGACACTTGTTTATGTCTTCTTTAAATGTGAAATTATGTTTAATGACCAAAATGGTATTAAATGGTAAAAATATATTCTAAATATAATTTAAAACCACTCAAATTCATAATTTATCACTATTAATTATTTTCATTAAAAAAGATTTTTTAATTAAAATTTAGTAATTTTCACTATTCATCAAAATATAAAAGTTATCTGAAAAGTGACAAAATTTTACCCTAGGCTTTTTTAGATATTATTAATCCCAAAATGAATTTCATTTTTAGAGATAAAATTTATAAAATTTTAAAAATTGGGCATTACTATTCACAACAGCTACTTTGATTGGTCGCGGTGTGTTAGAATCTCGAAGTTACGTACCACACACGCTATTGCATTATTCAAAGAGAATCGTATCATGGAATCATAGGGTGTTACATTGTAAATTTTTGATGTACCTATTCTAAATAATAAATTTATTTAGTCAAATTGAATAAATAAAAGTTTAAAATATTGGATTTATAAAGGGTTCACCACTAAAAGTCGGTAAAAGTGAATTTTTTTAAAATTACTTATTTTATTTGAAAAAAATGAATTTGTTCATAAATTATGTCTAAGAAACTCATAATATGGATTCTAAGATTATAAGGATTATATAAAGTTCAAAATTCACTTAATATTATTCATAACCTCTTTTGAACGGCTTATTTAGTAAGTCGTGGTGCGCTTGAACTCGGTGTTGCGTGTATGCAAGTTATTGAATTATGTTGAAAAATAACACACTATGAAATCTTGGGGTGTTAAAGAAAAAATTAATAGAAATTTTTTTTAAACCCATATATAATTTTGTTATCAAATATTTCATTTGTAATAACTGAAATTATGATTTCAAACACATAATGGTTTGAGGATCTTTTTTTAAATATTTTTCATTTATCTAAGTTTTTTATCTTACACATATATTTTATATTAATTAAATATTTAATTAGATTAAATAGAGAGTAAATTTTGGTCTGGATGACACATTTTTTGATGGAGGGGTTATTTTATATATTTTCTAAATCATAATTTACTTTTCAAAAAATATTGTTTCTCTGGTTGAAATAGAAATATAAAATCATATGACATTCAAAATTACTAAAAATAAGTTTGGAAATACATGGTAGAGGTTTAGTCATCCCATTATTAACCCAAACACAATTATTTATCAGTTTTAAAGCAATTAACCCATTTATAGTTTAATTCCACTGTTGAAAAATAATGGTTTTTAATAAAACTTATCTTTTGTTCAATTATTAATGTGGAAACTTCAACCCCTTGATGAGAGCCCCATTACATAAAATAACTTCACAAAATAATACCATTTTTGTCCTATTATAATCCTATATAAATTTAATTATTCTCTTTGCTAAAATATTTATCCTAATCCCATAATATCCATGGAGACATTCCTATAATCGTTTAAGGCCCTAAAGTGGGTTTGAATTAATCCATGTCATTATATTCTTATTCTTTCCCTTATAATTCAATCAAAACTATAGTCAAAAATGGACTTCATTATCACTAGTAATCTTATTTTTCATTATATTATTGGATGAAATTTTTTCTATTACATTCCATCGTCTTTCAAAATAAAATAAACATTATATGTGCATTGTACAGTCCATCGCCTAAAAAAAGTATGGATTTTAATTTTCATGTTGATAACTATAATTTATAAAAACAAATAAAATATTTTTCAATAGATCAAAAAATATAGATAATTTATTTATAGATTTATTATATTAATATTATAAACTTCATTAATCATACTCATCCATCGAGATATAGATTTCTCATGACTGTGTTTGTTTTAACCATATACATTAATAATGATGAAAAACACTTTCATGGAAGACAATAAGATTAAAAATAATAATGTCTCCATGATATAGTAATCAAATAAAAATAGTTTTACGGTTTTAAAATTTTTTACTATGTATTTAACATATTATTAAAATATCACCACTAATCATTAAAATTAATGAAATGATTCTACACAAATCCATTTTTCATGAAATCATAAGAACCCAACATGTGTTAAATAAATAGAATATGATAATAAATAAACTATAGGAAATGAAATATCGATGAATATGTTTACTATGAATGTATATAATAAGAATAGTTTTATTATTTATGAACTTATTCCCATATGTAGAATGAATTTGGAATAAGGATAGTGTTTCTTATTTAAATTTTCACCCATTGAGACATATTTTTTATTATAAATAATTATTTAAATAGAATATTTCATCTACTACCCCCTTTATATTTATTATTTTTATTCTACTATATTAAGTTTCAGTCAATTCTTTATTCCATGTTCTTTATCTATTGATGTTTTGACTAAAAAAATATAAAATTACACATTTGTAAGGGTTATTTGTCTCATACGTCAATTCCATGAGACATTATTATGTTATAAATTTTGATTCCTATTGTGTGGTGTACATAATTCACATTTTAGATTATATATCACTATTATCTCATTTTTAGTGGTATTTAAAATATCATTTGGAATTTTATTATTCCTGGGGTTTTGAATTCAATGTTCCTAATGTTTTTAGTGTTATTCTTCACTAATTTGAATTCCATGTTTCAGGTTTAAAGTCACACAACATATTTAATTTTAAATGTTTTATTAAATACCCAATTACATAGAATTATATTGAATATATTTCATTTAAATATAATTTATATTGAGGTTATAAATCTCATTTTCATCTACTTAAAAAACTACCATCAACATAATTTTGATTTGAATCTTTTTTTATTCAATGAGATATTATTCATATTAACCACTTATAAAAATTTTTTGGTTTGAATTATAGGAATGCATTACCTTGAAAATGGCCCAAAAAGATTTTATTTGGGGATTTATCTTTTGGAAATTCATCACCACCATGGCGTCTCTAAATCCTCCTACGTTATTGGGGTATATTTTCTTCTGATTCAACACCATTGTGATCACTTTATATTTCATTACCATTATATAAGGGTGTTAACATCGATTAATTACCTAGATTCATTGGAGAAATATTGTAAATAAAAATATTTTTATCTCAATGATAATGTTTTTTGATTACATAGAGATGTTTATTGTGTATTTATTAATCACACGCCTTCTTTTTTAGAAGGATTATGTTAATTTTTTGGCTACAATAGTATATAAATTTTGTATGTTTGAATATAAACACATATATAAATTAATTCCTTATGAAATATGATTTTTTAAGTAACTGATATTTACACCTTTTTTTCAGGAATTCGTTGGACAGAAATAGTTGAAGGGTGTGTTCTAGTAATATATAACCCCTCAATAAATCAATTTTCCTTATGAGACTAAATTTTTGGGTATTGGGTGTACAACTAGCTAATGGAATATTGATTTCTAGGTTTTAACCTTGATGACAAGAATTATGTCTAGATATGACCTTGATAGAAATAGTAATATAATAGAGGATGCCTTGATGGTTAATATGAAGATATCCATCATTTTTTATTATAATACAATAGAAACATTAATTGTTATCCTTGTTATTTTCCATATTGGCATGTTGTCCATGGATTTATTTAATCATCATGGATTATATTATATTTTATTATTTTAATCATATTAGTCTCTCCTTGATACTTTATGATATATTATTCCTCTAACATATTGTTTAATATTACCATTATTATGTTTTAGTTTTAAGATGCTATGGATAAAATTACACAGAAAGTCCTATCCAAGAAAGCTTGGACCACCAAATTTATTAATAAAATAAAAGTGCAGAAACAGGAGAAGGAAGAGAGAGAGATTACAAGTCAAAACATTCATAGTCACTACCCCCATACCCGATCGTGTCATCAGCATCAGCTGATTCCCATTCTGATTGGGTCTCTTATTGTTTATGAAACTTTTTATAGAACTTCTGTTTGTCCAGCTGCTCCTTCGATAGCTTTTCAATCTCCTTCTTGGCAAATTCCCTGGTGGTCACGGTCCTCGGAACTGCAGAGTAGTCCTTCCTTGGTTTCCTTGAAACAGGGGCAGATCTGACACCCTCATTGCCAGAGCCTCTTTTCTTTTCTCCTCGGACAATATCGCTATATGATATCGTATTTGCATCCATAAGAGGAGGAACCTCACCTTCAGTAGTCTTTGGCTTGTCACCATCGCTCGAGACCCTGATCGGGGTACGCACCCTTCCCTATTCATCTTCAGAGATGTTCCCCTATTTCTCAGATAACTCAGATATCTGAAATTGCTTCTGGATTTCATGATGATAATCAACATGGAGTTGCAAATCACCCTGATTAGAGACATCAACCTGGTGAGAGTCAGGGATCACCCATTCAGGAGTCCGCATGGGTGTGTCCTCAATTAGAGGAACCTCTTTAGCCAGCTTCTGAATGTTCAGCTGTGAAGAATCATTCACCACCAATGCTAACGCAGGACTCAAATTATCAGAAGTGATAACCTCATGATCTCTAGAAGGGCCGCTATAAGATCTTGTCGGATTAGAATCAACAATCAACTCTTTGCCCTTTGCAGGATTCGGCACATCAGGGGCTGCCTTCATAGGAAGGTCATTGTCCTTGATGACATGCTTTGGGGAGGACGATTCCTTCAAAGTATCCTTTTTTCGATAGAGATTGGAGGGGTGTCCTCGCATCCCACACTCCTTACAAGAGTTGTTTTTACGACACAACTCCAAAGAGTGCCCCACAGTCATGCATTTAGTGCAGAAAAGAGGTTTCTTTTCATATTCAACATCAATTAGAATTTGATCAGACGGAATAGAAAGAGTTACCGTATCAATGAGAGTGGATCTGAGATCAACTTCCACCAGCATTCTAGCGAAGTGCCCAAATCTGACATCAGTTGTTTCCTTATCAAGGCAGATGGGAGTTCCAATTGTCGTTCCAATATCATGCAGGATCTCTGGATGCCAAAGAACCCAATTAAGACCATGAAGACGCACCCATACCTGAGCGAAGACATTTTTTGCATTCGAGACATTAAGTCAAGTGACCATTCGTGCAGATGAAGCCATCCCGGTTTTAGAAACATGGAACCAGAACTCCATGCCCTAATCTTGAGATCCGCCGATGGAAACAAACAGTGAAAGAATCCCCGCCCAAGGGAGACACATTTCCAGCTAGCAAAGCCCCACAACATCGAAATTCTACGGAATAAATCATCACATTTTCAGGGCTGTGTACCTTTATGAAGAACAATGCGAGCAATCAATGAGTTCTCACCCAATTCCAGCCTTTCAGCAATCACACTGGGGTTCGCCTCAACGTGAGCCAAAGATCCCTTTCGGAGAATCCTTCTAAAGCAGGAATTCTCAATCTTTTTCTGGTCTGATAAAGAATCCTTCATCACATCAACAAAGGAACGCTGACCACATGATGCGGCACCAGAAGGAGCCCTGACAGATTCCTGAGAATGACCAATATTGACATCAGAAGAGGCAATCTTCAAAACATCCTTTACCATGGACCTCGAAGAATCCCAAGCACAATGGTTAAGGGATTTGTAGGGCAGAGGTTTCGCAGCGACGTGATTCAACCGGTCCACCCTCGCCGCACCATCCTCCAATCTCAGCAAAGCAGTCTCACAAGAGGAGACCTTCGCACCACCAACCGATGCGACACCAGCAGAGGAAGCCTCCGGTTTTTTGAAGCTGCTCGGGACCGCATCCTTCCCAGAAGACCACCGCTCGCCGGAGGAGGCAACACCACCAGCTGACGCGAGCAAATTAGAAGAGGAGACCGCTGGATTTCTGAAATCGGAACTCAGCGCAGAGGAAATACCGCTCGGAACCGGATCCTTTTCCATCATTCGAATGTTGAGGCGATTGAATCCATGTAAGTGCAGAAGCGCCATCTCAGTTGGAAACCCTAGCATGCGCCATCTCGGTAGAAAACCCTAGCAGGCGCCGTCGCTCGATTCGTCGTCGCTCGATTCGCCTCCCGTCTCGCCTCCTGTCTCGCCATCAGGACATTAAAATTTAATTTATGGATAAAATTATTACACATTATATGTCTTAAATAAAATATAATTTGTGCCAAATTAGTTTTAGATGATGATAATTTATTATATATTCTGTATTTTATTATATAATTGAAATAATTTTTTTATGAGAGTGACAAGGATTATGATACTTACTATTTCTAGAGTTTACTTGACCTCATTCATATGAATTATTTTTTCCATGATTTTTGTTTAATTTATTTGAGTCAAAACATGTGTGAATTGGGGGGGGAGGGGATGGACAATTTTGGAAGAAGGAGTGGATTTTTTTGGTGTGAGAATGGATAAACATTGTGTGAAGCCTATATTTTTAAGGGATTCATGGTTTGAAATTGGTTAAAAAAAGTATTCATCCTGATCAGAAGGTTTTAATAGGGTTAAAAAATGTGTGAACTATTTTGTTCAAGGATTTCACGTTTTTCACAGGGTTAGTAATTGTCATGAGACATTACCTAGAAAATTGTGCATGGGAAAATAAATTGTATTAAAAATTATTTTATAATCTTCTAAACCGTCATTTTATTCTCAAATATTCCCATGCATGACCCAAATCAAATTATATCAATTTTGGGGGCTCTTAGAGGGTTTACTAAGGCTCCCAAACTCTATTCTTGATGATTCAAATCCCGATTGTTTGATCTACATATCTATGGGTACGTGGTTTCTTCTTGATTGATTTATCGTATCACTTTTGTGGTTCCCTCATTCCTTACGAGAAGTTACCCATTATTTTATTAGATCTAGATCAATATTTGGGGGATCTTTATCTATATTTTTTTGATCAAGATATAGAATTTCGAAATGTTATTTCTTTTAAATAATAGATCTAAGAATTGATTCACTAACTCATTCTCCATCGCATTCATGATCATTCTGTTTTAAATTAGTAATTTCTATTGGGTGATTATTCATAAAAAATTGAGGAATTGAATCATGATCTTCTTCTACCTTGTTATTCTGCTAAAATTGATTTTTTCCATTAGTGACTGTTCATCATCACCATTCTTGAGGTAGGTGGTGTAAAATTAAAATCAAATTTTTTTGATTAAATTTTTTTTATGTAATTGTAAAAATTATATTAGATGTTTAGAAATTGTGTTCTTGATTAAAATAATTAATTTCTTGAATTTATAAATTAAGGTAAATGTTAAATTAGGATATTATGATTTTAGATCATCAATAGTTAATTATTAAATTAATTATGACATATCATGATTTTTTATTTATAAACAATTAATTGTAGACTTCAATATGGTATATTGAATTTATGAATTAATATAATTAATTTTGGAATTAATTATGGGATATTAACGTCATGAATTAATATAATTTACTATGGGATTAAATATGGGAGATTTATGTTTTGGATTGAATAATTAATTAGTGAATTAATTACGAGATTATGAAATTTGGATTTGGATAATTATTTTTTGAATTAATAATAAAGTTATTGAGACTTTTGAACTTGATTAATTATTTTTCAAATTACTCAGTGGTATTATTTGGGACTTTGAAATTTTGGTTTGAGATAATTAATTGATGAATTAATTATGATGAGATAGAGATTGTTGAAATCAAATTTGTAATTAAGGAATTAGTTATTTCTATATTGAAGTTGTTTAATAGGGGTAATTAATTTTTGATTTAATTATTAGAGATAGTTATTATTATATTATTGATTGAAACAAAACAATTAATTGAGGAATTAATTGGGAATACATGATTTATTAAGATTGAAAAATTAATTAATGAATTTATTGGCGTTATTATTTTTATTGACATTGAAAATTTAATTTATGAATTAATTAAAGATATTTAATTGTTTAAGTTGGGAATAATCAATTGTTGAATTAAATATCTGGGTAATGTTATTATTAAATTACTGAATTAAGTAATTGTATTGAATTAGGTTAATTAGTTGTTAGATTAATTACTGACATTGTTATACAAAATTAATTGGTGAATTTATTTATTGGATTGAGTTGTTTGATTAATAAATTATGGTATTAAAAATGGAGTTGACATAAATAAAATAATTGGTTAATTAATTTAAGGGTTTGATTTAGATTAATTAATTATATAATTAATTAATTGAAATTATTTGGATTAATAAAATGGTGAACTAATTAATGGATGTACTGATATGATTTTCGAGTTGGATTAATTAATTGGTGAATTAATTAATAGAGATTGTTTTGTTGATTCAAATTGATGTAATTTTTCTATTAATTAATGCAGAATTTTTTAATAGGGAAATTTAATGAATTGGATTAATTAATTACTGTGGATTTATGGGATATTGAGTTGATAGGATTGGATAATTAATTGTTGAATTAATTATGGGACAATGAGATTTTTTTTGTTGGATAATTAATTTTTTAATTAATTATGATATATTGAGATAGATGATTTAAGATACTTAATTGTAAAATTAAATATAAGATATTGAGATTGTATATTCGAATAAATAATTATTGAATAATTTATAGGATATTGGGTTTAAGGATATTGATTAATTAATTGGAGAATTAATTAATGGAATTGACATACTTAATTAATTGAGGAATTAATTAAGTGGATTTATGTGACAAACTAACTGATAAATTAGAAATGAAATTGATATGAATTTCTAATAACTTAATTAAATAATAGAGATGAAGGGTTTCACAGATTTTTGAATAAATTAATGTAACTAATGTGATTAGTTAATTGTTTATTTAACGAAAGAAATTATTGTGATTAATTAATGTTATTGATGTGACTATTTAATTGTTCAGTTAACTAAAAATAACAAATGTGATTAATTGATGGTAGAATTAATTATTATGTTAGATGTGATTAGTTAATTATAGATTTTATTCATGAAAATATTTCAATTAATTAAATAATTAATTAATGGGAGTTTAAGTGAATATAGGGTTAATGATGATTAATCTTGATTGAAGTTGTATAGATAAGAATGTGATAATTTGATACTTGTGAATGATTGATATGTGTGTATGGGACATAGAATAATTGTCTAAATACCTGTCTGAAATTGATTAATATACTTGTGTGGGACATGGACTGATGGTCCAAAACAACATATAGTGTAATCATTCAGGCATACAAATTGTAAGGGTATGTGGAATGAGGATATAAATACCCTTGATGTGTGGTATAGGGACTAATCCTCAATTACCTACAACGTGTGAGAAATGGAATAAAGCTCCAAACACTCATGAGGTGATAGAAATAACGATCTACACCCATAGATATTGGGATTGGATTACGTAACCAATTATCCATGATAGTGAATTAAAATGAAATAGATAATGAAAGTATATTAGTTAGATTAATTGTGAATTGAAAATATTAAGTGGTACAAAATCCTCCATGGGTTGTGGTGGGTATTCATATTTAGGTGTTCTCGGGAACCCGAGGGTTTAAATAGTTAAATAAAGGATAAATGAATAAATCTAAAATGTTTACATTAGTAATTATATATTATTATTTATACAAAATACATACTCAATTACTGACTATATTGTTTTAGGCTTCATTGTTGGGGGCATGCTAAGTTGTACTCACACCCTACCTAGGCTTACTTGTTGGCACCCGAATAGACATTGTGTACTTTGGATAGGTTACAGGAAAAGGCCTCATGTTATATGAATGTGATAGGATAAATCATGGAAGAGGGAACCAGATGTGGTTCTGTACCCACCTTGGAATTTTTATTGTCACTACATTTGGGTTTTTATTTGACACATGGGATGTACATAGAAAAGAATATCTACTGTTACGTTTTGATTATGTATTTCTAGTTCTTTTTATCTTGGGGTATTGGTATTTTTATAATAATAATATTCCACCACTATTTATTTATTTATTCTTGTGTATTTCTCTAAAAATAAGATGTTATAGTCTACCCATGATCTATTAAAGACCATCACTAGTAGTCGATAACTATTGGTATATGTGGAGGCGTGCCTGAGGTCATGTGGCGAACCTGCTCGGGGCATCAGTCCGTGGCACTCAGGATGAGATGTTACAAATTTTTATCAGAGATAAATTCTCTTTTCCTATTTTTATAAATTTATATTTTTGAATTATAAAAAGGAATCTAGAATGATTTGAGGCATGGTTATGAGCTCGTGGAAGGGATTAGACACCCCATGTTTGGAGGATAACCCAAGTACCCATGGGGGATTATTATTATTACACTTTTATATTATAGTTGAATGTTATATCACCTTGGGTGACACACTTGTCATGTGATGCGATTATTGTGTTCTACTTTTGTTGAGATCAACTCATGGCCATGAATTTCATGATAGTTTAGTCTGTATGCATAATTTTATGAACTCTAGTTTTTTGTCAAATTTATCCTTGTAGGAACACATGGGAAAATCGGTTTTGGGTACATTTTTGATCTTTAAATATTTTTCCTCTCTTTTGAAATTGAAATGAAATTGGTCCCTATCATTAAATTAAATTTTTTTGAAAAAATGACTGAAGATGAGAATATGTGGGTGTCAAAATGAAAAAACATTAATAATGAGATTTTGTTTTTCCTTTTTAACAAGTACCTTGGTGTAGGATGGTTAGATGTAGTTATAGTATGTTTTTTTACCCTGTGGTGGGAAAAGGTGGAAGTAGAAGATATGGTTTTATTTAAACACCTCCTTTTTACTATGCTAATATTGTGGATTGAGAATCCCTTATTTTTTTTCACTGATGTGGAATGTTTTTGTAGTGATAATTCCCTAGTTTGAGAACCCAGTAGTGAGTTTTGAGAGAGAACTTTTTGTTTTAGATTGTTTTATTTAGATTCTAGAGGGTATGGAAGCCCGAGACATTGCATAGGATAAGGTATTTCTATAGTGAAAGGTAACATCGGTGATTGAGGATTTTTGGTGGTGTTCACTGAGGAATTCTTGGTATACATTTAATTAGTAATGATCATTTAACCTACATAAAAATTTTATGAAGTACGACGTGAAAGCTCTATATTTACTCCTAGCTATCTAAATGTGTTTTGGATAGATATGGGGCCCCTTGGAGGTTTTTCCTATGAAGCATTATATCTGTGGAGCTGGATGATGTGAGGTGTACCATATAAAATTTAGAGGTGAGGTTATCAGAATGGACCGAAGGTTGATGAATACTATGTTGGCTGATTTTTATACCAAGTGGGGTTAATAAAAATCCAAATTTGGGGAGTGATGTGTCCAAATTAGGTTTGTGGATCAAGGACATGAGTGGGAAGTGGTATAATCAGAATGACAGTGGAAAACTTATTAAGAGAAAATTTAAATTCCTCGGTGAAAGGCTGGGTAGGACTTAGAGGGGGTGGATGTACATCCATTCCATGTCATTTTTTTATTGAAAGGATTAATTGAAATTTTGGTTAGTGTTCTGGTGGTTTTTTGGCATGATGAGTTGGAAAAAATGTCTTCAATACTATTGATGTTGAGATTGAGAATGATGCTTCCTTTGAGGAGCATCTGATACAAGTGTCAAATCACAAAGAGATGGTCTTGTGGGGGGAATATTCTTCTATTAGTTCATGTATTCACGAAACTTATATGTGTTTAGGAATAAACATGGGACATAGAAGTGGATAGGTTGGAATAGTGGACTAACCTTTTATTTGACATAGAATATTATAGATGTTTTGGAGTACATCTCGAGGAAGAGAACTTATGAGGTTATGAGAATGTAATATCCCAACCTTTTTTTTGGTTCTTAAACATCATTCATAGGTATTAGTTATCCGTGATTTGAGTATAAATTTATGGGTTCATAACATGGGTATATTTGTGTGAAAAATGGAGAATTTTTGAAGGAGGAGAGGCTTTCCATAGTTTGAGCATGGTTAAACAAAGTGTGCAGCCTAAGTGTTCAAGGGTATCATGGTTTGCACATGGTTTGGGAAGGGTTAAACAAAGTGTGCAGTCTTTTCACATGGTTTTAATAGTGTTAAACAACGTGTTAATTCTAAGAGTGAAAGGGTTTCATGGATTGCGTAGGGATAGAACTAAATGTGCATCTTCATCCAGAAAATTGTGCATAGAAAAATAAATGTTATGAAAATTGATTTTAAAATCTCAAGAACCCCTATATTTACCACAAATCAACACTAGTTCATCCTAAATCAGATTCTCTCATTTTTTTGAGCCTAAAGGATGGTTTCCTATGGCTTCAGAACTCTGTTCTTGGAAATTCAAATATGAGATTTTAGATCCACATCTCTCAGGGTATTTGGTTTCTTCTTGATTATTTTTCCATCTCACATCTATTCTTCACTAATTCTCTAGGGGATGTTTTCACTATTTTATGAGATCTATATCAATATTGGGGGATTCGGTTCTAGGATTTTTAGATCTAGATCAATAATTATAAGATCTTGCTTCGTTGAATTCTTGGATCTACAAATCGAATACCAATATCACTCTTCATCATGTTCTTTATTGTACTGTCTAAAATAGGGAATTTACATTGGGAGATTATTCATCAAAAAAATGAAATATTGATTCATAATCTCTGTCAATATCGTTATTCCACTTATTTTTTTTATTGGTGAGAATTATTCATCACCGTTCTTAAGGTAGGCTGTCTAAAATTCAAATAGTCATTATTAAAATTAAAGTGTATATAATTGTATAATTTATATAAGATGATTAGATATTTTGTTCTAGATTAAATTAAAAAATTTGGCGAATTATTTAATTATGTAAAATGTAAAATAGGGATGTTCAACTTTTAGTTCATGAATAAATAATTGTTAAATTAATGATGAGATGTCAAGATTGTTGATTTGTAGATAATTACTTTTTGGATTAATTATGGAATAATGAAGTTATAAGTTGAGATGGTTAATTTTGCAATTAATTATAGGATATTGATATTATGAATTGATATAATTAATAGTGGAATTAATTAAGTGAGATTGATGTTATGGAATGAATAATTAGTTTGTGAATTAATTATGTGATTATGAAATTGTGATTTTGATCATTAATTATTGAGTTGATTATAGAGTTATTGAGATTATTGAACATGATTACTTAATTTTAGAATTAAATTATCTGTATTGTTGGGATTAATTCATTATTACTTGGGATAATTATTTTCTGAATTAATTATAATGAAATAGAGATTGTTTAAAATGAATAATTAATTGATGAATTAATTACAATTATAATGTTATTGTTGAATAGGGGTAATTAATTGAATAATTAATTATTCGAGATAGTTATCATTATTGAATGATTGAGAAAAAACAACTAAATGATGAATTAATTGGGAATACTAAATTGATTGATATTGAAAAATTAATTGAGGAATAAATTTTAGATATTGTTTTGATTGAAATGGAATAATTAATTAATGAATTAATTGGGGTTATTGATTATTTATTTTAAGAATAATTAATTATTGAATTAATTAGATTAGATTAATTCTATTATTTAATTATTTAATTATTTAATAGGATTGAGATAGATTAATTAATTTTTGAATTAACTAATATAATTGACACGTTTAATTTATTGGTGAATTAATTGAAGTGTTTGATTTGATAGATTTACTAATTCTAAAATTAATTAATAATTGACATGTACAGTTAACTAGTGAACTAATTGATGGTTTTGAGTTAGATAAATTAATTGTGTAATTAATTAATGTAAATTATTTGGATTAACTAATTGGTGAATTAATTAATTGATGTAATGTTGTGATTTCCAAGTTGGATTAATTAATTGAAAATTTAATTAGAGGATATTTTTGTGCTGAAGAAATTGAAAGAGTTAGATTGATTAACTAGTAAATTAATTAATTTGAATTATTGTGATAGTGAAATTGAATCAATTATATTAATTAATTGTTAAATTAATTAATGGAGGTTTTGTGATATTTAATAGATAATATTAGATAATTAATTATTGACCTAATTATGGTACAATTATGTGTGTAAGTTGGATAATTAAATATCGAGTTAATTATGGGATATTTAGATAGATGATTTGAGATAATTAATTGCAGTATTAATTATGAGATAATGATATTGTTGATTATAATAATTTATTATTTAATTAATTATATGATAATGGTTTTGAGGATATCGAATAATTAATTTCTGAATTAATTATTGCTGTTTACACACTTAATTAATTGTGGAATTAATTAATGGGATATATGTGATAAACTAATTGATAAATTAGTTATTAAAGTGATATGATTAGTATATTGTTGAAATGACTAATAGAGTTGTACTGATTAATTAATATTTTAATTAATTAATTTAATGGATGTGATTAGATAATTACTGAAATAACTAAGGAAATTGATATGAACAATTAACTATTGAATTATTTATCATTATTGATGTGACTAGTTAATTTTTTAATGGACTAAATGGAATATATGTGATTAATTAAGGGTAGAATTAACAAATATGAATGATATGATTAATTTGTTTTAGATTTAATTACTGGGATTATTATTAATTAATTGTTGGATAAATTAAAGTGAGTTATAGTGAAAAGATTATTAATGTCTATTAGTCTTGATTGATGTGATATGGAGAAGTACGTGATATTTTAGTACATGTGAATGAATGACATGTGAGTTTGGGACATGAACTGTTACTCCAAATAATCATAGGAAATTGATTGATATGAGTGTGGGATATGGACTGATGCTCCAAATACCCGTAGAGAGTAAAATTCAATGCATACATATTTTATGGTATATGGACTAAGGCTCCAGGTATCCATGATGTGAGGTATAGGGACAATGGATCCAAATACCTACCATAAGTGAGATAGGTAATGATTCTACAAATACTAATGAGGTGATGGACATGGTGATATACACCCAGATATATTGGCATTGGATTACAGATCCAATTAGCTATAATAGTGAATTAAAATGAAATAGATAATGATAGACCATTTTTAAAATGAATTGTGAATCAAAAATGTGTAATGGTTCAAACTCCGACATCGGTCGAAGTAAGTATTATGGTTTGGGTGTCCTCGGTATATTAGGGGATTATTCAGTTAGAAAAAGGAAAATTGAAAAAATTTATACTATTTAAATTATTATTTATATTTTTTTCTTTATAAAATTTTAAACATTATTCTGGACTGATTTTTTTTATATTGTAGTCATGTTGGCCTATAGAGTTGTTCTTACATCCTACTCGAGATACCTGATCGGTACTTGAATAGACTTTTTATTTAGATAGGTTAAGGTAAAAGGACCTCTTTTAGATCGATGAGTAAGGATGGATCATAGATCAGGGTTTCAGATGTGGTTTGAGACCCTTTTTTGAGTTTTTAGTTTCATTATATTTGGGTCTTTATTTTACACTTAACATGTACATTGTAGGGAATACTTATGGTTTGGTATTGGTTCATAATTTCAAGTTTTTGTCATCTTTAGATATTGGTATTGTTTATGATCATATGTTTCAACTATTGTTTATTTATTTCTACTGGTGTGTTACTCTGATAATAATGTGGGCTTAATCTCCACATGATCGATAATAGACCCTCATTTCTAGTGATAAGCCTATGGTGTACTGGAAGGTTTTCCTAAAGTCATGTGGAAAATGGGCTCAGTGCACTGGCATGTGGAACATCCGACTGGACAATACACTTGGACCTTTTTAGTAAAATTATTTTGTTAAATCACTATAACAATAAACCTAAAAGGTCATTTTAATGTAAATGAACCATTTTTTTAATATTTTAATTATTACTAGAAAATATTCGGTCATCTTTGTTGATATAAATGGTAGTTTTTAAATCATGTGTTCATTTGAACTATTTTCTGGGAGTGGAGGTTTGGGGGATTCCCAGTTGGACTCAATATATGGATTAAATAACATTAGACATATCGATTTTATTTGTTGGGGATAATTTAAGAGATATTAATTTCATTAAGGGTTGATAAGTAATGGTTTATCATACAATAAAATATATAGAAAATCCTTTAGGATAGTAGATGTAAAATTAAATATTTCAGGGAATAGTATGAGGGAACATTTGTGAAATATATAGGGATCAGTCTGGTGGTTATGTTAATTACTAGATTACATCACAATATTTAGGTGATGTATATATATTATGGTTATCTAAGTAAATATTTCTATATATCAACCCTCTCTTTAAAACATTGAAATTACATAACTTTTTGGAATACTTAAACATTATATAAACAGACGCCCAAAGACCGTATTAAGTATAGTGCCTTTGGAAACATGGAAACATAAACACTAGTACATATGTGAGCTAAATCATCTGAACTAGGTTCATCTTGTGTAGAACCCTTATTATACATATCAAACATAGTACATATCATCCTAACCTGTGGGAAAGGAAACATAAGAGGTGTGAGCTCAAATGCTCACTAAGGGTAAACAACGGAGACATGTAAGCAAAAAACATGAGTATGGGGGTATGATAACATGCTCATTTAAATATAAGGTCATACCCTATAAATCAATTATCATAACATAAATAATGGAAGAAATATTTTCAACTCATAGGACATGATTCATATGAAATAAATATTCTAATCCATGAAAGCATAAGATATGAATAAGACATGGAATTTTTTAAAACACATAACCATATAATGCTTCCCATGGTAGCCAAGTAATAACATCCAAGACCATCATGGTAGTATGGGTTCACTCCCTATACCATTATAGTGGTCATGGATTACTTCCATGCACATAATAGTAGAATTATTTCACTCCTCATGCCATCTTTTTAGTCAAGGTTCACTCCCATGGCAATCATGGTAGTCAGGGTTCACTCCCATGACCGTATTATTTTATCTCATGAGATATAGAACTTTACCCAATGTATTTGAGGAAGATATAGGTCCCCTACATCCCATAATGAAATCAGACATATATGTTCCACAAGATCATAAATTAACATATCATAACCCATGAAATGAAATGGGTATCATAAACATGTTAACATATCATAACCTGTAGAAAGAGACATCTTTTATAGTCATTTCATCATAAACATAACCCATAAAAAGAAGTATGTTTCAATAAAATATAACTTGTGAAAGATAATAATTTTTCAAAAATATATTAACAATGAATGAGAAATGGGTTTCGTTAAGAACATGGAATTATCCATAACTCATTCATAGAATGGATATGAATTGATCAATTAGATAATTTCCTAGAAAGTCATGAGTAACATCAATGGATATCATCTTAAATGGAAAATAATTTTGAAATATACTCTAAAAACATTTCATGAGGAAACTATCCTTTATTTTTTGAAAAATAAATTTTAATGCAAAAAAACATTTGAAAATAATTTTTGTATAAAATACAATGAAAACTTATAAAGAAGACATGACAAAATTTTGAAAAAAAAAATTTCCCTTGAAAACATTTTAAATACACATAAAAACATTTTTAAAACTTTTTTCAATGAAAAAACATGAAATCATTTAAATAAATCATGAAATTTTTTTAAACCCCACTTCATTGAAAATACATTTAATACATTTAAATAAAACCTGAAAAAGTTTTGAAAATCATTTTTCTTGGAAACATATTAAAGATGATTGAATACATTTTGAAACCCATTTCATTGAAAACACTTTTAAGAAATATAAATAAGACATGAATATGTTTTGAAAAAAAATAATTTTAAAATATATTTTCAAAAAAAATTATTAATGATTATCATTTTGATAATGTAAAAGGATCCTTGAAGAAATTATGGCACATATATATATATGTATATGTTGTATGTGGTCAAAAGAACATTTCTTTTACATGGTAAAACGTATAGAAAAGTGCCTTGTTCAGGAAGTGACAAGAATATTCCATTAAAAATATTGGAAAATAAATAAGGGTAAAAAATCCATTTATATATTATAGGGGAATGGTATAATATTTCTCAAAACACTTTTCTGAAAACATAGATTTCATATCGAAGAGAGGGTCATTGCAGGATTTTCTAAAAACACATTCTTAACTATCATACATACAAAAGAGTAAAAAATGGTACCAATACTATAGTATATAATGAAATAAAAAATGGTAAGTAAGATCATTTAAATTCCTGAGATATGGATCCTAATATTTTATCAATGGAAACATAAACATAAACAATCTTGAAAAGCAATGAGATTGCCTCAATAAATGCTTATAACTTGGTATCATGGGATTATACTCTCCATGCAAGGAAAGGAAATTAAATGAAGTATATAATACCATTAAAATATTTAGATTCATGACATGTCATTTAAAATGGAAGTATATGAACCCAGAAAAAAAGTTAAGGTGCATAACAAAACATGAGTCCCAAAGAAGGTGAATTGAGACAAAACACTTTTACCAATTTGGTATCTTTTGAAACATAAACCCCATGAATGAAGGATCATAAAATGGGAATGTGAATAAAAATAATATTAATTATAATATTCATAGAGTAAAATCATTTGATGTACATGCACTAAAAATAAAGAAATAGTGTCAATCATAGCTTGTATCGCACAAAAATTAAAAGTGAGATGAAATCCCCTTACTATGTTTTTTGGCTCTCTCTATACTCATACAAGATAACTTTATAATGAATATAATTTTATTATAAATATTTTAAATAATAATATTATTATATCTATTACTATATATCATTTTATTATTACAATATATTACCCACTTTTTGGGGATCTTATGTTAAGGATTCACTTCATGAAGAATTTACATTGTTCTCCGCATGTGTCTTCATATGTTACATCATTGGTCCTTATACTTATATCAAGATTCATGAATGTATGAAATGATATAAATATCATTTATATCCATAATATTTATATTATAATATTATATTTGATAATTAAATATGAAATAGAATACACCGTTCATGGATACGGTTAGTCGAACATATGCTTGAACTTTGTTTTCAATTTTTATTATCATATTGAAAGAAAGTATATAAATGAAATATGTAAAAACATGTATGTAAATATATTTATATATATATATATATTTATTATATTATAATTAATTTTTCATTTATATCATATAATTTCAACAAATCCATACATAATACATTCTATGTTCCGTGTGAATGAAGCACATCGCATTGAGGGGGTGGTAGTCCACAATTCCACAAATAAGATTATCGTATTAACACCAAATGGAAGGTAAAAATATGTGTCTGGTAAAAGGTATAAATAATAACAAATACATATTTAATATAATATATTACATATATAAATAGGTTTTCTACCATAATGGCAACCATTATTTGTGGTAAATGAGAAATGAACAATAATAGTTTCCCGAGGTTGTAGTTTTCCATACATTAAAAAATATATGTTCAACATCCATTAAATGGAGTTGTGATTATGATTAAGTAATACCCTATTCCTAAAAAATCATAGTATGTGGAATAAAAAACATTCACACAAAAATGTAATGAAGATAGTGAAGGGGTGAAGAAGGAAAATAATGGAAAGGTGCTTCAGAGTAGACGTTACCTATTAATCGTGTAACTCCTTTTGGGTCATGCCAAAAAGATTCATAGAGAATATTTATTCTAAATTTTTTTATTCAAGCTCAAATGGAGGATATTTTTTAAGATAAATAGTAATATCATTGAAAAATGTAAAAGTTTTGAGAGGTGAGGTTAATGGGTAGAGGTGGTGACCTTTTATAGGGAAGGAAAATGACTCACATGGAATTTTTATGAACATTTTTTTGTGCACATTTTCTTACCAGAAAAATGTCTTAAATCCAAACCAAAATAAATAATGGATGGTTTATGGCCGAAATATGGACATCCAATTGGTGTTCTATATTTTTATAGTTCATTTGGCCCATTAATATTATGGTTTAGTTCCTAATTAATCTTAATTTATTTTTAACTATTGTGTTTAATTTTAATCAATTTTACTAATCATTTTTGTCAAAACATAAGGAATTATTATTAGACAAAAAATATTAAACTGAATAAAATGGTTTATTTAAAATGTTTTAATTTCAAATCATAGAAGAGAAAAAATTACAATTAGTGCTAATCTCGGATATGCGACAAAATAATAGGGTTTTAAAGTAGGAAAAAATTCAAAAGCTTGATAAGATTTTATATGTGAAAATGATTCTAATGGATTAAATTATATTAATATATATAATAATTATATAATTTTACCTTATAAAATATTTATAATAACATGTATCATTAAAAATTAATTAGACAGAAATATGACTATAAACTAAAATGAGGTATTTTTCAACATTCATAAAAAATGAGGTTTCATAGAAAAATCCCAAAAATTCACCCTAAGATAATTTCAACGTTTTGAATTTAAAAATGAAGATAATTATTTGAAATTAAAATTATATATTTTTATAAATTTACTTTCATTATTAAAATTGGTTTAATCGTGAAAATGGTATTTTTAACATGAAGAAACTTTACAAAAAACGTTTCTTTCGTTATCAATATGTTTTATTTATAAAAAAATTATAAACACTATTTGGATATTAGTTATTATTATTAATATAAAAAAATTTAATGTTTACATTATAATTATGTCATTTAATTAATTATATATATATAGATATATATGTTTCATAGAAACTTAGTGTTACGTTCATCGTATGCCATGTCGGTTTTGATTGTAGTGAAATCCAAGAAGGTATTTCCTGTAGCGCAAGACAAGTTGGAATTTTGTTTAAAAGGAATATTTTACTTAGTGTTTTAATATATATATATATTTAAATGATTATTTCCCATGACATTTGAAATGGAAAATATATAAAATAATTATTAAATTGAAAAAAAAATTCTCAAAATCTCGAGGTGTTAAATTATATCCCCATTAAAACGAATTTCACCATCAAAATTTATCCAGGTTATCAAAGGTTTAGTACTTTAATGTTTAATTCATATAACAAACATCGTAAAAATTGTTACTAATAGATCCCTTAAAAATGTAATTTTGAACAATAATGGTTACACAAAGTAACATATAACTGGGTTTCCACATAGGAGACCACCAGTTGGAAGTGAAGATTGGACATTGAGGAAAAGAATAAATACTTATAGGGAGTTATTGAGGTCATCATTCACAAAACAAAATTGAATCATAAAAGTAAAGTTGAGGGCCTCAAAGTCATATATCTGTGGTGATTTAAAAGTCCATCAGCTCAACAAAAATTAATGTATTAGAATAATAATTTTTTATCACTTTCAGAATGTTGAGTAATTCTCGATAAATTTCATTAAACCAAATTTAATTATGGGTTTGTTCTTCAAAAAAATTCTAATACATCCATTACCTAATGGAATTAATTTCTAGAAACTAACCTTGATGAATAACTCATTAAAATATGCTTTTAATTGATATTGAATCCAATAAATATCAAAAAATATAACTATTTGAATCTTAAAAAAACCTTGAATAATCTATAAAAATTATAATTAACACTAATTTTTCATCATAAATATTTTTTTTATTACAAATAAAAATGCATTCACCAATATATCATGTAGGCCAGTGGTAGGTGTGAAACCATTATCATCCTTCAGTCATGGGTTCAATACCCACGACCTTGACGAACTTGATTGGTTGTCACCAGACATTCATGATGTGCATTTTTAATACCACACTAATATAATATATAATATATAAATCCTTGAAATAAAGTTAATCACTAAATATCCATTTAACCTAGGTTTTCAACACAAAATCAGTGAACAAATACTTCATGAAAATTTTAATTAAACTTTTCATGAATGGTTAACCTTATAACCCTTTTAAAAGGTGAAAATACCAAACATTAGAAAGGGAGTCAAAAAAATACCATAACATTGATTCCCATGTATACCAAAATGTATCTCTTGGTTTTCACATCCCAAACATGTGGATACCGCCATTATATATTCTCCTGAAAAATGGTAACCACCTAAATGAAAAAAAATACTTTTGGAAAACATGAATGATTCCTCATTCAAATTTATATTGGATTCACTTTTTAAATCCAATAAAACAATATATCATAAATCACCCTTCAAATTTTTTTATATAATTCCTTGTTAATTAATTATATCTAATTTACTTATTCATATTCCATGTATCTTTATCAATACAAATTTATATTAACATAAGGAATATATTAACGGGTAACTTCCCTTAGTAAAATTATCATATTATCATTAAATCACTTCACCAATCCAACCTAAACATATAAATAATAGTGAATACATATGTATAATTATCATTGTATATTTCATAATTCATCACATTTGAATCCAAATACATAAATATCATTATTACTTCAACATTAACACATTAACAATAATACCTATTTCTTTTCACATTTCATCCTTAGTCTCATCATCTTCACCAAAGTAACCATTACTCTCACTACCTTACTGATTCTATTTAGGAACATTTCTCTTGGGATATTGGGTTGCATAATTACCATTTCCTATACACTTAAAACACATGACCTTTGATGCTGACATAGAGAGGCCAAAATTTCTATCCATTTCATTAATTGAACTCATCATTTTCTTTCCTTACAATAACTTTCATTGTGTTCTTATTTTCCACAGCAAAAACAAATTCTTTGTACTATAATGATTTCACTATGGTGTTTCATTCCACATTATTGACACAAAGGAAACCAAATTTTCTTTCATCTATAGTCTCCATTACCTGAACTGTCAGTGAACTCCTTTATTATCCTCCTTAGTAATTAAAATAGTTGGTTAAGGTAAACATTGTTAATCATGTTCAATGAATACAATTAGGCATTATCATGGAATATTTCACTCTAGTGGTCATCCCACTTGAGTTCTCATCAAGAAATATTCCATCACATTCAACATTAATCTAGTTCCTTTTAGTTCCACCCATTAGCTAAAACCATAATCATATTGTGAGCATTACTTGTCATAACAAAAAACCACACGGTAATAAATATAATTACTTGTTTAATATCTAAATAATGACAGTTTAATTAATCTATGAAACCATAGGTTCATACAAGGTCATTCATAGAAAACTTTTATCTAAATCTATTATGATGGTTCATGAAGATCTTGAGAATTCCTGAAACATATCCCCTAAGAGTGTCAAACTAGGTGTGAAATAAGGCATGTTGTTGTGTACCAGATTACCCTGAGTGAATCCTATAACATCTTTTTGATGTTTTTACCCCTAGGTAAATCTATGATAGCGACAAATACAATTTTATTATCTATATATGGATGTATTTCTTAAAAACCATTAACTCAAGACTTTCCCAAAATTCCATGACGTTTTCCAAAACAATAGCTCATACATACACTTATCCTTAGCTACATCCCTACATATATCCTTAGAAATAAAAATTGGGATCTCACTAAGGTTTTCTGATCCTATTTTCTAAATTATAACTATACCTTTTCTATGAAACCATCTATAGTGACCACCACTTTAAAAAAAATTACATTACATTTATTTTGAGGAATACATAAACATTATACAAAAATATGACCCAAGACCATAGTGGGTATAGTTCTTTGGAAGCATGGAAACATAAACACTGGAATATATGTGTGCTAAATCATCTCCCACTTGGTTCTTCATGACTATTACCCTTCTTAGACATATAAAACATAGTACATATCATCCTAACCTGGGGGAAAGGATGTATAAAAGTGGTGAGCTCAAATGCTCAGTAAGGGTAAATAATGGAGACAGGTAAACATAATCATGAGTATAAGGGTATGATAATGTGATCTTGTATATATAATATCATACCCTAAAAATAAAATATCATAACTAAAATGATGGAATAAATATTGACAGTTCATAAGAAATGAATCGTATTAAATAAGGAGAATAAGACATGAACGAATATGATATGAATAAGATATGTAATTATGGAAAACACATAATCATATAATGATTTCCATATTATATAACACATCACTTCTGATACTATCTTAGTAGTGTGGGATTACTCCCCAAACCAACATTTTAGCCAAGGCTTACTCCCATGGACATCATAGTTGACATGGTTCACTCTCAATACCATTTTAGTTTATCTCACTAGATATAATGATTTACCCAATGTATTTGAGGGAGATATAGGTCCCACCCATCACATAATCAACTCATACATACATATTCAACAATATCATAAATGAACATTCCATAACTCATGAAATAAAATGGGTATCATAAACATGTAAACATATCATAACCTGTGGAAAGAGATAGTTTTCATAATCCTTACATCATGAAAATAACCTGTGAAATGATGTTTGTTTCAAAATCATATAACCCATGAATGAGAAATGGGACTCATAAATATATTACCCATGAAGTAAAAATGGGTTTCATAAAGACCATGGCCTTAATAATAATTCATTCATAGAAAGGATATGAACAGGACCATTAGATTATTTCACAGAATGTCATGAGCAACATCAATAGATGTAATCTCAGAGGGAAAATAATTCTAAAGTATACTCTAAAGAAATTCTTGAGGAAAATGATATTTAATTTTTAAAAAATTCATTTTAATACAAAAAACTTTTTGAAAATCATTTTCTTATAAAATAACTTCAAATATATAAAGAAGACAAGAAATAATTTTGAAAAAACCCTTGTACTCAAAATCATTAAAAATTAGATTAGAACACTTTACAAAACTCATTGAAAACACCAAAAAACTTTTAAATAATTCTTTAAAATATTTTCAAGAACATTTCATTGAGAATACATTGAAATCCTATAATGAAATCTTGAAAACTCTTTGAAAAAAATTTTTATTGAAAAATTTTAAAAGACTGAAAATGTTTTGAAACCCATTTTTTGTTAACACTTTTAAAACATGGAAATATGAATTGAATTTTTTTTTTAAATCCATTTTATTTAAATGTATCTTTTAAAAACATTTTCTTGATGATTATAATTTTAAAAACTCAAAGGGATATTTGATGAAATAACAATGGGTAAACCTGTACATGTCTTATGAGGTGAAAATAACATTCCTTTTTCAGGGTAAAAAGGATATAAAAATTCC
The DNA here is from genome assembly GCA_963277665.1 of Viscum album. NCBI lineage: Eukaryota > Viridiplantae > Streptophyta > Magnoliopsida > Santalales > Viscaceae > Viscum > Viscum album. Next base: position 1,227,588,125 of record OY728127.1, on the reverse strand, counting down.
GTTTTCAAAAAGTGACGAAAATGTTACCTTGAAGATTTTTTTAAAAGAAAAACTGTTTAAAAATTCCATTTAGATATTATAGTGAAATGGTATAATATTTCTGGAAAATCTTTTCAGAAAACATAGATTTTCGAGCAAAGAGAGGGTAATGTCAGGATTTCCTAAAATAACGTCAGTATATTTCTTATGCAAAAAAAAGTAAAAAATGCTATAAATACATGATTGCATCATGAAATAATATTGGATAATTTTAATCATGAATTTTATTGTGATATGGATCATAATATTTCATCAAGGGTAGCATAAACATAAACAATCTCGAAAAGCAATGATATTGTCTTAATAAACTCTTACAACTTAGTATGTAGAGACCCGGTTTTACCCTATAAGAATTTGAAATATTTCTACATATAATTCTAGAGCTAGGTTTAAAGATGGAATTCGATTCTGAGGCACGGTGTGCCTGGAATAAATTTTATAAAAATATTAAGTGTTTTTATACTATGCACGTGGTGAGGTTGTGTTTTCTTTTAATAGGTAGCTCTGATCGGAAATCCAAGGGCATGGTTGCATCCAGGGCATGCCATTTACCCTAGGCAGGGTATAAAATATGTGGGTGTGGGCCTCCTATGAAAGATGTCACCCAGGGGGAAAATCATCATTTTAAATTAATGACTTAGTGATTTATTATCACTGACGTTCTTTTCAAATAACATTCAAACAAAGCCTCGGAATAGAAATCTCAGACTTTCGATGCGTTATAATTGGGGTGTTTTTTCTAAACATGATATAAAATAATCGGGTGCGGGGGTTTCGGAATCTGCGCCCGTCAATAGAGTGTCAGAGAGTTTATAATTTCACTTAAGTGGTGAATTTAGGGGATGGCCATAAATTTTCCCCTTCTCTCTCTATCTATATCTCTTTTTCTTCTTCATTATTCATTGTTCTTCACTGGAACGAGGAGCAATATTTACCAAAACCTTGATGGATCAAAGGGGGTGTGTCGGGGACATGTCGCCAACGACGCACGGCTGATCGAGGTAGGATTTCTAATTAATTTTCACACCTTCGTAAATTTCTTGAGTTTTTTTCCAATTTTGTAAATTAAATTCTATAATTCTATAAATTGGGTGATGGATGAACGAACAAGTCCAACGCCGGATCCCTGTTTTAAGTTCTCGTTCTTGGGCGATCTTCATTGTAATTTTCAGACGCGCCAAATCTTGTCGAATCGTTGATCGGGGAAGGCGCTGCAAAAGTCTCACCCCAATAATTTTGAATCATCTTTCAGTTTTAAAATAGGGCCTCCAGATCGATGGCGGTGGCAGTCGGAAGCCCTGGCTCTGGTAGGGGCGGAGGCCGGAGTTCGGAGTGGCGTGGCGTGGCGGCATCTGGCAGAGGAGTTGAGAAGGGTGAGGCGGAGCTCGGAGGGGTCGGTCTGGTGTGGCGGTGTCAGGTGTCGTCAGCATAGACAGTGTGCGACTAGATGTGTCGAGTAGCCCAGGCAGAGCCGGCTGTGCCAGTGGTGGAGCGTGGGGCACCAGCATAGGTGGTGGAGCGTGGGGCTTCAGTGGAGGCGGTGAAGCACGGGGCATCGAGCGGGACGAGGCAGCTCAGGCAGCGGCGTCAGCAAGGTCGAAGCTGAGGCGGAAGCAGCATCGGGTGGACGCACCACGGCGGTGCGCTCCGTAGGACAGCGGTGAGAGGGTGTCGCCCTCGGGATTTCATGCATAGGAGGGACCCCGAGGAATGACCCTGGGGGTGTGTCACAGACTAGGACATGCAAAGTGTGGGTCATGCTGGGCGACGCGCAGGAGACCGGCCAACTGGTCGATTTGATTTAAAGACCTAGACCCGAGTTAGGTTCGGTGTTACTGGGGCGGGGTGCGACCAGCAGGCAGCAGCCAGCGGGACTCGGCGAGTCGGTCCAAACCTTCGGCTACTTCGTGGGCCGGCCGGGGTTAACCATCCCGTTTGGACCCCCTTGTGTTTGGGGGGCCGTGGCACCTGAATGGCGTGTTCGTTTGACGCGCCGTCAGCAGCTGCGAGTTCATGCCAAAGAGACGGATCATTTAGAAGTGGGTTTCGAAGTTTTTGGTTTCAACTCCGAATAAGAGTGATTCGGAATGCATTAATTTAATAATATTAAATTATTATTATAGTTTCAACGGACGGGCTTCAATAGTCGGAATGTCTGTTTGACGTGCCGTTAGAGCCGCTGTGGCCCTAGAGTTTAGGTGGTCCTTCCAAAGTTGGTTCAAACCCTTTTCGGTATGGTTTCCTTTCTCGGTGGCACGAAACACTTAATTCGACTAATTAATTAATTTCTTAATTAATTAATTATTCTTGCGTTGGACCTAACTCCTGCTTGGGATGTCTGATTGACATGCCTTCAGCAGCAGCATGACCCCAGTCCTCGTGCGGACTTTTGAAGACACTTTCCGAAGAGTTCGGGTTGGAGAAAATATGTGGGGCCCATAGGGCCTTGTTTTCACGTCTTACGGTAAAATGCCACTTTTTCACCAGACATCCATTTGGGGTGTTTGAGTACTCGTTTTTGTGTGTTCATCCGAGGGGATCGCGACAGTGCAATCTGCCCACCTAAATTTAGGTCCAAGACATGGGCCCCACGAAGCGGCTTCCGGATGTATGCCGCATTTTTACTACTTATTCTTCATAAGTCCATTCAGGGAAAATGAATAGCCTACGCCATGTGGTTATCTGTAAGGAACGCAATGGTACGATCTGTGTGACATGTCTCGTGGTTGAGAGTGTCAGCCCCATAGGGCCACGTTTGCATAATGCGGGGAGTTGCAGCTTTTGCATCCAGAATCCATTTTAGGCACCGTCAGTGGCGTCATAACCCTAACAGTGAGATAAAGTTGACCAAGTGGTTTCAGGAATTGGAGTCAGGGTTGAGGCATTGGCCCCAAAGTCTATCTTTTAAGCTTTGTGCATCATACTATTCCATTTTCATCAGACATCCATTTGGGGCGTATGAATAGTTGATATAGCGTGTTTTCCCAAGAGCATCGCAATGGCACAGTTCTCCTGACCTCTTTCGGGACTGAGGTGCAGGTCCCATGACACGTTGTGTGGGCGTAAAGTAGTGTTGAATAACTTTTCCATCGCTAGATCGTTCCTGGTGAGTAAATAGTCTATCTTGCGTGTTTTCCGCAATGATTACAACGGTGTAATCTGTTTGGGAGAGCAGAGCCTCTTTCAATATCTCATTAAATGTGGAAACATGAAAGGGAATTGGTCGGAGGTTCTTTTGATGCACTCCTAACTTACGTATGGTAACGTTGTTAGTGACACCCAATGATGGCCCAGATATTGCGGAGTTATCGGACCAGTTCGAGGTTTACCCTCTGGCGGGGCTGGTTAGTGGGATACCTGCCGGTGTATCAGGGTTTACCCTCCAGAAGGGTAGGGAAGTGGGTTACCCGTTGACCATAGGGTTTACCCTCTAGTAGGGTTGGGTACTGGGTTACCCATTGACCTTAGGGTGTACCCTCCATCGGGCTGGGAAGTGGGTTACTTGTTGACCTTAGGGTCTACCCTCTAGCGAGGATGGGTAGTGGGTTACCCATTTATTTTAGAGTTTACCCTCTAGTGGGGTGGGGCAGTGGGTTACCCAACGTCCTCTTGTGGTTTACCCTCCAGCGGGGCTGGGCAGTGGGTTACCTAATGACATCTTCTAGACTCACCCCTTTCTATGAGTCTAGTCAATGACTTTTCTCCGTGATTACCGGAGTGGGGTCCATGGTTGTACGGTTCAGTGATGAGGTAGCTTTGGTGTGTCGGACTGTTGGGCATCAGTGATGGATATCCTTTGAAATTTTTGAAACTTTTCTTGGGGTGTTCTTGGAGATATAGATCACCTTACCCACTTGTTCAGGTTTCTTGTTGAGAATATATATACACCCTGCTCTTGTTACCACTCCCTTGGTTTAGTTACTCTCCTTCTAGGAGGGTAAAAGACGCCCGAGGTATGCCACGTGCTTTCCGGGTCTAGATCCTCTTGGTTGGATGAGCCTTCTTCTTTTTACTTGTCGTGCTGAGTTGTACTCTCTCTTTTTTACTCTTACATTGTTCTTGTTCGGTCTACTGCTCATCGTTTTAGTATCTCCTTTGTTGCTCCCTTGAGATTTCAGGACATCCTTCTAAGTATCTTTATACTCACCCCTACGTGGTCTTTTCCCACACATGGTGTGCCCTTGAAGACGATAGACAGGTCAATCGGGACTATGCAGGAGGATAGAGGACACAGGAGCATAGGCTATGTTAATTGGTCATAAGAGGATTTCCGGGTGTGAGACTCACCAGATATTTACTTTTGTTTACCTGTTGTCAGGTTGTGGCAACTTTCTAGTTGGGTGCATATTTTTCCCTTTACTGTTTAATTTACTTGTACAGGTTAGAGGTTTATGCATGTATGACAGTTTCCCTTTTATAGCAGTGTTGTTGTTTCCAACGATTTCGTTGGGGCGCTCGCATCCGTCCGTGGAGGTCACGTGGCTGTTGCCCCACAGTCCTTCTTTCCAAAGGAGGGCAGAATCCATTCCTTGTCCAAGGAAATCTTCTCCTTGATCGAAACCAGGATGATGGGATGTCGATTCTTCCTTCCATGGATTCATCCTCGGAATTCATCACCTAGTCCAGGTCTCCATCATAGATTTAAAACATTGTTCGTGAAACTCTTCCTAGTGCCATGTTTCTATGGATACTGGTTAATTATGTTGCTTCTGTCAAGACATTCCAAAGGGTTTGTTCAGGGCAGCAACTTTCAGTTGGGGGAGTAGTCACGCCGATGCATCATTAACGTGTCTAAACGTTGTGGAATCGACAAGTTTGTTTTTGGTCCCTTATTATAGGGCTTCTCGAGGACGCGGGAGCACGATGCATCCCACATCGAGTGCGAGGAATCATATTCCATAGGCATGTAAATGTGGTTTTCCTCAGATTTCCATGTTTAACATAGGGTATGCCTCAAGTTTGACGTCCAGCGGAGACGGATCGGGCTGATTAGAACACTAGCTGGAGTAGATCAGATTGAGGAATCCCCCATTGAGGGAACACCGATATCGGAGCCAGACTATGGGCTGCTTCCCGAATGCTGTGGATGGTAATGGGGTGGCATGATCTCACCGGGATGTGGCTGCCTAGGTAAGAATTAGTATGGATGATGGAAAATTTCATGGATTGGAGGGGGAATGAAATGGGACCGTCGTGAAGGTGACAATAGTGTTGGTATTGAGCCTCAAAGAGACTTCCTAGGTATCCTCGTGGTAGGGAATCAAAGTCTTCATAGTTCGATGATATGGTGGGACGCCTGAGGAGGCGGCCCGTGAGGATAGACGCATGGATGGGACCCAGAGGAAGTGGAACCTCAGGGACGTGGTATGACCTTCCCGATAAAAATAGGCTTGAGGGAGATATCAGGATGAGACATTGATGATGAGATTGAGCCTCATGGAGTCTTCCTACGTATCCCTGTGGTAGGGAATCAACGTCTGCGTAGTTCGGTATGGATGTCGGTGAACCGACATGAAGGCGGACCTTGGTCCGATGGATGATGGGATTGAACCTCAGGAGGCTTCCTATGTACCATGCCTTAACATGGATTAAAGACCACGTAGTTCAGGTTGGACGCCGGGGAGCCGACATGAAGAAGGACATTGGTCCAATGGGTGGTGGGATTGAACCTTGTGGAGGCTACCTACGTACCATGCCTTCACATGGATCAAAGTCCACATAGTTTAGGTTGGATGTCAGGGAGCCGATGTGAAGAAGGACCTTGGTCCAAATGGTAAGGGGCTTACACTCTATGCTGCCTAGATGTCGGTGAACCAACGTGAAGGGGGTCGGAGTGACCAAAGGGTGGTGGGGTTGAACCTCATGGAGGCTTTCTACATACCATGCCTTGACCTGGATCAAAGACCACGTAGTTCAGTTGGGATTTCGTCGGTGAACCGACGTGAAGATGAACACAGGGTCCACTGGTGGTGGGGTTGAACCACATGGAGGCTTCTTACGTACCATTCCTTGACATGAATCAAAGTCCACATAGTTCAGGTATATAGTTTAACATCATGCTGGATGAGGGCATACAGTTTGACGTCATGCTGGGTGAGGGCATTTGGGGGTTACACGCAGAGGTGGCCCAAGGTGTTGGCGAATCGAAATGAAGGGGTCGGAATGATCGGGTGGTGGGAATGGACCTCATGGAGGCTTCCTACGTACCATTCCTTAACATGGATCAAAGACCTCGTAGTTCAGTAATAGTGGGGGTGAGGGTCGGTGCTCACTCTAAGCTCACTTGAGTCATGCTCGGTATGAGAAACAAGAGGTTGCTATGACCCAACGATCACATCGTGAAGCGTGCATCCGTGGGAAACAAAGAGGGGATTACACATTTGGCAGCCCATGGCGCTGGGACTTACTCCAGGATGGAGGCCCATGGTGCGACAAAGAATAGCAGGATATGGATTTGAGAACCATGAATGGAGGTTCCTCATTCTCTATGACGCCCTCTGCTAGCCTTGGCAGTGGGGAAGTACGGAGGTGCATGGGTTCTACCTTCCACAGAAGAGGCTAGGGGCTTACACCAAGCTGGCTGCCCATCTCCCCCACTGACAAATTCCACTCCCAGAAGGAGGATATCATCCTCTTTGGAGACTAGGGGTCTTGGAGAATGTCCAAGGGGGGGTGCCCCGCGTGAGAGGCACGAGGAGATGTCACAATTTAATGTCATGTGTTGAGGATGAGGCGCTTGGATGTTTAACGTCATGCAGCTCGGATGAGGTGGGTTAACTCCACACCCCTAGGACATACATAACGGGTACCCTCTACCCCTTGGTGAAGGGAAGGAATCGGCAAGGCCATGTAGGAGGGGGGTCGCAGAGCGAACCATCGAGGGGTCCACGTTTGTATGGCTATGCGAAGAAGCAATAGCCATTATTGTAACTATACAAAGAAGCATTAGTAAAAGCAACACTATGGGTGGTATCATCCAGGGGACATTGAAATCACATCATGAAAGCCTGGAGGGTCGCACGAGAGTAGCGATTACCAAGTAGAGGGGTCCACAGGAAAGGGCCTCATGGAGCTCGGTTGCTTTGCATAGTGGAGGGCACAAGTGAAGGGAGGTGCTTCGTGAAGTGTGGTGACTTGGACTTAGAATGGGGTAGAGGTCTGAATGGGTGGTGATCCGCGAAGTGGAATGATATTCATGGAGCCCTACCTCGCGAATCTTAGTTGCCTCGTGAAGTGAAGTGTCGCTAGGCAATGTGCTTCACGATGTACAGTGACCCTGCCTTGGCATGTGGATCACGTGTACCGAGTTGGGGTTTCGCATAGCATAAATGCTCTGTGAATGCCCGGTTCCCCTTGGGGATCCCCTTTCTTTGCGAATGCCCTTGGGCTTTGCGAAAGTCATACCTCTCAGAAGAGGGGCTCAAAACGAGACAAGTTGATGGCCTCTCATGAAGAAAAAGTAACTTGCAGAGCTCATGATTCTCGGACCGAATAATGATTCGCAATTTGGGAGATGAGAATCCGAAAGGTCAGATTATACATCTAGAGAGCTCAGGGGGATCTCAGTATTTATAGGCAAGAGGTGCCGCGAAGCAGAGCTCATGCGGCACGAAGGGGCTTCAGTTGCTTCGTGGCGGATCACGAACATCAACTGAGTTCACGGAGTGTTACCGCCTCCTCTACTTTGCGGGGGGTTTGTGAATGTTAACCGAGATCACGGAGCATTATCGCCTCCTATACTTCGTGGTGGGTTCGCGAACATGAACTGATTTCGCAGAGCGTTACCGCCTCCTCTGCTTCGCGGTGGCTGCGTTGCCTGGGGGCCTCCGTGTCGGAGCTTCGTGATGCAGGGTGCGGGCCTCTTTTTCATATCTCCTTTCCTCAAATATTTTAGCGCCAAAAATTCCCCCCCCCCAGACATGGAGCCGCGGAGGAATAAAGGGTCAAAGTCTGAGGGAAATCGCCAAAATCCTCGACAGTTTGCGGTGTTGACTCGTGAAGCGGTCGCACGAGGCGGACAGGGGCCGCACACTCCGGACGCGCCGAGAAGCTCCATGTAGGCTGGATGCGCCACGACGCTCCGGGGGTCATCGCTTATAAATAGGGGGTCAACCTCTTTGTCTTTTTCCTTCGTTGAGACTTCGTCTTGTTGTCCTCTTGATTTTCGAAGCTCTGTGTACTCCGCATCTGCTCACCGCGAATCGAGCTTTGCAGCGAACCGCGAGTCTCCGACTCCGTGACTTCACGAAGAGAACGTCTGATTGCAAGCCGAGACCAGGCTCTACATCTGTGCTTTGTGACCGAGCTCCATGGATGACCTTCACGAACGTTCTTCGTGACCTGACCTCAAAACTGTCCATGTTCGGGATCCCAATGGACCATTGAGAAGCTACGCAGGGGGTGATTGAAGATGCTTCCCTAAGGGATGTGATGGCTAACTATCTAGGTTTGGGGGAGCTATTCTGAAGCCATTCAGACCATATTTATTTGACAGAACTTTTGTTAAAGATTCAAAAGAACTATCGGATGTGAAAGAAGCTTCCCTAGTATTCCTTTGGGCTGAGGGATGACGTCTTCATCCTTGAGGCGAGTAGGGACGAACCAGTTTGCTGGTTCAAGAGTACGACGTGCTAGCACCAATGGTGTAGGGCTATTGATGGTCATGCGCAGGAGGATTTCATGCCCGTCACCACCGACTGTCTGTAAAAAAATTTGAACAACATCGATGGGTAGCCATTACAACCGGAGACATCCCCTCCCATATACTGCACCATACTGAAGGCATATTTGAGGGATTCAATGAAGGGGTGGTCCGATGAGTGGGACCTGCGCCAGGGCGGCAACTTCACTAATGACTGGGCATGGGCCTACTGGGTAGGTGCCTCGTGCAAGGAGTTTGGGGCCGAGCTGAACAGAGTGGGCTTGTATGAGGTGGCATGGGCCTCACGATTCCACATTTATCAACCGAAGCAACTGATGTCAGAGCTGTTGGGGAGGTGGTCATCTGGGACCAACACTTTTAAACTACACAATGGGGAGGTGGGAATCAGTCTGTGGGATGTCCATCAGATTTTGGGGGTCCCGATCTTGGGGGCCATGTATGATGAGTTCCTCCCTGTCATGAGTGCGTGGGAGGATCCAGAGTAGATGTCCCGACTGGCACTGCCGTTGATGGGACTGGTACTGGGAGAGGACAAGGAAGAGGTGAGAGATGTCCAATTTAAGAAGTGGTTCAAGCAGTTCATGAACATACCAGAGGATCAGGAGTTTCCCAAGAGGCCCCAGACTTGCCCAAAGGGGGCTTAATGGGGCAAGGAGAAATCATATTGGTGGCTCTTGGAGGACAACCAATGGAAAACATGGGGCTTCAGTGTCAGTACTGAACAATTGCCAATAGTCAGGTTGGCGGCGTTTATCGTGGCCCTTATCTGCGGTTGGATCCTACCAGTGATGGATACTAAAATTGGGGTGTGACCCAGCTCGTTCATCATGGCATCCATGCTGGCCACAAGAAGGCGGGTCAATATGGGGATCCCGATGCTTTCCAGGCTGTACAGGATGTTGCGGCACGTTTGCGAGGGAAAGAAGCCACCGAGGATATGAAGGCCCTTCCACCTTCTGTACGGGTGGATCGCAGCGCCCATCAGGGGGGTTTATGATTATCCAAACCCCATATCACCTCCGGGGTTGAAGTTCTGCCCCTCCATTCTGAATGCTTCCGGGAGCATCCCAGTCAAGATAACAGTACCGATGGCGCTGAACCGTGTATGGAAGGTGAACGTGTTTAACTTCCACCTGTTTCCATTGCTAACGGGGGTACTCACTGACCATGGTTAGGGAACAAAAGAGAATCAGGCTTATCTCCTAGGCTTTCGAGGTGGATTCTTGGTGGCATGGGTGGACCGTGAGCCGCTCTGTGAACCGTACACCCCGCATCAGTTCGCGAGGATATCACGGTTCCTGCAGTAGCTGACCTCATAGGTCTATTGGGAGGTGCATCATGAGGATCACCCGTGTGTAATGAAGCAACTGTGGCTCATGTTCACATGGGAAGACAGGAAAATTAAAATGGCATTGCCTCCGTCCACTGCCGCCTTTGGACTGGTGAAGGAGTATTCCATCAGCTGGGAGGCAGCTCATACAGGGAAAATGTAGAAGAAGCCAACTATTCGGGCTGGTGACGGTGGGCCTCCTCTATCCCAAGGTCGGGGTCGGAGGGCAGCAAGGGCCTCTCGTGGTGGCGGGGATACCGTGGCGGCGAGACCTGCACCGGCCGTGGATGAGGCAATAGTGGCGGATCCCATAGCAGTAGTGGACCCGGTGATTCCGGATGAGCAGAGACATCCGGAGGGGCGGCCACCGAGGGGATTTCGCAAAATACCTACTCAGTCTCCGGGGAAGCGGTTGCACCATATTGACATGACAGAGGAAGCTAATTTTTTGGAGGACTGGGATATTTGGGATGTCAACCGACAATTCCTCAGCCTGCCCGAGTTGTGGGCACACTTGAATCTTCTCGGGAAGGAGTTATCGGGAATAGGCCCTGTCTAGGCCGGTTTCACGGTGTCTCCGACAGAGGCAGAGAAATATCTGGATGAGCTGGAGGACTACGTCCACTCCAGTGGTGTCTTGCGTCCCATGACAGATCGGGTGAGGGTACTGCTGGATTGGAAGGTTCCCCCACAACTTTCAGTCGCTGATATGAGGGAGCGCTTCCCCGTTCCGGAAGAATCAGGCGAATCCTCGGGAAAAAATGAGGCCATTGGAGGGAGCCTGTTGGAGGAGGGCGAAGTCGGAGATCAAGACTCGGATTCTGATGATTTCATAGAGGTTCTCGAGGTAGTGTTCCGAGATTCTTTCCTCATGGTTCGCTCTCAGGCCATTATGGAGCTCTTATGAACATGTGAACCATGTAAGAGGAACTTGTATGCAAACTGCGCTCTCACTCCTTGGTGGGTGACAACGCAAGGCCTTCAGAACCCACACATGTGGCCGCATCCAGTTCAGTGTCTCGCAGGGCTAGGAAAATTGAGGTGGCTATTCTAGAATCTCCGGACCTTCTGAAAATATACGGAGGGCCACGCCTCATGGTCCCATCAGTATCGACTCAGGTGCAGCACCAAGAGTTCGATCTCTGTAAGTTTTCTCCACTAGATTCATTGATATCATATGTAGATCGTGCCAACAGATGTACATGCCCTTCCATGTCGCGTACAGTTCTACGGCTGGCATGGCATACTATGGAAAGGCTGGTCTAGATGTCTGGTGGAATCCATCTTAAGGTCATGCCGGTGATTGTGGAGATAGTTACCTCGCCTACGCGAGCTGCAGCGCTCCCTATCATCGGTGGGACCACCATTAGGGGTGTGCTCGAGGTTATTGAGGTGGAATCCGATGAAGAGGATCAACTAGCCGACCCAAGTCCCATCACGCCTTCTTTGGCACCAGATGTCACGCCAGATTCAATGCCAGATTACAATCCTGCCGAAGATTTCATGCGGGCGTATCCCGCATATGATCCTGCCAATTGCGCGGACTGGGACGAAACAACATCTGATGAAGAGGATAGAAAAATAGTCCATCGCCGATCATGGAAGCTAATCACGCGCTTCATCAATGACACTTTCCAAGGGATGTGGCTTAATGAAATGTACAGACACCACTGGCGACTATGCGAACTGTGCACTGGGGGAGTGGATTCCCAACGTCCTCATACGCTCATCTAAGACCTCATGGTATAGAAAATCTAGGAGTATGATTGTGGGATCAGTGTGGGATGACAGTGGAGGAAGGATACAAATATCAAGAAGCTCTAGGAGGTAGAAAACGAGGTTTAGCAGCTACAGATCCAGGCGGACGAGCACTCAGCCTCTCTCAATGCACAATCTGAGCTGATCTTGTGATTGAAGGCCCAGCTGGAAGAGGCTGAAGAGGACCTAATGTGGGTTGCTGAGGAGATGGTCTTCATTCAGGCTAACATGGAGAGGGCCCAAGCTGGGGCGTATGAGCTGCGCCCCATCGCTACTAAAGTGGACTGGGAGCTAAGTCGGCGACAGCAATTCCTGGATTCCACAAGTAGAAGGGTGGTGGAGCTGCAACGCTCTTTTGATGGTGTCAATCTGTCCATGGGGGGAGCTGACCCCCATGTACTGTAATAATTACAAACCCTTTAAACATGCTTTCATGCTTTGATTGATTTTTTTGAATGTCGTAGCATGCACGAGTTCCGTTGTTTGCACTGGTTCATTGATTCCTTACAATGATTGCGGAATGTCCGACTATAATTCCCTAAGATCACATGGGCCGGGCCCTATGTGAGAAACAAGAGATTGTTGCATCATCATTCCATCCAAACATAGGAGTGTAAACCAACTTATGGGCATCCGGGGTTTGGATAATCAGTCCGGATTTCCGGGAAATAAGAGTGACCTGACTGGAGAATCAAGTTCTCAGAACAGCCAAATTACTATTTTTCCAACATGATCTTGTGCACGAACGGCCCGATGATAGGGGCACTGAAATTGGTCTAAACTGATAGGAATGGAAAGTGCGAATAATGATACCAAAGATTCAGAATATTGTGGGGGTGGCGTGACAATAAAGGGCAACGGTTAACCATGGTGGAAGAATGATGTCCTTAGTACGTTCGCCTAAAGTGGAAATAACAAATGAGGGCCTACCATTGACCATGTTCGAAACATGGGGCCTAACTCAAATAACATCGTTCAATCTTCCAGAATGTTGGCCCAAGACAGCAGGTGGACCATAAGTCCAACATCCATTCTGTTAGGGGGTCCCTCGAAAAATGACCAGTCTTTCGGAACATTGGCCAAGGATAGAAGGCAGACCATAGGTAAGGCATCCATACTGTTAGGGGGTTCTTCCAAACATGAAAGAGGACGAGAGTCTGAAAAGGGGGCATGTGAAGTGTGGAATGTGGAGTGAGGATTTGTTCAAACAGAATCCAACACTCATGAAATTACACCACCATGGTGGGAGTACGCTAGATGGGCGCATCAGTTTGATCATTGATCATTCTTTCTTTCGGACAGGGCCTCTCTAGCGAGGGACTCTGTTGCTTCCCAATATCATCCTGGGGAATCATAAACTCGTTCAGGGCAGAGTTATAGTTGTACGGTTCCCTACGAGCGGTCCGGCCAGGGGGCCGGAGAGGGGAAGAGCAGGATTTATAACTCCTGTGGGCTGGACCCTCGGCAAAATACCAGGGTGTCCCTACATATCCCACGAGGGTGGGAATCAATCCATACGTAGTTATAGAAGCACATTTTAACGTCATGTAGGACGATGAGAAGCCTGGTTGCGCCGGTACACATCCTACCAAAACCACAAAGCCCACGTGAGTCATCCTCGATGTGGGAAACAAGAAGTAATGGAGAAATTTCCCGAAACAAGAAGAGGAAGGTTATGGAAAAGGGATGATCGGTGAATACCCACCCAATGATGCTAACACGTCCATGTGGCGCACCTTGATGCGCGATTAGATAAAGCCGAGTATGTCAGAATTCCACTTGAACACGAGGAAGTGGAAATGTGTGAATCAAGACGCTCGAGATTTGGATCACAATGATGGCGGCGTGATGATAGAGGATAGCTGTCAATTGTGGCGGAAATGCTGCATACATATCGCATTAGCTTGGAATGGGGATGGAGAAATGAGGTTCGACCGTTGACCATGTTCGAAACACGGGACCTATCACAAATTTTGTTCGAGATCTTTAGGGATGTTGGCCCAAAACGATAGGAGAGACCTTAGGCCCAACATCCGTGGAGAGCCCTTAAGCCTAGAATCCATGTCGCCCAAGGGTCCTTTTGGATATGGAAGAGGATGAGGATCCAAATAACGAGCATATGAAGCTTGGACATGGAACGAGGGGATGTCCCCGTGAAAATTCCACACTTCAGGATCTTTGTCAAAATGCATCTGGATATGTTAATGAGAGTGTTAGACAGAGAGAGTTAAGTCCCTTCCCATAGGGAGATCTTAGTTTATGGTCATAGAATTCAGACCATGGATGGGTAAGGTGGTTCGAGGACACAAGGTAAGGTGGTTACAAAACCTGACATGAATGAGGACATGAGCCTTACTTACCATGCATTATCTGGGGGAAGTGCTTGAGTCAAGGGACCAAACACGAAAATTTGGTTGGGCTCGTGGGGAGTACTCGGGTGCTCCTACATATTTCAAAAGGATGAGAATCAAGCCATACATAGTTCTGAGAGGATCTTAGTTTATGGTCTTAGATCTCGGACCGTGGGAGCCCCGAAGGACTCCATATAGCAGCTTTATCCCCCTGACATGCAAATTTGTACTGAGGGATAGTTCCAAAAGTGTCGAGATTCCACCTGGACAGGATGAGGGTGGAACATAATTTGAATCATGAAACTAACATTCGAGGACTGAAGGGGATGGAATGACGACCTTGGATTACTACTAATCGTGGCGGAAAAGCAGCATCTATATCACATTAGCCTGAAATGGGAACAAAAAACGAGCATCGACCGCTGACCCTATTTGCAATTCGGGATTTGTATCAATTTTATATCCAAGACCCTCGGGGGCATTGGCCCGTAACGGTAGGAGAGCCCTTAGGCATGGTATACACACTGTTATTGGGGGTCCCTCTGGGTGTGGAAGGTGATGAAAGCCCGAATGAAGAGAAACACTAAGCTTGACAAGTGGAAGGAACTTGGCCAAGTTGAACATGACACTCTTGGTAAAAAACCAGAGTACTCTTAACACATGGGTGAACCGCTGCAAGGGGTCGAGGGACTCAACGTGAGGGTAACCAAGAGATGGAAGATTCTTAGGAGAAGGGGGATCTCTATGAGGTGGGGCTTGAATTGAAGTCTAGACACTCAGGTGGTCCTACGTATCCCATAAGGATGGGAATCAAGCCACCAGTAGTTCTGAGAAGATCATAGTTTATGGTCTTAGAGAACGGATTGTGGGTTGATGACAACTTTCCAAGTAAGCGATGGCCTCAACCTGATCCCTAGTCCCACGTGAGTTAAACTAGGTGTGGGAAATAAGGGAGGATGATCCTTATTGCAATACCTGGAACATCCATCCAAGGGAAGTAGTTGAATAGCCTCGAAGGGCACCTTTAACATGGCTTTGTTCCCCTAACGTGCAGATTCGCACTAAGGGATAGTATCTGGAGTTTTGAAACTCTACTTGGACATGATAATGTGAAGAAGGATGTGAATCGTGTAACCGACACTTTGGGCTTAGTGGGGTTGGAGTGGAGATGGAGGATAACTATTAATCGTGAAGGAAAAGTAGTCTTTATATCGCATTAGCCTGATGTGGGAACAACAAATGAGCATCGACCACTGACCATATTCCCAACGCCGGATTTTTAATTATTTGTTGTTCGAAACCCTTGGGGGTGTTGGCCCGTAACGGTAGGAGATCCCTTAGGTGTGGTATTCAGGCCGTTCTTGGGGGTCCCTCCGGGTGTGAGAGATAATGGATGCCCTGATGAAGGGAAACACAAAGCCTAAAAGGTAGATGAAAACATGTCTGGGCAGAGCCCATCATTCCAAATAATAAACCCAAGTACCCTTAGGCACATTGCTGAACTGCCGAAAAGGGTAGGCGAGATGACTCAGGAGGGAGAGGTACATGGCATCGTCATTACCAGCCTGACGCGAATGAGGACATAATCCCATGTCATGCCATATACTACCCCGCATGAAGGGAGGGCAGGACAAGGGGCCAAGGTGGGATGTAGATTCCTCGAAAATGGGGCTGGACCCGAAGCCTAGACCTTCGAGTGATCTTTTGTATCCCATAAGGATGGGAATCAAGCCATACATAGTTATTGAGATGCAGTTTAACATCATGAAGGATGAGGAGGGGTGTAGGGAACTCTCAAACGAGGGAGGTGCATGGTACGGAGAACAAACCAACATGGATGATGACATAATCCGACCCCACACCCTACCCCATGAATAAAAGAGGACTTGGGCCAGGGGCCAAAGGTCCTGATAGTTGGTGCTTTGGTCATGAAGGCATGACCATCTTTCATTAAGGACAATGGCCAGGGAATAGGATTCCTTGGATAGGGGAGGTGTATGGCACAACAAGTAACCCAACGTGAATGAGGACATAATCCCATGTCACACCGTACACTCCGGATATGAACATGGGTTAGGAGCCCGAGAAGGCAAGGGGCCTGAGGCTGGGCCTTGGTTAGGGAATGCATACGGCATGGCAAGAAACCCGATGTTAATGAGGACATAATCACGCACCACGCTGTACACCCCTTATAATAGAATCAGGGCCATGGTCCCGACCGTTGGCACCACCCGGAGGGAAGTTTGTCACATTTGGATAGGGTAGAACAAACCACTACACTTGATGCTTGGGACATCCTGGGGTGGACCCAAATATCTAGGACACTATTGACCTTGTTCGAAACACAGCGTCCCTATGGTGACATTATATGGGAGCAACAAATGAGCATCGACTGCTGACCACGTTCGAAACGCGGGACTTGTATCAGCTTGTTGCTCAACATCCTTAAGGGTGTTGGCCCGAAGTGGAAATAGGGCCATTAGTCCTAGCATCCATACCATTCAGGGGCCCTTCCAGATGGGTGATGTGATGAATTCATAGCCAAGGAGTGGGTGAAGCATAACTATACCCATCTACAAAAGAGGAAAACATCTGCAGGGAGTAGGACGTATAGTCGGGTCGAGGCTTTTTCGACATAAATTGGGGCAAACGTGTGCACCCATCCAAATGCCTTTGACATGAGGGGAATATTTTGGCTTTGATGCCGGGCCAATGGATGAAATTTCCGGGCATTACGACGTATCCCATAAGTATGGGAATCAAGCCGTACATAGTTCTTAAAGGCCATGAAGTTTAACGTCGTGTGGTGAAGACGTGGAAGGATAGAAGAACGGCAGTGGGCACCTGGTGTGACCATTATAATCCTCGTATGAGTGGGGCTAAGAAATCCTACCCCACATCATGCTAGGACCCTCCAAGGAAACTATACCCAAGGGGACAGTCAAAGGGAAGTGCTCGGGCTGGGATCAAGATAGGAAATCTGAGCGTTCATACGTATCTCATTAGGATACAAATCAAGCCATTCATAGTTCTAGAAGCGTAGTTTAACGTCATGTGCTATGAGATGCAGCTTAACGTCATGCGGGATGAGGGACACATCTCGTCGGGGGATATTCACGGTATGACGGGTAATCCGACGTGAATGAGGACATAATACCACACCACACCGTACAATCCCACGAGAGATTTCAAGTCATGGAATGCCAAGGGGGCTCATTCATGAAGTCCTGATTAGCTTGTAGTTTAACGTCATGCAGCGAGGACGAGTGTGCAGTTTTGGGTCATGCGGGACCGTGGGGACCCAAATGTAGAGCCAAATGCTGTTTAAGGTCATGCGGGACCTGGATGCAGTTTAAGGTTATGCAGGACCCATGTGGTAGTTTAGGATCATTCAGGACCTAGGAGTAATTTAATGTCATGCCGGAAAAAGGGGCTCAGGAAAAGTATTGCTTGAGGAACTTTGGGTTGGTGGGAGGAGTTATGCGCTCACCATCCATGGTCACCATGGAGTACGCTCCATTGGGGTGAACCTTATGAATGATGTAAGTTCCTTCCCATTTAGGCTCCAGTTTGGGTGGTTTCCTGCCAGGGATCATTGGTGCTCGGAGGGCCAACACCATGTCGCCTTGAAGAAAAGAGTGAAGGTAGACCTTCTTGTTGAAGGCTCTAGATATCTTATTTTGATGCCTTTCCAGATTGTGCAGGGCATGGAGCCTGTTCTCGTCCAGTGTCTCCAACTCAGGTAGACGTATTTTGGCTACCTTATCTAGCGCCTTCTGGTCATAGACTACAGTGCGTCACGACTACAGCTAGATCTTGATGGGCAGGACAGCCTGAGCCCCATACAATAGGGAATATGGAGTCACCTGGGTGGAATTGAGAGTTGTCGTCCGATAAGCCCAGAGGGCATTGGGGATCCTGTCTGGCCCACATTTCTTGTTCTAACCAACGATTTTCTACAGAATTTTAGAGAGGGTTTTATTGAATGCCTCGATCTGTCCATTCACCTGCGCATGGTAGTGAGAGGTATGTTTCAAATGGATATTGTACTTGGCGTACAATTTCATTAGATCGGCTTCTCAGAAGTTGGTGCTTTTATCGGTGAGGACTACATGAGAAACTCCAAACCAGTGGATGATATTGGAGCTCACGAAGTCAACGATGGAATGGGTCTTGACCAATTTGAGTGGAACTTCGTCTGCCATCTTGGAGAATAAATCTATAGCAGTCAGAATGAACCTGCTCTGGCAAGCCATCGCTGGTGGATAACGTCCCACGATATCGAGTCCCCACACCACAAATGGACAAGAGTACTTGGTAGAGTGGAGAGGCTCTGAAGGACGATACAAGAGGTTATCATGAATGTGGAACTTGTGGAATCTCTTGGAAAACTCAATACAATCATAGAACATAGAGGGCCAGAAGTACCCCAATCTTCAGATCTGTTGGGAGAGCTTTTGCCCAGCCTGGTGGGCACCACATGAACTGGCGTGAACCTCTTGCATGACTGAGAATTCTCGGCTCCTTGAATGCAATGGAGGAGAACACTGTCGAAGCTATTCTTATAAAGGATCTGATCAAGACTGGGACCACTCTGAATGGTAAACTGCAGTGCCTAGCGTCAGATTTTATTGCGCTCGTCCCGATCATCCAAGAGGTATCTATTTTGGATATACTCGACAAATGGTGCCTTCCAGTAGGTATTGGTCTCAACTACTGCATCCGAAGACCCTAGTTCTCCTGACATGGAGGTTCTGGCAGTGAGATGGCTTACCCGTGGGTCGTCGTCATCCTCTGGGGTGATGTGGGTGATTCCTATCCGGTGTGCCACATGTATAATCAGATCGTCCTGCTCGGGCTCTGCGAGTGATGCAGCTAAGCCATCCAAGGTGTCCACTCGACCGTTCTGTGATCGAGGGATATGGGTAACCTTCGGTCGAGAAGGGAACTGGGCCATTATCCGGAGGGTTCACACCAATAATGGCATGAGCTCTGGATTCCTAACGACATAATCGTCGTTGACCAGCTTGATGACTAGTTTAGAATCCCCTTTTACATGAAAATGGGGAACATCGATCTCAAGGGCCAGCTCGAGGCCGGTGATTAGAGCCCGATACTCTGCCACATTGTTGGTGCAACCTTCTGAAAAAAAATGAGTACGATAGGACATCTTCAATCGGAGTGACGAAGACGACACCCAGACCCACCCTGTTGAGCTCAGGATCATTGAGCCTCCTACCGGTGGGGCTCCGAGAGGCACCATCAAAGTGAATTTATGAGTATGATACGACATGATCGACTTAGAGGATTGCCTCATTAGGAATATCTAGGTCCATGGATTGATCCGCAGAAGTTGGATGGGTCGCTAGGAAGTCTGCCAAGGTCTGTCTTTTAAAAGCATTCTGAGGCACGGACCTGATGTCAAACAGTTGGAGGATCACCACCCACCACGCTAGGAGGCAAGTCAACATGGTGTGGTTCCGTATGTACTTTAGTGGGTCTACCCGAGAGTCTAGTTGTACCTCATGGTGCTTTAGGTAATTCCGCAATTTCAGTACGACGAACATGTGCGCAAGGCCGCTCTTCTCGATGGGGGAGTACCTGGTCTCTGTATCGAGGAGCATGCGGCTGAGGTGGTAGAGAAGGTTATCTACCCCTTCATTGTTCTTCTGGGTGAGAAGTGTGCCAAGGGACCATTCCAGGGTGGTCACATAAAGGACCAGTGGCTTTCCGGAGATGGGTGGCATCATGACCGGAGACTGTAGCTGATACTTCTTGATTTCCTTGAAGGCGGCCTTACACTCTTCATCACATTCATAGGCGGAAACCTTATTTATGAGCTTGGAAAAGGTCTTACACTTGCCATTCAGATTCGCAATGAATCTAAATACAAAGGCTAAGTAGCCTTGCAGACCTTGGAGCTCCCGAATATTACTCGGGGGGGAGGCATCTGGTTGATGGCATTGATCTTCTCTGGGTCAATCTTGATGCCTCAGTATCTGACAGCAATGCCAAGGAACATTCCAGATGTGACCCCAAAAGAACACCTCAACGGGTTCATCTTTAGTTGGCAGGAGAGGAGGAAGCTGAACACTTTCTCAAGGTTCTTGAGATGGTCTTGGAGCTGGCGAGATTTGACCACCAGATCATCTACATATCACTCCACCAATGTCCTGATAATTGGCTTGAATATGTGGTGCATGGCCCTCTGATAGGTGGAACCTGAAGTTTTTAGGATGAAGGGCATAACCTGGTAACAGAAGGTACCTTGGGAAGCCTTGAAGGAAGTGGACTCCTCGTCTACAGGGGACATCCGGATCTGGTTGTACACAGAATATCCATCCATGATGGAGAGGGCTTGGGACCCGGTTGTGGCATCAATCAACAACATTTTCACTGGGAGGGGAAAATCATCCTTCAAGCAGTGGTGGTTGAGATCACGGAAGTTGATACAGACTTTGATCTGCCCGTTCTTCTTCCTGACTAGCACAATGTTGTCCAGCCACTTGGGGTACTAGACCTCCTTGACGAAGTTAGACCTGATGAGCTTGTCAACTTCGGCCTCAACCATGGCATCGTGAGAAGGGTGCATCTTTCTGGGAAGCTGCTTGAACCCGCGATGGTTTGTCGGGAGACCTAGTTAGTGGTCGACTACCTAAGGATCTAGTCCAGACATCTCATTGTAACTCCATGTAAACACATCACAGTGTTGTGTAAGGAATTCTACATACCACTTTTGCTCCTTGAGGGACATGGAAACATTGATCAATGTGGGTCTCAGATCTGCCTCACTACCAAGGTTCATATGTACCAGTTCTTCGACTGTGGTAGAGACGCCTTCTTCGAAGGCAGGGGGAGCATCCTCCAAATCATCTTCTCCACCTGTAGAGGGGTTTTCAATGAGGGGATTTATTTTCGAGCCACCAGAATCTGATGGGGGGATGGTTCTGGCTTGAGGGGCAGTGGTTATCATGTCAAGAGACTCACACGCCACTGAAACCGTGGCGATGAAAGTGGTTGATCCAATTCCACATGGCCTTCGGCCCAAGGGGCCACACTTGATGACTTCGAAGTAGTAGTGGTGCGTCGGATTGAGCCGGTTAATTCCAGCCTGATGGAAGAGACACGTATGACATACCTCCATTGCCATGATCCTGACGTCCCGATACCGTACAGGGGTTGGAGGTTCATGGATCACCTAAGCCTGGTTGGTGTAAGAGTACGAGGTGATTTCCCGACGTCACTTGGACCTGGGAATATGTCTTCCTCTTGTACCCAAAACCAAAAAAAAACTACCCCATGGCGGGGGTTGTAGCCTCCAATGGATGGATCGGGAAGACGTAAGCGTCGTCTAGACCTGACCAGGGATCGCTTGTGACAAGGGCGGGTTCATCCTCATTATCCAGGATTTTCTTATCCTTACTCTTGTAATAGTCATCATCCAAATAGCGGGCTTCAAAAGAGGCAAATGGATACGCATCTTCCTGGAGCACGGCTACTCGACCATTGAGGGAGTATTTGTGGAATTGGTGGTATGCAGAAGGGACAACTGCATGTAGGTGGAGCCACTGCCTTCCCATCAATACGTCGTACGCGGTGTCCTGGGAGACAACCGTGAATTCATTGCTAGTAATTGGGCCACCTAAATGGGTCTTCAAGTGGATCTTGCTGACATGGGTCTACTCGGTCCTGTCATATCCCTAGATTCTGAGGTCAGAGGGAGTTAGATCATTTTCAGAAAAGCCTAGCATCTGTAATGTCTGAGTTGGGATTAGGTTAATCTTGGAACCCGTGTCAACAAGGCAGGGGCGGACTTCCACGCCGTTGAACTGACCAGTGATGTAAAGTGGGTGAATGTGTCCTTGTATTGAGGGGGGGGGGTCTTCATCTTCACCAGAGAATGAGATAACCTCCCGGCATTCGCCATTCTCAATTGCCTCAGCGTAGAAGGCTTCTGCAGATTCTACCTCTATCTCGAACAGGATGAGGCTCTTTAGATCCTCGGCAAGTGCCTCATGCATTTCAGATGACAGGCGAAGAGCCTCAAGGATAGAGAGACTCACTGGGATGCCGGAGAGGTGCTTCAGAACATCATGCTTCTGTGACAGGCATGACCCTCTGCTTACTGGTGGTCGCTCTGCAATTGGAGGCATGGTGGGCCCTACTAGCTGGACCATCGGCTGACTGGTACTGGGTACAACCCGCTGCCTACTAGTCAATCTCTAAAGAGCGGCTGCCAGAAAAGGACCGGACAACTAGGATTGACATGTGGTAGGGTGAGACTGGCCACGGTACGGATGAGGCAGCTCTACCTATTCTAATAACACAAACAACGGTGGAGGTATATCCGAGGGCACCAGATGAGGTTGTGCGTGCTGAGCCATGTGTTGTGCCTATTGTCTGGCTTTAGTAGCGTGCAAGGACTAGCTGAAAGAGCCCGCCGACATGCCTTGATGAACCATTTGGCCACAGTTTCACCGATGTTGCAGTCGGCTGGGGACGTTGGGGAGGCTCGCCCGGCGTTCCCCCTCATCTAGGTTAATATAGGGATTTACCAGCTCAACGGTATTAACCGAAGCATACCCCAAGCTGTCGCCTGATGAACCATCCACCACTGGGTGGATTCTGGGAGGAATCCCCATCTCTAGGGGCATGAAGTCCCCAAGAGTGCGGGATGAGGATGACAGTGGTGGAGTGCGTTGCTTCTTCTTACGCAGCCGCTACTTTCCCTTTTGGGAAGAGGTCTGTTGAGATAACGACACAGATGTATTGGTCACTTCTTCTGAAGGCTCTGACTGATTCAGGAATTCCTGAATGATACCATGGGCACGAGTGACTGTTTTATGAGCCATCTATTCATCGTACTTCTGGGACCCACGACTGGGAACCTGCTGCCACTCGCCTTCATCGTCGCTACCGCTTTCTGACCTTATAAAGACACCTGCCACTTCTGTCGGGCCCGAGCCAAGCCTGACTATGTTGTTGTCAACCTGGTCTTGGAGCCAGTCATTAAAGACAAATCACTCCTTGAGGGTGTTCCCCAGGATCAGGTGATAGGGGTAGTAGTTAGGGTGATTGGTGAGATTCACCTTTGCCAGCCTTCTGCACTCAGCTAAGCGCACAATCCCTTGCTCTAGGGAACATCGGAAGTAACCGGGGACCTGATTCTCGTTGAATGAGAAAGTATGGTGCCTTCTTTCTGGATAAGGGGAGCTGGGAGCCAGGACCTGACGAGGGGCCGAAAGGGCTTGCCGAGGAGGCGGAACATGATTGTCTCTCCTAGGCTGCTGTAGCGCGTTGCGCGGGGGAAACTGTCGGTTGTGAGGCGGTCACTGCTGGGCAGGAGGCTGTGCCTGAGGTGGAGGGCCCTTGTAGGGATGCAGATCCGAAGCTACTGGTATCATCTCTTGCTGCCTGGCGACTTCTATTTGGGCCACCACAACGCGCTCACCTCTGGCCCTCCTTGCTGGGATCACAGGGGGCATAAAATGCGCCTGACTAGCCAGTTGCAGAGCTTCCTCGAGGTGATGGGCCTTATTTGAGAAATCCTAGAACCCTATGGGGTAGTTCTAGGTGATTAGGGAAGGAACCAGTTCTGTTTTAACATTCCCTATTCACATCGTCAGTAATTTTTCCTGAGATAGTGGCATGCCAATGGAGTATGTAATCTCCTTCCACCGGGCGATGAAGTCCGAGACTCCCTCATCAGGCCTTCGTTTGCACATAAAGAGGTATGTGATGCTGATCTTTTGTGTGGTGGAGCTGAATTGTTATAGGAACTGCCGGCAGAGATCCTCCCAACCAGTCACTGATCCGATAGGGAGCTGGTTTTACCAGACGAATGTAGGGCCCTCCAATGTCTGCACGAAGCATCAGAGCTTGGCAGCTTCTTATTGTGTCGGGGTCCCCAACATGGGGACACACCAAGAAGAAAAGTGAGATAAGTGCTACGGTAGGTCCCTGTCCCATTAAAGGATGAGAAAGTGAGGTTCCCAAAACCCGGAAGTGCCGGCATATCATTCACCCACACGGGATATGGTTTTCCATCTGGTGGGACCGCCACGTGCCGCGTTTCTAATGCCTCGAGGCAGGTGATGAGAGCTGCTATAGTATCATCTAGGTGGGGGTACCTGTCATGACGGGGATCCCTAACCATGAGTGCATTTCTGGGCTCTTCAATACGGTAGACGGCTTCAACGGCTCGTCGAGCTACTGGCGGAACGGCCCGTCGGGCGGCTGGGGGAACTCGGACTTGATTCCTCAGATTGCCTCACTGTTCAGAAGGGTTTGGTGGAAATATTGCGCCCTCTTTCCATGAGTTTTGGCTTCTGCCCTATCTGTGGGAGTAGAATGATCAGGGTTTACTGGAGGCCTCTCGCCTGGGGGAAATTGTTCCTTCCCCTGCTACCCCGGCTTGAGATTACCATAGTCGGGTCGTTGCTCTACAGCGCATTCGGCCAGGAGTTCGTCGACCAGCCTCTTCTGCTCAGTGATCTGTTGGTGCAACGTGGCCTTCTCAGGGTCTTCGTCCGTCTTCTGCACTAAGGCCGACAGGTTGGAGTGCTTGAAAGTTCTAACGTTCTCTTTACCATTACCGGCATTTCGACTGAGCACCAGTGACTCGGTGGGCGCAGGGAGGCCTAAGAGGTTCCCCTACTGACGAGTAATCCTCCCTAATGGATCCAATAGTGTCGGTACACCCTCGGGGGTAAGTCTCCATCGAGAAACTCTAGCTCGTACTCTTTTTCTGCTATGTTAGCCATATGGACCGCAACCCTTTTTGGGGGCATGTCCTCAATGTCCCATAACGAATCGGGATGCTGCCAGATGGGACTGAAGAGGAGGGAAGCATATTTTCCCCTGCCATGGACTTGCAGATGAGGGATAGCTTCCCTGATGATTTTGCAGAGTACTTTGAAACTCTGAAATCATTTCCATTGAAAGGCACTATGGAGACCTGGTGACTCAGGGCGCTGTTCCACAGGGTGTGCGGCCAAATCGACCAGATGGAATTACTCGCTGATTTACTCAAAGTGATCTTGGCTCTTGGGGTACACCACCAGCTCATAACGAAGGAGGAAGTGTGTCGCCCTATACGGTTTGGAGAAACAACTCTACTTCCTCTGGGGTGAGAGATTCTGGCGCACAAAAGTTCGATGCCGCCGTGGGATAGAACTTCTCTGGGAAGTGGTCTGCCATGAGAATATTGTAGAAGATCCTAGGCTTGGATTCAGAGTCTGGCCCCATATTTCCCCACTCATCAACCGTAGGTGGCTGAGGAACTGGTAGCGTTACCGAGTCGGACCACTAAGACAGTAAGCTGGGTGGCGGAGAATACGGCGAACGAGCCGACTGACCACCAAGCTCCGGGAAATCCTCCGAAGAGTGAAGTGACCTGACCACAATGTCACGATATGAAGGGCTAATATCCATAGATTCAGGTGCAGGGATCGCGGTTACCGTGATGGGTCACGCCGCTGCTGCTCAATAGCAATCGGTCCCCAAAATAGCTCTCTATGATCTCTGGATGAGGTAGAGGGTGCTTCTAGTGACTACACAGTTGGTACCTGCCAGACACCTAGAATTTCCTCCTCCTGGATATACCTGCGAAGAGAGGAAAGAATCTGATTGGCTTCACATTCTGGGAGTATGAGGCTGACACGCCTTGTTCCTACCCTAGTCCGTGACACAAAGGACTGGGGGGAAGGATCCATCACTGAGTCGCATTTCGCTTCATAATCCGAGAATCGGTTTGGCTTGATCTCCGTCCAGGCCTTCCCAGGATTCTTCTTGAGGCGGCGATGGCCCGCTCTCTCACCCCTTGATGTCTCTTCAGGACAATGATTATTCCAGACATGTAGTCTCAAGTCCGCGCCGATGTCGGGGCGAAGAGGACTTCCACTTGAGACGGTCGGGGTGCGAGGGGCACCGGGGAAAATATCGAAGGGTACATGGGGAGGACCTCCATGAAAAGCACATGTGTGGGAAAAAACCCCGTTGGAACCGGCGGGAGCATGGGGAGGACCTCCATGCTTGGTGAGGGTGGAGTGAGGCTGGCCTTCACCCCTCTGCTTACCAGGGTGAAGAGGACCTTCTCCAGCTGCAGAGATGACGTTGAGAGTATCCCCGCATTGGAGAGGGACCAGATGGGCAGTGCATTCACATCGACGGTCGAGGGTAGGAGGAACTCCATACCCGGTGTGGTGGGCACAGGAGAGGTTTTTGCGCCGAGTATCACTGCCATGGGGCAGGTCTTCATTCGGGTGGGGGTAGCATGGGGCATATCTCCATGAAGAGCATCAGATCGGGGAAGGTCCACACTCTGTGGATTAGTGGTATGGGGAGGGCCTCCGTATGGGGTGACATCACCGTAGATTGGTTCATGGCGATCACCACTCAGGCCTGAAACCCGGAGAGTCAACCCAGCCTGCCCATGGGGCGGTAGAGGCCTCGATCCCGGTCGGGCGTAGGAGTGTCCCTGCTCAGCTCATGCAGGGACTTCATGATGCACATCGGCGGTGGCTCGGGCCACAGTATCTGTCGAAGTTGACACCCCTTAACGGGCATCCTCAGCTCGGGCCCGACGCTGGTGTTGGGTCAGGTGAGCCGGTGCTGGTGGTGTAGGGGCATATCCCACCGGCTTCTCTGGAAAAGTCGGACGGCGGTGCTGAAGTAGCTGAGTGGGGGACCTTGCTTAGAGTCCTTGGATCGGTACCCAGACTGGGCTGAGCCGGACATCACCCACCTCATCAATGTAAGGCAGTGATTCGTCAAGGCGTTCCGAGGATAGGCTCACGAAATGATTGAACGTTAGGGTGGGGAGCAAGGGCTCCTTGCGCGGCCCTTGATGGAAAAATTAATGGCGTGTCTTGGACGCCTCCAGGTCCAGGAAGGGCATATCCCAGGTTGGGATGACTCTTTTCTCCTCGTAGCTACGCATGAGGTCATTGATCACCCTTTGTTGGATAATCTCTAATAGGGAGGGGGGCATGAATACCCCCACAGTCATGGATGTAGATTCCATTATGGAAGTATTGGAGCCATGTAGATCGGCTGTTTTGGCATTGCCCCCGCCCTTGTGTAGACGGGTGGGCGGTGATCATGTTTCTGTAGCTGCAACATGGTTCCTAGGAATTAGGGAGATTAACTCGTCAGCACTGTGAGGAAAAAAATCGACAACCTGTTCCCCAATGCCATTCCATCTTCCGTGGCTGAAAAGTGGGATCCACTCCGACAATTTTTCAGAACATAATGCCCCACATTATACTTACCAAACATCTGGTGAGTTTCATGCCAGGCACGCTATTTTCATAGCAGGACCTGGGGCCGGATATCAGGATATGGTGACATTTCAATCTACTGATGTCTTGAACGCTACTAATCTCGACATTAAGGAGAATACATTCACGTCGGGTTCACCATTTCTATTTCTGATGCTTTCGTCGGGGCCCCCACGTCCATCCGTGGAAGGCGTGTGGCTGTTGCCACACATTCCCGCTTTCCAAAGGTGGGTGACATCTGTTTCATTTTTAGGGAAGTCTACTCCTTGATTTAAACAAGGATGATGGTATTTAGTTTCTTCCTTCAATGGATTCCTCCTCAGAACTCATCACCTAGTCCGGGTCTCCCTCATAGATTTAATACGTTGTTCGTGAAACTATTCCCAGTGCCATGTTTCTATGGATGTCGGTTAATTACGCTACTCCTGTCAGGACATTCTAAAGGGTCCGGTCTGGGGAGCAACCTTCAGTTGGGGGAGTAGTCACGTCGATGCATCATTAACATGTCTGAATGCTGGGGAATTGGCGTCTATGTTTTTGGTATCTTATTATTGGGCTTCTCGAGGGCGCGGGAGCCCAAGGCATCCCACATCGAGTGCAGGGAATCATACGCCATAGGCATGTATCTGAGGTTTTCCTCAACTTCCCATGTTTAACACAGGGTATGCCAAATGTTTAACATCCAGCGGAGACGGATCGAGCTGATCAGAACACTAGCTGCATTAGATCAGATTGAGTAATCCCCACTTGAGGGAACACCGATATCGGAGCCAGCCCATGGCCGGATTCATGAATACTATGGAAGGGAATGGGGTGGCATGATCTCACTGGGATGTGGTGGCCCAGGTAAGAACCAGGATGTATGCAGGAAAATTGGATGGATTGGAGGGGGAATGAAATGGGACCGTCGTGAAAGTGACGGTAGTGTTGGTCTTGAGCGTCGAATAGACTTCCTACGTAGCCCTGTGGATGGGAATCATCCTCCGCGTAGTTCGATGATATGGTGGGACACATGAGGACACGACCCGTGATGATGGACACATGGATGAGACTCAGAGGAAGTGGAACCTTCGGCCTGTGGCATGACCTTCCTGAGACACATATGCTCGAGTGAGAGATCAGGATGAGACATGGGTGATGAGCTTGAGCCTCATGGAGGCTTCCTACGTATCCCTATTGTAGGGAATCAATGTTTGCGTAGTTTGGTATGGATTCCAGTGAACCGACGTGAAGGCAGAACATGGTATGATGGATGATGGTCTTGAACCTCATGAGGCTTCCTATGTACCATGCATTAACATGGATCAAAGACAATGTAGTTAAGGTTAGATATCGGGGAGCCGACGTGAATAAGGACCTTGGTCCAATGGGTGGTGGGCTTGAACCTCGTGGAGGCATTCTACGAACCATGCCCTGATATGGATCAAAGTACACTTAGATCAGGTTGGACGTTGGGGAGCCGACCTGAAGAAGGACCTTGGTCCAAATGGTGTGGGACTTACACTCTAGGTTGCCCAAGTGTTGGTGAACCAATGTAAAGGTGGTTGGAGTGACCAATGGGTGGTGGGATTGAACCTCATGGAGGCTTCCTACATACCATTCCTTGACATGGATCAAAGACCATGTAGTTCAGTTGGGATTTCGTCGTTGAACCGATGTGAAGATGAACCTGGGGGTCCACGGATGGGGGGCTTGAACCTCATTGAGGCTTCCTACGTAACATGCTTTGACATGGATCAAAGTCCACGTAGTTCTGGTATACAGTTTAACGTCATACTAGACAGGGGCATACTGTTTAACATCATGTTGGACGGGGGAATTTGGAGCTTACACTCTGAGGTGGCCCAAGGTGTTGGTGAACCGACATGAAGGGGTCGGAACGACCGAGTGGTGGGATTGGACCTCATGGAGGTTTTCTACGTACCATGCCTTAACAAGGATGAAAGTCCTCTTAGTCCACTAAAGGTGGGGGTCAGGGTTGGTGCTCACTCTAAGCTCACGTGATTCATGCTCGGTATGAGAAACAAGAGGTTGCAAGGACCTGATGATCACATCATGAAGGGTGCGTCCATGGGAAATGAAGAGGGGCTTACGCGTTAGAAGGCCCATGGTGCTGGGACTTTCTCCAGGATGGTGGCCCAATGTGTGAGAAAGAGGAGTGGGAGAGGGGATTGAGACCCAAGAAAGGAGGTGTCTGGTTCCCTATCATGCCCTATGCTGGACTTGGCTTTGGGGATGTACAGAGGTGCATGGTTGCTACCTTCTGCAAAAGAGGCTAGGGGCTTACACCAAGGTGGCTTCCCGTCTCCCCCACGGACAAACGTTACTCCTAGAAGGAAGATATCATCCCCTGTAGAGACCAGGGGGCGTGGAGTATGTCCAAGGTGGAGGTGCCCCACGTGAGAGGCACGAGGCAATGTCACGGTTTAACTTCATGTGTTCAGGATGACATGATTGGTAGTTTAACATCCTGCAACTCGGATGAGGCAGGTTAACTCCACAGACCTAGGACTTACATAACTGGTACCCGCTACCCCTTGGGGAAGGGAATTCATAGGCAAGGCCATGTAGGGGGGGGGGGTTGCAGAGTGAACCATCGAGGGGTCCACTTTAGCATGGCAATGTGAAGAAGCAATATCCATTAGCTTTCCTATGCGAAGAAGCATTAGGCGAAGCAACGCTATGAGAAGTATCATCCAGGGGACATCGAAATCACATCATGCAAGCCTGGAAGGTCGTACGGGAAGTGGGATTTCCAAGTAGAGGGGTCCACAAGCAAGGGCCTCATGGAGCTCGGTTGATTTACGTAGTGGAGGGCACATGCGAAGGGAGGTGCTTCACGAAGTGGGGTGCCTTGGCCTTAGCATGGGACATGGGTGTGAATGGGTGGTGCTTCGTGAAGTGGAATGATATTGAAGGAGAACTACCTCATGAAGCTTAGGTGCCTCACGATGCGAAGTGTCGCTAAGCAATGTGATTCACAAAGTATAGTGACCCTTCCTTGGCATGTGGATCATGTGTACAGGGTGGGTGTTTCGCGAAACATAAATGCACTGAGACTGCTCGGGTCCCCTTGGGGATCCCCTTCTTTCACGAATTCCCTTGGGCTTCGTGAAGGGTATCCATCTAGGAAGAGGGGCTCAAAACAAGACAAGGCGAAGGCCTATCAAGAAGCAAAAGTACCTCGCGGAGCTCATGATTCCCGGTGTGAAGAGTGATTCGCAATTTGGGGGCTGAGAATCCAAAAGGCCATATTGTCTCTCCGGAGAGCTCAGGGGAGATCGGTATTTATAGGAAATAGGTTCCACGAAGCAGATATCACGCGAAGCAAAGGGGATTCAGTTGCTTCGCGGTGGGTCATGAATGTCAACCGAGTTCACAGAGGGTTACCGCCTCTTTGCTTCGCGGAGGGTTCACGAACATCAACCGAGTTCATGGAGCGTTACCAACTCCTCTTCTTCGCGGTGGGTTCGTGAAAGTCAATCGAGTTCTTGGAGCATTACCACCTCCTCTGCTTCGTGGTAGCCACGTTGCCTGTGGGCCTCCATGTCGGAGCATCGTGACGCAAGGTGCGTGCCTCTTTTTCTCTTTCCTTTCTTCAAATATTTTGGCACCAACAGTTGTATCTTGCTTTATTTTCTCTGCACTTTTTCATTGAGTTAGCTATGTGTGTCTACGCAGTTTTTTAGGCAAAGGCCTCCCCTAGTATATTGTGCCTTTGGCGATAGAGTCCATCCCCTGGCCTATGGAGGTGGTCTTGGTGTAGTTGTGGCTCGAGCTCAGTACATGACGGGTCATGGAAAAGTGGTATCAAAGGTGGTTCATTCCTTGGGGTGTTTTTCGGATGTCCCTAAAAAGGAATTGGTTGAGTTTCGGGGAAATATTGTCAACGTGTGTTGAGAGTGGCTCTCAGGCCAGGGAGTCTAGTGATGGGGTGGCGGCCGACATATTCATTCACCAGGACCCTGATAACCCGCTTGTCGACTTGGCATACAAAGAAACTTGTTACAGGGAATTTGTTTCATGCATCATATAGGATTGAATCTTTGACTGTCCTTCTTGAGTCATCTTTTCATCGTTGTGATATATATTCTCATTTGACTGCAGTAATGCTTGATCAGATTCAGGATGTCTCCGCGATGATAGCTAGCCAGGATACTAGCTTCGGTTCGTGACGACGAATATGTGAGTGATGAGGCCTTAGTTCAAGATTCATAATACAATTACCCTTTCTCCAGGATGATAGGCACTATCACCTCCACCTGTGGAGTAGCAGATAGTACCAGCAGTGAAGGTCGATGACGAGTGCAGGCTGGGCACACTACGTGAGTTCCAACATTAGAAACCGCTGAGGTTCCACGGTGAGCCATACTTTCAGACACTGGAGGGTTGTCTAGAGTCGGTGGTCTATGTCATCGGGCTTGTTTGGACTGTGACAGGTTAGATGGTGGCTTTGATAGCCAATCTTTTCTTTTTCCACCATGCAGTTTGGGCGTAGTAGATCCAGGGTTACTCAGAAGCACGATGAGTTGGTACTCTCATGGGATGACTTCTAGCAGTTGTTTCATGAGGAGTACTACCCCTCCTACTTACGCTTTGTACAGTTTCAGGAGCTGCTAGAGAATTAGTGGGTAGTGATGGTAGTGGATGAGTACGCGACTAGGGTCATAGACCTTACTCAGTACTCTTTGGACATGGTCCATGATGGCAACTTCCGAGCATAGAAGTTTGAGTCAGGTCTCTGTAGAGGAGATTCGTGCCAGCATAGTTCCCTTGGTCATCCTCACCCATCGTGCGGTGTTGGAGTAGGAACTGGTGAAAAATAAATTTCGGTCAGTGGGACATCAATTAGAAGGGCATTGATGCTTGAGTTCTCCCCTTGATGATACTCCGGAACATGGTCGGGGATAGCGTAGAGCACTGAGATATCCCAGGGAGGACTAGTGATATTTTTGTAATGTGTGAAGTCACATGGCATGAGACTACTTGACCAAATGTGCTGAGTTTTTCAAATAGTTGGTAGATGAACCACCACGACAGAGGCAGTGTTCTGATCAGGGAACTCCCAGGAGAGGACTGGGTAGTCCCTAGGTAAGCGGTGTTGGCATAAGAGGAGGAAAAACTATAGTTGGTGGATTGCATTTTGAGGTCCTTCCACCACCACTAGGCAGCCCAAGTCTGGCTCAAGGAGCTCACGGACGGGGCTGCGGGTGGCTGGGTGCTATGGATATCTACAATCCTACAACGCATGAGATGATAAAAGGTATGCTCTGTGTCTTTTTAGTAGAACTTATTAGACACTGCGTGAGGTATTCTTTTCATCTAACTCCTTGTTCGAGGGGTTACCAAGGGTGATGAATGGCGTCGGTGTAACCCTGTGATAGTGTTGTCTGACATAGCTTAGAATGCACAGGAAACAGAAGATTTCCCCCACTGAGACACATTTTTGTGATGCGATCAAAACCATGAGGGAGAGTCAGTACCTCAAAAAGTGGATTGTATTGAGGTGCGATGGATGAGTCCCTCTGACATGTTCATTCATGGAGGGGTTGTGAAGTGGAGTGTCAGAGAAGGTTTGATATTTACTTGTGGGGATTTTATGCTTGACCCCCTTTGCTTTAGTTTCCACTAGTGGGTTTGGCAGAGTGCCTATTTTGGGACTACTCTCCTTCCAAGAGGGGCAAGGACACATGAGGTATGCCACGTTCTTTCCGTGTCTAGCCTCTGGAAGATGAATGAGTTTTATCCCCTACCCTGTTCATTGGTACCTTGCATGCTCAACATCAATCTTGATATTGTTATCAAGTACAGGCCAAGGTGATGGACACCCCATGAACAGAACTACACATTTCACTATGTGGTGTTGGTGGTGCTGGTCCTTGTGCTGAGATTGTGGAGATGATATCCTCTGGGAGAGAACTTTGTGGTTTTCTCAGACCAGTAGTGTCTCATATGTTCCCTTACCAGAGAGACTTGAACCCGAGATGATGGAAGTAGTTGAAATTTCTACAGGTTTATGACATCAAGGCAGTCTATGTTCTGGAGAAAAAAATGGAATTGTTGTATTAGATTCCCTTAGTCGAAATTCATAGACTCGTCAGGTGGGGGAAGTTTCATAGTAGTTAGCTTCCCTACAGATGACCTGGGTGGAGCAGGAGGGTATGGTTTTTTTCTGCAGTCGATGATGTTAACCCACACGCTTTTTGAGTGTGTAAGAGAGTCTCAGTTGAGATGCACCGACTGTGGAAACATCTGTGACCAGATATCCTTGGTTGTTTTACATTAAGGGTACTCTAATGGAGGGTTTCATGAGACCATGTTCCATTAAGAAATCATGATTTCAGTCATGATGTGGAATGTAGAGGTTCGGCTAGGGAATTCCCTAAGTTTCTTTGGGCCATTCGGGAATCATGCAAGACATGGAAATGTTTCTTACCGTCTTGTCCAACCCTCCCAACATTATGAGAGGGTGCACGATGTCTTCCACATGTCGTAGCTGATGAGGTGTGTGCATATTCATATGCATGTCCTAGAGAGTAGCAGAACATATGGGTATGAACAATCCCTTGGTTCGCGTGTTGTTCCAGTATGGTGTTGTGCAAGTTTTCTTGGGAGTGGGAGAGCTAGATGTGAGCTTTGTATCCCGAGTTTGTTTTCCTGGTTTTTTTTTCATGGGCGAAAATCTTGAAGGAGGGAATTATGTAGAGACCCGGTTTTATCCTGTAAGACTTTGGATTATTTCCACATATAATTTCAGAGCTAGGCGTAAATACGGTGTTTGATTCCGAGGCCCGGTGTGCATGAAATAAATTTTATAAAAATATTAAGTGTTTCTATACTATGCATGTGGAGAGGTTGTGTTTTTTCCTAAATGGTCGCTCGAATTAGAAATATGAGGGGATGGTTGCGTCCAGAGCATACAATTTACCCTAGGTTGGGTGTAAAAGTTGCAGGAGCGGGCCTGATGTCAAAGATGTCACCCAGGGGAAAATCACCATTTTAAAATAATAACATTGTGATTTTTTATCACTGGCATTCTTTTCTAATATCATTCGAATGAATACTCGGAATAGAAAACTGAGACTTCTGATGATATCCAGATGGGGTGTTTTTCCTAGGCGTGATATAAAATAAGCGGGCACGGAGGTTTTGGAATCCGCGCCCGTCGGTAGAGAATCAGAGAGTTTATAAATTCACTTAAGTGGTAGATTTAAGGGAAAGCCCTAAATTCCCCCCCCCCCCCCTCTCTCTCTTGTTCTTCTCCGTTCTTCATTGTTCTTCACTAGAACGAGGAGCGATCTTTGCCGAAACATTTTCGGATCGAAGTGGGGGCGTCGGGAATGCATCGCCAGTGACGTATGGCTGATCGAGGTAGGATTTCAGAATAATTTTCTCACCTTGGTCAATTTCATGAGTTTTTTCCAATTTTGTCATTTAAATTCAATAATTCTAAACTTGGGGCACTGGTCGAATGAACATGGCCAATGAAAGATCCCCATTTTAATTTATTTCTCTTGGGAGATCTTCATCCCAATTTTTAGACGCACCAAATCTTGTCAGATCATTGATCGGGGGAAGGAACTATGAAGGCCTCACCCCGAGGATTCTGAATCTTCCTTCGGTTTTGAAATAGACCCACCGGAGCGGTGGCGGTGGCAGTCAGAAGCCCCGGATCCAACTAGGGCTTAGGGCGGAGTTCGGGGTGGCACGGTGTGGTGGCGTCCGGCGGAGGAGCCGAGCAGGGAAAGGCAGAGCTCGGAGGGGACGATCAGGTGCAGCGGTGTCAGATGTGGTTGGTGCAGACAGGGTGCAGCTGGAGGAGCTGAGCAGGACGGGCGGCGCCAACTGTGCCGACAGTGGAGCGTGAGGCTCCAGCGGAGGTGGCGAAGCACTGGGCTTCAGCGGAGGCGGTGGAGTGCGGGGCTTCAAGCGGGACGAGGCGGCTCAGGCAGGGGCATCAGCGAGGTCGAAGACAAGGCGGCGACATCATCGGGTGGAGGCTTCGTAGCGGTGCGCGCTGCAGGACGTCAGTGAGAGGGTGTCTCCCTTGGGTGGTCGCGCTCGAGAGAAACCCTGAGGAGATGACCTCAGGGGTGCACCACGGACAAGGACCCACAAAGCGCGGGTCTTGCTTGGCGACATGGAGGTGACCGGCCAACTGGCCAGTCTGATTCGGAGAACAGGACCCGAGGAGGGTCCGTCGTTGCTGGGGCAGGTTGTGGCCAGCTGGCCCCGGTGAGTCAGACCGGACCAGCAGCTGGGCCATGGTCCAGCAGTTTGGATTGAGCCGTCCAGGGTGAACCGGCCCGGTTGGACCCCCCCCCCCCCAACCCCCCG
This sequence comes from Viscum album, assembly GCA_963277665.1. Lineage (NCBI taxonomy): Eukaryota > Viridiplantae > Streptophyta > Magnoliopsida > Santalales > Viscaceae > Viscum > Viscum album. Next base: position 1,227,552,368 of record OY728127.1, on the reverse strand, counting down.
CGTTCGGGGGGCCGTATCTCATAAACGACACGTCCGTTTGACGCGCCTTCAGTTGTTGTGGGTTCATGTCAGCGAGATGGATCTATTGAAAGTGGGTTATGGGGTTTTTGGGTTCTTCACCAAATACGCTTGATCTGGAATGCTTTAATTTAATAATATTAAATTTTTATTAAAGTTGCGATGGACGTTCTTCGTGAGTCGGACGTCTGTTTGATTTGTCGTCAGAGGCGTTGTGGCCCTGGAGTTGAGGCGGTACATTCAATGTTGGTTCATAACCTTTGCGGTATGGTTTCATTTCTCAGTGGAATGAACCGCTTAATGCAACTAATTAAATAATTGCTTAATTAATTAATTATTTTTCGTTGGACTTAACTCTTTCTTGGGATGTCCGATTGATGCGCCGTTAGTGGCAGCATGACCCTAGTCCTCGTCCGGACTTTTTGAGATGCTTTATGAAGCATTCGACTTGGAGACAAGGTGGGGGCCCCATGGGGCCTAGTTTGAACGTCTTAGGGTGAAATGCTACTTTTTCCCCTGATATCCATTTGGTGTGTTTGAGTACTCGTTTCTGAGTGTTCTTTCGAGGGGATTGCGACGGAGAAATCTGCCTACCTAAATTCAATCCCGAGGCATGGGCTCCATGAAGTGACTTCCAGACGTATGCCACGTTTTTTCATCTTATGATTCATAAGTTTTTTCAGAGAAAATGAATAGCTTATGCCGCGTGGTTATCTGCAAGGAACGCAGTGGTACAATCTGCGTGACGTGTCTCGTGATCAACAGTGTGGGCCCCATAGGGCCATGTTTGCACAACACGGGAAGTTGCAGCTTCTGCATCCAAAATCCATTTTAGGAACCATTAGCGACATTGTGACCCTGACAGCAAGACGAAGTTGACCAGGGTGGTTTCAGGCATTAGAGTCGGGGTTGATGTCTAGGCCCCACGGGCTGTCTTTTAAGCTATGTGTAGCGTACTGTTCCTTTTTCATCATATGTCTATTAGGGGTGTATGAATAGACGATTTGGTGTATTTTTTGAGAGCATCACGATGGTGATGTTTCCAGACCTTTTATGGGACTGAGGTGCGGGCCCCACGAGATGTCGTATAAGAATAAAGCGGCATTGAATAACTTTTCCATCGAGAGCTCATTCCATGCGAGTAAATAGTCTATCTCATGTGTTTTTTCATGAGGATTACAATGGTGTAATCATTTTGGGAGAGCAGAGATTCTTTCAAGATCTCATTAAATGTGGAAACATGAATGGGAGTTGGTTTTTGGTTCCTTTAACACACTCTGAAACTATGTACGGTAGCAGTGTTAGTGACACCCAGCGATAGCACGGGCAGTGTGGAGTTATCGGACCAGTTCCAGGTTTACCCTCCAGCGGGGCTGGGTAGTGGTTTACCCACTGGTGTATCATGGTTTACCCTCCAGTAGGTTTGGGAAGTGGGTTACCAGTTGACATTAGGGTTTACCCTCCAGTAGGGCTAGGTAGTTCGTTAACCGTTGACCTTAGGGTTTACCCTCCAGCGAGGCTGGGCAGTGGGTTACCCATTGATCTCAAGGTTTTCCCTCCAATGAGGTTGGTTAGTGGGAAACCCATTGATTTTAGGGTTTACCCTCCAGTGGGGATGGGCAGTGGGTTACCCGATGACCTCTTATGGTCTACCCTCTAGTGGGGCTGACCAGTGGGTTACCCGATGACATCTTCTAGACTCAACCCTTTCTATGAGGCTAGTCAGTGACTTTTCTCCATGATTACCTGAGCGAGACCCTTGGTTGTACAGTTCAGTGATGAGGTAGCTTTGGCATGAGGGATTGTTGGGCATCAGTGATGGGTATTCATTGAACTATTGGCGACTTTTCTTAGGCTGAGCTTGGAGATAGAGATACCCCAAACCACTTGTTCAGGATTCTTGTTCAGCATATATATAGACCCCACTCATGTTCCCACTCCTTGGGTTCAGTTACTCTCCTTCTAGGAGGGGCGAAGACGAATGGGGTATGCCACGTGATTTCTGTTTCTAGCTCCTCTTGGTTGGAAGAGCCAGCTTCTTTTCTCTTGTCAGGTTGAGCCGTACTCTCTATTTTGTACTCTTACACTGTTCTTGTTCTATATACTTCTCACTATTTTAGTATCTCCTTTGTTGCTCCCTTGAGTTTTCAGGACATCCAACTGAGTATCTTTATACTCACCCCTGCTTGGGCTTTGCGCGAACTTGGTGTGCCCTTGGAGACGATGGGCAAGTTGATCGAGACTATGAAGGAGCGTAGAGGACACAGGTTCTTGGGCTACGTTCATTGGTTATAGGAGGATTTACGGATGTGAGACTCACCATCTATTTAATTTTTTTTGCCCATTTCTGGGTTGTGGCACCTTTCTTGTTGGGCATGCATTTTTTCCTTTACTTTTTAGTTTAATTGTATTGTTTAGATGTTGATGCATGTATGTTGGTTTCCCTATTGTAGTAGTGTTGTATCTTGCTTACTTTTCTCTACAAATTTCATTGAGTTAGTTGCATGTGTGTCTAAAATTTCTTAGGAAAAGGCATCCCTTAGTATGTTGTGCCTTCGGCACTGGTCTCCAGCCCCTAGCCTATGGTGGCGGGCATGGGGTAGTTTTGGTTCAAGCCCTGTACGGGACGGGTCGTGACATGGTATCTTGGGATCATGTTTTCCATGTAAGTAAAATAAAATACATGAAGAATAAAATGTCATGAAATATAAATATTCATGATATGGAATGTAAAATTTAATTATATTTACCCTGAAATAGAGTTTAGGTTAATGAAAAACAAGAGTCTAAAAAAGGGAAATAGGGATAAAACCTTTTCACTGATTTGGTAGCTTTTGAAACTTAAACCCCATGAAAGAAGGATCACAAAATGGGAATGTTAATAACCATAGATTTATGTTTAAAATACCTCTAATATAGTCACAGTCATTACATAAACCACACAAAATTAATGTGTGGGGAACATATATTATATCTCACATAAATTAAAAGTGAGATGAAATCCCCTTACCTTGCGTCTTGAGTCTCACTGTAGTCATACAAGATTCATGTATGTTAAATATAAGTTTGTTATAAATCATTAAAATAAGAGTATTATTATATATATTACCATATATTATTTTATTATGACATTATATTACCCTCTTGTTAACGATCTAATGTTAAATATTCATTTTTGGTAAAACTTACTTTGTTCTTCACATGTGTCATAATTTGTTAAATTATTGGTAATTAAACTTATATCATGATTCCATAATGTAGAAAATTATATGAATATCAAGAATATAAAGTATATTAATATTATAATAATCAATATTGTAATGATGTATGTGATGAAATACACCATTCATGGATACAGTAAGTCGCACACATGCATGAACGCTGTTTTCGGTTTCTATTGTTGTACAGAAAGAAAGCATGTAAATGAAAGATGTATATAAATATTTGTAAATATATATATATTTATATATCATTATTATAGAAGATTTACTATATCATATCCATTCTTAATACATTCTATGTGGTGTGTGATGAAATCACATCACATTGAGGGGGAGTTAGTCCACACTACCTAAAATGAGATTATCATAATAACACCAAATTGATGGTAAAAATATGTGTGTTGTAAAATAGATACAAAATCTTAATTTCATATTTAATATAATATATGAAATAAATAAATAGTGTGTCCATCATAATTGACACCATGATTGGTGGTAAATGATAAATGAGCAATCATCATTTCATGAGGAAGTAGTTCACTGACACATAAACAGTATGTTAAACATCCATTAGTTGGAGGTGTGTGTAAGTGTTTCCCACTGATATTCCATAAAAACATACTATTATATGTAGTATACTATTTTTTTAAAAAATAATTGAATAATGATAGTGGATGGGGTGAAGAAATAATATAACGGAATGAAACTTGGGAGAAGATGTTACCTCTTAACCGGGTAACACCTTTTTGTCTACACCAAAAGGCTAAATTTATAATATTTCTAAAAAAGGGAGACCTAGAAAACTAAGGGATGAATTTTGGGATTCTTATTAGGTGGATAATGGATGAACATAAATTGTTTGAGATGTTTGAGGAATTGGTAGAGGTGGTGGCCTTTTGTAAGGAAGGAAAATGACTCAATGGAATTGTTAGAAACAAATTATGTATCCACATGTTCTTAGATAAAAAACCATTAAAACCCATAAAAATCTTAAATGGATGGATTATAGAATAAAATTGGACATTAAATGGGTTTTGGAAATATTTTTAGGTATTTTGGGACCTTAATATTACGGTTTAGTCCCTAATGAAACTTAATTTTGGCCTTAACTTCTGTGATTTATTTTAATAACTTTTACTAATAATTTTGCTAAAACATTAACATAGTATTATTTGAGTCTAAATATTAGATTTAATATAATGGTTTATATTTCCTTTTTGAAATTTAAAAAATAGAAGTGGAAAAATTAATATTAGTGTTAATCTTGTTGACAGGATGAAATAAAAGGTTTTTAAAGTAGAAAACAATTCAAAAGTTTGTCAAGATTTTATATTCAATTTCAAAGTGAAATTGATTCTAATGAGATATATTGTAATAATAGTTGTTATAATTATATAATGTTACCTGATAACATATTGATAATACAATTTATCATTGACAATTAATTACAAAAAAATGAACTTTGTAACTAAGAAACTGTATATTTCACTATTCACCAAAAAAATAATGTTTCTCGGAATAATACCGAAAAATAACCCTCGGATAATTTCAACATTACGAATTAAAAAATGAATTTTATTTTATCCAATTAAAATTATAAATGGGTCTAAAATTACTATCATTACTATAATCAGTTTATTCGAGAGAATGATATTTTTAAAATAAAAGGACCTTACCAAAAATCTTTTATTTCATTTTCAATGTGTTTTATTTATAAAAAAATTATAAAAAGTATTTTGAAAGTAATTATTACTATTACTATAACAATTTTGAAGGGTTATGTTGTAATTATATCATCTAATAAATTATATATATATATATATATATATATTTCATAGAATCTCAGTGTTGTGTGCATCGTACGCAAAGATGGTGTTGCATGTAGTGAGATCCAAGTTTGAATTGCATGTAATAGAATAAATGTTGATATTAAGTGTAAATGGAATGTTTTACATAGTGTTTTATTATATATATATATATATATATAACTATTTCTCATTTCATGTGAAATGACAAATATTTAAAAGATGAATTAATTCAAAAAAACAAATATCAAAATCTCAGGGGGTTACAATCAATATTTGGATACTAGAAAGTGGGTGCAGCTATGACATAGATTCACCAAGGGGTAATAAACATAAAAAATTATCCTTGAAAAATAACTAAATCTTCAATCCAGTGAAAAAAAAGTGTTCCTTAGACTTCAAACATGTACAAAGACTCCCATGTGATATTCTAAAATTTATTTAGATTATATGTAAATAACCATTATGAAGGATTTCAGTAGGACATAAACATATTATGTTAGAGAATTTAGTATAAAAATTTTCCACTGATAACAATGTATTCAACAAATAGAGTCATAGTTAGAACTTAGGGACCAATACATTGTAAATAAGGTTTCAAAGGGGAAGACATAATTAGATTGATATTTTTTATTCATATTTAAGATATTAGTTACTATTTTGATATTATATGGTTGAAACAGTAACATGAAAATAATCTGAGAAAGGTATGTATCTTGAATCAATAATGTTCAACTAATGAATAAGGGATCAAAAATAAATTGTTGATAGTATTATTATATTTCTTTTGTGATAAAAAATGAATGTTTCCCATTATTGACATAGGTAGTGAGTTTGATATCACAATAGATATTAATTATTAACACCCTATTCTAACTTAAATATTGAGTGGAATTTGTTGATGATATTATTCTATATTCTAAAATTTATGAGGATTATGTGGAATATATATAGATTTCTGTTTGGTGGTTTTTATTTAAAATATTGTAAACATATATTTAATGGTATCAATGAGTATGGATAGTGATTTCATGATAAAGATATTTTTTCATAAATTTAAATGAACACAAAATTGTGGTTTAATATACCTTTTATTTTGAGATATTAAAGGGTTTTACAATTTTGAAAATGTAATTTAGATACTATTAGAACGATTAGGATTGATAGTTTCTTCACAATAATCTTATTTCATTTCATTTTTTTTATTGTGTTATATATTTTATAGTGTGTGATTTTATAACCTAGAGATAAATATAATTTAAGGGTTAATGATGCAGTTAATTTCTTGATGTTTATATGGTTTCACTCTGAATTTCTTTAAGAATATATATATAGTTTTGGGAAATGTATAATTTTGAGAATTTATAATTACTATATATATATATATTTGTATATGAATTCATAACACATTAGTATTTTATGAGAAAAGGTAAGTAACTCAGTAAATACTAAGAAGATTAAGGTAGATGTTATAATAGATGTTATATCCTAAATGAAAAACATGATAAGAATACCCTAGCCAACTTTAATTATTTTGTAATAAATAAAATTACAAGGACACAATTTATTTATGGTAGGCAGATGAAATCTTATAGGGAATCATTAATTTATTAAGGGGATACTCAAATTTAATTAAAAAATAGAATCTAGAAAAACCAAATAAAAAATTGTAAATGGAAGGATTAACATTCAAACCCATAAGGATGATCTATATGTTCTATGTTAATTAATGAACTTGAAATTTAAATTTATTGATCGATTGGAGAAAGAGAGAAAAAATATAAGGAAATATTGGGTTGAAATCAATATAAGAGGAATTCCAGGTTCAGTTATTTTTAGGTTTGTGTTCAAGGGATTTAATTTATTATTATTCAATTCATATTTTGTGTTGGAATTGATTCAATAGGAATCCTTGGTCTTGGTACCATATTTCAATATTGTTCTTTATAAATTGGGATGGTCATCTACTAGGTGAAATCCCAAAACTATGAATTCCAAAACCCTTTTTAAGAATAATAACACTATATTTCATAACAGTCTTATGAAAAACTACTAACTAATTGATGAAGTAAAATAATACTGCTTGAATCACATGAATTTGTTAGGAAATTAAAAAATTTGGAATAATGGAATTGATCATACAAGTTGACGTAATCCAAAATATTATTAATAAAAAGAAATAATCCCTAACAACACATCCCTAAAACAATCCGACCATCTGAAAGAAATAAGGGTACTCACTTATGCTAAGCATGTTGAAAACAGGAAAAATGGATAGCTATGAAAAAATATCACAGAAGAAGGGATCTATATCAGTGCGTGTGTCATCTGGATGTTCTCAAGGATTCTCCCTTGGAACAGAACCCATCTTTCATGTTTCCGAAGGTGTATTTTTATAAGGGTTTTCATCAAACCCTCATCCACTAGCATCTTCATTTTTCATTTTCCCAATATAGTAACACCATGTAATTTTTCATGATGTGTAATCCAAGTCAGAGGTTAATTCTTCCCATATTTTCATGTACCAAAGTTCTCAGAATTTTTTAAGTACACATAATGTGAAATATATAACACCCCATGATTTTACATTACATTTTCTTTTTTATCTTTTTGTTGCACGCAATACTGAGATCAAACGAACAATGATCTATTAATATGTAACAATTATACCTTAGCCATTAATCTGATGGGAATAAATTGGACTAAATAAATTTCAAAAATATATACATATTTTATAAATTTTAATAATATAGTTTATTAGTAATCAATTAAGAATAAATAAATAATAATAATAATAGAATAGTTTTCATTAAAAACATTTTTTCGTTGTAAAATATGATTATATAATAATAAATTGAATTATTCACTATTGGTGAAAGATTTTATTGAAATTTATATATTATATATTGAATAAAATATTTTTATACCAACCAAAATATTTTTATTGGTGTAAGATAAGTACATTTGAACACATAAAATACTATATTTGTTTAAGGTGGTTATGTTCCCATTTAATGAAACACATGTTTTAAAACTATTTATTTATAATTATATAAAAATTATTTAAAAAAAATCTTCATTTTGAAATTATTAGATTCATAATTTAATTTCTTTTAATTTGTTTTTATTTTTATGATAATTTTATTTATTGATTAATCATGAAAAGTAATACATTGTAATTGAAAAATTATTTGTAATATAATTTGTAGATATAGTTAGATTGTATTTTGAATTTGATTCAAAGTATAAATAGTTAAATTATAAATCAATAAATTTCATATAGGTTGTTCGAGTCAATTTCTCATTGAAATGGGAAATAAAAGCATTTCAATCTTTTGAACATTTTTACTTCAAACCACCGTTGTTTCATATTGTATTTGGGATTAATTATAAATAAATTTCATCAAATAATGTGAATTGAATTTTAAAAAATGTATTTCATTATTTTAATTAAATTTTCCACATTAGGTAAATATTTCCTTTTCATTTTTAGATAATATAAAAATTAAACCTATTAATTTTAATTACCATGATTAAGGGTAAATCATGTAATTATTTGTAAAATAATATTATAAATACTATAAATTGACCATTAAACCTGACCATATTTTATTTTATTAGTTATTTTAGTGCATAATAATTTTTTATTCATATATTTGACAATTTTTTTAAATTAATAAGTGATTATGACACTTATAATATTTTATTTTATGAAATGAAAATGTTATCACATTCTTGGTTTCAATAAATATAACATTTTTAATATGGTGTAATACTAAAGTTATCATTAAATATAAATAGTTATTTATAATATACATTATTTAACTTCTTCATTATAATTTTCTTAATTTTGTAAAAACAATGATTTACTTTAAAAGCATACATAATGATGATGCAGTAATTATTTATTTAATAGAAATATCAAATAAATGATATTAAATGTTTTAAAATTAATATGATATGACAAAATTAATTCCATGATCTAATTGTGTGGATGAAATTAACCTATTATGGATTCATTAAAATACTTTTAGTGATGTTATCTAGTGTATTGTTATTTTTTAAAATTCAGTGTAATGAATAGTGTCAAAATTAACATTAATAATATTTTAAAATAAATTATATTTTCTTAAATGATATAAAATTCAAATAGAAATTAAACTTAACCAAATTATTTGGATATTTTTTAAAATGTCACTCATGGTCCATTTATGGTGTTTTTTTATTTTATTGTAACAATAATGACTTAAAATGTAAAATTTGTGTTGTCGTTGTAAAAGTTAAAGGGGTTAAATAAATGTTAAAACTAAATGATAATGGTAATAATGTGACATAAAAAAGTCTAAATTCTTTGGTATGAGCATATTTTGATACATCCTCCTATTATATTTGAAATAAATTACTTATTATCTATTCTGAATTGAAAAATAATATATAAATTTTATATTTTGAGAGTTTTCAAAAGTGCCCCTCACCTCAATTAAAAAATGACACATTCTTACTCGCTTCATGACAACACAATAAAGGTTATAAATAGACCATAATATTAAAATTTCTTCTCCATATATCGTTATTCATTTTTTCAAGGTATTCCAAATATACAAACATTAGATCCCTTAAGAAGGGATCTAAATGAAGTCCACCGAAGAATGGGTAATTATTTTACCAACTCATTCAAGTTAATTTCTTATTATACTTCCAATTGATGTGTTTTTATAATTAGAAAATAATAAATACAGTATAATATATTTCTTTATATATAATTATGTTTATGAGAAAAAAATATTCTTCATTTTTTCCATCCTATGAAAAACACTATCACCACGCCTGTGTACGCAAAACATACCGTCTACACGCCATGGTGAATTATTTCATCATCACATTACATGGATGGATTTAATGATGTAAATAATGGATATATATAAAAATTTTGGAATTTTATTTATCTTGTAGAATTAATATAACATACACTTCCATTTTCATTCAATCACATAGAAGTGATATCATTGCTCGTGTGTACTTATGGATCACTGTCATTATAAAGAGATGAGATTCATTATCAATGTTCAACATTAAAGAATAATTGTAAAATGTATTTAATGACAAAATATGATATTTATTACATTAATGTTATTATTTATATGATATATATATTTCCATTAGAAGAGAATTTGGACTTTCAAGAAAAACCAAGCATGAGAAAACATTAAAAATAACACCTAAAACAACAAAATGAATAAATTATTTTTATCAAACAACCAGTAAAATGTATAATAGGACCATATATGATATAATAAATGTTAACATAACTCTTTTATAAGTTAATAAAATGTTAACAAATACTATAATGGTGGTTTACACATGTACGAAGGCAATCAGACAACATTTAATGGTTCTCATCTCACCATTGCTTCTCTGAGACTTATATCATATTCACAACTTATTTAATTTGTGTGTTGTAAATACTAACAATTTTGATTTATTACATCATGAATATATTTTTATTCGTGATATATAATATTTTATTTTAGTTTACTTCTTTCATGGGGATTAGGATTAAATTGATTACAAAGTGTTAAGGGTTTTATTCTCAATCTCATCATTAATTGAGATTATTTCAAATTAGGTATCCACTGGGAAATATTTATTTTCTAGGTTATTGTTTTCTAAAATTTATTAAAAATGGTTTTTAATATTCTCTTCTGATTATTTAAACTCATTTTTATTCATGTCTAACTCTTTTAAAAACATTTTCAATGGTATATTTTTCTGCTTTTTAAATAGGATTATTTGAAACATTTCCAATAAAAATATAGGTGTGTTTATAAACTTATATAGTATGAGTGGATTTTCCAGCCATCATATAGTCATAATTATTAAAACATTACTTTAAAAGTTTAAATGGTTATTTTCAATAAATATTTTTTCTCTTATTAATGTGTGGTGTTTTAATCATAAGTGATATTCAAAGTGAAAAAATGTATTTTCCTGTGGAATTTTTGAAATACCTCAATTAAAGTAGATTCATCTATGTCAATATATTTTGATGAATCTTATGTTTTATTGAGGAAGGCCAATTATGATATCATATTTTATATTTTATTTAAGGGTTAACGATCATTTAGATAATGGATGTGCTCTGAAAAAAAATGACCCAAGCATATGAAAAATATAGGTCAAAATTGTTAAAGGGATAAAGGTCATGGTTATGTTGTTCCGACAGTCCATGTGTAATTATTAATGTTATTCTTTTTGGATTCCAGAATTATGTTTTAAAATTATTTTATCATGTATTATATGGTTATAATAATCATGAGATATATAGGGATTGTACTAAAGTAATTCATATTTAAGGATTTGAGAGAACATGATGACTTGTACCAATGACCAAGAAAAGTGATTTAGTGGAAAGATGATTTTTTTATAACACATTATTGAGGAAAGATAACAATTAATGGATTCATGATGTTAATATAAAAAATAAAAATATATTATTATGGCTTTGTTTTTTTAATATGAATGTGGTTAGTAATTTTATGTGTTATGTTATCTTTTCTTGGTTTACAACATGTTTGAATTTAATAAATATACCTAACATATTATTACTAGAATCATGGATATTTTTATTATGGTTTAATGGTGATAAAGGTATTAATATATTTTTTATGTGACAACAAGTATATATTATATTGTTTTGAAGAAAATCTAATGTTATGTTTATTTTGAAAATTTAGTGAACATCCTTATAAATTTTTAGACTGTGTATTTGGAAAGATGTATTTTGGATGAGACATAAGGTTGGATGAATTAATTAGAACATTACATAGAATTGTATTATTTATTTGATACAATATAAAAACAATTTTTTCACTAAACATTTATAAGACTAAGGAATTACTTGTGGCCATTATTATTTGTTAAATGATCTTCAGTTATAAATATTCATCTGGAATATCCATTTTAAGGTGTATGAAATGTAGTGAAAATATTTATAATCACTAAAAATTGATTAAATTACACTCAGAAAATAAAAATTAATAAAGTATTTTTACTATCTCCTGTTATTATCTGAATGGTAAAATAGTCCCTCAACTCTAGGGAAAATAATTTTGGAATAAAAATATTATCTATTTACTTTTATTTTTTAGAAATGAATGTTCTCTTAACCGATCAAATTATTTAGAGTTTTTTGATGGGAGAATTTCTAATAACTGTGTTTTATATCACTCTCCATCATAACATGATAGTTATATTTCTCTTTAATGCCTGTGTTTTGTCCTCCCACTAATTATTTCCAATTTAAAATCATAAATTTGTAGTGGCCTTCACATTTCCCTTTCCCTCTTATTAAGAGGATGTTTTATTAACCCTATTTACGATGTGGGTTTACCACAAAGTAATTTTCAAATATCTTTCATTTATTTTCAAAGTGAAATTTTAAATTTCTAGGATTTGATTTGATTAAAGAGGGTAGAGTTTAAAACCCCGATATTTTATGATATTTTTTCTTTATTCTCTTCTGTTTCTTGCAAGACTGAGTTCAAACCAACTCGGATCTATTAATATGTGACTACTATAACCTACCTGTTCATTTGGTGGAAATAAATAAAACTAAAAAAATTATATATACATATATATGGTCTATCTATTTATATAATAGACCTTATTAGTTACCAATTTATTCATAATAAATAATAACAATTAAAGAATTATTTCCCTAATAAACTATTTTTGTGTGTGCAATATAATAATGTCATAATAATTTGAATTATTCTCTAATGGTAAATTATTTTTATTTAATTTTATATATTAAATATTTAATAAGATATTTTTACATTCATCTAAAATATTTTTATAGGCATAAGAAGAGAATAATTTTACGCATAAAAAATCTATTTTTCTAAATCAAGTTTGTCTAATTTTAATGGAGAACTCATTTTAAAATTAATTCCAAAAAATTTATAAATTTCATATGATAATATAAATGTAATTTTTTAATGTGTAATATAAAAATTTATTTATTTTATTTTTTGTATTTTATGATTTTTTTTCATTTTTAATGAGTAATGAAAAATTCTGCATTTTAATAAAAAACTATGTTTTTTATAATATATATATAGTTAAATTAAATTATAAATTTGTTTTAATGTATAAATAGTTAAATAATACATTAATAAATCCAATTTATGCCTTTTTAATCAATTTCACAATCAACTGGGATATAAAAAACATTTCAAACATTTTTACATTTTTACATTAAAAGCTCAGTGTTTCATCATGTTTATCGAATTAATTTTAAATTAAATTCAATAAATTCAATGAATTTAATTTTGAAAATTTTATTAAATATTTTTAATATTATGTTCCAAATTTTTGAAATAGGTAAATTTTATTTTTGGACAATATCTATAGTAAGCACATTAATTTTAATTACCACTATTAATGGTAAATTAATTATTTTTGGGAAAAAATAATATTATAAATACAAGAAATTGACTCTGAAACATGCCCAAATATTATTCAATTATTTATTTTCGTCCATATTCTTTTATTTTTTCTATATATTTCAATTTTTTCCATTGAAATGTGATTATGACCCTTAAATCATATTATTTAAAGAGAAGCCAAAGTTATGATATTCATGATTTTAATAACCATAACATTTTCTATATGGTGTTTCAATAAAGTTATTTTAGAATATAAATCGTAATTTGAAATAAAAAAATTATTTTCATCATGGCATTATATTTTAAATTGTTAGTAAATAAGTAATTACGTTAAAATCTTACACAATGTTGATGTAGTAAAAGTGTATTTAAAAGAGACATAAGATAAATTATATTAAAAATAATAAAAAATAATATTTGAAATAAATAAGGACATACACAATTTTTATGGACTAAAATAACATATTTGGGATTCATTAAAATATTTTTTATGGTACCGAGTTTAATAATTTTTTTTTAAAATACAATGTAATGAATTGTGTCAAAATTGACATTAATGATATTTTAAAATAAATTTTATTTTATTAAATGATCTAAAATTCCTAAAAATAATAAATTCATCCAAATGATTTTCATGAGAATATAAATGTCTTATATGGCCCATTTATTTGTATTTTGTAATTTTATAGTAAAAATATTGACGTTTTAATAGTAAAATCAATGTTTTCATGGTAAATGTTATCATGGTATATTAAATATTAAAACTAAATGATAAAATTAGTAATGTGACATAATATTTTCTAAAAATAATTCTATTTGTTTATTTTAACCATAAAAATATTATATTTTGAATATCTTACATTGTATCCATGTATAATTGGAAATTAATTTATATAATTATAATATTTTGAGAATTTCACAAAGTGCCCCTCACCTCAATTATAAAAGGAAACATCCTTCCTCAATTCCTCACAAAACCATGAGCCTTATTTCATGAAAAAAAACCTAAAAATGTATACCAACAACATACTTATTGACTTTTGGGAGGTCATATTCTTCCAAAATTCCATCTCTATATCCCTTAAGTAGAGATTTAAATGAATTCCACTAAACGAGTTAATTGTTTTACCAACTAATTCATGTTCATTTATACTACTAATTCCTATTATTATGTTGTTTATAAGATAAAGTAATAACTCTAGTATAATCCATATTTTTATATTTTACTAAAATTATGAGATAGCCATATTATACCTTTTATCCATCCTATGAAAAAATGAAGTACCGTGTGTGAGTACAAAAGACTTACCTTCTCCACTCTGTGGTGTAATTAGTTTTTCATCAACATTTTACATGGATTGATATAATTATGTAAATAATGTATGTATATATATAATTATTTCATGATATTTATCCTATAAAATTTATATACCATCCACTTCTTTACCTTTCAACCATATTGAAATGATATCATCACTAGTGCGTAAGTACATCTTTCTGTCTCTATGAACCGATGTGATTCATTTTCTATGGTCGACATTAAAGAATAATTATAAAATATATTAAATGACAAAATATGTTATTTATTACATTAATATTATTATTTATATGGTCTATTTATATTCTATACAAGAGAATTTAGACATTCAAGCATAAATAAACATGAGAAAACATGACAAAAAACACCTGAAACAGCGAAATGAATAAAATAATATTATGAAATGAGTAAAAATATTATTATATTGGTATCTTATATGATATCATAAATATTAATATTATTTTTTAATATGTTAATAATAATATTTAAACCACTTTATAGGTGGTTTAAACACATACGGAAGAAATCATACCTGAGGTAAGGGTTTCTCATCTCACCATTACATCTATGAAACATATGTCATATTCACCATTTATTTCTTTTATGTGGTGTAAATACTTACCATTTTGATATATAAAAACATGAAAATCTGGAACAAACCATGTACATTCATATAAATTTAATATTGAATGCATTACACACTAATTCTCTACAAAAAACACTTTTTTATAACATTGTCAATGAACATAAATTTTCCACTTCTGTGTTTTCAATTTAAAAAATATGACATAAACAGTTTCCTTTAGGGTGATTTTTAGAGTCTAATAAAGAAAATATAATGTTTGAAGAATAGTAACATACCCAAATGATTAATAACTTGTCCCTTATGAATATTAATGTGCCCTTATAAATAGTAATTTGAACCTTATGAATCGTAATGTACCCATTTAAATAGTAACATGGACCTTATAATAGTATTTTAACCTTATGAGTAGTAAAATAACCCCATGTATATATAGATAAAATGTAGGCACCTTATAAATTAGAGTGAATATTTAAAAAATTAATAATGAAGTTTAGGAATTTTTGTGAGTAGTAAATATTTAATTACAATTTTATAATTAATAAATTGATATAAAACAAGGATAATTTTTTCATAAAATGTATACCTAAATAAAAATTTTGTTTATGTAGGATTATGGGTTACTTAATTATTCCTTAGTTAATTTCATAGGTCATAACAAAATCAGTATTAGTTTCCAAACTCTATTTTATGAGTAAATGATGATGTTATTTAAAATTTAAATTTCATATATTTAGAAAAAACAATTATAAAATTAATGTCATATTTAGATTCTACATGTCAAAAAATTCTTAGGGTAATTTTTTGGGTTTTTTTTAAAATACATCAGTTTTTTATGAATAATGACATTTGATAATTTATAGTATATATAAATTCTGAGTTTAATACACTATTCCTTGCATGATCGCTGATGTGATCACCCTTGTTTAAAACTCACATTTTCTTATTACTATTGTTTTCATGGAATGATCAATATTTATTGTCTTATGGAAAAATTAAAAACTAATTATCAAAATATTAACAAAATCCTGATCTCTCCACTATAATAACTACCTACACTACCCTCTTCTTTTAAATCCCTTAAGGCCTTGTTCCTTTTCTAAATTATTCTCAAATTTCCTCCCAATCACCCCCCACCCCAACTTCAATCATCCCTTGTTCTCCTAAAAAGACAAAATCCTCTCCCTTAATGAGGATCTCAAGGAAGATTAATTCAATAGGTAAATTCCCCTTTCCAGTTCTTTTACGTTCTTCTCAAGTTACTTTGTTTTCTTTTCTGTCCTCACATAAACTCATAAAATTTTTATGAAAACTCTATTAGAAGACATGTAATATTAATTTTTTTTATTATGTAATATGTTCTTATCATCTATCCTTTACCATTATTTTATACAAATAGTAAAAAACATCATCCGAGATATGCTAATTTACCACATTCAAGGATGATGGTTTTTCAATTTCTTTTTCAATCTTCAATTAGGGTCATGGAACCATAATTATTGGTCAAACATACTATAATATATGTATTATGTCTCATATATGGTTCTATAATCTTTTTTGTATGCCTGGTTTTGATTTATAAGAAAAATGAGTATATTGTGTTCAAAACCCACCAATTAACCCAAATAGTTATCAGTTAATAATTTATATAATGATTCATCTTCACTCCATGTAACCAAATGAAATTTAAAACCATTTATCCTTATGTTTTTTAACTAATAACATATAAAATAAATTCTGGAGAACCATCCTCATTTTACATGATTCCCCATTCGTGTATATAAGTATACCGATCATGAAACAAAGAGACCCGAATAATGAAATTGAACATCTTAATCAATCAAAAAAAAACATGAATAGACCTAACAAGGGTATAGTAAATAAATTACATGTATATTAGGTTCTTTAATTATTAATTTATGATCGTAAATTTTATTATTCGGGTCATTAAGTTTAAATGGAGAACACCTTCAGACTTAGTTAAGTGTTTCTTCATCTCAAGACCATTTTTTGAGATATTCCATATTCACTACTATTACTTGTCTATCGTGTATTGAAACTACCAATTAATGATTCATATCTGGAATATATTTATTTTCAAGATATTCAATGCATCATTTGAAGATTATTAATGTTGGGGAATACGATTCTATTGATTACAAAGTTGTAAGAATTTTCTACTTGAACCTCCATTTTCATTCGGGTTGATCTTATTCTCTACTCACCTAAATGAAATTCTTATTTATTCTTATTTACTTCTCTTAAATTAGTTTTTAATGTTCTATATTTTTTTATAAATCATAATAATTCATTATTTTATGGGTAGTTAAATGTTTTAAAATAATATTTCAAAAATTCTTCTCAAATGAAAGCCTGATTCAAGGAACTTCTTGAATTCATACCTATTTTTAAGTTCACTATATAATCTATTATAATCCATATTTATCTATCTAAAATCACATATTTTTAAATGAAAATGATATTTTGGTTCATTTTGGGTTTTAATAATGAAAACATGACTTTGCACTATAAATTCACATTAATCAATTCCTTAAGCCACACTAAAATGTATTAATTCTACTGCTTCCTTAAAAACACTTTTTACATGATTTCACATCAATGGGAAATCATTTATTCATAAAATTTAATCTCAAAGTAATTCCCTTTTCTTTTGTGTGATATACATTTTTAAATCTAGATTTATGAAAAAAAAAAATTATTTTTCTAAATAACTTATCTTTCCAAAGTAATATATATATTTTCTCACATCACTTTAACTTTTATGAAATATAAGCCTTGTTCACCACTTATTCCTTCGATTTTTTGTGTGTACTTCCCCATGGTATATCTTTTCAAGAGTCTCCTTATTCTCACAATATTCTAAGGGATTGTGATTTGACTGTTTCAAGGTGGTATGGGACACATTGCAATGTTTATTGATTATTTACTCAAGAATTTTCCAATGGTCTCTTTTAAAAGAATATTTATTTATGTAAACATCATTTTATGAATAAATTATTTCATAGAGGTTTATATTTTCTGATATCATCTACAATTTTTTAAGGGTTTCTGATTAGTTTTAATGTGAATGTTATATCTTGATACCATTCACCAATTTAGATCAAATGGTTGGTGGTTATGATTAATTTACATGGCATGTTATTAACATTTCAGATGTTAGTTTCAATATACATATATATATTTTGTTAATGTTTATACCCATTTAGAAGAAAAATTCATGGGACTTAGTAATTGGTTGGTGGGGCTTTCTATAGACCATCGGTGTATTGGTATGTCTCTGAGAAAAACTATGATCTTCGCACGAGGCCTTAACAAAATGGATATTTATGGTCTTGGTATGACGCCTTGACATAGTGGTTATAATGTCTCACATTATGAATTCACTTCTTATGTAACTAGTAATTGAATGTTCATGTGGTTATTTAACTAGTTTAATACCCGTGATTATGCTTTATTATGTCATTATTTATTCAGCTCTTATTCCAACCATAATGTGTTCATGTTTATTTTTAAAGGAACATGTTTTTAGTTATTCACCATAACTAATAGTTATGTTTATGGCATCTTCTTCTATATTGATTACCCATACTGAGCATCTTATCTCACACTTTTCCTATGTTTTATTTTTTTAGGATGTGAAAATATTTATTATAAATGATCTATATGGATAAATATAGAGTTGTGGATGTTCCCAATAAAACATATATGTTGTATTTCATTTAAGGTTGTAATGTTGAACCTATTTATGTATCTAGTATTACAAAACTATTAAACTACTTCGTCCATAAGGAGACAAATTTCTTGAAAGAATTCCAATCTAATGAAATATTGCACCATCTATGGGAAATTGGTGTTCGGGCAATATAGTTCGTATCAGAGGAAGTTTAGTAGAAAACATGGAAACTAGATTTTTAAATTGTATATTAGGGAACAAAAATATAATATAGTCATTGAGGATAAACATATAAGAACATCCTAAATATTTTGTTAAGGAATAAATTAGATGGATATTTCTTGAAAAAACATCACAAATTGGATACTACAAGTGGATGTGATTCTGGCACAGATGTACCTAGCAGTAAAAACTCTAATAAAGAGATTTGGGCTTGACCTAGGGAATCCTAATATACATAAATGGGCTTTATCGTGCACCTGGTTTGACACTCTTGAGGGAAATGCTTTGGATAAACACATTTTATTTACAAGCCGTTATAAAGGATTTAAATGTAAATTATTCTTTAAATAAAATATTTATTTGATTTTGAGTGTAGTTATACGTAGAATCCTAATTTATGCTATGTATTTTTATAAGATGAGATCATACATTATAATTCATAACCTAATCTGGTGTATGTCATTATATATAAATGGAACCTAGAAGAAGGAATGAGAAATTCTTCAATGCACGTGATGTAAATATAAAGATGGGTCATATGTATTATGGTCTTAATCCATCATTTCAAAGGAAGATAGTCTCCCTTGCATCCTTATCATATGAGGAAATAGTATCATGTGTTAAAAAAATGTAATGAATTTTGTCACGACCTGACCCTACCCGGGCTCGAGCCATAACAACCCAAATCCCGCCTCCATAGGCCAGGGGCTGGCGACAAGCACCGATGGATAAACAACTCGGGGAGGCTTTTTCCTATGTACCATTATACACACACACATCCCACTCCATGTAGAAGTGTATAGTAAAAGGAAAAGTAAAGTACCAACTGCTATAAACAAACCAACAAGGTGCATCAACATCTAAATAATACAAAGTGAGTGATGAAGGTTAACTGAAAAGACAAGGGCAAAAGACGCACCCGATGATAAAATTGCCACAACACGGCAACAAGTATCCAAAAGTAAAACAGCTAGGAGAGTCCGACACCTGGAACCTGACTACGAGCACCGCACGCGATCCAATCTCCCGAACATCTAAGATCTTTTGTAGTCACTAGAAACTTGTCTGTTGTCAGCAAGGGCACACCAAGTGTGGGAAAACCACAAGCTAGGGTGAGTTTATAAATACTCAGTAGGATACCCCGAAGACTTAGGGGAGAAACAAAGGAGGTACCAAAGGGTGAGTAGTAAATTGAACAGGGAATAGTAAAGGAGTAAAATAGAGAGTGAAGTAAAGAGAACATCTCAACCCAACAAGTGGAAGGAAGTAGAATCATCCTAAAACAAGGAGCTAGAAACGGCGATAAGATGAACTTCCCGTTGAGCCTTCGCTGCCTATAGTAGGATAGTAGGCTCATCGAACCACAAGAAGCTAGACACGGAAATCACGTGGCATAACCCACACGTCTTCTCCTCTCCCGGAAGGAGAGTAACCAAAACCCATGAAGTGGGTACTAGAACAATTTATATACATTTCAATATGCTCAATCAAGAAACTTAAACAATATTTTAAGGGTATCTCCATCCCATAGCTCATCCCAAGAAAGTGAGCAGCCTAAAGTCTCGAAATTAAACACTATCGATGCCCAGCATCCTGGACGTCTGCCTCGAACTGAAAGCCAAGGGGATCAAATCACCGCACCCTGACACTATCCACATTGGGAAGCATTGACTTGCCCGCACAGTTTTAGGTCATGTCAAAAGGACGCATCTTGGTGGGGGAAAGCGCCCCTAATACTTGACAGTTATGGGGAAATTCAAACCACACCTTGTCACTGTCACACAATCGAGAGGTCTTCTCAAAGGCAAATTTGTCACATCACTGACCCATAAAAACAAGGGTCCTTCTCTGGTAGTCACAGAGAAAATCCACAGACTAGCCTAGTAGAAAGGACTGAGTCTGAAAGATGTCTTTAGGTAACCCACTACCTAACCCCACTGGAGGGTAAACCCTAAGAGGTCGTCTGGTAACCCACAACCTAGTATCTGCTTGAGGGTAAACCCTAAGAGGTCATAGGGTAACCCACTACCCAGTCTCTACTGGAGGGTAAACCCTTAGAGGTCGTCGGGTAACCCACTTCCCAGTCTCTGCAAGATGGTAAACCCTAAGAGGTCATCGAGTAACCCACTGCCCAGTCTCTGCTGGAGGGTAAACCCTAAGAAGTCAATGAGCAACCCACTGCCCAGCCCCGCTGGAGGGTAAACCCAAAGAGGTTGTCGTGTAACCCACTACCCAGTCTCTACTGGAGGGTAAACACTTATAAGACTTCGGGTAACCCACTTCCCAGTCTCTACTTGAGGTTAAACCCTAAGAAGTCAATGAGAAACCCACTACCCAGCCCCGCTAGTGGGTAAACCCATAGAAGTCGATGAGAAACCTCCTGCTCAGCCCCGCTGGCGGGTAAACCAGGAACTGCTCTGGCCATCCCTACTGGATGGTACAACACTATCCAACAGAACACAGAGTGGGTTTTCCACAACCAACCAACTCCAGAAAAATTCACCTAGTAGAGGTTCAGCACCTGTGTAGTGTGGGTCAAGCCGATACCTGGAGCTCTGCCTAGGGGAACACGTCATTGTAGATCACGGAAGGAGGATATGATCTTGATACTCGGCTAGGGAATCTATGCCCAGGCTCACTGGGGTTCCGTAAACTACTGGAAACAACCTCCTCAGTAGAGGATCGGTGCCCGTGTAATGTATTGGTCACACTGGTTCCATTAGAACCCTACCAGGGTACACAAAGGGACATGATACTGAAACACCTCACAGTTGAAGAAACAGGAAAACCCAAACAACCTTTCCAGTCAAACCATTGAGAAACAAGTCCAGGGGGTCCCACTCAACCCTGCTGGTCTAAACGTCACTAACGGAAGGACCCTCTACGTCGTGAGAGGTCAAAGGCATGTAAAGTAGAACACAACATGCACATGGGTCCCACACGACGTGTATCCCTAACTCATATCTGAACCAAGCGCACAAACGTTCTCAGGTAAAAACTACAACATGTACCTTCAAGCATTCTCATATACTCCCAAAGTGTACCACATTTCCATCCTAAAGGCTATCGTGCACACGACAACCAACGTCAACGCGAAGGGAGAAAACACAATTTCACCAATCTGCTTCCTCCATGGCCCCAGCATTTCCAACAACAACTCTTTAAACATCTACATCACTCACACAAGAGTGAACACAATTACACGCCAAGGGTTCCCGACAAACACCGTAGGAAGAACCATCACTAATACATCTTTCATGCTTCCACGTTTAATGATATCTTGAATGAGTCTCTGCACATCGAAATGCATCGTGTCATTGTAATCCTCGCGGAAAAACACGTGAGATAGAATATCCACTTGCCTCAAATGGGTATCCAACAGAAAAGTTGTCCAATACCACTTTACGCCCGATCTGCGCCCCGTTGTCCTGAGCCTCGATCCTGAAAACAGTTGGGCGCATCGCACCATTTTGTTCCCCTCGAGAAAACACATCAAATTGACTATTTACTTGCATGGAACGGATATCTGGAAAAAAAGATGCATTTTTCGTACAGTACACGAGTAGTGTTTTGTGGGACCGGCATCCCGGTCCCGAAGCGCAATGAACGGATAGTACCATCGCGATTCACTCGGAAAACTACACAAGATTGACTATTCACTTGTCTGAATCCGACAACAGGTGAAGAAGATGGAAATGACCGCCAACTCCCAAAACGTCCATCATGGGGCCCGCACCACCATGAGGAATTAAAGCAGGTGGATTGTTCCATTGATATTCCCTCAAAAAAACACCTAGAATCGACTGCTCGCACACCCTGAATGGGCGTCCGATGAAAAAGTTGTTAATCACTGCTCGCAGCTTAAAAGACGGGTCATGGGGACCATGCCTCAACTCTGGTTTTAACGCCCGAAAACCCCTTGAAAATGAATTTCTTGATTCCAGGGCTTCACTGCCATAGACGAAACACAAAATTGACACCTGTAGTGAAAATTAAGAGTGTCCGAAGTCGAGGGGGCGAATCCCCTTGGGATGAACCGGCCTGGGCCGGCCCGCGGCTCAGCCGCGCGGCCCGGCAGTGGAC
Source organism: Viscum album (assembly GCA_963277665.1). NCBI lineage: Eukaryota > Viridiplantae > Streptophyta > Magnoliopsida > Santalales > Viscaceae > Viscum > Viscum album. Next base: position 1,227,528,977 of record OY728127.1, on the reverse strand, counting down.
CCCGGGTCCACGCGGTGCCGCCCAGCCCTCATGGCCGGTCACGGTCTTGCATGGAGACCTGCCTTCTATTGGTCTCTATCCCCGAACGGGGTCGTGCGTCGCGACACCCTTCGCTATTGCGCCTCGGCGAGCTCACCCGCCATGCCGACGCCGCCTCGCTCGGCCTCTCGACCCCAGTCGCGTCCGCTGAAGACCTGCCGCAATGCATGTTCCAGCCTCCCACGCTCGCTCTCCCGGCCGCCTCCCATGCTAAATCCTCCACTGGCCGGCTGTGAGCCACCATCTGCAGCTGCAGCACCGCCGTCTAGGATGGTCGGACTGCCACCCGAACCTGCTGAAGTCGTCGGGAAACTCCTAAACACACCCAGATCTTCGTCAGACAGCTGCAGATGCCTCGGAGCTTAGAATTCAAATCTGAAACATGCGTAAAAAATCTAAGAAAATATACTACACATGTGTGGAATTTTCTAAGAAATTAGACATCATTTTGATGCTTTAAATTGAGTTCAAAAGATAGGTTTGAAGAAAAATTATGAAACGAAGATCTCCAACCTTGTTCGGTGTAGCCTAGAGCTTCGTCGTTGATCCACTGAATCTATGCACCACCTTGGGAATGAGAGGAGGAGTGCTTGATGAATGGAGGGGGGTATTTTTGGGGATCCTTCTTCTTGAGAATGAACAAGGGAAGGAGAGGGGTGAGTTTATGTTTAAATAAATAATTTTTAGAAATTCTTATTTAACTTTTAATGGTTTACGAAAAGACCCACGTCCGAAACTCCCGATGGTGTAGAGATTAAGCCTCCCCTAAGGTAAAACCTACCTCTAGAGAACAATGGAGGACTCAATATTTTAATATGATTCCCATTCAAAAGTTATAAAACATAACGTCTGAGGCTGCTAAATTAGGAAAACGCCCCTGGTGGCATTATCACAGGAGGCCCACGCCAGTGAAAATTACACCCCTCCTAGGGTAAACGGCACGCTCCAGACTCAACCATGCCCTTAGTTTTCCAGTCCGAGCTACCTTTTAGGAGTTATCCCATTTATTTTGTGTGCCAAGTGTAAACATACTGAAAATTTAATTCCGGCCACACCAGGTCTTCGAATAGCACGCCGTCTAAAGGTGGTTCTCCGAAATAAAATCAAGAATAATCCAAAGTGTTTTATTGAAAAAACCGGGTTCTTAAATCATTACCCCCTTCAAAATTTTTGTCCTCTAAAATCAAAATTATGGAAACAACTCAGGGTACTGAGACCACACCTATCTCTCCCGTACTAAGAATAACTCTTGCACAGTTCTGCGTCACTGTGCTTGGACCAAAGGATTTGGTCCGTTCGTGTGGGGTTTTCCCTCACCGATGATGTACATGGGTGCATGCACACTTCTTTTCACGTGAGTCACATGGGAGATGTTATGCACCAAAACCATCCTTTGGGGTTACTGAAAGGCGAAGGGGACCTCTCCATCCCTTTACATGGTCTCAAATGGCCCAAAGGACCACAGGGGTAGCTCACCTCCCTGGTCGCACCTCTACGTTTCACACTGGGACTGGAATCACCGCTTGGACCTAGGACAAAGCCCGATAATTCCCTCTTTTAGAATATATATATGGTGAAACACCCAAGGATATATGGTCACGCAAGATTTCACAATCGATGTCCCACGACCAAGACTCTCTTACACACTCGAAAGGCGAATGATTCGCCACCATCGTCTAAAGAAAAAGGTTCCATGCCTTCTATTCCACTAACACAGAGCTACATCGATGCCCCGCATCACCCTGGTACCAACTCAAGCATGGAGCAGAGTGAAAATAATTTCACACACAGTGTCTAACAATTCTAATGGTAAAAGTAGAAGAGCCATAAAGCTTACCTCTTTTCACTTCATGATCTGTAGGATCCTAAACATCCAAAGCTCGCGGTTGTCCCTGGTCTCAAATGTTAGCTCTCAGGGCCTGACGTGGACCGGCTGGTGGTGATGGGAAGACCTTGTAATGTCATCCTCCACTTCCAGTTTATCCCGCTCCTCTGCTAGCACCACCTCTCTGGGTACCACTCGGATCACGGCGCTGCCTATGTTGTGGTGGGGCACCTGCTGCCTTCCCAAAGTTCCCTAAATTCCTGATCGGGCAGTCCCATTCCAAGTGACCTCGCCCATCGCAAGCATAACACCAATGCTCTACATGCTTCCTTGGTGCCCGCTAGCGCCACTATGGTGTACGACCCTGCCCCTGGGTCTGCCACGGAAGGGTCTCCTCAACTGAGCCCATGTGCTTTCCACCACAGCGGTGCATGACTATGTCATTTAAATTGGTGGGTGAAAGGCCGCCTGCTTTGAGGTTCTGTCTGCTAACGCCCGCTAGCTGCGGCAGACGTCTCGGCCCTATCGCACCTACTGCCACCCCCAACCGTAAAACCTGACAAGAAGCTCTCTTTCCCCATCTCCTGCTCTAGCTCCTCGACATAAGTGGTACTTCCCAATGATGCAATGATAGCACGAATATCTCTACATAGACACAACTCAAACTTCCACACTCAGAAGTTTCCATCATGGACAGAGTCCGGGTAAAAACGTGCACGGTCCGCGAACCTAGTCGCATACTCAGTCACTGTCATCCCTCTCTGCTGAAACTATAGGAGCTCCTGGATCTGAATGGATCGTATGCATGAGGGGTAAAAATCCTCACAAAATAGCAGCTGATAGTAACCCCATGAAAGTGACGACCCATCATGTGACTAAGTCACCTGACTCCACCAACGCCCAGTTGCTCCGTGTAAATGGCTTGCTGCCAAAGCCACCCTATGATCTGTCGGTGTCTGGGAAAGCCTGAAGAGGCATAACACTGTCTCGAGCCTAACCTCTGCTACCTGAGGGTCTAGCTCACCATTGAACCTCAGTTTTCTCTGCCACTAGAACTCATGGAGTACGCTCAACCTGCGCTCAAGTTCAGTCTGCTCTGCTGACACTGTCTGCTGCTCACCGGTCAGGGGTACTGATACCGGCCCACCCGGAGAACGGGACTCACATGATGGGTCCTGGAATGTGGAATCATCACTCACAAGGTCCTCGTCATGAACCAAAGCTGGTATCTGAGCTATCTGTCTTCACGGAGACATCCTAAATGTTATCAAGGAGTGTCGCTGTCAGGTGAGAATATATATATATAATAGTAACAACAATGTGGAGATGACTCAAGAAGGAAATTCAAGACTCATTATTATGTGATTCACAAACCAATTTCCCTACAAGGAGTGTCTCAGCATGCCGAGTCGACATGCGGGTTATCAGGGTCCTCGTGAATGGATAGGTAGGCCACCTCACCGTCACTGGACTCTCTGTCCTGAGAGCCGCCGTCGAGACAAGTTGACACTATTGCCCTAGATCCCAACCAATTCCTTTTTAGGGACATCGGGACAACGTCCCAAGGAAAGAACCCCCTCTGATATCACATTGTCACGACCCCACCATACCCGAGCTCGAGCCGCAACTACCCCATGCCCGCCTCCATAGTCCAGGGGCTGGCGATAAGCGTCGAAGGCTAAAAAACATGTGGATGACTATGCCTAAGTACCTGTACACACACACACAGCCCACTCAATGCAGAAGTGCAGAGTAAAAGGAAATGTAAATTACCAACACCTATAAACAAACCAACAAGGTACATCGACCTCTAAACAGTACAAAGTGAGTGATGAAGGTAAACTGAAAAGAAAATGGAAAAACCCACGCCCAACCAGAAAAGTTCCTGAAACGCACGGCCGATTGTCTCCTATCGATCGATCAACACTCTGATGCTCTGCTAATGTGTATAGTATCACTCGGGTCGAATCCTCGGTGACGATACATTTTAAATAGACAATTGTTTTTAGTTGATTGTATTTTGATTGGGGGTTTTATTTGCAGAGCTTAATTGAAATGATTGATTGATTAATATTGATTTAACAATTTGATAAATATTGGGATGAGTTCATTATTAGGGAGTAAAGCTTGATATATCCTTGAGCTTTTCTTTATATTGCATTTAAATTAACACCCACTTCACAAGATAATATTGATTGTAATTACTAAGTGTAAAGGCTTTAATCTAAGCCTTAAATTAACTTAGGGTTCTAATCCTTACCATTACATGTTTATGGTAGTGTATTTATGGTTCCAATAATCCATGGAAACCACATGTTAAGCAAAATATTTCATTAATCCATGACATGTTATGTCCAACATACACAATGTTAAATTAATGAATACTCATCGAGCAAATACTCTCAATCACATAACATCCCTAAATTTTGACCCACCCGAATGATATATTTACTCATCCATTTGGGTGTTTAATAATATTGTTATAATTATTATGATTATAATTTATGAAGAGATGAAAAAGGAAGGGATAATAAAAGAGTGGTGTGTCGAACACATACACGAACAATGATGATAATTAAAAATAGATTTTCGATTGAATGAGGAAGCGCAACAAGGTTAGGGTATTCAACTTTATTTCAACTATTTTAAGAACATTAATATTAAACTATATAATTTGGATGATAATAAGATATATTGAAGAAGAAACATTCATTATAACAGAATTACAAAAGAAAGGACAAACAAAATTACAACAATGAAGAACATAAAAGTAAATGAAAATAAAGAGAGGAAAGGTCTCTCAAGTGAAAACGTGAGTATGGAAGGTCCTTTAAAGCCTTTGGAAAGGTTTTGGTCGTGCCAATATGGTCTCTTATCTCCAGAAATGCCAACTCCACTCAAGGAGAGAAGGGGAGAGTATTTATAGCCCAAGAGGTGGACTTTTTCATTTCCAATCTTCCCCTCCAGTTGCATTGTCATGTTGGCTATTCAGACAGATGAATATCGAGATATATCCTTCTTCAAAGTTGTAGATAATAATGTTGGCCGACCCATTTTAAAATATGGAGTCATTTAGACCTATGGATCCAATTTTATGGTCGGTTGATTAAACAACTTTAATCTATCCATTTCAATCCAGTCTTTTTGAAGGCTAAAATGTGAAAGGGTTTTTGAATAGGAATATGCCTTAAAAACAAAATTATTTATTCCAAAAAGTCTTCCACCCATATATATTCATTTACACTACCAAATCTCAGCTTTATTGGATACTTACATCATGAGATATGTCATGGATTCTGTACAGATTTTATTTCTCGGCCAGAATGGTGGGCTGGACTTCAATGCATATTTTGGGCCCCTTGTTGTTCTTATTAGGCCTTGAAATTTTTATCCTGGACTCCTTAAATTGTCCCCCGAACTATGGTGTTAAATAATTGAATTTAGACCTCTGTGTGTAGCCCAATAAATTAATCTTCATGAAGAGTCCAGTTTCTTCACAGATTCATTGGTCTTGTTTTTGAGGACCTTAAGACCCTTCAAGTGGCAGAATTGGATCATGGTAACATCTAATGATATGTTTTATATTTAAATTAGAATCATACAAAACAAGAACCACATAATTTGGATTATTATAGTGATAGGTATTATTAAAATAGTAAACTGAGTCAATTGGAATACTTCTAAAATGCTCAAAAATTATACTTAATATTAAAACATTAATATTTCACACAAATTATGCACATTTCATATAAAATCAATTAAGGGAGTTTATAATAAGTGATGAAAATATTAAAAACATCCACTCCCCCACACTTAGTATTGTGAATTTCCTCATGTGCAACAAATATAAATACATAAAAAATCATTTTCACCCACCAACAAATATTAAAATTTTGTTTTCTCCAATCAAGGGATGTTTAGACTATTTCACTCATCCATTTTGAATTCCACCACAAGTTGTTGCAGAAACAATGTTCCAAAACTAATTCATTTTTAATTCTCAAATTTAGAAATGGAAAATGTGGATACTCAAAACTCACAACTCTCAAGATGATAAAATTCATTTGTGGAGGTTCACTCTTTCACCAACCAAAAGTGAAAATCTTAGAGTTTTAAAAGAGATCTCAGCTTCCAATCCCTATACAAAGTGCACAAGAATCAAGAGGTATTTTAAGGGGTTTTTCTGTGGCTATGGGATGGTAGGAATATAATGTTCAAGAGAGAGAAGAAGAATGGTAAAACACCAACATAGAAAAAGCAATGCACGTTTTTTTAAAATAAATCATGGAAGGAAATGAAAATACATATTTACAAGCGAATGATTGTGTGAAGAAAGACACAATAGTGAATGAAAATATGAAGGTTATGAGAAGATGGAATATTTAAAAAAGACAAAACTTCTCCCAATAAGAATATAATCCAAGTGTTCTTTTTTTTCTTTTTCTTTTTTTATTTTTTCGAAAGTTGACCTTGAAACAGATCTCACACTCATATCCCAACCGATGTTTTATCTCCTCACGACACTAATTGAAATGGTTATAACAAGATAAAAGGTTGAGAAAGAGTGATTTTTGACCAACCCAACACACAACCCATTTTTTCAATTTTTTGTTTTTGATTTTTTTTATCATTTTTTTTTTGAAAACCTGTCAATAACAATTACAAAATTACATAAATGGATGTACATTATATTCCCCAAGACACACTGAATGACAACCTCTCCCCCACACTGAAATGGATGCTTGCCCTCATGAAGATGATAACCCGTTGAAAATAAATAATAGGGTACCCAAATACTAAAATACATTCCCCCCAAACATAAATTTCAGAAACAATATGCAATGAAAATCCATGTTGATTTTGGGTGGGAAAAGGTATTGTTCTTGTAATGTGGCTATCAAGGAAAAGGTTTTCATAGGCTCTAAGGGGCTTTCAAAAGGATGATAAATGTATGGTTATTGGGAGGCTATTTTCCTATTATAATTCTCATGTGGTTCGGAAAATGCCTCTATCATATTAATGCACACTAAATTAGGAAATTCATCTCGAAGGTCCACAAACACAAGACTCACAAATGTGGGTGAAAACACCCATTTTGAAAAGATGGCCATTGGTGGCCTCGGCATGAAATCAAAGGTTATTCCTCACGGTTAGGGAAAATCATTTTCCAAATCAAAAATTGAGAATTCAAAATTTGTTAATTTTGAAACAAAATTCATTATCCATAGTCTTGATGAAAATAAAAAAATTTGAGACAAAAACATGTCTGTTAACTCCCCAAAATGGATGGACAAAATTTCAAAACTCGATGGTGACTAAGCCTGACTCGTTGTTTTTTTTGTATTTTTTTGGTTTTTATGGTTTTTTAGGTTTTTATATTTTTTTGTTTTTTTATAAAGATACACCCACACAAAAGAGAAAGAGAAAAATAATGGGCTTGATGAAGAAAGTGGTAGAAATTGAAAGAGATAGGAAGAAGAAGAAATATGTTGCGAGAGGAAGAGATAGAGAGATTTAAAGAGAAAGAGATTCCCCCTAGTTTGGATTTGGAGGGTCTCCATCTATAATGCCCCAACCCTAGTTACCCAGAGTCAGTGCATTATTTTAATAAATTGTCATGACTACAAGGAATCAAGTCCTGAAGGACCGATCGGTTTAGCAGTCTTGGAAAATAGATTACATACATGAATGTTATATTACACTTTATAACATACAAAGAAACATAAATTATCCTCTATTAAAATCATTATTCCCTTGTCTTAACCCTGCATATCAATCACAATACACTTCTTGGAATCCTAGGAAAAATAATACATTGAAAGGGGTGAGATCAGATGCTCAGTAAGGGTAATCATATAGAGGAAACATTCATAAAAAAGAATAAAAATTTAAGGAATTTTATAGATAAACAAAATCCTTTTAAACTTTAACTTCAGCATAACATGGAAAACATAAAATGAAATAATTTCATTTACTTATTCACATGGATATTCTACTAGTCGAACAATCACATGCAATATCAATAACCACTTACATAATGATGGAATGCATAATTCCAGACTATCATAACCACATAGTCAAGGCCTTGTGCCAAGACACTAGTTTGTCTCATGAGACCTACTTATGAATCAAGGAGCTATAGCGGGCTCCACCCATCCCTTACTAAGTCCAATGAATTCCTCATATGAATATGTTTAAACATAACATAAACATTCCTATTAAAACTAGCATACGAAATGTCAATACTTTCTCCATAAACCATGAATGGTATAAATATAACACATCCATAGTCAAACATATCTCAAAACCTTCAATACAATATAAATGTTTTTTATCATAATAAATCATCTTCAAACATGTTTAAAATTCATCAAAGTATGTTGACATAGACGAAAATGATTTGTAAAACTCATTGAGAAAAATATCCCTTTTTCATGAAAACATTTAAAAGTCACACAATTTAAAAAGGAAGACATTTAAAGACCTTTTTTTAATCAAATTTTCCCATACAACTTTGAATCTTTTTAAAGGAATTAACATTTTAATAACATTCATGTCCATATAAATAAATCTTTAAAAACCATTTTGAAGACATGGACATTAATGAGAAAGATTTAGATGAATAAATATTTAAAACATTGGAAATGATGTTTCAGTAAAAAATTCCATTAAAATAATCCCATTGAAAACTCTTTCCTGAATCATGGACATAGATAATAAATGTTTCCCTGTAGATACTTACGTAAAAACAACCTCGGATAATAAAGAGATTGTGAAATTAACCCATACCAATCTGGTAACTTACAAAACATACATCCCATGAAAAAGGGATCATACAATGAATTTGTAAATACACATAAATTAAACTATATTACACAAAGAATAAAATTATGGGCAGTACATACACCACACAAAAGGTAATAGTGGAAATATGGCACGAATCTCACGGGAATAAGGAGTGAGATGAAAACCCCTTACCTTGTACTTTTCCTTGGTCGAGGGTAGGTTAATCTCTTGTATAATTGTTAATTAATTGGTATTAAATTATAAAATAATCATATACAAAAATATTATATCATATATAATCTTTTAATATTCCTTTGTTAATAATATTTTAGTATTATCGTCATTTAGGGTGTTAACTTAAACGTTTTCTTTTATATTTTTTGTTACATAAGTTGTGTTTTTATCTATAGGTTGTCTCATATTCATATCCAGAATTATATCAAGTCCTTAAACAGTATTTTTAATCATCAAATGAAAATTAGTCTTGAATGGATACGATGGGTAATGAATCATATCACGTTCGTGGAGACGGTAGTCTGTACGTACGTATGAGAGACAATATAATTCTTTTGATATTAAAATAATATATAATGTAATGTCTCAGGTTTTCCATGTATTATTTAAATATTTTATGGATGTTAATTCTGGACCAGACTCTAAGATGGCATGCAGTTCCGAGGCCCGGTGAGCCCGGAACGAATGTTTGAATTTTATTTGATAATTAAATTATGTGTGCATGTGGCTTTCCTGAAGAAGTTGAATAACTCCCGAACGGGTGCTCAGATCATAAATCTGAGGGAACCGTTGCGTTCAGAACAACAATTTTACCTTAGGCGAGGCCTAACATCGGCTGGCACAGGTCGGTGGTGAAATCTAGTTTTTGGAAGTAAGAGTAATAAAATATTTAACAAAAATGTTTTATTCTACAGTGAGATTTTATTAAATCTGTTGCAGCGGATATCATCTTTTTAAATAAAGGCTTGTGCAGGGTACATATTTATAAACTTCATAACCCTGAAACCCTAGGCGGCTTTGGAGGCTCTGGAGAGAACCTCCCAACACAGTGACGATGACGCGACGACCAGATCATCACCGACGAATGCCGCAGAATCCAGGTAGGATGTTTGTTTGTGATTTAATTCCCCATTCTTGATCTCTATGACAAACATGGACAAATACACGAATAGATTATCCCGTGGATCGATTGTTCTTGTTGGATGGGATACTAGCAGGAATCGTGGGATTTGATTATTGATATTGTTTTGGTTTTCATTCAAACTTCTAATTGTGACGAACCAAGATCGACACGAACATCAATCGAGGTTCGTCCCTCTTGATTGTTGTCTTTTTCACTCCTGATTCTGACACGTTCTTCATGTGCGTTCTACGAGTTCTTGGGGAAAATCGATCATTGCGCATTCATTTGTTGGCGCAATGATCTGAAATCAATGATCCAACATCTAGATGACCTAACGGAGGTGCGACGACGATGGTGGCAGATAAATCAATGTGGTTCGGAAGTTCCTGTTCTTCTAGATTTTTCGTGCGGACGGATCGGGATACGTTTTCAAGGCTGATCGGAAGCCTGAAATCGATGGAATCTGTTTCGTAGGGGCAGGATGACCCCAAATCCAGAGTTTCGTAATGATTGGATGGTTGGATCAAGATACGGATGATCGGACGAAGCGTGAAGAAGAAGACGACATTCTGAAAATTTCCCGACTACACATCGTGTAGTATGGGCTACACGGTGTGTACACATCGGTGGGATTACCTGGCATGTGGTCTGGGAGTACATGGGCACGGGTAGGGTACACGGCCAAGGACACGCCTTGTTTACCCCTCCCCGTCGCGATACACGGAATACCCTATGTACAGGTACACGGGCGGGCAACACGGACATGGGCAGAGACCGTGTACGAGTACATGGCCAGCATACACGGATCAAGCCCAGGTGCTTGGAGACGACATGTGATTCTTCTACATGTAGTGTAGTTGCTTTGTATCTGACAAGCCGATTGACACGGTGAAGGTTCCGGGCTCAGCGGAAGCGTGTGGGTGGATATGCCCACTTGGCTTTTTGCAATTAACGATGATCAATCCGGGATCAATATGACAATAAACGCAAGTCTCCACGGATCGAATCACAGTAATGGACAAAGAGAATAAAATCCCGGAACCACAAAGTAGGATCGCTACAGGTTGATTATAATTAATTTAATCAATTTGAAAAGAATTACTTTTTGGGTGTTCTTTCTTCATTGATGTTCTTGATCACGTTTCGATGTGATCCGTCATTGCGTCGTAGAAGCCAAGTGTAGACTTCCTCTAGCGGTGATCCACATGTGTACCTCGTATCTCGGGACGTCGAAAAAGGAGTCTCCGGGTGCTAGCGTGGAGAAACCTTTGCTTGAATTGTCCGCCTTAGATCATCTTGATCCGATGAAAGAGGATCTCTCTCGATATTGAGGGCATTCTTGGAGGAAGAGGTTCTTTCGGGATTGAAATAATTTTCTTGAATTTTTGTGCACAACGATTCTCTTGGGTTAGGAAAACTGTTGGGGTTGTGAGGATATTTATAATCAGGTTTCAGGTTGTGGAGTTATGACAATAAATAAATGCATTATGCATTTTATTTATTTCATTAACTCCCATTGGAAAACCCCATGTCGAATCATTAATTCCTTGACATGTGCCCACATTGATTAAAAATAAAAATCATTTAATAAAAACGATATTTCCTCAAAATCCCGACTGGAAAAACTACACGGCGTGTACTTGTTTTTCATTGAAAACTACACAGTGTGTACATTTAATGTACATGGCATGTATTTCTGGTTTTCATTTATTCATTTCCTTTCCAAAAAGAAAACTACATGGCGTGTACAACTAATAATACACGGTGTGTCATAAAACTACATGGCGTGTACTCAATGATACATGGCATGTACTTGTTTTATTTTATTATTATTCTTCCTCCAATATAAAATGATTAATCTTCGTTGAATAATTATTAAACCACGTATGGGAATAATCTTTATTCTACTTTAGATACTTGAATACACTTAGGGTCTGACCCTCTAGGCCTCTTTCTCATTAGCATTAGGCAGGCTTGCCTAAAGTCCAAGATTACTGTCTAGCAACGGGTCAAGGCACCCAAGAGAAAGAAGTTGATGCCGCATTGATGTATCACCTCAAACGAACGCTTATTGTGTAATTTTATCTCTTTGTATTGATATCTCATCAAGCAGGTTTCATAGCAGTGTCATAAACCTATATGGTTGATCCATCATTTTTTGACTACCTGAAATAAACTTTTCATTTACACCATGGCCATGGAATTTATTTTGACAGTTCAAATTCAATCAAAGGTCCGAGATATCAACTTCCATAAATGGAAGGGAAAAATCCTTCCTCGACTTATCCATTAACAACATGTCACTCGTGACGCACCCTACTTCCTGCCAACTGTCTGCGTGACGGTTTTCTTCAGTAAATCTAAGTGCGCGAGTCATGACATGAGTTAATGATAATCTTATAGTCTAAGGAACATTACACACTCTCATAGATAGTAATGTCCAATGACCCCAAGACATACGGAATTAATACTGGCGTGTCTGTTCTCATAATCTCCCATCTTGGAGATTACCATGTGCGAGCTCCATCAGAGAGAGTCTCGTCTTCTTATGAGTACTCGCACATTACTGTCTGTATACTTTGTGTCCTATCATAGTATGTCATCCAACCATAGAACTTTATTTAAGAATATTGTTATATCATTTCCAGGTTCGCATTATAGCGGGGATATGCCATGACCTTATCAATGCAACAAATATTCTAGGAAATTATTATATTATAGTCATGAAGAACAATGAAAAATATATAATAAGTGAACATTCATGTAATCAAAAGTACAAAACAGTTGGTTCTTAGAACACCAACCCTTACAAACTCCCACTTGGACTAGAGCCAACTGCCTACGACTTTTAGTCCGCTAGAACTCACATGATGATCATGATTCTGCTAAGTCAAGGCATTAGTCAGGGGGTCTGCCACATTGTCTTCCGTGTAAATACTGCTCACCGCAACTTCACCTCTCTGCGAAAAATCCCTCAAGAGATGATACTTCCGAAGTATGTGCTTTGTCTGCTGATGTGACCTTGGCTCTTTTGCAAGTTCCCCTGGTGCAGTATTATCACAATATAGTGTGATAGGATCTCTAGTGCTTGGTACAACATCCAGCTCTTGGATGAAGCTTCGTATCCAAACTACTTCTTTAGCTGCCTCAGAAGCTATGATATACTCGGACTCTGCTGTAGAATCTTCCACAACACTTTGCTTTCAGCTCTTCCTGATCACTGCACCTCAATTCTAACTAAAGATGTATCCAGTCTGCAACTTCATGTCATCTTGATCTGTCTGGAAACTAGCATCTACATGTCCTCTGATGACTAGTTCCTAATCTCTTCCAAAATGCAGGAACATATCCTTATTATGCCTCAGATACATAAGTATAGTCTTGAATACCATCCAATTCCGGTCTTTTGGATCATCTTGAAATCTGCCTACCACACTTAATGCGTAAGCAACATCTATCCTCATACATAGAATAGCATACATGACTGATCCAATCATGGATTTTTAAGGGATCCTTGCCATTCTTTTTCTTTCCTCATGTATCTAAGGAAACATTTTCATGGAACGATGAATGCCATGTGACACTGGAAACAATCCCCTCTTGGATTGTTCCATACTAAATCTCTTTAGTATCATGTCAATGTATGTACTTTGACTCAGGCCCAGTATTCTCTTGGATCTATCAGGATGGATCTTGATCCCTAGAATATATGCTGCCTCACCCAAGTCTTTCATGGAGAAACATTTATGCAACCATGCCTTAACTGACTGTAAGACAGCTACTTCATTTCCAATTAGCAATATGTCATCAACATATACTATTAGGAAAATGACAGCACTTCCACTAAACCTTTTGTAGACACAAGGCTCACATTCATTCTTAACAAAGCCAAATTCCGTTACGAATTCATAAAAATGAATGATCCATGACCTTGATGCTTGTTTTAATACATAAATGGATTTCTGTATCTTTCATACCTTGTTGGCATCCTTTGGAGTCACAAACCCTTTAGGTTGTGTCATGTAGACCTCATCCTGGAGGTTGCCGTTAAAGAATGCTGTTTTGAAATCCATTTTCCAAATTTCATAGTCATGGTAAGCGGCAATGGACAATAGGATTCTGATGGATTTCAGCATCACAACAGGTGAAAAGGTTTCATCATAGTCAATTCCTTAACACTGTCTAAAACCTTTTGCAACCATTCGTGCCTTATAGGTGCTGACTTTCCCCTCCATGTCCAGTTTCATCTTGAATACCCATTTATTACCAATAGTATTTACATCAACTAGAGGATCTACCAAAATATAGACTTGGTTTTGGTACATGGAATCCATTTTAGAATTCATGGATTCTTTCCACTTGGCAATGACTGTGCCTTCAACTGCTTCCATGTAGGTAATAGGATCATCATTGTCAACCAATAATGAGTCACCATCCCCAGTGACAAGAAAACCATATCGTTCTGGTTCTCTCACCTCTCTCGTGCTCCTATGCAGTTCTTGTGTCTCTGGAATAGATTGTTCTTCCACGGGGCTTTGTGGAATCTGTTCTTGTACCAACTCCTGTGTATCTTGATCCTCGACTTCATCGAAGTCTATCTCTCTCCCACTATCTCTTTTGGAGATGTGATCCCCCTCAAGGAATATGGTGTGTCTTTCCACTGTAACCTTTTTGTCTGAGGGGTTTTATAAGTAATATCCCTTTGTTTCCTTAGGATATCCTATAAAGATACACTTTGTTCCTCGGGGTGCAAGCTTGTTACCTAAATAGGCCTTAACAAATGATTCGCTACCCCACACAAGAAAATTCGATAACATGGATTTGCGTCCACTTCATAACTCGTATGGAATACCATTTATCGATTTATTTTGTACTTGGATTAGTATGTGTGTTGCTGTTTGTAATGAATATCCTCAAAAGGATAATGGAAGAGTTGCATGACTCATCATTGATCTCACCATGTCCAACAAGGTGTTGTTCCTCCTTTCACTTACACCATTCCACTGTGGTGTGTAAGGAGGAGTGAGTTGAGATAGAATCCGAAACTCCCATAAGAAATCAATGAAGTCTTGATTAAGATATTATCCTCCTCTATCTGAGCGGAGTTTCTTAATCTTCTTACCATGCTTGTTCTCGACATCATTCTAGTATTCTTTGAACCGATCAAAAGAATCTGACTTATAACTCATTAAGTAGATATATCCATATCTACTAAAATCATCAGTAAAAGTTATAAGGTAAGAGAACCCACCCCTTGCATAAACTGGAAATGGTCCACACACATCAGTGTGAACTAATTTTAGAAGCTCTTTAGCTCTTTCACCGTTCCCACTAAATGGGGCTTTGGTCATTTTGCCTTGTAGACACGCATGACATACACCAAGTTGTTTTAGTTCGAAAGAATCTAAATACCCATCTAGATGTAATTTTGTCAAACGTTTCTCATTGACATGACCTAGCCGGTGATGCCAAAGTTGGGTGTGGTATGATTCATGTGAATTAACTTTGTCATCGATTGCCATTACTTGGTTTGTGTAGTCTGACACATAAAGGCCATTATATAAATGTGCCCTACCAAAACAAATGTTATCTTTATAAAAGTAGCAACATCCAATTCCAAACTTGAAGATGAATCCATCAGTATCTAAAATGGATACTAAAATAATGATTTTGGTTACAGAGGGTACATAATAACATCCTATTAAAACCAAGATCATCCCAGTTGGAAATGTGAGATGGTAGTCTCTGATAGCTACATCAGCGAGTCTAGCTCTGTTGGCTGCCCATAGATCTACCTCACCTCTGTCAATCTTCTTGAATCTACGTGGTTCTTATATTTGGATACATATGTGATAACCACAAGCATTATCTAATACCCAATTAGTAGAAACAGATAGATTTCATTCAATGACAAACGCACCTGAAGCTTCCCGTTGCTTCCTTGGCTGCGTGCAGTTTTTCTACCAGTGGCCCTTCTTACCACATGCGAAACAAATAACATCATGTTCCCTTGGCTCCCCTTTGATCATCCTTTTCTTGGAAGGCCTTAAAGAAGAATTGGGCTTTAATCTGTTCGCCTTCCCATTCCTTTTATTCACAATAAGGACATATGGTTTTTCACACATCATGTCATTATCCACTTGGAGAATAAGGATAAAAAGATCAGAGAGAGACATCTCAATGTTGGTCATATTGATGTTCACAACAATGTTTGAGAAGCTCTGGGGGAGTGATCCAAGAATGAGATCGGTACCCAGTTTTTCGGGGATTTTAAACCCTAGAACCTCCAAGCGCTCAATGTAGCTAATGATCTTGACTACATGAGGCCCGGCTGGGGAACCCTCTCCAATCTTTCTCTAAAACAAAGCCTTGAAGATCTCAAACCTTTCATGTCTTTCTCTCTCCTGGTATAAACCACGGAGGAGATCGAGCATGCTATAAGCATCCATGTCATCATGAGACTTCATGAGTTCACTTGAAATTGACGATAGAATCAAACATTGAATGTCGAGAGCGTCGCTCAAATGTTGATCATAGACTAGGAAAGCTTCATCACTCGCCCCTTGGGTAGGCAGATCAGGAAGTGAGGACTCCATCACATAAAACTTTCGTTCATGGCACAGGATAACCCAAAGATGCCTAAACCATTCTTGAAAGTTACTGTCGGTGAGGATTTTGTCTTTATCCAGAATTGATAGCAGAGAAAATGTGGTTGATGAGTTTTTCATCTTGATTCAACAATTAAAAGAGCATATTTATTAGTACTTTCTTGATTACATTTTTATGAGAAATAATAAATTTTTATTAAGTCTCCCACTATTTTATCAAGTCCCAATGGCCCTCACCATTGAACTCGGAATGTATAGTTGCTTTGACATTCTAGTGTCAAGGATCCATATTTCCCTTCGTATAACCCCAACAAGGGTTTGTCAAGCTATTTGAAGGTATTTAGGTAGGCAGTTCTTTTCCTACTGTGAGCTTACAGTTCCTTGATCTGTTGAGTGGACTCCCAATCATGAAATCCTGACTTGGATTTCCTCAACTCTTGCCTCCAATATTACACCAAGTATAGCAAGGGGTACTTCTCTTGATGTAATATGGTTAAGTCAACCTGAAACCTTTCATAAAGGCTTCCTTTATAAATGTAAGTGTCCCAACAAGTGTTGGTCAAACACAGAGTTTTATTGAGTCTTTCCCTTAATCAGGTAACGGAAGGCTTGGTCTGACTTAATATGGTATTGAGGGATTTTAGTGCTTTATGCATAGTTTCACATTATCACATGCTTGTTAATATTAAGTGATGCTTGCTTAAGTGATTAACCATGTTCTGATAATGTTTACGCATAGTTCAGTTTTTATTTTATTCCATCTTGGAATGGTTGTTTATTTCATTAATTATGTGATTGCGACAACACATACATAATATATAAACCATGCAATCAGACAGAAATAAAATAAAATGGCCTGATCATGAGCTTCTATTGGTTAGCTTATCTAGCGGTTTGATAAGCTAACCCTTACCTAGGGAAAACACCTTGAACTTGATGGTTCGTGTTTTGCAGCTCCCACATGTCCACCTTTGTATCTACTTGCATCGATTTCGCCTCGGCTTCAGGATTTGAATATGTCTCCTCCGGCTTGGGAGATCCTCCATTACATGGGTTTACATTAAATAATCTATGGGCACGCAGGCCCTATAATTTATTGGAAGAAGGCTCGCAGGCTAACAAATTTAATATAAATAAATTTAAATGAAACCATACACATAAAAAGGGTCTTTGGTCTATCTCATGATCATCCATAGCATGCAACAACATTTACGCACATTTAGAATTCAAATTATTTTAATCGTTCTTTCATTTAAGATAAGTCGTGCTCGAATTCAATTAATTATGATATTATAATTAATCAATTATTTATCTTAAATTCCTTTATTAATTTCCTTGAGATTCTTCTCATCCATATTCCTTGTACGTCTCTTTGTACAATGGAGGAAACCTGGTGAAATTCCATTTCTGGAAAGTACACAGCGTGTAGTTTATAATTACACAGCAGATATTTCTTTTCACCTTTTATCTAAAGTACACGCCGGGGGCTTTGGCGTGTTTTCTGTACTTTGGAAATTTTGGAGTACATGGCATGTAGATAAATCATACATGGCATGTACTTCCTTGTTACGTGGTAACTGTCCTGGTGATCCCGTGTACGCGGTACGCGGCTTATCCTTGTACACGGTTTCACCTGGGTCGGAACGGACTACATGGCGTGTTGCTCCAACATACATGCCGTGTATTTCGGTTTCCACGCACCGTTCAATTTTGGTCAACACGGCGTGATTAATACTTAGGAATATTCAATTCAAATGGCATGGTTTGGCACACCAGTGTCGGTTCGTTGAACCTAAGTACACGACGTGTAATTTTAATTACACGCCATGTAATCCCATGTTTTACGGACAGAAAGATCGGCTCCTCCAGATGAGTTCCTCATTTTTATTTTAATCAAAATTAAAATTAAAAGGCCATTTCTATGATATGAATCAAGAAACAAAGGAGGAAGAACAGATCTCATTTATTCAGATTTAATGAATGATTTATTTCGAATTGAATCAAATATAAATGCATCAATTATCAATGAAAATTAAATAACTATAATCAATGTTGTAACCTCCCTCTGATACCATTTGAAGGTTCTGGGCGCAGCGGAAGGGCATGGGTGGATGTGCCCACTTGGATTTTTGTCACTAACAATGATCAATCCGGGATCAATATGATAATAAACGCCAGTCTCCATGGATCGAATCACAGTAATGGACCAAGAAAAGAAAATCCCGGAACCACAAATTAGGATCGTTACAGGTTGATTATAATTAATTTAATCAATTGGAAAAGATATACCTTTTGGGTGTTCTTTCTTCATTGATTTTCTTGATCACGTTCCGATGTGATCCATCATTGCGTTGCAGAAGCCAAGTGTAGACTTCCTCTAGCGGTGATCCACACGTGTACCTCGTATCTCGGGATGTCGCCAAAGGAGTCTCCGGGTTCTAGTGTGGAGAAACCTTTTCTTGTGTTTTCTGCCTTAGATTGACTTGATCCGATGAAAGTGGATCTCTCTCGATCTTGAGAGCATTCTTAGAGGAAGAGGTTCGTTCGGACTTGAAACAATTCCCCAGAATTGTTTTGTACAACGATTCTCTTGGGTTAGGAAAAGAGTTGGGGTTGTGAGGATATTTATAATCAGGTTTCAGGTTGTGGAGTTATGACAATAAATAAATGCGTTACACGTTTTATTTATTTTATTAACTTCCATTTGAAAACACCATGTCAAATCATTAATTCCTTGACATGCGCCCACACTGATTATAAATAAAAATCATTTAATAAAAACGATATTTCCTTCAAAACCCGACTGGAAAAACTACACGGTGTGTATTAATAAATACACGGCATGTACTTGTTTTTCATTGAAAACTACACGGTGTGTACATTTAATGTACATGGCTTGTATATCTTGTTTCATTTATTTATTTCCATTCCAAAAAGAAAAATACACGTCATGTACATCTAATAATACATGGCGTGTATTAAAATTACCCAGCGTGTACTCAATGATACACGGCGTGTACTTGTTTTATTTTATTCTTATTCTTCCTCCAAATTAGAACGATTTAGGCTTCCTTTAATAATTATTAAACCAAGTATGGGAATAATATTTTTTCTACATGAGATACTTGAATACACTTAGTGTGTGACCCTCTAGGCCTCTGTCTCGTTGGCATTAGGCAGGCTTGTCTAAAGTCCAAGATTACTGTCTAGCAATGGGCCAAGGCGCCCAAGAGAAAGAAGTTGATTCCAGATTGACTTATCACCTCATACGAATGCTTACGGTGTAATTTAAACCCTTTGTCTCGATATCTCATCAACTAGGTTTCATGGAAGTGTCATAAACTTATATACTTGATCAGTCGTTCTTTGACTACCTGAAATAAACTTGTCGTTTACACCATGGCCCTAGAATTTAATTCGACAGTTCTATTTCAATAAAAGGGCCAAGATATCAACTTTTATAAATGGAAGGGACAAATACTTCCTCGACTTATCCATTAACAACATGTCACTCGTGACGCACCCAACGTACCCTACTTCCCGCCAAATGTCTGCGTGACAGTTTTCGTCAGTAAATCTTAGTGCGCGAGTCATGACATGAGTTAATTATAATCTTCCAGTCTAAGGACCATTACACGCGCTCATAGATAGTAATGTCTGATGACACCAAGACATGCAGAATTACTACTGGTAGGTTTGTTCTCATAATCTCCCATCTTGGAGATTACCAAGTGAGAACTCAATAAGAGAGAGTCTCGTCTTCTTATGAGTACTCGCACATGACGTTCTGTATACTATGTGTCATATCATAGTATGTCATCCAACCGTAGAACTTTATTTACAAATATTGTTATATCCTTTCAAGGTTCTCATCATAGCAGGGCTCTGCCATGACCTTATCAATGCAACAAATATTTCAGGACATTATTATATTATAGTCATGCAGAACAATGAACAATATATAATAAGTGAACATTCATGTAATCAAAAGTACAAAACAGTTGGTTCTCAGAACACCAACCCTTACACAGGGGCCGTTTACATGGGCAGTACCCGGAGTCACGGAACACGGTGTGTGATTATTCTACATGTCGTGTAGTTGAGTTTTACACAGCTTAATAGGATGACTCGGTCCATTTACACAGCTATTACCCAAGGTCATGGAACACGGCGTCTAACCATACTACACGTCGTGTACCCAATTCTTCATGGATTGAGCCACATGTCTTCTGTGACTTCGGCTAGCTTCTTAGGGTTCGTACCATTAGTCTTTCCCCTAAATATTTTGGTATCATTTCTTATATACAAGAGTATGATCCCTTCAGCAGGACTTCCAGAATAAAGTTTTTGGAATCCCCTCTGTGAGACATAGATCTGGATCCTCTATTCATTCATAGAACCCTAGGTAGAGTTCTTGGTTTCGACGTGACCAATTTTACCCGGGTGTCGATCCTCTACTTTGCGAATTAGCTCAGACTAAGTTTTCAGAATCACACCATGGCTTTTGGTTGTGATCCTCATCTGAGCATCATGTTCCCAAAGTACTTTTGGAGTGTGTTATCCTAGAACGAGTACTTCGTATCTCTCTCTTCAGACCTAGCAGTTTGTTATCCCAGTTGCATTCTTAGTGGAAATATTCAAGCTAGATCTTAGTGGTGGTTTCTTGTTGGTCATTTGTGTATGATTATATTTGGAGGTTCTTGTTATATGTTCGGTAGACATATACTGTGTAGATCTGACTGTACCTTTCTGTTGTGGTATTTTCCTTTGTTGTTTTCCTTTCTGTTTTCGGGGTGTCCTACTGGGTATTGTTATACTCACCCCTGCACGGGCTTTGTCCGCATGTGTCGTGTCTTGTGCAGACGAGCGCGCCTTTGACAGGATTCTAGGTGGACCAAGATCGGATGGTACTTAATGAGATCAGACAGGCCGAGGTGTGTTCTTACGGCTACAGACTGTAGTCCCATCACCTTTCTCTACAGGTTGGACTTTGTTACAGACTTTATTTTTGGTGGGCTTGTACTTTTGGCCCACCGCTTACTTTCCTGTACTTTACTTTCCTGTCGTACTCTGTGGTTGGGTTTTAGTGTATGCATGCATGTTTTCCCTTCAGTAGTTTTTACTTTTCAGATTTTTGGGCTTGGAGATGTGTGTGGGTGTGTACATGTTTATATGAAATGCCTCCAATGTTAGTAGTGTGCCTACATGGTTCTAGTCACCAGCCCCTGGCCTATTGAAGGCGGGGTTGGGGAGTTGAGGCTCTGGCCCCACTGGGATGGGTCGTGACAGAGTGGTATCAGAGGTGGTTGGTTCTACTTTAGGACCGATAGTCTGTGAGTTGGTTATGGGAAACAATGATTTGTGTTTTGAGTTCTTCTTTCATGTCAGGGACCCCAGTGTTGGTGCGGGCAGCCGACGTATCCATACATCAGGACACTGATAACTTGGTTTTCGACTCGGAACGTGAGAACACTGGTTGCAGGGGAAAATAATTGTACATGCATCATATAAGAATGGGTTTTTGTTTCCATGTCCTTCTTGATTCAGCACTCATGGGCTCAGAGATGGTGAGAGCTACTACAGAGAAGGTGCAGGTCATCCAGGAGTGGATGAAGACTGCACAGAGTTGGCAGAAGCCATATACCGATAGGAGGCGAAGGCCCTTGGAGTTTGAGGATGGAGACCATGTGTTCCTTCGGGTCTTGCCTCGATGGGGATTGTGTTGATTTGGCTGAGGCGGCAAGCTATCTCCAAGGTTCGTTGGCCCTTTTTAGATTCTTGGAAGAGTTGGCGAGGTGGTGTATCGCTTGGCTCTACCTCCCCAGATGGAACAGGTATACAACGTCTTCCATGTTTCGTAGCTACGGAGGTACGTGCACGATCCATCCCACGTTATCGACTACGGCGAGCTGGAAATCGATGATGCAGCAACCTTTGCAGAGTACCCAGTGAAGATCGAGGATCAACAGGAGAAGATCCTTTGTGGGAGATCTATTCCCTTGGTGCATGTTTGGTGGCAGCACGAGAATCTCCAGGAGAGCACGTGGGAGCGGGAGGCTCAGATTCGCGTGCAGTACCCACATCTTTTTGAGTAGTCTTTGTTTTGTCTTTTAGGGGACATAAAAGCCCTATGGTGGGTGTGATGTAATGTCTTGGGTTTTTCCATGTATTATTTTAATATTTTATGGAAATTAATTCGAGACCAGACTCTGAGATGGCGTGCAGTTCCGAGGCCCGGTGAGCCCGGAACGAATGTTTGAATTTAATTTTATAATTAAATTACTCACGCGTGCGGTTTTCATGAAGAAGTGGAATAACTCTAGAACGGGTGCTCGGATTAGAAATATGAGGGCACTGTTGTGTTCAGAACATCGATTTTGCCTTAGGTGATGCCTAACATCGGCCGGCGCAGGTCGGTGGTGAAATCTAGTTTTTGAACGTTAGAGAAATAAAATATTTAATAAAAATATTTTATTCTACATTGAGATTTTATTAAATCTGTTGCAACGACTACCTTTATTTAAAATAAAGGCTTGTGCTGGGTCCATGGTTACAAACTTCATAACCCTGAAACCATAGGCATCTCTGGAGGCTTTGGAGAGAACCTACCAACACGGCGACGACGATGCGATGACCAGTTCATCGCCGACGAACGTCACAGAATCCAGGTAGGATGTTTTTTTGTGATTTAATTCCATGTTCCTGAAGTCTACAATGAATGCAGACTAATCCACAAACATATTATTCCGTGGATCGATCATTCTTGCGGGATGGGATATTTGTGGGAATCGTGGGATTTGATTCTTGAGATTGTTTTGGTTTTCGTTCATCCTTCTAACGGTGACGAACCAAGATCGACACCAACATCCATCGAGGGTTGTCCTTCTCTATTGTTGTGTTTTTCTCTACCGATTATGACGCATTGTTTGTGCACATTCTACATGTTCTTGCAGAAAATAGATCATTGCGCATTCTTTTTTTGGCGCAATGATTTTAAATGAAGGATCCAACATCGAGATGACCTAACAGAGGTGTGATAGCAACAGCGACAGATAAATCGATGTGGTTTGGAAGTTCCCATTCTTTGAGCGTTTTCGTGCGGACAGATCAGGATGCATTTTCAAGGCCAATCAGAAGCCTGAAACCGACAGAATCGGTTTCGTAGTGGCAGGACGACCCCAAATCCAGAGTTTCATAACGATCGAATCGTTGGATCAAGATCCAAACGTTCGGCCAAAGCGCGAGGAAGAAGATGGCGTTCTGGAAATTTCCCTACTACACGCCATGTAGTATGGGCTACCCGGCGTGTGTTCGTCGGCAGGATTACCAGGCGTGTGTTCCGGGAGTACACGGGAACAGGTAGGGTACACGTCCAAGGACACACCGTGTGTACCCCTCCCCGGCCAGACCTAGCCAGATACACGGGATACCGTGTGTACTAGTACACGGGAAGGTGACATAGACACGGGCATAGACAATGTACGGGCACATGGCCAGTGTACATGGAGCAAGCCCATGTTCTCCTAAATGGCGTGTGATTCTTCTACACGTCATGTAGTTTCTGTCTATCTGACAAGCCTAATGACATGGCCCATTTACACGAGTAGTACCTGGAGTCAAGGAACACAGTGTGTGATTATTCTACACGCCTTGTAGTTGAGTTTTACAAAGCATGAGTGGTTGACACCGGCCTTTTACACGGGCAGTACCCAGGGTCAACGAACAGGGTGTGTAACCATACTTCACACCGTGTACCCAATTCGTCATGGCATGAGCCACTTGTCTTCTGTGACTTGGACTAGCTTCTTAGGGTTCGTACCCTTGGTATTTCCCCTAAAGGTTTTGGTATTATTTCCTATATACAGGAGTATGATCCGTTCAGCAAGACTTCTTGAATAGAGTTTTTGGAATCCCCTCTATGAGACTTAGATCTGGATCCTCTATTCTTTCCTAGAACCCTAGGTATATTTCTTGGTATCGACATGACCAACTTTACTCGGGCGTCAATCCTCTGCTTAGCGGATTAGCTCATACTGAGTTTTCGGAATCACCACATGGATTTTGGTTGTGATCCTCATCTAAGCGTCATGTTCCCAAAGTACTTGTGGAGTGTGTTTACCCGGAACAAGTACTTCATACCACCCTCTTCAGACCTAGTAGTGTGTTCTCCCAGTTGCATGCATAGTGGAAATATTAAAGCTGGATCTTAGTGGTGGTTTCGCGATGGTCGTATGTGTATGAGTATATCTGGAGGTTCTTGACATATGTTCTATAGATATATACTGTGTAGAGCTGACTGTACCTTTCTGTTGTGGTATTTTCCTTTGTTATATTACTTTTTGTTTTTTGGGTGTCCTATTGGGTATTGTTATACTCACCCTTTCACGTGCTTTTCCCGCACATGTCGTGTCTTGTGAAGACGAGCGAGCCTTTTATAGGATTCTAGGCGGACCAGGACCGGATGGTACTCAATGAGATCAGACCGGCTGAGGTGTGTTCCTATGGATACAGACTGCAGTCCCAGCACCTTTCTTTACAGGTTGGACTTTGTTGTAGAATTTCTTTTTGGTGGGCTTGTACTTTTGGCCCAGGGATTAATTTCATGTACTTTACTTTCCTGTCGTACTCTATGGTTGGGTTTTAGTGTATGCATGCATCTTTTCCTTTCAGAAGTATTTACTTTTCAGCTTTGGGGTCTTGGAGATGTGTGTGCATGTGTACAGGTTTATAGGCAATGCCTCCCATGTTAGTAGTGTGCCTACTCAGTGCTAGTCAAAAGCCCCTAGTCTATTGGAGGCGGGCTTGGGGAATTGCGGCTCGGGCCCCACTAGGACGGGTTGCGACAGAGTTGTATCAGAAGTGGTCGGTTCTACCTTAGGACCGAGAGTCTGTGATTTGGTTTGGGGAAACAGTGTTTGGTGTTTCGAGTTTGGCTTTTAGGTCAGGGACCCTAGTGTTTGTGCGGGTGGACGATGTATCAATACACCAGGACTCTGATAACTTGCTTTTTGAC
Source organism: Viscum album (assembly GCA_963277665.1). Taxonomy (NCBI): domain Eukaryota; kingdom Viridiplantae; phylum Streptophyta; class Magnoliopsida; order Santalales; family Viscaceae; genus Viscum; species Viscum album. The sequence goes on along the minus strand of OY728127.1, from coordinate 1,227,503,568 downwards.
TTGGAACATGAGAACACTGGTTGCAGGGGAAAATAATGGTACATGCATCATATAGGAATGGGTTGTTGTTTCCATGTCCTTCTTGAGTGAGCACTCATGGGCCCAGAGATGGTGAGAGATACTACAGAGAAGGTGCAGGTCATCCAGGAGCACACGAAGACTGCCTAGAGTCGGCAGATCTCATATGCTGACAGGAGGTAGATGCCCTTGGAGTTCGAGGAGGGAGACCATGTGTTCCTTCGGGTCTCACCTCGATGGAGATTGCAGATATTTGGCCGAGGCAGCAAGCTATATCCGAGGTTCATTGGCCCTTTTCAGATTGTGGGCAGAGTTGGCGAGGTTGCGTATTACTTGGCTCTACCTCCCCAAATGGTCCGGGTACACAACGTCTTCCATGTTTCACAGCTATGGAGGTACGTGGACGATCCATCGCACGTTATCTACTAGGGCGAGCTTCACAACGATGATGGAGCAACCTTTGGAGAGTACCCAATGGAGATCGAGGATCGGCAGGAGATGATCTTTCGTGGGTGAGCCATTCTTTTGGTGCGTGTCCGGTGGCAGCACAAGAATCTTCAGGAGAGAGCATGGGAGTGGGAGGCTCAGATTTGTATGCAGTGCCCACATCTTTTTGATTAGCCTTTGTTTTGGATTTTTGGGGAAGTAAAATCCCTAAGGTGGGTGTGATGTAATATCTTGGGGTTTTCCATGTATTATTTTAATATTCTATGGAAATTAATTCGAGACCAGACTCTGAGATGGAATGCAGTTCCGAGTCCCGGTGAGCCCTGAACGAATGTTTGAATTTAATTTGATAATTAAATTACCCGCGCGTGTGTATTTTCAGAAGAAGTGTAATAACTCCCGAATGGGTGCTCGGATCAGAAATACGAGGGCACCGTTGCATTCAGAACATTTATTTTACCTTAGGAGAGGCCTAACATCGGCCGGTGCAGGTCGGTGGTGAAATCTAGTTTTTGGATGTAAGAGTAATAAAATATTTATAAAAATATTTTATTCTACAGTGAGATTTTATTAAATCTATTACAGCGGATATCTTCATTCTAAATAAAGGCTTGCGCAGGGTCCAGGGTTGCAAACCTCATAACCTTGAAACCCTAGACGGCTCTGGATGCTCTGGAGAGAAACTCCCAATGTGGCGACGACGACACGGTGACCAGATCATCGCTGACGAACACCGCAAAATCAAGGTAGGATGTTTTTTTGTGATTTAATTCCCCGTTCTTGATCTCTACGACAAACACGGACTAATCCACTAATAGATTAGCCCGTGGATCGATCGTTCTTGCGGGATGGGATATTTGCGGGAATCATGGGATTTGATTCTTGATATTGTTTTGGTTTTCGTTAAACCTTCTAACGGTGATGAACCAATATCTACATGAACATCGATTAAGGTTCGTCCATCTAGATTGTTCTGTTTTTCTCTCACAATTCTGACACGTTCTTCGTGCACGTTCTATGCGTTCTTGGGAAAAATCGATCGTTGCACATTCTTTTGTTGGAAAAACGATCTGAAATCAAGGATCCAACATCAAGAAGACCTAATGGAGGTGCGACGGTGACAGCGGCGGATAAATCGATGTGGTTCGGATGTTCTCGTTCTTCGAGCATTTTCATGCAGACGGAATGGGATGCGTTTTCAAGGCCGATCGAAAGCTTGAAACCAACAAAATCGATTTCGTAGTGGTGGTATGACCCAAAATCTAGAGTTTCGTAATGATTGAATTGTTGGATCAAGATCCGGAAGATCGGATGAAGCGTGAGGAAGAAGACGGCGTTCTGGAAATTTCCCGACTACATGATGTGTAGTATGGGCTACACGGCATGTGTTCATCAGCGGGATTACCTGGTGTGTTCTCTGGGAGTACATGGTCATGGGTAGGGTTCATGGAAAAGGACACGCCATGTATACCCCTCCTCGGCCAGACCTGGCCAGATACACGGGATACCCCATGTACCGGTACACGGGCGGGCGACACAGACACGGGTAGAGACCGTGTACGGGCACATGGCCAGTATACACGGAGTGAGCCCAGGTGCTCGGACAAGGTGTGTGATTCTTCTACACGCCGTGTATTTAATTTCTATTCAACAAGCCGAATGACACATGTCATTTACACGGGCAGTACCCAGAGTCATGTAACACGCGTGTTGTTGAGTTTTATACAGCTTGAGCGGATGACATGGGCCGTTTAAATGGGTAGTAATCATGGTCAAAGAACACGGCATGTAACCATACTACACGTCGTGTACCCAATTCTTCATGTCTTGAGCCACTTGTCTTCTGTGACTTGGACAAGCTTCTTAGGGTTTGTACCCTTGGTCTTTCCCCTGAAGGTTTTGGTTTCATTTCCTATATACATGAGTATGATCCCTTCAGGAGGACTTCCTAAATATAGTTGTTGGAATCCCCTCTATTAGACTTATAGTCATATCCTCTATTCATTCTTGGAACCCAATGTAGAGTTCTTAGTATCGACGTGACCAACTTTACTCGGGCACCGATCCTCTCCTTAGCGGATTAGCTCAGACTGAGTTGTCGAAATCACCCCATGGCTTTTGGTTGTGATCCTTATCATGTTCCCAAAGTACTTGTGGAGTGTGTTCTCCTAGAATGAGAACTTTGTATCTCTCTCATTAGACCTAAGAGTGTGTTCTCTCGGTTGCATTCTTAGTGGAAATCTTCATGTTGGATCTTAGTGGTGGTTTCGTGATGGTCGTTTGTGTATGAGTATATCTGGAGGTTCTTGTTATAGTTTCGGTATAAATATACTATATAGAGATGACTGTACCTTTCTGTTGTGGTATTTTCCTTTGTTTTATTCCTTTGTGTTTTCGGGGTGTCCTACTGGGTATTGTTATACTCACCCCTACACGGGCTTTGCACGCACGTGTTGTGTCTTGTGCAGATGAGTGAGCCTTTGATAGGATTCTAGGAGGACCAGGACCAGATGTTACTTAGTGAGATTATATAGGCCGAGGTGTGTTCTTACGGCTATAGACTGTAGTCCAAGCACCTTTCTTTACAGGTTGTACTTTGTTACATACTTTCTTTTTGGTGGGCTTGTACTTTTGGCCCAGGGCATACTTTCTTTTACTTTACATTCCTGTCGTACTCTGTGGTTGGGTTTTAGTGTATTCATGCGTCTTTTCATTTTGGTAGTATTTAATTTTCATATTTTTGGGCTTAGAGATGTTTGTGTGTGTGTACAAGTTTATAGTCAATGCCTCCCATGTTAGTAGTGTGCCTACTCGGTGCTAGTCACCAGCCCCTGGCCTATTCGAGTTGAGCTTGGGGAGTTGCGGCTCAGGCCCCATTGGGATGCGTCGTGACATATAATTGGATGGTATATCATATATACATAATAATTATCATTTTATATTAATTATTTACGTCAATTACACATCATTATCAAACCCATCCAAATGATAATGTTTTGAATAACAATTACACCATGACGTAGAGACGGTAAGTCATACGTACGCACGTATGGTGATATGTCAATCAAAGGATGGATAGAATACTGAATATGGTTGTCCCATATTTATGATAAAATCACATTATATATAATATACTGGAGTTATTATTTCAGAATGGGAATAACAACGAATGAAGAAGTTGAAGAAGAATGGAACTTGAAAGAGGGTGGTGAAAACATTAACTCTTCTCCAGGTTCTTCATTTTGATTTGATCAAAAGGGATCCTTAGGTTGTATTTATGATCAAACTAAGGCCTATACGTTTAAGTGAGGGAAGATGGTAAGATATTTGGGTAGATTTTGGCCAATCCAAATAGCTTTGAAAGTGTCAAATAGAGTGATGTGGGAGTTCCCTTTTATAAGAGGGGAGAGAGGCACCTTAGCAAAAACATAAAATATTATTTTATAATAAATTCATATTCCATTTCTAATGGCTCCAAACTGATTTATTTCTAGGAAAAGGTGGGTATGGGTCAAAAAAAACTCAACCAATAGATTTTAGAGAGGTTTGGGTCACATTATTAACCTTATCTTTTAGTTTTAACTCTTAGTTAATTAGTTTGACATTTACCATGTCTATTTGTATTTTCATATTATATGGATAATAAACCTACTATATACATCCAAAAGACCCCCAAGTGGTCCATTCATGATACACATATCATAATATAAGGCCTTTGGCCGAACCGTAGATTCTTAAGAATAGAATATGAATTAATAATATAACATTTGTTTTAAAAACTCCTTTATGTCAATTTTTACACTATATAATAATTTATTTTGGTTGAAGTATTAAAAACTTTATTAATTCGAACCAAATTCATTTATGAAATCCTAACATGTCATATTAAAAAATAAAATTCTTGTATGTCCTCAAATCTTTCAAATTATATTTATTTTAACATTTATAATACCTATTATTTGATTCTTTTATTAATAAGGAAATTACTACATCATTATTGTGTCACAAATAAATTTAATTATTCAATGTATAAAAATTATAAATAAAATACCATTATGTAGGAAATCATTTTAGATTTTATAATGAATATTTATAGTCGAAAATATAACATATATAACCCTATTTATATTTTTTTTTCAAAAATATATATTCTTATGTCATTTTTTAATTTACTTTAACTTAATTTATATAAAGTGTCCTTATCACTTACAAGTGGATCCATGGGGTCCCAAAATCAACCCAAAGTTGACCAGGGTCGGACATGTATCAACCAATAGGGTTAGGACCCGTTTTAGTGTAATTTATTATTATTATAATATTAATTTTACCCTTTTTTACCGGATTTACACTTTAACCATGGTAAATAAAATATTTACCGGAGTTATTATTGAAAATGTATAAAAATAAACGTTACCTATTTACACAATTTGGACCTCCTGATTCTAAATATGGAATCCATTTTTCAAATTCAAAACACATAAGTGTCAGAAATTAATTTAAAATTAATTCTTGTTGTCAAAACAAAAAGCGTGTTTTTAAGAAATAATAATTATCAAAAGATTGGTACTTGCGTATGTCCAGTTTAAATCTGAAATTATGTCCAATGACCAACATTGGATTTAATGGTAAAATAATAATATAAATATACTCTAAAATCCCTCAAATTCATAATTTATCACTATTAATTATTTCGATTAAAAAAGTTTTTTAAATTAAAATTTAGTAATTTTCACTATTCATCAAAATATGAAAGTTATCCGAAACGTACCAAAAATTAACCCTAAGATAATTTTGATACATTGAATCAAAAAATGAAGACCTTTTTGAAATATAAAATGTATAAAATTCCAAAAAAGTGGGTATTACTTTTCATAAAGGCTAGTTTGATTGGTTGTGGTGTATGTTAGAACTCGAAATTGCGTACAACACACGCTACTGCATTATTCAAAGAGAAGCATACCATGGAAGTTTGGGGTGTTACATTCTCCCCTCCTTCAATAAATTTCATCCTCGCAATTTATTATTGGTATTGGAAACATGGGGTTGACATTTCAAAATATCTTAGTTGAAATCCTACATCGAAAAATGGATTAATGAGGCCTCTATTTAAAATAATGAGTGGCAAGTATGAAGGTTACAAAAAATAACACATACTATGGTTTCATGTAGGAAAACATGGATATAGAAGAGAAATATAACCATCAATACCTTATGGAGAGTGGTAGATAACATGGCTATGAAAAGGCCTACAATCACAAAGCCTTAAATTTGTGATGATCTAAGGTACCATCTAGGACAACGTATTTGTTCTAAGATCCGTTTCTTAATTTTTAGGAATTTATTCATGAGATTGTCTAAGATAAGAAGGAGATATACTTACTTTATAATTAGAGTTTTATCCATTAATAAATTTCTACCACAAACTCATCTTTTACTCCAAAACATAATACAACTCAAAATAAATCATATAGGGTTCCAAATATAATGAATTTATAATTCACATATCAGAAACTTTATAAAAAAGAAACTAAATTATACCATCTAGGAACTTCACGTAGACCAGTGGTAGGTGATAAATCCCAATCGCACTATGGTTGTGGGTTCGATTCCCGCATCTTTGTCCGACGCGACGGGTTTTCACATGGTCTGCGTGTTTTCCTTTTATAAAAATCCAAAAATAACCTTTCAAACATAATTATTTCCATCCTTTAGACTTATCCAAAATAATTCTATCCAAACTCAGAGTCCAAAATTTAAAATGAGTTTAAACACAATGAAAATCCTTTTTTCCATGTAATAACATGTGAACACCTTCATCGTGTATTATTTTAAAACATGGTAACATCCTGAATTACTATAAAACCTTTATTGATTACATTCATAATCCCTTATTCCTTATAGAATACTTGATATATTCCTTATATCCAAATTTTTTGAATATTCCAACAATAATGAAATAAACAAACTATTAACCAGTTCCAACAAAGTCAATAATATCCAATATAATTTATCCAAATCAACCATCTCTTATTGGAAAATTACTACCTCAGTATCAAGACCATATTAAGGATTAACTTTCATTCAACCATGTATTTTCAAAAAAAAAGTTTAACTTGTTGTTGAGTCACTTTTCATAGTACCATATAATCTCAAATACTTAATGAAATAGTACTGATGTACAATCCTTATTTATCTCCATAATTCATATAACCAGTACATCGTTGATACAACACTCAAATGAAATAAATATTTAAAAACAAGATAAGAACACTAGTCATTCCTCTTCATCTGTGGTAGTATCATAACTTTATTATTATCCCATAGCATCATTTGGGGTATACTCTGATGAATTGAACATTGATTCGCATAGTGTCCCCACTACTCGCAGATGAAGAATTGTACATTTGATACCTTTTTCTTACCATCGCAATCACGAACATGGGGTCCTTTTTCTCCACAATTATAACATACTCTGATTCGCTTCAATCATTTTCCAAGGTGACTCATTCCACAGTTATCACATATGGGAAAATCCTTGTTTACATTCTTCCCTTTATCTGTCTTTCTCTCTACCATCCTTTTCTTCTCGGGCTTCCCATTGAATCCATAGGACTCTAATAACTCTTTAATTATTTTATCAACACATGATACTATTTCTTCATATGATTATAATACATGGGAGACAATTTCCCTTCTAAATTCTGGCTTAAGACCATGAAAGATATGATACTTCTTACTCTTTGGATAATGCGTATTGCTGGAGTTCTCATTCCTTCTACTTGGCGCCATTTCAAAACAATGGCATACACTAGATTAGTTTATGAATAGAAATACCTAATCCCAAAATTGTAAAACAATTAACATAAATTAAACAGTTTATGGATATAATCCATAATCATAAAAATGTTTTCTTTGAAGAAATATATACTCATAAATCCATCATAATGGTTTGTAAAGAATAGGAGAATTATCCAAAGCATATCCCCCAGGAGTGTCATAACCAAGAGTGCAACAAGGCCCGTTGTCGTGCACCTTTTCTTCTTCGATCCTAGCTCAAAGTGGTATTTTCGGGTTTTACCTCTAGGAACATCTGTGCCAGAGCCACCTCTACCAGCTCGTATCCAGACAAGGATGTATTTCTCGTAAAACTCCCAAATTCTCTTCAATACCAAAATTATAGGAAGTTATTCTATACTAATCCTCAAAGTATATCTTAGGTTTATGTACTCTAATCAGATTTTATCTAAATCTAGCTTCCAAGGTTCTTACTAAATTTTCTTTGATACCAACTGTAAATCCCCAACCCTAGTTACCCAGAGTTGGTGCATTATTTTAATACATTGGCATGATTAAAAGAAATAAAGTCCTAAAGGACCGATCAATTTAGCAGTCTTGGAAAATAGATTACATACATTAATGTTACATTACACTTTATAACATACAAAAGAAGATAAATAATCCCTTATGAATGCCATTATTCCATTGGCATAACCCTGCATATCAATCACAATACACTTCTTGGAATCCTGGGAAAAATAAAACATTGAAAGAAGTGAGCTTAGATGCTCAGTAAGGGTAACAATATAGTGGAAACATTCATAAATAAGCATAAACATTTAAGAAAATTTATAACTAAAACAAAATCCTTTTAAACTTGAACTTCAGCATAACATGGCAAAGATAAAATGAAATAATTCCATTTACTTATTCACATGGATATTCTACTCGTTTAATAATCACATGAAATATCAATAACCACTTTCATAATGATGGAATGCATAATGACGGACTATCATAACCACATATTCAAGGCCTTGTGCCAAGACTATAAATAAGATTTTATCAAGGCCTTGTTCCAAGACACTAGTTTGTCTCATGAGACCTACTGATTCATCAAGGAGTTATAGCGGGCACCACCCATCACTTACTAAGTCCAATTCATTCCTCATATGAATAGGTTTAAACATAACATAAACATTCATATTAAAACTAGCATACGAAATGTTAATACTTTCTCCATAAACCATGAATGGTATAAAAATAACACATCCAAAGTCAAACATATCTCAAAACCTTCAATATAATATAGAAGTTTTGTATCATAATAAATCATCATCAAACAAGTTTAAAATTCATCAAAGGATATTGACATAGATGAAAATGATTTGTAAAAATCATTGAGAGAAATATCTCTTTTCAGGAAAACATTTAAAAGTCACACAACTTAGAAAGGAATACATTTATAGACCTTTTTTTTAATCAATGTTTCCCATACAACTTTGAAACTTTTTAAAGGAATTAACATTTTAAAAACATTAATGTCCATATAAATAAATATTTAAAAACCATTTTGAAGACATGGACAATAATGAGAATGATTTAGAAGAATAAATATTTAAAACATTGGAAATGATGTTTTAATAAAAAATTCCATTCAAATAATCCCTTTTAAAACTCTTTCATGAAACATGGACATAGATTATAAATTTGTCCCTGTAGATACTTACGTAAAAACAACCTCCGAAAATAAAGAGATTATGAAATTAACCCTTACCAATTTGGTAAATTAAGAAAAATACACCCAATGAAAGATGTATCATACAATGAATATGTAAATACACATACATTAAAGTTTATTACACAAAGAATATAATTATTGGCAGTACATACACCACACAAAAGGTAATAGTGTCAATATAGCACGAATCTCATGGGAATAAGGAGTGAGATGAAAACCCCTTACCATGTACTTTTCCTTGGTCGAGGGTATGTTAACCTCCTATATAATAGTTAAATAATTTTTAATAAATTATACAATAATAATATACATAAATATTATATCATACATGATATTTTAATATTGATTTCTTAAAAATATTTTAGTATTATCGTCGTTTCGGGTGTTCACTTACGCATTTTCATTTATATGTTTTTTTACATAAGTCATGTTTGTTATCCATAGGTTGTATCTTATTCATATACACAATTATATCAAGTCCTTAAACATTATTTTTAATCATAAAATGGAAATTAGTCTTGAATGGATACGATGGGGAATGAATCTTATCACGTTCGTGGAGACTGTAGTCTGTACCTACGTACGAGTGACAATATCATTCTTTTGATATTAAAATAATATATAATTGGATGATATATCATAAAAAATGAATAATTATAATGTTATATTTATTATTTACAAAAATTACACATCATTATCATACCCATACAAATAATAATGTTTTGAATAACAATTACACCACGACGTGGAGACGGTAAGATGTACATACGCACGTATGGTGACATATCCTTCAAATGATGTATAGAATACTGAATATGGTTGTACCATATTCATAATAACATCACAGTATATATAATATACTTGAGTTATTATTTTAGAATAGGAATAACGAATGATGAAGAAGTTGAAGAAGAAAGGAACCTGAAAGAGGGTGGTGAAAACATTATCTCTTCTTCGGGTTCTTCCTTTTGATTTGAGAGAAAAGGAGCCTTATGTTGCCTTTATGATCAAACTAAGGCCTCTAGGTTTAAGTGAGGGAAGTTGGGAGGTTATTTGGGCATAATTTGGCCGAGCCAAATGGCATTTAAGGTTTAAAATAGAGTGAAGGGGGAGTTCCCTTTTATAAGAGGGGTGAGGGGAGCCTTAGGAAAAACATAAAATATTATTTTATAATAAATTCATATTGAGTTTATAATGGCTCAAAACTAATTTATTTAGAGTATAAGGTGGGGATGGGTCTAAAACAAATCATCCAATAGGTTTTATATAGGTTTGGGTCACTTTATTAACCTTATCTTTTAGTTTTAAGTCTTAGTTAATTAGTTTGACATTTACCATGTCTCTTTGTATTTTTATATTATATGGTTAATAAACATACTATATACATCCAAGAGACCCTCAAGTGGCCCATTAATGATACAAATATCATGATATAAGTCCTTTGGCCAAACCATTGATTTTTAATAATAGAATATGAATTACTAATACAATACTTGTTTTAAAAATTCATTTTTGACAATTTTGACACTATTTAATAATATATTTTTTTAAAGTCTTAACAACTTTATTAATTCGAAACAAATTCATTTAAAATATCCTATCATGTCATATTAAAAAATAAAATTCGTGTATGTCATCAAAACATTCAAATTATATTTATTTTAACATTTATAATACCTATTATTTGATTCTTTTATTAATAAGGAAAATACTGCATCATTATTGTGTCATAAATAAATTTAATTATTCAATGTCTAAAAGTTATAAATATAATACCATTATGTAGGAAACATTTTTATATTTCTAATTAATATTTATAGTCAAAAATATAATAGATATAACCCTATGTAAAAATTGTTTTTCTAAATGATATATGCTTATGCCATTTTCATATTTACTTTAACTTAATTTATATAAAGTGTCCTTATCACTTACAAGTGGATCCATGGGGTTCCAAAATTGACCCAAAGATGACCACTGTCGGAAATGTATCTACCAATAGGGTTAGGACACATTTTAGGGTAATTTATTATTATTATAATATTAATTTTTACCCTTATTTACCGGATTTACCATTTAACAATGGTAAATAAAATATTTACGGGAGTCATTATTGAAAACGTATAAAAATAAAAGTTACCTATTTACACAATTTGGACCTCCTGATTAAAAATATGGAATCCATTTTTCTAAATTCAAAACACAGAATGGCAGAAATTAATTTAAAAGTAATTCCCGTTGTCAAAACAAAAAGCGTGTTTTTAAGAAATAATAACTATCAAATGATTAGTACTTGCTTATGTCCAGTTGAAATGTGAAATTATGTCCAATGACCAACATTGGACTAAATGGTAAAACAATAATCTAATTATACTATAAAATCTCTCAAATTCATAATTTATCACTATTAATTAGTTCGATTAAAAAATTTGTTTTCAATTAAAATTTTGTAATTTTCAGTATTCATCAAAATATGAAAGTTATCTGAAATGTTCCAAAAATTAACCCTAAGATAATGTTGATATTAAAATCCAATAATGAAGCCCATTTGAAATATAAAATGTATAAAGTTTCAAAAAATGGGAATTACTATTCATAACGGCTTGTATGATTGGTTGTGGTGTGTGTTAGAACTCGAAATTGCGTACAACACACGCTACTTCATTATTCAAAGGGAAGCATATTGTGGAAGTTTGGGGTACTACATTCTCCCCTCCTTCAATAAATTGTGTCCTCACAATTTATGCCCAGTATTGGAAATGTGGGGTTGACATTTCACAATTTCTTAGTTGAAATCCCACATCAAAAAATGGATTAAAGAGGCGTCTATTTAAAATAAAGAAGGGTAAGTATGAAGGTTACAAAAAATAACACATACTTCGGTTCCATGTAGAAAACATGGATATGGAAGAGAAATCTAACCATCAATATCTGATGGAGAGTGGTAGAGAACATGGCTATGAAAAGGCCAACAATCACAAAGCTATAAATTTGTGATGATCTAAGGTACCATCTAGGACAACGTTTTTATTATAAGTTCCTTTTCTTAATGTTGAGGAATTTATTTATGAGATTGTCTAAGATCATAAATAGATATATTTACTTTATAATTAGAGTTTTATCCATTAATAAATTTCTACCACAAACTCATCTTTCACTCCAAAACATAATGCAACTCAAAATTAATCGTATAGGGTTCCAAATATAATGAATTTATAATTCACATATCAGACACTTTATAAAAAAGAAACTACATTATACCATCCATGAACTTCATGTAGTCCAGTGGTAGGTGATAAATACCAATCACACTATGGTTGTGGGTTCGATTCCCGCAGCTTTGTCCGACGCGACGGGTTGTCACATGGTGTGCGTGTTGTCCTTTTATAAAAATCCAAAAATAACCTTTCAAACATAATTCTTTCCAACATTTAGACTTATCCAAAGTACTTCTATCCAAACTCACAGTCCAAAATTTATAAGGATTTTAAACAAAATGAAGTTCTCTCTTTCCATGTAATAACATGTGAACAACTTCATCATGTATTATTTTAAAACATGGTAACATCCTGAATTACCATAAAACCTTTATTGATTACATTCATACTCCCTTATTCCTTATAGAATAATTGATATATTCCTTATATCCAATAATTTAGAATATTCCAATAATAATGAAATAAACAAACTATTAACCAGTTCCATAGAAGTCAAGAATATCCAATATAATTTATCCAAATCAACCATCTCTTATTCCAAAATTACTACCTCAGTATCAAGACCATATTAAGGATTACCTTTCATTCAACCATGTATTTTAAAAAAAGTTTAACTTGTTGTTGAGTCACTTTTCATATACCATATAATCTCAAATCCTCAATGAAATAGTACAGCAGTACAATCATTATCTGTCTCCCTAATTCAAATAACCAGTACATTGTTGATACAACACACAAATGAAATAATTCATTAATAACAACATAAGAACACTAGTCATTCCTCTTCATCTATGGTAGTATCATAACATTATTATTATACAATAGCATCATTTGGTGCATACTCTGATTATTTGAACATTGATTTGCGTAGTGTCCCCACACCTTCAAGATGAATCATTGTAAATTTGAAACATTTTTCTTACCCTCACAATCATGAACGTGTTGTCCTTTTTCTCCACACATATAACATACTCCCATTCCCATAACGAATTTTCCAAGGTGATTCTTTCCATAGTTATCAGATAAGGGAAAATCCTTCATTACGTTCTTCCCTTTATATGTCCTTCTCTCTACCATCCTTTTCTTCTCTGGCTTCCCTTCTAATACATAGGACTCTGAGAACTCTTTAATTATTTTATCAACACATGATACTATTTCATCATATGATGATAATACGTGGGTGACTATTTCCCTTCTAAATTATGCTATAAGGCCAAGAAAGATATGATCTTTCTTACTCTTTGGATCATGCGTATTTTTGGAGTTCTCATTCCTTCTATTGGGCGGCATTTCTAAACAATGGCATACACTAGATTAGTTTATGAATATAAATTCCTAATACAAAACTTGTAAAACACTTAAAATAAATTAAACAGTTTATTGATATAATCCATAATCATAAAAATTTCATCCTTGAGGAAATATATAGTCATAAACCCTTCATAATGGTTTGTAAAGAAAATAAGAATTATCCAAAGCATATCCCCCGGGAGTGTCGTAACCAAGAAAGAATCAAGGCCCATTGTCGTTCACGAGTTCCGGTTCGAGTCTAGCTCAAAGTGGTGTTTTAGGTTTTACCCCTAGGTACATATGTTCCAGAGCCACCTCTACCTGCTCGTATCCAAACAAGGATATATTTCTCAGAAAACTCACAAATTCTCTTCAATACCAAAATTCTATGAAGTTATTCTACACTAATCCTCAAAGTCTATCTTAGGATTATGTTCTCTAATCAGAGTTTATATAAATCTAGATTACATGGTTATTCCTAAACATTATCTCATACCAACTGTAACACCCCAACCCTAGTTACCCAGAGTCGGTGCGTTATTTTAATACATTGGCATGATTATAAGGAATCAAGTCCCGAAGGACCGATCGGTTTAGGAGTCTTGGAAAATATATTACATACATGAATGTTACATTACACATTATAACATACAAAACAACATAAATAATCCTTTATGAATGCCATTATTCCCTTAGCATAACCCAGCATATCAATCACAATGCACTTCATGAAACCTTGGGAAAAATAAAACATTGAAAGGGGTGAGCTCAGATGCTTAGTAAGGGTAACAATATAGAAAAAACATTCATAAATAAGCATAAACATTTAAGGCAATTTATAACTAAAACAAAATCCTTTTAAACTTTAACTTTAGCATAACATGGAAAAGATAAAATGAAATAATTCCATTTACTTATTCACATGGATATTCTACTCCTCGAATAATCACATGCAATATCAATAACCACTTTCATAATGATTGAATGAATAATGTCAGACTATAATAACCACATTGTCAAGGCCTCATGCCAAGAGTATAAATAAGATTTTGTCAAGGCCTTGTGCCAAGACACTAGTTTTCCTCATGAGACCTACCGATGCATCAAGGAGCTATAGCTAGCTCCACCCGTCACTTACTACGTCCAATGCATTCCTCAAATGAATAGGTTTAAATATAACATAAACATTCGTATTAAAACAAGCATATGAAATGTCAATACTTTCTCCACAAACCATGAATGGTATAAAAATAACACATCCATAGTCAAACATATCTCAAAACCTTCAATACAATATAGATGTTTTGTATCATAATAAATCATTTTCAAACAAGTTTAAAATTCATCAAAGGATATTGACATAGACGAAAATGATTTGTAAAAATCATTGAGAGAAATATTCATTTTTCATGAAAACATTTAAAAGTCACACAATTTATAAAGGAATACATTTAAAGACATTTTTTTAATCGACGTTTCCCATACCACTTTGAAACTTTTTAAAGGAATTAACAATTTCAAAACATTCATGTCTATATAAATAAATCATTAAAAACCATTTTGAAGACATGGAAATTAATGAGAAATATTTAGAGGAATAAATATTCAAATCATTGTAAATGATGTTTTAGTAAAAAATTTCATTCAAATAATCCCTTTGAAAACTCTTTCATGAAACATGGACATGGATAATAAATGTGTCCCAGCAAATACTTACGTAAAAACAACCTCGGATAATAATGAGATTGTGAAATTAACCCTTACCAATTTGGTAACTTACAAAACATACACCCCATGAAAGAGGTATCATAAAATGGATATGTAAATACACAAAAATTAATGTGTATTACCCAAATAATACAATTATGGTCAGTACATACACCAAAAAAAAGGTAATAGTGGCAATATGACACGAATCTCACGGGAATAAGGAGTGAGATGAAAACCCCTTACCTTTTACTTTTCCTTGCTCGAGGGTAGGTTAACCTCCTATATAATAGTTAAATAATTGTTATTAAATTATAAAATAATCATATAGATAAATATTATATTATATATGGTCTTCTAATGTTGCTTTTTTAATAATATTTTAGTATTATCATCGTTTCGGGTGTTCACTTACTTATTTTATATGTTTTGTTACATAAGTCATGTTTATTATCCATAGGTTATATATTATTCATATCCATAATTATATAAATTCCTTAAACATTATTTTTAATAATCAAATGAAAATTAGCCTTGAATTGATATGATGGGGAATGAATCTTCTTTGCGTTCGTAGAGACGATAGTCTGTACATACGCACGAGCGACAATATCATTCTTTTGATATTAAAATAATATATAATTGGATGGTATATCACATATACAGAATAATTATCATGTTTTATTTATTATTTACATCAATTACACATCATTATCATACCCATCCAAATAATAATGTTTGGAATAACAATTACACCACGACGTGGAGACGGTAAGTCGTACATACGCACGTATGGTGACATGTCATTTAATGGATGGATAGAATACGGAATATGGTTGTACCATATTTATAAGAACATCACAGTATATAGAAGATACTGGAGTTATTATTTATGAATGGTAATAACAAATAATGAAGAAGTTGAAGAAGAAAGGAACTTGAAAGAGGGGAGTGAAAACATTACCTCTTCTTTGGGTTTTTCTTTTTGATTTGATCAAAAGGAATCCTTAGGTTATCTTTATGATCAAACTAATCCATCTAGATTTAATTGAAGGATGTTGGGAGGATATTAGGTCCGATTTTGGCTGATCGAAATGGCTTTGAAGGTGTCAAATAGAGTGAAGGGGGAGTTCCCTTTTATATGAGGGGAGAGGGAAACCTTAGGAAAAACATAAAATATTATTTTATAATAAATTAATATTCAGTTTATAATGGGTAAAAACTGATTTATTTAAAGGATAAGGTGGGAATGGGTAGAAAAAAACTCAAACAATAGGTTTTAGATAGGTTTGGGTAACTTTATTAACCATATCTTTTAGTTTTAACTCTTAGTTAATTAGTTTGACATTTACTATGTTTCATTGTATTTTAAAATTATATGGTTAATAAACATACTATATACATCCAAGAGTCCCCCAATTGGTAAATCAATGATACACCTATCATGATATAAATTTGTTGGCCGAACCCTAGATTTTTAGGAATAGAATATTAATTAATAATATAATATTTGTTTCCTTTATGTCAATTTTGACACTATTTATTAATTGATTTTTGTTAAAGTCTTATAAACATTATTAATTCGAACCAAATTCTTTTATGAAATCCTAACATGTCAAATTAAAAAAATTAAATTCGTGTATGTCATCAAAACATTTAAATTATATTTATTTTAACATTTATAATAGCTATTATTTGATTCTTTTATTAATAAAGAAAATACTCCATCCTTATTGTGTCATAAATAAATTTAATTATTCAATGTCTAAAAATTATAAATAAAATACGATTATTTTGGAAATATTTTTAAATTTCTAATGAATATTTATAGTATAAAATATACCATATATAACTCTATGTAAAAATTGTTTTGCTAAAAGATATATGCTTATGTCATTTTTGTATTTACTTTAACTTAATTTATATAAAGTGTCCGTATCACATACAAGTGGATCCATGGGGTCCCAAAATCGACCCAAATATGTCCATGGTTGGACATGTATCAACCAATAGGGTTAGGACACATTTTAGTGTAATTTATTATTATTATAATATTATTTTTTACCCTTATTTGCTGGATTTACCCTTTAACGATGGTAAATAAAAATTTACCGAAGTAATTATTCAAAATGTCTAAAAATAAAAGTTACCTATTTACACAATTTGGACCTCCTGATTCTAAATATGGAATCCATTTTTCTGAATTTAAAACACAGAAGTGGCAGAAATTAATTTAAAATTAATTTCCATTGTCAAAACAAAAAGTGTGTTTTTAAGAAATAATTACTATCAAAGAATGGTACATGCTTATGTCCAGTTTAAATATGAAATTATGTTCAATGACCAACATTGGATTAAATGGTAAAACTATAATCTAATTATACTCTAAAATCCCTCAATTTCAAAATTTATCACTATTAATTATTTCGATTAAAAAATTTGTTTTAAATTAAAATTTTGTAATTTTCACTATTCATCAAAATATGAATGTAATCCAAAAAGTTCCAAAAATTCACCCTAAGATAATTTCGATATTCCGAATCCAAAAATGAAGTCCATCTTGAAAGAAAAAATGTATAAAATTTTAAAAAGTGGTTATTAAAATTCATAACGGCTAGTTTGATTGGTTGTGGTGTGTGTTAGAACTCGGAATTGCGTACAACATGCTCTACTGCATTATTCAAAGAGAAGCGTACTGTGGAAGATTGGGGTGTTACACCATCTCCATCTAGTGGTGGGTTGACTAGAGAAGTTGGGGATCTGATGGAAGTTGAGGTGGTTCCAGGACCGTGGGAAGTTACCTAAGAAATAAAATTCATTATTCATCTAATAAAAAACTAAAAAGAAATTAAAATTTCATAAGAGTAAAAGAAAACACGGGTTACCTCCCAAGAAGCACTGCATTTATTTTTCTATAGCTATACAGTTGCAGTGGACTACTTATAGTCTGATGGTGGCCATCGTATTTTCTCCACTCCAGTGTGCATCCAAAAAAACTTTTTCTTTGGGAGGCCTGATGATTCATTGGATAATTTCTTCCCATCGTTGTTTGTATGATTGCAATTCAATGGTGGTGGAAAGAGAATATTTCTATCCTCAATTTGTTCTTCAACCTAAGGAATGATGTTATCCACAAAGTGCTGGTTTTCTATACATGGAAATTCAGGAATACGGCTTAATTCTGATGGTTCATTTATGTTAGTATTAGATAACACAAAACCAAAGTATGAGATCCCAATTATTTTTGACTCATTTTTTTCATCACATACTGATGTATAGTAATGGGAATCAGTGGAGTCATAAGACTGAATACAATTTTCTATATCCTTTATTTCAATGTAGTTCACCAAAGAATGGTCAATTTCAAACTCACCAGTGATCACTTTATTATTTAGGGAACAAATCACACAACCTTCACTCTCATTGGGATAATATAAAAACATTTGTTTAGGGTTAACGTCACATATAACAGAATTTTTAGAATCATGGATAGGAAAGGATGAATGTTGGATAAACTTATATGAATCAACAAATGAGAATTCTAGTTCATTTTCCTCATTATCATCCATGCTAGAGAAGTGGATGTCAGAGGCCAAATGATATTCTAATGATTTTTCAAGACCCTTTTGATAAATAGAGTTTGAATTTGTAATGTCAACATCATATTCTCCATTTATGACATGGTTATTGAGGATTCAATATTCACAAACTCTTCTATTACTAAAACAAGAATGAAAAAATGTAATGGGGTTCAATTGACTCTTAAAAGTGTCCGTGGAAGCATGGATATAGAATGCAGAGTGATCCTCAGATGGGTATCTCATTGATTGAAAAATGTTGAACTTCATCAGTTGGTCACCAAATTCCATGGATATGATACCTGAATGGATATCAATCTTGGTTCTAGCAGTCACGAGGAATGGTCTTCCTAGAATTAGGGGAGATCAAGAAGAGGTTGTCTCACCTTTCATGTCAAGGACATTGAAATCAGCAAGGAAGATAAGATCATTCACACGCACAAGGACATCTTCAATTATTCCCTCAGAACTGGTTGTGCATCGATTGGCTAACTGAATGAAAACACCCATTGGGTGAAAGTGACCTAGACCAAGGTTGGAGAAGATGGATTTAGGCATGGAATTAATTGAGGCTCCTAGGTCTTTGAGTGCATCATCAAAGTTGTAACGTCCAATTTAGCATGGGACTGTAAAGGTCCCTGGATCATTGCACTTTATGGGAATAGACTGCATTGTGGAAACATTTTCAAAGTTCTTAAGTTTCCTCTTGTGGGTGCACAATTCTTTAAGAAACATGGCATACTTAGGAATTTTTATGATGCCATCTAAGAGAGGAATGTTGACTTCAACACGTCTAAACATGTCGAGCATTTCAGGACCGGGTTCAAAGGACTTCTTTGTCTTAGAGACAGCATGTGGAAAAAGAATTGGTTTCCTAAGTGGAATAGAAGGAGGTGAGGGAATGGATTCATGTTCTTTTTCAAGTTTCTTTTTCATTTCATTTTCTAGGTAACCGTTCAAAGGAGGGTAAGAGGACTTATCTTGAGGCATAACAATTTTATGTCCTGATCTAAGTGTAATTGCACTTACATTACTCTTGGGGTTGGCTAATGGTTGAGCTGGGAGATGGGAAGAATTGGATGGTTGCAGCTGACTATGGTGGGATGCAAGTTGACTTATTTGGGTTTCAATGTTCTTGAGGCTAGAACGGGTGAAGGAGACAAGGTATTTTACTGCACTTTCCCACAGTTGCTTGGAAAATGAGGCTTGTCCTGGATTGGGATTACCATGATTTTTGGTTCTTGGGAAAGTGATTTTATTGGTCATGGAATTGGGAAGGATCACTAGGATAATGGAATCCAGGAGGAGGATTGTTCCTTTGAGGTTGAGGAAGAAAAGGATAAGGTTGTTGGAAGTTACCAACACCTTGACCATATTGGAATTGGTTTGGGTTTTGAGGACGGAATTGAGGGGGATGAGAAATGGGATTCCCATATCTCAAGTTAGGGTTATAGGGAGAAGAGAAGGGCTCAGAGTGGGGTTAGTGGAAATTTCTAGCAAACTTCCCTGATAGTTGAGGATTGGTGTTCCGCTGAGCATATACTGCATTGAGCTCCATTGGTCCAGAAGAATCTGAGGTATTCTCATGAAGTTGTGGACATGTGTCAGTTGGATGACATGGAGAGTTGCAGATTCCACAGTTTTTGACAGGTCCAGGAAATATTGATTGTGGAGAAGTCAAGGTTGGGGATTTGGTAGCCACAACTAGTTTTCACACAAGACCTGTAAGTTCACTCATGCACTCAGTCATCTTGTTTGGATCAATTGATTGATTATCTTGGGCTTGTTTGACTTGAGCATGTGCTCGAGTATGGAATTGTTGTGTGTTTGCATCCATGTTACTAATGAGATCTCATTCAGCTAAGGTAGTTTTATCAACAAGAGCACCACCACTTATGGCATTAATGAGAGTTCTCTCCATATCCAATAACCCCTCATAGAATTACTGGATCATAAGTTGGTTAGGAATTTGGTGGTGTGGGTAGGTTTCAACAAGCTTTTTGAACCTCTCCCAGTATTCATAGAGTGATTCACATGGGAACTGACAGATACCACATATTTCCTTTTAGATACAAGTAGTACGAGAAGTAGGAAAGAATTTCTCTAAGAAGAGTCACTTCATGTCATTCCATGTGGTTATGGAACCGGGAGGGAGGTAGTAAATCCATGAAATGGAAGTGTCAGGTAGGGAGAAAGGGAATGCTCGAAGCTTGATTTGTCCTTCAGAAACCCCTTGAGGCTTCATGGTATAGCACACTACTTTATACTTTTTAATGTTGAGATGTGGACCCTCGCCGACTAGCTCATGGAAATTAGGATGAATATGAATCAAACCCGATTTGAGTTCAAATTCAGCCTCTATGTTTGGATTGTAACACCCCGACCCCAGTTACCCAGAGTCGGTGCATTATTTTAATACATTGGCATGATTACAAGTAATCAAGTCCCGAAGGACCGGACAGTTTAGCAGTCTTTGAAAATAGATTACATACATGAATGTTACATTACAATTTCAAACCTACAAAACAACATATATAGTGATCTAAGAATTCTATTATTCCCTTGGCTTAACCATGCATATCAATCACAATACACTTCTTGGAATCCTGAGAAAAATAAAACATAGAAAGGGGTGAGCTCAAACGCTCAGTAAGGGTAAGCAATACAGCGAAAAATTTCATAAATAAGCATAAACATATAAGGCAATGTATAACTAAAACAAAAGCCTTTTAAACTTGAACTTAATCATCATATGGAAAAAATGATATGAAATAATTCCATTTAATTGTTCACGTGGATATTCTACTAGTCGAATAATCACATGAAATATCAATAACAACTTTCATAATGATGGAATGCATAATGCCAGACTATCATAACCACATAGCCAAGACCACGTGCCAAGACTACAAATAATATTTTATCAAGGCCTCGTTCCAAGACACTAGTTTTTCTCATGATACCTACCGATGCATTGAGGAGCTATAGTGGGATCCACCCATTACTTACTAAGTCCAATGAATTTTTCATATGAAAAGGTCTAAACATAACATAAGCATTCGTATTAAAACTACCATACGAAGTCTCAATACTTTAGCAATAAACCATGAATGGTATAAAAATAACACATCCATAGTCAAACATATCCCAAAACCATCAACAAAATATGGAAGATTTGTATCATGATAAATCAACTTCAAAAAAAGTTTAAAATTCATTAAATGATTTTTACAAAGATGAAAATGATTTGTAAAACTCTTTGAGAGAAATACCCCATTTTCATGAAAACATTTAAAAGTCACACAATTTAGAAAAGAAGTCATTTAAATATATTTTTGAATCAAAGTGTCCCATACCACTTTTAAACATTTGAAAAGAATTATCATTTCAAAACATTAATGTCCATATAAATAAATCCTTAAAATCATTTTGAAAACATGGACATTAATTAAAAAGATTTAGAATGATAAATCTTTAAAACATTTGAAATTATGATCTTGATAAAGAGTACCTTTCAAAGATCCTTAAAATATTCATTTTGAAATCATTTTTATGAAAAAATGGACAAGGATAAAAATGTCCCAGTAAATACTTACACATAAACAATCTCAGATAATAATGAGATTAAGGAACTAACCCTTACCACTGTGGTAACTTACGAAACGTACAACCCATTAAAGAGGTATCATATAGTGAATACATAAATACACATAAGGTAAAGTTTATTAAACAAAGAATAAAATTATGGGCAGTACATACACCACACAAAAGGTAAAAGTGGCAATATGGCATGAATATCACGGGAATAAAGAGTGAGATGAGAACCCCTTACCTTGCACTTTCCTTTAGTCGAGTGTACGTTTAACCTCCGGTATGAAGACTATAGTATGTTATTAGATTATTCCAGAACGATATTAATATTTATGATATCATACATTATTCATTTATGACTTTATACTACCCAATTAATAATAATTTTCATTGTATATTAATATTTCAGTTAATAATTTCTTTCTTTATCATGAGTGTTTTAACTTGTTCCTCCTGATTGTATCACATAGATAATCATTTAAATACTTCTAGAATATAAAAAATGATTTATATATCATATATATTTAGAATATAAATATGTATAATAGACACATAAATGAAATGGAAAACATCGTTTATGGAGATGGTAGTCCGTACGTACGCATAAATATATATATTTTTATAATCGTCGATGATTGGTGAACATGGAAACGAATCTCATCGCGCTGTGGAGACGGTAGTCCGTACGTACGCATGAGCAACAATATCATTCTTTTGAATTTAAAATAATATATAATTGGATTTTATTTAATATAAAAAGAATCATTATCATGTTATATTTAATATTTAAATGAATTATACATCATTATTTTACCCATCTAAATAATAATATATTGAATAGCAATTACCCCACAACGTGGAGACGGTAGGCGGTACGTACACACGTATGGTGACATGTCATTCAAGGGATGGATATAATAATGAATTTTTTTGTTACATAATTATAATAACATCAAATTATATAGAAGATGCTGGAGTTATTATTTTAGAATGTAAATAATAAGGAAAGAAGAAGTTTAAGAAGAAAAGGACTTTAAAGAGGGTGATGAAGACGTTACCTCTTCTTCGGGTTCTTTCTTTTGAGTTGATCAAAAGGGCTCTTTATGTTGGCTTTCTGATCATACTAAGGCCTATAGGATTAATTGAGGGATGTTGGGAGGATATTTGGGTAGGGGTTGGCCGAACCAAATGGCTTATAATGTGTGAAATAGAGTGAAGGGGGAGTTCCTTTTTATAAGAGGGGTGAGGGTCACTTTAGGAAAAGATTAATTTATTAATTTATTATACAATCATATTCGGTTTATAATGGTTCCAAATGAGTTTATTTAGAGACTTAGGTGGTTATGGGTCGATGTACCGTCAACCAATAGATTTTGGACACGTTTAGGTTACCATTTTAACCTTACATTTTAGATTTAACTCTTAGTTAAATAGTTTAACTTTTATTGTGTCTTCTTGTATTCTTACTCTATATGGTTAATAAACATACTCTATACTTCCAAGAAAACCTCAAGTGGCTCATTAATGCCATATATAATAATATTTAAGCTCTTTGGCCGAATATTACATTTTTAGGAATATTATATCAACCAATAATATAGTATTTGTTTTAAATATTTATTTATGTCAATTTTGACACTATTTGGTATTTTGTTTTTTTGAAAGTCATCACAACATGGTTACTTTGAACAAGATACATTGAATCATCCCTAACATGTCATAGTCACTTATAAAATTCTTGGATGTCATAAAAGTATTTAAATTATATTTATTTTAATATTTATAATACCATTTATTTGATTCTTTCATGAATGAGGTAATTGCTGCATCATCATTGTGTCATAAATAAATTTCTTTATATAATGTCTAAAAATTATAAATAAAATTCCATTATGTAGGAAATATTTTTAGCTTTCTAATTAATTTTTAAATTTGAAAATATCTAATGTATAACCCTATATTAAAAATGTTTTAGTAATTAATCATTGATTTTAACTCTTTTAACTCTTCTTTGAATTAAATAATAATAAATGTCCTAATCTATTCCAAGTGGACCTAAATGAAAATATTTTATTCCAAAGGTTGTTTATGGTCGAGATAAACTTTTCCAATAGAATTAGGACATGTGTTAGGGTAATATTAATATCATTTTTACCCTTAATTACCCTATTTACTTTTAACCGTGGTAAATAAAAGTAAAAGTTACTATTCACCGAAAATTATTTTCATCTCATTGAACCACATTTTACTTACTGATATCAACCGTGTCTATAAAGTTTTTGAAATTCCACTCACAGAAGCGGTAAAATTAGGTTTTATGTGAATTTTCAAATTCTCCTAGGAGGTGGGTAAAAAGCGGTGAAATGTTCAATAATATTTTTTTATATCTAAAATTAATATAACTTGACTCCAATGAATTAAATTGAACTTATATAGGTATTATGTATCTATTTTAACCTAAAATAAATTTAAATAAAATAAATAATTATTTAAATAAAAAGTTGGTTTTAACTAATAACTCAGTGTTTTTCACTATTCATCAAAAATTTAATGTTTTCAGAAAAATACAAAAAATTCATCCTAAACCAATTTTTATATTCATAATTCAAAAATTAAGTCTATTTTACCAAATTCAAAATATAGAAGTGGAATTAATTAATTTAAAATTAATTCCCGTTGTAAAAACAAAAAACGTGTTTTTAAGAGATAATAAATATCAAAAGATTGACACTTGTTTATGTCCGGTTTAAATGTGAACTTATGTCCAATGACCAAAATTTTATTAAATGGTAATAATTTATTCTAAATATACTTTAAAACCACTTAAATTCAAAATTTATCACTATTAATTATTTTGATTTAAAAATATGTTTTTAATTAAAATTTAGTAATATTCAGTATTCATCAAAATATAAGTTATCCGAAAAGTACCAAAATTTTACCCTAGTCTAGATTCAATATTCCAAAACCAAAAATGAAGTCCATTTTGAAAGATAAAATTTATAAAATTTCAAAAGGTTTTTATTACTATTCATAATGGCTAGTTCGATTGGTTGTGGTGTGTGTTAGAACTCGATGTTGCGTACAACACACACTACTGTATTATTCAAAGAGAAACATATCGTGGAAGCTTGGGGTGTAACATTCTCCCCTCCTTCAATAAATTGCATCCTCACAATTTGAATTTGTTTTTCGAAAATAAAAGGTTGAAAATAGAAAATATCTTTGTGGGAAAGCCCACATCAGAAACTTGGTTAATAAAATTTAGTCTTAATAAGAGGAAAAAAGAAATTAAAGGGTCACCACCAAATAATGGTCTTGATTAGGAGAACATTGCTGGAAATTAGAGACATATAATTGGGGGAAAACGTAAATATTAATAGGTAGTGATTGAGGTCATCAATCACAAACATGTGTAAATTGAGGTTCTTAAATTCATCAAACATTGATGATTTAAAATACCATCGGTTCAAAAAAACATAAGGTATTCGGATAACACATTTTTGGTTTTAATTTCCCTTCAATAAAGTATACGAATTAATTTATTCATAGAATAAGATATATATATATATATATACTTGACAAGTAGAGTTTCAACATAATTTTTACCACAAACAAATCTTTTACTCTAAAAGATAATAGAACTAAAAAATAATATTCTATTTATCCTATTCATATAAGGTTCAAGAAAAATTAATTTATAATTCATCTAGCAGAACCGTAAAAAACTACACTATTCAATCCAGGACATCACGTGGGTCATTGGTAGGTGATACACCCCTGTCGCCCTTCGGATGTGGGTTTAAGTCTCGCGGCCTTGCCAGTCACGACGGGTTTCCGCCCGAGCTCCGGGTTGTCCTTTTCTGGAAATCAAAAATAATCTCGAACTAGAGTTATCCAAAATACTTTTTTCCAAACTCACAGTCCAAAATTTTAAGGAAGGTAAACACAATGAAGATCCTTTTTTTATGTAATAACATGTGAACACCTTCGTCACGTATTATTTTAAAACATGGTAACATCCTGAATTACCATAAAATCATATTGACAACATTCATGCTCCCTTATTCTTTATATAATACTGTATATAAGCCTTCTATCTAAAAATGTTGTGTACTCCAAAAAAGTAATCAAGAATATCCAATATAATTTATTCAAATAAACCATCTCTTATTCCAAAATCACTGCCTCATTATCGGGACCATATTAAGGATTACATTTCTTTCAACCATGTATTTTCAAAAAAAATGTGTAGCTTACTATTAAGTCACTTTTCTTAGAACCATATAATCTCCAATCCTCAGTAAAATAGTACTGCAGTACAATCCTTATTTATCTCCATAATTCATGTAACCAGTATACTGTTGATACAACACTCAAATAAAATAGTTCAATAATAACAACATAAGAACGCTAGTCATTCCTC
Source organism: Viscum album (assembly GCA_963277665.1). NCBI lineage: Eukaryota > Viridiplantae > Streptophyta > Magnoliopsida > Santalales > Viscaceae > Viscum > Viscum album. Next base: position 1,227,476,775 of record OY728127.1, on the reverse strand, counting down.
TTTATCTAAGGTAGTATCATAACTTTATAATTATACAATAACATCATTTGGTGCATACTCTGATGACTTGGACATTGGTTTGCGTAGTGTCCCAACTCGTTACCGATGAAGCATTGTACATTTGAAAACTTTTTCTAACCCTTGTAATCACGTACATGGTGTCCTTTTTTTCTCGACACTTATTTCAAACTCCCATTCCCTTCAAGAATTTACCAAGGTGATTCATTCCACATTAATCACATATTGGAAAATCATTCTTTCCCTTATTCCCTTTATCTATATTTCTTTCTACCTTCCTTTTCTCCTCTAGCTTCCCTTCAAAGTCATAGGACTCAGATAACACATGATGTTATTTCTTCATATGATGATAATACATGGGAGACTATTTTCCTTCTAAATTCTGGCTTAAGACCATTAAAGATATGATCCTTCTTACTCTATGGATCATGCGTATTGCTGGAGTACTCATTCCTTCTACAAGGCGCCATTTCTAAACAATGGCATACACTAGATTAGTTTATGAATAGAAATACCTAATCCCAAACTTGTAAAAGACTTAACATACATTAAACAGTTTATGGATATAATACATAATCATAAAAATGTTTTCTTTGAGAAATTATATACTCATAAACCCTTCATAATGGTTTGTAAGTAAAATGTGAATTATCCTAAGAATATCCCCTGGGAGTGTCATGAACAAGAGTGCAGCAAGGCCCGTTGTCATGCACCAGTTCCCGTTCGAGTCTAGCTCAAAGCGTTGTTTTCAGGTTTTACCCCTAGGTACATCTGTGCCAAATCCGCCTCTACCTTCTCGTATCCAGACATGGATGTATTTTTCAGAAAACTCACAAAATCCCTATAATTATGAAATTCTAGGAAGTTTTTCTATAATAATCATCAAAGTCTATCTTAGGGTAATATTCTCTAATCAGAGTTTATCTAAATCTAGTTTCCAAGGTTATTTCTAAACTTCCTCTGATACCAACTGTAATTCCCTGACCCCAGTTACCCAGAGTATGTGCATTATTTTAATACATTGGAATGATTACAAGGAATTAAGTCCCTACGGACCGAACTGTTTAGCAGTCTTGGAAAATATATTACAAACATGAATGTAACATTAGAATTTCAAAACTACAACACAACATATATAGTGCTCTAGGAACACCATTATTCCCTTGTCTTAACCTGGCATATCAATCACAATACACTTCGTGGAATCCTGGGAAAAATAAATCATAAAAAGAGGTGAGCTCAAACGCTCAGTAAGGGTAAGCAATACAGCGGAAACTTTCATAAATAAGTATAAATATCTAAGGCAATGTATAACTAAAAAAAGCCTTTTAAACTTGAACTTCAGCATCATATGGAAAAAATGATTTGAAATAATGCCATTTACTTATTCACATGGATATTCTACTAGTCAAATAATCACATACAATATCAATAACCACTTTCATAATGATGGAATGCATAATGTCAGACTATCATAACCACGTAGCCAAGACCTCGTGCCAAGAATACAAATAGGATTTTGTCAAGGCCTCATTCCAAGACACTAGTTTGTATCATGAGACTTACAGATGCATCAAGGAGCTATAGTGGACTCCACTCGTCACTTACTATGTCCAATGCATTCCTCATCTGAAAATGTCTAAACATAACATAAGCATTTGTATTAAAACTAGCATACGAAATGTCAATAATTTACCAATAAACCATGAATGGTATAAAAATTACACATCCACAATCAAACATATCCCAAAACCTTCAACACAATATGGAATATTTGTATCATAATAAATCAACTTCAAAACAAGTTTAAAATTCATTAAAGGATTTTGACATAGATGAAAATGATTTGTAAAACTCTTTGAGAGAAGTACCCATATTTCATGAAAACATTTAAAATTCAAACAATTTAGAAAAGAAGTCATTTAAATAAATTTTTTAATCAATGTTTCCCATACCACTTTGAAACTTTTGAAAAGAATTATCATTTCAAAACATTAATGTCCATATAAATAAATCCTTAAAATCATTTAGAAAACACGAACATTAATTAAAAAGATTTAGAAAGATAAATCTTTAAAACATTTAAAATTATGATCTTGATAAAGAGTAACTTTAAAAAATCCTTAAAATATTCATTTTTAAATCATTTTTATGAAAAAATGGACAAGGATAAAAATTTCCTAGTAAATACTTACACATAATCAATCTCAGATAATAATGAGATTGAGGAACTAAACCTTACCACTTTTGTAAATTACGAATCATACCACCAATGAAAGAGGTATCATACAATGAATATGTAAATACACATAAGGTAAAGTGTATTATACAAAGAATACAATTATGGGCAGTACATACACCACGCAAAAGCTAATAGTGGCAATATGGCATGAATCTCACGGGAATAAAGAGTGAGATGAAAACCCCTTTCCTTGCACTTTCCTTTAGTCGAGGGTATGTTTAACCTCTTGTATAAAGACTATAGTATGTAATTATATTATACAAGAACGATATTAATATTTAGTATATCATACATTATTCATTTAAGACTTTATACTACCCAATTAATAATAATTTTCATGGTATATTAATATTTTGGGTAATAATCGCTTTCTTTATCATAAGTGTTTTAACTTGTTAGTCCGTATTGTATCACATAGATCATGATTTAAATACTTCCAGAATATAAAACATGATTTATATATCATATATATTTATAATATAAAGATGTATAATAGACACGTATATGAAATGGAAAACACCGTTTATGGAGATGGTAGTCCGTACGTACGCATAAACGTTGTTTCCGTTTTCATATAGTATTGAACGGAAGTAAGTGAATAAGATATATGTAAGTACATAAATACTTATATATATAAATATATATATCCAGTATAATTATTATGTCATATATTACATAATTATTAGTAATATATATTTTTATAATCATCGATGATTGGTGAACAAGGAAATGAATCTCATCGCGTCGTGGAGATGGTAGTCTGCATATACGCACGAGCGACAATATCATTATTTTTATATTAAAATAATATATAAATGGATGGTATTTCATATAAAAAGAATAATTATCATGTTATAGTTATTATTTACATGAATTATACATCATTATTATACCCATCTAAATAATAATATATTGAATAACAATTACACCACAATGTGGAGACGAAAGGTCGTACGTACGCACGTATGGTGACATGTCATTCAAGGGATGGATAGAATAATGAATTTGTTTGTTCCATAATTATAATAACATCACATTATATAGAAGATACTGGATTTATTATTTTATAATGGAAATAACAAGGAATGAAGAAGTTGAAGAAGAAAGGGACTTTAAAGAGTGTGGTGAAGACGTTACCTCTTCTTTGGGTTCTTCCTTTGGATTTGATCAAAAGGGCTCCATAGGTTGGAATTATGATCATAATAATGCCTCTAGGATGAATTAAGGGATGTTGGGAGGATATTTGGGCAGTGGTTGGCCAAACCAAATGGCTTAGAAGGTGTGCAATAGAGTGAATGGGGAGTCCCTTTTTATAAGAGGGGTGAGGGTCACTTTAGGAAAAGATTAAAGTATTAATTTATTATACAATCATATTCGGTTTATAATGGTTCCACATGAATTTATTTATAGTCTTAGGTGGTTATGGGTCGAAATACTCTCAACCAATAGATTTTAGACACGTTTAGGATACCATTTTAACCTTATCTTTTATATTTAACTCTTAGTTAAATTGTTTAACATTTACTGTGTCTTCTTGTATTCTTACACTATTGGGTTAAAAAACATACTCCAAACATCAAAGAAAACCTCAAGTGGCTCATTAATGACATATATAATAATAATTAATACCTTTGGCCGAATCTTACATTTTTAAGAATAATATATCAACCAATAATATAGTATTTGTTTTAAATATTAATTTATGTCAATTTTGACACTATTTGATATTTTGTTTTTTTTAAAGACATCACAACTTGGTTACATCGATCAAGATACATTGAATCATACCTAACATGTCATAGTCATCTATAAAATTCGTGGATGTCATAAAAACGTTGAAATTATATTTATTTTAATATTTATAATTCAATTTATTTGATTCTTTAATGAATAAGGTAATTACTGCATCATCATTGTGTCATAAATAAATTTATCTATATAATGTATAAAAATTATAAATAAAATACCATTATGTAGGGAATTGTTTTATCTTTCTAATTAATATTTACAATAGAAATTATCTTATGTACAACCCTATATTAAAAATGTTTTAGTAATTAAACATTGATTTTAACTCTTTTAACTCTTCTTTGAATGAAGTAATAATAAATTTCCTAATCTAATCCAAGTGGACCTAAATGATAATATTTTATTCCTAAGGTTGTTTTTGGTCGAGATACACTTGTCCAATAGAATTAGGACATGTGGTAGGGTAATATTAATATCATTTTTACCCTTAATTACCCTATTTACTTTTAACCGTCGTAAATAAAAGTGAAAAGTAATTATTCACCAAAAATTATTTTCAACTCATTGAACCACATTTTACTTACATATATCAACCGTGTCTCTCATATTTTTTAAATTCCACTCATAGAAGCGGTAAAATTAGGTTTTATGTGAATTTGCAAATTCTTCTAGGAGGTGGGTAAAAGACGGTGAAAAGTTCAATAAAATTTCTATATATCTAAAATTAATATAAATTGACTCCAATGAATTACATTGAACATATATAGGTATTATGTATCTATTTTAACCTAAAATAAATTGAAATAAAATAAATAATTATTCAAATAAAAAGTCAGTTTTAACTAATAACTCAGTGTTTTCCACTATTCACCAAAAATGGAATGTTTTCACAAAAATACCAAAAATCCCTCCTAAACCAATTTTGATATTCCGAATTCAATAATGAAGTCTATTTTACCAAATTCAAAACATAGAATTGGAATTAATTAATTTAAAATTAATTCCCGTTTTTAAAACAAAAAAGCGTGTTTTTAAGAGATAATAACTATCAAAAGATTGACACTTGTTTATGTCCTGTTTAAATGTGAACTTATGTCCAATGACCAAAATTTTATAAACTGGAAAAAATATATTCTAAAAAACCACTTAAATTCATAATTTATCAATATTAATTATTTTGATTAAAAAAGTTGTTTTTAATTAAAATGTAGTGATATTCACTATTCATCAAAATGTAAAAGTTATCCGAAAAGTGCCAAAATTTCACCCTAGGCTAAATTAGATATTCCAAATCCAAAAATGAAGTCCATTTTGAAACATAAAATTTATAAAATTTCAAAAAGTAGGTATTACTATTCAAAACGGCTAGTTCGATTGGTTGTGGTGTGTGCTAGAACTCGAAGTTGCGTACAACACACGCTACTGTATTATTCAAAGAGAAACGTATCGTGGAATCTTGGGGTGTTACATGGATATTGAATACCAAGAGGTTGGTAATTCATATCAGGGAAAACGAGTTCTTTAAGAGTTTGTTCCCTAGGATTTTCCATATCTAATTCAATTGGTTGGACAAGGACAAGTTCTTTAATTATTTGATTATATCTTATATTACTTCTAAGTTGGCGAAAAGTTTTATCAATTTTAGGGTCAAAAAAATATTAGGGATTGTTTTGGAGGCTACAGAGCATTCCAAAAGATGTTGGAAGAAAAAGGAATATGGGTTTTTCTTTGTATTTTTTCAGTTTATGATTTTTATGAGGAAGGTGGGTTTTTCTTTGTGTTTTTTTTTCAATTTTTTTTAAACTTTGTTTTTATTGGTTTTATTACAATAACCCGAAACTAATGACTACATAAAGCACCATCCCCGGAAATGACGCCGTTTGAAATTCATTGTTGATTATCACCTATCGACCGGTCAAATTTTCGATGCTCTGCTAATGTGTATAGCAACACTCAAGTCGAATCCTCGACGATGATACTTTTTAAATTGTCGATTGCTTTTAGTTGATTGTATTTTCATTGGGGGGTTTGTTTACAGAGATTAATTGAAATAATTTATGGATTAATATTGATTTAACAATTTGATAAATATTGGGATGAGTTCATTATTAGGGAGTTAAGATTGAGATATCCTTGAGCTTTAATTTATATTGCATTTAAATTAACACCCAATTCACAGGATAATATTGATTGGAATTCATAAGTGTTAAGGATTTAATATAAGCCTTAACATAACATAGGGTTCTAATCATTACCATTACTTGTTTATGGTAGTGTATTTATCGTTCTAATAATCCATGAAAACCACATGTTAAACAAAATATGTCATTAATCCACGACATGTTATGTACAACATACACAATGTTAAATTAACGAATACTCATCGAGAAAATACTCTCAATCACTTAACATACCTAAATTTTGACTCAACCCAATGAGAGATTTACTCAGACATTTGGGTGTTTAATAATCTGGTTATAATGATTATGATTATAATTTACGAAGAGAAGAAAAAGAAAGGGTTAAGAAAAGAGCGGTGCGTCGAACACACACACACACGAATAATGATGATAATTAAAAATAGATTTTCGAATGAATGAGAAATAATAATAAGGGAAGGGTATTCAACTGTATTTAAACTATTTTATGAACTTTAATATTAAACTAAAGTAGGTGGATGTGAATAATAGATATTGAAGAAGAAACTTGCATTAAAACAGAATTACAAAAGAAAGGACTTACAAAATTACAACAATGAAGAACATAAAAGTAAATGAAAACAAAAAATAGGAAAGGTCTCTCAAGTGAAAACATGAGTATGAAAGGTAACACCAAGCCTTTTTCAAGGCTTTGGTCATGCCAATATGATCTCTTCTCTTCTGAAATTCCAACCCCTCTCAAGGAGAGAAGGGGAGAGTATTTATAGCCCAAGGAGTGGACTGTTTGCATTTCCAATATGTCCCTCCGCTTGCATCTCCATGTTGGATATACAGACAACTGTATCTCGAGAAATATCCTTCTTCAAAGTTGTAGATAATAATGTTGGAAGACCCCTATCAAAATTTGGAGTCATTTTGACCTATGTATCCAAATTGATGTCCGGTTGATTAAACAATTGTAATCTGTCCATTTCAATCCAGTGTTTTTTAAGGATTGACTTTGAAAGGGATTTTAAATAGAAATATGGCTTTAGAACCGAATTATTTCTTCAACAAAGTCGGCCACCCATATATATTCTTTCACACTAAAATATATCATCTTGATTAGATTCTTACATCATGAGATATGTCATGAATACTATACCGATTGTATTTCTTGACCAGAATGATGGGCTGGCCTTCAATGCATATTTTGGGCCCCTTGTTGTTATTATTAGGCCATAAAATTTTTATCCTGGAATCCATAAATTTTCCCCCAAAATACGGTGGTGAATAATGGAATTTAGACATCTGTATTTTTTCAAGTAAATCAATCTTCATGAATATTCCAGTTTCTTCACAGATTCTTGGGCCCTGTTTGTGGGGACATTATGACCCTACAAGTAGCATAATTGGCTCAGGGTAACTTCTAATGAAATGTTTTATATTGAATGTATAATCATAAAAAACAAGAACCGCACAATTTGGTGCATTATAGTGATAGTTATTATTAAAATAGTAAACTGACTTAATTGGACTACTTCTAAAAATTCTCAAAAATTATACTTAATATTAAAACATTAATATTTCACACAAATTATGCACATTTCATATAAAATATGTAAATGGAGTATATAATAAGTCGTGAATATATTAATAACATCAATTTCAGAACCCTTCAAAAGGTAAAAAAAGTAAAATAGATGGGAGAGTCCCACACCTAGAACCCAAATACGACTACCGCACGCGATCCAAGCTCCTGAACTCATAAGCTCCTCTTTAGTCACGAGAAACCTGTCTGTTGTCTGCAATGGCACACCATGTCTGGGAAAAGCCCAAGCAGGGGTGATTAGAAAAATACTCAGTAGGATACCCAGAAGGCTCGAGGAACCAACAAAGCAGGTATCGAACGGTGAGCAGTAGGTTGAATAGGGAATAATAAAGGAGTACAACTGAGAGTGCATTAATGAGTACATCTCAACCCAATAAGAGGAAGGAAGTAGATTCGTCCTAAAACATGGAGTGAGAAACAGTGAGAAGATGAACTTCCCATCAAGTCTTTGCTACCTATAGAAGGAGAGTAGACTCATCTGACCACGAGAAGCTAGACACGGAAATCATGTGGCATACCCTGCGCGTCTTCGCCTCTCCTGGAAGGAGAGTAACCAAAACCCAAGAAGTGGGTACTGGAACAAGGTATATACATATCCATATGCTCAGTCATGAAACCTGAACTATATTGTATGTGAATATCCATCCCGTAGATCTTCCCAAGAAAGTGAGTAGCCAACAGTCCCAGAAGTAAACACCATCAATGCCTAGTATCCTGCACGTCCTCCCTGAACTGCAAGCCAAGGGGCTCAAATCATTGTACCCTGAAATTATCCACTTTGGGAGGCACTGAATCATCCACATTGTTTTAGGCCGTGTCACAAGGACGCGTTATGGTGGGGAAAGCACCCATCATACTTGAGAGTTCTGGGGGAAGTCAAACCACACCTCTTCACTGTCACACGATCGAGGGGTCTTCTCAAAGTCACAGTTGTCACATCACTGACCCATACAACCAAGGGTCCCGCTCCGGTAGTCATGGAGAAAATCCACATACTAGCCTAGTAGAAAGAACTGAGTCTGAAAGGAGCTATCGGTTAACCCACTACCCAGCCCCGCTGGAGGGTAAACCCTAAGAGGTTGTTGGGTAACCCACTGCCCAGTCTCAGCTGGAGGGTAAACCCTAAGAGGTCATCATGTAACCCAATACCTAGTCTCTACTGGAGGCTAAACCCTAAGAGGTTTTCAGGTAACCCACTACCTAGTCTCTACAGGAGGGTAAAGCCTAAGAGGTAATTGGGTAACCCACTGCCCAGTCTCTACTGGAGGGTAAACCCTAAGAAGTCAATGAGTAACCCACTTCCTATCCCCACTAGAGGGTAATCCCAAATAGTTCATCATGTAACCCACTTCCTAGTCTCTGCAGGAGGGTAAACCCTAAGAGGTCGTCGGGTAACCCACTGCCTAGTCTATGCTGGAGGGTAAACCCTATGAAATCAATGAGTAACCCACTGCCCATCCCCGCTTGAGGTTAAACCCAAAGAATTTGATGACCAACCCACTGCCCAGCCCCGCTGGAGGGTAAACTCGGAACTTCTCTAGCCATCCCTACTAGATGGTACAACACTGGCCAACAGGACATGGATTGGGTATCACGCAACCACCCAACTCCAGAACAATTCACCTAGTAAAGGTTCAGCACCCGTGTATTGTGGGTCATGCCGATACCTAGAGCTCATCCTAGGGAAACACATCTCTGTAGATCGCGGAAGAGGATATGATCTCGATACTCGGCTAGGGAATCTGCACCCAGGGTCACTGGGGCTCCGTACCCTTCTAGAAACAACCTCATGGGTAGAGGATTGGTGCTCATGTAATGTATTGGTCACATCGGTTCCACAGGAACCCTACTAGGGTACACAAAGGGACATGATACTGAAACCCCTCACAACTGAAGAAATAAGAAAACCCAAACAACTCTTCCAGTCAAACCATTGAGAAATAGGACCAGGGGGACCCACTCAACCCTGCAAGTCTAAATGTCGCTAACAGAATGACCCTCTACGCCGCGAGAGTTCAATGGTATGCAAAGTTGAACACGGTGAGAACATGGGGCCCACACAACGTGTGGCCCAAACACATCTCTGAACCAAGAGAAAAAATGTTCTTAGGCACAAAATACAACATGTACCTCCAAGAATTCACGTATATTTTCAATGTATACATCATTTCCAACCTAAAGCCTATCGTGCACACGACACCTAACGTCAACACGAAGGGCGAAAACACAATTTCGCTTATCTTCTTCCTCCATGGCCCTAGCATAGCCAACCACATTTCTTTAAACATCTACTTTACTCACACGAGAGTGAAAATGATTACTCGCCAAGGGTTCCCTACAAACACCACGGGAAGAACCACCACTGATACATCTTTCATGCTTCCATGTTTAATGAGATCTCGAATGAGTCTCCAAAAATCCAAACGGATCATGTCGTTGTAATCCTCTTGAAAAAATACGCAAGATAGACTATCCACTTGCCTCAAACCGATATCCTATGGAAAAGTTGTCTAACACTGCTTTACACCTGAACGACGTCCCGTGGTCCCGAGCCTCTGTCCCGAAAACAGTCGGGCACATCGCACCTTTTCGATCCCCTCGGGAAAACACGTCAAATTGACTGTTTACTTGTGTGGAATGGATATCCAGAGAAAATGATACATTTTTCTGTACCACACACGAGCAGTGTTTCGTGGGACCCGCATCTCGGTCCAAAAGTGCAACGAATAGATCGCACCATTGTGATTCTCTCAGAAAACTACACAAGATTGACTATTCCCTTCTCTGAATTGAACACCCGGTGAAGAAGATGGAAATCACCACCAACTCCAAAAACCACCCTCATGGGGCCCGCACCTCCATACAGAATTAAAGCGGGCGTCCGATGAAAAGGTTTCTAATCGTTCCTCATAGCTTAAAAGACGGGTCATGGGGCCCATGAGTCAACTCCGGTTTGAATGCCCGAAAATCACTTGTAAAAGTTCGTCTCGACGCCAGGGTTGCACAGCTGCCGACGACACACAAAACAGACCCCTCTAGTGAAGATTACGGGTGTCTGATGTTGAGAGGATGAATCCCCTTGGGCTAGACCAGCCGAGGCCGGCTGGTCCTCCCGGCCGGGGCTGGCCCGCGCCGGCCGGCCTGGCTCGTTACACCGGCCTGCGACTCAACCGCGCGGCCCGGCAGTGGACCCCGGGTCCACGCGGTGCCGACAGTCCCTCGTGGCTGGTCACGGTCTTGCGCGGAGACCCACCTTAGGCGGGTCTTTTTCTTCGAACGGGGTCGTGCACTGCGACCCCCCTCCCTGTCATGCCCTGACAAGCTCACTCGTTGCACCGCCGCCACCTCGCCCAGCCTCTTGAGCTCGGCTGCCTCAGCTGAAGACCTGTTGCACCGCACACAGCCACCTCGCGCGCTCGCTCGCCCGGCCGCCTTCTGCGCTGAAGCCGCCGTCGGCCCACTCCGAGCCACCGTCCGCAACTACCGCACCGCCGACTAGGATGGCCGAACCGCTGCTGGAACCTATTGAAGCCGCCAGAAAACACCTAAACACACCCAGATCTTCGTCGGACAGCTGCGGACGCCTCGGAGCTCAAAACTCAAATCTGAAACATGCATCGAAAAGCATAGAAAATATACTACGCATTCATGGGAATTTCTTTAAAATTAAACATCATTTTGAAATTTTATATTGAGTTCAAATGAGAGGTTCGAAGTTAAAATGCGAAACGAAGATCTCCTACCTTGTTGGGCGTAGCCCGGAGCTTGGTCGTCGATCTGCCGAAGCCGCACACAACCATGGGGAGGATAGGAGGAGAGCTTGATGAAGGGAGTGGGGCTCTTATTGGGGCTTCTTCCACCAGAGAAATAAAAAGGGAAGGGGAGGGGTGAGTTTAGGTTTAAATAAAGAATTTTTATAAATTCTTATTTAGATTTTAATCTCCCATGAAAAGACCCACGTCCAAAACGCCCGATGGGGTTGAGATTAAGCCTCCCCTAGGGTAAACACCACCTCCAGAGAACAACAGTGGTCTCCAAATTTTAATCTGAGACCCGTTCAAATGTTATAAAACTTAATGTCTGATGCTGCTAATTTACAAAAATAGCCCTGGGTCATTTTTCATAGGAGGCCCGCGCCCTCAAAAATTACACCCCTCCTAGGGTAAACGGAATGCTCCGGACTCAACAGTTCCCTCAGTTTTCCCGTCCGAGCGACAGTTTAGGAGTTATCCTATTTATTTGGTGTGGCCAGTGTGAACGCACTAAAAATTTAATTCCAGCCACACCGGGGCTTCGAATTGCACTCCATATGTAGGTGCTGCTCTGGAATAACATCAAGAATCTTCCAAAGTCATTTATGTCAAAACCTGGGTTATTACTAATTCTATGAGTCATATGGATTTAAAAGGAATCAATTAAATAAGATAATGGAATAGAAAAATATGGATAAAGGGATGAAGGGAATGGAGGGTTTTCCCACATTTGAAAATTGTGGAAAGAATCATCCTGGTAAATGCTTGAAGGGAATAAGAGTTTGTTATATGTTTGGAAAAATTTGACACCAATTTTGTGATTTCGAGGATAAAAACGGTTATTGATGCATAATAATTCAATTGAACGAAAATGGGACACTATAAAAATCAATGTCCCAAGCATCAAATGAATATTCCCCAAAAAATGTTACTAGATAATAATCGAATCAAGATACTACCACAGATAAAAAGGATGGATTAATATTCCTTGTCAAGAATCATTCCATTTGAATATTTTATTAGTAATGTACTAGTTATAATAATTGTGGAATATAAGAGGATTGTATTGCAGTAATATTTCCTTAAGTATTTCATGTCCTCTGATGAATTGTACCAAGGATAAGTGACTTCATATAAAGTTAATATCTTTTGAAATTATTTGGTTGATTGAAAGGGAACCATAAATATATTCTTGATGATTATGATAATGATGAAGAAATGATTGGTTTTCAATAGTACTGACAACCTAAAAAATGATTATTGTATTGTTGAAAAGTGGTCTATGCTTTAATTGATAGAGTCAACAACATTTTTAGAATATATCATACATCATGTGTAATGATGAATGAATGTTTCTGATAAGGTTTTATGGTAATTTTAGATATTAAAATATTTCATGAGGACACCAGGTAAAAATATTCACATGTTTGGAATGTGAAAATTTAGTGATGCTTCATGTTGATTAAAGGAAAATAAGGTAGATAATGCATTGAGTGGGGTATATCAATGAGTTCTAAAAAATGAGGATTTCTAAGGACCCCATTTACATAGATCTTATAAGGATGGAAATGGGATTGATTCTAAATTTTTGGATCATGATCTATTGGAAATTTAATTCATTTATTAAATTGTTAAAGTTGATCATTGTATGAGGTTTTTGAGTTTAATGTCCCCATGTGATTTAACCTATGATAAGAGATGAATTATTGATAATTTAATACAAAAACCAAGGATGAGATTGTGTTTTTGACACAAAAATGTATATTTATACTCTTATAGGAGTGGAATATTTCATCAACTCAAGGAAAATAATCTTTAATAAAAAGAAATTCCTATTATCATATTTTTTTCATGATATCAATGAAAATTTTCTTAATTTCATTTTATGGTATGGTGGTAATGATCTTTCATCGGATCATGTTCACTATAACATTCCATAAATACATGATGGATTGAGTATTCTTCCATTACTAGTTCTCGAATTAGAATGTGTAGTTTTATAGTAAGTGATGCATTTCCCTTTTCCCTCTTATTAATAGGATATTTTAAACAAATTTGTGATATGGGTTTCCCACAAGGGAATTTTCAATTATCAACCATTAAAAATTGACGTTTAATTTCAAATCTCGTGGATGAAATTTTTTTAGGAGGGGACAATGTAACACACCATGGACTTTCAAATAAATTTAATATCGAATGAATGAAACATTGAGTCTCTACCAGACAACAATTTGTTATAACCCAGCCAAGGAATATAATTTTTCCACTTATGTGTTTTGAATTTCAAAAATATGACATACAAAGTTACATTCAAGGTGATTATTGGATTTTTATATAAAAAATATAATTTTATATGAATATTAACATACCCTTAGGAATTGTAACCTACCCTTATCAATTGTAATTTGACCCTTATGAGTCATAATGTACCCTTATGAATAGTAGGTTTAACATTATGAATAGTAATACACCCTTATGAATATTAAAATTACCCTTATGAATAGTGATGTACCATTATGAATAGTAACACCACTGATGTAAGTATAAATAAAATTTAGGCACCTTATATATGAGTTTGAATATTTAAAAAATTAATAATAAGTGAGGATATTTATTTTACCATTAAATATTTAATTACTATTTCATAATTAATAAATATATTTAAAATATAATTCATTTTTAATATAATTTAATCCTAAATAAAATGAATTATGCATGGATTTTGGGGTAATTTAATAAAACCATACTAACATTTTCAAGGCATTTTAAAATCAGTTTTAGTTTTAAAACTTTATTTTATGAGTAAATGATTATTTTATTTAGAAATTAAATTTCACATAATTAGTGAAATTATTTTGATAAAATTGAGTACACATTTGGATTATACACGTCGAAAAATAGGTAGGGTGAATTTTTTGGATTTTTCTATAATACTTGAATTTTTTATGGATAGTGAAATACAGTAATTTAACTTATACATACATTATGAGTATAATACTATATTATTAGAATAATCGCTGATGTAAAAACCCTTGGATGAAAGTCACATAACTTATAACTATTTTTGGTCATGGAATCATCACTATTTATTGTCATATGTAATAATAATAAACTAATTATTAAAATATTAAGAAAATTGTCATCTCCTTCACTACAAAACCACCCACACTCCCCTATTCTCTTTACTGCACTCAAGATTTATTCTTTTCCTAAATTCAACTAAAATATTCTCCACCACATTTAGATTCGATTTTATTTATTAGAAGGCAAAATCCTCTACCCGAAATACGCTCTCAAGGAAGTTTAATTCAATAGGTATAATCCACTTTTCAATTCTTTTAATTTCTTTTCATGTTCCTTTGATTTATTTTTAATCCTCACATATCCTTATCCAAATGTTATGAAAAAATCTATTAAATTAAATTTAATTTAATGGAATTATTATTATGGAATAATTTATTTTCAACTCTCATTTACCTTTATTTTATTCTAGTAGTAAAAAATACCTTCCGAGATGTTAAAATTTACCACATTAAATGATGCTGGGTTTTAAATTTCTATTACCATCATCAATTATTGTCATGAAACCATTATTATGGTTGAAAAGGAATACAATATATTTATTTTGTCTCATCTATTGTTCTGTAATCTTTTTATACACATGGTTTTGATTTATTAAGCCATATGAGTTTCCAGTGTTCAAAAACTTCCAATTAACCCAAACAGTTATCATAAAATAATTTATATAATGATTCATCTTCACTCAAAGTAACCAATTAAATTTTAAAACCATGTATGATTTTTTATGTTCACTAGTAACATATAACTTCAATTCTTTACAACCATTTCCATTTTACATGATTCTTCATTCATGTTTATAAGTATGCCCATCATAAAACAAACTGACCCGAATAATCAAATTAAACCTCTTAACCAATCAAAAAGGATATTAATGAACATAATAAGGTTATAATAATTCATTTAAATAGAGGGGAAGTTATGGAAATATTAATTTATGATCCAAAAAATTATTATCATGTCATTATGATTAATTGGATAACACCTTCAGAATTAAGGTAAGGGTTTCTTCATCTCAATTCCATTTTTGTGACATATTTTGTATTCAATACTATTACATGTGTATGGTGTATGTATACTACCTAATAATGTTTAAAATCATTAATCTATTTATTTTCATGATATTAATTGTATCATTTTATTATTATTAATTTTGGGGCATATGATTCAACTGATTACAATGTTGTAGATATTTTCTACCCAAACATCCATTTTCATTGGGGTTTCCCTTATTCTCTAGTCACATCAATAAAATTTTTATTTATTATTATTTACTCCACATAAATTCTATTTTAATGTTAATATTTGTTTAATAATCATAATTATTCTTTATTTTATGGGTATTTGCATGTTTTAACAAATCATTCAAACAATCTTCTGAAATAAAAGCCTGATACAAGGAACTTCTTAAATTCATACCTATATTAAATTTAGCTATATAATCTATTTTAAGCCATATTTATCTTTATAAAATCCAAAATTTTAACTTGAAAAATCTATTTTGTTTCATTTCTAGTTTTATGAAAGTAATCATACCTTTTCACTTTAAAATATCTTTAATGAATTTCTTAAACTGCACTAAAATGATATAATTCTAAAGCTTATTTAAAAACACCTTTTACATGACTTCATTTTACTTGGACAAATTTATTCCTAAAATTTAATCTCAATTTCCTTCCCTTTTCATTTCTATGATATAAATTTTTAAAACCATATTTATGAAAAATAAAAATAATTTTCCTAATGAACACTTCTTTCCAAAGTAGAATATATTTCTCTCACCTCACTTTTAACTTTTATAATATATGTGACTTGTTCACCACATATTCTTTTCATGTAGTGTATGTACTACAGATTGTTATATCATATAAATAGTCTCCTTATTCTCATGATATTTCATGGGATTATTATTTTAATGTTTCATGGTGGTATGGGACACTTTAGAATGTTTAATGATTATTTACTCAAGAATTTCTCAATGGTATCAGTTAAAAGTATATTTACTTATATAAACTCCCATTGATGAATATTGAATTTCATTAAGGTTTATATCTTATTATATCATCTATAATTTTTTGTTTAATGGTTTTTTATTAGTTTTATTTTGGATGTTCTATCTTGATACAATTCACCAATTTACATTGAATGGTTATTGTTTTTGTATAATGTATGGGGAAGGATTTTTTCATTTCTTTTTTAGTTTCCATATGATTTTATATATTGTTTATTTTTATCAATTCTCATAATAGGAATGCATTGAACTTAATAAGTGTTAGGTGGGGACTTCAATAACCCCCAGTTCATTGATAGGTCTCATGAGGCAAACTATGGTATTGGCATGAGGCCTTGAAAAAATGGATATTTATTGTCTTGGAATGAGTCCTTGATAGCGTTATTATAATGTCCCGTATTATTCATTCCGTCAATATGAAAGTAATAATGAAATTTTCATGTGGTTATTCGACTAGTAGAATACCCATGATTATTCTTTATTATTTCATTATTTATTCATATCCTATTTATACCATATCGTGTTCATGTTTATTTTTAAAGTCATGTTTTTTTAATTATTCACCATGACTCATGTTTGTGTTTATGATATATTCAGATGTATCTCATACTCTTACTAAGCATCTGAACTCAACCAATTATTATGTTTCAATTTCTCAGGACATTTAGAAGTTTATTCTGAATGACCTACATGGGAAAACATAGAGTTTTTCATATTACCAATAATTATTATATGTTTTATTTCGTTAAAAGATGTAATGTCGAACCTATGTATTTATATAGTTTTCCAAAACTACTAATCTATTCGGTCATTCGAAATACGAGAATTCTTCTATGCATGCCAATGTAATGAAATAATATAATGGCTTCGAGCAACAAGGGTTAGGGCATTACAATATCATTTTCTTAATGGAATATAATATTTTATTTGTAGTTTTTTCTTTTAGGGGGCATATGATTCAACTGTTTACAATGTGTTAAGGGTTTAATTTACAATCAAATCATTAATAAAGATTTTTTCTATTTTAGTCTCCACTAGGGAATATTAATCTTTTATGTAAGGGTTTTATAAAATGTTTTCAAAATGGGTTTTACTATTCTCTTATTATTTTGGAAGTCATTTTTTTTCAAGTTTTACTCTTTACAAAACATTTTGAATAATTTATTTTTTCTTTTTCTAAACAATGTTAATTGATACATTTCCAACAAAAATACAAAAGGAATTTTTATAAACAAAACGGAAAAAACATATTTTCCTAACATAATATCACGTAAATTATTTAAGTAATTCTTTACAATTTTACATTGTTATTTTTTTTAAAAAAATCTCTTATAATTTTGAAGTGTTTTAATCATTAGTCACTTTCAAAGTGAAAAAGTGTACTTTCCTAAAGAATTTTTCAGAGACCTCATTTAACTAGTTTTCATATATGTTACCATCAGTTTTTTAATATTTTTTTCATTGAGGGTTATAAATTAGAATATCATATCCCGTTTTTTATTATATTTTTTACGGTCAGATTGTCTATGGATATGCTATTTTGATACCATTAAACATAAAATATGGAATGGTTTGTGATTATAATTACTAATTAGGGAATGTTTTTTAAATATTTTTTCTACATGGGGTTTATGTTTCATCCCATTAAAATAATTAGTTATTTGGATGTAGTATGTGATAGTTGGGGCATGCTATATACATTCGATGCATCGGTAGGTATCATGAGAGAAGCCAATTTGGCACTATGTTGAGGCCTTACATATTTATTTTTATATCTCTTGTCCATGTCAATGATGGTTTAATTTCAAGTATCTAGAATTATTCATATAATCATTATGAGATTAGTTTTTTATATTCCATGTGATTACTAAAATAGTAGAATATCTATTTTATGTTTCTTTCTCATGTGTTTATTTTTGTGGAATTATTTTATCATATTTTTTCCTTCAATATTCTGCTCATGTAATTAATTAAATAGAATGTGTTTCATTAAATTGTCTTTTCGTAATCATTTATACATATTTTTCTTAGACTCCTCTATATGTACACCATTATTGGGAATCTGAGTTCACCTATTTCTTATGTATCACTTTCCCCCATGAGATGAGGAAGTGTTATTTGTTGAAATATAGGGTTACATAAAGGGAGAATATTTTCACAGTAAAAGAATTTTTTTATATTTTATATTTTAATATGTAATATGAGTTTCATGTTTTTATCTAGTTTAGAAATATTACTAAACTATTCTGTCCTTTGGAATTTGTTTCCTTATAACTACACAAATTTAATAAATAATGTCACCAACTCTGGGCTACAGGGGTTCAGGTCAATACATAATGGATTTTTAAAGAATGTAATATTTCATGAATTAAATTATCATAGGTGGATTATCCTAATGAACGCATGTCATTTTACGAAATACATGATGTGTAACTGGTCTTTTTTATGTTCTAAATTCTTTACTAGCTTTAAAAATTAGATGTTGCACAATGAGTGAAGTTATGCGTGTGTTGTTTTCTTTACCTCCTATATTCTTCTCTTTTTGTTAGTTTTCTTAAGATAGATTGAATCCTTCCAAAAAACATAAAACTAGTCATACTCCTTTCAAATTTAAAGACTAATCATTGAAATATAAAAGTAAATACATTAAAATACCGTAAAATACTTGCACAATATAGAGATATAAGTAGAATATACAACACCAAACATCACAATGTCTTTTACTAAAATAAATAATATGTTAGTAGATTATTCTATATTAAATTTTTTATTAAAATGAAATTTTTATTTGTCACAACAAAATATTTTGTTGTAGTAATATTTTTATTAAATTAGTGTATATAAATGTTAGTAACCATATTAGACAATCATTGTAAAAAAGGAAAGGAATGGAATTGGATATCAAAATTATTCTTTATGAAGAAAATATATCCTATATTCGGAAGCATATAAAATATATATTTTTTTATGAAGACTATTAACATGAAGAACTCGAATAATTATTATATGAGTGATATCATATTTGAGAAAAAGTTAAGACTACATTAATTGGCATGAGATCTATACTAGAGGAATCACATCCCATGACTACCACTATATAATTACAAATTGTTATATCATACATGGAGATCTTTTGTGTCTATGTAACATTAAATTAGGTTGATAAAATAGGTATTTGTTGATTATTTATTTATTATGTGTATTATAATAATTTGACATTTTCACTTTTAATAAAAAATGAATGTTTATTTTTCTATGAAAATAGTTTTTTCAATTTATTTCATATTACATAATAAAATTCATAAATTTATGTATCTAAATTAGATAAAAATAATATTTTTTTGTATTGGTAATTTCAAAATTAACTTATTATGATTTTTTTGTATTTTTAAAAAAATTTATTTTAGGTGAGTAGTGATGACACAGATATTTCTAAAAATGTCACATTTATTAAATTATAAAAGCACAAAATTTAATTAAATGTTTTTATTTATTTTTAATTAAAATATATATTAATAATATACCTTATAAAAAATTACAGTGTTATATTTCAAAAACCCACAGTTACCATTTCTAAAACATAAGTAATATTTTATTTTAAAAACATATTTATTCACTTCTATGATAATATTAGTATTTAAAACTTCTAGATATTAAATATATAAAATATATTTCATATTTTAGAACATAATTTTTATATTATTTAATAATATATTTATTATTTTTTAGAATAATATTATTATTACTAAGATTAATGTTAATGAACATATTAATATTAAAACTATTTTTTTCCAAAGAATTTTTTTTATTAATGTTGTATAAATTTTTTCCCATAATTTTAATTGATAAATATTAAATAATTAATACAATAGTAATTTTATGTTCATATATATTTATATCAACACATATCAAACTGTTAATCAATGCTTAATATTATTAGAAACACATAATGGTTAAAATTTTAATTTTCTACAAAAAAATATTTTCTATATAAAATGGTTTAATTTAGAAGATAAAATTTTATTAATTAGAAATTTAATTTGGTTAAATGCTGAATTTATTTAGGTTCTTCACACCCAAATTTGGTAGTATGGGTTATTTAATATGTTAATTAAAATTTATGTTTCTTACAAAAAGCTATTAATCCCTATAAAAGAACAAAGGAATAAGTAAACTGTATAGTAAAAAATGAATTACAAAACATTTAAAAAATGTGTGGAAATAAAATATTGTGGCTTTAATTATCAAATATCACCCAATATTTAATTATTTTTCACTTTGGGAATCATTTACCCTAGAATAGGGTCATTCAATTATTGAAAAATAATTATTCTTCACAAAAGTTCCATTTTCATCACCTATAAATAGCAAAGCATTTACCCGATCATGCAACACCATTTACTTATAATATCTTCCAAAAAATATTCCATTTCCACCATTATTGTTTCATCCTAAAATGAGGCATAGAATAGGTTTTTTTCTTCACGTTACCATTATCACTTTTTTCAGAAACTCCCTATGGTTCTCCCATCCATAGCTGGGTGCATACCTGCTTTCCAATGTCAGGTAGTCTTCTGAGTTTTCAATCCCATCAACTCTTAGTGACCCCCTTTTGTTGAGATGATGGGTGTTCCGGCTCATCACACCATTTTTGGGGGAATTGATCCCTACTCTAGGAATCCCTTATAGAATTTAGATATGTTAGTGAAATCTTACCCAGACACAGATACAGAACTACTTACCCCTATTTCAATCAAAAGGTTATGAACATGTATCTATATGGATTATCTTGTATATTTCATGGGTTCTTTATATCTTTCATATTTAACTATTATCCTTCATTCCATGTCCCTACTTTATATCTCTAGAATTTATTTCTTCCTAGAGAGATCGTGGATGTGTTAGATATTGGATTAAACATCTAAGAGTCATCCTATGTATCATGTGAGAACATGAATAAAGACCCACAATGTTTTTTTTACATAGTTTAAAGTCATATAAATAGACTCATCCATTTTGTTTAACTTCATAAAGTAAGGACATGAATATTAGGCTCGATCATCAATGATGTGTCTTATGTATCATGTTTAAGGAAGGAATTCGAGTCCATGTAAGTCTTGATATGTGTGTATACATCATGGGAGATATGAAAATAGAGGCCCTAGGTGGGAGTTTTGTATATGAGACCTCCCTGTATTTGTTCTTCTGGAATTCTTCCATTTGATATGTAAGGGGATGTAATTAGACTTACATATTTATGGTGAAGGTCCCATATTTTTAGAGTTCTCATCATGCTATTAGCATAATCATCATTGATCCCTAATCCCATATGACCCATGATTAGTGTGATAAATAGGATACAATTATGGATTGGACACATTACATGAGAGAAAATCTATATGGGTGTACACAATAGAGTTTACCATTGAGATGAATGATCTCCCATATCATGGAAAATATAGTATGGAGATCAGGCCTTAGAAAAAAATCCAACATATCCTTGATATGGAGGGAATAAGAGTCTTAATTGTTTAGTTCGTCCCATACCCACTGTTGGATTTGAGGTATGTGAGAGTATGATTAGGTATTATACGTAGAATGATTCCCGTTCATGAGTCATCTTCTGGTCTGATGATGGAAGGACGAGCATGGTAGACCAATGGAAAGATTTAATCCCATAAGATAGGGATAATTGTAATAGTAAGGGACTTATATAAAGGTGTATTCCTATTAGAGATTGGTTGTTAGGAACGCTTCCTACATATCCTGAAAATGATGGAAATCATAGTTCCCATAGTTCATTCATACTTTAACATACTGACATGCATTTGTAGATGATTACACTTAATGATGTTTCGATTGTCCCCTGAGATTTTCTGAATACTAGTGGTTTATTCCAAAATGGATTCCCTATGGTTTGTGGCATAGTATATTATGTCTTTAATTGAGGCTTATGACCTGAGGCTCCCTAATTGGTGAACTCATATCAAGTAATTTTTCATAGAATACACATTATGGTTACCCATGTGGTCGTCTCTTACACAATTATGTTTCCCGATTGGTCTACTCAATCTTTTTCATCTAGTGGTTTAAAGAGAAGTGGTAATGATCATGACGGTCTATCTTAGAGCATGATACAGGGGGCCACAAGAGGGCATGACACTAACTCATAGAAGAAACATCTTTTCTTAAAGGGGTATGTGGCTTAAAATTCATCACTAGGGTCTATATAAAATGAGCCTAAATAGGATTGTTGGACAAATTTTTAATGCCCTGGAGAACTTTTTTGACATATCATGGCCATATAATGGGAAATTCTTGATTGTTCGCCCAACATGTTGGGGCACCAATATGACATTTCCATCACATCTGAGGGTGTTTTATGAATCAATTGGTATGACACAGATTGCTATGAATGGGAGAAACATCATGCCCAAAATGATTTTCATGACCAAAGAGGTCATCTCAGGGGTATTTTTCATGATCAACTAACTTTTCTTAGTTACTTTTATATGATTAAGGGATACATGTTTAGGGTATTGCGCTTGATTCAAAGGTGCATTGAGTGACCCAGACAAGCATGTTTGAAATACCAGTCCAGAGGTCTTGTAGATCTATGTTGTGGATGTCTTGGGTGCTTTTCATGTATTTCAGTGACCTCAAACACCTCTTGACTTTCGCTTTCTATCTCTTTTGTTTTATCTGAAAAATTTCGTGGGTTATGTGAGTTTTTATGAGTAATGTATATGATTTTTACTCAATTTTTCAATGATCTCTTACGTGAAAAATATCGTTCATATGACGATAGAGAAATAATTTCATGGGAAAGTATATATTTTTGTCCTTTATAGTTCCATATAATTTTCCAGACATACTCCAGGGATTCTATAGGGTGAGGCCAACAAACCAAGTGACTACCGCATAATCAATTTGACTTGTCCTTCGGTTGTCTCATATCGACATGGAAATGTCTGTAAACAATCACATTATACTTATAGTAAATCAGTGATTCCTTTACAAGGTCGTCCTATTTTTTCTAGATCATTCCTTACGAAAATGAAGATATGTCAAGGATAGTGTTGGCTGATCGACATGGATTTCCCTATGGTTCGTTGCATGACCATGGTGACTTGTCAAAGGTGTGTCATCAGACCTTCCCATCTTGTATGAGGCTTTTCATGTGGTAAAAATGGCATAGAAAATGTTTTCTAAAGACATCGTGAGACCATCGAATGTTCTTGTGATCTCATGGCCTTGAAATATTCATTTGGTTGGGTCTTTCGGTTATATTTAAATTCTGACATCCATTTAGGTTCATTAAGTTTTAATCTAAAGGTGTTATGCGCTATGTTTCATGGGAGGCATACATACCCGAGTGTACATGTTGGAGGTAGATCCATTCCATAATCTCGTGTACAAATGAAGGGGATTTTCACATGATGTTATTTTGTTCATGTAATTCATGTGGGATCATAAGGGAGTCACGATCTTTTTCACATGTGTGGAGGCTTCCCCATGAAACTTCTAGTGTGGAAAAGTATCCATGATGCATTTGTAAAATGGTATTCCCATTGGTCAATCCATATACAATGTGGTGTCTCCATTTCATCATATGATGCATGCATATTTGTGATTTGTGTGACTTTCATGAGGTCTCGTGATGAGCTCGGTAGTTATGCACATGGATTCTA
This sequence comes from Viscum album, assembly GCA_963277665.1. Taxonomy (NCBI): domain Eukaryota; kingdom Viridiplantae; phylum Streptophyta; class Magnoliopsida; order Santalales; family Viscaceae; genus Viscum; species Viscum album. The sequence continues at coordinate 1,227,452,484 of OY728127.1, read as the reverse complement.
CATATCAAAACATGCATGAGTGATGGTGATTACATTGATATGATTTCATGGCATATAGGTTGCATAAACGCACTATGTATTGTCTAATGGTGTCCGCAAGGATCCTCTATGTCAGGGCATCCACATTGATGGTTGGATGAGGATATCTTGGGACACTGAGACTTCTCTCATGAACATGGATTTGTGAGGAGACCTCTGATCCCAAGAGGATCACTTATGATTCGCATATCCTTCTAATGGGGTCTCATGAGTGTCCCTATAATCATGTTCTAGGGATTCTGTATCGAATAATTCATGTTTTTGGATGGGGGAACACACAGCAGGTTGAAGAGGAATGTATATACATGGATGAATGATTGACCAGGAGGGTTGTGTATGGGCATCACAAGTCAAATGGTTTGTGAAATCGAATGAGAGATTATGTGTATTCCATTGTACACCCTATGGTTTTTGTAATGGGATCCTATCATGTTTGATGACATTCAATGGGTGTCCTAACAGAGATATTGCATGACCAAGGTACTCTTCTACATTTTCAAGAGGCACTCTTGAAACACGCACCGCGTGACAGAGGTTCCACATCTACCATGAAACTGCATGATCTCCCAAGGGTCATGAGAGAGGCACATATAGGGATTGTATCCATGCCCAAAAAAGATGATTCATGGTCGAGGGACCCTTTTGGGGCCACACCTCCTAGGTCTTGCTCATTAAAGTGGAGGGAATGCTCATGAGTTCGTATGTCCATAAGTAGGTGTCTACATGTTCCTTCGGTAATTCACCTTAACCATGATCTCCACATGGTTTTTTCTCAGTCATGCAGTTCACATGACAAAGAGGGAGGGGTCATGCAACACCACGATAAGTGTGTCCACTAGTTCTCACATTTATTATAGTTAATTGTTCAAGAGGTGGGTTTTTGGTTTCTTGAAACTCTCTTTCTTCATGAGGGGCTTTCTTGAGACTATCCCCTCAAGAAATTTCCAGATCATATGACGATCAATCAATGAAATATTTTGGATACATCCCCATGGAAGGTTCTCATGGGAGGGGGCCTTGATTTACCTGGAATATATTTCCCAGTGACGAAGGTTGGATGCTCTATCTCTGCACCGTTCATCATTTTTCAGACAACCTTATTACCCACCCCCATTTCTTATGTTTTCTATATATAACATGAATTTTATAGGTGTGGGGAGGCCGAGTTTTGTGCCTCTTTGATTAGGATGAGGGGCACGTTCACATGCTGATGTGGTGATCATCCCAATGCACGATCTCCATTTAAGATGTTTCATGATCATTTCATACGATCATGAAACACCCATGTTTACCTTCATTGAAATGTGTGCCCTAAAAATTCTAAGAAAAATTGGATGAAAATATGTATAGGTGAAAGGGGTTCATGGTCGTATAATGACTTATGACTCCTTTAGCTTTTGTCATTGGTTTGTTCTCATAATCAATGAATTATCATGTGGCATCCTTGATCGTTGTTAGGGGAACATGCGAAATCCATTGTCACTGATGGTCTGGGACTCTCGGTGGCTTCTACTGGGTGTCTTGTTCTCATGGTTACTAGTAAAAGACTGGTAGTGGGAACCCTATTTATCACCATGTGATCATTCGACCATCTTCAAGTTTCCATGTTGACCCATCAACATCGTGGAGAATCAACCAAGATGGAAGTCGAACATGAAATCTCAAGGTGCATGGGATAACATGAATCTAATTTTCAAGGTGTGGTACAGGATTGAGTTTGGGTTCGTATGGTGCAGGATTAGAGTGGATGGATAGGATCATCGAAGGATGTGATCAGACATCACAGATTGCTAGGCATCATGATTGAACATTGTAGATTCAATCACCATGAAAATATCACATCCCACATAAAATTCTCGATGCACCTCCCTCGTGGTATGAAATACATTAAACCGTTGTTTTTTGTTCGATCTAAAAATGGGGTTGACACCCATACCACTTGCATTACCTCCAATCTATGGGCTTCATCCTACCTATGCACATGAAAATGTGGGCTTGCACACTGGGGTCCCTATACATGTACCCAACATGTCTCTTGTGGAAGTTATGCTTCCCCTTTAGTCCACTGGTTGGACTAGGATAAATTCATTGGGTGTGGTAGACTTATTTTCCCATATGATCTTTTTTTGAATTGGACTAGGTTCTTAGTGTCTAGCCATATTTTTTTGGCTAACAGTGGTAGAAAAAAGAATAAATTTATGTACATAAGAATAAACTTATTAGTAGTGTTGGACTGAAGGTGTATATCCTAGGACATCATGCATTCCCTCTTCCATGTATTATTCCATAATTTGTTATGTTATTTGGATATTTAGTGTAAAAATAAAATATTCACAAATATTTGTGGAAACAAAATGTCCCCTTAGAATGATATTTATTAAAATGAAAGAATCATACTATTAGGTAAAAGTAGATCACTTTTCCACATATCTAAAAGTCTGATGATCCATAATACTTATTCTCTTAAGAGGATCTGTTCTGAGTATGAATGAGGAACTCTCATGGGCTATAAAGATGATATTTTTGACCACAACTACTTGGTTGGATCCAATATGGGATGTTTCATCAACCTTAGGAATGGATACACTGAATTACAAATATATATAAATTCCAAAATGAAACATGGATTGGGTGGAATGAAAACTTGTGGCTAGATTTGAATTAAATAACATTGATGTATTACATATCCCAAAAGTATGGGAATCAAGACACACATAGTTTTTAAACATATCACTATGAAAATCAAACTCATTCCTTAGAGAAATAGTCTCATGGATAGAAAAATATACGATGAATGTCCCATCATAGATCTTGCATTTACGTTGGAGGGGGATATAACTATTTTTTATGGTGAATCCTCGGGTGAAGATCCATGTTTTAGTAGAGATGTTGATTGGATCATCCATGATTCATGTACTTTGTGTTCAATACCAAACTTATCCAATTTACTAGATTTGAGTTATTGAAATACAATAAGATTCTCTTTGAGGAATGTTCACGAATTCTCGCTGAAAATAAACCCTTCATTGGTGCACCTACAATAGTAGTTTTGAGATCATATGATTTTCATGGAAGGTTTGGACATGGAATCCTTCTTGAATTCTGTATATTTTTTCTAAGTTGATGGACTTAACGAGCCTAGAATGATTTTTTTGAAGGATGTAAGATGATCCGCACAATATTTTTATATATTTATTTACTTTTTCCTAACTTTTTCCTAAGCATCATATGGAGGAAGTCTTAGTAGGGAAGGAAATGGATTTTTCTCAAGCCACCTTCTTATAGGATTCAATCCAAACTATTTTTTGTGTCTCTTCAATTTTATAAATACTCAATATTTTCTGAATCACACAAATTATATATCTAGTAATTGAAAATGTGACATATTCCCAAGATTCCATTCTTGGGTTTTCACGTTGGCGTGTATATTTTCTTTTGTTGTTTTAAGGTTCTCTAATCTTTACCATCATTATGCTATAGTTTAGGGTCTTCTAGATCAAACATTTGGTGTAACATAGTTTAAGCTCTTTTAGCATGGACCCCTGGTGTACTGAAGTTTATGGTCCTCATGATCAAACCATTGGGATTCCATGTAGTTAAAATTCATACCATTAAGACTTTTATGGAATATAAGGAAAAAAAATCATGGATGAATCTTATCAATATGGGGTGTTGAGTTCTGTCATGGTGGTTCTATGTCTCATGAGAATTGGAGTTCCTTTCTCGAAAGGAGTATATGCCTTTAGGTATGAGGTTGAATCCATCATGAGTCTATAAAATGTCCAAATAAAGCTGATATCCACAATTTTACAAGGTCTATGGTAGGATTATGGGGTGAATATGGTCGGGGGTGAAATTATTGTGAATTTATGCCAACAATGATATTTGGAATGTGGGTGATGTAAATTACAACCTGAAAGTTTGATCTGAGCCATATAGAATGGGGTAGAAATGCCAGGTATGTTCCTTAACACTATGGGGTGTTAGGTTTCTCCACAGTGACATTGAGCCTCATAAGAATTAGGAAGCCCTTTATACAAGCCCAAGATGTCTCAGGTCAGTGGGTCTGACCCCCTCTATGTAAGTAGCATGGCCGAACTGAGAGATCTCTTTTCTTCTCCAGGGGCTATGAAATATTTGTGAATACACAATCATTTGAATGATAAATTTGGGTATGTAAGGAGGGATATCTTGGTTGGGTTATGGAACCATAGGGAAACTTATCTCCAACTTAAATGCTCGATCCCTATTCCTTGTGGTTTTGAATCATGTGGTGTGGTCCAAAAATGTTAAATAATAAAGGGTCAAATTTGAACCTTTAGAAAAGCCACAAAACACGGTGATGCAATGTCGAGTATATCAGATTCACTTGAATATTATAATGTGGGGATTTTAAATCATGGTTGAAAGTGCTCAGGTCATGATGAAGGTATGGGAAAGTCACACTATGGATATCTTAAAACATAATTAGGTGTTATGTTTCTCCATGTTGATGACAGAATAATAAGAATTAGAAGTCCATTTATGTTGGACCAAGATTTCAATGGTCAGTGGGTCTAAGGCCTTCTACATCAATATCATGGTCGAGTTAAGAGATTTTGTTTCTTCAGCAGTGGTAATGAATGGATTTCGATGAAATAAGATGATTTAGATCATGAAGTGGGATTTATGTAAAATGTAAGGTCCCATATGTTTTCAAACATCCTAAAAATTTCTCTACCTCATATTGAACATATTCTTGTAGTGATGAAATGTTTCAAATCATTGCTCTAATTTTTTCATAGACAAGGGGGTCCAGCGAGCATAGCTAGTCTTTTTCTAGGGAAATAGAGTATACCCTATGAGATTTATACCTTATTTAGTTGTTCCCTAATTATTTCCTAAAAACTATGGATGGATATTTCGGTGGGTGGAGATTGTAATTTTTCTTATGTTTCCCATTGTGGGGTGTTAACCTAATATGTTATGAATTTGGTTTACTGTAGTTAAAGGTATTTCTTTTTGGACAACTATTGGCTAGGTTTTAAGTTTGTATTTCTTTGACCAAAATATAGGTTGTTTATGGTCATGAATGATATGGAACTTGAATGGAAGGGGTTTCAAAAAAAATTAATTAAAATAGCTAGTGTTAAGATCATTCCAACATCTTTTCAAGAAGGGTACATAGATGTTGTAAACCACAGCTTGAGTCCCATAGATACTAAAAAATGATATGGGATAATCATTCTTGGGATAACCTAAAACACAATGGGGGATTAGGTTCTAAAATGGTGACATAAAACTCATAATAATCAGAAGTCCCTTTATATTAGACCAAGATGACACTATTTGGTGGTTCTAAAGCCCTTTTTTGTTAATGGCATGGCCAACCTTGAGTTCTCATTTTCCCTTTTTAAGGGAAATAAAAGGCTTGTGGAAATTTTTGGCATGGAATATATAAAGTGTGACACATGGATTTAGGTTCTATTAATAAAAGGTATTAGAACCATATACTCTGGTTGACCGGGGTAAGCCTCTTGTGGTCCTTTGATAAGGAATAAGAAATGGTATATGATCTTCATATTTTATCATCATGTAATAGGATTGTTTGTCATGAAATTTTAATGTCATGTGACCAAGATGTTTTCCATGTAGTTTAATGTCATTCAATAAGGAATTATTTACATGAAATTTAACATCCTACAGGGAGGACATAGAAACTGATGTGAAAATTGGTAATCATGTGGATGGGGCCAAAGAAGAGATCGTGGGAATCACTACATATCCCATGAAAATGAGAATCAATCCACACATAGTTATGGATGGGCATTCTATTTAATGTCTTTCAGTTAAGAGGAATGATACGATGTATTTTATTGTCATGCAGTAGGGAGGATGTGTTATAGTTTAATGTCGTGTTGAAGGGACATCTACATAAAGTTTATGGTCATGTCAACCAGATCATATGATGCAATTCCCAATGTGGAGATGTGCATTGTGATTTTATAAAGCTACTCAATGAGAATTAGGAACAAAGAGGTTCTATCAAAACTACACACCTTTCCATGAAAACTAAGGCTAGAGGGAAAAAGGTTATACTTGAGTCTTGGCCTGAAGAAAAAATGTATGGGAAACACTATTTATCCTATGAGGATGAGAATCAACAAAATATTTTTTCAAGGAAAGGAAATACTCTATATCAATCTATCCCTTATATAGAGGAGGGTATTATCTCCATTCACAATTGAAACGTGTCCTAGGATTGAAGATCATAGCATCACTATGTATCGTATATGGGAATAAATCAAGCTACACATTGTTCTGAGAATTCCATTCAATTTAATTTCATGTGGTAAGGATGATGTTGGACCAACATGAATTGGTGGGAATATCACAGTTGGTCCCATGAGTGGATGTTTAAGAGTCACTATGTATCTCATGAGGATGAGAAAAAACCCCATGTAGTTCTTGGGAAACTATGTTGTTTAACATCATTTGTTATATGTATCGACAATGTAGTTTAATGTCCTATAGAAAGGACACATGATATACCTTTTAGGGTCCTGCATTCATGACAATAATGTATCCTTTATGCACCTTTATGGATTTTGGGAGAGGGTAAGTCCCTTCTATAATTCCTAATATCACATTAACTATGGTCTCTATGAGAATCAAGGAGCATGATGAGTTTCCCTATAGTTTAGAGGAAAAAAAGAGGTTATAAATAAATAATTTTATATAATGTAGTTTTTGGACCAAGATATTGGATTAAGGCGTCCCTACTTATCTCATTGGGGATGAGAAGAAATCCATATGTTGGTCAAGAGGAACTGTGCAGTTTAACATCATGCGGAAAGGATGATATATTACTTGACCTGAAGGGGATGGGGAGTTGTGGATCTGTGAAGTTTTATGTCATGTGGTAATTAAATAGTAAATTCATTATAATGAATTGTGGTAAGGGAAAACTCTGTACAATTTAACATCATGCTGTAAGGATGAAAAGGTCACTCAATGTGAAGGGGAATGTTCTAGCTCTGTGATGTTTTATATTGTGTGGTAAGTACATTGAATCACCTGATGTGAAAGGATGATAATACTAGGGCCTGTCAAAGAATTCCAGGAGTCACAAAATAACTTGTAATGATAAGAATGAATATATACATAGTTATTAGGACACCATTCATTTTAATGTCTGGCGATAAAGACATCGATTGTGCAGTTTAACATCATATAGTGAGGACTCATGGTTTTCCTTTTATGGAATTTTATTCAGTACTGTAATGGATCCATCATGCATCTCTATACCTTTATTGAGAGGGTAAGTCCCTGTCATAATTTCTAGGATCACGTGAACTACGATTTTTGTGAGAAACAAGTTGCGGCATGGGTTTCCCAACAGTGATGAGACAAAAGAGGGATATAACTAGGGAATTTTATATGATATCATAGATGGACCAAGATATTGGATGGAGGCATCCCAACGTATCTCATTGGGAATGAGAATTATGCCTTACATAGTACTATAAGAATCATGTAGTTTAACATCATGCAGTAGGGATGATATATTACCCGATGAGAAGGGGAAGGGGAGTTGTGGATCTGTGTAGTTTTATGTCACGCAGTAAGGACATTGGTTGTGAAGTTGAATGTATTGAAATAAGGAAAGAACTCCATAAAATTTAACGTCATTTGGTCAGGACAATGACCATGTTTTTTAACATCTTGAAGTAAGGATGTTGGCGGTGTGGTTTAACATCATTAGATAATGATGAAAAGATGAGCCAGCATGAAGCGGAAAGCTCTAGAATCGTGTAGTTTTATGTCATGTGGTAAGTAAATTCCATCACCAAACATGAAAGGTAGATAATCCAATGGCTAAGCCTAGAGTTTTGGGTCTCACTACGTATCATATAATGATAAGAATCAATCCATATGATGTTCTTTGGAAACCGTGCAGTTTGACTTCCTGTAGTGAAGATGTAAATAGGAAGTACCTCCAAAGTGGTATGTATGATGCGACATGATTTAAACCAATGTGAATAAGTACAATGATGGAACATGTCATGCTATACATTCCCGTGTGAGGATTATGTTTGGCCCGAAAACAATGTGAATGGGCATCACTATGTATCCCATAAAGATGTGAATCAAGCCATATGTAGTTCTGGAATGCCTATATGGTAGGAGATCGACACTAGAAATGGTGTTCCTCTCAAATGAGGTACATAGGTATGTACAGTTTTATTTTTCATAAGGTACAATAACCATGCATTTTAACATCATGAAGTGAGGACTCATTAGAACTAAAACAAGATTATCTCAATCCTTCATGTCGCATTTTGTCTAGGGTTATCTTTACTGGAATTTATATGTTTGCGTGAGCTATTCTCGATGTGAGAAATAGGAAATTACAAGGGTTCCTTTCTCCATTCTGAGAAAATGAAGGATAAGAAAGGAGTATTTTACATTGTTTGGTGGCTGGGAAAAGATGTAGGATTACGGAATCCATAAGTATCCCATTTAAAATGAGAGTCAATCTATACATAGTTATTAGGGGGCCATGAATTTTAACATCTTGCATCAAGGATATGAGGCATGTAGTTTAACATCTTGTATTATGGATACCTACCATTCAGTTTAATGTCTTGTGGTAAGGACATGATCCATGCAGTTTAATGACTTTCTATAAGGAAAACCTTTGTACATTTTAAAATAATGTGGTAAGGATGATGGACATGTCGTATAACATCGTGTGGTAAGGACTATGATCCATGTATATTAATATCTTCCAATAAATATGAACTTTCATAAATATTAACATTATGTATATTGAATGAATAATGAGGATTACTCTAATATATATTCATATTCTGAAAGATCATGGGAAACTCTTATGCATATTTCACAAGATTCAGGATATTTTAACTCTATAAATCCTGTAGATACTTGTTCCACTAATTGATCATTGAATACAACGTGGCTTTCTATTGTGTGGTTGAGAAATCGATGGTAGGGAAAAAAGTTTACATGGCCTACCATCCCCTCCTAATGATGATTTCTCATTTTTTTGGAGTTCCATCAATCATATTACCATAGAACAATCAAAATATATTGATACATGCTTCATTTGGAAAGATGAGGGTTTATTCAATCTCGATTTGAAAGACGGTCACATAACCTTGAGAGGTGGGTGGATCATGCTCTGATGCTCAATTGGGGCATCCTATTCAGAGCAATTAGGTGACTGGTGTGGGGATTCAGGTGTTGGTGGTTCCAATATTCCCATGTCCTTCTGCACATGAAGCTAGTCATTAATGGAAAATAATATTCCTATGGTATGCCCATGACATTGATGGAAGGGGAAATAATTTTCATGGACTACCACCCCCACCTCACTCAGCTTTCATTCCATTGGGATCTCTATCACATTATTTTCCATGACATAGTTTATGTACATTATGAAATGTATGGATTAGAAGGAATATACTTTACGCATCTTCTCCTCAAGATAAGGCAAATCAGACTGCTTCTCACAAATCCTATATATGCCACCATTGGCAGGGGTGTGTGACTGGATATGGAGTCTGGGGTATAGAATCCTAGACATTATTGGTTTGGGGGTATGTGCTAGAGCATTGGGGTCATGGATGATGTAGACGCTTACCGTTGATTAAAAGGTACTTACCCTCTTGATGGTTTTGGGGAACCTCTTGAGGTTCGAAGGTTTAAATAATATCTCTAATGAGATGGTGGAAAATATATAAATTCTCCTTGCCTTGTAGGATAGGGTGAGGTGGAATAATGTTTTGGATCTCAACTGATGAGGGGAAGAAAAAAAACTAAAAATACCCCCATTCTTATGGGTTGGGAAATATCACTAAAGCTGGTATTTCATTAGAAGACACATGAACATCATCACTAGGTAGGGATCTAAGGAGTATTCCCAGAATTATCTCTTGGAAGTCCATGTTCTCTTCTCATAGTTGAGCGATCTGTTCTTATAAATAATTTTCCATGTCATCCTCAAGTGGTCGACTAGCATGGACTATGAAAAAACCTCATCCTCTATTGATGGAATGGAATTTATATGATGATGGGGGTTTGATGTGGATCCTAGAGACTAAATCCACTAGATCCACATCCCAAACGATCCATTGTCTTGTCCTCTTAGAAAACCAACATGATCAGTAAAATCATTTTTAGAAGCATGGTGGCTACCATTGAGTATTTATACTCTTATTCTAGTAGTGTGATACATGAAAAACAATTGTGACATAGATGACTACAAGAGGTATGGTTATTCCCCTTTGGATTATGCTCGCACAGGTCTAATTGTGACTCTATAGATTTTGATGACATCATATTAACTGAGAAAAAGAAGGCTGGTGATCCTCCATGACATAGTATCTTATTTTATTTTTCAGTGCCAGATATACCATTTGAGGGGTCGTATCCCATGATGGAAACAACCCCATTGTAAAATATGCTAAAACAATTTCCACACTTCCGTGTTGTGATGTTCCCGGGGATCCCGTCATCACTACGATTAGCTGAGATTAAACTAGAGGCTCTTAACTAGCAGTGGTCCAGGATTTATCATGGACCACCATTGGGACACACTGGAAGACCTCAGATATATTAGTATTAGTGGTTATAAGAGCCTTCTCTAGAGCTTCATTTTTTGGATATCCCAGATGTGCTCTCTTATAGGGTGTCCCATCTTGGATAGTTATTATAAGAACAACCTCATCCTCGGTCCTTGTGAGAGTATGGCTGCATATTAGTGATGATTATTAGAATGGATGGGGAACCTCCTAGGAAACTCCTAGATGATCGAGCTATCTTGTTGACTATCCTCATTCACCTAACCAACATAGGGAAGGTGTACATTCTCTTATTCCAGTAATAGGTTCCTGGAGCGTTTGAATGTGATGATAATGGTCACTGCCTCTCTTGCAGGCGGTCATGGGAAAGCTAGTTATTGGGAAGCCATTCTCTGAAGGATTTCATGTGCTGATTCCAATGTCGTGGTGGAGCTGTTGAAGAAGTATTCCTAGCCCCAGATTTTCACCAACAGACGAGAAAGGTGGTGTGTTGGTGATAATGTACATCGGGACCTCAAGACCAACTAATTTTGTCTAGAATTGTTGGGATCCATCAGCATTTTTGAGTATTCCATTTCAATTGAAAGATATCTAGAGAATTACTCTGTAATGGAACGGGGAACATTATCAATGCAGCATTATATATAAGAGTACATGTTAAATTAATAAATTCCACAGTTAGAGGAAAAATATGAAATCCATTCTTTTTAAATGTGGTTCAGTGAACTTTAAAGAAACATATTAGGTTCAATGTTTTTTTGTGAAGTGAGCACAACATAAATTGGCCATATGGGTAATAAAAAATTTAACCTTTTTGGCTCAGGAAAGGGATGACTCATTTAAAGGAATTCACATCAGGTTCATCATTTTTGTTTCATAGGAAAATATGTTGTGTAATGGGTTTCACTCATCGCATTACCATAGTCACTTTTTAAAAAAACACCTAATGGTTCCCATATCCATCAATGTGTACATATGTACTTTCAAAATGTTGGTGAACATTTTGTATTTCAGGCCCAACGACTCTAAGGTATTTTCATTATTCGAGAAGATGGGAGGTCGGGCTTATTGCAATTTTTTGGGGAGAATTGTTTCTTGATTTAATATTTTTTTTGAAATCCTTCCCATACCCTGTTACAAGACTAGTTACCCTTGTGTCAATGACTTGATTATGATAATGCATAGATTTGGATTATCAAGTTTATATCATGTGTTCTCTATCACTCTGTTATTTAATTATGATGCTTCAGTCCATGGCCAGGCTTGAGCACTGTCGACATTATTATTGCCTAGGGAGATGGATGGTTTCATGGAGATGAGATTGAACCTCTATGAGGCATCCTATAAATCTTGTGAGAATAGGAATCAAAACCCATTTAGTTTGTTAGAAATAGTTTAATGTTATATGACTGGAATCATCAATACCATTATACATCATACAGTAAGGACATTTATATTAGGATCAATCCTAAACGAGGCGTCCTGTGTATATTTTTTTAGGTAGGAATCAGAGTCCACGTAGTTATTTATTTGGGAATTTTTGTCATTGGAGATACAATAATAGTGTCCCTAAGCAAGACTTATGCATATGAGACTGTCATGGATTTCTTCTTTGTGAATTTTTCCCTTTGATCTATGATGGGATGTAATCATTCTTACATCCTAATGGCGAAGGTCCCATCTTTGGGGAGTTTTCATCAAGATATTAGAAAAATCATCCATGATCACTAATCCCATGTTTTCCATGACTGGTGTGAGAAACAATAGACAATGATGGATTGGATAAATTACATGTGAGAATATTTGTATGAGTATTAGACTTCAAAGTTTCCCTTTTAGTGGAGTGATCACTCATCTTGTGGCAGATATGGTATGAAGCTCAGGCCTTATGAAGGATTCCTATGTATCTTGACTATAGAAGGAATCAGTTTCTTCATAGTTGAGTTTATCCCAAATTTGTTGATGTATTTGAGGTACATGGGAGTGTGATCATAGATTATAATTAGAATTATTCCCATTCATGAGTCCTCATCATTCCTACTAATGGACGGATGAGTATAGAAGTCCTATAAGAATATTTAACACTGAATTCTAGGAATAGTTGTAATGGTAAATGAAATATACTGACGAGGATGCCTATTGGAGATTATGCCTTTGGAAGGCTTCTTACATATTCTATTTATGGCAGGAATTGGAGTTCTCGTAGTTCATTCATACCTTATCCTACTAATAGGATAAGGCAGGTGACCATACGTGAAGATGTTATGACTATCCCTTAAATTTTAGGAATACTGGGGGATTATTGGGAAATTGATTCCATATGACCGGGGGCATACTTGATTATTATAGTAATAGGGGATTTTCCCTTATGATTCTTGATTGGTGAACTCATATAATGTCATTGGTCGGGCCATACACTCTAAGGCTGCTCATGTGGTTTGGGATTACACTTTATGGTTTACCTCTTGGTCCAATCATTCTTTATCCATTGGCGGATTAAAGAGTGGTAGTAATGAACATGATGGACTGTTAGAGAGCATGATATCAAGTGGGTCACATGAGGGCATGACCCTAGATCATTGAGGACACTTACCTTTTCCAAGGGTTATGTGGATTAAAATTATTAGCATGGGTTTATATGTCATGATCTCAAATAGGCTTATCGGAAAATGTTGTCATGTCTAAGAAAATATGTCTCATGTGTCTTGGCCATCTACTGGGAAAGACTTTATTGTTTACCTAATATGCAGGGCCACTAATAATACATAGTAGACACATTTGTGGGGTTTTTCCTAATCAATTGGTATGACCTGGATGTTTATGAATGGGAGAAACATCACATCCAAGATTCTTCACATGACCAACGCGGGCATGTCAGGGGTCTCTCGCATGGTCAACTAACCTCTCTTCATTGACTTCTCCTAATCAAGGAAGACATGTCCTAGGTCTTACGCATGATCCAAAGGTTCTTCATTAGACATGGACAAGAATGTCTAGATGACTAGTTAGGAAGTACTATGGAGGTACGTTGGGGACATCCTAGGAACATTGCATGTCTTTTAGAGACCACAAACACCTCTTGCCTCCCCCTTTTGATCTATTTTGTTTTATGTGAAAAAGGTTGGAGGTTACAAGAGTTTTTCTGAGTAATGTATATGAAATTTGATCAATTATTCGATAAATTCTCGCGTGACCAATATGGGTCATATGTAGAGTGTGCCAGAATGTCATGGGAAGTATATCCATTTTTCCATTAGACCGCCATGGATATTTCCGGACATACTCCTAGGGTTCGAAGCAGAAAAGATAACATGAAAAGGGCTGTCATATAATTAATCTGACTAGTCCTTTGGTTGTCATGTGCCAATTTGTACATGCCTATGAACAATCGCTTGATCCTTATTGTATGTGAGTGATTCTTTCGCAACGTCATCCTAACTTATCTAGAGCTTACCTAGTGACAATACAGCTATGCCAACGAGGTGTCACCTGATTAACTTGGCCTGCCCTAGGGTTCATCACATGACCACTGTGATGTGTCAAAGGTGTATCGGGAGACATTCCCATCTTGTTTGAGTCTTTTCATGTGTTCAACAAGGAAAGTATGAGGTTTCCTGAAGACATCACCAGACCATAAAAGGTCTCATTATCGCATGTCATTAAACTATTCATGTGGCATGATCATGCAGATATGCTTAATGTCTTGTGTCTATTTAGGGTCTTTATGTATTCATCCAAAAGTGTTATTCTCTAAGTTTCATGGGAAGCATATATACCAGAGCATACATGTTGGAGGTAGATATTGTCCACAAGCTCATGCACACATGTAGGGGATTGTCAAATGATGCTCCTTTGTTCATGAAATTCGCATGGGTTCAAAAGGTACTCATGAACCTATGCACATGCATGGAGGCTTCCCCATGACTCTTCTAGTATGGGAAAGGATCCACGATGTATGAAAACTAGGTTTTTACCATTGGAAAAACTGTATTTATGGTGGTGTCTCCATGTCATCATATGATTCTTGCGTCTTTGCAATCGGCATGAATTTCCTGAAGTCTCGCGATGAGCTCGTCACTCATGCATAGGGAGGATGCATATCAAAACATTCATGAGTAAAGGTGTTTTCATATTTTGGATTTCATAGTTTTTGGGTCGCATGTCCTCACTATGTATATGCCAAGGGTGTTCGCAGGGATCCTCCATGTTAAGGCAGCTATTTATTAGGTTGCATGCTAACGTCACGGGACACCGAGACTTCTTGCATGACCAAGGATTTTTTAGGACAGCTACTATCACAGGAGGCCCGAGTCTGAGTCACATATCATCCTAATGGTTTTTCGTGATATGACTTATATTCACGAGAGAGGGATTGTCAATCGAAGCCTTCATCTGCATGGATGAGGGTACATGTTGCATGTCAAGGAGGAATGCATAGAAAATGATGAAGGATTGATCATGAGGGTTGTGTGCAGGAGTTCCATGTCCAAGGGATTGTGACATCGGGTGAGAGCTTGCATGTCTTCTATTGTTCACCCAATGGTTGCTAGCATGGGAGCCTCTTCATGCCTGAATACCTTCAGTGGGTGGCCGAATAGAGATATCGCATGACCAAGGGACTCTTGTGCATGGCCAAGAGGCACTCTTCAAATGCATACCACATGATAGAGGTTGAAAATCCATCATGCTGCCGCATGATCTCCCAAGGGTCATGTGAGAGGAACCTGGTTTTTTAGGGGAAGGGTTTTTTTTAATTTAATGTGGCAGGGTATAGATTATATTTGGATATGGGTTGGTCCAGCGCCAAATGAAATGGCACTGGACAAAAAAGTGACAAAGCGCCACATCAAGTGGCGCTTTGACCAGTTCAGCCCCACACCCCAACCACACAGATAGAGATATATATATATAATTTATTTATAATAAACTTATTTATTATTGTAAATTTAATTACTAAAATAAATACAATAATTATAACAAATATAACCAAAAAAATAAATACAATAAATACATAATTATATTTTTTATAATAAATATAAAATTATGAGAAATTATATTTATTATAATAAATTTATTTATTTATATTTATTATAAATAAAATACATACATTAATTATAATATATTTATTATAATTATATATTTAATATATTTATATATTTATTTTATTTATAAATATACATTTATTATAATTCTATATTTATTATATTTATAATTATATAATTATTATAATTAGAAATATAGAAATTATAATAAATGTATAATTATAAAATTAATAGTTATAATAAATATATAATTATGATAAATATATAATAGTAATAAATATATAAATATAATAAATATTCAATTATAACAAATATTTAATTATAATAAATGTATAATAAAATAAATGTATAAATATAATAATTATAAAATTATAATAATTATATAATTATAAATATAACAAATCCATAATTATATATATATATATATTATTTATAATAAATTTATTTATTATTATAAAAATATTCACTAAAATAAATACTATAAAATAAATATAATATAAATATAATATAATATAATATAATATAATGAATATAATATAATACATAATAAAATAAATTTATTATAATAAATTAATATGCATTAAAATAAATTTAATATAATATAATTAAATATAATTAAATATAACATCTGCCACTTGAAGTGGCGCTTTGACCTGCACCACACCACATCCAGCCCACATATATATATATATAATAAATTTATTATAATAAATTATAAATAGATTATAATTAAATATAATTAATAAAATATAATAAATATAGATATAAATAATTATATAATATAATTATATAAAAAAATAAAATATAATACATACATAATAAATTCTAAACCTAATAAATATAATAAATTATAAAATTAATATATTTATATAATAAATATAATTTTATAATAAATTATAAATATAATTATTATTATATAATTATAAATAAAATAAATATAGATATAGAAATTATATAATATATATAAATAATTATAATAAATATATAATTATGATAAACATATAATAATAAAAAATATATAAATATATTAAATATAAAATTATAATAATTATATAATAAGAATAAATATATAAATATAAAATTATAATATTTATAATATTTATTATAATAGTATTTATTATACATTTATTAGATATTTATTATAATAAATATTATATAATTATAAATATATATTTATATATTAATTATTATAACTATAAATTTATTATAATTATATATTTATTATATTTATATATTTATATATTTATTATTATTTTATGTTTATCATAATTATATATTTATCATATTTATTATATTTATAATTATAAATTTATTATTTTTCTATGATTATAAATATAATAATTATATAATTATAAATATAATAAATATATAATTATAATAAATTTATAGTTATAAATATAATAAATATATATATATATATAATTATATTTATAATTTATTCTATAATTATTATTATATTAATGATTTATTATATAATAATTTATAAATACATAATAAATTAAAATAAATATAACTAATATAATAAATATAATATATTTATTATATAATTATAAATATAATAAAAATAATAATTATAATGAATACATAATTATATTTATATTTTTTATATTTATAATTATATAATTATTATATTTATATTTATTATATTTATAATTATCTAATAATTATATTTATAATTATTAATTATAAGTAATATATATAATAAATATAATAAATACAATATAATTATATAATTATTATATTTATAATTATATAATTATTATGATTTTAAATATCTAATTATCATTGTAATATATAATTATATTTAATATATAATTATTATATTTATATTTATTATATTTATAATTATATTATATTTATAATTATATTATATTTATTATATTTATAATTTATTATATAATTATTATTATATTTTTAATTTGTTATATAATTTTAACTGTATTTATAATTATTATAATATTTAAAATTATAATAATTATATAATTCTTATTGTATTTATATTTTTAAAATTATAATTATAATTATATTCATATAATTATTATAATTATATATATATAATTATATTTATTATATAATTATTATATCTACATTTAGTATATTTGTAATTATATAATAATTATTATATTTATAATTTATTATATAATTACATTATATTTATAATTTATTTTGTATTTATAATATTATATTTTATTAATTTTATTTAGAATAATAAATAAATTTAGTATATTTAATATATTATAATTATAATTATAAAATTATATATATATATATTAAAAATTATATATATAAATGAATTTATTATATAATTACTTAATTATATATATAATTATATAAATTTTTTTTTTATTAAATAAACATATTTATTACTAATTACAATTTATAATTATATTAGATATATATATAATTTGTAATTAACATA
Organism: Viscum album; assembly: GCA_963277665.1. NCBI lineage: Eukaryota > Viridiplantae > Streptophyta > Magnoliopsida > Santalales > Viscaceae > Viscum > Viscum album. The sequence goes on along the minus strand of OY728127.1, from coordinate 1,227,434,398 downwards.
TATATAAATTAATTATATTTATATTTTTGTAATTTTATTTAATTTTTTTATTAATTATATATATATATATATGGTGGGTGGTGTGGGGCCGGTCAAAGCGCCACTTCAAGTGGTGCTTTCCCCCCCTTTTTGTCCGGCTCCACTTCATTTGGCGCTGGACCAACCCATATCCCCAAGAAATGTAATCTATGCCCCTTTAAATTTAAAAAAACCCTTCCGCTAAAAAACCCGAGAGGAACATATAGGGATTGTATCTTGGTCTTCAAAGAAGGATGCGTGGTAGAGGGTGCGTGGTGGGGCCACACCACCTAGGTCCTACTCATTAAAGAGTAGGGCATGCTTGCGAGTTTTCATGCCCTTTAGTAGGTGACTGCATGTTCCTCTGGTCGTTCAACTCACCCAGAAATACCGAGTAATGTTTTCCCATTCATGCAGTTCGTGTGACTTGGGGGTGGGGTATCGCGACACCCTAAGAGGTATGTCCACTGGTTCTCACATGTATTATAGTAAATATTTCTCGAGGGGCTTGCATGAGAATATCCCCTTATGTAATGATGTGATCATATGTGTGAAACATGGTTTCCAAATATTAAAATAGCGGTTTATTTTCCCATGAAAAAATGTTTGTTTTATTTTATTATTTTGCATTTCTGTTTGCTGTACTTCTGGATCTTGGCCCGTTTGGTGTGCGGGGCTTCTTTTTGGTTGGGCTGCTTTGAATTCTGTTCCTTGGGTGTTTCGGGTGGCCTGGATTCTCGACCCGCTTTACTAGTATGTTGCCACCATGGAAGTCCTGCTGCTCGGTTTCATCCTAGTAATTATTGTTTTGTGATCTGGCGGTCTTGATTCACTGCTTTGTGTTTCTTCGGTGATCTAATCAACACTTCTCGTGCGTCTTTGGCCGTCCGCATGTCTCGGTCTTTGCCGGATTTTTTTGAACCATCGTTGCTTCGCGATTCTTCTGTTTGCTAGGTTGCTGTCATGTGGACCTTGTTTGTTACACATGTCAGTGTCGTCATTTTGTTCCTTCCACCACCATTATTATGCGCGGCATTTTGGTTTTCTATAGGAAGTGGTTCGTTGACTTAAGCTTCCTATCTCGAGAGCACCGTGAGAAGTAGTATTCTTCGTAGGTTTGGTGACCCGCTGCCTGTACACCGCCATCTTGATGACTGTTCCGACATTTCTTTTCTAGTGGAGACTCCTTCTGAGAACTGGGAAGGAAACCATGGCAGAGATTTGTGCATTTCGGCGCTTATGTATTTGTGAGACCGTTGTTTATTTTCTTATTTGATATTTTCTTTTTATGTTCATGTTTTCTCTTTGAGTCTATTTCACGTCAGGGATGCGTGTGTGAGTCCATCCAGTTTGGAAGAGAACTTCGCTAACTCTGAGCTAGGGTTCATCACTATCTCTTGGGGCGGAGAGGTCTTCGTTCTCAAATAGTTTTCATGGTCACGTCCATGGTCTGTCTTTGCTGCTTCTCTGATTGTATTTTCTATGTTTTTGTTTTACATAATAATATAGAAACTGTGGTGATTTTCTTGCAATGGAGTATGACCATATAGTCCGAACCACGTAAATCTTGTTGTCCATTTTACTTTCCTGCTTGTTTTGTTTTCTGTTTTCTGACATTGTTGATAATAAATTTTATACTCGGCTGTGTTTATTTTGATTTTATCTCTGTAAACTATAAATATTCTTCAACAAGTGGTATCATAGGTTGTTACTCATTTTATTTACAATGTCTGTCAAGTTTGAAGTTGATAAATTTGACGGAGAAAATGATTTTAATTTGTGGAGAGTTAAAATGCATGATTCACTTGTTCATAATGGTCATGCTGATGCTTTGCATGGTAATAAGAAACCTATCGTGACTGTCACTGTCGATGGTCTATCCACCAATACCTTTGTCGATGTTGATCCTAGTATATTGGAAAAGTCTCACTGCACTCTACTGTTAACTTTGGGTGATAAGGTGTTGCGTGAAGTAGCACATGAAACTACTGCTAAATCGATTTGAGTTAATCATGAGAATTTGTATAAGACTAAACCTTTGCGTGGGTGTCTATATAAAAAAATTCATTTATACAATTTTAAAATATCGCCTGGTTCTTCTGTGCTTGTTCATATAGACGTGTTTAATAATATTCTGTTAGATTTAGAAAACATAGACATTGAAGTTAAGGATGAGGACCAAGAATTAATTTTGTTAATCTCTTTTGATGATTCTTTTAATTCATTAAGAGATTCAATGATCTATGATCAGGATTCCATTACACTGAAAGAGGATAAATTTGTTGTTCTGTCTCGTGATCTTCAAATACATAGTTTGAAGGAAGAGTTGAGTTATTTTAAGATTGAACATAAAATGTTATATACCAAAGATCCTATAAAAAATAAGGTTAGGAAGGATAAGAACTGATTTAAAAGATTTCTGTGTTTTGAGTGCGGTAATATTGGCCACATTAAACGTTATTGTCCTAATTTGAAAGGAAAAGATTATATGGACCAGTCCCAGGTAGTATGTCCCGATTATGAGGCTGTCGAAGTTATTTAGTCTTGAATCCCCTTCATTAGAACATGACATAGGTTCTGTGTAGTTTTTTCTTTCGTTCCTAGGACTAGATCCACTTGTTTTTGTGGAGGAATCGCGGTTAAGAAAAAGTTTTTTTTTGTGGGCTGGTCTAAGCCGTTTGGGCTTAGGTGGAGAAGTTTTTCTCCTGGTGGTTTTCTGTTCATTGAATACTGTGTTTAGTTTTCTACTGTTTTGATTAATGATGCATTGTTTTTACGCTTTGTTTCAATTCCATGTTTTTTTCATTGCATTTTTACCCCTGGGAATGGTGTTTGATTTTCAGGATGTTGGTGCATATGGTACAAATAGTTCTGGGTTGAATGAAAGGTAAATGATGGGTATGTTTGTTGAATTTTGATTTCTTAGTTTAAATTTCTGAGCATGTTTAATTTTTTTAGCAGCAGAAATGTGTTGTGGGTAGGACATGTGTCACTACCGGCACATGCTAGGTGTTGTTCATACTGGGTGACCATTTGTAGAATTAGGTTTTTCTGTTATCGAGAATCTGCCCACACTAGTGATAGGTTTTATTGGTAGATTAGTTGTTTTCAAGAACACCATCACCATTGTTTTTTAATATTGAAAATTTGGAGATTTGTGAAACGTGGTTTTCAATTATTAAAATAGCGGTTTATTTTCCCATGCATAAATGTTTGTTTTGTTTTATTATTTTTCGTTTCTATTTGTTGGACTTCTAGATCTTCACCCATTTGTTGTGCGAGCCTTCTTATTTGGTTGTGCTACTTTGATTTCTATTCCGTGGGTGTTTCGGGTGGCCTGGATCACTGGCCCGCTTTACCCGTACGTTTCCACTGTTGCAATCTTGCTGGTCGGTTTCATCCTAGCCGTTGTTGTTTCATGATCTAGCGGTCTTGATTCGCTTCTTTGTATTTCACTGGTGATCTGATCAGCACCGCTCGTGCATCTCTGGTCACCCCGCGTGTCCTGGGATTTGCAAAATTTGTTTGAACCACCGCTAATTCACAATTCATCTGTTTACTGGGTTGCTGCCGCGTGGACCTCGTCTATTATGCCAGTCAGTGTCATATCTTCGTTCCTTCCACCACCATTATTATGTGGGGTGTTTCGGTTTTATTTGGGAAGTGGTTCATCATCTTTAGTTTCCTATCTTGAAAGTATCATGAGAAGTAGTATTGTTTGTGGGTTTGGTGACTCACTGACTGTATGCCACCATCTTGACGATAGTTCCGGCATTTCTTTTCCGGTGGAGACTCCTTCATAAGACTGGGAAGGCAACCATGGTAGATATTTGTGAATTTCAGCGCTTATGTATTTGTGAGCCCATTCCTTATTTTATTGTTTGATCATTGCGTTGTATGTTCATGTTTTCTCTTTGAGTCTGTTTCAAGTTGGGTATGCATGCGTGAGTCCGTTTAGTTTTGAAGAGAACTTCACTAACTCTCAGCCAGGGTTCATCAATGGATCTTATGGCAGATAAGTCTTCATTCTCAGATAGTTTTCATGGTCTGCATGCGTTGTCTGTCTTTACTACTTCTCTGTTTTTATTTTCTCTATTTTCGTTTTGAATAATAATATAGAAACTGTTGTGTTGTTCTTGCCGTGGAGTAGGACCATATGGTCTGAACCACATAAATCATGTTGTCCATTTTACTTTCCTCCAAGTTTCATTTTCTGTTTTCTGAGTTTTTTTATAATACGTTTTATAAACTATAAATATTCCTCAACAAGTGATGTTCACATAATGATATCTTGCAGCTACATCCCCACGGAAGGTTCTCAGTAGAGGGGCCCCATGATTTACCTAGAGGAGATCTCCTGGTGACGATGCTCGAAAGGTCTGTCTCTCGGTGATTTTTCTTATATATTTTTTGAAAAAAATATTTTTCAAAAAATGGTTAGGGCGGAAATTCTTTTCACAGTGCACCCGAAAGGTGGAATCCCGGATACTACCTTTGCATTCCGGGCCAAGGGGGAATCGCGGATGCCGCCTTTCCATTAATTTTTTTTTAAATTATTGTTTGGTTTGGTTTTGTTTATATATATATATATATATAAACAAAAAAATTCAGCAGAATTTATCCGTTATTTTAAATCCCACAGTACTTCCATTACACCAATTTGGATTATGACAGAACCTATCACCTAGAGCTCAATTTTATAAGAGAGGTTACCCTGAAAATCATTCTGCATTTCCGATGTGGGATTCTGGTTCTCTATTTCCTACACAGAACATTCTGCATTTCTGATGTGGGATTCTATTTCAAGTACTCAACATTTAAAGACTATAAAATATAAACTGCAAGACCAATATAAATGAAACATAAAACAGGGATTAAACATGTAAAAAATAGTTGAAAACAAAAATTATTTCATTAAAAATGATGCTAGAAAATAATTTATAAGATTTCAAAACCACATACATGAAACTTAAAAAGTTTCAAGTACGTGAATTTAGAAGCCTATAAAATATAAACTACAAGACCAATATAAATGAAACATAATACATGGATTAAACATATAACAAATAGTTGAAAATAAAAAGAATTTTGTAAAAAATTTTGATAGAAAATAATATATAAGCTTTCAAAATCACGTACTTGAAACTAAAAAATGTTTCAAGTACGTGACTTTGAAATACAATAAAATATAAACTATAAGACCGATATAAATGAAACATAAACCATGGATTAAACATATAACCAATAGTTGAAAATAAAAAAAATTCATAAAAAATGTTTATGAAAAGTAATTTATAGGATTTCAAAACAACCTAATTGAAACTTAAAAATGATTCAAGTATGTCGCTATGAAATACAATAAAATATAAACTATAAAACCGATATAATTTAAAGTTAACACATGTATTAAATATATCATAAATTATTAAAGTATTAAATTAGTATTATTAATAATTAATTATATAATAATTAATTAGTTAATTAGTAATTATTAATAATTAAGTATATAATAATTAACCAATTAATTAACAATATAGTGACTTTTAATAATTACAATTTAACAATTATAATGAAAATTTATAATTTATAACTATATTACTAATTAACTAATTAAGAATTATATAATTACTAATTATATTAACAGTTAACTTATTAATTATTATATAATAATATTAATTAATTAATAATTAATAATTATTATGAATAATTATAATTTATAATTATATTAATAATTAACTAATTATAAAAAAAGCATCGACTCTATCATTCTCAAAAAATTAACTAATTAACTATTTATACATTTCATAACAATATTACTAATTAACTAATTAATTATTATATAATTAATGATTAATAATTACTGATTAAATGACTACAAATTATATAATTAATAATTATATTACTAATTAACTAATTAATTTTTATATAAATAGTAATTATATTACTAAGTAACTAATTAATTATTAAATAATTAATAATTATATTACTAATTACACTAGTGCAGAAAACGTTATTTACGTCACCATTTTTTACGTCGGTTATATAAAACCAACGTCATAATCTGTAAAACATGGTTTTTTACGTCGGTTATTTGATAATCGACGTGAAAACTGTGATTAGTAACGTTTTAACGTCGGTTATTTTAATAACCGACGTTACAAATCACACGCCTTCATTTTTTACGTCGGTTAATTCATAACCGACGTAAAAAACCAAAGCGCGGGTGTTTTTTACGTCGGTTATGAAATAAATGACAAAAAAACGAGATATGCACGAGTTTTTTAGGTCGGTTATACAATAACCGACGTAAAAAATGTGGCTTTTAGGGCTTTGGGATTTCGGTTATTTGATAACCGACGTAACAAAAGAATCCGAAGAAGCTTTTTACGTCGGTTATGAGAAAACCGACGTAGAAAAACTCGGCTTTTGAGAGATTTTTAACGTCGGTTATTTGATATCCGACGTAACAAAATAATCCACAGAAGCTTTTTACATCGGTTATGCAATAACCGACGTAAAAAAACGTGGCTTTTGAGGGATTTTTAACGTCTGTTATTTGATAACTGACGTAACAAAATAGTCCGCAGAAGGTTTTTGACGTCGGTTATGCAATAACCGACGTCAAAAAAAGTGATTTCGGACGTGTTTTTTTACGTTGATTATAAAATAACCAACTTAAAAAACCAACACGCGGATTCTTTTACGTCTATTATCAAATAACCGACATAATAAAAGCCGTATCTGATACATTTATAACGTCGTTTATTATAATAACCGATGTTATAAATGTAAAAAAACTGTTTATAACGTTAGTTATTAAATAACTGACGTTATAAACCATTTAAAAATTTAAAAATCCCCGTGGACTATCATTTATGATTTTTTGTTCGACAGTCTGTGACTCATCTCTCTCACGCTGCGTGGTGAACCCTAATCGACTCGTCGATTTCGCTGCTTCAAACTCGTTTTGTGATCATCATTTATCATCTTTATTCTCCTTGGATCTAGCATCTAAACTGGAAACACTCAGTTAAGCCTTTGACGCATTTATTTTGTTCATTTTTTTCGCGGATATTCTATATTTACGTTTTGCGATTTTTTTTTTTGAAACTAGGTAAGATTCTTCGATTGCAAACCCTTTTACCTCAATTTTTTTCTTCTTCTCTATCCGTCCATGTCTGATTTTCCCTATTGGAGTTTTAATTTATTCATTTCCATGTCATTAATATCTTGAAATTAGATCTTTGAATCTACCAGTTGATGTTTTATTAAGACCAGTTTTTTCAATTAAATTATGCACTAAAGATATGAAACCATATAATAATATATCCACTTGTTATGGAATGAATTTTTCAATTACACGATACATTGTAGAACATTATAATAATATATCACACAATGCATTTTTTTAGTATATATGTGTTTGTTTAGAGAGGCTATACAGAAGAAATTTAGAGTGATTTTTCCCAATTTTCCCCCATTTCTAAGAGAGAGAGAGATAATTCTCCCATGTTATGTTGTTTTATGTCTTGTGAGATAATTGGGAAAGGCAGAGGGTGAATCCATATTCTCTTTCTCTTCAGTGCGCATAAGGAGCCGTGTTTGGTCTTCTGTCAAGAGGAGATAATTTGTACACATAAAATATTTAAGGAATAGTTTTATTTCATTTTCAAATTTATCTATTCCAAAATTAATAATAAGAGATAGTTAGTTTATTTATTTCAAAATTATGATTTTAATTTTCTGGTTATGCTTTAGGAATATATTTTTATCCAATTTAAATTTTTTGATTCCCAATTCTAAAAATGGTAAGGGATACACCGTGAATTCAATTTTTTTTTTAAATTATGATTTTAATTTTCTGGTTGTGTCTAGGAGGGGTGGGGGTGCTTTCTAGAGGGGCAGGGGCTGTCTATAGGGTTGGGGGGTGTCCAGGGGGTGTCCAAGTGGGTGGGTGGGTGTGGGGGGCTGTCAAAGTGGGTGGTGGCCTCTCCCGAGGGTTTTGGGGGTTGTTCGGGGGAGTGGGGGGCTGTCCAGAGGGTTGGGGGTGTCCAGGGGGTGTCCAAGGGGGTAGGGGTGGGGGTGGTGTCCAAGAGGGGTGGGGGTTCTTTCTAGAGGGGTGGGGGCTGTCCATAGGGTTGGGGGGTGTCCAGGGGGGTGTCCAAGGGGGAGGGTGGGTGTGGGGGGATTTCCAAGGGGGTGGCGGTCTCTCTAGAGGGTTTTGGAGGTTGTCTGGGGGGTGGGGGGCTTTCCAGAGGATTGGGGGTGTCTAGGGGGATGTCCAAGGGGGTAGGGGGTGGGGGTGGTGTCCAGGAGGGGTGGGGGTTCTTTCTAGAGGGGTGGGGGATTTTCATAGGGTTGGGGGGGTGTCCAAGGTAGTTTCCAAGGGGGTGGGTGGGTGTGGGGGGTTGTCCAATGGGGTGGCTACCTCTCCAGAGGGTTTTGGGGGTTGTCCGGGGGTGGGGGGATTTCCAGAGGGTTGGGGGTGTCCAAGGGGGTAGGGGGTGGGGGGTGGTGTCCAGGAGAAGTGGGGGTGCTTTCTAGAGTGGTGGGGGCTGTCCATAGGGTTGGGGGGTGTCCAGGGGGGTGTCCAAGGGGTTGGGTGGGTGTGGGGGCTGTCCAAGGGGGTGGCGGCCTCTCCAGAGGGTTTTGGGTGTTGTTCAGGGGTGGGGGCTGTCCAGAGGTTTGGGGGTGTCCAAGGGGGTAGGGGGTGGGGGTGGTGTCCAGGAGAAGTGGGGGGGGGGGTTCTTTCTAGAAGGGTGGGGGGATGTCCATAGGGTTGGGGGGTGTCCAGGGGGTGTCCAAGATGGTGGGTGGGTGTGGGGGGCTGTCCAAGGGGGTGTCGGCCTCTCCAGTGGGTTTTGGGGGTTGTCCGGGGGTGGGGGCTGTCCAGAGGGTTGGGGGGTGTCCAGGGGGTGTCCAAGGGGGTAGGGGGTGTGGGTGGTGTCCAGGAGGGGTGGGGGTTCTTTCTAGAGGGGTGGGGGATGTCCATAGGGTTGGGGGGTGTCCAGGGGGTGTCCAAGGGGGTGGGTGGGTGTGGGGGGCTATCCAAGGGGGTGGCGGCCTCTCCAAAGGGTTTTGGAGGTTGTCCGGGGGTGGGGGTTGTCCAGAGGGTTGGGGGTGTCCAGGGGGTGTCCAATGTTTACTATTATGTAACTTAGTACACTTTTCTATTTTATGATTACAGTTGTATTGCAATATTTGAATTTGTATATTTGTGAACTAATTTTTGTTTTTTTGATTTGAATGATAATGACAGATCAATCAGCTGATCAGCCACATGATTCTGGAGATGAACATATTGGTCATACATCTGGGGAGGAATATTCACATGCTCCTATTATGACAATGAGTTTAAAGGTTGGTAAGCGTGGGTGGACACATTTACCAAAATTAGCACTTTCCCGTACGCAGGAGAAGAGGATAGTCTTGGAGTTTTATGATGATGATATTCCTATAGGTCCAAATGCTAAAAAATTTTAGGGTTTTGTAGCAAATCATACGAAGAGTAGAGTAAGCATTCTCTATGATGATTGGAGAAGTGTGGATAAAGCGATAATATCTCATCTTTGGGAGACCATATTGGTAAGATCTTTTTCTATTGTTTGACTATTATTTAAATGTTTCTAGTATATATAATATGTTTAACCTCTTTTTTATTAGATGACATTTGATATTCCTGACACTGGAGGAGTCAGGAAGAAATGATTATCGTTGGCTGCTAGGAGATGGAGGGATTTCAAATCATCCCTCTCATCTGAGTTCATTTATGGCCATAGGAGTCATGACAATCCATGTCGTATATATCCTTTTATAGATGAAGAAACATGGAGACAATTTTTTGAAAGTAGAAGAAAAGAATCATTTTTGGTAAGGGTGATGTAAACTTTTATAATATTTCTTATATAAATGATCTTATTACTTTTTTGTTAATGATTTCTTATTATTAATTTACAGCAAACAAGGATAGCTCATCAGGAGATCCAATCTAAAAATGTATACCCTCATAGTTTATCTCAGGGAGGGTATGCATTACTGGAAGAACAAATGGTGGCAGAAAAATTTCAACAACTAAGAGCTGAGTCTTCAAGCTCTGGAGAGGTGGCCCCTCCATCCCCTCTATCTAGACATGAGAAATGAAAGAGATCTTGGAAGGGGAAAAAAGGAAATATCTTTCAGAAGAATCGAGAATCGTAGCTGAGAGGATTGTAAGATATCTATTTTATTTATTTAAGTTAACTATTTTCGTCATATAATTTCAATCATTACAAAAATGTTCAATTAATTAATACAGGATTCTCTTGAGGAGCAGAGTTCACAGGGGACATTTACACCTACTGGGAGGGAAGATATTTTATCTGTGGCATTGGGAAAGCCCGAACATCCTAGTCATGTAAGAGGATATACGGCAGGTGTATTGGTAAGAAAAGTGTTTCCACATTCCTCAACTTCTAACGTTGAGGGAGTTTATAAAAAAAATATTCCTTGGAGGATGAATTCTATAATATTAATGCAACAATGGAGGACAAGATTAGAGCATCGGTGCAGTGTAGGTTTGCAGACTTGCAAAGACAATTTCAGGCTGCAGCTCCCACTCCTCCACCTCTCCCAGTAGCTCCCACTCCCCCACATCAGCCTGTGGACCCCATTTTTCATTCTACTCCTATGCCTCAACATTCTATTTATTGCGAGTTGTATGTTGATGATCCTCAGCATCATATAGTTGCATATGGGATGGTATATTGTATAGGAGATACAATTCATCATCATCAATTAGAGGTAGAGAATCAGACGGTCTCTGTACAGGATATTCTAGATAGATCAGCTCAGATACCATTACCTATAGATGAGGTGATGATAGTTGGACATAGTATCAGCCATTTTTTACATTGGCCATCCAGAATTCTTCGACTAATTACCATAGAGGTATGGATGTTATCTCTTTTTTTATTAAAGTTTTATCATTTGAAAACTAATATATTTTTCAATTTATTTTTACCGGAATACTTCAATGGTAATGAAATACTATATAGACAACAACAAAGACAAATAGCTATGACATAAGATGCAGATACTAGCAGTCTTGATAGATTTTCATGATATTCAAATTTATTGGCGGATCATTATGAGTTTCCAATGGAAGCTCATGTTTGTGGACGTGAAATAAGTATGGTGGTTATGAAAACTGATATCATGGAGCTTGTTACTGGAGATAAGTTGGGCATCAACGTGGTGCAAATTTTTACCATGTAATTCTTAACACCTTTTCCTTGCGTTATATTTATTAAAAATGTATACTTATGTCTATTTTGTATTAGGTATCTTTATAAAATTTGTGAGAGGAATGAGCTGAAAGATGTATATGGATTCATGGACCCACAATTGATTTCCCCTGAAGCATGTGCATTGGATGAGGAACAAAGAATGATTTATATTGCTGATAGACATGAAAAGAATATAGTCACACAGTGTTGGATGGTGCCTTTTTGTGAGAGGTATGAAACACATCCCTCTCAAAGAGTTAATTATCTTTTAACATAAAAAACCACTAACATTAAATTTCCTTTTATTAGTGATCATTGGATGTTAGGGGTTTTTTTCCTAAGGGAGAAAACACTTTATTGGATATGCTCTGTCCATGATGATGTGCGGGAAAGTTTTAAGAACATATTGGAAATGTAAGTTTCAACTTCTCAATAGTTTTATATATTATAATGAATATTAAATTTACCCCATTTGTATTATTTTCTAATATGGAATGGGTCCTCTTTCGAAAAAACGCAAAGAAAAGGAATGCAAAGATCAAATATGTACATGAGAAGGTAAATATATATTTATAATTTGTACTTTTTGATTTATTACATAAAAATAATATATTGGATTTACACTCTTTCAAACAGAATTGTCATGAACAAGAAGGCATCATCGAATGCGGATATTACATGTTATGATTCGTGTATAAAATAATAAGAACTGGGACAGTTGTGAATTTTGAGCTGGTAAGATTTCCTCTTAAACATTCTCATAATATTTCAATTTTATTTATTCATTATACACGTTGAATACTATCCTTTTCATTTGTACCTTTTTGATGACCCTAAACCCAATACTGGTGAAGACATCAAACACTTACAAGTGGAGTGGTCAAATTATTTTACAGGTTTGTTTGAATTTTAGTTGTTTGTAATGTAAAATGAAATTTTGAATATTGTTATTGTAATTGTGTATTTGGTAGTCGTTTAGGTTGGATTTAGTTTTTTTTAAGTTGACAGCATTTGTTTTGAATGTTATATATGTGAATGTTTAATTTTTCTCTACTTCTTGTTTTGGTCTACTTATCATGGGTTTTCTGGTCTGGATTCTGGTCTGGGGGGGGGTTCCAAGGGTGTGGGGGTGTTTGGGGGGTGTCCAAGGGTTTGGGAGGGATGTCTGGTGGTGTGGGGGGTATAAATGAGGGTGGGGGGGGGGGGGTTGTCCTGGGGTGTTTGGGGCTGTCCAAGGGGTCGGGGGCAGTCCAGGGGTGTGGTGGGGGCTCCAATGGGGTGTTTGGGGCTGTCCAAGGGGTCAGGGGGTGTCCAGGGGTATGGGAGAGCTGTCCAAGGGGTCGGGGGGGGGGGGGTATAAATGAGGGTGGGGGTTGTCTCGGGGTGTTTGGGGCTGTCCAAGGGGTCGGGGGGGGGGGGGGTGTCCAGGGGTCTAGGAGGGTTGTCCGGTGGTGTGGGGGTATAAATGAGGGTGGGGGGGGGTTGTCCCGGGGTGTTTGGGGCTGTCCAAGGGGTCGGGGGGCAGTCCAAGGGTGTGGTGGGGGCTCTAATGGGGTTTTTGTGGCTGTCCAAGGGGTTGGGGGGGTGTCCAGGGGTTTGGGAGGGATGTCCGATGGTGTGTGGGGGGGGGGGGTTGTCCAGGGGTGTTTGGGGATGTCCAAGGGTCCAGGGGGGTGTCCAGGGGTTTGGGAGGGCTTTTCGGTGGTGTGGGGGGTCTATCCTGTGGTGTTTGGGGCTGTCCAGGGGTGTTTGGGGCTGTTCAAGGGGTCGGGGTGTCCAGGGGTTTGGGAGGGATGTCTGGTGGTGCGGGGGGTATAAATGAGGGTGGGGGTGTTATCCCGGGTGTTTGGGGCTGTCCAAGGGTGTTTGGGGCTGTCCAAGGGGTCGGGGGGTGTCCAGGGGTCTAGGAGGGCTGTCCGGTGGTGTGCGGGGTATAAATGAGGGTGGGGGTTGTCCTGGGGTGTATGGGCCTGTCCAGGGGTGTTTGGGGCTGTCCAAGGGGTCGGGGTGTCCAGGGGACTGGGAGGGCTATCTGGTGGTGCGGGGGGGGGGGGGGGGTATAAATGAGGGTGGGGGGTTGTCTCGGGGTGTTTGGGGCTGTCCAGGGGTGTTTGGGGCTATCCAAGGGGTCGGGGGGGGGGGGGGGGGCAGTCCAGGGGTGTGGTGGGGGCTCCAATGGGGTGTTTGGGGTTGTCCAAGGGGTCAGGGGGTGTCCAGGGGTATGGGAGGGCTGTCCAAGGGGTCGGGGGTATAAATGAGGGTGGGGGGCTGTCCCGGGTGTTTGGGGCTGTCCAAGGGGGTCAGGCGGGTGTCTAGGGGTCTAGGAGGGTTGTCTGGTGGTGTGGGGGGGGGGGGGTATAAATGAGGGTGGGGGAGTTGTCCCGGGGTGTTTGGGGCTGTCCAAGGGGTCGGGGGGTGTCCAGGGGTATGGGAGGGTTGTCCAAGTGGTCGGGGGGTATAAATGAGGGTGGGGGGGGGGGGGGGTTGTCCCGGGGTGTTTGAGGCTGTCCATGGGGTCGGGGTGGTGTCCAGGGGTTTGCGAGGGCTTTCCGGTAGTGTGGGGGGGTACAAATGAGGCGGGGTTGTCCCGGGGTGTTTGGGGCTGTCCAAGGGGTCGGGTGGAGTCCAGGGGTGTGGTGGGGGCTCCAATGAGGTGGGGGAGGGATGGCCAGGTTTGGGGGGGTATAGATGAGGGTGGGGTTCAGTTGGGGGGCTTGGGGGAGGGCTGGTTGCTTCTAGTTATTTTTGTTCTAGTTTGGTTTCTGGTTGCTTTTGGGAGAGAGCAGAGGACTGCATTTATTTATTTTTTTAAAAATTTGACTTTCAGGTCGGTTATTTTATAACAGACATGATAAATAAATCGGGAGGGGTTTATCACGTCGGTTGTTTTTCAAACCGACGTGATAAATACATGTGTCATTGTTTATCACATCGGTTCTTAAAAACCGACGTTGAAAACCCCACCGGACGTCTTTATCACGTCGGTTATTGAATAACCTACGTGATAAACCACCCCCCCCCCCCCCCCCCCCCCCCCCCGCGGTTTTTCACGTTGGTTATTAATTAACCGATGTGATAAACACCGTGATCTTAGATTTTTTACGTCGGTTTTTAAATAACCGACATAAAAAACGTTATTTATAACGTCGTCCATATTAATGTCGGCTAAAAACTGACGTAAAAAATGAAAAATAACCAATGTAAAGAACGTTTTCTGCACTAGTGTTAACTAATTATATTACTAATTAACTAATTAAATTACTTATTAACTAATTAATTATAATATAATAAATTTTTAATAATTAATAATTAACTAACTAATTATTATATAATTAGTAGATATATAATTGACATTTTCATGATGTTTGTATATATTCATAACTCCGATATATAGATAAAATATTCTTTTGATATGACATTTAATAATGAACTCATATTTTTAATTTGATTGAATTTTTTTATCTATCCGCAAATCTAACTCTATAAATCAGGTTTTATTCTAGTTACATGATATATATTTTTCATATTATTTGAGTCTTTTCAGCTTGACACATGTGTTTATATCATATAGTATGTGCTATTTGTACTTTATTAAACATATGTTATGTGTTTACATCGATAAATAAACTAATATTTTATAAACATGTGTTATAAATATTAAGAGAACATATGAAAGTAATGTTATCATTATATATATATATATAACAAATTTGTTAACATGATATATTTAATGATAACTCTAGTCATACTCTACTATTTTCAAAGGGTGGTGACAAACTCTAAAGTATTTGAGTGATGCTAAATAATGATTTTCTATCCAAATAAAATAATGAATGAATTAGTCTCATATGTAAATAAATAAACGACCACCATTATTAAAAAAATCTAAATCAAAACACAAATTATGTCTTTTAAGAATGCATACACCTACAAAATAATATACATGCTATTATGGATAGAGATTTGAGGAAACTTCTCATGGTGTACACCCTTGGTAACATCCAGTGTAGTTTAAATCAAGGTTTTTAGTTAAAGATTAACTTACCTCGATTCTGACACATAAAATATATTCTTTATATTCCAAAATAATAAAATTATGTAAGTTTTATACTTTATTATTAACCATATTCACGTTCGTTATTATGTTTATATCACTTAGTATAATTTTAGAAACAATTACATAATTATTTAAATGCACTTTGGATATTTTGATGACATTAGTTTCATAAGTTCCAAATGACAATGGTAATTGGAATATGTTCATAAATGTATTTAATAAACCATATAAAGAATAATAAATATTTCAGTATTATCATTTTTATAAATAAATTATACTTTTAAATTAAACCATTTCATATAGTTCAGAAAAATGAACTATGTTACAATCTTGGAGATTGTAGGTCTTATGTACGCATGAGTAACGTTTCCAATTTCAATGTCACGTACTTGAAACATTTTTAGTCTTCTATTTTATGTTTTATGGTCTTTCAATGTCAAGTAATTGAATCATTTTTTAGTTTCAAGTATTCGTTTTTGAAAGCTTATAAATTATTTTTCATCAACATTATTTAGGAAATTCTTGTTGTTTTTAATTATTTCTTATATGTTTAATCAATATTTTTTATGTTTCATTTATATTGGTGTTATATTTTATATTTTATAGTCTTTCGAATTCACGTAATTGAAAAAATAAATTAGTTTCAAGTAATCAGTTTTGAAAGCTTATAAATTACTTTTCGTCAACATTTTTTTGAAAATTCTTTTTGTTTTCAAATATTTATTATATGTTTAATCAATGTTTAATGTTTCAATTATATTCATTTTATAGTTTATATTTTATAGCATTTCAAATTCACATACAAGAAACATTTTTATGTTTCAAGTAGGCGGTTTTGAAAGGTTATAGATTATTTTTCATCAACATTTTTGTGGAAATTTATTTTGTTTTCAACTATTTAATATATTTTTAACCAATTTTTAAAATTTCATTTATATTGGTATTATAGTTTATATTTTATTGTATTTCAAAGTCACGTACTTGAAACATTTTTTAGTTTCAAGTAAGCGGTTTTGAAATCTTATAAATTATTTTTCATCAACATTTTTTACAAAATTATTTTTATTTTCAACTATTTGTTATATGTTTAATCAATTTTTCATGTTTCATTTATATTCGTTTTATAGTTTATATTTTATCGTGTTTCTAATTCACGTACTTGAAAAAATTTTATGTTTCAAGTAGGCGGTTATCAATGGTTATAGATTATTTTTTATCTACATTTTTTGAGAAAATTCTTTTTATTTTCAACAATTTATTATATATTTAATCAATGTTTAAAATTTCTTTTATATTGGTCTTATTGTTTAGATTTTATTGTATTTCAATGTCACGTTCTTGAAACATTTTTTAGTTTCAATTAAGCAGTTTTGAAAGCTTATAAATTACTTTTCATTAACAATATTTACAAAATTATTTTTATTTTCAACTATTTATTATATGTTTAATCAATGTTTAATGTTTTATTTATATTCGTTTTATAGTTTATATTTTATAGTATTTCAAATTCACATACTTGAAACATTTTTATGTTTCAAGTATGTGGTTTTGAAAGGTTATAGATTATTTTTCATCAACATTTTTGTGGAAATTATTTTTTTAACTATTTAATATTTGTTTAATCAATGTTTAAAATTTCATTTATATCAGTCTTATAGTTTATATTTTATTGTATTTCAAAGTCACAAACTTGAAACATTTTTTAGTTTCAAATAAGTGGTATTGAAAGCTTATAAATTACTTTTCATCAACATTTTTTATAAAATTCTATTATTTTCATCTATTTATTATATTTTTGATCAATTTTTAAAGTTCCAATTATATTCTTTTTATAGTTATTATTTTATAGTCTTTCAGATTCGCGTACCTGAAACATTATTAAGTTTCATATTGGCAGTTTTGAATGGTTATAGATTATTTTTCATCAACATTTTTGAGGAAATTCTTTTTGTTTTCAACTATTTATTATATTTTTAATCAATATATAAAATTTCATTCATATTGGTCTTGTAGTTTATATTTTATAGTCTTTCAAATTCACGTACTTGAATCATTTTTATGTTTCAAGTAGGTGGTTTTGAAAGCTTATAGATTATTTTTCATCAACATTTTTGAGGAAATTATTTTTGTTTTCAACTATTTGTTATATTCTTAATCCACGTCTAAAATTTCATTTATATCGGTCTTATAGTTTATATTTTATTGAATTTCAAAGTCACATACTTGAAACATTTTTTAGTTTCATATAAGCGGTTTTGAAAGCTTATAAATTATTTTCTATCAACATTTTTTAGAAACAAAATTTTATTTTCAACTATTTGTTATATTCTTAATCCATGTATTAAGTTTCATTTATATTGGTCTTGTAGTTTATATTTTATAGGCTTCTAAATTCACTTACATGAAACTTTTTATGTTTCAAGTATGTGGTTTTGAAAGCTTATAAATTATTTTCCATCATCATTTTTTATGAAATTATTTTTGATTTCAACTATTTTTTATATGTTTAATCATTGTTTTCAGTTTCTTTTATATTTTTCTTATAGTTTATATTTTATAGTCTTTCAAAGTCGAGTATATAGAACATAATCCCACATTGAAAATGCATAATGTTCTGCGTAGGAAATGGAGAACCAGAATCTCATATCAGAAATGCCGAATGATTTTCAGGGTAAGATCTCTTATAAAATGGAGCTCTGGGTGAATGGTTATGTCAGAATCCAGACTGCTGTAATGAAAGTGCTACTGGATTTAAAATAGCGGATAAATTATGCTAAAATTTTTTGTTTTGTTTATATATATATATATATATATATATATAAAACAAATAAAATTAAAATTAAAAAAATTCAAAAAAAATTAGGGGAAAGCCGACATCGCGGAAGCCGCCTTTTACCTGGAATGCAATTGCAGCATCCAGGATGCCACCATTATGGCGCATTTTGAAAAATAATTTTTCCATAAATGTTTATTGTAAAATATATTTTTAAAAAATGTATAAAAACATTTCTCTCCTCCCTTCCTCATTTTTTGGACTTCCTATTTCCCTCTCTTCGTTGCCTATGTTTTTTTGGATGGAACAATGTTTATATATGTGAGGGGAGGCTGAGTGTTGTACCGCTCCACCCAGGAAGAGTTACACTTTCACCGGCTGACGCGGTGAAGATCTTATCACATAATGTTCATTCACGACGTCACATGATCATTTCATCTGATCATGCCATGCCTCGCTTTCGAGTTTTTTTTATGTTTTTTTATAAAAATATTTTCCAGAAAATGGTTAGGGAAAAAATATTTTCAAAAATGTACCCGAAAGGCGGCATCGCGGATGCCGCCTTTGCATTTCGGGTGCAAGGCGGCATCCAAAATGCATCCTTTCCCCTAATTTTTTGACAATTTTTATTTTTTTTGTTTTGTTTATATATATATATATATATATATATATATAACAAAAAATTTCAGCAGAATTTCTCTATAATTAAAGATCCAGTGCTACAGCCATTATAGCAGTCTAGATTCTGACAAAAACTCTTACCCAGGCCTCCCTTTCATAAGAGTGTTTTCCCTGAAAATCATTCTGCATTTTCGATGTGGGATTCAGGTTCTCCCTTTCCTGCGCAGTACATTCTGCATTTCCGATGTGAGATTCTGTTTTAAATACGTGACTTTGAAATACAATAAAATATAAACTATAATGCCAATATAAATGAAATTTTAAACATTAATTAGACATATAATAAATAGTTGAAAACAAAAATAATTTCCACAAAACTTTTGATGAAAAATAATCTATAACCTTTCAAAACCGCCTACATGAACTAGAGAATGTTTCACGTACGTGAATTTGAAAGACTATAAAATATAAACTATAAAACGAATATAATTGAGAATTTAAATATTGATTAAAAATATAATAAATAGTTCAAAAAAAAGAAATTTCTAAAAAAAATATTGATGAAAAGAAATTATAAGCTTTCATAACAGCATACTTGAAACATAAAATTTTTCAAGTACGTGAATTGAAAAGACAATAAAACATAAAATAGAAGACCAATATAAATGAAACATTAAACATTGATTAAAGATATAATAAATAGTTGAAAACAAAAGTAATTTTCAAAAAAATGTTAATGGAAAATAATTTATAATCTTTCAATACTTCTTACTTGAAACTTAAAAATGTTTCAAGTTCGTGACTTTGAAAGATTATAATTATATTAGTAATTAACTAATTAATTATTTTATAATTAATAGTTATATTAATAATTAACTAAATAATTATTATATAAGTAAAAATTAATGAGTAATAAATAATAAATAATAATTAATAATTAATAATTTAATTAATAGTTATAATTAATATTTATATTATTAATTAACTAATTAATAATTTTTATTTACTTATTAATAATTATTAATTACTATTTTCTAATTATAAAGAATAATTATAATTAATAATTATATTACTAATTAACTAATTAATAATTAATAATTAACAATTACTAATTAATTAGGTATAATTATTAATTATATTTCTGATTTACTAAATAATTATTATATATGTAATAATTATATTACTAATTAATTATTATATAATTAATGATAATATTAATAATTAACTAATTAATTATGACATATTTAATTATTAATAATTACTAGTTAGTAATTATAATTACTTATTATAATTAATTATCATATTTATAATTAACTAATTAAATATTATATAATTAATAATGATATTACTAATTAAATAATTATTTATTATATAGTAGATATTTATATAATTAATCATTATATGACTAATTAAGTATTACATAATTAATAATTAATAAATAATTATTAATTATTAATTATTAATAGTTATAATGAATAATTATAATGAATAATTATATTACTAATTAACTACTTAATTATTATTATATAATTTTTAAAAATTACTAATTAAAAATTATATAATTAATAATTAAATTACCAATTAAATAATTAATTATTATATAATAATTTTTAAAAATTACTAATTAATAATTATAAGGAACAATTATAACTTATAATTATATTACTAATTATCTAATTAGTAAAAGGGCCTCGACTCTATGTTTCTCAAAAAATTAACTAATTAACTATTATATAATTAATAATTATATTACTAATTAACTAATTAGTTATTATATAATTAATGATTAGTAAACAGTAATTAACAAATTAAAAATTATATAGTTAATAATTATATTACTAATCAGCTAATTAATTAGTTTATAATTAATAATTATATTTCTAACTAATTAATTATTAAATAATTAATAATTATATTACTAATTTACTAATTATATTAGTAATTGACTAATTATTTATTATATAGTTTATTATCAATAATTACTAATTAACTAGCTAATTATTATACAATTAATAGTTTTATAATTAATAATTATATTTTTAATTAAAAAATAATATTTAATTATTAATAATTAATAATTATAATTAGTAATTATAATGAATAATTATAATTAGTAATTTTACTGAATAATTTTAATTTATAATTATTTTAATAATTAACAAATTAACTATTATATATTTAATAATTATATTACCAATTAACTAATTAATTATTATATAACAATTTTGAATAATTACTAATTATTAATTATAATGAATAAAAATAATTTATAATTATATTAATAATTAAGTAATTGACTATTATATATTGAATAATTATATTACTAATTAATTGGTTAATTATTATATAATTAATTATTAATAATTTCTAATTAACTAATTAATTATCATATAATTAATTATTAATAATATTAATTTAATAATTAAATAAATTATTATATGTTTAATCCATTTTTTAAGTTTAAATTTTTTCGGTCTTATAGTTTATATTTTATAGTCTTTCAAAACTACATATTTAATCATTTTTATGTTTCATGTAGGTGGTTTTGAAAGATTATAAATTATTTTTCATGAACATTTTTTACGACATTCTTTTTATTTTTTGACTATTTTTAATATTTTTAATCTGTGTTTTATGTTTCATTTCTATGGGTCTTATAGTTTATATTTTATAGGCTTTCAAAGTCACGTGCTTGAAACATTTTTATGTTTCAAGTTGGTCGTTTTGAAAGCTTATAAATTATTTTTCATCAATATTTTTTACGAAATTCTTTTTATTTTTAACTATTTGTTTTATGTTTAATCCATGTATTATGTTTCAATTATATTGGTCTTATAATTTATATTTTATAAGATTTCAAAATCACATACTTGAAACATATTAAGTTTCATGTAAGTGGTTTTGAAAGCATATAAATTAATTTTTATCATCATTTTTTATGTAAATATTTTTTTCAACTACTTTTTTTATTTTTAATCTATGTTTTATGTTTCATTTATATTCGCCTTATAGTTTATATTTTATAGTCTTTTAAAGTCACGTACTTGAAACAGAATCCCACATTGGAAATGCAAAATGTTCTGTGTAGGAAATGGAGAACCAGAATCCCATATCGGAAATGCAGAATGATTTCTAGGGTAAGCTCTCTTATAAAATGGAGCCCTGGATGAGAGTTTATGTCAGAATCCAGACTGCTGTAATGGCCTACAACTGGATTTTAAATAGCGGATAAATTCTACTGAAAATTTTATTTTTGTTTTTTTTTGTTTTGTTTTGTTTAACCTAGCCTATTTTTACCAAATATTTTTTTTAAAAAACATATTTAAAAAAAACTCCTTGGTTTCCCTTCACTGCACCGCTTGACCTAGAAAATTACGAGTTAAATTGGATGAAAATACGTGGAGGTGAAAGGGGATCACGGTCATAAAATGGTGTGTGATTCCTTCAGCCTCATCCTTGGTTCGGTAGCATCATCAAAAACGATCATGCAACAACCTTGATCGCAGCCGGGGGAACATGCGGAAGCCACATGAACTTGCGGTTTGGGTATCACAGTGGATTCTACTGTGTGTCTTGGTCTCAGGTCTATCAACAAAGGGGGATTGATGGTGGGAACCCTAGTGATCACCGCTTGATCATGCGACCATATTAGAGTTGCGAGGTGGAACTATCAACATCGGGGAGTGGATACCATGTAGGAGGTTTATGATGAAGCCTTAGGGTGCCTGGGATTGCTTGATTCGAAATTGAGAGGTGCAAGACTGGTTTGAGTTTGGGTTTGTGGGGGGTGGGATCAGAGTGGACAGCTGGGATCAGTGGAGGATGTGATCGGATTACACGGAACACATGGCGGCATGATCAGATAACACATTTTCGGTCACCGTGAAAATATCAGACCCCAGATCGAATTCTCGATTCACCTCTCCCATGGTATAAAAGCTATTCTGTGACTGCTATTTCTTCAATACATCAACTACACCGACCAATTTATATATACCATGTTTATTTTTAAAGTTATTTTGACCACATACTTGAAATACATTATAAAACTCTATGAAGGAAGAATACGAGAACCTAAAATTACCAAAATGAGCTAACACCAAATCCGTTTTCATGAAAAAATATATAAAATTTTATAATAATAAAAAATATGTTAATAAATTATCCTTCTAAAATTAAACAAAAATTAACTAGGTTCCTAATATAATCTTAAATAAAAATAAATTTATTATTCAATATGTTTATATCATGCGCAGAAAGAATAAGGGACGAGGTGCGGATTTCGTATCACTATTTTCACCCATATAGTCATTTCTCTTATCATACACCTTATTTTAATTTGAATGTTTTATTTAATATCCCCTTACCATATTTCAAGTACCAATATACAATTTTTTTATTCTCCTTCGTTTGGATCTTGTTTCAGGTTATCTTTAAGGATTTTTTTTTTGTAAATTTTGGATGTTTTTTATGTTGAGCAATGGTTCGTGCATAGTTTGTGGAAATTGTGAGGTCATTCCAAGGAAACCATGTTCCATGTTTTGAGGTTCATGGGGTGGTTCTTAGTTTGTGAAAACTATGATTCCTCCCCTGTTAGCCATTCGGGATGGGGTAGAGTGGATTTGTATGGTTTGGCCAAGCTTTATCATCGGATGCATCCAAACCATGAACCCCTCTCAATATCCTAGAGAGGATTGCATGACCAGGGAATGATTTGTTTAACCATGCATCGAAATTGGGAAGCTTTTATTGAAGCCCAGTGAATGAATAGGATCAGGTGCACAATTAATTATAACCATTAATCCTAACATAGTAAATCTAGTAAACATGTTTTTAATCCCCCGAAGATTTTATTTAAAATACCAAACCCCCAATGTTAATCATAAAGGCCACATAATATTCCGAATATTTACCCTTGGATTTTGGAGGATATCTAATGATGATTTTATCATCTCTAACACCATTCTTTTCAAATCTATTTATTGGTGGATACAGTTAATCCCTCTCTGAAAAGTTATTCCTTTTTTATTTAGAATCATCTTTCAATCACTTATATCCTTATTTGAGAGTGATGGATCATCCTATTTTCATGGATCAAAGAATTAATTTTATGGATTGATGTTCATTGGATATCTATTTGATCTTCCTATCCTTCTATTCTCCAATGGATATTCCCATTTGGGTGACTTATTGGTTTGGTGATTAATGGTAGTTGTTTCCATAAGGCAATTTCTAAATTTGAATACTTTTTCATGATTTATCCAAAATATATTTTATTTCGATTCCTTGTAGTGATTAGATTATATTTTTTAATTTCATAAGCCATGTATTTTTTATATAAAATCCTTTTTCAAAGGCTTTGGAATTATTTAATTGATTTGTGAAAATATGGCTCAAAATGAGAAATAATTTGACTAAATAATTTTAATACGATCCTTGAGAAAAATGGTATTAAATGAAATATTATTTTGATTGTAATGATATTGAATGAACCCAATGATTTTTTTATAATTGAAATGGAATTTTGAGACTTGAAATTGGTTAATTAAACTATGAATGATGAATTAAATTGAAATTTAACATGAATATTTGATAGAAAAAATTACGCACATGTGTTCCTCAGTAGTTAATGTGTGAGATGGAATATAATGAAAAGAATATTACTCCATAACATCAGATTGATGATGAAAACACTAACTAAAACATGTTTTGAATGACATTACCCAATAAGGTGTTTATTGAATATATCATGTTGGAATAAGATTTGGTGATGTCCACACGCACATTGAGCCATGCTGATTGATTGAGTAGTGAATGTATCACTGATACAGGAAGTAACTAAACTCATGGAATTTGATTGTGGTTCTTTTTTATGATTTTATTATTACATGTGAGTGATTATATAACTGTTTTATTCATGTCCCTATATTTTATAAAAAATGGTCACTAATGAATGCTTCTTATATAATTTCAATTACCTTAACATGATATTTGATTTGACAACATAAATTAATTGATTTTCCATGACATAACTTTATTTATATTAAACCATATATGTTCTACTTTTTATTTAAAATCATGTTGAAATTTTTCTTGAATGCTATAGGGATGCTTTTCTCACAATCTACATTTCAATTCAGGAATTTATAAATTTTCTTATTCCATGTCGAGGAAATGGTAAATCGCTACATGAGGGAGATGGGTTTCATGATTCAAGGGACCTTGTGAGGGACGATGATTAGTGGAATTGTGATCCACTCGTTGCACGAGGATTTTGTGTTTTGTCATAATGGGTGTTTTTTCATCCTTTTGGATGTTGTTTCATCCTTTTGGATGATATATTACTGTAAAGACATGACCCCAGTTGCCTAGAGTTGGTGCATTATTAATTTACATTTGCATGATTACAACAAATTTGTATCCGAAAGGAAAAAATATCTTAGTAGATTTGAAAATCCAGATACATACATAAATTCAAGATTACAACTTGAAATGAAAAACAACAAAAATGTTCCATTGGTAAAATCCTCCACTCTATGATTATCCATACAATCCAATCATAATATACCTATTCTTGTCCTGGAAAGAATAAAACATAAGCATGGGTGAGCTCATATTCTAATTAATGGTAAACAATACAGAGGAAGATATCATAAATGTAAACACTATACATGGTGAATAATTGAAAACACATTCCATTAAAAATAATTAACTCGAACACATTATCGCAGGAAAACGAGATGTGTAAACATTTCCATAATAAAACATAATCATTGGTATTATAAAAGTCAATCAACTACATGAAATAGGAATTTATAGTTTCAAAATGTGGGAAATGCATATGCTAGACATTCTGAAACATACCATTAAGGCCTCAACCAAGACATTTAAAAATGATTAATGCCTCGGCCAAAACCATATCTAAAAATGGGAAAGGCCTCATCCAAGTCCATATATATTCATCTCATGAGACCTAACAATGCATCGAGGGGCTATATATGGCCCCACCTACAACATAATAAGTCAAATGAATTCCTCATATGAATGGTGATAAACATAAAAAATATATATTCACATTGAAACTACCATATTCAATGTAACTAACTTTCCCCAATTATTAAGCATAATGACTAACCATTCAGAGTAATAAGGTGAATTATTTCAAGAAAAAATATCCATATTAAAACTAATCATAAACCATTAATCAAAATATGGTAGATGATATAATAAAATATTAGTCCCATTTATATATAATAGCCAATAAGTGTGTTGAAACAAATGAAAATATTCTTATGAAATCGTTGAGTAATTATTGAGCGAAACACTCTATTACATTGAAAAGAAGAGTTCTTTTGAAAAAATATTTGTCTAAAACTAGAAGGGAAATAATGTAGTTTTTCCATAATATAATGAGTTTTTTTAGAAAAAAATTAGTGATTTCTTAAAACAAATTATAGAGTGACCTTGAAAATAGGTAAGAATTCAAGAAATTTCATTGAAACAGTCTTGTATTTTAGGAATTTTTTTGGAAGATCATTTTCAAATGATATAAATACCCATAAATGAAGGTATGATTCTAGTTGGAACACATATATATAACATTCAAAAATAAATCATGTAGAGTACATATGAATGAATAAGAATTTTATTGAGGTAAGTAGATAATAAAAGTAACCCGAATGAAAATAGAGATTTGAGTGGAAAACCCTTACCTTAAGTCTGAAGGTGTTCCTCACATGATCTTAAAGACCTGAATAATAAATTTGATGTTCATAAACTAAAGATTCCCAAAACTCCCATACATTTAATTGATTTATTATATCCTTATTAGGTTCATTCAAGTACTTTTGATGGGTTAAGAGACTGTATTTCATTGTTTGGGAGTGTTTTCATCCTTTGTTTTCATGATCATTTTACTTATATTCATGTATAGGTAAACATGTAAAATGAGAATGGTTAGCTAGAATAGATGTTGTATGTTATTGGTGAACAAATAAAAGATTACCTGGTTATAAAATACCTTTTGTTATTGGGAGTGAAGATGAATCATTATATAAAACATTAATGACAATTGTTTGTGATATTTGGCGGTTTTTTAATCACAACGAAATAATTTTGATTTATAAATTAATATCAAGTGTACTAAAGGATTACATAAACTTAAATAAGTTATAATTCATATATTATTGTCTGTTTCAACCATCAAAATGGTTTCTTGACCCAAATTAAGTACAATAATAGAAATTGAAAACCTGTCGTTCATTTATGTGATAAATTAACACATCTATGATGGTGTTTTCATTTCTAGTATAAAAGAAGGGGAAATGAGAGATGATGAAGAATTACTCCTTTATTATAAAATCATTTCATTACATGTATGAAAGTGAATTAATCACAAAATTTGGATGAAAGGTGGCGAGAAAATAAAAATAAATGAAAGGAACTTGAAATAAATTAATTGAAAAGAGGAATTTACAACTTGAAGTAATATTTCATAAGAGTCTCTTTAGGGAAGAGGTTTTGGTATTTTAATGAGACCAAGGGTGTATGTAAATGGGGGAGAATATTGGGAGGATATTTGAGTATAATTTAGACATGGCATAATGTTTTATAGGAGTGAAGAGAAGAGGGAGTAAGAGGGGAGGGTTATAGTGGAGGATATGAAGGTTTTCCCATTATTTTACTCATTAAATTATTATTTTTCCAAAGACAAACAATATTATTGATTATTGTGATCAATAATAGTAATATGTGTATGTGAGTTCAAACCAAGTGTTCTTACATCATCCATAATTCTTGGAATAGTTTATTTAACTGATAATTTATATATAAAGTAAATAAAAGTGTTGTACTCTTCATAAAAAATTTGAGTATTTCAGAAAAATACCAAAACATCACCCTAACCATTCATCAACACATATAATTCAAAAATGATCTCTATTTTTTGAAAATATTTTTCTAAATATTATTAATTTTAGTTTTATATGAAATCTAAATTTATTCGAGAAATATCAATTTTAAAACTATAATTAATTTTATATCACCTTCAAAAATTAATCAAGATCTCATTATATTATATCCTAAAGACAATAAAATAATAATATGATTTACTATTAATAAGGATCATATTTCTATTCATATTAATATTCATATGGGTATGTTACTATTCACAAAAAAAATTATGTTTGTCATATCAGCCTCTAAATATATTACAGAATGCAACCATGTATGTCAGTTTTTTGAAATTCAAATCATAGAGGTGGAAAATTAATGTTTACTAGATTTGTTTTAAGAAAATGGTCTTTTTTAGAGACTTGGTGTTTCAAGAATTCAAAATTAAATTTATTTTCAAAATCATGGTGTGTTACATTATCCCCTCTTTACAAAAATTTCATCCTTGAAATTACCATAATGTTACCCCACAAAAAGATTTGGGTAGTTATACATCATAAGCTCCTCAAGCTCCCATATTGCCTCTTTGATTTTGTGATTCATCCAAATTATTTGTAATAGTAATGCCATCTGATTACTTAACACCTGTTCTTGAATCTATATAGGTTCTTCACAATAAGATAGGTCTGGTTCTAATTCTATGCCTTTAGAAGTGAGGACATGCATTGGGTCTGACATGTACTTTCTCTACAATGAGACATGGAACACATTGTGTACTTTATACATGCTAAGTAGAATAGCCAAATGATATGCAGTTGCTCCAATTATCTCCAGAATTCCAAAAGGGCCTATGTACGTAGGGATTAGATCCCATTTCTTCACAAATCTTTTAACACCCTTCCATAGAGATATTTTTAAAAAAACATGATATCCCACTTGAAACTACAAATCCTTCCTTAAATTATTAGTATATATTTTTTGTCTTCTTTGAGATTCATTGATACGTCCTTGAATTGTTTTTACCATTGCTGTTGTTTCCTACACAAGATATGGTCCCACAAGTGTATGTACAATGCTTCATATGGTTCCATTTGAATACCTGAATGGAAACTATTATTGTATGAAAACTCATCTAATGGAAAATATTGATCCCACATTCCATGAATGTTAAGTGACCTTGATCTTAACAAGTCCTCTATGATTTGGATCATGCTTTTTATTTCCCGTTAGTTTGTGGGTGATAAGCAGTACTCAATCAGAGCTTCGTATGCAACACCTTTTAATGACTTTTCCAGAATATTGAGGTAAATTGTGAATCAAGATTAGAAACAATTGAGAGAGGTTCTCCAGGAGGTCTCACAACTTCATATATATTGAGTTGTTCTAGGTTCCCCAGCAGCAAATCCTCCCTTATAGTGTGGAAATGTGCAGATTTTTAAGTTGATCAACAATTACCCAAATTTCATCATTCTTTCTTGGAGTTTTGGGAACCCAATGAAAAAATACATGTTGATGCCATCCAATTTTCATGTAAGAATAAAAAGAGGTTGCATTAATCCTCTATGGTGTTGTCATTTGGCCTTCATTTTTTGACAAACTAAACATCTTGATATGTAATCAGCAATTTCCCACTTCATGTTGTCCCACCAGAAATGTTCTTTCAAATCTCTATACATTTTATTTCTACCAGGGTGATATAAAAATTCCAACTATGTGCATCATCCCATTACTCCCTTTTCAACCTGAGTATAGTGGGAACACGTATCCTCTTCACTAATTTCATAATTCCATCTTCCCAAATGATGTATTCCAACTTCCCATCTTTCACATCATTAATTTTCTTTTAAATATTCTTGTCATTAGACAATGAAGCTTTAATTTTGTCTAATAAATATGGTTGGGAAACCAATTAATAAAGTAGTGATTCATCACCTTCATTGATAATTACAATATCCATCCTCACAAGATCTATGTACAAAGGACCCTTTTCAACCCTTATATGGTTGAGAACTCCATGATTCTTCATGTTCAATGAATCATCTACAATGTTATCCTTTCCTAGGTGGTATTGTATGGAATAATAAAAATCCTTGAGTAGTTCAAGCCATTTTATTTTCCCCATGTGGAGTTCGTTCTATGGGATGATATATTTCAAACTCTTATGATCCGTATATATCTCACATTTTTCTCAATAGAGATAATGTATCCATATCTTCAAAGAAAATATTACAATTGATAACTCAATATCAAGAGTATGACAGTTTTTTCAGGAATTTTTAGCTTCCTTGATGTATATTAAATAACTCTATTATTCGACATAAGGACACAAGTAAGTTATTTTTTTATGCATCACTATAGATCACAAACCCATCATTCGCCAATGGTATATTAAGGATAAGATCATTCACTAATATCCTCTAAAATTCCACAAAACATTTCACACTATCTTTTGTCCATATGAATTTATACGCTATACAGGTAAATTTGGTCATCAGGTTGGATAAATGGGTGCAGTACAGAACTAAACACCGATAATAACCTGCTAAACCAATAAAACAATGTACCTTGGTTATGTTCATTGGAGTAGGATATTCTTGCACTATATTTTTATTCATAGGATAAACATATATTCCATCCTTAGAGACAATGTGGCCTAAAATGGAAACTGATTGATGCTAAAATTCACATATGTTAAACATATCTTATAATTTATTTCTTCTATAAGTCTTAAGAATAGTGCACAAGTGATTTTCATTATCTTCCTAGATTTTGGAGTATACTAAGATATCATCAATAAATACCACCACAAATTAATCAATATATTCCTTGAAAATTCAATTTGTTAGATCCTTGAAAATAGAGGGTGCATTAGTCAGTTCCAAAGGCATTACTGTAAAATCATATTTCCCATACCTTATTTGAAATGTTGTCTTTGGAGTATCTTCCATCCTCACACGCAACTAATAATATCAAGATCAAACATCAATAATCAAAATATACTGGGCTCTATGAAGTTGACCAAATAAATCATCAATGTGAGGTAGGGGAAACATGTTTGTTATTTTTATATCATTGATCACCCTATAGTCAGTGCAAAACCTGATAGTTCCATATTTCTTTGTAATGAAAAGAATATGGACTCCCCATGGAGAAAAACTAGGGAAAATAATTACTTTATCACTCAATTCCTCGAGTTGTTTCATTAGTTCCACTAATTCCATAGTGTACATTCTATAAGTGGTCTTTGATATGGGCCTTTAATCAAGAATTAAGTAAATGGAAAACTCAATTTCCTACTCTGAAGGATGTCTATGAAAATCTTATGGAAACAAATAAATATATTTTTCAACAATAGGTATGTCCTCTATTTGAACATTCCTTTCCACTCCCATAGTTATTGCATTACCTTCCTCCCTAAAAATTGAATTTCATATATCTACTAGGGGTGCATCTTGATGAGAATTAGATGGTGATGTTTCTTCTCTAAAGATAACGTTTTCCACATCATCCAAATAAATTGCAACCACCTTCTTCTAGAAATAAATTTCCACATCATGGTTCGAATAAAAATCCATACCGAGGATTATATCAAATTCAATCATGGGTATGATAATAAAATTAATAGATAAAGCTTCTTTATATTCCATAATGGAGACTACTTGAAACAACTTTGTTTCAATGATACTTCACATAGAAGTTTTGACAGACAACTCCCTTATTAAATCAAATTGGAAATATTTAATTTTCCTAGAAAATTGGGAATATATGAAACAATGTGATGATCTAGAATCAAATAAAGCATTGGAAATGATTGAGGAAACGATTAAAGTACCTCTGACCACGTCATTAGGAACATAAATATCAATAGTTGTGATCACATAAGCTTGTCCCTACTCCCATTGATTTTTTTAAGGCGTGTTTCTTTGACACTTTGGACAATCATTGTCATAGTGTCCCATCTCTCTACAATTATAGCATTAAACATTAATATCTTCTTTCTTCCCCTTTCAAACACCATCATTATTTCCATTCTTTCCACCCTTTTAAAACACCCCTTTTCTAATTAAGCAGGCACTAGGGTGTTTCCCTCCACAATTATCACTGGGTGGATTGTCAATTATATCCTTCTCCATTTTCTTATTTCCTTTTCTAGAGTTTTCAGAAAACCACTTCTTCAATTTCCCTCCATTAAAGTCATAATACATAGAGAACTCCTTTTCTATCCTGATATAACATGAGACTGTATCTTCGTGTAATGAGAAATTTCGGAAAACCAGTACCTTTCAGTGGAATGGATTTGGGCTATCAATGAATCAATCAATCATCCTACATGGATTACGTATATAGTCCAATAAATTCCTTTCTAACCTTATTAATTTAGCTTCATACTTAGTAAGATTCTTATTTTACATTTTCCTAAAATTTATAAACTATTTTTCCATATCTGTTCGTTAATCAAGAGGAAAGTATTTCTCTTTGAAAAGTAATTCACTCCATTACATGGTTTCTATCTATTAATCAACCATTTTGTTTTTAAGTAGTGACAACCATTGATCAGAATTTACTAACAGGTGATAAAATTCTATGAAAACCATATCCCTTTTGTTATTTCCTAAGGTGAGAAATATCTTCTCTACATAACTTATCCACTACTCCGCTACAAAGAGGGTTGTAGTTCCATGAAATGATGGAGGATACTATCTCATAAAACTATCTAACATAGCTCCTTTACATTGTGGATATGTATTCTCCATAAGGGTAATGTTAATGTTCATAACCTGAGTATGTTGTCCCAAGATAGTTATAAGCTGCTCCGCATTAATCGCAGCTCCATACCCAACATCACTATCTTGAACAGGAGGGAAATCCCAACATGAGATATGCATGTTCATGTGGTTTCCATAAATTCCACTAGGTTCTATTTCTAAAAAATGTAATACACTAGATTATGTTATGAAGAATAATAAACTATATCCACTTAAAAAAATACATAACATAAATTGAAATCCAATGCATGGATAATCCCATAATCATAAACATGGTTTCTTTGAGGAAAAAGTTACACATAAATCCTTCATAATTTCTTGTAATGAAAATGTGAATTATCCTAAAAATATCCCCTGGGAGAGTCAAGCCAGGTGCATAGATATGCCCATTTTTTTGTACCAGGATACCCTGGGTAAACCCCAAAACTCCTTGCTGGAGTTTTCACTCCTAGGTACATTTGTTCCCGAACCACATCCACATGTAGTATCTATAATGGTATTTGTTTTCTAGAATTTTCACATAATCTATTCATTACCAAAATTAGAGGTTATTCTTGTATGTTAATCCTCAAATACTATCTTATTTGTTTGATCCCTAATATATGTTTTCTAAATATAGTTTTCATGTTTTCTACTAAAATTCCTTTAATTCCAACTGTAAAGACATGACCCCTGTTGCCCAGAGTCGATACCTTATTATGTTACATTGTCTTGATAACACGAAATTCGTAACTCGATGGAATGAATAGTTTGGAAGATTTGGAATTCCCGATATATAGATAAATTCAACATTGCAACTTGAAATGAAAAACAACATAAAAGTTCAATTGGGGAAATCCACCACTCCGGGATTATTCCTACAAGTCAATCATAAAATACCTATTCTTGTCTTGGGAAATATAAAACACCAGAAGGGGTGAGCTCAGATGATCAGTAATGGAAAAATCCTGTAAGATATCATAAACAAAAACACTAGGCATGGTGAATAATTGAAAATGTGTTCCTTTAAAAATAATAAAAATGATCACATTATGGTAAGAAAATGAACTGAGTAAACATTTCCATAAAAAAACATAATCATTTATATTCTACTACTTGAATAACCACTTGAACTATGAATTTCTAGTTTCATAATAAGGGAAATGTATATTCCGGACATTCTGAAACATACCATCATGGTCTCATCCAAGTCATCTAATAATGATTAAGGCCTCATCCAAAACAATATATAAAAATGGGCAAGGCCTCTGCCACGTCCACATCTATTCATCTCATGAGTCCTACTGTTTCATTGAGGGGATATAGGGGGACCCACCCATCACATAATAAGTCCAATTAATTCCTCATATGAATGGGGATAAACATAAACAACATATACATTCACATTAAAACTAACATATGAAATGTTACAAACTTTCCCCAATCATTAACCATGAAAACTAACAATTCAGAGTAATATGTTGAATGGTTTCAAGATAGCACATCCATAGTCAAACTAATCCTAAACCATTTTAAAAAATACTATAGAAGATATAATAAAAGATTAAATCCATTTATACATAAGAATCAATAAAAGTGTTGAAACAAATTAAAATATTTTTGTGAAATCATCGAGTAATTCTTGAGATAAATACTCTTTTACTATGAAAATAAGAGTTCTTTTGGAAAAATATTTGTCTAAAACTAGAAGTGAAATAATATCTATTTTTTATAATACTATCAGTATTTTTAGGAAAATAGTTGTTTCTCAAACCATATTATTGAGTTCCCTTGAAAATGGTTAAGAATTCAGGAAATTCCATTGAAAACAGCTTGTATTTCAGGAAGAATTCTTAAACGATCCTTTTTAAAGGATGTTACTCCCCTTAAATGAAGGTACAATTCTAGATGGAACACATATATAGAGCATTAAAATATAAATTATTATTATTTCATATGACTGAAAAAGAATTTAATAGAGGTAATAAGATCATAAATGTAACCTGAATGAAAATGGTGGTTCGGGTGGGAAAACCGTAACTTATGTCTGAAGGTGTTATTCAATTGATCTTAACGTCCTGAATAATCAAATTTAAGATCATAAATTAAGAATTATAGAATATCATATAGAAGTAATTGATTTATTGTAACCTTATTAGGTTCATTCATGTCCTTTTGATGGGTTAAGAAATTCAATTTCTTTGTTTGGGATCATTTTCATCATTTGTTTTCATGACATGTTTACTTATATTCATTTAGAGATAAACATGTAGAATGATAATGGATGTACAGAATAGAAGTTGTATGTTATTAGTGAACAACCAGAATAATACATGGTTATAAAATTTTTTGGGTTATTGGGAGCGATGATGAATCATTATATAAAACATTAATGACAATTCCTTGGGTTAATTGGCAGTGTTTTGATAACAATGAACTCATTTTGATTGATAAATTAATACCATGTGTACAAAATTATTAAACAACATTTAAGAAGTTATAAAAATTATATTATAGTCTGGGTCAGCAATCAAAATAGGTTCATGACTTGAATTAATTATGGTAATAGAAATTAAAAACCCATCTCCCATCAATGAGTTAAATTTACACATCTCGAATTATGTATTCATTTATAGTGTAAAAGAAGGGGAAAGGAGACATGATGGAGAATTATTCTTTTATCATAACAAAATTCTAGTACTTGTAATGTACTGGAGTCATCAAATCATTTTTATGAAAGGATGTGAGGAAAGAAAAAGAAAATAATGGAACTTTAAATAATATAAATGAAAAGAGGAATTTACATATTGATGTAATCTTTCATGAGAGCCTCTTGAAGGAAGAGGTTTCAGAATTTTTATCAGACCAAGGGTTGCTGGACCTGGGGGAGGATCCTGGGATGATATTTGTGTGACACCCTGATATTTTATGAGATATATTTTTTGATGTATTTTTTTGTATGTTACACCAAGATTATCTAGCACTATACACAACATCGTATTAGCTATTAGTATACACAACACTATTATTGTCTTTTGTTGCATAAAATTTCATGTTCTTTTGATAGAATTCATTTCACACAACACTAAGTATAAATTTTCATCAATGTATTAATGAACTAAGTCTGTATTATGTTATATGCAACATTAATATAATCTTTCACTACATATAACACCGACTTAGCTTGTGTTACACACAAGAGCGACCTACCTCAGCAGCTTGCATTATACGTGATACCATGTTTTACTAAACGATGATATATTATTGAAATATTATTATTTAATGGGATATAAATTATCCATTATTAATATTATTAACAACTTTTTTAATTTTATAACATTATAATTCATCCTACAAATTTTATATAATACGATATGAGAATAAAATAATTTTTTTCAGAGAAAAGAAGTATTAAAATATGCAATTCTATAGCCATTGGATGTCATACCCATTTTAAATCTGTTTTTGTCACTTTTATTTTTTCAATGTGAAAAAATAAATTTCTTCTTTATAATCGGCACATAAAAATATACTTTGGATGATATGTTGTTTTTTTTATAAAATTTATATATTAAACGAATAGTGAAAAATACTTTATTTTAATTCCAAACTGCATTTTTATCTAATTTATTTATAAAGTTTGATTATATTTTTAATCATTTTTAAAATGTAACTAGATTATATTTATATCATTTAATATAATTATGGTCATTGTAAGTAATTTCACTTTTAAATTGGACATAAACACATGTCAATCTTTTGATAGTTATTACTTATTAAAAACTCACTTTTTGGTTTTGGAAATGAGAATTAATTTTAAATTCATTAATACAATTTTTTTTTAAATTTGAAAAAATTGATTCCCTATATGGAATCAAGAAGGTTCATATTGTGTAAATAGGTATGTTTTATTTTTGAACATTATGAATAGTAAATTCAGTAAATATTTTGTTTACCGTGGTTAAAGGGTTAATCTGGTAAATAAGGGTAAAAATAATATTATAATAATATTAAACTACACTAACACATGTCCAAATCCAATTGGATGATATATTACTGACTGTGGGCATCCTTTGGCCAATTTTCGGACCCCATGGATTTTCATGGATGTGAAAATGACATTTTATAATAATTAATTTAAAGTAAAGATAATTACTATATAACCATATATCTATTACTAAATTGTTTTTAATATAGGGTTAAAAAATTGATATATATGTATAGAAATATTCATTATAATTCTAGAATGTTTTCCTACATCATGGAATATTATTTATAATTTTTAGAAATTAGATAAATATATTTATTTATGACACAATGACGATGTAGTGATTACCTCATTAATGAAAGATTCAAATAAATGAATTTATAAATTTTAAAATAAATTTCATTTGAAACTTTTTATGACCTACACGAATTTTCTAGATGAAATTTACATATCAGGGATGAGTGAATGACTTTTTTTCAAAAAAATCATATTTTTATGAATTTAAAAAAAAGGCAAGTATGAATTGTGCATAAAATTGACATAATTCATAACTTAAAAAATAAAATAGTTTATTAAATGATATAAAATTCATAAAAATAAATGATTTCGTAAAATTATTAATATAAGTCCAAATATGTCATAAATAACTTGTTTTGGGTTGTTTGGAATGATATGGTAATTACATTAATTTCTAATGTATAGATAACATGATATCACAGCAGGATAAAAAAAGGTAAAATAAGGGTTATACCAAAACGATAGGGATAAGGAAATATTAAAAGCATGTCTAATTTTTTTTGATGTTTTTTATTCTAAACAAAATCATCTTATATTCGATTTAAATTCATTTGGGAACAATTTTAATAGAAATTGAATTTATAATAAATTAATATTTTAGGACTTTTCTAAAGTGCCCCTCTCCTCTATTACAGAAGGGCACCTCCTCCATCTCATCTTCACTTAATTTTATGCCTTAAAGCATGGCCAAACACAACCAATTTCTCTTATAATCATCTCTATTTACATTCTAGAGGATCTTGTATTCTCAAAAGACCAATTCTAGTACCGTAATAAGAAATTTAAAGGGAGAGATAATCTCTTCTACCGATTCATTCAAATTTATTTCTTCTTCTACTTTAGCTTCATTAGTTGATTCTTTATAAAGTAATAACATCATTATAACTCATATAATGATATATTATTATAAATATGGAACAACTCTATTTCACATTCTATACATCCTACAAAAAATGAAATCACCGCTTGTGCGTGCATACAGATTACTGTCTCCACTATGTGGTGTAATCTTTCTTTCACCACCACCTTACAAGGATGTGTATAATGATGTAAATAATAACAAAATATAATTTTTATAAAATTATACTAATTATGGGAAATTATACACCATCCACTTCAATACCCTACAATAATTATGGGAACGATATCATAGCTTGTGCGTACGTACGACTTACCGTCTCCACGACGCAATGAGATTCATTCTCCATGCTAAACATAAAAGAGTGATTATAAAATATATATAACAAATAATCATGAAATATATGAAATAATAAATCTAATGGTGGTATATATATATATATATATAATTTATTTCTATCCAATTCAACAAGGAAATGAAAACAATATTCAAGTGTACATACGGCCTATCGCCTCTATGAACGGTGTATTCCATTCCATTTATATATCTATTATATATATATATATATATATATAATGAAAATAATATATAGATATATATAAGTCATGTATTAAATTTTATATGTAATTTAATCGTGATCTTTATAATCATATGATGAATAACAAGTCCAAACAAGTATGATAAATGAAACAATTATTACCCAAAACATTTCTTTAACATGGAATTGACAAATGAACAGGTAATATAAAGTCGTAAGTGAATCATATATGATATCATAAATATTATTATATTAAATTTAAAAGATAATAATATGTTTAAATGCACAATACGGGAGTTTCAGACACATACAAATGAAATCAGACCTAAGGTAAGGGGTAATTTTGCAATCTCATTTTTATCCAAGATTGTTTATACGTAAGTATATAATGGGGTTATATTTATCATCCACGTCCATGTATTCGAAACATGTTTGAATAATATTTTACAATTATTATATGTATTTTTAAATTCATTTTTACCCATTTTTACTTTTACAACATGGGATGTAAGGAATCTTTATTTTGTTTACCATACGAGTTACTTTTTTGACTTTTCTAGCAAAAGTACAGGGAGAATGTTTTTTATAATTATACGGTGTGGATGAGTTTTTACAAACTCATGAAACCTTATTTCCATGAAGCTTCCTCTATATGTTTTCATGTTTATTTTTAACTATATTTCTTTCTTTTAAAATTGTTCATCATATTGAGAAAAGAAATCATTTTTGTAGATGAAAGGATGTTTTCCTTATGAATTAAGTTCAAGTGTTTTATCAAAATTATTTTCCTTATAAGATGAAATAGGGTTATGTATATATTCCTATTATTAAATTTATTTAAATTTTTTTATGATGGAATTGTTTTTATGAATTCCATTTATCTTATATTTATTATGTTTTTATGAAATGATTTTTATGAAAACCCATTTTATTTCTTGGGTTATGCTATGAAGAATGTTTATGTTTTTGTGGCATATGTAAGAATGATTTCAATATGAGATGGGTGGGACTAATATCTCTATCTAATAAAATAGGTAAATATTTATATCTCATGAGATATACATGAATGGAATGGCAGGTAAATCCAGTTCAGTGATACATGGATGGAATGAAAAGTAAACCTGGTTTTGTAATGGACTTTTTCCACTATGATGGTCATAGTAGCAATGCCTTGGCTATTATTGAAATCAGTTTATTAGATTAATTTTCATCCACAATTACATGTTTTATACCATTGCTATTCTATCATGTTTAGTGTTCCTTTATGATCCATTCCTTACATACTGCCATGATTTATTTTATGACTCGTTATTTTGATGTTTGATCCTTTTGTCGATGTTTTTCCATTAAAATGATTATGGTTTGTTTTATGTTCTCCTTGTTTACCATTACTGAAAACTGAGCTCAACCATTCTATGTTTTCTTTTCCTTGGGATATAAAGAATGGTTTTAGGTAGGAAACCTAAAGGGGAATATCATTATGGGAGATGTTGAAAATCTTTCACCATGATTAGAATATTATTTTCCATGTTTCCAAAGAAACTAAACTAATACGGTTGTTGGGATTTTTTGTTTTTCATGTGTTAAGTATTCAACAAAAGTAATGTAATGTCCATGTACGTCTTTCTTGGGTATCTATAGTTGGTATATGAGTGAAGGTTTATTCAACCTTAGGAAACTAGGATGCAAAAACTTTAGTGAAGACCCTAGAGATATTTCTAAGGTATGTCTAGGTATATACCTAAGGTTAAGTATAAGTATAGGTTATGGTCCTTGAATTTTGATAGTGATCATAATAACATAATATTAAACCTATGATTCTAGATATTGAGATTACTCCCCCTTTATTATGTAGTTTTCTTAGAATGAATTTTTACTCTCAAATTATTCTTTTTGTGTTTTAGTAAATGGAGGGAGCCCGAAGGAATTCGTTAAACATTGAATTTGATGAAAAAGTGGTGTATTTAAGAACCAAAATTGTTTAATGACTAGAGTGAATGATATTGTGATTATTCTGAATCAATCATCATCCTGTATGATTAACATGTTGAACATTAGTGTTATTCCTAAGTCATCGAATAAGAGGAATATGGACTTCCATGCATGTTCCCATGGTGAGTAAAATAGTGGATTAAACTTCCTATATATCAATAAGAACAGAAGAAGAACCTTAAATAATTCCTCAAATAGAGAGAAGATTTTATCTCTGTGGGAAAAGGGTTCATAGAGTGAAACATTGTTATGGAGTTCAAAGTCTCATCTATGGAAAACATGGGAATTACCCAAATCAATAGAAAGACATAAGGATATACTTGTAAGACAATTAAAGACTTATTACATGCCTACAAAAAAAGTATAAGGATTGACTTATTTATGGATTTGAATCCAAAAATGTTGAACGGTGAATTATATAAGAGTCTGTTTTAAGTTTTTTGCTATGGATTTTCAAGAATAGGCTGAATAGTTTTAATGGATAAGAAATGTGATTTAATGAAAAGTTGATATTAAAGACATTATTAAGGGAGGGATAACCCTTAATATTAGCATAATGTTGAGATGATGACATTTATATAATGATACGTTGGATGATATTAGTTACCATGGAACTGGTTAAGGATTTTTTAAAATGTGGGTTATGTTTTTACATATGAAGTATATAACTTTTCAGAACATAACGAATATGTCCAATAAGTTTTGAAATAAGGAAACATGAATGTTTTAAATAAGGATATAAGGTAATTTAGCTTATTACAATGACTCAAGAGAATGAATGATGAAGTCATTAAAATATTTTGAATGTGACCAACAAGATATATCTTATGATATATGGGGGATAAATTATGGTATTCACAAGATTGTTATATGACCTTTCTAGTAATTATTTTCTTTGTATTGTGAGATTGGACTGAAGTATTTTGGATAAGCCTAATGGTTGGAATGAATTATGTTGAACATCAGATAGTACTGTTTATGGC
The DNA here is from genome assembly GCA_963277665.1 of Viscum album. Classification (NCBI taxonomy): domain Eukaryota; kingdom Viridiplantae; phylum Streptophyta; class Magnoliopsida; order Santalales; family Viscaceae; genus Viscum; species Viscum album. The sequence goes on along the minus strand of OY728127.1, from coordinate 1,227,393,371 downwards.
TAGAAATTTTTTTATATTATTTCGGAAATGTTATAATATTATAGTTTTAGAAAAAGGAAAATCCACATGATGGGTGACAACCCGTCGTGTTGGAAAAGTCTACGGGAGTTGAACCCTTAACTGAAGTGTGACATGGCTTTATCACCTACCATTGGCCTAAAATAATTCCCCAGTTATTAGAAATTATTTCTATTTTATTAATAGGTTTGGTAGATGATGTATAAGTCCATTTTTCAAACCATATACGATTAATATCACTATAGATGAACTTATGTATATTTAATAACTTGTACAAAACTTTTTCTAATAAAGAAATAAGGAATGAACTATCATTCTATCTCATGATCTGAAAAAACTTCAGGAAAAGAATTTAACTTCTTTTATTTAAATAAGAGTTGAAGTGGAAATTGTTTAGGGAACGTTCAAGGATACTAAAATTAAGTAAGTAATTCTTCTCAAGTTCTCCATCTTTAGGAAAAGGATCTTGAAAACAAAAATATGATGTCTTAGAAAATTCTTATTCAATGAATCATATGGTCCATTAAATCATCACAAATTTATGGATTTCTTATAGCTAAATTTCTTCAAACATTATTCTCTATCACTAAACATTATAACTTGATGGTTATATTTCTCTTTAATACTCATGTTTTCACTTCCCACATATGTTCTCCAATGTGGGAACCCTGTGATGAGTTACTTTGGGTAATTGTTATGTTTCTAACATTTATTTTTTAAATTAAGTTATCCTATTCCTTATTATGATGTCGGTTTCTATGAAGGAAGATTTCATGTAAAAACCCATTGATAAAACCAATGAATTTCTCCCTCAAAATTCATTTTATGGGGGTAGAATGTAACACCCAGAGATTTCACAAGATAGTTTATTTGATGTCTTGTGTTGTATTCTACACAAAGAATATACTACGCCATACGCAACACCATATCAATATGTAGTATACACAACACTATTTTTGTCTTGTGTTACATATAATTTAATGTTTTTTTGGTAGAATTCATTTCACACGACACTGAGTATAGATTTTGTTCATTGTATATATGAACTAAGTCTGTATTTTGTTATACATAACAAGAAAGGGAGATTTCACTACATATAACATAGACATGGATTGAGTTACACACGGGAGTGACCTTCCTCAAAAGCTTGCGTTGTATGCGATACTGAGTTTCACTAAAATACTATATATAAAAGAAATATTATTATTTAATGGGATATAAACTATAATTTATGAATTGTATTAATTTTTTTTAATTTTATAACATTTTTATTCATCATAAACATTTCTTATAACATGAAATGATAAAAAAATCAATTTATCAGATAAAAGAAGTACTTTTTTTTAAATGTAGTTTTACCACCTTTTGTTGGCATACCCATTTTAAATCACGTTTTTCTCTCTTTTGTATGTTCAATTTGGAAAAATAAATTTATTCTTTGGTAGTGGAACTTCAAAATTTACTTTGGATGAAATGTTGGTATTTTTCTAATAAAAATCATATTTTAATGAATAGTGAAAAATACTGCATTTTAATTCGATATTGCCTTTTTTATCTAAATTATTTATATATTAAGATTAAATTTTTTAATTAGTTTTAAAGTATAATTAGATTATATTTTTATCATTTAATAAAATGTTGGTCATTGGAAGTAATTTCAATTTTAAATTGAACATAAACGCAGTTCAATCTTTTGATAGTTATTAATTCTTAAAAACATGTTTTTGGGTTTGACAACAAAAATTAATTTTAAATTAATTTCCTGGACTTATGTGTTATAAATAAGAAACATGGATCCCATATTTGTTATTATAAGGTTCAAATTGTGTAAACATGTATCTTTTATTTTTTAACATTATAAATTGTAAATTCAGTTAATATTTTATTTACCAAGTTTTAAGGGTGAATATGGTAAATAAGGTTAAAAAATAGTATTATAATAATATTAAACTACCAAAACACATTTCTTAATCCTATTTGATGATATATTTCAGACCATGGGAATCATTGGGTAGATTTTGGGACCCTATGGATTATCTTTGATCTGAAAATGAAGTTTTATAATAAATAATTTAAAGTAAAGATAATTATAACATAAAAATATATCTTTTAATAAATGGAGTTTTAATATTGGGTCATATAACAGATATCTATGTCTATAAATAGCCATTAGAAAGATAAAAATATTTCCTACATCATGGTATTTAATTTACAATTTTAAACATTATATAAAAATATTTATTTATGATACAATGAAGATGTAGTGATTACCTCATTATTGAAAGATTCAAATAAATGAATTTATAAATACTAAAATAAATTTATTTGAACATTTTGATTCCATACACGAATTTTATGGAAGAAATTTACAAATTAGGGATGATTTAATTCCTTTGGATAGAGGGAATTAGGTTCTGATGAATTTTAAAAAAAGTCAAGTATTAATAGTGTCCAAAATTGGCATAATTCATAACATAAAACCTTAAAGAGATTATTAAATGATATTAAATTACTAAAATATAAGATTCAAAAAAATAGTTAATATAAGTCCAAATATGTCATAAATATCTTTTTTGTGTTGTTTGACATGATATGGTAATTAAATTAACCCACATGTGAAAATAACATGATATCATGGTAAGATAAAAAAGGGTAAAAATTGGGTTAATCAAAAAAGATATGGATAAAGAAATATTCAAAAATTGTCTAAAAATTATTTTATGATTTTTATTCTAACCAAAATCATTTTATTGTAGAATTAAATAAGGTTTGGACCATTATAAATTGAAATTGAATTTATAATAAAATAATATTTTAGGACTTTCCTAATGTGCCCCTCTCCACTCTTATAAAAGGGCACCACCTCCCTCTCATCTTCACTCCATTGAGAGCCTTAATGCTCAGAAAAACCGTGAAAGTTTCTCTTCTAAACTTCCTTAGTTACATTCTAGGGGTTCTGGTCTTCTAAAAAGGCCAACTCTAGAACCCTAAGAAAATATTTAAAGGAGGCACGTCGAGGAACAGGTAATCCCTTCAACTGATTCTTTCAAATTTATATATTCTTAAACATCCACTTATTTATATGTTTCATTATAATGTAATAACATCGGTATAACTCATATAATTATATGTTATTGTAAATATGAAACAACTATATTTCACCTTCTATCCATCCTACAAAAAATGAAATTACTGCGGGTGTGTATGTACAGATTACCGTCTCCATGCCATGGTGTGATCTATTTTTCACCACCACCGTACATGGATGGGTATAAGGGTGTAAATAATAACTGTATATTATTATTATAACATGATAATAATTCTGAGATATTATACACCATCCACTTCAATGCCATTCAACAATTATGGGAATGATATCATCGCTCGTGTGTACGCACGACTTACCATCTCCATGACCCTATGAGATTCATTCACCATGTTAACCATTCAAGAATGATTATAAAGTATATATAATAAATAATCATGAAATATATGACATAATAATGCTAATATATATATATATATATATATATATATATATATATTACATACACTACTAGGAATCTGGGTTTTCCCAACACATTTATACCAACGGTTCAACAGAACTGTTGGTATAGCGGTCCTTTACCAACGGTTTATTCAAACCATTGCTAATGGTTGAGTAAGTGAATTATTTCCCAATGGTTTGAAGAAACCTTTGGGAAATCTAAAATTTCTCTCCCTTTATCAATGGTTTGTACAAACTGTGGGTAAAGTCAATGACGAAGGAAGGCTTTCCCAACTGTTTGTCTAAACTGTTGGTAATGCTTACCATTCCTAAAAGTTTTATAAAACAGTTGGGAATGTTTTACCTTAAATTTCTAGCGAACACGATCTCCCATCCACGTGATTGAAGTGCTAAATATGAGACCTAATTTCTCTCTCTCTCTTAGAAAATCATTCCACCAGATCCATCTTCAATCACAATGTTTTTTTGTCATACTCTTCAAATCTGTAAGTAGTACCTTATGTTTAATGTTTTGTATCTATTTTTTGTTTTTTATTTTGATTTGGCTTAAACCTGAGGTTCGTGCAGTATGATATACCCTATTTCTTTTTTTTATGTTTTGATTTGTCTTAAACCTATGCAGTATGGTATACCCAACAATTTCAATTTGATTTGGTTTCTATTTTTATTATGCTTTCATGTGTGAATCAATTTATTTGAAGTCAGGGGGTACATGTGGTGGGAGGGACAGTGGGTGGGGTGTATTGGGTAGGGGGAGGGGTGTGCTGGTGGGGGTGTTTAGGATCGGGGGGGGGTACAATGAGTGGAGGGTGTGTACAAGTGGGGGGAGTATGTTTGGGGTGAGGTGGGAGGGTCGTACAGGTGGGGGTGGGGGCTGGGTTGTGTAGGTGGGGGTGGGGGGAAAGGGTATGTTCAATTGGGGATGAAGGTGGAGGGAGGTGCTATGCAGGTGAGTGGGGGGAGGGGAGTGTGCAGGTTGGGGGTGGGCTCGCCTTGTGGGAGTCTGTTGGGGGGTGAGGTAGGGTGTGGGGTGTACAGTCAGTAGTGGGGGGAGGGAGGATGTGCAGATGGGGGAGGGGGAAGGAGGGGGGATATGCTAGTGGGGGGGGTAGGTGGGGGTGTGCAGGTTGGGGGGTGGGCTATGCAGGTGAGAGTATGTTGGGGGGTGAGGTGGGGGGTACATATAGGTGTGGGGTGGGGGGAGGGGGGCTGTGTTGTCGGTGGGGGCAGGTGGGGGTGTATTGGGTGGATGGGAGAGGGTTGTGCAGGTGGGGGTGGGGGAGGGGGGTGTGCAGGTGGGGGGTGAAGGTGGGGGGGGGGGTTGTGAAGTCGGTGGATGGAAGGGGGTTGTGCAGTCGGTGGATGGGAGGGGGGTTGTGTAGAGGGAGTCTTCTGGGGGTGAGGTGGGGAGGGGGGGTTGTGCAGGTGGGAAGTCATCACTTCCATAGTTCACCAATAAGTACTGGGAATTCATCACATCATGAGATTTAGATAGTTTTGAGGCCTCTTTGGTTTTGGTTCTTGACTAGTCAACTTGACGAGTAAGGCATCACATGATCTAAAAGTGAAATCAAATATATAGGATGAATTACTTATCCCGCAACAGATTTTTCTAGAAATAATATATCCTTGTAAGGTTGTGGGAGCCTTTTAGAATCCAATAACCCAACATTTTCCCAATTGAAAACTTGATACCATAATGTTATCAAGTCGCTAATCCTACCAAATTGGATTTTCACTAAAAAAATACTATTCTAAACCTAAACACCATCTTTTATTTTTCATAACATGAATGAAAACCTAATTAAATCTCATATCTCTCAGTCACACCCCCGTGGCAGCCCGCCCACCCCCTAGACACCCCTACCCACCTGAACAGCCCCACCACCCTTGTGGACAGTCCTCCCACCCCCTTGGACACCCCATACCCCCCTTGGAAAACCCCACCACCCCCGTGGATAGGCCTCCCACCCCTAGACACCCCTACCCCCTGGACAGCCCCCTACCCCGTGGACAACCTGACCACCCCCCTAGACACTCCTCCACCCCCCGGACACCCCCACCCCCTGAACCCCTCATACCCCCTGGATATCCCCCACCCCCGTGGATAGCCTGCCCACCCCTTGGATACCCCCTCCCCCTAGAAAGCCTCGCCAACCTCATGGACAGCCCACCCACCCCCTGGACACCCCGTACCCCCTGGACAGCCCTGCCACCCCCATGGAAAACCCTCCCCCAATTACACATAAACAGATAACTCTACATTTCCCCCGATTTCCAGAATCCCTCACGCAGGTGAACCCTATCCCGTGGGGTGAACTTGACTTGGGGAACTAATTGGGAAATGAATGGTATGACCATAAGGGTGCTTAGTAATGAGTTATTGAACACGAGTGAATGATTTGGGATGCCTATAACATATAATGAGACCCAAGGCATGTGCCTCTTATATGATACATATTGAAAATTAATATAAATAAATTTTATTTTTATTTTTGAGTACTTTTTCTTTAATTAATGATTTGTAATTTCTTTGACGAAACCACCAAATGATTCATATAAAAAACATATCTTTTAATTCCATTTGAAATCCCCCTTGGATTCATGATGATTTGGATTAGAATACCTTGGTAAAATATACCATGGATTTATAGTGATTAAGATTTAGGAAGCCTTGGGGAAGTCACCCTTGGATTCTAAACTAGAGTCCTCAATCTTTACATAGGATGGGAACTCTATACTCCCTTTAAATCCATCTGAATTCAATAAATTATTTAGTTCTACACTCTAAATATGTAAGGCTTAACTTTGTTTAAATTTTTTTCATATATTATTCTTTGTTTCTATTTTGATTTGACCTAAACCATGTGGTGACTTGTGTGGAATGACATACCCAATAAGTGTAGTTTGATTTGTTTTCTATTTTCGTCTTATAATTCAAGTGTCATTATTATATGAATCAACTTGATTTGAAGTCTTCATATCCACTCCTTTTTTGTATTTAGTGAATCATATCGACTAATGGAGGTGCTGGTGAGATGTATCCCCACTCAAAGATGGTAAATGGTTTGTTTAGTCATATTTTCTCAAGGGGGTAATGGATATAAGGATGATCCATGTGATGGGATTGGGGACGGTTGGGGTAGTGGGGATGGTGGTTTTCCTTTTTTAGTGGGTTGATATATTACTTTCTGTGGACATTAGTTTGGGTGTTCTGAAATGTATTAACTTTTCACAATATTTCCATTTTTTAGCATTAATAAATTATTTAAAAAACTTTCTTTACACATTCTACATATTTCATGAAAAGCCTTCAATTTATAATATCTTGAAGAATGTTCTATATGGTCTCTGGTGTCTTCTTGTATGTGATAAATGAAAAAATTACAAAACACATCTCACCTCAAATTTAGGCACACATAACTGAATTAGTATATCTTTACATTGTTTTAATAGTTCAATACATCAACTAGAAACTCCTTCCATTATCGTTTACATAAATATATTTTCGATTAATCTTCAATCTTATTGAATTTCTTATGACCAAATGACTTACAACAATTCTTTTTATAGAATTGATATAAGTTGGATGTATAAAACTGATTGGATCTCAAGTGATTATAAAAACAATTTGGAGAGATTTTTAGATTTTTCATTTCACGATGCTTCAAATAGTAGTTGCATAAACTGCCCATGTTACAATTGTGTTGGTATACCATGGTTGAGTCGTGAAGAAGTCAGCTACTACATAACCAAATATGGTTTTCAAGAATACAACTATGTGTGGAATCACAATGGGGAGAAAATGAAATCTCAAATTTGTGATGATTGAAATGAAAGGACTGGACTGGAGAATTTATTAGATGATCGGTTTCCATTTATTCTTCATCATGAAAAAGAAAGGATTTCAAATCATGAAGACTTCGATATGAGGATAGATGATGCATCTAATGAAAATGATGATATTTTCAGGGTGAAAATATTGAATGATGCTGCCACAACTCCAATATATCGATAGTGCAATAAAATGAAAATGCTGGAATTTTTAATCCAATTGTTTTGTGGGAAAACTATGTATGGGATTTCTAATATAGAAATCGATTTCATTCTTACCTTCTTCAAGGTTTTACTTCCAGATGATGTAGATATTCCCCCAATCCACTATATGGCATGGAAGTTAGTTGAGAAGTTGGATTTTCAAAAAACAAAATCCATGCTTGCCCAAAAAATTGTAGTTTATTTTTGGAGGAAACCACTGAACGAAATGATTTTATAAAATGAGGCACATACCACTGAAAGTCAAAATCTAATAGAACACCATCTTGTGTTCCACAGAACGTAATGTGGCACTTTCCATTGATCCTCATACTCCAGAATCTTTTTATATCTGATGAAATATCAATAAAAATTAGATGGCATGATACCGAGGGAAAGAGGACTAATGATCAGTTGGTTAACCCATCAAATGGATTTACATGGCAGAGATTTGATGCTTGATATCTTGATTTTTTAGCTGATGTGCATAATGTGAGGCTGGGACTTTCATGCGATTGTTTTAATCTGTTTGGGAAGATGCTTACTTCGCACAACACATGGCCAGTTTTTATACACATTTATAATTTTCCACCATGGTTGTGTATGAAAAAAATTTTCACTTTAATGAGTATACACATATCTTGCCCTTCTGATCCCAACATTGATATTGACAAATACATGAAAACATTAATAAAAGAGTTAAAACATCATTGGGATGTGGGTTTTCACACATACGATGCATATTCGAAAGACATATTTCAGATGCGTGTTGCACTTATGTCGGTGATCAATGATTTTATAGCTTATGAAATGATGTTTGGATGGAGCACAAAGTTAAAACTATCATGTCATGTTTGTATGAAGAATACACGATCCAAAAGACTAAAACATCGCTGTAGTTTCAGTTTTATGGGCATAGATGATTCTTTCCAATTAACCGTCCATATAGAAATAATCGTCGGAGATTTGCTAATACCACAAAGACCGATGATCCACATCAGTGTATGTCTAGAAATGATGTGCCTAATGAATGGAAAGATTTCAATTTTTTATTTCGGAAGGGTCAAATGAAATCTATAAAGAGAATGAATGTTTCCACTGAAACCTATTTCAATTGGAGGAAGAGGAGTATGTTTTTTGATTTTCCTTATTGGCCAACCAATGTTTTACGTCATTTCGTAGACTTAATGAACATTGAAAAGAATATATGTGAAATGTTGCTTTTGATACTTCTAAATGTTATGGGAAAGACAACGGATGATTTAAAGTCTCAGCATGAATTGGTATATTGGGTCATCAGACAAGAAATGCATCATGTGTGTATCCATTAAAATAAATGGAAAGGTACATGTTCTTCTTATGTGATGACACCTACGGAAAATAATGAAGTATTAGATACTATTAATGTTTCTTATGGCTATTCAAGCAACATATCTATACGGGTCAACAGAAGATATTTGATGATAAAATATTTGAAGACTCATGATTATCACATTCTTCAGTATGAGTTGATTCCAATTGAAATCTGTCATATTTTGTCCAATAATGTATGGGATACTTTTATTCAATTGTTCAATTTGTTTAGAGATCTTTTTGATAAGAATTTCTCAAAGTGTTTCGTGAAAAAAATGTTAACAAATGACCCATTAATATTGTGTGAGTTGGAGAAAATATTTCCTCCATCATTTTTCACATGCATACTACATCTGACTATCCATTTTCCCACTGAAATACTTCTCGGAGGACCTATTTCTTTTTTTTGGTTGTATCCAACTGAATGAAATATGTACACATTATAGTCTTATGTCCGAAACAAGAATCATCATGAAATTTCTATTTTGAATGGTTACTTGGCTCAATAATGTATGGATTTCTGCTCAATGTATTTTTCTGATCATACTATAACAATGAACAGACCAATGAGAAATGAAGAAGAATAGTATGATGAAATTGAACCCATTTTTCCATCACTTCCTCAAATAGGAGGAATTCCTAGATCATATACATTGAAGACATTAAGCCTTAAAGAGAGGGAGATGGCACATCACACAGTTTTGTTCAACTGTGATTTGTTCGATTACTAAATAAAGTAACTAAATTGAATATTTATATCTTACATATATATATATTGAACAATTCATATTTTTTATCTACAGGGAACATAAAACAATGATAAATAGAAATCATCATTCTTTATCTTTGAGAAGGAGGGATACTTTTCATAGCAAAGAGTTTGCTGCTTGGTTAAAATTGAAGTTAAAAACATTACTGTTTAAAATAATTATACCAATATTTCATTATGTTGAATATTCATTTATATTGCAAGTATTGAGTTTTCATGTTCACTCTGTCTCTAAGGAAATAAGAGCTTTGGCTTTGATCAAAATATCATGGTTCGTGACTGTAAATAAATTGTTATCAATGGGTATAAATTTATTACCACCGAATGATAAATGAACATGAGAACACTTCATGATGGTTTTATGGTTACTGCCAAAATAGATTGTTATGATAGGGCCTCAAATAGTAGACCATGATTTGAAAATGTGGGTTATTATAGAGTAATTGAAAAAATAATAATGTTGGATTATTACTCTCATGGACAAGTCACGATGATGAAATTCCATTGGTTTGATTCAATTATGAGACAAGACACAATTATTGATGATTGTGGATTTCAAGTAATCAATATGACTCGCACCCTCACTATGGAAGAACCATATGTATTGACATCAATGACTAAACTAGTTTTTTATGAAAAAGACCAACTTTGACTTGAATTTGGTGTCATAGTTGAAGTAATTCCAAGACATATTTTTGATGATGGTAATGATGGAATTGAAACCATCCCTAATACCATTGTAACCAAGCTATTTATTGCTTTTGGGCTAAACAATCACTTACATATGGTGTTGGGAGATGATCACCCTAGTAGAGTATACTTCTGCCCTGCGAAGAGTATAGTTCCAATGAGGTATTTTCCCCACTCAGGTATGAGTTGTAGTGCCACCGAGTTGCAGTAGGTTAAGGAATACACAAAAAAGGTGAAAAGCTCCATAGAGATGGCAGAACAGTCTGCTAAGGCAAACACTGCATTTATGAAACTGATGGAAGCTTTACGTCCAACACTTCCACCAGAGGCAAGCACTGCTTGTAAGGAATATATTTCATCGATATTTATATATATGGTGCACTAGGTGGTACTTCTAGTGGTGGTTGAGACAACGGTGAGGAGGAGGCCAAGGCAGAGGAGGAGGAGGCCGAGGCAGAGGAGGAGGCCGAGGAGGAGGCCGAGGCGGAGGAGGAGGGCACTGAGGAGGCTGAGACAGAGTGTGGGGGCGAGGAGGAGGGTGGGGATGATGATGGGGACGACGATGAGGAAGAGGGTGAGGGTGAATATGATGGTGATGATAGTGATGGTGATGAGGGATAGATTAATCCGTTACATTTTTGACTAATATTACTGACATTTTATGTTTATTGATTTGTTGTTCCTAAATATATGTGTGATTAGGTAGGTCACATTATCTTTATTTTTTTCTATAAATTATAAAAGTTGATTCGATTATTTTATATGAAATCCCTCTATTTTAATGAAATTGTAATTTTTTAGTGGAATTTAGAAAATTGGTGGTCTGATCAGATGTTAATATAATGAAATTATTTATTTAACCTTGACTGAATTTTCTTAGAAAATATGTAAATACCATCGCATGAATCGGAGACAGCCCCCCCGGATATCTCCAAGGACTTCCCCCGGACAACCCCCCCCCCCCCCCCCACCCTCCTCCCTAGACCCTAGACATCCCCCCCAGACAGCCCCCACCATCCTCCCTAGACCCCGGAAATCCCCCCGGACAGGCCCCACACTTATCTTTGAACCCCGGATATCCCCTCTCCTTTCTGGACCCTAGACAGCCCCCACCCTACTCCCTGGACCCTGAACAACACCCCGGACAGACCCCCCTCCTCACTAGACCCCAGACAGCCTCTCCACCCTCCTTCCTGAACCCCAAATAGCCCCCGGACAACCCCCCAGACAGCCCCCTCCTCCCTGGACCCCGGACAGTCACCCAGACAACCCCCCGGACAGTCCCCAACCCTTGTCCCTAGACCCCGGACATCCCCGCCCCCAGAAATCCACCCGGACGGCCCCCCAGATATCCCCCACCCTCCTCTCTGGACCCCGGACAGCCCCCAAGACAGCCCCATGGACAAACCCCCACCCTATTCCCTGGACCCCGGACATCCCCCCAGGCAGCCCCCGAGAGAGCCCCCACCCTCCTCCATGGACCTCAGACAACCCCCTCTTTCTTGGACACTGGATAGCCCCCACCCTCCTCCCTGGACCCCAGATAGCCCCCCACCCTCCTCCCTGGACCCTGGACACCCCGCCCTCCTTCCTGGACCCCGAACAACCCCCACCCTCCTCCCAGGGCCCTAGAGAGCCCCCAGAGATCCCCCCGGATAGCACTTGGATATCCTCCCCAACCTCCTTCAAGCCCCCAAGACATCCCACCCAGACATCCCCCCTCCAACCCTCCTTCCTGGACCCTGGATAGCCCCCCCCCACCCTCATACTGTGCATAACCCCCACCACATATTTCCTCATCCTCCACTAGGTACCTCACAGAACTGTGTATCACCAACATCATCACACCAATCAGTACATCATAAGGTCACTGAGACCAATCTAAGCTCTCATCAAGATTCACCCTAAATCCAAATCTAATTAACATTCCATTACTATTACTTCAGTACCAATCACCGACACCTACCTTCATTCCAGATACAATCAAACTCGTAATTCAGCGTCTCAGATCCCAATCTAAGCTCTCTTCAAGATTCACCCTAAATAACAACAGAAAAGAGGGTTGTATAGAATTAGAAGAAGATGAGAGAATATTGCAAACTCTATTGGAAAAGTGGAATCAAAGAGAGGATTAGACTCACCCGGATCTTTAATCCACACTTGACGACACCCAAAACGCCCAAATATCCAAGGAGATCCACACTTAAGGGTTTTGGGAGCATTGTATTGTGCTGAAACGTTATAATAATGATCCATGGGTCATTTGTGATGTGTATGAGTCAACCCACCTCAATACAAGGAACGGTGTGGCCGATACCATTCATAGTGTCTCACCTTTATTTGAAAAGGACAACATTTTAGGTGAAAACAACAACTGGCCTACAGAAAACTGACCTAATGCATTCAGATTGTGATGATACTTTAGAATGAGGATCCATAGTTTATTTTTGATGTGTATGAGTCAACCCCTCCTCAATATGAGGCACGGTGTGGCCAGTATCACTCCTACTATCTTTCTTTCATTTAAAATGGACACCCTTTAAAGTAAAAATAATTGGTATAGGGAAAACTGACCAAACATATTCAGTTTGAGTTTATACATTATCACAAGGATCCATTGGTCATTTTGGACATGTAAGATTCAACTCTGCCTCAATTCGAGGCACAATGTGGCTGGTACCACTCAAAGTGTCTCAATTTTATTTGAAATGGACAACATTTTAAGTGAAAAGAAAAACTAGCATATGGAAAAATGACCAAACATATTCGGATTGTGGTGATACTTTAGAAAAATGATCCCCAAGACATTTTTGATGTTTAAAAGTCATACCTGCCTTAATACTAGGTATGGTGTGGCTAGTACCACTCAACGTTTCTCACTTTTATTTGAAATGGAAATCATTTTAAGTGAAAACCACAACTGGAATACGGAAAACCGACCAAATTCTTTCAGATTCTGTTGATACATTAGGAAAATGATACATGGGTCATATGTGACGTGTATGAGTCCACCCCGCCTAAATATGAGGCATGGTGTGGCCGGTACCACTCAAAGTGTCTTTCTATTTCTTGAAATGGATAACATTTTAAGTAAAAACAACAACTGACATTCTGAAAACTGACCTAACGCATTCATATTGTGTTGATACTTTATCACAAGGATCCATGGGATATTTGTGACATGTATGAGTCAACCTAGCCTTAATCTGAGGCACGGTGTGGCTGGTACCACTCAAATTGTCTCTCCATTATTTGAAATGGACAACATTTTAAGTAAAAACAACAACTGGAATACGGAAAACCAAGAAAAATCTTTCATATTGTGTTAATACATTAGCACAAGGATCCATGGGTCATTTTTGACTTTTCCAAGTCAACCCCACCTTAACTTGAGGCACAGTGTGGCCGGTATTATCCATAGTGTCTTTCTTTTTTTTTTAAAAATGGACACCATTTTATGTAAAAACAACTACCATATGGAAAACTGACCAAACATATTTTGATTGTGTTTATACGTTAGTACAATGATCCATGGGTAATTTTTGACATGTATGAGTCAACCCCGCCTCATTCTGAATCACGGTGTGGCTGGTACCACTCAAAGTGTCTCACTTTTATTTGAAATGGACAACATTTTATGCGAAAACAAAAACTGACATACGAAAAACTGAACTAATGTATTCGGATTGTGTTGATACTTTATCACAATGATCAATTTGTGACTTTTGACGTGTACGAGTCCACCCCACCTCAATCCAATGCATGGTGTGTCTCGTAACACTTAAAGTGTTTCACTTTTATTTGAAATGGACAACATTTTATGTGAAAACAACAAATAGCATACAGAAAACTAACCAAATGCTTTCAAATTCTATTGATACTTTAGGAAAAAAATCCATGGTTCATATGTGATGTGTATGAGTCAACTCCGGCTCAATCCGAGTCATGTTGTGGCTGTTACCACACAAAGTGTCTTTCTTTTGTTTGAAACAGACAACATTTTAAGTAAAAACAAAAAGTAGCATATGGAAAACCTACCTAACACATTCGGATTGTGTTGATACTTTTGAAAAGGGATACATGGGACATTTGTGATATGTAGGAGTCAACCCTGTCTCAATCCAAGGCAAGGTGTGGCTGGTATCACTCAAAGTGTCTCACCTTTATTTGAAATGGACAACATTTTAAGTAAAAACAAAAACTGGAATATGGAAAACTAAACTAATGCATTAGGATTGTGTTGATACTTTATCAAAAGTATCCATGGGTCATTTTTAATGTGTAAAAGTAATCCTCAGATCAATCCAAGGTATGGTGTGGCCGGTATCACTCGTAGTGACTTTCTTTTGTTTAAAATGGACACCCTTTTAAGTAAAAAAACTGGCATACATAAAACCAACCAAATGCATTCATATTGTGTAGATACTTTATAAAAAGGATACTAGGGTAATTTTTGATGTGTATGAGTCAACCCCGCCTCAATCTAAGGCATGTTGTGGATGGTACCTCTCAATGTGTCTCACTTTTATTTGCAATGGACCGCATTTTAAGTGAAAACAACAACTGGCATACAGAAAAATGACCAAACATATTTTTATTGTATTGATACATTCTTTAAAATACCCAAGGGTCATTTTTGATGTGTATGAATCAACCCCATATCAATTTGAGGCATGGTGTGTCCGGTACCAATCAAAGTGTCTCATTTTTATAGTAAAAGGGAAACATTTTAAGTGAAAACAACTACTGGAATACAGAAAAATGAACAAACGTATTCATATTGTGTTGATAATTTATCACAACGATCAATGGGTCATTTTTTTAATTGTAAAGGTCATCCCCTCCTCAATTAGAGGAACGATGTGGCTGGTACCACTCAATGTGTCTCACTTTTATTTGAAATGGACAACATTTTAAGTGAATACAAAAACTAGCATTCGAAAACCCGACCAAATTATTTCTTATTCTATGGATACTTTAAGACAATGATCCATGGGTCATATGTGACATGTATGAGTCAACCCTGCCTCAATCTGATTCATGGTGTGGCCGGAATCACTCAAAGTGTCTTTCTTTTGTTTGAAATGGACAACATTTTAAGTAAAAACAACAACTTGCATATGGAAAATGAACCTAACGCATTCTGATTGTGTTGATACTTTAGAAAAAGAATATATGGGTCATTTTTGAAATGTACAAGTAAATATTGACTCAATTCGTGGCACGGTGTGGCCGGTACCACTCAAAGTGTCTCACCTTTATTTGAAATGGACAACATTTTAAGTAAAAACAACAACTGGAATACAAAAAACTAACCTAACGCATTCAGATTGTGTTGATACTTTAAAACAAGGATACATGGGTCATTTTTGACGTGTATGTGTAAAAACCGCTTCAATCCGAGGCATGGTGTGTCCGGTATCACTTGTAGTGTCTTTCTTTTGTTTAAAATGGACAACCTTTTAATTAAAAAACAACTAGAATACGGAAAACTGACCAAACGTATTCGGATTGTGTTGATAATTTAGAACAAGGATTAATGGGACATTTTTGACATGTACGAGTCAACCTCGCCTCAATTTGAGGCACGGTGTATCTTGTACCACTCAAAATGTCTCACTTTTTTTTGAAATGGAAAACATTTTATGTGTAAACAACAACTGGCAAACGAAAAACTGACCAAATATATTTGGATTGTGTTGATACTTTAAAACAACAATCTATTGGTCATTTTTCACGTGTAAAAGTCAACCCCACCTCAATCCAAGGTGCGGTGTTACCATTACCACTCAAAGTGTCTCACATTTACTTTAAATGAAAAAAATTTAAGTGAAAACAACAACTGGGAAACGAAAAACTGACCCAACGCATTCAGATTCTGTTGATACTTTAGGACAATGATACATTGGTCATTTGTGAGATGTATGAGTCAAACCTGCCACAATCTGAGGCATGGTGTGGCCAGTATCACTCAATGTGTCTTTATTTTATTTTAAATGGATACTCTTTTAAGTAAAAAAAACCGGCATACAGAAAACTGACCAAACGTATTCAGATTGTGTTGATACTTTAGCACAATGATCCATCAGTCATTTTTGACATGTACGATTCAACACCGCCTCAATCCGAGAAATGGTGTGGTCGGTACCACTCAAAGTGTCTCACTTTTATTTGAAATAGACAACATTTTAAGTGAAAACACTACTGGAATATGATAAACCGACCAAACACATCGAGATTGTCTTGATACATTAGGACAATGATCTATGGTCTAGCCTCACATAATCCACTTCTTATGTGAGGAACTCCTAACCCTATTCTAAAACCCCTGAAATTTAATATTCTGAGGACAACTACATTCCCCAAGTCACACAAGCTCATTAATACACACAGTATCATCATCACTATGTTCAAAGACACCGACCCAAAACCATGGGACATTATATTTGTGTTTGGTGAAGTCATTTATCCATTTCCTTATTTTGGGGTTATTAGCTTCTAATTTCTGAATTCAATAATGTATGTGTTATTCAAAATGCAATTTAGTATGTATTCTTAATTATGTATAACACATATAATTACGTATTCAGTTTTTTATGTATTGTATTCATAATTGATAATTAAATTATGTATGTATTCAATTCAGTATTAAATTATGAATTGAATTCTAGATTGCACATGTGATTGTCATCTCAATTCTGAATTGAATTCCAAATCAATTATGTATGTTTATAATTACCTATGAATTATGTTTTAATTATTTATGTGTATAGTTGTAGGGTTAATTATGTGTTAAATATATATGAATTAATTGGGTATATGTATGTTTTATAGTTGGTTATTACTGTTAATTGGAGTTAGGAACCTAAAAATTCATAAAGCGTAGCCTGCAGTAGGCTGCTGGCTAAATTTCATAGCAATGCCTATTCCAATAGTTTTAAATCATTGGCATAGGGTTGTGAATGTATTTTATACCAATAGTTCTAGAGAACTATTGGTATTAACACTTTCCCAATGGTTTACAAACAGTTGGGATATAATGAAATGTCCACCATTACCAACGATTTACACAAAACATTCATAAAAGGCTATACAAAACTATATTCCAACAGTTTGAAACCATTGGAATAGTAATTTTACCAACCGTTTTAAACCGTTGGTGAAATGTTATACCAACGGTTTTACATAACCGTTGTTATAATGGAGATTTACTAACATATACCAATGGTTTTCAAGAAACCATTGGCATATGTGTTTCCCTATGGCTTACTTCCCTAGGGTTTGGATAACCTTTGGTATATATTATACTAACGGTTATCCAGCCTTTAACAATGGTTTGCAACCGTTGTTAAAGGCTTCATTTCCAGTAGTGATACTTCCATCCAATTCAATAAGGAAACAAAAACATCGTTCATGTGTACGTATGACCTACTATCCCCATGAACAATGTATTCCATTTAAATTATCTATCTATCATATATTTATATATTAATATAATGAATAAATAAGATATATATAAATTATGTTTTACATTCTAGAAGTAATTAAATCTCCATCTATGCTATCAGATAAAGAATAACAAGTCTAAACACGTACGATAAATGAAATGATTATTGCAAAAAATGTTGCTTTAACATGGAATTGACAAAAGGATGGGTAAGATAAAGTCATAAGTGAATCTTATATGATATCATAAATATAATTATGGTTCTGTTAAAAGTTATTAATATGTTTAAACACACTATACATGAGTTTCAGATACATATGGAATAAATCAGACCTAAGTTATGGGGTAATTTTGCAATCTTGTTTATATCTAAGATTTTTTACATATAAGTATCTACGGGGGTTGTATTTATCATCCATGTCCATGTTTTCAAAAAATGAATTCATAAAATGTTTACTATTATTAAAAGTATTTTTAAAGTCATTTTTACACATTTTTTACTTTTACTACATTGTATGTAAGGAATCTTTCTTTTTTTACCAGAAGTGGTACTTTTTGACTTTTTTGGAAAAAGTACATGGAGAATGTTTTTAAAACTTATATGGCATGAATGGGTTTTTAAATATTCATGATGAGTTATTTCCATGAAGCATCCTCTACTCTATTTCAAGTTTATTTTCAACTAAATTATTGTCTTTTAAAATTGTTCGGAATTTTAAGAAAAGAATTTTTTTTGAAGATGAAAGGATATTTTTCTCAGGAATTAAGTTCAAGTATTTTATCAAAATTACTTTCCATATAAGATGACATAGGGTTATGTATATATTCCTATTATTACTTTTAATTGATTGTGTTTATGATGGAATTGTTTTTATGCAGTCTATTTATCTTATGTAGATTATGTTATGATGAATTGATTTTTAAGAAAACCCATTTTATTTCATGGGTTATGCTATGATGATTGATTTATGTTTTTGTGGCTTATGTAAGAATGATTTAATTATGAGATGGGTGTGACTTATATCTCCCTCCAATGCATTGGGTAATGATTTATATCTCATCAGATAGAAATGAATATAACGAAAGGTAATTCAATATTATTAATACATGGATGGAATGACAAGTAAACCCAGTTCAGTTATGGACTTTGTCCATTATAATGGTCATGGAAGCAATACCTTGGCTACTATGGAAATAATTATATTTTCTTAGTTATTTTCCAAAAATACATGTTTTATGCCAATGCTATTTTATGATTAATAATGTTCTATAATGATCTATGCCATACGTACTGCCATGATTTATTTCAAGACATAAAATTTTGATGTTTAAACTTTATGTTCATGTTTTTACATTCTATGGTTTATGGTTTTTTTATGTTCTTCGTGTTTACCGTTACTGAGAATTTTAGCTCACCCTTTAAATGTTTTATATTCCAGAGGATATAAATAAATGTTTTAGGTAAGAAAAAAAAGAGGAAGATCTTTATGAGAGATATTGAAGATCATTCTCCATGATTAGACGATTATGATCGGAGTTTCCAAAGATACTAAACTAATATGGTCTTTAGGAATTTGTTTGGGTCATGTATTAAGTATTCCAAAAAATCAATGTATTTTCCATGTACATAAAGCTTTCTTGTTTACAATTTTATTAGAATTTAGAAAATTAACATGGATTGAGAATAGTGAATAGAATAGGGAGTGAGGGGGGATTTCATAGTGTAAGAGAGGAGGGTTTTTTTCATTGTTTTACTTATTATTTTATTAATTTTCCAAAGACAACCAATACTAGTGATTCTCTTGACCAAGAATAGTAATATGTTCATGTGATTTTGAACCAAGTTTTCTTACATCATCCATGATGATAGGAATAGTGAACTTAACTGATAATGTTTATATATGGTAAATTACATTGTTTTACCATTCATTAAGTATTTATGAATTTCAAAAAAATCCTAAAAATTCACTCTAACCATTTTTGGAAATTTTAGAATTGAAAAATGAATTAATTTTTTTAAAATTATTTTCTATATATTATTCATTTAATTTTTAACTAAAATCATAATTTATTTAAAAAATAACAATTTTAAAACTATAATTCGTATTATCTCACCTTGAAAAATTAATCAAGATCTCATTATCTTATAACCTTAAGACAAAATAATAATAATATGATTTAATATTCATAAGGATCACATTGTTATTCATATGGGTATGCTACTATTCAAAAAAATATGCTTGTCTTACCAGACACTAAATATCGTATCGAATGCAACCATGTACCTTAGTTTTTCACAATTCCAGCCATAGAAGTAGAAAAATTATGTTTACTATCTGGGTTATAAATAAGTATATTTTTTATAGACTCGATGTTTCATTCATTCAATATTATATTTATTTTTAAAATCTTTTGGGTGTTTCAATTACTATGGATGCCCTTCTTCTACTAATACAATTTTCTCCTTAACTAGTTTATATAACATTGACTTATCATTGATTTATATTCCACTATTATATTTTTTGATTCATTATTTTTTGGGAATAATAATTCCCTCTGACTATTTTTTGTTTCCTAGACACTTTTCATTAGCCCAATGGGATCATGGATTTCCTTCAAGTCATTCCAATTCCAACTCAAGTACCAATATTGTTGGATATTCAAGTTTTTTGTGGAAAAATAGTATCAAATGATGGTTCACTATAAATCATTGGTGTCAGTATGAATTCAAGGATATCATAATAGATAGGAGATAGGATTTTCCAGGGATAAGGTTTATTTAAGTGAAATTATATAGCTACCTCTCATCATAATAATAATTAAGTATCCATTGGTGATTGGGAACATATGCTTTAAAGAATAAATGATATGATTCTAGTCATTTTCTAAAATTGATCTGACCATCTTGAAATATAATGAAATTTAATTCTATCTAATGAAACTGATATTCTCATAACTCATCATTGGGCTGATGATCTATGTATCAATATATATTATTTTCTTTTCATGTTGATGTTATGTTGTAAAATTCATTGAATAATAAGTTTTAATATAACAAATAAACGAACATCCAATGAACTATAGAAAGAGAACCCTACAGCTCATCAAATCCTATTTATTATAGTGGTGAACACTAACCAAGCTCTGGGATAGGTTCTCGAACATTTTCCTATTCAATGTACGATAGGGGAACCTTGATGGGTTGATCTAGGTATCATGATTGAGATATTTATAGAATAATCCAAAAGAATTTGATGAATCGAATCATCCTTAGGAGGAAATGGATTGGTTGACAGAGATTGAGCTGTGTTTTGGGTTCTTGGAAATTCTAGACCTAATACATGTAAAATTTACAACATTATGAAACATGGACTATGAATGTGGTCATGTGAAAAATTATTATTATGAATAAGAATAAGATATTTGAGTGGAATAAATTTAGAGATCTTTGTATGGAGAATATTTTTCATGATTTGATTGATTTGATAAATTCTATGGAGTTTCTTAGGCTTCAAAAAAGTGATAGAAACATATCTATATATGGGAATCACATTATTGAAAGTATTCAGTTTTCTCTCGAGTTAGAAAAAAATAAAATGATAAATTCATAATGATTCATGATGGGTATTATATTGAATAAACAATCATAGGTTTTGATTTTTGACTAGAGACCTTATATCAACATGCTAGATAGAGCCTTAATGGAGGAAATTGACCTAGATAGTATGTCTTGTTGAATAGAGTTCCTCTGAGTCCTAGTGGTAGTAATCTTTTTGAAATTAAATTCAGATGAATATTTGATGAGTCTCACTTCATATTACAATTGAAGTAATCCAAACCATTTGTGGTTTTTAGACATATTCCATTTACTTTAATTCAATTATATAATTTCAATCAAGTGATGTGAGTTTTTTATGTGGAACTTATGATTTATTCTTCAAATGATTATTTAGGACACTTTCATACATTCTGTCATGTAATATATTCTATATATAGTGGAATACGATCATCAAAACATAATGTTACTATGTAGAAATCTTATTTTCATAAGAGGTAACGTATTTTAGCCACATGAATTTCTAACTATTTTTCTTCAATAGAATGAAGAGTCTCCTGATGACAGTTAATATGGGTCCAGTAACAGTGACAAATACTATCACTATAACTTCATCCTTAGCAAATAAATTTTTTATCCTAGTGAATGTCATTATTTCATAGAAACTTATATTTTAAATATTATAAATAATCATTTTGGGTTGTTGTTTTATATAATATATATTTAATTAAAATTAGAATAAAGGGATAATAGTGTCAATAATACCATACTTGATCCTTTTCTGGTGGGAGATCAAACTCACTTGGTATTTTTTGGTTCATTAGGAAAAAACGTTTGGAATAATACTATATAATGGTTGAATGATTGTATATAAATCCCAAATTGACTACAATATTCTGTGGGTCTTCATATTTCCTCTTAATGGGGTAATTTGTGTCATGAAGGGAGAATGAGACCTGACATTGAGTATATTCACAACACATATTCTAGAGTTTGGGTGAGTGTTATGTTTGTTTTATTTTAATAATTAGGAATAATATTTCGATGGTTATATTTCTCTATTTGTTTTTGAGTTTCCCAATTTGTGTCCACATGATATTCATGTTTTCCACAAGGGAAGTAGAGTTCCCTATTATCTTGTAAATGGGTACCTATCCTATCTCTATAACCACATACAATATGAATCTAATTTAATAGAAATAGTTTATTATTTTGATGGAATATTTTTTGAATAAATTATTTATTCACCCAACTATAGTATCTTGGGTGGAACCATTAATCTTACTAAATAAACCTAATGGATCATATTGGTCGGTAGGATTTCTCAAGCGGGGGTGAATTGAGTATCTATAAAAATTTCTATTAAAATTGGTTCTTTTAAAAATTTCCCCCAATTAAAAATATAATCAATGTTAGTTTGTAGTGGATTTATAAAATTCAGGAATGTTCAATTAATTTCTCAAATTATTTATTAGTTCTTATTTATATGAATCTAAATATTAATATAACTTTTTAAACTAATATAATAGTTCCAAACATTTATAAACACTTTATTAACTAACTATCAAAGTTCAATTTAGTTTTATAAAAAATGTAAAAAACACAGAGTAAAACTAAAAGGTTAAAACACAATAGATATAAACAAGAGGTTCAATAGAAAGTTGAGACTAATTCCTCTACACTTGGTGATAACCTTCCACTAACCAGATTAATTTAATAACTAGTTTGATCCACACCTTGGATCGAGGTTCACAATAGCACACAAGGTTTTCTAGGTCACACTTGACCCCTACCACAGTTTTTCTGGGGAAAGACAACCAATAGGCCGCACTGGAACTCTTCCACTATTCTACATGTGATAAAAAAGATAAAATGAGAGAGAGTTGGAGGATATAATGTATCCTCTAGTTAGGCATAGAAGTAAGTGTGTGTGTTACAAACAGATACACTTACAGTTAAAGAATGTAAGTAAATAAACACAACAGAGATAAAGATGTGGAGAATTGTATAGAAGGATCTGTATGTTATGCAGTGAAGATGTGGGCTCTTTTAATGCAGTGAAACTAATGTTTGAGTCCTCTTCTAGAAATTGGATTCAAAACATAGTATCGTAGTCTCTATGCTCTAGATTCCAGAAGTGTGAAGTGTTCAACTTCTTGTTGTTGGGATGATTAGGTCATCTCAATAGGTTTAGATTTTAATGATGATATCCCCGTGTATTCTTCCTTTGAGTTCATGGGATTTTTAATTATACTCAAGAGTTGCATGAGTTTGCAGTTCTTCAGTTATTTCTACTATTCACCATTCTCATAATGATACAACTTGTAATTCTTTTATACTTCGATGTCTATAAGACATGAAGATATCCCCACATGCATGTAACTCGTACTATCTATTAAAGTGCCTACATAAAACATTAAATAATGTCTGAAACATTATTTTGTCTAAATATGATTGTTAGATATAAATTTTAATTAATAAATTAAAGATAGTGTTTACGACTATCGGTGAGTCAAAAGTATTGTGACACATTGGTATTGGTCTATCACCATCGGTCAATCAGCATTAGTGACTCTTGGTATCGGTGATTCCTTTCCATCAGTATTGGTGACTCGGTGTATCGATGAGTCCTTTGTGCTATCGGTCTATCTGAGCATCGGCGAGTCATCATCAATGACTCATTTTGAAGTAACGATGTGTCGATAATTGGTGACTCATCCATCGGTAAGTAGCACATTGGTGACTCATTCATTCATTGTGTCTCTCTTCGGTTAGTCGTCCAACAATGTGTCTATTGAATTATTGATGTGAGAGATCATCAGTGACTCATCAATCATCGAGTCCAACATTGGTTTCTTCTTTGATCAGTGACTTCTGCGATTAGTAACTCCTTCAATCGGTGAGTTATTTGATCAGTGAGTCCTCATCAGTGAGTCATCCATTTTTGATACCTTTGAACTATCTATTCTAGGTAATCTGAAAAATTATAAAGTTTTTTTCTTACACAGAAAACTTCCATATTAAGTGACATTCATAAATACATGTAAATATAAACTTTTATACATATTGATGCGTAAATATTCATAATTTATTGACTTATTAAACTGTATTATAAAATTTTTTATAATTGATTCACTTATAAATATTCAATGAAAATATTAACATGAGTTATTACTGAATATATAAATTAATCGAATTTGTAAATTGGAATGATTTGTTATCCTGAAAAAAACTATTTCATAAAGGATCAAAAAATCTCCCCCTTTTTGATAACCACAAATTATGGAATTAATGAATTATAGAAAGTGTTAATGAATAAAAATTACTTTACATAGCATACCAATAGGGAATGTGAATTCTGAATATGACGAAGGATTTCCTTTTAAGCCCCCCTTATATTATGAGTAAATTCCAAGTTTCATTTACTAATGTTTCTACCCCATATATTAAAAATTTATGCCCATAAGTTTCTCCCCCTTTTGGGATTAAGAAAAAAGGTGAATATAAATATAAAGAAAAAAGGGAAATAACACTATGAATAGTAGAAACACAAGGAAGGAAAAAGGATATTCAATAAGGTTAAAAAAGTACAATCATCAAAATAAAAGTTCAAAGACTTATCAAATAAACAATCAATAGCTAAAGATTTTGAATTTGAGTTTCTTTTCCTTTTTCTGAAGGATCAAGAGTAGGTTCAGAAGGTCTGGGTGTGGATGTTGGAAAATCTAGTAAAATAACAACAACATGAAAGGAAACACCTCTTGGACAATTTTCATCAAGGATGGGTCTTCTCTCTAATAGAACATGAATTCAAGGTTGTTCTATAATCACTGGACTGATATGAGATAAGTCCTAAGACACTATCATCTGAGTAGAAGGTAGAGAACTAGATGGTATGGAAGCAGCTCATGAGACCACTATGGCTTTAACATGCACATGCAGATATGTCTTCTGAATCTTGATGAAATTATTAATTATTTTGCCACTATATTGCTTAGCCTTCTCAAAATAATCATTGTTATCCTTGAATTTATCCAATAGAGGAGTATTCTACTTCAACTTTACCACTTTATTTTTTAAGGGTTCTGTCACTAGAGGGATATTGATATTTTCAGCCAAATAATTGAATTTTTTGATCAAATCATGCTAGATATAGTTTTCATAGAAGTAATTATCCACCATTTCTCTGATTTCCTTCTGAGTAGTAGAGGCTTCATTGGTCCACTTCCTTACCATGTTTTGAACATGATCAGTGTTTTTGTGTCCCTTGGAAACAATTTCCTTATCAGAATAAATCTGGAGACTTTTTTGTTCTTCTCTCATCCCAGATCTGAGAGACTCCTTATCAGTAGTAGTAGACCTAGTACCTTTAGAACTAGATAGAACTTATATCATCATGCCATGTTCCTCTTTTAAAATCTTCAAATATAAACATAGTATATGTGTAACTAAGTTTCTAATAACCACTATCACACCATTAAAAGTTGTCTTGAAATCATTTGTCATAGTTTTCAACTCATTACTCATCCTCTTCACTTCTTCTCTCAGTATAATATTATTTTTAATGATTGTCTTGGCTGTATAAATGAGATTAGGCTGAATATCCTGAAGCACTATTATCGAAATTCTGGTAGCTCCCGCTTCTGAAGATCTCATGGAAGTAGAAGCTCTACTTCTTGATCCGACAGATACTCCCACTAACTCAGAGATATCAACTTTGAATTGCACTAAATCATCCTTAGTGACATAGTCACTAGGCACTGGTTATACAGCTGGATATTATGGAAAAGGTATCATAGGTGAAGTAGGTGCATTCAGTTATACTTCAGGTGGTTCTTATTGAATAGTAGGAGGAGATTCCATCTCCTCATATGAGTCATAGTCCAAACCAAACTGAATTTAACCAGGATCACTATTCCACTCACGAGTACAGGTATAGTCTTCTGGTTCCACTATATCAATCCAAACTCTCCTTCCCTAAGGCTTAGGTACAATATTAGATTCATGTTCTTATTCTTGTATTCTATCTAAAATATCATCTCTATGCACTATTACCAATTGAGCAAGAGGTTCTTCTTTCACTCCTGCCACTCCAACTACTCCCGACACTTCCTCAACCCGAGTCATAGGTGCAACCTGATCCTCAGACTCTTCTTCTTTTTCTCTATCTATAATTTCATTAATATCTTGAATGATTTATCAATATTCATCAGAACTATGTTCATTCTTATCCTCATCTATAACATCTACATCACCATCCTTATCAACAACCTGTCCTACAAATCAACATCACCCAATCGATCAGCCTCAATATCATCAACTCCATGCACATATTCCTCACATGTCCTGTCTACAACTTTTTTTACTACTCTTAATGAGTCACTAACATGGTAACCATTATTATCCATCTTTTATTCATCATAACCATCATCATAAGACTTACATACATAACCTTACACTCTAGAGACCTATCTCTCTTCCTCTTCTTCTTCACCTAATAAAGGCTCTCGAGAGGGTAACTCCAAAGGCGGGCTGGAAGGTCTACAATACATATCTTTTAGGCTCTCAACTATATTAGTCTCACTTATGTCATCTATAGGATACCCTTATTCCCTTGGTAGATCTACCTAAATCTATTCATCATCATAATAATCAGCATCTTCACCCAGTTTAAGGCTTGGATCAACTTGATCCTTTGGTCTGGTTGGATGGTCAATAGGAATGTAATCCTCTTATAATATTTCTTAATATCTAACCCAACATTCATTCCATGGGTTTCATAAAATCTTCATCCTATTATTGATTTCCTTGTGTAGTAATACTCCACTACAGGCAGTGGATACTTCATCTCCATCCTCTACAAAACCCACCTTCCTCAGTATTGAAAAAATCTTTCTAGGGTAGTACAAACAAGCTGACTAATTGGAGGCTTTTAGCATGTCAATAATGTGTACCATAAGGTACATAAATATGTTCACCTTTACCCCATTTTTTCAACAAATAAATTTGGAAGACATCCTGACATTTCATATCTCCAAATTCTCCCTTTCTTGTGATGATTTGATGTTGAATAAATTTGAAAAGTAATATTCCTTCTCCATCCAACTCAGTTGTAGTACGTCTTCTTGATTCTTAATTCACAGTCAACTCTTTCAATGAATCCTCATATGAATATAATTCTGATGTTGGAGTAATGATACCTTGTAATTCATTATAGATGCCTTCATGAGAAATTTCCAATCATTCATCCCATTATCTCAATGAAAATTAAATCTCTTTTACCTTCACCACTAACTTCATAAATGCTTCCTAAAATCCTTCAAGAGATATATTTAAGTTAAGATAAAATTCTTGTACAAGATTGGAATAAAACATTCTCTCATTATTTGAAACCCAACTAATCCAACCATGAGATTCCATCACTCTCGGCAAGAGTGACTTGCTTGAAAAAATCTATTCAGCAGACACTTCCATCTTAGTGGTGACAACACGACTTCCCAATCCTAGCTTCCCTGAGCTTGTAGTACCACTAGATTCACCCTTATAATGCGTAGATGATGGTGACTAACTATTTCCTTCCATCACGTGCTTCATTCTAGCCATCTTCAAGGTTTGAGTTCGAAGGGAGTCAAAAGGTCGTGGGAAGAGAGGAAGAATATCAAGTGGTAGAAGGTTCAAAGTTAAAGAGGGAGGTGAAAGGTCAAAGTGTGTTTTGAAGTTATTTTATAATTTAGGGATTTTAATTCATAAAAACACAAAATCGAATGATGGTAAAGGGAAAATAAAATGGTGTCATTTCATTTAAATTAGACATATTTACAAAATGGTCCTTAAAAGCATAGGTTTCACACGATTGGTATTTCAAAATCAACTTCAATATACAGGTTTCATCTAATCTATTTCACACAATTAGTTTCACGTGAATGGTTTCGTTGATTGATTCCACTAACCTGTTTGATAAACAAGTTTCACCTGATCGGTTTGATAGATCGATTTCACAGATAAATAGATTTTTCTAAGGGGGTATGATTGGATAGTCGTTAGATATTTATCATTCCTAGATCAATTATGATTTTGTTTATTCTCTCATAGTTTAAGGGTTTGTGAATATTTCAGTAATTTAATGCTCATTATTAATAAACATAAGAGTTATATTCCTTTTTTCATAATGATATCTAAAGAAGTGATGTCTTACATCAATATGTTTTGTTCTAGAATGAGAAATTGGATTTTTAGAGATGTTAATAGCACTTGTATTGCCAAAGTTTATGGGGATATGTATGAATTTAAATCCATAGTATAATAAAGTGTTTTTCATCCTTAGAATTTGTGTATAGTAACTACCAGCAACAATATACTCCACTTATGATGTTATTAATGAATCTAGATTCTTCTTTGCACTACAAATTGATATTAGAGACATTACCCAAAAGTGACATGTTCTTGAGGTTCTCTTTCTTTATAACATACATCCTCAAAAGTTAGCATCTGAGTAACTAACCCAATCAAAAGGTTATCCTTTGTGGTAGAAAAATCCAAAATTAGTATTATATTTGAGGTATTTGAAAATTAATTTAACAACTTTTAAATGAGACTCTTTTGGGTTTCATTGAAATATTTGACACATACACACACTAAACATGATATCTGGCCTACTAGTAGTTAATTACAGTAAAATCCCAATCATTCCCCTATAAGTAGTTTGATCAATGGATTTTCCATTTTCAACAAGATCTAACATACATGTTGAACTCATTGGTGCTTCACTACTCTAAATTCTATCAAATCCATATATTTTATATATATCATTATTATATTTACATTGAGTTATAATAATATATTATTTGTTTTGAAATATTTGAAAATCAAGAAAATATTTATGTTCACCAATCAAACTCATTTCAAATTCACTTTGGATCATTTTTGAAAAACACTAAATAAATAATTTTTAGAAGATCAAAAAATAATATCATCTACATATATTTTAGCTATTAAAACTTTTTTTGAAATTATATTTATAAACAAAGTTAGATCTGCAAAATCATTTGTAATGTCTTTTGAAAAATGAATGTTACTTAGTATTTCCTACCAAGATCATGGAGATTGTTTTAAACCATATAAAGGTTTAGATAATTTGAAAAACAGATTTGGAAAATGTGGCATTGTAAAACCTGGGGGTTTTTTATACAAAAACATCCTCAATTATATTACCATTTATGAATTCACTTTTTATATCCATTTGATAAATTTTTAATTCCAAGTGTGCTACATGGGAAAGTAGGATTATAATTGCTTCAAGCCTAGATAATGGTGAAAAGGTCTCTTCATAATCAATTCCTTATTCTTGATTATACCCTTGTGAAACCAAATATTTTTGTTCTTTTTTATATTTCCATCTTCATCAACTTTATTCTTAAACACCCATTTTGTTTTTATGGTCATGGTATCATTTGTTCTATCAGTAAGATTCCTCAATTTATTCCTCTCAAACTATATAATCTCTTCTTGCATATCTATCACCCATAATTCATCATTAATTGAATCATTGCTATTTTTAGGTTCATGTTGTGACATGAATGCTTGATGTTCAACTTGATTTCTCAAAGAAGCTCTAGTTTTTGTTCATCTATCTATGTCTCCAACTAAAACATCTATGGGATTGGATTTAAGGGTCCTAGTTGGTCTAGTAAAAGTAGTACTAGTTATTTTTGGTTCATCATTTTGTTCAGGTTCATTAGAGGTAGATTATAAAGAATTTACAGAACATGATGTTTTCAATGATTCTATTACAGAACGATTTGAGTGTTTTTAATTAATTTCTAGATTTGATATATCCCCTTCTAGATTCCCTTGTGAGGTCTTAGGTTTATGTGGATCTGTTTCATCAAATATGACATGCACAGATTCTTCCAAACATTTAGTTTTTTTATTAAATACTCTATAAGATTTTCATGATGTAGAATATCCAAGTAATATCCCATCATCACTATTGGAGAAAAAAATTCTAAATGTTATTTAGTGTTAACAATATAAACTTACATCTAAACACTCTAAAATAATTTACATTGGGGTTTCTATTATTCCTCAACTCATAAGATGTTTTCTTAAGAATGGGTCTGATAAAGACTCTATTTATTATGTAACAAGCTGTATTAATAGCTTCATCCCAGAAATAAATGAGTAGGTCATATTCATTCAGCATAGTTCAGGCTATCTCTTTTATGGTTATATTTTTTCTTTATACTACACTATTTTGTTGGCATGTCTTAGGGGGGGAGATATTATGAAAATAGCCATTTTCTAAGAAAAATAATTCAATGTTTTGATTTTCAAACTCATCGCCATGGTAAATTATTAGAGATTTAATTCTAAGTCCACTAACATTTTATACATTACTCTCATACTTGGTAAAAATTGAGAAAGCTTCACTTATGTGATCTAAGAAAAATATCCAAGTATACCTAGAAACGTCATCTTCAAGAACATAAAAATAGTGCTTCCCATTGAGACATGAAATTATAGATGGTCCAAACAAATCCATGTTAACCAACATGAGAAGTTGAGAAGTAGATACATAATTCTTTTGTTTTAAAGAGATATTATGGTGTGTTCCTTTTCGACAAGGATTGCACAATTTATTGTCTATAAACTCTAATTTTAGCAGGTCTTTCATGAAACCATTTTGGGTCAATTTTTAATAGAGTTTACATTATAATGTTCAAGTCTTCTATGCCATAGACAAGACTCTTTGTGAAAGGTACATAGGAAAGTATTTTTTTTGAATCTAGTATGTCTAAATTTATAGCTTACTCATTATCATTTCATAAAGTAGTAAATAATAAGTTATTATTTGCATAAAAAATATGGAATGAATCATTTTTGAATTTATCATTATATCAATCACCACACAGTTGAGATATGCTAACAAAGTTATACTTTAATCTATCACCATAAAGTACTTTAAAAATTGAAATAGAGTTAGGGTTACCAGTTTTTCCTAGGCTGATGATTTTTCAGTTACAATTGTCACCAAATGTGATATGTCCTCCATTAATTTTGATAATACTTTTGAAGATTGAGTAGTCCCCTATCATGTTTCTTGAACACCCACTGTCTAATTACCACATATTTATATAGGAACTATTTTGATATTTTACCTTAAAAACAGTTCAGCCAAGAAACGATTTTGGTACCCATATTTGTTTAGGCCCAAAAACATTAGTAAAAAACAATTTAGGAACCCACAATTGCCTTATGGGTTTTTAAAATGCATAATATAGAGTATATGAAAAACAAAATCTGTCTGGTCAAGAAGAACTAGATACAGTAAAAGATTTTTTGGAACTAGAAGTTGCAGTAAAATTGTGATTTTTAAACATAGAAGATGAATTTCCAATTTTGGTTATAAAATGTGTTTTTGATAAATTCATTTTTCCTAGATGATATCATATTCCTAATGTGTACCGAGGACTTACCAATTTACCATGAATTTGAGTTAGAGTATTTTTTTCCATTGGTAATCTTTTCAAGATCCTTCTTTAATTGCTCATTTGTCATTTTTAACTCATTTTTTCCTTGAAAAGTTGCGTATTATTTTATTTTTCAGTAGTAAGTTCATAATAAAAGGTTACAATGAGAGCATGTTGTTTCTTAAAATATTTATATTTATCTTTTAGCTCATTACATGTCTCTTCCCACATATTAAAATATACAAATAATTCATCACTTTTTATATTCTAAAACACACATTCATTTTCAGAATAATAATAATTGTGAGCAAGAGAGTTTAAAGATTCCTCAGATGTGTATTTCGTAAAACAAATATTTTTCATATCTTCATTCTCTTAATTAGAAGAAAAAGATTCACTAGAGGTGTCCTCATAGGCACTTCAGGTGGCCTTCATGGATTTCTTATACCTTTTGTCTTTGTTCTCATACTTATTTTTGTATTTGAGCTTAGAAAAGTTATCTTTTACATGTCCCTTTCGCTTACATTCATAAAATAATATCTAATAAGACTTATCATTTCTTTTCAAATCTTTCTTCCAACATCCATTTTCATCATATTATCCGTTATAGTTGGGGTTTCTAAAAAACTTATTCTTTCTATAAAATTTCATGATTCTTTTTTCTAGATGGACCATTTCTTCATCACTGTGTGAAGCTGATTCTTCACTACTTGTTATCTCAATAGAAACATGAATTTTATCTGTTACTTTCTTTTGGAAGTGGATGTTTTGAAGGCTACAAATTTTATTTTTGGTTCTTTGTCCTCATGTTTTACTTTGAGTTCCACTTGATACATCATTACATTCCCAATCAATTCCTTCATTATCATCTTATAAATGTCGCATTATTCTATTATAGATATTGATTTCCCTCACCATAGATCTAGAAAGAATCATAAAATCCTCATGACTTGTTAATTTTTTTGTTCCAACTCTTCCTAAAGAAATCACGGTATTAAAAATTTCATGGAACATGAGATATATATCAGAAATAGATTCATCAGGATTCATTTTAAAATTGTCATATTTAACAGTATATGTATTTAGTCTCATCTCTTTCACATTAGACGTTCCCTCATAGAAAATAGACAAAGTGTTCCAAATCTTATGTGTAGTTTTAAAAGAAAAAACGAGATTAAACTCTTCATCTCATAGTGCACATTATAGAGCATTCATTGCATTACAGTTATTGTTATAGGAATTCTTGGTAGGTTCATCCAAAGTGTTTCTAGCAGTTTTAGGAATTGCATATTTACTTTCAATAGTTGGTCAGATTTCATATACCATGCTTTCTAGATGTATTTTCATTTTATGATTCCACTGATCATAGTTTGTTCCATTAAAAAATGGTGGTCTATTAGTAGCATCTCCATCTAGTCTATTTTCCGTAATAAAAACTATGAAAAGATTTCAAAGAGATAAAAATTTATAACTAACAGAAATTTTAATATCATTGAAATAAAACTACAATCACAATTGAAAAGGTTTGAAATAGTTTTGAAAACTGAGAAATTCCAAATACCTTTGATACCAAATGTTTGTCGGAGTACATCACTCAATATGGGGGTGAATTGAGTATCTATAAAAATTTCTGTTAAAATTGGATATTTGAAAAATATCCCCCAATTAAAAATATAATCAATGTCAGTTTTTAGTTAATTTAGAAAAGTCCTGAATGTTCAATTAGTTTCACAAAAGATTGATTAGTTCTTAGTTATTGAAATCTACGGATTAATAAAACTTTTGAAACTAATCAACTAATTCAAAACAATTATAAACACTTGGTAGAGTAACTATAAAAGTTCCTTTTAGTTTTATGATAAATGCAATAAAAATAGAGTAAAACTAATAGGTAAAAACATAGTCAATAAAAACAAGAGGTTCAGTCTCAAGTTGAGACATAGTCCTCTCCAATTGGTAATCAACTACCCCCCAGAGGATTAATTTAATAAAAAATTTGATCTGTACCCTGGTTCAGGATTCATGATAGAAGAAAACGATTTACATGTCACACTTCACCTATACCAAAGTTATTTTAAAAAAACAACAAATAGGTCACACTTGACCTCTTCTAATGTTCTACGTGGGATATAAAGGATTAAATGAGAGAGAGTTTGAGGATATCAAGTATCCTATGGTTAAGTACTCGAGTCAGTGTGTGTGTTACAAAGAGATTCCCATACTAATCAAAAATGTAATTAAATAAACACAATAGAGATAAATATGTAGATAAGGGTATAGAAGGCTTAGTGTGTTATATAGTGAATCTCTGGACTCTTTTAATGTAGTGGAAATGATTTTTGAGTCAATTCTAGAAATTGGATTCAAAATTGAGTATCATAATCTCTATGCTCTAGCTTCTAGATTTTTGAAGCGTTTATCTTCTTGTTGTTGAGATGATCATGTCAAATGAGCAGGTTTAGATTTTATTTTTGATCTCCCTATGTATTATTCCTTTGAGTTAATGGGATTTTGAGGTAAGTTCGAGATTTATAGGAGTTTTCAGTTCTTTTTTTCTACATTTTAGCATTCTTGTATTTATCCAACTTTTAATTATTTTATACATTGAGGTCCAGCAGACATGAAGATCTCCCCACGTGCATGTACCTCGTACTATCTATTGAAATTCCTACAGACAACATTAAATAATGTTAGAAACATTAATTTTTCTAAATATGACAATTAGATATATATTTCAATTAATAAATTAACGATAGTTTTTATGACTACTGGTGAGTCATAAGTATTGGTGACTCATTGGGATTGGTCTGTCATCATCGGTATGTCAGTATCAGTGACTCTTTGTTTCAGTGAGTCTTTTCCATCGGTATCAGTGACTCAGTGTATCAATGAGTCCTTTGTTCTGTGAGTTTGTCCTGGCATCGACAATTCATCATTGGTGAATCATTTTGGTGTATCGTTGTGTCACCCATCGGTGGCTCGTCCGTCAGTAAGTATCACATTAGTGGCTTTCTCATCAGTGTGTCACTCATCGGTAAGTCATCCAATGGTGAGTCTCTTGAACTATATGTGTGACCAATCATCAGTAACATGTCCATCAGTGAGTCCAACATCAGTGTCTTCTTTAAATAGTGGCTTCCTCGATCGGTGAATCCTTCAATCGATGAGTTCTTTGATCAGTGAGTCATCATCGGTGAGTCAGCCATCGATGATACCTTTAACTATTAGTGCAAGGTACTCTGAAAAATTATAAA
The DNA here is from genome assembly GCA_963277665.1 of Viscum album. Taxonomy (NCBI): domain Eukaryota; kingdom Viridiplantae; phylum Streptophyta; class Magnoliopsida; order Santalales; family Viscaceae; genus Viscum; species Viscum album. The sequence goes on along the minus strand of OY728127.1, from coordinate 1,227,358,272 downwards.
ATTTTTGTCTTACAAGGGACACTACGAGATTAAATCACAATCATAAATACATGTAAATATACACTTGTAAACATATTGAAGCATAAATATTCATAATTTATTGAATTATTGAAATGTATTATAAAACGTGACATAATTTATTCACTTATACATATTTATTTACAAGATTAACATGATATATAAATTCATATATGAATTAATATAACTTGTAATTTGGCATGATTTGTGATTATGAAAACAACTATTTCAAAAATGGTACAACAGATCACCTCACCTCTTTGTTGATTACTAAAAAAGATAAAATTACACAAAATAAAATTTATTTTTTAGCTCTGAGTGATGATATATTTGATTAATTGAAATGGATGATGTTGTTTTCAATGTTTTATCCTCGATATGTTTATATATAGATATAAATCAAATAATCTATTTTAAATAAGACCACATTCATGAGTAGCTATGTAAATTATGGGTAAATTATGATTCCCTTAAGAATAATCAATGCTTATATATCTTTTGTGGAACTAATTAACATGATATAACATGAGTATATAAACATGTTCGTGTAGGTATTTTTGAAGGAAAACTTTGTTTTTTCCAAAATAGAGGGGGATCATGTGCATTATCTGATATAATTTCCTTAATCACAGAAAGATCACTAAATTTATTCCAATCTTTCAAAATGTAGTTTCTTTATCCTGGAAGTGAATTTATTGGGAAATGTGTTGTAAAATCATTGTACATTCATTGTTCCCGAAAAGGTTAAGGCAGTTATTAAATGGAAACAACCACATAATGTTTTTAATATTAAGGGATACTTAGGAATATTAGCAAATTTCTTTTGTTAATTAATGATTTATCAATGTTTGGTTCTCTAACGACCCCTCATACTCGAGGAGTAATGTTCATTTTGAGATTTGAAATGAAAAATTATATAGATCAGTTGAAGATAATTTTGATTTCAATTCCAGATTTTAGTCTTCCAGAGGGTGGGTTGGGAAATGTGGTCTTTTTTCATGCATTAAGTAAAGTTTTGGGTGGTGTAATCATGCATAGTGATCATGTTGTTTCCTATGGATTTCATCATCATTGGATACATGGGAGTAACTATCATACTCTTTATATAAAACATAAATCTAGGAGGTATGCAATTAAAATTTGTTGTAATTTCCTTTTCATAAAATGGTTTACCTTATATTATCATCAAAAAAAATCTTACGTCATATATTCTCTTAAAGACATTTGAACCCGTATCATAGATTAAGGATGGAGTGCATGTAAAATTTTGATTTTGATATTTCTTACACCCCATTAAGGTGAATGTAAAATATAATTCACCATTTAATAAACTCATGAAATAAGTCGTAAAATAATAATTGGAATTGTAAAATCAGATATATCACATTTGTTATAGGATATTAGGATTTCATAGAGGTTGGGACCAAGATTCAGTTTGTAATTGCTCAGTTAACCTCCTATATTCTCAAAAATTTTCAGCAAGAAAAAATAAAATTTATAACAAGTTTAGTGGAATGAGGGACTTTCTTTATCATAGGAAGACCAAGAAATAGTGTTTTTTTACCCATTGAGGTAATATTTTTCTTTTGAAGATAATATATCATACATTTTCACATGAAAAAAGCAGTGATGAGAGATTTTCATATCACTAAGTGGGTGGTAAACTATGGCACCAAAAATATGTTTTATGGAATGAGACAATGATTATGGATACCTTGTATGAGGTGATAAATTTTTAATTTTTTTATCATTACTATTCATGTCAACATCTCATGGATGAGAACTAGAGACCTTCAGGTTTACATCAAGGGATTATAATGATCACATAAATGTGGGGGGAATTTTTAAGGTATTTCATGGTTGGGTGTCCATATACCCATATAGGGAAGAATGAAATAGGTGTACTGATTGATAGAACTAAAAAATAAAACCACATTATCATCATTCATGATATAAATAATGATGAGGACAAGTAAAATATGTATAAGTAGAATATTATCATATTTCATGGAGTTAAATTGGTTATAGTTTCTAATGAGGATCACTAATTCAGTTATCATTTTTAGAGATTAACCTATAAATAAATGTTGTCAATGTTTTGATCACGACATATAGTTCACATATTGATATCGATATAGAACAATCAATATATATTATTTAATAAATTACTTGTTATTTCTTTTTCATCTTTAGTGGATCTTAGAATAACAAAAAGGGACTATTTTAGTTTTCCTATAACAACAGTTACAAATAATCTATCATGATGTAACCCTCTAAGACATTTTGTAGACATACATGTAAAAAAAATTGTGTTGGATAATGACTCGAGAAACCTCCATGGTTAGAAATTGTTTTCTAAGTGTTGATGAAAATAATTAAGCAAAAATCATCAAATAATTGTAATGGAATAAAGCCGGTATAAATAGTATGTTGATCATCGTCAATACTATTCAGAGATTTTGTTTCATGACTTTTTATTTTTGAGAGATTATCATTGATTGGTTCTCTAACTAATTATGAAATAAGGTATATTCAACTTGAATTACATGGGGCATTTTATCGTTATTGGGAATGTTGGACTTGTGTCATATGATTTGGTTTTTCTAAACTAGTTGACATTAAATCATAATGTGATTCAGGTATCACATCTAAAAAATTATCTATATAATCAATATTATGGCATTATTTTCTTGAACCAAGATATTAACCATAATTTATCAATGAGTTAGAAACTAGTATAGATTATTTACTTTCAGAGGAATTTTCTTCATAGATATTTTGAACATTTGGTTAACGAGCATCGATAGAACGATTATTATTCACGTAAACCATGGGAGAAGGTTGACATTTTTAGAGAGTAGTGGCCTTGTATATTTTAAATTTATTATTCTTGATTGGATTTTTGGAAGCATCAATTTTGGTATTTTTTTCAAAAATATTGATTTTATTGTGAATAGTGAAAAATAAATATTTTTTTAAAAACACCTTCTATTATCAATAATATTAATATTTTAATTATCCAAAAAAATCCAAATATTATTTCATGGAATATAATTATTATTTATATTTATTTATTCCACATATTAACATTTGAATAAATTTTTTTAGTATATGTTTTTTGGGTTAAAAAATGGGCTCTTCTAAAAATAGTAATAAAATGCATAATGTTTCAACATTTTATTTAATTACAATAATCCCTATTTTTAAATGAATAAATGAAATTTACAGATCATATATAATTAAATTTTAATTAATTTTCACCCAATAATTTATAATTGTCATAGTTTTAATATAAAATATTCTTTTTCATAAAATATACTCTGTTTGAATACTCTCTTTTTCATTTCATCTATGGGTTTAGTTATGTATTTGATTCTTCCAATTGTGTGAATGGAAATTGGTAAAATGGATTCAATATTTAAAGCATCATAATTTCTATTTAATAATAATATCATTTTTTGTTTGACCAGAATTAATTATGAAAACAAAAAAAATTAATTACCACAGTTAAGGTAAAAATTTATTTATCGGGGGTTATACTAAAATGATAAGTATAAAAATGACCTAAAGACTTTTCTAAAAACTAAAATATTGTAATATTTCTACTTTATTTCTTATAGGATTTATAATGGTCATTATTACAGCATTGGTATATGTAAAAATAGGTCATAAATTCATTATTTTAAAAAATTACAATTGTGACACTCACATAACTTATAAAATTCCACCCATCTCATCCTCTATTAACACCATAATAACCCATTGATAAATCCATGAAAAGCCCAAATTACATCTATAATTCCATACTATCATCCAAAATTCCTTATTTTGGGTACAAATCCAACCCAAAATTTCTTTTGGGAATACCAAAATATGTTCATTGAAGAAGTGGAAGATTAATACATACATGTCAAGTAGGACTCAAGGTAAAGGAATTCATCTTAATTTCCTTTAATGAAAGTATATTATGATTTTTTACACCTATATTCTTTAAGAGGTTAATATAAATCCTCTTTGACATGTTATGTTATTAATTTGACTATTATCATTATGTTTATTGTTTTGTTTAATGTTATTATTTTATAGGGATTATGGATCAAATATTTACATAGTGATATGAAAATTTTCCAAAATAAATTATGTTTCAATGTTTTCCTTCAAATTATTTATTTTCAATTTACATTTTGTTAAAATTATTTAATTAATATTATTCTATGAATATAAAATATTTATAAATTTTATTTTATATTTATTTTTAGTATCATTTAAATTATTTTCAAAAAGAATCATTTTCCAAGAATTATAGAGAAAATTCTGACAGATTATTGAATGAATGCTCTATTTTTAATGTACAAGATGATGAAATCCCTTCCCACACCTGTTTCTATTATATTATTTATTCCTTCCATTGAATGGTTTAAGTTTTTTTCAATAAAAAACCCCTTTTCCATTATGATGGCTATTTTTTTATTGATGTTTTTTAAATTAAAATAGTATTTTTATATATAGAAGTTATTTTAATATGAGTTTAAAAGAGTTCGAAAGTGATTTATGATGTAAAAGTGAGTGTATAAAATGTTTAATTCATTTTTTGGTTCTTGTAAATTATATATGATGGGCAAGGCCATATAAAACTCTAATGCATTGGGTAATTATTATGTTATATGGATAATTACCTTGTAATATTTCCATATATTTATTCCAATTTATAAATGTTTTTTATTTTTATTATGGGATTTATTAGATAATATCCTATTGTAAATACATGACCTTTCATTTTTTTATCATGAAATTTCATGAAAATAGTTTATTTTAAATGGGTATTATAAATGATCCTTTTAAATGAATGATAATTCAATTTATGGATAAATTGTTTTGTTTCTATGAAATGTTTTGTCATAGTTTTCCATGTTATTAACTAAAATAATATTTTTCTTCTTTTTATTTACCTTGCGGAGAATTGTGTGCTCATCCCATGCTATTAATTTATTTTTCATAGTATTTGAGGACATGTGAGAGAAAAGAAGTAATGATTAATGTTATGGAGAGTATTTATAAAATGAAATGATATCATTCTATAAATGTTTTATATGGTAGGAAAAGTAGATACTTATTGATAGTGTAAAATTTTTATTATATGTTTTTTATGTAAGAGTTATGACCTAGTTATGGAAAATACTAATCTTGAAATGATCATCGAATGTAAAATAGTGAATTATTATCATTAAACTTGATATTATGTATTGTCCAAGACTGGGTCCTTATAGTTGTGATCATATATCTTTTTAGATTAATATAGAAGTTAGGATAATGTTAATAGTATTCCAATGAAGGATTATACCTTTTGGATAAGTAGATTTGATATATCATTTTATGATTACCAGGTTTCCTCATCTAATCAATTTTAGATCTCCCTATATCAACCATTTATGATTTAGTGGGATGAAACCAAGTGGATAATATCTTTCTATATTTATATCCTTAGATGGATGAAATTAGAACATAATTGTTTATTGTAGTGATGGATATGCTGACATATAATATAAATTTCTTTAGTATCCATGTTAGTGAAGATCCCAGTTTACCATGAAGGAACTTTTTTATAATGTATAATTTAATGGGGAAACATCCTCTATCATTCAGTGGATCATCTATCCTTGTGGTGGCCAATGGATCAATCAATTATTTGGAGAAGATATTTGATTTCATAGGATGTACATAACATAAAATGGTTACTCTTTTCATTTATCATTTATATGGTGAAGATAATCGATGGTAGTATTTTGTTAAGAATACAATAAGGAAATATGATATTGATTCCTAGGAATATGAATCATTAACGAATCATTTCCTTGAGAAATTATTTCCTATGGTTTTTCGACTCTGGATGTAAAAATAATTATTATAACTGAGGGAAAAATATAAAGATTATGTATCCACATATAAATCCAATTTTACATGTCTATATTTATATATAATAGTTTTTTTCCAGACATTAGTATTAAAATTAATAAATATTTCAATGTGTTTAAGCCACATTTATAAATATCATTGGCTACATGAGAATTTAAAATCACCAAGAAATTTTATCATTCTGCTGAAAAAGTTTAGATGAAATTTTCTAGAATTTATAAGTCTCATGATGATGAATGTAAGAAATATCCCTCAAAAAATGTGAATGAAAAATATAAAGCAATGATATATAGAGGTAATATAATGAAATTCCAAACATTTTTTATGTGTTTTAAAAATAATCCTAGGGAATGAATTATGAAATATGTTTGTGTTACTGATGTGGAATGTTTGGCCATATGGCCCCTCATTATATAGAAAAGTATCTGAAAGTATCAATGAATGGGTTAGGAAGTACCATCCAATATTGATGAGATTTAATTTCAATTATTTGGTTCATTATGCATTTTTATTCCCAAGGAAAATAACTCAGGCTAGAAATTATTTTGATCAAAGAAAAAGGGGGTGGGATAATAATTTTCTACTATTATAGTTGATGTTGGGCTATGAAATGAATTTGAGATAGTTGTGATACATGTGTCTTTGAATTATTCCAATAACCTTTTTAACACTATATTCTCACATCTATTAATTACTATTAAATTTTTAGGTAAACTGTGAATAAAACCTCAGGAATGTAAGATATAACACTTGCTGAAAACACTTGTTGGAAGTATTGAAGACAAAAATATTTCAAGAATATTAATTTTTTTATTAGGGGATGGTCATTCCTTCAAATCATGTTTAATAAAACATTATAGAGGTTCATATCCTATTGGGCATGTGTTGACTTTCATTTAATCCTAATAAGATAGGTTTCAGTTGCATATATAGTTTATTCAATGATTTCATGCCCTCTATAACATACTATAATGTTGATAAATTTATTATAAATGGAAGTTAATGTTACCTTACTCATATTTTTTAAATTAAAAAACTACACAAATTAGTGATGCTTCGATAGTGAATGAATTTATGGATGTTTTTCCAAATGATTTTCTGAGTGTTATTCATGAATGGGTGGTACAATTTTCCAATGAATTAGATTATGATTGTAATACTCTCTCAAAACACCCTTATTTAATGGATCATGTAAAACTTTTATAATCGAGATATAATTGACTGAATTATTATAATTTTTTTATTCACCCTACTACTCACTATGTGTTGACCCTGTTTTCTTTTGTTAAAAAGAATGATGGTTTAATGAGACATTTCATTGACAATAAATCTTTGAATAACATAACTATTAAAAAACTTTATTCTTTACCTCATATCAATGATTTTTTATCAACTCTAGGGAGTACAATATGTTCTGAAGGATGATTTGAGGTCTAGGTCCAATTAGCTAAAGGAAAAGAGGATAACATTATAAAGACTAAATTTCAGTCTAGATACTGGAAAAGGTGTTTTTTTATAAAATTAGGGTATATATAGACATTATAAATAGTTTTTTTCATGAGTTCTTTTATATTTTTGGGGTCTTGTTTTTTTATGAAATTTTGGTATATTTTAAAATTCAGGAGGAATTCGAAATATATGAAATGATTGTTTTTAAATATACAAATAAAATGAAACTATATGGTGAATTTAAAAAATATGTATTTTGGTTGTAAAAAAACTATTTCCATGGGTATATTGTTCTTAAATAAAAGGAAACTCGTAACCCTTCTAAACGAAATGATATTTAGGATTGTTCAAGAATAAAAAATATCATAGAAATTTTTAGTTTTCATGGATTAATAGGTTTCTACTAATGGTTTGTCGAAGAATTTACTCTTATGTCTTTACCATTAACTATGTTAACTAAAAAGGTGTTAAAGTAATCTGGAAAAAATAATGTTATCATTTTTTAGGATCTAAAAGTAACATTGTTGAATGATTTAGTTTTTTACCTACCTTCTAAAAGCAGTGAATTTATTATCTACAATGAAATTTCATTTAAAGGTATTGTTTAGGTGATAATCTAGAAATATCATGTAATTGTTTATGCTTCATGGTATTTGAAAGAATATGAGTTATATTAAATTACACATGATCTAGAATTAGTTGTTCTGTTTTTTCATTAAAAAAATTTAGGAATAATCTCTATGGAGTAATGTGTGAATATATAATGATAAAACTAGTTATATATATACTCACTTATAAATAATTGAACACGATATAAGGAAGAAGGTTGGAACTAATCAAGGATTAAAATATCATGAGTCATTAACATCATAGAAATGAAAATTAAGTGGCCAATGCATTGTGTCTAAAATATAAAGATATATTTAACAAGTTTTGTTTGGAACATTACCCTTTGGTTAAATATTTGATATATTTTGTCCGAGATCTTGAGGATTCCTCAAAAAACTATATTTTTATGGCTTCAGTGTAGTCGAATTTTTCAGAAATAATTAATCAAGATCAGAATGAGGATTAATCTTTATTGGAAAAGGAATAATATGTTATGTAGGGTAACATTAAAAATATTAATATTTATGAAGAATATGTTTTACCATTTGGAAATTGATTTTGTGTTCCTTGTGTTTCCTATTTGAAGAAAGTGCTATTGACTAAAGCTCCTAGTTTTCTATTTTATATTCAATCATAAAACACGGGGATGTGCACATAACTTCAGTAGTATTACCCGAGGAATGGAATGAGAAGGTATATTGTTGACATTAGGATAAATTATTTTACAAGTTTGTAGGTTAAATAAGAATGATAGATACTAAAGGAAATGCTTTATAATTTTCCAGTCTATGAGTGAAAATAAAGAAATATATTGATGGTTTTTGTTGAAGGATTTCCAAAATCATTGTGACTTAATTCATTTCTATGGGTTATTATTGATCCATTAACTTAATCTGCACATTTCTTTCCCATTCAAAATAAATTGTCTTTAGATGGGCTTTGTCGATTGTATGTTATGGAGTTATTTAGGTTACATGAGGTTATTCTATTAATTATATTGGACCGTGATCCCACGTTCACATTTAATTTTTGGATGAGACTTTAGAATTATTTAGGTATATAATTTAATATTTATACAACATTTCATCCCCAATATGATATATTTTCTATGCAGACAATTCAAACCATGAAATTTATTCTTAATTCATGTTTAATGTATTTTTGTGGAATTTTGGATCAATAACTTTCATTGGTATTGTTTTCTTATAATAATAGTTTTCATTCCAATATACAAATGACCCAATTTGAGGAATTATATGGAATTTGGCGTGACACAATATATTTTTGGGATGATGTGGGATAATGGATTTTGATGGGACAAGAGTTAGTACAACAAATTAAAGAGATGGTGCATTTGATTCTATAACATATGAGGATGTCTTAGAGTAGGTAGAAGTGTTTTGTGGATAACTAGAGGAAAGAACTTTATTTCAAGAAAGAATATCATGTCTTTCTAATTTTTTTTATGGAAATGTTTTGATTATTTTGGGAAAAAGGGATGTTTTTTATGTAGTTCTGTAATAACCCCATTACATATAAAATAATTTATTCTCATTCAAAAATTAAATATTCAAATTGTTTATAAATGTATAATGAAATAAGTGGAATTTAGAGAAATTATGGAATTTAAACTAATAAAATAGTAACTTGATCTTAAGAACAATAATATATCCTATAGAACAGTAACATCACCTAATAAAATAAAAATAAAATTTATTTGTCCTATAAGTGAAAATATGATTTAACAAGTAAATAATTTTTTTTGAAAAATATAAATTATGTATTTGAATTTTTGTAAGAAATATATGTTTTTTACAATTTAATAATTAAAATAACAATTTGAATGAATATATATTTTCTTAAAAATATATTCATATTTTTTTCTTATAATTAGAACATTAATTTAATGAGAAATTAATAAATTATTCAATGTTTTATAAATTCTGTTACAATTTTAAAATTTTTATTTTATGAATAAATTATAATTGTATTTAAAAAATAAATTTATCATATATAGAAAATTATTTTGTTAAAAAAGTGTTTATTTATTAATTCTACACATTGGATGATTTTTGTGGTGAACTTTTTTAATTTTATGAAATACTAGAATTTTTTATGAATACTGAAATATAGTAATATAAGATACAAGCTAAATATATCATCTATTGAGTCATAGATTATGTAAGGCTATTGTAATCTCAAATTCTATATCCATCCTTCAATATTTTAATATATTTTATGATAATTCTAAAACTATTCATATTCTTGTGCCTAAATAATAATCTAATGAATAAAATAATAATAAAAACTCTTTCTTCTTCACTATAAATAATTACCCACACCACACTTTCTCCTCAAAACTCAAAGCTTTGTGTCTTTATTAATTTATAGTCAAATACCTTCTCCAAACAATTATTGAAATTCAAGACATTCTGGTCTCACCAAAAGGCCAAAACCATTGGCTTTAAGGAGGTTCTAAAGGGAGAGAATTCTATAGGTGAAAACCCCTTTTCATTTTCTTTTCAATTATTTTTCTATTATTTTACTCTCTTTCCCTCCACCTATCTTAGAGGCATGAAAAATAAATTATATTATATATACTTGAATTTTATCATGTTTATGAAAAATATTCATCCTTATACTTCTTCTTCTCCACCTTTTATTATAAAAAATAAAAAAAAATATTCTTTTATGTGTCAATTTACCAACATCATGGATGACATGTTTTCAATTTACTTTACTGCCTTCATAGAAGGTAATAATAGCATTTTAATTTTTGAAATATATTTTTAAATTTTAATACATATCCTCCTTTATGTTTTTTGAATTAAATTATATTCATCGTATTGAATTATATAATGAAACTAGTTCGTGATTTTAGAAGAACTGCCGAAATGATCTAAACAAATATCACTAATGGTTTATATAATGATTGATCATCATAAATGAAAACTAAATGAATTAAAATATCAATTAATATTTTGTAAACATATTAATACCATTTTATTTGACTTCTAGAGTATCACTTCCATTCGACAAGAAAATCCACTACAAACCAACCATAAAACCTATGTAAAGAACCCACCCGAAATAGTGGAAATAACAAAATATTATTAATAGATGGCTGGAATGGAGTTATATAATGATCATATAAGGTGTTATAAAAAAAATTCGATAAAATATTAATAACACTAGTTTATCCATTATACAGGATGTTTACACACATTTTATGTTAGTTGAACCTAAGGTGAGTGAATTCTTATCCCAATTTCCATTGTTGGGTTAACCATATGCTTCATTGATTTTATCATGCCATGATTATTTGTGATATGAATGTTTAATATATTATGATTTAGTATTTTTATCCACAAGGATTATATTTATTCATTTCATATTATTAGTTCTCATTTTAATGAAATTGTATATGTAAGAAACTCTTATTTAAAAATTCTTTATTTTTTTTAAATTTTTATAATTTTTTTAAATTTTTTTGAAAGTTTGCTTGTTTTATGACTATGATATATTTTTGGAAAATTTTTTATGATGAATGGGGGACCTATATCTCCCTTAAATGCATTGGGTATTTTTATGTTATAGGCCATCTGTATGGTTACTCAAAGAAAAACTCTAATAGTTACAACATAAGATAGCCACGGGGGTTAAATTGTATGGTAATTGCGAGGGTTACAAATCATTGGGTAGATATAAGGGTTACAATAATATGTAATTAGTTCCCAAATTTATATTTATGGAATTATTTATATTTTCTATATTATATTGAAATATCATTTTTTCACATGGTAACTATATGATACATATTGGGTGAGAATTATGTATTTGTTAACATTATTTCATATGTTAATATGTATTCATGTACTAACAGTTTATCTTTCTCTTTTTATATTACATACTAATATTTTTGTGCTCATACCATGTTTTTAAATGTTTTTCATATGGTTTAATGATGGTTAATACAAAATAAGAAACCAATATGAATTTTGTGAGGACTTTTCAGCAATATATTTCATATTTTATTAAAAACATTTGTATTATTAAAAAAAGATACGATATTAGTAATATCCTCTTTGTATGCATATGGTTTGATATGTATGAATTATGTCCCACCTTCCTAAAACTCTAAACCAAAATTATCTTTGGGAATGTAAAAAAGTAAATTCTAAAGTAATTTAATAGATTATGTATTGTTTAAGGTCGAGTTCTTATAGTTGGTATTGAAGCACATTTTATATAAATTTAGTGTTTTGGATGATGTTAATATAAAAATATAAATGATTTTTACATTATGTTTATATTTAAATGATATATCATTTGAATATTCTCTCATTGGTTCATCTAATATATGTTTGTTTAGATTGGTTTTATATAGATGAAACATGGAAGATGAAGTTGGAAGGCACCGAAAGGTTGATATCTTTCCAAATAATAAAGTTAGACTAGTAGGGATTGAAACCAAGTGGTTTGTGATAGTAATGGATCTGATAATGTCGATAATAATTAGAAGTGGAATAAATGGAATAGAACAACCATAACTACTACAAAAGGAACATGATTATAGGGGTAAATTTAATGTGGAAACATCCTCTTACTTTTAGTGTATCTTCTTAACACATTGGTGGGTGAAGGGTGGATTCATGACCTTGAAAGGATATTTGATGTCATGGGGTGTTCATATAATCAAAATTTTATTCTTCAAATCTATCATTTGTAAGGTGAATCTGACCGGTGGTGGTGAATGGTAATGAATACTAGGAAGAGTGATGGGATCAATGCCTTGGAATGTGATGAATTTAGGAAAATTTTCATTGAAATATATTTTCATATGTTGGCAGTACATAGAATGGAAATGCAATTTCTTTAATTAAAACCAAAGAATGAAGATTCAGTGGTTGTGTATGAAGAAAACTACACCTGATTAATAAGGTATAACCCAAATCTAATTTGGTATCATGATAGGAAAATCAATATTTTTAATATAGGATTAAAACCAAGATACTAATTGTCATTGGCCTCCAAGGAATTCAGATGTTATGAAAAGCTCATCCGATGTTCTCGGATGGTAGAAATGGAATTTACTTATCAACACATAAAATTTTCCCAAAATCATATTAAAAGATCTAGATGAAAATAAAGGGGTATGAATCAACCAAATAAATATAAAAGTATGAAAATATAGTTTCTAGTTTGTGGGAAGTGTCGTCAAAATAACCTTGGTGAATTCCTAAACAAATTCAGAAAAAGTTTTTGATGTGGTATGTTTGGACATATGGCCTGAGACTACAATAAAAATGATCTTAAGATAAATTTTTATAAGAAAACTGAAATGTGTTTCAAATGTGGTGAGATGAATCATTATGAAAATACCTACCTAAAGAAATATCTAAATGAAGGATAATGTCACGACCCATCCCCCAGGGCCCGTGTCGTAACTACCGCCAAGCCCACCTTCTATAGGCCAGGGACTGACAACTTGAACCAGAGGCGTAAAACCCTATAACCGGGATGGAATTACCGCTTTAAAACATAAAATCACACACAACCAGAGTACAAGCGGAAGTAAAAACTAAGAGAAGAAGTAGCAGGTAAGCTGAAAGTACAAGGGGCCGGAAATACAAGCCCAACAGAAAGGTACAGCTACAACTGAAAGTAAAGTACAACTCAGGGACAACAGTTGAAAGGTGACAAGAAGCTCCTGGATCGTCCTCAGGGTTCCTACCTTAAGGGTAGGAACATATGTCCTCCACAACACTCCACATCCGTCCACCTCCTTCGGGTACCGACTCGTCGTGAGATCCACCTCCGGGTACCGACTCGTCATCAGATCCACCTTTGGGTACTGACTCGTTGTAAGATCCACCTTCGGGTACCGTCCAGCTCTACTAGCCTCAACCACGATCAGTGATGTCCATCGTCTGCAACCAACACAACGAGGTGCAGGAAAAGCCAGTGTAGGGGTGAGTATATGCTACTTAGTAGGGACCCCGAGACCCCCAAAGGTCACCCAAGATCCAAAAAGGATAACCACAAAGAAAAGATATCAATCACAAAGTAACATCCAACAATACTTAGGTATATAGACATACATACACCTAAGTTGTCTATTTCTTTCCAGCTCCAACTCACGAGTTTAAGAACAACCCAGTCCACATAGAAAACCACTACCAGTCCACACAGGAAACCACTACCAGTCCACACAGGAAACTACTACCAGTCCACACAAGAAACCACTACCAATCCACACAAGAACCACAATGAGTCCACACAGGAAACCACTACCAGTCCACACAGGAAACCACTACAAGTCCACACAGGAAACCACTACCTATTCACACCGGAAACCACTACCAGTCCACACAGGAAACCACTACGAGTCCACACGGGAAACCAATATGAGTCCACACAGGAAACCACTACCAGTCCACATAGGAAACCACTACCAGTCCACACAGGAAACCACATCGAGTCCACACAGGAAACCAGTACCAGTCCACACTAGAAACCACTACGAGTCCACACAAGGAACCACTACCAGTCCACACAAGAAACCACTACGAGTCCACACAGGAAACAACTACGAGTCCACATAGGAAACCACTACCAGTACACACAGGAAACCACTACCAGTCCACACAGGAAACCACTACGATTCCATACAAGAAACCACTACCAATCCACACAGGAAAAACAATACTAATCCACACAGGAAAATGCTACTAGTCCACACAAGAAAAAAGGTACAAGTCCACAAAGGAAAATAGTACTTGTCCACACAGGAAAAATTTTCCACACAGGATACTAAGTCAATCATATCGATTATTGTGATTGATAGACAAGAGTCAGCTCATGCAGGTATGTCGCAAGAGAAGAAAGTGATTAGATGATCAGTTGTAGCCTATGGATCATCTAGGCTGTTGGACCCACACATGATCGATAGGTATTAACCCCTGCAATGACCCACACAGGATGTGACCCACACAAGATCGATAGGTACTAACCCCCATTATGACCCACACAGGATCTGACCCACACAGGATCGATAGGTACTAACCCCCGCTATGACCCACACAGGATCTGACCAACATAGAATCGATATGTGTTGACCCACACAAGATCACTGAGCGCTGACCCACACAAGATCTGACCCACACAGGATCGGTATGCGCTAACCCAAACAGGATCGCTGAGCGCTGTCCCACACAAGATCTGACCCACACAAGATAGGTATGCGCTGACCCACACAATATCGCTGAGCGATGACCCATATATGATCGATATTCAACGTTGAACCCATGGAGGATTATAGTACGGAAGTGCATGCAATCGCAACCAGCTCTAGGGTTCCTGCACACATCATGCTCGTACCAGGAGAGTCCGATCCAGAAGCCAAGCGGTCGATACATCAACTATGACGTATACCATAGTTGATGTATCAAAAATTTCCATAATGTCAAAAGGAACTCAACGTGACTGATGGCGCGTCAATCGGATGCCTGATCTGAGAGTTATTGGCTTTTTCGTTGTAGGGGCCAGGTTGGTTTTCTTAAGTCAAAACCAACCCCGACCATACTCCAACTTCATCCAAACCTCGAGTGGAGTAATTCAAAACGACTGTCTCAATTAAGGTTATCCAACAGAGTCAACAACATGTCAATCAGATGCTTGGGGCTAAAGTTATAAGCGTTTCCGCTCCGAGGGCCCGGTTGGTTTTGTGTTCGAACCAACTCAGCCGAACCCAATGTTCTCAGAAACCTTGAGTATAATATATCTAAACGAACGCCTCGATTCAAGGATCACATTGCAACTGACGGTTCTTCAATCAGAGGTACGTAGCCCAAGATATGCGCGTTTGAACAAGAACTATCCGAAAACAGGGGGTCTGGGCCCGGTCCGACCTGGACCAGTACCCCCTAGGTCAGCCCGAATCGGGTCGACCCAGCCCGGGACTGGTCTGGCCCACATGGGCGCGGCAGCGTGGCCTGGCGCGGCGGCGCGTCCTGGCGCGACGGCCGGTGCGGGCGCGGCTCACCACACTGGCGCCGAAAGGGGGGGAAGAACCCCCCCTGATTGATGACACGACCCCCCATTAAGGGGGTCCACCTGATTGATGAAACAGCCCCCATTAAGGGGGGCCACCTTCTTCCTACCAGGGGTTTCACCCCCGACCTTCTCAGAAACCGGCCAGAAGATTGTGCCACCGTGAGACCCCCGCAGGTCCTGCGATTCTTTGCGCTGGCGGCCTGATTTCTGGCCGCCCTTCCGTGCTCCTCCGTGGCCTTAGGATGGAGAGTTTTTCTGACTAACGTGGTGCGGTAGTGCCGCTCTGGCTGCGGCCTTTCCTGAATCTCCAGCGCGGTGTGACGGTGCCGCGCTCCTCCGCCACAGCCTGCTGAGGCCGCGGCCATACTCGACTCCACGTGGCACAACAGTGTCGCACTTTTGCGGCGACCCAGATTTCTTGCGCTGCCGATTCACTCGAGTTCGGCTCATCACCATCCGGTTCTTCATGCTTCTGGCACCATCATCCACAATCAACCAACTAGAGGGGAAGGATCGGACCGTGTTCGTGTGGTCTGAGCCCTTCCTCGTTATGATGATAACAAGTGGCCAAACAGTAGAACGAAGAAAACGATAACAAAACATGAACACAACAACGCCTACCTCGAGTCATTCGTCAAAAGATGATCGTCGCGGAATGGCGTCGTGAGGAGGATGACGACGAAGAGGACGCCGACATTCGTTCGTCATGAGGGATGGCGATATTGACGTCGCTCACCGCTCGCTTCCACTTCCGAGCTCGTTCGTCGGTCCGGTGATACCTGTCACCCCCCATTGGGTCGACTTCATTTTCATAGGGTCCGTCGTGGCGGTGTTCCTTCATTACTTTTCTTCTTGGTGAAGCTCCCTGATACCCCTCCCCCAACTCCATATATATTGGAGAGAGGGAGGATAAGTAACAGCGTGGGGAAATAATGGGGCTCCTTAATTAGAAAGCTTCTTAATTTATCCAACATTGTTGTTACGTTAGGTTGGCAGGTCAACCCATTTAATGGAATACACACCGCCGACCCCACCCATTGAATTGCTCCACTGGAGGTTTATGAAATAAAATAACAAAAATTAACTTATTTCTTTTCTTTTAAGAAGTCGCAAAACATAACTTTTCCTCCAGACCTTCTGCGGTCCAAGAAGAGTCTCCCATAATCGAAACTCGGTGTTGTGGATTCAACGGTTCCCTCGTATTTTTATTCTGAGAAGCGGTTAAAAAGATAGAAAAATTCTCTCGCTTGTTCACTGAACGTACCCGAGCTAAGCTTCGAAAATTGATTCCGGGCAAACCGGGCCTCAGAATCAGGCGCTGTCAGTAACTACGCACTCGTAAAATTCCAAAAAAAATTAAGAATAAAATTTCCCTTGAAATTTCCGGGTCTTTACACTACTCCCACCTCAGGGATTTACGTCCACGTAAAGATTCAACTCACACTTAGGAAAACCAAGAGGTACTGAGCACGCATCTGAGCCTTCCACTCTCATGTTCTCTCTTGGAGGTTCTCGTGCTACTAGTGAAATCACCCAAGAGGAATCGTCCATAAACTTAGGACTCGCTCTTGTTGATCCCCGATCTCCACTGAAACCTACGTGAAAGTCGCCTTGTCATCGACATCCAACCCCCTGTGGTCGATGATGTGTGAAGAAACGTGCACATATATTCTCAGCTGAGATTCGTGGATGGAATCATGCACCCGGTGTAACTGAGGTGGTAAGGTCAAGCGGTAAACCACCCCGCCTACCCTTCTGAGGTCCTAAAAGGTCCGTTGAACTTCATAGGTAACTTGCCTCCTTGGCCACATCTCCTCAAACCTCGTCGAGGTGAGACCCGTATAAGGATTTGGTCATCATCCTCGAACTCTAGAGGCCTTCAATTCCAATTTAGAACTGAAACACAAAACTCCTACCGCCACGAGGGTAAGGTTGACCGACTCAAGAGTGAACAGTCGCACCCTCCTAAGAATGAGTTTATCCTGCTTCCAGGGGTTTCCTTTTCACCGACCAAGGAGAACTCATCCCAACGTTGTAGATAAACCACAACCTTTTTGCCTAATACAGTCAACCTGGGTATGAACTGTGAATCCAATCCATACCCAGACCAACGTCGTAAGGCCTCGACGCTACCACTAAGAGGTTCCAAGCAAAATTCTCACCTCAAGGGTCAGATCACACTGTCAGCGTAAGTGTGATTATCGAGTCTCCTCCCAAAGGTATCTCCAGACGTGAGTGTCAAGTCAACGTCTTAACCGGAAACTCTAGGTTTGGGATAAGATTCGTGGAAGGAAAGAATGATTGGTACCTATGTCTATTGTTATGGCATCTCATAGTAGACATAGACCGTACCTCGAATCATTCTTAGTGCCCCTGGGTCACACTCCTTGACCGCATGCAGCCACTCTCTTCTCCTTCCCTCCAGCTCCCTGAGCCTGGCGAGGACTACAAGGCGGGTGGCTGTAACATGTCGAAAAGTACACAACCAAATGCTGCTCTACAAGCTCTGATTCCACATCTACTGCTCTACAGATTCATCTGTCCTTAACACATCCTCTTCCTGTAACATTTTATACACCCAAGTCTCCAAGACTGGCGCCAGTTTCCTGCCTTCCCACTGCTAATGTTCACTGGCTATAACCGATAAACCAATGAATTCACAACCACAAAGGTTCCCTCTAGCACCCTAGGAAAATTAGGAATGCATAGAAGAAAAGTGGTGGCTCAGATGTCCTTTAGAAACACTTCTTTCAGAGGTTTGAGCCTAAAGCACAGATCACATCACATCCAACGAGTACCAGGAACGATTGGTATGCCTTGTTGAGTGCTCAGCTTCTGACATGTCTTCCTGTTGAAGTTGTACGAGCTCCAGAAAACTCTCATCCACCTCACCAAGCCAGTTATCAGCTGCTTACGAGTCCGGATCGCCTCGGAACGTGAGGTATAACTAGTACTAGAACATATGTAAGGCACTATGCCTATAAGCATCCTCTACCGGTACCACCGGTACTGTCTACTGACCAACAGGTAGTGACCTAGCTGGCACACTACCCGAAGGTACTATCTCAGGCATCGGTACATGTACCGATGCCTCATCACTAAGAGGACCAACCTCATGGTCACTCACTGGGAAACACTAGAAGCTATGTTCACCATCCCCTCTACTGGTGTCTCGGCTAGGCAGAAAACCCTAGAAAACGCCTCCATCCAGACCACTGCTTCCTGGGAATCAGCCTCGCCTCGTAACCTCAGAGGCCTCTGCTATTGGAATCGTGCCACACGCTCTGTCGGTGTGCACCATCTACAGGTGGAATCTGCTGCCTAACAGGTGGTTGTGTTGTGGGTACACCACCCGAAGGTTCCATTAAAGAAAGAGGGCCCCACACCGGAGTCTCGTCACTCGGTGGGCCGTCATCATGTACACTCTCTCGGGAACCCTAGCTGGTTTTCTTCGCAGCGGCATACTGATAAAGAATAGGTGCGCCACGATCAAATGATTATACCTGGTGAGCTGACACAATGTAATCACAAGGAAGACTTGGAAACACACATGCAATCAATGTTTTCATGCACTGAGTTGGGAATCAGAAGTCAGGGTCCTAGTGTATGGATACGTCGGCCGCCGCACCAACACTGGGCTCCCTGTACTGATAACCACACTCAATACCCTTAAAATTATTTCTTCACATAGAAGAAAGATCAGAGTCCTGAGTTCTGCGGTAGAACCGAACACCTCTGATACCAAATTGTCACGACCCGTCCCCCAGGGTTCGTGTCGTAACTACCCCAAACCCACCTTCCACAGGCCAGGGACTAGAGACTAGCACCAGAGGCGTAAAACCCTATAAATGAGAAGGAATTACCTATTTAAAACGTAAAAGAACACACAACCAGATTACAAGAAGAAGTAAAAACTAAGAGAAGCAGTAGTAGGTAAGCTGAAAGTACAAGGGGCCGGAAATACAAGCTCAACAGAAAGGTACATCTAGAATTGAAAGTAAAGAACAACTTAGGGACAACAGCTGAAAGGTGACAAGCAGCTCCTGGATCGTCCTCCGGGATCCTACCTGAAGGGTAGGTACAGATGTCCTCCATAGCACTCCATGTCCGTCCACCTCCTTCCGGTTCTGACTCGTCGTGAGATCCACCTCCGGGTACCGACTCGCCCTCAGATCCACCTCCGGGTATCGACTCGTCATAAGATCCACCTCCAGGTACCGTCCAGCTCTTCAAGCCTCAACCACGATCAGTGATGTCCTTCATCTGCAACCAACACAATGAGGTGCGAGCAAATCCCATGCAGGTGTGAGTATACGCTACTCAGTAGGGACCTTGAGACCCCCGAAGGTCTCCCAGAATCCACAAAGGATAACCACAAAGAAAACATATCAATAACAAAGTAATATCCAACACTACTTAGGTTTATTCCCATACATATACCTAAGTTATCTATTTCATTCCAGCTCCAACTCACGCGTTTATGTACAACCCAGTCCACACAAGAAACCACTACCAGTCCACACAAGAAACCACTATTAGTCCACACAGGAAACCACTACAATTCCACACAAGAAACCACTACCAGTTCACATAGGAAACCACTATGAGTCCACACAGGAAACCACTACCAATCCACACAGGAAACCACTACGAGTCTACACAGGAAACCACTACCAGTTCACACAGGAAACCACTACCAGTCCACACAGGAAACCACTACGAGTAAACACAAGATACCACTACCAGTCCACACAGGAAACCACTACGAGTCCACACAGGAAACCACTACAAGTCGACACAAGAATCCACTACCAATCCACACAAGAAACCACTACGAGTCCACACAGAAAACCACTACCAGTCCACACAGGAAACCACTACAAGTCCACCCAGGAAACCACTACCAGTCCACACAGGAAACCACTATGAGTACACACAGGAATCCACTATGAGTCCACACAGGAAACCACTACCAATACACATAGGAAACCACTACCAATCCACACAGGAAACCACTACGATTCCACACAGGAAACAACTACCAGTCCACACAGGAAAAACACTACTAATCCAAACAAAAAAGTGCTACTAGTCCACACGAGAAAATAGTACAAGTCCACATATAAAAACAGTACTAGTACACACAGGAAAAATTATCCAGACAGGAAATCTACACAGGATACTAAGTCAATCATATCGATGATAACGATTGATAGCCAAAAGTCAGCTCACGCAGGTATGCCATAAGAGAAGAAAGTTATTAGATGATCAGTTGTTGCCACTGGAACATCTAAGATGTTGGCCCCACACTTGATCGATAGGTACTAACCCCTGCAATGACCCACACAGAATCTGAACCACACAGGATCGATAGGTACTGACCCCTATAATGACCCACACAGGATCTGACCCACATAGGATCGATAGGTACTAACCCCCGTTATGACACACATAGGATCTCACCCACACAGGATCAATAGGTACTAAATCCCGCTATGACCCACACAGAATCTGACCCACACAGGATCGATATGCGCTGAACCACACATGATCCCTGAGGACTGACCCACAGAGGATCTAACCCACACAAGATCGGAATGCAATAACCCACACAGGATCGTTGAGCACTAACCCACACAGGATCTGACCCATACAATATCGTTATGCGCTGACCCACACAGGATTTCTGAGCACTGACCCACACAGGATTGGTATTTGTCATCATCGTCAAACCCATGGAGGATTCCAGTATGGAATTGGATGCATTTGTAGCCACATCTAAGGTTCCCGCACACAGCACGCTCGTTCTGGGGGGGACCGCTCCACGAGCCAAGGGGTCAATACATCAAGTATCACGTAGACTAGATTTTATGTGTCACGATGTTCTGTCACGTCAAGAGGAACTCAATGAAACTAACGGCACATCAATCGGATGCCCGGTCAGAGAGTTATTGGCTTCTTCGTTCCAGGGTCTCAGTTGGTTTTTTTATGTCAAAACCAACCCAAACAAACTCCAACTACATCCAAAACTCGAGCGGAGTAAACCAAAAAAACCTTCTCACTAAGAGAAATCCAACAGAGTTGACGAAACGTCAATCGGATGCCCGGGGCTCAAGTTATAAGTGTTTCTGCTCCGAGGGCCCGGTTAGTTTCGTGTTCAAATCAACCCGGCCGAACACAAAGATCTCCCAAACTGTGAGTATAATAAACAAAAACGCCCTTCTCGATCCAATGATCGCATCGCAACTAACGGTTCGTCAATCAGAGGTCCGTAGCCCACGATATGGGCGTTTGAACAAGAATTGTCTGAAAACAGGGGGTCTGGGGCCGGTCTGACCCGGGTCCAGTCCTGCCCACACGAGGGTGGCCAGGCACGGCGGTGTGGCCTGGCGCGTCGGCTGGCGCGGGCGCGGCGTGCCGCACATGCACCGAATGGGGGGCAGAACCCCCCCCCCCTAATTGATGACATGACTCCCCATTATGGGGGCCCACCTGATTGATGAAATGACCCCCATTAAGGGGGGGGGGTGCCTGCTGCCTGCCGGGGGTTTCACCCCAGGCCCTCTCGGAAACCGGCCAGCCATGCTGGCCCGCATAATGTGCCATTGCGGGACCCCAGCAGGAACCGCCCTTCTATGTGCCGGAGGCCGGATTTCCGGCCGCCCTTCCGTGCTCATCTGCGGACTTTGTCCGACCGGCACGGCGCGGCGGCGCCGTGCCCCTTAGCCGCGGCGCCGATCCGGCCGCGGCCTTTCTTGAAGCTCTGGAACGGCACGACGGCGCCGCGGTCCTCCATCGTGGCTCGGTATGGTCGTGGCCTGACTCAGCTCCATGCAGCACAGTGGTGCCGCGCTTTTCTGGCGACCCAGATTTCTTGCGCTACCGATTCACTCGAGTTCGGCCCGTCACCGGCCGGTTCTTCGTGTTTCTGCCACCATCGTTCACAATCAACCAACGAGATGGGAAGGATCGGACCATGTTCATGCAGTCTGAGCCCTTCCTCGTTATGATGATAACAAGTGTCCAAATAGTAGAACGAAGAAAATGGTAACAAAACCTGAACACAACAACCCCTACCTTGAGTCGTTTGTCGAACGATGATCGTCACGGAACAGAGTCATGATGAGGATAACGATGAAGAGGATGTTAGCGTTCGTTCATCACGAGGGAAGGCGATGTTGACATCGCTCACCGCTCACTTCCACTTTCGAGCTCTTTTTTCGGTTCGGTGATACCCATCACCCCCCGTTGGGTCGACTTCGTTTTCCAAGGGTCCGTCATGGCGGTGTTCCATCAGCACTTCGCTGCTTGGTGAAGCTCCCTAATACCCCTCCCCCAGCTCCATATATATAGGAGAGAGGAAGGTTATGTAATAGCATGGGGAAATAATGGGGCTCCTTAATTAAGAAGCTTCCTAATTTCTCCAACGTCATTGTTACTTTAGGTTGGAAGGTCAAGCCATTTAATGGCTTACACACCACCGACCCCACACATTGAATTGGTCCACTGGAATTTTATGAAATAAAATAACAAAAATTAATTTATTTCATTTCTTTTAAGAAGTCACAAAACTTAACATGTCCTCCAGACCTACTGCGGTCCAAGAAGAGTCTCCACTAGGTGAAACTCGGTGCTGCGGATTCAACGGTGCCCTCATATTTTTATTCCGAGCACCGGTTAAAAAGATAGAAAACCCCGCTCACTCGTTCACTGAACGTACCCAAGCTAAAATTCAGAAATTGATTCTGGGCACACTGTGCCTCAGAATCAGGTGCTGTCAGAAACTGTGCACTTGTAAAACTCCAAAGAAAATAAAGAAAAAAATATTCCTTGAAATTTTCAGGTCTTTACTGAAAATAGCCAGATTATAAGCAGAAAGGTGAATTGAGATCTTGTGCGACTAGGTTAGTAGAAGTCGGTCCATATAATGAAGTGGCATCATGTACTTTTTTACCCATGGTTTCCTAATGTCTTGTCTAATATAGAGTCTACAAGTTCCTTTATTTATTAGAAATTCTTTGATAAATATGAATTTTCACCTCATGAAATGAGACAAGAACTTATGGTTAAAAACCAGGGGGAAATATTACAACAAAAAGGCATTATAAGAATCTTCATGTTTTAGTCTATGTAATGTCATTACCTACAATTTTTTGCCTATGTTGAGTTTGATGTTATTTTGGGTATGGATTGGATTTCTATTTATCGTTCTTAGATATATTATGGAGCTAAAGAAGTTATTTTTTAGAATGAGTTTTAGTTTGTATAAAATAATGAACCTATACAATTTATAACATCCCAGGAAGCTGAGAAACTTTTAGAAAAATAAAACTAATGTTATTTTGCTCATATTTTTGAAAACAATGGAAAATTTTAGAATAATTATGTTAAAGTGTTGAATGAACACCCATATGTTTTTCCAAATGATTTTCCCAGAGTTATACCTGGTTAGGAAGATGAATATAATATAGAATTAATTAATATTACTATAACAACTTCAAAACCCCCTTATCAAATGGCTTAAGTAGAATATCAATAATTGAAGAATCAATTGCAGGAGTGTCTTGATAATGACTTCATTAATCCTAGAACATCACGAGGGGGTGATCCTATATTTTTTGTTAAAAAATGTGGTTGCATGAGCATTTTCATTAATTATAGAGCCTTGAATAACAATAATATTAATAATAAGTATCATTTTCCTCATATCAATGACTTGTTTGATCATCTCGAGGGTGCTCATTATTTTTCCATGATTTCCTTGAGATCTCGGTACCATTAGTTGTAGTTGAAGAAACATGAAATCCCTAAAACATATTTTCATAATAGATATGGGAATTATGAGTTTGTTGTTGTGACTTTATTTTTGACAAATTCCCCTACTGTATTCATGGATCTTATGAATTGAATATTACCAGAATATTTGGATAAGTCTGTAGGAGTTTTTATTGATGATATTTTTTTCATTTCAAAATTTATTGAGAATCATGAATGCTATTTAAGGATTTTCTTGAAAACTACCCAAGAAAAGAAGTTATATAGAAAAATTTTCAAATTTTATTTTTGATTGAAATAGATTTCTTTTCTTGGGAATATTATGAATAAGGATGGAATAACTATTGATCCCGCCAAAAAAGTGGTTGGTGAATAGACAATACCTAGAAATGTTATAGAGATTCATAGATTTATTGTATTAGCATGTTATTACTGATGGTTTGTTAAAAAAATTCATGGTTATCATTCTTACTATATAAGTAAAAATGAATAGGGGTTATATTTCATTGGATTGATGAATGTGATGTATGTTTTCAGAAAGTAAAGAATAAATTGATGAATGCTCTAGTTTTGGCCCTGCCATCTAGAAATGTTGAAATTTTCATCAATAATGATACTTTATTGAATAGACATGGTTGTGTTCTGATTCAGAATGATCAAGTAATTTCTTATGCTTTAAGGTAACTAAAACATCACAAGTTAAATTATCCATCATAGGATTTGGAATTAGTAATTTTGGTTTTTAATTTTAAAATTTAGAGGAATTATTTATAGGGAGCCAAATGTAAAATATATACTGACCCTAAAATATTGAATTATATATTCATTACGAAGGAATTAAATATGAGGAAGAGAAGATGGATTGAACTGATAAAGGAGTATGATTGAAAAATCATTTACCATCTGGTAAAATAAAAAATTTGGTTGATGGCTTGAGGTGAAAACATCATGCTACATAACTATGTTTTGTTTGGAATGTGATAAATTTATTATTGATTTGATGAATTTTTCTTGGATGTCGTTGGTGTAGGAAATTTATCTGTTCTGTTTCAAGTGTCAGTGCATTCATATCTCCCTAATTGAATTAAGAAAACAATGAAATAAGACTATGAGTAATAGAAAAAATTATAATCGGTGGAAAATGGTAGGTTTTAAGAATTTAATATTGATAATGATTGTGTTTTGAGATTTTGGAAAAGATTATGTGTGCCTTGTGTTTCACAGTTGAAGAAATAGATCATAAGTAAATCATAGAGTTCTCTATTTTTAGTTCATCCTATAACTTAAAATATGTACAAAGTCCATAGGGAGTATTATTAGTGTGATGGAATGAACGTGTTTTTAATATTTTAGCATGAAAAGTTTGAATTGTCAATAGGCTAAAATAGAACAAGTATTTCCAAAGTGGATGCTTCAGTCTTTTCTTGTTCGAGAGTGGAATGAAAAAAATATATACATGACCATCGTGGAGGCACTACTAAAGACATATGAAGGTGAAAATGTACTTTGGGTTATTGTTGATTGGCTGACTAAATCATACCAATTTTCATGTTAGATACACTCTTTATCTAGATTAGAATTCACAATGGTACCTCAATGAATTTATTAGGTTACTTGGAGTTCCTCATTCCATTGTATCTGACCATAATCCTAGGATCAATTATAACTTTTGGAAAGGCTGTTAAAATTCATTGCACACAAAATTAAATTACATCACATCATTTCATCCTCAATACAATGGAAAGACCTAGAGAATAATTCAAACATAAGAATACATGATTTGATCTTGTTCAATGGATTTCCAGGGATGTTGGGATCAACATATTTCTATTGTTGGGATTTCTTATAATAATAGTTTCCATTACAGTATATAGTTGGGGGAATTTGAGGCATTATATAAAAAGAATTGTCTAACTCCATCTTTATTGGGATGAAGTTGGGAAATATAAGATGATGGGACTAGAATCATTGGAG
This sequence comes from Viscum album, assembly GCA_963277665.1. Taxonomy (NCBI): domain Eukaryota; kingdom Viridiplantae; phylum Streptophyta; class Magnoliopsida; order Santalales; family Viscaceae; genus Viscum; species Viscum album. The sequence continues at coordinate 1,227,331,479 of OY728127.1, read as the reverse complement.
TAAGTGGTTGAAAAACTGAAGATGATTCAGAAACACATAAGGACAAAACAATAAAGGTAGAAAAGTTAGGTAGATAATTGGAGGAAAGATATTTATTTTTATGTAGAAGATCATTTTTTTCATATAATCTCACCATGGAAAGGTGTTATTCTTTTTTTAAGAAAGGAAATATAAGTACATGATTCATTACACCTAATGAAATTGTAGAGAAATTTGGAATTGTTTCCTACCGAGTAGAATTTCCTCAATGTTTATATCAGGTACACAATATTTTTCATGTTAGGATGTTGAGAATGTATTTTCGAGATCCATATCATTTTTTGATCCTATAAGTAGTTTATTTGGAAGAGAAACTTTCTTATGTAGAGAAACATATTAATATTCTTGATTGTATATAGAAAGTATTTTATAATATGGAAATCCACTAGGTTGTGGTTTTAAGGAGAAACCACATCATTGAAGAAGCATAATGAGAATCTGAAAAGGTTATGAGGGAAAGGTACCCTCACCTTTTTAATAAATACATAAAAACTATATGGACGTAATTTCAAGAATTTGGGGAGAATGTAGAATATAATTTCCTTATGAAATAATTTATTTTTCTTATGGAATTAAATATTCAATTTCATTATTAATGGGTAAGGAAATAAGTGGTATTTATAGAAATTAAGAAATCTATACTAATCGAATATTAACTCGACATTACAGATAGATATATTTCCAATATAATATTATCATCACCTAACAAATTATAAATAAAAAATTTCCACCCTATAAGTGAAAATATAATTGAACAAGTAAATAAATTTTTTTGAAAGGTTAAAATTAAGTGTTGGAATTTATTAAAGTAACAAATATTTAATTTAAATTTTATAATTAACATATTGATTTAAAAAATAATCATTATTATATAAAATTGATTCATATTTTTTTCTTATGATTATAAAATAATTTTTGAAGAATTTAATTAAATTTTCAACGTGTTATAAAATAAATTATAAGTTTTTATTTTTTATTTTTTGAATAAATAGTTATTTTATTTAAAAAATAAATTTATAATATTTATAAAATTATTTTGATAAATTAGAGTTCCATTTTTTATTTTATATGTTAAAAAATGGTTGGGGTGAATGTTTGTTATTTTTCTGAAATACATGAATTTTTATGAATAGTGAAATATGAGAATTTACAATATAAGCTAAACACATGATTTATTGAGCCATAGATTATGTAAGGTTAATTTATGTCCATGATCTATAACTCTACTTAAATATTTTAATATATTTTTGTACAATTCTAAAACATCTCATAGTCTGGAGCCCAAATAATAAAATAAGAAATAAAATAATAAAAAACATGTCTTCTCCTCCACTATAAATAGCTCTGCTCACCACCTCTTCTCCACCAAAATAAAAGTATTGTATCATAATTAATTTCTGACCAAATCCATTCCCAAGACTCAGCCCCATGTCCAAGTCCTACTGGTTAAACCAAAATGCGAAAACCCAAGGCCTTAAAGCGGTTCCCAAAGTAGATAATTCAAGAGGTAAAAATCCTCTTTAATTTTCATTTATTTTCTTTTCAATTCCTTTAATTTTCATATACTAAATTCACCTCACCTTATCCTAGAAGTATGAAAAATCCAGAATATTATATATAATGTAATTTTATCTTGTTTATGTAAAAATTCTTCATCATACATCTTCTCCCCTTCCTTTTATTGTATTAAATAAAATCATCTTTCTTTATGTGCCGATTTACTGACATCGTGGATGATATGTTTTCAATCTACATTACCTCCTTCATGAATCAACATAAAAAAATTCATATGTTTGAAACAGATTTTATAGTTTATTATATAATCTCTATAATTTTCTAGAGTTAACATATATTCATAATATTAAATTATTTAGTGAAACTAGTTCATGATTATTGAAGAACTGTCGAAATGAAATAAATGAACATCATTAATGTTTTATATAATGATTTACCATCACATCTGAGAAATAAATTATTTATGGTATCATTTAATGTTTTGGAAACAAATTAACACAATTTTCTTCCAATTAAGGAGTATCACTTCCATTGGACATGAAAATCCATTACGACCTGACCATGAAAACCATGTAAAGAATGAACCCAAAATAATGGAAATAAAAGTATATAATTAATAAATTGGATTAATGATGTTACATAATGATCATATAAGGTGTTAGAAAAATGGAAATTTTTCTATAAATTATTAATAACACTAATTTAACCATTATATAGGTGGTTTAAATATATTTTTAGTAAGATATCCCTAAGGTAAGGGAATTCGTAACACAATTTCTATTTATTGGGTTTTCCATCTACTTAATTGATTTTATCATGGTATGATTATTTGTTATATGAATTATTAATATATTATTTTGTATTATGTGGATTTATCTTGAGTATACACATTCTTTTAATTTAATTAATTCTAGGTTCATTAATATGGTATATGTAAGGGAGTCCTCCTTATGAATCCTCTTTTAAATTTGTATTTAAAAAAATTTCAAATGATTATTCTTATACAAGTTTTTATGGTTTATGAGTATGTTATAGTTGTTGGGAACTATTTTTAATGAATTGTGTGACCAATATCTCCCTCCAATTCATTGGGTATGAATAATTTAGAGGTCAAATTTATGGTTACTCCTTCTGTAACTGCATTGGTTGCACCATAATGTAGTCGTGAGAGATACATTGTAAGGTAGCCACGAGGGTTACAATTCATAGGGTAGACCTGAGGGTTAGAATACTAAGTATGTAATTCCCCAAGTTACATTTGTGATATTATTTATGTTTTCTATGTTCTAAGAAAATCTCATGTTTTTAGAAGGTAACTATATGATACATATTGGGTGAGAAGTATGTATTTTTGAAAATGATTTATTATGTTTAAATGTATTCTGGTAATATCGGTTACTATCCCTTTTTTTATATCCATTCCTGAGATTTTTATTCAGATTCTATGTTTTAAAATTGTATCCGCAAGGTTTTATGGATTGTTAAGAGAAAAGGATAAACCAATATAAATGTTGTGAAGAATTTTAATGAATTTATTTTATGTTTTATTAAAAACATTTTTGTTATGAAATAATGGATATTTTTTTAGTAGTATTAACTTTTTATGTTTGTGGGTTGGTATTTTTGAATTATGTTCTAACTTCCTAAAACAAAAAACAGAAAAGATATTTGGGATTGTAAATAAGTGAATTCTAATGGAATTTACTAGATGATATAATGTTTAAGGCTAGGTCCATATAAATAAATTGGACTAAATAAAATCTTGGAGGTAGTTTTATTAGTTTCCTCCATGTGTATTTTCCAATGACTTTATCCTAGGTACATAGTATATTTCATGTTTTGATGATAAGAAAAAAGGATCATGATTCATAACATGTTTTGAAAATTTATGTAGTTCATTTGGAAGAGAATATTTATTATGATGAACAACCAATCCAAATTCTTGACCATATAAGGAAATTTTTTTGGAAAAATTTTTCTCACCATTTTATAATATTTTAGTAAAAATCTTGTTGTTGAATTGGTAACTTTGGAATATGAAAATGCAATATAAGAAAGATATCCACCCTAGTTTAAATAGTGAATATAATTGTGATGAACTAATTCCAAGGGGGGGTAATGTAACAACACAATTAATGATTGAATAAATCATTTTACTATTTATTAATTAGAATTAGATAGATATATTAGTTGTGATATTAATATGTAATTTTTAAATCAGAAATTAAATATTGTTAACTACACTCTTTTATTATAATTTTAAATAAAATTATAATTTATAAATTTCATTATTTAAAATTTAAAATATATTTTTAATTTTATAAATAATAATATAAAAATTTTCTTATAGTGAAATTTTTATATTTTTTGAAAAATATTGATTTTTCATTAAATTGAAAAATATAAAAATTATCTTAAAAATTACATTTCATTACAAAAATTTATCTATTTTTAAGGACATTAGATATTTTAAATATTATTTCATTTTATATAGGTTTTATTTAAAAATAAATAATATTATTAATTACTTTTTAATCATCATTATTTTTGTTTTTTAGTATAAGTTTTTTTTGGTTTAAAAATATGTTCGTCTAAGAAGTTTTCTAAAATATATATTGTAACTCAATTTTAATTTTTAATATATTACATAATTTAGAGTGATTTAAATGTTTTTTATATAAAATATATCATTAAATAGTAATTTATTTTAATTAAATTATTATTATTATTCATAGTGTTAATATAAAAGAATCTTTTTCTACAAAAAAAACTCTAATTGGAAACCTTATTTTTCATCGCTACTATGAGTTCTGGTTTAAATTTTATTTTTCCACTTCTGTTAATTGAATTTGTTAAATATATTTAACATATAGAATCTGAATAATTTATATTATTTAATATTTTTATCTATTTTTTCCAAAATTGATTAGTGAAAAGCGTAAATTAATTAACATAGTGAAGGTGAAAATTGATTTTCCAAGAGGTTAATCTAAAACATTAAGGGTTAAAATTACCAAAAACAAGTCTAAAACATATTGGAATGAAATATTTAAACATTATCACTACTATGATAGAGAATGGGTGTCTATTTGTGCTTTTTTATATAATAAATACTTGTGTGAATTTCATTATTTTAAAAAAATAATAGTGTTCCACTCACCTCACTCAGAAAAAGCCACCCCAACTCCACCTATCTTCACACCTTCAAACCCCATTGGATCTGGAAATACATAGTGTAATCCATTCTATAATTCAATAGTCTCTTCCTCGTTGCCTTATTTTTGGCAGAAATCCAACCAAGGTAGGACATCTGTTAAAACCAAAAGATATTACCTAAATAAGATGAAGATAAAAACATAAATGACAAGTCGGTCTCTAGGTAAGGGACTTCATCCAAATTTCCTTTCGTTGTCAAATATTTTTATGTTATAGACCTATAATATTTTTAAGGATCTATATACACCGCCTTTTACAGGTTATATCATGAATTTATCTATTACCAAGTTATTTATAAATTTATTTAGTGTTATTCTCTCACGGAGCTTATGATTTATATATTTCCAAATTAACAAAAAACTTTTGTTTACAAAAATTCTATTATAATTATTTCCTTCTAAATATTTCTTTTCCATTTCCATGTTATTAGAATTATTTTATGAATATTTTCATATGGAAAAAATATTTTTAAATAAAAATTTATGTATCATTACAATTTTTTTCAATTGATTTCAAAATGAAAATTTTTATATGTATGATATGGAATTTTTTTACAAATGAAAAAAAAATCTATTCATCATGTATATGGTGAAAAACCATTTTTATAATTTCATAGTTGTTATATTATTTTTTGATTTCATTGATCACTTTCATTTCCTACAACAATGAAAACCCCTCTTTCACTTTTATATAGAATTTTGGTATTGAAAATGGGCTTTTAAATTTAAAATGGTATTTTTATATCTAAAAGTAATTTCCATAAAAGATTAGTAATGATTTTAAAATATTTTATGATAAAAAGTATAATGATATTTTTTTTATTCATTTTGTGGTTATGGGACATTATATATGATCGGTGTGCCCAAATAGCACCAGGTAATCCCATCATAAATAATACCATGGGTTTGTGTAGATATTGATCCAATTAATTGGTTAATTATTAAATTCCACATATAATATTTTTGGTTGTATATTATATAGTTATTCTAATTTAAAAGGGGATTTTAAGGGTTCTATAAGTGTTTTTTGAGATGACAACCTGAGGTACCTACATGAATTTTCAATTCAAGCTAGTGTGTTTTTGTTGAAATCATTTGTTCTCAAAAGGTAATACCAATGAAATTTTCAAAATATTGATAATTCCATTTCGAGTTAAAAATATATATTTTTAAGGAAATGAGTTTAATGGGTTTTCATGTTTTTCACTTGATTAATGGTTTTCTTCTTTTCATTTCCCGTACAAATGTTTTATGATCATCTAGTGTTTTTGAATGTTTTCATAGGATTTATGTATTGTTTTGGGAAGGGATGATGTCTTGTTCAAATCCATGATGATTTTTCATAAAATGAAATAATTTTCTATTTTAAAATTTATATATTTTGGATAAAATGGATAGTGATCGAATGTTTCTACTTTATATTATATAGATTTATTATGAATGATTTATCACTTAATTAGCTAAAACTATAAACATAAAAATACACTCAAATTAAAGAGAATAATTTCTTTATGTATAAATAAGTATTATGTAATATTTTTGGGTTTGGGTCATTATAGATGTAGTGTTATCTTTTTGGATTTTTTATTACCTTAGTATATTAATCTTCAAGTGGTACTATTTTCTCCTTGAGGAGTGTTTCGCATAATAATTGTTAATTGATTTATCATCAACTATTATATGTATTTATTCAATTTTATTAGAGATAATTAGTTACCTCATAATATTTCATGATGTACAAGAACTAGTCTCCAACCCATGGGGATCAATAATTCCCTTATGGTTATGTTAATATCAGCTGAGGTATAAGTGTATCAGGATATTAACGGTGGTTTGTGACAGTGTATATACTGCACAATTAATATTTGGTATCTTTATTCAATTATATTAAATATAATTCAATGTTTCATACCATGTTTTATCTCTCATGGGGGTTTGAAGCAAAATTTATGAAATTATCAAGGTCACATTGTCTCAATTAATTTTTTAATATGATTCTATTATACAACATGTTCCATATTCTTTGGTGTGCATTGATACCATTTGAAATTTTAAATCACTATTATGTCATTATTTATAGTATTATATATTTTATAATAAATTATATCCTTAAATAGGTTTTTACTTGAATGTTATTAAAGTAATATGTATTATTTGTATCCATTTTCATTACCACGATATATGGATGATAGTACATAGCATCTTTTGTTTCATATTATGTACTGTATAAAAATTTCATTATAGTAAATTAAACATCATTCATTTAATTGTATTTCATTTTCATTTTACCCCTATCATGTAATTTTTATTCATACATTACAAGTGATTTTTCATCTTGATTTTTCTTCATTGAGATATTATTTTTATTCCCTAATTATTTTCCTTTTGTACTATATATATTGGTTGTGGATTTCCATCTAAATCATATGATACTGTTTTCTTTTAGGATATTAAACTCATGGAAATCCATCACTTCCTTTGTCATTCTAAATCCACCTATTTTGTAGAATTATATTTTCTTCCATTTTATTTCCCCTATAAAAACTCAATATTTATGTCCTTTTATTGAGTGATATTCATCTAGATTCAAAACATGGATTGATCTAGGAAATATTGAATATCCATATACATGTATCTCAAAACTAATGTTTATTGATTACTATGAAATATTGAATATGTATTGTCTAAACATACAATTTATTTCTCTGGATGGATTATGTTCATTTGTTGATTATAATGGAATTGATATTTCATATATTTGTGTTATTATAAAGATGTCTATTAAATCCGAATAAAATTTTATTATAAATTGAAATTTTTTGAATATATTTTTTATAGTGATATAATTTATCAAATGAAATTATAGGTCGGTATTTTATTAAATAACACCTTCATCTGTTAGTATGTATTATTAGAAAAAATGTTTTAATATTTGGGTTAGGTCAACCCATCGCAACAATGAAATCTTAGTTACATCATATTTGGACTAAATTATTTTTTTGTTGTGTTTATGTCATTAAGATTAATGTCTTAGATGAGGACTTCATTGTAAATATCATGATGTTTGGAATTATGCTTTCCAAAACCATCAATATAGTTTTTTATCCATGTGATTGTTTGTATTTTTTTGTTATACACGTATATATTTCATGATCATGTGTTTATATATAATTATTGGAATATTATTTGTTACACCCGTAATATTGATTAACTAACGACTTCTAAGTTATTTTTCCCCTACTATGTAAAGACCGTAAAATTCAAGGGAAATTTTTTCTTAATTTTCTTTGGATTTTTACAAGAGCGCGGTTTCAGACGGCACCTGATTCCGAGGCCCGGAGTGCCCGGAATTAATTTCCGAAGTTTGGCTCGGGTACGTTCAGTGAACGAACGAGCGGGAATTCCTAACTTTTGATCCGGTGCTCGGAATTGAAATCCGAGGGCACCGATGAACTCGCAGCGCCGATATTCGCTTAATGAGACCTTTTCGGGAGTTGCGTTTGTTGCGGGTTGAAAGTTACGTTTTGGGGTTTTTCAGTTAAGTTAAATAAAATTGTGTAAAACAAATTTTATTTAAACTTTAAAAAAAAGAACCTACCTAAGGGGGTTGGAAGTGGGACCCACACCCACTTAACCTCCCTTGGGAGGATTAAGTGTGGTGGGGCCCACACGAACCCCTAAATCTTTTAATAACCTCTCAACTTCCCCCTTAAACTCCTCTTTTAATAACATGACAACTTTGTTAATTAATGGAGTTGAATTGTTTGAATTGTTTGAATTTCAAACCTTTGAAATTCAAATTGATAATTGTGTGAATAAAATAAGTCTTTAGCTTATTTTATTTGGGTTAGAATTCTCTAGCCACCTTGAGAGAATTTGGAGCCTTCATCTTCTTCTTCTTCAAGCTCTGACGAAGAACGAAGAACGTCTTCATCCTCAACGAAGAACGACAACACTTCGTCAAGGATCATCGACTCAGAGACCTAGTATCTTCGGACCTCTGCTTCCTCTTCGGACCTTCTTCGTCGGCAAACGAAGATCCGCCAACAACGTGTCGCATCGGACGTAAATCTTCGTCAACGGATTTGACGAACGACGACCGCGACGCCTGAATTCCGCGACGCCGTCTTCCGCGGAACGTAGAGGATTTCTTTGAATCTCAAACCCGAGGTAGGGGATGTTTTTATTAATTATTTTATTCCATTCCTGAATCGTGGATTTTAGCATGACTAAACGTGAGACTTTTTAGTTATGTTATTTGTTAACGCGAGGGGAGTCGGACCGCACGAACACGGCCGAAACCCCCTCCTTCGTTCATGTTGATTCATGCGGGTGGAAGCAAGAGGCGTGGTGCCGTCGCACCACGCGGATGAACATGCTTATGATTTCCGCAATACCGTCGCGCTTCGCCGAGGAGAGATTTCAAGAACGCGACGCCGTCGCGCCGCGTTGGGAGGATTCATGGCACGACGAAAGGGGCGCGGTGCCGTCGCACCGCGCCGGACGACGAACACCGCGGCCGGTTCCGGGCCGCGGTGAGACGAGGAGACCGCGGCCGGTTCCGGGCCGCGGCGGAAGGAAAGACCGGCGGCCGTGCCGCCGGCGTCGGGAGTCGAGGGCGGGACCGGAAATTCCGGTCCCGTTGGTAAAAACCGGCCGGCCAGCGGCCGGCCGGATGTCATAAAAGCCGGGGGATTAAACCCCCGGCCGGTTCTTCAAGACCCCCCTCTTAATGAGGGGGGCGGTTCATTAAAGGAGGGGGGGCAAAGCCCCCCCGGTTTTTGTCCAGCCGGCCCCCATCCGCGGGGGCCGTTTTTTAATTCAAGGCACGGCTTTAAGCCGTGCCGTTTTGTGAAACGCGGGGCTTAGCCCCCGCGTGCCTCCCGCGTGCGCCGCGGCACCCCGCCGCCAGCGCGGCACGCCGCCGCCGCCTCCACGCGGCCCGCCGCCGCCGCCACGCGGCCCGCCGCCGCCGCCACGCGGCCAGCCGCCGCCGCCGCCACGCGGCCCGCCGCCGCCGCCACGCGGCCAGCCGCCGCCGCCGCCCGCCGCCGTCCGCCGCCGCCGTCCGCCGCCGTCGGCCGCCGCGCCGTCCAGAGGGGGGGGGTCGGGCCGGGTCGGCCCGGACCCGGACCCCCCGTTTCGGACCAGATTCGGTTCTTGGCTCATAACTTGAGCCTCGGACCTCCGAATGACGAACCGTCTGCGGCAACGCGATCCTTGGATCGAGACGGTCGTTTCGGTATATCGCACTCAAGGTTTCGGGTTACTTTGAGTTCGGCCGGGTTGGTTCGTTCACGAAACCAACCGGGCCTTCGGAGCGGAAACACTCATATCTTGAGCTACGGACGTCCGATTGACGTGCCGTCAGTCGCGTAATGTTCCTCTTAGTGAGACGGATCTTTTGGCATACTCCGCCCGAGGTTTGGACGCAGGTGGAGTACGGTCGGGTTGGTTTTGCCTTAAAAACCAACCGGGCCCCGGAGACGAAAATGCCTATAACTCTCAGACCGGGCGTCCGATCGACGCGCCGTCTGTTGCGTTGAGTTCCTTTTGTCGATACGGAACTTTTGGATACATCAACTTCGGTCTTCGTGACAGTTGATGTATCAGCCTCTCGGCTCGTGGAGCGGACCCTCCGTACGAGCTTGCTGTGTGCGGGAACCCTAGTGCTGGTTGCGACTGTTCTACTGCGACGACGACAGTACAGAGATCCTGTGTGGATTCGACGACGACAGTACAGAGATCCTGTGTGGATTCGACGACGACGACTACAGCACTCAGCGATCCTACGTGGATCAGTGCTTCAGGTTCTGTGTGAGCCCGATCCTGTGTGGGTCCTTGCGCTCAGCGGTTCTGTGTGTGCCAGCGCCTACAGGTTCTGTGTGAGCCCGATCCTGTGTGGGTCTTCTGCGGGGGTTAGTTACCTATCGATCCTTCGTGGGTCCGACGACTTAGATGGATCAGTGATCATCTTTATCGTCCTTGAAGAAGTATACCTGTGTGAGCTGAATCCTGTTACTTTCCTTTGTGGAATACGTATACTTTCCTGCGTGGACTGAGTTATACTTGAGCTCGGAGGTTGGAGCGTATTTGAATTGATGACTTAGGTATATGTATGGGCATATACCTAAGCAGTGTTGGTTGTTACTTCGTGATTGTACTTTGCTTCGTGGTTTATCCTTTGTGGATTTTGAGAGACCTTCAGGGGTCTCGGGGTCCCTACTGAGTAGCTTATACTCACCCCTGCACGGGCTTCGCCCGCACTACGTTGTGTTGGTTGCAGACGACGGACAGCGTTGACCTTAGCTGAGGTTCGCGGAGCGGGACGGTACCCGGAGGTGGACCACTGGGCGGGACGAGCACGGAGCGGACGGTGGGACCCGTGGAGCAGAGGAGCTATCTGTACCCACCCTTCAGGTGGGATTTCCGGTGGACAGCTCGGAGTAGCGGCCTTTACTTTACAGTTGCTGTTTTTCCCTTTTCGAGTTGTACTTTACTTTCAGTTTGGGTTTGTATTCTGGCCCATTTACTTTTCCGCACTTTCAGTTGTTCTCTGCTTTCTTAGTGATTACCTTCCGCTTGTTTACTCTGTGGTGTGTGTTTTCTTTTCAAAGGCAATGCCTTCCCTTTTTACCGGGATTTACGCCTTGGTGCTAGTCGCCAGCCCCTGGCCTATGGAAGGCGGGCTTGGGGTAGTCACGGCTCGGACCCCGAGGGCGGGTCGTGACAAATTGGTATCAAAGGAGTTCGGTTCTACCGCGAACTCTGATCTTTTCTATGTGAAGCAATAATGTTTAGCGTATTGAGTGTGGTTATCAGTCCAGGGAGTCCAGTGTTGGTGCGGCGGCCGACGTATCCATACACCAGGACCCTGACGTCTGATTTCCGACTTAATGCACGAAAACATTGATTGCGTGTGTGTTTCAAAGTTTTCTTTGTGATTACTTATATCAGCTCACCAGGTATACTGTTCTAACCGTGGCGCACCTGTTTCCTTTTCAGGATGGCCCCACGACGGCAGCCAGCTAGGGTTCCGATGGTCGAGCGAGACGACAGCCCACCGAGCGACGAGGCTTCGGTGCAGGGCCCTTTTCCAGTAGTGGCACCGGCGGTAGCTTTACCCGCCGAGCCCCCGATGCTTCCAGCAGCAGCCGCTGACGATGCACGTCGCCTCAGCGCACTGCATGAGTTTCAGCGACAGCGACCGCCCAGGTTTCGCGGGGAGACGGATCCCCAGGCAGCAGAGGACTGGCTGGAGGCAGTGGTTCGAGTGTTTAGGCTAGTGAGGACACCAGCAGACCTCATGGTGATCCTCGCTGCGAGCCTACTACACGCAGCAGCAGGACGATGGTGGAGCTTGATGCTCCAGGTGCACGACGAGGCATCTCTACTCTGGACGGACTTCGAGAGCCTCTTCCGCTCTGAGTTCGTCCCGGCCACCCTTCGAGCGGTGCGCATCCAGGAGCTTCTACAGCTGCGGCAGGGCAGCATGACGGTCGCCCAGTACTCGGCGAGGTTTACCGATCTCTCGCGCTACTCGACCGACATGGTACGGGATCCATTCTTCCGGGCCCGGACCTTCGAGCAGGGTTTGAGACACGAGATCAGGGCATCGCTGATCTCCCTCAGCATACCGACTCAGACAGGAGTACTGGAGCGGGCTCTTCTGATCGAGAGCTTCCTTGCTGAGTCTACACCAGCACAGCGACCCACCGCAGGGCGGCACGTGGCAGAGTCATCTGCAGCAGGCAGTCGACGGATGACTCAGGGGTCCAGGCAGACCAGACCTTCAGGCCGACGATCTCAGGGCACTGGCTCAGCAGTGCGGGGCACACAGCGCAGAGCCAGTCTTCCGAGAGGCAGGCAGTGCTACTCGTGCGGCGGGCAGGGCCACATGGCTCGCGACTGCCCGACCCGCCGTGCCGAGGAGCAGCAGTCAGTTGATGGACCACCGAGGCAGAGGCAGAGGGTCGACCGTGGCGGTCCGCAGGGAGGAGGCGGACGAGGCAGAGGAGCTGGACGAGCAGCTGGTGGTGGCCGACGCTTTGAGGCTCTACCACCACCACCACCAGGAGGTCCACCCCGACCACAGGGAGATGGCGGGCAGCGACAGGCACAGCTCCAGGCAGCAGAGGCCTACGACCACGGCGCACCTGAGATGATTCGAGGTACTATCTGTGTCTATTCCACCCTTGCTGCAGTTCTTATAGACACAGGAGCGAGTCACTCTTTCATAGCCGCTGCCCTTGTTCGGAGCTCGGAGATTCCGACAGAGCCGTTGGCTCGATCCTTACGGCTAGAGACTCCTACGGGAGCAGACTCGACGATTACGCACTGGTGCCGGCAGTGTGAGCTTACTCTAGGAGGCGAGAGCTTCGGCTGGGATCTTCTTGTAGCAGCGTCGAGGCCTTACGACGTCATCTTGGGCATGGATTGGCTGTCTACGGTCCATGCTCAGATTGACTGTTTTAGGCGCAAGGTGCGATGTGTACGCACCGACGGGAGCAGGTTCACCTTCACCGGCGAGAAGGGAGCCTTAGCAGCACAGGATGGACTTCCGCGGAGGAGAGGACAGCCCATCACTCATCAGTTGGCTAGCCTTATCCTTGGAGCAGTTGACGTGCGGAGTCCTGGTTTTCCTGCAGTGGTGGATCAGTATGCGGACGTTTTTCCCGACGATGTTCCAGGGCTACCTCCTCGCAGAGAGGTAGACTTTTATATTGACTTGTACCCCGGGACAGCCCCGATATCCACTCCAGCATATCGGATGGCCCCCTCCGAGCTTCGAGAGCTACGGGTACAGTTGGAGGACTTACAGGGCAAGGGATTCATCCGACCCAGTGTTTCACCCTGGGCTTCCCCGATATTGTTCGCCAAGAAGGCGGACGGAAGCTTGCGACTTTGTGTTGACTATCGTCGCCTGAACCAGGTGACAGTGAGGAACAAGTATCCGCTACCGAGGATTGATGACCTATTTGATCAGCTCAAGGGAGCACGGTGGTTCTCGAAGATAGACCTCCGGTCAGGCTATCATCAGCTCAGAGTCAGAGACGAGGATGTGCAGAAGACGGCCTTCAGATGTCGGTATGGCCACTATGAGTTCTTGGTTATGCCTTTCGGTGTAACCAATGCTCCAGCAGTGTTCATGGCTCTCATGAACAGGATCTTTCAGCCATACCTCGATCGGTTTGTCGTGGTCTTCATCGACGACATTCTGATTTACTCTACGACAGAGGAGGAGCACGCCTATCACTTGCGAGTTGTCCTTGACACACTCCGAGAGCACCAGCTTTATGGTAAGCTCTCGAAGTGCCAGTTCTGGATACGTGAGGTCCACTTTTTGGGACACGTTATCTCTGAGGCGGGAGTTGCAGTAGATCCCGCGAAGATTGAGGCTGTGTTAGCATGGGAGCCACCCAGGAGCGTGACTGAGGTTCGGAGTTTCTTGGGACTAGCTGGATACTATCGGAGATTCGTTCCAGACTTCTCCAGAGTTGCGGCATCACTCACGGCTTTGACGAAGAAGGGGAAACCCTTCGTGTGGACTGACAGATGTCAGCAGAGCTTCCAGGAGCTGAGACAGAGATTGACTAGCGCACCTATCTTGAGGTTGCCTGAGGAGGGAGTAGGGTACGTAGTCTACTGCGATGCATCAGGGACCGGACTCGGATGTGTTCTGATGCAGGAGCGGGCCGTGATCGCCTATGGATCACGTCAGTTGAGGCCGCATGAGCAGAACTACGCTACCCATGACCTGGAGTTAGCAGCAGTGGTCTTCGCTCTGAAGACATGGCGACACTATCTGATGGGCGAGCGCTTTACAGTCTTTTCCGATCATCAGAGTCTCAGGTATATCTTCTCGCAGAAGGATCTGAATCTGAGACAACGGCGATGGCTCGAGTTCCTCCAGGACTATGACTTTGAGATAGTCTATACTCCAGGGAAGGGGAACATAGTAGCCGATGCCCTCAGCAGGAGGACGGGCATTCAGCTACTCGAGGAGGCGACGGAGCAGCTAGCCTCTTTGCAGATATCCTTCGTGGATAGAGATGGAGCAGCCTTTCTTCAGTCTCTCACAGTCACTCCTCCACTACTGCAGCGAGTCAGGGAGGCACAGCGCGGGGACGCTGACTGTGAGACACAGCGTGCACAGATATCCTCGGGACAGGCACCTGATGGTTTCTCCCTTGGAGCAGAGCACGACATCCTTTTCAGAGGACGTGCCTTGGTACCAGTCACATTGCGAGAGGAAGTGCTGAGGGAGTTTCACACTTCTCCTTTAGCAGTACATCCTGGAGTGGCGAAGATGTACCAGGACCTCAGACGACAGCATTGGTGGCCGGGCATGAAGAAGGCTGTAGCAGAGTTCGTTTCTCGATGCCTTACCTGTCAGCAGGTGAAGGCAGAGCATCAGGTACCAGCAGGCTTGGTACAGCCCTTGGAGGTTCCGGAGTGGAAGTGGGACGGCATATCTATGGACTTCGTGACTGGACTTCCACGCACTTCCAGAGGTCACGACTCCATCTGGGTGATTGTTGACCGACTCACCAAGTCGGCACACTTCTTACCCATCAGAGAGCAGGGCTCGGTGGAGAGCTTGGGACGTCTCTACGTTCAGGAGATTGTGCGGCTCCACGGCGTGCCATCATCTATCGTTTCCGATCGTGATGCCCGCTTTACTTCCCGGCTTTGGAAGGGGTTACAGGAGGCGTTCGGGACGCATCTACGTCTTAGCACAGCTTTTCACCCTCAGACGGATGGTCAGACGGAGAGGACCATTCAGACTCTCGAGGACATGCTCCGCGCATGTGTCCTCGACTTTGGTCGTAGCTGGGAGGACCACCTACCCTTGGTGGAGTTCGCATACAACAACAGCTACCACTCCACCATCGGGATGGCACCGTACGAGGCGTTGTACGGCCGACCATGTAGATCTCCTTTGTGCTGGACAGACCCTGGGGAATCAGCACTGGTGGGACCGGAGATGGTCCAGGCCACGACAGAGAAGGTCCAGGTCATCCAGGAGCGGATGAGGACAGCTCAGAGCCGGCAGAAGTCATACGCTGACAGAAGGCGGAGGCCACTGGAGTTCGAGGATGGCGACCACGTCTTCTTGCGGGTCTCACCTCGACGTGGTATTCGGAGATTTGGCCGAGGCGGCAAGTTATCTCTGCGCTTCATCGGACCTTTCCAGATTCTCAGCAGGATTGGCGAGGTGGCTTATCGCCTGGCTCTACCACCTCAGTTGCACCGGGTGCACGACGTCTTTCACGTATCCCAGCTGAGGAGATACGTGCACGACCCGACGCACATCATTGACCATGGGGAGCTTGACGTTGACGATGGGGCGACTTTTACGGAGGTCCCGGTGGAGATAGAGGATCGACAGGAGTGGGTCCTACGTGGGCGATCGATTCCTCTTGTGCGCATCAGATGGCAGCACGGGAATCTCCAGGAGAGCACTTGGGAGCGGGAGGCTCAGATGCGTGCTCAGTACCCTCTTTTGTTCCCCTAGTTTTTGTTGTATCTTTACGGGGACGTAAAGCCCTGAGGTGGGAGTAATGTAAAGACCGTAAAATTCAAGGGAAATTTTTTCTTAATTTTCTTTGGATTTTTACAAGAGCGCGGTTTCAGACGGCACCTGATTCCGAGGCCCGGAGTGCCCGGAATTAATTTCCGAAGTTTGGCTCGGGTACGTTCAGTGAACGAACGAGCGGGAATTCCTAACTTTTGATCCGGTGCTCGGAATTGAAATCCGAGGGCACCGATGAACTCGCAGCGCCGATATTCGCTTAATGAGACCTTTTCGGGAGTTGCGTTTGTTGCGGGTTGAAAGTTACGTTTTGGGGTTTTTCAGTTAAGTTAAATAAAATTGTGTAAAACAAATTTTATTTAAACTTTAAAAAAAAGAACCTACCTAAGGGGGTTGGAAGTGGGACCCACACCCACTTAACCTCCCTTGGGAGGATTAAGTGTGGTGGGGCCCACACGAACCCCTAAATCTTTTAATAACCTCTCAACTTCCCCCTTAAACTCCTCTTTTAATAACATGACAACTTTGTTAATTAATGGAGTTGAATTGTTTGAATTGTTTGAATTTCAAACCTTTGAAATTCAAATTGATAATTGTGTGAATAAAATAAGTCTTTAGCTTATTTTATTTGGGTTAGAATTCTCTAGCCACCTTGAGAGAATTTGGAGCCTTCATCTTCTTCTTCTTCAAGCTCTGACGAAGAACGAAGAACGTCTTCATCCTCGACGAAGAACGACAACACTTCGTCAAGGATCATCGACTCAGAGACCTAGTATCTTCGGACCTCTGCTTCCTCTTCGGACCTTCTTCGTCGGCAAACGAAGATCCGCCAACAACGTGTCGCATCGGACGTAAATCTTCGTCAACGGATTTGACGAACGACGACCGCGACGCCTGAATTCCGCGACGCCGTCTTCCGCGGAACGTA
Source organism: Viscum album (assembly GCA_963277665.1). Taxonomy (NCBI): domain Eukaryota; kingdom Viridiplantae; phylum Streptophyta; class Magnoliopsida; order Santalales; family Viscaceae; genus Viscum; species Viscum album. Next base: position 1,227,314,246 of record OY728127.1, on the reverse strand, counting down.
GAGGATTTCTTTGAATCTCAAACCCGAGGTAGGGGATGTTTTTATTAATTATTTTATTCCATTCCTGAATCATGGATTTTAGCATGACTAAACGTGAGACTTTTTAGTTATGTTATTTGTTAACGCGAGGGGAGTCGGACCGCACGAACACGGCCGAAACCCCCTCCTTCGTTCATGTTGATTCATGCGGGTGGAAGCAAGAGGCGTGGTGCCGTCGCACCACGCGGATGAACATGCTTATGATTTCCGCAATACCGTCGCGCTTCGCCGAGGAGAGATTTCAAGAACGCGACGCCGTCGCGCCGCGTTGGGAGGATTCATGGCACGACGAAAGGGGCGCGGTGCCGTCGCACCGCGCCGGACGACGAACACCGCGGCCGGTTCCGGGCCGCGGTGAGACGAGGAGACCGCGGCCGGTTCCGGGCCGCGGCGGAAGGAAAGACCGGCGGCCGTGCCGCCGGCGTCGGGAGTCGAGGGCGGGACCGGAAATTCCGGTCCCGTTGGTAAAAACCGGCCGGCCAGCGGCCGGCCGGATGTCATAAAAGCCGGGGGATTAAACCCCCGGCCGGTTCTTCAAGACCCCCCTCTTAATGAGGGGGGCGGTTCATTAAAGGAGGGGGGGCAAAGCCCCCCCGGTTTTTGTCCAGCCGGCCCCCATCCGCGGGGGCCGTTTTTTAATTCAAGGCACGGCTTTAAGCCGTGCCGTTTTGTGAAACGCGGGGCTTAGCCCCCGCGTGCCTCCCGCGTGCGCCGCGGCACCCCGCCGCCAGCGCGGCACGCCGCCGCCGCCTCCACGCGGCCCGCCGCCGCCGCCACGCGGCCCGCCGCCGCCGCCACGCGGCCAGCCGCCGCCGCCGCCACGCGGCCCGCCGCCGCCGCCACGCGGCCAGCCGCCGCCGCCGCCCGCCGCCGTCCGCCGCCGCCGTCCGCCGCCGTCGGCCGCCGCGCCGTCCAGAGGGGGGGGGTCGGGCCGGGTCGGCCCGGACCCGGACCCCCCGTTTCGGACCAGATTCGGTTCTTGGCTCATAACTTGAGCCTCGGACCTCCGAATGACGAACCGTCTGCGGCAACGCGATCCTTGGATCGAGACGGTCGTTTCGGTATATCGCACTCAAGGTTTCGGGTTACTTTGAGTTCGGCCGGGTTGGTTCGTTCACGAAACCAACCGGGCCTTCGGAGCGGAAACACTCATATCTTGAGCTACGGACGTCCGATTGACGTGCCGTCAGTCGCGTAATGTTCCTCTTAGTGAGACGGATCTTTTGGCATACTCCGCCCGAGGTTTGGACGCAGGTGGAGTACGGTCGGGTTGGTTTTGCCTTAAAAACCAACCGGGCCCCGGAGACGAAAATGCCTATAACTCTCAGACCGGGCGTCCGATCGACGCGCCGTCTGTTGCGTTGAGTTCCTTTTGTCGATACGGAACTTTTGGATACATCAACTTCGGTCTTCGTGACAGTTGATGTATCAGCCTCTCGGCTCGTGGAGCGGACCCTCCGTACGAGCTTGCTGTGTGCGGGAACCCTAGTGCTGGTTGCGACTGTTCTACTGCGACGACGACAGTACAGAGATCCTGTGTGGATTCGACGACGACAGTACAGAGATCCTGTGTGGATTCGACGACGACGACTACAGCACTCAGCGATCCTACGTGGATCAGTGCTTCAGGTTCTGTGTGAGCCCGATCCTGTGTGGGTCCTTGCGCTCAGCGGTTCTGTGTGTGCCAGCGCCTACAGGTTCTGTGTGAGCCCGATCCTGTGTGGGTCTTCTGCGGGGGTTAGTTACCTATCGATCCTTCGTGGGTCCGACGACTTAGATGGATCAGTGATCATCTTTATCGTCCTTGAAGAAGTATACCTGTGTGAGCTGAATCCTGTTACTTTCCTTTGTGGAATACGTATACTTTCCTGCGTGGACTGAGTTATACTTGAGCTCGGAGGTTGGAGCGTATTTGAATTGATGACTTAGGTATATGTATGGGCATATACCTAAGCAGTGTTGGTTGTTACTTCGTGATTGTACTTTGCTTCGTGGTTTATCCTTTGTGGATTTTGAGAGACCTTCAGGGGTCTCGGGGTCCCTACTGAGTAGCTTATACTCACCCCTGCACGGGCTTCGCCCGCACTACGTTGTGTTGGTTGCAGACGACGGACAGCGTTGACCTTAGCTGAGGTTCGCGGAGCGGGACGGTACCCGGAGGTGGACCACTGGGCGGGACGAGCACGGAGCGGACGGTGGGACCCGTGGAGCAGAGGAGCTATCTGTACCCACCCTTCAGGTGGGATTTCCGGTGGACAGCTCGGAGTAGCGGCCTTTACTTTACAGTTGCTGTTTTTCCCTTTTCGAGTTGTACTTTACTTTCAGTTTGGGTTTGTATTCTGGCCCATTTACTTTTCCGCACTTTCAGTTGTTCTCTGCTTTCTTAGTGATTACCTTCCGCTTGTTTACTCTGTGGTGTGTGTTTTCTTTTCAAAGGCAATGCCTTCCCTTTTTACCGGGATTTACGCCTTGGTGCTAGTCGCCAGCCCCTGGCCTATGGAAGGCGGGCTTGGGGTAGTCACGGCTCGGACCCCGAGGGCGGGTCGTGACATACTAGGACTTTACGATAACTATTCTTATGTTTCCATTTCACGAGGTTATGAATAAATATATTCCACATGATATGGATTGAATAAAATAGAATGCATGGATAATTTACAAGGGATATTAATGTCTAATTTTAGATTAAAATGTTTCATATATTGTGGAAAAATGTTTATTTGATGATGGAAACATAGAAATTTTTTTGTCAATAGTTTTGCTAAATTTTATTATAATAAACTTCTAAAGGGTCATTCTAATGTAATTTAATTTCACTGTGATATTTAAATTTTTGACATCTAAAATTAGGTCTCTTCAGTTCATTTAAATACATTTATAGGAAGAATTTGTATATTCATATCGGATTATTGGTGCCCAAAACCATGGAATCACAATAGGGATTTATTAGACACATCCCATCATTCATCCATATATATATAATTTTATTTTATGTTTGTGTGACACCTGTAATCAATCATTAAAAACAAAAACATCACTTACATAACCCTTGAAAATGAAATAGGTTTTATGAATAAATTCATCTAATATTTAACAATCCATCATAATAAAATTGGTTTATGATATCATATGAACAAATATCATGTGTAACAGAGGGAACACAATTTTTTTGACATATATATAATATACATTTTTTAAAATTATTTTTTAAATCATAATAAAAACATGATGAAATTGTCTCTTTTAAAAATAATGGAGAATATTTAAATATAATTTGCTAAAAAATATTTTAATCTTGATTGAAGATTTTAAAAATTACCCTTTATGCCAATTTTTTTTAATTATAATTTTTTTAGAAAATATTTACATTTACAAAAACATTCATGGATATGATGTGGAAATATACAAGACTTCTTTTATAAAAAATAAATCCCATAAAATATCTTTTAATATAGTGAATAGTTTTTAAAATAAATGTTTTATTTTGGAAATGTGTTAAAATAATTTTTTTGATTTATAAATCATTTATAATCAATATCATCTAAAAACCCATTTTTAATACATAAATAGGAATATTTAAACAAAATATTTATCTTAATGGAAAAATAAATCATTAAATGAAATTTCAAAAAATTTATTACCATAGTCCTATAATGAAATGTTACATTTCATAAGCAATAGTCATTTTCAAAAAGGTAAGGTGATTTTTAAAAAAAAAATTAAAAAAATTATTTGTTATTAAAGAAATGAAAAGGCATAATGGTTTTCTAACTGGTATGTATAGTGGAAGATATAATATTCAATAATCAATATCAAAAACATTATATCATTTTAGAATACATTTATTGAATACTTGATTATAAAATTGATAATATATTTTTTAAAATGAATAGAGAAAATTGTAAATCATTATAAATAATAAAATATTTTTATTGAAAAAAATAAAATGTACATTATTTAGAATATTGAACATGGAAATTGTAGATCTCGTTTTTAGGGAATTGGAATTATTTGTGGAATCATTAAATTATCATGAGGAATGAAATTTTTTAATGTGATTAAATAGAAAAGAATGAGTAAATGAATTATAATACCATCATAGAAAAAAATAAAACTATCTTGTAAAACCAAATTCAATGTATAATTAGTATGACTCATCAAAGGAATTTTTTTCAAGAAAATCCCTTTCATGTTACTACAAAATTCTTGGAACACACTTTAATCTCCCATATAATAAACATAAATATATTAATAAAAAAATTTAGAAAATTATTCATATATTTCACCCTATAATGAATTTAGTTAAATTTATTTTTATACATTTATTATTTAGTTATAGTTTATATTCATCATCAAATACTAGAATTTCTTATAATTTTGTGGACTTTATAAATTACTGATGTTAATTCACTTTATTTTAGAAAATATTAATCATTATTATATTTTCAATTTAACCAAAATATATTTTCAGTAACTATTTATATTACCCTAATTTCATTCTTTGATTATTTAGTGATTATTCTGGAAGACATAATAAGTGACAAGCATGTTCTGGTAGTTTTTTATGAACACCGGTCGGCATGTCTGTAATGTGATAAATATTAATATAAATGTTCTATAAATATAGTCCAAATATCATTTTAACATTTATGTCTATTAATACCAATAGATTGGTTTCTATAGTCATCCAAGATATAAATTTATAACATCATTCACGCAGGTAGTTAAACCAACATAAACATGAATATTCTACAATTTGTTGGAGTATATGGTAAAGAAAGTGATTGATTTGGAATAATTTCATTATTAAATGTTTATAAGGATATTATTTTGATGAATTTAATGTGGTATATCATATTTTAAAAGATTTTTATTAATAATAAATATATATATATGAGAAACTATAGGTGTTACTTTGTAGAGATAGTAGTCTACATATACACATGACTATCATGTACATTTTTATTTAATGTAAAAAGGATGTAATAGGTTTATATTTTTATAATCTTAATAATTTTTTGAATGTTGTTTTTATTTAGTAAATAAACCATTTGACTATACCATGTATGATTATTAGGTAAAATAGATCACATTATCTATAAGGTTGAAAGTTTTCACATAACAAAAGAGACATTTTTTTAAGTGGTTATGACAATGGTAGATAATGGTTATCCAATTAAGAAATTACAATTTCAGTCTCTATATGATAAATATTTAATTATTTAAATATTTTGATCATGTATTTTGATTTGGTAAGGAAAATAAATGAGAATTGTGTAATTGAGAATTTTTCCAACTGTTTTGATGATCTCCATTGTGAATTAGAATACGGTTTTGAGAGATTAACTTTTGAGAAGACTACAATCTATTAGAATCATATAGGAGTGTTGGAAATTAATTTTTTAAATATTTTTGTATAATATTAGAGGCTTTATGTGTGATAAGAAGTTGGGTGGTGAAAACTACTTTTATAATTGGGGTGAGATGCAATTTTGAAATAATATAAAAAGTGAATCCACTATTCAAATGACATGTGGATCAAATAGTAGAAAATATGTATCACGTATGTGTAAGGTTGTTGAATCTTTTGAAATATAATTTCACACATTTTTCTAATATATATTCTTCACTTATATTATTTACTTTTACTATTTTTCATTTTTACACGGGTAAATTACTTTTACCAATGTAATTAACTTTTAATATCAGAAAATAAAATTTTACTTAATAAATTTATTTATACATAATGATAAAAATTATGAAAATCAAATTTTATACTATAACTTATATGGATTGTAAAAAGTTATTTTAATACAGTGCACAAAACATGTAACAATGATTTTTAAAAAAGGTTTATTTTATTGTATAATATTTATAATTAATATAATATAATAAGTAATGATTATTTATATGAAGTTAATTATTTTATAATTTTGAAAATTATAGTTATTTTCCCTTAATATTAATCCAAAATAGAATTCCACCTTGTGGATACAAAGTAAAATGAAACGATTTAATTTTTTTTTCATAGAGTGAAATATAATTTATGATTCCATTTTGTTAAACATAGAATTTAAAAATTCAAAATATTATTTATAAATGATTTATTTTAATTTATAAATATATTTTTTACATAAAAAATGATTCATAAATTTTAAAAATGTACTATTATTTAGATTATTTCCCAAAAAGAGGCAGTATACAAAAAATTAGTATTTTTTACTATTCAACATAAATTCCATCCCTTTAGAAAAAATAAAAAAATTATTCCTAGGATTATTTTGAAATAAAAAATTGAAAAATAAATTTCATTTCATGAAATTAAAATTATAAAAATTTATAAATTTATATTTTATTGGAAAATTAAAAAATTATGAAAATATAATTTTATAGAAAAATGACTTAAAAAATTAACTATTATCATTATTATTTCCTATAATTTATTAATTAAAAATAGCATGAGTGAATTAATTATATCAAAAAATACATTTTGAAAATAGTATAATATTTTAAAAAATTAAAATGCAGTAAAATAATTTTAAGAATACATTTTAAAGTCGAATATGATCTTATTTGTTACTAATTGAATTGAATAAGTGCATTTGTATTAAAAATGAACTTTTTTTCTTAAAAGATAAAATGGGTATTGTATAAAATACATGATATATATATATATATAATTTTTTCAATAACAATTAAATTTATGTATCATTCAAATTTCAACGAACATTACTATTAGTTATCTTTTCATATGAAAATATTACATGGTATTTTATTGTGGTAGTTGAGGGTGGTAGTTCTGATCTCATGGTTCTTGTGAAATTTCAACCATTGATAAATTATCTAGAATATGATTCCACACATACCATAATTGTTGGAGTTCATACTGGGATTGTTCTTGAAAAAACCCTAGGGATTCTACCTTCATTCTATACATGGAAAACTTATCTGCATAATAAAGACTTAAACTGCTTGATTCCATCACATTCAATTTTTTGCTAAATATAATATTCCCATTTCTTCTATTTATATCAATTAATTTTACAGTTATATTATAATGTTCAAAATAAATAATTTTATTCTTTATGTTTCATGGTTTTATTGTAGTTCAACATTTCTTGTAACGAATGATATTAGAGATAGTTTTAAATTAAATGTATATACTAAAACATAATAGTTTTATAGATTGTAGAGAATTTGCTGAACCACACATACATATACATAGTAAAAATCCCAGACATTTAGAATTCTCACATTTTCATGTTTTCCATTGATCACACTCAAGGCATTTGTATCCTGTATTATTACTCATAAGGATTTCAGGTACATTCCATAAATCTCTACGAGAGCCTTAAATAGGGAAACAAATTACAAATAGAGATTAGAAGACCTCTCACCCTATCATTTAACAAATATTTCCATCATTACCACCCCAAATGATTGATTATTGTTCCAAATATAGAAATTTATAGAATCAGGTAATCATTAAATAAAGAAAATTTATATTTGAAAGTAATGTATTAGAAATAAAAAATTGAAAAAAAATAATTCACTATATTAATAATGAAAGATATTACCCATGCACTTTTTACACATGATATGAACTTATGGGTTCACTTATTTGTGTTATGTCCCTCTGACATTCTTTATATTCAAATGGATTCTTCAATGATAATAATATAATCAATAAAATTATAGAGAAATCACAGGTGAATATCTATTGAGAAATTTGTTATTAGAATTTTCCAATCAATAAAATCCTTAACCTATATAAAAATGGCTATGTTTACATTGGTATCATTTACCCATGAAATAATTTCATCAAACAAATACCACCAGTACTTTGTTTCCAATGCCATGGAACATATGTACCATTATGCATATTTCATAATAATAATAAATAATTCATACAAAACCATTGAAATGTTTATTACCATGTAACAATCATATCAATATTATTTTTATGGGAGAAAGATACTTATATTACAATATTCAACCACATCGGGTGCTAGTCCTTAATGTTATGTGACACCATTTTTTTAAATTAGTGATGATGATGATATACACTATATAATGATAACCAACATATATATTATTTGGATAAAACCAATTAATCATCGTAAATTTCATTTTCATATGTCCCCAATACATCAAGAAACTCCATTATATGTTTTGATTTCTTTAGTTTTCCTATACATGGACTTTAGGAAGATGCTCTAATGGGCGTAGTCCTCTATTGATTCCTTGAAACTTGTTCTCACACCTTCTACCACCATCAACACCAATACTGAAATGTATATGATAATGGTAGCTCGGGGATGATTCTAGGTCACCATTTGGAAGAAACCTAATATATCATCAAGTAATGTCTCAATGAAGGCATCAACTCTACCCTCATTATAAAGGCAATAATTATATTAATAAGATATCCCCCTCCCCTCTCCCCCTATGTGGAATACTGATAACCTTTGTATCTCTCCCTTGAGTATTCATTATGGGGGACCTATATGTTAATGTTGGGGTATAAATAATGGAGGTATCAACAAAGCCAACAATCAACAAATCAAGTGACACAGAGGTCTTACCCATTGAAAATAGAAAATTGGAAACTATGAATTTCCACCCCTAATTATTTATAATGAATTCTCTCCTATAATTAATGTGAAGACTACATGTGGTGATTTTCTCCATAGTGATGGTAAAACCAAAATTATATATATTAAATTTGTTTTTTTTTTGTATTTATAAAGGAATTTTCAAGTAATAAAGTTATAAAAACTCATACACAACATCAATTATTTTGGATTGTTATATCAGGTTGAATTTAAAAGACTGTTAAGAATCATAACCATTAATAATATATTAATCGAATAGTGATAATAGAACTAGTATATATAATTTTTTATGATAATTTGAAATTCACATAGATGGATGAAGTGAGGGAGTCCACCAATAGGATTATATCCTATGAAGCCAACTTATCATTACATAAAAGGGATATAACATCACTAGTGTTTTCCCTTTTCCCTTCCCAAGATAGTATTCAATACTAAATCATGAATGAAATTGATTATGAAGAAGTTCATACTCATCAAGATCATGACCCATACCATGTTCATCGAACAACCCCTCGAAAATCCCACCATCTCACCCCATACCCTTTTGGAATTCACTAGTGTAATAAAGGGATATGTATATAGAACCTAATAATATGAATTTAAATATTTTATTATAACTAAAAATGAATATATTTATCCTTTATTTTTAATATTACTTTTTAAATGATTATATAGTGAGTTTGATAAAAATTTGATTTTGATATGATAAAAAATTGTATTTTTAGGAAGATATAAAGTATTAATGAGGATACCTATTTTTATGAATTTATTATTTTTTAAAAGAAATATTATTTTAATAAAATTTCATTATTAATTAATATTTATTAAATAAAAATGATAATATAAATTTATGAAGTTAAATGAAATTGTTATAAGGGTATGAAATTAATTATTGTCAAAAAATAGAATTTTTCCACATATGGGTTTTTGTACTCAAAAGTGTGAATTCTCATGTTCAAAGAATTATTTTGAAAAAAGTGTTTTATTTTTAAATTCAAACCATATATCTTATAAAATGGGTATTTTTTCATAAATTTCTAAGAGAAATTAATTTTCATGTAAAAATTAATTATGGTATAAATACATGATATATATTACGAAAACATAGTGACAAAAAAGTAATTTAATATACTCTATATATGGTATCTACAAAGAAAAACATATTTAAACTTTAAAATAATGTGTTTTTAGGTTTTTTTATTAATTTTAAAACCCCTTAACGAATCCTTTAAAACCAATATAATATTTTAATTATTAAAAATCTAGTCTTTAAAATATTGTATATCTTCTACATCACCATAGTTAGTATTTTAATGATATTGGTTCATTAAAATTTTAAATAATGAAAAACACTTCACATTGGTAGAAAACTTGGTATGATAACATAAAAAGGTCTATGGTTATTATTCCATTATCATATAAAGTCCAAATTCTATGTTCGGAAATTAATAATGATTTATCCTATCTATTTATATATAAACCTATCAAAAACCCAATTAATTTTTATTGAAATTGTGACATACGGAACGTGGATGCTGCATAAAGGGTGCTACAAGAACGGTGGGACACATGGCCTCAGGTGAAAATCCACAAAAACTAGAGACTACCAACTTGAAGTGAGCACCTCGGGTGTGTCATTGTGGAGACTATTCCCTTATTACCAAAGATTATCACAACAGATGCATATAATCATAGATATGTAGATAGAAGTATAAATATAAGAAAACAGATGGTACAATAGAAATATAGATAAAATAATAACAAAAACTGAAACAACTAGAATAACATTAAACAACTGATGGTATATCATGTCACTAGAAAAAAATGGATATCATGGATATGAGACAGTAGGAATAATATGTTCCATAATTAATAAATGAAATAAATGAAATAAATGACTATCCCAAGATCTGGATTGGTCAACCTAAATCAATCTCTATCCTAAATAGCAACCATTAAAGTGTTTTAAGTTGTATTTGTCCCTTTATCAACACCAGCAACCATGTAATCTACTACGGTTACCAAACGGCCCCTGAAGTGGGTGTGCGATAAATCTTAGTGGGCCACCACAAACTATGTCTTCAACCTCTAGCCCGTGTAATGGAAATGTAAATGTGTGCCAGGATGCATTTATAAAAAAATTATTAAAATGTAACTAAATACCCAATTACTTTGACCAGACATTAGCTGGTGTCTGAACATATAACCAATTCATTATTTTATTTTCACTAGTTTATAAACAGGTCACATGTTACCAATTGAAAAGGTTCCTTATTGTAATAAGGAAACCATTAATGATATATAATAGTGAATTTCCAAGGTTATTACCAAGGTTATGTAGTCCTTAAGGTGTTCCCACAATGTAATAAATGTAACCTTGAATTTTTAAGAGTGTAATCCATGGAGCATAGTCCAATTAATTCCACAATAAGGTGCCTACAAAATCCAAAATGGTCATCCAAGGTAAATTGGGTTTAAGTAGAGACAGGGCCTTATGGTTTATAACCATGGAACCTACTTGTTTATACTAGATCCAGGGAGTGTAACCAATGCATCATTCAGTAATATGTGATGGATTCTATGGTGCCATACTATACATCAAAGAATAAACAAGGATTAGGATCTTGGTGGGTATCAACCTATAATAGCTGTATCCATGAATCCGAATGGGGTTCCTGAGTTCTCATGGAATTCTCCGATTTGAATCCATGGTGAGCTCGAGTCATGTCATTTATGTTTAATTATGAAGTAATATTATATTTCATTGTGTTAAAACCTTTCCTTTCATTAGCGTGATAAGGTCAGGTAGCATTCTCACCTTTTAATCAAGTCATGTGGTTCAAGCCTTTCCTTTCAAAAGTGTGACAAGGACAAGTAGCATTTAACCATTCATTTAATCCATTTAAATCATAATACATATTAAAGGATCATTCCACTACCTTCCATTTATGTGTAATGAGGTAATAGAGGCATGAAACCAACCGTTCAATTAAATTTAAGGCCAAGTCATATAAATAATATACTTTCCAATTCACAGCTCACATTTTATTATCAAACTGAATCACTTACCATTGATGGGTCTGGTGGTGATCATACATTGTGCATTCCATTATAAAATTCACAATATAAACCAATTTGTTTAATATATAAAATATTACACTTAGAATGGCCATGATAAGGAACACCTGAACAATGGAACTAACATGTCAAAACACTAATAAAAAAATATGGAATAACCTTGGACTAGGAAAGGATTGAGTTGTGGGTGTAACCACTAATAACTAATCACGTATTTGGAAAGATAATTAACATATGACTCTAAAATGATTACAATCATGGAATATAAATTATATAAACAAGACACGATGAAATTGGTGTGCCCTACCTGGCAAATCCCAAATCAAAAAACATGAGGGATGAGTTATAGACCACCAACATTAGGTTTGTTTGAATATCTTCCCATGGTATTGGCCCCTAATTTTGATCATATTGGAGTGTATCTATGAAAGGGAGAAAAAATATCACACCAACATATCTAGAAAGAGAGAAAAAAAGTGGAGGAATTGATTAAACAAAATCAAGTATTACCGTTGCACATCCAACATGACAAACAAAACCTTGGTCGGATCCCAGGTGAAAGAGATCTATTTATCCATTGTATTGGACTTAAAAAATCGAATTGAGTGTAAAAGGGGAACATCTTGATAGTTCTCGTATTATGTGGAAGGAGGGATAATAGATCATCAAGGGTAAAACTGTGAAATTACACTGAAAATGGCATGTGAAATGTTTGACAAACCATGCACAAACTATGCATGGTTACATGGTAAGAATGGGAACATTCACTATTGGGATGCACATCCATGCACAAACAATTAGATGTGTCTATGTTTGCAAAAATACTAACCGCACGGTTGGGAAAACTGTGCTCTAACTGTGCGACTTGGATAGTTTTTCCCAAAAAGATGTGTTCTTGACTATAAAAAACCCCAAACACCCTTGGTACTTTTACCAACTAAACATTCATCCAAAAATGGTCCAAGATAAGGGTTTAGACAAAAATTTAAGGGATATAAAAATGAGTGAAGAATCGAGTTCGTAAAATCACCCCCTTAAAAGAACTCATCCTCAAGTTCACCTTCCATGGGCCAAGAAACAATCTCTGAGAAAAATTCTAGCCATTGGGAACTTAGTTCCGCCTCTTGCTCCAAAGTCCCATCCTGTACCTAGCCATGTGTCCATAGCACTAGTACGTGAGGGATAGACTGGCCTCAGAAAGACTTCATGCTCTGACCAAAGATGTGTACCGGATTCTCCTCAAAGGTATCATCAACATCTAACTCAACTTATTCAGGTTCAAAATTATGAGATAGATCATAATGATACTGGAGAAACTGTTAAAAATTGAAGTAATCATGCATGTCACGATACCTCTAATGTATTATCCATCGATAGGATACTGTCCTAACTCCCTCTAGAATCTCAAACTGACTTACTTAACAAGGTGACAACATCCCTTTCTTTCTTAACCATCTATACCCAAGCCTAGGATATACCAGAAGGAAAACAAGGTCTCCAACCTCAAACTACAGAGTTATTAAATGATGATCTGGGTAATATTTTTTATAGACTAAGCATTAGTAATACATTTGTCAATCAATTAGAATTTATCTAAAGTCTACTAATCAAGAGAATTTCCTAGTATGGCTGCCACACCTTCCTCGAGATAGCATAGTGGTGAATGATATGACCTAACATACAAGGCTTCAAAAGGAACCATATAAAATTTTCCCAGAATGCTGTAATTATAGGTGAAGTTGACAAAAGGGATTTGATTATCCTATAAACTATAGAAATCAAGGACACGTGCAGTGAGCATATCCTCTAGAACCTGTATTGTCCATTCTGATGGTCCATCAGTCAGAGGGTGAAAATATGTTGTTAGATGCACCTATGCTACCATATCCTTTTGCAACCCCTTCCAGAACCATTAATTGAAATGATCATTCCAATATGAAATGCTAGTATGAGGGACCCCATGGAGTCATATGATCTCCCGAACATATAGTCTAGCTAGATTATCATGTGAGAATGTATCATGAATTGGAATTAAGTGGGATTATTTTGTTCATCAATCAACGAATACTGAAATAAATCACAACCACTTGAAAAACATAGTAATACAAACTTGAAACCCCATAACAATTTCTTTCCATTTCCATTTTGATACTGGAAGTTGCTGTGAAAATCCTACAAGTCTCTAGTGCTTCACATTCACCTGATGATAGGTGAAACACCTGTTGATAAAGCATCCTACTAGACATTTCATTCCAGGCCACCAATACTAGAGTTACATGTCTTGATACATCTTCTATATGTCAGGATGAACATCCCAATGAAAAACATGGGAATCATTCATCAACTCCTCTCCCATATATGTAGGAACTCAAATGCATCATCATAGATTCAATATTTCAACTATATCCATAGACCAATCCATATGTGGGTTATCTCCTAATATACTATCATGAAGAACCAAGCCTTTAGGATCTAAAAATTGTCCAATTTTCACTTTCTCAAGGAGGGAAGAGGTAACTCTCAAGGATGTGAGATATGACTGATTGTGACCATCATGAAACATAAAATGAAGTTTAGAAAATGGGTCCATTATCATCCATTCATCATTGGATTCTTGTAAGGCATGTGTTTGAGTTTTCTGACTCAATGCATCTACTACTACATTGACTTCCCCAGTGTATAATCAATCTTAAAATCAAAGTATTGTAGATATTTGACCCATGTCTACTATCTGAGGTTCAATTCAGGCTGAGTAAAGATATATTTGAGGTTATTATGGTTAGTGTACACCATAATGAACTCCCCCCAACAAATAATGCCTCTAGTGACATATGTAATGGAAAACTACTACTATCTCAGAATCATAAATCATGTAATTTAACTCATGAGGCCTCAACTATCGAGATCAATACAAAAATACTCCTTATTATTGCATTAGCACTACCCCTAGATGATGCCTAATGCATCATAGAAGATAGTATAACCAATGACTAGATCCGAAAGAGTCTGAATAGGTGTCAAAACAAGCCTCCCTTTCAGCTCCTAAAAGGATTTCCCACATGATTTTGGCATATGAACTTGACACACTTCTTTTTAAGTCCATTAGGATGAGAATAAATGTTGTAAATTTCTTGTATGAAATTCTTGTAATATCCTATCAGCCATAAAAAACTACATATATGAAATAGGTTCTTGGGATGCTCCTAGGAAACTACAACACAAACCTTTTCTGGGTCAATAGATACTTCTGATTTCGATGTTATATGTCCCAAGAGGTGAACATTTTTTATCCCAAAGTGGAAGCTTGAATTCTTTGTGTAATGATGATTCTCCCTTAGTGTACTCAAATTGAACTCAAGATGGTTAGCATGATCACTATGTGTATGAGAATACACAAAGATATCTTTGAAAAAGACCATGAGAAAAAAGTCTATATAGAGGTTAAAAACCCTATTCATCAGTGCCATGAATGTTGCGGGCACATTCGTAAGATTGAAAAACATAATAAGGTACTAATACAGACCATAGTAGCTATGAAAATTTGTATGAGGTATGTCTAATGGCATGAAACACACATGGTGATGACCAGATCTCAGGTCGATCTTGGAGATGAACTTTTCTCCTCAGAGCTGGTCAAAGAGATCGTCTATTCAAGTAATTGGATATAGGTTCTTGACTATATGATGGTTCAACCTTCTGTAATCCACACATGGTTGTAAGGTTCCATCCGCCTTCTTGGTGAAAATGATGGGAGAACCCCAATATGATGTACTAGGATTTATAAAACCTTTAGCCTCTAAATCCGCTAATATCCTTTTGATCTCATGAAGATATGTAGGTTCCATCCTACATCGAGGAATGTACAATAGATATAATCCTTAGAAAATCTTTATTTTGAACTCTACCTCTCTCACAAGAGGTTATCCTAAGAATTCGTCGAGAAATTCATCCCTAAAAATTTACACTATGAGATGGAAATTAGTTTTGTGAAAACCCAGATAATCTATGATGATATTTTCAATCTGGATTGTCACTCCACCTATTGCATGATTCTCTATTCCCGCTCTACCATCCTTGATATTCCACTCACCCTTATTTAGATAACTGCTCCCTCTGGTGATGTAAATGATACTATATGACAATAACAATCTACAAAAGGATGATAGAGGAATAACCATTCCATTAAGAGAATGAAATAAAATCCTATAATATCCAAAATGAAGAGGTTCCATAATAAAGGGTAACTACCAACCTCAAGGGAAAAATCCATGCACTGGAATATACCCTCTGTTTGTATGCTTAACGTCGTATCTAGGGTCAATACACCATAGTGATAAGATATCTCTAGTTCAAGATGTTCCACAATACACTCTGAGATAAAGGAGTTTCAAATAACTATATCAAATAGAGCAGCTACTATAGTGGAGGATACTAGAATTGTACCTCATTCACCAGATGGCCCCACATCTATATCCTTGGGTATTGGATGTAGTTCATTCAACTAGCTTGTTCCACGAACCAGTGAAATATATTGACTATCACGATCCTAACTACTCTGCTGGCACTATTGGTGATCTGGGGTCTGGCTACCACTTCCATGACCTCCTCCTCATCCAGACCTACCGGTCCTAAACTAACTCTCTATCTGACATAGCGTAAAGGAAACTTCTCAAGAAGGTGGATCTGGCACGAATCCTTTTCCAGTCAAAGATGTTGGAAAGGTCTTGTAGAAACATTGATAATTCCATATAAGTCCACAAGACCAACCCTCTAGTGGGTCTCAATTACAATGGGACACTGAATACCACCATCTTTCACACTGATTCCACACCAAAGATTTATCTAAATGTTTACTCTTTTTGTCACTTCTCTAATGAGAAAACTCAAGGGACCGCTTCCTACCACCTGAAGAACAACTTCCTGATGCAGAATTGGTCCTTTATGACCTGTATTATTTCTACCCCTCAAGTTAAACTCAGTGATAATATGATTATCTAATATTCAAAAAAGGTATATAGGTGAATGGAATTTACATGCATACAGATGGAATACTAGATCCCATCATCAAAGCATCCAGAAAGAGTTATCACACTGCCATCTAGAAGCGATGAAAAGTCTCACAACAATATAAAATGCATTGAATATTCCATATCTTACATATAACCCTATTTGAAATGAAAAAACTCTCTACCTCTATCATATCTAAGCGTTTGAGGAAAGAACTATTCATATAAAGTATTCTTGAAATGAACCCATAACATGCCCTAATGATAACAATCCTGGTTAATCAAATCCCTCCACTGCCTGGAAGAATCCAGAAGCATGATTGTTGCAATGTTGAACCTCATATCAAGTGGTGTCTATAGATTCTAGAATATAGATATTCTATCTTCAAGAAAAGGGTGAACATCATATGCACTGCCATCCACTCAAAAGGTAGGAGGATGTTGCTTCTATAACTCCTGAGTCAGATCAACCATCATAGGTGAATGTTTTGGATCACCATGCATGGACTCCATGTGATGTAGGAAACTATCATGAAATTGGGAATCAGTTCCCATATCAGGTAAAATAGGTAGTACCTCGAGTAGAAATCCTATAGGTAATACTGGAAGCTTAGGGCCCACAACATTTGGAGCATGGTGGTCGCCACCTTCCTAGCGCACAATACGAGAATTTCATGGTTACATTGGTCTAAAATTTCCAAGAAGATGCCTCAGAATAAGGTTAAACAATAAGATAACATTACTATCTGATGATAAACATAGGAAAATGCTTTATCCAATTAATACTACCCAAACTACCTACATAGACGACCAGGTATAAGTATGTTCTCAATTATAAGTTTCATTTCATTTTACATTAAATTTATAGGTTCACTCCTTTACCTATAATAAACATTAAAATATGGGATAGGAATGTGAAACCAACTCATTTTAGATGTTGTGATTCAATTTATAATAGACATACACTTCTGATGAATCAGTTCCCATACACCTATCACTACAAACGACAACCATTTATTTATAGCATAATGGCTCAACTTGGTAAAATACTCATCCCAAACCATGAGGGCCCATACCCATCATGAATTGAGACTTGAAATCACTCAATCAAAGCCAAAAGTAATACAAGAATAGTCTAACTTTTACAGGATCACCCAATAATCACAAGCATATCAAGCAATGAAAAGCAGTGAAATGCACCTATATGGCATTGAAAAATGCATGACTTGAGAATTCTAGGTTCCTATAATGATGCATGTAACAATTCTCCTTTCCCGCATATAATCAGTTCAAGGATGAAAGAAAATAATCAATCAAATTAATAATCATCAACTCCACACATCATTTTTGTTACCCCATAGTGAACTAATATTAACTATATTAAGAAAAAGCAGAAAAAAATGATATTGTACACAACATGGTTTTTACCCTAAACATGGGTTCTCAAAACCCATGCACAACTTATAAAAAATTACCAAGAATTACTAATCTCCAACAAATTTTCTCTAAATAGTAATGAAATAAAATAACCCCTATGATACCAAATTATGATATACCAGACCCAGATTCAACTTCATGGGTTCCTTCAGCCTAGTGGGCCACATTGCCTCAAGCACATCTTCCCAAATGCAATAGGCGGCAGACTAGCAGTGAGGGCCTAGGTTGTGTCTATGGGGATACTGTGCACTCATTAAAAATGTTTATCATAGAAGAATAATGAAAATGTATTTAAGTAGATTGTGGAAGAAATATAAATAAACAGAAGGAACATCCAAAAAGTAGAGACAACATAAATAATAACTGAAACAACTGGAATAATAAAAAAATAAGACCTCAGGTCATTAAAAAACTGGAAAACATAGATATGAGAAAACATGTATAACATGTTCAGAAAAAGAATAAATAAAATAAAAAACTCTCCCAAACATCTCGATATCCAGCTCAGTCATCTGCTATCAAGATCCATCTGAAATAGTATAAAATAATGTTTTTGATGCATTATACCTCCCTTTATAAACACATATAACCATGTAATCTACACTGAGTACCAAATGGTGCTTGGAGAGGGTGTGAGATATATCTCAGTGGGCCACCACCAATGAGGTATATATCCTTTGGCCCATGTAACGAAATGTTTCAGTTTTCAAGCCTACATATATGAGGAAATGTAGAAAAATGTAAATAAATACCCAAGTACCTACTTTATCCATTGGATGGATTCTTAAACTATTACCAATTAGTTATTTTATTTTTACCTGTTTATAAACAAGTCTCATGATAGAAATTGAAAGGGTTCCAAATTATAACAAGGCAACCTGTAATGATATATAATAATGATGTCCCAATGTAATAACCATGGTGATGTAGACCTAAAGGGATTCCAAACCAGTAATAACTATATATTGGCATGGATAAGTGTTTAATCCAAGGATCATAGTCCTAGGTATTACACAATAATGTGACAACTAAATATTAGGTGATCAGCTAAAGTAAAATGTGGCTATGTAGAGACCATGCCCTATGGGTTGTAACAATGGAACATACTTTTAAATTTTTATCCTAGGAGTGTATCTCTGGAATATTTTATTAATATGTGATGGATTATATGGTTTCATATAGGAAATAAAAATAATATATAAGGATAGGGTTCTAGGATCATATCAACCTATGCATGCCATATACTTGAATCAAAATGAGGTTACTGAGTTCTCATGGCATTCTCCGACTAGAATACAAGGTGATCCAGAGTAAGGCCATTCCTATTTAGTTATAAAGTAATGTTATATTTCATTTGGTTTATGCCTTTCCTTTTATTAGTGTGATAAAGTCAATTAGCATGGAAACTTTTTAATCAAGTCATTTGGTTCAAGCCTTTCTTTTCATTAGTGTTATAAGGCCAAGTATCATAAAAACATTCTTTTAACCCATCTAATGAATATTCCATATTGAATGATTTTTCTGTTACCTTACATTAATGTGTTAAGTGGTACTACGGATATAAAACCTACCATTAATTTATCTTTATAGCCATGTCATATACTTCGTATACATTCCAATTCAAATTTCACATTTTCTTATAAAATTGGAGAACTTACATTAGAAGGGTCAAGTGGTGAGAATACATGCTAATTTCCATTATGAAATTCACCATATAAACTAAGACACTTAATATTAAAATTCATACCCATATAATGGTCAATCCTAGGCACACCCAAAACATGGCACAAAGATGTTAAAACACTAAATTAAAAATATGGAATTAACTTTAACAAGGAAATGATTGAGTTGAGGGTGTAACCACTAACATCAAATCAAATATTTGGAATGATCATAACCACACAGTTCTAATGATTATAATAATGGAATATAAATTCTATAAACAACACCCAACAAAATCGATGGGCCCCACAATAAAAATCTAAAATCAAGAAACTAGAGGGATGAGTTATAGGTCAGCCACCTTAGGCTTGTATGAATCTCTTCCTCTAGTATTTTCCCTTCATTTTGATCATATCAGAGTAGATCAACTAAAAGGAGAGAAAATATCACCTCATGATATCTAATTGAGATCAAAAGAGAGGAGGAAAGGCTTAAATGGACTCAAGAACTTACCGTTGTACATCCAACAAGATTATCAAAATCTCAATCGAATCTTGGATGAATGAGATATCTTGATCCCTATATTTGGAAATAAAAAATCACTAAATTGAGAGGAAAGGGGGTTAATACTACTGTTTCTTATGTTAGGAGGAAGAATTATGGTCAATAGATCATTAAAAAAACTAGAAAATTATCCAGAAAAATGGCATGTGCATGATTTGTCTGCACAGTTTGACTACCTATGTAAAAACCTTTCACAATTATCTAGGTTGAAGGGGAAATTGCATGGTTAGGCTGCAAGACCATGCACTAAAAATGTGAGGTTTCAATCTCAGGAAAATCCTCAACCAATCAATTAGGCAAACCTTGTGCCAACTTTGCAACTTGGCTAGTTTCTCTAAAAATATGTGTTCCCAGCTTCGAACATGCCCCAGACACCCACATGAACTTTACCATCTAAAAAGTAATCCATAAAAGGTACAACATAAGGATTTAGACAGAAAATTTAAAAATCCATACCTGAGTAAAAAAATGGATTCTTACAAAAATATCATAGATAATAAAAGTACTCTAAAATTACCAATAAAGAGCCCTCTTATAGTGATCCCAATCTCTTAATAATCCCCTCCAATGCTTTTTGAAAAACCCTTTAAGGGAAAGGGATAATCTCTTTCTCCACATTATCTAAACAAAATATTTTTATTATGAATTTTAATATCAATTTTCATGTTATATTTTGTTATTAAATATCTATATTACTATTATTACTTTGGACATGTTATGAGTGACCCATATCAGTCTCACTAATCCCTTATATGAAACTTAATATATCGTCATTATACTTTTGAAATCACCCTACGGTGGTTATTTCCAAAAAAAATGTGTAGGGAATTCCCATCCTCATTTCCAATCGGGCGTATTCACCTAGAAGTACCAATCCAACATTTATTAGTTACTTCTATTTATGTATCACACACTCTTCAATCGTGTGAAAACTGTAATAAAATATGATCCTATGTTGAATTACCTATAGGAAAAGCTTACGTATGAACATGATATGAATGTGATGATTCATTCCAGAATAATATTTCCATCAATTTCATTGGCCAGTGTTTTATCTAATTATATTGTATTTTGGGTTTATTGAATGTTATCCTAAACACAGTAGGTTATGTTTTCTCGGTTGTTTTCCTTGATTTATGTTTATGATACCATGTTTTGTGTTGTATCAACATTCTAATGAAGCCTTTATGTCATCATGTTATAGCATGCCTAACTATTCGTGATTATGATTCTCACCCCTCTAATGTTACCTTGATATTCCCCATTGATCATTTGTATTACCTTAAGTTTATCTCTGATTTTTTTATTACCTAGTAATGATTTATAGCTCAACCCTTTGTTATGTATGTCCCCAAGTTATCCTATTTCATTTTAGAAGAATTATGTAACTTTGTGAGAATGTTAAGGGATTTTCCAACTATAACATTTTATTCCTATTTCAAATCATTATCCTATATTACTAATCTCACAAATACACTATGGTTCAAAATAATTATTTTGATTATGTGTACCTTTATGTAATAAATCAAGAATTAATGTGTATTAAAATATGGGTTTTTATAGTTCTTATTAGAGAAAAGTTTAGAAATTTTTGGGAATATGATTAGAAAATACTAACAAAATCTATAGGGGTACAACTAAACATAATAAGA
The DNA here is from genome assembly GCA_963277665.1 of Viscum album. Classification (NCBI taxonomy): domain Eukaryota; kingdom Viridiplantae; phylum Streptophyta; class Magnoliopsida; order Santalales; family Viscaceae; genus Viscum; species Viscum album. The sequence goes on along the minus strand of OY728127.1, from coordinate 1,227,292,190 downwards.
CATCCATTAATTTTATTATAGAATAGTGTAAGTGTTTTATAAGAATTAAATACTTGTGGACATAAAATATGTGGATATTGATCTATCATAGTTGTATATTGGGTAATAACCCCTAAAGGGTGCATTGAGGTGGAATAGATCACTAACTAGTTCATGAAAATGGGCTCTGCACCACACCATGTATGAAATTCGAAAGGGATATTCATTGGTAAAATTTCAAGCTCATTAAAACCCAATATTAGGGGGAAAGAATTCCCCTATGAATTTATGATTAGAAATATATCATGGATAACATATATTGAATCCAAAATATTCTAATGTTATGGGGGATATATAATTCATGATTTATACCTTTCGTATTAATGGTATGTTTTGTGTGTTGTTGATATTTTTTAAATTCACATCCGTAACTCTATTTTTTATGAATTAAATTATTATAAATAAAATAAAATAGTGAAAGGCTGGAAAATATTCCATTATTCTTTGAATTATTTCATATCCTGAATTTTTATTATAACAATTAAAACACCACCTCAAAATAAGGAAGTTGAGTTATAAATGGTGATGGAGAATGGGAAATTATTTCATCCCAAGAATATAACTCATCAAATATAAATATTTACAGGATAAATTTACCAAGAATGCTTCTGAAATAATCTTTTGAGGAGTTTGATGCAGTTATGGAAGATGATTGATATTTATTATATAGAGACAACAAAAATTTCTTAGAGAATAAAATCATCTTCTGTATGAAGAATCACAATCTGGTTCTATAAAAGAGAAAAAATAATGATGAATCTTCTTTTTTGCAATTATCTCTAGATGATATATTTTTTCTTTTTGTTAAACTGTATCCAGTTCAAATGATTTATAAAAATTAAAATACCTTTATTGATGAAATCCCCATTGTAAGGGAAGTTACTGATGTGTTTCCTAAATAATTTCATAGTATTCCCACTATCCTTGATGTTGAGTCCTCAATGAAGACCATATATGAAGACTTAATAATATCCAAGACATCATACATAGTTACTGGTGTTGAATTTGAGGAGACAAGGATAAAAATAGAGGATAATTTAGAAAAACGGTATATATTCTAATGTGATTCACCCTAATGTGAACTGATCCCCTTCATCATAAATATTATGTGTTATTGTTCATTAGAATTGATAATTGTGAAAAAAATATCACAATAAAGAAAAAGTATCAGATTCTTTGGATTGATGATTTTCTTGATCAACTATTTGGAGCTCAATAATTCTCTAATGTGTATCTTCAATGAATATATTATAATGCAATTTTGAAGATGAATCATATCCCAAAGGTAGATTTTTATATAAGTTATGAACTCTACAAGTCCACAGTGAAACAATTTGAACCCACTAATTCTCCAAAAATTATCTCGAAAATGGTGAATAGAGTATTTATAGATACCTTCAAAAATTTATAGTAGTCTTTATAGATGATATTATCATATACTCAAAAATCAAGGAGGAACATGATGTGAATTGGAATGTCCAACCGAGGACTCTGTTAAAGTTAAATTTATATTAAATGTATTTGAAAATGTTTGTTTTGATAAGAAAGTGCATCTTTATTGGGGGGTTGTTTCACCATTAAAGTCATATTTATGGATCCTTATGCAACCTAGGCAATATAAGGATGCAGAATACCAATATTAGTGAGTAATATCTAATTTTTAATTTGATTATCTTCGTATTATCCTCAAATTTTGAGAAAACTATCATTAGTATATACCACCAACCATGATAAATCATAAAGGAGTCAAGTTTTTATGGAATGATGAATGTGAAAAAAGATTTGTATAAATGAATTAGTGGATAATCACTGCACCTATTCACACAGTACCCATTAGTGGGGAAAGATTTTTAATCTACATCTATAAATCTAAAAAGGTAATCGGTCATTTACTTATGAAAGATGACAAGTGAAAACTTATACCTCCCACCAATTAAATATACTTTAGTTGAAAAAACCAAATCAGGATCTAGATTTGGCTGTAGTTATCTTTTTCACTAAATATATCGAATCATTAACCTCGTAGAGAGAAGTGTGACATATATGTGGATTATAAAAGCCTCAAGTATATATTCATATATAAAGAGATTAATATGGATTAGAAAAGGTGGTCTGAGATAGTCATGGATTATGAATGTTAAATCTATTACCATCATAGGAATGTAATAAAATTAGAAGATGGTATCAGTAGAAAGGATCTCATAACTCTCTCTAGGATGAGGATTAAACTAAACCATCGTTGAACCTGGTCAAAGTTTAATATTTATATTCCTAATAACTACGTTATATGGGGAAAGCAGGGTCGAACCCATAGAGAAGGCAATTTTGACCACTAGTCTTCTAAAAACTAACATAAAGACCCCACTATTGTCTACAATGGGATTGAGTTTCTATCTTTCTAATTTTTAATTTTTTTTATTATATGGCACAAATGAAACATCGCAATATTTTTATGTTTTTGTTCTAAAATATATTGAAGCAAGAAATAGGGTAAAACAATATGTAACAGAGAAATAAAATGATGATAAATGAACAATCTAGAGAAATATGTCCGGGGAAAATATCAACTCTACTGGTTTTGAAAATATTCCTTATCACAAAAGTCAGTACAACTAATAACACTAAAATGGAATGATTTATTTCCCACTCCAAGAATAAATCACTCAAGCCGACAAGTCGTGGAGTTCGCCACTTTTAGATTAATCAACTTGTGAATTCATGTTTGAAAAAGATTATAGAACAAACTCGATCTATGTTCTGTAGTCTTTATTTCAATAAAAATGTTCACGAAAATTAATCCACATTCAAACTCACCATATGAATGTATAATTTCAATATTAAGAGAATGTGATATGTTTCAATTTAATGAAATAATAACTAAACTCACCAAACAACTCTGATCACAAACTAAATGATAGTGAGAAGAGATAAAGAAGATAACCAGTATATTTGTTTGTTAACCTTGAACTGGAAGTATTTAGCCAAACATCATATCTATTTCATAGACTAAAATCATTCAATTACAGATGAAGAGAATTGAAAGAGAACAGATGAAGAAAACTCCCCCTTCTAGAATCAATTGCTGCTACTCCTGACTCTTGGGACTCTGAAGAATGGCTCTCTGAGAAGTGCATTAGGGTTCATTCAAGGTTCTCTGCTTTGCTCTGGACGGAAGTGGTTGATCGAATGAAATTCCCTGCTCGAATCTAGTTTATTTGTGGAATGAGAATCCAAGTCCCCCAAAATTCTGTTGCAACTCTTTTTTATATCCTCCGTCATCTGCTGCATGTCACCTCCCACTTATCCGACTCCAAAATGTCCTTCACAAAAGCACCACACATGTGCATTTTTTCGTGACTGGCACATCGCACAAATTTTTCTCACGTAACTAACTCCGGGTGAGATAGTTTTGTGAATCTGGACATGTACATGTCTTTTTAATGAAACTGCAAAGCAATAAATAAATACTTCAATGTTAAAAGTTAACTATTAAAAACAAATGTCAAATGAAAAACTAAATATTTTATAAGTTATTATTTTAATTATTGTTGTTAATTAATCTTCTTAGTTATGTGTTATTATTTATTTATTTAATTAATTATAATGTTGATTAAATAATAGTAAAATTAAACCAAAAGTAGATTATTTATTAAATTTTTAAATTAATAATATTGGTATTTAGTTTTTTTTAATATTTATATTTTTTAAAATTATTAATTAATTTTATCATAATATGTAGTTTTATTTTAATTATTACAAATTATAAAATTAAATATTGTTATTATATTTTATAATTATTTTATTCAAAAAGAAGTTAATCTATAATTATTATATTTATTAAAGTATTTAATTTGTATTTTAATTTAATTAAAAAGTTTAACTAATTAATCTATTTAATTAATTAGTTTTCAATTCTATTGTATTATTATTAATTTATTATTGTTATTATTATTATTATTATCTTTTATCTTTTATCTTTTATATATTTTTTATACTAATTGGTTATTTAAATATATTTTTTACTCCCTCTCTCATGTCTTTTTCTCCATCGCGCCAGAGGAGGAGGTATTTTTTTCAGTTTCTTCTCGGTGACAAAGAGGCCTCCTGGTTTACTCGATCCAGCTCCATCTCCAGACATAGAAATATCTTCCTAATAACGTTGTTCGACTCCTTTCGTACACCCAGGTGGTGCGGCATCAACATGATTCACTCGGAAGCTTAGGCCAATCCGACCCTGCTCAACCTCAGTTCGTCCTTCATCAAGATCGACGAACAGGCCCAGCGACACCCTTCAACAGCTCCACTTGTGTAACTCCATCCTAATGACTTCAACAGCCAGCGGAGGACCCTCCAATAGAGGCTTCAGATCCTCCTCGGCACGGCTACACTGAAACACGGTAGCTCATTCCAGCAAGAGGTTCAGTGCCTCAGAAACAACAGTCTCCCCTCCTCATTAAGGGCTACGGATGATCCCTCTTCAACTGATGCAGCTTGGACTTTCTCCTGATCTAGGTATCAATAGATTTTAGACTAGGCGGTAGTAACCTACAATGAGATAGTGGCTTTGATACTACTCCAAACACTGCCTTGTCTCGCAGCTCAAAAGGTGGTAGTTCAGTGCCTCCGAAACAACGGACTCCCACCTAGGAAAGGGCTTGGTGTCGTCCTTCAGATTCTAGGCAATGGATTCATTAGCAAGATGTTATGTGGATTGGGGTAAAGTATTTTGTGGAGTGGAAATGAATGAAACGGTGGCGGAATTTTACGGTCATATTGAGGATGAAACAGTGCGTGTGTGAATGAAGGAGACGGTGTCAAAGGAAAGAAGTGGAAAGGGTTACCGTAGCAAGGGCTAAGCGGTGAGACAGTAAAAAAGTGAAGTTACACTGGTAGAGATGCGGTTAGACCATGAGGAGAGTCATGGTGGGATAGTGATGAAACTAGTGCATGGTGGAAAAAATTACGATGCGTGGTGGCACCGTGACAGAGATGAAGCCGTGAACCTGAAAAAAACAACAAAAATAAAATAAATTATAACTTCAATAATATAAGAACAAAATAATTAATAAAAATTAAAACATAATTAAAATAATAGAAAATTTAAATACAACACAAACATTAATAAATTTATAAAACCAATTAAAATTAAGTTAAATTATTAATAACTTCAATTCAAAAAACATAAATTTTAACTATACTAAAACTAAAAGTAAAAAACAATTAACTTGTAAAAAGTAAATACAAAATTTAAACATTTAAATTACAAAGATAAATTATTTATAATAGTTACTTTAACAAACTAATTTAATTAAGGTAATAAATTAGTTAGTTTGTAATTAAATACTTTTTTTAATTAATGTAGTTATATTAATGATATTAAAACAAGTTTAACAACTTTTAAAACTTAAATTTATATTTAATAGATTTTTATAAGACAACTAATAATTAAGTTATGCTACTTTAATCAAATTATATTTAATACATGAGATGTTAAACAAACACTTCATTGTTAAAATGCAACAGAAATATTAAATAAATAACTAATAAATGTTAAATTATTAGATATGCAGACAAAAATCATTAAACTAATAAATAATTATTAGAACATAAAATTAAAGTGAGATACAAATTAAATTATTTATAGCATAAGACACATGATTAATTATAAAAATTGAAAAATTGATAAATTTATTCATAAAACAAATGTGTAAATATTCAGTATAAAGAAACAGAATAACCAATTAAATCATTAAAAATTAGTTAAAATGATGTGGCAGAACATGTGTTTTTAAGGCAACATCGAATTCCCCCACACTTAATAATTTTTTGTCCTCAAACAATCCAATGATTTGTTATCATTAAAAAATATAAAAATGTTTTTACTGAATTTCTTAAAATGTAACATGTCTAGAACATTAAATAGAGGACCCCAAGACTGTCATTAGTCTTAGAAAATGAATTCTTCAAATTTATTATTTCCCAGAAAAAATACTCAGAGGGAAATCAAGATAACTATGAATCATCAAGCAATGAAGATTTCATGCCTCATGTGTGAAACTGCTTGGTGAAGAACTTCAATCCAAGCTTAATTACAAAGTACGAGGGTGACGAGAGGTAAAAATATTAGTGGAATGAAAAACATAGCCAAAGGAACTTTGTACTATGACTTTTCACCTAGGTTCAAAAAATATTTTTTTTTGTGAATCACCTTATTGGTACAACTTAAATGACTCCCATATAAACCAATTGTACCCTATTTCATCTGGAGTTGATCATTACCTTCACCTTAATAAACTAAATTTTGACCCTAAAAACTTAATTTTATTTTTCCCAAACCATGTATCATGTGCTAAGAACTGTGTATATGCACTTATTCAAGGTGTACAGAGGGCCTATAGTAAACAGAAACACACCAAGTATCTAAGGTCTCAGAGACTCACCATGGGATCCCAGATGCCCAAACTACCCCAATTTCAAAAGATTTATACCAAAAAACATTTAAATTGCCACATTAAGGTAATTAATTTAATAAATAAAAGGAAAAAATGAGTCACCTATGATCAAAATCAAATTTCCATTTCCAAGAGTTATGATCATAATTCCATTAAAAGATCACTCATGTCACTCTCAAGAATAATTCCTAAACCAAAATATCCATTAGATCACTAAGATAGATCACTCAAAAATCATCCATTATCACTAATTTCAGATTCAAAAGAAATCTTAACTTATAGTAGGGTACTTGTCCTAAGGGAAGACCCATTTGAATACAGTGCAAAGCCACAAATTGTGCTAGAATTATGAAAAAGTTTAAATATTTTTTGACAAAAAAATATTGAAGTTGAAGTGAGAATTGATGGGCTCACAATTAAGCATAGTTAAGAATAGTAAATAATTTACCCCCTCCCCCACACTTGAAATCCATCTTTATCCCCAAAGTTGACTTCTAAAGTGGAGTAGAAAAATTTGACAGTTAAAGTTCAAAACAGATTTTCAATAAAATAGATAGATGACACGTATAAAGGGTCTCAATGAAATTCCATGATATTGCTAACCACAATGAATAACATAACACTAGGTTCATTAGTAAGTATTGTCATTAACATTTATGTCCAGTGAATAATTTCCAATGAAGCTCAAAAATAACATATAAGTTGTGGGTGCATAGTTAATTGTTGTGAATGAAAGTTTAATAGAATTTATTCAATTAGATAATCAATACTGCAAAAAGGTTCATGCTAAACATCCCATCATTAATCAGATTTAAAATAACAGTATAATATACCTCCAACACATAATTTCAGGTAGTGGAATATTTTAATAACAATGAGATACAGTTTTCAGCTGTGAAGTATATGAATATTTTTTAAATTTACACAGTGACATATAGAAAAATTTAATTCCAATTCAAGTAGATAATTAAACATATAAAGAATTTTTATTTTCAATAGAAATACATGTAGAAAAATTTAATATAGTTCAAATCATGAAAAATAATTTTTTGTACACATGTAGCAGAATTTTCTAATACAAGCAGAATTTCCCAATAAGCAGAATTTTTTTAAAAAAAGGGGCTGAAATAAATGTAAAAAATTGATGTACTTTCCTGAATAAGTACTTGTCCAAAAATGATCATTGGGATTCCTCTCCTTGAATGACACGGTAGTATCATCCTAGAAACACAGAGAATGTATACCAAGAAAAAAATAACCAACATAGATCGTGCATAGAGAAGGCAACACAATATGTTTTTATTCAATGAAAAACCATACAAAAGTGAACATAAAAAGGAGCATGGGTTGAATCCCATGAAACATTGAATTTAAATTCATGTGATAGAATTTATTTAATAAAATTTTTTATTGAAAAAAAAATAAAAACCACGGGTTTCCTCCCATGCGGTGCTAGATTTAAATTCCCCCGCCAGACATCATTCAAGAACAGTTTTCCAGCACAGTGAAAGAAGCCAAGACCTTTGGATGTCCCTCAAAATAATGTTTCAATCTCTAACCATTGATTAAAATTGGTTTATTCTCTTCACCTAAAATTTCAACAACTCCATTCTTCAGAACTCTTACAACATTAAAAGGTCTAGACCACTTGGACTTTAGCTTTCCAGGAAAGAGTTTAAGTCTAGAGTTTAAGAGGAGGACCTTCTGTCCAGGTGTGAATTCATTGGTTTGTATGACCAAAACATGAATTATTTTAGTACTCTCTTTATAAATACTTAAATTATAATAAATCTCTTTACTAATATCATCATGTTCACTTAGCTCAAGTAATCATCTCTCGCCAGCACTCTTAAAGTCAATGTTTAGAGTCTAAACAGCCCAATAAGACTTGTGTTGCAACTCCACAGGTAAATGACAACATTTCCCAAACAACATCCTGTAAGGTGACATACCTATTGTGTCCTTGAAAGAAGTTCTATATGCCTATAAAGCTTCATCCAATTTAAAAGACAAGTCATTCCTAGAGTTTGACACAGTTTTCTCATGTATTTGTTTCAGTTCCCTATTTGAGATTTCCACCTGTCCAATAGACTGTGGATGATAAGAAGTACCAGTTTTATGAACACAACCATATTTCCCTATCAAATCATTAAATTTATAGTTCATAAATTGTGTTCCATTATCAGTGATAAAATCTCTTGGGATTCCAAATCTTGTAAAGATATTCTTCTTGAAAAACATAATTACAGAATTGGCATGATTGTTGGGTAGTGCCACTGCCTCAACCCATTTCAAAACATAGTCAACAACAACAAGTATATACTATTCCCATGAAATAATGGAAATGGGTCCATGAATTCTAAACCTCATACATCATAGAATTTCTACTTCTAGAATTTCTTTTTGGTGTAACACTTTCTTATAACCAACAATACATATCTTCTGTCATCTATCACAGCCAACCACAAATCTCCTAGAATCCATAAAAAGTGCAGGCAAATAGAAACCAGATTGTAGAACCTTCGGAAAAGTTATTTCACCACCATGGTGACCTCCCCAAGGTGAATAATGAAAACTTTCTAAGATAGACATCATCTTTTCCATAGGCACACACCTCCAAAGAATACAATTAGCACACCTCCTAATGAGAAAGAGATCATCCCAAAAAAGTACTTATGTTCAGAAATGAATTTTTTTCTTTGGTTATTAGAAATATTCTTGGGAAAGACACCACCTACAAGGATGTTGGAAAATCAGGAAACCAAATAGATTTCCTGATTGACACAGTAAGCAGCTTCCCATCAGGAAAAGAAGAGTTTATCTCCCTAGGATCTTCAGATATAGATTGAGTAAGACGAAGCCTAGATAAGTGGTCAACAACTAAATTTTCAGCTCCCTTATTATCCCTAATCTCTAGATCAAACACTTGAAACAAAAAAAATCCATCTAATCAGCATGGGTTTAGTTTCTATCATAGAAAGAAAATAATTTAAAGAAGAATATTCAGTGAAAATGATGACTTTGGGGACTAACAAATATGGACTAAAATTTTCTAGTGAAAAAATAGCTAGAAATTCTTTTTCAGTGGTGGTATGATTCTTTTCAGATTTATCCTATTGTCTACTAGCATAATACACCACATTTAACTTCTTATATTTCCTCTGTCCAAGGACAACACCCATATCCATGTCACTAGTATCACACATAAGTTCAAAAGGTAGTTTCCAGTCAGGTGCAGTGATGATGAGTGATGTAGTGAGTTTCTCTTTAAGAAAATTAAATGATCTCAAATAGTTTGCATTAAAAGTTAAAGGTGCATCCTTGACCAAAAAAGAACACAAGGGCATAGTTATTTCGGAAAAAATCTTTTATGAATCTTTGGTAGAAACCAGCATGCCCTAGGAAGCATCTAACACCTTTAACATTTACATGAGGTGGAATTTTTTGCATAAAATAAATCGTATAATATCAAATTCTAGTCCTCTCTTGGACACTTTATGGCCTATAACAATACCTTATATGACCATGAATTGATGGTTCTCCCAATTAAGAAAAAGGTTGGTTTCAATGCATCTCTCCAAGACTAACTCTTGATTTCCAAGATAGGTGTCAAAATTAATACCCACAATGGAGAAATAATCTATGAAAACCTCAATGATTCTTTCAATAATATCTGAAAATATAGCCATCATACACCATTGAAAGGTATCTATAGTTCCACACAACTCAAAGGGCATCTGGCTATAGGAAAATTTCCCAAAGGGGCTTTTGAAAGTGGTCTTTTTCTGATCCTCTAGAGCAACAGGAATCTGGTTGTAACCAGAATACCCATCCAGAAAACAGAAAAACTCATTTCTAGAAATCCACTCCAGAATTTAGTCCAAAAAGGGAATTGAAAAATGTTCATTCCTAGTTTATTCATTAAGCTTCCTATAATCTATATAGACTCTCCATTGTGTGGCTTTCTGAACTTGGACTTCATCAATTTTTTCATTTTTTACAACAGTGAAACCTCCCTTCTTGGGGACAACCTGGACAAGGCTTACACAAGCACTATCAAAAATGGGATATATATTTCATGTGTCTAGTATTTTGATCACTTCTTCTCTCACAACTTCTTTCCTTTTTGGATTTAATCTTCTTTGACACTCTACCCTAAGCTTATGGTTAGGCTCCATAGGTATTTTATGTATACAAAATGAGGGATTAATACCCTTGAAATAAACAATGGTCGAGCATATGGAGGATTTAAACTTTTTCAAAACATTAAACAATATTTGTTCTTTATTTTCATTATGTTTAATAGAAATTATGATCGGAAAAGTGGATTTATCACCCAAAAATAAATATTTTAGATGGGAAGGGATTGGTTTTAGTTCAAGAGTTGGTGATTATACACTAGAAGGAAGAATCTTCGGCCTAAGAGGACCATGATCTTCATCATACCTCTTGTAGGGAGTATTAAATGATGAATGATTTTCAATTTCATGCTTAGTTTCAGATGTAATAGTGCTACTGTCCAATATGGGTAGTACACTGTCCATACTTTCCATATCAGTATTCAACAAATTTATTAGAACAAAATAATATAATTGTCTTATATGTTCTCCCTCAATATCATCATAGTGTTCAGTAAGGTTGGTGTTAATAGAAACACCTTACAATTCACTCAAAAAGATCCTATGTTCAAAATTAGTGGACTCTTCCATAGCAGAAACTGGACAGTTGTCCAGTTCTAGAAAATTTTCCAGATTTGGTGCTTGAACAGTATTTTCAACATCTATATCAGATTCAATAGAATTTTCAGCATAAAAATTATTTTCTTCAGTAGATAATTGATTTTTAGATTCTTTAGAGTTTACAATTGAGTTCTCATTATCTAAGGACTCTACCATTGAATAGTTTTTAGAAAAAGTTGGTCCTTTAGCATTTTTATACACATTCAACTCTTCTGGTTGTTATCTAATTTTAAAAATTAATTGACCCTTAGAATAATCAATAACAGCACCACTTGTGGCAAAGAAGGGCCTACCCATGATGATGGGAACCGCTTGATCACAATCTATATCAAAGACCAGAAATTCTGCAGGAAAAAATAGCTTCCCAATCACAACTAGAAAATCATCTACCCTACCCACAGGATGAGTGAATGATCTATCAGCTAACTGTAGTATGACTGTGGTGGGTAGAATATCAACCAACCTCAACTATTGAAACTATGAGTATGGAATCATATTAATTGTAGAACCTAAATTACCCAAACAGTTCAGCTGGTCATAGTTTCCTAGTGTGAATGGTATGAAAAAACAACCTGGGTCTTTCAGTTTAAGTTAGATTTTCATTTGGAGTACATCACTGCACTCTTCAAAGTGGTTGTATGTAGCAAATTCTTCCAGAGTTTGTTTGTTTGAAAAAACTTTTTAAGAGATTTTAGATAAGGTAGAATATGAATTAAGGCTTGAATCAAAGGAATGTTTACTTGAATCTTGTAAAGTTTTCCAAGGAACTGAAGAAGTTCATCCTTCGTGTCACTTTGATGTTTCTGCTTCACAGGGAATGGGATGGGTGGGGAAATTTTTTTCAAAACAGTGGGTATATCCCTGACCTCTTCCTCAACCATTTCTTTTCCTTTATTCCATTGATTTTTAGATGAATTTTCAGCTTGTGTTTCAGGTGATAAATTCCTATTTAGATCATTTTCAAGACAATTCTGTGAATTTCCAATAAGTGAACAAAATAGTTTTTTATTTCTAGATTAAATCAGATTTTAATTTGGGTATTTTCAATGTCTTTTTTAGAAATAGTTTGAGTATTAAGACCAATTCTAGTTACAATATCCACATAATTATCCCTATGGTTATGTTAAGTGGTACTTGTATGTATACCTTTTTTTCCTTGATGAAAAATCTCTAGCATGTTGGACAAGTTATGTTTCCATGTTTTGAATTCTAAGATCAGTTTTCATTTTATAAGGATCATATTGATTTTGATGTTTAGATAGTTGAGTCGTGTATCTTTCCTCTTGAGAGTTGATTTTATTCAAGATTACATCAAGCTTATAAGACACGTGACTATCATTATTTCCATGTACATTTGAAGACTCACCCCTTTGTTGATTTTGAAAAATCGTTCTCGGTTGATTAGAGAAATTAGGGGCAGTGGATTGTTTGATTAAGATGTGATCTTTCTAGGACATATTTGGATGGTTCCTATATCATTGGTTGTAATTATTTGAAAATGTATCTTCTTTAGGAGGCATTCTAGAACTATAGTTAACAAAATTTTAATTCTCTTGTTGTTGAGCTGGCATATCAAAATTAGAATAGAAGTATTCAGTATGCCTAAACATACCGCACTGGACACAATTTTACCTTAAATATTGGTTGGTGTTTTGACATCATAGTTGGTTAACAATTAGTTTAGAATTCTGGTTCATTAATGATTTATGTTGGTTGGTGATTTCAACCAGTTGATCTTGTGTTTCATTTATTGAACCAGTGTTTTGGTTAACATTTCAATTGACTCTTTTCATTCTTGAATTTTTATGTTGTGAATTAAGTGAAATATTATTAAAGATTTGTATAAGTTCTTCATCTTTTTTATCATTGTAATTACCCCCAGCATCCTGGTCTACTAGATTCTGTCCACAGGAGGACAGCCCTTTATAGAAAGTATCCATGAGAAGGTGTAAGGGGAGTTTATGATGGGGAAAATACCTAAGAAAATCCCTGAATCTATCCCAATATTATTGAAAAGCTTCTCCATCTTCTGGATAAAAACTATTGGTTTCAGTTCAAAGTTAACCTCTTAATATCTGAGGATAAAATTTAAAAATGAAGGAGTTATACACTTGATCCCAGTTTTCGAAAATGTTCTCATCTAGACTCCGAAACCAATTACTAGAATTCCCTTTAAGGAAAAATGGAAAGACTCTCATTCTATGATTATTTTTTGTGACTCCTAGATGAGGTAATTACTACAAAGTGTTATAGAAGTCTCTAATGAAGTAAAGAGTGTCCTAATTAGTGAGTTCATTAAAAGCAAGAAATAGAGAAATGTGTGATTGTTTAAGTTCATAATTAATGGCCTTAGGACTAAGTTTGATGGATGATGGATTTCATGAAACTTGAGGATGTTGAAACTCCCTCATCCTATTCCTTTCATTTTTTTCTAAGAGTTCTGGTTTATTTTCATTGTTGTTCGGTGCTGGAAGTCTACTATCTAAGTTTTCAATTTTAGTTTTTTTTCTCATTCTTAGAGTAGTGAGATGTTTGTCTATATCAAGGATTAGAGGCTCTAGACTAACAACAGAGTGTCTTATGCTCATAAAAATAGCAACAGACAGTACTCAGTAGTAACAATTTTTCATGAAGTGAAACATATTTTTTTTTATAATTTTTAAAAAAAAATTAATGATTTTTATACATGAGTTTTTTTATTTTTTTTTTGTTAAGAGTAATGTCTTGTACTATCCCTGGAAACGACGCCAAAAACATGACCTAAAATGTCGTTGAATCCAGTAAATGTTTAAAATTTATATTCCTAATAACCACTGTATATGTGGAAAGCAGGGTTGAACCCACAGAGAAGGAAATTTTGACCAGTAGTCTTCTGAAAACTTACAAAAAGACCCCACTATTGTCAGCAGTGGGATTGAGTTTCAATCTTTCTACTTTAATAAATTTTGTTTATTATAAGGCACAAATGAGACATCATGATATTTTTATGTTTTTTTTCTAAACTATATTGAAGAAAGAATTATGTTAAATAGTATGTAACAGAGAAATAAAATGCTGATAAATGAACAATCAAGAGAAATTTGTCTGGGGGAAATATCAAATCTACTGGTTTTTAAAACAATCCTTCTCACAAAAGTGATTACAACTAATACCACTGAAAATGAATGATTTATTTCTCTCTCCACGAAATAAATCACTCAAGCCGACAAGACTTGGAGTTCACTACAACTAGATTAATCAACTTGAGAATTCCAGTTTGAAAAATATTACAGAACAGACTCGTCGTATGTTATATAGACTTTTATTTCAATTTAAATGTTCAAGAAAATTAATCCACATTAAAACTCACCATATGAATGTTGAATTTCAAGATTAAGAGTAAGTGATACGTTGGGATTGAATTAAATTCGAACTGATCTCTCTAATCAACTCTGATCACAAACAAAATGATAGTGAGAAGAGATAAAGAAGATAACTAGTAGATTCGATTTTTAACACCAAACTAGAAGTATTTAGCATAAAATAATCTCTATTTCTAAAACTAAAATCATTCAATTATAGAGGAAGATAATTGAAAGAGAACAGGGGAAGAAAACTCCCTCTGATAGCATCAATTGCTGCTACTCCTAGGCCTCCGAACTCCGAAGAATGTCTCTCCGAGAAGTGCTTCAGGGTTTGTTCCAGGTTCTCTTCTCTACTCTCGACGGAAGTCGTTGATTGAATGAAATTCCCCACTTGAATCTAATGAGTTTTTGGAATGTGAATCCATGTCCCCAAAAATTATGTTGCAACTTGGTTTTATATCCTATGTCATCTACTGCATGTCACCACCCACTTCCACCGACTCCAAAAATTCCTTTACTTAAGCACCTCACGTGTGCGTTTTTTCGCAACTGGCATGTCGCACAAATTTTTCTCACTTAACTAACTTTGGGTGAGATAGTTTTGTGAATATGTACATATACATGTCTATTTAATGAACCTACAAAGTTAGAAATAAATACTTCAACGTTAAAAATTTACTATTAAAAACAAATGTTAAATGTAAAACTAAATATTTATCAGTTATTATTTTAATTATTGTTGTTAATTAATCTTTTGAGTTATACATTATTATTCATTAATTAATTTAATTATAAAGGTGATTAACTAATAGTTAAATTAATCTAAAAGTAGAGTATTTATTATATTAATAATATTGGTATTTATTTTTTTAAAATATTTTTTTTAAATTATTATTTATTTTTATCATAATGAATAGTTTTATATTAATTATTAAAAAATATAAAATTAAATATTGTAATTATATTTTATTATTATTTTATTCTAAAATAAGTTAATTTATAATTATTATATTTATTAAGGTATTTAATTTTTATTTTTATTTAATTAAAAAGTTTAAAAAATTAATCTATTTAATGAATTAGTTTTAAATTCTATTTTATTATTATTAATTTATTACTATTATCTTTTTTCTTTTATAAATTTTTTTATTAATTGATTATTTATATAATTTTTTACTCCCTCTCCCATGTCTTCTTCTCCATCGCACCACAGGATGGGATTTCTTCTTCAGTTTCTTCTCGGCGACGGCGAGGCCTCCTAGTTTGCCTGGTCCAGCTCCAGCTCCAAGCACAAAAATCTCTTCCTACTAACACAGTTCGGATCCTTGCATACACCCAGGTGGTGCGACATCAACTCAAGTCACTTGGTAGCTTAGGCCAATCCGACCCTGCTCAACCTCACTTCGTCCTTCATCAAGATCGGTGAGCAGGTCCAGCAGCTCCCTTCAATAACTCCACTTGTGTAACTCCAACCTAATGAATTCAATAGCTAGTGAAGAACCCTCCAATAGAGGCTTCAGATCATCCTTAGCGCGGCCAAAACGGCACCTGGTAGCTCATTCCAGTGAGATGTTCAGCGCCTTAGAAACAACGAATGACCCTCCTTAGCAGTGGTTGTGCATGATCCCTCTTCAACTGATGAAGCTAGGCCTTCCTCTAGATCCAGGTACCAGCAACATTCAAACTAGGCGGTGGTACCCTGCAATGAGACAATGACTTTGGTACTTCTCCAAACTCTACCTTGGCTTGTGGCTCAAAAGGTGGTGGTTCAATGCCTCATAAACAACAGACTCCCCTCTAATGCTAGGGCTCGGTGTCTTCTTTCAGATTCTTGGTGATGGATTTATCAGCACGGTGTCATGTGGCTTGATGCAGAGGCTTTTGTGGAGCAGCGATGAATGAAACAGTGGTTGAAGTTTATGGTTGTATTGAGGATGAAACAGTGTGTCCGTGAATAAAGGAGACAGGGGAAAAGGAAATCAATTGAAAGGGTTACGGTAGCAAGGGAAAAGCGGTGAGACAGTAAAAAAATTAAGTTACGGTGGCTGAGAAATGATTAGACCGTGAGGAGAGTCATGGTGGGAAAGTGATGAAATTGGTGTGTGGTGGCAAAAATTACAGTGCATGGTGGCACCATGACAGATGTGAAACCGTGAACATGCAAAATAAACAAAAAATAAATAAATTATTACTTAAATTAAATAAGAATGAAATAATTAGAAAATCTAAAACATATTTAAAACACTTGAAATTTTAAATACAAAAAAACATTAATAAATTTAAAAAACCAATTAAACATAAGTTTAATTAATTAAAAATTCAATTCGTAAAACATAAATTGTTACTATACTAAAACTAATAGTAAAAAAGAAATTAAATTATTAAAATTAAATTAAATTTTTAAAATTTAAATGACATAGTAAAATTATTTATAATAGTTACTTTAACAAATTAAATTAATTAAGGTAAAAATATAGTTAATTTGTAATTAAATACTTATGTAATTATTGAAGTTAAATTAAAGAGATTAAAACAAGAGTAACAACTTTTAAAACATAAATTTATATATAATATATTGTTATAAGACAACTAATAATTATGTTATGCTACTTTAATCAAATGATATTTAATACATTTGATGTTAAACAAAAACTTCATTGTTAAAGTGCAATAACAAATTAATTAAATAACTACTAAATGTTAAATTATTAGATATACAGAAAAAAATCATTAAACTAATAAAAATCATTAGACTATAAAATTATAGTGAGATACAAATTAATAAATTTAAAGCATAAGAAACACGATTAATTACAAAAATTGATTAATTGATATTTTTGTTTATAAAAATAAAAAAGTGTAAATATTTAGTATAAAGCACAATAATAACAAATTAAATAATTAAAAATTACTTAAAATGATGTGGAAAAAATGTTTTTTTTAAGGAAACATAAAGGATTCTAAGGGATCCAATCATCTTAGACATGTCATGGATTTACATGGGATGGATAATGTTATCATCACCCAAAATCTCCCAAATAACATCCAAACCATCCATTCATGAGAGGATCAAGGAGGCTATAATGGATTATGAGTTTCAATATAAGAAGTAATTAAACATTTTAAAGTTCAACTATTCTATAGGTGGTGTTACAGGGACTAAAACCTATATATGTGTACCATCAAAACTAGTGATGAAGAGAGAAAATTTGGATGATGTGTATATCCCATTTTTCACTATTCATCTCTGAAGAAATATGATGTATAGAGATTTTACTAGAAACATATGGTGGGATAACATGGATAGGGGCATTGAAAATTTTGTATCTTGATTTTTATTATGAAAAAAACTTAAGGCAAATTTCATGAAGTGTAAGGTTATGATGCAACCATTTACTATACATGTATGAAAATTATTGAAAATAAACATCAATTTCAACATTGTAATCCCAAAAAAACATAAAGTAAATAAATCCACCAAGGTAGTATTAGATATACTTATAATTTAATATTATTTCATTACACGGAAAAAAATATTTCCCTCCTGACAAACATTCCCTTATGTTCATCATGGAAGTTCTGGGGAAACATGGAGTTCCACTCTATATTTTATCTGATCAAGACTCGAAGGTGTTCAATAATGAACTAATCTTAAAAACTCTTCATTACCCAAATATGGGTGGTTAGTCTAAAATATCCATTCAAACTCTAGAGGATATGATTCCATCATGTTTTCTTGATTTTCAAGGGTGTTGGGGCCAACAACATCTCTTAATGGAGTTCTATGATAAAAATAGTTTACATTAATAAACTCAAATGGAATCTTATGAGGACCTCTATGGAAAGTGGTGTTAAACTTTGACAAGATAGTATAATTTTTTATAGTGGATGTTAATGGTACCTTATGACATCTATGAAATTATAGATAATGTTTAAACCATTCCATATCATTTGAAATCTACACAAAAGTAAAAGAAAATATATATATATATATATATATAATAGTCAAATTGATTTAGAGAATAAGGTCAAATAAAACCTATTTATTTATATATCTCCATTAAATAAATTAAATATTTTTGGATAGTAGGTAAATCATATTCCTAAATAAATCTATCCCTTTGAGATCCAAGATCATATCAGATTGGTGACCTATCGGCTATCACTCCCACCTAACCTAAATCGAGTACATGATGTTTTCCATGTATCACTACTAGAAATCCTACCTATAATAGTGCCTTTATAACAACGGTTTGTAAAAACTATTGGTAAAGGTCCCCTTTCACAACGTTTTGGGAAAATCATTGGCAAAGGGTCCACTTTTCCTAAAGGTTTTGGAATACCCTTGGGAAAGGGTACTCTGAGACAACATTCCCAATGGTTTGGGAAAACTATTGGGAAAGGGTCAAATTTTCCAAATGGTTTGGGGAAAACATTAGGAAAGGGTACTTTGAGACCACTTTTCCCAATGGTTTCCCCAAACCGTTTGGAAATTGTCATCTTTTCCCAACAGTTTGGTAAAACCATTGGGGAAGGGTCAAAATTTCCCAAATGTTTTGGAAAACTATTGGGAATGGGTTGGAAAAGGTGGGTACCTATCCCCATGTTTCTCTAAACTATTAGGAAAGACCTATCCCAACTATTTTGAGAACCATTGGGATATATACCTTTATTTTTATTGAATTCGTTTGATGAATATCCTCAAAGAAATAAATATATGAATTACATATATATATATATATATATATATGTATATATATATGTATCTAAATATCTTCCCAATGGTAACTATAGGATAGTGGTAATGTGTTTTATATATAACATGTACATTTTGGGATCAAACCTCCACTGTAACATTTTTTTAGATTTACCTATCCCAATGGTTTTTAAACTGTTGGGATAGGTATTTCCCAATAGTTTTCCCAAATAATTAGGATAGGTATATCCCAATGGTTTTCAAAATTTTGGGATAGGTCTTTCCCAACTGTTTTGGAAAACAATTGGGAAAGCATAATTTTAGACCACTTTTACCAAGGGTTTGGCCAAACCATTGTGATATCTCAATCCCAATGGTTTTGAAACTATTGGGAGAGGTCTTTCCCAATGGTTTTCTCCAATCCTTTTAGATATGTGTTTCCAAATTCCAAATCACCCAATGGATTCCAAAACCATTGGTATTGGGTATACCAATGGTTTGGGGACTTATAACAATGGTTCCAAATGATTGGTATATGCACTTTTTCCATTAGTGTATCAATCTTGAGGAAGTACATACCAGACCCATCACATGTAATAAATATAGAGGTGGTATATTTAGATATTAATCACTCATATGAGAATCAGATGTTGAAGATCATTGGCCATAGATAATAATTTCTAGGAAAAAGATAACTCACCTGGATAAAGTGTTTTGGTATAAGCTCATGTTTGGGGAAGCAACATAGGAACTAGATGACTCGATGAAACAAAATTCCTCTAATATGTTTCAAAGATTCAAATGGAAATTTCAAGGGTTAACTTTTAAAGGGGAAAAGAATATAACAACCAAAATAATTATAAATAATATTCCAACTTTTTAATGAATAAAATTTTTTTATGTAAAAATGTTATATAAAACACATGAACTACATTGGTTACTTTGGAATGATATATGATTTAGGATATTAAAGTTCGCTGAGCATCATAACAACTAATGACATAGTTGTTGAACTGTGATTATTTGACTATTATATATAAAGGGTTTTGATATAGTCCAATTGAAATAGATAGATGAAATGATGGGCATGACCATTAGGGTGATACACTGTGAATCCCGTATATCCCTGATTCTGGGAGAGATTTCATCAGTGGTATTTTCCATTTACCAAGATTAATATAATAATCAACAACAAAATCTTAAATGTAAATATTTATGGGAGAAGTTCATGTTCATCGTGATCTTGGACCAAACCACATTTTTGTATCTACTACAAGAAAATATTAGCATTTCACAACAAACCCTTAGGGACTACGCTGTTCTAATAAAGGGTTATGTAATTAGACCCAAATAGTATGAATTTATATTTTTTTCTTTTAAATAAATAATTATTATATTTATCGTTTACTTTAATTTTACTTTTTAAATAATAAACTAATGAGTTTTTTTAAAATACATTCAAATACGATGAAACACATATTGTTTTTTGTCGAAAAAATATTGTATTAATCTAGACACAATTCATGAAAAATTTTATAATTTTTGAAATAAATGATAATACGAAGAATATTTTTATTACATAATATTTATTAAATATAAATTAATATATAGTTTTATTTTAAGAAACTAGTTGTTCTTTGAGGTAAGGATCTTGTGTTTTCTATAAATTCTTAGATTCATTTCTATGTTTTGGCCACATATGAATGCATGTTGAGGTAATAGAGGTATCAGGTGTGTGTGGGGCTCGTTCAAAGCCCATAAACAGTTTTTTGGGTGATTTTTATATTTTCACATGGTTAATATTAACTATACAGTGTTGGCCACATGGTTTGTACAGACCATGCGAGGCTAGATAGTGGGGGTCTATTGAATGAAATATTTGAGAAGACCATGTGAGAGGAGCCACACAGGCGTGCAAATAGGTCTCCAATTTTTTTTCAGAACATTACATTGGATATTTGAATGGTTTGTACATGATTTTTAGTCTTACAGGTAAACCATGTTCTATTCCCCTAGGCTATAAGAAATCATGGACGAACGACACACGGTTAACCAAACCGTGAGTCTACACTATGTTACCTTACTAGTTTAGGGAAATTTAATAGTTATATTTTAATTTAAAAATATATTTTAAAAATAAATGGGGATATCATCATGCATAGAAAACCAGACTTGGGAGTTCCTCCTTGGGTTCTAATGCAGGAATTTAGAGATCTCTCCCATCCTTGCTCAGATTAGAAGGCCGTCTATGTCATTAATTCCATATCAGTAAGATCCAAATTACTTTTTGGTTGTTCTCTATCATATTAGATATTAGATTCAATATTTGGATTTAGGATCATATGACCTATTTTCATGTTCATAACCAATTATTCAAATTTATTCAACTTTTGGCCAAATAAAGACCTAATACTGCATGATCTATCAATCATAGACCTATGGTAGGTTGTCTGATGCTTTTCTCTTAAAATTGGGCATTTATATATCCCCTCATGTCATGAACTCAATTTTTTGGGTGCAGAATAAATTAAAATTAAATACATAGATTTGATAGAAATTTTATATGATATTAAAAGGTTTTATTAATGTTTTTATAGGATGAATAAGTTTAATATGAAACACCTATTAGGGGTTTTTTATTTAAATTGTCCTTTGAGGGATTTTGGCCTCAGACTTCCATGGTGTTCCTTTTTCACCATTGACATGGGATGTTTAATTTAAATTCATAATCTGAATTGAATTTTCCATTAATGTAAATTGAATTGGGATATCAATTTATGTGGAATTGGTTAGGGATGGTATGGTCTGACCAAGACCCGTATACCTTGTTGTGAAAATGGTTGAATTTATTTAAATGAATTTCCCATGTCTGTTTGGAATGAATATGTTAGTAAAATGATTGATTTAGATATAATTACCCTTATGGTTAATTTTCCTACATGAGTTAATTTATATGAATGACATGTATTATGTTATTATGCATGATATTCTTTCTATATTGAAAACACTCATGTCAGTAATTGAATGTCCCAACCATATAAGGATCACCAATACATTGAACACCCCTTTAGGTGAGATGTAAAAAAAATTCATTGGTTTTGACTTTAGCATGTTAAATGACCTTGAATAAATGATATTGAAATTGACTAAATGGTTAAGAGAATTGGGTGATACATGGATTGACATTAGAATTCCATTGAGGGACTCAAGTGACATACACCAAGTTTATGACAAGGGTGATACATCGATCTAACAAAGGGTTCCATGGATGGAAATTTGAGTAATGACCGATATGATGAGTGACATAGGGATCTAAATGAAGGATTCCATGGATGAACTCATAATTTGAATTTTACCTTATATGCACTGATTGGTACTTTGTGCTTCCTTATTGGGATTCCAAGGATAGAATCTTATGTAATTGTTGTTATAAAACACATAGAGTGATACTTGGTTCATCTTAGGTTCTCAAGGGATGTGATTTTTGGGTGTGTACTGAAATTACACTTAGAGAGATATGTGAGCTACAATAAAGTAATATAAAGGATGGGCTCAGGTTATGACTTGAAATTTAAATGAAATTACTATTATGATGTGTCATCTAACCCAAATTACAATATTTCATTCAGTCTTAACATATTGATTTATTGAGGGACCTATTAGGCATCCTATGATTATTATATCATGGTTGACTATCAGAATTGAGCCATATCTCTAATATTTTAAATTAAGAAAATTTTAATAATATTTTTAACATTTAATGAGAACCATACCATAAAGGATGTATACTTTTGAGTGCATAATTATTTATTGTTATTCTACTTAAAAATTTGTTATATATATTCAATGACCAAGTGGCACAGAAAAAGGATGATTTCCTACTGGGATTTAGTAT
Source organism: Viscum album (assembly GCA_963277665.1). Lineage (NCBI taxonomy): Eukaryota > Viridiplantae > Streptophyta > Magnoliopsida > Santalales > Viscaceae > Viscum > Viscum album. The sequence continues at coordinate 1,227,269,025 of OY728127.1, read as the reverse complement.
CACACCTTATTGGGGTCAAATTTTATACCCAAATAGATTATAAGATTTTAGGAAATTATAAAAGAAAGTGTCCTCTTACAAGTTCTTGATTTTCTATTAGGAGTTGGAGAGCATGAGACGTAACAGTGGCATGCAATGCTACTTTAATACATTGGAATATTTTTTAAATTTTTTATCTATAGTGGAATTTTTTTATGTATTCATTTTTTAGATATTTTCTAGAAACATTTTACATGTAACATCGTATTTTAATTGGGAGGTATTTTGGAATTAATTATATGTGTATTCTTCTATTACTTCTATTATTGGATTATATTTATACATATACTACATATATATGTTGACTCTTTTTTGATACACTCTGGTGATGAGGGAATAGTCTCCCCACTAAAACAACTAGGCCATCACTACAAGTTGGTAGTCTCTAAAATTTGAGGAGACACACTTGAGGCCATATGACCAACCGGGTTAGGTGAACCTTTATGTGGAATCTAGGTATGGAACATTATAATATTTTATAAGAGAAGCCTTTTTTGTTTGAATTACTATTTGGATATAATATAAATAGATATGATGGAGATAAAGTTTAGTAATAATATTTTCGTATGAGTATCTACCTCACGTACCGGGAGAATCGAAATTTCCCCAAATGGAATTGTTATATTCAGAATTTTATTATTTCAGTTGATTTGATTCCACTATTTTGTGACACACGTGATGTATGTTGTTATTTTATATATTATTGTGGTTCTATTTTGTTGCAACCTGATGAGATAAGGGTATTCCATTACATGCATCATATGGTCACTTTCTTGAAATCTCATTCTAAGTACATTTCCATTCCATCATGGGACCATTACATATTACATGATATATTGTTAGCTGAGGAGATAGATATGACTACTATTGTGATAGGTATATTGAGATATGTTATTCTATGGAATGGATGGATGCAATGCTTTTGCCCCTAGGGAGGGTGGGCCCTCTTAGATCAGATTTTGGTGGACCACAGTTCAACATTTAAATGTTTTTGTGACAAAAATGTGTAATGGTCTTAAATTAAACTATTAAATGGAAGTGAATTACTATATAATACAATGAGAAAACTAAATGGATTTTAATATAGAACAAGAATATACATGACCTTGGTATTGAGCCTTTGGCAGTGTCTCACACTTTTACATGATTGGTACATTTCTCAAACCTAACTCATGGAGCATGCATAGGGGTTTGTTCTTAAGGAAGAAGGATTCTACGTATCCTTATTAAATATCTACACTTTTGAGCTAAGAATATTAATAATAATCATAAATAGAGGAAAATGTTTTGATTTATAGATCCATGCCACCATGAAGACCACTTGTTGTATGCTTGGAGGGTGTTGATTATCATAATCCTAATGTGGTGGGACATTGACTAACAATGGATCCCTGATTCATTCCAACTACCAAACCATCTTCTATACCAAACGTAGGTGATGATGCATAGTTCGGTAACGACTTTGTTAGGATCATTTAGATAATTCAGGGAGCACCATGGACTTCCACATCTATGGTTTTGATGACACATGTGTTCCATAAACATCATATTCACACATTCTTTGGCAATGGTGGACCACAAACTATGGATTCATGGATATAGGATATGCTATATATCGTCAAGAACCAATACATTCCTCATGAGATGTGGGTAAATATCACTACGTATATTTTTCATGATTCTATGAAAATATGCTGGGAAGTTATTTCATAAACCAAATTTCATTTAAAGATGACTTGGGGATGTTTTCAAATAGATATGTATGAATAAATTTATCTAGAGACATCAAGGGCTGATAAATCCTATGTGTTTTGTAATTTGGAGGAGGGCACACTATCTCTTATGGATTACTCAACCCATTTTTTTGAGCTCTAGCATTACACACCTATTCTGATGGGTGATGATTTATGGAAATCTATGAAATTCACAGATGGTCTCATGTATGACTTTATATCACATGTCAATGTATTTCGGATAAATATTGTACATGGGATAGTAAATCCATTTTTGATCACATAATATAAGCTTAGGGAATTTGGAGGTGTGTGTCAGGGCGGTTCGGTACCTAGGTCAGGTACTACATCGACTAGTATTAGGAATCGTCATCTAATGATTTTTTGTGGTGATACTAGTAGTTAAAACATATCCATAGGTAGCCATATGAGGTGATACTTTTGTGGTACACTAGGAAATATGAGGCCATAGTGCATGAGGGACCTGATTGAGTGCTGATCATGCATCAAAATGGCATATCCATAGAATTTCTACAAAATATTTCCACCAATATCAAATGAGAGAGGGTTTGAACCATCTCCACATTCAAGAGCCATGTCAATATCTTCTCACTATGCATGGAGATGGGGAATAGTAGGCTGGTCAGGTCGGGGTAGTTTCCATGGCCATGGTATTCAGACCACATATGTATAGTGACAGTAGGGGGGATCAGTGTAGGGTAGCCATGTAGTGTGACAAGGTCACGATACCAAACAAGCATATATAGTGTAACATACCAGTCATGATCTTGATCCCAATACTTCTACTATCAGAGGTACTATTCTTGTAGCCTCGATTTTAGCTCCAATAATTTTTGATACAATAGCTACACATAGTTTTATATTTGATCCAATTATAGATATCCTTAGGCTCTGTGTTTATACTTTAAATGGTGTAATATTTATGGACACTCCATTAGGAATCACAATAGAAGATGTGCATTAGTGTAGGGAGTACCCCCTTGAGATTGGTGGTTGTCACTTCATATGGGACCTATATTTCCTCAATATGATAGGTTTTGACATCATTCATGGAATTTATTGGTCCATTCCTTTCCATGAAATTATTCATTTCTATCACTACAAGGTAAGGTTTGCATAACCAGAGTGTAGAGAGTTTATTCCCAAGGGTGAATGTGATATCTAGGTGAGCTAAGCTAGACCCGAGAATCATTGGCTTAGAGGAATGATATCCTAGAAAATGATTTTGTATCTAGATGACCATGGTCCTACTCATACTTATTTTCTCCACTTTTTGATCTTTTTTTGGAATTATTCTGTGGTGACTCATATGAATTACCAACAAAGAGAGGGGGGATATTCAATATTGATCTAGTGATAGGAGATAAAATTTTATCAATTCCTTATAACATGATGGTTATGATGGAGTTGTAAAAGAATAATAGGGTGCTAGAGAATTTAGAGGAAATGGGTTTCATTAGAACCATCACTTTTCCATGGGGTTTTCCTATCCTTTTTGAATGAATGTTAAAGAGTACCATCAGGATATGTTTATATTATCAGATGCTAAACCAACTGATAGTAAAGTAATTGTATCCTCATCCATGGATATATGATCTCTTAGACTAGCTCCAAAGATCTTGGTTCTTCCCAATGATCAATTTGATATCTGGTAATCAATAGGTTCATGTTATACTATTAGACATACCATTCAAAACATTTTCGAGTAGGTATGATCTCTATGAGTATTTGGTTTTGTTGCTAGTTCTCATGAACTCTCCTATAGTATTCATGGAAAAGATCAAATTATTTTTCCCTCCTTATCTTGATTTTTTAGGAAGGTTTTCTGGGATGATATATTAGTGTATTATAATAATCGACATGGCCATGAAACACATATTGAGATCATTTTGAATATAAAGAGATATAATCAATTATATACTAAGCTCACAAAGTGCCACTTATGGAGGGATCATATTCACAAATTGGGTCACCTCTTCTTATTGATAGGAGTATTAGTTTACCTAGAGAAGGTGAGAGATGTTATTTCATTGGAGAATCCCATGAACATCATTGAGGTGATGATTTTTTTAGGGATGTATTGTTACTATCAATGTTTCTTATAGTACTTATCTCACTTAGAAATTCTATTGAAGGTTCTGGATACAAAGGGTGTGATGTATGTATGTATAGATTCATGTTAGATAGAAATTTAGGAGATGAAAGGGTGATTTACATCAGCACTACTACTTATTTTTTAAAATCCATGTAGGAGTTACACTATGTACTGTGATGCAACATGTATCAGGTTGGGAGAAGTTCCTATGTAGGGTGATAGTGTCAAGGTGTATGAGTCAAAGAAGTTGATTCCACATGAGAGGAATTACCAAATGTTCATTCTCGATATAGCTATAGTTTTTTTTGGAATTATTCTATTGTAGGCATTACTTTGTAGGAGAGTATTTTGTGCAGTATAAGGACAAAAAAAATCCCATTTATTTTTTTACACACAATGATTCAAATATGAGGCATGGAAGGTAGGTTTTGTACCATCATAACTTAAATTTTGATATTACCAACACACCTTGTAACGATAATGAAATGGACACTGCATCGCATTAGAGTAATCAAATACATGTAGTGAACTCGGAATGAACAAACTGGCAGTATGTGGCATTGTTCTTTGAGATGCACAAAAAGGTGCATGGTAGTTGGGGGAAGAAACACCTTTCATCGTTAGCTGTTACCTATAACCTACTAGATATAGTTAGGATGAGGAAAATATTAGACTTAGAAGGTCTAGTTTTATAAGACAATGTGGATGGTTAGGACCCTCTTTTGGGTTGTACTGTGGTAAAGAATGTGATTTTTTGAGTATATGGATGTGTATGGTTCTCTATAGACATGTGCAGGAAGATGATGCATGATTTTGATGCTTCATCATGGGTAGTGAATCCTGGTGTCACCAAGATGTATAAGGATATTCAAAAAAATTAATGATGTTTGGTAATGAAAATGGATATAGTTTGTGTTGTCATGAGATATTCCACTTATCATTAAGTGAAGATAGAACACCAGTAACCAGCCAGACTTTTGCAGTATGTAGCTATCCCTGAGTGAAAATGGAATGACATCATTACTAATTTTGTTATGGGTTTACTAAGGTTTCCATGAGGTAATGATTTCATTTTTTATACTGTTGATATGCTCATGAATATTTCACATTTCTAGCTAATCAAGGAATCCTTTAGTGTTTATGATCATGGGAGGTTGTATATCTAAGAGATAGAATGATTGTAACAGATTATTCATACTATCTTTTCATATAGGGAAACATTTTTTACATAATACTTATAGAAATGGATAAATAGTTCATTAGGTAAAATAGTTCTTTTAAGTATAGATTACCACCCTCAGATAGATGGACATTCAGAATGAATGATTCAGGGGCTAGAGAAAATGTTGCGGGCATGCATCCTAGTTTCCGAGGGCTGTGTTGGTATCATTTCCCTAGGAAATGATTTCACTAACCAAATACCACCATAACTATGTTTCCAATGACATGGAACATATGTAGCATTATGAGTATTTCATACTAAAAATAAAGAATTCATACACAGTAATTGATGATCCGATTCCGAACTAACGTTCATATCAAAAAAATTAAGGGAGAATGATACACATATTATAATATTCAACCACATTTGAAGCTAGTCCTAAACATTATGTGACACCATTTTTTAAATTAGTGGTGATGATGATGATATAATCTATATCACGATGACCAACAAAGATACTCCTTTGACATAACCTATTATTTATAAAAAAATATTATTACATTACCCCAATACATCATGAAACTACATCAGAGGTTTTGATTTCTCTAGTTGTCAAATCTAATGAACCTCGGAAGATTCGCTGCTGGGTGCATTCCTCTATTAATTTCTATAAACATGTTCTCACACCTTCTACCGCCATCAACACCAAGACTCATATTTATATCATAATGGTAGCTCAAGGATGATTCCATATCACTGTTTGGGAGAAACCTATTATATCTTCAAGTAATGTCTTCATGAAGGCATCAAATCCGCCCTCACTATAAATGGAAGAATAATATTAATAAGATGTTCTCCCACCCTTATCACCCTATGTGGCATATCAATAACATTTGGATTCCCTCCCAAGAGTTTTCATTGTGTAGGACCTATTTTTTAAAGCTTGGGTACCAATAATAGAAGTCCCAACAAAGAAAACTATTAACAAATCAACTGACACTAGGGTCCTACCCATAGTAAATAGAAAACTGGAAACTCTGAATTTCTTCCCCTAAATATTAATTATGAATTACCACCCATAAACAATGTGAACTCTACTTGTGGAGGTTTCCCCATATTTATGGTAAACCCAAAATTTTATATATTAAATTCATTCTTTTTGAATTAATAAATGAATTTTCAAATAATAAAGTTATACATGACTTATACACAACATTCGTTATTTAATACTATTATATATTCTTAGATTTTAAATATTCTTAACATTCCTAACCAATAATAAAATATTAATTAAATAGTGTTTTTAGGACTAGTATATATAATGTTTTATGATAATGTGAAATTAACATAGATAGATGATGTGAGGGCCTCAACCAATAGGATTATAGCCTATGAATACCACTTATCTGAGAATAAAAGGGAGATAACATCATTAGTATTTTCCCTTTTCTCTTCCCAAGACAATATTCATTACTAAAGCATGAATTAAATTGATTATGGGAAAATTTCATGGTCATTGAGACCAAAACCCACACCATGTTCATTGAACAACCCCATGAAAATCCCACCATCTCACCCAATACACTTAGGGAATTCACTGGTGTAATAACAATATATGTATATAAAACCTAATAATACGAATGAAAATATTTTATTATAAATAAAAATGATTATATTTATCCTTTATTTTTAATATTACTTTTTAAATGATTATATAACAAGTTTGAAAAAAAATTAATTTTGATACGATGAAAAATGTATTTTTTTAAATATAATGTTTTAAGCAAGGCACACATTTTTATTAATTTAAGATTGTCACAACCCCCTTTCATCAGAGATGCCCCTCCTGAGCTGGCAATGGTGAAAGAGAGATAATGACCCATGAGTCCCGCCTCCAGTAGGCCCCGGGGTGGAGACTAGCACCAAGGGTATGAGTTTTCACAAGTATGGGGGGCATTACCCTTTTTATTTATTTAAGATCGGGAAATAGGACAAGTCAACCACCAAAAAGGAAAAGAACGAGAGTATAGAAAATAACCCAAACCATTCCCACATGCATGTTTAAATAATTCTTGAAACAAAGTAAAAGTATCAGAAAGCTCAAAAGTACAGTACCAAAAGAAAACAAGAGTACAACAAACTAAAACTACTCCAACTATCCCAACTAGTAGGGTCCCACACGGCCCTGGTAGTCCTCCTGGAAACCTGATAGTAAACGTAGGGTGAGCATACAGGTATACTCATTAGGGAAACATAAAGCTCACGTGCACAAGTGGGGAGACATCCTAATGTCCCGTGAGTAAATAGGAGAACCAAAACCTAGAAAGGAATCTATCCACCCAGCCTCACCAGTCACACTCGCCAAGTAACACAAGTCAATAGAAAGTAGTATATATAAGACAAGAGTATTGGTTACCCCACACCATTCCCCACTAGTTAGCTATTCTTACTAATGGCGAATGTCCTGACGCTACCACACTCTTCCTGCCCGCACACACGTGTGCCTCACAAACCACGCATCCCGCCCGCACACACCTGGGCCTCAAAAACCAAGAATCCCTCCCACACACACCTGGGCCACACAAACTACACATCCCGACCGCACACACCTGGGCCTCACAAACCACATATCCCGCCCGCACACACCTGGGCCCCACAAACCACAATCACGTCCTCGCCCGGACACACCTGGGACTTGTAAAGACCTGTAAAATTCAAGGAAATTTTTTTCTTAATTTTCTTTGAAATTTTACAAGAATGCAGTTTCGGACGGCGCCAGATTCCGAGGACCGGTGTGCCCGGAATCATTTTCCGAAGTTTGTCTTGGGTACGTTCAGTGAACGAACGAGCGGGGTTTTCTAACTTTTGAACCGGTGCTCGGAATAAAATTCTGAGGGCACTGATGGAATCACAGCACCGATATTCGCTTAGAAACGCCTCTTCCGGAGTTGTGTTTGTGCGGGTGTGGTTTTTAAATTTTTGGACATTAAGTTAAGAAATAAAATAATGTGGTACGACAAACTTTATTTTGTTTCACTTAAAGCCTCTTAAAAGACACTTTAAGCTGTATAAGCTGAGTTGAAGAGGATAGGGTGCAACCGAAAATATCCTACCCTCTTGGTAGGATATTTGTGATGTGGGGCCCGCACGATCCCCACCATTTCTTTTCCCCTAAGTAACGCACCCGCGAAAACCCCTTTTTAATGAATGTCAACCGACGCCTTTTCTTAATTTCTTAACGCCCCTATTAAATTGGGCGGTTAATTCATTGCAATTAATTCTATGAATTAATTGTTCGTTACTTACCTTTGTTTTTCAAATTCTTTAGTTGATAATAAAATAAGATGAGGACTTATTTTATTATCTGGTTGTTTTGTTAATCCTTTGGAGAATCTCTAAAGATCTTCATCCTCCTTCATGAAGAACGCGAAGAACGCCGACCACCGATGAAGAGCGACGAAGAACGCCAAACCCCCAGAGATTGACGACGTGACGCCGACAACTCTCCTCCCACGACGTTCTTCTGCGATGTTCCTTCTTCCACGACAAATCTTCGAACATCCGTTCGAGGTAGGAGTTTACGAATCTTTTAAATTCCGTTGTGGATTTTATACTTGACAAGGATTTAATTTGTGTAAATTAAATCCGTGTGTTTTCTTTACCCCTCAGAGATCGACGACGCGATGCCCTTCTGCGACGCAATAATCCTCTTGTTCCGCGACGGTCGATTCTGCGAAGAACTCTCATCCGACGATAGCTACGAGGTAGGGGAATTTTATTTGTTTCCTCTTAATCCTTGAAAAAGAACAACGAACGTGGAACAACCATTACCCGGTTGATCCGCGGACCGTTCGTCTATGCGGGTTACTTTTGTTGGGTGTTGTCTAATTTCATGGTTAAGTATGTGATAAATAATTTGTTGGGAACAAATGTTTGATTCGCCAATTAATATCACTTAACGCGGAGGGCGCGGGCCGAACGAACACGGCCCGACAACCCTCCAAAGTTTGTTTTTGATGCCGGATTGGCGGGCAACGACAAAACATGCCGCAGAGACGATTCGATGATTCCATAGTGAAGAACGGGACCTAAGAGAAGCTACGGTGCAGACGACAATGGAACCGGACCACTGGAGAAACTTCAGGGGCCCGCTGAAGCCACCGGTGGCGCGGGTCACCGGTGCGGCGGCGCGCCGCCAGACAGAGCCGCCGCGGCTGAAGCCACGGCGGCGGTGGCGCCATCGGACCCGTGGCCGCGTGGTTCTGTCACACATGGGACGCGGCAAAGCCGTGTCCGCTAACCAAACGCGGCCCCACGCGGGGCCCCAGCTTCTCTTCCCGCGGGGGCAGCACACCCCGCGGCCTCCCTCGCTCGGCCGCTCGGCCGAGCTGAGCCGGGCTGAGCCGACCTGCCGGCCGGGCCACGCCGGTCGGGCCGGGTCCAGACGGGTCGGACCTTGGTCGGGCCGACCCGGTGGGTTGGGTAGGGTCGACCCGGGCCCAGACCCCCCGTTTCCGGACCTTTTCGGTCTTTTGCTCATAACTTGAGCTAAGGATCTCCGATTGAAGAACCGTCAGCGGCAACGTGATCCTTGGATCGAGATGGTCGTTTCAGTATATTACACTCAAGGTTTCGGAATATTTTGGGTTCGGCCAGGTTGGTTCGTACACGAAACCAATCGGGCCCTCAGAGCGGAAACGGGTGTATCTAGAGCTTCGAACGTCCGATTGGCATTCCGTCGACTTTGGTGGATTCCTCAAAGTGAGATGGACCTTTTGGATTACTCCGCTCGAGGTTTGGATGTAGTTGGAGTACGGTCAGGTTGGTTTTGATTTAAAAACCAACCGGGCCCCTTGGACGAAAAGGCCAATAACTTCTAGACCGGGCATCCGATTGACGCGCCATCTGTTGCGTTGAGTTCCTGTTGACGATACGGAACTTTTGGATACATCAAATCCGGACTTTTTGTCAGTTGATGTATCGGCCTCTCGGCTCGTGGATCGGACCCTACCGAACGAGCTTTCTTTGTACGGGAACCCTAGAGCTGGCTGCGACTGCGATGACGATGACGACTGTGCAGAGATCCTCAGTGGATTCGACGACGACAACTGTGTAGAGATCCTCAGTGGATTCGACGATGACGACTTCAGCACTCAGCGATCCTACGTGGATCAGTGCTACCGATCCTATGTGGGTCCGATCCTACATGGGTCAGTGCTACAGATCCTATGTGGGCCCGATCCTACGTGGGTCAGTGCTACAGATCCTATGTGGGTTTTATCCTACGTGGGTCAGTGCTACAAATCCTATGTGGGTCTGATCCTATGTGGGTCCGCGCTCAGCAGTCCTATGTGGGCCAGCGCCTACAGTTCCTATGTGGGTCCGATCCTGTGTGGGTCTTTGCGGGGGTTAGTACCTATCAGTCCTTTGTGGGTCAGACGACTTAGATGGATCAGTGATCATCTCTATCGTCTTTCGAAGAAGTATACTTGTGTTGAGCTATCCTATGTGGATTGCGTTTTACTATCCGTTGTGGATTGTGTTGATCTATCCTATGTGGATTATGGTTTTCCATCCTTTCTGGATTGTGTTGCTCTATCCTATGTGTATTACATTTTTCTATCCTTTGTGGATTGAGTTGTGCCATCCTATGTGGTTTACGTTTTTCTTTCCTGTGTGGACTATGTTGTACTTGAGATCGGATGTTGGAGCCGAGCATGAATTGGTGACTTAGGTATATGTATGGTCATATACCTAAGTAGCGGTGGTTGTTACTTCGTGATTGTATCTTTCCTCTGTGGTTTTTCCTTTGTGGATTTTGGGAGACCTTTGGGGGTCTTGGGGTCCCTACTAAGTAGCGTATACTCACCCCTTCATGGGTTATGCCTGCACTTCGTTGTGTTGGATGCAGACGACGGACATCGATGGTCGAGGCTGAGGCTTGTTGAGCGAGATGGTACCCGGAGGAGGATCTCACGACGAGACGGTAACCCGGAGGTGGACGTGACGATGAGACGGTACCCAGAGGAGGACCTCACGACGAGACGGTACCCAGAGGTGGACCTGACGAGGAGACGGTACCCAGAGGTGGACGTGATGACGAGATGCTACCCGGAGATGAGGTGGCCATCTGTACCTACCCTTCAGGTAGGGACTCCGGAGGACGATCCAGGAGTAGCATGACACCTTCCTTCCGTTTTGTCTTTTTCGGGTACTTTACAGTTGGGCTTGTATTTCTGGCCTCCTTTACCTTTAGCTTGATTGTTTTCAGTTTTTCTTTGTGTTTTACTTCCGCTTGTTCTCTGTGGTGTTTTGTTTACTTTTACAAAGGTAATTCCTTCCCAGTTATCGGGATTTACACCTTTGGTGCTACTCTCCAGCCCCTGGCCTATGGTAGGTGGGCTTGGGGTAGTCATGACACGGGCCCTGAGGACGGGTCGTGATAGGACTCATCCCGAAGATTCTTGGGAAAACAAACCTTCCCGAAGAGTCTTGGGCTAAAATCACACCAACCGAAACCTACCCGAAGAGTCTAGGGTGTAAGGTCGCCTCATGCCATCACAGCCTATGGAAGAAGGAGCAAGAAGGAGCTAGTAACTATGGGGAAAACACCCTCTCCCATGAAATGGGAGTGTCCGACACTAAGTGCTCAACATGGGTGGGGTGTGACAAAACACAAAGATACAGTTATATATATATATATATACCAAGCACACAGCCCAACGTATGGCTTCTAAATAGAAAGACTGAGCACGTGCCTCGGCACTGCTACTACGAAGTATGCATACAACAAGCAATCCCAAACCCCCATTTATGTTTTCATGTTTCAACAGATTTAGTTATTAGTTCTTAACTACCGGGAACTATCCACAACCAAACTGGATCAAGCATTCATAAAACATATCCCTGCCATACACAACAAAAGTTAGGTAAACACAAGCAATCACATACCAACTCTTTAACAAAAGGATTATCATATCCATCTTTAATTAATTTCCATCACAAAACCCCACCATTCATTTATTCCTAAGTTCCACATATAAATTCATTTTCCACATTCCACATTTCCATTACCGTTCCCCCATATATAATCCACCACTAACCATTTTAATAATATTCACCACACATCATTGTAGCCCCACTGCCAAACATCATATCACACAACAACCTAGAAATTTCCACTTCCCACATTCCATAACATCCAACCCAACACCAACATGTTTATTATTCCATTTTGTTCAACCGCGGTGATCACACAAGGGTTCCAGCTTTTAATTATCCAACTTTACGTGATTAACCAATTTCCACATTCCATAAAGTTTCCATCCACAAACGGTTTAGAAAGATAGGTAAACATTTAATTGCACAAGAAAAGGCCCCCAACGACCGTGATTTCCAGTAGGAAGAATCCCATTAAATTCACAACATAACAATAGGATAAACAAGGATAAACATAACAACTTCCCCATCCCCGTTACTTAACTGGTTATTATCTTTATTTATTGGTTCAACCATATCTCATGAAAAAAGAGGATAACCACCCTGCATGATGCAAAAATTTATAGAGACAAAGGTAAGATCCCTACTTCAACAGGTTCTGATCACAATGCTCCCCCAGATCAGCTTTAGAAGACGTCCATCAGCGTCTGTTGCTTTTGTCAAAACCCGGCAAAAGCCTCCTCGGGTGGGAGCTGGAGAGGAAAGGCTGAACGGAAAACAACAGGTCCAATCTTGGAAGTTTCGCCTCGCCGTTACGATCTCGTGGCCGCTAAGGGATCGTAAATCGGAGCTCGGACGAAGAAGTTATGGAGGAAAGGAGTTTTGGAGTCTCTCGGGAGGGTTCTGCTTGTGGAGAAGATTCATCTTAAAAGAGGAGAGGACCCCTCCTTTTATAGGTGTGAAAACTAAAGTACACGGCGTATACTAGGCCATTCCGCACGGTCGCCACGCAGCTTCCAACCCAGCATTCAACACGGCACGTGGCTGTAGACTGGTCAACACACGGTTTGAGGGTAACACGTACGCGGGGAAGAACTACACGGCGTGTAGGATGGGCTACATGGAGTGTACTCACTTATTTCACGCGGAACGTATATGACTACAACACGGCACATGGTCACTGACTGGTCAACACACGGTTTGAGGATGACGCGTATGCGGGGAGAAACTACACTGCGTGTAGGATGGGCTAGACAGCATGTACTCATTTATTTTACACGGAAAGGACATGACTTCAACACGGGGTATACTCAGAAAGGTTGTACATAGAGTGTACACACACTACACGGCGTGTAGTCACAAAATTCTGAAAAGAGTGGGAAAAGTCCATTCTACCCTCCAGAACACTTCATGACTTTCCTTTCGAAAAAGGCTAGGGCCGGAGAGGTCCGAGCCATTACACCAGATACCTCTTAGATCATTATCATCCTCGAGAATTCAAAAACCAACATAGAAGAACCCAACAAGATACCTCTTAGGGCTCTCATTATAACAAGAAACCGACCAACAACCCTTTTTATATGAGTTAGGAATTCCTTCTTCTATGTCAAGATATTATCCGCTTTAGTCAGCACTGACTCACCTGCATGGGTTTAATCGCATTCACATTAATGCGCCTCGATTAAGGATCAGGTTTTTCCCTTCCTTACACATCCGAACATGTTACAGACTTCTAGAGAACAAGAAAACAAAAAGTCTCACAACCGAAAATCCAAGCATTCCATATATCAATGGTACATGGCATATCATCAAAACAAGCTCAGAAGTAAAAAAGGAACAACACAAGTAAAAACAACTCCGGGTACCGACTCTGAATGTGCCTGAAACCTCCACAAGAGAAACACTTCGGTACTGGGCTCGTGAAAAAGGGACAAGGACCTGAAGATCCGAACTGGAACAGTTGGGGCCTGATCCCCACTGGCCTGAATCTAGAAGGTCCCATCGCTGGAGACCTGCTGCTGACTGCCTTCCCCTTCGATGAACCCAGCTGGATCCCTTCTTGTGGTGCACCTCCCTGTGAGTTCATCCTCTCTACAACCTCTGCTTTCTTCTGTACGACAAAGTACGTCAGAAGGGTGAAGGGGGTGACCACATACTGGAGCGAAGGACGAAGCGCCTCCTCCGAACGTCTTGCCCGAGACTCCTGGTCCGGAAAGAGATCTGGAGCAAAGCGTAGGAGATTCTTGAACTTGATCTCTAACTCTCGGACTGACATACTCCCCTGCTAAAGGGAGAGTAACTCCTTCGGCTTCTCTGCCTTGATCAAGGAAGAAAGGAATTCCTCTCAGAACCCCTTCTCAAAGTCAACCCACAGAACCTCTATCTCCGTCCTCTCCCCGAGGTAGAGCGTCCACCACTAGCACACCACTCCTCTCAATTGACTGACTGCTAGGGGAACCCAGTACTCCCTCAGAGCACGGATCAAAGTAAAAGCGATCCCTAGCTCCTCAATCCACCCATCCATCTCTATATCTGAAGTACTACCCTCATAATTTTTGAGGGTTTGTCGCTGGAAAGAACGGAGAGTCTTCTACCATTGGCTATCTTCCTCCTCTCGGTCAATCCTCAACTGATCGACCGCCTGAATCTGCTGGGCCTTGGCTATTTGAGCCACCCGGGAACGACGTCTAGGTGCCATGGCTGTACAGCAAAAAATGAATAACTAAGCCCGAGTATCAAGGAAATTTCTCAAGGATTCATCTTATCACTTTATTTCATTCCTAGAACACCCAAATCGAGTAAAACACAAACATGATGATGCATGTACCTTCCCTAGGGTCTCTACCCTGCAATCAATGTAGTCTCATTTGGTTGTTCGGTAGGCTCATCATCCTTGCATAGGATCATGGGGGGCCCTAAAATACCGTGTCCTAGTCAGTCTTCCCTGGCCTATGTCACACACCAAGATTAACCAACACTGTTTCCCTACCATCCCATGCAATCCTCACTGTGCCTAAAACCAGACTCCGTCCTATCTCTCAACCATCAACTTTGATACCATTCTGTCACGACCCCCTTTCATCAAAGATGCCCCTCCTGAGCTGGAAATGGTGAAAGGGAGATAATGACTCCTGAGTCCCACTTCTAGTAGGCCCCAGGGTGGCGACTAGCACCAAGGGTATAAGTTTTCACAAGTATGGGAGGCATTAACCTTTTCATTTATTTAAGATCAGGAAATATGACAATTCAACCACCAAAAAGGAAAATAACGAGAGTATAGAAAATAACCCAAACCATTCCCACATGCATGTTTAAATAATTCCTGAAACAAAGTATAAGTATTAGAAAGCTCAAAATTACAGTACCAAAAGAAAACACGAGTACAAGAAAGTGCAATAACTCCAATTGTCCCGACTAGTAGGGTCCCGCATGGCCCTGGTAGTCCTCCTGAAAACCTGAAAGTAAACGTAGGGTGAGCATACATGTATACTCAGTAGGGAAACCTATAGCTCATGTGCACAAGTGGGGAGACATCCTAATGTCCCGTGAGTAAACAGGAGAACAAAAACATAGAAAGGAATCTATCCACCCAGCCTCACCAGTCACACTCGCCATTTAACAAAAGTCAATAGAAAGTAGTATATATAAAACAAGAGTATTGGGTACCCCACACCATTCCCCACTAGTTAGATGCTCTTCCTAACAGTGAACGTCCTGACGCTACCACACTCTTCCCTCCCACACACACCTGGGCCTCACAAACCACGCATCCCGCCCGCACACACCTAGGCCTCACAAACCACACATCCCGCCTGGACACACCTGGGCCTCAAAAACCACATATCCCTCCCGCACACTCCTTGGCCTCAAAAACCACAATCATGTCCCTGCCCGACCACACCTGGGACTCATCCCGATGATTCTTGGGAAAACAAACCTGCCCGAAGAGTCTTGGGCTAAAATCAAACCAATCAAATCCTACCCGAAGAGTCTTGGGTGTAAGGCCGCCTCGAGACATCAAATCCTATGGAAGAAGGAGCAGGAAGGAGCTAGTAACTAAGGGGAAAACACCCTCTCCCATGAAATGGGAGTGTTCAGCACTAAGTGCTCAACATGGATGGGGTGTGACAAAACACAAAGATACAGTTATATATATATATATATATATATAACAAACACACATCCAAACCTATGACTTCTAAACAGAAAGACTGAGCACGTGCCTCAGCACTGCTACTACGAAGTATGCATACAACAAGCAATCCCAAAACCCCATTTATGTTTTCATGTTTCATCAGATTTAGTTATCAGTTCTTAACTACCTGGAAACTATCCACAACCAAACTGGATCAAGCATTCATAAAACATATCCCTGCCATCCACAACAAATGTCAGGTAAACACAAGCAATCGCATACCAACTCCTTAACAAAAGGATTATCATATCCATCTTTAATTCATTACCATCACAAAACCCCACCATTCATTTATTCCCAAGTTCCACATATAAATTCATTTTCCACATTCCATATTTCCATTACCATTCCCCCTATATAATCCACCACTATCCATTTTAACAATATTCACCACCCATCATTGCAGCCCCACCGCCAAATATCATATCACACAACAACCCATAAATTTCCACTTACCACATTCCATAACAACCAACCCAACAACAACATGTTTATTATTCCATTTTGTTCAACCGGGGTGATCACACAAGGGTTCCAGATTTTAGTCAGCCAATTTTACATGATTAATAAATTTCTACATTCCACAAAGTTTCCAACCACAAACGGTTTAGAAAGATAGGGAAACATTTAATTACGCAAGCAAAGGCCCCCAATGATTGTGATTTTCAGTAGGCAGAAGCCCATTCAATTCACAACATAACAATAAGATAAACAAGGATAAACATAACAACTTCCCCATACCCGTTCTTTAACCAGTTATTATCTTTATTTATTGGTTCAACCATATCTCATGAAAACAAGAGGATACCCACCCTGCATGATGCACAAATTTAGAGATACGAAGGTAAGATCCCTAATTCAAAAGGTTCTGATCACAACGCTCCCCCAGATCATCTTTAGAAGACGTCCTTTGGCGTCCGTTGATTTTGTAAAAACCCAGTAAAAGCCTCCTCGGGTGGAAGCTGGGGAGGAAAGGCTGAACAGAAAACAAAAGGTCCAAGCTCGGATGTTTCGCCTCGCCGTTACGAACTCATGGCCGCTGACGGATCGTAAATCGGAGCTCGGACGAAAATGTTATGGAGGAGAGGAGTTTTTGAGTCTCTTGGGAGGGCTCTTCTTGTGGAGAGGATTCGTCTGAAAAGCGGAGAGGACCCCTCCTTTTATAGGAATGAAAACTAAAGTACATGGTGTGTAATTCGTAGTACATGGTGTGTACTTCGTAGTACATGGTGTGTACTAGGCCATTCCACACGGTCACCACGCGGCTTCCAACACGGTATTCAACGCGACACATGGTCTTTGACAGGTCAACACACGATTTGAGGGTAACGCGTACGCGGGGAAGAACTACACGGCTTGTAGGATGGGAAACATGGCATGTACTCACGTATTTCATGTGGCAAGGACATGACTACAACATGTCACACGACTGTTGACTGGTCAACACACGGTTTGAGGGTGACGCTTATGCTGGGAGAAACTACACGACATGTAGGATGGGCTACATGGCGTGTACTCATTTATTTTACACAGAAGGGACACGACTTCAACACGGGGTATACTTGGAATGGTGGTACATGGCGTGTACTCACACCACACAGCGTGTAGTCACAAAATTCTGAAAAGAGTGGGAAAAGTCCATTCTACCCTCCAGAACACTTCATGACTTTCTTTTCGACAAAGGAAAAGGCCGGAGAGGTCCGAGCCATTACAAAGATTTTTTGAAACAAATTTTATTTTACTAAAATGTTATTATTAATTAATATTTATTAACTATAAATTATAATATATATTTTTGATGTTAAATGTAATTGTGATTTTTGTAAGAAAACTATTATTGTCAAAAAATAGAATTTTTCAACAAATGGGTATTTGTACTATGGAGTGTTAATTCTCATGTTCAATGAATTACTTTCAAAAAAATATATTATTTTTGAAATCAACCCATATATCTTATCTAAGGGGGAATTTTTCTAAATTTTTTGAGAGAAATTAATTTTCATGTAAAAATTATATTTGGTATAAATATATGATATATATTTTGTAAACATGGTGAACAAAAAGTGATTTAATATACTCTATATAAGTTTTCCACAATGACAAACATATTTACCCATTAAAATAATGTGTTTTTATGTTATTTTATTAATATTAAAAACCCTTAACGAATCTTATAAAACCTATATAATATTTGAATGCGTTAAAATCAGCTCTTTATAAAATTTTACTTCTTCTACATCACCATGGGTATTATTTTAATGATATTGGTTCACAAACATTTTAAATAATGAAAAACACTTCACATTTGGAAAACCTTGGTAAAATAATATGTAATAGACTATGGTTTTTATCACATTATCATATATAGTTCAAATTCTATGTTTGTAAATTAACAATGATTTATTCTATCCATTTATATATAAACCTACCAAAAACCAATTAATCTTCTCTAAAATTGTGACGTCCCAGACCTGGATGCCACTTAATGGGTTCCACAAGCCTAGTGGGCCGCATGGCCTCAAGTGAAACTCCCTCAATGCTAGAGGCTGCTGACTTGAAATGAGGACCTATGGTGTATCTATGGGGAGACTATGCCATCATTACCAACGTGTTGCACAAAAGATGAATATAAATATAGGTATGTAGACAGAGGAAGCAATATAAGTAAACAGAAGGTACAAAAGAAAATTAGAGACAACATTAACAATACCTGAAATAACTAGAATATAATTCAATAATTGATGATATATCATGTCACTAGAAAAAATTAAATACAAGGATATGAGGGAGTAGGTATAACATGTTTCATAAAAAAATAAAATCAATGACTATCCTAAGAATCCCAAGTTCTATCTTGGTCATCGACTATCAATATCCATACTAAATAGTAATCAATCAAGTGTTTGATGTTTTATGCTTCCATTACTCAAAACATACTATAATGTAATCTACATTGGGTACCAAACAATGACTGGAGAGGGTGTGCAATAAATCTCAGTGGGCCACCGCCAACTGTGTCTACATCCTCTGGTCCACGTAATGGAAATGTAAATGTATACTGGGAATAATATATAATGTAAAGCAGCGCAATGTAACAAAATACCCAATTACATTTTTCAGCCATCATGTGGTGTCTAAACACATAACCAAGTCAATAGTTGATTATTATTAGTTTATAAATATGTTTCATGTTAATAATTGAGAAGATTCCATGTTATAACAAGGAAACCATTAATTATATATAATAGTTAAGTCCCAAGGTAATAGCCAAGGTGATGTAGTCTTGAAGGGTTTCCAACTCTATAATAACTATAGCCTTGCATGGGTAAGAGTGTATTCCGAGGAGCATAGTCCAAGGCATTCCACAATAAGGTTCCTACAAAATCCAAGGTGATCGTCCAATGTAAAATGTGTATAAGTAGAGACATGACCCTATAGTTTATAACCATGGAACCTACATGCCTATTCCGAATCCAAGGAGGGTAACCAAGGAATCCTTCTTTAATATGTGATGGATCCAATATTGTCTTACCGAACATCAATGAATATAAAAGGATTGGGATCTAGGTGGGTATCAACCTATGAAATCTGTAACCATGAATCATAATGGGGTTCTCGAGCACTCATGGAATTCCCTAATCAAAATCTTTGGTGATCTCAAGTCAGGTAATTTATGATTAATTATGAAGTCATGTGATATTTCATTTATTACGCATTTTCTTTTATTAGCATGATATTGTCTGGTAACATGAAACCTTTTTAATATAGTCATTTGGCTCAAGCCATTCCTTTAAATAGTGTTACAAGGCCAAGTAGAAATCAACCATTCATTTAATATATTTAATACATTTTCCATATTCATGTTTCATTATACAACCTTCCATTAATTTGGTATGGGGTACTATGGACATGCAACCTACCATTAAATTACATTTAAGTCCGATTAATATACTTAATATTCCTTCCAATTTACATTTCACATTTTATTATCAAAATTACGGACTTACATTAGATGGGTTAGGTGGTGATAAAACATGTTAATTTCTAATATGAAATTCACAATATAAACCAATTCATTTAATATAGTAAATATTTCCTTTAGAATGATCAGGATAAAGAACACCCAAATTATGGCACTGACATGTCAAAACACAAAACAAAAAATATGGAATAAGCTTTGACATGGAAAGGATTAAATTTTGGGTGCAATAACTAATAACTAATCACATATTTAGAAAGATAATAAACATGGCTTTAATTATTTTAATCAGATAATATAAATTATAAAAACAAGAACCGATGGAAATTGTGGGCCCCTCACAATAAATCCAAAATTAATGAACATGAGGGATGAGTTATAGAAAAACCACCTTTGGTTTCTATGAATCACTTCTTCTTGTATTTTCCCTTGATATAAATTATATTGGACTCGATCTAAGAAAAGGAGAGAAATTCCTACACCACAATATCTATAATGAGATGAAAAAAGAGGAGGAAAGGCTTAAAAAGACTCCAGTACTTACTGTTGCGCATCCAAAGTGACAAACGGATGATAGATCAGATCCAAGACAAAGGAGATATATTTATCCCTAAGATTTTCCTTTAAAAAGAACCAAATTGAGAGGAAATTGGGTTAATCCTTCTAGTTATCTTATTATGAGGAGGGAGGATTAATAGATCATCAATGGTATAACTGAAAAATTACCCTGAAAAAGGACATGTGCATGGTTTGAAAAACCGTGAAAAAACCTTGCACGATTACATTGGTAGATGGGGAACTTGCTCTGTTTTGCTACACATACATGCACCAACTATTCGGGGTGTCTATGATTGAAAAAATACAATCCACACAGTTAGAAGAACTGTTCACCAACCATGTGAGTGGGCGATTTTTTCCCAAAAAGACGTGTTCCTGGCTACGGAAAATTCCCTAACACTCTTGGTACCATTACCAACAAAAAATGAATCTAAAAATGTAAAAGATAAGGGTTTAGAGAAAAAATTATTGAATCCATATAGGAGTGAAAAATTGGGTTCTTAAAATCATCCCCCATTACAAGAACTTGTCCTCGAGTTCACTTTCCAAGAGCCTAAAAACAATATCTGAGAACAAGTCTAGCCATTCTGAAATTTGGTTAGCCTCTTAATCCCAAGTCTCATCCTACACCTTGCCATGTGTCCATAGCACTTGTTCTGGAGGGATATAATATCCTCGAAGAGCCTTTGTAATTCGGCCAATGATGTGTACTAGACACACATCAAATGTAACATCAACATCCAACTCAACTTCTTCAGGATCTAAAGCATGAGACAGATCATCAGGATACTGGAAAAACATTTTTGACATGGAATACATCATGCATGGCACAACACGTCTGAGGTAGTAGCAACTGACAGTCTATCAGCCTGACTCTCTCTAGAATCTCAAATGGACCTATACAACAAGGTGATAACTTCCCTTACTTTTGTAACTGACTATACACAATCCTGATCTATACCCGAAGTAAAACATGATCTCAGACCACAAACTATTGAGGTATTCAATGGGGATTTGGATATTATTTTTGTACAGACTAAGTAATAGTAATACAATTATTGATCTGTTAAACATGCACTAAAGTCTCCTCAACAATACGATGACCTAGAAGGGCTACCTCAAGTTCCTCAAGCCAGCACAGTGGTGAATGACATGACCTACCATAAAAGTCTTCAAAAGTATCTATTTGAATTTTCATCTAAAATATATATTTATAGGTGAACATGACAAGATTTATTTGATTATCCCATGAACTATAAAAATCAAAGAAACATGTTGGGAGAATATCCTATAGAACCTATATTGTTTGTTTTGATTATCCATCATTACAAG
The DNA here is from genome assembly GCA_963277665.1 of Viscum album. NCBI lineage: Eukaryota > Viridiplantae > Streptophyta > Magnoliopsida > Santalales > Viscaceae > Viscum > Viscum album. The sequence goes on along the minus strand of OY728127.1, from coordinate 1,227,246,972 downwards.
GGTTGTAGGATGTTATTATATGCACCTATGTTCCCATATCCTTTTTCAACCCCTTATAGTACCATGATGTGAAATGAGCATCTCAATATGAAATGATAATACGAGGGACCCCATGGAGTCGTATGATCTCTCAAAAATATAGTTTTCTCAGCTCATCATCTGAGAAAGTCTCACGAATAGTAATGAAGTGGTATGATTTTGTTCGTCAGTCAATGGCTACCCAAATAGCATCACTACCCATTGGAAAACTATATAAGATGACTATAAAACCCATAATAACATCTTCCCATTACCATTCTGAGACTGGAAGTAGCTGTAACAAACCTGCTGGTCTCTGTTGCTCCACCTTCACCCGATGATAGGCGAATGACCTTGAGATAAATCCTCCTATCTAAAAATTCATTCTAGGCCACCAATACTGGAATTTCAGGTCTTGATACATATTTTATATGACAGGATGAACATCCCATTAATAAGATTGGTAATCATTCATCAACACCACTCTCATATCTTTAGGAACCCAGATACATCCATGTAGACGCATGATGCCATCAATGTCCACAGACCAATCTGTAGGTGGGTTACCTCCTCATATAACCTCATAGAGAACCAAGCCTTCAGGATTTGAAAATTGTCTAACTATCACATTCTCAAGGAGATAAGAGGTAACTATCAAGGATGAGAGATATGACTGATTGTGAATATCTTGAAACTTCATATGCAGCCTAGAAAAGAGGGACATTATCTTCCATTATTTACTAGATTCATGTACGACATGTGTTTGATTTTTCCAACTCAGTGCATCTATATCTACATTTCCCTTCTAAGGCATATTCACAAGATCAAAATTAATGAATTGTAGATATTTTGTCCATCCCCACTGTCTGAAATTCATGTCACATAGAGTAAAGATATATTTGAGGATCTTATGGTTGATGCACACCACAAATTACTCCCCCAATAGATAATGCCTCCAACAACATATGGCATGGACAAATGTTACTAGATTATGGTCATGCATCACATAATTTATCTCATGAGTCCTCAAATGCCAAGATCCATGCGCAACAACATTGTCTTCTTGCATTATAACCACCCCTTAGATGATTCCTTTTGCATCATAGAGGATGGTATAACCTATGACTAGCTCTAGAAGAGTCAGATAGGTGTCAAAAAATCCTCTGTTTCATCTCCTGAAATTCTTTCTCACATGATTCTGACCATATGAACTTGACATCCTTCTTTGTAAGGCCAGTAAGAGGTGAAGAATGGTGGTAAAATTCCTATTTTAAATGCTTTTAATATCAAGCTATCCCAATGAAACTCTATATATCAAACATGTTCTTGGGATACTCCCAGGAAACTATGACACTAACCTTTTCTAGGTCAATAGATACTCTTGATTGCGATATTATATGGCCCAAAAAATGAACATTTTTGACCTATAATTGGCACATATAAATCTTAGTGAAATGTTGATTCCCTCTGAATGTACTTAGAATGATCTCAAGATGTTCCGCATGGTCTCTACCTGTGTCAGAATGCACCAAGATGCCTTCCAAAAAGACCCTAGAAAAAGTGTCCTAATAGGGGTAGAAAACCCTTTTCATCAGAGCCATGAAAATAGAGGGCACATTCGTATTACTGAACAACATAATAAGGTACTATTACATGCTATAGTTGCTACAAAAAATGTATGAGGTATGTCTAATGGAATGACACACACATGGTGATAACCCAATCTCAGGTCGATCAAAGATAAGAACTTTTATAATCAGAGCTTGTCAATGAGATCATCAATTCAAGGAAGTGGATATTGGTTCTTGACTTTAAGCTGGTTCAACCTTCTATAATCCACACATAGACATAATGTTCAATCCACCTTCATGGTTGAAATAATTGGAGAACCCCATGAGAATGTATTGGACCGTATAAACCCATTGGCCTCTAAATGATCTAACTACCGCTTGAGCTCTTGAAGCTATATAGGTGACATCCTTCATAGAGGAATGGATACTGGAGATACTCCTATAATAATATTTATTGTGAACACTACCTCTCTCTTAGGAGGTAATCTAGAAAATTCGTTGAGAAAGACATCCCTAAAAATGTCCACTATGGGAGGGAAATTTGTTTACTGAAAACCCAGATCCTTTATGTTAATATTTTCAATATGGGTGGTCACTCCACCTATACCATGATACTATGGTCTCACTCTATCAACCATGATATCCCACTCATGATTATGTAGATAACTTCTTCCCTCTGGTGATGTAAATGATGTCGTACAACAATAGTAGTCTACAAAAGAATGATAATGGACTAACCAATCCATTAAGATAATGACATAAAATCTTGTAATATCTAGAATGATGTGGTTATATAAGAAAGGTTAACTACCATTCTCAATGGGATAGTCCTTGAAATAAATTATACCCTCGTTTCGTACCCTAAACGGTGTATCTAGTGTCCTTACACCATAGTGATACGATATCTCCAGTCTGAGATGTTCCATGATAGAAACTGAGATAAAGAAGTTTAAAGAACCTGTATCATAAAAAGCAGATACTATAGGGGAGTCTTCTAGAATAGTACCCCATTCTCTAGATGTTCCTACATCCTGATCCTTGGGTATTGGATATATTTCATTCAACGGGAATGTTCCACGGCCCAGTGAAATAGACAGACTATCACGATCATAACTGCTCTGCTGGCACACATGGTGATCAGGGGTCTGGCTACCACTTCTATAACCTCATCATCAGTCAGAACTACTTGTCCTATTCTAACTCCCTACCAGACATGGTGGAAAGGAACCTTCTCTAGAAGGTGGAGCTGGAACGAATCATTTCTCAGTAAAAGCTGGGAGGAAGGTCTTATAGAAATGATGAAGATTCCCCTTACTGCCACAATCTCATCACTCCAGTGGGTCTCTATCACAATGGGGTACCGAATACCACCATCTTCCACACTGATGGAACACTAAACAGTGATCTAAATGGTTACTTTGGTTTCCAATTCCATAATAAGAAACCTTGGGAGAACGCTTCCTACTACCGGATGAAATGCTACCTGACATGGCACTGGTCCACTATGACTAGTATTATTACCATCCCTTTGGTTACACTCAATGATATGATCCTGATTTACTATTGAAAAAAATTATGTAGGTTAAAATTATTCACATGCATATAGATTTCACACTAGAGCCCATCCTCTAAGAATCTAGCATGCGAAAGCTCATCACTGGATAAAAGTGATGAAAAGCGTCACAACTTTGTAAAATGCACTGAATATTCCATAACAAACATAGAACCCTGTTTTAGTTGCATGAACTCTCTGGATATGTCAGATCTCAGTGTATGAATAAGGAACTACTCATATAAAGTAGTCTGGTAATCAACTCAAAACATGCCCTGAGGACAACCAGCCTGGGTAATCACATCCCTCCACTACCTGAACGAATCCCTATGCATGTATGTGGAAATATTGACTCTCCTCTTTAGAGGCGTCTCCATATTCTAGAATATATATAGGGTGTATTCAAGAAACAACTCTGCATCCTATGGACTTCCATCCCCTCTATAGGGAGGAGGATGATGCTATTGGAACTTACGAGTCAGATTACCCATCATTGTTTCATGCCATGGATAACCAAGAATGGACTGCATCAGACATCAAAAACTATCTCAAACATGGGAATCAGTTCCTAAATAAGGTATAAAAGGTGGTACCTTTATTAGAACTCTTATAGGTATGACTGGCGGCTCGATGACCACCACATCTGAAGCATGGTGGTCGCCAACTTCCTAACACACGATACGAGGTTTTTGTGGAAACATTGGTCTACAAATTCCTATTACACACCATAGAATTATCTTAATCATGAAGATAGAATCACTAGTAGATTATGGATATTGGAAAATTTACTAACCCATGAATACTACGCAAACTACCCTCTTAGACGACCATGTATTTGTATGTGCTCAAGTATAAGTTCCATTTCATTTTACATTTAATTTCCCAGTTCACTCCTTTAACATTCATAAACATTAAAATATGTGATAATTATGGGAAACCAATTCATTTTATATGTCATGATTCACTTTATAATGGACAACCATTTCTGATGAATCATTTCCTGTACACCTATCACTATAAACGACTCCCATTTATTTATAGAATAATGAGTCTACTTGGTAAATTAATCATCCCAAACTATGAGGGACCATACACATCATGAATTGAGACATGAAATCACTCAGTGACAACCAAAATTAATACAATCATAAGTTAACTATCACATGATCACTCATAAATAACTGGCATATCCGGCAATGTAAAGCAGTGAAATGAACCTATATCTAATGAAAATATGAATGAAATGATAATTATATGTTCTTATAATGATACATATAACAATTCTCCATGCCCTTATATAATCGATTCAAGTATGAAAGAAAATCCTCCAACAAAGTAATAATCATCAACACCACACATAATTTGGGTCACCCCATAGTGAAATAATATAAACTATAACAAGTAAAAGTAGAAAGAAAATTCTATTTTACAAAAAATGATTTTTACCCCGAACATGGGTTTGTGACACCCATGAATAGCTTATGAAAAATTCCCAAGCATTACAACTCTCCAATATATCGTATCCAAACAGTAATGAAATAAAATAACCCCTTTGATACCACTTTGTGACTTCCTGAACCCGGATTCCACTTCATGGGTGCCTCAAGCCCAGTGGGAAATATGGCCTCAAGAACATCTTCCATAATGCCAGATGCTATAGACTGTCTGTGAGGACCTAGGGTGTGTCTGTGGGGAGACTATTCCCTCATTATAAAAGTGTATCATAGTGGATGAATGTAAACATAGTAATGTAGAATGTAGAATTAATATAAGTAAACATAAGAAACATCAGAAAATTAGAGACAACAGTAACAATATCTGAAACAACTCGAATAACATTAAAAAATATTTAATATTTTATGTCACTAGAAAACTGGAAAGCACGGATACAAGACAATAGGTATAACATGTTATACAAAAATAAATTAGATCAAAGACTATCTCTAGCATCCTGAGCCCCGGCTCAGTCAGCTGCTATCAAGCTCCATCCAAAATAGAAAGAAATCATGTGTTTGAAGCCATATACTTACCTTTATCAACACTTATAACCATGTAATCTACACCAGGTACCAAATAATTCCTATAGAGGGTGTGAGATAAATCATAGTGGTCCACCACTAATGATTTCTATTACCTTTTTACAGCATAATAGAAATGTAACAGTGTGTAAGCCTGTATATATAATCCAAAGTAGTACAATGTAACTAAATAACCAAGTACCTAATTCCTCCCTAGGATATATTTGAAACCTATAACAAATTCATTATTTTATTATTACTTGTTTATAAACAAGTCTCATGATAGATGTTGAAAAGGTTCTAAATTGTAAAAAAGAATCCTGTAATGGTATCTAATAGTGAAGTCGCAATGTAATAACCAAGGAAACATAGACCTTAGGGGTTTCCAAATTAGTAATAAATATATCCTGGCATGGGTAAGATTGTAATCCAAGGATCATAGTCGAACATATTCAACAATAATGTGCCTACCAAATATAATGTGATCGTCCAAAGTAAAATGTGGCTAAGTGGAGACTGCGCCCTATGGGTTGTAACCATGGCACCTACTTGTCAATGGTGTATCCATGGAATCATTTATTTATATGTTATGGATCCTATGGTGTCATACATGGAATCCAAATAATATAGAATTATTGGAATCTTGGTTCGTATCAACCTATGAAAGTTGTATCTTTGAATCAGAATGGGGTTCCCAAGTGCTCATTGAATTCTCTATCCAAAATCCTAGATGATCATGAGTCAGACAATTTTTATTAATTATGATGTCATGTGATATTTCATTCCATTTAAGCCTTTCCTTTCATTACAGGGATAAGGTCAATTAGTATGAAACCTTTTTAATCAGGTCATTTGGTTCAAGAATTTCCTTTCATTAGCGTGATAACGCCATGTAGCATGAAACCATTAATTTAATGAATTTAAAACATATTCCATATTAAAGGTTCATTCTCCTACCTTCCATTAATGTGGTAAGGGTTATTACAGATATCAAACCTACCATTCATTTACTTTTACGTCCAAGTCATATAATTTGTATACATCCCAATTCCCAATTCACATTTTATTATCAATTTTAAGAACTAAAATTGGATGGGTCATGTGGTGACAAAACATAGTACTTTCCATTATTCAATTCAAAATATAATCCAAGAAACATAATAGAGAATTTCTTACCCTTCGAATAGTCCAGTAGAGGCACACCCAAACGGTGGCACAAATGTGTCAAAATAATAAAAAAAAAATTGGTAATAACTTCAACATGGAAATAATTGAGTTGTGAGTGTAACCACAGACGACTAATCACATATTTGGAAAGAGAATAACCATATGGTCCTAATGATTTTAAACATGGAATATAAATTCTATAAACTGCACCCGATGAAATTGATGGGCCCCTGGTGACAAATCCCAAATCAGAAAACTTGAGGAATGAGTTATAGTTCACCCACCGTAGGCCTGTATAACTCTCTTCCTCTATTATTTTCCATTGATTTCGCTCAGATCAGAGTAGATCTATGAAAAGGATAAAAACTATCACATCATGATATCTAGGATCAGATCAAAAGAGAAGAGGAAAGGCATAAATTGTGTCAATAACTTAACATTTTTCATCCATCACGATGAACAAAAGATTAGTTGGATCCTAGTTTAATGTGGTCTATTGATCCTTATCTTTGGCATTAAAAAATATCTGAATTGAGAGGAAAAGGGGTAAATCTTAATGGTTCTTGTATTAAGAAGAAGAAGGATTGGTAATATGTCATTATGGAAAAAATGGAAACTTATCCAAAAAATTGGAATGTGCATGATCTGTCTGCATAGTTTGAAAACCTATGTAAAATCCACACATAGTTACCAAGCTGGAAGGGACACTTGCATGGTTAGTCCACACAACCTCGCTCCAACAAAGTGAGGTGTATCTATCTAAAAAAACACCAACTGCATGGTTATGAAAACTATGTTCCAAAAATGCGACTTGGCCAATTTTTCTCAAATGATGTGCTCGAATCCCCAAAAAAATCCCCAAACACCCCTAGGACTATTAAAATCTAAATGCTAATCTATAAATTATCCAAGATAAGGATTTATAATTTTTTTTAAAGGATCCATACTTGAGTGAAAAACTAGTTTATTAACAAAATATCATATATAATAACATTAATCTATCATTCCTACTCGAGAGCCCTCTGATGGTGACCCCGATCTCATAATAATATCCTCAAAAAGGTTTTAAAGCACCCTTTATTGGAAAGGAATCATCCCCTTGTCCAAATTATCTAAACACCATCTTTCTATTATGATTTTTAATATATTTTTTTCATGTTATATTTTTTGCTTAAAAATCTTTATTTCTATTATTACTATGGACATGTAATGAGTGACCCAAATCTGTCTCATTAATCGCTAATATGAAACTAAATATATCATCATTGTACTTTTGAAATAACTCTACGATGTTTATTTCTAGACAATTGTGTAGTGAATTTCCATCCTCATTTCCACTCAAGTGTATTCACCTTTAAGTACAAATCCATCATTTATTAATGACTTCTATTTATTTACCCCACACTCCTCAATCATGTGACAAAATTTAATGAAATATGATCCTATGATGAATGAACTATATGAAACACTTATGCATGTATATTATATAAATGTGATGATTTTTCCAAGAATAATATTTCCCTAAATTTCATAGGACATTATTTTATCTCATTATATTTAATTTATGGTTTATTAGAGGTTTTCTTAAACGCACCAGGTTATGTTTTCTAGGTTGTTTTACTTGACTTATGTTTATGATACCATGTTTTATGGTGTATCAACATTATAATGTTTCCTTTATATTATAATGTTATAACATGCCTCAGTGTTCAATATTATGATTCTCACCCCTCTTATGTTACCTTGATATTCCCCTTTGAACATATGTACCACATTACCTTTATTTATGCTTTGTTTAATCCATTGAATGGATTTATAGCTCACCCCTTCTTAATGTATGTCCCCAAGTTATCTTGTGTTGTTTTAGAAGATTGATGTAATTTAACAAGATTGTTAATGGAATTTCCAACAATATCAAGGTATTCCTCTTTCAAATAATTATCTGGTGTAACTAATCTCCCAAATACACTATGATTCACAATATTTTTGTTCTAGATTATATGTACCTTTATGTAATAAATCAAGAATTAATGTTTATTAAAATATGGTTTTAATAGTTTTTATTAGATAAAAGTCTAGTAATTTTTGGGAATAGGATTATAAAACACTAACAAAATCCATAGGGGTACATATAACCATAATAAAAATATCCATTAATTTTAATGAATCATAGAGTAAGTAGTTTACATGAAATAAATCCCTATTGGGATACAATATGTGGATATTGATATTTCATAGTAGTACATTAGGGTAATAACCCCAAAAGGGTGCATTGAGGTGGACTCACTCATTTACTAGTTCATGAAAATGGGCTTTGTATCACACCATGTTTGAAATTCCATGGGATATTCATTGGTAAATTTTCAATTTCATTAAATACCAGTATTAGGGGGAAAGAATGACCCTAAGACTTTATGATTGGAAATATATCATGGATCACATAGATTAAAAAATAAAAATTATGAGGTTATGGAATATATTTCATTCGTGAGTTATCCCTTTAATATTAATGGTTTTTTGTGTATTTCATTGATATTTTTAAAATTCACATCCATAACTCTAATTTGGATGAATTAAATTTGTATAAATGGAATACAATTGTGATAAATAGATATATATTCCATTTTTCTTGGCATTTTTTCATATCATGAATGTTATGTATAACAATTCAAACACCACCTCAAAACTTGGATGTGGAGTTATAAATGATGATGGAGAATGGTAAATTATTTCATCCCAAGCAAATAAATCAGAGACTATAAATATTTACTGGATAAATTTCCAAATAATACTTGTGATAATATATATTGAGGAGTTTGATGCAATTATAGTGGTGTATTGACATTCACCTAAATTTCTGAGATAAAAAAATCATTCTCTATATGACGAATCACCCTCAGGTTCTGTATATGAGAATAGAGGACGATGAATCTTCATGGATTCAATTATCTCTGGACCAAATATTGTTTCCTTTTGTGAAAATGTATCTAGATAAAATGATCTATTCTAATTAAAATATATTTATTGATGAAATACCCATTGTAAGGGAATTCACTAAATTGTTTCTTGAAGAATTGCATGGTCTTCCCATTATCCTGGAGGTTGATTTCTGAATGAAGACCATATATGAAGAATTAATAATATCCAGGACTCCATACACAATAAAAGATGTTTAAATTGAGGAGACAATGAAGATAATAGAGGATAATATAGAAAAATGGTATATATTCCCATGTGATTCACTATGGGTGCACTAATCCACTTAATCAAAATAAGTATGTGTCAATGTTCCTCTGCACTGATAATTGTGAGATAAAAATATCAAAGTAAAGAAAAAGTATAATATTTTATAGATTGATGAAATGTTCAATAAAATATGTGGATCTCAATAATTCCTCTATGTGGATCATCAGTAAGGATATTACGAAACAATTTTTAAGAAGTATGATATTCAAAAGGTATATTTTTATATATGGTATGAACACTATAAGTTCACAGTGACATAATTTTAACTCACTAATTTTCCAAAAATCATCCCGAAAATGAATAATATAGTCTTTAGGGATTACCTTGATAAATTTATTACAGTCTTTATAGTTTATATTTACATCTAATAAAAAATTATGGAGGAACATGATGATAATTTGAATGTCGTACCGAAGATGTTGTTAAAGATAAATTTATATTAAATGTATTTGAAAATGTCTATTTTGTTTAGAAAATGTAACTTTATTGGGGAATTGTTTCACCATTGAAGGGATATCTATGGATCCTTATGTACCCTAGGAAGAAGAAGGAAGACCATGACCAATATCAGTGACTAATATCTAATGTTTAATTTTATTATTTGTGTATTATCATTGATTTTTGAGAAACCTAACATTAGTATAAATACCACCATCCTTGATAAATCATAAAGGAATCATGTTTTATGGAATGATGAATGTGAAGAATGATATATAGAAATGAATAAGTGGATAATCACTACACCTATTCTCACATTACCCCTAGTGTTGATGGATTTTTAATCTACATAAATAAATATAATAAAAAAGAATAGTTCATTTATCCATGAAAGAAGTCATGTAAAAACTTATACTTCCCACCAATTAAATATACCTGAGTTGAAAAAAACAACTCAAGATCCAGATTTTGCTACAGTGATCTTTGCACTGAATATAAGGAATCATTAACCCTATAGAGATATGTGTGACATATATACTTATTATAAAATCCCCATGTATATATTTATGCATAAAAAGATTAATATGAATCAGTTAAGGTGGTTTGAGATAGTCAAGGATTAGGACTGTTTAATCCATTATCATTCTAGGAATGTAATAAAATTTTAAGATGGTATGGGTAGAAAGGATCTCCAAACTCCCTCCATGATGAGGATTTCAATGGATTTGATCTGCATAGACATGTAAAGGATTCACGTGGGATGAATAATGTTATCATCACCAAAAATTTCCCAACTACATTTCAAACCATTCATCCATGAGAGGATCAAGGAAGCTATAATGGATTATGAGTTTCTATAGAATAAGTAAGAGTACATTATAATGTTCAACTATGCTATAAGGGGTGCTACAAGGAATAAAACCTAAATATGTGTACAATCAAAACTAGTGTTTAGGAGGGAACATATGGATGATATTCATATCTCATATATCACTATTCATATTATAATATGTATAGAAATTTTAATAGAAAAATATGGTGGGATAACATAAAGAGGGGTATTGAATATTTTGTATCTTGATGCTTATTATGAAATAAATGTTAAAGATGATTGCATAAAGTATAAGGGTATGATGAAACCATTGATTATACCAGTATTGAAATGGAAAAAATAAACATCAATTTCATCATAGTAATCAAAAGGAATCATAAAGGGAATAACTCCTCATAGGTATTATTTGATCAAATTATAATGTAATAACATGTCATTAATAGAGAGGAATATTTACCTCTTGACCAATATTCAATTATATAAATTAACAATGTTGTAGGACTGCATAGAGTTAAACTCTATATTTAATCTGTTGAAGACCCAAAGGTGTTCGATAATGAACTAATATTAAAGACTCCCCATTAACCTCAGATGGATGTCTAGACTAAAATGACAATTCTATCTCTAGGGGATATGATGACATCATGTTCACTAGATTTCCAAGGATGGTAGGGCCAATAACATCTCTTAATAGATTTATCTTATAACCACAGTTTAAATTAATAAGAAGAAATGGAATCTTATGAGGATCTATATGGGAAGTTGTGTTAGAATCTTAGAATATAGTATAATTTATATGGTTGGAAGTTAATGGGACCTTATCAAATTTATGAAATGATAGATACTGTTAAAACAATTCAAAATCATATGAAATCTACAAAAAAATTAAAGAATATATATAGAAAATAGTCAAAATGATTTGAAGTATGAGGTCGAAGATAACATATTTCTTTATATATATCCTTTAAATAAATTCCTGAAATTTTGGTAGTAGGGAAATCATATTCCTAAATATGTATCCCCCTTTGAGATCTATGATTATATTGGAGTGATGACCTATCAACTAGCACTCCCAAATAACCTAACTCATTTACATGATGTGTTCCATTTTTATTAATATTTAGGAATTACATACCAGACCCATCACATAAACTAAATATAGAGGTCGTACATTTTGATAATAATCATTCCTATGAGAATTAGATGTTGAAGATCATAGATCAAAGATACAGGTTTCTAGGAGACCAGATAACTCGCCTGGATAAATTGTTGTGGTGGAACATCTAGTTTGAAAAAGAAACATAAGAACTCGATGACTTGATGAATCAAAAGTCTCCTCATCTATTTCAAAGTTTTACATGGAAATTTCAAAGAGTAAATTTTAATGGGGAAAAGAGTATAAGAACCCAAAAATTTATAAATAAAATTCCAACTTTTTATGGAGTAAATTCTCTTTAAGTCAAAATGTTATATAAAATACGTGCACTACAATGGTTACTTTGGAATGCTATATCATCTCAGATATTAATGTCCACTAACCATCATAACATCTGATGATATAACACTTGAATTTTGATCGTATGAATATTATATGTGAAGGGTTATGATATAGTGCAGCTGAATCTCACAAGAAGAAATCATGGCCATGACCATTATGGCCATACCTTATGAATCCTCTATATCAAAGCTTCTAGAAGAAATTACATGTGTGGGATTTTCCATTTACCAAGAACAATATGACAATCAACAACTAAATATTAAAAAGAACTAATTATGGGAAAAGTTCAAGTTCTTTGTGATCATGATTCAAACCACGTTTGCTGAACCACTATAAAAAAATATCACCATTTCCCACCTAACCCTTAGGGACTACGCTATTGAAATAAAGGGTTATGTAACAAGATCCTAATAGTATGATTTTTTAATTTTTTTCCTTTGAAATAAAAAATTATTATATTTATCCTTTATTTTAATTTTATTTTATAACTATAAACTAAGGAGTTTGATGAAAAAATAGATTCAAATATGATGTAACAAATATTTTATTTTGTTGAAAAATATAGTTTTAATCAATACACTATTCTTGATGTATTATATATATATTTTTAACAGAAATGATAATTTAAAAATTATTATTATTAAATAATGTTTATTAAATATAAATGAAAATATATTTTTATTATAGGAACCTATTTCTTTTTTGAGTTACAAATATTGTGTTTTCAATAAATTCATAGTTTTATTTCGATGTGTTTACCATATATGAATTCCTATTGAAGAAATTGAGGTATTAGGGGGAGTATATGGATCATTCAAAGAATAGAACATATTTTTTAGTTGATTTTTAGATTTTATCATGGATAGAACAAACCATATAGGGTTGGTCACGTGGTTTTTATAGACCGTGCGAGGATGGATAATGGGGGCCTACTAACTGCACGATTTGAGGAAATTGTGAATGAAGATCAACACGGCCGTGCATCCAGGTATTCAATTTTTTGTAGAACACGAAATTGGCTATTTAAATGGTTTGTACATTATTTTCAGTCTTACAGGTAGACCATGTACTATTCCCCTAGGCTATAAGAAATCATGTCTTATCGGCACACAGTTTTCCAAACCCTATGCCTAAACCATGTGACCTTCCAAGTGTAGCTAATTTTAATAATTTTATTTAAATTAAAAAATAAATTTTAAACCTTAATGTGGATTTCATCATAGTGCAAAGAAAATCTTGTTTGGGGGCTCCTTCTTGGTTCTTAAAGTCAGATTTGAGAGATCTCTCCCATCCAAGCTCTAATTAGAAGGTCACCTGTATCATTAATTCCATATCAATAAGATCCAAATTACATATTAGTTGTTCTCTATTATTAAGCATATTATATAAACAATTTGGATTTAGGACAATATGAACTATATTAATGTTCTTCATCTAATGTTCAATTTTCATCCAATTTTGGCCAAATCAAGACCTAATACTTGATGATCTATCAATCACAGACCTAAGCTTGGTGGTCTCATGCTTTTCTCATAGAATTGGGCCGTTTATATATCTCATCGTGTCGCACACCCAATTTCCCAGTGTAGCATAAATTGAAATTAAATCCATAGATTTGATATAAATTTTCTATTATATTAAATGGATTTATTGATGTTATTATTGGTTTGATAAGTTGAATTTGAACCACCTCTTTGGGTTTTGTGTATAAATTTTCAATTGATGTATTTTTGTCCTTAGACTGCCATGGTGTTCCTTTTTCACCATTTAAATGAGATTCTTAATTTAAATTGATAATTGGAATTAAATATTCAATTTATGTAAATTGAATCGGGATATCAATAGAAGTTAAATTGGTTAGGTATGGGATGGTTTGACCATGACCCTTAGACTTTGTTGTGAAATTGGATTAATTACATTAAATGAATTCCCCAAGTCTATTAGGAATGAATATTTTAGTAAAATGATTGATTTAGCTAGAATTAACCATATGGTTGATTTTCCCATGTGAGTTTATTTATATCTAAGATATTTATTATGTTACTATGCATGAGATTCTTGCTATATTGATAACACTCATGTGGGTAATTGAAGGTCCCAACCATATGAGGTTTTCCAATACATGGAACACCACTTGAGGTGAGATGTAAAAAATGTCATTTTTTTGACCTTGGCATGTTAAATAACCATGAATAAATGATATTAAAATTGTCTAAATGGTTAAGAGACTTGGGTGATACATAGATTCACATTATAATTCGATTGAGGGAATCAAGGGACATAAACCATGTTTATTCCATTTGTGATAAATCAATCAAAATGAAGGATTATATGGATAGAATCTTAAGGACTGACTAATATGATGAGTGATACATGGATCCAGATGAAGTGTTCCATGGATGGACTCTTAAATATAATTTTACCTTATATGTTATGAGTGATGCTTTATGACTCCTTATAGGACCTCTAACAACAGACTCATATGTAATGAGCATTATTCCAATCATAGAGGGATACTTGGGTCTACTTAGGTTCTCTAGGTATGAGATTTTATGGTGTTGGTTGAAATTACTACTGGAGAAGTACTTGAGTTATAATAAATTCATAAAAAGGATGGGGTCATGTTCTAACTTTAATTCTAAATGAAATGACTATTATGATGTTTCCTCTAACCCAATGTAGAAGAATTCATTTGGTATTGAATTATTGATTTATGGATTGCCCTATTAGGCATCCTATGATAATGTAATCATGGGGGACTATTGGCTTTGAGCCATGTATTGAAAATTGTAAATTAAGTAATTTTGATTAAAATTTTTAAACATTGAATGAGAACCATACCATTTAAAAGGTTTATTTTGATCACATAATTCTTTGTTGTTATACTACCTACACACTTGGTATATATATGAACTGACAGACTTACACAAAAAATGGGTAATTTCCAACTAGGATTTAGTCTCACACCCTATTTGGGTCAACTTTTAGAGGCAAATAGATTATAATATTTCAGTAAATGATAGTAGATAGTGTCCTCTTATAGGTACTTGATTTTTTGTTAGGAGCAGGAGAGTGTGAGACCTAACCGAGGCTTGTGATGCTTCTAGGATACATTAGAATATATTTTCATTTTGTTATCTATAGTGCACTTTTCTATTTATTCATTCATTACCTATTTTTTAGAAACATTTGACATGTAACATGGTATTGTAAATGGGATATTTTTGGAATTAATTATATCAATATTATGATATTACTTTTTTTAACTAATTATATGAATACTTCTTCAACATATATATGTTGACTATTTTGTGATATACTCCGTTGATGAGGGCATAGTCTCCCAAATAACACTACTAGGTGATCACTACTAGTTGGTTTCCTCTTAAATTTGTGGAGATTCACTTGAGGCCATGTGACCAACCGGGTTAGGGGAACCATTCTGTGGAATCCAGGTATGGGAAATTACAATGTTTTATCAGAGAAGTATTTTATGGTTTCAATTACTTTTTGAAGACAATAGAAAGAGATGCGATGTTAATGAAGTTTTATAATAATATTTTATTTGGAGTAGCTACCTCACTTACAAGGAGAATAGAAATTTCCCCAAATGGAATTGATATATTCCTGAATATTAATTATTTCAGTTGATTTGATTCCACCATTTTGTGACACACATGATATATAATATTATTTTATATATTATGGTGGTTATATTGTGTTTCAACCCAATTTGATGAGGGTATTACATTACATGGATCATATTAGTCACTTGTTTGTAATCACATTCCATGTACATTTCAATTACATCATTCGACCATTACATATTACATGATATTTGGATAGGTCACGTGATAGTTATGACAACTATTGTGATATGTTTATTGAGTTATGTTATTTTATGTAATGGATGGATGCCATGGTTTTCCCCATGGGAGGGTGGTCCCTCATGGATCATAATTTTGTAGACCACAGTTCAATATTTAAATGATATTGTGACATAAATGTGTAATTGGATTGAATTCAAATATTAAATGGAAGTGAATTCCTGTAAAATGGAATGAAAACATCAAATGGATCGTAGTAGAGAACATGAATATACATTAACATGATAGTGGGCCTTTGGTAGTTTCTCACACTTTTACATCATTGGTACATTTCCCAGACTTAAATCATGGAGCATGCATAGGGTTTTGTTCTTAAGAAGGATGGATTTTATTTTTAATTCTCAAATATATACACTTTTTTAGTTCATAATATTAATAATAATCATAAAAATTGTAAAGTGTTTGGATTTATAGATACATGCCACCATAAAGACCTCCAGTTGTATGCTAGGAGGGTAAGGGTGATCATACTCTGGATGTGGTACGACATGGACTAACAATGGATCCTTGAGTCCTACCAACTATAAAACCCATCTATAAAAAAAACATAGGTGATGCTGAACAGTTTCTTAATAGCATTGTTAGTTTTATGTAGACTATTCATGGAGCACCATGGCCTATCACATCTTTGCTTGTGTAGACACATGGGTTCCATTAGCATCGTATTATCACGTTCATCGGGGATGGTGGACCATTGACTATGGAGTCATGGCTATAGGACATGCTATCTATCATTGTGAACCTAGAGATTCCTCCTGGGAGGTGGGTGAATCTTAATACGTATATTCATTGTGATTCTGTAAAAATATGATGTGAAGTAATTTCATAAATAAAATTTCATAGGTAGATGGATTGGGGACGTTTTCAAATAGTTTTATATGAATAAATTTATCTTGATACATTAAGGGATGATAAATCCAAGGATTTTATGCATCTAGTGGAGGGAACACTTTCTGTTATGGATTTCACCTACCGTTTTACTGAGCTCTTGAACTATTCATCTATTCTGTGGATGATGATTTATCAAAATCAGGTAAATTAAAGTATGGTCTCATGTATGAATTTATATGACATGGAAATGTATTTTGGATGAATATTTTATAAAGGATAGTGAATTAATTGGTGATTACATAATAGAAGATGAGGGAATTTGGTGGTGTGATCCTGGGCGGTTCGGTACCTCGGTTTGATAGCCAATCGACCAGTAGTAGGAAGCGTTTTTTAATGATTCTATGTGGGGATACTAGCAGTAGTAATATATCCTTAGGTATCTATATGTGTTGATACTAGTGGGGTACCCTAGGAAATTTGAGGCCATAGGGCATGGGGGACCCTGTTGATTATTGATCATGTGGCAAGATGGGATATCTATAGCATTTCTACAAAACACTTCCTCTAGTATCCAATGAGAGAGGGTATGTACCATCTCCATATTCAGGAGCCATGTAAAAAGATTCTCACCAGGCAGGGAGATGGGGAATAGTAGGCTAGTTGGGTCGGGTTAGTGTCCATGGCCATGGTCTTTAGACCATAGACGTATAGAGATAGAAGGGTGGATCAGCTCTGGGAAGCCGTGTAGTGTCACAATATCACGGTGCATGCCAAGCATATACAGTGCAATAGACTAGTCATGAGCATGATCCAATTCCATATACTATCAAAGGTACAACTTTTATAGCCTCCATTTTATATTATATATTTTTTGATATAATAACTACACTTTTTTTTTTATTTTTTACTATTTTAGAGATCATTAGGCTCTGTGTTTATACATTATATGGAGTTATGTTGCTGGAAATCCGTTAGGAATCAGAACAGTTGATATGTTTTAGTGCGGGGAGTACCCCCTTGAGATTGGTGGGTGTCACTTCATATGGGACCTATATATCCTAATGATGATAGGGTTTCACATCATTCCTGGAATTTATTTGTCCATTCCCTTTCAAGACATTATTCATTGCCATCACTGTGAGGTGAGGTTCATGTCACCAGAGTGTAGAAGTTTATTCACAAGGGTTGATGAGATATCTAGGTGATCCATGCAGCACCCGATCATTGTGGGATGAGCATAATGATATCCTTGATTTTGAGTTTGTATCTAGATGACCAAAGACCTAGTCAGCCTAATTTCCCTCCACTTTTTTATCATTTTAGGGATTCATTCCATAATGACACTTCAAGATTACTGACAAAGAGAGAGAGGTGATATTCAATATTGATCTAGTGAGAGGAGTTAAATCATTATTCATTCATAATAATAGTATGGCTATTATGGAGTTTTATGAACTTAATAGGGATCTAGAGGACTTAGTGTCAATGGGTTTCATCAAAACCATCAATTCTCCATGGGCTACACCTATCTTTTTTGAAAAAAAGTTGGATGTTACCATCAGTCTATGTGTGGATTATCAGAAGCTAAACTAACTAATGGAAAATAACTGGTATTCTATTCCATTGTTAAATGATATTATAGACTAGTTCAAAGAATCTTGGGTCTTCTAGAAGATCAATTTGAGATATGGCAATCATCAAGTGCATGTTAGACTATCAGACATACCCTTTATAGAATTTCATAGTATGTAGGATCTATATGTGTATTTGGTTATGTCGTTCGATCTCCTGAAACCTCCTGTAGTATTCCTAGAAATGAAGTACTAATTTAACCATCCTAAACATTATTTTATTGTGGAGTATTTCTAGGATGATATATTCGTGTATTCTAATAATAGACATGACCATGAAACACACATTGAGATCGTTTTGAATATAAAGAGAGAAAATTAGGTATATGATAAGCTCACAAAGTGCTACTTATTAATAGATTATATTCACATACCAGGTCACCTTTTCTATGTGGTAAGAGTATTAATTTACATAGAGAAGGTGAGAGCAGTTATTTCACAGGAGAATACCATGAACATAATTGAGGTGTGGAGTTTCTTAGGGATGGCGTGTTATAAACAATTTTTAATACAATACTTCTCACACTTAGCAGTGCTATTAACATGTCAAAATAAGAGGGGAGTGATGTATGTATGAATAGATTCATGTGAGATTGAGATTGAATAGATGAAAGGGAGATTGACCACAACACTAATACATATTTTTCAAATCCAGACTGAAGTAACACTCTGTACTATTATGCATCATGTACTAGGTTGGGAGATGTTCCTATGTAAGTAGTGTCATGGTGTACAAGGCTTGGATGAGACCACATGAGAGGAATTACCAAACAATCATTCTTGATCTAGCTCCAGTTTTTCAGGCAATATGCTTTTGGAGAAATTACTTTCTGGGAGAGCATTTTGTGATGTACGTGGAGAAAAAATCCTTAAGTATTTTTTAAACATCCAGATTCAAATATTAGGAATCGATGTTGGGTTGAGTACCTTCATTACTTTAATTTTGATATTATCTACACTCCTGGTGAAAGTGATATAGTAGATGAAGAACTATGTAGGAGGAATCAGATACATGTAGTGATCCAGGCTAGAAGAATGTGACACCTTATGGCTTTGTTCTCAGAAATGCACATAGAAGTTCATGTTAGTTGGGGGAAGACACACCATTCATTGTTAGGTGTTACCTCTACCTACTGGATAGAGTAAGGATGAAGAAACTACCAGATTCATAATTTCTAGTTCTATGGGAGAGTGTGGTTGGTTAGGAGCCTTATTTGGGTTGGACTATGGGCAAGAATGGGATTTTTTGAGTATATGGTTGTGTATGGGTCTCTTTCAACATTTTTGTGGTGATGATAAATTATTTTCATACAACATCTTGGGTAGTGAATCCTGGTGTCCCCAAGATGAATCAGTATATATAACTAAAGTTTTGGTGGATGTTCATAAAAGATATATAGCTGGTGTTTTCATGAGATGTTCATCATATCAGTATATGATGTTATAACACCAGAAACCAGCTAGACTTTTGTTATAGGTACCTATTCTTGAGAGGAAATGGAATGACATCATGACTGATTTTTTATGGGTTCGCTAAGGTCTCGTTGATGTAATCATATGATTTGGGATATTTTTTATAGGATCTTTAATATTTCACATTTCTTTATAATAAATAAAACCTTTATGTTGATGATCATGGGAGGTTGTATATCTAAGAGATAGATTGATTATAACTGATTATTCATACTATAATTTAATATACAATTACCATTTCTATCTGATGATTATGGAAAGGGAAAAAGAGATCATAAGGTACACTAGTTCATCTGAGAGTAGATTACAACCCCCAGACAGATGGGCAATCAGAACACATGATTCATGTGCTAGAGGAAATGTTGCAGGCGTGCATCATAAATTTTGAGGGCTGATGGGAGAGGCATCTTCTCGTGGATGAATTATCCTACAACAATATCTTTTAGTCTACTATTCATATGGCTCAATATGATTATTTGTATTATAGGACATGAAGATCACCCCTTTATTAGATGGAGGAAGGAGAGGCAGCTAAACTTGGACCCTATCTTGATAAGGAGACCACAGAGCAGGTGCAGTTTATTTTATAGTGGATGGATACTGTACAACCTCTTTAGAAATCATATGCCAATTTCTACATAATAACATATAGAGTTCAACTCTTGCGATTAGGTTTTATTATATCTTTCACTGTGGTGGGGACATAAGAGGATCGAGAGACAAGGTAAGCTTTAATTGTGGTACCTCAGGACATTCAAGAATCAAGAGTGAGTTGGGTTGGTATCTTATTAGTTATAGTTACCTCAGAGGTACCAAACCATGAATGACATCATCAACATTTCTCAAATGCTATGCAACTATATAGACCCATAACATTTCTTTATGTATGAGGATTTTGAGTCATATGAGGATTTTTCCTTAGAGGAGAACTGCTTGTGTACTGTGGATCATAGAATAAATATTCTCTATGGTCAGTATATTGATCTATTATGAGTAATATTATAACACAACCATATGTAGTACAAGACATGGGAGAGGTAAGAATAATTACAATAGTAGTGGCTAGAGTTTTTCTCAGATCATGATTCACCACCCATGGAAGGGAAATTCGGGAGAGAATTGATTTAAGGGAGATGTTTGTAAGAACATGGTTCTTTATTAAGGTATTGATCTTATTTTTTCCCTTTAATTACATTTTAATTTATTATTTATGGACTTATATAAATGAATGATAAGGTAATTGAGGTATTGGGGGGTTCCATGGATTTATCAAATCCTAAAACTAGTGTTTTGAGAGTTTTTTACTCTATAAATCGATTATTATAGACCCTATAGGGTAGGATCATGGTTTCTACAAACCATGTGAGTCTAGAAAATGCGGTTTAGCAGGATACATGGTCAAAGAAAACTATGAGATAGGAGACACAATACTGTGGGTCCAGGTCTATAGTTTTTCAGAACATGAAACAGGCTCTTCACACGGTTTTTATGTGATTTATAAACGGTGCAGGTAAACCGTGCGATATGCCCCATGCTTCATGAATCCATTAACGGTCAGTGCATGGTTTTCTAACCTATGTTCCTAAACTATGTGAACCTGATATTTTTGTGAATTTAAATAATTGAATTTAAATAAAGTATTATATTTTAAACCTACAAGAGGTTTTGAACCCCACAAATAGTGGCTCACACATGGGAGCTCCTCCTTGCATCCTAAAGTGTGATTTGAGAGATATCTCATGTACAAGCTCAGATTCAAAGGTTTTCTATCTCATGAGATCCTTATCAGTAGGATATAAATAAATTTTTAGCCATTTTCCTTTCTTATATATATCAGTTTCACTGTTTGGATTTAGAATTATAAGCCTTATTTTAATGTTCTTCAATTTTTCTTCATATTTATTCCAATATGGTCAGAATAGGGACCTGATATTCGATGGACTATCAAACATAGACATATAGTTGGTAGTATTATTACTTTCACCTAAAATTGGGCTATTTATATATGATGTCATGTCACATGCCCAATTTTCAGGTGTCACATAAAATGAAATTAAAACCCTAAATTTCCTAGAAATGTTCTATGATCATAAATGTCATTATTGATATTTTTATAGATTCAATATCTTGAATATGAATAACCCCAATGGGTGATTTTATTTAAGTAGTCCTTCAATGATTTTTAGCCTTGGACACCCATGGTGTACCTTTCCCCCTTTGACATGGGACAATTAATTAAAATATATAATGGGAATTAAATTATCAATTGATTTAAATAGAAATGGGATATCAAATGAAGTTTAATTGGTTTGGTATGGTATGGTTTGACTAAAACCCATAGCCCTTGTTTTGATATTTCATGAATTTCTTTAAATGATTTCCCATGTGAGTTAGGAATGAATATCTTAGAATTTTTTTTTGATTTAGCTAGAATTTATCTTAATATTGATTTTCCCACATGACTTAATTTATATGTAAGATATGAAATAGATTTTTTTTGCATAGGATACTTGTTGTAATAAAAATTCCAAAGTGAGTAATTAAAGGGAATGCCTGATGAGGTTGACCAATACATAATCCACCCCTTGAGGTGAGATGTGCTTAAATGTTATTGGGTTTGATATTGGAATGTTAAATGAGATTGAATAAATTATATTAAAATATATTAAATTTCTTAGAGACTGGTATGATACATGTATTCACATTAAGATTCCATTGATGGACTCATGTGACTTGAACCGTCTTTATTCCATTGGTGGTATGGGTATCTAAATGAAGGATTCCATGAATTGACTATTGAGGCCTAACTTATATATTGATGGATACATGGATCCAAGTGAAGCATTCTATGGATGGAATCATAATGGGAATTTGAACATATATGTAATGAGTGATACTTGGGTCTTTCTTTGTGGACCACAAATTTGATAATTCTATAGCATGAACATTATACTATAGTTAGAGCAACAACGGGTTTTTATGAGGTTCGTTAGGGACCAGATATTAGGGTGTAGGTTGAAATTACACCGGTAGTGTTACTTGAGTTCCAATATAAGAATCTTGAGGAAATACTCTGGTTCTAAATAGAATATTAAATGAAATGACTATTATGATGCATCTCCTAGGACAAAGAACACGATTAGATTTGATATTGACTTATATCTTTTTCGATGTCCCAGCTAAGTATCTTATATATATTCTATCCTTGGGACATTGGGATTTGATCCAGGTGTTGAAACATTTAAATTAATGAATGTTGAATAAATTTTTTGAAAATGGAATGAGAACTAGACCATATAGGATGGTTACTTTTTAGTACTTCCTTATTTATTATTATACATCCTAGAAAGTTGTTATATATATGTGTTGACTGATTGTAATAAACCTTGGGTGGTTGCATGTTGGGATTTAGTATCACACAATGTTTCGTTCAACTTTTGGACCCAAACCGATTATTTTATTAAAGGAAATGATAAGGGAATCCTCACTCTTATATGTATTTGATTTAATATTACGAGTATGAGAGTATGTGACCAAGATGAGGCTTGTGATTCTACAGGGATTGATAAACTTCTTTTATAATTTTGTTATCTATAGATTAATTCTACCTTTTATTCTTATTTTGGATGTTTTCTAAAATATTTTTATATATAACATCACTTTGGATATGGGATGTCTTCTCAGATTATTTTTATTAGTATTCCACTCTTACTTATATTATCTTATTTTATTACTACTTCCCCTACTTATATATGTTGACTTCATTGTGCTACACTATGGTTATGAGGGAATAGTCTTCCCAATGACACTCATTGTCCCATACTACTAGTTAGAAGCCTCAGGAATTTGGGGAGATGCACATAAGGCCATGTGACCAATCAGGGTAGGGGACCTTTTCAGTGGCATCTATGTATGGGACATTAAATTTATAAAGTAGAATGAAATTTTTATAAGGGTCATATAACTGATATTATTAAAAAACAAGTATTTTTATGTAAATGGGTACAATTAATTAAAATTTTAAAATATAATATATAAATACTTATTTTCATAGAAAAATATTTTCAATGATGTAAACAGATCAAAAATACATGACATTGATTTTTTATCAATTTTTGAGTCAACCAATTTTTTCGGTAAAAATTAACTATGATATATAAATATAATATCTATTAGGACATCATAATGACTGAAAAGTGATGTAACATATTATTTAAATGTTATCCAAGACCAAATAGATTTTTTATTTTAATATAACAATTTTTTATCTTATTTGAATAATTTTTTAAATCCTTAAAGAATCCTCCAAAACACAGATATATTATATTTTGAGGTTTTAAAATCAGATGTTTGAAAATTTGATTCTCTTACAAATCAACAAGGGTATAATTTTAATGATATTTGTTATTAAACATGTAAAATAATTAAATATTAATCACTTTTCCATAATCCATGGGGAAAAACTAGGGGATGGTTTCTGGTTTCGACTAATTCATCTTATAGAGTCAAGAACGTGTGATTGTAAATTAATACAGAATTATTGGGTATTTTTCAAAATAAACCAACCCAAAATACTATTATTCATAACTAAAATCCCAAAAATTAAGACAATAATATACCCATACAAAACTATATCCCTCCCATGGTGCACTAATCACATATGATGCTTCGCCAAAGATTTTAGAAGAACCCTTTCAAGGTAAGGGATCATCCCCTTCTCCTCTTTATTAAGACTATTTTTTTGTCTTATTCAATTTAATTAACAATTTTTCATATTATATTATGTTACTAAACATCCCTATTATAGTCCATATTATTTCAATGTGATCATAGATCCCTTTCACTCTCATTAATCCCTTATGAAACCTTTATTTACTGCTGTTATTATGCCAAAATCACCCTATGATTTTTCTTTCCAGTCAACATTGTAGTGAATAAAAATACCCATTTATAGTGAAGAGTATTCATCTAGATGTAAATTTAATTATTTATGGGATAAATCCTTTTTTATCCTACACTCCATCAGGATATTAAATTTGGTGAAATATGATCCTATGATATATTATCTATGTGGCACACTTATGCATGAAAACTGTATGAATGTGATGGGTGAGGCGAGAACTATATATCCCTCAAATTCATTGGTTAATGCTTTAATATCATGAGATTATATATATGATGAACCGGAGGTTATCTTATTCACATTATGGTATGTTGTCTTAGTGGTTATCCTCAATTTATTTTTATGATTCCATGATTAAATTATCTCCACATTTCTATATTGAATATATTAAATCATGTAATATCATGCCTCATTGTTCATGATTTTGATTATCATCTCACTTATGTTACATTGACTTGACCTATGGCTGACGTGTAAAACTTCATCACCTGATATACAATCATTTATTATCTTATTGGACATTATATCTCAATGGTTTTTTATGTATGTACTAAAGTTATCTCATACAGTTCAAGAAGAATGATGTATTTTTTGGAGCATGTGAATAATGATTTCAATAATGTCATTGTTTTCCCATTTCGTGTAATTATCTATGAACCTAATTCACGTTGAAACTAGTCCTCGCTATCATGGGGAATTTTATTATGTGATCATTATTGTAATAATTCATGAATTAATGTGTAATAAAATATGTATTTTTCATAGTGATACTCAATCATATAATCACAGACAACCTTTATATGATTATATATATGGATTTTATTAGTAAAAAATAGAATTGAACTAAATGGGAGGCCATTCCATTTTTAATTAACCCATATATGATGTATCTATTTTTCATGACCAAAAGTTCTGTCAGGGATTTCCTCCACTTGATGATATTACTAAATGATGTGAAGGTTCTCTCCATGATAGTAACCAATCAATCAGCAACCATAGAGGACCTCAATATACTGATAAAAGAATTAAAAGAATTAGATTTCATCCCCATTAAAATTAATAAGAATGATCATACCATTGAGGTCCTTCCCATGGGATCGTGCATGACAGTTATCTCCATTCCGACCCCTAAAGAATTATTATCTCCATGATCATCAATGAGATGATCATTATAGTGGTATTCCCATTATAATCAATTAAATGTTAGTTTTCATAGTATTCATAGTGGAACCAATTAATAGTCCATCATCATTATCAGTAATACCCTAAACACAAGGTCCTACCTAATTTAACATCATATAAATATATGTAATGACCCTAGAATTTAGTAAATACATATTCATTAATTCATTTTAATTATCGTATCTATTTTGAAACAACAATCTCAAACTATCACAGTGATTCCATAAAAAATAAAATTATTTTATATGACCATTATATTTTATAAATTATATTTAGTGGGATTAATAATAATTAAATACCTTTAAAAAATGAGGTATAATTTATAATAAAAAATTTCATTTTATTCTTAATTAACACTATCTATAAAAAATTACCTTCTCACATTCAGTTTGCTAATTTGAAAATGAATGTTTCATGTAACTGTTACTAATTTTATTTATAAAATTTATTTCAAATATAGAATTGGAATTCCTAAATTTTTTTTTATTTTTTTAGAAAAAAAATAAGATGACTAAAATTATAGTTAATTACCGATATGTTGATAAAACTTTTACTCCAAAAAATTGTTTTATTAGAATTAACCAATTTTTATATAATATAATAAATTAAAATATTCTAAAAAAAGATCTATTTTTTTAAAATCAATAAAAACTATTTTAACACTCATTCAATTGGTATCAATTTTAAATAATATTTTGAACACCTAATTATAAAAACAATATTTTTAAAAAATTAGAATTTCAATACATTAAATGTATTAATATAAATTTACATTTTATCTTATTAAAAAAATTTCATGGGATAAAATGGAGGATAGATTTTGGTTCATCACTACCAATTTCAATATATTGGTATATTATTTTATAACATTTTGTACATAGTTAATTACGGGTTACCAATGTAAAAAAAGATGGTAAAATATAAAAATGCATTTTAATTGCTCGAAACAAGTTTTAAAAGTATGTGGAAATTGATTTTAAAGGTGTAGTGACTATAAAATACCCAAATATTATTTATTTCCTACAATTTTATTCAGTTTTCCTTGGATAAGGTCATGAAATCATTTCGATTTATTAGGTATTTACAAAACTATCACATTCCTCATCTTATAAAAGGTGATCACCTTCAATACATTTCCACACCCATTAAAAATAAATAAATACACCAAAAATTTTACCTATTCTCTCATCTAACATTTTTTTATGTAAGGGAATCCATGTTATTTTCATATGAAAAATCAATGGACCTTTAATCCTTTACTCAATGGTGGACATCCAAAGGGAGAATGTAATTCTCTCAACCAAGCATAATTAGTTTATTTTATTTTCTACACACACAAAACATTTATAACCTCAAATGTTTGAATAAATTATAATTAATAATATGATTAGTGTTGTTATACTAATTTAATATCAATTTTTCATATCCCTAAAAACATTTGAAAATTAAAACATCCTCAGGCGTTTCTGTGGACTACAAACACCATGAATGACATGTACAATTTTACATAAATTTATTACATGGATTATCTGAAAGAGTTATTTAATTAAAAAAATACAATTATTATAAATTTTTTAATATTCTATAATTAAAATTAATATTTTTATACCCCTAGTATTCTTTTTTATAATGAGATCATAGTATGTGTATGTGTTGACCACCACCTCCACAGAATGAAATATCTCATTTTTTCATTACCATCAAACATGGATTTAATTAAAAATGTGTCTCATGTATAATAAAGATATTTATAAAAATGATAATATTTTGGAATTATTAAAGTTAACAATATAGAAATAAGATTAATAATAAATGGTTTTAGTAAATTTGTTCAAATTAAATGTACATTTGTATTCATAATTATTCATTTGAGACCATTTTTGACACATATAATCGAAGATATATTTTCATCTAATGAAATTATAAATTATATAAAACAAAAAAATCTATAGATCATGTAGTTATTTTATAACACCATTTACTAAGATTGCTAAACAAATGCTTTATACGGAAATTAATTGAACAACCCCTAGTAACCTATGTAATAAGATCTTATATTAAAAATAAATTAGTGAATATATTAAATGTTTCAGGTCTTGAACAAATGGAGATCAAGCCACAACTACCCTAAGCTCTCCTAAATAAGAAAGGGGGTGGTGAAAAATCCAAAATCATATCTAACATTGGAGGAATTTCCCGGATATACCTATACACACACACACCAAACTATCTCAACAGGGAGGTTCAAATGTACAATACTAAAATAATGTAATATGTAGAATATAAACAATGTATGCAAAACCTATAGGGTGTACAATATTGTTATAGTGTGAACCAAAAATTAAATTGAAAAAAGGAATTTCCAACCATAAATATGTCCCAACCTATAATAAAATAAAATAGTAAATGATGAGAGATATTAACTCTGAATCTCAAAGCTCTAACACCCGTATCTGGTAAAATTCCCTAGGGATCCCTATTTTCATGCCCCACGACTTGTTAAGGTATTATAGTGATGAGGTTCTCTAGAATCCTATATAATTCCATTCATCCCTTTCAGGTTCCAAATCATTTAATACTTATCTGTATTATTGAGGAACACACAATAGGCCATGAAGGATTCGTAACTTTCTAGATCTCTATGGAAGGATGTGGATAAATTCTAGTTCTAGAATAAACCTTGTATATTCCAATAGTCTGGAATTGTCACAAATATTACGGATGTATACATATTGTTGAATTTCATAGACATTTAAACCCAAAAAAATATAAATGTAGCGGAACCTCATTTGTAATGACACATTGATATTGAGAGAAATTGGGAGCTTCAATTGAAATTTTCTCTTTTGAGCTTCTTAAGAACTTCCCTTAATGTTACTTACATCCATTGTTAATGTAGAATGGATGAAAAAGGATATGATTTGAGGGAGGAATATTTTTAGATGCTACAAAATATCATGGATGATTACTAGGTCCCTTGACTGTGGTTAGTAGTGCATTATAAAAGAATGTGTTCAAGAATTGGAATATCAATTATTTAAGATCACAATGTTGTGGAAAAGAAGGAGACCCTTAAACCCACCCCTATGAAGACTAGGGTAAATTCCCAAGATTAAAAATAAAAAATTGAGGAGCATATCATAGAGGAAGAGGATCACTTATATATCATGATGGAAAGAGTTTATATTGTCAATAGAGATTGTGAGGAAGGGGAACTCAGCGTTGTTGGATTGCATGAACTTCTCTTTAGTCATCATTATATTATATTTGTTTTTTAGGGCAATTTTAAATAGAATTTTTTTGAGAAGGATTCCTTCTTGTTTTGTACTAAAGGGGTATTCGAATTAAATGAGGATATTTCCAAGTATGACCAAACTCATGATCATATTAAAAAGAGTGGTCCAACTACCATGGAAATATGGATAGTGGTGTGTTTGTTAGAGACACACCACAAATTGATGTTCTTGGACTAAGTCACTTCAATGGGAATTGAGAAGAGAATGAGGTACAAAACATCTCTTTGAAGGTGTAGCAGTACTTCAGGGTAATATGATTTATTGAAGGCATGAACCGTGTGAAGATCGTCATTCTATACGTTGGTGACGATGCATCTCATTGGTAGAGGATAAAGAACCAAGTGCTCAAAGATGATGGTAAGTCACTTGCATAATGGGATGAGTTCATGAAATGGGTATATTCGCATTTATATCTAAATAAGTAGGTTAGGAGGAAACTAACTTGTAGGAAAACATGAAGCATATACGGAAAATCCATGAGTATGTGCGGGAGTATATCTCTCTAAAGATCTAGGTACATGGAAAGACAAACTTTGACCAAGAGTATAATTTCATCAAATGGATTTATCCTTTATCACAATAATAGTTTAGTGGTTGATGGACTAAGAAATTCACTAAATTAATTTCCATATCTAAGTCCTTGGAGGAATATAAGAGGAATGTTGAATCCCTTATTCCAATGAATGATTATGAGGGTAAAAGTGGATGAGCCTAACAGAAGAGTTGGAACTAGGATTCCCAAGACAATGGTATGTCTTGAAAATACACCAAGGAATACACAAGTGGAGGATAAAAGATCCAAGTATGAAAATTTTGTGATGGATCTCATCTATGGAGGGTGTTTACAAAGAAGAAGAAACTCAAATCCATGTTTGAGGAGAAGGAGGTCGTTTTCAATGAGATGAAAATATGAACATTAAGGATGTGTAATGTGCTGGAGGTGAAGAACCCACCTTTGGTGCCAGCTAAGGGATGATTGATGTATAAAAAGGAGGGTTTGAATGGGAACTCTACCATTATGATTCTTTACATGGGATCCACACAAATCTTTTTGGCTAAATATGATGTGAGAAGACATGTTCTGGTTTTATCCATGACAAAATGTAAAATGAATGATGTGAATAGCACAGTAAAATATTCAAGAGTCATTTTTCATGGAGTTACCCTTTTAATTTTAGAGTGGTGGTGAGTTTTTGTCTTCATGTTCTTTTAAATGGATGCATTAAAGACACTATTGGGATGAATTTATTATTGAAATCCATGAACATACCAAACCCCCAATTGGAGAAAATGGTGACCATGGAGGATAAAATCCCATGCATGGTGTCGAAGAATGTATGTGACAAAAATAATGTGCCTATACATTCTGCCGTGTAACATAAAAAGTATTTTAGGAAGGTATAAGATACATTCATGGTTTTGTTGAATGAATATGGGCCTATGAGAGACAACCCTGAATTTCCAAAGGAGGTGAAGGGTGTTTAAAGGGAGTTAGTGACATCATGGCACTAGAGTTGCCAAAGAGGCTTCCACCTAAGGGATGTTTGAACAAAGGATGTTATTTGATGTAAATGTAGTATATGTTTTGTTATTTTTTCAATCCTTACATGGAAGATCATGGGGATTTCATTAAAAGGGATCTTAAAGTTGATGTAGAAAATAGTATTGAAGTTGACATCATTTCCCTGTGTTTGCCAAAATTTTAGGTACAAAATTGGAAAATGGGTGAAAGTGTTTAAAAAAAGGTATTTTTATGAAATATTGAAGTTTCTTTGGAAACTTTTATTATATTCTTGTATTTAGAGCATTGTATAAAAATATAGAAAAGAGAAAAGGTGTGAGAAAGATTCAAATGTTCTCGAAATATGAGGTTTCACAGAAGAGTCTTATGTTCCCAATGTGACGTCAAAATGGATTTTTCATTCTTCGTATGAAAATTCCATGAGCCTATGAAGGCATGTCTGAAACATGTGAACAGGGTCATTAAAGACTATAAATAGGTGGATACCCCCTCCAAATAATCAGAACTTTTCAATGAAGACTGGGTTACTCTAACAGATGAAAGACTTTTGTGCCTATCAGAAGTAGATAGAGAAACATTATTTCAAAGAGTTCATTTAGTAAAAAAAAGTCCATGTGACCTTATGGTGTGGCCATGCAGAAGAGAAATGTGCACAAAAAAAGGGTTGCGTAAAATCCATCTTGCTTGAAAATCTCAAATCCTGAACACAAGGGATAGTGTTTTTGAAAGTGTTTGTGTGTGATTAAAGTAAGATTTGAACATCTAGGTTATTCCATTAGTTATTTATAGTTCATCAATTTAGTAATTCAATGTAATTAGTGTATCGTGGTGGATAGAGATAGGTACTTCAATCCCAATCTATTTAAGATACATTCGTGTTGATGAACTGAGTAAGACTTCACCCACAACAGTGAGAATGTGGGGGTCAATGGAAGTGTTCCGAGGGATGTAGTGTGATATACATAAAATCACCATAAAGGCAGTTTTACGAGCATAGAGTTACTATGTCTAAACTCATATACTCCAAAAATAGTGAATATTAGTGGTTTTTAGTACAAAAAAGAACATGTCAGTGTATGCTCCTTGAACAATCCCTTAGTGGTGAAAAGAGTAAAATTGTTGTGTCATATCTTGAGAAGTGATTGTTTTTTTTCTATAAATATTCATCAAATAGGTTTAAAAGGTTCTTACAAACATTAAAAAAATACATTAGTTTAAAATAAAAATTTTACACCCTAATTCACCCCTCGCCTCTCAGGGTGTTCTGGGGTCCTACATGGGAGAGGTAGATCATTAGATTGAGTTGGTACCCAGATTGAAACTACCATGCATGGAACCCTATCACACTGATCCACATGAGGTGGAGGATTTGAATAGGCAGCTGAAAGATATATTGGATTCTCATAAAATAAAACATTCAAAGTCACTATATGGGTTTACTGTGTTATTTCAAACGAAGCATGTTGGATCCTTGAGGATGGGTGTGGAATATTTATTATTGAATAATTTCACGATGAAGAAAAATTAAAAATCCCATTGATAGTGGATCTATTTGATCAGTTAGACAATGTAAAGGTGTTCATAAAGCTAGAATTGAGGTTGGTATACTATCATGTTCATATATATATGGAGGATGTGCCCATGGAAACATGTTTTACAAGGTATACATCCTATGAGATACTTGTTATGCCATTTTTTTAGAATAACACCCCATTTACATTTTCTACCTTTATGATCAATGTATTTAATCACAACATATATATGGTTGTGGTAGTTTACTTGTATGACATTGATATTCATATTCAGAAAATGGCAGACCATTTTGGTCACATAAGAATCATGTTCATTGTATTAAGGGAGAGTGAGTTATACGTGAAGAGAAGTTTTACATTATGAGGGATAAAGTTATCTTGTTTAGGCACAAGATAAATGAAGGAAAGCACATGATGGATCATGAGTATGTATCTGATTTAAAAAATGGGAGAGGGAAACCATAGTTCCCAAGATGAGATATTTCATTGGTATGTTAAATGACTTTTGGGGATCCATCTGTTGAAACATGATTAATGGAGTTCCACACACTGAGAAGTTGAAGAAAAACTATCCATGGGAGTGAGATGAAAGATGTGAAGAGGAATTTGGGGTATTGAAGTATACAGTCATGGAGGAACCTATCTTAATATTTTAATATCCAATAAAGCCTTATGAGGTAAACACTAATTCCTCATACATTTTTATTGGTGGTGTTCTCTTATAAGAAATAAATCTCATAGCTTTTGAGAGTCACTTTAAAAATAAAACCGAGAGGAGGTACATGGTGAAAGAGAAGGATATGAAATCCATGGTACATTATCTTAGATCATAGAGAAACTACCTATTTGGTTAATGGTTTGTTCTGAATACTAAAAATGTAACCAAAATCCACTTTCATACCCTAAATTTTACACTAGAACCTTGGATACTCCTTTATTTTATACTTTTCATGATCTTGGGCATTTTTCATCAAGGATTGGGTTGTGTCTCAGCTAATATTTTTCAATTTTTTATGTCTAAGAGAATTTTGAAATATATACAGGCACTACAATGTTCATGGAAACCGTGCATCCAATCCCATGTAACCATGCAGTAGGTCCAACAGATAGACAGAAGCTACGATATAGTTTGAGCATGGTCAAACAAACCATGTGGGTTGGTCATGCGTCTAGTTCTTTCTTTTACAGTGGCTACCACATGATTAGTGTATGGTTTAGTAAATCATGTATCAAAAATATGCGATAAGTGCATATCATTAAAATAATAAAACTATATCCTACAATTTCTTCATTTTACAACAAATACAAACCCCCTACTCTTGGTTCTTTTGGGCTCACAGATGGATCCCCCAATCCTTCTATCCATGGATCCTTCTCCTCCATAGATCCATCCTGGAAGTCTGGAGGTATGTTTTTAGGGTTTTTTCAATATTCTCCCTCCTATCACTTTACATCCTTGGTTTTCATAGGATTCTTGGTGGGTTATTATCCCTATCAAACCATAGGGTTATGGTTGGATAATATTGGATTATTTAATGGATGTTAGGGTGAGAAGATCACATATGAGTCTTGGTTCTTCCTTCTCCAAGAGTATCATCGTGTCCGCACACCATTGGGGTAGGTGTCTCTATACATTTCCTTTTCGTTGCATTCTGTTGATACTTGGGTTCTTCCAATTAATTTTTAAACATGATTCA
Source organism: Viscum album (assembly GCA_963277665.1). Lineage (NCBI taxonomy): Eukaryota > Viridiplantae > Streptophyta > Magnoliopsida > Santalales > Viscaceae > Viscum > Viscum album. The sequence continues at coordinate 1,227,212,678 of OY728127.1, read as the reverse complement.
AGCCTATAGAAAACAAATTATTAGATTATTTCAGGGTTTACATCTTGGTATAAAATGATAAAAATGTGTTTCCATGTGTTTTTATGTCTATGTGTATGTATATATATATATCTTATGAGTTTTATAAAATTTCAATTGAGATTTGATAGAAAAATTTGGTGATTTGGGTGGTTTTGGCCCTTATAAATATTTATTTAAAATTTTGGGATTTTGGATTAGGTATTTTTTTGTGATTTGATAATTTTTATAGCTTCATGGTTGTAATGAAATATTTTTGAAGTATTTCCATGTTTCATTAAATGGTTTATTTATGCTCATTTTATTAGGTGAAATTAATGTTTCTGGTTTTAAAAAGAAAGTGGGGGTTCTATAAATGGTTCTGGGTTTTTTATGGTAATATAGAGTGATCCATTGGATGTGGTAACATCTAGGGGTGCACAATGTACACACATGGATGAAAATTAAAATAAGGATAGAAATTTAAAATAATGTTTTCATTGAACATGTTTCTCAAATGGTTACTAGGTTTCTAAATGGTATGTTGGTTCCTTTATGTGATTTCTAAAATCGGATTCAATTTTAATCTTCATATATATTCTTGTTTAGAACATTTTACATTGTTTCATGATTTAGAAAATTCTTTGGAAGGGTTTTTGATAAAAATGATTGGATTTGGAAATCTTAAAGACCCATTTTTCTTTGTAAACCTTATTGTGGGTAATGTTGTTTTAGAAATAGTTTATTGGCCTATTAAAAATATATTTGATTTGATAGTGTTGGAGTCCCAGATGGAACTTCATGTTGTTTTGGGAATGAAATGTGGTTTTGAAAGTTCAAATTCCTGATCAAAAACATTGAATATTTTTTAGAAATGTTTTGTATAACCATTTGATGTGAAGGCCCAATTGGAATTTTTGTTTAGAGTTACATATGATGATAACACCTACTAGGGATTTACTATTATGAGTTATCATATATGTGGTGTCAGTGATTCAGGTAGGAATGTGTGTTGATGACAGTTAAAGTGAGTCACAAATGTGAGGGCCTCCTACATACATTGTATACATTTACCACGGGTTCCTAAGAATATTTTAGGGGATCAAGAGATAGTTGTTGATCAACCATGATTTTCTTGTTTGGTACCCCTAGATTTGATAAGAGGACATGTGAGAAATACCACTATATTAGTTATTTTAGGGTGGCCTATTGGTTATGGAATATGGAGCTTTACTAAACAGTGACAGGTGGTTCTGAACTGAGTACATATCGGGATAAGTCTAAGGATTTTAGTAAAATCCCTAGGTTACTATCCATAATTGCATGTCTATATGATTATTGTATTTATTTATTTATTTATATTACTTTTTAAATTTTTATCATAGTTTAGTACTATATTTTTTGGATTTTAGCTTGATATTGAGTTTCTAAAATGATAATTTTCATCAAAAAACTAGTAATGTGTCATATATAACATTAAAAAGAAAAAAAGGATTGTTTATTAAAAATGAGAAAACCACTTTTTATACATGTATTACCATACTAGTGTTAAGGGACTATTTTTGGGAAAGAAAATGAATGGATTATAAGGTTATTTCCTACTAAGATATGAAGCTATTACCCTACTTCTACTAATAACTATTGATAGACCCGAGCCATTTGGTAGGTGTAGGTTTCTGGTTCGGTTTCTCTCATGGTAGGGTGGTTTTGTAGATTGTTGTGACCAATAGGTCACATAATGATATTGTTGGCATGGTCTAGTTTTAGTTTTGTATTCAGTTTATATTTTTTTCTTCATGTTATTGTGTATGGACTAGTTTTTTATATTATTGATGTTCAGTTGTTGGATCTTGTTGTGTATTCTTTGTTGGCTTTTTGATCTTGGTTATTTATTGGGATGAAATCACTCCCACATAAATTATTATCAATTCCCTACACTAGTGTCCCGACCACCGAGATTGTGAATTCCCTTCATGCCTTGTCTCTGATAGGTTCAGATTTCGGGTTGGATGGAATCATCCCTTAGTTCCTAGAAAAATTGTATCAGAGGAAGGTAAATGTAGTTGGGTTATCAGGTAGTTGGTGATTTGGATTTTCTGGACTAAAGAGGTAGGTTATGTGTTTTGTCCAAATCAGAAAAACTCATGATGAGACCTTAGTTACTAGGGGTGGTATTGTAATTGAGTCTTTGTGTTGGTTTGTTTTAGATTGAGGGTTGACACTGGGGGTGAGCCGATGTCATTTTTTGATCTCACATAGTGTAGTGACCCATGTATAACTAATGATAATGGTTATGGTTCCTATTAGTATTTTTAATTACTTGGTTCATGGCCCACTTCAATGTCTTTGGGATGGCAATATACGCTAGTTCCCCATTCTAATGGTTTGGTGCGAGTTGTGTTTCAACTTGGTTCCAGATGGCATGAGTAAGCGTTTGAAAAAAAATGTTTTTTGAAATTGAAAGGAGTTATTTCAAATGGTTTAATATTTGAAGATGGGTTTTAGGGAAAAGGGAACATTTCTATAAATTTTGAAACGTTTTGGTCAGAGTTTGGGTTTTGATGGGGAATAGAGTTGTGTGACCCTCAGTACTATCTATTGATGGTCACATGTCTATGGGAATATACAGAAGGTTCATTTGGGAGCTTCTTCATGGATGATATAAGAAGATTTGGATAGACACATATGTGATGGCTCATAAGATGACATGAATGAGTGTTTTAAATTTCATGTAGGATTAGTGTTTTAGAAAATGGCCTTAGATGAGGAAATTATTTGGAAAATTTGGTTTCTTTTAAGGAGTGACTTCTTATTAGAAAAAATAGATCTCTATATTTGGAATGTGTCCTTGGTATAAAGTGGTTTAGAAAATTAAAATGGAAATGGGATTTTTGAAAAGAGTAATTTTTGTTGGGTTTGTATGTGTTTGGTTTGTGAGCCTATTGTTTGGGAATAGGGCGTTATCTCTAACAATTATTTGGTTAGATGTTTGTTTTGGTTTCATGTTTGTTGTATAGTTTAGTATACTCTTCCCAGAAAGGTACACAAAATATCTAGTGAATCATTTCTAGTTTCTAATATTTATTTATTATTTATTATTCATCGTGGTGATTGAGGTTCATTAGAGGCAGTAGAGTGGTCTGAAGTGGTTGATTATGTCATCAGATTATTCAGAACTCCCAATCTGTTAGAAATCATGCTATTATGGTTTTGTTTAATGGTCTATCCTTGGACGAAAGGGATTCTTTTTCCCCAACTTCTATGTAATCTATGATAATATGGTAAGTGTTTAAGTCTGTGTTCCTCCGGTAGTTTGTACCTAGAGAGTTTAAGTAGAAGAATAAGGAAGAGCTCACGAGTATTCTTCAAGGTCATCAAATGGTGAATGACTATGTTTAATACATCAAATAGATGGTTTCTTTTTCTCTAGAGGTAGTGTCCCCAGATCTTTTAAATAATCTTATTTTCATTAGGGGTATAGTTCTAGAGATCAAGGAGTTACTTGTCTCCTCCAAGGACCATCATTTTTATAAATTAGTGGATGGATCATTTTTAGTTAAGTTTCTCTTTGGAGTGTGGGGAGTTCGAAACCACTTATCTCTTATTTATCATGAGGGTAACCCATCTGGTGAGAAGCATGTTCCAGAAGAAGTTATTCCCTAGATGTATATATTCTTGGGTTCAACTTATCATTCATAATAACACTCAATCGTGTGTTTCTTGTTTGGCAAGTTCGGGCATTCGAAGCCATCCTTTAATAATCCTTCGAATAATTTCCATCAATTTGGACATTTTGATAATTGAGAGGGGTTTTTAAAAATCATTTCCCAAAGATTAATCCTTGATTAGAGGATGATGGTGGCTATCTATGAGGCAGAGGATTCTTCATTCAATAGGGATCTAGCCACATGCCTCATTGTGAAGCTCGCTTAATGTCAAGAATTTATAGGGGTTTGTGAGAAACCCCCTTGGCCTTGTTATTTTCTCCCATATTTGGATGTAATTTTTTAAATCTTCCTTGTTCCTATTTTCTTGTTATTTTTATTTCATCATTCCATTGTAATAGTGTGATGATCTTTTTCTTTGGTAACTATAGTTGTTATATTTATCTAAATAAGTCTCTCTAGATTTTTTTCTCTATTTAATGTGGTTATCCCTTGTGTATGTTAGTTTTAATTATAGTTATTCCTATTTGGAGATATTTGAGACTACTTGATTTGAGGGATAATAGTCTCGGTTCAATGTTTGGTTTAAGTTCTTCCAATGTGTTTCCCATAGTGTTGGGGGTTCGGGTTTCATTGGAAGTTCCTAGTTCTAGTGATGTTGTTGTTTTTCATGTGAGATGGAGATTGGGTTATTTGTAATTGGAGTTCCCGGTCATGATGATGGTGTTTCACTGTTGATATGGGCAATTTTGGGATAGATCATGTTGTGAGTTCTTGATATTCCTAAATATGTTAGTTCATATCTTTTAGTGGGGATAACCATCTATTGATCTCCCATCATCCTTATGTTGTGGTTTCTTCTTGATCGTTCGGGTGAGGATTGTGTAGTGAAAAGAGTCACCCCATGTTTTTGAATACTTTTGGTTTTCATAGGGCATGGATTTGAGTATTGGTTAAATTTTAGCTGGTTGATATTCAAGGGTAGAAAGAATTTGTGGTGGAGGGAATTGTTACACCCTGACCTTAGATAATATTTTATTTTCTTCTTTTCTTTTCTTGGGGATTTTTGTCAAGGATCAGGTTGATCCCCTATTAAAATTTTCAAACATTGGTAGTTTGGATGAATTTTGGCCCAGGTATGGGAACCACATGATTAGTGGAAATCATGAGGCACATCCCATGTTACCATGTGATTGGTCCTAGAGTTGGACATAACCTACTTCATGGTTTTACCATGGTCATTTGAACAGTGTGAGTTGTTCATGTGGTCGGTTATTCCTGGGTAGTGGCTACCGAATGGTTAGCACATAATTTGGTAAACCATGCGGCCAAACCATGTTATTGGCCTAGATTAATAAAATACTAAAACCCCTTTCTTACCCTTTCTCCTTTTAACCTCAAAATTAGACCCCCTCCTCTTAGGTTGTTTTTAGCACATGGAGGGCCCCCTATTACTCTCTCCATGGATCATCCTCCTCCATGGATCCATCCGTGAAGTCCCAAGGTATGTTTTTAGAGATTTTGTGTACTTTTCTCCTAATCTATATTTACACTCCTAATTTCCCTAGTTTTCATGGTGGGTTCTTCTCTTGGACAAACCCTATGGTTTGGTTTAGGTAATCTTGGTTGATTTATTGGATGTTTGGGTGTATGTATCTTACCACAGACTAAATTTCTCCTTCTTTGGGAGATTCCTAACATTTGAAAAATTTTGAGGTAGGGGTCTCCATACTGTTTATTTCTGGTGAATTCTATTGATGCTTAGATTCATCCAATTAATTTTTAAACATGATTCACACCTTTATAATGCACACAATTAGATTATTGTAGGGTTTACATATAGTTATATAGTGTTAGAAATGTGTTTCTAAGGTATTAATTATTTAATCCTATGTGTATACATATATATATATACCAAATGAGTATTTATAAAATGTAAATTGAGTATGGATAAAAAAATGGGTGATTGGGATGTTTTTTTCCTTTATAAATATTTATTTAAAATGGTCATATTTTGGATTTTCTATCATTTGTGTGATTTGTAAATTTATATAGCTTTATGATTGTAGTGAAATGTTTTTGAAGGATTACCATGGTTATTTAAATGGATTATTTATGTTCATGAAATTATGTGAAATTATTGGGTTTCATTAAAAATCAAGCGGTGTTTCTAAAAAAAGTTTTGGGTGTTTTCATGGAAATTTAGAGTATTCCATTGGATGTGGAAACATACATAGATGAACAAGATGTAGACATGGTTGGGTATTAAATTTAGATTTAAATTTAAAATAATTTTTTCCTTATAATAATTTATAAAATGGTTCCCTAGTTTCTAAATGGTATGTTGGTAACATTGGGTGATTTTTAAAAGTGTTTTCAATTGAAATATTCAAACAAATGACCGTTATTCACATTCTACATGGTTTTATGATTTACTGAATACTTGGGAATGTTTTTTTGGTAATAGTGATTGGATTTAGAAATCATAAAGGCCAATATGGTTTTGTAAACATTAAAGTGGGGTCATGTTGTTTTGGAAATGGTTTAGATAAATCATAAAAATTTATTATATTTGATAGAGTTGTTGGACCAGATGGATATTTATGTTTCTTTGGGATTGAAATTTCGATTTTAATGTGTAAATTCCGAATCAGAATATTTGATTTTTTTAATAAATGTTATTTTGAAACAATGTGATGTGATGGCCCAATTGGAACATCTTTTCAGTTTTCCATGTGATGATAACACCTATTGAGGATTTCCATTTATGGGTTATTGTATAGGTGGTGTCATTATTTGGTGTAGGAATGTGAAGTGGTAAGGTGAGTCACATGTGTGAGGGCCTCCTACTTACATAGTTTACTTTTACCATGAGTTCTTGAGTTTCTATTATAGGAAAAGGTATAGTTTCTTGTCAATACTGATTAAATGGGGTTTTACCCCATGGAATAGCTAAGAGGCTAGGTGGGATATGCTACTAGATTGTAAATTTTAGGGTGGAAAATTGGTTATTGGCTAGGGAGCTTCACTATATGTTGGAACATGGTTTGGAACAGAGTGCGTATGGGGATCACTCTGGTATATTTATTTGTAAATTCCCATGGTTACCATCTGTAATGTCATGTTTGTATTTTTCTACATTTGTTTCCTTATTTATCTTGCTTGTTTATTTTTAAGCATAGTCTGGTATTTTTTTTTTGGAGTTTATATTTATTTTGAGTTTCTAAAATGATAGATTTCTTCAAAAACTAGTGATGTGCTATATAACATTTTAGAAGGAAAAAATAAGAGTTTGTTTTATTAAAAATGAGAAAAACTTATTTTTATAAATGTATTTTCAAACTAGTATTAAGGGAATATTTTCCGAAAATGAAATGAATGGATTATTTTTTTATTCCCAACTATGCTATGAAACTCACACCTTACTTATTCCATTTGGAGTCAGTAGACCTGAGTCATTTTCTAGGTGTAGCTTTGTAGTTCAGTTGTTGTTATCATTGGTTGGTTTTTTGTATTGTTCTAATGAATAAGTGTCATGGATATCTTGTTTTAGTGGTCCAATTTTAGTTTTATATTCAGTTTTTTATTTTTCCATTAGTTGTTGTATCTGAACCAGTTTTTTATATTATTGATGTTCAATTATTGGATTTTTTTTTGTATTCAGTGTCGGTTTTTTATCCTAGTTATTTATTGGGTTTAAATCATTCCCACTTGTATTATTTTCGATACCCATAATTCGTTTCCATCCCATGGGGATCGAGAACTACCTTCATTCCATGTCTCAGACTGGGTTGGATGTTGGGTTGGATAACATCATGGCTTGTTTTGTGATAAAGAACATGATGAATCCCAAACATGCATGATGGATGGAATTCTTTTCATAGTTTTATTATACATTGGATTAAAAGACTAGGACAACCAATGTAGTGGATGATGAATGTAGTTGGAAGATACCGTTGGAAGATATGTCATTTGTGGATGATTGAATATTTGGGAGGATCAAGGAATGAATGGATCATGATCCTATATCTAGAAAAGTATTGTCCCTTGAAGATGAGGTAAATACAATGTGGTATTGGAAAGATGATGGAATTTTATAAACAATGGGTTGGAGGCTATATTTCTTAATTTTGGGGAACCTGCTGAGGGATATCATTAGGTAACGTTATCAATCAAGATGGGAAGGACATCCATGGTGGCATCATACCATGTTTGTTCTATAGGGAGTGTATTATTGGCAAAGGATAGAGGATAATGTGGAACCTTTTGTATTTATTTGTCTTGTATTCCAAAAAAATAAGTTGGAAAATAAATTGCTCAGATTATTGTTGCATCCACTACCCATTGTGGAGAAGCCATTGGAGATGGTTTGCATGGAATTCGTTATTGATTTTTTAATGTTTGAATGGTATGGGAGCATCATTTTGGTTGTGGAAAAGTTCTAAAACTATTCCACATTTATACCCTCTCAAGAAGATGTGACAGAAGATCTCACCACAAGGATAGTCTTCTTGCATGTTGTGAAGTATTGAGGGAAACCACAACACATCACCATTGATCAGGATCCATGTTTTATAGGTATGTTGTGGGCCAAGCTCTTTGGATTATTTGGATCCAAGCTCTACTAATTTACGATATTTCACCCATAGAATACTAAACTTATGGAGAAGTTGAATTCTTCCTTTGAGCTCTACATGAGGCATGTTGTGAGTTCCAAATATTTAGATTGGGTTATGTTTCATAATATGGCTTAATTCCCTTAAAATTCTAAATGGAGTAAGTCGATGGGGAAGATTACTTTTTAGGTGTTGACTAGAAAACAACCCCTCACACCACACACAAATGTACTTGGTGAGAAGTACCAAGGATGAAAACCTACCACCTAATAAACAGAAAAGGAGTGGTAAGAATATGAGAATATGAAAAGAACCCACATACACAATTCTTCCAGGATGATGGTGACGTGGACTGACAAGGGAAGAAGAGATGGGAGATTCCATCCCTGGGACAAGGTGATGGTGATACTCTTACCAATACAACAATATATATTTCGGAGGGTACAAAGGGGCTTGATTTGAAGATAAGAAGGACCACATGATGTAGTGAACAGATTATAGGAGGTTAATTATCTATTGGAGTTACCTCTCATGATGAATATTCATCCAGTATTCTATGTGAGAATGTTAATGCCATATAATGAAGATGTGAAGGACCTGAGAAAATAGGTATCAACAAGGGAGCCCACCTTTATTTTCAAGTCATACAAAATAGAGGTTGATATCATACTTGGTGATCAGACAGCTTAGAGACATGGAGTGACACAAATAAAGGAGTACTTGATCAATTGGAAGGGCATACCATGTTTAAGGAATCCAAGGAACATTTAGACAAGTTGTTTCAATTGAAGAAGGAAATTCAGGATTACTATCAAGACATGTCAAGGATGTCTCTAAGATAGGTGGGGGAAGATTTCACACCCCACCATATGAAAATGTGGTATGGTGATGAGGTTTTCTTAAATATGTAGACATATATTCATCCACACTAGGTCCCTAAATGTTCTAGAATTATCGGGAGTATTTTGGAACACCCCTTGGTCCATGAAAGAACAAAAACATTCTAGGAATCTACAAAAGGTTTGGGATTACTACGAGTTTTTCAATGTTACATGTATACATTAGTATGATATAATTATCTAGACTCTTTGAGATGGGTACATATTATATAATTTTGAATACATTTCCACAAAATACAGTGTAAAGGGAGGGGAACCTCATTTTCAATGACACACATATCCTGATAACAATTGTGTGATTTAATTTCAACTGTCTATTGTGATAATGTCAAGCACATTCATTAATGGTAGACACATCTGTTGTGAGTGGGGAAAAGATAGAAATGGATATGATTTGAGTAAGAAATCTAGTCAGGTGGAGAATGAGAGATTTGGAGAAGGCCATGTAATTGGGTTTCATACCTAAGGGGACATGATAGAGATGGTCACACTAATATGAATGTTATAAGAAGAGATTCCACTTTTTATGGTGAGTTTCAAGGATGTGGTTTGTGACATTCAAAGAGGGTATACCATGGTTTTTTGTGAAAAAAAAAATGTGTTTGGACCACAAATGTTGATGATAAGGATAGAGAAACCTATTGGCCACACATAGCTGCTAGTTAGTTTGAAGAAGATCATTTCACAAAAACACTCAAGGCCATGATCCTTCATGCCTGAGGGAATGAATTGATTGGTTGTGGGATAAAGTAAAAACCCAATCATGGTGGTCTAATCCCATTATAACATGAAAATATAGGATTGAGTTCATTTTGTTCTTACTTTTTGAATATTTGGATGTTTCCCTGATAATGTGGAAGATGGTGCATTACAATCCCAACATCACAATGGTTGGGTTTTGGGGACACAATCCTGGTGAGTATATTGAAGGAAGAAATAAATGAACATCACATCTTTTGAATATATGGATGACTAAACCCTTCCCATCCTAGTGGGGGATAGTGTTCCACATGGGTGAACCACTGTGCTAATATTCTTAGCTCATGACACTATTCTCATTTTTAAACATCACTGACCTATCCTTCATCTACATAAGCCACAAAACATTCACTCAACGTCCATGCAGTGGCTTGTATACAAATACCCTGTAAGACACCCTAAAAGATGGAGGGGTGGGGGATTAAGAGAAATTATAACAATAGATTTGTTGTTGAATAAAATGAACGATAGTAAAAAATATAGTGAAATAAATATAGATATATACATTACCAGACCCATGAAACCCAAAAAATAGAGATAGGGATCTCTTTCACATTTTAATCCCATAAAATGAGATCCAAATGTTATAGAAGGTCCATTTTTGATTCACAACATCTCATACATCTTCCCAGAATAAGCATCAAGTGAATACACACCTCATAATTGTTTCCCACAATCAAGGATCAAAAATCTCTTGGAAGGGGAATCATTGCCTTAAAAAATAAGACAGTTCCATTCAGTACATAGCTAGAGGTACCATGCTCTATCCCAATAGAAGGATTCCACTCAAGTTATTGTTAGAGGACCCATTAATAACCCATCCAGAGGGTGAAAATATAATAGTAGGTAGATGATCCATGACTAGACTAGATATAGGGAACCATTATATTACTCGGAAGAGAATCCACGACCATTTATAATGGAGGGGGACACTCTAATAGTCTATAGAGGACAAATAAACTAACTCCACAAAAGTCTGACACTCAAATATTAGATAGAGGACCCATGAACAAACTAGTAGGATGGTACCACTCTCATTGTCAAGGACCCATACTTTAACTGCATTGGATGAAGACACTTTGTGGACAGGTCGAGGACCCACGAACCATCCCACATGAGGGTGACACAATACAGATATGTAGAGGAAACATTCCTTATCATAGTAGGAGGGTTTCACCCAATAACATATGGTGATCCTTCTTGACCACTATCATCATCGATAACTACTTAAACAAGAATCAAACATTGAACATCTCACATGATATCTCGAAATTCACTCTCAATGCTACAATTGCATTCTATGAAGACAAAACAAAGAAAATGCCACATTTGGGAAAAAATCAAAATCCAAATGATGGAGGTATGAGAGAATGATGTTTCCCCAAAATTAAGGTAGGAGTACAAGGTCTGTAAGGGGACTCACAAGTCATGATATATGACTTCTCTTCCTGTAATTTTCCCTAAATACACTCAAATCACTGATTTTTTAGAACTACATGGTGTTTAGGATGACTACACAGTGTGCCTTAGCCACCTAGAATACTTACCATTCTCCTGGCCATGTTTGTGTAAGTCTTCCCATGTTCATGTACTTCTTTACACATTGTGTTCTTATACAAGTCGTCCTTCCGATGGGTTTTATAGTATGTATTTTCCACCATGTGAGGGATGCATGGTGTGTTTCCTATCCAAAGAAAATACCATCCTTAACAATCTCAAAAACCGAGTTTCATTGACAATGTCCTACTAAACAACATGAGGTTTTCAATCTATGCAACATTTACTGAGGTTTTTTTAATAAAAACATATATCCACATATGAAAATCCAGATATAGCCTCACCACATTGGATCAGAGAGCTAGGCCTCTTGAAATTAGGGGGAGAGATTAAAAAAACAGTAGTAGAATCAGCCATATCCTGATATCCATATGAATATATCACATATTTTTAAATCCATCCCAATAATTTTTTTTTGCAATGAATCTGGGGTGAGATTGGGCATGGCCCACTCAACATCATAAAACCAAGACCCTGTATGTTAAAAAACAATGAATGAGAAGAATGATTAAGAGAAAAGAAAAAAAGGTGACCAGTCATTATCCAGGAGTTCATTTCCAAATAAAACAATTAGGGATATATATGGTGAGAAACAATTTAATAATAAATTAATAATGATACACAGTTCCATGCAAAGGCTTTTAAATTAGGTAGATCATGGAAAATGATGATATTGCTTAAATAGTTTAATCAACTAGGTAAAATCCAAAAATTGATTATTCTTAACTAGTTTTGGATTTTTCTTCGATTACTACATCACTCTGTAATGAATAAAGGAATATTTTCATTCTACACTTATTGGTCCTTCATGAAATAGAGTCTTTTGATCACTTTATTTTGATACACCAATGAGAGGTATAATGAAAACATCTCAATTCTATCTGCATTTTTTAGCTAAACCTAGTGATTTTTATAATTGTGTATTTATATACAAATTTCATTTCTTATGATTAATTAAATAATTATATAAATTATTTAATTAACTATCAAAATTTACCTCTAATGGATTTTTTCTTACAACGCCCCATACTGATCCATTCTAGGTCGTTCCTATTGTAAACCATATGTTCAGGGATCCACCGTGGTCTATGATTTCTAAATCTAATTTGCATTTAATATTTATACAATTTTATTTCATAGTCCATTATTTCTTAATATAAAAATATATTTAATATTTTTATAAAATTAATTCCTTGAACACTGGACCATAAAATTACATGTAGAATGGCCACTTGGCTCAAAAAATATATCATGAAATATTTTCAAGTCTTAAAAGGGAATTTTTTTTCACTAAATCACTCCCTAATTTATGATTCTCATTCATAAAAAGAAAAACTAAAAAAAATATGGGGACACTAACCCCACATTGGTCTCTTCCACTCCTAGGAGCTCTCATGCATCCTCATGTGCTACCAAAACCTACAAACCAAATGAATGGTCCATCCACATTGGGTCCTCTATTAACATTCATCGATTTTCAATAGGTGATAAAAAAATTATATATGCCCTTTATTTCTAGAATTAAATAGTCAATATCACATGTGAGGTCATGCACATATAACCTCAACTACAACACATAGAAGATTCCATTCAACCACTTCATATATGGGTGTAGGGAGAGTTAGAAAGAAAACTCACCAAACCACTGTGAGATCTTGAATGACATGATGAACCTCAGAGATAGATTTCCTCCCTATCCGAATCATTAAAATCCTTGTCATGGAGAGACTCTAAAGAAAAATGTCGCCTCTTGGATCAAGATATTGTGGATTATGATTTTAATCTCTGAATAATTATAGACTACTTTGGAATATCCTCTTCCACTCATGGATTAACATGTTCTTATCCTTTTTTCCCTACACCATATCTAGAAAAAAAGATATCTATCACTAACCTATTTCAATCAAAAGGGTGACTAGTAGGGTATCCCACACAAGGCCATGAATGGTTCCATGTTTATTTTAGTTTGGATTGTATTATTGTATAAAAACTCTATCAAAGTGATGTGATCCTAAAATAATTTTCTACTTTCAAACATGCAAGAAATAATCATATTTTACAACACATGTATTGTGCACTCAGTCTACCCATATTTCAGGGAGTGAAAGTTTGTACTCATACTCATCTAGGACTTGAATTACACCTACATTACTCTCCACAACCATCATGATAACCACACATCATGATGAGAGAATATATTTGAGGTCACCCAATAAAGGGTAAAAATATCCCATACATACATCATCCCAAAAATGTCCACTGAACTCGACCCCTAAATAGGAAGGAACTCTGTCATCTTCAAGAGTCAATCAACTATCACCCAGATTGCATTGTGGTCTCTCACTATCTGCAGAAGACATGATACCATTTCCATAGATATTCCATCCCATTTCCCCTTAAAAATCTCATGGGGTTTCATCAAACCTACATTAACCCGGCTCTCATCCTTTACATGTTGATAGGTGAGGCACCTTGAGACAAACTCAACCATGCTCCAACTCTTATCAGTCCACAAAAATATCCATTGTAGGCCCATGTACATCTTCCTCACACTAGGATGTAAATAAAAGGAGAACTATGGATCTCTCTCACCAACACCTCCCACATCATGTCTAGGACAACTATCCATCCTTGAAAAAGGATGACATCATTCCCTCATTTAGTATATCCATAGGGTGAATATCCTATGGATATTTGGTCACATAATACATCACAGTTGATGTATCACAATAGGAAATTTATCACACACTAATGGAGTAGAGGAGTCAACACCATTAACTAAGTAAAAGATGAACATTCATGACCAACTAGAGGTAGCTATAAGGAAGCCAACTGCTTAGACACCTCTTTCAAAAAACAAGCCTTGGACTCAATGGAATTCTACCACCATATTTCCCTTCCCTAGAGTATAGACTATCTCGAAATCATAGTCTAACAATAACTCAAACCATTGAATCTATCTCATTTTATGTATTTTTGTGTGAAGAAAGGCCTCCGAACATGATGGTCTGATTAAACTACTAAGAACTATCCTAGAAGATAGTTCATCCACATCCTTAGTAGTGATGACAACTACTACAAGCTCTAGGTCATCAGTCATGTAGTTCTGCTTGGGGGGGTTCTCAACCGCCCCAACCGATATGCAGTTATTTCCTATCTCTAAATCAATATGATGGAAATACCCTCTCTAGATGGATCATAATACACTTCATACTCCATGACCACTATTATTAATATTAAAACAGGAGTACTTTTCACCTTCAAACTCAACTCCTGAAAGGCCCTATGAAACTGTAATGTCTAGGTAAAAGGAATCCCTTTCCATATTAGTTTTATTCAAGGGTTATCAATCCAGGATAAGTATACCATAAACCACTGGGATTACCCTACCATGATATGAAATCTCCATACCTATAACATGATCTTAGGAAGTTCGAAGCTAAAACTACATTGAACTTCATCGGTTCCATGACCACACCATGTTCATAAATGAAATTCCATAGGAAGTGAAACTCATGAATCTAGAAATATCACATTGAGTGATTACAATAAATATGGTTCTCATGAATAAAATCTAGGACCACCCTTAACTAAACTAAATGAACCTCTTCTAACATTGAGCTGATGAGTTTGTCATCAATGTAGAAGATAGAAAATTGGCCCATGTATGAATGGAATATTTGTTTCATTAAATCCATAAAAATGGAAGGGGAATTCATCACACAAAATAAAATCACTAGGAACTAATATTGTTCATAGGGACATCAGAATTATAGCTTCTAAATATTATCCATTTTCACTATCATCTGGAAGTATATATACCATAGATTGATCATTGAGAACAATTTCATTGCAAAAAATTAATCAAATAAGTATTCCATCCTCAAAGATGGGAAAATTTTATTTATTATAGAATTGTTCGGGCGATGATAACATATTTAATTACACAAGATCTCATACTATTTTCCACAAAAAACACTTGAACTACTCTGGATGACATAATGGGCATGATAAAACCCTAATCTCAAAGGTCCTAGAGCTATAACTGTATCTCCTAGAGCATGGTATGGTCCATACAATTTTCTGCATAATATATTAGAGAGATCTTAAGATTCTTGTTGATGAGAAACTCTATATTATACCTAAATGGTAGTCCAAGAATATCCTCATGGAAGACGTCCATAAAATCATTCATGATAGAAGGAATCCAGATGCCTAAAGAGCCTACTAGACCATGGGCTACACTTTCTTACCAATGGTTGGTGGGATGCAACCTCTAGCTCGAAAAAACCACTCATCTGACCATGATATTGTTCCATGAAACTAATGAATATCTATTACCATATGTGTGAAGGAAAATGAATCATCTATGGTGATAGTCAATCTGAGTCAAGACCATGGAAAGACATCTATACCAAATATGACATTATATTGTTTCATCGTGAAGAAAAACTGGTCACATGTGAACCTATCTCAACCAATAGATACGTGAAACTTCATGTAGATGAAATATAAAGAATAACTATTCCTCTTACTAACCTCAAGACAATGCTACTGGGGTAAAACCTTAATAAAGAGATTCATCATTCACACCAGGAGTAAAAATATTAAGGAATTACATACACATGTATCTATTAATAATAAATAAATATTAGAATGAACATATATCATTCCTCTAATCATCTCATGTGTCACTATGTTATAAGAATCCATTTCATGCACCTATCCACTGACCGGACCGCTAGATCCCTGATCCTGAAGTGGGCCTCTGGGTGGTGGGTTTCGATGGATATAATAACATCTTCCACCACACATATCTCTTATTCTAGGAGATCCACATACTCCTCCACCTATACTACCTCCCAAGAGGCCACCATTCCCTCACTAGGGAGGTCATTGACAACATTGATACCTTTATCATGGATGTTTGACCACTATCTGCATGTGCTCCTTAAGACATCTAGTTTGTAAGTTACATAACATGTGAAATCAACCATTATATGCATAATAACATCAATCTCTAGGATACCATGGTCCTCTGTGATGTCTATGACCGTCTTCTGAAGACGGATCCTAGGAAGTACTCCTACACTAAGATCCCAAAAAATGGAATATGTAAGATGCTATAGGGGAATCAGCCCTGTGACACCCCCTACAAGCTCCTAATGTCTAGAATCCCTCTGAAAGGTATCTCTCAATAAACAAAGCCATCTCCAATGCCCCTATATATGAGGGAATGAAAAAGGTAACTAAACTATAACATATACATGTGGAGTCCTAGATAAAACTTCCATTCATGGATGTATCCCTCCCAGATCATATTAAAGTAGTATCAGGTAAGGTCTATGAATATCATAGAATACTCTAAATCCATCATCTCTCCCCATTGAAGCTCCAAAACTCCTTAATCTGAATTGAGTGAAAATAGAAGGGGTAGTAATACTCACAAAACATATTATGGATGTCAGGCAATGAGATTGTTGACTCGTCATGAATGTGTGTTACTAGACTCCAAAATTTCTCAAATTCTACATGGAAAAAGGATAGATTACAACAAAACTACATGATCCATCAATTTCCAGAAAATTCTAAAAACATTGAACACTGATAGTTTATAATCCTCCACATACTGGGGATCTGGCTCCTCAAGGAACCTTAGTGGGATCTGGTAGTGGAACTCATGGTGTCTTTTAAGCCTATACAAATCTTTATCCTGATATTATGTCCTGAACTACTACTCGATTGGTGGGGGTGATACTACGAATACACCTACAACAATAATATCTCTGGATTAACCCCAAACTGATGCCTTATAACTCATTGAATGATCATCACAATCCAAAATCATTATCATGGAAGGAAATAATTGCAAAAAAAAATTATAAAATTTAATTAATACATATCATGGTTAGATGAGTATATATATACAATGGGGAGCTATCTCAAGAATGAAATTCAATGAATTAATACTATATGATTCAGGAACCGTTGATCCCTACACGAAATTTCTATGTATGGTGTGTCAAAAAGTTGTTAGTTATGGTCCTGGTGAATGGATACATTCATCTCCACAACAACACTTCATTTGTTGATCTGAAGGGAAAAAATGAAATACATTGAAACTATTTCTCTAAATCCCTACAAAATCTTGTAAAGGGATTAATCCAAATAAAATCCTAATGAATTAATATATCTTATACCAATTTTTAATGACCCAAACCAACAAGTCTTGATCTGTAACTACCAAACGCCCACCTATATAGGCTAGGGTTAGGGAAAATCACTTAATTGAATTACTATCATTAGAGCCCTTTTACTAATATAACTATACACGCACACCTACCCGTCTCAATACAGAGGTTCATAGTAATAATAAAAATATTTAATATCTATAATATAAATCATGTATGAAAACCCTCTAGGGTGCATAAGAGTATGGTAACGTAAACTGAAATGTAATGCTGCAAATTAAACAGTCAACCAAAAATATGTCTCAACCTGAAAAAAACTAGAAGTGTAAATGGTGAGATATCCTAGCTCTGAATGTCCATCCACTAACTACCGTATCTAGTTTAATGTACCAGGAATCCCTATGCTATGCCATAATCATTAATGACCAATCCATAATTTTCATTAGACAAGACATGAGTGGGAAAATCCATTACATGGGTGAGTATATACATACCCAACATGATGCATGAAAGATGAACATGGAGTTGTAAGAGACATCAAATGAAAAAATAGACATCTCAACCAAAATCAAGAGAATAAAAAATCCAATGAAATTAATAGTTAAATATATATATATATATATATTCTCAAACCAAATAAAAAAATGATAGGGAATGATATCTCCATATTTTAGCCCAGCCCTAGAAAAGAGAGACAACAGTTCTAGAAGGTCCATTGTTGATTCCCAACATCTTTCCCATCTTCTAAACAAAAACATATAATTCAATCCACACATCACCACTATTACCAATTATCAATGAGAAATAATATCTACCTAGAGGAACCATGCCATGGTACAATGTGAGGTTTCAAATTAGTAGATATCTAGAGGACCCAAAACCAATCCTTGTCGGAGGGTACCACTCAAGTAGTCGTTAAAGGACCCATGCCCATCCCAGCTAGGTGGTTCAACTATAATAACCAATAAAGGACCCATACCAAACCCAATTAGAGGATGCTACAATAATAGTTATTAGAGGAATTATGCCCCACCCAATTTTATGGTTCCACTTAAATAGTCAGTAAAGGACCCACACCCAGACTCTTGATAATGGCGACTCTTGGATAACATATATTGGCCCCTTTCACTTCCAAGTAGGAGGATGCCCCTCTCATAGTCATGGACCTATACCCAGACTCTAGGGGAGGTTTAAGCTCTATGGATTGTTAGATACCCATGCATTTTCCTATAGTAGGGTTTCAATTTATTGATAGGTAGAGGGACCATAACCTAAAGTAGTAGGGTTCCACTCATGTTCCTCTAGTGATCCTTCCTAACCACTATCATTGCCGATAATATCTTATATAATAATCACACGTATAAAATCTTGAATCATTTCTAATAATTCATTACAAAGTCTAACATCACATTCTATGAGAAAAACTCAGGATATGGTACTTTCTAGCCGTCATCCATCGAAAATGTAGGAGATATGAGAAATTGATGTTTCCTCAAAAGGAATGTAGGTGTACACAACATGTATGGGACCCACATAGTTTCTGGTCCCACTTCTCTCTCCATTTGTGTCACTAATGGTATAAAACTCACTAATCATGCATAACTGTATGGAGGTTAGGTGGACTACATGACATTCCAGAACCCCTAGGGGTCCTAATCATGCTCCTGGTAGTGTCTGTGTGTGTTTTTCCTTGTCCATGAACATTGGTATATGATGCGTTCTGCATGAGACCTATCCATGTGTTGCAACAAAATACTTGTCAACTTGAGGAGGGATACAAGGTGTGTGGACCATCCATAGAGATATTCGTCTTTTATGTTCTAAAAACCCTTGGTCCATATCCAAAGTGGCACTACACAATGCGTATTATTCAAACTACATGATGTGTAGTTGGATTTTTCACCAAAATGATGATATGCTTACAGTGTTCTAGATCTAGCCACTCTATGTTGTATATCACCTCCAGTCCTCTCAAAATAAATTTAATAATCCACTATTTTTTGTTTCGATGCATATGGTTGTTGAAAATGTGACTCCACATTCAACCATATGAACCCTTATGCACATCGTCTCCTGTGGTGCTCTTTCTTTCTCATAGGATCACCAAAACATGATAGAATCACCTATATCTCTTTATCCATTTGAATACATCATCAATTCATCAATCCATTTCCCAAATATGAATTTTTAGTGAATTTGGGGGCTAGATCCAGCTCGGTCCCTCTCAAAGATGTCTATCCGGGACCCCATATTCAAATCATTATGAATGTGAATAATTATTTGGAAAAAATCCCAAAAATAGAGGTGAATGATAATTTTACATGAATTAATTTCCAACGTATACAATCAGGGTTATCCAAGGTGATAAAGAATAGAATTATCAATTAAAAAAGATACATGGGTGCAAGGAAAGGCTTGAAATTGAAACAGAAAATAGAAAAGGGTGATCATGTCCAAAAATCTCAAGTGATTAGTCAAGAATCCAAAAAATGAAGAGTCGTATCTTGCTTTTGATTTTTCATTGAAAAATAACATGCTCACCAAGAATGAAGATGAATCACTTCACCTACTACATCTCCATCTTCCATGATATAAAGTCTCATTATGGCCTAATTTTGATTCACTAATGAGAGGTGGATGAAAAAACCCTCGATTCCCATGGGTTTTAAGGATAAATAATGATAATTGTATTAATGACGTATTTAAAAATTCATTTTAGTTTGGTCAGTTGATAACAAATTTAAAAAATTATTTAAATAAATAATTTAATGTACAACCAATAATAGGTTTTTCTGAATTCCCCTCATTGATCCATTTTTGGTTGATCTGGAGGTTAACCTCACAGTACAGACTCAACCATATTCACATATTTATAATATTATATTATATTTAATATTTATCCAATTGTTTTAGAGAAACCATGTTTTCATAATTTTAAATATTTTTAATAGTTTTAGATAATTTATTCTAGGAACACCGAGCCTCGAAATCCCACACCGTCTCAGCACCTGGATCTAAAAATATAACAAAAGAAATTTCACAATATATCTAGAAAAAAACATTGTTTATACAGAATGGACATTTATAATATTAAATAAAAATAGTAAGGATAATACAATCCATTTTCTTATCATTGGTTCTTTTCTTGTGTGCATAAAAAATCAAGAACAAAGGTAAGGGTTTTTCATTACTCAACTTATTTTCTTGAGACATAATGATATTTTTAACTATAGTTTTTCAAGATAGATTTTATATTTTCAATGATAATAATAAAATTACTCCTCTATCGAGTGAAAGATACATTTTAATACAAATATTTAACTTGAATAATTTATTTCTTAAATGTATATCATTGTGGAGAATAATTCACAACTACTTTAACAACAATTTTCCCTCATTGTCCACAGTTCCCTTTCCTAATAATGTTATACCATTTAGGTGGAAACCTAATTATGTAATATATTAGGTGACACTCCTATTTTACTTTATCAATTTTAGTTATTTTTGTTTATATATTATTACGATGTGAATTTTCCACCATGGTATTTAAAAAATTTAAAATATTTTTCCATGAATTTTAATCAAATTATATATCTTCCACACCCAATTCCTTTTGATAAAATTTATTTATTTTAATGGATCTATTAATTTTGGATGTTTTAAATTATATTTTTTTCTAAATTTATAAATTTGAATTTTTAGAAATGAAATTTGAATGTGGTAATAGGCATTTTCTTTTATGATAATGTTAAAAAATTATAAAAAACATTCAGGGTTTTGCTACTATTTTCACTTTTATATGAAAAGTATTTATTTCCTTTTAAATTATTTTTTGGGAATAACTCTCTAAATATTGTTATTGAATACACTTTTTAGGTGATTGAATTTTTTTTTAAATATTTTCATTCTTAAATTCAAATTTGGTGATACTATTTGATAATTTATTAAAACCCATTTTTTATTCCATCATTTCTTAATGATATGAGGAATGAAAGTAATTTTCCATACATGGGCATAAATGATAGGTTGAAATTAGTAATATCTTATAGAAAACAAATTATGAAAAATTAATTTGTTTTGTCCTATATCTCCCTATAATTCCTTGGTTAATTGTTTTTATCCCAAGAGATAATGCAGTGTGTGCCATTTTTGATGTGCACACAAACTATAGTGTTTGACCCATTGGATATTAACACAAATGAATGTGTTGGAAAATTTTGATATTCTCAAAATAATAGAGTGGTAATTCATGGATATTCTCACAATTTAATGGAAATTCCTTCCTTGATATGACCACAATGTTTTTATACCCAATATGTCTTCGTGAAAAATATCAATTTTTTTATATTTCTCATTGGAATATTACATTTTAAATACATATTCTTGTGATTATGATTCATGAATAATTATTATTAATATTTTTAAATGATATATGTTTTATGTTACATGTTCCTTTTTTATGACCCACAGAAAAAACTCATGATTACATACTCATTGAACAATATTTGTCACCACTTCTCATCAGTTATCTTATTCTTATTATATAAACCTTGATGACTTGAAGATAATTTTTAAATTAAGGAAAATTTGTGTTTAAAAATTTCCTATGTTTCAACTCAACAAGTTATAAATTAGATTATAGCTTATGAGAAAAATAAAATAATGTCAAATATAGCTCATTTATGGAGGAATGGTCACATTTATCATAAAATATGTTTTAATGGTAGCTAGTCCACCAAGATACTAAATCGTCCATTATTTATATTGTGAGAATTTTTTTGAGTTATAATGTCTATAATTTAGAGATGATGTAATATAATGTTTGGTATATATTTTGTTGATATAGTATGTATCAAATAATTTATTTGATATTTTATAGGGTTGAATGTATATTTTTTGGAATTGGATTATTGAATATTTGTGAAAAGAATTTTGGTAATTGTTAGGGATAGGTTTTTGTATAGGATAACTTATTAATGTTTTGTTAATGTATATATTGTTTAGTGTAATAGAAATTTTATCCATTACAAGATACAATCAGGTGGATGTACTTGTGAAATAAGTGATTTTCAGGGAAATCACCCAAAAATATTGGGTTTGTATGAACTAGTTCTTCACTATAGTTTATGATGGGTGGTACTAAGACTTCACACCTATAAGGACACTAATGGTGGATATTATTTGGTAATTTACTAACTCAATATGAAACCTCATGAAGTACTAAAGTAATTATTTCTAGTACAAATAGAGGTCCTATTCAGAGATATAAAATGAATGACCCAAACTAAAACATAAAAATTTATTTCATTTATGTTAAAATATTATACATTTTGTTGATTTATTATTATGATGAACATTTATTTATTAATTAAATGGAATGTGAAAATAAAAAATGAGTTTACTATAGGTGTGATGGGAAGTGGGATGAATGTACTAATGGTAAAAAATATATAGCAGTAGTAGTATTGAATATTTTAACATTTACCACTAAACTATTCTAAGAGATAACTAATAATTAAAAATTTAAGGAGATACCTAAAAAAACCCTGGAAGGGAAATCTTTTAATAGTTCATTTTCTACGACAATGTGGAGCCTCTATTATTGTAACACCGTGAGTTATTTCGATTTTTTATGAATAAATTTAATAAATTTGAAATATTGTGTTACACACATCTCTGAAATTGTAATTCATTACCCGCAACCCTGATCTTAGATTTTACTACACACAATATAGAATTTAACTTCTATTTAATTCAATATTGTGTTTAAAAATCATGACATACTATTAAAATATTAATATTTAATATGGCACTTATCACCTAACCATTGGAATTTAGGGTATGTATATGATTAAAGATATTTTGAAAATATTTGTTTTAAGAATGTATATATAATTAATTGTGGGGTCCCCAATTAAATATAAATGAAAATGAAATGTATTTGAAAATAACGGATATCTATTTCTAGAAAAAAAAATTTAGACAAACAAATATGTTTTTCATCAATAAATTAAAAACATATATTTTTTAAATTATTCTAAGGGCATGTATATATTATATAGTCAACAAGATAATTAAAATTAAAATTATATGTTTTCCTGAAAATGGATAAGAATAAATCCAATTTTTCCAATAAATCTGTACTTTTCAAAAATGATATTTTGGTGATTTTTGTTTAATTAAATTGAAAATATATTATTTGAATTTTTTTTTAAAATTTTATTTTAGAAAGTAATTTTAAATTACAATATATTAATTATATATGATAGTCTTAATACTTTTTTGGCATGTGAAAAAACATGGGTAGAGTTTTTTCTTTTGAAACATTATAATTGTGCCAGTAAACTCATTTATAAAAGGCCACCCACTCTTCTATCCTACACACACATAATTGTTTTTGAAAATAACTATTTTAATAACTTCTTTATTTTCATCTTATCATCATATATGACATATATTGGTCAGAATTCCAACCTATGATTCATTTTGGTGAAAACCAAATAATGTTTCCTCAAGAAGTGGTAAGGTCTCTAATTGAGTATTTTATTTTATTTCATACTCAATATCCATAAATTACTATTAAAATATGATGATATAATATCCTATTTATATAAAATATAGATTTATGTCATTATTTTAATGTAATAACTTATTTCCTGCTCCTATTCTATCAAATGGATTAAAAGGTCATCATTGGTGTATATGGAAACTACTACCTTGCGAACCAATGTTATTCATTTTACTTCACCACATCTCATGTATAGATATAATGATAAATTTAATTTTTATATATGATATTTTTTATATTATTATTTTTTATATTCATAATATCAAATGTTATTTCTTATCATCCATTCTCTGGTAATATGATAATGTTGTTCGTGTGTACGGAGTACTACAACCTCACATATCAGTGTTATTTTTTCAAAACCTATATAGTAAATAATAAGTATAGTTTTATTTATAATATATGATATATATGATTTTATAACATGTATATAATGGTAAATTATTATTTACAATAATTTATTTCTTTTCCATATTGAAAATGGAAACGATATTTAGGCCTATGTATGGACCACCATCTCCCATAATGGTGTATTTAATTTTTATCTCTAAAATTTAAGGATATCTATAAATACATATATAAAGAAAATATAATATCATTATATAACTAATATAAATTATGTTATTATTTAATCATGATCAATTTAATAGGAATAAAAAAATCCAAACTTAAATGAAAAATTAATTAGTTATTACATGAAACATTACTTAAACATGAAATTATTAATATATGGTTGATATAAATTCATAACTAAATCATATATTGAATTAAATATAAATTTTGGGTCCATAATATTTTCATAATAAAATAATATTTATTATAAATATTGTTATAACATGTATAAGTGAATTCATGACTTTTGTTAAGGGGTTTCTCTCTCACTTTTTACTCATGTGAGTCCCATGACATATTCACAACCTATTTATTTTATATAGTTTATATACATAAAATGAATGTATTTTATGATGATAATTCGAAAAATTATTGGGTCATTAAAATCCATTGGATAACATCTCTTCCACATGTTGTATTGTTCAACAAATTCCAAAGGGCTAAAGGATTTTTGTCTCAATTTTCCTCCTTTGACACATATCTTATGTTATGCACCTGCCTTCTTTTATTATGTGTATATACAGACTCTTAAACAAGTTATATTGGGAATTTATTAAATATCATGGTATTATATGTATAATTTAATGTTATTCTATTGTTGGGATTATGATTCAATATTACCATAGTGGTAATATCTTTGTGATACAATGGAATTGTTTATCAGGTTATCTCAGGATTATGCTTAAAATGATGATATTGTATTATATATCTTTGAATAAAGTCATTTCCTTTATTATCCTCTATATATTTCTATAGAATACTTGTTTTTAGGTCATTTTAATCTCTTTATCTACATTTTATCTTAATAGAATGGTTTTTTAATAAAAATCATCTTTATTTCACAATTCTGTCAAATAGACTTATAAAAGGATTTCAAAAAACATTTTAAAATATTTTTCTAGGATTCATAAAATTAGATTTTAAATTCATTATTACTAATTGTTTTAATATTACATTTTTTTAATAAATATTCATGTTATTCTTAAAATAATTCTTATTTTAATATTAAAGAATTTGTGAATGGATTCATTATTTTAAAATGCATTTCGTGAATATAATTACAATCAATCATGAACATTATTTAATTTGGGTTTTACCTTACATATTTTAAAGGTTGTGTTCAAAGAAAGGTATTTAAAAAAAGTTCTTTTTAAAAGTTCTTTTTCAAAACTAATAGAATATTTTCCTTATGAATTATTTTAAATAATTTTTAATGATTCCTTAGTAATCTTCCATTTTTTACTTTAAATGAAAAATATTATAATATTTTATTACATTTTAAAAAGTTCTATTCAAAGTGGAATGGCTATAATTCCTCAAGAAATGTTCCAACTGGTCTTTTAAAACCATTTTCTATATAAGATGAAAACCTTTAATGTTAATTTTGTCTTACTAGGGGTAAAATTGATTGATTTATTCAGTTTTATATCTCTATATAGTTAATATTTAGGTTGATTAAATTTTTATGAAACACATTTATTTTTTATGGGTTAGGCTATGGTAAATTGATGAATTATTTATGAATCTTCTTTTGTTTACATGGGTTATAATGTGATAATATGATGAGTATTTTATGATGTAATGGTACACATAAGTATAGTTTCCATTATTATATGGGTGGGACATATACCACCCCCAATGAATTCGGTAAATCATTATATCCCATGTGATAAAAATCGATGGAATTGATCCATTATGGGAAATAGGTGCATCCATATCCACTATGGGAAACATGTGAATGCTAATCCACATCGGGAAACATGTGATAAGTCTTTATCACATATATTTTTTTATTTTAAGTTAAAAATGAAATATAAATTATTTTATATATAAGATAGTTAACATTTTTGTTACATGAGTTTATAGTTCATGAGTATGATATCATGAATTCTCACTCTTATGAACATGATTTTTGAAATGATAATTTAATATTCCATGGATCATGTTTATGATCAAGGATTGTTTGAGTTTGAACTTGATATGTTATGTTCATTATCACGTACTATTATTATTATCTTCTCTATACATATGATTATATATTAATTTATCTTGTGATTACCCTTACTGAGAATATATGCTCACCCTTTCATATTTTTCTATTTCTAGGTTATGAATAAAGGTTTAGGTATGGTATAACTAAGGGGAGTATGTGAGAGGATATTTGTCACTGTTGTTGAATATGTTTCACTAAATAATATTATTTTTTCTGTACTCTCAAAATATAGTAAACTCTTATGGTCCTCGAGAATGTGTTTATGAAATTTATTAATTATTCAACTAAAAACACATGCCATTTATGTATGACAATCTTGATCCACTATTGTAGTTATTAGAGGAATGTATTAGTAAATATATGGAAATTAAAATTTGAAAAAAAGTCATATATCTAGGTATATGATAAAATATATTTATAAGGATATGTTAAGTGAAACCTATAAAGATAATTCTAAGGACTTTTATACGAATATGAAAATATATTATAATTTTGGTTAAGATTAGAGTGGGGGGTTTCCAAGAAATCACATCACTGACTAGATTCACGAAGTCAATGTTGATCTATTATAGATGTATCTAGGGAAAAAAATCTGAAAAGGAAACACTAATCCAGAATCAATAATCACTAGTGCATGACGACATTCCATGTTTCCCACATGGTTTGACACTTCTGTGGGATATTCGCAAAAATTTCAAAAACTCTTTATGAGATATTATGATGGATTTAAATAGATAACGACTATGAGGGGCCTAGGATAAACATAATGTATCACATATTAAATAGTATGTATTGTGATTTAGATATCCTATTATTAAATTTTCATTATTTAGTGTTTTCCAAAAAAAGAATATAGTTTCTTACTGGTTGATTTCTTATTATAGACCGTGGATGAACCTGAAGGAATCAGGTTAATGTTATGTAAGGAGAACAGTGAAATTATTTTCCACCAAGGAAACAAAACCATACATGAGATGGAATGAAAAATATTGTTTCTATGTTCATAAAAAATTCCCAGTATTTGAATGATTATGAGCTTAAAAATGATAATAGGAGGGAACAACATTCGGTGGAGTCCATCATGAGGAAACATCCACCATTATTTAGTGGTTCCATTATTAAAATAGTTAATGAGAAATGGATCAAAACCAATGAAAGGAAATTTTCTATGTCACAGTGTATGGAGGATAAAAAATAATTTTATTTTTTATCATTTTGAAGGTAAAGTAGATCAGGGGTGGGCTATTTTTAAGAACAGAAGGGATTAATAAAAAATAGAATTCAAGGAATGAGATGTTATTAAAGGGATATTTATTGATATGTAATTAACTTATATACAATAGAAAAATATAGAGAAGGATTAAATTTAGCACAAGAAAATGGACGATGAATCAATTGGTATATATGATTATAATTTTACATGAATTTCAATGCATGCTTCTAGATGTTTCATCATCCTTGAAATAAAAATTTATTGATTTTTTGGAGGACTAAATCCAATTCTATAAAAGACCTTTTTTATAGGATAATTTTATAGCTATGAATATTTAAATTTATTTTCACTAAATATAGAATTGGTAATTTTATATTCCCATAATAGCAATGGTTTTGTTAAAAAAGGAAGGTTGAGTATCATAAAATCAAAAATGGTTGAATAAAAATCCAATTATCATTATGCTATAATTATTGGATTAAGAAAAATGGATATTACATGAATTGAACAAGGAGGTGATTTAAATGTGGAAAATTAGTTTATAATAACCAAAAAATTTGAAATTATTTTAGTGGCCTGGATAATGAAATGGATGGGAAGAGGATTTTGACTATGCACCACCAAAACTATATTGTTTCTAGTGCTAGAAATTTGGGCATTATGTGAATCAATTACCAAATATATGGAATAATATGGATGATAAGACACTATAAAATACAAAAAAGAAAGAAAAAGAGAATGATTATAAAATCCTAATGGATGAATTGAATCAGGATATGTATGGAACACTTATCCTCCCCACCTTATATGGTAATTTCGTTTTTCATTTTCCATTAATGAGCCTAATGAAAATATTATTGATTATCCTATAGTGAAATTTCAATTGATTATTTATATCTACCTATATTTTGTAATAATGAAAGAAAATTTTATATCCTTTCCATAAAAGGATGAACCCAAAATTCCAATGGATTGTTTTACATGATAAGAGATTATATAAGGTATAAAGGATTATTTAACTTTTATATGTATACAATAATCCATATATAATAAGATTAAGAGTTTTAGATACCACCATGGGTTTATGAGTTTAAGTTTAATCATACAATCAATTTCATTAACACCCATTTTGAGGATTTATGTTATGGGTGTATTTCATGATTAATGATTTTTAGGGTACATGTATAGAAATACACCCAATTAGAGTTGTATATTTTTTAAAACAATGTTATTTAAAGAGTAATTCCCTTTATAATTGAGTATATATGGTTATAGTACTAGTTCATTTAGGGTTTATCTTATATTTAATTTTTATGTAATTATGGTTTGTAGTTGATCACCTTATGAAGTAAGCACACTCCATTTCTATCAGAAATGATTTCTCTCCCAGTACTCTTGCAAGAATATAAATTTGAGTAGTGGTTCAGTTGCATGTATTACCACATTCAACTTTATCAAATTAGGATATGGTTTTTACCTTGATGTTTTCATAATATTATCAGTATTATCTAAATATAGTGATGAGTTTAATTATTCTGTATCATCCTTAGGTAGATGGTTAGTTATAAAGAATGATTCAAACCATAAAGGATATTCTAATATCATTTTCTATAGATTTAAATGGTTGTTGGGATCAACACCTTCTTCTAGTTGATTTTTCATGAAATAATTGTTTTTTGTCAAGAATTATTATAATATTTTTTGAAGACCATTTTAGAAAGATATGTATAACTCCATTATACTAGAATGAAGTTTTCAAACGAAGTCTATTGGGACCTGAGAAAGCTAATGAGATATAAGAAATTTTTAGATCCATTATGCAACATTTACAGACACAAAAAGGATGAAAAAACACATTTCTAATAATCTATTACATGATTATGAATATTATGTTGGTGAGAAGGTCTTTATTACAATTTTTCCATTGAAGAGAAAATGAAAAAATATGCCTTTCGATACCTTTCAAATACATGATCATATCAGAATAATAGCTTATCATTCAAATCTTCCACTAAACCTCTCTCAAGATTCAAATGTGTTCCATATATAGATCATAAGGATGCAAATACATAATCTATCACATGAACTGAACATAGATTTCATGCCAATAGAGCATGATTATTATTAAATTTAAAAATTGTTTTATATTCTGGATCATACAAAGAATGTGTTACAAAACAGGACCACTAACATGGTAAACATTTTGCGAACAAATTGAATAGAATAAAGAAAATACATGGGAACCTGAGGATGTAATGAGGAATAATTATCATCAATTATTAGTATGAATGTATATAATTTAGAGGAAAAAAATTTATTTCAAGGGGGGTAGAATGTATCAACCTTTGATTTTGTGAAATATTTTTTAAATAAATTTAATATATTCAATATTTTGGAATTCACGCCAAATTTTAATTATCTTGAATTATACTCAATACCAATATTATCTTATATTACATGCATCACATTTTTTATCTTCCATTACATATAACACTGAGTTTAAAAGAAATAGAACATATTTCTAAAATATTATAAATTAATATGATAGTTATAAACTAGTCATTATAATGGCATTTATGAATAAGATTAACTGAATTATGAAGATATATAATTTATACATGCAGATAAAAAAAAATTTACTAATTAAATACAAATTAAAATAATAACTCTTGGAAAATAATGTAAATCCTTTTTGAGAAATTTTTTATATGAAAATAAACGTGTTTAAAACCACTTTTATTGAATGATTGAATCTATATATATATATATATATATATCTTATATTCATTCAAATCTTTAAACTTAACATTATTTATTTTAAGACAAGATATAAGAAAAAATTCAAATTTACCTTTAAAACGGTATTTTTCTAAAAAATATATTTGTCATGTATATTTCTCTTTTTTAAAAATAAATTTAATTAATTATGGAAAATTTATATGAAAAGATAAATATAAATTTTGAAATCCACTTGGTAAAATTTTCTTGGGCTTATTTTTTGTGAATTTTCTGAGAAGATAATTTTTTTGATGAATAGTGAAAAGTAATTGCTTTATTAAAAATTGACATTTAATTTAATACTCTGAAAAATATCCAAATTTTTTAAAGAAGTTTTAAAAATAAAATTCTTTCAATTATATATTTATTAATCCAATTAATTTCCTTGGAATCCTCATCATGATTTCTTTTGATATATAAACATTATGATTTTTTGATTATTTTCTCTTTTACAACCCACTTACTTATCACTTATGAAGGATAAATATTCAATTAATATTTTTCTCTTATATAAATCGAATTTGTAAAAATGGTTTAAATATTTTTAAATTGAATTGTTTATATTATAAAATTAGTTAATCTTATTTATTGACCATACTAAATAAAAAAATAGTAAAAATTAAATTTCCACTTTTATATTAAAATTGTTCTATTAGGGGGTCAATATGAAATGATAATAGATAAAAATGACCAAAAACATGTAGAAACCCCATTTTATGGATTTATTTTTAAATTAAATCTTTTAGTCTCTATACTGGAACATATTAGAGCCTTGTTCCATGTGAATAAATGTGGGTACTTATTTTCTTCAATAACCACAAGTGTGAGTCTCACCCCACATATAAAAGGCCCCACCATCACCTATCATCATCTCATATAAAAAAATTTTGATTGGACCAACCCTAACAAGATAACTTCTATAATCCCCCCCCCCAAATTAGAATCCTTTGTTTTATCAGAAATACAACCTAATAAGCATTTTGTTTCTAACCAAATGATATTGTATGAAAAAGGGATAATGTCCCTAACCAATAAATTTATTTTTTCTTCCTCAACATCCATAAAATATTATTAAAACATACAACTATAATATTCTCAGTATTATACTTATATGTTGATGTAATTATGTTAATTTAATAATAAATAACCTTCACTTATTCAGTCAAATTGATTAAAAAATATTCATTCATGTGTATAATGAACTATCTACTCATTAACCAATGCTATTTGTTTTCCATCACCAACTCTCAAAGGATTTATAATATAATATCGAAGGACCCACACTCTCAGATCATGTAATTAAATCCATAACATTACATTATTTAATGTGATTCCAATAACTATGACCTAAATGATTCATATAAATGTTACAAAAACAGAAG
Organism: Viscum album; assembly: GCA_963277665.1. Taxonomy (NCBI): domain Eukaryota; kingdom Viridiplantae; phylum Streptophyta; class Magnoliopsida; order Santalales; family Viscaceae; genus Viscum; species Viscum album. The sequence goes on along the minus strand of OY728127.1, from coordinate 1,227,180,448 downwards.
GAAAACATGGATCACTTATATACAGGATAACCTTTTTGGATTATAGTATTAGAGAATTAGGAAAAACTCTAACATAAACACTTCACATGAATTTAAATGACAATTTTCCCCACATAAACCATATTTCTATTTTCACATTAAGGAATCGTCATTATCTCTTTAAAATCCAATCAAGAAATAACTCATTAAACATCCACAAAATGAAAATTAGCATATTTCCATGGTTGAAAATAGTGGCAATAGGGCCTAAAATCATTGCCACTATGGCTGTGGAAATTGGGTCTGACCTATTTCTATGTTTTAAACCATAGTAATAGGTGTGCTATTTCCATGTTTTTTGAAACTATAGAAATAGGTATAATCATTTTCCACTGTGGCTGTTGACATATGGCCATGGTTTAAACCATGGAAATCACAAAAAAACAATACATCACCAGCAAGATTTGATCTCCGTACCTCACCTATTGGATTTATCTACCTAACCAATACACCATGGAGAGCATCATATATATATATATATATAATGCTATATTTTTAAAAAAAATCATGAGAGTAGCATAAAAACCACAGCAATAGAGATTCCAACTATATTTTTCATGGGAAAGTTTTTCTCCAATGCAAGGTAGGGAGACCTATAGCCATGATTTTAAATACCGTGGCTATAACCACACCTTTGGCCACAATTTTAATAAATCCATGGCAATATACTACCTATATCCATGTTTTTTAGAACCATGGATATAGGTCCAGGGAAATATTGCAACTTTATTCTTGTGATAATTATTTTGAACATGTGGAAATGAAAACATAGTAAGCATGAGATTAGATTCACAGTAAGGGTAGAAATACTCATTAACAGTGGAATATCATCAATGATAATAAGTGTCATTAACCAACATAGGTACTTTGGTAATCTGATAATGGAGGAAAATCTCACATAACCCCAGGGAATTCATAATCCCCACAGGTTGGAAATTAGGACCTGGAATCATACATCATCCATATGGGAAGGATTTTTCCACTAAAAATGAAAAAATAAAAGGAAAAAAGGAGTATGCATAAAAAAATAAAACTCTACTTGGAGTAATGTACCAGATTACAATAGGGTACCACATGCAAAAATTACTAAAACCCATGTACCAAAATAGGGAAAACAAACCAAGTCCTCAAGGGACACAACTCCCCAAGCCCAACACTAAATAGCTGGATGCACCTCCAAGAGAACCATTTCCCTTTCTCTAACATGGATGGTGAAAGTATACAATCACCAGCGGTAAAAAGTTGGGGGTGGGATAAAAATACATGTAGGGTCTCATCACATATTCCATAAAATATTCCAACAATTGATTAACCAATAGAATTATTTCAATTTTAATGATAAACAAATTTGACATTTTAAAGAATAATTAAGAAAATGATGCTATACATTTCATGTGATGGAAAATTACATTAATAAAGTTCTATAAAAATGAATTAATATTACTTAAACAATGTCTTAAATATAATATTTATATAAAATACTGTGTGTAAATTTAGTTGGCATGTAAATAATTTCTAATGCATTGGATTAAATTTATTTCTCAAATATAAATAGAAAGCAAGAAACATGCTCATCGGACGAATAGGTAAGACAATATTTTTGGCTACAGGACTTCACACACTCATTGTGATCACGATAATATGTGTACACATACATCCTCTAGACACTAGTTAGAGAGGACTCATCACCATCACTTAAGGTATGTGACCTAGTGTAGGTATGTTTTCTAATGTTGTAATGGCATAAAGTGTGTCCAAAAAACTCACTAACTTCCTCAGTCTTTCTTGTTCTCTTACATAATGAATAATGAGTCGTTTATTTTAAGGCTACATAAAATAAAATTAAGTACCATTCTTACATTCCAATGAAAATTTTTCATTTAAAACCAATACATGGTTTAATAAAAAAACATGCCTTTTAACAAGATAAATACCCTTGGTTTCTATCAAAACATTTTAATCCATTTTCATTAGTTTTAAATCTATTCAAAACCAATTCCCTCATTTAAAAATATATTTCACAATTAAATTATCAATTTTAATTCAAATATTTCCCATCAAATCTAAGAATCAAATTAAACAATATAAATTACCAAATTTCTATAAAACCCCTAATTCAATGGAATTGGTGGTTTTCAAAATCCCATGCCAAAAACATTTCAAATTTCCCAATTCACTAGAATTAGATTTCATTACATCAATTAAAAGCAAGTTTGAGCAACAAAATTTAATTCAACTATTGAAATAAATCAAGCAATTCAAGGTTAATCAATTTGACTAATCATGACAGAACCACCTAACTCAAGGTAATCGATGTCAACAGTAATGATAAACCACATTATGTGGTTCAATACACCTCCTGAGAACGTTATTATTATAAGCGTTGAGACACCAATGGTCTATGTTTGTCAAGTGATCCTAGAACCAAAACGTTTTTATTTATTTAGAAGAGAAATAATATTTCACATGTGATGATATGTTCCCTCTTCTGAATAATTTTCAAAATTATCGACTAAGACATTTCATGAGATAATATTTTATCTCCCATGGATAATTTCAAATTATCAATTAAAATATTACATGCGATAATATTTTAACTCAAATAGATATTTTCAAATTACTGATTAAAATATTACATGCGATAATATTTTATCTCTCATGGATAATTTCAAAATAACGGTTAAAATATAAAATGCGATAATTTTTTCTCTCATTGATGATTTCAAATATCTATTAAAATATTAAATGTGATAATATTTTATCTCCCATAGATAATATCTGGATTATCATCTTATGTAAACACATATGTTTAAAATTATCCTTCAATAGTTCATGCTATTACAAGATGATAAATTTATATTCAATAAAATTATCCTTTAGTTCCAAAAACATTATCAAAAAACATTATCTAACAATATATATATATATATATATATATATTGATAATCAAAATCAAAAAGATTTGATAATTTTATTAAATTATCCCATGTGTGATTATCGATATATATAAATATATATTGTTAATTCATTATCTTTTGATAATACAAATAATTATAATTTTATAATTTTAAATAATTATTCATTAAATAATGTTTCTGTCAGAATTTCATAAAATAATCATTGTATAATTCATTATTTATATTATCCAAATTAATTAAATGTTTTATCCTATTAGAAATTTTGATAAATTATCCTTATATAAAACATTGTAATTACAATCTAACAATTTTATTGTTATTCGTTGATATTTCTTTTAAATATCACTTGAAAATTTTGTTTAAAATTATATTTTGATAATAAAATTAAAATTATCATTTGATAATTTTAAATAATAGTATTTTTATTCAACATCGGTTTTATTCATTTATTTTATTTTTTTCTACTTATTAATTATTATTTTTCATTCGGAATTGTGAAGGAGGAAAAAATTAAGAAATAAATAAATAAATAAAATAAAAAAATTGCTATGTGTCATAAAAGATAAAGAGGATGACCGATAGTGGATCTAACTGTAAAACACCAACCCAATGACGAAAAGGATGTAAGATGTCATTAGATCATGACCAAATCAACCATGAACCACAACCATAGGTTTGGTAATAACATAAACCCTAAAACATGTGTTAATACATTCATAGGATTAATACCCAATTTTAATTTGTTATTCATTATATAAAACAATGTATAATTATTGATTTCAACTTATTAGGTTATTTCTATCATTAAATAATTAAAAAGTGTGATAAATGAGGTCTTTGATTTCTTATGGGTGTTTGAATGGGTGGAAACCCATTTACGGGAAAGATGAACAATATTTGTGGCAAAAAAATGAATGAATTAAATAAATTGACTAATATTAATATTAAATAACTTAATTTAATGAGCAATGCTACCAAAGGTTCATTGCATTTATAAGTTATACCATGTATAGGGTAAACACCTCATTCTGAAAAAATAGTGGTTAGTGATTTTGGAAATGATGACTTTTTTTTGAGTTATTAATGATTTATTAATTAAAAATGGGAATAAATAAATAATTAAAATAAAAAGGGTCATTTTTTCTAGTGAAGAATCTAAAGACCCAATGTATACAAATTTTGTTGCCAATCTAGGCTAAAAACTCATTCTAGACCAATTGATTATCTTATATTTCCTATATAAAGCACTTTTTGGGAGATATTTAATTAATTTTAATAAAACAATATATTAAATATTATTTAATAACTTTATATCATGAGTGAGGCATCCAAATATCTGGATCTTTTGAATGTCATACCACTCCTTGGGAAAAGACCATATTTCGAATATAACAGTGGTCTCAAATTTCTCATATGATGCACCATTTTGGAGTTATTCAATTATTTTGAATAAAAAGAGTGTTCTTAATATATTATATTTAAAAATGTTATTCAGTCTTCACCAATACATTTTGGGCCTCAAAATATTACACTTACTCATTGTAGAAATCCAAAAATGATTAATTTAATATTTAAAGATGTTAACTAATAGTTAACGACTTTAACAAATTTATCAAAATTTTGTTGATATATCATTTTTTTCTTTCCAAAATAATTACGATATTAACAATTTAAAACATGAGGGTTTTGGAATACATGTAATAGTAATGGGATGTTACACCCTCTCCACCATAGGAACTTTTTGTCTCCAGAAAGCCTACGAAGAAGCCTCCACATAAAAAAGTTGAGGTCACTAATCTCTCGTAGTGCCTCTCTCTCACATGTATAATGAGAATCAAAACCATGATATTATTGCACATGGGCTAAAAGTGTCATCATCCCCTGAGGTATCTTGGTATCAGAATCAATAACCTAGATTGGTCATTCAGTCAATGATAAATCTAGTTCCCCTTCCAGATCATGCCAACTCAGAACATGATATGTGTCAGATAAATATTTTTGAAGCTGATATATATAAAACACATTATATATCGGCATTACCTTTAGTGGTAGTTCCAAACATTATGCAATATTCCTCACCTTCTCAATGACATAAAAAGGTCCAAACAAATGAGGAGAAATTTTCCCTTGCCACCCAAGCTGTCGATGACCCAACTGGGGTGAGACCTACATGAATATTTAGTCACAAAATAAAAACTCCAATGGTCTGCATTGAAAAATCATAATAAGGATTGTTTCGACTCTATGTTTTCAACATTATCTGATGAATCAGCTAAATCATATTTGTCATCACTGGAATAGAATTCGGTCCAACCATGAAACTTTTTCCAGTATTTGATAAACATAAGGGTTATTTACAAGGATGACTATACAAGGCCTCAAAAGGAGCCCTTATGAATGAGGATTAGAAAATGTTGTTATAACAAAACCCAACCGTCCCCAATTATCATCTCATGCCCCACCAAAGTCTAGAATACAAGAATGAAGCATATCCTTATGAAAATCATCCAACTAAGACTTCAACTATTTCTACTCAGCAAGATTCATGTGGTAAGAGAGAATTGAAAGCGCTTGTGTACCATGCATTATTTTATTGGGAAAATCAACCTCTCTTATTGTTGGTAAATTAGAAAAGTCAGAATGAAAAATTATGGGAAACTCAATTAAAACTGAAGGGATCTCAACACTCATTGAATCTTTCTTCATATAAAAAGAAAACACTGATATCACTTTCCCCCACTCGAATAAGAAGGTTCAACACTGCTAGACCATGTTTATTATTCTTATTGAAAGGAAAGAGGCACACCAATGGGTGTAGTAATGTTGACCTATCGAAGATAACAATCAATTCAGGATTTATGAGAAATGATCCAATCCATTCTGAATATGACGTCAGGAGATTTCATGTCGAGTTCCAGAAAACTACAAGAAAAATCATGATCAGATTTAGAGAACATAGAAATGAGATATTATATACCTTGATCTCTCATCGTAACGAGGGGTGTAGAAATATCCACTACACAAGATAGTTTCTCTATTGGAAGATAAAGAAGATTAATGATATGGGTTGAAACAAATGAGTGAGACACACTATTAACAAATAGATTAGTCTCTAATGGTGAAGCGATAGAAGTGGTACCTCTCACAATTGATGGACCATATCAAATTATTATAGATACTATTCCACTGCGTGAAGAAGATTCGTTTGGGACGCTTTTGGTGGGAAACCATTTTACATGAAGTATTTGATTTGCCTGCAATTATTTGGATATTATTATGATCTCGTGACACTGCGCAGAATAGAAATGTTGGGGAAGAACTTCTATTTGTGTGCTAAACATCTATAGTAGCTAAAATTATTGGGGGCCTTAGTGAAAACCTCATTGAATGTCCAGGTTCACCACACTAGTAGCATACTAATGTTCTTCTTCTTGGAACTATAAAAGGTCAAAAATGACCCTACTATTGGAATCCACTATTAGAGTCACTATTCTTCCTCTTTACATTATAGAAACACATGCGGACAATGGGAGAAAAAGGAACTCATTTCAACATTGAAGATCCCAACAGGTCCTTCTCAAACATCATATCTCTATCCAACTCATTTGTATAAGTGGGTATCTTCGACAAGAATACCTAACAATAGATTTCTAATCGATGTCCTAACTCAATGAATCAGTCATTCATCATTTCAATAGATACAATCTTAGGTGAAAACAAAACCCTCTCAGAAAAGAAATTTGAATACCCATTCACAGTTTTGTCGGCCTACTCAATCATGAAAAACTCCATAGCCTTGTCCATCAAAATTGAATCTGGATAGAACTGATCTAGGAAAAGAAAATTAATTTTCTTCCATATTAATCCCTCGTGGTTCATCCCTACCACCATCATGGCCCACCATCTTCGACTCGGTCCCTCAAGTACGATGGTGGATCACATAACCTTAATCACATCTGGTGTCTCTAAAAAGTCAAAATGATGTTCTATCCTTCCCGACCATTCCATAGCAAGTTGAGGATTGGTGGAGGCTTTTGAATATTGGGGGTTAATGGAAAAAGAACTCTTGATAATGATTTATTACTACATCCCCCTGAGAACCCACAGATTGAGCCTCAACAGGGACTCATGGTGGTGCCTTCCCCAATGCTTGGATAGTACGCATGATCACCACAAATAGATTCGGATCCATAACATGATTCACTGACTCTGGTTCATTAGAAACCTACTCTTATATCTGATTCGCTCTTCTTCATAGAGGCATGATGTTACACTACATCACTATTCAACATTGAAGACATTAGGTTGTGCACAAATAGATCAATGATGGAAATTAATCAAAATATATAGAAAAAACATGATTTTTATTTCATTTATGCAAATGAAAATAGGGAAAAGATTAGAAATAATCTACAAGATTCCTTCCCTAACAACCCCTAGAGACTTATTGTTCATTATGGTTAGAGTTGACTAGTCACTCAATCCCAACAACCTTATTTTTCTAGACATGATTTGAAAAATACATACAAACTTCAAGACATAAGTTTAACCTCCCCATAATACCATTTTTCATGAACTGGCCCAAGTACCCTGGTAACCAAATAACTGAGCCAACGATGACATATATCAGATGGAATTCCTAATCCCCACATGTTGGAGAGTTGCACCTGGCACCATACAACCTGAAAGTGGGAATGATTTTACCACTAAATAAGAATAAATAAAATTAAAAACACAATATGCATAACAACAGAAAACTCCACTATGAGTAATGTACCAGAATAGAACAAGGTGAAATATGACCAAAGTACTACAACCCAAGTAATGAGACATGTAAAATATCCCAGGGTCTTGAGGGACAAAACTCCAAAATCCCTACACTCAATAGCTCGACCCACCACCAAGAGATCATTTTCTGTTGCTGGAACATGGATGGATAATGTCTACAAACACCTGAAAGAAAAATTAGGGTGTGAGAAGGAAATCCCAGTTGGGTCTTAGCACATATTCCATAGCAGATTCCAACAATTTATTAACTAAATTAATTCTTTCAATTTATAAAGATAAATAGGTTATGAATTTTACATCATAATTAAAAAAATCATTTTATACATTTCAAGTGATGGAAAATTACTTTATGTAATGTCTTTACAAATGATGGGATACTTATAAAGAAATGGGTTAAATAAAATAGTTAAATAAAATAGTTTTAATAAATTCAACAGAAATTTAGAGCAGTTCTAAATAATTGGAATAAATTTATATATTAAATATAAATAACAAGTGAGCAACAAGGTCATCAACCCAATATGTGTGATAGTATTTCCATATATATGAATTAAAACCCTCTAAGTGATAAGAGAAATATGTGTACACATATATCCTATGGACACTTTTTAGAGAAAACTAGTAACCATCACCTAAGGCATGCGACCTACTGCGTGTATGTTTTTGAATGTTGTAATTGCATAGAGTGTGTCCAAATAACTCACTAACTACCTAAGGATTTGTTGTGCTCATACACAATAAAGGTTTTAGTAATTTGTTTAAGACTGGTAAAAATACTATTAAGTCTCATTCTTCCATTTCAATGCCTATTTTCCATTGAAAAGAAAAATGGGGTCCAATAAAAAAAACATGACTCTTTTACAAGATAAAAAACCTGGGTTTCTATCAAAACATTCTAATCCATTTTCACCGGTTTCAAATCCATTAAAAAAAATTCCACCATTTCAAAAAATAAATTACACAATTAAATTAAACAATTTAATATAAACATTATCCATTAAATAAAAAATTTAAATTAAATAATTTAAATTACCAAATTTCAATAAACAGACACCAATTCAATAGAATTGGGTGTTTTCCAAATCCCATTCCAAAACAATTTCAACTTTCTCAATTAAATGGAAATTAGATTTTATTTCATCAATTGAAAGCGATTTTATGAAATACAATTTAATTAATCTTTCTAAATAAATCAATAAATTCAAGGTCAATCAATTTGGTTAATCAGGATGGAACCACCTACCTCATGTTCATCTATGTTAACTACAATGATAAACCACCTAACATGGGTCAATACACCTCCTCATGACGTTATTATCATAAGGATGAACACACCAATGATCGATGATCCTCAAGGGTTCCTAGAACCAAAATTAATTGATTTATTTCAGAAAGAAATAACATTTCACATGTGATGATACATTATTTCTCCTAAATAATTTTAAAATTATTGATTAAAATATTATATGCGATAATATTTTATCTCTAATGGTTAATTTTAAATTATCAATTAAAATATTTACATGTGATAATATTTTATATCTCATAGATATTTTAAAAATATCAATTAAAATATTGCATGCGGTAGTATTTTATCTCTCATGTATAATTTCAAATTATCAATTAAAATATTAAATGTGATAACATTTTATTTCTCACTCAGGATTTCAAATTATCGATTAAGATATTACATGTGAAAATATTTTGTCACTCGTGGATAATATCTAGATTATCTTTTTATGTAAATGAATGAGTTTGAAATTATCCCTCAACAGTTCATGCAATTACCTGTTGATAAATTTATATTTTATAAAATTATCCTTAACTACCAAAGTAAATATTAAAAATATATATCTTGCTATATATATATATGTGTCTTTTGATAATAAAAATAAATGAAATTATATAATTTTATTAAATTAATCCAAGTGTTTTTATCGATATATATATATATATATATATATCTTTTGATAATTAATTATCTTTAGATAATTCAAATAATTTTCATTAGATAATTTTAATCAATTATCCATTTAATAATTTTCATGTCAAAATTTCAAAAAAAATAATCATTGCATAATTCATTATTTATATTTCCCAAAATAATCCAATGTTTTATACCCTTAGTAATTTTTGAGAAATTATTCTTTTATAAAACATTATAATTATTGTATAAAAAATTTATTGTTATTTTTTAAGAATTTTTTTAAATATCTCTTGAAAATTTTGATTCAAAATTATATTCAGATATTAAAATTAAAAATATCATTTCATAATTTTAAATAATAATATTTTATTTAACATTGATATTATTTGTTTATTTTAGTTATTTGTTTTTTACTTATATGTTACTATTTTTTATTTAGAATGGAGAAGAAGAAAAAAATAGAATGAAATAAATATATAAATAAAATGAAGAACCTATTATATGTCATAGAAGACAAAGAGGAGGACCATTAATGGATATAACTAGATAACACCAACCTAGTGAGGTAATGTGAGTGATATTTTGTTAGCTCATGACTAGATCGACTATAATCCACAACCATTGGACTTGTTATAAATGAAACCCCAAAAACGAGTTCATATGTTCATTGTATTAATACATGATTTTAATATGTTATTAAACCTATAAATCAATACAGAATCATTGATTTCATCTTATTAGGGAATTTCTATCATTAAATGGTTAAAAAGTTTGAGAAATGAATCCTTTTAATTCTCATGGGTGTATGAATTGGTGGAAACCTGTTGATAGGGAATATAAATAGTATTTGGGGCAATAAATTGACTTAATTAAATGAATTATTTAATAATATTATTAAATAATTTAATTTAATGAGCTATGTTACCAAAGGTCCATTCCATATAAAAGTTATACCCTATCAAGGATAAACACCCTATTTTGAAAAAATGATGGTCTTCGATTTCTCAAACGATGAACCATTTAAGAGTTATTAATGACTTATTAATTAAAAAATAGAATAAATAAATAATAAATTAAATGTGTTATTTCTATAGGTGATAGGTCCAAATTTCCAATTCTTACAAATTTTATACTCTATCTTGGGTAATCCACTCATTCTAGTGTAAATGGTGGTCTCAGATTTCACATACGATGCCCAGTTTTGGAGATGGTTAATTATTTCTAATAAAATAGAATATTAAATATTATTTAATAAAATTTTCTACTGAGCAAGTCATCCAAATTTTTTGTGCCTTCGAATGTTATAACCCTCTTATGTTAAACACCAAATTTTAGATATAATAGTGGTCTCATATTTCTTATACAACACACCGTTTTAGAGTAATTTAATTATGTTGAATAAAAAGTGTGTGCTTAATATATTATATTTAATATTTTTATTCAGTTTTCACCGAGACTTTTTGGGCCTCAGAATATTACACTAACTCAGTGTAGAACTCCAAAAATATTTCATTGAATATTTAAAGATGTTAATTGGATTTTATGGACTTTACCACATTTTTCAAAATTTCACTAATAAAACATTTTATTCATTCCCACTTAATTATGATATTGAAAATATAAAACTGGAGGGTTTAGGAATACTTGAAATAGTAACAAGATGTTACAATGAGAAGTTCATAAGTGTATGATGATAAAACCATAATATTTGAGTGAATCATAAAATAACATATACACATCAATAACATGAAAATTAAATATGAAAACATGGAAGAGTCAAAAGTTAAAAAATAATAATCATAATTCATGTGATATCAATCTTGATCATGAAAAACATTATTAACTTATAACAAAAAAATTAAAACTCCTTTTGGTAACATTGAGAATATTTCATTTAAAACCATTTCAAAACCCTTCCAAATCCCTTTCAAAACCCTTTAAAGAATATTTAAATTGTAATAACCATATGAAAGACTTTTAGTATAATCATTAACCAATTTATTTATTAGATATCTCAGTGTACACATCGTTATGCTGGTATGGGATCACCCAATGCTATCCTGGCCAACCCATGTTAAGTTATATTGGGATTGCTTGGTGATATTTTTTCCAAACCATGTTAGGAGATAATGGGATTACACAAAGAATTTTGGGACAAATGAATTGAATATATAATAGGCTTACCAAACACTATCAAGGAGACCCCATTGTTTAAGATGTCAAAGAACCACAACATGAATAAATCTCATAGAAATATTGATTTTTACTTTTACAAATTGATTATCCCATGGAAAATAAATTGGTATCATTCCAATCTATTAAAACATAACTAAACCCTCGGAATGAAATAGTCTCCATAAAAATAACTTTGAATCATTTTTATCTAATGGAAGAAAATATTATCCCAAATAATCCCTCTAAAACATCATTTACTCATGATGAAAAAAGGGGTATCAAAACAATATACTTCAAACAAGATTAACCCATTGAAATGAAACAGGTTTCATAAAAATTTATTTGAAACATGGAAACCCATGAAAGAGAAAAGGTCCCATCACAATTTCATTTAAATAGAGTTATCCCATGGAAAAGAAATGGGTTCCATATTAATATCTCTGAAACCTTGTAAACCCATGGAAAATAAATGAGTTCCTTCATAATATATTTAAAATAATTATAATTCATTCAAATAAATAGATATAGTGGTATGAACAAAAATTATCCTTAGTGGAGGATAAATAAAAAATTATTGTTGATTAGGATGAATGGAATTTCAATTAAAATATCATTGAAAACATTCTAGAGGAAAAAAATATTTAATCATTACATGTGTCCCATACCACATTAAAATATTTGAAACATGATTTTCATGAATGGATAAAAATATATGAAACATATAATTTGATTAAAATAATTATATTCATGATATAAAATTTCAAAGAGGAATTATATACACCACATAAAATCAGAAAGATGTATCACATAACAAAATCTAAAAGAAGGCACAAAGTGATAAAAATCCAATACTGATTCGGTAATATTGAAATCATAAATTAAATGAAATGGTGGTCATAAAATGGATATGAAAGTACCCATAAATTAAATTATAATTATTTTATAATTCATTAATGGGAAGTATATAAAATACACAATAAAAATGACTGGTGAATATTTCATAAGTCTTGTAGAAATAAAAGTGAGACTAGAAATACCCTTAATACATGAGTAACATTTGAATGAAGAGCCATGTATATGGATAAAATAAATTAAAAAAATTAATATCATGAAAAAATAAAATTCATTTTATAAAATTTTATAGGGTATTATGTATTCGATTTAAAATTAATTAGATGTGTAATAACAAATATTTCTGGATGTAATTAAGTTTAGTCAAAACTACTTACCTAGTGTATCATTCTTTATGATTTTCATCTATTATCTCAAATAATAAACTTATTTTCATTATATACAATCATTATAACTTTTTAAATGTTTATTATTACCTTTACTTCACTTATAAACATGTTTCATTGGAATAATTAATAAATTATGTTTATGTTATTTGTTTTGATCATATTCAGATTACATGTCAAAACTGACATAGATAAGCCAACTAAGGTCAATGTGGGAATTATTTAATCATACACGGAAGGATAATAATGAAATAATTATAAATTATTAACATAAATTTTAATTTTAAAACCAAATAGTAAATATGGTTATGAAAAGTGAACCAATGTTACGTTTATGGAGATGGTAGGTCGTACGTATCCCTGAATAACATTCCAATTATCCAATGATCATTATGGAAAGAATGTATGGAAATTTTACCTTAAAAATTCATCTTTATAACATAAATATCATATACATCACTATATATAATTATATATAGAATTATTCTGATTTTGTGATGAAAAAGGAAGAAGAAAATTGTTTTGAGGAGGCGGTTGTCCACATGTCAACAAATGACATTCTCCCTTTTTCAGTGTGCGAAATGGAAAGGAGATAAAAATATGTTTTATTTATATATAGATTATTATTTCATTAATATAATGAATATTTTATTTATATCACATATTTTTATTAAATCAATCCTTAATAAATTCATTGTAAGTCATGAATGAATCACATTGCTTGGAGGAGTCGGTAATCCACACATACCGAAACGATGTTATAATATTCCCAAAAATAGAAAGCATGAAAGTCATAGTTATATAATAATAATAAAAAATAAAAAAAAATTAAAAATCACATATATATCAAATAAAAAAATTCCATGAATTATAATTATCATCTATGAGAAGTGGTAATTAAAAAATGAACGGCATTGCTTCGTGGAGTCATATTCTGCCATACACACGATCAATGATTTCGTTTCCAATTTGATGGAAGCGTGTGTACGTGTAGTTAAAACCATTAAAATAAAATTATATTGTAATATTTAATATAATGGAGTTACTATATATTAATTATATAAAAAAAGTTTTGTTGGGGGGAAAGAAATAAAAAAAAATTCTTGTGGAAGAATGATACATCATTTTCCAGAAACCCCTTTTGGATTGCACCAAAGGAGTTCATTAGATTGATTTTTGAACAAATAATGGAATATATGATGAAAGGAGGGATTTTAAGATTTTATTTGGTCAGGTTTTGGAAGATATGAATGGCTTGATAGTTGTGAATAAGTGGAGATAGCGAATGACTTTTTATAGTGGAGGAAGAGTGATATTATTTTAATTTAAAAAGGTAAACACTATTAAAAGTTCATCTATACATAATGTGAATAAAAAATAAAAAATAATTGAGTTTAGAAGATATATGGTTGATAAAAACTCACAACCCAAAAATTATATTCCTTTTTTAAACATTTAATTCCTTTACTCCTGTATTTCCTTATGTTTTTAGTTTTTCTCACATTAAGGTAACTAGTTTTGTGACATATTTAATTTATCCATTAGGTGTAAATTAATCTGAAAATTATTAGAAAATTTTTAAAAAATGGTTTATAATATGAAAAAATATTATAAAATTAAAACCCAATATGTTGTGGAAATTAAATTTAACAGAAGTTCATGTAACATGTAAAAAATACAACTTTAACCCTAAACATACCAACAATGTTTTTTTTATTTTGGGGGACAAAATTTTCATTATAAAAGTTAAATTTCTACATTAATGGATCATATTTTATATTTAATGACAATAAAAAATCACCTTATAGAGGATAGTATGTTATGTAATTTTAAATCATTTATGAAAATATCATTTATTATAACACAACATTAATGTTAATTTTGTGAATATATATTTAAATAAATTTTAAAAATTATCAAAAGACAAATAGAATTTAAATATATTAACATCAAATTTCGGTATCAAGATACATTAATTATGAAAAATTAATTAAAATTGAAATTAATTATATTCACCTTACTTTTAATATTTTAGTAACTTTTAATTTATTTAATTATAAACAAAATATTTCATGTGTTGGCATTTTACCAATATTTAATGTAGTTATATAATCTATAGAAATAAAATATAAATATTCATGATAATAAAATTATCTTTCAAAATAATATATACAAAAAATCCTATATAGTTTTTCCAAATCACCAATGATTTATAGAAAATTAAAGTAAGAAAGGTACAATTTTTGTTTTTTTAATTTCATAACAAATTATACGGTTTTTTCATTGAATATTACTCCAAAAATCATATAAATAGACAATATTTTCTTAGAGGTTTATATATTCTCATAAAACAAGTGTTAGAAAATATTATAGGTCATTTTTCCCTTTAATATTAATGGTGAACGACGATGTAAACTCATTTTTACATTTATCATTGTAATTCATTTTAACTTCTTTCAACAATATTTGAGGCCAAATATATGTTTAAATTAATATACACTATAAATAATTATTATTCCAAATATATAATATTTTTTTCCAAATTCCAATCACATAATTTGATGCATTTAATTTAAAATTAATACCATATATGGGATGAAATAATTGGGCTATAATTTAAAAGTCAAAAGTTTGAAATGTTATTAAATTCAATTTGAATGTCAAATTGATTAAAATGATATTAATTGGGTTTAATTATTTAGAATTGATCGAATTATAGTTTAGGAACTATTCCAAATATAATTCTAAACTATAAATTATTTATTAAAAAGAGAACGTATTAATTAAATTATAGTATCTTTCACTATTAATAAAAAATAAAACATCATAGAAAAATATAAAAATTCCACCGAAAATAAATTTAAATTTTCAATTTTTAAAAAATATGTTAATTTTTAAATTAATATTTATAAAAGTTTCAAAATGTAGTCATAAAAAAATTCATCCATTGAAGTACTTCAAAACTACCTTTATGTAAAATACATATTTTTATGCCTAAAATTATATGACTTCTCACCTTTTTCCTAGACAGGACATATGCAGATTTATAAATATTTTTCTTATAATTTATAAAATAAATATATTTCATTTATATATTCCTATAATAATTATTAATTTAATTTATTAAGATGAAATACAATTCTGGAAATAATAATTTTCTTTCATAAAACCTCATCTTTTATATCCAATTGATTATTAATATCATTTCTAATTAATTGGAAATAGATAATTCTAAAACACACATAAAATATATTCTTATAAATTATTTAACCTCATTCATTCCCACCATTACAATTATTTCATGATAAATATATTATTTAATATTAATAGTATATTTTTGTTCCATAAAACCCAGTCATGCGTGCAACACACGTTATCGAAGTAACTCGATGTTGCATGAAATGTTAGATAAAAATGGTGTTTCATATAATAGAAGATAATATATGAATTTAAGGTGGATAAATCTATTAATGAATTGAAAATAATTTTAAATAAATTATTTCTTGAAATCTCACGATTTTACTTCCTACCCCCCTTAAAATAAATTTTCCTTCTAAATTCATTTTTGTTATCGATGGATTAAAATTTTTAGAATACCTTTATTAAAAATCACACTAAACAATGAAATAAATAAATCATCACTTAAAAAGGATATTTGAAAATAGAAATTCACTACTATTTATTAATAACATGGATTCCATATACAAATAACATAAGTGGGAATGGAGGAAAAACATAAATAATTATATAGATATGTTGGGGTCATGGATCACAAACAATTGAATGATCAATGGAAAGTTATGGGCCTAAAAAAATAAATCTATGATGATCAGAAAGTCCTTTGGTTCAACATAATTAAAGATACATGGATAATACATTTTTATCCAGATTCCATTCTGAGTGTTAATGAAATCTAATACAATCTATAAACAATAAAGAAAGGAAATAAACTTAATTGATGAGTATAATTTCATCATTTATCTAATTTCCAAAAAAAATATTATCTTCTTCTATAAATGATGTATATTAAATATGAATTTTTTAATATTAAATCACTAAAATTGAATTTTAAATACAAAATAATCTTAAAATGTATAGTCAAGATATTCCACCAAACATTAGATATTATGAAAACTCGAAAATTTAGCACATGGTAAGATAATTCCTATAATAAATTAAACATTATTGGAAAAAAAATTCTTATTAATTCAATAGTAATAACCAATGATTAAACTAATTCATTATATATTCATATATTCAAAAATATCCCCAGTAAAATTATAATTAATTAGTATTTTAACCACAATGGATATCTCATACATTCTATATTTGAAGACCAAAATATTGTCATATTATTTTAATGTAACATTAGCCACTTAGTCACAAAATCACTTTTCAATCATGTTGTTCTCTCTAGGATAATACATGTTTTCCCAAAATCACTTTAATGTCCAAGATCATATAAACATAAAGGTTATAAATGCATTAAAACATTTATGATTATATTATCTTAGATATTTAGGTTATTATGGGAACACATGTATTATCATATAAATACTACATGTGTTCCCCTAATAGCCTTAATTGATAAAATCAATATTTTTACTACTTTAAAAACAAAAATGGGGTGTCTTATGACCTTGAACTTATGATAAACTATAATATTATTATCTTATAAAGGTATGCATAAATATTAAGATATTATGACATAGAAACATCGAAATATAAAAATTTATCTAAATTGTCCATTGATACAATCTATAACAGCCCATGACCCATACTCTCAAAACCTATGTTAAAATCTATAGTATTACATTCATAATTTGATGCTAATAATTTTTACCCAAATTCTTCATCTATAACATTCCAAATCAAATGTAAGAAATTGATCACATACACACTAAAGGACATTTTAGGTATAATGTTTTAGAGAATGAACAAAAACTCCTATATAGAAAATTCATATGACATTAAATGATAATTTCCCTCACATTATCTTGTATTTTATGTTCTCATTATGATTACATAATCATCTATATGAAATATATTATAGCCATAACTCATTCAAAAATAGTCATTTAAACAAGGTGAAAATGAGACCTGATAAGTGTGGGATCAGTTGCACGGTAAGGGTAAACATAAGCATTAATAGTTGAATGTCATAAAATAAAACAAGAAGTGAATAGGGGAATAACGAAAAAATAATAGTGTGAGTGAATCATGAAAGAAATCATTCCCATCAATACCTGTATCAAAAAATATGCTAACATAGAAGAGTCATATGTAAGTAGAATCAATAATGATGAGTAATGTGATAAAAATATCAATCATGAGAATTATTATAATCCCATAAAAAGAAATAAAAACTCTTATTGGTAACTTGGGGAATAAATTTCATAAAACCATTTCAATAAAAATTCAATACCCTTTCAAAATAATTTTAATTTGAATAAAAATACAGCTAGTTTTTTAAATATTCATTAACCAAATCATTAGAGAGCTATTTGGGATTACTTTTCACAAATCTATTAAGGGCTTACATGGAACTATATGGTGCAAACCATGTAAAGAGATAATCGTATTACCAAACTCTATCCTGGCCACACCAATTCAAGATGTCCATGAACCACAACATGAATAAATCTCAAAAAAATATTATTATTCCTTTTAAAACTTCAATATAATATTGAAAATAAATGGGAATGATTTTAATAAAATAAAAAAGTACTAAAACATAGAAAAGAAACAAGTTCCATAATAGTATATTTGAAAAATGGATATCCCTATGTAAATGAAATGGATACCCAAAAAATCTCTCTAAAACGTGATTACCTTATGAGAAAAAAATGTGTTTCCTAAAAATATCCTTGAAAAAATAGTAACTGGGGAAAAATAAAATTTATTAAAAACAATATCATTAAAACATTGGTAACTCATGAAAAATAAATGGGTTCCATCACAATCTCAATAAAACATGTTTATCCCATGGAACAGAATCTAGTTACAAAAAAAATGACAATGAAATATGATTATCCCATGGAGAATAAATATTTTCCCTAACAATATCTCTCAAACAATTATAATCCATCCAAATAAATGATAACTAGAGTATCACTACAAAATATACCTAGTGTAGGATATGTAATAACAATATTTATTAATAATTATGAATATAATTTTTTTTAAAAACCCATTGAAAACATTTATGAAGAAAATGATCTTTAAACACTCAAAGATCCCTATACCACATTGAAATTTTTGAATATAACCCCTATAGAAGAATAAAATAAAAATGTATCATAGAATATAATAGATATATTGCTGATATAACATGTCAAATAAGTATTATATACCCCATTTAAAATAATATCAATGTATAACATGACAAACATCACAAATAAATAATATAGTGAAAAAAATCAATTATAATATTGGTGACATTTAAATCCTAATCCCCCCATAATAGATGTCATCAAATGGATATATAAATCACCATAAATTGAGGTATATGAATCATAAAATACTTTCATGGGTAGTTTATTCATGAATACAACAAAACTAAGGGGTGAATATGGAATAAGTCTCACAGAAATAAAAGTGACACTAGAAATTCCCATAATACTTAAAAAAAATGGAATTGTAAGACATGTGAAATAGTAAAATCAATTAAATCATTGAATATAATCATATAAATGAAATTCAGGATATAGAATTGCATATTTCAATATATACACCCAAAAAAAATAATTAGGTTCATAATAACAAATTAGTATCAATGGAATATAATTTGGGATGAAAACCCTTACCTTCCTTCAAATTTTCCATGTGTGTCCTCTAAATATCTAAACAATAAACTGATATTAATTATTTACATTATTTTGAACCATTTCTACAATTAATATTACATTTATTTCTCTTATAAACATGTTAAATACAATTACATAATCAATTATGTTTAACTCAGATATTTAGATCATTTTATCTTATGTGTCAGATCAAACTATAATAGGGAAACTAAGATCAATTATTTTATTATATAAATATCTAAAGAATAATAACCATTAATATATAATCACATTTTTAAATAAATTATACTTTTCAAATCAAACAGGAATGATGTATATGAAAAATGAACCAATGTTACGATCCGGTAGACAGTATATCATATGACCCCATGAGTAATATTCCAATTAATCAATTATTATTATGGAAAGAAGGTTTGTAATTTTTATCATTAAAAAATGACCTTTATATAACTAATAATAAATTATTTAATTTCATATACTTATATATATCATTCATCTGATGTGGTGATCAAAAACAAAGAATCACATCGCTTCGAGGAGGTGGTAGTCCACATATCCACGAATGACATTATCAATTATTCAGTGTTTGAAATAGGTAGAAGAAAATATTAGGTTATATGTAAAGATAGAAAATTAATTCATTTACATCGTTAATGTTTCATTTATATCCTATATTTTTTATTAATCCAACCTAGAATACATTCCATGTGAAGCATGAATGACTCTCATCGCTTTGAGGATAGAGTTGTCAACATGCCCACAAACAATGTTATCAAATTCCCAAAAATGATAGTCATTTACCTATTAGTAACATAATAATTCTATAAAATTTAATAAATAATAAATATCATTTAAATATATTATCAAAATAGTATGTCCTTCATAATTCCCAATTGTTATAGGTGGAAAATGGGAAAAACATTAAATCTTTTCAAGTTGAGTTACTCCGTTATAACCATGAATGATGATTTTGTTACCCATTTCATGGAAGTGTGCCTAAGTGTAGGATGAATACTTTATATAAAAAAACACAGTATATTTAATACTATGATATTATTATATAAACATGATATAGAAATAATTTAATGGGTGGGGAAAAATTAATCAAACATTATCATTGAAGAATGTTACCTCTTCTAAGGTTAACTCATTTTTGTTTTCATCAAATGGATTAGTTGGTTTTAATTCTTCCAAATTAGATATTTATAGGATTAGATTATGGATTCATTGTTTTTTGTTTTTATATCATTTATGTGGTCCAAATTTGTAAAGAGGTCTGATGAAGTGGGAAGAGTGAATGCCTTCTTATTGTAAAGGATGAACATAAGTCTAATAAATACATAATATTAAACACTATTGAGAAGTCTCCCATACCAAATGTTAATAAAAAATTAAAAATAAAGGATTTAATTTAAAATAAGGTATATTAACAGTTATCCGTTAAAAAATAAATTCATTTTTAAACATTTAATTCCATAACTCATACGTTTTCTAATTTTTTTTCATTTTTGTTTTTCAATATGGTAAATAGTTTTGTAACATATTATATTAATTATTTGAGAATAAATAAAAGTTTTATTATTATAATATTTATAAAAAATTATTTTAAATATGAATAAAATAATAAAATAAAAATCCCACATGTTTTGGGAATTTAATTTAACATGAAGCACATGTAACAAGAAAAAATAATATTTATCATTATCTATAGTAACAATATTTTTATTATATAGGGTTCAATATGATCATTATAAATTCTTAATTATACTATAAATGGACCATATTTGATATTTATTATCATTTACTAACCACATCATTGAATATAGGATTTTTATAAATTTTATATCATTTAATAAAATATCATTTAGTATAAAACAACATTATAGCCAATTTTCACATCATTTATTTAATTTATTCCAAAAAATATAAAGATAGTAATGTAGTTCAAATTTTTTATGAAAAATGATATGTTTCATTATATATTAATATATAAATGTTAATTAAAAAATCATTCTATTTACAATGATTTTAATATTATTAGTATCAAAGTTTTTTTTAATGATTGACTAAATAATCCAAGTGTCGGGGTTTAACAAACATTTAATTTTGTTACATAATATCTTCAAATTAAATTTAATTGGCTACGGTAAAAAAATTCACTACTATTTAAAATTAATATTTACAACCAAACATATTTAGTTTTTACCAATCCCCAATGATTTATAGAAAATAAATTGAAAAATGGAATACTTTTTATCTTTTTGTTTTCTCAACATCTTATATGGGTCCCATTACATGAATAATATTTCCAATAACTCATATAAATTTTAAACAATGTCATAAAAGGTGATATATTTACATAAAAGTGGTGTTAAAAATTTTTATAGGTAATTTGGACTATTAAGATTAATTTATAACCACAAATTAATATCACTTTTACAAAAATCATTATAATTAATTCTAATTATATTCACTAATATTTTTGGTAAAAAAATATGTTCAAATTAATAAAAATCATATATTATTTGGATTCCAAATATTTAATCCTTTTTTAAAAATTCAAATCTTAGATGTAGGTGAATTTAATTTAATATTGATCCTATAGACAGGATGAAATAATGTGTTTTTGAAGAAAAAGGTCAAAATATTGAAATATTTTTATATCCAATTTCGATGTGAAATTTATTTCAATGGCCTAAATTTTATTATATGATGAAAAATTAATCTAATAATACATTAAATAAAACTATAAATGTCATTTTAAAATATAAATTATTTATAAAAAAATTGGGTTTTCAATTAAAACCATGTTTTTTAACTAATCATTAAAAAAACTTCTTATCAAAATAAAAAAACAAATAAATCCAATTAAGATTTGATAGAATGATATAAAAAAAGAATATTAATTTTTAAAATTAAATTTATTAGTTTTTTAAAATTTTATTTAAAATAAGTCTTCTACTAAAAGGAGTCAAAACTACAATTTAGAAAAATACATCTTTTATGATTAAAATTGTATTTATTCATATCTTTTGTCAACAAATCATAGAAAATGAATTTTAAATAGTTTATTCAATGTATAATATATATATTATGTTTATATCATTAACTAATTATGATAAATTTATTTTAGAAATATAAAAAAACAATTTTTTTATAAAAATGGGTTTCCATAAAAAATCATCCATTATATTTTATTTGTTTTTACATTGATTTGTAATTAATGAGATTGAATTAATTTTTTAAAAATGTATAATCTATATTATCATAATTTAATTCATCTCTTTCCCTCCTTTAATTACTAGGAAATGGGGGTAACTATCATATTAAATATTAATATTATATTTTTTTATGAAACTCAGTATTCTGTGTAACGCACATTACCGAAGTGGCTCGATGTTTCTTGCAACACAAGATAAATTTAGTTTTGGGTTTAGTATAATATAAATAGTTAATTGTGTGTAATGAAAACTATCAAATAATTTTAATTAATTTGAAAGAATATATTACTTAATTTATGATTATATCACAGATATAATGATGAATTTATTATTTATATATGATTTTTATGATATTATTATGTTTTGAGAATCACTACAAAAGAAATTGGATTTAGTGGTGGTTTTGGGAACCGTTGCTAAACCCTTTATTAAAATGGTCTCGTGGTGGTTTATAATAAACCGCAGTGAAAAGATATTTTGTTTACACTATCGACCCTTCCCCCCACCCCAACCCCCCTTCTCACCCCACGACCCCGCTTCCCTTGGTGCCCCGCTTCCCCTGCGACCCCGACCCCCTGCGAGCCCGAAGACCCCACGACCCTGGTGACCCTGACCCCCTACGATCCCAACGACCCCGTGACCTCAGCGACCCTGCTTCCCCTGGCCCCCTGCGACCTTGGCGACCTATAATAATTCTAAGGTTTGAATTATTGTAATTTTACCTCAATTATTGATTTTGAATTCTCCAATGAATAGGAATACCCTTAAGGGATATATTTATGGTTTTGGATGTGTTTAATCAAGAGGTTTGGTAGTTTAGGGTTAGTGGATTTCATTTACTTTCAGTGTGATTCTTCTATCATAGAAGTAGATTTTTTTCCTCTTGGGAATGGCATTTGTTTTTATGAAATTACTTAATTTATAACATCATGAAATTATTGTATGGACTAACTTTTATTTTCTTATTAAGATATAAATTTTTATGGTTCATGTAATTGTTTTAAAAGAGTTTTTTATTTTTTTTCCTAGATTTTTATAAAAGGGTATTATAATTTATATCTACTTTTGATATTAAAATTAATGATATTCATGTAATTTATTTGGGAAAATTACAATGAGGCTCTTTCTAAGGGATTTTTAATTTTATGGGGATGATTGACCCCTGTTTTTTTATTACAAAAAGATGCTTTATGTTTTTAAGGTATGGTCTATAAAAATGTCTGTAATTAGACTATGTTTAATAGAAACAAGACATATATCTCTTAATATTATTTTAAATGGTTCTTAATGTAATTTATTGATTTGTAAAATTATTTAAAAATTTGATTTGATTAAAAGTTTAAATAGATATAAAAATGGATTGGGATCCAAATATTTAATTAAAACCATGGTTGGAATCTTAATAATGAATGTTTTCCATGTGATTTTTATACCCTCATTGTTACCTCATTGGCTATTTTATGTTGTGTGGTGACATATTAATTTATTGGAAATAATTTTATAAATATTTTATTCTGGAGATGATGTAAAAGAGAACACTTTCTTGGGAGGTTATTGGAAGTTAGATAAGGTGTATTTAATGAGTAATAAAATAATATATTTTATCCTCATATAATTTGATTTTTTCCACTGCCCCAATTATTGAATTAATGGGAAACCAATGTAGTAAAATAGAATTTCATGATATTGTTAAAATATTAGAGATTATAAAATTTCTAGTTCACTTAGAATGACTTCTTTCTATTTGGGGTTACCTCCCCATGAGACTAAGAGGATTGACCAGGGTTGGGTGATGTTTAGTTCAAATAGGGTTGGTCGATTAAAATTTTGGTGTCCATATGTGTGTCCCAATATCCTTCATGTTATAACCCATTGAGTTACACATAATTATTGGTTCCCATTGATGATTACTTATTGTATCCCATTTCTTACCTAGATTGAACCCATAGACCATGATTTTTAATTCTGAACAATTTCTTGGTGGATGATTATATAGTTATTTAGTAATATCTTGGTGCTTATTTATGTTCATTTCTTATTTTAGTTATTTTTTTTGGTTTAATGTTAAATATATAATGTGTTAATTCTACCAATGTTATATATAGGAATTGTATATTTTTAACTAAAGTAAATAAATCAAGTGATTTATGTATTTTAAAACTTCTATATGTGAATAATATACTCTATAACTATATTTAAAATAAATATTTTGGAATATTTTTTATAAAATAAATTACAAAGAATCTTTGGTGAAATATTTCTAAGACTATTTATATCACACTTTTCATACACATTCATGTGTGTGTGTAACTTCTATCTTTTCATTCTAATTCCAAGATTGTGATTTCTAGTTATTTGTTTCCTCTTGTTCTATTAATGGACATTTAAATGTAGTGAATTTTCAAGGATCACATGGATATGTTTTGATTTGTTAATATGGTTGTGTCTTTTTTTGGGAAATCATATTGTCAGATAGTTAAAATAAATTTATTTTATATTTAAATCTTATTCGTATTTTCTTTCTCTATATGTTATCCAAACTATGTGATTTTTCATTAATATATATAGTCCTGGATAAAAGTAATCACATTAATTGAATATGTATCCTTGTATTATTCATTATTTTTTGAAATGGATAACCTATTTATTTATAAGGCCTAATTCACTATAATTAATTATGAAAATTATGTACGGAGTTCCTTATACTTTTGATACTCGATCATGGAGTCCATAAAACATGTGTTACTCAAGAATATCATCCCTTAACTTTGCATAAATTTCTCTTGTGTGTTGAAGTGAATGGTTCCTTTATATATATTATAGGAATTTTTGGTTCTTTTTCATATTGAGGATGCATATATATTGAAGGTTATTATAGGATATGACCTCGGTAGGGTTGCATGACCATATCTAAGAATGTGTTGAGTTTTGTAAGAATCATATGGTTTTCCCTAAACATTATTTTTAATAGATTTATTCGATATTAGGGTTTTATATGAAGACTCTATAGTGAAATTTGGTTGGGGTTATTCCAAATTAACAATGTTCTTTGGTTTTCATGGTAAAGTAGATACCACATTGTTAGAACGCTATTTCTCTTTACCAAAGAAACTTTCCCTATCCCAAACACTAGAGGGTTATTATCTAACACAAGGGCTCATCTTTATTATATTATGTTTCTGTAATATTACGCTATCGTATATATGAATCTATTTCTCTATTTAATAGTAACTATGTGTTTTAATTTTTGTTATTGTGTAGGAAAATTGTGATATACATGGATAAAAGATGGATCACATTATTGAGAAACACACCTCAGTATGATATGGGTTTGAATGAGTTTTTAGATTTTTAAATTTCTAAATGATTCGTTGAAGATATAATAATATGTCCATGTCCTAAATGTAAATTTATTACATGGTTGAAGGGATATGAATTTTATGAACATTTAATATTGAAGCTGTTCTCTGGTCAATATTTTTGTTGGATTTGGGATGGAGAATCGAACATTACAGAAAGATTGAGAAATGATATTAATCCACAGAATGAGGTCCCAAGTTCATTGACAATGAAAAATGAAATGAAAAACCTCATAAATGATGCATTCGGCACTACAAGACTCCACTATCAGCTTCAAAACCTATCAGAACAACCAGAAGAGGGTGAAATAAATTTCAACATGACAAGTGATATTTTTGAGACAATAACACAAGAAGATCAAGACTGTAACATATCATTGGATCCTCCTCTTGATTATGTGGAGCCAAATGTAAGAGAAAACTTCACTGAGGAAAATGTGTTTAATGATTTAGTTGATGATGGAAATCAATAGTTGTATAGTGGGTGTTTGAAATATTCAAATCTTTCATTTCTACTAATGTTGTACCATATCAAATGTCTAAGTGGAATTAATAATATGGCAATTTCTATGTTATTTAAATTGATTCGTGATGCAATTACTGAATCAAAAATCCAAGAATCATTTTATGATATGAAAAAAAATTAACAAGCATGTTCTGAATTATACAGAAATGCAAGCGTGTCCCAATGATTGTATGCTTTATTGGGGAGAGGATTCAAGTAGACAGAAGAGAAAGAAATTTTCTTCTCTTAGATGACATTCAAAGGGTGATGTTGGAAGTCTGAATGAAGATAATTTCATGGAGAAGAAGAAAAGGAAAATACCTTCAAAGGATTTGCGTTACTTTCCTTTGAAGCCTCGATTGCAAAGATTTTTCATGTCATCGAAAACCGCTAAACACATGAAGTGGAATTCTGTATATAATAACAATGATGGGTTAATGATACATCTTTGATATTCTGTATCGTGGAGTACATTTGATTCATTACATCTAGATTTATCAGTTGATCCTAGGAATATTCGATTGGTATTGGTTGTCGATGGATTAAACCCATTTGGGACTTTGAGTATCAGTTATAGCATTTGACTATTTGTTTTGATCCCTTATAATCTACCTCCGTTGATGTGTATAAAACAAACATATTCTATTTTTTTGATGATTAATCCTAGAAAAAAAATACCTGGAAATGATATTGATGTATACTTGCAGCCTTTGATTGACGAATTACTGGCGTTATTGAGCAACGTTGTAGAGACATTGGATTCTTCTTCTAAAACAATGTTCAAAATGCATGCTGCTTTAATGTGTACCATTAGTGACTTCCCTAGGCTTGAGAATTTAATTGGATGGAACACATAAATGGGTTTGTCTTGTCCTGTTTGTTACTTTGATTTTGAGCTCAAACGGCTACCTCACAGTAGAAAATGGAGCATCATGTGCCATCGAAGATTTCTCGATGCATCTCATAGATTTCAGCTAAATAGATCAAAATTTAATGTTTCCATTGATCTTAGACCACCTCCAATGTTTTTGACTACTTATGAAATATTAACATTGCTTGAAAATGTTGAAACAAAATTTGGGAAGGTTCATCATTTTAATGATAGCAAAAAATGGGTCCAAAGTACATCGTCATGTGAAACTAGAACATAACAAAGGAAGAAAAAAAGTATATTCTTCAAGCTTCCGTATTGGGAATTTAATTTTTTATGACACAATCTTGATGAGATGCATATTGAAAAGAATTTTTGTGATAATTTTATTTTCACATTACATAATGATCATGGAAATCCGAAGGATTGTCTCAATGCTCGCAAAGACTTACTAGTAATGAACATAAAACATGATCTCTGGCCAGATGATAATGAAAAGTATGCTCCGGTCATTTTTGCAATAAAAAATAGGGATAAAGATAAATTCCATTGAATTTTAAAGAATTTGAAGGTATCTGATGGGTATTCGAGTAACATCTCGTGGTGTGTTGACTTAAAGAATCATATATTACATGGATTGAAAAGTCATGACTCATATATTTTGTTACAACAGTTACTACCATTGACGTTGCGTACAATATTACCTAAAAAAGTTACTGCTGTTGTACTCCAACTATGCACATTTTCATGAAATTATGTGAGAATGCTCTATATCCTTTTTATCTTGACAACCTTCATGAGAGGTTTGTATTGACCCTTTGTGCAATGGAGATGATCTTTCCCCCATTGTTTTTTACTACCATGATGCATTTAACAGTGCATTTGGTTGAGGAAGCTAAATTAAGAGGCTCCGTTAATTAATGTTGGAAGTATCCAATTAAGAGGTATTTAATTTTTATGTTTTTCAGTTATGTAAAAAAAATTGGCATTTAAATAAATGCATAATATTATTATTTTATTTCATAGATATCAGGGGCATTTGAAAGAAAACGTGAGAAATAAAGCTCAACCAGAAGGCTCTATTGTTGAAGGCTATTTGGATAAAGAGTGTCTTACCTTTTTTTCCAGATATTTGGATGATATTGAGATAATATTTAATCTAGTTGGACATGTTGATGACACATCAACTCAATCTCAAATGCATCAAAAATCAAAAATATTTTCTGTTATTGGTCGATCAGTTGGGAGGACATCAAATTTGACACTGACAGAATTGGAATTATTATAGGCACATAGATATGTGTTGCTCATTAGTGAAATTTCAGATCCATTTATTGAAGAGTTGAGGATACAAACAAAGATATGAATGAGATACCTAACATGAAATGAGAAAGATATAATTAAAGTTGTGAATAAAGATCTTTTATAATGTTTTTCACAACGTGTAAGTTCATAAATATCACAATAAATACAAATATTAGTTTGACAAAATATTTTTGTAAATATATTAAATTATATTTATTTTTTCATATCATGAATAATGATACTCGTTCAAACTTGTCAAAATATTTGATGTTTCTTGCTAGAGGTCCTATAAAACAAGTTATAAAGTTTGATTCTTATAATGTTAATGGCTTTAGATTTCATACAGTTGATCGAGAAGTGGTTTTGAAATCACGGAATAGAGGTATATTTATATTTGCTGAAGTGGGATAATATGGAAATCTACATGATATTATTGAATAAAACTACCATATACATTTTTCTGTTGTTTTATTCAAATGCCAATAGGTGGATATTTTTAGAGGTGTTAAAAGATATTCCTAGCAATTTAATTATGTGAACTTCTCTCGCTTGATGGATGTTGGTGATTGTGAAATTCATGATCCATATATCATAGCATTGCAAGAAAATTTTATATTATGTGAATGATGTTGTGGATGAATGGTGGAGTGTTGTTGCTCACATAATACAAAGAGATTTGTATGTTATCGGAGATGAGGTGGAAGATATGACCTCTGAAATTGAATTTAATCAACAACAGGAAGCAGAATTATTAGTCCATCATGATATTGAAAATATTAGTCTAGAAAGGATGAATGAAGTGGATGAAGAAATGGAGTAGGAAACCGACATTATTGAAGGGTAAAATGATTGTATGTACAATTATTTATTCATTCAGCAACCACTTTATTCATTTCTACAGTCATTCATTATCATTGTTATATATATTTTGTATGTTATTAAGGGTAATATATTATCATTTTTAATTTTTTTTTCTGCATATTTTTTTTGAAATATATATTCTGAACATAATTTTATTTGATTAAATAATAGGAATGATAAGGAGGAAGTGGTACACTATTGCATCTAGTTCTACGATAGATGACGATCCATCTGGCTCCTTCCCCACAGCATCTGAGGCACCAGCTGCCTACACCCCTGAACCATCTCTCACACCATCTATGGATGTCCCATTAGAGGCTGATTCATCGACTTCCCCTTTAATAGCCTCAGTAGTGGGGCAGCGACACACCCCTTAAAGTTCATCATAGAGATACTGGAGTGTCACTATCATAGGTACAAATTTTAATTAAATAAATTTATTTCATTTTTTATACTAATTGTTTCATCATTGAAGATGAAAAAAATGCAACCGTGGAGAAAAACTTAAAAAAGTTTAGATGTTTGTAATATGAATTGCAAGAAGATATTCATCCATTTGGTTCTTATGGGGTCCCTACAGATGACGTTGCGGGGTTACTTGGCCAGATTCGAGGCCAGTTGGCAGCGGAGCCCATTTCCCTTCCTATTTCTTATGATTATTGGAGAAATATGCCTCCAAGCTGGAAAAATGAAGTTTTATTCCCCAATAATGGTAATTTTATTACATTATGGTTTAATTGAATGTCATGTTACTACTATGTTTAAAATGAATTTCTGTATACAGATGTTTTTCCACTTTACAGTTGTTGATGTGATAGCACAGAAGTGGATGTTGAAAAATCTTGGTAAGAAATGGAATGATTTCAAATTATTATTATTGTGTGATGTCAAAGATACATCATTGACAGTGAAACAAATGTATGAGAAGCTACCCCGTGGGGTACCGAAAGAATCGCATAATGTTTTTGTTGATAGACATAGTGATGAGAAGAGGATGGTATTGAAATATATATTATTATATTATCCTAATTTTACATTTATACATGTATATTAAAATGATATGACATTGAATACATTACTATTAAATTGCATTTTATTTATTTCAGGATCTCTCAAGACATAATGCATAAAACCAGGCTAAGCAAGTCATCCCTCACACTGTGGGCTCAAAAAGATTTTCTAGAAGCCGAATGACATTGGTAATCATTTAATTAGTTTAAATATTTATAAGACAATATTATATGTTTAGTATATTGAATTGTTGATTTATCTTTTCTTAATGCAGTCATAGAGTTTAGGTCACGAAGCATCCGGAACTGAACTATGTTTGGATGTTCACAAAAAATCAGATGGAAGTTTTATTAATGAGCATGCTAATGAAGTTGGGGTATGAAGTCAATTTTTTATTATAATAACTTATTATCAGTTTTTATTGTGATAATATATATTGATATTTAATTTATAGGTAAAAATTAAGGAACTATGGGATATCAATCTTGTGTAGTCCTACTCTGTCTCCCTGGATGACCCAGTTGCTAACGTCCTTGGGAAGGAGCATCCTGGTAGAGTGTGCAGGATGAGTTTCGGACCCGTACCATCTGGGGACTTTGACATGCAATTAGGGATTCCAACTACATATACTCCTGGTTATGGTCAGTCCATACCTGAAGATGCTCAGAGGGAGATTTCTTCTCTACAAACCACAGTTCAAGACCAGGGGGTTTAGATACCCTCTTTGTAGAAAGCGATGATCGATATATATCAGTAGATGAGTAGATATGCCTCAGGTGGTAGTGCATTGACTGGTGGTATATTGGTAAATCAATAAAAATCAAAATAATTTAAATTGCAATCATTAATTGGTTTTAATTTTTAAAATTAATATGCAACAGTATGTAATTTTCAATATAATGTTCTTATAGGTGACAACAGAAAGTGGAAATGGAGGTGGAGAGGGTGATGATGCGTCATTGGACCATGTGTAGTTGTATTATTGATGTGTTGAACAAATAAGGGATCATTTGGATTTTATATGCAACATGTGTGGAACATAGTTTCCACCAAACATTTTCATGTCCAAACATTTCCTTGATTTCTCATGTTTCCTTTTATGCATTTTATTGATTTCCGATGTTTCCTTTTATGTCTTGATTTCTCGAGTGCGGTATACATCATTCCATTTAGTCTTGTGTTAGAATTGGTTGTCGAGATTTTGGATGACTAGGAGTTAAACCCATTGTTGATGTGTTGAAAAAATTGGGTCATTTCATAGTGATCAAGGGGATAGTGTTTTGGACACTTTGGTGAGACAAAATGTGTAGATAATGAATCTTCATGCATAGTTATGGTTATCATATTCTGTTCATGATGATAAAATGTGGTTATACCCCATATAAAACCTAGGTTCTTCTTAATGGGAGATGGTATTAAACCGTATAAAACTGGGATTCATTGTACGATGTGTATTGGATGATCTAAAAGTCTTACACTATATAATATTTGGATTCCTCTTACGATAATTATGATATGTTCAAAAATATTAACTCATATAAAATATGGAAGCATCACATTATTTGAGATGAAAAAAATAATTTTCTTCAAGACATGACATTAAATTTTTCATCATTGTCTTGGTTTTATGATCTTATACTGTGTGCAATCATATTCAGGATTTCGTCAAGGGTTGAAGGGCCTATTTTATCCTATAACCATAGGTTTTATTCACCACAACATTCTAGAACTATGGGTAGATTGATTCACATTTCCATGGGATATGTATTGATTCATATATCTTTCATCATTGAGCCTAGATGATGATTCATCATATAATAATCCATTACATAAGGTGTCATTGCCTCAAAACACTCACATGAGCCTCTTTTTTAGTAATAATCTTCTTTCATTTATGTTGACACATCAGTGGGCCAAGATGCTCTCATTTCTTCATATAAAGACGTAAATAATGGGTATATAGATGCTTCTAAAATCCTATTAAGATGAATTTAAACTATATCATTATCCCATGTAAAATATATATACCTTTTAAGGATAGATAATTTAACCCCATAAAATATTGATATGTCTCTTAAAGTGAGATAATTTCACCTCTTATAAATTCTCTATACCTAATATTATAATATGTAGTTATTCAATATCATCATCTAAGAAGGTATACCCTTCTGGCATTGGTAACCTATGACACCGTGAATCATAAAAACATGTTGATTGATTTCAATAATCGCGATATAAGTAGTTACATATAAATATTTAATCCAGGGCATAACCCTATCACCAAATCATTATAGGTTTCTCCCTTTCCAATCTACCTTTTTCAAAGCTTAGACACATTTAATTCAAACCTATTCCTTTATTTGGAGCTCTAGGAATTTAATCTAGTTGTAGTCATAGTCCATGTTGTATGATTTTAATCATCAAATCCCAATGTCCTCAGCAAAAAATGTTAATTAAAAACCGTACCCTATTAAATGAAATAAGGATTCCTCATTCGATATGTGTGGGATGATTATAAAAATAATTACCACACATAAAACTGGGATTCTTGATATGATATGTTTGAAATGAACCACACATTACCCGTATAGAAATTGTATTTCTCAGAATATGAGATGATATGATATCCATTCCATAGATGAAATCACTCCACTGACAATAGTCTCTTACCATGTCACGCATCAATACTATTTTTATCTTGATGACCATTATGGGGAGACACATATTGATGCATCTTTATTTCAACTCAGTCCCATCCCTACCAGCAACTCAACATGGGGACGTTTCCCTCTAGGCCAGACTTGAATCTTGTCAACCCACATGTTTAAATAGAACATTTGAGCACATGAGGAAATATCTCCCTCGGAACCTAAAATTCTATATGGTAAATCCCCACATACACATGTGCGGTTAACACATTCTACTATTTGGATAATCCTCAACCTACCAATCTAAAAAGGATATCTAATGAAATGATTCATGGACATAGTGACTTACATACCATCTCAGGCTCATTCATTGAAGTAAATTTACTGATAAAAAAAGATCTCATGCTTTGATCTCTATAAATAGTAGATCATGATATTTTTCATCCTATCATCAACAAGCTCAGGTATCCTATGATTCAAAAATAGCCAATAATAATTATATTTCTATCGATTACTCCCATTTCACTTCCAAGTTCTCAAAATTAGTAATTTTTATCGTGATATTTTTCAAGTAACTTCTTCCCCTCATTGGGTTCACCCCTATATTCAATTATAACTATATAAATATCTTTGATTCTTGAATAAATCATGGATCAGCAGAGATTAGGGGTTGGGAGGAAGTCAACCTCAAGCATGGTTGAGTTGCATGATCACCACATGGTCCTAATTATATAACCTTAAATGATTATTCCATGTCCATGAATCACTAATCTAAACTAATTTTAAATCATCATTAGAATGTGTTGTTTGGTGTTGTACCCATTCTATATTAATTAAAGTCATGTTTATTACTCCTCCTCACTACACATATCCATTTATGATGTTCCACTATATTTTCCAAGCATCACAACCCTAATTTTTTTACTAGTTGTCTCCATTATTTTTAAAATTTTGTGTTCATTAATATGTTAGGATATTGGTATTTCTGGTTTTATTGGTTTTTCAGGGTAGAGGTGTAGTGGAAGCCGAAAATTTATTTATTTTTGGTCAGAATTTCACGGAGGTTTTAACCACCGTGAAAAGTATACAGGTAAGATATTAGCAGCTGTTAAAACCACCTCTAAACTTAATTATTTTTTTTACGTTTAGATGTGGTTTTAACTGCCGCTATAGAGTCGCATCACCCACGTGCATTCCATGGAGGTTATCATAACATTAACGGAGGTTTTATGGGGCTGGATTTTATTCTATTCGATGTGGTTATAACCGCCGCTAAGAATATAAAATCCAGGCCTTGTAAAAACTACCGCTAAACTCCGTAAAACCGCCACGAAATGAGTCATGCATTATGCTTCACTTAAACTGCCGCTAAATTGAAATAACCACCGCTAATAGATTTCAGACGCCCAATTTAGCGGTGGTATCTGTAAACCGCCGCCAAACCATGTATCAGTGGTTTAAACTACCACTATATGAAAAAATAATCGCTGCTAAATGGTGGTTTTCTTATAGTGAATCATGATATCATTTTTTCTTTTCATACATTCTATTCCATGGGAATAATATAACATCATTCATGTGTACCGTTGACTACTGCCTTGAGATGTAATTTGATTTGGTGATGTTATACATGGTAGGTAATAAGTATGAGTATTATGATAATATTTGAAATATAAAATATAAATTTTATTTTTTGGAATATTAATATAATATTATTATTTCCTTCTTTATTTCCATCTAGAAAGTGAAAACTGTATTCATGATTACATACAACCTATCATCTCTGTGAATGGTGTATTTCATTATCTATTTATAAATTTTTTGTATAAATATAAATAAATATATACTAAATCACAAATGTATTTGTATAATGGTAATATTTTATAATATTATGCAACCATGATCAATTTAAGAGGACCAAAAAACAAAAAATCAAAACACACTTGAAAAAAATAGTTATTGCCTAAAACCTGACATTAACATGGAATTTTTAATGAATATGTATCAAATCGTCATATTTAAATCATATTTGGTATGATATATATATTTATGTGTCTTTAATTTAAGAATTATGAAATTATATTTATTATACACATGTTTCTAACACTCAAAAAGGATTTCGATACTGAACGTATGGGATTTCTGTCCCAGTTTTTACTTATGTTTGAAAAATGACATATTTGACACCTATTTCATTTATGTGGAAGTATATATAGCCCAAAAATATATTTCATGTTGATTATCATTAATATAATTGGGGCATACATTTCCATTTTAGTATTTACACTTTATTGTGTCTATTGTTTCAAATGTAGAAAAGTATTAACCGACTTTTGTCTCAATTTGCCTTCTTTGAGAAATATGTTGTGTTATACACCAATATTCATTTATGACGTGTATAGTGAGACCCTTTTACATGTATTATCATAAAATTATTTATTCCCATAATATTCTATGTTTATGTTAATATTATTATTTCATGGGTCTTATGGTTCAATCTTACCAATATTATTAAGGTTTTATGTTCTAATGTCATCGTATATCTGGATTGCACATGATTATTCCTTAAATAGTGAATTAATATAATATGTATCTTAAGAAACACATGTTTTTTTATCTGTAGGTTAATTCCTAAGAATACATTCTTTCCCTTCATTTTAATATATTTTTTTACCCAATAGATCAAAAGAATGTTTTTATGAAGAATCATCTTTATTTCTCCTTTCAATCAATTTTTTTTTCAAAAACCATGTTCTATAAAAACAATTTGAAAAATAATATTAACATTTTCAAGTGATTTTTAAAAAAATTACAATTGTTTTCTTTTTAAAAAATGTATTGAATGGAATCATCATGTCTTTTTCCAAATAATTCATGTTTGGATTTTAATGAAAATGTGAAAAGTATATTTATATACGTATAACATGAAGGAAATTTACCACCATCATGAACATTATTTTAATTGAATATTAATTTATAACTTATTATAGGCTAATTCCAATGAAATTTAATTCAAAAATATATTTTTGTTTTAAAATTTTATTTTCAATGAGGAAATGATATTTTCCTCTTGATATTTTCCAATTATTTTCAATGATTCCTTTCTATGTTTCCATGGTATTTGTAATGGATTTTTTTTTTTGAAAATATATTATTTTGTATAATGTGTTTTAAAGGGAAATGTATATATTTTGCAATAAATGATCAATGAGATCCCTCAAAATCATTTTCAATATAAGATAACATGCTTTTATGGTACCTATGTATTACTAGGGATAATATTGAATGATATAATCAGTATTTTTTATGGATGATTAATTTTTATTTTTATGAAATGTTTATGAAAACATTTTATTTTTCATGGGGTTTTCTCTGGTAAATTGATGAATTGATTATGAATACTATTTCCTTTACACTATTTATTATGTGATAATACGATAGATGATATATGATATTATGGAGCACATTTTTGAAGTTTTAATAATGAGATAGGTGTGTCCTATATATATCTCAAATTAATTTGGTAAAGATCTATATATTATAATATAAAAATGGGAATCAAGTCTATGGGATTGATGCACTATGGGAAATTAATGTATCCGGATCCACTATGTGAAACTGGTGCATCCTTATCCTCTATGGGAAACATGTGCATCCTAATCCACATGGTGAAAATTTTGATATGTATTGATTAAATATATAGATTTTATTTCCAGTTAAGCTTGAAATTTGAAATTATTTTCTATATTTATGATTTTAGAATAATTTTTTATATGATTTTGTGCTTGATGATTGATTTGTGATGAATTCATACATGTTATGCTCTATGTTTTCTGAAATGATAATTTTTTTCCATGAATCATGTTTATGATATTTGATTTATGATGTATGAAATTATTAAGTGTGGTTCATGATAACATACCCTTATACTTGTCTTCTATTTTCATATGATCATAAAATGATATCATTAATGTTTACTCATATAGAACATATGACATCACCATTTAATAAGTTTCATTCCCAATGTTATTAAGAAAGGATTGTGTAGGGTACACCTTAGAGGTATAATATATGAGAATTTATTTGTGAAATTCATTGATTATGAGTCAATTAGTTAGCATATTGTGTTTCTAGTCACTAAAAAACTAATATATTATGGCCCTCTGACATGTTTTAATGAATTATATAGAACATTCATCTAAAAATATGTGATTTTTATGAATGAAAATCCTTGTAAAGTATAATTGGTACGATATGAGTTGTTAGTTAATTATAGGAGATTAGGGTTTGAAAACAATTACTGAGACCCCAATAGAGATAACTATTTATATTTCATGGGATATAAATGGATATATCTATTAGGATAAGTGTAAGGATAATTTGTTGTATAGGAAAATATCATTAAATTTTGTGGAATGAAAAGGTAAGAGGTTTCCATGAAATTACATCCTTTTCTGGTTACTGCTTTTTTATGTTACTC
Organism: Viscum album; assembly: GCA_963277665.1. Lineage (NCBI taxonomy): Eukaryota > Viridiplantae > Streptophyta > Magnoliopsida > Santalales > Viscaceae > Viscum > Viscum album. Next base: position 1,227,142,296 of record OY728127.1, on the reverse strand, counting down.
TAGCATAGAGGTACCTAGGGGTAATAAAATTAAAATGACCCCATTGATATGGAATTGATCACCACATATTTCATGATAACATTATGGATTCCCATATGGTTTTAAACTCCCAAGGTATAATCCATGGGAATTCAACAACTTTTTATGAACAATCATAAAATATTTAAAAATATTATGACTATGAATAACCTAGGATAAACAAAAGGATTAATATATTAAAAATAAGGTTTCATGATTAAGAAATACTCTAATAAATTCTTCATTATTAGGGGGTCCCCCACTAAGAAATTTTTTTATTACACTATATTTTTTGTTTTAGTCAATGAATTAAACCCAAAGGGATCTGGTTAATGTTGATTACAATAGACAATACAATTATTTTCTACCAAATAAAACAATTTTTTTTTGTTTTATGGAAGGATTTTTTTTGATATGCTCAAAAAACATTATAATTCTATGAATCATATAGAAATTTAAAAAAAATCAAGGAGAGAAAATATTCTATTAATTCCTTCATTAAAAACATATAAAATCTTTTAGTGGTTCCAACAATCCAGTAGATGATAAAAAAAGTAGTACTGATGAAAAGATATATTCTATTCTTTAGTTTTCATAGCATGAAAATATCATTTTGGATATTTATCATTTGTAAGGTAAACTAGATTAGTGATGTAGTCGTATTAATAACAAAATGAATTAAGAATTTATTAAATATATGGAATGGGAAGAGTTTAACGAGATATTTCTTGGTATGTATATCCCACATATTATAAGAAAAGATTGATAATGAATTTTTTCAGTTTAATAAAAATGATATTGATTCCATTGGTACCTATGAATCAAATTTTACAATAATTCAACGGTATACATCTAATTCAATCATTAACCTTGATGGAAAAATTTGTTCAATTTTTTTGGACTAAAACCATGTATTAGAAAGGCCTTTACTCTAAGAGACATTAGTACCTACAAATAATTTATTGTATGTTTACAATACATAGAAATTGAAATTGGATAGTCCCACTATTACAATGGGTTTTAATGACAAGGAAGATCATGTATCATGAAAAATTAAATGGTTGAATGAAATTCAAACCATCAATATTCCAAAAATGTGGTAAGAAGCATTAAAAAAATTGCCGGAATGGATTTGGGAGGTTCTATAAATGTTTAAAGGAAGTTTAGAGGGCCCAAGAATGTGGAAACGATATTAATGGTCCAATTAATGAAATATAAGAGATGTGGATTTTGACTAATGCACCACCAGCACTCCAGTTTTTCAAGTGTAATTACATTGGGAATGTGTTAATAAATTCTCCAATCTAAGGGATAATGTGTTGGATATGCAATAGAAACATATGAATACAAATAAAAAAGTTGAATCTTATATAATAATAGTAAATGATTTTAGTCCAGATAACTAGGGAACACTTATCTACACCTCCATAGAAGGGAATTTCATGGTTGATTTATATTAATGTGTAATATTAAAATATTATTTCTCATTATTTAGTGTAATTTTAAGTGGTTATAAATAATTACATGGAGTCTCAAATTATTTAATCAAATTTATGATTTTAACAATAATTGGATGATCCTAATAAACATATGAATTTTTTATCATAATATTTGATCATACATAAGGAATAAAGTGTGAACTAACTTTTTTAAGTGTATATGTCTCCATGTAATAATAACATAAATGATAGGTATAACATCTTAGGATTATGAGTTTAAATATGAAAATAATTTCAATGAGGATGGTTATTTTTCACTAAAAATGTTTACAATGATTTTTAATCATTCTTTAATATGTTTCCAATGTTATTTTTAGAGACATATATTTTTGAAATATGTTTTGTTTTAATTTTTTTTCAAATTTGAAAGGAAATATTCCACAGAAAATGTTCCAAGATGACTTTCAAAATCATTTATATCAATAATTAAATTATATTATGTTACTTATGTTTGAATGGGGATATGATTAAATCATACCATCCTTATTATTTCTCTAGATAGTAACTGTTATTTTTGATGAAATTATTCTCAATCCAATTTATTTTTCATGGGTTATTATATGGTGAATCGATGAAATGTTTATGAGACCCATCTTCATTACAAGAGGTATGATATGATAACATGATAACTGTTTTTTTATGTTGTGGAAAACATAAGTATGATTTTAATTTTGATATGGGTGGGACCAGTATCTATTTTCCAATGCATTGGGTAACTATTATGTCTCATGAGATAACTATGGGAAAAAATTCGATGGTATTGAGAAACTATGTGAAACAAGTGTGTCCAAATAAACTATTCAAAAATGTGTTCTCTGATCCAAAATGGGAAATATGTGATTAGTAATGATCAAATATGTTTACTATTTTTTAATTTACCCATGAAATATAAAATGGTATTCCATTTTTATAATGGAATCACATGATTATTACATGACCTTATGGTTTATGATAGGTTGGGGATTATTTATCACTCTTATGGCCCATATTTTATAAATGGGTAATGTTTTATTACCAAACTCTTTTTTATGATCTATGATAGGTTGGATATGAACATTTAAAGTGTTGTCCATGATCGCATCCCCTAATTATTATGTTATTATTTCATATGATCATACATTCATATCTATTAGGTTTACCCTTACGAATAAAATAAGCTAACCTTTTGTATGATTTCATCCACAAGATTTGAACAATGGTTTAGGTAGGGTATGCCCAAGAGATGTAATAAATGTGATGATATTTATGGGATATGTTGAAGATCATTCAATAAATATGAAGATTGTATTTTTAGTCTCTAAATAAACCATACAGTTATGGTCCTCAGCATGTGATTATGAAATATATTGAATAATCCTATAAAAAATGTTAAATTTTTGTATTTAAATATTACGAAGCCATATTTAATGACTTTTATAATCATCTAACCAATGAGAAATTGATCAATTCAATGGGAAAATTTTTTTTTGTTATTTTGTTTTCATAAAATGAGATAGTTGGGATAATCATTTAATATTTAGACAATGATTCTAAACTATTGTGACATTTCTTTATGAATACAATGGAAAATAATGAAATGGAATCCATGAAATAGGAGAAGTTAGAAAAAAATTAGTCACTAATATTTTATTTATACACCCCTCCACACAATTGTGAGTTAATTATTTGAGATGAAATAAAAGGGGGATCATTCCATTTTCCTATAAAATGAAAATGTCACAAGGCTTGAATTATATGCCTATGGATTTTTTCTATAATCCAAGGTTTCAAATTGATTTTTTATTTAATGGATTAAATAATTTGAATTTAAAGGAATTAACCATAGGATTAGTTTTATGCCTTACAGTTTTTGTTTATTGTGATCTATATTTGGATATCAAAAATGGATACTATAATTATTTTAGATAAAGAAAAAGAATAAAAGTGTAACCATGATTCTATGATGATCCATCACCCAGGGTAAACAGTTTTAAATTTCATACATAAAAAAAATGTGGGAGGAAGAACTTTCATAAATATTTAAATGGAATAGGGATGTATTTCATTTAACGTAATATTGGATATAATGATATGGATATTCTGTAAGGGGGTGAAGAAGTTAGTTAATGTCATAAAGGTAAATATTGTCCTGAATAATGTTCCACCTATAATTGAATGCATAAAATTCTAGAGATAGGTCAATATTCAAATTAGTGACCTAAACCTTGTGTTAACTAAGAGAATATGCCTTTAATCCTTTTAAAATAAGGCAGATAGGATGAGTGTATGGAAATACTACAATTGATGTGAATAACAATAGTGAAGTGATGCACACTACACTAATTCTATATTCTAGGTCAATGAATTTCTTATTTGATTATGATTCATTGAATTACATAATATCATTAACATTTTTGGGAATATTTATTCAACACCACAAGCACGAGATATTTCACTATTTAGGAAAACACTTTATGACACAATGATCAAATATAAGGTTTATAACTCTTCATTACATATTATTTATCAGAAGATAATTCCTATAAATATAGTTCTTTCTCCATTGATTAAATTTTACATAATATTTAGTTTGGATTGTATTTCCATGTATAAATAACCTAAAATTTATCAAGATAATGGTAACTTATTTCATATCAAAATCATCATATTTTAAAATATCTATTTAAGGTTGATCAAGGAATCCATTTGGAATAAAATTAATCAATATGGGTTATGATACCTAAAAAAAGGCTTATATCTCATATGAATGAGTAAGACAATATTGGTGAAATTCTTATTGTATGATATTATAATGATGTATTTTCATAAAAACTATATAGTCATTCACTAAATTATAAGGTTATTTTTTTTAAACTAATACATGGACCCCTTCTTATAAATTTTTTTCATTATATGATTACCAATATTTAGTTAGAATAATTATGGAATCAACTATACTAGAATATAGAAACCAGTTTTATAAGAAAAAAATACTCTCTATGTGGTTTTCCATTAATATTTTTCAAGAAGAATGATTTAAAAATGCAGCATTACATTTATTATCATGAGATTCACAGAATTATGATCAAGAAAAATTATCATCTACTTAAAATTGAAGATTTATTCAATCAAAATAGTGAAGATATATACTTCTTGAAGACTAGACATTGATATAGAAATTATTACATAAGTGTTAAAATGGAAGATACTTTTAATACAACATTTTATATGAAGTATGGTAACTATGAGTTATTAATTATTTCATTTGTACTTATGAATTATCTTTCCATCATCATGGATCTAATGAATAGAGTCCTAACAACTACCTTGATAAATTTAAAACTGTATTTATATAGAAAATTATTATATATTTTAAGAGAAATGATGAACACAAAGATTACTAGTGTATATGTTTAATGAAATTAGGAAATGAGAAAAAGTATGAAAATTTTAGATAGTATAAATTATTGTTGAAAAAATTGTCATCAAAGGGTTATGTTATCACCAGCAAGGAAATATCATTATATCCTTCAAATATTGATATTATCGAAAATTGGAAAGACAAACTACAATAATCAAGATCGAAAATTATCATTGGTTAGCTGGATAATATAATTTATTTTAGATACATTTATCAGGGATATCAAATAAAAAAATATTCCATCAATAAAGGGATTAGAGTTCTTTTAGATATATAAATGTATAGAATATTTCATTTTACTGAAAAAGATATTGGTCACTACACATATACTAATGATACCATATATTAGGGAATGGTTTGAAATATATAATGAAACAACATTAAAGGTATATGTATTAATACCCAATAAGAATGATATGGAAATTTATACTGCCACATGATAATTAATGACTCATGAGAAAAATTACTGGACACATGATTTGGAGCTAAGAGTAGTAATCATTGTAGTGTATATATTTCAGAATAATATATATAGTGGTAATTTTGATATATGTACTAGAAAAAAGATATGGAAATATATATATATATATCCATATAATGAGATTTTTTTTCACTAATGAAGGTGATTTTAATTCATAAAAGACTGTAATAACTCAATATAATACCACCTAAAGAAGGAAAATATGGTGGATGATTCTCTATGTAGAAAAGACCATGCTACCCCATCCATGATGTGGAATGAAAAATTTCTAATACTAATAATTTTTTGAAATGATGCATCATGGAATAATATGGTATATTGAAAAAACCATCTTTATCAAATAAATAAAAAAATATCCCTTAACAAAAAGATCATGGAAGGTTATATGAATGATAAGGAGGAAGTTAAGAAGGTATTAGGTATTATGGAGTTTAACAATGAAAATTATGTAATATAGTTTTTAACCTAGGCATGTGTCCTTAAAAAAATACTAATATAGATATTTTTTTATGATTACCATAAATCATTATTCTTTATTAATCAAGGAATGATGATGATTTATAGAGAACTAAAAAAACGCTTCAGGAGGGATAACATGAACTGGGAGATCAGAGAATATAGATATTGATTCTTGTTATAACATTATGTTAAGAATAAATGATACGAATCCAATGAGATGAAGATATTGTCACCCATAATAGTATTTAAATGGGAAAATATCCCCACTGAATTCTTCTAAGGACTCCCCTTAGCATCTAATGACTATAATATCATTTGGTTCAAAGTTGATCAACTTATAAAGTCATCATATTTCATTGAGATAAATGGATTTTTCACACTTGACATATTCTCCATGATACAAAAATTATAGGTGGCGAAGATTCATTGAGTTACACACTATATTATTTATGAATAAGATCTGATATTTAACTCAGGGTTTAAGAAAATCATTAAGTGAGAGATGGTTATAGAGATGTGTTTCAACACTACTTATCACCCAAAAAATATTGTTAGTCTATAAGAACCACTGAAACTCTAAAAGAAATGATGAAATAATGTTTAATGTATTTCCAATGATTTTGGAATCAACACCTTCAATTATAAGAGTAATCACATTATAATAGTTTCCATTATAAAATTATGATTACCAAAAATATCAATATGGGATGTGATTTAAAACTAAAAAATGATGGGATAATTTTGTATAGAGTAAGCTAACATTATCTGAAAATTTATAAGAAATTAAGGATAATTTTAAAATTATTCAATGATATATGAATGTGGAAAAATTCTATATAATAGTAATCAATATACACATTAATGAGATCTAGATTATAAGGTTTGTGACATAGTTTTCAACTAGATACCTTCTTGGATGTTGGTCATAAGATTTGGGATCAAATGAAAGCTATGAATTAGGATTATAAGTACCTTAAAGATCCTTAATCATGTTGAGGATATAATGTATTTCCTACCTCTCCCTCTAGAAATCCTTTAAGTACATGATGTGTTTCATGAATCAAATTTCATGAATTGGATAGTATTAGCATCCCAAACACTAAATTAAGAAGTTCTAAAACTATAACATTATCTCTAATATGAAAAAATAAGTAGAAATATTTAATCAAGATGATAATGTACTATGTAACATGAATACTCATCTATTCCATTTTCTATGGAGGAATCATAAGTTATAAGGATCTACGTGGGATCCAAATTATATAGTGAAATAAAATTACCCCCAATATTTTTTTGAACATGTAATAAAATTTTATTATTGAAAATAAATTTAATGGGGTTGAATTTCACTACCTTTGATTTTATTTAATAATTTTACATAAATCATATTCAACATAATTTCTTATAAACAACACTATACTAAAACAAAAACCATGATACCATGATGAAATAAAAATATTAAATATGACCATTATATTATATCCATATAATTGGTTTGGATGAAAAAGTAACCCCCATATGAAAAATATATAAATTATTTAATAAAAAATGGCATTTTATCATTGATAATACAATTTTTTTATAAATTTGTTGTTACATATTATATATACAAACATGAAAAATTAATTAATTTTCCAGGTATATCAAATTTTTATTTGGTAAAAAGGATTTGAAATTTGGATTATATGATTAAAAACAATCCCAAAACGAACATTTCATTTTTTGGCATAAAATTAATATTAGTAGGTTGATGTTTATTACTGCAATAATGGTAAAAGGTATTATTTAAAAAACATTATTAACAATATATAAATTTTATTTAATAAAATAAATATATATATAACACCCCAAATTTTGAAAAGAATAATTTTTTGTTAGATACTGTATAGGAAATGAAACAATTACTTAGATTACACTTTTTAGAGTAATGAGTTTCTTTGATAGCATGAATTAAAAATGAGATTGAGTTTTAGTGATCCTAAAATACCCTTAATATATTTTACTATTATTATCTTGAAGTTAAATTAGTTTGAATGAATAGTATTAACTATAGTATGACACACACACACACATATATATTTCATAAATGATATAAATTACATATAAATGTTTATTAAATAATCAATATATTTTTGGTAATGTGATTTTATTCTATGAAACATATGTTTTCTTCAAAAATGATTTTTTTATATTCATTAAAAAATATAATAGTAATGTTTTTTAATATTTTAAAAAATTTATTTGAAAAATTTATATTCAATTTTTGATATAAATTTTCAAAATATACCTTGGGAGAATTATTTATATTTTTCTAAAAAATAAATTTTTCATTAAATAGTTGAAAATATTGTTTTTTTTTGTAAAAACATAGCATTTTAGTGAAATTAGTTATTTATATGTACAAATATTATTATAATATGATATAATTTATAATAATATATATTTAATCATAATAATGTTTTTACACAAAATTATATATTTTTTAGTATAAGTTTTTTTGGTTTAAAAGCATGTTTTTCTAAAACAAATTGAAATGCATAATGTTTCTAATTTTTTTATTTAAATTAACCACTACTAGAGAATTTTTTAAATGAAATTTATATATTATATATAATTGAATAAAAATTTATTTCTTTAAATTGATTATTATTAGTCATACATTTAATATAGAGTAATGTTTTTCTACAAAAAAAATTCCAATTAAAAGCCTATTGTCCCATCACATCTATGGGGACAATATTAAAATAATTGTTCCAAATTATTTAGATTGAGTTTGGATAAAACTATTCCAAATTCGTAATAATTATAATTTTTTTCCCAAATATTTCAGCTTAATATTTTACCGAAATGGATATGGAATGTAGAAAAAAATTAATTACCACAATTAAGGTAAAAATTGATTTACATTGGGGTTAAACTAAAACGATAAGTGAAAAAAATGAATCAAAATATTATCTAAATTTTATGGATTTAGTTTATTAATAAACATTAAATAGTTTTTTCATAAATATGGAAATTACTTATCAATTTACATTAAAAGTGAAATATATAATAAATTAAGTAAAACAAATAGACAAAAAAGACTTTTTTTCCTTTTAATTTTTGAAACAGTTTGGGATAAGAAAAAAACATCATAGGTTTATTTATTGATATTATTTTTAAATATAAATTATTATTTTCTTATCATAATAGTTTATCTTTAATTTTTAGAAATGAAATAATTACATAGAATGATTTAGATATTTCTATAGAGTAATTATTTGATTAATAATTAAATTAAGTAAATGATACTAAAAATATTATATGTGAAGTAAATTTAATGAATTTTTTCTATAACATTATTTTTTTATATTAATATATAATTATATACTAAAGAGGAAAAAATATATTTAAATTTATTAATTATGTTAATATTAATAAAATATGATGAAAGAAGTACTGTTCAAATTGACGTTAATGATATCTTATGGTAAATTATATTTTATTAAATGATTTAAAATTACTAAGAATCTTATATTATGAAAAGTGATTTGTAAATGTTAATAAAATTAAAATATTTCTGATTACTATACTAATCTTAGTTTTTTAAATAATATATTGACCACTAATTAGTAAAAATAATTGTTAATGTAGATAAAGTTAAATCGTTGTTTTTTCATGTTACATGTGATTGTTTCAAAACTAATTTTCATAACACATATGATTTTAATTTTAAAAAATTTATTTCATAATTATAATAATTTAGTATAAATTTCATCATAATCCTCACTATAATTTTTTCTTAATAGATAAATTACCTAGTTTAGAAAAATAGTTACTAAAATTAAAACAAAAAATATTAAACATAATGAAAACTATAATTTGAGGAATAAAAATATCAAAACATATGTTTATATTTAATTAAGTGGTTTATATTTACCAAATAATCCATTAAAAATTTAAATTATCAATTTTTTAGTCACTTTCTATAATAATGACCTTTAACTAGTGAATACTTTTGAGTATTTAATAGAAGACCACTCCTCAACAACTATAAAATGAAACTGACTCCCTTCAATTCTTCACACCTATCTAGAAATTTGGATCACCCTAAGCCTACCCAAATAACTTCAAAAAATCCTTCCACTCATCTTAAAATCCTTGTTTTGGGGGAAATACAAACACTTAATCCTATAGTACAAACCTAAAGAGGATTCCGAAAGAGGAGGAATGTTCTTTAAAGAGTGACTTTATTTTTTTCTACATTCACCACCTCCTACATTTTTTATTATAACATAAGGATATAATTAACAAAATATATTCAATTTAATGTTATTTTTTATGTAAAGGTTAAAACATACCACCACACACACTTCAATAAAATGAGTTATGAAGTCATAATTCTTTTGTTCGGTAGACTACCATATCATGAAACAATGTCATTCATTTTTCCATTACCTCCAATCACGATTGGTTATGATGATGGATGAAAAAACAGATATTTATTGACTATTATATTGATAATAAATGATATAATTTTCCCACATTGTGTTAAATATGTTCAATTGTGTAATATTTGGGATTTGAACATTTATTTAAAAAATTTATGAAGATTCTTGTTTCACCCTTTTAGAATTCATTGAAATATTTTGAAAATAAATAATATTATATAAATTATTTTAATTTTTAATTTTTCAACTACGTTCCTCATAAGATTTGATAAAACTTTCATTTAGGAAATTAGAGATGGATCGTGCATTGGGTAGGGTAAATGGGCCATGAATTCAAAGGTGGATGGAACTATCTAGATTGGTCATCACTTCACAATTTGGGACATATATTATTAATTCAGTATTTTATTGGGCCCAAATATGGAGGAAATATTAAGAATATAATTCCTCACAAATCCTCCCTCTAGACGGCTAGCCAATTAGCACGTTTTAGAGGCTAACTATATGGTTAAACATGGAGAAAAATATTTTTCTGAATTTCCATTTCACACATAAAAAAGATATACAACCATATCCCTCCCAAAATCTATTTAATGGATGTTTTCACTCATTTGGGGGGAGGTTTTGAGGATTTGGGAAGGTTTTTCCAAAATTTTGGATCTTGGGAACCCCCCACAACTCTTTTTTTATGTGAGGAATTTTCAAACATCTCTTCCATGAGGGCTCTCCTCTCCTACCTCCACATTTCCTTTCATTGTTTTCCATGTTTGTAACGTGATTTTTTCTTAAATTAACTTTCTTTATTATTCCCCATTAATTTAATTTGTTTTTCTTATTGGTGCCAAAAATCAAGAGTGAAGACGATACTGGTCCTTCCCCTTTCAATCCACATCAAATGAAAACCGTCTCCACAATGATAACTCAGTCTATGGAAGGGTGATTTTTTTCAAGGTTTATCTAATCACTACCACCTCTATTTACTTATTTTCAATCCATCAACAAACTATAATTCATAAGTTATAATCATTTAATTTTGTTCTAATTTCTATGTATCTCGATTGACACTTGCAGTTGACCACATAATCGGACATGTGTAAATCGTGTGAGTGGAACTTCAATCACAAAAATCCAATAAAATTGGGATCGAATTATAGGGTTAAAGTCACTTCCCAAGACAAAATTAATTATCAAATACTAGGAGGAGATTCTTCCCTAACTGACCATTGACCATATGTTTTCTTTCGGATGAAAATCATAGAATATTTCTCCAATTAGAAGTCCGAAAGTTGACCTATGGCTCATTTTTTAAATATTTGTGATCATGTTAATTTATGTAGGGTTTATTGGTAGATAAGGCTAGAAGGTCCTAATTGAAATAATTATAACTATGTGGGATAATGATATATGAATGATGAAGGGTTAGATTAGATCAACTACATCTTCTTATAAAAGTGTTTTTGAAGAAATTGTTCCTTTGATAATTCCATCTCATTTTATTTTTTACTGTATTGTTTGAAATTGTCCAAAGAACCCCTCCCCCCACATATTTTTTTCATTTGTTTTCACCTATTTTTGTACTTATGTCAATACTATCAAGGGTTGTTTAATTAAAATTTTTCCTTGAGAGAGTGATCTAGTTCAAGCATTGTTCTTCACATAGTAAATCAAAAATATATTTTTTGAAGTTGTGTGCGACAACGCTCATCAGGTTGGCGCCATTGCTGGAAAGGAATGTTGGTTATTCAACCAATTTTAGGATATTTATTTTTTCATGTGTATTAATTTGTTTCTTTTTTCCTTTCCTTCCCTTTATTTTCAATTCAATATTCTCTTTTTTTAGACAATCAATTGAATCCTCATTTATTGATATTGGTTTCCACTACTTTTTTTCTCACTTTTCTATGAAGTATGACATGATCCCATCCTAAGGATATCCTTGATCCCGACCCCAAGATTGAGCACATACTTTTGGCTCAAATCAATGAATCTCAGTCAATGGGATGTGTCAACATTTACCCAACTATGTAATTCCTCCACTCTTGGAATTTTGAAATTGGAAACTCTTCTAAAATGAATATTGAACTGAATACAATTGCTAAAAATAACTTCATTAAACAAAATAGCACTATTTGAGAGTTTGATGCACCTGATATTAATTATCAACCTACATGAATTTCATATCCAACACTCAAATCAGACTTTGAACAAAAATAGGAGTTAATTCACCTTCTTCAAAAATATCATGGATTATCTCATGAGGATACAATCAAACATTTAAAAGAATTAAATGTGGTATGCTAAATAATGAAACCAAGAAATGTCTTTGAATATCAGATAAAACATAGAGCATTCCCATTCTCAAATGATGAAATTGCTAAGGATTGGATGTATTATTTACAACCTGATGACGTAACATATTGGCATGATTTGAAGTGTCTTTTAATGTAGAGATTTTTTCTAGCAAGATGTACCACTTCCATTCAAAAGGATATCTCATGGATCAACCAGACACAGTAGGTGTAAATGAATAAGTATTGGGAGAGATTCCAAAAGTTGTGTGAAAGAATCCCACGTCACCAAATAAGTGAGAAAATCCACATCCAGTACATTTGTGAAGGAATCACACCTATGGAGAGGATCATGGTAGATGACGTGGCTGGAGGGGCATTATTTGAAAAACCACTAGTAGTCGCACATGGATTGCTAGAGTAAATGGCTTAAAAATCTCAACAATTTCACAATCGAGGTACCCCATATGTTAGTGGATTACATCATGTAATTCCATATTCTCTTGAAAGTCATTTTATTGATAAAATGTTGAGTGAGTTGACAAATATTGTGAGATAGATTGATTTGGAATTAAAGTAATCCTAACCCACTCTATTAAGGCCTTATGGAATTTGCACTGAGATGAGCCACCCAATTGACTGTTTCCCCCAACTACAATAAACAGAAGAGTGTGTAGCAGTGTTTCATGGGACACCATATTAGTATGAACAACAACCATATCCCAAAAATAAGATTTATTCCTTTTCTACAACATATTTTCAAGGGTGGAAGGATCAATCAGACATGAAGTATGCCTCTTGACAACAACAAAGGTCTCCCTTTAAATAAAATATCCACCTACCTCCACCTAACCAAAAGGGTTTCAAATAACCCCAAAGAAGATTTTATTCTCATGAATCAACCAGTAAAAACAAGAGAATTCTCAACCAAAGGTAGATTATAATACTTATGATATTTTAAAACAAATTATTATTAATCTATAGAATGAGTTGAAGAGTCGTGGAATAGAGCTGAGGGATTAATAGACTCAAATGAGACAGATTACCACCACCCTCCATGTACTGGTAAGTATGAATTCTAGAAATCTACCGTCCCAATCTACTCCAAATACAAAGGGAAAGGTCAGTGCCATCACATTGAGAAGCAGGAGAAATACAACTGATGCTTATCCACCAACCATTCCATCAGGATTCACCTCAACTTCTGAGAAGCCCCATTTAAGAACAACTGGTGGGAATCCCATATAGAAACAAAAAAGGTATAAAAGAGATCGATGATATTCCTCCTAAACCCATTCCCTTTCCAAACTGGTTTTTTTCAGATAAAGAAGATGAGTGATGAGGCAATGTAAAAGGAGGTTTTAGACACATTCATGCATGTAGAGACAAACATCCCCCTTATTAAGGACAATATGAAAATCCCAAGGTATTCCAAATTCTTAAAAGAACATTGTACTAATCGAATAGGGATCAAGTGGAATTATATGATCAATCTTGGAAGGAATTTTCACCAATAATTATTCCAAATCATGAAATGACAAAAAAGTGAAAGGATCTAGGGACATTCCCTATCACATTAAACATAAGGGAGTTACACTTTTATGGTGATTTATTTGATTTAGGAGCTTCTATAAATGTGATTTCTCACTCTGTATTATCTTTTTTATAGGTTGGTGAGTTGAAGCCGATAAGTTTTGTGGTGCAGTTGGCGAATAAGGCTACATCTTATCCAGTGGGAGTCTTTCGGGATATACTTGATTGGGTATGAGACATGATCTTTCCTATAGATTTATACATTATAAACCTATAGGATTATCATATATGTTTACATGCTCTAATTATCTTAGGTAGGCCCTTCCTAAAAACTGAAAAAACCATCATAAATATTTATTATGATACAATGTAAATTGAGTTTTGATATGATGTTGTGATGTTTAATATTATGGATTCCATAAAGTACTCATCAAAGGACCATTTTTTATTTCTTATCTCCCATTTTCAACCACCAAATAAAAACCCCATGGATTTTGATTTCCCTATTATTAGAGAGATTATGAACATTTGTTCTATTTTGATGACTAAGAACACTTCCACAAACTTTTCTAATGAACAAAACTCTATTTGATGTTATTTTTATGAGGATTCAAATTCTGATTTTGATCATGTGAACTATGATTATGAAATTGTTGCTGAGCTTGAGGATGGATTGGATATATTATTCTATGATTCTAATTTCCTATATTCTTGTACTGATGTTCATTTAACACATATCTCAGTTACTTCATTGTGTTCATCCATACTGCACCCCCTTCATTAGTACTCAATCCATTTCCACCAAATAAAAAATACTTATATTTTTCGAGTGTTGAGACGTTACCTATTATCATTGCTAATAATCTCCCTTTGGTACATGAATAGAAACTTTTGAATCTTTTGAGGGATAATAGCATGTCAATCGGGTTGACCTTGGGTGACATATTAGATATTAGCCCCTCCATTTTCATGCATAGTATTTTTTGAAGCATGGACTAAGATGATTAGGCATCCATAAAGAAAATAGAACCCAAATCATCTGGAAGATATAAAAAAGATGTAAAAAAATTCCTCAAGGAAGGTATAATCTATCCCATTTCAGATTCCCAATGGGTGAGTCCTATTCAAGTTGTTTATAATAAAAGCAGTGTTACTGTCATTAAAATTGATAAATATTATTTAGTTCTAATGAGGGTGAAAAATAGTTGATGTGTATATTAATTATTGGAAAATAAATCAAACCACTCACAAATACCATTTCCACCTCCCATTTATTAATCTAATACTTGAGAGACTATATTGGAAGAAACATTGTTAAATCTCTAATAGATTTTCAGGATACTTTCAGCTTCCTATTGCTCTAAAGGATCATAAGATGACAATATTTACTTGTCCATTTGTCCCATTTTTCTACCATAGAATTTGATTTTGACTCTACAACTCCCCAGGTACCATCCAGAGATTCATGGTGAGTATTTTTTATGATTTTATTGCGACCTTTATAGAGGTATTTATTGATGATTTTATAGTGAATGTATCCTCAATTAATGAATGTCTATGTTGTTTGGGAAAGGTGTTGAATCATTATATTAAGGAGAATTTGGTCTTGAACATCCAAATGTGTCATTTCATGGTAGATCATGGCAATTTATTAGGGCATGTATTGTTAAAACATGGGATGGAAGTTGATAGATTTAAGATATACTTTATTTCATCCTTAACATATCCTTCATGTGTTCATGATATTAGATCATTCCAGGGGAATGCATGATTTTATCAGCTACTTAGAAAATATTTTTTGTATTATTTCTCTTTCTTTTTCATGATTACTTCAAAAGGATTCTACTTTTGTGTTTGATTATTCATACAGGGTTGCAGTTGATGAGCAGAAGAAGTGTCTGGACACTCCACCAATCATAAAACCCCCACAATGGGACACTAATTTTGAGCCAATCTGTGATGTATCTAACTTTTCTGTTGAATATGTCTTATCTTAGAGTGTGGATGGGATTTCATATGTGATTTTCTATGATTTGAGGACATTGTATTCAGCTCAATTAAACTATAACACCATGGAAAATGAGTTTCATTCTGTCGTATTTTATTTGATGAATTCCATTAATATATATTGGGCTCTAAAGTTGTTGTTTTTTATGACCATGCAGGTATAAGGTACATATTGAATAAAACAAATTCAAATCCAAGACTTATACGATGGATGCTCATTTTTAAAGAATTAGTTATTGAAATAAAGGGCATGAAGGGGTCAGAAAACCTGGTAGTGGTCCAAATGAGTAGGATTATTCACACACTAGAGGCTAACACCTTGGACAAGGATCCACTACGGGACACTTTCCTTGATGGGAATATTTATTCCATCTTAAGTATACATCCTTGGAGTGCTGATTTTGTGAACTGCCTTATTGAATCTAAAATCCCATAAAATTAAAAAAACCATCAAGACCAAAAATTAAATAGACATTCTCGGTATTATGTGTGGGAAGATCCCAACTTTTGGTGCATGTATTGTGATCAAGTCATTAGTGGTTGTGTTATAGATGATGAGTTTGAGTCTATTCAACATTTATTCTATACATTTTCATATGGAGGACACATTGGGCCCCAAAGAATAGTGAGGAAAGTGTTAGACTCAGTATTATATTTCCATAGCTTATTCAATGATGACCATGTGTTTTTTAATTCATGCTCTCATTTTGAATACACTGGGAGCATTTCTAAGAGACACAAGACGCCCCGACAACCAATACTATTCTGTGAGATTTCGTATGTGTTGGGAATATATTTTATGGGTCCTTTTACTAGTTATTTTTGTTTATTGTACATTATGGTCACTATTGATTATGTGATCAAATGGGTTGAGTCTAAGGCCACTAGGAATGATGTTTCTCATGTTGTAGTGAATGTTTTCAAAGCATAGATTTGTTAACGGATTGATGTATCGAATTCGATCATTAGTGGAAAAGGGGAACATTTTTTGAATTGGATTTTGTCTTCCCAACTTCAGAATTATTGGGTGACACACAAAACATCAACACAATACCATCCCCCCAAAAAATGTCTAGGCTGAGGTTTCAAATAGGGAGTCGAAACACATTTTTTAGAAAACCATGTTTCTAAATATAAGGGATTAGATAAAGTGGTGGAATGATGGTATTTGGGGTTATAGGATGGAATAAAAAACTCCCATTTGAATGTCTCCATTTTGGATTGTTTTTGGAAAGCCCTTAATCTCCTCATGGAAGTCGATCATCGAGCATATTGGTCAACAATGAAATGACACATGGATTTGGCCCGAGATGAAATTCAATGGAAGCTGCAAATTCAAGAGAATGAGGAGTTTTTATTTCCATCATTTTATAACTCAATGTTCTATAAGGAATGATAAAAATTATAACATTGGAAAATGATCTTGCATTTGGAGTTTCATGTTGGAGAGAAAGTCCTACTATACAGATCATGGAAAAAGCTAATGCCTGGTAAGCTGCGTTCTAGACTGTTAGGTCAATATATTATATCAAATGTTTATCATTATGGTTCATTTAAGGTCACATAATAAGACACATGAAGGAGACTTACAGTAAATGGGAAAAGTAAGAAAAAATACATTTAGGGACTTCCTACTGATGTTGTGGATTTCATCACACTGCAAAATACCATCATCACTTGATAATATGAGGTTGTTCCTAACCCTTTCACCATTATATTATTTATCATATATTGAATTTTACATTTCTTGAGCACATATCATTTAATACTTTCACATTAAAGACAATGAAATATTTCATGTGTGGGGGAGGGGACAACATTTTGGGGTAGTTATTTAGGATTTTCATTTTTTGTATTTTTTGTGTGTTTTCTATTATGTTATTGGTTAATTTTTTTAACAAAAATTATCAAATAAAAAGAAAAAAACAAAACAAATCACGTAATATATTAATTTGGATATGTAAGATATGGAAAATTATTTATTTCAAAATTCATCAGTCGTATGATAATAAAGTGTAATATTTCTTTACTAAGGGTTGATTTCTATAAAAAATGAAGTGTTGATGATATGATTTTTTGTGTCATAATAAATCCTTTTAGATTATGACACCATTCACTGTGATTTTTGTTTATGGTAAATTGTGTCATTGATTTATCCACATGTGTTTTCATACAATCATGACTTGTGAGTTTCTCTTACCAAATTTAATGTATATTCAAGGTAAGTAATTATTTTCAGCCAATAACATGGTCTCTCAATACATTAATTTATCTTCTGATTGTTTCCACCGTTGTACTCGATTGACCTATGTGTGTGAACCTAATATATGACTATTGTACACCCTCAAAAAAACATTCAAATAAAAAACAAAAAAACCGAAAAGAAAAAACAATCAATAAAGAGGGGAGTGAAGAAACATAAAACATGTGGGGATAATTAGGTCAGGAGCTCATGGTTTGAATTCTGGGAATGATTGAATATGTGGGATTTTGTAATTTTATTACAATGGATGTTGAAAAGGATTTGTGGAAAAGAAGAATATAATAAGTAACGTTTTTATTGACCTTAATATACTAGATAAAGGGTGGAGATAGAAGCATAAAATGATTGGTCCACACACACATGTGGGTAATTAGTCGCATTGTTTACCCATGACATGCTTCACTATGATTAGTGTCATTAATCTCACTGGATTTTATTTTGATGCAATTTATGAGATAATGAATTTAAAATTTATTGATATTTACTCTTAATGGGATTATTATTTTCCCTATTTTTCCACTAGGGATTCAAGATTATGAACTTTCATATCAGGTCACAATTTGTGTTTGGAATACAAGATATAAGGTTTTTCCTAGGAGTGCATATGGGTAGGTGTGGGGTAGTTGGTAAAACAAATATTATTGACTATTTTATTGATAATAAATGATATAATTTCCTCACATTATGTTAAATATGTTCAATTATGGAATATTGGGGAGATATCATTCATTTTCAAATTTGATGAAAATCCCATTTTAACACATTTAAAATTCATTTTAGTATTTTGAAAATATTTTTAATAAATTATTTTAAATTTAAATTTTCTAACTTTGTTACTCACTAGATTATATTAAACATTAATTCAGGAAATCAAAGTAGGATCTCTCATTTGAGTGGGGTAAATGGGCCATGAAAACAAAGATGGATTAAACTATCCAGATTGGACATCACTTCACCAAATGGGATGTATCTTCTTCATCTGGGCTTGGATTGGGAAAATATTTGGAGGCAAAATCAGGAACATGATTTTCAAAAATAATATTTCTTGATGGAATCCAATTCATGGGTTTTGGAGGTCAACTATGTAGTGAAACATGGAGAAAACTATTTTGATGAATTACTATTTCACACATAAAAAAATATGAATACCTAGACCTCCCAAACTTCATTTAATGGTGGTTTCCACTCTGGGGGGTTTTGGTCCAGGATTTGGAATGGTGTTTCCAAAATGGTTGTTCCTAGTAACACCACACAACTCTTCTAAGAAGTAATTTATTTTGCAAACATCTCTTCCCAGAAGGCTCTCCCCTCCGAGATCCACATTGTATTTATTTGTTTTCAATGTATGTAACATTAATTTTTATTAAATTATTCTTATATATAATTATATATTAACATTTTTATTTTAATTATTTTTTATGGAAATTATGAGTGTTGATGATATTGGGTGTCCCTCTTTCAATCCATTATATATTTAAGCACTCTCCACGATGATAAATCCACCCATGGAAAAGTGATTTCTTTCATACATGATCTAATCAATAATAAATTTATTTATTTATATTATATCCATTAAAATTCTTTAATTAATTAATAATGATCAATTAATTGAATTTTAATTTCTAAGAAACATGATCGAATTTCACTTGAGCACATAGTCAGACTTGTGTAAATCATGTGAGAGAAACTTCAATCGCCAAAATCCAATCAAATTGGGATAGAATTGTGGGTTCAAGTCTCATACCAAAACACAATTAATTATAAAATATAAGTAGGATATTCTTCACTGACTAACCATTAACCTTATTTTTTTATATCAGATGTCAATCGAAGCAGAGTGATGCGATTGGATGTCCAGAAGCTTTCATAAGGCACATTTTTCAATATTTATGGTCGTGTTATTTTTAGTTGGGTTTGGGGGTTAAAAGGGTTAGGGGATCATAATTTAATAAATTATAATCATATAGTATAATGATAATTTAATAATGAAAGTTATATTTGATAAAATATATCTTCTTATATAAGTGTTTTAAAAAAAAATTGTCTTGGATTGTTCCATCTAATTTGCTTGTTTAGTGTATTGTTTGAAAGTCACAAAACCAATCCCCCCATTTTTTTAATTTGTTCTAACCTATTTTATTACTTCCTTGAATCCTATAAAGGGGAGTTTAATTCAAATTCCTATTTGATAGATTGACCTGGGTTAGTCACTGTGCTCCACTTAGTAAATCACAAATTTTTTTTTTGATTGCGTCTGCAGCAACACTTATCAATGGAAATAGAGTTTTTATATAATATTTAAAACACAATTTTCTTAATGGATTAATTTTATCATATATATATATACACTTTTTCCATTTTTTAAGGGAAATAATAACCTCAATCATCTATACGGAAGACTACCTCCTCGATAAGCGATGTGATTCAGTTTTTACTAACACATTACATGGAATATAATGAAGATAAAGGTAAAAATAATTGTGATTTTAATGAAATAATTATTATATTAATGACATATTTATCATTATAGAAATAAAATATATCATTTTATTTTTACCTTCCACTCACTAACAAAAATGATAACTTTGTTTGTAGATGTGTGGACTATGGCATCCTCGAAGCAACATGATTCATTTTTTCATCACCGCATCGCATAGATGACATATATAAGTAAATATAATTATTTAATACAGTATATTTTATATTATTATAATTTTATAAATACATATTTTACATACCTTCTTTCACTAATAATTTTTGAAAATGGAAAATGTTACTCATGTGTACATATGACCTACCATCTCTATGATCGTAATGTTAGTTCATTTTTCATAACCATATGAAATGATTTTATTTAAAAGTAAAATTTATGTAAAATATTATAATTATTTAATTATTTTTATTTTAGTTATTTTTAAATAATTACTACATTGACCATAGTCAACTTAATAAAGTAATGACACATAAACTGAATATGGTCAAAATATTAGACTAAAGCTTAATTAATTAAGTAATTAAATATAACAAGTTTATAAGTCATATATAACATAAAATAATATTTTGAAAGGTCCAAAATAATTTTATATAAATAAAACTAGGATATTAATAAGGATGATAAATAACATGTGTGATGAATCAAACTCGAGTTAAGAAATTTTCTCGTCTAAGTTTTACTTCAGTGAGATATACACCACATTCAGCATGTATTTTTTGTCATATAGTGTATATTCAACACATTAATTTATTTTATGATTATAATAATTATATTTATAGGGATTTAAATATCAATTTTAGGACCCCACTTTCATGGGGTTTACAGTTTCAAATTTAACAACGTAGTTTGGGAGTTTGTTTCACAATTTTCCTATTTTGAGATGTATGTTTTATTATAAACCAATGTTATAATGATGTGCATGTAAATCCCCATTGACATGATATATCAAAAATATCATTATTTTTATGATATTTTATGTTTCAATTAATTTTATTATTTCATGGGGATAATGATTCAATGTTTTAAATGTGTTAAGTGTATTTTGTCACATGAGCCTCAGCCTGGTGGGTGAGGACTCTTATGTGCATCCAAGTGACCCGAGTTCAAATCCAGGGAGAGGAACAATTTATGGGGTACTGATTTAGTACTATAGCTGGAACTACAACAGGCACTGTTTGGCACTGTAGTAGCTGGGAATTTGCCCCTGTTTGGCCCATCGGGCCACTGATTTGGTCCCCATGTCCTTTAAGGCCTTCGGTCCACCCATGGCTTCAGTCTTGTAAGGCCTTCATGCCAACATAGGTGTAGTTTCAAATCAGAAACCCTACAAGTAACAAGCTCTATAGAAGGATGAGCAAGGAGCTTTCACCACAACTGAAGCTACACGGATTGCAAGATCGAGATGGTATGACACATGCCATCAGGACAAGATTATGCATGCATGGGATAGCCTAGCCGAACAGCAATGCAAATGTGGAGAGATGATTAATTTCGTGATGAAGATGCTGGGGAGGAGCATTTCTAAGTAGTTAGTCTAGGTTGTATGTAATGTTTGAAGCCTACGGGTAATGAATTCCTCTAATGCATATGGTCCATATAATAAAAATTCCTATGAGAATTGTAAGGGTTCCACCTCACCCCTTGAATGGTGGATTATCAAAATCAATAAAAAAATGAAGGCCTTTAGGCCATTGGATGGATGGTAAGTGTATTTTTTTATAATCTCATTGTTTATCAGTATTATATATGATTATGTATTTGATAAGGAAATATTATAACATTCATGAATTATATTCTCCACTAGTTAATCATGATATTTTAATGTTATTGTACCAATTATATACACTTTTTAGTCTAATATATTTGAGAAATTCTTCTTAATAAAACATGATTTCATTTATCTCTTTAGTTAGAAATATGTTTTCTTTAAAAGACACGTTTAAAAATATTATTTTAAATTTTTTTTGGAAAGTATAATTAATTTCAAAAAGGGTATTTTTCTCAATAAATGTTATAACTAAAATTTAAAATCCCCTTTTATAATATTTCATTTATATATTCAAATAAAATGATTTTCAAAATGATTTATGTTAAATAAATTTATTATCAAAATAAAAATGGAATTTTACTAAAAAAGTATTAATGATTATTTATGGTATTTCAATTAATAAACCAAAAAACCCCTTTTTTTACTTATTATCCAATGAGTATAGTTTTTAGTCATAACATCCTCATTTTTCCTATAGACAGATTTAAACTACTTCAATGATATTGGTATGAAACCTCTTTCTTTTCCATGAGATAATCATATTTCAATGGTGTTGTTATGAAACCCATTTGCTTTCCAAGTGATAATAATATTTCAATGATATTTACCTGAATACAATTTATTTTCTATAAATACATATGAATATAAAATAATAATGATAATTTCTATGTGATTTGTGATGAAATATATATTCACTATATTCATGTAGTGGTTTGTAGACATTATATATGTTGGGTGTCCCCTTAAAAGGTAGGGTGAGCCAGTTATATCTTACATGATGGGTGTTCCAAGATAGATCTTTAATTCATTGGTATATGATTATATTCTCTAGATAATTAAATTAGAGGTTAGATATATTGTTATTCAAATTTTTAATAGTTATTTAATAGTTCTGTTATGATTCTTTGAGATGATATTTCAAGATTCCTATATGTCTTACCTATGATTTTGTAAATTTTATGATATTTCATTTGATAATTATTTTTATTACATGAATCATTATTATAGATTCTTATGACTAATAGCTTTTTTAAATACTTATGCCATTTTTTCATGTTCTATGATCTAGGTATTGATGTGTATGAAAGTGATTTTGTTACACACATACAGATTGACTATGTAATTGGACTCGTATACCCATCTTATGGTCCTTATTGATATTCATTTGTTAATGATTAAGTTTTTTCATACTGAGCATTTGAGATCACCCTTATTATGTTTTCTTTTCCCCATGCAAGAAATTATATGTTTGAACGAGTTATCTCAAGAAGTGATTTCATATTGATGGGGATAATGTCATAATGTGAAAACGAAAAGTGAGGTTAAGTTAGTGAAATGCCTGTATATTATCATGGGAATTATCTATATAAGAGTTTGTATTAATTATCTAAAACATTACACTAGAATGTTATTTTGGTATATATGAGATCTAAATTTTCCATTTTTTTGTCGAATAGATTTTATGGGAGAAAATAATGGGTAAAATTTATCAGCACCAAATCCAGAAATGATATGTTTATGATTTTAGCAATAAATTTGGGATTGTGTGTCTTGGGATATTATAGTGTATATAAAAGGATATTTTATATAACTTTTGAGATTTTTATATCATCATGTGATGTTATATTATTATTTATGGATAGAATATTAGGACTATAAGATTAAGTTTGATTTTACATTCAATGTATTAGACACCCCTTTTGATGTTTTAAGTGATGAGATCATAAAGTGAAAAATGAATATTTAGGGGAGTACTTATTAGGTTTAAGGGTATGTAAAGCTTATTTGATTTATGAATTATTGTTTTATATTTTTTGGTAAAATGTTTTGTGGTATTGATAACCATTTTGATTTAATGATATTTGATATTAAGGTAATCATTTGAAAATGTTTTATCTCATAAATTACCATGATATGGAAAAGAGATTTTGTGACTCAGTGAATAATGAAAATTCAATAAATAGAGATATCATGATATTTTGTGTTTTGGGATCTGAAATGTATGAGATAACATTTTTGGGTAAACAAACATTGAATTTAATGTTATTTAGAAATAATTTTTTAAACTTTGGGTATCTCTTTTGAATGTCGATGATTAATGTATCATCTGAATGTGTGCCCATTCTAAGAATTATCCTACCATGTTCTAAACATGTTAAATTTTTTAAATGTCAAAAAATAGTTAGAATAAATTTTTATACCTTTTATAATTATATGATCATTTAAAAGTGGAGTTATAACACATCCCTAATGAAAAATTAATCTTGATTACTCATCTTTTAGAGAAATAGATATTCTTGTAGAAATTGGTTAATGGTTGGAATTCTATTAACCAAGTATGTATATTTCCATATTATTTTAGTCAAGATGGTAAGTGAATTTTTCAAATATAGTAAAATTACCATGAAACAAAATATATACTATTACCTTCATTTTTTTTGAATGTATGGTCTTTTTGATTATCATAGATTTATGGTTCGGAGGCCCATATATTTATTTTCTTCATTCACTTGCATGTGATTAATTAATTCATCAATATTCATAATTCTTTATGATTCTATATTATTCCCACCCATGTTCTTAAATTTCAAAACCTAGTGATGTGTTATTTAATTAGTAATTTTTTACTTACCATTCTCTCTTATTAAGAGGATTTTATATTAATATTATTTACGATATAGGTTTATTTCAAAATCATTATCAAATGATTATCCTTCGATTAACAAGATAAAGTATAAATTGTAAGAATATAATTTATTGGGGGGGAGTATGTAACACCCCAAGAATATAATAGAATGATTTTTATCAATAGTGTAAAGGATTTAAAACACTTACATAAGTTTTATTATATGATACAATGAGTTTCTTCAATACCTTGTGCTACATGAAAGACCTTGTTTTACAAAACATAAATAACCCCTGCTATATTTTAACATTAAAACCTCAATGTTAAATTGATGGGTAAGAATTTTATTGACAAGTTTTTGAAATATATTAATATATATATTAGTAAATATAAATTATCTAAAATTTTTTAGTAAATAATAAATCAATATTTAGAAAAGTGATTTTATAATTCAATAAATGTGTTTTCAAAAAAAATTATCATCATTTTATTTCATGAAATAATTTTATAATAAATTTTTTAAATTTTATAAATCTTTTTGATAAAATTAAATTCATTTTT
Source organism: Viscum album (assembly GCA_963277665.1). NCBI lineage: Eukaryota > Viridiplantae > Streptophyta > Magnoliopsida > Santalales > Viscaceae > Viscum > Viscum album. The sequence continues at coordinate 1,227,116,469 of OY728127.1, read as the reverse complement.
GGAATAATAATTTCAAATTTTATTTTGGGGTGAAATGTTGTTATTTTTTAGAAATAATATTTTTTAGTGAATAGTTAAAAACACTGATTTTTAAAAATTAGTTCCATTCAATAAATTATGTAATTTAAATGTTACAAAATATTTTGAGTATGTCTTAAACAAAAATATGTTATATATTATAAACAGAATTAATTTTAATCAACATTATATTTTTATTTAGTATAATATTGTTTATTTGTTTTAAAAATGGTTTTTTTCTAAAAAAATTGTTTTGAAATGTATAATGTTTCTATATTTTAATTAATTTATATAATTAAAAATTTAGAACAATTAAAATTAAAAATATAAATTATATATCATTAATTTTTATTTTAGTTTCATTCAATTATTAGTATAAGCCTTATAGTTAATATAGAATCATCGGTTTCTAAAAAACCTACTCTTAAAAATGATTTGTCTTACTATGATTCTGGGATCAATTTTAAATGAAAAAATTATCCATGTTGGGAATTGAATATTCATAAATGGATTCCTTATTCATTATCAAAATAATTTATAATTTATAATAATATCATCTTAATATTTGACCAAAATAAAAATTTAATACAATAAATATTAATTATCATGGATGATGTATGAATTGAACTATCAGGGGTAAAACTAGAACAATATAAGTGAAATGACCTAAAATGTTATACTAATTTTATTGAGTGATTATATTTTGATATTTTCCATCAATTACCAAAAAATAATTCCATTATTTTCCACTGTACTTTGAATATTACCAATTAATATTTCAATATTTTACATTTGTTCCTTCTAATCTCCAGTATGGATTGGGAAAGTGAGAAAAATAAAATTGGATTGGTAATGGATATTATTTTTATAAATGTATTTTTTCATAATTTATTATATATAATTTTTATATAATAAATAATCTTTTAAAATTGTTATGAAATATCGACACATAAATTATTTAAATAATAATTAATTAATGTAAATGACACTAAAAATATTATTACTCAACTAAATTTAATGACATATTATGCTTAATTTTTTTTAGGTGGATATTTCGTGTTACACAGCTGAGAAAATAAAATAGTAATATTCCATAATTTTATTCGTTTTATAAAATTCGATTTAAATTATTAATGTTAAAACTCACATTAATGTAATTTTATGATAAATTATATTTTATTAAATGATTTAAAATTAAAAATAATATTATATTCGTGAAGTTATTTTTTAATGTTAAAAGATATCAAATATTACAATTAATAGAAAAAATTTTGTTTTATAAAAAATACTAATCCCTAATTAGTAAAAAACATTATTAGTGTGATTATGGTTAAAGCTCTATTTCTTAATGTTTCTTTCACTTATTTTTAAAAGAAAATTCCATCTCAAATATAATTATCATTTTTTAAATTATATTTTATATTAATAATTAGTGTGTTTAAATTTTCTAAAAATCCTTGGAATTTTAGTCTTAAAGTATAAATTTCTTATTTATAAATATGATTACTATAATAAAAACCCTAAATTGTAAAATTAACTTAACATAGGTGTTATGAAATAAATATTTAAAACATGTTCATTATTTTTTGGTAGAGGTGTGTACAGAAAATATATTACCTAATCTCATTTAATTATCTATTTTTCATCCATCTTAGGTAATATTTACTTTCCAATAGTGAATATTTTTGAGTATTTTCATGAATACCACTCTTAATTAACTATTAAGGGGAACTGACTCTCTTCACATCTTCACACACCTAAGAAATTTGTATCATCAAAAACATACCCATATCGCATTAAAAAATCCCTCCCTATATATGAAGCCTCATTTTTCTTCCATAAATCCATCTATTCAAGGATTTATTTCAAGCCTATGGGTGATACCTGAAGAAGAGGTAATTTTCTTTAACATGTGTATTCATTTTACTTAATTTTCTACCTCCTTAATTTTTTTTTACCATGGAGATATAATAATTTATCATCATAAATCTACTTATAATTTGCTATGTGAAGGGAAATACCTATAACTACACACAATACCATTAAATATCTTATGAAATCTTCATTCGTGTGTATAGTGGACTACTGCGTCATGAAAAGATATCATTATGTTTTTAATTAACTCCACTCATAGTTCGATATCCTGATGTATATAATGTGTTTATAACATATTTATAAAATTATTGTACATTTTTATTCTTTATTTAGTACATAATGTTTTTAATTTCATTCCATAAGGGATACGATAACGTCACTCATGTGTACAGTGGACTGCCGCCTTGCGAAGCGACGTGATACATTTTTTGAAAATGAGTCACATAGAATGTAACAAGGGTAAATATAACAAATATATATTATATAAAATAATTATTTATTATATTATTGAAATATTAATAATTATTTATATTTATTCTATCATTTTCTTTTTATCCATTCACTTAATGAAATAAATTATAATTTTGCATGTGGATGTGTGTACTACCACCGTCACGAAGAGAAGTGATTCATTTTTTCATTAACACATTACAAAAAGTATATATATAATTTAAAAGAGTTAAAAAATTTGGTATTTATTATATTATTCTAAATCATTTATTTAAAATATCAATTACCCTATTTTCATAATGATCATTGAAAAATGGAAATGTTACTCATGAGAATGTAGGACCAACTAGCTCTATAATAATAATGTTAGTTCATTTTTAATAAACATCATTCATTTTTTCATGTAATAAAATTAATAGATTTTAAAAATGATAATTATTGGTTATTATTATTCTGGATATGTTTAAATAAAAACATATTTTACCATAATCAACCAACCAAAGTCATTTTGGAAACGTAAGTCGAATATTGTTAAAACATCCGCCTTAAAAGTAACAGATTATGTAAATGAATATAAAATTTTATTAATTGAAATAAAATTTATATTAAACTCGTGGATTTTTCTTAAGAACATAAATAACTAACCTAATTTTATTATTTATAAACATGTGGAGTATGTGTTACAAATCGAGCATGACGTATTGGTTTTTCTCATCTCACATTTATTTCTGTGAGATATATTCCATATTCACCGATAATTATTGTTTTGTTATGTATATTCAACCCATGAATATGTTATACTATTATTATACATAAGTTTTTATTGATATAAATATCCATTTTATGATTCCTCTATCATGGTGTTTTCAGTTTCAATGTTACCAAAGTTATAAGTGATTTTTTTCTTAATTTTCCTTCATTGAGACATATGTTATGTTATACACCTATTTTCTTTTATAAGGTGTATATAATACCACATTGAAATGTATTAAAATATATATAATTAATATAATGATATTATATATTTTATTTAATGATATAATTTCATATGGATTATAATTCAATATTACAATAATTTTAATTTTTTTTGGAAAAATGGTATCATTTATTGGGATTGTGTATGATTAATTATCCGATGTTAAAATATTATAATTATCATGAATTAAATTTGAAATCTATACATTTATGATATTTTCAAATAATTATTCTATTATCTCAGTCTATAGTACTTAAAAATTTTGTTAATTTTTTTTCAATAAAATGAATTTCGTTCTATCTTATGTAAGAAATCTCTTTTCTTCCAAAAGAATTTTTATTTTTTTATTTTTTTATAAAGTGATTTAAAAAAATAGTAAATTTATCTCAATAAGATTATTATTTTATTTTAAAAAATTATACTATAATATCTTGAGTTTATTTTTAGAGAAAAATATTTTCCAAATTTATTATGTTTTAAAAAGTGATTTTCAAAATGAAAAAGTTGTTTTATTCAAATTTTTTATTGATCCTTCAATGGTATTTTCGTTCATAAATTTCAAAAAAAACAATTTTTTAATTATGGTCAATTTTGGAATACATCGTAATGATTACGCCCTTAGAATTTCACTAGATATATATTTTCTGTTTAAATGATATTTTTATGGAAAAATAGTCTTTTCCACGAGATGATCATATCAAAAATAGATTAGTTTAAAACCCATTTATTTTATACATTTTAGTCATTTTAAAAATTAATTTAAATGAAACACATTTATTTTTCCATTCATTAATAATGTTACAGAATCAAAATGATTTTTTCTATGGGTTTTTTGATGAAATATCATTGTACATTATTCATGTTTTTGATTGTAGACATTATATATGATTGGTGAATCATGATAGTTATGAGTGAACCTATTGTAGCTTATATTATGGGTGATCCTAGATATAACTCAGTGGCATTAGGTATTTATTATATCCTCCAAATGGTTATTTTGGTAGTGGTTTATAACGTAATTCCATTATGTAAGAGTCCTGTATAGGTTTTGTAGGGGTTCTATGAGATGATACCCTATTATGAAATTATATTTTATCTATGCTTTATAAGGTTTTATGTTCATTCATTTGATCAATATTGATATAACATGGATCATTATTATTGAATATTATCACTTTTTCCTTCATTAAATCTTTATTTATTGTTTTCATGTTAGATGAATCTAGTTATATATGGGTATGAATATGGTTCTATTATACTCATTCACTTTGATTATGTCATCATACCCATATTCTATTCCTATGCTTGCTGATGAAATTCATATTTTAATGCTTACATTTTATCATAATTACAATTTTAGATCACCATTATAATGTTTTCTCCCCACTGGGGTATAAATAATGTGGTTTATTTAGATATTCCTAAAAGTGATTTCATATGGATGATGATGATGTCTTAATGTGAAAAATAAAATATGGGATAAGTGAGAGAAATGTCGATTAAAGTCATATGAATTGTTTATGTATGAAATTTAATAATTATATAAAACTATAAACATTAATTTTTCTTGAGAATGTATGTGATCCATGTTTTCCTTTATGATGTTTTATTGATTTGATGGGAAAAATTATGGTACCAATTATCAGAATCAAAGATAGAATTATAATGTTTACGATTTCAACAAGAGATTTTGGAGAGTTGGGCTTTAATGTTATAAAATCTATTCTAAAAATTAGATCTAATATAAATTTTATGAATGTATACATTATTATTAACACTAATTTTGTTGGAAATCAATAGAATATTTTTTTAATAACACATAAGAGTAAGAATACAATTTTTTAATTAATCAATTTTTCTATATATACAATATTTTAATTTAAAAACTAATTTATATTATTTATATATACAATTTAATTATATAGAAAATTTCATATATTTAGCACATAAAAAATTTTGTAATTTGGGTTATTTTTTTGGTAAAACATATATTACTCAATTGAAAAATTACCACCATGTAAAAAAGATGGTAAAATGTAAAATTCAAATTCTAGAAAAAATAAATCATATTTAAAACTTATTTGAATTTTTTGTTTCATTACCAATCCTTTACCACCCCAAAATTCATTTTTTCCAATTTGGGATCCATTTAACTATTAGTTGCATTAGAGAATAACTCATATGTAATTTGAATTGATAGTAATGTCTTTTTTATCAATTAATAAAAAGAGATCATTTCCATAATAATTTTATGAAAATTAACAACTTTTAACTCTGAAATATTTCATCCCAAGTATTTATACAATCTCTATCCCACATCTTATAATACATGGTCTTCGAAAATAAAAATCCATGGATCCTTTATAAATTATCCATGGGAGACCATCTAAAGGGAGAAAGTAATTATCTCAACTAATATCTTTTATATTATTTATAATTTCACCCTCTCGGGTATTTTTTATCCATTAATGTATGTGTTCTATTTTTCAAAGAAACATTAAATTTAAGGTAAAAAAGATTTAATTAATGAATAATTTAATTATTATAAAATTATTGTTATTTTTATAACATAATTATTTTATTTTGTTACCCCACTAATATTATATAAAATATCAGAGCATTATCACTAGATATGTCGACTAACACCTCCATAGATTGAAATATCTTTTTTTAATTACCACCAATAATTAAAGATTTTAATAATTTTTATAATGTATAAGCATGAAATTTATGAAAATATTAACATTATAGAATGAATTTTTTTTGAATATATATTACAAATAATTAATATTTATATTAAATTTGATCAATTTAGTTGAACATGTCACTCCACCCTTCATTCTATTTGAATATATTTGAATCCAATGGATGTATAGATATTATTTTTTAATGGAATAATAATGAATATATATATATAATCTTGAAGATCATTTAGATACTTTAAAACACCATTTATCATTATAAACATTCCAAAATTGTTGGGGATAAATTAATCAAAAATCCATAAGTAATTTACATAAGATAATATTATTTGTAAATTAAATAACAATTAACAATTAATCATATGTTAAAATAAAAATATAGATGAATAAATTTGTTGAGAATATATTTAATACAATTTAAGTTCTTCCTATTACATAAGGCACACATGGAGAATGGATCAATAACTATGAGTAAGATTTTCCTGATTGAACATATATTCTTGAGTTATAGTGATTCCTTTTTTAATCTTGTTTTTTATAGATTTCATAAATAATATTACTTAAATATAATTCCTTTATATCTAGGGATATTGACATTATTAATTCAATTCTTTACCATGATCAATTTCATTCACAAAATTATATCATTATATAGAATAATTTCCATCAATGTAAGTGGTGGTTTCACATCCTTGTCCATATTTCCCATTACCAACAATAATCTATTATTAATATAGAAAACCAATTATGTTTTATATTAGGTTACCCTCGTATGTTTCATTTCCTCTTTAAATTATACATTTTGAATTATTTTAATATATGAAATTAAAACAACGGTATTTTAAAATATTAATAATGATTTCTATAATTTCAAAATAAAAGGTCTTATATTTCAATATAAATTCTTATTTATTATAATTATTTCCATTAAAATGTATATAATTGAATATTTTTTAAAATTAAATTCCAATTTTTTCAGTTCTCCTTTTCAAAAATGCAATTTTATGTGATCTAAAACTTCTTCCAATTAGAAAATGTTAAAAATGGATTTTTAAAACTCAACTATGTTTTCACTATCATTTTCCTCTTTATAATTAAAGTATTTATTTGCATGGAAATTATTTTTCATTATTTATCATCTTATGGTTTTTTTAAATCCTCTTATAAGGTGGTTTAATTTTTTATTTCAATTTTTTTATTTATATGATAAATTTTGATGATATCAATCAACAATATTATGAATCTAATTTTTTCAACCCATAGATCTATTATGATGAATTGAATGAAACACATTTTCATCCAATGGTAATTTTAAATATATTGAAATAGTTGTTAAATTATGGAACATATTTTTTTGGATGATTAACATAAATTTTATTATATTACTATAATGAATTTTTAAAAATATTATAATCATGAGATATTTTATAATGTGTTGTTATTGATATTATCCAAAAATAATGTGTGAAAATTCATAGATATAATCACGAAAAAATACTTATAATTTTTGGATATGATAAAATTTAATGTGTGGGCCTTATTGGATATTCATAGAAACAATATCTTGGGGATTCTTGGCTTTTCTCATAATATGATGTACCCAATTCATACGGTTATAACCAAAATCATTGATCTTATATGTCACAAGGAAATGATATATTACTTAGTCATATTATTATTATTATGATCCATATACCATTTTTTTATCTTGGGGTTTCATATTTTACTATCATGGTATATTGTTTTCTCAATCATCATCATCTATCATAAATCATGGATATATCCCACAATTAGATGTTCTTTTAATTATATACTTCTCTTTATATTTGGTTTTATCTTATGATTTTTTCTAACCATTGATCCTTTGATGAAATGTGTTCCCTTATTGAGAATTTTATCCGTCAAAATTATTATGTTTTCATTCCATAAGATGTTGATATTATTTTAACATATATTTTTAAGGAAGCTTATTGGGATCATTTATGGAAGAATTATCACATTAAATTTATAATATTTCTCTTATCTAGGTTGTATTCAAGATAACTAAAACATTAATTCTTTGGATTTTGGGATTGTTTTTAAAAATGTAATTTTATATCTTATTGAAATAATGTAAAATAAATACCAAAATATCATGGGTTTCAAAATTCAATCCCTCATATCAAAAGGCACTTACCAATACATATGAAATTTCACTCAGAACACCTCTATAAAATAGTTTTGTATCACCCTAGTTAATGTGAAGGAGATATAAATGATCAATTTCAGTTCCTCCATTGATTCAATTATAATTGGATGTGAATGAAAACATTAATATAGATTTTGAATAACTTATTGATGATGTCATGATGTAATTACACAACCATTAATTGAGGATAATGATGAACCTGTTCTCATGTGGGTAGAATTTCCAAATGGGAATATATTGAGAATGTTATGTTTATTTATACATTTAATTATCTCATTCCAGAAACCCATTATGTTGAGTTCATAAAACATATTCAATTTAATTTTTTATGTACATTTTACCATCCTAGAATAAAAAATATACCATATGTGGTTTATAGTGATCATTTCAAATAGATGGAAGAGTGGTGATCTAGAATCGATCTAGATATTCATTTGGTAGCCTGGGATGTAGAATTTTTCATGTATAATTCTATCATAATCCAATCCTTATTGAATAGTCAAAAAATTAGTACATTCTTAGATATTCCAATATTCATGCACATATCAGGATAGGATGAATATATGGACCAGTAGTGTACGTTTCTCATTGATCAAAAATGATATTATTGTAATAAAATATGTAATATTATCACATAAACCCAATAAAAAATCAAAATATTTTTCTATTTTAGTAGGTTAATATAATGAATCCTTTCTATACTACGGGGACATAAAAGATTCACTATATGGGAGTGAGTGATTAATATAATATTTCACCATGTTACTAGAAATGTGAAGTATATGTAAAACTAGAGATGTGAAAATCCTAAATAAGAATGAAAACACCCCATGGATGTATAAGTTGCATATAATTATCACAGAAAAATTTTCCCCTAATCATACAATAATACTCTTCCTAAATAATTAAAAGAAAAATGAAAATAATTAAATTTATTTAAATAAATACCCTTGTCCAATATTGTTGTGGGAATTTTAAACCCCAACAACATCATTGGATTAATCAGGAATAGGAAGGGATGAATGTATTTTCATAATAGCATATTTGTATCCTTGACTCATAGGGAAGGGGAATTATTACCACTGTTAGTAATATAAGTGTTACTAATTTTGGGGGAATACCCAAAAGAAATTCCATCATGGAAGATAATTCTAGTGAATCTTAACTCATGCCCTTTAATGTGATCACCTTAAATTAATGTTTGTAGGGATTTTCTCAGGATCATTATCTCTGAATATTCATCTACTTAACCTCATTTATTGAACCAAAAGTGAAAATTAATGTCATAATGGGGTATTAATGTTAAATAATCATCCTTTAAAAACTAAATTGGTAAAGGATTATTATTTTAACCATTAGGGGTATTCTAAAACTCGGGACTCGCCTTAAAAATATGATATGGATGGGGATCTAATTCCTTCTATTGTGTATATGTTGGTTAATTTTATCGACACATACACTTCAGATACTACATGTAATGAAAATGATGTAGGTACACATGAAAATTAATCGGTATCTATCAAAAATTTATTATAAATTTATGTATTAGTAGAGGATGTTAATATCCATAATTTAAGACAGAATCTAGATTTGGGGGAATTACAAAATAAATCTTTACCAAATACCAAACTACAAACTGATAAGGTTATAGGGAAGGGTATGGATATATCTATGAAAAAACCAACATAGAATGATTTTAACGTAATTTCATAAATGTATAAAAGTTTCTATTATCTAGAATAAATAAATAAATAAAACTTGTATAATGTTGTAAAATTAAAACGAAATATACTCAGTGAGTGTAATTTTTAAGATGACACCAGAGAAGAAATCATAAAATCATAATATATATTTGAATTTTCCACAACCTATCATTTGGAATACGAATATTTTAATATTTAATAGAATAATATATGTATAAAAAACCTTAGGTACCTTGATTACAAGTTTATCAAAATGTTAGTAACACCATAGTAGATTTAAGTTGAAAATATTATGTATTTTGTGTGAAATATTGAGCAACTTTGATCTTCTAGACTATGACACATCGGAAATTCCTACTTCACTAATCACCCAGAGCATGATAGAAGGGTTTAGAGAACCTTGTCTTCTTTTTTCATAGGATACGACTACCTTCCCTATTTACCTAGGTGTGGGGACCTCTTGTTAATTGTTTACTTTTATTCTATGCATATGATTTTTTTCATTTAGATATGATGTTTTTAAATGTCTATCATGCCATGGAATTTTTATTACTAGAGTTTGTAGAGGCCCCATCCTTTCACAATCACACAAGGATCGATTGATTTAGTTTAATTTGGTACCCCATCAATGTTATTGAAAAATAAGTGAAGACTTATTGGACATTAAAGTAATATGTAATTGTTATCTTTCTCATCCCATGTTATATTTTTTCCCTTTTCCTTCACATGACGATTTTTCTCTTTTCTAGTCCATATAAAGTTGATATTTATAAGGATTATACTTTTTATTACTTGTCTAGATGATATGGAATCATTTCCTTCATGTTATATCCATGAAAATTCTTTGGTTTAGGCTCCTAATATTTTCTCTTCCTCTACACATTCCTACCATTATTCATCAATTTGATGACTCGATCAATCATTTTATTGGTGTTGATATGAGAACTATCACAAGGAGAATCATTATTATTGATTTCTTGTGCGTGGAAATCGATATTTCTAATCCTCTATCATTTTTTTGGTTTTCCATCAAGGTTAATATTACCATTGAGAATCAATTTATTTTTTAATAAAGGATATTTTGTTAACCTTAATAAGCCATTAAGGGGATTCGGGGGAATCCTATATAATGATGTTTTTAGTGATTAAGAGGGAGTTAAGTTCTATGGATAATATTATGTCTTTAAATATGTTCTAATCCAATGTTCATACTATACCTTATCATATTGGGAAATAACAAATTATTAAGATGAACCCTCCAACATCGGCGAAAATTAAATACAAGGGATAGATTCTCCATAAACATCAATCAATCTTGTTTTTTAGAACACTTATATACCTATGAAATTTACTATTGGGAAAACTATTATCAATCACCATTCTACCCTAATGTAAAAGTTGAATGGGGTGAGTAATGTGAAATTTAAGATGAATAGTTTTTAGAGAGGTCCCATTATATAGTGATAAAACTATTAGATTCCTCTAACAAATAATCATTATCTAAATGTGGAATGGGAGGAGTTTTAGAGAAAAGGGATTTATCACACCCAATGGGTCACCAAGGGTATCCAAAATTCATTTCACCCAGAAGACATACATGAGTTTTATTTTTTTTATGTATTAACAAATTTTGAAAAATGAAACCATGAAAAATTGGTACCCACTACTGAGGATTGATGACCTATTAAACTAGAACATCAGAGTGATATGGTTGTTTAAGGTTGACCTCAAACTATTCAATCCCCAACTACGAGTTCAGTTTGAGGAAAACATGATGATGGAATTATAAAGTCTCTATAGTCATTATGAGTATATGGTGAAGCATTTTAACATGAAGAAAACCCCATCTATGTTTATGGAACTCATGGACCAGATTAAATATCCATTATTAGATCAATATGTGGTGGTATTCACTAATTACATATTAGTGTACTCGGAATATTAGGCAGATCACAAGGGACACTTGAGAATGGTCATGGAAATTCTCTAAGAAATCCAACATTACTAAAATATTTTAAAGTGTTAGTTCTGGATTATGGAGGTCCACATCCTAGAATTTTCGGTCTAAAAAGTGATAGTGGTAGTGGAGTTGGTGAAGGTTGAGGTAGTTCTAGATTGGGTTCCACCCAAGATCATGTTGGAGGGGTCAATATCCCTTTGGTTAAAAGGATAATACAGAAGATTCAGGTATGATTTCACTAGGAAATTAGAATCCATGGATGTACTCACTCAGAAGGGGAAGACTTTTCGGAGGACAGAGAGGTGCCAACATGCCTTTAGGTGTTTCTTAAGAGGATGATGAGTGCTCAAATATTGAGAGATCCAAAGGAGTGTGTTGAGTACATAGTGTTCTATGATTTCTCTAGGACCTAGAGTGGTTGTGTATAGCTTTATAATAATTTTGTGATTTTCTATGGGTCTCAACAGCTGAGATATTATGATCAAAACAATCAAACCCATGATTTGAAGCTAGTACGGGCCATTTTTACCATAAGGATTTGGAAACACTATGTTATGGGTGATTGGTATATTGTATTTTATTTACACATGATTCATAGGTATATCTTCACATAGAAGGTCCATAATATGAGAAATAGTTGATAGTTAGAGTTCCACTAGGATTATTAAATTGAATGATTCTATACTCATATGAGGGGAAACATGGTGGATGATTCTCTCTGTAGGAGATATTTTTTTGAAACTATTGAAAAATGCATCAGAGAACATATCATTATAGAAGCTTTATAAAACATAACAGGATGGCATGGATTACATCTAATTAATGGTTGGTACACCCACACTTCTATAGTTAGTTAGGGAAGTACATATTAGAGGTACCAACTGTGAGACCATTAGTATTCATATATCCACTAGATGTTCTCTTGCTATATTTAATAAATTCAGGGAGAAAATCATCATTTTTAGAGGATTAGAAATTGTACCCATGATGTTATGTCATGAGGTTATATGTTTGTTCCATACATCCCACTTGCTAGTCCATATAGTTATAGAGAATTTGTATTAGGACCTTCAGCATCAGTTTTAATGGCTAATAATGATGAAGGGTGTAGTGGAATTTTTCAATCAATGCCTCACTTTTTTGCAGGTGAAGGTTTTGAACACGGTTCTAGTGAGTTTAGATCTAGTGCTTTGGAAGCTATAATGGCAGTGGGATGGTATCTCTATGGACATAATGACTAGGATCCCCCAATTTTATAGAGAATATAGTTTCATCTAGATTATTGTAGACCAATTCACCATGTCATCCAATTTACTACCTAACCATGGGTATATTTCAGAATAGATCATGAGATGCCTTAACATGTAAATGATAGTTTTAATTCATGGTGTTCCAATTAGTAATGTTTCATATCATTATTATCACATCACATAAACATTTTAGATAGGATTGGAAGATGCATTGGGACACAATTTCATTTGATCAGAGTGTTTCATTCCCATAAGTATTGATTAACAGAGAAAACAATTCAAGCAATGGAGGTCATGTTGTAGGTTTTCATGTGGGGAATTATCGATATTTTATAGGATCAACTGGAATGGTGTAGATTCATTATGACAATAAATAACATTCTATCACTGTTATAGCCGCATTAAAGGCCTTTTACCGAAGGCCCTACAAATCACCACTACACTGCACTAATCTATGAGATTCAGCACTCAGAAGACAAGAATTTGGGAAGATACAATAGAGAAGGTTCTGATCATCATAGAATAGATTAATGATTCCTAAATCCTACAGAAGTCTTATATAGTGTGACAATTGATGCCTCTATAGGATGATAGGTTTGACCATGTCTTCATTATGGATTCTCCACAGAGAGGGTTTTGGAGATTTGTATGGGGTGGAAACTTATATTTGAGGTTCCTCAACCATTTATAGATAATATTTAGGGTTGGAAAAGTGGCATACCTCATAACCCTACCACATATGTTAGAAAAGGTAAATTTTGTATTCCATGAGTCAATAAATTGAATATATTTTCATGACCTAAAAAATGTTAATGGCATTGGTGAGTTGTAAATTAAAGATTGAGCTAAAACTACAGAGTACCTAGAAGAGATGGAGGATTAGTAGGAGAAGTTCTTTCATAGGTGAGATATTTTCTTGGTTCATATCCAATGGAAGTAGTGGAATCATCATAAGGAAACATGGGAGATGGATATTCTTATGAAATATCATTATGGTCTTCTTTTTTACTGGAATTTTTTATTTTGTGGAAAAAAATCCATGAGTTGTAGAGAATGTAATGTCCCTTTTTTTCCTTGTTAGGCATTTGAATATATTAATGTGTACATTCAGATCTAGGAACTATGATTACGTGATATTATGATTACAGATGAGGCTTAGTGTTGATATAATATTTTATATTTATTATATTGTATCATAAACCCACAATGTTTAAAAAACAATGTAAAAACATCTTAACGAAGTCTTGAATAAAAAATTTGAGACCTATATTGAGTCTATAATGTGGGTTTTACCCTAGGTGAAATGTAATTATAATCGACATTGGTAATTTTTGAAAAGTAATTTCATGGGCACAAATAATAATATAATATATATATATAAATTTATTATATTAAATGATTATTAAAATCCTACCTATATAAAATACTTATCATATAAAATATAATGGTTTGGCCACATAACCATAGGAATCATTAGAGGTTTTTTGGATGGTGATTTATGGATGATTATAAATGGCTCACACATTAGCAATGAATGTTCCAATAGAGCTCATAGTTCTCGTCCATGATGATGGCTTGGATCATTCCTTCACCAACAATTGATATAATCCAATGCACATAATTTAATTTATCTGGATTTATCCTCTATATTAACCCACAAAAAAATTCAATTCCCCAGAAAACTAATTTAAATATTTATTGTTGATTATGATTATTAAATTATATTTAAAGAAATAATATTTATTTATTTATTTTGAAATTTGGTCCTTTGTTCATATTTCTAATTACAGGGAAATGATCCCATCATGGAAAATAGTTGAAGTTCCTATTTTTGTGTTTTATTCTTTTCCCTCCTCATTCTACAAGTGTTTATCACCAATATTTCATTTACTGGTAAGCTTGACAAATACATTTTGGATTATTATTGTATAAAACATTAGTTGGCGTAATGGATCATCACCATGGTATCATGTTTTTGATTGAAAAAGCAATCAATGTATTTTGATGGTAATGGATGATTATATGTGGATAGATATTAGATTGGGTTTTTCATTTTGTGGTATAGAATATTGTGATGGTGTAGGGAAACAAGAGTCAATTCCCGAGAGGATTGGATAGTCAAAATACAACCTCTGGAAGGGGTATGGCTATGTCAACTCATATCTTCAAATCATGGGAGTGATTTATGTCGAAATCAAAGGTTGGAATGAAATGAACAAATTCATGACGAACCAATGGGTCCTAAAAATACTAAACTACACAGATTGTAGTATGGAGAACAAATTTCATGTAGTACACTAGCTGTGGTGACTAGGATCTTTAGAATATTAAATATCACAGGCTTTGTAATTCCCCCCACACACTATGTTACCCATTCTAACTGACTCTTCATATACCATTTTGGTACATGATCTAAAAAACATCCATGCACAAAGGCACAACCAAAGTACATGGGAAATACTTGATACTCAAAAATGGATACTATACGAAGACATGGCTGGGTACATGGGAAGAACCCAGAACTCAGACATGACCAGAGTACCTAGGCTTGGGCAAGAACACAACCACCCCCAATGTAAAATAACACATCCTAAAATAAATGGGAATTGACTAGATCACACAAAAAAATTAGAGGTAAGAAATACACATCGTGTACATAAATTACATTGAATTCATATCCTCCATGTTATTATAAGACCCTTGATCGCTACTATCTGGACAAGTTTCATTTAGGCGTATTCCATGAATCCATCCCAATTAGGGTAGAGTGGGGAAACATGTCCATAGAATAGGATGTGATACCCTCTATGACATCTGTTTCAGATAGTTTTTATGATTCAATTTCTGTTCCCATTGGGGGATCCTTTGTTGAATCATCTTCTCTTGGTGGGGTTTTTTGGAATCATCATGACTAGAATACTTGGAAATTAATATCCTATTTATAGGGGTAATCTAGGTATGGGGTTTAGTGTCCACCAAATAATTATGTTTTATGATACGACTATGTATTTATCTCTTATAAATTCTAGTACATGCTTCTTCATGGGGAAGAGTAATGATTAGGAACACTCATATGAGTGCAATAGAGGTTACTAGAATCTTAGAGTTTGTTCTAAAGGATGATCATTACATAGTATTATTGTGTAGGATAATTGGATTGATTTCCATTATTTACCTTAACCTAAGGTTTAATATATTTCTTAAGTATATATAGGAGTTATTATTTCATGTATCATATTTTTATTGGCATGACCTTGGGTTGAGCTGATAGCTATCTAGATGGTTTATGATTGGTGATTTCAAGCTGTCCTACTAGAAACATATATACTTACACAAAATTTTTATCTTAAATCACATGAAATGTCTTATTCAAATGAAAGACCATTTGATGTGGTACTTGATAGAACATGATCATATAGATCATAGTTGTTCTAGATAGACCATTCTTATTTCCAGGTGGTTCATTTGACAGTATTCCCCTCCTTCTATTAGTTTGGACTTCTTCTACCATTTTGGAGGGATTCTATTTAACCCTATATGATTTATAGTATTTGTATCTAAATCTGGTTGCGTGATATAAATGTATCAATGGATTGGTATCCATTTTATTTTTCATTTTAGTATTTAATGGGTATCTGTATATGTTTGTGTATATAATGGAACATTATGATAAGGAATACAATGTGTGTGATATGCCTACTCGACACCTATCAACTGCCCATATCAAATTGGAGGTGATATTTAGTGTCAAAATATACTTCTAACTGACTAGGTGTTCCCTAGTGAGTGATTTCAAGGTTGGAATGTTTATCCCTTTCTTATTGGATTTTCTTTTATCACTACATAATATGAAACAAATTTAGTTAAAATCTATATTTCTATAAAACCATCTGCATTGGGTCGATGTTGTTTGGTCTAATACTATATCCACCTTTAAATTATCCTTAAAACCCATAAACCACTAAAATAATAAAAAATTTCACTCAACAATTTGAAAAACCTAGAAAGATAATCCTAGGAAAAAATTAACCCTCCACTCATTGTGACCTTTCTATTCATTTCTTGGTAAAAATTTCAACCAATTCATGAAGGAAAGATGAATATAAAAGTAACTGGATTGAAATCCTAAAAAAGGATATTCTATGAAAATATCAATTCTTTTCTCCCAAGGCCATTTCATTTATGAACACTGAAATAATATAGAGTACATGTGAATTGTGGACATATTAAAATCTCATAAATCGTTATATAGTGAAAGTACATGTTATTTCTCCCTACACTTTCCGATTTTATGGATGATTAATTAAATAATTAATTGAAAATAAAAATGAATATTGATTGCAGGAACCAATGTTGTACCCAAGAAAAAGTAAATCTATTTTTACTCTATATATGGATGTATGAAAATTAAGAGATCATTTCAATCACTCATGTACATTAGTTTATATATTTTTTGTTGAATGAAAAATAATATATTTTGAGGTAACATATAATATTCCTAATAATCAAATCATCCATGAAATTTTGTCATTATGATGTGGAATTTTCTTAATCATCTATAATATTATACATAAATGGGATAACCCTATCATACAATAAGGACATTAATTGTGTGTCCATTATTTCCATAATCATACAATATAATAGGTTAGAGGGGGTAAATCAATCAGTTTCCATCCATTACCTAACATATTTTTCCTCAATGGGATATTATAGAACACATATTACATTCCATTTTTGACAATAATTTCTAAAGATCGCATGCCTTTGAGGATAAGGTGTTGAAAAAATATTCAAAATGCTGACTCAAGTATTTATGATTTTGATTTAGGGGTAATTTTTATTTGATATTTAGAAACATTCATCTTCATGGATATAAGGATAAAATTTCATTTGAGAACTTATCAGAAGTAAATATTCATAGTGAAAAGTGTCTGAAAATATTTTTATGAAATTAATAATATTTCTTGAAATGTATAGTTTATTCATTTACAAAAAATAATGGGAGAAATGATCACATTTTTGGAAAATATTCTTGATGATGGACAAATAAAATGATATATGATTTTATAAATGAATGTTCAAATTTGAGATATTATTCAATTTGAATTATTTACATCAAGGAGAGTTTAACTGGTCCAAGAATCTAAATTTCTTCATCATTGTTCATCTTAAATAGTCATATATTTTTTGTAATGGCTTATAATATTCAATGATCTTTTGAAAAATAATAAATTTTGTTTCAACCTAATCATGATCTTGATGATGGTGTATCATAAGGGACCCCACATTATCTTCTAATTTATGATGTTTAGTAAACACAATTTTTTTGTGATTGATCTCCTATTTTTATGGATTATAGCACTATTGAACTGGAATAATATTTAGTCCTGGAGAGGAGAGACCAACGAATCCATCAATGGTATTTCTTATAAACTATTATTACTATACGATTATAAATTACATAGTTTAATAACATTTCATGTTAATGTGGAATAATCATGTGATGTATATTTTATAGGTTTTAAAGAATATCTTATATATTTGTTTTATATATTATTTTGAAAATAGTCTAGTAGCCCAGATATGTCATTTTTGACAATTGAATCAGATGTGCATTAATTTAATCATAATTTTATAGATATATTGGGTTATAATATTAAAAAAATATCTATGTTAATGAAAAAAGACAATATTAATAATTCATATAAATAAATTTTATGATTGGGACATCAAATAAGTAACATTTTCCGATTATCACTCTACTACCATTGATTACACCACTACAAATAATACCATAAATATTTATATAATATATGTTATAACATTTTACCATAAAAATTTTATAGTATTAGTGTTCATAATTTCATCCAGGGAGTCAATTTCACCAATTATAATTAACCTTTACTATAACATAACAGTAAAATATTCCCCCACTATCACTACGTTATCATCTTCCAAATAAATTAATTTGGGGTAGAGTATTCAAATTATTTTAATTATTTCATTATTATGAATGACTAAGATGTCATGATAGTTAAAGTACATCTTAGAAACTTCATGTAATATTTATAGAGAACATAACAGTTTTACTCAAAACCCTATGTCAAAGGTTATATAAAAGTAAACTTTTTGGATGTAGAAGCTAAAAATTATTATCTAAGGACAAAATTATGAATATTTTCTATAAGAGGATATAGTGAAGATAAAAAATTTAATTCAATATTAAATTAAAATGTTATAGAGGAATAATTAATAATAAAATATATATATTGCAAGATTTTTTATTAAGATAACAAAACTATTTGATAGATTATGATTTTCATTATAGGGTAACATATAGAAATTTAATTATGAAATTATCAAGATATGATAAATGAAATTTTTTTAAATGTCTATTATAAAAAATTTATTAGAACTAAAATATTATTTTATCAATATGTATTAAAATAAAGTTTAATGTAATGTATCTTGATCATTATAGGCATAAGGTGAATCCATTACTAACATCCTCTCTTATAAAATATGAGACATAAATTGGTTATCATGAATTTTTTATATCATAATGAGATGATATGGAGTATAAATAATAGCTTCCTCTTTTATCACTATGTCCATTTTCCAAATGGCCCAAGTTTCACTCCATTTTAGAAGAACCTCATCAACAGAAATAGAAGATTCAACTTAGGGTACGTCGATCTACATTACAACAGTTGAGGCCCCCCATATATATGATAAGATAGATTAAAACATCTTAATGATCCTTATATAACTATTCTTTTTATGTTTTCACCATATAAGGGTTAAATATTTTAATAAATGGACATTTAAATAGTGAAAACTTATTTTCTCATTATGAAAAAATACAGTGATTAAATTGAATGATCTATTGAATTTTCCAAAAATACATTTTATGACAATATATAAATTTATAATTAGAATATTACTAATTATGGTCATATTTACTACCTTATCACTAGCTTGGATTTTGAAAAATATGGGAAATTATACAATAGAGCTCTGTTCTCTATATCCAGCTTTACGTTGTGGCCTAACAAGAAATCCATTTCTACCAGGCAGGAAAACTCTTCTACACTACCAAGTATTATACCATTCAGAAAATATCTAGGAGATAAAATTGGGGTGTTATTCTATTTATTTCATTTGATAATAAGAGTACCCATAAATGTTAGTTGGAAATAAGGGAATTAAATGGTAAATTATAATTTAATGAATTTTTCATACATATTTTATACCCTTATAAACGTGTAATTATTCATAAAATGATGGATTAAAAACCCCCTATGACATTTACATGGTCAAATAATTCCTACAATAATTTTGTGATGATGATAATATTCTTGGTAGCATGAAACGTAATCTCTAAACCCCTATGATACATGAATACCACAGTTTGGGTTTTTAGTAGGTTGATGTCATTTGGATTACTTTAAATTATTGATCTATGTAATGTTCACACCACCTTGATGGGATTACCAAAACAATTATGAAATGTGAAAAGGTAGGAGACAATCTATGAATGTGAAAACCAATAACATATAAATGATATACATTGATGGAATTGTTCTCATCCTTGTTTCTAAAGGTTTAATTATTATTTAGTGTATTTAACTACTTTGTAGACCATCTATCATTATCTGGGGTATCATCTTACTAAATCCATATAGACTACCTCACATAAATACAATTATATATTGGATCAAAAGTTTTATCTAATTAGGTGACTATATATATATTATCAACTTAGATGATATGATAGCTTAATTATCACCCTCTCTATTTGGAATTTTCTTGATTCCCTCATTCCCTTATTGGTTGGATTTGAAATGCTAACACTATAAGAATTTTTTATTTATATTTTAGGTAGAAAATAATACATACATTCATTGAATACTCAAATTCTACCCTAAAACCCGTATCCAATGTGGTAAATGTAATCTCACCCTAAGTGTCCTCTCAAAACATCATGTACCATAACATCTTAATCACATGGTCAGATTGTCTATTGTAACATCTATAAATGGTGATGAGATCTATAAATATTAAAAATTGGCTCTATATTCTGTAAATATGTTGCATTAGTTTCTACCCACATAACATAATCTCTTAGGGCCTTTATTTCTGATCCCTATTGATACTCTCAATGAAAATAGTAAATGATTTTTATGGTTGGGAGAATTCTATATCAGAATATTTTTAAATCTAAGGGCATCCCTAGTGAATTATCCCTCATTTAATCACCAATTACTTGTTTTTTAATTCCATAGATTCTTTCAACGTATGTATTGAATCTAAAACACATGATACCTTTCTAGATATTTAATTTACATGTCTAAACTTATTTTCCCACCAATCTAGAATGAACGTTAAATGAATCAAATATTCTACATAGTTATTTTAGTAGTTATAAATTCATGTTTCATTGTTAAATAATTGATATAAATGGAACCAAAAAACATAAGGGATTGTATTCATCTAATCACTCCCCCATTACAATTGTTCTTGAATATACAAATATGTGTGAATCATAAAATAGAAAAATGAATGTATTAATCCATATGAAAATGAAATCAGTAGTAAAAACATAATGATAAACATTAAGGATGATTTTATAGAACCATCAATTATATTAACAATCCTATAGTTTATCTCAAAAAATTCCCATGGCATATCTATTTTTAAATCTAGGACACACTATTGGGTGATGATAAGTTTTCCCCTTATTGTGCTGGATTAATAATATCCACATCCATCACTTAAAAACAATATCAATTTATGTTGGAGGATCCATACATATGCCTTGAAAAATATCTTAGATAATTATTTTTTCAATGGTGGTGTATATTCGACATCCCTATAAGAATCTTTGTGTGGGTTAAATATTTAATAAATATCAAATAAAAATAGTTCCCTTACTAATTTTTACACATACCAATTGGTGATTTCTACCTCTATATACACAACTTATAATGTATTATTTTGGGAAATCCAATATCTAAGATGTTCAAAAATATGATAGAAATTATTTCATATCCATATATTTGTTTTTTAGAAGTCCTAAAATATTATTTTATCCCTAAAATGAGGTATTTATTCAACTCATGTCTTCCTAACCATGTTGTCCCACTTACACAGAGGATTTATTCCTCATTCAGGGTGAATTTATCATCTAGTGTTCCAATATTCCTATATGTTGGAATCATTAATGTGATAAATAGAATATAATTATGTTTCTGAGTGTCTAAATAGGGTTTTTGATTCTTCATGGTGTAATTAATGTAACACATAATGTATTTTATATCCATAAAAACTTATATATTATAGGAACACGTCATTAAAATGAGTTCATATTCCAAGAATTAATAAATGGAAAAACCTGATGTAGGAATATTATTTTCTGGTTATAGGATGATGTTATAGATATATGAATATGAAATTATGAGGGAAAAATAATTTACAATAAAATGTATTGATTATGATATGGTTGGGTCTCTACAAGTGAAAAAATATATTGTCGTCACTCTAAAATATGTCCTAGAAAACAACATTTATCATACTATTTGATGTGGGATACAAAAAATTCATTAGGATTCATCATTATAATTATAGAATTTATTATAAAATATTTTGAAAAAGAGTTAGTCAAATATTTATTTTATAACATGAAACGCATAATAATTCATGGAAAACGGCTTAAAGAATGGAATTAAAATAAAATTCTAATAATTTTACAATGTGTTAAATAATTTCTATATAATAAAAGACAAAATATACTACCTATATGAAAATAATTTTTTTATATCAACCAAATTCACCAATCATGTCTCCGAGTTCTATGACTATATGAAATCATATAAACGTATCCAGTGATGCGAAGCTTAGAAATATAAGTTTAAAACATGTGTTAGTGGTGATGAGAGTTAGAGTTTGATCAAAAGTATTAGATAATAAAAATTGTAGACTATGATAAGTTATCACCCATACAATTATAAGAAAAGATAATAGACAATTTTTGTTTCATATAAAATTTATATCACACCTTCATTAAAAACACCATGTGTGGCCACTTGTTAAATCAATATGTGTAACCTACAAAAAGATAAGTTCACCAATAAGTTATTTCTTCATCAAAATTTGATTATCATTAATTTTTTTGATCTAATTATAGGTAGAGGATTTTTCTACTCAAATTTTATGATATGCAATAGACGTCAATCCTATAAAAGAATCAAATAATTTCAAGGGATGAGGGAGTGGAATGGTTCCAAACATGATTCCCTACTCTATGAATCCTATCTAAAAATTTCATGATAGTTGACCATTCTCATTCCATGATATCAAGCTCATAGTCTCACATCTAATACTATGTTCCTAGTATCATTCTATAATATTGGTCCCCAGTATCACCCTATGATGTATTTTGAAAATAAACCACATGATCTATTGAAGAGAATTAGGTTCTAAAGATGATTATGAGTGATTACTCGAGAACCCAAACTATATTTGATAATAAACTTCTCAAAAACCTCTTACATTGACATGAGATACCATCACAACACCACTATTTGTATCAAAATTTTCCTATATGACCAACAAATTTGTTCTTCCTCTTATGGAATTTTTGACTAAAAACTCAAGATGATGTAATTGTGATGAGGGGTATTTTTTCATATTATTGTTAAAGAATTATAACCATTATAAGATACAAAATTTCTCTAGACATCCTTCAATCTTAGATGAAGGATCCCAATAATTATAAATTATAAGGTTAATAGGGTTTGAACTCATTGTTCCAATATTTTAAGTTAGATAATTCCCCCCACTTTTCTAAGAACCTCAATATAAAACTAATTCACCTGAGATCTTGTTTTTTATTATGTTGGTAACGAATACATAGATCATAATAAATAGGTTGTATTAGTTTAGTAGTATTAATAAACTAAAAACTTAAAAGGCCATTAAATTTCACTAAAAATTAAATAAGTATCATTAAAATAAATGAGAAAATTACTATTAATCAATGGAAATCCAAAATTTCTACATATAAATCTCTATAGCTTTCTCAAAAAATGGGATACAATATAACGAGGATAGTTTTTTTTACTAATAATGGGTAGTATACACTGAACGAAAGAATATAAGAATCATGAAATACATAATATGGAATAAATAAATAATCTAATTAAATACATAGTAATTAAAACACGAGAATAATATATACATGTATAACATAAAATTGGATTAAATTAATCTTGTGGAAAATAATTACAGTTCTTATAGATATGGAATTCACAGTTTAATACACCATAAAGACCCATTTATGTCATGTTTTATGTCATTATACATAAATATGAGGGAATACACTAAATATAACAACTATGTTTTCTTAGCAGAATCATAGAAGCATTTTTGGTATATAAAATTCTAGGCCTCACTCATCACATAACAATTCAAGTAAATCCATCATATAATGATAATTCATAAATAATACATATAATAATATACCCCTATAAACCTCATATAAAATAATTTTAACACCCATCAGGTCACTAGTATGTTCTTTTTTATTATTTTTTCTCATTTGATCCTTTATTAGAGTTCTCGGCAATCAATAGTGGAAAATGGGGGTCTTGGGGAGAATCAAACCAAGAACATGTTTAGTGAACATTTTGTTAAACTACACAACAAACCATATAAGAGGGATGAAGTGAGTGAAAGTGTGATTTAACATGGTTTGGGTATACTATTCCATACCATTCAACATAGAGGGATAATGATATGATGATGGATTATGGAACATGTACGATTAGATGATAGTATTATTAACCATGTGGCCCTTTCTAGGTTAATTAAAAATTGATTTTTTCTAAAATTCCCATATCAAGTGAATATTCTTTGGAGGATCATATTTCTACTCTATCATACACAGAAAAAACTCATCTTATCAGGCCTAGATAGTGATGAACCTAGATTTGGTCCGTCCCCATCCAGAGGTGGTGGTGGTATTTCAATCATCATATATGGTTTCATAGCCTTATTCCATCATCCCATTTTATAATCCTTACAATCCATTATCCCTTTCCTAATATTATTCATTGCCCAATACTTCCAGACTTGTTCGATGGTTTCCCATATCTCTCACTCCCATCCTAAGAGTTTACAGATGCCACATACCTTCTATAGCTGATGATTGTTACACACTCCAAAAAACCCCATCATTCAATAGACTCTTTTTATAGGTTTGTTTTAGGATCTTAGGGATTATAGTAATGATCAACTATTGGACTCCTCAAAAATATGCCAATTAAGATTCATTTTGTGTCAAAAAAACATTTTATTTTATTATAGTCAAAATATTTGTATATATAAAATGGATCTCATTTCTACTTAATAATGTGGTATTATGAGTTCCAGTTGAAATGGGATAATTTTACCATGACAATATGCATTTGTTTTCATAAACTGCATCTTCCATTTTATAATACTTTGATCGTTGAAATGTTAAGGAATATATTTGAACAATTTTTTTTGACATTTAAACAATAAATGTTTCACATACCTAATCCCATTGAATTTATGTTTAGGTTAATGTTGGAAGACCACTGGAAGAATATGTTTGGATTTTATTCTGGGATGAGTTCTGTAATAAGAAACAATATTCCTTTTTTACATGTGTTCATTTCTATTATTATTTCAAAAGACAAGGTTACAAGATATATGTGTATTGGTTCAGGCTTAATAATCACTTATATATAATTAAAATGACATATAATAGAAAAAAATTCTTGATGATGGGGTTTTGGAATCCATTTCTAGTGTAGATCTAGAGGGTCAACTCCAAGTTAGTTACAAATTTTTTAGGGACAGTGACGATTGTTACAGTACATGCATAAGGTTCTTAGGACCTAAGAACTTACATTCCAATTATATATTCATATTTAGAGGTAGAGTGTGTTGAAAATGTTTCTATGCATGAGGTTATGATAAAGTCATTATGTCAGGAAGGTACTTCTATACACATGCCCCATGGATGCTCGATAATGGTCACCCAGGATTCAATTGAGGATTAGGTGAATTTGATGAAGAGGATTAGTCCAATAAGGATCATTACAACTCAAAATTTGGGAAAACATTTTGAAAGTTTGGATATTAATGATCTAGTTCATGATTAATGGTAATGGAATACAGTGATGGTAAATGCAAAATTGTCATCTATTTCAAAGATTAGAATTTAGGACCCTCTATCAATTAAGGAAAACACTGAAGTAGTAAATTCAAGTGATAATGTTACCAGTTAATTATCTATAGACAGTGTAGATATGAGACATGATATATGAATTCAATTACCAAGAAGGAAGAAGGGGAATAAGGGAACCTGGTTCTCATTGAGGTGCATATTTCTTAAAGGGGATAAATCTAAATGGAATAAGGACTACTTTCTCTTTCTTAAATGCATGGACACAATTTCCACCAAATTTTTTTGGTGAACATGTTTCCTGAATTAAAAGACAATACACATGACCTGGATCATAAGATGAGTATTTATATTCTAGGTGAAATTAATATGGTTGATTTTGGTTCTTATAAGGAACAAGATAATGTTTGTGACCTGATGAAAACTCCATATCAGTTGTAGGTAGGATATGTTTTTTTGGGTGAATCTAATAGTGTTTTCAAACATAAAATACATAATTTCACTAACAAATGATGTGTTTGTAAGAAACACTGGGTTGAATAACCTAGGAGGAGGTGAATTAGGGTATTACAGATTAAAAAAATTATCTCTTTGGACACTATTTCATATTGTTAAAAAACTATCTTATAACTCTTCTTCACATTGTATAGTATTAAATGAAATAAAAACATTCACATGACCGAATAATTTTAATTGGAAATACATAAATAGTGTATGTACAAGTATCATAAAAGGGTAATGTGATGATGAACTAAATATTATAAATCTCACTACTATTATCATTTTTAGATATGAATCATTTTCCCTCCTCATTTACAACCATACATAATTTTAATTCTCACATCTGTCTTTAAGATATGAATACATATATCCTTTTGTGGAATATTTTAAAACTATGTTTTTAGTTGATTTACCCATGTGTGTGTATTTACTATCTTATTTAATTAATAATTTGATAACCATCATTTTGTGAGACCCCATTATTGTAATCCTCTAGAAGAACCTATCATGTCACCCCTAGTGTGAAATACTTTTTTTATCCCTTTCACAAGATCCTAGCATTAAACTCTCTAAATTATATCCTGTATTGATATTCCTTACACGAGATCCAAGTGTGAGACCCTTTTCACATGATCCTTCTATGATACCCCTTTCATGAGACCTTCAAATCATGAAGATCATAATGAATCCTTATCATATGGATCACAAGACCTCTATATCTTGTGTAATGTGATACCATGCCCAGATCATGTTGATCACAAAATATCAATAGGGATGCCTATTCACACAAACACACAACACATAATTCACATCATGAAACATTGTCAAGGTATCCTTTAAAGAGTATTCTTTCTGATTAAGATGATCGTAAGACTCTAGTGGAAGACTTGTTCAAATAATGAGAAAAATATTTTTTATTGAATAAACCACTTAAGAAAACTAAAAAAAATTAAGGATTAGTTGAGAGGTATTTATACGAATAATTCCATTTCCTTAAAAACAAAAATCAAATAAAATCATCCATTCTACTACTTTGACTTCACATGCTTCATTTGCAACATGTGATCTGGGGCAATCATGTGATTCATGTGATTCATATTGTGAGCTCCGAAGACAATGTTGTGGAAAGTTTCATTGTTTTATAACAATTAATGTGGCCCCATCATGAGATTCAAATGATAATAATGTGTTGTCAGGGACATTTTTTCCGGTTCTTAGTGAGATCTCTCTATGATATCCTTTGAAAATTATAATTTTCATTATGCGCATTACGTGGTCTCTACATATGATCTTATGAAACTCATGTGGTGCCTTTGAGTCCAATGTATGATCTCAATCTAATATCTTCAAATTATTATCTAATACATTGCGAGATCAGTTCCTACATTTGGGATTCATGAGATCAGCTAAGACATTCATGTATCACAATATTAGTTTAGAAATTTTTGCTTCACAAGATTATTTCAAACATTCATGATTCACAAGAACATTTCAATCAATCGTTACCCACAAGATCATTTTAGACATTTGGGATTTCATAAAATCATACATTTCACACATCTGATAGATCAAACATTTCATTCTTTAGTAATATCATACATTTATGGCATCCATGAGGTTAAATATTTTACAATTTCACGACATCATACATTTCTAGCTTCTACAAGATCAAACATTTCATATTTTTTAGATATTATGAATTCATGCTCACACATCATTCCTTCATTAAAAAATATCCTTTTTCATCCACCTCAAAAAATTTCAACAAGCACAATCAACCGAAAAGAACCACAGCGTGTGATCTTTTCCAATGACATCCATGATTTTGTTGGTTGAAAATACTGATAAACATATTGATCAAACCTGTTGAAAAATCTGGTACATACAGAAAAATTTTAATTTTTAAAACCCATAGAGTGATTAAGTTATTATATAATACATACTCTAATCCCACATGAGTCAATATCACCTTGAGAATCATGAGTATCATGAAATGTACATAAATGAATCACTTCATTCTCAAACCATCAACTAGAAACCTCCTCGATAATAAAATATAAAACCATCAAAACATTCAAGATCCCTTTTTAACTAACACATATATATTTATTTCAACATGAAATATTTTCTTCAATCATATTTTTTGAAAGACTAGTTTTTTAATATTTATTTGGAAAACTCCCTCTATTTCGTTTATCCTTTTATTAGCATATCCCATATCTTGATTAAGTCATCCCCCCATTTTAATGAATGAAAAGGTAACTCCTTTGTGGTATGAAATAAAGTAAAAAATAGATATTAGTATATAGGGGGAATAAAAAATACCGTAGGGTGAGGTGGTTCACATCAACAATATTAAAGTGTGGGGTGTCTACTGAAATCCATGAGCTAGCTAATTCTATTCAAATACTTCATTTGGTAAGTCTTTTATAATAATATATAAAACCTATAGTCTAGTAGGTATATAATATAGCTTCATAATTCCATGTTATACATTATCCTTCATAAATTAATTTTTTTTCAATGTGCATTGTCCTAGAGTGATGGGATGTATTTTTAATGAGATTTATATCACATGAATTATCACAATGAATTCATATTGGATACATCACTTTGCACACACATATATTCAAAATACTACATGATCCATTGTAATTGCATGAAATCTTGAGTAACCAAAAAGAAATTAGTTTCTAAGGTTCTAAGAGAAATGAAATATTGTTTCTTTATTAACCAAGAAATACATAGTCCACCATGATATAATGCACCACTTTATCTTGACATTAAATTATATAATGATCTATCCTAATGTATAAATGTAAATTCCGATAACTATTATTGATATTTTTTCTTATATATTTAACAAAAATACATTATTCTTTTGATAAACCTAAGAATAATTTGCTCCCTTTTATATGTATTTCATTGGAATTACATTGATAACATGCCTCTATGAAATTAGAAAAAATAATATCAGATTGAGTCACTATTAGTTACCAAAGTCATCCAATTTCCTATCAGTATTATATGATATTAAATGTTTTGAACTAATCATCACTTTTCAATTACAATTTAGTAGAAACTAGATTTTTCATTTCATTTGAATTATCTATTCTAAATCTATATAGATCCTCCATTGAATATTTTTATAGAGAAATAAATGTTCCATTTATTCCATGTGTTACTTTTAAACTATGAAAAAATGTAAGCCCACCAATCATTGAAATATCAAATATTTATTCCATAACATATAAAATTGATTTTTACTGAGCATCATTAGATCCACCAAATACTATGTCATCGAAATATACTAGACCAATGAATCTTTAATTATTCATTTTATTAACATAGAGATTTTAATCAACTCCTCCCCATTAGAAATTGAGTTTCTTTAAAAAACTAGTCATGTCTTGAATTCCATGATCATGGTGTCTGATTAAACCCATATAGAGAAATATTTAATCAAAAATATTATTCTAATCCATATAAATAAGCAATCAATTAGGTTTTTCAAAATAAAATTATTCTTCTAGGCTCAAAATTATAAAATAATACTAGATATCCATCTGAAAAAACGTAAATTTTCATTAAACTATAATGGCCAAGAATAATCAAATTTTATGCAACCTTGTAATAGGTGAAATTTTTTCATAAATATCACTACCCTATATATTTAAGTATGTGTTGCACATGAGTCATTATTTGTTTATAATTATTGTGAAATATTAACTTAACATATTATGAAATAAACATATCATCCAAATGATATTCCTATCTGTTGGGCTTACAATAATCTCCCAAGTGTAATTATTTTATTTTTTGCCTAGTTCGTCATTCAATGATTGAAACCAAATCTGATCTCTTGAATCTTCTTGAAAAAAAATTGATCTACCTTTGATAAAGAAGTTTTCTTGCAGATTCTTCATCCTCCACATCTACACATTACTTTATAGATCCCTAAGGATATTCTGAAAACCAATTTTGTCTTGTATATTTTGTTTCATTACACATTTATTTTTCTCATCATTTGAATCTTCATCTGAATATGGATCAGGTATAGGAACTCCCTAG
The DNA here is from genome assembly GCA_963277665.1 of Viscum album. Taxonomy (NCBI): domain Eukaryota; kingdom Viridiplantae; phylum Streptophyta; class Magnoliopsida; order Santalales; family Viscaceae; genus Viscum; species Viscum album. The sequence continues at coordinate 1,227,085,559 of OY728127.1, read as the reverse complement.
GATATTCTCACATATTTAATACTATACTCATGATACAGTTCATATAATTCATAAATATTCCTCTCATTTCCCACCACAAAAACATTATTGCACTCTATAATTATTTCCATTCTCTTATTGAATCATTTATATTATTTTCATCATCCCTATGAAACTATGAAATATTCCTTTATCTCCAAAAGATTTAAACTACCTATATTTCTCCATAAATAGAAACAAAACAATACTTCTGATGACATGAATGTATTTTAATTTTGGCTTCTTTCCATACCATAGCTCATTTGGAGTCTTTTCCTTATTTTCAAACAATACGTATCTATTTTAAATGTAGAATAATTTAAACATTTCTTTTAAAAACACATGTATATGTTATTGGATGATCAAAATTGTTCTATACATGTTGTTGATGATCTGGTTTTTTCTATTAACCAATCCATTTCACTGGGGAGTTATTAATGCTGATACACGGTGACTCAGCCTATGTGTCTCAAGATAATCCTGTAATTGGATATTTTTTTACAATATTTCATTATTAGTTTGTACCTTCTAGATAAATTGATATATACTTTATCAATATCCATTCGATAAAATTTAATGCAACTGAACACCTCATACTTGTGGGTGATAATTGACACCAATTCCATTCTTCTAAAATCATCAATGAAATGAACACAATAACTCTTTACATTAAGACATATTCATGAAATAGGTATTCATACACCAATGTGAACTAATTAAAGAATTATTCTTGACCATTTAGATTTTTCCATATATGTTTGTAAGAAATATTACCTTGTTGAAAAGAATCAAAAAAATGAGTATGATCACATGATAACATCGGGAGACCATCAGTAGCATCATGTTTAAACAATTCAGCCAAATATGTTTGGCACCGAAGATGAAGTATTTCATGTCACAATCTACTCTCTTTTTAGTTAAATAAAAACCACATATCTTGATCTCGACTAAAAACATAAATATTCACCATCAAGATATTTCATGGAAAAATAAGTACCCCATATTTTCCCTTTACAACACACATTATTTTTTAAAACATAAAAAATTTCATGAGTCACACAATCTGTTGAATCTAGAAAGTTGTTACCGAGAGTTTCAACAATCAATACATCTTTATGTATCATGTATCTATACCCAAACATAAATTTCTTGATCAAACAATATTTAGACCTACATTATTTCTAAATCATACCACCCCATTCATATCATAACAAATTATCATCACCATATTCTTATTTCCAATAATTTGGGAGGTGAATCCAGTATCATGCATACATGTTATTGTGAGATATGTTGAATAAAAGTCATTCCCTATAATAACTACATGCTCATCTCTTTTTCATTCTGATAAATGTTTTTGACATCATACTTGATGTTGATTTAAATTCTTGATTATCATCAAAGTATGACGGTGAAACATCATATTTTAGAACGTCAAATTGATTTTTTATCATCGGACAATTCAATGTTCTTTATTAATTATACAAGAAACTACTTCGGTTCTACATTATTACATATTATTTAATTATTAACAAACAATATCATTCCATATACCTGAATCCTCAACAACAAAAATAGGGATCATTAATATTTTTCTTGAAACATTTAACTCTATTATAATGATTTTTATTTCTTTTCCCCCATCAATGCCTCTTTTTAATAATCAATATATTTTTTGAATATCCCATATTTATACATTATGTAAATGAGAAACAAGTTATATTCCTGTGTATTTTTTCAGTACCACTGATTTTCATTGAGTTTTTTGAATATTTTGATTCTAATTAATTCCCAAATCTATCCTTAAACATGGTGTGGGATCTTATGGTCTGAAATCAACCATTAATACTTTAGTTTGGTGTTCAACTCCTATACTAGGGGTTTCTCTCTAATGTGACACATTTTTTCATAGAAATACCATAGAATATTTTCATAGACCTCCAAATTGTATTTCCACATTTTCCATCATCTTTAAAATATGCTTTACCTATCTCATTATAGGAGAAAAAATTTTCCAATGGTCTTTTACGTTCATTTTCAATATGATAAATTCCACCTCATGTTCTTTGATATGTTTAAATTTATCTTTTACTATATTTTCAGACCATTATTAACTATTGTTTTATCTTTAACTTTGGTCATGAACTTAATTAATTTTTCTATGTTTTATAGCTTTTTTTATTTTCTCTTTTAAAATTAATTCTTCAACTTAGAATTCTTTTATTACTATTATTGTATACTATGTATTTCACCACAAACCACTATGTTGGATTTCTCTATTTTATTTCTCAAGACATCTCTCTCTTCAAGAGAAAATTTTAATTCAAATTCTAGGTAAACTATTCCGTCAACATATCCACTATCATTTTTTCTGTATTCCCTTTTCTAGGGGTTCCTAAAATTACCACCATAGCATCTTACCTACGATCTTTTCATTATTTCATTTAATCTACCTCATATTATCTCAAAAGGTAATTTTGTTTTAAAGGATTATTCTTATTTTTAATGATATTTCACCGATAATCCTTCCCACCATTTAGATTTTATGAAGAAATTTTATCAATATGTTAATAATCATCATTATCACCTCGAATCATCTTAAAATGCATTTTTACATGTTTTCCAAATCTTCCACAATGAAATCAGGCAAGTGGAACATTCCCATTAATAATTACTTTTCCAATTTATTGATTTGAAGCAAGAAATGAGATAAAATCATCTACAACACCTTATTCTACACCATCTTCTATAGATAGATTCTTTATATCCATGAAATACAACTCTTTAGTCCTCCCTTCATTCAAAGACTCATTATCCTCATATCTCATATCATTATAAACAATATTACTCTGTAATCTATCCAATTTTGTATCCTTTAGATCTTCATCATATAGTGTAGAGTTTTTTGGAATGACATGTGGTTGAATTATTTACAATATTTGATTAATAATAATTACATATTAAATAATTTCTTCATGACCATGAATTCGTTCTGAAATAATATTCACCTCATAAAAAAATTAAATTACAATAATTTTGGTGCGTTCTTTAGTCCTCATATTTGTCCCACGGAACATGATATATAGATTCTCATAAATTTCAATCACCTTCAATGATATTAATAACATTTTGAAACATATAATGAGATTACTTACATGAAATCATCTCTATGTTAATTAGGTTGATAAATCTCTCCATAAGGCATTGGTTCCATTAGAATCAATGTAAAATTATATATATTCATCTTTTTATAAAACTCCGCTATCTATACTGTCTTAAATACAATATATTTCATCGCTAAACACATCAATTCCTACTGAAAAAAAATATGTGATGTATTATTTACTTTGATAGATGAAAATTATTTCCATCGAAGATCATAATTCCTTGGTGATTTAAATCATTGATACTACTAAGAGATAAACACTAAATATAATAATTTTTTCTAAAACCAATTGACAATTCAATGAGGATAAATACCCTGAAAGTGGGGGGGTGAATATTGGAATAAAAGATAAAAACAACATTATCATTGAATTTTGTTTTATCAATAAAAAACATCTTCTCTCTCCCCTTTATTTTCCATATTATAAATAGAAATCAAAAAATCCCTTGGAAACATAAATTTTACTTATTTCACCCTAACTGGGATACATCCAAGGTATATAAAAAGAAAATTTTCTGATGTAAAAAATCAACTATTGATCATTACTGTTATAATTTTTGGATCAGACTAAATGTATGTCATGGTTTAAAACCATTCATATTTTTAAATCTCATTGTAGTTTCTCTCTAATGTGAATGCAGGGCTACTCTAGTATACTCTTTTGAAAATAAGTTCTAGTTTAATTCAAAATTTTGTGTTCCATTAGTCTCTTGTTACAATAGTAATATAACAACCTCTCTTGTGTTAGAGTGATCCGTAATACTCCTCTAGAAGAGCCTGGTGTGTAACCCCTTTTACAAGATCATGGGGAATGAACCTTGTTAGTGATAGTGGTGTGAAACCCCCTGCATGAGATCATGGCCTATGAATGTTTGTGTAATATCTTAGTGTGATACCCTTTGTGAAATATCATAGAATGAGACCCCTTTCAGGAGACCTTCAGAAGATGTGTATCATAAGTCCTACAACTTATGTGAATTTTGAGACCTCTAGTTCACATAGATCATGAGAACCTGTTTAGATCACACATATCATGGGATATCAACATGTCCTCTTATTCACATAAAAAACCCTTGTAAATTTAACTTAAATAAATATATTTATGAGATTCATAAGTGACACATCTTTATTGTTATGTCTGTTAGAACACTCCAACAAAAGACTTGTTCAAATCATAGAAAATACTATTTATTTAGAGAAAACCACTATAGAAAACAGTTATACATTTTAAGGTTATGTTAGAGGGTATTTATAATAATAAGTCCACCAATATAATTCCAAAAATCATTGATTTTTTACCATTCCATTTCCTCAAAATCATTCACATTACGTGATCCAATCATGATATTCAATGATAATCACATGTTTTGTGTGATTTAAATCATGAGATTTAAATAAAATGATGTGGAAAGTCTCACTGTCTTCTATAACATCACTTGAATGCATAATTATATTTAAAAAACAATTGTATGGGGTAAACGACATTGTTTTCATGATCATTGTGAGATCTCCCAACATAATATTTCGATAATCATGCTTTGTCATCACGCACTTCACATGAAATATCTGTGAGATCCTTTGAAAATAATCTAGTTTGTCAAAGTATAATGCTTGTTCAAATTATGTCATCTTTTGATAATCATTTGGTTCTTCAGGATATAATTTCAGGTATTCATGCTTTATGAGATCATTTAAAAAAATTCTTCTCTCGAGTTTTGTTGATACATTCATGCATAACAATATATTTTCATTCATTTGAGTTTTTTGAGATTAGTTCAAACATTTGGGCTTCACAATATCAATTAAGACATCCACGCTTCCATGAGATCATACATTTTCAACATCCAATAGATCATAAATTTCATTCCTTCATGATATCATAAATTTTTTTCTAGTATAAGATCATATATTTCACACTTTCATGATATTATATATTTCTCAGGTATGAGAGATAATACATTTCATGCTTTCATAGGATAAAAAATTCATAATCACTGTTCATTCCTTCATTGATAATGAAAAATTTTCAATTAACTCAAAAAATTTCCTCAAACAAAATCAACTCAAAATCACTATTAGGACGGATTTTTCAACATAGTGTCTTAGGAATCGGTTTTTGTTGATGATTCAAAGAGAATAATAGGAATTGTTTAAGAGAAAAAAATTCTAGGAGCTCATTAGCCACTTTGAGGATGAAATTATAGAATGATATTTCTTGATCAATGTTCCACATGTTAGTGTTGCAAGGCTATATGAGAGTTGACTACTATTAATATTAATGGGTATCAAAGATTCTGGATCAATAAAAAATATCACATTTTTGATTGATGCTTCACAAATAGGAAGATCAATATGCAGTAATATATTCAAAAATGGGAAAATATGGACTATAATTTAGAAGTTCTTATCAATTATAATTTACAAAATAATATAATCACACATAAATGTTGGTTATATGTGGTTAATGATTCCAATAGTGATAAATTATTCTTCAATTATTTAGTTATTTCATTCTATATTTATCTACAATTAGATATGTAACTATGATGTTTAGCACTCTTTACAAAAAAATTATTTGAAACATTTAATTGCAAATAAATCATTATTCCCAACCCCTATCAATTAGAGTAAATGTCTCCCCTCTCATTATTTGGTTATTTATATTAGATATCATGGTGTTTTGTATTATGGTAATCCCATTTATTCTTGGTTCTTCCCCTCCTTTCCATGTTTTGTTTTTCATTAATGTTTTTATAATTATAAAACCATAGTGGTTGTTTTTTCTAAATTATGGCTATTAAGTGGAGTTTCTGATTTTATTTCACGTGGATTATATTTTTGAGTCCATTTTCTACCTATTCTAGTTGGTTTTAATTAGAGGCCTTATGATTTAGACTAAATCTATGTTAAGAATCTATATTTATTCATGTTTATGTTTTTTAAACTTCAATTGAAATGATATTTATGGGATTTATATTCCATGGTTGACGTGATACATGGATTGCTTTAGAAATTTGGGTGCGTAAAGGATGTTTTAAAAATGGATGTGGCTTTTAGGCACAATATGTGTTTGTATAAATTTCACTAAGAGGTTTTATGATTCTTAAAGGATTTATAAACTCCTTTTATAAAAAATTTATCTTTGAAAATGTGTTCTGATAAATTGGGAATGTTTATTTGGGAAATGGATTCTGTTAAAGAATTTTTGATTTCGGATCATTTATGTTATGGTGCTTCCATGGAGTAAAACATAGAATAAATGGGGTGTTAGTAATGGGATTATTATTTGGTATATTTCATCCCTCAAAGGGAAGATTGTGTGAGACTACATTTTTGATTCAAAGTTGGTGTTAGTGCCAAGGGTTGGAACACCAAGAGAGATTCCATGTTGGGCATGGGGGAGACTATGAGAGATTCATTTTTTCTTTGTATGATACCATATTTTTTACTCACTCAAAATATTCCTTATAGTTAAATCCCTCTATTAACATTACACATTCCAGATTTAATTATATGAATTTTGAATTTTATTAGTTACATTTTTATGTGATTAGATGGATTAAGCCCATTCCCATTAATTTAGTTATTTGATATTGATTTTATCATCATTTTCAGTAAACCATATTGGATGTTTTTAAAATGTTGATAATTGAGAATTTTTATCTATTTGAGGTACACTGGAAAGAATTTTAGAAAACCATTTTGGTTTAAAATGGAATACCAATGGTTTTTTAAAGGCGTGTTTGAAAAAGATATTTTTTCTATGTGGTTTAACTTTGAAAATAATTTCGAACAATTTTATTGGTTTTCATGGGTAAAAACCTTAAATATATTCAAGGTATAATACCACTATTCATCCTCCCTCACACCCTATTTATATATTTTGGAATTTGCAGACTTCATTTTCTAGGACACAGGTAAATGAAAGGGAATTATGTACCGGGGTGGTTATTTATGATTACTGTCATCTTGTGTTTTGTGGAGAAGACATGGTCTCATAGGAATTGATTCATGTGGAATAAATGATGGATTTTTTTTCATTATTATTTTTATGTTCCACTGTGATATAGTCCTATTTTAGTTATAACTTGATATATATTTGTTAACGTCCCTTTTTCTATTATTTTTTTATGATTGGTTTGGTTTATTGAATCTTCTAGTCATTTTTTTTATTTTTATGGTAATTTTTTTCTCAAGGATAAATTTGAGAATATTTATGTGTAAGTATATTTCTATTAATTGGCCATGTCAGTTTACCAATGGAAATATAGCTCCCGTGTGCTAATTTGTTATCCATGATTCATATCTCCAACCCATGGTGAACATTAATGCTCTTTATACCCTATAGATGGTCGTCATGAGGGATGGGTTGGGTTGACCCTAGTTGGATCATTAAAAAATTGTATTATAGTTGAATTATAAATTTTGAGTAAGTGGTATACTAGAGCTAGGATCATTTTCAATCAAGAGGTAAGAACGTGTGAGTTCCTTGACATCTATTAATCATGTTGAACCTTGTGTGCCCATGGGTGGTACAAAATTTTGGAAATTTTTTAAGACATGTTATAGGATGAAATAATAATATATGGATGTATTTCACAATTTTTACTGAGTCTTAGGGTAATCTCATGGGTTGCTTTATGTTTTTATTTGAAATAAGGGGTAGGTATAGGAGAGAACATAGTTATGGAACATAGTTAGTATTAATCATTCATTATTCATGAAATCATATATTCCAAGACCATAGTGTCACCCATAGAGTTAGAATATAGTTTTTCTAGCCATATGACTAAACCATACGCAATGGGAAATCCATAATATTTTTTATTCATTTCATTATTAATTATTTGTAGATTATTTTAAAGCACATGAAACATGTTTATACACATATTGGGTCACTATTTTGATTTATTTGATCTTAAATAAGATTGATTTCTTCTTGATTGGGTTTTTTTGTGAGTCTTATAGAAGTTTTCACCCAGAGGAACCAAATCATAGAATAGAGAGGGTTCTTAAAAGAGATACCAATAAAAAACCCTCATTTTGATCTGTCATTGGAATAGTTGGTGACTCGTATGATATAGAGCATAGTCCATGCTTTTGGATAAGAGAAGACATAAATAGTGGACCATGCCTAGAAGTTTATGAGGAAAAACCAAAATTTGTTCTATAATAATGAGGGGACCAACGAGACAATGTAGTAGATGGGTCATATTTGATGAATATATGAGTTATTGAAGACCAATGATACCACAAAAGTGGGATTATCTAGGTACAAACTCTATGGACTGGGTAGTTTGGGGTTCGTGTGGATGATATTTTTGAGGAAGCATGAGGATCTCACTGACAACATATTTATGATGTATTTTAACTTTCATTTCTACCTGGAGATCATGGTGGTAGTAAAATACCATGAATTATTGAATTCGGATGAGGGGAAACATTTATTGATGGAGTATTCCTCAAGATATACTATATTGGTTCATGTTTTTTTGTATCACCATGAAAATTATCAATTCATGTCCCATCTTTTTGACATGGGCTAAAGGACAGATCTATGACTATTATTCTAGGTATACTGACCTATACAGAGGTTGTTGATAAAGAATCTATGGAAGAGGTATATATTACTAGAAGTAAAAGACTCACTAGATTTCCTTATATGTGTGGAAGAAATAATTCATCTTCAAGATATAAGAGGATATAGGGTGAGTCTCATCAGGAAAGTGGTAAAATTGTCTAGTATTCATTAGGTTTATCTCATGTTTCTTCTAAAAGGCATATAAAAGTTATCTATTATCTATTTGGGAAGACTGGTCACACTAGTCTCTTTTTCATATAGAATCCCTAGATGCTCAAAATCTATGGCTAGTCATGTAATATTCAATGGTTTTTTCGCTTGGCTTTGCGGGGGAGTGGTGTGGGATCCATATTTGAGAATTTCTCTCATGTTTAGTAAAATTATTAAAAGGGTGGGGGATCTCATCCTCGTTTAAAGGTTGATTGTCTCTAGGGATAGAAGACTCAATTTGAGTTTGAGTTAAGGAATCATTATATAGCATATGATGTTCTAGGAGGCAAAAAATTTGGGTCAGCCACAATGAGAGGTATGATATTCATTTCATCCTCTATGTGATATATTTTCTACGAAATTGGAAAATCTCATTACATTTTTTTCAGTAATGTTTATCAAGGATTTGGTAATGATTTTGGATTTGGAGTCTAATATTGTGGATTTCCTTACCACACATAGAAGGTAGACATTATGGGGTTTGATTTCCCCTTAGTGCAGTGTTGTGGTAGCTGATATAGAAGTTATATGAGACTTCCTTGTTTTAGACCTATATATTTTAGACCTAATTATAGGCATGAAATGGATTATCATATTTAATTCACTGATAGATTATTATTGTTATAGGTTTTAGTTCCTCACTCTTTTTATGGGAACTCAAATCCTTCAGGATGAGTCGGATCCACGATTATAGAGGGTAATAATAGATGCTTCTGAGGTATGGTTGATCTCTTACATACTTCCAAGAATTTTTCATGATCATGTGAATCAATGTTCATTGGGTGGTCTTCTAGTGGACCTAGATGGGAACCCAGATGTGTTTCTGGAGGATTTATTTGGATTTTCATAATTTTTTGTGGTTGATTTTACCATCGATCTACCCCCCAAGATAAGCTCGATCTCCTTATAGTATTATAAGATGGGTCTAGACAAGATAAAAATTTTGAAAGTACTTGATGATTTTGAGGGAACAAGTTTTGTTTTCCCTATTGTTTCAGTATGCCCTTCAACATTTTTTTTTCAAATAATGTTGATGGAAGCCTCTGTCTTTTTAGAAATTACATTATGCTCAATTAGTTGAGTATGGAAAATATTGAACCATTTCCTTAAATTGATGATTTATTTCATTCTAATAGGGAATTCCATTGGTTTTTTAATATTTACATGAGATCTTGTTTCCACCAAGTATGTTGTTAAGGGTTCCTTTTTTAGCTAGAATGAACATTTTGAGTTTTTAGTTATACCATTTGGGGTTACCAATTCACAGAAATTGTTCATTGTGTTGATGTACCCAATATTATTCTGATTTTTGGACACCATCATGGTCATGTATATAGATGGTATGATGTTGTATAAAAACACAATAAAAGGGAATTCTGATCATCTATTGTTTGTTATTGGTTTTTGATACAAAACTATATGTATGGCATGTTTTCAAATAAAATGTTTAGGATTTAGGAGGTGAGTTCTTATGGTTATTTTATTTTTATAGAAGGTGTTTTAGTGGATACAAATATGTTCATGTAGTAATTTCATTGTATAAGTCCAAGAATGTTTTCTATATTTGTAGTTTGGTAGTTATGGATTGGTGTTCTAGATGATTTATTTGGGAAATCTCAATTCCAACCTCTCATATTACATTTTTTAATAAGAAATGTGTCGTATTTTAGTGGGATGAGATGTTCCATAAGGATCTTGACCAGTTCTAGGACAATTTGTAATATGAAAACATTTTAATTCTTCATTATTGAGGAAGATCTTAAAATATGAATGATGATTCTTTTTTTGTGTTGTTAAGGTGGACGCTGATACATGATGACCATGTCGTGGCGTAGGATCATGACATATATTCTCTTATGAGTGGAATCATCCAACACACAACCTAGAACTCGAATCCATTTTTCATTTTCTAAATACATAAGGACACTACCACTTTGGGGAGATAATTTTGGTATATTCAGATCATAAAATTACGAATAACATTTCCACCTAGAGGTACATGAACCTCATGTAGTGATGTTTGGTGGACTAACATTAGGAAGTTGGTTTTGAGGATACCTATATGGGTGAGAAGGGTAATGTGGTCACCAACACATTGAGTAGAAAGCTTCCAGTGTAGTCTATTAAAGAATTGGTAATTGAGTGGAGCATAATGAGTTTTTTATTTATAAGATATTTGAATTGAAGTAGTATATATATATTGATTTTGTGGTTAATTTATAGGCCACACCGACTCTTATTGATCATGTTAAAAATTAGAAGTCATTAAACCCCAAATTACATAAGATTAATAGTGATTTCAATGATGGGGAGACCTTAGTTGACTTGTAATAATATACCAATGAATATATACTTTTTAGAGTTCATATAATTTATCCATTAATACTGAGGAAAGAGGTGATTCATGAGACACATCATTCATGATTTTTCATTCACCTTGATGTAACCATTGTGCATTATACCTTGATAGGATGGTATTGGTCTCTCGGGATGGCATTTTAAGGGGAAGAAATAGTTCCATTATGCTTGACCCATATGAGGACCAAATAAGATCATCCAAGGATATAAGGGTTGATATAGAGTCTTTATATTCTATTTTGTAAATGGGATGACACTAATATGGTTTTTTATCTATCTACCACGTACTCTAATTGGGTGAGTTTAAATATGGGTGATCTTCTATCATCTGATGAAATAATCACACATTCAACCAATCCGGGAGTCGATAAAGGTAGTGGAAATATTACATCTATATGTTTGAGATATTTTTTTCTTTATAGAGTTTTAGTAGTGATAAACTTAGACCGAGATGTTTGTTTGACATCTTGATTTTGTAAGGGACTTCTAGAGGCTTTGGGATCCAAATTATAATTTAGTATCACATATCACCCGCTGAAGAATGGGAATTATGATCGAACCATCCAAACACATGATGGTATGATTCATTCATGTTTACTAGATTTCATGGGTTACTATAAAAGGCACATTCCATTATCAATACTTTCTTATAATAATAGTTTTTTAAGTATTGATCAGAAGGACTCAATTTTATGAAATTTTTTGGACCTCAATTCAAAAACCCTTTATGGGGGGATGATGTGGGAGAGTATTCATTTTTTGAAACATTCCACATTCAAGAGACTATTTGGATAGTTCATATGATTTATACATTAATTGTGACAAATCAGTGTCTCCAAAATTCATATATTGACTGTCACCATTATTTTTTTAAGTTTAAGGTTGGTGATTTGGTGTTTTTGTGGGCGTTAGCTCATCATGGAAACCATATCATGGAAATGTTGGGGAAGTTGTCCCTAAATTATATTATTCCTATTTTTGTTGTTGATAATCTAGTGAAAGTTTCTTGTTAGTTATAGTTACAACCATGGATGTCCATGATTCATGATGTCTTTCAAGATTCCCAATTGTAGTGATATCTTCCAAAAAAATATCATGTGCTTGAGTGGGAAGACGTCAATTATGGTCCTAATACCACTATGGTGGAGTATCCTATTGGTATCAAGGATGTTTTAAATTCTGTACTCCATTGAAATTGGATCCCTTTGATCCATGTGCTATGGAAACATGAGGCTGATAGCCAAGAGATATTGGAGTAGGATGTTTAGAAGTGGTTTTAGTGTCCCTAACTATTTTATTATAACTAAGCCTAAAAAATTTATAATTGTATAATGTTTTATTTTTGGGATTTTGTGCCACTCATCAGGTCACCTGTATGTTTCTTATTGTGTTTTTTCTGGTTTGGTCTACTATGGGAGTTCTCATGTGAAATGAGTAGAAAATTGGTGGTTTATAGAGTAATAGACGATGAGAATGGTAAGATATAAGTCTAATAAACCATGCATCTAACCATGTTATTGGAATATAATGTGTGATAGTGAATTATATCTATGTTTTGTCACGTATTTCCAATCAATATGACACCCTGGGGTAATTTTGTGACAATGTATATTGTCACGTGCATGCTTTTCCAAACTATGAAACCAAACCGTACTACCTTATCTAACATACTATAAATTTTTTTTTACCAAAATACCAATTTAGGGTATTTTTTCAATTGGGGCACATTTCATTCCTTCATTATGAGAATACCATCTCCATTGTTGTTAGAGTTGTGACTCTCTCTTTATCATGATTTCTCATGGAGATCATTGTGTTATTCTGAGGTAAGCCCATTTCTTCTAGGATTCATCACCCCACATCTGTATTTCTTGTTTTTACATTTATGTGGATGTATGAGAATCTAGTGGTGGGTTTTTCATGACTATTTACTATGTATTGGGGGGTTTGGTTTAATTTTATGTGGATTAGGTATGTGAGGCCTTATTCTACCTCTTCTGGGGGGGGTTATCATTAGAGGTGAAGATCTTTGGACCGAATCAAATTTAGGTGTCTATATTTAAGAGTATTCCCCATGGAATAAACATTAATGTAAGAATAACTATTGGTTTTTATTGTTCATGTTTCAATTAAAATTATTTATGATTGAAATTTATTCTATGCATGATGTACTACATAGATGATTTTGGAAAATTTGGTTTTTTAGGAGGGTTATTTCAACATAGTGTGGATTTTATATGCAACATGTATTTTTTAAAATTACATAATGATGATTAATGATTTTAAAAGGACCTATAAAAAGGTTTTATAAATATTTTTACCTTGGGAATATTTTTTGATAAAAAAAAAGCTTTTTGGAAATTTATTATTATATAGCTTGATTTATTTGGGATCAAGTATATAGTGTTGTTAGAAATTATTTTCACATGGGAGTACTAGGTTGAGATAAATGGATTTGTTATAGGTATCGTATGATCCCTCGTAGGGAGGATCGCATGAACCTCTTTTAGGGTTTTCAATGGAACATGAAGTTCTTTGGGTGGGAAAATTATGAAAGCATCCATGTTGGGCCAAGGGGAGACAATGAGAGAATCCTTTTTTTATTATCATGGTATCATATATGTTTAATCACTAACTATTGAAATTAAATTTGAAACACTATGTAAAAATTAATCATTCTAAATTATATTATAATATTTATGTGTTTTAATACTACCATTTTAAGGGATGGTAAGTATTATTATTATTCCAATATGTGTGGTTAATTGAAATTTATCTTGTGCTCATTTTCATTTTTACTTTATAGATGTGTTGCGAATGATGAGGAAGAATCCCTAATTATAAATTTTAGTCATGGTGGAAAATGTATTATAAAATTGTCTTTAGAAAGAAAAATAGATTGTATTATTATGTTAGAGAATAATATGATTTTAAAGTTGTTTGGTTTTTTGAAATAATTTCAAACTTTTTTATTGTTTTTCATAGGTAAAATCATTAAGTAGATTAATTTTTTAATCCTAATGAAGATCATTACTCACAAAAATATTGGGCCTTCAGGAATTTTTATAGTTCATTTTGTACGACATATGTAATGGAAAGGGAATAGCCTACTTGGGTGAGTCTTCTTGCTTTTTTCCATCCATTGTTTTGTGGAGGAGGCATTATACCATAGAGATTGTATCATGTGGATTCATTACTATTACTTTTTATTAATTTGGTTGTGTGTTTTAGGGACTTTGAGATTTATTACTAATTGTTATTACTTGAGATACCTTGTATATTGACCTTTTTTGGATTTTTTTTGCGGGTGTTGGGTTTGGTTTTTGGTAGATGATGATCTTGATATGTTTCTCAATATGTTAATTTTTATCTCCATGTTAACTCTAATGATCTTTTTGTTCTATTACCATTTTATGCAGGATTCACACTAATTTACCTATAGTGAATCTTATTCAAAGAGTGGTTATGCCTAGTGACTACCGCCTTGCCATGGTGATCAGACACACAATTTGAGCCATGTGGCCGGATAGCTGAGATGACTGGTTAGGTCGACCAGGGTTATATTATTATAATATGACATTTGTAATCAACATATATCAATATATATATATATATATACGATTGATAAGTAAAATATCCATATTTCCACATTTACTGAAATGATATGGATATCATGATTGTAACACCCTATGACTTTGTAAATAAATTTAATATTGAATGAATGGAACAATGATTCTCTACAAAATAGAACATTATTATAACCTATCTAGTAAACATAAATTTTCCACCACTGTGATTTGAATTTAAAATAAAATTATATACATAGTTGCGTTCAGTAAGATATTTAGAGTGTGATAGAATCAACTTAGTTTTTGATGAGTAGTAACATACCCTTATGAATAGTAACATACCCTAGTGAATAGTAAGGAATAATTATGAATAATAAATCGTCCAAAAAAAAGAAAATTCACCCATGAATGTATAAATACATTATTGACATCATATATGTGATAAAATGATCATAGTATAAGTGTTGGTATTTTTGAATGTCATATATATTTTAATTACAATTTTATGATTAATTTAATAAATTAAAATTAAAATTTATTTTAATAAAATGTAATCATAAATTGTTATATTATTTTCTTATTGTTATAAAATAAGTTTATGGGACGTTGATTTATTTTTAAAGATTTAATTAAATGAGTTATAGTTTAAATTATGTTTTTTTCGAATAAATTTATATTTTAATTAAAATTTTAAATAAAATAATTTATAAAATTATATTTAAAAAATGAAATTCAATTTTGAATTCTACAGTTCTAAAAATATCTATATTGAATTTTTGTGATTTTTCTAAAATACTTGAATTCGGGGTGAATAGTAAAATACGATAATTTACAATAAATGCTAAATGCATGATTTATTGGGATATAAGATATATAAGGCTAATGTAAGCCCTTTAAGATCAATCTCACATGTAATTAATTCAATTATTTGTCAAAATAATCCACACTATTGGGTTTCTTTGACAAATAATAGAATAATGTTTAAAATAATGGGAAAACCCTCATCTCCCCCACTATTACCACCACCCCCATAACTCCCTCTTCTCTTCATTCCTATCAAGCCTTGTACCATGTATATATTCTTCCTAAATATCCTTAAAAGCTCTTATCCCACCTCCAACATCCCCTGGTCTCATAAAAGGACCAAAACCTCTCCCCCAAAGAGGCTCTCAAGGAATATTACATCAAGAAGTAAATTTCTCTTTTCCTTTCATTTATTTCAAAATCATTTCTTTTTCTTCATCACTCAACTTATTTCATCAAAATGTTATGATCAATCCATTAAAATACATGTACTATAATTTTTTTATGAAAATTGAATAATACTTCATCATCACTCCTTTTCCTTTCTTTTATATCAAAAATAAAAAATCCATCCGAGATGTGTTAATTTATCACATTCAAGGATGATGGGTTTTAAATTTCTATTATAGTATTCTATTATGGTCATGAACCCAATTTGACGGTCAAAAAATACTATAATATTTTTATTATAACTTAGTTATGGTTCTCTAATCATTTTTTACACATGATGTAAATTTGTAAATCATAATTAGTTCGTTGTGACTAACAACTGCCAATGAACCCAAACAATTGTCATTTATATTTTATATAATGATTCATCTTCACTACCAATAATTTTTTTTTGTAAACATGTAATATTATGGTTTTTTAATAAAAACATTCATATTCTATTCTATAAAACCATTTTCTTTGTACTTGTTTACCCAAACAAGAATATAATAAAACCGATCAAAAAACCCATGGGAGAAGACACTCCCAATCAATGAAATTGAATATATTAACCGATCAAAAGGCCGTGAATGAACCTAATAAGGTTACGATAAATCAATTAAAAGTAGTGGAGGTTATGGAATCATTAATATATGAACCTAAATTTTATTATTCTGGTAAATAAGATCAAATTAGGAACACCTTCCTACTTAAGGATATAGTGTTCTAACCAAACCTCCATTTTCATTTGGGTTACTCTAATTCTCTACATAACTCAGTTAAATTATTATTTATTCATATGTACTCCTCATATATTCTGTTATATGGTTCAATATATGTTAACCAACATGAATCCTACTTTCATTTATGGGGATTTAAATGTTTTAAAAGGATCTTTCAAAAAAATACCATATAATATAAGCCCGATTCAATTGAATTTTCTCAAATTCATACATATTTTAAAGGCCACTCTATAATATGTTTTTAGAAACAATTATATTTCTAAAATAAATCATTTTACTATGAAAATTATTTCTAACTTAACTTATTGTTTTTTATAAATACTTTTCCAGAAGAACTATTCCTTTCAAAGTAAATGAGTATTTATCTAATGAATTACATGATGATTTTATAAGAGTATCTTCTTCTATGTCACCACTCTTGTTGATTTTTATGTATTTTTGTGATTAATCTTTTATATTATCATCTACCATATTTAATTGAATGGTTTATGATTTCATTGACTTTGGAAGTGCTATTTTAAAACCAATCACCAATTTATTTTGAATGGTTTGTGTTTATAATTAATGCACGGGGGAAGTTATTTACCTTTCATATGATAGATTCAACACGATTGTATATGTTTATTTGGTTTATCCCTATTCATTTGAGGAATGATTTAGACTTATTATGTGATGGGTTGGGGATGCTATAGCCCCTCAATGCATCGGTAGGTCTAATGAGAAAAATAGATATGGACTTGGTCGTGGCGTGGACCATTTTTAGATATGGTTTTGGCTGAGCCCTTAATAATTTTTTGATGTCTAGGTTGAGGCCTTGATGGTATGTTTCAGAATGTACAACATATGAATTTCCATCATTATTTAGCTAGAAATTCATAGTTCATGTGGTTATTCAATTTTTAGAATACCTAGGATTATGTTTGGTTATGGAAATATTTACATAGCTCATATTCATGTCCTATTATGTTTATGTTTATTTTTAAAGGAGGGAGTTATCAATTATTAACAATGCCTATTGTTTATGTTCTCTTATGCTGTAATATTTAAACTTATAGAGCATCTACGATCACCCCTTTTTATGTATCATTTTTCCCTGGACATAAAGAGGAATATTATGATTGACTTGTAGGGATAATCTTTGAGTGATTGATGTTCCATGTGAAACTTTTATGTTGTTTTTCATTTCAATTTGTAATGTTGATCTTATGTATGTATCTTGATTTCCAAATCTACTAAACTATTCGTTCCTTTAGGATACAATTTTCTTGCAATCCTGCAAACATAATGTAATACTATAGGGAAAATGGCTATTTGCGACGGGCAAATGACCCATTGCAAATAACCCTTTGAATGGGGTTACTTGCGAAGGGGTAATTTTCCCGTCACAAATGGTTTTCCACGAACTACGCGCCAAACCGCATGTAAGGTTATTTGCGACATGTTTCTATTCCCGTAACAAATAATCAACAACAATTTTTAGTATTTGCAATGAGATTCTTTCCCAGTTGAAAATACTTTGTCAGAAGGTGCTATTTGTGATAGGGCTTGTCGTAAATAAGTTTTTAACGGCCCACTATAATTAATGCGGGCCATGTTATTTGCGATAGTCCCCATCACAAATATCCTCATCACAAATAATCTAACCTATATATACCCCATCTGTTTTTCTCTTATTCCACTCTTTACACATCTTCTCTCTCTATCTCTTCGGAGAATTTTTTTTCTAATTTTTTTTAATAGTTTAACCTTTTAAAATAAGACATTATATGCCACTTTAATACTCCAGAAGTTTGAGTTTCAGGGTATTTATTTATTTTTTTATTGTTTAGTTAATTTATTTTGTTGTTAATTATTTATAATTTTTACCTTATTAGATGTAAATTAATTAAATTAGAAATAAATATTGGTTTTCAGTATTTATTTTTATGAATAGTTATATCTAAGTGTTAATTAGCAATAAATTGTAATAATTTAAAATAATTAGTAATAAATAAAATTAATTAGTGATAACTAGTAATAAATTGTATTAATTAGTAAAAATAAGATATAATTAGTAATAATTAGAAATATTTAGTATTAATTATAAATAATTTGTAACAATTATAAATACGTTGTAATAGTTGGCAATAATTTGTAATAATTAGATATAATTTTCAATAAATAGAAATAATTTGTAATAATTCAAAATATTTTCTAATAATTAGAAATAATTTGTAACAATTCGAAATAAGTTGTAACAATTCTGAATAATTAGTAATAAATTATAATAATTAGGATTAATTAGTAATAATTAGTAATAAATAATAATTAAAAGTAACCAAATAGTAAACATTACTAATGAATAGTAATGAATTGTAATGAATAGTAATAATGAGTAATAATTAGTACTAATTTAGTAATAAATATTTATGAATTGTAATAAATAGTAATAAATAGTAACAAATTATAATAAATAATAATAAATTGTAATAAATATTATAAATTAGTAGAAAATAGTAATAACTATTAATAATTTGTAATTATTAGTTGTAAATAGTAATAAATGGTAATAATCATTTTTATTAATTAATAATTAGAAATAATCTGTAATAATTATTAATAATAAGTAATAATTTGTAATAATTTGTAATAAATGGTAATAAATGGTAATAAATGGTAATAAATTGTAATAAATAATAAAAAATAGTAATAAATAGTAATGAATTGTAATAAATAGTAATTAATAGTAATAAAGAGTAATAAAGAGTAATAAATCGTAATAAATAGTAATAAATATTAATAAAAAGTAATAATTAGTAATAATTGTTAATAATTGGTAATAATTTGTAATATAATAAATTGTAATAAATTGTAATAAATTGAAATAAACAGTAATAAATAGTAATAAATAGAAACAAATAGTAATAAATAGTAATAATTTGTAATAATTAGTAATAATTTTTAATAATTTGGTATATCAATCAATAATTAGCAATAAATAGCAACAAATAGAAAGAAATATAAATAATTAGCTATAACTAGAAATAATTAGCCATAACTATAAATAATTAGCAATAATTAGAAATAATTAGCAATAATTAGAAATAATTAGCGATAATTAGAATTATTTAGAATTAACTATAATTAATTAGGATTAATTAATATTAATTTAAAATAATTAAGAATGATTAGCAGTAATTAGGATTAATTAGCAATAATAATTAATAATTAAGAAAAATTAATAATAATTAGCAATAAATAATATTAATTAGAAATAAATAGGATTAATTAACAATAAATAGATATAAATACCAATAAATAAAAATAAATACCTATAATTAGAAATAAATATGAATAAAAAGTAATAATTATCAATAATTATAAATAATTAGGAATAATTAAAAATATTTTGGATTATTTTTGGATTATTTTGGTATATTAAGTATTAATTGTGAATAATTATGATTAATTATAATTAATTATGATTAATTATCAATAATTAGAAATAATTTGCAGTAAATCATGATAAATTTGAGTACATTGATAAACTAGCACAAATTCCAACTGATTGATGACATTACTTTTGATCGACGCCTCTACTCCTTACAACGTTTTCCACTAAAATCAATATGAAAAATTTTCTTGCACAAACTTCAAAGAATATTTTTCATAGTAATTTAAGTTGAAGAAAGATGCAAATAAGGTGATTCATTGGGAAAAAGAGTTGTCTCTAATCCGTTGAAAATCATGCTTCTGGTAATTATGAATAATTTGTACAAAATAACTAAAATTAATAATAATTAGTGTTAATTAAAATAAATTTTTATAAATGATAGTATATATGTATAAAGTATTAGAAAATAGAATAAATAACTTTAAAATAATATAAATTATTATAAATTACTAGAAAATATAATTTAATTGTCTTCTCTTTTTTGGATAGTGTAAATCATATATCTAATTATACAAAATAACTAATTATTTCATGATTTTTAGAATAATATGGAATGAGGATGTTGAAAATAGTAATTATTACATTGTCACTCTTGGAAAACTCAGTGTGGGAATCCAAATGGTTCTAGTTTAAATCCTGTATATATTGAAGGTGTTCATGAATTCTTATCATTTGCATCATCGAAAACAAAATTTTCTTTCGAATGGAAAATTAAGTGTTCTTATAAAAATGTTCTCTGAGTACATATGACACATTTGACAATGTTGGAGCTCATTTATTATATTTTGGTTTCCCACCATATTATGTTTTTTATTATCAACATGGTAAATGAATTTTCAGACAGGATATTAATAATTTGGTTCCAAATCCCACAGAACTTCACTGTATAAAACATGATGTAGAACATTCATTGGATCAACAAACTGAAAATTAGGATGATTTTGATTTGAATCTTGAGTGGGAACCATCTCATTTATATGAGTCATTGAGATCCGCATAGGAGGTATTATATTTTGGTTTCTAGATAATCATGTATGATGTAGTTTCTAATGTTATGGAAATTAAATCAGATAATAGAATGTCAAATAGTTGTTTTGATCAGATATTCTCTATGTTAAAAACACTAATACCTAAAGAAAATGTATTTCATGAAATTATTTATGAGATTAAGAGGCTAGTTCGTAATCTTTTTCTTTGTTATTAGAAGATCCATGAATATTCAAATGACTACATATTATATTATAGTAGAAATGATTTGTTGGATAGTTTTCCTACATGTGAAAAATCATGGTATAAAGAAGCTCAACCTGGGATGTATGGATTTGTTACTATAAAAAATTCAGATATTTCCCTCACACACCCTAATTGCAACATTTATTTATGTCTCAAAACACAACATCATTGATGTCATGGAACAAGAAAAGAATTTAAACCTGTAAAATCTTAAATCATATCTCTGACGGTGATTAATGGAATAATTTTGACCAATTGCATCTGTCGTTTTCTATTGAAGCCTAAAACGTGTGATTAGGGATTTCTACTAATAGTTTCTTTACATTTGGTTATTATGGAAGAAAATATTCAAGTTTTGCAGTCATTATAACTCCGTATAATTACCCTCTGTGGATGTTGATGAAGGATCCATTTATCTTTTTGACCTTATTAATTCCAGTTCATCTAAAAACGAATATCAATGTTTATTTGAAACCATTTATTTATGAGTTGAATTCACTCTGGAGTAATGGTGTCAGTACATATAATGTTTCTAGGAAACAAAACATTATACTGAAAGATACATTGATGTGAACAATTAGAGACTTCCTAGCATATTCCAAGTTATTGGGCTGCATACACATGGTCCAAAATCATTTCCATAATGTATGGGAAATAACAAAGCTTTTATGCTCCTCAATGCAAAAAAAACATTATTTTTTCGTGTTTCATCACAAATTTCATCCAACCAACCATCCTTTTTGAAGAATGAAATATCATTTCAGAAAAGAATAGTTGAAAAATATGGTCCTTGGACAATGATCTCAGGTAAAGAGTTAAAATAAATTGTCTCTTCATTATGTAACTTCACATTTGGACCGACAATAAATCAATAATAAATTTACGGGTTTTGAAAAGAGCCAAATGGTATAAAACAAAGCATTTTTTGGTATTCATCATATTGGTCTGATTAGTTTGTCTATAACATGTTGGATGTCATGCATATTGAGAAGAAATATTTTGATAATTTATTTCATACAATTTTGGATACACTAGGAAAGACCAACGATAATGTAAATGAATGATTAGATATTGCCAAAATTTACGAACGACCAGAACTTGAACTATTAGAAAATGATATATAACAGAAGTTAATGAGGTAAAAAGAAGCTTATACACTATCCAAAGAGAGTCACTTATTATTTTGTTAGTGGATTGATGATTTGAGACTTCCAGATGCATATGATTTCAATTTTGGCAGACGTGTCAGAAATGGTTATATTTCTAGATTGAATAGTCATAACTGTCATGTTTTAATGGAATGACTTCTACCAATTGGATTAAGAGGCTTGTTAAATCTCATGAATTGGGATGCACTTACAGACATAAAATATTTTTTTCGAGACATTTTTGCATCAACAACAGACTACGATGTGGAATGAAAATTGAAAGAAGATGTCATTTTAATTTTATGTAAACATGAAAAAATCTTCCCACTAGGTATGTTGGACTCAATGAAACATTTTATATAAAATTTTCCTCATGAAAAAAATGTGGAGGTATGGTACCGTTCCAATTGATGTACCCATTTGAGATATGCATGCAGATATTGTAAAAAATGTATGTAACAAAGCATCTTTTGAATGCTCAATTGTAGAATCATATTTTCAAGAGGAAATTTATTTTTTCTTCTCTCATTACATTTAATCTAATTATCCTTGAAATCCAAACCCTATAATATTTAATGGGGGAAATGATGGTGATGAAATGAGAAATCAATTATCAGTTTTCAATTATCCTGAACTAGGCTTCAGTGGAGATCGTTAACGATGTGTTTTAGATGATGAACATCACAGAAATCATACATTTATTCTTTTCAAATGTTATGAATTTACACCATTTGAACTATAAGTTCCCATATCCCATATTCATTAATGTTTAGAAAAATACATGAATATTATTTTATTTGTAGGTTATATGATAATCGTGTTAAGAAACATTTTCAAAAAATTACAACAGCTTCTCTTGAAGATCGACCTCAAAAAAAATTCCTACTAGTTTCAAAATTTGGTAACATAAACTATTTCTAATTTTAGATAAAAAATAAATTTAACACTTGTCATGGTGAAAATTATTTTAAAAATTTTCTAGTATCTCGGCATGGTGATAAATTTGATAATCCATTGTCTGTATTGAGTAACCCAATATCAAAAATATTTAAATCTTATAATGCATATGTGGGGAATGGTTTTCATTTTCAATCATGTGCATATGGGGAGTCAAAAAAACAGTGAATAGTGTAGTTTTCTTATAAGGATCACATCATAGAGAAACTGATGTTGACATTTATGGAATGTTGGAAGAAATCATTGAAAAGTGTTATTTGGGACAACATTACATAACGTTATTTAAATGTACGTGGTTGGATACTGAGAGAGTTGCATTTTCATATAATCCATGGAATAATTGATATTAAATATTGAATTCTTATTATAGTGAACGAACCATTTTTACTAGCTCATCAAGCACATAAAATTTATTATGCAAATTACTGTGCAATTTCAAGGGAGTTAGAAGATTGGTCGAGCAAA
Organism: Viscum album; assembly: GCA_963277665.1. Lineage (NCBI taxonomy): Eukaryota > Viridiplantae > Streptophyta > Magnoliopsida > Santalales > Viscaceae > Viscum > Viscum album. The sequence continues at coordinate 1,227,061,445 of OY728127.1, read as the reverse complement.
ATAAAAAATAAATCTCAAGAGAATATATTTAATGAATGTGAATGTGGTTCCACTGAAGTATAGGGAATATTATTTTTTTCAAGAGACTACTCTGAATCCATCTTTTTCAAGAAGAGACGTGAATATCATTGATGATACCCCAAAGTTAGGAGATGATAGTAATGTTGATTTTAATGATGTTATAAATGAATTTGAAATGACATGAAAAGGTGAAATTGAAACTAACATATAAATTGATGATGTAGAGGAGGACGTTGAAGACATTGGCATCCATAACTATGAAGATGAGGATAAAGATGACCATTGACATAGTAAAATGCTAGTTATAATCATATATAATATATATCTATGTATAATATTTGTTTTCAAATGTTTTCTAACAATAATAATATCTTACTTAAGATGGATGATGATTTGTATCATATATTTCAGGAGGCGAATATACCTTTAGATATATAAGAGGTCAGATCAGCCAACCCTTAGACTATTGGCTGTTTATGGAGCACCTTGAAGGGGTGTGGTTTTTCCTGACTAAGGATTCCTAACCATATACTTGAGCGATGTACACATCTTGGTTTTTATCCATGTATGTAGAGGTATGTTTAAATGTGAATTTTAGTTAGTTTATATTGATTCATTTATATACTAATTTTTTGATTAATTATTTTTTTTCAAAAATTTATGCATGTAGAAGTTGGAAGGAATATCGCTAATTTCATAATTATGTTTCTGATGCATGTGTGTCATGGGATTGGACTCTCATCAACATTCAACAGTTCATGTTCGATAATTGAATGTTACATAAATAAATACTATTTATTTTGAAATTGATTTAATTAAATACATGATATAATATATTTTTTGTAGGGTTTATCATATCCAATAGAGAAATGATTGTGTGAGGCTATTTGGAAGTCATGGAAGGGAGCTATGCGTACGTGTTACACTCATTTTTTCAAAATTTGAAAAGGAAAGAAATAGAGAAAGAAGGAGTGAAGGAGTATGATGAGACATGTCACATCCACTGATCTAATTATATTTCATATCTATTTTGGGATGAATTATGTACAAAGTGGTTGAGTAGGTGGTTTTTGAGTATATCATCAGTAGGTCGATAGAATTGGGGGAGACATGAGTTAACACATCAAGATGATATTCATATGTTTTGTACATATAGAGAGAATATGGTTAGTATATTATTTTAAATATTGAATATAAATACAAATGTAACTGGTTTATTTTATATTCATATAGGCAGTCATGTAGCTCGATATTATATAGTAGAACATTTATAGGAGTATGTACAGTGATCCAGCCACTGGGGAGATTATAGGTGATCGAAAGTGTTAGATTGTGGTCAGTATAAGTTTTTTTGTGTATTAAATTTAAATATAAATAATATATTTACTATTTTAATTTAAAATTCTAATTGATGGAGTCATATGAGGTTATTAAGTCTCAGAAAGATGTTGATAGTTAGGCTGAGACCGATGGTCAGAATAGTACCCCCCCTGATTTGATGAGGAAACATGGATGCCGGCAACCCAATATGGATCTGAGAATGGCTAAGTTGTTAGTATCGACACTGGAGTGATCGTTGGGGGTTTCTATGGAACATTTGTGATGTCATCATCCAACTCGAGTGGAGATCGTGGAGGGTCGTCATCATCTCATTCACAATATCAGAAGAAGCTACGAGATCAAAGTGAGCTTATAAAGATAATGTGTAGGGAGTATGTGAAGATGAGTTAGTGGTAAAAGCAGCAGCATGAAGAGTTCCTCTGATAACAGCAACAACAACAGACGCAAGATGAGATGCATTAATGATGATTGGAGTAAGAACAAGAGCAAATAGAGTATATGCGACATTTGACTCACAGTTTAGGGATGGAGTTACCTCGACCATCTCCTTCAGCTCCTCTAGATAACCCTCCCCATGATCAGTGATGTATTTTTACTTTATGATGAAACAATTAAATATATATTTACTTTGTAATATTAACTATTTAATTTTTTAAATATTTTATTTTATATTGTCTCGAAAATTACAATTTTTTATTTTAAATTTAAATTTTTATTATATTTTTTATTTTGTTAACTAATATATTTTTATATTTATGAGAATACTTTAGTTCTTATTATATTAATAATATTATTATTTCATAACATTAATAAAAATATTATTTAATTATTTAATTATTTTATAAATAATTTTATTTTACAATTTTTAATATTATTATTTTATTTATATTAATATTATATGATATTTATTATATTATAATTAAATTTATTCTATTAAGATTAATATTATGAATATATTTATATGATTTTATTTTATATTATTTTAATATTATTTTATTTTTAATATTATATTATTTTTTAATTTATTTTTTTAAAAAAAATTAACAATTTGCGACGAACCGTTGCAAATACTAATTGCAATGATATTTTGTAAAAGGTGTTATTTTTAATTTATATTTCGAGAAGTAACTGTGACTTACCATCTCAAATGATTAAACACAAGGATACTATTTGTGACGGGTTTTTGGTATGTCACAAATATTTTCTTAAAAAAATTACCAAATTTTATTTGTGACGGTTCTACAGCCTATCCAAATACTTAGTTTTCGTGATGGTCCATCACAAAAAATAAAACTTATGATTCCATTTTCCATGACAGTTCATATAAGGACCCAACCTTAAACCATACTTAATCTTGAATTAACTTGAATAATTCACATTGAGGATCTTTTCAGGTTTAGATTTTTAGAGAGTTAGGACATAACTATTACATCTCAAAGGATTACAAGGTAGACACTTTTACTCATTTTCCATTTTTTTACAAAACATGAACTCTTGAAAAAAGAGAGTCATGTCTAGATCCATGTTTAAGACATCATGAATTCTCCTTGATCCCATCCTTGACCCTATTCCACATTATATCCTGTGAAAAACATTTCTAAAACTTGGGGTGAGCATAAAAATCTCAGTAAGGGATACACAAAGAGGGAAAACTGTTGGTTTTTCAAAAATAAAGTAAACCATGAATACTTTATCAAAGTAATACTTTTCACTTTTAAGAAGTGGTAAATACTCTTCAATGGATATAAGATCATTACTTACTGGTCTTGTGTGGAAAAGGGAGCAAAGACATTCTTACATGATCAGAAACACATTGATTCCTTCGTAAAAGGAAAAGGCATGAGCAACATGTGTGGACAAAATGGTCATCATACTGGTTCTTACAAGGGGAAGAAAGAAGCTATTAATATTCAATTCTATAATTATAGGGATATGGGAAACTATACTAATTATTTTCAAAAGTTTCATAATAAAATGGCTTTGAAAATGCCAAGGGAGCAAAGACATGCTTACATGATCAGAACTGCCGATATTGGTGTTACTAATGAAGTGGTGGTAGGAAATTTAATTGTTTTCTCAAACTTAGCCTACGCATTATTGGATTATGTATCATCACATTTTTTCATATCTTCCCTGTTTTCCATGAAAATTAGATACTTCCAATTTTATTTAATAAGAGAGTTGTCAATCCAAAATATTTAGGAATGTATTATAGCAACAAAGTTGTGTCAGGATGTCCCCATTATAGAATATAAACATGATTTATTGGCTTATTTTATTATCATAATCATGATTGAATATGATATAAATCTTAGAAGATATTTTCTTCCGAACCATGATGCGAAAATTTATTTCAAGAAGAAGGAGGTTTTAATTTTTGATGACGATATGGATTCCCTTATAATTAGAGCATAAACATCACCATCTGATTATCATATAGATCAACCCCAAATAACTCAACTAAATTAAATTATTGTAGAGGAAGGGAATGTAATAACAATATGTGAAGAAATCGAATGTTAAAATAGAGGACTTACATATTGTGAAACAATATGTTGATGTATTTACATAGGATTTACCTAGACATCCTCTAGAGCCGAAAATTGAGTTTTCCATTGAATTAATTCCTAATTGAATGCCCATATCAAAGACCCCATAGAGAATATCCACTATAGAATTAGTGGAACTAAAAAAAATTAGGAATTTAGATATATGTTTTTATTCATCCTATTGTATATCCATAGGGATCCCATATTCATTTCATTATGAAGAATGATGGATCTACGAGGTTGTGCATTAACTATAAGGAGATAAATTCTATAAAAATAAAGAACAAGTATCCCCTACATAACATTGATGTTTTATTTGATAAACATTAGGGAGCCCAATATTTTTTGAAGGTTTATCTTCAATATGGAAATAATCAGTTTTTTTGTAAGGAAGGAATATATTCCAAAGGAAGCATTTCGAACTAGGTATGGGCATTACAAGTTTTCAGTAATTCCTTTTGGACTTAATAATGCACCCCCTATCTTCATGGATTTTATAAATATTATTTTCAAGGAATATCATGATTACATTGTTTTGGTATATATTGGTGATATCTTGGTATGCTCCAAAGGCAACGAAGATGAGGAGAATCACTTATGCAATATTCTAAAGACTATTAGATGAAATGAATTATATAGGATGTTTAGAAAATTTGAATTTTGGATTTAATAAACTTTTTTCATGGACACATTGTCTCTAAGGATTGAATATCTATTGGTCCTATGAAGACACTATCTGTGAAAGAATGGCCTACTCCAACAAACATCACTGAGGTACGTAGTATTATTGGTTTTGTTGTTTATTATCAGTGTTTCATTTAGAACATCCCATGTTTAGCCAACCCAATGACCCAAGTTAAACATAATGGGTTTAAGTTCATATAGACAAAATAATGAGAGGATTTATTTGAAGAATTGAAGAGGAGATTAGTGAATTCTATGATACTAACCATATCATTGGGGAATGATGTATTTGTGATCTAAAGTGATTCATCAAAGAAAGGACTTGGTTTTTTCCTTATGCAGAATGATAGAGTTATTGACTATGAATTAAGTTAGTTAAAATTCATTAACAAAACCATCATACTCAAGATCTTGGGTTAGATTCTATGATTGTTACAAACACTACCACCCAAGAAAGGTAAATAAGGTTGTTGAACCATTTAGCTAGAATAATCAAGGTGTTTTATACAAAATGAAATTTTAAAAGGATCTTTTATATATGTATCTAATTAGGATAGACAAGGGAATTATCAAAGAAGGTGAAGCATCATGCATTTTTAAATTGTTTTTTCATCCATTTTTATTATAAAGGATTAATATATTTCATCTTCATGATGAGAACCTTCAAAAGAAAAGTAATGTTGTAAAAGATGGGAAGTTGGCTGACTTCGTATGTGAATATGGAATTCTGAAATTTTGGATGAGCCTATAAGTGACCTCTATATCTGTGCTAAAAATGGAGTTATTGAATGATTCATATAGTTAAAATTTCTATATACATTCTAATCGCACTATTTTGTATAGATATTTGAATGACAAATTCTGGTGGGACTACATGAAGCGGAAAATTTCTAATTATGTATCAAGATTCTAGTATTTCCACAAGTAAAGGATGAAAGAAAAAAATCCAAGAGGATCCATGAAACCTCAACCTATTCATACATAGAAATGGGATGACATAACCATGGATTTTTATACAGGATTTCCTAAAACTATAATGTTGAATGATGTCATATGGGTAATTGATGATCGACATATGAAATATATGCATTTCCTCACTATAAAAGATGATTTCCCCTAGAACACCTAGAAATACTCTCTGTAAATGAAGTTGTTAGACTTTATGGAGCACCTCAATCAATTTTTTCTGGCCATGATCCATGATTTAGAACAAAATTCTGGAAATGTATTCAAAAATCTTTAGATATTGAGCTTCGTTTGAGCATTTTTTACCACCCAAAATCTGATGGGAAATCATATAGGAAGATCCAAACATTAATAGACATGTTGAGATCATTATCATTTGACTTTCAAGGTATGTGAGGTCAATATTTAACATTATGGTAGTTTTCCTACAAAAATAGTTTCCATTTAAGTATTTAAATGGCACCATATGAAGCATTGTACAGAAAGAGATGTTGTAAAACAACTTGTTGGGATGAATTTGGAGAAAAGAATCTTGTGGGACGAGAGATTGTGGAGAAAAAAACTATGTAGGTAAAGAATATTCAAGGACATATCAATGTAGCTCAAGGTAGAAAAAAATAATATGCTAATAATAGAAGGAAGAATTTGTTATTTTATATGGGAGATCATGTTTCCTTGAAAGTACCTCTATAGAAGGGGGTAATAGGATTTGGGAAGAAAGGGAAACTGAGCCCTAAGCACATATTAAAATTTTAAATTCTAGAGAGAATTGGATCTATTCAATATCTTTTGGTTGTGACACCTAGCCTGTCTAAAGTACACAATTTGTTCCATGTCTCATTGCTGAGATAGTACATGCTAGACACAACACATGTCCCCACTTTTAAAGGAATAGAATTGGAACATGACTTATCTTACTGTGAATAGCCTATCCGGATTCTGGACACTAAAAAACATGTGTTCAAGAATTAGGTGAATAGAATATAAAAGAAACATTGGAAAATCATTAAATTGATGTGGAAACATGGGATCATAAAGAGTTTATGATGAAGAACTAACCAAATATCATTGTGATGTAACATTATGGAATTATCGAGGATGGAATTTTTGTAAGGAGGGGATAATGTAGCACCCCGAATATTTTTCAAATAAATTTAATATTGAATGTATGAAACAATGAGTCTCTAAAAAACCCCCACATTGTTATAACCTATCCAGTAAACATAATTTTTCCTCTTCTCTAATAATAATTTCGAAATACTCATACACATAATTTCATTCAATATGTTATTTAGAGTCTGATAGAATCAATATAGTATTTAATGAATAGTAACATACCTTTAAGTAGAGTAACATTCCCTTGTGAATAGTAATGAATAGTAAAATGGCCAAAAAATAGAAACATTACCCATGAATGTAAAACTACATTTTAAATATATTATAAGTGATAAAACGATCGTAATATAAATATTTGTATTTTAATATGTCATAAATATTTTATTTACATTTTTAAAAATAATTTAATAAATTTAAATAGAAATTTATTTTCAAAAAATATAACCATTATTTTTTTATAATGTTAATATGATAATTTTATGGGACCTTGATTAAGTTTTGAAGGTATTATAAAACGAGTTATAGTTTTAATGTTGTTTTTTCAATCAAATTATGATTTTATTTAAAAATTAAATTATAAATATTTATAGTTTTTTTTTCAAAAAGTGGATTTCAATTTTTAATTCTACACATAAAAAAATTATTATTGTGAATTATGGGTATTTTTCTAAAATACATTAATTTTGGGTGAATAGTAAAATATGCTAAATTATGATAAATTTTAAATACATGATTTATTGTGTCATAAAAGATTTAAGTCTAATGTAAGCCCTTTAGGTTCAATATCACATTTAATTATTACTTTTCTTGTCCACAATAATCAATACAAGTGGTTGTCTTTGGAAAAATAATAAAATAATGTGTAAAATATTGGGAAAACCATCCTCTCCTCCACTATAAAGCCCCCCTAACTCCATCTTCTCTTAATTCCACTAAATCCTTGTTCCATGAATATATTCTACTCAAATATCCATGAATATCCTCCCACACGTCTATAATCCCTTGGTCTCATAAAAGGACAAAAACATATCCCCTAAAGAGGCTATCAAGGGAGATTACTTCAAGAGGAAAATTTCTCTTTTCATTTAATTTATTTCAACTACCATTCATTCTTTTTCTTTACTCACCTCAATTAATCCCAATGTTGTGATGACTATAATAGATTACATGTACTAGAATTTCTTTTATAAAGTAATAATTATTCATCATATATCCTTTCCATTTCATTTATACTAGAAATGAAAATAAGATCTGAGATGTGTTAATTTATCACAATCAAGGATGACTGGTTTTCAATTTCTATTACCATATTCAATTATAGTCATGAATCAATTTTTATGCTAAAACTAGACTATAATATATGTATTATAAATTATTTAAGGTTTTTGATTTCATTTTTACCCATTATATTAATTTATAAATCAAAATTAGTTCGTTGTGATTAAAAACATTCAATTATCCCAAACAATTTTTATTAATGATTTATATAATGATTCATCATCACTCCCAATAAATAAATAAATTTTACAAACATGTAATCTTATAGGTTTTCACTAATAACATAAAACTTATATTTAGTACAACCGTTCTCATTCTACATGTTTATCCATACATGAATATAATAAAACTGATCATCAAAACCCAGGGAGAAAATGCTCCTGAACAATGAAATTGAATCTATTAACCCATAAAAGGCCATTTATAAACCTAATAAAGATCTTATAAATAAATTACATGTAGATGCGTTTATTTAATCATTAATTAATGAACCTAACTTTTATTATTCTTGTCACTATGATAATGTGGCAAACACCTTCAAACATAATGTACATGTTTTTTACCTAAACCTCCATTTTCATTTGGGTTACTCTAAATTTATACATAACTCAATTAAATTTTTATTTATTAATATGTACTACACATATATTCTTGTATAATGTTCTATATAAGTGAACCAACCATAATTTTACTTTTATTTAAGGGTAGTTATAAGTTTTAAAATGATCTTTCAAAAATTCTTCCCGAAATACAATCCTGGTTCAAGGGAATTTCTCAAATTCGTAAATATTTTCAAGGGAACTATATAACTTATTTTTATAAAATATTAAGTTTATAAAATCACACATTTTATTATGAAAATAATATCTTACTTAAATTCTAGTTTTATACAAAGACCTTTCCAAAAGAACTATTATTTTCAATGTAAAAGTGTAGTTATCTAAAAAAATAATTGATGATTTTATAAGAATATGTTCTTTTTTTAACAATATTGTTGATTATTATGTATTTTTTGGATTAATATTTTTTTATATCATCTAAAATATTTTATTTATTGGTTTATAATTTGTTTAAATTTGGATTTTCTATCTTAAAACCATTCACTAATTTACTCCAAAAGGTTAGTGTTTATACTTAATGTTGAGAGAAATTATTTACATTTCATATTTCAGTTTGCATTGGAATGTTTATGTTGTTTATATTTATCCCCATTTATATAATGAATTAATTGAAATTATTATGTTATGATATAGGACTTATATATAACATTGATGCATCATTAAATAACATGAGACAAATAGATATAGATATGGCTGAGGCCTGGCCCATTTTTAGATTTGGTTTGGGGTGAGGCCATACTAATTTTTAGGTGTCTTGGTCGAGGCCTTGATGTTATGTTTCAGAATGTTTTACATATGAACTTAAATAATTAGTAAGATATAAATTCAAATTTCATGAAGTTATTTGACAAGTATAATACCCATGATTATGTTTTATTATGACAATATTTACTCAGCTCATATTTTTGCCATATTATGTTTTTGTTTATTTTCAAAGGCATGTGTTTTTAATTATTCACCACGCCTACAGTTTATGTCATATTCCACTATAATGTTTACCCTAATAGAGCATCTGAGCTCACCCCTTATTTGGTTTTATTTTTCCCAGGACAAGAAGTGGTATATTATGATGGAATTGTAGGGATAATGTTATAGTGGTGGATGTTCCCAATTGAACATTTCTGTTGATTTTCATTTTTATTTGTAATGGTGAACATATGTATGAATTTGGATTTAAATATATAATAAACTATTTGTTCGATTGGGATATGAATTTCATTTAATCATGACAATGTAATGTAATAAGGCATCGGATCTGGGAAACAGGGGTTGGGTGTTTACAATGGTGAATATCTTGAAATAAAATTAGAAAACAAAGGGAATTCAATGTTTAGTGAGATGTAACCTTATAAATGAAATTATAATGATGTAATAGTGTATAATATGTTCTTTTTATGTTGATCTCAATAGCAAATAGTCATTGAATGAAATATATATTAAATGCAGGGGATCTGATTACATGAATGTCTCAAATATATTTGATATGAATTATAAACCTAAACTATAATTAAGGAAATATTTCATGATCAGAATTTATTGATGGAAAATGTTCAGATCTGACAAACTAATTTTTAATCCCCATGTGACATGATAGTGTATCAACCAATTATGTCATTATAATTATAACATAAACAAATCCCACTGATTAGAAATAATACAATATTGTTATCGCATAGACATTGGAATTAGGTGGGAGAGAATTTATATAATTTATGATAATTTATATTATACACATATTTATTGGTTATAAGATTATTGTAAATAATAAAAAGAATAAATTTAAATTAAATAAATGTGTTTTCAGAAAAAATATATATTCATAGAAGATGGTTTAATCATGATTTGAGCACATATTTTAAAATTAATTTTTTACCAATTTTATAATATTAAAGGTTAAAATTAGCTTCATTATTTAAATAATAATATATATTTTATCTTATAATTATTCTTTGTGAAATTTTTAAATTGTGTCATTTTTAGATTAATAGTAAAAAATATAGGATCTTAATTCGAAAACATCTTTTTCAACTAAATGATTTATAGTTGTAAATTATATTTTGAATTATTTTTGAATTCTTAATAGTTTAATTATAAATATATTAATCAAATTTAGGTCATTATAGTAATTTTAATATCATGTTTTTATATAAAAACACATTACACTTTTGAACATTTTCACTTAGAAAACTCACTTTCTCATTATGTCTGTGAGATTAATTTTAAATACTTTTTTAAATAATTTTTCCACCTATGTGAATATAATTTGGCCAAATTGATTCAATATTTTATTAATAATAATTTATATTATAAAATATATTCAAATTTACAATGGACCATATTAAGTAATGAAAATAGTTAAAATTGATTAGGTTGATTAAGGTAAAAATGAGATTACATAAAGGAAAAACCTAAAGAATAAGGTGAAAAATGACTGAAAAAATGACTAAAAACCAATTAATTTCCCTATTTATACCTTATATTTTATAGGATATTTAATGGATCATTATTGGTTCTATGTGATATAGAATTAATGTGGTTGGAATTTTCCCATTCAAATAATTACAAGTGTGCCACACAGAGTACTTATAAAATGACACCCCTATCCTCTATAGTTCACATTATCAATCCACTATTTTTCAATAAATACCTTACAAAGTAACAGTAAAAAACCCATAACCACTAAATATAATCTTTATATTGGTAATATATCCATATTATGATCATATTAGTAAATTAATATGATGGATATCCGAAGAAGAGATAATGTTCATCAAAAGAGTTTTTATTTTATTTCCATATCCACCACTTTAAATTATTGTTATTATTACAAGAATATATATAAAACATCTTCAATATAATAATATGTTGTTATTTTTGGTTTATAACCTAAAAATTTAAACATTCCATCAAATAGTTTATTAAATTATAGTTCCTGTGTATGATTGACTACTGCCTCGCGAAGCAATTTCATTCATTTTTTCCAATACCCCCATTAACGGTTGAAAATAATGATTCATTTATAGTTTATATTTGATATATATGATATTTCTTATTATTTTTTTCTCTTGGAAGTATTATATCACACAATACTTCATACATTAGAATTGTTTATAATACAATAATATCGCTCGTGTGTTTGACTGACTACCATCACATGCAACAATTTGATTAGTTCCCGCTTTACATGGAATTTAATAAGAATATGTTTAACAATAATATTCTCTGAATATAAAACAATAACTACATTGGAATAGTAATATAGTTATATATTATTTTTGTAACATTATTTCATTAAATATTATTGGAAAATGGAATCCACTTTCATGCATACGTATGACCTATTGTCTCCAAGAACTACATATTTTTTAGTTATCCACAAATTTTATTGTTTAATATATAAACAAATATAATAAATATGTTGAATTTTTAAATTTTGGTTTAAATTATGGATATTAGGAAATAATGGTCAAATAAAGTGGAATAGAAAAATAATTAGTCAAAACATACTCGAAAAACATGGCAGTTATTAAATGAAACAATGAAAATAATGAAATAATATTAACCAATGGGTAATAATATGTTATAAAAGGATTATATATGATATAATTAACATTAATATTGATAAAAAGTATGTAAATAAGATTTTTATAACCATTTTACATGATGATAAATAATGTTAACCCAAAATAGAGTATAAGGTAAGGGATTTCATCTTAATTTCATTTTATTGAGGCATATTATAATTTTATGCTTGTAAATTATTTTATATAGTGTATATAATGAATGCTGAAATGTACAATAATGAATAATTAAATTTTAATAATATTTTATGCTTCAATATAAGTTATTTCATCAAAGGAGATTTGATATTAATGTTATCATGGGGTAAAGAAATTCTATAACTCATTTTCTAATCATTGAGTAATATTACTTCATAATTATTATTGGTATTATATGATTATCTTTATAAGGAATTCTACAAATATATTATTGTAACTACACTTTCATTATGTAGATATATATATTATACACATAATCTATTCATTGGATAATTCTCACATCAATGTTATGGTCATTTTTAGGGCTTACATCACAATATCATTCCTACAAAAAATGTTTATATTTGAAAATCCATTAAAGTAAATTATATAATAATTGTTTAATAAACCCTTTAATATTATTATCTTTTGATTATTTAATATCATTTTCATTATATAGTATCATTTTTACACACATTCGTATATAAAAGTATTTTGGAATGTTTTATTAAAATCCAACATCATTTCTCTCCTTGGTAAGAAATAAAAAATATTAAAAACCATGTTCCTGAAAATGTTTTAAAAAATGTTTTCTTTATAATTTTCAAATTTATTTAGGAAAATGCATTTTTTTATCTTTTTTTATTTTATAAACTTCTTTTTAGAGTAATATTCATATTTCTTTTTCAAACAAATATATTTTCTAACCTTTTCAACAACGAAATATTCATTTTTTACTTTCAAAAAATTTAAAGAATTAACCACGGTCAAGATTATAATTTCATTAAAGCGTCCTTTGAAAATGTGTGAGTAAATTTTTAATAAATTATTTTTTTAATAAAATTTTAAAAATTAAAGAATATTCAAAATTTTATTCAAAATGAAAATGATATTTTACTAATAAATGCATTTCATTATATTTTGGTGGTAATTAATTATTTCAATGAAAATAACCCTTTTTTCTTACTACAATGTTTATAATTTAATTTGATACCATCTTGATTCATTATATTTTTGTTTTATGATCATTTTGAATAATTATAGTATTAATATTCACCTAGATAATTCATTTTTTTTTATTGAATCACATTCTCTAGAAATATTTAATTTTCAGTTATCAATAGAAATTAAATATCCCCTATATATCAACATTATTTTTTATGGTATGATTATTTCCTAAACTATATAAAATTTCTACATATGGTGTTTTCTTTGAAAACTGTTGTATTATCTAGGAAAATATTTATAAATATGTATTCTTTACTCAATAATTTTATTTGATAAGGAAAAATTTTTATTAGTTAAATAGATTATTTGATATATGTAGAAATATTTTTACACTAGATATATCATATTTGAACCATTTAATGCAAGATTTCTAATTTATTAGTAGTCTCATGGAAAAAATCAGTTTTTTCCTATACTATATGTGTTTTCACCAATTATGTTTTAAAATTTCATGATGATTCATCTTGAAGGTAAAAGAATCATCTTCATGGGAAACATGATGCCCAATATTTAATAATTTCACTAATTAAAAACTTAGTTATTACTATCCTAGATATTTTTACTATGATAATATCGTTGGAAAAAATTTCATTTTTAGTTATTTGATTAAATGGATTTCATTTTTAGTTATTTAGAAATATATATTGATTATGCATTACGTAGATATTTAATTGGAATGTGTACTAGTTATTTAGATTAAAATATTTATTATGGTTTATCTAGTTATTTTCTTAGAATATGTCACCAATTATTTATCTTGAAATATTTATTATGTATTATCTAGTTATTTAAATGGAATATGTGCTAAATTAATTACTTTCTATTTTAATTATTCCTATTGGTTCAAGATAGCTTTTTTCGCACTTAATCATTATTTAGAATTCGATCTCTCTCATATTTTCATTTCTTTCACTGGGATTCCATGATGTTTACTATGATGGATATGTAGGGATATTCTAGATGATATAATTTTATTCTCAAATGAATTATGTTGGATTGTTTGTTTTAAAATGAAATACAAGACTGATGTGTGACCTATTTTACTAATAATACTAAAGTATTCAGTCCTTTGGGATGATATTACTTGTATCTTATAACAATGTAAAAATAGTATGTACTAGCTTCAATATGTAGGGGTCTGAGACACTACCATTTCAAAATAAATTTATATGGAAAAATGACATTACTTGTCCCTTCAGTCGGTAATATTATCATCCATCTCTATATTTTATTTTAGAAAATTTCAAGTTGTTTTTAGTATTACATAATTATTATTTACTATCATTTTAATTATATTTTAATTTCCTTACCATGGATTTAAAGAAACCTCCAAATAATTTTCCAATCAGGATTATTTTATGATTTTTACCAAATATGTAAATGAAATTTCAGTTTTAACAATCATCGCAAGAATAGATTCCACCACCACTGTGAATTATATTTTATTTATTGTTTCATTCATAAGGTGCATTTTTTATTTTCAAATATAATTTCATCATTAATAGTTGGAAATTTTCTGATTTTAAATGGGTTATTTTGAATAATATTGTCACATTCCTTGTGAAATATATTATTATTTTCTAGGGATATGATCTAATGTCATAATCATTAATCTTCCTTTTGATAGTTAATTATTGTGGTGATGACATGTTTTTGAAATATTAAACTTTTCCATGAGTTTTTATCTGATGATATGATGACTGTATTTTGATTTGGTGGAACACATATTTATAGTTTTCATATGTGATGGGCGGTCACATAATTATTTTGGATTATAATGCATTGTGAAAATAATGATATATTGTGAGAAAATAGGGACTATAATAAAGAGGGAACCCAAATCCAAATGATAATTTTATCAATAATATAGTCTTTTGAATGAACCTTGTCTATAGAAATGATGGAATAAGGAGTAATACCAATCCATAATGATACTAAAGGATGAGATCCTTGAGTACAGAGATATTTTTCAAGGCTTATGTGCATTCCATAAATTTATATCTTATTATAATGATATGTTTTCATATATCATGAATGACTATTTATAATTTTCCATTATAATGACTTTTTAATTTTGATTAATAAAAATTATGTCATATTTTATGACTCTAATATATCTATTGATATTTATTATTTTCAAATTATTAGAACATATTCTCATATAATTATTCTTATTTTATGATCACTTATGACCGTGTATTGGTATCCAATATTTTTAACCTTACTGAGAATTTTTATTATGTTTTTCTTACCTAGGTTATAGAGAAATTTTTTGTGTTTCTTATATGAAATAAAACTTCTCATTGTAAAGAACTAAGTGAGAAATGATATAGATCATTTAGGTACAAGATGTTTATGTGTCTATGTTTTCAATGACACTAATCCTTTTTTATTCTTGTACAAATTGTGTTATTATCAAATTACTATTTATTCTAATAATATATAGTAATTAAATTTAATTATAATGGATTGTTATAGTCTATTTAAAATAATTATTAAGTGAATTTTGGAATCTAGGATGGGGAAAAATTAGTGAAAACCCTAATTTGAATAATATGTAACTGATAAAATCATATTTTATGATAAATAATGGAGTGTGGGTTCCCTAGGAAAATAAATCCACATGGGAATATAACAAGTTGATGCGGTTTGGGAACAAATACATCATGGGCTGACAACCTCAAATGGAGATGGTCGACTATATGTCTGAAATCATTCTTTTAAACAATGAATCAGTCCTTACAATGCCCATAGTTTTAAACTCTTAAATGATGTTATTAAATTAATTAAAATAAAAAAAAAGTGTAATTATGTGAGATTTGAAAAGATAATGAAAATCGATGGCCTAAATTAAACCTAAGGATTCATAGAATTAATTTAAGTGGTCACAATTTAGAAATATTAATAATGATTATTCTAGATTGGTCAATTTAATAAATATTTCTTACTAGTTATGATAAATTTTTTGGATATAGTGAGTTATTGATGATAGAATGTTAAATATAATGGAGTAATATGTATACTAAAATATTGAACAATCTAATTTTTTTATTAGTTATATGAATTCCTATATATTTTAAATATTGTTAATGAATATTAATTCATATATAAAATGGTTATTTGTTGAATTAAAAATAAAAACTCGTAACAGTTTGAAGATCGAATATCAAATATATGAATCTTTAAATTTTTATGTTTGAGGGAATGTGAAACTTGAAAATAAGTTAGTTCTTCATATATTTTAATTTTATGTTATTCTTAATGTGGGTTGGATTTCATTATATAAATACCATATGACTTTATATATAAGGGACTTAGTATGTGATATTCCAATCAAACCTATGATTTTCTTTTGGTGTAATGATATATATTAACATCCAATAGAAATTAGCTATGTCTCATTTGTCCTGATAACTAATAAAATCTGATATTTATCTTAGATGGTTTGGGTGAAACTTATCAAAAAATTATATATCTGTTGTAATAGAATTTATTAATGTCTTTCAAGAATTGCTACCTATTATTCCTATTAATGATGATGTTGAGTTCTTAATAGAATCATTCTTATGGATACAACTATTTCAAATAATCTATATAGAAATGAACCAATAGAGGTATCATAATGTAGTAAAAACTTATTGAGAATACTAATAAAGGATTAATTCATCAAAACATATCACCAGGCTATTTACCAATTATTTTTTCTAAGAAGAAATATGGATCAATGGAACTTTTTATTGATTTTTGGGAATATAACTATATCAAAGATAATAATAAATATCCTCTACAACATTTTGAGAATTTTTTCAATCAATTAGAAGGATCTAAATATATTTCCTTGATTTATAATGAATAAATTAAGGAATGATAACTTGTTTGAAAAATTTTCCTACATTAAATTTAGGACAAAAAGGTTAGTTTTTGGGTCATATAATCTAATTTAAGGGTATATAAGTAGAACCAAAAATAAAAAAAGATAATGAAAAAGGGCATAGAAAAACTAATATGAATTAAAACCATAGTATTCTTGGATTATATATATATATATATATTAATGATTCATTGTAGAGGATTTATCACCTCTAGGTAATCTACACACCATGTTAACTTGAAAGGTAGTTATATTCCTTTGGATGGATTAGTGTGAAGTAAATTTTAAGAAAATGAAATGAATTTAAGTTAGGAACGTATTCTCAACCAAACCTATAATGGATAAGGATATGTGATTTACAGTGATGCATCAAATTAAGGGTCGAGATGTGTTCTCGTGAAAAATGATATGGTCAAACTTATACCTCACATCAACTGAATGTTTAAGAGAAAAAGTATCCATCTTATCATTAAGAGTCAGAAATAATAATATTTGAATTTAGGGTAATGATGCATTATTTTTATAGAGTATGATGTGATATATATAATTTTCACAAAACATTGATGAATATATTCACGATGAAGGAGTTATATATATACCAAAGAAAATATGTGTTGTTGATTAAGGATTATGACTTCTCAAGACATTTCCACCCTTGTAATGTGAACATGGTTGGTGCCTCCTTTGAAAAAATGGATGATGCTACATGATCCATAGGGAGAAACAAAAAATATCAAATATTTTTGAATTTCCAGATGATGAAAATTAAAATCATGATGGAAGGAGAGAAATCATATATTGAAAAAATGTGAGCTAAACCAACTATCCAAGTAAAGATTATAAAGGAACATAAATAGGATATTAATATTTAAAATAATGTGAGAATTTCTTCTAGTTTAAATATTTATTATGATGAAATGATAATTTTGGGAGATATGTATGTTTACTATCCATATTATACCTAATGGAGAAACTATAAGAATAAACTCATAGCTCATCAGTATCAGTTCATTATAGATGTATAATGATATATAGAGATATGAAATATTATTTTTTGTTGGACAACCTAAAGAATGAATCATGGTTTTTCGAATGTTTTATTTCTATGGATGCGAAAAAAGTCTAAGGGGAAGTTAAAACCAATACCCATACTAGAATGGAAGTTAAAATAAATCACTGAAGATTTTGTTGTGGAACTTTGAAAAACATCCAACAAACGTAATACTATTTTGGTTGTACATGATCACATGAAAATGTAAAAAACTTTATTTATTGAAATGAATATATCAATCTTGATAATAATTCAAATATATAAATTAATTAAGTTGTAAGGTTATATATTGTCCTACATTTTATTTTATCAAATCGAGATCCAAGGATGACCCCAAAATTGTAGAGAATTCATTATCAATCTTTGTATACACTGTTGTTTTTAGTACCTCTCATAAACTTCATATAGATGGTCAGTTTAATATGATCATTAAAACCAAAAATTATATATTGAAATCATGTTATTCTGATTTTAAATATGGTTGGGAAAAAGACCATTTTTGTCACACCCCGACCTCAGCCTCCAATTAATTTTATTCATTTATTGGTCTCGCGTTGTTTGGAAGAGGTTTAGTTGGGTCCTGGTAAAACACATTTACAAAGTTTGATGTTTTTGGTGGGTCTCGAGTCGATGTGCAATCACCGCACCTCTAGCGGATACCGTGCACTCAGTCTTTGTGATTGTGCGGTTGTCTGATACATAAAATAACTAATTTTTATAGATGTTTAAACCACCATGACAATATTTTTTTTACAAATAACAATAATACTATTATCATTAAATTGATATTAATATTATTATAATTAAATTTTTATTAGTTTTATTTTTATTAAATTTTCATTAATATTATTATTATAATTTTTATTTTTATTTTTCTAGTATTATTATTAAAATATTCATAATAATTATTATTATTGATTTAATAAAATGAAAAAAATATAATAATCAAAAGCCTAGTCTATCGCGTTGCCCCCCCCCCCAATTCTCATTGCACGCTGCACCCAGCCTGCCTACAGGTTTCCCCTACGTTCTCACTGGCTCGGCTCCACCTTCCGCAATGCCTGGCTCCCACTGTGCCACCCTCCTACAATGCTTGCCTCCCATGAAGCCACCCTCTTGTTCACAGCCAGCACCTACTCCCACTCACTTACAGTGACCCGACAACCCAATGATGTCATCCCTGTCCCACTCGACTAGCGGTGCACTAATCCTAGCCGCACCTCCCGGTGGCGACTCCACCTTCAATAGGCGACCCAGACCCCCCCCCCCTACATGACCATATTCCCTTGATCCATCGTGACCCAACTACCCTATACCAATTATCTGAACTGCCTCTTCTATCCAGTAGTCGTCGGTTGGTCTCGGCACCCCATCACTTCTTCATCTGGCCAACGACACCCCAACATTGTGCCCCCTCCTCCCACCCACTGTCCTACTGACCTCACCTCATCGGTGCACCCCCCCCCCCCCCCTTCCCTTTGTAGGTCCCTCCTACCACGCCTTCTACCCTTGTGAACGCACAACCTTCGGTACTGTAACCCTTGCTGCTCAGGCCAACCCCGCTAGTGCGATGGGCATGCCTTCATGGCTGCCTGCTTTTTCCTGTAGCAACTTGCACAAGCCATCACCTCCCTATCTGGTGCCCTCTCTGGCTTTCTCGACCCTGCTAATTCCATCATTGACACCTGACTCCCTTTTGGGATTTCAATTGGCCCATGAGGTGATGCTTTTCCTTCTATAGGGTTCTCATCTCTTTTGTGCATGTAGAGGTAGATTCTTCCACAACATTTCATCTAATTTCGTTCATTGTGATGCTTTTGTTTTAGTATTTAATTATTATACCTTGATTCTCATTTATATTAAAAGTGTACTTAGTTTATGGTAATGATTTGTCATTTTATTATCATGGTAAATATAGGTTTTGACATGCCCTTTCATTCAAGTCTGTGTTTATTTATTTTAGTTATCTTTCCCTTTGTAGCGCATTGGAAATGTTTTTTTTTAAATCTTGTGATCTTCAGCTTGCGCATGCTTGTGCACCCATGCGAGGCATGTCACATCATTGTGATTGGTTTTCCAGTCAAGGTAGGTCCCCCACTGCACTAATCTTTAAATTTAGAATTTATTAATTTATTGATATTTCATTGATTTTTAATAAATGAGATACAATATTTGATAAATATTTTTGAAATAATTAATAGATACAAAATAATCTATGTATTTTATACACAACACATGAAATATTTTCCTGGTGAATTAATGCACAATAGAGAAAGAATTTCGGTTTTTCCTTTAAACATAATTCACAAATTTTAAAGTTTAGTTCTAGTTTGATGATAAATTATTTCTTCTAACACGTGAGCAAGTGTTTTGGTTCTTTTAAGAAATGGTGTTTCTTTTAAATGTTTCATAAGACACATTTGGAACTTTGATAAAATAAATTATATTAAAAAGAAATCTTGGAGGTGACTCATGTGTGTTATTTTTTTTGTGTACGTTGGTTCTGTGAGTTGTGTGTGATGTTTGTGCATCGTTACTAGTTCATTGACATTGCTGACTCACCCACTTTTTATTACATGTGTCGACATGGGATCCTAGAATATTATGTGAAGCATTTTAGAACGATTGATGCACATGTTTAGATTATGCACTGGCTAGTGGCCCCTAGTATGAACTTTTCTCTGCTAGGGGATTGGTCCCCTCGGTTAGGCCAGGTAGGGCAACACCAAGTGTTTGGGTGTTTTGATGTCATTGAGTAGGGAATCCCGTCAGGATGAGTAACATGTATAGTGGTTTGATCACAAGCTCCTAGGTTTGACCCATGTTTTCTTTAATACTTATTTGGATGTAGAGGATGATATAGAGGCCTATTCAGTTGTTGGTCCCCTTTTTCTACTTTCCCATTTCCCTTACTATGTGTTGTGTGTTATGTGTGGTTTTCCTCTTGATTAACAACAAAAATTTGGATATCTAATTTTTTTTGTGAAAATGTTAGACATTGTGATTAACCTATTTCATTCAAACATTAAACTTGATTTTAAATTATAAATGGCAATGGACTGTTACATGATTTAGAAATTAAAGTGTGTGTTTTTCGATACCCATATTTTATATAATTTAGTTCAAACCTGAAATTGATATGTTATTTATTTAAAGGTAGTGCTTTGGGAATAGATTGTTGGTCATGCCTGATGAGTTTTAATAATCATGAATATAGTTTTTTTCCTATTTTTTGTTTCTGTTGTAGGTTTGATCGAGCATCATCATTGTGGGTAGGAGTTGGTTGTGGATTGGTGAGCGACTCTTGGGGTCACGAGGAGTTTCGGTCATAGTCAGGATAGTTTTTTATTGTTGGTTGTTCTTTCTTTTTTGTGTCATTAATTTGTTTTTGAATTTTTATATTTTCTTTTTGATACTTTATTTATTTTCATTGGGGGAAATTGTTCCCTTTTTTCTTTTATTGATTCCATGGTTCTTGTAGCCAGCTTCGGAGGATCGGTAATGCCTCTCAGGCCTTGCCGCAGATCGGCTTGGGTGATCGGTTCATGGTCGACCCAGGTTAGTTCATGACAAATTGGTGTTAGAGGAGGCCCTTATTATTTGAGGTATTTGGTTGATGTAGATTATGACTATCAGGTCTTAGGAGGTAGGTTATGGGTTAGTTCCTGATCACCACCACTCACGACGAGACCTGATTTACCAAGGGTTGTCAAGGATTTGAGCATTTGTTTTGGGTTGTTTCAGATTGAGGGATGACAATGGAGGAAAATTATGTTATATTGAGGCCTCATGTTGGGTGGTGACCGATGTGGAGTCGAAGTTCCTAGTTCAAGTTCCTCTTAGTGTAATGCCTTACTTGGGGAATGACTCGCCACCATGTTGTCGGGCTACGCATAGACAATAGTTCCTCATTCCGATAGTTTATCATTGGATTTGATTCGTTTTAAACTTAGTTGATGTGAGATTGTGTTAATAATGAATGTGATTTTGAAATAAAGAAAGTGGGTTTCTTCCAAATTGTTTTTTAAAATTAACAAAGTGAGTTTCTAAAGAGAAAGTGTATTGGTTTGGAAAAAACATTGTATGTGTTTGGATTTGGTAAGGAAAATAAGTTTATGAACCGTGACACTCCTTATATAGGGTCACATGTTCGTGGGTATGTACGGAGAGTGCATGGGGGGAACTTGTTCACAGATGATGCGAGCGAGATTTAATGAACTACCATGTGATGGTTCATAAGGTTCCATAGGTGATTTTTAAAAATGTATAGAAATAATGGATTTGGAAAAGTGATTTATTCTTGTGTTTGTATATGTTTGTGTTATGAACCTATTTTACTTGGATTGTGTAGTTTCATTGATTGAGTTTTGGCTCGATTCCAGTTTCGATTGTGTTTGTAGTGTGGTTATGTGTATGCCACCCAAAAAGCCTCCAATTGTTGGTAATGAGTTAATCCTTGTTCCTAGTTCTTTTTGTGTGATTCCTTCTTATCAAGGTAATCAATTTCTATTATTGGTGATTGTATATTTTGGAAAGATAGCGTGTCTTTGGGTTGTTAGGAACCCATGAAGGTGTTAAAGTTTGTACCGTCCTAGAGTTATTTGATAGTTCATTTCAAGACTAGTAAGTATGAGATGTCTCGTCATCGTTAGAGTTTTTAATGTGATTAATGGTGGTCGACTTTCTCAAAGGATCCTCATATGTCAAAGAGTGCATGCAGGAGTAACTTGTCTCCCAGAAGATATCTTCATCGGTACCAGCTCCTAGTTTGATGGACTGTTCCTTCATGTGCCACAAGTATGTCCAGTTCAGTCATTATAAGCCATTATATTGCATCCCTTGGAAAACTTTCTACCATTTCATCCATATGAATCATCAAGGGGAAGAAGAAGTTGGGGACATGAGGACGTGAATGCCTGACTATGAGGCTGGAGATGCTTCAGCCATCATGCCCCCAACAACATGTCTCAGGGTGAAGCTTGCACACAGTCAAGAGATTTCGAGGTTGTTTGGAACCTCAGTCTGGTTTATGTTTACACTTTTGGGGTGGAAATTTCTAATGTTTCGTAGTCGAATTCAGTTCGCCTTCATATGCTCATACTCATTAAGGTGGTGGGGGGAGCTTGTTCTCCGCAGTCCAATCGGCCTTATCTGCTCTTACCGCGGTTTCTAACACATTCACATTCCATGATGCGGGATTAGGCTTGTGCACATGGGCCTTTGCATAGTTGGTGAGGTATCTATTTTTGAATCCATGACACCCATGTTCAAAACCAGGTGGAGGCATAATTTTGAGTTATAGTAGTAGTATTGTAGTAGTACTATAGTAGTTACGGTAGTAGGTACTGTAGTAGTTACTATAGTTGGTACTGTAGAAGCTGGAACTATTCACCTTCGGCCACATGTTTTGGCATGGAGTCATTAAGGACTTGGGCCACCTCAATACCTTCAGGGCCACCTGATATGCAGTTTCATAGACAGATTCTACAAGGAACCACTCTATAGGAGGAAAGAGAAGTGTGCATCCACTAGAGTAGGGCTAAACGGAATTAGAAGAATTAGAGGGTATGGAATTTTCCATCGATACCACGCTTGTGCACCTATTCACATGAACATGCTTGTCGAACAGTCATGAAAATGTGGAGAGATGATCACGATAAAGATGTTGGGGAGGGGCGGATTCAAGTAGTCATAGTCTGTATGATTTTCTTAAGACCTATGAGTCCTGTAATGTCTCCAAGCCTATGAGAAATGTAATTTATAAGCCTACGGGACTCGTATAGGTTCCGCCGCATCCCTTGAAAGGGGGGTTATCAAAAAATCAATAAAAAATAAGGGGTATTGGGCTTATGAATAAACAGAACGGTTCTAATTTTGATTTTGTTCTTAGTTGTGTTCATTAGGGAAATTCTTGGTGAAATCATTGGGTGTTGTCTCTTGGATCTTTATTTGTTCGGGCACCTCTCTAGGGGTTTTTCCCTCCTGTGTGTTTTGATTTTATTGGGGATTCCTCCATCCTAGGGTCTCGGTGTACCGGTTGGATTCATAATCGTTTTATAACATAGTTCATATGGTGAAATTTCTTTTCTTGTGCTATCGAAGTTAGATTAGATCTGTTGAGAGTTCTCACAAGTTCCCCCTCTCCGAGGTGGTATTCTTGGTTTTTTTTTGCACTAGTGGATCCATTCAGTTTGGAGAACCCATAGTGTTCTCTCTTTGTTTTGAGTGTGGTTTCATCATGGTTGGTTGGGTTTGACTTGGGGAATAAAAAGTCACCCTAAAACTCTTTATTTTTTCTAGTTGTGTTTGGGAATGGACTCAATTCTTGGCTATCTATGGGCCATATGAATTTATGGGGGTAGAAAGTGATTGTGGTGGGGAGAATTTTTAACACCCCAACCTTAGAAGCCCATTAATTTTATTCTCTTATTGGACTCCCATCATTTGGATGAGATTTATTTTGTTCCCGGTTTGAACTTTTTTTATGTTTGATGTTTTTGGTGCGTCCCGAGTCAGTGCGTAGTCACCGCACCACTAGCATCGATTGGGAAATCGATCATTGTGATTGAGCGGTTTCCCAATACTTAAAATAACTAGTTTTTATAAATGTTTAAACTTCAATGACTATATTATTTTTGCAGATAATAATAATACTATTGTCATTAAATTCATATTAATATTAATCTCATTAAATTTATATTAGTTTTATTATTAATAAATTTTCCTTAATAATAATAATAATAATATTATTATTAGTATTCTAGTAATATTATTATTATTATTATTATTATTATAATAAAATGGAAATAATATAATAATCAAAACCCAAGTCTATCCCGTCGCTCCCCATTCTCGTCGTGCGCCACACCCAAGTCACCCTCGGGTCTCCCCTGTACTCCCACCACCTTGCCTCCAACTTCTGAAGGTCATGCCTCCCACCACACTACCCTCTTGTAGCTCCTGCCTCCTGTGAAGCAACCCTTTTATATGCGGCCAGCACCAGCTCCTTCTCACCAGCAGCAACCTGAAGACCTAGAGATGCACTCCCTGTCTTGCTCGAATTGCAGCACACCCATCCTAGCTGCACCTCTTGGCGGTGACCCCGCCCATCTCAGGCGGCCCGGACACCCCCCCCCCCCCTCGGTGTGACCATATACCCCTGATCTGGCACGACACAGCTACCCTTTACCTTTTCTCCGACCTCCCTCCTCCGACCAATATTCGTCGGCCGGCCTCCACACTCCTTCCCTGCTCCATCTGATCGACGTCACCACAACACCGTGCCCCCACCCCGCACATGCGGTACAACTGACCACACCTCAACGACGCCACCCTTTCTCTTTGTTGTGATTTCATGCCGTGTCTTACACCCTTGAAGACACACACCCACCGGAACTGCAACCCTTGATACTCCGACCAGCTCTGCCAGTGCAACGTTCATGCCTTCCTGGCTGCCCCTATTGCCAACAACGACTTGCACCACCCATGAAAACCATTTTCGGTGCCCTCTCCGGCATGCGCAACCCCGTCGATGTCATCATCAGTGCGTGACTCCCTTTTGGGAATGAAATTGGATCGCGTTGTGATACTTTTCATATTGTTGTAGTCATGTTTCATTCATGCATGTTGAGGTAGTTTCTTCCATGACTTTTCTTCTAATTTCTTTCATTTTGATGCTTGTGTTTTATTATTTAATTATTAAACCTTGGTTCACATTTATATTACAAGTGTAGTTAGTTTATGGTAATGATTTATTGTTGGTTTAACTTGCAATAAAAAGTTTTTGACATTTCCTTTCATTCAAGACTCTGTTTATGTATTTTAGTTATATTGGTAGTTGCAGAACATTGACATGGTCTTTCCATGGCTCTGTAATCTTCACCTTGTACGTGCTTGCACATTCGTGCGAGGCATGCCACGTCATCATCATTGTATTGTGAGTCGAAGTAGGTCCCCACTACGCTCACCTTTAAATTTAGAATATTTTAATTTCATGATATTTTATTGATTTTAAATAAATGAGAAATAATATTAGATAATTATTTTTGGAATAATTAATTGATGATAACAAAGTTGTTTATTTTATACATGACACATGAAATATTTTCTTGGTGAATTAACGCACAATAGTGAAAGAATGCCCATTTTTTACTTTGAACATAATTCACAGATTTTCAAGGTTAATTTTGGTTTGATGATAAATTATTTCTTATGATGCGTGAGAAAGTGTTTTTGTTCTCTTGAGAAATGGTGTTTCATTTAAATGTTCTATAAGGCCCTTTTTGGCACATTGATAAAATAAATTATTTTGAAAAAAATTCTTTGAGGTGACTCAGGGGTGATCTTTATTTTGTGTATGTTGGTTGTGTGATTTTTGTGTGATGTTTGTACATCGTGACTGGTTGATTGACATTGCTGACTAACACCCTTTTTATTGCACGTGAGTACATAGGAACCTGACATAGAAAGTGAATCTTCTGAGAATGATTACAACACTAGTTTAGATTATGCATAAGCTAATGGCCCTTAGTACGGACATTACTCTACTATGAGATTGGGCCCTTGGTTAGGCCAGGTAGGGAAACACCAAGTGTTATGGTGTTATGACACCATTTATTAGGGAATGCCTTTAGGATGAGTCACATGTATAGTACGTTCTGGACTGTTCATGAGCTCCTTAGTTTGTACCATGTATTCTTTAGTACTTATATGGATATGGCAGATGATTGAGGGGCCTAGTTCAGTTTCTGGTCCCCTTTTTCTACTTTCCCACTTACCTTGTAATTTTTTGTGTGTTATTTGTGGTTTTCCTCTTGATTAACAACTAAAATTTTGATTTCTATATTTTTCATGAAAATATTTGAAAATGTAATGCACTTATTTCCTTAAACCATTAAACTCGTTTTTAAATTAAAAAGGGCAGTAGACTATTACTTGATTTATAAATGAAAGTGTGTGTTGGTGGAAACCCATATTTTATATAATTTAGTTCAATAATGAAATTTATTAGTTCATTATTTTAAGGTAGTGCTTTGGGAATATATTTTTGGTAATGCCTACGTATTTTTCATACCCACGCCGATAGTATTTTTCTGGTTTTTAGTTTCTGTTGCAGGTTTGACATGAGCTTTCACATCATGGGAAAGTGTTGTTTGTGTATATGTGAGTGACTCCTAGGGTCACAAAGGGTTTTGGTCATGGTCAGGTTATTTTTTTGTTGTTGGTTTTTCTTCCTTTTTTGTGTCAATTATTTGTTTTTGCGTTGTTTTATATTCTTTTCGCTGCTTTATTTATTTTTATTGGGAAAAAGCATTCCCTTTTTTTCTCTATTTATGCCCTGGCGCTTGTTGGTTGCTCACGAGGATCAGTAACACCACATGGCCCTTACCGTAGATCGGCTTAGCTGACCGGTTCATGGACAACCCAGGCTGGGTCATGAAATATTTCTTTATGAGATTTAATAATATAACATCTTTCACAAATGAATTCAAATGGGTTCTCATGAAGCTCTATATAGAAATAAGTTAATAAACATATAAACTGTGATGAAATTCTAGAAATAAATCTATTGGGATGTCATATATATGAGTAAATGTTAGAAAATGATAGATATAGGCATTATCACATCAATAAAACTCAAAGATGAGGGAAGAGTAATGAAGATAATCATCAGTAGAATATGAATTTTGTCATTTTTGGGATGGATTTTTTATAAATGCTTCCATATAAATAGGTTATAAGATTGGGAGATAATTGAAATTTAGGATCCCATTATATTGGTCCATTTGATCACTTTTATTGAGTAGGGGATAGTTCTTATCTGTTGTCACTCCCACTCAATATTTCTCACGTAAATGATGTATTCCATGTATCACCCATAATGATGCATAAAAATGGACATTCACATGTATTGAACTAATAGGTGATAATATTGTATCATTATCTTTCCAATGAAATATTACATGTATATATATTGGATTATTGATATAATGTTCTATGAAATTCGACTACTTGACTTGTGAACATTCTTTAAAGGAATCTGAAACTTGGGAAAGCGTCATAGGAGGTTGTCGATGTGATAAATTAAAGATATCCTCATTTTCATATAATAGAGTGATATAATTTAGATAGAAAATTTCATTTAATTTCCGGTAGAAATTAATACCACACACTTTTATATATTTTTTCATTAAAATAAAAAGAGTTATTTGATAGATTTCTTTACACCAAACTTCATGTCTAGTGGAACCGTGATATAATAAACCATTAAAACCATGAAATTAAATTGATATGTTTGTATAAAAACTATTTTGAAAAATATGTATATAGGTTTTTAATTGGGTAAATATATTGATTGATATTTACTGAATATGAACTCATTTTTTAGAAAATTAATTTTACTCTTAAAAAATATGTTCTCCTAAAAAATGAGTTTATTGTATATTTTTCAAAGAATTATTACAATAAATTTGAATTTTTTTATAATTTTTTTTAATTAAAATCATTTATAAAATAATCATTCTAATATTTTCTTATGGTGAATTTTTAGGATTATTTGAAAAATAATTATTTTTTTAGATAATAGTCAAAAGTACATATTTTTGTAAAAAATTTCATATTTTTTGATGTAAAAGTACAATTATGTTAGTAATTTTATCATAATGAAAAATAAGTATCCATTAATTATAAATAATATAGTCAAATACATATGAATAATTATTAAACATGGTTTTTATAAAAGTTCAATTTTCGACACACAGAACACACTTTTTGACAAAATTATTTTATATGGAAGATGTGTTTTTATCATAACAAATTAAATTAATATCTATTTATTATCAGTTTAAATGAAATTTATAGATTATATATTGAATAATATAATATATTTTATGGGGGTTTTCAAGTATTTTAATGTAAGTAAATTATGTTCTATATTCAATAACTTGTTTTTCTAAAATAGTTTTTTGTTCTGGGATACACTCATATTTAAAATTTAATTCTTCAACTAATAAATTTTTATTATATTAAAATGTATTTAATATTTTATATCATCAAAATTGATATAATATAAGTGGTTCAACAATGTTTTTTCACAGTAAAAATTAACAACTGTATCATTTTGTTACAATATTTATGTTTAAAAAGAGTTTACCATGGGTTAAACCTAGAGATTAGGGTAATATGTCCACCCAAAACAATAAAATTATAAATTTTGGAAGATATTTTAGCCGTATAATGTACTAAAATAGGATTTTACACTCTGTGGGTCTAAATTTTGATGAAATTTTCCATATATTATTCCAATATTTATAGAGATTCCATTTATTTCCCTCCCCTTACTTATAAAATATCACCTTTTATCCTTACATTCCCACACCATATAAGCCTTGAATATTGGAAAATACCAAAAATATCGATGTTTAACATTGTGAGTTTATTACAACAATTATTGAAAATATAAAATTATGATTCCATGAAATGATTCTGAAATACAGCTTTTAAATTCATGTGATACAATACCTTTGTCTATGAGAACATTTTTTTTAAATTATTTTCTAGTGTTTTGATAGAGCTTGTATTTTTACAGTTGATTATAAATCTCTCTGATTTCTTATTTTTAATCATTTAATTTCAATCCTACATAGTTGACTAGATTTCAGATATAGGAATCTAAATATTTATAAACTCTATTATCAATGAATTTATGGGTGAGTAATTTATATGAATCAAGTTTTCAAAGTGTTTTTCATATTTAGATTTTTGTCTACATAATTATGTTAAGAATTTATGGTACTAGACATGTATCTTATGATCAATAATATCAATGATGATCTGGGATATTTAATTTTATATCCCTTGGACCTGGGGACTTATCCTTCTTCTTATATGGATAAAAATTGAAGTTTTTATTTGACTATAATATGTAATATACTTTATTAAATAATTTAAAGTAGTTTATGGATTTTTATCATAAGAATTAAAGAATTGTTTCCATTATATATTTTTATAATTAAAATTTGATAAATTTTCATGGGTTTTACATAATTTTATTTAATTTATATTTCTTTTCTTTATCTGTTTACATTAGTCTACATGGAATTTATATCTTCAGACTGCATCATATACTTTCAGGGAAAAAATATTTTTTATCATTAAAAATAAATACTACATCCTTCTTGAAGCTGAAATATTTTTTACAATACATGGTATCAAAGTGATTATAAATATTTTATCATATATTTTATATTGATATCCCACATATATATATATATTATAGAGGAATCATATTTTGTATATCTTGTTTACCTATTGTAATATTAGAGAACATGAATTTCATTCATCAAATTATTTTTGATGGTGCATGTAAGATATATTGAAGTGTTAAAATTATAGATTTTATGATTAAAATGAATTAGAAAATTATAAATTTATGTTTGGTATGCATGGTATACATTAAGAGTAAATTTATACCCTTACTTATGAAGAGAAGGATGAAAATAAATAAAAATATAATGTCCAAAATATTTTTCATTGTTTCATGAAGTATATTATTTATAGAAATATATATTTTTGAGATATTCATAATGGAATTTTAACAAACATGGATATTACTCACATTTTTACTTCTAGAAACCATGAAACATCATGGGTATGTTTCATGATATTTATCTTGTTTTTTGGGAGATAGTGAAAAAATTATTCACCATTTTATTGTAATCGTGATGTTTTACAATCACTATGAGAGAGAGAGATTACTAGTGAGAATATTATTGATAAAATTATTTATATACATTTTATGAAAATATAGTCAAAGGAAAAAAGTATTCATGATATGAAAATCATACTATATTGAGTATTGGTAACCTTATAAGATCCTTTAAGTAGTTTAAGAATTTTACAATTTGAGATGATGATGAGGTGAAAATAATGGTTGCTAGAGTTATGTTTTTGACCACTACTTCTTGTGTTACAAATTATATTTATTATTCATAAAATTGAGTTTCTCTTTGTTATATAAATTTTAGTAAATTTTAACATTGTAAAGGTGGATTTTCACAAACTATGTGCATATAAAATATATTATTTAAAATAAAAAAATGAAAATTATTATTTTAATTAAATATGAGAAATACATTATAATTATATAAGGATTGATATGAAGATGTATATTTTCAATGTTATTTAAAAAGAGTTGATGAAAAAACACATATTTTTTAATATTGTCAAATTTTAATTATGAAATATATATAATAAAATAAATCTTTATATTGGAAGGTAAATAATGATTAAAATGTAATAGACACAATAATGAACCATCTCGGTTACCCAAGTAACCCAATAATCAAGACCACCCAAACATAACCCGAAGGGCCCTCCCAATCCTGTCAAGAACCAAATCTGGTCTTCATCAAAACTAGCACCAAACCTGGCCCATTACAAGACTTGAGGGGCATTCCAAATTCCCATAGGCTGGCAGATGTTCCCAGTTATCAAAAAAAGAAATTTGGGAATGATTTACCTAAGTTTATATCCATAAACCAACAAAATGAGTCCAATAAACCCAATATGAATTCTTCAAACCAAAACATATTTTTCAAAAATTCATAATTGAATTACATGATTTAGAAAAAAACTCATAGACTATAAAAAATGAACAAATTCAAAAAAGACTTTCCAAGATCCTCCTCCTGCAAATAGGCACCTCCCTCAAGCCATCTCTACAACATCACACCAAGAAGGACCGCTTGAAACCCATAAAATGAGCACTAAAAGCATTACCAAAACCTATGAAAAAATAACCAATTCTACTTACAACCAATGTTTTATGTAGGGTGTGAGAAAATTCACAATAGGATTCCACCACTAAAATGATCCATGTTATAATCATGATAAGACAAAAAACATTCATTTTTTTTAAACGAGAAATACTAGTAAAAATTTCTAAAAGATGAAACATTAAATAAAAATAGCATTCAATTAGGCTACATTAAAGAATCAGAACATTAAAATATAATGAAAAATATAATATATTTCTTCCAGAAAAAATATTGTATTCCCATGGTAAGTTTAAAATATCTAATGAGCACTAACAACAGGAAATAACCCTAAGGCAGTAGCTCATTGTGGGTCCCAGGTACCTTGTATCTTGGTGTAAGTAACCATTTCATTTTCTGATCTTCAGTATATGACTCACTAGTAGGGATCATAACCATAACTTATTGGTCACCCAAAATCATCATCATTTTCATCATAGTTTTCTTAGTGTTTTCATTCTCAAACATGATACGTGAAACAAGGGCCAAACCCTATGATATCACAAGCATACTAGTACATGTCCACCCTCCTAGATACCCAGGTTTTCCCTCTTGTGCTCAAAAAAGTTCCAAAGACCATGAAATACAATTTTCACATGAAGATAGCACTTCCAAGCCACATACACACCAAATAGACCACACACATGTCACATGATTCCCTTTTTCATTCAAATTCATTTTAGAAATAATAGTCACACAAAATAGCCCAAAACACATTTCACCTATCTTTCACACTCCCAGAAAACCTTTTATCAATTTTATAAAAACTTTATAAGATGGTACACATCACATAAAAGAAATTTTACAATAAAATAGACCATTTGAAAATTAAACTCCTACCCAAATAGTTTGGAAACATATTTTCACCTATTAAATAAATCATGAAACCATTTAAAACCTTCACAATATAATTCCAAGAATTTAACCATGTTTTATACATAAAACCCTTAAAAAACCCTTAAGTCCCAAGGAATTAAAATATAATAGAAAACAATAATTGTGATCCCTAAAAAATTTTAAAAAAACCATTTCAAGAATCATAGAACAACCCCACTTTATACAATATGAAATACATATGAAAAACAATGATTTTTGCACAAACTTTCCACTTAAAAACCAAAAGCCTAAAAAATGATTTCAAATATAATATTAAAACCAAAAAATAGAATATAATAATTTTAAAAATATAAATCACAAAGAAACTAACTCGTCAAATAATTCTTACACCTGAAATCACCTACCATTTGTGCCAAAAACCAAAACCATTGTGAAAAACATCAATCACACCACTTCTGCACCACAAGTGAGTAAAAACCAAAATAAACCCAAAATAAATTTCCAAAAAGACACAAGGTTAACCCATAGGTGCGAATCCTAGATGGTGGAAATTTACAATATTCAAAAAAATATGGATGAAACCCTAAACAAAAGGAAGAAACACTACAAAAATGGGAGAAAGATGGAAGGAAA
Organism: Viscum album; assembly: GCA_963277665.1. NCBI lineage: Eukaryota > Viridiplantae > Streptophyta > Magnoliopsida > Santalales > Viscaceae > Viscum > Viscum album. The sequence continues at coordinate 1,227,027,898 of OY728127.1, read as the reverse complement.
CCCACTTACTTGGGATATCATGAGTAAAATGCCCTAAATACCCCAGTAGATGAATTTCCAAACATCCAAAAATTAATGTGAGGTTTTAATAAGGCTTATTAGGTCATGTGAGAACTGAAATAGAGGTACAAGTGTAAAAATTTAAGGAGTTATGAAAAAAACAAGTTACCTCATCAAATCTGAATGATTTGAGAAATCCAGAGAAGCTCTTCCCTAATTCATGATGAATATGAGTTTCAAAGAGGGGGAAAATAGTATGTGAGAACCCATTGGGAAAGTGGGCATAGGTGAGAGTTGGAATTACCAAAAAAAAAGAATGAGATATTAAAGAAGTAATTTTTTTAATGTATGAAATATACATACGTGCTGGCCCAATACCTTAATAAGAAACCCAAATCCATCATGATTATGGATTCCTATGAGGTCAAAAATGATATTCTGGTTTTTATATACCATGAGATTCCAATTTTGAAGTGGAATGGGTGAAAATGGTTAATAATGAAGGCATTATTAAAAAATGTTTTTTTTAAAATAAGGAATGGGCCCACGGTTTGGCCCAAATCCTGAAAACAATCCCTTTCCTCCAACTCTCCATTGTTAACCCCCACAAACAAATCAATAATTGTAATTAATTGAAAAATAAAATTATAAGAATTTATTAATGAGACAATTCTCCCAACCATAAAAATCTCCAACCACATAAAGCCACAACAAGTCCAAAAGAAAAAAACAAAACCAAAAATAAAGGCCCAAATGAAGTCATTTCTCATGTTTTTTCCACCCCCTGAAGGCCAAAACACATCCAATTGGTCAATAAAGGAAGTAATATTATAACCAACCAAAACATACACCACTTGCTGAAATGATCAAGCATATTCAAACTACATTCCAAAACAAAAAACCTCAAACACTATCCAAACAAGACTCAAGAAACTTACCTATAACGAAAAACAAAAACGAATGTGGTCACCGTAGTCTTTCTTAAACAAAACTATTGGGTACACTCCAATTCTATTTTTTACTCAAGGAGTAATTTGGCGATTATATAAATTCAAATGAAACTTCCTATTTCTAGACCAATGCTAAGGACACATCCAAGTTACTAATACAGGGAGACAGAAACAGACTCCCCACCATAAGGGGAAACTCATTATTCTGAGATAGAATTGGGACACTAATAGGGGCAGGCCCAAACAGAATTCTACCATAAGGGATATAATTTCATTTGATATTTCCAAAAAAAATTACATGATAATCATAGAGGGTCTCCCCACCATATGATCTAACCATCTTATCCGACCAGTATGGGCCAACATGAAAAGGCCCCAAAATTTAAGGAGTTGGGACGAACACACATTTAGTCTGAATGGTTTAGAAAACCATGATTTAACCATGAAGAACATTATGTACAAAGGAGAAACTTTTCACAGTTACAGGTTCCATGTTGCATGGACATGTGGAGACCTTTTGGTAGCTACTATCTCTTATGACATTGTATCCAAAGATGGTGAACAGTTACAACTAACTATGTGAAAACCGTGAGCTACCATCTTCCTTTCCAAAATTGCATAGATTTCACTAATAACTGAAAAAGAAACCAAAGGAGGAAAAGATTAAACTTAATATATAACGTGGGAATAATATTCCACCACCACCTTCCACCAAACGGAAAAGAAAATGAGAAATATGGCAATTCGAGAGGTTTAAACTATTCCCATATTTCATACTAAGGATGGGAATTAGAAAAAAAATTAATGAACCTAGGATTTACCTGACTATGCACCAGGATCACTCTTGGAACTATGGATGGAGCTCAGATGATCGAAGAATCTTTGTCCATGCAGTCAGGCTACTAGAAACTCCAGAACAAACCCTTTTCATTCGGTGCCAAAAACAACTACACAGTGATCTGAGATGGGTTAAACGTGACCAAACACAGTCCAAACTCACTTTACCAAAACCTGAAATTTTATAGAAACATTTTCTTAGGATATTCAAACATATAACCCCTTCCTTATTTAGGTTAAAAATTGATAGAGGAAAGGACATATGCAAACACCTTCCTCTAAACATAAGATGTCAAGATTCTCAGTATGGAGGCAGACTTCCAAAAAAACAGAGTCTCTAAAAAGATTTCACAACCTTTACGTTTTTTAGTAAAATGAGCACATGACATTTCATGGTGTCCCCAAACATGACCCTTGCAACTGATAGAAACAATATATGGATAAGGACCTTATGATGAGTCCCTAACATCACACAATTTATTACAAATGGCTACATTTTAATCTCTTGACTATATTCCCCACACTGGTTGTTTATCATTAACCATCATTTCAGAGAGACTGATGAAATAACCATAGTCCCTATTAGACAACATTTTACACTGACAACCTTGGATGCTTGCACCGTTTGCGACTTAGGTAGCATAAGGAACTTATGACACCTTCAACCTTCCAAGACCACTCTCCCACTATAAGAGGATCCAAAAAACAAAGAATGGAAATGGTGTGTACTAAAACTTCTAAATCTCTAAAAAAAGATGCATTGCTTTGATCAACTGGAGGAATTTCCAATGGAGAAGAAATTTGGGATGCACTTCAGTCGTTCATTGAATCATTATGGGGGAATACCCAATCCAATGAGAGAACCCAAAGACTTAACCAAGATTGTCCTTTAGTAAAAAAAAATCACTATTTAGAAACAAAAACATGATTGGAACCACCATAAAGGGCCTCTCAAACGTTTCCTAGAAGAGACCACTATCAATCCCTTCAAGCCTATATAACGACCAAACACAAACCCAAAACATCATTCAAACAAGATGGGTATATGAACTCAAAACACCCCACAACAACAAAATTTCCAAAAACACATATGAAACACCACCCAAACCGTTCATCAAGAAATAATGTTTTCTTTTAAAATATGTCACGCCATTTAAAATAAAATGGTCGGTAGTTAGCATACCCAACAATGGAATCCTATGGGCCTCACACATGCAAGTTTCTATGTCAAACTGGGCAACCACCTCATATAAATCCCACGACTCATCCATTCATGCCATTAACCATCCACCATTCCATATAACCACATGCATGTGGTCTCTCATGAAAATACCAAAGGTTAAAATAAAAATTCCTTCCACTTTTCAAAACCAAAACATTCAAACAACACTTCCTTTTTCACAATATCATTAAACACAGAATAAAAACCTAATTTACATCTTAAAAAGCATTTAAGAAATTCCCAATCATTCAAATAAAAACTGGATTTCAATCCATACATTAATTATAGAAAATTTCATCCCATTTAAAAACAGTCCTAGTTTTATAGAAAAGACTCCCTTTCTACCACACCTAAAAATTAAAAACCCCATTTCTTATTATTTCAAAAATATTCCTATGATTCATAATAATTTTAAAAATTTTACTAGTTAGAAAATTTAAATTTTTCTCAAAACCCCACACAGAAATTTCCAAAACACTTCATTCAACTCAAAACAGGTGTCAATAATTTTGTAATGGCTATTTGGAATAGATTTTCAAAAACTGAGAATAACATAATTCATACTTTTAAAAGAGGTGGAAACAAACCATTTATCATTCCAAATAGTTATGAAAATTCATTTCCACCATTTTAGAAATAATGCCACTTACTCTTTACTATAAAATCATTTCATAAAAGTTCAAATTTCTTAAATAGTCTTATTTATAATTTTAAACCAAAGATTACTAGATTCCAAAACAAAAGGACACAGGACAATGTGAGAGGAAACTTCTTTTGGTGGGTGAGATGGACATATGGTTGGTGGCCATATGGAAATCACTTCACCATAACAAAGTGTGTACTAAGATAATATTTCCAACTTCACATGGCTTTTCAGGCCTATGAGCTCACTAAGACCATTGAACCAACTCTTGTTTCATTTCCCTAATAATCGATAACCCATGAAAACAAAACGACTCATATAAAACATGACTTCCCCTAGTGACTTGAATCTCATCATGAGGTGAGCCGTCTCGGAACCCAAATAATAATTGGAATGTTAAATCCTAACAACCCTATCTCTGGACTATCCCAACTCATCCTCAAATAGCATGACCCAAGAGAGCTAACCTAACCTCCTTTGATACAATTTTGTCACGAAATGAATATTGTCTCCATCAAAATAGGCACCAAACATGTCCTTGGGAAAGACCCGAAGGGTGTTCATGACCCCCATGGGCTAGGACAAGTTCTCAGGTATCAAAAAAATTAAATTTTGGAATGATTTACCTGATTTTATAAACAAAAAACTATAAATGAATCCAATAAACCAAATCTGGATTTTTCATTCCAAAAAATCTTTTACAAAAATTTAGAATTGATTTAAAAAATTTTGAACAAAACTCGAAGAATATAACAAAGAAAAAAATTTAAAAAGGAAATCCCAATAACCTCTTCATGGAAAGTGGCACCACCCTCAAGCCATATCCATGACACCGCACCAAGAAGGAAAACTAGAAACCCATACCATTTTCACTAAAAGCATTACCAATCATGCGAAAAAATAACCAAGTCTACATTCACCCAAAGGTGTAAGTTGGGTGTGAGAAAAATCCCAGTAGGATACCACCACTGAAAGATTTAATGTGACAATCATTATAAGATATAAATATTTCATGTTTAGTAAATGAGAAATGTTATTAACAATTTCAAAAAGATGCATCTTTAGATAAAAACATCTTTCGAGTGGGCTATTCTAAAGAATCAACACTTTTAAATTGAATCAAAAAGAAACTGAATTTTTCAAGCCAATCATACCATAGAGATATGGTGTGTTTAAAATATCCAATGATCACTAACAAAGGTAAATAACCCCAAGGTACAAGGTCGTTGTGGGTCCAAGGTACCTCATATCTCGGTGAAAGTAGCCATCGTAATATCCATTCTCGTGCACACAATCTACTAGTAGGGATCATACACATAACCCAGTGCTCCTATAACATCATCATCATCATAATCATCATCATCATCATAGTTCAGTTAGTTTTGTCATCGTAAAACATGATATACGAAATAGGGGGAACCCCCACAGGATCACTATCATTATAGTACACGTTCACCCACCTAAAAACCTAAGATTTCCCTCTTGTGCTCAAACAAGTTCCAAAAACCATAAAATACAATTTTCACATTCATATACAACTTCCATGACACACACACACTATTAAAACCACACAAATGTAAAATGATCCCTTTTCCATTCAAATTCATTTCGAAAATTAGACTCACACCAAAACAACCCACAACACGTTTCAACTCTCTTTCACACTTCATCAAGTCCATTAAACAATTTTTTAAAACCTTTTCAATATTGTACACATCACATAACATCACATTCACATTAAATTAGACAATTTAAAAAGTATAATGCTACCAATAAATTTTGGAAACATAGTGGCATCTCTTATATAAATCAAGAAACCATTTAAAACATTCACAAAAAAATTCCAAGATGTGTATCCATGTTTTTCATATAAAACCCTTCAAAAAACACTATTTCCAATCCAAAATAATGCTAATATAACACAAAAACAGAATTATCATCCCTAAAAACATTTAATAAAACCATTTCATGAATCATAGAATAACCCAACTTGATACAATATGAAATACATATAAAAAACAATCATTTTTTCACAAAGTTTCCACCTAAAAACCAACCGCTTAAAAAATGGTACAAAATTTAATTTCTACACCACACATAGTGGAAGAGAATCATCCTAAAAATATTAATCATGCAAATCTATCTCATCAAATAATTCATACAAATGGAATCACAAACAATTTGTGCCAAAAACCCCAAACCGTTGTGCAAAACATCAATCGCACCACTGCCGAAACACACGGGAGTAAAAACCAACCTAAACCCCTAATATTTCACCAAAAATAAACAAGAATAACCCCTAGTTATAAAACCTGGCTTCTGGACTTTTTCTAAATTCAAGAAAATATGGATGAAACCCTAAGAAAAAAGAAGAAACCCTAAGAAAATGGGAGAACGAAGGACGAAACCCACTTATTTGAGATATCAAAAATAAAACGCCCCAAATATACTAGTAGATGAATTTACAAAAACCCAAAATTAATTTTAGGTTTTAATAAGGCTTAGTAGTTCATGTGTGAATGGAAAAGGAAAAAAAGAATAAAAATTATTGGAGTTAAGAAAGAAACAAGTTACATCTTCAAATCTGGACAATTTGAGAAATCTAGATATGTTTTGCTGTAATTTGCGATGAATATGAGCTAGAAATATGGGGAAAAGAGCATGGGGTTTTCTTGGGAACATGGTCTCGGATGAGAGTTTGAATCACCAAAAACCATAAAAATTGAATGAGATATTAAAGAATTAATTTTTTTTAAATCATGAAATTGTATTACGTGCTGGTCCAATACCTTAATAAAAAAACAAAATCCATCATGATTATGGATTAATATGAGGTCCAAAAGGATATGGTGGTTTTAATATTCTAGGGGATGAAAATTGTGAAGTGGAATGGGTGTAAATTTTTTAAAAATGAAGGACTTATAAAAAAAAATTGTTTTTAAAATATGAAATGGGCTCATGGTTTTTCCCAAATAATGAAAACACACCCTTTCCTCCAAAACTCAATGGGAAAACACCACAACGAAATAAAAATATAATTAAATGAAAAATTCCTTTAAAATGATTCATGGATGTAACAGATCCATATGTATTGGTGACCATAACCAAGAATCGTATAATGTGAATGTGGGAATGAACTTTCAACTAACAATGAATAAGTAATGAAACTAGATTGTTTTTATATAAAAAGAAACACAATTTAGAGTAATGTACCAGAAGTTAAAATGGGAAAACAATACCAAAGTACAACACCCCATGTAGAGAAATAGAGAAAAACATACACAATCCCTAACGGAACAACTCACCAATCATGAAGTTCAACCGATGGAACCACCTCAAAGAGATTCATTCCATTTCTCGAACTTTGATATAGATAATAAAAAAACACCCAAATGCATATATATGGCATGAGATAGAATTCCTAGTATGGTCTCACCATGGATTCCATAGTAGATTCTAATAATAGATTTAAAAAGTAAGCCCTTCATCATTAAAATAAATAGGTTTGTCTTTTTAATTCATAATTAAACAAACCATTCTATATAGTTCAATTAATGTGAAATATATTAAACAATGGATTTACATTTATTTAATATTTCTAAAACAAAAACTTAAAAAAATTATAGAAAACATTTTATATAAAATTATAAGGCATGTGAATAAGTACAACAACATTGGAGAACATTTATATATAAAATATAAACAAGTTTTCAACCTATTCATATACCAAATAGGTATGAAAGATCCATAATATAAGACTTCACAATCCATAAGTGATCACAAATATATGATTACACACATGAACACTTGACAGAAGTTAGATATGGATCATCCCCATATCATAAGGGATGTGACCTATGGAATTTATTTTTTATAATGTTGTAAAATTTTAGAGTGTGTCCAAATAACTAACAAGTTACCTAAGGCATTAATGTGAACTTAAATAATCAATGATGGGAAATTTATTTTAATACATCTTAATGTAAAATTAAATCCCATTCCCCCATTTCAAATTCAAATTTTCTATTTGAAACCAAAATAAAATTTTAACAAAAACCTTCCATTTAACAAGATAAAACCACCAGTTTCTATCATAACATTTTAATCCATTTTTTAAATTTAAAAAATTTCATCAATTTCATCTAATTAATTTAATTTAACAATTAAATTGAAACCATTTAAATCCATTTGCAAACACACAACATTTAAATTTAATTTAAAGAATTTTTTAATTTCTTTCCAAAAAAATTCAAACCTCCCAATTCAATGTAATTGGGTTTTAATCAAAACAAATTGAAATTAATTTCGATCAATTTAATTTAGTTAAACTTCTGAAATAAATCAACCAATTTAAGGTTAATCAATTTTTCCAACAAGGTCAAAATCAACGAACAATATACCAAAACTCAAGGCCTATAATGAATTCCACTAATAAAGAATTAAGGCATATAAGACCTCTAAAGTCAACCTAGAATCGAGATCCAACAACCCTGAATATAGATCTATGAATTTTAGTATGATGTATTGAACCCTAATGGAAAAAAGTGAACGTGTTAAAAAAGGGAGAGTTCCTATTCGGGATTTCACACCACAATAACATCAATGACCAAACACCAAATGAATGTATCTATATGGGTTAGATAGATCCATGATTTACTAGTGTAGAATTTAGGTTGAGATAAGTAAAATTAGAGAGGAGGAAAAAGGGAAGTTCATCGGTGTTGCCTATATATAACTGGAACACAATGAATTTCATTACATATAATCCAATTACATGTTGTAAAATTATTAAATTAAATAAATACAGAAAATGTAAACCCTTCTAATAAAAACCAATATTTTATTAACTCATGATGTTTAAAATATCATAAAATCATCTAATTTTCATGGTGTGGTCCGTTCTCCTGGAATGTACACAGTAGTCATTACAGATTGTGTAACCTAGTTACATTCCATTAAAACATCCCAAATCGTTACAAAATGACAGGTTAAAGGAGGGTCCAAAATAACTATGACTTAAACATGATAAGTATCCTTCCAATTCAATAAAAAAACTATATAGTAAATTAAAATGGAAAAATACAACAATGTTAATGAAGTAAATGTCATATTGGAAACACGAAGTTATAACCTCCCAACCATAAAAACATTATGTCCCTATAAAGCCTATGAATAAGCTTCCCGACCAAAAACATGAGGCCAATACTCATACATCAGTTACTCATGTTCCCCCGTGTTATGATTATTAGAATCATTATTTCATAGCACATGAACGAAAGGTATCATCCTCTAATGAAGTACCACAGTCTTAGAATCAACTATCCTAACTGGTCACTTAGTCATTAATAAATGATGTTAAATCTGAAGATCCCTCCTGCTCAATACATGAGATATATCAAAGAGATGAATTCTCATCTATGATACATGGAATATATTATGTATCGACTTCAATCATGATGGATGTTCTAAATGGTATGCATCTTTCCCCACCATCTCAGCAATCTTTAAAGGCCCAACAAAAAGAGGAGAACGTTTCCCTTTAATCCCAAGCTGTCTCTAACCCAACCATGGTGAAACATTAAATAACACTTCATCCACTTATTTAATCCTCCATAATTTTTTGAAGAAAATCAACCAATGAATGATATTATATTTTTTCCATGAACATTCTCGGATGAAACAACTGAATATTTGAGGTTGTCTATTTCACCAAACATGGTCCAACTAGATAATTTTCACCAATCTCCAAGGAACTAAATGTATATTTACAAGGATATCTATTCAACGACTCAAAGGGATCCACTATGATTTAGGAATGGTAACCATTGTAATAAGAAAACTCAACCAGATACAAATGATCATCACAAGTCCAAAAAAAATTCAATAACAGAAGCGCAAAGCATATCCTCAGGAATCCATTCGGTTATCTATGTCTGGCCCTCTAGTAGTGGATATTAGCCCAAGCTGAAATGGACTTGAGATCCCATTTCCTCATAAATTCCACTATAAAATAGAGAAGTGAAATTTGGTTCCCTATAAAATACAATCATATATAAAACAGCATGAAAATGAATAATCTATTATAAGTAGATATTTTACAAATCATCAAATATGGTTTTATAATGAATAGGAATTAGGTAAGGAAACTTGGCCAGTCAGTCGATCACAAGCGATATTGTATTATTCCTTTTATGGGTACATCGAAGTCCAAATAAAATGTCCATAGAGTTTTCATCTCAATTCTAATTAGGGAATGTATGTGTCTAAAGTAATCCAGAAGATTTTTAATGCTCTCCCCTAACCTTTAAGCGTGTATAAAAATGAGAAATAAATTCTAAAATGTCACGTCTCATACATGGCCACCATAACTACCACCACATGTCATAGAACTTCTTAGTGGCTCCTAGGTCCACATCCCCCTGGTAACTGTGATAATCCCCTATCATAGCTTTCCTTACTGATGATGGTACCACCAATATATTCTAATATAATGGATTGCCCTATTTGGAGAATGACCAATGCGAAAATAACTCCCCACCATAAATAGGTTATCTAATTCTAAGAGATTCATCATCAAGATGTTGATTCTAGTGAATCAACTTGAGAAGAGTGGATAATAATTGAATGGTGTCTAAACAAACCTCATCCCCTAATTCTTAGACTCAAATATGAAGTTGTGAAAAAAGATCAATCACATTCCACTCCTCCAAATACTCTTTCACTACCTGGATCAAAAGTTTCGTACTCAATGAATATATGATGAAATTACCTTTACATGTGTTACAGTTCATGTTGAAATAGAATGACTACATTTTTTCCACCCATTGACTCTGGAGATGTTTTAAATATTACTGATAAAATATATGACTCAAGATATTATTGTCTGAATATACAGTATGTCATTCCTTATAAAGGATGTTCCACCACCTCTTCAGTGTATGAATCACAAATACATGTCATGTGTATGGGCTAGATAATTCTATCATGTGAACTAATATGATGAGAGACATAACAAACTACACGATTACCTTTCATAAGAACACACCAAAATCCTGAACACAATGCATCAAAAAAGACACAATAGCCCTACCTGGACTCTATAAGATTCAACAGTAGTGCATAATTCAAAATAAATTTTATCACTAACAAATAACTCTGAAATTTATCATTTCATGAAAAACTCATTCACATCCTATATAGTGTATTAATCAAAGAATACAAATTTTATACGTATATCATGAAATGATGATAATATCTAGCTTATTTGAAGATTCTCTTAATGTCAATGTCATTTCATGGTTTCTCCAAAGTCATAACAGCCTTAAACTACTTAGGATCAACTAATATTCCTTGATATATAACCACTTATCCAAATAATTTCACATCCCAAATCCAGAAACCACATATTGAATGATTATCATAATGTTGGTTAATTCTCACCATACACAGAACCATTCATTGATGATGTACATGATCCTCCTTAGATGTAAAGGTGGATATCATCCAAAAATACAACAATAAATGTATCTAGATACTCAAGAAAAATAATTCTTATAAATTTCATGAAAATTATGAAATAATATATTAGAAAAATGTAATAATAACGTAAAAATAATAGATTAACATGCTCCTAAATGTGGGTTTTATGAATTTCAGATTCTACTATCCTCAAATGATAGTAACCAGATTGGAGGTTGATCTTTGGAAACCACTTATCCCCATTAAATTAATCAAATATGTCATAAATCCATGGAATCTTATCATTTTTCTTAACCATAACTCAATTTAGATTTCAGTTTTCAACATATATACGAAGAGAACCATCATATTTCTTAGAAAATAGAATCGGTGATTCCAATGTTGACACAATAGGTCCTATAAATACATTTTCAACAAGATTGCACTACTAGAAATTTACCTATTTTAGATTATCTACACCCATGTTGTAAGAGGTAATTAAAACTTGTTGAGTACCATAAATTATTTCAGTATAAAACTCAACCTCCCTTACAGGTATAAAAGTAGAGATGTCAGAAGAAAACATGTTAGGAAACTCAATGTCTACTGGAGGGAGATCATTGGTTAATGATTCCAACACTAGATCAAATTAAAACATAGACATTATCATCCCCAAAAATAGATAAGAAGGTCTCACCCTACTCATCCTTGGGTCATATTCTCCATGAAAGGCAAGATACACTCTACTGGGTGTAGTAATGTAGACCTTTTGAAGATAACAATCAATACATGTTTTAGGGTAAATGAGCCAATCCATTCTGAAAATGAAGTCAATACGGTTTATATAGAGGACAAGAAAACTCCATGATGGTATGACATTTGATTGAGTGAAGACACAAGTGGGACTATAGAGACCCCACACTCTCTTCTTATGATGTGGTTTATTAATATCCATTTCCCATGATTATATCTACAAAAGAAGACATAGATGATTTACAATACAAGTTGAAATAAATTAATGTGATGGAATAGTGTCAAATAAGTTAGTCACTAATTATGATTCTATAGTAATGGTACCACTCTCCATTGATGGACTTGTGTCCTCTTCCTCCGAAGACTCTTCCATGGCTTGAAGATGTTTCATTCTAGATGCTTCCATATAAAACCCTTTTATACATGAAACATTTGATTTCCCCATAGTTTTTTCAGGGGATGAAGATCCTATTCCACTATATGGAGTAGAAAATATATAGTAGAATATTTGTATATTCCCTAAATGTCTATAGGATCCACAATTCTTGTGTGTATTAGTGCAAACCCTCTTAGAATTTCATGGATTTCTACACAGATAGAATATCAAAGGCCTTCCTATAGAAATTGTAGGAGGTCTTGAATGACCCTTTCAACAAGAACTGTCATGAGAATCATAAGTCTCCCGCATTCCCTTAATGTAACTCGAGCTACCACTTGGATAAAATGGAACTCTTATAAACCATTAAATTCCCTCTAGTTCCATCTCAACAATTATCTCTCTATCCACTAATCCCGTATAAGTGGTATTATTTAGTGATAAAATAAGATAATAGATATATGATCAAATTCCAAACTCTAACCATCATGCCTTAATACTCTAATTACATAACATTTCATGAGAAAACTAATAAAGTTTTTGAAAATGATTTCAATACTCAGTTGGGGTTCTATCAGCTTGATCGGGCATGAAAAAAACCACTCCCTTGTCTAACACTATTGAATGTACTTAGAAATGGTTAGTTAAAAGAACTTTGATGTCATTCAACTCTAAGACCTTATGTTTATTTTTTATCCCCATAATGTACCACTATGTCCTTCTTGGTCCCTCCAACTAGATGGTTCCACACTTTACCTTCATCTCGTCTGGTGTGTCCATGGATACAAATAGATGTTGTAACCTTCCTAACCATTCCTCATAACGTTGTGGATTTGTGAAGCCTGTGAAAAATGGGGATTCTAATGAAGTAAAACATGATAACTAACTTTTAGATCATCCCTTTTAGGATTCATAGCTGGATCCTGAATGGTAACTGGAGGTGGTGCCTATCCCAAAGCATGGAAAATGAAAATAATCACCACAACTTGATATGTTTCACTAGAGGATTACCTCACAGAGGTTCAGTGACAACCTCCTTCTAGATCTGATTCACATGTATTCAGGGAGGCATGATGCAACCCAACAACGATAGACAAAAAGGAATCCATTAGACAATGATCAAACATGGAAATGTGGGAAATATAATACTGAATTTTTAAAAAAATATATATTGACTTCACTCTGTAAAAAACAAAATATGGAAAATACTTGATGTAATCCAAAATGCATCATTCCCTAACCACCCTAGATGATATAAGGTTATTTACATTGAGATATGGCCAAACACTAATTAGAAAATACCTCGTATATGCGGAAAATATTTCAAAAATGTATACTGACTTCCAGTAAAAAGTATAGTGTTGCCTTGATACCACATTATCCTGACCAACCTAGGTACCCTAGTAACCCGATTAGAGATTCAACCCTCACATAGCCTGTTGGGTGTTCCATCTTACCACAAGTCGGTGACTAGAAACTTGAATTGTATAAAGTTAAAGTGGGAACTATTTTTCCACTAACAATAAAATAGTAATTAACAAGATTGTTTGCATATCAAATGAAACTCCAATGGAAGTAATATACCAAAAGCCAATATAGAAAACACATTCTTGAAGTACTACAACCTAAGTACTAACACAGATAAAAATAGTCAGGTCCCTAAAGATAGAACTTACCAAAACCAAGGTTCACTAGCTAGTTCCACCTCCAAGACTTCTGTTCCACTTACTCGAACATGGAAAGATACAATCTATAAACCCCAGAAGGAACAAGTAGGTCCTAAGGTAAAAAGACTAGTATGGTCTCACTATGGATTCTATAATAGATGGAAATAATTGATTAACCAAAAGGAATATATTCAATATTAAAATAAACATTCTTGGAATTTTAAATAATATTTAATCAAACCATGATATAGAGTTCAAATGATGGAAAATACTTTAGACAAAGGAATTAAAAGTGATCGAATATTTCTAAAATAATGGATTAAATTACAAAATATATATAAAAAAGTTTATATAATTTCAGAAGGAATCTAAATCAGTTTATCAAAATTTAAATATATTTAAATCCCAAATATAAACAAGTGAGAAACATGGTAATCTTCCAAATAGGTATAGAAGTTCCTTTCTATAGGACTCCACACACTCTAAGTTATTATATAAATCTGTGGACACACACTTCCTATAGACATGTTCTTGAGAGGACTTTCCACCATCACTGGAGAAATGTGAATAGCTACAATAATGTTTTAGAATGTTGCATAATTGTAGTGAGTTTCAGAATAACTCACAATCTACCTATGGTTTTCATGTTCTCTTACACAATCAATGATAGGAAATTTATTTTAAAAACACTTAAAAAAACTAAATCTCATTCCCCCATTTGAAATTAAAATTTTCTATTTAAACCCAAGCAGTTTTTAACTAAAAACATGTATTTTTAACAAGATAAAACCATTGAGTTTCTATCAATACATTTTTATCCATTTTCATAAAAATTACATTTAAATAATTAAAATAAACATTTCAATTGAAACCATTTCCATACATTTGAAAATAGACCCAAAATCATTTGAATTGGGGGGTTCTGAATTTCATTCCAAAAACATTTCAAACCTCCCAAATAACTGGAATTATATGTTAATCAAAAAATTGAATGAAATTTAAAATAATTTAATTTAAATTAAAAAAGGAAATAAATCAATAAATTTAATGATAATCTATTGGAACAAGGTGGAAATAATCACATACCTTTTTCCTGAAACCTGGTTGCCATAACGAAAACCGATGATGAGAACGAAGGTGCGAAATACCTTAAAACTCATCCAAGAAATGATATAACACAACCTAATGTATAGATCCATAAATTTCTGGATAAAATATTAAACATTGAGAAGTATAAATATAAAGAGGAAAATTAAAATGTAGAGGGCGTACTCAGGAATTCACATCACAATTTCAACGATGATCAAATGGAGAATGAATGGAACTCGTATGGGTTGGAGAGCTCCAATATATCCTAGATTTGGATTTGGGTTCAGAAAAGTGAAACTGGAGAGGAGTAAAAATGTGAAGTTTGTTCATGATTACTCAATAAAAATGGAATGTGTGGAATTAAATGACATGTAATCCAATTACACACTGTGAAACAGTTAAATTCACTGACCTTTGAAAACCCAATCAATTATAATTTAAAATGGATTATTATTTAACTCAAGTCATTTAAAAACTCATCAAATTATGTATCTTTTATGGTATGAAACCTTCTCACTAAATTCACCATGAATCCATTACACATTGTTTAACCTCGTTACACGACATGAAAACCTCATATATCCTTTAAAAAAATGACTCGTTAGAGTAGAGTGTCTATCAAAACAATGACTTCACTATTATAGGTATCATCCCAATTATTTCTTAATCCAACCCAATCAATAAAATTGATAAACCATGATCAGGTAAAATTTATTCCTATCAGATCTATAAGGAGATGTTATAGACACATGGAGAGTAACTGAAAAATCTATTTCAAAATGTTTATTAAAATTTGATAATTTCTTAGAGATAAAAAATTTCATGGAAAACACTCATCGGAAGAGTCTTGATCCCTTTATAAAATAACTACTAATTCATTCATGTATTTCTCTACAGACTAATTATTTCCTAACTCTAGGATTGATGATGATTATATTGCATCATTTGAATATATGTATCAATATTTTATTATTCAAGATAAGATATATAAAATATTTAATAAAGACATTTATCAGACTAAGTCCAGTCGTTCTTAGGGTAATGTTAGAATTTTTAAATATACATATGTGGTTTGTGTTAAATCAATTACTATTTTGACATGTTGTGATCATATGTAATTTTTTAAAATAAAATCCAAATTTATTGTCTTAAATAATATATTTTAAAATATTTATACATTAAGGTAGAGTTATTATGAAATTTTTATATTTCTCATACCTTCTATAACATCTTCTACTATTCGTTATATATCTTTTAGAGATTAAAAATGTTATTATAATTATTTTCATTATAAATATTGAACCCTACTACAATAAATGGAAAATAATCACTTTTTGAAAGAATAATTTCCCCTTGAATAATGTTCAAACATTAAAAAATTGTGGAGCATATATATTGAAATTACTGTAATCTATTAAAAACTATATGGTTTGATAGAAATGTGTCTAATGTTTTTTTTTTTAATATATCAATAAAGAATGGTAAATTCTTGTCAGATATTTAGTTTCATTTATATTGGAAGAAAATATTTTGTTCTTCTTTCTATAATATTTTTTTGGTTGGGGATATTCTCATAAAATTAATGGAAATAAGTCTAACTTCTATAACAAAAAAGTTAATAATTGACATTTTACTTTTAGGGATAATTTTCAGAGTTATATAGTTAATAAAATTTGTGTTATATTTATTTTCAAAACAATAATTTCATTTTTTATTTATAACTTTTAAAAAGAGACATAATGTTATTATTATTACTCAATTACCTTAAGGGAGCAACATTGTGAGCTTTATGAATGAATATAGTATTGTCCCAAGAATTTATGGATTCCAAATCTTATATACTGATTGATATCCAAATGTTTACTCTATTAACCTAGGTGATGGTAAATTTCAAAACATTTCTTTTCTATAGGAAAAATTTAATAAGACAAGGTTTTCACATATAAGTATGTCACATTTAAATTATCAAAACATAAATAATAGTTCTATGATATTTATTATAAATAATATTTTGAAACAAATGATTATTTATTTTACACTCTGTAACCCATGAATAAGGGTTATGAAATTAAACTCTATCTTTAGTCACCCTTGTGATGTATCATCTTGAATAACAATACATTTTGTTAACATGTTTCTTCTAAAACCAACATGAACCTTGAGTATCATTGGAATATTATCTGTCTATTGGTTATTTGAATATTTCAATAATTAAACATGATTATTCTTTTCTTTCTCCTAAAAAATAGTCATGTTTATTTTTTTAAATTTATTATTATATTTTTGAAAATGAAAAAAATATATCTTATTTCATAATATATAGTTATTTTTTTGGGGTTTTGATGAGTTATTCACATGAAACTTTTTTTAGTTAAAATTCAATTACAAAAACCAATTAATCACCAAGAACTCTATATGATGACTACATTTTGTAATATTGGAATATAATAATCTAAAAAAAATTGTATATGTTTAGTAAATAATATACTACTACGAATATTAGGGATGATTTTTTATTCCTATTACGCTATAAATTATGTTTTACATTTCTCAATTTGAAATAATTTTTTATATATTTTTAGATTTAATGGATTCCGAAGTAGAGTTACCTAAATTATTTTTCGTGTAATGTGTTCATTTTGTATACTATTTTTAATCTATAAAAAATTTATTGGTAATATTTTGAGGAAATATTTTATGGTTAATCCATAACATGAAAGGATTATAATGTCTTTAACAAATAAAAAGACACAATTAAAAAATGGTATGAGTCGTATTTGATGAAAAAGATCATTATGTGATATTAAAACGTCTAGATTGATAATGTATATTATCTATAGTATTTATAACCCATTTTTATTTACATTCAGAAATTGAATATGATATATTAGTGACTATAATTCAATAAGGTGGTCAAATGAATTAAAACAATTCTTTTGATAAATTACTGCCACCCTTTTATACCTATAAAATAAATGCTATTAAAGAATTAACCCACTAATTATATCATTAGTTTTGTAGATCAACTAGTTAAAAAATGGCCATATTTTTTAAATTAGTGCTATAATGGTATGCCCTTATATTAATCTAAACCTAAAATGGTCAATTTTTATCTTGGTGATGAGAGTGGGAAGAATTATATAAAACATGATCTTGATTTTATTGAATGAAAAATAAATTAGTATTTTGTTCAATGAATGAATGATCTTATAGTTTTATGAGTTTTTTTAGGGTTTAAAAAATTATTAAATAAAATTAATCAATTTTTTTTGAAATATGGAAACACTATTTACTATGTATTTTATTCAAGAAGATGGAATTGACTTTGGAAAAGAATTTATTTTATGTTATAAAGAATACTATCTATTCAAATTATATTTTTGGTAAATAAATCATCTAAATTGTACTAAATATTAAATATATGGGAATAACAATTTCATTAATGGTTTTATTATGTATGAGATTTATGATTAATAGTTTTGATTTTCAATTATACTAATTTTTTGAAACATTATTTTAAATTTAATAGGGTGAATTATAAATATAAACATGCCACTAGATCCTATTATGATGGATTATATATATTTTTAATCTAAAATAAATTTTCTAAATAATTGGAAGATCATACTCAATTTATTGAATATTTTTTCAATGAAACCACATTTAGACAAATATATGTTGATTACAATATTTTCAGTTCCACCCATAAAACACATGTAAACCCTTTTTTAACAGATATGCAATGTAAATATTATATGATCTAGATGGGATTAAACATATAATTGGTTTCTATGTAACTCAAAAAATGGAAGGAAATATTGTGACTCAATATATGTATATCAAAGAATTGCATATTTTTTTGATGACGCTTCTAGTATATATACTCTGTTAGCTACCTCATGTAATCATGAAGTTGATTAATATGCTAAATCCATTGATGAATGATGATATAGAGGGATTACATAAATATTACATTAAAGATATTTATCTTCAAATTACATAACTTTTTCCATTTTTTCAATATTCTATGCCATTATGAAATAATACAATTATAAGAACGTCATAACTATTTTCAATTAAATCAAAGGTTCTTTAGAACATAGAATATGTTATACTTTATGATTTTATTTTATTTATAAAATTTTATTAAATAAATATTTTTTTGTTTTTGTGAGGGATATGAAGATTACTTCTGTAACTTATTATTTCCTTGACATATAAATAATTTTGTGGACTAGGACAAAAAATTATTCAGTTTCTCCCTCCACTACAAAATATAATTCCATATTAGTTTGAATATTTGTTCCTAATTCATTGGGATTCAAAAAAAATAATTTATTTCAAAAATAATTTACACGAAATCTGATTTATTTGTATGTTTCTTAGTGTAATTATTTTTTTATTAATTTAACACATCACTCATGGGTTAAAAACCCTGATACTTGTCATTTCCATTATGATCATATAATAAAATGATATAATATTCTTGAATTTATCAAATAGAATATCATAATCATGATAATTTTACAAAACTATTAAAATCCAAAAGACTAAAATACATTAAAAAGATTTTTTTTATAATCCGTGACATGTGAAATCTTTTCACATATTTATTTTCATTCTCTTAAAATTGAGATACTCTATCAGAAATGGCGGAAAATTCATTATTCCAATGAACTATGTTCACTCATTGTACTCGTAATTTATATATTCTGGATTTATATTGAATGTATTTTATGTTATGTATCTAAAAAATTAT
Source organism: Viscum album (assembly GCA_963277665.1). Lineage (NCBI taxonomy): Eukaryota > Viridiplantae > Streptophyta > Magnoliopsida > Santalales > Viscaceae > Viscum > Viscum album. Next base: position 1,227,008,144 of record OY728127.1, on the reverse strand, counting down.
TTAGAAGCACACCTTAAGGAATATATTTTGTTTGATATAAATATCATTGGTTTTATTATTAATGGAATATTTTTCATTATGTGTTTTAATCTTATGTATGATTTCTAGTTTTGGATTTATTATTTTATTTAATATTCTATATTTATAAATCCTACAAATAATTTATAATTCATGATTTACTCTTAAATATTATTATTTATATTTTCATTACTCTTATATTTTTCTATTCTTTTTTATCTACACTTATGTGATCATGAGATTACTCTTATACTAGTTGTAATCCATTAATTATTTTCTCTTATCAAGTCCTTATGATATATTTTTATAGTATCTATTCCTTTCATATAATAATTTTTTGATTATCAAAAATGGAAATAAATAAGAAATAAGATTTCGGGAAAGGTCAGAAGAATGTTATTGTTGGGAAGTAGGATGTCTTTTTGGAGAAGTAAAGGGAACGATTTTGGTGGCATATTTTTTGAAATGTAATGGGGAATATTTTTATAAGAGTAAAGGTTTTTTAGAAATTTGTTTCATATTTTAAGGGTTTTTATGTAGTGTGTAAATAAAATAATAATTCTAATTTGTTTAATATTATTTGAAATTTCTTTTTTTATCTCATGTGATTATGAAAAATAAAGAACAAATTTAACAATTTTAATGAAATTAAATATTTTGGATCCATTTTATTACTGAATCAAAACACATTTCTCAATTTACATATACATGGATAATCCAAATTATTAAAAAAATTTATATTTTAATTTTTAAATACATTTTCTGGTGAGATGATTCAGAAAGACATGATTTCCAAAACCTCATGATGAAACCTAAAAATTATTAAATTGATGATAATATATTAAGAATCTATATTTTTTTATAATGGTCACAAATAACATGGATTTTGTAATGGGGAATTTTTCTATGAAAATAAATAAATTCAAAAATATTATTTGGTGAATATATATTGAACTACCACATTTACATTTGAAGTGTATACTAACGTAATGGTTGAGAAATTTTATTTTTTAGTATGTTTTCATAAAATTTTATTATTTTAGTAACTAATTATGGAAGATATTATATTTTAAACATATGATATTTTTTTAACAATGTCTGATTGATTTCAGATAAGAATATTTTTATTTTTTTACAATTAGTTCAGTTTTTTTTTCACATAGGGACTTGTTATCTATCATTAGATCTAATTTGAGCATTCATATAGATCTGAAGCTTCAGAAATCTTTCAGATACATCATGTCTTTGATATAAATCATTAGATATTTATTATTGATTATGAATTAGAGTATTGAAATGGTAATCCATTTTATCTAGTAATTTTTCCTCCTTCCACATTATATTAAAATCCAAGAGTTCCTTTTATTAGAACTATTAATATCATTTATAATATACATTATATAATTTCAAATATTATTATGTGGTTCATTACATCATTTTTTTTATTCTATATTATTCAAAATTTTATTTTTTTTATATACCTTGATTAGTTCATATCATTGAAATAAATTAATTTCCTATTATTATGATTATCGTTGAACATTAATATGTATAAAATTTATAAAATTCCTATTATATACATTCTTGATTGGGAAAAAATATTTTTTCTATAATGATAAATTCACCACCACCTCTTAATGAAATTTTATATGAGATAACAACATACTCCCTGATAACCATTTTCATCATAGTGTATAAATAAAAAATATCCCTAGATACAATATTGGCAAGAAAAGAGATAAGTTACAAAAAAATCACATTTGATGAATTTTTCATATAGATCCTTTTTTATGAGGGTCAAAAAAACATATCATAAATGGTTCCCATGATCCTGATATCTCTCATAGTAAATAAAGAAAACATTAATAAATATCATAACGTTTTTATCAGTATATTTGTAGAAATCACTTTTCATCATAACAACAAACCAAATTGGTTCAATTTTTTAATCTGAAAGGCCATAAAATGAACTCATAATTCTCATAAATTATTATAATTTTTTTATATTGAATTTGATCCTTATTTAAAAATAATTTAAGATAAAAAAATCAAGATAATTATTAGATAATTATTGATCCCATTGATGTTGGTTATGAAAATCAATAATGCAAGGTGAATAATATTTTCATTATGGGTAATTTCATTGAATACTGAATATTTAAGTATATGACCTTATATACCAAAAATTCATCATAAAAAATAACATAGATTTTCCATTAAATGAAATTGTAAGGAATATGAATCCATTATTAATTTTTTTTAATTTCATCAAAAATTCCCCAAACCCCCTCGATCAATTTTATAATAATTATAAGATATTTTTTACATTAGTGGTAATGTCAATAGAAAAATAAAATTCATGATAACCTGGATATTCATGTTGTTAATTTTTAAATAATTCAATTAAATATCACACAATTCATATGACTACTATTATCTGTATATCCTTCTCAATAATTGATTCATCTTCTTTAATAAAATCATTAAGATGACCAAATGGAGGATGTTCTAGAAAATATTGGAGAAAATAAATCTATCCTAAAAAAACAAAAACATATATGCCTTCCATATAAATTTCATACATCATATATCAATAATAATATCATTATATATTGTTTTAGACTAAATCCATCCCATGTATTATATAATATTACAATATCGGCACAATAACATGAATTTTATATAACCAACCTCTACGCAGTTTAGTAGACACAACCTAGTATATTTTAGTTTCAATAAGATATCCACCATGAGTTTTAACTTAATAATCATTTCTTAATGAATGAAGGGAAGATTTCATGATTTTTTACCAATTGAAATATTTAAATGGCTGGATAGATCTATAATTAAATATTTTATTAGATGTAAATTATTTTTTGTTCAAAGAATATGAAATGACTTCATTTTCAACTTCTTCATATGATATTATTATTTCATAAGAGTGTTCATTATTCATTGTGTTATTCTTGTGTTTATTCCCTTTAAACATGGGCAATACAAGTGTATAGTCTTTCATCTTCCTGATGTTCAGTAATTTGATATTATTTATTTCTATATTATATTTTCATGCATGATATTGATAGACCTAGACTCTAAAATTAAAGGAATCTTATACACCCTTAAAAAATTCCCCATGGTATGTCATTACAAAATTAAAACATATTAGAAATTATATTATTCCCTTCCTCTTTATAACTATATTATTCTCTACATGGTGTTCATTTATCCTCTTATTCCCATATTTTCCACTAAATATATAATACACTGATAAATCCTTTTCTTTCTTAATATCACATGTCACTCTAAACCCATAAAATGAAATATTGAAGAGGCAAATATTTATTTAGGAATTATTATTAATATATCAAATAACAGATCAATATTACATTTATAACTACATTCATAATTTTCTTACAAGTCTTTCCAATCGTGTAATTATATATATATATTGAGATACTGTATTCTCCTATTTTTCATTTATTTTATTGTATTTCCATTCCATGTCATCTCATTTCTTTGAAAGAATAAAATTTCTATTGGGATATTATTGAAACATAATCTTTCCATACGTAGATATTATATATTTTTAGATGTATTAATTACATTAAAAAATATATTCATTGGTAATGTAAAGGTATAGTGAAATTGGATAGTAGACACAATATATCTTTATTTGAGAAAATATTCTTAATATATCTCATATATACATTCCCAAATTGTACTCCTCTTATAGATACCATACCTAAAACAATTAATCATAACTTAGTGAAATAAATCATAATAATGGGTGATCATAGATGCTTAATAAGGGTAAACTAGTGAGATACATAAGTGTAACATGATCATAATAGTATTAAAACATGAATATAACATTTAAATACCAAACCATACATATTAAAAATCATAATCTTTAGTTATTTAATCATTAATGGTGGGTTTCAAGACATTAATCCTATTGTAATAAGTGAAAATAATCCATGAGTGAATAAAAATTTCCTATTACATGGAATTTTGATATACATGTAAGCATAGAAAATAATTTCCTTATTTGTCATGGATCATTATCAATAATATAATTGTGGAATAGGTTCACACCCCAAACTATCAGATTATTCAGGGTTCACTGCCAATACTATCATAGTGGGAATTTTCAATTACTAACCTAGGTTCACTCCCTCTTCTAATCATGTTTATCTCATTAGATATCAATCTTTTTCCAATGTATGTAATGGAGATATAATTCCCACCCATCATATAATTAAAATATTACATATGTGTTCCACAAGAACATGATACATTCATTATATTAAGACCCATTAAAATTAATGGTTATTATAGACATTTCATCTTAACATAAGCTAAATTAAAATTATTAAGTTGTATAATTATTTCATCATTTCACCAAAGCATAAATCATGGAGAAAGAAGCTAGTTACATAAATATTTTGTCATAGTATAAAACATTTATTCTATAAGGGTCTTGTAAATATCATAAAATATAAAATCTAAACCACCTATAAAATGAAAAAGTAGTGTATCCTTGATAAATATCCCCTATAATGCATATGAAGCACCAAATGATTTCATCCTTGATGAAAAATAATTTTTGATTATAAAATGGATTATTTATTGAGGAAAATAATTTTTTAATGAAAACTAATTATTAAAACTAAATATTAATTAAATAATTTTTATATTATTTCCATTTAAAATAACTATATAAAATTATAAATTAATCTTTAAAATGATTTAATACATTTCATGGGAAATATATCATTTTTACATTGAAAAAAACTTTTTAAAAAATAAAACATTTTAAAATTACCATTGATTTAGTATAACTCAAATATATATATTGTAATAATTAAATAAAATAATTTCATGGGTATTTTAAATTCCATTCAAGTCGTACATGTTAAAATAATGATTTATTTGACAATTTCAGTAAAATCCAAGAAGTCGTTGTTTGGGAAATGGAAATTATATTCCTTCCCAAAAAATTCATAATCATTCAAAAATGGTTGAAAAACTATTTAATAATTCATTTGATTAATTCTAAAATCATTTTTGAAAACATTTTAAAAAAATGATTTTAGATAAAAATCTAATTTTGACTGAAGAGGGAAATATAGAAGATGTCTCTTAAATACATTATTTTATACTCATGAATAATTTAAAAGGATAAAATAAAGGGGAAAATTTATTCTATGTAAATATAAACATGAGACTAAAATTTATGAGTTCATTGAGTTATTGAACATAAAATTTCAGCATTAGATGTGTAATTATAAACAATCCCGATAAAGATGTGATTATAACATAAAAGTCTCACCAATTTAGTCAATTTGAATAATAATTCAAATGAAATAATAACATTATATAAAAAATATTATATCCTTAGAATATATTTATTCCTTATATAAATTTTAATGGTTTGTTTTATACACTTCATAAATGATGAAATGTTCATAACATAACTTATGTTCCAAAGAAGGCAATTTAAAAAATAATCATTTACTACATTTTTATAATTTTAATAATAAACCCAGTGATAGTGAGATTATAAAATGGATATTAAAATCCTGAAAAATATAAGTATAATAATCAAAAAATACACCCATTTTCTATATATAAACCATATATAATAAACAGGTGGTGAATATTTGGCGTGTCTTATAGAAAAATGAATGTTAGATGTAAATCCCATACCTTAAGTATCAAAAACCATTGTACACATTCAAAACACATGTATAAAAAATATAAATTTATTACAGATAAATAATCGTATTTTTTAATCCATATATTATTTACTTTGGAAATTTATTACTCATTTATCTTCAATTCCTTGTTAAAATCACATTTCGGGTAATAAATGCATTGTTTTTCATGTATGTTCTAATTTGTTATTTTTCGTCCTCTAAAATTGATTATAGTTACACAATATCCTGAAGTTTAAAAACTATATAAATATTATATATATTCATCATATATGTATTTATATTAATCCACAATATTTAGCGATAGAAAATGAAATATACTATTCATGGAGATGGTTGGCTATAATTATGCATGAACGTTGTTTCAATTTTCTTGATTGATGAAATAAAATAATGGTAAAAAATATATGAAATTTATAGAATAGTTTTTTTTCATATAAATATCATATGTTTATTTGAACATTTTCTTATTACCTTCCTCTTAATGTGTATGTGATGAACAAATCACATCGCTTCGCAAGATAGTAGTCTTCTCTACATTAGGAACTACATTGTCGTATTCCTATGGAATGAAATGTATGATGAAATATATGATCTAATATTTATATAAGCATAATAATATCATAAATATCATATATAAGAAAAATACATCATTATATACATTCTTGATAGGTGGTTATGGAAAACGTTTGACATCAGTTTGCGAGGCAGTTGTCTGCTATACTCAAGAATGAAGAATACCTAACCCAATTTATGGAAGAAGAGAATAAATTTGGTTATTAAATTAACAAAATAAAATCAAAATATATTTAATATTCCTAGGTAATTAAGACATCATTTACTAATAATAATTCAAGGAGTTGTCGAAATAAATAAAATAAAATACTCAATTAGGGATGTTACATCTTCATTGGAAAACATCTTTTGGTTTACAAAAAAGTATTCATGGGTATCTTTTTGAAAATAATAAGGATTCTATAATGTGACATTATAATTAAGTAATATATTTGGTCATTCTAATTTTGAACCAAATGGTATTTAATCTGTTAATTGGAGAGGAGAGATTGTGGACTTTTATAATCGATGGGGTGGAAAACATTTAATTTTTCAAAAGAAAATGGTGTGCCCATATTTTTTCACATTAAAAAAGACTCCAAAATGAGATTATATATAAATTATAATATAAATGTTTTAATTTTTTTGAGAAAAAGTGCGTTTTAAATATCTTGGATCATTTTTAGCACTTATCTTTTTAGATAAAAATCATAGGTTAACCCATTTTTACCATAATCATGGTAAATATTATTTTACTATATTTAATTATCATTATGTCTAAAAATTATCGTAACCTTATTTGATAATATAAATTATTATAAATCCAAAGATTTAATATATTTTTTCAAATAGAATTCATAAAATAGAAAAAATATATATATTAAAATTAATCCCCCTGATACTACGAGTAAGTGGTTTTCTATAGTGAAAATATTCAACTATTTATAAATTTTTATATAAAAATTCAATAACAAACATCATAAAATGGATAATTATATAATATATATATATCAAAAATTTAATTATTTATTTAAATAACTATAAATATACTTTTAAAATTTTTATAATAATCCATTGAAATGAGAATTATTAATAAAACCCAGTATTTTTTAAAATTAATCAAAAAAGTTATCTTACCATGAAATATTTAAAAATAAAATTAAGATAATATTGAAATTATGATTTAAAAAAATAAAATTTATATTTTAAAGTAAATAATAGAAATGTGTAAGTTATTAACTTTATAAAAAGTTAAAAAAAACTAACAAAACTATGTTCATGAAAACTAATGTTCTTAAGTAAAACATTTTATTAATTCTTATATCTTATCGAGAAAAAACACAAGGTGAATGTTAAAACCTGAAATGAATATATAATATATAAATTTAATTAAATTAATTCACCAAAAGTTATTTTTAAACTTTATTGTGGAAAAATTCATTTGTGTAAATAAAATAGTTTTTATGAAGAATATTTTCTTCTTTTTCAAATTATTTGTATTCAAATTTTAATCAAGTGGTCATAAAATAATTCATGTCATACACATGTGTAGACTTTATTATAGAATAATTTAGTTAATCTAACTCATTCGAACTATTCCAAAACCTAGGTGATAATTATAATATTATATAATAATAATTTAATAGTATGTCACATTTCATTTAAACTCTATGTTGTGTGTATCATAAGCAACAATATGAGTTTATGATACTGAAATCTAGAATCATTGTTTCATGCATTGAAATATAAAATTAGTGTTGAGTGTAATTAAATATACCAAAAGATTAAATTTATTTGAATTTGTATCCAAAATCTCAGGATGTAACATTCTACCCCCTTAAATAAATTATATCATCACAATGTAGTGACACTAACACCAGTATGCTAGAGATTGTGTCTACATTATTACATTGGAAAAAGATACATGGAATCACATCCCAAAGGATAGAATAGGTTAGTAGTATTGTTAAATTAGAAACATACTTTATAATCTATTTATTATTTGTAACATAAAATACATAATTTATTATCATTGTGAATGTTTCTATTACTCATAGTGAATCTTTCTAAACAAATCAAAAAACACTTCATTGTATCCCACGGAAAATACATCATAAGAAAGGGGTGATCTCAGATGCATAGTAAGGATACATTCATATAGTATTATGTTAATAAATTATGTATAACAAATATGTGAAGGTAAATAATTGAAACACATTCAATTTAATAAAAAACATGAGTTTAATATGGAAGTAATAAATGATAATAAAATAATTTACTATAAAAAATTGATGTAGATTGAAAACATATCCATATATATTATAAATATTTAAATAATCCTAGTGAAAATAAATATTTGAATTCATAATTATTGAATTCATAATTATGGACATCTGAAGCCTACCGTTGGGGACTTTCACAAGAAAATGTAATGAAAAGAGTAAGGCCTTGACCAAAAAGAAAATCTAGTTTGTCTCTTGTGATCTACCAATACATTTAGGGAATAAACTAGGCACCACCCATCATGTACTATGTCTAATTCATTTCACATTTTAATGGGGTGAAATAAAATCAACATAAAAATTCTTATTTAAAAACTATTACAAGAAATGTCAATACATACCACAATGAATAAAAATTATCATAAAACATCGAGAGTTAAATGTCTGATGGTAATAAATCTATACATCCTGAGTCAATATAATGATAATCAATCCAAAAATAAAAATATATAATATAAATACAACATTTTCCTAGTGAATTATATGTTCATTAAAAGGTCTATGTCATTGATGAATAGAAATTCATTAAATAATTCACTAAAATCATTTTTGTGTAAAATAAACTATTCACTTTGATAATATTTTTTGGAAGAGGTTCAAAAAATATTTAAGAAATTTATTTAAGATGACCATTTATAACATCTATGATAATATTAAAACATTGATTTTTCATTATAGAGGAAAATATAATTCTTTCTATATAAGTTAAAACTATGATTCCTTTCAAGTTTTTGATAAAATTCAAACATGCCTTGTTTTGAAAGAGTCACAAAGAGTTATTAAAAATATTATTTAAAAATTAATACTTGGTTGAAATTAATTTATTAAATAATTTGAAAATCATAAAAACATATTTAGAAATGTTTTTAGATAACATGAAATATAATGTAAAATAATTTCCAACGGAATAGAGAAATAAGGTCGTATTTATTTAAATAATATAAAACATTATAATTTTAAAAAAGTGATGAAAAGATAATATTTCCTGAAAAAGTTATTAAACAACTAAAATTAAATTAAATTTATTTATTTTATGATATAAATATCAATTACATCTGCTAATGGATACTTAAATGTAGACAGTCTTAAATAATGATGATATTATGAAACAAACCCGTACAAAATTCATAAATTCTAAATCGTAATCCCCATAAAATAAATGACATAAATTGAAACTATAATTAACATGATATTATATATATATATATTATATTACATAATAAATGGGTTACTATATACACCTAAAATAATTAATAATTTTCCAATATGGCTTATGCCACACATAAGTATAAGTGAGATTAGAAACCCGTATTATGACTCTGAATCATCACATAAGTTTTTTAAAATCTTGAATAATGAACATATGTTGATTATTTAAATTATTAATAACTATTTAAAGGTTTAATATACCTTTTATTTCACTTATTCCCAGGTTATATACAACTTCATAACTAATTATGTTTATATTAGGTGTTTCTATGATATTTGACTAACATGTGAAAAATGTAATAAGTTAGTTATCTATTAGACTAAGATTTCATTATTTTAGAATTTAAATAGTATAAATCCTTATATTAATTTTATATTAATAAATAAATTATAAATTTAGTAAAATTGTGATATATGGTTTTGAGTAATAAAGTCGGTTACAATCAGGGGGCTCGTAGGACAAACATATGAATGAGTAATGTTTCAAATTTTAAAAAATCATTATAAAAACGAGTTAAGTAATATTATATCATTAAAAAATATCATAATATATTTAATATAATATTATTTCCTTAAATATAGTTATATATAACATCCAACTAGTGTGGTTATAAAAAGAGTCAAATCGCCTTAGGAAGATAGTTGTCCACATGTACAAGAACGACATTATCATCTTTTAGTGAGTGAAAAGGCATGATATAAATTGATATATAATCTTCTAATAATGAAAAATATTCAATGAATATCACAATTATTTCATAAAAATGAAATTTATTCATTAAATTTATCCTTATTTCCGTTTATGAGAAGGATTCATGAAAATTGAATATCATTGCTTCTTGAGGCGATAATCCGTCATACACACGAGCGACATTATTGCTTCTCTAATGGAACTAAATATAAAAATGTATATATTTTAAATAATGAATAAATAGTTATAATTATGTTATAAATTTAATTTATATAATTTATACCCATCATCATACACAACTGTGATTGGTGTTGGTGGAAAATGTGCGACATTTCTTTTGAGGCAGTAGTCCACTGCACACATGTGTGATGTTATTCCTTCCCATTTGAGGGAAGATTATATACATATAGTTTATGAGAATAAAATAATAAAATATATGTATTCATTATATTGTTTTATTATATAATCTTAAATGTAGAATATTTTAATGAGATTGATGATAAAAATAAACAAAAAAACATTGTTTGGGATTTTACCTCTTCTAGGACCACCTCTTTAGGATTATAACTACATTATTCATAATATTATTTTATGATAAAAAATAATTCTAGGATGTGGGTATGAAATATTTTAATTGATTTGGTTATTTAAGGGATGAACCAAAGTGTTTTTATTTTGTAATGAATTGAGGAGAGGGGTGGCCTTTTCTAATTGAGGTGAGTGGAACACTTGTAATATTTGAAAAGAAAATGTATGCACAAATTATTCATGCCATATATGTGCACCATAATGATTAATAGAGATATTTATACATTATAAGTTTGAAATATCTCTATAAAATGTGTATTGTAAAAATTATATTAAATTTTTATCCCTTATATTATTAGTTTAAAAGGGGGTTCATTAGTTTTCATTTTAAGCACAATACTTTATTTTTACTCGATTTAATATTCATTATGTTATAAAATTATGATTAAATAATTAAAAAATATAAATTTCTCTAATTGCTAATATGTAATCAATAATTCCAAATTCTAGTAATATAATATGAAAATTTTAGTATAATATTAATCTTAAAGGCATATTGATAATGCATGTTTTCGAAGTGAAGTTGTTCAAAAGTATTCAATGTTTGTATATAAAATTTAAATATTAAAATTAATAAAATGACCTAAATTGTATTAATATAAGTATAATATTAATAATTTTACATTAAATATAGTTTAAAATATAATATATATTTTAATATCATTTTAATTATTTTTTATTTTTTTTAAAAAATTATTTTTCACTACTCAACAAGAAAATAAATATTTGGAGAAAATTATAAAAAATATACCCAAATATAATTATTACATTATAATATTAAAAATAAGTTTTATTTTGAAAAATAAAAGTATAATAATGTTTGAAATCAATTTTAAATTTTTGTACAAAACCCGACAAGAACACCTTTATAAAATACTATTTTTAAAAAAAATTATTCTTCTTTTGAATTACGCTTATTTTACTTTTAATAAATATATAATAATTGGAATTATTTTATACAAGTTTAAACCATATAATATTTAAATTTTATTTTTTACCATTCATACCCACCCACTATATAGGTAGGATATAATGGTAATGATTAAATTAAAAATATTTTAATATTATATCTCATTTTGTTCAAACCTATTATTGCATGAATTGTATGATAAATATGAGACTTAATTTAATTATAAATGTCTATATATTCATGTCTTTAGTTGTTATATTTTATTCAAATCTTGGTTTCTTGTGTTATACATCCTATCAAACAAGATGTTTCTATTTGAAAAATATGTGGATGTTACAATCTCCCACCCCCTTAAATAAATTTTAACTTCATAATTTAATCGTGATCCTAACAATAATGTTTTTGAGATGTGATGATAATTTTATTGAAATCCTATATTTGGAAAATGGTTCATAATCCATCCTCTTAATAAGAGTGAAATGTTTTAACAATGGTCATATGAAATAATAATAACAAGTTTTCTATACAGGATAACAAAAACACAATGAAATGATACACACATAGAAGAATATATTAAATTATTATATAAAGTGATAGAGGATATTTAGAAAAATAATGTGAGTGAGTAATATAAATTTAAGGAAATAAAAACAAAAAGTATTTGAAATTTTTTATATACTATAGGATCAACGTAAAAAAGATTTTAGGATAACTTTTGGTTTAAATATCATTTTCATAGAGTTGAAGAATTATTATTTCATATTAACTATGGATATACTAAAATATACATACTTGATGTCATTATATATCATTTATAAAATTAATCATTTTAATTTTATTTAACCATTTTCCACTTAATTTCCTTGAAAATGAAATGAATATTCATGATGAACTAAAATTAACATTTAACGAACTATATGATCCATAAATGATTGAAAAGTCTTTCCACCTATATATAAATATTTTAAAAAACCAATATGTTTATCATATGTTATCCAATTTGATACATTCATATCTACACATAAATAGTAACACCAACATTAATATTAATCTATCAAATCATTTACCTAAAAATAACGAATTATTACCCAGTACATTATGTAGTTCCTTGGTAGGTGTTAAATCCTTATCTTACTTCGAATGTGGGTTTAAGAACTATGACCATTCTATTTGTGATCGGTTTTCACCGATATATAGGTTTTCCTTTTTCTATAATCAAATGAACATAATTATTATAATTCTCTCAAATTGTAATAGCCAATAATTACCTAAACATCAGTGATTTCATTTAACATAAAGGTTACATATACATTCATAAAAAACTCATTATCATTATTATCTCATCATCAACAAAATTATATTGGTTATCTTACCACAATTATGTGTTTTCCAAGAGGTTAAACATGTAACTGAAACATTTTTCATAGTCATCAATACCATTCAACATATTACTTCAAATCTTATATGAAAAACTATGATAGTAAAATCCTTATACATTTCATGTTCCTTATTATCACAATATCACTACAAAATACTCATATAAAATAATTACAAATTCCAAAAAAACATTAATCATAATACTTTGACTATGGTAATAGACTAAGGTTGGCAGTGATTGATAATTGTATTTTGATATATAGTCCCTTGATGTTTGGGGAATTCATTTGTGTAGTTCCCTATATCCTTATAGTTTAAGCATTGACCATTGTAAATTTCATTCATTCCCATGAAATAAAAATCATATTTTTTATTCACTCTATAGTTGTTTAAACTCTCATTCCACTCAAGAAATTTTCATGGGGTTTCATTCTGCAATTATCACATGTTAGAAAATACATCTTTACCTTATTCCCCTTATACTGTTATTTCATTTCCATCCTATTTTTCTCAAGATTACATTCTACAAAATAATAAATATTTAATTCTTTATATATCTTGATATAACATGATAATTTGTCCTCTTATGATGTGATTTTTTTGATACTATTTTTCATTGAAATGATGACTTAATTTCATCAATGAAATAATCACTATTACATTTTGGATTACATGTATTGACATGTTTCCCATTACTTATGCTAGGTGAAATTATTTTATGATGCAATACAAGATATTAGAACATTTAATTTGGATATATAATGAAAAATACAAAAAATATTGAAATACATAAAAAATGATATAATTTATTCATTTCTATTCTAATAATTATAAATATGGTTTCTTTTGGGGTTGAATTATTTTCAAATACTTAATAATTTTTTTTCTAAAAAAAGTTTAATTTACCAAACTAATATACCCAATAATTGTCAAATTGGCCATGTGGTAAGGCTCTTTTTCATGCAAATTGTGAAAATTATGTCATACCCAAACCACCCTTTTGGGAGTTATTACCCACATATAAATATTTTCCTAAACCAAATCCACATATAGTGTCCACACATGGATGTATTGATTGGAAAAACCATATAATCTATTCTATAACAAAACATTAGAATGTTTTTATATTTTAACCCTAAAATTTCATCGTTTGGTTTTCCCCTAATCTTTTTTTCTAAATATACTTCCTAAGGATTCTAATAAATATCCATGGATACCATCTATAATTACCTAATCCCCAATAGCTCAAAGCAAGTATTTTCTTTAGTAAATTAGAATATGATATAGAGAATCACATCATGATGGACTGAATTTTTTAGTAGTCCTACAAAACTAGATATATATATGAAATTTTAGTTATACTTGAATTCATAAAAACACAATGTATTTTCATTTTGACCACCCTTATTCCTTGTAGTTTATCCAGACATATCAATCCTAGTTTTCTTCCTGGCGTCCTGAGGAAAATATGACATATGAAAGTAGTGATATAAGATAATTATAAAGCGTAATCATATAATAAATTATATGAATTAACAAAGAATAATCAAAATGTAAATGTAAATAAAAAATCACATTCCATTTAATCATTATATTGTGAATAGTATGGAAGAAATAAATAATAAAAAAAATCTATATAAAAAATCACACCAACATGAAAACATAACCATGGATATTCTAAATATTTAAATAATCACAAGGAATATCAATTAATAGATTAATATTAATTGAGTGTATAATATCATACATCGAAAATATAACATTGTGGCATGTTGCTAGAAAACTAAATAAATGGGTAAGGCCTTAGCCAAAACACAATCTATTTTTTTGGATAAGAACCACCGAATCATTGAGGGCATACTGTAAGCCATGAAATTAACATACTAATTCTGAATCTTTCCTTATATGAAAGGGGTGAAAAAATCAACCAAAATATTTTAATTGAAAAATTTACAAAATAAATGTTAATACTTACCCCAATCAATAAATATAATCTTAAACATTTTATAGTGAAATGGTGAATGGTAATATAATTATACATCCACATAAAAAGTATTCATAAACAATCCAAAGAGATAATAATGTGGATATAAATACAACAAATCCAAATTTTTTATTAACTACATTTAAGGGTTTATTTTATTGATCAATATAAATACCATAAAAATATTATTGATTTTTTTTAGGAAAATAACATTTTCTCATTGAAAATATATTTTTATAAAAAAATTCCCAAAAAATTTCCAAAATATCTTTAATTAAATATAAAAATAGAAAAATATTTAAAATAAAATTTAAAACAATTTTGGTCTTGAGTGTAGAATTTATTTATACCAACAAAGTTAAAATAATAATTCCTTTGACATATTTAGTAAAAACTATAGTGGCCTAGTTTTAAAATTGAAAAAAACATTACATACAATTATATTATTTAAATTAAAAATAGTTAAAAATACCTTTATTAATTTAAAGACCCAGAAATTTCAAGGAATTTTTTTTCTTATTTTTTTTTGGAATTTTACAAGTGCGCAGTTTCTTGGCGGCACCTGATTCTGAGGCCCGGTGTGCCCGGAATTAATTTCTGAAGTTTAGCTCGGGTACGTTCAGTGAACGAGCGAGCGGGTTTTTCTAACTTTTTAACTGGTGCTCGGAATCGAAATCCGAGGGCACCGTTGAAACCGCATCACCGATAATTGCTTAAGAAGACCTTTTCTGGAGTTGTGTTTGCTCATGTTGAGTTGTTAAAAATGTGGGTTAAAAAAATTTAAGTGAAAAAATTGTGTGCTTCAAACTTATTTCACTTAAGTGGTAAAAACATGTTGGGGGGTTGGGGTGGGACCCACTGCACCCTAGCCTTGTAGGATATTTGTGAGGTGGGGCCCACATGAGCCCCACCCTTTCCAAATTCTCAAAACCCCCATTCATTACGTAACTCTTCCACTTAATTGCATGCAAAATTAAACCACCTAATTAATTGGTAAACGCTCATAAATTTAATTAGGTGAATTGAAGTTTGAATTTTGAAATTATTGGCATGAGTAATAAAATAAAGCTAATGCCTTATTTTATTTGGGTTGGTCTTCGTTGTGTGGAGTTGGGAGAAGAAATTATCCAAAGCCTTGAAGATCTTCGTCTTCCTCACCGAACAATGCGAAGAACGCTCCAACTCCGACGAAGAACGAACGATGCTTCTTCCTCGGAACCCCCCCCCCCCCCCTTCCGATGCAAGACTTCTTCGATGACTCTTCTTCCTTCATCTTCATCGTCAACGGACCGATGCACGAACTCGGAATTGGAAGCATGCGGCGAGCGACGACAACATCGTCTTCCCTCGTGACGAATGAACTCCGACGTCACCTTCGTCGTCCTCCTTCTCACGTCTCCTCCCGCATGGTGATCGAGGTAGGGATTCATTGTGTTCTTTCTATATTTTCCTTTGGCGTTCTTTGTTAATATCATAAGTCACTTGATATCGAACTAACGGGAGTAGACCGGACTGCACGAACACGGCCGACTCTCTTCCCATCGTGATTGTGGTTGTCGCGGTTTGGACTGGAGGTGATGCGGTGTCGTCGCACCGTGCAGGAAGGTAATGAACTGCGGCCAGTGCGGGCCGCGACGAAGAAATGAGGCGCCGTCGCGCCGCGCCATTGAAGCAGGAGGAGGCCGCGGCCGGTGTCGGGCCACGACGGAAGAGGCGATGCGACGTCGCATCGTGCCGAATGAAGAAGAGACGTGACTTGCGGTGCTGGAAAGGGCAGCCGGAAAACCGGCCGCCGGTGAAGCAAGGAAGGCGGCCGGAATTTTGGCCACCGGCGCCAGGAGGCGAGGGACCGTGGGGTCCTGTGACAAGAACCACGGCTGGCCATGCTGGCCGGCCGTTTTGGGAAGAACCGGGGGTTACGACCCCCAGCGGCAGGGTCAACGCGGCCACCTGTGTGGGGCAACAGCTTCGTGGAAAGAGGGGGGGTAGCGCCATCTCGTTTTCCAGTGCATGCGGGCGCCGTGCCCGTGCTGGCCAACCGGCCATGCTGTGCTAGGCCGCCCGCTGGGCCTGGCTTCCCGCTGGGCCGGGCCGTGCCCATGTGGGCTGGACCTGGACCCGGGCTGCCCCAAGGGGTCTTGGGCCGGGTCAGTCCGGGCCCAAAACCCCCTAAATTGGGACAGACTTGTTCAAAGGCCCATATCTTGGGCGACGGACCTCCGATCAACGAACCTTCAGTTGCGATGCGATCCTTGGATCGAGACGGTCGTTTCGGTATTTTACACTCAAGGTTTTGGTGAATTTTGTGTATGGTAGGATTGGTTCGAACAGGAAACCAACCGGGGCCACAGAGCGAAGCGCTTATATCTTGAGCTTCGGACGTCCGATTGACGTGCCGTCGACTTTGTTGGATTCCTCTTAGTGAGAAGGACCTTTTGGCTTACTACGCTCGAGGTTTGGATGCAGTTGGAGTATGTTCGGGTTGGATTTGACTTAAAAACCAACTGGGCCCCTAAAACGAAAAAGCCAATAACTCTCAGACCGGGCGTCCGATTGACGCGCCGTCTATCGCGTTGAGTTACTTTTGTAGTGACAGAACTTAACAATACATCAAATATGGTTTGATTGACAGTTGATGTATCAATCCCTTGGCTCGTGGAGCAGACCCTTCCGGAATGAGCGTGTTGTATGCGGGAACCCTAGAGCTGGCTGCGACTACTTCGACTATTGTACTGGAATGCACCGCTTGATGAACTGTCAGCGGCGTTGGTAATATCTTTGAGAAAAGGACCCTTTGAGTATACCCTAGGAGATTTTGGGGTACAGTTGATATATGGTCGGGTTGGTTCATACACGAAACCAACTGGGCCCCCGATACAAAAAGGCTAATAACTCATAGATCGTGTGTCCGATTGACACGCCGTCTGTTGCGTTGAGACCCCTATGACGAGGTAGATCTTTGTCACACTTCTTCGAGGAACCTTGTGATACTTGGAGGATCGACCAGTGGCTCGTGGATAGGACCCTCTCGGGGACGAGCGTACAGAGAGCAGTTACCTAAAAGCTAGCCAAGACCTATCCACAACTGATCTATCGTCTCGGAATGATTCGGATAGCCCTGTAGGAAGCGCTTGGTTGTAGCGGCAGACCCACAGAAAAGGAGAGATTGGTTGTAGCGGCAGACCCACGGTACTCAACAGAAGGAGTATCTCTATAAGTTATGAGGGGTATCTCTTGGTTGTAGCAACAGACCCATGGTAGGAAGTTCTTGGTTGTAGCAGCAGGCCCATAGTACTTATGAGGGGGAGCGCGTGGTTGTAGCGGCAGACTCATGGTGGGAAGCGCTTGGTTGTAGCAGCAGGCCCACAATACATTTGCGGGGAGCGCTTGGTTGTAGCAGCAGACCCATAGTGGGAATTGCTTGGTTGTAGCAGCAGACCCACATTACTTATGAGGAGGTGTGCTTGGTTGTAGCGGCAGACCCAGGGTCGATGGGAGGCACTTGGTTGTAGCAGCAGGCCCACTGCACTCGACAACAGGAGTTCTTCAGTAGCTGTGTTTTCGACATCATGAATAAAATCCGGTTTTGAGATGAGACATGACTTTAAATCATTATCTTCGATGTGATTGAATTGATATCCTGTGTGAATTACGTTGTGATATCATGTGTGTATTACGTTGTGATATCCTGTGTGGATTACGTTGTGCTATCCTGTGTAGATTACGTTGTGATATCCTATGTGGATTACGTTGTGCTTTCCTGTGTGGACTGGGTTGTACGTGAGCTCGTAAGCAGATTTGAAATTGATGACTTAGGTATATGTATGGGCATATACCTAAGTAGTGTTGGTTTATACTTCTGGATTGTTATCAATCCTTTGTGTTTATCCTTTGTGGATTCTGGGAAGGGTCTCGAGGTCCCTACTAAGTAGCGTATACTCACCCATGCACGGGCTATGCCCGCACTACGTTGTGTTGGTTGCAGAAGATGGACATCACTGATTTTGGTTGAGGCTTGTAGAGCTGGACGGTACCCAGAGGTGGATCTGACGACGAGTCAGTACCCGGAGGTGGATCTCATGACGATTTGGTACCCGGAAGTGGATCTCACGACGAGTCGGTACCCAGAGAAGACGGACAGACGTGGAGTGCTGAGGAGGACATCTATACCTACCGTTCAGGTAGGAACCTGGTGGATGATCCAGGAGCTGTTTGTCACCTTTCAGCTGTTGTCCTTTGAGTTGTACTTTACTTTCAGTTGTAGCTTCACCGTTCTGTTGGGATTGTATTTCCATCCCCTTGTACCTTCAGTATACCTGTTACTACTTTTCATAGTATTTACTTCCTCTTGTGCTCTGGTTGTGTGTGATTTTACGTTTTAAAGAGGCAATGCCTTCCCAGTTATAGGTATTTACGCCTCTAGTGCTAGTGGCCAGCCCCTGGCCTATGGAAGGCAGGCTTGGGGTAGTTACGACACGGGCCTCGGAGGAAGGGTAGTGACAAATTGGTATCAAAGGAGTTCGGTTCTACCGCAGAACTCAGGACTCTGATCCTTCCCTATTTGAATCAATAGTGTTAAGGGTAATTGAGTGTCGATATCTGTCCAGGGAGTCCAGTGTTGGTGCAGCGACCGACGTATCCATACACCAGGACCCTGACTTCTGATTTCCGAATCAATGCACTAAAACATTTATTGCATGTGTGTTTCAAAAGTTTTATTTGTGATTACTTTGTGTCATCTCACCAGGTATAATTTGACCATAAAACACATGTTCCTTATCAGGATGTTATTGCGAAGACAGCCAGCTAGGGTTCCCAAAAGAGAGTACACGATGACGGCCCACCAAGCGACAAGACTCCGGTGTAGGGCCCTCTTTCTGTTTTGGCACCTTCGGGTGGTGTACCAGCAGAACCACATCCCATTGGGCAGCAGATGCCACTAAAATATGGTGCACGCCGACAGAGCACATTGCATGAGTCCAGCAGTAGAGGCCTCCGAGGTTACGAGGTGAGATATATTCCTAGGCAGCAGTGGACTGGATGGAGGTGATTGCTATATTTTTTCGCCTAGCCGAGACACCACTAGAGTGGATGGTGATATTAGCTACTAGTGTCTTTTAGTGAGTAACCATGGGGTTGGTCCTTATAGTAATAAGGTTTCGGTACGTGGTCCGTTGCCTGAGATAGCACCTTCAGGTAGTGTGCCAGCTATGTCACTACCTGTTAGTCAGTAGACACTATAGGCGGTACCGGTATAGGGTACTCGTAGGCTTAGTGCCTTACATATGTTTCATCACCTGTTATCACTCAAGTACTGAGGCGATATCGACTCATAGGCAGCTGAGGATTGGCTTGAGGAGGTAACTGAGAGTTTTCTATAGCTTGTACAGCTTTGACAGGACGACATGTCGGAAGCTAAGCACTCAACAAAGCGTACCAATCGTTCCTGGTACTCGTTGGATACAATGTGATTAGTTATATAGGCTCAAACTTCTAACGAGGATTGACAGGAGCGGGTCCTACGTGGACGGACGATTCCTCAGGTGCGCTTCAACTAGTAGCACGAGAACCTCTAGGAGAGTACACAGGAGCGGAAGGCTCAGATGTGTGCTTAGTACCACCTTGTTTCTCCATAGTGGGTGTTGAATCTTTACGGGAACATAAATCCCTGAGGTGGGAGTAATGTAAAGACCCGGAAATTTCAAGGAATTTTTTTTTCTTATTTTCTTTGGAATTTTACGAGTGCGCAGTTTCTGACAGCACCTGATTCTGAGGCCCGGTGTGGCCAGAATCAATTTCCGAAGTTTAGCTCGGGTACGTTCAGTGAACAAGTGAGCGGGTTTTTCTAACTTTTGAAACGGTGCTCAGAATTGA
This sequence comes from Viscum album, assembly GCA_963277665.1. Lineage (NCBI taxonomy): Eukaryota > Viridiplantae > Streptophyta > Magnoliopsida > Santalales > Viscaceae > Viscum > Viscum album. The sequence continues at coordinate 1,226,986,939 of OY728127.1, read as the reverse complement.
AATCTGAGGGCACCATTGAAACTGCAGCACCAATAATTGCTTAAGAAGACCTTTTCTGGAGTTGTGTTTTCTCGTGTTTAGTTGTTAAAATTGTGGGTTAAAAAAATTTAAGTGAAATAATTTTATGCTTCAAACTTATTTCACTTAAGTGATAAAAACATGTTGGGGGGTTGGGGTGGGACCCACTACACCATATCCTTGTAGGATATTTGTGAGGTGGGGCCCACACAATCCCCACCATTTTAAAATTCTCAATACCCTCATTCATTACGTAACTCTCCCACTTAATTGCATGCCAAATTAAACCACCTAATTAATTGGTCAACGCTCGTAAAATTAATTAGGTGAATTCAAGTTTGAATTTTGAAATTATTGGCATGAGTAATAAAATAAAGCTAATGCCTTATTTTATTTGGGTTGGTCTTCGTTGTGTGGAGCCGGGAGAGAAAATTATCCTAAGCCTTGAATATCTTCGTCTTCCTCACTGAAGAACGTGAAGAACGCGACAACTCTGACGAAGAACGAACGATGCTTCTTCCTCAGAACCCCCCCCCCCCCCCCCCCCACATTTTGATGCAAGACTTATTCGACGACTCTTCTTCCTTCCTCTTTGTCGTCAACGGACCGATGCAAAAACTCGGAAGTGGAAGCGTGTGGCGAGCGACGACAACATCGTCTTCCCTCATGACAAACAAACGTCAACGTCACCTTCATCCTCCTCCATCTCACGTCTCCTCTCGCAGGTGATCGAGGTAGGGTTTCATTGTGTTATTGCTATATTTTCTTTTGGCGTTCTTCGTTAATCTCATGAGATTCTTGATATTGAACTAATGGGAGGAGGCCGGACCACACAAACACGGGCGACTCTCCTCCCATCATGATTGTGGTTGTCAATGTTTGGAGTGGAGGTGATGTGGTGTCGTCGAACCATGCGGGAATGTAATGAACCTCGGTCGGTGTGGGCCGTGACGAAGAAACGTGGCACCGTCGCATCATGCCGTTGAAGTCGGAGGAGGCGGAGGTGCAAGGGGTGTGGCGCCGTCACGCCCCGCCGGAGGAAGAAGTGCCAGGACTTGTGGTGATGGAAAGGGCGGCCGAAAAACCAGTCGTCGGCGGAGCAGCGAAGGGCGGCCGGAAAACAGGAAGTCGGTGAAGCAGGGAAGGTGGCCGGAATTCTGGCCACCAGTGCCAGGACGCATGGGACCGTGGGGTCCCACAACAAGAAACATGGCCGGCCATGCTGGCCGGCCATTTCGAGAATAGCCGGGGGTTACGACCCCTGACGGCTGGGTCAACGCGGCCCCCCACGTGGGGCCGCAGCATCGTGGAAAGTGGGGGGTAGCGCCCCCTCCTTTTCCAGCGCACGCGGGCACCGTGCCCGCGCTGGCCGACCGGCCGCGCCGAGTCGGACCGGTCGCGCCGGGCCGGGCCGCCCACTGGGCCGGGCCGCACCCATGTGGGCCGGACCCGGGCCAGGCCGACCCGGTTTGGGCCGACCCAGGGGGTCTTGGGCCGGGTCGGTCCGGGCCCAAAACCCCCTAAATTCGGACCAACTTGTTCAAAGGCCCATATCATGGGCGAAGGACCTCTGATCGACGAACCGTCAGTTGCGATGCGATCCTTGGATTGAGACGGTCGTTTTAGTATATTACACTCAAGGTTTTGGAGAACTTTGGGTACGTCCTGGTTGGTTCGAACATAAAACCAACCAGGCCTTCGGTACAGAAACGCTTATATCATGAGCTCTGGACGTCTGATTGATGTGCTTCAACTTTTCTAGATTCCTCTTAGTGAGACAGACCTTTTGGCTTACTCCACTTGAGGTTTGGATGCATTTGGAGTACAGTCGGGTTGGTTTTGACTTAAAAACCAACCGGGCCCCTGGAACGAAAATGCCAATAACTCTCAGATCGGGCGTCCGATTGACGCGACGTCTGTCGTGTTGAGTTCCTTTTGTCATGACGGAACATTGTGATACATGAACTCTGGTCTACATGAAATTTTATGTATCAATCCCTTGGCTCATGGGGCGGACCCTCCCAGAACGAGCGTGTTGTGTGCGGGAACCCTAGAACTGGCTGTGACTGCTTCGACTATTGTGCTGGAATCCACCGCTTGATGAACCGTCAGTGGCGTTGGTAATCTTTTTGAGAAACGGTCCCTTTGAGTATACCCTGGGAGAGTTCGGGGTACAGTTGAGATACGGTCGGGTTGGTTCGTACACGAAACCAATCGGGCCCCCGAGACAAAAAGGCTAATAACTCACAGATCGGGGGTCTGATTGACGCGTCGTCTATTGTGTTGGGACCCCTATGACGAGGTGGATCTTTGTGATACTTCTTCGAGGAACCTTGTGATACTTGGAGGATCGGCCAGTGGCTCGTGGAGGGGTCCTCCCGGGTACGAGCGTACGAAGAGCAGTTACCTAATAGCTAGGTGAGACCTATCCACTGCTGATCGATTGTCTCTGAGTGATTCAGATATCCCAATGGGAAGCGCTTGGTTGTAGCGGCAGACCCACAGCGGAGGAGTGCTTGGTTGTAGAGGCAGACCCGCGGTACTCGACAGAAGGAGTACCTCTATAATCTATGAGGGGGAGCACTTGGTTGTAGCGGCAGACCCATGGTGGGAAGCGCTTGGTTGTAGCAGCTGGCCCACAGTACTTATGTGGGGGAGTGCGTGGTTGTAGCGGTAGACCCATGGTGGGAAGCGCTAGGTTATAGCAGCAGGTCCACCGTACTTCTGAGGGGAGCACCTAGTTGTAGCGGCAGACCCATAGTGGGAAGTGCTTGGTTGTAGCAGCAGACCCACATTACTTATGATGAGGTGTGCTTGGTTGTAGCGGCAGACCCAGGGTCGGTGGGATGCACTTGGTTGTTGCGGAGGGCCCACAGTACTCAACTGGAGGAGTTCTTCAGAAGCTGTGTTTTTGACATCATGAATAAAATCCTGGTTTGAGATGAGTCTTGAATTTCAATCATTATCTTCGATGTGATTGACTTGATATCCTATATGGATTACATTGTGCTATCCTGTGTGGATTACGTTGTGATATCCTGTGTGGATTACATTGTGATATCCTGTGTAGATTATGTTGTGCTATCCTGTGTGGATTATGTTGTGATATCCTGTGTGGATTATGGTGTGCTTTCTTGTGAGGACTAGGGTGTAATTGAGCTCGTGAGCAGAGCTGAAATTGATGACTTAGGTATATGTATGGGCATATACCTAAGTAGTGTTAGTTTATACTTAATGATTATTATCAATCCTTTGTGGTTATCCTTTGTGATTTCTGGGAGACCTTCAGAGGTCTCGGGGTCCCTACTGAGTAGCGTATAATCACCCATGCACGGGCTATGCCCGCACTACGTTGTGTTGGTTGCAGACGACGGACAACACTGATCGTGGTTGAGGCTTGTAGATCTGGACGGTACCCGGTGGTGGATCATACGACGAGTGGGTATCCGGAGGTGGATCTCATGACAAGTCAGTACCCGGAGGTGGATCTCACGACTAGTCGGTACCCGGAGGAGACGGACGGATGTGGAGTGCTGTGGAGGACATATGTACCTACCCTTCAAGTAGGAACCCGGTGGATGATCAAGGAGCTGTTTGTCACCTTTCAGCTGTTGTCCTTTGAGTTGTACTTTACCTTCAGTTGTAGCTGCACCTTTCTGTTGGGCTTGTATTTTTGGCCCCTTGTACTTTCTGTATACATGTTACTACTTTTATTAGTATTTACTTCCTCTTGTTCTCTGGTTGTGTGTGCTTTTACGTTTCAAAGAGGGAATGCCTTCCCAGTTATAGGGATTTACACCTCTGGTGCTAGTCGCCAGCCCCTGGCCTATGGAAGGAAGGCTTGGGGTAGTTACGACACGGGCCCCGGGGGACGGGTCGTGACAATTAAGTCATTTAAAAATATTTGTAACATATTTTAAAACACATTTTGAAAACATGTATTTTGATGAAAACGTGTGTTCAACTAAATATACATGCATGTAAATATTTTTATAAAAACATTTCTTCAATCATTAAATGAACCTAATAGACAAAATTTGATATGCTTTGTTAATAAATCTCGATTGATCCTGAGATAAAACAGTTGATCATCTTAAATAGAGAAATATCAAATAATTCTCCCATGTTAGACTTAAAAATAAATAACCCTAAATAATTTTTAGATTGTGAAATAATACCATACAACTTTGGTGAAATCTTTATCATAAGCTCTATAATAGAAATTAAATTAAAAGTTACCATAAATAAAATTATGATAAATAGATTCATGATATAAATTTTCAAAATGGTTATTATATAAAACAAGTAAATAAATTTTTTGGTAAATATGCCACATGTCTCATAGATGTAAAAAATGAGACTAGAAACCCTTACCCCAAGTCTGACTCGTAACATACATTCCTTATCTTCCTAAATAATAAACATATGATAAATATTTAATTTAAGAAGAACATTTTTTAAATGTTATTAATCATTTTATTTCACATATTACCATACTATATACAATTAATTTATTAATTATGTTTTTGTTGGTGGTTTTGATGGTATTTGACCAGTGTATTAAAAATGACATCAATTGATCACCTATTAGTCTATGATGTCATTATTTCAAATTATCCATAAAAATAATAACAAAATAATAATTACATATTTATAATATAGTTAAATACATATTATAAATGATTTTTTTGAGAAATAAATTATGTTTTTATCATGGAGACAGTAGGTCATACATACGCACAAGTAATATTTCCTTTTCTTCAACAATCATTGTGGAATTAAGGTAAGTTATATTTTATGTTTATTGAATTATAATAATATAATAACAAAAATATTATTTCTCTAAATATAATTTTATATACCATATATAGGGTGTGATTAGGAATATTGATTCAAATCACTTCGTGGAGGTGGTAGTCCACACATACACAAAAGATGTTGTTATGTTTCACTGAGAAAATTCAAGAAATAAAATTATATATCATATTTTCATAAGGGTATTATATAATTTATATCCTAATTATTTAATTTATATAACTTATATTAATTAATTTTATTATTTTTACCTTCCTTGTAAAGAGATAGTGACGCACAAATCCCATTGCTTCGCAAGGTGGTAATTCATCGTTCACACAAGCGAAGTTATTGTATCACATGAGGAATAGAAAGTAAAAAATGGTTTATACAATAAAATTAATCAAAAATTATAATTATTTTATATAATATATATTTACATATATCTTTTATCAATAATCATACCAAACTATGAGATGTTTTTATGGACAAAGTGACACATTTTTTTGTGAGGTGGTAGTCTACTTTACAAGTGAGTGATGTTATCGTTTCCAATTTATGGGAAAAGAATAAATATATAGGTAATGAGCTATGAATAATAATATAGTAGTATATTTTTGATATTTTTTATTATTTAATAATAAATAAATATTATTTTATGTATTTATTAGATGAAATAAACAAAAATGCGTAGTTAAGAATTTTACCTCTTCTCAGACCATTACATTGGGATTATACCTAACATTTTCCAAGAATGGATATCTGATAAAAAATATTCTTTGATTTTTAATCAATTGAAAAATTTTATTGAGTTTTCTATTTCAAATTAAAAATGGATTTATGTTGTGAAGAAGGAAGTAGAAGAACTGACGTTTTATAAGTGAGGCGATTAACTATGTCATTTTTTAAAAGGGAAATGTCACCAAATATTTTTCCCATTATAAAGGGGTAAATATGGGTTATTATCGAGTGTTAGATATGATAAGGTCTTAATATGTCTACAAAATGAGTTTTAGGCATGTTTTATATTTCATTTTTATCCTTTATCTTCTTATTTTTTCCCCATGGTAAATAATATTTTTCCTTGGTCAAGGTAATTAATTTATAATTTTTTTACCATCAATGAATGAAAAAAATAAATATGAACATATTATTAATATAAATTATTCATATTCAAACTATGGATTCAATTTTTCAAAATTTAATTAAAATAATTTCCCAAATTTTATTTAGAATTACTCACATAGACATAACGAGAATTCAAGTTCTCAAAGGAAAACTGTTCAAAAGATTAAAAAAAATTTATATAAAAAATTTAATATTTAAATGATTAAAATTTAAAAATATAAATGAACATATATATATAAACTAATTTTACTTTAAAATGATTTAAATATGTAAATTACATTATAAATATTTTAAATGAAAAAGGGGTTTCAATTAAAATTTCATAATCATCACCATTCATTAATATCATTATATTTGTTTTAGAAAACTCTAAAAAACTAACCAAAATATAAATTATATATTTATTTAAAAAATTAATTATTTTTTATAAATAATATTTCACAATGTTTTAAAACTTAATTTTAACTTATGTGCTCAAATTGAGACTAACCATCCATTTAGAAAAATATAGATTTTCAGAAAACATTTCCTTTTTTTCAGATGATTATTATATTATTTATAAGAAATATATAACCATTGAATTTATTTTATCCTTGTTTAATTGGAAAAAATCTAACAATTCAGATAGTATCATTCATATAATCTAACATAACACCCGATATATACTGGTAATATTTAAATAAAAATATTTCAACAGTGTACCACATTGTACTAAAACTCAGCATTGTTTTAATTGAATGATTTCAAAGAGAGTGAATTTATTTAAAACCAAATATATCATAAATTCATGTGATGTAATTTTGTCTTTTCTTCTATTTTTTCAAACTCACTATCAAACATGATGTTACAATTTTAATAATATTTGGGTGTAACATGTAATTCAAAATTCTGCATGATAGAGAAAGGGTTAGCATTTGATAATCACTTTGTGGGAAACCCACATTGTAAAAAAAGATTAATAAAAATTACTCTTTATAATTCATAACAAGATTTACTATGGTCCCTTATAATAATACATACTAGATTTATACATAAGATAACATAGATGGGAACTTATGATTTATACATAGAAGAAAAGAGTAATGTCCAAATAAAGCCTTAGAGTGACATATATCATTGATCATAAGAAATTTAAGGATCATGGTAAAATAATAAGCTAAAAAACAATAAACCAAAGTTGTTTTTGAAAATTTCATTGATATCATATGATATTATGGTAATAGGATTACATTTTATTTCATGATATTTTCACTAAAGATGATAAATCTTCAAGAGAATATATACTTACATTATTTTATTCCATTTCATAAGAACAATCTTATACTTTGGTTATGACTTGATCACTTTTCACATCATCACATAATCCTTGAAATGAAGATAAATATTTTATTCCAAAATAACTAATGGATCACAAGATACAAAATAGAATAATAAGTCATTCCTTGTATCTCAATTTATCTTCATAACAAAATGTGTAGTAGAGGAAATCAAATATTCATAAATCTTTATATGGTGAATTAATATATTAATCTCAAAAACCTCATCCAATGTTAAATAAGAACCATTTAATAAATGGATAACCACATAACCCTTCAAAGTGATTTCAATCCAATACATTATTATAAAGCTCACTATATTTGAAAAATTATCCTATCATTAATCCCAAAACTACATGAATTATATCATAATTTTTACATAGAAAACACATTAATACCCCCATCACGTTTTCTCATGAAATGTTGCAATAAACCAAATTACAAAAAATCCTTATTAAAAAGATTAATGATTTAGTAATACATAAATAAAAAAGTCATTATTTTAATTATTCCTTAAAACAAGAAAAAATTATAAACTCTATAAATGATTGCATAAACCAATTTATCCACAAATAATTAATTTTATAGAAGGTAATCAGTATTTTACATTTAAATTATCCATATTAATTTTGTATTTATTATAAAGTCATTATAATAAGATGAGTAATATATTAAGGGATATATTTCAATTTGACAAGTGTTTTCCATGATTATCACATTTCCACTAAATCTATTATTAGGTAATCTTCTCCATTCAACATATTCGTGAAAATAAATTAAGAAATAATTACACTAAATAATCAATATATATTTCATAATTCATAATATGAAATACATAAACAAATAAGTCATGCAACATTATTTTTAAACCATTAACTGGGATTTCTCATCTTATTCCATAATACCAGTTTCAATTCATATGTCATTTTTGGTCACTTAATAATCTGTAATATAAAAATTACCCATATAACCAAGTTGATTCCCCCCATGTTCTATCCCTATAATACATTTAATTTAATAATTTCCACTCTTTCCCAATTTGAAACATAATACAATTGATGAAACCATAGGGATACCATTATTATTATTCATTATACTAACCAAATGCTTTATTGTTTCTCTATAATTACATTATTTGTTTCCATATTTTCCCAACTAAAAAAATTCATGTTCTTTTAAGAAATACATATAGGTGTTTTTCCTACATTGTTGAAACATATTAAATTTATCATTTTTTCCACCATTGTCTAAACCAATGAAACCCTCAATGAAGTCAATTATTCATTCCCCTAGTGATTTTGAGTGATAGTTCACAAGAAAGTTATTAATCATATATTGTGATAACAGATTAGTAATAATACAAATATCCTTCAATAAAATCCCATAACCAATACTCCATGATCATTTAGTAAATTAATTATCATTACATTTTCTTTTGAGAATACCGAATAAGGTAAAATAATTTTCGAAAATCCAAACACACAACATCGAAAATAAATATTAGATCACATACGTACCTAGGGACCTTTTAGGGAAAGAGTTTTAGAGACTTAGAATGAACTTCTAACCACATGAATTTATGAAAAACTAGTCATTAAATATTTATATCATCTATATTTATACCCATATTATCTTATTTCATATTTGTTTATCAACATTCTCTATATGAAATCCCGACTAGACATAATTTATTTTTTCTTATTCATTATAACATGGGGAACTGTATAATTAATAAAGGTGAGATGAAATGCTCAGTAAAGGAAAAATAAATATTAATACTTAAATTTCATTAGTGACCATAAGAATATAATATAAGTATGATGACATAATCAACGTTATTTAGTATAAAATATGAATATTCATAGCTATTAGTACATGGATCATCAAACATGATAACATGGAAAAATTCTTTGATAAAAGATATAGTCTTAATGATCAATAATTATTATCCATGTGATACCAATCTTGATCATATAAAACATCAAAACCCCATTGAAAGAATATATATAATATATTTGTATCTTATAATATCATCTTCAGTAAAAACATACAGAACCCTTATAGAACCCTTATAATTAGAATAACCATACATCTAACTTATAATAAAATTAGCTAGAGAACACAATAAATACCCAATGCATTGGAGTACTATATTGGTGAACCAATAATATAAGATATATCCAAAACACCTAACACTACATGGTCCTCCCCATCATATAAACTATAACGGTCACTTCGGGTGCTATCAAGGCTTACCCATCATATAAATTCTAATTGGAACACCCAATGGTATTTCGGTCACCCAATCATATATAATGACCAATAACCACAACATTGATAAATTATATAGTGATTTTAGTTCATCATAAAACTAATAAAAAATCATTATACCTTCATAACATGATTAACCCAGGTAAATAAAATGAGTTTTATGTCAATCTTATTGAAAAAACATTATCTTGTTGAAAATAAAAAAGTTCTATATAAATCTATTTGAAACATGATTAACCTTTGGGAAGAGAAATGGGTTTAATAAAAATCCTTTAAAAAAAATCAGAATCCATTTATAAAATATTTGGGATGGTATCCTGTAAAAATATCAATAATGAAGGACATGTAGAAATAAGGGTTTTTGACATTGATTAATGGGAATACCATTTAAATATAATTCAAAATATTATTGTGGGAAATATGCTTTTCATTTTTACATACAACATATTGAAAATACTTTTCATTGATAACCAACATGAAAAAAAATTTTCAAAAATATTAAGAATATATTTTCATTATAAATAACACTATAAATATTCAATTTAATCTTCATCGAAATTTCTATCATGTAAGTGGTTCATTATGTACATATTGGTAAGAACATTTCTTTTTTCATGATAAAAAGGTACGAATTGTTCATTGACTGAAAAGAAAAAAATATTTCATTGGAAACCCTTTTTTTGAACAATGAATTTTAAAAAATCTATTTAAAAAATCATTTTAAAAAGATTACAAACATTTTTTAAAACATTTTTAGTTATTCTGGAAGAAAATAAATTTCTAATTGATGATAAAATCAAAATAATATTTTCCTAAAACATTTTTTCAAATATTCTATCAATAAATGAGTAATAAAATTGTAATATTACATGAAATTATCATAAATAACAAAATAATAATTCAATTACATCGATTTATAAAAATTCATAATTGGATACATAATTATACACAATCCTAAAAAAGATGAGATTATAAAAAAGGAAACATACCAACTTAGTAACATTGAACATTAATCCCCATTAATAAATAATATTAAATGAATCAAATAGTACCTGAAAAATAAGTATATTCATGATAAAAAATTTCATAGGGTAAATATATACATATGATAAAATAGGATAGGTGTATAACATAAGAAAAGTCTCAGTGATAGAAAATTGGGAAAAACCATTACTATATTGGAAACATTGAAACCGTATGTCTATTAAAGGGAGTTAAATAAATGGGTATATAAATCAAAATAAATTTAATTATAAAAATCCTAAAATACATTTATGAGAATTATATACACCACAAATTAATAATAAGTTGTGGATGTGGTATATATCCCACTGAAATAAAAGTGAGAAAAGAAAAACCCTAACCTTGATCCCAACATGTGTCATCTATATTTATATTGATGAACAATAAACTTATGTTAATTATTTATAGGATTGATAACCTTTTTAATAATTATTATTAATTTTATCTTACTTATTAACATGTTTTATACAATTACATAATTGATTAATTTTATATCAGATGTTTCGTCTATATTTTGATCATGTTTCAATATTGGCTTTAGGTGCGTTGAATATTGTAAAAGTGTAATTTTTTAATCCTATGGATAATAATAAAAATGACATAACCTAATAATATATACCTAAATTATACTTTTAAACCAATCATTACGTATGGTTGTGAAAAATTAACTAACTTTTAGATCATGGAGACGGTAGGCCGAACGTACAATTGTGTGACGTCCAGACCCAGGAGCCACTGAATAGTTCTCTAAGCCTATTATCCATATTCCCACAACCATTCCACCACATATGCCAGGGGGTGCCGAATTACAGTGAGGGTATGGTATGTCAATATTGGGTAGACTATACCCTCTGTAATCTGAATAAATCACTAGTGGAAGAAAAAAAACAATTAACCATGTGTGGAAGTGTATATAAACAACTAGAACGGATCCATGACATATGATAGTCAAATACAAAAAATACAATATTCAACTAAAAGGTAAAGTATGATATGACATTGAATGTTCCAAGTGTCTAAAATTTGACTGAAATTAAATAAACAGTGACACGAAAATGGGTCTTAACCACATTGGGTTTCCCCTCCCTTGCTTCAAACCCAAAAAATAATCTATCCCTAGGCTTTTCCCTTATCCTATCCTGTAATAACAAAGTCTTCTCGGGTGCCGATGAGGTGGCCCAAATAGGGTGTGAGTACAACTCAGTATGCCACCATCAATGGTGTCTATAATGAGTCCAGTAAAAATATAGTGCATGGATTTTAATAAAGTGATAAATACAATGCATAATTTAAAGAGTTAACATATTGTCATTTAATACTTAATCATAACTTTAGGCCAAGTTCAATTCAAGTTTTCCATTTTAATCATCATTAATTATCATTTATCATTTGGTGTAGGTTGTTATGCCTAGAACCCCAAATTATCATTTGAATCATAATTCATAATTATCATTATGCATTTGGTGTAGGATGTCATGCCTAGCCCAACAAATATCAAGATTGTAGATCATCATGCGTAGCAATCCAATTCCCATTCAATGTAGGTCTTCATGCCTATAACCCCAAATATCAAGAGTGGATAACTATTAGGGAGGAACACCATGTCCAAGTCCAAAATTCTAATCGGTCTAGTAATCCATGTCTATAACCACAAATTCTTAACCATTTCATCATTTTTAAGTAATATGTATTTTACAAATTATTCATTTACTAATCCCAAAATTAGTTTAACATTTCAAATGCCATTAGTTATTTCAAATATTAATTAATCATATAACCTTAATTCATCAATTAAATAATTAATCAACACAATCCTATTTCCATAATTAATTCGTTACAATTAATTATAAAAAAATCCCACAAGTCATAATTAATTCTCAAAATTAATTATCTTGGATCACATCATGGCACATAAATAATTCTCCCAATTAATAATCTTTGGTCATGTTCTTGGAACATAATTAATTCTCACAATTAATTATCGTACATAGCCAAACAAAATTTCAATATCAAATTACAATTACTACAACTCAATTACAATATCCAATATCTAAAATATCAAATTGGGCAACCCCCATCGTTTATTCAGTGATGCAATTATCAATTAAATCACCATGGAAATTCACAATTCAAATCCATATTACTAATTACTCCAATTTAGGAATTAAATTATCATGAAAAAATGAGAAAACTCATAAAATCATAAACATATCATAAATCATGACCATGGGAATTTGATTAGACGACCTACCTCGGTTTACTGCAGGATGTTAGCCCAATAGAAATCCCCAAAATCTAAGTGGGACAACATTGTTGAAAAAGCACATGATCTAAATCACTAAAACCAAAATTAATATCAAATCCATCATGTTCGTGCAAAACTAGACTGGGATTTGAAATCCAAAATCTTGATATCAATCCAATGTTTCGTATCCAATAAAACAGTGTAGATCTTCCATGAAAAGATTTAATATTGATGGAGGAAGGAACAAGAGAAGCATCAGGATGAAATCTACTTACCGAGAGGAGAGAGGATCTTCAATACAAACTTTCAATCTTGAATAATGTTGTTTGAATCGTCTTAGAATCCCCCTAGAAGGATTTGGGAACACCTAGACTTTGTCAATCCTGAGCCAAGGTCGAATTATGGGAGTCTTGGGGTGTTCACGTGGTTTTAAAAAAGATTTCTGGAATTAAAATTCCACTCACACATTTTCTTTGGAACAGGTGCATGGTTAGGGAAAACCATTCACTAACCGTGAAGACTCTGCTTCCCAATTTTGAATGGTTAGCAGGGTTTGATCACACGGTTAGGGAAAACCAAGTGCAATCCATGCAAACTCTTTTGTCCAGTTTCAATCGCATGTCACGGTTTTTCAAACCCTGTTCAAACCGTGCACATCCCACTGTCTTTTTATTTCTTTAATAGTTCACCCAAATGCAACCCAAGCCACTACTCCATGTTAAAAGTACTTAAAATATAAAAATGTACTTGAAAAAATAAATGAAATTACTCTAGAAAATGCTAGGATCTAACAATCTACCCACCTTATAACATCTCTCCTCGAGATGCACTCCAGAGATTATCTAATATTCCAAGACAAAAAGAGTTTTCCCATGAGCCGTCATGTATGCTTCCCATTCATATTGTTCCCCTTGATAATTAACATGTTTCCCTAACACATGAACTTACAAAAATGATCTATCCTTATAATACATTTTCACTATGACCCAACACACGTATCAGATGCTCCTCAAAGGATGCATCTATCTCGTGATAAACTTATTCCAAATCAATCACCTGGGAAGGGTCGGGGTTATACCTCCGCAGTTTTGAAACATGAAAAACATCATGTATAAAGATGAATTTCTATTGAAGTGCTAATCGGTACGCCACCGGCCAAAATATCCCCAGCACCTCAAACGGTCCCACAAACCTAGTCTCTAACATGACCTGCCTCTGTATAATGTGGTTACCCAATCTAGACAATACCTAAAGGTATACATGATACCCTATCTAAACTATAGGGGTCGTCTCTATCTATCATCCTATAGCTTTTTTCTACTTTATGTCATAGCCATACATTCTCGAATCAACAGTACCCACTCTGATGTCTCCTAAACAAGACTCCGTCTCAACAGCTCTAACTAACCTGCCTCTAACAAACATATCAGTGATTTAGAAGTACTACCATAAAGTTCTGCATACAGTGTCATCTGTATTGTTTTTTTATAACTATTTTTAATGGAAAACTTCACTGAAGCCAAGTGCTTCTCCCAATAACCACTTAATTCATGCACACATGCTCGCATCATATCCTCTAACACATGTATGTTACTCTCCAACTTCCCATTATTCTATGGGTGGAAGGCCATACATCATAGGACATGTGTACCAAAGGAGTTCTGTAATCCCTAATAAAAGCGTAAAGTAATGCATGAATCGCATTCTAAAACTATAGTCGGTGGCACCCCATGAAAACAAACTATCTCCCTCATGTATAAATATAAAAAATTCTCTACTATAAAGGATTATTTGATAGAAAAGAAGTTTTCTAATTCTGTTCGTCGTTCTACTATGACCAAAATAGCTTCATTCTTCAAAAGATTCTATGGTAGTCCTATCACAAAATCCATAGCCCCGCCATCCGACATCCAATCATGAATAGGTAATGGTTGTTACAGTCCACCAGGACGTTGATTCTCTACATTAACCTATTGATAGGTGAACCATCTTGTTCAGAACCCTCCTATCTCCTTTTTCATGTCTGGAAACCAAAACAGCCACCGAAGGTCATGGTAAATATTTATCACTCAAGGATGTATCACCCACCATGAATCTTAAAATTCTTTCATGAGTTCCTCATGCATACTCGTAGGCACGAAAACCCTATTTTTCACATAGATGATCTCATCCTCATATATTTTTCAGTATGAAGGTGTCTCTCAACCTTAAATGAAATCCCTCAACGCTAATCACTCAAGATCCTCATAATCTATATCTCTAATCCATCTTAAGAGTATAGACTCCACTTCTACATAAACAAGAGACATCCTCTATAGACTTTCTAGAACTACCACATGGCTTTCCTACCATCAAAGTAATCTTCTTCAACTCTACACTTGACTCATGTACCTACTGAGTATGAGTTTATATGCTCAAGGAATCATCCACAGTATTCCCCTTTCCAGTTGTATATGCCGGTTCAAAATCAAAGGACTACATATACTCTACCCATTTCTGCTAAAGAAGATTCAAGTCATGCTGTGAAAAGATATACATCAAATTTTTTTTATCCATAATAACTATAAACTATTCACATAATAGATAGTGTCTCCAACACTTAAGAGTCTAAACCACTGCTAATAACTTGAGGTAATGCGTAGGGTAATTCCTTTCATGTGGTCTCAACTGCTGAGACCCATATGTAACGAATATATCCCCTCTATCAAGAAATCACCACTTGTACTTTTTCTTGGTCCACTGCCACAAATTTTTCTGAGGTGATGATCCCCAAAAATTGTACCCTATCAAGACAAAAATGAAATTTAGATAGCTTGGCATAACGTCGATGCTCTCTTGGTGTACTCAGGATGATGTAATGATGTTGGGCGTGATCATAATGATTATTAGAGTGCACAAAGATGTCATCCACAAAAACCACCCCAAACTGATCTATGTATGGATGAAAGATCATATTCATCATGGACACGAACTCTGCTGAAGAATTATTCAACCCAAAGAGAATTACAACAAAATCATAAAGGCCATACCTACTCTTAAAAGCATGTCTTGGTATATCATATATTCAAACACTCACCTATTGATACCCTAATCTCAGATCGATCATTGAGAACACACTAGCCCCCTTCAACTGGTCAAATAAATCAACGATATGCAGAAGAGGATATCAGTTCATCACAATCATTTTATTAAGCTTCTGTTAATTGACCCACAAGCATAGACTCACATCATGCTTCTTTGGAATCAAAACAGGTGATCTCCAAGGTGATGTACTTGGTTGGATAAAACCTTTATCTTACAACTCCTCCAATTGTGTTTTGAGTTCTTGAAGCTTAGTCAGATCCCATTATATCAAAGTCATAGATATCCCCAAGTAAATGATATTTTCTGATCTTTAGAAACCATCCCTAACATAAACAGAAATCCCTAGTAAGTGTTCCCAAGGGTGTACCAATATTCATCATCCCGCTTATGGAATTCACCTACAAGATCATCCCATTGACCATATTTTTAGATATAAAGGAATGAGAGGCACCAATATCAAGAAAGGAAGTATCTAAAGTATAAGCATCTATAATTGTACCTATCACAGTCGATGGACTAGCATCACTCTCCACAAGTGTACACTGCACTGCATGAAACTGTCCAGCGCCTCTTCCTGGTGGTGTCGTTTGACTCCCCAGAGCAACACCACTCTATTGGTATGGGCAATCATACCATGAAGCACCGCATACACTTCCTATAATACCTATTCTAGTAGAACAATAGCTGCCAGACCTATTTGGTGTAGAAAACCCCTTCCAACACTCTGAATCTGTGTAGAAGCTCCCTCAGCACTGTCCTACCACTGCTTACTACAAAACTTCTATAGGTGTCACATCTAGCCACAAAACTGAAAATCCACTAGTGGTCGAGGAAAATGTGTATGATAATGTCCATGCCTACCACACTAGTGGAAAAGCACAGGTGAAAGATCTAGTGCAACTATTTCTCTTGATTGTCCACCTTTCTTTTCACTATCCGGACTAAGATTCTCATGACATCGCATCCGGATTTCAGAAGGCACACTCCCTGATCATTCAACTACTTGTCTAGTAGTGGAAGCATTTTTAACGTTTCTATAAAAAATTAGAGATTGATTAACCACTTCTAAAAATTTCTTCCGCCAAAAGATATTCAAATGGGACATAATTTCACACTTATGTCTGTCCTGAAATTGTTTTTCCAAAGATGATTCATTTTCCCCAAAGTTAAAGAAAATAATTGTAACTCTTTGAAATGTTCAACATACTTCATTATGGATATGATTCCTTGTGTCAAATTCATTAACTACGAATCCTTATCTTGAAACAGCAAGTCTCGATAGAAGTGTTCAATAAACATCTTCAAGAATTCCATCAATAACATATCATCAGTCTATCCAGATCGTACCTGAATGTCCCACCAATGTTTTGCTAAACCTCATAGTATATAAGTAGCCAACATGACCTCCCCCCCTCTTAGCTAGAGTCTAAAAATGGTCATGTATCAACTATATGGATTCAATCCACAATTTTACTCCATCAGGTCCACCATCTCTAGTAAAAGTAGGAGAGTGCTTTAGTGGAAACACCCTTATCAACTCAGACATTCTTTTCTGAACCCACCATGGGTCTCTCTCCATCAAATGCATGAAATGTGGAATGTTATCTCAGAACATCTCTCTTTCTTCATCATCTTGCACCAATAGTGCCTCAAGCTCCCTGTCCGGAGGTTCGTTCCAAGCTATACCCCATTTTCTTTCCACATGGTCAACACTGATGCCTTTTCACTACCATTAACCATCCTACTCATAGCTCCTGGTTAACAAGGGAATATTTATTCTCATTAATTAATTCATCAATTAATTAATCACATAGTATTAAATTAATTAACTCATCTCTTAATTAATTTATTATTCACATCTCGTCAATAAAGGTTCTCATTATACACCCATTTATTCTCATTTTTCATCATCATTTCAATATCAAATCAAGGAAAATAGTTCAAATTTAACAACCTACCCATAACCCATTTTCCTATGAGTGCCTAGAATGATGAATGTCACAATAACCTTGAGTGCCAGGAATGATACCTGCCGACTCAACTATCATGCCTCTTTTGGACAAGAATCAAAATTAATCATTTTTTAAATCAAAAATCACATCACACAACAAGAGAGTCAACCAATGTAAAATAATATACAACTATAACAACAAACATCAATAAAAATAATCCAGCCATGAGTACTCCGAATTTCCTCCATACATGGGTATTAAACTCCCAGGCACGAGCTCATTACCATGACTCGACTCTTCCTAATATACAATCTACCTTTTCCAAAATTAGTAAAACAAATTAAGAATAAAGAAAATGAAAAATATCATTTGATACCACTTTGTGACCTCCTGACCTAGGAGCTAATGAACGATGCCCTGATCCAGTTTTCTACATGCCCACAAGCGCGCCTCCCCATACGCCAGAGGGTGATGACTAGTAGCGAGGGTCTGATAAGTCAATCTTGGGGATAATATACCATCTATTATCAGAATAAAAACCAACAGATAAAAATAACAATTAACCAAGTGTAGAAGCATATATAAATAACCAAAACAGATCCATGACTTGTGATAGTGAAAACCATCAAATAAAATATTCAACTGAAATGTAAATAATGATATGAATATGAAAGTTCCTAGTGTCTAAATGAAACTAAATGTAACGACATAGAGACTCCAAAATGGGTCCTGAACCACATCTGGTTCCATCTCGAATGATACAATCCCAAACAACAATCTATCCCAGGGCCTTGCCCTTATCATGTCCTACAATAACAGAGACTTATCGGGTGCCGATCAGGCATCCCGAATCGGGTGTGAGTACAAACCAGTAGGATACCACCAAATATGTCCAAAATGAGTCCAGCTAAAATATAGTGCATGAAATTTAATAAATCATTTAATATAACTCATAATTAAAATATTTATCACTTTGTCATTTAATCATTAATCATCACTTTAGTCCAATTTCAATTCATGTTTCCCATATGAATCATCATTCATTATTATTTAATATTTTTGTGTAGGTTGTCATACCTAGCACCCCATATCTCATTTGAATCATAATTCATTATTATAATTATTCATTTGGGGAAGGACGTCATGCCTAGAACTATAAATCTCTTAAATGTAGGTCGTAATGCCTAGCACTCCAATTCTTATTCTGTGTTGGTTATCATTCCTACCACCCCAAATCTGAAGATTGGATAACAATTGGGGAGGAACTCTATGTCCACGTACCAATGTCTAATCTCTCTAGGACACTATGGCTAATACCACAAAATCTCATCCATTTAATCATTCTTTATGTGATAAGAATTTTCCACATTATTTATTTACTAATCCAAATAATAGTTAAACATTTCAAAATACATTAGTTAATTCAAAAATTTACTATGCATATAAATCATTAATTATTTCATCTTTTAATTAATCAATCCACACAATCCTCTTCCCATAATTAACTATACACAATTAATTATCCAAATCAAAATCCAACAAGTCATAATTAATTCCCACAATTAATTATCTTTTATCACATCATGGAATATAATTAATTCTGCAAATTTATTATCTTTGGTTAGCTTATAAGCTCAAAATTAATTCTCAAAATTAATTATATTACATATCCAAACATAATTATGATATCAAATCTCAATTACTATATCTCAATTACAATATAAATTCTCCAAAATATCAATTTGGGAAACCCCCAATCATTTGTTCCGTGATTCAATTATAAATTAAATCACCAAGTCCATTCACAAGTCAAATCCTTATTCTTAATTATTCCGATTTAGGAATTCAATTATCAAGGGAAAATAAGAAAACTCATAAAATCATACACATATCATAAATCATGACTATAGGAGTTTGATTAGACCGCCTACATCAGTTTATTGATTGAAATGAGGACAACAAAAATCCATAAAATCCGAGCGCCACAACATCGTCGATCAAGCTCTAGATCTAAATCCCTAAAACCAAAAATAATATAAAAGGAATCAATATCATGCAATACTAGATATATATTTTTAATCCTTGATCTAGATCTTAATCCATAATTTTAGATCAAATAAAACAGTGGAGATCATTCAAGAAATTATTTATGAATTATGGAGGAAAGAATGAGAGAAGCATTGGGATGAAATCCACTCATCGGGAGGAGACCAAATCATCAATATCGGATTTCAATATGGAATAATGGTGTTCATATCACCTTGGAATCCCTCTGTATGTCATTGGGAACACCTATAATTTGTAATTCCTGATCTAAGTTTGAAATATACGAGTCCTAGTGGGTTCGAGTGGTTTTAAAAAGGATTTTTAGAATGAAAATCACATGCTCACAGTTTCCTAGGCAGAGGCACACGGTTCGGGCATGTCATGCCCCAACTGTGCAGACTACACTGGCCAGTTTTTCACAGATTGAATGGTTTGGTCGCACGGATTGTCAAACTATGGGAAAATCGTGCAGACTCCTCTTTCTACTTTCGCACGCTTGGCATGGTTTGGCCGTACAGTTTGTCAAACCATGCACAAACTGTGGACAACCCACTGTCCTTTAGTTTTCATTTAAAGTTTACACAAACTCACCCAATGCCACTAATCCTAGTTTAAAGTACATAAAAACATAAAATAGTACTTAAGAACATACCTGAAATGAATCCAGAAAAGGTTTCGATCTTATAACCTGAGTAACGCTTCCATTTTTTCAATGATCATAATGGGAAGAAAGTAAGTAAAATATATCTTACTATAATGATAATAAAATAATAAATAACAAATTATTTAATTAAATATTATTAAATATATCAATATTTGGATGTATAGATGAAAAAATAAATGACATCGCTTTGAGGAGGTGGTTTTCCACACATCCCCAAACAATGTTATCAGTTTCTCCAGTGAGTGAAAATGTAAAAGGAAAATTATATATTGTATTTAAATAAGGATAAATATTTAATTAATATATTAAATTATATCATTTATATCACATATATTATTAATATATACCCTTATTACCTTTTATGTAACATGGTAGTGAAAAATGAATCACATTGCTTCGTGAGGCGGTTGTCAAACAAACACACAGTGATGTTATCATATCACTTATGGTATAGAATGATAATATATATACATGATATATTGAAATTATTTGAATAATTATGTTATAAATTTCATTTATAAACTTGTTATAGATTATCATCTCCAGCTGTGAGATTTTGTAATAGGGAAACGAATGACATCATTTTGCAAGGCGGTAGTCCCCCGTACAAACGAATGGTGATTTTGAAACCCATTTCATTGAATTGTGGGAGATTGAATTTTGTACCATTAAAATAACAAAATCCTAGTATTTGGATGGAAATTTTGTTAATTTAGAATTATGGAATAATAATAATTCAAGGAGGTGGAGATTTAAATAATATAAAGATACTTGCTGAAGAACATTGCCTATTCTTTGGGTATCTTCCTTAGGTTTTCACTACTAATTTTGAAATTTGGAATTATATTAATTTATTAAGGTCATAATGATTATAATGGATTAATATATTTGAATAAGTGAGGTATGTGAGTTCCCTTATATAGCTGAGGAGGGTTAACATTTTTGTTAATAGTCAAAAGTATTCACTATTGGGAGGTAAATATTACCAATAGTTGATCCAAAATTTATAATTAACAGTATTTAGGGATTATATGGTCTAGAAAAACCTCCACAGAAAAATAAAAATAATTGTTTAAATTCTTTTTCCGTAAGTCCCATGTTCCTTTTTTTCATTTTGGACTTTCATTATAGAAACTATTTTTCAAATGTATGTAAATTATTTATTAATAATAAATTTAAGTGATACTTATTATATAATTTATACCCAATAAATATATTTATTAAATAAAATTATTTTATAAAATGTAATGTGTTTTCAATATTAGTTTTAAAAATATGGAGAAGTGACATGAAAGAACAATGCTTTCATCGTAACTACACTAATAGAGTTTTTTACTAATTAATGGTTAATATATTCATTAAAAAATAAAAGTAATTAAATTAATTTTAAATTGATGATAATTTTTAATATTTAAAAATACGATTTTATATGGTATGTTTCTTTTAAATTATAATCATTTAATAAAATATAAATTATTATAATATAACATTAATGTCAGTTTACACATTATTTATTTAATTTGAATTTAAAAATGTCCAGAAATTTTTTAATTACAATATATTTTGCAAAAAAATTTACATCATAATAAATAATTTCAAACAAATAATAGATCATAATAATTCACTCAATTTACTACACTTTTTATATTTTCAGTGTCATTTATTTTAGTTAATTATTAACTAAATAATAACTATGTTGTAATTTATTATGTATTTAGAGTAATGAACTCATCTAAATAAATTAAAATATATTTTATTTATATAATAAACTCAATTTTATTTCATAATAATATTTATAACCAAACCTATATTTTTCATTTTCCTAATGATTTATAGAAAATAAAAAGAAAAAGGTTTCTCTTTGTCTTTTCCTTTAAAAAACTCATTATATTAGTCACTTTCATTGAAAATTACCCCAAAATAGTTTAAAAACTATAATGTGGTCATAATGGTTTATATGTGCCTCTAAAATATTTATTTTACATGTTTTCATTTCATTTCATACCTTAATGTGAATGTCTAATTTCACAGTGTACTCAATTTTACCACACTCATTGTGATTAATTTTAATAACATCCAATCATCATTATGGAAAAAAAATTGTTGCATTTATTATAGATTATAAATATTTATTATTCTTGAAATATAGTCCATTTTATAAATTTATTTTATATAATTGGCATGATTTAATTTAATATTAATCTTGTATATACAATGAGAATGTGAAATTTTAAAGTGAACAACTTCTAAAGCATAAAAAGATTTAATATCCAAACACAATATGAAATTGAATAAAATGACCTAAAATGGATTAATAGATGCATAATAATATAAATTATATGTTAAAAGCAATTTAAAAATAATTTATCTTAATAAATAAATTATATAAAATTATAGTTATCAATTAAAATTCAATATTTTTCACTATTAATAAGAAATTCAAACTTCATAGAAAAATACCTAAAACTCACCAAAAGATTATTTCATTATTTAAATTTTAATGATGATTTTAATTTTATCAAAAGATTATAGAGAAAAAAATATAATAAATTTTTTATTGGAATGGAATAAAATTAATTTTTGAAGAAATCATATTTTTGGTGAATAAATTCAAATTACTAAAAATTAATTGATTATTTTATTAAAATTTCATCAATAATTTATTTTAACTTGGGAATATATATATATATATATATATAATAATTTATATATTTTTATGTATACCCTCAAATATATCATCTATGTTATAATGTTAATATATATGATGGGTCATTTAAGTTCGGTGCTTAATGTTGAATACGCTATCGAACATACAAATATCAAGGTGGTATATAATATAAGATAATTTGAGTGTATCAATTAATTAAAGTTAAAATTATTGGTGAATTTCCATTATGATATAGGATATAAATTTATTCCTAAAAAATTTTAAGGCATTACATTCTCTCCTCATTAGCTAATTGAGTCATCAGAATCTGATCTTTATGTCACTAATCAATGATTGGACATTTGAAAATAATTTTTAGCTGAATTGACATCATAAAAATCGTTTATAAAAAATAAAAAATTAATAGATAATAGGATATAAAAATTTCAAATGGAATAACACATAAATAGGTTTCTAAATAGATGATCTTAGGTGGGAATGAATGAAAATTATAATTAATTATAGATTGTGGCTAAGGTCATTGATCACAATAAAGTGAATGATCAATGGAAGGTAAAGGGCCTCATAACTATAACATTGTGATGATGTAACATACCATTTGATTAATTATAATTTAAGGTATTAGTATAGATTTTTTATTCAATATCCTATTCATTTAATTGGGGAAATCTATTACCAATTAATCTCTGATAATAGGGAACAATTCATACATTATTAATCAAATTTTATCCTTCAATAAATTTCTTCTCTAATCTCATATTTTTCCAAAATAAATGTGTATTCAAGATAAATTATAAATTCCTAAAGCACTAAAATAATATTTTATATACCACATTTCCATATAAGGAATAATCAAGATATTACACATGTCCTTATACATCAAACAAAAAAGGAATGGTTAGAACATGGTAAAATAATTTCCAAAATGAGTAAACCATCATATGATATATTAATATAGACAATTGAACATTAATACCCGAAGTTCATACTAAATCATTCTTAAATTAACTAAACATATCTATATGATTTATTGAAAAATGTTATCTCATTCATTTAAGATTTAGTATGCAAAAAAATAATGATTTTTTTATGTAACATTATTCACTTAGTCACCAAATCACATTTCAATCCCATGGTTATCTATATGATAAAACATGTGTTCTTAATATCCAATATCATATAATAACTTTTGGTTTTAAAAAACTAAAATTTAATTTAAAAAAAAATTAAATGAATACTTTATTTAAGACCATATATTTTTAAATTACGATACCTATTAAAACATGTCGGAAAATGTCAATAATCAATTTAATATATTATCTCTTAAAACATTAATGGGGTGTTTATAAATTTGGAATCATGATCATTCTTAAGATTATAATACTATTATAGTATCAATAACTTTCAAGATAACCTCAATTTAAGATATCATAATTAATCTTCAAAGTTATCTAACCAATACACTAATACAAACTATAATATCCCTGAACCTGTTCTCCTATATCGTGTGCTAAATTTATAGAAATTAATAATTTTTATGTTATTAATGTAGTAGGTGAAAAAATTTCCTCCAATAAATACATATAACATCAAATATAATTATTTGATAACATACATACCAATGGTGCTTTTGGGATTATAGTTTTTGAGAATTGAAACTAACTCATATCAACATGAATTTATAAATTATTAGTTGATAAACATTTAAATCATCTCTCATTATACCTAGTTTGTCTTATTTCACATTTTTTTCATTAACATCATATATATTAAAGGACCTCGAGAATGAAATTTTCAACATCATTACTTATATCCAAGGGAAGGGTAAACATATGATGTTTGTGATCAAATACTCAATAATATGGAAATTACCATTAACAATTAACTGTCATGAGTGAGAATAATAAAGAAATATGAGTATGATAACATAACAAAAGTGCATGATTATAACATCAGAATATTAAAAACCATCAACACCTAGAACATAAAACATGATATCATGGCATAAGGCTTTAAATAAATTGTAAGAATTAATAATAAAGATCCATGTGATATCTATCTTGATCAAATGAAATATCATAATCAAATAGAAAACATAGATAAAATTATTTCGATATTGGAACTTTATCATCATAGAATAAATAAATAATCATTATAAAACACATATATTATGAATATTCATATGATCGACTTCCAAAATAATTCTATAGTGAAAAAACACTACCCAGTATAATAGAGCACTATCTAGGAGAATCCATTGTATAAGCTGTAATGGGCTTGCTTGATGCTACATATGTTTCCCCATAATATAAATTATAATGGGAAAAATTAATTCTCTTTGGGCCTCCCTATTATATATAATATAATGATCTCACCAGATTCTATTTGTTTCACCCAAGAGTATATAATGTCAAAGAACTACAATAAGAATAATATACATAAAGCATTCATCTCATCATAAAACTCATATATAATATCATTATATTATCATAACATAATTAAAAAATTGAAATTAAATATTTTTCCTGTCAATATCTTTGAAAAATTATTAATATATAGAGATGAAATAGGTTCTATAAAAATCTACTAAAAATATGATTTACCTATTGAGAGATAAAAAAAAGTTATATAAAAATATCATTTAAACACTCCTTTTACATCCCAAAAAGAATGATGATGGTATCATTAAAAAATATACCTAGTGGAGTATACATATTAATATGGGTAATTGACATTTATAAATGATAAAACAATGAAAATATCATTAAAAACATTTTCTTTGGAATATATCATTTTTATTTTCAAAATAAATTTTTTAAGCATAATTTTTTTGAAATCATTTTCTTTGAAAATAATTTTTAAAACCCATGAAAATACATAAAATTAAAAATATATTTTTATTAAAAATAACCTCAAAATAATTCAGTGGAATCATCTATTAAATCAAAGTCATGTTGGTGGGTTATTATTTACATGTGATAAAGAAAATTCCTTTTTCATGGTAAGAATCTTAAAAATGTACATTGATTAGAATGAAACAAGATGATTCAATAAAAAAATTGAATGAAAAATTAGGTAATAATGTATTTATTTAATAATTTCATAATTGTAATAAAAAATTTTATAAATATATTTATAAATTAAGGTTTTGTTAGAAAAATGATTTCCAATCGAAGAGATAAACAAAGTAAAATTGTTCTAGAAACATTTTCTCAAATATTCTAAGAACCAAATTGTAGAAAAAATGGTACTATTACATGATAATATCAACAATAAACCATGTATAATAGAATTCATGATAATTATACGATTTAATCATTTGAGACTTAATCATAACCAATCACAATAAAAAAAAGATATTATAATAAAAGGCACTAGAAACATTGGTAACTTTAATATTAATCCCCATTAAGGAATAAAATAAAATAAAAATATAATATTATTACGAAATGGATATTTTTAAAGTAACATATAAAAGGGGATCTATATAAATCTAATAAAATAATGATATGTGTATTACATAAAAAATATCTCAAAGAAAGAAAATTTTGAACAAAATCCCTTATCTCTTTAGTGACATTGATACCATGTCCCGAGGAAAGAGAGACAAAAAATAGAATTTTTAATCCCAATAAATTGGAATAGAATAATGATGAAATACATTAGTTTTATGTTTATAAACTACAAAACAAAAATTTGTGGTTAATGTGGAATATATCTCAATGAAATTAATATAAGATAAGAAAAACCCTTACCTTGAGTTTGACTTTTCACGTGTGTGTTTATCTTATTGGACATTATACTTATGTTAATTTTTTAATTTGTTGATAAGATTATATATGTTTACTAATAAATTTATCTCACTCATCAACATGGTATATACAAATACATAATCAAGTATGTTTATGTTTAATGTTAGAACCATATTCAGTTTTAGTGTCAAAAATGACTTTTGTGGGTTGGTAATTTTAAATGGCGTCATAATTTAAACATCACTAAAATAATAATCATGAAATAATTACTATAAATATACCAAAATTATATATTTTAACACTATCCATGAAATACTTTGATGACAAACACACTAATGTTATGATCATGGGGACAAGAGGTCGTACATATGCATGAATAACATTCCCATTTTCTATGATCATTATTGGCAGTAGGAACATAAAATTTAACTTAAATGAATCATAAAATATCATATATTACATATCATTTTACTTTATATTATTATATATATATGTGTGTGTGTGGAGATTAAAAAAGGAATCACATCAATTCGAGGAGGGTGTTGTCCATACGTCGACAAATAATGTTATCATTTTTCCCGATATGTGATATGGAAAAATGAAAATGATATTTTATATTAAAAGAATGATTACTATTCCATTAATATTAAAATATTTTTTGTATTTCACATATATTTTTTATCATTACCCTTATTAGATTCAATTTAATATGTTAGTGAAAAATGAATCAGATTACTTCAAGAGGTGGTAGTCATCCGTACATATGAGTGACATTATCATGTCCCAAATGTTATGGAACATAAAATTAAATGTATGATATAGTGAATATATAGGTATAATTATGTTTTACATATAATTTATGAAAAATTTATCATCGATCAATCCAAACCGTGACTAGTGCTAATGATAAAATGAATTACATTGTTTCACATGGCAGTAGTATGTCATAGAATAAAGGATAGTTTCATAACCCATTTGATGGAAGTTTGTGTGGATATCATTCATACAAATAACATAATAGAATCTATATATATAAAATATTATTAGGTTATTATTTCATCATGGTAAAATAATAATTGAAGTAGCTGGTGAAGAAAGTAATGTAAAGATACTCATTAATGAATATTACGTCACTTTAGAGTATCCCCCCATAGGATTGAACTAAATACAAAAAAGTATGAATTATGAACAAAATAAGTTTTAAAGGATGGAATTATGGTACTTATGAAGTTATTTGGAAATGTTTTGGATGAGACAAATTGATGGAGATTTGTGAAGAAGTGAGGGGAGAGAGATCTCTTTTATAGTTGAGGAGGAGGGACATTCTTGTAAATACTCGGAAGTATTAATTACTAGGAGGTAAATATTACATAATGTGGAAAAAATAGAAAATAAAGGATTTTTAGGTATAAAATAGTTTTTTAAAAACTTAAAAAAACAATAAAATAATCTTTTCAAAATTTTGTTCCTGAACTCATATGTTTCCTTATTTTCTTTATTCTAGTTTTTCATTACGGTTACTAGTTTTATAATCTAATTAAATTATACATTAATAATGAATTAAATTTATCCATATTATAAAATTGAAGCCCAATAATTTTCTATATTTAATCAAGTTTATCAAATAAAAAATCTATGCGGGAAGAAAATTAGTTTTATCAAAATCGCATGTAATGTGAAAAACACTGCTTTAACCATGACCACACTAACAACATTTTTACTAATTTATGGTTAATGTATTCATTATAAAAGAAAAAATGATCCATTAATTAAAAATAATTTGTAATTATTAACATTATAAATATCCTTTTTGTGTACTATAATTTTAGTAATTTAAATTATTTAATAAAATATAATTTTTTATAAAATAACATTAACGTTAATTTTAACATTATGCATTTTATTCAAATTTAAAAATATCATAACAATGAATAAATTATAATATATTATTCTAAAACCTATGAAACATGATATATTCACCTGAAAAAATAATGTAATGAACTAATTACCTCAATTTACTGTAATTTTAATATTTTTAGTATCATTTATTTTTGTTAATTTTTAACTAAATAATTATTGATTTTTTGTTTCTTGATTATTAAAAGTAATTAAATAATCTCTAAAAAATTTTAAAAAATTATCAGATAATTTAAAAATCAATTATATACAATAATAATATATATTACCAAACACGTATTTTTTATCCTAGTCCCAATGCTTTATCAAATTTAAAAGGGAAAAATGATTTTTTTGACTTTTCTATAAATAACTTATTATATTGGGAAATTTCATGGAAACTGTACAATGGAATCATAAATCGAGACCATAATATCTTAAGGGTAGACATATTTCCAACCAATGGGTGTTGTAAATGTTTTTAGATCATTTTACCCTTAATATTACTATTTAATCCCCCGATAAACTTGTTTTTCCTTTAATTAGGGAGATTGATTTTATCTATTCCACTAATAATTATGGTCAAGAATTAAATTATCCACATAATAAATTAGATATTATGTTAATTTTAAATATAAAATCCATTTTTATAAATTCAATTGAAATATGTGGAATAATATAATTTAATATTAATCATATAGATGAAATGAAAAAGCATGTTTTTAAAGTGATAAAGTTCAAAATATTACACTTTTTTTATCCCATTTCATAATGAAATTGATTCTAATTACATAGATTGGATTTTAAATATTTAAAATTGAAAAAATATACTTTTACAAAAATTAGAAATATAATTTAAATTTATTAAAAGATGAAATCAAAAGATATTTTTCAATTAAAATTAAGTATTATTAAATATTCATCTAAAACCGAATCATTTCTAAAAAATGAAAAAATACAGAATAAGATGATTCTTTTATTCCTATTTCATAAAACATCGTTTTTTAAAATAAAAATTTAACAGCTTCCAATAATTGATGAAAATATTAATTCTAAGAAATGAAATTAAAATCATTTTTCAATAAAGTATATTTTTGAATAATATAATCACTTTACTAAATATTGATTTATTATTTTACTAAAGAATTATCAATAATTTATATTTAATAAGATAAATATATATATTCTATATATTATTTATTACTATTTTTTCCTCCAATTTAATTGTTAGGTTATAACAGTAATATATATCATGGGTTTTTTAAGTTCTTTGTGTCGTGTTGAATACACTATCTAACAGAAATATTCCGGGGTTGCATGTCACAAAAAGAGAAATTGAGTGTTTCATGTTACGAAAGATAGAACCAATTTTTTTTCCATTACACTATTGAATTTAATTTTCTTATTTTAAAATCTTAGGGTATTGTATCATCACTCTAGTCATCATCCCATTTCAGTTTTCATTCAAGCATTTTCAATCACGTTCATCATTAATCCAATTATTTCTGGTTCCCACCATTTACAAAAACAAGAACACATAATGTGGGAAACAATAACAATAGTGGGAATCCAAAATTTCATCAAAAATTATATATATTATGAATAAATCATGACACCATATTTTATATTTATGACCTCATAGGCTTAACCTAGGTCATTCATGGTCATTATATAAATATTTCTTGATGGTTTGTAAATTGATTTGGAATTTCCAAAACATTTGTAAGGAGTGTCAATCTAGGTGTATAACTCAGACTATTTTCATGAACTGTGTTATGATAGAATCTATATGAATGTTCTCTTTTAATAATTATTACACCTAGGTACCTCTGTTTCTGACCACATCAACTTTTTGTATCGAGACACGAATGCTATTAATTGGAAACTACTCTCTATATACATTACCAAAATTTGAGGACATTTTACTATACTCTTACTCATCCTTATACTTATTTTTAGGTATCTCACTAATGATTCATCATCATAGTTTAAAATCATTATCTAATCCAATCCTTGCATACCAACTGTAGCAATCCAATCATATCATACATAAATATTTTGTCATTTTTTGTGATTATTTATTAAATTACATAACGAATTGTGAGAGGATCACAAAAGAATAGTGATATTAGAATCTAAAAAAATTATTATTATTTATTTAATGATCTTAAACATCTCAACGAATGATGATCCCAAATAGTTTTTATTGTTTTCATAATTTAGAAAATTGATCCATAAGTAATTTGGTATGTGAAATAATCATCTACCCTAAAATCCGATGCATGGTGTTCCCTATATCACTCCAAGTGTGTCTTTTTATTTAAAATTGAAATCTATTTAAGTAAAAAAATAAAAATGATAGACTGAAAACTATGAAAGCATATTCATAAGGTTTTTATGTTCTATCAAAAAAATCATAACTCAATTTTTACTTTTGGGAATTAGCCACACATAAATCAGATACACAGTGGGTCTTATATGACTCAAAGGGCTCATTAATTGTTTAAAATGGGAATTTTAGTTCAAAAAGACTCTCCCAAAAAACCAGTAACATACACTCGTATTGTCTAGATAATTTATTAAAAAATCGTAATTAATTTTTGATGTGTATGAATTATTCCCCCATCGAACTGATGCACAATGTGAATGGGATGCCTACAAGTACATGTCTCCAGTTTATATAGACATTTTTGTAAAAAATATAGGTGGCATAATAAAAAAACAAGTAATAACATTGGGATAGTTTTCATACAATAGTAAAATGTACATAAGTCCTTTGCGGTGTGTAGGAATTATCATCACCTCAATCAGACACACATTGGGACTGATATGATTCAAAGTGCATCCTTTTATTTAAATTTAACATTAATTTTAGTAAGAAAGACAACTAACATAAATCAAAACTATGAAAATATATGGATAATGTTTTCATACAATAGAAAAACTATCCAAATGTCATTTTTTGGATTTTAGAATTATCCTAACACCATTTTGATACATAAAGTTTCCTAATTGACTCAAATTGTTCGTTATCAGTTTAAAATTGATTTTGAGTTAAAAAATTTCCACTCACTTAAAATTAGGAAAATGTCCTTCTATTGTCTCAATAACTTATCAAATTTATTAATATGTCATTCTTGATGTGTAGGAATCAGTCTCACATCAAACCATTACATGATTTCACCGTTAGGACTTAATGTATATGATTTCAGTTTAAAATAAAATTGTATTAAAAAAGAGAAGTGACATACTCAATAATGAGTAGACGCGGCCAAATTGTATTGATATTTAATTAAAATTGTCATTATGTCATTTGGGATGTGTAGGAATTATCCAAACCATAATCCAACATACATTGTGAATGTAATGATTCTAGGTGAAACTTTTTATTAAAAATTGACCTTAATTATAGTAAAATAGACAACTGAAATACTCAAAATCGAGAAAAATCATTCATGATATTTTTATAATTTTGGAAAGTGACACATAAGTCAATTTTTTTGTTTATGAATCAGTCAAACATCAGTATGATACATGAAGTGCCTGGTATGACTCAAAGTATCTTTTATCTGTTTAAAATTGACATTTTAGTTCAGAATGTTTAACCTAATGAAAACTAATAAAACACAAATGAATTGTCTTGATAATTAAAGAAAATGATTGAAAATTCATTTTGGAAGTGTAAGAACCATTCTCACTAAAAACTGATACATGATGTTATTTGTATGATTCAAATAACTTATTTCAGTTTTAAAATGAAAATTTAGTAAAAAAATACCAATAATGTATTACAAACACTAAAAAATATTTTAATTGATTTTATATTTTTTTTAAAATATTCATATGTCTTTTTGGGCCTGTACGAATTATTCACATGTCAATATGACACATAGTGTGACTGGTATGACTCCAAGTGTGTCTTTTCAATAGATATGCGTCATGTTAGTTTAAAACATGCATCACATCACCACAACCAAGAAAACTAGCCTAGATTTTATTCTCATTATTTTATCTTCCATTACATAATTAATCTCTTTATGATTTTTTCAAATACATATTTAGTTTATTTTCAAAGAGATAATGCATGAATGTAAACAAGAAATGGTTTGATGTGCAATAGTTAACTGAAACTCCATTTGATACTCAATATTCATTGCATGACTCAATTTTCAATTTCAAATTATCACTTTTTTTAATTTATTTATTTATATTATTACTAACATAATAATTTTATTCTTATTCTGGTATGTTCTTTTTCTAAAGTAGGGGTGGTTTGTTTGGACTTAGCATGAGATATAGTTATGTTCAATTGATAATGGATCATTTATATTTTTGAATGTATGTAAAAATTTGTACTTATGTATTTATATAAACCAATGTATTAAATGTGTATAATATAATGTTTTATATTTTTTTGTATTAAATTTTTGGTCATTGAAAATTTGTATTGGTTATTGAATTTATTAATTTCTTGTGGTGTTTTTGTTGTTGTAGTGTGATGTTATAACATATTTTGTTGGTTCTAAATTGTGTTTTTATATAACATTGTACTGGTGATTCAGTGTGCTATTACAAAACGCTAAAATATTATCTTGTATCAGTGCTCATAGAATAGTTGTTAAAGGTACCCTTAATCAGCACATCTTGAAGCACTAATATTGGTCCCATTTATTTTTTCTAAATAAAAACACTGATAAAGGAACCCTATAAAATTTTTTTCACTAATAAAAGGTTATTGATTTTAATATCACTCATGTAGTTTGTGTCTCTCCAATGATGATAAATTCCATTTTTAGCCCTATTAAATGCCAATTTATTAGTTTAGTCAACACCCTAGATGATTGATAAATAGTTATCATATTTAAAATTATAGTTTTAGTTGAGCACCAAATAACCAAATTGTGATCATTTTCGAAATCTGAGATGGGTCACATATGCAGGATACATGTGATTATAGGTAATGTCATGGAAATTAGGGATGGTTGAGGTAGAGAGACATTGTAGGTAATGACCCACTAATTCTCATTGTCTTGAGAGTACAATGAGTAATTACATGTCCTTATGGGACCTCCCCAAGATGTCGTAGGATAGAAATAAATGACAAAGTGTTTCAAATACATGTGGGGGATGATTTTACCTTTAATAATTAAACCATTAACTTAAAAACCATAACCAAACAACTCACTATATAATGAATGAACAAATTAAATACAACTCAACCACTTCATCTATCTCAAAACCACATAAATGTGTACCATAGGTAAAGAATGAAACTATCAAAGTAAACAGAATAAGAACAACTAAAGAATCCATGGAGTACACCATACTCAAAGATCAATAAATTCCATGCTCCATAGTCACAAAACATGACATGTATCATGAGGTGGTTCTAGAAACATGTGATAAATTACCTTTTCCCATGTCTTATAATATATCATCCTCAAAACAAAAAAGATCCAATTTAGGGGTGAGTATAAAACTCAGCAGGTTTTTACCAATGACATCCATACCCACAAAACTAGGATAGAAGATTTTACAACATTTATATATGAAAAAGTTTGTATGAAAAAAATTCTCAAAATAGTTTATAACTAAATATAAAAAAATTTCCAAAACCATTTATAACCAAAAAAATACAAGTGAAATTGAAAAAAAAATTATCTAGAAAGTTATTTTCCTCAGTAAATAAGTACACAAATCATTAAAACCTTTCTCAATATTTCTTTGGAATATCCAATCCATTCCACAAATCTAGACAACTTACCATGCATGCTACGCGATGATAGTTCCACAATCAGGAGCAGTTTCTCATAAATCTATCAATTCGTCACAAGGTAATTATATAACTTGTCCCATTTGAAATTTGGAATTGAGCACAAGGTCATATTTCAACCATGCCTAAGAAATTAAATATAAACTCACACACTAATATTCCCAAGGATCATGCAAAAAATCACTTTTTATAAAAAAACACATTTGTATTGAAAACCATTTCAATCAAAATCATTTCAATGGCCAAAAATTAAAAAAAAAATTTAATGAAAAATCTTTTTTCATCAATGAATTTTGCAATTCTAGAAAGTCCATAATTTAAAATCATGATTTTAAATTCAAGAAACTAAATCACATTCCACCATAATTCAGCAAGATCACACAATTTCACCCAAAACTATAGATCTAAACTGGATAAGATTTATTAAATAATTTTAACAATAAATTACCTTCAAATAAACAAATTTGAAACTAAGATATTAATTTCTTGAAAGATGAGTTATGAGATATTCCACCTACCTCGATGGTTCTGGTGAAAACTAACCACGGATGAAGAACACTCACACAACTGGGTTGAAACTCCCCAAAAATCCCTTAGATCTCTTATCCCACAATCAAAAACCACAAATCTCATCATATTTTTCATTCCCTAACATATATCTACCCATATAATCTTTACATCAAAACAATAAATATGTTATGAGAATTAGATCTAAGTAGATATAAGAAAAGAGACAAGAACGATGAAGAACGTCGCTTTCTGTGAGAATCTTCCTTCAAAACACCATGGGAGGGATCTAGATCGGTTATAAAACTATTGGGTGAGGTTTCCAAACATTCAATGGATAGAAATATCAAATTTGGACCATTTATAAGTAATTATAATAAAGAAACAGAAAAAATTAATAAGATCTTAGAAAATTGGATCTTACATTTTCTATGCGCACGGTTTGACAAAACATGTGCTAACTGTGTGTTAGATCCTACCTTATGGAAGCACTCGCACAACCTCCTCGCATATCATCCCTAATCATTTCGACATCGTTACCAAGCTACTACCAAAAAAGTTCCCATCCAGAATAGGCCACACGGTTTTTACTAATATCTCCACATAGTTTATACAAACCATGCATAGCCTGAGTGCATCTCATTTCCCCCCAAAACATAAATAACATTCTCCAAATATTCACCCTATCATAAAAATAATAATTTAATGGTTACATACTAAGAAATGGGGACTTAATTCTCCCCACCATTGGACATTCCATCCCTGTATTATAGAAGACCATCAAATCCCTGAAATTGTTCTAACCATTTCTCTTTGATTTCCTTCTCGTGTTCCCATGTCTCTTCTTAAATCTGACCATGTTATCATAAAACCCACATTAGACTGATGAATTTTCCAACAAAGACTTTCTCTTTCCTATCCACAATATGCATTGGGATATATACCAATGAAGCATATGTCTCTATGTCAATGTAATCACATCTATTCACATAGTCAGGATCATGCTGATACATTCTCAACTAGAATACATAAAAGATATTATGTAATGAACTGAAATATGGTGGTAATTCCAATCGATATTCCGCCTCTCCAACCCATTCTTTCTTCAAAAAAGGCCTTATGTGTCGAGGAGATAACTCTCCCTGCTTCCTAAAATTACAATATACAAGACTTGGAGATATTCACAAAAACACATGATCACTTATTGTAAAGGACAATAGTCATTGATTATGATAAACATAAGATTATGAGAATTTTGTACTCTCTCCATCCAATTTTTGGTAAGATAAATCATCTCCATAGATTGAAGGACAAGGATCGGCCCGACTAGTGATGTTTCAACTATATCCACCCAACAGAGTGGAGAATGAAAAGGACTCCCATACAACACTACAAACGGAGCCATATGTATCAAAGACTGGTAATTATTATTATATGAGAATTCCACTAAGGGTTAGTGATCCTCCCATGATCCAAAAAAATCTATTATAATATTCCACAGTAAGTATTCTATCTATTGTGTCATCTGTTCAGATTTCAAATTCATTTGAGGATGATACCATGTGCTCATATTCAACTGAGTGCCATGGGATTTCTATAAGGATTTCTAGAAATTAGAGGTGAACCTCATATATATATATATATATGATACTATTGAAATTGGTACTCCATGACTCGTTACCACTTCATGGATATACGTTTTGGTTAGATCCTCCATCGTATGATTTTAACAAATAAGGAAAAAATGGACCGACTAGGTTAAACGATCCACTATGACCCATATGGATCTATGTTTTCAGACCATTCATGGGGGTCCTTAACAAAATCCATAGCTATTTGCTACCATATCCATACCATTATTGGTAATGATTGAAACATACATGCTGGTCTTTCATGCTCTGCAATAATTTACTAACATGTTAAGAACAGTGATACAAACTCAGCCACCTTCCTTTTTATGATGCTCCAATAAAACAACTCCTTCAACATATTATACATAAACTATATGCCTGGATGTACAACCCATCTTTAATAGTGGTATGAATTATTTTGTTATTCCAAAAAAGACATAGGTACAAACCTATGATCTCTAAAACACCATACTGAACACCCATTATGTTTCCTGCCCTCAATGGTATCCCCACCATAGACTTCTGACTAAATAACAAAGCATTATACACTATATGTTTGTACCTCTTTTATCATATTTACCCAAATAGGAAATAGAATATCCAAAATGAAAACCGCAACATTACCTTGGTTTTCACATTCCACATGTATGTTATCTAGAACCGACATCTAATATCATTCATCAAAAGCTTCTTCCACCAACTGAGCATATGAATTTATTCTCAATGGATATTCCACCAGATTCCCTTTTCTCTGTGTATACATCAAGTCAATGTCATAAATATAGAGATAATACATCCATCTCCTTTTCCTCATATTTACATCTCATTATGACAAAATGTGTTTCAAGATTTTATGATATATAAACATAGTGAATTTATGACTAATGATATAATGATGCTAGTTTTTTAAATTATTGGTGACTGAAGCTAGTTCCAAATCATGTGATTGGTAAATCATATCATACATTGTAACCTTCCATGAAACATAATCCATAACACGGTCTCCTTGCATAAGAAAAAAACCCAATAATGATCCCAAATCCTGAAAGTACACCACATATCCCCATCCTGATTCTAGAAAAATCAAGATAGGTGCCGAAGTAAGATGAACATTCATCTCTTGTAAATATTTATGGAATTGCTTTTTCCACTGGAATAGAGAGTTATTCTTTTTCATTGTTATCATGGGAGAGGTTATCCATGAGATGTCACACAAAAAGCATCAATAAAAACCAGCAAAACTAAGAAAACATATTATCTGAAAGATATTCTTTAATGGTTGACACTAGATCGAAACTTATATCTTTTTAGGATCCACTAAGACATCTATTTTAGAAATCACATGGCCAATAAAGAATACCTCATGTATCCAAAAATCATATATATATAGTTTTTAATTCAATATCTATATCCCATGATTTGTAACATTGTTTCTTGTTGTTCCTCATGCTCAACCATTGTCTTTGAATACACTACAATTTTTCCACAAAAAAAAAACAAAAAAAGAGTACAAATATTTCAGAAATATCTGATTCATCAATTCCATTATGACTAATAATGCAATTATTAGAGAGAAAGGTGTGACAACATATTCATAGTGTATGTATCTTCTTCTAAAATCCATATTTAAATTTTTTACCCTTCTAAACTCAAAACTAATGATATCCCGATCGCATGTTTCTTTTTAAGAAACGTTGATCTCTCTTCATATGATCAAATAGATCATTAATTCATGGATGTTGATGCAGATTATTAATCATAACTTGGTTAATTTTATGATAATTGATGCAAAAGTAAAGTGTTATATCTTCTTTCATCAATAATAAGACTAGTTCATCCCTTAGAGATGTACATGGCCAAATGAAACGCATTATATTCAACTCCTTCAATTCCACATTCAATTACCATAACTCTTCATGTTCCATTCTCTAAGATGGAAGTAAAATTGGATTGGTACCTAGAAGGAGAAAAATTGTAAACTCAACTTCCCTTAAATGTGGAAACCCATAGATGTTATTAGGAAACCATCTAGAAAATAATCCACCACTACTAGAAAACTGACTTCCTTGATCTATTCCATCGATGCTAAAGTCAATGCCACCAACTGGTAAGAGACTGTTCTGATAGTTGGTGACAACAATAAAATTTCACCTTTCATCACAACCTTCTCTCATCTAAAAAGATGTTTGATGTCATCCCTAGATAATTAACTAACCGTTCTTCTACAATAGTTGACACGAGCCATGAACATTTTCAATTAATCCATACCCAGGATTACATCATATATATACATCTCCAACATCATGAAGATCCCTTTAATCTTAGCTCCCTCAACTGTTATAGCACATGATCTACACACAAAGGCTTCAAATTCTCTTTCATCAAGGGGAGTTTTCTGTTTTATCACAGGGGATGTACTTTCATGATTTATATATAACAGGTCAACAACAAGAGAAACAATAATAGAATGAAATAAAATGGTATCAAACATTACTTTCAAAAATGTATAATTAAAAAGAATTTTACCTCACACTGTAGATGCTCTATACTGATCATCAACAATCATATGCTTTGCTCAATACAGTTTCATCATCACTGAACATTACTCCTTATTGTGTGGCTAAGAATTCCCTTACTGAGGATTCATGTTATTTCAATAATAACCATGTATATATTTTATTCATTGACGTGACTGATTTTGTAAGAATCGTCCCATTAAAACATATTATGGTTGTGATACCGGAGAAGTTTCTCAAGCACCTGACCTCAGAC
Organism: Viscum album; assembly: GCA_963277665.1. Taxonomy (NCBI): domain Eukaryota; kingdom Viridiplantae; phylum Streptophyta; class Magnoliopsida; order Santalales; family Viscaceae; genus Viscum; species Viscum album. Next base: position 1,226,947,399 of record OY728127.1, on the reverse strand, counting down.
CACTGTGAAAAAAGCACATAAGGTGTCCCATATTGTTTAGATTATGGAATGATCTTGGTGGAGTTGTGAACATCAACATTATGAGGTCAATGTAACCTCTTTGGTAGCCACCCACTTGGCACTTTGGTCATGGAGGAAGATTTATTAATCTAGTAGTCTAATTTTGATTCCTGCTCCCACCTTAGAAATAAGTGTATCACTTTATCTTTCTCCAAGCATTAGATTTTACACTATTTCAAGTAGGTATCATCATAATTCCACATCCAATAGCTTATAAGATTTCTCACTTAGACATCATCGCTTAGTTCACCATCTCTATATAGTCATTAATATAGAGCATCACATTCTTCGATCGAATTACCTGCCTCATCCCTGAATCGATGATGCATGACATCATGGACGCACTCACTGTAACTTCTCATGAAAATAATAATAAATTCATTAATTTATGCACATATTATATTACAGAGATATTTTCCTACTTCATGATAAAGAATCTTATTGTCCTCTAGATCATAAACATGTGCGTATAGAATTGTTTGTTGAACAATTCCTTAAAATCCTCCCACATATGGCCTTAATCCTTTTTAGAATGTAGTACTAGTTCCAACCACTATCACTCAAGATTAGAAAATATGTATGTGGCCATATTTTCTTTGAGATCCTAGGGTATGATGATGAATTTGAAGATACGATTCATCTTATTCAGCCACACCACTACCTTTTATGGTTCAGAATCACCCTGAAGATGGGTGGATTCTACTTCATGGACTAGATGGAATGATCTATATGCTAGGGATTATTTCTACCATTCACCATGTCCATAGGATGAAATTATTAAACAATACATTGAACCAGTTCTTGGTTTACCTATGGAATTGGTGAAACCACTTTTTCCACAACTTCTACCAGTGGGTTCCAACAATTCTTATAGGGTTCTGATTTCTAAACAAACAACAATCTCTATAGGTCTCAGTTACCAGCAACCAAAGGATTACTATTTCAAATTATATAACATCAACTATCAAAACATTGTTTAAAAAAACCATTTTCACAATCAGAAATATTTTTAAACATAAATTCTTGATTTTGAAAATGAAACCATTTTAAAAATTCCATAACAACCTCATTTTTCGAAATCTTATCTTGAAAAAAAAATTCACACTCTTCTAAAAATGAAAACAATTACAGAAGATAAATCATAAAACCAAATTATGTATGAACTCATAGTGGTATTTCATTCCTATAATTCATGGAATTCTCATCTCATTGGCTAAACTCATGATAAATAGATTTCAAAATCATAGATGTGCTTCAAACACTTATGTACCAAACACCCTACTAAATTGAAATTCAACAAAAATAAGTTAGCTATGTTCTTTTATGCTATACATTTTACGTGCTGAAATTCATACTCCATTCTATGATAAAAATCCAAGAAATAGACATGATCAAATTTCAACTCCAAGACTAAAAAACTTAAGGCTACTTGTTGCTAAAGGACCGAACAAGATGATACCATTTATAATAACTAGAGAATTCTCATTGGCTTGAGAGTACAATGAGTCTTTACATGGCCTTATGTGACATCCCTAAGATGCCAAGGACAACAAATAAATACATAAGTTTTAAAATACAAGTGGGGGAAAATTTACCATTTTTTAATAAAACCATTAATTGAACAACCTTAACCAAATAGCTCTCTATAGGATGCATGAAAAAATGAAAGAAAACTCAACCACATCATTTATCTCAAAACCACATCAATGTATTACACATTGGAAAATAATAAAAAATCAAATAAAATTGATGAAGAACTAAAAAAAACCACAAGAAGTTCATAGGACACCATTCTTCATAATCTCCAATCTATATAATCACAAAAGAGCCCATGTATCACGAGGTGGTCAAAAAACATGTGATAAATTTCCATTGACCATGTCAAGGATGATATCATCTACAAAAGCACCATAGTTACAAAGAATGGGTGAGTATAAAAATCAGTAGGTTTTCCCCCAATGACTTCCCTACTAACTCTACTAGGATATGAGAGTCATAATCATTTACATAAAATAGATTGTAATTTTTTTTCTCAAAACATGTTACAACTAAATATAAATAGGTTTCCAAAACCATTTATAACCTAAAACATACAAGTGAAATTGAAACCAATTTTCTAGAATGTTATTTTTTCAAACAAATAACTAAACAATTATTTAAAACCATTCCTCAATATTCCTTTGGCATACCCAATCCATTCCGCACATCTACACAACTAACAATGCATGTTACACTGTGAAAATTCCATACTCATGAGCGATTTATTGTAGATCTACAATGTCGTCACCAGGTAATTATATACAGTGTTCCATATGACCATAATCACTAAGAACAAGTTTATATTTCAATGAATCCCCAAAAATGATATATGAACTCACACACCATTATTTTGAATGATCATGCCAAAAAACCCTTTCAATAAAAACACATTTTTATTGAAAAAAATTTCCATCAAAACCATTTAAATGTAAAATTATTTCAATAAAACACTATTTTTATTGAAGAACCCTTTTTCATCAAACCATTTATTAATTCTGAATAATCCATATTTTTAAATCACCAATATTAATTCATGAATCTAAATCAATTTTCTCAACAATTCACCAAGTTCACACAATTTCACCTCAAACCATAGACCACAACTAGAGAAGATTCATTCCACATATTTCACAATAAATTCCATTCAAATAAATTTATTTGAAACTATGAAAATCAATTATATCACAAGGATTCGAGTGAGAAGCCACCTACATTGGAGGTTTTTGTGAAAACTGACAATAGATGAACAATTCCCACAAGACCGGGTTGAAACTCCCAAAATGGACTTAGATCTCTTCTCTTACCATTAGAAAACACAAATATTCTCATATTTGGAATCCCACAACATAGATATACCCATTACAGGAGTAGATATGAAATATAAAGAAGTGAATTATATCTAGGTAAATCTAAGAAACGAGGTAAGAAAGGTTGATAACATCACTTACCATGAGAATCATGCTTCAAAATACTAAGGGAGGGCTCCAGATTGGTTCCAAAACACATCGAAGAGGTTCCCCAACCTTCAATGTAGAGAAATGTTGAATTTGGGCCATTTCGGAGTAAAATTGAGCATGTAAGATAAAAAACGAGTAAGATCCTAAGAAATTGGATTTTACTTTTTTCCTTACGCATGTTTAGATCGCACATTTTGACAAGTAGTGCGCTAAAAATTTGTTAGATATTGACTTATGAAATAACTAGTATAGCTTCTACACACGGCCTCCCTAACCATGAAGACACCATGCCAAAGCTACTGCCTCTATGGTGCCCATCCAGAACAAGCCACATAGTTTCTAATAAGATCTCCACATGATTTATACCAACTGTGTGCAACCCATGTGCTTCTCCTTTCCCACCTTAAACATAAATAATATTCTCCCAACCTTCACCCATATAGAAAAACATCATGTAAGGGTTATATAATAGAGTGTGATGATACTACATTGTGTAGGCCATACATGATCTATATGTTGTAGTGTTAGTAATTTGATTCTATCAGTGTTGAGAAGAGCAATCAGATGTTTGATCTTAAAAAAAGTAGTTGTTTTACCTTATATTTTAAAATTTATTATTTTATTTTGTATCTTGGTAGTCCATTAAATTTAATATGTAAAATACATATATTTAATCCATATATGTCCCGTTATATCCATTATCATGGTATTTATATTGTGTTTGTTATTTATATAGGTTCTAATTAACTAAATAACGAAAATATATTGTATTAATAAAATTATAAAAACATTCAGATTTATTGTTGGAAAAAATATTTATTACAACCTTATATTTTAGAAATATTTTTAAAAAAAAGTCAATAGAATTTTGTAGTCAAAAGTTATATAAATAAAAATAAATATCATCTAAAAGGAGATAAGAATATTATGTAACATAAAATGGGAATATTCCTTAAACTATATTACAATGGGAATATAATGTATCATGATTAAGATGATTAATCTTTTATAAATGGTCAATATGATTTTATCATTTTTATTTGATACATTCAAAAACATGTAGAATATGAGGTGGTGAAAATTTATTTATAGATAATACATGAAAAATTTAATGATAAACTATTCATATTTTAGGATTAGAATGTGGGTGAATATCATAAATTATTCCCTCTAAAAAATAAACATTCTTTATATATGATTATAAAAAACAATATTTCAAAAATTAAAAAGGATTGTTTTTATAAAATAAATTAGAATAAATTTTTATTATAAAAATGATTCCAAACAGAAATAAATTTATATGTAAAATGTTAAAAATGTTCGTATATATTATGAACAAGATTCAAGTTATTATTATGGTAGTGATTAATTTTTTGATGATATAAAAATTTATCTAAAATATATTTATTTTATGAAGTATTTAGAATTAAAATTAAATAATTTCTCAAAAATTGAGAGAGAATATTTATAAATTCATTATATTAATGCGTATAATGATTTATATTATTTAAATATGTTTTAAAAATTAGATAGTAATGTAATATCAAATTTGAATTTTGAATAAGATAATGCATGTGAAATAGGTTTCTTCACATAGAGTTTAGGTTTCATGATAATCCAAAATTTCAATAATTATTCAGAGTTGTATATAATGGTTTTATAGTTGGACATAAATTTTTAAACATCATTGTGAATGATGAAGAATTGTGGTTTGGAGTTATTATATAATTCATGTTTAGAAACATTATTATGTAAGAACATGATTTACATCCGTTTTTGGACATATATTGGTCTATAGAGTTAGCTGCACGGTTTATGAGATTGTAGAACCTAATAATACTCTGGTAATTGATTGGTAAATTTTTTTATTAATTAACTATATCACCATAAAATTTCCCTATTCTACAACCAATCTATTTCCAATAGTTCTCTAGGAAATGTTGGATAATTTTAATGGTTGATATACATTATTTAAATGGATCACTAGAGTAGAACAATTGAATGATATCAAATATTGGTAAAGATTAATATCTTATTTTTACCACATGGATTATATCATTACCCCATTTTAGTTATTTTTTAAGGAATGTCAAAAAAATTAACATATTACAAAAAATATTTATTTCTCATTCTTTTTAATGGTAATATTAGGATTCAATTTTTGGTGTGATCAAGATCTAAGTATTTGGTGATTCTCCAACCCAACACATTTATTTAGATGGATTTTATAACATCTAAGAACCTAAACATTAAAATATAGTGATTATATCATAAATTATCTATCTCTAGATTTGTTACCAATGTATGTGACCAAATTTTCACCCCAATAACATACAATATCAAAATTTAAAAAATGTATCACTTACATTGTGTAACACCCCAGGTAAATAAAGAATATACATTTTCATATCTATCCATATTTGTGAATAAAATATTAATATTACTTTAAAGGGGACGCTATGCTCGATGGCGTACCCAACACGCAACAACGAGTTTCTTGGGAATCTTACGTTGCACTCTAATAATAAAATAATATTATTTTAAATGGTAGTTAACATGTAACCTTTATAATGGTGGGAATGGATATAAATAACTAAAATATGATTATATATGTTTTTTAATGTTTTTACATTTATCCAATAAAAGCTAAAGGCTTAAAATACGGAAAGAATCAAATTTTAGGTGTATATGCCCCAGTTTTCACTAAAGGTTCACTTATCACCTTTTAATGGAGAACTGTCATTAAATATAGTTTTGATCACTCTTATACATTCTTTTGGACCAAATAAAACTCTTATTAAGAATCGGGACATCAAATTTTACTTTGTGTAATTTTTTGGTATTTTTCCGATAAAGTTAATTGTTTAATGAATAGTGTAGAATGTTGTGTTTTAATTCAAAACCTCTTTTTAATATAATTTATTTATATGAATAGATAATGTTTGAATTGTTTTTAAAGTGAAATTAGAAAATATTTTTACCATTAAATCCAATAGTGGTCATTGGAATTAATTTCACTTTGAAATTAGACTTAAACTAGTGTCAATCTTTTGATACTTATTGTTTTATAAAAACACGATATTTGCTCTGACAGCGGGAATTAATTATTAAATTAATTAATGTGACTAATATGTTTTGAATTTTGTAAAATAGACTTCATTTTTGAATTCGGAATATCAAATATAGCTTAGGGTGTATTTTTGGTAATTTTCTGAAAAACTTCAATTTTTGATGAATAGTGAAACCACTAAGTGGTACTTATAAAAACTGATTTTTCATTTAAATGAAATTTTGCCATAATTGTGTTTTGATTTTCAAAAATCTGACATACATGGTTGTCATTAAGAAGTAAAATGTGGTTCAATGAGATTAAAATAATTTTTTGGTGAATAGTAACTTATTAAGTTTTTAATCGCGATTAGTGGTAATTAGTGTAGTTTAAGGTAAAAATGATATTATAAGAATGTGAAAACACCATGACACTTGTCTTACACCTATTGGGTGAGTCATGGCCGACCAAGACAAGTCATGGGCCAACTTGGGGACCCCATGGAGCCACTTTAGTTGGAAAATGACATTAATATATTTTTATTTAATGTTAAAGTGAAAATGACACTAACATAAATTGTTTTACTACAATAATTTTAAAGTGGGGTTATACAAGTCCATATTTTGATTATAAATAGTCATTGGAAAGCTAAAAAGATTTCCTACATCATTGTAATTTTTCTATAATTTTTAGACATTAAATAAATTAAATTATTTATGACATCATAATGATGTAGTGATGACATCATTATTTAACGATTAAAATAAAATGGAAAGATAATGTAAAATCAATGAACTACACATGTCCAAAACTTATTGGATGGGTGGATTTCGAACCTTTATAACCTTATCCACGAATTATATCAATGTGGGACCTTTTAAAACCGAAACACATTTTCAAATAAAATAATATTTCTTTACTTTCCAAAAGTGCCCCTCCTATCCTCTTATAAAAGGCCCCCACCTCTACCTCATTTCACACACTTCTCAAGCCTTTGTCTCGTCCAAACCCTGCCCATTTACTCTCTCCACACCCCTCTCCTCATCCTAGAGTATTTCCTTTGGTCAGAATCCTTTCAAAGGAAGCCTTTAGGATCAAAACAAAAGGAGTTACACTTTTAAAGGTAATTCATTCTCTCATGATCATTTGTTTTATTTTGCTTCTCCAACCCCCTAAACTCTTTTTATTTATTTCTTTTGTAACAACACCAGTATCTTCAATATACTAGGATGTTGTTATAAGATTTATTCGAGCTAAACTCTCACACAGCTACATCAAATGGTTAAAGAACATACGGTTTCCGTGGATGGTGAAATTCTGCCTCCCGAAACGATAATTGTTCAATACTCATTTAACACATTCAAAGGTGGCCATTACGATGTCACTATTTTTATATATGATATATAATATGTTTATGTTTTCCTTAAGCTTCTGTTTTTTTCATTTTGGTCATACCTTTATGGTTTCCATTATGGGTAAACGTGATATCTTCATTTAAGGAAGTGCGGACTACCGCCCCCTCAAAGTGATTTGATTCGTTAAATACAATATGTGGGTCGTATAAAGGATGGAACTATGATATTATATATGATATTATACTGGAATTATAATATACTTTTATATCATTATTATTCAATTCTATAAAATACGAAATAGAAATGAAAGTAGCGTTCATGCGTACGTACGGCTTACCGTCTCCATGAACGGTGCATTTCATTTCTTACCTCTAAATGATTATGTAATGTTATTAATGCATGAATGTACTGGATATATATGAAATATATTATATCTAAATCATGAATACAATTCTGCATATAATAAACATTTGACCACGAACAACATGTAATTGTAAGAAGACCACTTTCAACATAAGAACCAAATATCGGCAAAACAAATATTATTAACTTAAATGATTAAATAATGTTTATGGCATGGTAATAAGTGATATAAAAGGAATAATGAACTTGAAAAATGTTCTTAAGGAAGTAGAAATTAACTCATGTTTATTATTCAGGAGATTAAAGAATGATCAAGTCAAGTCGGACCCGAGGTAAGGGATCCTACTCCTCTCTTTCTTTTTAAGTACACACTTTTATGTCATTCCTTTTAAAGCTCATCTTTCTTGTTATTGGGATGATATTTTATATTAAAATTACTGTAATTTTTATTTTCATGTGATGAGAGAACCTATTCTCTCTCATCAATCCATTTTGGAAGTTTTATGTGGCGCCGTTAGGCTGCCGAGTTTTCGTAAGGGATTTTTCATCTCACTTTTATTCCTGTGAGATTTATGCTACATTTGCCACAAATTCCATTGAGTGGTGTATGTACTGTCCATTATTATACTCTTTGTGTAATATACATTCTTTTATGAGTATTTACATCAATTATCTATTGTCCTTCTTTCATGGGGTGTATGTTTTGAAAGATACCCAAGTTGGTAAGGGAACCTTTCACCCTCCTCTTTTTTAAAAGACTTCTTTTGTTGGGTCTTTTAATTTACATATTGTTATGTTGGGATATGTTATCATATATCCTTATTGATGTAAATTTTATGTCCAAGTGATGAGATACACTTTTTATCTCTCATCAGCTCATTTTGATGTGATGTCGTTAGGCTGTCAAGGGAACTTTTTAACCCAATTTCGATTTCTTTGGGTTCAACATGTAGTCATTGAATATGTCATCTATTGAATGTGTGTGAATGAAATTTTATTGTTTTACACTTAATATCCACTTATATTGGGTGTATTTATATTTTTCACACATATTTTTGAGATTGAATTGTCCTTAATTTAAGTATACCTTCTTTATAAGGGATTTCATCACATTTGACATTTCTATTGAGGGTTCATTGTTGTTATGCACCAATTCACTCTTATATAGTGTATATACTGTCCTTTGGAGTATTATATCATGAATCCATTTATTCTCATGATATTATAAAGTTCTTGCTAAATGATATTCCTCAATTGTTGTATTCAAGTGTCTCTAATTTTGGTAAAACCCCTTTAACCAAAATATCGTTTTAAATATTTTAATTATTTGTTCTTGTTAATATCCATGTTTTCAAAATGGTTTTAAGGATTTATTTATATGGATATTAATGGTTTAAAATTTTAAGCTTCAAGGTGGTATGGGACACTTTGACTCAAAAATCTTTTTATTAAATGTTTTAAATGGTTTTGGAAATGGTTTCTTTTTTGTATGGATTCATTATTTCAAAATACTAAAATGTTATATTGTGATTGAAATGTGGAAATGTTTTGTTTCCTTTATGCATGTTTTATGTGATACGTTTATGTTATGGTTCTTGGGAATTGTTATGAAAACGGGTGGTTCCGTGATAAACTAAGGGCGGGTGAGCCCGATATAGCTCTCCAATGCATTGGGTAACGCGAAGGAGTGAAACGTTAAGGTTTATCCGAAGAGATTTTAGGGAATATACTGTGATGGGTATTCAAAACGTAACCAAGAGGGTTACTCCCTACGTAAGAATGTTATGAATGCCTCAAGTTACCTTTATGTCTTATGATTTCTATGATTTAGTCATGATTTGATGAGGTAGGATAAAGTTCCTATGTTTTATGGGTAAATTATGATTTCATTCTTATGTATATATGAACTCATGTTTCCTTTCCATATTTTTATATCCCTTACTGAGCTTTTTATGCTCATCCCACGTTTTTGAAATGTTTTTCAGGTCAAGGGAAAGGTACATGATGAGATGATAAGGTCAAGGATGTGTTAAGAAAGAATCCATGTTTTTTTTCAATATGTTTCCGTTGATGGGAAGAATGAATACTATCTTTTATGTAACCAATTTGTTTAAATGTGGAATGTAATGAATGTTTCATGAGCTAATTCTCTAAAACTCTAAACCTGAAAAGATCCTCAATGTGTATTCTTGTAATAACTCAATATTAAGTAAGGTTTAAGGCTGGGGCCTTATAGTTGGTATCAGAGGTCGGTTTAGATAACTTTAGAGGGTAGGGTACTCTTTAAGCATAAGTGACATTACCATAATGGTTAGGATTTCAGAAAGAGTCCTGGTTTTAGATAAAGTGAATGAGTAAGTGTATCATAGTGTTTATCTTCCTCATTAGTCCATGATGGTTTTGTTGATATACTCACACTGACCTTTTTGGTTTTAGTAAATGGTTGGATCTAGCAGGCACCAAAGTAACAGTGGATGTGAAGGAGACTGTGATAGTTTTTTGAGCAAGCAACTGAATGATATGGGAGTTTCAATGAGGACTCTTCTGATTATCCTCAACCAACTATCTGGAGTCATGATTGACCACCTAAACCTTGGAGTATTCTCTAAGGCATCATATATGCAAGAAACAAATCCCTACAGAAGTACAGGTAATAATCATAAAGGTATGTGTGTTCAAAAACCTATGTGTCAAAGATGTGGAATGAAACACCTAGGAAAATGTTTCAAAGGGACAGAAATATGCTATAGATGTGGAAATGAAGGACATAAAGCAAGAACCTGCCATGGAAAAAGGAAGCATCCAGTTGACTCGAGGAAAGGGAAAGAAGTTCTTTCTGAGGGATCAATTGAATGTTTTAAATGTGGTGTGCATGGTCATTATGCAAACACATGTTCTATGAAGAAGTTTCGTGAATGGGGTCACCAAGAGCGTACAAATGTTCGTTTACCAATACCTAATGCCATTCCTATTGAGGATGAAGAAACTGACAATGAACAATCAACGGTATGTACTATTTCATGACTATTGTTTTCCTATTTTGGAATCCTAGGATATGATTCATGATTTTGATTGTAGGAAAGAGGTATTTCGGAATAGGTTGGAAAGGAATGGATAATGGATCATGAAGAATGTTGAATGAGTAAGATGTCAACATATAAGGGCCTCAAGAGTTATGGTGAAATTCTTAAGAGTATCAAGTCTCTTTTGATGATGGGGTTACATTAGAAGACTTTTTATATTATGTGTAACCCTGATGTTTAATATAGGCAAATTTTATCCAAGGAATAGTTATATTTTCTTTTGTGGACATAGTTATAAAGAACCATTTGGGTTTATATGATCCTTACTTTTGAGGAAATTATGGGTTACTAAATGTTATGATTGAAGTGGAAGGAATGAGATAAAATTGAGGTTAAAATATGTTATGAATATTTTTGAAGATTTTATCTCGTTTTGGGGAATGTTTTGAGAATTATATAGTTTTGAAAAAAGGACAACACGCAGACCATGTGACAACCCGTCGCGTCGGACAAAGCTGCGGGAATCAAACCCACAACCAATGTGCGACTGGTATTTATCACCTACCACTGGACTACGTGAAGTCCCTGGTTAGTTTGACTGATTCATTCTAGTTATATGATTTTATGAATTAAGAGTAAGTTGATTTTGGGTTATTTATAAAAATGATTAACCTATCATGGAGGATATGTGATTAGGTTAATTACTTTTCAATACGAGACTTTAGGAGCAACTAATGTTGTTTGGAGATAAATGTTATGATTTAACTTGGAAGACTATGTGACTAAATCCTTAAAATATTTGGGTTTCAATATTATATTGGTTTACCTTGAAGAATTTTATGGACAAATTTTTTATCGGATGGTCCTCATTGAACTTTGTGTTTTTTGGACAAATTTTGAGATTAAGAATAGATTTTCTTTTTATAAATATTTATCCTTTTCTGGATTATCAGATCTTGCAGTAACCTTTTTGGTTTTAGTTTTGGTTAAGGTTTGAAGACATGGGAAATGTATAGTTCTTTTTTTAGGTTCTCCTCTAGAAGTTGTTTATAGTACTCTTAATGCGAACAAGTCTCCCTAAATACTCGTCTTTTGGAAAAAATATGAGTTTGATTAAGGAATCTAGTAAAAGTTGAGAGTCAACATGATAAGTGATTATGTTTCCTTATGAATAAATTCCTCAATAAAAAGTAACTTAAAACAAAAGTGTTGTCTATTAAATTTTCCTACTGGGGAACCCAACACCGTTTAACCCATCACAAGTTTGTGATTTTCTCATTGTTAACTTTCTCCTAAACATGTTTTCTATCACTCTCCATCAGAACATGACCCTATGTTTTCTCCTCCATGTCCATGTTTTCCTACATGGAGTCCTAGTATGGGTTAACTCGGGTGACCCCTATGCTTATCTTTCTTTATTTTAAAGTGATTGTTTTACCGACTCTTGTTCTGATGTGGGACTTTCAAGGATGTTTCTAAGCGCAATTTTAAAATTGCGAGGACGCAATTACCAAAATGGGGGAAGGATGTAACACCACAGGTAAATAAAGAATAGACATTTTCATATTTATCCATATTTGTGAATAAAATATTAATATGACTTTAAAGGGGACGCTATGCTCGATGGCGTACCCAACACGCAACAACGAGTTTCTTGGGAATCATACGTTGCACTCTAATAATAAAATAATATTATTTTAAATGGTAGTTAACATGTAACCGTTATAATGGCGGGAATGGATATAAATAACTAAAATATGATTATATATGTTTTTTAATGTTTTTACATTTATCCAATAAAAGCTAAAGGCTTAAAATACGGAAAGAATTAAATTTTAGGTGTATATGCCCTAGTTTTCACTAAAGGTTCACGTATCGCCTTTTAATGGAGAACTGTCATTAAATATAGTTTTGATCACTCTTATACATTCTTTTGGACCAAATAAAACTCTTATTAAGAATCGGGACATCAAATTTTACTTTGTGTAATTTTTTGGTATTTTTCCGATAAAGTTAATTTTTTAATGAATAGTGTAGAATGTTGTGTTTTAATTCAAAACCTCTTTTTAATCTAATTTATTTATATGATTAGATAATATTTTGAATTGGTTTTAAAGTGAAATTAGAAAATATTTTTACCATTAAATCCAATAGTGGTCATTGGAATTAATTTCACTTTGAAATCAGACTTAAACTAGTGTCAATCTTTTGATACTTATTGTTTTATAAAAACAGGATATTTGCTCTGACAGTGGGAATTAATTATTAAATTAATTAATGTGACTAATATGTTTTGAATTTTTTAAAATAGACTTCATTTTTGAATTCTGAATATAAAATATAGCTTAGGGTGAATTTTTGGAAATTTTCTGAAAAACTTCAATTTTTGATGAATAGTGAAACCACTAAGTGGTACTTATAAAAACTGATTTTTCATTTAAATGAAATTTTGCCATAATTTTGTTTTTATTTTCAAAAATCCGACATACATGGTTGTCATTAAGAAGTAAAATGTGGTTCAATGAGATTAAAATAATTTTTTGGTGAATAGTAACTTATTAAGTTTTTAATCGCGATTAGTGGTAATTAGTGTAGTTTAAGGTAAAAATGATATTATAAGAATGTGAAAACACCATGACACTTGTCCTACACCTATTGGGTGAGTCATGGCCGACCAAGACAAGCCATGGGTCAACTTGGGGACCCCATGGAGCCACTTTAGTTGGAAAATGACATTAATATATTTTTATTTAATGTTAAAGTGAAAATGACACTAACATAAATTGTTTTACTAAAATAATTTTTAAGTGGGGTTATACAAGTCCATATTTTGATTATAAATAGTAATTGGAAAGATAAAAAGATTTCCTACATCATAGTAATTTTTCTATAATTTTTAGACATTAAATAAATTAAATTATTTATGACATCATAATGATGCAGTGATGACATCATTATTTAACGATTAAAATAAAATGGAAAGATAATGTAAAATATATGAACTACACATGTCCAAAACTTATTGGATGGGTGGATTTAGAACCTTTATAACCTTATCCACGAATTATATCAATGTGGGACCTTTTAAAACCGAAACAAATTTTCAAATAAAGTAATATTTCTTTACTTTCTAAAAGTGCCCCTCCTATCCTCTTATAAAAGGCCCCCACCTCTACCTCATTTCACACACTTCTCAAGAATTTGGCTCGGCCAACCCCTGCCCATTTACTCTCTCCACACCCCTATCCTAATCCTTGAGTATTCCCTTTGGTCAAAATCCTTTCAAAGGAAGCCTTTAGGATCAAAAAAAAAGGAGTTACACTTTTAAAGGTAATTCATTCTCTCATGTTCATTTGTTTTATTTTGCTTCTCCAACCCCCTAAACTCTTTTTATTTATTTATTTCGTAACAACACCAGTATCTTAAATATACTAGGATGTTTTTATAAGATTTATTCGAGATACACTCTCACAAAACTACATCAAATGGTGAAAGAACATACGGTTTCCGTGGATGGTGAAATTCTGTCTCCCGAAACGATGATTGTTCAATACTCATTTAACACCTTCAAAGGTGGCCATTATGATGTCACTATTTTTATATATGATATATAATATGTTTATGATTTCCTTAAGCTTCTGTTTTTTTCATTTTGGTCATACCTTTATGGTTTCCATTATGGGTAAACGCGATATCTTCATTTAAGGAAGTGCGGACTACCGCCCCCTCAAAGTGATTTGATTCGTTAAATACCATATGTGGGACGTATAAAGGATGGAACTATGATATTATATATGATATTATATGGAATTATAATATACCTTTATATCATTATTATTCAATTCTATAAAATACGAAATAGAAATGAAAGTGGCGTTCATGCGTACGTACGGCTTACCGTCTCCATGAACGGTGCATTTCATTTCTTACCTCTAAATGATTATGTAATGTTATAAATGCATTAATGTACTGGATATATATGACATATATTATATCTAAATCATGAATACAATTCTGGATATAATAAACATTTGACCACGAAAAACATGTAATTGTAAGAAGTCCACTTTCAACTTAAGAACCAAATATCGGCAAAACAAATATTATTAACTTAAATGATTACATAATGTTTATGACACGGTAATAAGTGATATAAAAGGAATAATGAACTTGAAAAATGTTCTTAAGGAAGTAGAAATTAACTCATATTTATTATTCAGGAGATTAAAGAATGATTGAGTCAAGTCGGACCCGAGGTAAGGGATCCTACTCCTCTCTTTCTTTTTAAGTACACACTTTTATGTCATTCCTTTTAAAGCTCATCTTTCTTTTTATTGGGATGATATTTTATATTAAAATTACTTTAATTTTTATGTTCATGTGATGAGAGACCCTATTCTCTCTCATCAATCCATTTTGGAAGTTTTATGTGGCGTCGTTAGGCTGCCGAGTTTTCGTAAGGGATTTTTCATCTCACTTTTATTCCCGTGAGATTTATGCTACATTTGCCACAAATTCCATTGAGTGGTGTATGTACTATCCATTATTATACTCTTTGTGTAATATACATTCGTTTATGAGTATTTACATCAATTATCTATTTTCCTTCTTTCATGGGGTGTATGTTTTGAAAGATACCCAAGTTGGTAAGGGAACCTTTCATCCTCCTCTTTTTTAAAAGACTTATTTTGTTGGGTCTTTTAATTTACATATTTTTATGTTGGGATATGTTATCATATATCCTTATTGATGTAAATTTTATGTCCAAGTGATGAGATACACTTTTTATCTCTCATCAGCTCATTTTTATGTGATGCCGTTAGGCTGTCAAGGGAACTTTTTAACCCAATTTCGATTTCTTTGGGTTCAACATGTAGTCATTGAATATGTCATCTATTGAATGTGTGTGAATGACATTTTATTGTTTTACACTTAATATCCACTTATATTGGGTGTATTTATATTTGTCACACATATTTTTGAGATTGATTTGTCCTTAATTTAAGGATACCTTCTTTATAAGGGATTTCATCACATTTGACATTTCTAGTGAGGGTTCATTGTTGTTATGCACCAATTAACTCTTATATGGTGTATATACTGTCCTTTGGAGTATTATATCATGAATCCATTTATTCTCATGATATTATAAAGTTCTTGATAAATGTTATTCCTCAATTATTGTATTCAAGTGTCTCTAATTTTGGTAAAACCCCTTTAACCAAAATATCGTTTTAAATATTTTAATTATTTGTTCTTGTTAATATGCATGTTTTAAAAATGGTTTTAAGGATTTATTTATATGGATATTAATGGTTTAAAATTTTAAGCTTCAAGATGGTATGGGACACTTTGATTCAAAAATCTCTTTATTAAATGTTTTAAATGGTTTTGGAAATGGTTTCTTTTTGTATGGATTCATTATTTCAAAATACTAAAATGTTATATTGTGATTGAAATGTGGAAATGTTTTGTTTCCATTATGCATGTTTTATGTGATACGTTTATGTTATGGTTCTTGGGCATTGTTATGAAAACGGGTGGTTCCGTGATAAACTAAGGGCAGGTGAGCCCGATATAGCTCTCCAATGCATTGGGTAACGCGAAGGAGTGAAACGTTAAGGTTTCTCCGAAGAGATTTTAGGGAATATACTCTGATGGGTATTCCAAATGTAACCAAGAGGGTTACTCCCTACGTAAGAATGTTATGAATGCCTCAAGTTACCTTTATGTCTTATGATTTCTATGATTTAGTCATGATTTTATGAGGTAGGATAAGGTGCCTATGTTTTATGGGTAAATTATGATTTCATTCTTATGTATATATGAACTCATGTTTCCTTTCCATATTTTTATATCCCTTACTGAGCTTTTTATGCTCATCCCAAGTTTTTGAAAGGTTTTTCAGGTCAAGGGAAAGGTACATGATAAGATGATAGAGTCAAGGATGTGTTAAGAAAGAATCCATGTTTTTTTTCAATATGTTTCCGTTGATGGGAAGAATGAATACTATCTTTTATGTAACCAATTTGTTTAAATGTGGAATGTAATGCAAGTTTCATGATGTAATTCTATAAAACTCTAAACCTGAAAAGATCCTCAATGTGTAATCTTTTAATAACTCAAGATTAAGTAAGGTTTAAGGCTGGGGCCTTATAAATTGACCCAGATTTTTTGGATGAATGTTTTATAAAATTAGAAAAAACCCTAACATAAACAATACCATTGTAATTAAATGATAATTTATCCCAATTAATCAACCTTTTCTTTTTTCATATTATGTCATCATCATAATCCTTATAAAATCCATTCTTGAAATAATAAATTCAACATCATTCCTTATAATCCAGTGTTAAATAAAACATAAGATGGGTGAGCTCAAATGTTATGGGTAAATAGAAGGAAACAAAATTTAATTTCAACATTAAAAAAATGAACTATATAATTTTATGATAACATAATTTTAGTTCATGAGTATATCAAAAAATTAATCATACCCATCAATACCTAGATGATCATATTTTAAAACATGGAAAAGTAATGGGGCTTCCAAATAAATAATCACGAGTTGTGTGATATAAATAAAAATCGTAAGAAGCATTATAAACCCATAAAAAGAATAAAAAATGTGTTGGTATATGGGGAAGTTTTTATTAATAAACCATGTTAAATTTATTTCTTAAAAAATTATATCCTTGTTAAATATATATAAAAATCACTTTGTTAATTCAATCATTCATTCTTATAAAGACAGTACAAATTACCCAATGTATTGGGGCGCTATCTGGGAGCACCCATATCTTAAGCTATAATGGGAGCACCTCTAACAATCTAAGACTCCACATAATATATATTGTAATGTTCTCACCTAGTGATATCTAGTCATACCCATCATATAATATATAATAGGATCTACTAGTGTTATCTCGACAACACTATCATATAAGCTGTAATAGGATTTCCCATTGCTACCGAGGTCATACCATCATATAATATATATTTGGATTAACCAAAAATATTTGTGATCCTCGATCGTACATTTAAATTCCATGAACCATAACATTACTAAATTTAAAAGTTTTATCATTTCACTATAAAACTCATAAAAAAATAATTATTATTTCATAACCCGATTATCCCATGGAAAAGATATGGGTTTCATATCAATCACATTGAATCATGTTTAACCCTTGTAAAACATATGGTTTCAATAAATTTTTTTGATAGAAGTTTATCCAATTCAAAATAAATGGGTTTCATAATTGAATCATGTTTAAACCATGTGAAAGAAACTGGTTCTATAACAATCTTATTAAAATAATATTTATACATCTAGATAATTAATGATGACGATATTATTAAAAAATATCCCCATTGAACTGAAATTAAAAATTACGGTTATTGAAATTGAATAATGGTTTTACCACTAAAATATCATTCATATAATCAATAATGTAAATATCATATTCATTTTGAAAATTAATTTTTAAAACATAAAACCTATTAGAAATATTTTTCATTGAAAAACCATGGAAAATATAAAAGGAATATTTTAAAATAATTTAAAATTTTCATGAGAAAATTATCCTTTCTGAATTAAAATAAAATTTAAACATATTTTAAATATATTTTTTGAAACATGGTTTTGGAAAAATAATACTCATTTCTATCGTGAAGATGATTATTGATGAAAATATTCTTCTGAAATAATGAGTACAAAAAGAGAGTGAAAATAAAGAGTAAAAATTTATTTTCATGACATAAAAAGAGGATAATATTATTCATGAGATTCTTAGAAATAAATCATAATATTTATTTATTTTATGAATAATAAAAAACATTGTCGATAAATGATGATATTGTAATATAAGACTCTTACCACTTTGGTAACATTGAATCATAATCCCCATAACGTAATATAATTAAATAAAATATAAAATATCATGAAATTAATGATATTAATGATATAACATTTCCAATGAGCATCATATAAACCTCAAGAAAAATATAGTTTTATAACATAACATACTTATCAAATATGGAAAATAAGTAAATAATACCTTACCACATTGGTAATTTTGAAATCATAAACCCTAGTAAATAGAGACCCTAAAATAGATTTTTAAATGTTGAGTCAAAAGTATCATTTTTTAATTTCAATTTAAATTGTTTTTGAAATCTAATACAGTTTATAAAATAATTAATTACTAACTCTTTAATTTCCAATGTATTTTAAGAATTTTTTAACAGAAAACATATATATTATACCATACATAGAATTATTTTTAAAGAATTCATGAATATGAATCTAAATTATTATTCTCAATTATCTTAATGAGTATATATCTAATAATGATCGGATTCTCCTATATAAAATTATATTTAATGAAATTATATATTAACTTCATTTTGAACAAGTGTTATAATAGGACATGACATCAACATCCATAGCATCAGAATCGTACTCATATAGAAAATCATAATGAAATCAATCAGATTTATCAATGTTTAAATTTAGAATACTAAAAAATATATTCTATTGAGATGGAATACATATTAAACTACAAATGGGGTATATTAAAAATGATGTCCAACATTTTAGTATAATATCACTACTGAAGTTCTAGGTGTCCACATCAATATGAAAAACACATAGGGAATATCATCGTTAGAGGATCACGATGACCATTTGAAGTATTCCAATAAATACTTAGTCAGTAGAAGTGTTTGGAGAAAATTAATGTTGATTTTAACTTTATAAAATCTTTGTGTGAGAGAGATATGAAGCAGACAAGATTGAACTACTTGTTCCTCATATTTTTAATATTTTTGTGTTTTATTTTATTTGTGGATCTAAATTTTTTATTAAAATCAATTTATTTTGATGATTGGAAGATAGAGTAACATTTCACTTTATTGATCGAGGTCTTGTGGGTATATCAAGACATTGTTTATCATTGTATAAAGGGATTCTAGGAATAGGAGGATAGAGAAAAGGTGATCATTTTATCGATGGATCATAGGGATAGGGAGATTGACTGATATTTATATAGAGGGATGACACCAGAAAGGGAAAGAGAGAATTTATGGTAATTATAAAATTAGGAAATTATTTAATAACACTATAATTAATTTACTATAAAACAATGGTCATCTATCATATGAGATTTGACACCCTTGGGTTTCATTATTATTATTCATTTTCTTGTCTCATGACATTTATTTTATTTATGCGGTAATTGTAATAATATGTGAATCCTTTTATATTAATATTTTTATTTGTAAATTTTTATGATAATATCATTAATTATTATTGTATTTCCTTGTGAATAAGTTATTAATCTAATTATTATTATATAAAATTTAAGATAAAATTTATACTTTATTATTACTCCATTTTTTCAAAAACATTGTGATTGCAATTCTTTTTTACATTCACTAATTAAACTGTTTCCTTATACGAATACGATTAATATCTTAATAAATCACCACTACATAAATTGATTAAAATTTTATATGATGTTAATATATACTCTCACTATATCATAGGGAATACATTTTAGAAGCTACATGGTTATGATATTTTTTATTAGACCCTAGTTCCCTGTTTGAACACCATTAAAATGCCTAAGAGGGTTTGAGAATACGAATAGTGTTATATTTTTATACTAAGTTTTTTATTATCATTTAATTTTTTTAAACATTAAATTCACCCATATTATATTTATACATATTAATACAAATTACAATCCAACAACTAGTATAAGAGACAAGTCTTTATAATACTGATACATACATATGGTATCAGAGGAGGTTTCCACTAATCATTCTTACTGCTAAAATTTATCTTATGTTAATTATTTTGAGTCAGTTAATTTACTATATAATATATTTATTTATAAATATATGTTACACTAATGTATATAGAAGAATTGAATTCTTCATACTTTTTTTAAAGATGGTTGAACTCATTGTTGGTTCAATAGATTACCACAATCCAAATATACCACATTTTTTAAGGATCTCATTATGAGTATTAGAGATATATAATGAATAAATTCTTTATAAATACTAGTTTTGACAATTTTTTTCATGCTAATAATAGACTATAAGATACCTAACAAGGAAATGGATACTTTTAAAAATTAGGAAAAACAAGAGTATCAATCTAATTATAGAGTTAAGAACACACTATTGTGTTCTATAAAAAGATTCATTTATAGTATAATGTGATATTATGATGATAATAATAATATTTGTAAGATATTATAGATTACTCATTTTGGAACATCAAAGGATTTTGAAACTAGAAGAGTAATTCTTAGATCTGATTATCAAGCATCTTAATTTCCTTATGGGGAACTTATTGCAAATTTTAAAAAAATTATGAAAATAGATAATATTATAGAATCTATGGGAGATAATGGAGAAGAATATGAACTAATTATTGAAAATATAATTAATATCATGGCCAATGAGTTGGAATCCAAGTGAACAATCATTGATGAATCGAACTAGATTATAAAACATAATCATGAGGATAATTTTGGAACCCTTTTTCAATATGAGGATTGATTGAAAAGAGATGTATATAAAGTGATGAAAAATGGGTGTGTATCTTTAACTACTACATAAAATTAAATAATAGATAAAACTACTGATAAAGTTGTTACATTTACCACGAAAATGAAAGTTTGTGTTCAATCTGATTCAAGTGATTTTGAACAGTATAAGAATGAATTAGACACCCTTTCTCAAAGAAATAACTAGATAGTCGGAATTAAATACTTTCGATATCATTATAAGAAAATTAACCAGGATAAGAATGAAAAGAATTATTCTGACGTTACTTTTAATGAGTTCAAAGGAGATGGTCCTATTTGACTATATTTTCTTATATTGAAATGTAATGATTAAAATGATAAATATTCTGGTAGAAATTATAAGATGTTTTGTATGTTAAATGAAAATGAGGTGCATAATGTTTATGAAACATGGAGTGCTAGTGGAAGTAATTCTTCGGTAAATTCTTCAAATAATTGATGTCTATATGAGAGGAATATTTGTATTCTTACTAGAATAACATTTTCTAATTATTTTTTTAATGACAATCGACGCATAATTGATTCATTAAATAATATGAATTTAAATTAAAACTATCATAATGTGAATAATAATATATATTTGGATGAAGAATCCTCCTTAGCTATTGATGATAATTATTTACCTTCTTATGAATAAGGTTCTCTCTTTTCAAAACATTTTGAAAATGATAATTGTAATTATTTTTTAAAAACATAAAAAGGCTAATGAAAAACATGCCAATGACAATTCATGAGGTGATATTTTAACAAATGAGATATTATATTTATCAAAATATAATTTATAAAAATATAATATTTATAAATATTAATAATTATTATAAAATGTAATTTAGGAAATGGATGTTTTGAAATATTTTTTTGAGAAACTCAATTCTAAAACTAATACAGAATTAGATAAAAAATTTGTTATAAAACTAGAGTCCAGAATCACATCACTAAAAAATATTATACAAAACAATACTACTATAAAATAACTTTTGAAAGAAATGTATAAACAAATCCTTCCCCATGATACTAGTTTAAAGATAGGGAATACTTATAAATAATTGGTTTTAGTGACAACATATATGTTTCTATAATTCCCCATTTTTAATAAATTTCAATGTGGAGGTCCTTGGGAAAATAATATTTCTTTAAAAATATTCAATCCATCGGATTTTACAAATCCCATTTCACCAAGGAATTGTGGATTATTAATTTTTTTTTCTAACCTTTCTAGCCTCTAAGAATTTTTTGGTTCCAAAAAGCCTAATTATTTTGTTTTTATGAAAATAAATATAGTACCATAAATAATCATACATGGTACATGGATAGTTGGTGTTCCATACATATAACGAGACACAATGATTTCATTGAATAGATTTTAATGTTGAAACATAGTAATTTTACCTTTAGAGATAATGCTCAAAGATATATTTTTAGAATATGTAATATTTTTTTCATTGAAAATATATAATTACAAATGTTTTATTTTTCAATGGTCATAAGAAAAATTAGCATATTTCAATAATGTGAGGATGTTTACCTTGTGAATTTTAGGAATATTAAATGTATTTTATATAATTCAAAGAATGAATTACTTATGTCTACCAATCGACATGACAATTTTTACACAACTAACATAGAGAACCTTAGAATCTAAGGCCTAACCTTCCATATTGAAATGGAATGTCAATATTGGTTATGAAATCTAAGGTTAGAAAAATATAAAAATAGGAACATAATTATGTTGAATAATAAAATACTTGTTAAAGATCTACCCAATATTATATTTGATTCTTCAAAATATTGTGACCCTTGTCAATATTGTATGAAACATAAGTAATTATTTAAATCAATTAGTGAAGTTTCCACTTATTATTTTTTTAGTCAGTTCACATGGATATTTTTATTCTTGCACAAAATAGAAGTATTGGTGGAAATAACTTTGTATTTGTTATAGATAATGGTTAATAAAGATTAACATGGGTTTATTTTTAGGAAAATATATCAGAATCATTTTTCTATTAAAAAATTTGCATCCAAATTTAAAAATGATAAAACAATTACCTTGATTATTTTAACAGTGATCATTGAAGAGAATTTGTAAATTCATATTTGGATACATTTTTTACTAATAAATCCATTACACATAACTCTTCACCTCATAGAACTCCTAAAAATGGTGTTGTATAAAGAAGAAATAATATTCTTCAAGAAATAACAAGAGCCATGTTGATTTGATACAGAATTTCTAATTTTCTGGGACTAAATAAATTAGTAGTTAATATTATACTATAAATTGTTTTTTGAATTCAACCATTTATTAATAATTTTTTTACGAGTTATAGACTAATTGATAACTGAAAGTGTCATAATTTAGTGTTTTTGGATGCAATGTATTCATCCAAAAGCAGAAAGATAACATATTAAAATTCACACACAAATCTTATGATGATGTATTATTTGTGTATTCCACAACATCAAAGGAATGTAATGTTTTTTAAAAAAATTATTTTACAGTTGAGAAAATATTACATATTAAATATGATAAAACTGATCCTTTTTTCAATAAAACTCAACCAAAATCCTCAGATATGTTTTCCCAAACTGATTATCAATATTTGATATAAGATTAATATAATAAGAAAAATACTAAATAAATTACATTTGAAGTATTTATTAAAGAATATTTTTTACCATATTTTGATGAATAGACATTAAAAAATTTAAGTCAATTGTTTCTTAGGAATATACCTAGTGAGAGTATCATTAGTGATCATAAACCACAAGTTGGGAATAGAATTAATTTGATAATAATGTAAAATATCTTTCTTTTTATTCTATTTTGAACCATAAAATCCTAATAAATCATTAGGTGAGTTGGATTGGATAAAATATATTTAAGATGATATAAATGAATTCTAATGGAAGAATGTGTGGAATTTATTTTAAAGACTCAACAAAACATATGTAAATAGAGTAAAATGGGTTTCTAGAAACAAAAATGTGATAAAATTGGAATTATAATTATAGGTAAAGTAAGACTTTTTTCTAAATTTTATAATAATAAATGGGGATAGATTATTATGAAATCAATGCATCGGTATCAAGACTTTAATCTATTGATATTCTATTAGCCTTTATAACATTATTTAATTTCCCACTTTTTCAAATTGATGTGAAGTGTGTTTTCCTTAGTAGTTATATACCATAGGATGTTTATTTTGAATAAACAAAAGGTTTTCAAGAAACAAAACATCCTGAATACATTCATAATCATACCAAATAATTATATTGACTCAAAAAATCCCCTAGAGTAGGGAATGAAAGATTAACCATTTTTTATTTACAAAAATAATTATGTTAAGGGAACCACTTATCCAACTCTTTTTATAATGAACGTAAATAAAAAAATTATGTTTTTTTAAATATATGTTTATATCATTATATTCAGATAAACATGATAATGATTAATAGATTCCTTCAAAAATATTATAAAATATGAGTTTGAAATGAGTATGAGGAGTGTTTTATCATTTTCCCATTTTTTCAAAATTTAACAAAACCTAGAAGTTACATATACATTTTAATATAAGTATATCAATGATCTTATTAAAAATAATGGTTATAAAAATACTAAAATTATGAGTACTCAATTAAATACCTCAAATATTCTAGATATTGATGATGTTGGGAAACAAGTTGATCAATCAATTTTAAAATACATGATATGAAGCGTAATATACTTAAAATATAGTCATCTAGAATAATTTTTTTATGTATTCTTATGTGAAAGGTATAAATCTAATTGTAGGGAATCCCATTTAAAATATCTAAAACGAAATTTTTTCTCTAAATGAAATTACAAATTTATGACTTTTCTATTCTTATGGAAATGATTTTGAATAGAAACTTTTTCTAGATACTAACATTGGAGGATATATAATGGATTGTAAAAGTACATACATAAAATGTTTTTTATTTGATTATTCATTAGTTTCATGGTCTTGTAATAAAAAACACTTAGTAGAAAATTACACTATCGAAGCCGAATATGTGGTACCTGGAAGTTTTAGTGCTCATGTATTGTGGATGAAAAACACAATCAATGATTTTGGCATGAGTTTTACTAAAACTAATATACTATAAGATAAAACTGGAGACATTTCATTACATAAAAACACTTCACAACACTCTCATTAAAAACACGTTGATATTAGGAATTACATTCACAGGGGTCACTCACAAATAGAAGATATCATTTGAAAATTCATCTGAATAAATGAACAACATGCTGAAATCATTACAAAACCATTACCTTCGAATTGATTTGAAAACATAAATCATAATCTATAATGATCACTATAAAGTAATCATTCATATCTACTTTTTATATATAACATTTCAAAATATGAAGATAATTTGTTTCTTAGGGAAATTATACCTGATTAATGTTTTACAAAAAATTTAGTTTTTTAAAAAATAATTTATTGCCTAATTCTTTCTCATAATGATTTTTTATAGAATCCAAATATCATTTTTTAAAATCAGCTTCATAAAAAGTTTTAACTCAATAATTAATTAAATTTACAAGACATGAGTTTAATTCGAATTAGATTTGAATTTTTTTTCATATTTAGGTTATCATATTATTTTCCATAATCAAAATATTGGATTTAGGTTTCTCTTTAAATATTTATTTCATAATAATTTTTTAAACATATCATATCAAATTTTACCCTAATATATAATTTTATAATTCAATGGAAAAAATTATAACATTGATGATTCGACTCAAAAAGGCATTCTTATTTCATTTATGTTTTGACGTTATTCAATTATTATTGACTTCATACTTGATTGTTGCATTTTTTTTTGAAATTCATGGTATCCAAGAAATATGATAATCATTTTTTTAAACTCATGAGTTTGAATTCATTTAATATAATTCTTGGAATATTTTATCAACCATCAGATAAAATGGATCAAATCTTAGCCATTATATATTTTTGTTAGATCAATTGTCACTTCAAATGGTTAAATAAAAGGAACCCCTTATGTCCCACATCATTCATTTTAGAATTATAATTCAAATTTATTCTTTGTTTAATTCATCAATTCTAATTATTCTACTCATTTATGAGCCTTCATTAGCATCTCCAAAAATGATGGCACCTACAAAAGAATACAACTATTGGGTTGTTTTTCACGAAGGGTTTATATCTGATCTATTTCTAATAAATATCAGTCATCTTTTTGAACGGTGGCCAATTTTCAAAGTTGAAAATCATTATATATTGAACAATTAGACCCTAATTATGATTTTTTATATATAAATTTGGTTATGGATTTTTATGATTCTGATTTTTTTAAAGAAGATAGAAAATAAATATTTTTTTAGAAACTATGAGAAGTATTACAAGATAAAAACTAGGGATACTGAAGTTTTCCTTATAATTTCATATAAAATAGATGAATTTTTTTCATCGCATTAATTACCAAATTCAAAGGGTATGTTTATCTAAGAATGATCTGAAAAATATTAGTTTATTAATGTTTCAGATGAGGAATGTATAATGATTTCTCATCTAATTACAGATCTTAGAGTCTTATCCCTTAGGATGAATGGGTTTCAGATTCAAATAAAAAGTGATATAGATACATTGAATGTATCAGATATTTTTATTCTCAAATACTTGGTAAATATGATAAAAATAATTTTGTGAAAATTTGTTCTATTGAAAGTTATGAATATAAAATCTGAATGAATCAAGTCTCAGAACATAATTTTTCCAACATTTATAGGAATGATGATTTCATAAAGTACGAATCATTTTAACATTTAAATCAAGTCTAAGCCTCTCATATAAAATATGATACTTATTAGTGATGAAACAATGAAATGGATGAAGTTTTTTTTCTACGGATACAAATTTATTGTAAATAATACTCAAGTTTCTGCATCCATAGTAGAATTAATGACAACTGGTTTCTTTAAACTCTTCTAGCTCACAAATCCACCACTAAGACACAATAAATATCCAGATTGTGACTTCATATCATTCTAATCTTTCTAAATACCAATATTAGCATACCCTCTGATGACAAGCTCCTCATCTCCTTCATAAAACAAGAACATATCCTTAGTACTTCTCAGATACTTAAGGATAGTCTTAACAGCAGTCTAATGTTTTTGTCTTGGATATATGTGATATATTCTTACCATGATCAGTGTATAGGAAACATCAAGCCTGGTACATAACATGACATACATGATGAATCCTATATCCCAAGCGTGTGGGATTTGACTCATTCTATCATAATCATTTTGTTTCAAAGGACACTTTTTCATAGAAAGATGTAGGCCATGTGACACTAGAACCAATCCCCTATTGGATTGTTCCATACTAAATCACTTTATTATCTGGTCAATTTATATACCCTAACATAGTCCAAGTAGCCTCTTGGATCTATCATGAGTGGTCTTGATCCCTAAAATGTATGCTGCATCACCCATTTCCTTTTTGGAGAAACACATTTTCAACCAGTCCTTAACTGACTATAAGACTGGTACATCATTTCTAATAAGCAATATGTCTTAAAAATATATTACTAGGATTATGACTACATTCCCATTAATCCTCTTATAAATACATACCCACATTCATTATTAATGTATCCAAATTCATTTAAGGCTTCATCAAATCGAATGTTCCTTGACCTGGATGGTTGCTTTAATCCATAAATGGATTTATACAGCTTGGAAACCCATTTGGCTTCACCAGGAGTCAAAAACTCTTTTGGTTGTGTCATATAGACATCTTCTAAAAGGTTCCCATTAAGGAATTCCATTTTGACATCCATCTTGAAAATCTTGAAGTCATGGTAAGATGTTATGGAAAGTATGAATCTTATGGATTTAAGCATGGAAACTGGTGATAAGGATTCATCATAGTCAATTCCTTGAAGTTTTCTGAATCCTTTATCCACTAGACTTTCATTATAGGTTCTAACATGACCTACCATGTCCAACTTTCTCTTGAATACCAATTTACATCTAAAAGGATTTACAAAAATTGGCTCATCATCCAGAACCCAAACTTGGTTCTGATACCTGGAATCCATCTCCGAATTCATAGCTTCTTACCATCTTGCAGCTTCTGAGATTTCAACTACTTCCTTTTAGGATAGAGGTTCATCATTTTCCAACAATAATTATTCACCATCATTGGTGACTAGGTATCCAAATCTCTATGGATCCCTTAACTCAATTTATATCTTACACAGTACTTGTGTTTCTAGTACCTCTTCCACGAGGACCTGTGAAACTTGTTCCTGTACCTACTCATGTGTATCATGAGCATCAACATCATCTATGTCAATCTTTCTCCCACTATCCATTTTGAGGATGTGCTCCCTCCCAAGAAAGGCAGATTTTATGGCAAAAATCACTTTCTTGTTTGAAGGGTAATATAGGTAATATCCTTTTGTTTCCTTAGGATATCCTATAAAGATACACCTCATGCCCCAGGGTGCAAGTTTGTTTCCTGAGAACACCTCAAAAATTTTCTGGCATTCCCATACACATGTGTGTGAAAAAATGGTTTTCTTTCCATTCTATAACTTAGAGAGAATTTCATTTTCCACCTTAGTTGGTACAGGGTTTAATATTTGTGTTGTAATTTGTATTAAATATCCCTAAAAGGACTACAAAAAATCTATATGACTCATCATCAACCTCACTATGTTCAAAAAGTTTTGGTTCTTCTTTTCACTAACACCATTCCACTATGGATTATAAAGAGGAGTGAGCTGATATAGAATCCCAGACTCATGTAGAATATCGATGAACACTTGGTTCAGATATTCTCCACCTCGATCCGATCAAAGCTTCTTTGTCATTTTACCAAGCTGATTCTCTACTTCATTCTTGAATTCCTTGAATTTATCTAATTCTTATGTCTTGTACCTCATTAAGTAGACATATTCATATCTACTCAAATTATAAGTAAAAGTAATGATGTAATTATATCCACCTCTAGCTTCTATTGAGAATGGTCCACTCACAGCTTTTTTCACCAATCCTATAAACTCCATGTCCCTTTCACCCTGTCCACCAAAAGGAGGCCTGGTCATTTTACCATGTAAATAAGCATGACATCAATCCAGTGGTTTTATCTCAATAGAGTTTAATTATCCATCCCGACAGATCTTTGTTAAGTGCTTCTAATTTACATGACAGAGATGGTGATGCCACAACTAGGCGATGTATGAGTCAAGTGAGTTTGTTTCTTAATCTATTTCCAGAACTTGGTTTTCGTAATTTAATACATACAAACCATTACATAAATTCCTCATACCATAACATACGTTGTTCTTATAAAATATACAACCCTTATATACAAACATGAAAATAAATCCATCCATATCCAAACATGATATAGAAATTATGTTTTTGGTAACCCTAGGAATATAATAACAGTTATTTGAAACTATAATCATCCCAGTTGGAAATGAGAGGTGGTAATCACCAATGGCTAACACAGCCAGCCTAGCACCATTGGCCTCTCGAAGATCCATTTCTCCATTGGAAATATTTCTAAATCTACTTGGTTCCTTCATTGGAATAGAGATGTGAGCCCCACATGTTGTATCTAAAATCGAATGTGTTGAAATGGAATGATTACACTCGATAACAAATGCACCTTTAGCATCCCCATTCTTTTTGGTGAAGTTCCACTTCTAGTGGCCTTGAATTCCACATGCTAAACACACCACCTCCCACTCCTTGCCCTACCTCTATATCTTCCCCTTATTGGAGGGATGGCGCATTAGGGCTTCAGACCATTTATAATTCTTTGGCCCTTTTTCCTTTTCCTTCCTTTTATTATTCACTATAAGGACTACGGGTTTGTCACACCCCATGTCCTTATCTACCAGGAGAATTATAGTCAGATGTTATGATATACTCTTCTCATTGTTTCATAGGTTTTAGTTGAAAATAATGCTAGATAAGGTCATGGGCAGGGATTATAGGATGAGATCGGTTTGCAACCCATCTGAGAACGTAATCCCTAAGATTTCCAAGCGTTCAATGTAACCAATAAGCTTTAATACATGAGGACCAGCTGGCGCAGACTCTCCATGTTTAGTTGTAGAAAAATAGTTAGAGATCTTATATCTCTCTTGTCCCGCCTTACCTTGATACAGATTCTTAAGATAAGGCATCATGTTATACAGGTCCATGTAGTCATGTTTCTTCACCAGCACATTAGACATGGCTAATAGCATGAAACACTAGACATCTGTGGAATCATCTATATGATTCATATTGAGAGATAGTTCCTCATCACTGGCCTCTATTCCTAGAACAACTAGGATGGGCTCTTCAATCATATACATTTTTCTCTCATGGAGAAGGATGAAACATAAACGCCTCTTCCATTCCTAGAAATTGGTGCTTGTGAGAAGGGTTTCCTTCTTGAGTATGGATCAAAATGATATGTTTGAAGTCATTTTTCTTGTTGTTTCTATAATTTAATATGAGAAAAGGTTTAGTACAATATACTGATAAAACTGAGAGAAATAAAAAAATTAAAACTTATTTATCCCCAACTATTTTATCAAAATCCAATAGTCCTCACAATTGATTTTGGAATATTTTGTAGCCTAAATATTCTAGTTTCAAGGATCCATATTCCTCTACGCATTACCCAAAATAGGGTTGGTTAGGAAACATGATTGTCTTTAGGTAGGCATTCCAAATGCCAACTGCATTAACTCGGAGATCCATGATCTACTGAGTGTACTCCCCTATCCTGAAATCCTTTTATTTTGGATTTCCCCACCCTCTGCCTATTTGTCACACCAGGTCCTACTGTGGTAGTCAACCCATGTAGCGAACCAAGTCTATTCAACCCAATACCATGAATTATAATTCCTGATAATTGAATACACCCCAACTAGGGTTTGTTAAGAACTTTGAAATATGGTTGGATTCTAACCAAGATTATGGAAGGATATACCGACTTAATATTTTCATTGAGGGATTTTATCCTTATACATAAATTTCCATTTTATTATCTTTTTTAAATCCTTGTTAATATTATGTGGGGTATAAATAAGTGATTATCCATATCTAAGTTAATATTTACTCATAATACGGACTTCATTTTATTTCATTATTTCATGCTAGTTTAATTCATTAATTGTGTGATCGTGACGACACACCCACAATAAATAAACCCAGAAACTAAAAAAATAAAATAAATGGTATGATCATGAGCTTGTTATATTAGTTAGTTTATCTAGCAGTTGATAAACTAACCCATGACCTAGGGGAGAAAACCCATGAACCAATTAGGTCCATGTTTACAGCTTTCCACATTTTCACCTTTGTATCTCTTTGGATTGGTTGTACCTTGGATCTAAAATTGAGTTTCCTGCACTAGCTTGGGAGCTCCATCTATTAATTTTGTTTTTATATCACTCAAAAGTGAGGGGTAAAATAGGGTTTTACATAAAAAGAAACATTGGGTGCACATTCCCTATATATTAATGAGAAGAAGGCTCATGGGCCATCAAATTTAATTTAAATAGAAAATTAAAAGTAACCATTCACATAAAAAGGTCCTGGTCTAGATCATAATCATCCATACATTCCATGATTATTATGCATAAATAAAACTATAATTCAATTATTTAATCGTTATTGTATATGATAAATCATGCTTGAATCAATTAATTATCTTTAGATAATCAATCATTTTATCTTAAACCCTTTTTCTGAATTTCCTTGAGATTCCCATCCATCATAATTTTAAACAAATAAATTCATTTAAAATTATCTTTATATGTAACAAGTACCTTGGAGGCAACCCAGTGAATTCCCATTCATAACAACCCTATGAGCTGAAATGAACATTACACATAAGTTAAATTAAACACCCATACATATATATCTATCACCTATCATGTTTTGTGTTGCAGCATTACACCTGCACTATGGTACATGTCTCAAGGGTTTGTATAATATAATAATAAATTTTAATAAATATGTGTAATTTGGATGAGTATACAACATGTAGATCTGACTATGTGGAAAGTACATTTTTCAACCGTCTATCCAATGTACACACCTATGTAAATGGAATGCATATGTACTTCATAAATCCTAAGAGTACACAATGTGTTCAGTTGGACACACGCCGTGTAGTATCTGCACTACACAGTTTCTAGCCGAGCAAGTCGTGTTTGGGATACATGGTCCAACCCTATCCTGAAGGGACTACACACTATGTTCAGTAGACCACATGGTGTGTAATCGAGACACCGTGTGCCACCTATTCATGATCAATACACGGTGTCATTTAATATATTAAAATACTCCATCACATGGACTGATTTGGCGTACCTGTCTGATGCATTGAACCTAGACTAAATGGTGTGTACTTCAAAATACACACCATGTATTCGAGTGTTGTATGACCAGGAACATTTTCCACCTCTAGATGAGATCCTCTATTTTATTTTAAACAAAAATTAAAATAAAAAATTATTTCTGTAAGGTGAAATGGGAACGAGAGAGGAGGAATAGATCTCAATATTCAAATTTTCAGAATGATTAACTTGAATTGAAATAACTAAATTATTAAATTAATTAATCTCCAATGTAAAACTAAATAATTATAATCCATGATATGACCCCTCTAATACAACTTGTAGGTTTTGTGTGCAGTAGAAGCACATTGGTGGGTGTGCCTAACATTAATTTTTACCATTTAACAACATTTAATCTGTGATCCATCATGATAAAAAAACACTGGATCGTCAAATTAGAATGAAGAACAAAGTAAAATATTGGAGTCCCTAAACCATTAAGAGTATCATCAAATGATGGTTATAATTAATTTAATTAAAAAACAATAATTACCTTGATGGAATTCTCTCTCCGTTTGATGTTTCCAGTCACAATCTGATGTGATCCGTCACTGCATCATAGAATCCATGTGTAGAATTCCTCTTGTGGTGATACACACGTGCATCATGTAACTCTGTACATCGTCGAAGGGATATCCGAGTTCTAGCACAGAAGAGCCATCTCTTGCAATGACCGCTTTCTATTGCCATGATCTGGTGGAGGTGGATCTCTCTCTCGTAGCATTAGAGTGTTCTTGGAAAAAAAAATCTCACTTGGCTAGAGAGATTTATCTAAATTCATTGTGCACAACCACAAAAAAGGTATAGGCTAATGAGAAATATATAATTGGGATTTTTAATTTAATAGAATAATAAATGTAATTAATTAATTGAAATCATTTATTCATTTCATTGAATTCTTAGTAATACCCCATGTCTAATAATAAAAGTTGACTATTATTATTACTTAACATGTACCCAGTGAATTACACCTAATATTATTTAATTAAATAAGTAATATTATTTCTCATAAATTCTGAGAAAACAATAGACATCGTGTACATTTACTAAAGATGGCGTGTACTTTGGTTTTTCCATTTTTCTTTATTTCCTCCCCCACATTTATTAGTCCTGGAATAATGGATATTTATTTATCAAATAAATATCAATGCATTAGTTGATAATAAATATATTATTTCTCCCACAATATATTCTCTTGAATAACTACTGTTGAAACAAATGTGATCAGGCATCCTTAAATAATTATTAAACCACAATCGGGAATAGCCATTATTCAACTTGTTAAATTAATATTTAATTGAGATACAATGATACACTTAGTGTTTGACCCTCTAGGCCTCTTTCTAAGTGGAATTAGGTAGATCCTGTCTGAAGTCAAAGGTTATTGTCTAGAAACACACCAAGGAACCAATAGAGAATGAAATTAATGCCTCAATGACGTGTCACCACCTCCAAACACTTAACGTGTAATATAATCCCTTTTTCTCGATATCTCTAATAAAGTTGGTTGCGTGCTGGTTTCATCAACCCATGTGCTCGATTATTATTTATTTGACTTCGTGGAATTGAACTCTCCCATTCCTTATCATGGACATGGATTTATTTAGGACATATAAATTCCAAAAAATGTTTTGATATATCTACATTAATTATAGAACAGACGGGACAAATCCTTTCTCATGTTATCTATTAATGCAGTATTACTCATGAAACACCCAATATATCCTACCTCGCTGCGAACAGTGCATCATCACAGTTTTCATCTATACATCTAAGTGTGAAAGTTGTAATACCCATTAATAATAATCATAAAATCTAAAGACCAATACAGACGTCTGCATATAGAAACATCCAATGACACAATGAAATGTCTATTTCTTACTAGCGGATTTCGTTCTCATAATATCCTCCTGGATATTTCTATGGTCGCACACCATGAGAAGGTGCCTCAATGTTTTATGAGTCCCCACCCCTAATGGCCTATATTATTTGTGTCTCTAAAATAACATCGTCTTTCCATAACACATATATTAAAGAACAATGTCATGGAACTTATGGGTTCTCATCATAGTAGGGATCTGCTATGACCCTTTAATGAAAATATTATCCATAAGAAATTACCACATGCATCGTAATGCAAAAGAACAATCAAGATGTGATAAGGTATTTATTAATGAATAATGTACAAAGTAGTCGATTCTAGTCCACCAACTCTAACATATAATGCAATATACTCTCAGTGTTTCTTATTTTTTACACGATAAAATATAATTTTGTTCTTTTCAAATCATAGGGATTTACGTCCTCTCCCCTTTACATTACGTCATCCCCATAATTTGAACATTATCTTGATAGTCAATGGGTCTAAATTTTAAATTAAATTTATTGTTAACCCACATCATGAAAAGGTTTAGTAAAACATATTATTTATATTTGAGAAGTGAATGTACAAATGAGTTATGGAATAACACATTACTTGGTTTCCAAACAAGATAAAATATGTGAGTGTGGAAGAAATGTGTAAATAATTATTGTGATTTATTGAGGTCATTGGTCACATGAAAGTGAATGATCTGTTGAATATTAATCGCCAAAAACAAAAAATATGTGTTAATCAAAAAGAAAATCAATCAATTAGAATTAAAGGTACTAGGATCATTTTCAGGAATATTTTCCTAGGGTTATGTAATTATCATACCATATAGACTATGAGAATATGTAAATATAACTAAATTATCATATTCATTTCATACTATAATCATTTTGAATATAAATATCACCTTTTTCTCAAAATGATGTGTAATTTTTAATGATTTTTAATTCTCAATGCACTAATGTTGACATTTGAAGTCCATAATGTCATTAAAGGGATAAAAACATACTCATCCTATCATTTTACATTAAACAAAATCTAAATAGTTTCAACATTGTAAGATAATATAAAATTGTAGAAAACCATCATACATTGATCTCTAAATTTTAATACCCAATGTTCAAACCAAATACTTCCATAAGTAACTATCCTTAAAATTATTCAATCATTTAATGAAAAATTTCCCAAAACAAATATTAGAAGGATTTGAACATAAATTCTTCACAGATAAATAAATCGTTATTATTGAAACAAAATGCCATATTTTTTCAAAATAAACATTATCATTAACTATAAAAATTTCATACTATCTAGGACATCATTCATACTATTTATATGTTTCAAATCATTTTTGTACTTTTGTTGGGGGTTCTTGCCCTACAAACTTACTAGATGTGATCGATTGTCACCCGAAATTAGGGTAATATTTTTTTTCATAAAAAATTGAATCCTTCCAAAATAAAGCTTCTTTTTAATAATAGGTTTCAAAAATATATTAACCAAATAAAACGTCTTAACAAATTTCAATTACAGATCCAATGTTTTTACTACTTTAAATCACCATATGGTGTATTGAATGATTTTAAATTATTATCAACATTATTATTATTGACCAATGATGGCATCAACAACCCTAAATATAACCACACCTGAAAACATTATAATCTCCAAAGTTATCCCAACCATTTCATTGATACCAACAATAATATCCCAGAACATTCACTCCCAAATTCAGTTTAGAAATCATAAAAATTACATTTTCAGATTTGATGAAGGTGGTTGTGGCCGAATTTTCATCATCCAAAAAGGACTATATCAAATTGAAAAACTGGATCACATAAATTCTTCATAATATTTTAGGATTAGTGCTTTATATAATTACAAATAAAATCCAACATAAACAACACCCATGACATTATATGATCATTCCTCTAACATAATCCACCATCCTATATTTAACCTTATGTAATAATCATCATCCATATGAAATACATTCAAGATATAAATAATTAAACCACATTATTTATAACCTGGGGGAAATGAAATAGAATAAGGGTGATCTAAAATGAACCGTAAGAGTAATCATAAGAATTATAAATTTAATGTCATAAATTAGAATAATAAGTGCATATGTTTATAGAAATATAATCATAATTAATGATAGAATCAAAAATTAATTCATACCAATAAATACCTGGATTATCTAGATTGAAAACATTTAAATGGAAATATTTATGATAATCATCAATGATGATCCATGTGATATCGATCAGGATAATAAAAATCAATATAAATATATTACAAGAATCACAATATTTTTTTGGAATATTGGAAAAAATTTCATCATAACCCATGTTGAACTTGTGTTATAAATAATTATAGCCTAGTTAAATCCATAGGAGAAATCCTTTGGTAACTACTTTTTACTTTTATATCAAGACAATGTACATTACCATGTGCATTCAAATGCTATCGGTGTGAACCCATGATTTTAGATCTAATGGACTCACCCAACATTATCTTGGACACTTTACCGTATAATCTATAAAAGGATTGCTCGGGGCTATATTGGATTATGCATCACATATGTTGTAATGGGATCAAAAGACAATATCTAGACTACCCCTTCATATAAGTGATAACAGCTCACTCGATGCTCCCTATGACACCCCATTGTATAACATGTAATGGGCTCACCAAATTATTTTGAAAAAAAAAATATATTTAACTCCCAATAACTACAACATTTCTGATTTAAAAGGACATTTCATTTCATCAATGAACGCATAAAAACATGATTATTTTCTCAAAACATGATTAACCCATAGACATAAAATGGGATTCATATCAATATAATCAAAAATATTTAACTTATGAATAAGAAATGTGTTCCATTAAAATATATTTAAATAATGTTTAACTCATGTAAATTAAATGGGTTCTATAAAATTTCATTGAAACATGGTTAACTCATGAAAAATAGATAGGTTCCATGAAAATAAAATAGAAAATATTTTAATCCATATAGTGAAATAATGAGGATAACATTATTATAAAATATCCCAATTGGATAATAAATAAAAAAAATGGTTTCTAATGTTTGTAGGAATTACCATTAAAATATAATTAAAATCATTCTTAATAGAAATATTATATTCATTTTAAAAATATGTTATTAAAATATTAAACATTTTTAAAATACATTTTCATAAAAACAACCATGACAACATAGAATGTATGATTTAAAAATAATTTAACAATTTCGTGAATAAAATATAATTTTGTACATAAAATTAATTTTTAAAACATTTTTTAAATTTTTTTAGATAATATTTTTTAGGAATAAATGGCATTTCCCACCGAGTAGATGATTATTAATAAAAAAATAATTTGAAAAAATGAGAACATAAAGAGATTAAAAAAATAAATTAAAAAATTTTATTCTCATAAAATAACCATAGAAGAAGATGATTCTTTTGTATCTTGAGATATAGATCTTAATATTTCCTCATTGGAATAATAATAACAAAAAAATTCCAATAAACGCCCAGATGTTATCTTAGGACATTTACCACATTGGTAAAATTGAATCATAACCTCCAAGAAATAATACAATTTAATGAAATATATTGTATAATAAAAATAAGGATATTCATGATATAACAGGTCTGTGGATTAATTTATAGTCCTCATAAAATATTATAGGGGTATGACATAACATACTTCTCAATGATAGAAAATTAAGACAAAAATCCATTACCACTTTGGCATCATAGAAACTATAAAACAATGAAAGATTTATCCCAAAATGAATATGTAAATCACCATAAATATAAGTATAGTAATGAAAAAATAAATTAATGTGTAATATAAACACCACATAACCAAATTATTTATGAATATTTAATATTTCTCATTGAAATAAAAGTGAGAGAACAAAACTCATAACATGAGCCTAATTCGTCGCACTTTTTCTTTATATTCTACAATAATATTAATATGTTAATTATTTAATTTCAGGATAACCATTCCATATTTATTATATATTTTATTTTATTTATGAATTTTTTATACAACTACTTAATCAATTAATTTTACACCTGACCTTTTGGCATTATTTACTTTATGTGTCAAAATCAACTTTTGTAGGTTGACTATGATCAATGAGGTTATTATTTAAGCATATCCAAAATAATATTCATGATATAATTACCATATTATTAGATAAAATATTATTTTATGTCAAATCAGGGAATGTGTTTTTGATAAATTAATTAACATTATGATATTAGAGATGTTAGGTCGTATATACGCAAGACTAAGATTCCCAATTTTCAATGATATTTATGGAAAAATTGTAAGTAATATTTTATCAACATATATTGATAATAAGAAATTATTTAACATATTATTTAATTATAAATTCAAATAAATATCATTCTTGTGATGTGGTGATGAAAAAAACAATCACATTGCAAGGAGGAAGTAGTTGTCCACAAATCCACAAACAATGTTATATTTTTTTAGTGTGTGAAAAGGTAAATAGAAAAATATATATTATATTTAAAAAAGATAAATATAATCTCAATATCATTAAAAAAATTATTTAAAAAATATATATGTATTATGTTTACAGTTATTACCTTCAATGAAAAGAGTTATCGAAAAATGAATCGCATCGCTTTGCGGGGTGGTAGTCCCACAAACATGTGGGCCACATTAGCATATCACTTACGGAATAAATAATAAAAAGGTATATATGATATAATATCTCCATAGGTAAAATTGGATTATATTTATCATATATAAACTTTATAACCATATTAATACCCATCCCTAAAAGGTGGTAATGGAAAGCTTAATGACATCATTTCGCAAGGCGGTAGTCTTCCATACACATGAATTATTAATTCATTAACCTTTTGATTGAAGGGTGTGATTTTTTATCATAAACATAAAAATTTATATATATTTATACTTATGATCCTGATTTTATTATATCACCTTAGAATAAGTAGTATTTTATCAGGTGGAGAATGAAATAAAATAAAAATGATTATTGATGAATGTTACCACTTCTTCGGGTTATTTATTTTGGTTTTCACCGAAGGACATACCTAGTAGGATTTTTGAAAAAATTTAGTCTTCAAGGATGATATGAGGAATTTTAAAATTTAATTTTTTATGTTTTGGTTTAACTAATTAGTTTATAAGGTTTTAAAAATGGTGGATAGTGGGTTGTATTTATAATTGAGGCAAGTGGCCAACTTATATTTATTTTTCATGAATGTTTGGTGGACCCACATTTTATCTTACCAAATGGATCCAATAATAGTCCATTCACTATTCATGAATTTATAATACCAAAATATGGCTATATAATGGGTTATGGAAAAGAATCTAGGTCATTATCCACTTACGTTCAATGTTTAATCCCTTGGTACACTCAATTTTACATTATTTGGTATGATTAATTATAACTATTTTCAACAATTATTATGGTAAATATTTAAAAATTAATTATTATAAATTATAAATTATTATGATTCCAAATATGGAATCCATTTTTAAACATTCCATGCATACATGTGTATAAAATTAAATTAATTTTAATCATGAAAACATGATGATACAATTATTTTTCAAGATGATTAATTTTTAGAAAAAAGTGAACTTATATTAATAAAATGAATATTAATAATAATTATAAGAAACACTATTAATATTTAATGATATATTTTATCTAAATTTAATTTAATACATTACTCAATAAAAATTATTTTAATTAATTAAAATTAAAAAACATTAGATATTATAAAATATTTTTTAGAAAAAATCATTTCCAAACTCAAAAACTAGCATATAATAAATTCCAATAAAAAGTTTATTAAAAGTAATTAAGTGTATAAAATATAACTGGATAATTAAAATTTTTCATTTAATCATATTTTTAACATAATTATACTTTTAAATTACTATAATTATTGAAATGAAAAGTAATTTTTTTGAAAATTTTTATTATTCAATATTCACTGAAAATAATAATTTTCTGAGATGTCACAAAATTTCCCCTAGAGAAAAATTTGTTATTTAAATTATAAAAATATTTTAATTTTATCAAATAAATTTTCTAATATATCTAAAAATATTATAATAATTTTACCTTAAAATTTTAAAAACAATTTTGACGATAACCTATTTTTGCAAAATAAAATAACTTTACTAAAAATTGATTGACATTTAAATAAAAAATAAAAAATAATTGATATTGAGTAATAAATAAATAAATAAATAAATATCATAAATTATTAATTTTATTCATATCCTCCAATTTAACATCTATTTTATAATTGTAATATAAATTATGGGTCGTTTGCGTCCAGTATTGTGTGTTTAATATTATAAAGAAAATAAAAAACTTGGGGTTGTGCATAACAAAAGATAAACTATGTATTGAGTGAAATGGAAGGTAATATCTGGGTTGTGTATCATTTTTTCCCTATTTAATATAATTTTCTTCTTTTAAAATCATATAGTGTTACATATTTTATACTCTATATAATATTGTATGATTTTTTTATGTTATTGATATTCATTATGATTAAATGTTGAATAGATTGGAAAATGTAATTTTTAGTATAGTTGGGTTTTTCCTAATAGTATGTTTTTTATGTGTTAATGATTTATATTGAAAAATTTGGAATATATAATTAAATTTAATAAATTAATTTATTGGTAAATGTAGATGAATATGTATTTTTAATTGAAATAATAATTTTGTGAAAATTTTGATCATTTTACTATTAGTAGATGGTATGATAAAATATATTCCGAAATTCTAATACAGAGTACATGTATCAAATAATTCATCTCATATGTGATCCATTTTTATGCATTTAATATTCACACGTGGAAAATAATAAATATATGGACCAAGATATAATGTTGAAAAAATAATAATGAATGAGTCTAGAATTCTATACACACTCTTAATGATAATAAATAGAATAATTTTGTGTTTGATGTGTGTACCAATGAAGACCCAAATCACACATTGGGATTGGGAGAGTGATGACTCAATTCGAGGAAGGTAATTAATGATTTCGGTAATATTTATATAAATAATTTTATTAGATTATATATTAAAATTGACTTAACATTTTTTTTAATTTTGAGTAAATGGTGTTGACAGATGACAATTTAAGGAAAATGGGAGTGTTCTATGGAATTAGGAAAACCATATTTCTTTAATTAAACTAAGTGGTAAAATATGTTTTCAACAAAAAACATGGGAATATGTAATTTAAGACTGTTAATTTTTTAAAAAGGTTTTATTTTATATTTAATAATAAGTATGTCTTGGGAAATAAATAAGTACTCATTGATGTTTAATTCTAGTTCAAGAAATATATCTATTGAAATAATTATTTTGTACAATAAAGTGTTTCATTTATTATTGATACATAAAATTTAATTCATTAGAATTTGTCATGTGTGGGATAATATTTGTATCATTATGGATATTCTAAAAAGAATATAATCTCCCCATATATTTAAATGATGGTGGATTTGTAAAAATTATTTTTTACCATATAGGAAATGGATATATTTTAATTACATTATTATTAAGTTTTATAGAAACCTAAGATAAATATATAAAAATAATACATTAACACCACGATTTAATTTGTATATCACACAAATATTTGATAAAATTAATGTAGAGTTAGATTTAGTATCTTTGTGATTGGAAAAAACCTATTTTATTAATACACATGAAAAAATATATATTTTTATTCTTATAAATACACATTTCATAATATCTCATATGAAATGATCTTCTTTGTATCCTACATATTTGGGATATTAGAAAGGGGTGATATCAAATTCTCTTTAGTGAAACAACTGATCATGGAGTAACAGATCATGAAAATGGATTATGAAACTTATAACACATAAATTACAAAATAAAATATGAAACTTCATTGTAATAATGTAAAAAATAATGTTATAGTATAACTAAATTCTAAAAAAATATTTACGGATGCATAAATGATATGGCATGGCCCAAGAACGTCTCAATAAACATATAACATTATAATATGTTATAAATTATTAGAATAATATAAAAATATGTTATAATCAGAAAAACCTATAATTTAATTCAAATTAAATACATCATGAATATCTAACATAATTTTTTGAACAATCTTGAAATTTTATTTAATAATATGAAATGGAAATTCGTGAAAAAACTAAATCTGTATAGTTTTTTTTATTTGGATACTCCTCCAATGTACCCTTGTTATTGGGATAAAAGATATCATATATCACTTTATATTAGGGTTAAATCATCTAGTTTACCCTTTCGATTGGGACTAATACACCCTTTAATATCATTGAATTGGATTAAATCTTCAAATTTATGACATTGTCTTGGGATAAATCCACCCATATACCTATTTTATTACGATAATTCGTCTCATGTACCATTTCGAGCTCACAAAACATAAGCATAGACTAATGCATCAAAATAATATATTTTAACCCACACATAACCATCCATAATAATGTGTGCCGCTTGAAAAAAATAATAAACAAGTCTTAATGAAAACATTGAAAAATAAAAAGTTACTTAACTTCTTAATAATTTCAAATAACATGACCATAAAAAATAATATAATATAAATACTATCATTTTTGTAAAAAAATTATATGTTAATAACATTTATTGGTTGTTCAGAAAAAATCACATCATGAAATAAAATAATATATTAGAAATATATATGAAAACAAATAAAAAAAACCTCTTAAAATAATGATGTGAAAAGAACCTTCAAATATTTGTGAAGGGAAGGAGAAGAATTATGAAATCCTTAGAACAATCTGAACCAAATAAAACATCCTTAAAAATTCATAAGGTCCAAAAAAATATATGTGAAAATACTTTCAATAGAATATATTATCAAATGAATCTTTAATAATGGAGACCTAAAAATGATAAAAATAATTCAGGAAATGGGAGTGAAAATTTATTGAAACCTATACTTTTAAACATAATAATATATAAAAAAAATTCAATATAAATTTTTAAAAATAATTAAAAAGTATTTAACTTCATAAAAAAAATTTCTTATGGAACCAATAACAAGGCATAAAATTTATGAAAATAATTTTTTTGGGGATAATAAAACCTTTTTATTTTGAAGTAATATAAAATTATTATGGACTTTTTAAATTATCCTTGTTGAATAAAATCATTGAAAAATTATTATGAATCAAATATTTTAAAATGATCGAAGGGATTGAAAATTATAATTGGAAAATAAAAACAAATATGAGTTTCCACTATGGAATGTATATCATTAGTGGGAAGTAAAAACATGGATATTGAGTAAAAAACATTAAATATAATGATAATTATTCATAAAATTGTAGTTTAGTGAAACAATATAATGCTCAAGGAAGAATAATTTTGTGTAACATTTATTCCCTATAATTTATAATGAAAATGAAACATAATATCATTAATTGTTATAATATATCTATATTAAAGTATAACAATAATAGAAGAGTGATTATGTCTAACACCCAGTAATTTTAAAAGGATAAAATTTTGTTCAATAACATGAATTAAATTCTACACTATGGAGAGATGAGTTCTTAACTCCTCAATACATTATGATGTTTTTATTTAAAAATAAATTTAATCTCTTTGATGTCTTGCGGTACATGCATCCTCACAATTTTTATGTTGGATGACTTATTCAACCAGTAACACCAAGATTAATTAATGATAGTATATAATCATTAAAACCTCTCCAGTAAAATAATGGGTATTAAAATTATTATAATATTTACTAATTATATATATATATATATTCAAATAAATATCATTTATTAAAAAAAATTAATCAAATAGTCAATCAATTTTTCCTAAAGTGATTTTATTCTTCAAAAATAGTTTTTAATTAATTTTTT
Organism: Viscum album; assembly: GCA_963277665.1. NCBI lineage: Eukaryota > Viridiplantae > Streptophyta > Magnoliopsida > Santalales > Viscaceae > Viscum > Viscum album. The sequence goes on along the minus strand of OY728127.1, from coordinate 1,226,902,674 downwards.
TTTTTCATTTCATGAAAAAAATTGATAATAAATTATTTGAAGATATAGAATGTGTATTCTAATCAATGAAATTAAATTTCAAAAATGGAATATAAAAATTAACTTAGGGAGATTTTTTTGGATTTCATTGAATGGCATTATTTTTGAATGAATAATGAAAAATACAAAATTTTCATATTAAACTGTTTTTCATTTAAATAATTTATAATGTTAGATTATACTATGAATTTATTTTAAATAAAAATTTGATCAATTTTTATCAATTAATAAAATTTAGGTCATTTGATTTAATTTCCTATTTATTTTTGATATAAAAACTTTTTAAATGATTGAAAATTTTCTATTTAAAAAATACCTCTTTGTAGTCTCAGATATTGGATTAATATTAATTCATATTCTTACATAGCTATTATTTCAATTTGGATAAGTTGATTAATTATTATAGATTTGAATATTATATGTTACCTAATCAATGCAGCTTAATTTTATATCTGAATTATTAGAGAAGAAAGTTAAAATTAATTATCGTGATTATGGATAAACCATGATTTTTTACATTACATGTGTTTGTTTTAAAATTAATTTTACACACATATATGATTATAATATATCAAACTATATCTTATAATTATCCAATTTATTAATAAAATATGTGATAATTTTCATCTTAATTATGGTATGATATCTTATGTTACCACAGTAAATAAAATGTTATATGTTCATGGGGTAAAAATTAATAGGGTAAAATTGAGTAAACATAATGACTAAATATGAACATGAAAAAAGGGTTTATTTTTTATTTTAAGAGGTATTTATAGGCCAAATAAACCCTCCCCTTTGTTATTATCTAATATTAATGGCATATGAGGTAATGGAGACCTCCCAATAGGGAATACATTTGGGTATTTGTAATAATTTCCTCCATAAATTATAAAAGACCATTCACTCCCTTCACATATTCACACATCTCAGTCAATTTGTATCATCAAATCCTAAAAAAATTCACATATCAAAATAACTACCCACATAATACATTCCTTATTTCTTGAATAATTACTTCTTAAGATTGTTTTGGTGCAAACTTAACAAGGATTCCAAAAGAAGAGGCAATGTTCATCCATGATCGTTTTGTATTGTCTATATTATTATACTCCCACCATTTCATATGAAATAATTATTATCTAAACAAATTATTATAATAAATATAATTTTATGTTATCTAGATAATTTAATGACTTAAATTTTTTCACTCTTGAAGAAAATGGATTATAAATTTTTTTTCTGTGTACAGAGGACTACCGCCTCATGAACTGATGTTGTTTGTTTTCCCATCCCCATACCTCATGGGAGAGTATATTGAAAGATATAAATTATATATTTGATATATATAATATAATCATACCTATAGAGTAATTATCTCAAATATAAAGTTTTACATTTTCTTTCCCAATGGGAGAATTTAATTTTGCTCGAGCATACGGTGGACTACTACCTCGCGAAGTGATGCGATTCATTTCTCACAAATATTTTACACGGAAGGTAATATGGGAAATGATAATAAAAATATGTCATTTAAAAAAAATTTATATGATATAAATAATTGGATATTATTTAGATAATTTAATAACCTAAATCTTCTCCATATTAAATAATATGTATTAAATATTCATAATTCAAATATACGGAGGACTACCGCATCACGAACTGATGTTGTTCGTTTTTCAATAACCACCTTTCTTAGGTGGGTATATTGCAATATATAAATTATATATATGATATAAATAATAAATTTATACCTTTTTAGTCATTACCTCAAATATAATTTTTCACATTTTGGCCCCTACGGGATAAGATAATACTTCTTCTGTGTATGGTGGACTACGGCCTCACAGAGCGATGTGATGTATTTTTTGAAAATCACTTACATAGAAGGTAATATGAGAAATTATAATGATTATATGTAAAATAAATGAATTATTTATTATTTAAATTACATATTTACCATTATATTAATATAATATATCATATTCTTTCTTACCTTTTCACTCACTGAAAAAATTATAACACCATTCGTGCATGTATGGACTACAGACTTCATGAAGAAAAGTGAATGACATTTCTTCACCAAAATAATTATATGTAATATATAATTATATTATATTTTTATATATGATATAATTATAATTCTATAGATGAAAATTATACTTAACTTTTTTCCAAAATGATCATTGAAAAAAAACGGTAATAATGTTTACGTACAAACTACCATATCTATGGTCAAAATGCAAATCATTTATAAAAATAATATTTCGTTTTTTTAATAAAAACATAAAATGATGTATTTATATATTAAATATGTTCTGATTATTGTTATAGATATATCAAAATATTGATCTTTGTTACCATTGTCATCCTATATAAGTAGTTTTTGACAAATAAGCCAAATATTGTCAAAACATCCGATGTAAATTTAGTTAGTTATGAAATTTTATATTACATGATAATATATGAAATAAAACTAATATTAAATTGTTTAATTTTTATAAATCTAATAAATAATTATCATATGTTTAATAATACAGATGATAATGTCACACATGACACGTCTGACTCGTGGTAAGGGTGTTCTTGTCTAACATTTATATATGTGAGATATATGAAATATTCACTACTTAGTTTTGAATTTGGGTGTATATACATCCCATGAATAAACATTATGGTTTTAATACTAAAATTTATAGAGACTAAAATATAAATTTTATGATTTATCATACCTGGGTTTTGTATTTTCAATGTTACTAAAGCAATGATGGATTTTTTATCAATTTGTCCACTTTGAGATGTATGTCATGTTATACACCTTATTTATTTAATGAGTAATATATGAATCCAATTATAAACATAATATATTGAACTTATTTTTTCTCATGAAATTTTATATTTCATTTAATGTTATTCCTTAATGGGGATTACAATTCAATGTTTCCAAAGTGGTAAATATTATATGTTAAAATATCACCATTTATTAGGACTGTTTATCATTATGTATATGATGTTAAAATATTATGATATATCTCTAAATAATATCATGGATCATTTCATTCTTTGTTTAATTCATGATAATTAATTATTACATTCGTTTTCATCTCTTTATGTGCCTAATAGTTTAAATATATTGTTTTCAAGAAATGTTTTATTATTGGTGCAAAAATATTTTTTATCCTATAATATGTTTGAAAAAAATATTTCCAAAATGTTTTAGGTTTTAAAAAAGTGTTTTTCAAGGAGGAAGTGATATTTTATTGTAGACTATTTTAATGACCATTAAATGGTATTTCCATTCATCAATTATAATAACCATTTTTGTTACTAATTTTGAAATGGTGATATTTTATAGTGATAGTGTCCTAATTTTTCTTTGAATGGATAATTACTCATTAAAATAGATTTTTGTGGAACTCTTTACCTCCCATGGGTTAACCATGTTTCGAGGATTTTTATGAAACTCATTAGTTAACATAGTATAATTGTCTATCAAATAGATTTACTTAAAACCCATTTCATTTCAATGGTTTAATCATATTATAAAATAAAAATGATGGTTTATATAGATTTTATGATGAAATGAATTATATAAGTACATAATTCATGGTGTGGTTCTTGTAATTATTATAATTTTTGTATTGATAGATACCTTTGAGTGATCTCATTTCAGCTTATATAATGGGGAGACCTAGAGAAAAATGGGTTATCTTGTTAGAACTTATATGATGGGGAGGCCCAGATAAAATAAGGATAGAATATTAAAATATATAAAATGGGTATCCGAGATAGTTTCACGAAATATCATTATAGATTAAATGATAGTTACACATATATAGTGCTTTAATTCACTGTATAATGATTATTTTGATTGGAAAATTATATTTGAAGTTATTCATATGGTTATTTCAATTAAAACAATCCTCTAAAGGAACATTAATTGTTCTATAAAAATTATTTTCCATGATACGAATTCAATTTTTTATTCATATTATTTATATATAATATTTATCATGATTGATATTGATATCACATAGACGATGATAATTAATTTTGTTATTTATTTCCATGGATTTGTTTTCATATTTTATGATTTATTTGTTGTAGGCTATGGGATATTTTATGATTCTATCATGAACTATGATTATATCTTCATAAACTTATCCACCTCTTATTATCATTGAAGAAATAAAATTGTTAGTTCTAAGGTTACCCCTTACTATGAATTTGTGCTCACATTTTATGTTTTTCTTATTCCCTAAGAAATCAGGGAATGATGTTTAACGAGTAATATCCTGAAGGAATTTCCCATGGATGATGTTGATAACATAATTTGAAATAATAAAATCATTTTAAAGTGGGATAAAATCTACATTGATTACATTGGTATTATTTATATATAATTTCATCCAAATTATGTAAAACTATAATCCTAAAATTACATAATGAATGTAAGTGATCCAATATTCTGTTTTGATATTTTATATATTTAATAGAAAAAATTGGTCATAAATATATGCATCAGTGCTAGAAATATAATGATTATAATTTCATATCCAGATCTCGTAGTTTGGTTTATAGGCTATTATAGTATGTATCTATATATTACTTTAAATAACATTGGTGAGTAGAATAATTTCTTGTGAATTTATCTTACGATTTATGGATACCATTGTTGGTATATAAGAAAAATGATGATCATACATTGAAAATCATATATGCCCATTTGAGGATATAAGTGATGATACCTTAAAGTGATTAATTACATTATAAGAGAAATGTTAATAGGTTGAAGTGTTTTTAAATTTGGTGTCTTAAATGATGTATTAATTTTAATTTTGTGGAAATTATATTTTTGTTATTAATAAATTTATTTTATTTTTTGATATTAGATATTGAGAAAAAATGTTTTATCATATAGATAACTATAGAATTGAAATGTGACTTGGTGGGTAAGTGATTATTTTTAGTGCAAATAAAGATAATTATATTTTATGTCTTGAAATATGAAGGGTATGAGATATGTTTTTTTGGTTAATTAATTGTTTATTTTTGAGGATATTTATATCAATTGGGAATTAGGGTTAGATAATGATTTATTTTCAATATTGTGTATTACTGTTTATTTTTCATGATTATATTATCAAAAGAAGGATTCATCAATTTTTGAAATATCTTACCATGTGATAAACGTTATGGCTATTGAAAATGTTTCATGACATTTTTAATATCACGTTATCCATATTTGATTTATTTATTATTTAAAATTTGATTTTATTTCTTCGAGAATGGAAATTTAATCATGAATATATATCTATTAGAGAAAATGGCAATATTTTGGTGTAAAATTTTTAAAGGGAGACATTCTACTCAACAATTATGTAAATTTTATTATGTTATTAATCTTGAGGGAAAAAAATTCCTAAAATCAAGGAAAAGTATTTTGAATCAAAAATGTAATCGTATTAAATTTATTTCTGATGAATCATATAGCCTTTTAGATCATCACATATTTATGGTTCTGAGGACCTTAACATCACATTAATCATTCACTTTATTATGATCAATGACCAAAATCAGACACTATAATTATATATGAATAAATTCTATTCCAAAAAATGTTCATTAATTTGGAAACATATTTATGTGTAATTCAGTATGAAATTTGGGATTACCATTCACTCTTATGAAGTACATATTTTATTAACCCTTTTTATAATGTGGGTCTACATTAGAAGATTTTTTTAAATTTCTATCATTTGATTGTAGAGATAATGTTCAAATTTATTAAATGGAATTTATTAAGGGGATGTAAGTCCAAAAGATTGTAAAAGAAGAAAATTATATTTGATATTATAAAGGAGATATAACACAATTCTTATATTAGAATTAATCTCTAGGAGAAATTATGTTATTTCATTTTTTAAATAAATTTAATATCTTAAATGGATTGAGGTGCATGAAATATCAAGACTTTAATGCTTGATATCATATTCTACATGAGAAATTGTGATGCAATGAAACTTGATATATATAACTATTATAATATAGCTATTAAATTTTTGGTATGAATAGTAAAAAATAATTTTATATGTATATATATATATTTAAAAATTGATATGAATTACTAATAATTTTTTATAAATAATCAATCAATTTTTAGAAAAGGGATATTGTTATCAAAGGGATATTGTTATATAGAGTGGTGATTTTTCAAAAAAATATTTTTATTAATTTTAATGAATACATATTATAATCAATTTTTTAAAAATTGAAAAAATATATTTGATAAAATAATTATTATTTTTGAAATACGGATATCAGAATTATCAAAGGGTTAATTTTTTTTCTAAAAGGATTTATTTTTGGAGGAATAGTAACAATAGTAAAATTTAATTTAATCTTTCATTTTCATTTAAATAATTTATGGTGTTATATTATATTTTGAATATATTTTAATTTGAAATTATTTAATTTCTATATAAATGAATCCCATTTATATTAGATTCATTTTTATATTTAATTTATGTATAAAAACATTATAAACTTTTCTACATTCACTTTTTAATGAATCTATTTTCTCGTCTCATTTAAGGGTTAATTTTAAAATAAATTATGCCACTTATGTGAGTTTAATTTTTCCAAATTAATTACATATTCCTAATCACCATAATTTCTATAAACTAATATGATCAAATTATAATTTTACTATAACTATTAGTTAAAATAGTTACAATTAATTACTACGACTGAGGTTAAAATATATTTTTACGCATTACATGTGTTTCTATTAAAAATAATTTCACACAAACATAGATTTTTATTAAATTTTTAATTATATATATAGAAGTTATAAATTATTTAGTTAAGTAAATTTTAATTGTTGTATTAAAATATTAATTACTTAGGTAAATAAAAATATTTAAGTTACCATGTTATAAACTAAAAGGATAAAATTGAGTAAACATAATGTCTAATGGATAATAGAATATAAATATGTTTAATTTTTTTGTATTGAAGGTGTTTATCTAATATATATACTGTCTCCCCCATTATTATTCAATTTTTGCGGAATATTAGGTTAGGTATACCACTAAAAATTGAATACATTTGGGTATTTAAAAGAATGTCATGCATCCTCCATTATAAAAGGAATTTCAATACACTAACCACTTCAAAAATCTCAATAAATTTTCCTCATCCAAAAATAGAAAATATAACTTCAGTAGATTCTTATACATACCCTATCAGACTTATTTTGGGTATAAATCCAACCTCGTAATGTTTTGGTGAAATTAAAAAGAGGATACCCAAAGAAGAGGTAACATTCATCCATGAGCCTTTTGTTTTTATATCTTCTTCCAACTAAATCAATTATCATTAAACCATTATTATAGATTGACATATTCATTTTAAATTTACTAATATGGTATTATATTAGTTTAAAAACTAAAATATTTTCTACCAACCATAAAATTTAATATGAAATCCTCATTGGTGGGTAGGATTGTCAACCGACTCATGAACCATTATCGTTCATTTATTAAATTAATGTATCTCACAGTTTGGTATGATGATGGATATAAAGTATATATATGATATTTATTAAATAATTATAAATATATAGTCTTTATTTCATATATAAAATTTTACATTCCATTTCTTATACGATACAATAATATCGCTTGTTTATATAATAGACTACGGCCTTGCCAAGTGATGTGATTTGTTTTTCACTAACCTGTAACATGGAAGGTAATAATGGTAAATACAATGAATATAAGTGATTTATATAAATTAATTATGATATTAATGGAAAATGTATGAATCATTAAATATAATATATCATTTTATATCATACATTTTCACTCATGGAAAAATTGATAACGTCATTTTTGTTTGTGTGGACCACCACCCTCATGAAGCTTTATTAGTCTATTTACTTTACCAACCCTCAATGTTGACATATATAAATATTTAATTAAATAAAATGTTATTTATGATGAAATTATCATTATATAATGAAAAAATTCTCTTTCATTCTTTCAATAGTAATTATTGAAAAATGGAATCATTACTCATGAATATGAATTACCTACTGTCTCCATAATCATAATGTACTTGATTAATCAAAAATATACATCATGATTGTAATTAATTATAATTAATATATAAATATTATAATTATTTCATGATTATTATTATGGATATTTTTTAATTACAATCTTTTTAACCATTTTCATCTAACGTAAGTCCTTTTTTGATATATAATAAAAATTTCATTGATACATATGATGTAAACATAAATCATTAAGTAATTATTATAACAATATAGTAAGTGTAATAAAACTAATAATAATATTTAAAAGGATATCAATAATGTAAAAAATTAATATAATTTTTTAATTTTTTAATATAAAGACACACGTGAAATGTAAGCCTCAATGTAAGGGTTTTCTCATCACACTTTTATTTGTGTGAGATATATTCCATATTACCCATGTATTTTTATTATGTAGTGTAGATAATAAACATTAATTAATTTTATGATTTATATAACTAAATTTATGTGGATATTTATATCCATTTAATGATTTCTATTTCATGGTGTTAAACATGTAATATTTACCAATGTGGTCTTGGGTTATTTTCTAAAATTTCCTTCTATGAGTGGTATGCCATATTTTACTCCTTTATTCTTTTTTAGACGTATAACCTGGACATTTGGAATTTAGTATCATGAATTTAATTATTCATATGATATTTTATGTTTTATCTAATTTTATTCATTCATTGGGATTTCAATTTAATGTTACTAAAGTCGTAATTATTCTAGGTTATAATCTCATTATTTACAGGGAATCATTATAACTATGTTTATGATGATAAATTTGTATGGTCCATCTCTAAATAAAATCATCAATTAATTTACATTTTGTAATTGTACTGATAATACTTTATTCATTAATTTTTGTCTCATTATGTGAAAAAGTGTTTAATAATTAGGTAATTAATAAAAATCATATTTTTAGTTCAAAACCAATTTTCTTCCAAAACCATGATTTTAATAAAAAACATAAAATATTATATGTTTTAAAAAAGTGTTCTCAATTAAAGAAAATTACTGTAGAAATTTTCTTGATGATATTTTAATAGTATTTACATTCATCAAAGTCAATAAACCTTTTTTTATTTATTAACCAATGGTAATGTTTTCTATTGATACCATAATCATTCATTCTTAGTATGGATTATGATTGTATCAAATAGATTTTTATAAAACTAGTATATCATTCAGAAGTTATCCATGTTTCAAATAGAATTTTATGAAACCCATTTATTTTCCATATGTTAATAATGTTTCGATGAGATTGGAATGAGACCCTTTTACTTTTACATGGGTTTAACAAATTATAAAAAAAATTATCACCTTAATGAGTTTCTTTATGATGTGAAAGATCCATGTAAATAATTTATACTTTGGTTTTGGAGATCTTATAAGATGGGGAGGCCAAAATTTTATTGAGTGAGTGAGTTGAAACATAAATGTTAGGGAGGACCAGAGAGATCTGAGGAATCCCATTAACATTAATATGATGAGGTGACGTAGATTATGTTGTGTGATCCCATTACAATATACAAAATGGGGCATCTCATATTGTTCTAGGTGAAAAAATTATAGCTTAAATTATGTGTACACCAAAATATTACTCCAATGCATAGGTTAATGATTATGTTCTCCAAATTATTTTATTTGAATTCGATCGTATAGTTATTCAAATTGTAATTGTTATGTAAGTGTTAATTAAATCTAATTTTCAAAGGTACAAAAACGTTATTTTTTCTTTTTATGGTTTTAAAATGTTTTTTGTGATCATGATTGATGTCACATGGCTCTGGATTATTTATTATAATGTCTCTTAACATCAAGACACTCATTTTTAAAATGTAATTATATAATAATAACATATATAGGTTGATAAAAAACATAACTTTGTGACTGATAAACCATGGAGGGTAAATAGATGTTAAAATAATTATTTTAAACAAAACCATTTAAAATATTGATGCTAAAATTAAATTTAATATACAATTTTTTTTAATAGAATTAAATTACTCCTAAAAACCATAATATAAATTGTTACAAATAAAATATCCATGAAAATGATTAATGGATACAATAAAAGATAATTGAAAATAACGTTAAAAACTATTATTTTGAAAATAATATTTAATAATTGAGTTATTATAAGGAAATAATTTTTTAAAAATAGGATGTGAATATGCCTAGAAAATGGATACCTTTAAAAATAAATATTTATCTCTAAAAACATTAAAATAATCATAATGATTTCAATAAAAAAATTGACGATAATATGTTAAAAAAATTATTTAAAAAGAATAATTGATAATGGAAAATAAAAAAAGTTTAAAAATTACCAAATAAAAATTTTGAATGGATGATAAAAAAAATTTATTTGAAATTTTAGAAAACCAATTTGAAAATTTTGAAATAACCTCACTAAAAACCCATACTGTTAAAATGATGATGAAACTATAATTTTAAAATGATTAAAAGGATGAAAAAAGATCATTGGAGATAATAATTTTTTCTTCTAGGTAAAGGAGTAAGTTTATGGGATGTAAAATCGTTGATATTGAGAAAAAAATCAATTAAAATGAATGATAATTATTCATTAAAAAATGGATTTCCATGAAAACAAAAAATCATAATGAAAAAATTACTTCTCAATAAAACATTTTTTCCATGTAATATGGGGAAAAACCATTATAGCATAATTATAGGTTAGTGTAGAAAAATCAGGAAAAATCATTTTCAAAAAAGTGTTAATATGATAAATAACAAAATTTAAGACATGATAACCTCTCAAACCATGAAAAGTATTTAAATAAAATCCTCCTAAATTATAGGGATATAAATTGAAATTCTATTACAATAAACAAAAGCTAATTCATAATATAACATATCAAATAGTAATTATATACACCATATTAATGCAATTACATGTATAAAATAAAATATGTGTCCAATAATGAAATTATGAGATGAAACCCTTATAACCTTGTTAAAAATTCATTCAAAAACCTCATAAAAGGAAGAGCATGGATTTACACATCAAATATCATTAAAACATTAATTCATGATATTTTAAATAAATTAATTATTTTAATCACCTCATAATTAAGAAGTTTATCATAATTATGTAATATATCACAATGATATGAAATAGAAATGAAATAATTTATAATATTAATGCTTTATTAGTTGCAGACACGTAAATTCATTTGGGAATTGATCATTCCATAGATGATTCTTAAAAATTCAATGGAATAAGAGAAATATCACTTACCGAGGGACTATTGATATGAGAGATAGTTCATGTTAGAGAAAAATGGTAGGTTTTTTTGTATGAAATCGAAGGTCACATGCATCATTGAATAGTTGAAGTGGTTCCCTTTAATTAGAGGATAAATGGGAAAGATCTTAAATAAACACCACTTTTAAATAATATCATTTCTCTATTGATTTTTTAATGAATCAAAATTGAAAAATAAGGGGGTGTGGAATCTAGAAAGCTAAAAAATTCTCTCGTCCATTCATTTTGTGGAAATGTAGGAGTTATTTAATGAAATTTTTTAACTTTTTTTACTTTTACCCAAATTAATTTTTACCTTGGTAAATAAATTTTTAACATAGAAATTAACATCATAAAAAATTAAATATTATTTTATCTTTTTACCTTATTTGAACCATTTGGTTTTAAATTTTAAAATCATTTCATTGCAGAATATTTCTTAAGATGTCAAAAGTTTATTTAAAATAATACAACATAATCATTCAAAAAATGTTTTTAGAAAAAAAAATCATTTTTAATTATTAAATTTAAATAAAAGATATAATTACCATGTATTTAGGTTTTAATGATATAAATCAACTTATTATAAAAATGATAAAATGTAGGAGGATTTTATGGTAAGAAATAATTTAATTTCACCATCAAAATAATTGATTATAAATAACATCAGAAAAAAATATTAATATATCATCTTAGTATAGTTTTAAAATGTATTCTTTATGGAATTATAATATTAAATAATGTATTAAAATGACTAAAATAATTTATTAAATAAATATTTTACTACATATTAGGATTAGTAATTATATAGGATAAACTTTCATAATTACAAAAACAAAAAATGAATAATTTTTTTAAAAGTGTTATTTTTTGTGGAGAATCATCATTTTTAGAGAAAAGTCAAAATTTAGAAATAAAAAATATAATTTTTATCTCAAGAATTAAAAAATAAATTTATTTTATGAAATTAAATTTATAAAATTTTTAAATATGTATTTTAGATGAATAATACATTACATTATGATAATTGATTTTTTTAAAATAGCCTATTTTATTAATAAAATAAATTAATTATTTAGCTAGTGAATATTTAGTATTATACCATATTATTTATTATTATATATATATCATTAATTTTAAATTATTATTTTAGGGTTTTTTACAATGTGTGAAGTGTCTGACAACACTTATAGAACATAGTTTGTATTTTAATATATCCAAAATATCAGTTTATTACAAGCAGTAGTCTAACATTAATGATTAATATAATTTTATTTATTTATTTATTTTCAAGTAAAATTTTTATTCTATATCATCATTTTTTTATTTATTTATCATTGATTTTATTATTTAATATAAAATTTTTCCTTATAATATTTATTATTTAATGAATGGATTTTTCATAAAACATGTTTTATATACATGTAATTTTATTTTAATTCTGAAGTTTTCCACTTCAATGTATATTATTCTTTGAAAGGTTTAATTAATACTTCAATACTAGTTTTCAACCTATAGTAATAGAGGAATACATATGAAGTTACAAGGAATTTTAGTACATGTCTTGGGATTTAACATATGAAATTCTATACTATTAATATGTATTCATAAACCTCTATTTTGATAATTATTTTGTTGGGATTAATTTGGGGTTGTTTTGAGGGAAATATTAGAAATGTTGAAATTTTAATGGGCTAAATCATGGTTTGGGCATGATTCTCCCAAACCAAAAACCATCTCATTGGAAACTATTAAAATCCAGATAGTGGAGTTTCTTAGGGCTAGAGCCCAGTTTCAAAACCTATACTTCCACCAAGTAGAAACCAAACCCTTATAGGAGTATTAGATCATGAATTGGGGTTATATTTTTGTGAAACAATGTTACCCTACCCATCCAATCATTCATATGAGAAATAATTAATCCTAAAATTAAATTAAAAATCCAAACACCAACCTTTTAGGTACTTGATTGGTCGGTCGGACCCCATATTGGTATCTTCTTCCATGGAGTTGCCCAATATATGTTTTTGGCCCCTCTCTACCCCTTTAGTTGAGAATAAAATATAGGAAAATAATGTTTTTCTTCTTCTAGTATGTTTCCACTTCCCATTATTTATATCTTGTTATCTCTTCTTTCTTCCATAAGTGATTATAGAGCTCCTTATTAATTGTAGGATCTAATACCCTCTATATTAGATCATGGATCTAGGTTTGATTCCAAGGTTCCATTGTTGTCATTCTTTGTTGAGGAATCTTGATTAGTATGTGGAGTTTAAGGATCTCATGATCCTGGGGTTGGTTATTCCGTTTTTATTGGCCAATTTTATTAACACTAAACTCATTGATTTGATAAAATTGTATTCATTTTAATGTGTGGGATTTTATTTTATTGAAATTGAATTTTTTTTAAAAATGAATTCCATTTAGTTGGGTGATTTAGACATGAAATTGTATTTTTCTCATAAAATTTGGAAAAATTATAATTTTTTTGAATTTTGGATTTATTATGATATGGATGGAATTTATTGAAATTAATTATTTTGATTTAAAATTTTGAAATTCAGTTATCAACTAGAATTATAAATTGATTTCAAATTCATATATAAGAACAATTTCATAAAATCATTTTGATATAAATCATTAATTTTATCATCGAATGACGAATGTTTGTATTAAAAAACTATTTTGGGTTTTAAATGGAATATTGGAATATTGGAAATGGATAATGTGTTGAATTTTATTTTCAGAATTAGAAAAATAAATTTCATATCATAGATTTTTTATTAGATCACATTAATGACTTAGGTATTTAGTGTGTTATTTGAACAATGATATACTATTTACAATGTTACAAAAGACAAATATAGTATGTCACAATCCCAATGTGAATGTGATAAAGTCTCATTTGTCCTTACACGAGGGATTTGTGTATACAAATATTTTCATTTAACCTAGAATGTGCAGATTCCCATAGCATGGAACAATCGTACCTTTTAGGAATATGACCATGTTGCATGCTTGTGTGTATTTGAATTGAATAAATCCCAATAATTGTTAAAATCAAATTTTCATGCCTTCTCAAATATGGAAAATTATTTTATATTCAATTCTTATAAAGATATTTGTTTAATGTATTTCCATTATTTTAAATTTAATTTATTATTTGTTTAAATAATATTTTGAAATTTAAAAAATATTTATTTAAAAATTTAAATCATCATTTGTCTTATTGAATTTTAGAATCATTTAAGGAATCATTGGTGGGATCCTATTGGAATTTTAGCTCACACTATACCCATGTCATTGGGTGTTTTTAGATTATCTCCTCCCTGGTTCGAGAAGGGGAAAATCACCACTTGGAGGTTATTCTAGCTATTGATATATTGTTTTAGAGAGTTTTTTCAGTTGGGAATTAAGTTCTCCTTTTAATGCTTATCATAATTTTCTATACTAAATAGTGTGGAATAAACCTATTTGTATTATGGTACACTTCTCAATGTAGTGTTTAACATGTATTCATATTATCTTATTTATGTTTCTTCCATAATGTTTGTTGAAAATTCCTTCCCACTTCCATTCTATATGATGCCGGGTTACAGTCTCCAAACTATAATTACTAGGAATGTAGTTTGAGACATGTCATTTCCCAATCAGTAATGGGGTTTCTAGAGAATCTGGGCTCATTCATGACTATGTTGTATCAGATCTCAAGGTTTATATTTTTCCCTTTAAATTAGTATGCATTTCATTAAACCTATCAGGACATAGTGGATAAATATGATTAATTTCTTAAACAACTCTCACATTATTGAATCTTATGTCACCAGGGATGGTTAGAGAAAGATTATTTTAATATTAGTTCTATTATTTTCCCAACATTTTATTTTTATAGAATATAATCTAAATAATGTTTTTCTATCAGTTGGGATGAATTTACCGTTGTTTACAGAATAGTTCTCATGACTTCCTTTTCCATAAACTACCAGTGTTTTAATTATGCAATGATACTCTGGATGGTGATGGATGGTTTAGTTGTATTTATCATATATTCATGTTCTTGGTGACTCATAATGAAATCAAGGTGAATTGTGCCACCTTCATTCATTAAGGATCGACCTATAGATGTTTGGATACAATGATGGAGGCAAAGAATCATGAGTCTTAGAGTGGAAATACATAAAGTTTCTTTTCTCTAACCAGTTCCATACAAAGTCGATTCTATTGGCCAAGGCAATAGATATTTTAAATCATAATCATACTGACATAACCGTGGATGAATATGAAAATATTTTTTCCTAGAATATGTAGTATTCACCTAAGATAATATCAAATGATAAGATTATGGATCTATGGTTTCAACATAGAATTAATCATGAATTTCTTTCATTGGATTTATTACTAAAGGTTTATTTTTATTATGATATTCTTGGTAGAGCATGCATGTTTTAATTGGACCTAGAAATCCTATTAGGGTTATCAGAAGTTTATTTTTCTCCCACTGGTGGTTCTACAAGTTCCATTAATTTAAATAGGATGTGTGATGATTCCTATTGTGGTTATAAATAGTATGGTTTTTCTAATCTTTTTGATATTCCAGAATGAGGCCCATTGATTTTCTACTTGTCCATAAATCCTAGGAATTCTATGAGGGTCATCAGTATGGTAACCAAGATATGTGGATTATCTAGATTCTCATGTCACATTCTGATGATCATCAATGATTATTCCACTATATGTAGGGTCATACAATTATTAGTACCATCTAAACCTGATGTAAAATATGATGCTTCTCATACATTCGGTTCCAAGTCACATGCATCTCAAATAAATATTCTTTAAGCTATGAAAATTCTCTAGAGGATGTGGATATGGTTCCACCAACTATGAGAGGTATCATCAATCTAGTGTCATCATTAGTGACTTTTTAATTTTAGAATTGTATATCTCATTCACATATTTCAACCCATATTGTTAATCATCTAAATCATCCTATAGTTAATTTATCTTGTATAGTGTATATAACTACACAACTTGGAACATAATTATAGTATGTTCTCTATTGTTCCACTTGTGTTTTATCTCTATCAGATGCCAAAATTTCATGGAGATTTTTCGTTCTTATTATGAATCCTCCTGAATTCATAATTGGGATAGATTTTCTCATTTCAAGTAATGATAAAAATGATTGTTATCTTCCATGGGACTCCTTTAATAATCTATATGGTTTCTATCTTATAATTCAATTTGAATGTGACCCATGGTCTAATAGAGACAAATATTCATATCTAGAGTTGAGGAAAGTAATATCAGTGTTTCTTTTTTATCTGGAGTTGGAATCAATAATCAGTGATCTTCATCTTGTGATTGTTGAGTTTCTTGAAGTTTTTTCTTCTAACATCTATTTTCAAAACTAGTAGGGGAGGTAGTGTTTTATATTAAATTAGTTCATGGTACTCAATTATTTTATATATTGTCTTACTGCATGGCACCCGCTTAATTGAAAGAGAAGAATACTCTACTAGATCATCTTCTAGACAAAATCCTCCAGACAACTATATCAGTTTTGACTCTTCTGAAGACCGATAAGGTCTATGTGACCTTCTGTGATTATTGGGTTCATGTTTGGGTTTCATTCAAATATAGGGTGATCATGTTTTTTATTATGGATCGTGTCATCTTGTTCTAATTAATGTAATTATCTTACCCATGACCTAGATCTTGAAGCTATAATGCATGAGCCCAATAGTTGGAGACATTAACTTTTGGAGAAATATTTACTATGTATTATAACCACATGATCTTGAGTTATATCATTTTTAAAAAAGATTTGAATCACCACCATTAGTGTTGGGAAGAATACCTGTAATTTTTTGACATTGAAATCGCCTATACATTAGTGAAAGGAAATGTTGTAACATACTCATTGAGCATGAAACTTATAATATGGGTCATGATAGAATCATAAAAATAGTGGAACTTCAGGTAACTCATTGGACAATTTCTTGTTATTGTTTCGAAATTTGGGGCTAAGGTTTCATCGACTAGTGTTTAGTTTAAATACACAATTCTCAAGATTATTTTTCTATAACTACAACTTAATAAAAAATTCCACAGCATTAAAGAATCACTTAATTGGTGGGAGACCATTTTTGGGTGGTCATTCTCCAATGAGGAAATTCTATAATAACAAGATCATTTAGTTTGGTTGTTAGATGTAAAGAAGGATGTGATGGGGGATTTCCATAAATCCTAGTTGGTAGAAACCCCCATGACCATATATATATGTTAGATGACATGAAACATTGATTTTAGTATCCAGGTATGAGATAATGAATTGGTTAATTTTTTTCTCATTATTATAAGTTCAAATAAGTTAAGGCTAAGTACTAGGAATCTTCATGTTATGTTTATCCACTTCTAGTGCCTACATGAAAGTGGGATGATATCTCAATGGAATTTGTGGTTGTGTTTTCGTGTGCCCAGTGAAATAAAAATTAAATGTATGATGTGATAAAACAGCTGACCATGTTGAATCACTTTATACCTATTCTTGTTACAAATAATGTTGAGGATTCAGTAATTCCTTATATAAAACAGATCATTTGTTTTTAGAGAGTTATATCTACTATTGTCTCTGGTAGGTATCCTTTGTTCACTTATCACTTTTGGAGAGGAATTCAGGAGGCTCTGGGATCTCAGGTCCATTTGATCACGAAAAACTATATGCATTAAAATTTACATACCGAATGAGCTATAAAAATTCTTGATGATGTGCTTTCTGCCCGCATTATTGACATTAGTGGAGATTGGGATGACTTTTTGGGGCTATTTGAGTTTTCATATAAAAATGTAGTTTCTCGTATGTGATCAGAATGGATCCATTTGAGTCCTTAGAATCATGTATTTCATATCATAGTAGTGGGTGTTGAAGATTGGTGAATGATACTTGGTTGTACCAAGATTGGATCAAGGGATGACATAAATATTCAGTTGATTTGTTAGAGAATTTTGATGGAACAAATATGATGTAAGACTTATTCTTATCATTTTTTTAAAACATATCATTTTTTAGTCAGGGGCCATGTGTTCTAAAAGGTTTCACCTCGATTAGATGATCAGTGGCTTGGGAGGTAAGGGAAACTAGAACCTTATTTTGTGGGAAATTATTTGGTTGTTTAGGAGTTGGGATGAATTACCAACAGTTTAAAACTTCCAATATAGCTTATGTTGATATATAATGTTTTCCCTGTGTCTAATCTACAAATATATCTTTATGATCCATACCTTGTTTTGATATGGATTGATCTTGATATTGATCATAATTTATCTATGATAGAACACCCAGTCAAGATAATTGATTTTAAAACAGTGGTTCTTTATGGGATAATGATAAATTTAGTTTGAGTTCTAGGTAGCACAATCGTAATAGTCAATAAACATGGTAGAGGTAGGCATTGATGAGAGGGAAATGACCTCATTTTTTGGAAGCAAAAGATTCTATTTAGGCTTTCGGGGGATTGAAATTTTCTATGATTGGGAAGGTTGTCATAACGTGTTACTACTTTCAAGAATTCATAAACCCCACATGTGTTCAAGAAATAATAAAACTAATGTTTTTAAAATTCCCTAAACCACCATTTATATCCCAAATGGAATGGTATGCCCCCATATCTGTATCTTCTTCCATGGTGTCTCCCAAGAGTAGTTTTTGGAACCTCAACACCACTAAAAATGAGGATATTAGGAAAGAGAACTATGTTCAATCTTCTCTTGATTGGTTTCCTCTTCCTATAAATTATCACTTTCAATCCAGTATTTCATTCCATGGGTTTTAAAGATATCAATGTTGATTGGAGTATCTATTCCCCTCTATTTCATATAATTGATATTAGTGTGTTTCCATTATTTCACTATCGTCCTTATTCATTGAAAAATTCTGATTAGGGTTTCGAGATCCGAGATTCCATGATTCTAAGTTGGTGCTTCCATTTTGATTGACCAATTTAATTAACAACAAATTGCATGATTTGATGAAATTTATTTGAATTGAATGTGTGGTATTTGATTCATCTAAATTTTATTTCTTTAAAAATACAATTCTATTTAATCATGGGATTTTCCTTTGATGTTCGATTTTAGGTATAAAATTGTGAAAAACCATAATATCATTTAATTAGAGATTTATTATCAAATTAATAGAATTTTTTGAAATAGAAATTATTGAATTTAAATTAAGTAGTTTAATTATGAAATTTAATTTGGAATTTATTTAAAATTCTTATATGTAAAATATGTTTATATGGTTATGATAAAAACCATTGGGTTATATCATATAAAAGGCATGTTTTGATTAAAAAACAATTTTTGGTTTTTAATGAGAAATTGGAATATTTGAAATGAATAATGGGATGAATTGAACTTTAATATTTATAAAATAGAATTGACCATTGATAATTTTTTATTAGAGAAACTATAAGCCTAAGGTAGTTATTGCGTTTTTTTGACATCAATCTATAATTTAAAAAGATAAAAAACATAAAGGCAACTCGTCACCTCCTCAATGAGATGGTGATGAAGTCACATTTGGATGTACGAAAGGGAGGTGTGTAAAAAATATTTAAATTTTACCTTGAGTGTGTGGAGTCTCGTATCCTAGAACTATAATAAAATTTATGAATATTACCAAGTTTCTCACTTGTCTGTATTTGAAATGAATAAATGCTATGGATTGTTGTATATAGTTTTACATGGCATTTGAATTTATATAAACTATTTTATATAAAATGTATATTAATCCATTTATATAACGTATTTCTATCATATAAAATGTAAAGAAGGATTTTTTAAATATTATTTTGAAATTCCAAACCAATTTATTTAAAAATTGAAAGCATAATTTGGTTAATTAAATATTGGAAACTTTTTTGGAATCCATGGTGACACACTACTGGGATTGTTTATCACACCCAACCTATGCCTTTAGGTGTTTATATAGTATCTCTTTTAAGGTTTGATAAGGGGACATTCTCTCTTTAATGGTGGTCTTAGATATTGATCATTGTGATAAGAGAGTTGGGCCCTATAGGATATGGTTTTTTCATTCAGTGTTTCTAGTTCTTTGAAGAAGTACATTGGGTTGTTTATACCTGTATGAATTATGGTACACTTCTCCCTGTGGAGTATCTCTTGTTGGCATTCTATATTTATTATCATTCATCTACAATGTTTTTGGAAAATTCCTTCCCACTTTTATTTTGTGTGATTTCAGATGCTTGTTTCAAATATATGGGGATTAAGAATGCCCTTTGGGCATGGTCTATTCTTGCTCAGTTGTCGGGTAACCTGGGTGCCAGTGCTTGATTATGACATAGTACCCTGAGTATATTTGTTTTAAAAATCATATTAGTGAATGTTTTTTATTTTATTAAAAATAATGTATTTCATTTTTTTATGATTATATGTATATAGCAACAATTTTATCAATAAAAAATAAATCTATTTTATAGAAATAATTTAGCAAACATAATGTCTAGGTATAATAAGTGGTTGGTGATAACCATGTAAAATGTTATTAATTAGGTGATTTTAAACCATTTGTCCAGAATATGAAATCATTCATGGTTCATGGTAGTATTACAATGAATAAAAATAACACACTAATATTTGTATGAAATAATTCACATCAAATAATTTTATTTATTCAATAGCTTGTGATACACCCAACACCGAGTTTAAAAGAAAAATGTTACATTATTAGAATGTTATTTCATTGTAATAGCCTAGTCATTATATTTCTAAGTATGAATAATAATACTAAATTATAAAAAAATATACATTATACACATTTATAAAATGAAATCATTACTTAAAAAAATTATTATAATTAAAAACATGATAATTATTTGAATATAGAAGTAGTTTGTTTTATGAAAAATTTATTTTGTAAGGGAAATTTATTTTTATTTTAACCGAATTAAATAATTCCATTTTGTAAAAGTTTTTGTTGAAATTTTTATATTACATAATCAATAAAATTTTATAAACATTCTATAAATATTTTTCGAGTTATAAGATACAAATAAAACATGATTTATGAAAAAAAAAATATTTTTTCTGAAAAAACATTTTGTGTCAAATTTTTCAAATGATGATTAAAATTAATGACATCCATTTATAGGTATTGAATTAGACCAAATAAATTACATATTAATAATTTTTGGGTTAAAATAGTGTATTTATATATTTTTATTGTTAGTTAATATGAATAGTAATCATGGTATAATTTATTACTTCAATTTAATGTAAATAAGGATAATCTAGGATAAAAATAATGATAAGAAAATAATTGTTTAATAAACATTATTATTTGATTAAGGTAATTATACCCTTACATGCTTGAGATTGAAATTGAGTACATGAGTTGACACTTTTCCATGAAAATGACTTACATATTATTTGAATCAATGAATGCTACAAAATTTCTCTCTCTATGTTTTAAATATCTTCTAAGTGTTCATATTTGAAAAAAATAGTTATGAATGAATATTTAAAAAAATTAATGAAAAATTAATATCATTATTTTAGTTTATATTTTGTTTTAGTTATTTTAAAATATTAATAAAGGTTGAGACAATGCAAATAATAATTTATTCAAAAAAGAAAAAAATATGAAAAATTATTTTAAAAATATTAAATGTGAGATAATATGAGAAATTTGTAGTATTCCATGAAATTTATAGTTCAATATGAAATATTAATGATTCTATAAAATATTAATTTTTATTTCCAAATTTTTATTTTTTATGTAAAATTAAATGAATAGTGTCAAAATTGAAAATGATTATATTTTTTCAAAATAATATTGTATTAAATTATTTAAAAATGATAAAATGATTGAAATACTAGAAGGTGTAAAATAAATCTTCCTTAATGAAAAAATAGATCATTTATAGGGAAATTCACAACTTATAAGTAAAAATGAAAACCCTTAAATGTTGAAAATTTGTTACCATAGTAAAATAATAAAAAGAATTTAATAAGGGTTAATCAAAATGATATAGTATAAAAACATATAAAAACATATAAAAAATAAAGTGGATGATTTTATTAACACTATATCCTTCCATATCTTAAAATCCATAAATTTTTGGTTGTATTTTTTCCGATGAATGAATTTGTTATAATTTAATCTTTTGAGAAATTCAAAAACTTCCACTCCAGAAAATTATAAAAGAGAACCTCCTCTCTCAATATTTACACCACATTTATCCTTCTTGGTCATCCTTAATCTATACAATTATCTTCCATTGTAATATACCCAAATTTTAGAATTTATGGTATTCCCAAAAGACCATCTCTATATACCTTTATGGGAGATCTAATTGAGTCATTTCAAATAAGAGGTAAATGCCTTACCCAATAACTTTATTTTCTAATATTATTTACCTACTATAAATCTACGTAATTTATCATAAAATAAAATTTGTATTCCTTTAATAATAATAAAAAATTAATCATTATTAGATAACACTATTATAAACCATCTTTCAGATTGAACAATAATTTAATGTATCGCATGTGCGTACATATGGCCTTCAATAT
The DNA here is from genome assembly GCA_963277665.1 of Viscum album. NCBI lineage: Eukaryota > Viridiplantae > Streptophyta > Magnoliopsida > Santalales > Viscaceae > Viscum > Viscum album. The sequence continues at coordinate 1,226,879,653 of OY728127.1, read as the reverse complement.
TTACATAGCGTTAAAATTCAATTTTTTCATCCCAAAATTTAATGTATTAAAATTATGTTAATTTTAATTCATATATAATATATTTATGACATTTTTATACTTCTATAATCATAATATCAAACCTAAGAATTTACCATCAAATTATTTCAGAAATGATAATGTTAATCATGCGTATGTGTGGACAACCACCTTCATGTAGAAATGAAATTTATTATTTATTTATTATATATATATATGATAATGTGTAATATTTTTATGAATATATGTATTATATATATGATATAATAATTATCCTATAATAATGAATTAGTATTTAGAATTTTCTCATTCCATCCGTTAAAAAATTAAAACAACATTCATGTGTGTGCACAATCTTCCACCTCTATGAACAACACAATTGAATCTCAAATATATAATTATTATGGGTAAATAAAATAGTTATATCAAAAATTAATATGATATTTATATCATTATTAATATTTCATATATGATGGATCACAGGTAAATGAATAGTGACTAAAAATATATTGTTTAAATACTGAAGATATATGAAACATTTAACACATATACATGTTAATTTTAATAAAGAATTATTTAAAAAATTTATTGGTTTAATGTTATTAAGGAATCATATAATATATAATATAATTATAATGAATAGTAATTTATTATAACATAGGTTAGAGTGTTTTTTAATTAAGTCAAACTAGAGGTAATTTTATATGTCATAATATCATTGTTTATCAAGACTGATTAATAATATGTTACTGAGGATGAAATATTATGATCCTCCTCTCAGGATACTCGTGATGTTTATTGTCATTTTGTCAGATATTGAAAATAATATTTTTTCATTCATTTTGATAACTTTTTTTCAAGATACAAAGAGTTTCTTTTATGAAATATTGACTTCATTTATCTTTTTAACGTTTTTTCCAACCATATTCATGTTTTTATTTAAAAATAAAATTATTTTTTAAAATATTATAATATAATTTAAAAAATTAATTTAAAAAAATTTTAATTTTCTTTAAAAATAATATCAAAAAAATATTTATGTTTTTTTTCAAATGATGTTCTTTTGGAAATTCATGATAAATATTATGGAAATTCTACTTTTTAAAATTATATGGAATGCATGAAATTTCTTGACATCATGAATTATTATTTATTTGAAGTTTTATTTAAATATTACAATGTTATTTTTATAAAAATATTCTTTATATTATAATTTTATATAATATGTTCTTTGAAAAGTGAAGGTTTATTTTCTCAAATAACAATTCAAGGATATATAAATAGTCTTTATTTTTAACAAAGAAAAAAATTCTTTATTTCACATATAATTTACTAGGTATATTATCCAATGATACAATCTATAATCTTTCTTTGGATGGTTTTGTTTTATGATGTAATTATTTTTATGGAAAACATTTCTTTTAAATGTGTTATGCTATGGTTAAATGATGCAATGTGTATAAAAATAATTTCTCTTACATGGGTTATGCTATGATGAAATATTTATAAAACCTATTAATTTTAATTAATTATGATATTATAAATACATCATGAACATGTGGTGCACATATATACAATTTTAATTATGTAACCAGTAGTATGAATTTCTCCCTAAATTTCATTGGAAAAATATTAATTTATCATGTTATTAATAGAAATAGAATGTGGAGTGAACCTTGTACAATAAGATACTATGCTTACTATGGTTGTCTTAATATGATGCTAGACTACTAATATGGTTTTGGGCGAGATTTCATTCCACTATGGTATATATGGAAATGATCCTTCATGACTAAGGAAATTAATTTTTATACATATGTGTATTCTTAAAATTAAAGACTTCTACCCTTGTTTAGTAATCATGATTCATGTTTATTTATTTACATATGATTCATGTATTAAAAATTTCCACCATATCTTCAATAAAATAATACCTTGATATTTTATATTTATCTTATGGTTTTCAAAAGTGATTATCTTGTTTGTATTCCATTGGGATCATGTTAGACATTTTTTATCATTGATATATAACTTATTTACCTATACAAAGCATCTAATAACTCCCTTTTCCTTTGTTTATATTTCCATGGTTATGATAAAACGTATTAAGTATGATATTTCTAATAATGATGAATGTTATGGAGAAATAATATTGATAATAGGTGTATATATATATTTGAACTATCTCATTATATTTCCATGATTACAATTTTACAAGACCGACTTGATTTTGGTGTGGATCATTTTGTAATGTCCTCATTATTCATCTATTATAATGTGATCTCTATGTATGAATTTATGAGTTGTTATAATTATTATGCAAGGAATTTTTTTTCAATATTATATTGTGGATAAGAAAAAATTAGAATATAACCTAGGGAAAATTCTAAGTATATGATAAAAACATAATGTTATGGTTATAATAATGAGTTATCCATATTAAAACTATTGGTTTATAGAGGAAGGTTTTACTATTTATAAATCATTTTAATAATTTTTTTATTATTATGTAGCCTCACATAATGATTAGGATTTCTAACACTTTGACGTTCAGTTTTATTAAAGGGATGAAACTCAGTGAAATCGTGTTAACAATGAATAAAATGGAAAATTAAATGATTTTACTCATGGAAAAAGGAATGGTATGGGAGCTATAATGAAAAATCATGATGTTATATTGAGAAAAAAACATCAATCATTGAATCACATTGAGATTCCAAGCAATCAATGGTAGTAACAACAATATTTAGACTCCATCATGAGGTAACATCCACCATATTTTAGTGGATTCACTGATCAACTTGTCACTTTGAAATGGATATGTACCATTGGAATGATATTTTCTATTATTAATTATTTAAAACATGAGAATATTGTTCTTTCAATTTATTATTTAGAAGGGAAATAATATTAGTAGTGAAACCATATCAAGAAAACAATAGTTTAAAATAATGGGTATCCATAGAGTGGAATGAATTTAAAAGACTATTTTCAATAAGTACAATCATCTTATTCTTCCTATGAAATTGGAAAATAATTAAATGAGTTAAAGTAGATGGATGATGAATTTTTTTGTACTTATGAGGAAAATTTCACAAGACTTGTTAGGTATGAAAATCATATTTTCATCCAAACAAAAAATTATTTTGAATGATTCTTCAGTGTCATAAATTAATGTCCTTGATTACTATTACCCAAAATAGAATTTAATTTCATTAATTAAATTGTTCAATTTTCTCTCATGATAGAGATTGATATTAGAGTTATTTATCAATATCATTGTTTTAATAAAAAAAATTGATTTTGTAAAAAAATCTAAAAACCTTAGTGAAAATATTATGAACCCTGATTTATCAGTGATGTTTGTATCAAAAAATATGTGAAATTTTCTAAATGTGACTAGAAAATATTTCATATGTGAAATAGAAGGACATTGTAAAATTGAATTCCTAAGAGAGTTAATTCTCCAAATAATGCCCACTTACACTCAGGTGTTTCCAATGTTAGGTGTATGGGAATTATGCCAACAGATTTCCTATTTCGAGAGTTAATATAAGATGATTATCATCAAGAACATGTTAATCCTAGAGATAAATAGAAATATCATGGGAGCACTATTTATGATGTGGGGTAAAATAATGACATTGTGATTTTTACACTTACTATCTAGTCTGTAACTATTTAATTCATATATGATTCTTTATCAACACTCTCTTTTACATATATTGTAATAAATGTGAAATCCCTTAATAATGTGATTATCACATCGCAACGCTTTGAGTCTTATTTAATGTATTTTTTTGGTAATTTCATTCCAATAAATATTTTCATTTCTCTACAAGATGAATTTGATTTTATTTTGATCTTGGATTGGATTTCATTTCATAAACTCACATTAATTACCATAGAAGGGAAGTTACATTTGATACACTGAACCAAAATACAATCTCCTATCATTATGATGTAAAAAATGAACATCTCATGGATATTACATATGTCACATGGTTCGGGATTCTAATTCAAAAGGTGAACTCATACATGATGGTTAGTGAGAAAATCAATATTAATGATATTCCAATTGTTTTGGAATTTATTTATGACATTCCAAAAGATATATTAGTTATTTCATTAAATAATAATCTTTATTTTCAAATATAACTCATACACGGTGATACACCCAATTGATAGACTCCATATATAATGTTCCTAATTTATATGAATTAATTGATGAAGAAACTGAAAAACATTCTAAATAATGGATCCATTCTCCCATGTTCCCCACCTTGGGTTTCACCTATTTTGTATATTAAGAAGAAATATGGAATAATGAAACTCTACATTAATCATTTGTAACATAATTGGATCCCTATCAAGAACAAGTGTCCTCTAACTTATATTGACTAATTTATTTGTCAACATCACATATCTAAATAATTTTCTAGGATTTAACTTACTTTTATTTTTATTAAATTGAGGTTCAATGAGGAATAAATAATTAATATTTCATTCCATACATGGTAGGAACATTATGAATTTATAAAGATTAAATTTGGTCTTAATAATTCCCTTTTTAAATTCTTCAATTTAATGAATAGTATATTTAGAGATTTTCATATTTAGTTTTTCAGAGCCGTTATAGATGATATTATCAATTACTAAAAGGTGAAGAAACTGAATGGAGATATTTTAATAATTTAGATGAAGTCCCAATGTAAGGACCTGATTTGTTAAAAATTTACCATGTGCGAATTTTGGATTTTTAATGTTCCATTCATGGGTAATTAAATATCATGTGAGGTTATATCATTAGAATATTCGGTGATAGAGTTTAATACACATTGGCCTATAATAACCACTATGAATGAAATCCATAGTCTATGTGGAGTGGAATGATATTATCAGTGCATTGTGGATAATCATTCATTTCTATCAAATTAACTCACAAAATTTACCTGAAATGAACCAAATTACATTGCATGGATGATTGTGAGGAATGTCTTATAGAACTTTTGTGAAGGCTATTCAACAAACTATGGGATAAAATACATGTCAGTGGGGATGGTTTTGTAATATATAATGATACATCCTTGAATGTATTGGAATACAAACTCAAATATAATGTTATGGTTATCGCTTATATCTCATGAAAATAATGTTATATGAGAAAATTTCTGAAACAAATTATTCAGATATAACTATGTTAATTTTTTCATTAAATATATAGAGACATTATCTTTATGAGGAATGTATTGAAATACATGTTGATCATAAATATTTTAAGTATATTTTCATTCAAAAATTATGTAGCATGTATCAATGAATAAGGTTGTAGTAAATTACAGATGATGGGTTCTCAATAAATTACCCCCTTGGTAACGTAAACAATGCGCCAGATTATATAATTCAAAAAGATCACAATTGAATTTCAAGAGTGAGGATAAATTAATGAACAATGATTTAGGGATTTGAAAAGTATGATTATAGAAGTATTAAAGGATTGAGATGATTTTTTTAAGGATAAATTGAGTGTTCACCCATCTATTAATGGGATGAATAAACAGAAACATGAAGAATATTTAGAGAAAAAAAATGATGTGTAATATACCATAGATTAAACATTATATTGACATAATAAGAAAATCATGAAACATTTTTTTGTTTAATCCATACTAGATTTTAATATGGATCTATTAGTGGAGGCTCAATATTATACATTCTATATTCATAATAGAAGTGTGGAGATGTATAGAGATTTGAATGATTATTTATAGTGGGATGGACTGATGATATATCTTTAAGAGTTTGTAAATTCGTTCTTGGTATGTCAATATGTTAAATCTGGTAGAGGGATGTCTAAGGGGAAGTTACAATAATTATCCATAAAATTATGGAAATTCGAAAAGATCATTATGGATTTTGTTTTTGGACTACCCAAAACATATAAATAGGATAATTATATATGGTTTATTGTCAATCACCATAGTAAGTTAGCACATTACATCCCTACTAGATAATATTTTTCTCCTTTTCAAATTAATCTATTATATGTTAATTATGTGCTAAGAATACATAGTGTATCACTATTGATGGTATCTAATCGGGATCTGAATTATGAATTTATTATTTAGGGAAGTCATCAGTAGGAACTAGATAAAGAGTTATGAATTAGAACTTCCTATTATCCTCATAAATCTAGTTAGTATAAGAAGAACTTTAAAACTCTATGAGGCATGGTGAGAAAATTGACTATGTATTTCAAAGTTTTTTGGGATGAAAACCATCATTTAGAGTAATTATATTAAAATAATATCTTTCACTCCATATTTTATATGATTGTATATATACCCACTAATGTATGATGTGAAAAACATCAACATGATATCATGAATCACGAGAAAGAAAAATAATGGGAACTGATTCTGAGGAAATTTCAAGGAAGGTCATAGCTTTTCAATATCACATAATAATAGTTCAGTTTCGAAAAAAAATTATGTAGGAAATCATCATAATGATCCAGAGTTTGAGGTTGGTGACATGGTTTTCCAAATAATGTATCCATGAATGAGTATGATGATATTTTAAAAAAAATTAACTCTTTGACCTTGTTATATTGTTCCCTTTGAAATTATTTATTCTATCAGGATGTTTTCATATCTATTTTTAATTCCAATGAATCTCTCATAGGTTTCTGAATTGTTCCATGTATCTCACTTGAAGAAGTACATTCCTAATCCATCACATGTACTGAATGAAGTTATCATACCACTAGAGAATGACCATTCATATAAAAAACAACCTATATAGAATCAGGACTGTAGAGAGAATGTGACACGGAACTAGACCACTCACCTTGTCAATGTTTTGTGGAGAACCATCCAATTTGAGGAAGCTATGTGGGAACCTGAGGATGTGATGAGGTAGATATATCCTAATCTATTAGTATAAGAGTGGTTAATTTTGAGGGTGAAATTCATTTCATGGCATTTTGGTTTTATCACCCTGAGTTGTTTATGAAATATTTATCTTCAAGTAATTAAATTTTATCAATGGTTTGGGTTACACACAACATTGAGTTTAATCTAACCACATAATATTATTTAAATATTATTATTTTTTGTTATTTCGTTGAATATGGATTGGTTGGTATAAATAAAAATAAAATAATAATAAAACATATATGTTCTAGACAGTTATAAAATTAATTCATTTATTATCAAATTATTATAATTAAAATCCATAAAATATTTGAAAATAATTTTTTTATGAAAAATAATATTTTATTTCATGAAATGTATTTTTATATTACTAAATTAAAGAAATCATAATGTTAATGTTATAATGATCTGATTATGATCCTAGGTTGGAACAAAAAAATAAGTTGATTTTAACCCCTTAAAGGTCATGTATGGAAACATGGGGGCCAAAAAAGGAAAGAGAGGGTGGTTGGGTTTCTCTTCCTTCACTTATATAGACTGGACGGACGAATCCTCATTTGGTGGTGGCCTTCACAATGTGTGATTTGATATTAATAAAAAAAATATTATTTGCATTATTATACATTTTAAAATTAAATTTCTTTTAAAAATATGGTAATAAAAAATCTACTTTTATTCTTAAAATGTATTTTAATTTAAACTCTTTACATCACATTTTTTAGACATAAAAAAAATTAATTTCTCTCATTTATAGTTATAAAATTAGATATTATTATTTTATTATTTAGAACCAAGAGGATAATTTTTTTTATATAATAACAATTTATATTTGGATAAAAATAATAGTAACAAAGGTAAAATTTATTACTTCAGTAATGGTTAAATCATGATAATATAGGTTAAAAATAAGTTATAAGGGCATATTTATTTATCCTGATTATTTTTAATGAATATAAATCAACCCTTATAACCATATTCTTGGAATATAGTCATTTAATGTACACATACCTATGAAAACCACTTATATATTATTCAAATCAATTAATGTTCCAAAATGTCAATATCATAGTTATAAATATACATTATGTTTTTATATAAGGAAAACATTTATGAATGTATGTTAATGGTAATTTTGTGCGTAATGAAATTATATTGATTATGGTAATTTATTTATAATTTTTATATATTAGAAGAATACGTTAAATTCATACATAACTCTGAAACAATATTAATTCAATTATTTGTGTAAAAAAATAAAGGAATATGAAAATATTAAAAGTTATATAATATGAGTATGTTATAGTGTTCCATGATTTTTAGAGTGAAATATGAGATTTTAGGGTTATATTAAAATATTTTATTCAAATTAGAACATTTTCATTATATATTTTATGTGAAATTAAATTAATAATGTCAAAATTGAAAATATTGTCATTTTATCAAAATAATATTATATTAAATTATAATAAAGTCATAAAATTAATGAAATTATAAAATGTGTATATGAAATGTTTGAAAATTTTATAAAATTAGTATTACAAATTTTTACATTATAATAGATATTATAACTTTTTCAGTTGGGAAATTTTTTATAGTAGTTGAAATTAAAATTTGTCCCTTAAAGGTTAAAAAAACTATAAGGTTAAAAATGAAACCAAAATTAGTACAAATTCTATTACATGTTTTCATTAAAACTCTATCATATAATATCATTTAATCTATAACAATTTTTAGTTTTTTTATTTAGAATTAACTTATTATCAATTTATATTTTTAGAAATTATAATTTTACCCCTCAACTCAATTATAAAATGGAACCTCCTTCCTATTTTATATTTACCATATTGAGCCTCCTTGATCGACCAAAATCTACTAATTTATCTAAAAAACTTTACAATAAACTTATTATATGTTCTTGTACCTCCAAAAGGACAACCCCATAGCCCTTTAGAGGAGATCTAAAGGATTTGTTTCAATGAAGAGGTAATCTCCTTACTCGATTGCTTTCATTTCTACTATTCATTGCCTACTTGAAATATATGTTATATATCATAAAATAATAACTTCATAATACTAAATATTATTTAAATTTCTTCTATTTATGAAAAATCCATTATAAAAACTATTTCAAATCATAACATAAGTGAATGTATCGCCCATTCTTATGTATGGCTCATTGTCTCCACACAATGATATAATTCATTTTATTAAATCATTTTATATTGATGGATATTATGATAGATTTAATCTTTATATATGATATTTATTAAATAAATATTAATATGGTATTATGATATCACTTCTAACTATGTATCAACCATCCTTTGTTAAATGATAATGTTGTTTGTGCATATGTGTGGACTACCCCATCCATAAACAGATGTGAATCATTTTTTAGTTTATATTTTAATTGGATAGTTATGAGAAAGAACTTGATGATTATATATTATATCATAATGGACCTAAAAAAATGAATCAAGATTTTCCATTCTTTTATTCCTTCCATTGATAAAAGAATACAACACTTATGAGTACGTTCGACCTACTATCTATATTAAAAAATTAATTAATTTTTCAATATATAACTATTATAGAGAACATAAAATTTAATATGATAAATATATGTGCTATTTATTTTATAATAAATATTATGGAGGAGAAGGAACCAATATAAATGGTCAAGGACTATAACACATGATCTAAAATACACATGATAAAAAGAATAGTTAACACCATTTAATTTCGATTTTAATAAGGAATAATTGATAAAATCCGTGATGACTTGTAAAAAAGGGTTAAAATATTAAATTATGAGTATAAAAAATTAAATTATATAATTATAAAATTATTAATTTGTTTAACCGTATGATATATTTATTTTTAATAATGGAAAACTCAAGGTGAGTGTTTTATATCATAATCTCATTATTTATCAGGATTGATTTTGACAATGCCTTCGATAAAGAAAATATTATTATCATAATATCCAAATACTAATGATTTTTTGTAACCAATTATTATTTAAATAAAACAAATTTTATTAATTCATTTTATTCATCTTATAATTTCACAAGACTGAAAATATGTTATCAAGGAATATTGATTTAATTTCTATCTTCTGTCAATAATCATTTTTCTTACATCTCTCAATATTCAAAATATATATTAATGAATGTTTTTTACAGTATTGGACTATTTATTCATGGTTTGTTACATTTCAATTTTTTCATTATATTTTCATGGAAGATTCTTATAGGGAGTTTGGAGAAGATCTGTTCTTAACATATGGATGTAGAGAGGTTACATGTCAGGTAACATGATTTCATGGAGTGAAGATTGGTTTCATAGATTTTCTGGGAAAGTGTCATGATGTTTAGAAATTTACATAGTGTAAAAGAGGAATTCATGGTGTTTAATATTTATGGGTTTGAAAAATAAAATATATAGAGAGGAAATGGGGTTTTAGGCGGAATTAGACTTTGATTGATTACACAGTGTGATTAGGGATTACATGTTGTGTAATCCCCTAATGTTGTGATGTTTTTAAAAATTCCAGCGCGATTGATTTTTAAAAATAATACGTCTGAATCAAAATCTATTGTTTTAGACAAACCCTAGTCACCCTGAGGAGTAATTCAAACCATCTTCCTCCGCCTTCGAAAAGTTGATCTCGGTGATCATTTGTTGGTGATCTTTTCTGATCATGGGTATGTTCTCCCTTCGTTTTCGAGAAGTTTTCCTCATTTGGGTGTTGTTCTATTCTATATCACCTCACAATACCATGTTGTGTGCTTATCTATGGTTCATAATGAGGTCTTTCTCGATGGGTGTTGGTGTAGTGGTTTCATGAGAACCTCATATGGATGTAGATCTTACCGGATAGGTGATCATAGAACTGTGACCTAGTCTGCTCTCCTATGAAGAACATTGAAACCCCTTTGAGTTAGTAATTCCCCTTTTTTCCATTGATTTTGTATCATCTTAGAGGAATTTACATTTTTTTCCTCAATAACATTTTTGTGCCACATTAATCAATGATAATAACGGGGAAATGAATTGAAATGGGTAGATAGATTTGATGAAAATGTTTTTTTAGATTTTATATCATTGGGATGTTATGAATTATATGGGCTAAACTCCCCACTTAAAATCATGGTCATTGTGGGTCGTTTCATATGCACTAAAAAAGATCCAAGATTGTTGGTTCATGTTGAAAAAATTTATATGGAATTGGAAAGTAAATTTTAGTTGTCTAATAAACAGATTCCCTAGGATTCATAGTTTTAGTGAAAACCCTTGAATTTACATGAGGAATTAAATAAGGGAATTCACATTATATTGGGAACAATGTAATTATATGTTATGTGTGGTGATGTTCTATGTGGGATAGCTTGATTGTGTGTACGATATTGACGAGATGTAAAGTGGTTGTGTATGGATCTGTATATTTTACCAGGTTTGGATTTTGGTTTGGTTTTGAATCATAGGTATGTGATGCGGTTGTTATTGGGAGGTTTTATGGATAAACATGTAGATGATACATCAACATGTTTATGTAATGGAATTATTGGTTGAGAGGTTTATTTATTGTGTAATGGATGAGTAGTGTTATGTAGTAGGGATGAAATTGGGTTGTGCTTTAGTAGTGTTGTTGGATGTGGTTGATAGTTGAGGACTTGTTTGGGATTTTATGGGTAACTCGTCCAGTGTATCTCCATGTTTGTGCTTTGGTTGTGTTTCTTGTTTTTTTTTTTGATTTGTAGTTTCCTAGATAGTAATGGTATAATAGAATAAATTATTTATTAACATTGTTTGGGACTTTCTTGGGTAGGTTTCATTAATATAAGTAACAAATTAATTATAAATAAATAATTGTAATGGTTAAATTAAACTTTATGGGAATATGGATTGGGTTTTTGTCTTGTTATGTGGTGATTTTAATTTAGATGTAGCAGTGATTTTTGTACTATTTGGAGGTATTTATTTAGAACCTATATATTGGGATGAGTGTTTTATATCTATATGTATATACTTTTTCCCTTGTGATTTTTATACACACCCCTTACAATTTTAACACTATGTTCAAAATACCCATATCATCATGAGGGAGGGTGTCTTTCCCAAACATACCGGTGGGTGGACAGATGATTTGGCACCCACTCTTATTTTCTCCTTCTTCCAAGGAGAGGATGCCCAAGATTCTTCTGGTAGGTTGTGTTTTTTGGATCCCTGAAGTGTGTGTGAAAGTGTTTTCTTTCTAGGTGTCTTCAAGTTGAGAAATGTTTTTTATTCCCATGTTTTGTTGGGATTATATGTGTTTTTGTATCCCTGTTGTTTCAGGAAATGATGTGTTATGTGTCCCAGGTTTCTATGGCGAGATGTATTGCGGTATGAGGCCCATGTGTATGTGAGGGAGACATGGTTGTGAGGCTGAGGCCTATGCGGGCAGTATTTTATTTGGTATGTGGCATAGGTTTGTTTGGGTGGGTTTTGGTTGGGAGGCCTAGTTTTTTTTTGTCATGTTTTGATGTATTCGGTTCAGAAGAGGCGGCAGTTCTAGGAAATTTTTTTTAGGGCATGAGAGAGGCTAATTTATGGGAAAGTGTTTCCAAGAAAGCTATTATTTATGAGTAATATATTACATTACATGACTTTCTTTATTTGGAAGGGATGTCTTGGTAAGGTTTTGGAGGATAGTATAACTTGTTAGGTGTTTTTGGTTCAATAGTTTTTTCAAGGGATCATTAGTATACTTCTCATACTTTTAGATGAGAGATTTTGGTTTTCCTACTGAGTATACTTGTATGATCACCCAAAATATATAAACTTATTTTAGGTTTATCAGAAGATTATGTGGACCGTTATGGGCCATAATAGCATGTAATATTGGAAAACTATAGTTTTGTTGATTATTTTTAATTTGGGTACTTAATTTGGAGTTTTTATTTCATTCATAACACTTTTAGTTTAATCAGGAATGTGGGATGGATTTGGTATTTCATATATATATATATATATATCATGGGTTTTTTTAATGGAACATATTATCTCTCAATCTTGTTTCTTCTAAAAGAAAAATGTATCCCATTTTGTGAGAATATATATACCCTTATTATTATTCACCACCCTGAGGCCTTCTAGAGGTGTGAATCAGGGGTAATTACCCCCCTTTATTCATTCCGATCCTAGGCGGGGTATCTTTGCAGGGAGGGAGTCATGATAAAATGTAATCAGAGCTTATGGTTGAAAAAGAGGATGTATTTTGGAGTTAGGCACAATTTTGTTTCATGGGTTTTTAGGGAAATAGTGTTAGGTTTTCTTGGTTTGTGATGTAGTCTAGGGAAGACCAACATGGACATGAAATGTTAAGGCCACCTGTGATCCAATGCAAGGACTCAGGGCTTACCATGTGACTAGTTGAGGCTACACCATTTGTAGGTTATAGACCCTTGAACATGTACATGAATTATAATGAGTATTTTTCTTGTTTTATTTGTGGGTTTGGTGAAATTTGAAATGGAAGAAGAAATGAGTTAAAAAATATTAAATAAAATTCTATATTACTCATGCTTAGGAATTTCTTTTTTACCTTTCAGCTATGGAACTCATTCATCATCGACATGTTTCTCGGGAAGATGAGGCTTAGCAGACTGATCCAGTTGATTAGAGGGGGGCTAATCCTGTGTAGGAGGATGAATAGTGGTAGATAATGTTATGTGATTTATAAAGGTAGGCCTTGGGAAAGTATGAGGGTAGTGTTTTAGAAGTGGAGATGAAGGGTTGTCTCAATGATCCTGAGATCACTTTAAGTTTTATCCGAACTCTGATAGAGTATTGGGTTTCTTAGGAAGTGAGTTAGATTTGAGGAGTTTTGTGTTAGGGGTGGACTCTTTATATGGTGGAGAGGAAGGATGCAGACATGTTGTTGGTTAATATTCTAATGGAATTCAGGGCATAGTTCCTTTCGTCAGCCCTGAAGCCTAAGAATAGGTAAGAGATACATTTCATTTAGAAGGGAGTATATTAGTGCTATAACATGGGATAATGTTCGAGGATCTTATTTTCATCACCCCATATCACATTCCATATGAGGTGTCACGTGTGATATGGCTTCAGGAGGCCCTCCACCCATCTATCTAGTATACTGTTACTTCTTTTATGTTACCAACATATCTGGATGTTCATAAGAATAAATAGGTGATTAAGAGTATTCACTTTAGAGGAGTTGTACTATGAGATGTGATCTATTAGAGTTATTCATGTGAGAATAAATTCTGTGGAAGATTTCTGGTGATGGGATCTTTGATTTTTCGACTGGAAGGGAGGTGATCTCAATAGTTTTCTTTCTGGACATATAGGGATAGTGGTTCCCATTATGTTTCATTGGGCTTGGTAAATATGTGTTTATTAAATGGGGTTCATAACCATCTTTATAATTACTATCCAGTGTCCATTCCAGCTCAATGCTATGGAGGTGTATAGGTCCAGAGCTAACCTCAACAGTAGTTTCTAGCTAGGCCATTTCAGTATTAGGGATAGTAGGCTAGTGCCCCAAAAGGGTAGATAGAGTAGGTAGAGGCCAACCTCATGGCGTTCCTCGTGGACCTCAATCTAGGTGTAGTATTAGAGTTAGTATTCAATAGTGTGAAATAAGATTTCGGTATGGTCAGTTGCATGCAGTTGAGGTAGCAGTTCCGACAAGACCAGATATTGTTAAATGCACAATCATCTTGTTTGGTACCATTTCTTGTACTTTTCATTATTGAGGAGAATCGAAATAATATTCTTCACCCATTCAGGGCCTTGATTTGGGAGAAGAAATAGAGAGGATCTACATTCACATGGTGTTGAGTATGATATTCTGAGGTCATACCAACTTGTTTGTTGTGTTTTAGGGATGTAGATTGATGATAGGACAACATCAGTCCCCTGGGGATATTTTCTTTATATAGGTGTGTCCATATGATTTCATTCTCAACATTGAGTAACTTTATTATAGTTATGATATTATCAACTAATTCTAGAGAATATATGTCTTTTCATACATGGATTCTCATTGTGTGTGGCATTCATTGGCGGCCATGGCTATCAGGTGGGATGTCATCATGTGAAGCCCTTTATTTATTTTTGGGAAAATATGTCAGTGGAATTGGTGGACACTAAGATGGTGGAAGTACCTAGGGTTGTGGATGAATTATTCCATGTTTTTCCATTGAAGGTTATGAATCTACCCCCTCGATGTGATGTGGAGTTCAAGACAGATATGATGTCTGATGCTTCTCTAATAACAATGGATTCTTATCAAATGGGACCATCTAATTTGTGAAAGATGAGGATTTAAAAATATGATCTTATGAAGATGATCCTTATCTAGCATAGTGTGTCACCATGGGGTGATCCACAGTTGTTCAAAAGGAAGGAATATGGTAGTCTTAGGTTGTACATATACTAACAGAGGTTGAATTTTGAAATGGTCAAGAAACATTACCCACTTTTAAGGATAAATGATGTTTTTGAGCAACTGATAGGGGAAAGTTGGTTTTCTAAGATTTCTATGCAGTCTAGATAACTTCAGTATAGGTTAAAATAGGGCGATATCCTGATGAATGCTTATAAATGAAGGTATGGGAACATAGAGTTTATAATTATGCCATTCAGTGTTACGAATGCTCCAACCATGTTCATGGGGATTATATAACACCATATTTTGTGGGTTCTTATATCGATTGTTCATCATATTAATCAATGATATCATGATCTACATGAATTCAGAGGAGGAACATGTGAAGAATATTAAAACCATCCTATAGGTTTTTCAACACTACAAAATATATGGAATGTTATCTATGTGTAGGATCTAGACATGATAGGTTCATTTCCATGGGAATTTGTTTTCTCAGCATGGTTTGTTGGTTGACCTTTCAATGGTTGAAGAAATTATTTCTTAGATAGCACCCAAGAATATAGAAGAAGTACATAGTTTATTTTTTATTTTAAGATATTATCAGAGTTTTATACCTGATTTTTCTTGATTTGTTGCCACATTGATAGCTTTGACTAGAAAGGCCAAAGAATTGTGTGGAGTGATCAGTTTGAGGAAACATTTAGTTATCTGAATAGGATATTGGTTTTCCATAAATTAATTTAGTTTCTAGATGAATGGTTGATGTTTGAGGTGTTCTTTGAATCATTTATTTTGGGTTTGGGATGCATCTTGATGTAGTAATGGGAATTGATTTATTATGGGTCCAGGAAGATATGTCCCTATGAAAATGATTATATAACCCATGGGGGAGTTGGTAATAGTTGTGTTTGTGCTGATGTTGTGGTGGAATAACCTCATTCTGGAGCACATTGTGGTCCTCACAGATCACAATAGATTGATGTATATATTTTCCCGGTGTGATCTAAATTTGAGATACCAGAAGTGGAAGATGTTTTTTCTGGACTATGATTTTGATATCTCCTAAACCATTGGAAAGGGGAATGTTGAGGCTGATGTTATGATTATAAATTAAATAAGAGGGTTTTCAGGAATCTACAAATTATTGGATTGCGATAGAGGTGTTGGTAGCCCTGCACATAGATGAAGGAATAGATTGTGGTAGAGTATGTTTGTTACAAATGATTGTTCAGTCTTCTCTAAAAAATATAGTGGGGAGTCTCAGTGGGGAGACACTATGGAAAAGGTGTTTCATGATTATGTTGCCCATGGTGATTCTCCAAAAGGAATTTTAGAATATTGTTGGAATCAGATGTTGTTCCATAAGAGGTTGATTGTTCTAGTAAAAATGTATGTGGGTGTTGTTCCTGATTTTCGTAACACACCTTTAGCGGTACACATAAGAATTTGTAAAATGTATGTTGTCTTGAAGATGTAGTTTTGGTGGGAAATGATGGAAAATGAAATAGTATAGTTTGGGGAAAGATGAATGGTATGATAGTAGGTAAAAACGATCATTGTGTTCCCTATGAATTTTTTCATCCCTTGGATGTCCCCGATTGAAGGTGTGGTAATCTCTCAATGGATTTCATCACTCAGTTACCTAGGACATAAAGAGGGTATGATTCTATTTGGGTAGTATTGTATTAGATGAATAAATTGGCTCACTTGTTAAAAATTAAGGATTTGAGTGTAGTTGATGAATTAGTAAAGAGGTATGTGGATTAAGTTCTGTAGTTTTGTGGAGGTCTTAGTTCTATTGTCTTAGAACTGTATGTGTAGTTTACCTCATGCGTTTTGAAGGGATTACAACAAGATGTTGGGAACCATTTACACCTCAATACTACTTTAAACCCTTTGAATGATGGTCAGACATACCATACAATCTAGATGTTATAGGATATGATGGGGAGCATGCATCTTAGACCATGGTGGATCTTGGGTACAAAACCTAACATTGGTAGAGTTCCCATATAATAATATCTATCACTCTTCCATTTAAATGGATGCATTTGTGTTTTTGTAAGAGAGACCGTGTTGTTTAACTTTTTGCTAGAAAGTGGTTGGGGAGACAGTTATTCGTGGCCCCAAGGTAGTGCAATAGATCACATAGAAGCTTCATATTGTTTGTTTGAGGATGAAAGTAGTTTAGGACTGACATAAGTCATATGTAGATCCCAAGAGGATGCCCTTGGAGTTAAAGGTTGGGGACCACATGTTCTCGATGTTCTCCCCTCAATATCAGTAGTAGATGTTTGGTATAGTAAGCAAGCATTCTCCAAGGGTCTTTAGACCATTTACTGTATTTGGACAAGTTGGGGAAGTGTCATACTAGTTGGTGCTGACACCATAGTTGGAGATGATCCATTATGTATACCACATCTATCAACTTGTTCACTATACTCATGATGACTCCCATTTCCTTGACTAGGGAGAGTTTGATATCTAGGATGACACAATGTTTGTGGAGTGGCCAGTAGCGATTCAGGATCATCGAGAGAAGGTGTTTCATGAGGGGTGTATTGTGTGATAATGTCCTAACATGTGGAAAATGGAGGACCTGATTCCTAATCAAGAAAAATTAATTGAGATGCTATTAAACTATTGTGGGTGATTTATTGTCACCTAGAGAGGATAATATCTTGACATGGATATGTAATTATGTCATTCACACATTTACATAGTTTGGTTTTTATGCTTGTGTGGTGTGTGTTGTGGTCATTTGGGTTGACGTGACTAATTCCTAGTTAAAGGTGTTAGAGGAGGTGTTCATCAATGTGGGGGATTATGATCTATAATACTAACAATATAGGGTGGTTTATCATTAAACCTTGATGTGTTTCGTAGTTAATGGTATTTCACATGTAGTGAGATCCTTGAGAGCTATCTTGCAGGGTAGTTGTTCAGACCCTTTTTCTCTTAGGTTTAGTATTGGATACACTAGAGAGAGAATCATTTGAGAGGTATCTAATGTAATGTTCTATGACTTCCCATTCCATAACATTGTGATTTTGGTCATTGTAATTTCTTGGAGGATTCTTATAGAGAGTTTGGAAAAGTTCAATTGTTAAAAGCATGAAGCAGGGAGCTTACACATCATGTAAATTGATTTCATGACATGATTTTTTGTTTCGTGGTTTTTACTGGAAGGATTCACAACGTACATAATTTTACATATGATGAAATAAGGATTCATGAGTTGTATTAATTTTGGGTTTGAAAAATAAAATAAATAAAGAGGTGATGGGTTTTTCATCAGATGTGGACCTTGAGGGATTTTATGGTGTGAATGGAGATTACATGTCATGTAATCTCCCAATGCGGAAATGTTTTAAGACCTTCAAGCTAATCAGGTTTTCAAAAATCATATGGATACAACAATCTCTATCATTCTAGATGAACCATTGGTTCTCCGAGTTGTTTTTTAAACCCTATTCCTCCTTCATTGATCCATTGTTCTCAATGATCATTTGTTGGGACCTATGGTGATCCAAAGTAAATTTTGCTTTTGTTTTCAAGTAGTTAAACACGGATGGGTCTCATTCTATTCCATATCTCATCACTATTCCATGGTGTGAGCTTATCTATGGTTCCTAATGTGGTTTCAATCCATTGTTGTTAGTGCGGTGGTGACACATCATCCTTGGATGGAGGACTATCATGTGGGATAGGTTATTATAGGAATGTTATGTGATCTATTATCATCAAAATAACATTAAAAACCCTTCAAGGAAAGTATTTTCCTTTGTTTCTATTTGATTGTGTATCATGTGGGTGGTATCTACTCTTTTTTTCCTATGGTTATTAGTTTCTCCACACTAATCAAAGATAAGAAATGGGTTAATTAATTTATAGGGGTATTGGGATCTGATGCACATGTTTTTTAGGCTTTCAATGTATTGTGATGTATTCATTTATATGAGATAAACTCCCAAATGAAAATCATAAAAGATGGTGGTCCTTTTTTCACGCTAAACAAGTTCCATGATGGTTGCTTCCTATTGAACATTTGTTTATCTAATTGGTAAATCATGTACACATTTCTAATAAACGGATACCCTCTGATTACAAGTTTCAATGAAAACCCCTAAATTTAAAATATGAATTAAATAAGGGATGGATCGTTAAATCTGAAACAATGTTTTTCTTTGGTATGTTGGTTGATGTGTTACATGGTATAGTTGTGGTTGTCTATGTGGGACCGACGAGATGTGACATGGCTATTTTTTGACTTGTGGGTTTTCTATCATTTATTTTATGTTCTAATAGTGAAGAACTAGTGTTCGATGTGCGTGGGTTTGTGTGGTTTTTTGGAATAACTTATAGATGATACATCGACCTTTCTATGTAATGGAATATCCTATTAAGATATTTAATTATTGTGGAATTATTTAGAAGTGTTATGTAATAGAACCGTAATCAGGTTGTTATTGGGTTTTGTTTGTAGATGTGGTTGGGAATTGGGAATTGTTTTGGGAAATTATGGGTAATTCACCTATATTTTCCCCATGTTATTTTAGTTGTGTTTATTATTATGTGATGTGCTTAGTAGTTTCCAGGATAGTAATGTAAAAGATGAATAAATAATTGATTACTAAATATTGGGGTTGTCTTCTGATGGTTTTCTTAACATAATTAATAAATGAATTGTGACTATATAATGGTAATGTTTAAATAAAATTGATTGGGAATATGGATAGGGTTATGAAATTTTTTTATGGTGTTGTGGATTTAGAGGTAGTAGAAATGTTGGTAATGTTAAGAGCAGTTTGTTTGTTTGAAAACCCATCTGTTGGGATGAGTGTCTCGTATCTATATGTATATAAATGTATTTTCCTTTTTTATATCAATATGAACCCCACCCATGTTGAGAATTATGCGTCGAACACCCCAATCGTCTTGGGAGGGTGAATTTCCCAAATATCCTGGTGGGAGGATGGACGGTTGGCCACATACTCTTACATGCTCCTTCCAAGTGGCATTAGCACAAGATTCATCTAGAATGTTGTGGTTAGTGGGGCCTTGGTGTCTTTAGGATGAGTTGTGTTCTTGTTTCCCTTGTGTTTTTAGGATGCGGCATGTTATGTGCCTCTGGTGTCTACAGGTAGTATATGGTGTGTTAGGTTTCCTAGGTTCCTACGGGAAAGACATGGTTGTGAGTCCATAGTGTATGAGGGCGGGATGTGATGTGGTATTTGACCTAGGTGTCAATGGGTGAGATGTGATTGTGAGGACCAGGTGTTTGTGGGTGGGTAGTGATGTGGAAAGATCAAAAGAGGTGGGTGCACCATGAAGTTTTCCATTAGGGTGTGATAGAGTCCAATAAGTGGGAAATTGGTGTGGGGTACCCTATTATCGATGTGCATTATATTATTTACCTTTACGTGCATTATTTGGTGAGAATTCTTTGGTGGGGATGGGGAGGTTAGTATACCATGTCAGTTGATGTTGGTTATATTTTTTATCATTAATGCACTAGTATTCTTCTCTCACTAGGGCACTAGTGGCTTTGGTTTTCATACTCAGTATACTAGTATTCTCACCCAGTGTATATAAACTACATTCAGGTTTCCAAGATGAATTAGATGGACCATGTTGGACCTTACTATATAAGAGTTTTGGACGACTCCTATTTCACTGAATAGTTTTGCTTTAGGTACATACTTGGGAGTTTTTATTTCTATTGAAACAAATTTATTTGAATCATGCATGTGGGATAGATTTGGGCATTCCTTTATATATGTGTGTGTGTGTCGTAGAGTTTTTATTGGTATGAAACATCATATCTCCTAAAATAATATCATTAAAAAGGGAAATTCCTCCCATTGTATGAAAATCTATATACTAATGGTGCTAGTCGCCACCCAGGGGCATACTAAAGGTGGGACTCGGGGCTCATTATCTCCCTTTTTTCATTTCCATCCTAGGAGGGGTATCTTTGGATGGTGAGGGTCATGAAATTTACTATTCTCCTATAATACTTTAGATTCATATTTACAAAAGTATAATATTTATATAAATTTTTTATGAATGGAGTATTATTTTTATCATCCAAATGAAATACTATATTGATTTTGTGATAAGATCTGTGCGATGAATGGGTTTTTAATATTATATGGCATGAAAGAATTATCACACCGTCATGAAAATTTTTAATTGAATATTTCTATAAAATTTGGATTTTTTTTCAATGAACATACTTTCCTTTGTATTTGTATGGTTTTTTAATAAGTTATTTCAAAATGGAATGGTTATTTTCCACTATAATTTTTACTGTTATTTCAATGGTTTTTCTATTCAACAATATCATGGACACTTGATTTTACTTATACATTACTGGTGCTATTGTCTAATGATACCATCCTTATTTAGTCACATGATGGTTAATTTTTATGGTGATATGATTTTTACTAAACACGTTTATTTTAAATGGGGTTTTACACAATGAAACTATGAAATGTTTATATATCCCATATTATTTCTAGGGTTATGCTATGATCAAATTTTTATGAAACTCATTTTTGTTCATGAGTTCTGATATGAAGATAGATTTATAATATTGTAGAATAAATTAGTATAATTTATATTATATGATGGTTGGTGCATATATCTCCATCCATTTCATTGGGTAATTAATGATATCTCATGAGATGATCCTGAAAAAATAGTAGTAAACCTATTATATTAATGAACTATGTACACTATGGTAGTATTAGGGGTGATGCATTAATATTATGACTATTTGTAGAGTGAACCAATTACAGAAGGATATCCCTAGAAATTATCCTTTAGTACTAGGTAAATGAAATTATATGATTATGTTTATTCCAAAAATCAATGTCTTATGCATATGTCAAAATTTTAGGTTTCATGTTGATCAATTGACTTATGATTTAGGTCTTATGATTTTCAACGATTTATGACATAAAATAATTTTATTATATTTGATACACATGGTATGGTTTTCAAATGTTAATACCATTTCATTATAAAATTATATTGATGTAATACTTTTTTGATCATTGATATCACCCTGGTTTACTCTTACTGACCATCTGAGATCACTTTTCCTTGTATTTTCTTTCCCCAAATATTGAAGAATGGTATTTTTCTTGGTATGTATAAGAATGTTTATAGTAATGAAAATTTAAATGGGAGATGAGTCTGATATTCTATGAACCAATTATTTATGTTTCAATTTTCCAATGACAATAAACATAAAGGATTTTGGAATAGATCATTGTGTAACGTAATGAATATTAATATGATATAATGAGATATTTGTTTATGTTAAGTATGTTTACTTCAAATTGAATTAAATAAATTTGGATTCAAGGAATTTATTTTCTTATAATAAATTCATATTATATGAATCTTTGTTCTATAAAATTTATAATTACTTTTTTTAAATGATTCTGGGAAAAACTTGTTCGAACTATGTTGCAAATCATTGAAAAATGTAATCATGCATAGTCGATTTTGTCAATAGTTACCTAGTAATGTTATGGAGAATAAATTATTACAATTTTGTTGAATGGTATATATTATATTATTTTAAAGAATTATCAAGTGATATATTAATATATGTTTCCATGAAGACTGTTTTCATTATAATTATGAGGACTGGTAAAGATTTCCCCTATAGATCTTCAACATTTGAGAATATATATATTTTATAGGCAGATAATTTTTATGAATTCTTTTTGGGATAGTTTTGGGGATGTAGATATAGACTTATAGTTCTATCAAAATAATCATTCATTATATTGATGTTATTTTCACCTTATAAAGTATTAGAGGGTCTTGAGAATATTAATCGTATCTTCCAATTTTGATAAATTATAGAGACCAAAAATGATTAGTTTATGTCTATTTTTTGTGATAATAATTTTATTAATGGAAATATATGATGTTAGTAGTATTGTATAGGGGTATTTAGTTGATTAAATTAAATAATATATTTAGACAGTAATTTTTACATATTGATTTAAATTTCATATATCATCAAAATATATATTTGTTATAAAAATAACTATGTACAAAAAGACTATTTATAATCATTTAATGACATATTCTAATATGTATTAATTTTTATGATGAATATGATCCTATAAGAAATGATTATAGAGATGATATTGTTACTGGAAATGTGACTGGGGATTATTACTCTTAAGATTCCAACTAATGAAAAATTATTATTAGGGTTTTTTATATTGCAATTAAAAATACATAGAATGATAGAGTAATGATTATATTACTAAGTATATTAAATACTTATTTTAATTACTAGGAGATTATGTGGATTTATTTCATGGTAAAAAATTTGTTAGAATATTCTCATTTATTTCAGGGTACAATAAAACTACAGTGCATAAAATGTTATAGATATGGAAATATAAAATAAAAATGCCTTGATAAACTACATACATTATTTTAGTAATGGAATATATTTAATTTAATTAATTATTATGATCATTAATAACAATTTTTTATTATGATGCATCAAAACTAGTTCGAGACAGAATGATTTTGTTAATAATTAAAAGCAGAATGTGTTAGGAGCTGATGGTAAAGTGGGATGGAATCATTTTTAAGAGTGGTAAAAACAATGTAAGTGTTATGAAAAATATTATAAAATGAGAATAAATTGATGGAAACTATGAATTTTTAAATAATTTACATGGTGTGAGACACTATTATTTTATAATTTATAGTTATTTCATAATTTTTAATACTTTTAAATAATAATATTTCACATTTATAGAAAAATTTCAGAACTTTTATATATATATATTTTTTATGTTATATTAGATATAAAATAATATTCAATTAAGTGAAAATATTGTGAGATATTTTTTATGTCCATTATATGTGAAGATGATCAGAAATATGAAAATTTCATAAGAAATGTCTATTATTGAATTAAAAATTTAAAACCTAATTGTTTGGATGGATTGTCTGATCATGATAACTGTTCGAATAAACTATTCAAGTAAAGTATTTATAATGTTGTATAATATGGTACACACATCAACAGAAATCAGATTATATATATTTATTCAATAAAATTTAGTAAAATATTTTGTTACTTTGGGGCTATATTTTTTTATTTTATTGGGATAATAATTTTATCTAGGTATAGTGACAATTAACACATAATTATCATGGTGTTGAATCATAATACACATGTTTTACTAATGGATAAAAAATTTACAATATAGAGGGACATATAATTTTATATTAAACAATTTTGTAGGAGGGATCCATATATCATTACCCTCTTATACCGAGGAACAAATGGAATTAAGAGTTTTTATGCTGTAACTAGGTGATAATATGTATATGGGGATCACGAGAAAAATTATTTTAACTTTGGATGTATATGTTTTATTTTTCATAAATACAAATTTTAGATTAATTTATCTTCTGTAGTTAAAAAATAACCAATGAATAATGAAAAAAATATACTTAATATATTTTTGATGATTTTTTATCAATTGAAATGATTTTATTGAATTTATATAATTAGTGATTTTATTGGAAATATTTCTTTAAAATTTAAATTTTAGACACTAATATAATTGATTTCTGTGACCCATAATGATCATACATGCTTTTAGTTATTCATAATTGGGATACCAACAAATCTATACCATTCAATTAATTAATGAAAAAGTTAATTGAAAAGTTTCGTGAATCATTTTTACTTGAAATTATTGATGAAATTTTTATAAACTTAGCAATAAAGGAATTTCAAAGAAGATATTTAAAGATATTTCATATGTATATGACATTTACATATTTATCTCAGTTACTTTTCTAAATTCTTGACATAAGGGTTATTTGTAATATGATTTTGGAAAAATTAATCTTATTTACAATAAAAAATGTTACGGTTGTTGTTCCATGAGAAATTTAGAAAAATATATGAAATTTAATATTTTATAGTGTTGTTCATATATTATCAAAGATTTATTGTTGAATTTTTTTCATTATTTTCTATCATAATATAATTGAATTGGGAAAGGGTTAAATTTGACAGGGTAGTGATATTACTGGATTCATTTTTTTGATTCAATGAATCTCCTCCCATATCGAATTTTCATAATCATGGTGTTTTTTATAATGTATATTGTGTCAAATAAAAAATGTGACATGGATTCATTTCTATAAATTGGGACAAAAATGTTTCATATGAGTATAGAAATAAAAGTCCCCAAGAGAATAATTACCCTATACATGACTCTAGCATGTATTTTATTATTCATGTCATAAAGGATTTAAGGAATTTAATATTGGTGAAAATTTATAATTTATAAATTATTTTTGATTTTGGTTTATATTTTCTCCTAATATGATATCCACTAGAAAAATCATAGCTATAAAAATTGTGATCAATCTTTTGACTTTGATCTTATACATATAAAAATGAAGGGTAATGCAGTGGAAGATAATTTCAGAATAAATGTTTTAACCCTTAGAGTCAATGAAGCTAAGGGGAAATGGTGGATAAAGGTATTATTTTTATAATTTGACATCTAGATGAAATAAATGGGGGTAGTTAATTTATATCAAATTATAATGTGACATATATATTAATGGACATGTTTAAATTGAAATTATTTTATGTTTAATCATTCAAGAGGAATATGGATTTTAATAATTATTGTAAAACTATTAATGGATGGACTATCACGTGAAACTCATTGTAGTATTTCATAAAATAGATATCAAATAATATGGATTAATGATAAAATGATTTAAAACCTATTAAAAATTAATTTTTGTTATTAAATATAATATCTACCCTAAAGAATAATTTTATCAAAAAAATGTTCTTATATATGAGAATTAAGAATTATATTTCCAAATTCTTTTATCATTATTTAATAGTCAATAGGTAAATTTAGAGAATATGTGATTATTAAAATTAGTATGTCCATTATTCACTCTAGTGTACAAAAAAAGGATATTTCCATGTATTTTATAATTGGGATTGCAATATCACTATGAAATAATAATGGAGTTTTAATAATGGTGGTCAAACTCATGATGAAAATGATTTTATTCTCTAAGTAAAATAAATATGTTTTTGATGTCTTTGAAGAATTAATTTTTGGGAAAATATGATATATCAAAAAGTTTATAGAAATATTATTTTGGATATATATTCATGATAAAATAGGGAATTCCTAAAAAGTCACCATAATTATATAGGGGATATATTTGAGGATATGTATGTAAAATCACCCCCCCCCCCCCCCGAAGTTGATATATGTATTTTTGTTATTCAATCATAATAGGGTATTCTGTTAGAATATGTGATCAGCCTTGAAAAAACTTATAAATAATTTATAAATTTATTTTAGATTAAATATAATAATAGTTAACAATCATAAATTTTATGTAATTATTGAAATAAATATATGGATTACCATACTAGTTATATAGTGAAAAACAGATAATGATATATGGATTTTTAAAGGTCTCAGTGTGTTGAAAGTTAATATTAATTATGTGGAATTCATTTAAACATTAATTATTTCACTTTACATATAACATAATACATATAATGATAATTAATAATATCCCTTGACCTTTGATGCTTGGACCCGTGTTTTCTTAAATGGTTATACATGAGTTGGAAACCAATTTCATGGATTATAGCAGAAACAAATTCCATATTATGTAGACAACTTCAAAGATTTAGATAAGATTAATGTATTTTCTTACCACTAGGTGTTTCCAAAATGATATATTATAATTAAAAATATTTTCCATGTTTAAATACTAAATTAGTATCATTGAAATGTTACTCATGTATTGAATTGAGAAATGGGTAAATTGGATTCTATGAATTTATATGAGGGATGAGCAGTTTGGATGGAAGATTGTGGGGGTGAATACACCATGAGGGATGAGTATTAATTTTTTTAATACAATGGAACCGTGAAATAATCTACAAAAAGCCATATAAAAGTGAAGATAATATGAAATATTAAAATCATGAACTTTATTATGATATGATATACTTGTAGATTTTTTTGGATCAAAAGTATCTTTGGGGATAAAAATCTTTTACCATGAAATTATTATGCATTTTGTTTTTCATAATTTAAATTATATTAATAATTTTTTGATTATTATGAACCTAATATTTATTTTTTCATGAATTTTGTTTTACAATGGTGGTAACATAAGATTCATGTTTTTTGGATAATAAGGATTTCTCATAGATATTTATAGAGGATTTTCAAAGGTTGATTTATTAGTAACATGTCAATGAATTCTATGAAAAAAATAACGTAGTACTCATTTTTGGGTAGTTAATAATTTATTTATCTTTATCTTTAGTAGAAAATATTATATTTAATAATTTATTCTATATTTAATTATTGAGATATTTTAATTGTTTGTCAACTTTTTAAATATATTATTCATGTAACACCACCTGTTTTTTTAAATTTTTTTGCGTTAATAATTTTTTTTGATGGATTACGTTACATGAAACACAAAGTTATTTGTGAAATACATGAAATTTTGTCTTACCTTGAATTACATGTAACACTATATTATAACAATACCCTGATAAATTTTAATGTAATTTTATAAACTCAACTGTTACAACCTAGAAATAAAACATGGTGATGTGAATAGTAATACATGTTTATTACATATAAAGTTGAATTTAATTATATAAATAAAAAATATTTATAATAATATAAATAATTATCAGTAAAGGCTCTACATATATCAATAATATTATTTTCTAAAAAACTGTTTTTTGTCTTTTTTTCAAAAATAATAAAATTAATTTATGGATAAACATTTATAAAATTATATTTATAAACTAAAACAAATTTTTTATATTATAATTTCAAAATTAACTTAGAGTGATTTTTTTCATTTTTTGAAATTTTCATTTTTTGATGAATAGTGAAAACATAATGTATTTTAATTGAAAATTGAATTTTCAATTAATTTATTTATAAAGTTAAATTATATTTTAAATTATTTTTAAAGAATTAATAATTTGAAATATTCATATATTTATCTATTTTTGGTAATTTTAATCAATTACATATTGAAATTAGATAAGAAAACCTTTTAATATTTTGAAAATATTGGATATAAAACCCCATTTTCTCATCACGTTTGTAGGATGAATTCTAAATTAATTATTTCCACTTAACTAAATATCATTTGGAAAAATTGATTTCAAATTTGGAATAAAAATAATTTATAATATCTAATAAGATAAACTTAATTATATAATGAATGGATAGTGAATGTAGTAAAAAATTAGTTTCCACGGTTAAAGTTAAAACAAGCATAACGAGAGGTTAAACTAGAATGATAAGAGTCAAAAATACCTAAAATAATGCAAAAATTTTATGGAACTATTTTATTTCTACCTTTAACATCATGGTATCCAATATATGAATATTTCATTACCGTTTCATTTGAATATGACCAATATAATAGGTTAGGAAATGAAAATGACATAAAAGATACTATTCATACTTTTAATAACCATAACACATTGGGATGGGAAAAACAAATTGGATTGATTATAAATATTATTTTAAACTATTAATTTATTTTTTTCAACATTATAATTTATCATTAATTTTATGATATGAAATTTTTATTTAAATTTATTAAGAAACTTGAACACATTAATTAATTATTTAATATGTTTTAAAAAGAAATGATAATAAAAATATATAATGTGATGTAAATTGAGGGCATTATTGCGTCCAAATAATATTTTATAATAATAAATAATATACTAATGTTTTTAAATTAATATATTCTAATTCCATCATATTCTTGATATTTTTAAATTCAAATTAATTAACTAATGTCAAAATTGACATTAATGTTATTTCAAAATAAATGATATTTTCTTAAATGATTAAAAATTACTAAAACTACTATATTAGGAAAATTTATTTCTATATTCTAAAAAAACTCCATTCATGGTCAAAATTTACCTTTATAATAATCTTATTGACCCATAAATAGGAAACACTCTATTCGCACTACTAATGTTAAAGCCATATTTTTGTAAATTACATGAACTCGGGTTAAAATTAATTTCCAAAAAATATAT
Source organism: Viscum album (assembly GCA_963277665.1). Classification (NCBI taxonomy): domain Eukaryota; kingdom Viridiplantae; phylum Streptophyta; class Magnoliopsida; order Santalales; family Viscaceae; genus Viscum; species Viscum album. The sequence goes on along the minus strand of OY728127.1, from coordinate 1,226,850,141 downwards.
GATTTCAAATTTATAAAATAAATAGATTATTAATAATCTTTTTTACAAATTATCTATTAATTATGTCTTTTATTTATTCCTAATTTATTAATTACCTAGGTTAGAAAACTAGTTACCATAGTGAAAAACAAAAATGCTAAAAATATGGATACGTGGATGTTAAGGAATCAAAAGATTAAAAAATTTGTTTAAAATCATTTTGGAGCTATTTATAAACCTTATTATCTCTATAAATATTTAATTATTATATTTTGAGCAATCTTTTTAAATATTGACATCCCAAAAGAGAATACTTTTTAGTATTTACAAGAATGTCACTCCACATCATCCATAAAAGGGAACTAATTCCCCCCACTTCTTCACACCTCTAAAGTCATTTAGCTAAACCATGATCTTCCCAAATACCATACCTAATTCCCTTACCTCATCTATAAGGCCCCGGCCTTAAACCTTACTTAATATTGAATTAAATGAATAATTCACGTTGAGGATCTTTTTAGGTTTAGAGTTTTAGAGAATTAGAACATAACTATTACATCTCAAAAGATTACAAAGTATTCACTTCTACTATGTTTTCATAATAAAAAAAACTCTTAAAAAGAAACATGTCCAGTTCCATGTTTTATATAGCATGAAATTCCCTTGATCCAATCCTTGACCTTATTCCACATTAAGTCCTGTGAAAAACATTTCAAAAACACTTGGGGTGAGCATAAAAATCTCAGTAAGGGATACACAAAAAATTAAAACTGTTAGTTTTTCAAACATCAAGTAAACCATGTATAGTCTATCAAAGTAATACCTTCACCTTCATGAAATAGTAAAAACTCTTCACTGAATAAAGTATCATTACATACCTTTTTTTAACCAAAGGATTACCATAAAACCCATAAAAAGAACACATAACATATATAAAGGTAACTTGGGACATAAACATACTTAAGTGGAATAACCATACGATCGACTTCCACACATATCACTTAATGGAATAGCCATACGGCCAATTTCCATTAATACTTAATGGAATAGCCGTACGGCCGACTTCCATACCCAATTCATTGGAGGTTATAATGTAACCACCCATCCTGGTATTCACGGAACCACCCGTCATATGGTTTATAATGTAACCACCCATTAAAATGTCCAAGTACCAATATAAAATCATAAAACATAAAACCAATATAAAGGAATGATATCATTTCCACATTTCAATCACAATATATCATAAATATATTGACATAATAGAATCATTTATCAAAACCATTTTCAATACCAAAATACATAAAAGATTATATGGTATTTATTTTATTTTAAAAATATTACGGCTTGTTGAAGAAGCCAAAGACCAAATAATACTCGCGGCGGCGGAAAAGGTCATTTTCACCGCGTACGTAAAAAAAACATTCCTATTTGTCGTTTAGTAAAATGTTTCGTAAAAAAAATATTCCTTTTGTATAAAAGTAAAAGTCAATGGGGTTTATACACCGTATAAAAGAAAGTTGTGTATAAAACGAAATATTCCTCAATGAAAGGAGATTGAGACGAAGTCCCTTACCTCAGATCCGACTTGACTCGATCGTTCTTTAAAGTCCTGAATAATAAACTTGAGTTAATTTATATACTTGATTAAGAACCTTTTTAATGTTCATTATTCCTTTTATATCACTTATTTCCATGTTATAAACATTATGTAACCATTTAAGTTAATGATGTTTGTTTTGTCAATATTTGGTTCTTAAGTCGAAAGTGGACTTCTTACAATTACATGTTGTTCGTGTGGTCAAAGGTTCTTTATATCCAGAATGACATTCCTGATTTGGATATCATATATATCATATATATCCAGCATATACATGTATTTATAATATTACATAATCATTTAGAGGTAATAAATGAAATGCACCGTTCTTGGAGACGGTAAGCCGTACGTACGCATGAACGCTACTTTCATTTCTATTTCGTATTTTATAGGATGGAATCATAATGATATAAGAGTATATTATAATTACAGTATAATAACATATATAATATCATTAATTTTATCCTTTACACATCCCACATATGGTATTAACGAATCAAATCACTTTCAGGGGGCGGTAGTCCGCACTTCCTAAAATGAAGATATTGTGTTTACCCATAATTGAAACAATAATGGTATGCCATAAATGAAAAATACAGAAGCTTAAGGATAGAATAAACATATTATATATCATATATAAAAATAGTGACATCATAATGGCCACCTTTGAAGGAGTTAAATGAGTATTGAACAATCATCGTTTCGGGAGGCAGAATTTCGCCATCCACGGAAACCGTATGTTCTTTAACCATTTGATGTAGTTGTGTGAGAGTTTAGCTCGAATATATATTATAACAACATCCTAGTATATTTAAGATACTGGTGTTGTTACAAAAAAAGTAAATAAAAAGAGTTTAGGGGGTTGGAGAAGCAAAATAAAACAAATGAACAAGAGAGAATGAATTACCTTTAAAAGTGTAACTCCTTTTGATTTGATCCTAAAGGCTTCATTTGAAAGGATTATGCCCAAATGGAATCCTCTAGGATGAGGAGATGGATGTGGAGAGACAAAATGGGCAGGTTATGGCCGAGCCAAAGGCTTGAGGAGTGTTTGAAATGAGGTATATGTGGGGGCCTTTTATAAGAGGAGAGGAGGGGCACTTTTGGAAATCATGAAACTATTATTTTATTTTCAAAAGTGTTTCAAATTTATAAGGTCCCACATTGATATAATTCTAGGATAAGGTGATAGGGGTTCTAAATCTACCCACCCAATAGGTTTTGTACATGTGTAGTTCTTAGATATTACATTATCATTCCATTTTATTTAAATCGTTAAATAATGAGGTCATCGCTGCATCATCATGATGTCATAAATAATTTAATTTATTTGATGTGAAAAAATTATAAAACAAATACTATGATGTAGGAAATCTTTTTATCTTTCCAATGAATATTTATAATCAAAAATCTTATCTTTATAACCCCTTCTAAAAATTGTTTTCGTAAAACATATTATGTTTGTGTCATTTTTACTTTTACATTAAATAAAATGTTATTTATGTCATTTCCCAACCAAAGTGGCTCCATGGGGTCCCCAAGTTGACCCATGGCTTTTATTGGTCTTCCATGACACATCCAATGAGGGTAGGACATGTTTCATGCTCATCTCATAATATTAAAACATTATTTTTACCTTAAACTACACTAATTACCACTAATCGCGATTAAAAACTTAATAAGTTACTATTCACCAAAAAACTATTTTAATCTCATTGAACCACATTTTACTTCTTAATGACAACCATGTATGTCGGATTTTTGAAAATTAAAACACAATGATGGAAAAATTTCATTTAAACGGAAAATCAGTTTTTATAAGTACCACTTAGTGGTTTCACTATTCATCAAAAATTGAAGTTTTTTAGAAAATTACCAAAAATTCACCCTAAGATATATTTGATATTACGAATTCAAAAATGAAGTCTATTTTACAAAATTCAAAACATATAAGTCACATTAATTAATTTAATAATTAATTCCCGCTGTTAGAGAAAATAGCGTGTTTTTATGAAACAATAAGTATCAAAAGATTGACACTAGTTTAAGTCCGATTTCAAAGTGAAATTAATTCCAACGACCACTATTGGATTTAATGGTAAAAATATTTTCTAATTTCACTTTAAAACCAATTCAAAAGATAATCTAATCATATAAATAAATTATATTAAAAAGAGGTTTTGAATTAAAATACAACATTTTACACTATTCATTAAAAAATGAACTTTATCGGAAAGGTACCAAAAATTTACACAAAGTAAATTTTGATGTCCCGATTCTAAAGAAGAGTTATTTTTGGTCCAATAGAATTTATAAGATTGATCAAAACTATATTTAATTACGTTTCTCCGTCAAAAGGTGATAAGAGAACCCTTAGTGAAAATTAGGGTATAAATGCCTAAAATTGAACTCTTTCCGTATTTTAATCCTTTATCTTTTATTGGGTAAATGTAAAAAACATTTAAAAACATATATAATCATATTTTAGTTATTTCTATCCATTCACTCCAGTACAACGGCTACTTGTTAACTAACTTTTAAAATAATATTATTTTATTACTTGTGTGCAACGTAAGTTTTCAAAGAAACTCATCGTTGTGTATCGAGTACGCTATCGAACGTAGAAACCCCTTTTAATTAAAATTAATATTTAATTCGTAAATATTAATAAATATGAAAATTAATTATTATTTAATTACCCGGGATGTTACATCATCAATCAATAGTTATTTTTTATATAAATTTAATCAAAAAATGATTTATTTCTAGTTTAAGGAGGATACTCGGAGAAGATGTAACATTCATCAATTATCATTTTAATTTTATTTATTCATATACCCCCATAAATTGTTATTATACAAGGAATAAATAATACAATCAATATCATACATATACATATATGTTTTTATTTTTTTCTTTTGACCTATAATAGAACACGCTGATCAAATGGGTTATAAAATCATCATTTGTGTTTATGGATTACAACTGCCTAACGAAATGATGTCATTCATTTTTTTATTACCACATTTAGAGCATGATAATAATGATAGATTAATATTTTATATATGATATAAATGAAATGAATTATATTCATAGAGTTATTATGATTCTATAATTTTTATATAATCCTCACCTCCATGCTTACAATTTTTTGGAAATATGATAACATCGTTCGTGTATACGTCGGACTTCCACCTCACGAAGTTACATATTTTGTTCATGCTTTAAATGGAATGTATTATGGATATAAATAATAAAAAAAATTGATACATATTATATATAAATTATTCTATTATAATAATACAGATATCATTTACTTTATAGTTTTATAACCCAACAAGATAATAAAATGCACTGTTTATTCATTTTTACATCCTACCGTCTCCATAAACAGTCTATTTCATTTACCTTCACAAAATTTTATAGATTTATAAACATAAAATATTATAAATATATATTATTTTTATATAATTTTTATCAATATGGTGGTTTTGGATCCATGATTAATGTAAGAAGATGAAAAATATTACAAATTAATACATATATATAAAAAGAAAGTATTACTTGAAACATAACAAAAACAAGGAATTAATAATAAATGTGTAAAAAAATTCATGAAAGAATTATATATGGAATGATATATAATAATATGGTTCCTTAATATGTGTATAATAAAATTATTTTTATTAAATAAGAGGTTTGAAAGAATATGATAGATGCGAATACTTATGTTTATGGTTTTCCATCTTACTTTTACCTCCCATGAGATAAATTCCATGTTTTCACCTATTTATTTTATGTGGTGAATAAAAATCCCATGAATTTATATTAGTATTATTATACATATTTTTTTTTGGCAATTTAAATATCCATTTAGGGACCTCTCTTTAACGGGTATTTGGCTAAAAGTTAACCAATTGGTAATGGATTTACGTCTCAATTTTCATTCATTGAGATGTACATTATGTGGTGAACATATATTCCATTTAGTAGTGTATATTCATCCAATTTGTCGTGTAATAGAAATAATTTTTTTATCATGGTGATATTTCATATTCCATTTCATTTTATTTTTTCATTGGTATTATGATTCAATATAATGGATGTGGTATATATTTTATGTTACAATCACTTCATTTATCGAATTTATTTATGATTATATCTCCAAGCATGAAATAATATGTTCTTCCAATATTAAATTCTCATGAATTTGTTTCTACCCTATTTATTCAAGATATATTAATTTAATGTTACCATTTTTTAACTTTATGGTACATATGATAAATAAAAAAATGTTTTTAATAAAATCTAGCATTATTACTCTCTTCGGTGAGAAATTTTATTTATTTCAAATCCCCGTTTTGTAAAATTATTTTAAAAAAATGTTTTCAAATGAAAATTAAGGATAATTTTCAATGAAAGGTATTTTTAAAAAGTATTATGTTTAAAAAAGTATTTAAAATTATTTTCAAGGAGTCCATTATATTTTTTCAATGTTATTTTTAATGAAAATGAATTGAAAATGTCTTATGTTCCAACAATCATTTTTTAATGCGAACATTTTATATTTTTCAGGAAATGTTTTAAATGATCCTTTGAAATTTTTTTCCATATTAGATTAAATATGTTGTGGTTACCTATTCCTTAATAGGGAAATTATCAAAGGAAACCATTTATATAATTTCTATAAATGGTTTATGTTTTAATGGCATGATGTTTGAGATACCCATTTCTCTTCCATGGGTTAAAAATTATTTTATTAAGCCCACTTCTTTTCATGGATTACAATATGATGAAATTATTATCATACATGTCTCTTTCTTTAGGTTATGATATTATGAAATATTTATAATACCTATTTCATTTCATTTTCAATGATGTGAAGAATGTTTATAATGTAATGAAACATTTATATACGACTTCATTACATTACATGTGGGACATATATCTCCCTCCAATGAATTTGATAATTTTTTTATCACATGAGGTAATAAAGGGAAACATTTTGAATCTCTTGATCCACTCTCAAAATTATGTATTTCGTAATCCAGTATGGGAAATACGTGTGTCTGGATCGACTATGGGAAACAATTGTGCCCTGATCCACTAAGGAAAATTGATATATCCTAATCCGCAATGTTGATAGTCTTGGTAGTTATCACTTGAAAATGAACTAGTTTTCTTTATTTATGTGGGTGAAACACTTTCATGAAATGTGTTTCTTGTTCCTGATTTTTATGGTGATTTATCACACTTGTGGGCCATGTTTTCAAAAATGATATAGTTTTACGACATGAATAATGATTATGATCTATGAATGATTCGGTTTGAATATTATGAGATAGGTTTATAATCATTTACTATTATTCATAACTCATTATTTTATATGATTATAGATTGATATATGTTATTTTTACCCTTAATGGGAGTCTGAGATCACCTATTCTTATTTTTACATTCCCCAGGTTATGATGAAATTTTTTTTGTACCACATATCTATAAAGAATATTATATGGTAATATCATTGTAGGAAACATTGATGATATTTAACAATATTATAATATTGTGTTACAGGACAATAAAGGCACACACCTTTTATGGTCCTCGGGTATGTGTTTCTATAATTTAATGAATATTCATCTAAAAATATTTAATACCCTTGTATCATAAGCCCTTGGTCTCCAAAGTTGATTTCATAGGAAATGTTCATTTAACTTTTTGATCATATGTGAAAACAATAGTGAGAACCTAATGTATATTTATAAGGACATGTATAGGTAAGGATAAGTGAATGTAAAGGAATAAGTATGCAAATTTGGTAAATTATATTTTAATATGTTTTATAGAAGTAGATACTTATCTCAACACTATAAGTGGATGTGGCTATAGAACCAATATACACAGGGTTAATAAACCTAAAATCACCGTATTGAGTTAGACACTATTGGGAACTAGTGAATGTCAACATGTATTGTTATATCCTTGGTTTGACACTCCTAGTGGATATGATCATGAAATTTACATACTCTTAATAGACCATCATGATAGATTTAAATATAATATGGCTTCGAATTAGAAAGGATAATGTATGGTGTAATAGTCTAAATCAGGTTTCAGAATTTAGACATCTTATAAAATATTTTTTATGATTATGTGGTTTTCTAATTTGATATGTTGTTATCACCCTATTTTTATAGTTATAGTTAATGGTCGTACCAGAAGAATCTATGTTAAAAATGAGTGTGATATAAAATATTATGATGATATTTCTAATATGAAGATGAATGTAGTTGAGGACATTGTGATTATAAATAATCCATTTTCATGGATCATGATAAACAATGAATACTTTAATCTACTCCCAAAATCACCAATGTATATAAAGATGTATTTTCTAGAGATTTATGGTAGTAGAGACCAATAAATAAATAATATTTAGGTTTCTCTGTGTCATGTGTTAGGGAAGATACATACTGGTGGAAACCTCAATTGAAAGAGAATTTGTTTTTAATGTGGAATATTAGCACACAAAAAAGTCATTACAAGGGAAAATGAAATTTTCAAATATTGAAATGGATGTTAATATTGTTATATCTATGATATTATCAACATTTGAATGATTTAATTATGGATGGAATGGAAACTAAGAAAATGGATGTCCGAAAGGGAATCCACATGAATAAATTGGGAAATATTATATGATCAATGGTTATATTGCTGATTATGAAGAGGCTAATAATGGAATTTGAATTAAATGATGTATTAATTATTAATATAATGAATCCTAAATATTTTTTTTTAATGAAGTGGGATGATTTATGTTTTTATGCGTTGGAATTAAAATATCATGTTATCTGAATTATATAATATATAATTATTTTTTATATTTGTTTTTCGTTAATTATTTTAAAGAATATGTCAAATTTAACTGATGAAATAGAAAAGTTAATTAGTAGAACAAATATATTTTTTGGAATGAACAAGATAATTGCAAGGTTACCCTAAATATGTTCATAATATTTTGAAAATGAGTATTTATTTGGATAAAGAGATGACTAATTTCGATACATTAAATTTTATATTACTTATTTCATTAGGATTGATTTTCAATTTCTGATTTTTTTTATGTTTAACATGAAATAATTTTTTTGAGATTAATTTATCATTTCTCTATAATAATATTTATCTATATTTGATAACCTGTGCAAACTATTTATTTTTCAATAACTGAAGGGATATTGAATGAATTAAAAATTATTATATTTACCTTATTATTTGATAGTGGTTCAGGAATAAGAAATCCAACTTCATTTCATGTAGAATGATTTGAATTATAAATTAATCATGAATCAACCCAAATGTATGATTGTTCTTATGAAATTTAATTAAATCATGTAAAAAATATTTTCATGAAATTTCCACCTCATTTTGAAAAGATCATGACACAAAAAAGTTTTCCTAGTACCTTAATTTTTTATGTTTCAAAATGGATCCTCAAATAATAATAGATATTTGGTTGTGTGGTCATTATTCTTCACTAGATATTTCAATTTCTTGTGATCAATTTTTTTATATCTCTCCATCAGTCAATTGGTGTTACATTTCTCTTATATGTCAATTATTTCACATCCCTCATACATTCTCCTTTGTGGAAAAATAGATATTAGTTTATATGATAAAATTTTATGTTTCTAAATTTCTATTTTATTGGATTATTTATTATTCATTTGAATGATGTGGGTTTCTAGAAAGGATGTTTGAAATGTTAAACTGTTGATGACCGAGATGAATTTTGTGGAAGAAATTAATTTTGAGGGAGGTAGAATGAAACCCCAAATGTTTTTATGAATTATTATTTATGAACATTGTAAATTTAATTGATGTATTGTCTTATATGAAACCATAATTATTCATAGGATTCATGAATCTCTATATTAGTGTGAATTACACAAGAAAAAGTAGATTTTTCAAAACAATTGAATATTATTAATATAATTGTCACTACTCAACCCAAACTAGAGTTTGAGGGGAAACTACCCAAATCCCACCTCCATAGTCTATGGGTGGTGAATATCATCAGAGGAATAACTATCATAGGGTGGAATTTTCATATGTATCTATATGAACACACACACACACACAATAACATCTCGGTAATAAAGTAAATAGGGAAAAGTGTAAAAGAAGAAAAATAAGAAGAAAGTAATCCAAGAATTTATAACCTCTAATGTGTAAAAGAGTACAATAATGGAAACTGAAATGTAAAAGGGAAAAAACAATCCAACCATGAAATGTTTCCCAACATGAAAAATATAAAAAATTAAACTACCAAGAGAGAATAACTGTTGGATCCCATGTTGTGACCACCATAAACAGTCCAATGTACCAGGTATCCCAAAGCTCCTCTGATTTCAACTCTCACATATCCATCCGCATAAGACCTAACATATTTGAGAAAATCCTATTAAAGGGTCAATATATATATATATATACCTAGTAGGACACACATAAAGCAAAATGGGGATAATTAAGATATATAATAGGAATTGAATGATATTAGATGTAAGATATTGTCAATGAGAATAGATCAACCTAAACAAAGAGGGAGTGACCTCGTCTAAGAACTAGGGGATTATCATAGTGAGTTGATGAACTTCACATATCGCCATCACCACTTATAGAAAAAGAATACTCATAAAACCATGAGAATCTAATCATTGAAAGAACAACTCATACCAATTATATCATTGCCTCTCATGGAAAGAGATTAACCAGATTCAAGTGTATGGATATAGAAGAATATATATATATGCCCTTCTATAGAAAATGAAATGAGATATTAAGGGGATCTCTATCCAATAGCTCTTCCCAAGAATAATAGTATTAGTTAGTTTGAAAATCCATTTAGTTATGCCCAACATATCACATGTCTGTAATGAATTAATTGTTCAGGTGATGTGATAACTCACTACTATGTGACATAGTCGAGGGGCCACAAATAGAGAGTAGAGGAAACATATTCTAGATTATCTGGGGTGTCCCAATCTATATTTATCTATTGAGACGATGTACCTATGCTAATGGGGTGTTCCACTTTGGAGTCCCAAGGAATCGAAACAAATATTGGGGGGTCACTCAGTATGTAGAGTACCCACACCAATGATGATGGGGGGAAACTGTAAAGAACAAGGGCTTACACCATGGTGTGATAAGGGGTTCTAGTATCGTCATCGAGGGATCAAACACTAGTGTGTCATGAAGTTCCTATTATAATATAGTTTTTGAGGAACTGTGGACATACTGCAAGTGGTTTACACTCTCTTGGCTGAGGACCTGTGTCATACTATGATAGAGTTCCACTCTTATCAACGACGACATGTTCCATATTAATAGTGATTTTCACCTATAATAATCCCTTGGAAATCCATCCGGATCACTACTAATGTCAAAAATCACTTTAATATGAAATATCCATAGAAAATTTCACATCATGTCATGATATACGTGACAGAGTGCACTATCACATTCTACTTAGAAAAACACTTATGATAGGATACTCCGAGGAAAATCGGATTTCAAATGAAAGTTATTTTTTTCAAGAAGTTTTTATAAGAGAGGAAAAGGGATACACAACATGGGAGGGGACCCTCCAAGAATACGGTCCCACTCCACTACCTGGACATGTCCCTAGAGGCACATAGCTCCCACTCCATGTAGTAGAACACAAAGTGTCGGTGGACTACACGAAATTTGAAAAATAAATGGCACACGGTTGTGTCCTCCTAGATATGTCCTTGTGCATGACAACGTGTCTATGTATTTTAGTACATTCCATGACACTTCACATGATGTGATTCCCATGTGACCTATCAATATCCATGTACTTTGGTACACATTCATGTTTTGGGATGTGTACTCCCATACATAGTCCTTCCCATGAGGCACATAAAAAGGATCATCCACTCGAGGATGAGGTACATGGAATGTAGGAGAGTTACAATCAATTTCAACTTTACAAATTTAAAAATCCAATATGAAACACTTAAGAGGATACACACATTGGGTTCATCCTTATACACGATGTGTATTTGGGTTTCCTCCAGATTTCCATATTAACATTCCTCATAGTAGATATATTATTCTTGCTACAAATCATTCATTGAATAGACATGAATCATATGAATCACGTTGTGAATCATTCTTTTTGGATGATATTAATCTAAAATTTAATTCTGGCTGTCCTTGGTGGTTTATTCAATCAAACCGTATGCACCACACATTCCATCAACAATGATTCATCCACTGATCATCCGAATTATATTCCAAAACTAAAAAAACACAGATCTAATGATACTTTACTTCTTAAAATATAATTTTGTTATCCTTCACGATTATGGGGGTCTGAACGATATTGGTACTGTCTGAAAGTGTCAAATTGGGTCTAAAGGGTCCTATCGGTGACAAACATAAAACAAATTGGATAGATATTGGCAATAAATAATATTTTAATCATATTTTCAAAGTTTTCGTTTCCAATGATCATAAGAGATCATACCAGGGATAGATATCAAGTCTAACAACCTATTAAATCTAGAACATAGGTTCATGTTTAGGCCGCAATTGGCATAGATCAATTGAAGTGACCGATCTACTCAATCCATTTAATCAAAGTAGTCCTAATTCAGAAATTATTGAGTTTTACATGAAAATTGAACCGTTCATCATCAAATATTGCAATCATAAATGAATTAAGTTAATCATTACATTTATTATTCTCATATCTACTCTAATCCTACATTTCTTCATCATCCATTGATATTGTCCATCAGAGGAAGGAGGATATCAAAAATTATATTAAGGAAAATATAGATAAACCTGGTGAAATGTATGTGGATTTTTTCTTATATAAAATATCATTTTTGATTAATTAATTAATTTATCAATCCACTAAACGCAACATTAATGAGAAAAATAGTTTGAATTCCCTGCTCCGAAACATATTAGATCACACATAGGATAAACACCACATTTTTAACTCAACCATGGTCTCATATTTATGATCTGAGCTTCCATTTAAGAATTATCCCTTTTACCTATGAATATTCTTAAATTCAATATAAAATATATTTTATATTTTCATAAAATTAATTCACGACACAACAGGCCTCAGAATCACAAACTCTATTAGCTCCCATCTCTATAAATATATAATACAATATTTCAAAGACTTATAAGTACAAAACCAGGTCTCTACCTCATTCCCTCCATTATAGTTTTCATCCAATAAAATAAAAACTAAAAAACATGGTATACTGAGCCCACACATGGCTCTCACACTACCAAGAACTCTCTGAAACGTTCTCATGTTTTTATAACACATGAACCAATAGGATGGTTTGTCCATGAATGGTACTCTCCAATCGATCCTCAGTCGCCACTGGGTGCTCAGCAATGGTGTCCCAATCCTCAATGTACATCTCTCCCCAGTCGATGATGTTCATGGATTCATCCAATTATCACCAAATCTGTGACACATGAAAGACATCGTGCAACAACATTATTAGTGGGAGTAGGTAATGTTGTCATGGAACATCGACAACCCTTATCATAATCTATAACGACCCGATGAACCTAAGGTACATAATAACTTCTTGGATGATGATATGAAATCATCATTGTGGAGAGACACTTAGGAAAATGTGTTCACTTTAAATAAACACAAAGGCATTATGAAGGATATTTATGTAAGATTGTTTTCACTGGTCTATCCTCGTCCACTCACGGATGACCTAGACCTTCTCCATCATCAGCAACACCATTTCTAGGACAATAAGAGATGGCTTTTAAACCATTTTCCAGTATAAGGGTGACATGTATTATCTCCTATAAATGTTTAAAAAAGGTTCCATGTTGATATAAGAGTTGTATATGATGATGTACACAAAATATACCGAATTAAATTAATCCTACAAGCTCTGGATGAAGTCTAACATGCAAACCCTCATCATATCCTCCAAAAGATAGATTGCATGCTCAGTGTAACCATCAATATAGAGGGGGAATAATTTACTTATCCTAATTTGATTCATGAATTCCTCATGTAGGACTCTCCAAAATTGGGATGTAAACCATGCTTCATGATCCGACATTATCACCAAGGGCACCCCATGAAGGAGAAAGATCTCTCATTTGTACAACTTCCCTAATCTTCTACTAATATCCACACTCTGATAACAAGAATGTGTGACAACTTCATGAGTTGGTCAACTATCACCCACATGGTTTCATGGAACTTCATTGTGCATGAAATCAAAGTCACAAAGTCCATGGACATGTCATCACAATTTGATTCTAGTGTATTATGGGGCTACAAAAACCTATAGGATCATAGGGATCAACCTTCACGTTCTGATATGTGAGGCACTGAGGGATGAACTACGCAATGAATCACCTCATTCTGTACAACCAAATACTACTCAATTGGATTATGTACATATTACCCATACTAGAATGTATAAGTAGGGTATAAGTGTTGAACTCTAACTTCACCTCCTTTTGGATCATGAATTGGACTAGTGTCTTTCCCTTTAAAAGGATGACATGTACCCACCTTCATAATATCCATCAGTTGAGTTTCTTATGGATATCAATTCATGTAATACCTTGAAGTTGATATCTAATAGTTGGGAATCTCTCACACATTCGAGAATAGAAGGATTCAACAACATTGTCTTTAGAGAACATGTACCCTTCTACTCAACAAGCATCATGTGTAGGGTGCCCATGTGTTGTGAATCCTCTCACTCAATGTGATCCTGGGATTACCTTCTAATGGAATATTCTTCCACATTTCCCTTAACTAGTGTATATAATATCTCGATTTCATAATTCTATTAGAACTCCAACCAGGTCTATTGTCTCAAGTTCATATCTCTATATGCGAATTTATACATGAAAATATTATGGTTTGAGTAAACCACAAAGTTCTCCACTAGAAGGTAGTGCCTCCACATTATCAGGGAAAATACTAAAAGTGAAATCTCTTGGTCATGACTTCCATAGTTATTCTCATGGGGTATTAAATACCATGATGTGTGCGCAATAACATCCTACTGATCCATCAATGGGAAACTAAGCCTAGGTCACAATGTATAAAAATAAAATATGAACTCAATTTCTTTATTTTTTAGTCTCAGCATAGGGGAACATGTTATCCATAGCATAAAATACCCAAAGGTCCTTTAGGGTTTTCTTAGACTGGGAATGTGGTATCCATTTCCCTGTCATGGTGGCCAATGGGGATATGATTCTGAAGAAACCTTCTACAAACATGTTGTAGTAATAATTCAAGATAACGAATCTATCCAACTCTGACTCATTCGTTGGTGGTTCCAAAGAAAGTGCCACATTTATCTTTTTTATGGTTCCTGGTTAAACCATTCATAGAACTTACATTCCCCAGAATGTGAAATTCATGGAGCTAGAACTCTAACATCATGATCTTTCCATATATCTTGAGCTCTTAGTGAAAATCTAGGACCACACACAACTCCAAAATAAACTTCTCTACAGATTCATAGTAGATGAGCACGACATTTTTTAAGATGAAAAAAATGTCTACATATGGATGGAAGACATGGTTGATCATATCCCTAAACATTGTGGGGGAATTAGTCCCACTAAATCTCATCACTAATAACTCAAAGTGTCTATAAAAACATAACATATATATATTTGAAATATCATCTTTGTGAAACACCATCTGATTGTATTTGGACATGAGATCAATCTTAGAAAACCATCTTTTTCCATGCAAAGGGTCGAAGTGGTATTCATTCCTCAACAAGGTGTACTTTTTTATCATGTCCTAGTTTATGAGATTGAAAACCAAACAATGGTGCATACTCTTGTACTCCTTTTTTCTGGAAAATAATTTGGGTCACCCCAGAGGACACACTAGGCCTAATGAAACCCTTCTCTGGAGGGTTTTTTCATTCCAACTTATACTCTCAAAGATCAGTAGGGGAAATATGATATTCTACAGAAGATATGAAAGCAATTCTCGGATACATTTCTTTGAAAAATGTATCCCCTACCCCAAAGGTAATTTTAAAATGCAGTATGGGAATAAATAATTATAATACTCCATCACTGAAGGAACATACATTCCGGATGACCCTACTTCAATAAGGGATACACTAAAAATGGGTAATGGGTTTAATCCCCAGTCTCCCGTAAACAACATTCCCTTCCATAAGAACTCCCTCTACTAAAATGGAGAATCTAGTACCATCAGTGTGTATGCATATTACTTGTCTAAAGTGATAGTAAATCTAGGGATAGACAAAAGACACATAATATATAACCAAGATTTAATTATAGTTTTCCACTTTGATGACCAAAAGGACACACGTGAAACACTCTCCACCAAGCGATAGCTCAAACAGAAAGATGATAAAAGACAGAGGAAGTATTCCACATAGAAATATCCTGAAAATTTTGTGGGGCTAAAGCCTCATCTTGGAGCTCTAGATATTGTACCATGATTATATAGATTAAGGAATGACTCGATCATCTATGTAATAATACATAATCAAGAGTATAATAAACACGCAATGCGCCTCTAATCATATAGTTCGTTGTAGGACCAAAAACCTCCACATCATGTAGCTGTTCACCGCCCCGAACCCTTACTCCATAATATAAACATGGGATGCCTAGTGGTGGAGGGGAAAGGATATGATAGTTTTGTTCTTCACCAATAGATCCTACTTATCCTTTTCCATCGTGAACTCCATAGGGGTGCCTCTTCCCTTGCCTGGGATTTCCCCGAAAACGGCACCACCTCATCCATGGTGGTCCGTCAGCAATCTACATATTCTGATAAACACATCTATTTAGATATTGTTCTATGTGACCCCACTCATCACAAGAGAAGAACATTACCTCTCTATTACACCATCTTATTCTATGCTGCCTCTAACCATGTGTCTGAGTTTGATCATGGGGTGGTATCATGTGTTGAGATCCTAGTGCCTAGTGTCTAGAAGCTGTTGTAGACAACTCCTCCTTATGACATTCAATGCCAATTCCAACTGTCTGTCATCCCTAATATTGAAATCTCTCTATCACTATATCTCGCACCAACATCTCTACATATGTGGGGATTCACAAGGGCACAATGTTCACTAAAATCTCTCAAAGGAGACACTATTCAAGCTTCAGTTCTTGAATGTAGATATCACAATTCATGTCTAGGGAGTAACGTATAATGTATGTGAACCTCTATACATACACAACCACCATAATAAAAATATTTTGTAGCTCTAGATGCTCTGAAATTGAAAATGAGCTCAGGTAGGAGGGGTAGTACACCTCACAGAACAACTACTAGAAGTTGTTCCATTAAAGTGTTAACTCATTTTGAATATATATAACCAGGCTCTGAAAGCTCCGAGAATCTATGAGGAAAAGGTTAACATCGATTACAAAAACATGATTTGGTAGGGTCTGAAAAATATTGATGATATAGAACACCAAATCCATCCAATCCTCTGTAATAATGATCTACTTCTCAATAAGTGGTGGTAATTCTACCTCCCCATCTGGAGGAAGGGGGTCATGAGATGTTCATTGAACTGAGGCATCATCACTCATGAGGTCATCTTAAAAATCAATAACTTCTATACTAAAAGTATTTAATCCAATAGGAATCCTTATATTTATCAAGATGTACAATGGTTATATGAGTATATATATATACATATGATAATGATGGTGATATGACTCAATATGGATATTCTAACCCCCAATCCTTTAGGATTCATGAAACATTTATCCATACAGTAAATGTCATGGTATTGTTTATCGATAGAAAGGTAGCCACGGTCCTGGTGAATGGATACATCGGCTACCCACACCATTTTTTAATTCCCTAGATTAAGATCTGTACTCGTGTAACATTGACAATATTTCCAGATTTCTCAATAAAATCCCCGTAAATGGGAATAGTCCAAAAAATTCCCAAAATTGAACATTCTATTACACTAATCTGGTATCACCAGACCTATTCTAGGGATTGAGCTTCAATAACCACAAACCCACCCGATAGGTAAAGGGTTGGTGGAAAGAACAGAAGGCAAATGTACCATGGACAGAAAATTTCCTATGTATCTTTATGCACACCAACACATCCATCTCAATGTAGAATTGAAGAGGAGAATGAATAAAATATTCAACACAACTAAAATTTAAACCAATAATGCAGAAACTCAATGGTATTAAAGAGTACATCAGTGGAAAATGAAATGTAAAGGGAAACAATACATCACCAACCAAAAATATGTCCCAAACAAAAAAATGGAAAAGTAAATATCTGAGGGAGCTCCACTCATTTTTTCCAATATATGACAACCATATGCTGTCCAAATTTCCACATATCCCTAAGATCCATTAAATTCATTATGGAAACATTCTTCATCTCTATAATACATAATAAATTTGGAAAAATCAGTGTAGGGGAGAGTATATTCATACCTAGTAGGATTCCATTAAAACTAATGGGGTTATAGTGAGATATACAATAGGAATTGAAAGATAGTTGATGACAGATACTTTCAAAGAGATTTGACAAACAAAAACCAAGAGAGAGTTACCTCTTCCGACCACAAGGAGATTGACTTGGTGAGTATATAAAATACACATTGAGTATTCACCACATGTTGTAGTCAAGTACACTCATATAACTATAAGAGCCAAAAAAAATTGAAATCATGTTGAATACACCACATGTCTTCACCACTCATGTAAATTGAGTAATAAAATCCTATGGTATAGATATAGAAGATTATATATATTCTATGAAAATGTATACCAAATGATCGAGTAAAGGGATATTTATATCATAGATCAGCCAAATAATAATAGTATTCAACATTTCAAAATGTTCATCTTTGTTGGCCAGTATCACATGCATCTGCCTAAGAGTAACCATAAAATTCAATACATGCCTCCTCACCATAAAAAATAGTTGAGGGGATACAAACTAGAATAATAGGACCCAAAACATATTTAATTATGGGGTTTCCACTCATTAGGTATCTATTGAAGACCCAAGCACATGCTGATTGGGGGTTCCACTCCAGTGTTAGGATTACCAGCTGCCTATACAGATAGCGAGTTCCACATTGTAGGTAGAGGAATCACATATAATCAGATTGGGGGAGGGGTGTTCCAATATATATTTTGAGGACCTTCTCCCTATTGTGATAGGGGGTTACACTCTAGTCATCAATGACCTAAAACCTAATGCGTGGGGGTGGAGGTTCCACTCAAGTTGTAGCTATAGAGGACTTTCAACAATGATGATGGGGGGTTTGACTCTAGAGGTATAAGACCGTAAACCTACTATGATTGGGGGTTACCACTATAGTCATTGAGGACTCATGCCCACACTGATATAGGGTTCCAATTATAAGAATCATATAGTTAGCATACCTAATCACTAACATTTCCGGCAAACACATCAGTAAGAACTGTGTCTGGAACATCTCTAATAATATCTGAAAATATAAAAGATGAGGGAACCATTGAGTTCTATCTCAAAAAATAGAGGATAGTTTATACACCAGCCAAAATCTTAGTTCAAATAAATGAGAAATAAAATCTTGAAATTTCTGGAAAATAAGTGAGCAAGTATACAGTGTGTGAGGGGACCCAAATGATATGTAGTCATAATCTGCAACCGTTCCATTTCTCTAGATTTACATTGACCAAACCCCATGTAGTTGTACATGCTATGTAGGTAGAATACATGGTGTGTCTAAACTAACTACAAATGGGTCGTGTAATTCTGTCTGTATTCTTGTACATGAACACATGTATGTGTACTTTGGTACATGGAATGCTTCTTCATAATGGGATTACCCATGTGGCTTTGTCATGTCTGTGTACTTCAGTACATGATTGTGTCCCTGTCCATGTACTCCCACATGGAGTCCTTCCCATGTGACTCATCATACAACTCATCCACCTACGTATATGGTATATGAAATTATAAAGGTATACACACCATTACAATTGTATAAATTACAAAATCCTAACATCCATACTTCATGGGATACACATCGTGTGTTCATTCTTTTACATGGTGTGTAGCCAGGTTTTGTCAAGATTTCCAAATACGCTTCCCACATGGTATATTTTTCAATTTCTCTATGAATCTAAACTTGAATACACCAAAAACATATGGATTTTTTAGTGCTACATGGTTTCTAGTTATTGTTTTTAAGGAATCAAATTTTGGTGATCATTGGTGTCGTTATCAATCAACCCTTATTCACCCTACCTCCCATCGAAAATGATTCATATGTCATTCATCCAAATGATTTTCTATAATGCAAAACATGCTTGATCTACCCAAACCTCATCGATCCAAGCCTCATTCGTAGATATTTCATGATTATGGGGGGTCTGATCTGGATTGGTACCATCTGCTAATGTTAAATTGTGACTACATGGTCCTTCTAATGATCAACAAGAATAAATTTTTAGATAAATGCAACATAACAATGGTTTGAAAACCATTGGCCAGTTCTTCCTCACCAAAAATCAAGAACAGTGTTACCTGGGATAGTTAAAAATTCAAATAAGGAATTAATATAGTGTACATCCACATTCTTATTCTGAACTTTGCGCAAATTTGTAGAAGGAATAGATATTCAAAATCAATTTAATAAATGTGGGAGAAAACAACAAATTATTGAGTCCTACTAAGTGATTGGATCATACATCATCGAAGACCACAACCACCAATTATAGAAAGAAGTTATTTTGTTTTCTTTACTCATATTTTCCCTAATTCATGAATTAAACATCATCATTCATGATTCTCCTATGGAGGAAGGAGGAGCTATGGAATTCCCCTAGTTTTTATGTAGCTATTCTTAGAGAATTTTCTATGTAAGTGTTTGAATAGAACATTTTTTTGGATAAATGAATTATTTAATTATTTAAATTATAAAATTGTTCAAATAAATAGTCCACCAATGAGAATTGAGTTTGAATGCCCTGTCTTGACCCATTTTAAGTCAAGATTTAGGTAAACACCAATGTTCTAGACTCAACTATGGTCCCAGTTTTCAGATAAATAGTTTTATTTAAGAGTTATCATATTTAACTATGCATTTTCACATAAAATATAAAAAATATTTTATATTTTATAATATGAATTCAAGAAAAACTAGGGCTTCAAATCACCCGTCTTCTCACTTCTATGCTCTGATAATATATATTGAATCAACTCAATATCTTTTAAGTAAAAACGATTCTCTAGGATAATTATATAATCTCAACAATTATAACCTAGATGCTAAAATTAGTGATATGAATTGTAATATCTACCATTTAAATATTTAATATATTTTTATTCATATAAATAAATAATATTGATAATAAAAATAAATAATTTTATGTTATGTTTTCATATTTTTAAGAAAGTGTAATTTCTAAAAATTATTTTTAAATATTCTTGTGAAAAATTATTCTTTTTTAACTTTTCGAAAAATAATTTTATAAATTAAATATAATTTTTGAAATTAGAATGCTAAAATTAGTTTAAGGTTAATTTTCAGTATTTTTTTAAAAGATTAGATTTCATGAATAATAAAAAATTGATGAATTTTAATTGAAAACTACAATTTAAATTAATTAAATCAAGAAGAACAATATTATATAAATTCAGTCCAAACGAATAATTTGTAAAATAATAAATTTATTAGTTCTATTTACGTCATTTTAAATAATTTAAAATTTAATGTGGATATAAAAAAAATTATAATTTTTATCATTTTCTCGATAGAAAACTCCTTTCTCGTCACATCTATGAGATTAATTTTAAATAAATTTCATCCAAATATATTAATTGTTTTATAAAATTGATTCAAAATTTGGAATCATAATAATCTAAGATATATACTATGTTTAAATTATTTTGTGACCAAAATTAATAGTGAATGTAGTTATAAATTAATTATTGTGGTTAATGTAAAAACTAGTATACCTGGGGGTTAAACAAGAATGATAAGAGTGAAAATGACATAGAAAGTTTCATACTTTTTATTTAATGGGTTTATTTATAAATTTTAGATAAAAGTCTATGAAATAAGAAAATTCTATTCCACTTTATATTGAATATGACCCACACAAAGACTTATGATAAAAATACCAAAATGATTCTTGTCTCACTTTTAATATATATAAAGATTTGGGAATGGTAAAAAATGTTGTTTAGTTAATAAATATTATTTTGAAGGATAAATAATTTTTGGTTATCATTAAAACTTTTCTATAATATTTAGATATTATTTGGTTACATAAAATTCTTAAGAAACGCCAATATATTAATTATTTATAAACACTTAACAAAATAATTTATACTAAATATATTGAAAGCAATGTAAATTGAATGAATTATTTTATTCAATTAATTTTATTTATTCATATATCTTTTTATACATTTTGAACTTAATGGATTTTATTTCCACTATTTTATTGATATTTCTAAATTCAAATTAAATAAATAATGTCAATAATGATAGTATTGGTATCTCATAATAAATGATATTTTATTAAATTATTCAAAATTACTAAAAACTACATATTCTGAAAATATATTTCTAACTGATATAAAAGAAAAAATATATTCCATTCATGGAAAATTTTACTTTTTATTAATAATATATTAACCACCAAATTGTAAAAATTATGTTCGCATAGTTGAGGTTAAAGTGGTGTTTTTATGGATTATATATGATTGTGTTAAAATTAATATCCAAAAAACACATGATTTATTCATTACAAATTGGATATAATATTTATTATTATAGATTCCATATTATCTAAAAAATAATACTTTAATTTAGTCTTAATTTATAAATCACCAAGGTTATAAAACTAGATATTGTAGTGAAAAACAAAATTATAAAATTAGGAAAACATAGAATTTAAAGAAAAAAATTTTAAGACATGACATCCAATGAACGGTGGATGAATTTTTCTACACTATCATACTTATAAACCATTAGTTACCTTATTTAGTGCCACATGTGGTAATATTTACCATCCAATAGGGAATACATTTGAGTGTTTACAAGAATTTCACTCCTTATCACTTATAAAAGTGCACTCAGTATCCCCACCTCTTCGCACACATATTAAGCTATATTCCTCGATAATAATCCAAGAAAAAACTTTTAAAATTCCCTCCAACTAATCAAGATTAATTATATTAGAATAAAATTAAGCTAAGAAATGATTTATGGAAAACCTAAGGAGGATACCTTTTGAACTAATGTCTTTTCTCCATTACGATAATTCGTGATTGGGAATAATGACTGATTTATTGTTTTTATAAGATAAATATCATACTTTTGAAATTATTATCATTATATAATTATTATATCTCATACACATTCGTGCTATCCATTTTTTTGTAATATGATAACAACATTTGTGTGTATGGAAGACTACCGCCACACGAAGTGATGTGATTCAATCACGTTTTACATCAAATGTATAAAGGATGGTTTTAATAAAAAAACATATATTACAAAAAAATGACTATGGAATGATAATATATATCATTTAATTTTATTTTAACCAATAAATTCCAAACATGTAAAGTAGTGCTCATGGGTACACATAACATACCATCTCCAAGAGTGGTGTATTACATTCCCTATGACAATATTTTATTGACCACTCTAAATATATATGTATATATATAAGAAATTTAAGATATATTTATATCATTTTTATCATTATAGGGGTGATGTAACATTGATCAATTCTATATTTACAAAAAATATAACAAATCAAAACTTTCATAAAAAGCCAAGAGATTATTACCTAAACTATAACTTCAATATGGGATTTTTAGAAATCATTTAATAAAATATAATAATAAACTAATATAGGGTATGATATAAACTAATATGATATTTATTATACTTATAATAATATTATATGTATTATAAAGGTGTTTTAGTGAGTATGATGGATGTGAAATCTTAAATTAATGGATTTCCATGTCACTTTTACTTTATGTGAGACACATTTCATGTTCACCAATTTTTGTGGTGTATATAATACACATGAATGAATATTATATTTATTATACATATATTTTTTAATATAAATTGGCATTAATACATCTATCTGTCATGGGAACTACAGATCAAATGTTTTCAAATCTGTAATAGATTTTTGTCTCAATTTTTCTAATATGAGATATATGTTATATTTTGAAACTAAATTCTTTTAGGAGGGTTATATAAAGAACTATTAAAATGTAACATTATGAATTTATTTATCCTAAATAAAATTAACATATATTTTCTAATATTCCTTCATGGGGATCAGGATTCAATGTTACTGGAGTGGTAATGAATTTAGGATACAATCTCATCATTTCACTTGATTATTTATGATTAAGTATCCAATGATGAAATATATTTTTCTACATCTCAATTACTTTCATTATATTATTCTACACTTGTTACTCATTATATCCTTAGATAATGGTAAATATTTACCACTCTTTATCACTTGTAATAGTTTTTCAAATAATTTTAATAAAATCAAACTTAATTTCTATTAACGACCAGACATTTGTTTTATTCTAGAACCATTTTTTCTTAAAAATAATTTAAAAAATGTGATGTAGATGATATTTTATTCTCAATTTTAATGAAACTTATTTTTAATTTTTGTTTTATTAAAAATAATTTCTAATGACATTAAAAACATCCTTTATAAGTTTGTATGATTATTTTCAATTAATGGGATTTCAAATTGTTTTATGTATTAAAATTCACTTTTCAAAGTGGAATATAAATTTTATACAATAAAATTTTTAAAGAATTCATTCAAATTATTTTAATTATAAAATTTTATGATTTGGTGTTACTAATTCTTACTCGGGGATATAATCAATTGATACCATTGATATTATATCTCCGAATGGTTTATTTTTTGATGGAAATATGTTTATGAAACTAGTTTCTTATCTGTGGTTTATTCCATTTTAAAATTATTATGAAACAAACTTATTTTCATGAGATATACTATGATGAAAGGGTTGTGACACATTTATCTTGTCTAGAGGACATGATAAGAAGAAAAATGTATGAAACCCATTTCATTTCATAGGTTATGAAATGATTAATGTTTATGATCTTTTGGAAAACATATGCATGTATAAAATATGTGAATTGTGGAACATATATATCCATCTAATGAATTCGGTAATGATTTCTATTTTCTATGATAATTATTGTAATTGAGTTTCTTGGATTGATCTACTATAGGATGCATGTGTTACCAGATCCACTATATGGAACAGGTGTTTCAAGATCCATTATGGTAAATAGGTTTGTATTGATCAACTATAAGAAACCAGTTCATTTGGATCCACTATGTTGATAGTCATAGTAGTTAACCATGATGCATGAAATTTATTTCTATTTTTATAATGTTTTGATACATTATTGACAAGATATTATATTTAATGATTGATTTAGGATGATTTTTCTTTCTTATGGACCATTTTTTCAAAAATTATGATGTTTTATGAGATAAAACATATTTTTATCTATGGCATTTTCAGTAAGAACATTGTATGTTTGGTTCATGATCGAATTCCATTAATCTTATTTAATTATTTTATATGATCATAGATTGAAATTGGTTATGTTTAACCTTAATGAATGTATTATCTCATCATTTATTTTGTTCCCTTTCAAAAGGTTATAAAGAATGTTTGTATGTTGGGTATGATTAGGATGAACACTAAATAAGAATTTATATGAGGTAAACAGTAATGATATTTGAACAGAATAAAATATTTTGTTCCATGATTCCAAAGGCAATGAGCTATTACATCCCTAAATCATATGTTTGTTTATTTTAATGTATATCCATCTAAATGTATTAATATCCATTAATGATATTCCATAGGTTTCTATAATTCAACGTAATAGTATACAAAAAATAATGATATCCTATTTTATATTAAATAACTAAAACTATTTTAAAATTACATATTATTATCTATAACTATCTTCAATTATTTTATTTGCATCCAATAGTGATTTTGGTGTTATCACTTTATTATTTATATTGATCATTAGTGTGGTGAAAATGTGTGAAATTTTTCTATTGAAATATGTTGATTTATATTCTCTCTAATAGATCCTCACATTAACTCTTTTTTATCGTGGATTGGGAATGCCATATATATATATATATAAGGTATTGTATCATTCATTTTCATTGATCCCAATAAATATATATATATATATATATATATATATTATATTTGGGAGAGTTAGTACCATTCATTCATAGATCCTCTATCATGAAATGTTTTGATACGTATTTTTAATACACTCTATGAGATTTTATAATATATTTGTTTTGTGATAACTAAGTGTTTTTAATGAAAATAAAAAATATAAATTTTTTTCTATTTTTTAATTCAAATTATTTATTAAATTTTTAGAAACTTTTTCTAAATTACATGGTCTTATGTTAATAAATTTTTGGGGGAATCCTAATGGCATTAATTGGGGGTTACATAAAATAATTATATTATTTATGCGTGGACTGAAATCCAAAATATTTATGGGTTCCCTAAAGGCCATTATTAGAAATTAATTTCAAATATTTTAATCCCTAGTTTGCTATGACATTATTCCTAAAAATATTATTTTTTCAAATAGTAATGATTACATTAAATAGATTTTATCAAATCTTAGATTATTTACATATATCAATAATCTATATTAAAATAATGAATATCTAAGGATTTATATTTAATTTCTTAATGATAGATGATTAAATTGGATTCCTTTATTTGGTGATTTATTTTCTGAGAAAATTATTTTTCCTAGAAATTAGTTCATGTTAAGAAAATTCCATTCAAAATTATTTATTTTAATATAAATGGTATTGATGAGATTAATTGTGAAATTCATTAATGTTGTCTTTTTATGAAAAAAAAGAACTTATTTTATGAGAAATTTCAGAAAATTAAACTTTATTTCATAAAAATTAGATGGGATAGACAATTTTCATTATAGAAATCACTAGTTAGGATAACAATGGATGTAAAAAACCCCCACTCGCCATCATGGTGTGAAAATTTTATTAGATTTTATGTTTGGGTAGTTGGAGGAGTGGTTAAGACAAGTTTGTAATCCATGCACAAAATAAATTCAATATAAGTGAATGGTGATCTATTTGAGTTGTCTATATATTATTTTATTGGAATATAATCTATGTTTTCGATATCATAGGTGGATTTATAGAGAGTGGGTACATTAAAACTGTAGCCTTGATAAATTTTTAGTTTCATTGATTTTGGGGAAATGTAGTATTTTTAAGAACATCAAGAACAATTATTTTTATAAATGTTTATAAATATTAAATGTTACTAAAAAATTATAATTTTCTAGAATGATGTAAATTTGAGTTTTATATAAAATGTTTTTTCAATAAGTGTTTTTTAACTATGATTTTTGTATCTTTATTATTCAAATGATATTGGAAAATCTATATGTTCAGATGTAAAGGTAATTGATTTATCATTTTTAATTAGAAATTATAATTATTGGTTATATTTTTTTATAGGAACCTATTATTTCTATTTAGTTGAACATAGTTACATTACACACCACTTTTTATAAACAATTTTATATAAATTTTGTCATTATTGGAAATGGTGTAAAAAGTGAAAACATTGGTCCACATAAATAGTGAGCAATAGATCCACTGTAGTGATATAATTTAATGCTTCAGAATAAAGGATCATAATACCATAGTCAATATTATATATTTCTTAAGGTTATTAAGTAGTAAATATTGGTTTTAGAGGGGATATGTAGGTTAGATATTGAGTTTTAGGTTCAGAGGAACTAAAATTCCAATTTTTAGAAAATCTAATGCCATGGAAGAAGAAAATGATATTCTTTATATGTTTTACGGTAAGATATTTTAGTGTTTTTTAATTTGGGTTTGTAACACCCCTTGGAATATAGTATATCTATTTTAGTTGTCATGGTTTCTGAAATGGATGTTTTGGAATATGGTCATTTTATGTTTTTGAGTATGTTATACATGGATTTAGTGTAGAACCCTCACTTGATGCAGAGATGGGTGAAATTCCCAATTTAGTGGATGTGGTATTTTTACATCTTGTTTTGAGAATTCATTTTGTATCTTCAATTAGGTCAGGTATTCTAAAATAGTCAGTTAATTTCCCCTACACTACAATTTCTCATGGAAAATGTCAAGTTCAAAGAAAAAATTACTATTTAAAATACCACTAAAATATGTTGGTGGTCACCATTATATTAGAAATGATCACAAAAATCCATCAAATTTAGGGATTTGAAACCTAATTAATATCCTATGAAATTATATGTTTCTCTGATCAATGTTTGAAACTTATGTTTTTATATTCAAAACATTTGTCTTAGGGTTTATACCGGAATAATTTTAAAAATGGAAGGCCTACCCTTTTGATTCAAATTTCATTCTTTTGATTGAACTATATGACAAAAAAGACCCATGAAATTCCCTTTTGGTATTCTTATTAGGGACTTAAAACCATTATTAGATTGGATGAGTTCCACTTCGATTATAGGAATCCTCCATTCCTTTCATTTAAATATATACATCTTGTTCTGTTTTTTCATTATCGTTTATATTCTTCTCGAGAGTTACATCAATAGAGGTACTGGATTTTTTTAATTATATTTAGAGGATTATTAGGGTTTTGGTATTTTTATAAATTATAGTGATCCTTACAAAAATTTCAATTTTTAGATATTCTTTCCTCAAAATTAATTTTTTTATTATTTGTTGCATCAGATAAGGTTTGGGATACAAAAAACCTCATTTTTTCACTATTAGTCATGGATAAACCATTATTAATATTTTAAAGGATTAGTGATTTAACTAGCCTAAAAAAGAGTGAACCTGAAATTTCTAAAATAAATTGTATAGTGAGTTCATGCATGATTTATTTTTTTTAATAACGGGTTCTTTTGATTGGTATTTTTCATTATTTTTGGAGAAAATACTATTTTGGTTCAGTATTAATAATGTGAATAAATTTTTCATTAATGAGTTTAATATAGTCAAAACTCATTTTATGTCTAGAAGAACATATTCTAAGGGAAAATATAGAATCCACCATCATATATGAAAAAAATATGTTATTAAATAATTATTTGACAAATAGTAATTATTAAAACATATTTTGGGGTGCTATTAAATTTTTTAAAATTTTATTCAATTTTTTTTATGATTTATTTTTTTGTGGTAATGACGATTTGTGAGTGTGTTATCATCTTAGGTATAAAACAAAATGAATATGAAGTAAAATGTTATTAGTGGGTTATTTGGATGAGTTGTTGTGTTAAATTAAAAAGGGCAGTAATGGGTTTTTATAAATAAATTTATATGTGAAAATAGATAAATGAGTGGGTTATTTGTTAATTGATGGTAGTGTGTCTAGAAATTTGAATTGTTTACAAGATAAATAAAAAAGGAAAGTTCATATGGTTCTTAATGTTATTTTGGGATGATAGTTTGGGATTATGTATGTTGTATCCCATGGGGTGTTAGCCGAGTGGTAACCACTAGTTGTACCCCTCTCTCTTTGTGGGAGATGGACTAAGCTCGAGTCCCACGAGGCACAGAAAAATGTGCATATTATGAACAGGGTGATTCAATGTCATTTCCTTACTGGGGAACATGCATCGCACTATGGGACTTGTGGGCCCCCCAAATGGTAGATGAGTGTTACCCTACTAGTTGTTTCATAGTTGGGGGATTACCAGAGTGGTAAATACCTCCCTTAATCATGCATTTGACCTAGTTTCAAACTGATGTGGGAGTAAATTTCCATAGGGAGGTGGTGATATAGGCATGATGCATGACATAGGTAGGGAGTGATGCATGCATGATTTAATCCTTGTAATGCATATAGTATGATAGAGGAATGGTGTTTCACTAAGACATTAGGGTATGTAATAGAATACATTCTTACATGACCTTCAATCCATTTATATAACAAATAAGTCTTGATGGGTGAGCTATCCAATGGGGGGATGTGGGCCACCAATCTGACCCATGTTTGTGTTGTGTGTTTGTTTAATGAAACTTTTCCTCCAACCACATAATATATTTTTGTGTGGTAGAATTGGATGTGGGTATTTATAATTGGTGGTGTAAATATAATGGTTACTGTAACGAACCCGTTGGGCCTAAATCCCAATGAACTTGGCCACGCCTGAGCCCAGCCCTCTGGCAGATAGCATACCCCCACCCCATGGGCAGAAAACATGCTCCCACCTCAGACTGGCCCAAATATCACGTGGCGGAAATTGTGCCCCTGCCTGGAGAGGATTTAATATGCCTCCCCCGCAACTCGAAACCCGTGAGGATTTAATACGCCTCCCTAAAGCCGGTCCGTGACATAACCCAAGAGGCGTTCCTGATCCTCTCGGGCTAGCGACAAGTGTCAGGGCATCAATAGAGGACAATTGTGAATGATTTCACCCAGTAAAAATAAATAAAGCAGCAGAAAAGTAGAATAACACAATGTAAATAAATGACACTGAAAAGAATGAACAGTCAGCAACAACCAACTAACCTGACCATGGCCAAAAATCCTTGTGAATCTGAGAGTCGCTCAACAGTCAACAACAAACTCTCGGCCACTAGAGCGAGCACGATCCAATCCTGCAGAAAAACTAAAAACAGAAAAACACTATAGGTGTGAGTATTAAAACTCAGTAGGCGTGCCAAACAAACTATTCTCAATGCACTACTTTTAAATAAATAATTTATCAATTTCAGGTCTGACCTAAATTATATAAAATATTAGTTTCCACATACACTTTCATTTTTAAAACAAGTATTAGTCTAGTGCCCTTTTTAATCTAAAAACAAATTTTAATGTTTGAAAAGAGAAGGTGCATTAAAATTTTATAACGTCTTCCCAAACAATTTAGAAATCCAAATTTCAGTTCTTATCCAAAAGGGAAACCACACATAACCCACAACACACACTAAAGGAAATGGAAAAAATGGCACGAGGGGGCCAACAACCAGACTAAACCTCTCAATCATCTGCCACTTAAAAATAGACAGTAAAGGAAACATGGGTCGAATCTAGAAGCTTGTGAACAATTCAGAACGTACTATACATGTGACTCATCCTGAAGGCATGTTGTAACTCGATGACATCATAACACCCTAATTCTCGGTATATCCCTTCATGGCCTAACCGAGGGGCCCAATCCCCATAGCAGAAATAACTCAGTATTCCCTTCTTATGGGGCCACTACCCAGTTCTTAATCTAAACTAGTGTAGCAATCATTTTCAGAAGATTCACTTACTATGCCATGTTCCCATGTCAACACACATAATAAATGGGAAAAGGATGAGTCAGCAAAGTCAATCATGTAAGACAGTTATCACACACAACTCACGCAATCAACGTACACCAAAGATCACCCCTTAGTCACCACAAAAGAAAGTTTTCCAAAATAATTTATTTTTATTAAATTGTGAAACGCGACTTCACCAATTTTAAAGAAAAACCATATTTCTAAATAAAACCTAAAACACTCATTCACACTTCAAAAGAAATCATTTATCAATTAAACAAAAACTACATTTGAAATTCCATGAATTATGTTTAAAGGTCAAACGTGCATTCTTTCATGACTGAGTGTCCGTTCATCAATTAAACATTTCATGTGTCGTGTATAAAATAAACGGCTCTTTTTACAAAAAATAATCATTTAAGATTTAATTATCTTATATCATTTCCCATTTAATAAAATTAATAAAAACATTACGAAATTAATAAAATCAAAATTTAAATATGAGTTTAGTGGGGGACCTACCTCGACTCATAATTCAAACACGCTGGCGTGTCGTGCCTCGCACAGGAGCTTAAGCATGAGCAAGCCAACGCCTGCAGAACCGCGGAAAAACCTCGATGATACGTTTAAACACCCACAAAAATAATTAAACACACAAAAACATTATTTCACAACAATCCAACGAAGAAGCATCACAATGTCACCTCGGTGTGGAGATTCGATCGATCAGAAGAGTTGTGAGACAATCAAAAAGGGGCGGTGAGGACACCTAAAATTGGTGCGGTCCAGTTAGAAGGTAGCGCGACCGTCGGACAAGAGGCACATTGGTCGGAAGCTTGCACGTTGCCCTAGCGGGGCTTTTTGGACGGCAGGTAGTGAGGCAGAGGGCACACAACCAAAAAGGCGCATGGTTGGAAGGAGGTCAGGTGGGTGTGTCACTGCCGAAAGGAGGTCTGTGACCAATGAAGCAAAAGGGGATGTATCGAGGTGTCGCGCTGCCGTTGGTTGGACGACGCAGGGGTGATGCCCCGCTGCTGGCCTGCTGGAACAGGGAAAGGGGATGACACCTGGGTGTGCTGAGTGGGATGAAGGCCGACGGATCAGCTAGCTTGAATGTAGCAAGAAAAAGAGGCAGCGTCCAAGGGGAGTCTGTGAGGCCGGGGGCACCGATTGGAGGTTCAACAGGCTGGTCGAATGGAAAATATGGGGAACCGGGGGTCTTTGCACTACTACTAGTCAGATGAAGTAGACGGTGGGGACCGCGTCCAAGTCCTGCTTGTTGACAAAGGGACGTTCGGCAGTGAAGTGAGATCGCATTCGAGATGTTGCATTGTGGCTAGCCGGATGGCGGGTGCCTGCCTATGGTGGGTCGGAGGCCGAACATCAGTGGTAGGGAACACAGACAGGGGGAGAGGCTTGCTCAACCGGTGCAAGGTGGGGCGCGAAATGTGTGCGGGTGCATGAGGGTGGTGTGAAGTGCAAGGGAGGTGGCGAGGGAACACCAGAAAGGGGAACTGCCCAAGGCGGTGGTTCCTGGTTCAGGAGGAGGCGCCCCTGTTGGGTTGCCACTGCGTGAGCGATGGTGGGGGTCTACCGTGCTGACTGGATGGAGGGGTGCACGGCTGGGGAGCTGTGCAGGGCAGGAAGCAGCAGGGAGGGCGTTGGCCACGGGGAGAGAAGGGGATGAGATGTGCTACGGGGTAGAGGCGCAGCGAGTAGGGCATCTGGGGAACTGGGGCACGGGGCAGTGGTAGAAGGGTCAGGTGTCGTCCACGGAAACGCGTAGAGCAGCAAGGAGGGAAGGTCGCACGGAAGGTCAGGGCTGTTGGTCTGAGCAGGTGCGATACATGCAGGTTGTGCGAGAGAGCTTCCGAGGGAGAAGAGCTGAGGGTGGCATTGTGCAGGAGGGTTCCCGACAGGTGGGTGCCGATCATGAGGCAGAGTAGCAAGGAGGCGTGCTGGCTGCTGGGCGTGGGGTGGCGAAATAGCAAGGCAGGGCGCGGGCTGCTACAGGAAGAAGAAGAGGTAATACAAAAAAGAGACAGTGGGGGGGCACCCACGTGGAAGGAAGGAAAAGAAGGAAGAAAGAAATAAAGGAAAAAGAAAAAGAAAGGAAGAAATAAAGAAAGGGAAAAAAAGAAGATGATGAGATAAAATAAAAAAAGGGAATCTTAATATAAATAATAAAGATATGAATAATAATAATTATAATAATAATCAAATAATAATAATAATAATACTAGAAATCATAATGATCATAATAATAAATTTAATAATTTTAGTTTTTAAATAAAAAGTGTCATTAATAATTCTACTAAAAATATAGGTAATGACTAATAAAAATAATTTCATTTTATTAATAATAATTTTTTGAATAACGCAACTGCACGATCCACGTGCGCCTCTAGAGACATTGCACGAACCGAGCGTGAACTTCTGTCCGATCCAGAAGCTGTCGCACCGGTTCCTGGGCTGTCTGCACGGTCTCTGATAACCAAGAAGTGCCTATGCACTAGTCTAAAACCCAACAAAAAAATCCCATCAAAATAAAAAAAAAATAGGCAGGTCGGGGTGTGACAAATCTCACCACCATAACGCTTCTCGTCCCCCGGAATCCATGACAAGACCAAAACCCAAAGATGAAACTCTTTAAGTGTCACTCACCCTCAAAACTTAATGCGCATCTAGTTGATCGATTCAAATGAACACTGAACTCCCATGACACACAAATTATCCTCAAAACATGAACCCTTTAAACACTATCCAAAACAAAACCTGAAACGAAACTCTGGTACTAACATGGGGAGGCCCTAATGGACTCCCCACCATAAGAAAAAGCCAACTGAATTCAACGAGACCCATGATGGGTCTCCCCACCATAAGGACTGAGGATATTTACTGAGTATGAAAGCTTCCCACATGGTCCTCAAACCCCCACCCCCACCAAGAGGGGGTATAGGTGAAGGTCCCACCATAATCATATCAATAACGTCATGCCCTCGGATGAACACAAACTAGGACACACTAAGGAACGAGATTAAACCAATGTCTTTTTACACCGCTAGGGTTCACCTAACTACGTGCCAACTTCACTCCGAGAATTATGGTTGGAGCTCTATTGATTGAAGCATCTCCTGCCTCGAAGTCAGGCTTCACAAATTTCACAAACATAACACACAAACCAGAATTTTACCAAAGGCACATCCATTAGAACAAAGGTTTCAAAGGTTCATCCACAACCATTCTTACAACAAAAAGAAAAGAAACACCACAAAAAGGTACAGGTGATGACTACTACATCCAAGAAACACTACAAAGAGAAAACCTCAAACTGATCTCTAAACACCATCCTACTCCTGGTGACGGGCTGAGGTGACCTTTGACGAGTTAGGTCTGGCTTCAGCGTGCTTCTTGGAAACACCTCAAAAAAATCATTGTAAGTGACCCAGGCGCCCACAGATGTGGCAGGGTCTTGGAGCATTCGGGCACATCAGCCTCTTGTGCCCTCACATACCGCACTGGTGACAGATCAAGGAATTGTGCAATGCTGAAGATGACTGATGGTCTGAAAGACTCTTGATTCCTCTACCAGTACCACCGGCATCATGTTGCTTCCCATTATTCTTATCGATATCTTTTACACTACTTCCCAAGGTCGGAGGAGGATTCTCCACCTCAAGTCCACCTACTAACTTAGCTTCAATGAGGAAAGCTTCTCTCACCAGGTCAGGAAAGGTGATTACTTTTAACTCTCCCACCATCGACTACAGCTCAAGATGTAATCTGAGATCAAAATGTCATGCTTTCAGGGGATCATTCCAAACATACCCCAGTTCATACGAAGCCCGGTCGAGGAATGACAAAAGAATTCCAACATTGATCCAACACCTTGCTGAAGACTTCACAACTCTATCATCTTCCTCACCTTTGTCACCTTAGAGAAGTATTGTTGGATGAATGATGACTTGAAGTAATCCCATGTGAGATCTTCTCTAGGTTTGATTCAAGACACAAACTTCCACTACTTCCATGTTGGGCCTTCAAGCATAAAGGTATCCAACTTCACCTTCAATGTCTCAGGGAGCAAGAGAGAACAAAATTTCCTCTCAATCTTCCACACCCACTCCTCCGCCTCAAGAGGATCTGCTTGCCATTAAAAGAGGGGAGGGTTCAACTTTCGAAACTCAAGGACGTAGTCCTTGGGCTTATCAACTAAAGGATTTGGTAAGGATGCCCCACCAGAAGTTTCACCTTGGGCATCCATCGAAACTTGTGGGGCTGAACACTAAGGAACAAGAAAACATAGAGCGAGATCAAAACATGGCAATCACCATTTTAAATCCAAATTTTCAAACGTTCCAAAATAAAATTCTACAAAACAGTTTTTTTGAAGTAAAGAAGTATAAAACAACCCACAAGGAGAAACTAGTGTCGATGGGTGACTCGGACATATGGTTGGAAGCCATACGCCAGTCACGCCACCGTCATAAGGAGCACTCGAGGGTAATTCCCCCAGCTCCACAGGGATTTCTAGACCACGTGAGCTCCTAGAGGTCACCTGCCCGGCTCCAATTTCATTTTCCAATACCGAACAAACAATAAGAATCAAAGGACATCAAAAACCCTGAACATCCCATGGTAACCTGAGGGTCAGAATGATCAAGGGTTCATGACGCCCTTCTCTTCCATACACCTTGAGTCCCAACAATTCTACACCTTCTACCATGACAACCCCAAATAACAATGGGCGCTCTGAAAAACAAGGTCTGCTCAAGAGCCAACCTCCTCTAATACCATTTTGTCACGAACCAACCCAGGTCGACCCTAAACCGATCACCCGAGCCGGTCTGCGGCATGACCCGAGAGGCGTTCCCGATCCTCTCGAGCTGGAGACAAGCACCAGGGAATCAATAGAGGTCAATTGGGAATGATTTCTCCTAGTAAAAATAAATAATGCAACAAAAAAGTAGAATACCACAAAGTAAATAAATGACACTGAAAAGAAAGAATGGCCAGCAACAACCAACTAACATGATCACGACCAAAACTCCTCAGGACTCTGAGAGTCGCTCACTAGTCCCCAACAAACTCTCGCCCACTAGAGCGAGCTAGAGCCAAACCTACAGAAAAACTAAAAACAGAGAAACACTATAGGCGTGAGTATTAAAACTCAGTAGGCGTGCCCAACAAACTATTCCCAATGAACTACCTTTAAATAACGAATTTATCAATTTCAGGTTTGAAC
This sequence comes from Viscum album, assembly GCA_963277665.1. Lineage (NCBI taxonomy): Eukaryota > Viridiplantae > Streptophyta > Magnoliopsida > Santalales > Viscaceae > Viscum > Viscum album. The sequence goes on along the minus strand of OY728127.1, from coordinate 1,226,813,857 downwards.
TTAATTATATACAATATTAGTTTCCACATACACTTTCATTTCTAAAACAAGTATCAACTCACTACCCTTTTTAATCCAAAACAAGTTTTAATGTTTGAAAAGAGAAGGTGCTTTACAATTTGAAAACGTCTTGCCGAACAATTTAGAAATCCAAATTTCAGTTCTCAACCAAAAGGTAAACCACACATAACCCTCAACAAACACTATGGGAAATGGAAAAAGTGGCATGCGGGGGCCAGGAATTGAACTGAAGCTCTCAATCGTCCGCCAATTAAAAATAGTCAATAAAGGAAACATGGGTCGAACGTAGGATCTCGTGAACAATCCAAAACGTACTATACATGTGACTCATCCTGAAGGCATGCCCTAACTCGATGACATCATAACAACCTAACGCTCAGTATAGACCATTTTTGCCTAACCGAGGGGCCCAATCGCCGTAGAAGTAATAACTCAGTATTCCCCTGCTATGGGGCCACTAGCCAGTGCGTAATCTAAACTAGTGCTACAATCGTTCTCAGAAGATTCATGTCAGGTTCCCATGTCATCATGCATAATAAAAGGGAAAGGGGTGAGTCAACAAAGTCAATCATGTAGCACATATATCACACCCAACTCATGCAATCAACGTACACCAAAGATCACCCCAGAGTCACCCCCAAAGAGAGTTTTCAAAAATAATTTATTTTTATTAAAGTGTCAAATGGGTCTTCACCAATTTTAAAGAAAAACCACATTTTTCAAGAAAACCCAAAACACTCATGCACGCTTCAAAATAAATCATTTATCATTTAAAAAAAACTACATATGAAATTCTGTGAATTACGTATAAAGGAAAAATGAGAATTCTTTCACGACTGAGTGTCCGTTCATTAATAAAACATTTCAAGTGTCGTGCATAAAATAAACGGCTCTTTTTACACCAAATAATCATTTAAGAATTAATTATCTTATATTATTTCTCAATTATTAAAATTAATAAAAACATCAATCAATTAATAAAATCTAAATTTAAAGATGAGTGCAGTGGAGGACCTACCTCGACTCATAGTTTGAACACGCTGGCGCGCCACGCCTCGCACAGGTGCTTAACCATGAGCAATCTAATGCCTACATAACTGCGGAAAAACCTCGCCGGTACGCTGCAACACCCAGAAAAATAATTAAAAACATAAAAACATGATTTCACAACAATCCAACTAAGAAGCATCACAAATTCACCTCACTGCGAAGACGCGCTCGATCTGCGTGAGTTAATCAAAATGGGGCGGCAAGGACTGCGAAGGTTGGCGCGGTCTAGTTAGAAGGTCGAGCGACTGTCGGACAAGAGTCCCAATGGTCGGAAGTGGGCACGATGCACTGGCGGGCCAGCTAGACGGTGCGTAGCGGGGCGGAAGGCGCGGAACCAAGAAGGGGCGTCGCCCGAAGGAGGTCAGGTGGGTGCACCGCTGCCGGAAGGATGTCTGCGACCAATACAGCTAAAAGAAAGTATCGGGGTTTCATGGTGCTGCTGGTTGGACGACGTAGGGTTGCTAAGCCGCTGCTGTCAGGCTGGAACAGGGAAAGGGGACGGCACCCCTGGGGGGGGGGGTCGACGAGGCTGAGGATCAACAGGCTGCTCGGATGGAAAGGAAGGGGAACTGGGAGTCGTTGCACTACTACTGGTCAGACGAAGCAGAAGGAGGGGACCGCGTCCAAGGACTGCTTGCCGACAAAGGGAGGTGCGGGGACGAGGTGAGATCGCATTTGAGACATTGCGCCGCTGCTAGACAGACGGCGGTTGCCTGCCTAAGGTCGCTCGGAGGCCGAACAACAGAGGTTGGGAACACAGATATGGGGGAAGGCTTGCTCAACCGTTGCAAGGTAGGCCGCAGAAGGTGTACTGGTGCATGAGGGTGGTGTGAAGTAGGGAGGTGGCAGGGGAACTCCAGCAAGGAGCGCTGTCCAAGGCGGTGGAGCCTGGTTCGGTAGGAGGCGGCCCTGCTGGGTTGCCGCCGCATGAGAAAGGGTGGGGGTCTAACGTGCCGACTAGCCGTAAGGGTGCACGGCTGGGGCGCTGTGCAGGGCATGAAGCAGCAGGGAGGGCATTTTCCATGGGTAGAGAAGGGGAGGAGATGTGCTGCGGGGCAGAGGCGCATGGAGTATGGAAATCGGAGAGCTGGTTCGCGGGGCAGTGGCAGAAGGGTCGGGCATCAGCCACGACGATGGGCAGAACAAAATGGAGGGCTGGTCGCGTGGAAGGCCGGGGCTGCTGGGCGGAGCAGGTGCGATGGAGGCAGGTTGTGCGGGAGAGCTGCCGAGGGAGAAGAGCCGAGGGTGGGGCTGTGCAGGTGGTAGCCCGGCAGGAGGGCACCGCGCATGAGACGGAGAAGCAAGGAGGCCCGCGGGCTGCTGGGCGCGGGGAGGCAGAATTGCAAGGCAGGGCGCGGGCTGCTACGGGAATAATAAGAGGTAATAAAAAAACAGAATTTTGGGGGTGGGGGACACCCGCGTGGAAGGAAGGAAAAGAAGAAAGGAAAGGAAGAAATAAATAAATAAAGGAAAAAGAAAAGGAAAGGAAGAAATAAAGAAAGGAAAACAGAAGAAGATAAGATAAAATTACAAAAGTGAAACTTAATATAAATAATAAAGATATGAATAATAATAATGATAATAAAAATCAAATAAAAATAAAAATAATATTAATAAAAATACTAGTAATCATAATGATCATAATAATAAATTTAACAATTTTAGTTTATATACAAACAGTGTCAATAATTTTACTAACAATACAGGTAATGACTAATAACAATAATTTCACTTTATTAATAATAATTTTATTTGAATAACGCAATTGCGCGATCCACGCGCACCTCTTGCGACTTTGCTTGAACCGAGCATGAACTTTTTCCCAATCCAGAAGCTTTTGCAGCAGTTCTCGGGTTGTCCGCACGTTCTCTGATAACCATGCGGTGCCAACACACTGGTCTAAAACCCAACACAAAAATCTCATCAAAATAATAAAATATAAAAAAATTAGATAGGTCAGGGTGTGACAGTTACTATGGGGTATAGTTTCATTTATATTTTGTGTGATAATTTAGGTTGTTTATTGTTCTATTTGATATCCATTTTATTTACTTTTTATTTATTTCCAACCATCACCCAATTTGAGTAACCATACTAATACCCATATGGATTCAAGTTTTCCCCCTATGATATCTAGGTTAGATAGGAATCAAAAGGATGATTTCTCCCTCTTCTCAATTCTATATTCAGAAATAGTATGGCATGCGATGGATTATGGGTTTTTAATATATGAAGGATATAATTAAGTGATGTCATAATATATATATACTAAATTAAAAGGTTTCATTTGTGTGGTGTGTATGCATTATGGGGACATATAAGGAAATAAGAGGTCATAGGGTTGAAGTCCTTCATGTTTATTTATCCCTTTTTTGATTTGGATTTATGTCTTATATTGATATATCATGTGGGTGTGTTTTTGATATGTTGTTGTGGGTATGTGGTTTCAAATATTGATACAGTGTAGTTATATATAAATTAATGGGATTAATGTATGAGACATATGTAATTAGTGTATGAAAAGGGACAGATAAATGGGTTTCAGTTATAGTATACCCATTTCATATTATGATACTCTTAAGAGATTCTTCATTGGGTGAGTGTACCATAATTAAAATTGGCGATTTCAACCTAGATTCTTTAAAGAATAGATTTTGATGATTATATTCCCCTAAAATAATATATTTATTCTAAATTTCATATAATGTGCTGAAAAATGTTCTTATTGTTCTTAAATACCATCTCACTCGATTGCATATATGTATATATATATATATATATATTATCTGTTAAGGGATTGGTTTTGGACATACTATCACATGGTAATCATTGGGTTTTATATAATTTTATTATATATCTATAATAGGATATGATGTTATTTTTTCCTTTAGGGACATCTATATTTATGATAGTTTCATGAATTATTGGAATTGGTTTCATTTTTATTCATATAGATTATTGGTGGATTTCATTTATGACGTAGGATTTAGGAGTGTAATTCCTCCCATATTGGTTTTATAACCTCGGTGCTAGTCACAAACTCATGTCTTATTAGATTTGGGATTCAAGGGTCATTTTTCAACTTTACAACTGACCAATGAGGGGATCATATATAGGTGGGATATGAAAAGGCGGTATCTGAGTAATAGACATTATTTATGAAGTATTCTATATATTTGATATTTTATGTACTAAATAGTTTTTAGGGAATTATTAATATTCTATCTTTTGAATAAAATGGAAAACCAAGACTTAATATGGAAAAACAATTAGGTCCCATAGTGATCCAATGAATGTACCCTATTCTTTCTTAGAGTACTATGTTGGATGATGAAGAATATAGGGTAGATATCAAGGTGAAATTCATTTATCTGAATTAAATTTATTTGGGATTTAATTAGGGATAATCTATGGAAGTTAAAAAGTAAAAAATTTAATTAATCTTAATTTTTTTTTGAAATCCAATTTTTTCGGTGTTCATATTTGTTTTCTATTTTATAGAAACATGTAATAGAATGCATTATAATATTTTTTTTACATTGTATATGTATTTTAATACATTATGGATTACCAAATAAGAGTTGACAATGTCGGTTATGATTTGTAGATAGGGTTTTTTACAAGATCTTACATCAAGGTCTAATAAAGAATGCAGGGAATGAATCTTACCATGAGACATGGAAGTTGTTAGAAAATATTGATATTTAATAAAACACGATTCATGTAAGGAATGATACTTCAATTCCACTAACATTTAGTTTCCTTGGGGAAATTATTATATGTGTTAGATTTTATTCATTAGTCAGTGTGAAGAGTTCTTTATCTCATTTTATAATTTATGGAACCAATTTTAGTGGGAATGAATTTCATTATGATTTTGGGTTGTTATGTAGAAGATCTATTTCACCCTATAATAGGTAACATTGAGCTTTTTGGTGTGTGGAGTCTATTTCATGGATCATCATCATTTTCTTATATATCTTCATGAGGATTCAAGGTTATCAAGTTTCGTGGAGGAATTTCATAAGATGATTGTGGTCATGGTAAACCCATTACACTACGTAGGTATCTTTTCATGTTTTTGAAGGATGATATGATTGTGAAAATTATAGCATCGAAAAAATGTCAATATATTTCTATTGAATCGTTATTTTTAATGTAAAATAATGGAATCTTTAACAAAATAATTTTGAAGCCTGGGGAAGTTTAAACATGATATTCAGGGGGCCCAGTACACATTGTCTTGATATAAATAAAATATGAAATATATTATATCACATTTGTGTAGTTTTTTTGGTAATTAAATAACCCCCAAACAGAATGTCTAGTTGGAAATATAACACAAACATTAAATATAGATTGTGAGTTTAAATTAGGCATGATATAATCATTATGTGAAAGGACTAAATGTGGTCATTGTTATATTTATAATAAAATATAATAGTTATAATTTTTGTTATTTATTATATCTCTATACATAATCTCTTCTACTTAAAACCACTTATCAAAAATCCCAATCATTTTCCACATAACCATCATGATTGAGAGAGGATTTTTTGGCGGATAATTCTAGGATGATCACGAATAGATTGTTTTTTATCCATTGGGGTTCCAAAGAAGTTCATGGACCCTTCCAAAGACATCAATGTACCATCGTTCTGTGTCAAACATTAATTGAGACTCGTGGTTGGGAATTGTATTGTTGTATAAAGTAACTGTATTATATTTCCAGTAATACAACCTAAATTGATCATTTGAACAAATATATTAATGTGTATATAATTAATTTACAATTATTTCATTATAATCCTAGAAATAAGCTTGAATATAGATTTGTTTTATCTTTATTTTTTGTTATCTATTAATCATTATAAATAAAATATTGACGCCAACCTAAAAATAGGATTATTTTTGTTCCTCACATTTGGGTTATGTGGTTTTCTACACCAATTCCATATTCACATCTTCCTCCCATTTATTTTATTTGAGTAGTGGATAAAAAATACCAAGTGACTGATAATTATAAAACCATGCATTGGTTAAATTGATGTATACCATGGTCTCTGGTTTGTAATAAATGGCTCGATTATAGTGAGTGATGATGGATAATGTTTTGGATCAAATCTTTAGATTTAAATTCTTCATTTTTGGATGTTCCAGTGATATAGCACAATTACTGGTGTTTCCCAAGTTAATATGATGGTTATAATTCATCCCTCATCAATTAAAAGAGATTAATCCAACAATATTCATGATTCATCAATAGATGTAAGAAACATTGTTGAAAATGAAATAGGAAAGAGGACAAGTGGTTTATTGAAAATCCTGATATATATGTCATGTATTTTGAAGAACACATGAATTGTATTCCTTATTATGTGTCTAGAAAGGTTTTATAAAAATATAATATCACAAACTATGTGAGACCATACCACACATCGTGTGACCCATGCTTGGAGAGTCAGGATGTACCCTTGGGGTACATGGGGGCTGATATGCCAATATGAACAATAATGGATAGATTAGATCGACACAACCACATACTAAGACATGGCCAAAGTATACAAAAATGTGAAGGTACAGGGGAATGTCTATATTACACGATAACAACCCTGTAAAAAAGAAATAAATGTACATGGAAATGGGGATGCACAAAAGAATCTCCAAAGTACATAAGAATGTATTGAAGTATACTGAAAAGGGACAAAGATCACATATAGACCCATGTTAGAGAAGATATATTGTGTACCCCATGTAAAAAACATGCACATTATCTAGGGAATTTTAAGGGCCTCATTCACAATTGTATAGACCAATATGTCTAGGATGAATTCCCTCCGTCCATCTCATATAGGTTTCATTGAGTAATCTCATTTTAGAAAAGGATGTGACCCTCACTATGGGATTAATCATAGATATATTTTTTTCTTCCATATGTGGGTTTGGGGGTGTGAACATTATCATTTCATTTTGATCCCCAGGTGGGGTATTTTGAATTGTATTGTTTGATATACAAGGGTTTATGATCCCATTATTAATGTGTTATTACTGAAATGGGAAGGTATACTGCACATTCTAATGGTGAAATACCCTATTTGTGTATTGATATCTTCTATGTAGAAATATAGCATTCATTATGGTGATTCCTAGTGAGAAAGGATTTTTTGATGAGAACCATTAGTGTTATTGGACTCAGGGGTTGATTTCTCCTGGATGATCATTACATTAATATCGCAAGAACGAGTCATGTACTAGTAGTATGGTGTTGAGTTTACCTTGAGACATAGTTTTTATCATGTGTATATATTTCTTAATAATGTAGTGTCTCATAAACTAATTAATTAAACTTTTTGATGATGAGATGACTAATATCTTTATTCATTTTGATTGATTATTTTTGGATGGCTTACTATGTGTTGATATTATAATGAATTCATGTGTTCTTCCCACAAATGTTGTGTCTTATACAGATCATAGGCCACTAAAAAGGTTCCAAGGTGTAGTAGGATATTTTAGAGAGTAGTTAGGAATAATAGAATTTGGTTCATTTTAGGTGTTGAATTTAATAGTACTCCCCTCCTTCACTATAAAGCAAGTCTCTATTACACTTTTTGTGGTCTTTTAATTCCCACATTAAGATTTATAGTATTTTTTATACACTAATATTAGATATCAATGTATGAATTCATTCTGGGTATTAGTTATAAATAAATATTAATCTTTATATTTGTATTTATCATTGTATATGGAATCTCATGAGTGTGATACAACTACATGGTATAGGACTCAAAAACATGATATATTATAGGTATCCATTGGTATTCACAATTGAGGTATCGTATACCTTGAGGGCCCTGGTGTGTAGTTATGAAAGAGTGGAATCAGAAAAGGTAATCATATGACCAGTGTTTAGAGATTTTTGTATAGTTAGGTTATGGTTCTAGAAACTTGGGAAAAACATTTAATGTATAAAAAATTATAATCATGGGACATGGAATTATGTTTTGGTGTGGTGACCAAACTATCCATTCACCCTGACTCAAATATCTATATTGTTGAATCGGTCAAAGTATGAACATTTTTAGTGATAAGATTGGTACATGAATCATATAGGATGGGGTTTTGGTTTCAGTTTCTATATAGAGTCAAGTCCCTATATATACTCTCGACCATGGGACATAATATATATTTCAAGATTACTCCTTGAAAATTTCTCTGTATATCCCAAAGAAGAATTATGAGGATGATCTGATTAGTGATGAGGCTTCAATACAGGGACTTGTTTGAGATGTGATACCTATGGATGGGTTTTTAGTCTTACCACCTCCAGTCTAGTAGAAGGTTGTTCTAAAAGTATATATAGAGGATATTCATTGGATGAGTGTACATCAAGAGTTCTAGAGACACCAAACGCTCATGTACATGGATGATCTAATCCCCAAAATAGTTCATGAATGGATAGATGTAATTACATCCATTTTATACCATATTAGTACACCTCCATATCAGATGATAGTCCCTATGGAATGATATCCTCATGGACCCATATGGCTATGGAGGAGTTTGGTGAAAATGTTGTGTTATTAGGTGAATCATTCATAGAAAATTTTTAGTGATTTATCATAGATTTGTTATTCCCAATTAAACTAAGATCCACGATTTTCATTGATATTATACATATTAATATTGGAATAATTATAGTAATATAGTATTCATAAATTTCCACTAAACTCTCAAGAAACTCCCTCTATATAATTGGGGATGCATTCCTTTGATCACAATCCGTAAAGTATAGAATCGGTAGAGATCTCAAGGATCTTGTGACATTTCTTTTTTATTTATATTTTTTAACTGTGATTAGGGAAGCATGGGTGGTTGATAATTTCTTGGAGGAGTATTATTCGATAGTTAGTTCTAATAGTGGGAACCCTAGAGAATAGACAATGGTAGTTGGTAGCTGAAATCATAATAAAGAATATAATTATGCAAGGAATTTCTAGAGGTAGTCCCATAATAGATTTCCTATAGTTCAGGGCTTGCAGGTTGACTCCATCCAGTGAAAAGAGATGTGACTATAGTGACCCCCACTTCTCATACATAGTCATTACATCACATTTTATGAACATTTAATACTTTACACAAACCGAAGTCCCAAACTATATTAGTTTAGTGCCTTTTGGAATATGTAATCATAAACACCAGTACATAAGAGAGATAAATTATCTCCCACTACGTTCTCCGTGACTAGAATCTTACTTAGACACTATAAATATAATACATATCTTTATAACATGGGGAAAGGAAACATAAAAAGGTGTGAGATAAAATTCTCAGTAAGGGAAAAAGGAAGATATGTAAACATAATCAGGAGAATAACGGTTTTAGAACACGATGAAAGTAATTAGGAGATAATACCCTTCATATCAAATATTATAATCAAGAGTCATTAGTTAAATATCAGAAGATCATGAGAAATGAGACATAATGTAATAAAAAGAATAAACCGTGAATGAAAAACATAGGAACAAGACATATATATTTTTTATACATATAATATTATAAATAATTTCCATAGTTTTCATGGCTTAATGAAATGTACAACTTAGTGGTATGAGTTCACTACCCAATCCTTCTTCATAGTCATGGATCTCTAACATGACCATCATAGTAGTAAAAGTTCACTATCTAGACCATATTATGGGTAAAATTACACTACTGAACCAAGTTCAATCCCTACTACTAGTAAATCTATCTCAAGAGATATAAATCCTTACCCAATTCATCGGGGAAAAGTTATAGGTCCCACCCATAACACAATGAAATGAAGAATTCATGTGCAAAAACATTATAAACATTCATATCCTAATGAATGATATGAAATGGTTATCATAATCATTACATAGTATCATAATATGTGGAAAATAGATAAGATTCATAATTATTTCATTGAAGAATAACCCATAAAAAGAAGTGGGTTTCAGAAGAATATAACCCTTGATAGAGAAATAAGATTTGTAAACAAATATCCTGTGAAAGAGAAACATGTCTCATTAACATATTACCCATTAAAGGGAAACAATTTTTATAAACATAATGAAATGTAAACATAATCCTTTTATTGAAAGAATATGAAGAGTACCCTTGGATCATATACAATACAATGCATGGTTAACACTGACAAGTTTCATCTTACTTGGAGAATAGTTTTGAGTAATATTTTAAAATAACATCATAAATACCATATAATTTATTATTATAAAAAATAATTTTTAAATAATACAATATTTTGAATATAATTTACAATGAATATAAATTTGAGAACATTTTAAATAATCATTACAAATCATAAAACATTTTTAAAATCAATTCACTTGATAATGATATTAAAATATAATTGTAATATATATTGAAAATATTTTCACAAAAAAATTCATTGAAAGTACTATTATTCGAATAAAAAGATGTATATAAAGTTAAACTTTCTTAGAAACATTTTATTAATGATATTAAGTACCAATGAGTGGATAAATGGTAACAAAACGTGATTTTATCATGAATAACCATAGGAGAAGTTATTTCATGAGAGTTATGGAGAGATAGATCATAGAATTGAATATATAGAATCAAAATTTTATACAATCTCAATAAAATGAGATTATAGAGATAAAATATTATACATTGGTAATAATGAATCCAAATCCTCATTAAATAATAACATTACATGAAGCAGAAAATATAATGAGATGATGGAGATTCATTATAAAACATGTCAAATGATTGTATGTACTCCTAATTCAAACCTCATGTATAATAAATATAATTTAGTTATGCATCTAAAAATGGAAAATATTAATATATATTAGTTCATATATTATTTAATTATGACAGTATATTATCCATTTATTAATAATTAGAGGTTAATATTATGTTTCAGGTAATAACTTCTTTGTTTTTCATACATGTTTTGACTTTTCATTCTTAGTCATCTTATATAGATAATGATTTCCTTGTTTCAATTATTGAAACCATTATATATATATAATATCAATTCAATATATATTTACACAATAAAACAAAAAAAATATATTAATAGGAAATTAATTTCACTATTTATGGAGGCCTTCGGTCGAAAAAATATATCATCAATTTTTTTTTCATTTTCTTGTCATATTTTTAAGAAAGAAAAGTAAATGATATATATTTATACATAAAAATTCAAGTAGAATTATTATTTAATATATATCACATATTTTTATTAAATACATTATTTATACATTCAATGTATATAATGAGTTAATCACATCTCATGGAGGAGGCAATAGACCACCTGTCTACAAAGATATTGTATTATCACAAAATAAAATGCATGATAAAACTTTTCATATAATAATTATAGTAGAATAATTAAGTCATTAATATTATATATATCATACAAAATATTAATTCTATCATTATTCAAAATTGTGTACGGTTGTAATGGGATAATGAACAACATCATTTAATGAGGTGGTAGCCCATTGTACACATGAATGATGATCGTTTTTCCCATTTTATAGAAGTGAGTGTGAGTGTATGCAGAAACATCAACATAACAAAATTAAATTATATTTAGGATAGTTATGTTATTATATAATCTCAATATTAGAAGAATAAAATTGGATGAGAAATAAATAATTTTATGGTGGAAAGATTAAATATTTACTTTTGGAAACTCATTTTGGATGGTTAAAAGTGATTCCTTGGTTGGATTTATGCCCATATTGAGGCCTACAGAATGAATGGGTGTGATTTTTGGTGTATCTTTTGGTAGTTTTGGCTAGTAAAAATGGCATGATAGGTGTTAATACTTTTGGGAGTGAGTTCCCTTATAAAATTCAGAAGTATCATTTTTGTAAATATAAAAAGAAAACACTATTGAGAGGTCTCCCTTAAATAATGTACATCCAAAATAGACAACATTCTATAATAGGGAGGATATGGTATAAATATTTATGACATTGGTTTGTTCGTGTACCAATATTAAATTAGTTTCAAATTATATTAAAAATTTACCATAGTGGCACACCCTTTGGTCGATCACAAGGAGGCCACTTACAACACATTGTTTTTCTATTGTCCCTATTATAAACAAACTAATATAAAAATATAATACTAAAATAAAAAGTGGGGATTGAAATGAATTAAATATAAATTATTTTTATATATATATTAAATTCAATGCAACATAATGTTAGTAGGAAATATAGAATCAACTTTTCTTAGGAGTTTACAGTGGTTGAAATCATTTTTTAAATGAATGCTAAATATTCAATTAAATGCAGTGATCGAAACCTATCACACTACACCTTTTCATTTGAAATTTTATTACCCCATAATGAGACCTCTACCAATTGGGTAATTATATTACATAAGAAAAATAGGATACTCTATTTACTATCACAATCAATTCCACACTCCATCGTATGCTTGACAAAAATAGTGAAAGGAAGGATAATGATAAATGGGAAGAAGAACTCAGTGGTAGAGAAAATGAAAACACCACTCATCGTAATCAATTTACCAACATTAAAATTCATAGAATAAAATAAAATGATAAAAAGATAAAGCAAAATAAAATCATTGAAAACTATATTCCCTCCCTCGAACATGCACTAAGGTTAGTTCTCCATTTTTAGTTAAGTTTGGAAGGGAACACCGGTGGGAGAAACCCATAAAATAAAATAAATAAGAGAAGAAAGGAAATATGATAATGAAGAATAAAATAAACACTACTATATATTTAAAATATTAAAAAATATTACAAAAATTAATATCTCCCCCTAAAAATGGATACCTCATGAAATTTGAGAGGAGGTACATATTGGTAGGGAATGGGTTGATGAAATTCTCTCTAAAAGAATACTTCTAGTTTTTCAAAGTATATGTCTCAATAATTTCATAATTTTATAATGTGTCTTCGTAATTTCTTTTAATAATTACTTCTTCATTCACGCAGAAAATTTTAGTTTTATTTTCCACCATATCTAGGATTTATAGATGATTTAGTCTGAGAAATTATTTTGATCCATGTCCTGCATCATATTCAAAATCTTATCATTCCCATGTTATTATGAACATAAAATTGGTAAATTCAAATTTTTCATACTTAATAAAATTTGTTCCACACCTTATTTCTTGTCCCTAAAAACATTCAATTACTTTAAAATCGTGGATTAGATGGTATGAATTAATAACTGAATGGAACCATTTCTTCATATTGAGACCATTCATACTTCACATGTTTGACCCATTCAAGGAATTCCTTAATGAGATTATTTTGAAATGAAAATCCTAAAGCATGTGATATTTTGAATTCAATTTCTTTTATATCTAGAATCGTTGTATTTGGACTTGTTTATTCTGATTTATTCCTTAAATACGACGTGGGGTACCCTCTACTAGACCGAACAACTATCCACAAATATTGATTTATTATGGCCTCTAGATATCCGAATAAAACTTGTACACATTTAAATATATGTAGAAAACTAAGAGAGTATAGAAAAAAAATGATTCACTCAAGTTGGATCAATAATGGAAATTATATTCCCAAAATATTCAAGTAATTGAAGGCAAGTAAAATTACAGAATTTTTCCATTTTTTCATTTATGCCCAAAATACATTAAAAACATAAAAAAATGAAAATTCATCATAAAATAACACTATTGTGTGATTATAAAAAATTGGTAAAAAAATAAAATATATGAAAATTTTATCATTATCACTCTCTCACACTTGACCATTCTACTTCCGAGCAATCATCATATATTCAAATAAATATTCATACAGTTTTCAAAAATGATAAAACATCAACACTTTTTCCAAAAACTTAATTTCATCATGTCTATTCAATGAAAAATATATTATATTTCCTTTTCATTACACATATTTTAATTTATTATCTTCATAAATCCATCAGTTGAAAAATCAAAACCTACCCCACTTTGAATTTATGTCACTGTACACTCAAGAGAAATTAAATCTAGAGTTATACTCATACATGGAAATTTTGTGTGTCACCATAGGATTATAACAATTATAATTTATCCAAATAATGAAAATTGATTATATATTAAATTAGGTTGTATTATTCCAGGTGATATTTGTGGCTTAGGGTTTGTGGGGAAATGAATGAAATTTTTAAGACCAAAAAGAGGAGGTAAGACCCATAATTAAAATGTATGAAAATTCAAGAGAAAACAAAGAATGAACCTCACTAAATTCTCCATAAAAAGTGAAACATAATACCACTATATTTTTTATGAAACATTACATAATCCAATTAGTAATTAAAAATAATGACATCATCAAGGGTTTTCCCCATTATTTGGTAAATGTTGAGAAATGCAAAACATTAATTTTTTTCATTTTTTCATGGAGTAATGAAAACTGAAACAATGAATCAATGAAAATTCATTAGACTTCTTTTTAAGAGGTAAATGAATACTGATATAATTTAAAATTTAATTTTCCACCCCATCATAACTTTTTTTTCTTTTCCTATTATTCACTTTCATTTTTAAAGATATCTGAATGAATAAAATCAATCACAATGAAATGGTTAATCAATACAAATTATTTCATTATCCACTACCCAACATGATGAAACAAACCTCCGACCTCCAAAAAATGAAACAAATCCTAAATAAAACTAATAAATGGATCTTCCCCCACAATTAATCATTAAATATCATACAAAAATTCTAAGAGTGCGGGTTGGTAAAGAAATATAATCTTGTAATGTTGCTTAAAAATATAATAAAATTCATTAAATTTAATGGATAACAAAGTATAGATGTAAATATGGGTCTCATTATAAAATATGGAAAGCCTGATAAGTGTGTCTATCATATAATATACGTTCCATGAAATTCAAATCATTGAATGAAAAAAATCAAATTTTCTAGTTATTACAAAAAATCCGTGTTTCTCTTAATAAATTGTTGGTATTATATAGAATATAAAAAAATGGATAAGAATACCTTATAGGGTTGGAATTTGTTTTTCAGTGTTTCATGTGTGTGAATTTCCAAAATCAGTGAAATTTATAAAAATGATTGAAAATCCAATTCATGGAAAAATATTATCACATCAACAATAATTTAAATTCCATTTTTTTAACAAAAAAATAAATATTTATCAAAATAAATTAATATTTGAGAAATGATGAGAGTATTAATGGAAGATAAATATTTATAAAAATATAAAAAACCATAAGAAAAATCACACAAGAACAACTTACTCGGTTTCACTACCCCCACACTTATATTAGACAACCCCCCATTTCAGTATAACAAAATATTAAAAATAAGTGTTGAAAATATAAAAAGGAAGGAATGATACAACCTAAATTTAATTTGTAGTTCTAAAATTGACATAATTTCATAGATACTACCCCTAGACCTTGATAGTATGAAATAACAGAAAACATAATAAATATAAATAATAATAAATAGAAATTGAAAAGGGGATAGAATAGTGTTAATACTCTAATGAGGGTGTTTTGATTTTACTTCGCCTAGTTAGGAAATTTTAGTGATTTAACCCAAATTAAAAGATAGATATGTTTTCTTTAATAGAATCCAAAAAATTATATATTTACAAAATCAAAAATTTAATGAGAGGAGTGTGATCCCACAATTTAAATAAAAATTTCCTCGACTCCTAAAACTGATTATAATGAAAATATTACATCAACTTGGGGAGGGAAAAGAATATAGGGGTGTTCCTTATTTTGTTAATATGGAGGATTGGTGTCCAATAGTTTTAAAAGTAGTATAATAGTATGACCCTTCCCATATTGTTTAGGTTCATATATTAATTACTTAGTGATTTCATCATTTGTACCGCTATACTTATTTTCACCAGTCTAAAACTCAACCAGATCCTTCAATATCTTATCAATACAAGAAACTTCTTCTTCTACATTATCCAGTTCCGATAGTAAAGGTGATGAATCTACAAAAACAGAATAATCATGTACATTTTTAAATTAAAATAAATAATATTTGAATAATGGTATGTTTTAGAAATTAAATCTTCCCCAATAAATTCAGATTCAAACACTTTTTTCTAATGTAGGGTCGTTGGGAATTAATTTTGTAGAGGGGGATTTGAATATTCAAGTCTTTAATTAACCTCAAAAATTTATTCTAGAATGGTCATTGGAATTGGAATTTAATTATCCTTAGCTTTTCTTTGTTTTCATTCAACACATAAGACTTTAATTTCTTTAACATCACTTTCCAACGATGCAACTAACATTCTTTTTTATTCCAACAACAAGAAATTATCTTAAAGCATCAAGGAATTTTGTTCCTTTTGTTGTTCATTTTCAATCATTTAATTCCTAAAAGATTCATGTTGTATTCATATGTAAATACTAAGAGATGAATATAAATAATCACAGAAATAATTGATGAAGTGATAAAATAATGATATTCAATGAAACTATTTTTTTATTTCCGAAATATTTAATTTTTGGGATTTTTATAAAAAATATTTTGTGTAAGCTCTTGGACACCTCAGAAATAGAACCAAATTGATTACTATGGTTTCATTTAAAAACGGTAATAAATTAAGTTTTTATTGTCCTAATAATACACTATAGTGGCACACCCTAGGGTTTATCACAAGGATACAAATTACAAAAAAACATTTTTATATTGTCACTATTATAAAATAAATAATCTAAAACTATAGATAAAATATAAATGGGGGTGGATATTGAAATGAATGAAATATAAATAATATATATATATGCATAGTGAAATATAGAAAGATGTTTGTATTAAATAAAGAAGAAATTTTCTATCGGAGATTAATGTTTTTTAAATAAACGATTAAAATAATTCTAAATATTAAATTCAATATAGTGATAAAGACTAATAACACTACACATTCTCATTTGAAATGTCATTACCTCATACCAATACCTATGCATATAGGGTAATTATATTCCATAATAATTCTAGGATACCTCCATGTTGACCATCGTAATCAATTTCATGCTACACATTATGCATGAATTAAATAGTAAAGTAAATGAAAATGATAAATGGGAAGAAGATCTTAGTGATAGGGAAAACTAGGTGACTGCACAACCTAATCGATTTAACCAAAAAAAATATGAGAATAAAATAAATAGATAAGATAATTAATCATAATAAACTCATTTTAAACACCATCCCCTCTCTCGAATAAGAGATGAGGTAGGTTTTCCATTATTAGTTGTGTAGAGAAGTAAAAAATGGTGGGAGAATTCCATAAAATAAATGAAATATGAGAAGAATAAAAAATAATAGAAGAATAAGAAATGATAAATAATAAAAATTAATAATATTAAAAACAATTAAAAAAATTAATCTTTACTATAGCCCATGAAAATGGATACCTCTAGAAATGGTAGAATATGCACAAATTTTTAGAGATATAGGGTGAAGGAATTTTCTCTAAAAGTATCATTAAAATGGTTCCATTAGGTTTTCATATTAAAACTATGAATTTTTAATAGAAATATTCATGAAATTTGTTCTATAAAATATCATTTATTCATCCTCAAAATTTTACCTATATTATCTATTGTACATAGGAGTTATGGATGATTCAATTTGAGAAATTAATTCTATTCATGTGCCTAATCATATTCCACATCTTTACTATACCATTTAATTATGGCCTTGAAAATGACCAATTCACAAAGTCCATCCATAATAAAATTGGTCCCATTTAATGTCCCAAAATTTCCATATAATTTTTTTTTAATTATATGGAATTATTTCAAGACCTTAAAATCTAATGGCATGTGATTCCGTGGCCTGGAGTGCCCAGAATGATCTATCAAAAAATGATAAGTTTAAAATAGCACGTGTGAGGGGATTTCCTAAAAAAAGTGGAATAACTCTTAAATGGTTTCCTGAATCAAAAATATGAGGGCACCGTTGCAATCAAGATAGTGGGTTTAACCTAGGTGTGACATAAATTTAGTAGGTGTAAGCCTCTAGTGAGAAAACCTGAAAATGGAATAACTGTAAATAAAATAATTAAATAAAGTTATTTTAATTTTCAATTGATTTTAACTCATGAATGGTGACTCATATTAAAAATCTATGAATACTACTGAGCTCATTAGGGTATTCTTTCTTTAAGAAGGTACAAATATTGTTCTGCATGTGCCAACTATGGAAGTTATTTTTTGGCCATAAATAAAATAATAAGTAACAATTATTTTCTTGTTAAAATCCATAACTTCTAAATGGTAACTCAGATTGAATATTTGAGAGTACCATTGAGTTCGTTGGGACGTGTTTTCCCTAAATAGAGCCTAACCTCGACCGGCCCAGGTCTATTGTGACATTTAATAATTTTTTGAATTTTTTCGGGTATGTTCTATAAATGTGCGGGCATCTTTTTCTATCATTAGAATCGGTGCTCGGAATAAAAATCTGAGGGCACTGTTGAATATGCAGTTCATGGATTTTCTTAAGGGTGGGTTCACTTTGATGGTAGTAAGTCTAGAAAAAAAGTTAGATTTGGGAATTTTTTAAGGAATAAAAAAATAGATTTGTTATTTTATTTATTTGTTTCATAACTTTTAATGGACATGATGCATTTGTAGGAAAAACGATGTGCCGAGCCATTAAATGGAATGACTCCTCAAATAATTTGTAACGACACCATTATAATTAGGAACGGTTGATATTAAATTGTCCCCCATTAATTCCACAAGGGTTAATCACCCTCCCCCTATCGTATATATATGGAGATTGGGAAAATGTATTGGCACAACTTCCCCAAGTGGTGATGTTCTGATAATGTTTTGTGACGCCAATAACTTGGAGGACGAAGTAGGTTCCAGTGGGTGGTGATGAGTGACACTGAATCACAAACCGAAGGATGAAGTTTGAGCATCAATGTTGGGGGCCTTTTTTGGGGATGATAAATACTGAATCTCCCAAAATCACGGGCTTTCAAAAATGATCTTTAGGTAGGGGTTCATTTTGAAGTTTTCTTAATGAATTAAATTTCTCTCATGTCTGTTATCATGTTATGGGGAGTGTCCGGGCCAAATGGACAAGGCCCGGACCCTCCGCCGCATCGTTCTTGATGGGAATTTTGGGGGAGAAATTTCAAACTTGACAGAAACATGAAATTGTGGGTCACACATTGAGGGAGACAACGTGGGAGTGCTATTGGAACATACGCGGACAAGAAAGAACACCGAAGAATGTTTGGTGACCTGTGGAATAAACCGCCAGCGCGCCATGTCAGTGGTGGCAGGAGAAGACCTGCGGAAAACGGACGCAGGCGGTAGAAGGCGGCGTGTGATGGCTGTAGGTGTCCGACCCGAGCTAGATATGATGGAAAAAGGAGGCACCCACCGGCAAAGGCGGCCGTGACCAGCAGGCCGCAATTGGAAGGTGTGCTGCGGCCCGCGCCACACTGTGTTGGCGAAACCCTAGTCGGCCAAACGACTGAACAGTTAAATGTTTTGGGGCAGCATCCCATCGGCTGGAGAACGGCCCTACAATCATAGGGCTAGTGGGATGCAATGGTCCGCCTTCAGGCGGACCGAGCTGGCACAAGCCGGTTCTGACACGCGGCCCATTGCGCCAGCACAGGTGGTCCGGGCCCCACCTGGGGGGTCCGTCCAACCACGGACTGGGCCTGCGAACCAAACTATGCCAACCCCAACATGCTGGAACCAGTGAACCGATCCAACCATTAACGGGCCAGTCCCAAGCGGGGGCAGATAGATTCTGGGACCTGTTGCGTCGGGCCGGTCTGATCAAGTCAGACTGGTCCCAGAACCAAATGGTTCCCGAATAAATAAATTCCTATAACTTATAAACATATTGTGTTTGATTCGCCGTCTGTAGAATTGGGATCCATTTACGGAAGTGGTCCATTTGGCATGTTCTGTCAGGACCGACTGATCTGGGATAGACCGAGGTGTGACCACCCCCGTTTCATGGAATGGGAGGCCACTTACCGACAGGGCGTCCGGTTGACATGTTGTCTATTGTCTTGGAACCATTTGGATGAGGCGGTCCATTTAAATACTTCACTAGAGTTTTGGAGAAATTTGGAGTATGGATGGGTTGGATCGACTATAAATCCAATCGGGAATTTGACACTAAAATGAAAATAACATACAGACAGAGTGTCTGGTTGAAGGGTCGTATTTTGCATTGGGACCCTTATTACATGACTGATCATCAGGTTACATCATCCTGGGACATCATGTTGGTTGAAATTCGACCGATAGCTTGATGAGAGGTTCGTCTAGAATCAAGCGTACTCTGGGCATAAATCCAGTGGTTGGTAGTGGGGTGGAGGTTTTAGATAGATCATTCTGAGGTTAGTACTGAGCGATCAGGTGTGGGTCAGCACCGATCATGTGTAGGTCAGATCCTGTTTGTGTCAGCGCTCAACGATCCTATGTGGGTGAGCACATACTGATCAAGCGTGGGTCAGATCCTGTGTGGGATATCACTCAATGATCATGTGTGGGTCAGCACATTCCGATCTTGTGTCGGTTAGATCATTTGTCGGTCATTTCGGGGGTTAGTACCTATCGACTCTGAGTGGGTCAGATCATGTTTGGGGAATTTCGGCAGTTAGTACCTATCAATCATTTTTGGGTCAGACTCTATATGGTCAACATCAATGCCTCTTGATATAATATGATGATCTAGCATCGAGACTGATCAACTGTAATTATATACTTCACTGATACATGGTTTGAGATGAGAATCTATTTGAGCTGTGTCTATTGTTCTATGATTTGTGATTGAGATCATGCTCTGCGGTTTGTCTTTGTGCAATTTTTGTGAGACCTTCAGGGGTCTCAGGGTCCCTACTGAGTATTGTTATACTCACCCCTGCATGGGTTTTTCCCACACCTTTTTGGGTCTTGTGTAGATGACGAGCAATTAGGCTGAGACTTGAGGAAGCCAGGACCAGGCGGTACATGGAGGAGACAGACTGATGTGGAGTGTTGTGAAGATGATCTGTACCTACCCATCTAGTAGGATCCTCGGTGGATGATCTAGGAGCTATTTTACTATTTTTCAGTTGTACTTATACATTCAGTAGGTCTTGTATTCAGACTCCTTTACTTTCAGTACACCTTTTTTACTACAGTAGTTTACTATTTAGTTTCTTCTTGTTTTGTTCATGGATTGTGTGTTTGTACCGGTATAAAGGCAATGTCTTCTTATTATAGTGATATGAAATTTTGGTTCTAGTCACCAACCCCTAGCATATGGAAGACATGATTGGTGTAGTCCCGACATGGGCCCAGGGGGAAGATATGTAACAAAGTGGTATCAGAGGAGTTGGTCCTACAAAATAACTAGGACTCTAATCTTTTCAATGGAGAAATAGTGTTAATTGTTTTGAGTGTTTTTTAGTTCTGGGAGTCCAGTGTTGGTGGGGCAGCCATCATATCCATACACCAGGACCCAAAATTATGATTTCCGACTCGGTGCATGAAAAATATAATTCCGTGTGTTTTGGAAATGTATTTCCATGGTTTCATTCGAGTCAGATCACTAGGTTTAACATAATGAATGTAGTTCACCTGTTCCTTATCCGGATGTCGCTACACAGACAACCAAATATGCTTCCCAAGAGAGTACACAATGATGGCCCACTGAGTGACAAGACTCCAATGCAGGTACCTCTTACTGTGTTGTCACCTTCGAGTGGTGTACTACGAGAAACACCACCTGCTGGCCAACAGTTACCACCAGCCGCACTGGAAGATGGTGCACACTGATATAGTTTATTGCATGAGTTCTAGCAGTAGAGACCTCTGCGGTTTCATGATGTGAAGGATTCCCAAGAAGTAGAGGACTAGCTGGAGGCTGTGGCTATAGTTTTCCTCTGATTTGAGAAACTAGTAGAGCATATGGTGATCCTATCCGCTAGTGTTTTCCAATGCATGACCATGAGGATGGTCTGTAGGGTGAAGAAGATTTGGTACAAGGTCTATTTCCCGAGATGGTACCTTCGGGATGTGTTCCAACTATATCACTGCTTTTTGGTCACCAGTTACATCTTATGGTACCGGTAGAGGATACATGTAGGCTTAGTGCCTTATACCAGTTTCAGAATCATACACCCCTCAGGTTCTAAGGTGTGCCCAACACATAGGCGGCTATGGACTGGCATGAGGAGGTGGTCGAGTTTCCATATAGCCAGGGCACCATTCAATCATATGGAGGTCCTAGAAGAGAGCCTTCTATATAGCTCGGTAGGACGATGACATGGTTTAGATTACCCTAATCTTTAAATGAGGTGACTATTATTTGGACATGCTTGTGAACCCTCTTTAGATAAGGGGGTATTTTGCCATAAAACGCTAAGGGGAGAGTGTTCCCTAGAGCTTTTACATATTCGGTAGGATGACATGTCAGCGCATCAGGGCTTGGACCTCTGAGCTAGGTGTGTTTAGGGTTTTTTGAACAAGTTATATTTCTCTATACATTCCTACTTATGTTAGGGTGCTAGAGAGAACTATTGTGGTTAAATTTTCATTGGATGAGCCGATACAACCTTTGAATGTTAGCAATGAGAATGCATGAAACTGACTCCAGTCATAGAGACATGGGCATGTCAAGTATTTGGGAAAGAGGAATTGATATGGACATATGAATCTGTAGGGAATTAGACTTGGATATGGAGCTAGGAGAGAAGCACGAGGTGGTATACATTTTGGCATGTTACAACCAACCCTGTATTTGGTCCCCAACTTGCTCAGGGAGCTGGGGGATAGGGGAAGGGAGTAGCTGCAAGCTGTCAGGGAGTGTGACCCAAGGGCTCTAGGAATGAATCAAGGTACTGTCTGGGCCTACTACTTTTTACCATATTAATATACATATGTACTAATCATTCCTTCATTACACGAATCTTGTTTATTACATAGAGTTTCTGGTTAAACCAAAAACATGACCCTTACATCTAGAGTTACCTTTGGGAGGAGAATCAATAATCATACTTGTGCCGACTGTGTGATCTAACCCTTGAGATGAGAGTTTCAGTTGGAACCTCATAGTGGCAGCATCGAGGCCTTACGACTTTAGTTTGGGTTTGGATTGGACATACACAGTTCATACTCAGATAGACTATTTTATACAAAAAGGATGTATTATATCTACATAATTTGAATGTGGTTTTCCATTTTTGGCGAAAAAGGAATCCCAGGTTGCATAGGATAAACTCATGCATAGGAGGGTGCAACCAATCTCTCTTGAGTTGGCCAACCTTTCCCTCATGGTAGCAAGAGTTTTGAGTTTTCATTTCCCAAAAGTAGTGGAAGTGTGTGAGGACATCTTTTCAAAATATGTTTTCGGGATTACCTCCCCAAAGGGAGAGGGACTTATTCTTGGGCCATGTACTACTGATGGTTTGTTCCAGGCTTCTCCAGGAATTTTGTTTTCTTGACGATGAAGGGGAAGCCTTTTCTAGGGATGGAGAAGTGTCAGTATAACCTTTAGGAGGTGAGATAGAGACTGACGAGTGATCCAATCATGGGGATACTAGTAGAGGGAGTTGGGTATATAGTCTACCGTGACACATCAAGGACTAGACTAGGTTGTTTCTGGATATAGATGCATGTAGTGATCACCTGCATCTCATGGTAGTTGAGACAACATGAGTAGAACTATGCTACTCATGGCATGGAGTTAGCAGTAGTGGTCTTTGTTGGAGTTGGTGGTCTAGAACCAACAACTTTGTACTTTATTCATTAAATAAAAGCCTTATCACATCTTGATTTTTATTCTGTGTGACATGTCATGTGATAATGTCCTAAGGACAACTGTTTCATTAAAGGGTCGTAGCGGATCCCTGCTATGATGAGAACCCGGAAGTCCCATAACACTGTTCTTGAATGTATGTTCTATGGCCGGATGATATTATTTTAGGGACACAAATAATACAGGCCATCAGGGGTGAGGACTCATAAAACATTGAGGCACCTTCTTGTGGTGTGCACCCTTGGTAATATCCAGGAGGATATTATGAGAACGAGACCCGCCAGTAGGAAATCCACATTTCATAATGTCATTGGATGTTCCTATCTACGGGCGTGTGTATTGATCCTTAGACTTTAAGATTATTATTAATGGGTATTACAACTCACGGACTTAGATGTATTGACAAAAACTGTGACGAAACACTGTTCGCAGCGAGGTAGGATACATTGGGTGCGTCACGAGTAACACCACATTAATAGATAATGAAAGAAAGGATTTGTCCCTTCCGTTCCATAACGGAAGTAGATATCTCAGGTCCTTTGATGGAATTGATATAGCCTAAATAAATCCATGGCCATGGTAAGGTATGGGAAAGTTCAATTCTGGGAAGTCAAAGAATGAATAATCAAGCACATGGGTTGATGGCACTAGCATGCAACCCTCTTGATTGGAGATATCAAGACAATGGGATTATATCACACGGTAAGAGTTCATAGGAGGTGACACGTCATTGCAGCGTTAACTTCTTTCTCTATGGGTGCCTTGGCGTGTTGCTAGACGCTAACCTTGGACTTTAGGAAGGCTCAGCCTAATGCCACTGAGAAAGAGGCCTAGAGGGTCACACACTAAGTGTGTCCATGTATCTCGGTTAAATATTAATTTAACAAGTTAAATTAATATTATTCTCGACTGTGGTTTAATAATTATTTAAGGATGTCTGATCGCATTTATTTTGACACTAGTTATTCGAGAGAATATATTGTGGATAAAATAATATATTTATTAGCGAGTAATGCGGTTAAATTTATTTAAGAAATAAATAGTCATTGCTCAAGGTCTACTAAATGTGGTGGAGAAAAATTGAAAATAAAAGTACATGCTGTGTATATTAAATATACACACCGTGTAGTTTTATGGAAAACAAGTACATGCCGTGTGTTAAATATTACACGCCGTGTAGTTTTTCCAATTGGGATTTTGAGGATTTAATATTGTCTTATAAAATGATATTTATTATAATCAGCGTGGGTGCATGTCAAGGAATTAATAATTTGACATGGGGGTTTTCATTAAGAGTTAATGAAATAAATAAAACGCGTAACGCATTTATTTATTGTCATAACTCTATTAACCTCAAACCTGATTATATATATCCTCACAACCCCAATATTTTGGAGATCCATTGTTGTGCACAACGGATTCGGAAATACTCTCAAGCCAGGAGAGAATTCCCTTTCCACCAAGAACGCCCTCAAGTTACGAGAGAATGATCCTCCACCAGATCAAGGCGGTCGAAGGTGGACATCGCAAACGAAGGTTCATCAGCGCTAGCATCCGGAGATCTCTTCGGCGACGTCTAGAGATACGTGACACACGTGTGGATCACCACTAGAGGAATCCTACACTTGGATTCTATGACGCAATGACGGATCACCGAATCATGACCAGACACATCAACGAAGAAACAATTCCAACGAGGTAATTATTATGCATTAATTAAATTAATTATAATCAACATATGATGATCCTCATCAAGGGTTGTGGGACTCTATTTTTCTTTTCGTTCTTCATTCTATTCCGAAGATTCGGCATTTTATATCGTGACAGATCTCGGATTGAACATTGTTTAACGTTAAAATTAAAGTTGGGCAAACCCACTAACGCACTTCCACTGCGCCCGGAACCTACAAGTGGTATCAGAGGGGTCATATCGTTGGTTATAATTATTTAGTTTTTCGTTGGTGATTTACGCATTTAATAATTTATTTATTTCAATTCATGTTTAATCGTTCTGGAAATCTGAATCTCGAGATCTGTTCCTCCTATCTCGTTTCTCGTTCACCTCACAGAAACAGATTTTTCATTTAATTTTGATTAAAATAAAATAGAGGAACTCATACGGAGGAGCCAAACGTTTCTAGCCGTATAACACCAGAATACACGGTGTGTATTCAGAAGTACACACAGTGTAGTCTAAGTTCAATGCATTGACTGATCCGCCAAATCAGGTCGTGTATTTGATTCTTTCTAAGAATTTAAGACACCTTGTGTTGACCAGAAACAGGTGGCACACGGATTCCGGAATACACTCCGTGTGGTCCAACGAACACGACTTGTAGTCCCTTCGGGTTAGGGTTGGGTCGTGTACTCTTTACATGGCCTGTCCGGCTGGAAACTGTGTAACGCGGAAACTACACAGCATGTGTCCCACTATACACGTCGTGTACTCCGAAAATTTCTGAAGTACATTAACAAGCCCTATCCCTGGGCGTGTACTTCGGATGGACGGTGAATAAAAAGTACACGCCGTATAGTCGGAACTACACGCCGTGTACTCACCCAAATTATGCAGATTTATTAAAATTTATTATTATATTATACAATCCCTTGAGATGTGTACCATGGTGCAGGCGTAAAGCTGAGGCACAACACGTGATAGGTGTTTTATATATATGTGTTTAATTTAACATCTGCGTAATAAATGGGAATTTTCCGGGTTGACTCCAAGGTACAAGTTGCGTACAAGGATAATTTTAAATGAATTTATTTGTTTAAAATTATGATGGATGAGAATCTCAAGGAAATTCTGAAAAGGGATTTAAGATAAAAGGATTGATTAATTAAAGATAATTAATTGATTCGAGCGTGATTTATCTTAAACAAGAATGATTAAATAATTGAATTCTAGTTTTATTTATGCGTAAATATCGTTGCATGTATGGATGATCATGAGCTAGACCGAGACCTTTGTATGTGAATGGTTTCTTTTAATTAATTTATTTAAATTAATTTTTTTGGCCTACGAGCCATTTCCTCATTAATATGTAGGGCCAGCGCGCCCAAGGATTATTTTATGTAAAAACACCTTTTTAACCCTCACCTGCGTGTGAGATAAATGCATATGTAATGGATGGAGCTCCGAAGTTAGTGGAGGCGGCTCAAGTCAGGAGCCAAGGTGAAACCAATCCAAGCAGATACAAAGGTGGAAAGGTGGAAAGCTATAAACATGAACCCGAAAGGTTCAAGGTGTTTCTCCCCAAGGTCTTGGGTTAGTTTATCAAACCGCTAGATAAACTAACCAATAGAAAAGCTCATTATCATACCATTTATTTTATTTCTGGCAGTTGCATGGTTTATTTATTGTGGGTGTGTTGTCACGATCACACAATTAATGAATTAAACGAGCATGTAAGATGGAACTAAAAAAAATGGCTTATACGTAAATATTATCATAGACATGGTTAATCACTTAAGTATATCCCACTTAATATTAACAAGCATGTAATCAAAGATAATAAAATGGAAATTTACATATAAGGATAAAATCCCTCAAAATAAATATTAATTCGATATAGCCTTCCATAATCTTGGTTAGAATCGAACCATAGTTCGAAGTGCTTGACCAACCCTAGTTGGGGTGCTTTCAATTATCGGGGAATTCTAATTCAAGGTTTTGGGTTGAATTAACTTGTTTCACATCAAGGTTTGACTGCCACAGCAGGACTTGGTGTGACTAAGAGGCAAAGGTTGAGAAAATCCAAAAAGGATTTCCGGATTGGGGAGTCCACTCAGCAGGTCAAGGAGCTGCGAGTTAATGAAGTTGGAATTTGGAATGCCTACCTAAAACCCTTCAAGTTGCTTGACCAACCCTAGTTGGGGTATGGAGAAGGGCAATATGGATCCTTTCCACTAGAATATTCACACAACATAAT
The DNA here is from genome assembly GCA_963277665.1 of Viscum album. Classification (NCBI taxonomy): domain Eukaryota; kingdom Viridiplantae; phylum Streptophyta; class Magnoliopsida; order Santalales; family Viscaceae; genus Viscum; species Viscum album. The sequence continues at coordinate 1,226,786,051 of OY728127.1, read as the reverse complement.
ATTCCGAAGTCAATGGTGAGGGCTATTGGATTTTGATAAAATAGTGGGAGACTAATAAGTATTAATTTATTTATTTGTCTCAAATTTTGTAATAAAGTACTAAACCTTTACTCATCATAATTTGTAGAAACGGAAAAAAATGACTTCAAATATATCATTGAGCACCATACTTGAAAAAGAAAACCTTCTCACCGGCACCAATTTCCCAGAGTGGCAGAGGCGTTTACGCGTCTTCCTTCACCACGAAAGAAAATTATATGTGCTAGAAGAGCCAATTCCAGTTGCGCCTGGGAAAGAGGCTAGTGATGAGGAATTATCTCTCTACATGAAACACATGGATGATTCCATAGATGTCCAGTGTTTCATGCTATCGGCCATGTCTAATGATCTCTTGAAGCAACATGAAAACATGGACGCGTATAGCATGACGTCTCACCTAAAAGATCTCTACCAAGAGAAGGCGAGACAGGAGAGGTATGAGATCTCCAATGCTTTGTTTACCACGAAGCTTGGAGAGTCTGCGCTAGCTAGGCCTCATGTAGTCAAGATTATTGGCTACATTGGACACCTGGACATATTAGGGATTAAATTCCCAGATGATTTGCGTACAGATCTCATCGAATCATCACTTCCCAAGACCTTCTCTAGCTTCATTGTCAACTATAACATGAGCGGAAATGATAAGATTCTATCAGAGCTTCTGACCTTGATTAGCCAGGTAGATAAGGACATGGGGCGTGACAAACCCGCGGTCCTAATGGTGAACAAGAAAAGGAAGGACAAGGCATAGGGGCCAAAGACTTATAAACGGTATGAAGACCCCGAGCATCGTCCCTCCAAGAAGGAGAAGATCCAGAGGAAGGGCAAGGAACGGGAGGCAGTGTGTTTTGCATGTGGAAAGCAGGGCCACTGGAAGAGGAACTGCACCCAGAAGCGTGGGGACGCTAAAGGTGCATTTGTTATCGAGTGAAATCATTCTTTTTCTACACATTGGGTATTAGATACAGCTTGTGGGGCTCACATCTGTATTCAAATGCAGGAACCAAGTAGATTTAGAAAGATCGCCAGAGGAGAGGTGGATCTTCGAGCTGCCAATGGCGCAAGGCTGGCCGCATTGGCTATTGGCGACTACCACCTCTCATTGCCAACTAGGATGATTTTGGTTTTACATAACTGTTATTATGTGCCTAGTGTTACCAAGAACATAATTTCTGTATCTTGTTTGGATATGGATGGATTTGTTTTCAAATTTGTAAATATGGGTTGTCTCTTTTATAAGAACAACGTATGTTATGGTATGGAACATTTAAATAATGGTTTGTGTGTATTGAATTACGAAAACCATGTGTTGGCAATCGATAACGAAACAAACTCGCATGACTCATACATCACCTAGTTATGGCATCACCGCCTTGGTCATGTGAACGAGAAGCGTTTGAAAAAGCTCTTCCAAGATGTCTATTTAGACTCTACTGAGCTAAAACCACTTGATAGATGTAACGCTTGTTTACAAGGAAAAATGAACAAGCCACCTTTTAGTGGAAAATGTGAAAGGGCCACAGAGCTTCTAGGATTGGTACACACGGATGTGTGTAGACCATTTCCAGTAGAAGCTAGAGGTGGATATTCTTACTTCATTACTTTTACTGATGATTTGAGTAGATATGGCTATGTCTACTTAATGAGGTATAAGTTAGAGTCCTTAGAGAAATTTAAGGAATTCAAGAATGATGTAGAGAATCAGCTTGGTAAGAAGATAAAGAAGCTTCAATCGAATCGAGGTGGAGAATATCTGAACCAAGAATTCATCGATCTTCTACGGGAGTCTGGGATTCTATCTCAGCTCACTCCTCCTTATACACCACAGTGGAATGGTTTTAGTGAAAGGAGGAACCGCACCTTGTTGGACATGGTGAGGTCGATGATGAGTCATACAGATCTTCCATTATCCTTTTGGGGATATGCATTACAAACTGCAGCATACACATTAAACCGAGTACCAACTAAGGCGGAAAATGGAATTCCATCCGAGTTATGGAATGGAAGGAAACCCACTTTGTTGCACACACGTGTATGGGGATGCGAGGCGTTTGTTAAGGCCTTCTCAGGCAACAAACTAGCACCCCGAGGCATGAAGTATATCTTTATAGGATATCCCAAGGAAACAAAAGGATATTACTTATATAACCCTCAAGACAAGAAAGTGACGGTTGCCAGACAATTCATCTTTCTTGAGAGGGAGGACATCCTCAAGAAGGATAGTGGGAGAAATATTGACTTCGATGAAGTTGATGCTCAAGATACACAAAATTTGGTACAAGAACAAGTTCCACAGGTCCCCGTGGAAGAGGTTCCAGAGACACAGGTACTGCGTAGGAGCTCAAGAGAGGTAAGGGAACCAAAGAGATTTGGTTTCCTAGTCACCGAGGATGTTGAATCATTATTGTCGGACAATGATGAACCTCTCTCCTACAAGGAAGCAGTAGAAAGCTCAGAAGCTGCAAGATGGCTAGAAGCTATGAATTCTGAGATGGATTCCATGTATCAGAACCAAGTTTGGGTTCTAGTCGATGAGCCAGTTGATGTAAAACCTGTTGGAAGCAAATGGGTATTCAAAAGAAAGCTGGACATGGAAGGTCAAGTTAGCACCTATAAAGCAAGGCTAGTGGCTAAAGGATTCAGACAGCATCAAGGAATTGACTATGATGAATCCTTCTCACCAGTTTCCATGTTTAAATCCATAAGAATCATACTTGCCATAGCAAATTACCATGACTACGATATTTGGTAGATGGATGTCAAAACAACATTCCTTAACGGGAACCTTCAGGAAGATGTCTATATGACACAACCCGAAGGGTTTGTGACACCAGGTGAAGCCAAACGGGTTTGCAAGTTTCAGAAATCCATTTATGGATTGAAGCAAGCTTCCAGGTCATGGAACATTCGATTTGATGAAGCCATAAAGGAATTTGGTGTCATTAAGAATGAATGTGAGCCATGTGTTTATAAGCGGTTTAATGGGAATGCGGTCGTCATCCTAGTGGTATATTTTGATGACATATTGCTTATTGGAAATGACGTACCAGCCTTATAGTCAGTTAAGGACTAGTTGAACAAGTGTTTCTCCATGATGGACTTAGGAGAAGCAGCCTACATTATAGGGATCAAGATCATTCGTGACAGATCTAAGAGGCTACTTGGACTAAGTCAGGGTACATACATTGACCAGATACTAAAGAGATTTAGTATGGAAAAATCCATGAGGGGATTGGTTCCAGTTTCACATGGCTTACATATTTCTAAGAAAATGTGTCCCCATAAACAACATGAGAAATATAGGATGAGAATGATCCCATACGCTTCGGCTATAGGATCCATCATGTATGCCATGTTATGTACCAGGGATTATGTTGCCTATGCACTGAGCATGGTAGGCATATATCAAGAAGATCCAGAAGAACAGCATTGGATTGCTGTTAAGACTATCCTTAAGTATCTGAGAAGAACTAAGGATATGTTCCTGGTGTATGGAGGAGACGAGGAGCTTGTCATCAGAGGGTATGTTGATGCTGGTTTTCAAAAAGATCAGAATGATATGAAGTCGCAATCTGGATATGTTTTCTGTCACAATGGAGGAGCTGTGAGCTGGAAGAGTTCAAAGCAGCCAGTTGTCGCCGATTCTACAGCGTAGTCCGAGTATATAGCGGCTTCTGATGCAGCCAAGGAAGCCGTCTGAATTCGGAACATTGTCCAGGAGCTTGATGTGGTGCCTAGCAGTAAAGATCCCATTACATTGTATTGTGATAATACTACAGCGGTGGCTCATGAAAAAGAACCAAGGTCACATCAACAGACAAAGCACATACTCCGGAAGTATCACCTCTTGAGGGATTTCTATCAAAGGGGTGACGTTGCAGTGAGCAGAGTGTCCACGGAAGAGAACGTGGAAGACCCCATGACTAAAGGCATATCTCAGCAGAAGCATGAATATCATGTGAGAGCTAGCGGGTTAAAGGTTGTTAGCAGTTGGCTCTTGTCCAAGTGGGAGTCTGTTGGAGTTGGTGGTCTAGAACGAACTACTTTTTACTGTATTCATTAAATAAAATCCTTATCACATCTTGATTGTTCTTCTGCGTGACATGTCATGTGATAATGTCTTAAGGACAGCTGTTGCATTAAAGGGTCGTAGCAGATCCCTACTATGATGAGAACCCGGAAGTTCCATAACACTGTTCTTGAATGTATGTTCTATGGTCGGATGATATTATTTGAGGGACACAAATAATACAGGTCATCAGGGGTGAGGACTCATAAAACATTGAGGCACCTTCTCCTGGTGTGCGCCCTTGGTAATATCCAGGAGGATATTATGAGAACGAGACCCGCCAGTGGGAAATCCACATTTCATAGTGTCATTTGATGTTCCTATATATGGATGTGTGTATTGATACTTAGACTTAAATATTATTATTAATGGGTATTACAACCCGTGTACTTAGATGTATTTATGAAAACTGTGACGACACACTATTCGAAGTGAGGTAGGATACGTTGGGTGTGTCATGAGTAATACCACATTAATAGATAATGCGAGAAAGGATTTGTCCCTTCCGTTCCATAACGGAAGTAGATATCTCAGGCCCTTTGATGGAATTGATATAGCCTAAATAAATCCATGGCCATGGTAAGGTATGGGAAAGTTCAATTCCGGGAATTAAAAGAAATAATAATCAAGAACATGGGTTGATGGCACTAGCATGCAACCCTCTTGATTGGAGATATTGAGACAAAGGTATTATATTACACGTTAAGCGTTCGTAGGAGGTGACACGTCATTGCGGCGTTAACTTCTTTCTCTATGGGTGCCTTGGCGTGTTGGTAGACGCTAACCTTGGACTTTAGGAAGGCTCAGCCTAATGCCACTGAGAAAGAGGCCTAGAGGGTCACACACTAAGTGTGTCCATGTATCTCAGTTAAATATTAATTTAACAAGTTAAATAAATATTATTCCTGACTGTGGTTTAATAATTATTTAAGGATGTCTGATCGCATTTATTTTCACACTAGTTATTCGAGAGAATATATTTTGGATAAAATAATATATTTATTAGCGAGTAATGCAGTTACATTTATTTAAGAAATAAATAGTCATTACTCAAGGTCTAATAAATGTGGTGGAGAAATATGGAAAATAAAAGTACACGCCGTGTATATTAAATATACATGCCGTGTAGTTTTATGGAAAACAAGTACACACCGTGTATTAATTATTACACGCCGTGTAGTTTTTCCAATTGGGATTTTGAGGATTTAATATTGTCTTATTAAATGATATTTATTATAATCAGCGTGGGCGCATGTCAAGGAATTAATAATTCGACATGGGGGTTTTCAATAAGAGTTAATGAAATAAATAAAATGTGTAACACATTTATTTATTGTCATAACTCTATTAACCTCAAACCTGATTATAAATACCCTCGCAACCCCAACATTTTGGAGAGCCATTGTTGTATACAACGGATTTGTAAATACTCTCAAGCCAAGAGAGAATTCCTTTTCCACCAAGAACACCCTCAAGTTACGAGAGCAGGATCCTCCACCGGATCAAGGCGGTCGAAGGCGGACATCGCAAGTGAAGGTTCTTCTGCGCTAGCACCCGGAGATCTCTTCGACGACGTCCGAAGATACGTGACACATGTGTGGATCACCCCTAGAGGAATCCTACACTTGGATTCAACGATGCAACAACGGATCACCGAATCGTGACCGGACATATCAACGAAGAAAGAATTCCAACGTGGTAATTCTTATGCATTAATTAAATTAATTATAATCAACATATGAAGATCCTCCTCAAGGGTTCCAGGACTTGTTTTTTCTTTTCATTCTTCGTTCTGTTCCGATGATTCGGCGTTTTATATCGTGAAAAATCTCGGATTGAACGTTGTTTAACGTTAAAATTAAAGTTGGAAAAACCCACCAACGTGCTTCCGCTGTGCCCGGAACCTACAGTCTTTGCACAGAAGATGTGGCGACACTACTTGATGGGTGAACAATTTACTGTTTAATCTGATTACAAGAGTCTCAGGTGTATCTTCTCACAGAAGGACCTAAATTGGAGACATAGACAATGGATAGAGTTCTTCTAGTAAAATAAAATCGAGATAGTCTATACTTTGGGGAAAGGAAATGTGGTAGGAGACGCACCCAGTAGGATGTCTGGTCTGCAGCTACAGAGTGAGGCATCATAAAAACTATTCTCACTGTGGATACCCTTCATGGATAAAGATGGAGAAAATTACATCCAATCTATGACTATCACTCCTCCAATTGTTCAGCGAGTTTGGGAGGTACAACATTGGGATGTTTACGGAAAGTCTTGACATGCTCAGATATCTTTAGGATGTCCTTATAAAAGATTTTATGAATGTGGGGAGCTTTTCATACTCTTCAGAGGATGCACATTGATACCAGTGATGAATTGGGAGTAGGTGTTGGGGGAGTTCCATAAATTCCCTATAATGATACATCTTGGAGTGGATAAGATGTACCAGGACCTCAGGCCTCAGTACTGGTGGTTAGGGATAAAGAAAGAAGTGATAGAGTTTTTATCACAATGCCTCACTTGTCAGCAAGTGATGACTTCGTAGATCCGACATAAATTTAATGCCAACCGGAGACAGAGACCTATGGAGTCTGAGGAGGGAGACCATATATTCCTATGGGTCTCACCGTGAAGAGGATTGTGGAGGTTTAGCTAGGGAAACATGCTATCTCTACGGTCAATCAGATCATTCTAGATTCTCAGAAGAGTGGGCGAGGTGGCATACCATCTATCTCTTCCACCACAGAAGCAACAGGTGAATTTTTTTTTCCATGTTCCGTAGAGGAGGATATGTGTGTATGATCCGCCACACATTATCGACTAGCGTGAGTTGGACTTTGACGATGGGGAGACATTTATGGTGTACCTGATGAAGATAAAGGATCGACATGACCGAGTCATTTTTGAATGGTAAATCCCTCTGGTGCAAGTTTTGTGGCAGCACAACAACCTCCAAGAGAGCACATGGGAGCAGTAGGCTGAGATTTTTGCTCAGTACCCTCATTTGATTGATTTTACTTTGTTTTTTCTTTTGGGGACATAATGACCTATGTTGAGAAGAATTTAATTTACTGAAATTTTAATATAATTTTTTTAATTATATGGAATTATTCTGAGACCATGAAATATAATGGCACATTATTCTAAGGCAGAGAGTGACCTGAATGATATGTCAAAAAATATTAACTATAAAATAGAGTTCATGAGGGGTTTTCTAGAAATAGTGGAAAAACTCTTAAAACGTTTCCTAGATCAGAAATCTGAGAGCACCGTTGTGTTCATGTAAGCTGGTTTACCCTAGGCGCGACATAAGATTAGTCGATACAACCCTTTGGTGAGAAGACCTGAATGTGACATAACATTAAATAAAATAATTAAGTAATATTATTTTATTTTTCAAATGATTATAACTCATAAATGGTGACTTAGATTAAAAAACTAAGACCAACGATGAGCTCGTGAGGGTATGCTTTTGTTAGGAAGATATTAACATTGGACGGTATATGCCAACTATGGATGTTATTTTTCAGTCGTAAAGAAAATTAATAGTAACAATTATTTAATTTTTGAAATCTATAACAACTTAATGGTAACTCAGATTGAAAATAAAAGTGTACCATTAAGTTTTATGGGACGTGTTTCCCCTAGGAAGAGCCTAACCTCCACCGGTATAGGTTGAGGGTGACTATTAATAATTTCCTGAATTTTTTTCCTGGTACGTTCAATAAATGTGAGGGAGACGTTTTATATCTTTTTAACCTGTGCTCGGATAAAAAATCTAAGGGAATTGTTTAATCCACAACAATAGGATTCTCTTAGGGGTGGCTTCACTTTGACCATAGTATGTCTGGAGAAAAAGTTATATTTTGGACTTTTTGAAGGAATAAGAAAATAACTTTGTTATTTTATTTCTTTCTTTATTTTCCTCCAACGGACAAGAGATATTAGTGGTACCAATGACGTGTTAAGCCATTAAATGACTTGACTCCTCAAATCATTTGTAATAGTGCCGTTGGAATTAGGAAGGTTCATATTAAATGAGTCTCAATTAATTCCATGAGTGTTACTCACCCTCCCCCTCTCTAATTTATATGGAGATAGGGGATAGATATTGGCGCCGCTTTACCATGCGATGAAGTTATGATAAAGTGTCGTGATGCCAAAAACATGGAGGATAGAGCCGGTTATAGAGGGTGGTGACGAGCAAAACTGAATCATGGACCAAAGGACAAAATTTTTGTGGCAACATTGGCTACTTGTTGTAGGGATGATGAACCCTGACTCTACCTCAATCACTGGCGTTCTTCAATGATATAGAGGTAGGGAGTTTATTTTGAAGTTTTCTTGATGAACTCAATTTCACTACCTCTTGTTTTCATGTAACGCACAAGGCACAAGGAAAACAAAGAAGTCCTAGACCCTCCACTGCTTCATTCTTAATGTGAACTTCAGTGAACTATTTCCAACTCGACAACAATAAGAAATAGCGGGACAGACTATGATGGTGATAATGTGGGAAATTGGTAGGGGAAAACAAGACCAAGAATTAACACAGAGCTTGCCCGGTGACCTGTAGAACAAACCTCCAGGGTGCCATGTCGGTGGTGGAAAATAGTGGCTAGAGAAGGCCCGCGGCAACCGTCCACGAGTGGTGGAAGGCAGCGCGCGACGACGCACCGAGGTGGCCGAAGGAGGCCGACCCGAGACAGCAATGCGGGACAAGAGTGGTGCCCTAAGGTGCCACCAGAAAAGGTGGCCACACCGAGGAGGCAAAGACATGAAAGAGTGATGCGGCCCCCACCAAACCACATTGGCAAAACCCCGCTCGACCGAACAGCTGACTGGTTTAATGCAGTGGGACAGCGCCCCACCGGCTGGCGAATGTTCCTACAAGCGTAGGGCCAGCAGGACACAACGGTCTGCCTCTGGGAGGACTTTTCCAGTGTGGGCCAGCTGAGAGGACCAGACCCGCCCAGCCAGCCTGACCCACAACCCAGCTGGCTAGTGGGGTTGGGCGGGGCCATGCCCGGCGGGCCGGGCCAAGCACGACCTGTTCCCAAGAACCAAACCGGGCTGACCCCGATGGGCCAAACCCAGTGAACTGAGCCGACCCTTAATGGGCCAGACCTAGGCGGGGTGAGATAGACCCTAGGACCCTTTACGTCGGGCTGGTCTGACTGAGTTGGACTGCACCAAGACCCAACTGGTCACCAGATAAATAAACACCAATTATTGAAAAACCTAGTGTTAATATGACATGTCATTAGTGGCATTGGGATCCATTTAGGGAAGTGGTCCATTTGTCATATTCTGGAGGACCTGACCGAGCCGGACAAGACCGAGGTGTATTCTCCCCCATTTTACAGAAAGGGATGCATCTAAAAGACCGATCATCCAGTTGACCTGCCATCTATTATGTTGGATCCCTTAGGAAAAGGCAGTCCCTTAGAAATAATCTATGAGAGTATTAAAGAAATTTGTAGTATATCCAGGTTGAATTGACTCCAAATCCAATAGATCCTTCGACACTAACATGACAATAACATAAAGACTAGTATTCCTATTGACGTGTCGTCTTATGAATTGGGACCCTTATGACATGACATATCATCATGTTACTTTATTGTGGGATTTCGTGTTGGTTGAAATACAAATTATGGCTTGAGAAGAGGTTCTACCAGAATCAATTGCACTCTATGTGGGAAATGCAGTGGATGGAAGTGAGGTGGAAGTTGGAGACAAATCATATGGAGGTTAGTACTGAGCCATCCTATGTGGGTCAGCACTAATCCTGTGTGGGTCAGATCCTATGTGGGTCAAATCCTGTGTGGGTCTGTGTTCAGCGATCCTATGTGGGTCAGCGCATACCGATCTTGTGTGGGTCAAATCCTATGTGGGTCAGCCCTCAACAATTCTCTGTGGGTCAACACATACTTATGCTATATGGGTCAGATCCAGCGTGGTTCATTGTGGGGGTTGGTACTTATCAACTCCAGGTGGGTCAAATCATGTGTGGGACATTGCAGGGGTTAGTACATATCAGTATTGTGTGGGTCAAACTTCATATAGTCGAAAATATTGCCTCTTGATAGAATAAGATGATCTCGATTCGCAACTAATCATCTATACATCAATATTTCACTAATAACTAGTTAGAGGTGAGACGCTGTTTGAGTTGTGTTAATTGTTTTATGATTTGTGATTGAGATCTTTTTTTGTGGTTTGCCTCTATGGAATTTTGTGAGACCTTAGGGGGTCTCAGGATCTCTAATGAGTATTGTTATACTCACCCCTACACGGGCTTACCCCACAAATTGTTGTGTCTTATGCAGATGACGAGCATCTGGGTTGAGACTTGAGGGATCCAGGACACGGTGGTAAAAAGAGGAGACAGACTGACATGGAGTGCAATGGAGACGATATGTACATACCCTTCAGGTATGGTCCTTGGTGGATGATATTGGAGCGGTTTTCTCTTTTCAGTTGTACTTTTACTTTTCAATTTGGCTTGTATTTCAGCCCCTTTACTTTTAGTACACCTTTAGACTATAGTAGTTTACTCCATAGTTCTTTCTTGTTGTGTTCTTTGATTGTGTATTTGTATAGTTTAAAGTCAATGCCTTCCTGTTATAGGTATATTCTTTCTCGATGCTACTCGCAAACCCCTGGTCTATAGATGGTGGGCTTGCTGTAGTCACGACACTGGCCTTGAGGGATGGGTCGTGATATCCCATACATTTTTCCCATACCTCTACAAACATTCAGTCATTTTGGATGTTTGGTGTAGATGGAATGAATTAATTTATGAATGGAACATCTTTTACCAGATGAGATCTTTCATATTATATATGTTTAAACTATTGAATGAATACCTTAAAGAGGGTATTATGTAATAAAACTCATCATGGATTTGCCTTATTTAATCATCTTTCATATCAGTCTAGAAGTAATGAATTCCACACGATTAACCTGATTTATGGGTCAATTATAAAGGTGGGATCCAATCTGCAGGATAGAAAAACTATCCACAAAGAATGATTTATCTGGGTCTCCAAATTTCCTAATCAAGACATGAACCATTTGAAAAATATGCATATAATAAAGAGTGAAAACCAAAAGCATAGAATAATGTGATCTGTATCGACAACTGAAATTATATTCCCAAAATTTACGTGTTATTGATAGTAGATAAAATTCCAAAATTATGAATTTTTTTCATTTAAGCTTCAAATAGTTCAAAAACATAAAAATGTTACAATTTATTATAAAATTACACTGTAGTGGGATAATAAAAATTTAATTACAGAAGAAAATATATTAAAATTTTATCATTATCAGTTACTTCTATCATATAGATTTGGATAATTATATAGGTCATTTAGCCTTTTATGATTATATTTTAACCATTTAGTAAAGTTGTTTTTACATTAATTCCCATAATTAATTTTAATTAAACTTAATAATACTTCTTTTAAAATAATAAATTGAAATTACAAGATATTATAAATTACTATTATTACAAATATGGAATCCATTTTTTGAAATTCTAAAGACAAAATTTATATAAATTAATTAAAAATTAATCTTATTGGCATGTTGTAAAAGATGGGTTTTAAAGAGAAAATGTTTAAAAGTTTGAAATGTTTTTATATCCAATTTAAATGTGAAATTGGATCCAATGACCTAAATAAAATTCATAGGTATATAATATATATAATATATCTTTAAAAACAAATAAAAATATAATTTAACTATAAAAAAATTATTTGAAAAAGAAATTTTCAAATACAATTTTGTTAAACAATTCTTCCAAAAAATAAAATATTTTAGAAAAATACTAGTAATTCACCCTAGATGATAAATAAATTATGAATTAAAAACTGAATTTTATATTAAATATTAAATCTTTAAAAGGGTCTTGAATTAATTTTATTATTTTTCAATGAAGGATATAAAAAGTTCTTTAGAGAAAATATTTTTTTTCATGCATATAAAGACATTACCCAAAATTATATATTTCATTACCAGTAGGATTAATTTAAATGAAAGAATAAAAATAATATTTAAAAAATAGTTATGCCTATTGATATTACTATGTTTAATGTCCTTTTTGAACCTTTTTTTAAATAAATATAACAATAAATTGTTATTTCATAAAAGCTCAGTGTTGTATATAACACAAGATAAGATAATTTTGCATTTAGTGTAAGAATATCATTTTTTAGAAGATTAATATTTTTTACATGATATATATTATAATTAAACACATCATAGAAATATAATTTATCAAGAAAAAAAGTTTCATAAAAATTTTGGGTGTTACATTCTACCCCTCCATAAAAATGATTATGGCCCAAAAAGTCATCATTTTGATAAAAAAAAATTAGGATAAATTAACCTAATAAAATACCCATGTTCCCATGCAGCTTTTTATAATTAGTGATTTTTCTACAAAAAATTGATCATGTTCGTGGAATTTTTTCATAGAACATTCTCTTTAAGATCCATAACTTCAGTTAGATGTTCCTCATAATAATGATCCAAATCCAATGGTATAACCTATGAGTTCAATAATGTGAAGGGCTATGTATATAATTCCACATGTAAGATACATGTAATAGATAGTTTAATTTAGATAGTCTTCTTGCAATCGCTAAGAGATATGATACTATCATAATTTTGTAACAATTTTTAAATGGGGTGATATACATAGGCTTTAGTTTCACTTTCATCTAAAGTATCATAACCTTCTAAATGGGAGAGATTCAATAAAACCCCTTCCCACCCAAATCAAATTATTTATAACATTGATAATTATTAGTATATCATATCTAAATTAAATTATCTTGCTTAAAATGTTTAGGAATAGTTCAAACATTCTCTAACATTACATTTTTGATCTTAGGTTCCAATATCGTTTTTTTTTTCTTACTTTATTCCAACATGTTGGATCTCTACATTTCCTTCTATATATTTACTCATATAGAGCCATCTAGAATTATTGATTGGAAGATTTTGTTGTAATAGAACTCATCTATATGAAGGTGTTGACCTCGAACACCTTTTAAATCCAAAAAAAAATATACCAACAAATCATCTAGATTTTGAATTGTTCACTCAAATTTATCATCATCTTGAGGATGATAGGCAGTTCTAAAACTAGAATCTATATCAAGGTCTTGTAGAAGAAATTTCTAGAACATTGAGGTTGACATCAAATCCTTATTAGATATAATTGAATTAGGTACCGCATGAAGTTTTACAATATCCTTAATGAATATCCTAAAAAGATAATCCCAAGATATCTCTTATTTGATATTGATAAAGTGTGATGATTTACTAAGGTGATCGACTATGACACATTTATAATTTTCCACATATATGTTTTAAGGGTTCCAATGAAAATTTATATAGTTATTTTATCTAATTTCCATTATATTATGGGTAATGGATGTAACAACCCATTATATAATTTTCTTTCAGCCATAACATTCTGAAATACCAATCCCAAACATACAAACTCTACAAATATCTCCTCAGGTCATCCCACCATAAGTATTATTTCAAATATCTATACATATTTGTACTCCCATGATGAATATAGAATAAAGAACAATGAGATTCCACTAATAAGTCCTTATTCAAATCTCGTATGGAAAAAACACATATATGGTTCTTGAACCATATAACTCCATTCTAATCAATGTTAAAATAATGAACATTTATAATGTTCTTTTTATATATTACATTTTCATTCTATTCCAATTTTATATTCACATTAATAGATGGTTGGACATTTAATTGAGAAATATATGTTTTTCTCCATCCTTTAGTATTTTTGGTCCATCCTCTCAAAAACCAAAAATATTGGATCTTTTGTGATCCTCATCAAGGATAAGATAGTACACTCTTTTCAACAAAAAACATTATCCACTATAGTTTCATTCACAAGGTAGTAATTTATTCAGCAGTCATATTCCTTTTTAGTTCTAACCATCTTCAACTAATTTGTGAATATTTACTCAAAAATTTTATGATTTGTATATATATAACACTTTTACACAAAAAGATAATTCATACACATCTTTAATGTGTCAATTGATAAAGGTTGCTCCATATCATGGGATGGGTAATTTTTTTAATTAATTCTCTATTTTCATAAGGCATAGGATGTAATAATTTCATTTTTATAGGAAAACATCCCAATCCTTCGATGGATAAATCAATATAGATTACGAAGTCTTCTCAAACATTAGGGTAAGTAAAAAAATGTCTACTAACTATCCTTCTATTAAATTCCATGAAATTTTACTAATAGTCGTCTATCAAGAAGAACATGGAATCCTTACAATTTAACATTGTTAGAGTATTATATATTCATGATAAATTCTCCAAAAAACATAACTAATATCCACCCAAACAAATAAAACATTGGATCCCAATCACCATGGTAGGTCAATTCCAATATTCAATATCATCCTCTTTTAATGGATCTATTGATATATATTTATTAATATTTTCTTAATAAAAATGACAAATTTTGATGAAGAAAACTCCCATGTTGTAAATTTTTCAAAAAAATACTCCTTCCTTAAGGTCTTTAGGACAATTATAAATAGGCCATCATGCTCTTCATTTCTATTTAAATAGAAAATAATATGATCTATAATGTCTAACACAAACTAATCATGTAAATCAATACATGCTCTATTCATCAAACCCATGATGATAGAAGGGGAATTAGTAAGAACAAACAGAAGGGCTATATATTCATATTGTATATACATTTTACGAAATTCCATGTTGGGTTTATCCTCTTTATTGACCCTCAATTTATGATATCCCAAATCAAGGTCAATGATGAATATGTATTGATCTACATGTAGTTGATCAAACATGTCATCAATACGAAGATGAAGATACTTGTTATTGATCATGACCTTGTAAAATCCCAATAATATATTAATATTCACATTGACCAATAATTAATTATTACAAAAATAATTGTTCCTCTCCATTGGGACACCCTTCAATGAATGAATCCCCTATTAATGTTTTCGTATAATTTCTTAGTTAAATTGTGAAACTCAATCAGGGCCATCCTATTATGAATATTTGAAATATTTGTAGAACCAGGAATGGGTTCTATTGAGAACTCAACATAAAATTTTGGTGGATGTCTAGGAATCTATTTTAGAAAAAAAATCTATAAATTCTTGAACAATAGTCATATCATATATGTGGATTTTCTCCACAACCATTTGTGATAAACAACCCATTTCAATGTGAATTTTGACCCATAAACTATATGTAATAACCATATGATGTTCATATTTATCATCATAATTATAGATGATAATATTATGGTTTAAAATATAAAAAATTACATCCCTTTATTGAAAATTGATATGGGATTTATGATGAGAAAAAAAGTTCATTCCTTAGATGACATAAAATTCAAATGTCCGAAGAATTTAGAGATTTTCAAGATACACATTCTCAAAATCATCATACATAGAGGAATCATAAACAAGAAATATGAACATTTTACCATTAGTTGGTGGAACTTCTAATTAAACATCTAGTAATTGGGTTTAAATATTAATTCCCTTAAGAAATTATATTGTTATTAAAGAGTAGGTAGATCTAGAATCAATTCAGAAATTAGTAGTTAAATTGTTGATCAAAATCATACATTACACCATGCCATTATCAAATCCCTCTTCAAAAGTAGTTATCACATAGGATTACCCTTTTTTCCTTTTCTTAAGAGGGTTCTGATGTCCATTAACCTTCTATTTTTAGTAGTGGTTAGAAAAATTACCCATCTCATTACACATGAAGCACTGAAGTGGGAGAGGTGAATTCTATGTTAGATTTTATCTTTTGGAATTGTTAGGTAACATCTTCCGATCACTTCACCAAAAAAATTCCTGATTTCATTCCTTTATGAACTAAAATTATTTATTATACCCCTTCTGAATATTTTATCCATGCTTATTCCCACACATAAATTATTATTGAAATCTCATATTCTCCTCTCTGTAGGAATTTTATTTTCATTTGAACAACATCTTCCTTTTCATATAAAATACATTATATTGACACATAGCTGCATCCTCCATTTCAACATTGATTACACAATGAAAAATATCTTCATATCTAAAGAAGTCTCTTATGGATAATGACTTAATGAGATGTGGTTTTATGCTACTGAAGAAACTAACGATTTTACAGTTGGGTTGGAATACTATTCTAGAATTTTACCCCACAAGTCTTGAAAACTTACCCTCTTAGGAACCAATAGATTCATCATCACTTTTATTTAACACTATTAAATAATTCTCCATATTTTTATAAAGAATAAGAGGAATAAACTTATTGAATACTAAGTTCATAAACTCATACCAATCCATGGATTCAATTTCAACTTGTTTCCTTATATTCTCGAATAGATTCCACCACTGGTACACATCTCATTCTAAAGGATAAATACAAATAATGAAAATTTCATGTTCCAATGATTGATTAATTGAAAAAATCATTCAATTGGTAATGATCCATTATTTTCCAGAAATAGTTGATCAAAAAACCCACTAATAGAATGAAGACATTACCTCATGAAGGAATCAATAAAATGTTGCTCCAGACATTTCATGTATGGAAGATAAACATGATTCATAACTCAATAAAAATGTGTGACAATAGAAATTAATATTTACATACCATCTCTTAAACCATTAATATGCTTAAGATAATGATCATTTCATTCCATGTCACACTCAGTATTTACACAGTTCATTATAGTTCAAACCCTTGACTAAAACCAACAAATATTGGGTAATAAATAATAATCATAGAGGGTAACTACATAATCATTGAATTACATATATGATGTATAAAATATGAAACCATATATAAACATTTAATCATTAGGTTTTTAATATATCATTCAAATCCAACATGTATTTAAATTCATCATGTTTGATCAAAAAGAGTTTTCAAATTCCACAAGCATATCCCCTAGGATTGTCCAACTAGGTTAGTAAAAAGTCCCATTATCATGTACCAGTTCCCCATCAAGCCCTGATCAATACATATTTATGGTAGTTTCCACTATGTACATATGTTCTAGTGTCACATTATCTTTTATTATATAGAAAATTAAATATTACTAAGAATCCACTCACTTGATCATTTACCAAAATTTGAGGACATTTTCTTATACTATGATTCATCCATTGACATATCATTAGATACATGAATTTTTTTATTTTAATATGATTTTATTATCCATGTTTCTAATGGTTTATTAAAACATTACATTGAAAAAAAATATAGAGACCCTATAATATCATACAAAGACATTACATCACTATTTCAGAATATTTAATACATTACACCAAATTATTACAAAATACTTTATTAGTTTATTTAATTTGGAAGCATGGAACCATAAAAAATGGAAAATATGTGATATAAATTATATCCCACTTAAATCTCCATGACTATAATCCTTTATTGACACATCAAACAAAATCTACATATCCACAACTGGGGGAATGAAATCATAAAAACTAGTGATCTCAAAGGATTAGTAAAAGAAATCAAGGGAGATATGTAACCATAATCATAAGTATAAGGATATGATAAACATATCATAACATTATAAAATCATTACCTATATATTTAATATCATGTTCATCCATCATGGAAAAAATATTTCCAGACCATATACATAAATTATAAGAGAATTATGATGATAATCCATGAATAGATAACATAATATTAAAAAATTGAATTTTGGAAGACACATAAACATATACAATGATTTATATAGTATTAATGTATTAAATAAATGGCCATATTAGTTGTATGTTATCACATACAAAACCATCATGGTATCCATTGATCACTCCCATTACCATTTTAGTAGTCATGGTTCACTCCAAGACCATATTAGTGGAAAATATCCAATATTGACCTGAGTTCAATTCACATTCCAGCCATGTAAATATAATTAGATATAAATCCTTACCCAATTAATTGGGTTGGGACATAGGTCCCACACATCACAAAATGAAATTGTCTATACTTGTGCCACAACATCATAAAAAATCACATTATAATCCATGAAATTAAATGACTTTCATAAAAATACATCATATCATTTCTTGTGGAAAAAGTATGGGTTTCATAATCATTTCATCAATCATAACCACTAAAAATAAGATGGTTTCTAAATAATATAACCTATACAATAGAAACTAATTTCAATAACATATAACTCATGAATGTAAAATTTGTTTCATTAACATATAACCCAAGAAAGAGAAACTTTTTTCATAAACAATATTCCATGAAAACATAAACCATTTAGAGAATGAATATGAATGGTACCCATGGAATATATCACCCATAAGAAATGGTTGACAAAATTGAATTTCATATTATATGGATAATAATTTTCATAAGTCATTTAATATAAATTTATTAATAATTTATGCTTTCTTCATTGAAAAAATCTTTTTAAAACATATAACTTGTTTAAAATAATTTTGTATTAAATTATCATTGAAAAAATATTTATAAACAAATTTTAAAATTTTAAAATATTTTTAATATATTTCTTTTAAAATTAAATTTAATGAGAATGTAAAAGAATAAAAAACATTTTTTGAAAACATTGTTTTTAAAGAATAATGATTCTCGAACTAAGAGAGCAAGACAATGTCAGATTTTCTTAAATAAATTATCTTAACTATGTTAATTACCATAGAGTGGAAGATTAAAACCGATACATGACAATGAAACAAATAACCTGAGTAAAATAAAATACATGATGTTTTTTGATAGATTTATCATAAAATTTGAATAATGGATGCATAATCATATATAATCACTATATTGATGAAATTTTATAAATTAACCCCATCCATTTTGTTAACATTGTATCAAAATACCTAAAAAATAATAAAATTAAATTAATCATAAAATAACATAAAAATAACTATATTCATGATATAACATCTGAAATTGATGTATATACTCCTCATAAATGTATTTAGGATCATAAATAAACAAGTGTGCCAAATAATGATAATTGTATATAATTTAACATTATCGATTTGGATGCTTTTGAAAAGTAAAACCCCTTGAAATAGAGATCAGAAAATGGTTATGTAAGTAGAAATAAATTTAATTATATGATTCATAGAATACATTCATTGGAATTATCTACACAACTATAACAAAATGAGTTGTGAATAAGGCATAAGTCTCGCACATATAAAAGTGAGACTAAAAGTCCCCTTACCTTATGTCTTAAATCTCTTCATACTAATTCAAACCCTATACATATATATATATATATTAAATATTAGTTCATTATAAATCTATCAAAGAAACATATTCATATATATAATTCCATATATGATTTAAATCTGATGTTATATTTCCAATTTAACAACATTCCCATGATAATGTTATATTTTAGGTAATAACTGCTTTGTTTTTCGTACATGTTTTGACTTATCATTATTAGTCCTCTTACATAGATTAGGACATACTAATTTCCAGAATTTAAAAATGATACAAATATCATATATATATTTATTATATATATATTTATAATAAATTTAAAATATATAGTAACAGGAAATGAAGCACACCGATCATTGAGATTGTAGACCGTATAGTGGAATGTACACCGTTCTCATTTTCTTTATTTATTTTTGAATGAAATATTAGTTATTGATATATATATATAATTCCAGTAGAATTATTAATTATTATTTATAAAATATTTATTTTAAATCATTCCTTTATACATTCTATTTGGAGTGTGAGTGAATAACATAGCTTTGAGAAGGTAGTAGTCCACAAGTCAACAAATGAAATTTTCATATTCACACAAAATGGAAAGCATAAAGTTAGGTGTTAGTTAATAATTAAAAAATAATTATGAATTTTTTAAAATTCTTATATATAATATTAGAATATTAATTATCATTATCCTCAACCATTAATGGTGGAAATGAATGAATAAATGACATCAGATTTCCTGGAATTAGTCCACCATACACATGAACAATGATAGAATATTTTATTTGATGGTATTTTGTGTTAGTTGTGGTATAATAATTATCATAAAAATATCTTAGTATATTTTTATACTATATTTATTACATAATATTTATATAATACTAGTAGAGGGTTTAGAGAAAGAAATAAATGAAATGTAATTCTAGAAAGATGTCACCTTTTCAATGAGTAACTATATTTGGTTTACACCAAATAGAATTATTGGTTTGATTTATACCCAACCTGAGGCCTCTAGGATGATGGGGTGGATTTTTTGAGGATATTTGGATAGCTTTTTAGAGAAAGAATTGATCATAGGAGTGAATATGTGAGAGGTGTGAGCACTATTTTATTATGGATGAGTGGAAATATTTTAAATATAAAAATGAAAACACTATTGAGATGTACACCTTAGATAATTTTCCACAAATAATGTTTAATATTAATTAAAAATGAGGGTATGGTCTAGGTATGGACATATAATGGCCTTTGGAAAAATCTTTATCTTATTTATCCTTTTATGTATAAAGGTTCAACATTAAGTAAACTTGTTTTTACATTATTCCCTCTAATTTATCATAATTAATTTGGAAAATATATTTGGTAGAAAAATATGTTGAATTTAATGTATATAATATATAACTTTGATTACAAATATGGAATGAATTCTTTGAATTTCTAAACATATAATTTAACAAAATTTAGTTAAAATTAATAACGCAAACATGTAGTGAAAGTGGGGTTTTAAAAAGTGAAATCATTTAGATGTGTTATATGCTTTTATATCCAAATTAAATTTGAAATTGTTTCCAATGAATTAAATTTTTTTAATTGAATTATAGTTGATCTAATTATACCTTAAAACTAGATTAAAATTTAATTTAAATATAGTAATAAATTAGATAAAATAGTATTATTCAATTAATATTCAATATTTTTCAACATTAATCAATAAATGAAAATTTTCAGAAAATACCAAATATTAATCCTGAAATTTTTTATTAATTAATTAAAAAATGCAATTTATTTTATCAAATTTAGTTTATAAAAAATCCATAAATTAATTTTATTATTTTTATGGGACATAAAAATCAGTTCTTGCAGAAAATATTTTTCAAACTTATATAGGTTTTAACAGAAATTATATACCTTATTATAAATATTATTTTTTAAGTGAAACCAATATAAATAATATTTAAAATGTATTAATTAATTTTCATGTTAATATTTTTAATGGAATGTTTATAACTATCTTTCTTAAATAAATATAATAATAATGTGTTGTTTCATAGAAACTTAGTGTTGCATGGAATGCAAGATAAGGATATGTTGTTTGAAATTCAATATTAAATTCAAGTAGAATATAACAAAAATTTTACTTGGTGTAGTTTAAAACACATGAAATCATATAAATAGAATTTATTCAAAAAAGGATAAAAATACTCAGAGTGTAATAGTGGTGCTGATTTTGTGATGAGTGGGGAAATCTCATACCATTCTGTTTGACCCATTGTCCAAAAAATAGAGATATAGTAATTAGTCCTACATGGTATAGGTAACTTCTGGATCAATGATTTTTATAGGGAATACTATTTTCTACCATATTTCGGAAAGGAAAAAGAGGTGGCATACGGTTTTATCTTTTGGTTCCACTATGCTGAGGTGTTCCATTCTATGCTTATGGAGACTCTAGTCACACATGAGGAAACCTATAAGTAGTGGGTCCTATGAACCAATGGCTTGATGGATTATTTTATTATGATATGTTTATTTAATAATATAATATTTTTTAATAAATTAAAGAACAATAAATTCCATTATTTCAAATTATCTAGGTCAAGATGTATATATTCCAGTTGTGACTTTGGATCGTCCCATGTGATTAGAGACTCATACTAGTTGAGATTCATTCATTAAAAAATATTGTAGATGTATTATTAGCTATAGGTAGATATAGATTCATTTTTTATATTTTTATATTCATGATGATGCTTTATTATTTCAATCTTAGTTTGGAATGACTCTCTATAGTTCAGTCATTTATAAACAGTTTTAGGTGATGGATGCGATTTTTCAAATATTATGGGATTCATTTTTTTACATTGATGATGAAAATGAAAAATATGTAGACTAGTATGGGATCATACATACTAGGTTATATCCATTTAGAAACTATTTTTCTATTTTGATTCTTATAGAAGCTGATGATATGTGATTTCAGATTTAGGTAGTGTTAGTGGAGTATAGAGGCATCTTCTTGGGGGAGTAGTCAGGCTTACCACCCCACAATGAGATTGTATCTATATATTATTTCACCCAATTACTACCCTTATATAAATGAAACCACACCATACAGATCCTATAGAACATGATTAGATGAAGGTTCATTTTGAGGAGCTGTATATGAAGTGATTTTTCAGATCCGTTTAGTAACTATTCATAGCCCCAAATATGCTAGACAATAAGTCTTACATGAGCATAAATTTGGGCAAGGACTAACATTCCAAAAAAAATCATGAAATTCAAATATAAGTATTAATGACTGAAGATCAATGACTTATTTTACTAGATGAAGTCATATTGTTCGTTATGAATGTTTAATCCTAGGTCAGGATATCAACATATCCTTGTTTGGGATGGGGACATAATTACTATGTCATTATGATGTATTTATGGTCATTACATGTACATTGTGATTCCTTTCAACAAGTTGAATTTCCCAACTATTTTCATGGGAATCATGAACTGGATATTCTTTCACTTATTAAATTGGATCATGGTTATCCTCCTTGATGAAATCCAAGTTTACATGATGTTAATGGAGGAGAAAAAGACATATAATAGGATGATCTTAGACATACAATGATTGAACCAGATTTTTGGAAAGATAAAAAATAGTTACTTTTGGATTATGAGCTTCAATTCTCGGGGAATTTTATCTTAGTAGAGGGAACTATAGTGTACATAAAAATGGATGAGGTGGTGAAATATGGAGGGCCACCTAAGTGTGTGAGTGAGGTACAAATATTTCATTGGTGTCTAAGCTACTATCCAATAATCATAACTAATATCTATAGGTTTTTATCAACAAGAATATTATGACCCCAAATGGGAATAATTTCAAATGTAAGGAAAGGTTCTATTATTCATTTTTTGAGTTTTGACAGAAGTCAATGTGCATAACCATCATGAGACTACATGAAGAGGGTGTTGAGTATATAGTGTTATTTGATGCCTATATAACATGTATTGGATGTTTTATATAATATAAGTAGGAAATTATTTACTATGGGTCTTGGAATATAAAAACTAATGATAAGAACTATATAACCGATGTTCTATATCGGAAAGTAGTAGTTTTCAAACAAAATATACGGTAAAATTATCAATTATGTGAGCAGTTTATCATATATTTTGACTACAAAACATTAAAATATATCACAGGAGGATCATAATTTGAGAAAGGGGATTTTGGTATAGTTACTCTGGGAACATGAATTCAATATTTTATATACTATTAGGAAAGTGAATGTAGTTTTGGATTCTATCATCTATATATATTGTTCCTTGTTGTTGAGATAAGAAACAAATCTGTTGTCCTAGATAAGATTTCACATAGTAGAGACAGATGTTGTATATTTCATTGAGTCAATTTTTGTTAGCCATAAATATCAATATCTTATTACGAAGAAGAATCTTATAGATATAGATTGTGAGATACTTCATGTTTACATATCTACTAGATATTATCCTGATAAATTTTCTAAATGTGGGATAATGGAATCCTTTTTTTATGATGGACAATAGTAATAGCGAAACTGGGGGAGGGGTTTTTATGGGGTTTTATACCCCCCTTGGATGTACATCATGAGGTTGTGAATTTTTATATTTACCATTGACATCAATTCTAGTGGTTCTAAATGAATATGTTTGTATTAGAGCATGTATCTTGATTCCAATCTTGTCAACAAGTGAAGGTTAAACAGTATGTTTTAATTGTTTTTCCTCAACACCATATGGTTTTAATGTTAAAGTGGGATGTTACTTCTATATATTTTTTTATGATTATTATTTGGTCATCTATAGGTCACAAATTAATCATAGGGAATTGTATAATGACAGACATAATGTCGCCCCACTCCAAGGTTATTCAACGGTATTGTTTAGGGGAGGTATTCGGAAAACTTCACATGCATGAGGTAATATGGATTCAAAAATTTTCCTCAATGATAATTTTAGTATGTTATTATTTAGTCAATTCATGATTATATATATGATTATTGGAGGAATTCAGGATATAATTGCATTTGATCACAAAATTCTACCATAGACCTATAGCTATACAGAGAGTACTATTCATGTTTTGGAGTATATTCATTGGGATTTAATTTTTGACATTGGATGTAGTCAGATAGACCATATACCATTTTTAGATTCTATATTTAAACAGATTTTATTAACTCTCAATATACCCCCATTAATTTCAATGTATGAGAGATATCATAGTTCACCACATTGACGGATTAATCCTTGGGAGTCACCACATATGGTCCTAGAGTTTGGTCGAGTGACAACAAATAAATTTAGACTATCCAGGACCATATAAATACTATATAGAGCTATTAAAAGTCATATGAAGCCCCAAAATGGAGGCCTTTAGAGTAAAATGTGTGCGATCATGTTTTTATAAATATATCACCTCAGGGATGATTTTAATGATTTTATTGGGTCATAAAGTTATATATGAGGTTTATAATCCCCTTTACTATACTTCGTAGTGTTCATGAGCTGGGATACCACATTGACCATCTAACATAGTTATATTGGTTAGATAATGTCTTAAATGAATCATAGATGAGGGGTTATGTGACCAAACCATTATAATTTATCAGCCTAGGAAATCTAGACAATGTGGAGGGATCTAATTTCACATATTACATGGTATAGATTGATTATTTTCTGGAAAAGATCCTTTTTGGGTGAGTGATTCCCTTAGTGAATTTCTATTGACTACTTGAGAGTCTCAATGATATAACTATGGAGTTGGAATACTATACACAGACCCAGTATCTTCATCATTTATATATGGGTATTTAATTTCAGATTAAAATCTCTATGGTGGGGAGAATGTAATGACTTTATTTTAAATTTTTAATACATTGGAATGTTAATAAGAATATTTTCAATTCTATGAGTTGAGTAAGTATGAGATTATTGGGGCTTGGTAGAAACAATTTTGATATAATAATATATTAAATTTATTATATCATTCAAATGCTGTTTTTCAGGAATAATAGAAAACCTCCAAATATTATTCTTTGATGGGAACTCATAGATCAAAATTAAATAAAAAATTATGGGTTTATAATACGGAAAATATAACCATTATTTGTGTCAGTTGTTTGGTTTAGTATAGCCAGGTAAGAATTATTAATTTATTAAATAAATGTATAATTTTATTATTTATTATATATCCATAACTGATGTCCAATATTTCAACCCCTTATGAAAAAATACTAGTGTTAGTATCCTAACCCTTATATTGAAAGATGGTTTTATGGTAGAAAATTATAGGATGATAAACAACAGATCATGCTTTAGCGATCAGTGAGTGAAATAAGTTCAGGTATCTCACCAACATCATCGACATGTATCATTTTATCAATATTGATTAATACAAACATAATGCCTAACTTTTTGTCCATGTGTATAATCCCTAACTTTATTGTACCTTGATCAGAAACAAATAAAACAATATAAAAAATTTAATTTAGATTCAAAATATAATTTATATGGCTTACATTATCCTCCTCGTATTTTTAATTGACATAGTTTTAATTATTTATATTTATTTGTAAATTTTCCATCATTTTAATGGAACAAGATTGATGATAGCTTAAATATGTAAAATATTCTTTACTCATGTTTTTATTTTGTGTATTTCTTCCTCAAAACCCCTTGTTCATTGCATGCTCACCATCAATATTTTCTTTGGTAATCAATTCAATAAATATAAGGAGAATAATCATTATGAAACCAATATTCCAACTTATGGATCTTTGAAATTGGTTCAGTTTTAGAATCTATGGAATTATTGAAGTGTGAGATGAAAATTGATGTTTATTATCATATTAGAAGATCCATATTATTGTATAGTGTGTGTTTATGTGATGCGGTGTGATGATAGGTGTTTCTCGAGTGAATGTTGTGGTCATAATATAACCTTTTAGAACAAATGTTTATTAGTAAAACTAGTGATTCTTGGTGAGATTCGTGGATTGAGTATTGGAAGTGGATGTTCATGTGGGATATATTTAAAAATAGATATTTCTTGAAAATATTAATGTGCATGTCATGTAGTCGAATAATACATGTCATATACTCCCCTAGTTGTTGCTTCTAGGGTATAAAAAAATATAATATCATACGACATGTGTTTCCATAACACAATATATACAACTAATTAATGGTGAAATAAAAATCATTACTAGCGTACAAGAATAAAAACATGACTATGTGTATGTGCATGACCAAAGTACATAGGTATGACCAAATACTGAGACATAAAATATGTAAGTAGACATAGATAGGAACATAATCACAACTAGAGTACACATGAATGGATGGGTATGTAGCCATATATAGGTAATCAGAAATTGCTAGGTACATGGTCTTGGATAGAGTACACCAATAAGCCTTTAATTACACATGCATGGGTCATAGTACATGGGAAGACTAGAGGTAGAGAATACATGTCATGAACACCTGGTACATGGTATGCAATTTTAACTGAATTGATTGAGTCCCTCATTCTATATTGTATAGATCATTATCTATAATGAGGGTCCCCATTGAAAATTTAAATGATGGTATAGTTAGGAGTCACATTCTGAGCATTAAATGTGATCCCCCATGCCAGATTAGTCTTAGAAAGATTTATGAAATCACTTTGTGTGGACCTAAATTTAATCAAATATATTTTCTTCTTCTTTCACAGGTGGTGTTTTAGGAATAATCATAACCAATATAAATGGGTATATGATCCCTTTCTAAATGGTTTATTTCCAATGTGTTCAAGAATTCCCCAAATGGAATGGGTAAAATCATATATACGTGTATCAATGTCTTCCATATTCTATCATATACCACTTCATGGAGAGGGTAGAAGATCAAGACTTATTAGATGAAAACCAACAGTGTTATTATAATTGGATGTGGTATGATTATAGATACATTTTTCATTAAATCATTTAGTAAGAATCCTAAGTATATGTATGGTAGTGACTTTACCTTGAGGCTTAGTGAATATATAGAGTACATATAAGTTATTAATTTAATGTATCATATCATTAATTATATAGCCTTATGATAATGATATTACTACCCTTATAATGCATTATTATTTTTAATTTTAGTGTATCCTATTTGGTATTATTATAATCACCACTGCAAGGTCTCTACCAGAACATGTCATGTAAGAAGAAGATTAAATGTGGTTCGATGGTGTCCTAAGTAGAAAAGGAGTGTAAAAAGAATAATTGATCTAGATATGAAATTTTTCATATAATGTGTTTCATTTGAAAATTATCCTCCCTTCATAGCAGGGGTAACATCTATATTTTTGGGGGCATTGAATATTTTTATTCATTAATTCTATAATTTTTCCCATACTATAAAATGGGATACAGAGACATTCCTATATTCTTATCATTACATTGACTATAAATTTCAATATTTTGTGGATATTTGTAGATGTGTGTATTTGAACATATACCTCAGCCTATAGACAATCATGTGTTTATAATAATAACTCAGCATTGGTCTTTATCACCTGAACTATTAGAGGCAGGCTTGTGGGGTCACATTCATCTAGATCCAGCCAGGTGGGCCCAGGTGGTTTGGGTCCTAACAAGATATGATTCATTAAAACATCCGATAGAGCAGGGTTTGATATGTATGATCTCATATATCAAGGAAATATAGGTTTCAAACCAAAAGGATATGGACATATCCTATATCAATAAATCACATTAGAGAAGTAAATTCTCTCAAATCAGTAAACATTTCTCTTCAATACAATCTTATTATTTATTTTATTATTGTTGACATTTTTAGGTTTTATTGACTTTAGTTTTCTATGTTAAGAGGAAATTCATAGTTTCTTATACATTCTAAAAAACTGCCCTTTTAAGCCTTATCATAACTATAAATAGGGTTATAAGTATTATGGGAAGAATTGGTGAGATAGAGTTAATAAAGAATTACAGAGTGATTTTTCTCTTCCTTAAGGACATAGGGCTAAACACAGTCATAAATGGAGTTTTAAATATTATTAATGAGTATTGAGAGTGGGATATGATCTACATCATGTCATGAATTTTCTAACATTAATTATGTTTGATTTTTGTAAATGTACTATAAATATTTCATCATCCATGGATTGTTAATTTTTTGAATTGGAATATTCATTGTCATTAATTTCACCTTCCTTAGTCTGAGCTCCTTGAATTAAGGTAATGGGTATTATAGTTTTCTTGGTTTCATCAATACCAGTTAACTGTTAGTATGATTTTCTTAAGCGGTGCCAATTTTTTTGTTTGGTAATGGGGTAGCATCATACATTTATAGATTTATTTTCCCTATATATACATTCATATGATAATTTTTTTACCCAAATTAGTTTTTTATTCATATTGTTATTGATCGATTATTGTGTGATGTTTTTATTAAATTAAAATGATAGTTGGTGGTGTTACTCAGTTAGTGGGATTATTGTATGGATATTAGGCATATGGAGACCTTTTTATTATAGTTGGTGGAGTTGATGACATTATTGGGGTAATTTCAGTATGTTATGATCTAGATTGTTATTAAGGTGTTTCCCAATGTTTCCTAGAATATATTTAGATTCTACCCCCTTAAAATGAAATTGTGTTTCTTAAAGAGTTATATGTTGGTTTTACTCAATACCTAGTTGTTAATTATTATATGAAACCTTATAAGATATTGTAATAGTGGAATTAGATCAATGATTTTTTGTATAATTGATTTTTTTAAACATGCCTATCTCTTTGTAGAATGTTAGTATTATTCACAAAATATAGAAATGTTTACATTAGGCTTTCCATTGACTACCAACAATTTATCTTGGTAATAGTGAAAAAACATTTCCCATGTTGGAAAAAAGATGATTTATTTGATCAGTTGATCATTTCAATGAAATTCATAATGAAGAGATTATAGTTGTTATTTAATAATATAAGAGTGATGGAGGAATAAATCTAAAGATCAACCATCACATGTTATTATGGGAACATCAGGTTAATGGTTGTATATATTTTAAATTATCATTTTCAATATGAACACTATAATTTGTGGGTTCGGGGATAAAAACATAATCTTGTTTACCAATAAATTCCACATGTAATCTTGGATAGAGGAGGGTCATTATAATTATCTAGGATCCATTTTTGGTTCCTTCATCTACCTATACTAAGTCCCATTTAGTCCATGTGTATGTTTTGGAAGGATCATTTTCATTGATAGGTTATATCATAATAATGTGTATAAGGGTATCTATAAAAAGTTGAAGGGGTTATTTCATAGGTGATTCCCAAAAACATTATAGAGGTCCATAACATTCTTATTATTAAATTATATTATAAGTTATTCCTAATTGATTTTTCTAGGATTTTGGACCCTTAGAAAATATTGATTTGAAATGAATATTCCCTCGTATAGATGGATCAATGTTTGGAAGCATTTGGGTATCTAAAAGAGTTTTTGATCAATCTCATGTTCTCTATTTTATAGAGAAATGAGTCATGCTTATGTTTTTATAATATATTTCTCATCAAACCCTTAATTATCTTCTGATGTATTTTAGAGAAGTGGTCATATAATATTTAAAGATGTAACAACCCTATAAATGTGAGACGTAAACTGATAAATTTTAAAACCCATGTCAACATTGTGAACTGTCATTTTTAGGTTCATCCAAAATTTTAAACCCATGTTTATGTTATCATGGTCAGGATTTGTGTCAGAATGGATAACCTCCATGTAATTCTATTAAGTCGTGAGTATGTGATGAAAAATACCACTAAAATAACATATAACAGGCTATGGGGTAGTCATTTATATGATAAGTGAACCCAATGGTTAATAGTATGTGTATTCTAAGAAGACAACCATGATATTAAATGAGATCAATTAGATCATATAACCAACATCATGTCCCATGTTATTTTGATCATAAGAAATTATATTAGATCAAATACCAAGAAAAGCAATTTGAGTACATGGGTGGGACATGGTTTGTCTACAATAGGGGACTTTTTATTTTAAGGTCTAGAATATAATGAACTAGTAAATGTGATACATAAAAGACAAAATGTATATATTTTTTTAGAAAGGTACACATATCTTATTTTGATCCTACATAATTAAAACACCATATTTATGTGGGTTTGGACTAGTGTACTAGCTGGATGGGTTTACATTATAGGTAGTCTGTTAAGGTATATGTTAATGATTAAAAAGAACACTAAACGAATATGTTTCATAATATGGGGATAGATAATATTTTGATATGTTTCCCTAATGGGTAATATCTTGTTGTTTTCGAAGAGTATAACCAAAATATATTAATGGGGTCTATTGGATCATATGACCACATTAATAACCTAAAGAGGCTGGTTGATTTAGACTAGAAGTGACATCCCCATGAAAGTAAAACTATCACCCATGACATTGAGTTAGTGAAAATTTTGTTTCTAATAAATTTATAGTGGTATATTTTCATTGGTGATAAATTTTTGATAACTTTCAATCATAAATTAGTTATTTAAATATTTTATTGGTTAAATATGAATATATATTTTATGTGGTGGATAGAGTTATTGTTTGGATTTAGCTTCTTAGTCTCTTATACACAACGGAATGAGATATTTGTAGTATATTTGTTATGAAATAAGAATATTTATAGTGGTTTTCATGTTTTTTAGTCCTATTTATATAGTTAAATGTGAAATATTTCATTATAGAATGGAGGAAATTAGTGGTATGGTTTTCCAAAATCAAATGATATTTGTATCTTCCTTAATATATCCCTACAAGGAATCGATGTTGGATGATATCATGGTAAAGAGTTAGTGTGATCTTATTATCATTGAAGATTACCTTAAGTGATGTTCAAACATGGTTCAATATCTAGTGTTATGCCAAGGGATTCTTTTTATCCAATTATTGGTGCATTATATAATTTTATATGTGTTATGTAGCTATGAATTTGAGTTAAATCGTGGTATATCAAAAAAGTTTCATGACATGAGGAGTAATTTCTATTTTCTTTGGTTAAAGTGGATAGTGGGACAATTTGTGTCATCATGTTGGGTATTCCATTTGTTTATTTTGGTACATCATGTTACTAGTGTTTTTGTGCCACCATTTTAGGTTCCTATGTGTTTTTTGGAGGACATCTTGAGATATTTCACAGTGGATTTTCCACAAGAGCATAGATGAGGAAATTTTCCATTTTTATAATGGATCCATTGAAGAAGTAAAATCATTGTGTAGTGCTAAAAAATTGATTTATCATGGATGATTAAATAAATTGTAAATGAAGTTTTTTTTGATTTATAGTGTTCTTAAAATGATAATATTTTATTTTGATATTTGTTTTACCCCATGTGTGTAGAAGAGACTTCAAAAATATTTTGTCTCTCAAAAATACCAACGCACTATTTTTCATATACAATTAGATCATTATTGGATTCTATTGATCAAGACACTTAAATACATGTTATTTCTATATATTTTTTACATTTATTTATAGGGTAAAACACCCTACACCTTGGATGATTTTTTTATAAAAATACCATTAATTCATACATTAGTTAGTATTTATTCAAGGAGTTGTATAAATAACCTCATAGATATTTATTATACTAAACCAAGGATTGGGAGGCTGCGATCCTTGATTCATATTTTGTATAGAGAATGAATGAAAAGGATTAGGATATTCATGAGAGAGAAAATTCAACTCAATATTTTCAAGATTTTTATATTTATAAAAGGAGGAGGATTTTAAAGATTGATGTTAGTAATCATGTGTTACTATATGTTTTTACCCATTATGGGATATGTAGGTCTAGTCATGAATGTACGTTTTCTTGTATGTCTATTTGACCATTTGAGGTATTAGGGGTTATTGGTGTAGGGTGGATCGATTAGAACATTCTACATATTAGGATAAGATCCATCATTTATTAATTATTTCATATTTTTTAAAACACCAATATTAATACCAATTAATCAACTAGATCAAGTTTGATATTGAGGATCACATGATTTTTATTGTGTAACCTTTTAATATTTCTGAACATTAGGAGATGACATTTCATGGGAATATCATTACCTTTGGTTCAAGTCTTATGCATGAATGATTTGTTATAAGAGTTTATTGTTGATACCTCATTGTGTGTGCTGTATTTTATTTCAATTAATATCAATATCCAATGACATTCAATGTCAATATATTGGTGATAATTATGGAGTATAGATTAATATCATGGTTTTTTGATTGGATAACCCAATAATGTTGGGAAGAATCATTCTGATTAATGTTTCAATTATTTAATTTAAATGAATTTTAATTTTATAAATCTAAGATTATGGTTTTAATGTTTATTGTCAATTATAATATTACATGGTATGACCTTACCTTTGGAGTGTTTTTATTCATTCATATTAAATAAAAATATATCTGATGCATTTTATTACTGTTGATAAATTATAAAGGATAATTATTATATATCAATGAATATTTTATTGCATATGTCCCATTCATTTTTCTAATAAATCATGAGTATAATATTAAATTAGAATAAACATATATGATTCTTATATGAAAAAATAAAAGTGTAAAAAGGATGGAATAATTTTTTTTCATGAAAATTTATCATTCCATCAATATTTTTACAATAGAGATATTATAGTTGAGTTAGAAAAAAATCTATCTCACTCAAGGCTATGAAGGTACCTATAAAACAATTCCATATCATAGAGATAACCCATCAAGGTAAATGGTGAGCCTGGTCTCAAGTTGGATATATAATGATCAAAATAGTTTATCACTGACTTTTGGAGAGAGCATGGTGACACAATGAAAAATATACCATATAGAGTATCCTAATATAATCCCATGGAAGGGTTTACCAAGATAATTCATGAGATATGAAGCACTAAGAATGACAAACAAATAGGGAAACTACTAGAAAATAATATTCGACATTGATAAATACATAAATTTTGATACATAAATTTTTTTGATGCAATAAATTGAAAATAAAAACACGAATCATGGTTTATACCTAACACTAACTAATAATTGTCAATAATATAATTCATATACATGTTACAATACTAAATAATAATTAAAACGAAGTTGGGAATGTAATATTCCTTATGAGACTTCTCAAATGTTTACAATTACTCAATATACGCTTACAAGGTAATTTGAAGTGCATAATATATTATGAAGAATAAGACGTACTGAAGAGAAGATGAGTTGAGGATCAAGATTTTATAAGTAATATAAATTAAAACATGTTTTCAATTTAATAAAAATGTGTTCATAAGGATGAATTACAGGTCAATGTAGGCATTATTATAGAACCCCGTAAGGATTATAATAAAATTAATACAAGTAAACATTATTCTTATTTTCTATTGGATAAATTTTAGGATGTGTAAAGATGATAAATATACATAAATATCATTTTTAAATACAATGAATGGGTATCCTAGATAAAACATATTCCTATAAGGGTTTGTGTTTGTGTACGAGTTGTTTTTTGATTATAGGAATTGTGATTATACAGTTTGTATGAGTCCTTGGTTTTACAATTTGTTTTGTAATAAATATTATTTAATAGTCACTTTAACTGATGGAATGTATGAGAGAACGAATCATATGAAGATATTATGAAATCACAAAATTCCACCAAATCCATGATTTCATATTTAATATATCATGATTTAGAATTTCCTGATCATTACATGATATGAAATATGAAGAAGAAATTTGGGATGTGTGCTTTGAACCAATTTCTAATTACCGAAACTGGAATGTGAACGATATTCAATTAGACTGGAATTCAATAAATGATGAATATTTCATATATTAAATTAAATAAAATAGAATTATGAGTTTCTTTATAAGAAAAAATGTATCCCTAATATTATCAAATTTTATAAGGGAAAAAATAAATTTAGAGAATTGAACATTTTAAAAGAAAAAATATATAAATCCAATAATTGATAGATCATGTGGCTTTCATTTTGGAGATTATTGAATTTGAATAATAAATTTTGTAGAAAAAATATATTGTACATACCAATGATATAAAAAATTAGAATAATAATAATAAATTTTTTTAGAGAACCTTTCCAGAATATATAAAAACATAATCAATAGTTAAATGTATATATTTAATGTCAACTAAATTGTTCAGATATGGAATTCCATAATATTGGAGACATCCAATGAAATCGACCTCAACAAATTATTCTAATTCTATTAAGTTGATTGGTAGAAGAAGAAGGAACATGTCCCTTATCATACATAGTCTATGAGTCAATGAAAGATAGATTTGGAGAATTTATAGATTTTTGTTACATTAAATAAAAAACAAGGAAGCAAATAAGGGGGGAGAAGAAGACTTATAAACATATCAAGTTTCATATAATATATGTATTATATTTTTAAAGAGAATTAGACAATAAAGAATATTAATATTTAACTAATGTGAATATAAGGAAGGTATTGTGTTCAAAATTTGTAATATATATTAACAATAAGGGCTTCTCGTATGTTTTTGTGTGAGTAAGAGATTACATAATGGGATAATAACTTGTATATAAAAATCGTGGTTAAATTCTAAATGAATGAAGTGCCCTTAATTTTTAACCCTAATTCATATAAATGAATGTTCATGATGAACTAAAGTATCAGATGCACAATACATAGACGAAACATGCCTTACATGAGAATAAGGATATCCCCATCTTGATTGTATCTCATGAATTTATTACAAATGAATTTTGTGATATTTATTTTTTACAATTGAAAAAATGTATTATCCTTTATTATTGAATGTTGAACCATTAATATCTTATATACCATTCATGTGTCTGTGATTTTTTTTGACGAAAAGTGAATGAAATTTATGTTAATGTGTGTTACATTCACATATCTAGATTGATATAAAATCACAATATAAAAATTTTAAATTCATTAATGTGACCCCATCACTGATTAAAAATATTTCTCATCAGTTATAATATCATAGATTCATCCTTTAATTATTAACAACCACTTTTGTACAACATATTGGAATCCTTATTTTTTTTTGTTTTCCTCTAGGATGATTTATTTGACATTCAAAATTTATAATGATGTGTAGTATTTGTGTGATCCATATTTTTCATTTCCAAACTCCATATCTTTCATGACCACGATGACAAGGAAAAATAAAGAGAAGATAATGATGTATAAGGAATATCACTTATAATTGGAGGGAGAAATTATATTTTTACAATGTCAAAATATAAAATAATCTAAATATTACTTAAAAGGAGGTAAATTGGTGGTTAAATTTAAAACCTAGGTGATGTGCCAAATTTTTGAGTCAAATATTTCATGTAACTATGGTTATGGTTATGAAACTTTTTATTATTCTAATGATTTTCACCATGTGGAATGAAAATCCTGTGTGGTTGATCCTATATATATGTATTCACTAGTGATATCATTTGATTAATTAAAATATATACTTTATAATTCTCCAAGTTATATAATCTTTTTCATTTAGGGAATATTTGAAATCATGATTGAACATGTCATATTGATTTTTGTAGATTAAGATCACATGGATAAATCAATGATGTAATGTGTAATAATTTGTAGAAATTAATGTGAGCGTATTTTATAAATATAGTAAAACAATATAGACGTTGAAGTGATATTTTATAAATATGAATGTAAATGGATAAAATATTCCCAATTGATGGAATAAGTCAAGAATAATTTTTATGAAAAGGTTTATTTATTTGGTACCACACAAAAGCATGAATGTATTGTACAAAATGTTTAGTTTGATGTAGATGCAATGAATACTCAAAAAATTGATACATTACTAACGAGGAAGGTCATAATTGAAATGGAATATTTAAAAATAACTATAAAGATAGTGAATAAATAATTTTTAAAATTTAATATGAGAAATATATTCAAAATATAATGTTTTGTGATATTGAATTATATTTTTTCATTCTAATGCTTCAAAAGAGATGTCTTCCTAATAAGTTAATGAAAAATATATTGATGCCCCAAATGTTTCTTAAGGATTTTCTAATGCTAAACGACACCCAATTTGTGGCATAGAGATAATTATATTAGAAAATTCACAATATATATAAGTATTTATAATAAGGTAACTTCCATTTAAAAGTCAATTATTTATTCTATATTAGTTTTCAATGACAGTGTGGGCCTCATTGTAAGATATATTACAAATTGATAAAGAGAATTAAAGATAATCCTTCAACCATACCAATGGTATATAGAAGAGGGAGTATACATATTGGTTCATTGAATGTATCAAAACAATGGGACATTAAATATCATAAGATGTAAGATATTTAATCCTGATAGTGAGTAGTCATGAAAATAAAATCAATTTTTATCAATATTTTGGTTATACTATAGGTTTTTTCATAAGATATTTATATATGAATTCAAACAATAAAAAATATAACTAAAAAGGATACCCATTTTGAATGGTTTAAATCTATAAAATAAGAATCATCAAAATACGGTATAGAGAAATATATAAAAGTCAAAACGATTGGAAATTCCTTGAAATATTTATGATGTTCTCAATGGTTTTGGACAAGGGGGTTGTTCACATATGTTTTAACATGTATATAATAAATGTTAAATTGAGAAAATATAATTTAATAAAGAATTAATACTGATACTTGGATAAGAAGGTAAATAATGTTATATATCATAATTCTTCAG
The DNA here is from genome assembly GCA_963277665.1 of Viscum album. Classification (NCBI taxonomy): domain Eukaryota; kingdom Viridiplantae; phylum Streptophyta; class Magnoliopsida; order Santalales; family Viscaceae; genus Viscum; species Viscum album. The sequence continues at coordinate 1,226,748,771 of OY728127.1, read as the reverse complement.
GAAGATTCAAAATAAGTTTGAGATAACATTGATCGATATGAAGGATGATCATGCTAAATATTCTGTGGAATTAAAGTGGATTTTTATATATAAAAATAATGATATTATTATAATCACCCATGATAAGATATATGATAGAATAAAAAAGGTTAAAAATCTGCAAAAACACTTCTTAGTTTTATATCCATTGTTGTTCGAAAAACAAATTTATATGGAAGAAGCATTGATGAAATTCAATGATATGGGGGATTGATAAATTCCACATAAGGAATTAAAATTTCTTTAGATGTATTCAAGAAATGAGAACACACATGTATCTGTATAACTACATGAATTGTGCAATTTATTTGGTCATAAAAATAAATATTTCATAAAATATACATTAGTAAATGAATAATTTATTAAATGAATGAATATTGAATTATTTAATGATTTTGATTTGATGGATAACAATAGGAGTAGAAATATGACACAATGAAAAAAAATATTTGTTCATTATTTATATTTTCAGGAAGAGAATATTGAAAAGAGAAAATTTCTTGAGAATGTATTCTCAATCATTATATTGAAATTGTGGAAAAATAATATACACTTTATTAGCATTCCATTTATGTTTTATTTTTTGTGATAATATTGTAGGGAATTAAGTGTGATACTGGTTCAATATTGGTCAACACGATTGGAATTGAATGATATAAAAAATGGATAATATAGATGATGTAAATGAAGATTCCTTGTGTTGAATACCCTGTGAAGTGTTCCATTTTGTTTTATTATTGGAAAGTGATATCCTGAATTGCATTCATTATTGAGATCCTCCTTAATAAAAATTTATTAGAATATCACCATGTGTTAGATGATAGTCAAGAAGATTTTAGAGATGATTCAAGAACATATCACATAATGTAAATCTATATTTCATAATTTTCAATATAAAATTCAATTTGAAATGTATGTATTTATTATCTCTCTTCCTTGTATATAGGAAAAAAATCATATCATAGGGGGGATTTATTCTTATATATTGTATGAATGTAAATGAATGAAGTAGATTTGGGAATGTTTATTGATGATTACATCTTAATACATGTGTTTCAATGATTTGAACCAATGTTTTAATGTGAGTGTAGTAAATTTAGGTTGAAAATTAAATGATAATATTTATTAAAATTTTAATTTCTCACTTGTCTCGACCAAAATTTAGTTAGATAGATATTTATAATGGTAATGAATTTTTATATTTATGATTAGTATAATACTCTTTAATCATGGATATATTTTATTAATAAATAAAAAAACCATATTTTATAAATTGATAATGGATCACTTGGAATTTTTTTATAATTATTTATGGAACATTTATTTAGTTTGGAATGAGACCCTTCATGAAGAACGTGTTTTTCAATAGGAATTAAAAATAAATAAAAAATTAGAAATTATTAATCCAAATTTGTGCATCCAATATTTTTTTAATGGATGTAAATATCTATGGTTTTACTATTTATATATTTTTATTATAAGGATTGAGTGCCGAAGATTACAATGAATGCTGAGTTGTATAACCAAAGATATTCAATAAGATAAATACCCAAGAAGGTATCACATGTCCTATGTGAATTAATATTCTTTATATACATCATAGATGGTGGTATTGAATATTATTATGATTTATTATATAGAAATGGATAATATTAATTTGTAGTTTGGTGATTCATTCATATTAGGGGGAAAAACTCATTAAAGCATTATATTATCTTAGTGAGTTTATAAATGAGGTGTCTTATATCTCAATGGTGAATATTTTTTATGAATATTTATACTTCTATTTTTCTTGAATATATTGAATTATTCAATGAAAATAAAATTGGAAGAAGTTTATAAGAAAAAATAAAATGATTAAATGGATGGTTTCATTGGTTTAATGATTATTTTGACTTGTTCCAATATTTTCACAATGGAATTGTTTATGTGATTGTTAGCTATAAATGTTAACCAATATAAGGATGGAGAGGTTTTAGATCTTATAGGATATAACATATAGAATATTATATGATCTCAAAGGTGATCCAGACCATGAGCAACATGTATGAAGGATAGTTTAATTCTCTTAGATTTTATTATTAATTTGATTTTTAAGAAATAAATCAATGAAAAATATTCCCCACACGCAACACTAAAATAAAACAATCATTGATATATTTTATTATATGAATTAGGTATTATAGTTATACTATAACCATCCATATTTTTTGTAAAAAATAAATGTAAATTTAATTTTAAATATTTTGTTTGAATAAATTAAATGTTCATTTATAATACTTGTGTATTGATAAAATTCATTAAGTATTATAACAAAACAAATAATATAATTTAATTATTAGAAATGTTATATTGAAATTATATTTCATGTGACTATGAATATTTAATTTTTTAATCTAAATTATGACTGTAATATATTTGAATGCTTTATTTAAACTATTTTAATTAAAATAATTATAGGAAAAATAGAAAAAATCAATGATATTTGAATTATCATCATCAAATTACTTGAGTTTTTCATTATATATTATATATTCAATTAGAAGATAAATTCATAGATTTTAAAATATCAAATTTTATAAAATAAAAGCATATTTTTTGATTTAGGATAAAAATATTATATTAAAATATATATTTTGAATTTAAGGAATGATTTATTTATATTTGAATAGGGAAAAATAATTTTGTTCAAGTACAATGAGTTTTATAATATAATTTTGATATTAAAATGACATAAAAATTTGAGAAAAAATATTACTAAAAAATTAGTGTTTTAATATGAAAAATTATATATTAAAATTAGTGAGTGAATTTTAGAAAATGTATTTATAAATTTGAATCTTATGTCAAATTTTATTTTAATAAGAAAATAAAATTTTGCCTTTTTTTATTATGTTCTAACTAGGTGATTTTATATCTTGTCTTAATTTCATTTCCAAATAACTATTATTTTTTAATAAAAAATTCATTTAATTTCATTTAAATCATCAATATTGATAATCTTACCTCAAAAATTATTTTTATGCTTTACAATACACATTTTATAAAACAATATTATATGGAAAGTGTGCTAAATTAGAAATTAATTTTATTCAATTATATAAATAAAACACATTAAAATAGATAAAATATTGGTCATCCATGACTTATCACATCTACAATATTATGAAAATTTAGTGGGTCATAATTTTGAAAATGTCATGACATGAATATAATGTTATAAATATTTACAAAAAAAACATTGTCATCATTTTTAAAAGGGGGATTCAACTGACCATTCAACACCAATCTAAAAATTATTATTTACCTTGAAACTATTCAATATTAAATTCTTATAAAATCCTCACCCAATTCCTTAAGCCTATATTCAAAATAAGCTGTCCTTGGTAATCAATTTCCACGAAGCTGTCAAAGAGAATGATCATGTTAGAAAAATTAATTCTAATCATTCCCTAATTTCATTTCAAAGCTATCATTAACATAAAAATTAGTTTTTATAATTATAAAATAATAATATAATTGTTAATATTATAATTATTGTTATTATTTTGTGGTATTTTCCATTATTTATTATCCACAATTTCCGTAAAAAAATTTAATTTTTTTCATACATATTTGTAGACTACGACATCAATGAATGTGGTTTTCTCTTTGGCATCCCCTCCATGAATAGATCAATAAAAAAGGTATTTAATGAATTAATATGACTATTTTGATATTATTATTATTTCTATATTACAATAAAATCCTTATATTCCACTTGTTCTTCCAAAATGAATGTATCACCCATGCATACAAATAGACTACAACCACTAAAAAGTGGTGAATTTAATTTTTCATCTAGTATTTTTTTTAATATATAAAAATATAATTCTGTAACATAAAAATAAATAAATAATATTTTCACTCATCACTAATAATGATATTTTGTTAAAATAGTAACTTTCATAACTATAATGACCTGCTTATTATAAAATTTTTAGGTTTGGGTCAGTTTAACCACCTATTGTAAAATGACCTAAAATTTCAATTATGGATTTATATGGTAACCCCATGACTATAGAAATTATATAATTTTAATTAAATAAAAATACTTTTTCTATAATGTTACAATTTAAATCTTCCCCGTAATTGACATTCCACCACCCGTCTATTAAGAATTACTTAAATAAGCTTATCATTTATTTCTTGTAGAAGAATAAAAAAATCCCATAATTTTTCTTATAATTATAGATATCTATAAATCATTAATTTTTATATAAAATGATTTTTTAATTATGAAATTTGAATATATAAATATGAATTGAATCCAAAATTACCAAACTTATATTAGATAAAATAAAAAAAATGACCTATGATGACAGGAATATAATATAACTAAATAATATATATATATATATATATCATATATATTATAAAAATTATAAATTATAATTTTTTATACATAAGAATAAGTTTATTTAATATTTCATTGCAATATATTTTTTAAAAAGGTGGTTTAATAGATTTCATGGAATTTGATAATTTTAATAATGGAATCTCATTACAATTTTTTCTCCTCGAGACCTATGCCAAAGTCACAAAATTTTTAATTTTTGGAATTTTATACACTACAAAAGGAATTTTTTTAACATGATATTTATGAAATTAATGATATATCAAAATTCATCTCATGTTCAACCTTTCATTGTTTTTTTATTCAATATATACTTATGTTGTGAGGTAGTTGGTAAACCCATTCAAAATTTCAATGAGTTAAAATATCTAATCTTCATGTTCTTACATTAGTTGTAACAACCCATGTATTTATAGAACAATTATTTTTTATTTCAATTAATACTTATGAATATTATATTAATTTTAATTTAAAGGGGGTTCTTTTTTCTCATATCATACTCAACACTCAACAATGGGTTTCCTTTAAATTTTACGTTGCACACAACGTGGATTTAAACCAAAAATAAAAAAAATATTATTTTAAATGGTAGTTAACACATAGTCAATGTATTTAATTGAATTAAAATAACTAACTACATTTTGTTTAAAAATTATGGTTAAAAGTCTTTAAATTTTTCTTATAAATTTTAGAGGCTTAAAATAATAATGAATTCTATTTTACGTATGGAATCCTCTATTATTTTTTAAACGGTTTTTTATCGAATTTTGATGGAGAAAGCAGTTAAAATTTAGTTTTTGTCACTTTTATATATTATATTTGTCAAATAAAATTTATTTTTTAGAATCAGAACATCAATATATACTTTGGATGATTTTTTTTATTTTCCTAATAAATGTAATTTTTAATGAATAGTGAAAAATACCATTTTTTAATTCAAAATTGCCTTTTCATCTAATTTATTTATATAGTTATATTGTTTTTTTAATTGGGTTTAAACTGTAATTGTATTATATTTTTAACTTTTAATCTAATGCTGTTCATTAGAAGTAATCTCACATTAAAATTGGATATAAACACATGTGAATCTTTTGGTAGTTTTTAATTTTGAAAACATGCTTTTTGGTTTTGATGATGGGTATTGATTTCAAATAAATTTCATCAACTTATGTTTTTTGAATTTGGATAAATTGATTCCATATTTGGAATCCATAGTTCCATATTATGTAAATATGTATCTTTTATTTTTAGACATTATGAATAATTACTTTAGTAAATATTTTATTTACCATGGTTAATGGGTAAATCTAGTGAATAATGGTAAAAAACAATATTATAATCATATTGAATTAGCCTAACACATTTCCTGATACTATTGGTTGATACATGTCTAACTATGGCCATACATGGGTCATATTTTGGACCCCATAGATCCACTTTTATGTGAAAATGAAACTTTATAAAAATTAATTAAAAGTTATGGAAAATGTAACATAAACACATATATTTTTGTAAAACAATTTTTTTATGTGGTTGTATAAAATATATTTTGAACAATAAATTATAATAAGATATCTAAATAGATTTTCTAAATCATGGTATATTTTTTTATTATTATACATAAAATAAATATGTATATTTATGACACAATGATGACGCATTGATTACCCTTATCATGAATCTTTTAAATAAATGAAATTATAAATATTAAAATTGAATTTATTTTCAAACTTTTTTATGATATAAATAAAATTTAGGGATGATAATGACTTTTTATATTTGAATTAATGAAGGTATTTTGAAATAATAATTTTTTTAAAGATTTTTTAAAAGACATGATATGAGTAGTTTATAAATCTACTTAAATGAGTTTTTAAAATAATTAATAAATTATTAAAAGATAAAATAATCCCAAAAATATAAGATTATTCCAATTGACTAATATTATGTTATGAATGGAATTAATGATCCATTTTTTGTTTCTTTTCATTTTAGTGTAAATATATTAACCATATAGTATGAAAATACAAGAGGACATGGTAAAAGGTAAATTAGTTAACTGTGGGTTAAAGCGAAAAGATAAGGTTAATGATATGCAATAAAATTGTCTAAAACACATTTTATGGGAGGATATAGAACAATAATCACCTTATCCTTGAATTTAAATAGTTTTGGACCTTTTAAAATATATCTTCATTTTATAATAAAATAATATCTTCAAACATTCCTAAAGAGACCCTCCACCCCCTTATAAAAGGACATCACATCTAACACATTAGACATAACTCTCAAGCCTCTTGGATCAACCAAAATATAATACAATAAGCACCCAAAATCCCTTTATTCCTCCTATATTCCTTCCCTAATGTATAAGGAAATTCATGAAAGCATTTTGGTTTCAACCAAATAGATTTTACCAATTTAAAGGTAACATATTCTCTCATGTTCTTTTTTTTATTTTCTATCTCTACTCCCTATGCTCTTTTTATTATTTTTATACCTAACAAAAATTGTATCATAAATTTACTAGGTTGTTTTTAGGATAATTATTATAACTATTCTTACACACTCCTTTATCTAATGGGTATAAAACATACTATTTCTGTGGACAACGAACTACTTTATCACAAAACGATGATTGTTCAATTTTCACCTACCACATCTCATGGTGGTCATTATTATGGTACTATAATTATATATGATATTTATGATATTTATTTTATCTCTATTATTCTATTATTCTCATTACGAATATAACTTTATTCCTTTCATGTTTTATAAATATGATAATTTCATTAGTGGAAGTGCGGACTACCGCCCCCTCAAAGTGATATGTCTCGTTCATGGAATATATGGAACATATAAATGATGGATTTAATGAACATATGTAGAACATATATAATATGATGTTATAATATAATTATAATATACCAATGTATCATTATGTTTTAATTCCTTTAAATATGATGAAAAATGAAAGTAGCATTCATGCGTACGTATGGCTTATCGTCTTTTTGAATGGTGCATTTCATTTCTTATCTCCAAATTATATGTACTATTATAAATACATATAAATACTATATTTATATGATATTTAAATAATGATTATCATTCTAGTGATAATGGAATTTTGAACCCATGGACATTTTTTAATTATAACATGTTCATTTTTGACTCATGTTCTGAACAACAAAAAAATGTATGATATGAACTCAAATAATTAACTAATTGTTATATAAAGGTAATATGTGATATTAAAGTAATAATAAAAAAGAAAACGGTTATTATGAAATTATAAATTAACTTAGTTTTATTATTCAAGAATAATAAATAACATATGAGACAAGTCTGACATATGATAAGGGACTTTTTCTTAATCTGTTTCATTGAAGAATATTTGGATTTATACATGAGTTTCCTAAATGTGGTGTATAACCCCATTTTATTTTTAATTTCATTCAAATGGAATATTTTCTATATTAATAATTTTACTAAATTACGAAAATAATATTTCTTTTTAACGTACGTGATGATAACGACCATTCCACCACCGTGAGAATTATTTCAATAATGGATTTATTATGTCAATATCTTTAATTGATATATTGTGATTGCAATGGGTAAATTTTACCTTTCCTTTATGCTTGTTCATGTATTATGATTATGTTATGGTTCTTGGGAATTTTTTACATATACGGGTTGTACCGTGATAAAACTAGGGTGGGTGAGACCGATAAAGCTCTTCAATACATTGGGTTATGTGATTGTGTAAACATTAATGTTTCTAATAAGTTATTTAGGGAATAAACTGTGATTGGTTTTGCAAATGGAAATCCCTATATTTCTATGAAAGCAACAATATATGTATTTTTTGGACGCCACAGGATTCATTTATGATTTATTATTTCTTTGTGTAATTCATAAATCTTATGATTTCATGAGGTATGTTAAACATCTTATATTTTATATGTATTGACAGACTAATGTATTATTTCATTATTTATATCCCTTACATATCATTTTATGGTCATCCTATATTTTTGAAATGTTTTTCACATAGTATAAGTAAGTGTATGATAAATGAAATTTCATGAATATTTATATCAAAAAAACAATTTGTTTCTTTATTTAAGAGTATTAATTTAATGAATAAATTGATACTGAGTAAATGTGTCTAATTTGTACTATTTGAGATGTAATGTAATAGTTATGCCCTAATTATCTAATACTTTAAACCTAGAAAGAGCTTCAATATGAATTATTATATTAATTCTATATTATTAAATGTTTATGGTCGGGTCCTTACAGTTTGTATCATGGGTTGAATTAGATAAAATTAGAATTTAGGGTGTTATTTAAGAATAATTGACATAACCATAATGGTTTGAATATTATAAAGAGTCATAGTATTTCTTGATAAATTGAATTGGTTTAAGATAACAAGAATAAGTATATATTGGTGTTTACCCTCCTTATAAGATATTATATGATGATTTTACTGATGTACTCACACTGACCTTTTTGATTTTAGTAAGTGGATGGATCTAGAAGACACCCATGTGATAATGGATATGACGAAAAATGTGAAGGTTTTCTGATTAAGAAACCAAAATAAATGGGAGATGTAATGAAAAATTTTGTATTTATTCTCAACCAACTATCTGGAGTCGTGATTGACCTCCTAAAACTTTGTGATTTTTATAAGGCATCACATATGCAAGAAAAAATCTTTAAGGATTTTCAGGTAATAATCATAAAGGTAAGTACATTAAAAAATCATTGTGTCAAGGATGTGGAATTAAACACTAAGGAAAATGAATAAATGGGATGGGTAGATGCAATAGATGTGGTAATGAAGGTCATAAAGCAATAACCTCCCATGGAAAAAGGAAGAATCCAATTGACTTTGGGAAAGCGAAAAATGTTTTTTTCTGAATGATCAATTGAATGTTTTAAATGTGGTGTGCATGTTCATTATACAAATAAATTTCATACTATGAAGGTTTGGAATTGAGATCAGTAGGATTATACAAATATATGTTTACCTATTCTTAATGACATTCCAATTGAGGATGATGAAAATGTAAAGATCCTATGAATGGTATGGATTATTTCTTAAATTTTGTTTTTGACATTATTTAATCTTATGATATGATTCATAATGTAGTTTTTATGAAATAAGTATTACGAAATAAGATATAAAAGAATGGTTAAGGGATCATGAAGAATATTGAATGAGTAAATTGTGTACATATAAGGGACTCAAGAGTTATGGTACATTTTAGGATGATGAAATGCTTAAATGTATTAAGGACCTTTTGATGATGGGATTACATTGGAAGAATTTTTCTAGTATGTGTAACCCTGATGTTTGATATGTGAAAATTTTATTCAAGGAAGAATTTTTTTTTCTTTTGTAGATATTTTTTAAAGAACCATTTGGGTTTATATGATCCCTAAATTTTAGGTAATTACATATTATTAATTTTTGGGATGAAAATGCAAGATATTAGATATCATTTATGTTTAAAATTTGTTATAGTTATTTTTGAGGAATTTATCTCATTTTCGAGAATGTTATAAAATTATATAATTTTCTAAAATGGACACCCTGTAGGATGGGTGACCACCCATCGATTCCTCTAAGGCCGTAGGAATCAAACCCACAACCAAAGGGCGATAATGGTGCATCACATAACACTATCTTATGTTATGTCCATGGTTAGTATGAATAATTATTTTTAGTTAAATGATTTTATAGATCAGGAATAAGTTGATTTTGGGATCATATGTTTTGTCAAATATATATCATTTGCATAGGAAAATTATTTGGTGATTAAGTTTTAATGTTTATTTTGGAATACATTATCTCTTTTTGTAACAATATATGCTTAAGGAAAATATTATACTATTGTATTTCATTTGTGGAATAATGGTGGAAATTTTATTTTAGAAGAATCTGTGTTTTTATTGTGGACTTATGTCAATTTGGGTTATTTATGGAAATGATTGTCCTATCATAGAGAATATCTGATCAGGTTAATTTCATTTTATTATGGGACTTTTAGAGTAGCCGATGTTATTTGGAGATAAATGTTATGATTTACTATGGAAGACTATGTGATTAAATTCTAATGAGTTTTGGGTTTCAATGTTAGTTTCTATTATATTGAAGTATTTTAAGGAAATTTTTTTATTTAATGGGTTTTGATTAAATTTGGGAACTATTTATTGAATTTTGGAGATTAAGATTGGTATTTATTTATTATTTTTGGGATTATCTGTTCATATATTATCCATTTTGATTTTGGTTAATTTATAATGACAAGGTTAATATATAGTTCATTTTTTATTATGTGATTCTATATAAGTTGATTCTATCTCTTTTTATGTGACCATGTCATTATGAATACTCATCAATTTGAGAAAATATTAGTTTTTGGTAGAAACTTATCCATGGATTAAACCATGCAAGAAATATAAGTATATTTCTTTATATTCATTGTAAATATAAAATATAAATTCTCTATCTTTATAAAAGGTAACATAAAACTAAAAAAATTTGTCTCTTTAATTTTCCTACTGGGGAATCATAGACCGTTTATCCCATCACATGTTTGGGGTTTTAAGATTGTTTATGTTCTTCTAATAATGTTTTTTATCACTCTCCATCAGAACATGACACTTAGTTTCTCTTCCATATACATGTTTTCTTACATGGAATCCTAGAATGGGTTATCTCGAGTGACATTTGTACTTCTATTTATTTCTTTTAAAGTGATAAAGATCATTTTGATGTTTCTCTTCTAAAGAAGAATTTTATTTTTTCAAATAAAATATATAAAAGTGACAAAAACTATATTTAAAAACGGTTCTCCATCAAAAGGTTGTAAAATGGCCTTTTAAAAAATATTAGAGTATTGCATGCTTAAAATAAGATTCATTATTATTTGAAGCCTCTAAAATTTATTGGATAAATTTAAATACATTTAACAAACTTGTGTATTCATAATGAAGTTAGTTAAGTTCAATATCGTTAATAAAATGGCTATGTGTTAAGTACCATTTAAAATAATAATATTATTATTTGATTTTTCATTATAACACAATGTCGTGTGCAATGTAAGATTCCAAAAAATCCCATTATTGAGTTTTGAGTATGTTGTCTGAAAAACCATCCCCTTTATGAAAAAATATTTTTTATTTGAGAACATTTTTATAGTAGGGTTATATAAACATATAAAACATATTTAATGAAAACTCAATATTGAAGCCTAGAAATTTATAATATATAATAGTTAATTAATTAATGATTTATCACTTTAATGATATATTTTTCATTTTATATAATTATAAAATTATTATCTTAATCTTTATCTATCATGAAATAGATAGACCAAGGATAATCCAAGTTTAGAATTTGTTTGATGGAAAATGTTTTGATTATCATTATGATAATTTGAATTAGAAAAATGATGGTTTTAAAAATATTGTAGTTATCCTCACTCAACTATATATACATATTTTTAATAATGGAAGTCATTACAAAAATAAAAATAATCCAATGATGTAATGTAAGTAATTTCATTATTGTTCATCTAATAAGGACTATGGTGAAATAATATTCAACATTCTTAATTCCAAAAATTTAGGATAATGAACTTAGGTAATTATTTTATTGTAATGAGAATATGTTTCATGTGTAGTAGATTTTTATATATTACCACAAATTTATGAGAAAAAAACAATATTTTCTAATTATTTGATGGAGAAATATAGCCTTCCACTTAATTATAAACAATTTTTTTTGATATTTTTGATGTGGGGAATATGAGAATTTTGAAGACCAATGTGCTATTCAACGAGATAATAATGAAAGTTGACTCTAAATACCTTCTTGAAAATTGGAACATGGGAATGAATATAAAAAACTAATATTTAATCAAATATAGATAATTACGTAATACTAGTTAAAATTAATCTTTACTCATGATTTTCATTTTTATTCGATGTTTTACTAACACTTAGTTATCAAATTAAAAATTAAAAAACATTATGGTATCATTATTGTAATGAAATATATGAATCAACATAATTATTTTATGTATTTTAATCCTTAAAGTCATAAAATAATTTTTTTTAATTTATGTGATTTTGGTAATGTATTATCAATGTCTACATAAAATCTATATTTAACAATTAAATAAGGAAACCTCATTTCATATATTAAGAAATTTTTTGATCATGTTGCATTGAATGTATAAAATAAAACCTTCTTGAATATTAATTCCATTATATAGATATTAAATCCTATCTAATATGTTTATTTTGATCAAATTTATTAAAATAACATCATATTGGGATTTTCCTATTACGAATGAAAATATATGTTTCACAGCCTTTTCTGAGAAAGTAAAGACTATATCTCAATAGAAATTATATATTGATCCATGCATATAATTTAGACAACCTTATATATTTTCATTATTAGATAATAAATATAATTATAATGGTAAAATTTATTTATGTGGGGATATTTCAATTCCATAATAAATTTTTTTACATTATAATTTCTATAAATACTATTTTGAAAGTTTTTCTTCCCACATAACACCAAAATAAAAAATCAATGATATATTTTAATACTGAGGTAAATATAATCATTGAAATGTATCCATTAAATGTGAAGGTATAAAAAATATTGTCTCACTTTGAATTATATATATGAATAAAATCAAATAGTGTCATAAAAAAGTTATTGATTAAATTTAATTAGCGTAACTAATAAACTGTTAATATTATTTTCATCAAAGTAATGTTTTTTATAAAGAAAAATATTTTTATTTCCCTAAAATTTCTCTTTAAATAAACTAATTTGTTATTATAAAATAAATGAAAAATAGATAAATAATATTTTGTTTAAAAATTGGGAGAAAATAATGGTAAAATAGTTAATATTTGAAAAGTCATCTTCCTATAAAAACAATTTTTTTTATATTTAATATTTTGACATAAAATATAAATGCATGTATATTAAAATTTTAGTTTGATACAATAAAAGTATTTTTTATTAATCATAATATTATTATATGGGGATTGAAATTTGGTATTTTTTTTAAAATGTTGATTTCTAGTTGAATTATGAATAAAATAATTTTTGTAGATACCATAAATTTATAAGGATCATTATTATATGACCAAGAAATAAAAATATATATAAACACATTCCTAACTAAATTTTAATTTAATAACTAAAAATCATAATATAAAATATTATGTGTAATCAGGTAAACAAATCATTTATGTGTTGAATAGTAGGTGATATTTTATACTAATATAAATTGGTACATTAATTTTTCATTCATTTAGTATTTGGTAATGTGAAATTGTATATTTACTTATATATAATTCCAAAAAATATTATTAATGTAAAAACATACAATTTTTCTCAGGTAAATGCTACAAATTAATAGTTTTACCCAAGACAATTTTTTTTGTGTTCATAAAAATTCACTTTTTGATAAAAATGTGTTTTACAACAAATTTGTGATAAAAATTATATTACCTTAAATGAATTTTAGAATTTTAATATTAATAAATGGTTTTCATAATTTTATGAAAAATTCCAAAATTATCTAATAAAGTTATTTTCATTTTCAATATAAAAATATGTTCCTGTGCTCAAACAATTAGTAACCACAAAATAATGGTAAAGAGATAAATTATGGAGAAAATTCAAAAATACCTCAAAACCTTATACATTATATTTGAGGAATACAGATAGATAATCTAAGATACATCTGCTCTCTATTATTGTACAATATAAGAGTCACCATAATTTAAAAATTATATAAAATTAATATATGGTTATGAATATTTTTTAAAAATTTCAATCACCTCTATTATTAAGGGTCCTTTCACCACCATTTTATTTAAATCTAAAAATTAGAGGTTTCCTAGAATCATGGAAATTTTAAATTCCACTAAAAATACCATCCCACTACCATAAATATCATGAAACAAGAATTAGTCCAAAGACATTCATTTATAATATGTACTGCATAAGAAATATCCCCTTCTCAATGTGGGTTCTAATTAAACAAAAATCACATTTCCATCCTATATTTATATTTCAAAAAATATATATCATTAATATATAATTTTATTGGTGTTATTTTAAAAAAAATTAATTTATATTTTTTTAACGATATTTTTTTATTTACTATCCAATACATTATAAAAAATAAAATGTTCTCATGCATACATGCGAACTTCTACCTCCATGAATTACATGTTTGATTTTTCATCACATACAGTAATGAATTGTTAAAATTGGTAATAATGAATTTTTTTAATATTTTCATCATTCTTAGTGTTTTGAAACTATAAAATATTTCATATCATTAACTTGTTCTATGGAAAACTATTTTTCACTCGTGTATACATTTAGACTACCAAAAAGATAAAAGTTACATATTTCATTTTGTACTTTCCTTTTTATCATTATTTAAATCTCCAAATATATGATTAATGACCTTAAAAAAATTATAATATTATGAATAACTAATAATGATATTATTCTAAAATAATCACATTCATTAACATACTCTCCCTTTGACTATAAAATGGTTTTATTTTGGTTAGTTTATCTAACAATATTGTGGCACCCTATACCCCCACTTTCACGTATTGGAAAAAATTCATAATTTACAACTATATTTCATACAATGTGTGATGAATTATTTATGAAGTATTTATATGTATATAATATAAATATTAAATATCACAATAAAAAACAATCCCATAAACCAATTGTCTATTTTCTATGAGAATCAAGTATATATAGAACATATTTTATGCTATTTATTAATATGTATCCATTATCATAGAAACATAGACTCTTTTATAGACTACTCATAGGTTATAATAATCTTTATAAACTAGGGAATGAAAATATAAGAAACAGTGGAGCTTAAATTACCAAAATGTGAAAACTCATTAACATGTAATAAACTATTAGACTATAAGAATATCATAATACATGTCCATGGGAGAAATTTTGTATTATAAATAATCAGAAAAAATAATTGTTTTCTGTGAATCATGATAAAATAACATGGAATATCTTATAATTAAAAATATTCCAAGAAAAAATAGTTTATAACAACCTAATATAAGTATGATATTAGGGAGAAAATAACAAGAATATATAATGGAAATGTAAAATTCTCTTGAGACATAGAATGAAAATAAATTGTCCATTCTAATAAGTTCATTTAATCATAATATTTCAAAAATATCCAATAATACCCTCCCTTTATTTTGTGACCATAATCAAATATATATAACCCATTATTTTCTGACTGTTAACTATAATGGATCAACATTAATGTTGTTTGCATAATTTATGAAGGCTCACCATATATGTTTTGGGTTTCATTAATGTATTTTCACCCATTACATTGTGAAAAAATCTATGTATATTCCTACTTCGTAATATATTAACATATAAATCCAAATACAATTAATTGTAGAGAGATATAAGACCCCCTCAAACAATCATCCATAAAAGCATTTCAAGTTGAGGATAAATATTCTTCCCATTACAATGAAACCATTGAAAGAAAAAATGGATTTCATAACATTTCAATATTATGATTACAAAATTGAACTTAATAAATTAATATGTTCATAACTAATAATCAGTTACTATAATATAATATTCTCTAGGATGATTTAAAATATTATTCATGAAAAATATCTTACAATGGAATAATTATTTTAGAGATAATGTAAAAAATTGTAGAGAAACCATAAAATTATTTTTTAAAATGGTTTTTTATAATTTAATTAATGTATAAGTAAGGGATCACATTAAAAATTAATTTTCAAAAGGTGATGAAAAAAATTTGGAAGGTGGATGCATTATAAATAATATTCCATAATCAATCCTTAAAAATACATAAAGGGTTTCTTAAATGTAATTGGATTGGAAGATGAATAATTTCATTATGAATATAAGTAAAACCATTTTACTATTTCAAAATAAATTTATTGAAACCTAAAATTTTAATAATAGAAAAAGATCATTTAAAAATAGGATAAAGGAGTTATTATGGGCCCATTAGGAAACATATAATTAGGTTGTCAAATATAATTGAGAACACTTTCAAGAAGGGAAAACCATGAAATGGCAAAGAATATTATTTGGAGATGTCAATTATTATTCCCAACATAGTTAAATTTTATGAAGAATAAAATAAATAAATGTAACTTTATATAAAATAATATAAAATAAATTATAATATCATCATAAAACATAATAAATAATTAATTTGAACCCATAGTAAAATTTGAAGCAATATTAATTTTAAAATTAAGTTGAGTCAATAAAACCCCCTTATACTATCATTGAAATTTATATTGAATACCCATGAAAGGTATAAGATGATATGGATTGGTAAAACCATTGTATTTTATTAGAAATTTTGGGAAATTTAATAGAATTCTAATATATTCTCCAAAAAAATTAATTATGTAGTGGATATGAATCATATCTCGATGAATAAAAAATTTGACGAAAAATCCATTTTGTTAAATCCAACTTTGCCGAATGATCATTGGCCTCATCACACTTTTGATATTCTCCCTTGGGTAATGCCTTATGGATCCATATATTAGAATTTTGGAATTTATATTATGTAGGTGATATATAAATAGAGAATTTTGGAGATACTGGGGATGTTTTTTGGATGAGATAATTCATTATAATGGGTAATGATGTTTTTTGGAAGTGTCATACTTTTATTAGTGAATAAGTTGCTTGTTTTGAATGTACACATTACATTTCGAATTATTCAATAACACTATTCTATAGTAAATAAAACTAAATATGGGAAATAAAATTTCTCATGGTGAGATATTATTGATCAATCCTCACTAATTCATTTATATTATTTATTTAGTCATTTTTAGGTGTTCTACCACTATAATTGTATATATTACAATTTTTTTCTTTTCCTTGGTAACTTATTATTACCCAAGTATTTAATATAATATTAAAAATATAATATTACCCATATTACTAAATTTAAATGTTGAGAAACTAAATTTTTCCTTAGCCTAATCCCTTTTAGTTTCTAAAATAGTGACATTTTATTTTTTATTAAAAAATAGTAATATAGTAAAAAACTGTTTTTAAATGTCATATTCTCCAATATGTTTTCATATTCTATTTTAAAAAGTATTTCAAAATAAATGTGTTTTAATAAAAAGAAAATATATCGAACCATTATATCAGTATCTTTATTTGAAATTCATAAATTTGATTTATTACATAAAAAGTAAACAAATTAATAAAACAATTTATTGAATATAATTTTTTTCTTTATCAAGTCCATTACATTAATAATATCAGTCGCACTATTAAGCATAAAAAATTAAATTAACTATATTTAACAATATTCAAGCAATTATCTAAACTATAAAATCAATATTTTTCATTATTATATACATGTAATGAAATATAATATTTAATATAAAAGAGTAAGAACTTATATCAAATAAAACATACTAATGTTTCTAAAAAATTAATCCCGTATTTTATAATAACAAAATAGTATTCTAATATGAATAAATCTATTCACTAGATACATTTTTATTAAATAAAAAATATATAAATGACTTGAGTCATTATTAGATCATGATAAAATAAATAATTCTATTATATTCATAGAAATTAGGATTTAACTATTCACCTAAAATACATTAATTTAGATAAGTACAAAAATATTATACTATAATAGTATTATTATGATAAATATAAAACTTTATACATATTATAAACATAAAATTCTAAAATTTATAAATTCAAATTTAAATGAAAATTTATAATATAAGTAAATTTAAATTTATTGAAAAAAGGCCATTTTAAACATTATATTCTCTCAATAATATTTTATTATAATTTATAATTAAAATATTTTTAGTATGATAAATAATTTTTATAATATTATATATTTTTATAATAAGGATTTAAAATTTTCTTTATTTAATTTATTAATTATTTAAACAGTTATTTGAGATTGAATATTCCTTTTCAAAATTAAATACTGTTAATTATATATCCCCTAAATAAAATATATTTTGAATTTTTAAATATAATTTTATTTACTGTGGGGTTTATAGTTCTTATAAATTTCATGATTTTATTCAATTGATATGTTTCAGTTCTTTTTAGTCTAATTTTTTTTATGAAACAAGTTATCAAACATGTTATTAATTTATATGTAAATAAATTTCCAAACCACAAGTTATTATATTCCCCCTCCACCATTACATAAAATATATCGCTATAATTTTTCCTTAACATGTACTAATAATAAAACATAATGATATGTAATGTATATTGATGAATAATGGTATAGCTTCTAGAAAAATATCGACTATATGAGTGTCGAGAACATATATTTTTCTTCCAAAAATTCTTATTCTTGATATTGTGTTTTTCTCTATCCATTTGATTAAAAATTCAATTTTTATTGGGTCTTAAGAACCACATTTTATAATTTTCTCAAAAGTGTGTTCATAATATTCCTAAAATTGTTATAAAATAATTTGGTTGACATGAGAAATTAATTCTATATTATAAAAAAAGCATCTAATTAGAGAAAACCAATCTATTTCCAAAATCACATCAAGTTTATGAAAAGGAAGAGTATTAAAATTTATTTTCCCCTAAATATTATATTTGTATACAATAAGCATACATACATAAATTTTTGTTGATAATAAAATAATTATAGTGACCTTTTAATTTTTTTTAGAAAACATCCTAGATATACTATATTTCTTAGAATAAATCTACGTGAAGACATAAAGAAACATGGAGTGGAGGAAAAATGTACCTATTTATAAAATTCAAATTTTGTGACAGTCAATGAATATGTTTTTCCTTCTTTAATTGTAATTGGAAGTTGAGGTATCCATTTATCCCCGATAGTCTATTGATATAAAATTGACTTTCATAATTACCAAACATCTATAATATAAAGAATTAAATCATGGATTTTGTATTAGTTGATAACTTAATTCCATAAACATTATTGTAAATCATATTTATCTCTCTTTTATAATCATGAGTTCTATGAAACATCCTTCCTTATATGAGTCATTTTAATTTTCCCATGATACATTTCCTTGAGTTCTTATTCCCACATTTGTGAAATGATGGTAATTGATTCTTATTTCTATCATAATCTTCATCAACTGAACTTTTATAAGACTACACCCATATCTCCATTTGTGCATTTTTGGAACTCTACTATGTTGATGTTATGAATAATATTTCATGGGAAGTGATTTCGAATAATTAAAATATCTCTAAACACAATTTCTATCCACATAGGTTTCTCGTTGGGGAAATAATTTCATTATCCATTACATTCATCATTATGTTGGATCCGTTGAGAATAGACCATTAATAAAAGAAAAAGGGTCAATATGGGTAATGAATTATTTAATTTATTATAGAATTATCACAAGTAATCACATAAATGACTAATCTACAATATTCAGTAGTTTTAAAAACTATCATATTAGATTCATTTAAAAGAAAAACAACTCTCCAGTTAATGCAGGTTTATTTATGTGGTGTTCTTTAATACTCCATAACATAATAAATCTTTTTTGTAATGTCCTGTAATGATAATGTGATTAACCAAGGAATATCTCCTAATATTTTTTTCCATGTGTACAGTCTTAAGTCCTCTCATCATGAATAATAGAAAGGTTTTAGTCGATACTCAGACACTAATTTTGATGGTGACTACCCCAATGGGAATATGTTCAATTTTTTTTTAATCTAAAAAATTCATATAGAGATGTAATGTTTCTATGAAAAACCTAATCCCAACAATACTAAAATAATTAGGCTTTTGTTAAATATATATTGTTATCCCTTAGAAATATCACTATGGTTTTCCCTACTATTGTGTTATCCAAATCCATAAAATATTCTATATAACCTATACTAACCTAAAAAGTTATCTATAAATTTTAATTTATAATAAATTGTATCATATCAAACATTATATTATTCTTATCTAACATCCTATCCTCAAAAGACATCTAAAAATTATTCAAATACTAACTGAGGAACCCAAGACCCACACTATCCGAATAAATTCCTAAACAACATATTTAAAATTATACTTGATAGTACATATGACGACTCAATAAAAAATAATATTCTTTTTCCAAATAATAATATTACAATTCACAATAATCTCAAAATCCAAAAAAAACAATCGTTCAATTTCATTTAGGATAAGCTAGATGTGAATCTTATTTTATTATTTTTTTAGTGTATCCATATAATAAATCTAAAAATAACCCCCATATAGACTCTTCATAAGATATACCCATATACATATCTTGAGGAATAAAATAATAAAAAATGGGGGAGCTCAAATTATTTTTATGTGAAAAACTAATCAACATGTCATTAAGGTTATGGTCAAAATAATATGAAAAACAGAAATATGGTACTGATGTCTTATTAAAAAAACATGTAAAATTATAGAATATCCATAAGTCACGACACAAAGAAATGTATCTTAAATTAACTAACACATACCATGGAAAAACTGTATAAAATGAGAAATAACTAAACATGTTACATGAAGCGTAATAATAGGAATATAGCATAGAAATGTAACAAGAACATAATACATCTCATAAAAAAGGTTTCCTAAACATATGTGGAGGATATTATCATATAATGATAATGTCCATGACTAACCACCCTTTATATTATGAGCATAAAAAAATAAGGTCCACGTCGGGTGTTTTGAGGATGTTCAGTTCATTGTTTCAAAAAGACATCAGTGTCCTAACTATGGTCAAAGAGTTATTTATTTAAACACATGTAAACTAATAATCATGTAATAATTATAAAATTTATTCATAAATTAAATATTTAAACCCAATCATATAAAATTGTTATGAAAAAATCATGTTATGATCTTAGAGATGGTATATCATACATAGGCATGGATAAAGTTGCCATTTTTCAATGATCATTATAGAGAAAAGGTATGAATTATGTTATATGTAATTAATTATAATAATATCATAAATATCAAATTATTTTTTAAATATACTTATATATATCATTTGTGTGATTTAGTGATGAAAAATTAATAACATCGATTCTTGGAGGCAGTAGTCCATATTTCCATAAACGACATTATAATTTTACATTGTAAGAAATAAAATGATATATTTTCATTTTAAAATATTAAATATGTAATTAATATAATTATTTTTCCTTTTATATCACTTTTATTAATTAGATTTATCTTTATTACCTTCCATGTAAAGTTTTAGTAAAAAATGAATCACATCTCATTGTGGTGAGGTCAACTATATTCATGAGCTATTGAGCTTTCCCGAGTTTGTTTTGTGATAGTACTCTATTGGATACAGTGTATTTGTGAGATGTGGGTCTTTATGTTATCGTTTTGTAGAGAGAATGCACATGGTGAATATTTCAGAGTAGTTCTGCCCCAAAATTGCACAGTGGTGAGAGGTTGGACTCTCCACTTGGGTTTCTTTAACCTTGCAGTGGGTGTTGGTTAGCAATGTATGGATCTATAGTGATGGGAATTAGAGTTTGAACTAGTTGGTTTTCCCTAATGAAGAATGTTACATCAGAAGTATAATTAGAAATGGTAGAGTTGTTCTAGATGGAGGTTATTTTTCATACATGTCCTATATGATATTGATGAGATCCTTGAGTGTGGTAAAAGTGTTTTTTTATGTTTGGGAACTCAAGTAGAATCTTGTTTCTATCTATGAGGTCGGAACATCATGAAACTTAGAGTCTGAGATGAGTAAATCTATTTGACTTCTGGGAATCCTTAATGGGTTGTCACATGTTTGGGTTCAAACCCCTTTCTAGACTAAGATGAATTTTCATGTATGATTGAGGATGGTTCGAGAAAGATTTTCTCTCTCGATGGGGTAAACTATGGCCAGGTCAAGAAGAATGTTGCCTTTTATTTTCTAAATTACCTTTTGGGTTTTTAGGGAACATAATTAGTATTTATAAACACACACCTAAATTATATTTTCCAACATGTTTTTTATATTCTGAAGACCACAAGAATTTCAATGGAGTCCCTAGAGGACTCTATATAGGAAGATACTATTGAGGAAGACCAACTATAGGATTTATTGGAGATAGGAAATAGATCAATCTAGACATTAGATTTGAAAGTGATCACCTCCTTCTTAGTATGATAGATTTATTCAATTTTCATTTGGATGGAATGTGTTTTTCCTTATATTATATTATTACATAATCTGTAATTTTTTTGATTGAGGTATGTATGCATTGTTTTCCAGATTTTTATATCTATGCACTAATAAATTGAGGTCTTTGTTTGATCCTAAGTATAGTACATTAGCAAAAGTCCCCCAAAATGTGTGATATACCTACTCAATTCTATTCTCTATACCCTGTCCTATTAAAGGTGGGATTTGTGATTTGTGGCTTGGGACTTTTCGGGTCGATTCATGACGAGGTGGATATAGATTGGGTTCGACATTGCAACCGTAGTGTTCTGATATTGGTTTGGGTTGCATAGTGAAAGTGTTAGGTTGTTTCAATTATTTCTCCCATGCCAGAGGATCATATTTTGTCTTAGTAGCCAATGTATCCATTCACCAGGTATATGATAACATATTTTCTTTCTTGGTCTATTAAGAAATGAATCATAGAGAAATAAATGGTGTATGAATCATCTAAGAGCATGTTTTGGTTTTTTCATTCCCTTTATGAGCAATCATCCTAGAATCAACCATTGACTGTGGAATTACTTGAATTCTATAAGAGTATTACACCATGATGAAAACCAAAAAGGTTTCCCTAAAGGGATTGTGGGGATAATCCACCACTGGAGATGATTCTGTACATGGAAGTGGTTTATAAACAGATCCTTTGTGTGGTAATCTAGTAGAAAAATAACCCATCGAGGAGCAGGTTGTGCCAGCTATTTAGGATGATGATTCTCATATGAATACTGTGTTTCATGAGTTCTAGTGTTCATGAACTCTATCGTACTAGTGTGATAAAGACCCCAAGGTTGGTGATGAGTCGCTCGAGGTAGTTAGGTTTGTTTCCCACCTAGTGGAAACATCTATAGATCAGATGGTGGTCCTATAGGTGAGCCTTCTATAGGATTAGGTTGGATGATTGTGAATTTTAGTGATGCATCCCCACTGTGAGATGATGCTCACATGGGTATATTTTGATCAAATATTCTCATAATAGATTTACCATGACACGTTGAGGTCGGTGTGTATCCCGAAACTTCTACAGCATCAGCAGGGTTGACTGATTTTGGAAGTGTACTCTGTGAGGTTTACAGACATATCACATTACTCATTGGATATGGTGAGACACACGTTCTTCATATATTATACCTTTGATCAGAACCCCTTTAAATATTTCTATATATGTGTTCTATCCTTATGTCTTCCCACATATGTGAGGGAACTAAAGAATGATTTGGTTGTAGATAGTGTTATGGAAAAGGATGATTATATGCAGCAAACAGTGGTTGTCATGAGGCTAAAGTATATATAATATAAGGTAGATAGAAGACGTGTGGATCATAGAATAAGATGTGTACCAATGCCCAAACCCCAGAATTCGGGCATGTTGTATAGGAGCATCACCAATGATCAAGTCAACAATAAGAGAGGTTGTGTTATGGTTGACATGGTGGGGACATCTTGTAATATATTTTTTGACCCTCCATGATCTTGAGAGGGAGATGGATGGTGGGACACCCTGAAAGAGGTTGATTTTGTAGTAGGGATTTATACTATATAGATGACATGGTGGAGGATATGTGATATTAGCATTTAGTGGTAGGCGTTTTGAGGTGTCCCCCCAAGGTTTTCTACACCCGGCTTAGGGAGATGGAGGATAATAGTGAGTACATCTTTAGCACATTGAGGTATTTAACCTAGAAGCCCTGTTATTGAATTGAATTATTCTGTGTCTCTCGAATACTTTTTGTATTAGTAATTTTTTGATGGTGTTGTGATGTACTATTATCTTTCCACTTCATTCCCAATGTTTCAACCAAGGTGACGTGGGATGATAGTAGAAGTATGGGTTTCTGGTTTGTAGATTGTGATCCAGTTATGACCCAATGTGATCATTTCGGAACCCCATTTTTGTTTGTTAGTACCCTCATCTGCAATGCATCATCTTTTTATGAGATATTCTCAAGGAGGACTTTGCATAGTTTGGTGTAGCATTGGACTCATGAATAAGTGTAACACTTTACATACTCAGACATTTTTTTGTTATTTTATAAAAACCATTTCGGTGAGTTGGTGAAACACAATGAAGATACATTCCAGGTGTAGTGGATGATTTCATCAGACTACTATTTTTTGTTATAGGTTGTTCGGTGGATTGTTGGAACTGGTCCTAGTCTTTCAATTTTTCTTTTTATACTCGATCATTTTTCTTGGAAACCCTGGTTGAGTGAGAACCAATGTTCAAACATGGGAATCCATGTATTTTTTCATTTTTACCCTCTCATTCATAGCATAACCCTAGAATGAATGACAGATAAGGAGGTTGTAGTGTAGTTAATCTTGTGTTTAATGTGAACTGTGGTGTTTTATTGGTAACTATGTCTGGTTAGCACGGTGGTGTACTACTACGACCGATTACTACATATACACTATAAATCCTTGAGCTTTTCCACCTATCAATGTTGAGGGGTCCATGTTCCATGTTGTTCCATGATGTGACCTAGTTGGATCTAGGAATGAGACTGGATTGACCATGGTGGATTTCCTATGTTCATTCTTATAAGAATCATGGGAAACCCTGGTGAGTTCATTTGTGAGATAGATCCACTAGAGAGCTCAATTTAATTCCCTTGTGTCTAGAATATCTCTTTTCAGGGAAAAGAGTTAAGGTTTGATGAATGTAATGACTCATATTTTTTATATGTAATTATTTTGAATATTCATAATAATATTGCAGAAGAGAGACACTAATTCAGTGTTGAATTAAAGGGATTAAAGAACCTAAATGATTTGATTTAAAAAAACATAATATATTCTTTCATGCCCAAAAATATTTTCTTGAATCATGAATTAATATTTATAAAAGTATCATATTTGAAATTTGACTTCTTCATTGAGTTCTGACTTTTTGGTTCACTCTAGGAGTGGACTACATTTTTCATTCTAGGAGTTTAGGTTATGGGTGACTTGGAAGTGAATTATGACGTGGAATAATTAATTAAATAAAAACATAATTAAAATTATAAATTATCCCACAACTATCTTCACATTGAGTGCATGAATTATCAATGGATAGGTGATCCTATTTTATCCCCCTTTGGTGACATATGAAAAATAATCCAAATCAATGTAACGAGCTAATGCTAACCTCTGTTATTAATGTTGACTGTCATCAGATCAGGGAGCAACATAATCTGGATTATGTTGACCACATGATAAATTAACATTTCTCCATCAAGGTAATTTTTTTGAGTTTTTATATTGATACTCATTTTAATCCATCATTTTAAAAATTTACATCCTTATTATGAATTCTATAGATCCCTCCAATGTTGATATTCAGGTTTAAGGGAAAATGGTCAAAATAGATATTTTTCAAAGATGATTACCAACTAGAATTACCATCTATATGACATTTTTTACATAGAGAAAAGCCATGTAGTCATTCCTCTTTAGGGAAGAATAATTTTTGGGAATACTTGTGGTTTATCATTTTTACAAATTGAGTAGGGACCCAAACTATATGTCTATGGGATATTTCATGGGATATCATTGTAATATTATATGGATATGTAAAAGTAGATGAAAACTGTACATGAACAAAGGGGGCCAACCATGGGAATGGTAAAAACGCATTATTAATTGTCTCTATAGATTGAAAATTTTGTATACAATAGGATACATGATATGTGAGGGAAATATTTGGTAGGCTGTGTGGAAGTGGATACCAGGAAAGTGGATGAGTCAAGAAAGAGATGCCATGTACGAACCGTACATGTCATCTACCAGTACATGGGTTCGGAAAACATCTTGAAAGGATACATGACTAGGTGCTTGGGTAGGATCACAAGATATGTATACCCCATTTAATTTCGTGTACTCCTTTAAATCTTTTTACGTTCTTCCATCCTGTGTATCATCTTCTCTATGAAATGGATTTATGCTTTTGGGAAGCCTATATTAATTAATTTTTTACATAGAACACGATGGTGGCCTCTATTTCAGCCTATGATGTTTTGATCATGATGATTTTGTAGTAGTGATTTACCGAAGGAATTGTTTAGGGTGAATCACTTTGTTACTATAGGGGTCACAAAAAATACTTATCATGATAGGATATGGGTCCCCTAGACTATTATAAATTGTAGTGAATTACTACCATATCATATTAGGGATCAGGTTTAACTATATGTGATATTGTGGAAACATGGGGTATGATATAAATGATGTTCCATTTAGAAATTCTTTACCAATGATGTAGATTTGTGTGGTTATTAACGAGAGATTCTAGGACTCATACTCCCCTATGGTATTAGGGTATGTGTTTTTATTATCTATGTTCTTTAGTAGTGATGGGACTCCACCCATTGTGGGCACAAATTCTATACCTTTCGGTAGTTCATTTAGGGTTGGTACTCCCCTAACATATCATTGGATGGGTTCCCCGTATCATTAATGTAGTTGGAGACAATACTCCCATGTCCTCTTATGCTGTATACCCTTCATAATTGTTGTATTGATAGAGTAGATACTCACATGTTGGACAGGGTACAAGTCCTCTATCCATAGACTTCGTACTCCCCATCTGTTTTAGGGTGTGGATCCTCAAGACATGACATATAGATAGTATGCGAACTCCCCTAATGTGTTAGGGTTCTATTCCTCTATCCTTGGATTCAGAACTTCCATGTCATTCCAAAGTGTATGTCCTCCATACATGTTGTCCAAGAAGTGTTGGTACTCCCCTATCATACGAGGGAGAGAGTCCTCTACCTTGGGGTTGATATTTACCCTATCATGTTTGGGTGTGGGTCCACCATACAAATTGATCTAGTAGAGTAGTATTCCACTAAAATACATGGGTGTGGGTCCTTTAGCCCCAATGTTGTACTCCACACAACATAGGCTTGTGTCCTCTATCCATGGAGGTGTACCACCTTGACGGGAAAGGGTAAAGGTCCTCACAAATGCAATACTACTCCCCCATCTATGAGTTGTAGTAGGGAGGTGTCCTCCATTAAAGATGGGGTTCCCTTGGCTATAGAGTATAGTTATGTTGAGTTGGGCCCTCCACTTGATACGGGTGATCACTATTGAAGAGATATTGGTCCCTCAACAGTCTACGATGCGGTGAAATCTATTAAGAAGTGATAGAGGTTTCTTGAGTTGTTTAATGGATAATAAAGCCTCGAATGTAAGTCAGTAGTGTGGTGTGGTCCCCTCCATTATCATTCAGTAGGGAGGATGAATGTGGTGTATAGTATTGGTTAGTGCCTCATCAACTATGTGTATTGGTGAGGGGTGGGACACTCTACTTTGGTTTCATTAGCCTTTTATAAGTCGCAATTTAGTGATGGATAGATTTTTATTATTGGGAACTAGATTTTTACCTAGTTGTCTATTACTGATGGACCATGTTCTCTTAAAAATTCCATTATTAATGTTAGAGTTGTTCTAAATGTGGGGTATCTCTCGGACAGGTTCTATATGGGTGGCTGAGTTGATGGAGTGGGTTCTAATAGTTTAGTGTTACATTAAGAGCCTCATGTTGTGGGCTATGAGGTTGGTACCTCGTGAGGCTTGGAGTTTTAGATGAGTATATCAAGGAGATTCATGGCAGTCCTTGTGGTGAAATCACATTTTTTGGTTGACACCCTTTGTGGAATGTGATTAATTTTAATTGATATATACAAATGTCTTGAGATAATGTTTCTCTCCTGATGGAGTAACCACAAGCCAGGTCAAGCTGACTGTTGCCTTTCAGTTTCAACCTTTTCTTTTGGGTTTTTAAAGTTCCCATTTATTATTTTTATAATCAGCCATACATAATATTTTTAACACATGTTGTATATTGGGAAGACCATATGCCACTCAATAGAGTCCCTGAAGTACTTGAGGCTTGCAGAGATTAAAAAGATACACCGATTGAGGTGCTTATCAGAGCTGGGATGAAGAGATTTTTGATAGTTTCATTTGGTAGTGATCCCATCCTTATTATAAAGTTGGTTGAATTTAATTTTTTATTTTGATTATTGTGTTTTTTCATTTACACATCCAATAAAACATTTTTACTATGATTTTTGATAGATTTATACATTCATTTTAGTTTCTTGATTCTATATAGCTTCACTAATACATTGAGATGTTTTTTAGTGGGTGTGTATAGGTAATTCTGTAAAATTCCTCCAATTTATCCCACATGCCTACTCAGTTCTAGTCATCAACCCATGACCTATTGGGGCTGGATTGGGGAGTTATGGCCAAGGCTACATTAGGTAAAGTGATGAAAATTCGTGTATGTTTATTTCCAATGAATCAAATAGTGCTTCATATCATCACAAATTTATTGATTTTGGAATATTAACATTCTCTTGGCCTTATTCTTTACCACCCTCCACCATACCATGATGGTTATATTCCAATTCCATGTCCATGTGTTCACTTTCCTCCCAATTTCCATCATATCAAAACCTTATTATGATTTACTTTGCGAAACCGTCATGTACCCAAAATTTCATTTTTAATTGAAGTTTTATTATCAGTTTTTATGATGGCGTTTCATATGTAAGTAACATTAATGTATTTAACCATTAATTAAACAGATTAATTTTAATGGTAAAATTCCTTTATATTGGTGGTATAGATTGTAATACCCATAGATTTTTTTATATTTTTTTCCAATTAAACTAATTTAATCTTTTTGAGTTTTTTCACTCCACAAAAAGGTTAATAGAACATTCATTATATTAAATTACTATGATTTTATTGTGTTTAACACAACACCAAGTTAATCTTAAACTACATGAAACACATTAATGAAATTGAAATACATGTATGATAATGATTAGATTGTGTTACACACAATACCCATTTCCATTGATATTATGTGTTACATAAAAGACATAGTTTCACCAATTAATACATACTATTAATTTTATTTTAAAAATATTATTAACATTTTCAATTTTCCATTTTAATGAAAAATATGAATATAATATTATGTTTTCATCTTAAAATAATGAGCACTTTTCTCTATTAATGAATGTAAGAACTACATGAAAATATATAAATTCATTTTCTATGAAAACAACTTTTCTACTTAAAAACCCAATTTCATCTCAATAAATTAAAAAAACCACTATTAATGATTTTTTTCATACAATATAAATTTAATTAAATATATTTACATTATTCAAACAGATTTGGTTGTATTATAATAATAATAATTCTAGTTTTTAGAATAAAAATATGGACTTTTATAAAAGAAATTTTACCATATTTTAATAGAGAAACCATTTTAAATATATTTTTGAGACTTTTATGATTTTTATCTATCATATTAAAATTAATTATTTTAAATGGGAATATAAAATTTTTTATTAGGGTAAATTTTTTGTATTTTTTTGTGATGTTTTATTTTTGGATGAGAATACTGAATAATACTGAATTCTAATTCAAAACATTTTAATCTAATTTATTAATATGGATATATTATGTATTAATTGGTTTTAATGTTCAATCATATCAAAAATAAAAATATTAATTGAATATATTCCAATGGAATAAATTTTACATTGATATTGGATATTAAAAAATACCATATTTTTGAAAACTTACACATTAAACACCTTATCTATCATCATATTAGTTAGTTTAAATTTAAATTAATTTATTGCACTTCAGTGGTTGTAATTCGAAAAGATTAATTCCATATTTGAGATCCTAAAAATTTATAATTTATAAAAATGAAAATGTATTTTTGCAGAAAAAATAACATTGAATGTTATTGAAATTAATAATAGCGATAAAAATAATGATTAGCTTAATAAGGGACTAAAAAAACATAAGGGAGAAATGACATAAAAACATGTCCAAAATCCATTTTATGGAAATATTTAGACCTAATTCTACATTCAATGAAATTACGTTCAATATTGGATGCAATCCCATAGAAACAACGTTGGTGGGCCTTTTAAAAAATTTACATGAAACCACTACTCCTCCATTATAAAAATACAATAACCCCTCCCACTTATTCACATCTTTAAATGCCTTTTTATATACCAAAAAATGGTAAAATAATTTCCCAAAATCCCTCCAATAATTCTAGAAGCAACACATTGGTTTGGAATCCATCCAAATAATCCCTTTCTTTCAAACAAAAAGAGTGATCCAAATAATAGGTAACATCAATCCTCAATATTATTTCTTTTATATTCATTATCCACACCCTAAACTAATCTTAGAAAATAATTATATAATAAAATAAGTAACCTAAATATGATTGTTTTTTATTCCATGTGTTCGACCTAAAATCACACTCACACAAACATCTAATCTGTAATGAAACATACCATTCTTGTGTATGGAGAACAAACGCCGCATGAAATGATGTTGTTGAATTTTACTTTACCACATGTTATGGTTGGGAATTATTATAGACACAATATTTCTATATTAATTATATTATATTTATGATTAATGTATTATTTTATAATTTTTATATAAAACATAAATTTATTCTTTCAATTTTTATTAAATATAATAATTTCATTTGGGGAAGTCGGGAATACAACCTCCTAAATGTGATATGAATAATTAAGACCATAAATGGAATGTATTAATGATGTGTTTACTAAAAATATTTGATATATACGAAATAATAATTATTTGGGAATAATATATATATATATATATCATTTACTTTCTTTCTTTATATATGAAATTAAAATGGAAACAATGATCATGTATATGTACGACCTTCCATCTCCATGAACAATGTATTCCATTTTATACATTGATATTTAATATATTATTATAAATAAATATATATTATATTTTTATGATTATTTATTTTATGTAAATAAGAATATCATGATCTATGTAAGAGCAGCATGATTAATAGGAAAAAACATATTTGAGAATCAAAACAGATATTACATGAAACATAATATTAACATGGATTTATCCTTAAACAGGAAATATAATGTCATAAAAATAATTTATTTTATTAGATATTATAATATGGTTATTTTTCAGATTTAAAATATACTTAAATTTTTTGTATAGGAGGATTTAATGGGTATGGATTAATTCAGGACTTATGGTCTTCAGATTTCATCTCAGTTTTTATTTACATGACATAGACGCCATATTCGCTACTTTTTTTGATTGGTGTATATACATAACAATAAAATTACATTTCATTAGTTTCCTTATTTAATTATATTAAATTATTTAATTTAAGTTATTAATCTAGAGAGATAAATATATTAATGTTACTCCAGTAGTAAGGGTTTTCCCATTTCACTTTTATTTTTAATGAGACAAAATCCATTTAAACCTCCTATTTTTTATATATGGTTTGTATAATTATAATTTTTGTATTATGTGATTATTATACATAAATTTATTTTTATTTACATATCCATTTTCTGATGAAAATTTCATTTGTTTTATGTTTAAAATGATACAAAATCTGTAATGTATTTAGGTCTCAATTTTCCTTCTTGGACATACATGCCATGTTATGCACTTATATTCTATTATTAAGTGTATATAAATCTATTTAGAATGTTATATTGCGAACTAGATTATTTATAGAATATTTTATGACTCATGTAATATTATTTTCTAACATTGGTTTTATAATACAAATTTAACAAGTGGAAAGAGTTTATTGAAATCATATCATCGATTATCAAGAGTGTTTATAGTTATTCTTACATTGATAAAATATTATAATACATCATTAAAGAACACTCATGAATATTATTCCCCTATGAGAAGTTTTTATATATAAATGAATTAGTACCATTTTCCCCCTCATTTTTATTAATGATATCTAAGAATGTGTTTTTATGAAAATTTGAATTTTCTCCCTCTTCAGTCAAAAATAATTGCTCCATTAATACAATGTTGTCTAGAAACATTCAACACATTTTTGAAATTTTTTTATATTTTATAAAATATAATTAATTTTTTTTTATTAAAAATGTTTTTATGATTTATTTATATGTTTTCAATGTTATTTTCAATAAAATGCGGTTCTAAATATTGTCAATATTTATTTATAGAATTTCA
The DNA here is from genome assembly GCA_963277665.1 of Viscum album. Taxonomy (NCBI): domain Eukaryota; kingdom Viridiplantae; phylum Streptophyta; class Magnoliopsida; order Santalales; family Viscaceae; genus Viscum; species Viscum album. The sequence goes on along the minus strand of OY728127.1, from coordinate 1,226,715,914 downwards.
TTGTTATATTCAACTAAATGGGTTTCAATTTTTTTTCAAGATTTCATTATATGTTTTCTATTTATTTTCAAAGTAATGGGTTTCAAAATGTTTTTAATATTATATTATAAGTTCTCATGGAATATGCTATTCATTGATTTTCAAATCTTCTTTTATATGTTTTCTCAGAAACTGGTTTACAAAACGTTTTCATTATTTCATTTATATTTTATAAAGAAAAAAATATTTTGAAAATGCTTTCAAAGATAAATTTATATGTATTTTCATGTTTATTGTAAAAAAAATGGGTTTTAGAAAATAATATGATTTATAATTTATTTCCCATGGAAGAAAGTTTTGTTAAATCTTTATTTTTTTAAAATATATTAATAAACTATATTTAATATAAGATGAAATCCATTGGTGTTACACACTCATTTCTAGAGAAATTATATGATGGATTTATTCATATACTTTCTCTAAATGGTTTATTTTTTGATGGCCTGATTTTTTGTAAAACACATTTCATTTTCGTAGGTTATGTACATATAAAAACCACATTATATCATGGTATATGATTTGATGAAATGATTATGTAACCATTAATTTTTTAGGGTGTATGATGTGATTACATATTTACGACACACATTTTTTTCACGTGTTATGCTATAATTTTTTATGTTTTTTCAGCACATGTATATATGATTTAATTTTTATATAGGTGGGACTTATATCTCCTTACAATGAATTTGGTAAGGATTTATATCTCACGAGACAATGATGGGAATAAAATCAACAAGCTGGATACTCTATGAAATATGGGGAAACTCGATCCAATATTTGGAATGTGGGAAAACCAGATCTACTACCGGAAAAGGTGAATCCCGATCAACTATATGTATATTGGAAAAACCAATCCACTAGTAGAATATGGGGAATCCTTATTCCTTACAAGGAATGGTCAATGTGTGGGGATGGTGTGGTGTCCCCCCTAGTATGGGTCAACCCCATGATGTTCCATGATATGTTCCAGTAATGTGTCCTTAAATATTGGGAATTATATTAAATGTTTATGAACAATTCCATGGTTTACTCCTATGTTATTCTTTCATGTCTTATGATCATAATTTTTTTGATTTATTCCTTATGAACTACTAAGTTTTATTCTATAATTCTGGTTTCTAATATGAAATTTGTGATCTTCTAATGTTATGATCATGTTATAATAACCTTAATATCACATTTGTGTCTACATATCTCAAATTTTCACCCATATTGAGCATCTATGATCACACATTTTTATGTTTCCTTCCACATTTTATAAATATATATTTTATGTATGATATTTCTAAGATGGGTCCTTTTCCTTTTTAACCGAGTGGGAGATAATGTAGCTCTTTAATTTTCAAGTTTTTATGTTTCCATGTTTACAAAGACACTAAACTAATATGTTATATCATCATTTATTTCTGTAATTTTGTATGTATTTCAGAAAAAATGATGTCATATTTTTGTATGTTAATACAGGGACTTTATAGATGGGTTATTTTTCCTTATTTAATAGAAATACATTACATAATTTCTCTTTATGCCTACTTTACCTATGGTTCGTGTAAAAAATAGGGGGATTTGATTTAGATAAAATAGATTTAAATTAACAATTGATCATGATACCTCATGAATTTAGAAATGATATGCATGTCTACAAGGGTAATTGACTTTAATTCTTGTCTGAGGAAACTAAATGAAATATATAAATTTTGTATGTAAGATCAATATGAAATTCCTACACTCACTTAAAAAAATATAAAAAAACATTCAAGTGAAACAATATGGATATTTTTCCTTGGTTAAATTCAACATTTATTGTTACAATGAGTAATTAAATTATAAAAACATTTTAAAATGATATTTATCATTTATAACCAACTATGAGAGATTGACAAGTGAAAAAGCATTGTTGAGGATGCGATCTTCTAGGAACATTCCAAATAATATGATTTCATAACAATTGAAATAATTATTCTAGATTCTTTTTCATCATTTTACATTTGTCTCCACTTCAAGAGAAATTATTCATAAAATATTAATAATGAAATAAATTTTCATAAATGGATTTCAATAAATTCTTGTGTAGATAATTCACTATAATGGATCTTCCACTTGTGACTATCTATATTGGAAAACATTCAAAACTTCACCAAGGATGATCTTATTTAACACATGTTATCTAGGATATTAGAAATAGGACCATTCCATGATGTAATGTTCTTATAAATTATTTCTAGAAAAAGAAATCACATTGTTCGTACACATCAATGATGATACACCATCATATTAACATTTGAATATAAATTGAGGTATCATTCAGGGATGGTAACATTTACAGTTTTGCTTTCAAAAATTTACAACTATCACTACTTATTAGGTTCTCCCACTAAGAACCCATTTCACCTTCAATTCCATTCATTAAAATCACAAATAAAATACATAATGAATTATGTATTAAGGTTGATCCCCTTGCTTCTTAAATATGAACAAAAATGTTGAGATGGTTTTCTAAAACATGTGTCTCTATTGGATCCAGTCTTCTTTCATTTATATATGATCATATGTTTTGAATTATGTTGATGAATCATGGGTCTCTTCAAATCACCTTCTACTTTCTGTGGATATCTTTTCTTCTTAACATCATTCCATCATGATACATTGTTACTCCTTTTTATGGCTTCTGTCTGTTGTGGTAGTAAGGATAAAAAAATTATTCCAATGTTACTATATTTATGGAATATCTTACAAACAACTAATTTCACACAAATAAAAAAATCATGTTTGTAAACCCCCATTCAATTTTTCATCATCATGTTTAATCTTTTATTTTCCTTTTTCAGTAGATTTATCCTATTCTCCTTCAAGCTTCCTCATTATTTTCATATCTTCTGTTGAAAAAACTAACTTATCATTATGTATTGTGGCAGCATGTTTAAATCCTCCATATTTGTAATTATGAGATCAATACCTTTTATCAATAGTTATTTTTGATGAATCTCTACCCTTCAACATCTTGTATATAGAATCTAGGTTCTTCACACCATTATTAATTGATATATTCTTTGGATAATTTTTTTTCAGAACATTCTTTTAATTTCATAACATGGTTCCTTCTTCATTCCTAGAAATATTTTTTGATATTATTTCCATATAAAATTTGGATACATGTTGATCTCAGCATATACAAACATTGATACCACATACATTTCATACATCAATGATGTTTTCTAGAATTACAAATATCTTTGTAGTACTAAGAAGCATATGGACCTGTATATGTTGGTTCTTCAACTCTAGTATCATCACCTTGAGATTTTCTTCCTATGATATTTTACATTTTGTTGATTGTGAAAACAATTTAATGCAGATTGGAAAAATCTATTTCCACACCAACATTGACCTAGAAATATTTATTTCAGGATATATTATGTATAAGGTTTTTGTGTTTTAATGATTTTTTGTGCTCTCTTAGGGTAACTATATTCCACAATAAACCTCTTATCCACCATATTTAGGTAGGTAGTATTCTTCTAACCTTTTATCCTCCACACCAATTAAAATTAGGTTTTCCAACACTTATTATTATTGAAAATAGGTTTATAATAATTAGTAAAATATTGTATGTATGGTACCTATTTCTTCTTGTATTCTTATGATATACCATTTAATGAAGTCAAAATATTCTTAGCATATGTCAGTGTACGTTTAACAATTGGATCTTCCAGCAAGATCTTAGTAGAATCAATAATATTTTTCTTCTTTTACAAAGACTCAATATGTGTATTCTTCATATTATCCACAAAAACATTATAATTCAAGACATTCCACATTATGGGTGATTTTTTTATCATTAATCATAATCATCTTCTCTTAACAAGACTTCTCAAATCATTTAACATACACCTCATGTTGCTTTAATTTTTTAAATAATGTTTCAAGTTCCCTAATCTTATTAGTTATTTCATAAAATTGTATACCCATATTATGCATTTTTTTCAATTTATCTTCTAGAATATGGATATTTTATTATAGACTCTTATTGACAAATAATTTCTCTTAAAATTCATTGAATCATTTTGAGGAACTTATTTCAAGAGTTATATTAGTTACTTAAATTTTTACAACCTTTCAAGTGAAATTTAAATATTATAATTTTTTTGTTAGCACCCCCTTCTCCAATTCATAATTTCTCCTTATAGTTGTGTGTTCTCTTATTTTTTTAATCTTAACACTCCACAAACAATAGAGGCCCTTTATTTAGAAATACCTATCACAATAAGTCTAAATATATCAACTGAAAAATCTTGAGAAGTTATATATGGATCATCATCACTACTTGTCCTATAATCCTCACAATGAGTACAATTTTCAAATTTACTAACACATAACACTTGATCACTAGATGTAGGATGTTTATCCATTTTATTGATGGAAATATGATCCACTAACTAATTACTTTCCAATCTTAATATGTCTTCATTATCAAAAAGGCATAGGAATAAAGATACTTACACTTCATTAGATAAGAGGTTCTTATTCTTCAACATTCTATTCTTTTAATTTTTATTGTTCTTCATGGTCATTTTAGAAATAGAATTCTTATTATATGTAACTAAATATTCACCAGAAAATGAACCTCATTAATGACTCGGGAATGAAAACAATATTATTAAAAGAGAATAATTTGAATGTATAGAATCTAACATTGTTGAACCTTGGATCTAATACCACAAGAAATAAATAGTTTGAAATATACCTAAATTAGAGGGGTGGGTGTGGGGGGAATCAGTGTTGGGAACTATTTAAATAATCAAAATATTTTATCATTTTACCAAATAGTAATTTAAAGATCTTGATTATCTTATTATATTTTTCCTATGACTTGAAATTAAATTAAAATAATAAATATAGAACATGATATTTTTTATATGGATCACTTCATATTAAGTGTATATATTCCTTGGAGTGTTTTATAAATTATCCAGACCACCAAAATAATAGAATTTAATCTTATGAATGTCAATACAACATGTTTTATGTAACCTATCACTAGAAATTAAATATATTCAATTGATAGTGAATGATTTAAACCACTTGGATGAATCATTATGGTACCTATAAATACATTATTCTCCTTATTTTTAAGGTTTAGTAACAAAAAGGAAATCATTAATCTATGATACATGTTGGATATCTTAGTTCATTTTTTCCTTCCATTATCTTCTTCATAACTTTGTTACATCAATAAAAGCATGTTAGAAACATAAAATACTTCTTCCAAAAAACAATAAAAAATATTTACTTTCTTTTCAGTCTCTAATTCATAATAATATGAACATTTTATAGACTGAGGAAATGAATTCTACCTAACACCAATGATAATAAAAATTATCCTTTTTAGCGAATTATTCGTCAATTTTTCTCTATTTTGTCATCACTAAAAAAATGAATGCATAAATCACCTCCTTCAAATCATGCTTAAACCAAAAACACATTTTTGATTTTTGAATCAATTAATTCCAACTCAACATAGCATCATCATAATTAAACAGCCGTGAATAAAAATCATTATATCAGTTGGAAGAATATATTCTTCATGGACAAAAAACAATGTGCAATTGTGTAGATGTTTAAAATTATCATTCTTCAATACACAATTTAAATACATAATTTTATCAGTTAAATTTAGTTCTACCTTGGTTCTGCCAATATAGATGCAACTGTATTGCACCAAACTCTTGCATACTTTGAACATGTTCTCTTCTTTAATTCCTAGAATGTTTTATTTCAAAACACTTCATACAAAAATCATGAAGAATTTGATATGAATAAACCATATCAAATATATTTTTATTATTTTATGGGTATTGTTTATTCATTTTAACCCTTTCAAAACAATTCAGAAATTCAATTGTGCATGAACAAATGCACAATTTCCACTTTCTTATCCACTGCTCTTCATTTTACTATCCTTATTTATTTCTCCCTCTCTCTATGAAATAACCATGTTTGGGTTTTTTAACCCATGATTGTCAATATTATGTGCAAGCATGATCTTTATTCAATATGAAAACCTACACAATGTGAGTTCTTATTCATTCTCTTGAATGTGTAGACATTCGTTCACATTAGGTTCTCATTTCCCAACAAGACTATAATGTTTTTCTCTATTCCATCCATTATGTATCAACTAAGAAGAAAATGTCTTTAGATAATGTTTTTTGTGTAGTTTTTTCCTAGAACACTATGAGATTAAACAAATCATGTATTTTGGATCACATTATAGTTCGTCAAGAAAGTAGTATGTTTATTAGAACCACCACTTCTTTGAGAATCACAACAAGTGTTTTTACATACTATTTTCATGTTTGAGGTATTCATACTTCAACTAAGTACAATTATTCACTGAACCATCATTCTTCACAAAGCATGAAGAGGGTGTGAATACCATTCATGTTTCTATAGGCCTATAGAATTCAAAATATTATAATGGTTCAACGTAATCTAATTTAATCATGATTCTTCAAATGCTAACATGACATTAATCCTTCACAAAATATTATCCCAAAGGTACACTATCTTGTGGAAAATGAGAACACCCAAATAACATTAATGTTTGAGAACATTCTTATTTCTTGGTGCCACTATATTTATATTCATTACCACTACCTTTTCATTTCGTAACCCCCAACTAAAATCCAGGAAAAATATTCTCTATAATGACAGAGATAAATATCACCGATTATCATGGAATATAAATTAATCATGAGTGGATTGAAATTTCATGACATTTAATTGTGTTTTCCTTCGAGATAATCCAACTTTTACTCTATGTGATAAATCACACACATGTGATTATTAATGCATGAAAACCATCTTCCCATAATCCAAAATCTCAAATGGCTCCCAACAAAAGAATTTCTAATTTTTCACAGTTAACATGATATTAATAATGAAAAAATGTTTCATAAATATTAAATTGTGTTCATCCAATTATTTCAACCTTATATTGATCATGGTGGCCAATGTTTAAACAATGGGCAATTCAACAATCTTCTCTAATGATATAGTGGAAAGTTAAGAGTTTGGAAAAAGAATATATTGGAAGTGTTCAAAAAAACTGTGTGGTTGATTCAGAAATAATTGGAATAGTAATTAAATTTCTCAAATCACATAAATTGATAGATGTTGTGACGTTTATATATTTATACATGGGTGAAAAGTGTCCATAAGAATCCATTAAATATTCAAATTGTTTAGAAGCTAACATTTAGTTTTTTATATATTGTATGATTACTACATGGTTGATCTAGTACCAATGTTATAACATATAATAAAATTGCATATCACACCCTCATGGGCTAAACCACACATAATAAAGGGAATGCATGATTAAGCCCAACTAATGTGCGACCTCTGTCTTCTGCATCGAGGGATTTATAAATTTAAATTCTAGAGATCTTATAAACAATCATCATACTCCTCTTCCATGTGAATTCTTGAAGGGATGGTCCTCCCCATGTGGTCAACTAATATTCCCATATGTTGTTTGATGGACTAGACTATTGGTCATATAATTTCTATCCATTTTTAACAAACACATTGAATAAATTCAATTTTAACTTAAATTAAAAAAGACATACGCCACATAACCACTTCTTCATCATTAAATAACACTTTCAAAAATATATATATATATTTTATTCATGGGGATTAAAAAATGGATTATTCATGAATATCATAATCTCAATGTTGTTCAATATAGGGTGTTTATGGATTTCATGGAATAGTGAAATATTGAATGACCCTCTTCAAATACACAATCTCTTCTTATTATTGAAATATTAATTCCAAATAACATTTTCAATATCACTTCATCCATTAATGGATGGTACTTGAATCATCACCATTGTTATAAACAATGTGTAATTTTTTAACAGATGTATTTTAAACTTATAACTTGTTAAACAATCATTACAATTACTAGGTGAAGTAATTATCCATGATATCCAATTTCATCAAATGTATCCATAATAATTCTCCAGGCATAACCATGAATCTAAATGTCTTCAATATAAGTTTCATGGAATATCAAGACTTAGGGACATCATCCAAGAACAAATAACATTGAAAATTCTTCACCTTATTGAAATTTATAAAATATTTTAATATCACTGATTGCCATTTAAAACCAATGATAATCATTTTACCACAACTAAAATCCATATATTAAGTGGGAACCTAACATGTTTCGTTATCTCATAAGATAAAAACCCTAAAAATGAAATAAAGGGTTATAAAAGACTCATCTAGTAAATATACCCTACATATGTTTTTCTAAAGCAAATAATCATAAAACACATCCTCAGGAACCCATGGAATAAAAAATTTGGTATCACAACTTTTCTAGATAGTATCACCAAAAATTAACCTCAATAATATAAACAATATATTCCCAAAAATTACTCACCCTAAAAAAGTATTTCATAGAAAAATTAGAAGTTGATTTCTAAAAAATACATTCTAAAGAAATTATTCCCATATATATAATAGGAAAATAGAAGGAAAAAATTATATATATTTTTATAAAATATTTTCCAATTTATCATAAATAAAGTAATTTAGCCCCGCATTCAAAATTAATTTTTATAATGGTAAATTAAAAAATGATTAGATAATTTATTTTTAAAATAATTTTCCATTATAGAGTAGTAAAATACGTATTAATTATCAAAAATTTATTTTGATTGGTAGAAATAAAATTTCATTATTAAAGAACAAAATTCGTTTTTATGGTTTTTAGAAACCATTGGTGAAAACCCACATTTTAAAAATATTAAATAAAATCCATGTAAAAATATGAGAATAAAAATATAAGGGTGACATGAGACATAAAATACATTGGTTTCTATATATAAATGAGTATATTGGTGGGATGTTAAATTCCTGACATTAAAGAAAAATATTTAATTTGAAGGGGATCTGAATTGTTCTGAACATCAATAATTTTAAAAGAGAAATAATTTAAAAAATTTATTCCTCATAGTAGAATGACAATGTAAATTGTAATATCATCACTTAAAATAAGAAAATGATCTTGTAAAATCATAGCTAAAATGCAATCATGTAAACTCTAGAATAGAACGCAAGGTAGTAAAACCCATCACATTAACATTTTGTTTTCAATTGAAAACCGATGAAGGGTTGATCATGTGATAGATATTTATATCCATATATTTCATGTATAATTACGATAAAATAAATCAATGTAAAATCTATAGACCAGTAAAATGTAATAAGAGATGAATACGAATCACATATTAAAGATTAAAAGTTCAGATACAAAAAATACCTACATTAAATTCTACTTGGTTGATCATTTCCCAACCACCTCCCCATTTGGTCATTCTCCCTTTATTAATTAAACAATGCAAAATATCATAGTATTTTGGTTATACAAATGAATAAAAAATTTGGGGACATACGGTAGGAGAGACTAGATCGGAATTTTAGAGGAGCTATGGATTTGGAATTCGTTGGGAAATGACATTGAAGTGATATCATTTAATATGCGATGATAATGAAATAATTACAAAAATACCAAAAACATATTCCAAGATAGATTAAAAATATTCTTGGTATAATTGCCAAAAAAGTGTGATATAATACGTTTTGTGGTGATAATATAACACCATAATATTTAAAAAAGATGACTAATTTTGTTAGTGTAAACAAAATGCCACAATATTCCTAAGAAAACCATGAAATATTGAATTTAAAATACGATTATTATAAAATAGCTATTGTATTATAATTAATTTATCACATATTGTAATTTATGGAAAACATTTAAAAATCATACTCATTATAAAAATATTTATAAATTCTTCATAAATAATAAATCAATATTTAGTAAATTAATTTTATGATTAAAAAATATGTTTCTTTAAAAAAATGATTTTCATTTCTATTTTTGTGTGAATATTACAATTAATTTATATAAATATTAGAAATTGTATTTTATAAAATATATATCTTTTCAGAAATTATCATTTAAATAAAATTAAATTTTTATATTTTTCTAAAATGATTGATTTTATAATGAATATTGAAAATAGTTATTTCTATTTAAAACCCAATATTCTATTCAATTATTAAAAAATTAATTTTCTAATTTATATTAGCTTTAAAATTTAATTACATATTTTTTTACAAAAATAATCTAATTATATTATATTGATAGAATATTATTCTATAATTTTGTATAAAAATATTTTATACTTAATAATATTTTTTGTTATAAAATTTTTTTATCTCATTTAGCCAGTTTAAATTTTTCCAAAATTATATACACTTTTTGTTTTTAATCATTAATACATATAAATTTTTTGGACTTTGGAAGATAATATTTGATAAATTGGCCCTTTCGTTTTTGGGTATTATAAATAGTAATCATACTAAACATTTTTCACCATGGTAAATGTAAAATGGAATAATTAAGGGGTAATATAATTTCATGAGGACTAAAATATCAATATAAATTATTCATTAAATTTATTTTATGTGTACATATAGTCCATAATAATCCATGATTCAAATTTATGACCTTTGTTTCATGTTTCATTGATTATGACCTTCAAAATACTATATACATCGAAAAAGAAACAATTTCACAAAATTTCATTTAAATAATTATTATAAGCTCAAAATGAGATAAAATTAATATGGCAGTTAATATAAATTGGTATTTATATTATATTTAATTTATTTTATGATTATTATTTATAGATTATTTTAATAATGAATTAATTATCTTAAATTTTTACACAATGTCAATGTGGTATTTATTTAATTAAAAAAGAAAAGATATTATTTGAAAAAATAAAAAGTATTATTATTTTAATAATTTTTCACATTACAAAATTTATAAGGTATTTATAACATATTCTGGATGTGTGAAAGGATTAGATTCCAAATAAATATTTTTTTAAGGTTTTTAAATTCAAATTAAATGAATTGGTTCAAAAATGAAACTAATTATATTTTATAACAAATAATGGGTTTTTGAATGATTTAAAATTGGAAAAAACAAATATTCCTAAAATTGAAGGGATACTTTTATATAATATTAATTTTGGAGAATTTTTGGGAAAATAATCTTTTTTAGTTTCTTCCATTACAACTAAATTGTAAACACTTTTATATCAAGATAATTATCAAAAGGGTTTAAACATGTTGAAATAAAATGATTAGGATGAAAAAATCCCCAAAACATGTCCAATTATTATTTTACTGGAGTATTGCAACACATCCTAATATTATATTTCAATATAATCAATATAAATATATATCAACATTAAAATTTATATATATTAATTTAATTATTTATGAATTTCTAAGACTTACCTTCTTTTCTCTTATATAAGGAAGCCTCTATTCCTTTTTTATTCACACATAACGATACATTTTTATACACCAATACCATCCCAAACACCATCCTAAATACATAAATCTCTTATATAGGACATGGTTTGTTCGTAAAACCATCCAAGGAATGATTTTTTTTGTAAAACATAAGAGTTTTCTTTTGATGATTTTGTATAGTTATTAATCAATAGTTTTTGATTTATTTCATATTCAACATCAATAAAAATGTATTCAAGATTTATAAAATAATAACACAATTTTTATATAGATTATTGAATTTTAAACCATTAATTTCATGAAAAATATCCATCTCATATCCCATGAAATGGGAAATGAAACTGTCATTTGGGTGTATGATGTATTTTCGCCTCATGGACTATTGTAATTGATTTTACATCACCTCCACTTATAGTTTGTTTTAACTATAAATTTATTGTTTTTATATTATATTAATTAAATATTAATTACTTTTAAGGATAAATTTATAATCTATTGTCTAAAATATTCATTCATCAAAAAATAATAACATCATCTGTGCTTATGTGTGGACTACCACCACCATGATGAAGTGTGATTCGTTTTTCATCCCCACTTCACATGGATGATATATATATATTTAAATAAATAATATTTTATTAATAATTTCATTTCAAATATATAAATATAAAATTTGATTTACCTTCAATCCATAATGATAGCTGAAAAATGTAAACATTACACATCTGTATGTACGGTCTACCATCTCCATGATTGTGAATTGGTTAATTTTTCATAGACATATTTCATGATTGGTTTAAGAGAATTATTGTTCATTAAAAATAATAATAATTTCAATATTATTTGTTGTGATATGAAGGAATAATAACTTCTCTGACTATAGAAATGCTATCGAATTTACTTTCGATATATGATTTTAATATCACCAAAATTTATAACATACACTTCAACAAATAATTAATTTAGTATAAATGATAATAAATAAAATAAAATTGAAATATAAAGGTAAAAAATAATATTATTTAATAAAATTTTTTATATAATTTTTTATTTAGGATGACAATGAACATATGTGGTGAGTCAGACTCAAGTTAATGGACTTCATTTAAACAAACCATCTTTTAATGTTTCATTTCAAACTTATCTTCTTTCATGTCCATATAATTTAAAATAACTGTATAACATGTTTATATTGAATTAAAATATTTACAAATTATATTTTATACCTATTTGTAAATTATTACAATGGTTATCAAAATAGATCAATTTACATAATTTTAGACATTCTTTACAAAAAACCAATGTAATGTTCAATTATAACCCGTATAATTACATTTCATTTTGTCGCCACCATAACCATTATCATATTTCTATCTTCCATTAATTTACTTCATGTTTTCTTAAAATAATAACCCACTATTCCTCTATTTTGATTATTTTATTTTGGAAATTGTGTTTTGAAAAGAAAAGGCATGTAAATATTATAATTTATTTCTCATATAAGATCAAAATATCTTTAAATGGTTTTGTGATAAAAAATAGAAGCATAAAAATTTTGTTAACATGTTATGTTGAATTTTTATTATAAAAAATTAATTAGCTGATATAATATTTTTAAAAAGAAACTATTGTTTCACTATTATCTTGTCATTAACATTATATATAGTAATCATATAGTTATGGTGAAAAATAAAATTTGTCTTATTAAAAAGTATGAACAGTTGTGCCTAAATTATGAAATAAATATTAAATTATTATTTTCTACATTTTATGAAAATTTATTTTTTTAATATATGTTAATAAAATTGTTTTTAAAGTAAAATATTATTTATTTTTCTAAAACATTAAAAATGTGATTTTTAAATTCAACACAATATTTTTAATTAATATTTTATTCCTTAAATGCATTCTATAGAATGAAAATTGATTTATAATTTTTTTTAATCATGCTTAGATCGTGATAAGTTCAATAATAATATGGTATTAATTAAAACTCATTTTTACTATTCTTTATAAAATCAGATATTTTTAAAAATTACAAAAAAAATTAATAATAAAATATTTTTATATTGAATCCAATTTTTTTTTATTTTAAAAATATAAAATATGATATTTTAAAATTTATCATTGACATGAAAAATAAAAAAAAATTAAAAAAAAATATTTTAAATTTAACTTCTTAAATAGTTTATGTTCTCAACAATATTTTATAGTGATATCTACATTGATGTGTTTAAATATATTAGTTTATATAATTTAATAATAGATATTATAATAACAACATCTAAAATGTTGTTAATTTTATTTATTAATATACTAAACTTCTTATTGAGGAATAATAATCCTTTGAAATGTGAAATTTTATATTTTATATATCCTATATACATAACCATTTTTTATTTTTATTTTTTTTATTTATGAGAGATTTCATGGTTGTTATAGTATTCATGGTTATATTCATCTAATTTTTGATGAATGATTTTAGTTTTTTGGTACTTATTAAACGATATATCAATCATACTACTAATTTAGAGTGAATTATATTCCAAAATCTCAGGTTGTTACACACACAAACAATGATTTAATTATCTATTGTGTAAGACTAATTAAAATTAGTTACTAATGATATGGGATAATAATAATAAAATTATTTTATTATATTTTATAATGTTGAATGTAATAGTTTCCAAATTATTAAAATACAACCTATCATTTATTTATGATTTTCCAAAACAACCCTTCACAATACTCAATTAATCAAATCCATTCTCTTACGGAATAAAATTAGACCACAAATATTAATTATATAATATCTATTTTGGTAACTATATTGATGTTGGAATAAAGATAATGGAATTTATTATATTATCCCATATTTATCTAGAGATATCTCCATATTTTGTTGGGAAATATTTTTCCTCTAATTGAGATTTTTTTTGTGTTTTAACTTAGGTATTGTTTGGGTGCAAATAATAAATTTTGGAAGGGAGTGGGAAAGTACACAGTAGGTGCATGGTGTGACCAAACCATGTTCCCCAGCCAAACATACAATACGGACCCAGACCGAGGGGATTCTCAAGATTAGAAACAATTTTTTTAACCGTTAATCCATATTTGGATTTTCATTTAACCCCAAATAATAGGTGTATAGTTAAGGGGCATGGTTTGGCATACCAAGTTCCCCTTCTCAAAAAACCATGTACATATTTTTTATTATCCAAAAAATTATAATTAATATTATCTATACCTCCAGTTAAACCAAAAATCATATAGAAAATAAAAATAATAAAATATTTTAATTTTGGTAGGCTCTTATAAGAATTCTTTAGGATCATGGCCTATGTTCTTAGAAAATATAATAGAGTATTGCATATCTTCACCCCCTCGATTTTTGTTATAATTCAATTTATATATTTATCCACCTCAAAATCCTCTCCCTAGATAAAAGAGGGTTATTTATCAATTTGTGGATCTATATCTAGATTTAAGTTTGTTAGATCATGATTTGTTTAATCGTGAATCATATTTTAAGATCTCAATCATATTCTTCACCAAATTCATTATTTATCTGCATTAAATTTTCATTTTTACACTAGTCATAATTTTTCAATGAAATGAGGTACGAGTTCTAAATTCCAATCCTATATTCTTGATTAAATGTTGTGTTTGTAATTGGGTGAATAATAATTTCTAGGATTGGGAATCTTAATTGATAAGTGATTTGATTTGATTTAATTTCTAGGAGTTCACAGTTTAGGTTAATTTTTGTAATCTATAGGTGCAATTGAATAAAATAATTGTTGAATTATTTAATGGGATATTGGGATTGTGAAATTGGATTTGATATCAGTTTTATTTCATGTTTACTTATTTAATGGTATGGAAAGTTTCTAAAAATATTATGAAATAATTAATTGTTGAATTTATTATTTCGTAATGAGTTTAATTATTTTGATTAATTAATTGTTTAATTAATTTACAGGAATTGTTAAGATCATGGAATTTATTTAATTACATTAAATAATTTTCTAATTAATTAATGAGGTTGTTAATAATTAACTAATGAATTAATTAACGGATTAATGAGATAAATAATATTTTTAATTATGATTGATTAATTGGGTTATTAATTAAGGTGTTGATTTAGTACATGTTATATTGTGATTTATATGATATTGTGATATATGTGAATTGAAATGATGAATTATTAAAATGTAATTTAGATGTAAATTGAAATGATAAATGATAATAATGAAATTCAGTTATGAATTGAGATAATGATTTCCAACAATTTCATTCATATATAAATTGAGATGAAGAGTGGTTGCTATGGAATTCTTATATAAAAATCAAGATAATGAATGGTAAAAATGAAATTTTGAAATATAAATTGCGATCATAAATGGTAATGATGTAATTCTATAATATAAGATCCAATTGGAATAGTTCATACTTTGGCATGGGCTAAATTAGGTATTGAGGTTTGGGTGTCCATTGAAACATGAGGTTTTATGTGGTTAAATAACAAAAAATTGATAATGTGAGAACTGTTTACTTTTTTATCGTACTTATTTAATTATAATGTAGTTTACATTGTTTTCATGGGATATTTTTTTATACACTATGGCTTATGGCCTTCTATGTTGTACATACAACATACTTGGGCTATATAATCAGTACCCAAATACAATTCATGATTGTAGGACATGTCCAGGATAAAGGTAATGTGTTAGATGGATATTTTGGATGTATCCTGGATGAGAGAACCATACATGGATTCAGTACTCACTTGGAAGTTTTCAGTGGCTTTTTTATTTTGGGGTATGTATATTGATACTTGAAACATACAATGGTATAGAATATCTACTATTTAATTTTGATATTTTATTTCTAGTCCTGGTCATCTTATGATACATGTATTGTAATGGTTATTATATCATTTGATAATTATTATTTTGTTATTGTTATTATTTTTGACTGGTGTATTGCTCTGGTAAAAGAGGTTATAGTCTCCCTATGATAGATATTAGTCCCTCACTATAAGTCATGAGCCTTTGGTATACGATGAAGTGAGGTTGAGTTTATTTGAATGATTGGATTGGGGAAGCAATGTGTGGCTCCTAGTTCGAGACATTACAATGTGGTATTAAAGCCTAGTTTTATATTGTTTTCCATTTTTATTACAATTTGGTAAATTTAGACAACATACTAGGAAGAGTTGGACCTTGGTAATGAGCTTCTACATGGGTGTAACTAAACCATGTATGGAGGAGAACCTATGTACTCAGGGTGGGATAATAGTTTTTGGATGTTTTTGTAATAGTTTAATGTTATTTCACCTTGTGTGAAAAACATGTTGTGATGTGTGAATCAGATTTTTCAGATTCTATGTTGTTTGATTAATGGAATGATATAATATGAGAGTTGAGTGTGACTTCATAATTTTTGGCACTCATGGTTATTTTTTGGAAAACAACATTTTAGGTATGCATATGGAGATGACTTTTAGTAAGTTGTTGAACTTGAATTTTTTTTCCATTCTTGTGTGTTTTAAATGAAAATTATGTCTAACATAAACATAAAAATATGAATAATGATACAAAATTTATATAAATGGGTGTATAATGAGACAGTTTATTATGATAATGAGTATACCCTTTGCTAACCACAACCTATATGGGGTTTGGTTAAGGGTAATGATATCACCCTTGTTATCACAGTGTGGTAAGGTATATGGAAAAACACTTGGTGTTCCTTATTATGATTTCATCATCTTTAATTATGATAAAAAAATTTCTGTATCAGGAGAATTGTTTTAGATTTATAGAGATATGCATCCTTGGAGATGCTTGTACATAGGAGGACTTAGTGTTATTGCTGATGATGCTTCAACAGTAGTGGATTCTGGGGCACCGATAGTACCGGGTGAGGAAGCAAGATATAAGTTCCGAGAAAACTTCTCTCCCTTCATGTAGTTTATAGAGGGAGTCATAGAGGTTAATGGTTTGTGATCCTATACAAGTTTTTCTAATACCTCACCACTTGAATTTCATAGATTTTGTGGCCTTGAAGAAGAAGAGTTCTGGATAGATTATATCCTAACAATAATTAACCATTAAGAGGCTCCTTCTAAGAAGATGTTCAACTTGTAATATTATATGTCATGAGGATCAGTGAACAGAAGGTGAGATATTCACACTCAGACTGGGAGGGTTGATTTTATGATATGGAAAGAAATCCTAGAGAATTTATAGAAGTACATCAATATGTAGACACTTAGGATGTATAAAGAAGGTGGCTTCAATAGGATTAATTTTAGGAGTATGTCTCGAATGGACTATGATAGATTCTTTACATGCTTTCTGAGCTTTTCTCCACTAATAGTAGGGGATGATACAACTACAACTAGGAATTTTCAGGATATAAATAAATTTTACATTATGTCTCATGATAACCTGTTTGAGTTAAATATATTTTATAGGGTGTTGGATAAGGCTCTCATGGCTAAGGAGAATAGGAAAATGGCTTCAGGTGTTGTAAATATGGTTGTTTTTGGATGATCAAAATGTAAATATTTTGATAGGAGGAAGTATGGCTAAGATAATTCTAGCCAGTGAGATTGAATGAAAAGTGGACATAGGGATAGAATAGTTGGTCATGCTCTTTCCACATTTAATCTCACTAGTGCGATAGGAATGGAAAATATTGTAGGAATGGTCCTTGACCACTATTAGAGTGTCGATCTTATGGTAGGATGGTACATCTATAGATGTTTTGAAGGAAATCATGGTAAACCTTTAGTGATGGTGTAGCTAGGTAGAATTCAGATGTTGGATAGGGATCCTCTAACCTATATTATGATGGAAGTTAGAGTTCTATGGGTCATGGATGTATAGGCAGTGGATGAGGTACTCTAGGGAAAGAGATCTCATATCATTACAGTGATAAAGAGAGGGAACATAGACTTTATCACAGTGAAAAGGGGATGGACAGTTGCATGCAATTCATTCAATACTTGATGATAGCGATCCTAGACCATTGACCGTTAAATTTACTATTTTTGTAGATTCTATTTAATATAGTCATTTATTTAATATTGGTACCTCTCATTCATTTATTTCTTCACATCTTTTGAATGTTTTGATCCTAGGAGTGGAGATTGTGAGTGGGGTTTTGATGTTAGATACACCATTGAGAGTAAAAATATAGGGACAACTATTTATAAAAGGGGTCTTCTATAATGGTTGGGGAGTATGTTTTCTATTTGGATATTTACATCCTTGATATGACAGGATTTGACCTAATTGTGTAATTTTTCTGTATAGTAGCATATAGATATCACATAGATTACTATATAAAGATAGTGATTTTTACATCTTTGGAGGGATAACATTATATAAAACATGGAAAATGTGATATCAACTCATGTCATGATAGTCCATTTGACAAAAAACATGGAGATTTTACCACCCATTATCCAGTATATTGTTGGATGATGATATAGTAATGTAGACTCTATTTCCAAATATAGTTTCTGGATTTCAGGATCTGTTTCTAGAAGGGATCTTAGGGCTCCTACTATAGATACATATTGAATTCACTATTGATAACAAGCCTAGGGAAGATCTAGTTTCAATTCCACTACACTGAATGGCACAAAGAGAGCATCTATATCTCAAGACATAGATTGAGTAGTTGAAGGATAATGATTTTATCTATGTGAGTATATCTCCTTGGGGATCTGTAGTCTTGTTTGAAATAAAGGATTTGGGACCTATATGCTTGTGTGTTATTTATTGTAATTATAACCCGATGATAGTGAAAAAATGGCATCCTCTTCTACATGTCGATTATCAATTTGACATGTTTAGTTGGGATTTTGTTTTATTCATGATCCACGTGAGATTACAGTATCATCAATTGAGGGTTTGACCATCTGATATATTGAGGACTTCTTTTAAGAGTATGTATCGCCTATATGAGTTCTTTGTAATTCTATTTAGGTGAATAATTCCCTAGAAGTGTTTATTCCTTTGATGAATAGAACCTTCCATTAATACATGGATCAGTTTGCGGTGGTGATTGTTAAAGAAATATTGGTGTACTCAAATACTAATTCTGATCATTCGAAACATTTTGAAATCATCCGAAGTACACCAAGGGAGGATTAAATATACAACAATATATCTAAGTGAGAGTTTTGAATTGATCAGGTACACTTCATGGATCATATCATAACAGATTGTTGTGTATCAGTGGACCCATAAAAGGTTGAGGTAGTAGTTTCTAGAGATAATCCAAATACCATATTTGAAATCTGCATGTTTATCAGGTTAAGTGGATATTTCATGATGTTCGTAAAGGAATTTCCCCATTTGGAAACACATCATTCAAGCATAAACATGAAATGAGTAAATTCTTAATGGTAGGAAGCATGCAATAAATTCATCCAATATTTTTTCAAATCCATGACATCAACAATAGTCGAGATCCTACCTAAAAATGGAGGAGTAATTAATGGTTTTTAATGATTGTAGGATATAACATGGAGTAGTGTTGATGTAGGGAGATCAAGTTGTAGAGTATGGGTCTTATCAGTTCAAGAAACATTAGAGTAATTATAATTTTCATGACCTAGAGATAACATCATAAGTATTTTCTTTGAAGTGTTTACATCATTATATGTTGGAGGAGATGTTTACGATGTATACTAATCACACGATCATAATGTATATATTAAAACAAAGATATTTGAATCTCCAACAGTGGTGGTTGGTTTTTTATGTGTATTCATTTTATTTTGATAGAGAATACACTCCTAGAAATGGAACTAATGTTTCTGATCCTTTAAGAAGGAAAACTCAGACTCATGTAGTTCATGAGTCTAGTATAGAGTGTAAGATGATGATTCTACTAGCTCTGATGCGTGTAGTGTTTCAAGGGGATCATGACAATATGTTTGTCATATTTTCTTCATTAGATTACACACTTTATATATAGACAATAGATAGATAATAAAAGGATATATACTATTATTACATGAGGTAAATCCTTGATGGTTATGAGACACCATCAGAATAGACCATAGATGAGGATGAGAACATCAATGTAATAAATCTGGTTATTGGGCCTATGATTATATGGGAAGATTTGATGTGGGTATTTCATTCCTTTATGTATGAGGTGCAACCAGGGTTGAAAACCT
The DNA here is from genome assembly GCA_963277665.1 of Viscum album. Classification (NCBI taxonomy): domain Eukaryota; kingdom Viridiplantae; phylum Streptophyta; class Magnoliopsida; order Santalales; family Viscaceae; genus Viscum; species Viscum album. Next base: position 1,226,695,255 of record OY728127.1, on the reverse strand, counting down.
ATATCGTGACCAACATTGAAGGTTTTGGTGTCTAGGAATGAAAAATGGGATAGCTTGGTTCATGAAATTATTTTACACCAGTTAATTGGTGATGTCTAAGCATCAATGGCATTGTGGTATAGTACATCTGCTGACTATTCCAAAATGGTAGTGTGATGAAGTTACTAAGGATTTCATGGTGGGTATCAAAAGGATGCATCATAATAATGATGTAATATGGGTTATTAAGTAACCTTTGAAAAAGGTAGAACATTTCGTTCTTATGCAGGTGACATTATCAGGGTATTAGTTGGGAGAGTTGTACATTCAGGAGATAATCATCATGCACAAGGATCGACGAACTATGGTTTCAAAATGTGACATGTGATTTAATTCACGATTCTAGAAGAGAATGAATATGGTTCTTAGTATAGAATTTTTATTGATTATGGTATTCCACCCATAGACATATGGGTAGTCATAGTGTAATGTACATGTGTTTGTAGATATGTTGTGGGAATGATTCATAGACATTGGTGGATCATTGGAGAAGCACCTAGATTTGGTCAATTTTTCGCATAATAATATTTACAAATATTAGATATATATTGATCCATATGATGGTCATTCTGTTTGTCCATGAAGATCACTACAATGTGTGGTTAAGTCAGGTGATTAATAGATTTTGGGACTGAGTGTCAGGAAGGAGATTTCAGAGAATGATCAGAATTTTCAAAACCTGGTCTATATGGATCAAAATAGAAAGAATTAATATGATGATATAAATTTATGATCCTTACAATTTATATAGGGTGACCATATATTCATTAGGGTGTCACCTAGGGTGGGTTACCATAGGACTAGGAATGTTGGTGCCAATGTTTGTTTGACCATTTCACATTCTGGAGAGAATCGGGCTAGTTGAATACCAATTAGATCTTCCAAAAAGATACAGAGCTTTGAATGACATTTTTCATGTGTCAAATAAATGACAATATAACCCCATCACTAATACTGTGAATGATGTGTATGACATTGTTCTTGAGATATATTTTTCGTTTGAGGAGAATCCGATATGTGTGTTGGATCACAGAGAGAATGTGTTTTCGGGAAAGAAAGTGCATGTTTTTTGTGTATTGTGGAATTATGGGAATATACCAGAGGAAACATGGGAGAGAGATGAAGATATGCATAATTAGTGGCCCAATCATATTTATATTGAATCATAGTGATTATTCTGAGTACACATTAGAGATTTTTTGTTATATTGTGGGGAGATTGTAATGTTATAGCCTTTTTTTGGAGATTTCTCGGACTTATTTTCTGAAAAACCTATTTTTTAGAATATTGTTTTTTTGTGTTTTAAACATAGGGTGTGTTTTTGTGAATAATGTAGATTTTTTAATGAAATGGTAAACTACATGGTTGGCCCATTGTTTTCCCAAACCAAGTGCCCCATGTCTATAAACTTTGTGAACCCTGTCAGAGTGGTTTGGAATGGTTGGTGCAAAATTTTTCCAAATGTGCACCCTATTAAGAGAAAACCATTCCCCAATACAAAAATAGCATAGTATAGGCACATAGTTTGGAAAACTGTGTTCCCTTTCCTAAAAAAACCATGTGTGTGTTTTTAATTAACCAAAAAATTAGATTTAAAATTATTAAAATTACCCATTTTAACCCTACATCGACACTAACATAGACATAATAAAATCCTCAAATAAATGGAGGCTCTTATATATATATATATATTATAATTTCCCCTAAAATTCATTCTTAGTGATTTTATGGGATGATTAATGTCGTGCACCTACCTGGGTATGTTCTTTCTTCCCATCTAGTACTTTCTCTCACCCACAATCTTCTGCCCAGTTAAAAGTGGGATTTTCATCCATTAATGAATCATGATATTTTACAAGATCTGGGTTTGTTAAATATTAAATCAATTAGTCATGAATCTAGTTTTCCGATGTAGATCTTGTTCTTCATTGCGTTATTGATTGATCTACCTTGAAATGGGGGTTTTCATTAGCCGGTGTTTGTCAAATAATTTAGTAATGTGGTCTTAATTCTATGGACATTGTCAGTCTTTAATTATTTGTATATAATTGCGTGAATTGAAATTGATAATATTATGAGATTTCATTGATAATTTAATTTATTTGATTCAATTTCCATGTTTTACGATTTAGATTAACATTGGAAATCATGTGGAGGAATTTAATTAATTAATGGGATATTGGGATTGTGAAATTGGACAAGAAATTAGATAAATTAATTTTGAAATTATTTAATGTGATTTTTAGATTTTGAAATTGATTTTGATAATTAATTATTGATTTTTAATGAGATATCAAGATTGTAATATTTAATGTAATAATTAATTGTTGAATTAATTATTTCATTATTCATATTGTGGATTTAGATTAATTAATTGAAACATTTGATAATGGGAATTTTGTGATCGTGGAATTTATTTTAATTATATTAATTAATTGTTTAATAAATTAAGGGGGTGGAGGTGATTAATTAATTTTTGAATTAATTAATAGAATAATGAGAGAAATGACATTATAAATTTGGACTAAATCATTGATGAATAAATTAATGGGTTGTTGTGGTACATGTGTTATTGTAATTTATATGATATATTTATATTTCGAAAGATGTGAATTGAAATGATGATTTGTATAAATGGAATTCATCTAGGAATTGAAATGATTAATGGTAATAATGACATTCTAATACGAATTGAGATGATGAATAATAAAAAATGGAATTTAGATATGAATTGAGTTGAAGAATGGTAAAAATGGAATTCTGATCCATAAATCATAATAAAGAATAGAAAAAATAGAATTGTGTTATATTAATTGAGTAAGTGAATGGTAACAATGTAATTATTTCATATGATATCCCATTGGGATAGTTTCTATATCATAATGATCTGAAGTAGGTATGAGGTTTGGGATTTGACAACAATATGGGGTTTTATGTTGTTAAATTAAAAAATTTCAAAATGTGATAATCGTTTCCTTATGCATTGTACTAAATTCATTATACAAATTCATACTATTTTTTGTTGGGATTATTTTTTAGATGTCGTTGGTGGTGGCCTACTATGTTGTACTGACACCCTACTTGAGCTACCTGATCGGTACACAAATATAATTAATTTTTCCAAGATAGGATAAGGGGAAAATCCCTATGTTATATGGTAGATTTTGATTGAGCAAGAATGAGGGACCAAGACATGGATTTAGAGCTCACATCATAATTTTTAATTAATTTTTTTATTTTGGGTTATAATATAGAAACTAAAAACCTACATTTTAAAGCAATATTAATTTTTTTAGTTTTGATATTATATTTCAAGATTTTGTCAACTTGTGATTCTAGACTATTTTGGTTATTATATCATTTAGTTATTATTATTCTATTATTTTTCACATTTTACACTGGTGTATTACTCTGATAAATATTCCCTTTATCAATAATAGACCTTCACTTCTAGTCAATAGCCTCTAACCTACAATGAGGTAAATCTAAGGTCATGTGACTGACTGCCTCAAGGTACCGGTGTGTGAATAATAGGATAGGACATTACATCTATGAAAAGGAATTAAAAATGGAATTATAAAACTTGTACTAGGAATATAATTGAAACTAATAAAATTTAGTGATTAAAATAAAATATAATTAACTAATATATTTTTGACAAAATATTATAAATGATGTTTATAAATTAGTGTTGCAGTGAATATGGTTCTAAAATAATCTATTACAAATTTAATTTTTAAAAAATTAGGAAAAATTGCATTAGTGGAGTTCATGAATTATGGTAATTAATTCTCATCTTAATAATGTTTTCTTTGAGACTTATTGAATCAATAACTCAGTTTTTATTTTTGTGGTGTATACACATAATGGTGATTTCTTATTATCAGGTTCCCAATGAAATAAAATTTATTTATAAATTCATTTGATATTCTATCTTTCATAGAGATTATATTGAAAAGATAAATTTGTTTTAAGGGATCTGGATAAATCAAATACCCTTTCATTGAGATATTAAGTTTCATCATGAAAATAAAACATCAATGCATGGATTCATAAACCCTATGATTTTATATATGGAATTCCAATTAAATTTGGTTAAAATTACACTTTTTATTCAAATATTATTCTTTAATGAATTTATTCAACTAGAAAGTATGACAATGGTAGGAATAATTCACATTTCATTAATTATTATCATCAATCCATGACAATATTTTCCCTTCTTGAAAGTATTATCCATTTTAAGTGGATTCAAAATTATATTTTATCTTATTTCACATTATATATTCAATATTCTTTTTTTAATTTATATTTCATTACCCCGTTTTATGATATGGGTTTCATGAAAGGTATTCAAAAAAATATTAAAATGTCGTTCCTTCTATGATAATAATTCATATCTTCCAGTTCACATTTCATTATTTAATCCTTTATGTTTTTTAACGATCCATCCTTGTATTGTTTTCATTAATGAAAAATTTTGACAAAAATTTACATTGTTATTTTATAATTTCTTTTGAATTGAATTGTTAATTTATCATTATGAAAATTTTACAAAAATATATTACTAATAATTTAAATCTTCCCATTTTATTTTTTGATGACCATTAAATGATTTATTTCTTATGATGATATGTTTTATTTATATCCTCTAATCTATCATATAAAATAGTCTATTTGTTTGACAAAATATGTGTTATCATTTGATTTAATCCATAATTTAAATATAAGTGGTACCATTTTTTAATGTTATGAATCCATTTTTTTCTCCACGGGTTCCCTATTATATGCTAAATGATTTAAATCTTGTTGAATACATTACACCATATATTATTCAAAGATATGTTCTTTTGCAATAAAAAGATTTCAATATCTTAATGTAATATGATAATTTTAATTTATCATTTTATGTAACAGACAACATTTTTATTAGTTAATTGAGTAATATGAATGTTTTAAAGTGGCACGTCGATCTATGAATTTACATTAAGGGACGGGATGGTGTGTTAGATCACTCTAATTTATTACGTATTTTTGTATAACACATTAGATAAAAATTAATGGAATTCTTATAATTGTGGGTATGATATGATCTCAGGATTGTGCATTTTTTTAATTGTGGTTAATCTATAATATAACAGTGTGTATGGGGGTAATAAAATAAATTTATTATAATAAAATTATGTGTTTTTGTAATTTCAGATAATATCTGATCTTAGGATTGTGTATGCAAAAAATATCATTAACACACCTAGATTAAAAATTTATTACAAAATGTGACCAATTATATACTTGTAGAAGACTGTGTTCCCTACTTCTTATTGGTAATTTTGTAAAGTGTAAAATAACATAAAATGTTGGTGGATTTTTTTAAGAAAAACTCAAAAAAAGCATGATATTTCATTGATCATCTAATACATAATGGGATGGACATATTAGTTACATATGAAAAAGGTGAGTTATAAAACCTTTAATGTTAACAATTAATGAATTAAGAGATGAAGTTAACACATGTGAGACATGAGGCATATCAATGTAATATAAAAGGGGTGATAATAATACACATCAAAATAGAATCATAATTTATTATAATATCATCAATGAAATATATGAATTTTGAAATAATATAAAACATTGTATCATAAAAAAATTGAATGATAGCCACTCTGAGAACATAATATAGCATGATTTTCATTACCTATCCTTCACCATATATAGTTTCTCATGTGATAAACAATTTCATAATGCACTACAGGTCAATATAACCCACATGTCACATTCAAATTATTTACATTCATAATTGTTCCACATAGAACATAAAATGGATGGATGATTCTCAATACATAAAATTCTTTAAATATGGATTAATAGTTACAAATATAATTATAAAAAATAAATTATTAATAGGTATATCTATGTCAATAAATTTTAGTTCAAATGAAGATGTGTATTCTTAGGAAAACAATTTTTCCCGTAATGCTTCACGATAATTTGTGTTGCATAGTGGGTATACATAAAAATTCATGAGGGGGGATAATGATAATGATAATTGGATTATATTTAACAATAAATCAAAAATATGGTAATAGTTATATGTAAAACCATATTACAACATGAATAATTTGATATAAATGTTATAATTTATATAATGTTCTGGAATAAAAAAGATGTGGAGTGGAACTGTTACATTGTGAGGGAAATTTAGAAATCATGGGATGCACTTCTTATAATCGTGGTAACACCAAATAGGGATATAGAGATAGAATAGAAGGGTAAATTGATGATCCATGTGTTTTGAGTTAGAAGGAATGAGTAGTTGGGTAGGTTTTTATATCAAATGTTATGAGATTTCTTTATTAATTTGTAGACATAGGTTTTGAACTCTATATAATAAAATAACCAAGCAATAAAAATTTCCAAATGTTTTTTCTAACTTTTTGACCCAATAGGAGGGGAATTCAATATTTTTTATGTTTATGAGTTGAACAAATTATAATAATAACCATGGTGATGGGGAAGTGACACTTGTTCATATGGTCATAAATTTAAAAGTAAAAAAAGTAATTTAGGTTTTGGGGGTATTCATTAAGATTATATATAATTAAAAAAATATGTACAAAATAATTTTTTTAAGGATAAATATGAATTTGGTCATATCTAATTTTTTTTTGTTTTATTACATTACTTTTGGTAAACTATGATGTCATAATATAAAAAATATTATTTATAGCATATTTAATTTTCAGCCAAAAACATTAAAATCTTTGAAAATTTTAAAAAATAAACAATTGATAATTTTAATGTTCTTTATTTAAAAATAATACTTATTTTATCAATAAAATTTTATAAATATGAAACATTATTAATTTTTTATTAAAATACCTAATTAATATAAAAAACATGTTTGACTCATATTATTCATTTCATATCCTATGAAAATTAAATTGGGATTAATTAAATTAAATTAATATTTAATTTTATTAAATATAATATTATAATAATGTTTCATTGAAACATTAATTATTTAAAAAATTCGATAATTTATCAAAAGATTTTCTTAATTGTAACTAAATATATCACAATAATATAATTCTAATTTCATAATGTCAAAATTAATTTTCCATCAAACAAATAATAAAATCATCAGTCAAGTAATAATAAAAGAAATAAATATAATTAATTTTTTATTACAAATATAAAATAAAAATTCATACTATTATGGTGTTGATCCATAACACATTTTATCATTAGTTTAGGCTATATGGGAAATGTGAGTTTTGGTGGAACATTATTGGGAGGTGTTTGGTAAACCTAGTTCGAGACATGGTCCCAATAATCTTGAAAATATCCTATAAATGGTTTCTCTCATTCTTAAGTTGAAGAATATAATCTTGGTTTTGGTCATGGGAATGAATAGTGATGTCATATCCCTCAGAATCATAGATAAATGGGCTTCACACAACATTATAAAACTATTGAGACCATAACATCTTCCAGATATATAAATCGAACTAGATCAAAACCCTTATTATATAAAAAAATTAATTATCACTATAAAATGGATATGTTTTCAATGATTAATAATCGTAATTATCATTTAAATATGATATGATATAACTTATAATAGTGAAAAATCGAGAAATTAGTACATCTGTTTTATCTGTCTTCATTGCATTAAAACAATTTTATTTATTTAAAAATTTAATTTCATATATATAACCATATATCTTTAAATTATTCCTTCTGTTAGAAATTTAGAAAAAGGAACCTCATTTCATTCACTAACGAAAATGATGTTACATCAATTTAATCACCTATAATGTTTCTTATAGAAAACCATTCTTTTCATTCATATATATTACATCTAAATAGATCTATATTCAGTACATTTCACAAATAAATTTTTGAGGACCAAAATAGGTTAGTGACTTTGGATACTATGTACATAATCATCTAATCTGGTGAATGATATTCATTGTCTCAAACAATGATTTTCTTATACAGTACTCCTCAATGAAATACCATATATAAAAATTTCCTTCATAACCTAGGGATATGACACATAAGAATGGGTGATCTCAGATTCTCAGTTAGAGTAAACAAGGAATATATCTATATAACATGAGGATATGGGTTTGAGGAGATGAGAATAACATATTAAAACCATAACTTGATTATCTTATATCCTAAAATAGAGTCATAAAATAAATATTATAATTTTATACGACATGAATCATAATGAAATCATATAACAAGAGCCATGAAATCATAAAATTGGAAAAGACATATTTTTTCCATACACAATAGATTTTAACAATCTGTGCTTGTAAAAATAGAGATATGATCTCTCATTAAATTATGGTCATCAAATCATGCCCTTATATAAACTTATCGTCATGCAACCAGGTTAGCTCATAACATTAGGGACATGAAATATCTATCCACACATAATACCAGGAACATGTATTCAGTTTTGTACAAAACCGTATGAACATTAAATCGTGTTCATTTATAACATTGTGAACATTTAATTATGTTCATGAAAAACACATTTTTAGAAGTGTTATCTATTTTTACCAAATAAATTATAGAGTGATATGGATCCCACTATTAAAATAATAATATTAACATCAATTAGATAATATTGAAGGATTAAAAACATCATATATTAAACGTATCGTGTTATAATGAAATTATAAAATTTAATAAAATTTTTATACATTACATAAATATTCGGTATATTTTTTTTATATATCTGATTTCATTGATTTTGTAAATATTTGTCTGTGTGTGTGTTGTATTTAAAAATTTATTAATTATGTATATGTATTTGAAATCAATGTAATACACATTAGATATATCTTAAACTGAATAATAAAACAAAATTTAAAATGGATAACAAATTAATATGTTTTTAAATATTTCATTTAATTAATTCTCAATATATTTATATTTAATATATGTTATTTATTACTATTTAAAAATAACATATATATATATATATATCTATTTATCATATTCATTTTTATTTCTAATTATTTTAGTAATAAATATTTATATATGTTTTTAATTTATTACTTTTTAATTTTTGTTTAATTATTACAGTTTATAAATATTATAATTTTAAATTTAATATATACTATTTTTTAATATTTATAATCTATATATATATATATTTAATTACTTCACTTTTTTCAATAATTATTTAACTAATAAAAACTTCAATATTTTTCTTATTTGACTCATTTTGATGTTTTATTTTTTTAATTATATCATTAAATTAATTTGGCATAAAAATATATTTAATATATACTATTTATTAATATTTATATATTATATATATATATATTCATTTTCATCAATTTTTTCAATAAATATTAAATTAATAATTGTGTTAATATTTTTTTCATTTTTTATTTATTTAATTTTATTGTGGATATTTTTCCATGATAAAAAATTGAAGATAAACACTACCCTTTATCACCACTAGAAATACATCATTGATAGTGGACACATTTACCATTGATTTTTTGTAGTGTTGTTAAAGATCAGTCTTATATTAGTAACACGCCACATATTGAAAATCATGTGTATGCGTGCCACATGATTGTAAAAAAATCATTATATAATAAACCATGAAATGAAATGGATTTTATAAAATATCCTCATATCATAATAAATGTAATGAAGACATGTTTCATAATCACATAATCACTTCATCCTATCATAACAAATGAAAAACATACAAGTTTCATAATAAATTTATCATGGTATTACATGTCTATGTGAAAATATATTCATAATAATATTTTCATGATAATGAATTTTGAGAGTTAATAAAAATGGTATCCTAGGTTCATGTCCCCGAAAAAGAATAAGTTACATTTATGGACGTCATATTACATGAAACTGATTTTTAATGGAAAATCAAGTAGAATGTTTCTTAAGGAGAAATTTTTATTTAGAATAACGTTTTTTATAAATTAATACATTTTTTGGGTACCTTTAAATTATAATGATTATATTAACTAATAATGTAATATTTGAAAATAATTTAATAAATTTATTCAGGGAAATATTCATTACACATTGAAAAACACACTTTGTAATTTTTTTTTGTTAAAATATTTTTATTTTTTTAAACAATTGAAAATTTATAATATATGCTTTAAAGAAAATAAATCTCTTAACTATTGGATATTACATTCATACCATTCACATTAAAAAATTATTATTTTATATTTTTTTATAAAAAAAACCTTCATTACTTGAAAAAAGAATGAAGATTATATAAAAATTATTTTTATAAAATAAATCAAGGTTAAAAATTTCATTATTAAATCATTTTAAGAATGTTATAATCACTTTTTTAATTTTTTTTAAAATAAAGTTTAGAAAAAAAGGGGTTTCCAACTGAAGAGATAAATAATGGTGTTTTTTAATAAAACCAACCATTCATTCTATTAAGTAAATAAAGGGAAGAAATTAAAGGGAAAATGTATTATACATTAATTACTATATTTGAAAAGTTATCATTAGATTCTTGTGATATATATCATAATATTGAATCGTTGGAAGAATAATCATAAAAAATGCAGTTAGAAATAATATTGTATCACAAAAACATTACTAGTTTTGTAACATTGAATCTTAAGCCCCATGAATTAATAAAATTATATGAAACATAATGTATAATGAGGAAATATTAATTAATTATATTACTAGTCAATGGTTTTGTATATACAACTCATAAAATAAAACATTTTTATAACATAACAAATGTTTCAACGCAGATAAATTTAGAAAAAAAATCAATTACTGCATTGGTAATTTTTAAACCATATGGATCTATAAAATGATATACTAAAATGGATATTTCCATTAAAATAACAGTCATGAGAATAATCATATATTAAATTATTTGTACATTTACATAAAACATGAATTAAATAGTTTGTGAATTCATAATGTCTCTGACATTTGTAAAAATAATTGAGATAAAAACCTCATACCACTTCAGTAATAATTTTAGTAGTAATCCCCACTAATGAATAACATGAAATAAAATATTAAATAATATTTAATGAACTATATTACTTATGTTCTATGTAAAATGTAAAATATTTAATCCATATAAATGAAATGAGTGCTGACTTTTTGTATGTTGCTTATAGATAAAAGATAAACTACAATTCTCTTACATTAAGTCTCGACATCCTTCATACATAATTGAACCTATTTTATAATAAATACAATTTTTATTTTCATAAATTATAGATTCAAATATATATATATATATACATATCATATATATTTATTACTGTTTATTAACCTTTTATTAATAATACTTTGTTAAAATAACATATTTTGTAATTTTCACAATGTTTTTCCTTATATGTTTTAATTTTTTATTTTTGGTTCCCTTAAATTGATTATATTTTCATAATCTATAGAATAATAATAACAATGAAATAATAATTTTATTAAAAAAGCTACCCTTTTATGAACACTAATTATATATTCTTTTGAGAAATTAAATATTTTATGATCCTGGAGATGGTAGGTCGCACATACACATGACTAAATTTTACATTTTTCAATGATAATTATAGAAATGGTATAACTAATATTTTATATATTTGTAATTATACTAATATGATAAATAATTGTTTTTATAATTTATATTTAATTATTAAAATAATAAATTTTAATCTGTAATAAAAAGATATGGTCATTTTTTTGACAGCAGTAGTCCACACATACATGAATATTTTTATCATCTTTTACTAAGAAAAAATGTATGAAATAAAATGATATATTAATTTTTGCTATGATAGATTTTCTCATAAATACCATAATTATTTCATTTGTATAAAATTAGTTCATTAAATTTATATTATTATTTTAAATGTAATGTGCTACTAAAAAGGAATCACATCTATTTGTAAGGGGGTTGTACAATATACACATCAATGACATTATCATATTCTATATATAATGGAATGTAAATTTTTTTTATATTATATAATGACAATATAGTTATAATGTTTTTTATAAATATCATACATATAATTCATTTCTATAATCATACCAAACCTTGTGAGGAGGTAATGTGAAAACTAATGACTTCAATTCACGAGGCATTAGTCTAACATTCCAAAGAATGATGATTTCACAACCAGTTTGATGGAAGTGGAGATGGATATACATTATTAAATTAACATAATAAAATATCCATATAAATAAGATAATTTCTTATTATATTATGTTTCTAATGATTAATAAATAGAGAAATTTGAAGAAATAAAAAGAAGTGTCATACTGAAGACAATTACTTTCTCCTCGAAGAAACTCCATTATATATATTCTTAAGGATACAAGTATTAGTATTTTGAGAGGTAAAAAGATATAGTACATCCATAAGGATATGGGGGGGATGTTTTCTAGTTTTAGAAGAAATATATGGCAGCTACGATATGGAAAAGTGGAGTGTGGTGTTGGAATTTTATAATTGGTCATAAGGAAGTAACTTGGATACAACATGGAAATATCTCGAACGAATCCAATATTAATTGGTCATTCCCATGAAAAAGCTCCAAAATTTCATTAACTCCCCAAGGATTTATGAGATAGATTATTTGATGTGTTACGTTGTACACTACCCCATGATTAGAATGTGCTATATGAAACACCATATTATCATACAGTATACGCAACACTATTCTTGGAATTTTCCAGACCAAATTTCATCTTTTATTAATAGAATTCATTTCACACAATAATGAAAATATATTTTGTTCAATATATAAGAGACCTATGTTTGGATTATGTTATATGCAACACCTAATGAATCATGAACTACACACAATACTAACATGGCTTGAGTTATACACAATAACGACATTCCTCGATAGCTTGCGTGGTACGCAATACCGAGCTTCACTAAAAAACAATATATTATTAAAAAATTATATAAAATATATTTTATTTATATTATTAACCATTTTTGGAATTTTATATATCCTTATAATTATTCTTAAACATGATATGAGAAAAAATCAGTTTTTCAGATAAAAAAAGCATTTTTCAAAAAAATGTGGTTTTACCACCTTTTGATGGAACACCCAATTTAAATCTAGTTTTTGATACATTTATAAGTTAATTTTTTTAAAAAAATAAACTAATTCTTTGTAAAAGGGATATGAAATTTTATATTGGTTGAATTTTTTAAATTTTTCTCATAGCATTCATATTTTTATAAATAGTGAAAATATGTTAAATTTTAATTGAAAACAACTTTTTTCATCGAGATACATTATATGGTAAAAATATATTATTGAATGGTTTTAATGTATAAATAGAATATAATTTTATATTTTAATTCAATGTAATTCTTTATCCTTTATTTTACATTTAATTCATATGTAAAAATATTTCAATAATTTGAAATGTTTTAAATAAAAGCCCATTTTTTGACAAGGTCTATTTTAAATTAATTACTAAAAATTATGTATTTTGAAAATGGATTCCATATTTGAATTATGGTGGAAAAAAATTGTGTAAATAGGTTCCTTTTATTTTTTGAATAGTATGAATTGTAAATTAACTAAATAATGTAATTACCATGGTTAAAGGGTAAATCTTGTAAATAAGGGTAAAAAATAAAATTATAATATTATTAAACTACACTAAAACATGTCATAATATTATTAGAGAATATATTTTTGACCATAGACATCCTTGAGTTGAATTTGGGACTCCATAGATTCACAGGGAATTGGAAATAACATTTTATAAAAATTAATTTAATGTAAATAAAATTATAACAAAAAGATATATCTTTTACTAAATCGACTTCAATATAGGGATATATAACTGATATATATGTCTATAAATAGTAATTATAATAAAAAAATTATTTCCAACATCATGGTATTTTATTTATAATTTTTAGAAAATAGGTAAATATATTTATTTGTGACACAATTATGATATAGTGAATACCTCTTTAATGGACGATTCGTATAAATGAATATATAAATATTAAAACAAATTTAATTTTGTTATTTTTATGTCATATATGAATTTTATGTTTGATATTGAAATATTATAGTTTATTTATTTTCTTATTTATTAAAGAATCTAGTTTTTTGATTTTTTTTAAAAGTCAAGTATGAATTGTTTCCAAAATAGACACAATTCATAACTTAAAACATAAAATAGATTATTAAATGATATTAAATTCATACAAATCAATTTTTAGACCAAATGGTTAATATAAGTCCATATATGTCATAAATATCATTTTTTGAGTTTTTTTCATGGTATGGTAATTAAATTAACCCACATTGTGTAAATAACATAATATCAACGTAAGAATAAAAAATGTAAAATAAGGGTAAAAAAAGGATAAAGATAAAAATATATTCAAAACATGTAAAAAAGTAATTGGATGAATTTTATTCACACTAAAATCATATAATCTTAAAATTAAATCTATTTTTGACCATTTTAAATCAAAATTGAATTTATAATAAATTTATATTTCGAAACATTCTTAAATGGCCCCTCTCCTCTCTTATAGAAGAGAACCTCCTCCTACTCCACCTTACTCCATTTTGATCTTTAAATCTCGGAAAAACCCTGAACATTTATATTATCAACTTTTTTAGTTACATTCTACAGGTTTTGATATTCTCAAATGACCAAATCTATTTGCCTAATATGAAATTTAAAGGGGCATGTCGAGGAAGAGATAATATCTTCCACATAGTCATGAAAATTTATTACTTCTTCTACATCCTATTCTTTAGTTGTTCCATTATAAAGTAATGAAATCATTATATATAATATATTTATATGTTCTTATACATTTTAAACAATCCTATTTCACCTTCTATCCATCATAAGAAAAATGTTATCATCGTGCGTGTGTGCGTACGTACGACTTACTGTCTCTACGATGCGGTGTAATCTGTTTTTCACCACCACCTTAAATGGAATTTTATAATGGTGGAAAAAATAAATATAGATGGTTATTATAACATTATACTAATTCTGAGATATTATAAACCAACAACATAAATACTTTTAAACAACTATGGGAATGATATCATCACTTGTACTTACATACAGCTTACCGTCTCCACGACAGGATAAGATTAATTCTCCATGTTAACCATTCAAGAATGATTATAAATTATATATAATAAATAATTATGAAATATATTAAATAATAATTCTATTATATATATATATATATATTATTTACTTACATCCATCCAATTAAATAAAGAAATGAAAACATGGTCAATGAGTAAGTACAACCTACTATCTCCATGAATGGTGTATTCCATTTAATTTTTATATCTATTATATATATAGATATTTATATATTGAATATATAAGATATATATAAATCATGTTTAAAATTTTGGAAGTAATTAATTCAGGACCTATGTAATCATATGAAGAATCACATGTCCAGACATGTAACACCCCAAGATTTCATAGTGTGTTACTTCTTCAAAATAATTTAATAACTTGCACTACACGCAACACCGAGTTCAAGCACACCATGACTTACCAAACAAGCCATTCAAAAAAGGTTATGAATATTAATAACTAAATTTTGAACTTTATATAATATTTATAATTTTAGAATCCATATTATGAGTTTTTTAGACATAATTCATTTTTTTTTCAGATAAAAAAACTATTTTTCAAAAATACTCTTTTACCAACTTTTAATTGTGAACCCTTTTTAATATAATATTTTAAACTTTTATATATTCAATTTGACTCAATAAATTTATAATGGGGACATAAAAAATTTACAATGTAACACCCCAAGATTCCACGGTATGTATCTCTTAGAATAATGCAATAGCGTGTATTGTACGCAACCTCGAGTTCTAACACATCACAACTAATTAAACTAGCCATTTTGAATAGTAATACCCACTTATTTAAATTTTATAAATTTTATTTATCAAAATGGACATCATTTTTGGATTCGGAATATCGAAATTAGCCTACGGTGAAATTTTGGTACTTTTTGGATAACTTTTATATTTTGATGAATAGTGAAAATTACTAAATTTTAATTAAAAACAACTTTTTTAATAAAAATAATTAATAGTGATAAATTATGAATTTGAGTGGTTTTACAGTATATTTAGAATATATTTTTACCATTTAATCCAATGCTTTTTATTGGAATTAATTTCACTTTAAAATTGGACATAAACAAGTATCAATCTTTTGATAGTTATTGTTTCTTAAAAACATGCAATTTTTTTGACAATGGGAATTAATTAGAAAATTAATTAATGCAACTTATATATTGGGAATTTTTTAAAATAGACATCAATTTTGAATTCAGAATATCAATCACAGCTTAGGGTGAATTTTTGGTATTTTTTTTGAAAAACTTCATTTTTTGATTAATAGTGAAACCACTAAGTGGTAGTTTAAAAACTGAATTTTTCATAAAACATAATTTTACCACTTCAGTGAATGGAATTTGAAAAATCTGAGAGACAAGGTTGATATCATTAAGTAAAATGTGGTTCAATGAGATGAAAATAATTTTTGGTGAATTGTAACTTTTTACTTTTATTTACCACGGTTAAAAGTAAATAGGGTAATTAAGGGTAAAAATGATATTAATATTACCCTAATACATGTCCTAATTCTATTGGACAAGTATATCTCGACCAAAAACAACCTTAGGAATAAAATATTATCATTTAGGTCCACTTGGATTAGATTAGGACATTTATTATTATTTAATTCAAAGAAGAGTTAAAAAAGTTAAAATTAATGTTTAATTAATAAAACATTTTTAATATAGGGTTATAAAGAAGATAAATTCGATTGTAAATATTAATTAGAAATATAAAAAGATTTAATACATAATGGTATTTTATTTATAATTTTTAGACATTAAATAATTTAATTTATTTATAACACAATGGCGATGCAGTAATTACAATAATAGTGATAAATTAAGATAATTGATATTAAAAATACCCAAATAAATATAATTTGAGACCTTTTATGAATTAAACTAATTTTATAGGTTAATATTACATGTTATTATTGATTTATTTAACTTTTTTCTAACTTATAATTCTGTTATAAGTTTTACAAAAATCAATTACCAAATAGTGTCAAAATTTACATAAAATAATGTTTTAAACAAATATTATATTATTAATTGATATTCTATTCCTAAAAATCTAAGGTTCGGCAAAATGACTTATATAAAGATATATATATTAATAATGAAACATTTGAGGTTCTCTTGGATGCTTATAGTATGTTTATTAACCATATAATATAAAAATCTAATGAGACATAGTAAAAGTGAAACTAATTAACTAAGAGTTAATACTAAATGATAAGGTAAATTTAGTTACCCAAACCTATCTAAATCCTATTGGATGAGTTGTTTTCGACCCATACCCACTTTAGCCTTTAAATAAATAACTTTGTATCCATTAGAAACCGAATATAAATTTATGATAAAATAATATTTCTAGCTTTTCCTAAGATGCCCCTCACCCCTCTTATAAAAGGGAACTCCCCCTTCTCTCAATCTCACAACTTCAAAGCCTTTTTATTCGGCCAACCCCTACCCAAATACTCTCTATACATCTATACCTTTATCCTAGAATCCCTCCTTTAGTCAGAAATCCATTTTAAGGAGTCCTTTTAATCAAATCAAAAGGAAGAACCCGAAGAAGAGGTAACGTTTTCACCACCCTCATTCAAGTTCCTTTCTTCTTCCACTTCCACTTTGTTTATTATTTCCATTATAAAATAATAACTCCAATTTCTTATATATAATTTTATGTTATTATAAATATGTCACAACCTTATTCATTATTCTACCCATCATTTGAATGACATGTCACCATACGTGTGTACGTACGGCTTACCGTCTCCACGTCATGGTGTAATTGTTATTCAATATATTATTATTTATATGGGTATAATAATGATGTGTAATTCAAGTAAATAATAAATATAACATGATAATGATTCTTTATATATGATATACTATCCAATTATATATTATTTTAATATCAGAAGAATAATATTATCGCTCGTGTGTACGTACGGACTACCGTCTCCACGAACGCGATGAGATTCATTCCTCATCATAACCATTCAAGTATAATTCTCATTTGATGATAAAAAATAATGTTTAAGGACGTGATATCATTCTTGATATGAATAATAGACATCCCATTCATAAAAATATGGCTCATATAACAATGAATATAAAGGAAAACAAATCCGATAACACCCGAAACGATAATAATACTAAGATATTATTAACAAATAAACGTTAAAAGATCATATATGATATCATATTGATGTATATGATTATTTTATAATTTAATAACAATGTTTTAACTATTATACATGAGGTTAACATATCATCAACTAAGGAAAATTAGAAGGTAAGGGTTTACTTCACAATCTCTTCCTTATCCGAGGTTGTTTATACGTATTTATCTGCTGGGACCTCGTTATCATCCACATCCATGTTTCTTAAAAATGTATTTAAAATTTTTTTTTACTATTAAATAGAAAATGGGTTAATTCCATTTATACCCTTTTACATTTTTGAAAGGAATATTTTTGTCGTTTTCTAAACAAGTTACTTTTTGACCTTTTCCACAAATTTAAGGTAAGAATGTTTTTTTTAACTTCTACGTCGGGTGCGGCTATTTTCCGCCGTTATAACTTCGTCGAAGCTTCCCTGACAAGCTTATAAGAATAATTTCAAAGTAAATTTATTATTTTATAATTATGTGACTATTAAATGATTTCAAAAAAAGATATATTTCTCTCAAATTGTTTTGATTTCATCTATATCAACATCCTTTGATGGATTTTAAGCTTATTTGATGTTGATTCCTTATGACACAAAATTTACATATTGTAATGATGTTTTTGTGATGTGTTTGACTATGGATGTGATATTTTTATACCATTCATGGTTTATAGTTAAATGATTGACACTTCGTATGCTAGTTTTAATACGAATGTTTATGATATGTTTAATCCTTTTCGTATTAGGAATGTATTGGACTTGGAAAGTGAAGGGTGGAGCCTGCTACAGCTCCTCGATGCATCGGTAGGTCTCATGAGACAACTTGATGTGGAAATGGCCGAGGACCTTTTCCAAATTTGATTTAGGGTTTTGGATGAGGCCTTAATCATTTTAGACGTCTTGGCCGAAGACTTGACAAAATGTTTCAGAATATCCGGAATTATACATTACCTCATTGTGGAAATAATATTGATGGTTCATGTGGATATTAGACTAGTAGAATACCCATGATTATGTTTTATTATGGAATTACGTATTCATCTCATATTCCTGCCATAACAATATTCATGTTTATTATTTGTAAAGGCATTTGGTTTCAAATTTTCACCATGCTTAATATTTATGTCATTTTCTTCTGTATTACTTACCCTTACTGAGCGTTTGAGCTCACCCCTTTCTTATGTTTCATTTTCCCAGAATATGAAGAAGTTAGTTATGAGTGACCTGTGGGCATAATCTAGGAGGCATGGATGCTTCTAATGAAATATATTGTTGTTGTATTTCTCTTCAAGATGTAAAGTTGAACATATGTATGAATCTTGTTTCCAAGGCTACTGAACTAATCGGTCTTTCGAGACTTGATCTTTCTTGTGATCATGCCAATGTTTTGTAATAATGCACCAACTCTAGGTAACTGGGGTCGGGGCGTTACAGTTGGTATTAGAGGAAGTTTAGTACAAACCTTAGAAGCTATATTTAGATAAACTCTGATTAGAGCACATAGCCCTATGATAGAATTTGAGGAATTGTATATAAGAACATCCTAGAATTTTGGTATTGTAGAGATTTTGTGAGTTTTCCGAGAAATACATCCCTGTCTGGATATGAGCAGGTAGGGGTGGCTATGGCATAGATGTACCTAGGGTTAAAACCTGAAAACACCACTTTGAGCTAGACTCGAACGGGAACTGGTGCACAATAACGGGCCTTGCTTCACTCTTGGTTACGACACTCCCGGGGGATCTGCTTAAGATTATTCTCATTTTCTTTACAAACCATTATGAATGGTTTATAAGTATATACTTCCTCAAAGAAAACATTTTTATGATTATGTATTATATCTATAAACTATTCAATTTATGTTAAGTGTTTTACAAGTATGGAATTATGTATTTTGATTCATAAACTAATCTATTTTATGCCATTGTTTAGAAATGAAGCCTTGTGGAAGGAATGGACACTGTATCAATGCACGCACTCTATGTTGGGATTTCCCTCCTACTCCAGATAATTATAGTGGAGCTAGTGATGCAACTGGTTCTGAATAGCTAATTATCGTACTAGGACAACTCACTCAAGTTATGAATAATAACCTTACCCATATAGAGCACCCTGATCCACAGCGTAGAGGATCAATGTTAGATCGCTTCATGAGGCAACAACCACCAACATTAAATGGGAGTACAAATCCCATAGTAGCTGAGCAATGGATAAATTCCTTAGAGAAAATATTCCATGCCTTGGGGAGTAGTGAAAGAGAAAAATTTGTCATGGTAGTTTATCACCTCACTGGAGATTCTGATCAATGGTGGTCATTGATACAAAACACGAAGGAAGATGATGAAATATAAAATATGGAATGGAAGGAGTTCAAAGCAATGTTCTTAGAAAAATAATTTCCTCGAGACCAACGAGCAGATATGGAAAGGCAATTTCTGAGTCTGAGGCAGAAGGAGGATGAGAATGTCGCAAAGTATGAGGCTAACTTTAGAAGGTTAGCGAGGTATGCTACAGATTACATACATAACCCAAGAAGTAATATTGATCGTTTCTTTGATGGGTTAAACCATTTCTCCATCGAGCATTAGTCTCACAAACCTTCTCATCATACGAAGATATTGTCTCGTGCGCTATCAAGACGGAAAATGAATTATCTAAGTCTTATGACTTTAAATCAAAGCAAGATAAGAAGAGATCTGTTGAACACTCTAGGAAAGAAAATAAAGAAACAGAGAAGAAGGGTAGAATTGAATTTCCACCCTATGATAATTATGGAAGGAAGCACCCTGGTGCCTGTCTAAAGGGAAAAGGAGTATGCTACAAATGTGTAAAGAAAGGCCATCTAGCCAGTGATTGTAAAGGAAAGAAAGATGCTACTGATGTTCAATGCTAAAATTACTGGGAGATGGGGCATTATGCTAATCAATGCCCTAATCCAAGGGTTAAAGATGATCAACATGAGAAACCTCTTAAGCCAAAAGATAAAGGGATGTTACATGCAATCACTATTTGTGATGTTAAGGATGACAATGATCTTGTGTAATGAATAAGTTTTTATGTAATGGGATTTCAAAATAATATCATGGAATCTCATTTATGGTATCGTGAAATTTTGAAATATCTATGTATTGGTTTTTAATAATTATATGGTACCGGTAACCATGAAAGTGATTGAAGTATGTTTGGAAAGAAGATGATATGCGCATAATGAAGGTGTAAGGAGAAAATAATATGTTTGATAGTATTAATGAGATCATGATTGATATAAGGACTAAGTGATATCATGTTTTGGGTATATAGTAATTTTGGGATTTTGGTATGCGAAAAGAGCTAACTTTTGACAGCATTCATGTTTTCACAAAGGTTCAATGGGTATTCATTTTTCAAGAGAATACAAGAAGAAGGTATTCACATGTTATTACGTGGGAAAAAGGGGATCTTCAATATGTTTACCTTCCTTATAAAATATGGACTGTGAGTTTGGGAAGAAGTATTTTGGATAAGTCTAGTTTGAGATTATTTTTGGATTTCCATAAAAAGGACAACACGCGGACCGTGTGAGAACCCGCCGCATCGGACAAAGCTGCGGGAATCGAACCCACACCCATAGTGAGATTGGGATTTATCGCCTACCACTAGACTACGTGAAGTCCCTGGATTGTATAATGTAGTTTTTTAAAGGGTCTAATATGTGAATTATAAATTCATTTTTGTAACCCTATACGAATAAGATAAATAGAATATTTTTTACGTTCTATTATATTTTAGAGTGAAAGATGAGTTTGTGGTAGATATTAGTTAATGGATGGAACTCTACTTGTCAAGTATATATTTTTCTTTTTCTCATATTATATAAATAAATTAATTCTTATACTTTATTGAAGGGATATTAAAACCAAAAATGTGTTATCATAATACCTTATGTTTTGTTGAACCGATGGTATTTCAAATCATAATTGATTGATGAATTTAAGGACCCCAATTTTACACATGTTTGTGATTGATGACCTCAATCAGTACCTATAAATATTTATGTTTTTCCTCCAATTATATGACTCTAATTTCCACCAATTTTCTACTAATCGAGATCATGTTTTGGTGATGACCCTTTAATTTCTCTTTTCCTCTTATTAAGACTAAATTTTATAAACACAATTTCCGATGTGGGTTTTCCCACAAAGATATTTTCTAATTTCAACCTTTATTTTCGAACACCAATATCAAATTGCGAGGATGCAATTTATTGAAGGAGGGAAGAATTTAACACCCCAAGATTTCATAGTGTGTTACTTCTTCAAAATAATTTAATAACTTGCACTACACGCAACACTGAGTTCAAGCGCACCATGACTTACCAAACAAGTCGTTCAAAAAAGGTTATGAATAGTATTAACTAAATTTTGAACTTTATATAATATTTATAATTTTAGAATTCATATTATGAGTTTTTTAGACATAATTCATTTTTTCCAGATAAAAGAAGTATTTTTCAAAAATGCTCTTTTACCAACTTTTAATAGTGAACACATTTTAATCCAATATTTTAAACTTTTATATATTCAATTTGACTAAATAAATTTATAATGGGGACATCAAAAATTTACAATGTAACACCCCAAGCTTCCACGGTACGTATCCCTTAGAATAATGCAATAGCGTGTGTTGTACGCAACCTCGAGTTCTAACACACCACAACTAATTAAATTAGCCGTTATAAATAGTAATAACCACTTTTTGAAATTTTATAAATTTTATTTATCAAAATTGACTTCATTTTTGGATTCGGAATATCGAAATTAACCTACAGTGAAATTTTGGTACTTTTTGGATAACTTTTATATTTTGATGAATAGTGAAAATTACTAAATTTTAATTAAAAACAACTTTTTAATCAAAATAATTAATAGTGATAAATTATGAATTTGAGTTTCTTTAAAGTATATTTAGAATATATTTTTACCATTTAATCCAATGTTGTTTATGTTAGAGTTGGTGGTCTAGAACCAACTACATTGTACTTTATTCATTAAATAAAATCTTTATCAAATTTTGATTGTTCTTCTGCGTGACATGTCATGTGATAATGTCCTAATAACAGCTCTTGCATTAAAGGGTCGTAGCAGATCCATGCTATGATGAGAACCCGGAAGTGCCATAACACTGTTCTTGAATGTATGTTCTATGGTCGGATGCTATTATTTGAGGGACACAAATAATACAGGTCATCAGGGGTGAGGACTCATAAAAATTTGAGGCACCTTCTTGTGGTGTGCGCCCTTGGTAATATCCAGGAGGATATTATGAGAACGAGACCCGCCAGTAGGAAATCCACATTTCATAGTGTCATTGGATGTTCCTATCTATGGACGTGTGTATTGATCCTTAGACTTTTAGATTATTATTAATGGGTATTACAACTCATGAACTTAGATGTATTGATGAAAACTGTGATGACACACTGTTTGCAGCGAGGTAGGATACGTTGGGTGCGTCACGAGTAATACAGCATTAATAGATAATGCGAGAAATGATTTGTCCCTTCCGTTCCATAATGGAAGTATATATCTCAGGCCCTTTGATGGAATTCATATAGCCTAAATAAATCCATGTCCATGGTAAGGTATGGGAAAGTTCAATTCCATGAAGTAAAAGAAAGAATAATCAAGCACATAGGTTGATGGAACTAGCATGAAACCCGCTTGATTAGAAATATCGAGACAAAGGGATTATATTACACGGTAAGCGTTCGTAGGAGGTGACACGTCATTGCGGCGTTAACTTCTTTCTATATGGGTCCCTTGGTGTGTTGCTAGACGCTAACCATGGACTTCAGGCAGGCTCAGCATAATTCCACTGAGAAAGAGGCCTAGAGGGTCACACACTAAGTGTGTCCATGTATCTCAGTTAAATATTAATTTAACAAGTTAAATAAATATTATTCCTGACTGTGTTTTAATAATTATTTAAGGATGTCTGATCGCATTTATTTTGACACTAGTTATTCGAGAGAATATATTGTGGATAAAATAATATATTTATTAGTAAGTAATGCAGTTACACTTATTTAAGAAATAAATAGTCATTACTCAAGGTCTAATAAATGTAGTGGAGAAAAATGGAAAATAAAAGTACACGCCGTGTAGTTTTATGGAAAACAAGTACACGTCGTGTATTAATTATTACACACCGTGTAGTTTTTCCAATTGGGATTTTGAGGATTTAATATTTTCTTATTAAATGATATTTATTATAATCAGTGTGGGCGCATGTCAAGGAATTATAATTCGACATGGGGGTTTTCAATAAGAGTTAATGAAATAAATAAAATGCGTAACGCATTTATTTATTTTCATAACTCTATTAACCTCAAACCTGATTATAAATATACTCTCAACCCCAACATTTTGGAGAGCCATTGTTTTGCACAACGGATTTGGAAATACTCTCAAGCCAAGAGAGAATTCCCCTTCCACCAAGAACGCCCTCATGTTACGAGAGAAAGATCCTCCACCGGATCAAGGCAGTCGAAGGCGGACATCACAAGAAAAGGTTCTTCCGTGCTAGCACCCGGAGATCTCTTCGGCGACGTCCGGAGATACGTGACACACGTGTGGATCACCACTAGAGGAATCATACACATGGATTCTATGACGCAATGACGGATCACCGAATCGTGACCGGACACATCAACGAAGAAAGAATTCCAACGAGGTAATTCTTATGCATTAATTAAATTAATTATAATCAACATATGATGATCCTCCTCAAGGGTTCCAGGACTCTTTTCTTCTTTTTGTTCTTCATTCTATTCCGAAGATTCGGCATTTTATATCGTGACGGATCTCGGATTGAACGTTGTTTAACGTTAAAATTAAATTTTGGAAAACCCACCAACGTGATTCCGCTATGCCCGGAACCTACAAGTGGTATCAGAGGGGTCATATCATTGGTTATAATTATTTAGTTTTTCGTTGGTGATTTACACATTTAATAATTTAGTTATTTCAATTAATGTTTAATCGTTCTGGAAATCTGAATCTTGAGATCTGTTCCTCCTCTCTCGTTTCTCGTTCACCTCACAGAAATGGATTTTTCTTTTAATTTTGATTAAAATAAAATAGAGGAACTCATCTGGAGGAGCGAAACGTTTTTGGCCATATAACACCAGAATACACGGCGTGTATTCGGAAGTACACAACGTGTAGTCTAGGTTCAATTCATTGACTGATCCGCCAAATCAGGTCATGTATTGGATTATTTCTAAGAATTTAAGACACCCTGTGTTGACCAGAAACATGTGGCACACGGTTTCCGGAATACACGCCGTGTGGTCCAATGAACACGGCTTGTAGTCCCTTCGGGTTAGGGTTGGGTCATGTAATCCGTACATGGCCTGCCCAGCTGGAAACCGTGTAACACGGAAACTACACGGTGTGTGTCCCACTGTACACGCCGTGTACTCCAAAAATTTCCGAAGTACATTAACACGCCCTATCCCCGGGCGTGTACTTCGGATGGACGGTGAAGAAAAAGTGCACGCCGTGTAGTCAGAACTACACGCCGTGTACTCAACCAAATTACGCAGATTTATTAAAATTTAATATTATATTATACAAACCCTTGAGACGTGTACCATGCTGCAGGCATAAAGCTGAGGCACAACACGTGATAGGTGTTTTATATATATGCGTTTAATTTAGCATCTGCGTAATAAATGGGAATTCGCTGGGTTTCCTCCAATTTACAAGTTGCGTACACGGATAATGTTAAATGAATTTATTTGTTTAAAATTATGATGGATGAGAATCTCAAGGAAATTCAGAAAAGGGATTTAAGATAAAAGGATTGATTAATTAATGATAATTAATTGATTCAAGCGTGATTTATCTTAAACAAGAACAATTAAAGAATAGAATGCTAGTTTTATTTATGCGTAAATATCATTGCATGTATGGATGATCATGAGCTAGACCGAGACCTTTGTATGTGAATGGTTTCTTTTAATTTATTTATTTAAATTAAATTTGTTGGCATGTGAACCATCTCCTCATTAATATATAGGGCCTGTGCGCCCAAGGATTATTTTATGTAAAAACCCCTTTTTACCCCTCACTTGCGTGTGAGATAAATGCATATGTAATGGATGGAGCTCCGAAGCTAGTGGAGGTGGCTCAAGTCAAGAGCCAAGGTGAAACCAATCAAAGGAGATACAAAGGTGGACAGGTGGAAAGTTGTAAACACGAACCTGAAAGGTTCAAGGTGTTTCTCCCCTAGGTCTTGGGTTAGTTTATCAAACTGCTAGATAAACTATCCAATAGAAAAGCTCATGATTATACCATTTATTTTATTTCTGTCAGTTGCATGGTTTATTTATTGTTGGTGTGTTGTCACGATCATACAATTAATGAATTAAAAAAGAATTCAAGATGTAACTAAAATAAAACTGGCTTATACGTAAATATTATCTTAGACATGGTTAATCACTTAAGTATATCCCACTTAATATTAACAAGCATTTAATCAAAGATAATAAAATGTCAATTTACGTATAAGGATAAAATCCCTCAAAATAAATATTAAGTTGGCATATCCCTGCATAATCTTGGTTAGAATTGAACCATAGTTCAAAGTGCTTGACCAAACCTAGTTGGGGTGATTTCAATTATCGGGGAATTCTAATTCAAGGTTTTGGGTTGACTTAACTTGGTTCGCATCATGGGTTGACTGCCACAGCAGGACTTGGTGTGACTAAGAGGCAAAGGTTGAGGAAATCAAAAAAGGATTTCAGGATTGGGGAGTCCACTCAGCAGATCAAGGAGCTGCGAGTTAATGCAGTTGACATTTGGAATGCCTACCTAAAACCCTTCAAGTTGCTTGACCAACCCTAGTTGGGGTAATGCAAAGGGAAATATGGATCCTTGCCACTAGAATATTCACGCTACAGAATATTCCGAAGTCAATGGTGAGGGCTATTGGATTTCGATAAAATAGGGGGAGACAAATTAGTATTAATTTATTTATTTGTCTCAAATTTTGTAATAAAGTACTAAACCTTTGCTCATCTTAATTTTTAGAAACAACAAGAAGATGAATTCAAACATATCATTGCGCACCATAGTCGAAAAAGAAAACCTTCTCACCGGCACCAATTTCCAAGAGTGGCAGAGGCGTTTACGCGTTGTCCTTCGCCACGAAAAGAAAATTATATGTGCTAGACGGGCCTATTCCAGTTGCACCTGAGAAAGTGGCTAGTGATGAGGAATTATCTCTCTACATGAAACACATGGATGGTTCCACAGATGTCCAGTGTTTCATGATATCGGCCATGTCTAATGAGCTCTTGAAGCAACATGAAAACATGGACACGTATAGCATGATGTCTCACCTAAAAGACCTCTACCAAGAGAAGGCGAGACATGAGATGTATGAGATCTCCAATGCTTTGTTTACCGTGAATCTTGGAGAGTCTGCGCCAGCTGGGCCTCATGTAGTCATGTTTATTGGCTACATTGAACGCCTGGACATCTTAGGGATTAAATTCTCAGATGAGTTGCGTACAGATCTCATCCTATCATCACTGCCCATGACCTTCTCTAGCTTCATTGTCAACTATAACATGAGCGGCAATGAGAAGAGTCTATCAGAGCTTCTGACCTTGATTCGCCAGGTAGACAAGGACATGGGGTGTGACAAACCCAAGGTCCTAATAGTGAACAAGAAAAGGAAGGACAAGGCAAATGGTCCAATGACTTATAAACGGTCTAAAGCCCCCGAGCACCGTCCCTCCATGAAGGGGAAGATCCAGAGGCTGGGCAAGGAACGGCAGGCAGTGTGTTTTTCATGGGGAAAGTAGGGCCACTGGAAGAGGAACTACACCCAGAAGCATGTGGATGCTAAAGGTGCATTTGTTATCGAGTGCAATCTTTCTATTTCAATACATTGGGTATTAGATACAGCTTGTGGGGCTCACATCTGTACTCAAATGCAGGAACCAAGTAGATTTAGAAAGATCTCCAGAGGAGAGGTGGATCTTCGAGCTTCCAATGGCGCAAGGCTGGCTGCGTTCGCTATTGGCGACTACCATCTCTCATTGCCGAATGGGATGATTTTGGTTTTAAATAACTGTTATTATGTTCCTAGTGTTACCAAGACCATAATTTCTGTATCTTGTTTGGATATGGATGGATTTGTTTTCAAATTTGGGAATAAGGGTTGTCTCTTTTATAAGAACAACATATGTTATGGTATGGAACATTTAAATAATGGTTTGTATGTATTGAATTACGAAAACCATGTGTTGGAAATCGATAACGAAACAAACTCACATGACTCAAACATCACCCAGTTATGGCATCACCGCCTTGGTCATGTGAACGAGAAGAGTTTGACAAAGCTCTGCCAAGATGGATATTTAGACTCTACTAAGCTAAAACCACTTGATAGATGTCACACTTGTTTATAAGGAAAAATGACCAAGCCTCCTTTTAGTGGACAAGGTGAAAGGGCCATAGAGCTTCTAGGATTGGTACACACAGATGTGTGTGGACCATTTCCAGTAGAAGCTAGAGGTGGATATTCTTACTTCATTACTTTTACTGATGATTTGAGTAGATATGGATATGTCTACATAATGAGGTATAAGTCAGAGTCCTTAGAGAAATTTAAGGAATTCAAGAATGAAGTAGAGAATCAGCTTGGTAAGAAGATAAAGAAGCTTCAATCGGATCGAGGTGGAGAATATCTGAACCAAGAGTTCATCGATCTTCTACGGGTGTCTGGGATTCTATCTAAGCTCACTCCTCCTTATACACCACAGTGGAATGGTGTTAGTGAAAGGAGGAACCGCACCTTGTTGGATATAGTGAGGTCAATGATGAGTCATGCGGATCTTCCATTATCCTTTTGGGGATATGAATTACAAACTGCTTCATACACATTAAACTGAGTACCAACTAAGGCGGCAAATGGAATTCCATTCGAGTTATGGAATGGAAGGAAACCCACTTTGTTGCACACACGTGTATGGGGATGCGAGGAGTTTATTAAGGCCTTATCAGGCAACAAACTAGCACCCCGAGGCATGAAGTGTATCTTTATAGGATATCCCAAGGAAACGAATGGATATTACTTATATAACCCTCAAGACAAGAAAGTGACTATCGCCAGACAAGCCGTATTTCTTGAGAGGGAGAACATCCTCAAGAAGGATAGTGGGAGAAAGATTGACTTCGATGATGTTGATTCTCATGATACACATGAGTTGGTATAGGAACAAGTTCCACAGGTCCCCGTGCAAGAGGTTCCAGAGACACAGGTACTGCGTAGGAGCTCAAGAGAGGTAAGGGATCCAGAGAGATTTGCTTTCCTAGTCACCGAGGATAGTGAATCATTATTGTTGGACAATGATGAACCTCTCTCTTACAAGGAAGCAGTAGAAAGCTCAGAAGCTGCAAGATGTCTAGAAGCTATGAATTATGAGATGGATTCCATGTATCAGAACCATGTTTGGGTTCTGGTCAATGAGCCAGTTGATGTAAAGCATGTTGGATGCAAATGGGTATTCAAAAGAAATCTGGACATGGAAGGTCAAATTAGCACCTATAAAGCAAGGATAGTGGTGAAAGGATTCAGACAACATCAAGGAATTGACTATGATGAAACCTTCTCGCCAGTTGCCATGTTTAAATCCATAAGAATCATACTTTACATAGCAGCTTACCATGACTACGATATTTGGCAGATGGATGTCAAAACAACATTCCTTAACGGGAACCTTCAGGAAGATGTCTATATAACACAACCAGAAGGGTTTGTGACACCAGGTGAAGCCAAACGGGTTTGCAAGTTGCAGAAATCCATTTATGGATTGAAGCAAGCATCCAGGTCATGGAACATTCGATTTGATGAAGACATAAAGGAATTTGGTTTCATTAAGAACGAATGTGAGCCATGTGTTTATAAGCGGTATAATGGGAATGCGGTCGTCATCCTAGTGGTATATGTTGATGACATATTGCTTATTGGAAATGACGTACCAGCCTTACAATCAGTTAAGGACAGGTTGACCAAGTGTTTCTCCATGAAGGACTTAGGAGAAGCAGCCTACATTCTAGGGATCAAGATCATTCGTGACAGATCTAAGAGGCTGCTTGGACTAAGTCAGGATACATACATTGACCAGATACTAAAGAGATTTAGTATGGAAAAATCCAAGAGGGGATTGGTTCCAGTGTCACATGGCTTACATCTTTCTAAGAAAATGTGTCCCCAGACACGACAGGAGAATGATAGGATGAGAAAGATCCCATACGCTTCGGCAAGAGGATCCATCATGTATGCCATGTTATGTACCAGGCTTGTTGTTGCCTATGCACTGAGCATGGTTGGCAGATATCAAGCAGATCTAGGAGAACAGCATTGGAATACTGTTATGACTATCCTTAAGTATCTGAGAAGAACTAAGGATATGTTCCTAGTGTATGGAGGAGACGAGGAGCTTGTCATCAGAGGGTATGCTGATGCTGGTTTTCAAATAGATCTGAATGATCTGAAGTCGCAATTTGGATATGTTTTCTGTCTCAATGGAGGAGCTGTGAGCTGGAAGAGTTCAAAGCAGCCAGTTGTCGCCGATTCTACAGCGGAGTCCGACTATATAGTGGCTTCTGATGCAGCCAAGGAAGCCGTCTGGATTCGGAACTTTGTCCAGGATCTTGATGTGGTGCCTAACAGTAAAGATCCCATTACATTGTATTGTGATAATACTGCAGCGGTGGCTCTTGCAAAATAACAAAGGTCACATCAACGTACAAAGCACATAATCCGGAAGTATCAGCTCTTGAGGGATTTCTATCAAAGGGGTGAAGTTGCAATGAGCAGAGTGTCCAGGGAAGAGAACGTGGTGGACCCCATGACTAAAGGTCTATCTCAGCAGAAGCCTGAATATCATGTGAGAGCTAGCATGTTAAAGGTTTTTAGCAGTTGGCTCTAGTCCAAGTGGGAGTCTGTTGGAGTTGGTGGTTTAGAACCAACTACTTTGTACTTTATTCATTAAATAAAAGCCTTATCACATCTTGATTGTTCTTTTGTGTGACATGTCATATGATAATGTCCTAAGGACAGCTGTTGCATTAAAGGGTCATAGCGGATCCCTGCTATGATGAGAACCCGGAAGTGCCATAACACTGTTCTTGAATGTATGTTCTATGGCCGGATGATATTATTTGAGGGACACAAATAATACAGGTCATCAGGGGTGAGGACTCATAAAACATTGAGGCACCTTCTCAAGGTGTGTGCCCTCGGTAATATCCAGGAGGATATTATGAAAACGAGACCCGCTAGTAGGAAATCCACATTTCATAGTGTCATTGGATGTTCCTATCTACGGATGTGTGTATTGATCCTTAGACTTTAATATTATTATTAATGGGTATTACAACTCACGCACTTAGATGTATTGACGAAAACTGTGACGACACACTATTCGCAGAGAGGTAGGATACGTTGGGTGCGTCACGAGTAATACCGCATTAATAGATAATGCGAGAAATGATTTGTCCCTTCTGTTCCAGAATGGAAGTAGATATCTCAGGCCCTTTGATGGAATTGATATAGCCTAAATAAATCAATGGCCATGGTAAGGTATGGGAAAGTTCAATTCCGAGAAGTCAAATAAAGAATAATCAAGCACATGGGCTGATGGCACTAGCATGCAACCCTCTTGATTGGAGATATCGAGACAAAGGGATTATATTACACGGTAAGCATTCATAGGAGGTGACACGCCATTGCGGCATTAACTTCTTTCTCTATGGGTGCCTTGGCATGTTGCTAGACACTAACCTTGGACTTTAGGTAGGCTCAGCCCAATGCCACTGAGAAAGAGGCCTAGAGGGTCACACACTATGTGTGACCATGTATCTCAGTTAAATATTAATTTAACAAGTTAAATAAATATTATTCCCGACTTTGGTTTAATAATTATTTAAGGATGTCTGATCACATTTATTTTGACACAAGTTATTCGAGAGAATATATTGTGGATAAAATAATATATATATTAGCGAGTAATGCAGTTTCATTTATTTAAGAAATAAATAGTCATTACTCAACGTCTAATAAATGTGGTGGAGAAAAATGGAAAATAAAAGTACATGCCGTGTATATTAAATATACACGCCGTGTAGTTTTATGGAAAACAAGTACACGTTGTGCATTAATTATTACACGCCATGTAGTTTTTCCAATTGGGATTTTGAGGATTTAATATTGTCTTATTAAATGATATTTGTTATAATCAGCGTGGGCGCATGTCAAGGAATGAATAATTCGACATGGGGGTTTTCAATAGGAGTTAATGAAATAAATAAAACGTATAACACATTTATTTATTATCATAACTCTATTAACCTCAAACCTGATTATAAATATCCTCGAAACCCCAACATTTTGGAGAGCCATAATTGTGCACAACGGATTTGGAAATACTCTCAATCCAAGAGAGAATTCCCTTTCCACCAAGAACGCCCTCATGTTACGAGAGCAAGATCCTCCACCAGATCAAGGCGGTCAAAGGCAAACATTGCAAGTGCAGGTTCTTCCGCGCTAGCACCCGGAGATCTCTTCGGCGACGTCCGGAGATACATGACACACGTGTGGATCACCACTAGAGGAATCCTACACTTGGATTCTATGACGCAACGACGGATAACCGAATCGTGACCGGACACATCAACGAAGAAAGAATTCCAATGAGGTAATTATTATGCATTAATTAAATTAATTATAATCAACATATGATGATCCTCCTCAAGGGTTTCGGGACTCTTTTTTTCTTTTCGTTCTTCATTCTATTCCGAAGATTCGGAGTTTTATATCGTGACGTATCTCGGATTAAACGTTGTTTAATGTTAAAATTATAGTTGGGAAAACCCACCAATGCGCTTCCGCTGCGCCCGGAACCTGCAGTTTATTGGAATTAATTTCACTTTGAAATTGGACATAAACAAGTATCAATCTTTTGATAGTTATTGTTTCTTAAAAACACACTATTTGTTTTGAAAATTGGAATTAATTATAAAATTAATTAATGAAACTTATATTTTGGTAATTTTGTAAAATAGGCATCATTTTTGAATTTATAATATCAATCAGAGCTTAGGGTGAATTTTTGGTATTTTTCTGAAAAACATCATTTTTTGATGAATAGTGAAACCACTAAGTGGTAGTTTAAAAACTGAATTTTTCATAAAACATAATTTTACCTCTTCTATGAATGGAATTTCAAAATTCCGACAGACACAGTTGATATCAGTAAATAAAATTTGGCTCAATGAGATGAAAATAATTTTTGGCGAATAGTAACTTTTTACTTTTATTTACCACGATTAAAAGTAAATAGGGTAATTTAGGGTAAAAATGATATTAATATTACCCTAACACATGTCCTAATTATATTGTACAAGTGTATCTCGACCAAAAAAAACCTTAGTATTAAAATATTATCATTTAGGTCCACTAGGATTATATTAGGACATTTAATATTATTTAATTCAAAGAAGAGTTAAAAGAGTTAAAATCAATGTTTAATTACTAAAACATTTTTAAAATAGGGTTATACATAAGATAAATTCGATTGTAAATATTAATTAGAAAGATAAAAAGATTTAATACATAATTATATTTTATTTATAATTTTTAGACCTTAAATAATTTAATTTATTTCTAACACAATGGTGATGCAGTAATTACCATAATAATGAAAAAGTAAGATAATTGATATTAAAAATAACCAATTAAATATAATTTGAGACTCTTTATGAATTAGAATAATTTTATAGGTTAATATTACATGTTATTATTGATTTATTTAACTTCTTTCGAACTTATCATTCTTTTATTATTTTCACAAAAATCAATTACCAAATAGTGTCAAAATTGACATAAAATAATTTTTTAAACTAATATTATATTATTAATTGATATTATATTCCTAAAAAGATAATGTTCATCCAAATGACTTAGATAAGGATATATATATTAATAATTAACCACTTGGGGTTATCTTGGATTTTTATAGTAAGTTTATTAACCATATAATATAAAAATACAAAGAGACATAGTCAAAGTGAAAGTAATTAACTAAGAGTTAATACTTAAAGATATGGTTAATTTAGTGACCCAAACCTATCTAAATCCTATTGGTTGAGTTGTTTTCGACCCATACCCACCTTATCCTCGAACTAAATAACTTTGGAACCATTGGAAACCGAATATTAATTTATTATAAAATAATATTTCTAGCTTTTCCTAAGATGCCCCTCACCCCTCTTATAAAAGGGCACTCCCCCTTCTCTCAATCTCACACCTTCAAAGACTTTTGGTTCAGCCAAACCCTGACAAAATACTCTCTAAAATTCTCAACCTTCATCCTAGAGGCCCTACTTTAGTCATAAATCCATCCTATGGAGTCCTTTTAATCAAATCAAATGGAAGAACCCGAAGAAGAGGTAACGTTTTCACCGCCCTCTTTCAAGTTCCTTTCTTCTTCCAGTTCCTCTTTGTTTATTATTTTCCATTATAAAATAATAACTCCAGTATCTTATATATACTGTGGTGTTATTATAAATATGTCACAACCATATTCAGTATTCTACCCATCATTGGAATGACATGTCACCATACGTGCGTACGTACGGCTTACCGTCTCCACGCCGTGGTGTAATTGTTATTCAATATATTATTATTTAGATGGGTATAATAATGATGTGTAATTCAAGTAAATAATAAATATAACATAATAATTATTCTTTATATATGATATACCATCCAATTATATATTATTTTAATATCAAATGAATGATATTATCGCTCGTGCGTACGTACGGACTACCGTCTCCACGAACGCGATGAGATTCATTCCCCATCATAACCATTCAAGTCTAATTCTCATTTGATGATTAAAAATACTGTTTAAGGACTTGATATCATTATGGATATGAATAATAGACATCCCATACATAAAAATATGTCTCATATAACGAAGAATATAAAGGAAAACGAATCCGATAACACCTGAAACAATAATAATACTAAGATATTATTAACAAATAAACGTTAAAAGATCATATATGATATCATATTGATGTATATGATTATTGTATAATTTAATAATTTTTTTAACTATTATACAGGAGGTTAAAATATCATCTAATAAGGAAAAGTAAAAGTTAAGGGTTTAATTCACAATCTCTTCCTTATCCGAGGTTGTTTATACGTATTTATCTGTAGGGACCTCGTTATCATCCACATCCATGTTTCTTAAAAATGTCTTTCAAAACATTTTTTACTATTAAATAGAAAATGGGTTAAAGTAATTTATACCCTTATAAGTTTTTGAAAGGAATCTTTCCGTCATTTTCCAAACAAGGTACTTTTTGACCCTTTCGACAAATTTAAGGTAAGAATGTTTTTTTAACATATACGGCGGGTGTGACTATTTTCCGCCGTTATAACTTCGTCGAAGCTTCCCTTACAAGATTATAAGAATATTTTCAATGTAAATGTATTATTTTATAATTATGTGATTTTTAAATAATTTCAAAAAAAGAGATATTTCTCTCCAATTGTTTTGATTTCATCTATATCAACATCCTTTGATTGATTTTAAGCTTATTTGATGTTGATTCATTATGACACAAAATTTACATATTGTAATGATGTTTTTGTGATATGTTTGACTGTGGATGTGATATTTTTATAAAATTCATGGTTTATATTTAAAGTATTGACATTTAGTATGCTAGTTTTAATATGAATGTTTATGATATGTTTAAACCTTTACATATGAGGAATGTATTGGACTTAGTAAGTGACTGGTGGAGTCCGCTATAGCTCCTCGATGCATCAGTATGTCCCATGAGACAACTAGGGGTGGAATTTTCCGAGGCCCTTTTCCCAATTTGATTTATGGATTTGGCCGAGGCCTTAATAATTTTAGACGTCTTGGCCGAGGCCTTGACAAAATGTTTCAGAATTTCCACATTATACATTCCCTCATTATGGAAATAATATTGATGGTTCATGTGGTTATTCGACTAGTATAATACCCATGATTATTTTTTATTATGGCATTACTTACTCAGCTCATATTCCTGCCATAAAAGTATTCATGGTTATTATTTGTAAAGGCATGTGGTTTTAAATTTTCACCATGCTTAATATTTATGCCATTTTCCGCTGTATTACATTCCCTTACTGAGCGTTTGAGTTCACCCCTTTCTTATGTTTCATTTTCCCAGGATATGAAGAAGTTAGTTTTGAGTGACTTTCAGGCATAATCTAGGAGTCTTGGATGCTTCTAATGAAATATATTTTTATTGTATTTCTCTTCAAGATGTAAAGTTGAACATATGTATGAATCTTGTTTCCAAGGATACTAAACTAATCGGTCATTCAAGACTTGATCTTTATTGTGATCATGCCAATGTTATGTAATAATGCACCAACTCTGGGTAACAGGGGTCCGGGCGTTACATAACACATACGATAAATGAAACATTTATTACCCCAAATGTTACATTAACATGGAATTGATAAATGAATGGGTAATATAAAGATGTAAGTGAATCATATATGAGATCATAAATATTATTATGTTTCTGTTATAAGTTAATAATATGATTAAACCCACCATATAGAAGTTTCAAACACATATAAAAGAAATCAGACCTAAAGTAACAGATAATTTTGCCATCTCATTTTTATCCGAGATTGTTTATTTGTATGTATCTACAGGGAATAGATTCATCAACTATGTCCATGTTTTCTAAAAATATTCTCATAAAATGTTTAATATTATCCTATGTATTTTTAATTTCATTTTTTCCCATTTTTATTTTTACTACATGGTTTGAAGGGAATATTTCTTATATTTACCATACGAGGTACATTTTGACTTTCCTAGAAAAAGTACGAGAAGAATGTTTTTTTAACATATATAGCATGAACTATTTTTAACATCTTCATAATGCATTATTTACATGAAGATTCATTTTTAAAATTTCATGGTTGTTTTCTGTTAAATTATATTAATTTAAAATTGCATGACATTTTGAGGAAAGAATACCTTTTTGACGAAGAAAGGATATTTTTATTCTGAATTATGTTCATGTGTTTTATCAAATTTATTTTCTATATAAGATGAAATAGGGTTATTTATGTATCCCTTTTATTACATTAATTTTTTTTATGATGGATTTTTTTGTATGATGTCCAGTTATCTTATATAGATTATGTTATGATGAAATGATGTTTACTAAACCTCATTTTCTTTCATGGGTTATTCAATGATTAATGATTTGTGTTTTGTGTCATATTTAAAAATGATTTCATTATGATATGTGTGGGACCTATATACCCATCCAATGCATTAGTTATAGATTTATATCAAATGTAATATACATGGATGGAACGATAGTTAAATTTAGTTCAATAATATAGGGATGAAACGACATGTAAACCTAGTTTAGTAATGAACTTCAACAACTATTATTTTCTTGGATGCAATTTCCTGTCTACTATAAAAATCATATTATGTACGTAATGGTTTTCCACAATTCCATTTTTTATTACCATTCTATTTTATCACAATTAATGTTCCACTAAAATCTATACCTTACGTACTGCCAAGATTTATTTCATGAGTCGTAATTTTGATGTTTAAACATTATGTTCATGTGTATAAGTTAAAATGTGTATGGATTGTTTTATGCTCTCCAGGTTTACCATCAATGAGAATTTTAGCTCAACCTTTTTTTTCTATTATCCATGATATAAAGGAAAGATTTAGGTTGGATAAAAAATGGGGATCATATTTATGGGAGATTTTGAAGATCATTCACCATGATTAGAATATTATGTTCAGATTTTCCAAAGACACTAAACTAATATGGACATTGGTCATTTGTTAGTGTCATGTGTTAAGTATTCCAAAAAATAAATTTAATGTCCATATAAATCATTATTTGGTTTCTATTGTTGATATAAGAGTTAAGGTTTCATCAACATTTGGAAACTAGGATGGTAAAACTTTAGTGAGATCCCTAGAGTTATTTCTATGTTAAGTCTAGAGATGTAACAACAGATAAGTATAACTATCGGTTACAGTCTGAGAATTCTGTTAATAATCATAAATAAGGTAAGATAAAACCAAAGATTGCAGAGATTGAATGTACTCCCACTTGATTATGTTGTTTTCATAAATTTATTTTTTCCTCTTACACTATTTTTTTTGTTTTATTCAATGGAGGGAACCAGAAAGAATTGGGAAAACTTTGAATCTGAAGAACATATTGGTGACTATGACCAATGAAATTGAGTAATGACTAGAAATATGGATATTGTGATTATTCCAAATCATTCATTGCGGTGTATAATTA
Organism: Viscum album; assembly: GCA_963277665.1. Taxonomy (NCBI): domain Eukaryota; kingdom Viridiplantae; phylum Streptophyta; class Magnoliopsida; order Santalales; family Viscaceae; genus Viscum; species Viscum album. The sequence goes on along the minus strand of OY728127.1, from coordinate 1,226,656,429 downwards.
ATAAGGTAAACATTAGGTGTGTTACTAAGTCATTGAATAATAGTAAGATGGACTTTCATGCATGTTCCCATTGTGAGGAACATAGAAGAAATATGATTAATATTCCTACATATCAAGGAGAAGGGAAGAAGAACCTTGATAAATACATAAAATAGAGGGGAAGATGTAATTTCTGTGGAAAAAAGGGTCATATTGTGACAAATTATTATAATTTTTAGTGTCTCATCTGTGGAAAACATGGGCATTACCCAACTAAATGACCAAACATAAGGCTCTACCTTTAAGACAGGGAATGATTTTTTCCATACCAACTCTTAAAGTAGAAGGATGGAATTATTTAGGTATTTAAATCCATGAATGATGATTTGTGAATTATATAAGGGTTATCAATTTATCTTTTTCGAAATGTATTTTCAAGAATGTGTTGAATAATTATAATAGATAAGGAATGTGATTTAATGAAAAAGTGATATTCCTAAGAAAGACAAGATTAAGGGAAGGATAACCATTAATATGATCATGATGTTGAGACCATTATATTTGAATAAAGATATGTTAGATGATATTTGTAACCTTGGAACTGGTTATGTATTTGTTGAAATGTGGGTGATAATTTAACAGCTGTTGTATAAAACTTTTCGGGAGTTGTAGAATATATCAAAAAAGTTTTGGAATAAGGAAACATTAATGTTTTCAATATGGATATATTAAAATATAGGTTATTACCATGAGTCATGAGAATTCCTGATGAAGTCACTCAAATGTACATAATGTGACCAACATGAAATATCTTATTACATATGGGGATAAATGATGGTATTCATATGCTTGTTATATGAACATTCTGGTAATTGTTTTCTTTATAATGTGTTATTGGACAGAAGTATTTTAGATAATCCTAATTGTTAGAATAAATTATGTTGCACATCACATAGTAATTTTTAATGATATAAATTATTTTATATTATTTTTTGAACGTTATAATAGTACAGTTTTAGAAAAATGGCAACCCGCAGGACGGGCGACGACCCATCGCGTCGGACAAGGCTGTAAGAATGGAACCCACAACTGAAGTTCCACATTCCTTTATCGCCTACCACTGGCCTACATGATGTCCCAAGTTAGTATAAAATTAGTTTTATTATATTAAGTGGTATGATAGATGAATTATATTTCAATTTATAGAACTATATATGATTAATGCCACCATATATGGTCTTATGTATATTTAATAACATGTGCTATCCTTTTTGTGATAGAGACAGATGAAATGAATTATATTTTTATAGAATGATCTTTAAACACAAACAGAATGTAAAATTTAACTTCATTTCATTAAATAAGAGTTGAAGTGGAAATTGATCAAGGAAAGATCAACAATACTGAAATCCAGTATGTATTTCTTCTAATGTTCTTCATCTTTAGGAATAAGATCATGAATCCAAAAAATGTTATACATGTAAATTTTTATTCTATGAATCATATGGTCCCTTAAATAATTTCATATTTACAGATTTCATGTAGTTAACATTCTCCAAACCTTATTCTATATCATTATCCATCAAAACATGATGGTTATATTTATCTACCATATCAATGTTTTCACTTCCCACCTATTATCACCTATGTGGAAACCTAGTGATGAGTTAATTTGGTATACCATTATGTTTATAAAATTCCTTTTTAAAATTATGTTTTAGAGTTCCCTTTTTCGATGTGGTTTTATATGAAGGAAACATTCATGTAGAAAACCATTTATAACATTGACGAATTTAGATAGAAAATTCATTTTTAAGGGGGTAGAATGTAACACCCAGAGTTTTTATGAGATATATTATTTTATGACTAGTGTTGTACACTACACCAAGATTAGCTTTCACTATATTCAATAACCTATTAGATTACACTATACACAACCCTATTCTTGGTCTATGTTGTAGACAATTTAATGTTCTTATGATAGAATTCATCCCGTACAACACTAAGTATAGATTTTGTTCAATGTATAAATGAACTATGTTTGGATTATGTTATACGCCATAACAATGGAATATTTCACTACACGCAAAACTGATATGGCTTGCGTTACACGCAAGAGAAACCTTCCTCAATAGCTTGCGTGCTACACAATACCAAATTTCACTAAACAATGATATATTATTAAAATATTATATAAACTAGTCATTATGAATATTATTAACCACATTTTGATTATTATATAACATTATAATTCATCTTACACATGATAGAAGAACAAAATCAATTTTCCAGATAAAAGACGTTTTAAAAAAATTTAGTTTTACTGCCTTTTGATGGAGCACCCATTTTTATCTATTTTTTGACACATTTATAAGTAAAATTTGACAAAATAAACCTATTCAAGGATGCGTGATGTATAATTTTACATTGGATAAATTTTTTATATTTTTCTGGTAACATTCATATATTGATGAATTGTAAAAATATGCTAAATTTTAATTGAAAAAAACTATTTTCATTGAAATAATTTATAAGGTTAAATTATATTATTGAATTATTTTAAAGTGTAAATAAATTATAATATTATAGTTTAATACAATTTAATTGTTTTTAATTAATTTTACATTGAATTAATATGTAAAAAAATTTCAATCTTTTGTAAATTTTTAAAGAAAAACCCATTTTTTCGACAACGAGATTACATTTAAATTAAGCAATGAAACTTATGTGTTTTGAATTTTGTAAAATATATTCCACATCTAGAATTTGGATTTATAAATTGTGTTAATTTTTAGCTTTTATTTTTTTAAAATTCTGAATAGTAAATTCAATAAATATTTTATTTACCATGGTTAAAGAGTAAATCTGGTAGATAATGGTAAAAAAATAACATTTTAATAATATTAAACTACCTTAACACATGTCCTAATCCTATGGATGAAATATTTTTGACCATGGGAATATTTGGGTCGTTTTGGGACCCCATGTAATCACTTGGATGTGAAAATGAAATTTTAAATATATTTATTTAATATAAATATAATTATAACATAAACATATATAATTTAATAAATTGATTTTAATATAGGGTTATATAAATGATATCTATGTATATAAATAGTCAATAGAAATTTAAACATATTTCATACATCATTGTATTTTATTTATAATATTTAGACATTAGATAAATATAATTATTTATGACACAGTAATGATAAAGTGATTACCTCTTTAATGAAAGATTCATATAAATGAAATTATAATATTAAAAATACTATTTTCTTATTTTGATGTCATCCATGAATTTTCTGGAATATATTGACATATTATATTTTTGTTCATGCCATATTTTTGAAGGAATTATGTTATTAATTTTTTAAAAAATCAAGTATGAATAGTGTCCAAAATTGACACAATTCAAGACATTAAACATAAAATAGTTTTTTAAATGATATTAAAATCATAAAATATATAATTAGTTCATATGGTTAATATAAGTCCCAATTTTTCATAAATAACCTTTTTGTGGGATTTTTGACCTCATATGGTAATTACATTAACGCATAATATGTAAATAACATGATATCATGGTAAGATTAAAATGGTAAAATAAGGATAAAACCAAAAAGAATAGGATTAAAATATATTCAAAACATTAAAATAATTATTTTATGATTGGTATTTGAACCAAATTAATCATATAATATAAATAAAAAAGTTTTTGGCCATTTTAAATTGATATTGTATTTATAATAAATTAATATTTTGGATCTTTCCAAAAGTGCCGCTCTCCTCTCTTATAAAAGGGAACCTCCTCCCTCTCATATTTACTTCTTTTTGAGCCTCCATGTTCAGTCAAACCCTTCAAATTTCTCTTTACAACTTCCCTGTTTACTTATATTGGTTAAAATCTTTTCAAAAGACCAAATTTAGTGCCCTATGAAAAATTTAAAGGAGGCGCATCGAGGAAGAGGTAATCTCTTCTACCGATTCTTTTAAATTTATTTATTTTTCTACACCATTTCCTTTATTTGAATAAATATAATGCAATAAAATAAATATCAATAATATAATTATATGTTATTAAAAATATGAAACAAACCTATTTCACCTTCTCCCCATCCGACAAAAAATGAAATCATCACGTGTGTGTACGTACGACTTACCATCTCCACACCGTGGTGTAATCTATTTTTTACCACCACATTACATGGAAGGGTATAATGATTGAAATAATAACATTATACTAACTCTGAGATATTATAAACTATCCACATCAATACCGTTCTACAACTATGGTAGTGATATCATCGCTCGGGTGTACATACGGCTTACCTTGTACACGACGCGATGAGATTAATTCTCCATTTTAACCATTCAATAATGATTATAATCTATATATATTAAATAATCATGAAATATAAGAAATAATAATTCTATTATATAAATATATATACTTCATTTACTTACTTAAATACAATTCAATAAGGAAACGAAAACAGCGTTCATGTGTACATACGGCCTACCGTCTCCATGAATGGTGCAATCCATTCCATTAATCTATTTAATATATATATATTTATATAATAAATATATAATAAATATTTATATAAATATCATGTTTTACTTTATGAAAGTAAGAAAATAATGATCTATGTAATCATTTGAATAATAACAAGTCCAAATGCGTACAATAAATGAAATGATTATTACCCAAAACATTGATTTTATATATAATTGACAAATTAATAGGAAATGTAAAGACATAACTGAATAATATATGATATCATAAATATTATTATGGTTCTATTACATGTTAATATTATTTTTAAACCCACTATATAGGAGTTTAAGACACATATGGAAGAAATCAGACCTATTGAAATGGATAATTTTGCAATCTCATTTTTATCTGGGATTGTTTATTCATATATATCTACTGGGAATATATTTATAATCCATGTCAAATTTTCCCTAAAATATTATAATAAAATATTTACTATACTATTATGTATTTTTAATGTTTTTTAACAATTTTTTATTTTATTATGTGGTTTGGAAGGAATATTTCTTATACATACCATAGGAGGTACTTTTTGACTTTTTAGGGAAAATTACAAGAAGAATGTTTTTTTAATTATACAGTTTGAATGGGTTTTTACATCTTCATAACACCTTATTTACATGAAGATTAAATTATTATATTTCAGGTTTATATTCTATTTAATTAGTTTTTATAAAATAGCACGACATTTTGATAAATGAAAATGTTTTTGAAGAAGATAGTATATTTTCTTTAAGAATTATGTTTATGTGTTTAATCAAAATTATTTTCCATTTAAGATGACATAAGGTTATGTATATATCCCTATTATTAATTTTATTTTATTTTTTTTGTAATTTAATTGTATAATGAAGTCCATTTATCTTATATGGATTATGTTATGATGAAATAATGTTATGAAAACCCATTTTTTCTTGGGTTATGCTTTGATGAATGATTTATGTTTCTATAGAATATGTACGAATGAGTTCATTATGGGATTGGCGGGACTTATATATCCATCCAATGCATTGGGTATGGATTTATATCTCATGATATAGACATGGCTTGAATGGAAGGTAAATTTGGATTAGTATTATAGGGCTGGAATGGCACGTAAACCCAGTTCAGTAATGGACTTCGTCCACTATGATAGTCTTGATAGCAATTCCTTAGCAACTATGGAAATCATATTATGAAATTAATTTTATTCCACAATTACTTGTATTATTCTCAGGATTTTTTATCAGGATTAATGTTCCTCTATGATCTATACCTTACATACTACCATGATTTTTTTCATGACTCAATATTTTTATTATTAAACTTTATGTTCATGTTTATACGTTCAAATGTTTATGGTTTGTTTTTTGTTCTCCATGTTTACCCTTGATGAGCATTTGAGCTCACCCTTTTTTATGTTTTCTTTCCTCCAGGATATAAAGATAGGTTTTAGGCTGAAAAAGAAAAGAGGAATATCATTATGGGATATGTTGAAGTTCTTTAACTATGATTAGAAGAATAGGTTCTGAGTTTCCAAAGATAGTAAACTAATACTATCTTTAGGCATTTTTTTGTGTCATGTATTATGTATTCTCAAAAATAAATGTAATTTCATTGTAACTCAAGCATGGGTCACAAAAATTTCATTATATTAGAAATATGTAAGTAAAATATATAAATACAGAAATAATATTTTAATTTTTTAAGTATTTTAGAATTTTTAACCATTTTTTCCTTGTTTAACCCTCCCCCAGTAAACCATTTATACATTTACCGCTTTAATTAATTTTTACTGTTTTAACTTTATATTTTGGTAATAGAATATTTTTAAATTATTATATAATATAAACTATTATTATTCCAAATATTGAATCAATTTTTTCAAATTTGATTTAAATAAATTGAACTTTTTTATTTAAAATTAGTCTCATAGTGATGACAAGTAAAGGGGTTTTCAACGGTAAAGTGATAAATAGTTTACAAGTTTTTTATGACCATTTTCAATATTAAATAGTTTAAAATTAGCTAAATCGAATCAATATATATTATAGAACTAATTTACTATTAAAAATAATTTAATTTATAATTTGAATTTATAAATATTTTAAATGAAAAAATTTCATTAAATAGTCTATATTTTTTATTTTTCATCAAAAATTTAATATTTTAATAAAAAACTAACATATATTAAAACAATGATAATTTTATATTGATTATTTAAAAATTATTTTTCCCATATATTGATAAATTATATTATAAAAATTGTGAAAAAATTTGGGAAAAAAGAATATAGTAGAATATTGGTTTTAATATTAAATTTTTATTTATTCTTATCTCTTTTCTAAAAAACTATAAAATGAATGTGAAATATTTTATTGAATATATAATTGATAATTTGAAATTAATTTATTCACCATAAATGGCATATTTAATTTATTTTTGCTAACTATGTTTGTTTGTATAAAAATACTTTAGTAGAAAAACATTTCTTTTATTTTCATATAGTTTTAATTTTAATTTATAATTAATGGGTAACCAATGAGTTTTTTTAATATTTGTGTGTTAAACATATTTTAATAATTTAGTTAATCCTAATCCTAAACACAATTATAATGGCTTGGAAACAACTATAATTTTATGTAATACTATTTTAATATTATATCATGTTTCATTTAAACTAAATCTTACGTGTAATGTAATAATATACCAGTGATCCCTAAAAAACAAGATTACATAATGTTATGTATAAAGAAAAATATTGTATATTATAAATTATTTAGAAAAAAAATATTTTCCCAAATATCAAATATTTACATTCAATATCATAAAATGATTTCCCCCCTTAAGATTCATCTCAGTAATTAATAGATTATCATTTTAAAATTTCATCCTATAAAGACACATCTTTCAAAAGTTAAAATATTAGGAAAATTGAACTATATATTTGAAATTTATATTTCATATCACACAATAGGTTTCCGAATAGGATATCATTAGTGTGAAGAGAAGATATGGACGTGGGGGAAAAGTGTAAATAATTATATAGGGCAATAAAGATCATTGATCATAGTAAATTTAGTGATAAATATAAGTTTATCTATAATAATAACCAAAACCAAAGTGTTTTAAAAAAAGGTATTTTTTTATAAAAAATCATGATAGAATGGAAAATTTTATTTGAAAATCCTTTTACCTATTGTTGGGGAAAATATATTTTTATCTTGGTAGAGAAGATATAAAATGTATTTATTTGATTAATTTTTTTAATAGGAATAATTTGATACATTGGTTTTTCCTTGAACAATTTCCACATAAAAAATTAATCGAAATGATTAATTTCTTTTTTATGATTCACAATGTAAGGTCCACAAAAGAATGATATGTTATTCCATCAAAATCTAGTTAAAAAATTCTTGAAAATTAGTTTTCCAATATTTATAAATTATCATTTTTGAGGTTATACATTAATATCTAAAGACTCATCCAAAATTCAACATAAAACATTACATAAATTGATTTCATTATAACACATAAAAATAATAATTTATAAAGGACCCTAAAATTCCAAATATTAGTGTAACATTAATCCCCATATAACATAATGTTGCAATAGATTATCACATAATAAATACACTACTAGAAAATGGGGCATTGAAGCCCCCCAGACTCGGGTGACCGGCATTGGCGGTCGCTATAGCTAACCAATAGCGACCACCAATGGCGGTCGCTAACCTACATAAAAAAAACGGGGGGCTTCTGCGCCCCCCCCCCCCCCGCGCCCCCTCGACCCCGATCCCCCAATCGCCGCCCTAACCCCCTCCCTCCCTCGCTGCCCTCCCTCGCCGCCCTCCCCGCCCCCGCCGCCCGGCCTCCCCCGCCGCCGGCCTCCCCCCCGCCCGGCCTCCCCCACCGCCCGCCCTCCCCCGCCGCCCGCCCTCCCCCGCCGCCCGCCCTCCCCCGCCGCCCGCCCTCCCCCGCCGCCCGCCCTCCCTCGCCGCCTGCCCTCCGGCCACCACCCTCCACCCTCGGGCCTCCGGCCGCCGCCCTCTGGCCTCCATTCGCCGCCCTCCGGCCTCTCGCCCCCCTGCACCCCAGACATCCCCCCCCCGCACCCCGGACACCCCCACACCCCGAATACCCCTGCCCGCACCCCTGACAGGCCCCCGACACCCCGGACACCCCTCCCCGCACCTCGGACAGCCCCCCTGACCCCGGACACCCCCCCCCCTCGCTGCCCATCCCCCGTCCCCTCACCGCCTCTTCTCCTCCAGCTCCCCACCGCCGTCGCCGCCCGTCCCCTCCCTTACCGCACCGCCTTTGGCTCTGGCTCCCCTTCGCTGCCTCCTCTCCCTCGCAACACCGCATTCGGCTCCCCTCCCTTTCAGGTTTGTAGCTCAATCAGGTAACATGAGCTTTCAGTTACATTATTATTTTATCAATGGTTCATAAAAAATGGTTAATATTTATTTTGAATATAGTTGATTTGAAAAATGTAAATGTAATAAGTATTGTGTAAATGTTTGTTATACAGATATTATTATGGATAAGAGTTGGATTGATCTTCCAAATCGAACGTCTATAGAATATTTCAATGGCATTATGCAGTTTATTGACTTCACGAGAGGATTTTGAAGTGACTATATTAGTTGTCCATGTAGAAAATGTGCTAACAGATATCAATTCACACGAGATACTGTGAGGGAGCACCTTTTCTTTAATGGATTTCTGAAAAATTATAAGAGTTGGACTCGTCATGGAGAAGAATATGTTCGTTGTCAAAATACAGATGCAACTCAGATGGATGTTGATGCAAGGATGACTGATCCAAAGCATGAAATGCTTACTGAAATGGTACGTGGGTTTGATCCTGAAGGCATTGACATACAGAATCTTGAGACCGGTGAGATAAATCTTCACTCTGGTGCAGATCGTGATTCGAGGAGGTTTTATGAAGTACTTGATGATGCGAAAACAGAATTATATCCTGGATGTACTTCTTACAATAAACTGTCGTTTATCGTGGAGTTGTTGCATTTGAAGACTTTGAATAATTGGTTAGACACATCATTCGACATGCTTTTGGTTTTATTGAAAAAAGTTCTTCCTGTCGATGCTAAGATTCCTGAGTCATATTACTATGCTCGTAAGTTGACAAAGAACTTAGGTTTTACATATGAGACTATAGATGCATGTGCAAACAACTGTATGTTGTTTAGAAATGAAGCTGCTCATTTGGATATTTGTACGGTTTGTGGCGCTTCCAGGTGGAAAGAGAACAGGGGAAATAAGACTCATCAAAGTCAGATTGCGATACAGGGGAAACCGATTGCCGTAAAGGAAATGCGTTACTTTCCCCTTAAACCGAGGTTGAAAAGATTTTTTATGTCATCTAAAGTTTCTAATTTAATGAGATGGCATGAAGAAAGAGTTCATGAAAGTGACATGTTAACCCACCCGGCAGACTCTCATGCATGGAAGGATTTTGATAAGAGACATCCCGACTTTGCTAAAGATGTTCGTAATGTCCGATTTGGATTGGCAGCAGATGGTTTCAATCCATTCAAGTCTATGGTTGGTGCAACTCATAGCACATGGCCCGTGGTGTTGGTTCCATATAATCTTCCTTCGTGGCTTTGTATGAAGAACAATTTATATTACTTTTCACTCTTATTGATGGACATAAAAGTCCGGGGGATAAGATTGATGTTTACCTTCAGCCATTGATTGATGAGTTGAATGAATTTTGAGGCGATGGTGTGATGACTTATGACTGCGAAACGAATGAAATGTTCAAACTGCATGCTGCTTTATTGTGGACAATCAATGACTTCCCAGCTATGGAAATTTATCAGGCTAGAGTACGAAAGGGGAATTTTCTTTCCCTTGTTGCAATAAAAGTAAAAAATCTGTATGGCTTAAACATTCCAAAAAATGGGCATACATGGGTCACATGCGTTTTCTCCCTCCCCAGCACAGGTTCAGAAAGGACAGAGTGGCATTTGATGGTTCTAGATAGTTCATCCCATCACCAAAGATCATGACAGGATTCGAAATGTTATCACAGATTTAGGAAGAAAACATCCACACGGTATATGAAATTCAGGATTTGGTGGCTCCTCCAGTACGTAATATTCGTGCTGCGGGTAGGCAGCGCAGTCACAATTGGAAATTGAAAAGTATTTTTTATAGTCTTCCGTATTGGAAAACTACATGTTGAGGCATAATTTGGATGTTATGCACATTGAAAAAAATGTTTGTGATAACATATTGTGGATCATTTTAGCTGTCAGTGGAAAGTCAAAGGACCATGTTAATGCATGCCGTGATTTGGAAGAAATGGGTTTAAGGAAACAGTTGCATTTATAGTTAGCTGAGGGAAACAAGGCATATATGCCTGCTGCACAGTATTCGATGACTACAGAGGAGAAAGAGACATTTCTTTCCATTTTGAAGATGGTCAACGTGCCTGATGGTTACTCTTCTAATATTTCAAAGTGTGTGAATCTGACGAGCAAGACATTTTAAGGGTTGAAACCGCACGGGAACGATAGAAATATTATTCCTGAGATGCAGGAGGAGGCCGCACGTCCATCGGACGTGCGGTGCGTGCGACACGTCCGATTGTGTCATTTTCAGCAGCGCGGCGCGCGCTGAAATGGCGCGTTGGGGGGTCAAAACCACCCGAACGACCTCCGAATTCCACGAAACCATACGAAAACATCCGGGGCATGAATTGTGAAATGTTCGGCCAGACGGCACCTCATTCAGAGGTGCCGTTTGAACGCGGCGGCCGGAAATGCGTTTCCGGCGCCATTAAACACCAAAACGGTGTGCGGCGGTTCCATTCAGAGAAAACGTGCTCCGAAAGACCTGAAACGGCATGGGAACGATAGAAATATTATTCCTGAGATTCAGGAGGAGGCCGCACGTCAATCGGACGTGCGGTGCGCGCGACACATCCGATTGTGTCCTTTTCAGCAGCGCGGCGCGCGCGCTGAAATGGCGCGTTGGGGGTCAAAACCACACGAAAGACCTCCGAATGCCACGAAACCGTACGAAAACATACGGGGCGTGAATTGTAAAATGGTCGGCCAGACGGCACCTCATTCGGAGGTGCCGTGTGACCGCGGCGGCCGGAAACGCGTTTCCGACGCCAAAAAACACCAAAACGTCGTGCGTCGGTCCAATTCGAAGAAAACGTGCTCCGAACGACCTGAAACCGCACGATAATGATGGAAATATTATTCATGAGATGCAGGAGGAGGCCGCACATCCATCGGACGTGCGGTGCGTGCGACACGTCCGATTGTGTCCTTTTCAGCAGCGCGATGCGCGCTGAAATGACGCATTGGGGGGTCAAAACCACCCGAACGACCTCTGAAAGCCACAAAACCGTACGTAAACATCCGGGGTGTGAATTGGGAAATGTTCAGCCAGACGGAACCTCATTCGGAGGTGCCGCGTGACCGCGGCGGCCGGAAACACGTTTCGGGCGCCATTAAACACCAAAACGGCGTGCGGCGGTCCCATTCAGAGCAAACGTGCTCCGAAAGACCTGAAACCGCACAGGAACGATAGAAATATTATTCCTAAGATGCATGAGGAGGCAGAACATCCAACGGATGTGCGGTGCACGTGGCACGTCCGATTGTGTCCTTTTTAGCAGCGCGGCGTGCGCTAAAATGACGCGTTGGGGGGTCAAAACCACCCGAACGACCTCTGAATGCCACGAAACCGTACGACAACATCCGGGGCGTGAATTGTGAAATGGTAGTCCAGACGGCACCTCATTCGGAGGTGCCGTTTGACCGAGGCGGCCGTAAACGCGTTTCCGGCGCCCTAAAACACCAAAACTGCGTGCGGCGGTCCAATTCGGAGAAAACGTGCTCCGAACGACCTGAAAGAGCACTAGAACGATAGAAATATTATTCCTGAGATGCAGGAGGAGGCCGCACGTCCATCGGACGTGCGGTGCGCGCGGCACGTCCGATTGTGTCATTTTCAGCAGCGCGGCGCGCTCTGAAATGGCACGTTGGGGGGGTCAAAACCACTCGAACGACCTCCGAATGCCACGAAACCGTACGACAACATCCGAGGCGTGAATTTTGAAATGGTCGGCCAGACGGTACCTCATTCGGAGGTGCCGTTTGACCGCGGCGGCCGGAAACGCGTTTCCGGCGCCATAAAACACCAAAACAGCGTGCGACGGTCCCATTCGGAGCAAACGTGCTCCGAAAGACCTGAAATGAGATTATTTCTTGAATCGAAGTTTTTAAATTATTATAGCACAATGATTTGATATTATATATATATTATATATACATTAAAACATTTAAAATATATTATATATATATATATATTTAAAATATTGTATTTAATAGTATATATATGAATATATATATATATATATATATATATTTATATTTTAAATTCAATAAATAAATGTTTTAAAAAAAAAATTTATACTAGCGACCGCCATAGGCGGTCTCTATAGGGTGCCCGGCAGAGGGGCTGCAGCGACCGCTTGGCGGTCGCTGAAGGTCGATCTGTCGGCCTTCTATAGCTACCGCCATTGGCGGTCGCTGAAAGCCTCTAGCGACGAGGCAATAGCGACTGCCAATGGCGGTCGCTGAGCGGCCGCTAAAGGCCTGATTTTCTGTAGTGATATGTCAATACCTTCATCATGTATTCTATTAAAATATGATTATTACATGAATTACCATAAAAACATTTTTGAAAAAATACACTCCTTCTCATTACTTATATAAAACACATAGTATTGGTTATACTCTTTGAATGGAAAATATTATAATCTCCATCAAAGATATATTTAAGTACTTTTCCAAAAAATTCTTAATTTGTTCCAATGTTATATATAATATCTAGTTTACTTATTCTTAACTAACATCTATTTATATCAACCTAATTATTTCTACATATAAAAAATAATAATAGTTATCTTACCTTAATCAAAACAACTCAATGAAATTTAATCCCTTCTCTAGTCCATCGAAATCATCTAACATATTTTTTAAAATACATCATAAAAATATTTCTGAATAATAATTTTAATCACAATATCTTTCACTCCAATCATCATCACATTTAGAAGCTCCTAAGATATTTTTCCTTCTCATTCAATGTTATCTTAGTTAACTCATGTTACAATAATTGACTAAAACCAAAAATTACAGTATTATGTAACAATAATCATTATGGAAACCACATAATCATGAAAAATCACTTATATATGGTCTAAATCATGACTCCTCCATTTTTATATATGAAAAATTATATTTATCAAAATTCATTCATAATTATCAACTATTAAAATCCTTCATGATGGTTTATAAATATTTTTTGAATTTCCAAATAATATACCTTGAGAGTGCCAAACCAAGCTTTCAACAAGGCCCCTTCTCATGAACTAGGTTTTGATCAAGTCCAACTCAACATTCCCTTTCTTGATTTTTTACCCCTATGTACATCATTTCATGACCCACATAATATTTATATATCTAAAAATAGGTGTAATATGATAGAAACCACTCACAAAATCCTTTTAAAAAAATACAAGATTTTTCCCTCTACATTGGGTCATCCTTTGTATTATCATTATAAATATCCTTAATTATATCAATTAATATATATAATCCATGTTTCCAAAAGATTTCTATAACATTCTCATGATACCATCTGTAGTGAACATATATTTTTATACATATATATTACATCTTTTAAGATAATTATTCAATAAACAATAGAAATTCATAAACAAAGTCCATAATAGATTAGTTCCATTAGAAACTAGGTACACATTGTTATAATCTTGTAAAATTTAAATAATATATATGAAAAATAACTTTCCAGTTAGTACTATTCTGATCAGTACTATACATGATACACTTCATCCAAACATGGGAAGAGTAAACATAAGAAAATTTGAGATTAGTTTCTTAGTAATGGTAAATAAGGAAAATATGCATATATTATGAAAATTTAGGTATGAAAACATTATAATAATATTTTAAAACCATAATATTAATATCATTGTTCATAAACCTGATTCATAACATAATCAATGTATTTTATAGGATAAATATTATAATATAATCAATGAACCTAATGCATGAGAGCATAACATTGGTATAATTCATAGATTATTATCATAGTAAAAATTTATAACATTTTGAACATTTATAAATATTAAAATAATAAAAAAAATTTCTAGGGACATGAAATCAGGCTCTCACATATTCTTATGAACATGAAATCATGTCGACACATAATATTATTATCATGATGTATATGTCAACAAATAACAAACTGAATATTTGATTAGATTTATACATAACATTTCAAACATATCATCAGGTTCACACATAATATCATGATCATTTAATTAGACTAATGAATGACATATTTATGAATTATTTATTTATATTTAACTAATTCATTGGAGTTAGATATACATACCCTAATTCACATAATGAAAATTATATGTATGTGTTCCATGAGAATATATAAATGTCATCATATAATAACATATGAAATGAAATGGGTTTCATCAAAAAAAAATTCATATCATAACCTATATAAAATAGACTTTATTCATAATCATTTCATAATTTAATAATTTCTAAACATGGAGAAACAGTTTGGTTTCATGTGAATTTTATCATTATATAACATATGGAAGTGAAACTGTTTTCATAAAAGTTTTTTAATAAAAAAGCATTAAGATAAATATTTATACTGGTATTATTAGTTCATATCTCCAAAAAAGACTATGGAACCTCATAGTATGTAACCTTATGTAGAAAATTATATAGAAAGATAAATCACATTCAATTTTTCATATGGATGATAAATTTTCATTAAAAATAACATTTCTAAAATTTTGAATCAATTTAAATTAATTTAATCTTAATATTACATTGATTACATTAAATGTAATATTTAAAACCAATTTATAACACATATTAAGGAAAATACCATTTCTACATTGAAAAAACTTTTTAAAAAAGAAATAAATTCAAAAAATAAATTTATTTGAAAATAATCATGAGACATTATAATGTAAGATTCAATGAAAATAATGGTCATGTTGGTGGGATATTTGATTGATATTGTATACATTAAAATAATAATTCCTTTTATATTTTTGGTAAAATGAATATATGGTTTATTTGGAAAACTACATGAATATTATTTTAATATTTAATAAAAAAATTCAAAGAGTATAAAAAGTATCATTAGTAATTGGTTATATGAATTTAAAAAATATTATTTTATGTAATCTTTTAAAACACAGTTTTTAATGAAAGAAGTGGTTTTCTATCAATCTGATAAATACAAGTGGTTTTTCATAAAAATATTATATTGAACTCTTCATTACATAAACTGAGGAAAATAAAGGGAAATAATTTATTATCTATAAATAACATTTATAAATGTAAATTAAATTGTTTTTTAGAGATAGTTTGTAAAATTTCATCACTAGAAGAGCAATCATGATCAATCTTTATAAACGATGAGATTGTATCATAAAAAAATTACCAATTTGTTTACATTGAATCATAATCCCCCTAAAATAAAAATATAAAATATGAAATAGAATACCATAAGAATAAATAAATTCATGATAATATATCTCAAATGGTATCAATATGAAACTCAAAAAATTATAATGGTTCATAATGTATCATATATCTCAAAGAAGGAAAATTGATACAAGAGTCCATTACTGATTTGGTAACTCTCGAATTATAAAACTCTTGAAATGGAGGTTCATATATTTATATTAGAATCATATTAAATTTAGTTATGAGAGTAATAATATATATTCATTTGAATTATAGAAACCACATAATTGAAATAGGTGATGAATATGGAATGTGTCTCATAGAAGTAAAAAACTAACACAAAAAACACTTACTACTATTGTAATTTTTTTAATCCTAATTCAAAATAATTTATAACATATAATTAATATTTTATTATATTGAAATTTCAATTATTACTAGTATAATATTTCAATAGTTAAATATATATCACACAATAGAAACATGTCATTAATTTTTATATGACTCCCAAAACAAAGAGATACTAGAAATCATATACCATAAGTATTGACATCCACTATACATGATATAACATCCTATATAGTTAATATAATTATTTATACACATATTATTTTACTATTAATATATATAATATAGAATATATGATTAAATTATTACAGTTTTTTTACTATTAATTTACATTTCATTGTTGGAATCATGTTTCGATAAAAAACAAATTTCGTTTTCATATATGTTTTGATTAGTTATTCTTGGTCCCCTAACATTGGTCATGTTTCCATCACATATAGATAATAAATAATTAACTAATGATAATATTTATACATAAATATTACATTTATTTCCTATCCTGAATGATTTTGTTGATTTTTTTTGGATGATAGAGACGATATGCCACACATATGCATGAATAAGATTTCCATTTTTCAATATACATTAAGGAAATGAGATGCATGATATTTTATAATTATATAATTATATTAATTTTAAAAATATAATATTATTTAATTAATTATACATTAACATGTCATCCATGTGGTTTGGTGATGAAAATAGACAGTCACGTGGATTTATGAAGCCGATAGACCACACATACACCGACATTGTTATCATCATCCAATTAGTGAAATGGTTTGATAAAGTATGATATATTATCATTTAAAAATTATTATTATTTTCTTAATTTCACCATTATTTAATGTATAAAACATATATTAATTAACATAGATCTTATTATTTTCCATGTATTGTGTTATTGAAAATGAATCACATCTCTTTGTGAGGAAGTTGTCCGACGTACACTTGAAGGATGTTATTATATCTCATATGGTATGGCAAATAAAAAAGGTATTTCTGATATAATGAAAAGAGTAATATTTATATTATATTTATCTGATTTTTAATTTATATCTATCATCATAACCAATCATTATTGTTGGTATTGAAAAAATTAATGACATATGATTTCATGACGTTAGTTTGTAATACAAAAAAATGATGATTTTGTAACCCTTTTGATGAAATTGGAAATTGATATAGGTTATTACATTTTTCGAATAACATATATCATTTAATAATATACATTTTTTATTAAATTAAAATTTATAAGAAAAAATTAATTTTTAAAAAACATGAAATTATAATATGGAGTGAAGCGAAGACAATTACAATCACTTAGAGGAACCTGCAATGGATCTCTTATTAATGACCTTAGCATTGGTCTTTTGGGATGAAAAAAAGCTCCATGAAAAATAGAAGTATATTATGGATGGATTTTTGTAGGTTTTTCATTAATTATGTGTCGTTTTATGTTTGAATATGTGGAGGGTGGTGGTAGTCTTTTAAAAGAGGGAGAAGAAAACCCACATGGAAACTACATGGAAATTTCTGAATATAATCCAAACAAATTGAAATTACAATGAAAAAAGCTAAAGAAAGGCCATATATTCTATCTTGGGATTGATTAAATTGAAATATGTATATCCAATTGGGATTTTAAACGTTTTATACACATTTTATCCCCTATATTCTTACTTAAACCTTAGGTAAACCAAGTTTTACTTTAACTATGGATATTAATTTAAACACTACTATCTATTGATTTTTTTAAAACATATTTCAATCATTTAAGATAATAAATATTATTATGATTCCAAATATTTAGTACATTTATCAAAATTTAAATGCCATTAGTTGATAATTTTAATTTAAAATTAATCCTCCAAAGGTGATGAGAATTTGTATTTTAAATGGGAAAATGGTTAAAAGTTTGAAAAAAATTATATCCATATTCAATATGAAATAGATTATATAGAAATAAATATAATTAATATAAATATTATTGAAATAATTATACTTTAAAAAAATTTAAATATAATTTATCTTTCAAAATTATTTTAATGAAATGGCAATTTTTAATTAAAAATTAATGGTTTAACTATCCATCTAAAAATTATCCTTTTTGTAAAAATCTAAAAAATAACCCTAAGATATTTTTGGAAAGATTATTTGAAGAATTAAAATTATTTTTCAACTAAATTTTATATAATTGTGATGAATTAATTTGAAAATATTTTTTAAAAAATGCAACAAAACTGATTTTTAGACAAATACATTTTTCTTCATAAATTGGATTTGTTGATATTTATTATATAGAAAACACATAATATTGTTGTTACATATTTTATTTGATAAATATTATAAAAATTTAAATAAAATAAATCATTACTGTGTTTTTTAATTTATCAATGTAAAACGTTTTTGTTTACATGATGATTCATTACAAGGAATTTTTTTATTTAACACCAAAAAGTATTTATTTGTATTTTTAATTATTTTTTCAACAAAAATTAAATTAATATACATATGTATGAAATATAATTACATAGTTTATTTAATATTATTCATTAAAAATATTCCAATAGAGAGGAGGTAACTATCATTTTATATAATAATATTTTTTAGTATCTTTTGTTGGATTTAAATAGCGTGTTGTGTGAAACATTACCTAAAATATGTGTTTTGTGTAAATAAATAAAAACACATTATTTCATGTATCGTAAAATATTCAATAAAATAAATTACTTTGAAAAACAATTCACAAATAATACAACAATTTTAATTTCAATGATGCTTCCTCAAACATATTGTTCTGCCATAACACTTTGATATGGTTTTTTTATTAATTAATAGAAAGTTTTCATTTTGATTCATGATATTTCTAGGATTCTCCACGTATGAATGATTTTTCACAAGGTGTAACAACCTTTGTTTTGATCCTAGGTAAAATTCCAAGGGAATTTGAAAATTTTCAATTATTGGAATGGAAATTCTTCAAACCAGGCATCAAAATGTAATTAGGAGTGCTGGAATACATAAATTATTTGTTTTTATAGAATTGGTTGAAGGCCCAAAAAGTTCCTCGAGTGTCTCATTGTGTATCAGGATTTCCATTATTTGAAATATCAGGTTTGGGTGCTCTGAACAAGGCACTATATTTTTTTGAAACTGTTTAATCCTCAACAGAAAACTATGCACCTAGAATCAGTGGAACAGAAGTTCCTTACATGCTATACGAACAGTTTTCCAAAACCATGAACCTAAACCACATGGTTGGTTCCCCTTAATTAGAACATTTGAATTATTGATCACATAGTTGGCACATTATTAGAGTAATTGGGTGGAAAAAGCTGTACAAGGTGGGTTTCATAAATAATGAATTCCTTAAGGTTCACACATGGGTTGGCTAAACCATGCGACCTAGTTTACAAGGATAAATTAAAAAAATACCCATAAAAATGTAAAATTTTATTTTTCTTTATTTATTATCCTCCCTTAGCCATTGGATCCCTCCTCCATGTCACCATTGTTTCTTTTCCTCTCCGATATTGGATTAGTTTTATCTCCCCCATTTGGAATCACATTCAATCATCGTTTATCTATATGGTTCATCATAGTTGAGCACTCAATTACTTCTAAAACATTATTCCCGTAATGTTCTCTTGACCATTTTCTTGAGTGGAAATCTAAATTTCACTATTTTAAGGTGGATGTCTGTTTATTATATTTCGTCCAAACTTGAATGAATCAGATGTAGATATTACATGAGTAGAATGTAGTAGGCTTGAGGATTGTGGCTTATGGATTTTTCCACATTTTTTTAATTTTATTAATAGTTTTGTTCTAATACACACCATCATTCACCACAAGTTTCCTTATAAATGCTTTGATCATGAAAAATTGATATACAAACCTAATATTTCCCTTAGTTGTGGTTTCAAAGTAAATAGAGTACGTAAACCTTGATCATGGACACCCCTTGGGTTTGATGGATAAATTGGTCCCTTTTCAATTAAATTAATTAATTATATATAACTGTTCTAATAATCCATCTGGGATTGAAATGGTATCACCCATTATTGTGAATAAACTATTTTTTAGTGGAAACATATTAATTCTCTGTTAATCCTTTGTGAATTGAATTTATGTTCTATATAAATATACAAAAATGATTCTTTATGACGAATTTTGTTATGGCTCTTATATTTTATGCTTAAATATGCTAAATGAATTGTTTAGTATACAATTTCATGTTTTTATAATACAACCCCTCGATGTGTGTGTGTTGTCATTAAAATTAAAAAAGATTGATTAGTTATCATAAAACATTATTTTGATAATACATTTGTTTTCACTATACTTTGAATTCATGATTTCATATGAGTCATGATTTTTTCATGGAATCCAAAGATAATACTAAATGGAGATTCCCTCCATCTTTATATATAAATGATTAATGCAACAATGCACATTCTAATTTCATGGATTTTTTATGTGGAATGCTTATGTATTTAATTACTCATTCGACCAATGACACTTCTATGTTCCTCTGGAACATTGATAAATGAATCATCATGTTTTGTTTACTTAAATAGAATGTATTAAATAAGATGTACATTCCATGATGGATTTCCTTCAATGAATGAATTAAATTTTTTAATTGAAATCTAATGGGTGGAAAATCTATTTCATTAAATTCATTCTTAGAATATTCTATAATTAAAATGTGATTCCCATAATAACAATTTAGCTAAATTAAATGTAAACAATGAGAGGATATTCCTCATAAATCTGTAATAAATAATGGTATAATAAAATGAATGTTCCTTGATATAGGCCATGAAATAGTGGAAATTGACCTATTGAGCATGTGAAAATACATTATTCCTTAAATACAGTACAGAATTCTAAATGTTTCACCCCTTTAATACTAGTCGGATGTTTGGCTAAGGTGACACACTCCCTATTTAATTTTTTGATAATATGAAACACTCGAAATCCTAATATTCATGTGTGACATATCACATTCTATTAGGATGTACAGAATGAACCATATTACTTATTCTATTTGGCTCATTTAGATTATTTATAGATTAATAAGTTATACTCGGTCCATCCACCACATAATATTCCATATATATGGAAACTTATGTCCATACATGCTTGGTTCATATATATAGATATAATATATAACTAATATACATATATATATATATATAGTATTTTAGTATACATCCCATTCTGGACAAGATTCAATGATTGTTGAGAAACCAAGTAAACATTAGGAACCTATGCAATAAAAAGGTTATTTAATAAGTTTTTTTATAATTCATATTACCTTCAGCTTAATTTATTTATTAATCATGTACATGATTTAGTTATAGGCACCATGGGATTTAAAATACTCAGATTTATACCTCAGAAGCTTCTTAGTCCTCCATTTCACTAGGGTACCCATGTAGACTTTTTCTTCATAAGGTCATGGATGATTGCTTGTGTTGTTATATTATAACTAGTTGTTATGAGAACATGACTGAAATATAGATTAGGATGCCCGTGGAGATCTCCCATGAGGCCTATTATTCGATTATTTATTCATTCATTTTATTCTATCATCTAACCTATTATATTTCTATTATTCTATTAGTGTATCATCATCTAGAAAAGCATAAATTGGTATTTATATTTGGGGGTGGCCTTCATTCATATTCATGTGCCTATATTAAACTTCTACTATTTTGTATAAATTTATTTACTTCTTTTGCTATTGATTCATATTATTTATACCTTTTTTATACTATGATATGAGGGTATAGTCTCCCCATGATCACCTTCTTAGACCCCCACTTATAGTCTACAACATATGGCATATGATGATACATGATTTATTCTATGTGAACCACTTATATGGATACTGGTTTAGTGGACATTCAGGTTAAGATGTCACACCAAGGGTATCACCCCAAAAATTCATACATATGTTGTGTCTATTAAATAATTCCCCAAGATGGATACATGGAATACATCATGTACATTAGATCGGTTTGGTTAGACTGCTAGTCTATAAGACATCACTATAACGAGATCAAATATCTTAAAGGGGTGATATATCTAGGGGTTACATTTTTCTAATTCCTAAACATCATGAAAATATTCCATTTTGATATATGAAGAAATTATTTATCATTGGTCCAGAACACTATGTAAAGATGACAATTTTTTGTATATATTTTTTGTTGACAATTGTTATATTTCATATAATATTGATTGGTTTTAACATTCCCATTCGAATCATGGAAAATATAAGTTCCCATCATCTGATACTCATCAAATAATTCCCAATGTGTTGAAATATGAATCCTCTACCCATATAGTTCCACATAAGTTACCATTTAATGGAAATATTGGAAAATTTTGTAATATTATAACTAAACGATGTTGAATTGGATATCCCGAATTCATTTGAAATTTATTAGACTAGATCAATGTATATACTATAGAGTTTAATGGATCCTTCTTACAAATAATCCATTTAAGGGTTAAAATATGTTTTCATTATCATATATGTATCTTATCATTGATAATGGATTCCATTGAACCTTAAGGAAAACCATGGACCTCAATAAAACATAATGTTGAGTCACAATCCATGTATTCTTACAAAATTTCTAATGAATTACATGGTGATGGGGTTAATAGATAAATCATCCTTGAATGAAATGAAATCTATTCATTTTATAAGGAAACGAACTACTACCAATGTGTAATGATTAACTCTAGTTGTCCGGGTGAGTCCTTTGATAATTTCCATGGTTATTTTTTCCCGTTTCTATATTGGTATAGAAAACCGTTACATCATACCCTTATACATCTATCATTATTCCTTGACTATTTTGTAAAAAAACCATTATGATATGTATTTATTAGTTTCTGTATTTATGTTATCCCTCTAGAAATTTTCTTCAGATATATATACAATTAACTATTTCCTAGATGAATATAGAATAAAGAGTTTTATAACGCTTCCATAAGTTCATTATTCACCTCTACTTTTGTTTGGACACATATCTAGGTTCCAGACATTATAAATATATCTTTAGTTATGATTATCTTTTGTATATTCTATAATATTTTATGGAGCTCCTCATCTAGTTTTTAGGACCCTGTGATTTTCTCATTAATGGATGTTTAATATAATAATTTATAAAGGTAGTATGAAGATCCTTTTAATATCCCCATTTTCATCCTCTGCATGTCTTAGATCATTAGATATCTTATAATCCATATCATTTATAGGGTTGCAGGATTATTTCTACTTAGAGTGTCTGCCAATAATGATTACTAAAGGGAGATAAATTAGTACACAAATAAACCAATGTCGTTTTAATGTGGTCATGTACTATTCTGCATTTAACCCATTTTATATCATTAACGTTATGAGGTTCAAATTGATTGGCATTAACTATAAAATTTTGTCATATGTGTAAATTGAGTTTAATGATATTCTCTAACCATTTGACAGTAACATTTTTATATATAGATGGCCATTTCATTATAACTTTTTCATATCTACACTAATGATTTTTCTTTTCTCATTGAAAGGTAAACCATGTAATTATAAAATATTGTTTATTTTTGATAGGGATGATGGGTCAATGAAATATAGAAATTTTGGATAATAAAAGATCCATTCTCATATCAATGTAGATAAAAATTAAAGGAATGAAAGGAGAAAATAAATAAAAGAATCACCAATACAGAATCACCCCCCTCACTCAGGGTTTAGAATACCTCAATGTGATTTCAAATATACCAAGGAGAATGAGTAATTATTTTGTGATAAGTATAATGGGTTATTTTGAATTATTATTTTTTAATTTTAGAATATTTATTATATATTGATGTGTTTTATGTTTTCTTAATACATTTTATATTATTTTTCATTATGGAAAATAAGATTCATTTTTTAATAGTGTATTATAAGGAGTTTATTTTTTCTATTTCATTATTCTCTTTATGTGTTTTGTTTATATTTTTAAAAATAAATATCATAAGATAGGTCTCTAATTCATTTTCATAGGTTCCCTTAAAAAATAATGTAGTTTATATTATGTCTTTATGGAGTCAAGAAAGAGTCTCACAATGATCCAAAGTTGGTAGATAATGTTTTTTCTACTTAGAATTTTAAATAAAAGTTTAATTGGAATATTAATCAATAATTTTTGTATTTTCAATGATATGGGAGTGTTTTCAATAGTTTATTTATTATTATCATATCCATAGTGTGTAATTACTATTTTAATGAGAATTTTATTTTTTTTGGTCAATCGTGTACTAAGTTCATTGTTGTTGAAATAGTTAAAGTATTATATTCAAGAGTTATACCCAATGAATATTTTTAGAAGACCATTATAAAATAGTGAAAAGTAATATTTTAATTTTGGTGACAATGGGTATGTTATTATATGTTTTAGAAGAGTTATAAAAAGTGGTAAAATATAAAATAAAATAAAAAATAGTGATGCTATATCCCATATGACTTGGTTGTTTATAGAAGATATTAGGGTTGAAGGCCAAAAATATCATTTTAAATTCCTAGATGCAATGGTGCTGGTAGATCTTGTTTTTAATATGATTTATAATTCAAATTAGATCCAATTATATATTCTATTTTAAAAAAGTGTCTAATAAACCAATGATGAAAGACTTATGTGTCATGATGAAGTAACCATCGTGATTTTTACCTATAATTAAATATAAATATGGTTTAGTCTCTAACCTTGGAATATAATTCATTAATACTTTTAAACCCAAGATGAAATCAACAAACTCATTGTAACAATTTTGTAATCTATCTGATGGTTTTCCCCACTTATTACATGAGATTTAATTCCCTAAAATTCAAAGAATCTATCGTTATCATCTTTTTCTTATTATCATCTATAATTCCCATTTTATTAATTCTCTTATGTTTTGGAAGAAGGGTTCTTTATTTATATTATTTTTTGGTTAAGGATTAATGGGTTTTTATATAGTTATATATTGTGGTGGAAACATTTGATACTTACCATTTTTAGTCATCAGGTTCAATCTATTCATACACTCTAGTTTTTAAAGAATTAAATAAGTTAGGGTATTAATTATTTTTCACTTATTACACCATGTAAAAAAATGATCATTCAGTAGTAAATTGTAAATCGACCAGAGGAAGTAATTGGAATAATATTATAATGAATCTCACACTAATAAGTTAATTTTCATAGTGTGTTTTAAAATGAATTTCAAGTCTTTTAAATTATTAATGTCATTGATTGATTTTTTATTATTATTTATAGAGAGTTTTTATAGGAGTATTAATTTAATGGCGTGATTTATTTTTTTGTTGATTCGTTTAATATATATATATATATATATTTGGATAATTATATAATTAGGGTAATTGATTGGTATGTAATTTGTTATATGAATCCTATTTTTCATAAAATAATATGAAAATGAATTACATTTAAAATAGTTATAGTTAAATAAATTAATTCTTATTGTACTGTATATATCACAATTTTTTATATAGTTTTATTATTTATGGGGATTTATATTCATGATTGTGATATTTTTATAGGTCTGTAATTAAATAAATAATATGTAAATGGTTGATATATTTAAATAGGGATTTTTTATTATGTTGAATGAAAATGGTGGGTAATTGATTATATTAATATAAATGAATTATGGGAAAAGATGTAAATTAATGGATAAAATAATTACGGTTCAATGGATGGTAATGTTTAATTTAATGTGGAAGGGAAAAATGATAAAGGCAATAGTAAGTTTCTATTGTTTTCATCACTATTTTTTGGGATAGTGGGTGAAGTTATGGACTTTATAAATAGAATCTATTATCAATAAGGTGTAGTATAGATGTTTTATTTTTTATGGACTACAATATATATTTTTTATGTGTGTGTCTTTTGGATGGGTTTTTGATATGAGCCATTAAATATATTTTTAATTCTATTTTTTCCACCACCACAAAATTTGAGTAATCATAGAAACACCAATGTTGTTTTTGGTTTAGTTGTTTTCCCCAGTATTTAGTTTATAGAGGGAATGTATAGATAACTAATCCTTACTTTCCATATATTCATTCTTTGTATTGGTGTTATGGATCATCAAATTAATATATATTGGTGCAGTAATTACTTGATGTTCTCAAATAAATTCTATATGATATGGTTTTATGGTTGTGATCGATATGCTTGGTCAGGATATGCATAGATGTAGGGGACATTATATTTTATTCTTCAATTTTAACTAAACCTACTGTAATATGTATATGATATATGTTTTTTATATAGAACGTTGTATTTTTTTAATTATTTTGATTTTGATAAGTGGATATAGTTATAGATTCGATGTGATTATGCATATATTGAGGATTTTTATGTATATGACATAGGCCTTTGGGGTGTGAGAGAAACTATATTACAGGTGAAGTTGTTATGGGGTACCTTAATTATATAATATTTCTATGTTATTTTACTATAAATATATTTATTATTTGTTGATTAAGAATTTATGAGTATGAGTGATAGTTATATATCATAGGCAATGAGTCAGTTTCAATTTTTATACATTGAGTCTTTAGTATACTTCTTCAAATTTTGAATGGGATAGTTTTCAGGATAATAATATTGTTTACTATTATTCTAGCCTATTTATATATATATATATATATTAATTTATTTATCTATTCATAATGTTTATGTGAAGGAGGTGGTGAAAAAGACAGTTCATATTACGAAATGATACAAAAATGAGTTTATTGGTGTTTATGGTCTCATTATATTAAGGGATACTTTTGTTTTTTATTTTTCGGTGAATTTTATTTATGTTTTAAAAACCACAAGTATTTTGGAGATTTTTATTATTTATGTTAATTGAGTTTTTTGGAAGAGTTAAATTATAAATAATAACAATGAGGGTAATTCCTCCCATGTGTTTTATTTATACCCTCGATGCTTGCCTCTAATATGTGGCATATTAGACGCATGATTTGGGGGAACCTTACTCCTTTACGATCGACCTAAGGGGGTTATAGAGTGGATGTTTAATGGAATTTCATGAATTGGGGAATGAATCAATTTATTTATTTTTTCCATTTTTTATTATCATTTTCATTTTCCTTTGATAAAATATTTTTAAACCCTATTAGTTTTCTATTTGAATCTTTATTATAGATTTTAAGTTAAGATAATGTCTTGATCAAAATATGTTAACATATATTATCCTAGGATAAATTAATTCAAAAATAAAAAATTTTATACCACAGAAAATATTTCCATAATATGGATATCAAGAAATATGTTTCATACCATATTGAATTCTATATTGGATCGTGGGATTCGAGTCACAGTTTTTGGACTTACAAAATATTTTTATATGTAATATAATAGTAACATAAGTTTAAAATATTCATAGTATAGTTTAAAATGTGAAAATATTAATGAAAATGTAAATCCATACTATATTGTCTTATTAAAAGGGTTAAATTATTTTTATAATCATCTTAATACTATCATTGAATGATAAATATCACAAGTTATAGGCTTGTTTTGTATAAAATCATAGTTACATTAACAAATCCATGTTTGGATTTTGGAAATATATTTATTTTATGGGTGAATGTTTTAATCATATTGTTAATTGAGACTTAGTATCAAAGATTCTTGAAAACTATATATATTAAAATATATTCGTTCTCATTGAAAAATTGTGTCTAATAAATTTATGGATATGTTACTACATAATGTGACACAAATAAGAAATATATTTATTCCAAAAAATAGTGCTAATAGTTATCAATTTTAAAACAATTATATTATTAAAAATAATAATAATACTTAATCTGTAAGGATAAAATTGAAATAAATTTTCTTAAACAACATTGATGATAATGGTGTCCCTCATAATTTTGCATATAAAATGTATAATAGCGAATTACAATAAAATGGAAATTTATCAAGGGAAATTTGTGGTATGTATTACAAGTTTATATGAGAAATGTACAATTCATTGTCATCGTTTATTTTTATTACTATTTGAAAATAAATCACTTGATTTATTTTAATACCATTTTAGATTATCCAAAGAAGTGGAGAACATAATCGATTCTGATAGCCTCTCAATATATGAATTATTTGAATCCACTCTAACTATAGTGAAGAGGTGAGGTGAAAATAAATTTTAATATCATAATTTAAAATGTTAAGGGTATCATTTGAATTAAATTATTATTAGTAAATTCATTCTAAATATCCCATATGATCTAAAATTTGTAACTAGATACTGGATCAAGGGACAAAACTCATCCTTATGAAACCTCTCCTAGGACCCACCGTATGATAAAAGATTAGAGAAATGTGTAGAATTTCCATAAAGTTGATCCGAAGATCTTGAATAGATACACTCCTCTACTTAAGGGAGAGTACCTTATGCATCTTCTCAGCCATCATTGTCGCTGATAGGAACACCTCATGAAACTACTTCTAGAAGTTTATCCATGAAATATATTCTACCCTCTACGAGGCATGGTAGAACATCGATCACTAAATTACATCTCCTCACATTTTACTAACTTGTAACGGTACCCTATACTCTGTTGGGGAACATATCAAATCGAAATCGATCTATATCTTCTCTAGCCATGTCTCTTTTTTATATTATAAATTCACAACTGATACTTTTCCAAATACATTTAGTGAAATCTTTACCACATCTTCAGTCGGATAAACCCTCTGTCGATCAATCGGGTTATCATGTAGATCCACTACTTTTTTAATACATACCCTGATTATCACTAGGAGCTGTATCTGAGTACGAAATATGGATTTACTAATCACAGTAATATGAATATTCATTATGAGGTATTTTAATATATTTATTCCATTTAATTCATTTATCCATTTTGACTTACCCCAAACCACCCAATTCAGAAAAGAACATAAATTATCATGATACATATACCTATCATAGGTCTCTAACTTATATATAACCTCATCTAACATGGTCGTTGAGTAAGAACAGATTCTAGGCATTGGATTAGGGGAAACCTATAATCCCATGTCCTAGCCTGTCTCCCTGGCTTAAGTCATGCACCATTGTCAATAAACACTATTTACATACCAACACATGAAATCCTCACTCATACTAACTAAAAACTATATCCTATATCTCAACCATATTCTATGATACCACTCTACCATGACCCCCTCCCTTTAAAGATAAACCAATTATTCAGGAAATGAAGAAAGGGATATAATTACCCATGTGTGTGTCCTCCAGTAGTCCTCGGGTGGGTGACTAGCTCTAAGGGTGTACAAATATCATAATTTGGGTGGCATTACCATTTATAAGGAACCTTGATTGGGAGATATGATGTGTCAACCAAAACCAACTTCATTAAATATATATAAGAAATAAAAAAACATCCCATAATGCATGTGTAAATATAAGAAACACAATTAAAAATATATAAAGTATATAACCTAAAACAAACTAATGTATAAATAAAATAACCATCCCATGGTCTAAGATTGTAACACATAGCATGGTACTTGTAAACCTCCAAAAAACTGAAAATATATTTTATATATGTATGGTGAGAATACATGTATACTCAATAAGAAAACCAATGTCTCTCTTTCATAAGTGCAATGATCATGCTAAGGAACCTATTAGAAAATAGGAAACCAAAACCTCTCATAATAGGTAGACTAACCATAACTCCAACCTCACGATGGATCTCCCTCCAAATAATTCATATAATTAATATAATATAATGTAAATAAAATTGATGATAGGGTGCCCCACACCACATTCCCACTGATTATCTTCTCTCACACCCAAATGGAAAAGGTTATGGCACTCCCGAATCATCCAAATATATCACATCATATATCACCTACAAAAACATTTTTCCACACAAAAAGAAACATCATGCCTGTAGAAACCTATGAAATAACAACACATCCCATCCCGCTCGCACACACTTTGGTCATCAGAACTCATATCACCCTGAAGACACCTAGGAAAACAAAACACATCTCACCCCAAAAATAGTAGTGGAAACACACCACAACTCATCTTGGATACATTTGGGACACCATATCACAACTCTCCTGAAGACATCCATTTCATTATCACCTGAAAGACTGACCAGTGAAGTGGAGGTAGCTAGCTATCAATCCAACCATTAAGATGTTGCGAAGACGTCCTCCCACTTGACTATGTGGGTGTTGGAAAATAGTTCTTAACATGGGTGAGGTGAATATAGAAATCATAGGAATGTATAATGTTTTTATATAAATAGATATATAAAAGAACACAATCCCAACCAATGGGTTTACAATCCAAAAATAAACCTAGTCATGAAATCCCCACTTTAATGCAACCTCTAAATGAATAATACCATCCAAGATAAACTCAATACATAATATATTTATAGTCTTTAATTAATAAAGAATCATTTTCGATATTCTCAATTCCCATCCCATTCTATGAAAACATAGAATTTTTTTTTTCATAAATTCCATAATAAATTTATCCACTAAACATACCGTTTAAATTAATTGACATATGCTAATTATAGTTCATTATTATTATTAATTTCACCACCTATATCAACCAAGAAACTATCAAAGAATAACCCATATCAAGAAACATTGTAAAATCATAAACCCTACCACCAAAACTTATTTTTCCTTCTACAATAGCTTATTTATAGATGAAGTATCATCCACTACCCCAAAATATCACAACATAGTCATATCCCATTATTCATAATACCATTGCCAATCAACATCACACGTCATGGTCTATAAAAAAATCACAACACATACCAGATCATAGATATTTTGTAATTTATCAAGGAATTCCTTATTTATTTACATTTTATTGATTATGGGTGTTATTACCAAAGAAATATGACCTCAGGTAATCCATTTTTTTAACCAAATGTATGTGGTTAACCGATATCATAATATGTGAAATCAAAAACCACAGAACATGCATTCCGTTGTTCACATCGTCATAATCAAAAGTCGGGACCACGAATGACCACAATTATATTTGGGTAATTTGTTATATATAATTCATAACATCAAAAAAAACATAATAAAATCAAATAACATCATTAAGATCATGCATCATATTCCCTATCCCATTATATTGATTTTCAACCAATTTGATTATCCTTATTAATAAAAAAATAAAAATTTTCCTTAAGTATGAACATTTTTATACTCATGTTTCACAGTACAAAATTATGAATGATAAAGGAATAACTTATTAGAAGAAGGTTGATTGAGATATAATTTTTGTAATAAAAATAGAGGTTCATATAGTAGGAATCTCCCCCGGCAAACATGAACCAACTGTGGGAAAACACACCATGTGGGATGGTCTTGGGGATTTCCAATCTCAAGAGAAAGATAAACCCAAATATTGAACCTATGTAAGGATTAATCAGCTTGAGAACGATCAGATGTGAGACTCGATGATTGGATATAGATTGAATTACTGTTTGAAAATTATCTGACCAAGACAACACATTTTGTCTATTTAAAGGCCCCTAAACATTTAGAATAAATTAATGGTATGATTTATATAAATTTAAATGGCATAAAAACCACTTAAATATGGAATTAAACTCAATTTACGACATAGATTGATGTCGAAAGGGAAAAAGAAGAAAAAATGAAAAATAATTGAAATTCAAAAAACAGTTGGAAATGAGACAACACCAGAAAAAAACACTACTAGGATGAAACTCCAACAGGGTGACATGCCACTAGAAAGAAATAATTATAACATGAAACAATTTGAGGATGACATGCTGTAGGAATGAAACATCTCAATATTGACATGATAAAATAACAACACACAACTAGTGTGACAAAATTCAAGAATGACATACATCTAGAATGAAATGATACTAGAAAACTGAAAATTTAGAAAACTATTGGAAAGACACACCATTGAAATGACTCACCATTCCCAAAAACATTGTTGTCTAAACCCGGACACCTCAAAAATTATATTTTTTAAAAGTAACAAGCTAGAATGTTTTTACAGTTATAGATTACCTTATATTGATAGAATGTTTGTCGAGTTGTTATTGTAGATTTTCAAGACTATGATGATGGAGTTGTGTTCTAGTACTGATGATTATAAAATGGGGTTCTTGTTATGAAGATAGTATTTTATTGGGTATCAGATGTGATATAATGCATAATTGTTTAGGAAACTTAGGTTTTCTTGATTTTTTTAGAGTAGGGATTTCACATGATTTTTATATTATTATTTGATTCATGATTGATTGATTGATCAAATAATGTTATAATATGAACTCTGTCCTCCAATGGGATATAGTTTTTTATAATTAACTATAATATAAATAAAAAATAATAGTGTTTTCATTACAATCATTCAAAGACTAAAATATTTATCTTTGACTTTGAAATAGAATAATATAATTTGAAGATAATGAAATAATTATTATTGAATATCATTCTTGTATGTGTACTGATATTTATATTTGAGTGGGGTTAGTATGATTTCCTCTATGAAGGTAGTTCTAGATGAGACAAAGGATATATATAATACCATAGTGTGGTTGTGAGATATATATAATCTCTATGTTTTATTTTTTTATATATACCCCATTTTTTGGAAATAGAAACTGACAACTAGATGTTCGATGAGTTTTTTCTCCAAAAATCATGTTTTGCAGGGATAAAAATTGTAGGCTAAACCACTCTCTCTCTCTCATAAGATGTAGTATTACATAAGGTTATTTATAGGTTTATTTACAACACATGTGTGTTTAAAATATTGATGGATCTAATTTATCAAGCATAGTTGAATTTGTTTATGTTAGATTCAACATCCCATAAGTGTATTTGAATGTGTTGTGATGTCTTGAGGTATAATTCATTTCCATGATCTACAGTGGATTCCAAACATAAAATTGTTAATATATTGTATAGGTATTATATTAAAATGGATATATGAAAATCTCTAAATATTATATTTTTTTCTATTTGTGGGACTGAGGTTGGTATGGCCATGTTTCAATTAAATTGAGAAGGGTTTGATTTATTGAAGATATAAGAACACATGACCTGTGAAATTGGGGGAATAGAGTAAGAAAACAATAAGAGACTTATTGATAAAACCCATTTATATATATTTTTATATGTACTCTATGTTTTGGTTATACTTTTGTGGGACATTTGGTGAGTGAGTATGGGTGATGAAGGGAAAATATTAGTATATCAATTTCGGTAATGATTTAGTTTCATTTTCTCACTAATTAAGATTCAGTATATTCCTTTAAAATATTTTATGAGATGATTCATTCAGGTCTCTTCTATGTATACATGTCAAATAAACATTTATATACACATTATATTTCTAGTTAGCATAAGTTTAATGTTGATCGATATGGGAACTAAAAGTATAAGGAGTTATTCAATAGTTATTTTGGAGTTGTGGTCACTTGTGAGGATTTGTCACTTTTTATTCTCATTTTTTCTATATCCATTTATGTATTCCCTTAAATCACGTTTTATGATTGTATGTTAGTTTTATGGTTGATTTTGGGCGATTATTCTTATCTTATCTCTTCTCAAATATCTTTTAGGGTAATTCTTCTAATCGGTGTGATTATATACCCTCGATTCTTCTCTCCAACCCATAGGATGTTGGATATGTTATTAAGTTTCATTATCTATCTTTCATTCTAGAAACCTTGGATGGATACCTTAGTATGGAGGGGTTTTGACACACTAATTTACTCTTTTAAAAAAGAATATGAATTTAGGTAAATAAAAAAATATACTAATAAATATTAGGTAATTAATTTTTCTATTTAGAATATCATATTATTTCAGATCAAGAAGATTTATCAGGACATTAAGGGTCTTAATATTTATTTAATAGGGTATTTTTTGATCAATGAGGTGATATTTTCTTGTCGGTTAAATTATTTTGATAATATTTTTTATTTATTGAATATGTTAAATAATTGAATTCTTATATTATTTTGATCACACAAAAGGATATATGATAAATATATATTCCTTTATAAAATTATCAAAGATTCATATGAATGAATACAAATTTTTCATATAATTTATTGTTAATTATGGGATAGGATTCAATTATACTATCATTTATATGTTTATAGGAAGTAATAATCATAGTGTGAAAATATTTTCGTGAAGTGTTCATCTAATGTCAATATGGAATTACTTCAATGGAATTATTTTTATATATATATAATTTTAACAAATTTATTTTATTGGTTTTAATTTCAAAAATTAATTTTCAGAGTTTATAGTAAATTGGCCAATGAAATTATATAGAAAAACATGGACAATAACATTGATTGGGAAACTATATTTGTAACAGTATATTCAATTTACTTCATAAAATTGAATAATATAGTCAATAAACTACATCATTAACTAATGATGAATTTTATTCAATCATTAATATCGTGTCAGATTAATTTTTTTATATGTTATCAATACAACATGATAATAAACATATGGTATCTTATTTCTATGAATAATATTTAATTTAACAAAGGAACTAGATTTAAAATATATAAAATTAATATTTCATCAAAAACAACAAAAATAATGTTATGTTCATTATGAATTATAAGTTTATTCATTTAATAAAAAAATACTTAGTTGAATGTTGTGACATTAAATAGTGATTACACTGAAAGTGAAGACTATAAAAATTAAAAAAATATTTTCATTATGTAAGAACCCATTTAGTAAAACAATATAATATATTATCAAAAAAAATCTAGGTATTGATACTTCTATTATTTCTAATATTTCTAGTAAATTAGGTTTTAAAAAATTCCATAAAAGTGAAAAAACACATTAGGAAATTGAAATGATATATTTGTATTCTATATTATGTGGGAAATAAATAGAGTTGTTAAAAAAATTTATTAAGAAACCCAAAAAAATTCAACATGAATGAGATAATTTTGAAAATATCTACGAATATATTTCTAAATCCACAGAATATATCTCTAATTATTTTAAATGTAATGAGATATTGTTAATCAATACATGTTATAGTTATACATAAGATCATTTTATGATGTTATTGGATGAAATTTATGTTATTACTCAACAAAAAATTGGACCTACATTTAAATGAATGTACTAAACTTAATTAATTTAATGATTCAAATATATTATATGCTTACTCAAGTAATAAGAAAACAAAATAGAACATGTGTTATTTTTTGATATCCAAATAATGTGCTTTCACAATTATGAGATAATAAAACAATTTATAATTGGGGTTATGATATTTTTAAAAGATATGAAGATGAATTAGGATGATCTATTTTTTAATGTAATGATTAAAATTTTTATTTTTTCAATTTGTTTATCAACATATATATATATAGATATATATATATATATTTATTTTGTGTGTGAGAGAATATATTAAGATAAAATTTGACTAAAAATTGTTAGAAAATGTATATAAATATTAAAAACTATATTTGTTGAGTGTTATTGTGAATATAAATATTTTTTGAATATTAAAAAACACATATTGTTTCATGAAAGAATATCTACCAAAAAAATAAACTTTTTTTTATATGGTAAATAATATTGGTGTGTGACATTTATGTGTTTCTGTTATTGTCATAAACAATTCATATGCATTTTGATAAACTATATTTATTTTTTATTGTGGATTATTTATCATAAATTTTCTTAAATAAATGTAATTCATGTAATTATATTACAATATTAATCTATGATTTGGATAATACTAATCAATTTTACAATATATTAACATACAGGGAAGGAAATATATATAAATAATTAATTGTTGTGTACTTATGTTTATAATTTTATAGATGGGTGAGGGAGAGGTAAATAATGTAATATGGATCCATATTTAATTTTATAATTAACATTATTTTATTAATGAAATGTTGTAAAATGGGATAAAGGTTAATTCATCTCCGCACTCGTAGAGTTTGATATACACAACTCTATGCAACATCAATTAATATCATATCTATTTTGTTTTTTCTATCATATATATATATATATATTAAATTATAATTAATAAATATATACCGTAGATAATATTAATTTAGTTAATGTTAACATAATTCTATAATATTATAGAAATAGATAAAATAATTAAAGTAAATTATGTATCTATATCTACAGTCATTGTTAATAAATATATTAAATGATGTTAAAATTTATTTGACTCAAATTAATAAAGATATAGTATGTATATTGAATAATAGTAAGACAAATTTATTGATTGAATTTCATGGAATACAATTATTTATTCCTTATATTTAATTATATTTTTATGGTGTTTGGAGACTATTTAGAAATATTGTTTTGGGAAAACTAGAAATTATTTATCATGAAGACAATAATGTTAATGAGGGAAAATAATTAAGTTTTAATATTTAAATTTCAATATTAAAATATAATATGGTGAGATTTTTTTATAAATTTTTAATTATAATAAATAAAATATTAATCACCATAATATGGTTAGATAAACTCTAGAAGATCATATTAATATTAAAAAAATTATTTTTTATGATTATATATATATTTTATGAAAAATAATATGCCTTTAAATATTTATATATATCACAATGTTTTTTTATTTAAATATTCTTCAAAGTTTCTTAAATGTATTTTATATGATGAATGATTATTTTGAAAATAAAAATAGTTTTTAATAAAAATATAATTTTCTAATCCAATAAATAATCTATAATGGAATGAAATTTAAGATGAGTTTTCCTCTAATTTCTCTGATTTTAGTAGAGAATTAAAATAATTATATCATGCGTATTTATATGTTTTATGAAATAAATAAAAAAGTATAATGATCAATGTCTTTTTAATCGATTATCATATAGAGGAGTGGTAAACCTTACTGAGGATTGTTTAAAGAATTATTTGACTAAATCTAATTAAAAGGAATCTTATTTTTTTATTATAAATAGACAAAATAATAATCAACTAAATCACAAAAACAACATTAATCTTATTATAAATGAAAATTGTTTCTTATCCATATAATATAAAGACGATTTCATATATGAATATTGTGATTTAGATAAATATGATGACTATAAAATAACACATTGAACACATGTAGATCATATAAAATAAATATATTATTCAAAAAGTATTGAGGAACATAGGCATGTATTTTTAATGTACATAAAGAGAATATATTGAAAATTTGGGTACACATCAATAAAATATAAAAAAATATAAAAAAAAATATATTAATATTCTTAAATTTCATGATAATGAGAATTATTATATGGAATAAATCATAATTCTAAACATAGTTTTTGTCGATCAAGACAACATTTATGAATAAAATGAACTTATATTACCAAAAAAAATACACATTTGGATGTTCCATCAAATTAATTTCATTTAAAAACTACTATTAAGATATGAAATAGTTATTTTATAATATATTTTATTCAAAAATAAAAAAACATAATATAAAAAGTAATAATTTTCATTATTTAATGATGTTTAATTAGGTACTTTCATATATTTGTTATAAGATAAAGAGAAACTTTTGTAAAATTAATTTTTATTGATTTCATAATATAATTAAATTTTTTATAGTAGTACAATTTATTTTACTAATGAATCAAAGAATAATTAAGTGGATAAATATCATAAAAATATATTCCTCTATATTACATGAATATATATAATTATCTAATAAAATATTTTATTTGAAAATGTTAATTGAATATATTTTACATTAAATGTGAACGTGAAATAATTTTACTAAACATTTTCATAGGAGTAAATAATAAATTAAATTGAAATTAAAGGAATTGATGTGTATAAAATCACATAGAAAATATATTCATGAACAATATATCCTTTTATTGATGAAATTGTAGGTATGTATAAATGGGGATTAATTTTTTTATGTAAAATAATTTTATTGTGAAGA
Organism: Viscum album; assembly: GCA_963277665.1. Taxonomy (NCBI): domain Eukaryota; kingdom Viridiplantae; phylum Streptophyta; class Magnoliopsida; order Santalales; family Viscaceae; genus Viscum; species Viscum album. The sequence continues at coordinate 1,226,617,906 of OY728127.1, read as the reverse complement.
TGAATATTTTGAATAAAAAATTTTATTTTAATGTATATAATTAAAATGGATTTAAATTCTTCAATGACGAATGCTATATGTATAGCCAAATTTTTTAGTACATTGAAAATAATTTCATAATAACATCTCTATGTGTAGAAAATATTTGATGCAAAAATTCATGAATGAAATAATGATGAAATGTCTGTTGATAGATTGTATTTAAATTAAAAATGACATAATTCATGTCTCCATGATATTTGGTGTTATTTTTAAATGATATGTGGGAAAAATATTAGATAAAATATTTTAAATATTTATGGTTGTTAAATAATATTTTTAATGAAAATATAATAGATATTATAAGAATTTATATCACTATTATTGGGGTATAATGGAAAATGGTTAATGATGTTTTATATATTAGTGGAGCGATTAATAACCTATTGACTATTATTCAAAAATTTTAGGATGTAAATAATTATTTTGATAAGGTATACTTGATTCATTTATTTCATGAATTATATTATAGTTTTTAATAATGAAGAGATTACTAGTGGTGAATTATTTCAAATTTGATAAAATATGAATAATGATATTTCATTGTAGTGATTAAAAATAAATTATGGAATAAAATACATAGAATTATTATCCCATGATGTATGAGTATGATCATGAATAAAGGATGTGTATGATAACATCATAGATTAAATATAAAAAGGTATATTTTTTCAAATATAATATATTTAAATATGATTCAATTAATCTATAATGTGGGTGATATTCTCTATATCAAGTAAATGAAAGTATTTTATATAAATTTTAATAATGAAATAACATGTGAATATTATCACTGTGATTTTTTTCATCTTGTTTTAGGTTATTATTCATGATATGAAAACTTATGTTCATAACCGATAACATTAATGCACTATATGAGTTAAAAAACTTTATGAGTGTAATTTAAAATGAATTGAAATAATATTAAATGAAGATATGATATAATTAATAAAAAATACAAATCAAATGATTCTAAAAAAATATCTATCAAATAAAGGAATCATGCAAGAATAATATACATTTTTGCACACATAAATACTAGTTAATGGATGAAAGAAAGAATAATTTTTTGTTTTATAAAGGAAGAACAATATTGGCTAAACATATATCCTCATGGTTCACCTAGAGATATTTTTTATCAATATCTATACATATCCATTGAAAATTCTTTTTCAGAGCCAATTCTGAAAACCCCGTTTTCAGCCATTCCAAAAATATGAAATATGTAAAATAATATCGAGTATTTATAAAATCCCATTTTTATAAAAATTTAAAATCTAGTCATTAAAATTATAATGAAAAATATTATTATTGTATATTTATAATTTATCAATTACAAGGAATAGGGTATAGGTGTTAGAATTAAATATTTCAAAATATGGAAAATTATTTTAATGGGAATATTATAAAAAATTACCATAGTACAAATAAATATAATGAAAAAAATTGATGATATAATAAATCATCCAAAAAATAGATCAATTTAGTTTCATTTCATGAAGAATTTAAAAATATTAAATTTTTTTAAAATGATGATGATTTTTATAATTGTGGTGAGCCCGGTAAAATGTATTCCCAAAAAATGTTTTTTAAGGTATTAAGAAATAAAGGGATGATAAATGTATAAATTGAAAATAGAATAATTTAATTTAAAAATTATGAAATCTAAATTCGATAATCCCCAGGGAGTATATTTCTCAAATATATCCAAAATCATTTAATGAGGTAATTGATCAAAAATAACGGGTCACATAAATGATTCAATATTTGGATTATATTGATAAGATCTATATGTTGTTTATTCCACTTATACAAAAATAAATTTTGATCCTTATAAATATGTGGGTTTTTAAAATAAATTTATTGATGATGGTCATTTAGTCAAAAAAATATGTCTACATTGTTCTGGATATGATATTGATGATTTAAAGTGTATTTTGAGGGAATTTTCTATCAATGTCATAGTGAAGGATCATATAATAATTTTTTTATTCATTTCATATTGATGAAATTAAATGGGAGATTTTAATAATATAAAATATTCAATTATAATTTTCTTTCTATAAGGATATATTATTGATATATAACATTATATTTCATTATATAGGAATGATGGTAATGATGTTTATTACCAAAAAAGATAGTTATGATTTAAAAAAACTCCGAGGTATGTTTATTATAAGTTGATGAAAATTAAAAAAATGAACATAAATAAAGAAAATATGGATAATAATAATTTTGTTAGTGAGATAAAGTAATATATTCATACTTTTATACAAATGATAAAATTAATACATGTTAAAACAAGAATATATATATATATATATATGAAATTTCATGACAAATGAAATATAATTTTTAGATGTTATAACATGGTGAGATGAAATTATTCATCAGATTTAATTTGAGTTATGAGAAAATATAATGACACACATCTCTTTAATATATTATTATGATAATTTGTGACAAAAAAATATAAATTTTGGGAAGAGGTATAATAAATGATAATAAAACTATTATTATATATTGCATGATGAGGATAATAAAATATGTCCTGAGAAAAGCTAATGAGATCTTTTACAAAATATGTAAATATTAATACAGAGAATCATAAGAATTTTTTTGAAATATAGAATATATTATTATAATCATAAATATATTCTCAATTTATACATATTATGAAAACATTTTCTATTATGACTATCCATGCACCATAAATAGTTTCTCATGCGATGTAAGAATATTATAGTTAACTAAGAGAACGTATAAAATAAGGCACACCAAACACATCAATATAATTCATCCATATGATATATATATATAAACAATGTTACATAATATATAAAAATAAAATAATATCAATGTTTGTAAATCAGTTGTATAATAGCTACACAAATAATAAACCATCAGTATATAATTTTGGATAAAAAAATGTAGGTTTTAAGGAATATTATATATTATGCAGTGAAAAACAAATTATCGTTCATGAATATTGACTTAAAAGAGTGATATGGATATGAATATGTAAATAAGAATTATATTAGAAATGAACACCATAAGATTAATTTAACAAAATGAGTAAAATAATGTTTAATTGAAAAACACATTTTGTGTTCCTGAAAACAAAAAAGTATAATATTATATCATTAAAAATTTAACTAAAAAATTATTAAATGATATAAATGTTATTGGATTTAAAAATTTAATACAATACTAGTTGGAAATGTTTTCATTGTATACATTGAAGGACATGAATTATAAAAATATTTAGGGAACTAAAATTACTAATTATTCATAAATTGATAAATGATATTAAATAACATTAAATGGGATGAAAATTAGATATAGATTATACATAGTGGTAAGATATTAAAAGAGTTATCCTCATTATAAATAATATTTCGGAAGATATCCTCTTCCTATATGTCTAGACTCACATTGGACACTCATCCAATATATTAGATAGTATAAATATATATTTACATTACTAAATAACATGTATTTATATTTATATTATTATCATTAATTTATTAAAATCTATTATTCATTTATATAAATCATTTAGTTCATCTGTATTATTAGTGGTTCCATAGTCCATAGAACCAAACCTATATTGAAATAATAGTAATGAACACCAATGAATTGATGTTGGTTTTATCATATCCAAAAAAGTTAATGTATTATGTTATTTTAATTTTAGTTTTTGGGGGTGTTGAATGATTTCTTAAATTATTTAAAATAGATGTAAATCATGAAAAAAATCATAATATCTTTGTAAAAACCCGAATTTTATAGACCCTCCTTTTGTTTAAAACATTGTTTAGGGTGTTTTGGGAAGAAACATTGGATCATTTCAAAGGTTTCATAGTTTTTCCAATTTTTTCATCAGTGACTCAGGGCATCAGGGTCGGTAAGCCGCTGTATCAGTATATCAGTCCCTCATGTTTTCATTGCATCGACATATCAGTGTGTCAACATGTTATTGTGTCGACATAGGTATGTCATAGCATATGTGGTTCAACGTCGGTGGCTCAGTGTTGGTAGGTCTTGTCAGTAGCTCACCCATCTATGGTTCAATGTTAGTGGATCCACAATGGTAGGTTGTGTCAGTAGCGCACCAATTTCTGGCTCAACATTAGAGACTCACCCATTGGTGATTCAATTGTAGTTTTACCAGTTTTTCCCTAGTTTTCCACTTTCACCCCTATTACAATTTATTTAATTTAAATTGAGATTAAAGCCTTATTATTGAAATTTTAAGGACATTAAAATGGTTATTAATTATATCTTAAATATCTGATCTTTCTAGCTGATTTGAGAAACCCAAACCGCATGATCATGACAATGAACCCACGTTAATGCCTTTTAAAACAACTCTTCCATTAATATAGGATATGTCTCTTCAAATTTATGATCATCCCTTTATAGTGTATTTTCTGTTAATCCTTGGTGTGCTTATAACCCTTCTCCCTAGATGAGTTGTGTGCTTAATCTAGTGCTCTCCACCTATGTTTCCTTGGAGTTCTCCCATACTATTTCCCTCACCCATTTTCTTGGTGCAAGGAGGATCATAAATCCTTTGATCATTTGGTACATATTTCTTCTGTATCTCATTATTAATGAATAATTTGGTGTGTGTTTACTACTGATTCTTTTTGAGGAACCGTGAAATAACATTCTTCAAGCGAGAAGAAAATAAGAAGTAAATATGATCAAATCATAACAAGGGTAAATAAAATAATGGGAAGCGAGTGGTTTGACGTTGATCACATTTTTTATTCATTATTATTGATTCTTTTTTGGATTGTTGTGACTGTATGCCTACTAAAAATCTTGATCGTTGGTAGTGTTTTCTAGTGCAATAGTGATGTTCAGTTTTTTTGTGATTTTTTTATAAACAATCATAACATGAAAAACTGTAAAACTATATATACAAGGAGAAATAAATGAATTCCCTAGGATAAAACCTATTATGAGATCACGCCTATTATAATTAAGAGGAACTATAGAAACACTTCTAGTTAAATATGAATATATGTACACATCCTTTTGGTAGCTGTGTTTTAGTGTTATGATCTGTTGAGTTTAGAGCCCTTGTGTGTGTTGTGTAGTGATGGTGTTGGGAGAATGATTGTGGATAGAATGGTGGACAGAGGAGTGGGTTCTGGGGGAAGGTTGTGGTATGTCTGTACAATGTGGTTGAGTGTAAATAGATGATACTGTGGGATTTGTGAGCGGAGCAGAATAGGGGGTTTGATGATATCCCAGTTTGGGAGAGTGATTGATTGTTGAATGGATGAACTTGTAGGAAGCTGAACGAACATTGTTGGAGTCATAGACATCAAACAATATTCAGTAGTGGGACTGTGGTGTGGTTATTAACGTGCATGCAGTGGGACCACATCTACGAATTTTTGAGAATTGAGGTTGCGGAGAAAGGTTGTAAGAGAAGTATTTTCTAGTATAATATTGAAGAATTATTGGTGGAAACAACAGAACATGTATATTGGATTATTGGGGGTTTTTGAAGTGAAATGTAGAACTGGTTTTGTGTGTTTTTTTTAGCAGGACTACAATTTTTTTTCTTGTTGTTTTGGTATAGTTGTGGTTGGTAGTTTCCCAGTACTGCTGGAATAAATAACATTGAATCCCTTAAATAAATAAACATAATTTGGTGATCTAAAAAGGGGTTGGGTTTGTGTGATTATGCAAATAGGGATAGTGGCAATGGTGGTTCTAGTGGTCTAGGTTTTTATTTTTGGGACCCATAGGCTGTGTAGAGTGTTTTTTAACTTATATGTATAAATAGTATCTCAATGTGATTTCTATATGCACCCCACCCTTATGGAGCACCATGTTCTGAACACACCCACTCCTTATGGGAGGGTTTCTTTCCCAACATCTCGGTGGGAGGATGGATGGATAGTTACTGACCTTATTCATTGTTATCTCGTTTGGTTACATACTATATGAGTGTTTCTATGAAATTTATAATAGATTGAGGCTTACCATAGCCCAAGATCTTTTGGGAAAGGTTTTTTTGTGGATGAGAGGCCTAGGTGTAGCCAGACTCGTTTTTTTTTCCAAGTATCATCGGGATGAGGCCCCAATATCTTCAGGTGAGAGATGTGGTTATTGTGACCCATTTTTTTATGGGAGGTATTTTGTATAGTTTGATTCCTGGGTATGTGTGTCCATGTTGTGGTAGAGGGACTACAAATTGGATGAGTTTAATTCTCAAGAAAATTCCTATTCGGAATGGGAAGTTAACCAGTAAGAAAGTGGTGTGGTGTACCAAAATATCGATGTTCTTGTACTACTACAATGATTTACATTAATTATTTGGTGAGTAGGCCTTGTTGAGGTTAGGATATTTTGTAGTCCTTAGAAGGTTCTATGGGGTTATACAATTTTCTCACAGGGAAGTTAGTATGTTTCTTAACATTTTCATGGTTGACTTTAGTTTTCTTATTGAGTATACTTGTATTCTCACCGAACATATATAAACTATTTTCATCTTACCAAGAGAAATTTGATCTCATTGTTTGACTTTACTAGCTCCAGCTTTGGGATTAGCTACTATTTCTTCTTAGTCCCATTTTCTTTTGGTAATTTTGTTGAAATTTTTATAATCCATATTTTTGAACATGCATGTTGGAATGGATTTAGGATTTACATCTACTTTTAGTATTTGGGTTGATTGGGATATAATAACATATCTCCAGATCTTATTAAATATAAATGGTAATTCATTCTATATTACGTGAGATTATATACCCTTGGAGAAATCCACCACTCTAGGGCCAACTGATGGTGGGACATAGGGGTCATTATACATCCTTCATCATGAGTAACGATGTGAGGATAATTTTTCCATCCCATCCATTATATTGATGATGGATAATCAAAACAAATACTATTATAGTGAGGTATTTTTGGTTCTTTAAGAGGTAGAATGGATTTTTGAGTAAGGATCAATGAGGATTTCATGGGATGGTAGGGAAAAAGTGTTAGAAAATCTTGGAGTTTGTAATTGGACAGGGTTGACTAGCTAGGACTTGGGATTTTAGGGCCCATTGTGTCCCAATGCAAGAACAATAGAATTACATAATGGCCAATTGAGGATATAATGATTGCAGGGTAGAGACTCTGTGAAAGGCACATGAATCATAATGACTTATTTTCTCATGTGTCATTGGGGTTTTGTAAATTTAAAAGAAATGAAGAGTTAAAAGAAATTTAAAATAAAAAATACACACTACTCGGGCATAGATGTTCCTTGTTTATTTTTTCAGAATTGGTACCCAAACATCAACAACAAGTGGTATGAGTAGTTGAGGCCTGATAGGTTAACCCATTTGATCATTAGTGGAATGATCGAGATGAGGAAGATGACCAGTTGTAGAAGACACTTTATGTCTTCCAGGGGAAGAATCTGGGTAAGTACGAGGGTAGCGTCTCAAAAATGTTAACATTGAGATGGCTCGAGGATCTGGTGAACACTTTCATTAGAATCTATGCTTTGACTGAGTACTGGCTTCCTCTAGTGGTGAGCTAGATATGAGTAGAATCATGTCAGTGGTGGAAGATTTACCTTTCTTAGAGGAAGGAAACGGTGGTTTCATTTGCTGAAATAGAGAAGGAGTTCTGGATAGAATTATTTTCTTCTATGATGATGGTCGAGAACAGGTAGGAGCTACTCTCCCTCTAGTAAGGTATAATTTGGTTTGGGAATTGGGGATCATTTTCGATGTTCTCATGTTCATTGCACTTAATCTCATTCTTGATGGAGAGTCCCGAGTGAGACGCTTAGTGAAGGCACTCTGACCATCTCTTCTGTGTTCTGTTACTACATTCACTATACTAAATTACATTGAGGTTTAGAAGAAGGTTGGTGTAGTGTAATTGATGCAATCTATGAGAATTTTCTTCTTAGAGGGGAGCCATCAAATTTCATCAGAGGGGAAAGACTCCAGTAGTTGGTATCCGACTTTAGGTCCTTTCAAGTTTTGACTAGCAGGAATTAGGCCCTAACTTTTTTAGTTTAGATTTCCAAGTACTCGCCCATTCCACATGGGCTTAAAACCAAGGTGATTTTTTAGAGGAGACTGAGGAAATATTCAGAACCAGAGCCCTTTTTGAGAGTCTTACAATGGGGTTGGGTAGGTTCAGCACCCACCTCAGCAGTAACAATTGCTGGTTAAGAACATCTAGCAGCAGGGGAAGCAAGATCTCACTCCACTGATGGTAAACAGTTATTGGAGAGGCTTACCTTAGGTAGCTCCTTAGGGACCATGACCAGGGCGTTGTTGGGAATGAATACAACAACAAGTTAGAAGATGAAATGGTCACGGTATATTCTAAGAGGGACAAAGGTTTTTCAAGGTAAGATCATTCTGTTTTATACCCTTTTATGTTCCTTGGATGATTCCGGAGCATCAAACATCTTTGATACAACCATTCTATCCAATGACATGGGAATAAGAATAGAGAGAATTCTCATTTCCATGGTGTTGAGTATGCCATTTAGAGGTCAGACCAGTCTGTTTGATGTTTGTAGATGATGTAGACAGATGTTGGGTCCACATCTGTTTAGGGGTGATATTATTCTACAGTTAATGCATCCATACAATTTCATCCTATGAATTGATTGGTTTTTTATTTTCACACTATTATCAAATGTTTCTAGAGAAGGTTTTTGTTCTCAGATATTGGCAGCAGCGTGTAGCTTTCATTAGAGAGTGGAGTTGTTAGAAGGGTAGCTGGTGTGTAGACCTTCTTCTTTCTTTTTTATCTGATATGTCAGTTGAATAAATAGACACATAGATGGTGGAAGTTGTATGGGTCTTCAGTGTGTTCCTAGATGTATTTCCCAAAGAGATTTTGACTCTACCCCTTATACGTGACATTGTGTTTGTAATATACTCTCATCCCGATGCTCGTCTTATTTTGATGGCTCCTTAATAGATGGAGCATTCAGAGTTACTGGATTTTCATAAACTAGTTGATGATTAGATAAAAAGGGTTTTATATGACCAAGTGTGTTTCCATGGGGTGATCTAGTATTTTTTGTGAAGAATATAGATTGTAGCCTAAGACTGTACAAATAATACCGGAGATTGAACTAGGTGACAGTCATGAACCGTTACCCAATACTAGGATTGATGATATTTTCGACCAATTAAATGTATAAGTTTAGTTCTCTATGACTGATCTATGTTTTTAATATCACTAGCTAAGGGTGAAGGAGTGTGACATCTCGAAGAAGGCTTTCAGGTGTAGGTATGTGCACTTCAAGTTCATGGTCATGCCCATTGGTTTCAGGAAAGCACCTGACATGTTCATGTGGCACATGAAATCTATGTTCTATGAGTACATATAATGGTTCATCAACATGTTCATCAATGAAATCTTGGTTTACTCAAGGTCAGAATAGGGTCATGTCAAGCATCTATGGACTATCATGGATCTCCTCCGATACCACCAGCTCTATGGAAAATTTTCAATGTTCAAGTTCTATTACTCAAAAGTTCACATCATTAGACATGTGGTGTCTATTAAATAGATAGTATTTGATGCATAAAAAGTCAAATCTGTTGTTTCATGGCCATTATCCAAGAATGTGGCTGAGTTTTGTAGTTTCGTAGGTCTTGCAGGCTATTATCAGATGTTCGTAGCCGACTTCTCTTGAGTGGCATCTCCATTGACAACTTTGACTAGAATAGACCCAAAATTCATTTGGAGTGAGAAGTGTTACAAATATTTCATCTACATGAAGGGGAATATGGTTTGTGATGCAATTCAGAGGTTTCCAGGGGAATGGGTGATGTTTGAGGTCTTCTATAATGCTTCTGGCTTAGTGTTGGGATGTGTGCCGATGTTGTAGTGAAGAGTAATATCTTATGGATCTATGTAGTTATGTCCTCTAGAATGTAATTATGACCCCAATGATCTATATATTTTAGTGATCATGATCATGCAGATGTTGAGGTGACATTACCTCATCGAAGAGCGCTTTGTGGTTATGACAGATCCAAAGAGATTTAGGTATGTCTTTTCCCAATGAGACCATAACAAGCGACATTGAAAGGGGATGGAGTTCCCACAATATTACAACATGGAAATCTCTTATAACCTATGGAAGTGGAATGTGGCGGTCAATTCCTTGACCAGGAAGTAATAGGAGGAGGTATCTCAGAAATCCATGAATTCTTGGAAAGAAATGGATGAATTGGACATTTTGTGCCTGGATACTATGGAGGACAGTGGTAGAGGTTATCTATTTCAGATGAATGTGCAGTCATCCATAATGTGATATGTAGAGGAGCCTTAGTTGGAGTACTCTAAGACTGTATGTTTGATCAAATTTTCATGTGTGATGCTCCGAAAGGATGATCAGAGGATAGCTATAATCAAATTTTGTTCCATGGGAAGGGGTTTGTCTCATTAGAAATGAATTTGGGGGTTATTCATGGGTTCAGTAGCTCACCACCTGGTGGTGTGTCCAAGTGTCTATAAGAAGTATCTAGGCTTGAGAGAACATTTTTTTGTGGCATGAGGTAAAATGGGTAGTGGTAGAGTTTTTGGAACGGTGCTTAGTGTGTCAACAGGTGATGGATAGGCACCATGTCCCCAGTGGTCTGTTTCATCCCTTAGATGTTCCCTAGTGGATGTGGGTTGACATTTTAATGGATTTAGTCTCAATAATACCTATTTCACAAGGAGGATTTGATTCTCTTGGGTAAGTAGTGTACTTATTGAAGATGTCGGCTCACTTCATGGTAATCCTGGAGTTATGAAAAGTGGATGGCTTAACATAGAGGTACGAAGGCGAAAATTGGTGTGGCTGCATGGAGTTCATTGATCCATTGACTAGGATTGGGATACACATTTTATGTCCTGATCCTCGAGGGGATTTCATCATGCCTATGGCACCCATTTATGCATTAGCACTACTTTTCGCCCTCAGATTGTTGGCCAATCTAATAGGACCATCCTGACATTTAACTATATGCTAAGAGCGTGTGTTGTAGTCTTTGGAGGATTTTGGCTATGTAAATTTCACCTTGTAGAATTTTCATATAATAATAGATATCCATATACCAATGGCATGGAACTATTTGAAGAATTTTTTGGAAGACCGTGTCACTAACCTGAATGATAGATAGTTGTTGGGGAAGAAGCACTTCATGGACCAGAGTTAGTGAAGGGAAAATGGAGAAGGTTCATCTTGTGCATGAAATAATGAAGGCCACTCAATATTGGACGGAGTTGTATGCCGATCACAGGAGGAGCCCGTTTGTGTTTCAGGTTTGGGACCACATGTTCTTAAAGGTTAATCCTCAGTGTGGACAACGGAATTTTAGTATAGGAAGCAAGATTTCTCCCAGGTTGATCAAAAATTTTGACGTGTTGGGACAAGTTCACAAGGTGGAATATCTACCTGTGTTACCACCACTGTTTGAGAGGATCTAGGAAATGAATCATTTCTATATGCTCTGTTGGTATCTTCACGATGAATAACATGTCATAGGATTGGGAGAGTTGTTTGTTGTGGGTGATGCAACATTCATGGAGTAACCTGTAAGAATCAAGATTTATATGTATAAGGTTCTTCATGGGGGGACCATTCTATAGGTTTATGTGATATGAAGGATTGGTGTCCTCAAAATGAGTACTAGGGAGGGAGAAGCAGAACTGTGTTCCCAGTACATGGAGCTATTATGACTTTTCTCTTTTGTTTTACTGTGTAAGATTCATACAATGTAATGATTGACCTTGTTTGTTGTAAGATAATTTATTTTCATGTTCTTTTTTTGTGAAAATTCCTGACTATGGGGTGGGGAGGACTTTGTTCCTAATCAAGATTCATCAGTACAGATGTGATTAAACCTTTTTGGGGGATTCATTTACATCCAAAGTCGATAGTATCATGACATAGAGGAAGAAATGTGTATTCCATGTGTATGGACGATGTGAATATGGGTGTTTGTGTGGTTGTTTGGGGAAGTGTGGGGCCATCGTGTATGCACAATTATTTAGTAGATAGATGAGAAAGAAGATTCCAATGATATTTTTTTTCACTCAAGCTTCAAAAATATTACATGGTGGTTTTCTACTGAGAATAATATTATGAGGTAGTTATTCTTACACTGTCTCTTTTAGATTATTTTTCAATTATCAGGGAACAGAAGTATTTGTGAAGGATCTGATGAAATAACCTAAATTTCCCCAGGACCTCCCTTTATGAAAAAACAATATTTTGGGTGTTCTAGGAGGCAAGAGTAGATCTTTTCAAGAGTTTCCTATTTTTTCAGTTTTCCATCAGTGAATCAGTACATTGGGGTCGACATGTTAGTGTGTCAACATGTTATATCATCAACAAGTAAATGTGTCAAAATGTTAGTGTGTCAGCATTAGTAGGTCATGGTATCAGTGGCTCAGTGTCGACAGGTCACATCAGTAACTAACCCATTGTGGATTAGCATCAGTGTCTCGGTGTCGATACGTCGCATCAGTAGCTCACACGTTGGTGGCTCCACATTAATGAATCACCCATCAATGTCATATTTGTAGTTCTCCCACTTTTCCCCATATTTTCTAGTTTCTCCCCTCTTATGTTTTATTTGACATAAACTGAGTTTAATGCCTTCATTTGGAATTTTTACAGGGATTTAATTATTAATTTATTATATATTTAAATAACCGAACATCCCGAGTCATTTGAGATACCCAAACCATGTGATCTTGACCACGATTGCACTTTAATGTCTTTTAAAACTACACTTCCTTTAATATAGGATATAGCTCTTCAAAGCTGGTATCTTCCCCTCCAAGTGTGTTTTCCATTTTTCCTTGGTGTGCCTCATGCCTTCCTCTATAGACGAGTTGGGTGCATGTTCTATATCTCTCATGTTTAGTTTTCATAGAGTTCTTCCATGCTGCTTTCACGACCCGTGTTCATGGTGCAAGGAGGAACATCAATCCTTTGATCACCTGGTAGAGAATTAATCTATCTCTCTTAATTTTTGAATCATATGGGGTGGGTGTACTACTGATTCCTTGTATGGAATGGTTTCATACATTTCTTTAAATGAGATACAAAAAAAGAGTAAATTTGTTGAAAGGATAATATGGGGAAATTAAACAATGGGAATGGAGTGTTTTGATGTTGATCAACTGTTTTATTCATTTTTGTTGATTTTTTTATGGATTGTTGTGACTGTATGACTCCAAAAAATAATTACCAATATTAGTCATTACTTGTGATCTCGTGATGTTTTTTTTTGATTCTTTCATAAACTACTATAACATGAAGATCTTTTAAACCATGTATACTTGTTCGAATAAATGGATGCCTCAGGATAATCCCCATTGACTGATCACCATAGTTTAAATTAATTTTAATTAACGAATCATTGCTGGTTAAATCTAAATATAAAAACGCAACTTACTGATTGGTGTGGATGAGTATTGTGTTATGTTGAGTTTCACGACATTGTCTGAGTCGTGTGTTGGTGGTGTTTTTAGCACATTAGTCGGTACCATAATGGACAAGGGAGTTGGATCTAGAAGAATGGTTTGGTATGTCTATACATAGGGGATAATGTTCAATATTAGTAGTTGTGGTCATTATTTATGGGGGTAATACAGGGGGTCTGTTGGTATCCCAGTTTGAGAGAATGATTGATTGTGGAATGGATGGACTTGTAGGCATCTGAACTTCTTTTATTGGATTTGTAGACACCGAATGGCTTTGGTTAGTGGGAATCTGGTGTGGTTATTAACTTGTATGCAGTTGGACTGAGTTTGGAAATTGATGGGAATTAGGGTTATAGAGTTGGGTTGTGAGAGAATAATTATGTAGTATAATTTTGTTTAATTATTACTGGAAACCGAGGAATTGGTGTTTAGGACAATTGGGGGATTGCGTAGTGGACTATAAATCTGGTTGTGTTCTTTTGTGAAGCGGGACTATAGTTTTATTTTTCTGTTTTATTGGTATGGTTATTTTTGGTAGTTTCCCGGTTGTGCTAAAATAAATTATAGTGAATCCCTTAAATAAAAAAATGTATTGTGGTTAAATAAAAATGTGTTGGGTTTGTGTTATTATTCATATAGGGGTAGCGAAAAAGGAAATTCTAGTGGTCTGGTAATTTATTTTTGGGACCCATAGGTGGGGTTGAGTGTTTGTTTATTTATATGTATAAATTTAGTTATTTGGTATTTCAATACAAATCCCCACCCTTATTGAGAACCATGTTCCAAACACTAACATTCCTTGGGAGAGTGTGTCTTTCCCAATTTCATGGTGGGAGGACAGATGGATGGATTCAAACCTTCTTCCTTGTGCCCTCTTCCGGTTATGTATGGCTCGATCATATCTGGGCCAACTATAATGGCTTAAGGAGTACCATAGATCAAGATCCCTCAGTCTAGGGTTTGTTGTGGATGAGGGGCCATGGTTTTATATTCAATGATTATTTTCCCAAGTATCCTCGAGATGAAGCCAGGGTGTCCTCGAGAGAGAATTGTGGTTGTTGTGGCCCAGGTTTATGCTAGCAAGAATGTGTGTGGTTTGAGGCCCTGGTGTGTGCAGGTAGGTTGTGGCTGCAAGACTGCATGTGGGAAGTGTGGTAGTATCACGACGTCATCTGTTATGGATGGGAAGTAAACAGTGTGAATGTGGTGTGGGGAATGAAAATCACGTTGTTCTTATACTACTACTTTACCTGACATGCATTATTTGGAGAGTGTGCCTTGGTGAGGCTGGGTTGGTTATTATTCCATGGTAGGTTCTTTGAGGTTGTACTATTTTCTCACCGGGATGTTAGTTTGTATCCTCACTTGTGCATGATTGAAATTAGTTTTCCTAATGAGTATACTTGTATTCACACCATATGTGTATAAACTGTTTCGAGGTTTCTATGAGGAATTTGAGCACTGTGATCGACTTTACTAGCATAGGCATTGAGATTTTCAACTTTTGCTGCATATTACCCTTTTTATTTGTTACTTTTTTATACATTGTATTATCCTTGCTGTTGAACATGCATGTGGTAATGGATTTTGTATTTACATATACTTTTTGGATTTTTGGTTTCTTGGGATTTAATAACTTATCTCCAGTTATTATTAAATAAAAAGGGTAATTCTTTCTATATTATGTGAGATTTTATACCCTTGATACTAGTCACCACTCTAGGGTCTACAAAAGGTTGGAATCGAGGGTCATTATATCTCTTTGATATTGAGGAAGTCAGGATAAGGTAGTTTGTCATCCCTTCCCTCATCATGACGAAGGCTGGTGATGACAATCATCATTTATGAATGTTAAAAGGACATTGAATATTTATTTTTGATATCAAATTTATCATTATGTAAGAACCGATATTATTGTTCCAGGTATGTTTTTCCTTTTTTGGCCATTTGTGAGAAAAAGAGGGAAATCTTTAAATTTTCAGAGTACACTATGTGTACTTTATAAGTACATGTCATGTACTTTGATTCAGCACCAGGCCGTGTACTGGCCATGTCCAGGCCACACACACTATGTGTAGGGGCGATGTAGAGGCTTCTTAAAGTAGAGTACAGAAAGTCAAAGTACACGCCATGTACCCCAGAAGTACAGTCCGTGTACTTTGTTTTTTTTCATTAATCAGTCCGGGGCCACGTCTAATCGACAGATGTGTCATCTTCTCAATGATCTTCCACTAAGAGCGCTCGTACTTCCTCGAACATACTCCGAGCACCCGAGCCTCCATCTGTTGGCCTAATCAACCTCCGTCTATTGTGTTGGAACCGCAGCGGTGAGCTCTTCCTTCTTCATTAGTTTCATTCCATGATTTTCCCTCTTTCTCAAGATATCCTGGGTTGAACGTTTTGTGTGTTTTCGTAGATCTACAGTGTTCTAAGGAGAATAAAGCCTCATGGTTCATGTATATTGATCTCCTAGCTTCGAGGGCAGTGGTTTGTGCCTTACCTTTAGAAGTTTTTGAGTTTTGTGTGAAAATTTCACCAATACTCATGAACGGGGTATTGCGTGTTTACTTTTTTGCCCCTATTGTTTTCCTGCCTTTCCTATATTCTTGAGTAGAGGTAATTTGATCATGTTTGTGAATGGTTGTTGTGATTTGATGTTTTTACAATGCCTTTCTCTTGTTAGTCTTTGGACGTTATACATGTTTCCATGCCTTATGACTATAGGATGGAATGAATATTCTTGACATGCTTGTTTTTTTGTAGACTGGTTAGTCAAGTAGCTTTGTAGGTGTACTTTGGCCTTATACCATTATTATGAACTAACTGGCATGAGACCATGAGATCCTGGTGCTATAGACCATAAGGGATTGACTGAGTGAGATTCCTCAGAGAGTCTTGGACATTATAGACTATAGGGGGTGGATAGAGTGAGCTTCCTCAGAGAGTCTTGAATATTATAGACTACAGGGGTATGGACCGAGTGAGATTCCCATATATTCTTGGATATTATAGATTATAAAAGGATAGACTGAGTGAGTTTCCTCAAAGAGTCTATACTTGTTTGAATTTCATTAAAACCTTTTTCTAGGCTATATAAGGAATTGACCGAGAGAGCTTCTTTAGAGAGTCTGTGATAGACCAGATACTATAAGAGGAATTGACTGCGTGTGCTTCCTTAGAGAGTTTATAGACCTTGGAGCTATAAGGGGATTAGACCGCGTGATATATCTCAAAGAGTCCCTGACTACCATTGACTTTAAGGGGAATTGACCGAGCGAGCCTCCCTATAGAGTCTTGTAATTTTTGTATGACCAAACCAGAGGGGATAGGATGAGTGCACTGCCAAGAGGGTTGTTGGTACTTCTTAGATAAGACCATAGGGGATCCTATTGTGGTTAGCTATTGCTTCACTACTTCTTGTTGTTCTGTGGATTGATTATTGTGCATATCATTCTGTACTGTTACTGTTTATTGCCTGCTGTACTATTACTGTTAACTGCCTGCTGTTATTGTTACTGTTTACTACTTACTGTACTTTTACCTTCCATACACTCACTGACTGTTAGGCACATATCTTTGGGTGGTTTCCTATTGGGATTTAGTCTCACACCCTATTTGGGCCATGTTTTGGGCCTAAGACAACTATATTGTTGCAGGTAAAGACAAGGGAAAACGCCCTTCGACTTCTGATACTTGATTGATTTCTAGCAGGAGAGAATGGGACTAACCCCAGGCTTGCGATGCTGAGGAGTTATTTTTTTCTTTACCTTTTCTACTTGTTTTGGTACTATTGTATTTCCAGCATTGTGACCTATTTGGAAGTTTTCCTAGATTTTTACCATGCATCATTTCATATTTATAAATTGTGCTCCAGATGTTTATTGTTTAGCTTTCCGCTGCTTATTGTTGTTGGATATTTACTGCTTCCACTATATCATGTTTTATTACTTATAATGTGTACACTGCAAATGAGGTCATAGTTTCCCCGAAATCACACCCAAGGTCCTCTCTGCTAGTTGGCAGCCTCTGGCGTTTGGGGAAATGCGTTTGAGGCCATGTGACCAACCAAGTACGGGGAACCTCTGGGTGGATTATAGAACCAGGACATTACAAAGTGGTATTAGAGGAATTCTTTTCTCTTGATTTACTCTTTGGAGACTTTATCCAGGGATAAGATGGATTCAGTACTTGGTAATAAGTTGTGCCCGGGAGTAGCTAACCTGTGTACATGGAAAATCCAATCTACCTCGTTTATTGTAGTTTTATAATTTTGAGATTTTACGATTGATATGATTTCACCTAGAGTGATTCACATGACTTGTGTTGTTATTGTTATGCTATTGTGGTTCTATTTCTGTCGCAACCTGATGAGATGGGGGTATGCCATCTCATGCATCATATAAGAACTTGTTAGAAATCAAATGTCATGCATTCTTGCCATGCTATCTAGTGTGACATAGTGATTGCATGTTGTTGTGATAGACGTTGTGCAGATTATGCATGCTGTTATGATAGATGTTTGATATAATCCCAACAGTTTGATAGAGAAATTGTTTGTATTCTACCTTTTCTTAATTGAACGCCAAATTTTGATTCTTGAGGAGTTATGGGCCTTCACGAATTGGAGTTTGGTGGATCATTGACTTGTGTTTCTTGTATATTATATGTATGGGATGCCAAAATTTGATTCAAGGGGAGTATGGGCCCTCATGGATCGGAATTTGGAACCTCTATGTTTGTTTTTAGTGAATTTTGGGCTTCTGTGCAGTTTTTGAGCTACTGCCTAGAAAAACATAGAACACATGTCGTGTACTTTACTACACGCTATGTAGTTTTAGACCGTGTCCCTGACTATGTGAGAAGGAACACAGGGTGGTGAGAAAGCTTTCAGGAACATGCCATGTATGGTCGTTACATGCTGTGTAGTAGAGCCATGTGCCCGGCCGTGTCACTAACAAAACGGGTCAGGAAAACTCGCGTAGTACACACCATTTTTTATATGAACATGCCATGTAGCCTTGTTTTGGGTACCCGGCCATGTCACGAACAACACGGGTCGGTGATATCCTCTCTTATACACCCCGTGTTTGTTTGGAACATGCCGTGTAAGGGGTCAGCTGTGTAACCACCCGTGTATCTAACAACACGGGTCGCTGAAACCATGTCTAGTACACATCGTGTCCTTAGGGAACATGCCGTGTAGTGTAGGGTGAGGAAGACCATGTAGGTTAGCCGTGTAAAGAGACTCGGGCAGGGAAGTGGAGTTCATGTACACATAGTGTGTGGTGACAACACGCCATGTAGTCTGGGGAGTTACATGACCTGTGATAGTAGAGGTTCACGCCCATGTGAATGGCTTTGAGGAACACGCCGTGTAGTTTTATACACGCTGTGTAGTCGGGTTTAGTAAATCTTGATTGTTTCTTACTTCTCTTCCCTTTTTGTACTATCGTGTTATCTATCCTTGATTATCATGATCTAAGGTGTGCTTTTGATTTTGTTATAGCTATGCCTTAGAGACGTCCTCAGGTTGTACGTCAGCTTCCATATGGTGACCAGACACCGAATACGGCGGATCAGGGATCTCCTGCAGATCCTCCTGCTGTGCTAGTCGTGGCACCAGTAGTTATACCTGTTGCAGGTGCTGATATGTAGTTCAGGGAGGACTTCTTGAGGATGTTGCAGACCATTCAGGGGGCTCCGCCTCTTGCCCTGTCGATGGCTGTGTTGAGGCGGGTTTTCCAGCAGGATCATCCTCCTACTTTCTCAGGGGATGGAGGACCGCAGGCTATAGATTCATGGTTGGATGCCACGCTGAAGATCATAGAGCACCTTGAGATACCTCCGGAAAAAAGGGTAAAGCTGGCTTCTTATATGCTCTAAAACACCGCAAAGAGGTGTTGGGAGGTGATCATAGAGTCAGCGCGCCAGCTGAGTATGACATGGGATGAGTTTTGACGCATGTTCTACGATTAATTCTATCTGGAGACCTTGAGGGCCAACTGAGCCTAAGAGTTTATGAATCTCGAGGAGGGCACCCTTTCTGTTATGGAGTACTCATCGCATTTTACTGAGATGCAGCGCTTCACGCCGATTCCAGCAGGTGATGAGATGTTCCTTTCTAGGAAGTTTGGGGACGGTCTCAGATTGGATATCTATTCCCAGGTGAATATCATTAGGTTGACTTCGATATCCGCTATCGTCAACCAAGCGCTGATTACTAAGATAAATATGAGAGATTCTGAAGTAGTGGGCCATGGCGGTCCAACATCCAGAGTCATTGTTCCTCCTACTGATAATTGGAAGCACCACATAGAGCCTTCTTGAGGAGATCAGAGTATGCGGGATTTATCTTCGAGCAGCCATGTTGTATGATACCAGTGAGGTAGGAGTGGGCATACTAGGCCTCAGTTCCCGAGAGACCGGATGGAGTGCCGATCTTGCGGCAAGATGGGCCATCTTTAGCTTTTTTTCACATCTTCTCACCTACAGATGGTGGTAGGGGTTTCTCTATGACCCCGCATTCAGGGGATGCATCCCCAGTTTCTCACCAGTCTGGGAACTGGAGTTCTTCCTACCGTTCGGGATGAGGTGGAGGTCGTGGCCATGGTGTTCAGTCACCAGGTTACCAGTGACATCAGAGTGGATCAGCTCAGAGTGGTTAGCTAGGGGCGCATGGCCGCGGTGTAGGCCAGACTTTCGCCGTGGAGCAGAACTTTCAGGAGCAGGATCCCGACCCTTCTACAGTTCGTGGTACGATCTTAGTAGCCTCAATTTTATCTTTAGCTCTATTGAATTCTGGTTCTTCACATAGATTTATCTCGTTTTTCGTTGTGGAGAGCCTTGGGCTCTGTATCTTTTTGTCTATCATCATGTTGACTCTTGATAAACCGCTGGGAACATGGACATCTAGCGTATGTCAGTGCAGAGAGTGCCCTCTTGAGGTTTCAGGGTGTCACTTTTTATGGGATCGCTATGTCCTTGAGATGAAAGGATACGATGTCATTCTCGGTATGGGCTGGTTAGTTCACTTCCAGGCAGTCGTAGATTTCTATCGCCGTAGGGTGAGTTTTGTATCACCAGAGGGCGAATCTTTTCTTCATAGAGGCGAGTGGGATGTCCAGGCGGGTAATGATGGACCAAAACATCATGGGCTAGGGGCTGTTACACCCCAGTTTTCTAGTCTTTAGCTGGATGACCAGGGGACTTCAAAGTTTGACTTTCCTCCAGTGGTGGATCATTTCAGGGATGTCTTTCTAGAGGACTTTTCAGGTTTTCCTCTAGAGCGTGAGGTAGATTTCTCTATTGAGCTCGTGCTAGGAGTAGCACCAGTGTCCATTCCTCTCTATAGGATGGCTACACCTGAGCTGTAGGAGCTCAAGAAGCAGTAGGAGGAGTTGGATGGAAAGGGTTTTATCTGACCCAGTACTTCTCCTTGGGGTTTGCCTTTCCTGTTTGTGAAGAAGGCAGATGGCACACTTAGGCTCTGTGTGTATTATCGGAAGCTGAACCAATTTATGGTCAAGAACCGATATCCATTTCCGAGGATCAACGACCTCTTTGATCATCTACGAAGAGCCCGGGAGTTCTTGAAGATTGATTTGAGGTCCGGTTATCATCAGGTTTGCATTAGACCATCAGATATACCTCTTACAGCCTTCAGGAGTAGGTATGGTCTATACGAGTATATATTCATGCCATTCGGTCTCATGAATGCGCCAACCGTTTTTATGGCACTAATGAACCGAGTGTTGAATCCTTACTTGGATTCCTTCATGGTGGTTTTCATGGACTACATATTGGTGTAATCCCACACTCAACATGACCATGCTACCCATCTTGAGATCGTTATGAGTACCCTGAGAGAGAATCAGTTATAAGCTAAGCTCCCGAAATGCCACATTTGGATGGATCAGATTCATTTCATGGGTCATGTTATCTCAGAGACAAGAGTATCAGTAGACCCAGAGACAGTGAGAGTTGAAATTTCTTGGGAGCAGCAAAAGAATTTCTTTGAGGTGTGGAGTTTTCTAGGGCTGGCTTGATACTATAGGAGTTTCATCAAGGACTTTTCGCACCTTGAAGCACCGCTGATAGGTCTGACCATGAAAGGTGAAAAGTTCTTATGCTCAGATTCGTATGAGTCAGCCTTTCAGGAGCTGAAGGGGAGGTTGACGTCAGCACCGATACTAGTCTTTCCAGATCCGGGCAAGAGCTATATTTTCTACTGTGATGCTTCAGGTGTTGGTTTGGGAGTTGTGCTTATGAAGGGAGATGGAGTCATTGTGTATGGGTCTCAGTAGTTGAAGCCACACGAGATGAACTACCTGATGCACGATCTAGAGTTGACAGCTATTGTTCATGCTTTACATTGTTGGAGACATTACATTCTGGGGGAGCACTTTGTGGTTTTCACTGACCACAAGAGTCCCAAGTACATCTTCACTCAGCGTGTTCTGAAACTGAGACAAAATAGATGGGCCAAGTATCATCAGTCTTTATACTTTGAGCTTGCATATACACCAGGAAAGGGCAACGCGGTGGCTGATGCGTTAAGCAGGAGAACTCAGATTCCAGCAGTTCAGGAGGCCAGTAGTGAGTGGAAGCTTATGGCTCCGTTCTCTGAGATGCATTTGGAGGTGCATGACAGATAGGGGTAGACTTTTCTTTCTTCTGTAGATGTTACCTCTACCCTTCTTGATCAGGTGAGGATGAGGTATCTATCGGACTCAGAAGTCCTAGTCTTGTGTGAAAGTGTGTCTAGAGATGACACTCCTCATGGATGGACAGTGGGAGAGGATGAGATCTTGTGTTTCTAAGGATGCCTATGGGTGCCAACAGACATACGCAAGGAGCTGATGCAAGAATTTCATTCATGAGTTTGGGTAGTTCATCCTGGCGTCACCAAGATGTATTGTGATCTAATCCTACAGTACTGGTGGCTAGGTATGAAGAGGGATGTTCCTTGGTTCATCATGAGATGTTCTACTTGTCAACAGGTGAAAGAGGAGCATCAGCGGCCAGTAGGTCTTTTACAGCAGTTACGCATTCGTGAGTGGAAGTGGAATGATGTCGTGATGGACTTCATGATTGGGTTACCGAGGTCACCTTGAGGAAGTGATGTTGTTTGGGTTGTCGTCGACTGGCTTACGATGGTTGCTCAATTCTTGTCGATCAAGGATACATTCAGTGTCGATGAGCTGGGGAGGTTGTACATCCGAGAGATTGTATGTCAGCATGGAGTTCCACACTCCATTGTTTTAGACAGGAATGTGTGTTTTACTTCACGGTTCTGGCAGGGACTTCAGAAGGCTTTGGGTATACAGGTACTTTTGAGTATAACATACCATCCCCAGACTAATGGCCAGTCTGAGTGTATGATACAGGTGTTTGAGGATATGCTCTGAGCTTGAATTTTATATTTTGAAGGTTAATGGGAGATGCATATCCATCTTTTGGAGTTTTCCTATAATAATAGTTTTTAGGATACTATTCAGATGTCACCTTACGATGCTTTGTACGGTAGTCCATGCCGATCACCTTTGTGCTGGCTGGAGATAGGAGGGGCAGCTTTACTGGGACTTCATCTTGTTCAGGAGACTTCAGAGCAGATAGAGTTGATTCAGAAGAGGATGGATATAGCACAGTTTTGAAAGAAGTCATATGCCGATCAGCAGAGATGACCTCTTATGTTCGACTTCGAGGATCAGGTTTTCATGCGTGCCACACCGAGGTTAGGACACAAGAGGATTTGGAGATAGGTTAATCTTTCACCATGGTACGTCGGGCTGTATGAGGTGTTGGATAGAGTTGGGCTGGTTGCCTATCAGTTTCAGATACCTCAGAGGTATCGGGCTATGCACGACGTCTTCCACGTCTCCCAACTTCGACGTTACTTTTCAGACCCTTCTCATGTGTTTCAACCTGAGGAGGTTGAGCTAGAAGTGGATGCATCATTTCAGGAGAATCCTATCTGGAATGTCGATCGTAGTATGAAGTTTCTCCATGGAGGGTATGTTCCTCTAGTATGGGTGCTATGGCAGCACGGGTGAGTACAGGATGAGACCTGAGAGAGGGAGGTCGATGTACGATCGTAGTGGCCGGAGCTGTTCGAGGGTTCTTCTTCTACACCTTGCTAAGAAATTCGGGGAAAAGTTTCTTTAATAGGGAAAGTTTATAAGAACCCAGATCTTCATTTCAGGTATGTTTTTCCTTTTCTGGCCTTTTTTGAGAAAAGGAAGAAAATCTGGAAATTTTCAGAGTACACGCCGTGTACTTTATATGTACATGCCGTGTACTTTGATTAAGCGCCAGACCGTGTGATGGATGTGTCCGGGCCACACACATGGTGTGTAGGGATGATGTGGAGGCTACATAATGCGGAGTATGGAAAGGATAAGTACACACCATGTACCCCAAAAGTACATGTTGTGTTCTTTTTTTTCATTAATCGGGCAGGGGCTATGTCTAATCGACAGAAGTGTCTTCTTCTCAAAGTTATTCAACCGAGAGCACCCGTATAGCCGCGAATATCCTCTGAGCCCTCGAGCCTCTGTCTATTGGCCGAATCAACCACTGTCAATTGAGTTGGAATCGCGGCGGTGAGCTCTTCCTTCCTCTTGAGTTTTATTCCATGATTTTCCATCTTTCTCAAGATATCATGGGTTGAACGTTTTGTGCGTTTTCATAGATCTAGGACGTTATAAAGAGAATCAAGACTCATGGTTCAACTATACTGATCTCCTAGTATCGAGGTAGGTGTTTTGTGCCTTAACTATAGAATTCTTGGAGTTTTATGTGCAAATTTCACCAATACCCATTAACGAGGTATTGCGTGTTTACCTTTTTTCCCCAATTTATTTCCTTCCATGCTTATATTCTTGTGTAGAGGTAATTTGATCATTTTTTTGAATATTTGATGTGCTTGGATGTTTTCCCATGCCTTTTTATTGTTAGCCTTTGGTTGTTATACATGTTTCCATGCTTTATGATTGTAGGATGGAGAGAATATTCTTGACATGCTTGTTTTGTTGTAGACTGGTTAGCCAAGTAGCTCCTAGGTGTACTTTGGCCTTATAGAATTATTATGCACTAACTGGCATGCGACTGTGAGAACCTGGTGTTATAGACCATAAGGTACAGACTGATTGAGCATTCTACGATAGTCATGGACATTATAGACTAAAGGGGGATGGACAGAGTGAGCTTCCTCAGAGAGTCTTGGAATTTATAGACTAAAGGGTGATGGATTGAGTGAGCATCCCAGGTAGTCTTGGATATTATAGACTACAGGAGGATAGACCGAGTGAGCTTCCTCAAAGAGTCTTTACTTGTTTTAATTTTCTTGAAAACCTTTTTCCAGGCTAGAGAAGGAATTGACCAAGAGAACTTCCTTAGAGAGTCTGTGATAGACCTGAGACTATAGAAGGAATTGACCGCGAGTGATTCCTCAGATAGTTTCTAGAACTTGGGGCTATAAGAAGATTAGACCACATGATCTACCTCAGAGATTCCATGACTGCCCTAGACTATAAGGGGAATTAATAGAGCGATCTTCCCCAGAGATTGTTGTTAGTTTCATATGACCAAACCAGAGGGGTTAGGCTGAGTGCACTGCCCCGAGGGTTGTTGGTACTTCTTGGAAAGGACTAATGGGGATCCTGTTTTGGATAGCAATTGCTTCACTGCTGCTTGTTGTTATGTGGATTGATTACTATGCATATCGTCATGTACTATTACTGTTTACTACCTGCTGTACTGTTACTATTTACTGCCTACTATTACTGTTACTGTTTACTGCTTACTGTACCTTTACCTGGAATACACTCATTGACTGTTAGGCACAGATCTTCGGGTGGCTGCCTACTGTGATTTAGTCTCACACCCTATTTGGGCCATGTTTTTGGGCCCAAACAGACTATGTTGTTACAGGTATAGACAAGGGAAAGCACCCTTCGACTTCTGGTACTTGATCGCTTTGGAGCCGGAGAGCATGGGACCAATCCGAGGCCTGCGATACTGAGGAGTTACTTTTGTCTTTCCTTTTTGTACTTGTTTTGGTACTATTTTATTTCTAGCATTGTGCTCTGTTTTGCTATTTTCCTAGATTTGTACCATGCATCATTTCATATTTATACATTATGCTCTAGATGTTTATTGTTTATCTTTCCGTTGTTTATTATTGTTGGATATTTTCTACTTCCGGTATTTCCTGTTTTATTACTTCCACTGTGTATTCTTCAAATGAGGGCATAGTTTCCACACTATCACAGCCAAGGCCCTCTCTGATAGTCGGTAGCCTCTGGTGTTTGGGAAAATGCGCTTGAGGCCATGTGACCAAACGGGTACGGGGCACCTCTAGGTGGCTTCCAGAACCGAGAAGTTACACATTAATATATATATATAGTTCAATAGTGTAAAAAATTAATTCAACAGATTATTAATAATTAAATTATAAATGGAAACTATTTAATGTATTCCATGATATATGAAAGAAAAATTATAAAAAAATTATTACCATGGGGGGAATAAAAATAGTTTATGGGGACAAAATTATTTAGGATATTTAAAAAGGGGAAAAAATTTCAATTCCCTTATTATTTTGACGTATAATAATTATAATTATTAATTTTTGTTATTAATTATAAATAAAATTATAGTATTTGAGATGAAATTTTAAAAAAAAGATACTTAACATTACCAAAACCTTACCATGTTCTATGAGATAAGACAATTGGAAAATATTTTTGCATTTGGTGGAGGATCTTATATTATAATCATATCCTCTAAAAATAAATGGGGATTTAAGGAGTTAAATTTGTAGATATTCGTCGATGGATGAATATTTGTATGTGGATAACTATGTTTAGTGAAGATTATTTTTTATTGATGATGTAGAGTAGTGTTTCTGAATAAAATATGAAATAAATTAAACTTTTGTAGTATAATGAAATTCATTTATTCTTGTAAATATAAATAATATTTTATTAAATGAATATATATTTTAATTAACAATTAATCAATTACAAAAGTAAATGGTATCCAAGAAATAATATATAATATTGGATTAATCAATGATTTTTATTTATCAAAATAAAATATGTTTTAATCAAATATAATTTAAAATATGTGTTTGGAAATTAATTTTCGTTTAAAATAAATTATTATATAGAATAATTCAATTGTATATCATAAAAACAAATGATAAACAATTTAATATTTTTATGTCATAATACTATTATCAAATAATACTGTATAGGAAAAAGTATATATTTTAAATCACTAAAAATTATAAACTTTTCCAAAAAATAATTTAAACTTATACTTAGGTATTTTAGATGAACCGATTGAATTTTTTTGATACACTATATCAAAATAATATTATAATACCATATTTTAGATATTTGAATTTTAAAATATACTCAAGGATTTACAATTTTATAAAAATCTTATAAAATAATCATATTTATACATAACATGAGTTATAAAATTTAAGATCTCATTTTGTGGTGTTATAATATATTTTTATTTTTTTATTAGTATATATTACATATCACTCATTTTACTATTTGCGTGCTTTATATTAAAATTCTAACACTTCAATTACTACTTTATTGTACTAGTTTTTATTTTAATAGTGAAATTACTATTTGAAAAATCTTATTATCCTTATAATTTCATAAAATACATATTATTTAACTCATTCTTCATTCAAAAAATTTTCTATCTTGTTTCACTATAATTAATCTAAATCTTCTACTTTATTTATAATGATTTCCATTGAAGAATTATTTTTTCAAGGGTTTTATTTCAAGGAGACATTAACCCATCCATTTTTTTTACTTTTATGGTGTTATTTATTTAATTTTTACCTATTATACCGAAATTGATCCTATGTAATATATCAATCCTTGGATTTTACTATTTCATTAAAAAATAAAATGATTATTACATTTTTTAATCGTGTATATGATAATATAGAATTGTTTTTATGGAAATAATTTATCTATAAATATTATTATTTTTAAATATAGAATTATAAAAAAATACATGTTGTTTTGTTTTTTACTAGATACTAATTATTTTATTGAAATTGAAATACAAATTTAAATATAAATACATACGGTGGAATGTTTAAATAATTATATATTTTAGTTCTCTTATTTATTCCTCACAATATTTATTACACAAAAGTTATTTTATATGAATAGAAATAATCTTTATAGAACATTATCGTAAAAATACATGATCCTGACCAGATACTACTCTTATGAGTGATCTAATTCCAAGGGAACCCGTAGTTTATTAATTTTCATGAGAGTTAGTGGTTAGGTATTTACTCATAGGGAATATATAAAACATATTATAAAATTAAAATCGGTTGGTGGAAATAATAATAGATAGTTAATTAGAAGGTCATCATGGGACATGCATACATAATTTATGAAATCCACGATTGAAGCATAGTGGATAACTGTGGTAGTCTATAAAGGTGTATGTCCAGGATGTTCACTATCTTAACACTTATTCTTCTTCTTTTCTATATTATATTAATGGAGTGCAAAAAGTTACTTGGTTAGATTCATGTAATATAATGTAAAATGAAAATGAGAATAGAATGAATCCTAGATAGAATACACTCTTATATGAAACCATAATGACACATCATTTTCAAACTAATTTTTCCATTTATCATAGTATCTATATTTTCTAGAAAGATATAAAGATCCTCTATAACTGGATGGTGTGAATAGAAATATAACATACAAAGAATTCCCATCCGATCAGTTGATCACTCTATGAAATAGAACACCATCATGAGTCTAGCCAATAATCAATCCTCTAATCCCACTATAATTCATTCATCAAAACAATATGATAGGAAATAATTTTCAGTAGTTTAATTTGAAATTAAAATGACATAAACATGATATAGGGTCATCTCCTCATCCCCTCACTCTTTGGATACAAAAAAAGGAGAATAAATTTAGTTATGTATACTATGATTCCATGGTTTTCATATATTGTGTTTTACTATTGTTAACATCTCTGCATGGATAAGTGATCAGGAATAACCATAAATTCATAGTAAGTTAAAAACACCAAAAATGAGAGACAAAAAAACAAAGATGTATGAATAAAATGAATGAATTAAAACTAAAATACATAAAATGAATTATATCTTATGATATTTGAGTCCTTATAATTAGAATAGAACCTAATCCTTTAAAATGGTCGAGGATATATATATATATATATATATATATATATGAACCAGTGCAACTTATTCCTCCACCTTGTTACATTTAGTGTCAATAACCCCACTTATTGATGTCATATTTACATATTTTTGTGATGTTATTAGTGGATTTAATAATATATAATGTTTTATCTCATGATCAATATTCCTAACATGATCTCCTAATTCATGACTATTGTAATGATCATCAAGTGGGTTGTTTGATAGATATTTTTGTGATTTTTTATCCATTAAAAAGGTATTTTAAAAGAGTTTTTCATTTTAGTAATTTATATATTATGTTCCCTACAGCTAACCATTCATAAGACCATATCTTTTACCCTTTTTGTAAAATGACTATGATATGGAGATTTGATGTACCATTAAGTTTTCTTAAAGACTATAAGTTTACCATTTCTAGCCTTTGAAAATACATGTTCTATCATAATGTATCTTGTATGAAATGTTTTATATTCCTACATACGTGAATGTTTTTGTCTTATGGATACCCTTCACAAATGGAAATGAACTTTATACCTAAACTAAGTGGAATCTAAATAGATGAAAATAAAACCTATATATGTAAAATGAATCCTACTCTAATGGAAGGCACAACTCCGTTTCGTGTATGTGACATAAACTGGTGGAAAATTTTAATATTTTTTCCTCATTATATATATATATATTCACTAAATAACATTTATACTACCTCACTAACATATACATTATGGAGTGAAAGGAAAAAAATTATTGCCTATCATTTACACATATGTTTTCTCTCAATATCAATATTTTGGACTCAACCCACATCTTATAAAATCAAAATTTAAATTTAGTAGTTTTCAAAATTTATATCATATAGAAAATAAATAATTAAAATCATAATTAATAGCCTCTAAATAATGATATTACATATTTCAAAATCAATATCTTGATCCTCAAATAATCCAAATAATATATAAAATCACTAAAAAAATGTTTAAATACAGTTATCATGTAATTTTAATATTTAAAAACGTTAAAAAAATTATATAAATAGACTGAGTTATATATTAATTAGATATTAACTAACAATGAATAATATTTCACTATTAGTCAAATATTTCACCCATCACTACGCCCTAATCAGACCATTACACTTCTGGGTGGTATATTGAATTCAATCTATTAAAAAGTATTTTCCTACTTAGGTTCAATAGAATATATATTAAATAAAGTAACAAATGATCTATGAATTTCTATAAATATCATGTCACCTACATGAACCTATCATACTATCCCACTTCAATTCAAATAAATATTTTATTTCTATTATTGAAACAAATTAAATTTTATTGAAATAAAAACTTAACCAATGATAACATCTATTTGTCCCTATATAATTAACTACACTTATGAAAGTTATATATTCCCTTCATTGATATAAATAAAATGATATATTTATATGTGAATTTTTCACTTAATGAATTTGGTTTAATATTCCCTTCATATTAATATATTCATTTTATATAATTATGAACTTATTTTAATTTTTAAAATACATGTGTTGTTCAAATAATGTAACATTTTATTTAAAATATATATAAAAAACATACGAAACGTATTAACCTTTATGTACTATCTCTACCATATATATTAAACAAAGTATCAATAAATGTTTTCAAAAATGGAAAACAAATATTTCAATGAACATATATGTACAATATTTAAGAGAAAACTTGTTTATTTTTTGAAGCATTGAGTTAATTTCTCTTTTTACCTCCCTTTGGATTTCTAGATCAAAAATTTTAGGTTTTTCAATCTATGGGAATCATAAAAATAAAATAAAACATAATAATTTTATTGAATAAAAATTTAAATGTAAAAATAAATCGAGTGTGGGAAATATTCATGGGCTTTTCCTCCTGATTGGGGTCAAATTGAGGCTATTCAAAGCTAGATATTCCTATAGTTGTCCCAAATTTTATAGATCATGTGGACTGTGATTTAATAAACACCAAATACTCCTTCATACATATCATCACACCATCAATTCTATTTTGAGCTTCTGTTTGATAGTGTGTTTCAGGTATACCCTTGACTCAATTTGTTTATTTCCAAAAAATGGTTTTAGAGATGTTTTATATTTCCCCCCCCAAAGAAAAAATATTATCGATTCCAAATCTAATTGTCTATAATGTTATCTTGTTTGATTATATTATACCACGGTATAATCAGTCAGAAATTCATAATAAAAAAACTAAAATAAGTTGATTCCTAATCAAAATCAATTATATTATTTTTATAATCTTGGTTTTCTATTTATTCAAGAGATACTACTAGGAACTCATATTAAACTTTTCTTTCATCTATATAATCTCCTTTGGGTTATTTAAGGAGACTATATAGGGTATATACATTAGAATGTTTTTTCCAAATATACATTAATGGATTCTTCATTTTCTTACTAGTCTCCTATTTCCATGTTTCTTCCAACATATTCCTTGAATTCAACCTCCTCTCCTGTCCCTTCTCATATTTCTTCCAATTTGAAAAATTCCATGTAGTTCATAAATACTATATTTTATAAGATTTTTAATTATTGAGATGCATAAGAAACAATTTAATGGTTCCATAATCTAAATTCATTAGAGATAGAGTTTTTAAAAATATTTTTGAAATTAGAATAGGAGATAATGGTTTGATTCATTCCCACATATACTCTAGTTAGAAGTTTATATTTCTTATGAATCAACCATAAAATTAAATCGATAATAATTTAAATCAATGGTACCTCGAGTCTTTCCTCATAAATATAACCCTTCATCTCAGCATCATCAACATTGGAAATTGGAATGGTTGATGATAAATCTATAAAATGAATATATGGGTTATTAGTATATAATTCTTATTTTAAATAATTATTATAAATTTATTATTATTTAGTAGTGTACTCCTATCATGACTAATTATATTATTTATTCTCTCTGTTTCAAATTTATATTATGTCTTCTTGTATAGATATGGGCAGTAGTGGGCATTCAATATTTTTCTCTAAGTACAGAACATTGTTTCATTCATTATCTTTATCATATAGGACTTGAAAATATCCTTTAGAGTTTTAATTTTCAATATAATATATATTATTAGATAATATATTTTATGAATTTTATTTGAAATAAAAATTAAATAAATTAGTCTCACTTGATGAGATCATATATTACGTGTTCTTAAATGTGAAGGTCCATGGGGTTGATTTTTTCACCTGGAAATAGTGGATTTTCTTCCTTTTCATTAAACTACAACACTACCTCCACTAATTTTTTATCGCAGTTTTAAATTGAGATTCATCATCCTCTATCTTATGATCCACTTATTTTTGTACTTCCAATTAATTTTGATTTCTGAAAATGATATTTCAATGAATTTTCTTCAATTCATCCTGCAGGAGTTTTTTCTATAACTTTTGTTTCAATAAATTTGGATAGATTTTTTTGTTAGTTTAATTATGAATTTATTTCATGAAAATAAGAATAATCTCATTTTACTCTATATATTATAATGAAGTCCCATTAATATGTTTCAGATCACATAGTTTTTCAAATTAGTAATCATAAAATGAATGAATGAAAACTAAAGTAATATTTCAAAGAAATAGAATTTATAATACCCTAATTACATATGGTAATAAAATTTAAAAAAATACCACATATACTTATAAGCCTATCCATTCATGTGTTGGATATCACATGAATTCCATATAGAATTTATGATAACCTAGTATATAGCCTACTAAATGGCTAAAGTGATCTATTCAAAGCTTATTTTAAGAGGTTTATAATCCTAACTATTTTTATTAATTTTCTAAATGGTTTTTAAATATTGGATGAAAATGAGTGTATTTTATACATGTTATATGAAGGAAAATGAAATTTCATAATTGAATAAATGAAATAACAGAGACACTACAATATTATACTGTAGGGATCCATTATATTCACATTATCTTTAACCTATATAATAATATTTTTATACTCCAAATATCTATAAGAAATCTAACTTATTATATAGGTAGAATTCAATTCACACAATAGAGGAATCCCAATGTGGTTATCTCAAAACTCTATCAGATGAACCACACTAATAAATTCATCCATTAAATCAACAATACTATAATAAATTGAAAAGTAGGAGAGGAGTAGATTATAAATAAGTTTAAAGTAAATTTTAAAGAAATAATCATGTTCTAGAATTGTCTCCTATTCTCTTTTCACTCTTGAGATCCCCAAAATGAAAGTGATAAAGAAAAAAGCCAAATGTATGGACATCAGTTTAATAGTTTTTTGCTGTAGTTATTCCTTCTATTAACTAATAAACATGGATAAAAACATTATAATCAAAATAATTTCATAGTAATAGAAAATTAATGAATATAGAGGACAATAGAATACCACATTAGTGATTAAAAAAATAAAAAAATCATTAAAATAAATATTTAAAATATTTTTCCTCTTAGGTCCAAGTGAATGGTAATGGAATAAATTGATTAAGATGGGAGATGGGAAATATATTTTTAATCATTAGATCAGATTTTTATCCTCTCCATGCATTATGTTCAACAATTTAATGTTATTTTACTTTCATAGATAGAATCTATGTGTTAATCATTGAGCGTCATTGTAGATGGAAATAGGCATCTTGAATCTTCTAGATTTTTTTACAGCATTCCCCCCATGACATCCTTCTTCATCCTCGACATGATGATCACCATGTGGGTTGTCTTTCAATGATAATATATATTTTTTAAAACCAATAAAAATAAATTATAATAAAAAATTTCAGTTTGAAATATGTTTATTTTAATTCCCCCTCATCTACCCTTATGTATTGCGTCATTGTTCACCCTTAGGGGAGTTTCCATTGGAGTTATGTGACACAATGGGGGATCATCAAAGTTCATTTAAATATTATTTGGTACCATATGTGTACCATTAAGTGACATTTTAAATCATTACTTCAGACCTGGTGTATGATATATAGTGTTCTTGATACCATTATATGTGTGCATCTTTCTAACGTGTGGAAAGAATTATTCCATACAGCTAAAATTTAAGAAGTGGATATATAAAACCAATGTTAATGAAAATAACACCGAAGTAGGTAAAATGGAACTTAAAGTGATGGAATTACAACATATAGATGGTCTATGAGTTATATAATAGAATTAAATATAAAAATTTAGGATGCTATAAAAAATGTTATAGGTCTGAATTGAATGTACGCTAGCTCAACTCCAAATCGACTAAGACTATAGTCAAAACTATGGTTCCATATCAATGAAACATATGTTGGAACATCTATACCACATTTCATCCTCCACATGAACTATATGAAATTTAATTTAAATGTATTATCTATCAAAATTTAAATAAAAGTAAATAAAAATAATTATTAATTTAATTAAAATCCTTTAAAATGAAATTAAAAAATTCCATGTTAATAATTGTATTCAGAATTAATCCCAAAAAAAATTATAAAATCACTAGAAATTAGCATTAAATATATTTATAAAATATTTTAAAATTTTTACAATGTAAAACTGGATTTAGTAACTATGTTTCAGATTATTTAGTGGTTATTTATTAATGAAATGTGATAAAAAAGTAAGACAAATATTAGAAATCATTAATTTACTCAAATCATATAAAATCATGAATCATAATGTGTATGATCTAGCTTGGTATTGTATTTATTTTATTACCAAACTACGTGACAATTTTACATTTATCTATTCAAGGGAATACATTATCCAACTCCTTTGAAAATTGGCCCCATTTAATTTGTTTTATATAGATCTTATATAAAATCATTTATAATATGATGTGTTTCTAAATGTCTATGGAATTCACCGTCATTCCATATTCCAATTCATATCTTCATATATTCCATTCTCAAAAAATTTTCTTTGCACATGATGTTATATGTTTATTCTCATATAGTGATTCATATGGTACAATTTGATTTCAGGATTGATTTTTATTGTTGTATGTGTACTAAAAAAGGGAAATATATTAACTACGAAATCTTTTAATGATTATAGAATAGTCCCTATGTATGATAAAGAATATTTTAATATTCTTTTATGATTGAAAATCTATTGGTTGGTGATTTTACATAATAATGTTTCTCTGTAAGATATATTCCTTAAAATGTCAGTGATGGAACAATAAAGTATCCCATGGATCACAAACAGATAAAACTAACTACAATATTCCATTAAACCCAACCTCATATATAATATATGTCACATAAATTTTTTTATATGTGAATTATTTTATAATTTTTATTAATTTTTGAATTTTTAAATTTTGATCCAGAATAAACCAAATAGGATTAATTCCCTTATACTTCTTAAGATTACATGGGAAAGATTCCATTGTGATATCTCGCATTTCCTAGTTGTTATGGGTAACCGTTTCTTCATCACATTCTACTTCTACCCTTAATCCTTAACATGTTTTAATATAATGAATTTAAATGTATTTTTAAAATTATAACTCTCTATACATTATTACAAGAACATATTTCATTATATAAATTCAATATTTATTTCCTTGTAGAATAGATAAACTTAATTTTTAAGCATCAACAAAAATCCAATAATTTTTTTACTCCTCTTGTAGATCACATAATATAGTTCAAAATCCCAAAAAAAACATTCTTAATCCATCTAAATATTTATGAATTACCTAATTTTTTATTTTCTCCACCATATTTAAAATCAAAATATCATCTTTTGGTTGAATCTTAATCTTCTCCCTGATAGATGGTTAGAAAATAATTTATCAATGGTAATACATTGAAAACTGATTTTTTTGTTATCTTTTTTAACATTAATGAATATGTAAATAATATATCTTTTTCAATCCACATGGTAAATAATGTTACATTATATTTTAATAAAATGTTAGAAACTATTTTTTTTTCATTTGATGATCATAATGAATTGAATAGTCATACTCATTGATTAGCTATAACAATATTCAGGGAACATATTGAGAACATTCCATGTGAATATTTACATTAGGATTTTATATTCTATATATATTAAAAAACTATCAAGATATAGATAATTCTTCATAATATTTGAGGAAGTGATTATCATTTCTAACTCCAGAACATTCATTGGTTAATTTTCCTCATAGATATTCATCCCTTAAGATTCATATGCAATAATATTATCATTTATATGATGAAAAACTCCATTATATTATTTTAAGAATGAATATATGTATAAAAATAATCCTCAAATGTGGTTAGTGTTAGTTTTGGGAAATGAATACACTCTTCTGTAAGGCATAAATGATTCCTTAAAAATAATTAATGCATTTAGTCTTTATTCCATTATGAATCATCTAGGATAATCAGGATTAAAATAATAATGAAATTACAAAAAAATATCAATAATACCCACCTATTCATATGAAACTACATAACATTGTCATTAATGTTTCCCACAACTATTCATCATGAACTGTTTTCATTAAAGGGATGACAAATATCATCATTCTTTTGATCAAATCCGCTAAAATGTATCTTTTTTAATTTTATATGTTCCATATAAAGTAATTTTTATAAAAAAACATCTATAAATACATATTAAACAAAATATTAAGATTCCCCACATGTGAATCCTTTCTTTGGGAGTATATGATAATATTTTATATATAATTCACTATAATAATTTCAATGTAATCTTTGAAGAATCTATCTATCAAGCTCCTGAACATTGTTACTATTTTTATGATTATTAATGGCATCATAATGAAATAATTGTGTTGGTATATTATAAAAAATTATTATTTTATATGTGATATATTTTATCATTAATTTATGGTATCCTAATCAAAGATAAATGTTTAGTATTTATTGATTTGGATATTGTTGATTGAATATGTAATTGATCAATAATAGTGAATATTATTCATTATCATGATTTTATCAAACTCATAATAATATGAATATTAATAATTAAATGTCCTATATTTACTCTTAACAATGATGACTGGTGAATTCCATGGTTATGAACTACCGTATATAAAACCATTCTAAAAATTCTCTTATACCTTTTTTTTCTAATTTATTTTGTAAAATGGGGGTCACTTTTGAAGGACTCATATATATGGGAAAATATAAAAGTTTTAATCAAATAGTGAAATCAACAACTATAATATGTGGAAGATTGGGAAAATAGACTTGGGAATACATTATCATATTTCATCCTAATTGGAATGTTTTCATAATTTAATTTATTATTTATAGAATTATAGGATGGATTGATATATGGACATAAATTTCTATCTAATATAAATTGATATTTTCATTATATATTTAACAAAATTCTACCCCCAACATATCATAAAATTATAATAAAGTTATAATACTACATTTTTTTCGATATTATTCCCAATAATGTAATTATTAAAGAGTAATATATTAAAGATGAATAAATTAATCTATTAGATTTTCCACTTGTAACTCAACCTTCAAATCATAAAGTTGTGGTAGAAAATTTCTCTTGAGAATTTGTGATAGAAAAGTATTTATAAAACACTAATTATTGAGTATATTTTTTATTATAGAATGAATAACACATATACATATCACAAATTTGATTTTAATTTATATTTTTATTGTAGTGGTTGGATAATATGTCTTTTGTTCCATAGCCATTGAAGATTATCATCATCAATTATCCTTAAAGGTACTTGGATTTGTTTGTTGGTTTACACAACATCAATGGATATCATAGTTGAAAAATATGATGAAGGGTGGATGATTTAATCAATCATTGTTTGATTATATTATATTTATTGGATTATTCACCAAAAAATCAGAATATTTATCTGGATCCCTCATTTTTCTACATGAGGAACAATTTATCATGCCAGTTAGTGTGTTTCTTAGTTGTTCATTGAATGATCATAATAATTTCTAGAAATTGTATAAGAATGATTTCAGGTACCCAATTTAATAGTATTGGTTACTTTTTTGGGTTCTATCTTCGATAGTTTTGGGGTGAAATTTGGAAAATTTTCAAGGTGGATATACAGTGCACTGTTGGTGCACTCTTTTGACAAACTGTGATCCCCAGTCCATAAAACCGTGTGATATTAAGAAAAAGGAATTTTTATAGATGGTGGACGGATTGAATTTTTTTCCAATTAGAAGAAACTATGAATCCCCTCAATGAAGAATAATGTTTGGGTGCACTTTTTGGAAAATGGTATACCCAAATTCAAGAAATCATGTGTGGGTTTTTAGTTACATTGAAAATATGAATTAAATTCCCCGCATTTTAACACCAAATCAGCCCTAGATCAACCCAAAATATTCTTTCCAGGTTTTGGAGGCTCCCTAATAGTATCCAAGACCTTATGACCTCATTCCATTTTGAATTAATGTCCAAATTAAATATATGCATCCCTCACAATATGATGATCGTATCCTGTGTTTTTTTCTTATTCTCTCTCAAGCCTCCATAATATTTTTGTGGGAAGTTATATAATGGCATGTTGTATGTTGATCGAGGATTATTATAACTAGATTTATGATTTTCGATCATTATATTTTTTTCATGAATTAGTGTTTGAGATCCATGCCGCATTCTACGTCAATGTTCCTATCTAATTGGGGATTTATGTTGGGGGGAATTATTCATCAATTTTGAGGTATTTAGTCTAATCTTGAATCCCATATTCATGATTTAATTAAATGTATTTAATTGTGACAATTTAAATTTCCATGATCGGGAAAATGAATTGATAATTCAATTAAATTAATTTAATTTCCATGTGTTAATGATTTTTGTTTATTGGGGCAATTGAGTGGTGGAATTGAAATAAATAATAAAAGAATTAATTAATTTGATATTAGGGTTGTGAAATTGTATGTGAAATTAGATTAATAAATTATTGAAAAAATTAATGAGTTGTTGAGGTTATGAACAAGATTTGGTTAGTTAGATGTTGAATTTACTAATGAGATGTCGAGATTCTAGAATATTATGGAAAAATTAAATAATGAATTAATTATTAGGTTATTGAGATATCAAGATTAATTTTACTAATTTTTGTGTTAATTAATGAAATTGTCGTGAATAATTATTTTTTGAATTAATTAATTAATGTAATTTATGAGAGTAATTATTTGTTAAGTAATTATTTAATTGGATTGATGTGAGTAATTGATATTTGTATTTATTAATGGATTTATGTGAGAATGAATCTATTAATTTGAATGCTTAATTGGTTAATTAATTAATGAGTTATTGTGGTACATGTGATATTGTGATAAAAGTGAAATATAAATATTGTGATATATGTGATATTTGTGTGTGAGAAATGGTCTAGTGCATCAAAATACCATAGTGATAAAATGGTCCTAAACGGTAATAGTGGAATTATGATATATGACTTATGATGAATAATTATAGTAATAGAATTCTAATTTATGAATGCCTGAGAATAATGATAAAAATAGAATTTTGATACATTAATTGATATGATGAATGGTAATAATTGAATTCAGATATGAATTGAGATGAGGAATGATAAAAATGGTATTTATATATGATTTGAGATAATGGATTAAAAAATTTTATTCTATTATATGATATCGATTGGGGATTTCACAGTCCCCGTCCAAAGTTGATACCAATATTGAGGTTTGGGTGTCCATGGTAACCTAAGGATATATGTTGTTAAATAAAGAATACATGATTAGGTGATAACTATTTATTTTTGACTTATACATATTCATTTGTACAACTGTATGCATTGTTTTTATTAGATATTTTTTAGAAATTATTGGTGGTGGAATGTTATGTTGTACTCACACCCTACATGGGCTTCTTGGTCAGTAATTGAATAGAAATTATTATTGCTAGATAGGAAAAAGGGAAAAGGACCTATGTTAGATAGATGGTTTTGGAATGATCATCGATGAGGGAACCCGAATTGGATTTTGGAACCGCTTGGGAGATTTCACTGTCATTATTTATCTTAGGAATTTTTTATATTGAAACTGGACACATAATTTGGTATAGAATATCTATTTATTTAGTTTGGTATTTTATCTCATGTTATATTATATTCTCATAATGGTAATTTTTTGGTTATGATTATATCATTCTATTATTTCTTATTTTTTTCATTGTGTTTTACTCTAACAAAGAATGTGTAGTCCCCCCATTATCAATATTAGACCCTTTATGGTCATCTATAAACTCTAGAATCTAGGGATGTGTTCTTGAGGTCATGTGACTCATCGAATTAGGTCAATAATGAATGGCACCCTGTTCGGTATGTTACAATTTTGTATCAGTGCCCAGTTTTCGTTTATTTACTTTTTTCTTACTATTGGGGAAAGGTACATTGGAAACTAGGAAGAGTATAGAATGTGATATGAGTTATTTTATGGGATAAGATAACCAATGTTCAAGGGAGAACCAATTTACACTTGCTTGTATTATTATTATAATACTTTTATTATTGTTTAATGATATTTCACCTTGGGTGATACACCTTTTTTTGAGAAGTGATTGTGGTTTCATATACTTGTTGAGATTTTAATTGTGCCTCGGTAAGGCATGACATTTGAGTAGGAATGATTCATTCAAAGCACACAAGATTATTTCGACATTAATTATTTATTGTAATTTTTGAAAAATCATGATATGGAAATGTTTTTGAATGTGAATAGTTTTCCCTTGCTTCTTAATTTCATCAAAAATGGTGTCAGTTATTATAATTCTGAATTTTTAAATGTTGAAAATGTGAATAAATGGTTTTATAATGATATAATTTAATATAAAATGATTTTACAACCTATTTAATATGACCTAGGTGTCAGATGGTTTTGCAATGTGATGAAAAATCAGTTTTTACCATGTAATTTGGGTTTGGGAATTTTTTTTTCTGACTTACTATGATTTATTATTTCATAAATGTGATAACCATGTGTTATGTTCCTAGAGAAGTGTTTTTGTAATTATAGATATATGCCTCCATGAAGATTCTTGTTTGGAGGAAGACATGATGATATGTCTATAGATTTTTTAACTAGTATTATAACATGTGTCATCAATAGTTCTGGGTGAATAACTATGAGATAAGTTCAATGTGAACATTGATCACGTAATGAAATATAAAGAGAGATACCCCGAGCCAGTGGTGAAAATTATTTTAGACCATATATGATAGTTGTAATTATAGAACCCTCTGACTTTTACTAGAGAGTGTGGAAATGAGTTATAAGACTTATAGATTTAGTATATCCAGACAACACATAGCGATGTAGAGACTCCATATGTGATGTGGAGACTCCATATGTGATGTGGGTCTTGTTGGAAAAATTGATTCTATGAGGATTAGTGAACATTATTGGGATATTCATGATTGGACTATAATTTCTAGTGGTATGTTATGGAATGATTTTTTTTGTTATATTCATAGAGAAATTTTATCCATATATGATGAGGTAGGATATACTAGTTGAGTTCATGAGGTTATCTTAGGGGAGTACATCCATGATAATATATATCAGATACTTTATAGGTTTTCAGTTCACTTCTACAATGATGGAAAGGAATGAGATAGATAGTTATAGGCATTTCTAAGACATACATAATTGTGATATTATGTACTATGTTAATCTCATTCAATTAAATATGTTTACTGTGGTGGTGGATAAGGATATCATAGTTGTGGGGATCCATAAGGATTCTTCCAGTGAAGTAATTATAGTTTCTATTGGATGATAAATATGTATGTCTTGTGAGGGAATGAAGTTTACCTATGAGAATTTTATCTAGAGGGATAAGAGGAAGAGTTTTCTGGTGTAATGATTAATTACAGAAACCCTTATCTGATTTCAAGGTCACTAGTGTGTTTGGCATACCCAAAATCATATACATTGTACATTGTCAACAATCGATTACCGATTTTGTGGAAATATAAGACATATAAAGACATTATGCAGGAACTCAAGACAAACATGTAGTGATAGAGGAGTTAATAAAAAACAGAGGCGAGGAATGAGACCTTTTGCACCATATCGGTCTAGAAGCTAGTGTTCTATAAGACATGAAGATAAATGTAGTAGATGAGGTAATTCACAGAAAGATATCTTGTATCAGCAAAGTGGTGAAGCTAGTGGAGAATGGACTACCCCACATGGAAGAGAGGATATAAAATTAAATGAATTACATCATATAATGGTGTATAATTAGATTTAACCATTGATGGTTAGAGGTAACTTTATTATATAATATATGATATCTAGTTTTGTACATTGATATGGGTGCCTCTAATTCATTTATTTCCAAACAACATGTGAATGGTTTGATCACGGTGGTGGAGTTTATGACAGGGGTGTTGATGATAGAAACACATATGAGATTATGATATAGATAAATCTATTTATGAATGTGGTGTTATCTTGTTTATGGGGATAATCATTCCAGTTTGGATCCTTATATCCATGATATGGTTGGATTTTACCTCATTGTTTCAATGGATAGGTTGAATGCTTATCAATATTAAATTTTTTGTTAACCCATTATATTGATTTTTACATATCATTAAGGAGAAAAATATATTCATTATGTTGAATGAGATTTCAAGGAGAACCATATACATCAAATTCCATAGCAATTGGGGGAGTTCACCACCCAAGATACTAGTTAGTTTCAAGATGATGGGGAAATGAAAGTGGATACCTTTCCCCATGTAGTGGACTAGTTTAAGGATTTTTTTACTAAAGATGTATTAATGCTCTCACTTGATAGAGATGTGGATTATACAACTGAGATCATGTAGAGGGTTGAGCTAGTTTCCATTCATCCATACCGAATGGAACTAATAAAAATTCATTATCTCAATACAATGTTTGAGGAGTCAGATGATAAGGATTTCACCCATATGAGTATATAATGTTCGTGTTATTTAGTACTATTCGCAATGTAGGATAAAATAACTCTATGCTTGTGTATTCATTACTGGAAGCTAAATCAAATGACTGTGAAGTTCTGATATCTTATTCCGTATATAGAAAATAATTTTTACTAGTTGAGGGGAGCATGTTCCTTTTCAATGAATGACTTGAGATCCGGGTATCAAAAGATGATATTTTATCCACTAGATAAACAAATGATGGTTTTCAGAAGTATATATGGCCAATATGAGTTCATCATAACATTATCTAGGTTAAAGAATGCACAAAAAATGTTTTTGTCTTTGATGGAAAAAATCATCCATCCATACCTAGATCAGTTTTCATAGTGTTTTTGGATGGAATCATTATTTACTCAATGGCTAATGATGATCATTCTAATTCTGTTGAGATTTCCGTCAATACACTCATATATTATCTTCTATATTCTAGAATATCTATGTTTCAAAATTTGAATGATTATGTATACTTTCTATTTTACTTCATCTTAAAGGAATGTGTTCTAGGGGACCAAGAGAAGGTTCAGATACTAGTTTTTTAAGAGTATCCCAACAACATTTTT
This sequence comes from Viscum album, assembly GCA_963277665.1. NCBI lineage: Eukaryota > Viridiplantae > Streptophyta > Magnoliopsida > Santalales > Viscaceae > Viscum > Viscum album. Next base: position 1,226,574,593 of record OY728127.1, on the reverse strand, counting down.
GATATATGCATCATTCTGAGTTTAGATAGACATTACCGAATGTTATTCCATGACTTTTCCAATTTGGATGTACGGATTTCAGGATTGAACAAGAACTGAATAAATTTATAATGATTAAAAACGTCTAGAAATCCACCCCAGACATAAATATGTGTTTGAAATCTACACCAATCTAGATTCACCCTGAGATGGGTTGAGTGTATATGGTGTATTTTCTATCTTCTAGGGAAGGTCTTGTAGTTGGGTTGATGTAGGGAGATCGAGTAATACAGTATGGATCTCATAATTTGATGAATCATGAATGGAATTACACCAAGCATGACCTCGAGTTAGCTATTTTGGTTTATTCATTGAATATTTCGAGGAATTATCTATAGGGTGAAATGATTACTCTTTATATTGATCACAAGATATTAAAGTACATATTTTCAATATTGTATTAGAATCACAGACAATGGTGGTGGGTTGAGTATATGAATTCATTCGATATTGAGCTATTATTTACCCCTAGAAAGGGAAATAGTATTTCTTATTTATTGAGTACGAAAAATCAGACACAGGCTATTCAGTAGTCTAGTGATGAGTAGAAGATGATGACTTTTGTGGATGATATGTATGTTTTGGTTTAGGGGAGTTAGTATTAGATGACTCTCTTATTAGTTTTAGTAGAGTCAATAGTTTTTAGAAGTGATTATATCTACAAAATATGAGGATCTGTAATGTTTATCCATATGGAAAATCTTTGAATATTTGGACACACCTTAATATTGGACCATATATGGGGATGAAATCTTCTATGATTGAAATCATGTTTTTATATCAGCAAGATTGTAGTAGGATATGAATCTTGAAATTCATGCCTCAAAGTGGGCACTGAATATATGTGTTACAAAAATGTATCGTGACACACATTGATGTTTTTGGTGGTTGAGAATTAAAATATATATAGCAGTGTTCAGGACATGACGTCACACATGTCAATAGGTAATTGGTGGGCATCAATGGGTTTTTTATTCTCTACCACCATTACCCATTTTGTAATGGAAGTTATATGAATTTTCAATGGGATTTATGTTGGGTCCCTAAAGGATTCCTTGGAAGAATGACGCTTTTATAGTTATTGTGGACCGACACGTGAATTTTTCTCATTTCATAATTGTACAAGTGGAATTATTAGGGGACCTGTTGGAGGATATGTATATTCAAGAGGTAGTTTTTCATCAAGGGTGCCACCTAGTACTATTTGGGATCTTAAATTTTGTATTAAATCATTCATATGTAAGGTATTACAGAAGGATCTTGGTACATAGTTCTAAAAGAGTACAGAATTCAACCCACAAACATATGGGAGGTAGGTGAATATAGTAATGGTTAATGAGTATATGATACGAGCATGTGTCATAGTTTTTGGTAGGTATTTGTAGAATAATCAATCATTGGTGGAGTTCACCTATAAAAATATTTATAAAGAAAATATTTATCTGGATCCATATGAGGATATTTATGGTAGGCCATACAGATCACCTCAATGCTGGAAAGAGGGGGTTGAGTCTGATTTATTATAACAGAGTCTCATATAGGAGGTGTTGAAGTTGGTTCTATTGATTCATAAATAATTGTCTTTGTATTATTGTAAGTGGATTTGTATATTGATGGTCATCGATGACTCCTAGTGTTTATTGAGGGTGATCATATATTCTTTCAGGTGTCGCCATGATATGGTCATTGTAGGTCTTGGAGGTAGAGTAATATTGTACCAGGATCATTTGACTATTTGAGGTTGTGGAGAGAATCAGGCCAGTGGAAAATCAATTTTCTCTTCCACAAAGATACTAAAATGTGAATGATGATTTCAATTTTTCAAAACTATGGAAGTATAACCCAGACTAATTTCATGTGACCTATATGGATGAAATTGAGCATCAGATTAGTGCCTCCATTAGCAGAATCTGATATGTATGTTGTGTCATAATGAGAATGTGTTGTAAGGAATGACTACTCTAATAGTTCTTTTATTTTGGAGTCATGATCATATTTGGGAGGTAATATCGAAGAGAGAATAGTACATGAGGTCTTAGTGGGCCGATGGTTTCGAATTGAAATCATTGGGATTCATGGAAATAAAAATTGATGATGTGATTTTATAATGTGTGGAGATTGAAAGATCCTAACGATTTTCTGAAGATGTATCTAGCTTATTTTATGGTATTCTTTTTCATTATTTTGAGTAATTTTTTTGGTTATATCATAGGTATTTTTTGGGAGAAATTTGAAAAATGTTGATGGAGGAAAGGCAGTGCACAGTTGTTAAACTATTTTCCAAAACCATACACCCTCGTTTTGAAAACCGTTACACCCCAAAAAGAGGGGATTCCTCTAGATGGCATGTAGTCTGAAAATTTATACTCCCAATTACGTGAAATAGTGAACCCCTCTCCACAGAATAGGAACAATACTGGGTAGTACAATATATAAAATCATGCAATACTTTCCACGAAATCATGTGAGGGTTTTTAATTACTCCAAAAATAATATATAAATTTCATGACCGCCCCATTATAACTAAAAATCCTCCCTAGCTCAATGAGAAAATGTTTTTCAAAATTTTGTAGGATTCAGGATAGGTTCCACTACCTTCTAACCATTTTTTAACACGATTCGAATTCCAGACCGAAGAACTGCACCCCTACCTATTAGAAGATATTGTCTTGTGTGGTTTCATTATTCTCTAACATGTTTCCAACATAAAATTTAGGGATGCTATCTTTTATATTGATGGATATAGATATAGGACTGATCAATCAAGATATATTGATGTGGGATCTTGATAGTTTGATCCTAAATTAGGTTTTCATATCCAAATCTCCTTTTATATTGTTGGTATACCCATATTTTGGATTGATATTGGATACCATTCTTCATCAATTTTGAGTTAGGTGGTAAAAATTCCAACACCAAAGTATTAATTAGATTTCTTATTTATAATTATGATAATTTAAATTCCTTGATTGCGAAATTTCATTTATTATTAAACTGAATATATTTTATTTTAATGTGTTAACTATTTCAGTTATTTTGGGGAAATTGAGTGGTGGAGTTAAATTAATAAATTATTGCATTAATTAATGGGATAATGGGATTGTAAAATTAGATGTTTAATATGATTAATTGATTATTTAATTAATTATTTAGATGTTGAGATTGATAAACTTATTTGGTTAATTAATTGTATAATTAATTAATGAGATATATAGATTGGGTAATTTTATGGAATAATTAACTCTGGGTATATGAATTGATTTATTGATATTATTAAATTATTTATTTAATTATTGAATTTGTTAATGGAATTTATGAGATGAATTAATTTTTGAATTAATTTTTTAATGTAATTTATGTGATTAATAAATTCTTCAATTATTTGTTAAATCGTAATAATGTTATTAATTAATTTTTTAATTAATTAATGGATTAATATGATAATGAAATTTTTCATCATATTGAATAATTTTTGAATTAATTTTTTAGTTTTTGTTGTACATGTGATAATGTGTTATTTTTATAAATATGATATACGTGTGCAGTACATGGTCTGTTGCATCAAAATACCATAGTGATAAATAAGATAAATAATTGTAATATTTAAATTCTGGGGAATTAATTATGATGAAGAATGTTAGCAATGAAATTATCATATATATATTGAGTTGAATAGTTGTAACAATTTATTTATGATACATGAATTTCCATGATGAATGGTATCGCTGGAATTCATATAAGAATTGAGATGATGAAGGGTAAAAATGGAATTTATATATGAATTGAGATAATGAATGGTAATAATGAAATCTGTTATATGATATCAATTGAAGATAGTTTAGACTCCAAAATGGCCTACTGATTTGTACTCACACCGTCCTCAGGATACATGATTGGTACTTGAATAGACATCATGTGTTTTGGATAGGGAAAAAGAAATAACCCTGTGTTAGATGACTGATTTTGGATTGAGTGTTAATGAGGGATATAAAACTTAATTCATGACTTGCATGGTTATTTTTAGTGTCTTTATTTATTTTGGGTCTTTTTCATATTGACACTTGACATGAACTTTAGAATTAAATATCAAATTTGTTAGTTTGGTGTTGTATTTCATGTTTTTCTCCTCATGTGATTTGGGTAATATTTTGGTAATGTTTATGTCATTTGACAATTTTTTTGTTTATAGTGGTGTATTACTCTAATTAATTGGGTATAATATTGACATTATTGGTATTAGACCTTCATTTCTAGTCATAAGCCTCTGGATTATAGGGAGTCATTCTTGCGGTAATGTGACCGACTGCCTTAGGGAATTCATGTGTGGAACAAAATTCGTCACATTACATTATTCCTGAAATTTTTACATATTCATAGTAAAATATTATTTCAACCATGGTTCTTTTGAGTTAAACCTTTACCAATAAACTCCATTCTTCTCTTCATCGCACTAGTGTCATGAAACCACCAAGAATTAATGATCATTATTATCACCTTATGAATATATTAATGTATTTCCCTAAATCTATCAAATCGCCAATATATAAATTCATTTTCATTTCTTGTATTAATGACACTATATAAAGGGAAAAACATGATTTCAATTTCAATGAAAATGCTATAGGTTTACCTTTAACTACTTATTATGATTACTTCATATAACACAATTTGAATTTATTCTCATTACATGAGTCCCAAATTATCCTTATAGATATTAGCAAAAGGTGTATAATGAAATTAATTTGTGAGAAATATTTTTCGAAATTAATATTTTAAAATTAATTCAATGTTCATGGGTTTATATTTTCCCAAAACTCATTATTTATCTATCCTATGATTTTTTTAGTTAATTTAAATATTATTTATAATATTTGATAATTTTTTTAAAAAATATAAACATTATCTTACACTTATCAATACCCCTCCCCCATGTAAAGGTAAATTTGGTTTACCCATATGTGGGCCCACTTTTATTCCCTGTGTAATGGTATATTATTTCACAACTAAAGGTCCTTTTTTCACTTTATGATTTTAAAAATAAATTTAAATTGTTTTTATAATGGTATGGCAATTCCACTATTTAATGGATAACTAGTTTACTTTTTCATAAAACTGACACTATGTAAGGTTAAGTGTTAATGATAGTTATATAAAACTTTTTCCCGCTATGTAAATTTAATACTAAAAGGTATTTAAGTTCAGAATGAAATTTAGGCATTTTCAAATGGTATAGTTAATAGTAAAAATATTTTTACATTTATATTCTCACATTATAAGTGTAAACTAGAAACACACTAAATCAAGTTCCAACTATTAGATAATGAAGAATCTATGTCACTATTAGAATTTTTTTTCTAAATATCCTCTTCCTCTCCATTATAATGACTTGAATCATAATTCTAATGGAGTAAATGAGAATATTTAAGCTAAAAAACATGAGAAATAAATGTTAAAAAACACGGAATAAAAACATATTAAAAAATTAATATGGCTCGATAAAATTGTAGTTTATGTTATTAAATATTAAAAAAATAAATGAATATATATTTATTACATGATTAATATTTTTTTTTACAGGAGAAAATAAATGAAAATATATTCCAATTGATGTTAATATGAGTCTTATGATCTTATTTTATTATAATTGAATAAGGGATGACATGATTTTTTTTAGAATTGTATATGGAGTTGGGGAGAACATATCTAAAAGTATTATTTAATATAAATGGAATTTTTATATATATATTTATTCATTCTCCTCTTTTATTACATAATAATTTACAATCCTATAGAAGCATGTTGGATCTTTATGATATTTCTAGTCCCAGAACCTCAAAATTTCTATTTGGGTTATAGGATATGTGAATAACACTCTTTATCTCCTCTTGAACTTATGTAGTTCAATAGGTTCTTGAATGACAAAATTGATGTTCAATTTCAGTTATTTAAATTCATATATACAATTTCCAGCTGTTGGAGTTATAATAGTTTTTAATTTTATAAAATTTGCAGACTTGGTTTGAATAATAAAATTACAATCATATTTTATAATTAAAATACATTAATTTGTACTTGAAATTTTAGAAATAATGGAACTATATTTATTTATTATCAATTAATCCCATTGGAATGATTATAGGGAAACATACTCATCTGATCAATTAAGACTCACAATTATATTAAATATAAAATTGCCATTATACAACTAGAGACAATTGATAATATTAATTTCCATAAAATCATTGGAATATGTGAGGTTAAGTATCTTTTTAGTTATGTTTGAGATGAAATGGAATTATGAGAGGGGTTGTGATTTACATACGTATTGGGGTTTATGATCACTCCTCAAGTATGGTGGTAGATATTTTTTTTCCATAGAATGGGATTGAAATTAATTTTCGAATTTTTTATGGTACTCTTTTATATATCCATGGATCATTTTAAGATACATGGTACTTAACTATTATTCTAGTATCTAAATTATTCTATTCAATGGTTTACTATTATAGTAGTCCAATAATATATATTCTAGTAAACTGATATGATTTTTGAATCCTTTTTAAACTAGGATGTAGAAGTAAAAATGGAAGTGGAACTCATATTTATAATAGTTATAAGAAATTTGAAAAAAATTCATATTATTTCATGTTTAAATAAAATGTATAACTATTATAAAATGTTATTATAATCATAATGAGAGTTATAAATATCAAATAAATCAATGATGTGGGGAATATGGAATAGGAATTCAAGCATAGAAAAGGTGGTATATTTCCTTGAGGAGTATTGAATAAACTAAAATAAATATTTATTATGTTTTTAAATATATATCATGCCTAGACTGCATTATACTACTATTGGTTAAATAATCTTACTTATGTGATGCTATATGTGATGATGAAGTAATGTTGATATTATAAGATAATGGTTATGAAATTTTATTAATTATGAATTCAATGTATAGATGGATATATATAGGAAAGGACATGGACTTATAAATAAGGAATGAAATCCTTTTGAGTAAATGTTAATAAAAAGAAAAATATTTTTTGAAATATTTGTTGAAAATATGTTAGGAATATTAGGGTATGTGAAATAGAATAATATATCATAAGATTAAGAAAAATTTATACAGAATAGAGAATTTATAAGGTGTTATATATAGATTTCAAATAAGATGTCTCAATTAATTAATAAGTGTATAGAAAAATTAATGGAGTTTAATTATTAATCTTTTTAATTATTTAATAATTTATCTTATGGAATTTACTGAAATAGAGTAATATACAAAATAATTATAGGATGATATTATAGTTTTATTATTATATGATTCTTTGAATTGATATGTATATTTATATATTATCAACTTATATGTATATGTTATGTCCAAAAGGTCGAGTTTAATTATCAAGATAATTAATAGGGTAATAAAATAAAATAGTTAATATATGTTTCAATTAGTTTTTATTTATGGAAATATTTAATATTAGTGATTAAGTAATTAAATTACAAGAACATATATATGCTATATGGGTAGATAACATTTATATGAATTAATTTATTCATTGGATTGTATGACTCGATTTAATGTTCATTATTAGTTTCTTTTTTTTACGATTCTAACACACTTATTTAATTATATATAGATATTTACTTTTAATGTATTATTTCTCTAATTGGAGTTTATTTAAATGTTTTATTTACTAGTTTAATTTATTCTATTGATTTTCTACTCAAATGTTTGTTTTCTTAAAAATAATAAATTTATTGAGTATTTATTTATTGTGCGATTGATCGAATATTTTGATTATTTTATAACATCATTATCGCAATAAAAACTCAAAATTATATAATGTGTATAAATTATGTGACATAATATAAAAGTTTAAACTTGTACACATACCATATATATATATATATTCTTTAATGTGTACATCAAGAATTGGATTTTACTAGTTATAGCTTTAGAATAATTCATATAATTGATTATAATGCACCGTTACCATTCTTTCTGGTATGTTCTGATCCATGTATTTGGTTTCCATTTTTTGGGGAGTGATTTAATCCCTAAATTGGGAGGATACCTATAATGGTGATGTCATGGATGGAATTTATTTCCATTTTTTTCTATGATTTTACTTTTATTTGAAGGGTAGTTAACTGATATACTATTGGGTTTCACGATGTGTAGTGCCAACCCGACTCATCCCATGATTCGACTTCACAGCTTGAGATTTTTTTTATTTTGTGTATTGGTTACACATCGTGTAATTTGAAAATAATGTTTTATTTAAAAAGGTATATTTTTAAGTGTAATATAAAGTTAAAATTTATTCAAGAAGTGCAATGGATTACACATGGTTTAATTCTCCGATTTATAGTTTTTATCATACCATGTAGGAGTTTGAGAGATTATTTCATCTTATAGACTTTTACACTCAGCCATATCTCTTGCACTAGGATAATGTGGGTGTCTTCCTCTCATCCTGTTATATTCGTTTAGTGATTATATTATAGGGTTTGGTTATTCATCTCATCGGTTAGTCTTTTCTCTTTCTTTCTCCCTCATTGGTAGTTGTGGAAAAGGTTTTTATATAGATTGGTAATTTCTTTTTGGTTCTTCAGAATCTAATTTTTTTTCATAATTCATTATCTCTTGGAGACATGCCTTATGGATTCTAATCCCAATTATCAAATGAAGTTATGTGTTCTATTATCATCACGTATTTGGAACTATTCAAATTTTCAAATTTCTTGATTTACATGTTGTCCATATTAATTCCTTGAGAATTGGAGTGGGATTTCATGTGTTAAAATTGAAAAGAGAATGAGTTCACAATTAAAAATGCATTTTTATTTAAAAATGGAATTCCTAGGATTTGAAACTGAAAATGGAATTTCAAAACCAGAATCAGATTGGAATGGTTTTGAAAAATGTTTTATAAAAAATAGATCATTGTTTTTAAAATAGACATTGAAAAACATTTAATAGTGGTAAATTGGGGTACGCTGAGATAGAGGCATGGGTAGCTTTTTTGTTTGAGACACCAATTAGAGGTATTCTATTATATATTGATGGTATATGGAAAGACACAATGTTAGTTTGGATAAAACATTATGCCATATTTGGTCTTGTGAGTGTCTAGAATATATTTCCCCATATTCTAGAACAGGATTGAGGGTTCATTGTATTTTAGGTTTTTTTATTATATTATATATTATTTAATTGATCTTAGATCTCACATATATATATACATATCGGTTGAATTAATATCCTAATGTATGTATTTTCCATATATAGTATGAAAAATTTTGTAACGTAAAGTATTTTTTTAAAATGGATTTCAAAGTGATTTTAAAAAAAAAGTATTTTAATTTTTGTTTTGTTTTTGGGTATGAACATTTTAATTTGTTATAAGAACTTATACATATTCTAATTGTGGTATCCTACTAGGCATTATTTCTCCAACACTACATATTCTGGTGGGCTGTAGTAGACTTAATTTTATCTTACTCTATCAACGGAAATTGATTTATTTTTTCATTTAGGTTACCATTTTATATCAGTGCGCAATTTGGGACAGTTTAGAGGCGTCACTTGGACACATGGAAAATTATTTTTTGGTCATGTCATGTTTTTTTGTTTTTGTTTTATTTTTCATGGTTGTATCATTTATTTTATATGGGGTAGTACTCTTTTTGTATGTATTGTTTATCTTATAATATAAATTATTCATGATTTATCTATTTTTCCCCACACCTTAATGGGATGGATTGGGTGACCGTTCTGTTTATCCCAGGTTGGTCTGTTATAGCGATGGGGTATAGGGATGTTGTTATTGTATGAGGTGTAGATATTTGATAATATATCTATACAAGATGAAGATATATGATAATATGGTTTCATTTAGTATAGGTATTTGATTATATTTCTTCATGCGGAGCATGGAATGTATTTATGTTATTGTTTGAGATGCAAGGATGTAATGATAAGATATATAACATTGATTGACAACATTTATATTTTTATTATCTTAATAATTTCATTGTTGTGATGTTTTTTTCTAAAAAAGCTGATTTCAATTTTATGTCTATTTTTGTTTATGGACCCCATATTTTAATTAAATAAATCCATAATAATTTCTATTCTATATAATCACATAGGATAAAATGTATGTATAATATTATTATAAATCTGAAGGTGGTCTTGTTAAGAACTAATATTATGGATGTATTACTTTTTTTAATTATATTTTTTTATTATAATGTTTTTATAATATTTTTCACATGTGTATATCCCAAAATTATATTGTTTATGAATATTTATTTTCATAAAAAATTACTACAAAATACTCTGAATTTGTCATTCCATTACATGTTTACATGTATAATATCTGTTAGTCCATGAAAGATTAGAGTTGTATGTATTCTAGTATTGATGTATTTGGTGGATTAATATTAATCTTTGATCATGTACCCACATTTATTTTTTCTTTTATGTTTTATAACATGTTAATTACATTGGGTTTGGGTATCTTTATATATATTTATTGGAGTAATTTTGTGATGATCATCAAATTAATTCGTATCTCCTTTGAATTAAAGGTGTGTTGCCTCATTTTTTTTGACAAATTCTCTTGGTTCAGTTGAAAATCAAGGTTTCATTTGAGTAGGGCCTTGGGAATAAATACCTACTCTAATGATAACCTTTGCAGGGATTAATGGAAGGTGAGATGTAACGATGAACTATCAATGAATTTGGAAGAGAGATATAATGGAGTTTGGAGATAAAAAATGGAATGTTAGTATGGTTTTAGTATAGAAATGTTGTCATTTATTGTCAAATATCATTAAGAGTAGTAATTTGAATGTACATATGCATATAGATCTTCTTTTTAATGATAAAAAATCCTTAATCCCATATAAATTTCCTAGGACATAAGTCTTTTATCCCATTGTTATCTTACACACAGATCATGACATCCAACTAAGTGTGTTTAGGAGACAATTTATAGATTGTACAATTGAAAATTCAAAAGGGGTGCTTGAATTATATCAGAATAATTAAATTTCTATTAAAAACATTAATTGGTGTTATTTTTTGTTTCTCTATTTATTCTAAAATATATTTTCATTATGAAGTAATAAAAATTATATTAAATTAAAAATAAAATATATGGATTCATTTTAGTATTGAATTCTAACTTATAATACAATAAATTATATGATATCTAATTTTCATTCATAAAAATCCATGATAATGTTTGTTATTTATGTTTTTATTAATTTTAATTAACAAACCTATAATTTCATATTATATATTAAAATTAATATCTTAATACTATATTAGTGTGATAAATAAATTTTTTATTGGAAAATAATATATAAATTTTTATAAATAACATATTACGATTATTTATTTGTTAATCAATATATATCAAAAATACATGAAATAATTTTATAATTTCAAATTATTGTTTTATTGCATATCCTTATAAGTTCTCTTGAATAATGAAGCATGATTAAAAGGATATTTTCATTGAAATTTCTTTTAAAATCATTCTTCTCAATGTAAGAGCTTATTAATTATTGATATGTTATCATCTTATGAAATAATATTTTAGTTGTGTGTAATAAGTTATTGAAATGTAATCATATATCCTATCAGAAAATAGATTAATAATTTAGAAAAATAAATTGGAATGGAATCCAGGTATAAATATGATTACTCATCTTACAAATAATGTAATAGTAATAATATCATGTTTCTTGACATGAAATGATTAATGAGTTTTGTGATACATGTTGGTTCTATATAGTACATAGAAATAAATTAATGATTCACATTTCAGATTAATAACATGTGGGATGTATCATGCCTTTTTATAGATGAAAACATCTATAACATTGGTAATTTCACTAAATTATCTTTTATGTAACTATGATAAATTATGGGAGATGTTAATTTTTGGAACACAATGATGACCATGAAAAGATATAAAATTTATAATAAGATTTAATTTCATTATTAATATATTGGATACGAAATATTGATGTTAATTATTTAATATTGATTAAGTTTTATATGTGTCATATGTACATTTTGGAATTATGTTGAAAATGAAAAGAACAAAAAATGTACATGTATGAATAAGTATTATTTTGAAATTATTTTAATATATATGTTTTATAGTCACTAAATAATTGTTGTTGAATATTTCACATATGCCAACATTAGTGTTTTGAACTTGTGTAGAAAAGAAGAATATTGGAATGAACTGTTTATGAAATAATTTTCTTAATGTCTTGAGATTGGTTTTTTATTATTTATTTATCAAAATAAATTAATTATTTAGGTATTTATATTAGGATAGAATTTATGTTGATATAGTTGGAAATATTTTATATGTTTTATTCTTAGAAGGTGTGGAATATATAGATGAATATAGGATAAGATTATGGTTGTATTGAAATGGAGAAATGTTATAGTTGCTAAATATTTATGTCCCAATTCATTGCCTCCAAGCCTATTATTTAATAAGTACAGGTTTAACATTTCCTAGATGATGGTTATTGTATAGTCACTAGTACATGAAATATTTTTTGACATAATCATTAATTGATAATATTAAATTATAATTTTGAAAAAGAAATACAATTTATAAATGATTTTTTAATTAATGAAATTTCTTATAAAAATTTACAATTATTAAAATAAAAATTATATGATGATTTTATTTTAATTAATGATGGAGTCTGACTATGACTATTGTATAATCATTTAATTAATTCATAAAATGATGGGATCCATGCTGTTCATTATTGATATTTATTTAAATGAGTGTTAATATTATGTAACTATATTACCATAGATTTCAACCCATTCTTATGATTCTAAATTGGAAACCTAAATTCAATCGAATGGAATGGTGTGATGCATTATGTGTTTTTGATATGAATTATATAGAATTTTGTCTAACATTTTCTATTTGTTTATAATGGAATTTATGTGATGAATTATTAATCATGTACACTCAAATAATGAAAACCCAATAAGCCATATATAATAATGATAATATATTATTAATTTTTAAATTAAGGTTTCATTAACATTTTTATTATCTATCTACCTAATCAATCATTCATTGGTATATAATTGGTAATATTTGGTTTTGAGGTTAGATAAAGTCATACTCCTATACTCATTTATTATAAATCTCTATAATAATGATAGAATCTGAATTAATTTTTTTGTTCTAAGTAGTTATGATGTGATGATTTCTACACATGAAACCAGAATCATTTCCTTACTGATATAGACATAATTATTCCATTAAAAAATAAATTTTAAGGAAAAATGTGTGTGTATGGATTCTAAAATTTTATTCAAACATTAAATTATAGCATCACCATAAATTTTCTAATTTCCTTTTCAAACATTTATGGGTTTAAAAAATTAAATAATATTCCAAATTGATATATATATATATATATATATCAACTAATCATACAGTTTTATTTAAAATAGAGTATTTATTTTTATATATTTTTTTAAAATAATTTGTTTTTTCCACATTATAATTGGTTTTTCGTATGAATTTTTTTTATTAATTAATAAAAAGAAAAAATAAATTTATAAATAATATATGGGTAGTGGTATATTATGAGGTTTTAAAATTTTGAACCTAATTTATTGGATTATAATGTTCACATCCGATGTTATGATCCTTTTTCATAGGTACATTCCCTTTGGTATTAATTTTTTGAAACTTCTTATTTTTATTGGATTCACAATGATAACAATCGCTTTTGGGATATCAAATATAGGGGTCCAAAAATTCAATAACCTCCAATCTTATTTTTCCTATACCTTAATGGTGTATATGCACTTTTCTTTATTATTAATATGTTTCTCAAAGTAAAAAATAATGATTTTATAAATTTTAATTTACCCATACATAGATCCCCATTTGTTCTCTATATAATGAATTTTTATTCTCTATATAATGGTGGTTTCATCCTTTATAACAGTGTGTTGAAAATTCAATAAGTTATGTAAGGGTAAACTTACTGCACAAAATAAATCTAGATGATGTTACCTTTCAATTGATATGGAAATGTGTAAGGTAATATTTGATTTAAAATCATAGAATATTGTTTTCCACACAATGTAATGGTAATAACAAATGACAATAATTTATGGTATCTATTTTTATTATTATATATGTGTACTTTCAACAGTACACTTTTGTAGAACCATATATTCCCACAATGTAATGGTATAAAAGAAGTACAATCACACAAGAAACATTAATTTCATATTATCTAAACCATGTCACACATAAATACATACCTTTTTATCAATTTTATCTTTATCTTTCATATATTTACATGGAAAATGATTTTAAGGGGTGAAGTGAGAATTTTTAATCTAAAAATACTGAGATGTAATTTTATCAAATCATATAATAATAAAAAATATTTAAATAGTTAAAATGAATAGATTGACTGGTTTTATTTTTTTTATTTAATTTAAAAATTAAAAATATATTTATATTATTTCCTATATAAGTATAGTTTTTACTCGATTCCTCAAACACAAATATTATTACATGAAATTAATGTTAACCATTTGATTTTATTGATGTGAAGGGTGGAATGATGTGTTTTTAAGAATTGTATCATGAGATTATGAGACCTAATGTTAATGTATTTTTAAAATATAAATAAACAATTTTCTTGTATTTTTCTTATTTCAACTCCTACATTCCATCGAATAGTGTACATCTATGGGACAATATCGAGTTATTTAAAATAGTTAGAGACCTCAACCTAAAAATTTATTTAAAATTTCTTTATTGTGTCAACAATTTTCCCTATCACAATTTCTATCTAAATATATTTTCAATACCTTTTCATAAAAGTTTATTTGTGTAGAATATGTTTAAATTTGATTTCAATTTTTTCCATGGAGAACTGTCACTTTCTAGTAGTGTAATTATAAATTTCCTTATCTCATTAAATATAGCATTATATATATGTTGACAATGAATATAAGCCTTCTCATTCCATAAAATCTATAGATTTGTATCCCATTCTATTAAAATAATTGAATTATCATCATTAAATCATTATTTTATCCATTAGATTTACTGTATGGAATCCTACTCATTCTATAAATATAGAAACCCCGTCATATTCCATTATACTATATATCTTGTAACACTCAAAAAATTGATAATCTACATTAATTTAGACTCAAATATTAAAAAATTTAATTTATATTATTAGTATTTGTAGAAATGCTATGGCCTTGGGGAGGTGTTGTAATTTAAAATGGAATCTATTAACATTCACCCTCTTGGGATTTGAGATATAGATTTGGTTGGAGGTGAGGGGTTTAAATTTACATGTTTCATTTTTAATTCTACTCTAATCTCAATCCTTTTTCAATATAGGAAAGTGTTCATGAGTGTTCATACATCAATAAAATTATTTTTTTGGATGGTTTATTATAAATTTACATTTGTGATCAAAATTACGGTTCACTAATATGATTATGTGACTCCATGAGAAATGCGATTACGTAAGTGGAAATTGAAATTGAAAACATGGGGTGGAAGATAGAATATGGATGATTAATATGATTTACTTTATTTCCATATGAAAACATCAAGTTTAATTATGCTTCCATGTTATGTGGTTCCGATTATAATTATAAAATTTTATGAAAATGAATGAATATGGGAATGTAGAATGGGTATTATATCATGTATGAATATTTTTGTTTAAATTAAGGGTGTAATTAGAAATTAAGATTCACATAATGGTTTTGTACATGTGTCTGTTGTTTTTGAAATAAGTATTGATTCACTACTATGATATGTAATTTTGAATTCTGAGTTATATTAGTAGTCACATTAAATACATATTGTTGTGAAAAATTTAATGTATAATGAGAGTTTAATAATAATTGACTACACGATGAAGGGATTGACATTTATTACTATTCATTAAACTATCTATATTATTAAGTTTTTGTTGATTATATAATATGTTCAGATTATATGAAACTTCCGTAGGTTAATGTCTCATCCACACATGTTTCTATATGTGATGAAAAATAAATATTGAAATTATAAGATATGGCTGATGTAAATCTATTGATCTAAAATTCTATGTTTTGATAGACATAGGATGAAAAGTGTAATTTTGTTTAAATCATGAATGGAACCCTTAAAAACATAAGATAATATGAACGTGAATATGATGTGTAAAATCATGGGTTAATGTGTTAGAATCCTAAGGGTGAGTAAAAATATGAATTCAAACATGGTTTAATATGAATGGGTTTTCCATGAATAATGATTATGTTTTTATGCATATGTTAAAAATTATAGGTGTCATAAATAATCGATTAATTATGTAAATATAATTTTTAATTATTTATAATTATTAAACATTATAATGAAATTTAGTTATAGAGTTTAATAAACTCACTAAAATAAAGTTATTTCTAAATGATAAATGATAAATAAATATAATTCAGTGACAATATACTACTCGATACTAATAGGAATTTCATATTTTTAGGGACTATTTTTTGTATGTTATAACCAAGTGGTATATTATAATTGACTATGTAATTAATTGGGGATGTAAATAAAATATTTAATATATGGGTTTATTTTTTGTTCTTTATGGAAATATATAATTTTGGTGATTATAAATTTGAAATAAAATTGCTTATAAATGATGGTTGGGAAGAGAATCATACTGGGATAATGTATAATCATGTGATGGTGTGACTAGATTCATTGATGCTTCATTATTAGTTTTTATTTATAATTATTATTTTAATGAACTATCATAATTCTATATTATTTTACTTTTAATGTATGAAGGTATTTTTACTAGAATTCCAATATATATTTTCTTTATAAGGTTAAGTACATGTATGATTTTTCTCTTGAATGTATCTTTTCATTAAATTTATTAATCACAATAATGTTTATTTATTGTCTTCTTTTTAGAGTGTATTTTTTTATATCATGATTATGGAATGTAATGTCTCATTTTTACAAAATTATCATCTTTTAAGGGTTGTAATAACATATTGTTAACATGTAATTATAACCTATGTTTGTGAAATCTTGAAGTTTAATATCATGAACCATTCCTTAATTGAATGAGTTGTATCCCATGTGCTTTATGTCTTGAGATCGATGGATGAAATAAATACATAAAGCATTTATATGCGAATATGTGGTGGTATAGGGTGAATTGAAATGAATATATAGCAATATAAGGTATATGTATGTGATGATGTTGTTCCATGGGGTACAACCATGTGATGAAAATGTTTCACGAGATGATAGGATGTAATTATTGGATAATTATAATAGGATTTGTCCCGTTTTAAGAAATTTTCATACTAATTTCCAATTTTTAATATTATTTAAAATTATTTTATATTTATTTGTTGCTAAATGTTATATTCTAGACCCCCAATTCTGTTGATCTAATTCCCTTTTTGTTGGTAATTGTTTTCCTATTGGTGATAACCAATTTATATAGTTTGAATTGAATACTAAAGGTGATGATGATAAGAATGAATAGTATGTGAAAATTAAATTACATAATATATTTATAAATTACCTTGACATTATTATATTTTTTCAATCATGTTAATCCAAACATTACTTTTTATATAGAAACATAATTCCATGGTATGATGATCCAACCATGTTGTCCAAAGTGGTCACCCCATAACATGTTTCATTATTTTTTTCTTATTAATTGAGGATATATTAGAGATATTACTTGGGTAGATTTGGTAGAGTTGGAGGTTGGTGTTGTGTTTTATGTGTAATCCATGAATGTATTTTTTCTCTTATGATGTATGAAATCTATGTGAAATTTGGTTTTGGATACCAATATATATTTTTAATGTAATACTTTAGGTTTTATTTGTATTTTAATTGTATTTTCGTATGAATTATGTGGGTAATAATGCATAATATTCATGTGATTTATTCTTTCAATGTTAGTCACCAATCAAGGGTGTATTGGAGTTGGTACCTAAGAAACACTCATATCCCATGTTCTATCATACGAGGGGTTTTAGTGGGGTCTGGTCATGAAAAATTGGCATTCACGAGATAGATATTATTTAATACATTATTCTAGTAGTTATTTATTCCATTTATGTCACAATATACAAAGAGAAAATTTTATTTCATAGAAATTTGGAGCATGGAATATATACTTTGGATTTAATTTATCCATTTTCCCATTATTATTGGGTTGAAAAATCCTCTAAATGTGGTGGTAATTTTTGTGTTGATGAATCATCTAAAACATTTCAACTCCACCGAGAAGTAGCCAGCCCCATGTGGATGACGATATAATTAATAACAACAATCAATTTTCTATATACCATCATGTGATTTTTAAAAGATTCTCAGATCATATTAAATGTCTCATTAATAAATTTTTTAACTACTCCCATCTCATTGGTTATTTAAAATATTTAACACTTAAAATCAATTAACTATAATAATAAATGTTTGGGATGCGAATATTGTAATTAAAATTAATTTTGTAGGAAAATAATTAAATTAAAAATTATAACATAAAAATCACTATTATAACATAATGTATTGAATTATAGATTTCAATAAAGGTAATTTATGGTGTTTTTTCAATATATTTTCTTAAACTAATCAAAAAAATAGATTTTTCTATAATACCATGTATAAGTACACATGCCTTATAAACATATTATTATAAAATTTACAACATAAAAACATATAATAAAACACATTAGAATATAAAATTATATTTTATTTTGTACATTGGATTTGTAATTTAATATTTTAATATAAAACTATATGATCACATATTTCCATATTCATAAATATGTTCCAGGATCTCATCATACTGAAATCATGACATGGGATACCATTGGAATTTTAATGAACCATGTTTTTAATTGATATTTTTTCATTATGAAATCAGTGTTATATTATATAAAATATTTCATATAAGAAATATAGACTAACTGACACAACCTTATATCATTAATAAATATCAATACATTGCTCACCCATAAAACCTATTATAATTCCATTCATTACAATTGGATAAAATAATATAAAAAGAATATCTAAAATTAAATAATATGGATGGAACCTGTATTCAAGAATCATTTCAACAATGAATAAAAATATAAAAATGAAAATTTTTTATTCCAATCAATATCATTAAAAATGAATATTTAACCTTTGGTAGAATATTAGTGAATTATCAAAAAAATAATTAAGTTATATTGAAAAGGAGAAGTGTGACTATTGGAAGATTAAAATGAACATTGTTCAAATTTTTTCCTTTGATAATATATCATTTTGACTATTTGACATTTGCGAATTGTACCAACTGGTGATAATATTTTTATTATACTAAGAGTCTATAGTTAGTAATGACAAATGATAAATGATGCATAAAGGAAACAAGATAGCCTCAACCTTTAGAGGCATTCTGTTAGAAGTAGAGTTTTCAAAACATGGGAGAGAGGTATCATCAATGAGGTTTTCCAATGACTTAGCCCAATACTACCTTCTACAATTGAATAATGGCAGAAATATCCCATGGGATAAGTTCATGTTAGTTGATAGAACCACTCTGTCAATGTTACTCAATCCCCAATGAAATTACCATCATCACACACCTTACCTATAGTGAATACACAAGTCTAATAAGGTGTTACACGTCTAGTCATTAGTTATATAATGTGTAATTTTCATATAATAAATTAAATTTATATTCCATCAATCACTTTTTAGAATAATTTTGTTTAATAAAATATATTTTTTAGTAATACCAATTTGATAAATTTATTATTGGATGAAAATAAATAATAAATTATATTTCTAGTGAATATATACATGTTTATAATAAATTCATTGGTTAAGAATGATTTTTAAGGAAATTGTCTATTAAAATAATCATATATGAATATAAAAGGTAAAATGTATATTTTTGTAAGAAAATATTATATGTGATGAAAAGTGGACAATCATAAAAAATGTTATTTTTTAATATATATATATATATATATGTTTATATTTTGAAGATACAATTATCATTTTTATAAAATTGTTTTCAATAATGAAAAATTATATTTGAATTTAGAACATCCAAATTATGATAAGTGTAATTTTTAAGTGTTTTCTAATATAATTTTTTTCTCAGTGAAATGTAGTAATACTATTTTAGGTTTTTATAAAATTTTATGAATTAATTTATATTTAATAATGATTTAATAAATAATTCACCATAGTATATGACCATAAAATTTTCATTTTATTAATACTCTGTATTTTTGTAGTTTTCATAAATTCACATATATATATATATATATATGTGTGTGTGTTTGTGACTTTCTGAATTCTAAATAATATATTTTCATGTTAAAAACATTATTTTGTGGAAAATTGATTATATCAAGTCCAAAGAAGTATGATAAATTAGTTTTTAGGTTGGTAGTATTTAAATATAATAATGTGTGACTCAAATAACCAATAACATGAGAAAGGAACATGAGCACAATATTACTTTTTCATATTCCACAACATAGATTTCCATGAACATTATTTGGAATTTATTAAACAATTCATCCAATTATTCTATAAATAACCACCCATTTCACCTTTCACATTCACTATAAATACAACCTTCATGATGTTATGGTAATTTTTCAACACAAGTAGTCCCCCATGGTTTATTTTTCCCCCACGGTTCTAATAATTTTTATTTTGGAGTAACACTTCACGGTAAGGGAGTTATCATTATCATTGTTTTCATTAATTTAATTCATTTTTGTACATATTTTAAAGGCTATGTAACATTATGTTCCTTTGAATATTATCATTCCCTTACATGTAATAATTTTTTTTTCAATTTTATAACTTTGTTCCCTCTTATTTTTCTATATTCTAAAACAATATTTTATACATATCATGCTGTCAAAATTACTTCTCAAACTTTTCTCATTTACATGATAGAATCTCATGTATTTTATATTTTTGCAATTCCTATCATCTTCCAATTATATGATAATTATCGTATATCGAAAAAAAATTATATATTCATTGATATATATTTATGAATCCAACATTCACTTTTAATGGGTTAAAAATAATATATTGATCATTTCATGAAGAACATTTCTATGCCCTGATTTTGATAAAAAATCCATTCCTTATTCATCATAGGAAAACCATGAAATTATTTATTATTAACTATTTTTATGACATTAATTATTACATATTAATTCTGAACCATAATAGAGATCCAATGCATTAGGTAAATAATTTAATCTCTAGAGATGACATGTTTAATGAATCCGTGGTGAAAAAAACATGTTAATTTTAAATTATAACACATTGGTGATAAACATTGGTTATATACTTATGAATGAATCATTTAAATGTTGAATCCATATTTTCAGGAAATCAATCATTATATATTTATTATAATATGAATCATGTTCTATTGATCATGTTATATTGTTCTACATTACTTTCATCATGTTATTCCAATCGATCACATGTTAAACACCCAATTTCTTATTCCCTTATTGGGATCATTCTAACCCCATTAAATTGATGTATTTATGTTGGATATAAGGTATTGTAATGGAAACATAGGGGGAACCCATGAATAATAATTTCATAGTGATTTGTTGAATTTGTTAGGTTTTGTTGTATCAGTTTCCTAATTTCCAAGAAACGGTTCTTTAAAATATTTGGTATTTTGTAACATGTAATGAAATATTTAGGTAATGAAATAGCAGGATGTTATACATTGAATCCGTGAATAGTACAATTATTTATAGAATTTAGATCATGAAAATAGTAACAGAAACCCTAGTGATATGTCTAAATATAGGATAAAAATCTAGTCTTTTAGAGAATTATTAACAGAGTGGTTTCAATGAAATAAAATCCAAGACTAGATAATACAAAAATATGTGGCTCTAGTATATATGTATTTCAGGGTAACGTCCCAAAAATCATAATTTCTAGATATAATCTATTGGGAATTGGATCATGAAAATAAGCCTTGTTTAACACTGTCACGACCCGTCCCCGGGGGCCTGTGCCGCGACTACCCCAAGCCCGCCTTCCATATGCCCAGGGCTGTCGACTAGAACCGAAAGAATTTTTTCCTAAAACTAGGAAGGCATTGCCTTTATAACCTATAAACTCACAAAACCAAGAACACATCGAGATACAAACACAAGTAAACTTTATAACCAAAAAGGTGTTGAAAGTAAAAAGGGGGCCGGATTACAAGACCAACCGTAAAGGTACAAGTACAATTAAAATACAATACAACTGAAGAGAGAGAAAAAATATCTACTAGATCATCCTATGAGGTTCGTACCTAAAGTATAGGTATAGATCACCTCTTTAGCACTACATTTCCACCTGTCTCCTCTGTGTACCAACACGCCATATGGCCCACCTCTAGGTATCGTCCAGTCCTGGTACTCTCAGCCTTTGTTAGTGTTGTGTGTCGTCTGCATCCAACAAAACATGGTGCGGTCGTAGCCCATGCAAGGGTGAGTATAATGATACTCAGTAGGGACCTCGAGACCCTCAAGATCTCACAAAAAACCACCAAGGATAAACCACAATGTATGAAATCAACAGATAGCCCTACTTAGGTATATGCCCATACATATACATAATTTATCATGTAATCAATCTCAATAACGAAGAAACACAGAGGTAATGACTCTGCTCACACAAAGATTTATTCCAGGGGTAGTAACAAGTGACAATCCCAGTCACATCATCAAACTCTTCTCCTACTTGAGAACCCCTTCTCTATCGAGTATAGTGGGCCTGCCGCATCACACAGAGGCACTTCCCACAAATCATGGACTGCTGAGGTACTTATCTTTTCGACTACAATGGGACGACCACATCACACATAGGCTCTCCCCTCTATCAATCTACCGCATCACATAGAGGTTCTCGCCCTCGTGACATGATAGCGTACTCCTCCTGTCGAGTACCATGGGTATGTCATGTCACACATAGGCCCTCCACCTCATGGCCTACAGAGGTACCCTTCTTGTCATGTATTGTGGGTCTGTCACGTCACACAGAGTCACTCCGCACTATGGCACTGCCGCGTCACACAGATGTGCTCCCCACTTGGCAGACCAAGTCACTCTGAGTTAGAAAGGTTAGTAGTCCTCAAGTCTCATCCAGTTACTGGGTTTCCGCACTATGCCTGCTCATCTCCGGGAGGATCCTCTCCACAAGCTAATAGTCGATATTCCAACTTCCACGAAGTCCAAGGAAGAAGAATCTCAGAGGACCACCACATCATAAGTGTCTCATCATAATAGGCGGTGCATCAATCAAATGTTCGGTCTATGAGTTATTAGCCTTTTAGTCCTGAGGGCCTGCTTGGATTCATGATCGATCCATCCATACTGTTCCCCAGTATTATCCAAATCACCAGTGGGGTATACCAAAGTGACCATCTCGCTCAAATGATTCCTTCACAACTAAAAATTAGTCAAACAGACGTCTGGTGCCAATGTTATAGCCAAAATATGTAAATGGGTTGTAGTGGGTCTATGTCCGGTCCGCCCTGGCCCGACCCGGCCAGGCCCGCAATGCGCCCTGGCCCATTGGGTTTGGCCCGATCCACGATAGGCAGCCTGGCCCGCGATGGCCGTGAGGGTGCCGTGAGGGAGGCTCGACCGAGGGTGTCATGGGGGTGCATGGATTCTTGGATTTGCCCGGGGTGGCTCGACCGTGGACGACGCGAGACCACGGGGCGGCGGTCCTGCCATGGGGTTGCGACGTGGCTGTGTGGATGAGGTTATGCCATGGGGTGCCAGTCCAGCAGCGGGGCTGTGGTCAAACCATGGGGAGGCGGTCCGGCTGTGAGGTGGTTGTCCGGCTGTGGGGTGGTGGTCCATCCTTGGGGAAGTGTTGCGGAGCTGCGGACGGGGGCGAGGGCCGCAGACTTCATGGAGGCTATGGAGTGATGTCCCGGAAATAGGGAGGCGGTGTGGAGCCGCAGACGGTGGTGGGGTCCATAGACAGCGCGGGGGCCATGGGGCGGTGGCCTGGCCACGGGACGGTGAGGAAACGGGGATGGCAGCGGTAGCTGCGGACGGTGTGTAGGACATGGGGTGAGTTCGGAGGCTTTAGACTAGTGGTGGCGACAGCGTGGCGGCCCCATTGCACCTCCACCTGCATCACGATCGGCGGTGGTGTCGGCCACCAATATCGTGCCACTTCGTGGTTGGTCACCATCCTCTACTATTGCGAAGAACACCATAATTTGACACAAGAATTATGGAGAGGATGTTCCCTGTTAGTTTGTCCCGCACTCTACAAATTAGAGTGGTAGAAAGAGGCTGTTATACTTGAATCAGAAGAATATTAAGAACGGGTTAGGGGAATGATTCAAACACCCTCCCTTCATGCTCCCACAATTAAAGATTCCATATCCCGAAGATGAAAAACATTCGCAGATCAATCTAAAATAGAGATTTGGTTGCGTTCATTGTTTTAGAAGAGAATAGCATGGGAATATAAAATTACTTATAAATAAACCTCAACCTCATTCGTTTGATTTGTTGAAGATTGTCTGCAGGAATGGAGACAATGTCTTTGGGAAAAGACGGACATCAGTGACGTCGATGTTTCCTCAATTGTTAGTTCATTGACACTAAAGATGTTCTTCGTCAATGAATGTCCTATGTAAGATGAAGTAGTTGAATTGAACATTCGTTGTTGGCATTCTTCGTTTGAGATATTTTCTCCAAGAGCTCTCCCCTTTTCCAATCCTTTCCCACAATCCCACCAAAATGAAAATATCCAACTTAATAATTTATGTTTGTTAAATTAAATTACGTGGGAACATTTCAAGTTGGCACAATGTTAATTGGCTTGAATAAAGTATGGCGTTATCACAATTAATGTGGTGGAATCTCAATAGGCTCCTCCACCTTAAAGTGGGAGTTGAGAGGTTTCTTCCACATTAAGAGGGGAGTTCAAGATGTTTAAGCCTTAGGTGGTCCCCACCACCATAACCTCTCATGGGTGGTTAGTTCAGGTGGTCCACACCATCATAATCTCTCATGAGAGGTTTAGGTCTGGTGGTACCGACTTCTCAACATCAACAAATAATAAAAACAAAAATAAAAGTTAAAAAATTTTATTTTTATTTTATTCTTTCAAAAATATGTGAAAAGATAACATCCATCATCAACCTACAGTGGTCAAGATTGTCACGACCCGCCCTCGGGGTCCGTGCCGTGACTACCCCAAGCCCGCCTTCCATAGGCCAGGGGCTGGCGACTAGCACCAAGGCGTAAATCCCGGTAAAAAGGGAAGGCATTGCCTTTGTAAAGTAAACAAACACCACAGAGTAAGCAAGCGGAAAGTAACACTAAGCAAAAACAGAGTACAACTAAAAGTGCGGAAAGTAAAAAGGGGCCGGAAATACAAGCCCAACTGTAAAGTACAACTCGAAAGGGAAAACAGCAACTGAAAAGTAAAGCAGCTACGCCGAGCTGTCCACTGGAAATCCCACCTGCAGGGTGGGTACAGATAGCTCCTCTGCTCCTCGGGTCCCGCCGTCTGCTCCAAGTATGTCCCGCCCAGTGGTCTGCCTCTGGGTACCGCCACGTCGTATAGTCCACCTCCAGGTACCGTCCAGTCCTCGAACACTCGGCCTCTGCCAGTACTGGCCGTCGTCTGCAACCAACACAACGAGGTGCGGCATAGCCCGTGCAGGGGTGAGTATAACGATACTCAGTAGGGATCCCGAGACCCTCAAGGTCTCACTAAAACCAACAAGGATAACCACAAGAAGATCACAACAGATAAACTTTACTTAGGTATATGCCCATACATATACCTAAGTTATCAAGTAACCCATCTCAGTCATGAGGAAACACAAGAATCATGAGATCAACGGATAACCACTACCCAGGTATATGCCCATACATATACCTAAGTTATCAAGTAACCCATCTCGATCATGAGGAAACACAAAGGTCAAAGTCTCAGCTCAAACCAGGATTTTCATTATCGAAACCGTAACTGCTGAAGAGCTCCGTCTCTAGAGTGTACAGTGGTCCTGTCACGACTCCGAGGCCGCCGCTCACTAACCTAAGACTGCTGAAGTACTCCTCCTGTCGAGTACTGCGGGTCTGCTGCCAACTACCAGGCGCTCCATCCGCTGAGGGTCTGCTGCCAAATACCGGGCGCTACCCAGATAGCCTACTGAGGTACTCCTCCTGTTGAGTACCGCGGGTCTGCTTCCAACTACCAGGTGCTCCGTCCACCGTGGGTCTGCCGCCAAATACCGGGCACTCCGTCCACTGGGCTAGTCGACTCACTCCAAGTCGAGTCGGTCAAGCAGTCGTCAGGTCTCAGCCGGCTACACGGTCTTCGTACTCTGCACGCTCGTCTCCGGGAGGGTCCGCTCCACGAGCTACTGGTCGATACTCCAAGAATCACAAAGTCCCGCGAAGAAGTATCTCAAAGGTCCGTCTCGTCACAGGGGTCTCAACGCAACAGACGGCGCGTCGATCGGACGCCCGGTCTGTGAGTTATTAGCCTTTTCGTCCCAGGGGCCCGGTTGGTTTCGTGTGCGAACCAATCCCGGCCGTATCTCAACTGTACCCCGAACTCCCATAGGGTATACTCATAGGGACCGTTACTAAACGTAGACACCAACGCCGCTGACGGTTCGTCAATGGACGTCCTGTCTGAAAGATATCAGCTTTCCCGTTCCAGGGGCCCGGTTGGATTTCGGGTACAATCCAACCCGGCCATACTCCGACTGCATCCAAAACTCGGGCGGATTATGTCAAAAGTTCCGTCTCATCAAGAGGAAGTCAACGAAACAGACGGCGCGTCAATCGGACGCCCGGTCTGTGAGTTATTGGCTTTTTCGTCTCCGGGGCCCGGTTGGTTTTTAAGGCAAAACCAACCTGTCAGTACTCCACCTGCGTCCAAACCTCGGGCGGAGTATGCCAAAAGATCCGTCTCACTAAGAGGAACGCAACGCGACTGACGGCGCGTCAATCGGACGTTCGTGGCTCAAGATATGAGCGTTTCCGCTCCGAAGGCCCTGTTGGTTTCGTGAACGAACCAACCCGGCCGAACTCAAAGTAATCCGAAACCTTGAGTGCGATATACCGAAACGACCGTCTTGATCCAAGGATCGCGTTGCCGCAGACGGTTCGTCATTCGGAGGTCCGAGGCTCAAGTTATGGGCCAAAAACCCAATCTGGTTCGAAACGGGGGGGTCCGGGTCCGGGCCGACCCGGCCCGACCCCCCCCCCCCCCCACCCCCCCGGGGCGGCGCGGCGGCGGCGCGGCGGCGGCGGCGGCGGGCCGCGGCGGCGGGCGCCTGGCGCCGCACGAGGGTGGCATGCGGGGGGCTCAGCCCCCGCCTCTTCAAGGTGGCGCGGCCTTTGTGCCGCGCCCAAAAAAAAAAATAAACGCCCCCACACGTGGGGGGGCTTGCTGGAACGAACCGGGGGGCCGGCTGCCCCCCCTCCCTCTCTTCAAAGAACCGCCCCCACCAAGTGGGGGGCTTGATTGGCAGAAACGGGGGGGCTTTGCCCCCCACAAGAAAACCGCCCCCTCTTTAAGAGGGGGTTTCATGAGGTGGCCGGGGGATTAATTCCCCCGGTTTATTGGCATCCGGCCGGCCAGCTGGCCGGCCGGTTTTCTCCATCGGGACCGGAAAAATCCGGTCCCCTCTTCGGCTTCCGACGCCGGCGGCCCGGCCGCCGGTCTTCTCTACCGCCGCGGCCCGGAACCGGCCGTGATCTCCTCATCCCGCCGCGGCGTCGCGTTCTTGATGTTTCTTCCATGGTGTGCGCGCGACGGCGCTGCGTAAAATAAATGCACGATCAACCGCGTGGTGCGACGGTACCACGCCACTTGCTTCCACCCGCATGAACAAACAAGAACGTTGGAGGGGGTTCGGCCGTGTTCGTACGGTCCGGCCCCCTCACGTTAAATTAATAACGCAACTTTAAATAAACAACATCCTCACATTAGTCATACGAACCACGAGCAAGAATGAGATAATTAAATATTAAATCAACATCCCCTACCTCGGGTATAAGTTCGAGGATTTGACTATGTCCGCGGAAGACGACGTCGCGGAGGTCGGGCGTCGCGGTCGTCGTTCGTCAAATTCAATGACGAAGAGGCGCGTCCGAAGAGGCATGTCGTTGGCGAATCCTTGTACGCCGACGAAGGTTGTCCGAGGAAGGTGCAGTGTTCTCTCTCGTTGACACCGAAGACGAAGAAGAGCGGAGCGGCGTTCTTCGTCGGAACTTGAGCGTTCTACGTCAAGTCTCGAGGAAAGTCAAATAAAAAGGAAACAACGAACTCAAGAACCCTTACCTTGATAGTCGCACGTTGACGGAGTCGTGGAATATCGGTGTCGATTCCTTTGACGTCGGAGGAAGAGTCGTTGTTGATGGCGTTCGTCGTGGAAAACCGTCGCGGAAGAGATGACGCGGAAGAAGAACGTCACGTCGCGGATACGGCGTCGCGGATGGACCGTGTTCTTCGGTGGAGAAGTTCTTCGTTGAAGAACGACGTTCTTCGCGTTCTTCGTTGAGGTTGAGCGTTCTTCGTGATCTTCATCAGAGATGAAGAAGAAGAAGAAAATGATGCTCTCCACCTCTCAAGAAGACAAACCATTCAACCAAAAATAAAATAAGACAACATCTTATTTTATTATCACATAACACACTAGAATTTCAAAGGTTTGAAATTCAAAATGGATAACTCCAAAATTAACTCACTTATTTAATATACATGAATTGTATAATTAAATAGAAGTTAACTTGTCAAGCCATTAAGAGGGAGAGAGGGGAGTTGAAAAGGTGGGGGTTCGTGTGGGCCCCACCACACTTAATCCTCCCAAGGGAGGTTAAGTGGGTGTGGGTCCCACTTCCAACCTCCTTTGATAGGTTTTAAGAAGTTATAATAAAATTTGTTCTACACAAATTTTATTTAACTCAACTAAAAACCTCAAAAATTAACTTTCAACCCGCAACAAACGCAACTCCCGAAAAGGTCTCTTTAAGCGAATATCGGCGCTGCGAGTTCATCGGTGCCCTCAGATTTCAATTCCGAGCACCGGATCAAAATTTAGAAATTCCCGCTCGTTCGTTCACTGAACGTACCCGAGCCAAACTTCGGAACTTAATTCCGGGCACTCCGGGCCTCGGAATCAGGTGCCGTCTGAAACCGCGCTCTTGTAAAATTCTAAAGAAAATTAAGAAAAAATTTCCCTTGAATTTTACGGGTCTTTACATTACTCCCACCTCAGGGCTTTACGTCCCCGTAAAGATACAACAAAAACTAGGGAAACAAAAGAGGGTTCTGAGCACGCATCTGAGCCTCCCGCTCCCATGTGCTCTCCTAGAGATTCCCGTGCCGCCATCTGTTGCGCACAAGAGGAATCGATCGCCCAAGTAGGACCCGCTCCTGTCGATCCTCTATCTCCACCGGGACCTCCGTAAAAGTCACCCCATCGTCAACGTCATGCTCCCCATGGTCAAAGATGTGCGTCGGGTCATGCACGTATCTCCTCAGTTGAGACACGTGGAAGACGTCGTGCACCCGGTGTATCTGAGGTGGTAGAGCCAGGCGATAAGCCACCTCACCAACCCTGCTGAGGACTTGGAAGGGTCCGACGAAGCGCGAAGATAACTTGTCGCCTCGGCCAAATCTCCGAATACCACGTCGAGGTGAGACCCGCAAGAAGACGTGGTCACCATCCTCGAACTCTAGTGGCCTCCGCCTCCTATCAGCGTATGACTTCTGCCGGCTCTGTGTTGTCCTCATCCGCTCCTGGATGACATGGACCTCCTCTGACGTGGCCCGGACCATCTCTGGTCCCACAAGAGCTGTAAGATTTCTTCTTTGCCGATAAGAGAAACCTGGTCTCATCCCCTAGATGAACCACATTCTTTGCCTAAAACAGTCAATCCTAACATGGATGATACTAATCCATACCAAGGATGACATCGTAAAGCCTCGACGCTACTACTAAGAGATCCAACCGTTACTCTCGCCTCCAAGGGTTGAGTCACACTGTCGGCATCAGTGTGTGGTAACTGGTCTCCTCCAGTAGATGTCTCACAAGTGAGGGTCAAGTCAACAGTCAACTGGAACCTCTTAGTAACATCACAAAAGAGGACAGGAATGAAAACATCACAAAGGATGCGTCTTTTATTATTGCAGCTCATAATACAAAGATGTTACAAAAAAAACAACAACATCAACATGGAACTAGAAGTACAAGAGACGTATCCACTAGTTCCGCTCTTGTCCACCTGCTTTACTGTTGCTCAAGCATTTGTCGCTGCCTCAACCTCGGTGGCTCCCCCCCAAGCCTGCGGATCGAGGAGTCGGACAGTCACGTGCCAGGTGACCCTTTCCGCGGCATGAGTAACACAACCTGCTCCTTGCACGGCTAGCTCTGATCCCACTCCGGGTGCCCTGCACCACTGGTCCTAAAACCCGAGATCGCCCAACTGCTGGTCTGGTCCTCCTGGACCTCTGCATCATCTGTCTACTGCCCACAGATGACTCGGCTTCTGATCGAAAAACACGCGGTAAAGGCAGAATCTCCTGTACACGCTCGGGGTGTAGAGATACTGGCACAAACTCCACCCTGAAGAAGGTCTCGAAGTCTTCCCATGCGAAGTTCATCTCATCGCAAAACTGAAACAAGTGGCTCCACCACCTACCTGCTGCTGCGTGTAGTAGACTCGCAGCGAGGATCACCATGAGGTCTGCTGGTGTCCTCACTAGCCTAAACACTCGAACCACTGCCTCCAGCCAGTCCTCTGCAGCCTGGGGATCCGTCTCCCCGCGAAACCTGGGCGGTCGATGGCGCTGAAACTCATGCAGTGCGCTGAGGCGACGTGCATCGTCAGCGGCTGCTGCTGGAAGCATCGGGGGCTCGGCGGGTAGAGCTACCGCCGGTGCCACTGCTAACAAAGGGCCCTGCACCGAGGCCTCGTCGCTCGGTGGGCTGTCGTCACGTTCTATTCTCAGAACCCTAACTGGCTGCCGTCGTGGGGCCATCCTGAAAGAAACAACGTAACACGATCAAACGATTATACCTGGTGAGCTGACCTGGTTTGAGCTGTTTTAAGGGGAAAAACCTTTGAAAACACACACGCAATCAGTGTTTTCGTGCACAAAGTCGGAAATCAGTTGTCAGGGTCCTGGTGTATGGATACGTCGGCCGCCCGCACAAACACTGGACTCCCTGAACTGAAAACCACACTCGGTACTCTCAACACTATTGCTTCACAGAAAGAAACATCAGAGTTATAAGTTCTGCGGTAGAACCGAACTCCTCTGATACCAATTTGTCACGACCCGCCCTCGGGGTCCGTGCCGTGACTACCCCAAGCCCGCCTTCCATAGGCCAGGGGCTGGCGACTAGCACCAAGGCATAAATCCCGGTAAAAAGGGAAGGCATTGCCTTTGTAAAGTAAACAAACACCACAGAGTAAGCAAGCGGAAAGTAACACTAAGTAAAAACAGAGTACAACTAAAAGTGCGGAAAGTAAAAAGGGGCCGGAAATACAAGCCCAACTGTAAAGTACAACTCGAAAGGGAAAACAGCAACTGAAAAGTAAAGCAGCTACGCCGAGCTGTCCACTGGAAATCCCACCTGAAGGGTGGGTACAGATAGCTCCTCTACCTCTCGGGTCCCGCCGTCTGCTCCAAGTATGTCCCACCCAGTGTTCTGCCTCTCGGTACCGCCACGTCGTATAGTCCACCTCCAGGTACCGTCCAGTCCTCGAACACTCGGCCTCTGCCAGTACTGGCCGTCGTCTGCAACCAACACAACGAGGTGCGGCATAGCCCGTGCAGGGGTGAGTATAACGATACTCAGTAGGGACCCCGAGACCCTCAAGGTCTCACTAAAACCAACAAGGATAACCACAAGAAGATCACAACAGATAAACTTTACTTAGGTATATGCCCATACATATACCTAAGTTATCAAGTAACCCATCTCAGTCATGAGGAAACACAAGAATCATGAGATCAACGGATAACCACTACCCAGGTATATGCCCATACATATACCTAAGTTATCAAGTAACCCATCTCGATCATGAGGAAACACAAAGGTCAAAGTCTCAGCTCAAACCAGGATTTTCATTATCGAAACCGTAACTGCTGAAGAGCTCCGTCTCTAGAGTGTACAGTGGTCCTGTCACGACTCCGAGGCCGCCGCTCACTAACCTAAGACTGCTGAAGTACTCCTCCTATCGAGTACTGCGAGTCTGCTGCCAACTACCAGGCGCTCCGTCCGCTGAGGGTCTGCTGCCAAATACCGGGCGCTACCCTGATAGCCTACTGAGGTACTCCTCCTGTCGAGTATCGCGGGTCTGCTACCAACTACCAGGCGCTCCGTCCGCCGTGGGTCTGCCGCCAAATACCGGGCGCTCCGTCCACTGGGCTAGTCGACTCACTCCAAGTCGAGTCGGTCAAGCAGTCGTCAGGTCTCAGCCGGCTACACGGTCTTCGTACTCTGCACGCTCGTCTCCGGGAGGGTCTGCTCCACGAGCTACTGGTCGATACTCCAAGTATCACAATGTCCCGCGAAGAAGTATCTCAAAAGTCCGTCTCGTCACAGGGGTCTCAACGCAACAGACGGCGCGTCGATCGGACGCTCGGTCTGTGAGTTATTAGCCTTTTCGTCCCAGGGGCCCGGTTGGTTTCGTGTGCGAACCAATCCCGGCCGTATCTCAACTGTACCCCGAACTCCCATAGGGTATACTCATAGGGACCGTTACTAAACGTAGACACCAACGCCGCTGACGGTTTGTCAACGGACGTCCTGTCTGAAAGATATCAGCTTTCCCGTTCCAGGGGCCCGGTTGGATTTCGGGTACAATCCAACCCGGCCATACTCCGACTGCATCCAAAACTCGGGCGGAGTATGTCAAAAGTTCCGTCTCATCAAGAGGAAGTCAACGAAATAGACGGCACGTCAATCGGACGCCCGGTCTGTGAGTTATTGGCTTTTTCGTCTCCGGGGCCCGGTTGGTTTTTAAGGCAAAACCAACCCGTCAGTACTCCACCTGCGTCCAAACCTCGGGCGGAGTATGCCAAAAGATCTGTCTCACTAAGAGGAACGCAACGCGACTGACGGCGCGTCAATCGGACGTTCGTGGCTCAAGATATGAGCGTTTCCGCTCCGAAGGCCCGGTTGGTTTCGTTAACGAACCAACCCGGCCAAACTCAAAGTAATCCGAAACCTTGAGTGTGATATACCGAAATGACCGTCTTGATCCAAGGATCGCGTTTCCGCAGACGGTTCGTCATTCGGAGGTCCGAGGCTCAAGTTATGGGCCAAAAACCAAATCTGGTTCGAAACGGGGGGGTCCGGGTCCGGGCCGACCCGGCCCGACCCCCCCCCCCCCCCCCCCCCCCGGGCCGGCGCGGCGGCGGCGGAGGGCGCCTGGCGCCGCACGAGGGTGGCATGCGGGGGGCTCAGCCCCCGCCTCTTCAAGGTGGCGCGACCTTTGTGGCGCGCCCAAAAAAAAAATAAACGCCCCCCACACGTGGGGGGGCTTGCTGGAACGAACCGGGGGGCCGGCTGCCCCCCCTCCCTCTCTTCAAAGAACCACCCCCACCAAGTGGGGGGCTTGATTGGCAGAAACGGGGGGGCTTTTCCCCCCACAAGAAAACCGCCCCCTCTTTAAGAGGGGGTTTCATGAGGTGGCCGGGGGATTAATTCCCCCGGTTTATTGGCATCCGGCCGGCCAGCTGGCCGGCCGGTTTTCTCCATCGGGACCGGAAAAATCCGGTCCCCTCTTCGGCTTCCGACGCCGGCGGCCCGGCCGCCGGTCTTCACTACCGCCGCGGCCCGGAACCGGCCGCGGTCTCCTCATCCCGCCGCGGCCCGGAACCGGCCGCGGCGTTCGTCGTCCGGCGCGGTGCGACGGCACCGCGCCCCTCCGCCGCACTTTAATTTCTTTCAACGCGGCGCGACGGCGTTGCGTTCTTGATGTTTCTTCCATGGTGTGCGCGCGACGGCGTTGCGTAAAATAAATGCACGATCAACCGCGTGGTGCGACGGCACCACGCCACTTGCTTCCACCCGCAAGAACAAACAAGAACGTTGGAGGGGGTTCGGCCGTGTTCGTACGGTCCGGCCCCCTCACGTTAAATTAATAACGCAACTTTAAATAAACAACATCCTCACGTTAGTCATACGAACCACGAGCAAGAATGAGATAATTAAATATTAAATCAACATCCCCTACCTCGGGTATAAGTTCGAGGATTTGACTATGTCCGCGGAAGACGACGTCGCGGAGGTCGGGCGTCGCGGTCGTCGTTCGTCAAATTCAATGACGAAGAGGCGCGTCCGAAGAGGCACGTCGTTGGCGAATCCTTGTACGCCGACGAAGGTTGTCCGAGGAAGGTGCGGTGTTCTCTCTCGTTGACACCGAAGACGAAGAAGAGCGGAGCGGCGTTCTTCGTCGGAACTTGAGTGTTCTACGTCAAGTCTCGAGGAAAGTCAAATAAAAAGGAAACAACGAACTCAAGAACCCTTACCTTGATAGTCGCACGTTGACGGAGTCGTGGAATATCGGTGTCGATTCCTTTGACGTCGGAGGAAGAGTCGTTGTTGATGGCGTTCGTCGCGGAAAACCGTCGCGGAAGAGATGACGCGGAAGAAGAACGTCACGTCGTGGATACGGCGTCGCGGATGGACCGTGTTCTTCGGTGGAGAAGTTCTTCGTTGAAGAACGACGTTCTTCGCGTTCTTCGTTGAGGTTGAGCGTTCTTCGTGATCTTCGTCAGAGATGAATAAGAAGAAGAAAATGATGCTCTCCACCTCTCAAGAAGACAAACCATTCAACCAAAAATAAAATAAGACAACATCTTATTTTATTATCACATAACACACTAGAATTTCAAAGGTTTGAAATTCAAAATGGATAACTCCAAAATTAACTCACTTATTTAATATACATGAATTGTATAATTAAATAGAAGTTAACTTGTCAAGCCATTAAGAGGGAGAGAGGGGAGTTGAAAAGGTGGGGGTTCGTGTGGGCCCCACCACACTTAATCCTCCCAAGGGAGGTTATGTGGGTGTGGGTCCCACTTCCAACCTCCTTTGATAGGTTTTAAGAAGTTATAATAAAATTTGTTCTACACAAATTTTATTTAACTCAACTAAAAACCTCAAAAATTAACTTTCAACCCGCAACAAACGCAACTCCCGAAAAGGTCTCTTTAAGCGAATATCGGCGCTGCGAGTTCATCGGTGCCCTCAGATTTCAATTCCGAGCACCGGATCAAAAGTTAGAAATTCCCGCTCGTTCGTTCACTGAACGTACCCGAGCCAAACTTCGGAACTTAATTCCGGGCACTCCGGGCCTCGGAATCAGGTTCCGTCTGAAACCGCGCTCTTGTAAAATTCTAAAGAAAATTAAGAAAAAATTTCCCTTGAATTTTACGGGTCTTTACAAAGATGAAGGTCTCTATAAGATAATACAGGTACTACAAGTTCAACGGTGCCCTCTGATATCAATTCTGAGCACTGGTTCAAAAATTAGAAAAACCCTCATGCACGATTACTGAACGTACTCGAAATAATGTTCAGAAATTTATTCTGGGCACTCCGGGCCTCGGAATCATGCTCTGTCAAATTTTTAGGACCCTTAAAATTACTATTTAATAAAAAAATTACATAGAAATTCAGGGTCTTTACATTCTCTCCACCATAGGTCTTTACGACTCTGTAAGACATAACTCATAACTAGGTAAACAAGTGGGGGTACTGAGCATGCATCTGAGCCTCCCGCTCCCATGTGCTCTCTTAGAGGGTCCAATGCTATGAGCATACATGCACTATAGGTTTCAAACACCCATAAAAGACATGTACCCTCGATCATCAATCCCCACTGGAACCTCCGTAAAAGTTTCCCCATCGTCGATATCTAGCTCTCCATGGTCGATGATGTGAGAAGGGTCGGGAACGTATCTTCTCAGCTGGGATACGTGGAAGACATCATGCACCCGGTGCTACTGAGGTAGAAGATAAAATCTATATGCCATGTCCCCAACTTTGATTAGGACCTAAAAAGGACCAATGAGCCTCAAATAAATCTTTCCACATTGGCCAAATCTCTGCAAACCTCATCGAGGTGAGATCCGTAGAAAAACGTGGTCAACATCCTAGACCTCCATCGGTCGCTGTCTCATATTGGCATACGATTTATGCCTTCTCTATTTAGTCTTCATCCACTCCAAGATGATCTTCACTTTCTCTGTGGTAGTTTGTACCATCTCTAGTCCCACTAGTGCTAAATCTCCTGGGTCAGTCCAGCAGAAGGGTGATATGCAAGGTCTTTCGCACAACACCTTGAAATGTGCCATCCAAATGGTAGAGTTATAGCTATTGTTTTATGTAATCTCCACCAAAGTTATGTGATCCTCCCAGCTGTGACCAAATTCAAGGAAACAATCACACAACATGTCCTCGAGGGATTGAATGATCCACTCAGTCTGACCATCCGTATGAGGATGTAAGGTGGGGCTCAAACGAATCTTCATCCAGAAAGCCTCCTACAACCCCTTCCATAACCGAGAAGTAAAACGTGCATCACGATCATAGAAAATCATCAAGGGTACTCCATGTATCCATACAATTTCCTACACATAGAGGTGTCCCATGCTCTCTAATGAACCCTGATCTCTGATTGGTATAAAGTAGGCCGACCGGGTGAGTCAGTCGACGATGACCGAGATATAGTCATGGACAATGGATGTACGTGGATGTCCTGTCATGAATTTCATGGATATCCCATTCCACATCCACTCTAGGACTTCAAATGAAAGAACCAAGCTTGTTGGTACCTGATGTTCCACCTTCACATGCTGACAACTGAGGCATCGAGAGACAACCTCTGCTACTTCCTTTCTCATTTCAGGCCACATGTGCTATCGTCGGAGATCCTGTTACATCTTTTCCACTCCTAGATGTACCACTAGAGATGATGTGTGTAAATCCGTCAACAATTCATCCTAAATTGACATAGGTACCATGGTACGTCCTCTAAAAATTATGACGTGCT
The DNA here is from genome assembly GCA_963277665.1 of Viscum album. Taxonomy (NCBI): domain Eukaryota; kingdom Viridiplantae; phylum Streptophyta; class Magnoliopsida; order Santalales; family Viscaceae; genus Viscum; species Viscum album. Next base: position 1,226,537,344 of record OY728127.1, on the reverse strand, counting down.
CCCATCCTTCAGAAAATCTATTGGGTGCCTATCCGTTGAATATCTGAGCACGTCGTGTCTCGTAGTCATCCTCCCCATGTTGCACCTCCCTAACTCACTGAAGATGTGGGGGAGTGACTGTAAGAGACATTAGAAAAGCTTCTCCATCTCATTCCACAAAGGATATCTCTAAAGTGGCCAGCTACTCCATCGCCTCACCTAGCAGTTTTATACCAGACCTCCTGCTAAGTGCATCAGCAAAAAAATTCCCCTTCCAAGGAGTATAGACTATCTCGAAGTCATAGTCCTAGAGGAAATTGATCCAATGTTGTAGTCTCATGTTCATGTCCTTCTGAGAGAAGATATACCTGAGACTCTTGTGATCAGAGTACGTTGTAAAATGCTCTCCCATCAAGTAATGTTGCCACATTTTCAAGGCGAAGACCATTGCTGCTAACTCCAGGTCATGGGTAGCATAGTTCTACTCGTGTTGTCTCAGATGTCGATAAACATAAAAGATAACTACTCACTACTTCATTAGGACACATCCGTGTCCAGTCCCTGAATCATCGAAGTAGACTACATACCCAATGCCCTCCTCTGGTTTCCTCATGATGGGGGCACTAGTCAAATACTACGTCAACACCTAAAAACTCCGATGGCATCTCTCCAACCACACGAAGGGTTTCCTCATCTTCATCAAGGATGAATGATTTTCTGCCACTATAGAGAAATCTGGTACAAATATCTAGTAGTATCCAGCCAAACCCAAAAAAATATGAACCTTCTTCACACTCTGGGGTGGATCCCGAGCACGTACCGCCTCAATCTTTGCTGGATCCACTACAACTCCAGCCTTCGAGATAAGATGTCCCAGAAAGTGAACTTCTCAGATACAGAACTAGCACTTCAAGAGCTTACTGTAAAGCTGGTGCTCTCATAGTGTGTCCAGTACTACCCACAAATGATAGGCATGCTCCTCCTCATTAGCATAGTAGATCAGAATGTCATCAATGCAGAAAACTACAAAGCGATCATGTTATGGATGAAAGATCATGTTTATGAGTACCATGAACACTGTTAAAGCATTGGTCACACCGAATTTCATATCCAAGAACTCGTAATGGCCATACTAACATCTGAAGGTCGTCTTCTTCACATCCTCATCTCATACTCTAAGCTAGTAATAGCCTGATATGTGGTCTATCTTCGAGAACAACCGTGCTCCCTTCTGCTAATCAAAGAGGTCATCAATCATCGGGAGGGGGAACATGTTATTCACAGTCACTGGGTTCAGGAACTGTTAGTCGACAAAAATTATCAAGATATCATATTCCTTCTTGGAAAACAAAATTGGGGCTGCCCATGGTGGAAAACTGGGGATGTTGAATTCCTTCCTCTACAAGTCAACTAGCTGTACCAGCAGCTCATGATGCTCTGCAGGAGCCATCTGAAATGCAGGTGTAGATATCAGTGTTACCCTAGGGTACACAACAACGTAAATGTCCGCCTCTCTACGATGAGTTAGACTCGGAACATCAACAGGGAAGACATCTGTGTACAAGTCCTCCACAATAGGATAGCTCAGAATCTCCACATCAATAGCTCCAAGGGTAACGCTAGACAACTGATGTGTAATCAACTGCACCTTCCTCCTGGAAAGTCTATCATGTGTTGCATAGGCTCCCTTCTCACTGGTAATGGTAAACGTGGTCCCATCCAAGTGGACACAATGAACATTGCGCCTAATACAATCAATTTAAGCATAGGCTATAGATAACCAGTCCATACCCAAGATGACGTCGTAAGGACTTGACGCTGCTAATAAGAGATCCCAGCCGAAGCTCTCACCTCCAAAAGTAAGCTTGCACTGTCGGCACTAGTGTGTATTCATAAAATCTTCACATGTAGGAGTCTCTAACTGTAAGGATCGAGCCAACGACTACGTCTGAACCTCCGATATTCAGAAGAGGGAAGTGGAAATAAATGAATTACTGGCACCTGTGTCTATAAAAACTACAGCTAAAATGGAGTAGACCCAGATCGTACCTTGTATCATCTCCAGAGAACTGTGTTTGTAGGCCTCAGCTTCCTGGAGCGAAGCTCTCCCCTGTCCACCTGCTCCCCGTGGATGGGGTGTATATCTTGGTGGTGGCGGCAGTAACATCTTGAATCGTCACCCACTGCCAGCTGCACGACCAGCTTCTCTACCATGTTCGCCTTCTCCATGCGGACCTCTTCGGTCGAATCTTTGTCTCTACCTATGCAGTCATTCAACCATATGCCAATCATCTGTATGAAGGGTCAAATTTTCATGAGCCATGGGACCCTGTCCGTTGCATGAGTAACACTACCCGCCCCTGGCATGAATGGATCTATCTCAGGCACCCCACACAACTGATCCTGCATTATGCGGTCGTCCACCTGTAGGGTAGGTCCTATTGAACCTCTGTGACATATATTTTAATCCAACTACAGAAGACTCCACTACATGACGAATGGTGGTGGGTCTCACAGTTGATGACTGTTTAGTAAGAAAACTCTCCACCAAGAGGGCTCTCTCAAATACCCCCACCAACGTTGGGATGCTGAGTGAGATCATCAAAGCCCTGATCTCCCGCCTGATCCCCTTCTTGAAGTTCCGCTCTATGAAGAATGTTTCTCACACCATATCTGTAATGTAGAGTGAGAGGTATGGTGATCCTTGTTGAGTACTAAGCTACAATCATGCAGCCCTACTACAGATGAAGAATCTCTTGTATGCACACTACACGAAGTGTCGCTGGAACCAACATTACACGAAACAGGCTCTTGAATTCTTCCCAGAAAAGCGTCACCGCATCCTGAACGTAGAGCATCAAGCTCCAACATCATCCTGCTGCTTCCTATAGAAGGCTAGCGGTAAGGATCTCCATTAGATCGGCTGGTGTCCCTACGAGTCAGAAGACTCTCACTACATCGTCCAACCAATCCACCACCACCTATGGGTCCATCTCTCCCCTGAACCTAGGTGGCCTCTGGAACTGGAACACGTGCAAAGAGCTCATGCGGTGTGAACTCACTACTACTATGGATGGTGGCATTCGTGGACCAATGGGTAATGTTTTCACTGGTGCCCCCTATGGTGCATCTACAAAAAAAGGGAACCGCACAGAAGCCTCGTCGCTCGGTGGGTTATCATTGCATACAACTCTCAGAACCCTAGCTAGTTGTCTGTGTGAAGGAATCCTGAAAAAAAAAACAGGTGCACCACTATCAATAAGTTAAACCTTGTGAGCTGACTCAAATATTTCAAAAAGAATACTTGAGAAAACACACACACAATCAGAGTTTTCATGCAATGAGTTGGAAATTAGAAGTATGGGACTTGTTGAATGGATACGTTGGCTGGAACAACAATATAAGATTACCTAAACTGATAACTACACTCATTACACTAAACTCTATTTCTGTTATAAATAATGATTAGAGTCCTATGTTCTATGGTATAACCGACTCCTCTAATACGAATTTGTCATGACTCGTCCCTCGGGACCTATTCCATGACTACCCCAAGCACACCTTCCAATAGGCTAGGGGCTGGCGACTAGCACCGAAAGGTGTTTTCCCTAAAATTGAAAAGGAATTTTTATAATGACCCATACTTTACATACATGCTTATTACTTCAAAATTGAAGCATACTTATTACAATATATAACAGAACCATGGAATGACCGTATAGGTATAGTGTCTTTAGAAACTGGGAAACATAAACAACTGGTTCATAAATATTCTACAGTGTCTCCCATTTATTTCATCATATCTAGAGTCCCTTTTAACATATCCTGCTTAATATCCTTCTTCCTGACCTGGGGAAAAGAAAACCATACAAAAGGGTGAGATCAAATGCTCAGTAAGGGTAAATAATGTTAATATCAATCCTATCATAACATTTTGAAAATATTAACCTGAAAAAGAGATCACAATATCTTAACATGGGATAAATCATAGAAGTGAAAATGAAATACCAATAATCATAACATAAAACATGAAACTTTTTGTCATGCACACATAATCATAGAAAATAATTTCTTATTAGTCAAGACTCATTGCCAAGAATATCTTAGCGGACAAAGTCCATTTCTGAACCGAGTTAACTCCTCGTTCCAATCCTGTATCACTGAACCAGTTATAACTTTCCCTTCCAGCCATGCCTATCTCATGAGATATAAATCTTTAAACAATGCATTGGAGGTAGATATAGGTCCCACCCATCTCATAATGAAACTATTCTTATGTGTTCCACAAAAACATAAATCATACATCATAGCATAACCTATGTAATGAAAATGGGATTTTTAAACATCATGACATCATAAAAAGATTCATATAAGATAAAGGACTTCCTAAATATAATTCCATCATAACATAATAAAATCAATGTAATAATAGGGATAGAAATAGAACCCTATATTGTCTTAGATGGAAAATAATTTTGATAAAACATTTGAACTGTATTCTTGAGGAAAATATCCTTTCTACTTCAAAAACATTTTTCCTTTCTTAACATGTCATATAATTTTAAACTAAAAGAATTTAATTAAAAATAAACATGAAAACTTGTAAAGGTAGATTCATTAAAATCATGTTCTATGAATCCATTCATGCCGTATAAGTTAAAAAAACATTATTCTTTTACTTTTTTTGGAAAAGTCAAAAAGTACCTCGTTTTGAAAACGACAAAAGAATCCATTCATATATTTTAATAAAAACTCACAAATAGGTAAAATTGGATTTAAAAAATTGTATAAGGATAGAAATAATATTACATATTGACTAAACATGGATGTGGATGATAAATACACCCCAGTAAATACCAAAGTATAAACAATATCGGTTAAAAATGAGATTGTGAGATTTTCCCTTACCTTAGGTATGATTGGCTTCGTACGTGTCCAAACCTATTGTATAATAATTTAAATAATGTTATTGACTTATTAAAGAATCTTAATCATTGATATGATATCAAATATGGTCATATTCTTAGCTTCTTATTAGTAATATTTCATTGTTACTTGTTATTCGGGTGTTTATTTATTTTTGTTCTTATGCGTGTCTTGCCGAATAAATTCTTATTCTTCTTTTTAGGTTATAGATACCTCATTTCCAGAATGTTATTATTTTAATATATATCATATCTATTCATTCAATTCATTTATATAATCATTATGCAATTAAGATCATGTAGAATGAGTCGCATCACATTGTGGAGACGGTAGGTCGTATGTACGCACGAGCGATGATATCGTTCCCATGATCGTGGATTTGTATTGAAGTGTATGTATAATATTTCAGAATCAATATCACTTTAAAATAATAATATATAGTTATTCTTTAAACCATTATACCCATCCATGTAAGGTGGTGGTGGAAAATAGATTACACCACGGCATGGAGACGGTATTCCGTACGTACACACACGTGGTAATTTCGTTTTCCGTAGGATGGATAGAAGGTGAAATAGGGTTGTTTCATATTTATAATAACATATAAGTATATTATAGATACTAATTTTATTACTTTATAACGAAACAACTAAAGAAGGAGAATTTTAAGAAGAAAGAAATTGGAAAGGATCAGTAATGGATATTACCTCTTCTTTGACGCGCCTCTTCTTAAACTCCTCTTAGGGAAGTAAAGATGATATTTGAAAATACCAGGACCTCAAGGTTGTTTATAGGGAAGTGGAGAAGATATTTTGGCAGGGGTTGGCCGATCTTGAATGCTCAAATTTGTGTAAAGAGAAGAGGGAGGAGGTGCCCTTTTATAAGGGAGGAGAGGGGCACCTTAGAAAAATTTAAAATATTATTTTACAATAAAGTCACATTTGGTTTTTAATAGCTCCAAATTGATTTATTTAAAATTTATTGTGGGGATGGGCCGAAATCCTCTCAAAAAATAGGTTTTAGACATGTTTAGGTTACTATTTTATCCTTATCATTTAGATTTAACTCTATGTTAAATAATTTAACTTTTACCATGTCTTTTAGTTTTCTTACACTATATGGTTAATAAACATACTATAACAAGAAAAAAAAACCCCAAGTGGTTCATTATTAATATATATATATCCTTATATAATTAATATTGTCTATCCATAGATTTTTTGGAATAAAATAACAATTAATAATATAATATTTGTTTTAAAAACTATTTTATGTAAATTTTGACACTACTTGGTAATTGATTTTTGTGAAAATCATAACAACATGATTAGATCGAAAAAAGTTAATTAAATCAATAATAACATTTCATATTAACATATAAAATTAGTGGAATTAAAAAGTTTAAAATTACATTTATCTGGGCATTTATAACATCAATTATGTTAATATTTTCTTAATAAGGTAATTACTGCTTCATCGTTGTGTCATAAATAAACTAAATTAACTAAAGTCTAAAAATTATAAATAAAATACCATTATGTATTAAATCTTTTTAGCTTTCTAATGAATATTTATAGTCGAATTTATCTTATATATACCCCTATATTAAAAATGTTTTAGTTATTAAACTTTGATTTTAACTATTTTAACTCTTCTTTAAATAAAATAATATTAAAATATCCTAATCTAATGCAAGTGGACCTAAATGGTCATATTATATTCATAAGGTTGCTTTTGGTCGAATTACACTTATCCAATAGAATTAGGACTTGTGTTAGGGTAATAGTAATACCATTTTTACCTTTAATTACCCTATTTACTATTAACCGCGGTAAATAAAATTAAAATGTTACTATTCACCAAAAAATATTTTCATCCCATTGAACCAAATTTTACTTACTGATATCAACCGTGTCTCTTGGATTTTTGAAGTTCCACTCACTAAAGCGGTAAAATTAGGTTTTATGGAAAATTGCAAACTCTCCTAGGAGGTGGGTAAACATGGTAAAAAGTTCAATTAAATTTTTATATATCTAAAATTATTATAAAATGTCTCCAATGAATTAAATTGAACTTATATAGGTAATAAGTATCTATTTTGACATAAAATAAATTAAAATAAAATTAATTATTATTTGAATAAAAAGTCGGTTTTTGACCAATAACTCAGTCTTTTTACTATTCATCAAAAATTGAATGTTTTCAGAAAAATACCAATAAAAAGTCGGTTTTTAACCGGTAACTCAGTGTTTTTACTATTCATCAAAAATTGAATGTTTTCAAAAAAATACCAAAAATTCACCGTAGGCTAATTTCGATATTACGAATCTAAAAATGAAGTCCATTTTAAAAGATAAAATTTACAAAAATTCAAAAAGTGGGTATTACTATACATAACGACTAGTTTATATAGTATTTTAATAGAATATCGTTGTTTAGTGAAACTTGGTATTGCGTACAACACAAGCTATCGGGGAAGGTCGCGATTTCGTGTAAAGCAAGCCAGGATAGTGTTGTGTGTAGTGAAATATTATTTTGTGTATAACATAATTCATAAAAAAAATATTTCTCAAAAAAATCCCGCGTGTTACATTATACCCCCCTTAAAAAGAATTTCACCCTCAAAATTCATCACTTTGTAACAAACAGATGAGGATAACTCTCCCTCATAATATCCTCAAGCTCCCATGTAGCTTCTTCTAATTGGTGGTTCCTCCATAAAATATTCACCGAGAGAGTGGTCCTGTTCCGTAGGACTTTTTTTCTATGATCCCGAATCTCAATCGGTTTTTCTTCATAAGAAAGTTCTTGCTCTAGCGGTACAACTTCTAAGCTGAGTACATGTGAAGGATCGGGTATGTACTTTCTCAGGAGTGATACATGGAACATATCATGAACTTGAGAGATATTCGGTGGACTCTCCAATCGGTAAGATACCTTCCCAACATGATCCCGTATTTCAAAAGGACCGATATACCTAGGGATTGACTTTCCATTCTTCCCAAATCTCATTACTCACTTCCAGGGAGATATTCATAAGAACACATTATCGCCCACTTAAAACTCTAGGTCTTTTCTTCGATTATCATCATAACTATTTTGTCGACTCTGAGCTACTCTTATGTGTTGTTGAATAGATCAGACCTTTTCAGCCATCTCATCAACAAGATCAGGTCCTAATAGCTTTCTTTCCCCAACTTCATCCTAGCAAGTAGGAGTTCAGAATTTCTTTCCATAGAGAGCTTCTTAAGGATCCATCTGAATAATGGAGTGAAAGCTATTATTATAAGAAAATTCCACCAAAGGAAGGTGTTGATCCCAACCACCTTTGAAATCCATAGAGAAAGATCTTAACATATCTTCTAGAGTTTGAATTGTCCTCTCAGATTGACCGTCTATCTGAGGATGATAAGCAGTGCTGAAACTCAACTCTGTATCTAGAGTATGCTGAAGACTTCACCAAAAAATCACGACGAACCTCATATCCCGATTAGATATGATGGAAAGTGGTACTCCATGCAATCTTACCACTTCCTTTACATATATCCTGGCAAGCTTATCAAGAGAGATATCCTCTCTTATAGAAATGAAGTGTGACGACTTTGTAAGAAGATCAACTATAACCCAGATATCATTTTTTCCTTTGGATGTTTTAGGAAGTCCGGTGACAAAGTCCATAATGATGTTTTCCCATTTCCATTCGGGTATGGGTAATGGTTGTAACATCCCCTTAGACTTCTGTCTCTCAGCTTTAACTTGCTGACAAACCAAGCATCGAGAGACATATTCAGCAACTTCTCTTTTCATGCCATCCCACCAGAAGTACTCTTTCAGGTCCTATACATCTTTGTGCTTCCAGGATGAATTGAAAATGATGAACTATGAGCCTCATCCAGCAGCTCCTTCTTTAATTCTGGGATAGGAGGAACACAAACTCGATTCCTGAATCTTATTATCCTATCACAATCAAGGTTGAATTCAGGAACATTTTCACCTTCTTTTGTAACTCTACATCTTCTTTCTGTGCCTCTTTAGTATTCACATATATATATGGTTGAACATTCATTTGATTAAGAGAAGATTTTACCCCTTCTATTATAATTCCAATATCCATCCGTGGTAAATCCATAAATATTGGATCTTTTGATATCCTCATCATGGATAAGATAGCATGGTCTTTTTGACTTAATCCATCAGCCACCTTGTTCGCTTTCCCTGGGTGGTATTGAATTGAGCAGTCGTAATCTTTAATCAGCTCCAACCATATTCTTTGGAACATATTCAGTTCCTTTTGTGTGAAAATATACTTCAAACATTTATGATCAGTATAAATATCACACCTTTCACCATAATGATAATGCCTCCAAATATTTAATGTAATGATTACCGCAACTAACTCCAAATCATGATTTGGGTATTTTTTCTCCTGGATTTTCAACTGTCATGAGGCATAAGCAATCACCATATCGTTTTTCATGAGAAAACACCCCAATCCCTTCTTTGATGCATCACTGTAGATCACAAACCTTTCTCCACTACAAGGTAGTGTGAGCACAAGTGCACTGAATAACCTTCTTTTAAACTCCTTGAAATTCTCTTCACATTCCTCCATCCACACGAACATAACTCTTTTTCGAGTCAACCAAGTGAGTGGATTAGATAACCTTGAAAAATCTTTCACAAAACGTCGATAATATCTAGCCAGACCGAGAAAACATCGGATCTCAGTTACTGTTGTTGGTATCGACCATCTTTTGATAACCTCTTTTTTTGCTAGATCCACAGATATCTCATCTGTTGAGATTATGTGACCCAGAAATGAAACTTTTTGAAGCCAAAATTCACACTTTGTAAATTTGGCATAAATATTCTCCTTTCCAGGGTCTTCAATACAATTCTCAAGTGATCTTCATGTTCTTCCTTGGTCCTTGAATAGACAAGAATATCATCTATAAAGACTACCACAAACTGATCAAGATAGTATCTAAAAACTCTATTCATTAAATCCATGAAGATAGAAGGGGAATTAGTAAGACCAAATGGCATCACTATAAATTCATAGTGTCCAAACCTTGTACGGAATGCAGTCTTTAGTATATCCTCCTTTTTGACCCTTAATTGATGATACCCTGAATGAAGATCAATCTTTGAAAAGTATTGAGCTCCGCGTAGTTGATCAAATAAGGCATCAATGTGCGGGAGAGGATATTTGTTCTTGATAGTGATCTTGTTAAGTTCTCGATAATCAATACAGAGTCGCATTGATCCATATTTCATCTTAACAAACAGAATAGGTGCTCCCCAAGGTGATGCATTAGGGCATATGAATCTCTTATCAAGATTCTCTTGGAGTTGCTTCTTCAATTCCTACAACTCAATTGGGCCCATTCTATAAGGTGTCTTTGAAATGGGCATAGCACCCGGTATGAGTTCTATTGAAAACTCAACTTCATGATTTGGTGGAAGACCTGGACATTCCTCTGGAAAGACATCATCGAACTCCCATAAAATGAGCATATTCTTAATTGCATGTTTCTCTCCAACCATTTGAGATAAATGGCCTTCATTTAGTGGAATCAAGACCCATAAGATGGAAGAAATTTCCACTGGAAGGTTATGTTCATCCTTGCATCGATAGATGATCATAGATTGATCTGGAATACGAAATGTGACTTCCCTTCTCGGGGAATTGATATGAGATTCGTATAATGAAATCCAATCCATGCCAAGAATCACATCGAATTCCAATATAGGAAGGATCACAAGATTTTCATGAAGCACTTTCCCACAAATGTCAATTGGAGAAGAATTATAAACTTTTGATGCTACCGTTGTGCCATTAAGAGTTGTCACAGCTAACTCAACACCTAATTTTTGAGGTAATATGGTGATACCGTTAGAAAATTCTTCAGAAATAAAAGAGTTGGTGGATCCAGAATCAAATAAAACATTTTCTACTTTAGAGTAGATTGTAAGTGTACCTTTCACCACTTCATTATCATACTCCACATCGCCAATAGAAATTGAATTTGACTTTCCTTTGTCTCTCGCCTTAAGAGTTTGATGACGTCGATCATCATCATCAACCCTTGGATTAGGGCATTGATTAGCATAATTCCCCATTTCCATGAACTTGAAACATTGAAGTGTAGGAGGTGCATTCTGTGTAGCCTTTTCGTTGTTCGCATCACTAGACATCTTCTTCCCATCATTACAGCATTAAAATGCCCAATGACCTTCTTTTCCACATTTGAAACATTTAATTGTCCCTTTAAGAAAATTCCCTCCATGTTTCTTTCAACAATTGGAGCATAAGCGAAAACTCATCTTCTTTTCAGTGTGGTCTTTAGATTTCTCTTTGAATTCCATTTCTCTCTTCTACTCAAACCCAAATGACTGATGGGTTACTCCAATATCCATCCCAACCTTGAGAGCACATCGAACAATTTCATTGTAGCTATTGAATTCCCTTATGGCTAACACCCTTCGAAGACTTGGTTTTAATCCACTAAAGAATCGATCGATCTTACTCTCAGGTTGGATAATAATCCCAGAAGCATACCTTGCAAGTCTTGTAAAATTTTCTTCGTAGGTGCCGACATATTCATCATCCTTTTTCTTTAGTTCAAGAAACTCCTTCTCCATCTTTGTTCGAAGAATACGAGGGATGTACTTATTGAAAAATAAGTTCTTGAATTCTTCCCATTCCATGGACTCAATTTCATCTCTTGGCCTCATATTCTTGATAAGATTCCAGCATTGATTGGCTTCACCTTCCAAACGATATACCGCTAAGATGACTTTATCATGTTCAGAACATTGGAGAACTGAAAATATATTTTCAGTGGTTCTGATCCATTGTTCAGCCACTGATGGATCAGTAGACCCGTTGAATGAGGGTGGACGCTGCCTCATGAAGGATTCAACAGAATGTTTCTCCTTCTTCTGCATGTTTGGAAGTCCTTCATGATTTATAGCTTGATAAAGTTCTTTGAGCTTGGCTACTAGATTTTGAATTCTAGCTCCCATATCGTTTGGTTCCTCAGGGGGACAATAATTTCATTTCCCATCGCATTCCGCATTAACACGGTTCCTTCGGGCTCCAGATATTGACTAAAAACAAGAAGAATAGTGTGAGAAACACTAATTATAAAAGGAAAACCGCATAATCAAGAATAAAATTTCACACTTAAGGTCTTATCATAGGTTGTTCAGGGCCACTTCTAAAGCACTAAGACTGTTCTATTCTTAGATATATCCTTAGGGTTCTTACTACGGCTTTCACATCCTAGTTTCCAAAGGTTGACTATACCTTCCCTCTGATACCAACTATAACGACCCATACGTTACATAAATGGTTATTACTTCAAAATTGAAGCATAATTATTACAACATATAACAGAACCGTGGAAGGACCGTATAGGTATAGTGTCTTTAGAAACTGGGAAACATAAACAACTGGTTCATAAATCTTCTACAGTGTCTCCAATTTATTTCATCATATCTAGAGTCCATTTTAGCATATCCTACTTAATATTTTACTTCCTGACCTGGGGAAAAGAAAACATTCAAAAGTGCGAGCTCAAATTCTTGATAAGGGTAAATAAAGGTAATATCAATCATATAATAACCTTTTGAAAATCTTAACCTGCAAAAGAGATCATAATATCTTAAGATGGGATAAATAATAAAAGTGAAAATGAAATCCCAATAATCATAACACAAAACATGAAACTTTGTGTCATGCACACATAATCATAGAAAATAATTTCTTGTTAGTCAAGACTCATTTCCAAGACTATCTTAGCAGACAAAGTCCATTTTTGAACCGAGTTCACTCCTCGTTCCAGTCCTGTATCACTAAACTAGTTTTAACTTGTCGTTCCATCCATTTATATCTCATGAGATTTAAATCTTTACCCAATGCATTGGAGGGAGATATAGGTCCCACCCATCTCATAATGAAACCATTCTTATGTGGGCCACAAAAACATAAATCATACATCATAGCGTAACCCATGTAATAAAAATGGGATTCATAAACATCATGACATCATAAAAAGATTCATATAAGATTAAGGACTTCATAAAAATAATTCCATCATGACATAATCAAATCAATTTAATAATAGGGATAGAAAAAGAACCCTATATTGTCTTAGACGGAAAATAATTTTGATTAAACATTTGAACTCTATTCTTGAGGAAAATATCCTTTCTACTTCAAAATTTTTTTCCATCCTTAACATGTCATATAATATTAAACTAAAAGAAGATAATTGAAAATAAACTTGAAAACATGTAAAGGAAGCTTCATTTAAATCATGTTCTATGAATCCATTCATGCCGTATAAGTTAAAAAAACATTCTTCTCGTACTTTTCTCGGAAAAGTCAAAAAGTACTTCGTTTTGAAAACGAGAAAATATTCCTTTCAAATATTTTTCTAAAAACTCACCAATAGGTAAAATTGGATTTAAACAATTGTAGAAGGATAGAAATAAAATTACATATTGACGAAACATGGATGTGGATGATAAATACATCCCAGTAAATACCAAAGTATAAACAATCTCGGTTAAAAATGAGATTGTGATAATTTCCCTTACCTTAGGTCTGATTTGCTTCGTACATGTCCGAACCTCGTGTATAATTATTTAAATAATGTTATTGACTTATTACATAATATTACTCATTTATATGATATTATATATGGTCATATTCTTAACTTTTTATTAGTAATATTTCATTGTTACTTGTTATTCGGGTGTTTATTGCTTTTTGATCTTATGCGTGTTTTGCCGAATAAATTCTTATTATTCTTTGTAGGTTATAGATACCTCATTTACAGAATTTTATTAGTGTAATAAATATCATATCTATTCATTCAATCCATTTATATAATCATTATGCAATGAAGATCATGTAGAACGAGTCACATCACATCGTGGAGATGGTAGGCCGTACGTACGCACGAGTGATGATATCGTTTCCATGATCGTGGATTTGTATTGAAGTGTATGTATAATATTTAAGAATCAATATCACTTTAAAATAATCATATATAGTTATTCTTTACACCATTATACCCATCCAAATAAGGTGGTGGTGGAAAACAGATTACACTAGGGCGTGGAGACGGTATTCCATACGTACGCACGCGCGGTAATTTCTTTTTTCCTTAGGATGGATAGAAGGTGAAATAGGGTTGTTTTATATTTATAATAACATATAAATATATTATAGATACTGATGTTATTAATTTATAATGAAACATCTAAAGAAGAAGAATTGAAGAAGAATGAAATTGGAAAGGATCGATAATGGATATTACCTCTTCTTTGACGTTCCTCTTCTTAAACTCCTCTTAGGGCACTAAAGATGGTCTTTGTAGAAGACCAGGACCTCTAGGATGTTTCTAGGGAAGTGGAGAAAATATTTTTTCAGGGTTTTGCCGAGCTTGAATTCTCAAATTTGTGTAAAGAGAAGAGGGAGGATGTGCCCTTTTATAAGGGAGGAGAGGGGCACATTATGAAAATTTAAAATATTATTTTAAAATAAAGTCACATTATTTTTTTGATAGATCCAAATTGTTTTATTTCTAAGATAATGTGTGAATGGATCAAAATTATTTCATCAAATAGGTTTTAGACAAGTTTAGGTTACTATTTTATCCTTATCATTTATATTTAACTGTATGTTAAATAATTTAACTTTTACCATGTATTTTTGTTTTCTTACACTATATGGTTAATAAACTTCCTATAACATGCCAAACTAACCCCAAGTTGTTCAGTATTAATATATTTATCTTTATATATGTCATTTGGCTGAACCTTATATTTTTAGGAATAAAATAAACATGAATAATATAATATTTGTTTTAAAAACTATTTTATGTCAATTTTGACACTATTTGGTACATGATTTTTGTGAAACTCATAACAGCATGATTATTTGGAAAAAAGTTAATTAAATTAATAATAACAATTAATATTAACCTATAAAATTAGTATAATTCATAAAAAGTCTAAAAATACATTTATTTGGGCATTTATAACATCAATTATGTTAATATTTTCTTAATAAGGTAATTACTGTATCATCGTTGTGTCATAAATTATCTAAATTATTTAAAGTCTAAATATTATAAATAAAATACAATTATGTAGGAAATATTTTTATATTTATAATTACTATTTATAGTCGAATTTATCTTATGTATAACCCTATATTAAAAATGTTTATTTATTAAACATTGATTTTAACTATTTTAACTCTTCTTTAAATAAAATAATATTAAAATGTCCTAATCTAATCCAAGTGGACCTAAATGGTCATATTATATTCATAATGTTTTTTTGGTCGAATTACACTTATCCAATAGAATTAGGACATGTGTTAGGAAAATAGTAATACCATTTTTACCTTTAATTACCCTATTTACTATTAACCACGGTAAATAAAAGTAAAAAGTTAATAATCACAAAAAATTATTTTCATCTCATTGAACCACATTTTACTTACTGATATCAACCGTGTCTCTCAGATTTTTGAAATTCCACTCACAGAAGCGTTCAAATTATGTTTTATGGAAAATTTCAAACTCTCCTAGGAGGTGGGTAAAAATGGTAAAAGTTCAATTAAATTTTTATATATCTAAAATTATTTTAAGATGCCTCCAATGAATTACATTGAACTTATATAGGTATTATGTATCTATTTTGACCTAAAATAAATTTAAATAAAATCAATTATTATTTAAATAAAAATTCAGTTTTGAACAAATAACTCAGTGTTTTTACTATTCATCAAAAATTGAAAGTTTTCAGAAAAATACCAAAAAATCTCCCTAGGCTAATTTCAATATTATGAATCCAAAAATGAAGTCCATTTTGAAAGATAAAATTTATAAAATGTCAAAAAGTGTGTATTACTATTCATAACGGCTAGTTTATATAATATTTTAATAGCATGTCGTTATTAGTGAAACTCAGTATTGCGTACAGCGCAAGCTATAGAGGAAGGTCGTGATTGCGTGTAAAGCAAGCCAAGATAGTGTTGTGTGTAGTGAAATATTCTTTTGTGTATGACATAATTCATAAAAACAAAATATTTCTCATAAAAATCCTGGGTGTTACAATTTCCTTTATAACCTGTAAAATAATGAAACCAAGAACACAAAAAGATACGAACACATAAACAATGTATAACCAAAAAAGTGCTGAATATAAAAATGGTGCCGGAATACTAGCCCAATAGTAAAGGTACATGTACAACTGAAATACAACACAACTGAAGAAAGTGAAAAACCAGCTACTAGATTGTCCTCCGAGGTCCCTACCTGAAATGTAGGTACAAATTACCTCCTCAACACTCCATGTCCTCTTATCTACTCTATGCACCAACACACTGTATGGACCACCTCCAGGTACCGTCCAGTCTTGGTACTCTCAGTCTCAGTTAGTTTTATCTATCATTTGAATCCAACACAACAAGTTGCGGGCATATCCCGTGCAGGGGTGAGTATAACGATATTCAGTAGGGACCCTAAGACACTCACTGTCTCACAAAATCCACCAAGTATAAACAAAAAAGTATGAAATCAACTGATAACCCTACTTAGGTATATTCCCTTACATATACCTATGTTATCATGTAATACATATAAATCTTGAAAAAACACAGATGTACTAACTCAGCTCACACCAGGATTTGTTCTTGGGGTAGTAACAAGGAACATTTCCAGTCATATTGCTGAACACTTCGGCTTCTAGAGAACCCATACTCTACCGAGTGTTACGGTATTGTCGCATCACACAGAGCCACTTCCCACTAATCTTGGACTACTAAGGTACTCCTCCTGTCAAGTATCATGGGTATGCCACATCACATAGAGGCGCTCCCCACCATGGGTCTGCCATGTCACACAAAGGCGCTCTCCCTCGTGACTTGATGAGGTACTCCTCCAATCGAGTACCATTGTTCTGTCACATCACACAGAGGCTCTCCACCCCATGGTCTGCTGAGGTACCCTTCCTATCGAGTACCATGGGTCATCCGTGTCACACAGAGGTTCTCCCCATTGGGCCTATCAAGTCACTCTGAGTCGAAAAGGTTAGCAGTCGTAAAGTTTCATGCAGCTACTCGGTTCCCACACTATGCTCGCTCTTCTCCATGAGGATCCACTCCACAAGCTACTGGTCGATATTACAACTACCAAGAATTCTAATTAAGAATCATCTTAGAGAACCTCCATGTCATATGGGTCTCAATGTAATAGATGGTGCATCAATCAAACGCACGGTCTGTATGTAATTACCCTTTTAGTTTCATGAGCTGGGTTGGATTTGTGCTCGATCCAACACAACCATTTCCCAACATTATCCAAATCTCTTGTGGGGTATATCAAATGGATCATCTCGCTCCAAGGATTCCATCATCGCTGGCGGTTCGTCAAACGGACGTCTGGTGCCAAAGTTATGGCCAAAATATGTAAATGGGGCAGTGTGGGCCCAGGTCTGGTAAGACCCGGCCCGCAGTGTGGCCCGACCCATTGGGTTTGGCCAGGTCCATGCTGGGAGGCCCAAGAAACTGGTTCCGGCCCGACCCGTGAGGGCCACGAGGGCGCCGTGAGGGAGGCTTGTCCGAAGGTTCTGTGAGGGCGCGGGGCTGCGGTCCGGCCGCTGGGAGGCGGTCCGGCTACAGGGCGGGGGTCCGGCTGAGGGGGCGGCGGTCCGACCACCGGGTGGCGGTCCGACTGAAGGGAGGTGGTGCAGAGCTGCAGATGGTGGCAAATGTTGCGGACGGCACACAGGCCGTGGGGCGGCAACGCAACCACAATGTGGTGCGACGCCGCGGACGGTGGCGGTGGCCAAGGACGGTGCAGAGGCCACGGGGAGAAGTCAGAGTCCGCAAGGCAGTGCCGTTGCACAGTCACCTTCGTCGCAGCCGACGGTGGTTCCGTCCTCCTTTCTTCTGCCCCTTTGTGGTTGGTCGCCTTCCTCCACCATCATGATGAACACCATAATTCAACACAAGAATTATGAAGAGGATGATCCATGTTAGTTTGGCCCGCACTCTCCTCATTAGAGAGGTAACAAGCAGCTATTATAATTGAATCACATGAATATTAAGAATGGGTAAGGGGAATAATTTAAACACCCTCCCTTCAAGCTCCCGCAATTAAACATTCCCAATCCAGTAAAATAAAATCATTCGCAGATCAATTTAAAATAGATAATTAATCCGTGTTTGTTTTTTTAGAGGAGAAGAACATGGTAATATAAAATTTCTTATAAATAAACCCCTACCTCATTCATTTGATTTGTTGAAGATTGTCCGTGGGAGAGGAGATGATGTCGTTGGGAAAAGAGGGATGTCAGTGACGTCGGTGTTTCTGCGATCGTCGGTTGATTTATGCTGAAGACGTTCTTCGTCAACGAATGTCCCGTGGAAGAAGAAGGAGTCGAAGTCAGTGTTCTTCATTGGCGTTCATCGTTGGAGAGTTTTTCTACAAGATCTCTCCCCTTTTCCAATCCTTTCCCTCAATCCCTCCAAAATAAAAATAGCCAACTAAATAATTTATATTTGAAAAATTAAATTATGTGGACACATTCGAAGTTGGCACAAAATTAATTGGTTTAATTAAGGTATGGTGTTGGCACAATTAATGTGGAGGATGCTCAAGAGGCTCCTCCACCTTAAAGAGGGAGTTGACATGTTTCTCCCTCATTAAGAGGGGAGTTCATGAGGTTTAAGCCTCGGGTCGTCCCCACCACCATAACCTCTCATGGGAGGTTAGTTCGGGTGGTCCCCACCATCATAACCACCCATGGGAGGTTTTGGTCTTGTGGTCTCCACTTCTAAACAACCACATAGAATAAAAATTAAAATAAATGTTACACAATTTTATTTTTATTTTATTCATTCAAGAATATGTGAAAATATGACGTTCACCCTTGACCTACTGCGGTAAAGGTGAAGGTCTCCTTTAGAAAATATCGGCGCTCCGAGTTCAATGGTGCCCTCAGATTTCAATTCCGAGCAATAGTTCAAAAGTTATAAAAACCCACTCGCACGATTACAGAACATACCTGAAATAATGTTTAGAAATTCTTTCCGGGCATGCCATGCCTCGGAATCACGCACTGTTAATTTTCACGGATGTGTAAAATTCCCATTTAATTAAAAAACATTACATGGAAATTCTGGGTCATTACAAACACATACTTTTACAATTCCTTGGGATATTTATTGTAAATCATAATCTTTTTATGACAAATTATAAATGATATACATATAATGTAATTTTTATTAATGGTAAACATATTTTTTCATGATGTTTTAATAATTAAACTCCCATTATAATTATTTGATTCATAAATGTAACACATTTATCACTAAAGTTTTCTTATTTCAGATCAGTGGTGCGAAATAGGGGGAAGCCCATAAATTATGATTATTATAGATGATTTAATGATTATCTTTTGATAGAATATGAAATGTAAAACATTGTGAGAATGATTAATCAACTATCAGTTGTTTTTAAAAATATCATGAATCATGTTTAGTGAACAGATTCAACTCAATGGGAATAACTTTTCATTGAGTCCTTCATGCATCAATTACCACCCTCATATAGAGGATATAATGACCCATGACTTTATAAAAAATTATTTACAACTATATAAATTTTTTTTTCTGTGCTCCACTATTCATATATATAGAACATCACCCATGTATAATAACTCATTGAAGAAGATTCTGACCATTGGATGTAACTTATTAAAATCATGATGCCATGAATGGATATTTATGCAATTTCTATAGATGTGTTTGGGGGAATATTTTTCAATAAATATTTTCAACATTTGATAATAAAAATGGTGAAGGAATTCCATGACCTAATGCTGAAGGAAGATGAATCAATGAGAAACTATGAAATGAATTATAAAACCATTAATCTAAACAACTCTAGGTTTTTTATAGATCATAAGGGAATTAATGAGAGATTATCTGGTGTGGTGAGACTGTATGTAAATAAGATCATAAAAAATTGTGTCTATGAAAGTTATGTTGATATTTTATTAATTCTTGTGAAGTTTGAATTGGAGTTTAGATAGTGACAGTGGTAACATAGTTCGAAGGACAAAATATGGTAATTGAGCCTAAATCTGGGAAGATTTTTAATCAAATAATGGGTGGAAATAAATAAAGACATTTGATAAGGAATTTTTCTTTTAAAATCAAATTATGTAATAATGTTATGGGGAGTGTAACATGATACAAGTTTCAAATAAATGAGTATATACCATAGAATAATCATGGGGAGGTGAAGCCTCAACTTCTCAACAATAAAAATAGTGATGTGGGTGTAGGACAACACTTAAGATCAATAATTCATATGTGGATATATTGGGAAAGTTTCCAATAAAGGTCCAAATTAGTAGATAACAGATAAAATCAGTAATCAACTATATCATAGTGAAGGGGAGAAGGGTCAGTCATTTTTTATCATGATGTTTGTAGTGGAATATTCAAATGATGTGGTCGAATGAATCCCCGCACTTGTAGAAGAATATTTTTCTGTAAAAACTATTATATGAATTATCCTGACATTAATAGTGTGTAAAAATTCTATTAGAAGCATTAGAAAGTAAAATTTCATCATAAATCTAGTATTTATTCCCATTTTAGTATTTTTCACTATAATACTGATAGACTAGCTCTCAATGTAAAAATAAATGTCCAACTAGAGGATAATGTAAATTTCATCATTATGGATTGGTCAATCTATAGTTACCTTTAATGGAGAGATATCTTAGCCAGATTTTTTTTAGAACAACCTATCAAAGCCTTATTTATGGGGATGATCAGTAAAGAGTGAGAAGGAAATGAAATTATAGGGATAGAAAATTTCTAAATCATTCAGGAATTCAATGATGTATTTCCTATAGTGTTTCATGGAACTTCCCTAAATATAGAGTTATAGTTATCCAATGAACTCTTACCTAGACCCATTCCAAAATCGAGGACCCTATAAACAATGTAAACTTCATAGTTACATGAATTAATTGAATGACATCAATATATTTTGTCGAATGGATTTAATAGACAACATGTGTCTCCTTGGGATTAAAATGTTCTCTTTTTAAAAAAGATCGATGGATCAATATAGATGTGTTTTTATTATTGAACACATAATGGATTCACAGTAAAGAACAACTACCTAATCCCAAGGATTTATAATTTTTGGAACATCATCATGGGGCGCAATTATTCTCCATGATTGTCCACTGATATAGCTATCACCAATTAAGGGTGAAGAAATAATATATTTTTGGAACCCGAGACATTATTTTCTAGAAATAGGGCATGGTTTGTGTTTTTTTCAATCTTCAAATGGATGATTAGGTAGATTTCATGGAGAGTGACCAAACTGTTCTATCCGAAAGAAGTTTTTAAGGTGATGTCGTTCCTCAATGTTTTCCTAAATTTGGGGTCCAAAATATGGAGAGTGGTAAGCCTTGAAAAACTTGTTTTTTTATGAATTCATCATGAAAATACAGAAAATTAATGAGTATTTCAATGATGGGATTATAGAAGTCTTTTTAGAAAAACCATGAAGAATGTCATGGTGTTCTCAACAATTAAGATTATATCAGTTTTGAGAATCATATAATGTACCTATCTAGACTCAAAATTTTATAAATAAGGAAAAAGAATATATTTCATGATGTTTGGATTGAGTTTTTTCAATGAACTGAAGAATCGTGATATGAGACAATGTTTGTAACGTCCTGACCGCAGTTACCCAGAGTCGGTGCATTATTATGTAACATTGGCATGATCACAAAAGATCAAGTCTCGAAAGACCGATTAGTTTAGTAGCCTCTTAAACACTAGATACATTCATAAATGTTACATTACATCATAAGGTGAAAAACTAAAATTACATAGTCTTCATAGTCCACACCCATATCCCCTTCAGTCTATCCCTGCAGGTTAGTCATAAAATATTTCTTCACATCCTGGGAAAATAAAACATAGAAAGGGGTGAGCTCAGATGCTTAGTAAGGATAACAATATAGCAGAAACTTTCATAAATAAACATAAACATTTAAGGCAATGTATGACTGAAACAAAATACTTTTAAACTTGAACTTCAGCATAATATGGAAATATAAAATGAAATGATTCCATTAACTTATTCACATGGATATTCTACTAGTCGAATAATCACATGCAATATCAATAACCACTTTCATAATGTTGGAATGCATAATTCCAGACTATCATAACCACGTAGCCAAGGCCTCGTGCCAAGACTACAAACAAGATTTTGTCAAGGTCTTGTGCCAAGACACTAGTTTGTCTCATAAGACCTACCAATGCATCGAGGAGCTATAGCGGGCTCCACCCATCACATAATA
Organism: Viscum album; assembly: GCA_963277665.1. Taxonomy (NCBI): domain Eukaryota; kingdom Viridiplantae; phylum Streptophyta; class Magnoliopsida; order Santalales; family Viscaceae; genus Viscum; species Viscum album. The sequence goes on along the minus strand of OY728127.1, from coordinate 1,226,515,006 downwards.
AGTCCAATGAATTCCTTATATGAAAAGGCTTAAACATATCATAAACCATAACATAGTCGTTTCACATAAAACATGCATAAAGAAACATAACATTTCCACATTTCAATCACAAGATACCAATACAAAAATTTGATATAATAAAACTATCTTCAATACCAAAATAAAAAAATGGTAAAACTTGGTATTTATTTTTCATTTTAAAAATAGTTATGGCTTGTAGAAGAAGCCGAATCTCAAATAATGGCCACGACGGCGGAGAAGTCGTTGTCGCCACATACGTATGACAGAAAAACATTATCTTTTGTCATTTAGTAAAACACTTCGTATAAAAAGACTCATTTTGAATAAATGTAAAAGTCAAAGGGGTTTTATACACCGTATAAAATAAGGTTGTGTATAAAACAAAATATGCCTCAATGGAAGGAGATTGAGATGAAGTCCCTTACATAAATCATATAATTAAAGTGAGACTTAGTATAGTTGATGGAATATGTATATAAATTGTAAGTAAACATAATTCAATATATTACATATAAAATCCATCACACAATCACTTTTAATACCACATAAATAACCAAGTAGGATGTTAACCCAAAGAATAGATATTCGGTTAAGAAGTTCCCTTACCTCGTGTCCGACTTGACCCGATCGTTCTTTAACCCCCTAAATAATAAAATAGAGTTAATTTCTACTTTATTAAGAACCTTTTTCAAGTTCATTATTCCTTTTATATCACTTATTACCATGTTATGAACATTATGTAATTATTTAAGTTAATAACGGTCGTTTTTTCGATCTTAGGTACTTGAGTTAAAAATAAACTTCTTATAATTACACGTTGTTCATGTGGTAAAATATTAATTATATCCAGAATTATATTCATGATTTAGATATCATATATATCATATATATCCAGTATATATATGAATTTATAATATTACATAACATTTAGAGGTATGAAATGAAATACACCGTTCATGGAGACGGTAAGCCGTACGTATGCATGAACGCTACTTTCATCTCAATTTCATATTTAATAGAATGAAATCATAATGATATAAAGTTATATTATAATTACAGTATAATATCATATATAATATAATTTACTCCATCCTTTACACATCTCACATATTGCATTAACGATTCAAATCACTTTGAGAGGGCGGTAATCCGCACTTCCTACAATGAAAATATCGCATTTACCCATAATAGAAATCATAAAGTTATGCCATAAATGAAAAATACAGAAGCATAAGTAAACCATAAACATAATATATATCATAAATAAATATAGTGACTTCTTAATTTCCACCATGAAAGGTTTAAAGAGAAGATTGAACAATCATCGTTTCATGAGGCAGTAATTCACCACCCACAGAAACAGTATGTTCTTTAACCATTAGATGAAGGTGTGTGTAAGTTTAAATCAAATAAATCTCATAAGAACATCCTAGTATATTTAAGATACTTGTTTTGTTACAAAATAATGGAATAAAAAGAGTTTTAGGGGTTGGAGAATAAAAATAAAACAAAATAACATAAGAGGAAACATTACCTTAAAATCTGGTAACACTTTTTGATTTGAGTCAAAGGCTTCCTTGGAAATACTTCTTCCCAATGTGAGGCTTCTAGGAGTAATATAAGGAGGTTGAGAGATTATTTGGGTAGAGGTTTGCTGATACAAAAGGCTTTGATAGTGTGAATAAGGTGGTAGAGTTGGGGGCCTTTTATAAGAAGAGATGAGGGGAACTCTTGGAATGTCTTGAAATGTTACATTATTATAAAGTGCTTTCAGATTTCAAAGGTCCCAAAATTATGTATTTCAAGGATAGAGTGATAAGGGTTTGAAATATACTTATTCAATAGGTTTTTTTACTAATGTAAGTCTTATATTTTACACTATATTTTCATTTTATTTAAATAGTTAATTAATGAGGTAATCATTGCATCATCATGGTGTCATAAAAAAATTTATTTATATAATGTCTAAAAATTATAAAAAAATTATCATGATGTAGGAAATATTTTTATATTTCCAATAAATATTTATAGTCAAAACTTTAACTTATATAACCCCATGTAATAAGTTTTTTAGTGAAGCAACACATGTTTGTGACAATTTTATTTCTACTTTAAATAAAATGTTATTAATGTCTTTTTCATACCCAAGTGGCTCCATGAGGTCCCCAAGTTGACCCATGGATTTTCTTGGTCGGAAATTCTCATCCAATAAGGGTAGGATAAGTTTAAAGGTATTTTCATATTTTTATAATATCCTTTTTACCTTAAATTTCACTAATTACCCTTAATCGCGATTAATAACACTTAGAAATTACTATTCACCAAAAAATACTTTCATCTTATTAAACCACATTTTACTTTCCAATGAAAAACATGTATGTGGATTTTTGAAATTCAATTCACAGAAGTGGTAAAGTTTCATTTAAACAAAAAATTAGTTTTTAACTACCACTTAGTAGTTTCACTATTCATCAAAAATTGAAGTTTTTCAGAAAAATACAAAAAATTCACCCTAAGCTATATTTGATATTCCTAATTACAAAATGATTTCTATTTTACAAAATTACAAACATATAGTTTTCATTAATTATTTTTATAAATAATTCCCATTGTCAAAACAAATAGCATGTTTTTTAGAAACAATATCAATCAAAAGATTGACAATTGTTTATGTCCAATTTCAAAGTGAAACTAATTCTAATGGCCACCATTGGAAAAATGGTAATATTATATTCTAATTATACTTTAAAACCACTCAATAGTATAATTTATCACTATAAATTATTTTGATTTAAAATGTTGTTTTTAAGTATTTTTCAGTAATCATCGAAAATTGGAAGTTATCGGAAAAATACCAAAATTTCAACATAAGATAATTTAAATATTTCGAATAAAAAAATAAATTCCATTTTGAAATATAAAATTTATATATTTTCGAAAAGTGGGTATTACTATTCATAATGGCTACTTTGATTGGTCACGGAGTGTTAGAACTCGAGGTTGCATACAACACACACTGCTCTATTATTCAAAGAGAAGCGTACCCTGGAAGCTTGGGGTGTCACATTCTCTCTCCTTCAATTAATAGCATCCTATAAATTTATAATCTATATTGGAAACTTGGGGTTGACATTTCAAAATATCATAGTAGAAATACCACATCGAAAAATGGATTAATGAGGCCTCTATTTAAAATAAAGATTGTTAAGGATGAAAGTTACTGAAAATAACACACACTAGGGTTCCATGTTGGAAAACATGGATATGGAAGGAAAATCTATCCATCAATATCTCATGGAGAGTGGTAGAGGACATGGCTATGAAAAGGCCAATAATCACAAATCTATATATTTGTGATGATCTAAGGTACTATCTAGGATAACATTTTTGTTTTAAGTTCCTTTTCTTAATATTTAGGAATTTTTCTTATGGGAATGGATAAAATCATAAGGAGGTATACTTACTTTTTAATTAGTGTTTTATCCATTAATAGATTTCTACCACAAACTCATCTTTCACTCTAAAACATAATACAACTCAAAAATACTCTATTTATCCTAATCGTACAAGGTTCCAAATATTAACACATACCATTTAGATTAGGAAAACTATTTTGTAATAACCAGGGACTTCCTGTACGCTAGTGGTATGTAATAAAGGAATGTCACACTATGGTTGTGGGTTTCATTCCTGCATCTTTGTCCGATGCAATGGGTTATCCCCCAACCTGCATGTTTTTCTTTTCCTAAAGCTATAGTATTATAATATTCCTAAAATAATCTTCAGAAATTTTTTAACCTTAAACAATACTATCCAAAGTTCAACTTAATCCATTCCAACCTTTATAGTTATCCAAAATACCTCAGTCCAGACTTTCTCTAAAAGGTCTCTAAATTCCAAAAATCAATTGTAACATCAGATTCCACAAACAAAGGAAAGTTTCTCTTATCTTCACATACTAAAAATACGATTACCTTCATCATATTAAATCATTAATGAAAAAAAAGTACTGCAGTACAATCCTTATATATATCACACTATTCTTATAACCAGAATATAATCCTTTAGTCCAAAAGCACCAATACATTAATTATTCTGCTTCAACTGTAGTAACAGCATATGATTGGCCTTGATCACTTGACCTTTTCTAAGGTAAGTTTCCCTGACGTTTAGGACATTCATTTTCATAATTCCCCATTTCCCTACAATTTTAGAATTCAACATTAATAGCCTCTTTCTTTCCCTTGCAATCACGAGCCTAGTGACCTTTCTCTCCATAAACTGTCATGTTTTTAGGCAAGTACCATGGTTATTCATCCCACAATTATCACATAATGGAAAAATATCCTTTCCCCTTTTCCCTTTATATGTCTCTTGTTCCACCGTTCTCTTCTTCTCTTGCTTTACTTTATTTTCTTAAGATTTAGAGAATTCCTTTTTCGTCTTGATAGCACATGAGACAATATCTTCATATGATGAGAAGGATTGTGAGACTAATGCTCGACGAAGAAAAGTTTTTAACCCATCAAAGAAATGATCAATCTTACTCCTTGGGATACGTATGTAATCTGTTGAATGCCTCGCTTACCTTGTAAAGTTAGAATCATACTTTGCGACATTCTCATCCTCCTTTTGTCTCAGACTCAGAAATTGCCTTTCCATATCTGCTCGATGGTCATGAGGAAAGTATTTTTCTACGAAAAGATCTTTGAACTCCCTCCATTCCATATTTGATACATCATCATCTTCCTTTGTGTTCTGAATCAATTACCACCATTGATCAGCATCTTCATTGAGACGATAAACAGCCATGATAACCTTTTCCCTTTCACTACTCCCCAAGGCATGGAATATTTTTTCTAAGGAATTTATCCATTTCTCAGATACTAAGGGATTTGTACTCCCATAGAATGTTGGTGGTTGTTATCTCATGAAATGATCTAACATTGATCCTCCACATTATAGATCAGGGTGGTCTATACGAGTAAGGTTATTATTCATAACCTGAATGAGTTTTCCCAGTATGGTGATAAGCTGATCAGCACCAGTTGCATCACCAACTCCACTATAATTATCTTAAGTAGGAGGGAAATCCCTACATGGAGTGCATGCATTGATACAGTTTCCATTTCTTCCACTAGGCTCCATTTCTAAACAATGTCATAAACTAGATTAGTTTATTGATAGAAATACATAATTCCAAACATGCAAAACACTTAACATAAATTGAACAATTTATGGATATAATCCATAATCATAAAAGTGTTTTTTTGAGGAAGTATATACTCATAAACCCTTCATAATGGTTTGTAAAGAAAATTAGAATTATCCCAATCATATCCCCTGGGAGTGTCGTAACCAAGAGTGAAGCAAGGCCCGTTGTCGTGTACAAGGATACACCAAGTCAAGTCCAAAACTCATTGTCGGAGTTTTCACTCCTAGGTACATCTATGCCAGAGCCGCCTCTACTTGATCGTATCCAGACAGGTATGTATTTCTCGGAAAATACATAAAATCTCTACTTTACCAAAATTCTTGGATGTTATTCTATACTAATCCTCAAAGTCTATCTTAAGGCTATGTGCTCTAATCAGAGTTTATCTAAATCTAGCTTCTAAGGTTAGTACTGAAATGCCTCTGATACCAAAAGTAATGCCCCAACCCCAGTTACCTAGAGTCGGTGCATTATTATGTAACATTGGCATGATCACAAAAGATCATGTCTCGAAAGACCGATTAGTTTAGTAGCCATGGAAACACTAGATGCATTCTTAAATGTTACATTAAATCATAAGGTGAAAAACTACAATAACATAGTATTCATAGTCCACACCCATATCCCCTTCAGTATATCCCTGCAGGTCAGTGATAAAATATTTCTTCATATCCTGGGAAAATAAAACATAGAAATGGGTGAGCTCAGATGCTTAGTAAGGATAACAATATAGTGGAAACTTTCGTAAATAAACATAAACATTTAAGGCAATGTATGACTGAAACAAAATCATTTTAAACTTGATCTTCAGCATCATATGACAATATAAAATGAAATAATTTCATTTAATTATTGACATGGATATTTTACTAGTCGAATAACCACATGCAATATCAATAACCACTTTCATAATGTTGGAATGTATAATGCCAGACTATCATAACCAGGTAGCCAAGGCCTCGCGCCAAGACTAAAAATAAGATTTTGTCAAGGCCTTGTTCCAAGACACTAGTTTGTCTCATGAGACCTACCGATTCATCGAGGAGCTATAGCAGGCTCCACCCATCACATAATAAGTCCAATGCATTCCTTATATGAAAAAGTTTAAACATATCATAAACCATAACATAGTCGTTTCACAAAAAGCATGCATAAATGAAAAAATAACATTTCCACATTTAAATCACAAGATACTAATACAAAACTATGATATAATAAATCTATTTTCAATACCAAAATAAAAGAATGCTAAACCTGGTATTTATTTTTCATTTTAAAAATATTTATGGCTTTTAGTGGTAGCCGAAACTCAAATAATGGTCATGGCAGTAGAGAAGTCATTGTCGCCACATACGTACGACAAGAAAATATACCCTTTTTTCATTTAGTAAATTGATTCATATAAAAAGATTCCTTTTGAATAAATGTAAAATCCAAAGGGGTTTATACACCATATAAAAGAAGGTTGTGTATAAAACAAAATATGCCTCAAGGAAGGAGATTGAGACGAAGTCACTTACATAAATCATATTATTGAAGCGAGACTTAATATAGTTGATGGAATATGTATATACATTGTAAGTAAAAATAATTCAACATATTATATATAAAAACCATCACACAAACACTTTTAATACCACATAAATAACCAAGTAGGATGTTAACCCAATGAATGGAAATTCGGTTAAGAAGCTCCCTTACCTCGTGTCCGACTTGACCCGATCGATCTTTAACCTTCTAAATAATAAACTAGATTTAATTTATACTTGATTAATAACCTTTTTAAAGTTCATTATTCCATTTTTATCACTTATTACAATGTTATTAACATTATGTAATTATTTAAGTTAATAACGGTCGTTTTGTCGATCTTAGGTACTTGAGTCAAAAATAAACTTCTTATAATTACAAGTTGTTCATGTGGTAAAATATACATTATATCCAGAATTATTTTCATGATTTAGATATCATATATATCATATATATATCATATATATCCAGTATATATATTCATTTATAATATTACATAACATTTAGAGGTATGAAATGAAATGCACCGTTCATGGAGACGGTAAGCTGTACGTACACATAAACGCTACTTTCATCTCTATTTCGTATTTAATAGAATGAAAACATAATGATATAAAGGTATATTATAATTCCATTATAATATCATATATAATATCATTTAATCCATCCTTTACATGTCCCACATATGGCATTAACGATTCAAATCACTTTGAGGGGGCGGTAATCCGCACTTCCTAAAATGAAATTATCGCGTTTACCCATAATGGAAATCATAAAGGTTTTCCATAAATGAAAAATACAGAAGCATAAGGAAACAATAAAAATAATATATATCATAAATAAATATAGTGACTTCTTAATGTACACCATGATAGGTTTAAAGAGAAGAATGAACAATCATCGTTTCATGAGGCAGTAATTCGCCACCCACAGAAACAGTATGTTCTTTAACCATTAGACGAAGGTGTGTGTAAGTTTATTCAAATAAATCTCATAAAAACATCATTGTATATTTAATACACTTTTGTTGTTACAAAATAATGTAATAAAAAGAGTTTTAGGGGTTGGAGAAGAAAAATAAAACAAAATAACATAAGAGGAAACATTACCTTAAAATCGGGTAACACTTTTTTATTTGAGCCAAAGGCTTATTTGGGAAGACTTCTGCCCAAAGTGAGGCTTCTAGGAGTAATATAGTGAGCTTTAGAGAGTATTTGGGTAGAGTTTGGCTGAGCCAAAAGGCTTTGATGGTGTGAATAAGGTGGTAGAGGTGGGGGCCTTTTATAAGAGGAGAGGAGGGGAACTATTGGAATGTCTTGAAATGTTACATTATTATGAAGTGCGTTTCAGATTTCGAAGGTCCTAAATTATTTATTTCTAGTATAAGGTGATAAGGGTTATAAAGGTACTCATACAATAAGTTTTTTACAATTGTAGGACTTATAATTTACATTATCTTTTCATTTTATTTAAATCATTAATTAATGAGGTAATCGTTGCATCATCATGGTGTCATCAAAAATTTAATTTAATTAATGTCTAAAAATTATAAAAAAAATATCATGATGTAGGAAATATTTTTAGCTTTTAAATGAATATTTATAGTCGAAATGATAATTTATATAACCCCATGTAATAATTGTTTTAGTAAAACAACACATGTTTGTGACAATTTTATTTTTACTTTAAATAAAAAGTTATTAATGTCATTTTCTTACCCAAGTGGCTCCATGGGGTCCCCAAGTTGACCCATGGATTTTATTGGTCGGCCATGACACATAAAAAAAGGATTGGACAAGTGTAAAGGTATTTTCATATTTTTATAATATCTTTTTTACCTTAAATTTCACTAATTAACTTTAATTGTAATTAATAACACTTATTATTCACCAAAAATTATTTTCATCTTATTAACCCACATTTTAATTACCAATGACAACCATGTATTTCTTATTTTTGAAATTCAATTCATAGAAGTGGTAAAGTTTCATTTAAATAAAAAATTAGTTTTTAACTACCACTTAGTAGTTTCACTATTCATCAAAAATTGAAGTTTTTCAGAAAAATACCAAAAACTCACCCTAAGCTATATTTGATATTCATAATTAAAAAACTATGTCTATTCAACAAAATTACAAACATATAGGATGCATTAATTAATTTTATAATTAATTCCCATTGTAAAAACAAATAGCGTGTTTTTTAGAAACAATATCAATCAAAAGATTGACAATTGTTTATGTCCAATTTCAATGTGAAATTAATTCAAATGACCACCATTGGATAAAATGGTAAAATAATATTCTAATTATACTTTAAAACCACTCAATAGTATATTTTATCACTATAAATTATTTTGATTAAAAATGTTGTTTTTAAGTATTTTCACTATTCATCGAAAATTGGAAGTTATCAGAAAAATGCCAAAATTTCAAAAAAAGATAATTTTGATATTCCAAATCCAAAAATGAAGTCCATTTTGAAATATAAAATTTATATATTTTCAAAAATTGGGTATTACTATTCATAATGGCTACTTTGATTGGTCGCGGTGTATTAGAACTCGAGGTTGCGTACAACACACGCTACTCTACTATTCCAAGAGAAGCGTACCCTGGAAGCTTGGGCTGTCACACTGTTTTATCGTAGTTATGACATGAATCATAAGTAGTGAAGTAAAAGATCATTGTGAGTAGTGATTTGTGGCGGTGCTTTGTGGCAGTGCAAAGGGTTTTGATGGAGATATTTGAAGTTATAATGAGCCTTACGAAGGGTGGATTTCCTTGGAGCATTGCATAGAGAGAGATGCATTGTGACGATGTATTTCACCGATCTAAATTACCCGCCTAAATAAGCATAGATCCTCATTTGAACATGCCTATAAATAAGTGGCCACCACTCTTTATTACACATGATTTTGATAGAGAAAACCTAGGATCAATTTGACGTCATGAAGAAAGAGGATCTCTATAAATCACGTTTTCAATGTGTGCTTGAGCTTCGTGAAGAGACATTCAATGTATGGATTGAATCAAAATCTTCTAAGTCATGTTATATTCATCAATATGGGGTGTTTCACATTGGCTAAATTAGATTCATGTTGTAGGTCTCTCTAATAGTCCGTGAGCTTTCCAATGTTGGTTTATTTCTGAGGTAGTGATCTTTGCAATATAGGTTTCTATGTGATCCAGTGAGTTTTGTGAAAGGTTGTGCTCTATGAATGTGTGAGCTTTGTGAAATGGTGTTCTCGGTGAAGGGTTGAGCATTGTGAAGGGGTTTCGAAAGGCTGTATTGAGAATCATTGATGAGTGGTTAGGGATTTCAGTGAGCATTTACATAGGTATTTTATGGAAGAACTGTATAATGTGAGAAAGAGAAAAAGACATCAATTCCTATATGTTTAAGCAACCTTAATGTTGATAAACAGAGTTTGACTTCCCTTAGAGCTGTAATCTAAGCGGAGATCATGTAACTAATCTAAGGGATGTACTGATCTATCCCTGATCATTTGTAAACAAAGTGTACCTAGAATAGAGTGATATTGACTGAACTCTTTTACTCCACAACTAGTTCATATTAGTGGATTTATGTATGAACGAAATACTGATGGTGTATCCTCCATGGATGTACCCCTTTGTGGTGAACCATGTTAAAGTGTTGGGTTATCTCTTTGCTTTATTTTTTCGATAGATTTAACGTGTTACAACAATTGTGGGAACTAGATCCAAAACCTTAAAAAGTCAAAGTTGAAACCTCGATTCACCCCTCCCCTCTTAATGTGTTTCAAGGTCCTTCAAGTGGTATTAGAGGTAGGATACTAGTATTTTATCTCTCTTTTATTTCAAGTAGAATTTTGAAAACATTAGTGGAGTTCATCAATTCGATTAAAGTAATTTTCATATTTGGTTGAATACAATGAGATCTCATCTAAGGTCTCTTGTAATGGAATTATTCTTATCTACTGTGAAAGGAATACATGTTACTGATCTATATGGGCTGTCTAGCAATGATGCAGATAGAAAAAATATAGATGTTGCTGAAATAGCACTAAATTGTTTCACTGCAGACCTTTTTGATGAGATTGATATAATGGTGATGAGTTTGAACCTAGAAAAGTCTATGTCGGGTAAACATGAAACTGTTTATAAAGTATATAGAAAAGTGAATGTGGAGAAACTACAAATCTTGCACAATAGGTTTGACGGTCAAAAGTGTCCTCCTCATGATAACGTAGACTATTTATTCAATCAAATTACTAAGGTGGTTGGAGAAATATGAGGTCTAGGTGAAGTAATAAAAGTCATATATATTTTAACAAAAATACTGAGAAGACATCCAAACCTATGTAATGAAAAGGTTTCAGCCCTTATGAATGATATATTTCTAACAATTCTTTGTATGATCTACTATGCAGCCTGATGGCATATGTAATGAGGGACAAACTAGAAGACGCTATGATTCGTGTGAGAAAGGAAATGGTATTAAAATCCATGGGCATGCTAAAAATTTCATTAGATAGTACTGGTGAAGACAGTGAAGAAAAATAAATTATTTCACTTATTACCAAAATGATCAAGATTGGAAAATGGATAGTTAAAGGTAAGTTTCCTATTTTTTTCATTCATTTTGGGAATTTTGGGAACATTTCTTCATAGTTCATAAGAATTTGTGTTTATTAAGAGAGTGAAGCTGAAAACATATTGATTCCTCAAAAAAAATTCAGAATGGGAGACTTCAAATCTGCAAATAATGTACAAAAAATGTTTTGTTTGTGAATTAGATGGGAATGATAATAAATTCTGTGAAGAACAATATGAACTAAAATTTAAAACTATAGACCGTGTTTCTATTATGATAAAATTTAAAAAGCTGGAAAAATTGAAAAAGAAATGGAGATAAACAATTTTCAATCAATGCCAATAAAAATTTATAACTCAAAGACGATTTTGGTATGATTGAGAATATATGTAAGAGATACAACATATGGAATGAAAGGGTGGAAGAATCATAAGAATATGTTGATCATCTCGAGGATGAAATTTAATGTCTAGAATAACTTGTAAAATTACAATCTTCAATCCAATAAAGGACTAATTATATAGTGGAACTAAAGAAAATAATTGAATAATCGGAAATGGTCATCAATTCACTTACCTCAAGACTAAATTTGAAGTCAAAAACTATAGAGGATCTCGATGAAGAAGTTTTTACTCTTACGAGTTTTCTCAAAATTGAATCATTTTCAAAAGAAGTAAAGATGAAAATAAAATTTGGTAGTTTCCCAAATGTTGAGCTATTGGAGAGAGAAAAATTATGTTTTTATGGAGTTGAACAGATTTTTACTCATCAATGTACCGCATGCATGGGAAACATTGGAATCAATTTTGATGCCAAAAAATGAAACGTTCTAAATAAGGTGGACTATAATAAAGTCAAGGTAAAGGTTGATCATGCTGAAAAGATACCATAAGTTCTAAAAAAGAGACATGCAAAACAAACTAAAAGAAGAATAAAAGACTATCCTCGAGCTTCCAAGAATGAAAAGTATTCAAACAATTTTCCAATAGAAAAAGGAATGAGGATCAATTGAGGTGAAAATAAATTTCTTCTTAAAAATATTAAATTATGTGGATATATTGGTCATACCATTACACATTTTAAAGAGGAAAAGAACTATCTGAATGGGGAAAGGTAGGAGTTCAAAAAAGGAGAACAAATTCAAATCTTACTGCTTGTTAAAGAAACAATATTTATGGATATTTTTTTCATTGTTCCAATTTTGGACACAAAGATGTTTGTAGCATGGATATGAGTGACATGGTCCCCTAATACCAAAGTTAGAGAGAAGTCAATGCTCTTCATCAAGATAGTGTTTCTCCTTCAAATAGGTTTTCTCCTCTGGAAGATGTTTTTGAATATAAAGATCATGTGTACGTGGAAGATATACATGAAAGTCCATCGGCATCCAACATTCAGTCAAAAATTTCATTTAATGAAAAGTGGAAAATTGGAAAATCCAAACATACAGATGTAGCTCTCAAAGCTACCAAGAGAAGCTGCTCTGGGATTCTTGATAGTGGATGTTCTTCCAACATAACAGGTAATGCTGACTTACTAACGAATGTTAAGAAATTTTTTGATAGAATAGTAAAGGTTCGTTAATGACGGTGCATTAAATATCAAAGTGAGTGGATTTACAGAAATATCTAATAGAGAGCTGAAGACGACTGATTATCTTTATGTGGATCATTTGTGGCACAATTTGTTTATTTTTATGTCAAATCTATGGCATTGGACTCCTAGATACATTCAATCAAAAAGGATGCACTATAAAAGGAAAGACATGAAATCCTCTCATGAAAGGATGTAGAACATATGGAATCTTATATAAAATATGCATCAAAGAGAACATATGCTACATAAAAGTTGAAGAAAATAATAAAGTGTGGGATCAGAGATTGGTACATATTAATTTAGGAGTACATAGATATTATTTAAATTCAAAAAATTGTCATGGATATCCCCAACCTGAAGTGCAAAATGGAAAACACTTGTGATGCATGCATACGTGGGAAGCTAGTATGTTTTTCATATCGGCCAAAGATGAAAAGGGAATGAATGTTCTTGAACTCATCCATACACATGTATATAGTTTGATAATGGTTTCTAGAATGAAGGGAGAAAGGTAATTTGTCCTTTTTATTGATACTATTTCATAATGGCCTCTACGATGGTTATACACAAGAAACGCCTAGTTCTTGATTGTATGAAGTCATATCACCGAATTGTAGAGAATGAAATTGGACTGGTGATTAAAGGGTTGTAATATAATAATGTTGGGGAATACACATCCATTGAGTTTGAAAATTATCTTTAGAAGCATGAGATTCAACATGTTGTGGCTTCTGTGAGAACTGTTGAGAATAATTGAGTTGTCGAGAGAAGAAATCGACAGGTCAAAAACATGGCTAGAACTATGCTAATTGACAGTTGTATTCCATGACATTTCTAGAAATATGCTGTTAAGGGTTTAGTGTATTTCCAAAATACAAGAGGACTCTATAAGGGTGTGATAAAGACACCATATGAATTTGGTCTTGTATGGAATCCCTCTTGGTTATATTTTCATTTTTTGAAAAGTAAACGATTCTTCCAAAACAATGTAGAAAATCAAGGTAATTGTGGGGAAAATGTAGATGAAGGGACAATTCATGGATACTCAATAAACAGAAAAGCGTACAAGTGCTTCAATAAGATATTGGGAAGGATTTTGAAAATCACTGATGTTATTATTTTTGAGGAGAAAACCACAAATGCATCAAAGAACTCTTATGTTGATATGAAAAAAGAAGTGAAGAAATGTGTATATGGAAAAATTGAAAATACAGAAGTGGGGAAGGTATACAAGAATCGTAGGAGTAACATCATGATGTTGACTCAGAAAAAGAATTAGAAGAAGAAACCATGGTTAAAGAGAATTTGATTGAACCTCACAATAATAATCTAAGAGAAGTGATTGATTAATCAGACATTATCGGAAAAAATGTTGCACCTACAAAGACAAGGGGAATGGATAATAATGTAAATTCGACAGTCTTATCAGTTGTTGAATCATCCTCATTTGAATTGGATATAATGGATGAGTCATGGGTGAATTCCATTAACGAAGAGTTAGATATGATTGTAAAAAATTAGACATGGGATCTTATCAAGTGACCTAATGGTGACATTGTGATTAATAAAAAGTGGATTTTCAAGAAATAATTTGATGAGAATTGATATGTGATCAGGAATAATTTTTTCTTGGTTTGTAAAGGATATTCAAAATTAAAAGTAGTTGATGTTGAAAATGAATTTTTTTCCCATATAAATACTGGAGTCAATCAAGAAATTTCTTGTCATGGAAATCCAAAGAGGTTATAAAGTGTATCAAATTGATTTCAAGACTACATTTTTAACTGGATTCATGGAAGAATATGCCTATATTGAAAAACAGGTGGGTTTCCTACTATGAAATGATGAAATGAAGGTATGTAGATAAAATAAATAAATATATGGACCGAATCATTCACAACAGGTGTGGTACTCTCTACTGGATTCATATTAGAAAAATTCTTGAATTCAAAACAGTAGGAGTGGATCACAATGTCTATGTGAATAATTCTAAAAAAGATGAGTCCATGGTATTACTATAATTTGATGAAATTATTTTCAGTGGAAGCATCCAGGGATTAGTGGATTCAAAACACATGAAATCAAAAATTATATGTCAATGATAGGTAAACACGCATAATTTTTAGTGACATAGGTTATTCAGAATATGGATTAGACATTCATTTACCAAGAGAAGTATGTAAGTGAGAAATGGATGAAATTTAGTATGCATTATTACAATCCAATGTCAACTCCAATTGTAGTTAGAACAAAACATCAAAATCATGAGGATGTGACATCTATGTATCTAACAATGTATAGGGGAATCATTGGGTAGTTACTATACCTGATAGTGACACATCCTGATATTGTCTTGGCAACATACTGAGAGGCATACATTTAGAGTAATCTAATTGAATAACATTTGACAGTAGTGAAAATAATCATGAGGTACATTCAATGTACATATAATTTTGGGTTATACTTTGATTCATGAAGAAATAGTTAACTATTAGTGTTTTCATATGCTGACAAGGCTAGTGATTTAGTGTATAGAAAGTCTACTATTGGCGGAGTGTTCTATATTTTGATGAAATGTGTGGGTTGGTTGAGTAATAAATATGAAATAACTTCCCTTTGTGCTGCTAAAGATAAAAATATATCTTCTACGAAATCATTCACTAAGCTACATTGGATGAAACAACAACTATCTGATATAGGTGATGTGGTGAAACTACTAATGGTGATTTACTCTAACAACAATACTGTGATCAATTTCATGAATAATCTAGTTCAACATTCTGATATGAAGCTTATTAAAATTATATATATCTTCATCAATGAAAAGGTTGAACAAGGAATAGCTAAAATTGATAATGGGGGAACTGAGGAGGAAGTGAATGATATTATTACCATGCCACTATCAGAGGCCATTTTTGAACAATGTGGATTGACCCTCGGGGTTCAACCACTGCCCTGTGCTTGAAGAGGTTACATTTTTTTTTCCGTTCCCTAGCTGTATTAACTATTTTGATCTGTTTATGGTTGTGACGTAGGTATATGGGGGAGATACGATCTAGTGGGAGGTTTTTCTAAGCTCTACAAATTTTTGAATACCCGTATTTGGGTGTATAACCAACGGGGGAGAAATAACTAAATTCAATGAGGAAATATAGAGGTTGCAATATTTTTTTTCCTGGATGCAATGTTTTGTTTTATATGTAGGTTTGTTATAGTATAATGTTAAGGAACACGACATTCTTGTGTCATAAGGAAACAATCATTGTATTCATTCGAACACATGATACAACAAATCATTAATTACCTCTTGTTTTCTACATCAATCATTTCTCGAGTATATATAGTGTTGGATGAATTGATTCTTGTGTATCATTTTTTAATAATTGGTGGTGATCTCTTTAATTTTTCAAAAAATTTCTAAAAAACCCAATGTGGGAGATTTTTGGAACAAGGGATCTTATTTTCTGGAAATGGTGCATGTTTTGTGATTGTTTTCAATCATCTAATAGATAATCAAGGAGATTGAAAGGAGAGGGATCATACAATTCATGCCGAAAACAGTTTTGATGGTGGATTTGTTTCCCAATGTTTTCCATATTTTTGGGGTCCAAAGTTTGGAGAATGGAAATAATTGAGAAAAGTGGTTTTTTATTGAAGGCATCATAAAAATATTGAAAAGGAATGTGTTTTGAAAATATGGGATTAATGAAGTGTTTTTGGAAAATAGAACAAAATTGTGGTGGTTCTCTCTACGATTACAAGAATTTGAGCTTTGGTTTTCATGAACGGTACTTATTTGGAATCAAGATTTTATAAATATGGAAAAGGAAAAGATTTTGCAAATTTGGGCATGATTTTATTTGATGAACTGATGTTTAATTATTTGAGATGGCATTTCTTCACAATTACGATGAGCATCGTGAACTATTATGGAAAGGATCTTTGTGAGTGGTTCTTAATGATGGTGTTTTTTGATGGTGCAAAGGGGTTTTTATGGATATCCATATGGTTTTGAATATTATTGCGAAGGTGGAATTTTTTAGGAGCATTGTGATGAGAGAGATGTGCCACAAAGATGTATTTCACTAATCTAGATTTAATTCCTGAAGAAGTGGAGCTTCGAGCTCGACCATGGCTATACATAAGAGTCCACCCCTCTTCATTATGCTTGATTTTGAGAGGGAAAACATTTGATCGATTTGATTTCTTGATGCAAGAGGTTCTCTACAAATAATGTTGTTCTATGTATGATTGAGCTTCACGAAGAGACATTTTAAAGTCTTGAATGATGCCAATGATTCTATGTCATGTGTGATTTGTGAAGATAGATTGTTTCGTGTCAGATCAACGAACTTCAAGAAGTAGGTTTCTCTACAAGTAAGTGAGATTTGTAATGTAGGTTTCTCTATGAGTCAATGTGCTTTGTGATGTAGGTTTCTCTATGAGGAAATGATCTTTGTGATGTGGGCTTCACTATGAGGTAGTGAGTTCTGTGAGGGGTTGTTCTCTACGATTGTGTGAGCTTTTTCAAAGTGGTGTGCTTTACGAAGGGTTGATCTTTGTGAAGGGGATTTGTGAAGTACTGTATTGAGTGTCAATGTTAGGTGGACAACTATTTCAATGAGAATCTAATTAGGACATTGATTCAAGTAGTGTATCATTGTAGATAGATACATAGATTTCAATTCCAATCTATTTAAGCAAACTTCATGTAGATAAACCGAGTTTGACTTCCCTCAAAGGAGTATGCTAGGTGGACCTTACAGATGTAATCTAGAGGATGAAGTGATCTATCTGTGAACATTTGTAAAGGTTGTGTTCCTAGAATAGAGTTATTGTGACCGAACTATTGTACTACAAAACATGTGAATATTAGTGGATTTGTGTATAATTGTCACACTGCTTATGTATGATCATTGGGCATATCCCTTTTTCATGAACCAATTAAAAGTTATGTGTCCCCTCTTTGCTAATGTTTTTTTGACATATTAAACAGGTTCCAACCAATGTGGTAACAACATAGAAAACCTTAAAATGATAATGTTGACACCCCGATTCACCCCCTGTCAGGGTGTTCTTGGGGTCCTTAAATTGGTATCAGAGGCTGGTTACTAGTGTTTGATATTTCTTTTTCCATCATGGATTATTCATCCAACTTAAGGGTATTTCCCCTCATTGATGGAATTATTTTTCAGATTTGTAAGAACATAATGAAAAATCATGTAATGTCTCTTATAATGGAAGTACTCTTTGTAGTAGTGGTAGGAATACAAGTTACTGATCTTGTAGGGATGTCTATGGATAATGTAGACCAGAAAATTTTAGATGCAGATGCTAAAGCACAAAATGATATCTCTATAGCCCTTTCTGATTAGATCAATCTAAAGGTGATGAATTTTACCTCAACAATGTCTATATGGGATTACTTAAATATATATATGAAGGAGATAGAAAAGTGAAGGAGGTGATACTACAAGTCCGACAAAATATGTTTGATGATATGAAGATGCTACATGTTGAGAGTACATACTTCTTCTTCTATCGAATTAATTAGGTGGTTGGAGCAATTCGAGGAATAGATGAAGAAATCAAAGGCATCGACATTTAAAGGAAAATATTGAGAATTCTTCCACCCCTATACAATGTAATGGATTCAACTATTGTGGAAATAGATGTTTCCAAACATTCTCTGGATGATCTATTGAGCAGATTGGTGGAATATGAAATGAGATTCAATCCAAATGATGCTACAATTTAGGTGTGTATGGAAATGTAACTAAAAGCCAGGGACAAGATAAAAATTTTCATAGATAGTAGTGGTGAATACAATGAGTAAGGAAAAAATTATTACTATCATTGCCAAAAAGTTCAAGAATGTTAAAGGAAAATTAAAAGGTAAGTTTTCTCTGATTTGCTTTCATTGTGGCAATGATGGTAACATTTTCTCTCACTGCTTATCAACGTTCAATGATAAACAGAAAAAATGAAGACATATAGAAGCCTCATAAAAGGCTTTTCAAAAAGGGAGACTTTAAATAGGGAATGAAAGTACATAATAATAATTTCTTCTTTGAAGAAACCATGCTTCAATGCTAGAAACTATTATAAAGAAAGAACCATTGATAGATAAAACTAGAGATAAACAGTTGTTAATAAATGACATCCCATGTTACAACTCATGTATTATTATGGAAAGCATGAGAATAAGTGTTAGAGATGAAATAAGAGGAATACAATGGTGAAAAAATCAATAGAATATGTTCATCATCTTGAATATTAATGTGAATGAATGGAAGAACTAGTAAAATTAGAGCCTTCATTCTTTTAAAATACTGATGATATAGTGGAAATAATGATCAAAATTGATGAACAAAAATGGAAATCAATGACCTTACCTTGAGACTAGAGAAGAACCAAAACATATAGGGGATCTATGAAGAATATGTTACTCTCAGGGGAATGCTCAAAAGTGAATCAAGTTCAAAATAAGCCATAAGAAAATAAAATTTGGTAAGATCTCAGATAATGAGCTATTGGAGAGAGAAAAGTGATATTTTGATGGATTTCAAATGATTTTTAGTGATCAAAGACCTAAACGTATGGGAAATAATGGAATCCGTTATGATGACAGAATAATAAATTCTACAAATAAAGTGTTCCAAAATAAAGAAAAGATCAATGTTGATCATGATGAAATGTTATTAGATGTGATGAAAAGTGACTCGTAAAAAAATGAATGGAGAACATGAGACTATCATTAAGAATACAGTAATGATAGACATTCAAAATATTTTCCCAAGGAAGATGTCATTAGGATAAATCATGGTGAGAAGACATTTCTCTCATGAAGTGTTAGTTTTATGGATATCTTGGCCATACTAAGTCATATTGATAAGAGGCAAAGAGATATCTATATGGGGGAAATCTAGGAGTTCAAAAAAAGAGAAAAAATTCATACCCTTCTTCTTATAGATGAAACAATTTATATGAATTTTTTTTCATAGTTATAACTATGGAAGCAAAGATGTTTATTGGAGGCATATGATTGACAAGGACACCTCATACTGAACTCAGACACTAGTCCATGTTCTTCATGAATAAAGTGTTTATATTTCAAAAAGGTTTTCTCCACTGGGTGATGAGTTTGAATATGAAGATCCCATGTGAATGGATGTGATAATTGAAAGTTCATGAACATATTACACTCAATCCAATATATCATGTAATGAAAAGAAGAAAAATGAGAAATCCAACCATGCAGAAGTAGAACTGAAAGGTACAAAGTGAAATAACTCATTGATTCATTATAGAGGATTCCCATCCCTCATGATAAGTAATGCATACTATCTAACGAATATTTAGAAAAAGGTCCATGGAATAGTAAGGTTCGGTAATGATAGTGCATTAATGATCAAAGGTAGTGAAAGTGATGAATTGGCTAATGTTGGGCTAAAGAAGACTACATTTTTTTCTTTTATTCTTTTCCACATAATCTACTTTTTGTAAGTCAACTCTATGACTCGAGACTCATTGTTACATTCAATCAAAAACACTACACTATAAAATGAACGACATGAAATCCAGACATGAAAGGATGTAGAATAGATGGAGACTTATATCATGTTGACTGCAAAGAGAACATATGTTATCTGACAGTAGAAGAAGAGAATAACTTGTCTCATAAAATATTGGGACCTATTAATCAAAAAGATGTAGAGAATATTTCAAGGCTAAAAATTATCATGGATATCCCCAAATTTATGTGTATGTGGGAAAATGCATGTGATGAATACATATGGGGGATGTCATCTATAATTCGTATCGAAACAAGTAGAAAAGGGACCTTAATCTTCTTGATCTCATCCATATAGATGTCTGCAGTCTTGTAAATGTTGCTGGAATGAATGGAGAAATGTACTTCGTCATTTTATAGACTAGTATTGCAGAAGGACCTATGTGATGGGAATACATAAGAAAATAAATGTTCTTTTTTGTATGAGGAATTATCGTCGGATTGATGAGAATGAAACTATACGGATGATTAAAGTGTTGTGATCTATGAATGGAGGGGAATAAATGTCGATCGAGTTTGAAAATTATGTTAAGAATCTTGTGATTAAACATGATGTTGCTGTTTTGAGAACCACACAGCAGAATGGAGTTATTGAGCGATGAAATAGACAGGTCAACAATATGTCTAGAACTATGCTAATTGAGAGTTGTATTCCTCGACATTATAGGAAAGAGGCTATTCAAGATGCAATTTATATTCAAAATTGAACAGGGCTCTATATGGGTGGGGAAAGATAGCATATGAATTTTGGGATGGATGGAAACCCTCTTTAAAACATTTTCATTTTTTCTAATTTAATTGTTTCATTGGAAACAAGGAATGGAATCAAGGGAAGTATGGTGACAATATAATTGAAAGAATATTTCATGGATACTGAATAAATTGAAACTCCTAAAAGTGTCTCAAGATGTGCTTGGGAATGATTGTGGAAACCAGTGATGTTATGATTATTGATGATAAAACAAAAAATGCTAAAAAGAACAATTATGATGATATAATAAAATAATAGAAATTGTGTGAACATGGAACAGAAGAAAATATAGAGGTGGTGGAAGGTGTAAAATATTCACAGGAGTCACATCATTAATTTGATTCAGATGAAGTATCGGAAGAAGAAACCATGGGTGGATAGAATTCAACTGTACCTCACAGGACAAATTGATGAACATATATTGATCCATCCGACATTACCGGGGATAAAAATTTACCTACACAAGGAAGGAGAATGAGGAATAATAAAAAATCTACATTCCAATTAGTTTTAGAAGCATCCTCATTTGAAGAGGCAACGAAGGATGCATCCTGGGTAAATTCATTGAATGAATAGTTTGACTATATTAACCAAAATCAGACATGGGATCTTGTCAAGAAACCCCAATTTCACAGTGTGATTCGTAAAAATTGCATTTTCAAGAATAAACTTTATGATCATGGAAATGAGATCACAATTAATTCGTGCTTGGTTTTTAAATGATATTCACATATAAAAGGCGTTGATGTTGAATAGATATTTGATCTTGTAGAAAAATGGACTAAATCAGGATATTTCGTGGAATTGAAGTCAATCGAGGTTATAATTTGTAACAAATCAACATCAAGACTGCATTCCTAAATGGAGTCTTGGAAGAATAAGTCTATATTGAACAACAGATGGAGTTTCTGAACATAAACAATGAAATTAATAGTATTCCAATTAATGAAAGCACTCTATGGACAGAAGTAGGCACAATGGGCATAGTACTATTGACATGATTCATATCTGAAAAATCATTAATTCAATTGAAGAGTAGTGGATCACAATCTCCATGTGATGAATTTTTAAAAGGACAAGTTAATGTTTTGAGTATACATTGATGATATAATTTTTGGTGGAAGAGGGGAGGGATCTGTGGATTAATTTTCCAATCACATGAAATCAGAATTTAAAATCTCAATGATAGGTGAAATCACATATATTTTAGGGCTATAGAAGATTCAAAATAAGGAATAGAATTTCACATTCCAACAGAAGTATGCATTAGAGATACTGAATAAATTTACTATTCATGATTCCAATCCAATGTCAACTCTTATTGTGGTTGGAGAAAACATAGAAAAAATGATGATGGGACTTCTGTGGATCCCATAATGTATAAGAGAATCATTGGGAGCTTACTATACATGATAGCGACATGGCCTGATATTGTCTTTGCAAACATGGTTAGCTTACTGCTTTCAGAGAAATCTGATGGAGGAACATTTGGCGGCAGGGAGAGAATCATAAGGTACATTTATGGTACAGATAAATATGGGTTATACATTGATTCAAGAATAATTAGTGAACTATGGGTGTTTTCTATTGCTGACTGGGATGGTGATGCAGTGGATAGAATGTTAAGTAGTGGTGGAGCATTCTATATTGGGATGAATTGTATGGGCTGGTTGAGAAAGAATCATGAATGTGCTTCTCTATGTATTGTGGAATATTAATAAATCTCTACTAAAAATCGTTCACTAAGCTACTTTGGTTGAAATAGCTGTCTAATATTAGTAACGAGGTGAAACTACCAATGATAATTTACTGTGACAACATGAGTGCGATCGATCACACGAAGAATCTAGTTCATCATTATAGTATGAAACATATTGAAATTAGATACCATGTCATCAAAAATATGTTTGAACAATGAATTGTTAAAATTGATCATGTGGGAACTGATGAGAAAGTGTCTGATATTCTGATCATGCCACTATCAATATTCATGTTTGAAAAACATCAGTTGATCCTAAATGTTTAGAAACCTCCCAATGCCTGAAGAGGTTATGTTTTTCCTTTACCCCCATTTGTATTAACTATTTTGATATGTTTATGGTCATGATATAGAATTACGGGGGATATACAATCTAGTGGGAGTTTATTCTAAGATCTACATATTTTTGAATACTAGTTTTGGATTTATTTTCAATGGGTGTGAAATCGATAAATACAATGAGGAAATATGGGGAATGTAAGGTTTTTTTATAGTTTTAAAGTTTTCTTCTAGATGAAGGTTGTTTATAGAATAATGTGAAGGGAGACAACAATCTGGTGTTATGTAAAAATAGTTAGATCATTCATTCAAACATATGAGAACACAGTTTATGTCTTTCCTCTTGTTTTGTTCGCCTATCATTGCTAACATTGACATAGAGTGTTGTCTGAATTTATTCTTTCATATCAGGTTCAAATAATGGATGGCCCTCTATTGATTTTTTTTCTAGATTGGAAACCAAATGAAAGTGGGAGATTTTTGGAACCAGAGATGGTTTTTTCTAGAAATGAAGCATGATTTGTTTTTGTTTTCAATCCTATAACGGATGACTAGGGATATTTCAATTGGAGGGATCAAACATTTCCCAAAAAATAGTTTTGAAGGTGACATTAATTCCCAATGATTTCCAAATTTTTGGGTTCCAAAATTTAACGAATTGAAAGCATTGTGAAAAGTGGTTATTCTTGAAGGCCTCATGGAAATTTGAAAAAGGTGTGAGTTTTTCAAATATGTTCTTAATGAATTCTTTTTAGAAAATCATTGAAGATTGAGATGGTGTGCTATGTGATTACAAGAATTTGAGCATTGACATTCATTAATGGTACTTATCTAGACTCAGAATTTTATAAATATATAAAAGGCATTGATTTCAAGAACTCTGGCTTGAGGTTTTTAAGAAAACGGATTCTTCATGATTTGAGATGGCGTTTCTTCAAAGTTATGACGAGTGTCGCAAATCGCAAAGTAAAGGATATTTGCGAGTCGTGATTTTAAATGGTTTGAAGGGTTTTGATGGAGAGCTTTGTGGTAGGGGAGAGCAATGAGAATGGTGAAATTTTGTAAAGCTTTTCAAATTGAGATATGTGCCACGAAGATGTCTTTGGTCGATCTATATTTGTCTCATGAAGAATAAGAGTTCTGTGTTGGACAATACCTATAAATAAGGGGTCACCCCTCTTCATTACAAACGATTTTGAGAGGGAAACATCTATATCCCTTTGACTTCACAAAGCCAGAGTTGCTGGATGAATCAGGTTTTTATAGGTGTGATTGAGTTTCAAGAAGTGAATTATAATGTATTGAATGATTCCATTGCCTCTAAGTCATGTGAGATTCGTAAATATGGGGTCTTCTGTGTTGGCTCAGTGAGATTTGTGAAGTTGGTTTCTCTATGTGGGATGGAGGGTTGCGACACATCTTTCTATGTGAGGTAGTGAGATTTGTGATGTAGGTTTCTTTGTGAGATATAGATCATTACAAAGTAGGTTTTTCTACCATGTAGTGTGTTCCACGATGATTTGTGCACTATGAAGTAGTGAGTTTTTCAAAGTGGTGTGCTCTGCGAAGGGTTCATCTCTACAAAGGGGCTTTGCAAAGGGTTGTATTGAGTATCAGTGTTGAGTGGTTAGGGATTTCAGTGAGAATTTACTCAAGTCTTGGATGCATGAAGTGCTTTGTGTTGGATAGAGATGAAGACATCAATTCCATTCTGTCGAATAAAACTCCATGTTGATAAACTAAGTTTGAGTTCCCTCAAAGCAGTATGTTAGGGGGGTCTAATGGAAGTGATCCAAGGGATGCAGTGAGCTATCCCTAATCTTTTGTAATGGCAATGTGACTAGAATAGAGTTATTGTCATCAAACTCTTGTAATCCCCAACTAGTGCACATTAGTGGATTTATGTACGACTGATGCACTTTCAGTGTATGCTGCATGGATGTTTCTCTGTATAGTGAACTGATTAAAAGTGTTTTTTCATCTCTTTGATAACGTTTTTCGGACAGATTAAATAGGTTCCTTCCAATGTGAAAAAAGATCCAAAACCATAAAAAGTAATAATTGACACCCTGATCCACCCCACCCCTCTCATGGTTTTCTAGGGTCCTTTATATATTCTAATTAATACCATTTAAATATGATATCTTCATTATGAATTTTTTTATTACCATTAGTGTTTATAATGATCATGATATATTTATAGATCTGACAAACATATTAAATATTGAATAACATAAAGAGTTCATTTTTTCTGTTGATATTATGATAAATTCAAACATATTTGTAGAGGCTGATGTTGATATAAGGGTTATACAAATAAAGAGGGAGGGGAATCTATTATGAATAAATTAAAAAATGTGAATTAGGTTTACTATAATATTCATTATTGGGGATTATGGTAACAAATGATGGAATATTATTTTACTCTTCTATGATAATGGTTGGTTTGGAGTGGGATAATCCAAAAATAGTAATTGAGATTCGTAGTGTCCTTGGTATAGAAGGATATTATTGGATGTTTCATCAAATATTTTCACAACATTCTAATACCCTAAAAATGATAACATGAAAAGGAACTATCTTCATGTGGATAATGGTGTGTAAAAATGGTTCCGAGAACCATAAATGAGATTGTTCACTGTACCAATATTAACTATATCCTCTATCAGATAATCATTTCTTATATATTTTGTTGAGTCATTGAATCTTATGGGTTGTGTCCTCATGAAAACTGAATGGAGGATTTCTTATTATTGATTATAGATTAAGTCTCATGAGAAGAATTATTCTACACATGACATGGAGTTAACTATAGTAATTTTTCTCTAAAGATATGGAAGTTTAATCTTTATGGGGATAATTCTGATATATACATAGGCCACTAGAGTTTGGATCATATATTCAGAAATAAGGAATTTAAAATGAGTCATAGGATTTGGATGGATTTTGTGAAGAGTACCTCTATTAAATTCATTATCACCTAGGCATAGAATATAAAGCCACTAATGAATTATATATAAATTCACCTACTATGATGGAAATAATGAGAAATCAATGTGGTCTATAGCTCAAGGAACTATTATGGTTAGACGTGTGAATCAAATGGGATGGTTTATGTTCATTCCAATCCCAAATTATTTTTCATCCATGATTACTATAAAATATCAAGAATGCTCAATGTGAATTCCTGTTGATACAAAATAAGATAGACATTATAAGGAATGTGATGTTTCTAATGATAAATATTGTTCAGAAAGATATACTAAAATTTCTAACAAGGTTATGTGTATCATATATCTTAGTGATAAAGAAGTATCTTATTGACAAATCTCATAGATCTATATTCTCTATAACTCCCAAAATCACTAAAATGTATAGGGATCATTGAGATCATTATTGGTTGGATAATATAAAAATTATAAATACTAAATGCTCTACAAGGTGCTTGGTGTGTCAACGAGTGATAGCGTTGCAACAAATTCATAAAGCAGTATTATGACCACTACGCATACCACCATGGAAGTGGTAGAATACCACAATAGAATATTTCACTAGTCTCACATGATCATCCATATGAAATAATGTGTTATGAGTTGCAATGGATTGAGTAACCAAAATTACATATTTCATTAATATTTATGAAGATCATTTTCATGACTAACATGCCAATATATAAGCAGATTATGTTTTCAGGCATCATGGGGAACCGATTTGAATCAATTATAATCATAATAAAATGTTTACCACTAAATTATTGAAAATTCAACAACATTCATTGAATAATTAATTGATTTTTTGTATATCCTTATCCACTAAAAAATGATGGACAAAACAAAAAAGAAAATTCATGCACTTGATGAAATTTTTAGAACACTTTAAATAGAATTTAACATTTGATGAGATCCACATATCCCATTACATGTTATCATATACAAAAAAAGGAATCCAATCGAGTATTAAAATGAAACCGTATGTCACTTTCTTTGAGGTGCACTGTAGAAATACATATTTTCAGGAAGTAGTTTGTGAGAGAATGATACATGGGCTTGATATGGTTCAAGAGATGAAAAGTTTTTCATTCCATCCATTAACATACAAAATATACTCATAGTTAATAGAACTCTATGTTGAAAAGTATCAATGGGTGATTTAGTTTGACTTTATGGAAAAAAATAATTTATATATCACGAATAAGAGGAGTCATGCGGTTTGCAATGATATGGAATATTATCTATTGGAAAATTCTTCCATTTGAAATCCTTGATCATATAGGAGTAGTTTCCTATCAGCCAACACTTCCAAAAAATCTAACACAAGTTCATGCTTTTTGACATGTATTTCTCACAATCAAGTAAAAATTCGATCCCTCACATGTACTGAATCTTATGGTTGAACATCTAGAACACGACCTATCTTATGAAGAGAAGCTGGTGGAGAAATAGAAAAATAGATACCGAGCTTCATGCAATTTCAAAACTCCCATTTTCTAAGAGTTATAGAGAAACGATATGTATAATGTGGGGACTTAGTAACTAGAAGAAAAAATAACAAAATTTACCCATATCTATTGTCAAATATGAATATAATTTGAAACTCCGAGGATGAAATTTTTAAAGGGGTAAGAATGTAATGAACCATAATTTTTAATGGATTTTTTTTTTCGAGAAAATGCATGTTAAATTACATAAAATTATACATATAAAAAATATAGATGTACAAATTAATCCTTATCTCATTATTAAATATCAATAAAATATTTAATGATGAATTCAACGTGAACTCAAAACATTTAAATTGGATATAAAATATAGAAAATATAATATATGAGTATATCAATCACTCAATTCATCTAGAATTATTTTTCCCACAAAAAACACTATAGAATTGAAAAAAATATTAATAAAAAAGTCAACATCTATGAAAATAAAAATTTAATCATGGAAGTAATTTTAGTGACTTTTGATTAAAAAATAAAATGATATTTATAGGGTAAATTTGACTATTGCAATTGTCAAATGACCATTGTTCAAAAATGACTATTGGTAAATATAACCATATGCCAATTATACTATTTACTACCATACCCATTGTTAATAAATTTATGATTATAAATAGTGTATATAAATAGTAATGAAAAACGATAATTTATGAATAAAGGTGAAAGTATGGCCTCAACCAATTCTGTCATACTATTTGAATCCCATTTATCCGAACATGGAATAGAGGTATTGTCACTAAGGTAGTGTCAATAGAGTTTTCATTATACTAATCCTGAGATAATATTCATAAACTGAATATTAAATGAAATCACCTATGTTATATGTTCCTGTTAGTGGATATTACCAATCAGTAAACAGTAGTCAATCAACCCGTGAAACTACAACCACATCACATCTTAACCTTTGGGTGTATATAGGTGTATTAAGTGGTAACATGTCCAGAAAAGAGTTATATTAACAATAATTTCACACGTTTCAATGAACAATATATACCATAAATCTCTTTTTAAGAATAATTTTTTTAATATAATAAATATTTTAGTAATACCATTTTGATATATTGATTGTTTGGTTCAAATGAAACATAAATTGTATTTCATGAAAATATATGAATATTTTTTTATAGAAATAATTATTCAAAAAAATGTTCTAATGAAATATACTATTAAATAAATCTAATTTAAATAGAAATGATAAAATTAATTTTCTATTATAAGTGTCAGAAAATTGATTGTGTCTAAAAAAATACTCATTTTTCATATATTATTATATTTGTATTTAATGGATTAAATTTAGAAATTTTTAGAATTATTTTGGAAATAATATATATTATATATGAAATTATCATGTCAAAAATATTATAGGGTTCTTTTTTTGAATATTAAAAAATAACTTATTTCCCTCAGAATTGAAAAAACTCATTTAATGTTTTTATATGTTTGATGGCTTCATATTTATGTCATATTAATGTTACAAATAATAATCCAAAATACATGACCCAAAATATATTGGTAATTACTATTATTTTTTAGACAATTTTAATCAATATCCAAACCAATAAGTGTCTTTCTAAATTCCAAAATGGAATATTTTGTTTCAAAAACGTCATTTTGTGAAAGATTTCATTTCCCATGTCAGAAAAAGTATTGAAAATTATTTCATTATTTGGTGAATTAAAATATAATAATATGTGAATCAAATATCCAAATCCAAGATTAATAAACATGTTTGGGCCAATGGTTATTCATTTCCCAAAACCTCAATTTACAAGGAATATATTTGGAAATTATAAAATGATTCCTAGACATTGCTATAAACACCCTCCAATTTCACCATTCCCCTTCACTAC
Organism: Viscum album; assembly: GCA_963277665.1. NCBI lineage: Eukaryota > Viridiplantae > Streptophyta > Magnoliopsida > Santalales > Viscaceae > Viscum > Viscum album. The sequence goes on along the minus strand of OY728127.1, from coordinate 1,226,485,356 downwards.
CACTAATTAATCCAATATTTTATTATCATAAAGACTCCCATGGAGTCCCTCAATGCTGTAATCAATCTACCAAGGTTCATATCCATGATATTTAGGAGTAACATTAAAAAAACAAGAAATTATCGTCATCTTCATTTACATAAGTGTAATTATTTTTCTGCATATATTATAAATGACATATTAATTTATTTTCATAGTATCATAATCATAAACATATTGATAGAAAATGTTTTATCACAGGTAGACCAAACTTATCTTTCATTTACCCTTTTTTAGAACCATGTTTTATAATTGCAATGCTACAAAATTTACATCTCATTTTTTTCTCCGTTACATGAGATATTCTCTGTTATTTTTTTATTCTGAATACTAAATCCAATTTCATTTTCCATGGGTATACACCTTGATGCAAAAAATTTATTTATTCATGGATTTACATATTAGGAAATTGCATTGTATATTTTCTATTTTAAAATAACATAATGATTATATATTTTAGATCATTTTTAATACATGATATTGATAACAAACATGTTCATTATCATTCATCGGTTATCAATGAAAGTATTTATAATGATATATGTGGATACAGTTAATTATGTATTATTAAATGTGCTCGTGGTTACCACTATAACTCATTTGGTAATGAATTTAATATCCATATATGACTTGTTTGATGATAACATGGTGAATAATCATGGTAATTTTCATTTGGGACACCATAGGGATAAACCTTGGTGGAATGCATATTAATTTATCAATTTAAAATTGTAGGCACATTTTCATGTAATTATTCTTATTTATATTTATTATTATATGGTTAATGTTATATTTATCATTAAATATTGTTATACCACATTTTTCATGTGGATATTACTCATGATCAGACTCTAAATGTCTTCCATTGTTATTCCCTTATAGGGCTCAATATGACGCCTTTATTTTGATATATATCACTATGATATTAGGTATTGTAAAGGTAACATAAGGAGAATACATGGAGAATATATTATCAGGGATTAAAAAATGTTTTATTTTTCAAATATCATATTCCTAACAACAGTTAAACTATATTTTAAATGAATATTTATTTCATACCATGTAAAGAAAATTTTATTTAAAAAAAAGTTGGAGGTTATCATAATGTATATTGGAGAAATAGTAAGATAAAATCGGAGTAAGTGGACAATCCAAATTAATATGATAAAGTTATATAAATAATATAAATTTTTATAACATGTGATTATAAAATAATAGTGTCATAAAAAACTATATAAGAACAACGAATATGTGTATTGATATAGTGCTAACATAATAATTTTGATAATCAATAGAATATGTAACAAGAATATTTCATGTCATCATAAAAAAACTCAATTCTCAGTGGAAATATATTGTAATATTAAATTCCAATCTAACAACCCATGCTCCATACATAATATCTGATGACATATAAGACTTACCAAATCTCTTCCGTGTCAATATAATTTTATTGTTATCAATCATTTCGTTATATTTCATGCATAAGTATTTCGCACATAAAAAATACATCAACCCTAATCATGACATAATACCATGTGGAATTAATGAGTTTCCTAAAATATTCAAAAATAATAGACTAATGAGATATCATATAGGATTCCAAAATAAAAGTAAATTTATGTATAATGGAAATTTTTTATTGAATAATGCGATATAGTACATGAATATTGAGTCCACAATGAGATTATGTACATAAAAAAAATTGTTAATAATTATTCAAATATAACCAATAATTGAAATTTATGGATACTACTAAAAAAATATTTTTAGGAAAATTAAGGGTATTTGTTTTTGTAACATTATATAATTTTTATAACAAATCATTTTCTCGTCAATATGTGTTGTTCCACAATTTCATTTTAAATTAAGTATATAAATTATATTTATTCTACAAAATTAGAAACCCATGTGTTTAGATTTTATTAATATTTCTTTTTGAAAAAATTAATTTGATTATTGAATAATGTATATCATTATATAATAATATTAATGTATATATCTACATATTCTATTTTAAAATTTTATGAATATTCTTTAAAAAAAGAATTATAATATCGAGGATGTTGAATGTATTTGTAGAATGAATATAAACAATCATCCATGAGACTAACATATAATGAGTTAAAAATAAATATATTATCCATCAACATAATAATTTAAATAAAATTCATATATTATATGTTTTTTATAATAATGAAATATATAATAACTAAAAAATTATGAAAATCTTCTAATATATGAGTTATATGTGAATCAAGATTTTTTGTAAATTGCAATAAACACCGACACACAGACATAAATATATATATTTATATATATAGTGTTAAAAGTAATATATATGGTACCAAAAAACCCATCAAAGTTACCTTTGAAAATATATCGATTATAAGTTATTTTTATAAGTTATATAAACATGATTAAATTAATATATTTATTAAAAATTTGAAATTATTTTTTTATATATAAAATAATTAATTATATTTCATAGATTAATTATGAAATGATAACAAATTTTAAAAATGTTATGTCGAGGAAAAAACTATTTTATTTTACGGATATTTATAGAGTTGATTTTCTTCTATGTATAATTTGAATTTTAAAAAATCTATTCTTATTTTGGAATGATCCATTAAAATCTATCTTCTATTAAATATAAGATATTTTTTTTAAATTTTTAATTTTAGGTATCTAATGAGACACATTATATTGAATTATCCCTTTAGTTTTAGGATATCATTATGTTTTATATATTATATTATTGCTAAAAAAATTATCAAAATTAAATAAATATTTTTTTTAAATTTTTTAAAATAATTTTTATCAAACCGATATAATCAATAATCAAAGATGAAATTATATTTTATCGTAATAATAATTTTTTTAAACTGAATAATAATTTTCAATGTCACCCTTTAGTTTGCTGAACTTTTATATGTATGGAAAATATAATTGTTTATTAAAATGTTATTAAAAGTTATATAAAATAACAATATTCGTATTATTTATCTAATATAATAAATTATTAAATAGTTTCATCAAATATACTCCTATTTATAACAAATACAAAATCCTCTTTACAACACCCAGATGTTTTTATGAAATATTTTTTTAAATAATTTATATTCACCAATAGCTTGCTTTGCATGGAATTGTGTGTTTAAACGAACCATGAGATTCCCTTATTATAAAATTAATATTAATTTCTAGCTTTTAGGTTAGTGTTAATTATTATAACAATGTTAACAAAATTCATTGTGAATTCATTTGGATATCAATTATTTGTGAAAAATATAAATTGATTTTTTTATTGAATTAATTTTGGAAATGAAATTAATGAAAATAATGATATATATGTGTTTTTTAATTAATAGTATATTTTTTATATTCATCCAATGGATATTTTAGTCATATGATATGAATAAAACCATATTTGATGTTTAAAAACCTATTTTTAAAGGATAATTTTACAACATTGAGTGGTGACTACTTTTTAAATTATGTTTATTACATATTTAAAATATTTATTTGACAACATAGACATTTTATTTTTAAACAGAATATAAATATTTTATTTGGATGAATTTTTTTATTTTTCTGATAACATTCATGTTTTCATGATGAGTAAAAATACGTTATATTTTAATTGAATTTTTTTTTTCATGGAAATAATTTAAATGGTTAAATTATATTATTCAATGGTTCAGATGTATAAATATAATATATTTTTATAATTTAATATAATATTGGTAATTATAATTACTTTTACATTAAATTAAAATGCAAAAACATTTCAATCTTATGAAATATGTTAACTTTCAAAACCTGTTTTATCATTTCAACAATGAGATTAATTTTAAATTAAATACTGAAACTTTTGTGTTTTGAATTTGAGAAATGGAATCCATATTTGGAAAAATAATTTTCAAATTAGGTAAATAACTTTCTTTTATTTTTGGGCCATATGAAAAGTAACTTCGGTAAATTTTATTAACATGGAAAAAGGGTAAATAGGGTAATTAAGTGTAAATATAATATTATAAAATTACTCAAACACTTTTATTAATATAATTGAATGATTATAGATTTTCCTAAAATGTACTTCAGTCAAAATGGTATCCATTGGAACAACTTATCATGAGGTTAGGACATGTAATTTATTTTTTTAAAGAAAAGTGGAATATGCCCCCCCTAAAACATTAAGAATTAAAGCATTTTTAATATAAGGTTATATAGAAGATAAATTAGAATATACCTATTTAAAATATAAACTATTTAACTTTATCATGAAAATATATTTTTAATTTTAAGGAAGTAAATAATTAATTTAAATACATATACTTAAAAGATGATAAAATTAGCTAATTGTTTAGAAATCAATAAAACAAATTCATTAAAATATTTATAACAATAAAAAGACCCAAAAACATTACAAAAACTTATTAGCAGAGTATATCTAGACCATAATATTCCAAGGATAAACATATTGTCCATTTTATGGCTTATAGAAGATATTGTGATAGTTATATTTTTTTCTTTACGGTGAATTTAAATTTGTTATATTCATGTTTTAAAAGAGTATAACATTTTTAATGTTGGGGTTTTGAGATGTTAAATTCGACTAAAATAATTATTATAATTTTTAATGGATTTATAATCATTAAATAATTTTATTTTGAAATTTTATAAATCATTTATGTATATTTATTATTTACACAAAATTGATGTACTAATTATTCTATTAATGAAGAGATCAAATAAATGTTTTTTAAAATATATTAATAAATATAATTTGGGATAATTATTATTTCAAATTAACTTGATAGATTTAATTTAACCATTAGGGATATAATTTTTTTTTATCTAGGTTCACTTCATATTTTTATATTTTAAAAAATACATGAAATAAATAAAGTCAAAATTGAAACAATTAATATTTTGTCAAAATAAGGTGTTATTAAATTATTTAAAAAACATAAAACAAAATTAAAATATATAATAATTATTAAATGGTCTTAAATTTTCTAAATTATTCATTCAATGGCATTTTTTATTTCAAATAAGTAAATATTTTACCCTTTTAATATTGAAATATATGTTACCGAATTTAAAAATTAAATAGAATAAATATGTATTAATAAAAATGATATTGCTTAAATTGTCATAAGAATTTGTCTGAAATTTATTTCTTAATAATATTACAACCCATATATATTTCATATTATAAATTGGGACATTTTTGAGGCCTTTATGTAGGGTTTTATTTTATTATAAATTAATATTTTTGAGGTTTCCAAATGTGCCCCTCACCACATTTATTATAGGGTGCTTCCTCCATAAACTTTTCATATCATTTTTATCCTTCATGATTCTCCATTCCCTATCCATTTCCCTTATAAACATCTATATAATCAGTCTAGTGTTGTTGGTGTTCTTCAATGACTAACTCTAATGCTATAAGAGGACATTTAGAGGAGGCACGTCGAAGAAGAGGAAATATCGTTTACCGATTATTTCAATATTAAGTATTCTTATACTTCCACATCATGATTTATTTAATTATAAAGTAATATCTCCAAAATTACATATATAAATATAGGTTATTATGATTATTAAACAAACATAGTCCACCTTATACCAATCCAAGGAAAATTAAATCACCATGCGTACGTACGTAAAACTTACCATCTCCACGTTGTGGTGTAATCTATTTTTCACCACCACATTAAACAGATGGGTATAATGATTTAATTAATATATATATCTATAGATGATTAATATAAAATAATATTTAATCTGAGATACTATACCCCATCAACTTTAATACTTTTCAACAATTAAGGGAACACAATCGTTTCTCGTGCATACGTACGGCTTACTATATCCACGATGCGATGTGATTCATTCTACATAATCGTCATTAAAACATGATTATATAAAATAATTTCATTAATAAATATGATATATATTATACTAAAACCTTTTTATAAATTATTTAAATATAACATTAAAATAGGAATGATATGTTATTCGACAAAACATGCATAAAAACATAATGCAGTTAATACCCGAATAAGGTGTAACAATGAAATTGTACTAAAAAAATAGATGAAAATATGATAATAAATGATATCATAAAAATTATTATGATTCTAGAATAAATCAGTAACATTATTTATATCATTATACATGAGTTTTGTATATATATGAAGCATATCAGACCCATAGTATGGGATAACTTTGCAAATCTAGTTTGAATACAAGTTTGTTTATTTGTATGTATTTTCTGGGGAATATTTATCATCCACTCCCTAGTATCCAAAATACATAATTAAATATATTATATATATTCTTATATAATTTTTTAATATCAATTTTTCCCATTTTTGAATTTTTACTAAATGGTATGAATGGAATCTTTTTTCAATTTTGGTACAAGGTACTTTTTGACATTTCCAACAAAAGTACGAGAAGATTTTTTTTAACGTGTACGGAATAGAATGATTTTAACGAATTAATAATTACTAATTCCCCTAAAGATTACCCTACAATATTACATGTTTATTTTCACATAATATGATTTATTCTAATTTTTTTTTGTATTTTGAGGAAGGAAAATGTTTCTAAAGAAGAAAGGATATATTCCTTAGGAACTAAGCCCATGTATTTTATCAAAATTGTTTTCCATATAAGATGAAATAGGTTTATGTTTATATCACTATTATTAATTTTATTTAATTTTTTTTAAGATGGATGTATTTTTATGAAATCCATATATCTTTTATGGATTTTTTATAATAGAAAGATGATAATGAAACCAATTTTTTTAATTCCTTGGGATATAAAATGGATAATGGTTTATATTTTGTGGAACATATAAGAATGATTACATTATGAGATGAGTATGACATATATATCTCTTGAATTCATTGAGTAATGATTTATATATCATGATATTGACATGAATTGAATGGAATGTAAATCTACTTCAGTAATACCGAGCTACAACGACGAGTGAACTCGATTCAGTAATGGACTTTGTCTGCTGTAATGGTCTTGGAAATGAGACTTGACTAATATGAAATGAGTTTTATGCTTATGTGTGTATTCCATGAAATTTAATGTCCTATGTTATAATCATTTGGATTACATTTCACTTTTATGATAAATCCCATGAAATGATATTATGATATTTTATTTGAAGGATAAGATTTCAAAATGACATGTTCTTATGATTGTGATATGATTAATATTTCCCTTATTTACACATTAGAAGAATTTTAGATCTCCCGTTCATATGATTATTTTCCCAATGTCATTAATAATGATATTAAGTATGATATTTTAAAATGGAGTGTAGTTATCATGAAATAATGAGACAATGTAGATGTTTTATAGACTAGTTATTTATGTTTCCCAGTTTCAAATAAAGTAATCCTATACAGTCCTGGCATGGTTTTTGTTATGTTGTTCTATAAGTACAATTCAATGATTATGTAAAATCTATATGTATTTTATGGGCTATTATAATTTTTATCAGTGAAAAGGTATAATTAATATTTATAAACTAGGATGAAAGAAACATAGTAAAACCCTAATGATATGTATAGGTATAGGTTACATCCATATCCTAGTGTTTTAGAGATTTTCATGAATAACCTGGGATAAAACCTAAAGTGTCCTAAAGTAAAATTGTATTCATCAACTATGTGGTTTTCCTAATATGATTAGTGTTTCTCACACTATTCTTCTTTGTTTTAGTCAATGGATAGAACCCAATGGAACCACATTAATGATGAATGTGAAGGGAAATTCAATTATTTTCTCCCTAAGAATGAAATGTTACATGTGTTGGAATGAAAAAATATTTAATCCAAGATCACAAACTTTATCATGCTATGTATCATGCCGAACTTCTAAACAATTAAAGGGGGAAGAAAAATTCATTTCAATCTTTCATGAGGCAGTGCCCGCCTTCATTCATTAGGTCTTCAGATGCACTATTGGCTAAAAAATTGATTAGTACCACTAAAAATATATTTTCAGTTCTAAAATGATTTAAACATGATAAAGTCATCTGGTTAGTATATCATTTGGAGAGTGAATTTGATCAATGATGAAATATTATCAAGAATACGAAGAAAATAGTTGAAATTTATTCCATTGAATGGGATGAGTTCAAGAACATAGTTTTGAATAAGTAATTTTCTCACATTCATTAAACAATGATGGATAAAGAGTTCCTTGATCTTATAGAAAATGATGATGAATCCATTGGTACTTATGAATCATATTTTATATGACTTTCAAGGTATTCTTCTGGAAATATTATCCTACTTGGGAGTAAAATTGATCGATTCTTTAGTTGCTTCAATACAAGTCTCGGAAAGACATTTTCCATAATAGACTTCAATAGCTATGAGGAAGTTTTTCGATGTTCTCTCAATGTTGAGATGGATATTGGAGTATCGCATCAGTCATATGGGTTTGATAAGAAAGAAAAAATTGAATTCATAGGAAAATACAAATACCACATAGAAAAGAAGATGAGTTTTCGCATAAGCTCAACGCATGGAAATAAACATGGAGGGAATTGTAATAAATTGAACAATAAATGTTTCATGTGTGTAAAAGAAGGTGATCGGTAGTCGAATTTCTATGTGATGGTAAAAAATATGTTTAATGATGTGAAAAAGGAAATTGATACATTGAATTAACCTCCTAAAATTCCATATTACAAGTAAAAGGAAATGGGTAATTATAAAAGTCAATGCCCTAATCCTAGGGTTATTGATGATGATCGATGTCAACAAACTCTTTAGGACAAAGTCAAGGTAATGTCACATGAAATCACTTTTGGCAATGTGGAGTATGTTAATGAAGTGGTAAAATCTACACTTATTATCCACTCTAATATAGAAAATGTTTTTTTTGATTTTGGATCTACCCACTCTTTAATTTCTAAAATATTTTCTACGGGTATCACCATATTACTTCTACAATTAGATGTTGAGTTTTTTATGACAACTCCTAATGCAAAATGGTTTCATTAATAGATTAAAATTCTTCTATGGTTGGAGTGCGTGGAAAATGTTTTCTTGTAAATCATTTTATCCTTCATATAGTAGAATTTTATTTTCTTCATTGCATCGATTAGTTTTCTCTGTATAGATATCGTATCAATTTCCACGTAAGGGAAGTCACATTTCATTTTCCAGATCAATCTATGAACATCTATCCATAAAGGGATGAATATTACAATCCTGTATAATGTTATTCCATCTTATGGGTCTTGATTTATATAAATTAAGATTATTTATCTCAAATGGTTGAGGAGAAACTTATGATTATGAATAAACCCATTATATGCGAGTTTGATGATGTATTTATAGAGGAATTTCAGGCATTCCACAAAATCGTAAATCTGAGTTTTCAATAAAAATCATACTAGGTGATATACCAATTTCAAAAATAAACTTATAGAATGACCCTAATTAAGCAGTATGAATTAAATAAGCAACTCCATGTGAATCATGTTAAGGAATTCATACACCCTAGTGCGTCACCATGGGGAGCAGCAGTTCTTTTTTAAGAGTAAATATGGATCAATTTGAATTTTCATTGATTATCGAGATCATTACAAGATTACTATCAAGAAAAAATGTCATATTCCATACATTGATGACTTTTTTGACCAACTATAAAGAGCTCAATACTTTTCCATCATTGATATTCAATGAGGATATCATCATTTAATTGTCAAAAAAGAGGATATACCAACGATGAAATTCCATAAAAGGTATGGGCACTATGAATTTATAATTATCCCTTTTGGTATTATTAATTCCCCCTCTATCAGCATAGATCTAATGAATATTGTCATTGGAGACAATATTAATCAATTTGTGGTAGTATTTATAGAAGATATTCTTTCTTATTCAAAGAAAAAGGAAGATCATGAAGACCACTAGAGAATTGCACTAAATACCCTATGAAAGGATAATATTTATGAGAAATTCATCATGTGTGAATTTTGTCATCAAAAAGATTCATTTTTGGGTCACATAATCTCATAAGAAGGGATATCTCTGGATACATAAAAATATTTTTTGTTGAATGTTGTATGAGACCCAAATAGGTAACTATGATCCGAATTTTTCATGAATTGGAAAGATATTACAGATGTTTTGTGAATTGTTTTCTAGATTATCTATTCCGCTATCAATTTTGATTTAGAAAAAACTTATGTTCGTTTTTATGGGGGGATGTGAAGTGAATTTCAAAGAGCTAATAAGGAGGTTATCCAGTGCACCAGTGATCACACTACCTTATAGTGGATAAAGGAATATAATCTACAATGATGCATCTATTTAGGGTATGGGATGTGTTCTCATGAAAAATGATATGGTGATAGCTTATTCCTCATGATAGTTGAAAATCCATGATTAAATTACCCATCTCATGATTAGGATTTAGCTACAGTAATCTATGTAGTAATGATATGGAGAAATTATCTTTATGGTGAATGGTTTGATATTTATACTGACAGTTAATGTTTGTTGTAGATTTTTACACTAAAATATCTGAATATGTTCCAAGAATGATGGTTGGAGTTTATTAAACATTTTGACTGGTCAATAAATTAATACCCTGGGAAAACAAACAAAATTGCAGATGGTTTGGGTTGACAAGACCGTGATAGCCTATCCATGATGAGGATCATTAAAAGATCCATTATTTGTAGATTTTCAAATAATGGATCATGAATTTTTAATGGAAGGGGGGAAATAATGTCTTTATCAAATTAATTTTCAATAATCTATAAAAGTGAAGATTAAGGATGCATAGAAGAAAGCTTTATAACTACAAAAGATGGTGATAAATGATCTTGAAATCAACCATGATGGGGGTGAAATAATATGGTTCTAGAAAATGGGTTTCATTCCTCCCATAACATTATTAAGGGAAAATCTATTGGATTAGGCACATACTTCTTCATTTTCTATTCACCTTGGAAGTACAAAGATGTACAAGGAACTAAAATAGTATTTCTTGTGGGATGGTATTAAAAGAGATGTCACTAACTGTGTCTCTGGATGCTTGGTTTGTCTGCATTTTATGGTTGAGAGAGAAAAGTCTAAGTGTATATTACAACCATTACCCATACCAAAATGTAAAAGGGAAAGCATCACTATGAAATTTATTGTCAGACATCCCAAAAAATCTGAAGGCCATAATGCTATATGGGTTATAGTTGATCACCATACAATGTTGCCACACTTCATTGCTATTATATAGGATTTATCTCATGACGTGATTTCCATCATATATGTTAAGGATGTGGTAATATTTCATGAAGTACCACATTCCATTATATATTATCAGGAGCTGATGTTTACCTCGATGTTCTAGAAACATCTTCAGCATGCTCTTGATATAGAGTTATGATTCTCTTTGAATTTTTATGGTGGTTTTGATAAACACCTATCTTTGGTGGAATTGTATTACAACAATATCTTTCACTCAAGTATTCATATGGATCCTTATAAATCCTCCTATATAAATGTGTGTAGAACTCTAACTTGATGGGATGACGTTTGGGGAAGAAATCTATTAGGAGCTAATCTTGATGATGAAATTACAGAAAATGTCAAATTTCTTCAACAACACATAAGATAATCTATGATTAGACAAAAAATATATGATGAAAAATAAAAAAAGAACATGAGTTTGAGGTAGGGGATAAGGTGATCCTATGAATATATCCCTTGAAGAGAGTAATGAGACTTGGAACGAAGGGCAATCTAAGCCCCAGGTATTTCAATCCTTTTGAAATTCTGGATTGTGTTGGGAAAGTGTCTTACCGATTGACAGATCCACCAAATTTCTCTAAAAATCATAATGTGTTCAACGTATCTCTCCTGAGAATGTACATACCTGATCCCTCACATGTTCTAATCTCATAAGTCATGCTACTAGAGAAATATCTATCTTATAATGAACAACCTATAGTGATTCTGGATTGTAGCTATCATGTTTTACTAAACATGACCACTCACTTGGATAAAGGTTTATGGAGGAACCATAAATTTTAATAAGCATCATGGGAATATTAAGATATGATTATGGAAAGTAATCCTATTCTATTTGTCTCTATGTGATGAATTTCGATGGATAAATATTTGGGGGGGGGGGATGAATGTAACAGCCAAATGTTTTTTTTTAAATTTCAATTAATAATTTTTATTCTTCAATATCTTTCTCTAAACTCAATCATGAGTTTAAAATAACCTCAATAAACCCTTATTATAATATTATCATTATAGCCTATCCATTTTATAAGAGGGAATAATTATAACTAACTTATAAAAATTAATTTTGAATTCATTTGGCTATCAATTATTTATGAAAAATATAAATAGATATTTGTATTTTCAAGTGAATTAATTATGGTAATGAAATTAATGAAATATATATGTCTTATATAAATGATAAAATATTATTTATATACATACAATGTATATTTAAGTCATAGGGTATGAATAAACCCCTATTTGATGAATAAAATCCATTTTTTTTAATGTTAATTTGACACCTTTGAATGGAGAACCTCTTTTTTTTAGATTTTGAAACACTAATAATTTTTATATAACAACATAAACATGTTATTTTGAATAAGGATATTAAAATTTACGTTTGGATGAATTTTGGTTATTTTTCTGAAAACTTTCATGTTAGGATATGTAGTTTAAATACGCTAAATTTTAATTGAAAATAACTTTTTTCATTGAAATAATTTATATGGTTAAATTATATTATTGAATTGTATAAAAGTACAAATAGCTTATATATTGAACATTTTATATAATTTTGGTCACTTTAATTAAATTTAAATTAATTTCAGATGTAAAAAAACGTCAATCATTTGAAATATTTTAACATTTGAAACACATTTTCCCATTTCAACAATGTGATTAATTTTAAATTAATTTCTAAAAATTCCATGTTTTAAATTTGTAAAATAGATTCCATATTTTGAATCATTGGGTTCATATTATGTATGTAGGTTTATTATATTTTTGGGTAATAGGAATATTATCATCGAAAAATGTTATTAACATGGTAAAAGGTTAAATCTGGTAATTAAGGGTAAAAATAATATTATAAAATCACCCTAACACTTGTATATAAATAATTGGAAGATTATAATTTTCCATAAATCATACTTGGAACGAAATGTTATCCACTGTAACCTACTAGGATGAGATTAGGACATTTAATTTATTTTATATAATGAAAAGTGAAATATGTCTCACTGAAACATTAATTATTAAATTTTTTATTTAAGGTTGTACATAAGATAAATTTAATTATAAAGACTAATTTTAAAACTAAAATGTTTTTCTTTATCATTAAAATTTATTTCTGTTTTTTACAAAATAAATAATTACCTTAAAAACATATACACTGATCTTAAAGATAATAATTAAGTGATGAGAAATCAATAAAACAAATTTGATAAAATCCTTAAAAACATATACTCTCATGCTCGATACCACCCCATAATGTTTTCTTATAAAATCCCTAAAATCATTCTATAGGATGTGGTTGTCACGACCCGCCCTCGGGACCCGTGTTGTGACTACCCCAAGCCTGCCTCCCATAGGCTAGGGGCTAGCGACTAGCAATAAAGTCGTAAATCCCAATAAAAGGGAAGGCATTGCCTTTATAAAGAGAACGAACACCACAGAGTACGCAAACTGAAGTAAACACAAAGTAAACTGAAATCAAAAGTAGGTGTTGAAAAGTAAATGGGACAGAATACAAACCCAACTGAAGTGCAGTACAACTGAAAGTAAAGTAAAAAAACTGAAAGACAAAGCATCAACCCTCAGGTCGTCCTTTGGAACTCCCACCTGAAGGGTGAGTACAATCTGTCTCATCGGCTCCTCGAGTCCGGCCGTCCACTCCCTGTATGTCCCACTAGATAGTCCACCTCCGGGTACCATCCCTCTCCTCAAGCCACAAACTTGATCCACGTTGTCCTTCGTCTGCAACCAACACACCATAGTGCGGGTGAATCCCATGCACAGGTGACTATACGATACTCAGTAGGGTCCCCGAGACTCCCGAAGGTCTCACAGAATCCAAAAAGGATAAACACAAAAAAAGATATGAACACAAGTATCAACCAACACTACGGAGGTATATACCCATATATATACCTAAGTTATCAATTCCAGTTCAGCTCCAATTCTCGAGCTCAAGTACAACCCAGTCCACACAGGAATGTATAACTCAATCCACGTGGGAAAGTATGACCTAATCCACAGAGGAAAGCATAACTCAATCCCCATAGGAATTTAAGTCAATCACATCGAAGATAATGATTGAAAGTTAAGACTTGGCTCATTAAGGTATACTAATCTTGAAAAAGGGTAGAGATGATTGATGTAACCTTTGAATCATCTCCTCTGCCGAACCCACGTAGGATCCAAGTACAGATGTCATCGCTGTCGAACCCACATAGGATCCAAGTACAATAACTGTCGCCGCCGAACCCACGTAGGATCCAAGTACAGTCGTCATCACTGCCGAACCCACGGAGGATCCAAGTACAGTCGTTATGGCTGTCGAAACCATGGAGGATCCAAGTACAGTCGTCATCGCTACCGAACCCACGGAGGATCCAAGTATAGTTTTCATCGCTGCCGAACCCACGGAGGATCCAAGTACAGTCGTCATCATTATCGTAGCCAACTCTAGGGTTCCCACACACAGCACGCTCGATTCCATGAGGGTTCACTCAACGAGCTAACGGGTCGATACATCAACTATCAAGAAGTCCAGAGATGATGTATCACAATGTTTCATTTCGACAAAAGGAACTCAATGTGATAGACGATGCATCAATCGGATGCTCGGTCTGAGAGGTATTGGCTTTTTCATTACAGGGGCCCGATTGGTTTTTAAGATAAAACCAACATGAACATACTCCAACTACATACAAACCTTGAGTGGAGTAAGCCAAAATAATTGTCTCACTAAGAATAATCCAACAAAGTCGATGGTACATCAATCGGACATCTAGAGCTCAAGTTATCTGCTTTTCCACTCCGAGGGTCTGGTTGGTTTCGTGTTCGAACCAACCCAACCATACCCAAATTTATCTTAAACCTTGAGTGTAGTATATTGCAACGACTGTCTCGATCCATGGATCCTAATGCAACTGACGGTGCGTCGATCGGAGGTCCGTATCCCATGTTATGAGCATTTAAACGAATCTGTCTGTTTTTAGGGGGGTTTGGGCCCACACCGACCCGGCCCAAAATCCACTAGGTCGGACCGAACCGGGTCGACCCGACTTGGGTCTGGGTCCGGCCCATTAGGACACGGCCCGGCGCGGCCGGTCCAGCCGGCGCGTTGAGCGGACGCGGGGGGGGGGGGGGGGGGGGGTGGATGCCCCCTTTCTTTTGAAACGGCGGCCCCCCATGTGGGGGTGGGGGCCCTTTTCCAGCCGCTGGGGGTTACAAACCCCCAGCCTTTTCCATTCAGGACGGCCGTGATGGCCGGACGGTGAGTCGCCATGGGACCCCCATGGGTCCTGCCTTCCAAGCATTGCCGACCAGCGGATCCGGCCACCCGCCTCTGCACAGCCGTGGCCATAGGCCACGCCCCTTGTCCAATTGGCGCCGCGCGACGACGCTCCTCCCCTCCACCGCGACCCTCCATGGTGTTCTGTCGTGGCCCAACGGTGCCTCAACCCTCTGTCGTGGCCCGCCCTTGGCCGCAACTCTCTTTGGCTTCACTGGAGAGGCACGACGGCGCCGCGCACCTTCGACGCGTTTTTCCTCGTTCCAATGAATAACGAAGTACAACAACAAAGGGGAGGTGGGTCGGCCGTGTTTGTGATGTCCGGACTCCTCCTGTTAATTCGATAACAGGTGGCTAAATATTTAACAATGAATGCAAAAATAAATCACGAACATAAAACAATCCCCTACCTCGAAGAAGTTGTCGAACGAAGATCGTCGCGGAAATGGCGTCGCGAGGTGTAGCTCCATATATGTTGACGGAGAACGTCTGAGGTGGAGCGGTGTCCCCCTTCCTTTGATGTGGGAAGAAGATCTAAAGAGGGAATGTCTTCATTCTCCAGAAAAGGCATCATAGACACCGGCTGCAGAGAGGAGAAGAGACGGCACATCGATCTCTCCTTGCGGTGACAACGTTCTTCGTCGAAGTCTTGGCGTTCTTCGTGAAGAAGATGATGTTCTTATGGAAAACTCACAAGAGCTCCCTCTTCTATTATCCTCACACAAAAACCAACAAAAAATAAAATAAGGTAAATCCTTATTTTATTAACTCATGTCAAGAATTCAAAAAAATTAAAAATTCAAAACTCTTAATTAAAAAAATTGAAAAGCTTTAATCAATCTATTTAATGTGAGAGTTGACATGCAATTAATGAGGGAGAGAGGATGAGTTACAAATTAAAGGGTGGTTGAGGAATTTGAAGGGGTGGGGATCGTGTGGTCCCCACATCACTAATATCCTACCTAGAGGATTTAGGTCCATGTGGGTCCCACTCAACTCCCACACATGGGGTTAACCGCTTGGATGTGAAATAAAAATTGTAAGATAAATTTTATTTCACTTCAAACTTATTACATTTTTTAAGAACTCTTCCCGAGAAAACACAACTCCAGAAAAGGTCTTCTTAAGCAATTACTGGCGTTGTGGATTCAACAGTTCCCTCAGATTTCGATTCCGAACATCAGTTCAAAATTTAGAAAAACACGCTTGTTCGTTCATTGAATGTACCCGAGATAAATTTTGGAAATTGTTTCCGGGAACACCGGGACTCGGAATCAGGTACCGTCAGAAAATTAATACTCGTAAAATCCCAAAGAAATTAAGAAAAAATATTTCTTTAAAATTTAAAGGACTTTACATTACTCCCACCTCATGGATTTACGTCCCCGTAATGATACATCACAAACTAGGGAAACAAATGTGGGCACTGAGCATGCATCTGAGCCTCTCGCTCGCAAGTGCTCTACTCGATGTTCTTGTGCTGCCACCTAATGCGCACTAGAGGAATCAAACACCCACGTAGGACCCGCTCTTGTCGATCCTCGATCTCCACTGGGACCTCTGCAAAAGTCGCCCAATCATCGATGTCCAGCTCCCCATGGTCGATGATATGCATCAGGTTGTGCACGTATCTCCTCAAATGGGATACGTGGAAGACGTCGTGCACCCGATGCAACTGAGGTGGTAGAGCTAGGCGATAAGCCACCTCGCCTATCCTTATGAGAACCTGTAATGGTTCGATGAAGCACAGAGATAGCTTGTTGCCCCGGACAAATCTCTATAATCCATGTCGCGGTGAGACCTGTAAGAAAACGTGGTCTCCATCCTCGAAATCAAGTGGTCTCTACCTCCTGTCAGCATAAGACATCTATCATCTCGGAGCTGTCCTCATCCGCTCCTGGATGACCTGTACCTTTTTTTGTCATGGCTTGGACCATCTCTGGTTCCACAAGTGCTGACTCCCCAGGTTCAGTCCAGCATTGAGGTGATCTGCAAGGTCTGTCGTACAATGCCTCATATGGTGCCATCCCGATGGTGGAGTGGTAGCTGTTGTTGTACGCAAAATCCACCAAGGGTAGGTGATCCTACCAGCTACGACCAATGTCGAGGACACATGCACGGAGCATGTCCTCAAGTGTCTGAATTGTCCTCTCCGTCTGACCATCCATATTAGGGTGAAAGGAGGTGCTCAGACGTTGTTGTGTCCTGAATGTCTCCTGCAACCACTTCCAAATCTGGGAAGTAAGGTGATCATCCCGATCGGAGATGATAGATGATGTCACACCATGAAGACATACTATCTCCTAAACGTAGAGTCGTCCCAAGCTCTCCAATGATCCCTGCTCCCTAATACGTAAGAAGTGACCCAACTTGGTGAGTCGGTCTACAATCACCCAAATGGAGTCGTGTCCTTTGGAAGTACGTGGAAGTCCAGTCACAAAATCCATAGATATCCCATCCCACATCCACTTCGGGACCTCCAAAGGCTGTACCAAGCCTGCTGGAACCTGGTGCTCTGCCTTCACCTGCTAGCAGGTGAG
Source organism: Viscum album (assembly GCA_963277665.1). Taxonomy (NCBI): domain Eukaryota; kingdom Viridiplantae; phylum Streptophyta; class Magnoliopsida; order Santalales; family Viscaceae; genus Viscum; species Viscum album. The sequence goes on along the minus strand of OY728127.1, from coordinate 1,226,467,183 downwards.
GCATCGTGAAACGAACTTTGCCACAGCCTTCTTCATACCTGGCCACCAGTGCTGTCATCTAAGATCCCAGTATATCTTCACTACTCCTGGATGTACCTCCAATGGGGAAGTGTGAAACTCTCTCAGAACCTCCTTTTGTAAAGCATCTGGTATCATAGGACGTCCCCTAAAAAGGATGAAATGCTCTCCTCCTATAGAAAATCCATCAGGTTCCTGTCCTGTGGAAATCTGAGCACATTGCGTCTCACAGTCAACGTCCCCACGCTGTGACTCTCTGACCCGCTGAAGTAGTAGAGGAGTGACTATGAGGGACTGAAGAAAGTATGCCCCATCTCTATCCATGAAGGATATCTGCAAAGCGGCTAGCTGCTCTGTTGCCTCCCCAAGTAGTTGAATGCCCGTTCTCCTGCTGAGAGCATCAGATACTACATTCCTTTTTCCAAGAGAATAGACTATCTCAATGTAGTATTCCTGGTAGAACTCAAGACGTCGTCACTATCTCAGGTTCAGTTTCTTCTGCAAGATGATGTACTTGAGACTCTGGTGGTCAGAGTAGATTGTAAAGCGCTCACCCATCAGATAGTGCTGCCACATCTTTAGAGCGAAGACCACTACTGCTAACTCCAGGTCATGGGTAGCATAGTTCTACTCATGTTGCCTCAACTGACGTGATCCATAGGTGATCACTGACCAATACTGCATCAGGACACACCCGAGTCCAGTCCCTGATGCATCGCAGTAAACTACGTACCCTACTCCCTCCTCCGGTAGCCTCAATATGGGCGCACTGGTCAATCTATGTCTCAGCTCGTGGAAGCTCTGCTGACATCTTTCTGACCACACGAAGTGTTTCCCCTTCTTCATCAATGATGAATGTGGTGATGAAACTCTGGAGATGTCTGGCACAAACCTCCGGTTGTACCTCGCCAGTCCTAGAAAACATCGCAACTCCGTCATGCTCCTGGGTGGATCCCAAGCTAGCACTGCCTCGATCTTCACAGGATCCACCGCAACTCCCGCCTCAGAGATGATGTTCCCAAAAACGTGGACCTTGTGTATCTAGAACTGACACTTCGAGAGCTTACCATAAAGCTGGTTCCCTCAGAGTGTGTCCAGTACACCCTGCAAGTGGTAGGCGTTCTCCTCCTCAGTAGTCGAGTATATCAATATGTCATCGATTAAAACTATGACAAATCGATCTAGGTAAGGCCGGAAGATCCTGTTCATGAGACTCATGAACACTAATGGAGCGTTGGTTATGCCAAAAGTCATAACCAAGAACTCATAGTGGTCGTACCGACACCTGAAGGCCATCTTCTGCACATCCTCATCTCGAACTCTGAGCTGATGATAGCCTGACCTGAGGTCTATCATCGAGAACCACTGTGCTCCCTTGAGCTAATAGAAGAGGTCATCGATCCTCACAAGTGGATACTTGTTCTTCATGTTCACCTGGTTCAGGTGACAGTAATCAACAAACAGTTGCAAGTTCCCGTCCGCCTTCTTGGAGAACAAAATCGGTGAAGCCTAGGGTGAAACACTGGGTCGAATGAAATCTTTGCCCGGCAAGTCCTCCAGCTATACTCGTAGCACATGAAGCTCAGCAGGATCCATCCGATATGCTGGTGTAGATATTGGGGTTGTCCTGGGGTACGGTTTGATATAGAATTCTACCTCTGTATGAGGAGGTAGTCCTGAAACATCATCAGAAAAAACGTCCGTATACTGATCCACCACAACAAGAAAACTCAGAATCCTCATGTCCACTTCTCCTAGGATGAGGATAGCTAACTGATGAGTGATCAACTATCCTCTCCTCTACGTGAGTCCATCCTATGCTGCAAAGTCTCCCTTATCACCAGTGAAGGTGAACCTGCTCCCATCGGTGCAGACACACCGCACCTTGTGCCTAATACAGTCGATCTGAGCATGAAACATAGATAACCAATCCATGCCCAAGATGACGTCGTAAGTCCTCGACGCCACTACAAGAAGATCCCAGCCTAATCTATCACCTCCTAGAGTAAGCTCAAACTGCAGGCACTAGTGCGTAATCATTGAGTCTGCTCTCGTACGAGTCTCTAGCTGTAAGGATTGAGCCATTGGCTCCATCGGAATCTCCGCGCTCCGAACAAGGGAAACTGCAATAAAAGAATGACTCTCTCCAGTGTCTATAAAAATTGCAGCAAGGGTGGAGTAGACACAGATAGTACCTCGAATCATCTCTAGTGCGCCGTGGTCATAGACCTCTACTTCTTAAAGCTGAGCCTGCCTCTATCCGCCAGCTGCCTATCTTCGGGGTGGACCTCTGAGTGGTGGTGGTGGTAGAGTCTCAAAATGTCGTCCACCACCTGCCACTTGGCCAGCTCCTCTGCCTCGTCTGCCTGCTCCCTGTAGACCACCATGGTCAAACCTCTGCCTCTGCCTGGGTGGTCCCTCAACCGTCTGCTTCTCCTCTGCATGCCGGGTCAGGCAGTCACGAGCCATTTGACCCTGCTCGCCGCATGCAAATCATTGTCTGCCTCTCGTATGACTGGCTCTGCTGCGTGCGCCCCGTGCCTCTGAGCTAGTATCTTGAGGTCATCCTCCTGATGTTCTGGTCCGCATGGAACCCTATGACATCCGTCGACTACCAGCTACATAATAATCTACTATGTGCCGCCATACGGTAGGTCTCGCTGCTGGTGTAGGCTCAGCAAGAAAGCACTCTACAAGAAGAGCTCACTCTGGTACTCCTGCCTACGTCGGTATGCTGAGGGAGATCATCGAAGCCCTGATCTCATGCCTCAGCCCCTTCTCGAAGGTCCGGGCCCTGAAGAATGGGTCTCGTACCATATCTGTTGAGTAGCGTGAGAGATCAGTAAACCTCACCGAGTACTGGGCCATAGTCATGCTGCCCTGCCGCAGCTGTAGTAGCTCCTGAAGGCACACCGCACGAAGTGTGGCTGGAACGAACTTCGAACAGATGAGGCTCTTCAAGTCCATCTAAAGATGTGATGCCTCAATGTGAACCTAGAGCATCAGGCTCCACCATCTACCTACTTCAGCGTGTAGGAGACTCGCTGTAAGGATCACCATGAGGTCAGTTGGTGTCCCTACTAACCTTAAAACTCGAACAACAGCCTCCAGCCAATCCTCGGCTGCCTGAGGGTCTGTCTCCCCATGGAACATGTGCGGTCTATGATGATGAAACTCGTGCAATGCACTAAGGCGACGTGCACTCTCAGCTGCTGAGGCTGGTGGCATTGGTGGCTCGGCGGGTAGAGGTACCGCCAGTGCCTCTGTTGTAATGGTGCCCTGCACCGAGGCCTCGTCGCTCGGTGGGCTGCCATCACGTAGAACGCTCGGATCCCTAGCCGGCTACCGTCGTGGGGCCATCCTGAAAAGAAATAGGTGCGCCACGATCAATAAAATATAACTAGTGAGTTGACACAAGTAATCACAAAGAAAACATTGAAACACAAATGCAATCAATGTTTTCGTGCATTGAGTCGGGAATCAGAAATTCAGGGTCCTGGTGTATGGGTATGTCGGCCGCTGCACCAACACTGGACTCCTTGGATTGGTAACCACACTCAATACCCTTAACACTATTGCTTCACACAGAAGAAAAATCTGAGTCCAGAGTTCTGCGGTATACTGAACTCCTTTGATACCAATTTGTCACGACCCGCCCTTGGGGCCCATGCCTTGACTACCCCAATCCCGCATCCCATAGGCCTGGGGCTGGCGACTAGAACCAAAGGCATAAACCCCGATAAAAGGCAAGGCATTGCCTTTATAAAGAGAAAGAACACCACAGAGTACGCAAGATGAAGTAAACACAATATAAACTGAAAACACAAGTATGTGCTGGAAGGTAAATGGGATAGAATACAAACCCAACTGAAGTACAGTACAACTGAAAGTAAAGTAAAACAACTGAAAGAAAAAGTAGCAACCACCACGTCATCCTCCAGAACTCCCAACTGAAGGGTGTGTATAGTCTGTCTCATCTGCTCCCCGAGTCCGGCCGTCCAGTCCGTGTACGTCCCACCTGATAGTCCACCTCCGGGTACCATCCCGCTCCTCAAGCCTCAACCTCGATCAACACTGTCTGCCGTCTGCAACCAACACAATGTAGTGAGGGTGAATCCCGTGAAACGGTGAGTATACGATACTCAGTAGGGTCCCCGAGACTCCCGAAGGTCTCACAGAATCCACAAAGGATAAACACAAAGGAATGATATGAAAACAAGTATCAACCAACACTACTTAGGTATATTCCCATACATATACCTATGTTATCAATTCTAGTTAAACTCCATCTCATGAGATCAAGTACAACCCAGTCCACACTTGAAAGTATAACACAATCCACACGAGAATGTACGACCCAATCCACACAGAAAAGCATAACTCAATCCACACAGGATTTCAAGTCAATCACATCAAAGATAATGATTGAAAGTCAAGAATCAGCTCACACAAGTATACTAATCATGAATAGGGGTGGAGATGATTGATGTAGCCTACGAATCATCTCCTTTACCAAACCCACATATGATCCAAGTATAGATTTCATCGTTGCCGAACCCAGGTAGGATCCAAGTACAGCAACCGTCGGTGCTGAACCCACGTAGGATCCAAGTACAGTCGTCATCACTACCGAACCCACGGAGGATCCAAGTACAGTCGTCATCACTACTGAACTGACGGAGGATCCAAGTAAAGTCGTCATCACTGCCGAACCCACGAAGGATCCAAGTACAGTCGTCATCGCTACTGAACCGACGGAGGATCCAAGTACAGCCGTCATCGTCGTCGCAGCCAGCTCTAGGGTTCCCGCACACAATACGCTCGATTCTGGGAGGGTCCACTCAATGAGCCAAGGGGTCGATACATCAACTTCCACGAAGTCCAGAGATGATGTATCATAATGTTCTGTCTTGACAAAAGGAACTCAACACGACAGACGGCCCGTCAATCGGGCCCCCGATCTGAGAGTTATTGTCCTTTTCGTTCCAGGGGCCCGGTTGGTTTCTAAGCTAAAAACAACCATACTGTACTACAACTACATCCAAACCTCGAGTGGAGTAAGCCAAACGAACCTTCTCACTAAGAGGAATTCAACAAAGTCGACGGTACATCAATCGGATGTCCAGAGCTCATGTTATAAGCATTTCCGATCTGAGGGACCGGTTGGTTTCATGTTTGAACCAACCCAGCTGTAACCAAAGTTCTCCGAAACCCTGAGTGTAATATAAAGAAACGACCTCCTCGATCCAGGGATCCTAACACAACTAACTATGTGTCGATCGGAGGTCTGTATCCTATGTTACGATCATTTAAACGAATCTGTCTGTTTTTAGGGGGGTTTGGGCCTGGACCGACCCAGCAAAAAAACCCCTTGGTCGGCCCGAACCGGGTTGAACTGACCCGGGTCCAGGTCCAGCCTATTAGGGCGTGAACTGGCCCGGTTGGGGTAGCCTGGACCGACGCGGGGGTCCGGCCCAACGCGGGTGGCCTGGTTCGGCCCGGCTCGGCGCGGCCGGTCCGGCTTGGCGCGGTCGGTCCTGCCAGCGCGGTGCTGCGCGTTGAGCGGACGCGGGGGGCGGGGGGGGGGGGGGGGAGGGGGGGAGGTGGGGGATTCCCCCTTTTTCTTTTGAAACGGCGGCCCCCACGTGGGTGGGTGGGGGGGAGGCGCCCTTTGCTAGCCGTCAGGGGTTACAAACCCCCTACCTTCCCGATTCCGGCCGCCCATGATGGCCGGACGGTGAGCCGTCGCGGGTCCCGCCTTCCAAGTGCTTACGGCAGGCAGATCTGGACGCCCTCCTCTGCACAGCTGCGGCCTAAGGCTGTGGCCCTTGTCCGACCAGGGCAGCGCGCCGGCGCCGCGCCCCTCCGCTGCGGCCCGCCCTTGGCGGCGGCGAGACGGCGCCTCGCACCTTCACCGCGTTTTTCCTCATTCAAAAGCATAACGAAGTACAACAACAAATGGGTGGAGGGTCATCCATGTTTGTGTGGTTCTGCCTCCACCCATTAATTCAATAACAAGAGGCTAAATATTTAACGATGGATGCTAAAATAAATCAAGAACATAAAACAATCCCCTACCTTGAAGAAGTTGTCGAACGAAGATCGTCGTAGAAACGGCGTCGCAAGGTGTAGCTACGTATATGTTGATGGAGACCATCCGAGGTGGAGCGGTGTCTCCCTTCCTTTGACGTGGGAAGAATATCGAAAGTGGGAACATCTTCATCCTCCAGAAAAGGCTTCACACACACCGGCTATGGAGAGGAGAAGAGATGGCGTGTCGAACTCTCCTTGTGGTGACGACGTTCTTCATCGAAGTTTTGGCGTTGTTCGCGAAGAAGATGACGTTCTTCCGGAAAACAGACAAGAGCTCTCTCCTCTATTATCCTCACACAACAACCAACCCAAAATAAAAGAAGTTACATCCTCATTTTCTTAACTAATGTCAGGAATTCAGAAGAATTCAAAATTCAAAACTCTAAATTTAATAAATTGAATAGCTTTAATCAATCTATTTAATGTGAGAGTTGAAATGCAATTAATGATAGAGAGAGGATGTGTTACAAAATAAAGGGGGTTGAGGAATTTGAAGGGGTGGGGCTCGTGTGGGTCCCACCTCACTAATATCCTACCAAGAGGATTTAGGTCTATGTGGGTCCCACTCAACTCCCACACATGGGGTTTACCACTTGGTTAGGAAATAAAAATTGTAACATAATTTTTATTTCACTTTAAACAGAATACATTTTTAACAACTCTTCTCGAGAAAACCCATCTCCAGAAAAGGTCTTCTTAAGCAATTTCCGTCGTTGCGGATTCAACGGTGCCCTCAGATTTTGATTCTGATAATCAGTTCAAAAGTTAGAAAAACCCACTCGTTCGTTCACTGAACGTACCCGAGCTAAACATCAGAAATTGATTTCGGACACACCGGGCCTCGAAATCAGGTGCTGTCAGAAACTGCCTACTCGTAAAATCCCAAAGAAATTAATAAAAAAAATTTACTTCAAATTTACACGTATTTATAGTTCTATTATTCAAATTCAAACTCTAGTGCTTTAAGAGAAGATTTAGAGGAGGCACTTTGAAGATGAGGTAATATCATTTAACGATTATTCCAAACTTCTTTCTTCTTCTACTTCACCTTCATGAGTAGTTTCATTATAAAGTAATAAACTAAAAATTGAATATATAATTATAGGTTACTATTATTAAAAAATATCAATAGTATACCTTCTATCCACCATATAAAATATTAAATAACCACACGTGCATATGTACGACTTACAGTCTCAACGGCGTGGTGTAATCTGTTTTTCACCACCAAAATTCATGGGTGTGTATAATAATGTAGTTAATAAATTTATATATTATATATATAAAATTATATTTATTATGAGATAAAATACACCATACACATGAATACTATTCAAAAATTATGGGAATGATATCGTCGCTTATGCGTACGTACGACTTACTACCTCCACGGTGCATTGTGATTCATTATACATAATAATATTTATATAAGGATAATATAAATTAATTTAGTCAATAAATATGATATATATTATACTAATACCATGCTATAAATGATATAATAATAACATAAAAAGTGTAATAAGAACATATCCGACTAAGCATGTATAAATCACAGAGCAGTTAATACATGAATAACAAGTAAAAATGAAATGTTACTAACAAAAAAAATGAGAATATGAACCTAAATGTAATAAAAAAATCACTATGATTATAGAAAAAATCAGTAACATTATTGAAATCAATATTCACAATGTTTTGATACATAAAAGAAATATCAAACCTAAGGTAATGGATAAATTTTCAAATCTTGTGGTTATCCGAGATTATTTATTCAAAAGTATTTACATGGGTATATTTATCATCGAAGTCCATGTTTTCTAAATATTTATTTATAAATATTACTAATGTATTTATATAATTGTTTGAACTAAATTTTTCGCATTTTTGAATTTTTATTAACTGGTATGAATGAAATCTTCTGTTCTTTTCGGTAAGAGATACTTTTTGACTTTTCCTGAAAAAGTATGAGAATAATGTTTTATAACTAGTATGACATGAATATATTTTTTAACATTCATAATTACTTATTTCCTTGAAGCATCACCTATAAGAATACAATGTTATTTTCACATAAAATTATTTTATCTAATGTTGTGTTTCATTTTGAGGATGGAAATATTTTTTGAAGAAGCTTCGATATTTTCCACAGGAATTAAGGTCAAGTGTTTTATTGAAAATATTTTCCATCTATGATGATATATGATTATGTTTCTATGCCCATAATTACTTCAATTTATTAATTTTATGATTGAATTATTTTTATGAAATTCATTTATCTTATATAGATTATGTTAGGGTGTAATGATGTTATAGAAACCAATTTTTTTGTTCCTTGGGATATGCTATGGTGAATAGTTTATGTTCTGTTTTACAAGTATGAATGATTTCATTATGATATGGGTGGGTCCTATATCATCCTCCAATGAATTGGGTAAAATTTATATCTCATGTGATATATATGTCTGGGATCACATGTAAATCTGGTTGAATAATACATGGTTGGAATGATGATTGAACTCAGTTTTGTAATAGACATTGTTTTCAATGATGATCGTTGTAATGAGACATGACTAATATGAAATGATTTTATATTATTTTGTGTGTATGCTAATAAATTTAATGTTTTATTCTTTGACTATTGGGATTAAACTTTACTTTTATGATTTATCCAATGACATGATGTTTTGATCTTTTATATACAGGATAGATTTTCAAATTTTATGTTCTTATTTTTATGATATGATTGATATTTACCTAGTTTAAACTTACTGAGAATTTTCACCCACCCTTTCATATTATTCATTTCTATAGGTCATTAATAGGGTTATTATGTAATATATGTCAAAAAAAGTCTAGTCATGATGAAATAACTGAGAGAGAATGTAGAAGTTTTATGAATAAGTTGTTTATGTTTCCCAGTTTCTAAAGACACTAAACCTATACGACCATTGAATGGGTTTTGTTGTGTTAAGAAATAAATATTCATCAACATTGAATAAAAATCTAAATGTAATGTATGTTCCATTATACTATTCTCCAACCATTTATCCTCCCATTTCTCCATGAGGTATTCTTTTTTTTTAAATTTTAAAATTTTTACAAAAACATGATTCTACTTTAAGTCCTAGTTATAAGAAAATTAACTATCTATGGGATATTAAATCAAAATTTAATAGATAATTCTCCCAGAGATATCAAATGATTTCAAAACCCGTTAATTGTCATAACCATTCTCCTCATACCACATCAATTAATTTTTGAAATCTTAGAGTATGATTAAAATAGTATCATAATTATACATAAATTTATTAATGATTGGTATGAATTTATTTTTTTTCTCCCTTAACAACAATACTTTCATATGTAATTTATATACAACATAATCCAATAATGATATTTAATTTTCACTTATTCATTAAATTGATTCATTTAAAGTATTTTAGGTGTGTAAATTTAACATTAATAATAAATATTTTTCATTATTATCATTATGAAATTATAAAATTGTTACGATAATGAAGATATTTATTTTAAAAAATAATAAATCTTTTAATTATCCGAAGAAGGATTTCAAATACATGAGTGTTGTTTAGGAACATTTTTTGTGAATATAAAGAAATTTTCAACTCCTTTTATTCCATAATTACACGAACACTAAAACATTACACTTATTGATCTAATAGAATCATTTTATAAACACCATTGATCGTTACCATTCTATAGAATTCTATTTATAACTATTGACAATACATTTAAAATGATAAACGTAAAAAATTGAAATTATTATTTCACTAAAAAATCAAAAATAATGAATAATATATGAATGGTAATTAATAATTTTTTTATAAAATATTTTTTTCTTTATAGTATTAAAACATATATAATTTTATAAAGGGATCATCGAATCGTGTACACTTATAAATCCATATTTTTTTATTATTTTTTATATTCCCAAATATTTTATATCTCAAAATAAATTATTTAATACCAATTTTTTATTTTTTGGAGGTATTACATGTCTCATAACCTCTCATATATGATCACAATTCATACCATTCACTATTAGTGAGTGGTCACCCATCAATATTTTTATAACGATTTTCTCTTATTTCTTGTGATTGTGTATTTTCCAATTTATCTAATCCTATCTCAAAATAGGTATATTGAATGGTAATATGACTTTACATATCTAATTTTTAACAATAATATTCTATGAGTATAAATATAATTCCATTATTGTCAGAAGTGTTTATTCCTGAGTTGTACCTTAAAATGTATATAAGGGAACTTCATAACACAACCATCATTCAATAAATTATAAATATTCATATTTTAATATACTAGATTATATTTTTATACTCTACCACAATAATTTCATATAATATATTATTATAATATTCTATGGAATACAATTTCCTTCTCATGCACATTTTTATATAAATTTTTATATCATATTTGAAACATTGTTAATGAAGTCTTAAACTCTCCACAAAAAATATTTATCATCTATGTCCAAATTATTTTATAAAATAAAAAATATTATTCTTATTTTTATATTTTTAAATGTATTTTCTTTTTGGTAACTCAAATTTTTCATTAATTACATTTTTAATTTAATTTTATAACACATTAATCAATGTGGTCTAGTTCAGACCACTTAATTGTAAAAATAAGTATTTCTATTTAAATTCTACCTATTTTTATATTCCTCCACATGATTATTATACATATTATTTTATATTTTTATGGATCAATTACCAAGATTCATTAATAAAAAAATGGTGATATAAATTATTTTTATATCTTATTGATTTTTTTATAAATTAAATAATATCTATTTTTATAGCATAAATCCCACACAATTTTTAAAAAAATCATGATTTCTCATCTATTTTATTTTCTTTAACTCAAGATAAATGCATCACTAAATTTTTTTGACCTAAAATTTATCGCAATAAAGGATAAACTTTTCGAAATCATATATATCATAGATATCATATGATTACTTTTTTTGATTGAAGGGTACCTCCTAAGATAGTCGAACCATTTAATTGTCCATGGAAGAACTCTTAATGTTATCATATACCACATTATTCTATATAGTGTGAACACTTAACTCCTAAATAATCTAATTATAAGTTATTTAAAATGATAAACACTTTATTTCATTTTACAACCCATATTATAAATAGTTATTCATGTTATGATTTTTGACGGATCAATTATAGTTTTCATGGTCACGTGGAACACATTTTTATGGATATATCATTATATGATTGGTGGTAATTGAAATATGTATTCCTAAAATACATTGGGTAAATCAGTACAAAAAATTATATTACTATTATCTTGGTACCAAGGAATAAATACTTTCAAATATGTTGATGATACTAGGGATAAACCAATTAAACTATTCAAAATTGTACTGGAGATAAAATTCAATCTATTGTGATAATGTAATTGTTGAGAAATCCCAATTAATTGTTTATGTGGAGGTGCAGAGTAATCCAAATACACACTATTATGATGTTACCATTTATTTTTCCATGAAATATATTTTGATTGTGTATATTTATTCATATTCCACATTTTTATCTTATGTTACAAGGGTTTATGAATATCGGCTTTTGATTTTATAACCTCATATCATGGTATATGTTATAAATTCATGATCATCACCTTATGGACTTTATTTTATAATATATGATTATTACATCTCAAGAACATTTATAGAACGATATTTTTCATAGTAATTTTCATAGTAAATAATTTCATTATACATTAATTGATTAATATTTATGATATTTATTAATTATCATATTTAGTGGTGGTATACCTGAAATGAATAAAAAAGAGAGAAAATTAAATAGAATAAAAATTAAAATTATGAACCATGATGATGGACTAGTAATTGACTATGTCCAAGTATTAAACGTGATGATCAGGGTGGAAACAATGTAAATTGTATGGAAACCATGAATTCATATCATGAATATCATTCATGACGTAAACATGATAAATTATATAAGGTAATGTGAATACTTGAATAAAAAACACTATTCTGGATAATAACATCATAGGTCAAACAATGACACCTATGGTCATGTCGTAAAACATGTGGGCCTCACACAAAAACCATAATACAATGAAACAACCTATTAAAACATTTTCTCCACAAATTACACCTCATGAATATACTATTCATGATGTTAAAAACTCACGTGGAAACTAAAAATATGTTTCCTGGGAATTTAATATTGGAATAAACCATTAACCACCCAATCATTGCATGGGGTCAACTATTACCCATTATGGATTGATTTAGAGTGCATGGGTTTCACTTTTAAGCCAATACATAATTTTTCCTAGGTATTGGGAAATAAAAAAATTTTCTCTCATCGATCTAAAACTACGTTATCTGATGTATCGAATAGGAAGAGACTAAAATGGTGCCTCGAGCTTTTCGAACATAATACCTCAAGAACACCTACCTATATTTCAGTGGCTACTAAATAGAATCATGGGAATAAGGGTGGTATAGGTGGGAGAATATTTCTTATGGATCAAATCTTAATATAGTGAGAGAAATAATAAAAATGTTTTAAAAAAATAAAATAATCCAAAACAAATAATAATTAAACAATAAAAGACCATACAAGATCCTATTTCAATTAATAATAAATATAAATAGAAAATGTAATAAAAATACACAATTAATGATAAAATACCAAGGGGATATCTCTATGGGATTTATTCGATATAGCTTCTTCATGTTCACCCAATATCCATTTACATGCATAAAATTATGTAACACAATCCCATATCCTGAAAAAATATCCACGAGTAAGGTTTGGGTAACCAAATATAATTGAGGCCTAATCTTCGATATAAATATAGTCAGTAGACCCTAACCAATGTATTTAATCAAATTCATCCATTATTATAAAATATTTATGTTTTTATGTTTATTAATGGAAAATCTATGTAATAAATGTAGATGAAATCATGCCATCTTAGGTTCATCAAGGAAACCTGGAAAACTATACCATCATCAACATCAGTGGAAAATAACATTCTATAAGATCTATCATGTATATATAAGAACATTCATTCTATGAAAAAAGTACAAATATATTAATTAATTGGTACAGACTCGTGACATAGCATCCAAGGATCCAAATAACAATAATATAAGTTTCACATTTAAATAAGGGATTATATTCCCCAAGATAGAGATGAATAATAATAAGGGTCACCATATCCATGGAATATATTCGTAGGGATTCCATGCATGTGAATGATAATATATGGGATTCCATTCATAGGGATTATATTCCAGATTATCATTATATAAGGGATTCCATTCATATGGATGTCATTCCCAAGAATCCCAAATACATGGGATTCTATTCCCACATATGACATGAATATGGGACTCCATTCATGAGTATCAAATGTATATGTGTTTTCATGACTGATTATCACATGTATTCAGGTTTCCATGAATTAGTATCACAAGTAGAAGAGGCATAATTCTCTATTACAGAAAATATAATAAACACCATGATTTATTATCCTGAGTAACAATATAAATGAGCCATGTTAGTAATATTTCCACATTATTACTCATGTAGAATTAATTTATAAGACATTTCATTAGAAGAAACTATGAAAAAGTTGGACTTTTCCATGAAATTATATATTTATAAACATGAAATTATATCATTTCAATTTTATAAAATAAAGGAATGACATGGGAAAAATGGAATCCACAACATGGATCATCTCAATAAAACATGCTGAGAACTTCAATTTTAAAATTTTCAATTTATTATTTTTCATCTCACAAATTATATCAGTCATGAATTATAATTAATCACTTCTGATTATCCAAGAATAATTAATATCCGTATATCCATTCATCAATAATAATTTACATCAAAAATATATTGTATACTAACTTTATATGGTGTCTTGGTAACAAAGGCAATTAAAAAATTCCAAAACATTTAATGAACACACCTAAGGGGTGGTTTAATCACTAGGCAGGGATGGTATAAAAAATTGTTGAATGCAAAATAAATATAAAAGGCATTTCTAGTTGAGTTCTATAACCTCCAAACATGTCAAAGGATTTACGTGTAATTACGGTTATGGTCTGAAAATTTAGTTTAATATATTTCACTTTTGGAAAATAATGCTCGGATGGTTCGGTGTGCAACACAATGAATAAAATTTATAAATGATGCTAATTTTAGGGAAAATCATATTGACCACCCACATTATTCTGAGGATAAATATGTCATCCTAACATGACATTTGATTACATATGATATGAGATACATGTGAAGAATCATAAAACACCCAAAAAATTGGGAAAATGATTTCTCATGGATTTGGAAAGTCATATAGCGAGATAAACAAATAACAATAGAATGAGGAGTCGTACAATCATCTTTACACTCCCAATGCATCAGAAAGCGCTTTATTTTGACCAATAATGTCGTAAAAATACCTACAGAATAGGTCGAAAGAGGAGGGTCATGTTGAGGATGATATTTGGAAAAAATAGAAAAAATTGGAAACCCCCTTTTAAGGTACTATGGAAAATGAATATTATTTAACTTTTAATGAGACACTTAGTTAGGTCAATTTTTTTTACTACCATTGTACCAAAAATGTGATGTTACAATCCAAATACCCCAATTCTTGATTTTTTTTTTACTGAAACTATGTGTGAAAAATTCTTCTAGCACAGTATCACCTCACACGCTGTTTGACTAGGAACATGTTTAGACAATCTACGTGAAACCCATGTGGTTTACAAACGTAATCAACTATAATGGCCATTAAAGGTTGAAAGGCCAAAGAGGAATGGATAAGCAAACCATCTGACACCCTCTAATCCCCTATACTAGTTCACATAGTTTTTTCTAGGGGAATAATATTTTAAATACATCATTCACCTCTTCCCAATCCATCTAAAACAAGATTTTGAATAAAACAAATTATAAATATCATGAAATTTTATAAAACCACTTATAATAATTCTACCTCATCTAGAATAATACCATTATTTTGTTTCAACACTTAAAATTCAATTCTAATTTCATGTTTAACATCTTTTCCTTCTTCTAAATGATAATTAATAATCACTGGACTAATTCACCCCAATAGACAAACCCATGACCTTAGAGTCTTCCAAAAATATTGATTCACATCGCTATGAATCATTGGGTTAAAAATATAAACATCATTTGACCATCTTGGGAAATGATATTCTATTAATATGGATGCAATCTATTTCAAAACTCCCAACACACATACAATACCTTCCATAAAATATATTATATACGGTGATATAACTCAAAAAAATCTCAAATACCATGATAAAACATCAAAAAACTAATTTCAGAAGCCCATATAACCTCATACATGATCACATCATCATAATGTTTCTCATATGGGCTATGTTAATTCTCATCATAGGATTTATCTTTTCAAGGACAATTATAATCCATGGACCCCCACTATCGTAATTGCATATTGAAGCTTGACCCTAGAACCCAAACAACATGTTTATCATGATTCAACACCAATGAAACCTATTTTCATAATATAACTCAAATTAATATCCTTAATTATATAAAAATCGTCAAATTCCAATAACCACAATAGAACAAGTCATGTTATATATTCCTAAGAATAACCAACTGATTCTTACACAACACTCATCTTCTCCCACGACATACTCAACATGATTTATCGCCTAACCACATTTTTCCAAAAAATAAAACACTAGTTGAGGAACTATTGAATGACTATCATAAAGAAGGTATAATTTAAGAGATAATGTATTACAAAATTGATTCCATAGTCTCATTCCAAGTCATAATAAGGTCATTTTGGTCATGATCACTAAGGCTCATACCCAATATCCTATGAATTCTTCATTTTGAAATATATCTCAAAAAAAGTACCACCATGCCATTGAACATTACTCAACTATATTCATATCCAAAATCCAGGGATCACCAAAATATACTTTAGGATTAATGAAAACATATGGTTTTCACCATAATAATTAATTAGACTAATAACTGGAATATTAATTGGTTCCATCCATCCATTATTCCCTTTATTTAGTTTAATGAAAGAGAAAAAAAATCTAAATTCTGATCTAAATATCCCATGACCCTTTATTTACGGGGGTCCAACCCCCATACCCAAAGGTTAATTAATTATCTCAGTGTATGTGGATGTTTTTATAGAATACATGAGATAATGAAATGATATATAACATTATCATCATTATACCAGGAGTAGTTTAAGATGATATCTTGGATAGAAATTGATAAAATTGTATAGCTCTATGAAGCCAAGCTCCATCAAAAAAGTGAATACCTTCCATGGACCAACCTCCGGAACAATGTATCCTGACATAGTGTGACCGACTCTAACTACCATTCAACCACCAAAAAATTTAAAATTCATGGGGATTGTTAATAACATTTAAAATCCTCAACACAAACTCATTAGTACTTCATTAGGTAAGTAGTCGATCCACTCTAGATTTACCCAGAATTAAACCTACAGTATCTCATCCAAAAAAGTATGTGAAGGATCAATCGATTTTCAATACATCCATAGGTATTGTTTATAGTTATGCATAGAAATAAAACTAAAAACATAAGACTAACTATTCATAAATGTCCATTAACTCATCTAACCACTTCACCAAGACATTTCCTTGCATGCAGGGATTCCCTACTATCCCATCAGACTCATGGATAGCTTATTCCTCATAAACAAGAATCTATAATCCATATTCAATTTAAAACCTCACCTATGTACACAAAATAATATCCCTAACTAATACATGATTATATGAATTTACAATCTCACCCAATTCAAGATTGCATTATGATAATTTCCAAATGGCCCATAAGTTCTCATTCACTTTACATGATGAAAAATGCATCAACACAATCAACATGATAGTCACAATATTTAAAAGCATCCTAGAAATAATTTTCTTAAAACATTAACTCATCCCATGTAACACGAACCCTCACCACTAAATGTGTCTCTACTACATTTCCAATATGCTTATTCAAAGCACTAACTTGAGAAAATAGAAACCATCCACTTATAGGTGAACATAAATTGGTTCTTTCTTTGATATACAGGTGACATTCATTCCATTTTATATTCATGGATGTTATCAATATTTGATAAAAAATAAAATACTAGGAAAAATTAGTAGTTTTATTTCATCTAATGCTTTATACAATGTCATCCTAAATCACTAGGACGATTCATCACATGATCATCGGCTCGATGCAACAATAGTCTTAATGAGTTCCCATTTCCCTAGTCACTCTACTCATGAGATAGTCCATTAATGGTTCCATTAGGAACCCATTAATATTTCTATAAAATCATAATACTACACTATTATAGGTATTTTGTTAAATAGACAGCCAAACAACATTAATTTTAATGGATCGCTCATTTACCAGATGGTAACCACATTGTTCAACACATGAAACTGCATTATCAAAATTTCATTATTGGAGATATGAATTCCAATAATGTGATATTTTACCCATGGGCTGTCATAGATTAAAAATATCCATACTAATTATTAAAGGATGATGAATATCATGCCTCCCATCATTTGAAAATAATAAACGTCACACAACCAAAAAAACAACTATCCATTCCTAATAAATGTATAACCTGATGAACCAAAGCATTTCATGAAGCTCAAAATTTGAAATGAAGTAAAATACTCCATGAAAATAAACCTTACATGTGTGTATTTTTATAAAATAATATTCTTACCTATATCAAACAGAACCCAAAGGCCACCTATCATAATAAAATCCTAGGATTAATAGAATAATTCTTATTAATTAGGATGTTCTTACCAAACATGATATCATTTTAATACATTGGTTTAAATTATCGACATTATGATAATTTAATTTTGAAATGTAAATTAGGATTACAAACACGAACACTATGATCACAACAGATGAAAAAGGTTAACTAAGACATATGGGAAGCATCTTAATTCTTAATTAAGGTAACAAAATTTTTAACTACCCTTACATGAGGTTTGGACCATAGAACCCCACATTACAGTTTCAGGAATAGATAATTTAAAATTCAACATTTATTTAAAAAATTATTAAGAATGTGTATAATTGATAACATGTCGATGTTATAAATAAAATGTATTAAGAATTTTTTTAACACTAAGATATCTTATGAAATTTATTAAATAATTATCATTTGATAGTTTATTTAGACATTAATTAAACCCAACATGCTTGATTTAATAAAAAAAATTATATGATATATAAGAAACCACTCATTATATTGTAATTATCATTTTAATTATCTCAACCCTCCAAATAGTAAATCTACAATTTAGTGAAAATGTGTTTTATTAACTAAGGGGATTGGTTATGTAATATTCCACCATATGTTTATATGTTAAAACATAAAATCTTCTATAGATAGTTAATTTATTATCCCAATATAATAATCATAACACCAAGGTGTTAAAATATATGCATAAAAAAGAGAAAACACGACCTCTATATGTCCAATTATTCCAAAATTGTTTCATTTAAATGAAACCCATAATAGTTTAATTATTAAAAATTTTTGAAACCCAAAATGGTAATATACAATAAGAAATATTTTCCAACTGAATAACATGGTTCCGATTGTACTTTAAGGTATTTACAGAATTAAAAACATCCCCTACCTTGCCTATTGGTGTCTAGTTTTGAATTTTGGGAATCTGTCCCATTGGTTATCAAGCCTCAATTATAGAGGTAAAATCCTTTATAAATTTACAATATATATAATGGATTTAAAAGATTCATCTAAAATAAGAATAAAATGAAATAATATATATATACCACATATTTTTCTCAATGAATTATAATTTCCTTGTTAATGAGTAACACACCATTAAATGTTAATATTAAAATATATGCAACTACAATAACATTTTTACCGTCATTTTTTGAATATTACTTGTTCATATATAATGTTAGGATTTTATGGGTTACCTATACAAATTTATCTAGTGTCATACACATTATGAAATATTCTTATATACAATTCAATGAATTCCATTTATTTTTTAACCCCTGAAAGAAATGGTCAATGTCTCAAACATTTCATAATAAGTTAATTAATATTCCACCATCAGATTATAAGGTAAATACCATTTATGTGGATGAGGATACATTAAAAATTATTCATATATCAAAATTTTATTGAAACATTCTATCACTCTGAACATATAAAAGTAAACCTAGAAATAACCATTGAAATCCGTTATATAAGAAGAAAGAACTATCATGTAATGCAGGAAATAACACAATCATGTTATACAATCACCATAGCTAGAATAAAAATAAGCATGATGATAAATCAGACAAGTATGACATAAAAATCATCATGCATTCATAAATAATCAATGCATTCTACATGACATGACATAAAAATGGAATGTGAATATATGTGTTCTTATAATGATGCATGTAAAAATATCCTCACCATATTGGGAAAAAATGTATATCTCTAAAAAAAATTTCTAACTATTGAATGTTTGATAATAAACCAATCAAAATTAATAATAATTTTTAATAACAATAAAATAAAAAAAAATTCCATCCAAAACATCTTCAACATTCACCTGGTGTGGTTTTTTTAGAAATAGAAATTGGATATTTACCATGTTCTTATACATTTATATATTCTTATTTACTATTACCTATGTATTAATATGAATGGGAAATAGAGTCATATGATACTGCATTATGACATCCTGAACTTGGAGCTAAAGAAATGGTTCCTCTAGTGGGTTGATCACATTTCCTCATGTACACCTCTCTGTAATCTATTGAATGTTGATTAGTAGTGAGGGTCTATGAATGGTACATTGGGAAAATATACCATTAAAATAAGAAATAATTATAATACAATCTATAATAAATAATTCTTAGTGAATATTACCAATGACGGATCAATAATAAGAGTTAAATCAATCACTATACGTGAACACATTACAATGTAAATAAAATATACAAACAATAAGTAATAAAATACATAATGAAATTCAAATACCAAGGTCAATATCTATTAGCATCTTAAGGTCTAACTCAGTCAAATCCTCTCAATACTCCATGTAAAAGAAAAATATCATATAACTCCATCCATGTGCTTCAAAATGAATCTACGAGGACATCATGGGTTCGCTAGTGCAACGGTTTCCCAAACAGGGTGTGAGATATAATCTGTAGGCCAATACAAAAAAATGTCTTCTGAAATATAATATCTGAATGTAAACTAAATTAGTGTCTAGGAGTATCAATGGTAAAAAAAATAATTATTTTTTGATAAAAACCCATCAACTCATTTTCTTCAAGGACACCTAGAAGACAATATATTCTTTAGCCTAATGTGTTGATTTATCAATTTTAGTTCCATTATATATATATTCCTATATGTAGACACTAATATCTGCATTGATATACAAACACCAGTGAGAACATATGTCTTATTACCCACGAATCCACATAATAATAAAATATCCTTATCATTATAATAGTGGTGTCATGGTGAAGATGTTTGTTGAATAACATTAAGGGACACCATGCCCAGATATTCCATGCATATGAATAGTAATTTATGGGAATCTATGCCTAGGGACTCAATGACAATGTATCACAATATAAGTGACACCAATCCCAATCTTATGTGGTCCTCCATATATGATTATAAGATGTAAATTGTACGCCTTTACCATTTATCTAAAAAATAGTATTCATTCGATATTATCAATAGCATTAATGTATATGGGACTAGTTAGTAAACATTCCACAATACATATCAACTATAATAAGTTAGATTCCATATACATTTATGAATCTAACAAGGATATTTAATTGTAAAACCATAATATAAGTCAATCCATGATATTTTCTTGTTTAATTTTTAATCAAAAAGGAATCCCATGGGAAGCATCCATGAATCAACATAGTTCATCTTGAAACATATAATTTGTGAATTCTATTTTCAATCATTTATTTCTATTTATATTCCTACTAAATAATTGTAAGGGTCAATCATTCAACATAATCACTTAGTTGAAACAAATTTTAATACATTTATATATATACATTCATAAAAAAGTATTTAAATCAAAAAAAAAATTCACCCCAACTTTGGAGGTTTCATTGTATTATAAACATTAATAAACTTTCCCCAACATTTACTAAACACACCAAAATGGCGGATGGATCAATATTTTTGGATTCTAAAAAAATATCAAGAAATAGGACTCACATTAAGATGTTTTTTGGGGTGATGTCATTGAAAAATATCCATTTCATGTGGTCTATGATTCATTATGGTTTTTTTCTGATCATTTAGTTTATGTTATTTCATATTTTGGATGAAATTCAATAAATTTCTAGTTTGTGTGAAAAAATTCATTAAAAATTATTCATGGAATTATTTAAATAATATAGAATACCTACCTTATATTAAGGACACATCAGTCATCCAATCCTATACTTTGATTCAATATGATATTAGATAAATAGAAAAATTCACCGAATGCCCTAAAAATGGGGAACAATATATTCAAATGAATTAAAATTCAATGTGAACGAAATGAATAAAAGAATAAAAAGTATTTGTAAACTTACCATTATTATTTAAACACACCCAATGGTGATTGATTTAGACTAAAAAAGAAAGAACTCCACATCCATAAAATTGGTAGGAAGAGGAATATCATATGTGAATGCTTCTAAAAAATAGGTAAGAAGAATGTTGCAAAAAATAGCTAATAGTGGAGGGGAAAAATAGTAATTTGTCCCATTTTAATAGTTTTATAGTTTATCTACACCTTTTGGATAACCATGGACTAATTGTGTTGTAATAAAAATCAAATACCCATTCCATGTATGGTTGTTATCAATTGATGGAAAAAATGTGTGTGAACCATAACTTTGGTGGAGTCAAATCTTCACCTCCCTCATAGAGAGGTGCACATTTAGAAAAATGTTCAATAAGATGTTTTTTTTCAACTCTACAATAAATATTAGAGGTCTCTCACAATCATGTATCATAGAGAGAATGATTAAAAAACTAGTGGGGCTACCTCTACTCGACTATACCAGGTCATACAGTTTCTTCTAGGGTTCCCCACAATGTAAATAATCAATGTGCCCTTAAATACACCTTCCTAAAATGAATTTTTAGAGCATTATGAATATGAAACTCACCAAAACATCCAAAACATCTTAAAATCCATAAAACCCATCTAAATACATTATTTTAGGAGTTTCATCCCATAGAATTCCTTTTTAAATGTTGTTCTCTGATCGGGAAATCCACGATACAAAAAATCAAAATCCATTAGATTTTTTAACTTGATCCAAAAATATATCAGTACATGTGATTCACTATTAGGGTATCATAAGGTTTCTTAAAATAGGTTCTTCTTATTCTTTTAATCTCTTTCAATCCTATATTACTATATATTACTTATTTTAATTAAATTTTTACCCTTTACACCGACAAATTTCTAATCCTTCTTTTGCTCCCTTTCAAATATTTTTGTTGTGATCTCTTTCCCTATGGATTTTAAATTTACAATCCCACGTAATACCCTAGGGATATATTTCTCAAAATTCTATAATAATATCTATTTAATTATTTATTATGCTTTTAATTTACTTCGGTAATAATTAGAGGGGAGTGTATAGTTTATGCGATTTTCAACCATTACATAGCATTCAATCTCACTTGTATTCAATACAAAGTAAATATTTTCTCCCTTTTCTCATGTATAACCTTAAAGACTTTTGGTTTCTCAAGGGATGAAAGGCCTTCAATGGTTCCAATAATTTTAGTTATATTATTCTTGATCATGGTGCTATCCTACCTGGCTTTTGGAGGTTGTGGGATATAGTAATCCAAAGATATTTCAAATTCATGATGATTTTTAAAATAAATGTAGATGTTACCAATTCATGTATGAGGAAAATAATTGTCAAAATTGATTAATTAAACAACAATAATTAAATAGTTGACCTACATAACCCCATCCTATGGAATAAAACATTTTTCTAACTTTTATTCTATATGTATATGTATTTAATTTTAGATTTTTTTGCATTATTTTCTAAAACTGAAATCCTATAAATTAACTTTTTTACCAAGAATAATTAAATAAAAAATAAATTTTTTGAAAGGGTGGGATAAAATTAGTAATGTAACTATCTATAATTCTATTTAAGTGATATTTCCCAGGTCACCTATTATGATGCATTGGCTAAATAATTTTTCATTTTTACTATCATATGACAACTTCATCAAACAGAACTTATAATTCACGTGATCATCATTTACTAATCATAAAAAATTTCTAATTATATTGTCTCTATCATTCTTATGGATTATTAATAACTTTAATATGTTTAATTGAAATTTCTTCCCCAAACTCATCGTTTAGTATCAATTCAATCGTATGTTTCCCCATTTACATATTTGATCATAGTTGTAAAAGATTATATGAGTATATAATAAGGGGTTTATTAGTGTATTATCTATATGTTCATGTTTAGGATAATATTATACTATAAACCAAGGTTCCAAAAAACTAATGTTTTAATTTTAGGACATAGTTCTATTTCATGTTTCATGAATGATACATATATATTATTCATAATCTCCAGATGTTTGCGTCTGTGGGTTCTTTAGTTTTCCACAAAACTAGAAAATTAAAATTAAGTTTGATATATAATAATTATTTTTATAAAACCATTTATTCTTAATAAATACTAGATGAGGGAAAAATTAAAAGTAAGAAAAATTGTAATGTTTTCCATTATATATATTAATTGGTTTTAATTTAATTAAATAATTCTTAATATAAGTATAAATACATACATATCATCAATATGAAGAATTTATAATTCAATAAAATATAATCTTGAGTGTATGCAAATATAATAAACAATAAGTTTTCAAAGAGAGAAAATGATTTAGAATATAACGGGAGACAATGATATAAGATTTTATCCCATTGATATGGGTCAAAACATGATTTGAATACTACTAAACCAACCTAGATTTTTTATTTAAATACATTATATTTATATTCTAGAAAACTATTAATTTATTTTAAATATTATAATTCATTTTTTCCATCATTATTCAGTCACAAGGTGGATTTAGTTCAGGTTGATGGTTTCAGGTTGTTCAACCAACAATTCAAAATTATAATTTGGTATAACGGTAAATTTTTTTTCATAGTTATATAAGATTTATAATAGTATATGTATTTCATTAAAGTAATTTTAGTTTTATAGGATCTAAATATTTCACCAATAACCTCAAAAATAATTATAAATCATAATGAGTTTATCGATGTGTCTATTTTTGGTGGTTTGTAACTATGATTTTTATTTGTGGTATAATTATAATCATTATTATTTGACAAGGAAATAATTGGAAAAAATTAATAAATTTATTATTAATAATATTATTATACATTAAAGACATTTTAACAGAATTAAGATAGGTTGAGGTGAATGTACAAAACCTTCATTCACATTTGTGGTATTTAAATAGCTTATGATCATGATATTTCTATTTAAGAATAAATGAATGGAATCCAAATAAATTTTTTATTTAAATGTTATATTATATTTAAATAATTCTTCTAATTTATTGTTATTATTATTATTATGTTATCATATATTAATAAATGCTAAGTGCCATATTAATAAATATGAATTGGATTTGGAACCCTTATAGTGATATTTGATATGACTCATATGCAATGAAATATTAGAGTTCAATGGAGTTTCTTCTATTGCAGAAAGGCCTCCCAAACATATATATGATTTTTGGGAATAAAAATAGATGTTATATCATAATGAAATATTTTTTTTGATATGAAGATAAATTTTTGTTGGAGGGGATTTAATTTAGATTATATATGGTGGTGCTATCGAATAAAATAACAAATACATTTAAAATTTTCAGAAGAATATGATAAGTATTGATTGATAATATTATTGATAAAGTATAATAATATAATATTTTTTATAAAAATTTTAATCTACCAAAAACCTAAGTTCATTGTTTGAATAATTTATTCATAGTGAAAAATAATAATTGTTTTTTATTAAAATAAAATAAAATTTCCAATTACTAAATTGTTTTATTGGATTAAAATTAAAATATATTACATTAAAATATTTTATTTTGATAATTAATTACATATTTATTGTATGAAAATATATAATATAGATTCACTTCTATGTATTTTATATTGTTTATATGTAGAACAATACTTTTACAATTTACCATAATAATCAACCATTTGATAAAAATATGAAGAAATCATTATTGGATAATTTTAACACCATACTTTTTATAATGAAATAAATTTTTTAAAAATGAATATTTATATTGGGAAATGTCTATTGATATGTTTTTAAATAAAATCATTTTCGAGTCAGCTCATATCTCTGTCCTTGTTAATGGCTCCCCTAAGGGCTTCTTTGCTTGTTCTAGAGGTGTCAGACAAGGTGACCCTCTTTCGGCCACTATTTTTTCCATTGTAGAGGATTATCTTAGTAGGTTACTTTCTATTATGGCTGGTAATGGGAATCTGTATTCTATTAGTGCTGGTAGAGGTTTTGTTTCTCCCACTCACTTGTTATATGCGGATGATATTATTATTTTCACTAAAGGGGATAAGAGAAATATTAAAAATATTAAGCGTGCCCTTTTGCATTATGAAAAAGTCTCTAGGTAAGAGATTAGCTGGGACAAGTCCTTTGTTTATTTTGGAACGAATTTTCCTATTTCTAGGAAGACTGGCATTATTAGGGATTTGGGTATTCATGAAGGTGTTTTTCCATTTACTTATTTAGGTGTTCCTATGTTTTGGGGGAGGCCTAAAGCTTGTTATTTTTCTGATATTGAATGTAAAATCAGATGTCATCTTGCTACATGGAAGGGTAAGTCCCTTTCCTTGGCAGGTCGGGTTTGTTTGGTTAGAGCTGTTATCATTTATAAGTTTGTTTATTCTTTCATGATTTATAAGTGGCCGATCTCTCTTATCAAGATCATTAACGTTTCTATTAAAAAATTTATTTGGAGTGGCATTATTTCAGAGAGGGAATTAGTTACTGTTTCATGGAATAATTGTTGTAAACCCTATGATGCTGGGGGTCTTGGTATTAAAAATATTGAGGTGTTTAATGATTCCTTACAGGCCTCGTTCATTTGGAGGCTTGTCAATGATAAATCTGAATCTCTGGACATTCTCCGCTATAAATTCAGGGATAGGATCAGGAATAGAGTTTTTAATTATCTGGATTCTTCTGTTCGGGAAACTTTTAAATACATATTTTCCTCTATTGACTCTCATGCCAGATGGCTTGTTTCAAGGAACTCGTCTTTATCCTTTTGGAAGGCCAATTGGACTGGACTTCCTTTAGCTGGATCCTTGTTGGATGATGATTTTAATGTTGATATGGATGCAACGATTAAGGATCATCTTGATAATATGGGGGGTCTCCCTAATCATATTGTTACTATTATCAATAGTTACTGTTTCTCTAACAGAGAGGATTTTTGGGCTTGGGAACCTGCTTTTAATGGCATGTTGACTTCTAAAATTTTTTATTGTCATTCTCTATCTTGCAATATAGGGTGTAAATGGATGAGGGATCTTCATATGAACTTCATTAGGCCCTCTCGGTCGTCTTTTACCTAGAGACTGGCTCATGGGAAACTTCCTACTGATTGTTTCCTTCAAAAATGTGGCATCTCACTCTGCTCTTCGTGTGTGTTTTATCATCAACATAGGGAAGATATTGATCATTTTTTTATTAGTTGTGTCGATGCCTCTTCAATGTGGAAGGCTGTTTTTGATATATTTGAAATTCCCATGCCTAATATGTCTTCAATTCATCATTTCCTTCAAAGCTGAAATTCAATTTCGCTCTCTCCCCAATTGTTGGATCTTTTTAGTGTCGCTGCTTCTGAACTCCTTCATTTAATTTGGTTTGCTTGAAATAAGATGAATCATGATAAATTTTCCTTCTCGGTTAGTGGGGTTTTATCTGCTATTCGTGGAGCTATGCGTAATGTTGTTATTCCAAGGAAGCATTTTTGCTTTAACTCGGTTCATGATTTGTCTGTTCTGAACAGGATAGGTGTTAAGGGTAATTTCAAGCCTCCACGTGATACTTTAGAAGTTCTCTGGAAGGAACCATTTTTTGGTTGGTTAAAAGTAAATTCAGATGGTGCTTCTAGGGTTAATCTGAGGCATTCTGGTTATGGTGCTGTTTTCAGGAATCATAAAGGGGATGTCCTTGGTTGTTTTCATGGTTCTTGTGGCTTTGCCTCTTCACTTGAGGCCGAAATGCTTGGAATTATTGTTGCTGTCGATCAAGCTGTGCAGCGTGGTTGAGATAATTTATGGTTTTAGAGTGATTCTTCTATTGTTGTTTCTGCAATTAGGATGGGTCTTTATCCCTTATCCTGGAAGCTTACTAATCACTGGATTAATTGTTTGGAGACTCTTTTTTCTTTGAATCATATTATCACTCACGTTTATAGGGAAGCCAATTATGTTGCTGATGGACTGGCTAATAAAGGTGTTAATGGTGTTGATTTTGTTAGGTTTGATCAAGTTCCTGATGATCTACATATTTTTATTAATAAGGATCGTGACAAATCCCCCATTTTTAGACTTTTGTAAGTTTCTTTTGGGGCCTGTTTGTTTTTGGTTTTTCTTCAGGATGGCAGTAGAGCTTTGCTATGTTGAGTTGCTGTGGTTTCCCAAATTCTGGGAATCAGTGTGCTGATATGGAGCAGGCTGGAGTCTGCAGAGTTGCTGGCTTCATTTGGTTTCCCAAATTATGGGAATCATTGTGCTGTTTGGAGCGGGCTGGAGGCTTAGTTGCTGGATTCTTTTGGTGGAAGGAAGGATTTTATGTTGCTGTTTTTTTGGCTAATAAAGGCCAGGGCTGATGGAGATTCTTCTGTCGTGGAGAAATCATACATGATCCAGCTTTGATCTTCATTGGCGGCATTGGTGGACTCATCCCATAGCCCACCATTTTTATTGGGTGTTTGTCTGCTTTGGTTTCTTTCCTTTTCACCTTAACCATTTTTTATGGTTTCGGTGTTTATTGTTTTGTTTTTTCTTGTACTATTTTCTTTTCTCTTTAATAAATTTCCATTATTATTCATTTTATACTTATGGAAATTCTATATCACTTATAATGATAAAAATATTATTCTATCAACCATATAATCCACATAATTCATATAAATACAACTTATTTGCATCATTCATCATAAAATTAATTTTCTCTAAATGCTATATATACATTATATTAAAAAAGATAAACCATTTTATGGTTTTATTTTCATAAAATAGACTATAACTATTTTATTTATAGATGAATATAACCCATAAAAAATTTAAATTATAATTGTGTTATTTATTTTTTTTAACAACCAATGATACTTGTATTGATACTGTGGAATATATTATCACATCATTTTTATTACTTTTTAATATAATTTTCTTGGGTATATATAAGGATACTGAATCATATTGCATTGAAAACAATATAACATTTAAATTTATGAGTTTTTAGGAATAATTTTTCATAAAAACCTGGGTTGTTGTGTAGATTTTTTATCATTCCACTTCTACTAAACATGATTTTATCAGTGCTAAAAAGGCCATTATCAGTTCTAAAAAAGCATAGATAATAGAGCCTCTATTAAAGGGGGTCCACATTATCAGTTCTATTTGAAGAAATGATAATGAACCCATTTATCAACGCCTCAAATAGTGCTGATAACGTCCCTATTTATAAGTGCTTCAAAAAGTGCTGATAAAGTCATCATTTATCAACGCGTCAATTAGAGCTGATAATGTTATCCTTTATCCGCGCTATTTGAAGCATTGATAAAGGATTCCATGCTTATGCATGATTTTTTATATAACAGCACACCCATCCATCCTATAAAAAATAAATAGCACCAACCACCAAAATTGCCTATATAAACCAGCCAAAACTTGCTAAAAAATAACCACACATAGTATATAAAAAAACCACATACTCATTGAAAATAATGAAAAAACTTGCAGTGTACATAAAGGTTTGGAAAACTATTCTATAAAAATTTAATAGACATTCCAAATACATAAATATTCACTCATTGTATATAATAAACAACTATTTTTATATACATTATCAACAATGTTTTATAAACATACAATTACAATTTTCCAACAAAGAGTTAAAAACACTAATGATTTCTCTTTTGATGTATGTGGTCCCCTCTAAAAAATTCCCTCTGATGGTGATAGTAGCCAAAAAAACATCCCTACTCAAGAAAAAGGTTCCACCAATATTCAAAAAACAATATTATGTTAGAAATACTATAAATATATAAATTAAACATTAATATGAAGAATACATTAATAAAATGTCAATTTCTTTAAAAATGACTCATTTAGAGTCATGCCTATCATGCCATGAATCAAATTGGTGTGGGGTTGATTACTATATGTCACAAATGACTGATAGATCATTTTCCTAATGTATCAAAACAATGGGAATTCATTTCCTTGGTTTCCAGTATGTAAATTGTGTTTTTTTACTAAAATGTTATTTCAATCCGAAAACATGAAATTTGATTCATACATGTCATACATAGATTTGGATTGACGTGATACTACTTCAAACTCGTCATAAAGGACATACAAATCATTTTCCTTAATTTGGTATACAATTAGAGTACATTTTCTTTGTTTTTAGTGAGTGACATGATTTATGTTAAAATATTAATTTTAAACTAGTAGTGGGCACTTTTAGTCATACAGGTCACACCATTTGTCAGATTGAGATGAGGTTGATTCCAACAAAGCACAAATGACTCGTGGTTCATTTTTCTAATCTATAAAAGCAATACTAATGTGTTTTATCAGTTTTTAGTATTTCAGATTTGTTTTTACTTGAATTAATTTCAATTTTAAATAACAAGACACATTTGGAGTCATACTGGTGACAATGTACATCAGATTGAGGCGTGGTTAATTATGACATGTCAAAAATGACTGATAGATCATTTTCCTAATGTATAAAAACAATCAGAATGAGTATCCTTGGTTTTTAGAATTTCAGTTATGTTTTTTAATAAAATTTCACTTCAAACCAAAAACATGAAATTTGAGTCATACCTATCGCATCATGTGTCTTTTTTATGTGAGACTATATCAAACACATTACAAGGGTCATAAAAAATCATTGTCTTTATTTGGAAGACAATCAGACTGTGTTTTTTGGTTTTTAGTGAGCGACACGTTTTGTGTTAAAATGTCTATTTTATACTGATAGAGGACACTTTTGGTGATATCGGTCATACCATTTGTCAGATTGTGGTGGGGTTGATTCCTACATGTCGCAACTGACTCAAATATCATTTTCTTATAATATCAAAATAAACCGAAAATATTTTATCAGGTTTCAGTTTGTCATTATGTTTTTTAATTGAATTAATTTCAATTTTAAATAACAAGACACATTTAGATTCACAACAATGACACCGTAGGTCATATTGATGTGTCATTGATTCTTACGCGATAAAAATTGCTAATAGATGATTTTACTAAAGAATAATAATAATCAGAATGCATTTCTTTAGTTTTCATTATGTATTTTTTGTTTTTTAATAAAATATAATGTCAAATTGAAAACATGTAATTTTAGTCATACCAGTCACACCATGATTCAATTTTACATGAGAATACTTAATACATCACAAAGGAATTATGAACCGATGTCCTTAATATGGAAGACAATTGGAGTTTGTTTTCTTTGTTTTCAGTGAGTGGCATGTGTCGAACTAACATGTCAATTTTAAAATCGTAACGAAATCTTTTAGTCATACAGATCACATGGTGCATCATATGGAGGTGGGGTTGATTCTTACACGTCACAACTGAATCATGGATTTTTCGCCTAAAGTATCGAAAACATATGAATTTGTTTTCTCAGATTTATGTATGTCAGTTGTGTTTTTTAATTAATTTAATGTCAATTTTAAATAACAACACACATTTAGAGTTATACTGGTCACACCGTGCATCGTATTGTGGTGTGGTTGATTTATAAATTCCAAAAATTACTGATAAATTGTTTTCCTAATATATTAAAATTTTCGGAATGAATTTTCTTGGATATGAGTATGTTAGTTTTGTTTTATTACTAAAATTTCATTTCAAACTAAATAGAAGAAATTTGAGTCATACTGGTCGCATTGTGTGTCGTTTTGATGTGAAACTACTTCATTCACATCACAAAAGAATTCTGAATTTATGTACTTAATTAGGAAGGAAATTGGAGCACGTTTTCTTAGTTTTTAGTGAGTGAAACGTTTTGAACTAAAATATCATTTTTAAACTGATAGTGGATACTTTTAGTCTTACCGGTTACACTGTTCATTAGATTGAGGTGGGTTGACTGATAAACATTAAAACTGACTCATGGATTATTTTCACAAAGTATAAAAACAATCTTATTGAGTTTTCTTAGTTTTCATCATTTCAGTTGTGTATTATTCTTGAAATAATGTCCATTCTAAATAACATGACACATTTGGAGTCATACTCGTGACACCGTGGGTGAGAATGAGGTGTAGTTGCTTCCTAAAAAAATGACTGATAGATCATTTTCTTAAAGTTTCAAAATAATCCGAATGAATTTCCTCAATTTTCAGTATGTGAGATTATTATTTTTACTTGAATTAATGTCAATTTTAAATGAAGACAAATTTTGAGTCATACTGATGACATTGTGAAACTAATTGAGTTGATGTTAATTCCAACACGTCACTAATGATGCATGATCATTGTACAAAAGTATCTGATCAATTTTTATGTACATTTTACTTCATGAAAATCAATTCACCTGTGCTTATGAAACATAAAAAATACAGTTGACTTGCTCAATATGATCAATCTAACCAGTTTAGAAAGATTATGGAAAAACAATTGACCCCTGTACGGTTGACATAGAATAATAGCCTCCTTCTGAAGCGTAACTTTAGTATAACTAGTGAATAAACAACTATCATAAATTTGTGACCTTCAAATGAATATATGATAGTTAGTTATTCACTGGGTCAACTAAAGAGGAGAACTACCAATGTTGTAGATTTAATTGATGCATTTTTTGAGGAAAAAACATCTCGTTGTTGAAAATTAAAAGAGAGATTTAATATCCTATTCCTGTTATGTCTCAAGACATCATAACAAACTCCAGGGATAAGGAAACCCTACTGGATACTTTTTATCTTTTGTGGGCTATCAACAACACACATACCTTACAAATCAGGACAATAAATTTCATTTAAAAATTCAATCAACATGAAATTCATTTAGTGCGCAAACAAAGACCACTAACAACCATGATTCTCAGTTGGTCATTTAGCCCATAAAAATCATTTCACTACCAACAAACAAATAGGACGATAAGGAAGAAAATATTATTAATATCAAATATATTTTAGGACATTACAATCCTCATTATGTATGTATACATTCTTAGATCAGGTATGCTGACCAATCATTTTTAAGAAAATCTATATCATCTTGTAAATATTATTATTATCTCTAGTAATGGTTGTACTAAAAAAATATAAATACACAATGGATTAATAAGTATTTTAAATGAAATAGATATTATCATCTAAAATTACTCTTCAGGGATTCTAGTTTGTTCCTGGAATAAGATCTCTTTCATAAATTTACATACAAAATAACCAAATTTATTTATTTTGGTTTTTTTCTTGCACTAACGAAACATTGTGAAAAATAATTATCTTTTTTATTTGTGTTTGGATAATGAAATATTATTTTATATACCATTTTACTTATCCAGTCATTGTACTTGTCTGGTTTCTTTTCCTTTTCCACATGCCTCATTCCATCAGGTAGATAATATTCAAGCACCTCCTTATCATAATTAAATAAAATTAAATGATATTTTAAATTATATAACAATATTTTTAGTTATAAAATGATTGATGTGGTGTATTATAAATTAAAAAATACTATCATTTGGAGTGAGTTTTTTTTATTTCCATGCGTTGAATCAAGAAAATAAATCTTTGGAGTGTCCAAATTGATTAAATGTGTATATAATGCAGCCTAAGAACAGAATAAAAAATACATAATGAATAAAATTAAAATATATTTTAGCACACTAAATTGTATAGTTTTACCCCTTTCATCATTCGTATTATGAAGAGTATGCCATCCGTAATTTTTCAGTTAAATTATTTGATCAATCATCCAATTATTCCACACCCTTTCATTAAAGTTATGCCTTTTTTTTCTATGGAGGTGATGTGAGGACTAACAAGTCCAAATTTTTGATCATGGGTAAATCCCTTAAATTGGTTTTAATATATATTCCTGTGAAAAATATGAGATTTATTTAGTCATAATTATCAAATTATGTCATATTTTATAATACCAAATCCTGAAAACAAACCTCATGAAAACATTCACAACAGAGCTTCCTAACAAATCATAGTCGAGGATTTTTGGTGCACACTCAACACCAATGAAGTCTGAATCATCCCCTCTATAAATATTTTATTCAAAATAAATTTTGGGATTACCACCATCTTTCAAAATTGTATCCACATGATATTTAAATGATAATAAATGAGGATATAGAATTAGGTGGTCAAGGAGATTTTAATATATCATTTTCAATGGTTGGTTGATCCTTCAGATGGGTTTGAACCAGTATTTAATTTCACCCCTTCCCTTTTTATGTCTGTAATAACATTCATCATTTCATACATTTTCTCATTAAATGTTTATGGTTTACCTTGAAAATTAAATTTGAAATGGATACCACATTGTTGACATGTTTTTTTATAAGGTGTAATGACCATGTAATGAATGTTCCAATAGCTTTTTCAACCATATGAATATCTGCATCATCAATTGGAATAGGTAGCATTGTGCTCTACTATAGGGGTACAGTAATTGACACTCTAACATGATTTGTCTTATGTGGTCTATAGTGTATCTTTTTATTCTGGATATTGAACAATATAACCCTCACTACGAGCCGATGGGTGGGTTTTGAAAGATATAAATCACACTCATTTTAAACATGTAAAACATCTATACCAGAAAGGTATCAATATCTAATGGCTATCTGATTCACATTTCACAGATAAAATATTGTTAAAATTGACTACCTAAGTTAATAATTGTTTTTGATGGGAATGGCTTGCCATATAACTGGTGGGGGGTGGAGCTAGATCGTCTTGTGTGAGTTGTTCTTGAGTTGTTTCTTCTCTTTAAATCCCCCATCAAACATGCTATCATCTCTCCTTCATATTGTAATTCTTCTAAAAAAACTCATAATGGTTCTCTCATCTTATTCATTTCCTCAGTTTGAGCCTTCACTTGTTCTTCTACTCAAAATATGTTATGGGTGTCACCCCAAAACCCACACCGCCGATGCGACCATACATTTTTGCTACTTTACGGAAACTGAAAGTATGTCTGCATCTGGTTTTGGTTTTTTTGATTCTAGTGACAATGTAAGATATAAAATATAGGAAAATATTTATCATTTTAATTTAATATTGAATCAAGTCAAAAAAATATTATTTCCTCAAATGTAAACATGTTTCCTAAACCTTTTTTGTGTTTTTAGCTATTATTTTTTCATCTTTAGTTACACATGCCTCTTTCCATATTACATTGTGTAGGATGGAAGTGGATGTGGATTTGAACTCTTCAAACAGTATATAAACAAATGAATATAGTTATTATCTTGATTAATGTCACATAATTGTATTATGGTTTATTTAAAATATGTACCATTTTTTCAAGTGATTCTTACCCCTCCCTTTCTTTATAGCAGTGGTACGCCAATTATGATTCCTATTGGTTATTTTCAAAAATCAGTTTTTGTTTCAAAAACAAAACACCATTAAAGAACATGATGAATACACATACCAACAAACTATGTCTTACCAAACACATTGTAACTAAAAAAGCAAATTCAAAGAATATCCCATGATGCTTGGGTTATCAAGTGTGCATTAATAAGATCTATTCATAGTTTTATTTTCCCATCTACATCGTTAAGATTATATTTCTTTAAAATTGTGTGATACCCCTGTGAATCCTTCCAAAAAACCATAAGGTATTGTCTTTGTGAGAGTCATTTACTATAAATTCCCTCTATAAGAGATGATGAATTATAATTCATAGTTTCATTCTTTTATTTTAATTAAATTTAAAAAATTATATCATTATGTTACCGAAATATCTCCCAACATCAGGGTATTAATCTCAGACACAACATGGTTCCATGAAGTTACATCAGTTTCCATGTATTACTGAGTTACAATTCCATTGTAACTACTAATCATGTTCTGGTTGTGGTTAACATGTTGGACCCTATTACTCTATCCATCAACGTATTTGATGCATCATTCTTTATATATAACTATTTTTTCTTATACTGTTAATCTATGACACTACAATTTTTCTTACATCATCAGTATTTCTTCACCGCTAATTTCCTTTGTTCCACCATCACCAATATGTTTCTCCAGATCTTTAGGGCTAGAATCATCATACGTATATGGTGGTTATACCTCGGCAATAGGAATAGCAATAGTTTTAAAAACATGTTGTTCATCTGCACTACGAGTAGCAGCAGGTTGAGAAACCTATTGTGCATGGGGATTGGGAGCATCATTAGGTGAAAAATTCATTATATTCAAAAGTGGTTTAACATTTAATTTAAATAATATAAAATAAGTACTGAACAAATATTAATATAACGTAACAAAATGTATATTAGAAAATTTAATCTGATTATTTAAATCTCTTTTTTTAATTGTTAATGGGATTATACTCCTCTATCGACTATCCAAATCCTGGTCATCGGGGTCTCATCTGACATAAAAAATGTCATTCACACTGGTACCTCTCTAAAATGATTATGATGTCCTAGTGAAATTTTCATCCTCTATTGAATTTTCATCTGATTCGTTAGTGGTTTTAGTCGATAACAAAAAAATTGACAAGTTTTGGTTTATGGGATCTGGAACATAAAATACCTGTACTTCATGTGAGGCCATTATAAATAGTTTATCTTTGTATCCTACCATACATAAATCAAAATTTAAAATATCCAATACTATCTATTTTAATATCACTGCTCTTATCAACCCACTTGCATTGAAAAAACTGCACAAAGAATGTCACATAATCCAACTCCCATATTTTTTTGATGATTCCCAAATATGACATATTCACGTAAATTGGATTTTTGTCCTTTGCACAAGAAACATGAATCAATTCAGCTAAATGTGTAACTCCACTATTCGATCTGGTATTGTCTTCATTGTGTTTATTAGTATAGAATATATAACCATTAATTACATTAGAATTGTAAGATAATATTTACATACATGTTCCTCCAACTAGCCATCAAAGTCGTTCTGAAATGGATTCTGGATATTCATCCGACTCCTTCAAAATATGGTCCTAAAACCATCCTATAAAATCTATATTATGTTTATTTTATATCCATTTTTAGGCATTGATGGATTTTAATTCCTAATAATTTATTTCTGGGTTTCATCATATGGATCAATGACTAAACTGTTTTCAAAAACGTAACTGTGTGCCTACTCTTGATCTGTAATATTGATTGTGATGAACAACATTATAGAAATTTCTTCTTCTATATGTAACCCAGTGTTACAATATTTCATTAGACTAGGTATTTCAACACTAGACAAGTATTAAACATAGAATTCAATGGAATCCTCAACAATATATCACTCTATAATACAAATCTCTAGCCAAAATTGATTTTGGACATACCCTTTAAAAATTATCAAATTCTATTCATGGGGGTACATACATCTGTAGTGCACATGACCACATATCAGAATCTTTCTAATCAATTGAACCATATTATGAAACATCATATCAATGAATGTATGGGGGGGGACATTTTCAATTCACATAATATGACGACAACTTCTCTTTCCAAAGTTGGCAATTTCACCTAGTATAAAACTTTTCTACAAGTAGCCTTGATAAATGAACATATCTTCATTAATGTATGATGGAAATTCATACAATAAATGAAACGTATAGATATAGGAATTAGATATTTCATCAAAACTTCACAGTCATTTGATTTCATACCATTAATCATTATGTCTTGAATTGACATGATGTTCATGATATTCGATGAATACCCCTCTGGAACTTTTACATTAGTGAAGAAGTTTCAAAATAGATATATCTCCTACCTAGAAAGAGTTTATTAAATTGAAAAAAATGTTCTTTTATCACCCTTCACTGATGCCAAATATTCTGATGTCCTCATGTAAAACATGATCAACCTTGCCTTACTTCCATAATTTTATTTAACTAGTGCATTTAGTAACATGATGATTCCACTATCACATAATTTTTTTTCAACATGCATAACATCATGAAAGTGTAGGAGATACAGAAAATTCTAGTATGGAAATTCAAAAATATTCCTTTTTCGAAGCAATATATCTGATGTTTTTTGAAAAGAGTTTACCAAATGATGTTCCCATATATTTCACATTATCGAAGAGTTGATCACCTGTTAGTGGTTATGGTGGTGTTCATTCTTTGGAAAATCCATCGAATGTTTTCATCCATGATCGGTACTTATGTAGATGGGGTTGAAATCTGTGATTTCATAGAAACACTATTTTTTATGAATGTTTCAACCTAATAGATTGGGTACCTTGTTCGTTTACGGGACACCCAAGAGTTCCATTAATTCTATATCCGATCTAATTTCCATGAGAAGAATTATCATTTATCATCTCGTATAATGTGGCTCTCAATGTGAAATATTCCTTTCAGTAAGAATCATACGTTGTAACACATAAATCCAATAATAATTTTAAATCCTCTATTAATCAATCCAAATAATCATTAATATTGTTACACAGTTGTTTTGGTCATGATATAAGCATATATAACATGATGTGTTTTTATTTCATTCATAACCATGGGGGAATGTTATAATTTACCAACATAACTGACCATGTTTTGTGAATGATACTTTGAAAACCAAAAGAATTCACTCCCCTATAGATAATGCAAGGCAAATGTTTCTCGACTATTCTCCATAGTTAAGATAATCATTATAAATTCTCTTCTACATAGGAGAGTCTACCAAATCCCTTTGTTTTCCATATTTATTTCTTCTATCTATATTCCTAATCAATTATCTTTCAGTCTCCTCACATCCATATAGGTGCCTAAACGCTGTATTTGATTTGAAATTACCATGCAACATTTGTTGGAGCATATTAATGTTTTTGTATTGATAATGACTACACATAAAGAATTCACTAAGTGATTTTTTTGTCCTTAAAAATTCTTATACAGACTTTCAGGTAGCCATATGTTCTTTCTGAATTCATACCCATAAAGCGTATAAATCTTTTGGTGTTTTATGTTCATCTATGTAAGTCATTATGTTTTTGAAGAATTTCATTTCAGAGAGATTTTAATTCATTAAAAATGGTGTAACTACATCTATTTCCATCTTTCAAATCATACAAATTCATATGATTGACCATACTATAGATTTTTTTTAAAACATCATTCAATTTCACCTGTTCACATCAATTTAACTACTCAATCAATTTTCGGTAATCAATATTTTCATCTTCAACTATCCATTTAATTTTCTTAATATGATCTTCATCATCATTCACATCTGTAATCACATCTTCAATACAATCATCATCATTTTACACACGTTAATCATATCAAATGATCCATAAAACAGAGTGTTATCCCAGTAACTATCAACATTCAAATTTCCCCTTTTTTATTCCAACTTTTTAATGATTGACATATTCTATGATAGATTAATTGTTCTTCTGACCCCTCTAGACTATCATTCCTTGAATAAAAACATCATAAACGTATAAAAAATTTTGGGGAAGGACCATATTCCAGATCTTTTTAAATCTTGATGAACTATTTCATTACATTATCATACTCTTCTGTAAAACTATTGGCATCCATACATTATTTAATCATAACCATCATATTTGATTCGGTGATATTAATATTAAAAAACATAAATAAACAAAATGTTTATCTAAAAATTAACCAAGGAAAAAACGTTGTAGACTATAAATCTATTTTGAAAACTATTTATATAATCATTATTGAAATCCCATTAAAACCCATCATTTTACACAAATTCCTCATTAAAATAAAAAACCCTTTTTAATATAAACCAATTAGTTCCAAATATCCTTTCTCAAAATCCATGTTATTTTTTTAAACCATTTTATAAAAAAATAAATCCAAAAAAGGTTATGTCGAACCCATATAATTTTTAAGAAACATTTCAAAACACATGAATTGTTTTAACAGTGAACCCCTAACAAAATCACTAGATGTCATTGTCACTTCCCTATGCCTATAAAATGAAAATTACAAATGGTCGTATGCCTTATATGTCTCATGACACCCCTTATATTCCATGAATCTCTAGTTTTTAGTGTTCCTCCCATCAACCTTGTGGACTTACCAACCCATCACTCATGGGTGAACTCCTTTTCCGATGTTCCTACCATTCCACTAGCCACTCAAAACCATTTTAACATTTAAATTTATTATTAGATATTAACACCATCACAAACCCTAGAATTTAGTAACTTGTTAACTTATTCACATCTATTATTATTTGTTGAGATAAAAGGATTAACTCTCACCATTTTTGAACATATATAATTACTAACTTAATTAAAATAAATTTATATATCATATTGGAATCATATTAGTGGTTGAGATAACTAGGGATACCATAGAAGTGTGTGTACCTACAACGGTAGCATGATTCAAGACCTCCCACCAACCCACCAAAGTTATCATAAACAAACAACAATGTAGATTAGAAATAAATCAGTATAATTACTGAAAGAATGTATCACACCTCACCTCCAACACCATCAAATTTAACATCCCCTTTTCACATCATACATCCATTATATAAATAACTAATAACCCATAACTAGTGAAAAAAGTATTGGGGAAATCATTGAGGGTCACATGAGAAATAAAGCATTAACATTTTAAAGTGAAAATTGGGTCTTTTCTTGAGAACCAATGTAGAGACCCGAAGCTTATCATACATGGACATTACATTACTTTTGCGGAATACTTAGTACATAACAAAAACACACACACAAGGATCGTAATAGTTTAGTGTCTTTGGAAACTCGGAACGTAATCTTCTAAACGTGGTGAAAGATCTTCAATATCTCCCATAAAGATCTTCCCCTTTTTTTTACCTAAAACCTTTCTTTATATCCTGGGGAAAGAAAAACAAAAAAGGGTGAGCTCAAATGCTCAGTAAGGGTAAACAAATGAAATATCAATCACATCATATACATAAGAACGTAGCTTTTGGAAATCTTGACCTGCAAAAGAGCTCAAAATATCATAACATGGGATAAATCATAGAATTGAAAATGAGATCCCCATAATCATAACATAAAACTTGAAACATTGTGGCATGCACACATAATCATGGAAAATCATTTCTTGTTAGTCATGACTCATTGCCAAGACTATCTTAGTGGACAAAGTCTCTTTCTGAACCGAGTTCACTCCTCGTTTCAGTCCTGTATTACTGAACTGAAATAACCATCCGTTCCAGCCATGTCTATCTCATGAGATATAAAGTCTTTACCCAATGCATTAGAGGGAGATATAGGTCCCACCCATCTTATAATGAATCCTTTCTTATGTGTGCCACATAAATCATAAATCATACATCATCGCATAACACATGTAATAAAAATGGGATTCTTGAAACATCATGACATCATAAAACAAATCATATAAGGTAAATGACTTCATAAAAATAATTCACATACAACATAATCAAATCAATGTAATAATAGGGATAAAAACAGAACCCTTTATTATCTTAGATAGAAAATAATTTTGATAAAACACTTGAACTCCATTCTTGAGGAAAATATCCTTTCTTCTTCAAAAATATTTTTCCTTTCATAGCATGTCATACGACTTTAAAATAAAAGAAGTTGATTAAAAATAAACTTGATAACTTGTAAAGGAAGCTTCTTGGAAATAATGTTTTAAAAATCCATTCATGCCGTATATGTTAAAAAAACATTCTTCGTACTTTTGTCGGAAAAGTCAAAAAGTACCTCGTACGGAAAAATGACAAAAGATTCCTTTCATATTCTTTACTAAAAACTCACCTAAGGGTAAAATTGGATTTAAACTATTGCAAGTGGATGGAAACAATATTACATATTGATGGAACATGGATGTGGATGATAAAATACACCCCAGTAAATATTTACGAATAAACAATCTCGGATAAAAATGAGATTGTGATATTTCCCTTACCTTTGGTCCGACTTGCTTTGTAAGTGTCCGAACCTCCTGTATAATGATTTAAATCATGTTATTGACTTATTACAGAATCATATTTATTGTTATGATATCATATATGGTTCACTTATGACATTATATTACCTGTTCTTTTGTAAATTCCATGTTAAAGAAGCGTTTTGGGTAAAATCGTTTCATTTATCGTAGGTGTTTTGACTTGTTGTTCTTGACATCATTATTACTTATATCATGATTTACTCACTTCCAGAATATAAAATATGATTTATATATCATATATATTCAGTATATATATATATATAATAGGTAGATAAATAAAATGAAAAACACCATTCATGGAGACGGTAGTCCGTACGTACGCATGAACGCTGTTTTTCTTTCCTTATTGTCTTGAAATGGAAGTAAGTATATGACATACATATGTATATATATACATAAATCAAGTAGCTTTATAATGTCATATATTTCATTATTATTTCTTATATATACATTATAATCATTCTTAAATGGTTAACGTGGAGAATGAATCTCATCGCGTCGTGGAGACGGTAGTCCGTACGTACGCACGAGCGATGATATCATTTCTATAAATATTGAATTGAATTGGAGTGGATTATAAAATATATCAGAATCAATATGATTTTGTAATAACTATGTATAGTTATTCTTTACACCATTATACCCATCCATGTAAGGTGGTGGTGGAAAATAGATTACACCACAGCGTGGAGACGATATTCCGTACGTACGCACGCGCGGTGATTTCTTTTTCTGTAGGATGGATAGATGGTGAAATATGGTTGTTTCATACTTATAATAACATATCAGTATATGAGTGATACTGATGTTATTACTTCATAATGAAACAACCTAAGAAGAAGAAGTGGAAGAAGAAATAAAGATGAAAGAATTGGTAACGGTAATTACCTCTTCTTTGAAGTGCCTCTTTGAGACCTCCTCTTAGGGCACTAAAATAGGACTTTGAGGAAGACCAGAACCTCTAGGATGTTTCTAGGGAAGTGGAGAGGAGAAATTGGCAGGGGTTGGCCGAGCTTGAGTGCTCAAATTGGTGTGAGGAGGAGGGGGAGGAGGTGTCCTTTTATAGGGGAGGAGAGGGGCACCTTAGGAATATCTCAAAATATTATTTTATATTAAAGTAAAAATCGGTTTATAATGGTTCCAAAGGGTCTTATTTCGAAGATAAAGTGGGGATGGGTCGAAATCATATCAACCAATAGGATTTAGACAAGTTTAGGGTATTATTGTAACCTTATCAATTAGATTTAACTCTAAGTTAAATAATTTAACTTTTACCGTGTCTTTTTGTTTTCTTTCACTATATGGTTAATAAACATACTATAACATGCCAAACGAACCCCAAATTGTATATTATTAATACATATATCCTTATCTAAGTCATTTGGCCGAACCTTAGATTTTTAGGAATAAAATAACAATTAATAATATAATATTTGATTTAAAAACTATTTTGTGTCAATTTTGACACTATTTGATATATGATTTTTGTGAAAGTCATAACAGAATTATATGTTCGAACCAAGTTGATTAAATCAACACTAATATATCATAGTAACCTATAAAAATAGTGGAATTCATAAAAAGTCTTAAATTACATTTATTTTGGTATTTATATTATCAATTATGTCAATATTTCATTAATAAGATAATTACTGCATCATCTTTGTGTCATAAATAAATTATATTATATGATGTCTAAAAATTACAAATAAAATACCATCATGTAGGAAATCGTTTTAGCTTTCTAATGAATATTTATAGTCGAATCTATATTATGTATAACCCCATATTAAAAATGATTTATTTATTAAACTTTGATTTTAACTATTTTAACCCTTCTTTAAATAAATTAATAATAAATGTCCTAATCTAATCCAACTGGGCCTAAATGGTCATATTTTATTCTTAAGTTTGTTTTTGGTCGAATTACACTTGTCCAATAGAATGAGGACATGTGTTAGGGTAATATTAATATCATATTTACCCTTAGTTACCCTATTTACTATTAACCGTGGTAAAAAAGTAAAAAGTTACTATTCACCAAAAAATTATTTTCTACTCATTGAACCACATTTTAGTCCTTGATATTAACCGTGTCTCTCGGATTTTCGAAATTCCATTCACAGAAGTGGTAAAATTAAGTTTTATGCAAAATTCAGTTTTTAACCTACCACTTAGTAGTTTCACTATTCATCAAAAATTGATGTTTTTCAGAACAATGCCAAAATTTCATCCCAAGATATATTTCATATTCC
The DNA here is from genome assembly GCA_963277665.1 of Viscum album. Lineage (NCBI taxonomy): Eukaryota > Viridiplantae > Streptophyta > Magnoliopsida > Santalales > Viscaceae > Viscum > Viscum album. Next base: position 1,226,423,170 of record OY728127.1, on the reverse strand, counting down.
GAATTCAAAAATGAAGTCTATTTTACAAAATTCATAACATAAAAGTTGCATTAATTAATTTTATAATTAAATCCCGCTATTAAAACAAATAGCGTGTTTTTAAGAAACAATATCTATCAAAAGATTGACACTTGTTTATGTCTAGTTTAAATGTGAAATTACATCCAATGACCAACATTGTATTAAATTGTAAAAATATATTCTAAATATACTTTAAAACCACTCAAATTAATGATTTATCACTATTAATTATTTCGATTAAAAAAGTTGTTTTTAATTATAATTTAGTAATTTTCACTATTCATCAGAATATGAAAGTTATCCGAAAAGTACCAAAATTTCACCTTAGGCTAAATTCGATACTCCGAATCCAAAAATGAAGTCCATTTTGAGAGTTAAAATTTCTAAAATTTAAAAAGTGGTTATTACTATTCATAACGGCTAGTTTTAATAATATTTTAATAGCATATCATTGTTTCGTGAAACTCAGGATTACGTACCACACATGCTATCGAGGAAGGTTGCGATTGCGTGTAATGCAAGGCAAGTCAAGGATGCGTGTTGTGCAAGCTCCTTTTGGTGTAGCGTATAACACAAGACATTAGTAAAATAAAAAAGAATATTTTTCATAAAATCTCGGGCTGTTACATTCTACCCCCCTTAAAATGAATTTCGCCCTCGAAATTCGTCGGGGTTATAAATGGTTTACTATTCGAAAGTTTCTTTAATAGAAACCCACATCGTAAAAGGGAATACCAAAACTTGGCTTTAAAAACTAAAGTATGAAATGTAACGATTACCCAAATAAACTAATCACTGGGTTTCCACATAGGTGAAAATATGGATATGGAAGAGAAATCTAAACATCATGTTCTGATGGAGAGTGGTAGAGAACATGGCTATGGAAAAGCCAGTAATCAAAAATCCATAGATTTGTGATGATATAAGGTACCATCTGATTTATCAGGTATAAGATCACTAGGACAACATTTTTGGTTTTCAAGATCATTTCCATAAAGTTGAAAATTTTCTTAGAATAAATACTTACTTTATTTTGGTACAATCTCACTTTTGTTCGTGCCTTGAACAATTTCTACTTCATCTCTTAAATAAATGAAGTTGAATTTGTTATTTGTGAAGTGTTAGCAGATCATGTGATAGAATGACTGTTCATTCCATCTGTCTCAAACAAAAGGTTAGCAAAAGTTATTAAATATACATAAGTCATTCTATAGTGAGATTAATCATATATGGTTCCTAAAATGGACTTATACTTCATATATCATGCTGCTTAATATAATAAAACTAGTTTCTACTAAACAGGGACTTCCTGTAGGCCAGTGGTAGGCGATAAAGGCCAGTCGTACTTCGGTTGTGGGTTCGATTCCTACAGCCTTGTCCGAAGCGATGGGCTGTCGCCCGTCCTGCAGGTTGTCCCTTTTTCTAAAACTACGTTACTATAACATCCCATCAATAATATCGAAAATCTTCTATCCTTAAACAATACTAACTTATGTCTAACATAATCCAGTCTAATCTTTAGGCTTATACATAATACTGCAGTCCACTCTCATAATATAGTGACATCGATTACCAGAGATTTAATACTGTCGTTGATCCCCACATATCATAAGATATGTCTTGTTGGTCACATTCCAAACATTCAAAGTCCTTAATCGTGTATTCTCTTGAATACCTTAGTGAAAACATGAGTGCAGTTAAAAGTTAACACTTTCCACATACCAAAATCCTCAAAATTCTATATACTCAAACCATGATATCACTTAATCAATCGTGAGCTCATGAATACTATCAAACATTTAATTTTCTCCTTATCCCTTCATTATGCGCATATCATATACATTCCAAAAATATCTGAATAACCTTTCATGGATACTGGTAACATTAATCATACACTTTCAAAACACAAGGAAAGACAACAGTGTAACAATCCATAGATGTCTCTTTATTCCAAAATTACACATGATAAACATGTAATCATTCCACTACATTCTCAAACCATTGACCGAGCTTCAAAAATTCTTTCATATCACATATCATTTGTAGTCTCTTCATCATCATCCACATAAATACTACCCATATGACCATACTGATTCTCTTCATGAGTCTTTCCCTTAGGGAATTTGTTTTCATAATTCCCATACATTCCACATTTAAAACACTTAACCATTTTTGATGTCGTAGCATTACTATTATCCTCATCCATGGTGTTAACCGACCCTTTTCCTTTGCATTTACTTGCTTTGTGTCCTTCTTTTCCACACCCAAAGCATCTTCCAGTTCCCTTGAAACATTCTCCTTGATGCCTCTTCCCACATGATTTACATAGGGGAAATTGAACTTTCTTTCCTCTATGATCATCATGGAACTCCATCTTTCTCTTATTAGTCGAGTCAGGAAACTTACCGAATTTTAATTTATTGATCATATTGTGAGATTGCTGATTTGGCATAATCACAATATCTTTATCTCTAGGCATTACACAATTTTGTTGCTCATAGTCACCAATTTGTCCATTGGATTCAATGTTAACCGAATTCCTTCTGGTTCCCTCCATTAACTAAAACACAAAAAGAATTCCGTGAGAGGCGAAATCATGCTAGGGAAGACAACATAGTAAAGGGGGAGTACCCTCAATATCTAACATCTTAGGTTTAAATTCTAAGATCTTTAGCGCAATTCTAGGACTATAACCTATACGTATACTTAACCTTAGAGACATCCCTACACATACCTTAGAAATATCTCTAGGGATCTCACTAACGTTTTCGCATCCTAGTTTCCAAAGGTTGACTAAACCTTTCCTCTGATACCAACTGTAGAGACCCGAAGCTTATCGTACATGGACATTACATTACTTTTGCGGAATACTTAGTACATAACAAAAACACACACACAAGGATCGTAATAGTTTAGTGTCTTTGGAAACTCAGAACGTAATCTTCTAAACGTGGTGAAAGATCTTCAATATCTCCCATAAAGATCTTCCCCTTTTTTTTACCTAAAACCTTTCTTTATATCCTGGGGAAAGAAAAACAAAAAAGGGTGAGCTCAAATTCTCAGCAAGGGTAAACAAAAGAAATATCAATCACATCATATACATAAGAACGTAGCTTTTGGAAATCTTGACCTGCAAAAGAGCTCAAAATATCATAACATGGGATAAATCATAGAATTGAAAATGAGATCCCCATAATCATAACATAATACCTGACACTTTGTGGCATGCACACATAATCATGGAAAATCATTTCTTGTTAGTCATGACTCATTTCCCAGACTATCTTAGTGGACAAAGTCCCTTTCTGAACCGAGTTCACTCCTCGTTTCAGTCCTGTATTACTGAACCGAAATAACCTTCCGTTCCAGCCATGTCTATCTCATGAGATATAAAGTCTTTACCCAATGCATTGGAGGGAGATATAGGTCCCACCCATCTTATAATGAATCCTTTCTTATGTGTGCCACATAAATCATAAATCATACATCATCGCATAACACATGTAATAAAAATGGGATTCTTGAAACATCATGACATCATAAAACAAATCATATAAGGTAAATGACTTCATAAAAATAATTCACTTACAACATAATCAAATCAATGTAATAATAGGGATAAAAACAGAACCCTTTATTATCTTAGATAGAAAATAATTTTGATAAAACACTTGAACTCCATTCTTGAGGAAAATATCCTTTCTTCTTCAAAAACATTTTTCCTTTCATAGCATGTCATACGACTTTAAAATAAAAGAAGTTGATTAAAAATAAACTTAAAAACTTGTAAAGGAAGCTTCTTGGAAATAATGTTTTAAAAATCCATTCATGCCGTATAAGTTAAAAAAACATTCTTCGTACTTTTGTCGGAAAAGTCAAAAAGTACCTCGTACGGAAAAACGACAAAAGATTCCTTTCATATTCTTTACTAAAAACTCACCTAAGGGTAAAATTGGATTTAAAATATTGCAAGTGGATGGAAACAATATTACATATTGAGGGAACATGGATGTGGATGATAAAATACACCCCAGTAAATATTTACGAATAAACAATCTCGGATAAAAACGAGATTGTGATATTTCCCTTACCTTTGGTCCGACTTGCTTTGTAAGTGTCCGAACCTCCTGTATAATGATTTAAATCATGTTATTGACTTATTACAGAATCATATTTATTGTTATGATATCATATATGGTTCAATTATGACATTATATTACCCGTTCTTTTGTAAATTCCATGTTAAAGAAGCGTTTTGGGTAAAATCGTTTCATTTATCGTAGGTGTTTTGACTTGTTGTTCTTGACATCATTATTACTTATATCATTATTTACTCACTTCCAGAATATAAAATATGATTTATATATCATATATATTCAGTATATATATATATATATAATAGGTAGATAAATAAAATGAAAAACACCGTTCATGGAGACGGTAGTCCGTACGTACGCATGAACGTTGTTTTTCTTTCCTTATTGTCTTGAAATGGAAGTAAGTAGATGAAATACATATGTATATATATACATAAATCCAGTAGCTTTATAATGTCATATATTTCATTATTATTTCTTATATATACATTATAATCATTCTTAAATGGTTAACATGGAGAATGAATCTCATCGCGTCGTGGAGACGGTAGTCCGTACGTACGCACGAGCGATGATATCATTTCTATAAATATTGAATTGAATTGGAGTGGATTATAAAATATATCAGAATCAATATGATGTTGTAATAACTATGTATAGTTATTCTTTACACCATTATACCCATCCATGTAAGGTGGTGGTGGAAAATAGATTACACCACGGCGTGGAGACGGTATTCCGTACGTACGCACGCGCGGTGATTTCTTTTTCCGTAGGATGGATAGATGGTGAAATAGGGTTGTTTCATACTTATAATAACATATCAGTATATGAGTGATACTGATGTTATTACTTCATAATGAAACAACCTAAGAAGAAGAAGTGGAAGAAGAAATAAAGATGAATGAATTGGTAACGGTAATTACCTCTTCTTTGAAGTGCCTCTTTGAGACCTCCTCTTAGGGCACTAAAATTGGACTTTGAGGAAGACCAGAACCTCTAGGATGTTGCTAGGGAAGTGGAGAGGAGAAATTGGCAGGGTTTGGCCGAGCTTGAGTGCTCAAATTGGTGTGAGGAGGAGGGGGAGGAGGTGTCCTTTTATAGGGGAGGAGAGGGGCACCTTAGGAATATCTCAAAATATTATTTTATATTAAAGTAAAAATCGGTTTATAATGGTTCCAAAGGGTCTTATTTCGAAGATAAATTGGGGATGGGTCGAAATCCTATCAACCAATAGGATTTAGACAAGTTTAGGGTATTATTTTAACCTTATCAATTAGATTTAACTCTAAGTTAAATAATTTAACTTTTACCGTGTCTTTTTGTTTTCTTTCACTATATGGTTAATAAACTTACTATAACATGCCAAACAAACCCCAAATTGTATATTATTAATACATATATCCTTATCTAAGTCATTTGGCCGAACCTTAGATTTTTAGGAATAAAATAACAATTAATAATATAATATTTGATTTAAAAACTATTTTGTGTCAATTTTGACACTATTTGATATATGATTTTTGTGAAAGTCATAACAGAATTATATGTTCTAACCAAGTTGATTAAATAAAAACTAATATATCATAGTATCCTAGAAAAATAGTGGAATTCATAAAAAGTCTTAAATTACATTTATTTTGGTATTTATATTATCAATTATGTCAATATTTCATTAATAAGATAATTACTGCATCATCTTTGTGTCATAAATAAATTATATTATTTGATGTCTAAAAATTAAAAATAAAATACCATCATGTAGGAAATCTTTTTAGATTTCTATGGAATATTTATAGTCGAATTTATCTTATGTATAACCCCATATTAAAAATGATTTACTTATTAAACTTTGATTTTAACTATTTTAACCATTCTTTAAATAAATTAATAATAAATGTCCTAATCTAATCCAAGTGGGCCTAAATGGTCATATTTTATTCTTAAGTTTGTTTTTGGTCGAATTACACTTGTCCAATAGAATGAGGACATGTGTTAGGGTAATATTAATATCATATTTACCCTTAGTTACCCTATTTACTATTAACCGTAGTAAAAAAAGTAAAAAGTTACTATTCACCAAAAAATTATTTTCATCTCATTGAACCACATTTTAGTCCTTGATATTAACCGTGTCTCTCGGATTTTCGAAATTCCATTCACAGAAGCGGTAAAATTAAGTTTTATGCAAAATTCAGTTTTTAACCTACCACTTAGTAGTTTCACTATTCATCAAAAATTGATGTTTTTCAGAACAATGCCAAAATTTCATCCCAAGCTATATTTCATATTCCGAATTCAAAAATGAAGTCTATTTTACAAAATTCATAACATAAAAGTTGCATTAATTAATTTTATAATTAAATCCCGCTGTTAAAAGAAATAGCGTGTTTTTAAGAAACAATATCTATCAAAAGATTGACACTTGTTTATGTCTAGTTTAAATGTGAAATTACATCCAATGACCAACATTGTATTAAATTGTAAAAATATATTATAAATATACTTTAAAACCACTCAAATTAATGATTTATCACTATTAATTATTTCGATTAAAAAAGTTGTTTTTAATTATAATTTAGTAATTTTCACTATTCATCAGAATATGAAAGTTATCCGAAAAGTACCAAAATTTCACCTTAGGCTAAATTCGATACTCCGAATCCAAAAATGAAGTCCATTTTGAGAGTTAAAATTTCTAAAATTTAAAAAGTGGTTATTACTATTCATAACGGCTAGTTTTAATAATATTTTAATAGCATATCATTGTTTCGTGAAACTCAGGATTACGTACCACACATGCTATCGAGGAAGGTTGCGATTGCGTGTAATGCAAGGCAAGTCAAGGATGCGTGTTGTGCAAGCTCCTTTTGGTGTAGCGTATAACACAAGACATTAGTAAAATAAAAAAGAATATTTTTCATAGAATCTCGGGCTGTTACAACCAACATATTATGTAGAGTCTCACTCCCCTTCTTTAAAGTCTTTTCATTATAATGATTTTGAAAGCACAAGAAAAGAAATCCATTTTTCTTTACAAAAGATTTTCCAAGAACATGGAAAATTCCTTTTAAAATCCAAAAAGGAATAAGACCTAAATATAGTATAAAAACATTTAGATGACCCTGTGATCCATTTCAAATATTATCGTCATCAAAATTAATCTAATTTAAAAATAGTCCAAAAAATTCATAGAAAAGAACCCCTTATAAGAAGCCTAGAATTTAAGAATGAAATTTATCATTTCACCCAAGAACCCATAAATTACTATATATTAATCGAAAATAAATTTATAAAGTATAAAATTTCTATGAATAATAAAATAAAATATTAGAAAAGAAACAAAAAATTTAAACAGAATGGTATCCAATACACAAAATGTCACCATTCCTGGAAAACACTCAAAAAACATAAATCCCTCAATCCTTATGAAAATTGGATTACAGTTCCTAGGAGAAGAGGAAACCGATGTGAAATTGAGAAGTGAGGAGGGATGAGAGTGATAAAAGAGAAAGAGTGGGAATAATTCTTGAATTGGAAAAATAATAGTTTTCATAAATAATTTAAAAAAAAATCACATAACATGAACTTAAGAAATCATAGAATATAATAATTATCATTTTCCATCATTAATCATATCATAATAACATATACATTGTGACTAAAATATCCTTACATTGAAGTAAATCGTAAGATGATAAATATTAGAGGAAATAAAAACCATTTCACAACAACTTTATAAATCATTGATGTGAAAATTTTATTAATTTTTTAAGGGAAATATTTTTATATTGAAAAAATTATTAAAAAATGTTCCTAATAAATAATTATTAAATAATCATGAATGTTTTAAAAATGGAAATTTAAAATAATTTTAAAATGATTACATTTTATATAATCCTTTTATAATTCAAACATGAAAAAGAAAAAATGTATTCAGGTGGAAAGGCCTATGTAATTTGGTAAATAAGTGAACCCTATGTCATGGTGTTATAGGTGTGTGAGATAATAAGTTCCTTTGGGGAACATTCTATGACCTACAATGGGATGAGCAGTGTGGTGATGAAATCCAATTTGGAAATTTTTTGTGGGTGTTATCACATAAGGATAGTTTAAACTTTGATTATTGATTTGTTGTGGTTCAAGAAAATCCTATTAATATTTTGTTCATTGACAATCCCATGTGAGGATGTAAAGAGTAAAAGTGAAAGTGTCATGTATGGTTAAGTGGATTGGTCCTTGAGTTCTTCTATTTTGTTTAGTGATGTGAACATGTAAGGGAGTTGTTGGAAATGATTGGGAGTTTCAATATTCAACTGGAAATACAATATGATCATGCGTATGTTTTGGTAGTGATTGAATTTTTTAGTGCAAACTAGGAGTGGTGTGTAGGTGAAGCTAAACCGTAGGTAGAGGTGGTTGGTTTTGTGTGTGCGTATAAGTGTCTGAGTTTCACTAGTAGATGATAGATACACATGTAAGGGAATCGATAATAGGAGAATAAGAATTAATCAATAATGTCAACCTATAGAGTGTGGCTTGGGATATTAGGGGAACCTAGTAATAGGATCTAGTTTGGTTTGTGACATAGTTCATGGGTTGAATCATGTAAAAAAACATAATGACGTTTTTTTATAAATCTACAAATGGGAAATATGGAAACTTGGTATTATTTAGAAATCATTTTAGAAACACACACAATGAATTATTGATTATATTGAAATGGTATTGAGAAGGAATAAGACTCCTAACATTTTAGTTTTTTGAATTGTGGGTGTATTCAAGAAGAATATTGGAATCAAGTGTCTAATGCAGAGGCTTAATGGCCCAAGATGGTCATGAAAGAGCTCTAGAGACACTTATCAATGATGATAAGTCCTTATAGGGGGAGATTGTCTTGAACTCATACTTTATTGGCTTTTTATTCCTTATTTTCAGCCTTTATTTTAAGTGATGTTAGTTATTATCATTTAGGGTGAAATCATTCCCATAGTAAAGTACATCGATCTCCATTTTGGGTATCGCCAACCCATGGTGATCTAGAATGGGATTTAGGCCTTGTACTGAGCCATCAATATGTCATATTCTCTTTTGGAATATTCACTATTAAAAAAACAATAGAATGATGTTGATTAATCATAGAGAAATTTGGTGTTAAGATGTAACTTACATAATATATATAGAATTTCAATAATTTCATCCCAAAAACCATCCAAAACACCATCAACCTTCTCTATGACATCATATTATCTTTTGGATGTACCTTACACATTGGTACATGTGACCTTCTGGTATCACCATATTACCCTCCATAATTTTTCGTTTAATTTAAAATTTGGTCTGCATAATTTTATTTTTAAGGGGATTATTATGTTTTATTAATTTTTCAATTTTCAAGGAACTCTAATCATGGTGTAACACTTATACTCATTCCATGTTATTTTATGTATCTTATGAGATTTATCTAATGAACTCCATCAAAATCCACTACATTATCAAAATTATATAATTATTCTTTTGAACATCTCCATCCCCTCTTATATAATAACATCCAAAAAATATGAAATACTTCTTTTATACTAACTTTCCATCAACCATAAATCATTCCAAAAATCTACTTCCAGAACATCCAATATAAAATCTTGTGTTGATAATAAATACCACACCAATAATCAACATTTATTGAAAACTAATATATCACTATCCATATATAAAAACCCTGTTTTGTTAAAAATTTTCAATAAATCCATCACCAACTTGTTACCAATAAATCAAAAACTAACCAATATCCAATAAATACAATATTAACACATTTCCAATAAATTCAATACCAACACCGATTCTCAAATAAATCTTGAAAATCTCCCCCTTTAAATTATTTAGCCCCAATATCTTGAATCCAAGACATCATCACATCATGATTCTTACACAACATTTATGTGACCCATAGAATCATGGATTCATAATGTTTCCTACTACCCATTTCACAAAAAATACAAAGAAAAATCAAATCATCAAGGTAAAATATAGAGTCTTTTATAAACACGCTAAATAATTAAATTAGTGTGTAACTTTCATCTAGTTTTTAAATCCCCCCAAATAATATTTATATTAAAAAATAAAAACATCATATCATTTGATACCTATTGTAATAGTAAATATTGAAACACATTATTACACTTATTCTATTAATTTCCCCTTTTAATTATTCCTGAAATGGACAAAAATGTTTAGTGCTACTATTTTCATGGAAATATTCTCTACAAATTTTTATTGCAACAGGGAATCATTAATAAAAAATTTCTTATATTATTGTAATATTTCATTCATCACATGTATATTGGATAAGATCTCCCTTTTAAAATACATTTCATGAATATTGTAACTTCCTGTTCATTCTCAACTTAAATAACAAAATTCTACAATTGAGTTTCAAGCTTATGAAAATTCATCAAATATTACAGAATCCTAAAATATTTTTATTGAGTAATATTACCACATAGAATTATACCACCATAAAATATATTAAATTGTGACATAATTTTATATTGGAAATAAAATACAAGGCTATTAACACCACTATAATACATTTAACCCACTTAAATTCAAAATTTTCAAGCAATATAAATATTTATATTCTACCATGATGAAAACCAACAATGAATTGATGATATTTAAATCAACCAATTAAAAATATGGTATAAGAAATTTAAATTTTACCAAATATAGCTATTGCGCCAGAAAAGACCACCAATGAAAAAGATTTTCAGTCAAGAATTTAGCCCGTACAGTTAACAACATCACTGTCAATATCAAACTGTAATATGTAATCCCAAGGGCAATGAGGAGAAATATAACCATGGAGGTTTGGTTCAGTATGAGATAGAGGAGCATTAATTATGTAAGAGAGGCTTGGTGGAGGAGAGGTGTGGAAAAGGAGAAGAAATGGTAGAGTAGAGAAGCAATGTTCAAGAAGGGCGGTGGAAGAGAGCCATTGGTGAAGGATAGGCGTAGAGGAGAGTCACGCGGCGAAGCTTAGTTCACGGTGGTGGAGGAGTCGACGACTATGGAGAAGGAGGAGGATGAAGAGGAGGGATGAGAGGAGGGAGGAGAATAGGGGACGACTATAAAGGTGGAAGGGGTCGTCTTCTATGAGAACTTAATGGGTGAGAATAAGGAGGATAAATTTTGGGTTTATTTACAAAACCCTGTGACACTTTTATCAGCGCTATATAAAAATCCCCCATAAAAGTATGTTTTATTAATTATTTTTCATTACTGTTGATAAAACAAAATATTTATTCATAATTTTAAAATTATAACCAACAAATTTATTCCATTTATAATTTTATAAATATATATATATATATTATATTTATTATAATTTAATATTTTAAATTATAAATATATATATGTGTGTGTTTGTGTTTGTGTATAAATTTTTATTAAATATATATATAATTTAATAATTTAAATTATATTTAAATATATATAAATATGGATTGATATATTAATTATCATTTTAATATCATAAGTATATAAATATTTATATATGTCTGTGTCAGGGTATATATTCATTAAAGACATATATTTATAAATAATAATATTCCAAAGGTATTAATAAATATATATTTATCAATTAAAAAATATTTCATTATTTTATAACTATTTAAACATTTTAATAATAAATTAATTATATATATTTAAAAAAAGATATAATATATCAAAAAAATTATAATTATATAAAATTATATTTTTATATTTTTAAATTTAATAAATAAATTTAGTGTTTATTTAAATATAATTATATTGATTTTAATTTTTTTGAGCAGAAAAAGCTTCATATATTTGGGAAATAAATGAATACACCATGTATATATAGTATTATTATATATATGGCCAACCATATAGGGTAAATAATAATGGACATATATTAAGTCAAGAGAATATGAACATACACATCAATTGACAGATTCATTAGGAAACAAGAATCTATTTAAATATTGATATATTTAATATACACACATATATATATATATTAAAAGGTATTTATATATAATATTAAAAAAATATAGTATAATAAATATTTAATAAAGATAAAACTAAAAATGATAAACATAAATTAAACATAAACATAATATACATAATAAACATGTGTTTTTTCTTTACTGTATACCTATATATATTATTTTTGAATATAAATAAATAATTATTAAATAAATTAATAATATTTTCTATAAAAACATATATCATCGCTTTCTGATTAGCAATGAAATACACGAGTTCTTCCCTTTCCCGCATTTATGGTAGTGTTTTATCGTATTTTAAATATTTATGTGATATATTTAATATAATATTCAACTATGATTCAATTAAATAATTATCATATATTATAGTTCATTTTATATTATGAAATGATCAGTCTTGTCTATGTGTTAAGCAAAAAATAATCCAAGGAACTAATTTGAAATATATCATATCTAATAAAATCTAACACCATACAAATTTTATAAGGTACATATAACTACTTGTATGGATTTATTATTTTATTATTATATATATAATTTTTAATGATTTTTTATTGATATGGTTCAGAGTTTTATCTTGCGGAATCAGTGGAGCCTATATTGAATGTCCCGTGTTACTGAGTGGATAATAATTTCCCAAAATATTTAAATTTTTCATGTTTGGCGAGTAGGACAACCCTTTAATCAATCCTTATAACCACATTTTGTGGTTTGTTTTTGACCCATGGTTTTTTTAGATTCGTTTTATATAGAAAAACGTTCCTTAATGTTTTAGGTGTGTTTCAGGTACATCTAATCTTATAAAAACCATTTTTGGAAATAAGAGAATTTAGTTCATGGTTTTGAGAAATAATGTGGCCACACAAGAGTAATTATGAAAACCTATACAAGCACTGATGACGTTTTAGTAGACCATGTTGGTCAGGGTGCATGTCAATGTGAGCACCTCATCAACTTTTAGATGAGGGGATTTCCATAATTTGTACATATTTTTTGAAAAATGTGTTCCCGACAGTGTGTGGTGGTTCAATGGATAGTGGCATTGGAATGGGAAATGAATGATTTGGTAAGCCTTGTGATTATCCATGATAGGGGTTATAACTATTATACATTTAGTGTTCATGGTTGTATTACAGTTAGATAAACCGTGTGAGGTAATCATGCACCAAATTTAAAACTATGAAACTAAAATTTTTACCTCCCCATCTATTTGGGTTTTTAATTCAATTTATTCTTCTCTACATCAGAAAATAACATGGGTATCCTTTATTTTATTCCTGCTATTCAGGATTTGGGAAAACATCAATCTCCATACTTTTTTCTTAAACATGTTTATTTCCATCGATTCGTCTCGTTATGACCATTAATCAACATGCTTCTATTTCTTTTAACGACTCCCCCCATAGAATTCTATATCAGTGTGTGACCCTTTAACCAATATTCACTGCGTTAATGTAATGTTACATTTTCTGATGATTTAGATCATGTAAGAAGATGATATCATATGAGAGATAAATTACTGGTTCTAGTTAGGAGGTTCCCAAATTTCTTAGTAAATTTTCTACTGTTTTAGTGATGTGTTCATATACACCATATGGGTTTTCCGAGATACACCATATATAATTAAGAGTCTACTTTTTAATTGGTTTGTAATAATTATATGATATTCTTATGGGAATTAACATGACACTCTAAAACTGTTCTTGATGCGTAATTGGATTACACAATAATAAAAATCATAGTCTATGTGAATAATTAAAATTAAAATATTTTTTTTTATTGAATTACATGGTAATTAGGAATGTAATGGGAATTGGTTGGGGATATAGGTGATGTCAATCAGATAGATTATTTCAATGTAGTTCTTCAGGATGGTCATGGCCATGGATAAATGGGTAATTTTGATAACAAGTTGTGGTGACTTGGTTATTGTATTGAAGTAATGTGATCATCAGGTTATGGTTTTGGCTCTCGGCACATGAGATGGTGTTGACCATGAAGTGTGAGAAACATTGTCATAGGTTAATGTTGTTATAAATGATGTGGATTCAGAAAAAAATTGAGATTTTTAATCATAGTTGGTTGGAATAAACACTTATGGAGTCATGGGAACACATATAGAATTGAGATATAGGTTTCTTGACCAATCATTATGGATGGTGTCCATCATATACTATGTAGCTAACGTGATGGTGTTGACTATCAGGCAATATTGTTGTGTTCACCATATAATGACACATGTTTGGTGACAGACCATTGGTTGATGGTGATGATACAATCATTTGGGGGTTGAGGGTCACCATTTTACATGAGGATTATGGTTTGGTACTTGAGATGGAAGATGTAAACAACCAATGATTGACATAAATGCACAATAAATTACATTTCTGGAATAATTAATACAAGAAGGAAGAAGACCCTAAAACACCATATTAGTTTATTATATTTGGATATAATGAATCATAAGATGGTTCATATAAAATCAACGTTATATCTTATGTTTTCAATAATAACAAGAACCCCTTTTGGACAAACCTTACATACTACACTTCTTCATATCCTGGGGAAAGAAATATTAATAGCTGTGAGATCAAATTCACAGTATGGTTAAACATGTAATATATAATAAAACATAATCATAACAATTTAAAAACATGAACATGATGCTTTAAAATAATAAAATGTATAACAAATATCAAAATCTTGAGTCATGGAAGAAATCATGGTAGTTCAAAAGGCATATATCATAATGGAACTATACCCGTGAGAAAATATCATTGTTATAAACTATGAATTCTGGAAAACACATTAGTAGAGCCAAGGATCATTTATAAGAACATCATAGGGAAAAATTCAATTATATAACCATATTAACATTATATTTCGGACATGCATTACTGAACCGGATTTACTTGTCATTCCATCCTAGAAATACTGAACCAGGTTTAGTTTCCATTCTATCCATGTAATACCAAACCAGATTTACATTCTGTTCCAATCATGTCTATCTCAGGTGATATAAATATTTACCAAATATATTTAATGGAGATATAATTCTAACATGTCACATAGTGATAACTATACATATTTTTTCCACAATAACATCATTAACTCATCATCACATAACCCAATAAATAAAATGGGTTTCTTAATCATCAGTCCATTTTAACATAATCCATGAAAAAATGGATTTCAAAAATAAAATTTAAACAAAAACCTAATCACCAATTAGAATAATAGGGATATTATACTTGAAAAATATACTTAATCATATATGGAAAACAATTTTTATAAACAAGAATTGACATTAAATCATGATGAAATTATCCTTTCATCTCCAAAAACGTTTTCATTTAAAAAAACCGTAATTTTTGAGTGAAAATAATTTATTTAAAAATAACCATGAAAAATTTTTTGGTAATGATTTTTAAATAATAAATTATTAAAGGGTAAAAATCAATTCATTTCTTATAATTAGGAAACATTATTATCATATGTTTTTCTTGAAAAGTAAAAAAAGTTCACTATTTAAAAAATGAATGAATTATTCCTTCCAAACCGTGTAGAAATTGTAATAAATGGGAAAAAATAACATTAAAATTACATAGGATAATAGTTGACATTTTATAGAAACCTTTTAATAAAACATATACATGGATTATAAATATTCTCTAGGTAATAATTACATATTATATATCTTCGATAATAATGAGATTATGAAATTAGCATATAAAAATTTATAATTAACTGAATCGAAAGTGTCAAAAAATAAAGAAAATTATATGAATATGAAAAAAAATCATAACCTTTTAAATAAGAATCATAATATAATCCTTGAGAAGAATAAACACTACACAAAAGAAATAGGTGGTGTATATTTCACATGTCTCAAGGAAATAAAAGTGAGACAAAATAATCTCTTACCTTAAGCTCGATTTCGTTTATACTTATACGAATCGTTTGTATAATGGATTAAATAATTTCATTAAATTATTCCCGAACCATATTTATATTTATGATATCATATGTGATCATATTAATAACTATTTAATAATATATATTTGTTAATTATATTTTGGTTTTAACTACTTTATTTTATCCTATAGGTTTTATCATATATGTCACAATTATTATAAATAGGATATAGTTCAATAATTTATAGAATTATATTAAGGTACTATATATCATTATTATTCTTTATATAAATTTATCTAACTATTCATGAACTGTGGACATGGATATGAATCACATTGCATCGTGGAGATGGTAGGTTTTACATACGCTCTAGCGACGATATCATTCAAATAATTTTTAAATTATATGTAATTTAATGGTATATATTTTGTCCATTAATTAGTATCATGTTATAATAATCATATATAGTTAATATTTGTATAATTTTACCCATCCATATAAGTTGGTGGTGAAAATAGATTACACCAAAGCATGGAGACAGTAAGTCGTACATATACACGCTTGGTGAAATATTTTTTTGTAGGATGGATAAATGGTGAAATATGGTTTCTCCATATTAATAAAAGATCATAGAATAGAATTTATACTGTTTATATTGATTTAGGATGTAAAGAACTCATGTATTGGAAGTAGAAGAGTAAATAATTTGATAGAATCGATAGAAGAGAATACCTCTTGTTTGACAAGCTCCCTCCAGATCTCCTCTAAAGGGCACTAGAGTTGGTCTCCTAAGAAGAAAAAAACACCTATAATGTGGCTAATGAAATTAATGATAGAAATGGTAAGGGGATATCCAATATTGGAGCCTCTAAGTGAATTAAAATTTTGAGGTATAATGTTTTTTTACAATGGAGTTGAGGTCAACATTTAGAATCTCAAAAATTATTAATTTATAATAAAATAAAAAATTCAACAACCTAAAAAATGTCTTATTTTAGAATATTATATGTGAAAAGGTATTAATATAATTAGAAGACTAATTTTTGACTTGTTTTTCTATTAATTTAATCCATATTAATTTAATTAATCCCTAGTTATTCTATATTAATGTTAACTAAGGTAAAACATGTTTAAATATTATAATAGTGTAATTTTTACTTATTTCATGAAAATTAGACTATAAATGAACAATTTAGAACATTATGGGGAATTTAATACCTATTTTATATTTTAAAAAATTTACTATGTTTTATATATTATTTAATAAAAAATTATTTTGAAAAAATATCAATAGTTTCAATTTTGACACTATTCATTTCAATGATTTTTAAAAATATTATGATAATATGTTACCCCTGAATAAAATATTTCATTATATCTTTAATGGGAAATGGATGTAATTAAAATTAATTGGATGTATTATTTATCCACAATATTATTTATTTTAATATTGTTAATAACATTAATATGATATTTCTATTAATAAAATAATTACTACATCAGTTTTGTGTAATTATTTAATATACTTATATTTTGAATAAAAAATAAAAAATAAATTACTATGAAAAAGTTATATATTTAATATTTCACGAAAATAATTATAGTTGACTTTATCATTGGTATAATCCAATATTAAAATTTTATTTTTGTTAAATCACTAATGAGACAACTTTATCCTCACTTTAAATAAAATATTATAATTATCAGAATCATTTCCATATGTCTCCAAATGATCAATAAATTGACCCTTGGATGATAACAGTTATGATATAATCTACCAAAAATATTTTTTCAACTCTTTGGGTATTATGTTGGTTATTATAATTTATTTAAAATTGTTTTATTGATTTTTAAACAATTAAATACCTTCTATAACTTCATTGTATAAGTATTTACAAAAATTAGTTATTTTTTAAAAATTAAAATAAAATTCTATGATATATATAATTTCATTACATTTTTACATATTATTTGTTTTCATATATAACTCATATTTATTACTATAATAACATTAATATATATATTAGAGAGAAGAGGTTGACATGTTCTTGCTTTCATTTATTTTAAATATATATATAACATTTTCATGAACAAGAATCCATTAAATGAGTAAATTTTAGTACATAAGTGTTAATGAAAGAATTATATTTTTCTAATATGATTTTGGATGGTTTTAGAAAAATTTATTGTTCCTTATTAAATTCTTTGCTACCTTAATTTACCTAATTTAACTTCCACCGAGGTTCAAAATTATCAATGTTACTATTCAAAAAATAAAATAAAAGGTTCATATTTACATAATTTGTACTCAATAATTCAAAAATATGGAATCATGTTTTTAATAGTTGTAATCACATAAGTTATAGTAATTAAATTAAATTTAATCCCATTATTGAAAGGAAAAACATGTTTTATAACTAAATACAATGTAAATGATTGAAATGTTTTTACATCAAATTCCAATGTAAAAATAATTTCAATGAAATAAATTATATTTTAATTCATAAAAAAATATTATTTTTAATAATGAAAATCATAATTTCATATAATTAAACAATATAAATTATTTTGATGAAAAATGTTGTTTTTTGTTAAAATGTAGTGTATTTTTACTATTTATCAAAACATGAATTTTATCAAGAAAATATTGAATATTCAAATGAAGTAATATTTTATATCCTTATTCAAAGGAAATATTTTATTTTGATACATATAATTTATAAGAGTGTTAAAATCAATATTTAAAATGGTTGATCCATCAAAATGTGGAAAAACTAGATTTTCTAAAAAATTCATTTTCTCCAAAAAAATTGAATTTGATTTTATATCATGTATTTAAAACATATAATATAAATTTGAAACATAGATTTAATAAATTTAATAAATAAAAACCCTAAATAGTGAATGTATTATTTTATAAACTATCTTAAACTCATTCTTTCAAGAAATAAATTTTATCAAAACAACTAGAAATTGTCTGTAACACAAGCCAAGCATAATGTTGAGTATACTATAAGCTAATATAGTTTTTTCATATAGCATAAGATTATCTTGGATTATCTTACAACACAATAAATAAATTAAATTGAAATAAAAACTCACAAAAATCTCAGTTCGTAACATTTTACCCCTTTAAAATGATTTTCTTCCTCAAAATTCATCTCTGTTACAAAATGATAAATACAAAAGAGTTTATTTCGTAGAAAATGCCATCATAAAAATGAAATCATAAACTTATTTTTGAAAATAACATTTTCCCAAATTAAATCAAAACTAGGTCTCTATGTATGATAACGTAGGTGATGATTTGGGCATGGTGGGAAATATCATATATTCATAGAAATTGAGGACAATTATTAATCCCATGGAAAATGGTGATCCATAGAATGTTAACAATGTCAAAACCATAAAAAAATAATCCTTAATGAGGTCCATGATATCATAAAAATGATTATAATAAGACACCCTTTTACATCATGATCCATTTTCCTAATGTTGAATAAATTTCATGAGAAGATATACTGACATGATTTTAGTACAATCTCAACATTTGTCGTGCCTTGAACTATATCCACTTAATCTGTTATTCAAAAAAATTCATGTTAAATTTTTCATTCATTATGTGTTATAATGTCATGTGATTAATAAATATAATGATCAGACATTCCATCTATCGTTATCATAAAAAAGGTTACCACAAAAAAATAAATATTCATAAGTTCACATATGAGGAGATAATACTTTATTATATCAAACATCATCTAAAGTTTAAAAAAATAATCCATAAATAGATAACATTTCCATAATCATGATAAATGAATATCAAAACCATTATAATGAGGTGCACTAATCATGGCATAACATTTATCCACCATATATCACAAAGTACCTATTTTTTATCAAATTCCACGAATTTGAACAAATCCATCATGTATTGTCTTGATTCATAGAAAGAACATGAATTTACCTCTATCATTTTGAAAACATGCATATTTCCTTATTCCAAAACTTATTGGATATATTCATTTAGTGAAAAATATGTGTATACCTTATATATGACAACATAACCCTCTTGAAAAAAATCTATAATTAGTTTAAAAGAAACTAGTATCATCCAAGTTACTTATTCATATCAAACATATCTTTATCCAAACATCATTATCTTATCATAAGGGGTATATTAAGGGTTATATTTCCCTTAATCATGTATTCTAAAAATATATCATTTTACCTTAAATCAGATTTCTTGGTATTAAGAATAATTTCCAATATCCTTTGTATTCTGAAACAAAAAACTTAAATAGAAAACACTTATATGTATTATGATTCATTTAATCATCGAATTCTAAAACCTATAAACCATCCAAAATTTTTCATAGAACATTACTTAGGATCCATCATCATAGTCATTCATAAAATATGATACATTTATTAAGAATTTTCAACCTTAATCTGACCAAGCTTTGTAAGTTTTATATAAACAATAATGATAGAACATCACCTACCATTCACATGTCAATGACTATTTATTTATACTTAGTAGTATAACGAATACTCATACCACCTTCATGATTATCTTTATGATATTTCCACTTTGTAAATCAATTTTCATAATTCCTATAATTTCAAAATCTGAAAAATTAATGGTTAACTATGTTCGGTTTAGTTTAGTATATATACTAAGGCTAGATTGGAATGTGTCAGAAATACATATCATAAATTAAAATCACATAAGTATATTAAATTACTTATAATGTTTCAATATATTATATGATCGGGGTAATCTTAGATTATTCGTGATTATCACAATAGATCTAGTATTGTATCCTAAACATAGATATATCCTTTGCAACAACCCTATACATACATAAGAAGTATCTATAGGGATATAACTAATGTTTTGTCATATTATTTTCAAGAGAATTACTAAACCATTGCATTGATACCAATTGTAAAAATCCATATCCTAACATACATGGACATAAAATTACTTTTGCAAAATACTTAATACATGAAACAACCATACACCCAAAGTCTATATTAGTTTAATTTATTTGGCGACAAGGAATCATAAACAACTGGTTCATAATACATCTACATTTTCTACTCAGTTTTCTTTAATAAATATAACTACTTTTGACAAATCTTACACACTAACCTTCTTAATATCCTGTAGAAATTATACATAAAAAGGAGTTATCTCAAATAATCAGTAAGGATAAACATGGAAAATATCAAAAAAAAAACATAAACATAATAATGTAAAAACACAAACATGACATCTTAAAAATATACATGTATAAAAAATATCAAATTATTGAGTCATGAAATAAATATTTTTAGTTAATAAGGAATAAATCATAAAGTAAAAATAGTAATGAGAAAATAAAATATGCATAAAATATAGAACAAACCAAAACACATAAGCATAGAAATTCATATCCATATTATGAATGTATCATTAACAATACCATAATAGATGTACAATACCTTAATGAACCATGTTTACTTGTTGTTCTAGCCCTGTATTACTTGACCAGATTTACATATCGTTCTAGCCCTATATTACTGAAGCATATTTAGTTTCTATTCCAACCCTATAGTACTGATCCAGATTTTGATACCATTCTATTCATGTGTGTCTCCTGAGATATAAATATTTACCTAATTCATTAGAGATAGATATAGTTCGCACCCATCCCAAAATGGAAACCATATATATTGTTTCCAAAACAACCTAATCCATTCATCATAACAAGACCAAAGGAATAAAATGGGTTTCTTAAACATCATTCTATAAAAACATAATCCATGTAAAACAAATGGATTTCACAAATATCATTTCATCGTAAACATAACAAAACATTATAATTATTATGTTATTATACATGAAAAACATCTTTAATCTCAGATGGAAAATATTTTTGATAAAACACCAAAAATTTATTATTGAGGAAAATACCATTATTCTTAAAAATTGAATCTATACCTAATACACTAAGAAATATAAAAATAATAATTTCTCTTAATGTAACATTGACAAAATTTAAGAGATTCTTAACGGAAATAATGAGTAATGAAAGTGTCTAAATCTATTCATGCCTTATACATTAAAAAACATTCATCTTGTATATTTCCCAAAATTCTCAAAAAAGTACCTCATATTAAAAAATAAAGAAATATTCCTTCAAACATTGTTAAAAAAGTAAAAAATTGATAAAAATAAATTTATGAAGCCATATGATAACAATAAAAAGTTTATGGAAACATTTTATAGAAACATGTACAGGGATGATAAATATACCTTAGTAAATAATTAAGTATAATCATCCTCAGATAATAATTAGATAGAAAAATTATATATTAACAATTTATAATTAGTTTAATAATACAAATCATAAAATAAAATAAATTATATCATACGTAAATAACATAACCTTCATAATAAACATCTTAAAATTTACATTTGATGCATAAATAACACACAATAGAAATATGTGGTGTATAAGGCATCTGTCCCAATGAAATAAAAGTTTGATAAAATAATATGTTACCTTAGGAATGATTTAAATCATATATATACAAAACTATGTTATAATGGTATAAATAATTTCATTAACTTATTACTAAACCATAATTACAATTATGATATCATAGATGATCATATCAATGCTCGTTTAATAATATTTCATTATTACTCTTCTTTTGGTGTTAGCGGATTTATTTTCTCCTCCATGTTTTTTCATATAAGTCACAATAATGGTAAATTGGGTATTGTTAAATAATTTATAGATTTATATTAAATTAATATATATCCAACTTATTCGTTATATTCATTTATATATTGATTCATGAATGGTGGACATGGATGAAAATAACATCGTGTCATGGAGATGATAGGCCATACATATGTATAATCAATGATATAGTTCCCATAATTTTGAAAAGGTATGGAAGTGAATGGTTAATATATTGTCCCAAAATTAATATCATGTTATAATAATCATATATAGTTATTATTTCCATCAATATAACTATCTATGTAACACGGTGGCGAAAAATCATATTACACCCCTTCTTGGATGTGGTAAGATGTACAAAAACACACGTGATGATTTAGTTTTTTATTGTATTGTTAAAATCTAAAATATGGATATTCCATAATAATAGTAACGTATAAAAATATATTTTATACTATCGATATAACTTTAGGATGAAAAAAAACTCATGAAGGGGAAGTAAAATATGAAATAATTTGAAAAAATCGGTAGAGAAGATTACCTGTTCTTCGTCATGATCTCTCTAGATCTCATATTGATCGAACCAAAGATACTATTTTGAGAAGACAAAAACCACTATAATTTGAATAAATATTTTTAGAAGGGAAATGGGTAGGGTATAACAAATCTTCATGGCCTAATGTTGATATAAATTCAGAGTGAGAATGTTCACTTTTATTACTAAGGTGAAGGGCACATATAAAATATCCAAAATTATTAATTTATAATAAAATATAACCGTAGGAAAAAATCTGAAAAAAGACATATTTTAATATATTATATGAGATAAGGTTGTAATATCATTATCCAAAAAATATTTAATAGGTTTTTATGTCAATTTAAACCTTATCTTTATAATTAACAATTTTTAATTCTATTATAAATTCAAATAAGGAAACAAATGTTTTAATTTTAAAATAGAGATATTTTTATTTATTTGATGATAATTAAAAAGTAAAGAAACACTTTAAAATTTTATAGAGTGTACATTAATATTTTTCTAAACAAAATATCTTTTTAAATAATCACTAAAAAAATATTTTGAAAAAAAATATCAATTTTGTGAACTTTGACAGTATTAATTTCATTGATATTTATAAATATCATGAAATGAATATTTAAGTTAATAAAATATTTCAATATATTCCAACATATTCAAGGCCATCTATAAAACTCATTGGAAATTTTAATTATCCATAATATTATTTAATTTAAAATTTTTAATATCCATAATTTGACACTTCCATTTATAAAATAATTACTACATTATTTTTTGGGTAATTAATTGTTATAATTATTTATTGATTAAAAATTAAAAATAAAATAAAATGAGGATAATAGATATTATATATTTCAGAAGAATACTTATAAAAGATTATATATTCTGTAGAATCCTACATTAAAAATGATATATTTTATAAAACATTAACGTGACAACATTGACATCACTTTAAATAAAATATAATAATTGTTATAATATTTTTCATGTGGCTCTATATGATCAATAAAATTACCCTTGGTTGATTTTGGTCTACATATACCCTACTAATATGATTTTTAATGTTTTTTAGACTTTTATTTTAAATTATTAATTTATTTAAAAACTTTTTATTGATTTTCAACAATTATTTAAAATATGCATCATCATTGTATAAGAATTTAAGGAAATTATATAATTTTTAAAAATTAAAAATAAATTACAATGATGTATATAATTTAATTATATTAATAGAGACTATTTATTTTTTAATTTATCTCATATATATTATTACGTAAAATTTATTCTACTTATAAGAGATATGTGGGTGACATGTTGTCACTTCCTTTTATTTTAATTATATATATATATATATATATATATGAATTTCATGAACCAGAGTTCATTAAATATGTATATTATGATAAATAAGTGTTATGGGTCAAATTATATTCATCTAATTGGATTTTAGTAGTATTTAGGTAAATTTATTGTGGTTGTAAAATAATGTGTTACCTTAATTTACCCGATTTAACTTTAATCATACGTGGTAAATAAAAAAGACAAAAATCATTATTCATAAAATAAAATCAAATAAAATGATCTTATATATATAATTTGGACCCAATTAATGAAAATAAGAAATTTCAATCCCAATTTTGA
This sequence comes from Viscum album, assembly GCA_963277665.1. Classification (NCBI taxonomy): domain Eukaryota; kingdom Viridiplantae; phylum Streptophyta; class Magnoliopsida; order Santalales; family Viscaceae; genus Viscum; species Viscum album. The sequence goes on along the minus strand of OY728127.1, from coordinate 1,226,398,191 downwards.
ATCACAGAAGATGTAGTAATTAAATTAAAAAAATTCACAATGTCGGAATGGAAGACAATTTTCAAATGTTAAAACATTACAAAATATTGAAATATTTTTATGTCAAAATTAAAATTATATTTTTTTCCATGAAATTCATTACATTTACTGATAAAAATGAATTTTATTTATACATTAAAATGAATCAATAATTTAATTTTACCATATAAAATTTTTTGAGGAAAATAGTTATTTTCAATTAGAATTTAGTGTATTTTCACTATTCATCATAACATAAAAGGTATCTGAAAAAATATAAAAAACATATCTAAGGTAATTTTTTATATAGCTCTTTAAATGAAAGAATTTATGTATTGAAATAGAATATATAAAAGTGTCACGAAATATATTTAATATGGGTGCACCACCAAAATGGAGAAAACTGCATTTTTTTAAAAATACTTTTTTTATACTAAAAATTGAACATGTTCCTATATAATGTCCAGAAACTATGAAATAAGAATTATATACATTAAATTTAAAATATTACCTAAATATTTCAAAAATAAAATCTATCATTATTGAATTTAATAATTTATAAACTCTCTTAAACTCAGTCTTACGTGAAATAAATTTTATCAAAATAAATAAAAATTGTGTGTAATAGAAGCCAAGTATAGTGTTTTGTATAATTTTAGAGAAACTGGTGTTTTTATTGAATAATCGTATCTTGGTGTCACATACAACTAAAGAGATCAAATAAATTAAATATTCTCTCATATAAAATGGTTGGGCTGTTACAGATGATATATTTTTTCCACAAGATATCAGGCTTTATGGGGAAAATGATTATTATTGGGAGGAAAAATATCGTTTTGCCTTAGGAAGTTAGGATTCATGAGGATGGTGATTTTTAGAGATGATGATTGAGGGGCCAACTACTGTTTCTGCATCCCAATAGATTTTAATACATTATTGATGGCATGTGGGGTCAGTAACTCGATTTTAGAAGGTACAATAGGGTTCACCTAGATTTACTTTTAATAGGTGATTTCATATGGTTAGTTCCATGGATTCTCTAAATTGTAGTTATATATATATCTCACATCCTGTTACATCATTCCCAATCAGTGATATTGCATATATGTACTCCTATAGACGTTTTAATATTGTTTGGTTATTTAGTGGGATTCCTCCTCTATGGGATTTGGTGGAGTCTCAAGAGGGTGGTGAAATTCTATCTCCTGAGCATGCACATGATGCTCCCCAAATTGTTGGAATGGGGCCTTGGAGAGTTTGTATGAGAATGAGCCATAAGGAAATATTCAGGTATAGGTGGTATATATATGGATGTCAAACATTGGGCTATGGAATGATGAGAATATTAGGGAAAGAGTGTTTAGGGTGACATTTGGTGTCAACGAGGTAGCTTAAAGAGCTGAGATATCTAAGGAAAACAAGACTCAAGTGTTAAAGTCACAATACCCACCAATACATAAGGATTAGGGTGGACCATAGGTGGTGTAGAAATGGAAAATGTTGGTCCATACTATTTTTTACCATCTTCAGACATGCCTAAGGGTGGTGGGAGAATCTAGCTATGTACATTATCAATGAACTAAAAAATAACTTGTGGGATGTATTGTTATATGTTGGTCAGTAGATGGGACTTTTAGTGGAGGATTACTGGGATAGGTTCTTGGAAAACATGTTCCAAGAGTTGATTAGGGTGGATAGATATTACGACTTCATAAATACATATTAGAAGAATAATTCAGTCCTCAATTTTGTGGAAAACATTACAGAACTATCTTGATTTCCAAATTTTATACCAGAATACAACATTTATAGGGTGCATCATATTTAGAATGTCCTACGACATTCCATAAATTTATAGGTGAACATATTTAGGCTGAAATAATCTTTATAGGTAGTTAATAAAGTGATAATAGATGAGGGGAATCTGAATGGCTGGATATATTCGACCCTGGTGATGGTGTTAGGTGAGTTGAGTAATGATGCTTTAGGAAAGTGAATGTTGTGAAATGAGGAGTCTTATCAAAGAATTCAAACAATATATTCATGTATACCACTATGGAGTGGATCATTTGTGGTGTTCTTCTAGTTGTTATTGATTATTCATGTGTAAAATTAAAGTGATCGGCCTACAAATGAGTGATTTTCATGTTTCATGATCGGGAATCATGACATGATCTTAGCGAATATTTCTTATATAGCCAGATTACATGGACCGGGTCATAATCAGTGATCTGAGGTCATACTGGGAAAGGTAAAAAGAGATGGTAGAATGGATTTACATATATGTGAGGGTCATGGTTGAAATAATGAGACCTAATAGTGGAGAAAATTGTTGATAGATCTGAAAACAATCATTTCAAGACCAGGCCGCAAGTACTTTGGATTTTGGATGGGTGAATAAAGTAAAGATTCTAGGTAATGAGGATTCTGGTTAACCTATTTTGGTTAGAGTTATTCCGCTATTATTGAAAATTACAAGTTCCCTTTTTTCTTCCAAAAGTTGTAGGGAACAAGGTTCATTAATTATCGTTTGGAAAAACTAAGCTGTAGTTAGTAAAATGTAATTTATTATAATGAAGATTATATATATATATATATATAATTGTGTTTGTGTGTGTGTGTGTTGTGTGTAGGGAATGATATTTATTTTGGGAATTTACGTGTTACAGGTTCTATATGTGGTATGCATAAATCTAGTCACACATGTGATATAGGTTCTTTATGAGGTACTAAGGCATCCAGATTTTGATAGGCATGTGTAGGTATATATGATAAATGTTTATATGATATTTCGATGAGATACCTAATATTTGGGAATCCATTGAGATAAGGGAATTTATAAGTGTCAGTTATGAAACACAAATGATTTCATCACCCAATGAGCTATAGGAATTATGAAAAATTATTATATGATTGTAGATAATATTGATGATTGAAGGAAGCATTGAATACAAGTTCAGGGTTGGTATGGGATCAGGTAGGTATCTCCTAAGGTATGGAGAACCTTGATGGATGTTTACTAGTAAAATAATGTCTATGGAATACATGGATGATATAATTGATCTAGTTATGTTTTGTACCATCTCTGAGTAATGAATTATAGATCATCGATGAACTATTCTATGGTGGGGATATTTTAACCTCCCAGGTTTTTGAGTTGGCCATATTTTCCAAACCTGTTTAATTTTTTTGGGTTTGGTGTGCAGTAAAATATTTTCCTTGATCCTCATTACATAATTAGGAGATGTTATTTCTCACAAGGCCTTGTTTTTAGATGTTTTTTAAGTGTTGAAAATTAAATTTAGTTTTTAGGTTTATTTCAGGCTTGTGGGGGCATGCAAACTCTTTATTTGTCAATGTGAAAACTATGGCACATTGTTTGGAAAAAACATTATGCCTCCAAGGAGTAACTATATAGACCTATATAATAAATGAGAATATTTGAAAAAATAGTATCACTGGGGGTTTATGGACCTGTCATAACCTCTAGATTTTTTAATAGGGGTGATTTGAATGGTGGTTGCCTATTTAAAAAAACTGTGCAATTGACTATGGAATGCGGTTCCTTGGACTCTGGAATCATCAAGGGCTATGAAGATTTTGGTAAACTGTTTTCATATCCTTGAGAGGGGCGATCAATCACCAATAATGAGTTTAGAGATAATGTTCACAATTATCTATTCCTTTGGAGATAACCATTCACATTATCTAAATGTTCTAAATTACTAATTTTCCCATCCCATCTATTTAGGTTTTTACTCTAATTTCATAATATTTATATCATGGGTAGTAGGGGTATTCTTAATTTTCTTCTCCAATTTAGGCCTTCATCCATGGTATTTATCTAAACCAATTCTTCGATGAATTGGAGGATATGGATTCATCTCTGTGAAACCATTTATATGATAGTTTTAATTTATTGATTATCTCACCACATGGAATGATAAATCCATTTGAGTCCTTTTAAACTAAATTAGGGAGTTTATATAAAACTCCATTATATTTTTATTAGTCTTGAGTTAGTGGATGATGTCAGATAAGAGTTAACCTACAAGTAGAAGGTAGGTGGTTCCAATATTTATAAATAGTTTCGTACGTGTTTTGGGGATGTGTTGTACATTCATTATGGGTTGTCTGAGAACGACCCTAATTAAATAAATTTATTATTATTAAATTTTCATAAGGATGATATGAGGTGACTATGGGCATGATATTTCTCTGATAAAATTGGTAAATAATGATTAGGGGATTAGAAAAACTTAGAATATTTGGAGAATTATATAGTTTAAATTAAATTGAATTTTTAATAATGAATTGTTTGGTTCCATGGGAATGTGATTAGAATGGGCCAAAGATAGTTGTTATGCTGATCACCTAGATTTAGGTGGAATAGTTTATTAGTATGGGTGTGGCTCGAGATACACAAGTGATTTTTATAACCAGTTTATGTTATATGGTCATCAAAATGTGGTGACAAGATTGACAGGTTGTTGGAATGGTCCATGATTCATGAGATGGTGTCAACCAGCATGATGGAGAAACAAGGTTTTACGGTAATGAGTCGTTAGATTATGTGTCCTATGAATGTTTTGGAATTTATTATCATTGTTTTTTTGATTGAAACACTATTAGAGTCATGTGAACATTGTTACAACACTTATCTAGGTGGTGTTGACCACTCACTATGGGTGATGTCCCCAAAGACTATGTGGAATAGGTAATGGTGTTCAAAAATAGTTTTTAGGGGGTTTTATAATATAAATTCTTATGGATGGTGATAAATCATCATTTGATAGGGATGATACTATTTATTGGAGTTTACGACGTATCGTTAAACATGTGGATGAGGTGCCTTGATTTATGAGGAAGGACATAGATGTTCCTCGAGATGTTGGGTATAAAATTGAATATGATTAGTATATATTAGGACATGCCTCACTTTTTCTCAAGATATTAGTATTCGTGTTGATGGTGATTTTCTTAGCTTTGGTCAATGGGATCAGAGAATTTTTGGGCCTACTGTTGGATGCTAGTAAATGATTGATGGAATGTGGTGCTGGGGACATTATTATTGGTGGAACCCGAGGGTTCCCATGGATTTATTAACATTAGGGGATTCCATGGGACTAATTCCATTAATCCTTTGTAGTATATTTAATGATATATATAGTTAATATATGTTATACATATAATAAAGGGAATTTAATATTATATATCATGATATTATCTAAGGAGGGGTTCCCATCCATGTGGTTACTAAGAACATGTAAACCTGTTAATTTATTTTTTATTCATGTTCTCCTTTTTTTTATTTTTTATAACTTAATTATCTTGGATGTAAGATTGATACAAATTATTTCTAGAATACATAAATTTACTTTCACACCATACATGGGCCCTTCAGGACATGTGTAGAATTTTTATCTTTGAAATCAGGTAAGTGATCGAGATCATGATCTGGAATTTAGTTATCATTTTATGCATATTATAATGGGATGAATGAAAGGGAGCCATAGATGATCTTACATCACCTAGAGTTTCATTTTTTATTAGTATAATTGATATATATATATATATATGTACTTAAGGTCATCCAAAAGTGGCCAATTTTTCTACTATTTGTATGACCTTTCATGGAATTTTATTTTTCAACAAATGTTATGATTTTGGATTATTTTATTCTACTACTACTTGTTTTTATATTCATCCATTGAGTTTTTTGGATTATTTTTTATTTCATTGAGTATGGTTTTTCTTCATCTATCATTAAAATATATCATTATTTTTATCACGACTTGAGGATATAGAATCCCCACTATCACCCCATTATAACCACACTGCTAGTCAACATACTATCATTTATGGGGAGGTGTGTAATTATCATTGTAGGCAACCAACAAAATTAACTATTTTAATGGGGAATCTGGGCTGAGTTACTACATTATATTTAAACCATCAATTTATGATGCTATAAGTTGTCCATAAAGAATATGGTGATGGAAACTAATTAGTATATGGTAATATAATTGGGAAAAAAATTTATCATAACCAGTCAAAAGATGGTCCTCCACTTTCTCCCCAATGGGCCAAACAGTAACCCTTCCATTTGAGTTGTGGCTACCAGACCACTGGTGGTCTTCCACCATCATTATGGTAGGTCAAACGTAATCCATAATGATAAGGATAATATATTATTTTATTCCAATAAAACATGGCTTTTATTTATTAAGTATTCATTATTAACCAAACTCATCCCATAATAATAAAGAGACTATAATCATACATTTTATTCTCTCCCCTAAATAACTATTAGTGGGATGATGTTCGGATGAAATCCATGACACTCACACGGTATGTCTCCCTCCATATTGGTGTTGTATCTATGTATTCATTATATAACTCTTTCTTTTCACTATGAATTATCCATGAAAATCATATGACTTTTTGGAACAAGGATTTTAATTGTATTTCTTATAGATTTTCATAGAATTTATGGTTATTGTCTAGATCTCACATCCTATCACTGTGTTGTTTAGAGATTGTGTTGGAAGGTTACTCATTTTGTTACCATCATCATGGAAATAAATATTTTAGAGATTCATGGTTTCAAATTATAGATTTAGGTTACATCCATGATATTCGATATCTTTGGTTCCTCCTGGATTTTGGTTTCCACACAAGGGATATTTTTTCATGGGTTTCCATTTATATTCTTTTATAATTTGTACTTTTTTCTAAAAACTATGTAGGATATCTCTTTAAATTTTCTTTATAATGTTATCAAGGAATAAATTTTATGGAAATATCTTGATAATTATTTATGAAATGGGGTTTAATGCATGAATTTTTATATATGGATATTTTTATAGTCATTTATAGAAATTTATTTCCATAATAGTTTTATGAAAGGATATTTTTGTAATATAATTTTTATATGGTTTCAGAGATGAAATACCCTTTGAATCAGTTAGATATAGTAAAAATGATTATTATTTAGGATGATGAAGTGAGACATCCTTAGTGAAAAATTCATTGAAAATCACTTTATTCAATTTGTTTTATGTGTGCACCATGTTTTCTAGGTTTTATTATTGCTCCACTCCTGGGATATAACTCTTAACCCACGTGCCATTTATCGAGGGTCATGTACACACTATGAGGCCAAATGAGGATACAAAAAATATAAATATCCTCATTGAGAATGAACTATTGTTTATTAAGTGATATATTTTTTTATTGGTATTATTTTAAATGAGTGGTTTGAATGCTTATAAAAATGATATAAAAATGGCACTGTTGGTATGTCTTATAATCTATGAAATTTTTAATTATATATATATATATATATATAATTATATATCATTCATCATTATTATTTCCATATGAATAATTTAATTATTTTATAACGTATTCTTAAAATAAATTCATATTATAATTTAATTGTTTTGCTAACATCATATGTTTTCTATTTGGTGTATACATAATTCGATTAATCTCCTAGAGGTAAAACAAAATTCCTTAAATTTTGGTGGTGGGTTTCTTCATTAGTAAGATAAAAGATTGTGGTGGTGAATAAATCTCACAAGGAGTTATTGTTTTTTCTATACATTTATCATTTTTTTGTTTGTGTAGTTTTGGAAACTTGAATAATCTTACTAATATATATTATTTTTTGTGGAATCATATGGGAATTCTATAATTTTTATTATTCATGTTATCAAATTTTTTATTGAATGGTTAAAAAGAAATTTCAAAATAGAACCTCTTGATTCCAAGGAACTCATCATAATATATTTGTTATCATGAATTACATTCATCCCACACTACAGACCAACTAGTGTTCTGTGCAGTTTGTTAATCGAGATTGGTTCATGCAAAATTGTTAAAATTGAGTAGTTTTTCAGTTATCATTATTAGTATGGATTTTTTATTTTCTCCAAATATATGAAATATGAATTTAGGGACCCTTGGGGTTGATATAAAATGTGTTTCAGAATGACACCCATTGTAATGAGCCTCATGTTACCATGGCTTCTAGTGAAATGTTGTGTTTTGGAATTTATAGTATTTTAATCCTAATTTTTCATTTTACTATCACGTAAATTCATGTTTAATTTTTTTATATTAAATAATAATTTATTTTTCATTATCATTTTTTTTATTTTTATTTGGATGATAATGTTTAATATCATACCCACATAAGACAAGCAATCATTGCTTAGGATGAATCTCCTAATGGACAATGAAAGTGATATACTTTATTTGATCATAATATAATTTAAGTGATTGGTTTTTACAATAGCATCACATTCTTAGTTTTAGGATTGTGCAGTGAATCAATAGAGGGATGAGGATAAGAATAGTGCTTAATACATCCATTACTTGAAACCACTAACTTTTTAAGGGATGAATGATCATTGGGAGTTAAGGTATTTGTTATGAATTATTAAATGACTCATTTAATTTTTACCAACACATTATTTCGTCATGGGGAAGTTTCATGTGATATCTTTGCATTTCATTAGTCGTAGATAATGAAACTCATTTATTTTTTCATTTAATAAAGAGGAATTAGAGTGAAAAAAACATCAATACTATCATCAATAAGAAATTGTAATAAGGTTCTATGAACATGGAACACTCTATGGTGCTCCTCAATCATAATGATTGAAAAAAATATTGTAGAGTCTGATAATATATTGCATGAGGTTTCTCTACAACCACCAAAAGTTGTGTTTAATGATACAATGTGTTCGTGGAGGTTTAATGTGAATATTTTTCCTCATATCCTATTTCAATTAATCATTCTACAACCTACAATGCATGATGAAGTGGATCATAGGGAACTAATGGTATTGATTTAACTGATAGGTATGTCATGTGTAAAAAAGATCATCAAATCATCTATAGTATCACTGAAAGTTCATTTAATGTGAAATAGAATAAGCGAGAGTTAAATACAGGGAAAATAGTTGTTATTATCAAATGTATTTTCTTGTTCCATCATAATGGGTAATGGCCTAAATTTTTAATATTGTGGTCTGGCTGGTCATGTAAAATGGATTTTATTTTTCATCTATAAAAACCCACAACTTTTTTGGAAGTCATGGTAACATAAATTGAATAATTCATGATTTTATTCAATTATTTATATAATTGTATCATTAGATCCTATAGTATCTTAGTGATTTAATAGACTTCACAGACAATAGGGTTCCATCCAAAACCATCATAAAAAATTAATTATATATTGGGAAGGAGTTTCTAATGAAAATTTATGTGTTTCTTTCAATTGTATGTGGTAATATTTCTATTTCATAGACCATAGAAACTATATTATTTAATAAATGTTCTATTGATTAGTTTTTATCCATGCTTATGGTGGGTATATTTATTTTAAACTAGAATATCATCCACTACTTATAGAATTGATGATTACTCTATAAAAGAATAAGAAATCGGGTTCTTCATGTCCCACAACAACATTTATTCCATCTAATGTTGAATTGGTTTGGTATTTTCTAGTTTATAACATAGAACACATTGATTACCATGTTGAAATATACTATTTCATTACTGAGAAGGATTAGATAAATATTTATCATTGGATACTATAATTTATTTCAACTTATGAGAACTCTGTTATCATTCTATGAGACTTGTCTCATGGTATATTCAGGATGAACTCCCTCATCTAGAGAATTATAATTTCATGTCATTTTCATTGGCTTCCAATGTTAGTCATTGAATTTTTGGATTATTTTTCAAATGATTTTATATTTTTCCTTTATACGGTGGGGTGGTGTTCTTAATGGGATTAATTCATTGAATTAAGTAGGTATTAATTACATAATATTGTATTTCTCAAGATGAGTTGAATGATTTGAAAAATCATTTTCATAATCTAATATCAATTGGATTTATCCATTTGAATGTGTAAACTTTAAAATCATTTGAAAATTTTTATTAAAATGATAATGGGGGGTGTAATTATCCATTGACTATTGAAATCTTAGTCGAGTAATTGTTGGGATTTAATATCCCTTTCTATACAATGATTATATGATAGATCTTTTGAATGTAGAAATGTGGTTCTACAAAATTATTCATTGATCCTATTGAAATAAATTCATAATCCATGATTTATATATTCTAATGATTCCCTTCTAGGTCATATCGATCAATTTTTAGTAATTAATAAATCCATTCAGCCAAATGTTGTTCTTATCGTCTTTATAGAATTGATGACCTAGATTTCCCATAGTATCTAAATTATTATTTTTTGATTTGTGAGGCTGTAATTTTTTTATATTCATAAAATGTATATTTTCTTGTTTTCGACTAGAAAATTCATTGGGAGCCTTATGGTATCACCTACAATATGAAAAATTATCAAAATTACATACCTTTTTTGAGAATTTTTATTCATAGGACGTGTTATCTTTGAGAATTTTATATTAATTGATACTACAATGGTGAAATATATAATTTCTTGGTGAGAATAATAAAAAATAGAAATATTGGATTCTTCTAGTTTTTGGAAGGATAATATTGTTTTTTAATAGTTTTTTTTGAAATTTCTCCAAAACTGAAAAGTCTCACCAAGAAGTGGGGAACTTATTATCACATTTGAAGTGGAAGACAAGTTTTGATGAACAAAAGAGGTATATTAAAAGAACACAAAGTCCAACACTACCCAAGTATAAAAAAATATATGGTTCATTGTGACTCTTCGATTGTATGATTAGGTTGAATATTTTTTCAGAGAAATAATTGCGTAGATTATGGATCATGTCATATCTGAATACTATAGAGGAATTATCCAACCCATCATATGGAATTTGAAGATACAATTCCTGATTTAAATATTTTGTGTCGTTATTTTTTTATGAAATGTATTACCTATTACTCATACCACAAGTTCATGGTTATAACATTTCTCAAAAATATTCAATACACTGATAGTGAATATTGATGGAATACCAACATTCATTCAATATTTGAACTCTCTATACTCATGGAATGGTTAATGTTGTTTTTAAAATACAGAATATAATGTTTTCTTCTGAGTATATAGATGGGGAAAAGGATGAATGGAAGCTAACGTGAGCCATTGAATGTTTTCAATTATGATTCCATGTAGACGGTTCTGGTAATGTTATGGCTCGTTTTTAATTTGATATTCTCTCTCCTTGTGTTGATTGTACACGTTCTGTAGTGAGATAAAAAGTTCAAAAATATAATATATTATTTTTATGGTGGGGAAACCATCCTTGAGTTATCTCCCTAAATTTAAAAAACTCACATCATCAAAAATCGGTATTCATTCCCATGTAATATGAGGAAGAATGTATTATGAGTCATTATTTGTGGGATATCGATCCTAAAAACAAAATGTTTTACGTTATGAGGCCGCAGTTTTATAGACATAGTATGAAATTGGATTTATCTACCAGTATTTCTTGATGCAACACATTCCAACATTTTCTGACTGATCATCAAAATAGTTGTGGTTTGATTCATCTGCTCCCTACGTAGACATTAAAATGAAAGGAGCATTGATTGGATTTAATTGTTGGATTGCAACAAATTACCTATATTAAGAGACACATTAATTTTTTATTCTATCAACTGACTAAGTCAGAAAATTTCATAAAAATTTATAATACAACCAACATGGATGAATTGTGGTAATTTCTTGTCCAATCGATCGTAAAGTTTCAGGAAATTCCATCATCGACTACCTTATAAAATAAGCCTCACTATACCTCCAGGATTTGGAATATACTTTAGGTGGAAATAGTTAGTTTGGTCTATATGAGCTTTGCAAATCGTACCCAAATGGATGGGTAGATAAATTATGATAATCAAATTCCTGAAGAAATGATATGTTCTTAGGTATTAGACGTTATATGTTCTTGTGGTAGCCACATTGGGATTTTTTGTTTTTCATTTAATAACAGTTCCCAGTCGTCCATACATATGTAAACATATAAATCATTATATGTAAAATCCTGTAATTCACCTCATTGTTAGATTGTGGTTTTTTAAACATTATTTTTAGGATCGATCCTGGTTCAAGAAAAATTTAAATATTTATATGATTCTTCATTTAAAGTTGATGGATGAATGATGGTACACATCTTATATAGTCCTTATCTCCACCCTATGGGGTTTTTAATTGTATTTAAATGTTTTCATAACTCTCACCCTAGTGGGTTTAATAATGGATCTATATGAAAGGATTTATTGTACATAAATATGCAGGGAAATTTTAGATATTTGGACCACATGGAATGGTGGATAATTTCAGGTATCTACAAACTCATTTTCATCACTTACCAACATTTTACATGTTCTGAAACTAAAAACGTATAATCTTAACCAGTCAAATGTTCTAAATTGGGAAGAATAATTCTTAGAAACTATTATGCCAATGATCATGAAACAATTATATGTTTTTGATTTTTAATTGAAGGTGTTATGTCGAAATAATATTTCATGTGATTAAAATTTGTGGCATCATGGATCTGCATTTCAAGACATGTGTGATAGGGAGACAATTATCAGGGAGTAGTAGAATTGTCAATTTTTGTACCAAACCTCTTTTCTATAACATTATAGGGGAAAATTTTGGTGTGTAGAATCTTAAAATCCAACAATTATTTTCTATTACCAACCACTTGTTTTAGTTTTGTCTTTTCATTTTCATTATCAACATATCACTAATATTTTAGTCTTTTGATAATGGTTAGGGGTATGTGATGGGGATTTTTGGGGTGTTGGATTGAACATATTACTGATGAATATAATGATTTTCCACCTACCGAATAGTGAAGGACACATTCCAATCGATGGCTTTGGTATAGGATATAACATTCTGATATAGACACGAGATAGTATATAGGTCGACTAGTATCCACTGCATTTTTTTATTTTTCATTGACCAAATTGTGTGAAAATATAAGCCAAATTAAAAATTAATTTATGGTATTTTTCATCCACCAATTCCCCCAAATGTTTTCTCTTAACCATCATCTATCAAATTAATCGCCTCACAATTTGACATAGAGAATCTCATTAGAATTATTTGTCTTTCCAAATAATAACTAATGGTATAAGGTTCTGTATGGGAGAAATAGTGATCCTCTATTGATATATCTAACTCCATTATTTCAGGGATATATGTCTTTTGTATATTCCTAGAACTTCTCATAATGGATATACCATGAAAACGATGATATTTTGTTGGAATCAATCTCCATCTTTCATTTATTATACATCTGTTGTTTAATTGATGATTATTTCTTAGTCATATATTCCTCTATTTGTGTAGTTTGTGTATTATAGAGATAAGTGATTCTTTTTATTTCCCCAATGTGATACTTTTTTGATTCATGATTGGAAATTCACTATTAAGGGACATTAATCTAATGCTATGATCCTTGATTCATCATGGAATTTGTATTCTTCTTTATTTTTCTTCAAGTTCTTAATTGTGGTTGTTTTCATGATTTTTATGTGTTATACAATCCATTTATGCTAAATATTAATATTTGGTTTTTGATGTTATTGGAAAAAGTATTTTCTAGATATTTTAAAAAAATGGATTCTGAAATGGTTTAAATTTTCTGAATTTTGAAATATGGTGGTTAGGGTAAAATTATATAAAAATGGATTTCATCATTATGTTTTTTAATAATAATGGGTTTAAATCCTGATTTTTTTGGATTCATGGAAAAATTACCATTGAATTTTTTTTATATAGAAAACATGAATATAATAATAGTTTTGGAAGGGATATACCCTCCGGCATAACCTATTTCCCACATATCATGTTTTTTAGAGTAATATGTTCCCTAGGATGCCTATGGTTACTAATTAATCCACTCGTGGTTGTGAACTCCTAGCTACCAAACATATTATGTTGAAGAAATGTTCACAAAAAGTGTCATACAGATCATATAAGTTTTATATTGATCCTTAATCATATTGAACTAATGATAGATATGGGAACTATTTTCTTACTAATAATCATTTAAATGTATTTTTATATCATTTAATGAAATTTTATGAAAATCAGTTTCTTAGAATGTTTTATAAAATGTGTAATGAAGTGATTTGACATGTTTGATATACAACTTTGTAAAATTTTATATCATGAATTTTATATTATTTATTAATAATAATTTATTTATTATATAAGGTCTTATTATAAAACACTTGGTTAGATCTTACTATTCATTCTTTTCTATAATCCTTTATACCACTTTTGGTGTATGTAGAGTTTGTCGTGCCTGAAGATAGTAATGGAATGTCACCACTTGTTGGTTAATGGTTTTATCATAATATTGGTTAGGGAGTCTAGAGGTGACTAAATGTCAAAAGGATTTTGGGGTTATTTGTATACCCTCGTACATTGTGTTGTCATTTGACTTTTGGGACACCCACTTTTCGTTTCTGTTATCTCTTATTTGTTGTGGAAATGAATTGGGAGAAAAAATATCCATTATTCATAGAATCCTATTTTATATTGTTTGATCTATTATTTTACAAATGGTATTTCTTGATTCCTGTTTCCTTTTATCTAGCCTATGGGGTTTAAGAATTTTCATTAGCACATGTTGTAAACCATATCATGTTCAATATAGTTTAGCAATTTGAGTTATTTTGTGAGAGAGAATCATGACATGATATTTACTGTACAATAAATCTCCCTGAATAATATGAAATAATTTCGAATGAAACATGCATGATTGATTCTAATATAATTATTATATTTATCTAAGGAAAAATAAATTAAGTTTTTTTATTAGTGAAATGAAGATAATGATCTATTTAGACATCCTTATGCTAATTGGGATGACAATGTTGAATAATCTAATAGAAAATTTGGTAGATAATTTTTTAACATATATAGTTTAAGGATTTTAAATTTAATATATATTGATTTTGTCTCAATAATAAATGAAATTTTATTATTTTTAGTAATCACATTATGTAATAAATAATTTTTATTGATAATTAATCATCATTGGAATTTAATAGTGAAATTTAATTATCCAGTATATGATTATTATCATAATAAATCTAAAATAAATTTATCATAATAAATAGGTACCGGTCAAGAGTAAATCATTTTAACTTCTAATATAACTACAATTAATATAATGAATACAATGTATTAGTCAATCTGTATTATTTTCTAAATGAAAAACACAATGATAGATTCATTAAAATATCTTTTAAAAGGGAAATATTTCAATATTTGGGGAGAAATGAGATTCTTCACAATTTCACTCTTACATTAATAATATTGATATATCCTTTTATAATTAAATTTCATTACAATAAAATCCATTGCATATAAATATTAAATGAAAAAAAGATTAAATATTTTATTAATTTGTATCCATAGATATATATATCGAGAGTAATTGTCATTTTTTTCATTAAATGGTACTAAATGGTTCATTACATGTGAGTTTTAAAGTGAAAAATATGAATAAAAAAATATTGATATTGGGTATAGAATATTTATTTAGTTCATATAAGTGATTTAAATTTATTTACATTTACTTTATCAATAAATTCATAATAATAATATGTTATATGTGATATGAATAGAAGAAATAAAATTATAAAAAAATTATTAACAATTTTAGAATAAATAAAATGTGTCAAATTGAAGAATCCTTGTAGTAAAATGAGTAAAAAATGTATTCATTGTGAAGTTTTTTATTCATAGGGACTCATTATTGCACTTTTTTGGCAATATATCATGATCAAACTCAAATTTTTAAAAAATTTCTATGTATATAAAGATGAATTTATATTGGAATAGTTTGAATATTACATTCATGCTAGATTTGATAAAAACAAATATCGAGAAGAATTTTTTACATGATGAATTATGTCATGGCCTAACCCACTAGAGGCCACCTTTTCGATGGTAAGCTAATAATGGCACCTGAATCCCAGCACCTATAGGCCAGGGGTTTGAAGCAAGCACTGAGTAAGAATTCCATACATATTTAAGTCCATAGACTAATGTATATGTACAAAGGAACAAGTCAACAAACACTAGTATAATGTAGATAAACTCATAAATTAAATACATGTGTAAAAAAACTCACCATTTAGAGTACCTAAAAATTAAAAAGTTCCAAAGACAAGACCAGAAAACTACAAAATAACCATTCCTACTAGAAACACCTCAGATGTTACCAAAAAAAACACAATTATCAATATGAGGCCCATCTATCATAACTAGTCTCCTTCATATCCTGGTCCACCTAGGACTCCATCAAAAGAATTATGATCATCCTAAAACATGAAATGTGTGGGAAGATCTGATTTTAGGGTGTGTATTTAAACACCTAGTAATACCGTATGAATATCTAGATAAAGAGAATAAATGTTATAGTAGTAATTTCACAATCCCAATGGCTTACAAATTTTAATATTATATAGTAAACATCATAATAATAATATAGATATTCTAAAATGAATATTAAAAGTATTTGGGTGAGGTCACATCTTCATCTAGTGCCTAGGAATCTACTAGAGGCTCCGAATTATTATCCTTCCTATATAACACATTCCTCATCTCACTTTGGACTGATGTCCCTCATCTAATATAATTTTTTGCTAACGTCTTTCCTGTGAGACACACTAATAAAATAATGGGGATAATCTATGTTATTCACTTAATTAGTCAATTACTCTCCTAAAGTCAATATATGTTGATACACTAATAGGGGACATAACCCATGTCAAATGGTGGATATCACACTATATCTACAAAGAACCGCTTGGATGGGAATCGAATTCCCTGGTATGTTAACCACATGATTTGTAACCCTTACTAATAGATAAGATGATGGAAATTATTACAGATCTCCAGGTCTCATGGATGGATTGTAATTTAATTATTCTATGCGTATATTGTTCTATGATCAAAAAAATATTACACACTAAAACACCATGGTGGAGAACTAAAGAATCACAACTCCAAAAAAGATAGAATGAAACCTACACCGATATAGTTATATTTGACTTCCTTATACTCACCCGGCAACTAGTTTGAGAGGATAAAGGGATCCACCATTCCATATAAGGCATACATAGTTTATCCCATGGTGTAAACACCATTTATCTTAGATTCTATAACTACAGGTTCCCTTCCATCTCAAAAATCATATATTTATCTAAATATTGAATTTAAATTAGTAGAATAATGAATTTAGAGGTGAAGTTGGAACCCAATATTCCAATTAGTCAAGACCATGTACTCCAACTACGGACCAGGTATGTAAGTCATTACCATGTATATTGACTAAAACTAAGAACTTTCTAGAGTACATGGGGTTTAAACCACGTCACATGGAGTATATCCGATAGGGAGAGACTCAATTTTTAGCATCTTCCAATGGAAACATTCTCTCCAATGTACATGGTGTATTCCCCAATACAAATGGTTTTTGGGTTCACATGGCCTCATAGTCATGTATGCCATGTACATTCTGAGAAAATCACCATGGGTTATATGTTCTATAAGTTCACCACATGTTTTGTTTCACTATGGGGATTCCTAGGCATGTACTCCATATACATACCTATCCCACAAGATAAGAAACAAAAAAACACATGTTAATCATAATTTATGTGGTATTTAACTCATCATTTAAACCATTTCCCCACATAGTGGGGACTACACAATGTGTGTTCATTCAAACTACACATAATGTAATACAGAATATTACTAAACCCGCTGGTCTCCACAAGGTTTCACATGAACCAAAACCTCTTTGATCATGGAAAACCATATGTCCCATTAAATTTGGATATATGTTGGCCAAAATATGATAGTCACTATAGGATATATTCTTGCCAACAATCATATTGAAAATAATCCATGTAGTAACATGTCATCCAAATGGCTGATTCTGGGAAACAAAAACCCCAGATTAGATTCCAAAACCTATATCATCATCACGTACAATAGTCATTCCATATATCCAAAATCCAAATCCATATTAAGGAACCATTTTTTTCAAATACAAAAATACCCATGATTTTCTACTAGGTATTTGATGGACCACAAACCAAAAGAATCATTAAACATGAATGTGGGATGAATGGTGGGAGAAATGAAAATAAAATAAACATGAAAAATAAGGAAAATGTTTTGGTAAATTTAAATCAATTATTTTGGTGGTGATGAATGAATAGGATAACAAAAAAAAATTAATTCCTAATTATAGGTATATAAAATCCACACTTATAAATAAATGACCAACCCATGAGTCAATTTTTCAAAAAGATTGCTTTGTAGAGATCTTAATTTTCAATGAAAGAATTTTAAATATTTATAAAAATATTTTTTGATCTAGGAACATAGATGGATTGTGATTTTTACACCCATATTTCTTTGAATTTTATATCAAAAAAATACTAAATATATTTTATATTAAATGAATATTGTTTCACAATTAAAATGGGGTAACTCTTAAAATGATTCTCAGATCAGAAATTAGAGAACACACATGAGTCAAGAATGTGATGATAACTATAGGAATGACTAAAAATAGTTTTTCATTGGGTGTTCAGATAAAACATGCATAGGTGGTACGCTCATTGGATTAATTAATTAGTCAAATTAACTATTTATTTATCCAACCAAATAATATTAATTCTATAAACATTCCATTATTGAAACATTCTTGGGTTTGCCGCTAAATAGTAGAATCATTGAGAGGCATTCCTCCACCATATCATTAGCGTATTGAAATATTATGACAATAAAACTCTAGATTATGGATGATCATTGAATAATGAACACATCATATTCAATTATTCATTATGGAGTGTGATATTCATTGATAAAAAATACAATTCTAGGCAGGACTCCCCCATTTTTGGGTTCGGCCCCGAATATTAAAATGGATTGTTTATGATCAACCACATTCATTAATTTGTACTAATTTTATGATTTATCATCTAGTTTTGTACATATATAGTTTTTGTATTCAATTACATCTCACCCATTATTATCCCAATAATATCTACTAGCCTTGAATTCTTGGACCATGATCTTTACACATCTCTTCATGTTATTTTCTCCATTTAATTTCAATTTTGATCAATAATTAGCCTATGCGGCCTTAGTTTGACATTTCTTTATAGAAACATGACTAATTGGACCAACTGATTCTCAATGAAATCACATCTGATGAATACATCATGGAATATCGTATGTATTCAATGTATCTAATGGTTTTGGGAGATATATTGGTTGATTCAACATCCAAATTAATGATGTTGGTAAATGTGATATATGTGTGAGGGTGTTTGAGAAATGAAAAAACTATCATGATTTGATTTCAAAAAACTTGATTGCCTGAAATGGTGGAAGGATGAGGATTTCATCTTTTTAGTTGGACAAATGAAGGATTCATTATTGGATTGTTCAGATATATATCACAAAGATCATATCCAAGTTTCTATGAAAATAATGACGACATGACATGTATTTCCAAGAACATAGATCAGGTTGTTTGGTTTTTATGGGGGCTAGAATTTCACATTGAGTAGAATATTACAATATGTGGGGACCAACCCCAAGTAGTGATCCTCTACCAAACCAACTCAGTGTGTATTGATGGTACACACCTAGGCTCCAAGGTGTCCTTTCAGTCCATGTATGGAAGTTGAAACATCATTTACATTGAAGAACAAACTATATTGAGAAGGTGTCACACACCAAGAGATGGATTGGATGCTACACACCATATATAGGGGTATAAGGACCCAAGAACACATTATACATCCATATATAGAGACACATGAAGGAACTTGAGTTTCTCATACATGTCGTGTTCTACCACTATAAATCATACAGGCAAACATAAGTGGAATATTTTGTACCTTAATGGACATGACTAGGAAGTTGCGTGGACCACTCTCCATGTTTTTCCTTGACACATCATGTACCCTATATTTGGTCTTGAGGAAACCCCAACCTGTCCTATCTTCTTTTTTTGGACTCAGATAATTATCCCATGTGTAGCTATCTATATCTTTTTCATCATATAATGTGATGGTGGCCTCTGTATTGAATTTTGAGAAATGATGCAATTTTTTATATTAGCATTTCTTATTATGAGGGTTCATGATAATGGAAGTGATTTGGCATGATCTTTATTGTGGTACACCCCTGGTGGACTAAGAAATGTGTCATCTATCTATATATTGAGTAGAACACCACCATCCCCCCCACAGATCAGGGAGTAGATACCCAGTTCAGGTATTAGTACCCTCCATTCAGTTCATCATAGGGTCGTCCTAAATATTAGGGGCATTCCATTATCTAATTAGAGTTCATTACCTCCTAACTCAGAGTGGTACACCGTATGAAATTTAGGTGTTGGTCCTCCATACTCTAAGTTGTATCTACTACTGAATTAGTGTGTGTTTTCTAATTTCTCGGAGTGATACACCCTATGATATTAGGATGTGGTTCCTCCACATAAAGGGTGGTAAACCATATATGATATGTCAACGCTCTTATACATATTATGTA
Source organism: Viscum album (assembly GCA_963277665.1). Classification (NCBI taxonomy): domain Eukaryota; kingdom Viridiplantae; phylum Streptophyta; class Magnoliopsida; order Santalales; family Viscaceae; genus Viscum; species Viscum album. The sequence continues at coordinate 1,226,377,589 of OY728127.1, read as the reverse complement.
CTACCCCAAGACAGACTAGGTTTTGGTAAATATATTTACGGAATTATAAACCCAATGGAATTATTTCATGATTCATCTAAACATTGAGTGGTACCCCCTTATAGAATTTGGGTACATGTCCCATACCAAAAGTGTTGTACCCCTATCAGATAGGTTGAGGTTCTTCTACATTCTAAAAAGTACACCCATTGTGTAATAGGGTATGGAGAATCTATCTACCTAGATTTACACACCTATAAGATAGGGTTTGGATCCTCATTCCACTGAGTGGAACCCATTAGACAATCCTAGGTGAAGGTATTATTCTTATAGATAATACCCCCTCAATTGTGTGGCATAGTGTTTTGGAATGAGGCCTCAACAATTTTACCTTTGCAAACTACATGAGTTTAAAACATATAATGGGACAAGGAATGCTATCTACTTAAATATAATGACTGGTGCCCTATTTTTGTAACATGGTATGTGTCTATTAACTAGTGATTGTGTCCCCTCGACTATATGACATAAGGGAAATGTGTGTGTATAAATTAATGTCTCTTCACTAAACACGTTAGATGTTGTGAAATAATGAAGGTCTCTTGGAATTGTTTACACTATTTTCTATGGAAGATATATTTGGTTGATAACCCCTTATCAATCATTTGGGATTATTTTGTTTGATAATATATATATCTATATCCATGTTGTTGGATATTGTTACTCTTTTTCGTCCAATATAGCTATCTATTTATTATGGTCATGTATCTTAATATTCCCCCTTTATATTTTATATAGTCCAACTGGGTACGTATATACTCACACCATTAAGGGTTTACCTAGAGTGTTATTTCTTATATAGAGGATGGAAAAGGTCGGTGCTTATTACAAATTTGTTTATAGATACATGGTAAAATGGACTATGTATGGTGGTCAGATCATATTGATCAGAAGTTGGGCTCTTAGAATTTTTATATTTCTATTTATTCAGATTGGGAAATATATAAACATGGTAATTTTTCTTCCCCTTTAATTTTAGTTTTCACTATCTTAATCATGTACACTTTATAGGGTTTTCATGGATGATTTATATTCTATTTTTTATATCTATTCTTTAATTATTCATCTACACATATGAATTTTTATGGATGGGTGATTATGTAATGGTAAATTATGAAAATACATTCCATAATAAATATGAATTTTGATTCTTGTCACCAGATCATAGCCTATAGATGTGGGATTGGGGTTGTTGAGGCTCAAATTCCATTGGTTCGTGTTGTGGAAAATTTGTACTAGAGAAGTACATTTCTTATGGTAGGGTTTGGAGGATACCTCATCTAAGGATTTGGTTGGGACCTATGGAAACCATTTCAATGTGTCTCTAGCTCTGCATTTAGTTTGGTGAACCAAGTGATGGTATGGGCATATGACATATCCATTGACCAAGATTTCTAATACATTCTTTCCAACACAAAATATAGAGAGATTGGTATCATGGATTAATGGTAGAATCATCATATAATAGTGATTCTTTTTTATGTCCATCTTGAGTCAGTTACCCACATATTTATATATATATTATCATTTGAATATGTTATTTATTATTCTTTTCTGAGATTTCTCCATGAATAGACCCATCGAGGTAATCGATTTGACATCGTAATTATTGTCTTATTTCTGACGAATCCTTAGTTCAGGGTCCATCTTTCAAGATCATTCTTTTAGGTGGGTAGGTAGTTGAACCCTTCCCTCTCTATTAGCAAATAGTTGATGTATAATACATCAATGATGAACACAAGCTTAGTTCTCGTCATAAGTTTTAGTTCTAGATACTACTGAGGTTCTATAACAATCCATAACACTACCCATATTAGGATTAGCATTAGTTGGTGATATGAGTTTTCATACTTGTGTTGATACCAACCAATCAGATGGTTACACTCATAGCTATTCATAGAGAATTAGTTTGTTCCAATGGAATTAAAATATGAAACACTCATATTGAATGTGCACTCCAGGTTCTAGAAAAAGATATCACCCTAGCATGATGTTCAACTGGACTCCCTTATTAGGTGGAAAAGGTCAGACCCAATCATGTGGTGTAGATATTGTTTCACGTATGGTACCATGATTGATTGTGATCCTCGTGGTGAGACCACTCAATGATGATGTTGGGTATTGGTAAATTCCAATAAAAGATATATTTTAGTGTGTAATCATACATTCAAGGAAGTGATAAACCTCCCCCACTGAGAAATTTCCTTTTCACATTGTTTAATTTTTTTAGGGTGAGTCATTGTCGCCTATAGAAAATATTTTCAACATGTGGTAGAAGAGTCCCTTTAACACTTATTTTTTGGATGTGTACATCTAATAGGGTGTTATAGTAGGCCCTGGATTATGAGAGTGGTTTGATAATGGAATGGATGATCTCTTGGTGGATGGTAATTCTAGCTTAGAGGATCGAGTGTGGTTCGAGGTATTACTTATGTCACTACTTCTCCAGCTCTACTATTTTGAATATAGTGAAAATATATAATACTCTATGTTTATCCCCTATTAGAGACCTAGAGTTAATAGAGGATATCCATTTTTCATGAACCATATGTTGGATGACACTATAGAAAGTATTAGTGGTCACACAATTCTTCTAATGGGGTGACCTAACTATGTTAGGCGAGAGAGCCTCACATGAATTCCTTCTATAGCATTAGCTAGATCCTATGATGTTTTTGGTCAGTATGTATTAGTCATTGAAAATCCGTGCATAGATTGTTGGTTCTAGTTAGTATGGTAGTGCATCCATCATGAAGGATGTGGTTTTCTACCTTGATAAAGAGTGACCCCTAGATAGAGTATGATTATATCATTTGTAGGAGGTGAAAACTAAATTATCATTTTGGAAGCATTAAACTTAGAGTAGTTGATATTATGATCGCTCAACTCCTTCCAATGATGATTGAGTATGGTTACGTGTCAGGTATTCCTAACAACCATGTTACAATCATCTATATTAAATTCCACCAGTGGAAGCCTAATGTCTTTACTAGCATTTCAGATGACCCTGTGGGGCTATAAGAGCTTATAGTGTGGATATTTGTTCTATAGAGTTAGGGGTTGGAAGGAAACAATGTAGCCACTTTTGTAGTCCTATTTTTTCTCTTATGTGGTTGATTAATGCCTGAGGTGTGGTGTGGAATCATGTCTCCATAATTAAGAGACATTCAGGTAGATGTTTTCACCAATTATAATAGGTGAAACCCCCATTTCCTCCTTCTATGTGTATGGCAATGCAACAAACATTTGGATGGATACTATAAATACTCCAAGGTTACCAGTGTTTGGGGGAACTGTCGTGAATAGTGTTTTGGATTCATGTGGTTTTTATAATAATTATCTAGGATTTTATCCTGTTTGAAAACCTTCCCAAAGAAGGGGTATCCACTTAATAGGACAGAGGAGTTCCAGAGATCCTTTGAGGATTTTAGGTTGAGGTTAATGAGTGATCCTATTTTGAGACTATCATAGGATGGAATGGAGTACATAGTGTACTATGATTCTACATGATCTTAGATAGGATGTGTGTTGATGCAGAGAAATGTAGTTATCATACATTGGTCGAGGAAGTTGGCACCTCTTGAGAAGAACTCTGTGACTCATGATGTAGAGCTTGTAGTAGTAGTCTTTTCCATGAGGTTTTTGAGGAACTATTTGGGGGGGGGGGGTTAATTTTTGTTCACTCAGACCATAAAATTCTCTTACATTTCCTCACACAGGGAGACATGAACCTAATATAGAGGGTTTTGATCGAGTTCATGTGTGATTGTAACTTCATGATAGATTATAATTTTTTGAAGGTAAATGTTGTGGAACATGACCATAAAATGAAGTCCAAACCTCGTTTGGTGCACGAGGATTTTGAGTAGTTGGCCTCCTAGAATATTACCATAGTTGATTAATAAGGTCCCACTTTTCATTATTCAATGTTTTTGACTCCAAAAACCTTCAGTGTGTGAGAGAGTCCAATTTAAGATACATCGCCTATGAGGTCATGAACAACAATATATCATTGTGATATTCTCCCAATGTATTTTTGGATGGAGGGAATCATGTCATACTTTTCTAAGAATGGATGGTGGTCCCATTCATAATATGGGTGGTGGTGATTAGAGTGTTTGAAACAACTTCTTTATATGTACATCCTAGTTCTGGGAAGACATACATACACCTCTAGTTGATATTTTTCTAGGAAGAAAAGAGATTTATAATGGTTGATTACCACTCGTGGTGCATCACCTTTCTGTAGGTGAATACTATGAATCGGCTTCCAACATGTTTTTTATATCCCCATGAGATCAAAAGGTTGAAATTGGATAACATATCACATTAAATTATTAAAGAACTTATGTGGTAAAATATATGAAATTGAACCATAAAAGAGATATTTAACTAATTTATGAAGTTGTAACACTTCCTTTCTAACCCGGATCAGTGTTTTATGGGGAGATTATGGAAGACGTATGTGTGGTACATTTTTCACTTTCAGGGGGTACCCTCGAATATTTTCTCTGGCCGTGTTGTGTGGTTCACATAATGGTTGTGGAGATGCTAGTATAAGGCATTGAGGACTTAGATAAATTCTATTAAACCATTCATCTGCAAATAAATTGGCAGACTGAGTGCCAAATCTAGGTGTTGGAGGATATAATGAGGGAATGCATGATGAAACTTTAGAATGTGTATGGTGAAAATATATGTCACAATTTTATGGATAGATATTTCCAATGAATATGTTATTTTTCAAAAACGGTGAATTCATTAACAGAGAATGTCTAGGACATCATTGAATTGATGAAGATAGCTTAGAGTTGGAATAAATATTATTTAGATCAACATCATAGGGCCACAGTGTTCGAGAAAGGATACCAAATTTTCTTATGATTCGCCAAAGATATTTGAAGGTCCCCATACAAATTTTTTAATGGGGATAGATGGGAATTGAGGATGCAGAATATTGTTTGGGTAACCTAGTGGTAATTGAGGTTCAAAAGAAGAGGACCATGTGTAGATATACCATCTAGTTGAATCTTGTGTTGTGGCGGGATGGGAGTGTGCAGGAGAGAACCTCAGTGTTGGAGAGCCGGTTTTAGGCTTAGTACCTAATATTTTTGTTTAGTTTCGGTTATAAAAAATGAAAATATTGATTTATGGAATGATTTAGAGACCCTATTTTTCCCTATAATTCATTGAAATATTTCACAATATATTTCTTGAGCTAGGAAGTAACCTGACAAGTGATTGCAAGGTTCGATGTACTTGAAAATAATATTATAAAAATATGAAATATATTTTGTGTTACATGTCAATAGTTTATTACTAAAAATTTGATAAATCATAAAAAGAGTCTTAGATATTAAATTGTATCCCTTGACTATGTCCAAAACATGATATATACACTTGGACCGACCTAAAATTGGTCAAAGTTGGTTGTTCAGATAAAACTACCACTGGATTTTCATTTTGTGTATAAGTGTTTTATTTTTATTAAGTTATTTATTGATGTAACATAAACATAATTAATATATAAATATACCAGTATGAAAATTCTCAAGTGTTATCTAGATAACCCTTGGATTGTTGAGAGGCATTCTTCCACCCTATTGCTGGCGAATCAGAATCTCATGACCATGTAACTATGGATCAATGAAGATCAAGGTTCAGATAAGACAATGACATATTCCATTCTTTCAAAAGCTTATTATTAAGAGGAAAATTATATATTCTAGGGAGTAATCATAATTTTTTGGATAATTTCCTAATTTATTAAATTGATTGAGTATGATCTCCTACTTTCATTAATCTATGCCAATTGTATTATTTTTTATTCACTTGTATATATATTAAATTTCATTATTCAATTATTTATCTCCCAATATAATCCAAATTTAAAAAAATCAATAATTCTTGCTCCACAATCATCGAACCCATATACATAGGCTTTTCCCCTTTGCTTCTCCATATTCATTACCGATTTTCTTATGATGATTCAATATGAAATTTTTTGGCGGACTGAGACTAAATAGACCACCATATTTATCGTAGAGTCACATGTGAAAAATGGAATAAGGATCGAGGATGTATTAATAGTATTTTCGTGTCATTGATTTTCATTTGTTTTTATCTGGATCCAAATCATTAAATCCATGTGATTGGAGATACGAAGAAGGGCATTCATGCATTGGAAGAACCATCCAAATCAAAATTTCAGCCACTAGATGGAAGAAAATGAAATCTGTTTGAAAATGACTCCATTTTTGGGTAGTATAATGATATATTAGAGGGTAGTGAATTTGGATCTAGGACCTAGTGGTCATATTATATTTTTTTATGAAAATAATTACTATAATCCATGTAGTTCGAAGATTACAAGCCGTGTAGTCCAGTTTTTTTAACATCATGGGTATTATTTGGAGTTACATATAACACACCATGTAATGGGACCACAAGCCATGCCACCGAAGCTTATCGCTTGAAATATACATTGGGAACACACCTATGAGCCAAGGTGACCATTATTTCTATGAATGGAGGCAGGCACCCATCGTATTTAGATGAGTACTAGAGAGGATTTAGTAGGCACGAAACAACGAGTACTAGCTTGGACCATACATGTTGTGTACCACAGTAAGCATACATGGGTAAATTGTACCCAAGGGCTTCCATAGACATTATAAGAACCATAATTGGATTATAAATTTTGTGTATTCCTCCTACATTCAAGGTAGTGAAACATGTGTAGTATGTCACTGACCATCAGGGACACGTCTAGGAAGAATTGTGTGGCCACGTGCTATGTTGTTCCCTTATACACAGTGTAACCCTTCGTCAAATTTTTTGATCATTAAACTAATCAAATATACAACATTTGGACTTGAATTTAGGTCACATTAGTAGCTTATCCTGAGTGTTTTTTCTTATTGAACATGATAAAGGTCCATATAATTTCTTCTGAGATTTGAGGTGATATATTCTATGTGTGATTATTATTTAGGTGGTTCATGATGATGGAAGTAATCATAAAGTATAACTAGGGTGGTACCCATTATAAAATATGGAATGTATCCTCTATATATCTTTATAATGGTCTCCTTCTAATAGAAGAGTGTGGGGAGACTCTATTTAGGAATTATTACACACTATTGGTTAGGGAACGAGTTATCCTTACAATTGGTGGTACCCCCTCCACCAATGGACATAGGGAACATGTACTCTTTATTTTGTGTGGTACCCCATAAGGATTTGGGGGGTAGGATCTTATTAACATGTTTGGTTTCCCCTCCATATGGTTTTTTGGAAATGGTACTCTTAACAATGATTTGAACCCCCTGTGCTACTCAGGTGCTAGTCCTCTTCCAAATTAGTGGTAGCCCTGATATGTATAAGGTGTAGTTCCTCTACATACTGAGAGGTACCCACTTAATGAATAGTAAGTATGTCCTATGTCTATTGAGTTGTACCCATAATTTATTTAGGGAACATGCCCTCAAAATTATATCTTTTGCCCCTAGGGAAATAAGTTATGGTTTTTATAGGTACATAGTGGTACCCCCTATCAGATAGGGTGATGGTCCTCCTTATAGTATGTGGTACCCATTTATAAACTGGTGAAATGGCCTACTATTTAGAATTTTATCATTCCTATAAAATACGGTGTAGGTATTCCATTATCTATGTTTCACCCTCCCTGACATACCAAATCATTTTTTAATTTTCATTGGAGATAGTTCCACCTCAACTGTGAGTCATAATAACAAGGAGTGGGCCCTCCACAAGGTTACCACTACAAACTATGTAACCACCCATGTATTTATTGAGTAATAAATTATCATATCAATTAATATTTGTGGATAGTAAATTAATTTTATTTTAAAGAGGAAAATATTTCTGATAGAGTACTCAACAATGAAAAACGGGTTTCTTTGAAATCATTCGTTGCACACAACTTTATGTTATACAAAAAAATATTAATATTATTATTTAAAATGATACTTATCACCAAGTTGTTTTATAGTTGGGAAATAAAAAAACTAACTACAATATGATTATTAAATTTATTTACACTTATCAAATAAATTATAGAGTCTTAAAATAATAATAAATCCTATTTTAATCATGAAAACCTCCAATATTTTTAAAATGTCATTTTACAGCCTTTTGATAGAGAACCCTTCATAAATATACTTTTGGTCATCTTTATGTGTTATATATGCATAAAATAATATTCTTATTTAGAATAAATATATAAAAATTTAAATTGGATGATAATTTGGTATTTTTCTAATAAAGGTCATTTTTTAATGAATAGTAAAAAATTATGAATTTTACTTCAAAACTGTCTATTAATCGAATTTAGTTATATAGTTAAGTTGTAATTTTAATTGGTTTTAATGTGTAATTGGATTATATTTTTATTAGTTATTCCAATTTTTATCATAGTAAAAAATTTCACATTAAAATTTGACATAAACCCAATTCAATAATTTGATACTTTTTACTTCTTAAAAACTTGCTTTTTTTGTTTTGATAACAGAAATTAAATTTTTATTAATTTTTGAATTTTTTTGTTATGAATTTAAAAAAGTGGATTCCATATTTTGAATCAATATTTCAAATTTTTGTCAATATGTAAGTTTGATTTTTAGACATTATGAATTGTAATTTTAGTAAATATTTTATTTACTATTGTTAAAGGTTAAATATGGTAAATAAGGGTAAAAGATGATTTAATAATAATATTAAATTGACATAACAAATGTCCTAACAATATTTTATGATATTTTTACGACCATGGGAATCATTGGGTAGATTTTAGGACCACATGAATCAAATTGTGTGTTAAAATGTAATTTAATGACATTTAATTTAATGTTAAGAAAAATATATGATAAACATCTATCATTTACTAAAAAAAATTATATGGGGTTATATAAGTGATATATTCAACTATAAATTTTCATTAGAAAGATAAAAATATTTTCTACATCATAAATGTTTTTTAATAATTTTTATACATCATATAAATATATTTTATTATGACATAATGGTGATTCAGTGATTGATTCATTAATAAAAGATTCCAATAAATGATATTATTAAAGATAAAATAATGATAAAGTTGTTATTTTGATTTCATCAACAATTTTTTTGGATGATATATACATGTTATATTTTTATTAGTTATGTTTTTTCGAGGTAGTCAAGCTATTATAGATTTTTTTAAAAAGTCATGATATGAATAGTGTCCGAATTGACATAACTCATATTTTATAATATATAATAGTTTATTAAATATTATAAAATTTAAAAAAATCCGAGACTTGGAATATTAGTTATAATAATCCCAAAAATTAATTATTAACTCTCTCATTGGATATTTTTTATGTTTTGTTAACTATTTTGATTCTCAAAGCGTTAAATGCTTGATAAAACAGTAAGAGTAAAAAAGGGTTAAATAAAAAAGATAAGGATTAAAAAATTACAAAACTTATATAATTGTTAATATATAATTTAATTTAGACTTTTATTCATTTTATATTGGAACTAACTTAATTTGGACTAGTTTATACGTGAAAAATAATTTATAATATAATAATAAATCAAGATATTCCTTACGGGCCCCTCCTCCCTAATATAAAAGGACAACGCCTCTAACCCATTACACACACCTCTCAAGGCCCCTTTTCTAGACCTTCATCTACCCAAATAAGCTCCCAATGTCCCTATAATAATTCAATAAACATTACTTTGGGATGAAAGAAATTCAAGAATGACATTTCGCTTAAATCAAAAGGAGTTACCCGATTTAAGGTAATGTCTTCCCCCAAGCATCTACCCTTTATTTTCCATCTCCAACCCCCTAAACTCAATTTATTCCATTATTTAATAGAATAAATATATTAAATATACTAGGATATTTTTATTTAATGTATTTAAACTAAAATACCATAAAAATTCATATAATGGATACGAACATAATGTTTTCTATGGACGAAGAACTATTATCTCAAGAAATAATGATTATTCAATTATCTTCTACCACCTCCCATAGTGGCCATTAAGATGGTAATAAAATTAAATATGATTTTTATGATTTTTATTTCATCCTTATTCTTATGTAATTATCATTTATATCATTCCATTATTCTTTTTATGTAGTATAAATACTATATTTTCATTTGAGGATGTGCGGAATACCACCCTCTCATAGTGATATGACTTCTTCATGCTGTACATTAAACAGATAAAGGATGGAATTAATGAAAATATGTAACACATATAACATATATATTATACAGTAATAATAATAAACCTATTTATCATTAAGTTTTCAATCATTTAAAATGAAAAATAAATGAAATTAGTGTTATTGTGTACGTACGACTTACCATCACCATGAACTGTGCATTTCATTTTCTTATATCCAAATGATATGGCCTATTATAAAATACATATATATTGGATATTAATAAATATATACTATATTTATATGATATATAAATCATGAATACAATTCTGGAGATAATAGATTTTTTGTCACATGGACAGTTTGTTCTTTCAATAAGTCCATTTTGGACTAAAATTCCGAACATCGACAAAAAGACTGATATGGACATGAATTATTATATGAATATTTTATAAAAGTAATAATTTCTATAAAAGTCATAATAAACTTGAAAAACATTATGAATAAAGTATAATTAACTTGTGTTTATAATTTATGGAGATAAGGAATGAACACGATGAGTCTGACACAATGAAAAGAAACCATTCACCCTCTTCTTTTAATCAAAGACTTGTTTTATGTAATGTCTTCTAATTAACATTTTCTAATTATGGGATATTTAATTATATGTATTTATTGATGTAAATTTTATATAAATGATAGTAGAGAATCATTTATCCTCCATCAACTCAATTTCTTAATTTTAAAGCGATGCCTTTATGAAATCATATTTTCGTAAGGGAACATCATAACCCAATTTCAATTCTTTGGGTTGATCTTATAATTTTTTAATATTCCGTGATATTATTATGTGAGATATAAATATTGATTTCTTATCAATTTATTATAATTTGTTTATATGTACTTATAGTGAATACATAAAATCGATCTATTTTATTTACAAATGATCATTGTATGGAACTTCATCTCAATCTCCTTTCATTGAGACATATTTTTATTTATACACGACATGCTTTTATATGGTGTATGAACTCCTTTGACATTTCATTTCATTCAAAGAGAATTTATTTTACGTAGTTTTTTACTAAATTCCTTAGTGAATGATTATTTTTAACGTACGTGGTTACAACGACCATTCCACTACTGTAAGAATTTTTGGATATTTGGCTTCCTCTACAAGTTGTTTTGATTTTAAATGGAAAAGTAAATACCATATAATTTTTTTACATATTTTGGAATTGAAAATGGTTTTATAATTGATTTATTATGTCTATATCGTGATGTAATGTCTTCTTATTGAAATATGGATATTTTATCATTCCTTTATGCTTGTTTATATGTTATGATTATGTTATGGTTATTGGGAATTGTTTATGTATATAGGTGGTTTCATGATAAACTATTGGAGGGTCAGCCTAAAATATCTCTCTAATACAATTGATAACATGACAGAGGATACCTTTAATGTTTCTCCTAAGAGATTTATTGACTATACTATGATGGGTATTTCAAATGTAACCCTATATGTAACTGTGAATGTACATTGTAAGTATAATATGGATTCCACAAGTAACCTTTATGACTTATTATTTCTATTTGTTATTCATAAATCATATGTTTAAGAGAGATATATTAATGATCTTATGTTTAATGATGAAATTATGATTTCATTGATTTGTATGTATTGATGGGATAATTTTTTCTTTAATTTTTTTGAAACCATTACTGATCTTTTCATGATCATCCTACATTTTGGAAATGTTTATCATATGGTATAACAAAGGTTAGGAGAAATGTTTATACAAAACAAATATTATAATAATATTGTTAATTTAAATTATTGTTAATGCCTATTAGATGTATTGGCGAGAATGAATGGATCTATCAAAAATATGATTATGATATTTATATACACTTATCTAAAAAAATCAGTGGCTTAAAATACGAATGAATCAGATATAAGCATGAAAACTCTAAATTTTTTTAAAAGATATTTTACCGCCTTTTCATGGAGAACCCTTATTAAATATATTTTTTTTCAATCATATATGTATTTTTTAAAAATAAAATTCTTCTTTAAAAGAGGGATATCAAAATTTACATTGGATTAAATTTTGAAATTTTTCTGGTAAAGTTCCATTTTTATTGAATAGTGAAAAATAACAAATTTTAATTCAAAACTACATTTTAATCTAATGTTTTATGTAGTTATGTATTAATTTTAATTGGTTTTAATTTTTAATTGCATTATATTTTTATCATGTAATATAATTTTTGACGTTTTATGTAATTTCACTTTGAAATTGGATATAAACACATGTTAATATTTTAGTAGTTTTTACTTCTTAAAAACATTCTTTTTGGTTTTGACAATGAGAATTTATTTAAAATTAATTTCTTCAAATTATGTGTTATGAATTTGAAAAAATTTATTCTTTATTTAGAATCAGGTAGTCTAGATTGTATCAATTTATAACTTTTATTTTTAGACATTATTAGTAGTAACTTCAGTAAATATTTTATTTAGCATGGTTAAAGGGTAAATCTGGTAATAAGGGTAAAAAATAAAATAATAATAATATTTAATTACTCTAACACATGTACTAACCATATTTTATTATATATTCTCGACCATGGGATTCCTTGGTTGATTTTAGTATCCGAAGGATCCACATTCTTGTGAAAATGTCATTTAATTACTTTTAATTTAATGTTAAGATAAATAAAACAAAAACATATTTTTTATAATAAAACATTGTTTATATGTGGTAAAATAAGATATCTCTTTAATTATAAATATTAATTAAAATGATAAAAAGATATTCTAGATCATTATATTTTAATTATAATTTTTAGACATTAAATATATAAATTGAATTATAAAACTATAGTGATAGAATAATTACTTCATTAATAAAGAATTAAAATAAATGAAATTATAAATGATAAGATATATGTAATTTTCATATTTTGATCTCATACATTAATTTTTTGGAATATATATACACATTATCTTGGTATTAATGATGTTTTATCAATGTAATCAATTTTTTATAGTTTTTATAAAACAACATGATATGAATAGTATCAAAATGAAATAATTCGTATTTTAGAAAATAATTTTTTTACTAAATATTATAAAATTCAAAAAAATATAATATTCAGAAATTTGTTTATCATATGTATAAAATGTTTTCATTTACTCTTTAATTTGATATTTGTCATATTTTGTTAAATATTTGTATTCTCAATGTGTTAAGTGCTTGATAAAATGGTAAGAGTAAAAAAGTGATAAATAAAAATAAAAAAAACCAACAACTCTTATAAAACATATTGGATGATTTTATTTATACTTATATTCATTTTACCATTGAAATAAAATAATTTTGACTCATTAATAATCTAAGTAAAATTTATAATGAAATAATATTTCATGATATTCCTTAGGTGCCTCTCCTCCCTCTTATAAAAGAGAACCACCTCTAACCCTTATTCACGCATCTCATGCCCATTGGGTCATCCATCTCTGGCCTAAATATGATCCCAACATCCCTATATTACTCCTAGAATCCTTACCATTGGAATATGACAATCCAAGATGGCTTTTTAGCATAAATAAAAATGAGTTACCTTATTTAAGGCAATGGATTCTCTCAAGCTTCGTCTATTTAATTTCTTTCTCCAACAACCTAAACACAACTTATTCCATTATTTTATAACAAAAAATACATCATCAATATACTAAGATGTTTTTATGTAAATTATTCGAACTAAACATTCATACACCTCCATCTAATGGATATGAACATAATGTTTCTGTGAAGGGTGAACTACATTCTCACGAAATGATGAATGTTCAATTATCTCCTCCCGTATCTCATGGTGGCCATAAAAATGGATATGAAATTAAAAATGATATATATTATATTTGTTTTATCTCTATTTTATGTAATTATCATTATGAAAATACTTTTATTCTTTTCATGTTGTATAAATATGATAATTTTATTTGAGGAAGTGCGGACTACCACCCACTCTATGTGATATAACTTGTTTATGCTATACATGGAATGTATAAAGTATATAATTAATGAAATTATGTAACATATATAACATAATTATTATATGAGAATTTTTATAAACCTATGTATCATTTAGTTTTGATTCCTATAAAAATGAAAAAAATGAAAGCATCGTTCTTGTGTACGTACGGCTTACTGTCTCCCAGAACAGTGCATTTCATTTTCTTATATCCAAAGGTATTTCACTTTTATAAAATACATACATACCGGATATAGATACATATATAATACAAATATATGATATTTAGATCATGAATACAGTTCTAGAGAAATTGGACTCTTGACCACATGGACAATTTTTAATCAGCACATGGTCAGTTTTTACTCATGTACTGAACATCAACAAAAAGACCGATATGAGCATTAATAATTATATGAATTTTATAACTAAGTAAAAAATTATATAAAAGGGATAAAAATTATGAAAAAGGTTCTACAAAATATAGAATTATCTAATGCTTATTATTCTGGGAGATAAAGGATGAACATGATAAGTTGGACATAAAGTAAGGGAACCTTTCACCCGCATATTTTATTCAATGAATTATTTTAGGTTATCTCTTTTAATTTACATTTTATTATATTTGGATATGTTCTTATATATCATTTTTTATGTACATTTTATTTCCAAGTGACGAGATACCCTTTTCTCTTCCATCAACTCATTTTCTAAATTTTAATGTGAAGTCGTTAAGTTGTCAAATTTTTGTTAGGGAACTTATAAACCAAACATCCATTATTTGCATTGATCTTCTACCTGTTGAATATGTCATGCTTTGATTATATGATATATAACCCTTGATATCCTATCTTCTATTTTTTACTTTCTCTATATGTACTTATTTTGAATAGTCATAATCAGTCTAATTTATTTAAAAATGATCTTTTTAAGTGACTTCATCTCAATCTCCATTCATTGCAACATATTTTGATTCATACACAACATGATTTTATATAGTGTAAAAACCCCTTTGAAATTTAATTTCATTCATAGGGAATATGTTTTTATTATAGTGTTTTACTAAATGACATAGAAAATGTATCTTTTTATCATAGGCAGTTACAATGACATTTCAGTCTCCCTATGCACTTTTTTATATTTGGTTTCTTCTTCAATTTGTAGTGAATTTTAAACGAAAATTAAATACCATATACACATTTTTTACATTTTTTCTTATTTAAAATTGTTTTAATAATGGATTTATTATGTCAATATCATGAACTAATATATTTTGATTGAAATTTGTATGTGTTATCTTTCCTTTATGATTATTCATGTGTTATGATTATGTTATGGTTCATGGGTATTCTTTATATATACAAGTGGTTTTGTGATAACACTTGGGTGGGTGATCCCAAGATATATTTCCAATGCACTGGGTAACATGATAGAGGTAAACATTATTATTTCTTCAAAGAGATTTAGTGAATATACTATGATGTGTATTCCAAACGTAACTCCCTATGTAGTTTTGACAGCTACATTGTAAGAATGATATGGATTCCACATGTATCCTTTATGATTTATGATTTCTATTTTTTATAGATTTAACATATGATTTAGTGGGGTATGTTAAAGAGAACATGTTTTATTATTAGAAAATATGATTTCATTGATTTGTATGTATTGGTGGAGTAATGTTTTTTTCCATGTTTTTTAACCCTTAATGATATTTTTATGCTCATACCATGTTTTGGGGAAAAAATTCATTGGGTATAAGAAAGGTTATGGGAATGTAAGAATTCAAGATGAATTATTTCAAAAAAATAATGCTTTTTTATATAAGCAGTTTTACTATTGTGATAAAATTGGATAGAGTTGAAGTGTCCCCATTGTAATGTTTTGACATGAAATGTAATAGTTACAACTATATTCTCTAAAACTCTAAAACTGAAAATATCCTCAATGTGAATTCATGACTTAAATCAAGATTATGTAAGGTTTAAGGTTGTGTCCTTACAAACTACATGAGTGGAACCCTCCTTCATGTATAGTTCATGGGTCCTACAGCTATCTACTAACTGGAACCCTCCAATTATACCAGATCATGGGTCATCTACCTAAATAATGTTAACACTTGATTATATGAAATATTACAGAGGTTTGGAATGAAATGAATGAATCATTGGATATATGGTGAGATTTTTTGAATCCAAGATTAACTCTGGGAATAGTTTGTTCTAATTTAATGGGCAGGGCTATGGGATGGAGATACTATTCGCCCTCTTTTGGGTTTCTTTTGTTTGAGTGTGTATATATATATGTGTATCAATGTAGTTTCATCTCACTACCCTCTTTCGTATGTTTGATATTTCTACATATTACTATCATTTCAATTACATCCCCCATAAAATTTTAGTGCATCCTTATGGGTATGTATATACTCAACCCTAACTGGAATATTCACACATGTCTTGTACCTTTTGTAAATGGACATGTCCAAAATGAGTACAGAGGTGCATAGTGATAGTTGGGATATTAGAATTTTTTTGGATGGTTAGAGGAAATATATCAAAATATTGGATCATTCAACAATTTAATTTTCTACTATTTTAATGTTGGTACATCAATGTGGTTGGGAATTTATATTTTTCATTCACATTAATTTTTCACTATCATACTCATTTACACCC
Organism: Viscum album; assembly: GCA_963277665.1. Classification (NCBI taxonomy): domain Eukaryota; kingdom Viridiplantae; phylum Streptophyta; class Magnoliopsida; order Santalales; family Viscaceae; genus Viscum; species Viscum album. Next base: position 1,226,360,648 of record OY728127.1, on the reverse strand, counting down.
TAATGGTTTTGTATGAATGTTTATATTCAAGATAGTTAATATTCTATTTTTATTATTCCTATAAACATATGCCTTAATATGGTAAGTTGTGTGTATATAGTAACATTATAAAAATGAATCTCATACTATTTATGCTTATCGACACTTATCACCAACCCACATTCTTTGGATGTTGGATTAGGGTAGTTGTGGATCGAGCCCTATTGAGTCGAGTCATGAAAGATTAATGATTGATATGGGATAAAAAATTAGTGATTATAAATATATAAAAATCCTCAACCAAATGTTTTGATTGAAATATGTTGAATTAATTTTCTAATTCCATATCATTTGTGTGATCCACGAACTGCCTTTGTGAAGATATAATATATGGTATCGATTGACGATCCATGACCTAATTTATTTCATCCTATGATATCCCTCTTTCTCTATCTAACATTGTTGTAATATGTGGATAAATATATTATTTTATCATAATATAATTTATATAGGGTTAGAGTTAAGAAACAAAAATTAATGAAAAAATATTTCTTTTAACTAATTAATTTATTCTCCATCCCCTCGCAACAAAAATTTAACTAAACACCATATATCAAAAATGATAATAACATTTCGAGTATAAAAACCACTTTCTTTATTTAATGCTAGGATCATATTTCTAATTTGGAACAACCTTCATGAGATATTCCATCATTTATGAAAATTTGATCCTGCATTCTTCTATTTAATGAATATTTTTAATATTTTCTCACAAAGCTTATCTATACCCCAAAATTCCACACCAACACCACACCTTACCTTAATAATGTTAAATAAAATTTTTTAATGTATTACATGAGAAAATAGAGTTGTTTCAATCTCTAGGTCACTATGTCTTTTTGTCCTGAAAAACAAAAACTTATTGAGACATGAAGGTACTAATCTTTCCCTCTGATCTATCCTTCCATTGAGCTCTCTTGAATGTTACGATGTTGAAAACAATCTCATACCCAATTGGAACAATTTCTAATGTATTATGTTCTCCATATAATTTTAAAACACCACTGCATCCTTCAATTGATAACTCTACCCTCATTCTACATCTCACCCTAGTCAACATCCTAGGACAAGAGATGCACATATCTTTTAAATTATGACATGTGGAAAACATTTAGCTTATATTAAAACTATAGATGTATTTATAAGATGTATAATTACACATTAACCCATCAAAGTAAAAAAAATGGTCTTATAATGATCCTCAACATCCTTCAAACACAAACATGTCTCTACAGCCCTTTTTGATGTGACACATATAGGAACACATATTCTCCCTCCTCACACTATAAAGGTATATTTCACAAGTTTTCATATTAATCATAATATCTCTAGGTATTACTCAACCACCTATGGATGAAATGCATCTTTTCAACAATCAAACTCACAATCTCTGGGTCTATAAGTATTATTCCCATGCATCCCACGAGTATAGTGATTCTTGCAGGGCCTCTCTTACATGAAATCAAATAGTTCTGCATGGTTATTGAGTGGTAATTTTCTCATATTAAATTATAGATATAGTATATGATCATGCCAGATATCACCAAAACTAACATGAAAACCTAATTAAATTTATTTTAAACCTAAATAATCTGCTTTTCGTGGCAATATTTCCTTGATCGAAACATCATGCTCAATAGGAACCATATCCGACAGTATAAAGAAATTATCCCCATAATAATTATTTGATCTGAATATCATGGCCTAAAATTTTCAAAAAAATGAATCCATGAAGCTATACTACCTCTTTCACCCACGTTCATCCCAATCTATCTGATAAACTCTACTCCCAGATGGTTGGGAATTGAGAGAGCATGGTTAGTCTATCTATAACCAATCAAATATCATTGATACTTATTGTTAATAATTGAAGAGTCTTTACTATAACCAAATAAATACCATCTCATTTCACAACCATATCTGATATCCCACCCTCAACTATTGGTACCATCCTAAACCCAGTAGATCAGAGTAAATTTTCATAATATCATGATATAATTATATCATAAAGAGAAAAACTGACATATCATCTCTACACATAGTGTGACGTTTTTCACCATTCAACCTCAATCAAGGATTATATTATCCCCACATTTCTATTACCTACCCATAATACTTCTAAATGATATATAGTCTCACAATATATCATAATGGATAATCCCAATGCGTTCCTCCTAGAAATGATTATGAAGTAGATCAAAACAACAACAAAATGGAGTTGCGCTAAACTATCCTCAACATTAAGAGTAAAATAAAAAGATAGAAACTTCTCCATTACCATGATTGAAAACAATAAATGAAAATCCTTGTTGTGAGAGTTTTAAATAATTTATATTTTATGGGGTGGCATCAAATCATGTACTTTCTCAAAAAAATTTAGCCCATTGTCACTCCCATGATTGATAAGAAATATCACAAGAATTTAACCACATGATTCTAGGAAAAAAAATCCATAGTGTTCCATTAAATAATTATTTTCTAATAATTACCATAATAATACTAAATTTTCTCCCATGAACCACATATATGTCTCATATAGAAGGATTTCAATGAAGAACACTAACACAAACCGATACTAGAAGGGTTGAAATATCCATTTTAGATGAACTAGAAAAATTGAAATCTTGATGAAAAACATATATTTAAGACACTACACATAATGTGAATGTAAATTCTCAAGGATTTTACCCTCAATATATTTTCCTCTCACACCTAGGTCTGGTGCTAACCTATCCAGAGGAAAAAAAATCAAGGAAAAAATTCAATCCAAAATAATAGTTAAAGGAGTCGTCAATTATTAGGGGTGGATACTATTTACATTTAGTATCATGTATTAGGTGAAATTAATCTATAATTAACCTTAATAAATAAAAATATGTATTGGTGAAATAAAAAATAATCCCTAGGAAACACACTAGTTCTAAAAAATATCTTTTTCTATTGGACTTCAAACCAAACCATTATAACTTTCATCTCTATGCAGTTATCTAATATGTCGACACAGATCTCACCCTATCCTTGGGTGTACATTTAGACATAAAATAAAAAATTCCATAATGAGGTAAACCTAGAACATCGACATGGAATATGACCAAATAATCCTCCAATATCACATTAACAGAGAGTTCATAGAATCCACCTTTTCTTGAAATATTCTTTTTCATTAAAATGAAATTGGTTGTATCCTCCCTTACATGAGCTCATCCTACATTTTCTAGGATCCCGTCTATTTATTGATGAAAAATTATTTCCCACTATATCAAATATTATACAATACCCACTATAATTATTCATATCTGCATAGATAATCTGAAACCACTTCATATCATGGGATCATCCTAGGGATAGACTCCTACTATATAAATATTCAAACTTAGGCTCTCTCTCCTCCAAGAGTCATATAACACCATTGAATGAAGATTGTGATAACATAAAAATATTTTCAAGATTAATCATATGCGAGGGTCGAGATAAAATGGTTATACTTTTAACACATGGTCTCATGAAGGAGATATGTTCTAAAAAATCGGTCTTTCCATTGTTTATTAAAAAATTATCTTAAAAAAAAAAGCCACATTTCATAAATCGAACCAAAATTTAACCCTCTAGGTCACATGATCTTACTACATAAATCAATAATTTCCTTTTAACACCAGTGGTCCCTAACCGAGGATCCCTCTAATATCATATCACATCAAAATGAAAAAAATACAAGTTAAAGGAACTCATTCACCAAACCTTGACACTATCAACAATAAGAATCACTCACTCACCAACATAGTTTTTAATTTTGTCGTATGAATACTCTTTCATAGGAGAAGTGTAACTCTTCCTTGTATACATTAATCAACAAAAGAACACAATAAAAAGGAAACTATAAATTACCCATGTTTCCTTTGAGAGGCATCACTTCCAGGAAAAAAATCATTTGGGTTCTTATCCAAGATATACATTAACTCCACAAGCATAAGCCAATCCTTTATCAACAATGACAAAGGTCTGGGTCACCCCCACACTAGTGCAGAAAATGGTATTTATGTCAGTTATTTTTCATTTTTTACATCGGTTTTTAACAGACGTTAATACAGACGACGTTATAAATAATGTTTTTTACGTCGGTTATTTAAAACCCGACATAAAAAATGTAAGATCGCGGTATTTATCACGTCTGTTAATTAATAACTGACATGAAAGGGGTGGGGGGGTGGGGGTTTATGATGGCAGTTATATAATAACCGCCGCTATAAACCAAGGGGGGGCGTTATCTCATCAGTTATGACATAACCGACGTGGTAAACACGTGCAGGGGGTTTTATCATGTCAGTTATTCAATAACCGACACGATAAACCCCTAGAAAATGGTTTATCACGTCGGTTATATAATAACCGACATGGTAATCAAGCCCGAAGGGGTTTTTTCACGTCAGTTCTTTGAGAACCTACATGAAAAAACGCCTGGGAAATTGTTTTTCACATCGGTTATTTGATAACCGACGTGATAAACGATTTCCGAGGCCTTTTATCACGTCGGTTGTTTGAGAACCGACGTGATCAACCACGCCACATGTGTTTATCACGTCAGTTTTAAAAACAACTGACGTGATAAACCCCTCCTGATTTAGTTATCACGTCGGTTATAAAATAACCGACGTGAAAGACAAATTTTTTTTTGAATTCGAATGCAGTCCTCTGCTCTCCCCCAAAAGTAACCAGAAACCAAATAATAAATTCGTACCACAAAAATAGAAGGGGATCAAAACAAGAACCACAAAAACAAAAGGGGATCCAAACAAGAACTAAAGAAAATTTAAGCATTTACATTGATAACATGTAAAACTTACCCCACATGACAGCCCCCATTCACAACCCTGGACTGCCCCCGACCATCTGGACAGCCCCAAACACCCCGAGACAACCCCCCACCCTCATGTATACCCTCCAAACCCAGGAAAACCCTCCCCTACCCCATTGGAGCCCCCCCTACACCCCTGGACTGCCCCTGACCCCTTGGACATCCCCAAACACCGTTGGACAACCCCAAACACCCCGTGACAACCCCCCACTCCCATGTATACCCCAACACCCTGGACAGCCCTCCCACACACCATTGGAGCCCCCACCACACCTCGGGAATGCCCCTCGACCCCCTAGAAGGCCCTAAACACCCTTGGACAGCCCCAAACACCCCGGGACAACCCCCACCCTTATTTATACCCCCCCCCCCCACACCACCGGACAACCCTCCCATACCCCTGGACACCCCCAAGCCCACTGAACACCCCCACCCTCATCTATACCCCCCCAAATCCTGGCCAGCCCCCACCACACCCCTGGACTGCCCCCGACCCCTTGGACAACCCCAAACACCCCTGGATAGTCCAAAACACCCCGGGACAACCCCCCCCACCCTCATTTATACCCCCACACCACCGGACAGCCCTCCTAGACCCCTGGACACCCCCAAGCCCACTGAACACCCCCGATATGCATTGGAGCCCCCGCCACACCCCTCGACTACCCCCCGATCCCTAGGACAGCCCAAACACCCCTAGACAGCCCCAAACACCCTGGGAAAACCCCCCACGCCCTCATTTATACCCCACCACAACACCGGACAACCCTCCCAGACCCCTGGACACCCCGAAGCTCACTGAACACCCCCCACACCCATTGGCGCCCCTGCCACACCCTTGGACTTCCCCCCGACCCCTTAGATAGCCCCAAACACCCTTGGACAGCCCCACACACCTCGAGACAACCCTCACCCTCATTTATACCCCCCCCCCCCACACCACCAGACAGACCTCCCAGACCCCTGGACACCCCAAAGCCCACTGAACACCCTCACCGTCATCTATACCCCCCCAAACCCTGTCCAACCCTCCCCCACCCCATTGGAACCCCCACCACACCCCTGGACTGCCCCCCGACCCCTTGGACAGCCCCAAACACCCCTGGACAGCCCCAAACACCCTGAGACAACCCCCCCCCCCCCCCAACCTCATTTATACCCCCCAACCTCATTTATACCCCCCACCACCACCAGACAGCCCTCCCAGACCCCTGGACACCCCCAAGCCAACTGAACACCCCCCACAGCCATTAAAGCCCCCACCACACCCCTGGACTGCCCCCTGACCCCTTGGACAACCCCAAACACCCCTGGACAGCCCCAAACACCCTGGGACAACCCCCCATCATCATTTATACCCCCCCCAGACAGCCCTCCCAGACCCCGGGACACCCCCAAGCCCACTGAACACCCCCACACCCATTGGAGCCCCCACCACACCCCTGGACTGCCCCCCGACACCTTGGACAACCCCAAACACCCTTGAACATCCCCAAACACCCCGGGACAACCCCCACCCTCATTTATACCCCCCACACCACCGGACATCCCTCCTAGAACAGAATCCATACCATAAAAACCATCATAAGTAGACCAAAACAAGAAGTAGAGAAAAATTAAAAATTCAAATATATAACATTCAAAACATACACTGTCAACTTAAAAAAACTAGATCCAACCTAAACGAGTACCAAATACACAATTACAATGATAATATTCAAAATTACATTTTACATTACAAACAACTAAAATTCTATCAAACCTGTAAAATAATTTGACCACTCCACTTCTAAGTGTTTTATTTCTTCAGCAGTATAGGGTTGAGGGTCATCAAAAAGCTACAAATGAAAAGTAAAGTAGTCAACATGTATAATGAATAAATAAAATTGAAAATTTTTGAGAATGTTTAAGAGGAAATCTTACCAGGTCAAAATTCACAACTGTCCCAGTTGTTATTATTTCATACATGAATCTTAACATGTAATATTCGTATTCGATGATGTCTTTTTGTTCACAACAATTCTATTTGAATGAGTGTAAATTCAATATATTAATTTTGTGTAATAAATCAAAAAGTAAAAATTATAAATGGATATTTACCTTTGCATGTACATATTTGATCTTTTCATTCCTTTTCTTTGCGTTTTTTAGAAAGAGGACCCATGCCCTGTTAGAAAATAATACGAATGGGGTAAATTAAAAATTAATTATAATATATAAAAATATTGAGAAATTGAAACTTACATTTCCAATATCTTCTTAAAAATTTCCTGCACATCATCATGGACAGAGCATATCCAATAATGTGCTTTCTCCCTTGGGCAAAAAACCCATATCATCCAATGATCACTAATAAATGGAAATTTAATGTTAGTGGTTTTTTATGTTCAAATATAAATAACTCTTTAAGAGAGATGTGTTTCATACCTCCCACAAAAAGGAATCAGCCGACATTGTGTGACTATATTCTTTTCAAGTCTTTCAGCAATATTAATCATTCTTTGTTCCTCATCCAATGCACATGCTTCAGGGGAAATCAATTGTGGGTCCATGAATCGATATACATCTGTCAGCTCATTCCTCTCACAAATTTTATAAAGACACCTAATACAAAATAGACATAAGTATACATTTTTAATAAATATAATGCAAGGAAAAGGTGTTAACACTTACATGGTAAAAATTTGCCCCACGTTGATGCCCAACTTATCTCCAGTAACAAGCTCCATGATATCAGTTTTCATAATCCATACACTTATTTCACGTCCACAAACATGAGCTTCCATTGGAAACTCATAATGACCCGCCAACAAATTTGAATATCTTGACAATCTGTCAAGACTTCTAGTATCGGCATCTGATGTCATAACTATTTGTCTTTGTTGTTGTCTATACAATATTTCTTTACCATTGAAGTATTCCTGTAAAAATAAATTGAAAAATATATTAGTTTTCAAATGATAAAATAACTTTAATAAAAATATAAAATAAAAGATATAACATCCATACCTTTATGGTAATGAGTCGAAGAAGTCTGGATGACCAAAGTAAAAAATAGCTGATACTATGTCCAACTGTCATCACCTCATCTGTAGGTAATGGTATCTGAGCTGAGCTATCTATAATATCATGTACAATGACCCTCTGATTCTCTACCTCTAATTGTTGATGATGAATTGTATCTTCAATACAATATACCATCCCATATGAAACTATATGATGTTTATGATCATCAACATACAACTCGCAATAAGTAGGAAGCTACGGTGGATGAGTTGGAAAAAAATGGGTCCGCAGGATGAGGTGGGGGAGTGGGAGCTACTGGGGGAGGTGGAGGAGTGGGAGCTGCAGCCTGAAATTGTCTTTTCAAGTCTTCAAACATAGACTGCACCGATGCTCTAATCTTTCCCTCCAGTGTCGCATTAATATTATGGACTTTAGCCACCAAGGATTCAATTTTTTTATTAACCCCTTCAACGTTAGAAGTTGGAGAACGTGGCAACAATTTTCTTACTGATACACCTGCCGGATATCCTCTTACACGACCAGGATGTTCGGGCTTTCCCAATTCCATAGATAAAATATCTTCCCTACCAGTAGGTGTAAATGTCTCATGTGAACTCTACTCCTCAAGAGAGTCCTGTATTAATTAATTGAAAATTTCTTTAATGATTGAAATTATAATGATGAAAATAGTTAACTTAAATAAATAAAATAGATATCTTATAATCGTCTCAGCTACGACTGTCGATTCATCATAAAGATATTTCCCTTTTTTGCCCTTTCGAGCTCTCTTCCATTTTTCATGTCTACATAGAGGGGATGGAGGGGCCACCTCTCCAGAGCTTGAAGACTCAGCTCTTAGTTGATGAAATTTTTATGCTGTCATTTTTTCTTCCAATAATGCATACCCTCCCCGAGATAAACTATGAGGGTATACATTTTAAATTGGATCTCTTGATGAGCTTTCCTTGATTTCTGTAAATTAAGAATAATAAAAAATTAACAAACCAGTAATAAGATCATTTATATAAGAAATCTTATAAAAGTTTAAATTTCCCTTACCAAAAATGATTTTTTTCTTCTACTTTCAAAAAAGTTTCGCCATGTTTATTCATCTATAAAAGGATATATATGACATGGATTGTCATGGCTCTTATGACCATAAATGAAATCAGATGAGAGGGTTGATTTGAAATCCCTCCATCTCCTGGCAGCCAACGATAAGCATTTCTTCTTGACTCCTCCAGTGTCAGGAATATCAAATGTTATCTGATAAAGAAGAGGTTAAACATATTATATAAACTAGAAACATTTAAAGAATAGTAAAACAATAGCAAAAGATCTTACAAAAATGGTCTCCCACAACTGAGAGATTATCGCTTTATCCACACTTCTCCAGTCATCATACAGAATGCTTACTTTTCTCTTATCCTGAGTTTCTACAAAACTCTTAAAATCTTTAGCATTTGGACCTCTAGGAATATCAACATCATCACACTCCACGACTATCCTCTGATCCTGCGTATGGGAAAGTGCTAATTTTGGCAAACGTGTGCACCCATGCTTACCAACCTTTGAACTCTTTGTTGTAATAGGAGCATGTGAATGTTCCTCCCCGGAGGTATGACCAATATGCTCATCTCCAGAATCATTTGGTTGATCAACTGATTGATATGTCATTATCCTTAAAATCAAAAAAACAAACATTAGTTCGCAAATATAAAAATTCAAATATTGTAATACTATTGTAATCAAAAAATAGAAAAGTGTACTAAGTTACATAATAGTAAACATTGGTAATATGGTAAGCATGTTAAACAATGGTAAAGATGGTAAAGATGGTCAAGATGGAAAACATGGTAAACATTGTAAACACAGTAAACCTGGTAAACATGGTAAAGTAATTATCACTGAACAAAAATAATAGATATATAATTCATGTAATGGTAAACATGATAAAGTAAACTAAAAAAACTAAAAACACAAAGAAACTTATACGTATTTTTCTTTAATACATGTTTTAATAAATAAAAAACTTACAATATCTAACATTATATGAAAAAACTAAATGTAAAAAAGAAATAAACATATGTTACCTGTAATTTTAGGAATGTACAATTGGATTGTTTTCCAAAAATCCTTCGTCGTGATCGTTCCTTATGTCACAAACTATGTCTTCAACATGCTCATCGTTATGTTATGTTAATCTTTCCATGGAAGTAGGGATCTCACATAAATCAACATCTTCATCAAGTTCATCCTCACCAACATATTTTTTCCCTTGTAAAACAACATCCCACTACATATCTGATTAATCTACTACATAGAAAATTTGTTTTTCATGTGTTTCCATTATAAAAGAATCAGTTGTGTCTTCCAATCTATTCAGATTAACAAGTTTCATTCTAAATTCATCTTTTCTGACACTACTGTTACCGATAAACCATTTACAGTTAAAAACAGGAACTTTAATTTTAAAGTAATCAACCTCCCATATATCTTCAATCACTCCATAATATGCACTTGATGCAGAAATTGGGTTTTTGTCCTTATCACTCGAAAATTGAATTGCTTCTGCAAACAAAAATACACCACTATTCTGAACTACACTTTTGTTGTCTTGAGCTTTCATATGAAATGTATAGCCATTAATGTCATAACCGAACCATGTTATCACATTTAAACAGGGACCACCAACTATCCATTTTAATGTCTCTGATACATCTAATCTACCTAGCAAGGTCATTTTAAACCATGAAAAAAGGATTTTTTGTGCTCATTCAAAATCCACATTTTGTTATTCTTTGGATGAAATTGTTTCAACTCATTAATATGAAATGTGATATACGGTTGATCATCACCTATGTTATTCAAGATGTATGATTCTAACTTCTTCATCTGTTCAGCTGACAATGATTTGACTTTCAAGCCACGAATCCCCTTTCCCTCATTATTAACTTATTCATGGAAAGATGGAGGCAAACCTATGTGTTGCGCCACAACCAAGTAACTCGTACAAAACTCTGCGACCTCCTCATCAATATACTTTTCAATAATTGAGGCTTCAGGTCGATATGGATTTTTAACATACCCCTTTAATATTTTCATATACCTTTCAAAAGGATACATCCAACAAAGATATACAGGTCCAAAAAGCTTTATTTCTCGAACCAGATGAATCATTAAATGCACCATTATATCAAAAAAAGTTGGAGGAAAATACATTTCCAATTGAAAAAGTATAAAAATTGCATCTTTTTCCAAAATGTTCAAAGAATTCACATCAATCGCCTTCTTACAAATTGAATTGAAAAAATAACACAACTTCATTATAGTCTTTCTGACATGGATGGGCAATATTCCATGCAGTGAAATTGGTAGAATTTGTTTCATAATGACGCGAAAATCATGTGATTTCATACCTATCATATTTAAGTCCTTCAATGCGACAAAATTTTTTACATTTGAAGAATAACCTTGAGGCACTTCAATAGCATGAAGACACTGACAAAAGATACATTCTCCCTCTTCAATAATGTATGACAAGCCGGGGAAGAAATGTTAATCTTCCTTTAGGAGTGGGAGCTAACTCCAAACATATTCCCATTGATAGTAAGTCTAATCTTGCATTCAACCCATCTTTTGTCTTTCCTTTAATATCTAACAATGTTCCAATCAAACAATCACAGATATTCTTCTCCACGTGCATGACATCAATATTATATTTAACTTCATGATACCTCCAACATGTTAGCTCAAAAAATATTGACCTTTTCATCCAAATATGTCTATCATTACCAGATTTCAATGTGTTTCCCAATGTCACATCAAGGGTTTTCACCCTCTCAAAATACAAATTAGGGGATAAAGGTTTTGGAGCAGTATCAAATTCTTGTGAGAAATTGAATGCCTTTTTTAGTCTTCTATAAGGGTGATCCATATGCCAAAACTTTCGATGACCCAGGTACACTGTTTTCCTCCCATGATGCAATTGACAATATGATGTCTGTTGTTCGCAAATTGGACATGCTTTATGACCTTTAACACAGTATCCAAAAAAATTTCCATATGCTTGGAAGTCATTTATAGTGAATAGAAGCACTGCATGCATTTGAAAATATTCTATTTTGTAAGAATCATACACCCTAATACCATCATCCCATAATAGTTTCAAACCAACAATCAACGGTGAAAAGTAAACATCAATATCATTACCGGGTTGATTTGGACCAGAAATCATTATACTCAACATGACATATTTGCGCTTCATACAAACATCAGGATAGAGGATGTAAATTACCAATAAAATAGGTCATGAACTATGTGTGCTACTGAGGGATCGGTACAGATTCATTCCATCTGTTCAAAACTGTAGTCTGAGATTTCTAATTTCATTTCCAAATGTAGAATACTGCGCATAAATTTTCTTCCATTGTGGACAATCAGCTGGATGGCGTATTTTTCCATCACATAGCTGCTCATCAGCATGCCATCTTAAAATTTTTTCATCATGTGAATTATCATATAAACGTTTGAAACGATGAATTATAGGAAGATACCAAAATACCTTTGAAGGGAGGTTTGTAATCTCTACATCAGCCTGTGATTTTCTTTCACCTTATACCGCGATGTCCCACATTTAGGACACTCTGACAGAAATTCATATTCCTTCCTATAAATAATGCAGTCATTCGGACAGGCATGTATTTTCTTGTATCCCAATCCCATCGGGCATAATATTTTCTTGGCCTTATAATGTGAATCTGGAAGATTGTTATCTTTTGGAAGAATGTCTTTCATCAATTGTAGCAGCTCTGTAAAACTTCTATCACTCCATCCATGTTTCGCCTTTAGGTTAATCAGTCTTAACACCACCGAAAAAACCATAAAATCTGTACAACCAGGATATAATGGTTTTTCGGCATCACCATATAGACGCGCAACTGTCAGTTCTATCTCAATTTTTTCTGCTACAATATCGTGAATCATTTCTTCAATTCCATCGGAGTGACCATATTTCTAATCATTATCATCAGTGAAATTATGTCCAGTTTCACCATGCCAAATCCAAGGGTTGTAACTCCGATTAAAACCATGACAAATCAGATGATCTTTTATCTCTATACTTTTCAACTTCTTCATATTCAAACATTTCAGGCATGGACAGAAAAAAATGTCACTACTGGGAACATTTCATTTAGAAAATTCCAAAAAGGCATCAACACCTTCCTCATATTCATTTATCATTCGATGTGCCGTAATCCAACTTCGACTCATTATTAACTATAACAAATATCAAAAATATATATTTTTTAAGATAAAAAAATATAAGTTTATATGAAAAAAATCATAATTTGAATGTAAAACAAATCTGAAATATAAAAAAAATCTTTGTGTATTTAAAATGCTTGAATATCATTTTCAAAACAAAATATAGTAAGATATAATAGTTTTAAATTCCATTGAATCAAAGAAAACCATGGGGCCTACAGTGGTTGATAGAAAATTGGAGAAATTTGAGTAAACCTGAGAATCATATCATATTTAAAAAAAAAATTCATATAGAGGAAATCACATTGTAAATCCAATAATCATGGAACCCCCACCCCTCCTGGACACCACCCCCACCCCCTACCCCCTTGGACACCCCCAACCCTCTGGACAACACCCCACCCCCGGATAACCCCCAAAACCCTTTGGAGAGGCCTCCACCCCCTTGGATAGCCCCCCACACCCACCCACCCCCCTGGACACCCCCAACCCTATGGACAACCCCCACCCATATAGAAAGCACCCCACCACTCATGGACACCACCCCCTACCCCCTTGGACACCCCCCTTGACACCCCCAACCCTCTGGACAGCCCCCCACCCCTCTATAAAGCACCCCCACCCCTCCTGGACACCACCCCCACCCCTACCCCCTTGGACACCCCCCTGGACACCTCCCAACCCTCTGGACAGCCCCCACCCCCCAAACAACCCCGAAAAGCCTCTTGAGAGGCCGCCACCCCCTTGGACAGCCCCCCACACCCACCCACCCCCTTGGACACCCCCTGGACACCCCAACCCTCTGGACAACCCCCACCCCACAGGCAACCCCCAAAACCCTCTAGACAGCCCCCCACACCCACCCACCCCCTTGGACACCCTCGGGACACCCCCCAACCCTCTCGACAACCCCCACCCCCCCCGAACAACCCCCAAAAACCTTCAGACAGGCCGCCACCCCCCTTGGACATCCCCCACACCCACCCACCCCCTTGAACACCCCCCTGGACACCCCTCAACCCTCTGGACAGCCCCCACCCCCCAGACAACCCCAAAACCCTCTGGATAGGCCACCACACCCATCCACCACCTTGGACACCCCCTGGACACCCTCCAACCATCTGGACAGCCCCCCCACCCCATGGAGAGCCCCCACCCCTCTAGACAACCCCCACCCCTCCTGGACACCACCCCCACCCCCTACCCCCTTGGACACCCCCTGGACACCCCCCAACCCTCTCATAAGAAAATGAGAAAACATAAGATGGGAGAAATATCAAATTATAAAAAATTGAACAATAAGAGTGGTACATAATCCCTGATAACAAGAAATTTATCCCCAAAATCATTAATATAAAATTTAATACTGTTCTTGAAACATGAGACAATAAAAACCATTCAAAGAGAATACTCATAGGAATAAAGTTACCTATTTCATTGAACATAATCATAACAGTAATCTACAACAATAATGTAAGTGTATAAATTATAAAATCATAGAGTAGGAATCACTGAAAATTTACTATAACAAGGTGGAGTAGACAAAAACACCTATATATCATACTAGAGTATACATGAATAACTAATTTTCATAAATAGAGTGGAGTAGGATTCACTTCACGATTCTGATAAACATAGTGGAGTAGGATTCACTACCTAATTCATATAAACCATGTGGAAAACTATCATGTAATAATTCTCAATGTATAGAGATCATAAATAATCATTTTTTAGAATCATATAATATGATATTTATAATTAACCAATGAATAAGATAGATCTTATAGACACAAACTGTCTCGATGATTTATTATACCCAAACTGTCTTGTGGATTTATAGATAACGATGAAAAAGTAGTGAAATCATAAAAGTAGTGAATATTTCGAGTCGAACTAATAGATCTGGGGATGATAAATAAGATTATGCTGCCAAAACGAGGTAAAAGGGTTTTCAATCGAAGAATCTTACCCAGTTTCAACAAAAAAATCGCAAAACATAATAGAGACTATCCGCAAAACAAAATGAATGAAACAAATTCGTGGAAGGCTTACCTGAGTGTTGCGAGTTTGGATGATAGATCCGAGGAGAGTAAATATGAGAAACGATGATCGCAAAACGAGTTTAAAGAAATGAAATCGACGAGTTGATTAGGGTTTACTGCGCGAGAGACACGAGTCATGGACTGTCGAATAAAAAATCGTAAATGACAATCCACGGGGCTGTTAATTTTTTAAATGGTTTATAACGCCGATTATTAAATAAACTATGTTATAAACTGCTATTTACATTTATAACGTCGGTTATTATAATAACCGACGTAAAAAAATCCGCGTGTTGGTTTTTTACGATGGTTATTTTATAACCGATGTAAAAAACTCATCAGAAATCACTTTTTTTGATGTCGGTTATTGCATAACCGACGTAAAAACATTCTGCGGATTGTTTTGTTACATCGGTAATTAAATAAACGTTGTCAAAAATGCCTCAAAAGCCGCGTTTTTTTACGTCGGTTATAGCATAACCGACGTAAAAAACTTATGCGGATTCTTTTGTTACGTCGGTTATCGAATAACCGACGTCAAAAAGCCATCAAAAGCCGCATTTTTTACGTCGGTTAATGTATAACCGACGTAAAAAACTCGTAGATATCATGATTTTTATGTCGGTTATTAAATTATGACCTAAAAAACGCCTGTGCTTCTGTTTTTTACGTCGGTTAATTTATAACCGACGTAAAAAATGAAGGCGCGTGATTTGTAACGTCGGTTATTAAAATAACTGACGTTAAAAAGTTACTTACCAAATTTTTTACGTTGGTTATTTGATAACCGACGTAAAAAACAACCTTTTATAGATTATTACGTCGGTTATATATAACCGACGTAAAAAATGGTGACGTAAATAACATTTTCTGCACTATTGCAAAATAGAGGTGATATAGAACCCTAAAACTCCTAAAATTCACTCAGAACAAATGTTTCATCATTATATAACACTATAAAATGATTCTCAATATAACGGATAGTGTCCAATTGAACAACTAGTGGGGGTCAGCATATTGCTAAACTGTTTGACGAATCACTCGCAATGTACCCAATAAAACTGCCTACAACATAGAACCATAAATGGATTCCTTTTCACCTGGTTGATCATAATAATGATCCCTCTATGGAATACTAGATATATTCCATCAGGGTGGTGTCCAACACTAGTCTATAAACATTGTAGTTATAAAATAATATCTAGGGAGAGGTCGTAAGTGGGACATGGAGACCACACCACTCTTACGTGATGCATTTGCCAAAATTTTCATGAAAGATAGTACATTCTTATGATTAGTAAACAAGAAGATTACAATACTCCTCATGAATATATATGTTTCCACTAAAGCATACCTATATTTGTGGGCCAAGGATCCATCCTCTAGATACATTAATATATTTCATGGATCCCAAACAAAACATTGCCTCAATGAAAACCATAATCATTGGTCTGACAATAACATACTCAGATAAAATAATGAAATGAATCAACCTACTAGGGTCCTATTTGATGGTGGTAATTTATTAATGTAACCCCAATACCGACTCATTTACTATACAATATGGGGATTATTACAATGTATGAATAAAACACACATTGGGGGCCTAAGAATTTGATACATGTACACACACACATATCCGTACACTAGTAAAATAGAGAAATACTCACATTGAATAATAATTCATAATAAGTATCTATAATAGGATTAGAACATGTATTAAAAAAATAGTTTAAAGGGCCCAACACATGCCTCCCAAAATGGAAAAATAAACCAAGCTATTTACAATGTAGCGATAGCTACACAAAAGGAACTCTAAGATTTATTTTTGGTCGGTCTAGAATAAACAATATCAACCTGCTCTAGTCCACATATGAGTCCATTTAAGGTATTTTCGTCATATAATTAATGAAATGTGGTGTTAAATACCGTGAGAGTGTGATTATATATATATTCATAATAAAAAACGCAAATTATCAAAACACAATACACCAAAATAGAAAATTTTCAACTAATAACTAAAAAATCTACACTATATGAATATGATACAATAACCAAATTATAAATAACCTATATATTCTCAATGATAGACACATCTCTCCATGTGATGTGACATCCTCACTGCCATCCTGCGATTATACTAGATTCTCAAAAGTACCGTACTTCCTATATAACAAACTCAACGAGCCTCACTAGATTTTTGGAACTTGTGTAAGTGAATATAATCATATATTCATTATGATAAGATTAACCAAGAAAAATAATTGGGAACATATGATGTATTCAATCGATTAGTCTATATATGACTAGAAGGTAATCGATGTTGATACATTGATTGGGGATCTCAAACAAGTCCAATGGGGGAAATCAAACCCTAACAAGAATAACATCATATGCATGTGATTAATTTTTAGGTTGTGTAGGTAACATGATTCATGACCCTAAAATGGGATGAATAATATTTTAATTAGGAAAAAACCCTTAAACCATATAAAGGTATTTGAAATCTATTATTTTGATAGGTTCATGTCCAATTCCTAGAAATAGAAGTCATACAAAACCCTCATGGTGGATAAATAAGGAATATCTCTTTGAAACAATAAATGGAGGGGAAACGCCCATGCTAATATGGTTCATCTAAACTCACCCAAGTGCATAAAATAATTATTTTGAGAATATCAATATAACATATCATATTTTATTTGGATTATTTTTAAATGTTATATGGTTTTATTTTGAGATGCAATGGTGAGAAAAATATTGATTCGGAAGCCCAGTGTGGCTGAAATAAATGTTTAAAAAATATTAAAATATATAATTTCATGGGAATGTGTTTTTCCTGAAAAAGTGGGAAAAATTTTAAGTGGATGAAATTAAAAATCTGAGGGCACAATTGATCTTAAATTGAGGGATTTACCATATGTGTGATTTGAAAATAGTCAGTGAAGGTCATTTGGGAGAAGGTTAACATAGGTCATAAAATGAATAAAATTATTTCATTAAGAATATTTTTTATGCTATGATTTAACAATCATTAAACGCATCTGTATGCTAGAATCCTATTTTTAGCAGTATAACCATCAACCCTTTAGAGGATCATTAGGGAGGGATCTAGGAATCCATTCAGACAAATGAAAATGGATGGAGGATAGACAATGTAATAACAATCATTCATCATCATCAATTGGTCATAATAGAGTTTGGTAATGTGTTTAAATTGTTTAATTACCCATTTAAAATTTAAACAATGAACGTGAATGAATCAAATAACATATTGATTCAATGTTCTTGTGTGTTGTGGGAATGTATTTAATTTAGTGGGGAATTTATCATCATAAGATTCAATTGTTTAATAAGGTGATAGAATAATTTTCCATTCTAATAGAAATGATGAAAGATCAACATGATCATTAATTGAGGTTTATTACACATGATTTGTTGTGATTTCTCCCATAAAATCCATGCTTCACCATGGAATTATCCATTGGACTGTTGTTTGAAAAATAATGATCAATCCATATTTGGACACCTAATTCCTAGAACAATGATATGATATCACATATATAGGATTTTAATGGCATGATGGAGAAGTGATGATGAATAAAGAGCATTTTAGATGAAGGATAATTCCCAAATTCAGATACATCTGCATTCTTTAGATCACATCAAATTACATCGATTTTATATTTTTTGGTGGAAGATATGATGATGGGTCATGTGGTTCGATGTTGGAGAGTATTAAAAAATATAGGATATGTGATCATTTTGATTTTTGGTCATTTTTGAAGATGGGAAAGCTCACAAAAGAGGATGTGGTGCCTGCCGAAGCATGTGGCAGTGTGGGGGGCGGTGAAGGTAGCCATCACTGTGGATGGCAGAACTATGTTGGGTGGCAGATAAATCGAGATAAAGGGGAATTTAGACACAGACAAGGTGGTAGTCTATGTAGTTTGAATGATGAGGATGAGTCATGTCAGGTTTGTGGGTCTGGTCATGCTGGTGGGATGGTCCAGACCCCAGGTGGACCTGAGTAATATTTGGGGCAACCGGGGAAGAACCTAAAGGTGTCCAACCTCGAAATTCTACCACAATTATCTGCTGAGGGGTTACAATAGCTATATCATCCATGGATGCACCAAATTTAATGGCCGAAAACAATGTTCGACCATGATGGTCCACCACAAAGGATGACCGTGATGGTGATCCCTAGATGCATGCAACATGACGGTCATCCATGGGTGCAGTGAGCATACGGTTGGTCAATGTGGTTAGTCAATCGAACCCTGAGGTTAATTCAGTGGTAGGTCTATAGGCCCATGTAAAGCATGTATAACATTTCTTTCAAAAGAGCATATCTCCAAAACTGGGACATTAAATCAACAATACATCTACATCATTGATACCCTAACATTGAGACAGTCATTTTGAGACAAATGTTTAGTTTTTTTCTAAACTAGTATAGGTTGAGAGAGTTCCAATTTTTTTGTCACTTGATGGTTCATTATGTCTTTACACACACATAACTGGATTGTAATCCACTCAAGAGGTAGAGCCTTAAATATAATTTAGAATCACTCGCAGAGATTGGAGTGTGATCCTCTATCTCCCCTAGTGTAGTTCGTGGAATCACTTGACATCAATGATCAGGGTGTTGATCGTCTATATAGAAGATGACATTTATAGGGTTTGTGGAAATACAAGTGTCTATTTTCATGATACCTTAGGTAGTGGATTGATCCATATTGGGTCTGTAGTATCCCCTAGTGAGTCTAAGCATGATCCCCTTTCTGTGAGTCATAGTCTTTTTTAACCAATGTGTTATCATTTTGGATGGGGTCTAATTATCTAAATCACTTCATTGAATTTCTCTAATGATATCATGGATCACATAATATGTTCTTCCAGAACAATCATGCTTAGACCAGAATCCTGTAGTTGGAAAGTTTGTTATGACCAACAGAGGGAGTGGTGTCTTTATTGAGTATATCTATATTTTCTTGTTATATGTTCTGTAGTTATAAAACTATGTAGATATGAGTATAAATTACTTAATTGTACTGATTTTAGGCTTCTTGGTGTCCTACCGTGTACTATTGTATATAACCCTACATGATATTTTCCATCACATGTCCTGTCTTGGGTCGATGATCAACCTTCTGATGGTCTCCAAGGTGGGCCAGGACCAAAAGGTGATTAGTTTGATCGGGCAGACCGAGGTGTCTTCCTATGGTTTTTAGACAGAAGTACTAGTACCCTTTAAATTCAAGATGGACTTTATATATGGACTTTTTATGGTGGGATTATTTGGGACATATTTACATTTCAGTGCGTTTGATGTTTTACTCTATTGTGGGATCTTAGATGTATGAATACCACCTTTTAGTTCTTTTTAAATTCTTATTTTTGTAGCATGGATATTTTTTCACGTGTAAATATACATTTGGATAATTCCACCCATTTGTTTTATTTTACAATTAGGTGATAATCATCAGACCCAAGCCAATTAGAGGCGGGCTTGGGGTAGTCATGGCATGGGCCCCTCGGGGATGGGTCATGATAGAGTGGTATGAGATCCATGTAGGATATAATTTAGGACCGTGAGTGGGGAAGATTGGTTTGGGAAATAGGGTTAAGTGTTTTGAGTTCAGAGTTTAGGCGAGGGAATCTAGTGTAGGTGAAATAACTGACATATCCATACAAGAGGACTATAATTTCCTACACTTTGACTCGTTATATGAAAAAACATATTGGAAGGAAAAAAAGCTACATGAATCATATAAGAATGGTTATTTTTCCATGTCCTTCTTGAGTAGACTACAAATATATACTCTATAGACTATGTTACATATTGTTTTATTTCATGATGACTCTACAAATACAGAGATATTAGCTTCCACCGTGTGATCACGAGGATGATTCATCTAGTGCTGTGGAATTGGCACATGGGCATGTATCAGAGATAGCACCTCCAGGTGGTTTATAAACCATGGAACCACCCATCTAGAAGCACCTAATATTATTCTTTCAAGCATAGGATTCATGCTGGCTAAGTGAGTTGTACATGATTCTGAGGTTTTGATCTCCCAGGTTTCGGGGCGCGCCAGACCCTCTAGTAGGATGAGGATTAGATAGAGTATATCACATGTGTTTTACACCTTGTAAGGATACCTACCAACCAGATAAAAGTCCTTGACATGAGACTTCTTCCGATCTCTACGGGAAGATAGTGGAGATTGGTGACTTAGTCACCTAATGAGAATGATCTATCCTAGATAGACTATGAGAATATAATTATAAGGGAGATCTTCCTAGACACATTGTGATTAATACACACAGAAAAGCTCCTATATCTACACCATGGCAGTATGATCATGTAACAATATTTAGAAAACCGTAAATATCTAACATGTTTTCAATTGGAAATGGTATAGAATATTTCATTAGGGATCATGCCTCAGATTTTGGTTTATGATAGGACATCATGGAATGAGTTGTCTCCCATATCATTTATTCTTATGCGGGGGGTACTTGAGAGAGCCCTACTAGTGTAGTGTTTTCTGGATGAGACGTAGCTGGTAGTGAGATAAATAATTTGTTACTAGGTAACTGAGACATCGATAGTTGATTTCTAAAGATAGTCACATGGATCCATGATGGTCACATGCTTTTGAGGGTGATCCCAAGACTCATGGTCTGTGGTGCAGGGCTCGTAGGGTTGTTCAAATCATTCAAATGATAGATAGTGTTACTCATAATTAGGGTGGTGACATATGACATGATATTTCTAGACCCATCGTACATCTAATAAAGAGAAGGTCGAAGGACATATATAGAAGAGGTAGTGATACGATCAAAGTGATCCAATTGTAATAAAATGTGGGAGATGGGTTGAATGGGTAATAGGTGGTGTTCGTAGTTTCGACCTATCACCACCACCACTCTCAGGTGGTCCATTCCTGGCATAAGGAGTCGATGGATAGGGATGAATCTTGCAGTAGGTTGTTGAGACATATGAACTAGAGGCTCCATCGAATATATGAGGTATGATCTATGTATTTTCCACCAAGAATTAAATTTTATAGACAGAGGTTCTTGTAATTATTTTCTTATCAAAAATATAGTTTTGGGATCAATTATTCTAGTTCATCCATTTACTCAACCCTCACACTAGCAGAATCCCACTGAAGGGGACTCAATGGACACACACATGTTCCCACATTGTGACATTTCTTTTGGAGGTGATATTTTTGGTCGTTATATCCTATAAGCAGCATCGTGGCCTTATAACATCATTCATGGTATGGATTGGTTATCTATAGTTCATTTTTATATTGACTATTTTTCCACAGAGTTTGGTGTGTCCATAGCGATGTAACTAGTTTTTCTTTTGTTGGTTAAGAGGAAACAAACTTATTGTTGGATGAAAAAAAATAGAAGAGTTAAACCAATTTCCGATTATCTAGCTAGCCTTAGGCTTAGTGAAATAGATGATATGAATCTCCAATTCCATGTAGTGGTGGTGGAGAATGAGAATTTATCTCCCAATGATGTTTGTGGATTACCTCTCCATAGATAGATAGACATTTTCATCAATCAACACCCTAGGATGGAACCGATCTATGTAATTTAATATTAGATGGTTACCATGAAACTTCAGGATATTAGGATATAGTTTGAGGTCTTTAATGGGAATGGCTTCATGTGACCCCTAGTTTCACTTGGGGCTGCCCCAGTTTAGTTTTCCAAGAATGAAGACATGATCATGAGTTTATCTGTGGATTACTGGAACTTGAATCAAGTGATCGTGTATAATGTGTATGCACTATCTAGGATCGATGACCTCTTTGTGAAATTTAAATAGATGATATGCTTATCAAATATAGGCCACATATCATCCAATCAAAAAATATGAGAATGGGATGATGATATACCTAATACATATATCAAATGTTGTTACAATCAGTATGAGCACTTAGTGATTCCTTTTGGCATGATGAACTCCCTAGAAGTAGTCACGAGATTCGTGAACTGGATCTTTCTGCCATACATAGAATAGATCATGGTGGTTTCCTTCGATGATATACTAGTGTATTATCCATATGAGGAGTAGCAAATAAGACCCTTGAGGATAGACCTAGACACACTATTATAGAAAAAACATTATGGGAAGCTCTCAAAGTTCCAATTTTGGATTTGAGAGGTCTATTTTCTAGGAAACATCATCTCAGAGTCTAGAGTTACAGTGAATCCAATGATCGTTTAAGTAGTGCTTTCTAGGGATCCACCCAATAGTGTTACTAAGGTGTAGAGTTTCCTTTGTTTTGTAGGGTAATATCATAGGATTATACGAGTCTTCTCCAAGGTGTTTGCACCCTTGATAGATTTTACATGAATGTACATCCTTTCATTTTGATAGAAAGCATCCAGTAGTGATTTTAGGATTTGTGGTAGAGGAGGAAAAGAATTCCAATCAAGATTTTAGTAGAGGAATCCGTCAAGTACATTATGTAATACAATGAATAATGGACCACGATTTGTAATATAATGATTTTGAGGCAAGTAATAATTACATGTGGTTTATGCAAGTTGAGACCACATGAGAAAAACTACCTGACCATTGATCTTGAGTTACAAGTTGTAATCATCGCCTTGAAGATATGGTGACACAACCTGAGGGGTGAGTGATTTATCATCTACTCTAATATCAATTATCTCAAGTACAGATTCTCGAAGAAAGATCCAAACATGATATATAGGTGATAGATAGATTTACTCGTAGTCTAGGACATTGAGATGTTCTACATTCAAGGCAAGGGTAATATGGTTTCAAGTGCTCGTTGTGGGAGATCTTGTTTACAGTTTCGGAATGATAAATTAGTGTAGTTGGCCTCATTGAGGATATCCTTTATGGGTGGAGATGGACCAAATTTCGACCTGTTGATGGTTTACAGCCTCAACTCAATGCACATGTCCTAGAGGCACATCTTGGAGATACTCATCACGAGACCCTACATGCTCAGATATCTAGAGTCATGCTCCTCATAGATACTGAAATTGTGGGGAGAACACCATTATTTTAATAGGGTGCCTAATAGAACAAGTGGCATTATAGGTATAGGTTCTAAAGAAGTTTAATAAATCCCATCTAGCGGTACATACAAATGTTGTGATGATTTAACTAGAACTTTGATGTCAATTTCTATGGTTAGTAATAAAGAAATGGAGTTTCATAGTTTTTTTGGTTTCCAAACATCTTAGAAAGTGATGAATGATCACCAGGATCCAGTGGGTTTAACTCAATCCCTTGAGGTTCCATAATAGTATTGGAATTGGATATCGATTGACTTTGTGATAAGTTCACCCCTCACTTCAATCAGACATGACTCCATTTCATTGACCATTGAAGGACTTTCCATGTAGGTCCAAATCCTATCTACTCTAGATAAGATTATAGTAGAATGATTTTGATGCCTCTACATGTAGAAGATTAGTTGACTTCATGGAGTTCCATTGATGATAGTTTCAGATTGTGATGCCTGATTAATGTTACGGTTGGGAAAGGGATAACAAGAGGCATTTGGGACCCAGTTACACATGAGAATAGTGTATCATCCAATATATGGATGACTAGATTGATCAACCCATTTATGATAAAGAGGATTGGTGTGGTGATTACATATTAAAATTTATAAATATTTTGGGGGATCTCCTACCATTGGTGGATTTTTTGTACAACAACAGATACCATTCCACTGTTGGTATGGAACTATTTGATGCTTTGTACGATTGACACTGCAGGTCACCGATTTGCAGGAACGACATAGGGGAGTCATCACTCCTGGACCCAAGGTTGGTGAAACATACTGTAGAGAAGGTAAAGATCATCTTGGAGAAGATGAAGACTACATAATGACATCATAAGTCCTATAAAAACTAATGGTGGAGGCCTTCAGAGTTAGAGGAAGGAGACCAAGTGTTCTATCAGGTTTCAACTCGATGTATGTTATGGAGATTTGTTAAGGGAGGAAACAAATATCTAAGGTTCTTCAACCCCTTACTAATACTACATAGTGTTGGAGAGGTGGAATAAATCATGTCTCTACAAACATAGATAGATCGCGTACATGATATATTCCACGTTCCGCAGCTGAAGAGGTAAGTGGATGACCCAACACACGTAATCGAATGGGGAGAGATGGACATCATGGATGGGGAGACCACTGTTGAGTACCTAGTATAGATCAATGATCAGTAAGAGAAGATCCTTCATGGGAGATTTATTCCTTTATTGTACCTTTACTGGAAACAGATGAATGTATTTGAGGTCACATGTGAGTATTACACTCATATTTATTCTTATCCCCCTAATCTATTTGAGTATCCCATATTTAGGATTTTCAGGGATGTACAACCCCATGTTGGAAAAAATGTAATGACTCAAATTTTCCATATCTTATTTTTTGATTTTATATGGATTGATTTAATGACAATTTGATGAGAAGGAATGAAATTTTGAAAACAAGTGTACTTTAAATAAATGTATGAAAAATATTACAATATTCAATATCACTCATGCGTGGTTTTCCAAATAATGTGGGATAACACTTAAACATGTGACCATAACAGATATATGAGGGCACTGTAGTGTTCATAATGGTAGATATATCCTAGGAAGGACGAAAGATTAGTCATCTCATGTCATTTTTGATGTATTTGTCACAAGATGTAAAAGAAATAAAATAATTTAATAAATATTATTCTTGATCTAGTTACCTGAAAAAATATAAATATATCATTATATCAGAATTCTATGGTTATCTGCAAAACCATGGATCCTCTAGAGGGTCATTAGATAGAGCTATAGGAATCATTTTCAACTAAAAATAATGTATCTAGGATCAATGATGATGGATTGGATGTTATTCATCGACAACCAATCCTAATTGAAGTTAGAAGTGTGTTTTAATTTTTTAATTCCCCGTTATAAATTTATATAATGAAAGTGAGTTAATCGATGAATGGATTAATTCATGGATAATTTGTATTTAATTAAGTGATTTATTTTGTACGTTATTTATTCTTGATATTTTTCAATGGTATAATTTAGTGGTGGATTTGTTTTCAATTCTAACTAGAACAAACATTGATTAACACAAAAATTGATCAAGGATCATTCCCATTTATTTATTGTGCTTCTCTCCTAAAAATTCTATGTTTCACCATTTGAGTTCTACATTAGACTATGGTATGGAACATCCTAATAAATCTATAATTTCACACCATATATTTGGAGCAATGATATGATATCAATTATCTAGAATAGGCATGACACAATAGAGGTGTGGCGATAGAGATTTAGAAATTTCCATAACAGTGGGTTCTGAAATTCATGTTATTTGGAATTCTTTACCGAACATTGAATAATGATTATTTAATACTTGGTTTGCGAAGATATGAAAATGGTGTTTATTTTTAGATGATGGAGAGCCTCAGATGATCTTGGATCTATGATCATTTTTTTTGAATCATAGAAGATGGTGTGTCTTGTGGAAGTAATGTAGGTGGTGCAGGTTGGAGAAGGAAGCCATCAAGGGTTGCTGGTTTCACAGATGGAGGATCCATGTGCAGTGGTGGACATGTGGGCTGTTTTGGTTGGCATAAAAGAATGTGGAAGTGGTGCCATGTGGGATGCAATGATGGGAAAGACTTACGCCGGATCAGGGGAAACAAGGGAAGAGCCGAGTGGCGGCTTACCGTGACAGTTAATCATGATGGCTGACTGTAGATGCACTGACAGCGACGGTCAACCATGATGGTCGACCACACATGTAGAGACCATGTGTCTAATCTACACAGTAAGTGGACCAATGACCCAGGTCAACCATGGTGGTTGACCGTGATGGAAGGGGGACCCACCACAATGGAAGGTCTGTAGGCACCCAATAGGCATCCATGTGGATTCTACCAATAAATCATATCTGCTAAAGAATGCATCCAATTGATGATCACTCTACTACGTTGAGACCCTATTGTTGAGGCGTTATTTTTAAAAAATGTGGTTTGTTTTCACTCTTTTTCAATATTGTATGAGATCATTCCATTGGTCCATTCCTCAAGGGTTCTGTGTGACATTACATCCACATCAATGGATTATAATCCTCTCTAGAGGCCGAGTATTACATATAGTATGGTATCCATCATTGATATAAGAGTTTGATCCTCTACCACAACTTTTGGAGTTTTTGGAATTTCATGACCTACCTGAGTATAGAACTGATCCTCCATGTAGCAGTACACATCGAAAGAGTCGATGGTATCCCCCAATGTGTTTGTGCTTGATCCACTACATTGTGGGTTGATCCATATTGGGTATGTAGTATCCCCTAGTGTCTTTGGGATGATCCCTTCTTTGTGTATCATAGTATTCCTTGACCTATTCATTCACATTAGGGTAGGTCCCAATTGAGATAAAAATGTTTTTATAATGTCTTTGATAATATCATGGCACGAGGAGTACTTTCTTTCAGAATGAGTGTCCTTCGAGTTGAATCCTAGAGATTTCTAGTTGGTTATGACTACTTGTTGGCATGGTTGATCTCTTTAGTATATATGGATTTTTTTTATTATATGAGTTGTAGAAATATAACTGTGTATTGATATCTATAATTTCTGTTGTTTTATCATTTTCAGGAATCATATTTACCTACTATGTATTGTTGTGTTCACTACTAAATGGGTTTTCCCCATATATGTCATGCCATGTAAAAATGATCTAAATTTAGATAGATTCCTAAAAGGACATGTACTAGATGGTTGTTAGTAGGACCATATAGAAAAAGTTTATACCTTCACATTTCAGAAAGCATTACAATTATCCATTACAACAAGGTGGTACATGATGTTATAAACTCATTATGGTGACCTTGTATAGGCCATGTTTACTTCCGTGTAATTTCACTATTGTACTATATTGTAGAATGTTAGATGTATGAGTGCATCCTTTCAGTTCATTTAATTTTCAAAACTTTGTAGCATTGATATTTTTTCATTTGTAGAGGTACTTTAGGATAATGCCTCTCATTTATGGGATATTCCTGCTCACTTCTTGTCACCATCCTCTATCCAATTAAAAAAAGGATTGGGTTAGTCAATGTGTGGGCCCCTCTACGACGAGTCTTGAAAATCAAGGAATCTAACATTACCTTAATAGAGTACATGTTGTATCCCATGGGTATACATCAAATATATCCGAGTCTAGAACTACCCAAGACCATCCATATGACATGAAATGTAATTATTTGAATATAGTGTGTCCACTAAGGGTTCACATCATGTAGATTTCAAGCTACAAATCGGTGTTCCATCAGTTCATGCTCATGTAATGTAGCCTATGTCCATGTATTAAGGTCATGACGATGTATACTAGCCATATCCATGCAATATTCGATGTATTGGGGTTGTCCCCCATATAACTCAGTGTGTATGGTCCACAATAGCACTAGACATTTGTGTTGGTCCTAGGCCTATATACTATTGGAATTACATTCCGTGTTTCATGATACACGTGATGTGTTGGGTCACATGGCTTCAATGGAATGTACTCCCTATACATGTCATGTTTTTTTCCATGGGATTAACATTGTTTATGTACACCACACTATGTGTATCACAATGTATCTACATGGGGGTTTACTCTATGAATATGTAGATTCAGTTTTCTATGTAACCCATGGAGTTTTAGTAAATAACACGATGTGTGATATTTAACATGATGTGTAAATACGAGAGGCCACATGGAGGTGTGTATGCAATTTATGTTCACCTAAATTACACACCCAATAGCTCAATATCTTCCAAAACCCTCCTAATATCTACATGGATACACACATGCACCAACCACCATATTTGAAGAATCCAATATTTTACATGAAATGCTGATGTGAGTTAACAGACCTCTGATCAACATTGATGGCCATATTCCATCTTCCAATTATCTCATTAATTTTCCTTATAGAACAACATTATCTAATTGGATAATCCTATGAAAAGTAGAGTCCTGATCATAATTCAAGACAACATTTTGTCATCAACTAGTACATTTGTGTCATTCATCTCAAACCCAAACCTACGATAATGGTTTTTTTCATAAACAAAAACCTTTTCAATTATATATTGATAGGTAAATTTTAAAATCAAACTAAAGGAAGCATTTATGAATAAAATATGAATATTTATGATTTAAACACTAAAAAACATGGGGAATGAACCATAGTAAATTTTTAAGTTGGCCGTATTCCATAATCATGTAGAAAAAAATGAAATGTATAATCACGAATAAATAGATATCATAAATTCCTAGTTCACTGAGGATAAAATCAGCATAAATAAATCAACCATGTAACCATAAATTAATTTCTTAGAAGGATTTAAATTTGGATTAACATTGGATAACAAAAAGAGGTCTAGAGAAGACAAAAAATTCATACAGTGAGTTTGGATTGATCACTGATGATGAAAAATTTTAGGAATTTTTTTATTGGGGTGATTCAAGAATTGTGTTTTAGAAGGAAAATTCCTTATAAATTATCATTGATCCATTATCCGGTTCATACTTTCCAAATCACTCCTCTATTCTCTCTAAAAATTCCTACTGTTATACATCTCATCCTAGGATACTCCCATATATAGAAATAAATATTATGTGAATTATGTAAAAAATTAATTAAACATACAAAATAAATTATTTATTCTTCTATTAAGCATCTTTTATTGATTTATCATGAAAAAACAATTAACACATACAAATATTCAATCATATATAGGGTAAAACCCACATTCTGAAATAAATGGTGGTTTCTGATTTCCCATATGTTATACCATTAAAGGAAAATTCCATTATATATAAGAAATGTTCCAATATGATTCTATATATTTAATATATACACATTTAGGGTCTTCAAAACTAATTATTTGATGACTACTCGTCACCTTACATCAAAAAAAATTCTTTCAAATATTCCAATCTATTCCATGAAATAACTAATTTCCTTATAAAATTTATTATTTTACTAGTATTATAATAGATTTATAACCATATGAAAAAATTATCTATTGTTTTTATAGTGTAACAAAATATGATAATTTATAAAAATATGTATAAATTTTGAACGCATTTTTTTTCATGATTTGATGATTCTATAACATAAAATATTTTTATTAAGACTTTTTTGTTTTATAATTTGTTTCATAACATTTTTAGTTTGAAATAAATTTAAAATAAAAATAATTCATTCTCTACATGGAGATGTTCTTGAATTATTTATGAATAATTTTTTAAAAAATATGTAATAATGGAGATTTATGAATTAGAAAAAGATAGATAAGAGTTTATTAAAAATATAAAGAAGAGTGTACTCCATAAATGAGATTTTTCGAAACAATTATTGATCATAATGTCATATAATTTTAGATATATTACATCATTTTTTAGATAATAATTATCTTTTTTTTAAATTTAAATGATATCTATGAAACATTTCTAGAGATTCATGTTGTATTTTTTTATGTTTTCTGAGATAACTTTGAGGAATACACTCAATTATTTTGGTTGAACTTACATATCATATCTGTAGTTTATCTCGACAAATATGGTTATTAATTGAAAATACATGATATAATTATACATTCAAAATACCATTTGTTAATCAATGAATATTAATAATTTACTCACAAAATAGGTCGATTTACAACTCTATATTTGTAATAAAAAATTTATTTTATATATTTTGAAGAAATATATGTTTCTTCAAGACATTATTAAACATTATTTATTTTCTGATAATTTCAACGATTAAAATGATGTTACATAAATATATGAATACATTATAAATATTTTGTTTTTGAATATGCAATATATTGGAAATATCTAAATAATAAGGTTGTCAATAAATTTAATGATTATACCAATGAAACATATTTTATCCAATATATATGATATTTAATAATAATTATTATAATTAATGTATAAATATAGTTTATGGTAATATATCTAGATAAATATTATATTAACATTTTCATGGTGTTCATGAACATAATAAAACCTTGAAGTCTAATTAAAATTATTATGTAGAAAAATAGATTTTTAATTACATTAAAAAACTATTATATATATTACTTTTTCTATATAAAAATTGAATATTAATTAATTGGAAGATGTTCATCATTGATTCAATATTAAATTGTTTCATTTCCTTTTTTATTTCTTTTATGAAAAAAGAGTGTATATTATTAGATAATCGGTGGGATTTTATTTCATTGTATGAAAAATAATACCATTATATTGATCATTATTTTTAAATTTATTGCATTATTAGATTAATCATTACATGAATAAATCAAGCCAAAAAAATTATGTATTGACATATATTGAAATATAGCCTAGTAAATATCTATTTTTATTAAATTAAACATCATATATACTAGTGAATATCATTTACTGAAAGAGACATATATCCTTAGTCCAAATATCAAATAATAACAGGTTTTTAAAAATAATAATTTATTAATTTTTTTATATGTATTTTTTATTCTTAAACCAATTATGGAATGAATATAATTAATTATATGATTATTTATACAATAGGTGTCCGCCTTCCTTGGAGTTTTTATGAACCAAATAGATCTATGTGGGTCATTGAAAATTTGTATTTAATTATTTCGTGACATAGATGTATAGTATTGTCTATTCAAAGCTTCACACAGAAAAGTTCAACTTATTTTAATATTTCATAAAATAATTTTATTAAGAGACTACTGAGAAATATTGTCTATTTAAATCTTCACACAGACTAAAATTTTTAATTTATAATATTTATAGAGCACTTATATTGATAAAAATGTTTCTAAAAACATTTAATTACTATTATAAATAGATGAAAAATATTTGAAAAATATTTAAATTTAATAAGACAATGATAAATAATTATAGAGAATTTCATATTGGATTTTTTTATCTAGAATACTTATGATGGTGTAAATCATAGTCTTCATCTTGGGTTGTATAGATTATTAGGGGTTTCATCATCTATAGGTCTTGATATACTTATTTTATTTTATTTTTTTATTTAATATAGAACAGTAGGAGATTCATTCCTAGTTACATTTCATTAATCAATCATATTGTGCTTGGCTGGGAACTAGTTGGGACATTTTGTCTAGTTTATGATGGATTGTGTCCCTTTAAGCATTTAGTCCTGTATTCTTGGCTAGCAGACCAGGTATTGGTCCTTGTCAATAGGATCATATAATTCATGTAAGGGTTCACTTTAATACAATTAAAAAATTGGATTATCTAGATAATAAAAAATTAATGGTATTAGGTCTTGGAAAATATAATAGAACATATATTTTTCAAAAATATACTCCATATTATAATTATCTATGATTTTACATGGGGGATCCATATTAAAAGTACATTAAAATTGTATATCATTTGGTACTATACACACAATGCCCTAGCATACGACAAGTATGTAATGAATTTAAAATATTATTGTATATTGATATTATAGAGGGAATTAAATTCCAACATCCTAGTTTATGATATGATTATCATGTGGGTATCACATGAATGACCACCACCACGTTGTCTATATGGTTTACAATTGGTTGTGAATTACTGTAATGATTAATTTATTATTATACATGCATGGAATAATAATATTTAGCATTCAAATGATAATGAAGATCTAATGGATCATATGTTATCAAAATACAAGATGAAAATATTGTGACATTTTTGGTAGTTGGACTTTCTTCACTGCTTTTTGGGATAATATAAACAAGGATATTGAAAATCCCTGGACCTGTGCTTTCCGATTTAGTACTAAAACATACCTTGCATTTATTTTTTATAAGGATAAATTAAAAATACATAATATATTATACATTAGAGTACCTTTTTTATACTAGGATATGGTGGATTAGACAAAATATACCAAACATTTACAACATAATTCATAAAAAGTTATTTAATTCATTCTTCTCCAGCTTCTAATTGTCCCATGAAAACGCTTTGGTACACATAATCACTTAAGAATGTATATAAAAAGGGGTGAGCTAAAAGCCAATTAAGAGGATAGATAATAACAAAATATAAATGGATGAGCACAATCACAACATAGGAAAAGGATCATGAACATGAGAGGAATAAATAGTAAAAAACTTGAAATGTGGTAATGCATATAAAATGAAACATCTTGGATTTGTGGTTTACTAACACAAGTAGATGTGTAAAATTCATGAATCATGTTCATTCATAACATCCCTTTTACTCATGAGATTCATCACATTACCTAATGCATTAGAGTGCGGTATAATTTTGGGCGTACCCATCACATCATTACATTCATTTTGCGCTATATAATTTCGGGTGCACACGTCACATCATAACATTATTATTATTATGCACGACACATAGAACATATATAAAAAATGCAAATGAATAACCCATTAAATTGAAGGGGTTTCATCTCATTATAATTCGTTCATTAACATTGGGTTCCCAAAAGAATGTGGGGATAACATACTTCCTACATGAACCATCAACCTTTATTGAGAAGTAAAATGTGTGTTTTTGAATGTAGAGTTCTTTTGAAAAACATTTATTACACTTACAATTCAATGGATTAAATTTATATCCTAGAAATGTCTAGATAATGATGAAAATAATATTTTTAAAGAGTTATGATAAAAAAAATTGAGTGTAAGAGGGATTACCTGAAGAAAGAAAGTTGGGTTTGAGAATTTCCCAATACCTTGTATCTGAACAATTTCTTCACTTTAATGTTCTTTATAACCACATTAGATTAATTAATTAAAAATTCAAGAACATTTTGTACATGAATGCGGATAATTATGTTTTCATTAAGTTATTTTATGGTCCTTTGGAAGTGTTATAGATTTTAAATCCATTGTTGAGGAATGTTCGTTTTTATGGTTTTCTTGAATGGTTCACTTGTATTCATAAATGGAAGTTCATGCGGAACATGGGTAAGAAACCAGAACTAATATTACATGTGTTTAATGTTATTCCAAGTTTCTAAATAAACATATAATTAATTATTTTATATACCATGTGGATGAATCAATAGTTAATATTTAATGATGATCGTTTGGGTAAATTCCCGAGATTTTTCAAGCATAGTGACATGGTTTTGTTTAATCATTTAGTAACATGTAAATAAGTAAGATCCAGAACATGAAATAATATATAATACATATAAAAAAATCTGGTTAAACCTTAAAAATGGTTTCATGACCAGATCTGAAGGTAGTACAGGGAAAATAAAGCATGTTGTTCTTTAAGGTGATAAATTAACACCTTACGAGAAACATTTTCTTTTCTAAAATAAAAATAAGAGGAGAAAGAGTTAGATGATATATTATC
This sequence comes from Viscum album, assembly GCA_963277665.1. Lineage (NCBI taxonomy): Eukaryota > Viridiplantae > Streptophyta > Magnoliopsida > Santalales > Viscaceae > Viscum > Viscum album. The sequence continues at coordinate 1,226,325,994 of OY728127.1, read as the reverse complement.
CCATTTGTATCATAACATTCCACCATATGTGAGATAATTTATTTAAAATTCCATGTCTATGAGAATAGGTATGGAGAGATTAATAAAATAACATGAAATTGAAAATAAAATTAAATGAAAAGAGAAAGAGGTAAATTAGAACATGAATCCTCCTCTTGAGATCCTCCTTAAGTAACCTATCTTTGGTCTTTTGATTAGTCCGAAAAATCTTGGTCATGGGAAAGGGGCTAGGGATGATTCTTGGGAAGATTTTAGACAAGGATTGAAGCTTTATAGGTGTGAGGAAACGAGGGTGTGAAAGGCGGTATTAATGGTGGAGGGGATATGGGATTTCACAATATTATATTCATTAATTTATTATTTCTCCACAAGACAAGGAATAATGAGTGTTAGATGATGAATAATAGTAATTTTATCATGTTAATTCTACCCAATTGTTCTTACTTCATTAGAAAATCATACATAAATCTATAATTACTATATTTATCTTATTTTGAAAATTATGTTATTTCACTATTCATAAAAAATTCAATTATTTCAGAAAAAATAAAAACTTTCCCCAATAATTTGTTGATGTTTATAATTTGAAAATGGAGCTCATGTTTCATAAATAATTTTATAAATATTATTATTTTAATATTTATATAAAATTTTAATTTGTTTTTAAAAAACTAGTTTTAAAACACTCAATTAAATATTATAAATATAGGTGCATCATACTTTCACTAGAATATTATTTTAATACTATCATAGGTGTAGCACCACCCTTTTGAGGTATGTGGCCTTTTTTATGCATTTTTATGTATTTAAAGTGCATGTAATGAGTTGGGAAGAGGTTCGGAGAGTTCGGAATGGTTTTGGATGAGTTTAAAGGCTTTTAAAGGGGTGCACGGTTTAAGCACGGTTAGTGGGAACCGTGTGGGTTCCCTAGGAAACCGTGAAGACCCTTGTTCTCAAGACAGTACGCTCAGCATGACCTGCACAAAGTTTTCCTAACCATGCGGGTAAACCATGGAGACCCTGGCTCTCGAGCCAGTGGCGTGCGCATGGTTAGCGCACTGTTTGCTAAACTGTGCGGGCTAAACTGTGCGGCCACTTAAAATTAGGGTTATAAAACCCAAGATCACTCGGGATTGCCTCATTTCACTCCTCTCTTCCTCCCACTCAAGACTCACTCGGGGTTTTGGGTTCTCAGGGGTCTAGGGTGCTCTCCCACTCAGTTTGGAAGGATTTCGAAGTGGATTCAAGGTGGTTCGAAGGTGTTTGTTTCTGGGTATGTATCTCCTCTTGTTTCTCTTGTGTTTTCTATAGATCTACTTCCCTATCATTCTTGGTTTTCTAGATCTACACTTCTGGTGTGTAGATCTACTGTTGGGGTTGCCTTGGATGTTAATTTTATGGCTTGTGATGGTTTGGGAAGGTGATCTAGAGAGGTGCTGGTGGTGCGTTCGCTGGATTTGAGGCGTGGTTGGTTGTGGGTCAAGTTCACCGGAACCCTAAAGGTAGGTGGCTTCTATCTCAACTCCAGATGTTTAGAAGTAGTGGTTACATGTTACAATTAATTTGTTGTTGTAAAAATTAATTTTGTTTTTTATGCGAAATTGGTTGGAAATCCATTTGGGGTTTTTTAGGAAATAAGGGGATTCATGGTGAAATGCTATTGTGGTGAATTTTAAAATTGGGATTTTAAAGTAGAATGCTGTGGTTAAATTTTGAAATGATTGATGAAAATGGTTTTCAATAAAAAGGGTTGTTTTATTGAAATGTAGTTTGGCATGGAAAATAGTTTTCAATAAATTGGTATTTATTGAGGTGGATTAACATGCAATGGAATTTGGTTGATTTCATGATGTCGTAGGATTGATTGTGATTGGTTGAAATGTTGTGTTGAAGTCAACTTGAAGTCTCACTATAAACGGGTGTTGTGTGGAAGTGAGCAGGAAGTCTCACTATAAACGGGTGTTGTGTTAAAGTGAGTGGGATGTATCGCTACAAATGAGTATTGTGTTGAAGTGAGAAGGTATTCTCACTATAAATGGGTGATGTATAGTGGTCAAAAGAGACACTATGTGGGTAGTGGTCGGAAGTGCCGCTACTTGTGCTTGGGTTAACGTGTTGGGTGGAAGTCCCACCATTATGATGGTTTGTGTGCATTTCTTTGCAAGATGGAATTTTTGTGCCAATGTGTAAATGATGACATGGTTCTGGCTTGTTTCTTGGCATTCCCTTGGTGGTTTGGTTTGGGTTAAATGGCTTGGTAAAGATGTGGTTGGAATATGGTGATTGTTTCATTTGTGATTCATTTTATAGAAAATGATTTATATAAATGTGCTAACAGTTTTATCCTAGTGGCCTATGTAGGGAAGTCATTTGGGGAAAACCTATTGAGTTTTAGTACTCACCCCCTGCTTTGGCATGTTGGTGTCCTTGGAGATGTCGTGTATCGTGATGTGGGCAAAGGTAAGGCATCATCCTATTTTGGTGGAGCTTTGTGATTCCTTGTCGGAGCTTGGAGCTTAGAGCTTGGTGTTGAGCTGGGGTGGTGTCTTGGCTTGTGGTGTTGGTTGTTAGTTTCCGCAATGTACTCTGATGTTGTGTGGACATGTTTGGTTGTATTGGCTTGGGTTGTTTTAAGGATCAAGTTGGTTGTCTTTTGGAAATGAATGGTTGGATTTTATTGACATGCATCATATAGTGGGTTGTTGGTTGATTTTTTCTTTAGGGAAAATCATTCCCCAATTGTTCATGGAGCCCTTGGCATTTATTGCCAGCCTTTTGGCGCCTTAGGAACGTCGCATAAGGCCAAGTAACCATCACCGCCTCCGCAAGCCAATGAGGTAGGGGCGGGGTGTTACAAGTAGTATTAGCTTGTTCGATCCTTGGTGTTGATAAGTGGTTTTGGAGTTGACATTCGATGTGGTATATTCCTTGAGTTGGGATGGTAGTAAGGCGTAGGATTTTTGGAACATGGAATGTATTGTATAAAAGGACGTAGCTAACCCTTTTATGCTGAAATTCAAGTTACCAGGGTGTTGTGTACATAAGTGTTTTGTAGAAACTTATAGGCATTAGATATCTCATTATTGTGGGTATAGCCAATGAGATGAGCATGACATGCATGATAGAAATGACTTCCCTCTAGGATGCATATTTCATTGGGGTATAATGATTTATGTTATTATATGAATGTGTGGATTTTGAGAAATCTGAATTGAGTTTCAAAATGGAAGGATTTGAAACCTGGAAACTGGTTGTATTTTTAAAATGGTTTGGTTTTCAAAAAGGGTGAACCATGGGAAATGTGAATTGGTGGAAATCCTTGTTGTGATATAGTTGTGTAACGTGATTTGAAATGAGATTTCGTGATTTCTACAAAAGTGAGACTCATGGTTTTGTTTTCTGTTTATAAAATTCGCACGGGGTAGGCATCGTAGAGACCAACCGGAGGAGGCTGCTAAGAATGTGGTAGCACATGAGCCTCAGGTGAACCAGAAGCTAGTGCAAAGCATAATTCGAGCTTTCCATGTAGTGGGAAGTGGAAATAAAGTGGATGAGCCAAGGCATGTGGATCATGCGGTTCAGTTCCAAAAGCAGAATCCACCCATCTTTAGGGGTTATTCAGAGCCAGAAAGGGCCGAAGAATGGCTGAATTGGATGAACAAGATCATTCAGTTCTTGGGGACACCGGAAGAGCTGAGAGTGAAGTTGGCCACGTCTTTGTTGGAAGATCTTCCCCTTCAGTGGTGGGAGTGGGTAGTCCAAGCGGGGATGGACCAGGGAATGATGTGGGAAGGCTTTGAGGAATTGCTTAACAAACAATTCTACCCACATACGTTCAGAATTCTGTATATGGCTAATTTCTTCAGTTTGAAGCAAGAGTTTATGTCGGTGACAGAGTATGTAGCCAAGTTCATGAACTTAGTGAGATTTGCACACGAGGTGGCGGGTAGCACGTCTTTGAAGGCAATAATATTTTAAGCGGGGTTAAGGCAAGAAATCTATTCAATGATAGTAGTGCTATGTATAGATGATTACACAAAAATGGTGAATATATCCTCGGTGGCTGAGAGGGATTCGTTGGGCGCTCCGAGTGGAGGAAGCATGGTGGTACCCATGGAAAATAGTGGGAACTCTAACGATGGGTTTAAGGGGTAGAGGGACACTTATTCCCAGGGCATGAATATGGCATATAATCCGACGGTAGGATCGGTCAATCTTCCTCCAAAGCCCCAGAGCAAGCTGGGATGTTTTCAATGTGGTTCAACAGGCCATATTAAGCGGGATTTTATGACACAACCTTGGGCATGTCATAATTTTAAGAAGATGGGGAATCTGCAGCATTATTGTCGGAATTCTCCAAGGTCAGGTGCGCATGAAACTCATTAGGGGTCGCAGACATCCTATGCTTCGATAGGATGGGGGCAGCAACATACCCCTCAATAGCAGAGTAAAGCGGGTCATGGTGATTCTCGGAATAACACGACACCTTAGCAGAGCAATAAAGAGAAGAGTGTGGCATGCAAGCATGTATTCAGAGCTGAGCAGGTTGTGGTTGATGATTAGTTGGAACCATATACAGTGTGAGGTACAATTCTTCTAAATTCTACCTTGATGCAAGTTTTGTTTGATACAGGTGCTTCACACTCATTTATTGCTGCACGTGTGGTTTATTTGTTGGGTTTAAGGATAGAAATTATTCCCTCGGTTTTGAAACATCAATCTCCTCTAGGTCGAAGAGAGTTTCATGAAATCTTGTGTAGAGAATGTTGTATCACTGTGGGTGAGGTTGAGATAGTGTGGAACTTATTAGTGGTTCAGATGGATGGGTATGATATAATCATGGGAATGGATTGGCTAGTGGCGTTCAGGGCTCACATTGATTGTGATGCGCTAACAGTGGCTTTTACGACACACAATGGTGTTTGACATCTCTTTAGAGGAGAGAGGCATGAAAGACAGGGTGCAATAGGTTTGTTGGAACCATCAGTGGGTACGTTATCGTATCAGTTGGCGATGTTGTTGTTGGAATCAGCAGAGGGTGTTGAGTAGACAGTTCTTCCAACAGTGGTGGATCAGTTCATGGATGTTTTTCCTGAAGAATTCATTGGGTTACCTCCCATAAGAGAAGTGGAGTTTACGATTGATCTCTTTCTAGGGACCAGTCTTATCTCACTTCCATCTTACTGGATGGCACTAGCTGAATTGCAGGAATTGAACGTCTAGTTAGAAGAGTTAGAAAACAAAGGGTTTATCCGGCCTAGCACATCTCCGTGGGCGGCGCCGGTGTTGTTTGTGAAAAAGGCGGATTGAACCTAGAGGTTATTTGTTGATTATCATAGACTTAACCAAGTAACAATAAAGAATAGATATCCACTTCCATGAATTGATGATTTTTTCGACTAGTTGAGGGGATCTCAGTGGTTCTCCAAGATCGACCTCAGGTCGAGATATCAACAATTGCGGGTGAGGAAGGAGGATATTCCTAAAACAACTTTCAGAAGTAGATATGGACATTATAAATATGTGGTTATTCCCTTTGATCTAACGAATGTGCTAGCGGTGTTTATGGCATTGATGAATCAGATATTTCAGAGATATCTGGATTTGTTTGTGGTGGTGTTTGTGGATGATATTCTGGTGTATTCATAGACAAGGGAGGAGCATGAGCAGCACTTAGAGGTAGTGCTAGGGATCTTTCAAGATCATCGGTTGTATGCCAAATTGTCAAAGTGTGACTTTTCGATATAGGAAGTCTATATTCTTGTCCATGTGATTTCTGAAAGGGTTGTTTCAGTGGATCCAGAAAAGATAGAGGCTGTTATCTCATGGAAACCACCAAATAATGTTTTTGAGATATGAAGTTTCCTCTATCTAGTTGGGTATTATTGGCATTTTGTTTATGATTTTTCACGATTATCCTCACCGATGATAGCTTTGACAAGAATGAATGTTCCTTTCTAGTGGAATGAACAGTTTCAGCAGTGTTTTGGAGAGCTAAAGGGCCACTTTACATCAGCACCAATCTTGGTTTTTCTAGAACCAGGAAGAGGGTACATGGTGTATTGTGATGCATTGGGATCAGGTTTGGGGTGCGTTATCATGAAAGGGGATCATGTGGTTTCATATGGCTCATGGAAGTTGAGGGTTCATGAGAAGAACTAACCAACTCATTATTTGGAGTTGGCAGCAGTGGTCCATGCTTTGAATTTCTGGCCTCATTATCTCTTCAGTGAGAAATTCACGGTATATACAGATCATAAGATCTTGAAGAATATTTTATCACGAAGGGATTTGAACTCGAGGAAAAGGAGATGGATAGAATATCTCTAGATGTTTGATTTTGCCTTAATGTTCACACCAGGTAATGGAAATTTGGTGGCAGATGCATTAAGTAGAAAATCATATGCTCAGGCTGTGAAGCAGGCATCAAATCAGTGGCAGTTGATGTCGGTTATAGCCAATATGTGGTTGTAATCTGAGGAAAAGGGTGATTGAGCGGTGTTTATTCCAGTTATGTTTATTCTTGACTTGGTTGGCCATGTTATAGAGGCCCAGATATCCGATTCGGAGTGTTTGACCTTGGGGTCGAGACTCAATGGTGGGGAGACCATTGAGGGTTGGAAACTGAATAGAGATTCAGTTTTGTGTTTTTGGAATCATATGGTTGTACCAGTTTCATGTCAGGAAGATATTATTAGAGTGTATCATCATTCCAGGTGGGCAGTACACCCTGGAATTTAGAAAATTTATAAATCGTTGAAAGCACAGTTCTTGTGGGCGGGTATGAAAAGAGGTGTGTCTGAGTTCTTTTCGAGATGCTTGACTTGTCAGCTGGTCAAGGTAGAGCATCAGAGGCCAGCAGGCATGTTGCAGTCTTTACCAATCCCTGTTTGGAAGTGGGTGCAGATAACGAAGGATTTTTTCACAGGTCTCCCAAGAACGGTCGAAAATCACGATGCTATTTTGGTGATAGTGGATCGGCTAACGAAGTCGGCCCATTTTATCCCGATTTGTGAATCTCATATGGTAGAGGATTTGTCCAAAATCTATATTCAGGAGGTGGTAAAGAGGCATGGTGTTTCTGTTTCGGTCGTATCCGATAGATATCCAAGGTTAATATCTCATTTCTGGAAATCCTTGCAGCAAGCCCTTGGGACGCAGTTGACGACGAGCACGGCGTATCACCCTCAGATGGATGACCAATCCGAGAGGACGATACAAACCATGGAGGATATGTTTTGGGGGTGTGTTATGGATTTTGGTGGATCATGGGTGGAGCATTTGTTATTGGTTGAGTTCTCGTATAATAGAAGTTATCAGGAATCCATACATATGGCTATGTTTGAAGCGTTGTATGGATGACCATGTTGTTCTCCACTATGTTGGGTGGAAATGGGTGAGTCTTCTATGGTTGGACCAAGTCTTGTCCAGAAGACTACAGAAAATATTAGGCGGATCAGGAAACAAATGGAGACAGCTCAGAGTCGTCAGAAATTGTTTGCGGATCATCGTCGATGACCATTGTCGTTCAAGGTGAGTGATCAGGTCTTTTGAGGATCTCTCCTAGGTTGGGACATCATTGGGTTGGGAAGAATGGAAAGTTATCTTTGAGGTATATTGGGACATTTGAGATTCTTGAGTGGGTTGGTGAGGTGGCTTATAGTTTGGCTTTTCCCCCAAGCTTCAGTGCAGTGCACAATGTGTTTCATGTGTCGCAGTTGAAAAAGTATCAGCCGGATCATGACCATGTGATTCGTTGGGATCATGTTGAGCTAGAACCGGATGCTTCTTTGGTGCACGTGCCAGTGCGAGATTTGGATAGGCAAGAGAATGTCTTGCGTGGTAATTGCATCAGTTTAGTTCATGTTTTGAGGCAACATGGTCAGATTCAAGAGGAGACTTGGGAGCAGGAGAAAGAGATGGTCGAGCAGTGGCCAGAGCACTTTCGGCAAAGGGTGGGTTCACTGCTTTCTGAGGACAGAAAGTCCAATGGTGGGGAGAATGTAGAACCCCCAGTTTGAGGAATATGGCCTTTGGTTATACATTTTTATTTATATAAAGTGCATGGAATGAGTTGGGAAGAGGTTGGGAGAGTTTGGAATTGTTTTGGATGAGTTTGGAGGCTTCTAAAGGGGTGCACGGTTTAAGCACGGTTAGTGGAAACTGTGCAGGTTCCCCAGGAAACCATGCAGACCCTTGTTCCCAAGACAGTACGCTCTGCATGGCCTATGCACGGTTTTCCAAACCATGTAGGTAAACTGTGTGGGCTCTCGAGGAAGTGGCATGAAACCGGTTAGCGCACAGTTTTCTAAATCGTGTGGCCACATAAAATTAGGGTTATAAAACTTGGGCTCACTCAGGATGGCCTCATTTCACTCCTCTCTTTCTCCCACTCGATCCTTACTAAGGATTTTGGGTTCTCAGGGGTCTAGGGTTCCCTCCCACTCGGTTTGGAAGGATTTCAAAGGGGATTCAAGGTGGATCGATGGTGTTTGTTTCCAGGCAAGTCTCTCCTCTTGTTTCTCTCGTGTTTTCTCTAGATCCACTTCCCTATCTTTCTTTGTTTTCTAGATATACAATTATGGTGTGTAGATCAAGTGTTGGGGTTTCCTTGTATGTTAATTCAAAGGCTTGGGTTGTTTAGGGAAGGTGATCTAGAGAGGGGTCGGTGGTGCGTTCGCCGGATTTGAGGCATTGTTTGTTGTGGGTCAAGTTCACCGGAACCCTAAAGGTAAGTGGATTCTCTCTCGACTCCACTTGGTTAGAACTAGTGTTTACATGTTACAATTAATTTGTTGTGATAAAAATTAATTGTGTTTGTTATGCGAAAGTGGATGGAAATCCATTTGGGGATTTTTGGGAAAAAGGGGGTTTCATGGTGAAATGCTATTGTGGTGAATTTTAAAATGGGGATTTTAAAATTGAATGCTATGGTTAAATTGAGAATTGATTGATGAAAAATGGTTTTCAAGAAAAATGGTGGTTTTATTGAAATGGGGTTTGGCATGGAAAATGGTTTTCAATAAATTGGGATTTATTGATGTGGATTAACATGCAATGGAATTTGGTTGATTGCATGATGTTTTAGGCTTGATTGTGATTGGTTGAAATGTTGTGTTGAAGTGAGAGAGAAGTCTCACTATAAATGGGTGTTGTGTTGAAGTGAGTGAGAAGTCTCACTATAAACGGGTGTTGTGTGGAAGTGATTCGGAAGTCTCACTATAAATGGGTGTTGTGTCGAAGTGAGTGGTATTTCTCACTATAAACGGGTGATGTATAGTGGTCTAAAGATCCACTATGTGGGTAGTACAAGAAGTGCTGCTACTTGTGCTTGGGTGAACGTGTTGGGCGGAAGTCCCACCGTTTTGATGGTTTGTGTGTATTTGTTTTCTAGATGGAATTTTTGTGCCAATGTGTAAATGATGACATGGTTGTGGCTTGTTTCTTGGATTTCCCTTGGTGGTTTGGTTTGGGTGAAATGTCATAGTAAAGACGTTGTTGGAATATGGTGATTGTTTCATTTGTGATTCATTTTATATAAACTGATTTATATAAATGTGCTAACGGTTTTATCCTAGTGGCGTGTGTAGGGAAGTCATTTGGGGAAAACCTACTGAGTTTTAGTACTCACCCCCATCTTTGGCAGGTTGGTGTATTTGCAGATGTCATGTATCGTGACATGGGAAAAGGTAAGGCATCATCATCCTTTGGTGGAGCTTTGGGATTCCTTGTTGGATCTTGGAGCTTGGAGCTTGGTGTGGAGATGGGGTGGTGTCTTGGCTTGTGGTGTTGGTTGTTAGTTTCCGCAGTGTACTCTGATGTTGTGTGGACATGTTTGGCTGTATTGGCTTGGGTTGTTTTATGGATCAACTTGGTTGTCTTTTGGAAATGAATGGTTGGATTTTATTGACATGAATCATATAGTGGGTTGTTGGTTGATTTTGTCTTTAGGGAAAATCGTTCCCCAATTGTTTTTGGAGACCTCGATATTTATTGCTAGCCTTTGGCACCTTGGGAACGTCGCTTGAGGCCAAGTAACCCACACCGCCTCCTCAAGCCAATGAGGTAGTGGCGGGGTGTTACAAGTGGTATCATATTGTTCGATCCTGGGTGTTGATCAGTGGTTTTGGAGTTGACATTCGATGTGGTATATTCCTTGAGTCGGGATGGTAGTAAGGCGTAGGATTGTCGGAACATGGAATTTATAGTATAAAAGGACTTAGCTTACCCTTTTATGATGAAATTATATTTACCAGGGTGTTGTGTACATAAGTGTTTTAGAGACCCTTAGAGGCATTGGATATCTCATTTTTGGGGGTATAGCCAATAAAATGACCATGACATGCATGGTAGAAATGAATTCCCTCTAGGATGCATATTTCATTAAGGTATAATGATTTATGGTATGATATGAATGTGTGGAATTTGAAAAATCTTAATTGAGTTTCAAAACTGAATGATTTGAAACATGGAAACTAGTGGTATTTTGAAAATTGTTTGGTTTACAAAAAGGGTGAACCATGGGAAATGTGAATTGGTGGAAAGCCTTATTGTGATAGCATTGTGTAATGTGATTTGAAATGGGATTACATGATGTCTACGAAAGTTAGACTCATGGTTTGTTTTCTGTTTATAGAAATGGCACTAGGTAGGAATCATAGAGACCAACCGGAGGAGGTTGCTAAGAATGTGGTAGCACCTGAGCCCCATGTGAACCAACAGCTAGTGCAAAGCATAGTTCATGCTTTCCAAGCTAGGGGAAGTGGAAATAAAGTGGATGGTCCAAGGCATGTGGGTCATGCGGTTCAGTTCCAAAAGCAGAATCCACCCATCTTTAGGGGTGATTCAGAGCCAGAAAGGGCCGAAGCATGGCTAAATAGGATGAACATGATCTTTGAGTTCTTGGGAGAACCGCCAGAGCTGAGAGTGATGTTGTCCACATATATATTGGAAGATCTTTCCTTTTAGTTGTGGAATTTGGTAGTCCAAGCAGTGAAGAACAAGGGTATGATGTGGGAAGGCTTTGAGGAATTGTTTAAAAAACAATTCTACCCACATATGTTCAGAATTCAGCGTATGACTGATTTCTTCATTTTTAAGCAAGAGCTTATGTTGGTGATAGAGTATGCAGCCAAGTTCATGAACTTAGTGTGGTTTTCACCCAAGGTGGTGGGTATCACGTCTTTGAAGGCAAGAATATTTGAAGCGGGATTAAGGTAAGAAATCCATTAAAAGATAGTGGTGCTGTGTATAGATTATTACACTGAAATGGTGAATATAGCCTCGGTGGCTGAGCGGGATTTGTTTGGCGCTCCGGGTGGAGGAAGCATGGTGGTACCCATGGAAAAGAGTGAGAACTCTAATGCTGGGTTTAAGTGGAAGAGGGACACTTATTCCCATGGTGGGAATGTGGCATATAATCCAATGGTAGGATCGGTGAATCTTCCTCCAAAGCCCCAGAGCAGGCTGGGATGTATTCAATGTGGTTCTACATGCCACATTAAGCGGGATTTTATGACACAACCTTGGGCATGTCATAATTGTAATAAGATGGGGCATCTATAGTGTTATTGTCCGAATGCTCCATGGTTGGGTGTGCGTGACACTCCTCAGGGGTCGCAGACGTCGTATGCTTCGACGGGACGGGGGCAGCAGCATACCCCTCGACAGGAGAGTAATGCAGGTCATGGTGATTCTCAAAATACCACGACGCCTCATCAGAGCAATTAAGAGTAGAGAGTGGCAAGAAAGAATGTATTCAGAGCTGAGCAGGTTGTGATGGATGATCAGTCGGGACCATCTATGGTGCAAGGTACAATTCTTATAATTTCTACCTTGATGCAAGTGTTGTTTGATACGAGTGCTTCACACTCTTTTATTGATGCACGTGTGGTTGATTTCCTGGGTTTAAGGGTAGAAATGATGCCCTCAGTTTTGAAACATCGAACTCCTCTAGGTTGAAGAGAGTTTCAAGCCTTCTTGTGTAAAGAATTTTGTATCGATGTGGGCGAGGTTGAGATAGTGTGGAACTTCTTAGTGATTCAAAAGGATGTGTTTGATGTAATCCTGGGAATGGATTGGATAGTGGCGTTCAAGGCTCACATTGATTGTGATGTGAGTAAATTGGGTTTTATGACACACGATGGTGTTAGACATCTATTTAGAGGAGAGAGGCATGAAAGACAGGGTACAACAGGTTTGTTGGCACCATCAGTGGGTAAATTATCATATTAGTTGGCGGTGTTGTCGTTGGAATAAGCGGAGGGTGTTGAGAAGAATGTTCTTCAGGCAGTGGTGGATCAGTTCATGGATGTTTTTCCTGAAGAATTCTCTGGGTTACCTCCTGTAAGAGAAGTGAATTTTACGATTGATCTCCTTCCGGGGACCAGTCCTATCTCACTTCCGTCTTACCGGATGGCACCAGCTGAATTGCCGGAATTTAAGGTCGAGTTGGAAGAGTTAGAAAAAAAAGGGTTTGTCTGGCCTTGCACATCTTCGTGGGCGGCGCCGGTGTTGTTTGTGAAAAAGGAGGATAGAACCCTAATGCTATATGTTGATTATCTTAGACCTAACCAAGTAACAATAAAGAACAAATATCCACTTCTATGAATTGATGATTTGTTCGACCAGTTGAGGGGAGCTCAGTGGTTCTCCAAGATCGACCTCAGGTCGGGATATCATCAATTGCGGGTGAGGAAGGAAGATATTCCTAAAACAGATTCCAGAAGTTGATATGGCCATTATGACTATGTGGTTATGCCCTTTGGTGTAATGAATACACTAGTGGTGTTTATGGTATTGATGAATCAGATATTTCAGAGATATCTGGATTCGTTTGTGGTGGTGTGTGTGGATGATATTCTGGTTTATTCAAAGACAAGGGAGGAGCATGAGCAGTAGTTTGCGATAGTGCTAGGGATCATGCAAGATCATCCGTTGTATGCCAAATTGTCAAAGTGTGACTTTTGGATACAGGAAGTCCATTTTCTTGGCCATGTGATTTCTGAAAGGGGCGTTTCAGTGGATCCGGAAAAGATATAGGTTGTTATCTAATGGCAACCGTGAAAGAATGTTTTTATGATACGGAGTTTCCTTGGAGTAGCGGGGTATTATCAGCATTTTGTTCGTGATTTTTCATGATTAGCCTCGCTGATGACATCTTTGACAAGAAAGAATGTTCCATTCCAGTGGAATGAATAGTGTGAATAGTGTTTTGAAGAGCTAAATGGTCGTCTTACATCAGCACCAATCTTGGTTTTTCCAGAACCAGGAAGAGGGTACGTGGTGTATTGTGATGCATCAAAATCAGGGTTGGGGTGCATTCTCATGCAAGGGGATCATGTGGTTTCATATGGCTCACGGTAGTTGAGGGTGTATGAGAAGAACTACACAACTCATCATTTAGAGTTGGCAGCAATGGTCCATGCATTGAAGGTGTGGTGTCATTATCTCTTCGGTGATAAATTCACAGTATATACATATCATAAGAGCTTGAAGCATATTTTCTCACAAAAGGATTTGAACTTGAGGCAAAGGAGATGGATGGAATATCTCCAGATGTTTGATTTTGAATTAATGTACAGACCAGGTAAGGGAAATTTGGTGGTAGACGCATTAAGTAGAAAATCATATGCTCATGTGGTGAAGCAGGCATCAGATTAGTGGCAGTTGATGTTGGTTATAGCCGATATGCAGTTGGAATGTGAGGAACGAGGTGATCAAGCGGTCTTATTTCCAGTTATGTTGATTCCTGACTTGGTTGGCCAAGTTAGAGAGGAACATATATCCGATTCGGAGTGCGTGACATTGGGGTCGAGACTCAATGGTGGGGAGACCATTGAGGGTTGGAAACTGAATGGAGATTCAGTTTTGTGTATTTAGAATAAGATGGTTGTACTAGTTTCTTTTCAGAATGAGCTTCTCAGGGCGTATCATCATTCTAGTTGAGCAGTACACCCTGGAATTCAGAAAATGTATAAAGCATTGAAAGCACAGTTCTAGTGGGCTGGTATGAAAAGAGGTGTGGGTGATTTCGTTTCGAGATGATTGACTTGTCAGCAGGTCAAGGCAGAGCATCAGAGGCCAGCATGCATGTTGTAGTATTTACCAATCCCTGTTTGGAAGTGGGAGTAGATAGCGATGGATTTTGTCATAGGTCTCCCAAGAACGGTCAGAAATCATGAAGCCATTTGGGTGATAGTGGATCGGCTAACGAAGTTGACCAATTTTATCCCGATTTGTGAATCTCATACGGTGGAGGATCTATCCAAAATCTATATCCGGGAGGTGGTAAGGAGGTATGGTGTTCTAGTTTCAATCATATCGGATAGAGATCCAATGTTTACATCTGGTTTCTGGAAATCCTTGCAGCAAGACCATGGGACGTTGTTGATGATGAGCATGGCGTATCACCCTCAGACGGATGGCCAATCTGAGAGGACGATACAAACCATGGAGAATCTGTTGCGGGATTGTGTTACGGATTTTGGTGGATCATGGGAGGAGCATTTATCATTGGTTGATTTCTCATTTAACAACGGTTATCAGGAATCCATACAGATGGCTCTGTTTGAAGCGCTGTATGGACGACCATGTTGATCTCCACTATGTTGGGTGGAATCGGGTGAGTCTTCTATGGTTGGACTAAGTCTTGTCCAGGAGACTACAGGAAAGATCAAGCTGATTAGGAAAAGAATGGAGACGGATCAGAGTCGTCAGAAATCGTACGCGGATCATCGTCGACGACCGTTGTCATTTGAGGTGAGTGATCATGTGTTCTTGAAGATCTCTCCTAGGTTGGGACATCGTCGGATTGGGAAGAAGGGAATGTTATCTCTGAGGTATATTTGGCCTTTTGAGATTCTTGACCAGGTTGGTGAGGTGTCTTATTGTTTGGCTTTGAAACCTAGGTTCAGTGCGGTGCACAATGTGTTTCATGTGTCGTAGTTGAAAAAGTATCAGCCGGATCGTAGCCATGTGATTCGTTGGGATCATGTTGAGCTAGAACCAGTTGCTTCTATGGTGCACGTGCCAGTGCGGGTTGTGGATATGCAAGAGAAAGTCATTTGTGGTAAGAGCATCTATTTAGTTGGTGCTCTGTGGCAACATGGTCAGATTCAAGAGGAGACATGTGAGCGGGAGAAAGGGATGGTCGAGCAGTGGCCCGAGTTCTTTCAACAAAGGGCGGGTTCACTACTTTTCGAGGACGGAAAGTCTAATTGTGGGGAGAATGTAGCACCCCCGGTTTGAGGTATGCGGCCTTTTATATGAATTTTTATGTATTTAATGTTCATGGAATGAGTTGTGAAGAGGTTGGAAGAGTTTTGAATGGTTTTGGATGAGTTTTGAGGGTTTTAAAGGGATGCACGGTTTAAGAACGGTTAGTAGAAACCATGCAGGTTCCCCAGGACACCATGCCGACCCTTGTTCTTGAGACAGTATGCTCCGTACGGCCTGCACACGGTTTTCCAAACCATGCGGGTAAACAATGCTGACCCTGGCTCTCAAGGCAGTGGCGTGCGCATGGTTAGCACACAGTTTCCTAAAACGTGCGGGCTAAACCGTGTGGCCACATAAAATTAGGGTTATAAAACCCGGGCTCACTCGAGATTGCCTCATTTCACCCCTCTCTTCCTCCCACTCAAGCCTCACTCAGGATTTTGGGTTCTCCGGGGTCTAGGGTGCTCTCCCACTCGGTTTGGAAGGATTTCGAATGGGATTCAAGGTGGTTCGAAGGTGTTTGCTTCTGGGTAAGTCTCTCCTCTTGTTTCTCTTGTGTTTTATCTAGATCTACTTCACAATCTTTCTAGGTTTTTTTGATATAAACTTGTGTTGTGTGGATCTAGTGTTGGGGTTGCCTTGAATGTTAATTTGATGTCATGTGATGGTTAGGGAAGGTGATCTAGAGAGGTGCTGGTGGTGTGTTCGCCAGATTTGAGGCATGGTTTGTTGTGGGTCGAGTTCTCCGGAACCCTAAAGGCATGTGGCTTCTCTCTCAACTCTACATGGATAAAACTTGTGGTTACATGTTAAAATTAAATTGTTGTGCTAAAAATTAATTGTGTTTGTTATGAAAAAGTGGTTGGAAATCCATTTTGAGGATTTTTGGGGAAAAGGGGGTTTCATGGTTAAATGCTATTGTCATGAATTTTAAAATAGGAATTTTAAAATAGAATGATATGGTTAAATTGTGAAATGATTGATGAAAAATGGTTTTCAATAAAAAGGGTGGTTTTATTGAAATGGGGATTGGAATGGAAAATGGTTTTCAATAAATTGGGATTTATTGAGGTGGATTAACATGCAATGGAATTTGGTTGATTGCATGATGTTTTAGGATTGATTGTGATTGGTTGAAATGTTGTGTTGAGGTGAGTGGGATGTCTCACTATAAATGGGTGTTGTGTTGAAGTGAGCGGGAAGTCTCACTATAAATGGTTGTTGTGTTGAATTGAGCGGGAAGTCTCACTATAAACGGGTGTTGTGTTGAAGTGAGAGGGAAGTCTCACTATAAACGGGTGATGTATAGTGGTCGAAAGATCCACTATGTGGGTAGTGGTAGGAAGTGCTGCTACTTGTGCTCGGGTGAACGTGTTGGGCGAAAGTCCCACCGTTTTTATGGTTTTTCTGCATTTATTTGCTAGATTATATTTTTGTGCCAATGTGTAAATGATGAAATGGTTGTGGCTTGTTTCTTGGCATTCCCATGGTGGTTTGGTTTGGGTGAAATGGCTTGGTAAAGACCTGGTTGGCATATGGTGATTTTTGTATTTGTGATTCATTTTATATAAACTGATTTATATAAATTTTCTAACGGTTTTATCTTAGTGGGGTGTGTAGGGAAGTAATTTGGGGAAAACCTACTATGTTTTAATACTCACCCCCTGCTATGGAACTTTGGTGTCTTTGCAGATGTCGTGTATCGTGAGGTGGGAAAAGGTAAGGCATCATCCTCCTTTGGTGGAGCTTTGTGATTCCTTGTTGGAACTTCGATCTTGGAGCTTGGTGTAAAGATGGGGTGGTGTCATGGCTTGTGGTGTTGGTTGTTAGTTTCCGTAGTGTACTCTGATGTTGTGTGGACATGTTTGGTTGTATTGGATTGGGTTGTTTTATGGGACAACATGGTTGTCTTTATGAAATAAATGGTTGGATTTTATATATATGCATCATATAGTGGGTTGTTGGTTGATTTTGTCTTTAGGGAAAATCCTTCCCCAATTGTTCTTGGAGCCCTCGGCATTTATTGCCCACCTTTGGCGCCTTGGGAATGTCGCTTATGGCCAAGTAACCCTCACAGCCTCTCAATCCAATGAGGTAGGGGCGTGGTGTTACAATAGGTAAGTTTAAAATTCATTGGGGTATATCACTATTCATAAGGGTATATTACTATTAATAAGGGTAACTTACAATTCACCGAAATTTTTGTTTGTTCTATTAGATTCCAAACATCTTACAGATCACAACCAGATAGGTCAGATTTTCGAAATTCAAAATAGAGAAGTGGGAAAATTAAGTTTAACAGCTAGGTTATAAATATCACATAGTACTCAGTAGTTCATTTATGCAAAAAACTTTCTATTAAAATTTGTGATGTTACATTCTTAACCCTTTAAATGAATTTATCCCTCTCAATTCGTTCAATGTACATGTGATTAAGAATTTATATATTGATAATTAAGATAAAATATTTTCTTATGTGTACCTAATTATGTGGATGTTGAAAATTTAATATTAAAATGTCTACCTGTAATCTCTAATGTTTTCTAGAACATTCATCTAATACCAAATGTATAGCCCGGAACCCACACGTCTGGATTCAGTACTAAAACATGTTGTGTACTTAATTTTTATAAAGGACAAAATAAAATATATAGTTTATTATAAATTATAGAACCTTTTCAAGTCTTGGTTCTGGAGGATTTGATGTCACATACATAACTTTGACAACATAAAACAAAAAAATTATTTAATTCATTCTTCTCCAGCGTTTAATTGTCCCTTGAAAATACCATGGTATACTAATCATATAAGTATACACATCAAAAGGGGTGACCTAAATTTCTGGTAAGAGGATAGATAAAGGAAATATAGTCATGGGTGAAAAAAATCACAATATAGGAAAAGGATCATGAACTTGCGAAGAATCATTATTAAACGTCTTGAAATGTGGAAATGCATAAAATTGATATATCACGTCTTAGTGGTTAACTACCAAACATAGGTGTGAAAAATGAAAGAATAATTTTCATGCATCATTTCACATTTACTAATTAAATTCATCACTTTACCCAATGAATTGGAGAGCTATATAATTCTATTCTCACCCCTCACATTATAACATTCATTCTGCACTATATAATATCGGGAGCACCCATCACATCGTAACATTATCATTATCTGGATTGCCACATAGAAATATATCAAAATATGATCATAAATAATCAATGGAAATGAATGGTTTTCACATCATAATAATTCATTAATAATATTTGGGTTCCCAAAAGAATGTGGGGATAACATACTTGGTACAAGAACCACAAACCTTGAGTGATAAATAAAAGGTGTCTTTCTAAAAGGGGAGTTATTTTAGAAATAATTTATTTTATGTAAACTCTAGTGAAAAACATGTATACACTGGAAATTATTTTATAATTAGGAAAAAAAGTTTTTAAGGAGTAATCAATCCAGAAAATGGAGTGAAAGTGGAAGAACCCGAATAAAAAAGGTTGGGTTCGAGAAGTTACCCTTACCTTGTTTCTGAACACTTTCTTCAATTTAATATCTTGTATAACCACATAGGATTAATTATTTAAAACTTTAATAATTTTTTTAAATAAATATGGTTAATTATGGTTTCATTAAGTTATTTAATGGTCCTTCAGATGACTTATAGAGTTTAAATCCATTGTGGAGGAATGTTCATTTTTATCGATTTCTTGAACAGTTCACTTGTATTCATAAATGGATGTTCATGTAGAGAATTTAAAAAAAACAGGAACTGATATTACAAGTTATTAATTATATTACAGGAGTTTAAATGACCTTATAATGAATTATGTTATATACCATATGTACGAATCATTAGTTAAAATTTAATGATGATCTTCTCGGTTAATTCGGGTGATTTTCAACAATAACAAACTTGTTTTGTTTAATAATTTAGTAAAATATAAATAAATTAGTTCTATAACATGAAATAGGATATAATACATATGAAATAATTTGTTTCAACCATAAAAATGGTTTCATGACCATATCTAAAGGCATTAAAGAAAAAAATAATGCAAGTTGTTCTTGAAGGTGATAAATTATAACCTTATAAACAACATTTTCTTTTCTAAAATTAAATGTAGGGGAGTACTAGTTGGATGATATATTATCCCATAAGTATCAAAAAAATATATTATATATGACATAATTTAGTTAGCATACAATTTAGATGAGTATAGGTGGGAGAGATTAAGAGAATAACTTGAAATTTAAATTAAATTTAAGGATAAGAGAGAGGGAAGTTTCCACCTGATTTCTCCTCTTGAGATCATCCTTAAGGAAACTAAGAATGGTATAATGATGAGACCTGAATCTCTTGTTTGTGTGAGAAGGGATTGAGAATATTCTTGGGTAGTGTATAAAAAATTCTTGAAAAATGATATGTGGCAGGAAATGAGGTTGTGAAGGGTGTTATTTTTAGTGGAGGGGATATGTGATTCATCAATTGTAAATTCATTAATTAATAATTTCTCTACTAGATAAGGAATAATGAGTCTTTCATGACCATGAATAGTAATTTAATCATGTGAATCCAAACCAATTTGGAATACATTAGTAGAACATCATACATGACTCTATAATTTTTGTATTTAGCTTATTTTGAAAATTATGGTATTTCACTAATCATTACAATTCAATATTTCAGAAAAATTACAGAAATTTATCCCACCCATTTTTAATATGTAGAATCCAAAAATGAATTCCAGTTTTGAAAAATTATTTTTCAATATATTTTAATTTAAATATTTAATTTAGCATGAAATTTATTATTTAAAAACATGTTTTAAAACATTCATTTAGTTATTAAAAAATATTGGTACATCAAAATTTCACATGAATATTTTTTTTATACTATCATAGGTATGGTTATTAATCATTATGGTATATCACTATATATAATGGTATGTTACTATTCATAAGGGTAGGTTACTATTGAACAAAAAATATGTTTGTTCTATTATGCTCCAAACATCTTACTGATCATAATTGTGTATGTCATATTATTGAAATTCAAAATAGAGAAGTGAAAAAAATAAGTTTAACATCTTGGTTATAATTATCACATAATACTCAGTAGTTCATTTAACAACATAGTTTTTCCTTTGAAAATATTGGGATATTATAGTTATGATCAAGAAAAATTATGTGTGTGGGATTTATATGATATAATCGATACAATCAAATTTTTGGTTCTTTGTTTTATATTTGGAGATGTTGTTAGTCTAATATATGAGTTCACTGGGTATTCTCTTTATAAAAGATGATTCTAGTGGTCAGTTTCATCACCATAAATAAAATATTATATTTGTTGTTTCTTTGTTATTATGATCAAGAAAAATCCTTTTATATCCTCTGGAATTCGGCTTCCATCATTTCTGTTATGAATAATATTTTTTTTCTTTATTTTACTTATAAGTTTTATTGATGATATATTATGCATAGATATATGTGTGTAAGGTTTTCTTTGATATCATTCGTCACTTGATGATCCTTTTTAAATCAATATGTTGGAAATCACCCCCCCCACACACAAAGTAATGACCATTTAGTTTTTAGGTTAATTATACTGAATTTAGTAACGTATGGTTTTGAACTATGAGGTATATACATTTATTTCCCTCATAAAAGAACAATTATGATGAGGATTCCATGTAAAACATTCACAAGTGATGTTATTATAGAGTACCACCCATATTATCAACTACCATGTGAAAATATAATTCTTATTAGTCACCACATTAATAAAAAATGTATTATAATGTTCTTTCCTTAGTGTGGGTGGGGTTTTCCCAACTATTAATATTCAAGATAATGATAAAGGAAACCTCATGAGAAGATCATTAAGAAAAATTATTCTTATATAATGCAGAAATATATGGTTTTATTCATAGTTAATTTTTTTATTTTAATTTTCAAGAAAACAGATACGTTCATTGTTTTATTGTACTTTCCAAATAGGTTAAAAAAAATTTACATTTAATATAGGTTGACATGTTTTCATCATAAATCTTCCTAAATGAGACACCAACTGTGCTCAGAAAAGAGAACAATATTGAAACAAACCTAAAATATGCCATTGGAAACTAACAATCATAATATTTATAATTGCCAAAAATTATTGTCATTACCCTATAGAGCGCATAATGGATGTTAGTAAATGATATTTCAAAAATTAAGAAACATATTATTAAATAATAATCTATTATGAGTCTATATTTCAATAGTGTTAAATTATATAATGTATAGAAATAAAGGAATTATCAAATCCACCCATAGTAATCAAAATTTAAATTTAATAAATTAGTAAAACCAATATCCAATATTCATTATGTGTATATAAAAGTTATCACCAACTATATTCATTTAAGATTACCCATACGATTAACAATCACCAATATACTCCATTATCAACTATATATTGATAAATAGTATATAAAAGTATGTGTAACTCTACTAGCATACTCAGTATATCATACACAAAGTGGTATAAATGAATAAAAAATATTTCTTTTTTATTAATAATAATCATTGTTAAACTATCATTCATTGTTATCTTCGCCCAATTTAGCTACTATTATTTTTGAACTATGTGAACTCTCAAGTATGGAATACTACCTCCTAAGTGATATTTAATTCATAATCATATATATTAATAATATATGTAAAATATTAGCGATATCACTAGCTATCACACTCCCCAAATAAAAAATATGTATATTATATCAGACACTTTTATAACATAGAATGATCATCGTACAAACATACACAAAATTTCTTATAAAATGTGTTCCTATAACATCTAATGGTATGTAACCACCCCACTATCATAACTATATCAATAAAAATTAAGGTTGATGGTGGAAAAACTAATA
The DNA here is from genome assembly GCA_963277665.1 of Viscum album. Taxonomy (NCBI): domain Eukaryota; kingdom Viridiplantae; phylum Streptophyta; class Magnoliopsida; order Santalales; family Viscaceae; genus Viscum; species Viscum album. The sequence goes on along the minus strand of OY728127.1, from coordinate 1,226,303,852 downwards.
TTTCAATATAATTTCATAAAACTAATTAAATATTTGGGTTCCCCAAATGAAATTGTCTCAGGTGGTTGGTTTCATAACAAATGGAACTCCCTTAACTGAAGTAACATCAAAATAAAATTATAAATAACTCAGTTATCTGAGCCGATCATCGAACTAAAAATAATTAATAATAATATTCATCAAATTATAATAATATTTTTTCATATTCCTTCTCCCATGTGTCCAAGACAGTAATGTTGAGTTGGTATCGAAATAAAAAATTGGCTATCATGTTTATATGAATATCACGAAATCTGGTCATAATGAAATATACTTGATATAAATTTCCAAAAAAACTATCTGAACACAAAATAAAATTTATAAAATACTAGGTAAATTTCTTTTCTTGAGTATCCACGTATTTAATCAATAATTTATTTTCTCCCTAATCCAAAAAATCTTTAGATAAATCATATATATATATATATATCATTTCATGGGAATGTAACTAAGGATGAAAACCATTGATTTTGAAATGATTTCATAGAAGTTGAATATAATTGATGATCAAACATGTAATTATATATATATAATGAGTGATTGAACAAACTCATCATAATACATACTCACCTTTATACAATAATTTAAAATTATATAGTCATTATCCAATATAATTCACCATGTCACATCACCTAGGTCAACCATTAGCATGGCCTAAAAAATGATCCAGATCATCTTCAGTTGGTTTCAAGTGCTAGGGGTACTATATATATCAATTTGAAAATAATATTACCATATTTGATAAATAATAACTGAGTTTGGGAATCATACTGAGAATCTAGCATGGTGAATACATAAACATAGATTCATTGAAACATAGAATAAAAAATATTAAAATATATATAAAAATCATTGATTCATTTACCAAAATAAATTTACCAAATTATTTTCGTCTGAATATAAATAATTATGGTATATCATAAGTTTAACTTAAAATCTAAAACCTACTGGAAACACTAAATTTTTTAGTATGTACGTTGTACACTATGAAAAAAGAAGATTCCAAATTATGAAATAGTAGATTTCTTTATGACCATCGGTCACCCTCTAACATTGTGAAATGTTAAAAATCATGAAATCTAATGTAGGATTTATCAAAAGAGAGTATTTTATGAAGAACATAATACTAAATCATCAACCAATTATAACAATACCGAGTCGTATAAGTATTGTTTATGAATTTTTTTTTATAATATCAAAAATATTCTATTCCATGAAATGCATTTTATAATTTTTTGAATAAATTATTCCATGATATATAATTTATAAATATAATCATTGTAACTATTATGAAATACAAACACCGTACACATACACCTCATCTCCAATTTATTAAAATAATGAAAACACATTTGAAGAATGAAAATCAATTCTTGGAAATCCATTTAAAACCCATTCTAGTAGAAATAATCAAATAGTATTATTTATATTAATATTGAGAGAGGTTTTAAAATTACAATAATAAATATATATTAATTAAATCATTTATATTGTATATAAAAATAGTAAAAGAACAAACAAAAGGACAATAATGTAATATGGTCAGGATTTGTATTCAACATGGATAATAATGATATTAAAACCTAAAATGTAATGAAAATAATGATATATATGATTGTTTTTATATAAAAAATTACACAGATAATTGAAAAAGAATATTTCTAAAATAAATCAATAAACGGAAATGATCAAATATTATAAATTGAAAACAAAATATCAATTTTATTTAAAATAAATAGAAAAACAAATAACACAATTGAATAATATCAATATCGATTTTAAGGTTATGAATTTGAATAATGGGATACTCAATATTCTATAACATGAAACCCCATAAACAAGCCTCAATGAATCTCCCCAATGTTAATTATGACAATAAATTCTTGAATCCATATTTTAACCCATATCCAAAGCTGTGTTATTTGAAACAGCACACCAACAACTATTTATATTTCTGTCCAAAACTAGCTTGTATGAACACTAGGTTTAGTGGAATCCTATATTAGTAGTGGAAATTATAAATAATGTACAATATATTCTTCATTAATAGAGAAGTAATTGAAAATCAAATTATTGGAATCAAATATAAAATATAAAATCAATGATATTCTAGGCAGAGTGGAATCAATATGTGAAATATATTAGTCATTGGTTACTTCAAAATAACTCTAGGATCTGATGAACCACATCCAATTTAATGAAACAGAAAATTAATTTTAAATTTTCTCTATATAATGGAATTTCTAATAGATAATTCTAACACAAAATAAACATAAACTAATAAATATATTATTGGAAATAAATATAAAAACAAAATGAAAACTAATAAGAAAAACCAAATATTAATCACAAATTATAATAGATTGTTAGAATCAATTAACCTATTAAAACAATGGTATTAAATTTAATTAACAATTAAATATCCAAACACGCATCTAATGAAAATTAATAATCTATTATCCTCTCAATACATCAATAAAATTACTATAAAACCATAATGAAAATGCATCAAAGCAATAATAATCACATTTAAAAATAATTATAAATAATTTTTAATATAATAAAAACATTATAGTTGACTATTTAAATATTAAAACTTCATTCATATTAGAAATATTTAGAACCACCATGTTAGAAAAATCAGTTAATTACAAAAAAGTAATAACTTCTATCCATTTTAGAACCTAGTTAGTTATAAAACAAATACATGAAAATATAATACTAAATATTAACAAAACTAAATAATAATATGTAATATCATAAAAAAAATATTGAAAATGGTTTAAAAATAGAATTCCCAAAAATTAATCCAGAAAAAAATTATAATTAAACTCCAAACTATGCCTTTTTGAATTTTTAGGTGAGTTTCAATACATGAATAGGATGAAAAAAAAAGAATTAGTATGTTAACACTATAAATTTTTGATCACTTTTTTTAATCATACCCAATCCTATTTTTCTTCCACCATCTATGATTAAAATAAGTTAAGTGATCATAAAAGAGAATAAATGGACTTCTATAATTTACAGAGTCACATGGGGTCAAGAAAGGGGATCTCAAGAGGCCATGTTAGGGAAATGTCGAAGATTATAAGGATATCCATGGGTGATTTATGTTTCGAAATATGAAGGAAAATAATTATTGTTTTCATAAAATATAATGTTGTGGAATATGGATTTTATAAAATAAAAAACTAAAAAATCAACCTCATTTGGACACACAGTTTAACAAACCATGCACTAATGCTTTGAGGACCATTGAATACTTTTTAATTATTAAATGGTTTGGTTAAATAGTTTACCAAATCATGCACCCAACACTATATTAAATTCATCCTATATAAGGATATCTTGTAAAATTCCCCTTAACTATTCGAAAAAATGATGGATTAATCAAATGTATAATTAAGAGACATGGATTCTAATTCTCATAAAACTTTATATATGTTATATTGTCTCTCAATACATATCATTATATTGAATAAGAATATACCCATAATATGTTTTTATGTTTCTCTAAGGTATTATATGATTGTCATTACTTGAGATTTTCATTCCTTGAAAAATCATTATTATTTGTTATGAATTAGTCAAAAAAAATTTATTTTTTGAATCAATATATCCATTTTAATTATTTATGTAAGTTACATTGAAGTTGTTAAAAAGTGTCTAAAATTTATATATGAATAAATTTGATTAATGTTTTATTTTTTATTAGGAATTAATAGTTTCATAAGAAAATATTTCAGGAGTAACCTAAAAAATTTCAACTGTTGGACAACACAACACCGGAGTAGCATCTCTACTATGGGGAGTCACATCGAATCCCACATTATTGTGGATCTAGTATCTAATGTATATGAGTATATTGTAGATAAAATTTAGAGTAAAATTACTAATTGAAATGTACCAAATGTCTAGAATAAAAATCAAATAGTAGGATTACTAACTAGATGAAAAGTGAATGGATCTCTTATGGTAGATCGAGTAAACATATTCTTTGTGGATGATTAATTGATGACATGATACATGGTGGATTCCTAAGATGGGGTTTCTTATTTCAAGAACATGAAAAGAATGATTTTCATAAATGAAATATATATATCATAGTTTATCATGAACAATTCAAATTGGAAGGTGAGGAAGTTTTTATGGTCAAGGTGAGTTTTGTAAGAGTGATTATCTTGAACTCTATGATACATAATTTTTTCATAATAATCAATAAAATAGATTCAAACATTCAACATAGGGATTAATGATTATCCATATTTCTCAAGAAGAAAATTAATTGGTTTTTTATTTCATGGAGAAGGATCTTAATTATATTGTGAAATATAAGGATACAAAAAAGAGATCATAAATTTAGTAGGTTCTTGGTATAATTATTTTAAATGTAAAAATATATCATGATTCTGGTTGGTATTTTATATTTGGAATCAACAAAAATTATTAGAAAATGAATACATATTTAACTATAATCATTATTGTTTTTCAATAAACAAAGGTAAAAAACAAGAAAATTTCATGTTGGATGATGATTAAGAACAAAAATATCAACACATTTTGATGTTGATTATGAATATAAGAGTTATTTAATATGAAATGATTTTCTATGCATGAATTCAGAATAAGAAACTAAAAATTATTCATGATGACATGCTACATTGAACATATTTAAAATAAGTTACATATTATGAAATTGTTTTGATAATTTCACATCAGATAAATATGTAAATTACCTGGTCCTTAGTTTGTGTATTGGAAAAAAGGGTATTTAAATATAAAAAATGTTTATTTCATTTTATATTGTTTTTTAGGGAGTTAAGATATGAAATTATTTGTGGGGATTTAATTTGTGAATATTATTAAAATAATAGAAATTAAATTTTGAAGAATTATACAGGGGATAATAATATTATATTATTTCAATATATAATTGTATGTGTGTGAGTTTGTATCATGTAATGTAGATGTGTTATAAATGGTATACTGTTTGGATTTATTATTCCATAAGGAATATTTTTATGTTTTTAGAGATGACCTAATTTTTAATTATGATATAAAATTCTAATGTATTAATGATATAGGGAGTGGATTGTGTGTTTTTATGCACTAACGAAGATGAATGATAAGAAGAATGAATAAAACTGCTTTTATCATAAAAAAATAGGCAGATATAATAATAATAATAATAATTATTATTATATGTGTTAGTCAGGATGTTTATTTTAATAATATGTGGTTTGTTCACTCATGTTTGCATAGAATAATATTATTAAGATAATGTAGTCTAATTGGAAGCATCTATTTCGTTATTTTATTTTAGGGATGATGAAGTCCATTTTTATGAACATTTATGCATATAATATAAAAAAGAAATGTTTTTTTTAATTTGAATATGTCAGTAATAGAATAATTAGTATATTATGCTAAAAATAAATAACTTATCATCATAAGTGGTTGGATACATTTATACATAGGAGTCATTAAAGAAATTTTAAGAGACTATAATAAAAACATAAGTTCTAATGACATTACCAACCAATATATATAAGATATATTTATTAATAGTGGGTTATATGATCATGTTCTTTTTAGGTTAAAATGAAGTCCAATTCTTACATATTGAATTATGAAACTTGTAAATCACTATTTGGATTTGATATGAATGTTCAAATTGTCAATTGGGGAGTCAATTCAACTTTTTAAATATTTTTATCACTAATACAATTTATGTAATTTAATACAAATATAAAGTGAAATAAACAAAATGATTTCCATAATAGTTTTTATATGAATGGTCCTACTCTTATCTTATCCTATATAATGAATATAGAGATATTAAACCCATTTACTATGGAATTGTGCAATTTTCATTGGGGTCAAGACTATTTACAACTACAATTCTAAACTATGAAAGTAAACCCCCGACATGAATTTTAAAGAACAAACTATATTATTTACAAAATGAGTCCCAAGAGAAAATCTTCCTTCTTAATTGTTTGTTAAACCATGCCCTTTTTATTACCTCAACAAAGGCATAAATGATCCCGTTGAATTTTTCTAGTTATGGAAGAACTGGTTGATTTTGTCTGCGGTAGTGTAACCAAAATCATACATTATACGGGTTGTATAGCCCAACATCATTAAGTAATGATATTAATATAAATACACAATAACAAAATAAGAAAGTTGAATATTAATGGATTTGAGTGAAGAAATTGAAATATTCTCTCAAGAATAAATGGGTCAAACAATTTATATTCATTAGATAGAAGTACTTATTATCTAAGGGGTATCACATAGTTAAATTCAATAATATACTCATACTATATTTTCAGTAGTTATATCATTCTAAAAATATTGATATATTTCATGTGTATTGGATTAAAATCAGTAATCCCTTATGTGTTAACCCTTTCATAGAAAACATGTCAATCCTTCACTAAACACATATTAAAAAATATCTCCTTGTTGTTTACTTTGATAATATTTTATATAAAAAAACAAAAATGTTATATTTGATAGATTAAATAAACAATAACTAAAAATACATAATAAAATATAATAATATTAATTTGAATTATCCAATAAATCATATGAGGATATGTGTCAAAATTCAATTTTTTTTTGAAATTACCATTTTTCCATGAAACTATTGTAAGATATTAACCAATATGATGTGAAATTATACGAATTTTTAAACAATAAAAATAAATTTTATTGTTGTTAAAATTATTATTAATTATTAATGAAATCGTTCTTTTCCTATAAACCATTTACAAAAAAATGTTCTAAAAAAGTTAATTTTATATTAAAAATATGAAAAAAATAAAATTTTACAAATTACATCCCTTAAAAAATGGTCGATTTCACATTGTATGTAAACCCTTATGTTATGTAATCTAACGTGATAGGTCTATAGTTTTATTATAATGTTAATTGGTATCAATTATTCATGCATAGAAATTAATAGGCGATTGATCGAATTAATAGCATGCATGCGATAAATTTTACATGACATGACTACTCATAATTTAAATGTACATTCGATCAAAATTTCAATGTTTGGTTAGTCAATTATATAATGGTAGGTTCAACTCCATTGTGTAGTAGATTAAATACATAAATAAATATTTATTGTCTATCTCATAGTTGATCCATATTCATTTGGTTTCATGGTTAATGTTCATTTAATTTCTTCTCTTTTCATCATGTGGTTTCATGAATTTTTTCATGTGATCATATGGATTTTCCTCATGTGGAAACTTCAAAATATATACTGTTTTTGAATATATATATTTTGGTCTCTTGACTATTTTCATCCAAAAAATGCTTCCACTCAAGAATCCACTTGTAATTCCCTCATTGGTTTCCCTTCATGACATAACCATATTTCACAATATATATAAATATTAGTCTATTGTCATCAACCCATATAAAAATAAATTAATTTGTAAAATACATAGAAAATATGATTATTTAATTTTTTTTTGAAAATATAAGATTCATCCCAGGTGTATGGTGTGTCCTAATGGATTAAAATAAGTATATTAAAAATAATTCTCTAATAAGGATGTATTTTTATTATAAATACATAAATATAAATTTGTAAAATATACATCAATATTCACTATATTTTTTAGTAAAAAAACCAAAAAAATATAACATTCTTCACTCTTTCTGAAATTGATAAATAATATTATATAAATTCTACCTTATTATATGTACTAGCAATTTAATGATAAGTTATTAGGAATGAAAAAAATATATATAATAGTATCATCAATCACAAAATGCTCTGTATAAATAATTAGTGGAAATAAATATAATAAATGTTTCATATAACACATAACTATGATCTCCTATATTTTATTCATTTAAAAACATTATACGAATAATTAAGAATATTAATATTCATAATAATGAGAAAAATTTATGTTAAAAAATAGATTTCACATGGCCCAAGACAAAATTTCAATGTTTTAAAGTTGGTGTATAAAAATATTTTCATTCAATTAAATAGTATTCAACTGTTAATAAACCTGTATGTTGTTGTATAATATAATGGATGGAATTTTTTACTTGGATAATTGAAATATAATTGTATAAAAAATATTTTAACTCCCCTTACATGTATTCTATAAATTTATATTTCCATTATACCATGTTTACTTTTTATATTATCCTACAATGATAAATCTAGGGGTTTAGTAAAAATGACATCATATTTATGTAATGTAAAAATAGAATCAAAAATAATATTTCTTTTATCATCATTGAATATAAGAATGTGATTCATGGAATCAATGTGATTAATCATAGAATATTACACTATGTTTTTAAATGTAATATTTGAAAAAGTGTTATCATATTAAATTTTGATTATCTCAAGATAGAAAATAAAATTAGAATGTGTTTGTGTAATCCATTATTAAAATGGGAAAAAGTTTAATCATTAAAATACACACTCTTAATAGTGTATAATGAAACCTAATTTTATTTCATGTAACTTCCTAATACTAAACAATTACAAAAAATTTCCCGAATACCTGTTTTTCTTTTTCAATCCATTTTTTCAAAAATAATATGAATAAGTAATTAGTCCATCTGATGCATGCACATGATCAAATGATATATTATTTAGAGAATATTTATGTTAAATAAATAAAAATTAAACTACGTTAAAATGAATTTATTAAGGCTCATTTTGTAATCTAGGACAATGAAACACTTTAAAAAATATGTTTTTCCTAAATAATGTTTGATATAAATTATTTATCTAAAAAATATGTTATCAAATGAATTTTTGGCATTATCATACACTAACAAACAAGATCTAATCATGGGAAGTTTTTTTTTATTTTCAACCAAAATTACCAAAGCATTTAATAAATCTATCATTGTGTTATGATTGATTACTAAAAATAAATTTTTTGCAATAAACATCTTGAAAATATATTATGAAATTTTGTTCACCCATATGACTCATGAAAGAAATATGTGTATATTATCATTGAAGACTCATTATACACTAAATCGCATAATGATCTCAATAAAACATCATAAATATATAATTGAATAATTAAAATATTTCTTTAATTTAATTTAATAAATTGTTTTGGGTAATTGTTTCACATTTCAAAACTCTTATATAAAAGAAATAATAGTAACCTTCCATCCTATTCTTGAGGAGCTTCCATAAAACCCTAAAGATATTTGAAACTATCATAGACATGGTTATGATTAAATTATTTCTCAATACCATGGGATATTTGATTAAACATTATGAGAAATATATCCATTCAAAAATTCACTTTTTGACATCCGTTTGGAAATAATTAATTCCATAATATGATGAAAATTCCCAATGAATCCATATATCTTATAATCATTAAACCATTGAATATGACTATTTGAAATAAATTTCTTTAGTTGGAATGTAACATTGAGAAACTATACCAAATTTTTGAAATTAATTTTGTTTTTTACATCATATATATTTATAAAACTCATTTTGTGGATAACTCTATTTTTTTCAATATTGTATTCAACTATGTTTTATAATTTATTCCACTAAAATTGGTTTAATTAATAATGTATTTCAAAAAATAGTTTGAATGTGAGAAATCAATATCGATATTATGAGTCATAGTAATAGAAATAAATTATTGGTAGATACAAAAATTTAGTACAAAATTTCTAATTTTAACAACAGTAATATACTTATTGAAATATAACTTATTCATGATATAATATATCATCAAAAAATAATATTCCAAATCAAAATTTTTGGGATCTAGAAAGTTAAATGTTATAATCTATTTATCAAATATTTATATATATATTTTTTCCATTAGTGGATACTAAGTAAATTTAACAAACATATATTCTAAAATAGATAAATTTTATTTTTCAAAATATCTATATTCACAACTAAAATTGTAAAATTTAATAAAATACACTCAATTATCATTTCTTTGTAGTATCATTTGATTAAATAATGAAAAACGTACTCCCAAAATATGTTAATTTGAAAAATTATAATCATAATTTCATTCAAGATTTCAAGATGTGTTCTTCCATTTAAAATGGACTATGTATAGTTCAACAAGAAATATTACATTCTCTATTAACAATGTATTCTGAAAAATATTTTGGAGTTGAATATTCATCTAACATTTTCCAATCCGTTACCTAAAAAATATATTTTTCCTCTCTATATATCAATTTTTGTGTGGCCCTAACAGCTAAAAATATTATATTATAACTATTAATATCATAGAAATTATTAAATTATATATTAAAAAAGATGTCAACTCCATCACTTCTCTCTAAATAATTTTAGAAATATTTTTTATTTTGAATTAATTTACAGTGGATAGTATGTTTATCTAGATTTATATATTCATGTTCAAAGAAATATTACCCCGTAAATATACTATAGTAATTAAGAATAACAAACATTTTATTATTCATCCATAAATACCAATTTTATGTAGATAAATAAATCCAAATGTAATAGTTGATTGATTCTGGAGGTGTGTGCATCAAGTAAGGATTTTGTTGACTCCCTATACAACATTAATTTGAAACATGATTCATAAACATGGGTGTTATATAATTTCAACTTTGGATAATCCCATACATTTTTCATTATGGAAAAGTTTCGTAATAATATGAAATTATATTTCCAAATAATAATTTTCATAAATCATTTTCCAATTTTAGAGAATATAAACATTGAAATTTTATTCAAATGACATTACAAAAGATGTTGTATCAATATTATTTAAAAAAATTAAATTAATCTCGAAATATTCTTCAATAAAAATAATATATTTTTTCAGTTTTAAATTCCAAGTTCATATACTCATAATGTAATGAAATAATTTTTTAATATGGTTTTACACATTCAACTATTAAATTTTTTTTACTAATTACCAAATTATAAAATGAAAATGCACTAAAAAAATTTAATTTTCATTTTTAATTATTACTAAAATTAACAATACGACCTATAAATATATTAACACACACACATATACATATATAGTGATATCATCATTCATATGTCATGAAAACTAACTATTGACGTAACACACACAAATTTATATTCTTATATCATATTTTTCTAAAAAAAATATTCAATATTCCATTTCTACCAAAAAAAATTTATCCTACTGTATTATTATATAAATTTTAGTGATTGCATATTTATTTAAAACATATAGTTGTTGGATATCAAGAAGAAAAATGTATTAGAAATGAAATCCATTTTTTGACCAGGAGACTGGGAAAATCTCAAGGATCATTTATTTACATAATTACCCATCACTATACATTTAAAATACATAATAGTTGATGAAATTACACATAATCCATTACCAATAGAGGATCTAAAAAATTTGGAGAAAATTTTATTTTAACCAAAACCAAATTTCTTCCATTTCATCTTATAAGGACCCATCATTATTTATAACTATGAATCCCATGTACGTTATGGGATAGATACACATCAAACTATGCAATTAAATTTTTATGCTTATAATTTTAATCTCAAATAAAAAAAATTAATTATTGGATTATTGACCATTTATTTTTAATTTTTAATTAGTTCATGATTTTCATATTGAATACGCTTTATATCAACACATAATTTATTATTTTATTTTGAAATAGTATGTTTCAATTTCTTATTTTCATCATAAAGATCCCTATATTTTTTAGTCTAATTTTTGAATAATTTTATAATATTTATATCATTATGATTGAGTCTATCAATATCTTCATAAAAATTATATTATGATGGATTAGAATCAAAAAACAAAATAGGAATAAAAATCTGATTGGCATACCTATATTTAAAATGCCTTGATGGGAGGTTTTATTATTCGTTTCTTCTACTAAATTTGTCACTTGAACCTTCATTTTATGTGTACATCCAACCATATTTATTTTTTTCCTTTATTTATGGAATTATTTTCACTTGTCCCTATATTTTTTTTAGTCTTTGTGTATTTATTGTGATGTGTACTCATTCATTGCATTAATAACAAAATAATTTACTATAATAAAAATTACCATTTTCATTTCTTTATTTATTAGTTAATTCCTTTTACATATTATAAACATTCCATTTTTTATTAACCCTTAGAAATCCCACCAAATATTTTTACCATCACGACATTGTAATTTAGTGTAAGAGGAGTAATCTATAACATTTATTTTTTAGTTAGAAGGAATTCCTTCCTTTTTAAAATTCCCTTGTTGGTAAGTATTTTCAAATTCAAATTTATATTGAAACAAATATTTGATACTCTCATATAATGTGTATTCCACATAAAAATTGAACTCATTAACAGATAGAAATTCAGTATGACATTTTTATGTAAATGATCATGAAATACATTTGAACTGAATATAATTATTTATATTTTTTCAGAAGTTACCATTCAATTTACAATTCATTTCAATATATGATAATTTTTTTAAAATGTTTTCTTCTTTATTTTTGAATTCTTGTTAACCAACTTTGTAACAAGCATAAATTAGTTTTTATCAATATCTATGAACCTAGATGAGTAACATGTTATATTTTATATTTTTTAATGTTATATATATATAAATATGAATATAAAAAAATATAGAATTCTTAATACATAATATAATTATCTTTTTAATTTATCCCAAACCATAACACATCATTAACAAATAGTTTGTCAGAATTAATATTATGTAATTTTAAAATTTTCACCATGATTTTCATTCTAAAAAATCATCGGTTTTTATTAAATTCATCTATATAATTCATCCCATTTCCATAATAAATTTTATCAATGAGTGTAATTCCTTGAGGTTTCTACACATAATTCCCGTTCATTACATCCATATTCAAATAATTTTTTTTTATGAAATATTAATTTAATATTTTATTATAAAAAATAATATATAAATACTCTTATTATATGGAATAACATTTGACACAAATTATTAATTTTTATGGATAAACTATAAATACTCAAAAGTAGGGGTGGATTTACCATCTTAAATATTTTTAACTACTAATAGATGTGAAGTTAATGTAGTGTAAAAATAATGATAAATAAGCGTATGAATGTTTACTGTGTTTTAAAACTAAATGATCCCACTATTATTTTTACACCTCTCAAATTTTTAGTGATATAGAACATAATTACACTGTAATCTCTGACTATTGAATGGAGTCACAACACTTTACAACTATAATTTTAAATAGTATATGTTCAATTCAATATAATGTTTTTTCACCCAAGGTGGATAAATCTAGTCTCCTTTCCCTTTCTATAATTATTGTAAAAACCTAAACTGAACATTTTGAACTGAAGGTAGAATAATAACCTACGATGCACTTAGACTAAGTAACATCTAATCCATTTACATTTTAATGATTATGGAAGAATCCATACCTCTTTTATGGGGTAGTATAGCCCATATTTTAACATTTATAGGAATTATAACCAGACTAGATGTGGTACTATTGAGAATATAATGATTTAAGATCTATAGAAACCATATGAACAAAAATGATCTATGTGTCAAGGTGGAAAAGCTCTCTCTAATAGTAATATTTCAAATGTTGGATTTTCATCAGTGATATGTATTTGATCGCAAAGTCTAATCTCATTGTAGAGTTAAGGAATACCTTAGAAAGTTTTTTCAATAGTTTTCTCACACTAAATATATAGAATTATATTTTAAAAAAATATATTCAATACATGATGTCTATTTCATATCAACCTTCTAAAATAAAAATGTGACTTTTTTATAAAATACTTATGAAAAAACATATCCACATGATTTACATTTATAAATTGTAATATCAAAATATGATTTATATTGGAATTAATTATACTAATTAATATTTCACTAACAGTACATAATTGACAAAATTAATATTAATTATAACACTCAAATAAATCATTTGAGTTAGTGTGTTGAAATTCCAGAACAATTTAATTAAAAAAAATATCATTAATATAAAAGTGTGGGTCTTTAACCCACAAGATGAAAATTTAATACTTTATATAATTCCTACAAAAAATTCAATAGCTTCAAAACGATTTATAATTTTTAATGAAATAAATAGATAAAAAAAATTACCAAAACATGTTGTATAGAAAAATGAATAAAATAAAAAAAAATATAATTAATAGAGTATCATAAAAAATATAGGCTTTTTAATGGTTAATTTATTAATTAATTTTCAAATTTAAATTATATCATGACTTGTGATAGGCCCCTATTTTCTTCATATGATTGATTGGTTTCTATATGTGGTCGATCGACCTAAAAAATTGTCTATCTTATTTATAAAATACATTCAACTAATTTTACAATTGGATCAAAATAAATCAATGGATATCAAAGAAACATTCACCATATAGTAGATTAATTTTTGGGGGACTAGTTTAAAAATATTGAGTTGATGATTCAATACAAAAAAAATTTAGAAACTATATTTTAGTTTCAGTTCATAGTAATATGGTCTCTAGGGTTTTGATCACGTGGTTACTTGATTTTTTTAATGATTTCACCTAACATGGTGGGAGAATGTTTTTAATTTTTTTCATTTCTTCTTATAGATTTTTACAATGAGGTTACATAAATAGTCTGAAAATAATGCCTCTATGTCTTATGGTCTCTTGAATTGTTTCATGTGATAGATATGTAAAGGAAAAAATGTAAATTTCACTTCCTTATATAGTATATTTTGAATCGTTTTATATCTTTTATAAATGAGGTAAATAATAGACAAGAAGAATTAACCCATTCAAAGATGAATATGTTATTGAAAAAAATCTGAAATGAAATTATTAAAAAATTAAATATTATTGACAATCAATCCCACTAATGTAATAAGGAATAATGGATTGAAATAAAATTAATGATATGTAATAGTAATGTAAAGGAGTGGTATTGTAATAATCAAAACAAGAATAAAAAAGGTGTGTATAAAATAAGTGAATAATAATTATCTCAATTGTTGGTATGTTATTAGTGGAAAATTATGGTGGTAATAAATATTGAGAGAAGAAATCATGATTCTAAGATAAATAGGTAAATAGGGAGAAGGATAAAAATAAAAAAGATAAAAAAACTCAGAATAACTAAATCACCATTCATACCCTTCATAATAAGAATTAAATCCCTAATAGGTCCTTTCCATTAGTATCTGTATATTGTTCACCAGTAATGGGGTTCTCATGATTTCAATTTCCATGCCTTTATTGAAATTATTTCAATAATTGTTAGAGATAAATCTATCTCTGGTTAGATTTACATTTCATATATTACCAAGACCAATATGAAAAATTGAGATAAGATAATATCAATGATTTCATCACTATAATTATAATAACGTGTTTCATTATATCCTTGAAAGAATATATATGATATATCTAGATTTACATAATGGAATCCATCACATTGGATGTGTAATTTTCTTCTACATGAAATAACTCAAGAAACATGAGTGATTAAGTGGTATGTCTGATTCATTAATAAAAAATCCTGAAAAATATAAAATAATTATTATGAGGGAACATATGTTAATAGATTTAACTATTAATTCATTAAATGATTAGATTCATTATTTACCGAGAGGATGTTATATCTTTGGATTGTGGAATTATTGAATTTCAATAGGAAGAGATCACCTAGCCTGAGGAGGAATCAAATTATATATAAATGGATTGGGAATGAATGGGAAAATCTTATAAAAATATCTCTAATTATTTTAATGGAAAAGAACCTATTAATATAAATATTTTTGAAGGGATATATTTGTATTAATAACATTCAATTGACTCAATATGAGAATACTATGATTGAACTAAATAATGTGATGATAAGACCAAAATAGGGGAATTAAATCCTAAAAATATATATGACTTCATAAAATTCTAATTATGAAAAAATTAATAAGCCCAAGTACTTTGAACATTTATTCAATAAATTTATAAAATAAATTATGAATAATTTTGATAGATCACAAATAATATTCATACATAAAAAACAATTCATTCAGAAATTTAGAGTTAGAAAAATAGAGTGGATAAATACCATTATATCATTGATAGATGGAAGAAAGAATATAAGACTATATCCACCCAACAGAGCCTAACCAATTGTAGTGAAATCCAAGAAAATGGTTTCCCATAATTAAAAAATTACTAAACTTTTTTAAAGGATAATAAAATATCATTGTTTACTGGCTAATTCTAGTAGTAAAAAAGGTTTAATAAATTTATGTTATATTTTTTATAAAATTCATTCAATTTAGAAACAAAAAGAAGATCATATCCTTGGAGAAATATAATATTAAGATAGAACATCCATATAATATGGAGAACTTTTCATTCAAACATAAAATTAAAATATATATAAATGTTATATATTTTTATAGTTTGACTGGTTACGGATGTGAAGCAGGGTTATTAAAACATTTATCTATTGGAAATGGGAATATAATAGCATATATGGTATAAAATAATGGTGTTCTGTACAAGGAAAAATGTATATGTAATTAGAAAATATAGTTATTCAAAATAAAATTTCGAATATCACATATTGTTCATCATTATTTCATACAACCATATTGTTCATGAATGTTGATACATCTACAAGAATTGATATGTATAATCGAAAAATAAATTTTTCTCACAAATACTCCAAGAAGGCTTCCAAGGAATGTAAATACATTTTACTAATTTTGAAATAAAATAAGACAATGAATGAATTAAAAAAGTATAACAAACCTGTAAAAAACTAAAATTAGAAGATATATTTGAGGATATTGAATTTCATGATAGGATGAAAATAAATTACAATCCGTGTGTAATAGAAAAAATTCATTGGAGTATTAATGTATCTAATCATAATTCAATAATTTTGATGAAAATTATAATAAAAAAAATATTGTTTACCTAAAAAGAATAATGAATATACTAAACATGGAGGATTTTCAAAATAAATACTCTCCACACAATGTGGTTAAATATTCAACTATTTTCATTTTTATAAATGAAAAATAAAACTAGAAGTCTTGTTTTTAAATCATTTTTATAAACAATAATAGATATAATTTGTTGATAATAACCTCCTAACCATTATGTTTGTATTTATGTGAATGAATAGCCATCTTATTCAGTTAATATTTGATTGTTGTATTTTTTACCCACATCGAATAGAATTTAACAAGTTGTATGTTCTTAGTGGGTATCCTAACAAGGAGAGATTTCTGTAAAACATTAGCTGGTATGAGACAAAGAAGAAAACAACCTTGATTTTTTTTCATAATTGGTATTCTAAAAAAAATCTAATAGTTAGATAATACCTAGTGAAGCTGTTGGTATTTTCATATATATAATTCAATATTAAATTATTTTTGTATTCTCAATATGAAACATTATTTGATTCGTATTAAAATATTCATAATGGTGATGATTTTTTGAGTTCTTATTTATTGAAAAGATAAGGGATGACTGATGGAGAAGCTTCAAGAATATTTATTCCATTTAAAATTTCTGTTTTCAATTATTGTATGAAGAAAGTGTTAAGGACGTGTTATGATTTTCTTAATATCTCAAACATGTTATTAAAAATCAAATCTAAAAAAATGGGGGGGGGGATACATTTATCAATGACATAAGGGTATATGATTGAAGAAGTAGAAATTATGTTGTCAATCCCACCTTTTAATATTTTCAAATATAAGTACTCATATTGATACAAAAAACCATTTTGGAATAATTTTTTATCTAATTTTTTCAATATCAACTTTCTTAATATATCATCCCCGGTAAAACCATTTTTTCTCAATGAATTATTACTCACGTAGAATGAGATTAGAATGGATGATGGTGTTTTACATGTTTATGAGTTTATACTACATTCTTAAGTATATTTTAAATCCTTTAAATTTAAGGGAGAGAAATTGAATGATTGATTGATAAAAAATTGCAGAGAAGGAATGAAGAACGAATGCCTTCAGTATATAATGAAAAAAAAAATTAGAAATTATTTCAAAAAATACAAAGTGGGATATTATTGATCCCACTTTTTTTAAATTGTATTATTCATCTAGATTTGTAAATATTTATAGAAAAAAGATCCCAATAACAAATGATACATTATTTCCAAATATCATAGATTATTTTTAGTTTTTAAGGTGTTATTGTCATATAACATCATATAATTTTTTTTATGTTTTAGATAATAGTTTATTAATATATAACGGTTTCTATCCATGATTATAAGTCTAATTAAATAACATGATTGATGTTAAAAAGGAAATTAATGAAGAAAATATGATGATAGAAGGATTCTGAATTCAATTTTTGGAATTAATAGTTTATGAAGGATATATTTAAGGATTTAGAAATGAATTTGGTATCTCCATGGTATGTCATAATCTTGAGTGTAGTCTTCAATAAGGGAATCCCAACTAAGCTAACAAAATTAGATCTATCGTATTGTGGCATTTAAGAGATAAGAGATCTTGCATAGGGTCTGGATAACACACATTCTGTAATATGAGTCAATTTATAAGTGAAAATTGTCCTTATCCCCTTATGTATGGGTTAGGATGGGAGGCCTTGGTGTGAGAACCATATGCTAATTTGTCTTATAAATGATGATTAATGCAGTTTCACCTTGGTTTGAGGATCGACACACATAAAGAAACATTGATGTCTGACTATCTATTAATGTGGAATGTGTAATAATCTAAATGATTTTGAAGAAAATGGGAATGGACATGTTTTAATATAATTATATTGTATTCCAATATGAGTCATCATATTCCATGGGAATCCAAATAATTCTTTCTACTGTTTTCATGATTTAACTTCCTTAATAAAGTAGAAGAAATCAAAATCATTCAAAGCTCAATATTTATTGATCTACACTATATTAGATTATGTGATTCATGAAAAGAACATGAAATTATTACATGATATAGAAAAGGATAACCTTTGTGGCCCTAACATGGTAGGTTGAGTCAACCGGGGACCTCATGTTTAGTGGGCAGACCATATGTCCACAATAATTACAAAATAGTATCGACTACATAGAAATATGCTCATGTATTAGGATGATCGACTATACATCCTCTAATACCATCTATAAATAACCCAACCTTGGTTTCCTAGAGTTTTTTGTTACATTATACAGATATTAAGAACACATATGAAAGAATTTGGACCTTTGGAAAAGGTTCACTATCCTAAAATAACTTTATTGACACATATGTTACATTAAAGATTTATCTTTAATGCCACATATGTTATTGTAACATATGTGATGTATTATACATTTCTTCTTTTATAAATGCAATCAACAGATGTTTATTAGAAACCATGGGATCTAGATATAAGAAAACATATATTGATAACATTACCTTATGACTAATATTGATGATGTGTATAATTATTGCATAAAATACTATTTTTTGGTATGGTAGATATTTTATTTTTCCCTTTTAATAATTTTTTTTGGATACTAAATAAGGATGTGGTTTTGGTATAGACACATATATATGTAATAACCCCTATAATAATGGTTCAAATATATTTTTCCTTTCATTTAGCTTCTTAGTGTGTCTTCCCTTAAAATACACATAGTTTCAGACTCTCGAGTGATATTATTGCGTTAATTATCATTTTCAATATGAAAATTTATAAAGGATTTGAATAGATTATATCCAAGAATAAACTTGGTTGTATTATATTTAAAATATGGATATATGATTTAGACATCCCACAAATGAATTTTTAATATGTAGTTTCTATATATGATAACCATTTCACATACTATGTATTTTAAATTTTTAGTTCATAGTTCGAAAAATAAGGGAAAACATTATTGATGAATATGATGGAAAATTTAGTTATTACATGAAAAAAATGGGATGATTACTATTGTGAAATATATTTTATTATTTATAATGAGTAATCACAATATATGATTATAAAATATAACGTTAACGATCTATTGGACACCCCCAAATAATTTTAAAAATAGTTTTCTCTAAGATCATGGGCAGTGGAGGCCATAGTGGAATGACAAGATAAGTTTTTTTAATGTTAGATATCTGTAAATAGTCCCCTTAGGGGATGTCAAAATATTATGGGAAGATATATTCTATTTGAAAATGACAGTCATCGAGTAGTCTAATTTCCATGGATATCAAAGTATTATTTGTGGTAAATATTTCTACTATACGATTCAATGACATTATTGAAGGGATGAATCCTAGACCATGGAATGAGAAATTTCTTATATATCATTGAAGTGGAAGAATTGATTTGACTATTCATTTTTATTTTGAGGAATATGTGGTTTAACATTTTACATGTGATGATTTCATTAGAATAATCACGAAACGTCTAAGGATTTCTGTGTAGTTGTATTGGTTTATTTATTTGAAAGTATATTTTGAATAGTACAAATGTAGCACCCCTAGATACAATTAGGAAACACATTAATTAATTAATTTATTATTTAAAGTGTTTTGGTATGTTTTCTACGGGATTGGAGGACTTTTAGATTGTTTATGGAATATATAGAGGTGCATTGTTTTAGTATGATTAGAAGAAATTGTGAAACTCTTCTATAAAATTGGTAAATTGTGGGTATGGGATCTGATTAGGATTATGGTTTTTCCAAACAATGTGTCGTCTAGGCGTAACTATGATTTTGGAGTTAGAGGCATATGAATTGTTTGCGTACGGTTTTTCAAATAGTGCACTGTAAAAAATAGGCTACCAAAATTGTGGATCTCACATTGAATATCCACTTAGACACTAATTTTTAATCTAGTAGTACCCTAACATTATTTTCTATCCTCATAATGCCTTTTTTATATTTCCCCGTTGAATTCAAGAGTCATCTGTTGTCATTTCTTGGTGTGTTGAAGCTCATATTTCATTGTAAGGCTCTATTATTAGTGGTTATTCATTGATCTATTTGTAATGTTTTCATAAAATTTATTATATCAGACATATTAAGGAGAGATATATGATATTTGAGGCCAATTAAGATGGGTTTCGGCTATGATGTTGTCATTTAACAAGATGTAAGGCTATATTTTGTTTTTTTAACCCTGTTTTGAGGGAGAAATCTTATTGTTCTTATTTTTGACAATATCCTTAGGTAGGGGTTCACTCTCAAAACCTCTTTTTATAACATCGATGTTTGGAATCAAATTGTTTAAATTTTTTTTTGAAAAAATATGGAAATATTGGTTGAAACCCCAATTTGTGATGGTTTGGAATATTGTGGAAGTGTGTTATTATATAAAGATAATTTGTTTCATGATTTTGAAAATATGTTTTAAAATATTTCATTATTTTTATTGTTGGAAATTTTTTGATAGAATTGTTTTTAATTAAATCAATTTATTATCCAAATTTATTTGAATTATTTGTTTGTCTTTGTTTTTAATCTTTAATGGTTTTCTTGTGATGATGTGCATATTGGACGGATAAGTGTACGATGATTCCCTGTCAAAATTGGGATTTAAATGGGTATGAACATTACCCCCTAAAAAATGGATGGATAAGGGTATTATATTTCCCCAATCAATAGTGGTAAGGGTAAGGGTGTGATCTTTAACTAATAAGAAAATGATCACCATGATATTTCTTGTTAAAACAATGACTCACCACTCATAAGTATAGGTAGGTCCTTACTTTCATGCATTGATGGATTTGTGTATATGTTCAATACAATTGGTAATCGAAAAAAGTGGAATTTGTGAAATGGTTTTAATGTATAGTTTGATTGATTTCACGGGAAAAGGCTTTGGTTTGGGAAAAATATTTTGGTATGGTAATTGTTTTATATGATGATTTGATCTATTTAAAATTTATTTATATAAACTTTCCATAACATTCTCAGCCCGTGGAATTAGTAGGGGAAGTAATTTGGGGAATCCTTTATGAATTTTATTACTGAACACCATCTTGAGAACATTGGTATATTTGAAAATGTTTATTATTGGTTCACAAGTAAAGGAAAAGCATATCATTTCTATAATGATTAACCTAGACAATATTTTAGGGATTCTGGTGTTGGATCCTAGGGCATGATCGAATTTTCTATGTTAGAGTCTTTATAGTCTTCGTCATTATTATTTGTGTCAACCTCTATTTCATTTGATACTAGTAATGGTTTCTACTTGGTACTCTAATTTAATGGTTTTTTTGTTATAAATTTGAGTTGTGTAAACTAGATTCATTCATAATTTAGAGGTTTATTGTTTTTTGTATATTGGATATGGTTGTTTTACATTAAAAGGTAAAATCACGGCCAAGCTATCACTGAATCATTTGGCATTTATTTATAGACATTACTATATTGGGGGAATCACATAATTCCAAGTAGAAATTATCGCTCAAATCGAGCCAATGAGGAGTGTTTGGATGTTTCAAGTTGTATCAGTATAGGTCGGTCCTAATAACATTATGGTAAAATTGGTATCAGTGTGTTTGATCCTTAGGTATCAATTGTTCCACTCTTTTAGTTGAAAAAAAATTCAGGATTTGTCCATGATTTGGGTTGGATGATAAGTATTGGATCATCAAGCCATGACATGTAGGGAATAAAGAGTCATATCGAACCTATTAATGCTAAACTACAAGTTACTAGATTGTTAGGTACATAAGGGATTTGAGTCTCATTTGGGGGGGGGGGGGTATTCTCATTGTCATCAGTTAAAAAAATGAGAAAAGGACGATATTAATTTTAGAAATGACTTCACAATAGTAGTTAGTATTTCATTTTGATTAATGTTGTATGATTTTACATAAATGTGTAATTTTTTTAAAAATGATCATTTTAAAATGTGTGCTTTTCAAATGTAATTATAGTGGTATTTTGAAAATGTTATGATTTTAAAAAATACGGATAAATTTCCCAAAATTTTTGGAAGATAAAATGAGTCGATTTTTTAGATTTCAATATTATGGTTGTTTTGACATGGTAAATATGATATTTATAAGTGCTCAGTTCCAAGAGAGTAAAATTAATTGTCTTTTTCTCTTTATTTGGAAAATTAATGTAGGTTGACATCATTTGAACTAACTAGACAAGGCTGCTGAGAATTTGGATTATCATAGTCCACATGGGAATCAACAGTTGGTTTAAATATTCATTCATCCTTCTGAACCAATACGTTTAGACAACAATAAGGTACTCATTTCATATCATCTGTCACTATTAGAAATTCATGTGGAAAATGTATGGTTTTCATCTTGAGAACAGGTGGTACATCTAGATCTAATTGAAATTTGAAGAGGGAAACATACTTTGAGAGTGTTGGGACACGATAGAATCAGACCATAAGATTAGTAAATATTCCTCACCAATCCAAATGTATGTTGATATATATTATGTGTGTCAATCTAAATCTAATCAAGGGATATTGTACATAACCCCCTAGATCATGTTACAAATGCAACAATATGGGACATAGTTATTGATATTTATGCAGTGCTCCATGGTTGGGTGTTTGGGAACAATCTCAGGTGTCACAGACATCATATTCATCAATATGAAGAGGGAAACGGAATACCTTTCACCAGAAAAACCGAACTAGCCTTTGTGATTCTGAGAATAAAATGATTTCTCAATAAGGTGAATCTCAATGGGGAAATAAAGAACATAGATTAGTGAATAAGTAGATATTGACCCTTGACAATGATATGTACAATTATTTTCATTTATTACCTTATTCATGGTTTATTTGGTATGATTGAATCCCATTAAATTATTTCTTATCATTCTAGTGATATTATATATTAATATTTTTTGATGATTCCTACACATTTTAAGCATCAAAATCCCCTTGGGAAAAGTTAATGTCCAGTCTTTATGTGAAAATCTTATTCTGTAACAATTGATATAGTTGAGAAATTATTTGGTTTCTTTGTACATGGGAAGGATGTATATGAAATAATCTTGGTTATGGATTGGTTGAAAATTTGCAATGTTCATGTTAATTTTCAAACATAAATGGTTATTTTTACAACTGATAATGTGGTAAATAATTTCTTTAGTGGAAACTCGAATGTGAAGGTATTTTCAACTATCTAGTTGCAACTAGATTTTTGAACAATTTGATATAAGATGTATGTTTTTGAACTGGAATCGATAGAATAAATTTAGCCAAACACATTCCATCTATTGTTGACTAGTTTAAAAAATTCATAAATTATCTCATGGATTCCACCAAAATGTGAATCAGAGAATATGATTGATCTACTTCTATGGACCACTCCAATATCCCTTCCATATTAAATTATGGAACAAAAAGAGTTACATGAATTGAAAATGAGGTTAAAGAGATGTTAATAAATTGGTTCATTTTTTGTAGAACATCTATCTGTGAATCACCAAGCATGTTTTTCAAAATTAAGGATAAATTTTTTTTTGTTGTGTATGGATTGTTGAAAACATAAACATGTAATAATGAATAACCGGTATCCACGTCGACACATTGACTATATTTTCAATCAATAATGGTTATCCTAATTTTTCAATAAAATATTCTATCACATTGTACATCACCAATTGTTGTTTTTGATGGAGGATATTCCAAAAAATAATTCATTGGTATCTATGGTCATCAAGAGTATGTGGTTATTCCTTTCAGTAAATGAATGCACCATAATAATTTATGGAATTAATAAATCTGATATTTCAGATGTATGTGGATTATATTCAAGTACCATTGGGGGATGAAATATTGGTCTATTTAATGAAAATTATTGAGTATGAGTTGTACTTTGTGACAATGATTGGAATCTTGTGGTATCATAATCTATATTCCAAAGTATCAAAGTGTGATTTTTGAATACAAGATGTAAATTTCTATGGCTGTCATGACCCGTCCTCAAGGCCTGTGGTGTGACTACCCCAATCCCGCCTTCCATAGGCTAGGGGTTGGAGACTAGCACCAAAGGAGAATCCCTGATAAAAAGGGAAGGCATTCCCTTTAAATCCGTAACACACACAGTCTGAACACAAGCAGTAGAAGAATCAAGTACTAATATAGAAAATAAAAGTGTGATGAATGTATGTGGGATAGTATACAAACCCAATTGAACAACAAGTAAAAGTACAAGAAAAAAGTGAAAACAACTCTTGTATCATCCATAGGGAAATCCGACATGAAGGGTTGGTACAGAACTCGAACAAATTTTCCCTGAGGTATGTCCCGTATAGTCCTGCTTCGAGAAGACTCCCATCTATCACCCTCAGCCTCGATCACTACTGTCCGTCATCAGCACAGAACACAACAAGGTGCGGGTGAAGCCTGTGCAGGGGTGAGTATAACAATACTCTGTAAGTGACCACGAGACCCACGAAGGTCTCCCAGAATCCACTAGGGATAAACCAAAGAATAAAGTTACAATCACGAAGTATCAAGTAACCCTACTTAGGTTTATACCCATACATATACCTAAGATACCGATCATAGTCTGGCTCCAACTCTCGAGCCCAAGGACAACCCATTCCACAAAGGAAGTAAAGTCATTCACCTCATTGATAATGATTGAAAGACAAGACTCAGCTCTCACAGGTATACTACTCATGTAGAGGAGTGGAGATAATTAGTTGTAGCCACTGAATCATCTCCTCTATTGAACCCACGTAAGATCCTAGAACAGTAGTAGTGCTGTCGAACCCACGTAGGATCCTAGTACAAAAGTCATCTCTATCGAACCCCTGGAATATCCTGGTCTAGTAGTCATCATTGTCAAGCCCATAGAGGATCTTGGTACAGAAGTCATCGTTGTCGAACCCACGGAGGGTCCTGGTAGAGTATCGTCACTGTCGAACCCATGGAGGATCTTGTCATCTTGGTCGTAGCCGATTATAGGTTTCCCGCACATAGCATGCTCGATCCCGGGAGGGTCTTCTTCTTGATCCAAGTGTCGATACATCAACTACCAAAATGTCTCGAGTTGTTGTATATGACTTCCCGGACCCGGCTGCCCCTCAACCCAAGCCCCAAGCCTGGTTGGCCACATGACCCGTGGCTCATCTCCCCATAAGCCAGGGGCTTCCGACTAGCATCTGGGGTGTAATGTTAAGTTAGTTGGGGAGACTGTACCCCCACTTCAAAGTACACAGTGGTATAGTAGCAGAGTAGTAAAAATAGTAGAAGCACAACTAATGGTAAACAGGAGAAAAAGGGATACATGCAAACCAAACTACAAAAGTAAGAAGAACCAAGATAGATACAAAATCCAACATAGGCAATATCTTATAAAAAATGGATGTATGGCATGATGATACAGTATAAATAGCTGGAAAGCATACTATATAGTAATACAAAATGAGAAAAAAAGTATTCCTCAAGCATCTCTAGCTAAGCCCAGTCCTCTGCTCTGGATATCCAGCTAGAACATACATGTATCAAAAACCTGAAGCTGGGTCTTTTCCCCTACTAGTGCTTGCAGCAGTAATGTCTACACGGGTGCCAAGGATGCTGCTCGGGTAGGTTGTGTGACAAGTCCTAGAAGGCCACCACCAATGGTGTCTACGTGTAATCCAAATAGGTGTTCTCAAAATAAACAGTTGTGGTAAACTGAATGTAAGTAAATCAAAGTAATAAACAACCCTCCTGCTAAGGTTCCAGAAGGACACCTGAAAGGTCTACCTGCTTCAGCTCATGGCTGGAATTCTAAACAATCACCAGAGGTACAAGTAAATAGATATAGGTTATCACTAGCACGAGGTAAGCCTGCCTCTCATCCATGCTTCTCAGTTCTATAAAAATCATTATAGGCACGATGTATGAATGCCTCTCATCCATGCTTCTCACATTTGTAATAATCATCACTAAAATGAGGTATGAATGCCTCTCATCCATGCTTCTCACATCTATAATAATAATCAATTGCATTAGGTCTGACTGCCTCTCGTCCACAAGCACTATAACTGGCATGAGGAATAATGCCTCCCACCCATAAAGGATATATAGGCATGGGGTAAGAATGCCTCCGGCCCTTACACAGAAATTCATCTCGCATGGGGTAAGAATGCCTCCCGCCCACACACGGGTTATCACAAGCCTGTCAACACAATATGGTATAACCATTCATATCATAATATATATAAGGAAATCCATCTTATATCATATCACATTCATAACATCACGAGGCAACATACATTTTAATTCATTTAAGGGGTTCAACCTATCTCATCCTAGCCAACCTCTAACCAAGTCATCTCATTTTCCTAACATGGAAAATGCCTTTCAAGAAATATCGTTAAGGACAAATGGTGAAAAAGGGACAAATCTCAAGACATATCACCTATGGTGGACCACTCCCAATTCACACCTCATCAAAACACCCTAGCAAGGCTAGATTCATCAATCTCATACCACACAGTTCATTTAGATATTAAGCAGCCAATACAATTAATTGGTTTGGAGAAAGACAATCCATGACATGATGATAATAACTAAAAAAGGTGAAAACCCAAAATGGAAACCATGTGACTACCTACCTTAGAGCTATAGGTGTAGGCTCTCTTGATAGCGACCTCAGATTCGCAGTAGGTTGGAAGAGATCAGAGTTTCAGTCCAATGCCCGGAAAATTGGGCATATGAGCCTTCATCAAAATAACAAGACTGAAGGCAAGATTCACCGAAGAAAGAGGGATGCATGAGGTAAGCCATACCAAGGGTGATCCAATGCCTTCTACAGATCGAAGAACAGTTTTCGGATGAAGATTCCATAAAGGAAAGAGAGGGAGGGGGGTTTTAGAGCTCAAAAGCGGGATCCCCTCTGTTCTGTCCGTGGGAAGGAAGAAGAAGAAGAGGATTAGGATTTAATAGAATTTAAGGGAACCATAACAGGGTCGCACGGTTTAGGCGCATGGTTTACCAAACCGTGCACACCTCATGCCTCCCAGACAAAAGCCGCATGGCAGTGCAGCCTGGTCTACGTGGTCGTGTGCCCTTGTAGGTGCCCATGTCAACAATCACATGCTTTATCCCAAACTGTGCACAAGCTGTGTGCCACAGCCTGTAAGACCATTTCTCAAACTCCCAGTCTCCAAACCCACCCCGGACACTTCTCGGACCTTCCTTAGGATGTTACACACATTAAACACATTTAAAGGAAATATTTCAAAGCAAAACTAACGATATGTACCTTTTCCAAAGAGTTAGTTCGTTGCAACCACCCCTCCTTAAAGTAAATCTTCCCTGAGTTGGCCTTCTGAGGGTACTGAGGTGTGATCAACAAAAAGATCTGGCCATTGAGAACGTATATCAGCCTCCCACTCCCAGGTCTCGTCCTGTACCCCACCGTGCTACCATAGCACCCGTACAAGAGGATTAGACCTGCCACAAAGTGTCTTCATGCTCTGGTCAACAATTCACATAGGATACTCCTCGAAGGATGCGTCCATATCTAGTTCAACCTCATAAGGTAGAAAAACATGAGTCAGATCTGAAAATTACCGGTGTAGCGGAGATACATGAAGAACATCGTGCATGTCCTGATATCTCTGTAGAAGTGCAAGCTGGTAAGCTACTGGTCCAATACGCTTCATCACCTCAATGTGTCCTACGAACCTCAGTGAAAGCATACCCTGCTTCCATATAACTATATTCCCCATCCAGTGTGAGACCTTCAAAAAAACATGGTTCCCAACCTCGAAATCAAGAGATCACCAGTGCTTGTTAGCTTAGTACTACTGTCTAGACTGAGCTATCCGCATACTCTTGCTGATAAGCTATATCTACTCTATAGTCTCCTGCACAAGACTTGGTCTTAGAAAAGCTGCCTCCCCTACAACAAGCCAACACAAAGGTGAGCGACAAGGCCTACCATATAAAGATTCATAGGAAGCCATCTCAATGGTTTCATGGAAGCTATTGTTATAACTGAACTCGACAAGATGAATGTGTTTCTCCCATGAACCTAGAAAATCGAGGAGACATGAACATAACATATCCTTTAGTACCTGTATAGTCTACTCGGTCTTTCCGTCAGTCTGCGGGTGATAGGTCGTGCTCAAAAGTACCTGCGCACCCAAGACTTTATGTAAACCCTGCCAGAACCGAGATGTAAAATGAGGATCTCTGTCCGAGACAACAGAATGAGGTTCTCCATAAAGGTGCACTATTTTATTTGACATACAGTCTTCCCAAGTCATCAATCATGATGTTATCCCACATAGGTAGGACATGTGAGACCTTCATTAGACGGTTGATGATAACCCATACTGCATCGTTTCCACAAGGTGAACTTGGTAAACTAGTGATAAAGTCCATAGAAACATCGTTCCATTTCCACTCTGGAATGGACTACGACTGCAAAATCCCTGATAGACGATGATGCTCCCCCTTCACCTACTGACAGGTGGAACAAAACGTGATAAAACTGACTATCTCAGACTTCATGTTAGGCCACAAGTACTGTTGTCTCAAATCACGATACATTTTGGTGATGCCTGGGTGAGCTGCCCATGATGAGGCATGGAAATACCTCATCAGCTCCTCTATGATGACAGGTGGGACCCATAAATTCCCATGGAACAATAATTATCACCTTCATCCATGGTCCAATTTGAAGAGGCATCTTTATCGACACATTCTTGTAGAACAAGGCCTTCCGGATTTGATAATTGTCTTGCCCTGACCCATTCCAAAAGAGTAGATGTCACCGCTAAGGGTAAGAGAACAGTTTGACCCTGACCCCCATGAACCTCAAAATGCATCTCCAAAAATAAGGCCATCAGCTTCCACTCCTCTTAGATCCCTGAACCACTTGCGACCTAGTTTTCCGACTCAGCGCATCAGTTACTGAATTTCCATTCCTAGGAGTGTAGGCCAGTTCGAAATCAAAGGATTTCAGGTACTCAACCCACCTAAGTTGCCTGAGATTTAGATCCTGCTGAGTGAAGATATATTTGAGTCTTTTGTGGTTAGTGAATACCAAAAAATTCCCTCCTAACAAATAGTGTCTCTAATAGTGTACGGCATGTACAAATACTACGAGCTCGAGGTCGTGCATCGAATAATTCCATTCATGAGCCTTTAACTAATGAGAACCATGCACAACGACTCACTCATCCTGTATCAAGATAGCTCCAAGCCCGACACCTGATGCATCACAAAATAATATATAAGCTCTGACTAGCTCCAGAAAGATCAGTATCAGTGCTGAAGATAGTCTGCCCTTCAGTTCCTGAAAAGCTACATCACAAGGTTCTGACCAATCGAATCTCACCCCCTTTTTGGTCAAAGATGTAAGCAGTGCTTCTAGTCTTAAAAGTATCGAATGAACCACCTATAATACCCAGTAAGCCCCAAGAAACTCCTGATATGATAGACTTTCTTGGGCTACTCCCATGAAATTATAGCATTCACCTTCTCTGGGACAACTGAAACTCCAAACTAAAAAATAATGTGACCCAGGAAGTGAACCTTATCGATCAAAAAGTGGCATTTACTGATCTTAGCATAAAGTTGATACTCTCTTAGTGTATTCAACGTGATCTCATGATGGGTTTCATGGTCATGTCTCGAGCATGAATAGACTAAGATATCATCCAAAAATAAAACCACAAAAGAATCAAGGTATGGGTGAGCAATCCGATTCATGAGGGACATAAACACTGAAGGTGCATTCGTAAGCCCAAACGGCATGAATAGGTACTCATAGAGACCATATAGGCTCCTGAATGTCATGCGAGATATGTTCTATGTCCTAACACGCACCTGGTGATAGCCCGACCTGAAATCTATCTTTGAAAACACCTTCTCTCCTTGGAGCTGATCGAAGAGGTCATAAATTCGAGGTAAAGGATACTGATTCTTAATAGTCACTTGATTTAACTTACGATAAACCACGCAAAGACGAATGGTACCATCTGACTTCATGGAAAATAGTACTGGTGATCCCCAAGGAGAAGTACTGGGACGTATAAAGCCTTTTTTCTTCCAGGTCCTCTAGTGGACTCTTGAGCACCAGAAGATCCTTAGGTGCCATCCTATAAGGACGACTGGTCATTGGTGCTGCTCCTAGTATAAGCTCATTAGTAAACTCCACCTCTTGCACTAGAGGTTTACCGGAGAAATCATCAGGAAAGATATCACCGAAAAGATCCACCACCAGAGGATAAATAGAGAGTTGTAACCCTTGATCATCGAGATAAAGACAAGTAACATGTTCCATGACACCACCTATGATATGGTGTTCCGGTCCTGCTCGTTTCGCACTAAGATCCCATTCTCCCTCATGCATATTCATGTCACACTATGGATATGTAAACACCATACTCCGACGATAGCAGTCAATCCAGGATCTATAGGGAACTAACAAGTCCATCCCGTTTATTACATCATAACCTGTCATATCCAGAACGTACAGGTTCCACATGAAAAGGTACCCACCCACCTCGAGGGGAAAATTCTGAAAAAGTCGAACGCCCTTTGAACGGACACCTAATGGGGTATCTAACATGATCATGCCATGATATGACTCAATTTCAAGGCCCAAAAATTCAATAATATCCTCTGATATAAAAGAGTGAGAAAAGCCTGTGTCAAACAAAGAATAAACTAACGTAGAGGCAACTAGAATCGTACCTCGAAGAGTAGATGGTCCGGCGTACTGCTTCGATGGTGTAGGCTCGACTGCATAAAATTGGCTGATACCATGGCCCTAGGTCACCGCCTAACTACCCTAAGCAGACCCGCCCTGCTGGTGCTGAGAGTTATATGCCTGATTACCTCTTCCTCGACTGCCGTCACAGCCTGATCCACCGACAGTATTCCAGCCGCCTGACTGTCATGATACTGCCGATCTAGCACCAGATCATGGAGTAGGTACAGATCCCTGCTCACTATGCTCTGGGGGGATAGTCCTGAAGAAACTTCGGAGATGACCCAACCTACCAAAACCTCTGCACTCCACTGGATTTCCTGTACACTTCCTCTTCTTGTGTCCTAGAACCCCAAATTAGTGATAGATAGCATTACCACCTGAGAAAAGGGTCTGACCACTTCTAACACCATGAGAGTCCTCAAAATGCCGCTTCGTCTCAAATGCAGATCCACTGGAACACTTAGGTTCTAATCCTCCTTCGTTTGCACTGTTTGCATCTATCAAATTCTTCTCTGTGATCAAATCTTGAATGATGATATCTGAAATGGTCGTCAATCTGAACATGTTAACCTATGACCGAATGGTGTAACACAACCCATCCTCAAAATGCCTAGCGGCTGTGAGGTCATCAGTAGTTAGTGTAAGAGAAAAACGTTGTAACTAAGTGAAACAGGATGAATAATCCAGGACTTTCATGGTACTTTTATACATATTCATAAACTCCCTAGCTTTGGAAACCCTCAAAGTCTGGGAGAAGAAATAATCGTCGAAGACAGTCTAGAAATCAGTCCAGATCATATCTCTCTTCTATCCCAACTGGGTGATGACATCCCACCACCTCCTGGCTGAACCACGTAGCATATAAGCTGCAAGCTGGACCCTCCACTCTGGAGGCATCTCGAGGTGCTCGAAGATGGTCAGAATAGCCTCCTACCAGGACTCCTCAGCAAGTGGTCCGCCATCTCCCATAAAAGTATGAGGATATAATGACTGAAGCACGCGGGTCACTCTGCCATACTTGGGGAAGGTCGCACTCCACCTTGCATACTTTTCATCATATGCCAGATGCTCTCACGGAATTGGGCATCATCGCCCATCTCAGGAATAGAAAGAGGATCCATGGGTGGCTCGACAGGGAGATAAACTAGCAGCTTTGGGCCAGCCACCTCAGGAACCTGATCATTGCTGCCTTCTACGCGCGCGACTCGAGGACGTCTTGGATTCATAATACTACAATTCCAAACAAACATCTCAAAGAAGAAACCAACAATTTAAAGGTTGAACTATAGAATCTAGGACATGTACTAAGCCTTCCTACCCTTATGATCACCTATCCATACCCATATGAATTCTTAGTAAAACCTGAAACTATTACAATTTAACTTAATCAAGTGGCATGGCATTTCTAATCCCATAAGGTCCCATAATCCTCATGAACTAAAAGATGATACACTCTTGGATGTCATTTCTCATTTACTTGTGTTAATTGAATATTTGTATTTCCTTGTAAGCAAATGATTGGTTTAGTTGGAATGTCATTTTCCAATCCATAAGGGCTCATACACCTTATAAAGCAAATATTGACACCCACCAAAACCACATCATTCCCCAATTCAAAACCTAAAAGATGGGTTAACACATTTGCACACATATTAACAATGCATAGAAATAAACAACATGCAATGCTCGCTAAAAATTTAAACATGGCACGACAAGATGCATGGCCTAATCATATTGTGCCTATCGTGATGCATGTTCTAATACATAAACCTCATTTCATTAGGTCGAACCCAGAAATTCAGATTCCCACATTGAAAATCTCAATAACATCACAAAACAAGTGAAGCACCCAATGGTGAAGCGGTTTCAACAGTAAATAGCAGAATCAATAACAGCATAATTTAGGCAACTTTGTCTTTTCCCCATACATGGGTTTGCGACACCCAAGCACGACTTATAGCTAAGTCCCTATGTGTTACCTTTCTCCAAGTCTATCATTTCCAGATAGTAACGAACGAAAGTAAGAAACCCTATGATAACACTATGTGACTTCCCCGACCCAGCTGCCCCTAAACTCGAGTCCCGAGCCCGGTTGGCCACATGACCCCTGGCTCGTCTCTCCATAGGCCAGGGGCTGCTGACTAGCATCAAAGGTGTAATGGTAAGTCAGTTGGGGAGACTGTACCCCCATGTCAGAGTACACAGCGGTATAGAAGCAAAGTAATAACAATAGCAGAAGCACGAAAAATGGTAAGCAGGAGAAAAAGGAAAACATGCAAACCAAAAAAGAAGAAGTAAGAAGAACCTAGATAGATACACAAAAGCCGCATAGGTAGTACATAATACAAAATTGATGTATGGCATGATGATAATGTAGAAATAGCTGGTAAGAATGCTATACAGTAATTCAAAAAGAGAATAAAAGTAGTCTATGAGCATCTCTATCAAAACTCGGTCCTCTCCTCTGGATATCCAGCTAGAACATACATGTATCAACAACCTGAAGCTGGGCCTTTTCCACTACTAGTTCCTGCAGTAGTAAAGTATACACAGGTGCCAAGGAGGCCACCCAGGTAGGGTGTGAGACAAGTCATAGAAGGCCACCACCAATAGTGTCTACTTGTAATCCAAATAGGTGTTCGTAAAATAAACAGTGTGTGGAAGACAACAAGTATGTAAATAAAGGTAATAAACAACCCTCCCACTCAGTTTCATGAAGGACACATGGTGGGTCTACCTGTATCAGCTCATGGCTGGTATTCTGAACAATCACCAGAGGTACAAGTACACAGATATAGGTTATCACTGGAACGAGGTAAGCATGCCTATTTTCCATGCTTCTCACATCTGTAATAATCATCACTGGTACGAGGTGTGAATGGCTCTCATCAATGCTTCTCACATCTGTAATAATCATCACTATCACGAGGTATGAATGCCTCTCGTCCATGCTTCTCACATCTTTAATAATCATCACTGGCATGAGGAATGAATTCCTCTCATCCACAAGAACTGTAACTAGCGTGGGGAAGAATTCCTCCCTCCCATAAATGATATATAGGCACAGGGTAAGAATTCCTCCCACCCTCACACGGAAATTCACCTGTCATGGGGTAAGAATGAATCCCGCCCACACACGGGTTATCATAAGCATGTCAACACAGTAAGGGATAACCATTAACATCAATATATATATATATATATGAAAATCCATCTTAAATCATATCACATTAATCACATCATGAGGCAACATACATTGGTATAAATTTAATGGTTTCATGCTATCTCATCCTAGCCATCCTCTAACCAAGTCAACTCATTTGCCTAACATGGAAAATGCCTTTAGAGACATATCTTTAAGGTCCAAAGGTGAAAAAGGGCCAAATCTGAAGACATATCACCTATGGTGGACCACTCCCAGTCCACACCTCATCTAAACACCATAACAAGGTTAGATTTATCATTCCCATAACACACATGTCATTTAAGTTTGATGCAGCCATTACAATTAAGGGGTTTGGCGAAAGAAAAACCATGGAACGAATATAATAACTCAAAAAATATGAAAAACCAAATGGATACCACGTGAACACCTACCTTAGAGTTATAGGTGTAGGCTCGCTTGATATTGACCTTAGATTCACAGTAGGTTGGAAGAGATCTGAGCTTCAGTCAATTTCCCTAAATATAGGGCATATGAGCCTGCATCAAAATAACAAGACAGAAGGCACGATTCTTGGAGGAAAGAGGGGACCATGAGGTAAGCCTTTACAAGGGTGATCTAATGCCTTCAACAAATCAAAGAACGGTCTCCAGATGAATAATCCACCAAGGAATGATAGGGGGAAGGTTTGGGAGATCAAAAGAGGGCTCCCCTCGGTTTTATCTATGGTAAGGAAGATGAAGAAGGGGATTAGGCTGAAATATAATTTAATGAAAAATTGGTATTTTTTTTACCCAGAACAGGGTCGCATGGTTTTGGCGCAATGTTTTCAAACTGTGTGCAAACCGTCCGCACCTCACTGCCTCCCAGACAAAAGCCTCATGGACGTGCGGCCTGGTCCGCAAGGAAGTGCGCCCTTGTATATGCCCCTATCTGCAACCACATAGTTTATCCCAAATCATGTGCAGACCGTGCACAAGCCATATGCCACTGCCTGTAAGCCCATTTTTCAAACTCCCAGGCTCTGAACCTAGCCTGAACACTTCCTGGACCTTCCTTGGGATGTTACACACATTAAACACTCTTAATGGAAAGAATTTAAAGCAAAACTAACGATCTGTACCTTTTCCAAAGAGTTGGGTCGTTAAAATGTATCACGTAGTTCTGTCTCATCATAAAGAACCCAAAGTGGTATACGATGTGTCAATTAGACGCCTGATCTGTATGTTATTGGCATTTCCATCAGAGGGGCCCATTTGGTTTTTAGGTTCAAACCAACCCGACCGTATCCAAACTTCATAAAAACATCATACAGATTATCCCAATAGATCAATCCTGCTCTAAGCCTTTCGTCGCCACAGATGGTTTGTCGTTCTTACACCCATTGAACAATATACGGATGAAATGGTGATTTTGGGTTAAACGGGTCCGAACAGGGGTCCGACCCGGTCCGCGGACCTGACCCTGTCCAATGGAGCGGCCCGACCTGAAAGGGAGGCCCGTCCAGGCTGGTCATGTAGCCTGGCCCGATAGGACGCGTGGCCTGACAGCTGGCTGTGTGGCCTGGCCTAGCTGGCTGCGTGGGGTGGCTGGCCACTCCATAGGGGGTGGTGTCGCCCCCGGGCATCTGAAGAAATCATGGGACCCTTTGGAGCCCGCCTTGTGGAGTGCCGCCAGCGGCCGGCTCAACATGCCACCCTCCATCTGCCGATTCCTTCGGCAGTGGGTCTTCTCTGGCATGACACGATGGAGCCACGCCGCCTTCATCCACTACAGCCCTCATGGATGTGTCCCCCTTCTTCCACAATGGTGCGACGACACAATGCCCATCTGGTGTCGTCGCGGCCCAGTTATTTGCACGGTACGACGGCGCTGCGCCCCTTCAGCGACCCGGTGACCCTTGCGCCGCCCGTTCATCTCATGGTTATCTCTTCCGATGGCGCCGCTGCGCCACCACCGTCTTCATCCAAACAAGAACAAATGGAGGGATGTAGCTCCATGTTTGTTCAGCCCACACCCTCCACATTAGGTGATAATAAATGGCCAACATAGAACCATAATAAAAGATTAGGAATGAGGATTTAATTTAATCAAAAAACCCTACCTTTCATGTCAGTATCGTTGGACAGAGTCGTGGGATGGCAACGACATTCCATCAATATTGGAAGAGGAAGAGAGGTACTTGTCGTTGGCAGATGGAATTTTAAGGTGACGATGTCGAAGAGAACGTTGGTATTCCTCGTGGGTGTCACTTCACTTTCCTTGCCTCGGTTGAAGAAGGAAGAATACAATGTCAATTTTCGGGGGTAGGAGATTTTTTCATCTGGAGAGTATGATGTTCTTACAAGAGTTCTCCAAAGCTCCACCGAAGAGAATCACCTACCAAAATAAAATAATTGCTTCTCTATTATTTTATTATTTCCAGGCATTCCAAAAAGAATTCAAATGTTTTCTAAAAGATAATTAATTGTGGTCGTTAATTAATCTTTAGGTGTGTTGTCACCATTATGTGGATGTTCAAGAGTAACCCCCATTAATGAGGAGATCAAGGGGTTTCAAGGGGTGTTAGAGGAGTTAAAGGGTTCGAGTGGGCCCCACCATAAAACATCCTCCCAAGGGAGGTTAGGATGTGGTGTGACCCACCACTAACCTCCACATGGTGGTTTTAACCACCAGTCAAATGAAAATATGTTACACATATTTTTATATAATTTTATTTAGAAATACCAAAAATTAACTTCATTTCTCGTTAAAATGCAACTGCGGTGATGATATCCTTAAGGGAATACATGTGATGCGAGTTCAACAGTGTCCTCGGATTTCAATTCCAATAATTGGTTCAAAAGTTATAAAATCCCGCTCCTACATTTAAGGAACGTACCCAACCAAAACATCAGAAATTGATACTGGGCACACCGGGCCTTAAAATCAAGCACCGTTAGAAATTGAAAACTCGAAAAATTCACATGTATTTAAAAAAAATTCCACAGAATTTCTAGGCTATTAGAATGGCCATTTAAAATCTGAAAAAGTTACCATTATGCATCCAGACATGATATAGACTGTTATATAATTGAAATTATTGAATAATGTCTTTTTTATTCATATTTTCCTGGGTCCATATAGTTGTTATAGATGCTTGTTCATAAATTTTCATGACTAGATTCTCATATGAAGACATTAATGAAAAAACTTCTTCATAACATTTAGACGATAAATGTCAAAATTCATTTAATGATCATAAATTTCAACTTATATTACTACCAATCAAGATATTCAAAAAATCCAAAAAATGGTATGTGGTGTATTTTCATGGTTTAGGATCTGGGATAGGATGCGTTATCAGGTAGGGAGATCACGTTGTTGCTTATTCCTCTTAGTAGTTATAGATTTCTGAGAAGTACAAACCGACACATGATTTATTGTTAGATAATCAGGTCTATTCTTTAATATAATGGAATTATTTGTTATTTGGTAAAAATATATCATTGTTTATGTATCATAATATATTTAAGCATAATTTCTCACAAATATATATAAATATCATAAGAAGTAGAAGGATGGTGTATATCCAAATTTCTTACATTTACATTATGTATACACCACGTAAAGGCAATTCGGTTGCATTTGCATTAAGTTTACATTTTTATTCTCAATTGAAAAACAATCTTCTTATCAATGATTGTTGATGTTAGTGAAATCTGACATGCACTTGGATTGAGATGATAGAGGTAGTGAAAAACTTTTCAATCATGTTTCTCTAGTTCTTGATTTGGTGGGGAATGTAAAAAAGGCATAAAATATGATTTAGAATATGTATCAATGAGGTTAAAACCCATGGTGGAATGTCCATTGAGGGATAGATGATGGATGAAAGTATAGTTTTTTGGATTGTAAATCAACTAGTTATTCTTATGGAGTTTTAGGAACACCATCATCATGTAAACAAAATTCATTGTTTGATGGTCATATTTGAATAAGAAATATATATATGTCTCCAAAAGAAATGTTTTGGTGGGATAGTAAGAAAGGAATCATAGATAATTTTCTTATTAGATGCCTCACAAATCAGTAAGAAATGTATCATACATAATTTTTTTGTTGAATCCCATTCATTTCAAGACATGCCTAAATTCTATATCTAATATGTGGTAAAGTGGAAAAATAACATTTTAAATTTTAAAAGGAAGAGATATGATGAATACATCTCATTTATATAAATATTAAGAATTATATACGATATAGTTTTTCTCATGTTTTCTATGTGCTGTTAAGAGCTACTTTATATTATTTAGGGAACTAATGTTACGTTTATTTTTCAAATTTATTTATCATACTTATTGATTATTTGATTATGAATTTGGTTGGAGATATTTTTCATGGGTATTATTGTTATTTAATTATTGAATGAATTTATTTTATTGTTTAGTGTTTCTGTTGGATTTATAGATTTTAACATTTTATATTATATAACAAGTGATAAAAATATTAGTTTTAAAATATATATTTTGACTTTTCATTATTTTTTGGATCTGAGGATCAATTAAAAGTCATATTTAGTGTCTCATATATCAAAAGAATATGCATTGATTATCATTCTATAATGTAAGAGATGAAGTGGAAATTGATTGATACAAAAACAAATGATGATATTGCTCATATAAAATATAATGATTTTATGAAATTATATTTATTTATTGTTCTATGTCATTATTGTAATATAATTATACAAATATAATAAAAAGATCATGAAATAATAATTTTTTACTTTTAAATTCACTTCTACAGAATCAATGATATTTTAACAGATCATAGATTTATGGTTTTACTGTCATTAACATTATCCAAACCATGGTATTTATCACTATCTATAAGGAAATATACATTAATTTTCTCATACATACCAATATATTCACATCCCATTAATGATATCCATTTAGGATTACTAGTTTTTTTTAAGATGAATTTCAATTTTCCCTCTTTATATTTTTATGTAGATGTTTTCATAACTTTTTTT
Organism: Viscum album; assembly: GCA_963277665.1. NCBI lineage: Eukaryota > Viridiplantae > Streptophyta > Magnoliopsida > Santalales > Viscaceae > Viscum > Viscum album. The sequence goes on along the minus strand of OY728127.1, from coordinate 1,226,263,954 downwards.
TTACGATTTATATTCCCCAAAAAGTTAATTTTAAATTTCAGGAACATGACCTTTGAGATCCATTTAAAAATGTGAAAATTAAATTTATTAATGGGTTTGGGAATTTTAAAAAAAATTATTATTATATTATTTTTGATATCTTATAATACACACAACACCGGGATGAACAAAATCATGAAATATTATTATTTATTTATGACTGTTATAAAATTTTCATTGAACTATAAGGTTTGAATAAAATTAACATTATTAATAAATAAATATAAATATAAAGGTTTTATTTAATACGGATGTATTTATTATTTATTAGGAAATGTTTTTTAAATTTCATACATTTATTTAAATATATTATTCCTTCAAACATGTTTTTTCATTATTCTAAAAAAACTTATATTTAACGTCGTCAAATTTTTTAAAATGTAGTTGATTATATATACATCAGTAAAATTATTATTATTTATAAATATACATAGAGTTAAAATTGGTTAATTTTTTAAAATCATTTAATTTTCTATTAATAAGGAAAAATATTGAGTATTTTAAAATCATATTTCATATGAAATTAGTTACATTATGTAATAGACCTAAAACATTACATAATCCGATGTTTTATGTTAGAAATTAAATCTCATGCATTTTATCAACCATCATGGTTTAGAGTATTATAGAATTATGGTAGAACATATACGTAAGAATACAATGAAATATGAAGTGTCCAATTCTTATTAGTATACATGTTTTTCCTTCCTATAAATCTATTATAATAATGAATGATTTAATTCCATTTAACATATCGATGACTATTAACATGGCATCATGTTTCTCTTACCCATACATAAACCAGGTGAGAACATTTTAATGAAATTGGATGAGAACTAAATATCAATAAGTTATATAGAAATATAGAAACCATTAGTTCATCAAAAACATGAAAATAAATAAAATATTTAACTTTACTAAAAAGTTATTTCATCAAAAGAATGAAATTTGTTTCACAAAAAATGATAAGCACATTTCACTCATAGAATGAATTTAATAAAATATAGAATGCATAAAAAACATAATTTTTTAGAATTAGAGCATCATATTCATGAAATAATTTCAAACACCATCGAATTCGAATTATTTTATAACTGGATTTTAATTTAATTATTTCCCAACGCATTGGAGAGCTATAATGGATACTACATTTTGTATGAGCTCTATCGGGCTCACTTGTTTCTTATAATGCTCATGTACGACATCATGTGTAAACCAATTTCATCATAAAAACCTTATAAAACTATTTAAACTCATATGAAAAAAACATCATATAAAATTTTACTTTATTTCTAACAGAACATTTTCAATACAAATATAAACATCTCTTTTTAAAATAATCGTACAGTAACAAAATACTCAAAAAGTTAAAAGAGTTTGACTTGGAAAAATAAAAGAATGATATAAATGTAATATTGAAATAAAATAATAGTATCAGTTGTGTTAAAGTTCTTTTTTTATAGTGTGTTAGTAAATAACATTTATTTTTTCATTCATCAAAATTTTCTATATGTAACATGTAATAATATTCCAATTTAATATTTTTTTAAAAAAATAGTAAAAATTGAAATAATATTAATATTATAAATATTTTTTAGATGGGAAAACTGTCATAAAATAATAATAAAATAGGTATATAAAATATAATTTTTTGGAATGAAAATCATTGAAAGGGTATTTTTAAGGAAATTTCCCTTTATCACAAGGGAAACAACTGAATTGTCCTAAGAAATAATGACATTAAAAACACGAAATATAATGATATTAAATAATTTCGGGATGTATATTTTATATTTTTTTAAATAAATCTTATATAAAAATAAATTATCATAACATCAAAATATTCCTCAATAAATGAAATATGAGATGAAGTCCCTTACATTGAGTGTGATTCGTCGTGTTTTCCTTTACTATCTTTAATAATAAACATATGATATTTATTTACATTATTGAGACCCTTTTTAATGTTTATTCTAATTTTATTTCACTTATTAAACATATATATATATATATATAATTAATTAATAAATTATTTTTATGTATGATGTTTCTACTATATTTGAATTTTGTGTCAAAAATGATTGGTAGGTTTAAAATGGTCTAATATGTTATTATTTAAAATAAATTTGAATAATAAAAAGGATAAAATTATCATACTATATATTATATATACTATTTTTTCCAATAATAATATATCATTACGAATGATATACTAACCTTATGATCATGGAGACTATTTTCTGTACATATGCAAGAGTGGAATTCCATTTTTCAATGATCATTATGGAAAGAAGGAAATTGAAATTTATCAATATGTAAAGAAAATAATTTCATAAATACCATATTATTTAATTATATATACTTATTTATATCATACTTAAATGTGGTGGTGAAAAAAGGAACCACATCGCTTCGAGGAGGAAGAAGTCCACAAGTCCACAAATGATGTTATCAGTTTTCAATATGAGTGAAAATATAAAAATAAATAAGACATATTATATTTATATAATGATAAATATGTCATTAATATCATATTTAATTCATTTATATCTCATATATTTATTACCTTTACCTTTATTACCATCCATATGCAACACATTAGTAAAAATGAACCACATTTCTTCATGAGGCGACAATACATCGAACACAAAAGCGACAATATCATATCCCTTATAGAAATTAATATTACAGGGGTATATATAAAATAAAGAATTCAAACGTATAATTATGTTATAAATATCTTATATAATCTTTATATCTTTCATCATACCCAACTATATGATGTGGTAATGAAAAAAATAATGACATCATTTTTCATGATAGTCATTTCTCGCATAAATGAATGGTTATTTCATTACCTAATTGATCAATGTGTGTGTGTTGTTTTAGTTCATAACCATAACATACCAAAATATAATTATATGGAATATAATGATATTATTTTATCATCATATTATAATTATATTATAAGGAGTTTTTGAAAGAAGTTAAATTATGACCGACATCAAAGAAAATTACAGTTTCTATAGGTATTCTCATAAGGATTTCACTAAATCATTGAAAAAAAGGTTATATTACCCAAATAAGGAATCCAAGACTATTTTATTGATATTTTAAGTGACATTTGATGATTATTTCTATTCCAAATGGCTAGAGAGGTGTGAATAAGTGATAACAATGAGTTCCCTTTTATAGTGGAAGAGGATAGGGATTCTTCAAAATTCGCAAAATTATTCACAATTTGGAGGTAAATATAACATAATGTCTCTCTAAAATTGATATTTAAATTATTATATGGTTTTTATGGTCATGTTTCACCACCAACAAAAATGAATCCAATGTTTTTAAAAAATTCCCTTAAATTCTATGTTTCTATATTTTTTCCATTTTCGGTTTTCACTATGGTAAATAATTTTCAGAACATGATAATCTATCCATTAAGATTAAATTAATGTGAAAAAATTTACATAATTTAAACCTTTTATTATACATATTTAATAAAATTTATCAAATGAAAATCCTATTTTTTGATAGATTATTTTAATAGAATCACGTGGCGATGCAAAAAAGACACTGTTTTAAACAAAACTTCTCAAAAATGTTGTTTTTATTTATAATTTGTTCTAGTCATTATAAAAAAATTTCATGAATTAATGTTAAACAATTCTTATTTATTATAAATAACAATTGATAGAATATATATTTTTTATTGTTTTTAAATTATTTAATAATATATAATTTTTTATAAAATAATAGAAATGATAATTCTAACAATATTCATCTAAATTAAATTTGATATCATAAACACATTAATGGAATAATAATATATTTTTATCAAAACAATTTATAATTACATATTCATTTATTAAATAAATGCAACATAATAGTTCATTAACTTTTATTGGATTTTAGTATTTTTAGTATTAGTTATTTAATTTTTATTAATAAATAAATAATTTCTCTATTTTTATTTGGTAATAGTTTTATCTAAATAATTAATTTATATAAATTGAATATAAATAATAATGATGAGAAACTAATTTATTTTGAAAAATATAATTTATAATAAATCCAATGTTGTTTTCCCTATCATAAGGAATTTCATATATTAAACGAAAAACAGTTTCTTTTTTCTTTTTTATTATATAATTTATGTTATGGGACATTTTCAAAGGAAAGTGGAATGGAAAAGAAATATTTCAATGAATTGTGTAAACAATATTGATATAATAACATTAAATAAAATGAAATTAATATTTTAGGTCATTTTAACTCTTATAATTCTTGTTTAACACGACGATTAATCAATATTTACCCTAACATAAGTAAATATGTTTTACTACATTCACTATTAAATTTGATCAATAATTAAGATGATATTATAAAATATTATTAATAATTATTATTCTGAATATAGAATCCATTTTTAAAAATTTAATTATCGTAATTGGAAAATATTATGTTCATATTAATTTTACAGATTCCACAAGACATTTGGTTTTAAGAAGATATGTTTTTGAAAAATATGACTTTATATTAACTCATTGACTAATAAAATTCATTGAAATGAAAATATATTATAAAGTTATGTTATATAATACAAAAATTTATTTTTAAATCCTTCTTAGAATATGTTTTATTTTAATAAATTAAAGTAGAAAGAAATTATAAATTTTAAAATAGTTTATCGAAATACACATTCTTAAAACAACAAAATAAATTTATATAAAACAAAAATATATTTTTAATTCATATTAATTAATTGGGTTATATAAAAAAATATTTACATCAAAAAATTTAAAAAATATTATGAATTATAAATTTCATAATTTATTTATATAAATATTTTTTTACAAAATTTTTTATTTATAACTATTCAATGAAAAATCTAGATTTTTGATGAAAACAAAAAAAAATAACCAAAATAAAATTGGAATATTATGATTTAAAAAAGTAATGTTATTTTTTCATATAAATTTTATAAAAATTTATAAAAATCAAATATAATTTTTTTTTCAATAATATTAATAATAACTCATTATGAGTAAAACATAATTTTAAAGAATTAAATAACTAGAATAAATATTTATTTATTATATACAAAACATTTGTAATGAAATTTATATATTTTCATATTTCTAAAATTATGCAATGTTATTAATAAATTCTAATTTAATGGTTATTTTATATCCGGAAAATATATCTTCTGTTGTAAAAGTTTGATAGAAATCTATCTTTAATGTTACATAATCTATCAAAGAAAATCATTTTTGATTGTAATGAAAGATATGATAGTGTCTCATGTTCTTTATAATATCAAATGTATATATTTTATATTAAAATAATTTGATGAACATCCCACCCTAATCAACCACATACAAACAATTAGTGTTTTATTTGGGTAATAAAAGGTTGGACGTTTGAAAATAATCTTTCTTTAAACCCCCATCATTAAATGTGTTAAAACACTTCATAATAGTAATATTGAAACTGTTGAAAAATGTTCATACTGAATTAAAAATAACAAGGTTTCCAAAAAGGATCATATATGTGGAAATGATGGAATATAATATATAATAATAGAGAGTGAATGGGGTCATCAATCACATGAATGTGAAAGATCAGTATAAAGTTAACAGCCTCACAACCAAAAAATATGGGATGATAAAAAATTCCATCGATTCAATATAATTGAAGGTACTATTGTAATACATTGTTTCATGATCCCTTTCTCTGAGTTCATGAATTATCATACCATATAGTTCCAGAGAATATAGAAATAAACAAACATTATGTGAAACATTTCATCATTTAATAAATGCATTCAAAAAATAATCTGTTTTTCCTAAGAATGTGTTATAAAGATGAATTTTTAATTGCTAATGAAATAAAATAATCATTTAATAAACAATATAATCCTAAATATAATAAAAATATATTCATCATGTTTTTAAAAATTAACCAAAACAAAAATATTTATTTCATGGTAAGATAATAAAATAAGCAATTAATCCATAAAAGATGAATTTCAACATCAATACTAAATGTTCAAACAAATAATAACTTAAGTAACTAGTAAAATAGTTCCAACATTTCATGAATATGTTCTAATACTAAATATTATAGGGATTTTATCATATATTCTTCTAAGATAAATGATACATTATTCCTCAAATTACATCAATTATTTTAAGAAAATGAATATTATATTTAATTATAAAAAGATCACACTAATAGGACATTTTTCTAGTAAGTGATAGGTGATACACTCTTATAGACCTTTAGTGGGGGGGAGATAGGCCATAATACATGGAAATGATATTCATTATCTAAATAACACTTACTTTTAATCATTGTTGTTACAAATTCCCAAACCTAAAAAAATAATTCCCTAAATGAAAAAAATTACTTCAAAATTTTTTACTTCATAAATTTTTCAAATTGGGTGTCTAAAACATTTAACATATGATCGACCTTAACATTATAGACCTAAAATGGTATACTTAATTTTAATATAACCTGAATAATAAAACATTTTAATCCTAAATTTTTTCTAGAACATTACATTCATCCAAATATAAGGAACTGACCTAAATAATTATATAATGATGAGTTTTATGTCAAGAATTCATCTCTTCAATTTGAGAATATTTTTTGGCTTATTATTTTATATAATTAGGATAATAATCATACATAAAAATACCATGTAATAAAAAGCGGTAAATAATTATTAGATTCTATTGTTTAAATCATAAAAAACATTAATAAAATCATGATTTATCATAATGTTAAATCTCAAAAAGTTTCAAAAATACATATTTCATTCCCATTCTAATATTTAAACCCTACAAAAGAAATCGTAAATATATTTTATGAGCGAAAAATCATGGAAAAAGATATAAAATGCAATTAAATAGTTAGTTCATTAAACAATTGAAAATTCATAACATATTTAACTATACCTCAATGTTCATTGATCAAAATTAAAATTAAATTTTCTCTAGAAAACATAGACATGTGTTTCTTAATTTAATTTTGTGAACCCCATCGATTTTAATTAAAGCTAATTTTAATGACATATAACATAATATTCATTAAACCCTTTTAAAACACATTTAATTGGAATTAAAATATATACATATTTAAGTAAATTCATTACCTAATGAACTCGATATATATAATGGTGTGAAAAAAACATATAATATATATCAGGATCACCTATTTATCAGGAGAAATAACAGGGATATATCCTTCAAAGCAGTTATATTGGGCTCACCCATGACCTATAATGTTCTGTAACCCATCACAAAAGTTGTATTGGTATCACCAATTTCATATAATTATCTGGTACCATATTAATAATTATGCACTTTCATTATAAAACCATTTGATAAAAACATTTAAACTCATATAAATAACATTTTCAGATAAAAATACTCTTTTCTTATAAACACCTATTTTCCATACAAAATATAACTTTCTTGTTAAAAACAATTTCAAATAAAAAGAAATTTACATTATTAAGCCATGAATTATTTCCTGTTAATAAAGATTCACATAAATTTCTTAGTGGAAGAAATGTATTTATCTCCATTCAAATTATGAATAGAACATTCCCTTTATAATTTATTATAAAATTATTTATAAAACATGTAAATATATAATTTTAAAAAAACTTGAAAAACAATTATATGTAGAAGTCAAATTAACTTTATAAATCATTTTCTTCTATATATAAAATTTAATAATATTATTATAATACATTAACATGGAATATAATGAGTAGGAGTGAAAAACATTGAAAGTTGATTTTTAATAGAAAAGTCCCTTTATCATTTGAGAAAAACATGAACATTATCCCCATGAAATAATAACATTAAATAACATTAAATTTAAGGATAATTAGTAAAATAATATTATATAATGTCAAAGGATATTAATATACACCATTAAATTTAACAAATATTAATTATATAAAAATATGCCATAACGAAAGGAAATTGATACGGGGTACTTTACTCTGAGTTTGATTCCTCGCGTTTGTGTTTATCTTCCTGAACAATAAAATAATGTTAAATTTTTACCGGAATTATAACCCTCTTCATTTTAATAGATATTTTTTCACAATTATCTAGAACTTATATAAAATTAATTAATCATTCAAATTTATGTTTGATTTTTTAAATATATACGTCTTTTTTGTCAAAATAATTTATTTTTTGCTTCACAATAGTCAATGAGATTATTATTTAAAGATATAAATAATAATAATCATGATATAATAAGAAAATTTATATATTAATTTTCATTATAATCCCAATCTTCAAATATGGTTATAAAAATGACCTAACATTATGATCATAGAGACGGTAGGTCGTACGTACGATTGAGTAATGTTACTTTTTTTACAATGATTACATCTGACAGAAGGTAATTAAAATTTATCTTTCCAGAATGATCATAATAATAAAAAATAAATATTTATTTATTTATATTTAATTAAATATATTATTATTTTGATGTGGTGGTGAAAAAAGGATCATCATCGCTTCGAGGAGGGGATAATCCACACATCCACGAACAAGGTTATCATTTTTTAGTGGGTGAAAATATAAAATGAAAATGATATATTAAATTTCCATAATGATAAATAATTCATTAGTATCATAAATATGCCAGGTATACCACATATATTTATTTTACTTATCTTTAATGCATTTCATTTAATGTATTTGTCAAAAATGAATCGCATCACATTACGAGGTGGTAGTCACCTGTACACACAAGCAACATTATGTCACCCATTATATATTGGAATTAATTTTTAATATATGATATAATGAATATATAGGTATAATTAGTTTAAAAATATAATATATCAACTTATAACAATCGTCATACCCAACTGAGTCTGGTAGTAATTGAAAAACATTACATTGTTTACTAAGGCAGTTCCCCTCTGTACATGTGAATGATTATTTCGTAACACATCTGATGAATGTGTGGGTTTCATTTTGTCACAACATAAAAATTACAACATCATTGGTTATGTATGATAGAAATATTATTATATCATCATGGTATAAGAATAATTGATTTATGTGGAGAAGGATGTAAAATTAAGCCACTCATTGTTAAACATTACCACTTCTCTTGGTATTCTTCTTAGGTGTTTAGTAAATCCGTGAAAGGGTATAATTAGTTAAAAAATCTTATAGTATAATGGTATGGAAGTTGGTAAGTTATTGGGTAATGTGATGGATGAGAAAAATTACATAATTGGTGTGATTAAGTGAGGGAATTGGGTGCCCATTTATAATTGAATAAGAGTGCCATTATTGTAAAAACTCAAAAGTATTTATTATTTGGAAGTAAATATTATATAATGTTTCTAAAAACATATAGTATTTTTTAGATGATATGGTTGATAAAAACATCCCACATATAATGAAAAAAATTATGAAAACATTTTTTTTATTAAAATAGAAGTTTCATTGTTTTTTCTATTTTGAATTTTCACTAAAGAAACTAGTTTTCTAAATTATGTAATTTATCTTTTAAGACTGTATTGAATTGATCCTTATTAGGTATTTTATTCAAAAAATTCATAATATTAATTCATTTTTGTCAATTAAAAAATATTTTTTTCGTTGATATTTATTTATACAGGACCATGATCGGGAAAAAACACTCTTACAACTTTAAAAACGTAATAGAGTTTTTAATAACTAGAGGTCCTTATAGTAATTATAAATTAAAAATTAATACATTAATTAAGAATATAATATATTAATTTTAATATAAATATTAAATGGAATAAAATAAGATTTTATTAAATTAAATCATTTAATGAAATATAATTTATCATATAAATCCATTAATGTCAATTTTGACATTATAAAATTTAATTTAATTTTAAAATGATAAAAGAATTTTTGGTTTAATAATATATTATGTTCACTCTAATTAAAAATTATATATCTATCTATGAAAATAATGTACCAAAATAATTAATTTAAATTTCATCAATTTTATTTTTTTAGTATTAGTTATTTTTTTCTTATAAACTATATAATTATTATATTAGGATTTCATAAGTATTTTAAGTAACATATTCATCTATTAAAATTAATGATAATTTAATATTTTAGAAAAAAATTATCATTAAAAGTAAAATTTATAATTAAAAAATGTTCTTTTTTGCATTTCGCCTAGAATTAAAGATATTAATTTGATGGAAATTATATTTTATGTCTTTTTCATGAAAAAAAACATATTATATAGGCCATATTCAAAAGAAAGTGGGAAGGAATTGAGATAATTCTGATTATTTGATGTTAATGGTAGAAATTATCTCATTAACTTAAATTAGGATAATATTATGGGTCATTTTCACTATTATCTTTATTTTTTAACCCCTAGGTAAATCAATTTTTACCTTAATTATAATAATTAATTTTTAATGAATTCACTATTCATTTTAGGGACAAATTAATTTGAACTCCTTATAAATAATAAAGTTTGATGATTCCCAATATAGAATCAATTTTTCCAAATTTAGTTGTCATATTTTTTAAAATTTTATTTGAAAATATATGCCATAAACGTAGTGAGACAACATGTTTTAAATAAGAGTAAATATTTTTAAAAATAAGAATTATATATTAATCTAGTGACTAATAATTATACTCGTATTTAAAATAAATTCATATTTATTAGTATATACTATATAAATTTCATATTTAAAATTTACAATTACGGATTATTTTAATTTATTAAAATAGAGAAACAATATGCTTTAATTTTTTTTTCAAAACTCTTTGTATACTAAAAAACAAGAATATACTAAGAAAAATATATCTTTGATTAAAATTAATTATGTTGATTAATTTAACACAGGATACTTGATTACAAATTTGAAATATATTATTACATTTAATTTACTCGATTTATTTAAAAGATATTATTTTTGTTCGAAATAGTTATTTATCACTATTAATTGAAAAATAAAAATTTTTGACACAAATTAAATAACTATATTTGAATTCCAAAAATGGAATTAATTTTATATAATATGTTTTATAAAATTTGAAAATTTGATTAAAATATTTTAGGATGAAAAAATTCATTTTTGAAGAAAAACATATTTTTAATGAATTAAATGTCATTAATAAAAAAATTATTTAATATTAAATTTATAAATTTAAATATACATATTTATATATATTTATATATTTCATAAATTAGTCAATAAAAATCACTCCCTCAAATATAATGGCAATGTAATAATTGTAAAAAATTTCATGCTTCAATTATATTTTGTAAAAATAATCATTGCATTTATTGCAAGCTATTGAATAAACTAATTGTTGCATATAATGTAATATAAATTACTTTTTAATGTAATTTAACATAAAAATATATTTTTAGACTCTTAAAATCACATGGTTTTATATACTCCCCCATAAAAAAATTCATTATCAAAATTTGATCATTATATCAGTAATCAAATGTTATTCATTTAAATAAACATTTTTTATATACCCATATAATAAAAATTGTTAACAAAAAATAAAATTACTAAAAATTAAAGGAATGTTAAATGGTCATATTAAATAAAACATTTCTAGGTTACCAAATATGACAACATATTTAGGATTGGAGGGAAAGAATAAATAATTATTGAGTGTGATTGAGGCAATTGATCAAAATAAAGTAAAAGATTAGTGTTATGTTAAAGGACTTAAACACATTAATTTGTGATTATCAAATTCATCATTGGATAATGATAATTAAAACTACATGGTTAATTACTTTTTTATGGGTTTTCCCTATATTTTTAGAATTTTCATACAATATGATGTATGATAAAATTGAAATATACATACCTGATGAGAATAATTTTATCCATTAATGAATTTCTAGGAAAATTTTATCTTTTCTCTAAACAATGTGCATTTAATATTATTTATTCCCCTAAATCACAAAAATAATCATTCGAAGGACCACATAATAATAAAAAACATAACAAGATATTATTATTTCCATTATACATTTACATAAACCATTACAGATTACACATTATAGGATAAAACAAATTCATACTTCAATTTAATAATTTCAACAATATTAACCCATGATCAAGAAAACTCATTCCATATATAACTAACCTTAAATTATTCATCATTTCAAATATATTTTAGAAGAAAAATATGTAATGGATTTTTAATATTTTCTTCGATTATAATTCCACTATTTTTTCCGTAAATAAAATCATATATGTTTTGGAAATAATAAAAATACTAATAAAAAGTGCATACTAACCATTAAATTGTGTAGTTCATTAGAAGGTACTATATCCTTGTCTACCTTAATGTGGGGTTTCATTCCCTGCATCCTTTCAAAATTCAATGTGTTTCTCCCTAACATGTGAGTTAACCTTTTAATTAACTCATGAAATAAGATTTCATCTATAAATAATAGTTCATGTTGAATCAAGGCGTTACAAAATCCCTAGAATAATGATACAAATACCAAAATGTAATTAATAACATTAAATGTATTACTACAAAATTTCCACAAATACAGTTTCTGTGACATTGATCTTATGATCAACCGTAATGTTATAAACCAACGATGGTATTCTAAACACTTAAGATAACATCACTTGAACGAAAATGGCACAACCCGTCCCTAGGGCTCATATCGTGACTACCCCTAGCCCACCTTCCATAGGTCAGGGGCTGGTGACCAGCACCAATGGCGTAAATCCCTAACTAGGAAGGAATTTTTTTTTAAACTGTAATCAAACACACCAGAGTACAAAACTGGAAGTAAAACACTAAATGAAACTGTATAAAAAAGAGAGTGATGAATGTTAAGTGGGTAGAAAATATAAGCCCAACAGTAAAGAACAATACAACTTAAATTCTACTATAACTAAAAAAAGAAGCAAAGCAGCCACTAGGTCATTCTTCAGGGTACCTACATGAAGGGTAGGTTAGGATGGCATCCTCAGAACTCCAGGTCTGTTCGTCCTCTCCTTGTACGTCTCACTGAGAGGGCCACCTCTCGGTATCATCCAGTCCTGCTACTCTCGTCCCCGATCAGTGTTGTCCGTCATCTGCAACCACCACAATGAGGTGCGGGCATAGCCAATGCAGGGGAGAGTATAACAATACTCAGTAGGGATCCCGAAACCCTCAAGGTATCAACAAATTCAACAAGGATAACGACAAAGTATGAAATCAATGGATAACCCTTTGTTAGGTATATTCACATACATATACCTAAGTTATTAAGTAACCAATCTCAATCATAAAGAAAACACAAAAGTTATTTACTCAGCTCAAAACCAGGAATTTATTCTAGGGTGGTAACATATAACACTCCCAGTCAAAGTGATGAACCCTCAGTTGTTGTTGTACTCCTCCTCTATAGATTAATGTGGGTCTATCGCGTCACACAGAGGAGCTTCCCACTGTCCTGGACTGCTGTGGTACTCATCCTGTGGAGTACCGTGGGTCTACTGCGCCACACAAAGGCTCTCCCCACCATGGGTATGCTACGTCACACAGAGGTGCTCCCCCTTGTAGTTTTCCAAGGTACTCATCTTGTTGAGTACCATGGGTTTGACACATCACTCAGAGGCACTTCCCACTCGGCTAGTTGAAACACTCCAAGTCGAAAGGTCTGCAGTCGTCAGGTATCATCCATCTATTAGGTCATCGTACTCACCATGCTTGTCTAAGAGATCATCCACACAACAAGATATTGGTCGATACTGCAACTGTCATGAAGTCCCATGTAGAAGTATCTCAATGGTCCTCCTCATCATAGGGGTATCAACACAATAGACAGAGGGTCAATCAGACGACCAGTTTTTGAGTTATTGGCATTTCCGTTCCAGGGGACCAGATGGTTTTTATGTTCAAACCAACAAGGCCATAAACCAAATGTGTCCAAACCTCACTTGGGTTATTCCAAAAGAACAGTCTCACTCTAATCTTTCCATCTCCACAAACAGTTTATTGATCCGACACCCATAGCCCAAGATATGGACGAAAGGGTGTAAAGTTTCCATAGTGGCTCATTGTCAGGTCCAACCCAGTCTGACTGACCCGAACTGACCCGGTCCGGACCGAAGTCATACCTTGTCTGTGGGTCCGAACTAGTTCGAGGGAACGGTCCGACCTGAGGGGGGCGGCCCGGCCCCAGGGGGGTAACCCAGCCCTGAGGGGGCGGCCGTGCCCAGCGGCCCGATAGCCCGACGGATCGTGGGGTCCACCTAAGCCACGGCTAGGGGGAAGTCGCGCGCCCCTAGCACCTGAAGGGCTATACCATTCGGGAGGAGCTCCAACCAGCACCAGTCCAGAACACGCGAGACCCAACATGGTCTTTCTCTTCTCAGTTGGCCGAGCGGCCAACCGCTCCACACCACCAGCACAGCGCGAGAGCGCGTCGCCCCTCCACCATTGCCTGACCTGGCCGCGGCCCTCTACTGGCCTCCGCACTGCGCGGCAGTTCCGCGCACCTCTGCCATGGACCAGCATGGTCGTGGCTCTCCATCCATGCCGCACGATGCTGTCACATCCGCTTGGTGACCCAGAAGAATTACGCCATTAGTTTCTTCACGGCCGTCCCATTTCCGGCCGCAGTTGCTTTTTCCGCAGTCCGTTCCTCCGACTGTAGGGTTGTGCCACCACCATCGTCAACAAAAGAGAACAAAAAAGGGGGAGGATCGGACCACGTTCATGCGGTCCAAGCCCTCCTCGTTATAGCGCTATCAATCGGAAATTCACATTCCAAAATATTGAAAGGAGAAGAACAGAAATGAATTCAAATCAAATCCCCTACCTCGTTTATCGATGATCGTTGACGAAGTCACAGGAAAAGGGAAGACCTCAATTCATTGACGTCAGAAATGAAAAAGCCAAGTATGGTGTCGTCAGCACTCTTCAAGGATGGTGCTCCCTCGTTTGTTCTGTTTGAAGAAGGATTAGGGTGTTTGCCTTTCTTCGTTGGCGGAAGAGGCATTCTTCATCTCTCTTCAAATCCGCTCCAAAATGCTCCACCAAATAATTGTGCCAACAAAATTAATGGGTTAAGCTAACCCATAATATAATTGTTGGACAAAATAATTCAAATAGTTTAAAATAATTAATTGAACGAGTTCAATCAATTAACTGGGAGGGTTGGCACCATAAAGAGGGATGTTAATTAGTCCTCAATTAAATGAAGAGAGTCGGAAAAAAAATAAAACAATGGATGTTAAAAGGTTTCGACATTTAATTAGGGGGTTCCATGGTGTTAGATGCTCAGGTGTCCCCCAACATAATTAAACTCCCAAGGGAGGTTATCCTCTAGTGGGCCCCACCACCATAACCTCTAACGGGAGGTTAAGGTGTGGTGGCCCCCACCCCCAACCTCAACTTAGTGGTTTTAGCCACCTCAAAAATAAAAATAAAGAAGCACTTATTTTTATTTAACTTTACTAAAAATCCCAAAAACTATCTTCCATTCTCGACCATCTACTGTCGAGGAAAAAGTCTTCCAAAGAAAATACCGGTGATGTGAGTTCAACGGTGCCCTCCGATTTCAATTCCGAGCACCGGTTCAAAAGATAAAAAATCCTGCTCATACATTTACAAAACCTACCTGAAAAAAAAAACATTAGAAATTGATTCTGGGTGCACCAGGCCTTAGAATCAAGTGCCCTAAATTTTCTATGACTCGTAAAAATCCATGAATTTTTAAAAAAAATCCCCCGTAATTTTTTGGGTCTTTAAATTCTCCCCACGTCAGGTCTTTACGTTCTCGTAAGCTACAACACACTCTATGAGAACAAATGGTGATACTGAGCATGCGTCTGAGCCTCCCGCACAAATGTGCTCTCCTAGGGGTTCTTGTTCTACCAAAGAACGAGCACCAGAGGAATCGACCAGGCATGAGGACATGTTCCTGTTGATCTTCAATATCCACTAAATCCTCCATGAACATCACCCCATCATGGATGTCCTGATCTCCATGGTCGATGATTTGGGAAGGGTCATGCACATATCTCTTAACTAAGATACGTTGAAGACGTTATGTTCCTGGTTCAACTGAGGTGGTATTTCTAAGCAGTAAGACACCTCACCTACACTGTTGAGGACCTAGAAAAGTCAAATGAATCATAGTGATAACTTGCCGCCTCAGCCAAATCTCCATAGACATCGTCGAGATGAGACCCGTAGAAAGACGTGGTCTCCATCCTCGAACACCAGAGGTCTCTGTCTCTTATCAGCATATGAATTCTTCCTTCTATGTGCAGTCTTCATCCACTCGTGGATGATCTACACCTTCGCGGTGGTATCCCATACTATCTCTGGTCCCACTAGTGCTGACTCCCCTGGGACTGTCTAGAAGAGTTATGATCTGAAAGGTCGACTGTACAAGGTCTAAAAGGTTCCATACCGATGGTGGAGTGATAGTAGTTGTTGTAGGAAAAATCTACCAATGGTAAGTGATCCTCCCAACTACGACCCAAGTTGAGGACACATGCACGGAGCATGTCATCGAGGGTCTAAATTGTCTTCTCAGTCTGACCATCTGTCTGAGGATGGACGGTGGTGCTCAAGTGAAGCTATGTCTCGAAGGCCTCCTGCAACCCGTTCCATAGCCGGGAAGTAAACCGTGTGCCACGGTCGAAGACAATCAAATATGGTACTCCATGAAAATTAATAATCTCCTTCACATAGAGGCGTTGCAAGCACACTACTGAGCCCTGTGCTATGATCGGTAAGAAGTAGGTCAACTTGGTGAGTCGGTCAATGATCACCCGTATCGAATCTTGACTCCAAGAAGTATGTGTAAGACTCTTTAGATGTGCATGGATATACAATCCCACTTCAACTCTAGGACATCTAATGGCTGAA
Organism: Viscum album; assembly: GCA_963277665.1. Taxonomy (NCBI): domain Eukaryota; kingdom Viridiplantae; phylum Streptophyta; class Magnoliopsida; order Santalales; family Viscaceae; genus Viscum; species Viscum album. The sequence goes on along the minus strand of OY728127.1, from coordinate 1,226,246,999 downwards.
CCAACCCTGGCGGTACCTAGTGCTCTAGCTTCACTTGCTTCAACGGAGGCACCGGGAGACAAACTCTGCTACTGCCTTCTTCACACCTAGCCATAAGTGCTATCCTCTGTGGTCCTAGTTCATCTTCGCCACTCCTGGTTGTACTGCTAAAGGGGAAGTGTGGAACTCCCTCAACACTTCCTATTGAAGTGCAACTGGTACCAATGTGAGTCCTCTAAAGGGGATGACATGCTTCATATCTTAAGAAAATCCATCAGGTGCCTTCGCACTAGATATCTGAGCATGATGTGTCTCACAGTTAGCATCCCCACACTGCGCCTACCTAAATCACTAAAGAAGTGGAGGAGTGACTGAATGAGACTGTAGAAAGGATGCTCCATCTCTATCCACAAATGATATCTATAAGGCAGCCGGCTGCTCTGTCGTGTCCCCTAGCAGCTGTATACCAGATCTCCAACTGAGTGCTTCCGCAACAAAGATCCCCTTCCCAAGAGTATAGACTATCTCAAAGTCATAGTCCTGGATGAACTCAAGCCAACACCATTGTATCAGGTTCAGATCATTCTGTGAGAAGATATACTTGAGACTCTTGTGATCAGAGTAGACTGTGAAACACTCACCCATCAGATAGTGTCGCCACATATTTAAGGAGAAGACCATAGCTACTAACTCTAGGTCATGGGTTGCATAGATCTGCTCGTGCTGTCTTAGCTACCGAGAACCATACACAATCACAGCTCGCTCCTGCATCAGGACACACCCGAGTCTAGTCCCTGATGAGTCACAGTAGACTATATACCCTACGCATTCCTCTAGAAGCCTCAAGATAGAGGCACTAGTCAACCACTACCTTAGATCCTAAAATCATTTCTAGAATCTTTCCAACCACATGAAGGTTTTTCCTTTCATTGTCAAGGCTGATAATGGTGCTGCATCCCTGGAGCTGTTTGGAACGAATCTCCAGTTGTAATCAGCCACGCCCAGGGAACTCCGTACCTCCATCACACTACAGGGTAGCTCCCATGCAAGTACCGCCTCAATCTTCACTGGATCTACTGCAACTACAGCCTCTGAGATGACATTTCCCAAGAAGTGAACCTCTAGAATCCAAAACTAGAACATCGAGAGCTTACCATAATGTGTGTTCTCCCTGAGTGTGTCTAGTACTACATGAAAATTGTAGGCATGTCCCCCCTCAGTAGTTGAGTAGATCATAATGTCGTTGATGAATACCACAAAAAAGATATTGAGGTAAGGATAGAATATCATGTTCATTTGACTCATGAATAATTCTAGAGCGTTGGTTACACCGAAAGGCATATCCAAGAACTCATAGTGGCCATACCGACACCTGAAGGTCGTCTTCTGCACATCCTCATTTAGAACTCTAAGATGGTAATAGCCTGATCTAAGGTCTATCATCGAGAACCACAGTGCTCCCTTGAGGTGATAAAAGTGGTCATTAATCCTTGAATGTGGGTACTTGTTCTTCACGATCACCTGGTTCAGGTGACGGTTGCCGACAAAAATCCTCAAGCTCCCATCCGCCTTCTTGGCGAACAGAATTGGGGCTGCCTAGGGAGAAACACTAGGCAGGAAGAATCCCTTACCTTATAAGTCCTCCAGCTATATCCCAAGCTCACAATGCTCTGCGGGAGAAATCTGATATGATGGAGTAGATATCGGTGTTGTCTAGGGTACATGTCAATGTATAAGTCCACTTATCTGTGAGGACATAGTCCAAGATCACCGTCAGGGAAAACATCTGTGTTCTAGTCCATCACTATAGGATAGTTCGGACTCTTCACATCTTCTTCTCTGAGGGTAAGGCGTGCCAAATGATGGGTGATCAGTTGCACCCTCATTCGAGTAAGTTTATCCTGTGCTGCAAAGGCTCCCTTCTCACTAGTGAAGGTGAACGTGGTCACATCCATGCATAAACACCACACTTTGCGCCTAATACAGCCAATCTGTGCATGGAATGTTGATAACCAGTCCATACCCAAGATAAAATCGTAAGGCCTCGATGCCACTATGAGGAGATCCTAGCTAAAGCTCTAACCTACTAGAGAAATCTCACACATCCGACACCAATGTTTAATTGTCGGGTCTCCTCTTGTAGGATTCTATAGCAGTAATGATCAAGACGACTGCTCCGTCAGAATCTCCAAGCTCTAAATGAGGGTAGTGGCTATGAAAGAATTCATGGCACCTATATCTATAAGAACTGCATCTAGGTTTGAGTAGAAACAGATCATACCTAGAATCATCTCAGAAGCTCCATGGTCAAATGACTTAGCTGCCTAAAGCTGAGCTCTCCCCTGTCCACCTGCTCCCTACGGTCGGTGTGGACCTCCTGGTGGCGGTGGCGGTAGCACCTCGAAATGTCACCCACTGCCAGCTGCTCGACCAGATCCTCTTCCACGTCCGCCTGTGCCCTGTGGACTGCCTCGATCGAACCTCTGCCTATACCTGGGAGTTCCCTCAACTGTCTGCTGATCATCTGAGCGGCGGTTCGGACAGTCACGTGCCATGTGACTCTACCTTCCGCATGAGTGACACTATATTCTCCTTGCATATATGTTATTACCCCGAGTGCCCCGCACAACATATCCTGAGTAATACAGTTGTCCAACCATGGGTATGGTCCTCTTAGACCTCAGCGTCATTTGTCTACTACTTGTTACAGAAGACTCCACTACTTGTGGACTAGTAGTGGGTCTCGCTATTGGAGTCTTCTCAGCAAAAAAACTCTCTACTATGAGGGATCTCTCTAACACCCCCGCCTACGCCGAGATGCTGAGGGAGATCATTGCTACACTGATCTATCGCCTGAGCCCCTGATCGAAGGTTTGGGCCTATAAGAATGGGTTTCGTACCATATCTATGGAGTAGAGTGAGATGTCGGTGAACCTCGCTGAGTACTGCACTACTATAATTCTTCCCTACTGCCGATGAAGTAGCTCCTGTATCTGTACCGCTTGAAGGGTCTCTGGATCAAACTCCACCCGGAACATGCTCTCAAAGTATGTACAAAGATGTTTTGCCTCTTCGTGGACCTAGAGCATCAGGCTCCACCATCTAACTGCTGCTTCTTGAAAGAGACTCGAAGAAAGTATCACCATGAGGTCTGCTGGTGTCCCTACCGGCCTAAAGACTTTCACCACAGCCTCCATCCAATTGTCAGCTTCCTGTGGGTCTATCTATCCATAGAACCTGGGTGGCCTCTGGCGATGGAACTCATGCAACGTGATCAAGTGGCGTGCATTTTCTACTGCTGGGGCTGGTGGAATCTGTGGCCCAATGGGAAGTGGTACTGCTGGTGCCTCAATTGGTAATGGGCCCTACACCGAGGCCTCATTGCTCAGTGGTATGTTAGAGCATACAACTCTCGGGGATCTAGCTGGTCATCCACGGTGAGACATCCTGAAAGAAACAGATGTGACAGTGTCAAAATTTTATACCTGGTGAGTTGACCTGTTTGAGCAGACATAAGAAAACTTTTTAAAATGCACATGCAATCCGTGATTTCAGGCACTATGTCAGAAATCAGTAGTCAGGGTTTTGGTGTATGGATATGTCGGCCACCCAAACTAACACTGGACTCCCAGAACTGAAAACCACACTTAGTACCCTTAACACTATTTCTTAATAGAAATGAAATATCAGAGTCCTAAGTTTTGCAGTAGGAATGAGGCCTCTGATACCAATTTGTCACGACCCGTCCCTCAGGGCATGTATCGTGACTACCCCTTCCCTGCCATCCATAGGATTGGGGATGGCGACTAGCACCAAAGGAGTAAATTCCTAACCGGTAAGGCATTTCCTTTAAAATTGTAATCAAACACATCAGAGTACACAACTGGAAGTAAAACACTATGTGAAACAGTATACAAAAAGAGAGTGATGAATGTAAAGGGGGCCAAAAATACAATCCCAATAATAAAGAACAATACAAATGAAATGCTAGTACAACTAACGAAATGAAGTAAAGAAACTACTAGGTCATCCTCTGCGGTTCCTACCTGAAGGGTAGGTAAGGATGGACTTCTTAGCACTCCATGTCCATTTTTCCGATCTGTGTACATCTCACCGAGTGGACCACCTCTGGGTACCATCCAGTCCTGCTACTCTCTTCCCAATCAGCGTTGTCCATCATCTATAACCAACACAATGAGGTGCTGGCATAGCCCATGTAGGGGTAAGAATAACAGTACTCAGTAGGGACCCCGAGACCCTCAAGGTCTCACAAAATCAAACAAGGATAACCAGAATGTATGAAATCAATGGATAACCTTTACTTAGGAATATGTCAAAACATATACCAAAGTTATTTAGTAACGCATCTAAATAATGAGGAAAACACAAAATTCATTGTCTCAACTGAAAACTAGGATTTTATTCTTGGGTGGTTACATGTAACACTCCCAGTCAAACTGAAGAAACCTCAGCTGCTGGTGTACTCCTCCTCTATAGAGTACTGTGCTCTTGCGACATCACACAGAGGCGCTTCCCACTATCCTTCACTACTATGGTACTCCTCCTTTTGAGTTCCATGGGTCTGATACCTCACACATAGGCGCTCCCCACTGTGGGTCTTCCACATCTCAGAGATGCGCTCCCCCTTGTAGCCTACTATGGTACTCCTCCTGTCGAGTACCGTGGGTCTGCTGTGTCACACAGAGGCTCTCCCCACTATGGGACTGCCGCATCACATAGAGGCACTTTCAACTGGGCTAGTCGAAACACTTCGAGTCAAAAGGTCATCATTCTTCAGGTCTCAACCAGCTACTAGGTCTGCATACTCCCCACGCTCGTCTCTAGTGGGATCTGCTCCCTGAGCTACTGGTCGATACTCTAATTTTCACGAAGTATCATGTATAAGTATCATAAAGGTCCACCTTGTAATAGGGGTCTCAACGCAACATATGGAGTGTCAATCAGACATCCGGTCTATGATTTATTGGCATTTCTGTTCCAGGGAGCCCGATTGGTTTTTAGGTTCAATCCAACCCGACCTTACCCCAACTGTTCCCGAACCTCATGTGGGGTATGCTAAAAGAACCGTCTCACTCTAGGAATTCTGTCTCCATAAACTTTTCGTCGATCGGACACCCGTAGACCAAGATATGGGTGAAAGGGTGTAAACTGGCCATAGCGGGTCCAGGTCCGGTCCGACCCGAGGGGGGCGGCCTGGCCCGAGGGGGCGGCCCGGCCCGAGGGAGGCTTGGTGACCTGGCGGCTAATGAGGTCTGCCTATGTTGTGGCTAGGGGGAGTTGTGCCGCCCCTGTCAACCGAACGGATCTTCCATTCTGGTGTAGCTCCAACCGATGCCATGTGTCGCCTGTCCAGCACACGTGGAACCCGATGGGGTCCCGCTACTCTAGGATGGCCGAGCGGCCAGCCTTTCCCCACCACCGGCAGGACATGACGGCGCAACACCCCTCCGTCGCGGCCCGCCCCGGCTGCGGCCCTCTACTGGCCTTAGCACGGCGCGACGACACCGCCCGCCTCCACCGCGGCCCTCGCAAGCCGCGTCTCCCCTTCCGCGCGGAAATGAAGTGCCATGCCCTTTTGGCATCTCGGCAGCCTTGCGCCACCGGTTTCTTCACGATCAGCCCGTTACCGGCCGCCGTTGCTTTTTCCATGGTTGGTTCCTTCGACGGTAGTGTTGTGCCGCCACCATCGTCAACAAAAGTGGAAAACAAACGGGGAGGGTTGGGATGTGTTTGTGTGGTCTAAGCCCTCCACTTTATGGAATTATCAATTGGCAATTCACATTCCAAAATTATTTAATGGAGAAGAATGGGGAAAAAATTCTACTCAAATCCCCGACCACATTTGTCGATGATCCTTTCCAAAGTCACAGGAAATGGGTAGACGTCAATTTGTTGACGTCAGAAATAAAGAAGCCGAGTATGGAGTCATTGGCGTTCTTCAAGAACGACACTCCCTCCTTTGTTTTGGTTGAAGAATGTTGAAAGTGTTCATCATTATTCGTTGGCGGAAGAAGCGTTCTTCATCTCTCTTCAACTCCTCACCCAAATGCTCCACCAAATAATTGTTCCAACAAAAATAATTGGTTAAGCTAACCCATTATTTAATTGTTGGCCAAAATAATTCAAATAGTTTAAATAAATTAATTGAATGAGTTCAATCAATTAGTTGGGAGGGTTGGAACCATAAAGTGGGAAGTTCAAGAGTCTTCAATTAAAGAAAGAGAGTTGGATAAAAAATTAAATAATGGATGTTAAAAGGTTTCACCACTAAATTAGGGGGTTCCAAGGGGTTAGATGCTCGGGTGGACCCCACCTTAATTATCCTCCCAAGGAAGATTACACTCAGGTGAGCCCTATCACCATAACCTCTCATGGGAGGTTATGGTTTGGTTGCCCCCACCCCCAACCTCCACTTGGAGGTTTTAACCACCTCAAAAATAAAAATAAGCTAACACTTATTTTTATTTAACTTTATTAAAATCCCCAAAAACTCTCTTCCATTCTCGACCATCTACCTTCTAGGTGAAATCCCTTTTAAGCGAATATCAGCATTGTGCATTAAACGGTGCCCTCATTTTTCAATTCCAAGCACCGGTACAAAAGATATAAAATACAACTTGTACGTTTAATAAAAGTACCCAAAACAATCATCAGAAATTCATACTGGGCGCACCGAGCCTCGAGATCAAGCATCATAAATTTTTGCAGACTCGAAACAAGTCCATGATTTTTTAAAAAAAATTACGAAAATTCCTGGTCTTTACAGAAAAAATAATACTATTTAATATTTTCTAAAACTTTTTATTCTTACATACTATAAGGGTCCTTCAAAATCACACTATCTTTATTTTTATTTCCTTAATAAATTATTTTACAATTTAAGATCATGTTAGTTAGTGTTGAAGATAATTTATAAATAACTCATACATAAAAATCCCTTAAAATACAAAGTGAGAATTCAAATTGGTATTAATTTATCTTATAATATAATACATACAAAAAAATATGGATTTTATTCAATTTTATATCTTTATAACATTCCACCCGACGTTTCTCTTTTCACTAACCCATCTATAAACAGTATGAATTTTTTTAAAACATGGGATAGAAAAAATTTAGAAATGGATATAAAATTAAACAAAACAATTAGTTTAGGAATCAAATGAATTCCCATGAATTATTTTCCATTAGATTAGTAAAATTTTATTATAATAACTATTATATTTTCACAATAAATTAAATATATGTTTTTCTCAAATAACCATAATCAAAACCAAAAATAGGCTGTTCAAAATCATTTTCAGTAACATAGTGATTCATATTAATAAACCCTTTCAAATCCCCTTTTAATTAGAATAAATATATATCATAACTTAAATATAGTCATTAAATAATTCATTTGATATCTATAATCTTGATCAACCATCATATAAGCTACATCAGGACAAGCCATTTCATAAGAGCTATAACAGGGAGCATCCATTTATATATGGTATAGATAGATCACCTATTAGAAATAATGAAGCTTAATAATAATTTCTTGATTTGTTATTGTCATCTATTTCATATAATTATCATGTATCACTTTATAAATAAGACATATTCATCAAAGAACCCTTTTAAATACTACATTAACACTGATGGAAAACACTTCTAGATAAAAATATTATTTTCATTTAGATACTAATTTTTAATACTCAATTTTTTATTTTTCAGAAAACCATTTCCAATACAAAAATACCTAAAAAGGTAATGTTATTATATTATAAGAGAAAATGAAATATTACAAAGTATTGCTTAAATTAAATAATGGTCTTTTGGTGGAAAATTAATAGTTTCATTATAAAATAAGAATAAACCATTAAATTTTTTGTGTTTCAAAAATTATATATAAAACATATAAAAACATTCCATTTAAAATACTATACTATTAAATTAAAAGGATACAAAAAATATAATTTATAAATATACTATGTAATTTTAAAAATCTCCATAAAATATTTTGAAAACATGGACATGGAAGAAGCTGACATAGAATGAAGAAACATTGAAAAATTATATTTAAAAGAATTGTTCAATATCACTTTGAAAAAACATGAATTTTCAGACCCATAAAATAATAATGTTTAGAAAAATTAAACATCATATTAATAGATTAATTCATTAAAAAACATTTCAATGGTAATCTACGTGTTCATTATTAAATAATTTTGGTGAATACCACCAAAATATGGTTCAAAAAAGGATATTGAGATGAAGACCTTTACCTTATGCCTTATTTTTCTGGTGTCTTTATCAATGTAAATAATAATTTAATGTTAATTAGTTAATTTAGTTGAAATAGTTTTTTACATTTATTATGAAATTTATTTCATTTATCAACATCTTATATATAATTATATAATCAATTAACATTATGATGAATGATTTGACCATAGTCGACATATGTGTCATAAATTACATTGGTAGGATTAATATTCCCATAGGATTCATTATTTAAAATATTACTTACTAATAAAGATAAAACAATAATATTTATTCATTAATTATAATTTAATAAACATCATAAATTATGTTTATGAATAATGAACTAACTAAACAATAATGGAGATGGTAGTTCAAATAAATGGATGAAAGACATTTCTAATTTTCAATGATCATTATAGTAATAATTTATTTAAAAATGTCTTTTAAAAATTATAATAATAAAATAAATAAAATATTTTTTCATTATATAAACAAATATATATTATTTTAGTTATATGGTCATAAAAAAGGAACCTAACTACTTCTAGAAGTAGGTAGTCCACAAATGAAATTATCATTTTTGTAGCCAGTAAAAAGGATACATAAAAATGACATATTATATTTAAATAATAAAAACTATTTCATTAATATCATTAAAATTTCATTTATATCACAAATATTTTATATCTTTTTCCTTACTACCTTCCATGTAACACATTATAGAATAATGAATCACATCGTTTCAAGAGATTGTAGTCCACCATAACATGAAAGACATTATCGTATGCCATACCGAAAAAAATAATAAAATTACATATTTTAAATAAATACTACAGAGGTATAATTATTATATAAATATCATATATAACTTTCATATCTATAATCATACAAAACCGTGAGAGATGGTAATAGAAAATCTAATGACATTGTTTCGTGGGATGGTAGTACGCTATAGATAAGAAAGATGATTTTGTAACCCATTTTCTGGATGTGTGTGGGTTTATGTCATATCATTATCATAATTACATATAAATATATTTAAGGTTCTTAGATTAATGTATAATAATTTTATAATTATAATATAAGGAAGTGGTGAAAAAGGTAAAATTGAGACTGTTATTGAAGAACATCACTTATTCATCAGGTATTCTACTTAGGTTTCCAATTTGTCTTTTAAATGTTTACTTTTGACACCAAATAAGGACTCTTGGATGATTATAGGGATTTTGGGAGGTTATTGTATAGTTTTGGATGAGAAAAATGGCATGATATGCCTAATCAAGTGAGGGAAGTGAGTTCCCTTTTATATTATAATAGGACTTGAATTCTTCTAAATACTCATAACTATTCATCAATGGGAGGTCAATGTTACCTATATTATATCCAAATTTAATAATTAATGTCTTCATTGATTAAATGGTTGCGAAAAACATCCTACAATTGAATAATAACATGTTTAAACCATTTTTAACTTATTTGTCTCTTTATTTTTACCATTTGTGATTTACACTATGGTAAACAAATTTGTATCATATATAATTTACTATTTAAGACTAAATTTAAGTGAGAAATATTTTATTATTTTCCCAAAATAATTATAAAAATTATTTTTAATTTATCATATAAATACTCTAAGTGTGTGGATAATTTATTTTAATATATGTCTCTAATCATCCACAAATATATTATCTTTACCATAATTACCCTTAAAGTGTTCTAAATATTTAAAGGTCATTATACTCATTATAAAAGAAAAATGATTCCATGTAGGGAAAAAATTAAATTTCATTCACCTATAAATATATTGGAGTAGTAACTTGTTTTTAATAATTTTAACTCATTTTAAAAACCATACATTATCTTAAAATTACAATAGTGTCAATTTTAAAATTATTCATTCAAAATGAAATTAAAAATATCCATATTGGGATAGAATTCAAATATATTACGAACAATCATTTTTAGAATGATATATTAATATAATAAAATATTTGATCATAATTATAATTCCTTAATATTTATTCATTTTTTTATTTTTATTTTATTTTATTTTGTTATTTATATAATAAATTTTTTTTGGGATGGAATTTCTTATTTTTTCTTAGTAAATCAACATTGAAAATTAATGATACATTATAAATGTAAAAAAACAAATTTATCTTTAAAAATAATATGTATAACCAAACCAATGTTCATTTTTCCAAACCCCAACACAATATAGGTATTAAAAGATTGAAAATTATCTTTTTGGGGGTTTTCATTTATTAACATATTATGCTGGTCATATAAAATGGAAAGTGTAAAGGAGTTGAAAATTTTTATCGAAATTTATTTCCATGTTTTAAATAATCTAAATATATAAAATTAAGAAAATATTTTAGGGTTTTTACACACATATAAATCGAGTGTAACACCTAGTAATTCATTTATCACACTATCCATGATAATTAAATTTTATTACATTCATTATTCATTTTAGTAAAAATATAGTATTACATTACTTGAAAGTATAAAATATTTTGATTAAAAATATGGAATTCATTTTATATTATCAATTTATAGAATTTGACATTTTATATATAACATTAATCCTATAAAGGCGGATCAACTATCTTTTTTTAGATGATGAATGTTTTTACAAAAAATGATTATATAATAATTATATGAAACATAATAGTCATTATAATGAAAATAAAATAATATTTATGAATATATATTATTTAATTTTTATTTAAAATATTCCCCATTTGGGGTTATTTTAATTAATTTAAATGAAGAATCATTATTCCTTCAAAAGTTGTTTTTATGAAAAAATCATTTGTATACAAATAAAAGCTTATACTACAACCACACATAATTTTTACTAAAATATATTAAGTGGATTAAGAATAAAAATGGATATTTGAAAACATATTCCAAAAATAATGGTACTGTTAAATTACATGACTTATTTTAGTGAAAAAGATATTTAACAAAATTGTAATTTAAACTATTAACTGAAAACCTATTATTTTATGAAAAATCCCGGAATTTAAAAAAAAATAAATTTTGATATTATGATGAAGAAATTGAATTCAATTTTAAAATATAAATTTTTAAATGATTAAAAATAGTTGGATATATAATTTTTTTCAATATAATAACTAATAATAAATATTGAAGAAAACTTATTTTTGATGAATAATATCACTTTATTAACAAATAATTGATTTTTTAGTAAAAATTAATCAAGACATTAAAATATTTTTATATTTTATAAATTAGATTATAATATTAATTCTTGCCAATTTAATTGAAATTTCATAATATTAGTATATTTCATGGGTCATTTATGATTGTTAAAACATTAACATGGATACAACAGAAGCTATTGAAGAATCTCATGGTACGATGTAATGGATTCTAATTGAGGGTTGAGTGTACTTTTCATAGTAAAATATAATATTATTCTTTATAATATTTCAAGGTGTTACATTAATGAAGTTAATTTTTTAAAAAAATTATATCAATGTTACATTATTTATCTAATTTTATGAGTAATAAAATTTATTTTATTTGAATCAATTTTATTGCGAAATTTAGTATTCAATAAATTTGTATATAAAAAATTATTTTTCTGGAGAAATATATTTCAATTTGATTTTTTTCAATACTAAATTAATTTATTCAACATATAATAATTTAATTTGATTAAATGTATTTTTTATTATGAATCATAATGTCAATATTGGGAAAATGGTTCCCCATTTTTTTAAGCATTGTGAATTGTGACCATAATGTAACTTATCACATTGCTAAAGGGTAAATAATGTTAAACTAGGATAATACTTAGTGTTATGGTTAATAGTTTTTATATTAATTCTTATTGGATGATGGTAAATTGACCAATATAATGTATGGGTAAAAATTTAATTTTGTAAGGCATCCTTATCAATGAAAATGATTAAAATAATATTTAATGCAAAGAACATTACCAAATGTCATTCTTGAAATTTTAAATTTCACTTATGTGTTCACATGGAAGTAAAAAATCATTTTTAATTAATACTTATGGTTTTTTAGTATAATATATTAGTGATTTATTAATGTATTATATTTGAATTATATTTTTTATTGATGACATAAATTTATAATTAAATGAATAGTGTTCAAAATGACCTTAATCATTTGTTATGAATATTAAAATTTATTTACTTACATAAATAAGTGTAAAAAAATTTAAACTAAAAATTGGATGATATATAGTAAAATTGTCATACCATTCCTATTTATATTTCATTGTTGCATTATACATAATATTGTGTCTCTCTATTATTAAAAAAATGTGTTACCATGGTTATGGTTAAAATAGGGTAACTTAATGGTTAATCTAAAAGAGATTGTTTAAAATACCACATAAATCTATCAATATTTTAATATTTTATGTTATTTCAAAATAATATTATCTTAATTTCTAATCTATTTTCTTTTTGAAATAATTTTCCCCATGATGTAACTATTATATTTTAATATTTTATAGAATTCTAAGAGTGCTCCTACCCAAACATATAATATAACACCCATTCAATCAATTCATTTCCATATTTTGAGCATCCATGTTTGAAAAATCCGAAAATATTATGTTAAAAATTTATTTAGTTCTGTTATACAGGTTTTGGTCTACTCAAAATACATACCCATGGATCTATAATAATTGATCTAAATGAGTTTTATGAAATAAGAGGGATGCATCTTACACTACCTATTTCAATTTATTTATTCCTTTTACACCATCAATACTATAGTATTTACTATAAATTAAAAAATTAAATATACTAAATGCTGAAAATTATTATTATTATTATAAAACTACCATTATTTAACCACTTTTCCATCAAATTGGATGCGAAATTTTTATTTGTGGGTATGTGCAACATACTATCTCTATACAACAAATACAGTTCATTATTCAACACCATATTTTATGGATGGGTAACAAGATAGTATTAATGTTTATATATGGTTTTTATGAAATAAATTTTCTTTTTTATTATAATATCTTGTCTACCTATATACCTTATGATCCCTTAGCAAATGATAATGTCGTTTGTGCTTACGTGCAGACTACCACCACCAAAAAGGAATGTGATTCATTTTTTTAATTATGACTCACATGGATGGATATAATGATATATTTAATAAATTTATATTTTTTATATGAAATAATAATGATTCTAAAAAGTTGAATTTTAATTTGAATTTCTTTCATTCCTTTCACAGAAAAGAGATAATGTGTACATGCATTCATAGGGCCTATCATCTCCAAAAACACTATAATTCATTTTTCTATATCTACATTTTATGGATTATTATTAATTTATAAGAATTATATAAAATGATTTATAAATAATTATTTTTGGGTTATTTTGGATCCATGATAAAAATATTTGAACCAACACTACGAAAGAAAAATATATATGATAAGTAATGCAGTTATAACCATGAATAATTATTTTAATAAAGAATTATTAATAAATAGGTGATAATGGATTATAATTATAACCAAAATGTTATGATACATGTGATAATTGTTATTAATATATGAATAAAAATCAAAATTTATGATACATGATGTTCAAACACATACAAATGATGTCAGGTTTGTGGTAAGTGTTCTTCATCACGAATTTTCTTCTCTTAGACATGTTTTGTTTTATGATACTATTTTATTTTATATGGCTTATCGGACACCCATTTTATATGTGATATCATTAATATAATTATATTCATATTATTTAATGTTTCATTTGATATTATTTATTTTATGGGGTTCATTATTCAAATGTTACAAAAGTTATAATGGTTTATTTCCAAATTTCATCCTTGTTCTAGATTATTTATATTTTAATCTCTAATTGAAGAATTATATGTTCACTATATCATAGAAACCATATATTTATTCAATATATATTTATTTCTAATAATTTAATATTCCCATTTTATTTTCCTCTAATTATGTTCTCAGGATACAAGACTATTTATGTAAGAAAAACTCATATTAATATTCAACTCGGGATGGGAAATGTTTTCATCCATATCTATATTTTCCATAAAATGTTTTAAAGAATATTTGTAATATTATTAAATGTTTTTTATATAAAAAATTAAAAATATTTATATTTTAAAAATGGATGAAATTGAATATTGATGTAGTTTTTTCCAATGATATACTTTTTAATTATTTTTTTCAACATATGAAATGATTTTTTATTTAAATTATATTTTATTTACATAATTTTACATTGTTATGACCAGTAAAAAATTTGATGAATACTTTATGATATTCCATGGTTATATTTCTTGTAATATTTTTCCTTTTCCACTTAATTATTATAATAGTTATGTTATCCCCCAATATGTTTCATGCTTATACAGTTGATTATATGGAATATTTTTATCATCATTTATTTGTACCATATTATCATTTTTTCTATTTTAAATTATTTAAAGAAATGTTTTTTTGTATTATATTCTTTTAAATATTGATTATAAATTATTTATTAATAGTATAATCCATTGTCTTTAACCCTTACTAAACATTTCTCTCACCCATTATTTGTCCCCTTCCATATGATATAATGAAATGTAATACGAATTATATGAAAGGATATAAAAGAAAAAATAATGATGTTCTAAGAGTAATTATTTTCTTATATTTTATGTTTTTAGATGTATTTGAGATTAATGTATCTATCTATTTTAAAAATACATAGTATCTATTAATTATTTTTGAATATGATTACTTGTATCTAATAAAAATCTAATATATTTACTACCGAATCTGGGATACACGGGTTAGGTTCTTTAAAGTGATTCCTAGTTTTATAATCTTAATGTATATGTTTGATTTGGTAATATATTGATGAATTAATGTAAGTAGTTATTAAATTATATTTTTTTCATGATTTATTATTATACTTGAAAATATGATTACGAATATAATCCTAAGTATTTTAAAAGTTATGTATGATTTATTGAAAGAAATCACATATTGTGCAACATTTTCATGATGAAAATGTAAATGGGATTCAGTTTATTAGTTAGGTGTGTAAAAGTCATCTTGATTTAACATTGTGTAGGTAATGAAAATTCATGGAATTCCTTGATGTCTGTTCAACGTATAGTTTGAAGATGATATCAATTATTTATTTGGTGAATGGTATGTAAATCATAATAGAGAAAAAATATAATGGAGCTCTATTATATCATGATTCATGCAGTGCTAGATTATATTGCAACCAAGGGTGATACTAATTAATAAATGTATTTTTTAATATAATTTTTTTTGAATCATCATGATGAAAAAAGCAGATGAATAATTTTTTTGATGTTTAAAGAACCGAAATATCATGATGTTTTATTAGAATTCATGTAGAAAAGAAGGATTGAAGGAGATGTTCATTATCATACATGAATTTTTCATAAGGCTTGGAAAATTATTATTTTTCACATTCAAGAGGGAATAGTTTGGAAATCAATTGATATTTTGGAGAGGGTTGTGATATTTTCACATCATATGAAGATAGAAATTAATATCTCATTATGAGGATGAGAGGATACACTTTTATTATAATTATATCAATATATCAATCCTTAAATAATGATATTTTAGTGATTTATGAAGCACTATGATTTATATAGACATAAGGTTTTATTATTATCAAAATAATATTCAAGATATTCTATTTTTTTATGGGTGGGGACGAAGCTACATTTTATTATGAAATCAAAGTCCTCTTTTTAACTAGGTATAGAGATACCCATTACATAGCATGAAGTCCCAAGGAATGTGTCATGAATACAGGTCATGAATGCCCATTTATTGGCCAAAAGTGCCCTTGGGTGAATAATATTGCAATAGTACCTAGGCTACTATAGTATCTACCACAGTAATGCCACCGTTATTGTTCCTACTGTAATGCCTCCACCACTACTGTGTCACCACTGCAACAGTTTTGTTTCTTAAATATCACTTCTAAAGTGACCTTATACGGTGCTACTATATTAACCTAGAAATCAATCCCTGACCGGATTTGATCATGGGTGTTTTGGATGCCAAGAAGAAGCCTGAACCACTTCTGTACATGCTCATTGGAGTTCAAGAAATTCTTAATAAATATAGAGGAACTCATCATTATGTATTATATATATATATTTTAGGTTAATAATACTTTTTATGACATCTATATGGTTTGAAAATGTGATTACATAGTGAATATCTTAATGTCATGAAAGAATAATTTATAATTCATTATGATATATAATGTTTCAGTATCAGGTATAGAGGGAGACGATCGAGAAAAAAATTTATTCAGTGAAGAAAATGAATGAGAAGAATAAGGATGAAAAATACTACATTTAATTTTAACTTCATATAATATTTAAAGTAGAATAATTTCACAATTAGGCCATGAAATTTTTTTATAAGAAGAAATAGTAACTACTCTCTGGATTTCTATAATGGAGAAAAAGAAGAGTTTTTGTATGCGCTATTATTTATATAAGGGAAAATTAACTCAATCTTCTTGGATGTAATTATGTTAGTAAGATAATAAGGGGAGGAATAACTAATTAAAATGTATAAATGTGTGGTGTGGGAGAGACCTATGAGCATGATGTCCAAAATCATTACCAATCGACTATATTGAAAACTTGTGTTATATGGAAAACCCTATCCATCTATAGATCATGTGTTAATTACTAATGTGTAGTGTGATCATTGGTTTATCATGTTCATATCTAGGATGAACCATGATTATTTTCATGCAATCCTTTTACATAAAATTCTCCATTGAATGTTTATTTGGATATGAAATTAAAGGTGGAGAAAAATATAATAAGAGAGCCATTGAACATAAAAAGTGATAAACGTAAAAATGGATAATAATGAAAATATGAAATGTATTAAAAATTCAAAAAACACATATTCAACCCCTCTAAATATTGAATACATCACTAACTAGCTCTTTCACCATCTATACATATAAATGATTAGAGCATATGGTTATCCATAACCGTGTGGAATCATATGTCAACCATAATAACATAAAACAAGTATATGAATATACTTCATTGTTGTTAAAAAAAATATGGCGACCATGAAACTTTTTATAACTATTATAATTTTACAAATTTAGAAATTTACAATAGTAATAAAAATATTTTAAAATAAATTAAAATAAATTCATAAAACCAACAAAAATGTGTTATAATTCACTTAAGAAAACCATTGTATGGACCCAAAATTTCGCCGTTGATTTATATGAAATAAGAACCACCCCCACCAAATATAAGTTATTTTAGGAATGGGATATCAATAATTTTATGGTATATTGGAATCATTGACCTAGAAATATTTTAAAATGAATCATCAGATGATATAATTACTTAACCATTATGAATATATTAAAATTAAAAAATCACAATACATATGAAAAATGATAATTTAATGAGTTTATAAGAACTCTTACACCATTATGGGGTCTCCTATATATTTTGGATTAGTCTAACATGATTGGAATAATGAAATAAAACTCATCCATGAAAATTAGAACAAAGCATGTCATATTCCCCATAAATAATGATTCTAATATAGATTACCCCTTTAAATGGTACTTCTATGAACATATGAAAAAAAACAAAATTTACAAGAATAATTCATTATAAAAAATTTAAAAAATTATTATCAAATAAATTAATGGGATAGAAGCATTAAAGAAAAAAGGGGAATACCTTTAATAAAATCCATTAAAGCTCTACATTGATCACGACTATGGTAGAGTCTTCACCCCTTGTTAATAAATTAGTTTATAGAATATCTAAAGGTGACACAATCAACCATAGAGATATAGGTCTTCATGACACTGAAAAAATAGGTTATAGATTATTATGTTTGTTTCCACAAAATTAATACAATAGATAGACTCATTATAGGGGGAAAATAATAGAATCAGAGGGTTTAACCATATTATTTCAAATATACAACAAGGTTTCATCGAGTAAAAAATTAATAAAAGATAGAATAACATTTCAATTAAAAAATATTCATCAAGTAACCACCCTTTATTAAATTACATATAGAGGTAAATTCCACCATGATATATTTTTTGAAAATATCCTTTAGTAAAAATAGTCTCTATGTTGATATTTATAAAATGTGGCCTATAATGATCCCTTTAAACTAATTAATCATTCAATGAGTCTCTAAATAATGAAAAAATTAAGAAAGGACATAACTTATAGAAAAATACAGCATAATTAATAACCATTCGTTATCCCTACTTTTGATAAAAGAGCTCTGTAATCTTCTCCACCTTCACCTGTTTAGGATAATTCCATTGAAATTTTTTTCTTGAATTTATCCAAATTCACACATTTATACTACTAAAAGGAAGGATAAACTATAAACTACTACCAAATTAGTCCTTTAAATTTGTCTGAGAAGGTTTTTATTCTTGTTGTTTTAGAAGTTACTATTGAATTTAGGAACTTCAATCTTCCCCAGAATCTCTATAGACTCGTTAGTACCATGATCACCAAAAATTATGTGTGTTTGTTGATTAATGATATTTCATACGTAGTACAAAATCTATTATGGGATCATTTGTTCTACACAATTTTTATTTTTAGTAGATTTTACAACCAAAATCATTACATCCAAATCATGGATGGTAAAAATATTTGGGACTTCCCATAATATAACATTCTGAATACCAATTGGATCATTTTTCAAATTAATAGTCAAAATAAAAAAATTACATTGATCAAATATAGAATAATAAAAAATTAAATAACCGTAATTATAATCATTCATGGAGTCAAAAAAATATTATCACATGATTAATTAATATTCATAGCAATAAAAAAGATTAACTAAACTAGAAATTATATTATAAACACTTTCATAATGAACATCAAAATTAAATACATTTTCCTCCAAATCATTAACTTTTTTATATATTTTCATTTAAATGAACAAAATATTATCATTGAAATCCTTATGAAATTACAAAAAATCAAAAATATTTAAATATAATATTTAAAATCCATTTATTGAATTTATTTAAAAACATTTACCACTAAAAAAATGATTTACCACAAAATATACTTTGAAAATGAATACATGTAATGTCCACAAATCCTAAAAATCTATGTATTTAATCATAGATAATAACAAAAATTAAAAAATGGAATCCAAAAATCAAATGGGGGTCTGAAACAAATTTTATGACTAGATTGTTACTATGAAATGTTTTGACACATGGTCATGATGACGTTGAGGAAACCCTGAAACTTTTAAAGTGAGATACTTAGAATCATTTGTTGATCATTATTATAGTTTTTTTGGGCCATACCAGAAAACTATATGCCTCTAATTCAATCTCATTTTCACCAAAAAACATAAATAAATTTAATTAAACTTTACAACATAAATATAATGCATAAAAAATTTAATTAAAATAAATACAATACGTAAAATGAAAAATAAATTTAATTATCTGTAATGATATACATTATACCGATTGTAACAACTATGTTTAAAAAATAATAGTTAGATATTCCCATGATGAAATTTTCCCTCATGTTTTTGAATACATATATTTATCAAACCATTACATCAAGAAAATAAATATTGAACATTGAAATCATTTAGTCATATAAACAACAACAGATGACGCATAACATCACTTTGGATGGATAGTTATTCTACCAAATGTTGGTTCTTAGTCACTTTGAGTGGAAACAATGTGTCTGCGGTACCAAATATAATAATGTGGGAATGATTTTACACTTAATGAAAAATAATATATATAATCCATAACTTTATAATGAATCTGACATGGTCTATCCTTATCTTTAAAATCTATTAAAAATTTAAAAAGTGTTCCAATAAATTCCTTAAACAAAATGAATCCTAAAAAATAAAAATAGAATTCACTTTTCATTAATACATACAAAATTTAATTTTAGAATATAGCAAATTTAAAATCCCAAAAATAAAGAAAATGTTTATTTGGTTGATACATACAAGGACCAAAAGAAACCAAAATTCTTGAAATGGTTAACCAGTGATCTCCTCACAACCTTGGGTTTCCCTCCAATAATACAACATGATACACCATATTATATTATTATTAATTGGATTTCAAAAGAAAGAGTTATTACGAACCTTGTCCTCAATAAGGGAAATCCCATGATTCTACCAACTCGTTTTCAAATAAGTTTGGTTTGAGAAATTTCTCTATAGGAATCCACTATTAAGAGATTCCTTTAATATTATTTTATTATCCACTCCAAAATTTATATTATAAAAAAGATAATTTAAAGTAATATTTACAAATTTCATTAAATAAAAAAACATAGATGCATATAATCCCACAATATATTAAACAAAAACACCATATCAGAAGAAGAATGACTATTTCTATGCAATTTATTTAAATGAAATCATTAAATGGAGTAAAAAAATAACATCATTCTGTTAGAACATAATATATTTGAGTTAAAATTCTATTCAATGCCATTATTTTACTATAAAATTTGATATTACTACTAAAAAATTGATAGAAATAACTAAATTAAATTATCATAAATTGTATAGTAATAGTTAAAAAACTTGGATATGAAAGATATATGACCCCAAAATTTGAGAGAAAAAGAGTATAATTTTTTTGGTAAATAAAAATAATTACATATAATTTCAAAATAGTCAAGATAAAAATATACAAAAAGGGAAAGTATTAAATAGTACAAAATTTTGAAATAATATTAATTATTAATGATATGAAATTCCAAAACAAATAATTTAATTAGGAAGCGTAATTATAGAATATAAAATCTAATTTATATCATGGTGAATGATTTTGTTCTAATAAGATACATCCCAACCAAGCGCTATGGGATCTCCTATATGTCACAAATTTCATGAAACTATTGGATTCTTATACTACTAATTATCAAAATCCTTGTCTTACAAAATTACACACAGGTCATGAAGATTATTGGAATCATAAACAAGCATGTAGAACCACTACTCAGAGAATAATTCTTCACTAATGGTGTAACTCATGAAAGAATTAGTCTTTGTTGAATTATAAATAATAATGTATTCATGTGTATAATGGGGATGGAGACATCAATATAGAGTCGATAATCAATGGGATACAAGTTGCATTGGCCTCAAGATATTTGTATTAAAATTTCCTGGGTTGTAATTTTTTGAGAAGTTCTCAGAAATATCAACTATTATCAAAGAATATTAAATTCCATAGAAATAATTTCCTAATAAAAATCCATTGCATTCAAATAAATCCTCTTTTAAAATGACGAAAAAAGATTAAATATTTTTTATTAAATCAACAAGATTCCAAAAAGAACATAGAAAATGAAACCCCTATCTTCAACTATCTCGAACCAACATGGGTTGACCCTGAACTGGTTACCCATGCGGGTCTGCACCATGTCCTAAGGGGCATTATCGATCCCTACGGGATGACAACTCTTATCGGGCATCAATAATTAACCATTGGAAACAATTTTTTCCAAGGAAAAAAGGTAAATAGACAAATAAAAAGAGATGCTATAATTTAAACTAGTAGTGGAAAGAATGTAAAACAGAACATACCTCCACGTGACCATCCAGGTCAACTCCTAATCCAAGGCCGCCCATGCTCCAACAAAGAGAAACAAAGCCAATAATACCTTGAGCAAAAGAATCCTGCAACTGAAATGATAAATATATTTGCGATGATTAAAAATGTTCAATTGGGATTCCATGATAACCGATAGAATCAATGCGTCTAACTTCCCAAAAAATGCAATGACATAAGTTTTTAATACAATTATAAAAGTGTAGTTTTCTCAATTTAAAATAGGAAACAAGATTGCCCCATTCATTAATATAGAAAATTCTACATGGTATTTAAATTAAATCCTTTTTTATTTGAAAAAATGGAGACAAAATATACCAAAGATGGGCTAAAATAACATAGGTAAATAATGAAATATAGAAATAAACTAGTACATAATATTGCAGACAAACAATTTAAGTAATCATGTAACTATGGGTGATCAAAGACATGCCTAGATGACCCATGGACATACTCATTTCCGATCTACATACCTATGTATTGTTCATATCACATGTCTATAACCAACTAACTTCATTTGAGACAAAATAAACTAGCAGCACTCCCCATCTAGCCTCTATAGCTACCAGTGGTTTTAATCCCATCTAATTGGGGCTGATATGAAACCATCACACGATCAACTAAAATAATACTTTGTAATTAAGAGGCCCTCAAATGTGTGACTTATCTCACTGCACATGCCTACCCCAAACATGGAAATCCAAAATGATAACCTCTAAAGGGATATCCCTCTATAGAGGATACCCAAAAAATATAAACATACATATATATGTCATATCTCCAAAGGTTCCTGTAACACCCCAAGATTCCACGGTACGTTTCTCTTTGAATAATATAGTAGCGTGTGTTGTACGCAACTTATAGTTCTAACACACACCACAACCAATAGAACTATCCATTATGAATAGTAATACCTACTTTTTGAAATTTTATAAATTTTATCATTCAAAATGGACTTCATTTTTGGATTTAGAATATCGAATTTAGCCTAGGGTTAAATTTTGGTACTTTTCGGATAACTTTTATATTATGATGAATAGTGAAAATTACTAAATTTTAAATAATAAAAACATTTTTAATCAAAATTATTAAAAGTGATAATTTATTAATTTGAGTGGTTTTAAAGAATATTTAAAATATATTTTTACCATTTAATACAATGTTGGTCATTGGACAAAATTTCACATTTAAACCGAACATAAACAAGTGTCAATCTTTTGATAGTTATTATCTCTCAAAAACATGCTTTTTTGTTTTTCCAAAGGGAATTAATTTTATATTAATTAATTCCAATTATATGTTTTTTATTTAGTAAAATAGAATTCATTTTTGAATTCAGAATATCAAAATTATCTTATGATGAATTTTTGGTATTTTTTTGAAAACTTTAAATATTTGATGAATAGTGAAAAACACTTAGTTATTAGTTAAAACCGACATTTTATTTAAATAATTATTTATTTTATTTAAATTTATTTTAGGTTAAAATAGATACATAATACCTATATAAGTTCATTGTAATTCATTAGAGTCAATTTATATTAATTTTAGATATATAAAAATTTTATTGAACTTTTCACTGTCTTTTACCCACCTCCTAGGAGAATTTGCAAATTTACATAAAACATAATTTTACTGCTTCTGTGAGTGGAATTTCAAAAATCTGAATGACACCATTGATAACAGTAAGAAAAATGCGGTTCAATGAGATGAAAATAATTTTTGGTGAATATTAACTTTTTACTTTTATTTACCACGGTTAAAAGTAAATAGGGTAATGAAGGGTACAAAATGATATAAATATTACCCCAAAACATGTCCTAATTATATTGAACAAGTGTATATCGACCAAAAAAATCCTTAGGAATAAAATATTATCATTTAGGTCCACTTGGATTTGATTAGGACATTTATTATTATTTAATTCAAAGAAGAGTTAAAAGAGTCAAAATCAACGTTTAATTACTAAACCATTTTTAATATAGGGTTATACATCAGATAAATTCGATTGTAAATATTCCTTAGAAATCTAAAAAGATTTCCCACATAATGATATTTTATTTATAATTTTTAGACATTATATAATTTAATTTATTTATGACACAATGGTGATGCAATAACTACCATAATAGTTAAAAATTAAGATAATTGATTTTATGAATAACCAAATAAATATAATTTGAGACTTTTTATGAATTAGACTAATCTTATATTTAAATATGACATGTTATTATTTATTTAATTAACTTTGTTCGAACGTATCATTTTGTTATGATTTTCACAAAAATAAATTACCAAATAGTGTCGAAATTGACATAATATAGTTTTTTAAACAAATATTATATTATTAATTAATATTATATTGTTAAAAATCAATGGTTCAGAAAAATTACTTAAATAAAGATATATATATTAATAATGAACCACTTGGGGTTCGTGTGGCTGGTAATAGTATGTTTATTAACCATATAGTGTAAGAAAACAAAAAGCCACAGTAAAAGTTAAATTATTTAACTTAGAGTTAAATCTAAATGATATTGTTAAAATAGTAACCTAAACTTTTCTAATATATATTGGATGGGAGTATTTCGACCCATCCCCACCTTAGATTCGAAGTAAATGAATTTGGAGCTATTAAAAACCGAATATGACTTTATTAAAAAATAATATTTTTTAGTTTTCCTAAGGTTCCCCTCACCCCTCTTAAAAAAGGGAACTCCACCTTTTCTCAATCTCACACCATCAAAGCATTTTGGTTCGGCCAAACCCTTCCCAAATACTCTCTCAACATCCCTACCTTCATCCTAATGCCCTCCTTTTGTCATAAATCCAACCTATGGAGTGGTTTTGATGAAATCAAAAGGAAGAACCTGAAGAAGAGGTAACGTTTTCACCACCCTCTTTCAAAATCCTATTTTCTTCCACTTCCTCTTTGTTTATTATTTCCATTATAAAATAATAACTCCAGTATCTTCTATATACTCTGATGTTATTATAAAAATATCACAACCATACTCAGTATTCTACCCCTCATTTGAATGACATGTCACCGTACGTGCGTACGTACGACTTACCGTCTCCACGTCGTGGTGTAATTGTTAATCAATATATTATTATTTAGATGGGTATAATAATGATGTGTAATTCATGTAAATAATAAATATAACATTATAATGATTCTATATATATATTATATACCATCCAATTATATATTATTTTAATATCAATAGAATGATATTGTCGCTTGTGCGTACGTACGGAATACCGTCTCCACGAATGCGATAAGATTCATTCACCATCGTATCCATTCAAGACTAATTTTAATTTGATGGTTAAAAATAATGTTTATAGAATTAATATCATTCTGAATAAGAATATGATAAAACCTATCCATTACAAACATGTCATAGGTAGACAAACATATAAGGAGAATGAATCGGTTATCACCTGAAACGACGATAATACTAAGATATTATTAATAATGAAATGTTAAAAGATCATATATGATATCATATTGATGTATATTATTATTTTATAATTTAATAACAATGTATTAACTATTATACAAGAATTTAACATACCATCGACTAAGGAAAAGTACAAGGTAAGGGTTTACTTCACAAATCTCTTCCTTATCCGAGGTTGTTTATACGTATTTATCTGCAGGGACCTCGTTATCATCCACATCCATGAATATTAAAAATTTATTTCAAAACATTTTTACTATTAAATAGATAATGGGTTAATGTCATTTATACCCTTATACGTTTTTAAAGAAATCTTTCCGTCGTTTTCCAAACAAGGTAGTTTTTGACCTGTTTGAAAATTTTAAGGTAAGAATTTTTTTTTTAACTTATACGGCGGGTGCGGCTATTTTTTTCTGTTATAACTTCGTCGAAGGTTCCCTTACAAGCTTATAAGAATATTTTCAAGGTAAACGTATTATTTTATAATTATGTGACTTTTAAATGATTTAAAAAAAAATATTTCTCTCAAATAGTTTTGATTTCATCTATGTCAACATCCATTGTTTATGTTATGTTTAAACCTATTTATATGAGGAATGCATTGGACATAATAAGTGACGGGTGGAGCCCGCTATAGCTACTCGATGCATCGGTAGGTCTCATGAGACAAAATCGTGTCTTGGCATGAGGCCTTGACAAAATTTTATTTATAGTTTTGGCATGAGGCCTTGGTTACATTGTTATGACAGTCTGGCATTATGCATTCTGTCATTATGAAAGTGGGTATTGAAATTGCATGTGATTATTCGATTAGTATAATATTCGTGTGAGTAAGTAAATGGAATTATTTCATTTAATCTTTTCCATATTATGCTGATGCTCAAGTTTAAAAGGCTTTTGTTTTAGTCAAACATTTCCTTAAATGTTTATGCTTATTTATGAAATTTTCTGCTATATTGTTATCCTTACTGAGCATCTAAGCTCACCCCTTTCAATGTTTTATTTTTCCTAGGATTCCAAGAAGTGTATTGTGATTGATATGAATGGATAAGAAAAAGGAATAATGTCATTCATAATGGATTATTTATGTTGTTTTGTATGTTATGAAGTGTAATGTAACATCCATGAATTTAATCTATTTTCCAAGACTACTAAACTGATCAGTCCTTCGGGACTTGATTCCTTGTAATCATGAAAATGTATTAAAATAAGGCACCGACTCTAGGTAACTAGGGTCGGGGCGTTACTGTTGGTATCACGGGATGTTTAGCAATAACCTTGGAAGCAGGGTTTAGATAAACTCCGATTTGAGCACATAGCCCTAAGATAGACTTTGAGGATTAGTATAGAAGAACTTCTTATAATTTTGGTAAAGTAGAGATTTTGTGTATTTTCCATGAAATACATCCCTGTCTGGATACGAGCAGGTAGATGCGGCGCTAGCACAGATGTACCTAGGGGTAAAACCCGAAAACACCACTTTGAGCTAGACTCGAACGAGAACTGGTGCACGACAACGGGCTGTGCTGCACTCTTGGTTACGACACTCCATGGGGGATATGCTTAGGATAATTCTCATTGTCTTTACAACCCACTATGAAGGGATTATGAGTATATACCTCTTCAATGATTTTTTTTTTGTGATTATGGATTATATCCATAAACTGTTCAATTTATGTTAGGTATTTGACATTTTTGGAATTATGAATTGTGATTCATAAATTGACCTAGTGTATGCCATTGTATTGAAATGGCACCCAGTTGAAGGAATGAGAACTCCAGCAATACGCATGACCCAAAGAGTAAGAAGAATCATATCTTTCATGGTCTTAAGCCAGAATTTAGAATGGAAATAGTGTCCCACAAATTATCATCATACGAAGAAATAGTATCATGTGTTCTCTAAGTCCTATGGCTTTGAAGGGAATTCAGAGAAGAAAAGGATCATAGAAAGAAATATGGATAAAGTGAATAAGGGAAAGAAGGATTTTCCAATATGTGATAAATATGGAATGAAACACCTTGGTAAATGCTTGAAGGGAATGAGAGTTTTCTATAAGTGTTGAGAAAAATGACACCATGTACGTGATTTAAAAGGTAAGAAAAAGTCTTCAAATGTACAATGATTCATCTTCAAGGAGTTGGGACACTATGCAATCCAATGTCCAAATAATCAGAGTATGCACCAAATGATGCTATTGGATAATAATCAACATATGATACTACCTCAGATGAAGATGAATGACTTGTGTTCTTATGTTGTTATTATATAATTATTTTATTTGAGTGTTGTATCTACAGTATACTAGTTACATGATTTATGGAGATAAATAAGGATTGTACTGCAGTACTATTTTACTGAGGATTTGAGATTATATGGTTCTATGAAAAGTGACTTAATAGTAAGCTACACTTTTTTTTGAAAATGGATGGTTGAAGTAAAGGTAATACTTAATATGTTCTCGATAATGAGGTAGTGATTTTGGAATAAGAGATGGTTAATTTGAATAAATTATATTGGATATTCATGACTACCTTAAAACCGATTAATGATTTGTCATTGTTGGATTTTACAACATTTTTGGATAGAAAGAGTCTATCCAGTATTCTATATGGAATAAGGGAGCACGAATGTAATCAAATAATGGTATTATGGTAATTCAGGATGTTGTAGTGTTTTAAAAGAATACATGATGAAGGTGTTCACATGATATTACGTGGAAAAAAGGATCTTCATTGTGTTTACCTTCCTTATAAATTTTGGACTGTGAGTTTGGAAAGAATTATTTTGGATAATTCTAGTTTGGGATTATTTTTGGATTTCCATAAAAGGACAAACCGGAGTTCGGGCGGCAACCCGTCGTGTCCGACAAGGCCGCGAGACTTGAAACCGCAACAGAAGGGTGAAAAGGGTGTATAACTTACCATTGACCCATGTAATGTCTGAGATTGAATAATGTTGTTTATTTTAAGGTCTAGTATATGAATTATAAATTCCTTTTTTTATCCCCAATTGATTAGGAGGAATAAAATATTTTTTTAAAGTTCTATTATCTTTTAGAGTGGAAGATGAGTTTGTGGTAGAAATTAGTTAAAGGATGGAACCCTACTTGTCAAGTATATATATATATATATATATATATATATTCTCCTCTTATTCTATGTAGAAATTAATTCTTATACTTTATTGGAGGGATCATAAAACCAAAAATTTGTTATCCTAATACCTTATGTTTTTTTGAACCGATGTTATTTTAAATCATCATAGATTGATGAATTTAAGGACCTCAATTTTAAACTTGTCTGTGATTGATGACCTCAATCACTACCTATAAATATTTACATTTTACCTCCAATTATATGTCTCTAATTCTCACCAATGTTCTTCTAATAGAGATCATAATTTGGTGGTGAACCTTTCATTTCTCTTTTCCTCTTATTAAGACTAAATTTTATTTACCAAATTTACGATGTGGGCTTTCCTACAAGGATATTATCTATTTTCAAACTTTTATTTTCAAAAAACAATTTCAAATTGCGAGGACACAATTTATTGAAGGAGGGGAGAATGTAACACCCCAAGCTTCCATGGTACGTTTCTCTTTGAATAATACAGTAGCATGTGTTGTATGCAACTTCTAGTTCTAAAACAAACCACAACCAATCGAACTAGCTTTCATGAATAGTAATATCTTCTTTTTGAAATTTTATAAATTTTATCTTTCAAAATGGACTTCATTTTTGGATTCGGAATATAAAATTTAGCCTAGGGTGAAAATTTGGTACTTTTGGGATAACTTTTTATATTTTGATGAATAGTGAAAATTACTATATTTTAATTAAAAACAACTTTTTTAATAAAAATAATTAATAGTTGTAAATTATGAATTTGAGTGGTTTTAAACTATATTTAAAATATATTTTTACCATTTAATACAATGTTGGTCATTGGAAAAAAATTTACATCTAAACCGGCCATAAACAAGTGTCAATCTTTTGATAGTTATTATCTCTTAAAAACACGCTTTTTTGTTTTAACAACGAGATTTAATTATAAATTAATTAATGTCAATTATATGTTTTGAGTTTGGTATAATAGACTTCATTTTTGAATTTGGAATATAAAAATTAGCTTAGGATGAATTTTTTGTATTTTCCTGAAAACATTCAATTTTTTATGAATAGTGAAAAACATTGAGTTATTAGTTAAAACCGAATTTTCATTTAAATATTTATTTATTTTATTTAACTTTATGTTAGGTTAAAATAGATACATAATACCTATATAAGTTAATTTTAATTAATTGGAGTCAATTTATATTAATTTTAGATATATAAAATT
The DNA here is from genome assembly GCA_963277665.1 of Viscum album. Lineage (NCBI taxonomy): Eukaryota > Viridiplantae > Streptophyta > Magnoliopsida > Santalales > Viscaceae > Viscum > Viscum album. Next base: position 1,226,217,255 of record OY728127.1, on the reverse strand, counting down.
TTTATTGAACTTGTCACTGTCTTTTACCAACCTCCTAGGAGAATTTGCAAATTCACATAAAACATAATTTTACCGCTTCTGTGAGTGTAATTTCAAAAATATGAGAGACATGGTTGATATCAGTAAGTAAAATTTGGTTCAATGAGATGGAAATAATTTTTGGTGAATAGTAACTTTTTACTTTTTTTACCACAGTTAAAAGTAAATAGGGTAATTAATGGTAAAAATGATATTAATATTACCCCAACACATGTCCAAATTCTATTGGATAAGTGTATCTCGACCAAAAACAACCTTAGGAATAAAATATTGTCATTTATGTCGACTTGGATTAGATTAGGACATTTATTATTATTTAATTCAAAGAAGAGTTATAAGAGTCAAAATAAAAGTTTAATTACTAAAACATTTTTAATATAGAGTTATAAATAAGATATATTCGATTTTAAATATTAATTATAAATCTAAAAAGATTTCATACATAATGATATTTTATTTGTAATTTTTAGACATTAAATAATTTAATTTATTTATGAAACAATGGTGATGCAGTAATTACCATAATAATAATAAATTAAAATAATTGATATTATAAATACCCAAATAAATATAATTTTAGCCTTTTTATGAATTACAATAATTTTATAGGTTAATATGACATGTTATTATTGATTTAATTAACTTTTTTGGAACTTATCATTCTGTTATGAGTTTCACAAAAATGAATTACCAAATAGTGTCAAAATTGACATAATATAGTTGTTTAAACAAATATTATATTATTAATTGATATTCTATTCCTAAAAATCTATGGTTCACCCAAATAACTTATATAAGTATATATATATTAATAATTATCCACTTGGGGTTCGTTTGGCTTGTTATAGTAATTTTATTAACCATATAGTGTAAGAAAACAAAAAGACACGGTAAAAGTTAAATTATTTAACTTAGAGTTAAATCTAAATGATAAGGTTACCATAGTAACCTTAAATTGTCTAAAATCTTTTAGATGCGATTATTTTGACCCATCCCCACATTAGATTCGAAATAAATCAATTTGGAGCTATTAAAAACCGAATATGACATTATTATAAAATAATATTTTTATGTTTTCCTAAGGTGCCCCTCACCCCTCATATAAAAGGGAACTCCCCCTTCTCTCAGTATCACACCTTCAAAGCCTTTTGGTTCGGCCAACCCCTACCAAAATAATCTCTTAACTTCCCTCATTTCATCCTAGAAGCCCTACTTTATTCAGAAAGCCATCCTATGGAGTCATTTTGATCAAATCAAAAGGAAGTACACGAAGAAGAGGTAACGTTTTCACCACTCTCTTTCAAATTCCTTTCTTCTTCCACTACCTCTTTGTTTATTATTTCCATTCTAAAATAATAACTACAATATCTTCTATATACTGTGATGTTATTCTAAATATGTCACAACCATATTCAGTATTCTACCCCTCATTTGAATGACTTGTCACCATATGTGCGTACGTACAACTTACCATCTCCACGTCGTGGTGTAATTGTTATTCAATATATTATTATTTAGACTGGTATAATAATGATGTTTAATTCATGTAAATAATAAATATAACATGATAATGATTATGTATATATGATATACCATCCAATTATATATTATTCTAATATCAAAAGAATGATATTGTCGCTTGTGCGTACGTACGGAATACCGTCTCCACGAACGCGATAAGATTCATTCCCCATCGTATCTATTCAAGACTAATTTTCATCTGATGGTTAAAAATAATTATAATAGACATAATATCATTCTGGATATGAATAATATACAACCTATCCATTACAAACATTCCTTATGTAACCAAACATATAAGGAGAACGAAACGGTTATCACCCGAAACGACGATAATACTAAGATATTATTAATAAAGAAATGTTAAAAGATCATATATGATATCATATTGATGTATATGATTATTGTATAATTTAATAACAATGTTTTATCTATTATACAGGTGGTTAACATACCATTGACTAAGTAAAAGTATAAGGTAAGGGTTTACTTCACAATCTCTTCTTTATCCAAGGTTTTTTATACGTATTTATCTGCTGGGACCTCGTTATCATCGACATCCATGTTTCTTAAAAATGTATTTCAAAACATTTTTACTATTAAATAGAAAATGGGTTAAATTCATTTATACCCTTATACGTTTTTGAAATTAATCATTCCATCATTTTCTAAAAAAGGTACTTTTTGACCTTTTCGACAAATTTAAGGGAGGAATGTATTTTTAACTTATACGGCGGGTGCGGCTATGTTCCGCCGTTATAACTTCGTCGAAGCTTCCCATACAAGCTTATAAGAATATTTTAAAGGTTAATTTATTATTTTATAATTATGTGACTTTTAAATTATTTAAAAAAAAGATATTTCTCTCAAATAGTGTTGATTTCATCTATGTCAGCATCCTTTGTTTATGTTATGTTTAAACCTATTCATATGAGGAATGCATTGGACTTAATAAGTGACGGGTGGAGCCCGCTATAGCTCCTCGATGCATCGGTATGTCTCATGAGACAAACTAGTGTCTTGGAATGAGGCCTTGAAAAAAATTTATTTGTAGTCTTGGAACGAGGCCTTGGATACGTGGTTATGATAGTCTGGCATTATGCATTCCGTCATTATGAAAGTGGGTATTGATATTGCATGTGATTATTCGATTATTATAAAATCCATGTGAATAAGTAAACGGAATTATTTCATTTAATATTTTCCATATTATGCTGATGTTCAATTTTAAAAGGCTTTTGTTTTAGTTATACATTTCCTTAAATGTTTATGCTTATTTATGAAATTTTTCGTTATATTTTTATCCTTACTGAGCATCTGAGCTCACCCCTTTCAATGTTTTATTTTACCCATGATTCCAAGAAGTGTATTGTGATTGATATTCAGGGATAAGACGAGGGATTAATGGCATTCATAAAAGATTATTCATGTTGTTTTGTATGTTATGAAGTGTAATGTTACATCCATGTATGTAATCTATTTTCCAAGACTTCTAAACTGATCGGTCCTTTGGGACTTGATTTCTTGTGATCATGCCAATGTATTAAAATAATGCACCGACTCTGGGTAACTGGGGTCGGGGCGTTACAATTCCAACCAGTCCATCACGCCATATAATAATCAGAACCATTTATAACTTTTTAGAAACAATAGAGTTTCCAATCGGGCAAACAGTTATCAAACACTATCCTTCATGGAATAAACACAATAATTACATTAAAACCGAATGTACCAGATTTGACTTTAACTTTTCAAGTACAAAATATTACCTAAAACATCATACAAACAAAATTTCGTATTTACAACTCCAAATAGGCCCTTACGTTCCAAAACACATACTAAATCATTTCATAACTACCAGACCAGCCTTTATCATTTTCAAACATAGGTCAAAACACATTCAAAGTCACATGAACGTGAATTAAAGAACACATTAAATGTATTCCATAGAAATTTCCCAGGGGGACCAACTTTATTTTGAAAACAAAAAACTATTTATCTCACCTAAGATTGATGAAAAAACCATTTTTCAAGTTCCATATTCAATTGAAAACACATCCAATTGTACAAAAAACACCCAAAATAATATATGAAGAACCTTTCCGCAAAGTCATTGTTTGATTTAAATTCCAAAACCAACCATCCACATGATTTTTAAAAAACAACACAACTCCAATGAGACCATAAAACCCCCTCCAAGAATTTGAACACACATATTGTTTAGGGAGCAGAACTCATTAATTCAAAACCACAAAACCATTTCCTTGTAATCATAAGTATATTCCAAAATAATTTATCATAAACTATATGATCTAACAATACCCAAACAATATTTTATCGATCAATTAATACCATCATAACTTCACAAATGGGTAAACTTTTCATTAATGATGTATTTACAATTTCAATGACCAAAAGCATTTTATAAAATATTTTTTGGATAAAAAACACCTAAAAATATTTTTGGAACCAACTCATATCAAGATTTTTAACCTCTTAAAAAACAATTTTTAAGAAAAAATGTGTATAAATAAATATCTTTTCACAATGGTTCAGATAAAAATGTCTAAATGAATGCACAAAAACCATTGTTGTTTACATCCTCAACTATTTAAAAACACCATAGCAGACCAATGAAGAGTAAAATAAATCTATGTATCAAATAAAATAAATAATTTGATGAATTGAATTTCAATAAAATTAATTAGAATGGATCATCTTGGATTTGCCTACCTCAAGATGGCGAAAACAATGTTTGGCATCTGGCCCTTTCCAACTTAAGCTGTCATCTGCTTGCATGAAAATACATCCATATTTATCTATATATACCCTTTATCCAATGAATTTATTCCCCATTCCCTAAGGTAATATCCACATAAAGAATATACAAACACTCATTGATATATACATACCATAGTATATGAAGGTAGGTCTCCCAATGTCATTGGAAGCACTCAATGTTGCACGATCGCGATGCCACTTAGGTGGATAGAAAACAACCACCTGCACACCAATATCAAACCTAAAAAGAGTTGAAAATCAATCCAATAAACACCAGAGATGTGAGGGTTTTACCACTTAAATAAAAAATAGATAAACGAAATAATGATACCCCATGCGAGGTCATAGGGCTAGAGAACTCATGGCCGGTGGGTGCAGAAGTGGGAGGTTACTGTCAGGTCGCACGATGGACGTCACCAGAAATGGGTAGATGTCATCGGGGGTCAGATGTGTCGCTGGACGGAGTGGTGAGGGTGGATATTTCTTGTCTAGGAGCTGCGAAGAAGGAAGGAGCGTAAGAGATCCAGAGGTGAAGCCGACCACACAGATGGGGTGAGAGGAAAGGGCTTGGATGCCCAGGAGGCCGGAGTGTGGATGTGAGCACAGCGGAGGGTCATAGTGTAGGATAAGCCGAAGGCGGCTGGGGGTGAGAGTAGAGGAGTCAAAGCATACTAGGGTAGAGAACGATGGCGAGGGAGGGAGGGAGTGGGGAGAGAGTAGAAAGTCAGTTGGGGTCTCGGTGCAGCGCTTCAGATGGTGCCTCACGCTGTGGGGGAGAAGGAGGGGGGTAGGGCCATCCTATAGAACATAATGGAGAAGGGGGTAGCCATCTATATTAAATAGGGAAAGGGGTGGCTTCATGGGTATATTAGGGTTAGATATTTTTGGTTTTCATTTTATCTAATAATAATAATAATAATAAAACCATAAATGATTTTAATAAAATAAATAATAATCATGTAAAGAATAATAATAATAATAATGATAAAAATAATATAAATAATAAAAACATAAAAAATAATAGTACAATTTTAATAATAATAACAATATTATTATTATTATTATGCAATTTCAAAACACCAGGTCCAACTGTGTGGCTACCTCAAATCGTGGGGTTACTGCGCCTAAGTTCGAAACCTTGTAAAATCATTAAATGTTGATATTTTTTGACCCCCACTAAACCTAAAACTCGACGAAGTTAACAGATGCTAGGAATTTGTAAAATTGAAATAAAATAAAAAGTCTGTGTGTGAAAATTTATCTTTCCAATGAAACTTTATTCCCCCATAATGTGACCCAACCGAAAAATTGACAAAAAAAGAACCCATACCCAATTAAAACTGATAGAAACCACAACAAAAGAGAATGTGAGAACATGAGAGGGTTCTCCCCATCACAAGTAATCAACTAGTGTAGAAACCATGCTCAACCCAAACAAGGGTCATATATACCTTTAATAAAAATGCATGATAAAAAACAGAATTAGACAAACAATATAGTTTAGATTACAAAAAAACATGTATGTTATAACTTCATGACAAAAAAATGTACTTAAATCAAAGACCAAAAATTAATAGAAGAAAAAATTAATGTAAGAACATTAAAGATTCCATTTTTAACATGGAGGAAAAATCCCGAACCGAGCCTTCTCACCCCTGAAAACTCATGAATCTGTGCATGATTCAACCCAATACTAGTGGTTCGGCTCTGATGGATAAATAATATTCTACCTCATAGTTAGGCACTAGAATCCTTCTATCACAATAAATTATTCAAGAACAACCTCTTATTGAACATCTCTAGATGACCCAAATACCCCAATGATGGCACATCTTCAGAGGGGTGCTACATGATGGCTTAATGTGAAAGAATCGGCCAAACTAGTGGCACACCATTTAATAGTCCAATTAATTGGAATCCAAAACCAATACAAAGTAATCTTTATGAAGTTTCCACTCTGTCACACCCTAGTCTCCCGAGGGGGAACCATCACGAGTGACTGGATATCGTGGATTTCCAACCATATGTTCTCTAATGAACAACTCATCTTGAAATGAATCACCAACTAGCTTCTCGAAATGAAGCCCCTTATAAGGGATGACCCACTCTTTGATCTCTAGATGATAACCCTCGGCGATGAGAGAATTTTTCATCAAATCAACTGACACTACCTCTCGAAAAAATACATATGTTCCTTGAAATGATCAACAAATTATTTTCCCATTTGTGGTCGCTGTTCTATATGCATGAGATCTTCCATTTTATTTGATTTACCATATTTAGGAACAAATCATAAGATGAAGAATGATTTAAATACATCCCATATCATCCCAACATGTATTTATGGCAATGTGAGTAACTCCCATTCATCCATAGCTTGAACTTCAAACAGACCCATAACAGTATGCACTCCGACAACTTCGGGTGTTCCCAATAACCTATAGACGCACTCAACCTCTTCATGACACTATTCTTCATATAACGGACCCTGATCACCATAGATGATAGGAAATGTTAGAGAAGGACCAAATAATGGGCATGACTTATCAGAATACTTGGGGACGTTTTTGGGAAAAATTTCAGAAAAACATATAAATCACAAATCCCAAACTAATATAAAATAAATGTATAATTTGAATTATCTTCCTCATCCAAAAGGATCGGGTCAAAGACAAAATAAATTAAAAAACAAAAAAATCCCTTTCATTCCATGTACACACCTCAGTAATCCCATGAACCATTTTTACATGTCTTCATCCGCATTCGTCCATATGCACTAACACACACTTCCCATGAATTCCCTCACATGTGAAAACATTCATAATGATTACCGGAGTTTTCATTCAAACCGTTTCTCTACCAATTCCAAGAAATCAGTAGATTTTTAGGCCAAGAGCATTCAGTTTGAAAACCCATTTCATGAATTTAAATCTTTTTAAAAAGAAATCATTATCATTTCAAAAATGTTTTTTCATTTTCAAAAGTTCACATACACAAACCAGAACAATGATGAAAGTCAACTATAATCAAACTACTAGAGTGAGGGAATAGTAGTTACGCAAAACCTAGAGACATGGTAGTGGGCCATGCCCTATGTAATAATCGAAAACTAAGAGGAACTTAAACTGTGTACTTGGACTATACATGTGTCACCACTCCATGTGAAATCATGATGTTTCATCGGCCTGTCTCCATTTTCATCCCCCAATCTTCAATAATCCATAACGAGGAAAGGATTTAATTCATGGACTACCCCTGGGGACTCATGGTTCGGAACAAGCCAGAGATCATGAAGTCCTTCTCGTACCTACCTCTTGATTACCAACAGTTCTAATATCCATCTACAGGAAACCCAAAATATCAAGTGCCTCCTCTAATACCATTTTTTCATGAACCAGCCTAAGTCAATGATGAACCAGTCATCCAAGATAGTCCGTGACACGCCCTTTAGGACATGTCGTAGAATGGATCGGGTGATCGATTCTGGGTCGACTTGGGTTTGTTCGTGACATCAACTCACCATATAAATGAACTCAAAGATACATTGAATTATTGATACAATGTTATAATGTTTAATGAATATGTAAATAAAGAAATATCTAATTATTGTTAAAAATCATTTATTCCTTTAATCCCTCCCAAAATATCCATTAAAAACATATAAAAATCCTAATATATCTTGTGAAATCACATTTATAAATATGTACGATTCATTTGAATTTAAATAATAAATTAATAAATATATATATATATATCACTCTAAAATAAAGACACACTTAGGGATTTTCGTCAACACATTTTTTGGAAAAAATTGTTCATATGTATGCATATTCTTCTAATTATTGAAAATTCCATTTAATAAAAAATAAAAACAATGATAATTTGAGACCACATCTTCAGAAAACTCAAGACTAACATATATAATTGTAGTTATTCAGAATAATTAGTTCAGTTATCAATGAATCATTGATATTATTAATGATTAAAATTTCATAGATAGAATTTCCCAGTCCTTCAAAATATGGAATCATGCCTTTAATTATTGAATGAATTTAAGAAATTAATAAATATGGTCACCCTAGAAAGTTTAAAAGCCTTGTTTTAAATAAACCATATAATAGTAATCAGAAATTATGGCTAATTGGATAAAATTAGAGAATAGATAATAGATATATTGGTGGAATGGAGATATAAACATGAAAATTCCAATTAGATACATGGGGTAAAATAATAATAACCCTAATGAGGGAATGAAGAACATTGGATAAGGATAAACTCTAATAAGTTTTGATAATTTATAAGGAGGAAACCCATAATAGAGGACTAAAATCAATAGATATAGAATAGAAATATTTAAAAATAATATTACAGGCATGATATATGGTTTTTTCATACAGTTTACAAAATCATGCCTGAAGTTTGAATGATTGTTGAATAAATTGTGAAATGTTTCACATTTTGGGGACCAAATTTATCAAACCATGGTCTAATGGGGAACCCATAAAGGGAAATAATTCATCCTTTGTATGGTAACTTTTCTTTATTTCCTTTACCTCTATACTACCATTCCTGGTTATACATATTAAATGTTAAACTACATGGTTCCTACTAACCAGACATATGATTTCATTATTGACTTATCCCTTACAATGTAGAAATCATCCAAAACATCAAAAATATATGTTTCATTCATAATATTACACAATAAGTTTTTAAAAAAATGATCATTGGCTATGTAATGACTATATTATTGTGAAAACCTATAAAAATATAAAACATTTATACATGAGTTTCAATAATCCCATAAGATTACAAATGAATTAAAATAATAAAAAAATGTGACACATATGTTTTAGATTTATAAATCTAGTTCTTCACTTTGATGGAGTCATTATTCTCCCAGACGTCTATAATACACATTAGACTACCCTAATAATCAATAATGTTTTAATATTTTTTACATACATCATGGTTAAAGGAGGTTTAAATAAATCAATGGATTTCACCATTGGTCATTCACAATGAGTAAAATAAAATGATTCCCAAAAAATTTTCCAAGTTGATGTGACCACAAAATACATTTTATTATTCTATAAAAATTATAAAAATAGTTTCAGTATATGATGATTATTTTTAAAAAAATTATCACCATCATGATATATGGTAAAAATTGGGAAAAAACTATTATTTATCTTATATGAAATGGACACTAGGGAAATATAATATATTTTTCAAATTTTAATATATATAATATGTAATGGTTATTAGGGATAAAATTACCAAGAAACACCCAAACCCACACCAATAGCCCATTGGAAAGTCATAGAACCCCCTATGGGTCAACCTATCAGAATAATCCATTTATTTGTATATTGTTTATAGGTATTTAGATAACTTATATATAGGTCAAATTTTATTAATACATAGGGAGAATGTGCCAATGTGTATGGGATCATAATATGTAAATTTTTATTATAATAATGTGAATCTAATGACATGATTCTCCCCACCTTCTATCCTCCAAACAATCACTACTCCAAGTCCACACACTTCTATCTTTGTAATCCACTATGGTTAGTTGTTTCACTAGTCCCACACAATACCGCCTCCGTGATGTTCCCTCTATTATCATACACCTACACTTGTCCATGATACAGTCGAAATTTTCATTTGTAAGAAACCGAACCTCAGTCAGCACAATCACAAAAATAGATTTTATGAATTCCATTATAAATCAAATGGAATTATTTTCCTATATCACCTTCATCAATGGATGTTTTGATCATGTAACTTCTTATCAAATTTTTAATAAATTAAATATTACATTACAAAAAAATATTTAATGATTCTTATATCATTCATCCAAATGATGAATGCCCATATTAATTCAACTTGGTCAAATACAGGATATCTATATTTTTTCTATATGGAAGATGATTTAATATTATAGATTATTAATTCCCAAAACTTTTCCTTATAAATTAATTGAAATAATTTGGTATGGGTTATTTTATTTTCTACATAAGGTTGGTTTACATCAGACACAAAGGATGTACTTTAAAATTGATCTCTTTTTTAAATGTAACTCTCAATCCATGTGATAGATCTAAATCTGATGAATATATTAGATTTATTTGAATCTAAAAATTCTATGGGATATAGTATCTGTTGTGAGTTCACCTATATTATTTAATAGGGAAACAGAAATGGATTGTATAATTATTTTGGAAAATAAAGTATTTGATGTTGACGTATATCATAACATAGTATAATAGTAATGTTATAACACATTATCCTACTATATCAATCGTAAAATGAACTATGAGATGTTTCCTACAATTTTTATGTATTTTTTGATCATTATGTATCTATAAAATACTTATATGGGGATTGAATTCCCATAGAAATTCTTTAACATAAAAGAGAATGATGAACATGTTTAATAGAATAAAAGCTTTGATATGTTTCAGAAAGGTAGACACTCCCCTTCCAAATATGTTTAAGAAGGTAATGATTTGGGGTAAATTAAACATCAAATCACTAAATTGATAATGTGATGACTAGATTTTATATATAATTCTCTCAAAAAATAGTCCCAATGGGGATTTATCATTTATATTCTCTGGATGTATTCAATACTATATTGGGTACAAGCGGATGATAAAAAATATGTAACAAATTACATTCAAGAAAATTCAAATGATCCCAAATAAAAATGATTAAATATATGATTTATATTAGAAAATTTCACACCATTACATTAATTTATTAATTGTTATAAATTATTTTATAATATTTAGCTTCTTTTAGTAATTTTATGATTAACTGGGTGAAATTATATTTTTCTGGAGTTTCTAGAATGGTTTCTTAGTGGGATAAAAATTATGGGGAAAATTGTATAGACCGTTTGAGTATATCAATAATATTTAGGTAAGGCTACCTCTCCCCCTATTTTCTTGATCAACATAGTTTTTCATTCACTATGATCCACACCACTCTTGACTAAATCCTAATAATAGTTGTGGTGACATTATATTTTGATTTGTGTTTCCCTCAGCCAATGAGGTCTAATTTATTTTTTTGTTATAGTAATATATGTTGGAGGTGAAGAATTAAACTCCATTAAAATCGTGGTTTTCATGGCCTATCATTTTAGTTAGATTTTATTTTGCAATTTTGAAATTATTTTCATGTAGTTTAATCATAAGTTCATTTTTTACCACTTTGAGGTGGATAACACCCCCATCTCAGATCAATGGTATATATAACATACACCCATGGTATTCCTTTTAAAAAACCATAATAAATATATCATACACACAATGGAATGTATAACATGAAAATAATATATATATATATATATATATCCCATGTGGGAATCTCCTCTTTGTAACCACTATATAACAGAAACTGGGGGGTGATCACCTCCCCAATATTATTATATAATATACACCCATTGGAAATATCCTCCCTGAATCATTTATATAACACACACCAAAGGGTAATATCCTAGTTGAAACATTTATATAACACACATCCAAGTGCAATAACCTCCCTGGAATCATTATATAATATACAAAAATGGTTAATATCATCCCAAAAAACAATTATATTATATAAAACAAAGGGTAATATTCCCCAATATCCATTATATAACATTTACCCACTAGAAATATCATCCTGCAACCATTATATAAGAATCCCAAAAGGGTAATATCCTTCATGGAATGGTTATATAACATAAATATAGGGGTATTCACCAATGATAAATGATCATATAAAATATCCCCAGTGGTAATATCATCCCAATAACTATTATAAAACATAAACTAGGATAAAATATCCTTCCCAAACTATTATATAACATACACTAAAAAGAACCATATGCTTCCCAAAAACATTTATATAACACGCATATGGGTTTTATCCTACCTGAAACATTTAAATAACATTGTACTTAAAAACTTTTTATAACATTCAACCATGAGTTATATCATTCCATGAACCTTTAAATTCTATACACCCTTGGTTAAAATCATCATTGGAAACTTTATCGAAGATAAAACCAATTGAACAACATATTTTCCAAAAACATAATTAGAATATCACCCATGTGGGCCATTAAAATCCATATAACATTATTAAAATGTCTCAATATAATCATGTACCAATTATTTTCATTAAATACATTATTAACAATTAAAGTCATAAAAATTTTATATCCTATAATATTAGTTTCCAATATAATTTGGTTTTAATAGAATTATACGTCTCGACACACACTCATCATAAATACCACCAGAATATCTCAAACATATCATATGTTTTCTTCTTAAGCATCATACAAGGGAATAAATATTTATTTTACTAAGTCACACCTACATCTGGAAACCCCACATGGGTTTATTCTCATTTCTATATATATGACCAATTATTTTCACTAAATTGGAAATCATCGTTCATCATATCTATGATGTTATGTGGTGACTAAATGCTCCACATTGCCTCCTCTAAATCCCACAAGTTCTAATATATTACACTTATTTAGACATTGTGAACTAAAGGAAATTTATATAAGTTTTACGATGATATTTCAATAATTTTATATCTCTCCATTTTTTATATCCCATATCACATAACTATGTTCAAGCCCATGATAAACTATAATTGAGGAACCAAACTATTTTTCAAGGTTCTTTCATTGCCAAAGACACTTTTTTTATTCATGGGTGTCTAAAAGATGATATTAATTTAGAGTTCATGTTATATCAAATACAACATCGGAGATGGAATATCACCTGATACATAAAATAAATTCATAACCAATAATGAGTTTTTTTTGTAACCACATACTTCATTCAGAGTTATTCCAATTATTTGATGATCATCCACAAATGTTTAAATTTCTGAACCAACCATCCTTCATCAATACATTCCCATTATCATTAAATACCCAAAACAAAAATAATGAAACAAATAAAATTAATATAAAAAACCTAATAATAATTAAACATTTCATACATTTGGATTAAATAATAAATATATCATGGATGGATATAATGATATTGAATCCCTGGGAAATGTGGTGTGAATTAATTTTATCACACCTATGGGATTATATATTAAAAATTATCAAGCACATAACATCAATTCATTAAAAATTTAATTTCTAATTTTTTCCAAAACTAAAAAAATAAGGTTATGATAACTTCAAATAGGAAATGTAAAATCTAGTGTGTTCATGATCTCGATATCCCATTTATCCATGCTGAAAACGTCCCTATCATATCATGTTCAATTACACCATTTCACAGTGGAAAAAAATCGAACCCACACCCAAATGATTAACAAAAATTCACTAGTAAGGATAAGAATCGAGGAAATGTGTATAATTATTACCATAATTTATTATTAATCATATCTCCAATAATTATATATCATAGCCTTTTAATGAATCAAGTGGAAAAGAAGTGGAGCTTAGTTTCCCCTAACACAGAAATCACAAAAATGATCTTTTTAGGAGGGTAAAATTATTCTTATAACAAAAAAATCATTACTTCCATGCCTTTAATAAATATTATAAATACCCACAAAGGTGTAGAACCCATACTTCCCATTAAATAATCTAATTTCCAAACACCCGGTGCATCATCACCCAAAATCAAGTAGATATAACACCTCTCCCACTAAGAACAGAATATCTCATGGCCATAACATAACATCAAATCATCTACCTTCATTATAAAACTATCCACATTGAGTATGCTGGTGCTACTATCTCTAGAGGACCCATCACGAGATCCTTTACCCATCATAGTATGACCAAACACCCATGATAAATTTTTAAATAGAAATATGCTTGGATTATCAGAACCAATACCTTTGAATTACTATACTAGAATTATGGTATAAATGTGTCTTATTGTAAGGAAATATTCAATACTTAATATTTATCACCAAAACATAGTTCCCCACAATGAACTTATCCCGATTTCTGATAAATCCATCAAAATACATATGGGTTATTCTCATGGTATGACCTCCTATAAAATACATAACCATATATATAAGATATTCTACTTAGATAAAAACAATCATAGAAACCACACGTTCATGTAACCAACTGTTCATGATAATAACTACTTCCTTCAAATCATGGTGTTTAAAAGGTCATATAAAGATCACAAATTATCACCTCATTATAATTTAACCCTCACTATTCATGAAATAAAAATCCACAGTGAGAATAATATTTTAAATGATGTTACCGTGTCCATTATCCAACCCACATGTAATCACCTATGATATCTCTTGGGACATTGAACAGATAAATAAATACCTTCACTTGATGTTAAAATATTTTGAAATTCTAATCGAAAAAACAGTTCTCAAGCATCTCCTAATCCATGACATTTTTTTTAATTTTTCATGATATTGTCCAACATGTAATGACTTTGTTCATTTGTATAACAATTAAAATATTTTAATAATAAATCACTAAATAAATGATAATAATCCACCTCATGTTAGAATTGGTGAGCCTATCGTTAATGATGAAAGTTTCATTCCCCTTAATATCAATTATTTAGAAAATAATATTCTATATCACAACCATTATTCTTATGCTTATGAATAATTTGGTATTAAAAATGTTGTTTATTCTAATATTAGCAACAATATATTCTATTGAAAAATATTTTCTTTAATGACTATTTTCATTTAATGTGTTGCCTCATTTATTTCAACAAAAAATTATCATATTAGTAGAATATATCATTGGACATGAATTTATTTGTTTCCTCAAAAAATAAATACAAAATAATAATAATTTTTTAATTCATAAATTATTCTTCTAATGAGTTTTATCTCTATAATGACTTTTTTCTCCCCCTGAAATTTATATTTTAGGGTTTTAGTAAAAATTTTCCAAAAATAGCTTCATTAGAAAATGAGCTAGTAAAATCTATATATGTTTCAAATTATTAATAAGTGATGAATCCTGAAAAAATCATTCTTTCATTTTTCATTCCATGAATCAATTAGACTATTTCCCCATAACACTATATGTAGTTTAGTCTTGTAATAGGGTCACACCCTCTAGATTTGAATTAAAAAAAATCATGGATTTATTTTATGAAGATACATAACATTCATTTCTTGGAATGGAACCATAATTATCATATAATTACATTTGGAAATATTTCTACGAATCTCAAAATGACTATGCGGACAATTATATGTTACTGTATGCATATATTTTGATAAATTTTCATAGACATTAATCAGATTTACTACGATTTGAATGATTTCTATATAGGGTTAAATACTAAAATAGAAAATTTGATAACATTATAAATACTAATTAAAGATTTTATGAACATATTAAATGTGTGTTGAACATATTAATAGAGAATATGATAATGAATTGTCTGAAAGATGTAGGCAGGAACACCAAATTCATTATTTTTGTTCAAAAAAAAAGGATGTAGAATATGTCTATTAGAAAATATTATATGCATGTAAGGATATATGTATCTGTAGATGATATTTTGAATACAGTAGTGGGATATTGTTCTTTGGATCATAATGAGGATCACATTCAACATGAACTAAATTTAGCTAATGTTAATCCAAACACCATTACTGATTTGTGGAATTATTTTTCAACTATTGTTCCACTAAATGTGGAGTGTAATTATTCTCCATCAACACTGGAACTTAATTTGTCCCTAATGGTATTACATACACACTCATCATCAGTTATTCAGAACCATTATGAGTGTATATTTAAAAATTTACTGAATGATTTATTATCATATATGACATGACCATGGTGGAAAATTATCAATTTATCAACACAATTTACAAGGATTATCATACCTAGTATTTCAAATAAATTTTCAAAATTATGTTTAGGAACTATAAACCAAATAATATTTATTTTATTGTTCATAAAATATTTTTCTACCTAATGGAAAATTAGTTTCCAAAACTAGATTGAATTCATTAATAATTGAAAATAGAATATATTTTTAACACTATTTATAAATGTATAAATCATTTATAAAATATTTCCATAAAAGAAGTTATTGTAATCAATATGTAAAAATGTATGGAATTTGATAGATATTGAAATGATATCATCATAAATAATCCAAATAAAAATATATTCCCAAATAGATTCATTAGAATCATTAATTCACACTTATAAACAATTAGAATAAACGTTATTACCAATGTCTCTTCAATTTTGTTTTAAATAAATGCATTGAATGGTTTCACAATCCTACTATTCTCTATAGAATTTTTGTGGATTTCCATACAATGTGTCTTTTTAATGATGTGGTGCTTAGTTTTGTCTGACACATCATAGATTATTATTATCCTAACACCATCTCTCACTTATTTATTATAATGATATAATGATTTTTTATATATTTTATAAGACCTATAATAATTATTTATAGCAAAATTTTCTCCAATATGATGGGGATTATTGTTATTCTTTCAACAAAATAACTCCATTATTTATATTTTTGAAATGAAACAATGAGAAGAGTAAGACTCTGATTCATCAAAATATCAATGTAAATTATGGGAAATTTTATAACACATTGTAAGGGTTCCCCTAATATTTATTTGTATCAATCAATAATTTTATGATGGGATTTATTATAAAATTAATTCTAAACAATGTATTTTTAAGGGAATAATTCTCTCTGTAGTATGAGGAGACTATCTTACAAACTATGTTATATATAATATGATCATTTTCATTTTCCGTATTTATAAATATCCTATCGAAATCATCATGAATTTGTAATTTTATATGATGAATTTAATTTATCATGGATACATTCTGGAAATAAAAAAAAACTTAAACATATTGGTGGAAATGTACAAAAACATTCATCCATTGGGGTACTAGAACTAAGAAAATTGAAATTTGATATAATGATTTCCTCAAAAGTTACAATTTGGAGATCCTTTTTAGAGTTAGTGATGAAACTACATTTATCAATAACTAAATTGTCAACATGTGAAATAGGGGGAATAAAAAATATGTAGTGTCTTTTTTGGGATATGTCATAGTGATTTGTTTCAAGGAATCATACATCCAATCAAATGGATTCACACATGTAAATCATCTAGAATATTTTAAACCTAGGGTGAATGTATTGTATACTATATAAAGGGATAAATATCCTTGATTTAGAGGTAAACCATTATTACCTTTATGGGAGTTTGAATTTCTATTGAAGATTCTTAAAGGGTTAATTGTGTGTTTGTGATGGGTACATTTTCTGTTTGAGTATACATTGCTATGTGCATGGGTGGGAGAAACATGGGTGTATATTATTTTGGGTTGTTTTATTTTGTTCATATTATCTCACAATAAATATTAGTTTTATTACCTCCATTAATATTAATAACAAATATATTTTTGTTCAAAACATATTGTCCAACAAACTTCTTTTCCAGCCTTTTCAGGCACCTTGAAAACCCATAATTTGTCACATTTAGAAAGTCTGGTTCAATTAATTGTATGAGTTGAATTTTTCATAACTAGTATATAAAAAGTCTCCATGGAATAAAAAATGGTGTTTAGGAGCTTCTCTATTTCAAACATTGATTGGACTATGATTTCTATGTGAAAATTTATTTCTCGAAGATCATGATCATGTATAATCCAAATCATCCTCTAAATGATTTTTCTAATCTAATGAGGTTTTATTCCACATCCAAAATTAGATATGATATTTTCCTTTTCTAGGTTATTTTGGGACATATTATTCTGTCAAAACCTATTTAAATAGCCTGTGATATATCTCTTTAATAAATTATATAGTGATTCATGGTGATATCTAATCTACCTTACCTGATTTTAAATACATACCAATTTCCCATATTGTGGAATTCTAGAATTTTTTTGGAACTAACATTCGTGGTTGAATAACCAACACAAAATTTAATTTATGGAACAATCATACATTTTATTTTCATGGGTTCTATCATACACATGTTATATTGGATGGCCTCCCAAACCACTAGTTTATAAATTTCATAGAGGATTCCACAAATATCACCTAGTTTGACATCAAAAATGATATTATGGAACAATTTACTTGATTCAAACTCAAAATAATTTATGAATAATTACTTCCACAGAACTAGTATCTATCCATTCATGAATACATTGAGTATGACTACCTTTCCACATTTTCACCATGTCTTCCAAATATAGATTATCATCCCTATATTTTCCATGTACTATAAGAGGATATCTTGTCATGGGTCGGGATCAATGATCTAAAAACCATGATTTAGGAGAGGAACTTCAAAAACAATGTCAATATGGAAAAACATCAAGACAACACCATATAAATCCATGGAGTTTACACACATTTGTTGGAAGGTGGAAAATATTACAAACATTTGCAATATCTTCTACGGTCAAAACATTCATTGGTGAATCCTCCTTTAGCTCGACCTCTCTCTTGGACTAGTAGGGGGCCTATAGGCCATCCCATGCAGGTTTCTTGGATATCTTAAATAAAAGGCCATCAAATTTGGTATTTTACAACATTGTTGATGGAAAAATGTAATAATGGGATCTTCATTCAATATGATTTTATATACTCACCCATGTACTGTTGTACTAAATAAAAACATTTAATCTTTATCATAGAGGATTAAGACACCGAATATGAAGATTTGGTATTTTAGAAGAAACACAAGTTTCCGCCAATATTGAAGAGGTTGAATGTTTTGTGGTATAATATCAGCATATCAAGTTAGAAATTTGTCAATGTGGTCCAAAAATGAAGGAAAAACTTTGTTGAAAGTCAATGATCATTTAGAGTAATAATGTTTTTGTTCAATTTGATAATGGGATTCCTCAAAAATTTATTTCCCTAAAATTCATTCAACTCCTCAGGATTGATGTTTCGATATCACACATGATGTGAATCATGTTAGGTGATGGAACTCAAATTTAATTATTAGGGTTTTTCCTCAATTACCTATATTCAATGGTTACAACATATTTTAGTTATATGTCCGTGACTTATACATTGGTGGAATAGAAATCATACTATGTATTTATTTATTATAAAATATTTCGGATGTCCATTCCAATTAGTTGAGGATGTAGATGATTTTTTGGGTGGATTGTAACGTCCTCTTTCCCATATGCCTACAACTAGTTCATTATTTTAATACATAGGAATGATTACAAGGATTCACATTCCAAAGGACAAATCAGTTTAGGTGTATTAGATAATTGTTTACACACTTAAATGATGCATTACACTTTCTAACATAAAACACTGCATAAATAATCTTTCGATAATTCCATTATTCCCCTATCATAACCCAGTATATCAATCATAATACACATATTGGAATCAAGGAAAAATAAAACATAAGAAATTTGTGAGCCCAGATGCTCAGTAAGGATAAATAATTTAACAGAAACTATACACTTTTAATGAAAGATGTATAGTAAAATAATCAACCTTTTCAGGAAAAAATGTGAACATAATATGGAAGAAATAAATAAAACCTTACCACATAATCATGAACTTGGATATTATACTAGTGGAATAATCACATGTAATAACTAATCTCAAAATTATGGAATGCATAATGTCAGAAATCATAACCACTACGTCAAGTCCTTGTTCCAAGACAATTCTCAAATATTTTATAAAAAACTTGTGCTAAGAAACTAGTTTGTCTCATCACACCAACCATTGCATCGAGGTGTTATATAGGGCTCCACCCATCACATAGTAAGTCTAATTAATTCCATATATGAAAGGCGTGAAAACTAACATAATCATTCATATTAAAAGAAGCATACAATATTCCAATAATTTATCCATAAACCATGAAGGGCATAAAAATAGCACATCCATAAACAAAAATATAATAACTCAGTAAATACAATATGGAATACTATATTATAATAAATCAACCTCATCCAAGAATAATATCTTGTAATGGATGTTGATATAGTAAAAAATTATCACTAAAACTCTTAGAATGAAATATCATTTTTTGTTAAAATCATTAAAAATCCCACAATTTAAAAATTATGTAATTTAAAACTGATTTTTGAATCAGAGTATCCCATACCACTTCGATAAATTATAAAGTAATTAAAATTTTAGAACATTCAAGTTCATATAAATAAATCATTAAAATCATTTTGAAAACGTGGATATTAATTAAAAAATTAAATTGATGAATCTATAAAAAATTTAAAATGACTAAATATTTAATGATACCCTTCCATAAATTAATAAATTATTCCTTTTGAAATTTTTTTATGAAGCATTTACATGGATGATAAATATGTCTCAATAAATACTTACACATAAAAAATATTGGATAATAATGAGATTGTGGAATTAACCCTTACCGTTGGTCTGATACTCTCCGTATGTGTCTCAAACATCTACCAAATTTTTTTATGCATATTATAAACTTATATAATAATCAAAATAATTTTTATGATATCATATATGATTATTTTATGACTTTATGTTATCCATTTATTAACAATTCTAGGTCAAATAGTCATTTCGGTTAACAATTTCTTTGTTTATTATATGTGTTTTGACTTGTTATTCTTGATCATATTACACATATAATGATTTAATTACTTATATAATGTATAATATGATTTATATATCATGTATATAACTAAAACATATAATGAAATAGAATACACTATTTGTGGAGACAGTAGGTCGTATGTACGCAAGAACGTTGTTTCCATTTTCTTATCATATGGAAGAATGTGAATGACACACACACACACACATAATATCAGTAGAATTATTTTCCCATATATTTTATACATAGTTATAATATTTATTCTTATAAACACTCTTGGATGGTGAACATGGAAGATGAGTCTCATCACCTCATGGAGACGATAAGTCGTACGTATGCACGAGCAACAATATTATTTTCATAATGGTTAAATTGTATGCAATTGGATTGAATATGAATATTTTTTTAAAAAATTATGTTATGATTATTATTTGAATCCATTATAATATTTTTTATAACAATTGATATAAATTTTACATGAAAAAAATTTGCATCACGACATGTAGATGGAACGTCGTACGTATGCACACATGGTGATATTGTTTTCGGTATGATCTCTAAAATGTGGAATATGGTTTTCCCATAATTACAATAACATCTAATCATGTTTAAGTTACTATGTTCATTTTTTTTTGTATGGAAACATTAGAGAAAGTGTAATTAGAATAATAAAGGAACACTGAAAGAGGTGATAAAACAATTACCTCTTCTTCAGGTGTTCCCTTTTGATTTGAACTAAAGGATTCCTTAGGATGGATTTATACCGAAAAATAGTCCTATAGAAAAAATTTAGGGAGTCTGGGAGGAAAAATGGTCGGGATGTTTAAAATAAAAACGGCTATATATGTGTGATTTAAAGAGAATGTGAGGTGCCCTTTTATAAGAGAGGTTATAGGCACTTTATGAATTGGTTGTAATATTAATATATTTTAAAATGATTTTCGGATTATAATATCTCCAAATTGATTTATCTAGAGTATAATATGAGATTAGGTAGAAATACCCATATAAAAATATGCTTAGATAGGTTTAGTTTATGAAATGAAACTTATATTTGGGGATTTATGCTTAGTAAAATAGTTTAACACTTAGCATGTCTTTTTGTGTTTTTATATTATAGGGTTAATTTAGATACAATTAAATTAAAATCGAACATATAGTGGATCATAAATGAATATTTTAACATTATCTATGTCATTTGGAACAATATTATATTTTTAGTATTTCTATATCATTTAGTAAAATAGTATTTGTTTTAAAATCTTATTTTTTTCAATTTTGACTCTATTTAGTAATTGGTTTTTTGGAAGTCCTGAAAACATGATTATTTTGAAATAAATGAATTAAATCATCCCTAATATGTCAATTTCATCCATAAAATTTGTTTATGGCATAAAAACCATGATATTGTATTTAATTTGATATTTTTAACATCATTTATCCGATTCATTGATTAATATGGAAAATACTGCATAATTATTGGTTCATAAATAAATATTATTATTTAATGTCTAATACACAGAAATAAAATTACATGATATATGAAATCATTATATTTTTCTAATTAATATTTATATTTGAAAATATCACCTATATTACTCGAATTAAATTTTTTTAGTAAAAGATTTTTTTATGTCATATTTCGTTTTTACATTAAATTAATTCTTATAACATATCATTATCACTACCATGTGGCTCCATGGGGTCCCAAAAGCGTCTCAAGGATACCCATGGTCTGGAATATATCATCCAATAGGATTAGGACATGTGTTAGGGTAGTTTTATATTATTATAATTTTAATTTTTTTCACTAATTTACCTGATTTACCCTTTAACCATGTTAAATAAAATAAATTAGTTAAGTTAATATTTATAATGTCCAGAAATAAAACATATAGTTACAAAAATGGAGCTTCAAATTCAAAATATAGATTATATTTTTCCAAATTCAAAACAAATAATTGGAAGAAAATTATTTAATATTTATTCTCATTGTCAAAACTAGATATTAGGTTTTCAAAAAGAAAAAACTATCAAAATATTGTCATGTGTTTATGTCCTATTTAAATGTGAAATTATTTGAAATGACCACAATTATATTAAATGATAAAAATTAAATATAATTGTACATTGAAACAACTCAATGGTATAATTTAATATTAAAAAAATATTTTGATTAATTTTTTTTCAATTATTATTTAGTATTTTCAAATATTCATCAAAATAAGAAAGTTATCAGAAAAGTACCGATAATTTTTCCAAATAATTTTTATGTCATTATTCTAAATATTAATTTTATTTTGTAAAATATTATGTATAAAAGTGTTAAATAATGGATTCAAAAAGGATTCTCAATTAAAAGGTGAAAAAACTGCATTTTATTGAAAAATAACTCTTTTATCTGAAAAATTGAATTTTCCCTTATATAATGTCTAATAAACACATAATATGAATGTTAAAATTATATAGGATATATATAAATTTAAAATGTGGTTTCTACTATTCATAACCACTCTTTAAACAACTAATTTTATAGGTCGTGGTGTGCTTGAACTCGGTGTTGTGTAAATCAAACACAATTGAATAATTTAAAAAGGGAGCATACCATGGATTCTTGGGGTGTTACATTATCTCCACCATCAATAAATTGATTCCTCACAGTTTAAATTAATGATTGAGATCTAGGTTTTTGACAATTCAAAATATCTTAGTTGAAATCCCACATCAAAAAATAGATTAATGAGGCCTCTATTTTAAAATATAGAATTTTATGTATGATGGTTAAGGGAAATAACACATACAATAGTTCCATGTAGGAAAACATGGATAGGGAATAAAAAACTGACCATCTTGTTCTAAGGGAGAGTTATAGAGAATATCATTAGCAGAAAGTTGACAATTTGAAAACCATAAATTTGTAATGCTTAAAGGGACCATTTTATTCATCGCAAAAGAATGTACTAGGAATTTTATTTGGTTTTATGATCCCTTACATGGTGATGTAGAATAAATTTACTCCATTGACTAATATAATACTTAATTGATATATAGTGTTTCATCCATTAACTAATTCATTCCACAAACTCATCCTTCTATTCAAAAGATGAATCTTAGAAATATTATATTTATCTCAATATTATATTGTTCCAAATATAAAAATATACCCTTTAAAAGAATTTTTTTTATTATAACTAGGGAATTGATATATGCCAGTAGTAGGTGATAAAGCCTTATGGCACATTGACTTTGGGTTCGATTCACACAACTTTGTCTGACACGAATGGTTATCGCCCGACCTGTAGGTTGTTCTTTTTATAAAACTATTGTATAATAATATACCAAAAATAATATTAAAGAATTTTCTACCCTTAAACAGTAATATTAAAAGTTAAACCTAATCCATTCCAACCATTTGAGTTATCCACAATACTTATATGCATACTCTCTCTAAAAGGACTCTAAACATCAAAAATTAAATGTAACATCAGATTCCCCAACACTACTTAAAGTTTCCCATACATAATATATGATTACCTTCATCAAATTAAAACCATAATGAAACAAAATTATTGCAATTCAATCCTTATACATATATGATTCTTTTTATAACTAGAATATAATTATTCCATCAAAAAATAAAATACATTAATTATTCCACTTCGACTATAGTAACAAAATTTTCTTGACATTGATCCATTTTCAATTTTGGAGATATATTTTCTTTAGGGTTTGGAAAATCATCAGCATAATTTCATATTTCATAAAAATTTTAGCAGTTAACATTTATAACCTCTTTTTTTCCCTTGCAATCAAAAGCTTGGTGGAATTTTTTCCCCACATTTTCAACAAACTCCCATTCATTTTAGATACACATCATGTTGTTTCATCCCACAATTATCACATATGGAAAAATTATTCATTCCATTTTTCCCTTTGTCTATCTCTTTCTATACAATTCCCTTCTTATCTGGCATTACATTAATGTCAAAAGACATAGTGAAATCATTCATCATCTTTATAGCACATGAAACTATATCTTCAGACGATGAAAAATATTATGATACTAATTCTCGTTGGAGGAATGGTTTTAAGCCAACAAATAATCGATCAATCATACATTTTGGGTTACATACATAGTCAAGAGCACGCCATCTAAACTCGTGATGTTTTCCTCATAATTTATAACATTCTCATTTTTTTTCTTAGACTGAGAAATTTATTTTTCATATCTTCTTATTGTTAACAAAGAAATTATTTTTCTAGGAAAAGTTCTTTAAACTCCCTCCAACACATATTTTCTACTTCTTCGTCCTCTGTTTTTTGAATCAATTACCACCATTGATATGCATCTCTTGAAAGATGATAGACTACCATAACATCTTTTTCTTTTTCATTACGACCCAAAGAATGAAATATTTTCTCTAACTATATTATCCATAACATAACTCAAAAAGAATTTTATTCCCATTTAATGTTTGAGGTCGTTGTCTAATGAAGTGGTCTAACATTAATCCTATGTGTTGTGGATCAGGATGCTCAATATAGGTAAGGTTATTATTCATAACCTACATCAGCTATCCCAGTATGGTTACAATCTATTCAGTACCAGTTGTGTCACCATCTCCACTATCATTATCTGGAATATGTGGGAAATCCCTATAAAGATTACGGGCATTGATACGATTCCCATTTCTTACAATGGGCTCCATTTATGAACAATGGGATACATTAGATTTGGTTATGAATAATAATATGTAATTCCAAACTAGTAAAATAATTAACACAAATAGAAATATTTATTCATATTTAATCCATAATCATTAATATGGTTCTTTTGAGGATTTATTTACTAATTAATAATTCATAATGATTTGTAGAGAAAATATGAATTATCCTAAACATATCCCTATGAGTGTCAATCTAGGTGTGGACTAAGGCTCGTTGTCATGTACCATGTTACTCTGAGTCATGCTCAGAACACCTTGTCAGTTTTTTCACCCCTAGGTAATCTGTACCAAAACAACATGCACTTATATGGATATATTGGGTAGGAAGACCCACACAATATCAATTTTAAAATTCTAGGATTATCTTAAATAATTATCCTCAAATTATATCTTAGGGTTATGGTCCCTAATAACTATTTTTTAAATCCACAACCAAGGTTGTTTCTAATATTACTATGATAACAACTATAATTCCACAACCCTCTAAGACTATAGAGAGTGCATTATTTTTATAAACTGGCACAATTACAAGGAATCAAGTCACGATGACCGATCAATTCAGCAGTTTTGAAAATAATATTGCATAAATGAACGTTTTATTACACCTTCTAACATAATCCATATCATAAATAAGAATTTCATAATTCCATTATTCACCAATAATTACCCTATATATCTATCATAATAAACTTCTTTACATCTAGGGAGAATAATACATAACAAAGGGGTGAGATCAGATGCTCAGTAATGGTAAATAATTCAGCCGAAGCAATAAACTTTTAAGGCAAGATTTATAATAAAAATAGAAGCCTTTTTAAACATAAAATTGAACATAATATGGAAAAAATAAATGAAACACTAACATATAACCATGCACAATGATATTCTACTAGTTGAATAATCACATGTAATAACGAATCTCATAACAAGGGAATGCATAATTTTGGACATCATAACCACTATGTAAAGGTTGTATGCCAATACTATTCACAAATGTTAATTCATGTCCTTGTTCCATGACACAATAT
Organism: Viscum album; assembly: GCA_963277665.1. Lineage (NCBI taxonomy): Eukaryota > Viridiplantae > Streptophyta > Magnoliopsida > Santalales > Viscaceae > Viscum > Viscum album. Next base: position 1,226,190,536 of record OY728127.1, on the reverse strand, counting down.
TGTCTCATGAGAGTTGTCAATTCATAGGGGGTCTATATTGGGCCTCTTCTGTCACTTAGTACGTCCAATGCATTTCTCCAATGAAAATGGTGAAACATAACATGATCATTCATATTAAAAATATCATACAAAATGTAAATACATTATCCATAAAAAATGAATTATATAAAAATATCACATACATAGTTAAACATATCATAACACATTCAATACAATATGAAAAATTGTATTATAATAAATCAACCTCAACTATGAATAATATCCAGTAAAGGATATTGACATAGTTGAAAATGATCAGTAAAACTCTTTGAAAGAAATATCACTTTTCATGATATCATTTGAATGTAGTTAAATTTATAAATAAAGTCATTTAAACGATATTTCTGAATAAAAATGTCTCATAGAAAATTGAAATAATATAAAGGAATTAGCATTTTATGACAATCATGTCTATATTAATAAATCCTTAAAATCATTTTGAAAACATGACATTTTTTAAATAGACATAAATGATAAATCATTAAAACAAATAAAATGATGAGGTATTTAAATATCCCCTTCCATAAAATTATAAACGATTCCTTTTAAATTTTTTTTATGAAACCTGGACATTGATGATAAAAATGTCCTAATAAATACTTACACATAAACAATATCGGATAACAATGGGAATGGGGAATAAACCATTACCTATGTTTTGATAGTCTTTGTACGTGTCTGAAACTACATTATAGTGTTTCTAGTCATATTATATCAAAATCATAATAATATTTATGATATCATATATGATTATTTTATTACTTTATATTACCCATTTATTAATAATTCCTAGTTAATGAAATTTTTTTGGTAATAATCACCTTGTTAATTATACGTTTTTTTGACTTGTAATTCATGATAATATTAAATTTTTCATTATTTAATTACATCCATAATGCATAATATGATTTATATATATTATATATTCATAATATAAATATATATAAAGAAATGGGATTCAAAATTCTGGGAGAAGGTAAGTCGTATATACGCATGAACATCATTTCCATTTTCTTATCATATAGAAGTAAGTGAATGGCATAAATGAATATATTTATGTAATCCTAGTAGAATTATTATGTCATATATTTTGTATTTATTAGTAATATTTATTTTTATAATCATTCTTCGATGGCGAATATGGAAGATGGGTCTCATCGTGTTGTGGGGACGGTAAGCCGTATGTACACATGATAGACTTTATCATTTCATTAATCGATAAATTGAGTTGAATTAGATGGAATATGAATTATAAAGAAATTATATATTTTTATATTTACTATTTAAATCCATTATATTCATCGTTTTTTCTATATAAATAATGTTTACATGAAAAAAAATTTACACCACGACGTTGTGATGGTAAGCTGTACGTACACACCCTTGGTGATATTGTCTTTTGTAGGATGGTTAAAATGAGGAATATGATTGTACTGTAATTATAATATCATCTCATAATTTCTAAGGTTCTAGAGTTTTTATTTTATAATTGAATCAATAGAGAAATTCAATGTAGAAGAATATAAGAACTTTGATAGAGGTGATAAATCAATAACCTTTTCTAAAGGTGCTTCCTTTTCATTTGAACAAAAGGGATCCTTAGGATGGATCTATGCCAAAATTTAGAAATCTAGAATGATTTTTTGGAGTTTGGGAGGATAAATGGTTAGGGTTTGGATTAACCCAAAGTCATTATAGGTTTGTGTTAAAGATAAACTGAGGTTCCCTTTTCTAAGTGAGGTGTGGGGCAATTTCGGAAAATCTGGAAAAATTAATGTGTTATCAAATGATTGTAGGTTTCTAATAGATCTTAATATATTTATTTTAGGATAAGATGATTATTGGTCTAGATAAACTCTGAAAAATATTTTTAGACAAGTTTAGATAATAAAATTAACCTTATATTTTGGGATTAACTCTTAGTTAAACAGTTTAATAGTTATCGTGTCTTCTTGTATATTTATAGTATTGGGTTAATTTAGGTCCGATAAAATAACAAGAGAACATAAAGTGGATAATTGATGACATTTTTATAATTATATAACTTATTTTGAAGAATCTTATATTTTTAGTATTTTTATTTCATTTAATAAAATAATATTTGTTTTAAAAACTTGTTTAGCTCAATTTTGACCCAATTTAGTATTTGAGTTTTTTTGAAGTCATATAAACATTCATACATGAAAAAAAAGAAATAAATAATCTCTAGTATGTAAATTTCATCCAAAAAATTAGTGGGTCACATGAAAACATTCATATTTTATTTATTGTATTATTTATAATATCAATAATTTGATTAATTCATTAATAAGGAAAATAATTCATCATTATTGTTTCATAACTAAATTTTATTATTTAATATCTAAATATTACAAATAAAAAAACTTGATGTATTAAATATTAATAAATTTATAATGTATATTTATAGTTGAAATAATCAATTGTATATCTCAAATTAAAATTATTTTAGTAAAAGATATATGTTTATGTAATATTTCTCTTTACATTAAATTATATTATAACATGTCATTATAACTCCTAAATTTATCCATGGTGACCCAAAATCAACCCTAGGATTTCCATTATAGGAAATATCTCATCCAATTGGATTAGGAAATGTGCTGAGTTAGATTTACAATATTTTAATATTAATTTTTTACCCTTATATTCCTGAGAAACCCTTTAACCATGGTAAATAAAAATAATTAAGTATGTTAATAATCATAATGTCCAAAACAATTGGTATATAAATAAACAATATGTTCCTTATTATTAAAAATATTGAATCCATTTTTACATATTCAAAACAAAAATTCGTAGAAATTAATTTAAAATTATGTCATGTTGTTAAAACGAGAAAGATGGTTTTGAAAAAGAAAAAATCTATCATAAGATTAACATGTGTTTATTTCCAATTTAAATGTGAAGTTACATTTAATGACCTAAATTATTTTAAATAAAAAAAATATAATATAATAATACTTTAAAAAACAAAATAGTATAATTTAATAATATAAATTATTTCGATAAAAAGAGGTGTTTTCAATAAAAATTTAATTTTTTTCACTACTCATCAAAATATAAAAGTTATCAGAAAAGTACCAAAAATTTATCCAATCTAAAATTTTATTTCACTCTCCTAAATATGAATTTAATTTCATCAAGTTGAATAAATTTTTTTTAAATATTGGATTTAAAAAGGGTTTTTCACTAAAATGCGGAAAAACTGTATTGTTGGATAAATACATCCTTTATCTGAAAAAATAAATTTTCCTTATATTATGTCATTGTAACACATAAGATAAATGTTAAAATTATATGGTATATAAAAAAATTCAAAATTGTGTTAATAATATTCATAACAGCCTATTAAAAGACTAATGTGATAGGTTGTGGTGCTCTTGAAATCAGTGTTGTGTTAATCGCACTCTATTGAATTATTCAAAAACGAACCATACAATGGAAGCATGGGGTGTTAAATGTCTAGTCACCAATACTACATGAATATTCAAGCTTCACATAGTAATAAGTAATTATCATTTGACGTTCAGGACAAATGAACATCTTTGTAGAGAATACTATGCTTAATATTCGGTGGAAAAACATGTTGGGACCCATCTACATTAGCTATGATATTTTAGTGTGAATAATTTCATTTGACATCGATATACACACATGTATTAACGGAACCCAAGGTACTTCATTGTAAATGCACATAGGGAAATGACATCAATTTATTACCTAGACATGTACTAGTGGTTGTTCTCTACAACAAGTACACCCACATAAAAAATGAGTTCAAACAAAAGGTAAAATACCTCCAAAAGACTGGTTTAAGTCACCATAATCTCATTTCATATTCTATAACAATTATATTGGTCAAATTAAATATTAATCTTTTTAGTTTTGAATTAATTATATCTCTTTAATTAAGGAAACCATTCTGAAAAAATTACCTCCTTCAATGGTTGAGTAATTAACAATTGAACTTCATAAAGACATGTTTTTCTAAAAAATAATCTTCAAATTGTGGTATCATTATACTCAAACTGAGGAAGAGGATATGAAAAGAAAAATATTTTTATAACATAGAAATTATTATTACTTATTATTTTCTATTGGTTGGACTAACAAACCCCCATCATTTGAGGAAACCCTGAATTATTTTTTCCATCCACTTTAGAATTAAATAGGTTAATATGTTTTATGAAATTTCAGTCGACAAAAATGATTGGAAATACCATAATGTGAAAATAGCTTCTAAAAAAATATGTTAAAATTTATATTTTTTGACCAATAATAATTAAAATTTTCTCAACATCAAGTTCACAACTTATTCCACGCTATTTTAGAGTCAGGGTATCACTATGAACCTCACAACAAAACCAACTATTCATTAACTTATATAGATTACATTAGGCATGGGAGTCCATGGTATTTTCATATATATGAGAAATTATCAATGGTACATTAATGGATTTATAAAAATCAATCATCCCCTCCCAAACATAACCTTAAACGACGACTTTCACTTGACTCCCTCAGACTAGATGTGTTACTCATCCTTCAACTGATCATGACACAGGATTCAGTCCTCACTCTACCATATTTCAAAAACAACATTGAACACGCATGTGATGACATCGTATTCAATGTAGGTGATGTCCCCATGAAAAAAGTGGTGAACTAGGACCTTCTTTATCAAAGTTTTGTCACCAATGATATTGGAAAATCCCACATATGTAAAGGAACACAAAGATCTCATGTTGTTCATTCAGCACTAGTTGCCCATCACTAGGTGTCACCCCATTATTATGAACTTATATAAAGGAATTATGAAATTATTTCTATAGTATCATGTCACCACATCTAACACGAAATGATTGTTAGAGAAGAGTTTTGAATACCATTTTTAGATAAAGTATAATTAGAAAAATTATAAATCTACTTTGGAAATGTTTTCCATATGTCATGGAATCCCTTATGTAGCAATAACCCAGTCTAGCCAATGGTGGTAGGATATTCAATACATACATCATGAGGTTTTTACTAACCTTTAAATTCAGTGTTTTATCTAAGGGTTAGCCTGTTGATATATTTTATGCACCAGGTACACATATCACCATTGTGATTTATACTATATTGGTTAGCTATTTATATCTAGTTACTCCGTGAGTATTTTGTACCTAATTTCATAGTATGAAATCTCTCTTAATGTCGGGAAATATTGATTATATCCCACATATGGGCATCATTCATCCACTCTATATTGGAATGTAATGAATCCAGTGCTCCATGAATTAAATCTAAGTGTCTATTCTACCATGAAAAAAATACCCATCCATTTAACTATCAATGTAGAATTAATGTATTTGAATTCTACATGTAATTTAGGAATATCTATCCATGTATTTCATCACTACACTTCCAAAATCTAGTGATTCGTAGGTACAAATTTTTTGTATAGGATCTCAAAATATTTTCATTTTATATTTTTAAAAAACCCATACACAAAATATTGGGTGGTAGTTGTTTATTTTTTGATATTTTCCAGAATAATGTATTTCCGACATCAACAGATAGTGATCGAGATCATGCTTTCTTCATCAAATACCATATTGAGCAATTTTGGCTTCAAGGTATCAATATATGTTTCTTCTGAGCATACTATATGTTAAAAGATAGCCAAATAGTGGTTCTTAACACTTTCCATGAGAAATATCATTGTATATTTGTGTGGGGTTAAGGGAAAAATTGGATTCAAATGCTTCCATGCGATGAAATATCATAAAATTTGATATGGAATTATACAATCAAAACCCCCACTTTGGTGGTATTTTTTGCTACAATCCACCATAAATACTCAAATATATTCCCTAAAAAATATGTTTTGAGGTAGTGTAAATGAAATAATAGATAGGGATGGTTATATAAAACAAATCAAGAACAAAATAGGCCAAGATAAAAATTTCATGCACTAGTAGGAGGACAAACATCCAAGACTAGTCAAATTTTCAGCGGGTTACCTTGTTAATGGGAATTTCATCCCCCACTAACAGAACTCCCTTTATTAGAGAATAAAAATAGTTTTAACACATTGTTATTATGGGACCTTCACTATACTATAAAATATCATCCTAGTTTCATTACTACCATGTTCTTCTACTATCAATCCTCGTGAATTGTGCCATTCAGATTTCTTAACTTAAACCAGTAGTGGGGAAACATGTTGGCCCAGTCCCCATTCCTCATGAACTTAATGGTGATGATATAGAGTGGAATGATCAATCAATACGATAACCAATGTAAAATCAGTTTTTTATTAGTAGTTTTCAAAACCAATTTTTATTTCATCATAATTTCATGATAGTCGGTGATGTTATTTGGATTATCCTTTTTTCACTCCAATAATAGTTCCCTTCATCCAATTTTTTTGGAAGATCATGGATCTCATGTGGTGGATAGTGATAAAATATATGATCTCTTGTGAGAATGGGAGGTATACCCAAGAAATGTTTAGATATTAATTATAGGGGAGGTAGATTTTTTAGCCCATGTGGGGGAGTAGGTATGTGTGTATCAATAACATTACAGTGTATGCGTGTGTGTGATGGGTATCATTTTTGTTCTTGTATACTCAGTTATAGACTTTTGTGTGAGAACCATGTGGGATTAACTTTTTGGGTTTTTTATGTCTCTTTCTCATAACCATCCATGTTCTATAATTTCAATACATCTATTAATATACATTCCACATGGATCACAATATATAAACAAACTCTAATTTCAATTTATAGTGCACTAAATAGAATGAAAAATGTATCTCTCACTACTGTTTTCCCCTAGACATCTATAAAATTTAATTTCCTAATTCATTATATATATTAGAAAATATTATTATAAATATTTTATAAAAGGTTAGTAATTAAATCTAATACATTAATATTTTGCTCATTGATATTACTTTCTAGTGTCAAAAAAAACGATGGTTTCTCTCTCTACAAAGATTCAATAACATTTATATTATTGATCTATAAATTTCTATTTAATGTTGAAGATGTTTTATAGTAGAAATGTCAAACTAACATCTAGAACCATTTTTTTACAGAGTACTAAAAAAATATTCTCATGTTATGATAATCTTACTATTATTATCCTATACAATTCATCCATCTAACTAATTACTTATAATTCCACTAAAATCTATTAGTAATTTATTTTATATTTTAGGTTTGAAAGGAAAATCTAGAACTTTTTTCATTCTCTACTCGGCAGTTATGCATGTGGCCTCTTATTTGTATGAAATTATGTTGTATATGATTAATTTTAGGGTAAGTGTTTAGGTTTCAAATATTCATGTGGTTGGTGAACCTTCAGGTTTCTACACATGTGGAGGATGATAATTGACACAATTATAATGGTTTTAATATATCATTAATGTTAGTTTGAATAAAAATTATGATTCATATTAGTAATTCTTCAATGATTTGATTTTCACATATGAAAAACTATCCAGGAGTTCTATTTATTAAAAAATCCAATTGTTTTTATGATACTCATTAATTTACCATTATTTTCCATTATATCAAATTGAAATTATGTATAATGGATAATGTTAATAGTGTTTCACTTTGATAATCCATACTTGCATGTTGTGGTGGAACATTAAAAATATATTGTTTCTTTTTATGTGGATTCTTCCCACAATAAACTAAATATTTTCGTTAAAATCTATCAAATCTCATAATTTTTATACATGGATTCAATGATTTAATTTTATATGTGTGGATGATACGTTGGATTGATAATCATTATAAAATAGTACTTATCATATTTATGGATCATTTTTGGTATTTCCCAATGAAAATATCTATGGTTTGGTCTATATTAATACATTCACTTAAATAATTCCAATTGGTTTTGATGAATTTCTATTGAAATGTGAAAATAATAATTAATTCATTACCAATTATAATGGTTGAAGATGATTTTTATTATTTTACTTTTGTGTTTTCTATATTTTCAAATTTTCTTATATCAAATATAAGTGGTTGTATATATACCTTTATTTGGAACTCTTTCTTGTATCATCCTTGTTTTTTTATTTCCAACATTTGAGTAGACATGTAATTAAGGATTATTATTATGTATTCTTAATTTATAATTATGGATTCCCACCAAAAGGGCATCAGTAAAATTAAAAAATGGAATAAATACCTGAATATGGGTATTATATTCCCTTCAAAATCATCGGAATGGGAAGGCGTATGAGACAAGCATATCAGAGGAGACTTCAAGGGGCTTGTGATCATGTGACCATTGTGAGGTCATGGGAATACACTGAATAAAATATAGGATCCTTCAAAACCCATTTTCAATGAGTCCTTATACTATTTTGAAGGCACTCCCAAAAGATAATTGACATATGTTGGCACCCATATAAGAACCACTAGGTCACATGGTTCTTCATCGATGGGATCCTAAATAAACCATAGATAAATCCTTTGATAATAGGATGCAAATAACTAAAATGGTGGTAGCCTATTGTTATTACAATGGATACACAACGAATCAGTAATTGGAAGGATAATTTTCCATGACAACATCCAATAAAAAACATGAGACAACTAGACCTTTTTCAAATAAACCATATGAAATAATAGGGAGAGACATAGAAGATAATTGTGGTTATAAATATCCTGGGGAACACTCCAAGTGATCAAAAAGAATATATGGGACCACGTTAACATGTCTGACCCATCATTAAAAGGCCCTTTGTCTGGTCATCCTCACTATTTGAAGTGAACTAGGTATTTATAGGATACCTCAAACATCCCATAACATTTATATAAATAAAAAGAGATGGATTTGTCCAAAAAATTGCTTGTATACCTCCATAGGACCATCAATGGTCATGCAATGCATCATGTAGATATAGAGTAATTTTCTAGGTCATTACTCTTATCACCATTCAAAACCCTCTACTTTTTCTGATAAAAACAAACGAAATAAAATAGGGAAGAGGTTGAATCCTCTATCAGTCAAAAAGAACTTGCGTTGAGCTAAGGAAGTCCACAATGTGGTCCCCCACAAATTTTAGACAAGTAGCCCTGATCCCTTCCAGACACCAAAACAAGCCATCCTTGCCTAATGGAATTTCCCCATTAAAGCTTAAACCATCTCGCGAATGCATTTTAGAAGGAATATTGATCTCTCAATGTTACATAGAAATAAAAAAATATGAAAATATGAAATTTTTTTCACATGTACTCATAATTCAAAACATATTTATTAATTAGAAACAATCCAATAAAGGAGGCATTGATGGAAGGGAGTTATCGTCCCTAAAAATGAGGCAATAGCCCTGTAACGATCTAAAAATGATGCTATCAAAGAAACATGTTACAATATCCATTCACTGAATCATTCTATGATCTACAAGAAGATAAATAATACAAAACACCGAACAACAAGGTTTGACATGCTTATAATACATCCACCCTAGTTTGTAAACATTACCTCTACATATTGGGAGGAGGATAACAAACTATAGGAATTTTAAACAAGAAGTAGACTGAGTTTCGCAGAGTGACTAAAGCAACCCATACTTAACATACATGGTTATTACTTCAAAATTGAAGCATACTTATTACAACATATAACAGAACCATGGTAGTACTGTATAGGTATAGTGTCTTTAGAAACTAGGAAACATAACAACTAGTTCATAAATCTTCTATACTGTCTCCCATTTATTTCATCATATCTAGAGTCCCTTTTAGAATATCTTACTTAATATCCTTCTTCTTGACATGGGTAAAAGAAAACATACAAAAGGGTGATCTCAAATTCTCAGTAAGGGTAAATAAAAGTAATATCAATCATATCATAACCTTTTGAAAATCGTAACCTGCAAAAGGGATAATAATATCATAACATGGTATAAATCATAGAAGTGAAAATAAAATCCCAATAATCATAACATAAAACATGAAACCTTGTTTCATACACACACAATCATATAAAATCATTTCTTATTAGTCAAGACTCATTGCCAAGACTATCTTAGCGGACAAAGTCCATTTTTGAACCGAGTTCACTCCTTGTTCCAGTCCTGTATCACTGAACCGGTTTAACTTGTCATTATAGCCATGTCTATCTCATGAGATTTAAATCATTACCCAATGCATTTGAGGGAGATATAGGTCCCACCCATCTCATAATGAAACCATTCTTATGTGTTCCACAAAAACATAAATCATACATCATTACATAACCCGTGTAATAAAAATGGGATTCTTAAACATCATGATAGCATAAAAAGATTCATATAAGATAATGGACTTCAAAAAAATAATTCCACCATAATATAATCAAATCAATGTAATAATAGGTATAGAAAAAGAACCCTATATTGTCTTAGATGGAAAATAATTTTGATAAAACATTTGAACTCCATTCTTGAGGAAAATATCCTTTCTACTTCAAAAACATTTTCCCTTCTTAATATGGAATATAATTTTAATAAAAAATTAGTTAATTAAAAATAAACATGAAAACTTGTAAATGAATCTTTATTGAAATAATTTTACAGGAATCCATTCATGACGTATAATTTAAAAAAACATTCTTCTCGTACTTTGGCCGAAAAAGTCATAAGTATCTCGTACTGAAAAAGACAAAAGATTTATTTCATATATTTTACTAAAATTCATCAATAGGTAAAATAGCATTTAAACAATTGTATGAGGATATTAATAATATTACATATTGAGGAAACATGGATTTGGATGATAAATACACCCAGTAAATACCAAAGTATAAACAATCTCGGATAAAAATGAGATTGTGAGATTTTCCATTACCTTAGGTCCGATTTTCTTTGTACGTGTCCAAAACTCCTGTATAATGATTTAAATAATGTTGTAGACTTATTCCGGAATCTTAATCATTGATATGATATCATATATGGTCATATTCTTATCTTCTTATTAGTAATATTCCATTGTTTCTTCTTATTCGGGTGTTTATTTCTTTTTGTTCTTATGCGTGTTTTGCCGAATAAATTCATATCCTTATTTTCAGGTTATAGATAACTCTTTTCCAGAATTTTATTAGTGTAATATATATCATATTTATTCATTCAATTCATTTATATGATCATTATGAAATCAAAATCATGTAGAACGAGTCGCATCACATCGTGGAGAAGGTAGGTCGTACGTACGCACGAGCGATGATATAGTTCCCATGATCGTGGAATTTTTTTGAAGTGCATGTATAATATTTCAGAAGAAATATCACTTTACAACAATATTATATAGTTATTATTTACACCATTATACCCATCCATGTAAGGTGGTGGTGGAAAAAATATTATACCACGACGTGGAGACGGTATTCCATACGTACGCACGCGCGGTGATTCTGTTTTCCATAGGATAGATAGAAGGTGAAATAGGGTTGTTTCATATTTATATTAACATATCTATATATTAGTAATATTGATGTTATTACTTTATAATGAAACAACTAAAGAAGAAAAATTTGAAGAAGAAAGAAATTGGAAAGGATCGGCAATGGATATTACCTCTTCTATGATGCGCCTCTTCTTAACCTCTTCTTAGGGCACTAAATATGGTCTTTGAAGAGGACTAGGACCTATAGGATGTTTCTAGAGAAGTGTAGAAGAGATTTTGGCAGGGTTTGGCCGAACTTGAATGTTCAAAGTTGTGTAAAGAGAAGAGGGAGTAGGTTCTCTTTTATACGGGAGGAGAGGGGAACCTTTGGAAAACTTAAAATATTATTTTATAATAAAGTCATATTCGGTTTTTAATAGCTCCAAATTTATTTATTTCTAAGATAAGGTGGGTATGGGTCGAAAGACACTCAACCAATAGGTTTTAGAAATGTTTAGGTTACTATTTTATCCTTATCATTTAGAATTAACTACGTTAAATAATTTAACTTTTGTAATATCTTTTTGTTTTCTTACACTATATGGTTTATAAACATTCTATAACAAGAAAAAAGAACACCAAGTGGTTCATTATTAATATATATATCCTTATCTATGTCATTTGGCCGAACCTTTTATTTTTAGGAATAAAATAACAAATAATAATATAATATTTGTTTTAAAAACTAATTTATATCAATTTTGACACTATTTGGTAATTGATTTTTGTGAAAATCCGAACACAATGATAAGTTTGAAAAACTTTAATTAAATCAATAGAAACAGGTAATATTAATCTAGAAAATTAGTGGAATTTATAAAAAGTCTAAAATTACATTTATTTGGACATTTATAAAATCTATTATGTTAATATTTTCATAATAAGGTAATTACTACATCATCATTGTGTCATAAATAAATTAAATTATATAAAGTATAAAAATTATAAATAAAATACCATTATGTAGGAAATAAAAGTAAAAAGTTACCTTTAATTACCCTATTTACTATTAACCGTGGTAAATAAAAGTAAAAAGTTACTATTCCCCAAAAATTATTTTCATCTCATTGAACCAAATTTTACTTACAAATATCAATCGTGTCTATAGAATTTTTTTAATTCCATTCACAGAAGTGGTAAAATTATGTTTTATGCAAATTTGCAAAAGCTCCTATGAGATGGGAAAAAGTCGGTGAAATGTTCAATAAAATTTTTATATATCTAAAATTATTATAAAATGACTTTAATGAATTAAATTGAACTTATATAGGTATTATGTATCTATTTTGAACTAAAATAAATTTTAAAAAAATAAATAATTACTTAAATAAAAAGTCGGTTTTTAACCAATAACTTATTGTTTTCACTATTCATCAAAAACTGAATTTTTTCAGAAAAATACCAAAAATTCACCCTAGGCTAATTTCGATATTCTGAATTCAAAAATGAAGTCCATTTTGAATGATAAAATTTATAAAATTTCAAAAAGTGGATATTACTATTCATAACTCCTAGTTTATATAATATTTTAATAACATATCGTTGTTTAGTTGAAACTAGGTATTGCGTACAACGCAAGCTATCAAGGAAGGTTGCAATTGCGTGTAACACAAGACAAGCTAGTGTTGTGTGCAGTGAATGATTTCTATGCGTATTAAATAATTCATAAAAATAAAATTTCTCATAAAAATCTCGGGTGTCACATTATACCCCCCTTAAAATGAATCCCCCCCTCGAAATTCGTCACTTTGCAACAAACAGATGAGGATACCTCTCCATCATCATATCCTCAAGCTCCAATGTAGCTTCCTCTAATTGGTGGTTCCTCCATAAAAAATTCACCAAGCGAGTGGTCTTGTTCCATAGGACTTTTTCTCTACGATCCAGAATCTCTATTAGCTGTTCTTCGTAAGAATTATCTTTCTCCAGCGGTACAACTTCTGAGTTGAGTACATGTGAAGGATTGGGTATGTACTTTCTCAGGAGCGATACATGGCACACATCATGAACTTGAGAGAGATTCGGTGGAAGTGACAATCGGTAAGCTACCTTCCCAACATGATCTAGTATTTCAAAAGGACCGATATACCTAGGGCTTAACTTTCCCAGCTTCCTAAATATCATTTCTCTCTTCCAGGGAGATATTCGTTAGAAAACATTATCACCCACTTAAAACTCTAGGTCTTTTCTATGGTTATCAGCATAACGTTTTTGTCGACTATGAGCTAATCTTATGTGTTTTTGAATAGATCAGACCTTTTATGCCATCTCATCATCAAGATCAGTTCCTAATAGATTTCTTTATGTAACTTCATCCCAACAAGTTGGAGTTCTGCATTTCTTTCCATAGAGAGCTTCATAAAGATCCATCTGAATACTAGAGTGAAACCTATTATTATATGAAAATTCCACCAAAGGTAGGTGTTGATCCCAACCACCTTTGAAATTCCTAGAGCAAGATCTTAACATATCTTTTAGAGTTTGAATTGTCCTCTCAGTCTGACCGTCTGTCTGAGGATGATAAGTAGGGTAAAAACTCAACTCTATATCTAGAGTATGCTAAAGACTTCGCCAAAACATCGAGGTAAACCATGGATCCCGATCAGATATAATGGAAAGTGGTACTCCATGCAATCTTACCACTTCCTTTACATATATCCTGGCATGCTAATCAATTGAAAAATCATCTCTTATAGCAATGATGTGTGCCGACTTCATAATACGATCAACAATGACCCAGATAGCATTATTGCCTATTGATGTTTTAAGAATCCTGGTGACAAAGTCAATAGTGATGTTTTCCCATTTCCATTCGGGTATTGGTAATGGTTGTAACATACCCTTAGACTTCTGTCTCTCAGCTTTAACTTGATGACAAACCAAGAATCGAGAGACATATTCAGCAACATCTCTTTTCATTCCATCTCACTAGAAGTACTATTTTAGGTCCCTATACATCTTACTGCTTCCAGGATGAATAGAGAATGAAGAACTATGAGCCTCATCCAGCAGCTCCTTCTTTAATTCTGGGATGGGATGAACACAAACCCGATTCCTGAACCTTATTATCCCATCCCAATCAAGGTTGAATTCAGGAACATTTCTCACCTTCTTTTGTAACTCTACATCTTCTTTCTGTGCCTCTTTAATCTTTACATGTATAGATGGTTGAACATTCATTTGATAAAGATAATATTTTCCCCCTTCCATTATAATTACAAGATCCATCCTTTGTAAATCCATAAATATTGGACCTTTTGAGATCCTCATCATGGATAAGCTAGCATGGTCTTGTTGACTTAAGGCATCAGCCACCTTGTTTGCTTTCCCATGGTGGTAATGAATTGAGCAGTCGTAATCCTTAATCAGCTCCAACCATCTTCTTTGGTGCATATTCAGTTCCTTTTGTGTGAAAATATACTTCAAAATTTTATGATCAGTATAAATATCACACCTTTCATCATAAAGATAATGCCTCCAAATATTTAATGCAAAGATTACCACAGCTAACTCCAAATCATGAGTTGGGTAATTTTGCTCATGGATTTTCAACTATCATGAGGCATAAGCAATCATCATATAGTTTTGCATGAGAACACACCCAAGTCCATTCCTGGATGCATCACTATAGATCACAAACCTTTCTCCACTACAAGGCAGTGTGAGCACATGTGCACTAGATAACCTTATTTTTAACTCCTTGAAATTCTCTTCACACTCCTCCGTCCACATGAACATAACTCCTTTTCGAGTCAACCTAGTGAGTAGATTAGATAACCTTGAAAAATCCTTCACAAAACATCGATAATATCCAGCCGGACCGAGAAAACTTCGGATCTTAGTTATGTTTTTGGTCTCAAAAACCTTTTGATAACCTCTTTTTTTGATAGATCTACAGATATCACATCTGTTGAGATTATGTGACCCAAAAATGAATCTTTTTGAAGCCAAAATTCACACTTGGTAAATTTGGCATAACACTTCTCCTTTCTCAAGGTCTTCAATACAATTCTCAAGTGATCTTCATGTTCTTCCTTGCTCTTTGAATTTACAAGAATATCATCTATAAAGACTACCACAAACATATCAAGATATTATCTAAAGACTCTATTCATCAGATCCATGATGATAGCAGGGGCATTAATAAGACCAAATGGAATCACTATAAATTCATAGTGTCCCTACCTTGTACGGAAAGCCATCTTTGGTATATCCTCCCTTTTGACCCTGAATTGATGATACCCTGAACGAAGATCAATCTTGGAAAAGTATTGAGATTCACATAGTTGGTCAAATAAGTCATCAATGGACAAGAGATGATATTTGTTCTTGATAGTGATCATGTTAAGTTATCAATAATAAATACAGAGTCGCATTGATCCATCTTTCTTTTTAACAAACAGAACAGGTGCTCCCCAAGGTGACACACTAGGGAGTATGCATCCCTTATCAAGATTCTATTGGAGTTCCTTCTTCAATTCCTGCAACTCAATTGGGTCCATTCTATAAGGTGTCTTTGAAATAGGCGTAGCACCTGGTATGACTTCTATTGAAAACTCAACATCACGATTTGGTGGAAGACCTTGAAATTCCTCCGGAAAGACATCATAAAACTCCCATAAAATCGGCATATTTTTAATAGCGAGTTTATCTCCACCCATTTGAGATAAATGACCTTCATTTAGTGGAATCAAGACCCATAAGATGGAAGAAATTTTCACTGGAAGGTTATGTTCATCCTTGCATCGATAGATGATCATAGATTGATCTGGAATATGAAATGTGTCTTCCCTTCTCTGGTAATCGATATGAGCTCCATATAAAGAAAGCCAATACATGCCAAGAATCACATAAAATTCCACTATAGGAAGGAACACAAGATTTGCAGGAAGCACTTTCCCACAAACGTCAATTGGAGATGAATTATAAACTTTTGATGCAACTATTGTGCCATTGGGATTTTTCACAACTAACACCACAACTAATTGTTGAGGTAATATGGTGATACCCTTAGACAATTCATCATAAATAAAAGAGTGGGTGGATCTAGAATCAAATAAAACATTTTATACTTTAGAGTGGATGGTAAGTGTACCTTTCAACACTTCTTTATCATACTCCACATCGCCAATAGAAATTGCATGTGACTTTCCTTTGTCTCAGTCCTTAAGAGTTTGTTGACGTCGATCATCATAAAAAACCCTTGGATTAGGGCATTGATTAGCATAATTCCCCATTTTCATGCACTTGAAATATTGAAGTGTAGGAGGTTCATTCTGTGTAGCCTTTTCTTTGTTCGCTTCACTAGATATCTTCTTCCCATCATTGCGGCATTCAAATTCCCGATGACCTTATTTTCCACATTTGAAACATTTACTTGTCAATTTAAGACAATTCCCTCCATGTTTCTTTCCACACTTTGAGAATAAGCGAAAAATAATCTTCTTTTCAGTGTGGTCATTAGATTTCCCTTTGAATTCCATTTTCCTCTTCTTATCAAACCCATACGACTGATGAGTTACTCCAATCTCCATCTCAACTTTGAGAGCACATCGAACAATTTCCTCGTAGCTATTGAAGTCCCTTATGGCTAAAGCCCTTCATAGACTTGGTTTTAAGCCAAAAAAGAATCGATAGATCTTACTCTTAGGTTGGATAATAATTTCGGAAGCATACCTGGAAGGTCTTGTAAAATTTTCTTCGTAGGTACCAACGGATTCATCATCCTTTTACTTTAGTTCAACAAACACCTTCTCCATCTTTGTTCTAAGAATACAAGGGAAGTACTTATTGAAAAATAAGATCTTGAACTCATCCCATTCCATGGACTCAATTTTATCTCTTGGACTCATATTCTTGATAAGATTACACCATTGATCAGCTTCACATTCCAAAGGATATACCGCTAAGATGACTTTATCATGTTCAGAATATTGAAGAACTGAAAATATCTTTTCAGTGGTTTTGATCCATTTTTCAGCCACTAATGGATCAGTAGACCCGCTGAATAAGGGTGGACACTGCCTCATGAAGGATTCAATAGAATTTTTCTCCTTACTTTGCTCGTTTGGAACTCCTGCATGATTCATAGCTTGAGAAAGTTGTGTGAGCATGGCTACAAGATTTTTCATTCCAGCTCCCATATCGTTTGGTTGCTCAGGGGGGGCAATCATTTCATTGCCCTTCGCATTCCGCATTAACACGATTCCTTCGGGTTCTAGCCATTGACTAAAACCAAGAAGAATGGTGTTAGTAACACTAATTATAATAGGAAAACCACTTAATCAAGAATAAAATTTCACACTTAAGGTCTTATCATAGGTTCTTCATGGCCATTTCTAAAACACTAATATTGTGTCTTATGCTTAGACATATCATTAGGGTTCTTACTAAGGCTTTCACATACTAGTTTCCAGTGGATGACTATACCTTTCCTATGATACCAACTATAACGACCCATACTTAATATACATGGTTATAACATCAAAATTTAAGCACACTTATTACAGCATATAACAGAACCATGGAAGGATCGTATAGGTATAGTGTCATTAGAAACTGGGAAACTTAACAATTGGTTCATAAATCATCTAGAGTGTCTCATATTTATTTCATCATATCTAGAGTCCCTTTTAGAATATCCTACTTAATATCTTTCTTCATGACCTGGGGAAAAGAAAACATACAAAATGGTGAGCTCAAATGCTCAGTAAGGGTAAATAAAGGTAATATCAATCATATCATAACCTTTTGAAAATCTTAACCTGCAAAAGAGATCATAATATCATAACATGGGATAAATCATAGAAGTGAAAATGAAATCCCAATAATCATAACATAAAACATGAAACTTTGTTGCATAAACACATAATCATGTAAAATCATTTCTTATTAGTCAAGACTCATTGCCAAGACTATCTTAGTGGATACAGTCCATTTCTGAACCGAGTTCACTCCTTGTTCTAGTCCTGTATCACTAAACCGGTTAAAATTTCCATTCCAGCCATGTCTATATCATGAGATATAAATCTTTACCCAATGCATTGGAGGAAGATATAGGTCCCACCCATCTCATAATGAAACCATTCTTTTGTGTGCCATAAAAACATAAATCATACATCATAACATAACCCATGTAATAAAAATGAGATTCTTAAACATCATGACATCATAAAAATATTCATATAAGATATAGGACTTCATAAAAATAATTCCACCATAACATTATCAAATCAATGTAATAATAGGGATAGAAACAGAACCCAATATTGTCTTATATGGAAAATAATTTTGATAAAACATTTTAACTCCATTCTTGAGGAAAATATCCTTTCTACTTCAAAAACATTTTCCTTTCATAACATGTCATATAATTTAAAACAAAAATAAGTTAATTAAAAATAAACATGAAATATTGAAAAGGAAGCTTTATTGAAATAATTTTCTATAAATTCATTCATGCTGTATAAGTAAAAAAAATATTCTTCTCGTACTTTGGTCGAAAAAGTCAAAAAGTATCTCCTACTGAAAATGACAAAAGATTCCTTTCATATCATTTAATAAAATTCCCCTATAGGTAAAACATTATTTAAAAAATTGTAGGAGGATATGATTAATATTACATATTGATGAAACATGGATGTAGATGATAAATACACCCCAGTAAATACCAAAGTATAAACAATCTCGGATAAAAATTAGATTGTGAGATTTTCCCTTACCTTAGGTCCGATTTTCTTTGTATGTGTCTGAACCTCCTGTATAATGATTTAAATAATGTTATTGAATTATTATAGAATCTTACTAATTGATATGATATCATATATGGTCATATTATTATCTTCTTATTAGTAATATTCTATTGTTACTTGTTTTTCGGGTGTTTATTGCTTTTTGTTCTTATGCGTGTTTTGTTGAATAAATTGTTATCCTTGTTTTTAAGTTATAGATACCTCATTTACAGAATGTTATTAGTGTAATATATATCATATTTATTCATTAAATTCATTTATATTATCATTATGCAATGAATATCATGTAGAATGAGTCGCATCACATCGTGGAGACGGTAGGCCGTATATACGCATGAGCGATGATATCGTTCCCATGATCGTGGAATTGTATTTTAGTGTATGTATAATAATTATGAATCAATATAAAATTAAAATAATCATATATAGTTATTATTTACACCATTATACCCATCCAATTAAGGTGGTGGTGGAAAACATATTACACTACGGCGTGGAGACGATATTCCGTACGTACGCACGTGCGGTGAATTTGTTTTCCATAGGATGGATAGAAGGTGAAATAGGGTTGTTTCATATTTATAATAACATATCAGTATATTAGGAATACTTATGTTTTTACATTATAATGAAACTACTAAATAAGGAGAATTTTAAGAAGAAAGAAATTGGAAAGGATCGGTAATGGATATTACCTCTTCTTTGAAGCGCCTCTTCTTAACCTCCTTTTAGGGCACTAAAGATTGTCTTTGAATAAGGGCATGAACTCTAGGATGTTTCTAGGGAAGTATAGAAGATATTTTGGTAGGTTTTGGCTGATTATGAATGCTCAAAGTTGTGTAAAGAGAAGATGGAGGAGGTGCCCTTTTATAAGGGAGGAGATGGGGACCTTAGGAAAACATAAAATATTATATTATAATAAAGTCATATTCGGTTTTTAATAGCTCCAAATTAATTTATTTCGAAGATAAGGTGGGTATGGGTCGAAATAATGTCAACCAATAGGTTTTAGACAATTTTAGCTTACTATATTATCCTTATCATTTTGATTTAACTCTACGTTAAATAATTTAACTTTTTCCATGCCTTTTTGTTTTCTTACACTATATGGTTAATAAAGTTATTATAACAAGACAATAGAACACCAAGTGGTTCATTATTAATATATATATTCCTATCTAACTCATTTGTCTGAAACTTTTATTTTTAGGAATAATATAACAATTAATAATATAATATTTGTTTTAAAAATTATTTTATGTCAATTTTGACACTATTTGGTAATTGATTTTTGTGAAACTCATAACAGAATGATAAGTTCTAAAAAAGTCAATTAAATCAATAATAACATGCCATATTAACCTATAAAATTAGTGGAATTCATAAAGAGTCTAAAATTTCATTTATTTGGGCATTTATAACATCAATTATGTTAATATTTTCTGAATAATGTAATTACTGCATCATCGTTGTGTCATAAATAAATTAAATTATTTAATGTCTAAAAATTATAAATAAAATACAATTATGTAGGAAATATTTTTATATTTCTAATTAATATTTATAGTCTAATTTATCTTATGTATAACCCTATATTAAAAATGTTTTAGTTATTAATCTTTGATTTTAACTCTTTTAACTATTCTTTAAATAAAATAATATTGAATGTCCTAATATAATCCAAGTTCACCTAAATGGTAATATTATATCCATAAGGGTATGTTTGGTCGAATTACTCTTATCCAATAGAATTAGGACATGTGTTAGGTTTATAGTAATATCATTTTTACCTTTAATTACCCTATTTACTATTAACTACGATAAATAAAAGTAATAAGTTACTATTCACCAAAAATTATTTTCATCTCATTGAACCAAATTTTACTTAATGACATTAATCGTGTATCTTGGGTTTTCAAAATTCCATTCCCAGAAGTGGTAAAATAAATTTTTACGCAAATTTGCGAAAATTCCTAGGTAGTGGGTAAAAGACAGTGAAAAGTTCAATAAAATTTTTATATATCTAAAATTATTTTAAAATGACATAAATGAATTACATTGAACTTATATAGGTATTATGTATCTATTTTGACCTAAAATAAATTTAAATAAAATAACTATTTATTTAAATAAAAAGTCAGTTTTTAACAAAGAACTCAGTGTTTTCACTATTTATCAAAAATTGAATGTTTTCAGAAAAATACCAAAAAGTCACCCTAGGATAATTTCGATATTCCGAATCCAAAAATGAAGTCCATTTTGAATGATAAAATTTACAAAATTTCAAAAAGTGGGTATTACTATTCATAACAACTAGTTTATATAATAATTTAATAACATATCTTTGTTTAGTTGAAACTCGGTATTGCGTACAACGCAAGCTATCGAGGAAGGTTGCGATTAAGTGTAACACAAGACAAGATAGTTTTGTGTGCAGTGAAAGATTTATTTGCATATAACATAATTCATAAAAACAATATATTTCTCATAAAAATCTCAGGTGTTACAGTGATTGATCTCACGACCGGAATGTATTACATCATGTAATATAACAGATAATATTAGGGGATGTTATTCTAATTTCTTAGTTCTATTCATGTGACAATTCATAGATCATGAAAAGGGCTCCTGGCAGGATATATGATGAACAATCAGTTTGTCTGATTGATCACACAAGACATAGATGAAATGAAACTTAATATATCTATGCCATTCAAAATACATGTTCATGAAAAAATGATAAATATGGAAGTCTTAAATGTAAATCTGTTTTTATGTCCCTCATGAACTTCTCATTAAAAATCCACGACACACAAAAACACTAGAAAATGTCATGTAGATATCACGATGCTCCTCCAACATTCTATTTGGGTCACACGATGTCCTCTAGACACACTATTGGAAGTCACACTGTCCCCCATAAGAATGCCTACCTAGATTTTTGAATCTGATGTCACTAATATTTTCCTGAATTATTATATAATCCTTTTATTTATTTTATATGAAATGTGCAAAATTTGTGTTAAATATCAATGTTAAATACTAAGTATAATTTCAGAGCATTTTTAGAAGTAATCCAATTGAATCAGTTTACGATTCTATTTATAAATTTTAACCTTCTGATCCAAATTGTGTAGTTAATGTTTTTTATGATTCCTTATTTAATTTAAAACATTTCATTAGAATGAATCATGGTCCAATTCTGCCAGTTGAAGTCCCATACAAACCACACAAGAAGGCCTACTGAATCCTTGATGAAACTCGGCCAGCCATGAAAATTTTATTGATGGGCTCAATATGAAAGTTTAAATTCTTTTATTCTCATCCAAAGATTATGGGAGATGTTAAGAAGTTTGGGATAAAAATTCCAAGGCCCAAATCCAATAAAATGGGGCCCAAATGATTCATTTAAACCCAGCCCATCATTCTGTCCGGGAATTAAAATTAGAATAGTATTCATGGCACGCCTCCTGATTTATTAATCAAACCAAGATGATTATTTTCATTATGGAATAGGGGATATAGGCGGATAAATTTTTTGAATAAATAATTCGGATTTGAAGGCATATTCCTATTCCAATATCCATTAACATTTTGCCCATAAAAAGGCATGGATTGAAATGGACAGTTTAACTTTGTTTAATCAACCGGACATAACATTGGAACCATAGGTCCAAATGACTAAAAAATTTGAGATAAGTCGGAAAAAATTATTATCTAAAAATTTCTATAAGGAGATATCTCATTATTCGTGTGTCTAGATGTCCAAAATGGCATGCCTAGTTGAGGGAGTGGTTGGGAATGCCAATGTCCCACTTCCTTGGGATATAAATACAGCCCCCCCTCTCTTTCAAAGGAGTTGGAATGTCAGAATAGATGAGAAAATATTGGCATGAAACAATTCATTCCAATGCCTTTGGAGGACCATCCATACTCAAGTGTTCAATTGAGTGACTTTTCCATCTCTCATTGTTTTCATTTACTTTTGTGTTCTTCTTTGTTGTAATCTTGAAAGTATTTCTTTTGTAATTCTATTTTAATGTTGGTTTCTTAATCAATATATTTTACTATAATCCGCCTTCTGTAGATTAATATTATTGATCATAACATCGTTTAAATACAGTTGAATACTCTTCACATATTTTGCGTTCTCCTTCAATCTAATGTTGACATTTAATTTCCTTTATCATTTGTGAGTGTGTTCCACACACCACCCTTTTCATATCCATTTATTTTTCTTATCTAATTAATTTATAATAATAATTATTATAACCAAATAACAATTTATTTAAATGGATGAGAAAATATACCATTGGGTTGAGTTATAATTTGGGGATATTAAGTGATTTAGAGCCTTTGCTCGATGAGTATTCTTTGAGTTAATATTGAGTTTGTTGAACTTTACATGTCATGGATTAATGAAAAGTTTTGTTTAATATGTGGATTCTATGGATTATTGGAACCAAAAATACACTCCCATAAACAAGTAATGGTAATTATTAGAAACATAAGTTATGTTACGACATGGATTAATGCTTTAACTCTTGGGAATTCCGATCAAAATCATCTTGTGAAGAGGGAATTAATTTAATTCTATATAAAGAAAAGCACAAGGATATCATAAACTTAAATCCCATATAATGGAATCTCCGCATTCTTTTTCAATTTTTTATATCAAACATCATCCATAAATTATTTAATAAGATATGAAATCTATCCCCCCAATCAGAATACAAGTAACTAAAAAAAACAGACTCTAAAAAACTATAATCTGAGTATTCAACCTGAGTGATGCTATACACGTTAACAGGGCATCAGAACTTTAACTGGCCGATAGGCGACAATCGGTTGTGCTTTTCAAATGGAGCCATTTTTGGGGATGGGGCTTTAAGTAGTTATTATTTTATAGTTATTTTAAATTAAATAAAAAAACACAATTTAAAATAAAAATAAAAAAACACAATGAAAATCCCTCCTTCTCATAAAATTCACAAAAATAAATCACACAAGTTAAAATATGTCTTCCTATTTCATCAAAATTCCCTCTGAATGCCATGTATCCTCCCAAAAAATTCCTTGGATTTTTTGGACCATGAAATTTAGCGAACACTTAACCAATATATGAAGAACATAAAAGATAATCAAATAATTCATGAACCAGTCCTTGTCCAATGAGTTTAATTAGATATGGATAATCCTAGGGAACAAAAACTTAAAAAACATGCTACCCCTGATATGAATTAACAACCTCTAGATATTCTATATCCAAATATAGAGGCTGACTTTGAACTGAAATCTAGTTTGATTCATCTTCTTCCTTATTTCCACAGGCTAGCCGCTGAGGATCCACATCTCTACCATAAAGAGTTCTAAGTGGTCTTCTCTACCATGAAGCCTCAAGGGGTTTCTTTGGAACAAATCAAACACTATGAATTCCCTTTCTCCTTAGCTGACTTCACCAAGTTTTGTCGTTACTACCTTCTTCCATGTTCCATAACCTCATGGAATGACAAGAGGCGACTATTTTTAGATAAATTCATTCCTGCTTCTCTTACAGCTTCTATCCGACTGTAAATAAGTTTTATTCCTAAATTCCCAAATGAATCACTCAATGAGTGCTGGGAGAGGTTAAAAAACCATGTTTCAACCTACCACACCACCAAATCCATGACCAAATCTTGGTCCAATACTTCTATGAGGGGTTATTGGATATGAAGGTATCTCTCTTTGATGCCACAAGTGGAGGTGCACTTGTTGATAAAACTCATGAAACTATCAGTGATGTTATAAGAATCATGGATGAAAACCCATAAAAATTTCATACTCGAGAACATGATCAATTAAAAAATGTCCAAGATAATCAATCCATAGAGCAGAAAAGGATGATAGAGTGGATGTGTGAACTTATATGTCTTGTGTGACAACAAGTTGTGGCTACTACAGCCCCAACTTCATCTTCTCCGCGATCAATGTTTCTGGGACCTGTCAAAACCATTGGAATCTTCAACACTCCCGATCCTCCAAATGACACATGTCCACAAAATCAAGAGAATCAGTATGATTCATCTAGACCAATGGACCTCAATGCATCATATGTTCAGAGGAACACCAACCATCAACAATTGGTTCTATTCATTTTAATCTTCATCCAACCTCACTCTGAGCCCTTCCCTTTTTCCTATAACCAAGGCCTGAGGTATGGTAATTCTGTCTATCATTCTCATCAATTCCCCCATCAAAACACAATACAGATCCAATATGGTCAGGGTGTTGGTAACTTCCAAAAACATTATCCTCCTATACCTAAACCTCAAAGGAACAACCCCCCTCCTGGATTCCACTATCCTAGTGAGCCTCCCCAATTACCAAACCCATACAATCGGTTTCCAAGAACCAAAATCAAGGTAATCCCAATCTTGGAAAAACCTCTTCTTCCATGAAACCATGGGAAATCACTATTGAAGATCTATCCTCCTTCACCTGTTCTAGTCTCAAGAACATTGAATCCCAAATTTGACAACATCCATCCCACTTAAGCAAGAAACAACAATCAAATTATTCCTAACTCCTAGCTCAACCATTACGCAACCCCAAGGGTAATGTAAGTGAAATTTCACTAAGAATGGTAAAGAAAATTGCTATGCCCAAGATAAGTCCTCCAACAACACTTTAACTGTTGACCTAGAAAATTAAAAGAAAAATAAAATTGAAAATAAATCTAAAACCATTCTTTCAACTCCTTCCATTCCACTTTGGAACCCAATTCCATTTCTTCAAGTCATTTCTATGCAAAATAAGTCCTTTGAACCCGATCCTAGAATAGTTGACATGTTTAGACGTGTTGAAGTCAAAATTCCCCTCAAAGATGGCATTAAACAAATTCCTATGAATGCAATGTTTCTTAAGAAATGGTACACGCAGAAGAGGAAACTTACGACCACTGAAAATGTTTCCACCCAGTAGCCTATATCAATAATGTACAAATATCGAGGGACCTTTACGGTTCCTTTCCAAATTGGATGTTCCATCTTTTATGATGCACTCATAGACCTGGGAGCCTCAATTAATGTCATTCCCAAATCCATCTTCTCCTACCTCGGTTTAGGTCCCTTACATCTAACAATTTTTTCCAATCAATTAGCCAATCGAAACACAACTAGTACTTAGGATATAATTATGAATGTCATTGTCCAAGTCAATGATCTTATCTTCCCAGCGGAATTCTATGTCCTTGAAATTGATGGTGAGAAAAAATCTTTCCAATATCCTCTGATTTTAGGAAGACCTTTCCTCATAACTTCTAAAACCAAAATTAATGTTCATGCTGACATTGTATCCATTGAATTTGGTGACCAACTGGTCATGTTCAATATTTTTCAATCCATGCGCTACCCATTAATGAATGAATCTGCATTCTATATATATTCTTCTGAACGTCTCTATGAGAGTGTCTTGAATCCCAATCCATTATGTTTTTCATGTTATACTAATAGGGGTGTTTGTGAATATTGCATCCTCATTCACCAAGTCATAAATGGAGATGTTTATGTCGACATTAAAAATTAAAACTCTATTAATCTAAATGATCTTGAAAAATCTTTAGAATCTCTTCTTGCCTCTGATGTCCACTTCTCCATATTGGATGATAATGATGAAAATGAAGTAGAATTATCATTTTTTTATTCAGATCAATTTATCCAACATTCATCATTTCTTATCTGTGATTCCGAAAATTATATTATGTTTGAGGTTATCCCTAAAAAAATGTGTTTATCTAGTCCCAATGAGAGTGAAGCTTGTGCAATTTGTTACATAATTAATAAATTGATCACTGGTGAGGTTCAAATTGGCCATTATTTAATGAACAACATAGAAATAATTGATATTGAAAATTTTATTCATTCTTATGACTCCACTGATCATCATTGCTGTACATCGGTAAGTGATGAAATAAATGAGTTAAAAACAATTGGGATCTCATTATCTGGTTTCGTGTTATCAGATCCTTACATAAATGAACTATCAAAATTGAGACATCTTCGTGAATTCCCAATCAAAGAAAACCATCACTTTGTGGATAAAATAATTCCTCACACAGAAGAAAAATGGGAGGATAGTAATATTCTCATTCATCCTCCGTTGAATTATAGAAGAAACAACAAGGAAGGGATGAAATTATCCAATGAATCATCATGCCTCCCTAGGGAAACATTTTTCTGGATGCACACTGGAGCTAAGAAAATATAGTGGCCACAATCGGACTATGGGTAGTCTACTGCAACTATCTATATGTAGAGAAATAAATTCAGTGCTTCATCAAAGGCAATCCATATTTTCTTTTACTTTAATGAAATTTTAATCTCTCTTTTGTTTTTAATAGGTTGTACAATGATTTTTCTTATATCAGGTAACATCCCAAAATCATGGAACCACATCGACTTCAACTGGATCCCCAACTTCTGTAGTCGACCCACCACTGGATGGAGACGGCGACCCACCAAATTTCATTTAGGGGAAACCTCTTTCCCTTTAACTCATAATTTCTCACTATCTCTCTCAATCTCTCTCTCTCTTCTTCCTCCCTCATTCTCATTCCATTAACACATTCTTTATCAAACCATTTCTTTTTCTCTTTCTCTTTTTTGTGGGTGTGTCATTATTAAAGTCTAAAAAAACCCAAAAAAACCAAAAGAAAAACAAAGAAATCATCATAAGAATATAGAAACAAAAAAATCCAGAGTCATGCTTAGTCACCATCTTGTTTTGAAATTTTGTCCAACCATTTTGGGGAGTCAAAAGACCTGATTTCATCTCAAAAATCATGTTTTTTCATTATATATTTGGATAATGAATATTTTTTAAAAATCACCAAATTTTGAATTCTCAATTTTAGATTTGGAAAATGATTTTCTCCAACCATGATAAACAACATTAGCTTTCATTCCAAGGAAACCTAAGTCCATCTTATCAAACTATGTGTTTTTTACCCCCATTTGCGAGTCTTGAGTTTTTGGACCTTTGAGATGAATTTCATACTTTAGTGTGCATTAATATAATAGAGTCATTTTCTAAACCACATGAGAATTATAATAGCATAATAGCCTCCCATTTCCCGTACATCAATCATTCTTTTGAAATACCGTTTAAGCTTATGAAAACCTTTTCATTGATAGCCACATTACAAGCCCAATACCTTTTTTACCTAATATCAACATGGATTTTCATTGATTAATTTATTGAAATTTATGTGTGGGGGGAATGGATTACATTTTGGGTACCCAATTTCTTATTTCCCCATGTTATCATATGCATGAGGGAAACCATCTATTTCAGTGTGGGGAGAGGTTTTCCTTCAATGGGGTTTGGGAATGTATATAATTTTATCTTGTATAATTGAAAAGTGTTCAGACAAATAACAAAAAAAATATCAAAAAAAGAAAAAAAAAAGAAAAAAAGAATGGGTAGTGTCTTGGGTGGGTCAAAAATCACACTTCCTCCACTTTTGATCTTGTTATAACTATTAAAATAAGTGTTGTGAGAAGATAAATCATGGGTTGGGATATGATTGTGAGATCTTATTCAAGTTCAACATTTGAAAAATGAAAAAAAAGAATGAAAAGGAAATAGAAAAAAAGAACACTTGCATTATATTCATATGTCATTAGAAGAAGATATGTAATTTGTAAATATTTAATCTTCTCATCCACTTCAAATTTTCTTCCCCTCTTGTGTCTTTCATCAAACAATAATTCCCATATAAATTTTTGTTTTAATTTCATTCCATGTTTCATTAAAAGAACGGGAATTTCTTTTTCTATGTTGGGGTTTTACCCCCTTTTTTATATTTTAGATATCATCTTCCTACCATACCATAGCCACCGAAAACCACACAAAAGGCTGATTTATTTTTGGGAACTTTAAGATAATGAGTGGAAGTTGAGAGATCTTTCAAACTCTAATATTTTCACTTTTGGTTGGTGAAAGAGTGAACCTCCAAAAATGAATTTTATCATCCAGAGATGTGTGAGTTTTGAGTGTCCACATTTTCCATTTCTAAATTGAAGAATGAATAAAAGAGTTATTTTTTAAACATTGTTTCTATAAAAATTTGAGATGTAATTCAATATGGAGGAGTGAAATAGTCTAAACCTCCCCTTATTGGGTAAAACAAAATTTTAATATTTGTTGTTGAGTGAAAATTATTTTTCCATGTTTTTATATTCATTGCACATGAAGACAAACGCAAGACTAAGTGTGGGGGTGTTTTTGTTATTAATATTTTCATTACTAATTATATACCCCTTTACTTATTTTATATTTAATGTGCATAATTTTTTTGAAATATTAACGTTTTAATACTATGTATAATTTTGGAGAACTTTTAGAAGTAGTCCAATTGAGTCAGTTTACATTTTTATTTATAACAATCACCATACTAATCCAAATTGTGTGGTTCTTGTTTTTATGGCTTCTGTATTCAATATAAAACATTTCATTAGAATGGATCACGGGCCAATTTTGCCATTATTGACCCATATGGACCACACAAGAAGGTCTACAGAATCTATAAAGAAACTAGACCATCCATGAAGATTTAATTGCTGGACTCAATCAGGAAGTCCAAATTCTTTTATTCTCCTACAATGTTCTGGGGACAATGTAAGGAGTCCTGGATAAATATTTAAAGGCCCGACTCCAATGAAAAAGGGCCCAAATGTTTCATTTAATATCCGCCCATCATTATGTCTTAGAATTAAATTCAGTACAATATTCATGACATGTATCCTGATATAGTAATAAAATCAAGATGAGATTTTGAAGTGTAAAAGAAGAGGTATAGTTGGTCGAGTTTTTTAGAAAATTTCATTCAGATTTGAAGGCATATTCCAATTCAAAATTCTATTCACATTTTTTCCATCAAAAATGAATTGATTGAAATGCACAGTTTAATGTTGTTTAATAAACGGGCCATAACATTGGCCCTATAGGTCCAAATGACTCCAAATGTTGAGAGAAGTCATAAAAAATTATTATAAACAACTTTTATGAAGTAGATATCTCATGATTCAACTGTATGGATGTCCAAATCATCGAGCCATGTGGAGGGACATATTTAAAATGCCAACAGTCCACTTTCTTGGGGTATAAATACATCCCCCTCCTCTACATCAAAAGAGTTTGAATTTATAAATAGAGGAACACATATTGTCATGACTAAATCCTTTCCAATGGCTGGCGAGGACCATCAATACTCACCTTTTCACATGAGAGTCCTTTCCTCCACTCATGGTTTTCATTTAATTTTGTGTTCTTCTTTGTAGTAATCTTTAAAGTCTTTCTATAATAATTCTATTTTAATGCAAGTTTCTACTTTAACATCTCTTATTCTCATCAAAATTATGATGTTTAATATTAATTTTCATAAAATATTCTAAATAAAGTTGAATCCCCTTCCCTTCTTTTTCCTTCTAATTCAATCTAATGTAAGTATTTAATTCCCTTATTTGTTTGTGTGTGTGTTCGATGCACAAGTCTTTTCTTATTCCTTTCGTTTTCATATCTTCTTACATTATCATCATAATAATTATAAACGGATTACAAATAATTTAAATGGCTTATTGAATATACCATTAGTGTGAGTTATAATTTGGGGATATTATATGCTTGAGAGCCTTTGCTCGATGAGTATTCTTCGAGTTAATATTGTGTATGTTGAACATTATATGTCATGGATTAATGACATGTTTTGGTTAATATGTGGATTCCATGGATTATTGGAACCACAAATACACTACCATAATCAAGTAATGGTAATGATTATAACCCTAAGTTATGTTATAGCTTGGATTAAATATTTAACACTTGGGAATTCCAATCAAAATCATCTTGTGAAGTGGTTATTAATTTAATTAAATATAATGAAAAGATCAAGGATATCATACGGTTAAATCCCCAATAATGAACTCACCCCAATATTAATAATTTTTTTAAATAAATAATAATCCATAAATTATTTCATAAGTTCTGCAAACAAACCAACCTATCAGAATAAAATTAACTAAAAACAACCAACTATAAAAAAGTATCATCACTGAGGATCCGATCCGAGTGCTACTATACACATTACCAGAGCATCAGAACTTTGACCAGTCGATAGACGACAATCAGCCGCGTGTTTCAGAATCCATTTGGGTCTGTCTCAAGAACCTTTTGATTTCCTTCAAACATGTGTAATGTCTCTTTTAATGGCTCCCGCTCATGACATCCGTGTCTCACGATAACACTTAGTCAAGACAACTAAAACTTTTGATCCCCTCCATACATGTCATCAAAGTCACTTGATGCCCTATAGTAGCATGATCCAGTACATTAGGAACCCTCAAAGACATGTGTAATATCCTATCATGACGCGCTCTTTATGTTTAATCCATCTCTATTGTTAAAATAGGGGAGTGATAGCTAAATCATGTGATACCCTCTTGACAAGACAACAAGGTCAGGAAAAGGCTTCCAGGATAAACTATCTAGGAGAAATTTTGTCCTCTAGACATGTCATCCTTAATCTTGAGACAACATTTCGATATAATACTAGTTTCTTGATAAGTATTTTGGATCAATCAACTAGACCACATGTTTTCCTTTCTAAATACTGAGGGGAAATCCTCTGACATGTCATCTGGATAACTAATGAATATTGATGATTAAATCATCACATGAAAAGATGGAAAGAAGACTTTTCCAATATAGGAATCCCATGACCTGATAACCATGTCTATCCCTGGTGTGTACTCCCTAATTCTAAGGGAAACCACAAAGTTTAGTCCTCGATAGAATAAACTACGATAACACTAAATCCCTCCATAATTAGGATATATAGGATAAAACAACAATGCTCAAGATCTAGATCAATTCTCCAATGACTAGTCCCAACAGTATTTTCCCACGTCACAATTAATGAGAAATGATAATTTTTGATACCTTTTTTTTCAATTCATGCAATGCTCCATTTGAATTATGGAGTTGCAATAATCATATCATTTGATCCATAAGTCATTATAATGATAAGTGAGTCCACAATGGGTAAGCCCCGACCAAAGAGGATACATCCTAGTAAAATCCCCTATCATTCCTACAACAATAAGGATTACAATAATAACTCCAATTGAGATCATTATCCAAATTCCATAATAGGGTTATGGATTAAAGTGAACTACATGAACTCTAATTACTTCCATGATCAGGATATGTAGGACAACTCTGTCAGGCCAGAGATCCATATTAAACATTTCAATGGGTGTCCCTATGTATAATCCTTATATACATATGCAATGTGATTGATTACATGCTATCCCTTGTTTCTCACATAAAGAATAGATCATGTGGGATGTGGGAGTTTCTATATTTATATCATCCACATCATGAGTGTCCACTAGTCAGGGAAATACCATTATGTAGGCCCAAATGAGTGCCATGATATATTCAAAACTATGAAAAAAGAATTTACCTTGGAACCATCCCCAATGTCCCAAATAAACTACTATAACTATACACTATGATATAACCAATATATATATGAAACATTTCTTACGCCCATGCTCCAATAAACACCCATTTCGATGAATTTTCATTCATGACTCTAGAATATCAAGCATTGGGGCCTAATCATTATCATGTGATGATCACTCGACCTCATCCATTAATGGACAGAGAATTTTAATGAACTATGGAAACTATGATTCTCTCTATAGTTGGAATACATAGTTTGTCTCTCCCACACCCAAACGTTAACACATGATTTCCTAGATAACCTACATAAGTCCTTCACACAATGAGTTATAATACATGGATCTAATGAACAATATGGGTCTTGATTACATCATCAACCAGGATATGTAGGATGCCTCATAAGGGATGAATCAACTCCTTTGTATATTCACTGCCTCCCTGTATGGAATAAATTTATGAAGCCTCTAGTTATACGGAATCATTACATAAAGAGTTTCCCATTACTAGTCATATATGGAGATCCTCATATATAAATAGATTAATACATAAATGAGAACATTGTATTTTTATAAGAGATAGCCTTATATCATGATCATTTTCTAGAGTAATATATCACATACCAGGGTTAAGAATGTATTCACAATCATATCTATAATATATAAGAGTGTCCAATAGTGGGAATTACATCCCATCAAAATGGTGCGATGATCCCGAACTCCCATACATTCGACAAATAATGGTACCCAAAATTCATTATACATTAAAACCGAGATGAATTCATACCTTTGGAAAGATTGTATATACCAAGCTATATACTAGATAAAAATTATGATATTTCGTTATGAAAGTAATTGTAACTGGATTTTTATGATTATCTACAACAGAAACCCCAACCCCCATCAACCATTAGGTCAATCCAAACCCACATCAATGAGGTTTCCAAAATTATCGATGAATACCAAATGAAAAAATATTGTGAAACCAATGTGAGTATTTTAAATAAAGAATTAGAAGATAGTATCCTTTAAAACATTTAATTTCACCAGTAAGGGAAAAATTTAGGGAACCCACTACAATTCTATCAAATTAATTGTTAATCATGTGTCGTGAAACATATTTTTTTATAAGCTATATCTAATAAACTACAATAATTTTACATTCTTAGAGATGATCATAGGTAATGAAGGTTCTCAAGAAATGAGAACATGCTTTCTTTCATAAGTCCATGTGAGCAAAATTCCCAAATCGGGAATAAATGAAAAATTGTTTTAACTGTGAATATGTGATTTAGAATTTAATGATTATGATATAACACTAATTTCTAGCCTTATTCTTATTTATTTTTTTATTTTCGTATACTTATCTCATTATCCCAGTTGAAGATAATTTCTTCATCATTTAGTGATTTTTCTGATTGACCACCTATTACTGTATCCCTTGCGAGTTGAAAAATGATCTCACCTACTCGACAGTTCAAATGAAATGTGGAAAAAATGATGGTCATAGAGTACTACCAAAATCATACAATATCGACCATATAAGATTCTTTTTATGTTCTCCAAGCCTGGTAACAGGTTAGTCTACATCACATAGTGAATAATTCTACTAATCTAGTAGCCCCTATTGATATGAAAAACAGTATTGGGAACTTATCCTCATATCATGAATAATTACACAATCATTCTATGGTGAAGATGAATTATGATGAAAAATTCAAATTTATTTTTGGATGTGTTTTTGCTGAGGAGGTCACAATTCATCCCAGATCACCAAACCCATCCCACAGGAAACAACTTGTAACCTACTATGGTTACTATCTGAAAAGAATTTACCTTTTATTCCCATGAAAATGAAAATATGAAGCATCAACAGATGATGAAAAAACATTATATCTTATAGAGGGATCATATAACGACCCCTATTAATGATGAATGCCGCCATATTCTAATGGAAAACAATATTGAGGTTCATATACATGATATCTCAGAAAAAGACTATGGGAATATTCCAAAAACATGAATTATGGAGGTGCATATCACTACCCCTATAAAAGAATCCCATCGGTACATTCTGATGGAATAATGAAGAATAATGTGTGTGCATATACCCATGTCTTTAGAATAATTCTTCCTGTTTATAATGATGATGGATAATGTGCATGCTCATATCCCTAGAATTTTTTTTTCTAAAATGTCAATATATATTTCTAGCATCTAAAAAATTATATAGATATATTCTTGTACTACTAAAGATAAGGGGATATTTTCATATTCATATCTTTTCAGCCAGTTCAACACACCCATATGATTATTGAAAATAATTAGTCATACCATATAAAGAACACATTCATTCTTCTATTCATGATAGTTGTTAAAATATTCAATAAAAGAATAAGGAATCTAACTTGGATCATTCTGTCATTCCAATCAGTGCACACCAGTTGAGTGAGGCACATTCCTCGGGATAGGTGCACAACCCAATTACCATGATTTAAATGAAATAATTGAATTTCCATGGAGTATGATCATATCCCCAATATGTCCGGGGTTCACTAAGTTAGAAGTGCACATTCCCCAGATAAGAACATATTTCTATTGAATAATTCATGAATCATACACCATATTACCTAGATCAGGTATATATCCTTATTCTAGCTGGGGTTTACCATGTAAGAATTGAAAACCCTTAGGACATGCTCATATTTCTCTCAGTGAATCCATTTGGGAGATTCTAGTATATCATGGGACCCAAGTGAAAATTCCATCTTACAACAATGAACGATAACACCAACATCATTTCTAGGAAATATAAGAGAACAATCCTATTACATCTCCCATTTCAGAGGATTGTTATAATATTTCGGTAGATAATTCATATTCGGACTAGGATCAAATTAATATTCTAACCGAGCCTCCCCAAATGAGATAGGAACCTTCCTTGTGGAATTATCATTATCCTACGAAGAAATACTAGTGTTATATCCCATAGGATAATGATCAGGAACATACACCAGTTTTGATTGAGTCTCATAATGTGAGAATGGACCATGCCATTGTAGAAGATCGTTTTTCTATCAGTAATGAGATAGCTTAGTAGAATATTCCAACAACTTCTTATAAGGGGTAACATTCTCCCATATCTCCATATGGTTCTACAAATATTCCATCAACTGTCTAAAATAGTCTCATATCCCTAAAATATATCAAAATGATCATCTTCAAATTTTGACAACTATGTAGAACATGGAACATATTTCTAATCATATCAATACCCTTTTCCATGAGGTATTTCAAAACATATTCTTAACACCATGAGGGTCCTAAAACTCTTCAATCGTTGATGATGTAAAATATATTCATTAATGTGATTTTCTTTCTAACATTAATGTGGAGATGGATCGCATGGAAAATAGTTCTGACATCCCCCATGGTTAACCACCCCATGTTGAAATCCTCCATGCACATGGAAATTATCCCCATTCCCATTAAACATTGAATGTTGGGGTTACCCAAATTCTGATAACATTATATGGAGAAGTTCTCAAAATATCAGGTCACCTACATATTGTTCTCCCTCAACATCCATCAACACACAACTCTTGTCCGCATGAGGCCATCATAGCGATATTTTGTGGTATGAACACATGGATTCATGTATATCATATAAGGAGGAGGCCGACATTGACCTCTGTATATAGTTCATTGGAAAAACTATCCTTACCATTTTCTTGAATCTCGCTAATTATGGAAATGAGATCATAGATGAGCATGAAAAAGAGTTCATGCCATATCTATTACAAAACATGTCAGCTAATTATCAATTGGTTAATGTGAAAAACCTCATGTATCAAAGATATTATGTTCATATTCAGACAATCAAAATACTCTAGTTTCCGCTTGACCTAGCTTATATCCCTATGGATGGTCTCCACAACCTGAAAGGCACATTATTCCTGAAACATTCTTTCCCCCATTACATCGAAACTCTTTATAAACTGATATTTATACCAACATCATGAATCTATATTTGAGTATGAGGAAATTATAGATCATTACACTTTTCCACTCCCCTAGAACAGTTGACCTCCCCAAATTCGACTTGTTGTGGAGTTATATCTTCTGGTGAAGTTTGTGGACTGGGTAATGTAAGGGCTAGTAGGTTTCTACAATGGAATAATCCCACTTTTTTGTGTTCATGCATCATGCCAAATGATAATGGATTTCCAAAATGATTAAATTCTAGGCCCCCAGAGAAATAATAATTGATTTCAAATATCAGGAATGATGTTTTGAGCACCGAAACAACTTTCCATGAAGAATGGTTCAAATCATGGTCTGTCATAACAATTTGATCCTACATGATTAAAACTATACCACATCAAACAATACATAGTAGTAGATTCTATATTATCAATCATGGAGAAGACCTATATCACTTGGATACTGAAATATCTACCAACTCTTCCAACCCATAGATTGTCAATTCCCTAGAAAATTTTGGATAGACTAGAAGTAGCTTCGAACACAATCTCTGCCCCCCGAGTCAAGGGGAATTTATATCTCGATCATAATTACCAGGTTCATTGTACCATGAATGAACCTCTAGATACATCATTTGTGATTCAAAATAAACCTAATCAAGTTGGTCTGGGGATATTCATATCTTCTTTTCCATCCCATGAGTCATCAAATCCCTGATTAGAGGCATTATATCTTCAACAAATGGAACAATAAATTCCAAATGTATCCCAAAAGACCCAAAACTCCTAGGAATGGTGGAATTTTCATCATCATCATCATCAACACTATTGAGATAATCAGTCTTCTCTATAATAGTTGGGGATATAGTAAACGGTCAACATCCCAATTATTTTGCCATTATAAGAAAAACCTCTACAGAGTAGGGTGTATTCAGAAACCACTATCAGAATTGTTGTGAAAAAATCCCTCAAGATATAATTGAAACATTTTAGAGGTGATTGTGTTTATTGAAAAAGATTTCCTCCATGTTGTATTTGTTGACAGAGCAGACCATGATGCCTAATTTCTTGACAAAAGAGGATTACATGGAAATTTGTCAAGATCCATAGATATTGATGACAACCTATGTTGACAAAGAATAATGACAATGGAATGGACGATCTGGAGGCGGTAAAAAAAAGTATGGCACCATTTTCTAGTGTTGGCCAAATTTTTGGGACTCATAATAGAAAAATGGGGAAACATGTTTTTGTTAAACATAGATGCGTGCATGAACTTGGGTGGTTTAGAAACTTGCGTGTAGGGAATATTTCGGGCTCTGAACGTCGAAAAATACAAAAGGAATCAGGTGCGCGAAAGTTTGTGAAATTTGTATGAAATAGGAGGTTGCGTGAATGTTTATTGCATGCACAAGGCGACATCAAATGGGGTTTACACACTCGAACAAGAACTTGCAAGCCAGAAGTTGAATCTTACACGCAGGGGTCAAGAACACCTATAAATACGTTGTGACCCCCTCATTCTGCAGGGCTCAACACTTAGTGAAAATCTGAGCAGTGGATCTCGTAATAATTTCACACAAAGGGAGTTGCACGAATGATTTTGTGTTGCGTGCAATCTAAAAAAGATTCACGTAAGATTTGAGTTGCGCAAAAGATAGAAGTTTCACACAAACGGTGTTTCATGAAAAAAGTGGAATTTTGTGCGCAAGGAATTAATGTTGAGAGAATGAAGAAGTTAAGGTTGCATGAATGATTTGATGTTTTCTGGTACACTCAGTGAAAAGTTAGATTTAGCTATGGGTGAATGTTTAACATAAATAGACCTTCTATCAAAAGTTAGAGATACAAATTTAATTAGTGATAATGAAGAGACCTACAACCCTATAAACTGTGAGTGGATCTTCTGAATAAGCAGTGAACACACATCCATTGAAAGAGTAGTGGGATTTTATATAGTGAGTTGTTGTAAACCATATGGGACAGTGAGTCTGCTTCGAACCTACAAATTTCAGTGGGCCTATATTAGATTTAGTTCATTGGCACATTTTGGTGTATCGTCCTTGGATGTATCCCAGTGAGGGTGAACAATGTTAAAATCGATGGGTCCCATTAATAATTCTATTTTTTTTTTGTTTATAAATTTCTATGGGAAAGAGAGAGAAAATAGTTTTACTTAGTAGCAAAGGAAGATCAATAGGGACAATTGTTTTAATCTGTCATACCCTGATTCACCCCCCTTAGGGTATCTATCCTAGTGCACTTAACAATTGCTATCATAAGGAAATGGTTGATATATGTTTATCTCTAAAATGGAGTTCATCAACCATAATTGGATTCCGATCATTTATGGGAATAATTTTCAGTTATGGGAGAATTGGAAGAAATACTTATCTGATCTTTGCATATGAATGTGTTTACAACAGCAATGCACAATATCACAGCTGATATTAGTAGTGGAGCATTTTTAGAAGCTGAGAAAAGAGAATTTGATACTCACACAAAGGTAATCAATGATTTAGGTGGAGCCCTATACAATCCTATATATACCAAGGTGATGTCATGAAAAACATCACATGCTATGTGGGAAATGATGTTGAACATATATGAAGGGGATACAAAGGGTAGAGACGTGAAGTTGCAAGTGTTATGAAATAAGTATGACGATCTGATAATGAATCCGAATGAATCTCTTGATGCATTCATTGACAGGGTAAATGGTGTAGGGGAGGACATGTGAGGTCCTAGAGAAGTTATTGAAGACATTAACATTGTGAAGTGCATCTTGAGAAAACTTCAACCTCGGTTCAATCCGAATGTTTTAGTTTTGGTAGATAAATACATAGAAGAGATGACATTGGATAACCTACACATCACCCTTGTTGCAAATGAAATGAGAAATGATGATAATGATGTTGGGGAAAAGGGTAAATCCCAAGAGGAAGCCTTCAAGGCCATTAAGAATCTAACCATTGAGGATTATCATGAAGAAGAAGAGATATATGAGGTGATGCCAGTCCTCTACTCATACCATAAAAGTTTAAAAGGAATGTTTAAAGGCAAACTTCAACTTGCTTTTATTCGATGTGGAATGGTTTTACATCTTATGGCAAGGAGTCCCAAAAAGTTCCAAGAGGATGATGATGTAGATGAAATTGAAAATACCAAGAACAAGTCTTCAACCTATGCAAAATTCATGAAACTTTTTAAAATAAATTTCATTAAGAAAAGAACCTTCATTCAAAAGAATGTAATAGTTCAGATGAGTCTAATGTTGAGGAGGTTGAAGAGATAGAGAACTGCAGAGATCATGAAGAAAACGCTATGGTGGTAGTTGTCAGTAGTTCTCAGCAAAATAATGAAACTAATGGGGATGAGAAAGAGGAAGAATATTATGGAAGAATTCACATGGAAGCTGAAGTAGAAGATGCTCTTGATGAGATAGATGTCTAGAGAGCCAAAATAATGAAACCTAACAAAATATTTTGTGACAACAAACTCTATATGCAGCAGTAGAAAGAAGAGAAGTCTATGTTGATGGAAGAAATTGGAAAACTTAATTATTCCAATACAGAGGACATAGGAATGGTCAGTAACTATAATATCATGATTGATGAACAGAAATGGAATATTGATGTCATGAAAGACACAATGAAATATAAAATCAAACATATCAATGAACTTGAAGGAGAATATGTCGATCTATGAAAAAATGTTATGGTTCAGGAAGAACTTCTGATTCCTAGCACATTATCGGGAAAGAAGATAATTCATAACACTGAAAAGAGGAAAGATGAGCCTAGTTGTTTAGCCGGAATAAAGAAACAATCGAGCTCATATGTTAGGGTTTATTTGGGGCTTCATCAAAAAAAGAATGTAGATAGGGTTGAATTCATACATTAAGCGCCTATTTCGTTGATGAAAATTTATGTGGGTACAATGAAGAATCAGTAAATTCAAAGAACCCAAGGGAAAACTTG
Source organism: Viscum album (assembly GCA_963277665.1). Lineage (NCBI taxonomy): Eukaryota > Viridiplantae > Streptophyta > Magnoliopsida > Santalales > Viscaceae > Viscum > Viscum album. The sequence continues at coordinate 1,226,149,822 of OY728127.1, read as the reverse complement.
AAGTACAGAAGTGACACACATGAATTCACCTTCCATTATGTGTTATTTCTATGGAAATATGGGACACTCACAAAATGTGTTCTCTGTAGCCATAATATATGGAGAGGTACAAGAACAGAGGTGGAATCCAAACAGATAATGGTTCTATAGAAGATATTTTGAAGGAATTTTTTTTGTTGCGGAGGATTTGGGAACATGTCTAGAAACAGTACAACGACCATTAAAAGGAAAGTGCCAAAGATGAATAAAAACATTCCCATGTAGTTGATCAGTGAACCAACAGGTGAGATGAAAATGGAAAATAGATTTGCAACATTGCATGATGAAGCAGGTTCGTTATACTCGAATAATGATTATAAGTCTCAATCTATACCGAGTGTGAAGACAACAATATGGACCAGGAAGAAGAGAGTAGAGAAGGCCGTGGTTGCTAAAATTGGCCTTAAAGCATCATAATGTTCTGGTTTGACGATCCATGATTGTGGTTGTACATCTCACATGATTGGAAACCTGGATATGGTTAGAGGCATAAAATTTCACAAAGAAGGAGTTGTCAAGTTTGTAAAAGTTGATTGCCTAATGATAAATGAATCGGGAAAGGCTAGGTTTGGGGGAAAAGAAATATGAAATGCTGATTTTTTGGGGGTAGAAGGTTAGAGTCACAGATTTCAAAGTGTCAGTCAACTGTGTGATTCAGGGAATTCTATACGGTTTACCAAGAAGACTTATGTCATCACGAGAAGAGATAATATAGATATACTAAAGGAAAAAAAACAAAATGTAATCTTTACCTTGTAAGTGGGGAAAAATATGTGCTTTTTATCCAGAGAGGAATAGAACAAATTGTGGCATAAACGACTTGATCATCTATGTCAACCATCTCTAGAAGATCTAGTTATGTATGAAAAAGAATGATTCCTCCACAATCTATCATGTGATCGTACACATATGTTTGATTCTTGTCAACAAGGAATGATCATCAGAAATACATACAGTGAAAAGGAATAGAAGTCAACAAGAGCGCATCAATTGGTTCATGATGATGTCTATGGACCTATTTCATGAATATCCATTAATAGAAAAATGAATTAAATTCTTTTCACTGATTACTATAGTAGAATTAAATGGGTATCCATCATACCCCATAAGTCTATTTTTTTCAGTTCCCTAAAACAATATCGGAGGGAATCTGAAAGGATTCTTGGGTAGAAAAAGCTGAAGTTTCGTACCGACAATGGTACAGAATTCACAAAGAGACAAGTGGAATAATATCTAGAGAAACATTGGAAAAGGAATAACATTTCTTTAGTACGAACTTCTCAATAGAATAGATTGGTTGAAAGGAGAAATAAGATCATCATCAACATGGACAGAACAGTGCTAATTGAAAATGACTTACCAGATAAATTTTGGAAGAAAGTAGTATTGTCATCGGTTTACATTTTTAATAGGGATCTGTTGTGTCCAAAGGAAGGAAAGACTCCATATGAGATATGGTATGTGGAGAATCCAATATTAATGTACTTTATATTCATTAGTAGTAAGTAATTTATACTCAACAAAGTAAAACATTGGAAATTTGAGTGATGCTGAGATGATGGGGTATTCCTAGTCTACTTAGGAAAAATTATATCATATAAATGATTTAATAAAAGGCTAGGAAAAGTAGTTGAGAGAAATGATGTCACTATTATGGAAAATGATGATAACAATAAAAAACACATTAAACAATTTCTTATTGAATGTAATGAGGATGAAAGCAACGTTGGAGGAGAAAAAGTGGTTGATGCTGATTCAGAAGAAGATACTGATAATGAGCATGAAGATGTAAAATCATTATCTAAATAGAAGCCAAAAAGTCAAGATGAAATTGACGGAAAAATGTCATTGGTGATCAATAAGCTTCAGTTCATAATAAAAGAATGAAATCACTGAAGTAGTCATCATTCTTATCTAAGGTAGAGCCTAAATGATTTTCTAATTCAGCTAAAGATGAAATCTAGGTTTAGGCTATGATTGAAGACCTAGATCAGATTGAGAAGAATCAAACAAGGGAGATTATTTCAAGGCTATCAGATAAAAATATCATCAGGACAAAATGGTTATTTCAAAACAAGATGAACAAATATGGAAAAATGATTCGAAATAACACATGACTAGTGTGCAAAGGACACTCCCATATTGAGTGAATTTATTTCAATGAGACATTTTCACTAGTTTAAAGGTTGGAGAAAATCAGATTATTCCCAGCCATTATAGTGAAATGGATGTTCAAATTGTTTCCGGTGGATGTCAAATCTACATTATTGATGGGATTCTTGATGAATAAAAGTATATCAAGCAGCCAGATGGTTTTCTCATTCCTAAAGATGAGAACAAGGTTTATTGGTTGAAGAAAGCGTTATATGGGCTAAAACAAGTACCAACAGAATGGTACTCAAGGCTTGATCTGTATTTGTAGAATCATGGTTTCCAGTGTGGTGGAGTAGATTACAATCTCTATTTCAACCAAAAAAGTAACAAAGGATGTTGGTGCTGGTTTAAGTCAATGACAAAATATATGGTGGACATATGAAGCACAATGCATATAGTTTTACGAATTCATGAAACATGAGTTCGAAATGTCTTTGATTGGCAAGATGAAATTTTTCCTTGGTATATAGGTGACCCAAGGAAGTAATGGAACATTTATTTCTTAACCCAAATATGCCAAAGAGGTTCTGATAATATCTAGGAAGGAAAATTCCATTGAAATGAAGACTCTGGTAGCTACCCCGATGAAACTATCAAAAGATGATGAAGGCAAGATAGTTAATACCACAGAATACGGGAAAAATATTGGATGTTTATTCTAATTGAAAACAACAAGGCATAACATTGTATTTTCCACCTACCAAGAAGCTATCCATATATTTAATCCCATGTAGAGCCACATTCTTTCACTGAAAAGAATAAATCGGTATATCAAGGGCGTAGTGGACTTTAGCATGATGAATAATGAAAAATCTCAAAAAGAGTTATTAGGATATACTAATGCAGTTTGGGCCGGTTCAATAGATGAAAGGAAATCAATGGTAGGAGGTGAATTCTATCTTGGAGGACAAGGTTTTTTGGATAAGAAATAAACAAGATTTAATTTCATTAAGCACCAAATAAGATTAATATATATCGGCCACTCAAGCATGCACACAATTATTATGGATGCATCATAAACTTAATGATATGGATGTTGAGGTGATGTCTCTAATCAGAATTCAGTGTGATAACTAATGTGCTATAAATCTTAGAACAAATCCAGTCCCCCACTCATGGACAAAGAACATTGAGAAAAAAATATAATTTAATTAAGGGTGACGTGTATCATGTGCTAGTGAAGTTTGTTTATGTGCCTTTATAACTACAGATTAAGGAAATACTGACAAAGGCCTTACCCAAGGAAGCTTTTCAGAGGCATCAATAGGCTCTGGGAGTCCAGTCGACTACCCAGACAAGAAAAAGTGTGTTTGTGGAACTACCCCCTCCCCCTGAATTTTGGGTTGTTTTTACCTATTGTACTAATATGGGTTCTTTAAAATGTCTCAAACCATAGAGGAGTGACCTTTGGGTTCGTTGACAAAGGAGGAGAAATAGTGACTCCTCAAAGGGGAGAAACTATGAAAAAGGACGAGCGAAAATGTCTTAGTCAAAGACACAAGGAGAATGACATAGGTGGAGCAGAAGATAGGGGGAGAGAGATGAGATAGGTGGAGATTATTAAATCTGATGATTCTTTAAGTGATTGATCAAAGAATAGATATTAGTACAGCTTAGGATCGTGATAAATGTATAAGAGTGTTTTTAGAATTGTGTTATAAGGTCTCCAGCTATCACTAATTTTTATCAGTGTGGTATCAACAATTTGTATCTATTTTTCAATTGGTACCAGTTTGGTGTCAATTGTTTGTGTCTGAATTGAAGTGATTAAATGATGATACTTTCATTTACTCTTGTTTCTCACAACTAGTATTTCCTATGTTGGATTAGAGTACATGTTTAGTGATACCTTGAATTCTATCTGAATCTCAAGAGGCGAATGGTGGTAGAAGTTGTAATGAGCTTTAATAAGGTATCAAGGTGCAGAGAATCGTTATGAGAAGAGTTGTAAAAAAACCAATAGGTGGAAATTGTTGGGAAAAAATCTCTCAGGTATCATTGAATCATTTTTGAGGTGATTGTGTTTGTTAACTAAGTTGACATCTATGTTGTATTTGTTGAAAGAGCTGACAACGATGTCTATTTTCATGATGATTGGGGATTACATGGTGATTTTTCGAGTTCCATAGATATTGATGACAACCATTGTAGACAATGAATGATGAAAATTGAATGGATGATCTGGAGGTGGTATAAAAAGTACAAGGTGTCACCGTTTTACTATGTTTGCCAAATTTTGGGGCCTCAAAATTTGAAAATGGGGAAACTTGTTCATCGCAAAGGACGTTACGCACTTGATGTTGGGTGGTTTGAAAACATGCACGTAGGGCATATTTTGGGGTCTCAAAATGAAAAAATTCCAAAGTCATGTGGTGTGCAAAAGATTTGTAATTGTGCTTGAAAGAGGAGGTTGCGTGAAAAAATCTTGAGCACCCAAGGTAATGTCAAATGGGGGTTTACGCACTCGAAGATGAAATTTCACATCAAAAGTTGAATCTTCCACACAGGGGTCAAGAACACCTATAAATACAAGTTGACCCCCTCATTCAGCATTGCTCAAAACATATAGAAAATTTGAGCAATGGATCACGTAAGAATTTCACGCAAAGGAAGTTACATGAATGATTTTGAGGTGCGCGCAAGCTAAAAAGTTGAGTGTGAGATTCGAGTTGCGCAAAAGGTTGAAGTTCCATACAAAGGGTGTATCGTGACAAAAGTGGAATCATGCACACATGGCATTAATGTTGCACGCAAGATGCAATATGGGTTGCATGAATGATTTGAAGTTCTCCGGTACACTCAGTGCAAAGTGAGATTCACTTGTTGGTGAATGTTGAACTTCAATAGAGCTTCAATCAACAGTTAAATATACATGTTTAAATAGAGATCATGAAGAGACCTACTAGTTCATAAACTATGAGTGCATCTTATAAAGAAGTAGTGATCACACATCAGTTGAGAGAGTTGTGAGCTTTCATATCGAGAGTGGTTGTAAACCAGAAGGGATAGTGAGTCCACTTCGAACATGTAAACATCAGACCGCCTATAGTAGATTTGGTAGATCAAAACATTGTCTATGTATGATCCTTGGACATAACTCAGTAAGGGTGAACCATGTAAAAATCATTGTGTCCCGTGCATGATTTAATTTCTATTTATAATTTTCTATGGGAAAGAGAGAGAAAAGAGTTTTGGTTAACAACGAAATAAGATAAATATGGGAAGTTGTTTTAATCTTTCATTCCCGGATTCACCCCCCCTCATAAAATCAAACTATGTCGACCTAACTAGAATCTTCCTCATTGTAACTATTCATAAACCAGGAAAGGTTTTTCATATGATGAAGTCGATCAGACCCCTCAAGGGTTTCATGATAAAATGGTCCAATGTGGCCAAGTGTTTGAATAATAACTCTTATGAATACAGTTCATAATCAACTTGTTGATTTTACTGTAATTTTAGAAGAACAATTTCAAAATATTTTTATATGAATTTCAACATGATTAACATAATGGGAATACAGTGTGGAATTATTTTAAATTTTAATATGGATCTTCTCCTATGATTACATGGAATCATTATAATAACTGGATTAGATAGCATTTTAGTTCCAAGATTGGTACTTAGTATTGAATTTGAATATAAGTGGGATGAATATCAACATTCGAAGAGGGTATTTATTTTAGTTTTACATTATATTCATCCATGTGGAATAATTTATTTTAAGTTTCTAATTTTCTTCCAGATGAAGAGGGGTTTTGAAAAGTAGTACGGTGTGGGTTTTCTTCAATCCATGGGGTGTCTTGTGTGTCACGATGTCTCAAACATAGGATCCTCTCTGATTTGGGTTTCAAATGTGGAAAATCTCCCAGAGTAGAATTCATAATACCTAGAACATATATAATTAAAAAATCGAATCAAAAAAATATATGTAAAGGTAGAAGATAAAAAATATTAAAATAAATTACAAAAAACATCTAAAAAGGAACCCTAAAATGAATAAATCCCTCGAAATGTTTCCAAAATATGAACATGTTAGCATGATAAGTAATTTTTATTATTAAATGATTATTTTATTGTCTAGTGGAGAACTTAGGTTACCTCTTGATAATTATTGATAAGTTTGTAATGTGTATTTATAATTACAAATACTAAATGATGGGGTGGTTTTGGAAACAATTTTATGAAAATAATATAATTTAGATAGTTTAATAGTTGAAAAAACTAGTGTATCTCAGAATATAGGAGATAAGGGGTTCATTGTGAGTTTACTAAACTCATATAAAGTTCATTCTCTTAGAGATTAATTTAGGGATCAATTATATCATTGGTTGAAATTAATCGGGATCTTGATAACATTTCAATATTTTATGTCAATGCATATTGAACCAAACCTTGACATAATAAATGTATAGCCAAGGACCACATCTTTTTAATGATATAATAAAATCCAAATAAAATTTAAATCTAGAATACGTGGGTAATAAAATGATTTTTTTTGTAATCAGAACAACACAAATCATGCACTCTTTAGTTCTAACACATAGGTTAAATGTAATGAGGATTACATTCTGTCTAATCAAATAATAAATTCTTACATGAATCAAAATATTATAATTATAAATTAATTTTTTTAAAAACAAATAAATATATAACTAGTAAAAGTAAAACTGCCTAAAATCTAGTTATAAAGTGGGTACCTCCCTTACAATAAATACCCTTGGTTTAGCCCAACATCGAGTTGAGGAGGAAGGTTTGGTGGATCTCCATTTTCATTTCAGCTATCTTTATGAGGCTCAAGAACACCAAAGCCTCCATGGATATGAGAAGAATCCTTTGGAAATCCAAATTGAAATCACTTCACTTTGTTGTTTTAACATGAAAATGAGGTTCCCATGGTTCTTTTTTATACCAAAAATGTGATGTTGTTTTTGGCCCCATGTTTTGGTTAGTCTAATTCAACCACATTTTTTGGACTAGTAAACAACCATGTCACTACTTGAAAACAGGATGTTTATTTTTTTTCTAGCCTCTTGAATATCACCATGTAATAGTTTGCATCTATTGAAATTTTGTAATTAGAGATATAGTTAGAATACCAAAAGAATCATTTGACACTATGAAGATTCAGTTCCGTGAACATATTGTTTTTTATGGTCCACTATATGGATTAATTGGTTTTTTTCTTGAGATGAGTTGTATCCCATGGTGTTATTTCTTAGATCGGAAAATTTCCTACAATTTGGGTGAACATTTTTAGAAGACTATCAAAAAATGAGGACATATGTTCTAAGGATTCAACGAATTTTGGCCCATTTCCCTTCTACATCATATCCATCCATCCAAATCACCTCATCCTACATTGAAATCACTAGAACAAGTAAAATATAAAATTATATAATATATAAAAATCATATAATCAAATAAAAAATGATGTCAAAATATTCATTATATTTTTAATTTATAATACAAAATCAATTTAATAAAATGGAGTAAGGGTGAAAAATAATAGTTAACCACTATGAGATCACACAACTAAAATACTACCAACTCACGTTGGGGGATCCAAATCCATAAAGCATGGAGATTAACTAAACAACCATTTATATCTACATGTTATTTGATTCTCATTTTCATGAGTTATGTAGTGAGGCAAGGAATATAATGAACTATGTGCGTCATGATTCCCTCAATCATGGGGTTCATAGTGACATCTGGATCTCCACTTCTAGGACCAACTACAATATCCTATAAGGAAATTACCTTAAAAAATAGAAACAAAGTCCATGAATCTCATTTTTCCAACGTATGTGACAGATCTAAATATATATTTCTTGTTTAAATATATATCATAAAAAAATTTCACAACGGTTCCCACATCCATACTTCATGATGTTAAACTACACTAAACTACATCCTTATCGCACGATGATAAAAATTATGGAAGTGCATACTTACCACATGACATTAAAATGCAATGAGAATATCTTGGTCTTATGACATTAAACTTCATAATAAATACATCTTTATTTCATGATGATTAACTATAAAAAATTTCCTTATTGAATGTGGATAAAATGAAAAAATTTCCCCATTACTTGATGATTATCTTTGAAGACCAACACCATGTTCTCATTCCATATTGAATAATCACATGAGACATAACTCGGTCTACATGAGAATGGGGTTATTCTACCATCTTTTATGATAACCTCAATCCATTTACCATACATCAAATATTGAGTACCTATGGATAATACAAAACTTTCATAGCCCATGGAAAAGAAAAAAATCCTTTGGTTTAGCCACACTATTGACACAGAACGTCTTGAGACTCCCCAAAAAATAACATATTTGCCCAATATAATAGGATTTATTATATTTTTGAGCATTATGTCACTTGGTTTGAACCCATAACTAAATTCTATTTCTGGTTGTTGTGGGTTTGACTTTCTTATATGATTTCTCAAAACCAAAGAAACTCGAGTTGTGATTTACATCATTTCCATATCACGCTCAGACGAATGTTAGAGTGTTATTAACACTTAGTATCTTAATTAGTTTCTTGGGTATCATCTCCCTTATTAGGTTAATGTGATTCATGACCCTAACTACCCACAAATTACTCCAATTTAGAAGACCTTAAACACTAGCCTACAATGGTCAAAATAAAAATACCTTAAACTATTTGGGAAAGTGACCCTAAAATTTTCAAGATCAAAACCAGAAAAGGGAATCCTGAGAAATTTTATAGTCCTAAAACAATAAATTCATCATCATTAGATTTTAGGGGAAAAGTGTCTCCGATGTAAATAAGGAATTATGATTATTGTGTTAACTTTGTGGTTATAATAACATAATAGATATGATTTCTTGACCCAATGGTCTAGGAAAAAAGTTATAGAAATACATTTTCACATATCATCACCATGATATTATATTCTTTTGATGGTCACACAAATTTGAGGTCTCTCAAACACTAATTCTATATTTCATTCTATTTAAATCACACTTTTCGATTTGAGAACTTAAGGTCACCAAAAACATCAAATATCCATTGGAATGGAAATGAAATATTTTTGTTATGCCATGAAATTGTTGAAGAAGGGATTTATACCCACCAACTGAAGTCATCATGTCCAAATATAATGCGAATTTCAATCCATATGAGCTAGATTACACCTTGGACCATTTTAATAAAATAGCGTGGTCTGTACCAAACCCAATTTGTCTTTGAAATATAATTATCATGACTTGATAACATTGGATTGTTATTTAAAATCTCAATACCCTACACTCGAGGGGGATTTAAAATCCTTGACTTTATTTCACCTAGTTTTGTACAATTTCTCAAGGCCAAAATGAAATAAACCATTCTCAAACCATTAATTGGAATCACCATGTGATTCAAAACCACATTGTAAGGCTATCTAGATTCCAAATAAGAGATAAATTTTCCTAGGGTACCAGAAAACTCTTCTGAGTAAATTTATTTTCAAACCCAACATCACTGGAAAAATTTCTAGGTTTTAAAAATTCATTAATGGACCCTAGAAAATAAAAGAGATTACTGGGTACTTCCATCCTATTTACACATAAGATCTTGAGTCCCAACAGTTTGTGACATATTATCCCAATATAATAGAATTTTATGTCCTTGTGAGCCCCTAGGACACTAAGGGGGATCCTAACATCTGAGTGTGTTACACGACATACCTATTATATATACCAGATCCCATATTCACAAACTCACGATTTAGGTTTATTAATTACATCACCCACATATAAACTTTCAATGGGGACCTAGTAACCCTATTTATCCCTCAACAATATTTCCTTTTATAAATAATTCACAATTCATGGAAAAGACAATAGTTCTATTGAATCAACCATGATATTTATGTTGAAATCACTCAGACCCACCAACCAACGACAACATGACATAATATATTGGAATTTCTAATCCTTTTGGGCCCCGAGCGACACCGAGACAGAACATATCATCACCGAATGTTACGAGACATATCTTTAATGACATCCCCAATACATTAACCAAAATTCTATGAGATGAAAGAACATAATGTATAGAATGAGAACATTCCAAGCTAAAATACCATAAAAAAGATAACATCACATTTTTGAACTAAAAGGCCCTAAAATAAAACATGGCCAAGGTATGAGATATGATACCTCAAAATAATTCACATAAAATGAATAAGATGAAATAACCTAAAATAAATCTCCAAAAAGGTCCAAGAACGATGAACATAAACTGTAATACAGAAATTTTCAAGATAAAAGAATCTAAACTATAGTGTATCAAGCTCAATGATAAATCATCATAAACTACAGTGCATCATGGTCCAAGCTGAAATACCCTAAACTTTAATATGTCCATGTCCAAGGTAAAATACGATAAACAATAGGATGACATTAATATATTCTATAAGAGGTTGTAAGGACCTTTATATGGCCTTGAAAATCAGATACTCCGAACCATGACTGTAATCATCAGAAAATAAAAACACTCAACCCCTAATACATTAATTCTACCAAACTATCCTTCTCCATGTCTGGTAATATTATTATAGTTGGAATAGATATATCCATGAAGGATCTCATTATTTTGGGAATTTATGAGAATTTATCAAGAATGAAACATGTTATAATTTTAGTATTAAATTTTATTTATTTTATTCATTTGATGTAAATAAAGGGATGGGTTTCATAGGAGATTCATATTAGAGAAATGAAATAACAAGCACACCATGATTGAGAAAAAATACATTGTAATGTTGTTTTATTATAATAATAATTCATTATATCAATATAGAGGTGGAATATCTACATTTTTGAGTCTCTCCAAAATCTCATGAAAAATAGAATACATCATAATGGTGGAACAATGATAAAAATTGATTTGTTGCACTAGAATGGTCTACAAGAGTTTAGTGGGAAATGTCCTTAGAACAACGGAGTGAAACTATATAAACCTATTCTAATTCTATTCATGGATGAAGAGTATCGACCAAAGAAACAAACTCCTCAATCATCTTTCATACAGTTTCCATGGAATAATATGATGTTGAATGGTTTGACCTAAATTGGGAAAAAACCTCCTCACACCTCTAATTATGTAAATTATAAGAATCCATATGACTGTTCATTTCAGATATCAACTGACAACCCTACTCCATAGCCTCTAAGGTCTATCTCATATTCCTGAAATGGGGTAACCCATCTACAAGATTTTGTAAATCTATTTCAGTTGTGTCCAAATCTCATCGAGTCTGGAAGATTTGATTCATGATTTCATAGGGAGGTTTTTGGTTAAAAACAACTACAATTAGGTCATGAAATAAGTGATGAAGTAATTCCTCTTGGTAACATTACACCTATAAGGGGATCACAGTTATCAATGATTCAATTATTTCTAGATTAGTGTACACTGTGCATGAGCCTATGAAACCGACAGATTTGGCATAGTTTGAGGAGGAATAACTAGCTGAACCAATGAGGAAAAAGGATGGGAATCCCCATGTTTCTTCTCTCAACATGCATATAATCTATATCCTATTACATAAGAATAATTTCCTCAATGTATTCTGATTCACTATGAGGGTGATCATATCAAGAACAATGTCACATTCTAGATGTATCACAAAGATCTCCAATCAATTCCATCGTCACCATAGATAGAGTATTTGGGGAGGGAAAAGGATTCCCCTCTGAATACACCAATTGGTTTACCAAAAACCTAGATATTCTACTACCCAATCCAGGTTATAATCCTAGGCATGGATGGATGAATCATCAGAAGGATGATGTATGATATTAGCCTTAGTATCATCTCGTGCTACTATCTTCAAAATATGAGGGAGGAACCCAAGATATCATTCCCCTAAAATACTATAAAAGGATAGAAGGGAGACACCTTGAGTTAATAAAAACTGATGTACATATCCATTTGTTGTGTGAGGCTCACAAATTATTATCTAATCCCTCATGTCTACGAGCACCCCTTCCTAAAGAGAGATCATTGAAAACATCTCTTTTAGGGTACAGTCGCCAATATCGATTGTTGGTCCTTCTGGTGCATAAAAAAGGAGTAAAATTGTAACACCTGAGACTTTTATTCTATATAAATCATCAAAGGAATCTTTTTCTACACAACACTTGCTTGGCTTGCTTTACACGGAATCGCGACCTTCCTCGATAGCTTGCGTCGTACGCAATACCGAGTTTCACTAAACAACGATATGCTATTAAAATATTATTAAAACTGGTCGTTATGAATAGTAATAACCACTTTTTGTGAATTTTATTTTTCAAAATGGAATTCATTTTTGGATTCGGAATACCAAAATTAGCCTAGGGTGAAATTTTGGTATTTTTTTGAAAACTTTCAATTTTTGATGAATAGTGAAACCACTAAGTGGTAGGTTAAAAACTGAATTTTGCATAAAACATAATTTTACCACTTCTGTGAATGGAATTTCAAAAATCTGACAGACACGGTTGATATCATTAAGTAAAATGTTGGTCAATGAGATAAAAATAATTTTTTGGTGAATAGTAACTTTTTACTTTTTTTTCCGTAGTTAATAGTAAATAGGGTAACTAAGGGTAAATATGATATTAATATTACCCTAACACATGTCCTAATTCTATTGGATAAGTGTAATTCGACCAAAAACAACCTTATGAATATAATATGACCATTTTGGTCCACTTGGATTCGATTATGACATTTTATATTATTTTATTTAATAAATAGTTAAAATAGTTAAAATCAAAGTTTAATAACTAAAACATTTTTAATATGGGTTTATACATACGATAAATTCGATTATAAATATTAATTAGAAATATAAAAAGATTTCCTACATAATGATATTTTATTTATAATTTTTAGTCTTTAAATAAATTAATTTATTTATGACACAACGATGATGCAGTAATTACCCTTTTAAGGAAATGTTAACATAATTGATGTTATAAATGCTCAAATAAATGTAATTTGTGACTTTTTATGAATTCCACTAATTTTCTAGGTTACTATTATATATTACTGTTGATTTAATCAACTTGGTTCGGACATATAATTCTGTTATGACTTTCAAAAAAATCATATATCAAATAGTGTCAAAATTGACACAAAATAGTTTTTAAATCAAATATTATATTATTAATTGTTATTTTATTCCTAAAAATCTAAGGTTCTGCCAAATGACTTAGATAAGGATATATATATATTAATAATAAACAATTTGGGGTTCGTTTGGCATGTTATAGTAATATTATTAACCATATAGTGTAAGAAAACAAAAAGACACGGTAAAAGTTAAATTATTTAACTTAGAGTTAAATCTAATTGATAAGGTTAAAATAATAACCTAAACATGTCTAAATCCTATTGTTTGATAGGATTTCGACCCATACCCACTTTACCTTCGAAATGAGACCCTTTGGAACCATTATAAACCGATTTTGACTTTAATATAAAATAATATTTTGAGATATTCCTAAGGTGCCCCTCTCCTCCCTTATAAAAGGGCACCTCCTCCCCCTCCTCCTCAAACCAATTTGAGCACTCAAGCTCGGCCAACACCTGCCAAAATCCCTTCTCCACTTCCCTAGAATAATCCTAGAAGACCTGGTCTTCTTCAGAGACCAATCTTAGTTCCCTAAGTGGAGGATTCAAAGAGGCGTTTCAAAGAAGGGGTAATATCCATTACCGATCTTTTCAATTTCTTTCTTCTTCAACATCTTCTTCATTAGTTCTTTCATGATAAAGTAATAACATCAGTATTACTTACATACTGATATGTTATTATAAATATGACACAACCCTAATTCACCTTCTATCCATCCTATGGAAAAATGAAATCACCGCGCGTGCGTACGTACAGAATATCGTCTCCACGCCGTGGTGTAATCTATTTTCCACGATCACCTTACAAGGATGGGTATAATGGTGAAATGAGTAACTATATATGATTATTATAAATCGATATTGATACTTAAATATTATAAATACACTTTAATACAATTCCACGATCATGGGAACAATATCATCGCTCATGCGTACGTACGGAATACCGTCTCCATGATGTGATGCGACTCGTTCTACATGATCATCATTACATAGTAATTATATAAATGAATTGAATGAATAAATATAATATATGTTACACTAATACCATTCTGGTATAAGGTATCTATAACCTTAAAAGAAGAATAAAAATTTATTCGTAAAAACACGCATAAGAACAAAAGGCAATAAAGACCCGAGTAACAAGTAACAATGAAATATTACTAATAAGAAGCTAAGAATATGACCATATATGATATCATATCAATATGTATGATTCTGGAATAAGTCAATAACATTATTTAAAACATTATACAGGAGCTTCGGACACGTACAAAGAAAATTGGACCTAAGGTAAGGGAAATATCACAATCTCATTTTTATCCGAGATTGTTTATACTTTAGTATTTACTGGGGTGTATTTTATCATCCACATCCATGTTTCCTGAATATGAAATATTATTTCCATCCACCTACAAATTTTTAAATCCAATTTTACCCTTCGGTGAGTTTTTAGTAAAGAATATGAAATGAATATTTTGTCATTTTTCGTACGAGGTACTTTTTGACTTTTCCGACAAAAGTACGAAGAATGTTTTTTTAACTTATACGGCAAGAATGGATTTTTAAAACATTATTTCCAAGAATCTTACTTTATAATTTTTCATTTTTATTTTTAATCAACTTCTTTTAGTTTATAATTTTATGACATGTTAAGAAAAGAAAAGTGTTTTTGAAGTAGAAAGGATATTTTCCTCAAGAATGGAGTTCAAATGTTTTATCAAAATTATTTTCCATCTAAGATAATATAGGGTTCTTCTTTTATCCCTATTATTACATTGAGTTGATTATGTTGTGAGGGAATTATTTTTATGAAGTCATTTACCTTATATGATTTGTTTTATGATTTCATGATGTTTCAAGAATCCCATTTTTGTTACATGTGTTATGCGATGATGTATGATTTATGATTATGTGGCACACATAAGAAAGGATTCATTATAAGTTGGGTGGGACCTATATCTCCCTCCAATGCATTGGGTAAAGATTTATATCTCATGAGATAGACATGGCTGGAACGGAAGGTTATTTCGGTTCAGTGATACAAGACTGAAACGAGGAGTGAACTCGGTTCAGAAATGGACTTTGTCCGCTAAGATAGTCTTGGAAATGAGTCATGACTTACAAGAAATTATTTTCCATGATTATGTGTGCATTCCACAAAGTTTCAAGTTTTATGTTATGATTATGGGGATCTCATTTTCACTTCTATGATTTATTCCATGTTAAGATAATATGATCTCTTTTGCAGGTTATGATTTTCAAGAAGATATGATATGATTTTTATTTACTTTATTTGCCCTTGCTAAGCATTTGAGCTCACCCTTTTTTGTATATTTTCTTTTCCCCAGGTCAGGAAGATGGATATTAAGTAGAATATGCTAAAAGGGACCCTAGATATGATGAAATAAATGGGAGACACTGTAGATGATTGATGAACCAGTTGTTTATGTTTCCCAGTTTCTAAAGACACTATACCTATACGGTCCATTGTGGTTTTGTCATATGTTGTAATAAGTGTGCTTCAATTTTGAAGTATTAACAATGTATGTAAAGTATGGGTCGTTATAGTTTGTATCAAAGGAAAGGTATAGTCATCCTTTCTAAACTAGGATGTGAAAGCCTTAGTAAGAACCCTAAGGATAAGTCTAGGCATAGAACACAATCTTAGTGTTTTAGAAATGGAAATGAATAACATAGGATAAGACCTTAAGCGTAAAAATTTTATTCTTGAATTATGTGGTTTTCCTATTATAATTAGTTTTTCTCACACTATTCTTCTTGGTTTTAGTCAATGGCTGGAACCCAAAGGAACCGTGTTAATGCAGAATGCGATGGGCAATGCAATGATTGTCCCCCTGAACAACCAAATGATATGGGAGCTGGAATGCAATATATTGTAGCCATGATCACACAACTTTCTCAAGCTATGAATCATGCAGGACTTCCAAACGAGCAAAGGAAGGAGCAACATTCTGTTGAATCCTTCATGAGGCAGCGTCCCCCTTCTTTCAGCGGGTCTACTGATCCATTAGTTGCTGAACAATAGATTAGTAATACTGAAAAAATATTTTCAGTTCTTCAATGTTCTGAACATGATAAAGTTATCCTAGCAATGTATCGTTTGGAAGGAGATACTGATCAATGGTGGAATCTTATTAAGAATACGAGGCAATGGGATGAAATTGAGTCCATGGAATGGGACGAGTTCAAGAAATTATTTTTCAATAAGTACTTCCCTCTTATTCTCCGAACAAATATGGAGAAAGAGTTTATTGAACTGAAGCAAAGGGATGATGAATTTGTTGGTACCTATGAAGCAAATTTTACAGGACTTGCAAGGTACGCTTCTGGTATTATTATCCAACCTGAGAGTAAGATCGATCGATTCTTTAGTGGCTTAAAACCTAGTCTTCGAAGGGCGTTAGCCATAAGGGACTTCAATATCTATGAGGAAATCGTTCGATGTGCTCTCAAAGTCAAGATGGAGATTGGAGTAACCCATCAGTCATATGGGTTTGATAAGAAGAGGAAAATGGAATTCAAAGGAAAATCTAAAGAGCACACTGAAAAGAAGATGAGCTTTCCCTTATGCTCAAAGTGTGGAAAGAAACATGGAGGGAGTTGTCTTAATGGGACAAGTAAATGTTTCAAATGTGGAAAGGAAGGTCATCGGGCATTTGAATGCCGCGATAATGGGAAGAAGATGTCTAATGATGCAAATAAAGGAAGGGATACTCAGAATGAACCTACTAAACTTCAATGTTTCATGTGCAAGGAGATGGGGCATTATGACAATCAATGCCAAAATCCAAGGGTTGATGATGATGGTCGACGTCAATAAACTCTTAAGGCTAAAGACAAAGGAAAGTCACATGCAATTTCTATCAGCGATGTGGAGTACGATAATGAAGTGGTGAAAGGTACACTTACCATCCACTCTAAAGTAGAAAATGTTTTATTTGATTCTGGATCCACCCACTCTTTTATTTTTGAAGAATTTTCTAAGGGTATCACCGTATTACCTCAACAATTAGATGTTGAGTTAGCTGTGACAACACCTAATGGCACATCAATCGCATCAAAAGTTTATAATTCTTCTCCAATTGACGTTTGTGGGAAAGTGCTTCCTGCAAATCTTGTGATCCTTCCTTTAGTGGAATTCTATGTTATTCTTGGCATGGATTGGCTTTCTTTATATGGAGCTCATATCAATTTCCAAAGAAGGGAAGTCACATTTCATATTCCAGATCAATCTATGATCTTCTATCAATGCAATGATGAACATAACCTTCCAGTGGAAATTTCTTCCATTTTATGGGTATTGATTCCACTAAATGAAGGTTATTTATCTCAAATGGTTGGTGAGAAACTCAAGATTAAGAATATTCCCATTGTACGGGAGTTTGATGATGTCTTTCCATAGGAATTACCGGGTCTTCCACCAAATTGTGAAGTTGAGTTTTCAATAGAACTCGTACCGGGTGCTTTTCCTATTTCAAAGACACCTTATAGAATGGCCCCAATTGAGGTGCAGGAATTGAAGAAGAAACTCCAAGAGAATCTTGATAAGGGATTCATACGCCATAGTGCGTCACCTTGGGGAGCACCTGTTCTATTTGTTAAGAAGAAAGATGTATCAATGAGACTCTGCATTGATTATCGAGAACTTAACAAGATCACTATCAAGAACAAATATCCTCTCCCACGCATTGATGATTTATTTGACCAACTACACGGAGCTCAATACTTTTTCAAGATTGATCTTCGTTCAGGGTATCATCAATTAAGGGTCAAAAGGGAGGATATACCAAAGACGGATTTCCGTACAAGGTATGGACACTATGAATTTATAGTGATGCCATTTGGTCTTACTAATGCCCCTGCTATCTTCATGGATCTAATGAATAGAGTCTTTAGAGACTATCTTGATCAATTTGTAGTAGTCTTTATAGACGATATTCTTTTTTATTCAAAGAGCAAGGAAGAGCATGAATATCACTTGATAATTATATTGAATACCCTGAGAAAGGATAAGCCTTATGCCAAATTTACCAAGTGTGAATTTTGGGTTCAAAAAGTTTCATTTTTGGGTCACATAATCTCAAAAGAGGGGCTATCTGTGGATCTAGCAAAAACAGAGGTTATCGAAAGATGGTCGAGACCAACAACAGTAACTGAGATCCGAAGTTTTCTTGGTTTGGCTGGATATTATCAACGTTTTGTGAATGATTTTTCACGATTATATAATACACTCACCAAGTTAACTCGGAAAGGAGTTAAGTTTGTTTGGACAGAGGAATGTGAAGAGAATTTCAAGGAGTTGAAAAGAAGGTTATCCAGTGCACCTGTGCTCACACTACCTTGTAGTGGAGAATGGTTTGGGATCTACAGTGATGCATCCAAGAAGGTATTGGGGTGTGTTCTTATGCAAAATGATATGGTGATAGCTTATGCCTCACGACAGTTGAAAATACATGAGCAAAATTACCCAACTCATGATTTGGAGTTAGCTGCAGTAATCTTTGCATTAAAGATTTGTAGGCATTACCTTTATGGTGAAAGGTGTGATATTTATACTGATCATAAAATTTGAAAGTATATTTTCACACAAAAGGAGCTGAATATGCGTCAAAGAAGATGGTTGGAGCTTATTAAGGATTATGACTCCTCAATCCATTATCACCCTGGGAAATCAAACAAGGTGGCAAATGCATTACGTCGACAAGACCATGCTAGTTTATCCATGATGAGGATCACGAAAGATCCAATATTTATGGATATACAAACGAGGGATTTTGGAATTATAATTGAAAGGGAAAAATCTTATCTTTCTCAAATGAATGTTCAACCATCTATACATGTGAAGAATAAAGAGGCACAGAAAGAAGATGTCGAGTTACAAAGGAAGGTGAGAAATGTTCCTGAATTCAACCTTGATTGTGATGGGATAATAAAGTTCCGGAATCGGGTTTGTGTTCCTCCCATCCCCGAATTAAAGAAGGAGCTGCTGGATGAGGCTCATAGTTCTTCATTCTCTATTCATCCTGGAAGCACGAAGATGTATAGGGACCTGAAAGAGTACTTCTGGTGGGATGGCATGAAAAGAGATGTTGTTGAATATGTCTCTCGATGCTTGGTTTGTCAACAAGTTAAAGCTGAGAGACAGAAGTCTAATGGGTTGTTACAACCATTACCCATACCCGAATGGAAATTGGAAAATATCACTATGGACTTTGTCACAGGACTTCCTAAAACATCCAAAGGCAATAATGCTATCTGGGTCATAGTTGATCGTCTTACAAAGTCTGCACACTTTATTGCTATCAGAGAGGATTTCTCTCTGGATCAGCTTGCCAGGATATATATAAAGGAAGTGGTAAGATTGCATGGAGTACCACTTTCTATTATATCTGATCGGGATCCGAGATTTACCTCAATGTTCTGCCGATGTCTTCAGCATACTCTGGATACAGAGTTGAGATTCAGCACTGCATATCATCCTTAGACAGACGGTTAGTCTGAGAGAACAATTCAAACCCTAGAAGATATGTTGAGAGCTTGCTCTATGGATTTCAAAGGAGATTGGGATAAACACCTACCTTTGGTGGAATTTTCTTATAATAATAGCTTTCACTCCAGTATTCAGATGGCCCCTTATGAAGCTCTATATGGAAAGAAATGCAGGACTCCAACTTGCTGGGATGAAGTTGGGGAAAGAAAGCTATTAGGACCTGATCTCGTTGATGAAATGGAAGAAAAGGTCAAATCTATTCAACAACACATAAGAGAAGCTCAGAGTCGATAGAAAAGTTATGCCGATAGCCGAAGAAAAGACCTAGAGTTTGAAGTGGGTGATAAAGTGTTCTTATGAATATCTCCCTGGAAGAGGGTTATGACATTTGGAAAGAAGGGGAAGTTGAGCCCTAGATATATCAGTCCATTCGAAATACTGGATCATGTTGGGAAGGTAGCTTACCGATTGGCGCTTCAACCGAATCTCTCTCAAGTTCACGATGTGTTCCATGTATCTCTCCTGAGAAAGTACATACCTGATCCTTCACATGTACTCAGCTCCGAAGTTGTACCGCTGGAGCAAGATCTTTCTTATGAAGAACAACCGATAGAGATTCTGGATCGTAACGAAAAAGTCCTACGAAACAAGACCACTCGTTTGGTGAATGTTTTATGGATGAACCACCAACTTGAAGAAGCTACATGGGAGCTTGAGTATATGGTGAGGGAGAAGTATCCTCATCTGTTTGTTACAAAGTGACGAATTTCGAGGGCGAAATTCTTTTTAAGGGGGTAGAATGTAACACCCGAGACTTTTATGTTATATAAATCATCAAAGAATCTTTTTCTACACAACACTTTCTAGGCTTGCATTACACGAAATCGCGACCTTCCTCGATAGCTTGCGTCGTACACAATACCGAGTTTCACTAAACAATGATATGCTATTAAAATATTATTAAAACTAGCCGTTATGAATAGTAATAACCACTTTTTGTAAATTTTATTTTTCAAAATGGAATTCATTTTTGGATTCAGAATACAAAATTAGCCTAGGGTGAAATTTTGGTATTTTTCTGAAAACATTCAATTTTTAATGAATAGTGAAAACACTAAGTGGTAGGTTAAAAACTGAATTTTGCATAAAACTTAATTTTACCGCTTCTGTGAATGGATTTTCGAAAATCCGACAGACACTGTTGATATCAGTATGTAAAATGTGGTTCAATGAGATAAAAATTATTTTTTGGTGAATTGTAACTTTTTACTTTTTTTACCGTATTTAATAGTAAATAGGGTAACTAAGGGTAAATATGATATTACTATTACACTAACACATGTCCTAATTCTATTGGATAAGTGTAATTCGACCAAAAACAACCTTATGAATATAATATGACCATTTAGGTCCTCTTGGATTCGATTATGACATTTAATATTATTTTATTTAATGAATAGTTAAAATAGATAAAATCAAAGTTTAATAACTAAAACATTTTTAATATGGGTTTATACATAAGATAAATTCGATTACAAATATTCATTGGAAAGATAAAAAGATTTCCTACATAATTATATTTTATTTATAATTTTTAAACTTTAAATAAATTAATTTATTTATGACATAACGATGATGCAGTAATTACCCTTTTGAGGAAATGTTAACATAATTGATGTTATAAATGCTCAAATAAATGTAATTTTAGCCTTTTTATGAATTCCACTAATTTTCTAGGTTACTATGATATATTACTGTTGATTTAATAAACTTGTTTCGAACATATAATTCTGTTATGACTTTCAAAAAAATCATATATCAAATAGTGTCAAAATTGACACAAAATAGTTTTTAAATCAAATATTATTTTATGAATTGTTATTTTATTCCTAAAAATATAAGGTTCGGCCAAATGAATTAAATAAGGATATATATATATTAATAATAAACAATATGGGGTTCGTTTGGCATGTTATATTAAGTGTATTAACCATATAGTGTAAGAAAACAAAAAGACACGGTAAAAGTTAAATTATTTAACCTAGAGTTAAATCTAATTGATAAGATTAAAATAATAACCTAAACTTGTCTAAATCATATTAGTTGATAGGATTTCGACCCATACCCACATTACCTTAGAAATAAGACCCTTTGGAACCATTATAAACCGATTTTGACATTAATATAAAATAATATTTTGAGATATTCCTAAGGTGCCCCTCTCCTCCATTATAAAAGGGCACCTCCCCCCCTCCTCCTCACACCAATTTGAGCACTCAAGCTCGGCCAACCCCTGCCAAAATACCTTCTCCACTTACCTAGAATAATCTTAGTGGTCCTGGTCTTCTTCAAAGGCCAATCTTAGTTCCCTAAGTGGAGGATTCAAAGAGGCTTTTCAAAGAAGAGGTAATATCCATTACCGATCTTTTCAATTTCTTTCTTCTTAAACTTTTCTTATTCAGTGGTTTCATGATAAAGTAATAACATCATTATTACTTACATACTGATATGTTATTATAAATATGAAACAACCCTAATTCACCTTCTATCCATCCTACAGAAAAATGAAATCACCGCGCATGCGTACGTACGGAATACCGTCTCCACTCCGTGGTGTAATCTATTTTCCACCATCACCTTACAAGGATGGGTATAATGGTGTAATTAGTAACTATATATGATTATTATAAAGTGATATTGATACTTAAATAGTATAAATACACTTAAATACAATTCAACGATCATGGGAACAATATCATCGCTCATGCGTACGTACGGAATACCGTCTCCACGATGTGATGCGACTCGTTCTACATGATCATCATTACATAGTAATTATATAAATGAGTTGAATGAATAAATATGATATATGTTACACTAATACCATTCTTATATAAGGTATCTATAACCTTAAAAGAAGAATAAGAATTTATTCGAAAAAACACGCATAAGAACAAAAGGCAATAAAGACCCGAGTAACAAGTAACAATGAAATATTACTAATAAGAAGCAAAGAAAATGACCATATATGATATCATATCAATATGTATAATTCTGGAATAAGTAAATAACATTATTTAAACCAATATACAGGAGCTTCGGACACGTACAAAGCAAATCGGACCTAAGGTAAGGGAAATATCACAATCTCATTTTTATCCGAGATTGTTTATACTTTAGTATTTACTGGGGTGTATTTTATCATCCACATCCATGTTTCCTGAATATGAAATATTATTTTCATCCACCTACAAATGTTTAAATCCATTTTTACACTTCGGTGAGTTTTTATTAATGAATATGAAAGAAATATATTTTTGTTTTTCGTACGAGGTACTTTTTGACTTTTCCGAAAAAAGTACGAAGAATGTTTTTTTAACTTATACGGCAAGAATGGATTCTTAAAACATTATTTCCAAGAATATTACTTTATAAGTTTTCATGTTTATTTTTAATCAACTTCATTTAGTTTATAATTTTATGACATGTTATGAAAAGAAAAGTGTTTTTGAAGTAGAAAGGATATTTTCTTCAAGAATGGAGTTCAAATGTTTTATCAAAATTATTTTCCATCTAAGATAATAAAGGGTTATTATTTTATCCATATTATTACATTGAGTTGATTATGTTGTGAGGGAATTATTTTTATGAAGTCATTTACCTTATATGATTTGTTTTATAATTTCATGATGTTTCAAGAATCCCATTTTTGTTACATGTGATATGCGATGATGTATGATTTATGATTATGTGGCACACATAAGAAAGGATTCATTATAAGACGAGTGGGACCTATATCTCCCTCCAATGAATTGGGTAAAGATTTATATCTCATGAGATAGACATGGCTGGAATAGACAGTTATTTCGGTTCAGTGATACAGGACTGAAACGAGGAGTGAACTCGGTTAACAAATGGACTTTGTCCGCTAAGATAGTCTTGGCAATGAGTCATGACTAACAAGAAATGATTTTCCATGATTATGTGTGCATGCCACAAAGTTTCAAGTTTTATGTTATGATTATGGGGATCTCATTTTCACTTCTATGATTTATTCCATGTTAAGATATTATGATCTCTTTTGCAGGTTATGATTTTCAAGAAGATATGATATGATATTTATTTCCTTTATTTTCCCTTGCTGAGCATTTGAGCTCACCCTTTTTTGTATGTTTTCTTTTCCCCAGGTCAAGAAGATGGATATTAAGTAGAATATTCTAAAAGGGACCATAGATATGATGAAATAAATGGGAGACACTATAGAAGATTTATGAACCAGTTGTTTATGTTTCCCAGTTTCTAAAGACATTGTACCTATACGGTCCTTTGTGGTTTTGTCATATGTTGTAATAAGTGTGCTTCAATTTTGAAGTATTAACAATGTATGTAAAGTATGGGTCGTTATAAAAATGAATTCTATCAGATAAGAAATTTAATATTTAACATCAATAGACCCTAGATATATGGATCCAGTCTGAAATATAGAAAAAAATAGTTGTGGTACGAAGCATTGAAGATCCTAGTGGTGTCGTAATATTCGTAACAATGAAATTGAACCCCTATCTAGCCAAATTGAAACTAGAGATGTCCACTGATCATGTATGGGTTTCTACACAATTGAATGTGACCTAGATGTTGGTGATGTCATTCAAGGAATAACATTGTAAAATTGAGACATTGTCCATTATTATGTCGTGTTGCTATCACCAATGTGCTAACTCAGATTCCTGAGCGGGTATCCCTAGCTGGGAAAATCCACCCAATTAAAACCTGGATATAAATCTTTCCAAACTATGGATAAAGATGTCACTAAATTCACATGGTAGTCCCATGAGGGTTAATCCCTATCATCCATGATATTCTAATATAATCCACTCCTGTCACATATTTTCTGAGAAGGACACCGATGAGGATGTATAACAGTTGGAATATCTTTTCTATGTCAATGTAAAATATTTATCTAACACTTGAAATATATGATAGAAAGTTATTTCACCATCTTATACATTTTTTCATTTATGATAATGAGCATCATTCTTCCAAAAACTTGGGCATATAAGGGACTATCATATACATCCGAATCAAGAAGGAATTCATCATTCATCTCTCTAAGATGGATTATACCTTCCAGTTGGATGATATCCCTTAATATGAATCCAACTTCACCATAGGTAAAATGGAATTTGTTGGTCCATGGAACCAATGTCTGGTCATCTCTTGAAGATAGTTGGGCTGGTTGTAAATGAGGAGTTTTGAAATCCACATAGCTTCATAATGATAAACTCTATATATCAGATCAAAAATCTTTTTTCAACATTACCTAATGAATAAGGCCCCCATTCATCAGAGAAATTACCACTTGGATGGAGATCCATATTGAAAACCAATCTGACAATGAGATTGGTGTGAGAGGATGCCAATATACTTCAATTTTTTTGAGAAATGGGATAAGAATAAATGTCATAGCCATGTGGTCCTATGGGGGGGGGTTACAATATATATATGATTGTTTGTAAGACCATGATGTGATCATTAGAACATGCTCAATAATTTTCAATTGAACACAGTTTAGATAATCAAAACTGAGTGAGATGGAAAATAAATGTCTGGAGGGGGGATAAGAGCATAATCTAGAAAACCAATCCTGCGTATATGGTTTCATTGGGATAATGTACAATATAGATGCACAAATGAGAGGAAACATTTCATGTTCTCATTATTTGCATGAAAAATATATAAGTGATCGACAATACGATTCATAGAAATCATGGTCATTTGACTAGCCACATATGAGAAATGATAATGAAAACATAATTTCATTTGAGTAAAATTATGTTGTATATGTTATATGAAGATAATGTAAAATAAAATATAATTAAAAGATATTATCCACCATCAGGAACATTGAATGAATCAGAAAAGGGGTTTCAAATATTAACTCCCCTAGAGTACTCGTGGGTCACATAACCTTTTATGGAGTCGTTCAATAACAATACACGTTAAATACTCACGATTGTGGGAACATGACATCATCATGAGAATAAGACATTAATCATACGTTCAAATTATCAACAAAATAAACATCTTGGGACATCTAAGATTGATGTATCCATTGTGTCCAATGTACAAAAAGTTGCTAAAATATGATTCAAGAAAAATTCAAATAGGCACCTGAGAAATAATTGTATTTTATGGGAGCTCCCATGTAGTGGTCTTGCAATCATATCTCATGATCAGGACTCGTGGAATTTTCATGAGATAGGGGAATGTTATAGAGGAAAAGAAAGGGATATTGTCACAACCCATCCTCGAGCCCGTGCCGTAACTACCCCAATCCCTCCTTCCATATGCCAGGGGCTGGAAACTAGCACCAAAGGAGAAAATCCAAATAAAAGGGAAGGAATTGACTTTATAAGGAAAACAAACACCACAGAGTATACAAAATAAAGTAAACACTAAGTAAATTGTGTACAAGAGTAAGTACTGGAATGTAAATGGACCAGTATACAAACCCAACTGAAAGTGTAGTACAACTGAAAAAAGTAATGTACAATAGCAGGAATATAAAGTAGCCTTCACTGAAACGACCTCCGGAAACCCAACCTGAAGGGTGGGTACAGATGGTCTCTTATGCTCTTCGGATCCGTCCATCCACACCATGTATGTACCTCTTAATAGTACACCTCCGGTTACCATGCTGATCTTCAATCCTCAACCATGATTAGTGTTGTCCGTCATCTGCAACCAACACAATATAGTGCGGGCATAGCCCGTGCAGGGGTGAGTGTACGATACTCTGTAGGGAACCCGAGGCCCCCAATGGTTTCCCAGAATCCACAAAGGATATACCAAAATGAAAAGTTACAAACATGAAGTATTGACCAACACTACTTAGGTATATGCCCATATATATACCTAAGTCATCAATTCCAGTTCTGCTCCAACTCACGAGCTCAAGTACAACTCAGTTTACCCAGGAAAATGTAACCCAATCCACACAGGAAAGTACAACTCAACCCACACAGGAAAGTATAACCCAATCCACATAGGAAAGTACAACTCAATCCACAGAGTAAATCATAACCCAATCTATACAGGATAACATGACAACCATATCGAAGATAATGATTCAAAGTCAAGACTTAGCTCACACTGTTATACTTTTTTCGTATGGT
The DNA here is from genome assembly GCA_963277665.1 of Viscum album. Taxonomy (NCBI): domain Eukaryota; kingdom Viridiplantae; phylum Streptophyta; class Magnoliopsida; order Santalales; family Viscaceae; genus Viscum; species Viscum album. The sequence goes on along the minus strand of OY728127.1, from coordinate 1,226,122,785 downwards.
GATAGAGATGATCAGATGTAAGCCACTTATTAATCTAGGCTGTCGGACCAACACATGATACAAGTCCAGCCAAGCTGTCAGACCCACACAGGATACAAGACCATCTACTCTGCTGGACCCACACAGGATACAAGTACAAAGGTCAATACTGCCGGACCCACACAGGATACAAGAATGCAGTCATCGTCGTCGAAGCCACGGAGGATTCCAGAATGGTAGTCATCGCTTTAGAACCCACGGAGGATTCCAGAACAGTCGTCGTCGTCACAGTCGCAGCCAGCTATAGGGTTCCCGCACAAAGCACGCTCGATTCCGAGAGAGTCCGCTCCACGAGCCAAGGGGTCGATATATCAACTGTCACGAAGTCTAGAATTGATGTATCACAATGTTCCGTCTTGTCAATAGGAACTCAACACGACAGACTACGCATCAATCAGACGCCTGGTCTGAGAGTTTTTGACTTTTCCGTCCCAGGGGCCAGGTTGGTTTTTAAGCTAAAACCAACCCGATTGTACTCCATATACATCCAAACCTCAAGCAGAGTATGACAAAATAACCATATCAATAAGATGAATTCCACGTAACAGATGGCACGTCTTTCGGACATCCAGTCGTTATGTTATAAGTGTTTCTGCTCCAAGGCCACGGTGGGATTCAGGTATGAACCATCCTAGCCATTCCCAGACTTCACCGAAATCTTGAGTGTAATATAACGAAACTACTGTCTTGATCCCAGGATTCCAACGCAACTGATTGTGCGTTGATCGGAGGTCTGTATCCCAAGATATGGGAATTTAAGCGGATCTGTTCGAAAATAGGGGGTTTGGGCCCGGTTCGACCTATCCCAATACCCCATGGGTCGGCCCGAACCCGGTCGACCCGACCTGGGTTCGGGTCCGGCCTAGTTGGGCACGGCCTGCAGCCCGGCTTGGAGCCGGCCGCAGGGTGCGAATTTGGGGCGCGACCCCCCTTTGATATGAAACGACGGACCCAGGTGGGGTCCGCCCTACGAACTGTCGAGGGTTTCAACCCCTGGACATCCTGGAAAACGTCCTGCCAATATGGTAGGACGGTTGACCCACACGGGACCCACGGGGGGCTCCCCCTCCCGGCATGCCTGTGGCCGGCCGAGCCCGACCGCCTCCTGCTGAACCGCCGTGGCCCAAGGCTGCGGCTCTTCTACGCCCGGCGTGGCGCGACGGCACTGCTCTCCTCCGCCACGTCGCGACCTCCCTCAAGATCTCTGACATGACAGGCCGGCGCCGCGCACTGCCTCCACGACCCGCTTCGGCCGTGGCCCTTTTCTTTCCCGCACGGTGCAACGACATCGCTCCCATGTCATCTCAATCATCAATGATACACAACAAGAGAAGGGGAGGAGAATCGGCCATGTTTGTGCAGTCCGACCTCCTCCCGTTATGTTGATAACAATAGGCCAAACGATCGAGAATTATCAATGACAAACAAAGCGCAATTATAATTAATTAAAAAATGAACTTAAACCCTACCTCGAAAGGTAATTCGCGGTTGTCAAGCGCCGCAAGATATGGCGTCATTTCTGTCATCGACGGTGTGAACCCAAGGAAACGTCGTTGGAGAACTCCCGCATCAGTGTCTCCTCCCTTGTCGCGGAGGAGGAAAAGGAAGAAGGAATCGAGGTCACCGAGTCGATGGTCATCCTCAGAGTCTTGGAGTTCTTCCACGAAGATTATGAAGTTCTTCACGAGTATAGAGATCTCTCCCCCAATATCTTCACACAACAACTAACCCCTAAAATAAAATAACACTTATGTTATTTTATTACTTCAAGCCATGCATTTCAATTTTAAAATTCAAACACATAACTCACTTAATTGATTAATCTTGAGTTGTCTAATTAAATGGGGTGTTATATTGGCAAGCTTAATGAGGGTGAGAGGGAGGAGTTATTCACATAAAGGGGGAGTTAGGGGGTTAAAAGAATGTGAAGGGGTGGGGCTCGTGTGGGCCCCATCTCACAAATATCTTATCATGGGTAGTTAGGGGATTGTGGGTCGCACCCCAACTACCCCATGTAGTTTATAAAAAATAGATTAAGTAAATAAAATTGTACCACCATTTTATTTACTTTACATTTAATCCTCAATTTTTAACAACATCTCCCTAGAAAAAGCACCATCGAAAAAGGTCCTCTTAGGCAAATACAACCGTTACGGTTTCATCGGTGTCCTCGGATTTTGATTCCGAGCACCGGTTCAAAAGATAGAAAAACCCGCTCGTTCGTTCACTCAACGTACCCGATTTAAACTTCAAAAATTGATTTTGGGCACACCGGTCCTCGGAATTTGGTGCTGTCAGAAACTGCATGCTTGTAAAATCACAAAGAATTTAAGAAAAAAATTTCCTAGAAATTTACAGGTCTTTAAATTACTCCCACCTTAGGGATTTACGTCCTCGTAAAGATACATCACAAACTAGGGGAACAAATGAGGGTATTGTGCACGCATCTGAGCCTCCCGCTCTCATGTGATCTCCTAGAGGTTCCGATGCTGCCACCTGATGCACAGTAGAGGAATCGACCGTCCATGTATGAACCGCTACTTTCAATCCTCGATCTCCACCAGGACCTCCACAAAAGTCGCCCCATCATCGATGTCCAGCTCCCCATTGTTGATTATATGCATCGAGTCGTGCAAGTATCTTCTCAGCTGAGATACGTGGAAGACGTCTGGCACCCGGTGCAACTGAGGTGGAAGAGCTGACGATAAGCCACCTCGCCTATCCTACCGAGAACCCGGAATGGTCGAATGAAGCATGGAGATAACTTTCCACCCTGGCCAAATCTCCGTAGTCCACATCGAGGTGAGACCCGTATGAAAATGTGGTCTCCATCCTTAAACTCAAGTGGTCTCTGCCTCCTGTCAGCATAGGACTTCTGTCGGCTCTGAGAAGTCCTCATCCGCTCCTAGTGGATCTGCACCTTCTCTATCAGGGCCTAGACCATATCTGGTCCCACTAGTGCTGACTCCACAGGGTATGTCTAGCACAGAGGTGATCTGCAAGGCCAGCCGTACAATGCATCGTATGGTGTCATCCCGATGGTTGAGTGGTAGCTGTTGTTGTACTAAAACTCCACCATGGGTAGATGATCCCCCCAACGGTGGCCAAAGTTTAGGACACATGCACAAAGCATGTCCTCGAGAGTCTGAATGGTCCTTTTCGTCTGGCCATCCGTCTACGGGTGAAAGGCTGTGCTCAGGCGTAATTGCGTCCTAAATGCTTCCTGCAACCCCTTCCAAAGCCTAGAAGTAAAGTGAGCATCTCGATCGTAGACGATAGATGATGTAAAACCATGAAGCCATATGATTTCATGAACGTAGATTCGTCCCAAGCTCTCCACTGAGCCCTGCTCTCTAATAAGTAGGAAGTGGGACGACTTGGTGAGTCGGTCAAGAATTACCCAAATGAAGTCATGTCCTCTGGAAGTACGTGGATGTCCCGTCACAAAATCCATAGATATCTCGTCCCACTTACTCTCCGGAACCTCTAGAGGATGTACATGACTGCTAGAACCTGGTGCTCCGTCTTCACCTGCTGGTATGTGAGGCATTGTGAAACGAACTCTGCCATAGCCTTCATCATACCTGGCCACTAGTGCAATCGTCTGAGATCCTGGTACATCTTCTCTACTCCAGGATGCAACACAAATGGGGAAGTGTGAAACTCCCTCATCACCTCCTCCTGTAGAGAAAATGGTACCATGCTACGTCCTCTGAAAATAATGACGTTCACTCCTCCTATAGGAAAACCATCAGGTTCCTGCCCTATGGAAGTCTGTGCACGTCGCATCTCACAGTCAACGTCTCCATCCTGTGCCTCTCTGAACTGGTGATGTAGTGTAGGAGTGAATGTGAAGGACTAAAGAAAGGCTGACTCATCTCTATCCATGAAGGATATATGTAAAGCGGCTAACTGCTCTGTCACCTCTCCAAGTAGGTGAATGCCCATCCTCCCGCTGAGAGCATCGACTACTACATTCCCCTTTCCAGGAGTATAGACTATCTCAAAGTCATAATCCTAGAGTAACTCGAGCCATCTCCACTATCTCAGGTTCAGGTCCTTCTGCGAGAAGATGTACTTAAGACTCTTGTGGTCAGAGTAGACTGTAAACCGCTCGCTCATCAGATAGTGCCGCCACATTTCAAGGCGAAGACCACAGCTACTAACTCCAGGTTATGGGTGGGATAGTTCTGCTCGTGCTTCCACAACAATCGTGAAACATAAGCGATCACTTCCCAGTCCTACATCAGGACACACCCGAGTCTGGTCCCTGATGCATTGCAGTAATCTACGTACCCAACTCCCTCCTCTGGTAGCCTCAAGATGGGCGCACTGGTCAATATCTGCCTCAACACCTGGAATCTCTAATGACATCTATCTGACCACACGAAGGGTTTCTACTTCTTCTTCAATTCTAAAAGTTGTGCTGTAACTATGGAGAAGTCTGGCATAAATCTCCGATAGTACCCGGCCAGACCTAGGAAACCCGCACCTTCGTCACACACCTGGGTGGCTCCCAAGCTAGCACTGCCTTGATCTTCGCAGGATCCACTGCAACTCCCACCTCAGATATGACATGTCCCATGAAGTGTACCACTCGTATATTTAACTGAAAATTCAAGAGATTTCCATAAATATGGTCCTCTCAGAATGTGTCTTGTACAACCCGCAAGTGGTAGGCATGCTCCACCTCAGTAGTTGAGTAAATCAATATGTCGTCAATGAAGACTATGAAAAATCGATCAAGTTAAGGCTGGAAGATCCTATTCATGAGACTCATTAACCCTTTTGGAGCGTTGTTTATGCCGAAAGGCATAACCAAGAACTCATAGTGGCCATATTAACACCTGAATGAAGTCTTCTGCACATCCTCGTCTCAAACTCTGAGCTGATGATAGCCTGACCTAAGTTTTATCTTCGAGAACCACCGTGCTCCCTTGAGATGATCAAGGAAGTCATCAATCATCGGAAGTGGATACTTGTTCTTTATGGTCACCTGATTTAGGAGAAGGTAATCGACACACAGTCACAAGCTCCCGTCTTCCTTCCTCGCGAACAAAATCGGGGAAGCCCAGGGTGAAACACTGGGTCGAATGAATCCCTTGATCTGGAAGTCCTCCAACTGTACCCATAGCTCACGAAGTTCAGAAGGATCCATCCGATATGCTGGTGTAGATATCGGTGATGTCCTAGGGTACATTTCAATATTGATGTCTACATATCTATGAGAAGGTAGTCCTGGAACGTTTTCAAGAAAAACGTCCGCATACTAATCCACCACAACAGGAAAACTCAGACTCCACATGTCAACTATTCCTAGGATGAGACTAGCCAAATGATGAGTGATCGACTATCCCATCCTCTGCGTGAGTCCATCCTGTGATGCAAAGGCTTCCTTCTCACCGGTCAAGGTGAACCTTCTCCCATCGGTGCGAACACACCAAACCATGCGCCTAATATAGTTGATCTGAGCATGAACTGTAGATAACCAATCCATGCCCAAGATGACATCGTAAGGCCTTGATGCCACTACAAGAAGATCCCAGCCAAAGCTCTCACTTCCTTCAGTAATCTCACACTACCAATACTAGTACGTAATCATTGAGTCTGATCCTGTAGGATTTTCTAGCCGTAAGGATCGAGCCAAAGACTCCATTAGAATATCCAAGATCTAAAAAAGGGCAATGAAAATGAAAGAATAACTCACTCCTGTGTATATAAATACTATAGAAAGGGTAGAGTAGACACATATAGTACCTCGAATCATCTCAGGTGCGCCGTGGTTATAGGCCTCCACTGCATAAAGCTGAGCCTGCCTCTGTCCGCCAACTCCCTGTGGTCGGGGTGGACCTCTTGGTGGTGGTGGTGGTAGAGCCTCGAATTGTCGTCCTCCACTGCTTCCTAGACAGATCCTCTTCCTCGTCCGCTTACTCCCTGCGGATCACCACAGTCGAACCTCTGCCTCTGCCTGGGAGGTCCCTCAACCATCTGCTGCTCCTCTAAATGGCGTGTCGGGAAGTCACGAGCCATGTGACCCTGCCCGCCGCATGCATAGTACTGTATGCTCCTCGTATGGAAGGATCTATGTCGTGTGCCCCGCACAACCGATCCTGAATCCTAAGGTCACCCTCCTAACGGCCTGGTCCGCATTGACCCCTGAGATATCTGACGACTTCCTGCTGCAGAAGACTCTACTCCGTGCTATTCGGCAGTGGGCCTCGCTGGTCGTGGCTATTCAGCGAGAAAGATCTCCATGAGAAGGGATTACTCTAGTACTCCTGCCTACGTTGGAATACTGAGAAGAATCGCCGAATATCTAATCTTGAGCCACATTCCCTGCTCGAAGGTCTGGTCTTGTACCATGTCAGTGGAGTAGCGCGAAAGGTCGGTAAACCTCACTGAGTACTGGGCTACAATCATGCTGCCCTGCCATAGCTATAGTAACTCCAGAATGTGCACTGGAAGGAGGGTTGCTGGAATGAACTCCGACCAGAAGAGGCTCTTGAAGTCCATCCAAAGAGGAGATGCCTCATCGTGTACCTAGAGCATCAGGCTCCACCATCTACCTGCTTCTGCATGCAGGAGACTCGCCGCAAATATCACCATGAGTTCATCTGGTGTCCCTACTAATCTAAAGACTTGGACGATAGCCTCTAGCCAATCCTCGGCTGCCTGAGAGTCCATCTCTCCGCGGAACCTAGGCGGTCTCTGACGCTGAAACTCGTGTAGTGCACTCAGGCGATGTGCACTCCCAGCAGCTGGGTTTGGTGGCATTGGTGGCTCGGTGGGTAGAGGTACTGCTTGTGCCTCTACTGTAATGGGGTCGTGCACAGAGGCCTCGTCGTTCGGTGGGGTACCATCTCTCAAAAAGCGTGGTACCCTAGCTGGCTACCGTAGTGGGGCCATCCTAAAATGAAATAGGTGCGCCGTAGTTAATACTCTATAACTGGTGATCTGACACAAAGTAATCACAAATAAAACTATTGAAACACACATGCAATCAATGTTTTTGTGCACTGAGTCGGGAATCAGATGTCAGGGTCCTGGTGAATGGATACGTCAGCTGCCGCACCAACACTGGACTCCCTGGAATGGTAACCACACTCAGTACCCTTAGAACTATTGCTTCATATAGAAGGAATTATCAGATTCCTTGGTTCTGTGTTTGAACCGAATCCCTCTGATACCAATTTGTCAAGACCAGTTCTGTGACTACCCCAAGCCCACCATCCATAGGCCAGGGGCTGTGAACTAGCACCAAAGGAGAAAATCCTGAAAAAAGGGAAGGCATTGACATTATGAGGAAAACAAATACCACAGAATACGCAAACTGATTTAAACACTAAGTAAACTGTGTACAAGATTAAGTAATAGAAAGTAAATGGGCCGGTATAAAAACCCAACTAAAAGTGCAGTACATCTGAGAAAAGTAAAGTACAATAGCTAGAAAGTAAAGCATCCTCTAATGAAATGTCCTCCGGAAACCCCACCTGATGGGTGGGTACCTATGGTCTCCTGTGCTTCTCGGATTCATCCGTCCACACCGTGTATGTCCCGCCTGATAGTCCACCTCCGGGTACCATCCCACTCCTCAAGCCTCAATCACGATCACCGTTTTCCATCATCTGCAACAAACATAATGTAGTGCGGGCGTAGCCCGTGCAGGGGTGAGTATACTATAATCAGTAGGGACCCCAAGACCCCCAAAGGTCTCCCAGAATCCACAAAGGATATACCACAACGGAAAGTTACAAACACGAAGAATCAACCAACACTACTTATGAATATTCATATACATATACCTAAGTCATCAATTCATGTTCTGCTCCTACTCAGAAGCTCAAGTACAACTCATTCCACATTGGAAACTGTAACCCAATCCACACAATAAAGTACAACTCAATCCACATAAGTAAGCATAAACCAATCCACACAGGAAAGTACAACTCAATCCACACAGGAAAGCATATCCCAATGCACACAGGATAGCATAAAAATCATATTGAAGATAATGATTGAAAGTAAAGACCCAACTCACACTGGTATTCTTCTTTCACATAGAGATAGATATGATTAGATGTAAGACACTAATTCATCTAGGTTGTCAGGCCCACACAGGATACAAGTCCAGCCAAGCTGTCAGACCCACATAGGATACAAGACCAGCTACTCCGCCGAACCAACATAGGATACAAGTACAGAGATCAATAGTACCAGACCCACACAGGGTACAAGAATAGTAGTCATCGCTATCGAACCCACAGAGGATTCCATTGTGGTAGTCATGGTTGCTGAACCCACGGAGGATTCCAGTACAATCGTTGTTTTCGTCACAGTCGCAACCACCTCTATGGTTCCCACCAACAACACGCTCAATTCCAGGAGGGTCTGCCCCATGAGCAAAGTGGTCGACAAATCAACTATCACAAATTCTAGAGTTGATGAATCAGAATGTTCTGTCTCATCAATTGGAACTCAACGCGACATACGTTAAGTCAATCAGACGCCCGATCTGAGAGTTATTGGCTCTTCCGTCCTAGGGGCCCGGTTGGTTTTTATGCTAAAACCATCACGACCGTACTCCATCTGCGTCGAAACCTCAATAAAATTAATCCAAAACAACCATCTCACTAAGAGGAATTCCACGTAAAATACAACATGTCTTTCGGATGTTCGGTCGTTATGTTAAAGCGTTTCCACTTCAAGGGCCCTGCTGGTTTCGAGTTCGAACCAACCCGGCTATACACAATAATCACCGAAATCTAGAGTGTAATATACCGAAACGACCAGCTCAATCCAAGGATTCCAACACAACTGATGGTGTGTCGATCAAGGTTCTATAGCCCAAGATATGGGAATTTAAGAGGATCAATCCGAAAATAGGGGGTTTGGGTCTGGTCCGACCCAGCCAAATACCCCCTGGGTCGGCCCGACCCGGGCGACCCGACCCGGGTCCGGGTCCGGTCCAGTTAAGCGTGTCCCGGCCTGGCCGGTGCGGCCCGACTAGCGTGGCCCGACCCATGGTGGGACGCGGCCCAGCCCATCGCGGGGCGTGGTCTGCAGCCCGCCGCTGGGTGCGACCGGTGGCCCGGCTCAGAGCCGGCTATAGGGTGCGAAGTGGGGGTGTGGCCCCCCTTTGATATGAAAAGGCGGACCTAGGTGGGTTCCTCCCTACGAGCAGCCGGGGGTTTAAACCCCCAGACTTCCTGGAAAACGGCCAGCCATTATGGTCGGCTGGTTGACCCACACGGGACACATGGGGGGTCCCGCCTCCTGGTGCGCCAGTGGCTAGCCAAGCCCAGTGGCCTCCTGCAGAACTGCCATGGAGCGAAGGCACTTTGCCCCTCTACCGCGCCATGAACTGCCTCCGGTTCTCCTGCACGGCGTGACGGCAACGCGCACCACTACTGCGGCCCGCTTAGGTTGCCGCCCTTTTAATTCCATCATGGTACAACGACACCACGCCCTCATCGTCTCAATCTTCAATAATAAACAATAAGATAAGGGGAGGAGAATCGGTCGTGTTTGTGCAGTCCAACCGCCTCCCATTATGTTGATAAAAATCGGCCAAAAGAGTGAGAATTCTCAAAGACAAAGAAAGCAAAATTTTAATTAACTAAAAAATGAACTTAACCCCTACCACGCAAGGTAATTCACCGTTGTCAAGCGCTGCAAGGTATGATGTCGTTTCTGTCATCGACATTGTGAACCTGAGGAAACATCGATGGAGAACTCCCGCGTTGGTGTCTCCTCCCTTGTCGTAGAGGAGGAAAAGGAAGAAGGAACCAGGGTCACCGAGTCAATGATCTTCCTCAGAGTCTTGGCGTTCATCCATGATGAATATGAAGTTCTTCAAGAGTATAGAGCTCTCTCCACCAATATCTTCACACAACAACTTACCCCTAAAATAAAATAATACTTATCTTATTTTATTACTTCTAGACATGCATTTCAATTTTAAAATTCATGGTAGACCAAATTCCTCCCACGACACAGATTCACGATACCACCAATGACATAGTTGGGCACTTACATTCCCCCTAACTAAGCCATTTCCCCTCAAGAAACATTCTTGAGGGGGGAATTTTTTTCCACCAACCAAATGAGTATCGATATCATTCAAAAAGTAAGAAATAACAAAATATGGTTGTTAATTTCCTAACAAAATCAATGGAAGATTAAGGTTATCAAGATAATCAGATCTTGTGAGCATTTATGGGACTCGAGATCATGTGCCCATAATGAGGTAACCTAAATACCCCTGCAATAGAAACAGATCCTACATATCCCTTTTTAAATAATACCTCTATATCATATGATTTTACTCCAAATAAAAAATGGTCATGTGGTGCCCCCTGTATAATCCACCCTGCTACAGTGGTTTTCATCAGTGAGTACCTGAAAAAACTGTCAAAAAATCCTTAGGAAAAAGGAAGAAAATTTCTAAAAGCAAAGATGACTCATGTGATTTAAATGGATAATAGCTTGATCTACAATGGGAATTCTAAATATCCATGAAACTATCCAAAAAAACACAAAAGAACCTAGAAACATTGTAAAAGAACAATGGAAATAAAAGGGGGGAGACAAAATCTACTAGAGGCTATTAATATTATACGACATGATCATGGAAATCTATAGGAGACTACAAGACTGAGATGAAACAACCACCTTGTCTCGAAAAATATCATTTTCTTATCATCCCTTCATGTTAAATTCCCCGAGTATTCTTAGGAGACAACAATATTCTCCTATTTATTCTCCAAAGACAAATAGATGGATAGATCTACCAAATTTTCAAACACCTCTATTTAACCATTATTGGTTATATGATTCATCATCATGATGTAGATAACTTTACATTTACATTACTCATGTAATTTTTCAAGACCCTTGAACGTTGGTGATTAAAAGAAAGTAAAAAATTAGGTGTGTTGTGGAAGCCTCTCATGGTTTTAAAGTGAATGAAATTTGAGAATGAAGTTCCAAATCTAGTCCCACCAGATATCTAGTGGATCCACAGTAATATCATGAAGAACTGAAGATAATCAATCATTTCATTATGAATTGTCCATGGATTATTATTGAGAATCTTAAAATTTTCTTCAAAATTTCACTTTGTCCCCCCAAAGGCCTTTGGAAATATCAATAATGATAATATGGAATTTCATCAGTATGTCCCCATAATTCAAATGTCCTAAATAATTGGAAATAATCAAATAATAGAGGGAATGTGGGGAGGGAATCACGGTTGCTGAAAATTAAGAGACAACATTCAAATGATCCATGGATGAGACTCAAGAAGACATTTGGTTCAAGAGTTGTTTGCTGAATCCAACATACATCCTTGTAGTATACTAAATGATAATAAAAAACTAGAATGGAGAGGCTTATAAATCCAACATCGTAATAGGAAAAATTCCCTACTATCTATCATGATTAAGAGATCAATGTCTTGTAACTTCGGACATGAGCTAGAGTGAGTTTCTCGGTGTAGTTGATCTCATAACTAAAAAGTATTATATTTGGGAATAAACATCCGAATTAATAATGAAGTCATTGTCCATGCATAAATAACATCACAAGACCACTCATAGATCACATGAAGGGGTATTGGAAATATATATGAGGATCCTCTTGCATGTCTGCTAGATCACATGAGAGGTAAATGAATTAATAATGAATAAATATAATGAAGTCTCAATACAAGGGATATAACAAAGGTTAAATTATAATGACATAATCAAAAAACATGTTCGATGTCCTTCATGAACATTTCTTGATTCATCAATGACCTCAAAAAACAACAAAAAATGCTTCCCAGATATCAGGAAGCTCATTTTGTAGGCTATTTGGGTCATGTGAAATCCAATGGTTACACTAGAGAAAGTCCCATGTTCTCCCTAGGGTGTGTCACCTTAGAATTTGGAATAACTCACGTTCCAATTACCAAACATTATGATGTACTTTATAGAATTCTCTTAACTCATATTACAAAGCCTGCCCATGTCACCTACATCTTGTAGTAGAGCCCCACAAGACAGCTGATACAGAAACTCTCCACTATCCATGTGGGCCAGGATTTGTGATTCATTGTGGGAAGTATCAGCCATGACAATAGACACCCTCAGAGACAAGTCGTATCGACTCTCCAAAAACCCTCTATATGAGTCAGCCATATCTTGTGAGGACCCCAGGGAAACTCGGCTAGATCATGCATTACCCTCTATACTTACTATCTAGGTAATGTGATGGAATCCAGGAAAGGCCATATTGGTCTTGAAATGTCCACTAGACATGTCAGACATGATCAAGTGATAACCATCATATATGCTACCTAGGTCATGAAATGGACTTTTGATTAGTCAAATGTGCATAAAGGTTTCATTTGGACATACCAGGAACACATCCTTTGACCTATTAGGTGGAAAACTAAGTCGTATCAAGCATACATTTAACACGAGAAAGTGGGAAACTAGGATCGTTTGTGTTGGGAATCAAATATTTAGATATCCTTGTGTATCCTCAGTGTGTGTAACATAATCATAAGGGAATCATCATAGTCTATTCCCCAATTGAATGTCCTATGATAACATTGATTCCCAACATAATTGCGATATGTGTGACTCCATTATAAGGACCAAACTATATATCAAATCCCCAAAGGGCAGTCTGAGAACATATGTCAATCCTCATAATAAATTAAAAATTTTCATTTTCTATCCCTTGTTTCTCACACCGAGCATAGATTGTGTGGGCTTAAGGATGTACAATAAGCATATCATATACAATATAATTATCTATAATGATAAGGGAAGCCATAGTGTGGAATCCTGGAAAAAATTGAATCCATAATAAAATAATACCAAAGAATCTCTAGAAACTTAGGGATAACAATAATATCTCCAACTATGATCATCCACCTTATCCCATCATTAGGTTAATGGTTGAAGTGAACTATGAGAACACCGAATCATTATACAATCCTGATATGTTGGACACCTCCATCAGGCCCGAAATCCATACAAAACAACTCAATCGGTATCCAAGTGTATAAGAATAAAATCAATATGCTATGATATTGATTACATGTCATCCCTTGTTTCTCAGTGTGAACATATCTCATGTGGGATTTGGGATTTTAAATATTCATATCATCCAAATCACAAGTATCCACAGGATCGGGAAATTTCAATATGTAATTCTCAATGAGTGGCAACCTACAGTCACCACTACACAAAATTCATTTACCTTTTGGAAATTGACAAGGGTGTAATGAAATACAAGAACTCTGATTCCAATTATTATCAAGATACATAAGATTAATTGAGAAGATATAGCTCATATAAACACTCATTTTGATTAATTATCTTTTAATAAATTGGAATCTCAACCATCAATACCCAATCATTCCCACAGGTTAATCACATTACCACAACTATCAGGGGACTATGATGTCAAATGAACTACAAAAAATTTGATTCTCACTATAGTAGGGATACATAGAATGTCCCTTCTAAACCCAAGAATGAACACCTGGTGTCCTAGATTACAAACGTATGAACTATCTTCATGATGTTAAACAACCCAGTTTTAACTAAATATGTGGGTTCTGATTCATGTAACAACTAGGATATGTAGGCTTCCTCATAAATTGTCAATCACCTCCTCATAATATTAACCACCTCCATACATGGTATAAAGTTAAAAAACATCTTTTTATATAACATTAATACATAAATAGTTTCCAGTTACTAGAAACATATAGAGAACCACATAAAAATATAGTTGCGTTCAAAAATGAGAACCATGTCATTTTTTTAATAGAGAGACATAACCCATGATCAATTTATTTGGCCAAATAATCCCATATAGGAATTAGGAAGAGAGTCCTGAACATGTAATAAATATATAAGAGAGTCCCATGTCATGATATAATTCCCCTCAAAATGGCGCGATGAACCTGACCTCCCATACTGTTGTCCAATGAATGTCGCCACGAGTCATTGGGACTGAAAACCCAGATGGCCACCATCTAATGGAATGCATGTATATACAAATATACGAATGATGGAACCATTAAGACTTATTGGTAAGAGGTAAAATGGTAAGCATTTTCTTATTATTTTTTAAACCCCCCCGACAAATTGAATGATTGGGTAAAACCAAACCCACATCAATTAGGGTAGCTTATTGAACCACAAATCATGATGAAATAACAATAATTATTTTTATATGAACATTATTATAACCAAATAACAATAATATGCTATGTGATCCTATATGAGGTCCACAGACCACTAATATCTACATAAATTATAAATTATTCTAAAAAATAAAATTATAAATATCTTTAGTGTCTAAATATATATAATAAACTAATGGTGATATTTTCATTGTTATTATAAAAATTATATATAAATTTATTTCTATCATATGGTCCAGATTGGTCTAATTTGATGTAGTGGAACCATCCTAAAAAGTTTATCCCCTATACCATCATCAGGATAGGGGTCATTGACTAAAGGTTCATTTTGTTGGAATCCCTACTTTCCATAATGACTCTTTTATAGTTCCCATTTTTGTAATCTTTGAAGAATATTCCCACTATCACCACCACCAATCATACACCATCAAACACCTATCATTTTATATAATGAATATAGTATTTATGATATATGTACACTTCATTAAACTCAATTTCCACTATTATACATGTCATTAACACACTTTTTCATTAAATTTCATCAGATAATGATGGTTTAATATAACAAAAACACAAATGTTTCCTCATGATCCCCAAATATTCTCTCTTCCATTACATAATTTAACTATCACCTATCACAGTCCAGAAACAATGTTATCAGAAAAAAACATTGGTCCACCTCCTCAGGAAAAAATTAGTCAACCCCATTTATTCATTAGAATATAAAATGGTATTTAATGTTTTAATGATTTACATTATATAACACAGGTTATCATCGTTGTGTCATGTGTTTTTGGAATATTAATAGCCAATTTCACAGTGGGGAAGGAAGTGGTCTATATGATGTGTTTAGTCAACCAACCTAATTAATTATTCATTAATTTCCCATGGGTTTATTTTTAATAAAGGAAACAATAACTTCAATAAATAATATAATAAATATAATACAATGTTAATGAGGTAGACAATAAATTCATTATATTGGTAATACATATTAAAAGATGAACCATAGAGGGTTCAATCTTAATTTCAATTCATTTACATAATCTTAATCTTAACATTTAATCGTGCAATATAATAATAAGGATTTTAGAACATCTATTAATTATTTAATGAATAAAATCTACTCCCATGTAAGTCTATTGTTACACATATATGTTGGAATAAAATGTCCCTAATAAATGAAACATCACATCTAAACCAACACTACACTATAAATCATAATTTTGATCTATATTTTTTTACAATATATTAATTTCTCATAAAAATATAAATGGTTTTCCCATATATTTAATTACATAACAAATAATATATTTAATATATTTAAAAAATAAAACCTTTTGATTTTTTCAAAAAATTAATCCCAAATAAATAATACATTCTTGGATTTTTTGGATCATTAATGAATTAATATAGTGAAATATATTTTGGTTATAATTCTTTTCTACCCCTTCATTTATTAAATAAATAAATTAGAGTTATAATTTTTTTTAAAAAAAATTCATTTTTGGCATCTATAATAGATCATCATAAAAAAATAAGCATCCTTTAAAACATATAAATTACAGACAATTTTAAAGTATTTCTCACCAAGACTTATGAAAAACAAAAGACATTATCTTCCAAATAAAAAAATTCAAAAAACTCTTGTCATATTTAAGGGATGGATTTAATGAAATATAATTGATTTTCCATATCCCCTATTCTATTGAATTACTAATAAATATATCATAATCATTTTATTTCATTAATCTGCAGATGAAGTTTAAAAATTAATTGCATCGTACTTTTTTGAGGAGTAAGTTCTTTTAGTTTCTATACTCATCACCATAACACATCCACTTTTCCTTATCAAAATAAATAATTTTCCTTCAAATTTAATATTCGATACGACCTACAATGCATCTACTATTGATGGAATCCAATGAGGTTGACCTCTTATAAATTAATTCATAGTTATTTTATCCTCCCCTAGATGAAACTTTTAATAATGGAGGGAAAATAATTTTAAAAAAAACATAACCAAAAACAAAAACAAACAAAACAAAAACAATGTTTTATTATAAATTATTTGAGGTGCTGATCATGGTGAGAATTTAGTGTATGTGGATTGTTTCATCAACCAAACAAAACCATGTATTTTAAATCCATCCTAAATGATATATAAAATTTATTGTCTAGTTTTATATAATCTCATTCAATAAATACATTTTCTTTTCTTGATCATCTATATAAAATTTATTTCCATCTCTATTAAAAATAAAGTTGTATTTAATATTTAAATTCATAGAATATATCATGTTTTCTAGATGACGGTTATTTATAAATTCTTATTAAATGTTCATTATGATATTATAAATTATCATGGATCCATATATATAATGTTAGTATAAAAACTATGATAATCCACAATACAAACAAAACCAAAAAAAATTATTAATGTTCAATAAATTTTTTAATCCTTACTAAATATCTATTACATGGTTTGATTTTTATAATTAAATGCAATTATAATTTTTTTTGATTTTAAAGAATTACAGTCCCTACTAATCTAAACCTATTTATGCCAATCCCGGTCTTATCATTTGAAACAATAATAAAATGATATGTGAGATACCTATTTTACAAAATAATGAAAATTTCTATAAAACCCTATGATTTTGTTAATATTTTTCATATTTAATAATAATTTTCTATATTTTGTGTTATTAGAAACAATGAGTTTGGCTTTAATTTCACACAATACTGAGTTTGGAATAGGTTATACATGGAAATGATTTTTTATTATCGTATACATCACATTGATTCTTCCATTCATTACACTCAACACTGATTTTATCTTGAATTTAAGGAAAATACTTGTTTAAATGAAACATTCCATAAAATTAAAATAATATAATTTAATACGATAGTTATGACATTTATATTTTAATGGTGGGTATAAATATTACAAACCAAATTGAGACAATATGGTATTCACATTGGTATATAAAAATTATTATCTGGCAATAAATTAATTAGAAAAGAACAAAATAATAATTTTAAAATAAAGGAATTGTTTTTATGAAAACCTATTTTTTTATATAAAAACATTTTTTACCAAAATAAAAAAATGGGAAATTATTTAATTTAAATTTATATATTACATATTCAATCAAATTTTAATCTTTTATATTATCAGTTATATAGATTAGAGATCATAATAAATCCAATTTTTGGCTTCCAACTGTATTTTTCTAAAATGTAGTTATGCCACCTTTTGCGAACTTATGTTGAATTTTTTTTAATTTTATTAAATTTATCATAAAAAATAATCATAATATTTTAAACAATAAATTAAAAAATAACATGTATTTATTGTTTTAGATTTATGAAATGATACCTTCATTAATGAATTTTAGAAAAATACTATTTATTAATAAATATTTCATTCCCTTTAAAAAATATAGATAAAAAAATTATATAGTTTTAAAAGTAAAATTAGTTATATATATTTATATAATAAAACTATTTAATCCCATAGAATCATTTTAATATATAATTTTCATATAGAAACTATCTAATATTTTGATCATTTTCTCTTTAGAAAACAACTCTCTCGTTGTGCCAAAGGGATTAATTATAAAGAAATTTTAATCTTTTGTTAATGTGTTTAGAAAAAACGGATTCCCTAATTTTAATTAAAATATTTAATTTTATATAATAATTTATTAATATATTTTGACCATAATGAATAATAACATAATTAAAAATTGTTTATTGTAGTTAATGTGAAAATGGGTTTACGTGGGGTTAAACTCAAAAGATAAGTTGTAAAACTAGCTATAATATTTTACAACACCAACCTATTGTAAATATGTTTACATTGAATCTCATTTAAATGGTAATATCCCAATATGGATCATTCTAGAATCTTAAAAATGATGGGACACTTTTTTCTTTTAAAAAATTACAAGTGTTCGACGCACATCACATATAATAGGTCTGCATATCACCTTTTCTATTCACACATAGAAAAAACAATGGTTCATACAATACATTTCAAAATAACATACATAACTCAATAACATAATTATAGAGTTCTTATTTCTGTCATGAAGGTAAAATAGTAAGGATTTTGTTGCAAGTGAAATGTAATTTTCTAGAGAATAAGTAACATCCTTATACATGAATTTTATTTTATTTATTCCTAAACTTACATAAATTATGGTTGAAACTTATTGAAAATATATCCAATGTATCTTTCATATAATGATATTTGTTTTAGGGTTCTTATGTAAAAATATATCCTATACTGTTAAAATGGGATACCAAATAATCATTCGTGTGTACAAAAGACAATAGCCTCAGAAATAATTGTTATTTTTTTGAGTCTCCAACTTTCAAGAATTGACATAATGATGTATTTAATATTTATATATTATATTTATGGTATGATTTTATCTTCTGAATTGTATGAAAACATCGACCTTATTACCTCCCAATATGTTGGAAAAAATAACATTGCTCGATTTTACGTCATATTACCGCCTCTCAAACGGATGATTTTTTTTATATTTGTTTTACCGGGATGACAATATAATTTAGTTAAATTAATATATATTATTTTTTATAATAATAATAATAATTTCATCATTTAATAACATATACCTTCTTACATTCTATTTTGTATCGTATGTGATAACTTAATTCGTTTATATGATGGACTACCTTTTTAAGAAGTAATGTAACTAATTTTTCACTAAAACATCTAATAGTAGTTAAATATTGTAAATTTAATGAATATATATAATATATTAGACATAAAATTTATTATTTAATGGAAATATATTATTTACCTTCTATTCATTTCATCCATCGAGAAAATGGAAACAACATACTTATGTACGTATGACCTATTGTCTCCATTAACATTATTCATAATTATCTATGTCTAAATTTTAAGGATTAATCTTAATGAATATATAATGAATATTTATCATATTTATACGATGATTATGTTTTCGAATATTACATAACCATGATCAATGTAGGAGGATCGAAATAGTAAATAAAAAACACATGAAAACAAATTAGTTGTTGCATGAAACATGATTTTAACATAATTGTTTGAATAAACAAGAAGTAGAATACAATAAGTAATTAATAAATTTAATTATATATATAATTATGTTTAATTCATATATGTATAGAAACATTATATTTATTATATATGATTATTGAATTATTATGAAATATGTTGAGACTTAAGGTTGGAGATTTCTATCTAACTTTTTCATTTTATAAGAAAAATTCCATATTCACCACATGGTTATTTTATATTATACATATACTTCCAATTAATTTACTGTATTATAATAATCCTGAAATTTTATTTTTATTTAACTATAAATTTTAGTGTGAATATTTTATGGGGATTTCGGTTCAAATGTTCTAAAATAGAAATGGAATTTTTTGTCAAATATCATTCTTCGATGCATAAGTTATATTATGCACCTATTATCTTATATGAGGTATATATACCAACCATTTTTCATGTTATAAAATTAAAATACATTTTATTAAATTTTTAGTTTGATATGATTTTATATTTTAATGGGGAATACAATTCCAAATATTCTAACGTTGTAAGTGGGTTATTATAGAATCTATTTGATTATAAGGATTGTTTATGACAATGTAACTGAATAAAAAATATTATGATACATATCAAGATAAATTCATTATATTTATTATCTTCTAGGTTTTTTTGGAATATAAATAATCCCTTCATGTTTTTATCTTTATGAAATCATCATGTCAACAGAACTATTTTATGAAAGATATTCCTAATTTATAAATTCAGTCGGAAAAAAATCTTTTATCAAAAAAAAATTCTTTTATAAACTGTTTTCCAATGTTTTTATAAAATTCAACAAAATATTTATTAAATTAATTTTTAAACAATTTATAATTTTTTTAATTTTGTTAATTAATAATCATGTCATTTTCTAAATAATTTTTGTTTTGGTTTTATTGAAAATGTGAATGAAAGGATTATTTTAAAGTGTATGGCATGATTATTTTTTTCCACCTTCATTATGATTCATTTTTTAATGAACCCATATTATGTTTTAGATTATATTTTTTAGGAAAATTATTCCCAAAATTATATATGATTTTTTCGTTTCAAAAAATGATTTTCCAATAATTGTTATTTTCATCTGGAAATGATTTATGATACTTTTTAAGCATGTTTTTTCCATGATTATATAGTTATTTTCAAATAAATAGATTTGATAAATATTTAGTTTACAAAAATATTTTTTTAAAGTGGTTGGTCATTTACGAAATGAAATTTTCCAACTGTACATTCAATATAATTCCTCACATCGGAAAAAAGCAATGGTGTTACCTAGGCCTTAAAGGAGATTTTCTCCAAGGAATTAATTGAAATTATTTCATTTAATTCGTTATAATTATGGTGAACATATGTTTATGAATCATGATTCTCTTCTATGGAATATTCCCTAAAAAAATTCATATGTAACAAGATTCTTTTTACAAAGTTTGTGAATCAAATAATTTATGAAATGATTTAGAAGCATATTTATTTTACGCATAATATATTATGATATGTTTTTTTGGAAACAAATTTATTTTCATGAGTTATAACATGATGAATTTTTTATGATATTTTGTAACATTTATGTATTATTTTCATTATGTTATTGTGGTTATTTAATAAGAAATGATGGTTCTTACATTAAATCCAAGACTGGAAGGACCTTTATCTCCCTCATCTAAAATGGGTAAAGAATAATATCACATGAGATAAATTGGGATAGAATTAGATGTAAACCCAATTTTTTAATGGACATAGTCTACTATTATAGTATTGGGAGTTAACTTTGACTGAGATTATGGTTTGGGTATTTAAATTTTTTTACTAAGATTTTTTTTGAAACCATACATGACTATTGATGAAATAAATTTTTATTCTTATGTGCAAAAAAAATTTATATATTATTCCAAAGTTATGTGATTAGGGATAAGATTATTTGAATACAATATTATTAATGTGATAAAACTATCGTGAATTATTCTATGACTCGTGATTATGATATGTGACAAGATAGGAATGGGTTTTTATATTATTCTCATGTTCTTATACCGATATTATAATGGTATGTTGATATATTACTGAGAATTTGTGTTCAAAATGTCTTACAGTTCCTATCCCTAGGTTATAATGTATGATTTCAAGTAGGTAATGTTTAATAAAATTACTATGTGGGGAGATATTAATGAGATATTTTGATGATCCATCATAAAATAAAAATCTTTTCTATCAATTATCCAATTACCCTAATCTTATATGGTCTACATGCATGTATTTCTGATATTTATTGAATACACACATAAATAAATGAAAATTTTATGCATGAGAAATTATGGTGGATAAATATTGAAATAGATTAATGGATATGATAACCTTGGGAAATATGAATACTATACTGTGAACTCTACAGATATATGACGGTTTGGGGCGCATCGGTAGTGTGGTTGGGACGTCACCCAATTTTGATTTTTACCGTGATCAATGATTATTCCGAGATCAATACAACAATGAATGCAAGTCTCCAAAGAATATAATCTATGATTTAGATTATGAAAAAAGTGGCCCGTAACCTTTAGAGTGGATCATGCACTTCATGTTTATGGTTAATATAATTAATTTAATAATGAATAATAATACCCGTGTCTTTGGTATTTTTCTTCATTGATGTTGTTTATTGTCCGGATTGACCCTTCAGGACTATATCGGTGTGCTTATAAGGATCCAAACTAGAATCCCTTTAGCAGTGATCCACATGTGCTCCAATGGCCTCTGATCGACACCACTCTTTTTCCGAGTGCTAGTGCATTGATGTGAGTGTCTTGTGTTAGTAGTTCTTTATCTCTTTTTCATTGGACATGAAGAACATCTCTCTTTCTTGAGAAGGGAGAGAAGAGGATTAGAGAGATAAATTATTTGTCTCAATAATTATCTATTCACAAGGTGTATGGTGTGGTGTGTTTTGTGGAACAATAGGAGTACTTGCCTATTTTTATACATGGAATTTCAGTTATAATATTTAATTTCATAGAAACAATTACATACATTCATGAACTTAAGGAAAACCCATTCATTTAATAATAATACCGTGTCATTATTTATAGTGTGCCAACTTGCGCAAAATGAAATTATAAATAAAATTCCACATCACAAAATAACAGTAGCGTTATTTTAATTTGTGACAACTAGTTAAATAATTATTTATAGTCTTGAAAATAAATATTTTACTACAGGAACCATCTTGGTCCTCTTGAACTAATCTTCCATTTATTTATCTCACAAATAAATTAATAAATTATTTATTCACTTAAATAAATATTTTATTTATAACGTAGTAAATAAGTATTTAATAAATATTCAATAAAATAAATAAATAATTTTTTTTAATTTTTGGAATCATCTTAAATTGAATAATATTATTCCATGGTCTAGAGAATAATATTTATTTCATTAATTAAATTCAAATAGAATTTAACCAAGACCACCAAAAACACTTACTATGTGAACCTCTATGATTCATTATCTTTGGCATTAGGAGGGCATACCTAATGTCCATGAGTACTATCAACCAACAAGTCAAGCCACCAATAGAACTAATGTAATGTCGCAACAACGACATCCACATACAAATGCTCACTGTTTAATATAATCCTTTTGTTGCAATATCTCATCTAGTAGGTTTCATGATTTTGTCTTCAACGTTTTTGATTGATATGTTTTTATTTTTTTACCTCAAAAAAACTCATCATTACCCTAGGGCCATGGAAGTTCACAGGGCCATTCTATTTCAATCAAAGGGTTGAGATATCAACTTCCATAAATGGAAGGGATAAATCCTTCCTTGACTTATTCATTAATAACATGCCACTCGTGATGTACCCAACAAACCCTATATCCCGCCAACGCTCTGTGGGACAGTTTTCATCTGTAAATCAAAGTGCATAAGTCATGAAAAGTATTAATGATAATCATAAAGTCTAAGGATCATTACACATGCTCGTAAATAAAAATTTCCAAGGACACCAAAACATGTGGAATTTTTACTAGCAGGTCTGTTCTCATAATCTTCTATCTTGGAGATTACTGAATGGAAACTTCATGAGAGGAAGTCTCATCATCTTATGAGTACTCACACCTGAAGGTATGCATGCTATATGTCCCATCATAGAATGTCATCCAACCACAAAACTGTATTTAAGAATATTGTTATAGCATTTCAAGGTTCACATCAGAACAGGGAACTCTCATAACCTTATCAATGAAACTAAAACTCTATGAAATTATTAATTTATAATCATGAAGAACAATGAACAATATGTAATAAACATTAAATATCCATGTAATCAACGTAAAACAACTTGGTTATGGGAAACCAACTCTTAAAAACTCCCATTAGGACTAATGACAACTTCTTATGACATTCAGTCTACTAGTCCTCACATGATGATCATGTTTCGGATGAGTCAAGGCATTAGTCAAGGGGTTCACCATGTTGTCTTTCGTGGAAATAATGCTCACTGTAACTTTACCACTCTGAGAAAAATCACTCAAGAGATGATACTTCCGATGTACGTGCTTCGTCCCCTGATGTGACCTTGGCTCTTTTGCAAGAACCACCACGGCTGTATTATCACAGTACAATGTGATGTGGTCTTTACTGTTATGTATCACATCTAGATCCTGGATGAAGCTATGCATCCAAACTGCTTCTTTAGTGGCCACTGAATATGCGATATACTCTGAATCTACTGTAGAATCTGCGACCACACTCTACATTGAGCTCTTCCAACTCACTGCACCTACATTCAAAGTGAAGATTAATCCCGTTTGAGACTTCATGCCATCTTGATCATTTTGGAAACTAGAATATGCATATACACTGATGACTAGTTCCCCATCTCATACATAAACTAGGAACAAATCCTAAGTAAACCTTCGATACTTTATAATAGTCTTGACGGCCATCCAATGGCGGTCACCTAGGTTTTCTTGATATCTGCTTACCACACTCAATGCACTGGTGTCATCCAGCCTAGTACATAGCATGTCATATATGACTGACCCAATCTCTGATGCATATGAAGTCCTTGAAATTATTATTCATGCCTCATGTGTTGGATGAAAAATTTTCTTGGAATGAAGAAGGCCATGTGACGCTGGATAAAATGCCCTCTTGGATTGTTCCATACATAATCTCTTCAGTATCTTAAAAATGTATGTAAATTGACTTAGGCCCATAAATCTCATGGATCTATCATGATTTATCATGATCCCGAGAACATATTATACCTCGCCCAAGTCATTCATGGAGAAGTATTGATTCAACCATGCCTTAATAGACTGCAAAACTGGTATCTCGTTTCTAATGAGTAATATGTCATCAACATATTCAATTGAGAAAACGAATTCACTCCCACTAAACCATTTTTTGACATGAGGCTCACATTCATTTTTTATAAAAAAAATTCTTTAATGTCTTTATAAAAAAGAATGTTCTATGACCTGGATGCTTGCCTTAATCCGTAAATGGATTTCTGCAACTTTCATACATTATTGGCATCTTTTGGTGTCACAAAACCTATTTATGTTGTGTCGTGTAGACAAATTCATGATGGTTCCTCTAAAGGAATGTTGTTTTGAAATCCATTTTAAAATCTCATAGTCATGGTTATCTTCCATACTAAGTAAATTTCTAATGTATTTAAGAATTGAAACTTGTGAAAATGTTTTATCGTAGTCAATTCCATGACTCTATTTAAAACCTTTTGAAACTAGTTGTGCCTTATAGGTACTGACTTGTCCTTCCATGTCTAGTTTCATCTTGAATACCCATTTGAAACAAACAAGCTTTACATCAACTAAACGATCTACCAAAATACAGACTTGGTTTTGGTATATGGAATCTATTTTAGAATTCCTGGCTTCTTACCAATTGGCAATGTCTGTGCCACTTACTGCTTTCGTATAGGTTAGAGGATCAATATTATAAAATAATAAGGATTCACCATCCTTGGTAACTGGAAAACCATACAATTTAGGTTCTCTAACCTCTATGGTACACCTATGTAGTTCTTGTGTATCTGGAAATGTTTTTTTCCTCCATGGGGCTTTGTGGAATCTATTCTTATACCAACTCTTATGCACCATGAGCATCAACTACATCGAAGTCTATCTTTCACCGACTATCTCTTTTGGAAATGTTCTCCCTCTCAAGGAATATGGCATGTCATTCCACTATAACCATTTTTTCTATGGGGTTGTATAGGTAATATTCACTATATTCCATGGGTTATCCTATAAAGGTAAACATTTTTCCTCAGGGTGCAATTTTATTACCTGAAGAGTCCTTAACAAACGCTTCACTACCCCACACATGTAAATATGGTAACATGGCTTTTCTTCCACACTATCACTCATATGGAATTCCATTTATTGTTTTTTTGTTACTTGGTTTAGTATCTGCGCCACTTTTTGTAACGCATATCCCAAAAAGGATAATGGAAGACATTCATTACTCATCATTGATCTCACAATGTATAATGTTATGCAGTAAATCCTTTCACTTACACCACCACATTGAGGTGTGTAAGGAGGAGTGAGTTGGGATAGGATCCAAAACTCAAGGATGTAATCAATGAATTCCTGATTAAGATATTCCTCACCTAGGTCTGACCAGAGTTTCTTAATCTTCAGACCATGCTGGTTTTCAACTTCAATAGTGTATTCCCTGAATATTGAATGGAATCCAACTTATACCTCATTAAGTGGATATATCCATTTCTACTAAAATCATCAGTAAATGTTAAGAAGTAAGAGTACCCAACCCTTTCATCAACTGGAAATTTTCCACACACATTGGTATGAACCAATTCAAGAATCTCTTTATCCCCTTCACCTTTCCCACCAATTGGGGATTTGGTAATTTTTACTTGTAAACATGCATGACATACACCCAGTGGTTTTAGTTCATAAGAATGTAAATATCCATCTGGATGTAACATTGTCATCAGTTTCTCATTTTCATGACCTAGCCAGTGATGCTAATTATGTGTGTGGTATGATTTATGTGAATTATCATTGCAATCGATTACCATAACATGGATTGTGTAAACCAACACATAAAGACCGTTGTTTAAATGTGCCCTACCAAAAAACAATTCTATCATTACAAATGAAGAAACATTCATTTCCAAACATGAAAACAAATCCATCTATATCTTGTCTGGATACATAAATTATGTTTTTGGTTATAGAAGTCACATTAAAACAACCATTTAACACCAAGATCATCCCAATTGGAAATGTGGGGTGGTAGTTCCCAAGAGCTACAGTGGAAAGTCTGGCTCTGTTGGCTACTCGTAGATCTACCTCCCCTTGATCAATCTTCTGGAATCTACATGGTACCAATATTTGGATACATATGTGAGCATCAAAATATGTATCTAAAACCCAATTTGTAGAAATAGATAGATTTCATTCAATACCATACACAACTAATGCTTCCCCTTTTTTATTAGGTTAGGGCAGTTCTTCTTCCTTTGGACCTTCAAACCATATGTGAAACGAAGATCCTGATGTTCCCTTTCCTCCCCTTTGATCTTCCTTTTCATGGAAGGATGTGAAGAAGATTTGTGATTAAAGAACATCTCCTTCCCTTTCCTCTTATTCACGATAAGGACAGAAGGCTTTTCACAGTTCATATCTTTGACCACTAGGCGAATGAGGATAAGAAGATCAGATAGAAACTTATCAATGTCGTTCATATTGAAATTGACAACAAAGATAGAGAATCTCAAAGGTAGTGATATGAGAATGAGATCGGTGACTAGTTCTTCTGGGATTTTAAACCATAAAACCTCCAGGCGCTCAATGTGGCCAACGAGCTTGACTACATGAGGCCGAGCTGGGGAAAATTCTCTAATTTTACTATGAAAGAGTGCCTTAGAGATCTCAATACATTCTTATATTTCTCTCACCTGATAAAGAGCACAGAGTGGCGTGAGAATTCTATAAGTATCCATGTTTTCATGAGACATAATTTGCTCACAAAACATTGATGATAACATCAAACATTGAATGTCGACCGTGTCGTTCATATGTTTATCATATACCAGGAAGTTGTCATCCCTCACCTCCTTGGAAAGAGAATTAGGTAATGATGACTCTAGTACATAAGACATCTTTTTATGGCGTAGGATAACCCGAAGGCGTCAAAACCATTCTTGGATGTTACTGCTGGTGAGGATGTGGTCTTTATCCAAATTTGATCGCTGGGAATGTGTGGTTGATTATCTTTTCATTGTTATTCTACAATTAAAAGAGTAGATCATTAGTACATTCTTGATTACATTTTTTGAGACATAATAAATTTTATTAAGTCTCCCACTATTTTATCAAGTCCTAATGGACCTCACCATTGAACATGGAATGACTAGATTCCATGAAATTCTTCTGGAAAGTATCCATATTAACATTCACATAACCCCAAAAGGGTAGGTAATGCTATTAGAAGGTGTTTAGGTAGGTAGGTTAATGGAAACTATGGGTGTGGAGATCCTTGATTTGTTGAGTGGACCCCCCAATCCTGAAATCATGACTTTGGATTTCCTCAACTCTTGCCTCCAATATTACACCAAGTCTAACAAGGGATACTTCTCTTGATGTAATATGGTTATGTCAACATAGAACCATTCATAAGGGCTTCCTATATAAAATTATGTGTCCTAACACGGGTTGGTCAAACACATTGTTTTATTATATTTTTACCATTAATCAAGAAACGATAGATTTGTTATGACTTAATATTTTATTTGAGGGATTTTTAGCTATTATGCATGAATTGATTATTATCATTATCACACACATGTTAATATTAAGTGGAACTTACTTAAGTGATTAACCATGTCTTGATAATATTTACACAAATGTCTAGTTTATTTTAGTTCCATATTGCACGCATGTTTAATTCATTAATTATGTTATCATGACAAAACATCAATAATGATAAACCATGAAACTGACAAAACTAAAATAAAGTAAATTTAATTCTCATAAGCTTTTCTATTGGTTAGTTTATCTACCCATTGATAAACTATCCTTGACCTAGGATAGAAACATCATGAACCTTTTGGGTTCGTGTTTATAGCTTCTGCCTATCCACCTCTGTATCTCCTAGGATTGGTTTCATCTCAGCTCCAGCTAGAACCGCCTCCACTAGCTTGGGAGTTCCATCCATTACATATGCCTTTTTTAAACTCACATGTATGTGAGGGGTAAAAATGGGATTTACATAAAATAAACCTTGGGCACACAAGACCTAAATATTAATGAGGAGAAGCCTCCCATGACATCAAATTTATTTTAAATATATAAATTAAATGACACCATCCACATACAATGGTCTTGTTCTAGATCAGGATTAGTCATACATGCAATGATATTTACACAAAAATAAAACTATAATTAAATTCATTAATCATTCTCATTTATGATAAATCTTGCTGTAATCAATTAATTATCAACTTTTGTTAATCAATAATTTTATATTAAATCCTTTTCTGAATTTCTTGAGATTCCCATCAATCGTAATTTTTAACAAATAAATTCATTTAAAATTATCCTTGTATATAACTTGTACCATGGATGCGAACCAGTGAATTACTATTCATAACAACCCAATGGGTAGAAATGAACATTACACAGATGTTAAACTAAGCACAAATATATATAACACCCATCACATGTTGTGCCTCAACATTACGCCTGCACGATGGTACACATCTCAAGTGTTTGTATAATATAATATTACATTTTAATAAATCTAGGTAATTTGGATGAGTAGAAGACATATATTTCTAAATACATGAAGTTTACTCGTTACATGGTCTCTAGCTAGGAAAAATGTGTATGGGGTACATGATCCAATGCTAACCTGAAGGGACTACACACCGTGTCCATTGGGCCACATTGCGTGTAATCTAGAAGTTGTGTGCCACCTGTTCCTGGTCTACACACAGAGAAATTTAAGACATAGAAAGACTCCAACATATGGATTGGTTTGGAAGAATAGTCTAATGCATTGAATCATGACTACAAGGCGTGTAATGCCGAATACAAGCTGTATGTTCTGGTGTTGTACAGCCAAGAAGTTTTGAACCTTTGAATGAGATCCTCTATTTTATTTTAATCAAAATTTAAAGAAAATATAGTTTCTTTAAGGTGAATGATAAGTGAAAGAGGAGGAATATATCTCAAGATTCAGATTTGCCGAATGATTAAATTGAATTGAAACAACTAAATTATTAAATGCATAATTCATCAATGAAATATTTAAATAATTATAAAATATGATATAACCCCTCTTATACCACTTTATGTTTATGGTCGCAGTAGAAACGTGGTTGAGATGGCTCCCATTTTTTATTTTTACACGGATCAATGATTATTCTAGGATCAATACGACCATGAATTCCATTCTCCACAAAATATAATCAATGGTTTAGATAAAAAAAGATGCCCAAAACCTTTAGAGAGGATCTTTCACATCATGTTTATAATTGAATTAATTAATTTCATACAGAAAATAATACTTTTGTCATTGGTATTTTTTTTGTTGATGATGTTGATCGACCAGAGTGACCCTTCCGGATTATCTCGTTGCGCTTTTAACGATCCAAACTTGAATCACTCTAGTGGTGATCCACATGTGCTCTGATGGCTTCCGAACGACACTACTTGTTCTCCGAGTGCTAGCGCGGGGATGCGAGTGTCTTGTGTCAGTCATTCTTGATTGCTAGTTTTTCGGCCATAATGAATGTCTCTCGTTCTAGAGCGGGGAGATAAGAGGAATAGAGAGAGAAAATGTTTGGCTTAACAATTCACATTTCACGAGGTATGTGGTGTGGTGTGGGGTAAGGCATAATAAGGGTACTTGCATATTTATATACAAGGAATTACAAATACAATATTTTATTTCATAAGAAAAATGAAATTAATTTATGAATATATATAATAAACATGCTTTTAATAATAATACAAAGTCATTATTTATAGTGTGCCAACTTGTGTAAAAATGAATTAAAAATAAAATTCTACCTCACAAAATAATAGCAGAGTTATTTTAATTGTGCTCACTAGTTAAATAACTTTTACCATCTTGAAAATAATTATTTTACTACCGAACCGACCATGGTATGCTCGAACTCTACTTCCATTTATTAAACACCTGAATAAATAAATAAATAATTCAATCTATTAGATTAATATTTTATTTAGAAACTAGTAAATAAATATTTATTAAATATTCAATAAAATAAATAAATATATTTTATTAAATTTATGAAATCATCTAATCTTAAATAAAATAATTCCATGGTCATGATAATAATATTTATTTCATTAATTAAATTCAAATAGTATTTAACCAAGACCACAAAAAATAGTTTGTGTGTCACCCTCTAGAAATATTTCTTGTGGGATTAGGCGGGTTTACCTAATGTCCAAGAGAACTATTTAGAAATGGTTCAAGGCACCCACGAGAAAGAACATATAGTTTCACCATCGACATCGACATACAAACTCTCACCGTGTAATATAATCCTTCATCTCAATAACTCGACAAACAGGTTTCTTGATTGTGTCAACAACTTTTATGCTTGATACATCATTCTTTGACTACTTGAAATTTACTTCTCATTACACCATGGCCATGGAATTTCATGTGATGGTTCTATTTCAATCAAAGGGCCGAGAAATGAACATCCATAAATGGATTGGAAAAATCCTTCTTCGACTTATCCATTAATAACAATCCACTCCTGACGCACCCATCGTATCCTACTTCCCTCCAACTATCTACATGACAGTTTTGGTCAGTAAATCAATGTGTGTATGTAATTAAAAGTATTAATGATAATATTAAAGTCTAAGGATCATTACAGATGCATGAAGATAGAAATATCTGATGACACCAAAACATGTGGAATTCTATTTTGTGGGTATGTTCTCATAATCTCCTATCATGGTGATTTCCAGGTGCGAACTTCATGAGAGGAAGCCTCATCAGCAAACGAGTACTCGCACCTGACAATATACATGCTATGTTTCCCTTCATAGCATTTCATCCAACTGCATAACTATATATTAAAATATTGTCATAGCATTTCATGTTTTTCATCGTAGTGGGGAAATAGCATGACCCTATCAATGCAAGAAATAATCTAGGACATTATTACATTATGGTCATGAAGAACATTGAACAATATGTAATAATACATTAAATATCCATGTAATCAATGTAAAGCCACATGGTTCTAGAACCCCAACTCTTACAATTTAAATACGGGTAAGACTATGTATGAGTCAACGGGTAGAAAAATATCATGGAAATTTGTCAAATGATATAACTAGTAGATTAATAGAAATTATATTCCTATTTAGATACAGAAAGTGGGTGTGGCTCTAGAAAATATGTGAAATTTTTAATAACACTAAAAAGTGTATATTGGGGATGACTTGATCATCACCCGGTGTACGAAAATGGGCCTTATTACTGTTTGTTAAAGATAGTTCAAGGTAAAATTGTAACATTTTTTGATGTGATTGTGTTAGTTGATAGAGCATGTTAGTTTTTTGAAAAATATGGTTCACATGGTGATTTTAAAGGTCCAGTTATATTATTTAAAATTTATGTTGGGAAAGGAAGTTGTGTGCAAGATTGATGGTGGTTATGAAACTTGTTCAAAAGGCATGATTCATGATTAGAATGAAAAAAAATGGAAAAGACAAGATGCACATTAAATATTTGAAAATGGGAATGGAAGAAACATGGGTTCCCAATGAAACATCAAATGGGGTTTTTCACACTCAAATATAATCTTTCCCAACATGGATAATCGTCAGTGCAGGGGTTGACAACACCTATAAATAAGAAGTGATACCCCTTATTTGAGAGAGTTCAACACTTGGAGAGAATCCGAGATATAGATAGAATAAAAATTTTATTGAAAATGTAGTTTCACTAAAGATTTTGAGTTGAATGGAAGCTTAGAAAGTGGCGCATAAAATTTGTGTTACGCATAAGATTGATGTTACGTACATGTGGTGTTTCAAGATAAAATTAGAATCTTGTGTGCAATTTAGTCATGTTGCATGTAAGACTCAATAAGGGTTGCATAAAAGATTTTGAGTTACCTAGTAGAGTTGTGTTAAAGTTATATTTATTGGTGGATGAAAGTGGGACATCAGTAGATCATCTACATATATCAAAGGATGCATTAATTTCTTATAACGAAGGGACCTACAATTCTATAAACTATGAGTGGATCTTCTGATAAAGCAGTGATATCATATCTATTGAGAGATCAGTGAGCATTCAAGTTGTGATTGGTTGTAAAACAAGAGGGACATTGAGAATTCTATGATATTTGTAAATAGTAGGGCGCTTTTAGTAGATTTGGTATATCAAAACATCTCCAGTGTATGCTCTTTCCACGTAGCCTATTGAGGGTGAACCATGTAAAATTTCTATGTTATGTTCTTGCATTATGATTTTTTATACTTTTCAATAGGAAGAAGAGAGAATAGATTTTTATATAACAACGAAACACGATCAATAAGGGTAGTTGTTTTAATCCATCATACCCAGATTGACCACCCCTCTCATGGAATGTAACCTAGTGGACCAAAAAGTTTCTCATGTAGTTTCACAATCATGGGGAATATTCTTGGTAAATTTACAAACCCATTATAAACCAAAATTAAGGAGATAAAAAAATGCGGATTATTAATGAACTCGGATAATCCAAAGGAATCCAATATTATTAAAAAGGAGTCTTAATTAATACATCGTATAAGTAATTTTTCATAATTATTTTCTTCCACAATATAAATATGATTAATCACTCTATGTTTTTTGGTTTTATTAAATATAATTAACTAGAAGGACCATGATAAATGATGAATGTGAAATAGAATGTATTAATGAGAAACTAATTGGTATGATAACCGAAAGGAAGGGTATATTAATTATTCTTAATTAGTCATCATGGCATATGATTTATAACATCCACCTTAACCAATTCATCGACACACCAAAGAAAATAAAGGTAGAGGTCAATTAGAGTTCATGTGGTGGAGACCATCGATTAATAATGATTCAGCTTCCTATATGTAGAGAACGTGGGATGAACCACTTCATGGGTTTTATAAATGATTGTAGAAGATGTTTTCTATTTGGAGAATATGGGAACAAAGGAATCAATTCTCAATGGAAAATGAAAATTATCTTTCAAATAAGTTGAAATGATAATATCGGTTTCTATAAGGAAACATCAATAATGAAATGTTATAATTATTTAATGTATGAGAATTATAAAAATCAATTTCCTTAGGAGAATGGCATTTAAGAGAATCAGTAATGAGGACTGAATAATGGCTATACTTCTGATGATGAAAAAACCCTGAATAAAATATGGGGGAAAAGGGGTATTATAGAATAAGATGACGAAGAACAATTAATTGTTTATGAATTAAAATGGATTAATGAAATTTTTATGTATTACAATTAATAATTATGTTCTATGAATAATGAAATAAAAAAGAATGGTTTAATTCTTGTTATTGATTAATTATTTTCATTAATATTTTGAATAGTTTTGATAACCTAGATAATTTATTTAATTAAAAGGGTGTATTTTTTTTTATAAAACACATCATTAAGGGAATATAACCTTAAATAAATTCGCAATTCTTGGGAAATGATTCTTAGTTTTGAAAAAGAGATGATTTAAATGGATAATGTAAATTGTATTGTAATGATTTCCTTTAAAAGGATTAATTACATTGTGGAAAAGTTCTTTAGGATGTCATTGATAATGTTTACATCATTTTTTGGATAGATATTATATATTAAATAAACTAGGATTTTTTATTAGGAATGAGGAATATATTTTTTATAGAATGTATAGTTTCATTATGAGTTTATACTAATTAAATATATTTTTCAATATTCTAAGAGACTATATGATCATATTTTTTAGATAATTTTTATGTGAAATTAAGATATACTTCATGATATTTGGGGATTACTGATAAATTGATTTATGAAAATTAGTGGCCTTTATTATGAATTACTGGATTTCAATTTGAGAAAATCATGAAGAGGCTTATGCTTATCTATTCAGGAAATATAATATATTGACCATCGGATATTCTTGGTTAACATAATATAACAATTATATTTTTGATAAGAGAAAGAGAAATAATGAATGACTTATCATTATTTTATGGATTATATGATTCAATTGTGGTTTAGGAATAAGACAATAATCTTTGTTTCATAGTGTAATAGATGAAGTGGTAATTGAATGATGAACAACCAAAGGATGAGACTGCTCTATAAAATAGAATAAAATAATTTGACTATATATTTTCAAGAAAATTATTCAAATTTATGAAAATGAAATTTAAATATAATGGTGAACAATTACAATCATTTCAGAAAAAATTAATGGTCTATTAACCCATCATATATTTAAAACATTAGGTTGTTTAATTTCTCCATAAAATGTTCTTTTTCACTATCTATTATTATTTAGTTATTATTTTTCTCTTATATTTAAATGTTATCACATCATACATATTTTCAAAAAATTGTAAGGATATTATGTGTTATTACATATGATCTTCAATAATTTCTTTATCACATTTTAAAAGGGTGTACTTTTAACCTATTTTAGGATGTGCATTACCAGGATGGTATTTAAGATGTTATACAATATTTTATCATGAAAAAATATTAATAGAGAGGTTGAAATTTATTTAAATTGAGTATAATCCTTCACTGAAATATATTTTAGTATTATTTTTTCCCAAATAAATTTTATATTTTTAATATTTTTTGTTTTACGCAACCATGAGTTTTGCTTGCATCAATGAGAGTACTATGTTTGGATTTAATTATAAGAAACATTACATTTATCTTTAATTACAATAAAAAATATACTAGGTGTAACAACAAGGTCCTGGTGAATGCACGAAAACCATTCCTTAACATGGTCGTCAGGTCCTGGCCCACCTGGTTCCACCAGTTGCCCCGCAGACAAGTGTTCCCCACCCTGGGGCCCTCCCACATGCCCAAACGGGTTATTAGATCAATGATGTACCCCACAAGCCAACACATGTACATTTCAACGTGCTTTTTCCTCACTCACACACACCCTGGGAAACAACTCAGAAGGTCACCCATCCAGATCACTACTCTAGGAAAATCACGTTTAAATGTTGTGTTCTAATATGGTAGGCTCTGAAAAAGGTAGGTGTACATTGATTACACGAGTCACATAATTTAGTCATTTAATGATTTATCATTCCAGGGTGTTACAAACACCCCCCATAGAGAAAAATGTCGTTGTTGTGGGCCTACGTCTCAACCCAGGCAGTGAACCACTCTTAAGGCTGGGTACCAAATCTTAAATGTAGAATTCTAATCAGGTAGGATCTAGAAAATGAAGGTGAAACTTTTTAAAACGAGTAATATCATTTATTCATTTAACGTTTTATCATTATGAGGTGTTACAATCACCCCCCTATATCACATCGTCACCATTATGGGCCAACCTCTCAACTTAGGCAGTGAACCACACTTCAAGCTGGGTACCAGCTCTGATACAAAATGAAACAACTAGGTTCATGTGATAGCACAGACACCCTGCCTTAATAAGGCCTTCGGGTCTTGGACAGCCATGTACCACCAGTTGCCCCACAGACACGTGTTCCCCACCTTGGGGCCCACCCACGTGCCCGAACGGGTCACCATAGGGGCCAACCACATGCCTGAATGGGTCATCTGATTAATGATTTTCCTCACCGGTCAACACTTGTCTCTTCTAGTGTGCTTTTTCATCACTCACACATACCCTGGGAAACATCCCAGAAGGTCACCCATTTAGATCACTACTCCTGGCCAAGAATGCTTAACTATGGAGTTCTAATCCGGTAGGCTCCTGAAAAGGAAGGTGTGCCTTGTTGACAAGAGTCATATCATTTAGCCATTTAACCATTTACCATTACGTGGTGTTACACTAGGATTTTGTTACATGAATTACTATGTTTATCATTAGAGACACAAGTATATATAATTAAATATTTATTGACAATTAATTTATAAATAAAAAAACTATATTAGAATTAATGAAATATTTTTCTCTAATCTATTTTATATATAAAAACATGTTTTACAACTATAAATTACACAAAAAATAGTTGAATGATTTTAGTGAAATGTATATTTTGTATATTCTATCCAATGATTAAAATTATTTTTATGTGTTTTAATGAAAATGGATAGGACGAAATCCAATTTTACACTTAAAATGGTATTTTCTTCAAAATAGTTTTTTTCACCATCTTAACACTTATTTTAAGGCAAATTTTTTACACTAATAGATGAATGTTAGAAAAAATATACATAATTTTTACATTCATCTTTTGAAAATTATCTTCGATTTAATTTTTAATAATTTTAGAAAGGGATATTTGTTTTTTGAAAAATTGTGAATTTTAACAGTTTTTATTAAGAAATTTAATTTTTTTAAAGAATTTAAAAACATATAATATTATTACTATTTTATTATAAGTATCATTAGATAAATTATAACTATATTAATCCAAAATATTTCATTATATTCAATGTCATTTTAAATTTTGATATAAAAACATTTCAGTCTTTTGAACAATCTCTCTCTAGAGATCCACTTTCTTGTCCCGACTGCGAGTATAAATTAATATTAAAGTTTCTAACTTTTTAGAATCGAGTTTGTAAAATGTATTAAAATATTCTAATTAGAAATATTATTATTATCTAGTGCATTAAACAAAATTTAAAACATAATTAATAATAAAAATCATGAAAATTATATGTTGTGATTGAGGTTGAATTGGGTTTTCCCGTGGTTAAACAGAAAGGATAAGAGTAAAAAATATATATATCCTTTTCCAGAATCCATTTTATGAACATATTTCAATATAATCTATTCAAATATTGATAATTTCTTATTTTGGATCCTTTTTCATGTGAATAAAGGTTCACACCATTTTCTTTTCAAAAATGACAAGTGTACAACTCACATAACAAATAAATGGGAATCAATTCTCACTTACTCATCACGCATCCAAATCAAATTTTATTTTCCAATACAAGATTAAATATCTTTATTTATTCCCTTCATCTAATCCTATAAAATTTGTTTTTTGAGGAAAATAAAACATGGGTTTTGTTTGATGAACATGTAACATCCCCATTCATTAGTATTAATATTTTTTCTTCCTCAGACTTCTTAATTTTTTTACACATGTGGATATAATATCCCTAGTATCGTCCATATAATTTATAGTTATTTATTTAAGTCTCATTAACAAAAAATATAAATCCTTGTGACTTTATGAGCATTATTTTTGTAAATAATTAATTTTATTAGATGTATTGTGTTACACGATACATTTAGTCCCATTTAATTTATACTTTGCTATGGTAGGCCTTCGTTACAAGTGACACCGATGTGGGTTTCAATACACATATCACCGAGTTTCTATGAAACGTCATTTTATTATTATAATTATGTAAATGAGATAGACATAACATAGAAATTATACATGGTAATATGACTATTAATAAGTTATTTTGAAATATTTTTTATAATTGTTTAATTTGAAAACATATTTATAATAAGACATTCAATTTTTCGTAAAGTATATATTTTTGAAAATACTATTCTCTTTAAAGAAATAATATTTATGTTCTTCTATATAAAACAATAAAATTATTTTCCTTTGTAGTTTTAAAATTATAATTTGATTACAAAAACATAATTCTCGAATTCACAATTTCAAAATTATCCTTGTGTGGATTTTTTTTTGTTACACCAAATTTTTTTATAAATAGTAAAAAATACTGATTTTTAATTCAAAACTGATTTTCACCTAATTTTTTTAAATTTTTAAATTATAATTTCTGTTTACAGTTATTTTAAAAAAGATCATTTATACATTTAATAATATGATTTAGATAATTGGAACCATTTTTATCAAATTCATATATACAAGCTTAGCTAATATTTGAACATTATAACATTTAAAACTTAGTTTCTTACCACATATATATGATTGAAAATATTACTAATTTCCCCACTTATTTTTACTGAAATTTGGAAGAAAATTCATAATTTTTTTTAATAATATTAAAATTTATTGTATAATATTTTGAACACAATATTTGGCCAATAATATTTGTGAAAACATTTAGAATTAATTACAATGTGTATGCTATGGTTAAGTATAATAGGGGACTAAACCATATTAGTAAGATGAAAATGACCAATACAGTTATTCATCCACTATTTGATGGACATATATCATCCATAAACCTTTAATTGTTGTGTTTTTTTGGTTTTATATGAAAATTTTAGGTAATAACGTGTGAACACCTAACCTACCAACAAAAATTCCAAGCATGTACCCTCCCTCAACTATAAGAGGCCATCACATCTCCCTTTATTTACACCTCTAAAAATATTTATGTTCATCCATATCTATCCAATACACTTCCCAAAATTCAACCCTTCCTATATTAATCATTGATTTGTGTATAAATCCATGCAATAAATCCCTTTGGTGCAATCAAAAAAGGAGCTACAAATGGAAGAGGTAACAATCTTCTTCTTGCACTATTCCATATTTTATTTCTACACAACCACAATTAATCATCATACATACATAAATAATATTATAAGTGTCATAAATATTCTATGATGTTTCTGTGAAATGTTTTCAACCTAAACATACACACAATTCCATCTAATGGGTAATGTTCATATTGTTCCTGTGTATGATGAACTACCACAACATGAAATGATGATGTTCATTTTTCATTTAACACATATAATGGTTGGGAATTAGGATGAAAAAAATATATGATACATACGAAATATATTAAGTATGAATTCTTCTTTAATTGTTTTATTACTCATACCTTCATGCTTTCCATTTTTTTAAATATGAATATTTCATTTGGGGAATTGTGGACTGCCACCTCCTCAAAGCAATTTGATTCATTTATAAATTAAATGGAATGTATTAAATAAGGGTTTAGTAAAATTATATGATATATATGGAATATTAATTATTATGTAATGATATTATAAATGTAACCATATATGTCTTTTACTTTCGTTCTTAAAAAAAATTGAAACAACGTTCATGCCTATATACGACATTCCGTCTCCATGAACAGTTTATTAAATTACAAATATCTATTTTATATCTATTATTATAAATATTTTTATTCAGAATATATTTTATATTTAAATAATTTTTACATTCCTGAAATCATGATATAATTATGAGTACAGAAATATAACAAATTGAAACACTTGTGAAAAACAAAGCACATATTACCTGAAGAGAAAACATAACATGGAATTGTAAATAAGAGGTTATTTGAAAGCCATAATAAAGCCATATATTGTATTAGGAACAAGAATATGGTTTCATATAATATGTATAATAAACATATATTTATTATATCGGGGTTTTATGAATAAAATGTAATTCAAGAAACATGTTTAGGGGATTTCAAGTCTCACTTTTATTTGTATGTGATTAGCTCCTAATTCAACAATCATTATTTTTGGTAGCGTATATTCTACCAATTAATGTATTCTGTGGTTTTTATCATTATATTTATGTGTATTTACATATCTATTTTGTGATATATCTTTCATGGGGTATATGTTTCAAAATATAAAAAATAATTACTGTTTTTGGTGTCTAGGTTTTTTCTTTGCGACACACGCAATGAACATCAAAAACCATGTTTTCAAAAATGATATAAAAATGATATTTTATGAATATTTACAATGAAATAGTATATATATTTTATATTCATTTAAATCATCCTTTATAATTTTAGAATATATTTTAAAAGAAATTGTATTTAATATTTTTTATATTTTTTTTCATAAAAATAGAATATTAAACATTTTATGTTTAATTTATATGTTTTAAAGGGAAAATATTTGCAACATTTATTCATGTTTACATAAAATGTTTGGAAATATTTCTATTCAAATGTCCTTATATATTAAAGGATTTTATTAAAGAATGATATTTTCCTAACTAAATGTTTTTAAAATCATATGTCTATATAATTTTCTATCTTAGATGAAATCCATTATTGGTACAAATTTCATTATTTTAAAAATGATCATTTCATATTCTTTATTTGAGTTCTTTTTTTTTTGAAATTTTCTTTATGATAATCATTTCTATTTCATGGGTTATATTCCTATGAATCCAATCTTTTAATGGTTATATTCTTATAAACCATGTTTCTTTTCAAGCGTTATTTATTGATGAAATAGTTATAAAAACTATATTTTTTCATTTGTTATGATAGGATTACATATTTATGACACTAATTAAAATTCATTAGTTATGATATGATATTTATTAATCCCATTTATTTTTATGGTTTATGATATGATGAACGTTTAATTACATTGTTGTGAATGTTTGAATGATTTTATTATGAGGTGGATGTGACATATATGCACTTTTAATTAATTGGTTCAATATTTTATTCTCATAAGATAATTAAATGTGTCAAATCTAAGTACATGACCCACTATGAGAAGATAGGGGAACCAGATCCTTAACTAGGAAAGGACTGAAACTAGGAATTGTGGTGTGCCCCACCCAGTAGGTGTAGTCACTATGATGATGGAAGATGCCGAAACACAATACAATTTGGGATGGTGTGGAAACCTATTCCCTTAAAAGGACAGGACTACAATTGTGGATGGAGGTGTGTTAGAAATACTAGTTTTTTACACTGGAAAATTGATTATATTTTATGGAAATGTTTCTTGAATTATTGGGATTGATTTTACATGAAAATATGTATACCCCAATTCATGCCCATATTATATTGATTTTCATTCAAGGATTATTCTATTACTTCTCTTATAATTCATGTCCAATGAACATCCAATCACTATTTCTTGTTTAATATTTTTCATCTTTTATAAATAGGGTATGACCTTACAATGTCATGATCATGTTACCATACCCTTATTCTCAGGATTATACATACATATATATATTTATTACACTTATTTGGAATATGATCTCACTCCTTATTATGATTAATTCAGGATGATATAAACGTATTTATTATGTATGGGCTTTCTGAGAAGGGCTATTTTCATTAAGAACCTAA
This sequence comes from Viscum album, assembly GCA_963277665.1. NCBI lineage: Eukaryota > Viridiplantae > Streptophyta > Magnoliopsida > Santalales > Viscaceae > Viscum > Viscum album. The sequence goes on along the minus strand of OY728127.1, from coordinate 1,226,081,169 downwards.
TGGGGAATAATGTTCCTCACTCATGTATCATAGTTTATATTTCCATGCATCTAAAATCACTAGTCTAATATGGTCTTCGGGAATCTTTTTTGTAATGATTAAATTATTATACATAAATGATGTAAATTCTATATATATTAAGACTATTATTATATAATTTTTATTAGAGAAAAATAATAGTTAACCTTTTGAAACTAGAATAACAAAATTATATTGATAACTCAAAGGACATGTGCATGAGTAAGATTATGGATAAAAAATGTGTAGGAAATGTCATGGAAATTTTATTAAATGATAGAGAGAGAGGTCTTACTATAATTTATACTTGTATGTATATTATAATTGGATGTGGTTATGGACCATATTCACCTCCTTGTATCCACTCATATAAAGTGTGTTGTTCTTAGGTTGAGCGTGAGATGGTATATGATAATGGTCCTAAATATACACCTAGTTTGACACTCCTGAATTATATACCCTATAAAATTTCAAATGATGCATGAACTATCATGATATATTTAAAAATAACTGTATATGAAAATCTTAGGATAAAAATATGGTTTCATAAAATATGGATGGTGTCATAATTCAGACACCATATAATTGAGTTTTCATGATAATGTGGATCCTCTGAAAACTATTTCTTAAACTATGATAATGGATTCATTCACAAAAGTGTGTCACCATGTGGTGAACCTATATTATTTGACAAAAAATAATGATGGATCAATACAGATATACATTGATAATCAAGGGTTCAATAGAATCGTGATCAATAACCAGTATATTATTCCTCATATTGATGACATGTTTTTTCAATAGTGCAGAGCTCAATACATTTCCACTACTGAACATCAATCATGACATCATCGATTGAGGATCAATAATTAGGAGATATTCATGTTTAAATTTCATAAAAGGTATAGACACTATGAATATATAGTGATCCATTTTGGTCTTACTAAATCCCTTGTTGTTTTCATAGATTTAGGAAATATAGTCTTTAGAGATTACCTTGATCAGTTTGTGGTAGTAGTTATAGTTGATAATAATATATATTCAAAGAGTATTTAATACCATTAAGACCTCTTCATAGTTGTACTAATGACCTAGTGGAAAGATAAATTCAATGAAAAATTTAAAAATTATGAATTTTGGGTTTTGAAGGGTTCATTTTTGGGTCACATAATCTCATGAGATGGTAGAGCAGTAGATCCATCAATGAAGGAGGCTATTGAATTTTTTTCTTGACCAAACGTGGTGATTTAGAATCATAGTGTTTGGGAATTATATGTATATTATCGTTATTTTTTTGGTAATTTATCATGAATATCTCTTCCTGAGATTAACTTGACTCAAAACCATTCCATGTTCTTCTGGGCATATTAATGTGAGGAATGTTTCAAGTCACTGAAGAGAAGGCTAGTTAATGTAGTTGGTCTTCTGTTATCATATACTGGAGAAGGGTGTTTAGTCTATAATTATGAATCCAATAAGTTATTGGGATGTGTAATTATATAGAAAAACATGGTTATTTAGTATTCCTTGATAAAGATGAATATTTATTGAAACAAATAAACCAACCTATGATTTGGGGTTTGTAGGGGAAATTTTAACTCTAAAGATATTGGGGAATCATATTTACATAGAAAAGAGTGATTTATAAACCGATAGTAAATGTATGAAATATATATTATCATTGAAAGAGTTGAACATGTTCTAGAGATTATGGTTAGAGCTAATAAAGGATTATGATTACTCAATACATTACCACCATGGTAAAGAGAACGAGTTGGATGATTATTTGATTCAAAAGGATCATGATAGCTTATCCATGATAGGGATTTCAAAAGTACAAATATTTATGGATTTATAAATGATGTATTTAGAAATATTAAATAATGGGGAGAAATATTATTTCAATAAATGGAATGTTAACAACTACATCCAAGTGAATATCAAAGTGGACTAGAAAGATGATGTTTAGATACAAAATAAGGATAATGATGTTTTTGAGTTTAACCTTATTCAAGAAGAAATTAATAGAGTCATGAACAATGTATGTTATCCTTATATAATTTATATAGATGTGGATCTATTTGTGGAATCCCATATTTCATCATTATCTATTCACCATGTAATAAAAAATGTTTTATATATGCTTGATACAATACTTTTAGTGGGATTAATTGAAGATGTATATCACTGAGTTTATATCTTAATGTTTTGTATCATATTAGTTTATGAAAATGTTAAAAAAATCTATTATTTTGATTCAACCTTCACCCATACCATATTTGAAATCAGAGAATGTCACTATGGATTTTTTGGCCTCCTCAAAACCTCTAATGGGTTTAATTCTATATAGGTGGTAGTCAATATCCTTACTATGTCAACAGACTTCATTGTTATTAATTAAAAAATCTATCTTGATCATATATAAAGGATATACATTAAAGGAGTAACACCCCAAGCTTCCACGGTACGTTTTCCTTTGAATAATGCAATGGCTTGCATTGTACGCGACTTCGAGATTCTAACACACCACAACCAATCAAACAAGCCATTATGAATAGGAATACCCACCTTTTGAAATTTTATACATTTTATCTTTCAAAATTGACTTCATTTTTGGATTCGGAATGTCGATATTAGATTAGGGTGAATTTATGGTACTTTTCGGATAACTTTTATATTTTGATGAATAGTGAAAATTACTAAATTTTAATTAAAAAATTATTTTTTAATCGAAATAATTAATAGTGATGAATTATGAATTTGAGTGATTTTAAAATAAAATTAGATTATATTTTTACTATTTAATCCAATGGTGGTCATTTGACATTATTTCACATTTAAACGGGACATAAGCAAGTGTCAATCTTTAGATAGTTATTGTTTCTTAAAAACACGCTCTTTGGTTTTATCAACGAGAATTAATTATAAATTAATTAATTCCACTTCTATGTTTTGAATTTGGTAAAATAGACTTCATTTTTAAATTCTGAATATCAAAATTATCTTAGGGTTAATTTTTTGTATTTTTCTAAAAACATTCAATTTTTGATGAATAGTGAAAAACAATGAGTTATTATTTAAAACCAAATTTTTATATAAAAAATAATTAACTTTATTTAAATTTATTTTAGGTCAATATAGATACATAATACCTATATATGTTCAATTTAACTCATTGGAGTCATTTTTTAATAATATTAGATATTCAAAATTTTATTGAACATTTCACTATCTTTTACCCAACTCCTAGTAGAATTTTCAAATTCATATAAAACATAATTTTACCACTTCTGTGAGTGGAATCTAAAAAATATGAAAGCCATGGTTAACCTCATAAAATAATACGTGGTTCAATAAGATGAAAATAATTTTTTGTGAATAGTAACTTTTGACATATTTACCGCGGTTAAAGGTAAATAGGGTAATTCAAGGTAAAAATAATTTTATAATAATTCAAAATTACCATAACAGTTGTCCTAAACTTATTAGATGAGTCATGGTAGACCATGGGCATCTTTGGGTTGATTTTGGAACCCCTTGGAGCCACTTATGAATGATAATGACACTGTAGATTAATTAATTTAAAGTAAATGCAAAATCGACAAAAACAACTTTTAGTAATTAATTTTTTATAGTGTTATATAAGTAAACTTTTTCACTAAAAATATTCATTTTAAAGCTAAGAAGAATTAATACAAAATTTTATTTTATTTATAATTTTTAGGCATTAATTTATTTAATTTATTAATGACACAATGGTGATGCAGTAATTACCCAATTAATGAAATATTAAAATAATTGATATTATAAATATCAAAATAAGTGTAATTTGAGACATTTTATGAATTCAGCTAATTTAATAGAATAATATGACATAGTAGGTTTGATTATATGATTTTTTAGAAGTAATAATGCTATTATAAATTTATCAAAAAAATACCTAATAGTGTCAAAATTGACACAAAATGATTTTTTAAAACAAATATTATATTATTAGTTGATATTCGGTTCCAAAAAATATAAGGATCAACCAAAGTAATTATATAATGAAAGGAGTTTTTAATAGATTACTTGGTGGTCTCTTGGAAGTATATAGTACGTTTCTTAACTATATAATATAAAAATACAAAGAGACATGGTAAATGTCAAACTATTTTACTAAGAGTTAATTCTAAATGTTAAGGTTAATATAGTGACCCAAAACTGTCTAAAACCTATTGGTTGAGTGGTTTTAGACCCATACCAACCTTATCCTATAATTAATACATTTTTGAGATTTTAAAAACCAAAAATAATTTTATTATAAAATAATATTACAAACTTTTCCAAAGGTTCCCCTCAAACCTCTTATAAAAGTGCACTCCCCCTTATCTCTAATTCACACTTTCAAAGCCCTTTGGATCGGCTAATACCTGTCCCAAAATCCTCTAAACTTCCCTCAATTCATCCTAGAGTCCCTTCTTTTGTCAGAAAGACAACTTAAAGAGCACTTTTGATCCAATCAAAATGAAGGACTGGAAGAAGATGTAATAAGTTCACCAACCTCTTTCAAGTTATTTTCTTCTTCCAATTATTCACTATTTGTTATTTCTATTCTAAAATAATAACTCTAGTATATTATATATACTTTTATGTTATTATAAATATGGTACAACCATATTCATTATTCTATCCATCATTTGAATGACTTGTCACCATATGTGCGTACGTACGGATTACCATCTCCACGTCGTGGTGTAATTGTTATTCAATATATTAATATTTGGATGGGTATAATAATGATGTGAAATTCATGTAAATAATAAATATAACATGATAATTATTCTCTATATATGATATACCATCCAATTATATATTATTTTAATATCAAAAGATTGATATTATCACTCGTGCGTACGTACGGACTACCGTCTCCACGAATGCGATGAGATTAATTTCCCATCGTATCAATTAAAAACATAATTTCATTTTATGATTAAAAATAATGTTTAGAGACATGATATAATTCTGTATATGAATAATATACATCCAATTCATAAGAAATTTGGATCACATAACAAAGAATATAAAGGAAAATGAATCTGTTTACAACCAAAATGATGATAATACTAAGATATTATTAACAAATCAATGTTAACAGATCATATATGATATCATATTAATGTATATGATTCTTTTATAATTCAATAAAAATTATTTCACCATTATACAGGAGGTTAACCTACCCTTGACCAAGGAAAAAGTACAAAGTAATGGGTTTGTTATCTCACATTTAATTCCATGAGAATTCCATTGATCACCACTTATTTATTGCTTGTGGTGTGTTTACTACCCATGATTGTATTCATTGTGTAATTTAATTTAATTTATGGATATTTACATCATCATTGTATGATCCTTCTTTCATGGGTTTATGTTTCGTATGTTACCTAATCGATAAGGGAATTTGAAATTTCAATTTCCACTCATTCAGCTTTATGCATACTTCATTGATTATTTTTCTCCAAAATTATGTGTGGAATTACTACTAATTTGATTATGTTATAATTTCCACTCCCCTTTCTGTGGTTATACTTTTGATACACATAATCACTCCATTGATAATTTCTCAGGTCATCAATATGAACTTGATAAGAGTAATTTTAACTCAATCTCCATTTGTTGAGTTAAGAATCCAATTCATTGGTGTAGTTTTTACACGAATATGTGGGAATGTCCTCTTATTGATTTACATTGAATATCCAATCATATTAAGTGTATTTATATTTGTAACGCATAATTATGTTGTTGATTTATCGTTGACCTAAGCATACAATCTTTATAATAGATTTCATCTCAATTTACACTCCATTGAGACTTCTTTGTTGTTATACACCAAATCACTTTTATATGGTGTATATAATGTGATTTGACATAGTATATCATGAATCCCTTTATTCTCATGATTTTATAATGTTTTGATTACCTAAATTATTTGTATTCAAGTGCCTCTCTTTTGGTTAGGAACTCTAACTAAAATATCATTTTAAATATGTTAAAGATTTATTATTCTAAATATTTCTCATTAATGTCCATGTTTTAAAAATGTTTTTAATGATTTATTTATACATACATAAATGTTATAAAATTAAAACTCATTTTAAATGTTCAATGTGGTATTGGACTCTTTGATTCAATAATCTATTTTTAAATGGCTTCTTGACAAATAGTGTGACTTTTAAATGCTTTTCATGAAAAAGGGTGATATATATCTCTCAAATAGTTTTGATGATGATTTTCAACTATGTTAATATCATTCATTATTCTCGATTGAGGTTAATCTGTTACAATACAATCTTCCATATTGTATTGAATGAGTTATGTTTGATTGTGGATGTGCTATTTTATTACCATTCATAGTTTGTGGATAAAGTATTGACATTTCGTATTCCAGTTTTAATATAAATGTTTATGTTATGTTTAAAAAAATTTATATGAGGAATGCATTGGACTTAGTAAGTGACGGGTATAGCCCATTATAGCTCCTTGATACATCAGCAGGTCTCATGAAGCAAACTAGAGTCTTGTCACAAGGCCTTGACAAAATCTTATTTGCAGTCCTGGCACAAGGCCTTGACTAAGTGGTTATGATAGTCTTGCATTTTTCATTCCATCATTATGAATGTGGTTATTGATATAGCATGTGATTATTCAACTAGTAGAATATCCATGTGAATAATAAAATGGCATTATTTGATTTTATCATTTCCAAAATATGTTGAAGGTCATGTTTAAAAGGCTTTTGTTCTAGTCTTATACACTGCCTTAAAAGTTTATGCTTATTTAGGAAATTTTCCGCTATATTTTTATCCTTACTGAGCATCTGAGATCACACCTTTCTATGATTTTTTTTGTTTTCCCAGGATATGAATATGTATTTTATGACTTACATGCAGGGATAGTCTGAGTGGATATTATTGTGGTCTATGGAAACAATGTTGTCATAGTTTTTCATTTTATAATGTAAAGTAATCCATATAAATGTATATAGTAATTCCAAGGATACTAAACTAATCATTCTTTTGAGACATGATATTTAGTTATCATGCCAATGTTATGTAATAATGCACCGACTCTGGGCTTCTGGGGTCAGGGTGTTATAGTTGGTATCAGAGGAAGATTAGTAAAAACCTTTGAAGGTAGATTTAGATAAACTCTGATTAGAGTACATAGACCTAAGACGGACTTTGAGGATTAGTATAGAAGAACTTCCGAGAATTTTAGTATTGTATATATTTTGTGAGTATTTCAAGAAATACAACCATGTCTGGATACGATAAGGTAGAGGTGGATCTGGGCCAGATTTATCTGAGGGTAAAACATGAAAACACCACTTTGAGATAGACTGGAATGGGAACTAGTGCACGACAATGGGTCGTGCTGCACTCTTGCCTACTACACTCTCAGGGGATATGCTTAGGATAATTTACATTTTCTTTACAAACCAATTTGTCTATTTTAATATAAGATGGGAATAAATGGCCTTGGTTAATCCTAAGGTGTTTCAAATTAAAAATATGGTGTCATGATATTCTCTAAATGATTTTATGACTACAGTTACTCACACAATGCTTTTTGGTTTTAGTCAATGGATGGATTCCAAGGATGTCCTAGTAACATCGAGAATGATGTACAAGGTGTGAATGGTGGTGGAAATGAATAACAAAATGAAATGTTGATAGGCGTGAAAGATATTCTCTTCATGCCAAATCAGTTTTCCAAAAATATGATCAAGAACATATATATTAACCAACTCCCGGAATCAATAAAGACGACAAAGGTGATGAATGATAAGAGCTCCAGCAGTGGAGAACATGGAGAAAATAATCTACAATTTCTATCATGAAGGAAATGTGGAAGGAAAAACCCAGGAAAGTGTCTTAATGGAACAATGAAATGCTTTATGTGTGGGAAAGTTGGAAATAATGTAAATAATTATAGAGGAAAAATAAAGATTACTGTGGAAGAAAATAAAAATGCTGCCAAAAATCCATTTACAGTCATTTGTCGTAAATGTAGGGGACCTAGCCATTACCCGAGTGAATTCCCTATTCTATAGGATGTTTTTGTGATCAAAGATGAAGTTATGTGGAAATAAATGGTTGGAGAAATGTTTAAAAGTATTACATCTCCTTGTTGATGGGATTACATTAGAATAATTTTCTATTTTAATTGTAACCCATCAGTTTTCCATGTGATAATGATATTTGAGGAAGACTAATCTCTTATCTTTTTTGATATAGTTATAAATAACCATTTGGTTTTATATGATCATTGTGTTAGAGCCAATTACTATTTATTATATTTTGGGATGAAAATCCAAGGTATGAGATAACATTTCTGGTTAAAATTATGTTTTGGTTATTTTGAGGAATTTATCTAATTTGATAATGTTATAAAATATAGTTTTTGAGAAAGGACAACATGTAGACCGTGTGACAACCCATCGCGTCATACAAAGTTGTGGCAATCGAACCCACAACTGATGTGCGAATGGGATTTATCACCCACCACTGGACTACGTGAATTCTATGGATAGTGTGACTAATTATTTTTAGTTTAATGATTTTTCTTGATCAATAATATGTTGATTTGGGATCTTCTGTCTTAGCAAATGAATATTCTTAGTATAAAAAATGATTTGGTGATTAAGTGATAAATGTTATTTTGGAAGATGTTCTCTTTATTGGGAACACTATATCCCCATGGAAAATATAATACTATGGGATTTTTATTTAAGGAGTAATGGTGGGTTTTTACTTATTTTTTTATTATGGATATATAGTAATTTGGGTTATTTATGGAAGTTATTAACCAATAATAGAAAATATGTGATTAGGTTAATTACTTTTAAGTATGAGACTATAAAAGTATTTCATGTCATTTGGAGATAAAATTCAATGTGGAAGACTACATAACCAAATTCTTCTATGTTTTGGGTTTCTATATTAGTTTGGATTATATTTAAGGATTTTAAGGACGATTGATTGTTGAATGGAATTTATTTAACTTTGGGGTATTGTTGGTTTAATTTTAGAAATTATGATTAGTGTTTCATTCTCTAATGGAATATCCTTTTGTGGATCATCAGATCTTATACTAAACATTTTTGTTTTTATTAATCTCTAAAGACAAGGTATATATAAATAGTTTATCCTACGTGGATAATGTTATTCTATAGAAGTTTATTCTAGTTCTTCATGTGTGACCAAGTCTTCTTGAATACTCATCGTTAAAAAAAGTGAGTAAGAGGTAGAAATTTTTTAAAGAATAAAACTATACATAAAAAGTAAGTATATCTTTTTATATTCGTTTTCAATATCATAAATGAATTCCTTATCCATATGTAATATAACTTAAAACAAAAAACATATTTATCGTTTACTTTTCCTACTGGGAGACTAATGACTATTTGTCCCAAAACAAGTTTGTGGTTTTCTTGTTGTTAACATTCTCCTGATCATGTTTTCTATCCCTCTACATAAGAACATCACAGTTAGTTTATCGCCCATATACATGTTTTCCTACATGAAATCCTAGTATGGGTTATCTTGAGTGACCATTATACTTCTCTTTCTTCCTTTTAATGTGATAGTTTTATTGACACTTTTTTTTCAATATGGGACTTTCCATTATATTCTCAAGCCCAATTTTAAAAATTGGAAGGACACAATTTATTGAAGGAGGGGAGAATGTAACACCCAAGCTTCCACGGTACCTTTCCATTTGATTAATGCAATGGCTTGCATTGTATACGACTTTGAGATTCTAACACACCACAACCAATCAAACTAGCAATTATGAATAGTAATAACCACTTTTTGTAATTTTATAAATTTTATCATTCAAAATTGACTTCATTTTTGGATTCATAATATCAAAATTATCTTAGGGTGAATTTTTGTTACTTTTATGATAACATTCATAGTTTGATGAATAGTGAAAATTACTAAATTTTAATTAAAAAAAAACATTTTTAATCGAAATAATTAATATTGATAAATTATGAATTTGAGTGATTTAAATGTATAATTAGATTATATTTTTACTATCTAATCAAATTTTGGTCATTGGACATAATTTCACATTTAATCCGGACATAAGCAAGTGTCAATCTTTTGATAGTTAATGTTTCTTAAAAACACGCTCTTTGTTTTAACAACGGGAATCAATTATAAATTAATTAATGCCTTTTATATGTTTTGAATTTGGTAAAATAGACTTCATTTTTGAATTCTGAATATCAAAACTAGCTTAGGATGAATTTTTGTTATTTTTCAAAAAACATTCAATTTTTGATGAATAGTGAAAAACATTAAGTTTTTATTTAAAAGAAATTTTTTTATTAAATAATCGTTTATTTTATTTAAATTTCTTTTATTTCAAAATAGATACATAATATCTATATATGTTCAATGAAATTCATTGGAGTCATTTTTTAATAATATTAGATAAACAAAACTTTATTGAACTTTTCACCGTCTTTTACCGACCTCATAGGAGAATTTGCAGATTCATATAAAACATAATTTTACTGCTTCTGTGAGTAGAATTTTGAAAATCTGAGAGACACGGTTAACCTCAGTAAGTAAAATCTGGTTCAATAAGATGAAAATAATATTTGGTGAATGGTAACTTTTGACTTTTATTTACCGTGTTTAAATGTAAATATGTTAATTCAAGGTAAAAGGAATATTATAATAATACAAAATAACTTAACACATGTCCTAACATTATTGGATGAGTCATGTTCAAATATGGGAATCTTTGGGTAGATTTGGGACCCCATGATGCCACTTATGAATCATAATGACACTATAGATTAATTAATTTAATGTAAAAGAAAAATTGACAATAACAAAAAAACCTTTTAGTAATTAATTTTTATATGGTTTTATATAAGTAATAATTCTTACTAAAAATATTAATTAGAAAGATAAGACGGTTTACTACATAATGGTATTTTATTTATAATTTTTAATCTTTATATAATTTATTTTATTTATGAAACAATGGTGAAGTAGTAATTATCAAATTAATGAAATATTAAAATAATTAATATTATAAATATCTAAATAAATGTTATATGAGACTTTTTATGAATTAAACTAATTTTATTGGTTAATATGACATATTATGATTGATTATATGAATTCTTTTCGAAGTAATAATGCTGTATTGAATTTATCAAAAACATAATACCCAATATTGTCAAAATTGACATAAAAGGATTTTTTAAAACAAATATTATATTATTAATTGATATTCTATTTCCTAAATATCTATGGTTTGGCCAAAGTACTTATATAGTGATTTTTTATCATTAATTCACAAAATGTGGGGTCACATATAAATATATTATAGGTTTATTAAATATATAATATGAAAATACAAAGAGACATGGTAAATGTCAAACCATTTTACTAAGAGTTAAATCTAAAAGTTAAGGTTAATATAGTGACACAAACTTGTATAAACCCTATTGGTTGAGTTATTTTCAACCTATCACCACCTTAGCCTTTAAATAATCGACTTTTTAGCCATTATAAATCGAAAATGATTTTATTTTAAAATACTATTTCAAGATTTTCCTATGGTGCCCCTCACCTCTCTTATAGACGGTCACTCCCACTTCTCTATAATTCACACATTCATAGACTTTTGGATCGTCTAAAACCTGCCCAAAAATCTTCTCAACATCCATCAATTCATCCTAGAGGCCCTACATTGGTTATAAATTCAACTTAATGGGCTTTTATGATCCAATCAAAAGGAAGGACCCAAAGAAGAGGTAATAATTTCACCTCCCTCTTTCAAATTCTACTTTTCTTCCACTTACTCTTTCTTTGTTATTTCCATTTATAAATTATAACTCCAATATCTTCAATATATAGTTATGTTATTATAAATATTGTATATCCATCTTCATTATTTTATCTGTCCTTTTAATGACATGTCTCCATACGTGCGTACGTATAGATTACCGTCTCCACGTCGTGGTGTAATTGTTATTCAATATATTATTTTTTGGATGGCTATAATAATGATGTGTAATTAATGTAAATAATAAATATAACATGATAATGATTCTGTATATATGATATACCATCCAAATATATATTATTTTAATATCAAAAGTGTGATATTGTCGCTCGTGCGTACGTACGAACAACCGTCTCTACGAACGCGAGGAGATTAATTCCCCATCGTATCGATTAAAGGATAAATTTCATTTTATGATTAAAAATAATGTTTAGAGATATGATATCATTCTAGATTTGAATATTATACATCCCATTCATAAAAGATATTTCTCACATAACAAAGAATATAAAGGAAAATGAATCCACTAACACCTGAAACGAAGATAATACTAAGATATTATTAACAAATCAATGTTAAAAGATCATATATGATATCATATTAATGTATATGATTCTTGTATAATTAAATAACTATAATTTCACCATTATAGAGAAATTTAACCTACCATCAACCAAGTAAAATGTACAAAGTAAGGGGTTTCTTATCTCACTTTTAATTTTGTGAGAATTCCATTGTTCACCACTTATTTATTGCATGTGGTGTGTGTACTGCCCATGATTGTATTCATTGTGTAATATACTATAATTTATGGATATTTACATAATCATTGTATGATCCTACTTTCAAGGGTGTATGTTTCATACGTTAGCTAATCGATAAGGGAATTTTAAATTACAATTTCCACTCATTCAGCTTTACACATACTTCATTGATTAATTTACTCCAAGATTATGTGTGGAATCACTATTCAATTTCTTATGTCATAATTTCCACTCCCATTTCTATGGATATACTTTTGATACAAATAATAACTCCATTTATAATTTCTCAAGTCATCAATATGAACTTGATAATAGTATTTTTAACTCAATCTCCATTTGTTGATTTAAACATCCAGTTCATTGGTGTTGTTTTTACAAGAATATGTGTGAATGTCTTATGATTGATTTACACTGAATATCCAATCATATTGAGTGTATTTATATTTTTTTACACATAATTATGTCATTGATTTATCCTTAACCTAAGGATATGGTCTTTATAAGAGATTTCATCTCAATTTACACTCCATTGAGGATTCTTTGTTGCTATACACCAAATCACTTTTATATGGTGTATATAATGTGCTTTGACATAGTATATTAGGAATACCTTTATTTTCATGATATTATAATGTTTTTATTACCTCAATTATTTGTATTTAAGTTTCTCTCTTTTGGTTAGAACTCTAACTAAAATATCATTTTAAATATTTTAATGATTTTTTATTCTAAATCATTCTCATTATTGTCCATGTTTTAGAAATTGTTTTAAAGATTTATTTATATGGACATTAATGTTTTAAAATTAAAACACCTTTTAAAAGATTCAATGTGGTATGGAACACTTTTATTCAAAAAACTATTTTTAAATGGCTTCTTGACATATAGAGTGACTTATAAATGTTTTTCAAAAAAAGGGGGATATTTCTCACAAATAGTTATGATGATTATTTTCATCTATGTCAATATCATTCATTATTCTCAATTGAGGTTATTATAATACAATAAAATCTTCTATATTGTATTGAATGAGTTATGTTTGACTGGGGATGTGATATTTCTATACCATTAATAGTTTTTGGATAAAGTATTGACATTTCGTATGGAATTTTTAATATGAATGTTTATGTTATGTTTCAAAATTTTCATATGAGGAATTCATTAAACTTAGTAAGTGACGGGTGGAGCCCTCTATAGCTCCTTTATGAATCGATATGTCTGATGAGTCAAAATAGTGTCTTGGAACAAGGAATTGAAAAAATCTTATTTGTAATCTTGGCATAAGGCCTTGACTATGTGGTTATGATAGACTGGAATTATGCATTCCATCATTATGAAAGTGGTTATTGAAATTACTTGTGATTATTCATCTTTTAGAATGTCCATGTGAATAAGTAAATGGAATTATTTGATTTTATCATTGCCATATTATGCTGAAGTTCATGTTTAAAAGGCTTTTGTTCAAGTCTTATACAATTCCTTAAAGGTTTATGCTTATTTATGAATGTTTCCACTCTATTGTTATCCTTATAGAGCATCTGAGCTCACCCCTTTCTATGTTTTTTTGTTTTCCCAGGATGTGAAGTAGTATTTTATGACATACATGTAGGGATAATATGAGGGGATATGAGTGTGTTCTATGGAAACAATGTTGCCATAGATTTTAATTCTATGTTGTAATGTAAACCTTATAAATGTCTCTAGTACTTCCAAGGATACTAAACTAATCGGTCTTTCAAGACATGATCTTTTGTGATCATGCCAATGTTATGTAATATTGCACCTACTCTGGGCTTTTGGGGTTGGGGCGTTACAAAGGGAGTGGTAAGGATTCGTGGAGTACAACAATCTGTTGTATCTGATAAGTATACAAGGTTTACGTCAATGTTCTAGTGAAGTCTTTATCGTGCACTATAAAAAAATTCTGTTTTATTACTTCATATCAATTTCAAATATATGTTTGTCTAAAAGATAATTTCAAACCCTCAAGGATATTTTGAGATATTTCTTATTGGATTTGAAATGTGATTGTGATCATGAACATAAACTAGTTTAGTTTACATACAAAATTTTCTTTCAATCAATCATTATTGGGGAACCTTAAGAATCCTTCCTAGTGAATAAATTTTGGGATCCAACATAACGGTTTGAATTTGGAGAAATAATGACATTGGTTGCTAAGATACCTGAATAAATAGTATAAAATGTTACATCCAACAAAGATAATATGAAGAATTATCATAGTAAGAAATAAATTTATGCTGATAACCATTTTAATTCCTATAATTTTAATTTGGGGATAATGTGTTTTTATGAATATCTCTATGGAAAAATTTTATGAGGTTCATGATGAAAACAAATAAGCCCTTGGTATATCGACCCATTTGAGATTATTGATCAAATATTAACTATAGAATATTTCTTGGAACATCATCTAAATATCTATCAATTCCAAGATGTGTTTCATTTATCTCTCTTGGTTAGTATATATCATACCCTTCACAAGTATTTGACTCTCAAGACATACTGTTGAAACCAGATCTTTCTTAGGAGGAACAACAACATGAAATTTACTATCACGTAGTGAAATTTTTATTAATCAAGACCAATCATCTTGTCAATGATTTATTGAGAAACCACTACCTAGAGTAACACAAAACAAAACATGAGGATATTATTTGGAATAAATATCGCAAATATTTTGTAAAAAAATGTGAATTTTTAGGGTAAAAATAATCTTAAGGGGTATATAATGTAACACCCTAGGTTTTTAGGATTTTTTTCAAATAAATTAATTTTCATTCATGTATTGTGTTTAATGATTCAAAAAGAAAGAAAAAATTTTACATGACACCAAGACATGTATGTGTTACATGCAACACTGATAAAGAAATTTTTAAAGGAAACACCAAGTTACTATGAAACAAAATTTTATTATTATAAGTATTTAATTATGATTGTTATAACAATGAAATTAAACAATGTAATATGAGTAGTAGTAATTAATTTTTATATATGATAAATAATTAGTTTATGTATATAAGACATATAGATAAGAATTGATAATGATTTTAGAATTGTATTTATATGTTTTATAATGCTCTTTTAATAAATGGACTTTCTTTAATGTCATGAAAAATATAAATAGGATTAATTTTTTACAGTTTTTTAAATTAAACATGATAAATTAATAATTATTTTTAAATTAAAAATTCCAAATTTATCATACATTTATTTTTTTTATAAGAAACATCATCATTGGAGGAATAGTGAAAAATAATGAATTTTAATTTAAAACTGGTTTTTCATATAATTTATTTATATAGTTAAATTATATTTTATATTTTGGTTCATGTCAAAATAGATAATTTATAAATTCATTAATCAAATCTAATTAATTGTATTAATTTTTATTTAGAATTTTGATGTAAAATTATAATGAAAATTTGATCATTCTCAAAATAAAAACTCTCTTTCTTGTATCATTTGTGGGATTAGAATGAAACATGAATTTTCCAATTTTTTAACTCAATATTTAATAAATAAACATAGGAGTTTTAAAAAATTATAATATTTATAGTCTTATAATATTAACTTATTATTAAACCAAAAATAACTAGTGAAGGTGAATAATATAAATAACAATGATTACGGTGAAATTAAGCATAACTAGGGACTAACCAGTAATCTTAATGGAAACAATTACCTATAAACTATTACAAAACCCATTTTATGGAAATATTTAATCCCTAAATCTTCAATTATAATGATTTATTGAATTTTTATTATTAATTTTATGAGAAATCCTAGGTACACCTGACATGATTTTGAAATTTATAAGTGTATCTCATCCCTCTCCTATAAAAGTCAACAACGCCATCCCATCTTCAAACATCTAAAAAATTATATTCTAGTTTGATCATCCTAATTTACTTCCCAAATTCCCTCCCCTCCTCTATTAGTTTTCCCTTTGTGATGAAACCATCCACGGAGGCCCCATGGTGCTATGTAAAAGTTGTTAACCAAAGAAGATGTAACCTCCTTCCTTATGCTCTTTTACATTATTTTCATTCTCAACTAACTCAATTATTTTTATTCCATTAAAACATTATAATATCACTATCCAAAATATATTTATAATTTTTATGATAATCTTTCTACCTACACTAAAGAGCTCTACCATCTAATGGATAATTAACTTACCATTCATGTGTACGACAAACTACCGCCACACAAAATGATGTTTTTCATTTTTCCATTTCCAGGTCTTTGGGATCAGAATTATTATAAAGATTTATTATTTAAATGGTATATTTTAAATATATTATGTATTTATTATTATTTAATTATTATAAAAAACAAACCTCAATTCTTTTTATTTTGTGTAAATATGATAATTTATTTTGGAGAAATGTGGAATAACATCTCCACAATGAAATGTTTTTCATTCACAGACAACATAGAATGTATTTAGGATGTGTTTATTAGACTAATAATATGCATATGAAATAATTAATATAATTTATTGTTATTATATATGCTTAAATATATTTCATTTATATTCATTTTTTTAAAAATTGAGATAATATTCAAGTGTACTTATGGCCTACTATCACCATGAATGTTGAATTCAATTTCATATTTATATATTCAAATGATTTTTATAAATACATATATACTGAATATAAATGATATTTATATATATTTTTTCATTCTGGAAATCATTATATAAGTTTCAAGACTAAAAATATTTCAAATTAATACCAATGTCCAAAATAAAGATGATATTACACAAAGTGAATCATTAACATGGATTTGTTAATCAGTGGGTAAAATGAATAAATAATAAAAATATATGATATTAAATTATATAATTTGTTTATATAACATATTAATATTAATGTTATAATTATTTCATTGTATTTTCGTATGAATACAAATGGATTGAAGGCATAAGGTACGAGGATTTCTATCGTCACTTTTTTTTCTTCCAGATTTAAGCCTTATTAAACACTCATTTCATTAGAGTGGTATATATACCTCCCACTGATATATTATATCATTTTTATACCAGTATATACTTTTATTAACCTATCCATTTTTTTATCCATTTTTCATGGGGTTTATTTTTCAAACGGTACAAAATTTATAATGTAATTTTATATTCATTTTCCTTCCAAGATACAAACTACATAGAAATTGAAAACCATGTTTTATAAATGTTTTAAAAATTATTTTTTATCTCATTTAAAATTAAAAATGGATTTTAAATTTTTTATGGTTTTCTATATTACATTATATTTTTTAATACATTTTCAATGAAATGGTTTTTAAAAATGATTTCAAATGTCATATTCTTGGAATTGGTTTTCAAAATGATTTCGTGATTCTTTTTTATTATTAAAAGGTAAATGTTTTTTTTCATGTTTCAATTTTATGTAATAAATAAAAAATGTTTTCAAAATAATATATGTTGGAAATTTTTTTAAATTATAAATTATATTTCCTCTAGAAATGTTATTAATAAGATCTGTATAGATTATTTTCCATCTACAATGAAATCAATTGTTATTACTCATTAATTATTGAGAAATGACCCAAACAATCCATTCATATTATTTCACCAAAATTTTATGTTTTTATGTACTAATGTTTATGAATCTCATTTTCTTTCACAGGTTCTACTCTTATTAAACTGATTTTATCACAAATTATATGCCTATGAAACCCATTTCTTTTCATGGGTTATGTCATGATAAAAGGATTATGAAACCTGTCTTTCTTTACATAGGTTATTATATGATTAAATGTTCTTTATACCCATTTAGTTTCATGGGTTATGATATGATGTTTAGGAATCCTTTCTCTTTTGATGGGCCATGATATGAATAATGATTTATTATCTGGTAAAACATGTGTGAATGATTTAATTATGTGATTTGTGGGACCTATATCTCTCTCCAATTAATTATATAAATATTCATATCTCATTAGATAATCATTGAAATCAAATCTAAAAGCATTACCCAAAATGTGAATATAGTGAAAATCGGTCCCTCATAAGACAAGGATTGTAACTGTGGATGTTCGTGTGTCCCGCCTAGTAGGAGTACTAACCATGAGTATATAATATGGGGAAAACCAATCACTTATAAGTAAAGGACTATGAATAAGAATGGATGTGTGTCCCTCGCAATAGGTAATGTGCCCATGGAGTTCACTGATATGTTCTTTGCAATACTTCCTGACTTATAGGTAATTATATTACATTTTTATTTGTATCCTACAATTCCATGTCTTAGTCCAATGTTCATCTACTAGGGAATTTGACCTTTCTTCCATTATGAGTTATCTCTTACGAACAACCAATATTTATTCAATGATTCAATTTTAGGATCTTTTATATTCATGGTATGATCTTTTAACATCATGATCATGTTCTCATTCCCTTATTCTCATGCGTATTTTTAAATCTCTCCCTTTTTTACCCTTACAGAGAATAATATCTATAAAAACCCTGGTATTAATAGAATAATATATTTTCATATCTATTAATATTTATGAATAATATTTTCATTTTGTGTTAAAGGGGACACTTTTTCTAAAATCTTAATCAATATGAAACAACGAGTTTCTTTGAATTCTTAATATTATTATTTTAAGTAATAGTTAATGCCAACCTATTGAATATATGTAAATGAACATAAATAACAAAAATATGATTATTAATTTTCATTACACTTATCCAATAAATTTTAGAGGCATAAAATAAGAATAAAATCGATTTTAAGAATGAAATACTCTAATATTTTCTGAAAGGTTGTTTTTCTACCTTTTGATGGTGAACCCTTTTTAAATATAGTTTTTGTCACTTTTATATGTTATATTAGAAAAATATATTTATTTTTGGGATTTTGGAAAGTAGAATTTACATTGTATGATTTTTTTAATTTTTCTGATAATGTTCATTTTTAAATGAAAGTGAAAAATACTAGATTTTAATTCAAATATTCCATTTAATATAATTTATTTATATCGTTAGATAGTAATTTTTATTGGTTTTAAAGAGTAACTGGATTATATTTTTGTAATTTATTCTAATTTTGTTCATTGGATATAATTTCACTCTTAAATTGGACATAAAGCCATGTCAATATTTTGGTAGTTTTTACTTCTTAAAAACACTGTTTTGGGTTTTGACAATGGGAATTAATTTTAAATTTTTTCCCTTGCATCTATTTGAATTATAGAAAAATGGATTCCATATTTTGATTCAATATTTCAAACTTGTGTAAATATGTAAATTTTATTTTTAGACATTATGAATAGTAACTTCAGTAAATATTTTTTTACCATGGTTAAATCATAAATCTAGTAAATAAGGGAAAAAAATCATATTATAATAATATTCAATTACAATAACACATGTCTTAGCCATATTGGATGAGATATTTCACACAATGGGAATCATTGGGTCGATTTTAGGACCACATGGAGCCACTTTAATGTTAAAATGAAATCTAATTACTTTTAATTTAATGTTATGAAAAAATATATCCTATATTTGTAAATTTTAGTAAATCAAATTTATATGGAGTTATATAATTTATCCATTCGACTATAAATAGTAATTATAAATATAAAATGTTTTCCTAAATCATGGTATTTTATTTATAAATTTTAAGGATCATATAAATAAATTTTATTGTGAAACAATTATGATGTCGTGATTACTTCATTAATAACGTCTTCAAATTAATGATATAATAAATGATACAATAAATGTAATTTTTAATATTTAAATCATCCAAGAAACAATTATATTATAGTTACATGATATAATTGTATTAATTAAAATTTTTATTATAAATAATTCTATTATGGTTTTTTACAAAAACATTGATATGAATAGTCCCAATGTTGACATAATTCATATTTTAAGATAAAAAATATTTTATTAAATATTATAAATTTAAAAAAAATATATGATTTTTCCAAATTGTATAAAAACATAAAATATTTATTATTAACACTTTAATTATATGTTATTCATGTTTTGGTAACTATTTTTATTCTCAAGTGTTAAGTGCTTGATAAAATAGTAAGAGTGAAAAAGTGTTAAATAAATAAGACAAGGATTAAAAAATTTCCAAAACCTCTCTAATTCTTATTGGATGATTTTATTTCGTCTTATATTCATATTAGTCTAAAACTATACTAATTTTCACTCATTTATATTTGAGATAAAATTTATAATAAAATAATAATTCAAGATATTCTTCAAGTGCCCCTCCTCCCTCTTATAGGACACTACCTCCATCCCATTACAAACACCACTTATGCCCCCATTGCTTGTCAAAGGTATACCCAAATAAGATCCCAATGTCCATATATTCTTTTTATAAGCCTTCCCCTAGGATAAACTGAATTCAAGAAGTCTTTTTACCTTAAATCAAAAGGTGTTACAGGATTTGAGGAAGAACAAGGAACATACGAGACAAGTCGGACTCGTGGTAAGGGAACCATTCGCTTCCATATATTAGTCAAAGACTTCTTTTATGTTATGTATTTTAATTTTAATTTTATTATGTTGTGATATGTTATTATATATCCTTATTTAATATCATTTTATTTCCATGTGACGGAAGACCTTTTTCTCTCCCCTCAACTCATTTTCAGTTTTTAATGTTATGCTGTTAGGCTTCCAAATTTTCATAAGGGACCATGTCCCAATCTCCTTTATTTGAGGAATATTTTGATTTATACATGACATGATTTTATATTGTGTATAAAACCTTTTTAATTTTAATTTATTTCAAAGGGAATCATTTTTTATATAGCATTTTACTAAATAAAAAAGGAAATGTTTCTTTTAATCATACATGGTAACAATATCATTTTCTGTTGCTGTGAGAATTATTTGATATTTTGATTCCATACAATGTTGTGAAATTCGTAAATGTAAAAAATATCATTTACCATTTTGACATATTTTGGTGTTAAATGTGGTTTTTAAAGAGGATTTACTATTTCAAAATCATGAAATAATTTCCAGTGATTGAAAATGAAATTTTTATGATTGAAATGTTGATATTTGAAATCTGTTATGTCTGTTGATAATATAATGGTACATGTTCAATATAAGGGTGGTTACATGACAAACCAAATGATGGGTGGTTCAGAGGATGGGTTGATACGTTACAACCTCCAATGCATTGGGTATTGAAGTCAACCATATAGCCATTCAATTTAGTGATATGTGTGGAAGTCGACCGTATGGTTATTCCATTTATTTATGTTTATGTCCCATGTTTACTTATTTTATAATATAATTTCCATTATTTGGGTTTTATGATAGTATATTGGTTACAAAATAAGGGTAAACAATGGGCTTATATTCATTGACGTGTTTTTTCTACTTCATTAATGTGAAATTAATTAGTTTATGATAATGTATTCATGGATTACATGTTGTTTTTAAAAGTAATAGTTTTTTTTATTTTTGTATCCATTACTGAGATTTTTATTCTCATCCCATGTTTTTGAAATGTTTTTCACCGGACTTTATGTGGAATAGGGTCAATGATGGGATCATGGAATAGTCATCCTATTTAAAACATGGAACTAAACATGTTTTTTTCTTTTAAGATTTTTTATTTTTTGAATAAAATTATTACTGAGTAGAAGTGTCTACATGTAATATTCAAGCTGTTATGTATAATTAATGAAGTAATTCTCTAAAGTGCTAACCCTGAAAATATTTTTAATATACATTTTTAACATAATTCATGATTTTGTAATGTTCATGGATAGTGACATATAGTTGGTATCATAGGTCGTTTTAGATAACGTTAGAGGAAATGGTGAAACTAAATCATAAGATAAATAACCATAGTGGTTACCATACTAGAAAGTGTCATAGTTATTTTAGATAAATATAAAGAGTTCAAGAAAACATGAATAAATATATCTTAGTGTTTACCCTCCAAATTAGATAGTCTATGATGACATTTCTGATATACTCACATTGAACATTTTTGTTTTAGTAAATGGATAGATCTAGTAGGCACCAAACTAAAAATGGATGTGAAGAAAACTATGACAATTTTCTAAAAAATTTAACAAAATTGGAGCTGCAATTAGAACTATTGTGATTATTCTCATCAAACTATCTAGAGTAACGATTTACCACCTGAACCTTGGTGAATTTTATAAGGCATAGTATATGTGAGAAACAAATCCATAAAGAAGTTCAGGTAATAATCATGAAGGTAAATATATTAAAAAATATATGTGTCATGAATGTGGAACGAAACACCTTAGAAAATGCATCAAAGGGGAGGGATGATGTTTCAGATGTGGTAATTATGGTGATTAAGCAATAACCTTCCATGGAAAAAGGAAGACTCCAATTGACATCATGAATGGGAATGAAGTTATTTCTAAAGGGTCAATTGGATTTTTTAAATGCGGTATGCATGATAATTATACAAATTGATGTCCTACGAAGATGGTATGAAAGTAGGATCTACAGGATCATAGGAAATTTTGTTTACAAATTTTTAATTGCATTCCAATTGATGATGAGGAAATTGAAAATGACTTATGAATGGTATGGAATTTTTCTTAGCTCCAGTTTTGACATTAATAAAATCTTATGTCATTAAAAATGATTTTATTTTTTGGAAATAAGTATAAAAGAATAAGAAGGAAAACACTAATATAGGATCATGAAGAATGTTTAATGATTATTATGTCAACATTTTATAAATTAAAGAGTTATGTCGGATATATGTGTGATTAAATGTATTAATGATAGTATTATATTGGAATACTTTTTCTAGTATGTGTAACATGAATGTTTGATATGTCAAAATATTATTCAAGGAAGAATTATCTTTTCTATTATTTATAGAGTTATAAGGAACCATTTGGGTTTATATGATCCTTGAATTTGAGGAAATTACAGGTTATTACATTTTGGTATGAAAATGAGAGGTATGAGATAACATTTGTCAGTAAAATATGTTATAGTTATTTTTGAGGAATTTATATCATTTTTGGAATGTTATAAAACTATATAATTTTTTATAATGGATAACATGTAGACCATGAGACAAATCATCGGGTCAAACAAAGCTGGGGGAATCGATCGCACATCCAAAGTTTGTTTGGGATTTATCAACTACAACTAGACTACGTGAAGTCCTTGATTTGTATGACTAATTCTTTTTTGTTAAAAAATTGTGTTGATCAATAATATTTTGATTTTGGGAACTTATGATATATTGAAAAGATATCCTTAGTATCGTAAAATGATTTTTTGATTAAGTTATACATGTTATTTTGGATTACGTTCTCTCTTTTTTGAAACAATATATGCCTAAAGAAAAATACAATGATATGATATTTCATTTGTAGAGTGATGGATGAAATATTATTTTGGATGAATCTATGTTTTATTGTGGACTTATATAAATTTGGGTTATTTATAGAAATGGTTGACCTATCATAATGAATATGTGATTAAGTTAATTACACTTCCGTATGATATTTTAAGAGTAGTCGATGTTATTTGGAGATAAATGTAATTATTTAATGAGGATAACTAGGTGATTAAATCCTTCTATGTTTTGGGTTTCAATCTTAGTTATATTATTTTGAAGAATATTAAAGACAATTGTGTATTGAATAGTCTTTTTTTAACTTTGGGTATTGTTAGTTTAATATTGGAAATTAAGTGTAGTAATGTTTTTTATAAAGGATTATCAATTTTTTTGATAATCTGATCTCGTAGTATCCATTTTAGTATTTCTTTATGTCTTAAGATATAGGTAATATATAATCCATCTATTTTAGATTATGTGTTTCAATCAAATTTGATTCTATCAATTCAAGTGTTACCTAGTAATCTTAAATACTCATCATTTACTGAGAAGAAGAGTTTGTGGTTGACATTCATTGAAGGATGAAACTCTACATGAAAATTAAGTATATTTCCTTATGTTTTTAGTAAATCTATTAAATAAATTATGAATTATTATGAAACAGAACTTAAAAAAAATTCCATTCACTTTTCATACTAGGTAATAAAATACCGTTTAGTCCAATATTTTCGTGGATCTCAAAGGGTATAATGTTTCATTGACAAAGATTTCACATCATCACAAACTTATTAAATTCTTTGATAGATACATATGAAGTAAGAACATAACTGTGACCTCACACTCTATCATTAGTCTTTTATTATCGAATATATTCTTTATAGTCTAAAAGGTATTCTTATACACACCATACTTATAAGGGTTATAAGAAGTAATAAAAATCATATATGTATTCAATTTTTTCTAATGGATTCTATAGAATTTCATGGTGAATATCAAATCATGATAAAATATAATAGAAAGTAGCACTGAATAAATTAATAAAACATTCATTATGTTTATCCAATTTTTTGTTCAATAGATAAATCATCCTTAAAGAGAAATGAAATGTGTTGAATTTATAAGGACATAGACTACCAACCTGTGTGTGTTATTATATTTAGATTTATTAGGGAGTACTATGATGAAATCCATGGTAATTTTTTTCCAATTTCTATATTTCTATGTGATATGGTTGTATCGTACCCTGGGACTTTAGTCATTTTCCATCACATTTTTGGAATTATAAGAAAATAGATAAAAAAATTTCATTCTATATCATTATCTTATCTGACCAAGAGTTTCACAAAATATATTTATACATATTATTTCTTCATGGATGAATAGATAACTAATATAATGGTTTATTTTCCAAAAGTTCATTGTTAATTTAATATAATTAGAGAAATCATATTCATGTAACAAACCATATAACTATTTCATTGGAAATGTTGTACATTGAATTATTTTTTACAATTTCCTATAGTCAACCACCATCATTTTTAGCTACCATGGTTCTTTTATGAATGTATGGTTGAGTTTTTATTTAATAATTTTTTATTGAGGGGTCATTTGGTATTCCCATGTCCATCATTTTATTTCCATGAATTTTGGATCCATTTACATCCTCAATATAGATGGGGTGTAGGATCCTATATACTCAGATCATCTTCTACATTTTTCATTTTCCTATTATAATAATGGATTTTATAATCACAATCCTTTATTATCTCTAACAAATTTTGTTGTTTCACTTTGAGATACTTTTATTGAATATATAATTAATGATTTTATGATCTGTATATGTGCCCCAATCATTCATTAAGAGACAATATCTTCAAATATTTTGTCTGAAGATCACTTTACCAATTTCTCGATCAACTGATTTTTAGTTCTTCATAAGGCTCATTAATAGCATAGATGAACAAGGTATTAATATTTTATCTCTCATGAGTACACAACCAATGATGTTTTGAGACACATAATTGTATAACAAAATCCCTTCCACCCAGCTGGGTATTATGATAATAGGCTCAATGATTTTACTATTATTTAAATCATTAAATATATCTATAAATACATCATTCAATGAAACATTCACACCTTCTATTTTATATTTTTTATTTGTCTATAAAATCATTAGAATCTTCTCACAAGTCAACGATAATGCCTAGTTAATAAATGGAATATTTGGAGATTAAATAAAATATTTTTTATTTTTTGGAGTTCTTAAATAATGTTTTTGTACCCATGATTTGAAATATTTTTAAATATATGTAGTTTAACATGAAAACTATCCCATATGATCTTCTAGGATTTTATCTATTGTGAATATGCATAATAAAACATGAATAATGGTATACAAAAAAATTTTTTTTTCATAGTTGGTATTAGTGGGTGGTCTAATAGTTCTTAGGGAATTATATTAGTAAAAATTTAGTGAGTTACCTAGTGATAAGAATAAATATAAAAAAAACCTAACTAAATTATTTTAATATTTAGATTGTTTTGTTTCAAAAAAAAATTCCTCCTAGAAAATATATATAGGTGTGGTTCTAGAACATTTATACATAGGGTTAATGACCCCAAAAATGGAACCATTATAATGGAACTGATAATCACAGGGGGAATGATAATGAGGCCTTGAAACAAACATGATTTGACAATGATGGGGGATATGGTTTGGTAAATTTATTGGCATTTTATCAACCATCACATAGTACAAAATATTTCCAATAAGATTTTATATTTGTAAATTTGTCATGGATAACTTGGATGGAAACATTAGAAATCATAGGTTATGGAATGTGTGTAATTTATGATATATCCATTTAATTTTAATTGTTTTCCATTTTCCTATTTATTAGTTTAAAATATATCAAAAATAATTTTCCTTTTATTTAATCCAATGTAAATAAATAGGAGAACCCATGACGATATCCAATGTGAAGGGACATGGATAACTAGACAAATGAGGTTCACAATCCAATAGAAGAAGGAATCAGGATCTTCATGATGGTATATTTTAAAAAATGTCATATTTTGAATAGAAACATGAATTTGGAGAAACCCAGAAATCCACCTAAGTAACTAAAATTCATAATGTACTCCTTTATTAGGAAAAGGAGTCTAATATTGAAGGGATATTATAATCCTAGAAACACATAACCAATCGATCAAAACCATTGAGTATATGTCAGTCATCATTTGATGCTATAAGAAAGATAATTTTTCCAGTTTTGTAACCTATTGGTGAAGAAGCCGATCAATGGTGGATGATGATACAAATTATAAATTGCAAGGAAGGGATCAATTTGATAGAATGGAAAGAATTAGTTAATATATTTTTTATAAATACTTTTTTATCACACTATATAACATAATTTGGAGTTGAATTTTGTTAGCCTCATGAAAAGGAATAATGAATCAATCTAGGTGTACGATGAAAATATCACATGACATTCATGATACACATTAGAATTTTTTATACACACTTAGGATAATGATGGTAGCTTCTTTAGTGTGTTAAATTTAATTCATTAATGTGGAAACCATTTTCCCCTATTTTAATTTTAATTATTTTAGGAAATATTTTCAAAACATGAACATGAGTTAATATAGGATTCTGGGGTCTGGAGAGCATTGGTATTGATATAAAAAATATATTAAATATATTATTCCACCCATGAGTTGATTTTTTTAAATAGTTTATTAAATTCTAAACAGAGTTCAAATCAGAAATATGATTCCACCATTAAATATATGTCATGTGTTTTTCCCTAGATGAAAAAAACCAATGTCAATGTTGGGTGTTCAGTTACATAGAGGTCATGGGAGGATTAGTAAATTAATTAATTAATTAAATAATTTACATTACTGTATTTTACCCCCTCACTAATTAAAACCATATATGAATGATTCCCTTGGAATTTCCTCATAACAAAATATAATTTGAGGATGGAGGGCTCCTTTGGTGAGAGAATTGATGGATGTTGGGGGATTATGGATCAACAATCTACGTACTGTGAGGATAATCACCATTGATGGAGTTCGTGGATGTCTCAAAATTAAATTCTGATACAAATTTATTTTCAAATGATCGATCCAAACATGAGGTAGGATGTTGTTTTAGGAATTTATCCATAATTTTATCCCAAGTCGAATGTCATTTAATCCTTAAACAAGATTTATTTTTGGATCGATAAGTGATTTCTAGGATACAAATTATGTTCATTGGTTTATGAAATTGATATATTTGGATTATTTTATATTAATTCAAAACTCTATAAAAAAATTAATGAGTTCAACCTATTCATTTTATGAGGTTCATTCCCTTGTTTTTATTCATGACACTATCTAATTATTACTTACACATTCATAAAAGGTAATTATTTTATTCAAAAGTTCAACAAAAACCTAGATCAAGATCATTAAAAAATAATTATTTGGAGAATGGATTTATACAACTGGTTCATG
Organism: Viscum album; assembly: GCA_963277665.1. NCBI lineage: Eukaryota > Viridiplantae > Streptophyta > Magnoliopsida > Santalales > Viscaceae > Viscum > Viscum album. The sequence continues at coordinate 1,226,052,626 of OY728127.1, read as the reverse complement.
ATTTTTGATTATGTAATTGAATAGGTGTTTTATTGAATTAGGGACCCATGATTCACGAGATTATGGTTCAATGGTACAACATTATCGAGGATTCCCATGGGTAGATCATGTGGCTATAATCCTACCATAGGTGATATATTAGGTGTGTTAGGTTATTTATATGATAATTAAGGGCATGATAGGTAGTATATCTTCAGGACACATTATCTTGTGACATAGATGTGTTGATCATTCTTGGTTTCCCGAAAAATCCTTGATACACAGTGTATACTCTAGAAGAACACAAACCTTGGTGTCCCCTCTATGATGTGAACTGCTTTTCCCATTTGGATTAAAAACAGATACCATGTTTTTGTCCAGAATGTTGTAAAATACCAAGTCATCCAACTCTGTCAGTACATTGAGTACATGCCCATGAATTCATATAGAGACCATTTTCATGTTGCTTATGTCACATTCCATGTTACCCTTGGTGGATGGCATGGTATTATCAAAGACTAAAATCCAAGAGTCCCATGTTTCCCCATACACCATGAATCGTTTTGAACTCTTCGGGCACTTCAAAATTTACATGACCATGGAAAGACGACACACACTGAGTCGATGGTGGTCATTGTGAATAAACATTTCCCAGTAGATACACAAAATCAGTGGAGAAATTTTTTATTGATGTTTGATGTGGAATCAAGTTCCCAAAGCATTAACTCACCTCCCCCACCCATGAAACACTCTTGAGATTCCATCTTAAACCATGTGGGAATTTTAGTTTTGCCTAAATATGATAGTGATGATGTGTGGTGGATGAATTCCATATAATTGTGTATTTATAGTTTTATTGATGAAATATTCTATCTGTCTATTACCTAGTTAATGATGACTGAATACATGGGGATATATGAACTCACAGAAAAGATTCTCATGATGAAGAGGCTCCATGTGTGTTTGAGTTGTATCTTGAGTCTTTACTGCTTCAATTTTAGCCATTATATATGTTCTCGAACCACATTAAAATGGAAATATCCCGTCCTTGAGGCATGATGATACTATTGGAGCCTTTCCATTATCCATTGTATTATAAGGATTCTACTAATAGGATAAGTGATCTCACAAAATTAGGGAAACATTTTCCAGAATATATGAAGAAAGGGAGCCTCTCATGGAATCCTTCTATAACAATAGTGTGGTGTTACAATTTTTTCAACATTATGGATTTCATTCCTACTCTTCCTTCCTAGATGACTAATAAAAGCGTGAGTTTTAGAGTACCACAATTATTACGATGGAATTTACCTTCATGGAATTTAAAGACGCATATTAATATAGGGACTAGATTATCTTATGTAGGATACATGAATAAAAACTGTTGGGTTTCATGAACCTTGTAGTAGTGAATTCAATGAAATTTTAGTATCTTGTAGTTTTATAATTTTATGAGTTTGTATCCATATAGAATTTTTTATTATTAAAACACCGTAAAATGTTTCATTCTAAATGGACCTAAACATTGGAGAAATGAGATATTTATGCAAAGATGTGAGAAAACCTCATGTAGTAGTGGTGTTAAAATGTGTTTCTAGATAAATTGGTAATGAATGGCCTTTTTCAACTCAATGGGACCACCTAGGAATCCTTGTGATTTCCACACAATGAAAATATTGGAGCTTGATGTTTGGATTTGACTGATATCACATGAACTGTGTTACATTTATAGAGAAGTATCGACCCCTAATAATCATTGAAATCTTCTTGGATTCATTGGGGGTGATGTGGCTCTAATAGTTTTTCATCGGGATAGGTTATCATGAACTCATATTTTGAGAGATATATGTAATGAAGTTGGTATTATAAAGCCTTTATAGTTTCAGGAAGTTCATGTTGATACCTTGGGGTATGTTAGATTCCCTATTTTTATTTTTGAGACTAATGAATTGGGTACTTCAAAACTTATTTTATCGGTTCGTGGTATTAATCATTGATGAAATATATGTGTTCTCATTACTAGAGGTGGAGAATATGATATACTTAATTATGGTTCTATATTTGATCAAAGACTACCTGATATTAAAATTATATCTTAAATTATCATTTATATTCATAGAAGGTACACTTAAATGGATATGTATTCAGTGACATGGGTTTGATAGTTGACCTAGAAAATGCTGTTGTTGTTCTATAATGAGATCCACCCATGGATATATCTATAAATGAATAATGTAAAAAAGTTTTTTACATTTACTATAGATGAAAAAGGTAATAGTATAATTTCCAACTTCTTAGTGCACCATTGAGGGTGAGGAATGTGAGACATATCAGTAGTTGATGGTTTATACCACAATGTTTCTTCAGTGAGTCCCAGAGGTAGGGAAAGGGTATCTCATTTTTGAGGTCTTTACAAAAAGGATATCAATTGGACATGGTCATAATATACTTTTTATGGTGGCTATTACATAATTTTTATAAGGATGGATGATAACACCTTTCATGTATTGGGAGTAGTTCTTTATGAGGAGTCATTCCCTTATCATTACATCCAGGTATGCTGAGGATGTACCATGATCTTTGGGAATTATTTTGAGAATCCAAGGATTTTGTGACTTATTTCTATGTTTATCTCGCGAAGTATCACCTATCATTTTGTGGAAACCCATTTACCCAAATATTAGATGAACTGTGATGGTATCTTTGTAGTTCTCATGTTCGAACATCCAAAAATAGTTAGAGGTCACGATGATATCATATTGATCATAGAATGACTCACTGAATTGTCTGACATCTTATCTAGATGATTCTATATCTTATTAGATAGTTCAAAATTATTTTTCTAACTTGTTGTACTTCATATTCATGGAATTAATTGGATGATCACTATGTACCTTGATGCACCCATTATCAAAATTATGGAGGGGATTCATGAGGGTTGGTTATCAATGTCGTTTGATCCTGGATTTTCTACCACAGATAGATTGACATTTACTGTGGACCATTTTGGATCTTGAGAACATTAATTGGGATTTTATGTCAATTTCATTCCTCAATTTATATGATCATCAAGAATCAATAGTTTTTCTATATCACAATAATTACAACTTATGAATTTTGGTAACATTGTTTGGGGTTCGGTATAGATACCATGCAGGTCAACACTATAGTAGTTGAAGCTGGTGGGAGACAGTGACTATTGGATTAAAGTTAGTGCTCTCAATGGTTATAAAGGTGTAGCTCATATAGTAGAGGATGTGTATTTTATAAAATTTGTATGGTTAATTTGTGTAATGATGATGTCATAAATTAGTTTTGAATCAGGAGATCATTGTTTTTGGAAGATCTCAACAGATTTGGGATTAGGTAGAATTGTTCATAATGATTAGATATTTTTGTGGATTTTTCGATATTTTTTTAGTTACAACATGTGTTTGTGAGGTGGAATATCACTTGAACCTATGAACTAATATATATAGGGTTCTTGGTCTTTTCCACATGACATATCTAAGGAGACATGTGCATGACTCATTGCATGATTCCCCCATAGATGAACTAGACATTGAGGGTGTATTTACAATTTCAATGGAATTGGAGAACCTAGTTGTGTTTGAAAACCGACTACATAATAAAATTTAAGCAAAGGTGTTTCGATTGATTATATGTTTTTTGAAAGAACATGAACTTCTTGGAGGGACCATTTGTGCGGGAGATGATGATTGGAGATCTGAATCATTACTTGTTAGTTAGTGTAATTTTACAGGACGAAATTTTGTGATTTATGGGAGAGTATAATAACTTTGTATTTTCCATGTAAGACATTAGAATATTTTATGGTGTATTTTTAATTCTATGTATTGATTTATCATTGGATTCTAGATACTTCTGTGCATTTGTATTGAAATTTTAAAAATAATTAATTTACTATACCACAAGCAAATTTTTTTCATGAAATAATGGAATAACACATGAATGAATTCTTGGATCATAAATATAATACATTTATTGAATTAATAACATGGGATTTACCCTATGATTCTATATCATTTATAAACGTTATATGATTTGATAAAAAGTGATTATGGGAGGGTTATTAAATTTATTTAATTATTTATTTCGTTATATTACATGACATGACCCCCTCTACATTTAATCATATTATGGTAGAGACCGTAGGGTATAGAATAAAATCCTAGAAAAAGTGTCTATATAATTATTTGGTGTTATGATTGTTAGAAGATGACCCATGGATCATGGATCGATGATCAGAATACGAATGTGGATCATCTACATTGTTGGAATTCATGGTTATAAAGAAGTAAAATGGTTTAGAAATATTCTTCATTGGTGATAGATCCAAACGAAAGGATTGATGTTTTTTTTGTGGATTTTAACTTATTTTTATCCCATGATGAAGGTGTGTGAACAAATATATAAACATTAATTCAGGGATAAGTGGATTATTTCTGGGGGTTTGTATATCATCTGAGTTGTGAGTAATAATATATATCAATTACCTATTATTACTCACCATGATCGTCCAAAAACATTATTAAAAAGATGAAAAAGTAACAAAAATTTATCCAGATGAGTAAGATAGACATTTACCACATCTATCAAATATTTAATTACATATAAGTGAATGATAGGTAATTTTCATAACTAATATTTGAAGAAGTTTCCCATACCGATTGATAGTTACTGTTGTTGATGATCTTGAAAATATCAGTGTTGACTCATTTATAAATCAGTGAGGATGCAACTGTAGTCAATGCCCTTTGTGTGTTGGATTAGTCTAGTTGTGGCCTTATCCTCGAAGAGGAATAGAGGAAACAATAATTATTTATGTGGTTCATCTATCCATGTTTTACAATATACATGTATGAAATTTTAATGCTACTCCTAGGAATAATAGAGGTGATGTCTATCACTTTCTGATCATTAGAGACATTCTTCGTTTTTTCAAAAATGCCAAAGGGATTTATAATTATTTGTTCTCTCTCCAAAGCTAGTTTTTATATGAAACAATACAAAGGGTACCAATTGATTCATGTAAAAACAAATCATTGTAACTTGGCTGTATGAATCAATACCGCATGAATTGAGCTTGTGTGTTGGTATCCTCTAAAGAAACACACTGGGATTTATTAATAGCATTGTTAACAACCATAGCTACAACATTCACTTTGGAAACATTAGATGTGATGGCCTCCCCCTTTATAGATCTAACACAATTATTCTGAGAAACTATTATTTTCAAATGAAAAGCAATAACTTTTTATGATACTTCAATACATATAGGGTGCACCACACCTATGTTATCTGCAACATCTTGATCACTACATTTTTTAGAGAACTCCCCACTCATAGCTCACATTTCAATATATAAAAATTTCATATAATGTTAGATCAAAAAGTTAATCCTTGAACTGCTTCCAAACCTCATTTCCATATTTAGACACAATTACAAGAGCATCCACAAGATTCAGAGGTCGGTCAAGCACAACTATCCCACAACCGACATTTGGTTCAATGTGATTCACATTCAATGATATGTCTTCAACACCATGCACCTCTCCCAGGGTTAGGTTTTCTGATTAGTATTCAAGAAAGGATTCATCCATTGTAAATTTCCATGCATGAAAACATGAAATTAGAAGCCCATTTTATTTAGCAAGGGACAAAGATCACACAATGTTTCAAAAAAAAAACTCACTTCTTATACTGAAATTATTCACAAATGGTGACCAATAAATATTAAATAGCTGGCATCGACAGTTCAACCTCATCAAAAATTCTAATTGAAATCAGGTGAAAATAGGTCAATATATAATATATGTGAAAAGGTAACAACCAAGATGATTTCTTAAAATATAATTTATTTAATGATTCTAAAAAGGAATTGGATGTACTGGAATTATAAACCAAAAAACAATTGTTGGTGAATCGTGTTTCATATGGTAATCATATGTACATTTGAAGAGATGAAATAGAGTCCCATTATAGGTATTGGAATCACTCAACAACACCATTATTAAATTATCCTCCAATGTTAAATGGATCATGATATGCTTAATATCGAGGATCCCTACCATAACATGCTCCTATAAAAACTATTATATAAAAAAGAAGTGATCAAAAGAATCAAATGATTGATTGAAATTAATGAAGAGTGTAATAGACATAAAATGAATAATAGAGGAAGCATTGATGAACTCTAGATTGGATATCAACAGTTGTAGATCTCAGTCAATGAAATATGGAACCACAGGGTAGGGATATATTTGGTGTAAGGAGGGGATGCAAAGGGGGAGAATGTATGCATTAGTCCCTCATCAAGATATATTGGAGTACCCTCCCCTATTGACAGGGTATGTACTTATGTGAAGTCCATTAGTGGCTAGGGTGTGGTCTATTGAGCAGAGCTCTCAATTTGCATCCTCAATAATTCTAATATATTAATTTTCTCCATTAGTATTGAAATTCATTGAGTATGACAAGAAAAATGGACAAAATTCATTCCACATGATTTTGATTAATTTATTTCTCCCATTTCAATTCATAGGATCATCATCAGTAATTAATTACGTGGTCTCCCAATCAAAAAAACTAGTTGATAAGTCTCAAAATATTCAATGGAACAATGGATTGATACCACAGGTTTAGAATATTTATTTATGTGAAAAATAATGAATGTATATAACTAGATGTGATCATGGTATTGATTTTATAGACACCTTCGAAGGATAATATATTCATTGGTGTTGAATGCTGGGGGATATACATGGGTAGATCAGTTTTCTAGTGTCCATCCATATGTGACATCTCATGAACAAATAGATATTTTTCAAGGAATAATGAGTGTGGTTTATGGTGAATCATTATGTTTTGGTAGAAAAAAGTAGAGACAAATTTAATAGTCAATATTGTTTTAAAAAATATAGAATACATGACATGCACTACTTATGAAAACACACAGTTTAGTCAACCTTGTATAGTTTCTAGGGTTTTTCATTGAGATAAATATCACAAATCATGTTATTTTAATATATATAGATTGATATATAGAATTTCATCTCAATGTTTAGAGGGAGTACCTGAACAATAATTCATGTACTAATACATTCCATGTTTCCAAAGTCACACATTATGTGAAACATTTTGGAGACTCAACATATATAGATAGTACATGTGAAGGATCTTAAGTAGACCCATATGAATTTTATGGAGGGGTACCCCCTGAACATTAGAAGGTAAATTGCAAAAATATGCAACAAATATTGAGTGTTGTCCCTACCAATATACACTATATGATTTTGGGAACACATCGTGTACACTGGAAATTACATGGACATTGCTTTTGAACACTAGCTTTGCCCAAGTACACGAGCACGTGCTACAGTAGACAAGCTCGAGAAGGGGGTAGACTAATTATTGTGCTGACAATTTAAATGTTTTCTAACTCTAGTGATCAATATGTATTATAAGAAATGTATTCCAGGATATCATAATCAATGAATAATTCTAAACACTATGATACATGCATAATACCACCTTTTACAAATTGTGTACTTCTTTAAGGATAGTTGGGGCCCATGAAATTCCACTATGCTTATACACACCATTGAAAATATGTTTTGGATCATGAGTAGTATTTCATTAGCTTTCTTCAATATATAATGTGATGGTGGTATTATATTTAGTAATAGATATATGGTGTGATGTTATTCTCTAGTGAAGTTTCTCTTAGTGGTGCCTAGTTGGTAGCAACAATCAGGTGTGATCGTTGGGGTAAGTTTTTCATTGGAAACAACTTATCACATTAGAGAATGGTTCCATAAAGGACATTACACTTGTATGGTCTAAAAACCCTATAGTAAATCAAGAATGAGTCCCCTATATATGATTTATAATACCCCAACATCATGCTCTATCAAGCATAGGTTCTCCACTAGATATTTTTTCCCATAGAACATGAAGCATAGTTGGGAGGTGTGGATTCTCCAAATAGATTCCTAAGAGGTTACATGGGATGCTTGATCAGATACAGTTCCCCATCAGTTGTGGAATTCATAGGATAGGTGGAGATCCTCCATATGGATTCACATATGGATATTCTTGATGTTGGGCATGAAAGATGGAAAATTGGGGCCACATGAAATCTCATCATTGATAACAAGGATATTGAGATAGATATCCCCATTCTCTATTTATTTTATCCTTTCGTTGATCATATATAAGTTTTTTAATAAGGGGTTGTCTCATATTTTATTGAAATGACTTCATGGAGTTGACATGACTACACTATATAGATGGATTGTTTTTTGTGATTTCAGGGTGTGCTAACAGAATTCTATACACTCAACCTTTCATGGGAACTAACCAAACATGTTCTATCTTATTTAGATGAAACACCTTTTTGAGAAATTCATATGTTGTCCAAAATTATGTGAATCATAGTTGTGATGGACAAACCATTGTTAATACTAGGTGTTTTTTATGTAGTTTGCACAATGTTTCTAGATGGATGAGTTCATTATAGTTTCAGTGGGATTGTATTTCTCCAAAATATAGTTACTACACATCATGTAGTACTATTGTTTGGGATATATGTTAAAAATATTATTAATGTAGGATTTTTTTCGTTCTAAAATGTACTAGTTTGTGGAGATGCATGTGTGTGTACTAGTACATTAGGATATGGCCACCCATGTGTGAGGTATAGCTTCTCTATTCTAGTCTCATTCCCATGCCTATTAATGGATGGATTTGGGTTTAATTCTTACTGTTCTGATTGATATTTGGTCTCAAATGTGTTGGGTGGTGAAATAAATTATAATTAAAAATTCATGATTGTGATATCTATGTGGAAAATGAAAAATGTTTCTTCAAATCCACAATGGGGATCAACATATATCATTGGTCTCACAGGCTTGAAGATAGGATTTGGGGAATGTATTTTAATTATAATGGTGTGATTGAAGAATATAATTTGGATAAAAAATACAATTTCCCACTTGTCCCATGTTTGGGAAGAAGCATCCTGCAAATTACCTTATGGGGACAAGGAAATGTGTTTGTTGCATGAATTAAGGACACCTAGCTAGTAATTTCCAATGGCAGAATCCCATCTATGTGAGAGTAGAAGGTAATTCCCAATTAAAACCTAATCCCAAAGTCTCTTATTTAACCTACATTGAATATTGACACTATGTGTATCAATTCCCTATTTCTTGGGTGTTTTTATAATAACAAATTACAAAAAACATCCAAGGACAAAAGATAAGTGATGGATTTTTGAAATCACAACAACTATGGAGGATCCCAATAATAAAGAGGTGTCTACAATTCTCATAATTTTATTGATGATAGTGGCTTAACTTTTTTATTATTGTGCAACACATCTTTTTATATCATGCATGTGTCACGATTCGTCCTCAGGGCCCGTGACGTGACTACCCCAAACCCGCCTTCCATAGGCCAGGGGCTGGCGACTAGCACCAAAGGCATAAAATCCCGATAACTAGGAAGACATTGCCTTTATAAAAGAAAACAAGCACCACAGAGTACAAGCGGAAACAAAACACTAAGTACAAAAGAAAAGCTGAAAAGTAAATGGGCCAGAATACAAACCCAAAAGAAAGTACAACTACAACTAAACAAGGTACAACAGCAAAAAGACAAACAGCTGGAAGAGGGAAGTAGCTCCTGGGTCGTCCACCACGGATCCTACCTGAAGGGTAGGATAGATAGCCTCTTCCACGCTCTCGTCCGTCAACCTCCTCTGTGAGTCGTCTCGTCGCATAGTCCACCTCCGGGTACTGACTCGTCGTGTAGTCCACCTCCAGGTACCAACTCGTCGCGTAGTCCACCTCCGGGTACCGACTCGTCATGTAGTCCACCTCCGAGTACCGTCCAGTCCTCGAACGCTCGGCCTCCATCAGCACTGCCCGTCGTCTGCAACCAACACAACGAGGTGCGGGCATAGCCCGTGCAGGGGTGAGTATAACGATACTCAGTAGGGACCCCGAGACCCTCATGGTCTCACTAAACCAACAAGGATAACCACAAGAAGATCTCAACAGATAACCTCTACTTAGATATATGCCCATACATATACCTAAGTTATCAAGTAACCCATCTCAATCATGAGGAAACACAAGGATTGTAAAATCAACGGATAACCACTACCCAGGAATATGCCCATACATATGCCTAAGTTATCAAGTGACCCATCTCAATCATGAGGAAACACAAGTATTGTGAAAAGTCTCAGCTCAAACCAGTATTTTCATTAACGAAACCGTAACTGCTGAAAAGCTCCGTCTCTAGAGTGTACAGTGGTCCTGTCACGACTCCGAGGTGCTGCTCACTAACCTAAGACTGCTGAGGTACTTCTCCTGTCGAGTACTGCGGGTTTGCAGCCAACTACCGGGTGCTCCGTCTGCTGAGGGTTTGTCACCAAATACCGGGCGCTCCCACTAATAGCCTACAGAGGTACTCCTCCTGCCGAGTACCGCGGGTTTGCGGCCAACTACCGGGTGCTCTGTCCGCCGTGGGTCTGTCGCCAAATATCGGGCGCTCCGTCCACTGGGCTAGTCGACTCACTCCAAGTCGAGTCGGTCAAGCAGTCATCAGGTCTCAGCCGGCTACACGGTCTCCGTACTCCGCACGCTCGTCTCCAGGAGGGTCTGCTCCACGTGCTACTGGTCAATACTCCAAGTATCACAAAGTCCCGCAAAGAAGTATCTCAAAGGACCACCTCGTCATAGGGGTGTCAACGCAATAGACGGCGCGTCAATCGGACACCCGGTCTGTGAGTTATTAGCCTTTTCGTCCCAGGGGCCCGGTTGGTATCGTGTGCGAACCAATCTGGCCTTAACTCAACTATACCCCGAACACTCATAGGGTATACTCATAAAGACTGTTTCTCAACAATATCACCAACGCCGCTGACGGTTCGTCAAACGAACGTTCTGTCAGAAAGGTATCAGCTTTTCTGTTCCAGGGGCCCGGTTGGATTTCGGTGCGATCCAACCCGGCCACTATCCAACTACATCCAAATCTCGGCGAAGGATGCCAAAAGTTCCGTATCATCAACAGGAACTCAACGCAACAGACGGCGCGTCAATCGGACGCCCGGTTTGAGAGTTATTGGCTTTTTCGTTCTAGGGGCCCGGTTGGATTTCGGTACGATGCAACCCGATCGCACTCCGTCTGCATCCAGACCTCGAGCGGAGTAATCCAAAAGACCCGTCTCACTTAGAGGAATTCAACGAAATAGACGGCGCTTCAATCGGACGCCCGGTCTGTTATTTATTGGCCTTTCCGTCTCACACCCACCCTGGGAAACTTCCCAGGAGGTCACCCATCCTGATCACTACTCTAGGCCAAGCACGCTTAACTATGGAGTTTTAACCTCGTAGGCTCCCGAAAAGGAAGGTGCGCCTTGGGTATAGTAAACCGAAATGACCGTCTCGATCCAAGGATCGCGTTGCCGCTGACGGCGAGTCGTTTGGTGGCATGTAGCTCAAGATACGGGCATTTGACCGAAAGTGGTCCGAAACTGTGGGTATGGGCCCAGAACGACCCGGCCCGGCTCGGAAAACCCGGCCCGACCGGCGGCGCGGCGGCGCGAGCCGGGGCGGCGGCGCGGTCCGGCGCGGTCCGGCACGGCCGCGCGGCCTGGGAGCCGTTCGGGTGCCGCGCGTGGGGGGCAAAGCCCCCCCCCCCACTTTGAGAACCGCGGCCTCTTAATCGGGGCAGCTTTTGAGACCCGGCCGGGGGAAATTAATTCCCCCGGTCTCCACTGTCCGGCCGGCCCGCACTGGCCGGCCGGTTTCGCCAGCAAGGACCGGCAATGGCCGGTCCTTCCTTCGCCGACACCGGCGGCCCGGTGCCGGCCGCCGGTGGCCCGGTGCCGGCCGCCGGTCATCTTGCTCCGCCGCGGCCAGGAACCGGCAGCGGCCTATGCCGTCCGGCGCGATGCGACGGCATCGCTTCCCTCCGCTGCGGCCCCGCTTCGGCCGCGGCGCCTTTGACTTTCTTCGACGTGACGCGACGACGTCGCGTTCTTGGATTTCATTCCATGGCGCGGCGCGATGGCGCCGCACAATAATTGTCGTGCGATTCCCGCGTGGTGCGATGGCACCACGCCATCTCGTTCCATCCGCATGGAAACAATTATTAACATAGGAGGGGGGTTCGGCCGTGTTGGTGCGGTCCGGGCCCCCCTCTCGTTAGACAATAACATATATTCCTTTATCCTCAAAGTTCGATATTCTAGAATCAAGAATGGAAAATGAATAAATAAAATATCAACAAGCCCCTACTTCGGATTCAAGTGCGGAGCATGCCAATCAAGCCGCGGAAGAGTAGCGTCGCGGAGGTCGGGCGTCGCGGAAATCGAACGTCGTTTCCGTTGACGTCGAGGTGCGTCCGAAGAGGTACGTTGCTGGAGAAGCTTCGTAAGCTGACGGAGATAGTCCGAGGAGGAAACTGCGTCTCCTTTCGTTGACATGGGAAGAAGATCGAAGAAGCGGCGTCATCGATCTTCGGAAACACACCTGCTACGAAGAAGAGAAGCGGCGTTCTTCGTCGGAGCTTAAGTGTTCTTCGTGTTCTTCGTCAAGGTTGAAGAAGATGGAGTGAGCTTCTCAAAATCTCTCAAGGTGGCAAAGGAAACCAACCCAAAATAAAATAAGCTAAAGCCTTATTTTATTTTCACAACTAAACATTTGAATTTCAAAAGATAAGAAACGAACCATTAATTCGTAGAATTAATTCAACGAAAGAAACAGCTCATTTAATTTACGAAATAAACTGCCCAATTAAATGGTCTGTTAAGAATTTAATAAAACGCGTCAGTTGACTTTCATAAAGACGGGTTTTCGCGGGTGCGTTACTTAGCAGAAAGAAACGGCGGGGCTTGTGCGAGTCCCACCTCACAAATATCCTACCAAGAGGGTAGGATATTTCTGGATAGTACCCTATCCGATTCAACTCAGATTAAGCCGCTTTTAAGTGGCTTCAAGTGGCTTCCATGTGGCTTAAGAGAAATAAAATAAAGTTGTCGCAAAATTATTTTATTTCCTAACTTTAAGCCCGAAAATTAAAAAACACACCCGAGAAAACGCAACTCCGGAAGAGGAGTTTCTAAGCAATTACCGGCGCTGCGATTCCATCGGTGCCCTCAGAATTCGATTCCGAGCACCCGTTCAAAAGTTAGAAAAAACCCGCTCGTCCGTTCACTGAACGTACCCGAGGCAGAGTTCGGAAATTGATTTCGGGCACACCGGGTCTCGGAATCAGGCGTCGTCAAATACTGCGTTCTTGTAAAATTCCAAAGAAAATTAAGAAAAAAATTTCCATGGAATTTACGGGTCTTTACATTACTCCCACCACAGGTATTTACGTCCCCGTAGAGCTTCACCACAAACTTTGGGAAACAAAGTGGTACTGAGCACGCATCTGAGCCTTTCGCTCCCACGTGCTCACCTCGAGGTTCCCGCGCTGCCAAAGAAAGTGCACAAGAGGAATCGACCGTCCTCCTAGGATCCGCTCCTGTCGATCCTCGATCCCCACAGGAACCTCCGTAGAAGACACTCATCGCCACCGTCCAGCTCCTCATGGTCGATGATATGCGAAGGGGTCAAGCACGTATCTCCTCAGTTGGGATACGTGGAAAACTACGTGCACCTAGTGCAACTGAAGTGGATGGGCCAAGCGGTAAACCACCTCGCCTACCCAGCTGAGGACCTAGAAAGGTCTATTGAACCTCGGAGATAACTTGCCTCCCTGGCCACATCTCCGTAAACCTTATCGAGGTGAGACCCGTAAGAAGACGTGGTCGTCATCCTCGAACTCCAGAGGTCTCCATTTCTGTTAGAACTGAAACTCAAAACGACTGCTGCTACGAGGGTAAGGTTGACCGACTCAAGAGTGATCGTTCGCACCCTCCTATGCAAGAGTTACCATGCACTGCCTGGGGTTTCCTTTTCCTCCGACCAAGGAAAACCCATCCCGATGTTTGCCTAAAACCATCAATTTGCATATGAATAGTCATTGCCCATTCCATACACAAACTAACGTCGTAAGGCCTCGATGCTTCCACCAAGATATTCCAACCAGAACTCTCGCCTCGAGGGTCTGACCACATCGTCGGCGTAAGTGTGATTATCGAGTATCCTCCCAATGTATCTCTAGATGTGAGGGTCACGTCCACGGCTTACCGGAAACTCTAGGTCTGGAAAAAGATTTGTGAAAGCAAGGAATGATTCATATCAACGTCTGTTACTACAGCAGCTAGTAGTGGACATAGACTGTCCCTTGAATCATTTCTAGAGCCATTGGGTCACCTTCCTTGACCGCATGTAGCCGCACTCTTCCTCCACCCTCCAGCTCCCTGAGCCTGGCGGGAATAACTAAGGCGGGTGGTTGTAGCATGTTAAGATGTACACCACCTCATGCTGCTCTCCTAGCTCTGCCTCCATGTCTGCCGCTTCGCAGACTCATCTCTATTTAAAGCTACCTCTTCTTGAAATATTTAACATTCCCATGTCTCTAAGACTGGCACCGGTTCCTTGTTTCCTACTGCACTGTGCAGTCTTAATCCGCTCCTGGATGAACTGCACCTCCGTTAGTCTAACAAGAGCTGCTATGATTTCTTCTTTTCCGATAAGATAAATCTGGTCTCATCCCCTGGATGAACCACATTCGTTGCCTAATACATTCAATCATGACATAAATGATGCATTCATTCCATGGATGACGTCGTAAGGCCTAGACGCAACTACTAAGAGATCCAACTGTCACTCTCGCCTCTAAGGGTCGAGTCACACTATCGACATCAGTGTGAAGTCACTGGGTCTCCTCCAGTAGGAATCTCAAAAGTGAGGGTCAAGTCAACAGTTTAACCGGGACCACTCAGTATCAACCAAACATAAAGGGCAGGAAAGAAAACATCACAAGATAAGTGTCTTTTTATTATTGCAACTCATAATACAAAGACACGAATACAAAAGCAACATGGAACTAGAAGTACAAAGGACGTATCCACTAGTTCCACTCCTGTACACCTGCTCCCGAAGCTCTATTGCCTTGTCCACTGCTCGGCTGTTGCTCAAGAACCCTCCGCTGCTTCTGTCTCGGTGGCTCCTCCAACACCCGCTGATCAACCGTGCGGGGGGTCGTACAGTCACGTGCCAGGTGACCCTTCCTGCCGTAGGAGAAACACTCTCCATTTCTGGCACGCCTGGCTCTGACCCCACCCCGGGTGACCCGCACCACTGATCCTAATACCCGAGATTGTCCAACTGTGGGTCTGGTCCTCCTGGACCTCTGCATCATCTATCTACTGCCTACAGATGACTCAGAAACTGATCGAAAATACTGCGGCAAAGGCAGAAGCTCCCGTACACGCTCGTGGTGTAGAGCTACTGGCACAAACTCCACCCTGAAGAAGGTCTCGAAGTATTCCCATGTGAAGGCCATCCCATCGAAAAACTGGAACAAGTGGCTCTACCACATGCCTGCTGCGGCCTAAAGAAGGCTGGCAGCAAAGATCACCATGAAGTTTGTTGGCATCCTCACTAGCCTGAAGACTCCCACTATAGCCTCCAGCCAATCCTTAGCCGCCTGCGGGTCCGTCTCTCCGCGGAACCTGGGTGGCCTCTCGCGCTGGAACTCGTGCAGCGCACTCAAGTGGCGTGCATCGTCTACTGCTGGGGCTGGTGGCATCGGTGACCCAACGTATGGTAGTATCGCTGGTGCCTCCGCTGGTGCCTCAACTGCAAGAGGGCCCTGTACCGAAGCCTCGTCACTCGACAGGCTGTCAGTACGCACATCCCTCTGGGCTCTAGCTGGTCGTTCTTGAAAAGGCATCCTGAAAGAAACAACGTAACACGGTCAAACTTTTATACCTGGTGAGAAAACCTGGTTTGAGCTGACATTTAAATAAAACTTCTGGAAAAAACACATGCAATCAGTGTTTTCGTGCACAAAGTTGGAAACCGGTTGTCAGTGTCCTGGTGTATGGATACGTCGGCCGCCCGCACCAACACTGGACTCCCCGAACTGAAAACCACACTCGTTACTCTTAACATTATTGCTTCATAGAAGGAAACATCAGAGTTATAAGTTCTGCGGTAGAACCGAACTCCTCTGATACCAATTTGTCACGATCCGTCCTCGGGGCCCGTGCTGTGACTACCCCAAGACCGACTTCCATAGGCCAGGGGATGCCGACTAGCACCAAAGGCGTAAAATCCTGATAACTGGGAAGGAATTTCCTTTATAAAAGAAAACAAGCACCAAAGAGTACAAGAGGAAACAAAACACTAAGTAAAAAAGAAAAGATGAAAAGTAAATGGGCTAGAATACACCCCCAAAAGAAATTACAACTACAACTAAAAAAGGTACAACAGCAAAAAGACAAACAGCTGGAAGAGGGAAGCAGCTCCTGGGTCGTCCACCACGGATCCTACCTGAAGGGTAGGACAGATATCCTCCTCCATGCTCTCATCCGTCAACCTCCTCTGTGAGTCGTCTCGTCGCGTAGTCCACCTCCGGGTACTGACTCGTCGTGTAGTCCACCTCCAGGTACCGAATCGTCGTGTAGTCCACCTTCGGGTACCGACTCGTCGTGTAGTCCACCTCCGGGTACCGTCTAGTCCTCGAACACTCGGCCTCTATCAGCACTGCCCATCGTCTGCAACCAACACAACGAGGTGCGGGCATAACCCGTGCAGGGGTGAGTAAAACGATACTCAGTAGGGACCCTAAGACTCTCAAGGTCTCACTAAACCAACAAGGATAACCACAAGAAGATCTCAACAGATAACCTCTACTTAGATATATGCCCATACATATACCTATGTTATCAAGTAACCCATCTCAATCATGAGGAAACACAAGGATTGTAAAATCAACGGATAACCACTACCCAGGTATATGCCTATACATATACCTAAGTTATCATGTGACCCATCTCAATCATGAGGAAACACAAGGATTGTGAAAAGTCCCAGCTCAAACCAGGATTTTCATTAACAAAACCGTAACTGCTGAAAAACTCCATCTCTAGAGTGTACAGTGGTCCAGTCACGACTCCGAGGTACCGCTCACTAACCTAAGACTGCTGAGGTACTCCTCCTGTAGAGTACTGTGGGTTTGTGGCCAACTACCGGGCGCTCCGTCCGCTGAGGGTCTGTCACCAAATACCGGGAGCTCCCACTAATAGCCTACAGAGGTACTCCTCCTACCGAGTACCGCGTGTTTGCGGCCAACTACCGGGCGCTCCGTCCGCCGTTGGTCTGTCGCCAAATACCGGGCGCTCCGTCCACTGGGCTAGTCGACTCACTCCAAGTCGAGTCGGTCAAGCAGTCGTCAGGTCTCAGCCGGCTACACGGTCTCCGTACTCCGCACGCTCGTCTCCAGGAGGGTCCGCTCCATGTGCTACTGGTCGATACTCCATGTATCACAAAGCCCCGCAAAGAAGTATCTCAAAGGACCACCTCATCATA
The DNA here is from genome assembly GCA_963277665.1 of Viscum album. NCBI lineage: Eukaryota > Viridiplantae > Streptophyta > Magnoliopsida > Santalales > Viscaceae > Viscum > Viscum album. The sequence continues at coordinate 1,226,035,125 of OY728127.1, read as the reverse complement.
GGGGTCTCAATGCAACAGATGGCGCGTCAATCGGACGCCCGGTCTGTGAGTTATTAGCCTTTTCGTCCGAGGGGCCCGGTTGGTGTCGTGTGCGAACCAATCAGGCCGTAACTCAACTATACCCCGAACATTCATAGGGTATACTCATAGGGACCGTTTCTCAACGAGATCACCAACGCCGCTGACGGTTCGTCAAACGAACGTTCTGTCGGAAAGTTATCAGCTTTTTCGTTCGAGGGGCCCGGTTGGATTTCAGTTTGATCCAACCCGGCCACTATCCAACTGCATCCAAATCTCGGCGAAGGATGCCAAAAGTTCCCTATCATCAACAGGAACTCAACGCAACAGACGGCACGTCAATCAGACGCCCGGTCTGAGAGTTATTGGCTTTTTCGTTCCAGGGGCCCGGTTGGATTTCGGTGTGATCCAACCCGACCGCACTCCGTCGGCATCCAAACCTCGAGCGGAGTAATCCAAAAGATCCGTCTCACTTAGAGGAATTCAACGAAACAGACGGTGCGTCAATCGGACGCCCGGTCTGTAATTTATTGGCCTTTCCGTCTCACACCCACCCTGGGAAACTTCCCAGGAGATCACCCATCCTTATCACTACTCTAGGCCAAGCACGCTTAACAATGGAGTTTTAACCACGTAGGCTCCCGAAAAGGAAGGTGCACCTTGGGTATAGTATACCAAAACGACCGTCTCGATCCAAGGATCGTGTTGCCGCTGAAGGCGAGTCGTTTGGAGGCCCGTAGCCCAAGATACGAGCATTTGACCGAAAGTGGTTCGAAACTGGGGGACTGGGCCCGGGCCGACCCGGCCCGACCCCCCTGGGTCGGCCGCACCGGGTCGACCCGCCCCGGGCGGCGACCCGGCCCGGCTCGGAAAACCCGGCCCGGCCGGCGGCGCGGCGGCGCGGCGGCGCGGGCCGGTGCGGCGGCGTGGTCCGGTGCGACGGCGCGGTCCGGCGCGTTGGCGCGGACCAGCACGGCCGTGCGGCCTGGGCGCCGTTCGGGGGCCGCGCGCGGGGGGCAAAGCCCCCCCCCCTCCTTTGAGAACCACAACCCCTTAATCGGGGCCGCTTTTGAGACCCGGCCGGTGGAAATTAATTCCCCCGGTCTCCACTGGCCGGCCGGTTTCGCCAGCAAGGACCGGCGACGGCCAGTCCTTCCTTCGCCGACACCGGCGGCCCGGTGCCGGCCGCCGGTCATCTTGCTCTGCCGCGGCCCGGAACCGACCGCGGCCTATGCCGTCCGGCGCGATGCGACGGCATCGCTTCCCTCCGCCGCGGCCCCGCTCCTGCCGCGACGCCTTTGACTTTCTTCGACGCGACGCGACGACTTTGCGTTGTTGGATTTCATTCCACGGTGCGACGCGACGGCGCCACACAATAATTGTCGTGCGATTCCCGCGTGGTGCGACGACACCACACCATCCCGTTCCATCCGCAAGGAAACAATTATGAACATATGAGGGGGGTTCGGCCGTGTTGGTGCGGTCCGGGCCCCCCTCTCATTAGACAATAACATTTAATCCTTTATCCTCGAAGATCGACATTCTAGAATCAAGAATGGAAAATGAATAAATAAAATATCAACAATCCCCTACTTCGGATTCAAGTGAGGAGCACGCCAATCATGCCGCGGAAGACTAGCGTCGCGGAGGTCGGGCGTCGCGGAAATCGAACGTCGTTTCCGTTGACGTCAAGGTGCGTCCGAAGAGGTACGTCGCTGGAGAAGCTTCGTAAGCTGACGGAGATAGTCCGAGGAGGAAACAACATCTCCTTTCGTTGACATGGGAAGAAGATCGAAGAAGCGGCGTCGTCGATCTTCGGAAACACACCGGCTACGAATAAGGGAAGCGGCGTTCTTCGTCGGAGCTTAAGTGTTCTTAGTGTTCTTCGTCAAGGTTGAAGAAGATGGAGAGAGCTTCTCAAAATCTCTCAAGGTGGCAAAGGAGACCAACCCAAAATAAAATAAGCTTAAGCCTTATTTTATTTACACAACTAAACATTTGAATTTCAAAAGATAAGAAACGAACCATTAATTCGTAGAATTAATTCAACGAAAGAAACAGCTCATTTAATTTTCGAAATAAACCGCCCAATTAAATGGTCTATTAAGAATTTAAGAAAACGCGCCAGTTGACTTTCATAAAGACGGGTTTTCGCGGGTGCGTTACTTAGAGGAAAGAAACGGTGGGGCTCCTGCAGGCCCCACCTCACAAATATCCTACAAAGAGGGTAGGATATTTCTAGATAGTACCCTATCCGATTCAACTCAGATTAAGCCACTTTTAAGTGGCTTCAACTGGCTTCCAAGTGGCTTAAGTGAAATAAAATAAAGTTGTCGCAAAATTATTTTATTTCTTAACTTTAAGCCTGAAAATTAAAAATCACACCCGAGCAAACGCAACTCCGGAAGAGGCGTTTCTAAGCAATTACCGGCGCTGCGATTCCATCAGTGCCCTCAGAATTCAATTCCGAGCACCGGTTCAAAAGTTAGAAAAAAACCCGCTAGTCCGTTCACTGAACTTACCCGAGACAGAGTTCAGAAATTGATTCCGGGAACACCGGGTCTCGGAATCAGGCGCCTTCAGAAACTACGTTCTGGTAAAATCTAAAGAAAATTAAGAAAAACATTTCCTTGGAATTTACGGGTTTTTACAGCATGTTTCATAGAACTGTTCAAAATTCACATCAAAATAGGGATTTTGATTGATTGGTGAAGATAAAAATTAGTTATATTATTGAATCATAATCATATAATTCATCTCCTATAAAAAATTTGTTTAAATTTTCTAGAAAACATTAAAATATTATCTAATAGGAATTATTTTAAATTCATAGAATGGACATTATTTCCTTGTGTTGATATTTGTTTACTGATATTTGGAAATCACCCTCACTATCAACATTCATCCAATGATTATATACCATTGTGTGTTGGAGGAAAAAACTACTTCTATATCAACATCAAATTATTTAATATTTTTATATTATTAGAAATATTATCTAGTACAAAATAGTAATACTATAGAAAAGATCATCATTGAGGGCATGACAATTTTATGTGAATTAACTAATGCGTTTAATGAATAATTATTTAGTCACAATCCATGATTAGTGGTTATGTACTAAATAAAAATTATACCTTAATATTTTCTAATATATGATAATGTATATGTAATTTCCTCTAATGAACATGAATAGATTATGAAATAACTACTGGAGAATCTGTAAAAATGTTTTATATTCACATGATCTTCCCCATGGGCTGCACTCATCCAATTGATAAAAATAATGATGGTTAATTGTTCCCCTTCATTCATCATCATGATCTAAAGATGATCATGAAGAAGAATAAGAACTACCATAAACATATTGACTACATGCTTTATCTTCTTTATGGATAATCAAATTTTTATATGGTGGATCAATAGTAGTGATATTATCAAAATATTGTAAACCAAAAGGATATCCCCAAGACTAATTTTTATATATGTAACATACACTATGATTCCTTAGTGATCCCAATTTGATTCACTAATGTTGTAGATATTTTCATGGAAAACATTAATAGAGTCTTTAGGTATTTCCATGGTAAATGTTTGGTAATTTTTATAGATGATATTCCTATCTAAATTAAAAGAATGTAGGAACATGATGTGAATTTAAATGTAGTACTATTGAACATGTTAAATGAGAGTTTGTATGATATGTATCGTAACAGTGTGTTTTAGAGGGAGAATGTAACAATGTAGCAGAATTATGTCACTAAAAAGGGATATATAATGGATTAAAAAAGGCAATTTAAGGATATACAATATCGATTTTTGTGGTGATTTCCACTTTAATTAAGGGATATATTATAATTATACTACCCATTACATTTATATCTTGTGTATGGATAAGAGTTACGTATAGATTGAACAATATAAGGATTCCTTTGGTCCTATTATATATGATGATTTATTATTCTGGGTTACATATATTTAATTAACCATCAATGAGTATATGTATATATATTATAGTACCTTTTAGTTAATAAGAGGATGGTCATTTACTAAAACAATATTTTCTATAGAAAAACACACAATATTTTTGGTAGCATAATGGGTGCACATAATGTTTCATTGGATGTTCTATTGAGATTGAAAGATGACTCTAATTACATGGAATTAAAATGTTAAATTATAGTAATGTGTGAGCAAATATTTCAAATAGAAAAAATTTGAATAAAATTGAAAAATACAAGAAAATTTATGATGAAAGAGGATGAGGCGAGGATCCCTTAAAAAAGGGATGCTTCAAAAAGTTTTATATTAGCTTCATGAGAACATGTTAACACCTTTGGAAGGATAAATAGATATATGTTAATTGTAATTGTTTTAACATAGGGTTTTGGGTGGGAAAAAATGAGAGTATGGGTGGGTTTTTGTCACAAATAATAGGTGAAATCTTTACTGAATTCTAAACATTGGTTTTGGAATATATATAATTAATTAATCAAAACAAAATATCATCACATGTTTTTTCACATTGTTTTTCTCAATGAGTTGTTGTTTTTAGTATTTTTAAAGGATAAGAACAAAATTCATTAAAATAATACCCTTTGGTATTATTCATGTGAGTCATGTTTATAGATATATAATTCTAAAATAGTTTCATATTATATAGGTTTTTGAGGACTAATAAAGGGTTTATAAAATTTATCAGGTAACATATAAAATATATTATTTAAAAATAACAATATATATTTTTTCATATTTTGTTAGGAATTTATTACATCACTTTTCTTCCATTATGATATCATAATACATATCATATATTTATAGAGTATTTTATTTTTGACTAAAAAAGAAAAATCTATGAGAATTAGGAAAAATTCACCATTGGATAATCTCAACATTTTTATTACAAAAAAATATTAATTGTTCAAAATAATTTTTTAAAGATGGGAAATTTTTTTTATATAATTTTCCTATTTACTAGAAAATTCAAATTTTAAAACATTCAACACAATAGGATGATTATATATATTATATTGGACATTATTAAATTATATTTTCAGTTATATTCTTAAAAATATTTTCTAATAAGGAAATTTTATTAAAATATTAATCATTTTATATTTCATGAATTTATAAAAATTGTTTCATTATTTAAACTATATTATTTCAAAAATAAATTTTTTATTTCTTCACATCCACATATAAATTTTATCTAAAACATTATAAAATTATTTATAATGTAATAATATAAATGTTTAAAATAATCATTATTCTTAAAAATTTAAATAAAAAACTTTATAATATCTGTGTCTACAATCATATCCCCTTATTACAGTAGAATAATATATATGTGTATGGTATGAAATGGTAATAATTTTTTTGGATGGTTCAATGACATGTTTTGGGACATAATTTCAATAATATTAAACTTCTCATGTAAATAGTTTCTCTCTTTATTTATTTATTAAGTATTTTCATAGGCTTTGAGAAGGGTAAATACCAGGGATGTATTATCAATGAGAAGCTCAAAAAAATGGACTCTATAGTGTAATATCCTACTGGCAGAAACCAAAGTTTCTTTTGATTGTTTCAATGGGACATTATCATTTCCATTAATATATGTTAATCATAATTGACAATATATAATGGCTATAATATATATTGTTATAGGGATTAATTTTCATTAAAATTTGAAAATATATAACGTTTAATAATTCCAAATTACAAATTCATTGAATATTTTTCCTATATAGTTTTTACATAATAAATAATTTATTCATTTAAAAATATAATTTTACTTATAAAACATTGGATTGTAACAGAGAACTCAATCCAATAATACATATATTTTAATAATATAAAATTTATGTTTCACATGTAATCACACAATCCAATGATCTGATGGTTTACAATATTTCTTGATTAGATATGTAAAATAATATTTTCAAATTCGTATGGACATTTATACATAATTTAACCACACTAAAAATACATGTAGACTCCATAAAGTTTATGTTCATCTTTATAATGTTGTGAATTGAAATTGAAGAAACAGGTGAGGAAAAATACATAGTGAGGAAACAATATTCAATACTTCATCTTCGGTTAGATAATAATAAAATGATAGAACATAATAATGGTAGATATACCAATTTATAAGTATCATAGATAAATAATTGGTAGGCATATAACCTAACAGAAGAACATATAAATCTAATTATTAAACAACTTATTTTGTATAAGAGTATATAAACATGATGTAATAATCATCATCCAGTTATCTTAAATTATTGTAACATAGAAATATGGTGTTGTGATATGAAAAGGAAATTATAATATTGTGATCATATATAACCACATCAAGTACACATTAAATCATGTGAATATTGCTAACTTCATAAAGTTCGTGCTCAATCATATGATAATAGCTAATGCATTATGCTCATGCTAAATATTTTTAATGTATTTAACCATAGAGATTTCATGATCATCTATCTAAACATAACAATCCTGAATGAGATTACAGTCAATCTTGTGAAGAAACATCAACAATATGTTCACAGTCAATATTTTTAACATATCAAATCTCACAGAGGTCAGGCTCAACATCTATACCTATTTATGTACAAAATAATAAAAGATTATTTTTTTAGTGGAAAAAATGTAATCACCCTTCAAATAGTTTGCAAACATGTACATTTTTTCCTCCCAATACCAATAAAATTTCATATAATAAAGAGCCCATGAAATGAGATTTTTTTTAATTTAAAAATTATATAAAATGAAATGACCTCAAGAGTATGATAGGTTGGTATATAAAATTAAATCAAACAAAATGAGGATTTGACAAAGGAATTTAGAGGGTGATTCATGAAATATTACTCAAATGAAGATAATTATATTAAAAAAGGATGGATGATTGATGTGAAATAATTAATGGATATTTCTTAAAATAGTGTTATCATCATTGTAGATATGATATTATGAGTCACCAAAAAAAATTCCTGAAATAAAAACATAAAATAATTTTGAAATAACTATTTAATATAAAAAAAGATAATTGTTACAGGAAAGTGACTTATATTTCTTCACAAATATGTGTGTAGTGGATGTTAAAATATTAGATCATTAAAAGAAAAACTATTTATTATTTCTAAATATCATTAATTAACCCACATCATTTATAAGGTTAATGAATAATAATTTTGAAAAAATTATATATAAAATTATGAATATAAAACTAAATAATATATTTATATATTTAAAAATAAGAAATTGTACCATTTGGGGAGAATGATAACATGGAAATGGACGAAAAATATGTTTTTGGATTTTATGGGAATCATACATATCAATACCACTTGTTTATTAGAAATAAATTCATCAACGAATATGTTTGGGAATATAAATTTAAATTTTTCAATAGATGAAGATAATGATTCATATAATAAAATTTTATGGTGGAATAAACTATTCATAGATGAAATAAATTAATGATGAAGCATTATAACTCAGGGAGAGGAGTTTGTGTTTTCCAAATACAATAAAAATAGAGTACCTCTTGAATAAAAATACCATGATAGTTAGAAAATGAGATATATTTCTAAATATATTAAAATATATAAAATAATCATAAAAATTTTCATATATAAATATCTATAGTAGAAAATATAATACAATTATTGAATATTGTAAATGTATCATGTAATAAAAATTGAGACGGGAAACCATTATAACATTAATATAATTTGAATCAAAAAACCTTAAAAGATAAAAAATAAAAAACCCCATTAATTATCCTAAATAATATTGAATAATAATATTTTATTACGCATATTTTTTACAAAAAAATATAATAAAAAATGTCCAATAATAAGAAAATTGTCACAAATAAGAAAACTTTTTTAGAAAGACCCTTGTAATTTTGTTATCAAGTGAATTAAAAATATTTGAAGGATGGATTCATGTAATGAAATTTTAATCCAATAGAATAAATGTTAATTATTGAAATATATCTCTTTTTTTATTTACAAAATATAAAATAATAACAGGTACATAATAAGAAAACATGTCCCAGTGAATATAAATCGAGACATAGAACCATACAAAAACTCCTAACTTCCAAACAATATTTATCCACCATTATAATAAAAACTATTATTTTGATAATAAATTTCAAATATTTATTCATTTATAATACAATAAATATTCTTAAATCATAAAAATTTAATAAAATTTATTATTATTTAATTGTTTATTTTCTTCATCTGATGTCAATGTTTTTCATCGTTTCATACACACTCTAAAATGTGAATGTAGATTTTAATTCATTCATACCATGTTATGAATTAATAGTGAAATTTATTTACTATAATAGAGGAATGATAATTAGTAATGATGTTTTATATTCATTAAATAATAATTTTATTTATGGTTCATGAAGATGGAATTAGTGGTGAGGTTATCATGGGCAATTTATTGATATGAGTGGATTACATTACAATTATCGTTGACATGTCTATATCACTATATATTACTAAATAAAATATAATATTCATAATATAATGAAATTTGACAATAAAATTATCAATATTACCAATAATGAAATTTAGGTTGATGTTAGTATATCACATGATTAATGATGTCATTTTTAAAAAGACTGGGTTATTAATAGATTTATCCATTTATTTATATAGAATAATTTCTTTCATAAATTATTTATTTATTAATTATTTTCATGAATCCCATATGTATGGTGGTGATGAAATGAGAAATACCTCATCACATGGAGTATGTAGTCTGCACGTAGACATAGATGACTTTTTCATTGTTAATATATTGAGAAGAAGGTAGAAAATAAATTTTTTTTGAAACATAACAAATATATATATATTATAATTATTAATTAAATACCATTTAAATATAATCATGGTATAATTTTTGTGAAAAAATAAATACATCACTTCATAGAAGAGAAATTTTGAACATAGGCTTGATAGAAATTCTCAATTTTTTAAGAAGAGGAATTGTAAAAAAATGTTAAACCATAAACATAATAACAATTATGTATATTAATTTTTCTTATTAAATTATTATGAAATGTGTAAAATAATATTTTGGGAGAAATATCGGGATTAATAGTAGTTATGAATATAATAGTACTCATTTCATGATTTTGATACTTCTCATGGAGGACATCACGGAGTTTGAGGATTTGTTTATTTTTAATGGATAAAAGAGTATAACAATTATATAAGGTACAATATGAAAAATGAAAAATATTATTTATTCCGTATGAATTTTATTTTTTACTATGATTTAAAATGGGATATATGTGTATACTATTATATGTGTCATGGGTATCATTTTGGTAATAAGAGGTACATTATTAAAGGAATAGTGATTTCAAAAGTAGGGAATTATAGATAGGGATGATGTTTGGATGGTGAAACCCATCCCCAAATATGTATTGATTTTGTTGCAAATGTATTTTTTTATCCTTATTTTTAGTTTTTCCTAAAATTTCCATTTACAATGATAAATCAATTTCTAACCATGATAATTAATTTTTTTGAAAAAAATTAAAATTTACTTTTACATAATATGACTATGCTGATTTAATATATGAAAATCAATTCATAAAACTAATTGTGAAAATATTAAAAAAATTATTCTAATATTAATTAAAATAGCTTCTGAAATGTTGAATCTATGATTATTAAATCAGTAGTACTAGAATTTATATTTATATAACAAATTTATAATAAACATAATAATTAATCCATAAATAATTACATTATAAATTAGTTTTTTCTTATCGATAGAAGAGACAATGGATGAAGTGGGATTATCTAACTATATTGTATAGTATAGGATGACATAGTGGAACTAGAGAATTATAATTTAAAGTTATCCTCATCAAAATAAGAGTGGTTTTTGTGGAAATATTATGTTATAAAATGACTTAGGATTTACATTTTAGAATTGACATCATTTGGTATTGATAGAGGAGTGTAGTAACAGTAAATGGAAACCAAGAATCTATATATTGATGGGGATTAGTGTTTTATCACCAACTTATGATAATCCTAAAAATTACATAATGTATATAAATAATTTAAAATACCGTCATATTTATAAGATAAAAATATCATTCATTGAATTAATTAGTTGTTGGAAGAAGTGATATGTCCTTGGGATTCCTAGTGTCTTATTCTTGAACAATTATAAAAATTGTGGGTAGTTGAAATATCTCCTCATAAATCTATACACTATCACTATATTCACCATGTGTTGTCCATTTTTTAATGTGTTGAAATCCTTTTGTCATATGTTGGATTTTAATTTTGTTATTCGTGACTAAAATTTAGTGACATTGGTATTTGGAACGGTTTGGAGAGTAATGAGTTTCCATCAAAGAGGTAATAGTATATGTATGATCTACATGATTGAATGGGGAGCAACTATTTTATTGGAGTTCAAATTAACTCCCCCACTAACTCTAGGTACTTTAGATCAACATAGTAATGAAATGGGTAATCAGATAAAAAGGATTCTAGAATAATTTCAAATCAATAAATATCATTAGGTTTATTGTTCAAATGGAATCAATGATGAGAAATTATTTTTTAGTGATAACATAAAATTATTATTATAAAATGGAATTTTTTCCCAAGTAATATTTTGGTAAATAAGCAATGACATATTTATTTAGGGATTCAATTTTTTTAATTTATAATTATTCATTTTATGACACTCTGAGAGAGAATATTTTATTAGATATTTTTTCAATTTAGGAATTGATGAATATATATCATTGTGACACTACCATAAATATATTGGAATATTTTGATGTGACATATTATAAATAAGTGGGAGATCAGAGGGTTGGATAATCCTCCTTGGAAAATTAATGTAGATCTTATTTCATTGAGAAACCGGTGAATTGAGTTAAAAAATATTTCATTTTTACAAAAGGAACAATGGAAAGGTAAAATAAAAATTATTATTCTGAGAAGTAGAACTCTCCAAATATGGTTATCCTTTCGAATTCTATTGTTATATTCTTTTTAAAAATTACATTATTTTTTATTCTAAAATAAAAAATCACTAGACAATACTATAGATTTATAGAATTTTTGATTTCAATTATGACATATAAAATATAAATATTCATTGAATGTAAAAATTATCATTTAGTGATCAAGAAATGACCCAATCCCTATATTAGAATTTGGATCATTTAGAAGTCATTCACCTTGAGGAAAATTCAATCACGGAATATTTTTTCATTTTGAATAAGTGTCTGAAAAGAATATAGTAGACCTTGAATAAACACATAATGAATAATTGTGGAAATATTAATGTGATAGTGCTTACCATATCATCTTTTATATGAAGTGGAATGAAAAATTAACCTATAAAAAGTGATAAAACATAATATAATATTACTACAGGCTTAAATGGAATATATTAAAAAATCAATACGTGATAATGAGTCATGGTGGAATGAAATAGTTTCCCCATTGAAATAGATTGATAATTAAATCATTGTACTCGAATAAAAGCCAAGATATTTCATGTGTGAAGAGAAGTATGAGATTCCCTTAATGTTTTCAAAAATTTATTGAGTGTAAAATACTATTAATTGATATTTATTAATTGAATGATTTATATCAATTTTATAAGAATAATTTGGAACTTAGAACAAGGTATCTCAAAACACATGCTTTTTTGAGTAGTGGGACCCATCATGAGTGTGTTTCTTGAATCCATCAGTGTTATAGGATATCTAAACACACTGATTTTATCATATCAATAAAGATAAGGATACATAATGTATGATTTTGATGTTATATTCTTTATATGTTCAAACCATAGAGATTTGGAAAATAACTAAATTAGTAGGGGAGAAAAATCAATCCTATATAATTCCATTATTCCTTGGAATAATGGAATGTGAACAAGAACTGAAATAAAATTATTTAATTTGGAGAACCGGATTTATTGTTTATAAGAATAATGTTGTGATAAAAAATGGATGAAATGAGAACCTATTATGTTACACTTTTAGTATCTATACTTCGAAATATGAAATTAAATTTAAAATAAAAATAAATAAACTAGTAATGTTTTCGAATGATGGATAAACATGTCATGAATGAATCACTATAAAAAACAAGTATTATGTGAATGCAAAATTCTAACAAGAATATGGGGATATAAAATTATTCAGTGGTTCAACACGTCTTACCATAATACTTGGAGATAATGTTGATTTAATTGATCCTATATGATATTGTAATCATATTTATGGATTCAGGGAAAATAAATCGTTGTAATAAAGTTTTATTAGGGGGAATAGTCTATATATAAAAGTGAATCACAAGAGAATCGAGACAAATAATCTAAAAAAAATTCCATAATGAAATTTTTATAAGTTTTTTGACCTAGAGGTGAACTACAAGATATTATTGGAGGAAATTTGAATGAAAAAACGTTAGTACTTCATGATAAATGGAAATTATTTATATGAATATGTTTGAATGTAACCATCTCTACATGTGCGTAAAATTTTCCAATATTTTAAAAAAATTAAAATTTGGGGGGGACAAGATCACTAGGTTATGTAGGAATATAATGAATTCATGTTTTTTTTGTTGAAAGGATATATATTCCACAAGTCTAGTCCGAATTATTATATTTTATTTTAATATTAGGAATGTTTAAACATATGAATTATTTTCAATACCCAGCTGTAACTCAATAAGTTGTTCGAACATTCTTTTTTCCAAACTTTATTTATAAATTATTTTTCAATATAGGATTTCTCGAATTCATGACCCTGGTCTACAATTAATTGTGGTATCAAAGTCATATCTTACATATCTACTTCTAGCATTTCAACACTACAAGTCATAAACTGATATATATATATATATGGGTGTCAGTACACTTTAATAGAGGAATGCTTTCCCAAAAAATGTATTAGTGACATTTATTAAATTAATTTCTATATTTTTTTATTCTAACATTGTGGAATAAACTAAATATAATTTTGGTTTTTAGAATATACTATATAGAATATTATATAGCCAACATAAGGTTTTCCTTTTTTAAAGATCATCTCAACACATAGTGTCATCACAAAATGAAATTCTATGTGACTTATTAATGAGAACAAAAAATATATTAAGAAAAATATAAAATTAAGAAGAACAATATAGAAAATTAATTTTAATGGAGATCAATTAATATCACAAACAAATCATAAATAATTTTTATCAATTACCTCATCATATGGAAGAATTTTTATACGTTTGTAAATGAGAATGATTCTTTACATCATATATTTGAGGATGAAACATAGTTACAAATAGGACCTTGATGTTGTTAATAAAAAATATCATTTTCAATATTGATTCCTAAGCCATTATTCCTTTATGACATATATATTACTAAATTCTAATTTTCAATTTAACACCATGAAATTTTTGAGTTGACTATAGTAGGAAAATGTAAATGGGTTAAGTCATGAAAAATGAATATCCAAATTTTATTCCCATTTAATAAGATTATTTTTTTATGAAAGTGTAAATTTATAAGTCTATATGTGGTAATAGTTAATGTGTCTTGAGAAATAAGTGGTTTCTAGAATAGATATCTTTGATGGTGGGAAAAAGAACCAATTGTTCAAGTGGTATAGAAATTTTAGAAATCATTTAGGTAGGTAATTATTTTGAATGTAAATTTATAATATTTTATGGGTCCTAAAATTTTTTATATTTCAATTTGGGGTATAATTTGGCCATTGTATTGGTTTTTGTTTTTGGAAGAGCATAATATTTTATGATCTAGAAAACAATTTTCATGAAAATCAGTGAGTTCAAATTCACTAAATATTTTTATTTTAAATTTTGAATAATTATATTTCTTTAATATTAAATATTTAAATAATAAATAAAACATTTAACGATAAAATTGTATTGAATAATCTGGATTAAAATTTAGAAAATATCTCCTTTTGTTTCAATGAAATTGAGGGTGATAATTAAATTGTTTATCACGATGTTAGTAAAGAATTTTAATATTATTATGAATGGGGAGGGGGATAATAGGTGTAATAAAAATAAACCATAAATTCAAATTATATTTATATTGAATTTAGTTCTAAAAATTAGATTATCAATTATGGATGCATTTTTTTAAAAAAATCTAAAGATGATGATTTTTTTAAAAATAGTTTTATCTTTTTTTAGAAAATATATGTTATATGTGTTGAAAATAATTGGTACGTTTTCAATGTATGGATGAGAACTAAATACATGGATATGATTTTTTTCGAAGTTATTTATGTGATCATAACAATGTTGTTTTTTTGGATTCAGATTTAGAAAATGAAGATCAAAATTTCTTATAGAAATTGGATATGAATTGAGCTCCTAATTTTATATTGAAAGATATGAGAAGGGATTATTATGATGTGAATGAATGTAATGACATGAGTTATTCAAATCCATTATAATTAGAGGACCATTATTTGGTATTTAATTATTTCTTGAGTAATTTTGTAAATATATATATCTTACTATGCTAGTTAAATTTCAATCATTATGCAAAGAATATATATGTCGAAATAGAAACATATTGTATATGTAAATAGAATAAATGTATCCTTCTGTGAATGATGATGTTATATAAGAATGAAGATATATTCATTAATATCAGGAGCATTGTTAGATGTAAGTATAAATCATATAAATTTTTTTTAGATGAAAAATTATTTTCATTAGTCGAAAATCCTAATGTGTTAATTTTTTTATAAAAATAGACAATGTAAAAAACATTTACATTATTTTATGAATACTAAAGAATATTTGATTAAATTTTTTATTTTTTTCTACAGTTTCTTGAATATATGTGTGTTATGCGGTAGCCTGTTCAGATGGTAATTTTCAGGCCATGAATGTACAAGACAGAATATTTGAAATGAAATGGTAATAATAACTTTGGAATGGAATTTGTGGGATTTAAGAGAGACTGAAAAAATGCTCAGTGATGGAAATGTTACAGTGGAGAAAATTTCTAGTAGGAGTTTCTTGAAGGAATGAAATAATTATGAGAACAAAAAACATAAGTGTTTGTGATAGGGTTATTTTATACCTCAATGGAGGTCGTTGTGGAACTGTATAGTGTATAACTTATGTTGAGTGGACCATGTGTAAGGAGTTATTTTTATATAAGTTTAAGTTAGTGGGGGGGGGGTTTATAAATACCTCACCTATCATTTCATTATATATTGATGAAAAAATTAATGGATGATAAGGAATTATATCTATGTTTCAATTGTACATGGAAGGTTGATCAGTTTTTAGTAGAATATTCTTATAGAAATGATAGATCTGTGTGCATTTTATGTTCTGAAATCACATTACTACGAAACATATCATGAATCATAGTACCATAATGTAGTTTATTGAGATAAATACAATGAATTTATTCACGAAACACATTACAATGATGTATTTTGACGATGACAGTATTGTGAATCAATTTCTGTATGGACAACCTTGAATAAATTTTTGGCATTGAAATGAAAGGAATAAATTTCATAAAGAATAGATTTTGAAGTATAATTCATGAAAGATAGTTCCGGGATGGTATATATTTTTTTTAATTCCAATAAATATATACTATAGTGTATAAATTATATGGTTAAAAATATAAAAACTATATATTATTTGAACATCGTGAATGGAAAATAGATAAGTACATTAGTATAATTGGAGTTCAGTATTTCAATATCTTATTCAGAGGTAATAGATACAATCCAGTTAATATTCCATTGAAAAATCATGTTTAGTTAAGGATGAAACTACATGGGGGAAGAAAATGTAGTTATATAGATATAAATTGTTGTAGAAGCAGAAATAATGAAGAAATAGACCACTATTTTAGAATTGTATTCATATAAATTACAATAGATATTGATATAAAATAAGAAAATTTATCTCATGTTGTGTTGATATAGGTGTGGGTCAAACATTCAAATACTACTGTGTACCATTTTTTAACCCCACCCCTAGAGCCAGTAAACCAACGATTTTTATCGATGCACCTTCTCTTATGGTAGAGGATAAAAATTTGTACAGATGGTCTATGGTGGTATTATGGGCAGAATATGACACATTTCTATACATACAAAAATAATCAAAATTCTACTAAAATTATAAAATATGCTATATATGTATCACAGAAATGAAGAAAACACAAATAAATAAGTACACCATTAAATACAATAACAAATTAGTTTTCCAAATGTTCCAAAAGAAACCCCACATGGGAGTATCACCTATAATGATACAATTATTTTATATTATTACAAATCTAAATCAACTAAAAACCATTCTTGACTCCCACATATACCCATCATACAATCTCCGTGCAATTAAAGCCCACTAAAAGAATTCAACAACATAAGGATCTTTCTCAAAAAATATATATTTATCTATAGATTCTTCCTCTCATGTAACCAAGTGTCATGGTGGAACAAGTAACATTGGAGAAAAAATTGTAATCCACTATAAAAATATCAATAAAAATATGACCCCTTAAAATTAATGCATACACGAGTGCAATTAAAATCCAACATATTATATTCAATTTTATTAGTTTGTATGATACAAGATGAAAATGTAAATAAAAAGTTGTTGGATAACCTCTAATGCCTGGGATTCATTTTCACACTAGAAATTAGTCCATTCATACTTCATTAGTGACTTGTCAGTCTGAATTCAAGAAATCCAACATAATAATATATTATCTAATGTAGGCTGTTGAGAAAACCCTGATAAGTAAACTCAAAGAAACCCACATGGATCAAATAATATTTTTCTTGGAAAATCCCATAGTGATACCATTAGAAGGGTGACCCTAGGGCGTTAACTAATCCATACAACTTGTCTAAATATATGGAACTATTATTACATTTTGAAGAACTACTTGATAAGAATCACCATATTACCCTTAGTGAATTCCATTCAACATAACCTAAATAAATCTAGGGTACTCCATTTTTGATCTTAACATATAGGAAAATGCAATACGAACCCCATTTATCATTAGATCCAAGGGTTATAGAATCATTGGTATTTCATGTTGGCAATGACCAAGATGATATTCAACATCTAAATAATGGTTGTAACAATTTGTGGGTTATTTTGATTCTACCGGAGAATTCAAACAAAACCAATATTGTCAAACCACATGAAGAAAATCTTACCATCACATAGCATAACCTTAAGGAATTCACTCAGGTAAAAATAGAATATTTATCTAGAACCTAACAGTATATTTCTCAATATTTTTATAAATATTATATTTATCATATAATAATTTATAATTAATAAATATTTAGTTTGATAAAAATTAAATTTTGATTTGATGAAATAAAAATTGTATTTTGGAAAAATATATACATTAAGTCGAAAACATTTTTTAAATTATTTTATTTTGAAATAATTGAAATTTTAATAAAATTGTCATGACCTTCATTCATCATGGTGAGAGAATGGAAAAATTATTGCCATGCCCTTCCATCCTCAAGTTGAATGTGAGATAATGACCCCTGATACCCACATTCAATAGGCCCCGAAGTGGCAACTATCACAAAGGGTATCAAATCCAATGTAAAATGGAATTCGTTTCCCTTTTTATTTAGCAGGATCAATAGATACGATAGTAAATCCCAACAACACCAAAATTGGAATTATAATAAAAGCGAATACAATTCATTACCATATGCATGTTCCAATAATAAGTGGTACAATGTACAATAATACTCCAAAGAGATGTACCAAAATATAAGAAAAACAACAACATCAACAATAACGGCGTCCGAGCTAATAGGTTTTGGAACGGTCCTCGAAGTCCTCATGGAAAATTGAAAATAGTTTTATATACGTAGGGTGAGAATTCAAGTATACAAAAAAGGGAAAAACAAAATTTCTCATGCACATGAGGGGGGGAATTCTAATGCATCATGATAAAAGGATATAACCAGAGCACCAAGAAAGAAAAATATCAACCCAACATCACCAAGGAACACTCCCCAAATAACGCATGTCAGCTAAAATAATAGTGATAACACATCGATGATTGGGTACCCCGCACTACATATGCACTAGTTATTGAAGACATCCGACGTGTTAGACCTCCCTATTCATTCTCACTGTAGTCCCACTACGATTCAATGCTCGAACACAAATAGGAAACCACATCCACACATCCCTCCTGAAAACACCTCGGCCACAACAACCACACATACCTCCTGAAAACACCTCGGCCACAACAACCACACATAACCATGACCGTAGAAACCTTTCGAAGAACAAATACCACAATTCCCCAAGACACCTGGGCTAGAAAAACTACTTCCACACCAGAAGACACTTGGGCATCATCCAAATGACACTTGGGACACAGCCTTCCCACACACACCTGGACCAACCATCAAAACGTAGCCTACCCAAAGAATTATATGCTTAAATGGACGTCAGGACATCACAACCTGCTCGAAGATTCTTTGGCTACTCGAGAAAGTGGACCGAAAAAGAGCTATTAGCCATCCACTCATTGGAGTGTTGGAAAAAACACCCTCCCCTATGAAATGGGAGTGTTTTTCATAAAGTGATCAACTTGGGTGGGGTGCAAATAAAAATAATAATTACTGATGTATATATATATCTAAACAAGAACTCACCGTAACCAAGTGGTTCCAAAACTAGACCCACCTCAAACACCTTCATTATTATTCATTCATAAAAAACACAACAGCCAATACCATGTCTCAAATCATATGCAGAACACAATTCTCCACTGAACCCATTATTGTTTTGATACTCAATTGCTTCCATATAAATAATTATTTACCACAGGGCATCTAACATGAATATCAACATGCCAACGAATGAAAAACAACGAAGAATTACATTTAGCATTCACACTTGTTATATTATAATGTCACAACAAAAATGGGATTTCTGTGATCCCTCGATGTACTAGAACCAAAACAATACCCAACATATGACCCCAAAATCCCCAAACAAACAACTGCATAATAGGGTATCCCATCACCATCCATGACACCTCACAAGAACTAAGTTGAAAATCCATGCACATCACCAAAACAGATAAAGGGAGTTTTCATATTCTGAACACATCATTTTATTTAGTTTTTTCTTTCTATTTTATTACACTGGGTGAACATACAAGGATTAATATTCATTGGGAATCCGTTTAATCAACCAAATCTATGTGAAAACTAGTTTCCATGTCACATCCATTCAATCATAGAATTATCAAGAAAAACAGAGGTTCATTAGTGCTTGAGAAAGGAACAACAACTGGCATTATTTTCCGTGGACATAAGCCCGTACAATTCACAACATATATGTAAATAAAAGATAGTATCACAACATTATCAAGAAATCATGTTCATTCAATAAAAAACCTTTATTATGATCACTATGGTATCGTTTCATCCATACCTAAAATAAGAATTATTAGCCCCACCCCACATGATACACACTAAAGAGATTTGATGGAAGAATCCTACTTGGATAATCAAAGATCAAAGATTCTCTCCATCCACCAAGAATTTGGGATGCACGTCATGCAACGGAAGAACTCTGAGGGATCCAAGAATGACTAAGAAGGCTCCAACACAGGTTCACAAAAGAACTAAAATAATACTATCCAAGAATAATAATTAACCCCATGTGATAAAAGGTGATATCCCAAAGTTACAGGATATTAATTTTGAATGGAATTAAAAGAAAATCCCGGTTTCACAATGATGTTGGATCATTACACATGATGGAATTAATTGTTATTTAAAAATTCTCATCGTAGAGGTGGCCATAATTACTGTGTTTTAAAAGATTTAATTTAATGGGAGGAAAACGGGAATGTTGAGGGTCACCTCACAATTATGGGATTTAAAACATTGTTTATGGCAGTAAAAATGGCCTTAAACTAATTAAAAAATAGGAAACAACATAAAAGTGGTGTTTACTGGGAACTGGGGATGGAAAACCCAAACACCAACCCGTGGAAACGATCGAGTGCGACACCGATTAGTGACTCACTGATCAGGGACTCACCGATGGGTGACACCCCGATCAGTGTCACTGATTTGTGACCCCACGACGACATCCAGAAACCTACATGCCTCCCTTTGGAATTACTGATGTAGTATAGGCATCCCAAACACCATAAATTAGAAATCTAATTGACCATGAGGGTATGGGCAATTACATTAGATACCTCTCATCTATTCTCATCCTTATGTATCGAAACCAAACCTGGTGAATAGGGATGGGTCTGAAAAACCACCTCGAAGGAAACATCTCACGTTCATACAACCCTAGAAAACTAGGAACAACTCTCCCTCAAGTGACCACACATCATAAAAGCTTCACACCATTCAGTCTTATAGATTATGGAGTCCCTTCCCCCATGTCAAGATACTATCCGATTTGGGCAGCATTGACTCGCCCTCATGGTTCTAAGCACTTCCACTTTAATGCATATTGATTGGAGATCAGGACCTCCCCTTTCCACTGTAAGGGCTCTTCACACACTGTAAAGTCCCAATTTCGGAACCCTAGAGTCAGTGAATTAATATGTATAATTGGCATGATCACAAAAGATCAAGCCTTTAAAGACCTATTAATTTAGTAGGCTACGAAGTAATAGATACATTAATAAGGTTTACATTATATCATAAAATTAAAAACTGAAAAAAAAAATTGTATACATAGACAACATTGAGATACCATAGAATATCTCTACTGGTAAGTCAAAATATAATTCTTCGCTTCTTTGAAAACATAAAACATTGAAAGGGGTGAGCTTAGATTCTTATTAAGGATGACAATATAGTAGAATATTTCATAAATAAGCATAAACATTTATAGTAATGTATACGACTAAAAAACATTTTAAACATGAACTTCAACATAATATGGAAAATATAAAATCAAATAATTCCATTTACTATTCACATGGATATTTTACTAGTCGAAAAATCACATGCAATATCAATAGCCACTTTCATAATGATGCAATGCATAATGACAGACCTTTATAACCACATAGTCAAGGCATTGTACCAAGACTACAAATAAGATTTTGGAAAGGCCTTGTGCCAAGAAACTAGTTTCTCTCATGAGACCTATTGATTCATCAACGTGCTATTGCGGGCTACACCTGTCACTTACTAAGTCCAATGCATTTTTGATATGAAAATGTTTAAACATAACATAAACATTCGTATTAAAACTAGCAAAAGAAATGTAAATACATTATCCATAACCCTGATTAGTGTAAAAATAACACATCCATAGTCAATCATATCACAAATCCTTCAATATAATATGCATGTTTTGTAGCATAATATATCAACATCAAATAAGCTTAAAAATACCTCAAAAGAAGTTGACATAGATGAAATCAAAACATTTTTTAGAGAAATTCCTATTTTTATTTTGAAATAATTTAAGAGTCACATAATTATAATGAAGTAATTTATTTTGAAAATATTCATATAAGCTTGTATGGGAAGCTTCAACGATGTTATAACGGATGAAAATAGCCGCACCCTCTATATATGTTAAAAAACATTCTTACCATTATTTTGTCAAAAAGGCCATTAAGTACCTTGTCTGGAGAACTATGGAAAGATTCCATTCAAAACATATAAGATCAAATAAAGGTATAAATGACTTTACCCGAATGTAAATTAAATAGTAAAAATGTTTTGAAATACATTTTTAATAATCATGAATGTGGATGATAAAGTTGTCCCAATAGATTATTACGTATAAACAACCATAGATAATGAAGTTAGTGTGAAATTAACCCTTACCTTTTACTTTTACTTGGTCAAGGGTAGGTTATCCTACAATATAATGGTGAAATAATTGTTATTAAATTATACATTAATCATATACATTAATATGATATCATATATTATCTTTAAACATTGCTTGGTTAATAATGTCTTAGTATTATCATTGTTTCGGTTGTGAATAGATTTGTTTACCTTTATATGATTTGTTAAATAAGTAATATTTTTTATGGATCAGAAGTATATAATTCATATTCATAATTATATAATAATTCTTTAAATATTTTTTTAATCCTCTAATGAAAATTATTGTTGAATGGATACGATGGAGAATGAATATCATCACGTTCGTGAAGACTGTAATCTGTGCGTACGCACGAGTGACAATGTCATTTTTTGGATATTAAAATAATATATAATTGGATGGTATATCATATATAAAAAATAATTATCATGTTATATTTATTATTTTCATTAATAACACATCATTATTATAACCATCCAGATAATAATGTACTGAATAACAAATACACCAAGACGTGGAGATGGTAAGCCGTACGTACGCACGTTTAGTGACATGTCATTCAAAGCATGTATAGAATAATTATAATGGTTGCATAATATTTAAAATAAAATCACAGTATATATAGGATACTGGAGTTATTATTTTAGAATGGAAACAATAAATAAAGAGGAAGTGGAAGAAGAAAAGAACATGAAAGAGGTGATGAAATATTTACCTCTTCTTCAGGATCTTCCTTTTGATTTGATCAAAAGGGCTCCCTAGGTTGGATTTATGACTAATGGAAGGCCTATAAGATTAAGGAAGGATTGTTTAGAGGGTATTTTTGCAAAGTTTGGCCGATCCAATAGGCTTATAAGGTGTGAATTTTAGGGAAGAGGGAGTGCCCTTTTATAAGAGGGGTGAGGGGAACCTTAGGAAAATCAACAAATATTATTTTATAATAATGTAATTTTCGGATTATAATGTCTCAAAAACGAATTCTTTTAAAGATAACTTGGTTATTGGTAGAATACCACTCAACCAATGGGGTTTAGGTAGGTTTGGGTCACTATATTAACCTTATCTTTTAGATTTAACTCTCTGTTAAATAGTTTTACATTTAGCATGCCTCTTTGTAATTTTATATTATATGGGTAATAAACATACAATATACTTCCAAAAGAACCCCAAGTGGTTTATTAATGATAAAACTATAATTATATATGTCTTCTTTCCGATCCTTATATTTTTATTATTTTAATATCAATTAATAATATAATATTTGTTTTAAAAACCATTTTTTATCAATTTTGACACTATTTGGTATTTTGTTAAAAATAAATTTATAACAACATTATTACTTAGAAAAAAATTTTATAAACAACCTTAACATGTAATATTAACATATAAAATTATTGGAATTCAAAAAAGATTCAAATTAAATTTATTATGATATTAATAATATAAATTTTTTAAATATTTCATTATTTAGGTAATTACTACTTTATCATTGTGTCAAAAATAAATTAAATTATTTATTGTCTAAAAATTATAACTAAACTACCATTATGTATGAAATATTTCTAGCTATATAATGAATATTTATAGTGGAATTTATCTTATGTGTAACACTATATTAAAAATGGGTTGGTTATTAATCATTGAATTTAACACTTTTATCACTTCTTTGAATTAAATCGTAATAAATGTCCTAATCTAATCTAAGTTGTCCTAAAGGATCATATTTTATTCCAAAGGTTATTTTTAGTCGAACTAAACTTATCCAATAGAATTAGGACATGTCTTAGGGTATTAATAATATAAATTTTACATTTAATTACCCTATTTAATATTAACCATGGAAAATAAAAATCAAAAGTTACTATTAAACATGAATTTTTTTTATCTCATTGAACCAAATTTTATGTATTGATATCATCCATGTCTCTCAGATTTTTTATATTCAACTCATTGAAGTGGTAAAATTTGGTTTTATGTAAATTTGCAAATGCTCCTAGGAGGTGGGTAAAAGACGGTAAAAAGTTCAATAAAATTTTTATATTTGTAAAATTATTATAAACTGACTCCAATAAATTAAATTGAACTTATATTTGTATCATGTATATATTTTTTCCTAAAATAAATATAAATAAAATTAATAATTAATTAAATCAAAATTCGGTTTTAAACTATAACTCAGTGTTTTTCTCTATTCATCAAAAATTGAATGTTTTTAGAAAAATACCAAAAATTATCCCTAAGATAATTTTGATATTCCGAATCCAAAAATGATGTCCTTTTTGAAATATAAATTTATAAATTTTCAAAAAGTGGGTATTTTTATTCATAATGGCTAGTTTGATTGGTCACGATGTGTTAGAATCTCAAAGTTCTATACAACGCAAGCTATTAAGTTATTCAAAGGGAAACGTATTGTGGAAGATTGGGGTGTTACATTCTCCCCTCTTTCAAATAATTTCATCCTCAAAATTTCTACAATATTACAACATAAAAAGATTTAGGTTGTTTTTCATCATAAGTCCCTTGGGTTCCCACGTTGCCACTTCCATCTTATGGTTTCTCCATTGAACTTTTACCCGACGAGTTGTCTAGTTTCTCAACACTTGTTCTATTTTATCAAGAACCTTGATAGGCTCCTCGCTGTAAGTCAGATCAGGATCCAGTTCTAATTCATCATAGGTAACTACATGCTTTGGGTCATGCATGTATTTTCTCCACAGTGATATGTGGAATACATTGTGAACATGGGAGAGACTTGGTGACATTGGCAAATGGTATGCTACTGCCTAAATTCGTTTTAGAATTTCAAAAGGTCCAATGTACCTAGGACTTAATTTCCCCTTTTTATCAGAATGTATAAAACCTTTCCATGTAAATACCTTCAAGAAAACATGCTCTCTTACTCGAAATTCCAAATCCTTCCTTCGGTTATCAGCATAGCTATTCTGCCTACTTTGAGATGCTTTGATGTGGGTTGGGATTACCATAACCCTTTCCATTGTTTCCTCAACATGTTTTGGGCCTATGAGGTTTCTTTCATCAATATCAGCCCAACAGGTTGGTGTACGACATCTCTTTCCGTATAATTCTTTATATGGTTCCATCTGAATAAATGAATGTAAGCTATTGTTATTGGAAAATTATACTAGAGGTAAATATTGATCCAAAATACCTTTAAATTCAAGTGACTATGATATCAACATGTCTTCTACAGTTTGAATAGTCCATTCTGATTGTCCATCCTTTTAGGGGTGGTAGGCAGTGCTCTAATGACGTTCAGTATCCAAGGCTTTGTGAATAATTTTCTAGAATCTCTATGTAAAAAGGGGATCATGATCAGAAACAATCGATAGGGGTACTCCATGAATTTTGGAATCATTATTAATATATATTCTTGCAAGACGTTCATGTGGTAAATCATCTCTTCTAGAATGAAAATGTGATGTCTTGATAAGATGATCAACAATGACCCATATTGCATCATTCCTTCTAGGAGTCTTTGGTTTCCCCATGACAAATTCCATTGTGATATCATCCCAATTCCACTCTAGTATGGGAAAAGGATGCAAACTCCTCTAGGCTGTAGCCTTCAAGATTTAACTTGTTGAAAAACAATACATCTTGAATCAAAATCAGCTATCTCCCTCATATTGTTGTCCCACCAAAAATGTTCATTCAAATATCTATACATATTCATACTCCCATGGTGTATAGAATAATTGGACCTATGAGCTTCATACAACAATTCCATGATTAGATCCGGCATATAGAGAACACAATGCCTCTTCCCAAATTTCAAAATTCCATCATCATATACATAGTCACTCAATCTCCCATCATTCACAGTTATAATCTTCTTTTGAAACTCCTTATCATCATCTTCAGAACTTTTTATCCTTTCTACTAAAGATGGTTTGTCATCCATTTGAAAAAGCATTAATGTTTCACCTTACATGTTTATTCAAATATCCATATTTAATTGATCCATGAAAATAGGATCCCTTTCAACTCCCATCTTGTTCAAAACACTCTGATCGTTTCAGCGTAAAGCATTTTCCACCTTCTTTTCCTACCCCAGGAGGTAGTGTATAGTGAAATAATAAGCATTGAGTAGTTCAAGCAATCATCTTTGTCTTATGTTGAGTTTTTTCTTTGAGAAAATATACATCAAAATCTTGGGATCAGTATAATTATCACATTTTTCACTATAGAGATAGTGTCTCTAAATCATCAAAGCAATGATTATAGCTTCTTACTTGAGATCATGAGTAGTATAGTTTTTCTATAAAAAAATCAGATGTCATGATGCATACGAAATAACACTATCAATCTACATAAGGACACAACCAAGTCCTTTCTTCGATGCATCATTATTAATAAAAAACCCATCATTCCCCAATGGTAGATTCAATATAGGGTCATTGACTAATTTTCTCTTCAATTATTAAAAAAATTATTCACACTCATTTTTACAATCAAATTTAACCACTTTTCATGTGATCTTTGTTAATGGGTTAGCCATTCGGGAAAAATGCTTGACGAAACACCGATAATAACCTACTAAACCAATAAAACTGCGTATATCAGTTATACTCGCCTGTGATGGCCATTCTTGGATTGCTCTTTTGTTATAAGGATCAACATAGAGTCCATCCTTACACATGATATGGCAAAGAAAATAAATCTCTTGAAGCTAGAATTCACACATGCTAAACATCCCATATAATTCATTTCTTCTAACAGTCTTCAGGATAATGTGCTAGTGATTTTGATGATATTTATAGGTTTTAGTGTATACTAAGAAATCATCAATTAATACCACTACAACGTCATCAAGATATTCCATGAAAAACCAATTCATTAGATCCATAAAGATAGAGGGTGCATTAGTCAATCCAAAAGGCATTATCGAAAACTATTAATTCACTTACCGGGTTCTAAATGCTGTTTTTGGAATGTCTTCCTTTTTCACACACAACTGATGATAACCAGATAGAAGGTCAATCTTTGAAATGTATTGATCTCCATGACATTGGTCGAGTAAATAATCAATTTGAGGTAGGGTATACTTGTTCTTTATTGTTATAGCATTGATCTCCCTGTAGTCAATGAACAAACTCCAAGATCTATCTTTCTTCATAAGAAAGAGAATAGGGGATCCCCATGGAGAAACACAAGGGAAAATAATTCCCTTATTACTCAATTTCTCTAGTGGTTTCATTAGTTCCACTAATTCCACAGTGACCATTCTTTAAGGGGTCTTTGATATGGGCCTTGATCCAAAAATTAATTCAATGGAAAAATCAATTTCTCGTTCTGGTGGATGTCCAGGTAAATATTCTAGAATAACATCAACATTTTCTTTCACAATAGATATATTCTCTTTTTGAAAATTCAATTACTCACCCACAGTTATTTAATTCTCTTCCTCCCCAAGAACTGAATTTAGTTGAGATACTGGGGGGCCGATCTAGATATGAATTAGGCGATAACGATTCTACTATAAAGAAAAGGTGTTCTATATCATCATCATCAAAAATAGTAACCTCCATTTCTTACAATAAATTTTTGCATCATGGTCTAAAACCTAGTACATACCAAGGAATATCAAATTCAATCATGGGTTTGATGATGAGATTAGATGATAATGAAAATTTATATGCACTAATGGGGACTGATTCATTTTTTTTTGAAATGATACTTTCCTTAGGATTTTTTACTGACAACTCCCAGGTTAAATATAATTGGAAATATCTAATTTTAAAAGAAGACTGGGAAGATTTGAAACAATTCAATGATCCATAATCAATGAAATCAATGGATGAACTTGAGGAAATCATTAAATTACATATCACTACGTATTTTGGAGAATCAACCTCAGTAGTAGTGATATTATAGCTTGATCTTGATCCCTTGGGATTTTTGGAGGTATGTTCCCCTGACTCTTAGGACATTATTTCTCATAATGCCCCATTTCACTAAAATTTTAGAATTCCACATCGAACACCTCTTTCTTCCCCATGAAATCAGAAGCTTGGTGGCCTTTTTCACCAAAATTGTAAAAGACTCGCATTCCCTTCAGACATGTATAGTGGTGTTTCTTCCCACATTTACTACAGGATGGTAATTCAACATTTCCCTTATTCCCCTTATTTTCAAATACAGACTGATTAGAAGATATCTTCTTCTCTTTCATTGCTTTAATGTCATAAGACATAGAGAATTATTTTTTCTGTCTTGATAGTTCATAAGATAATATATTTGTATGATTAGAAGGATTGTGAGACTAATTCTCAACAGAGAAATTGTTTTAACCCATAAATGAAATGATCAATCTTACATCATGGGTTACATATATAATATACAACATTACTCGATATCCTTGTAAAGTTAGCTTCATACTTTGTGACATTATCATATTCATTTTGCCTCAGAATCAAAAATTGCCTTTACACATCCGCTCGATGGTCACGAGGAATTTATTTTTTATGAATATCTTTATAATCTCCCTCCATTAAATATTTTATACATTCTCATCTTCCATTGTGTTTTGAATCAATTACCCCCTTTGATCAACATCTCTAGTGAGGAGGTACACTTCCATGAAAACGTTTTCCTTTTCACTACACCGCAAGGAGTGGAATATTTTCTGTAAGGAAGTTATCCATTTCATAGCTAATAATGGATTTATACCCCTATTGAATGTAATTGGTTGTTGCCTCATGATGAGATCTGACATTGATCCTCCACGTTGCGGATCAGGGTGCTCCATATGGGTATGTTTATTATTCATAACCTGAGCGAGTTGTCCAAATATAGTGGTAAGCTGATCAGCACCAGTTGTTTCACCAGCTCCAATATAATTATCATGACCTGGAGGGAAATCCATACTTTGAGTGTGTGCAATGATACAGTTACCATTCCTTCCACTACATTCCATTTCTAAACAATGGAATAAACTATATTTGTTTATGAATCAAAACACAAAATTCCAAACTTTTAAAATAGATAACATAAATTGAACAGTTTATGGATATAATCCATAATAATAATAAAAATTTCCAAAAGGAAGTATATTCTCATAAACCCTTCATAATGGTTTGTAATGAAAATGATAATTATCCTAAGCATATCCCCCGAGATTATCATAATGATGAGTGCAGCAAGGCATGTTGTCGTGAAATAGTTCTGGTTCGAGTCTAGCTCAAAGAAGTGTTTTTGGGTTTTACCCCTAGGTACGTCTGTGCCAGAGCCGCCTCTAACTACTCATATCTAGACATGGATGTATTTATTAGAAAAAACACAAAATCTCCACCACATAATAATTCATAGAAGTTCCTCTATACTAATCCTCAAAGTCTATCTTAGAGATATGTGCTCAAATCAGAGTTTATCAAAATCTAGTTTCCAAGGATTATACTAAAAATTTCTAATACCAACTACAACACCCCAACCTAGAATCCCAGAGTTGGTGCATTAAGATGTATCATTGGAATGATAACAAATTATCATGTCTCGAAAGAACAATTAGTTTAGTATCCTTAAAAATATTAAATAAATTCATAAGGTTTAAATTACATCATAAAATAGTAAACTACAACAATATTGTTTCCATAGACAACCCTGAGATACCATAGACAATCTCTATAGTTCAGTTATAATATACTTCTTCGCATCCTGGAAAAAATAAAGCATAGAAATGGGTGATCTCGGATTCTCAGTAAGGATAACAATATAGCAGAAATATTAATAAATATGTATAAACCATTAAGGTAATGAATAAGACTAAAAAAAGCCTTTTAAACCTTATCTTCCTCACAATATAGAAAAGATAAAATCAAATAATGGAATTTACTTATTCACATGGATATTCTACTAGTCAAATAATCACATACAATATTAATAGCCACTTTCATAATGAAGGAATGCATAATTCCAGAATTTCATAACCACATAGTCAAGGCCTTGTTCCAAGACTACAAATATGATTTTTTCAAGGTTTTGTGCCAAGATAGTATTTTGTCTTATTAGACCTACCGATGCATCGAGGAGCTATAGAGGGCTCCACTCATCACATACTAAGTCCAATTCTTTCCTCATATAAAAAGGTTTAAACATAAAATAAACATTCGTATATAAACTAGAATACGAAATGTCAATACATTATCCATAACCCTAAATAGTGTAAAAATAACACATCCATATTCAATCATATCACAAAATCTTCAATACAATATGGATGTTTTGTATCATAATAAATCAACTTCAAATAAGATTAAAATCTATCAAAGGATGTTGACATAGATGAAATCAAAACCTTTTTTATAGAAATATTTCTTTCTATTTTCAAATCATTTACGAGTCAAGTAATTATAATGAATGAATTTATTTTGAAAATATTTTTATAAGCTTGTAAGTGAGGCTTCAATAATTATATAATGGCGGAAAATAGCCGCACCCACCGTATAAGTTAAAAACACATTCTTAGATAAATTTTGTCTAAAAGGTCATAATTTACCATGTTTGGAAAATGAAAGAAAGATTCCATTTAAAAAGTATAAGGAAAAATAATTGTATTAATGACATTGGATCATTGTCTAGTAAATAGTAAAAATGTTTTGAAATACATTTTTAAGAAACATGGATGTGGATGATAAAGATGTCCCGGTAGATAAATGCGTATAAACAACCTAATATAATGAAGGGATTGTGAAATTAACCCTTAAATTTTTCTTTTAACTGGTCTAGGGTGGTTAAACTCTTGTATAATGGATAAATAATTGTTATTAAATTATACAACAAACATATACATTAATATGATATCATATATCATCTTTTAACATTGCTTTTTTAATAATATCTTTGTATTATCATCGTTTTGGGTGATAACTGATTCATTTTCATTTATATGCATTGTTAATAAGTAATGTTTGTTAAGTATAGGATGTATCTTATTCAAATTTAGAATGATATTAAGTATTTAAACATTATTTTTAATCCTCTAATGAAAATTATCCTTGAATGGATACGATGTGAAAGGAATCACATCGCGTTCGTGGAGACTGTTATCCGTACGTACGCACAAGTGACAATATCATTCTTTTGATATTAAAATAATATATTTTTGGATGGTATATCATATATAAATTATTATTATCATATTATATTTATTATTTAATTCAATTACAGATCATTATTTTACCCATCAAAATAATAATGTATTGAATAACAATTACACCATGACATGGAGATAGTCAGCCGTACGTACGCACGTATGGTGATATGTCAATAAAAGATGGGTAGAATAATGAATATGGTTGTAAAATATTTATAATAACATCATATTATATATAATATAATGTAGTTATTATTTTAGAATGGATGTAACATAGAGAGAGGAAGTGGATGAAGAAAGGAACATGAAAGAGGTGATGAAATATTTACATCTTCTTCAAGTTCTTCCTCTTGATTTGATCAAAAGTGCTCCTAAGGATGACTTTCTGACTAAAGGATGGCCTCTATGATGAATTTATGATAGTTAAGAGGGTATTTGGGTAGATGTTGGCTAATCCAAAAGGCTTTGATGGTGTGAATTTGAGGGTAGGGGGACAAACCTTTTATATGAGGGGTGAGATGAACCTTAGTAAAAGCAAGAAATATTATTTTCTAAAAAATAATATTCGGTTCCTAATGGATCCAAAAGAAATTATTTAAAGGATAAGGTTGGTATGGGTCTAAAAACACTCAAAAAATTAATTTTAGAGAGGTTTGGGTCACTATACGAACCTTAACTTTTAGATTTAACTCTTAGTTATGTAGATTGACATTTACCATGTCTCTTTGTATTTTTAAATTATATGGCTAATAAACATACTATATACTTCCAATCTATCCAGAAGTTGTCATTAATGATGCAACAATAATTATAAAAGTATTTTGGCCTAGCCTTAGATTTTTAGGAATAGAATATCAATTAATAATATAATATTTATTTTAAAAACTCTTTTATTACATCTTTGACACTATTTGGTATTTGGATTTTTCTAACTTCATAACAGAATTATTACATAGAAAGAAATTCATCTAAAAAACACTAACACTTCATATTAACCTGGAAAATTATTTTAATTCATATAAAGTCTCAAATTAAATTTATTTATATATTTGTAATATAAAATAATTTAATATTTGATTAATTAGGTAATTACTGTATCATCATTGTGTCATAAATAAATTAAAATTTTTAATATCTAAACACTATAAATAAAACACCATTACGTAGGAAATATTTTTAGCATTATAATGAATATTTATAGTCTAATTTATCTTATTTTTATCCCTATATTAAAAATGTTTTGGTTATTTATCATTGAATTTAACACTTTTAACTCTTCTTTGAATTAAATAATAATAAATGTCCTAATCCAATCCATGTGGGCCTAAAGGATCATATTTTATTCCTAAGTTAGTTTTTGGTCTAATAAAACTTATCCAATAGGATTAGAACATGTGTTAGGGTAATAAATATATCATTTTTACAATTAATTACCCTATTTACTTTTAACAGTTATATATAAAAGTCAAAAGTTACTATTCACAAAAAATCATATTCATCTAATTGAAACACATTTTACTTAATGATATAAGCTGTGTCTCCCAGATTTTTCAAATTCAACTCACTAAAGCAGTAAAATAATGTTTTATGTAAATTTGCAAATGTTCCTAGGAGGTCGGTAAAAGATGGTAAGAAGATAAATAAAATTTATATATATATATATATATAATTAATATAAAATGACTCAAATTAATTACATTGAACTTATAGAGGTATTATGTATCTATTTTTGTCTAAAATAAATATATGTAAAATAAATAAATAATTAAATAAAATTTCGGTTTTAAATAATAACTCTGTGTTTTTCACTATTCATGAAAAAATGAATGTTATCAGAAAAATACCAAAAATTCACCCAAAGCTAAATTCAATATTTTGAATCCAAAAATGAAGTTCATTTTGAATGATAAATTTATATATTTTCAAAAAGTGGGTATTACTATTCATAATGGCTTGATTGATTGGTCGCGATGTGTTAGAATCTCGAAGTTGTGTAAAATGGAAGATAATGCATTATTCAAAGGGAAATGTACCATGGAAGCTTGGAGTGTTACACACACACTCAGAAAATAAGGTAACAACACATTTCAGATTTCATAAGGTCATCCACTCCATCATAAACAGGTATAAAACAAAAATGAACAAAAATCAAAATAGCTCTAGGTACTGGGCGCACATATGGGCCTCCCATTCCCAAGTACT
Organism: Viscum album; assembly: GCA_963277665.1. Lineage (NCBI taxonomy): Eukaryota > Viridiplantae > Streptophyta > Magnoliopsida > Santalales > Viscaceae > Viscum > Viscum album. The sequence continues at coordinate 1,226,001,858 of OY728127.1, read as the reverse complement.
CTCCTAGAGGCCACCATGCCTCCACAACAAACGAACCAAAGGAATGGTTCATATAGGAAACACCTTCTCATCACGATCCTCGATCCTCACCGGTCACTCTACGAATGTTGTGTCATCCTTGCTATCTAGCTTTCCCCAGTCGAGGACTTATAAATCAAAGTGTAGATACCGGCAGAAGTGAGACACATAGATGAGGTCATGCACCCTCAGTAGCAGCGGTGGTAGCACTGGCGGATAAGAACCTTCTCCAACACGCCACAACACCTCTGATGGTCCAATTAACCTGAGAGAAAGCTGACATCCCGTGTCAAAACTCTATAGCCCTTGCCAAGTGGATTCCTTCAAGAACATGTGGTCCCTATTATCAATCACAATGGGTCTCCTCCTATATTTGGAATATGTATATTGTTGGTCCTGAGCTGCCTTCATTCTCTCCCATATAAGATGCACCTTATCCGTCATTCTCTTCACTACATTAGGGCCAAGAACAATGTATTCCCCGACCTCTACCTATCACACGGGTGAGGGGAATGACCTCTAATGCAAATCCTTGATCAGATCAATGCCAATGGTAGTATGGTAGCTATTGTTGCAAGCATACTCTACTAGAGGCATGTGTCGTAACCATGATCTGCCAAAGACCATAACACATTCATGTAGCATATTCTCCAATTTCTGGATGGTGTGCTCTATCTTCCCATCTATCTGGGGGTGGAAAGAAGTGTTGAGGCATATGTGGGTTCCAAAATCATGTTCAAATCCTTTGAAAACCCGTGAAAACACCAGGACTCCCAATGGGAAACTATGGACATAGGAACTCTCTGAAACTACACTACTTCATCCACGTACCTCTATTCTAGGGTATCCACATCACTTTACCTCTTGATTACTAGGAAGTGAGCTGATTTCTTTTTTTGGTCTACTACTACAAAAATATCATCACAACTACCTTTATCCCATGGTAGTCTTGGGAAGAAATACATCTATATGTCACCCCACTTTCACTCGGGGATATCTAATGGTTGAAAAAAACAACTTGGGACATGGGGTTCTACCTTCATGGGTTGACACATGAGGAACTATTCCACAAAATCTGCAACTTCCCGCTTCAACCCGGGAAACCAAAACTAACCCCTCAAGCCCCGGTACATATTGGAATCTCCTGGGTACACCGCCAGGGGTGGGTTGTGGAAGTCACCATGAAATCTTCATGCATTCCCACAAGGACGAACATCCATCCAAGAAACAACAGCCGATTCTTCCAATCTTTTGGACATCCTTTTAGAACATCACCTTGGCTAAAAAAATCGTGCATCACTTCATCCTCTATATCCCCCACTAAGACTCTTCCACCTGCTACAACAGAGAGGATGACAATATATTCTAGAACATACTAGCTTTCCCATCCACCTCCCTTGCATCCAGGTGTAGGGCTACAAACTCCACCATCACCTTCCAAGAAACTGCAGATTCTAGAACCACAGCCTTCTGCATATTCCTACTAAAAGAATAAACCACCACATTCCTTTTTCCAAAGGTGTAGGAAATTTCAATGTTGTAGTCTGAAAGAAAAACCATCCTCTTCTGCTGCCACAAGTTCAGGTCCCACTGAGAAAATATATACCTCAAGATATTGTTATCTGTAAAGAGCATGAAGAACCCCCCCAATGAGGTATTGATGCCACAACATTAGAGTGAACATTACTATTGCAAGGTTCAATTTTTTGGTGGCATAGTTACACTAATGTGGATTTCACTCTCTAGATCCATAAGATATCACCCGATGTTGTTGCATCAATACACACCCCAAGCCTTGGCATGAAGAATAACAGAACACCTCCAACATCACCCTGTCTTTTAAAAACCTCAGCCCTAGGGCACTAACCAACTTCCCCATCAGATAATTGTAGGATGCCTGACACTACTCACTCCACACGAAGGTCTAATTTTTTCTGGTCAAAGTTATCAAAGGAGCTGCAGTAGAGAGAAGTCAGGGATGAACCTCTGATAATATCCTTCCAGACCGATGAATCTACAAATATAAATCACATTCTTGGGTGCTTCCCAAGAAAAAACCACTTAATTATTTGACAGATCAACTGATATTCCCTCCTCGAACAGCACGTGTCCATAGATGTGCACCTTTCATGTCCCGAAAATGAACTTAAACAACATTCCATAGTGTTAGTAATATCATAGGACCCCTAAAACCGTTATCAGATGCTCGGCGTGATCCTCCTATGACATTGATAAGATGAGTATTTTACAAATAAAAATGGCTACAAACCGGTAAATATATTCCCAGAATACGGAATTCATGAGCCCCATGAACATGGCAGGTGCGTCCGTAATGCCAAACGACATGACCACAAACTCAAAGTGCCTTTATTAGCACCTAAAAGTAGTCGTCAAGATGTCACACTCCTTCAACCTCTACTGGTGATACCCTGAACATAGGTCTATCTTTTTGAACCATCCTGCCCCCTTCAACTGATAAAAAATGTCATCGATACTCGGGAGAGTTTAATAGTTCTTGACAATCATCTGGTTCAACCTTCATTAGTCGATACATATCCTGAGACCCCATCTGACTTCTTCGCAAACAAGACTGGGGCACACCATTGGGAACCACTAGGTCACAAAAAACCCTTCTTCATCAGATCATCAATATGAATTTTTAACACCTGAAACTCAGAAGGTGTTATCTGATAGGGAGCAATCAAAATCAGATGGGAACTGGGTTGCAAGTCTATCCCAAACTCAACATCCCATAGATGGTGTAGAGTCACCATCTAATCAGGGAATGCGTCCATGAACGCACTGAAAATTCCTGAAACATACACCGTCTCTGAGTCCGCTTACTACACGGACTGCTCGACTAACAAGGATTGAAGGGGATCCACACACCGACTGCCCTCCTGGCAACCCCCGTTCGTAGGTGAATGCAACATATTGGATTCCCTTATCTGAAAACAAGTTCTTTCTTCGAAATAAGTCTATAAAGAAACAAACATAGAGCAGCCATTTGATTTGTAGAATGAAATCATACACTTCATCTGGAGAAAATGATGTTCCCCACTAGACTGATTTCATCCCAACATCAGTAAACATCCCTAGAAAACATGAAACAAACTCGTCTGACCTTCGACTAGCATACTCAAAACTAGGGCCATGAGAAGTATCTATATTTCTAGACCCAGAGCATAGACTAGAATGGGTGTAACAAATGAGTGATAATATCTTGAATCATACAAGGTGCATGAAATACTGCTAAATAATTTGATCATACCTTGAACGACATCTAGCCCCGCTGGTACTGCTGCCTATGTGGGGTGAAACTGCCCACATCTAGCTCCTTGGAGCCTTTCCCATCAGACGCCTCCCCGACCACTTCTAGGTCGAGGTCCTAGAAGAGATCCCTGAAGTGAGCCTCCTCCATCAAAATCTACTATCGGAGATGTGGGGGATCACTATTCCTATTGCTGCTGAAAAGGCCAGTTTCAAAATTGTTCCAGCTGAGGTTGTCATTAATCCTATCCACCCCTACTGTATAAAAATCGGTCTAGATACTTATTTCAAAGATTCCCATGACTTCCACATAGAAAACATCCCATTACTGGGCCCATATTGTGGGGGTGAGGACTGAGAGATCAAAATTGGAACTGCTAGGGCCTGCTCTGCACTAGTCGAAACCTGGATGGACAAGACATTGGAGGCCTACTGCTAACAGCTTTCCTCTTTGATGAGAAAAACTAGATCTTTTCTTATGACACTCTTCCAAGCGTGTTCATTCTATCAACAAATTACGCCTTCTTATGGACCACCATGTAGGTCTATAGGGTGAAGGGAGTAACAACATAGTAAAGATAAGGTTGGAGTGACTCCAAAAAATTCTTCGATTGAGACTCCTCTTCTAAATTGATGTCTAGAGAAATGTGAAGGAGATCATTGAAAATGATCCTCAACTCCAACAATGAATTGATCCCCTATTGAAGGGAGTATAGTTCATACCTCTTCTATGCCTTCATCATGGAAGAGAAGAATTCCATTCAGAAGTCCCTCTCAAAGTCAGTCCATGAAAGCCTGATGTCCCACTTCTCCCCAAGATAGAAATTCCACCACTGACACACCGCTCCATGCATCTGGCTTACAGCTAGAGGAACCCAATTCTCATTCGGAGCCCTGATCATGCTGAATGAAATCCCCAGCTCCTCGAGACAGCTCTTTATCTCCTTTTCTGAGACGTGGCCCTCTTACATGTCGAGGATCTTCCCCATAATGGCTCAAAATGTCCTCTACTACTGGTCATCCACCTCCTCTCAATCATCCCTCAGTAGATCAGCCAAATTATCCTCCTAGGCCTCGGTCTCCCGCACAACGTATGGTCATCATCTTGGTTGCATAGTTGCAAGTAAAACATGGAATTCCTAATCATGAGCAGTATAATAGATTTATTTTTAAATTTTCGTAGACTTACTATTTATATTTATTCCCCAAAATACCCAATACACTCAATAACACAAGTCATTATGATGCTTATAGCTTTCTTGGGGTCTCTACCCTACAATCAGTGTAGCCTCACTTGGTCGTTTGTTATGTCAAAATTCCTTACATTGGATAAAGGGGAAGGAGGCCCTAAAATTCCATGTCCTATCCTGTCTTCCGTGCCCTATTTCACATTCCATGATTGCGTAACATTTTTACTATACCATCCCTTGAAATTCTCACTATGCCTATCTTTGAACTCCATCCTATCTCTCAACCTCCTTTGATACCATTATTTCACGACCCACTTTCACCATGGTGAGGGAAGGGAGATGAGATTGACAGACCCTTCCTTCCTCATGTTGAAATTGAGATAATAACCCCTAAGACCCACCTTCAATAGGACCCTAAGTGGCGAATGGAACCATGGGTATCAAATCCCCTGTAAAATGGAAGGAATTACACTATTTAATTATTAGGATTAGAGGATAAGAAAGTTAATCCTAAAAAACCCCATAAATAAGAAGTAAAATTAAAGGCAAAAAGATTCATTCCCACATGCATGTTCCAATATTAAGTTCAACAATGTAGAAGAAAAAAATAGATGGAATTACCAAAAGACAAAAATAACAACAATGTCAACAGTCCTAGCGTCCTAGATAATATGGTCCAGAATGGTCCTCGATGTCCTATTGGAAACATTAAAGAAATTTTTTATACTTTGGCTGAGTATACAGGTATACTCAATATGTAAATCCCAAAGATCACATGAACCTATGAGGATACATTCTAATGCCCCATGAGAAAAGAAGATAAATAGAGAACATTACTAGGAAACTCTCCACCCATCCTCACCAAGGAACAGTCCCCAAATAACACTATTCAGGTAAAATTATTTTAATAAAACATCGATGTTTGGGTACCCCCATCGAACTTTCCCACTAGTTATTGAAGACATCTGATGTGTCAGACTGCCCTCACCATTCTTACCACAGACCCACTATTGAACCCCGCCCGCACACAACTAGATTCCAAAACCACACATCCCACACAAAAAGACCTACACCACAACAACCACACGTAACCATGCCCAAATACACCAGGGCCCAAACAACTACTGCCACTCCTAAAGACAAATGTGCTAGAATAACTACTTCCACACCGAAAAGAATCCTAGGACTCATCCTGAAGACACTTGGGATACAACCTATCGTCACACACTTGGGCCGACCACCACAATGTACCGTACCAAAAGAATCGAGGGTTTAAAACCATCACATCCTTATTAAAGTGTCCTGAGATACTTTAGGAAAGGGAGTAGAAAAGGAGTTAATAACCTACCACTCATAGGAGTGTTGTGGAAAACATCATCTCCCCTGAAATGGGGGTGGTTGGTATGAAGTACTCATCTTGGGTGGGGAGTGAACAAGAAACATAAGAAAATAATTGTATATATAGGTAAAAATAAACTCATCCCATCCTATAGTTCCAAAACTAGCCCATACACAAACACAGTTGTTACAATTCATTCATAGAAGACACAACAGACACAACCATGTAACAACTCATTCACAGAAATGAATTTCACATTGAACCCATTCTTGTTTCCATACTCATGTGATTTCATTTGAAGAATTTTTCACTGCCAAGGAACTAACAGGCTTAGCCACAAGCTACGGAAGGAAAAACAACCAAACATCAAATTAAGCATTCACCCACAGTTTTAATGTAAAGTCACAAAAACAAAAGGGATTTGTTAGAACCCTGAAAGTAGTGGATCCAAACCATGCCAAAAAATATGGCCCCGAAATCCAAAAACTAACAACTTCACAACCAGGGATCCCATATCCATCCATGTCACCTCACAAGCATTAAGCAGAACAACCATGAACATCACCAGAACCGAGAATGGGAGTTTCCAGATTCAAAACACACGATTTTATTTAGTTTAGTCTTTCCATTTGGTCAACCGGGGTTACCATACAGGAATTATTATTCATTGGGAATCAATTTAATAAATCGAAAATATGTGACAAGCCAATTTCCATGTTACATCCATTAAATAACAATATTATCTAGAAAAACAATGGTTCATTAGTGCACAAGAAAAGACTACTAATGACCATGATTTTTTTTGGACATAAGCCCCTTCAATTCACAACATATAAGCAATGTGAAAAGAGTACTAAAACATGATCAATCACACCAATTAATTCCATAAAAACCATTTATTATCTTCGTTATGGTTTTGTTTCATCCATCCATGAAGGAAACATTATCATACCCACCTCGAATAATACCCACTAAAGAGAGATGAAGGAAGAACCCAACGTGGATGACCAATGATCAATGTTTCCCTCTACGTGCCAAGAACATGGGATGCACGACCTAATGGGTTTGAACACGAAGGGCTTGATTAATGAGTAGGGAAGTCTCCAACACATGTGCACTAAGAAAGAGAAAAATACCAGCCAAGTAGAATAAGGAATCTTGTGTGATAAAAGGTGATATCCTAGAGTTATAGGATATGGATTTTGAACATCTTTAAAGACAGATCACTGTTTCACTACACAGTTTGACAATTACACATGAAGGAATTAATTATTATTTAATAATTCTTATAAAGTGGTGGCCATAACAGCTGTATGTTAAAGGATTTCATTTAATGATTAGAAAACAAGTCTGTTGAGGTCTCCCCACTCTTAGGGGATTTGAAACATTGTTTTTGGAACAAAAAATGACCTTAAACAACATTAATTGGGATTAAAGACATAAAAGTTGTGTTTCGAGAGAATAGTGGAATGAAAACCCTAACACCCCCCATGCCATCGATCAGGTGTGGCGTCGATTGGTGACTCACTGATCAGGGACATAGTGAAGGGTGGCACAGTGATAGGTGTCACACCAATTGGTGACTAACTGATTGATGTCCCGGATGGGTGTCACCATGGTGACATCCAGCCACCGACACACAGCCCTCCAGACATACTATTGGCATTCAGGGCATCCCATGGACATGAAATTGGCAATGTAATGGACCAGTAGGGTTCAAGACATTACAAAAATATTCTTATTATATATTATTTGTTAGATATAAATGATAAAATTATTTTATTCAGTCAATTGTGAGTTTTCATGAGGATCGAAAAAAGATTCCTATAAAAAACCATTATTTTTCAAAAATAATGGTTTTATTTTACTGTCATCCATCAAATATGTAGATTTTTTTTAAAATTAATAATATTTATTCATATAACAATGATGAAATTATGCAATTGTGAATTTTTCATAATATTATGTGATAATAAAAAAATTCTGTAAAATTTAAATATAGTGTAATTATAATGTTTGTATTATGACCTCAAGAAAATTCATAAGTGATGTAATAATTTTAATAAATATTATAAATTACCAAAAATATGTTTCTACAATAAATAATTTTTTTTATGTTATTTTATTAATTTAAAATCCCATATTTAATCCCATTAAATCTATTTTCTATTTTATGATTTAAAAAAAATCTCTGTAAACATGACTCACTTCCACATCAAAAATAGAATTATTTTAATATGATCAGTTATTTTAGAAATAAAATAATCCTAACAACTATAATTTTATTGAAATTGTGGGACAGAAACCATGGTATGGAACTTTCGTATTTATTACATTAACATATAGATTCTATTAATTTGATTTGGAAATTAATAATGAATTGTCTACTCTTTTTCTATATATTCCCATAGAATATCCCATTCCTCCTCACTCAATTATCATAGAGAATAAATTTACTATACCATTGAATATTTAGATCACTCATGTGGTTCCAAACATGATATAAATTGTAATCATCCTTGATTTTTGAAGTTCCCTATCATGGTATGAGATCATCACTTTGATCTCTTTATTCCAGAACCTTCATAATGGTGTGCATTTTTTATTTCTAGTTATTCAATATGGTATATGTTTTTACACATCCCTCCTTCTATCGTCAAGGGAAAAAAGAAATTAAATACCGCTTTCTCTCTCATTCACCCCTTTTATGAACATTTATATATTCTTGTCATACAAATGACATTATCCAACTAATTTCTAAATAAAATATTGTATAGTGAATATTTGTAATCATTTCCACTAATAGATATTCGCCATGTTATGTATACCCTTCATTTATTTCAAAATGAAATGTTTGTAAACTAATATTTAAACTTGGGTTTGAAATTTTTTAAGGACATCGTTGTGTTTTATGATTTATGAGGTACACTGATGCATGTACATGATATGAAATTGATTAGATGGGAAAAAATTATATATCCCTTCCATGAATTTAGTAATAATTTAATCCACAAACATTCCATGTATGGAAATTTTTAGGTTAAATTAAGAAGACTATGTTATGTTTTTTGGGATTTTATTCTTCACTAATGTATATTATATCATAATTTATGTTTTTTTCCACATTCCTACATTTTCTTTATGTCTTCAGGTTATATAATTACTTATTATTGTATAATATGATTCTCACACCTCTTGTGTTACCTTGTTATGACCTTGAAAAAACATGTCTTAATTTACCTCACGATATGAATTTTTATTCCCTTATGAAGATTTATATATACACTTTCTTATCTATGTCCCCTAATTATCCCATTTTGTTTTATAAGATCCATGAAATATAATGGAATGTTTTCGAATATTAAAAAATATTATTGTACGCATGTTTCTTGTTAATGTTATATATAACTAATTTCCAAAATAATGTATCCCTGAGGATCATATAGGGATTTATTATGTGCATATTTGGGTAATAAATCATTAATAAATGTGTAATAAAAAAATGGTTGTCATAAAACTATCAACATTCTAATTCCCATGTCAATATAAAAAAGTCTTAACACCATTCATTATAATCATTTTCTAAAACTTATTTTATTGGATAAAAATATTAACACATATTTATAATTCCATTAATGGCACAAAAAATACCAACAAAATTGATCATAATATTTCTATGACACATTTACTACAAAAATGGTTGTCAAATGACATTTCAGATCTTCTAGAATATTTTTTAAATTTCTATTAAAATTATAATTAATTACAAAGAAATATAAAATGACATTTAATAATAAAATTCTATGTTTAACTATTTTCCCATTTAAATTTGTTTGGGTCCCCATTCCTGTGGTACATGTAAAGACTAATGGTGGAGTTAAACATTATGAAACCATATATTAATTCAGTATAACATCAATCTGCACCATAACTGAATGGATGATATTACCACACATCATAGGAATCAAATTTTTTGAGACTATGGGTTAATTTATTAGACTAACTAAATTTGATCAGGGAGAGTACACCCATTATGTATCAGCTATTGATTTAGAATGAAATGATACAAAACGTGAAACCAGGTAAAGTACATAAATGTGAGAAATATTACACATAAACTATTTCTAAAAAAAGACACATATATTGAAGAATAAAGATTCAAAGTGGATTCGTAAATTACCCAATATCTCCTGATCACCAACAGAAGAAGTATAATCAGCCCCCAAAAAAATAACTAAATATAAAATATGGGTGGCAGTTTAAATTTCTAGTTGCCTATTATAGTTAATGAGTATTTTTATATAAAAATGTTACATTATTTAAGAATTATATTCAATATAGTACAAAAACACATGCATGGGGATAATAATATTTTATATTCCTTGGATACTATATATTTAATATTCATATTTCGTGAAAAATATTCAGATTCAATTATAATGATAATCCCCTTTTGGAATCCTAAAAACATACCCTTCATAAAACATTTCCTAAAATCTTAGGAAAAAGAAACATATGAAATGGTGATCCTAAATTCTTTGTAAGTGTAAAAAGGTAGACATGTAAGCATAACAAGAACATAATGGTATGAGAACATGATCATGACATTTTAAAACAATTTTCATCATATATACGATTATGATCTTGAAACATGAAATAAATTTTGGAAATTTATTAGTCATAAATTACTGTGAAATCAAAGATTTTTAGCCAGGAGGGAATATCATTTGAACAAAACATAATATTGTGGAACATATATAAGAATAGAAAATCATTTCCATAGTAGTCATGGATCCCTTCCTAGGTTATCATAGTTGAATTCTTTCACACCCCAAACCATGATAGTAGTCATGGTTGATATCCCATTCTATCATAGTTGGGAAAGTCTCTTACAGATCTGGGTTCAATCCCCATTAAAATCTTTAAATCTCATGAGGTACATATATTTACCAAATGTATTATAAGGATATATAGTTCCATAAAATTACATAATGGGAAAAATAAATATGTACTCCACATGATCATAATGTTTTCATCATATCCTAACCTATAAAATTAGATGGGATTCCTAAAAATTTCATTATGTCATTAAAATTGAAAAATAGATAGGTTTCATAAAATGTTCAACATTTAATCAAAGCATAACCGATATTTATTAGATTTATTCATAATAGTTATATCATATTATATAATTTTGAGAATAATATTTTTTATAAATAACAAATCGATATAAACATAAATTTTTTGGAGAAAGAATAAGAATGGTATACTTTGAACAAATACCATATTATAAATATGTTACCTTAAAGTATGTCATTATAAATGGGGAATGATATTGAATGAAAAAATATCTTGGAAAATTAACATGAGAAAAAATACATTATATGAAATTTTTTTTAAAACTAAACAGTATATAAAAATTTGAAAATATTTTTCATAGAAAATAAACATAAAATCTTATGAAGACATAAAAATTATAAAAATATTTGATGAGGAAAATATAATTTTCAATTTAGAAAAAACATTTTGAAACATAATAAAATTTTTTGGATCATTTTACAATCAAATAACCATTAATACTTCTAATCTAAACATAAAATCTATTAATGGTCGGGATGAAGGGAAAATTATTTCAGGCTGTACTTTTAAAAAAATATGATTAATTCCTCATTTTTACGAAAGTATAAATAGTGATATTTTTTATAATGAAATGAATAATCCCATAGAAAATTTATTTGAATTTAAAACCTTGAAAACTATTATCTTATAAATCAATTTATAAATGTTCATTAATTTTTTTTAAAAAAACTTTAAAAAACATAATTATGGAAGAAAAAGTATTTTCTACTGAATAATGAAATAAAACCGTTATTTTTTCTAAAAAACATTTTATAATATATTATAGCATTATAATTACGGAAAAATAGAATAATTACATGAAAATATGATGAATTACCATTGGAGATGAAAAATAATGACTATTCCTGAGAGGTAGATGATAAAATTACATTATTGGTTACTTAATTATAATTAATCTAGATAAAGGAAGTTATTGTAAAATAAAACCACTACCATTTTGATTAAATTTGAATTATAATCCACATGATATATATATCAAACAGTAATATTTAATACCTATAATTTTCTATAAAAACATGATAAACTAAATTGTTTTTCATTATAAACACCCCATTAATAAAATATTTTTTGAATATGGTTGGTGCCTCGAAATATTTAAAATAGAGATATAAATCCCTTACAGTTTAACATATCATTTGAATCATAATACCCAAAAAAGAATAACATCAAATGAAAAATATAATATAATGAAATGGAGTATATTCATTATATACCATAAAAGGGGTATTATTTTACACCACACAGTATAAATCATCTGTGAATTTTCTTTTTTCGCCTACAAATAAAAAAGAAAATATAAATCACATACATCAAGTCTCAAAATTCATCATACATGTTAAAAAGGAATTTATAAAAAATAATAATAATTATTAATATCATATATACTGATAAATATATAAATTATACAATATATTGATTTATTATGATAATTCGTTACCTCATTGTTACCAATTCATTATTAAAATCACATTTTTGGTAACAACAACATTGTTTATCATGTATGATTGGATTATTTAGACTTAATTTTCATACTTTAATCATGAATCACAATATCTAGAAAAATAAATATGAAATAATTATCATATATATATGAAATTATAATTTTAATAAAAAACATGAATGTTGGTTTTGATAAATGATTTATGTTAGGATCATAGAGACAGTACATCGTACACATTCATGAGTAATGATTCTATTTTTTCCTGATCATTATGGAAGATAGGTAAGTAATAATTTATCATTATATAATTATTATAATATCATAAATAACATATTATTCCTTAAAATATACTTATAAATTTCATCTATGTTGTGTGGTTTTGAAAATCATGTCTCACCGCTTCATGAAGAAGATAATCCACACGTACAAATATGATATTATCGTATTTCGGTATATAAAAATGTAAAAAATGATTTATAATCTTTTCAAAATGATAAATATTTAATTAATATCATAATTAAATAATATAAATTATGTAAATTAATTAATATTTTACTTATTATTTATCATTTAAAGTGTTAGTGGAAAATGAATCACATTTATTTTCGAGGTGGTAGTCTGCTGTTCACACATGTGACAATATCGTATCCCTCATAGATTAGAAAGTAAAATGTCTTATATATTAAATAATGAATAAAAATTAATTATTATGTAATAAATATCATATATCTACATTATGTCTATCAATATTCACAAACATGAGAGGTGGTAGTGGAAAAATGATTGACATCAGTTTTCAAGGTTGCAGTCTTACATACATAGAAATAATAATTTGGTAAACCATTTGATGAAATTGAAGATTTTTGTTAGGTCATTAATTTAACATAAAAACGAAACTATAAATTTGAGATACATATTTTATTATAAAATAATGTTTTTATAATAATTTATGCTGTTGTCAGAAAACAATAAATATAAACACTCATTGAAGAATGTTACATCTACTTCGGGTATCCTAATTCAGATTGCACCAAAAGAAATATAGTTTTTATTTATTACCAATATAAGGCCTATATGATTATATTTTACAATTTTTTTAATTTTTTTTCATTGACAACTTTTATTATGGTGTGATCCAAAGAGAATACGGGTGGACTTTTATAATTGATTTGAGTGACACACATGTAATTTTTTTATTGTAAAAATGGTTAGTGATGTTTTTATCCCTTAGAAGACCCCTAAATGTAATAATAATAAAAAGTAAAACATAATAGCGTATAGATATTTCTATAAAATATAATTTAGGAAATTTTAAGTTCATTTTAACCCTTATCATTTAAGATAAACTCCCTCTTAAAAACATTTTTACCTTTAATGGAGAAATTAATTTTTAATTTTTTTACAATTTATTTTGGTCCAAATTTATATTTATTTTATTAAAAAATTAAAAATATTCAAATTATAAAAATATTTTTAATTTTTACAAATTCAATTTGATTAATTTGGAAATTTGTATTTAAAATTAATCTATTAGATGTTATGAGAAAGGAGGTTTTCTGTCTGAAAATATTCAAAATGATACAATGTTTTTACCTAAAAAATCAATAGGAATGTGATTTAAATGTCATAAATTGGATTAATAGATATATAATTTGGATAATTTAAATTTTATTTAAATTAAATATATAAATTATCTTGATAAATAAATTAATCAAAACAAAATTGTTCAGTTAAAATTCTGTATTTTATTATACTCACGAAAAACATTTATTTTTCAAACAATTCCAAAAAATTAAACCAAATTATTTTTTTGAAATAATAATTTATAAAAAGAAATTTATTTTTTCCACTAATGTTTCTAAATAAATATAAAATTATTTTTAGTATTACTATAAAATATGGCATCAAATCATTTTTATTAGAAAATATAGTTTTTATGAGTAAACCTGGATTAATTCGTATCCTTTGTATAGGGAACCAAAAATTTTAATTTTATACAATTTTTTAAAATATAATATATCTATATATTTATTTAAAATAATTATCCATTTTTTTAAAAAAATCTCCTTTAGAACATGTTCATTTCAATAGTTGTTTTTTTAAGAAAATACTTCCTTTATTTTAAAATAGTTTTATATATTCATTTTTATTTAATTTATTGCCCAAAGAACTGACTTTTTTTAAAATTTGAAACAATAAATTTTCATAGTTTAGTTAACTCTATTCATTACTATCATTCCGTCTAAAATGTGATAATAATCAAATTATAACATTTTAATAGTATGACCTAATTAGTTCATTATTTGGGTTACGTGGAATAAATGATTAACATAATGTAATGTTTTATGAAAAATATCAGAATGTTTTTTTCAATTAAATAATAAATTTCAAAAAATATCATGTTGTTACACACTTCTCCTTTAAAATTAGTTTCTTTGTTAACATTCCACTAGTTCATAAGATGATTAGCATTCAAAAAATTCCTCATAGAATCCCACGTCGTAAAAAGTGCTAATCAAATATCTTAATGATAAAGAGAAAAGGATTTGAAATATTCATCTAGAAAAACACATAGTATATTTCAAAAAAAGATACAATATGTGGGAAGTAAAAACATTGATATGGAAGTGAAAATTAATAACAATATAAAGATAATGACTCAGAAAAATGTTAACAACAAAACATACCTAAAAGTAAGATTCATTACAATCTCATTGATATCATAAAAAAGTATGAATATTAGGAAAACAATTTATTTTAAGATATATTTCTAAATATTGGGTAATTTGATTTCTATATAGATTGAGAAAATTATGAAATTTACATAGTTGAAATAATTTATTTTCATATGAACAATTTAATCCTTTTTATGTGAATTGATCAATGTAAACATCATCACTTATTCAAAGAGTAAAATTTTTCATGTATGAGTCACTAAATATGATTCATAAAATAATTATATTTCATTAATTCATTATCTATATACAAAAAGATTAACATTGGTTATCAAAAATGGAAAAATATCTATATGTAGAAGTAATACATTGATATCCAAAATGACATCCATAATTTAACAAAAACCATTACATAATGGAAAACCATATTACCCATCAAAATAAAATATATATAAATTAGGAAATAAAATATCTCAAAATAAAATTAACATTAATCACTCATATATAAAAAATTATATCTCTATTTTCACTTGCCAATTTTGTGAATACCATGATCATTTACTCTCATGAAACATATTTTGAATCTAAATTACCATATGACCATATGAAATATATTAATTATTACACATTCCTTATATAAATGAACGATTATTGTATATATTATCTAAATCCAAAAAAATTTTGAACACTGTAAATGATATCATAGGCCAAATATTTAACAAATCAATAATCATTTCGAATGAAATTAGTTAAATTTTGTTATATTATTCATGTCGAAAATATCTTTATCCAAAAATCATTATCTCATCATTTAGAACATATTAAGGGTTATCATCCCTTAATAAAAATAAGACCTTAAATTGAAATCAATTTTCCTATCTACCAGTACGATTTTAATTACTTTTTTCCTATCTTTAATGTTTAAATTATATATAGAAATACGTGTATATTTATTTATTCATATACCACAATATTTGAATTAAAATATATTAATAGTTCATCCATCCAAATTCTTTCTTAAACTATTGACTATGCATTATCATCATATTTCATAATACCTATTACCATTCATATTTCATTCATATTCTAATAATATTTAATATTAAAACAATGAAACATAAAACAATAGTAACTATACATCAGAGATTCCCCTTTTGGAAGTAAATTTTCATAAATCCTATACATACCATATTGAAAAAATTCAATAGTTGATGATACCTTAGGGAGACCACTATTCTTCTCTTTTGTGTAATTAATCTTTTCCATTTTCTATTAAATTTATCTACTTTTCCCTTCTTTTCTAGTCCAAAAATAGATTCACATCAATATGAGACATTCCCTTCAGTGCTTCTTCACACATTCTCGATATATATGTAACTGAATCATTTTTCCTCTTTCTTCATCACTACATGAACTCTTAAAAAACACTATCAAAATATTTTTTGGTGACTATGATAGTTATTTTAGAAGATCATTTTATATCATTCGTTGTGATCAATTCTTATTCATAATAGAAATATCCTTCACCCAAATCATCAATCCATTTATATCCACATCATATGATTTTATATTTCATTCAATGTTAACCGAGTTCTATCTGGTCCCCTAAAATTATTAAAACAAAAATAAACTATTTGGAAAAAAATAATCATTGTGTAAAACCACATAATCATAAAAATAACATTTATTATGTCTATATCATTATAACGTCTGTTTAATTTCAGAATCATTATTTTTTACACTTTGACATTTTTCGTCATCATTTATTTTACTAATTTTTGATTATTTGTTTAGAGATTAATATTTTACAAATCATATCCACAGGGAGTGTCAAATTATATGTGCTGAAAGTCCCATTATCATGTACATGTGGATAGTTGATTGCATCTCCATCTTCTCTTTTTGATGTTATTACCCCAAGGTACCTCAGTCTTAGAGTTACATCCACTAGCAGTATCTTGACAGTGATTAAATTTCATGGATACCATACTCCAAATCCCTTTAAAAAAATTCCTGTACATTTTCATATACATTGAACAATATTTATTCTAATAACATTTCCTATACTTGGAAATAATATCAGAAATACCCCTTTGGATATCACTAATATATTCTAATCCTAGCATCCACTAGTTAACTAATCCTTTTCTATTATACCAACTATTATGACCAAGTCTATTCATACATAGGAATTTAAAAATTTTAAATGAATTTAAATACATTACACGAAAAAAATACAGGGACAATTTTTTTAGTGAATTTGTATTCTAGGTACACAATATTATTATTTGGTGGATGATATTCAACATTTCCCACATAGATATTCCCTTATATAGTCCTCACAATGATACACTACCTAAACCCATTCTTGATATCATGGGGAAATGAAATATATTAATGGGTGGTAATAGATTCTCAGTAAGTGTATCAATGAAGATAATTAAGCACAACATGAATTTAAGGTTATATGAATATTATCATAATAGTTGAAAAACATATGATGTTTATTAAAGATAAAAATCATGAGTCATGGAATAATGATAAGAATTTCATAAGATAAGAATAATAATAAAATAAAATAATTTAAGATTTGAGAGATAACATTGATATATGCATAACCTTATTGGGTATACATAAGAGTAAAAAATGTTAAGACTCTCTACTATGGTTGTCATAGTGTAATAGATTCACATCATAAATTGTTTTAGTAGTCAATGATTAATCCCATGTCCATAATAATTGGAAAATTCCCCTACAGGATCTGTTTTACCCCATATTATACTCTAATATATATCCATATGATTTAAATAATCACCCAAGTAATCAGATGTAGATTTTGGTCCCCTACCATTAAATAAATTAAAATCAAAATATTGTGTTCCATGAGATCATATAAAATTCATCATATCGTAACCCATGAAATTAAATGGGCTACATAAAAATTTCACCACATCACAACCTATAGAAATTTGGCATGATTCATAATCATTTCATCATTTCATCATAGAATAATCCCTGAAATAAATAAGGTTTCATAAGAGTTCAATCATTTTATTACCCATTGAATTGAAAAATGTTTCGTAGACATCACACAATCATACACATAAAGTATTCAGGAAAAAAATAAAAATGGAATCATTAGATCATATCCCAAGCATAGAATAACTGACATCAAACGATTTCATCAAAGATAGAGAATTATTTTAAATGAAAAAAATCCCATGATGTGATTATTTACTAATGTAACCATTTTATGAAAATTTATTTTAAATAAAAACACCATAAAACCTTATTGAAATCATTTTATTTTAATATAATCATAATAAAATATAAATGTGGTGGTAAATTTATTTAAAACATTTCTTCTTGAAAATATCAGTTCAACATAAAAACTTTTAAAAATAAAAATAATTTTTTAAAATAAAAATCGTTGAAAATAAACATTAAAACATATAATGAAATTTCAAACAAAATTATGGTCATGATAGAGGAAAATTCTATTCATGTCGTACGTGTTAAAAAATGATTCCATTCCCATTTTTGGTAAAAATCCAATTGTGAATATACATAAAACAAGCCAATAATATTCCATTAAAAAATTTAAAAAAAAATTGGAAAAGTTTTCTTTAATATGTTTTTATAATGATCATTTAATTAAAAAATTCTTACTATACATGCTTCTGAGTGAAAAAATTTTTTCTCCCGAAGCGGGAAATAAATATTATTAGTCATAATAGAATTTTCTCAAAGTTTTATATAAAAATAGTTAATATTTTAAAAATACTTGAATGTATAATGAATAATAATAGGATAAGAAAATACAAGAGAATTTTGATGATTTTGACAATAATATTTCATCATTTTAGATTTAATCATAATCAATGAGATTCTCACATAAAAAATTGAACAATTTGGTATCATTTGTAACATAATACCCACTAAATAGAGATCCTCATATCCATATGTAATCCACCTTAATTTGACAGAATTAGTCATAAAAATAATTCAATTTTTTTATATATTCCACATAAATGAAATATTAGTTAATATATAATGTGTCTCATAGATGTAAATGGTTTGAAAGAAATCCCTTACAAAATAAGTAATCTTTTGAATCACAAGCCCCAATAAAGTATAACAGCAAAAAAAAATTTCATGCCCTTTAAAAGAGGAAATTCATGATGTAACATGTCCTACAAGAAGTATATAGGCCAACTAAAATAATTAATTAGTGAATTTTCATATGTCTCACAGAAATAAATGAGAGAATATAAATATCTCACTTTATGTTTCGAATTAATTCACAAAAGTTAAGTCCTCTTGTATAATAAATGCAATTTTATTATAATATTATTTTATAAACATAATTATTTATATTATACTATATATGATCTACTTATGTTATTTTTTTATCCATTTATTACCAATTCTCACTTAACTTCATGTTTTTGGTAATAACTAGTTTTTAAAAAAACATTACTTGTTATTTTTGGTTCAATTACAATTTTCATGTTTAAATAATCTCAAATTAATAATATTGACTAAATTATCATATTTATAAATCAATTATATTTTTATTTCCAATAATTTAATATGGTTTATAGAAATTAAATATGTTACGATCGTGGAAAAGGATGATTGTACATGCACATGAATAACATTTCTATTTATCAAAAATGATTATGGAAATGATGTATGTAATATTTCATATTTACATAATGATAATAAAATAATATTGTAAATATTATTCATTTAAATATACTTATTTATATCATCTATGTGGATTGGGGATGAAAAGATAGAGTAACATTGCTTTATTAAGGTGATACTCCACATGTATAGGAATGACATAATCATTATTCAGTGCATGAAAAAGGTTAGAAATTATCTATTAAAATATCCAATAAAATTGAATTATATTTCATTAATATCATATTTATTTTACTAATATCACATATATTCATTAAATATATGCTTATTATATTCCATGTAATGTTTAATTGGAAAACAATCACATCTCTACACGATTAGGTAGTCCTCCACACCCACGAGAAACATTATCATATCCCATATGGAATTGAATGTAAAATAATATACATAATATAAGTTCACAAGTGATTCAATTATTTTAAAAATATCTTATATATATACATTATATCCATCAAAATACCGAACCTTGTGAGGAGGTAATTGAAGAGAAATGGCATCTGTTCATGAGGCAATGGTCCACCGTACATACAAATGATGACATCATAACCCATTTTATGAAGGTGTATATAGAATATTTAAAAAATTAACATAATAAAATGTATTTATATGAATGAAATTGTGTATATTATATCTCATATTTTTATTATACTGAAAGGCAGTGGAGAAATAAATTAAATAAAAACAAACATGGAAGAATATTGTCTCTACTTCATTTATCCTACTTAGGGATGAAACAAATCTTTCCAATGTTAGTATTATATTAAAAAAATAGTATTACAAGAGTTAATTTAGGAGGTTATTTTCGTAGATATTGTATTAAAAGGGTTTTAATATATAAAAATTAGATGATAAGTGGTGGCTTTTTATAAGTGAGGTGAGTGATAGACCTACAATTGTTTGAGATGATCTAAATTACAAAAGTTATTCTCATATTTGAAGTCTCAAAAGAAGTCTATTCCTGAAAAATAGCCATTATAGGGTCTAAATATAGACATTAAAATGATTTTATATAAGTTATTAGTTCATTTTAATCCTTATCTATATAGTTTAACACTATAGTAAGCCCATTTTACCATAACCAATGTAATTAACATTTTTCATTTTGTTAAAAAAATATGTTTACCTTATTATATAATATAAATTATTATAATTCTAAATTTCTAGTACATTTTTCTAATTTTAATTTCAAAAATTGGAAAATTATAGTTCTTAATTAATCATGTTGGTGCAAGGAGACAACACTTTTTTCAAAAGGATAATGATAAATAGATTACAAATGTTTTATATCAAAATTATTTATAAAAAAGATTCCATTAAATTAAATTGCATTAATAGATATATAGAAAAGTAATAATAATTTCACAAAAAATTAAAATGTAATTTAACTTTATAAATAGTTTACACCAATATGTTATATTTAGTTAAAATTTATTATTATACACTATTCCAAAACAATTTATTATTTCAAAAATAAAAAAATCACCATTAAAATTTCTAAAAATTTAAATATTTAGTTTCATAAAAAGTGCTTAAAACCACATAAAACTATATTTTACAATTATAAATATTATTAGGATAAATTTGGATTTATTCTTTTATATTTTCTTAAAAACACATTTAATGATTATTAAATAGTTGATTTAATACATATTATATAAATTCGATACAAATAAATTACAATGACATGATGGATTAATTTATTGATGTAAAATTTATTTTTATGAATAAATAAATTATTTATGTAGTGATTTCCTTGATCTTCAAATAGATTTTATTTTTTTGAATTAATTTTACTACAAATAAATTATATTAGAATCAAGTGTAAATAATATATTCTAATAATTTAGTAAATATAATTCATACCATTTATTCCAATGATAATTTGATGACTGTGATAAAATAATATTTAAAAAATATGACATGTTACGTTTAAACTCTAGGATGAATGTAATAATTTCAAAAGTTAATGTTTTGTATAATAAAAAATATCTAAAATACCAAATTATGTTGAATATATGTTTTAAAAAAATCATTGTGTTACACATATTATAATTAGGATAACTGAAAAACTTATATTATTAGAGTTGGTTCGTCATGTGGATAAAATATGATACATAAACACATTAAAAATAGTCTAGGGGGCATTGGATTACTGATGCCCCCCAGTATCTATCATGTGATTCCATCCACCCTTACTGGTATAATGGAACCAACAACAACTAGATGGTGGTACTACAACATCATTGAAGTAAGAACTTATTCATCCATAACATTGAGAACCTATCCTCTGCAAACTTTATCCCCAATCCTATATCCAAAATGACTTTTTTGATTTGTTCACACAGTAAGAATTTAATTCTAAACATTGGTAGAAAATAACAACCATCCACTAATTGGATAATCAATGATATTAGTGATGCATTGATTCCATATATACTCTAATGCTTTATAGACTCTCTAATATAGTATTTATCATCTACTAGACGTCATGTTGTTACTTCCAAAGTGCTACCCGACATATATTGGCTGTTAGATTGATTCCAAACATCAATGATCCACATTAAACACTGAACATGCATCCAAAAATCACATCAAAAAGAATACATGAGGTCATTAAATCATGAGATAGTGTTTTCATTTAATTTTGATCTTATGGATGATACTCTAGTGTTACTTTTCACCCAATAAATCTATGTTCTATCATTCGATTGATTTTTCATCCTATAGTGTAACCAACTGTAACAACCCGAATTGGGAGCCACCCAACTGGTTCCCCATACCCAGTTCACCACATGACCTCACGTGTGTTTCCCCAAATGCCATAGGATGCCGACTAGAAGCGATGGCCTTAGTGAGTCTATGGGGAAACATTGCCCTCATTTCGTAAAGTATACAACAGAAGAATAAGCACAAACAATAGCGGAAGTAGTAAACAACATATAACAACTGAACTAAAAGTCAAAGTAATATCTGATATAATAATGATGCAGTATGGTACACGTATCAATGGAAAGCAGTAAACAAATCAACATGATGAAATACAACTAAAACCAATGAACTAAAAGTAAACAACAACTTCAGTAGCATTGCGAGCCAAAGCCCAGTCCCATGCTCTCTAGCTCCACACAGCAATCATGTACCTGAGGATGAAGGGCCACAATCCCTCTCTACACCTACAACCATATAATCTATTTGGGCCGAAAAGTAGGACCCAAACAGTGTGTGAGACTAATCCCAGTAGGCAACCACCACAAGATCTGTGCCCTACTGTCAGTGAGTGATGTAGAAAAATTAAAGAAAATAAACAGAATAGTAAACTAGGAATTTTCCAGAAAATTATCCTACTAATTACCATAAACAATCATTTAATTAAAGACCAAGGAAAACTTTCAAGGCACTCTATTCCAAGGTAAAGTACATAACACAGCACGTATCTCAAGACTACCTAAACACAAGAAGTACCAAACCCAATATTGTACTTTGTCTTGGAGGACTCGTCACAACGAACCACCAAAATTTGACTGACTCTCTGGGTGGTTCAATCTAGCAGACCCCTATAGTCTAGTAATCAAACAAGGCACAGACACTCTGGGAAGCTTTTACGTCAATTCCCCGATTTTCATACAATGATAGCTACAGAATCTCTGAGAAAGCACTGACGTCTAATTCCTCTTGTGGTCTCGATGCGTGCGTAAACTAAGGACACTCTTGGGAAGAAAAAAGTCCTATTCCTGTAGGTCATGCGTACGAAAATAAAACCAACAGACCATCTAGGGAAGCACTTAATCGTCAATTCCCTCTTTGATCTCCCGCACCAGGTTCACACAGCCATGAGCCGTCCAGTCGTGCATAATCGACTGTTAGCATCCCAAAGTAAGTTCAACAACTACTTTGCTAATGGATACCATGCATCAATAGCATATAAACAGCAGATGATACCTCCAAATAGTTGTAACAAGTAATCTAGCAATGCAGTAGGGTTTTCCACTTATAATGTCATAGATCTGAGAAAACGTCAAAAACGTTCAACCTACGATATCATGGGAAAGGTAAAGAATCATGGAACAAGGATAAAGATGAAGAGATAACTCACTGCTGTGATTCCAACGCAATCAAAGGTGGTAGGAATAGAGATCAGATTGAGGCACGGTGGCTCGGAGAAGATTCGGACATACGGTTCGCTCTCAGATGAACGAGGGCTAGAGGAAGATGAAAATAAGGGTTAGCCACGACCCCAGTTCATTTAGTGAAAAATGTAGGTACACGATGTGTACTTTTAGAGTACACGGAGTGTACTAGGTCTTTCCGTACTCCGCAAAAATCAGCCTCCACGTCACCCCTACCCACCGTGTGTGTGGACGAATAATTCCAGCACACGACATCGAGTCGGGAAAGAGTACACAGCGTGTACTCATAAAGTTCATGGCGTGTACTTGAAAAATTTCCAAAAAGTCTGTTTTCACAAAAACTCTAGAAAAAGGAAAGTCGTACCAGAAAAGAAGATCCAGGTTCTTACAAACATTCCCCTTTAATGAAATTTTCCCCCAAATTTCCCTAACAAGGCGGAGAAGAAGAAACCCCGAACAGTTCCGGCCACTACGATCGTACATCGGCCTCCCTCTCCCAGGTCCCATCCTGTACTCGCCCGTGCTGCCATAGCACCCGTACTAGAGGAACAGACTGCCGGTGGAGAACCTTCGTACTGCGATCGACAATTTATATGGGATGCTCCTCAAACAATGCATCCGATTCGAGTGCAACTTCTTTAGGCTGAAGGATATGAGACAGGTCTGAAAAGTAACTTCGGAGATTAGAGACGTGGAAGACGTCGTGCATGGCCCGATATCTCTGAGCTAGATGCAACCGATAGGAAACATGCACAACTCTCCCTAACACCTCAAACTGCCCGACGTACCATGGTGAAGGCTTACCATGTCTCTGAATCCTCTTGTGTCCCATACTCGGTGCGACACGCAAGAAAACCTGATCCCCAACCTCAAACTCCAGAGGTCATCTCCACTGATCAACATAAGACTTCTGCCGAGACTGTGGTGTAGCCATCCTCTTTCGAATCAACTCTATCTGCTCCGAAGTCTCCTGAAGAAGACGAGGTCCCAGCAAAGCTGCCTCTCCTGCCTCCAGCCTGCATAAGGGTGATCAGCATGGCCTATCATACAAAGCCTCGTATTGTGCCATATGAATGGTCTCCGGAAAACTGTTGTTGTAGGTGAACTCCACCAGACTAATATGCTTCTCCCATGAACCGCCAAAGTCTATAATGAAAGCTCGGAGCATATCCTCTTGCACCTGGATCGTACTCTCAGATTGGCCATCTATCTGGGGATGGTATGCTGTACTCAGAAGTACCTGGGTACCCATGGCCTTCTGATGTCCCTACCAGAACTGAGAAGTAAAGCGTGCTTCCCTATATGAAACAATGGAGTGTGGAACCCTATGCAGACGAATGATCTCTCTGATGTAAAGTCATCCAAGATCATCGACACTAAATGTCTCCTTAATCGGCAAGAAGTGAGCAACCTTCATGAGCCTGTCGACAACAGCCCAAACAGCATCGTTCCCTCGAGGTGACCCTGGAAACCCGGTCATGAAGTCCATCGCGACATTGTTCCACTTCCACTCCAGAATGGGTAATTGCAGTAAAAGCCCTGTTGGTCACAGATTCCCTTCTTTCACCTGTTGACACGTAGAACATCTCATGATAAAACCAGAAACATCCTTCTTCATACCTGGCCACCTACACTGACGACGTAAGTCTCAGTACATCTTGGTGACACCTGGATGAACTGCCCAAGCTGAAGCATGAAATTCCCACATCAGCTCTTCACGTATGACTGGTGGAACCCATACACAGCCATGAAAATGTAGCACCTCATCATTTCCCATTGTCCACCCCGGAGTAGGGCCTCTATCTGACACACCCTCCCGTAGGACTAGGCCTTCAGGGTCTGATAGCTGCCTCATTCGAACTCGATCTAAAAGAGTAGAGGTAACCGCTACAGAAGAAAGAACTGTCTGTCCCTATCTTTCGTGAACCTCCAAATGCATCTCAGAGAACAGAGCCATAAGTTGCCACTCAATGTTGGGCTCCTGAACTGCCTGAATCTGAGTTCTCCTACAAAACGCATCTTCCACTGCGTTTCCCCTACCCGACATATAGGCGAGCTTGAAGTCAAAACACTGAAGATACTTGACCCACCTGTGCTGTCTCATAATAAGATCACGCTGAGTGGAGATGTACTTGAGAATCTTTTGGTCAGTGAAAACCACAATGTGCTCTCCCAAAATATAGCGTGTCCAACATCGTAAGGCATGAACAACAGCTTCCAACTACAGATCGTGCATCAGGTAGTTCCTCCCATGTGGCCTCAACTGCCGAGACCCATACTCAATGACTCCATCTTCCTGCATAAGCATAGCACTCAGCCCGATACTTGAAGCATCACAGTAAACAATGTAGTTCTTTCCTAGCTCTGTAAAGACTATTATCTGTGCTGACATCAACCACCATTTCAGCTCTTGAAAGGATGACTCACAAGAATCTGACCATAAGAACTTTGCCCCCTTCTTGGTCAGACCTGTCAAAGGTGCTGCTAGACGTGAAAAGTTTTGAATGAATCGTCTGTAGTAACCTGCTAGCCCTAGGAAACTCCATACCTCAAAGACGTTCTTTAGCTGCTCCCAGGAAACTACAGCTCTCAGTTTCTCGGGGTCCACTGATACTCCTGCCTCTGATACCCCTTTATAACGACCTGAATTCAGAGCCACCTAACTGGTGCCCCATACCTAGTTCACCACATGACCTCAAGTGCGTTTCCAGAAATGCCAGAGGATGCCGACTAGCAGCCAGGGCCTTAGTGAGTCTGTGGGGAAACTATGCCCTCATTTGGTAGTGTATACAGCGGAATAATTAGCACAAACAATTGCGGAAGTAGTAAACAACATACAACAACTGAACTAAAAGTCAATGTAATATCTGATATAATAATTATGCAGTATGGTACAAGTATCTATTTAAAGCAGTAAACAAATCAACATGCGGAAATACAACTGAAATCAAAGAACTAAATGTAAACAACAACTCTAGCAGCATCACGAGCCAAAGCCTGATCCCATGCTTCCAACTCCACACAACAATCATGTACCTGAGGTAGAAGGGCCAAAATCCCTCTCTACCCATGCAACCATATAATCTTTTTTGGCTGAAAAGTAGGACCCAAACAGGGTGTGGAACTAATCCCAGTAGGCATCCACCACAAGATATGTGCCCTACTATCAGTGAGTGATGTAGCAAAAGTAACGAAAATAAACACAGTAGTAAACTAAGAATATTGAATTAAATAATCCTACTAATTACCATTGACAATCATTTAATTAAAGACCAATGAAAACTAGCAAGGCTCTCTATTCCAAGGTAAAGAAAGTAACACAGAAGGTATCTCAAGACTATCTAATCACAAGAATTACAAAACCCCAGTTTGTTCTTTGTTTGGGAGGACTCGTCACAACCAACCATCAAATTATCACTGAATCTCTAGGTGTCTCAAACTAGTAGAATCCTATAGTCCAGTAATAAAACAAGGCATAGACACTCTGGGATTCTCTTACATCAATTCCCCTATGGTCTTGCAATGATAGCTACAGACTCTCTATGGAAGTAGTTACGTCTAATTTCTCTTGTGGTTTCGATCCATGCGTAAACTATGGAAAATCTTAGGAAGCACAAAGTTTTATTCCCGTAGGTCTTGCGTAAGAAAATAAAACCAATAGACCCTCTAGGGAAGCACTTAATCGTCAATTCCCTCTTTGATCTCCCGCACCAGGTTCTCACAGCCCTGAGTAGTCCAGTCTTGCGTAATCGACTGTTAGCGGCCATAAGTAAGTTCAAAAACTACATGGCTAATAGAAACCATGCATCAAAAGCATATAAACAGCAGGAAATACATGAAAACAGTTCATCACAATATCATAAGCAATCTAGGGCAAACAGAAAATAGGATCAAAATCCTAAACCTAGGTTACCCGATACATGGGTATCCGACACTTTTGAAACCAAAACTCAAAGAACTTCAACATAGGGAAACAAACCACCTACCTCAATCCTAGGAGATCAATATACGTGAACCATGACGATTGATTCCCCTTAGAACATATTAGTTATGATAAAACGTCAAAAATGTTCAGCCTATGATAACATGGGAATGGTAAGGAATAATGGAACGAGGCTAAAGAATAAGAGAGAACTCACCGCTGCGATTCCAACACAATCGACGGTGGCTGGAACAGAGATCGGACGGAGGCATGGTGTCTCTTAGAAGATTCGGTCGTATGGTTCATTCTCAGACAAACGAGGGCTAGAAGAAGATGAAAACATGGGTTAACTGTGACCCTGGTTCATTTAGTTAATAAAAGAAAGTACACGACATGTACTTTTAGAGTACACAGTGTGTACTAGGTCTTTCCGCACTCTGGAAAAATCGGCCTCCACGTCACCCCTACACACCGTGTGTGTGGACCAGACACGGCCGACACACGACTTCAAGCCAGGAAAGAGTACACGACATGTACTCAGAAAGTACACGGCGTGTACTTCAATTTTTTTTCCAGAAAGTCCATTTTTCTCAAAAACTACAGAAAAAGGAAAGACATACCTGAAAAGAAGATCCAGGTTCTTACACCAACCATATTAAAGAGATTATTATTTTGATATTAAACTATTCAACATTTTCTGGTTAGAATTTTTTATCCTATCTTATTTTAAATGGTCTACAGACCCTCTTGTCATGATTTTGGGAATTCCATATTATGAGATGCCAGAAGTAATAGTTCAATTCCAATATGCACACTCTTTTTCAAATATATATCAAAATTAGGAATCCCCCAAACTATCTAATCAAAACATAAATAAACTAAATCATCCATGAAAATCCACTTTTAAAATCCCATTTAAAGCTTATTGAATTTAAAAAATATCATAATCTGTTTTTTTCATGGTCACATATTACATAATGTTTTCTATAAATTACAATAACTTCACCATACATTCCTCAAATAATCGACTTCATCAAATATTCCGCCTCATATCTGATCAATATTCCAAGCTCTATAGGTATCTTAAAAACTAGCCATGCAAGAACAAGTTTAGTCTAATCCTAACTCAGAGTTCCATTTTCTAATTTAAACTATAGCTGAAAAAACATAAAATAATCCATCCAATAATTCTAATATTTATTAAAATTAATAGATAATAATTCCATAATAACCATAATAATCCCATGCTCATCCCAAAAAACAATGATCTATCATAACCCCTGATGTGATTCTCTATTCAAACACAAAATTAAACTATAAAATTCATTATTATATTACATAACCACCAATGTTACTCTATATAGAAAAATTTATGGAACCCATAATTTCATCTATAAAATATAATAATCACTCTTTATTCATCCATTATGACCTATAAACAACATCAATCATTCTTAATATAATCTACACCACATTTAAAAAACACGTTAACCAGCTCTGAATGCAATTTAGACTCCAATGCTTGGTTCTACAAACTAGAAACCTTTTCCCAAATGGATATAACATTCTAATGATTAACATGATGATCCCTTCAAATTGATTCATTGTTTCATTGTCCAATTGTGACAGCAACCCGATATTGACATCTTCAATTGCATATATTACATAACACAATGGCTAGATGTGTCACAACTCACTCACTCATGGGAATCATCCTGAGCATAAATAATTTTCATATTTGGGCACATGGAACAATATCCTCACTACATATTGAAATATTCCCAAGTCCACGACCATAATTTTTAATGATTATGGTGGTAACACCACCATATATCCATCCATTTGATGATATTATAGTGACAACCCTAACGGTTCCTATCCTTACCACATGTATGTTCTTCTTATGTTTCACGACTACAAAACCATCTAATCCTGACCATGATGGACCTCTTAGATATTCCAAATGATATCATTTGGGTCTAAACAAACAAAAACCCTCCTATCAGAGGGAAAATATTTTCTCATTTTAACTAATCCCAGAAAAACCAATCTAGCATCACTTAATCTTATACATCCCCACCCCCAGCTCTTACAAAACAACTCGCAAATACACATCTTTACAAGAACAGAAATAACCCTATTTCAATGTTATGATCCACACAAAAATTGGCCAAACAATCTATCAACACCCCATTACACCCCCAACTCATTATCCCATTTCCCACATCACACCCAAATCTGGTTCACACACCCATTTCAAAATCCACACACAATTATAAACCAACATTAAATTATATGGAGTACCCTTGGTACACTCTTACAAACCAAAACATCATTTGTCCCATGGTCCTTAAAATGGTTATCTTAAATTTATCATCATCTCAGAACTTACAACATATATCCCCACTTTCAAAAATCTATTAAAAACATTTTTTCGAACATGATGGGACTAAGGTCCCATCATATCTTTCTAAAATCCCTTTTATTTGATCACAATCATCAACAACATGCTTTTATCCTCATTTAGAGTTATCCAATCCCTATCCAATCCTTAATCAGACACATAGTTACACTTCATGTGAACTAAGCTAAGCATTTTTTTACCATCTCAATTCCATTTAGCCAACTATTATTCACTACCACCATCTGATCTCATTGGAATACAATGTTCGAACCTATACTAACAATAGTTCCCAAAAACCATATTTTCATTCCATGAGCCAAGAATCATTGATACTAGGTAAACCCTCATAACTAATATATATATAATTCCCTATAATGATTCATAAACTATCAATATACATCCGATATTATGACAACATAAGACCTGCACTATTTGATCTGGTTCTATATAAATAAAAGTTATCTTTGGAGACTGATACAAATATACATGATGAAATATAAATCCTTTTAAACATGTAATATAAAAATAACCTATTAGAAAAATTATAGACCAAGTTAGTTTTTTGTTTTACTATTTCGGATGATTAGGAAACCATTATACACATTATATATTATAAAAGGATTTTCAAAAAAATATCATATTTCACTCAATTTAGACTCTTAATTGAGACCATTCACCTTTTATCATATACTGATCATTATACAGATGAAAATAAGTTTAAATCACGGGGTTAGAAAAAAATTATGCAATATGTGATTTTAAAACATAATTTGGAATCCTTTCTCTACTAAAGGATACAAAAGTTAATTAATGAACTTTTTTATATCAAATATTTAGAGTGAAATAAAAATTTGATAAGACACATAATATTCCAAAAATATAATATTGTATTTCGAAATCCATGTTAATAGATACTTTTCCAAACATGTATAGGATATATTATTTAAAAAAATTAGTTATTTTTAATGTATAATATACATTGAAATAAATCTTGATATCTTCTTTGATACTTAAAAACATTACCGTAAAAGGTGATATAAATTTACAAAATATGACCATATTATGTAAATATTAATAAAACCCTGGTGCCAATATGAATATTGATGGTATAAATTTAACATATATGAAAAATTCCCCTTATGAATATGGGTTCACTGTATATTCCCCAAATTTAGTTCAATAACCAAGTGCCAAATATTAAATAAAATCACATATATTTAATTTAATTTCAAAGGGGAAAACTATTTTATATATAATAAATATGTCGTAATATCATTAAAAGGATATATAGGTTTTCATAAATATTTTTTCTAATCAAACATTAATTGGAAACACTTATGAACGAAACATATCAAATGTTTTTCATATAATATATCAAATGTCAGTGAGAAATATAGAGTATGTTTGTACAATAAATATAATCGTAAAAGAAATAAATACGAATCATAAAGAATATTTCCTAGTTGAAATAATGATTTCAATATTTTATAAAACTATTTCATGAAATTTAGAAACATTTATAATATAATTCAAAAAACAAAATAATTTTAAAATATGTTTTTTTATATAGTTAAAATTGAATGAAAAATTCCCTTAAAAATGGATTTACAAAATGTAACAAGTTTTATCATCAAAAAGTAATTTTTTATAAAAATGTTTTGACATTTGAATCATAAGAAATGAGTATAAACTCAACCCTTCTTTTTTGAATTCATTTTAGAGAATATAAATTCAGAAACATCATTTTCACCTTACATAACAATTGAATTATAAATTGAATTTATTTATAAGCAACACTTTTCATGAACCATTTCAATCCTCATCTGAAATTTTCCTTCATAAAATATAGGTTTTCTAGTAATATACTATCTTGTTTTAACTACCATTATATTATAAATATGAATAGGGAAAAGAAACTGGGGTTTTGGTTAGTTACTACCCATATGAAATTGTTAATTTTCACGATGCTACAAAGATAATTATTTATTAAACCCAAACAACCTTACTAAAAATTTAGTACATGATAAAACATAGTATCAAACCCATAGGAACAATCCATATGTTCTATATTAATTAATAAACTTATATTTCAATTGATTGTTTTTATTGGATAAATGAGATATATTGATAAGAATTATTGGGGTTGTGAATAAAGATGAGGGGAAAAACATGATTTGAAATTTCATGTTTTGTGTGCTAGATATTTATTTAATAGATGATTTATTTATATTTAGTATTGAAATTGTGTTAGTAAGGACCTTGGTCTTGTTATGATGCACTAATTCTAGGATTGAACCTTTGTAATGGTCATCTAATGGGTGAAACTTCAAAATTATATAAGATTAAAACATATTTAATCATAAATGACATAAATTATATAGTGTCCATATTGAAAATATATAAACAATTTGATGAAATTAAATAAAAAATATTAGAACATAGAAATGTCTATGAAATACATAATAAATATGAAGTGGAATTTCTATAATAAAGTTGTGGAAATACAAAATATTAATAGAAAATAAAAAAACACAACGATCATTCCCCCCTTAAAATCATATCACATCATATAGAAACTTTATACTCTCTTATTATAATCATGATGATAATGTGCCACATGGGTACCCAATGAATATTAGAGATTAATAATGGAAGTGATGCGGGACCCCAGATTGTCACATTCTTTTCTACGGTTCTCCAGTTAGGGTCCATTCACACCCTTTAGTTCTACAGTGCGTTGGAAGGGTAGTTGAGGGGATATATTTATATGAAACATTATATAAACCATTGATTGAATGCATTTATTTTTTAGTTTCACATTATCATCTTGAATAGTAAATGAGTTACATGATGTGTAATCCTTCAAATATCATTTGTTGTGAATCTCAACATAATAATTTCCAAAAAAATCCCAGAAAATGTCACATTATGTAATTTTGTTAGACAATGTGTAATGGTCATTAATCAAATATATTGGATTCATAACTTTTCCTCCATATCTAATTTCATTTGAATGGTTCAAAATATGTATTTTCATTAAAGGATGTTTAACTATCCATATCCAGTTTTCTAGCAGTCTTCATCTTCAAAAATCCAGTTTCGCACCAAATCTCTTCTCTCTCCATGTCAACTGTCTTTTATTCTTATAATTTAACATATATTTTTACAATTATTCATCATTTACATTAATAAAACACAAATAAATTTATTTCACTATAATATTAGAAGTATTCATCGTTTAATTTCAAAAATCAAGAAAATAAAATTATAAAAAATGTTTGATTGATATACAATAATCAAGTCGAGAGTTTGTAGTGGCTTGCATGTTTTTCAGCATACTTTCAATGATATTATTTTATATAGAAGAATATAATCTCAATGAATACATTAGTTAATAATATAGGTTTATGTATCAATTGTGATTATTCATAGAAAATATAAAATCATATTTATGGGTGATAATATAAAATAATTGCTTCTTATTTATAACTTATTCTTCTCCCCATAACACCTAATATAAAACTTAATTGATTAATTGAAAATAGTATCCATTTAAATATATTTATTTTAACCATTAAACAAATAGTAATTTTCTAAATTCAATGATTCAGGGAGATTGGTCTATTATCACATATTGAGAAAATTGTAATCTATTAGTCGAGTATTAGATGATAAAACATGGTTATAAAATGATAATGTTCACATTCTAATCTCATTTCCTTATTATTTATCATCATTCACAACAAAATTGGTATGTTAAATGATATAATATAGACATATTAAATAAAAATATTCATTTATTTTATGATAAACAATCAAATGTCTTGGATGATGGTTTTCAAATTGCAAATAGATCAATAATATATTTTTGATTATCTTAGGATTTCATTTAATCAATATATATATATATATGGACGTATAACCTTTTATTTTCTATAGTTTTCATGTGGAAGAAAATAATATAGTGACATGTTATAATTTTGGTGGTTGTTCTAAGCCTAATGTGGAATTAATTTTACCAAATGTTGAGATACAGGTTTCCCAAACAGATGCTTTTCTTCACTTGTTTGGACATTACATGATACCCCATAACCATTACATATCTAATTTTACACTTATATAGTTCTTGAATTTATTTTTTTAACCTTACTAGAACCATGAAAAATACTTATGTATTTGGTGTGTACAGTTAAATAGTATTTACCATATCATTAGAATTTTGTACTCTTGAACAGTGTCAGTGATATGGTGGATGCCCTTATCTATTGTTTAATGTTCTCAGATACCTTTACATTGGGAGAATTATACTTTTAAATATGTTTTATATTAGTATTTTGTGTTCCGGATCATGTGGGTTGTTCAATTACACAAGTGTTGGAGCAGCAATGTAACCTTTACATGAGCCTTATTGTGATACTTACATATCCTTTTATACTGCATCGCTACACATACACGATTATCATTTGAAATTTATGCATTCAATATAACTCATGGGATTACAATACAAAATAATTAGATAAACCATATATGAAAATTATCACCCAATATGTGTGTCGATAGTATATAAACGAACCCTTATGTAAAAATTTGGACACAATTTCAAGATATTTGAAAATAAAAATACATTTATGGATCAGATAGGAAATCTGGCTTACCCTTTCATGAGATAAAAATAACCCAATGTCCTAGACACAACCCTATGATACCATTATTCAATCATCTTCTTAACCAAAAAAAAAATATGTCATTTGAAATATACCTTTTTACAAGATGTTACCATTATGAAAATTTGTATTCATAAATCGAATAAAAATTTAAATATTATATTGCATAAATTTAGTATTATATTCTATAAAATATTTTTAATCTTTTATTACATTAATTTATTATGTACTAATATATATATTCCTCTTACTAAATAATAAAATCTTTTCAATATTCAACATTACTTGAATTTTTATATTTTACACATAAATTTTATTAAATAAGTTCTACATGATATTACACAAATTTCAGCAATCATTCTTTTAATTTCAAAAACAATTTAACTGTGGTTAATTATACATTTTAAAATTCTAAAATATTAAATGTTTCATAATTTCATATAAAAAATTTATACATATTATTTAATGAAATATAAGAAAAATATTTATAATGTATTATTTCTTAACAAGTATTTGTAGATTAACTTATTCAAATATTTATGTTTACCATAAAAACGAAATC
Organism: Viscum album; assembly: GCA_963277665.1. Taxonomy (NCBI): domain Eukaryota; kingdom Viridiplantae; phylum Streptophyta; class Magnoliopsida; order Santalales; family Viscaceae; genus Viscum; species Viscum album. The sequence continues at coordinate 1,225,966,397 of OY728127.1, read as the reverse complement.
CATTTTGTAAAAAATTAATTGAAGATAAAATATTTTATTTTTTGTATTTACTGTAAACAAATCCATTTCAAAATCATTGTTTTGTCTAAAATCATTCTAATATTTATGGGATTTTACATTTTACATCCTTAAATAAATATTCTCTATATAATAATAATTTTATAGTTAAATATTTATTTTACTAATTGACCTTAATAACATCAACATCAATATTCATATATAACCCAAAGATTATCCATTACATTAATTATTCCGCTAAAATAAAAAATTTAATTCACAAAATAGACCCTTCACTAAAACACATACTAAACAGAAGGGATGTATCACCATTAAGGTCAATGGGAATTAAGAAAACAAGGATAAAAATATCTCTCATTAACGAATAATACCATATTTTGATTAAAACATTTCCATCAAATTCATAAGAATAAAAATTCTAATACCTATATAAGTGAATCCTCCAATGATAACTAATACTTTTCCAAGATACCAAATGTGGCATAACAAGACCCACACTCTTAGATATTGTGATACATATATTGACAAAATATTTCCTGATTATTGGCAATATATTTGACCAAAATTAAACCTTTTAATGCATATAATGTCAAACTAAAATGTTAAATCACTTACATATCAAATTATTATTTAGGTTTATTTTTTTGAGAATTGTAAATCAATAATATATATATTAATGTTTATAAAACATTCTACAAACTCTTATTTTTTCACTCCATCTAGAATTATAATTGAAACAATTAACCATTGATAATATAATCATTACTATACCTAGAAATATCATTTAAAAAACTAGTAGAGAAAGAAATTGCTCTGTAGGTGTTCTCAAACATGATGTTTAATCATTTCTATTCTAAAATGGTAGCACACAAATTTCAATAATCATTCATTTTACATAAATTATTTTGATGTAAATATAATATTTGATATAACACATATTTCACCATACACAACTATTTAAGTTTCTAAAATTTCAATATAATATATTAATTTAAAATCAATTAGAATAATTATTATTTTAAGAAACAACTTATCTTAAATATATAATATTGATTGAAATAAATATTTTATTATCCTAGGATACATTGAAATTTTACTTTTTAAAATAATACATCTCCATAGAATATAATGATATTAATTAAAAATTGTGAAATTTTTTTGACACAAATTATTGTGATTGTATTAGATAAATTCGCTGGAAAAACACACCTTGTTATTATGGGTTCACTCCCCATTCAACATTATTATATCCCATACCTTTGTTATAAATTTCAAATAAATCATATTGTAATTAATTAATTTTTAATAATAATTCCATTAAAATAACTTATCAAAAACATCACATATGTGTAATTTAGTTCCTAATGCAGATATAATTACAAATAAAATAAACATAACCAATGATGCTTTAAAAAATATTTTATTTTATAAATATTACATGAAATCTACTATTACATTGAAAAAAATTAATAAAAAATGAAAAAAATTATTTTCATAACAAATATATAATTTCATTGAGAAATATAGTTCATAGAAAGTCAATAATGATTATCATGAATGACATCAATATAATTTTAAATGATTATTTCAGTTAAGGAAAATATAGTTTCCATTCTCAACAAAATAATTTCATGAAATCAGAAAAACTTTAAAATATAATTCGTAAAACAAACACATTAATGAATAAGAATTCATAAATAAATAAAATTTAAATCATATTTTCCTTATTAAAATTCTTTTGGATACCCAAAAATATGATTTTATCATAATTTTTTATCCCCTAATAAATTGGGTTTGACAATAAATATTATAACATGAGTTTGAAATCCTATCCTTTATTACGGAAGGGATTGGGAAGATATAAATTTATCAAAATCATGCTTCATATACCTTATAGTAAACTTCTCAATTGAATATATTCCTAAGGGCACTTCATTGGAACCCTTGGACGTATCATATCAAATATTCCTTCTTCATATATTAAATTAACACTAGAAGACTATTATATTCAATAACATTATGATACAAATAAAAATGATAGAAAATATGAGTTTTTCTGGTTGATATATTTTAGAGGTGCGGTTGGATAACATCGAAAAGGGAATAATCCCCTTTTAAAGTCATTCATAAATAATTTTTGAAGAACATAGATAATAATATAGATTCATTTATTTATGGCTACAGGTCACAAAATATGGCAACGTCTCATTTAATGGTGAATGTTTAAAAATATAACATAATATTTTTTACATATTATATTATACAATGAACTATATTGAATTCATCAATGAATCATATAAAATAATATCCACGATTACGTTATAATTCTATACAATTATTAACTCATTTTCCACCAAATGTGAATCTTATTAGAGGATGGGATCATGTAGTTTTCTGAGTAAGGAGGACATTATGAATTGATCATATATGACTAAAAACAAAGTTTTATACATTTTTATTTTCATATTTATTTTTTAAATAAACATACCCTAGTTTTCTATAATATGTTGATATATTATTAGATAGGTTCATAAAAAAATCTATTTCATCCCAATGGATTGAACAATTTTTTAGTATTGGTGAATAAGATAGATTGTTTAATACTACAACGAATTTGAAAAATTGAAATATCACATAGTATATCTATTTTGAACTCCACTATTCCCATTAGCACATATCTATATATTGATCATAATACACTTCTGAGATTTAGGGGTAATGGAACCAAATTAAGGGTGAGATCAAATGTTCTGTTATGGTATGCATACACCAAATGAAATAAAGAATATATAAAAATTGATAATATGGAAGGGTAATGAATTGGAAATACATTCCATTTAATTAATATCCTAAGGATGAAGAATAATATAATCTGAATTAATGGTGATCAAATAATTCCATATATAAGTAATCACATCCGCTTGACACATATCCATTAATATCATTACAAATAAAATAATACCATTTAAATCAATAACTACTCTTATAATGAAAGAATGTATAATTGTAGATATCATAAAAACACCTTCATGTATTATTTTGAGGAAATATCTAATAAATGGGTAATTCCATGACCAAATACCAAAGTGAGAATGTCTCAAGAGTCATACTGAAACATTTTCTAGATAAGGGGTCATGATCATATCTGATTATGTACAATTAATTCATCATATGAATGGGCATAAACATAATATATGTAAATAATTGTATTGTAAAACATTCATATGAAATGTTAATAATTTCCATAATCAATAAATATCCATAAAATATCCTGAGTAATATTTACAATATAATCACATTAATACCTGCAAAATAAAATAGATCACAACCCATTTTGATAAATAAGGTGGATAGTAACACTAAAATATACCCCTAATGGTGAATATGTAAAATAATGGGTTTTGGATGAGGAATGGAAATTCCATTAAATTTTGATTAAATAAATTCTTGAGGAGAATACCTTTTCCATTTTCATAATCATTTTTTTAAAAATTAAAAAATATTTCGAACAATGTTTCATTTTAAAATAACCATCTTATAAATGTGAAGGAAACTTGAAACATTTAGTGTCTTTGTTGGAAGGTAATTTTATACATGTTTTATATTTTTAGAACATGTTATGTTGACAATGATGTAAAATGTATAAAAGGTACCTTGTTTGGAAAAAATAACAATAAATCCCTTCATATCATTTTTTAAATTTAAAAAATGTATAAAATTAATTTAATAAATCAGTTTATTATGTAGGAAATTCAAAATATTTTTATAAATAAATGAAATAGAAGAAAATTGATTATTTATTATATAAATAAATATAGTCAACTTTTCATGGAATAGTTTTCTCAATGAATTTATGTTACGCTGAGAGGAATTGGTAATATTAATTGAAACTTTAATTAATAACTATAGGGATTAAAATACTATTTAGATATGGTATAAATATCAATCAATTCTCTAAAAATGTGGCATAAACATAAAAATATATGAAAAATTAATAGATTTTGAAATAAACCCTTACCACTTTGGAAATGTTTTAATTATAATGTCCATAAATCATATAACTTAAGATAAAAATTTATAAACCTATAAAACAGATTTATTCATTTAAAACATAAAAATTGGTATATATACACCAAATAAAATAAATAATTGGTGACTATATTATATGTTTCACAGAGGTAAATGTGTGATGAGAAATTCTTACCTTACATCTCACATTCTACTTATGTGTTTGAAAATCCATTATAAAAAAATATATTTTATATACTAATAATACAAAACCATTATCATATATATCATATGTAATGATCCACCTTCTTTAATATGAGGGTATGGATAGAATGATGCTAAGTCCTTCTTTCCTCAAGAAGAGTTAAATATAATGACCCCTGATTCCCGCCATCAATAGGCCCCAGGGTATTGACCAACACAAGGGGTATAGAAATCTAATGAAAGTGGTAGGAATTGTTATTTTTATAGTAGCCAAGATTGGTAGATAATATTTATCAACCTAAAAAAATCTATGAATGATATATATAAGGAAACCAAAATCCGTCCCATGTGCATATTTATGTATATATTCTAGAAATACAATGAAATATATAAAGTAAGTACCAAAATAAAACTAGGCAGCGACAGAGAAACCTTCCTGAATGTCTAAGAAAGTAAGGCCCAACATGGTGTATGTAATCTCCCTAGAATCCGAAAAATACTCTTATATACATAATTTTATCATACATGTATACTCATTTGGGTAAAACCAAACACATCCATGCACAAGTGGGAGAAGCCAACTAATTCCCCTGTGAGAAAATATCAGAAAGTCCAAAAAATCCTCAAAGGATATAATGTGCACTAAATCCTCACCATGGTATGATCACCATATAACACATGTCAATTAAATTAAAGTATAAGCAGGCCGATATATGGGTACCTTGCACCACATCCCACAGGTTAACTACTCATCCGAAATGGAGAATGCACAGATGCTACAATGCTTTTCAACATGCCCCACTATCACAACCATCCCACACACACCTGGGCCACAACCACCACTCATAATTATCTTAGACACCTTAGACAAAACCACAACACGTTTGACCCGAAAACATTTGTCCCTCATCTCGAAGACAATTGGGAAACATACCAACTCTCACACATCCAATATCATAAATCATATATTAATCCTCAAGCCTTTGTTTCCAAACCGATGAATCTTGGGAGATAAATTCTTGAAGATAGATTTCTGAAATTTCATTAAAAAAGAATCCATCCTCCCACATAGGTGTTGGTTAAGATTCCATCCCCATAACAATGGGGTGTTCGACACATATTAATCAATATGGTTATGATGTTTATAAAAACATAAGGAGATAAATTTTTATATATATTTGTAAGAAATGCTTATCCAATCCTGTGAAACTCCAAACATATGACTAGCTCACTCATATCCACCTTTTATATTACCCCTACATACTCATACCACCACGAATTATGGTCACACAGATGCCGCTTCACTAGATTCCCCAATTCAAAACATAACCCCAGAAGAATCATTAACAAAATATCATTATTAATTTTTAAATCAATTATTTATTTATTTCAATCCCAACATGGGAAAACACCATACACAACAATCAATATAAGGCAATGAAACCATAAAAACCACTTCCCCAAACAAACAAGTAAAGAAGTGATAATTTTAGGGTAACCCATTATAACACTAAAAAATGAGATCATGACAAATCATAGTCCTAAAGCCCCACTTCCTAGACACTACCTAGTTGCATTCCAACTACATTACAAGTCAATCCATTCCAAAATCAATTAATCTCTCCACATGAGATTCCATCATGTCTCCTACACTACCTCACACAGAAATACCACAACAACCTCCAAATAACCCTCAAAAATCACAAATCCCAACAAGGCCCTCACAACACACAAAAACACCAAAACAAGATGAGCATATATTGATTTAGCAAAAAAGGTTCTTTAATTACACTTTTATTAAAAGGGGTTGTCACATATTAGTTTTGTTTTTTGGGAAGCCTTTTCATTTAACCGGGTATACGCACATAATATGATTTCATTTTTATAGTTGTTTGAAGAGAAAATCATCAATAATAATGAAATATCCTAGGTGAGAAAAAATACCACAAATGACTATGATTTTCTAAGGGATACCACACATAAAACCCACCTTAAAAATCATATATAACATATAAATGAAATCGATCATCAAAATCTCCCCCATACATATTTATTCCATCACATTATCTTATTTAAATTGGTTTCATACTCATTTAAAATAGAACATATATACACCCAATTCGCATGATTGAAAATTTATGGAGAGATGAAGCAATATATACTAGGAACAATAGGTGGACAAAACTCCTCTATGTGCCAAAACAGGTGGTGCATGAGAAGTAGGAAAACTCCCAAGAAAACTAAATCGATGGATTTTAAACAACACACAACTCTGGTAGAAGGTTAGGCTCAATGAATACCAAGAGGGAATACAAACACACTGGGAAGATATGGTCTCATCTTATATAATCCATATTCTATATCAATTGAACAAGAAGCAGTTTTAAGGGATATTATTTTTGGGTCATAGATAAGACCATGCAATTTGACTATTTCATAGTCATTATACAATTTTGATATTAAATATATAATTAATATCCTTTGAAATTCCATGATAAATTCACAAACAAGGAAATGGACTGAATTTATGTCAAATAAAATGTAATGGGACGAAACTAGAAAAAATGGAAAAAATGGAAAATGAGTCACCGAAGGGTGAGTAACCAACAACAAGCCACTGACAGTGAGCCACCAACATAGAGTCACTAAAATTAATCCACAAACGTGACCTACTAGTGCCCGAATCACTAAGGTCCTGACTCACCCATGCCTTGACTCATCGACGCACTGACTCACGAACACCTTGACACACCAATGACATCACACACCAACACCCAGATTCACAGACCCCCTAACTCACTAATTCCTTTAATAACTAATACCCTCAACCAATGGATGCCCCTACCTACCAATACCTTCGACTTACCGACTCCTTTGACACAAGACCACCTCTGACCAAACAAAACCTATGTCGTGCTAATGCCTCAACCTACATACACCTCTCACCTACTGACTCCTTTGAACAACCAACACCACGAATTACCTGGGCCTCTAGCCAAGCGATGCCTCTCTGCAACTGATTGAAAAAGTATAAAATCTGAAAAATACTTGGAATGAAATACCATTGCTTCCCAAAACACACGAAACTCTATATTTTGAAAATGTAATGGACCACATCGGTCTGGGAAATTACATTAGATTCATCTCAGACTATTCTCACCCTCGTGAATTTAAAACCAATCTAGAAAAAAGAGGTTTCCCAACAAATACCAATTTAAATACCACTAAAGGATAAACGACCACGTATGTGGGAAAGATGAACATCATAGTACCCCTCCCATGAGATATTCCAACCCATACAACTGGAATACATACCACATGAGAAAAAATGTTCACATTACCTAACCATATGAATTTAGGAATTCCTTTCCCCATGTCTGAATACTAACCACATTGGGAGGCATTGACTAACCCACGCAGGTTTAATTTCATCATCTTAACTGATTCATGATTAGGGATTCCGTACTCCCCTCCTCATACATAAGAAATTTATTATATTTTAAATAACAAGGAAATAAATCATTTCATAGAAAACAATATTTAAGAATTACATGACAATGGAAACATACGAGAAAAAATCAAAACAAATCCATGTTTGAGGCACACATCTTTGACTTTATTTCTCAAGTACTCTCCTCCAGGAAACTATGAATCCACAACATGAAAACCAATGGATTGATACGTCCATGTAGTACCTTATCGCAAAAATCCTAGATCTCTACTGCCCACTCCATGAACATTGTGTCATTCCTGATAACCAACTATCCCTAATCAATGGAAATTTAATCATTGTCTAGATAAAGATGAAGCTAGGATACATTAATGAAATCATGGATCTTCCCCAAACTATAGAGGCAACACTAGTTGATATTCCACCTCTCCATGTCATCCCAAAATCTCAAAAGTTATGATGAACCTATGAGAAATCTTACTCCCTATGTCGAACCACTAATACCCCATCAAGGGGAATCCTTCAAGAATATGTGGTCCCCAAAATAAAACTCCAATTACCATCATTTTCGATCAGTATACAACATATTATGATCATGTGTTTCCTTAATCCTCATATATATAAGTTGTTTCTTATCATTTGTACTCTATTCCACATATAATGAAAATAAAATTCTCTCCCTAACTTCCATCCAGCACAAGGGTGAACAACACGGTCTATCGTACAAAGATTCAAAAAGAGTCGTGTCAATGGTATAATGATATCTGCTATTTCAAGGATACTATACCATTGGAATGTGTCATACCCAAGAAACACCAAACTCAAAAATTCATGCTCTCATTATGTTCTCTAACTTCTAGATCATCTACTTTATTTTCCCATCAGTTTGAGGGTGGAAGAAAATGTTAACGTGTAATTTAGTGAAAAAAATCATATTGTAATCCCCTCCATAATCATGACTAAAAACATGTATCCCAATATGAGAGATTGGATTTTGGAAATCTTTATATGCACAAAAACTTATCCACATACCTCCGCGGTATAACATCCACTGCACTCGACTCCTTGATCATTATGAAGTGAGCATATTTCTCGATGAAACCATTAATACCTAGATATTATTGCATTCGTCTGGGTCCCTGGGTAATCCAATGACGGAATCATTATAGATTTCTCCCACATCTACTCCGGGACATATACGGGGTACAAAAAACCATTGGGAACATGATGATCAAACTTCACATGCAGTTACTCTATGCACAATTACACAATCTCAACCACTTCCTGATTCACCTCGGGCCACAAAAACTATTCCCTCATGCCCTAGTACATCTAGGGAATTCTTGTATGTATTTATAGTGGTGATCTATGAAACTAAAATAGAACGTCCTCGCATATTTAAACTGCAAAAAACTGCTTCTCACAGAACAAAATTCAATTATGACCATCAACCAACCATCCCTCCAAAGAATCACCCTGGTCAGTGAAATCAGGCATCACGTTCAACATTGCATCTCCCCACAAAGACTCCTCCACAATATACCTTAGAGATGAATTTACTGTCATCTGAAGTATATGTCATCTTTCTCCATCCATTCCTTAATCTACCTATAAGGAATCCAACAACCCCATCAGCTTCCATGTGTCTTCAGATTCACAAAAAACGTCCCTCTCTAGCATCCTACTATGGCCTTCAGCCACAAAATTCCCCTTTCATGAGGATTAGATGGGATAAAAATCTTAATATAAGAGAAACCTCATCCCCCTCTACTATTGAATGTTCAGATCTCACTACAATAATATGTACCACAATATATTGTGATCTATAAAGTAGAACGAAAACAACCTAATAAGGTAATGTCACCATAGTTTTAGTGAAAACATTACTGATGCAAATTCTAGATCATGGGTGGTATAGTTTTTCTCTTGGATACATAACTACCTAGTGCTATTGGAGATCACTAAACATTTCTACATCAATAATCACCCCAAGCCTAGACAGGAAGCATATCAAAACACTAATTACAACATCCCTTTCTATGGTAGCTTGAGAACTAGACTACAGACCAACTTCCCCAACAAATAGTTGAACTCTACATGGAACAGATTTGTTTACCCAAATATTTTCCTTTTCTGGTTAATGCTAGGAACATAGACTCTATGAAAAGAAATATTGTAAGAATTGATAGTTGTATCAATTTTGATTGAGAAAAATGTGATTCTTTACAACATTCATGGGGGCCTCCCATGAAACAACATCCTTGACCTTCGAAGAGTCCACTACAAAACTATTCCAAGACACCACATTCTCATTGATGTGGACATCCCATGTCTAAAACATCAACTAGGACATATTTCCCTATACCTATTGGTGCAGATGGACCTCTAGGTCAATATTGAGATGCTCAGTATGGTATTCCACTATCATAGAGAATATTAGGTTGTAATATGTGAATACAACCAAAAATGGTTGAATAACTCATTAAATATAGAGTTCATAATCCCCATTAACATGTATGGTGTGTTCGTCACACCAAATGGATTAACTATGAACATGAAGTACCCATTCCTTCACATGAAGCAGTCTTCAAGATGTCACCCACGTTCACCCTCCACAAGTGATATCTGAACCATATATCAATCTTTTAAGTCCGACATTCTCCCCTAAACTAGTCAAAATGATCATCTATCCTCATAAGAGGGCAGTGGTTCATGGTAGTTAAATTACTCAATCTACAGTAGTTAATGCATATCAATAGAACATTGTTTTCCATCTTCGCAAATAACACATGAGAAGCCCTTGGAGACACTATATGTTAGATGAAACCCTTATAAATTATGTTGTCAATTTGAATCTACAAATCCCACAACTCAGATGTTTTCATCCAATAAGGAGCCATCAAAATCGTACTAGCACGGGGTTTATACTCTATTCCAAACAAATTGTCACGTTGAGGGGGAAAAGTCACAAACTCCTTGGTTAAAACATAAATAAATTCTATGAAAACTACATATAACTCCACCACACTAACTTTGAAATAGTAATTAACTCTGAATGTTCCCATTGCCTCCACCATAGAAATACATAGACCCCAAGCCTATTAGAAGAGGGAGAGGACCATACGGTCAAAACTGTAATGGATGGGGTAAGATCCCAACTAGATAAAACCTGTATAGTCCTAGTATTTGATAATCGATACTAAAAACCACCCCCTTTAATATCTCATCAAAATCTCCTCACACTAAAGACCACCTTGTGAGTGCATATATTCCATCTCTTCATCCTTCTTATGAAAATCTATGTATGTTGGAATGGTGAAGGGATTAACCACATATTAGAGGGAAGGATTGAGTGCGTATTCTAAATGTCCCACCTAAGAATGCTCATATGGAAGGAGATTAGGAGGAAAAAATTGGAGATCATTGAACATGATCACAAATTCCCTCTTCGATATACTTCCCTGATGGAGGGAGAGTAGCTCCTGCCAATTCTCAGTTTTCATCATGGAAGAAATGAATTTTCCATAGAAATCCTTCTCAATGTCGACCCACAGAACATCTGTCTCCATACTCTACCAATGGTAAAGCATCCAACACTAACACATTACATCCCTCATCTATTTCACTACCATGGGAACCATGTAATCTTTTGGATAACATATCGAGCTGAAAGTTATCACCATATCCTCAAGCCAATTCTCCATCTCCATGTCTGAGAAACTGACCTCACATATTCCAAGAGCCTACTACTAGAAATCTTGAATGGAATTATTCCTCAGATCATCCCCTCAGTTGGATTGACCCACTATCGGTCAACATGATTTTCATTCATACCCTCCATTTCTCGTACTACAAATGGGCGACGTTTGAGAGACATAGATAAAAGGAAAACAATGAACTCTAAATCTCGAACAGTATAGAATTTATGTATGATTCATTTGAACACATTTTTGATTTTAACTTTTTAAAAAACATAATAAAACATGTACACAAGTCATCACTATGAATGAACCATTCCTAGGGCCTCTACCCCACAATATGTTTAGCCTCACATGGCCATTCGGTAAGCTCAAATTTCTTGCATTAAATCACGAGGTGCCCTAAAACTTCTCTCCTAGCTTGTATTCAGTAGTCTATGTCACAGACCATGATAAACTATCACTTTTTCCCTACCATCCCATGCAATCTAGATTGTTCATAACTCCAATACTCTATCATACCTCTCAACCATCACCCACAACACCATTCTGTCATGACATATCATTTCAATGATGAGGTAAGGGATAACTAGATGTTGAGACCTTACTTACTAAAGATGAAGGAGAGATAATGACACCATAGCCTCACCTCCCACCGAACCCATGATGGAGTCCATAAATAAAAGTATATAAGTTACATAATAGTGGGAGGAATTACCCTTTACACTATTTTGATGATCGGTAGATAAGATATATCAACCTCAAAAAATTCTAACAGGTTTATATATAATGAATCAAAAATACATCCATCATTCATGTTTATTTAAATCAGATGGAAAAACAAATAATACTACTATGTAATAACCGAAATAAATCTATGTTGTGACATATTAGTAGTCCCCAATGTATGAGCTAGTATGGTCCTGCATAGTCTGCGTAATCTCAATGGAAACCTGAAAAAAGTTCTATATATATAGGGAGACAATACATGTATAGACATTAATGAAAAACCAATGTCTCCCATGATCAAGTGGGAAAATCATACTAATTACCTAATGAGAAAACAACATAAACCCCAAAAGCACATAAGAAAGTATACTATAAATCCCAGCCTCACCAAGGCACACACACCAAATAATTCATGATATGTAAAGTAAATATATGAACATCAATATTTGGATACCCCGATCCACTTCCCACTTCTTAACTACTCATACCAAATGGATAATGTTATAACACTACCATGGTCTTCCACAAGCCCAGCTATCACAACCTGCCCACATATACTAAGGTTACGCCCACATCACATCCTGCCTACAGACACATGGGCCACAACCACAACATGTCTGTCTAAAAAAAGGGCATCATCCCAAAGCCACATGGAAACCAATCAACTCTAACACATCAAATTCCATATATCTGATATTAATTTCAAATCTATTACATCATGCCACTTCAGTCATGGGTAATAAATGCTTGAAGTTGGAGTTGGGTATTGTTATTAACAAGCCATCCATACTTCCATTAGGATGTCAGGAAATACACCCTCCCCCATAATAATGGGTGATCAGAAAATAGTTCTCAACACAGGTGGGGTGTGTATAGAAAACATAAGGAATTAAATGTTTATACATATAGGTAACAAATTCTCATCCCATCACATGGGATTCCAAACATATGACCAGCCCACTAAAATCCACCTTTGCACAAATACAAACATGCTCATACTACAAAAAACTAAAATAAAATTAATGGTACTTCACTAAAATCCCCAATTGGAAAAGGACCCCCATACAATTAATTCAACCAATTATCATTCTTCATTATCAAATAAATCATTATTTTTATTTCTATCTCCACCGGGGAACCTACCATACAATACCAAAATTATATGGTGAATCAACCATACCAACCACTACACATGATAAACAATGAAATAAGGGCTAGTAGTATGGGAAACCATTATAAAACTCACAAATATGAAATCATGACACATCCCAATCATAATGCCGAGTTTCCTAGACACTACCCAGAAAAAGTCTCACTAAGTAACTTGTCAATCCATTCCACATTCAATCAATCTCTCTATCTAAGCTTCGATTACACCTTTTGCACCACCTTATACGCAAATCGCAAAACTATAACCATGTAACCTTAAAAAATCACTAATCCAAGAAAGTCCCATACAACACACAACAAGACGAAAACTAGGAGAGTATATTTGGATTTAGCCAACAAAGGTTCTATAATTACGCTTTGATAAGTAGGGGTGATCACAATTCATGTTTGATACTGGGGAATCATTTTTAATTTACTAAGAATTCATAATTAATAAGATATCAATTTTATTGTCATTTCAAGAGAAAATAAACAATAAGAATAAAGAATCATGAGTTCACATGCAATGACCAGAAAGTACAATGATTTTTAGAGGTATAAAACCCATACAATCCACAGTACTAATAAATGATACAAGATAATGTAAGCAGTCATCAATGTATTCCACATCCCCATTTATTACATCCGATTATATTATTTAAATTTGATTAATATTTATTTACAAGAAGATATAATTACATCCACCCAACTTGATAAAAAATTAATGGAGAGAGGATGAAATCCTTACTCGGAACAACATGTGACAAAAAATCTACCTTTCGCCAAAACAGGGGGAGTGTGTGTACTAGGAAAAAACTATGAAAAACTCAATGGAAAACATTATCGATGCCTACGATGAAATAAATGAATTCATGGGAAGGGAAGTATTTCTGTGGTCCAAGAGTGAATTGAAGAACACATGGAAGTGAATTTCCTAGTATAGAAATTCCATATCATAAATGAATGGAATGGGAAGTGGTATCAAAGTCTATTAAAGTTGGATTATGTCCATGAACATGCAGTTCAGCTATTTCGATGTCCCTAGAGAATTTGGATATTAATGACAAAATAAAAATCTTTCTAAACTCCTTTATAAACTCCCAAAAAGGCTTTAAACATGATTTGATTCAAATAAAACATAAGAGGGATAGAATTGGAAAAACTAGGAAAAATGGAAAATGGGTCACTAATGGGTGTGTAACTGAAAGAATGCCACCGAATATATTCCACCAATATAAATTCACCAATAATGAGTCACTATTGTTGATCCACTAACCCTAACTACCTCTAGAATTAGTGACACCCTGACTCATTGACACCGTGACCGGTCGATGCCTTGACTCAGCAATGCCCTGACTCAATGAGGCCAGAACTGATGGATTCCCTGACTCACCGACGCCATGAGTAACTCTTTCCCATGGCCTATAGACATCAGGACCTAATGATTCCTCTAACCAACTAATTACTCTAACCTACATATGACTCGACCTAGAGACACCTCAACCAACTGATGCCTCGGCCTTACCATCACCTCGGACCTTCCGATGCCTTGACCTACAGATGTGTCTGAACTACAGAAGCCTCTAATATTTTAAGTACTCTGACTTTTCAATTCCTTGAAATACCATCACCTCCTTCTTATAGAAACATTTGACCTACCGAATTTAAAATAGGCTGATTTGGAATACTCTTGAAATAAGACACTTGTGCCTCCAAGAACACTTCAAATACTAGATTTTGACAATTTATGCAGTAAAAAGTTCCAGACCATTATATCACACCTTATAATATATATTTATAATCATTTTTCATTTTTTATAAATAATTCATAGATAAATAACTATTTCAAATAAAAATAATAGTGTATTCCATATATATAATTCTCTGGTAGTTTCTGTCAATTTATAATGATTTTGGTTTCATAATATATATATTTTTCTTAATTAATTTAATATTATATATATTATTTATATATATACATAGAGTCATATATAAAATATAGAGGTAAAAAATATATTGCACTGTTCAAGGAAGAAGAAGAACAAACGTTCACATGAATGTTATTATCATTTTTAAAAGGATAGAATGAATGAATGGAAAATAATCAAACACATATAAATAATAATTTTTATATATTTTATATCATATATATTCAATTAATGTATCCTCATTATCATCAATCTAAAAATAAAATGAAAAATGGATCACTTAACATTGTGAAGGTGGTAGTCTACAGGTATGCACAAGCAACTTTATCATTTTACAACAGAATGGAAGGTAAGATGTTATAAGTAAAATTATAATTATAGAAGTAAAAATATGTCATAAATATTATATATAATTATTTTTTCCATAATTATAACCATCCATGAGTATAGGTTACAGAAAATGAGTTACATCAGTTTGTTTGTTTG
Organism: Viscum album; assembly: GCA_963277665.1. Classification (NCBI taxonomy): domain Eukaryota; kingdom Viridiplantae; phylum Streptophyta; class Magnoliopsida; order Santalales; family Viscaceae; genus Viscum; species Viscum album. The sequence continues at coordinate 1,225,950,726 of OY728127.1, read as the reverse complement.
TATTATGTCGTAAACATGATTGATAGTTTCATTTCCAATTTTTATTAACAATGGGATATATACAGGATATTAAATAAACATAATCACATCTAAATATATATTATATTATATTTTTATTATTAATTTCTATTTTTAAATGATTTTTTGGGTTATTTTATGAAATAAAACAAAAAATGAAGGTTAAGAATAATACATCATATTCGGAGAACCTCTTTAGGTTTATTTTTAAATCTATCCAAAAATGATTTCATGACCAATAATGGGACTCTATGATGTGCATAGGGATGTAATTACTAAATTAAAGGAGGTTTGATTGATCAAAATGTCTTCTGAAGTGTCAATATGAGACGAGAGGGGGTGTCCATTAATAATTTGGGGAAGCACATAAGACAATGTTTTGAAAATAATATATCCTTACAAATATTTCACATGAAACAAGGTTCCAACCAAGAAATTTGTAAAACATTATATTGTATAAGATCTAAATGTTTCAATATAATTGGAATTGTAAAATTTTAAATATCATTTTAATCCTTTCATTCTTATTTTATGCCCCAGTAAACTTGTTTTAACCATAACCAAATTAATGATTTTTACTATATTTACAATTAGTTATGAAAATAAAGTAAGAAGTAAATATTACATAAATTTAATTATAATAAATAAAATATATTATAAAATTTAAAAAATTAATTTTAAATAATTGGAATAATTGATTCTAAAATTATATTATAAAATGTGATGAAAAAATGTGTTTTCAAAGGAATTTTTTTTCAATAGTATAAAAATATTTAAATAAATTTTGTAATATAATTGATTACATTTAACACAATTATATTAAACAAAATTCTTCTAAATTATATTTAAATTTAAAAAATTTTAGAATAATATTTTACCTGTAAAATCTATATATGAAAATTATGTTTTAAAAAAATTAGTATTTGTCAATATTCATAAAAAAATTAAACTTTTTCAAAAAGTCTCAAAATTTAACTCAATGTTAAATTTTATGTTATGATTTAAATAATGAAGGATATTTTTTTAAATTAATTTTTTAAAATTGATAAATGTTACATTTTTCATATGTTCGAAAAATGTTGTGAAACCTTTTTTTATGAAAATTACATGTTTTAGAAAAATAATCTTTATTCCATAAAATTATTTTTATTCATATTTAGAATCCATTTATAAATATAAAATATATTTAGATTTTTTTAACCATATTCTTTTATAAATTTAGTCATTACTATTAATTTCGACCAATTTAAGATCTTTATTATTACAATATTATGTTTTATTGTATTTTTTGACTCAGGGCTGCGTGTATCCCAAGCTACTAAAGATAATATATTTTTTTAAACATAGGGTGTCACATTCTCCCCATCATTAATAAATTTAATCATAGATATATTAAATTATTCTTAGAAATTAAGGATTTTATTTTTTATTATTCTTATATAAAAAACCCAAATTCATAAAAAGGTTTAATAATACATCTTACTAAAAATATAAAAGTGAAATATGATTGATGAATGGAATTACACAAAATTAGATTTATATGTATGATAACATTGTAGGAAAGTGAAGATATGGTCTTAAAGGATAAAAATAATGACCATGGAAAAATAGAGGATTATGTAAAACTTTGTTCTGATAAAGTTAACAACCAAAAATCAAAAAATATATTATGAGTGAAACGATAATCAATTAAAAATGCATGTCACATTAAATCCAATAATTTATTTATTTCTAAATCCTTATCAATAACATCAAATCTAAACATAATCAATTTTATAAATAGTTATCCTTACGAATCCACTGAAATATATATTAAAAATATTAAATGTCCAATTTTTTTCAAAGGAATATTACTAAATTTCCTAAATACACATTACATTAGATTCCCTAAACATCAGAAAGTAGATGATATGCTCTCATACCAATATGAAAATAATGTTATCACCACAAAACAATAAATTAAACACGTATGAATCTTATGAAATTTCTTTTTATTCGTTAAAAATATCTCAGATTATCAAATATATTCCCGAATTCCAAAAATATAGTAAACACTATAAAATTAAACATAATCCCTCAAATCCATTACCAATTTTAAGCTCACAAAAAATATTTCATAAAAAATAATTTATAATTATTATATATACATTAAGAACATGTTAAGGGATATCATTCCTAAATCACATGTTTTCCAAAAATAACAGCATTCCACTTAATCCCCCTTATTGGTCATCGATGAATTTCAATACATGTTTTCAAATCCTTCTAAAAACTACTGAATTATATGCATTGTATGTTTCAGGACTATTTTGATGAGAATACAAATTTTATTTTACATCTATAATATAAATATTTAATCCAAATAAACATTTTATTTAATCGTTCCACTTCATCTGTATTAATATTATAATCCTGACCTTCACCCCATAGTAAAATTTGAGTTATATTCCAATATTCTTGGATATTTCTAATAAAATTTTCCACATCTCCATGCATTTAAAATAATAAAATTTAAATGATTCTTTCTCACCCTTTCACTCACATGTCTGATTGTATTTCTTTCAATACCTAAAGAATACTGATATTTCTATTATAAAAATACCAGATTTTTACTTTGTGAAATTATAATATATGTGGAAATCCTTATTTTTTCTTCCTTGAATACAATATTTGATCTACCTCCAGGTTCTTATCGTTCTTCCCTTCAAAGCTATAATACATGGAAAGTTCATTCTTTTAATGGTATCACACAATAAAATTTCCTAATATAGATAGAATTCATGGGATTGTAGTGACCATGTAAAGATTCACATATTCCTATACTTGAAATGGTCAATCATTCCCTTTGGATAGTGTAGATAGTCTGAAAAATTAATTTCTATACCTATAATGTTTTTTATACATCAAAAAATTTCCCTCTTCCATTTGCATCTAAATTAGGAATTTTATCTCTATAACAAATCATTTTATGGGTGGAAAATAAATTTTCTATGAATGGTACATTAATATCATTCCATTAAATGTTCAATATTTCCACCCCATTCTTATTGTATTGGATTAATGACCCTAATTGATCCACACCACTTGAAAGATGATAATATTTTATGAAAAGATTCACTATTTCATTACTCCCAAATGCATGAAATATCTTCCCTGTGAAACTTACCCAATTCCTGTAATAAATATCTATTTAGTGAAAAAATGTATGCAATTGATGGTTGAAGTTTTATAACATTTTTGGGATGCATTTTGGATCATTAGTATGCACCATGTGGGTATGGTTATTTTCAATAACCTGATTCATCTTCTCAAATATAGTAATAATTTGGTCCATTCCAACTGCATATCCTCTCCACCTTCATTGTAGTACTATTAAGGGAAATCTCTAAATAGAATAAATTAATTGATATGGTTCAATTCCATCCAATATTAACCCTTAATAAATAATGATATTCAAAATATTAGATCATAACATTATGAAACATATTCTATAATCCCCAAATATTAGAAACAAATAACAAAATTTGAATTATTTAGGTCAAGATAATATCATAATCATTAAAATTATATTCATGGAAATGATTCAAATCCTAAAAATAATTTCAAATCCATTATATTTGTTTTAATTAAAATGTGAATTAACCATATAGTATCCCCTGAATGTTTCAAACCATTTTTCTATTAAGGATTGTAATTCTTTAGCAGGTGATGATCATGTCAAAGTGCAATATTTCTTTTTGGGATTTATTACCCCAACGTAAAACTATGACAAAGCCGCATTCTCTTCTAATAACTAGATAGGGTTGTATTTCATGTAAATCATCATAGTCTCTACCTAATAATACCATTAAACTATTATCAAATACATAATCCTATCATCAATATATAGAATATTTTTTTTCTCTAATAAGTTTTTCACCATATATATTTCCCAAGGAATATACTAAATAATACCTAATACCAACTACAATGACCTATACCCACCAAGTGTGGTTTAGTGGTTACTTGATCACATTAGATCTAGATACATGACTTTATTACAAAAATCATCGAATGGGTATCTACTATTGAAAAAATATATACAAAAATTAATTTTATTATACATTTTAATATATAAATTTCAACCTAATATTTTATTTGATAATACCACTATTTCATTTAGTATATCCTTTTATATCATTCATATTTCACGATTTACAGTTAAATATAATGGAAATATATAACGGTGTGTATATATTCCCCATAACGGTATGCATTTAGTGGAGGCTATCAAGTATATATATAATAATAATTAATATGATAATGTAAATATGTATAATGTCATGAAATTTAATTAATAACATGATCATGTAGAATAATAATATAGGAATAAATGATAATAAAATTACTCTATTTAAACAATCAAATAATCATGAATCAATTCTATAGATATCATAACATGTGAAATAATTCCATGGAAATCCATAAATAATGTCATAAGTTGGAAGTGTATAATTATGTTAATCTTAACCATCAAAGAATCAGTTGAATAAATCATAAATAAACAAGTAAATACTTGGCCAAATACCAAATCTAGTTTGTCTCATGATACTTGTCAATCCATCAAGGGGCATTAGCTGGCCCTACCTATCACATACTTTGTCTATTGAATTCAACAATTTAATTGGGAGAATAATAATAAATGTAAATATTCTTATGAAAAATAATATTATGTAATGTTACTAAATTTCCTAATCAACAAAAATTCTCATAAAACATCTTGAGTAATATAGAGAATCCTATCCAAATAGGGCATCTCCTTCAACATGACTATAAACTATACATTGAAATAGTTTAGAGAGAATTAATAAGTTTTTTACAAAATGAATAATATGTTAATATGATACGTTTTCATTAAATAATATAAATAACATAAATCCTTCAGTAAAATTTCTTGAGTAAAATACAATTTTTTGTAAGAGAATCACTTTTACAGTTTAAAAAATTGAGATTATTAGGAAATGAAACTATCATTAAAAATTATATTGTTATTAAATTTATTGAATCTATATAATAGAGTGGTCATGAATGAGTTCAATTTCTTTATGTTCTATATATTTATTTTAAAAAAAATTATTTCTATAATTTTGTAATATGATTAAAAAGTACCTCAATTAGAAACCGATGAATGTATTCTTTTAATAAAATAAGAAAAATTTACACATGAATTAAAATTACATTACTATATAACATGGATGATGATACTCATATTTTTATAACTAATTTTATACGACATGGATATTGAAGAAAAATGATTTTCAATTAAAGGGAAAAATAAATTCATCTTTTCTTCAAAATATTTTATCAAAAATTTTAATTTCTAAAATGTGTATAATGTTATGATTATTTGGAACATTTATCTATAAAAAAATTAGAATAATATTCATTTTCATATGTAAGAAATATAAAACAATCCCTCCCAGAGATGCATAAACATTGAAAATCCTAAATGATAGTGAGATTGTGATATAAACCCTCACCACTTTAGTAAATATTGAATAATAATTCCCATGAAATAAATAACATAAAATGGAAAAATAAATACCATTACGATAACAATATTCATGGTTTATCTTTTCATTGGGTAACTATATACACCATAAAATTTAATAAGTTCCGAAAATGGTATATGTATCACATAAGTAAAAGTGGGATGAGAAACCCATACCTCAGGTATGACTTCCTTCATATGTGTTTGAACCTCTTGTATAACAAATAAATATTTATTATAAATATATTACATATTAAAATTCATATATACCATACCATATCTGATTTACATACTATCATGTATAACATTTATAGTGATAATTTCATGTTCAAATCATTTTTTTGTGTAACAACTCCTTAGTTCTTCATATATGTTTTTCGTTTTCTAGTTTTTTAATTGTAAATTGATAATGGTTAAAAAATATCTAAATTTTTAGGCATCATTTTAATATCATATATATTCATTATAAATTTATTTATAGTCATCCATACCATTCAGATATTTAAAAACTAATTACACTATTCATTGAATTGGTAGGTCTTATGTATATAAAAAAGTAGATTCCATTTTTTCAATGGATAAATGGAATAAAAGGTATATGTTAATTAACCATCCATAAATCTCATTTATATCATATTTAAATTATATAATTATTAAATATATTCTAATTAGAATCTATTTCAAGATAAAATGAAAAAGAAATCACATATATTTGTAGAGATGGTAGCCCCATGAAACACAAGATCGATGTTGTTGCTTTCCAACAGATTGGAAGTTATGAAATTATGTGTATTACTAAAACTATAACAGTTTATATATTTCATAAATATCATCTATAAAAATTATATCAATCATTTTATTCATCCATGAGAGGAGGTGATTGAAAACATATTTTTATAGTTTCTAATGTAGTTGTCCACCTACACCTATTTCATGGTTTTGTTTCACATTGGATGGATGAGGCGTATATATTGGTTACAAAATTTAAATAATAGGATATATGTGTATATAAGATACTGATTGTATAAATTCATCATATTTGGATAATATTTTAATTTTTATAGGACTAAATAAAATGAATATTCATCATTTAGAATTATAGATCTTCTTCAAATAAACCTGTTAGATTTTCTTCAAAAATGATTTATAAAACCGTTCTCTAAAAAAACTTAACTCTTGGTAATAGAGAAGGATTTAATTAATTAAATTAGTAATTTGTATTCTAAAATAATTTTTTTTTCATTTCTGAGGATGTGAAGAGATGGTGTGTACTTTTGTATGTGGTGGAAGAAACACATGGAATTATTGAATAGAAAAAATTATACACATTGTTTTTAAATAGATAAGGTCTCTAAAATGGTTCATTATTGAACCAAATGATCTATAAGGTTTAAATATGGACATATAATAATAATTATTCATGTTTTATGTCATTTTAACACTTATATTTTATGTTTATCCACATGTAAACATGTTTTAATCATAATCATGAATATTATTTATTACTATTTTTACTATTGAATTATGTACAAATTGAAATTTTGAATTTTTATATAATATTATTGATTCTTATTCTATATATGAATAAAATTTTACTATACTTGTATTTTCATAAATGAATGAATATAATTTTAAATTAATCTCACATTTGTGAAGAAATCATATTTTTCTAAATGAATTATTTATAAAATTATCGATAATTTTTATATTAATATATTACATATAATTGAATAAAATTTCATGAATATTATAATTTATTTTGTAATTTATGTTATTTTTAAATTAAAAAAATGTATTATAAAATGTAACTTTTAAACACGTCAAACAAAATAGTAGTTTTCAAAATAAATCAAAACATGATACAATTCATCAGAAAATAATTTTATAAAAAAATTATCAGAATTTCAATATATGATAAATTGGAAATGTGGATTTTAAAAAATTATATAAATTTTTTCAAATTTTTTTAAAAAAATATTAGAATTAATTATAAGATAAGTGTACAAAACTCAAAGCGACCAGCTTTTGGAAAATAATCATTTTTCATAAAAATAATATTTCCATCCATTTTATTTATTCAAGTAAATTGATAAATAATAAAAATTTTGAATTTTTTTAAACCATAGAATTTTTTTCATTTAATTTTACCCATTTATACAAGACATTATAACAAAAATATTATAATGGAAAATTATTTTAATGTTGTTTTTAAACTCAGAATTACGTGTTTCACAAGATATCACACATAGTATTTTTAATAAAAATACTGGGTGTTACATTTGTTTAATTTCATTCATATTGAATTTGATTTACATCAAAATTGTCTTGTAAATCAATATGATAATGTTATATTCAAAAAACATATTCTTATTTTATATATGAAATAGTCCCTCCTCAATGATGATGGTTCCAGAATGGGAAATATATTAGTATTTAATATTATGATTTCTTTAAATTTAATTATACAAATTTAATATATATATATATATATATATATATAATAATTTTTTATATATTTAGTTGTTACCAGATAACAAATATCATGACACCGTTTGGCTAAATTTGAGAGTGTATATTATCATTTATAAGGTATTCATTTTATCATTATAAGAGATATAATTTACCTTAAATAGGATTTTATTGCCTTTATTTATAATAATGTTAGGTCCCATTTTATTTAAATGGACCGGGTTTACAATTAAGTAGCCCATTAATGGGTTGTGTTACCATTACCATATCCACAATAGACCATAAAATATGTTGTTTTTAACCAAATGTAGCCCTGATAAAAGTTGTCTTACTCTTAAATGAGAGTGGTATACTCTTCTATAATTGGTGCTGATGTGTGTGACTCATTTATGTACACATTAATATATATTTTTTATCATTAAATGGGAAACATACCACGGTCATTTAACTGGTATAGAACCCATTCATTTTAATGAGTCTGAATGTGTACCTTTATGAAAGTATTAGTGATGTCATGGTACCATTATGTGATTATTCTTATGACCCTTATGTTTCTTTCAACTCAAAATAGATACCCTTCAATGATTATCTTCTATAAATTATGAATTATTTTTAACTCACATGATATGAAAAATTTCAACCCAAATCACCGCGTCTGAGCCAAAATGCCAGAAAACCTCATATTTGTCTCACCTAAAACAAGAGGATGCTCACATGAAGCGAGAGTCTCAACCCTTTAGTGGGGAAACTACACCCTCAATATTATATCATGGGATCAAAAATCAACAATAAAAAGTAAAATCCAAAGTCAGAGTAAACATACATAAAATTAAAGGTAGTATACAGGTCAAACAATAAACCAAATCCAAAACTAGAATGAAAAGCCTATGAAATTAACAGTAGAAAAATAAAATATATTTAGGGGTCCTCTAGAGTTCATCTGGGTCCACTTAATGCTTTCTACTACAATTATCATTCTTCCACCACATGTCCCTTTCCCTTTTCTAGATACCTCATGAAATCTATAAATGCATTGAAATTTCCATGTAGGGTTTCAATAAAAGTCTTAGTATGACCCCACAAATTTTTCCTAAACCTGATTTTCTCATGTATATATGGTTATTCAACAAAAAAATATATGAGTAACAACAAAAATAGCACTCAATCCTAAATGAGTGATAGTGCACTAATAAAGCTGCTATAAACCCTATGTTGTAGCTTCTTTAGCTCAATGACCGAAATGCACTGTTGGTCGATAAGGGACCCAAACTGGCCATAAATATGATGTAGGGTCACTCGGAATCCACATGGAATAATTTAAAAACAAATCTTCAAGAATCTTAAATGAATCATTTAATTATCAGAATCTACAAGGCATGATGTATCTTTAACCTACCCAAAATCCACAAGGCATCAGGTAACACTCTAAAACCACAAGGCATCAAGTCTCAACCATCAACAAATAATACAAAAGGCATCATGTAGATCATATATTGTATGTTGATCATGTTTCACTATTGTCATCATCACTCACCATGCATGAACCCCATAATGAGTAATCATTCCACGATGGACACCAATTAATTATACACATAGCCGTTATCTAGAAGAAAAAAATAAAAAATTCATAACATTGTAACAACCATTGAAAACATAATGGGAAATATACAATTATTATATACACTATAATTTGAATCATACATCATCATCAAATCATTATATCACATCAACCTCAGGGAATCAAATCATACCATTTAATGGGAACTACATACATATCACATTATCATATGTATGATAGAAAAATAATACATGTGATCAGAAACAAACATGAATTGAAAGATACAACATCCACATGGAAACAAATTTTCATTTAAGGTACTCAAAAAAACCCAAATAGACTCGCATATGAACATAATCTAGAACTATCAAAAAATATTTATACATCTAAATCATATTAAGAAAACATGTCCAATAATCCCTTAATAGGTATGGAACGTCCTAAATCAAAATTGATCAACATCAATTCTAGAATAAACCACTATATAAAGTTAAATAGTTAGAGTGGAAACCTCAATATTCTAGATACACCTCTGTGCCACCTTATAATCATAAACATCGACTCGTCAAATATCTCATATTGTCAATGGTTCATCAAACCAAAACTAGTTGTTTTATTTCAAAAATAAATAACATGTATCATGGGATGATGCTCCATCTCTCCAAGATAATTTTTGAATTATCATTCTATGACAACACATATTCTAAACATATTCTCCATAAGAATAATTATCTTTTGGTAATTTCTTATAAATCATACTCTATAATTATCTTAGGATAAATTATTATAAATTATTCCTTTATAATTATCTGTTGTAAATATAACATAATTTATCCTTTTATAATTACATTCTGAGAATTTCATATAAATTATCCTTATTTAATTATATGATGACAATATAATATAAATTATAATTTTTATAATTATCTTTTGATTATTACATATAAATTTTCTTTTTGAGATTAAATTTTTATAATTTAACATAAATTATTCATTATAATTTCATTTTGATAATTAATTATAAATTATACTCTAAATTTATCTTTCGTTAATTTATTTCAGATTAACATCTTTATTATTTTATATTGAAAATTTTTCAATAATATTTCTATACCTTAACATTCAATTGTCATTTGATACCTTTTCATGAATTGTCCTTTGATAATATGGCAATTACCCAATGATAATTTAATAATTATCTATTGATAATATTTCATTTATTATTTGATAATTTAATTACAGTCATATGATTATGTTAGTGTAAATATTTGATAATTTATTAATTACACATTGATAAGGTCAACATTATACTTGATGATATCATAAATTTCCCTACCATAAATTCATGTAATTATCATTGAATAAATATTCAAATTATCATTATATAATTTTTCTAAATCGTCATTTGTTAAATCTTCTAAATTGTCATTTGATAATTTCACAAAATTATTTTTTTAATAATTTAATAGAACTTATTTTGGAAAATTTTAATTCTATCACCATTGGATAATTTATTTAAAAAAATTATCTTGATAATTCAATTAAAATTATCATTTTATAATTTTAGGGCCTTTTTATTTTTTTCTGGGACAAACTTTTATTTTATTTTATTTAATATTATATAATATTATAAAACATGAGTAAATAAAAATGAATTTAAATAAAAAATTGAAATAAATAAAATAAAATTGAAAAAAACTATAACTCACTATGTACCAGACACGTGGAGGACAAGGTTTCTACTTATAGATCTAACTTGAATACATCAACCCAATCATAGAAATAGATTTCAAAGTCATTCTCAGTCATCAAGATCCACAACGAACCACCATGATCAGATTGTTTAAATAGGAAACCCCACCTATGTGTTAATTTTGGGTTATTCATGAGAAAAGGGATAAGATGAATACTATTTAATAATTTAAATAAATAAATAAATAAATTTTTTAATATGCTTATAAAAAATAATTTAATTAGAGACCTGATCAAATGCACAATTTGCACAATATTTATACCCTAACTATGGTAAAACACTCATTCCGAACCGAATGGTGGTCTCATATTTTATATATGATGCACCAATTAAGTGAAATTGTGTTTATTAAAAATATAATATAATAAAAAATATTATATATTTTATTCTTGTCAGACATCCTCCCAACAACTACAACGTCCAAATGATATACCTTTTTTTCGGAAAACACCACACATTATACCTAATTTTTGTCTTATATTTATAATATGGAATTTCATTTGTTATTTATTCAAATATTTACAATAAATCACACTTTTGTATTACAATATGAATAATATTTTATATTTCATCTATGTTAATGCATTACTGGCCTCAGAATATCGCACTAACATAGTGCCTGACACAAAAAAACGGAACTAAATATTCCAAAGTGTTATTTGGATTTTACTCTTACCCAATTCATATAGTGTATTTGTTATGATATGTTCAATGATTAATAATTTTTTCCCAGATAAGAAATGTATAAGTTATAATCAAGGGGTTTTTATTAACCATGTAAAATTTAGGGTATTACAATTTTTACCCTCAATCAAATTCACATCCATGAAATGTACATTTTCCATACTAGCTCAAAAAAATCAGGCCACTAATCTTGAACATCATTCTATCTTTCCCACATTTCATCTTGGATCAATCTATGCATCCACCATGTCCAGACCAGCGAAACCATCTTTCTTCGAAACACATTCTCTCATTTTTATTTGATCAACACCAGAAGATCTTTATAATATGTTACATTGTCTTGATCACATCATCTCATTCAATGAAATTAATAATTTAGGGTATGTATGTCCGATGTAGGGACTCATAGAACATGCCGTGTATACCATTGTAGTGAGAAGATATGCATGGATGACACATCACTACAAATATCTGATCAATTACCTCAAAGGGTCCAACAATTCATGGTGCTAGCATGCCCTATTTCCCCACATGACATTTTCCCAAACAAGGATTTTAATTGCATCCCTCTCTCATGAAAAACATATATCCCATAAGAAAAGAAGGATCTCATCTATGGTCAAAATATGATCTCTCTTTTCTCTATGTTGCAATCAAACTCTTTACAACCAGTAACACTATTTTGGGTGCCTCCTAAACCAAATGAGTCCCATAAATGATGCCTCACCTAGAATATTCCAATAAGCTTTAATTGCTATGTTATCTCATAAATTTTCTCATAAGTTTACATCTTAATCGATTCCTGGTTATTATAATTGAATGTTAACTCTTTCAATGCTTGGTTATCATTTAATACACCATTAAAGTCTAGATTCATGATAAAAGAGTATCCTATAATAATTTTTTATTCCATTAATACTATCTATTATTCTGAGGATGTTTCAACATGATCAATTTATGTTGAAAACCTATGGATTTTTGTAGTACATTCCAAAAAATGATTTTAATCGTGCATTTAAACTTGGTGCATATGTCTAATGTTTGGGTCCCAATTAGAGATTAAATGGAGAAGGATCATGTGGTTTGTGTTGTCAATAAATATCTCACAAGAGATAGTGTCTCCAATATTTATATTCATGGACCATAGCACCTATCTCCATGTCAGGTGCAAGTTTGTTCCACTCTTTGGATCATATATAACAATACCCCTGGGGTACTACCTTTTATCATTGCATCATCACCATTCCCACATTGATGCATGATACAACACATTACAATATTTATCCAGTCCAAAACTCATGGATTTCTATTACAATAGTTGTTGTAAAACTTCACTTTATCTCAATGAGTTTCTATTCACACTGTTCTGACCTTTATAATTTCACTCCATTCTTTGTCAGTGCTTTCAAGGATGCTTATATTCTAGATAATTACTGGATAAACAGATGGTAATAATATTTTAAACACAAAAATATCATTATAAAAATCACATGGTGACATTTTGGGCACTTGATAGCGTCAATAATATCTGGGTCTTTAAATATATCAGTATTGGACACCACATGTCCTTTTAACATCACCTATCAAATCAAAAAATCATACATCGATAGTTTGGAATAGTGTATTTGTTCTCAAACTGTACGTAGAAAAATATCAATTTTTGTTTCATGTTTCACTTGTTTCAACATGTATATGTGGTTTTTTATGAAATTTTTTGATACTGATTGCATTTATTAATGAAATGTGTTTTTCAAGAGTTCCATGAACACTGCTGATGTGTACATCATCCTAAAAGGAATTACTAGGTTCACATATATTCTATACCTTCTATAAAACATTATCATTGAAATATCATCCACTCTATGTCACAAATGATGATAAAAAAAATTGATGTTAACTCATGAATAACCATTGGGATCCCCACGATTAATTTAAATGAATATTGATCAAGGGAAATGGTAATTAGTTCCTAAACATCACGTGGTTTAACTTTTGGTATTCAAAAAAGAGAATAAAACTACTGTCTACAATCATGGAAAACAACATAGGTGAATTCTATAATGATGTACTATTTTTATGGATCACTTACACTATCATTTCCCAGTATGACCCTGATCTCCTTCATCTATATTGGAACAATTTTATATATGGTAACAAAGTGTTTGTGTAGAAAACACAATATAACTTTAAGATAACCCATGAATGCTTTATAGTTTCTACTAGGGAAATTATCTACAAATATTTCAACCCACTACTCAAACTCCTAAGGGCCACCATGGAACTGAATTTATAAAAAATTATTATCCAGAATTACAGGCATATTTGACTGTATTTCTGAACTCTAATGCCCTAGAAAAACAATATATAAGATACGTCATGGTTTGAGTTGCCTCTCTATCCTAACAGTATAGTTGTTGTTGGAGGATAGTGAAATAAATTCTCATACATGTCTAGTTGTAATGTAGAAACATATATATTCATAGAATCATTATATCCCTTCTTCAGAAGTTATTCTATATGAATATATAATGGTGACGAATTCTATAACATAAAAGAATTTGGAAAATAAAAAAATCCTATTAAATTTATGTGTTCGCCCAAGGAATATAACACCCCAAGATATTATGAGATATATTATTTTATGTCTTGTGTTGTATACTACACCAAGATTAGATTGCGCTATACGCAACATCGTATTATCTTTCATTATACACAACACAATTCTGGTCTTGTGTGGCACATAATTTTATGTTCTATTTATATAATTAATTATAAGAAACAATGAATATAAATTTTGTTCATTGTATAAATGAACTTTTTTTGGATTATGTTATACACAACACCAATGGAAACTTTCACTACACGCAACTTTTCCATGGAAGGCATTACATGCAAGAGCGACCTTCCTTGATAGTTTTCATTGTACATGATAATAAGTTTTACTAAAAAAAGATATATTATTAAAATATTATTATTTAATGGGATATAAACTAGTCGTTATGAATATTATTAACAATATTTTGAATTTTATATAACATTATAATTAATCATACAAATTTTATAGAACATGGTATGTGGATAAAAATCAATTTCTTGGATAAAAAATGTTTTTTTAAAAAAATCTAGTTTTACATAATTTTTATAGTGAAACCTTTTTAAATATTGTTCTTGACACTTTTAGAAGATAAATTTAACAAAAATTAACTTCTTCTTTGGAAGCAGGAAAAAATAATTTTTTTATGAATTTTTGGTTTTTTATGATAAAATTCAAATTTTAATGAATACTAAAAAATACCGCATTTTAATTAAAAATGGTCTTTCCATATAATTTTTTATATAGTTTTGTTTTATTTTTAATATGTTTTAATGTAACTTTTTATTATATTTTTATCATTTCATTCAATTTTTCTAATTAGAAGTATCATCACATTAAAATTAGATATAAACAGATGTCAATATTTTGATAGTTATTACATTTTAAAAACTCACTTTTTAGTTTTGACAATGAGAAATAGTTTTAACTTTAATTCACCAACATCTGTGTTTTGAATTTTAAAAAAGTTGATTCAATATTTGGAATCAGGAAGTCCAAATTTTGTAAATAGGTACCTTTTTAAGACATTATGAATAGTAACATCGGTAATTATTTTATTTCCCATCGTTAAAGATTTAATCTGGTAAATAATGGTAATCAAAATAATATTATAATAATATTAAACTATCCTAATGCATGTTCTAATCCTATTGGATGAGCTATATCTGACTATGGGCATCAGTGGGTCGATTTTGGGACCTTGTTGATTTACATGGATGTGGAAAGGATATTTTATAAGAAATAATTTAATGTAATGAAAATTATAAACTAGACAAATATCTTTTACTAAATAAATTTTAAAATATGGTCATATAACTGATCATTATGTCTATAAATAGTCATTATAAAGATAATAATATTTTATATATCACAATATTTTTTTTATAATTTTTATTCAATAGATTAATAAATTTATTTAGGACACAATTATGATGTAGTGATTATCTCATTAATGAAATATTCAAATAAATGAAGTTTTAATTATTAAAACAAATGTAATTTGGATATTTGTATGAAATCAAAAAATTTTATGGATGATATTTATATATTATCATAGAGTTAATGTCTTATTTTCGAAGTAATAATGTTGTCATGAATGTTTAAAAAACCTTTTTCTAAATATTGTCTAAAATTCACACAATTTATAACCTAAAACATAATATAGTTTATTAACTGATGTTAAATTCCTAAAAATCAAATATTCGGCCAAATTGATAATATAAATAATAATATTTCATAGATAACTTTATTGGAATATTTTACATGATATGGTAATTAAATTTACCCATATTTTTTAAATAAATGATATTACGGTAAGATTAAAAAGGATTACATAAGTGTAATCTGAAAAATATACAGATAAAAAAATTATAAACATGTAAGAGAATTATTTGATGCCATGTATTCAAACCAAAATTGTCTAATATTATTGTTAAAATAAGACATTAAGTGAGTTACGTCGAGGAATTTGTAATCTCTTATACCAATTTGTTCAAATTTATTTCTTCTTATACATCCTATAATTTAGATGTTTCATTATAAATAATAACATACATATAAATAGTATACATATATTTTATTATAAATATGAAACAAACCTATTTCACTTACATTCTATCCATCAAAAAAGGAAATCACCGTGCGAGCGTAGGTATGGACTACCATCTCTACGTTGTGGTGTAATCTGTTTTTCACCACCACCTTACATGGATGGGTATAATGGTGGAAATAATAACTATATATTATTATAATAACATGATTCTAATTTTGGGATATTTTACACCATCCAATTCAATACCCTCAAATAACTATTAGAATGATATCGTTTCTCATGTGTATATACTACTTACCATCTCCACAACATGATGAGATTCATTATCCCTGTTAACAATTCTAGAATGATTATAGAGTATATATAACAAATAATCATGAAATAAATGACATAATAATGATAATGTATTTATTTATATATAAATATATATATCATTAACATACATTAATTCAATCTAATATGGAAATGAAAACAACATTCATTATTATGTACCACCTACCATCTCCCTAAACGGTGTATTCCATTCTATTTATCTATCCATTATATATATATTTAAATACTGAATATACATGATATAGAAATCATTTTTTACATTCGTTAAGTTAGTGAATAATGATCTATGTAATAATATCTATAATAACACATCCAAATAAGTACGATAAATAAAACGATTGTTACCCATAACAATTTTTTAACATCGAGTTTATAAATGAACTTGTAATATAATTACAATCGTGAATCATATATGATATCATAAATATTATTATTGTTCTATTACAAGTTAATAATATTTTTAAACACACAATACAAGTGTTTCAGACACATAAATGAAATTGGACCTTAGGTAAGTGATAATATGGAATCTTATTTTTATCTGAGATTGTTTATTCGTTAGTATTTTCTGGAGATATATTCATAATCCATTTCCATGTATTATAAAAATATTCGTAAATTGTTAATTATTCTTTAATTTATGATTAAATCAGTTTTAACCCGTTTTTAATTTTACTACATCGTATGGAAGGAATATTACTTCTGTCTACCATACAAGGTACTTTTAAATTTTTTCAATAAAAGTACGGGGAAAATGGTTTTTTTAACTTATACGGCATGAACAGATTTTTAAGTCATATTAATATCATATTTCCAAAAAGCTTACATTACAATATTTCGGGTTTATTTTCAACTAAACTCATTTGTTTTTAATTTCCACATTATTATAGAAAAGAAATTTTTTTAAAGAAGAAATGATATTTTCCTTAGGATTTAATATCATGAGATTTATCAAAATTATTATCCATCTAAGATGACATGGGGTTATGTATATATCACTATTATTACATTTATTTTATTGTGTTTACAATGGAATTATTTTTATGAAGTCCATTTATCTTTTATGTATTATGTTATGATGGAATGTTGTTTAAGAAACCCATTTTATTTCATGGGTTATTCTATGATAAATGATTTATCTTTCTTTCCCATGTAAGAATGATTTCATTATGATAACGGTGGGACCTATAAATCACTACAATGAAATGGGTAAATATTTATATCTCACGAGATAGACATGAATGGAATGACTCGTAAATCTGATTCAATAATACATGGCTAGAATGGCATGTGAACCCAGTTCATTAATGGACTTTGTCCACTATGAAGGTCTTTGCAGCAATGCCTTTTCTACTATAGAAATAATAATATATGATTATTAATTTTCCATAATTACATGTTTTATTCCAATGATATTCTATAATGGTTGATGTTCCTTTATGATCCATGCTATATGTACTACCAGTATTTATGTCATTGCTCATGATTTTGATGTTTTAACTTTATGTTCAAGTTTTTATGTTCAAATTTTTATAGTTTGTTTTATGTTATCCATGTTTAAACTTTCTGAGAATTTGGGATCACCCTTCCTATATTTTCTTTTCACCATTATATAATTAAAGATTTTAGGTAGGAAAAAAATGATGATCTTTATTGGATATGTTGAAGATCATTCACCGTGATTAGAATATTATGATTCGAGTTTCCATGGACACTAAACTAATACTGTATTTGGGATTTTGTTTGTGTCATGTACTAAGTATTCCTCAAATGTAATTTAATTTTCAAGTACATCACACTTGGGTCTCTAAAGTTGGTATCAAAGTAAATGTTTAGACATCCTTTGAATCTAGGATGTGTAAATATTAGTGATATTCCTAGAGATATTTATATGGTATGTCTAGGGATTTAATAAAGGTTAAGTATATCTATAGGATATACTATGATAATTATGGAAATGATTATATATAAGCAAGGATTAAACCTATGATGTCAGATATTGAATGTTCTCCCCCATGATTATGTTGTTTTATAAGAATTATTTTGGCCCATCACACTATTTTTTTTGTTTTAGTCAATGGATGGAACAAGAAGGAATTGGGTGAACATTCAATTTGATGAAAAAATGGTGACATCGAGTAATGGACTTGGTTAATGACTAGAGAAAATGATATTGGGACTATGTATAATCATATATCGCAATATATGATTTACAAGGTGAACATTTGTTATATTAAAATGTCATCTAATTAGAAGAAGATGGACTTTCATGAATGTTACCATAGTGAGGAAAATAGAAAAAAGAATATTGAGATTACATTATATCAAGAAGAACCGATGAAGAACCTTCGAGAATACCTCAAATGGAACTCAAGATGTTATCACTGTGAAAATATGGGTCATAAAGTGACGAATTCCTATGCAGTTAAATGTCTCATATATGGAAGACATTTTCAATACCCAACACAATTCCCAGACATAATGATATACTTATGTTACAAGAAAAGAGTAATTGCATGACTACCATTAAAGTAAAAGGATTGAATTACTTATGTATTTGAATACATGAATAGTGAAGGATTATTTATATTAGAGTTATCAGTTTATGATCTTCCAAAAAGATTTTTTAGAATATGTTGAATATTTATAATGGATAAGAGCGGTGATTTAACAAATAGGTGATATTCCTAAAAAACATATTCTTGAGGGAAGTATAACCCTTAATATGAGCAAGATGCTGAGATACTTATATTGTTATGAAGATATGTTGGACAATATTTGTTACCTTGCAGCTGGATAAGATTTTCTTTAAATGAGGGTTATAATGTCATAGATGATGTATACAACTTTCCATGACATAAGGAATATATCCAATAAGTTTTGGAATAAGGAAAAATGTATGTTTTCTTTAAGGATATATGGTAATTTAGGTTATTAACATTAATCAAGTGAATTCATGTTGTTGTTGTTCAAATGTTTGGAATGTGACCATCAAGATATATATTAAGATATATGGGGGATAAATGATGGTATCCACATGCTTGTTATATGACATTTTTGGTAATTTTTTTCTTCGTTACGATGAGATTGGACAGAATTATTTTAGATAAGCCTAAAGGTAGGAATGTGCTATTTTTGATATCAGATAGTATTTTTAATGCTAGAAATTTTTTTAAATATTATTTCTATAATGTTATAATAGTATAGTTTAAGAAAAAGTCAACCTGCAGGACGGGACACAACCAGCCACGTCGGACAATGTGGTGGGAATCAGACAAAAAACTGATTTGCGACATGCATTTAATGCCTACCACTGGCCTACATGATGTCCTTGGATCGTAGAAAATAGTTTTATTTTGTTATGGGGTATGATAGATGAAGTATAATCCATTTTTGGAAACTTATATGATTAATCATTCCATAGATGGACTTATGTATATTTAATAACATATGTTAAACTTTTTAGTGAATGAGACAGATGGAATGACTTATCATAATTTAAAATGATCAGCTAACACATCAATAATAACAAATTCAACTCGATTTCTTTGAAAAATATTTGATGTTGAAATTGTTCATGGAATGATCAGTGATCCCAAAATCAAGTGAGTATTTCTTCTAATGAAAAAAATTATTCCACTTTAGGAAAATGATCTTGAAAAAAAATTATCCTTGTACATTCTTATTCAATGAATCATATTGTCCCTTAAATCATCATTGCATTATGGATTTATAGTAGTTAACTTTTTCCAACCACTATTCTATATCACTATCCATCAGAACATGATGGTTATATTTCTCTTCCATTTCTAGGTTTTCACTTCCCACATTTGTTATCTTATGTGGAAACCCAATAATGTGTTATTTTGGGTAACCGTTAAGTTTCAAAAAAAATTTGAAAATTAATTTTATTATTTCTTTTTACGATGTGGTTTTCTATGAATGATACTTTCAATTAGAAATCCATTTATATCCCAAACGAATTTTGATGGACAAATTCATTTTAAAGGGTGTAGAATGTATCGCCCTGAGATTTTATGTGATATATTATTTGATGTTTTTGTTTTACACTAAACCAAGATTATCTTGTGCTATACACAACACCATATTATGTTGTAGTATATACAACATCATTCATGTCTTCCGTTGTACATAATTTTATGTTCTATTGATTGAATTAATTTCACGCAACACTACGTGTATATATTTTTTAAATTTTAGATAAACCATGTTTGAATTATTTTATATAAAGCCTCAATGAATGATTTTGAAACATGAAACAGTAAATTGGCATGCTTTATATGCAAGAGATACCTTCTTCGATAGCTGGTGTTGTACGTGATAACGAGTTTTAATAAACAACGATATTTTAATAAAATATTATTATTTAATGGGATATAAACTCTCTATTATGAATAGAATGAACAATATTTTGAATTTTATAAGTTAAATTTTAATAAATAATCGTCTTCTTTATAATTAGCACATAAAAATTTACATTTTTTTAATTTTTGGTATTTTCATATAAAATTACATGTTTAATGAATAGTAAAAAATACTGAATTTTAATTCAAAACATCATTTTCATGTAATTTATGTTTATGGTTAGATTATATTTTTAATTGATTTTAAAGTATCACATGATTATTTTATTATAATTTAATAAAATTTTGGTCATTTATGTAATTTCAATTTCAAAATAAAGATAACCAGATATCAATCTTTTAATTGTTATTACTTTTTAAAACCCATCTTTTTTGTTTTGACAAAAAGAAGTAATTATTAATCAATTACTAAAACTTTGGTGATTTGAATATGTAAAAATGGATTCCGTATTTTGAATTAAGAGGTGCAAATTGAGTTAATAGGTAGATTTTATATTTAGTCATTATGAATAATAACATTAGTAATTATTTTATTTACCAAGGTTAAAAGGTAAATCTGTTAAATAAGGGTAAATATAATATAATAATAATATTAAACTACCCTAACACATATAGAAATCCAATTGGATGAGATATCTCCAACCGTGGGCATCCTTGGGTCTATATTGGGACCCCATGGATTCACTTTTATGTGTAAATGACATTTTAAAAGAATTAATTTAAAGTGATGATAATTATTAACTAAACATATATCTTATACTAAATTGACTTTAAAATAGGGTTGCATAAAAGATATCTATGTCAATAAATATTCATTGTATCCAAAAAAATATTTCCAACATCATGGTGTTTTATTTATTATTTTCATATATTAGATAAATTTTTTTATTTACGAAACAATTATGATGTAGTGACTCCCTCATTAATAAAAAATTCCAATTAATGAAAAATATTAAAAAAGTAGTTTGGTAATTTGGATATCATCCACTAAATTTAATGATGAAATTAATATATTATATTTTATATTGTGCCATATTTTGGAAGGAATCAGGCTATTATAAATTTTTAATAAATTCATGGATGAATAGTGTCCAAAATTGACACAATTAATAACTTAACACATAAAAAAATTTATTGAATGATACTAATTTCATAAAAATATATAATTTGTCCAAATAGTTAATAAAAGTCAATATATGTTATCAATAACTTCTGGGGGTCATTTTACGTGATTTGGTATTTACAGTATCCCACAATGTGTAAATAACATGATATCATTATAAGATTAAAATGGGTAAAATAAGGGAAAATCAAAAATGATAAGAATTAAATAATATTCAAAACATGTAAAAAAATTAATTGATGAAAGTTATTCATACCAAAACCATATTATATTAGTATTAAATATGTTTTTGACAATTTTTAATCAAAATTAAATTTATAATAAATTAATACTTTGGAACATTCTTAAAGATCACATATTTTTAGTTATAAATGTGAACCTTCTCCCTCTCCTTATCACTACATTTTGTGACTTCTTGTCTATAAACCCATGAATATTTACCTTCTATAATTACCTAGTAATAATCTATAGGTTATTCTCTTCTCAAAATACCATCCTTAGTTCTCTTAATAAAAAATTAAAAGGAGGCGCGTCGAGGAATAAATAGTCTCTTCTACTGATTCATTCACATTTATTACTTCTTCTATTACATATTAATTAGTTTTTCAATATAAATTAATAACATAAGTATCACTAATATACCAATATGTTATTATAAATATGAAACAACCAAATTTCACCATCAATCCATCATATGAAAAACCAAATCACAGCGCATGCGTACATATGGATTACAATCTCCACGACGTGGTGTAATCTGTTTTTCACCACCACTATACATGGATTGTTATAATGGTGTAAATAAAAACTATATATTACTATATTACCATAATACCAATTTTTAGATATTATACACATTCAAATTCAATACTGTTCGACAACTATAGGAACAATCTAATCACTCGTGCGTACGTACAGCTTACTGTCTCCACAACGTGATGTGATTAATTCTCCATGATAACCATTAAAAATGATTATAAAGTATATATAATAAATAATCACGAAATATAAGACATAATAATTCTACTATATTTATTCATTTATATATCTCATTTACTTACATCCATTCAATTTAATATGGAAACAAAATTAGCGTTCATGCGTACATATGACATACTGTCTCCATGAACGGTGTATTCCATTCCATTTATCTATATATTATAAATAATTATATACTGTATATATATGATATATAAAACAATTTACATTTTTTATGTAAATAAATAATGAACATTCTAGTAATATAAAGAATAAAGTTTCCAAAAACATACAAAAAATAAAACAATTATCACCCAAAATGTTTTTTTAACAAGGAATTGCTAAATAAAAGGGTAATATAAATTCGTATGTGAATCAGATATTATATCATAAATATTATTATGGTTCTATTACCAGTTATTAATATGTTTAATAATAAAGAAAGCAGTACAAAGGTAAGGGGTAATTTTGTAATCTCATTTTTATCTGAGATTTATTATACTTAAGTATTTTTGGGGGATATGTTACTCATCCATGCCATGTTTTATAATAATGATTTCATAAAATATTTACTATTCATCAATGTTGATTTAAATTCATTTTTACCACTTTTTGACTTTTACTACATGGTAGAAATGAATATTTGTTTTTTTACCATAAGCTGTACTTTTTGACTTTTTTTTGTAAAAGTACGGGGAAAATGTTTTTTTAACTTATACGTCCTGAATGGTTTTTTACATTTTCGTAAAAATTGTTTCTATAAACTTCCTCTACACTATTTCAAGTTTATTTTCAACTAAATTATATTCTTTTAAAATTTCATGTCCTTTTGGGAAAATAAATCTTCTTTAAATAAGAAAGGATATTTTCCACAGGAATTAAGTTCAAATATTTTCTTAGAATTATTTTCTATAGAATATTACATAGGGTTCTGTATATATCACCAATATTACTTTGAATTTTTTTTCATTGATGGAATTATGTTTATGAAGTCCATTTATCTTTTAATGGATTATGTTAAGATGGACTGATGTTTAAGAAACCCATTTTATTTAATGGGTTATGCTATGATGAATGATTATTGATTTTAAGGAACATGTAAGAATGAGATAATTATAATATTGGAGGGACCTATATCTACCTGAAATTCATTGGGTAAATATTTATATGTCATGAGATATACATTACTGGAATGATAGCTAAATTCGGTTCAGTAATACTTGGCTATAACGACATGTAATCCTGGTTCAATAATGGACTTTGTACTCTATGATGGTGTTGGAAACAATGCCTTGACTACTATAGAAATCATAATATGTTCTTATTAGTTTTCCAAAATTACATGTTTTATAAAAACAAAATTCTACACTGTATAATGTTCCTTTTTGATCCTAACATTACTTACTACCATGATTTATGACATGGCTCAAGATTTTTTTGTTTAAACATCATGTTCATGTTTTTACATTCAAATGTTTATGGTTTTGTTTATGTTCTCCATTATTACCCTTACTGAGAATTTGAGATCACCCTTTCTATGTTTTCATTACACCATTATATAAATTAAAGGCTTTAGGTTGGAAAACAAAAGGGAAATTTCTTTATTAGAGATGTTGAGTATCAATTACCATTATTAGAAGATTATGTTCCGAGTTCCCAAAGGCAGTTAAATAATACAGTATTTGGGAATTGATTTGTTTCGTGTACTAAGTATTCCACAAATGTATTGTAATGTACATATACATTAATCTTCGGTCGCTAAAGGGACATCCTTAAGATTCTACCCATAACCTAAGGTATAAACCCCCAGAACCAAACATTGTTGTTATCCCAACACGTTAGTCAAAATAAGAATAAATTTACAATGAAAACATAATGATAATTTCAAATAATTAATAACAATAAAAATATATCACAATAGTATGAAACATAGATATATCATAGAAAGAAAATATCTCAAATAGATAGTGCAGAACAATTTTTCTAATTAATGGCTTATTTTGTAGCACATTCACATGTATATATATGGTATGTGATCCTACATGCCTTCTCATGATGCATGAACTCTTCTTAAATCCAATAAATCACATACAAAAATCATTTCAATCACTCATGGTGAATTTAATCAACAAAAAAAAAGCAAACAATATTACAGATTTAATGGATGCTCGGAGGTCCAATATATAGTGCCACCTAAACAGTGTCATATATACACTATAATACTTCCTGGTTTTGAGTCACAACTATCATATATTCTTGTTATCATGTTCCAATATAAATAATGAGAAGGAAAATATTGTTAATAACCAGAGTTTTGGTACCATTTTTTATCATTTTTACATAAATTTCTGGGTCTGATCCGAAATTCTGATTGAATTCCTAAGAAACTCCTTGTACATAAGAGGTTATTGACTAGTAGTTAGAGCCATAATTTTCTAGTGGGGAGACTATACCCTCAAAATAATGTAATTGGATTAACAATCAATAATAAATAATAAAAATATTAATCAATGTAAACATGTGGCATAGGTATGATGGAATACTTTTCATACAGTAAAGATTCTCCCAACGTGACATGAAAATTAATTAATAACCATTACATAAATAAGGGATAATCAGTAATCCTCGAGAGTCCATCCCAATCATCTTAAATATTCACAATCCACTATGTATCCATCCAGCACTATGCCCATGATCTTCACCGGATCCCTCATGAAATCTACAATCAAACTGAAAATCCCAAGTCTAGTGTGAGTACATGATTCAGGAAGACAACACCAATGTTTCCCTAACCATAGGTTCTAACGTATACATATGAATTCCAAAATAAAATAAATGTGTAATAAGAATAATAACACCCAATCCAATGACAAACTGTTGTGGGTTATCCAAGCCTTAAAAACCCCTGGACTATACATGATTCTTCTCTATGCTAGAAATGTACTTTATATTGATAATTATCAAAATATATAATATTTGATGTTATACATTCACTCGTAATCCAAAAGTCATTGAGTAAAAATAACCTACCCAGAATCCCAAATGAATAAGGTAGTAATCAAAATTCACAATTAATTGAGTATCAGAAATATTCGTAAAATACCAAAGGTACATTGTAACACTCAGAATATAAAAGGCATCATGTTTAGTACATCTTCCTAAAATCAACAAGGCATCAATTAGACTATTGGTTACATGGTTATTATGAATTGTAATACTCATCATAGGAACCAACACACACAACACACATGGATTAATAAAAACCCAACTACCACCTCTCATGTATTCAAATACTCATCCTCCATAAGAAAACGTTACATTTCAACTAATAATGCAACCATAACACACAACATGAGAAATATAGAATAATCATATACAACAACATGTGAATAAAACATCATCAATGAATCATTATGTCACAAATATCTCATTGAAAAAAATCATACTATATAATGTGCACAACACACATGATACATCACCATATTTATGGTATCACAACAATATAAGTGATCACCAATGAAAATAAATAAAAATATAAAAAATAATCATGGAATTAACTGTCACATTATGTTCTCACAGCTATACACACCCACATAAGATCATAATCTTGAACGATCAACAAAATTATATAAGCATATATTATATTAAGGAAAATATTGTAATAAATCCCAAAAAGGTATGGAACATCTTACATCAAGAGTTGACGTAGTCACTCAGGGGACACCCCACCTTTTGTTGTTCAATAGGCGGAGTGAAAACATCAACAGTTAGGAATACCTTTGTGCATTCTTATTATTATAAACATCCACACGTCAATGCTCTATGGTCATCAAGGGTTCATAGAATAAAAACTAGTCATTTTATTTTCAAAGGTAATAAAATATGACATGTGATTATAATTTCTCTCTCAATTATAATTTTCTAATTATCATTATAGGCTTGTGAACACACTAACAATATTATACAAAACAACGATTATCTATTGATAATTTCTTATAAATTACACCCTATAATTATATTATGATAATTTTTTATAAATTATACGTGTTGAATCACGAATTTATAATTTAACAGAAATCAATATTTTTAAAATTATCTTTTGATAAATTATAATAATTTTTTTTGTATTGGTAATATAACATAAATTATTTATTTATATTTATCTTTTTATAACATGTTAGGAATATTACTTTTTAAGTTATATATTGATAATTGAAAATAAATGTTATTTTATAGTTATCTAATGTTAATTTACTATAAAATAACCTCTAAAATTATATTTTTATAATTTAATAAAAATTGTCATTTTTTATTTATATTATAATAACTTTTTAATATTTTTTCCTTCAATAATCCTTCAAGGATAATTTGATAATTATTTATAAATTATCCATCGACAATATCACCATTATAATTTAATAATTTCCTAATTATCCATTGATAATCTTTCAATTATAATTTTATTATTTAATAATTTTTCTCATATAATCTCATCATTTATTAATTATCCTTTAATAACCTCCCCATTTTTTTGGTAATATAATAAATTAATTATTCTTTTAAAATCTCATAATTAATAATCTCATCATTTCATAATGTATTATTTATCCTTTTAGGATCTCACCATTTTCATTTGACAATATAATAAATTATCCACTCATAATTCCATGTTAGTATCACTACATTACATTTAAAATTATAGTTATATAATTTTATGAAATTAGGAGTTGATAAATTCTCCAGATGTTTATTCGATAATTTCACACAATTATTCCTTATTATTATTTTATTAGAATTACATTTGATTAATTTTTATTCTATAAGATTTTTCTAATTAATTTAACATACATATCATCATAATACAAATAATGATATATTTTTATAAATAATGAGGTTTTAAAATTTTATTTCAAGGGAATACATTTTTTTATTTATTTTATATTTTTTAATAGTCAAATTCAAAAACATGTATAAAGATTAAATATGATAAAAAAAATTAAAAAATAAAAATAAAATAAATAATAACCCTTCAACTCATGACACACCAAGGAGGAGAATGAGGTTCTTGTTAGTATATCTAACATGAAAACCACAAACTCAATATCATTAATGGAGTTTGAGGTTCTGCTCACTCGATGGGGTCCAAAATGAACTATCATGATCAGTTAGGTTATAATGGGAACCCAAACAGAAAGTTCATAAATTCATGAAATTAAAACCACAATATCAAATGTTTGTTATAAATTGGGATTAATGTGGAGTAATTTATTTTCCGCACTAAATGTGTTTCCATATTTTAATCAATCAGAAATAATTTATTTTTGTATATTTGAAAAAACCATGTGTACATGAATTGTGGGTGTGGCATTGGAAAAGGGAGACTATTAATAGTATTACATAATTCAAATAAACAAAAAAATAAACCATTTAATATAATTATAAAAATAAATTAATTTATTTAGAGAAATTACCAAATTCACGTTCTTCCCAGAAGTTATACATTTTTTAGGGTAAAAACCCAATTTTGGGAATAACAATGGTCTTGATTTTTTCAAATGATGATCCATTTTAGAGATATTAATTAATTTCAAACAAAATTCTAAAATTTATTTATGAAAAAAATTTATTCCCACGAGAGACACATCCATTATTATGACCCTTCCAAATGATATACCACACATATGGAAGAGAGTATGTCTGATACCTAATGAATGTCTCAAATTTCAAAAGCTACACAACATTTTGGATTTAGTCAATCGTATTTAATAAATCACTTGTTTGTTATATAATATATTTTCAATTTTCAATTTCATATATACCAAGGCATTATGGGCCTTGGCATCTCCCACTAAATTAGATTTTCAATCTAAAAATATTTGATCGAATAATACAATGAGTTAACTATAATTTTAATTAGATGAAAATAAATTAACAAATTTACTATGTTATTTTCCTTGATAAATCATTTTTTCAATATATGACATTTACCATTTATCTACAGGAGGGTTTTTAATATCTTTTTTAAATTTAGGATATTATAGTTTTCCCAAACACAACTATAATATAAACTCTACATGACATGGATGACCCAAAACACGAGTTAATTGAATTATTACATACAAATACTCCAACATAAAATAAATTTACATGAAATTTAATATCTGAAATTACATTTACACAATGATTGGGAAATCTAAGTTATCATTTTGTGAGTTATGAAATCCTTCATTAACAGTTACTCATTTTTGGTGTACCATTGCTTGAAATGTTATTACAGATATATTGGACAAGTTATTGTTAATTAATAATTATTCATGTAGTTACAATTACACAAAGTCTTCTTCTTGGAAAAAATTATATTTTTAACTGTTAAATTTTATAATTATTATATTTTTTCTATAAAATAATACAATTATTATGTTCCATTAATTTACTATTTTCCAATTAATATAAACCATTAACTCATTAAAAATTTTTTATGTTATTTTATTTTATAATAATAATAATATTTAATAATTTATTTTCATAAAATATGGTCTCATTCGTATTAGCCACATGTTAATAACCAAAAACTTTATTTATAAAATTATGGTTACATAAAAAATTTTAAATCCTTACATTTTAATTCATATATTATGATTAATAAAATATATATCTATTTTATTTCATGAAAAATAATAAATATAGAGGTAATAAAATTTTTATAAGATAAATATAATAAATTAACAAATTCTGATAGTTATATTGTTTATAAAAAGGGTTTGATTTTATGTTTATGTCCATTATGATGATATATATACTAGTTTTTTATAATTTCTAAAAAATACATTATATAAAATTTTATTTAAAATAAGATTATGCTTGAATTTTTCAGGAGCTACAGAGATAATGACAAAAAAGAATTCTTCCTTAATTGAATCATGGATAATAATAGTACCACATGTCACCTCAAACAACACATTCATTTCCCAATCAACTAAAGTATTTAGCCATCACATACTCAAGGCACACAGACTTCTACTGCGATAAGGCATCTGATCAAACACCAAATGACAATTACCTTGGACCCAAGGTCCAAACCCCAAATATTCCCACCCAAAACAATGATACATCGAGGTATAAACAATCATATAATGATCACATTAACAACTACATATACCCTTTCCTCACACTATTAATGGTACCTCATGTGATTAGGTCATCCTCTCATATATGTTACAAAAAGCGATCACAGGGCACAACTACTAAAATTATTCAATCTGAAGGGCCATTAGGTCTTACAATCTATATCTTAACAATAAAAAACTGTGGTCAACCAACACTAGATTACATAAATCCTAATCCCAAGGTCACATGGAATCAACGACCCCCAAAATTCATCATAGGGTTCTAAAAGCATGGGTCTTTATCTAGACCTACTATCCACATAAGGTTTCCAACCTCAATCCCCAGGTCTCTAATCTTGCATGACCCACAAGGATCACATTTTTTGTAGTTTATAATTTTACCCCATAGCAATTTTAAAAGGAAATAAAAAAATGATTCCAAAATATAATTACATTTACATGAGTGATTTAAATTCACACTATTGGTTTCTTACCAGCATTTTATTTAACCAAACAATTATTATCTCGAATACTCACACATTATATGAATTTTCCATTATCACAAGCCATAAAAACCATCCACTGTTTATCAAGACTTCAACATTCCCAACATTTTTTAAAAAGAATAAAATTCGAAATCTATATTAGAATACTTTTTAAAACTTGTTTACGAGAACTATTGTTAATGAAGACTATCATTTTTAAATTAATATTAATTCTGCAGAAGATACAATTTAATATTATCCATGGTATGAAATACATTCCCGGATCTATGCTATGATTTAATATTTTTTAATTCACATATTATCTGTGAAATATAAATTAACAATTATTATAGCAATATTATTTAATCAATAACATCATAAATATATTTATATTATCATATACATCAGATATCATCTCTACAATTGGTCAAGTAAATGATACTAAATTTATTTATCAAACACACTATATCAAATGTTACTCACACTTTAAATTTTTACGATATTTTTACTGAGAAACATTTCTAAAATAGTAAGAAATAAATTAAACCAATATAATATCATAAATTAAATAAAAAGCCAAAAAACAATAACATGAGCAATATAATAAATATCTAAAACACATGTTCCAAGCATGATGCATTTAATTCGAATTAGTATACACCTAAAATGATGCACAAAAATAGCCACACCCATATTCTAAACCAGGCCATTACTATAATATTAAATTACTTATAACATTTGAAATCATATCTCCCAAATTATTTGAAAATATTTTATAACATTAATTAAAAAAATATGAGGACAATATGTCATATCCATGGAAAATATATTTAATCTCAGAATGGGATGATCAATCCCAATCATGGGAACATTAACATGTTATAAGACATTTTAAATTGCTTATATACTATAATAAAAAAGGTAAAAAAAGAATAACCACTCTAAATACTTTTTTTATATCCACAATATGGGAGCCATAGAACTGGTCTCCAGGCTGACGAACCAGAAGACCTCAAGTGCTCAATCCCATTATACATAGGCCTCAAAAAGTAATTACGGGTGTAAGGTGATATAGTGGGGAAATTTTAAAAAATAGACCTATAATAGTAGTAAAATGTATTTCCAAAAAAAGAAAACATGAAAAATAGTGATCACCGAAAAGAATAATAATACAAAAAATTATTTATAGAATCACATGCTAAAATAAATGAGTTTAACATACATTCCATAATATATCCCTAAATGTACGACCACATAAATACGCTAAACCATAAAAAAACAAAACAAAACTAACACATACCCATATTATTTTCGATTCTAATCTAGTCCCATAATACACACTATTCACCTAGAAGGAAGAGTAGGATAATTTAATTACATTTGGATCTTGAAAAAATCTTATTTATGAACCAATTTTTCTTAGGATCATGGTAACTGGGTTTCATGGATGGTATGTCACGACCCGCCCTCGGGGTCCGTGCCGTGACTACCCCAAGCCCGCCTTCCATAGGCCAGGGGCTGGCGACTAGCACCAAGGCGTAAATCCCGGTAAAAAGGGAAGGCATTGCCTTTGTAAAGTAAACAAACACCACAGAGTCAGCAAGCGGAAAGTAAACACTAAACAAAAGCAGAGTACAACTGAAAGTGCGGAAAAGTAAATGGGCCAGAATACAAACCCAAACTGAAAGTAAAGTACAACTCGAAAGGGAAAACAGCAACTGAAAAGTAAAAGCCACCACTCCGAGCTGTCCGCTGGAAATCCCACCTGTAGGGTGGGTACAGATAGCTCCTCTGCTCCACGGGTCCCGCCGTCCGCTCCGAGCACGTCCCGCCCAGTGGTCTACCTCCGGGTACCGTCCCACTCTGCAAGCCTCAGCTAAGGTCAACGCTGTCCATCGTCTGCAACCAACACAACGTAGTGCGGGCAAAGCCCGTGCAGGGGTGAGTATAAGCTACTCAGTAGGGACCCCGAGACCCCTGAAGGTCTCTCAAATCCACAAAGGATAAACCACGAAGAAAAGTAACAATCACGAAGTAATAACCGACACTGCTTAGGTATATGCCCATACATATACCTAAGTCATCAATTCAAATACGCTCTAACCTCCGAGCCCAAGTACAACTCAGTCCACACAGGAAAGTAAACGTATTCCACACAGGAAAGCAAAACGTAATCCACACAGGATTGCACAACACAATCCACACAGGAAAGCAA
The DNA here is from genome assembly GCA_963277665.1 of Viscum album. Lineage (NCBI taxonomy): Eukaryota > Viridiplantae > Streptophyta > Magnoliopsida > Santalales > Viscaceae > Viscum > Viscum album. The sequence continues at coordinate 1,225,917,443 of OY728127.1, read as the reverse complement.
TAGGATTCAGCTCACACAGGTATACTTCTTCAGAGGACGATAAAGATGATCACTGATCCATCTAAGTCGTCGGACCCACGAAGGATCGATAGGTAACTAACCCCCGCAAAAGACCCACACAGGATCGGGCTCACACAGAACCTGTAGGCGCTGGCTCACACAGAACTGCTGAGCGCAAGGACCCACACAGGATCAGGCCCACACAGGAAATGTAGCACTGATCCACGTAGGATCGTTGAGTGCTGAAGTCGTCGTCGTCGAATCCACACAGGATCTCTGTACTGTCGTCGTCGCAGTCACAGTAGCAGTAGTAGTCGTAGTAGTAGAACAGTCGCAGCCAGCACTAGGGTTCCCGCACATAGCAAGCTCGTTCGGAGGGTCCTCTCCACGAGCCGAGAGGCTGATACATCAACTGTCACGAAGACCAGAGTTGTTGTATCCAAAAGTTCCGTATCGCCAACAGGAACTCAACACACTAGACGGCGCGTCGATCGGACGCCCGGTCTGAGAGTTATTGGCATTTTCGTCTCCGGGGCCCGGTTGGGTTTTAAGGCAAAACCAACCCGACCGTACTCCACCTGCGTCCAAACCTCGGTCGGAGTATGCCAAAAGATCCGTCTCACTACGAGGAACACAACACAGCTGACGGCACGTCAATCGGACGTCCGTAGCTCAAGATATGAGCGTTTCCGCTCGGAAGGCCCGGTTGGTTTCCTGAACGAACCAACTCGGACGGACTCAAAGTAAACCGAAACCTTGAGTGCGATATACCGAAACGACCGCCTCGATCCAAGGATCGCGTTTCCGCAGACGGTTCGTCATTCGGAGGTCCGAGGCTCAAGATATGGCCAAAAGACCGGAACTGGTTCGAAACGGGGGGGTCCGGGTCCGGGCCGACCCGGCCCGACCCCCCCCCCCCCCCCCTGGGGCGGCGCGGCGGCGCGGGGGGCCGCGGCGGCTTGTCGCCGCGGGGTGGCTACACGCGGGGGGCTAAGCCCCCGCTGATTGAGAGGCGGTGCGGCCTTTGTGCCGTGCCTTTGCAACAAAACGGCCCCCACGTGGGGGCCGATTTTGGAGAAGAAAACCGGGGGGCTGCTGCCCCCCCCCCCTCATGGAACCGCCCCCCTCTTAAAGAGGGGGGTTTTATACGCTGGCCGGGGGATTAATTCCCCCGGTTTAACGCCATCCGGCCGGCCAGCTGGGCCGGCCGGTTTTCTCCAACGGGACCAGAAATTCCGGTCCCCTCTTCGGCTTCCGACGCCGGCGGCCCGGCCGCCGGTCTTCTCATCCCGCCGCGGCCCGGAACCGGCCGTGGTCTTCTCGTCCCGCCGCGGCCCGGAACCGGCCGCGATGTTCGTCGTCCGGCACGGTGCGACGGCACCGCGCCCCTTCGCCATGCCTTGATTCCTTTTAACGTGGCGTGACAACGTCGCGTTCTTGAAGATTTTTCCTCAGCGTGGCGCGATGGCGCCGCGCAAAAATAATTGTACGATCATCCGCGTGGTGCGACGGCACCACGCCACTTTGCTTCCAACCGCAAGATTAAACAACAAGAACGATGGAGGGGGTTCGGCCGTGTTCATGCGGTCCGGCCCCCTCACGTTAAAATAATAATGCAACTTTAAATAAATCAAAGCCACACGTTAGACTTGATAAATTCTCGATCAAGAATAAAATAATTAAACCAAAAAGAAATCAACAACCCCTACCTTGGGTATAAGGTTCGAAGATATCAACGTTCCGCGGAAGACGACGTCGCGGAGGTCGGGCGTCGCGGTAGCCGTTCGTCAAATCCGATGACTAAGGGATGCGTCCGAAGAGACACGTCGTTGGAGAAACTTCTCAAGTCGACGAAGTAAAACCGAGGAGGAAGTGGTGTCTCCCTTTCTTTGTCGTGGAGAGAAGATAGAACGACGTCTCGGTGTTCTTCGCGTTCTTCAAGGAGGAAGATGAAGTTCTTCAAAGTGTAGAACTCTTCTTCTCTCAAATCTCCACACAACACAGCAACTCCCAAAATAAAATAAGCTACACCTTATTTTATTTTCACTTTGCCAACCTTTCAAAATTCAAAAGTTGAATTCATTACATTAATTAAAAATCTAGAGTTGTCAAAAAAATAAATGAGGAGATAAGTTGGCAAGAATTAATGTAGGGGAGAGCCACAAAATTTAAGAGGGGGGTTTAGAGGGGTTAGGGAATTTGAAAAGGTGGGGGCTCGTGTGGGCCCCACCTCCCTCATAACCACACATGAGAAGTTGGGTGGTTGTGGGCCCCACCAACAACTTCCCATGAGAGAGTCTAACCACCACGAATAAAATAAAATTCACACACAATTTTATTTTACTTATCTTTTAATCCCCAAAACTAACTTTCAACCCACAACAAACGCAACTTCCGAAAAGGTATCTTTAAGCGAAAATCGGTGTTGAGAGTTCATCGATGCCCTCGGATTTCAATTCCGAGCACCGGATCAAAAGTTAGGAATTCCCGCTCGTTCGTTCACTGAACGTACCCGAGCCAAACTTCGGAAATTAATTCCGGGCACTCCGGGCCTCGGAATCAGGTGCCGTCTGAAACCGCGCTCTTGTAAAATTCTAAAGAAAATTAAGAAAAAATTTCCCTTGAATTTTACGGGTCTTTACATTACTCCCACCTCAGGGCTTTACGTCCCCGTAAAGTTACATCAAAAACTAGGGAAACAAATGAGGGTACTGAGCACGCATCTGAGCCTCCCGCTCCCATGTGCTCTCCTGGAGATTCTCGTGCTGCCATCTGATGCGCACAAGAGGAATCGATCGCCCACGCAGGACCCGCTCATGTCGATCCTCTATCTCCACCGGGACCTCCGTAAAAGTCGCCCCAACGTCAACGTCAAGCTCCCCATGATCAATGATGTGCGTCGGGTCGTGCACGTATCTCCTCAGCTGAGATACGTGGAAGACGTCGTGCACCCGGTGCAACTGAGGTGGTAGAGCCAGACGATAAGCCACCTCGCCAACCCTGCTGAGGACCTGGAAGGGTCCGATGAAGCGCGGAGATAACTTGCCGCCTCGGCCAAATCTCCGAATACCACGTCGAGGTGAGACCCGCAAGAAGACGTGGTCGCCATCCTCTAACTCTAGTGGCCTCCGCCTCCTGTCAGCATATGACTTCTGCCGGCTCTGAGCTGTCCTCATCCGCTCCTGGATGACCTGGACCTTCTCTGTCGTGGCCTGGACCATCTCTGGTCCCACGAGTGCTGACTCTCCAGGGTCTGTCCAGCACAAAGGAGATCTACAAGGTCGGCCGTACAACGCCTCGTACGGTGCCATCCCGATGGTGGAGTGGTAGCTGTTGTTGTACGCAAACTCCACCAAGGGTAGGTGGTCCTCCCAGCTACGACCAAAGTCGAGGACACATGCGCGGAGCATGTCCTTGAGTGTCTGAATGGTCCTCTCCGTCTGACCATCCGTCTGAGGGTGGAAGGCTGTGCTCAGACGTAGCTGCGTCCCGAACGCCTCCTGTAACCCCTTCCAAAGCCGGGAAGTAAAGCGGGCATCTCGATCGGAGACGATAGATCATGGCACGCCGTGGAGCCGCACAATCTCCTGAACGTAGAGACGTCCCAAGCTCTCCACTGAGCCCTGCTCTCTGATGGGTAAGAAGTGTGCCGACTTGGTGAGTCGGTCAACAATCACCCAGATGGAGTCGTGACCTCTGGAAGTGCGTGGAAGTCCAGTCACGAAGTCCATAGATATGTCGTCCCACTTCCACTCCGGAACCTCCAAGGGTTGTACCAAGCCTGCTGGTACCTGATGCTCTGCCTTTACCTACTGACAGGTGAGGCATCGAGAAACGAACTCTGCTACAGCCTTCTTCATGCCCGGCCACCAGTGCTGTCGTCTGAGGTCCTGGTACATCTTCGCCACTCCAGGATGTACCGCCAAAGGAGAAGTGTGAAACTCTCTCAGCACATCCTCTCTCAAAGCTACTGGTACCATGGTACGTCCTCTGAAAAGGATGTCGTGCTCTGCTCCAAGGGAGAATCCATCTGGTCCCTGTCCCGAGGATATCTGTGCACGCCGTGTCTCACAGTCAGCGTCCCCGCGCTGTGCCTCCCTGACTCGCTGAAGTAGTGGAGGAGTGACTGTGAGAGACTGAAGAAAGGCTGCTCCATCTCTATCCACGAAGGATATCTGCAAAGAGGCTAGCTGCTCCGTCGCCTCCTCAAGTAGCTGAATGCCCGTCCTCCTGCTGAGGGCATCAGCTACTACGTTCCCCTTACCAGGAGTATAGACTATCTCAAAGTCATAGTCCTGGAGGTACTCGAGCCATCGCCGCTGTCTCAGGTTCAGGTCCTTCTGCGAGAAGATATACCTGAGACTCTGATGATCGGAAAAGACTGTAAAGCACTCGCCCATCAGATAGTGTCGCCATGTCTTCAGAGCGAAGACCACTGCTGCTAGCTCCAGGTCATGGGTAGCGTAGTTCTGCTCATGCGGCCTCAACTGACGTGATCCGTAGGCGATCACTGCCCGCTCCTGCATCAGAACACATCCGATTCCGGTCCCTGATGCATCGCAGTAGACTACGTACCCTACTCCCTCCTCAGGCAACCTCAAGATAGGTGCGCTAGTCAATCTCTGTCTCAGCTCCTGGAAGCTCTGCTGACATCTGTCTGACCACACGAAGGGTTTCCCCTTCTTCATCAAAGCTGTGAGTGATGCTGCAACTCTAGAGAAGTCTGGTACGAATCTCCGATAGTATCCAGCTAGTCCCAAGAAACTCCGAACCTCAGTCACGCTCCTGGGTGGCTCCCAAGCTAACACAGCCTCAATCTTCGCGAGATCCACTGCAACTCCCGCCTCAGAGATAACGTGTCCCAAAAAGTGGACCTCACGTATCCAGAACTGGAACTTCGAGAGCTTACCATAAAGCTGGTGCTCTCGGAGTGTGTCAAGAACAACTCGCAAGTGATAGGCGTGCTCCTCCTCTGTCGTAGAGTAAATCAGAATGTCGTCGATGAAGACCACGACAAACCGATCGAGGTATGGCTGAAAGATCCTGTTCATGAGAGCCATGAACACTGCTGGGGAATTGGTTACACCGAAAGGCATAACCAAGAACTCATAGTGGCCATACCGACATCTGAAGTCTGTCTTCTGCACATCCTCGTCTCTGACTCTGAGCTGATGATAGCCTGACCTGAGGTCTATCTTCAAGAACCACCGTGCTCCCTTGAGCTGATCAAAGAGGTCATCAATCCTCGGTAGCGGATACTTGTTCCTCACTGTCACCTGGTTCAGGCGACGATGGTCAACACAAAGTCGCAAGCTCCCGTCCGCCTTCTTGGCGAACAATATCGGGGAAGCCCAGGGTGAAACACTGGGTCGGATGAACCCCTTGCCCTGCAAGTCCTCCAACTGTACCCGTAGCTCTCAAAGCTCGGCGGGAGCCATCCGATATGATGGAGTGGATATCGGGGCTGTCCCGGGGTACAAGTCAATATAAAAGTCTACCTCTCTGCGAGGAGGTAGCCCTGGAACATCGTCAGGAAAAACGTCCGCAAACTGATCCACCACTGCAGGAAAACCAGGAATTCGCACGTCAACTGCTCCAAGGATAAGGCTAGCCAACTGATGAGTGATGGGCTGTCCTCTCCTCCGCGGAAGTCCATCCTGTGCTGATAAGGCTCCCTTCTCGCCAGTGAAGGTGAACCTGCTCCCGTCGGTGCGTACACATTGCACCTTGCGCCTAAAACAGTCAATATGTGCATGGACCGTAGATAGCCAATCCATGCCCAAGATGACGTCGTAAGGCCTCGACGCTGCTACAAGAAGATCCCAGCCGAAGCTCTCGCCTCATAGAGTAAGCTCACACTGCCGGCACCAGTGCGTAATTGTCGAGTCTGCTTCCGTAGGAGTCTCTAGCCGTAAGGATCGAGCCAACGGCTCTGTCGGAATCTCCGAGCTCCGAACAAGGGCAGCGGCTACGAAAGAGTGACTCACTCTTGTGTCTATAAGAACTGCAGCAAGGGTGGAATAGACACAGATAGTACCTCGAATCATCTCGGGTGTGCCGTGGTCGTAGGCCTCTGCTGCCCGGAGCTGTGCTTGTCGCTGCCCGCCAGCTCCCTGTGGTCAGGGTGGACCTCCTGGTGGTGGTGGTGGTAGAGCCTCAAAGCGTCGGCCACCACCGGCTGCTCGTCCAGCTCCTCTGCCTCGTCCGCCTCCTCCCTGCGGACCGCCACGGTCAACTCTCTACCTCTGCCTCGGTGGTCCCTCAATCGTCTGCTGCTCCTCGGCACGGCGGGTCGGGCAGTCACGAGCCATGTGGCCCTGCCCGCCGCACGAGTAGCACTGTCTGCCTCTCGTAAGACTGGCTCCGCGCTGTGTGCCCCGCACTGCTGAGCCAGTGCCCTGAGATCGTCTGCCTGATGGTCTGGTCTGTCTGGACCCCTGAGTCATCCGTCGACTGCCTGCTGCAGATGACTCTGCCACGTGCCGCCCTGCGGTGGGTCGCTGTGCTGGTGTAGACTCAGCAAGGAAGCTCTCGATCAGAAGGGCCCGCTCCAGTACTCCTGTTTGAGTCGGTATGCTGAGGGAGATCAGCGATGCCCTGATCTCGTGTCTCAAACCCTGCTCGAAGGTCCGGGCCCGGAAGAATGGGTCTCGTACCATGTCGGTCGAGTAGCGCGAGAGATCGGTAAATCTCACCGAGTACTGAGCGACCGTCATGCTGCCCTGCCGCAGCTGTAGAAGCTGCTGGATGCGCACCGCACGAAGGGTGGCTGGGACGAACTCCGAGCGGAAGAGGCTCTCAAAGTCCGTCCAAAGAAGAGATGCCTCATCGTGCACCTGGACCATCAGGCTCCACCATCGTCCTGCTGCTGCGTGTAGTAGGCTCGCAGCGAGGATCACCATGAGGTCTGCTGGTGTCCTCACTAGCCTAAACACTCGAACCACTGCCTCCAGCCAGTCCTCTGCTGCCTGGGGATCCGTCTCCCCGCGAAACCTGGGCGGTTGCTGGCGCTGAAACTCATGCAGTGCGCTGAGGCGACGTGCATCGTCAGCGGCTGCTGCTGGAAGCATCGGGGGCTCGACGGGTAAAGCTACCGCCGGTGCCACTACTGGAAAAGGGCCCTGCACCGAGGCCTCGTCGCTCGGTGGGCTATCGTCTCGCTCGACTCTCGGAACCCTAGCTGGCTGCCGTCGTGGGGCCATCCTGAAAGGGAAACAGGTGCTCCACGGTCAGAACAGTATACCTGGTGAGCTGATATAAGTAATCACAAAGAAAACTTTGAAACACACACGCAATCAATGTTTTCGTGCATTAAGTCGGAAATCAGAAGTCAGGGTCCTGGTGTACGGATACGTCGGCCGCCGCACCAACACTGGACTCCCTGGACTGATATCCACACTTGATACGCTAAACATTATTGCTTCACATAGAAAATATCAGAGTTCGCGGTAGAACCGAACTCCTCTGATACCAATTTGTCACGACCCGCCCTCGGGGTCCGTGTCGTGACTACCCCAAGCCCGCCTTCCATAGGCCAGGGGCTGGCGACTAGCACCAAGGCGTAAATCCCGGTAAAAAGGGAAGGCATTGCCTTTGTAAAGTAAACAAACACCACAGAGTCAGCAAGCGGAAAGTAAACACTAAACAAAAGCAGAGTACAACTGAAAGTGCGGAAAAGTAAATGGGCCAGAATTCAAACCCAAACTGAAAGTAAAGTATAACTCGAAAGGGAAAACAGCAACTGAAAAGTAAAAGCCACCACTCCGAGCTGTCCACTGGAAATCCCACCTGTAGGGTGGGTACAGATAGCTCCTCTGCTCCACGGGTCCCGCCGTCCGCTCCGAGCACGTCCCGCCCAGTGGTCTACCTCTGGGTACCATCCCACTCTGCAAGCCTCAGCTAAGGTCAACGCTGTCCGTCGTCTGCAACCAACACAACGTAGTGCGGGCAAAGCCCGTGCAGGGGTGAGTATAAGCTACTCAGTAGGGACCCCGAGACCCCTGAAGGTCTCTCAAATCCACAAAGGATAAACCACGAAGAAAAGTAACAATCACGAAGTAATAACCGACACTTCTTAGGTATATGCCCATACATATACCTAAGTCATCAATTCAAATACGCTCTAACCTCCGAGCCCAAGTACAACTCAGTCCACATAGGAAAGTAATCGTATTCCACATAGGAAAGCAAAACGTAATCCACACAGGATTGCACAACACAATCCACACAGGAAAGAAATAGGATTCAACTCACACAGGTATACTTCTTCAGAGGACGATAAAGATGATCACTGATACATCTAAGTCGTCGGACCCACGAAAGATCGATAGGTAACTAACCCCCGCAAAAGACCCACACAGGATCGGGCTCACACAGAACCTGTAGGCGCTGGCTCACACAGAACCGCTGAGCGCAAGGACCCACACAGGATCGGGCCCACACAGGACCTGTAGCACTGATCCACGTAGGATCGCTGAGTGCTGAAGTCGTCGTCGTCGAATCCACACAGTATCTCTATACTGTCGTCGTCGCAGTCACAGTAGCAGTAGTAGTCGTAGCAGTAGAACAGTCGCAGCCAGCACTAGGGTTCCCGCACATAGCAAGCTCGTTCGGAGGGTCCGCTCCACGAGCCGAGAGGCTGATACATCAACTGTCACGAAGACTAGAGTTGTTGTGTCCAAAAGTTCCGTATCGCCAACAGGAACTCAACACAACAGATGGCGCGTCGATCGGACGCCCGGTCTGAGAGTTATTGGAATTTTCGTCTCCGGGGCCCGGTTGGTTTTTAAGGCAAAACCAACCCGACCGTACTCCACCTGCGTCCAAACCTCGGGCGGAGTATGCCAAAAGATTCGTCTCACTAAGAGGAACACAACACAGCTGACGGCACATCAATCGGACGTCCGTAGCTCAAGATATGAGCGTTTCCGCTCCGAAGGCCCGGTTGGTTTCATGAACGAACCAACCCGGCCGGACTCAAAGTAAACTGAAACCTTGAGTGCGATATACCGAAACGACCGTCTCGATCCAAGAATCGCGTTTCCGCAGACGGTTCGTCATTCGGAGGTCCGAGGCTCAAGATATGGCCAAAATACCGGAACTGGTTCGAAACGGGGGGGTCCGGGTCCGGGCCGACCCGGCCCGACCCCCCCCTTGGGCGGCGCGGCGGCGCGGGGGGCCGCGGCGGCTTGTCTCCGCGGGGTGGCTACACGCGGGGGGCTAAGCCCCCGCTGATTGAGAGGCGGCGCGGCCTTTGTGCCGCGCCTTTGCAACAAAACGCCCCCACGTGGGGGCCGGTTTTGGAGAAGAAAACCGGGGGGCTGCTGCCCCCCCCCCCCCTTCATGGAACCGCCCCCCTCTTAAAGAGGGGGGTTTTATACGCTGGCTGGGGGATTAATTCCCCCGGTTTAACGCCATCCGGCCGGCCAGCTGGGCCGGCCGGTTTTCTCCAACGGGACCAGAAATTCCGGTCCCCTCTTCGGCTTCCGACGCCGGCGGCCCGGCCGCCGGTCTTCTCATCCCGCCGCGGCCCGGAACCGGCCGTGGTCTTCTCGTCCCGCCGCGGCCCGGAACCGGCCGCGGTGTTCGTCGTCCGGCACGGTGCGACGGCACCGCGCCCCTTCGCCGTGCCTTGATTCCTTTTAACGTGGCGTGACGGCGTCGCGTTCTTGAAGATTCTTCCTCGGCGTGGCGCGATGGCGCCGCACAAAAATAATTGTACGATCATCCGCGTGGTGCGACGGCACCACGCCACTTTGCTTCCAACCGCAAGATTAAACAACAAGAACGATGGAGGGGGTTCGGCCGTGTTCATGCGGTCCGGCCCCCTCACGTTAAAATAATAACGCAACTTTAAATAAATCAAAGCCACACGTTAGACTTGCTAAATTCTCGATCAAGAATAAAATAATTAAACCAAAAAGAAATCAACAACCCCTACCTTGGGTATAAGGTTCGAAGATATCAACGTTCCGCGGAAGACGACGTCGCGGAGGTCGGGCGTCGCGGTAACCGTTCGTCAAATCCGATGACGAAGGGATGCGTCCGAAGAGACACGTCGTTGGCGAAACTTCTCAAGTCGACGAAGGAAAACGGAGGAGGAAGCGGTGTCTCCCTTTCTTTGTCGTGGAGAGAAGATAGAACGGCGTCTCGGTGTTCTTCGCGTTCTTCAAGGAGGAAGATGAAGTTCTTCAAAGTGTAGAACTCTTCTTCTCTCAAATCTCCACACAACACAGCAACTCCCAAAATAAAATAAGCTACACCTTATTTTATTTTCACTTTGCCAACCTTTCAAAATTCAAAAGATGAATTCATTACATTAATTAAAAATCTAGAGTTGTCAAAAAAATAAATGAGGAGATAGGTTGGCAAGAATTAATGTAGGGGAGAGCCACAAAATTTAAGAGGGGGGTTTAGAGGGGTTAGGGAATTTGAAAAGGTGGGGGCTCGTGTGGGCCCCACCTCCCTCATAACCACACATGAGAATTTGGGTGGTTGTGAGCCCCACCAACAACTTCCCATGAGAGAGTCTAACCACCACGAATAAAATAAAATTCACACACAATTTTATTTTACTTATCTTTTAATCCCCAAAACTAACTTTCAACCCGCAACAAACGCAACTTCCGAAAAGGTCTCTTTAAGCGAAAATCGGTGCTGCGAGTTCATCGGTGCCCTCAGATTTCAATTCCGAGCACCGGATCAAAAGTTAGGAATTCCCGCTCGTTCGTTCACTGAACGTACCCGAGCCAAACTTCGGAAATTAATTCCGGGCACTCCGGGCCTCGGAATCAGGTGCCGTCTGAAACCGCGCTCTTGTAAAATTTTAAAGAAAATTAAGAAAAAATTTCCCTTGAATTTTACGGGTCTTTACATGGTACGTTGGAGTTGTAGTAAAACTCAATATCCCCCAACCAATGGTATCCATAAAATGACATGTCCATAAAATTAGTTCATTTAGTTATTATATAAAGAATAAAATATCAACCTTCCAAATTTATCATCATAGCAGTTATTAGTTAATAAATTAAATAAAAATTAATTGTATAACATCTAATAAATGGGATCCATGGTGAATACTAACACATATTTATACATTAATTGTCCATCATCAGTGGAATGGATCATTACACCTATATTAAGATGACTGGTTCCAATGAAGACTATTGTTGAATCTATGTTCTAATTACAAAATGGAACCCACATTTCTCCAATGCCTAGTCCCTTGTAGAAAATCTCTAGGGAATTCATGGTAGGGGAACATTAGAATTGATATAATCTTAAAAACTACTCAGAACACAGTGAACTATCCTTAACATTCAAATTCATGGCCTGATGGGATTCCTCACTTTGACCGTGGGGCATTCCACTAAACATAAGAATTTGGAATCCAAGGAGTTTGTGCCATGAAATTACCCAAGGAAACACATTATATTAATTGACCATATTCAATTTCATTTAATTAATATAGAATATACCAAAATCCAAGGGGGTCCCACCCGTTGGAATTTATGATATTAAATCTCGTAGCATTTTATGGATCACTTGAGGCATTGCATATCATTTTATCTCTATGAATCCAAGGGATTACTCAAATCACCTAATTAATTTGTTTCCCATAGATGAATCCATGAAATTTTCAAGAAATCCCACCCATATCGAGGACCATATAGACCCCATGTATTCTTTAAACGGCATTAAAACTCATCATTAAATCAAAATTCAAACAATTAATAACAAAATATTTATTAATAAAATACAAACATCATTGAATTTACTTAATAAGAAAAAAATTGTTATTTTCATATATCATTTATAAGAATCATAATAATAATATATTTATTCAATAAGTGCAATGTCATTATTTAAATTTTCAACAGTCTATTCCTTTTAATTGATTAAAAAAATATTACATAGTCCAAAAAATTCCCCCCCTTTCCAATTCCATTAATATCGAATTCAAATACCAGAATAATTTACCAGAATAAATTATAAAACCCATTTACATCATCAATGGTTGTGAAATCCCACTTATAAAATATATGACTAATTTATCAAATCCCAAAAATATTAATTATTTAATAAAATTTATACATAATCATACCAAAAACAGCGAAATTCAATATTCATCCCATTACCAATGTACTTTAATAGGGGTTCTTGTTTCTATAGTACATATGAAAATTATACCTGGTGATAAAAATTATCAACCCACATTATAAATAATTACGTATCTAATAATTCAAATTCCTAGAAAGATGACATGACATAACATCGATGTAAATAAAAATAAAAAAGAGATATTATGTGTTAAATTAAGATTCAATATATATATGGTCTAGGAAAGTCTAATCACAGTAGATCATCCACCTGTTCACCCAGAGGTGTGAAAAATCATTAAACTAGATAAATAGAATAGAAATATGTCGTATTAGAAATGTAAAATTAGGTAAAAATATCCCCCAAAATAAATGTAGATGATCTTCCTATGAAAAATTAAACCACTAGGAGTTCGTGATCGCACATTAAAAAACAATATATGGACCGAGTATGATGGAGAACCACCTATGGTAGAAAATGTGGGGTTTCTGATTTTATATGGGAATACCTACCAAAGGGTAACTCAATACCCATGAAAAATAAGATGGGGGAGTCCATGAGTAAAAATATCCCAATTCACCTTCATAAAAATGTTCCATGGGCCACTTTATTACAGATAAACCCCTATATGATAGCTAGTGGGTCCATAATCATTTAATGTGATATAAGACACCCCACCGACATGTTGATGGCTCTTTATTGTCAAGATTATTACACACCAATAGAAATATTGTTGGTCCCATCTCTTCTCATCATTTCTAAATTCAACCTCCCCTAAATTGTGATTTCATACCATATATAAAATGTTCACATAGAAGGGTTCTATCCATAAAAATTGGGATCCAAAAACTGATATAGAATCTAAGCCCTCCACTAATTATTAAATCCAAGACTCCAACTGATACATGTAGCTTGTCAATACTCCTGCACAACACATAAGTAAATGAGTATGTATTATGTATTTACATCCTATTTAGACCATTATGAGACCATCAAATCAATAAAATATTTATGATAACCTAGTGTTTATAGGATAACTCATACCTTTACAGAAGTGGTGAGTGGAGTGTGTAAGAGACAAAATCCCTATAATCAATAGTGTGAAATCCCAATATAATTTTAGTAACTAAATTTAGTAATATTAGACCTATTTTCATATACCCACTGTGAGCATGTGATCTTTACAGTATACATTTTTATAGAACCAACTCAACATCCTATATCTAGTAAATTCATTACAATTTATATTGGGAGTTTTATAAATGGATATCAGATATTATAGAGGATATGTGATCTATATTGTTCCACGTAATTTGGAAAAAATATATGTACAACAAAGATGACACAAATAATACAAATTTTTTATTATTACTCACTCTATTTCACCCCCCTCTCAGGACATAAGACAAATAATGTGATTGGGACATGATAGAGAATATGCCTACATGATATATCCATGGAAGAGGAGAAACAATATAAATCTAAAGAGGAAATTTTTATGATATTAGAAAGAATGATTCTTAAAAAATAGATATATATTTCCAAAAAGTAAATTATATTTTTTTTATGTTAGAGGGTATTGATTCAGAGAATAATATTCAACCATAGTAAATTAAATATGTTGAGAAATTTTCTAGGTCTGATGGACCCAGTGATGATTTTCATAGAAGAGAAAAAGTGTATCCCTTGATGAGATACATAATACATGCTATAATTATGAAATGTAAAAATGCCATATGATCATTGTGAAATTTAAGGATGATATTAAATTTAAAAAAATATTTCTCACATGGTCATTTAACTGAAGACTAAATTAATTTTAGAAACAGAATAGGGTGAATTTGTAGGTGATTTATATGAATGAATAATTTATATTATTGTGAAAAACATTAGAAGCTTCAAACGTCAATAAAGTGGTATGATACTGCTATAGTTCTATAATTTTGAGAGAATATAAAAAATAAAAAATAAAATCCAAATAAGAAATTAGATTAAATTCGGAAAAATGAGGGAGAGGAAAATTTTATTGAAGTATAATCTATAAAATCCATAATAGTTGACAATAATAAAATAAAAACTTTGATATATTTAAAATGAATATGATTTGGAGAGAAGAAGAAGATGATGATTTATTTCATTGATTTATTTCTAATGATTTATTTGCCACTAGAAAACACATGAACTTCATGTATAATGTCAGAATATCATAGGACTCTTTTAACAATCATAAGGAGGAATAGGATAGATATAAAAAATATATGTTGAAAGATGACATTGTATCATATTTGAAAAAAATATAAAACTATATGAATGAATCATTCACATATATAAATATAAAAGAGATAAAAATTAGAATTATAATAATAATACATTTAAGATAATTATTTTCAAGGTATATATTTTAAAATATGATATTATGTTTAATAAACATGATTATAGATTAATTCATTGAAAAAATAGTTGATAAAGTCAATGTTTTAGTGCCTAAAATACAAATAAAATTGATGAAGATGAGATAAAAATATGAAAAAGATATGGTTGATCATATTGAATAAATCTTAAATTCTTTGAAAATAGTATAAATATAAATGTATATGTTATTATTTAATCTTCTAATGATACTAAATCAGTTTCATCATTCACTTAAGATTATGAAAAAAACTAGATGTGTTTGGGTTGGAAAATAGCATGATATTTTTTCCCAATATCACGGTGATATTTTATACAGAATTACAAAAATAAATATTCCATGGAAATGAAGAAATTTTTCATTAACCAAACATCCAACATTATATATGGTAAAAAATCATTTAGTATTATTAGTTAAATGTAAAATAAGTTCCCAAATCATATAAATGAATTTATAATTAGTCTAATCCTTATAATTATCATAAATATTGGGGTAAAAATAGTAGAAGAAACATAAATAGATCATTGAGAAAGAGGTCCATTCTTTTTTTACTGATGTACGTAATAAATGATTCATAAGTCTATGTATTAAATAAAAAATTAGTTATCTAGAGTAAATCTACGTAGAAATTGACTAACATGGTTATTTTATTGAATAATTAATTATAATACATATATAAAAGACATTATAGGTTTATTATGTAATTAATAAAAAATGATAATGGTTACTTGTGCATGCTGGAAAAAATAATTGATGTTAAAAATGAAATTTAAAAAATAAAAAATAATTTTTATTTGCTAACATTGAACAATATATTTTCCATATATAAGCGAATATTTTTTAGTGGTTGTCCAAAACTGATATCTAGGGGTATAATGATATTTTTTGTGATGGGCGTGACCATCTTAGACATAAAATCATGGATTTCCAAACAATTTATTCAACTAATGTAGTGAATATAAAGAAGAAGAAACAAGAACATAAAGAATAAATGATCATTCTAAGAGAGACTATTATACCTGGAAATAAATTTAATTTTGAAAATTCCCATGATTATTATAAATCCACATAAAGTGAAATAGGGAGAATAAAGCATTGATGAACAATTTAAAATTATACGATAGAGTAAAATAAGAATATTTATTGAGAGACAACACTCAGTCTTAAATCCCTCACTAAGGAGATTAAAATGTTCAAACTTATTCCAATAAAAGATTTTATATAAATTTGAATAATAAATTGTAGAGTTAGATTAATGACGTAATTTTTGTACAATTAGAATATTTTTTCAAGAGGAATACAAACTCAGATGAGGAAATAGTGGAATATAATTCCATTGAAGATTTTATATGAAGATAATTATTTAAATATGTATTATTTCTCATTTATCACGATGTTATTTATAACAGTATAGTAATGTTAAATTTGAGATATTATAGTATCATTTCCCATACTATCATGAATATAGAAAACCTTTTATTATATGGTTAATTTTTTCAGCTGAAAATGCTGAGTAATTTGTCTTTCCCTAATGTTTTTATGGTCTATGTGAAATTAAAAAATTATATTAATTATATTCAAACATCTCTTAAATAATTAATTTTAATTTTCTAATATAATCTCGACTATAATTTATTCGATTCATTTTACAGCTAATATATGCTGTCATTGACTCTAAGAATGTATCACATATACCTAATGATAGTTAATACCGGATAATTTTAAAAATAGATGTGATACCACACTTTTTATGTGAATAAGTTAATGATAATGGAAATATAACCTTTTTTGATCCTATCCTTTTTTACTCAATAAAGGGGAGAAACACTTATATTTATAGAAAATGTGGGTACAGAAAAAAATCTAATGTGATAGGTTGAATATATTTATTAGATAGTGACAAATATATTCATTGTTTATATTTGTTTAATAATATATCATTTGAGTAAAATATATATATATATATATATATAATTAATTTTACTAATGTGGAGGAGCCTATTAAATAGGATGACAACAAATACAATTATAGTTTTTAAAGATGGGGGATTAGAAATCCCAATGCAGATGAGTTGGGATATTTTCTAAATAGAAATAAAGCGGTTATTCTAGATGTAACATGAAGTTTTTAGTTAAAATTAATCAAGGGATAATACATTTATAATTTTTTTATTGAACTAAACCTCCTTTAAATTTATGTTTTTGATGAGAAGAATGAAGTTATAATAAATGGTTCATCCTGATGATTGTGGTGTCTTCAATTAAAAATCATGATAACATATGTTTAATATAGATTAAGGATGCTAGAATGTTTGGAGACTCCATCCATTTACTGAGAAATAAAAACATTATAGTATTTAAATAATATCCTTCACAATTTATTTTGACGTGATTGGAAATTCAGTGAAATGTTATAGTTGTGTTGTTACAAATGGTTATAGATTCTATTTTTATAGGTGGTTCAAATCATTATATATTAATGATTCATAATATATATATATATATATATCTTTGAGTTTGAAAAGTTAATGTATTACTTCATATAATTATGAAATTTGGTATATTTTTGGACTATAAAACAATGTATGAAATTTATATGTATGATTTTATCATATTTTAATATATTTTTCTCATATCTGAATAATTCAAAATATCTGAAACCCAACCCTATATATGTATCATTTTTTATCGGAAATAAAGAGTGATTTTGAAAATGGATTGAGTGTGAATAATTTTTATAATGGTAGATAATCATTTCACTAATATACTATCTTATTAACAGATATACCGAAAGGGTAAAAAATTATTCATGGTCCTAAATTATAGTGATACATAAATTTATTCATCTACATTAAAATTTAATTAAAAATTATTAGAAACATATATAATATTTATCAGTTTTAAAAATATGAAATGGAATATTGTATGATCCCTTTTTTCGAGTTGGATATCTCTGAAGAATTTTAAATTTTCAATTGCTAGACATGTTAAATATTAACCAAAAATTTGAAATAGTAATTCAATGTTTTCTTTTTTTTTACTAATATATATATTCAAGGAATGAGTATTGGTGTTTTGGGTATAATCCATGTGGCTCACGACAAAAAATCAATGCTTTGACAATGTAAAACTCATGGCGCATGGTTGGGATATAGTTAGCACTAACGATTTAGCCAAACCCTGAGGTCCAATTTGTATTGGATAATAGTTTGTAAAAACATGTGACATGGTAGAGGATACCGTGATGGGGGTGTACAATTTTCTGTAGAAGTGGAACATGGTTGGAACTATTTTTGTTTTAATGTGCACTGAAACAATGCGATATGAAGTGTTTCTATACAGTAGAGGAACATAACTTTTTACGAACAGACTCGATGGGGCCCATGCCTCAAACCCCCAAGCCCTCCTCTAATAGGTCAGTGGTTACAGACTACTACTATGTATACATATCACACATATGGATGGTCATTTACAATGGTACTTGTACTAATGTAGATATAAACAATTTGATGAAATTGTGAATAGATAAAAAGATATAGAAACTCAAATGCTTGCATACATATATCCAAAACCCTAGAGCAATAAAATTACTCAAATCAGAAAGGGAAAAACCAGTTCCCTCAAATAAAACTATAAAAGTTTACAAAATACACAAAATGAAGAGATTAGTATAAAATAAATCAATTGGAATGTATCTTAGCCTAGCTCCAAGGTATGTCTCGCTCACTATGCTCCACCTACCTCGGGTCATCAATGGACCCTTTCAAAATTACTAGGGTTTACAAAAGACAAGAAATGTGTTGGAAAATCTCATGAAGGTTTTAGTATAATAATACTCATTAAGAACCCCAATAACCAAGAACAAAAGTGAGAAAATAATAGAAACTTTCTGCTCAACCTAGCTCGAGGGAACCCAATCGAGAGAGAAACTCCTTCCCAAAAACATATTCAGTTGTACATGAAGAGGCAGCTCAAATCACAATGGGATTCAAACAGAAAATGTTACTACAAAAAAATGACTCTTTGAAATCACCCATATATTATAATATTGGAGTCCAATTATCATGAGGTTCCAACCTCCTAGCCCACACCATGATAAGGCACTAATGGTTATAAGAAACTAGGAGAACAAAATACAGGTTCATATCTATCCAAGATGGAACACATCCATGTGATTTTATCTATCAATGATAAATAAACAATTACATATCCTATTTCTATGAGAATGTGATCCATCGGGAAAATTAAACTATGTCAAACAAGAGTTCCTAACACCAGAGGTCTGACCGTAAATAAATTATTCCCAAAGCAAGGCTATACAGAACTGAAGTTGAGAGACCTTCCCATCACAACATCATGTAGTTGACTGAGAACTACTCATGAATATACACAGTGTGATCCCTCCATACTAAAAGATAGAAAATAGGACATTCACCCCACCACTAACCTATAGTCTAGGGATTAGTAGTTCATAAAAAACACAAAACTTCTTTCTCTCACATATCGAGAGGCCTTATTATATGTATATGGAGGGAGGACTAACCCCTAACCAGGTACCTCATTAAACATGTGGAGGGGGCCTCACCTTGTAAATGTACTCAATATATGAGGGATCACTAAATGTTATAGATGAAAAACTATCCCAACTACTCAAAGATGGGAGAGTATGACTCTGTAGTGGAGGACCCACAGTTTAGTATGATAGGATAGTACTAATCAAAGGATAATGGACCCACAACCATGATGTGGGGAGAACCAATAAGTGTCTAAGGAACCCAAAACCTGGAATGATAATGGAGTACTATTCTACCAGGTTGATTACAATGGGGGCATGCACCTTGACACAAAAATAGAGTACCATCCAATTCTAGAGTACCTATTCAATAATATGACATGGGATTACCAACTCTACCAGAGGAAAACTTATGGAGGACCCTCACTTGGGAAAGATATGGATATTTCATGTCCAAGGATAGATGACGTCAACCTAATATTATTTGAGAGTAACCACTTAATATATAGGTCACAAATAGAGTAATCATGTCTGGTATGATAGGGGATTTCATACTTCACTGATACATGACACACAAACTAGTCAACAGAAGAGTGCCTACTCTATATGTTCAACGAGTTCATAGGGCCCCCATGCTTAAATGGTATGGGGGAACAGTTTCCAACAACACGAATGATACTAGGAACTCAAGCCCCATTCCATGAGCGGAGTACCAACCCCAGAAGAACTACCACAAAGGTATAGAACATGCACCCAGGATGTGGGTACTCCCTTATATACCAAATAATATCTGTAAGGGAAACTTACAACCAAATTCCAGAATGAATTACAAGTGCCAACATATATCTTCATGATCCACACTAATATACAACATCATTCAAGCATTGATGAATGTAGATTCACACATATCATACCATAAGTCACAACACTTCTATTGGATGGGGACCGAATCACTAATCCAACAGTGGGTCACTACATGTCCACTATAAAGAGTCTAAGATAACCAAATCCTAAAATTGACTGTAAGGGTTCTGACCATGAAAAAAACCCAACTAACCACCCAAGTCACTTCCCAAGGTTAAGAATATCTACAAAAGAGTCATTCAATGAAAATTACACCTCATATTACATAAGATGAAATAGAGGGTACCTGCTAATTCTTGAAATAATACTACTCAAGATAGACTAATCTAAATCCTGAACTATAGACCTAGATTTGGAGATATGTGTGATAAAATATTTCAAGTAAATCTCGAGGATTAAATGACTTGAACTGGGGTCTACATGATTTGTAAAACTGCATGAGTACATAGTAAATTATAAAATCATCATGGGTTTCCAACCCATGTAGGGTTAAATGTAATTTACAACCCATACATATCGTGGACCACTTCAACCGAAACCTCTTCATGTTCCTCTTCCACATGTTCGGCATGTCGTGTCCCTCGCATGTTCTGTATCCCATACTATGTGGCATGTATGGTTGAAATGGAGACATTTCCATGTTTATTCCAATTCCTATGTCATTATCCTCATGATCGTGTACATTGGATATGTACTTTCACATGTTCATGTACATTAAGATGGATATCCCAAGATACATTTTATGGACACTCAATTTGGGTCACTACATATCGTGTAGCCGAGTTACATGACATGTAGTCCCCAAATGACTTCACCTGCAAATAGGAAGGCATACATGGTTTGTCTTCCAATACTAAACACTAGGTGTAGAATAATTTTTTATGGGAATTAAAACTGAAAATACACAATTTTCCATAGTTTACCCCCAACCCTACATATTGACCTTGAGGGGATTTCTAGTAATAAAAATATATTTGTAAATCCTCAAAATCATGAATAGAATTTAAATTGGGACAAAATCTCCAAAACTCCTATCATGATAGAGAAACAAACAATAATTGGAGGTATAATGATTCTGGTATCATGATGCTCCTACATCTGATGATGATAAAAACCAAAAATGGAGATCGTCAACTACTCATTACATTGATTCATTGTCGGTTTTTCATCACAAAAGGGGGACATGAGAGGAGTGGTAAAAATTTGGGTTTTTCAAACAACATGACGTTTAGGGGTGGTATTATGTTGTATTTTCAATTAAATTTTCAATCAATTAATTCATCCACCACATAACTCCCCCGCCAACACACCACAAACCAAATCCCCCATTGTAGAAATCATTATGTTGAACCCATGGTAAACATGAAGATCTGACCTTAACCATAGCCTCTGATTTAAAATATCTAACACCACTCAAATTTTATTCACATTTCAAGAGAAAATATACTTGTGTGAAAAATTATTTTTAATGTTTTTAGAATCACTGCATTAGGGCTCTGTCTTCCCTAGAATCCCACACTGACTCATCATCTGGATTCAGAAATACTTGTAGGAATTATCCAATGTCTTATAGGTCAAATATTAGTCCTTAAATTCTCCCAACATTATGTATTTTAATCCTTGGAATGTAGACTCCTACATACATGGAAAATAAACTGAGCTCCCCAATGGAACTCCAATTCCAGCGTGCTCATCAGGGGTTCTCATGCCGTTTCCATGAACACACTAATGGGAACTACCAAGGCTAAACCACACTCACATCCTACTGCAATATATTCAATCTCATATAAAAAATGGAACATTTCACATCAAATAAAATTGGTGGAAAATCACCAAGCCCTATTTTCCCTCTATATTCGTATTTTTTAGCGGTAAACCATATCACAATCCCAACACTGTCACCAATGGGACCCCACAATTCACATCCAACACTTGATGAACTATACTATAACCACCTCAATAGTACAATATTCAAGGTTGAAACTATGAATGTGAGGGTAACAAAAAAGAGATATGGTAGCCCCAGTGTAAACACAGGGACTTATTTGGCCCCCTATCTGCGAACCTCCAATTGTAACACGACTCGCTAAATCAAAAACCCCATCACACCCACTAATGATATCACATATTTTTATGGATGGTATGAATCCAAATAACACTATAGAAACAATATAGGGTGTAATTGGGCCACTTTTGAATGATTTTTAAGAAGTCTCTCCTTCCAGTATGGATGAAAAGAAAAAAGGGATGAGAAGAAATACACCACTAGAATGACCAAGACCTACTACAACACACCAAATCAAAAAAAAATCCTTGAACAGAAAATTATAAGGACATTTTCTTCCACACATAAAAAAATCCTATTTTGGTGGATCTATCAACCGAAGTGTTTTTGTCATGCTGAAAAAATACATCTCAGTGGAGAAAGTACCTCTTCCTCATACAGGGTCTTACTGGTCAATCCGTTGCAACAAGAAAAACATTTTTCCTACCAAGTCCCCAGCATCAAACAAATTATTCATCAACAAAAAATGGGAATGAAATGTGTAACTCAAAATAGTTTTTGACAATAGTTACTAAAGAAGTATATTTGACACATACCATACCGTTATTCAACCTTGGAAATTATCGGTTAAATTCCTCAGAATCATGACATTTTCCCCACCCATTGCCTTTGGCTCCTAATGTATGGTGTATACCACAATGGGATGTTTTTGGAAACACCTAAAACCATATACCACTGCCATCTTCTCTTCAAGTAATCCCACAAAAACCACCATCTTGCCGAAATCCCAAATATAAAATCCCTCTAACATGGAGGCCTGTCAACCGGCTCCCTCTCAAAAGAACAATGGGTCCCGAAATCTCTAGCATGATTTCACAAATTGTTGAAAATGTAACATCACATATCCTAGGGATAAAATAATCCCTAACTCGACTCATATGAAATAGGCCGATATACAAGTGTTTTGGCATGTGTATGCTTCCTATGCCATGATCCTATCATCTTCTATCTTCCTATTAATGCAGACACGTTATCCTCAAAATCATCAATACATACCATATCATTTCATCCCACTTCCTTGAATCTATCTACTACCAGATCTACCTCCAGTAAACCAACATAATAGGTAAGGAACAAGGAGACCACTCCAACTTCAATGTCACTATGGTGGCCCTTCTCAATGTAATCAACTCAGAAGAAATTGTCTAGAACCATGTCCAAAGAGTAACATGATATATGTGTGAACCTCACTGAGTACTCCACCATAATCATTCAACCCCTCCAAAACATATTAATGATCTTGTATTCACACAGACCTCATTGTGAATGGGAATAAATCTTCTGGAAGAGTCTCTTAATATCTACCCATTTGATCAATTTCTCATCATTGGAATACATCAATATAATCCACCATCAACAAGGACAACCCTTCTAAAGACTCGCTGCTAGGACCACCATCAAATCGCGAGGTGTCCCCATATGGATAACAACATATGTCACTACCTTATCCAAGTAATCTGCTACATATGGATCTGGACCACCCTAGAACAACAATGATCATTGTATCCGGATGTCATGAAAATCACTCTAGCTGTGCTGATCCTTTTCCAAACATACCGGCATGACCAACGGCTCAACACGTGGTGGCTGAACAGGATAACCAAGCAGAGGAACTTCCTCAAAATTAATGCCCTGCACTGAAGCCTCATCATAGGGTTGATCATCTGCACATTTCCACCATGGATCCATTTTTTGATATCATCATGGTGGAATCCTTGAATAGAATTGATAAAGCTCTATGGAAGAAAGATTATATTCTGATAGATGACTCAAAAAGGAAAATGAAAAAACCAAAACCCTTTATTGTATGATTCATGTACAATTATTTATAATGACACGTGTCCCAATGTAATGAGCCATAAAATAGGTCATCATAGTCTAGATTAATTAATATGTGAACTGTCACACCAACAACCGAACATATTTTTGAGGGTTGAACTTCGTACACCTTAACATTATCACTATACAACCTAATCCAATATCATTACACTACGATAAAAAAATGGAACACACTCTGATTTCACTCCATCAAGATATAACCCAATGGGGATTAGGCCAAAAATCTCCTATCCCACCTCATATAGACCAAGGGTTGGTGACTAGCATGAAGTAGGCGTATCACATATATGAGAGTCCTTTTCCTAAAGTAAATGGATTGAAAAAAAGGCAAACACCCCATTTAAACAATGTAGAGATATAGAAAGATGTAATATAAAATGCATGAATAAATAAAATCCAAAGTTAATCAAAAAATTTGAACAAAAAGAGAAAAAGGAAAGACACACTCCCACAAAAATAAAAATGTAAAATCATTTAACATGATTAGAAATAGGGGATTATAGTCAAATGATACAAATAGAAAACTCCACTTACCACCTCTAGTAAACCCCAAGGTTGGTTTAGCTCACTATGATTCCCCATTCATAGAAGTTATAGGGACTCCATCAAATGTATTTTGTTCTAAAAAAGACCCAACACATGTGGGAAAAACCCATGCATTGGTGAGTAAGAGAATACTCACGATTCACCACAAAACACAAATGAATAGTGTGAAACTGAAAGGTTAAAATATACTGAATCTGACATGAAGAAACCCAATCAATAGAGAAACCTCATTTTGAACAATCCTCAGATGTACATGACTATTCAGCTCTATCCACAAGTTTTTAAAAAACAAATCTTTAAAAACACTCAATGGACTCCCAATAATCACCTTTATATACATGTCTCAAACCCCATGTATCTTGAGGATCCAACCGCATATAAAAAAATAGGATTCCAATCAACTCTCAAATTGTAAAAAAAATTGTATAACACAACCCATGTGATAAAACATATCATATAGAACCCATAAAAGATATAAACTTCATGGGGAACAACTCTACCATTCATAATGGCTTGTCTGGGAGGATGTGCTCCCTCAAGAACAACCTAAATTGTCCAACTCTAGTGACTAGAACCATATGAACTACTATTTCTAAAATGATCCCTTTCTGAGGGTATATGAAACCGATGTGGAAAGGAATTCCCCTCATCAATGAACATAGTTTATGGAGAAATTCTCTAGAATATGCGTTCGGTGAATTCTCTCTACTAATAGAGAGATAAAATATGGACCTGCACCTGTCCATTTTTTCACATTTGAGGGTGTAATGGATACTAATATCCTATGAAAACTATGTTTTTCCTTGTTGGAGTGTCCCATAGATCAGTTCATTAAGGGAGCACTAACACCAATCTTGGAATCATGTGTAACTAGTGGTAGAGTAGGCACCTCCTAATTTTACTTAGTAGAAGAGGGGTCACTAGTGTTAATGGATCACCCAAACTCGCTCCTACTCAGATATTGGGGAGTAATACTTCGTATTTTAGTACCCAAACTATTTTATGTCATGGGACTAGAAGTAAATTGATATTGTACCCATTTCCAAGATGTGTCCATTTCCACCATTTTGGCTAGAAGTACTGCCCCCTGGAATGATATGGGGTACTACTCTGGCAGCTCAATTATTATGGGTGACCCACACCACCATATTATAGGGATTACCAAACCAAGGCTATAATACATCCTCCATGTTAATTAATTGGACTAACAACTATTATATAATAACACATATTGAGGAACTATACAATGAAACTACATGGGAGTTGAAAAAACTGGGATTGTGGAACCACACCCCAGAATTATAAGAGTGAACCAACTCTCTTTAAATATCACATATGGAGGACCACACCATTGTATGATTGGGAGTACCAACTATATGTATTACAAACCCACTCCTGGATCCAATAGGGATTACCTAATATATATTCACAATAAGAATATAAGGACCTCATCATAGCACAATATGGTATGGGTTTCTCCAACTACACAAAAAATAAAGGGAACCCATGCCTGAATCCATTATGGGAGTACCACCCCCCAAAGTACTACCTAACGGTATATTAACAATTTCAAGGCTGTGGGGAGTCCAATATAGACCAAAGAAGAGAGTTAATGGAATATTAGTCCTTGATTCCATGGAGGAGTACCGGTCACAACATCTCTATTTAAGAACAAGACTGATCTAAAACATCAGTCTAGTGACACTAGAAGGAGAATCACATTTATCATACCATACATCAAATCACTACTATGGGTAGGGTAATCCATCCCTAATCAAACAATGGAAGACAACATTACCAGTCTCAATAGAATTGGGGACCCACATACAATAAAGGAAGGGAAAGGGTAAATCCAGAAATTCAACCCAATGATCCACCCTGATCCTTAAACAATGATAAGAACTGTTACATGAGATTATTGATCATAACAAGCCACCTTGTATCTCATATGATAAAATAGAATCCATAGTCACATTCAAAGTGAAAGACATATCATTATAGGACACTCACAACCCTAAATCCAACATCTATATATGGAGATACATGAAGGGGATGTCTCAATAAGATATCAAATTGTACATGACTTGCACTGGGTTTCACCTGACATGTGACACAACTAGATCCCCTGACTAGGTATCCTATCTACATCATTTTCCAACCTAGGTAGGCATAAAATGTGTATAAAACCCATATATAGCATTTCCCACTTCACCCGACACTGGGTCATGTTCCTCTTCTACATGACTTACCACTGTGTACCTCACACACAGTGTCTCCCATTCAACTCAATGTGTTAATAATAAACGACCACATGAATATTATGTTTCCATATGATGGTGTCTAAAGAACTATTTTCATTTAGTTCATTTTTGTACATGAACACAACCATGTACTTTAAAAAACCTTTCCCAAGACATGTCCTTTGGCCACATGGTTTTGGTCACTAAATAGAATTTCTCGTTAGTACATGGCATGTAGACCCACAAAATATTCTTCCCTGAAAAGTAAGGGCTACACAACATAACTCATTGGAATACATTAATTGTAAATGATTACTCTAGATGGGAATTATTATAAAAACCCATCGATTATCCCAGTTTTAGACTAAATATTATAGATGAACCTACTAGGGATCACTACAAATTGTAATAAGTTCTACAACATCAGAACAAGACTATCATTGTGGAGTTGGACCACAAATAAAAACCTCCATCCTCAAGGAATAAATTCTAGAAATTAAGGTGTAAGATGATTCCATGATTGTCCTTCTCCACATTCTGATGATGTTCTATTCCAAAAAATAAGAACAAAACAATCATGTTGTGATGATTCAGTGATTATTAAGAATCACTACATTGGGGCATGAGAGAAGTGTCTCCTATTTTGGTTTGTGTAACAAAATGATGGTGAGGCAATGGATTAAGTTATAATTTAATTAAATTCTCATATATTTAATTTATCCACCAATTAATTCTCTGCTAACTCATGTCAAACCAATAATAATAATAAAGAAGACATTAGGTCATGCCTTGGGTAAACAAGTCATTTTTAATACAACCAATGCATCAATGTTTTGATCCAATACTCTAATAATGAGTTATTCATGTGTCAATAAAAACTACTCATGTGTGGAAAAATATTTGTTAGAATTTTAAAATATGTACTCCAAGGGTCTTTGTGCCCTGAAGACCTGTTCGCACTACGTGTCAAGCTTCAAAAATATTATTATGAATAATCTTAATAGATAAAAGTTAAAATTGAGTTATGAAATTGTTGGTGGACATCTTCATAAATTGTATAAAATAATTATGAAAATTAGGGGCATGATAGTTAGAACTATATAGTTGGAACTTTGTTCCAAAAATCATCTATGTAAACAATGAAAATCATTAAATAAGGGAGTTTGACATATTATCCGCTAGAAAATAATTGGTTTAAACATATTTTCTTCCCCTTTCAAAATTTTTAACACATCTCTAATTCTCTAGTCCTCAATGGGAGTTCTCCCACGTTCTGTGTTGGAATCATACAGTGTTTGTTGCATATGAACCTAATAGTTAATCTATAGACACCATTATAATCATTTGAATAATTTTCCATCACTAAATAAATTTTCTTCGATCACATGGGGATATCGATCCTAATTCTACCCTAGAATAGTGAAATCTGATATTGATGATTTGGTTATCACTCTTCATATGAATAGAAAGACCTATGATGTTGTCGATATAATGCCAAATGTAATTTCCAAGAGGTATGTCACCATGGAGAATTTCATTGGATTTTATGGAAAAAATTGATACATTTTTATTACCATTTTTAAGGATAATTCCAAAAATGATGTTGAGAACTTTTTAGGCTTCAAGCGAGCAATTGGTCACCATTATGGTCTTATGGGATCAACTAAAATTATTTTTGGAATTATGAATATTTTATATAAAGTGATTCATTACAAAAAAATTAAAGGGTATATTAATTAATTATAAAAATACTTATAATTAATTCGTTATGATTGATTTTTTGGGAGAATATTCTAAGCATGAATCATTTCAGCCTGGACATGCCTTAGTAGATGTTGTCGACCTCTCAAAATTATATGAATAAAGTCTCCTAATGATAGGTGGTCTGACATACGTACCCTTGTTTATTGGGGATTTTTTTTAGTATACATACTCTTTGGTTTTACAATAAGAGAATAAAACGGATTTATATTTATTATAATTAATATAAATGTTAATATTTATAATTCATTATTAAATAGAAGAATTGTAGGGGTCAGTAATATCACCTATGTAGTAACCTCATGGTTTGAATTATCCCAGAGGCTGAGGGTTAAGGATGGGATTCGTCTATATATAATTTAACCTATAGGATCCCTTGCTGGATTAAAATTATATCTTGATAATTCATTTTTAGGACCCTTATAGGGATTCCCATAGTTATTTCATTACATAGAGGATTCCAAAATGGATGCATCCATTTTAGATGCGAACACTGTGGATTCTTAGTATGATTCCTCTCCTAATAAGTAGAATATGTGTCCTAGTGAGCTCCTTAATTATTGAATGACCTTGATCAAGTAGATCATGGATCTGGGTAGAGAGGGTAGCAAGTGGAACCAAGAAAATGCACTGATCATGCTTGTATGTGAGGTTTTGGTATCAGTGGTGGGTTTAAGAATCCTCCAAGAATCACTCTTTTATTTATTATTTAATTGTACATTGTTGATGATTCTACATTTACCATAGGAGATTCAAGGGTTTTTAAAGAAGGTAAAGACTTGATGCAATATATTTTAGGGATGTTCATATGTAATTCTTGGGATCCGACTTCTTATGTATATTGATGGATATGGATATCATAGTTTAGAACTGATGAGGGATTTTTTTTATTCCAAAAAATAATTTATGATGGTATGGGACGATTAATTGATATTTTTATGGATGTTCTAATGGACATTAGGAGTAAACCTTCATCAATGGCCATGGGGCTTGTCACATATTGGTATGTGTTACACTTAGATGGCTACAGATGAACTCCATGGACTTGTTGATGATTCCTTGTTCGATGGGCATGGTTCATTTCCCACATATGTATATATTATACCAATTTTTCAATTGATGTAATCCATGGACGTGATGTGGACACAAAGCTCAATGTCACAGCGTGTTGCCCCTCATAGGTATGATACATGGTACCTCTTGCACTGGATATAGTTGATTCAGTGCCATCATTAAGGTGTTGTGCGTCGGTATAGGTAATCATTCATTAAAATTTTATTGATTTTAATATAGGTAATCCCAGTCGTAATAAATGTATGAACCATTGTTATTTTATTGGTTATATAATTTTTCATCACTTGTTGATGTAAGTATTCATCTATTGAAATTAGAAACCCCTAGGTCAAGTATGGTTTTATTTTATTTATGTTATTGGGTGTATTACTCTTATATATATATATTGCTGTATATAAATTTATGGGTATATATTTAATAATTCATATATATATTTATATATATATATATATTTAATGAACCATTCTTTGTTCAAATCCCGTCATAGGCCAAGCATGTATGGAAAATTGGAATCATGGACGAACTGATCTGCTACGGTTTATTTTATTTAAATATTAAAATTTCTTGATTATTTAAATTTTATCTATCACTATTGTAATAATAATTATCACTCTTATAAATACATTACATATTACGGAGTATTTATATGGTCTCATTAGTTGTGTCATACAGGGTTTTGTATGTAGTTCCCGCTCTAGCCCCCATTGCTGTGGGGTCCCCAAGAAAAAAATAAACTTGGTTGAAAGATAAGGTAGGGATGAGATCCATGAATTATTTAAAGTAGTGTTATAGATAATAACATTGTTTTTTATTTGTATCAGGTTTAACATATATTTAATCAGGGAGCCCTTGTAATTATATTTACATTATTTAATCTGTTATTTGATATCAGCTAAGGTGGAGTCTTTTTTTGTATGTGTTCACTTGGCCATTCACGCATTTAATTAAATCCATATATTATTACAATATGATCATTGTGTATTTAATTTTTTTACACTCTTTTATACACATTTAGGGATTATATATTGTTAATTACGATGATTTCTTACTATGATCTTAGTAAAAAATCTCCCCAATATCAAATCCTAGGACTTCACTGATATTCAGCATTCCTCTGGTGTTTAGAGATGTGTGTGTGAGGCCTCGTGGAGAGCCAGGTCATTACACTGTTTTAGACAGATATTGATCTAGACATTATTAATTTTTATCAATGGTATTCCATTTAGGTTATACTACTATTTTGGATATTGTATACTAGAGTATTATGGATGTTTCTGAGTCTATGATTGATATTATTCTAGATCATTGTTCACAATTGTTCTAGTAATATTTAGAGGTTTCTAGTGTTGTGGGATTATTGTTTTGATCTATGATGTTACAATTACGTATTATTTTTTATAAAAGAGACACACATGATGTATTGACGTAATTACTTATTATAAAATTCTGTCTATTAAAACATTGGAAGGATTCTAGTGATTTATTTTTATAGATAGATTGTAAATTCAAGATGTGTTTAATGAATTATATTTGTCATTAATGAATAAATTGTTTTGGGCATGCCATTGTCTAATATTCTGGAAGCATAATATTAGTGTTTAATGTATCAAAAACAATCTATGTGGTGTTTTTTAAAATAGGTTGTGGGTTTATTTATAGTCTACCATACTGAAATGTATATATATTTCCTTCTAAATGTATGTTATGTAGATCTATGTTGAGGCATATTTTAGTGAGGATGATGACCCTGTCCTTATGTTGGGGATTTACAATGCCTACAGTAGGTCAATATAGAGCATTTTTCTTATTTAATTTGACCAACTATAGGTTTTTTTATTGGGTTTAGTTTTTTAATATCTTAGTAAAACCCTATATGTTTTTCACATATATTAGATTAAAAATAACCATAATTAAATCATTTTTTGGTATGATATTGATCATTAACATGATGATGTGTGAAAATTGTTGTACCATGTGGGTATATGTATGAAAATGATTCATTTATAGTAGACCCTTTATGGGTGTATCTTTTCATTTATGTTGATCTTTTTTCTTGATTGTTTATTATGTTGATAGATAACTAAACATATATATTATATTGATCATCAAGGAGATATTACCATATACAGATTCCCTATGTCTATTACATCATCATTGTATTGTATTTTATATTATCATTCTCAATGGGGAATCCCATAATGCGGATTCTCAATGAGGATCATGTCCTTTATAGGATGATGCATGACAAATTTTTACCCTTTTAGGTCAATGTGTTATTTACCTCCCCAGCTGTGTTTATCATTTTTTCCAGGTTGTTGGACCTTGTTATATTGTTATGAGACATGATCATTTGTGGTATGTGGAAGACCTAGATCCTCTTGGTTTTGACTCATACCCTAGTAGTATGGTATTTGTTTTGGTTAATGGAATCATGTGACATGTGTTGTCATTTTTTGTATGGATTAATTCTATGTAATATGCTTGATTAAATGCCCATTTGAGATAGATTTCATTGTTAGTGATCATGTTTTATGATATAGGATCGACAGTTCTTTCTATATGTTAGGAATCTCAATGGGTGTTTTCACATTGAGATTTATTTCTATGAGTATGACCATTCAAGTGCCTTAAACTATTGAAAAATGATTTCTTTTTAGATAAACAGATAGTCCAAATGTAGACTCTTGGGTTTGAAATGATTTCATGTGGGGGGAGGTAGTTGTTTATTATATTGAATAATTGAGGGGGTATATTTTTATAAAGAATTCCTAGAGGTCTTAGACTTTAATGATATTTTCATGTCATGTATCACTATTATAATTTCCTTGTTGGTGAATGAAACACTATAGAATGTGTTAGATGTCAATAGTACATTTCTGTTATTCATGGTACACCATAAAAAAATACAACAGTAGATAAATTTTTTTAATATTTGGACTAAAGGTTTTAAAAGAATTTTTTGAGAAAAGATTTGTTGTATTTTCTAAAAAATATATTTATTTCCTTTTTATGGAAGATGTGACATTAATAATAATTTGGGTTTGAGGAGTCATTTGACCCATGGTTGAAGGTGGACAAGAATTTTCAGTAGATGTGGTGTTAGTTGTTTGGTAAGGCATGTTCGACGTACTAATATGTGTGCAAGGATTGGAGGATCACTACACTCAAATCGATGGATTCTTATTCTACTCCTTGATAGTGAAAATCATGATCAATATCTAGAAATTGACATGAGTTCACTAAGATACTGTCATATCCATACCGATCTACTTATTTATATTTTTTGATTAAATGAATTACTCCTTGGTATTATACTGGTGTAGTGGTTTAAAATAATTCCTGGTGGTGAATATTAGAAAATTTGATGTTAAAGGGTAGTGGCCTTATTCATTTACCTATATATTTATGATAATCATGGAATCTATTCCTAGAAAGTGAGAATGGGTTGAGTAATACATTTATGATAATGCATAGGTTGTGTGAGTTCTAATATATTTCAATTATTATATCGACAAAGGTCAATGAATAGGCTATAATGACCATGTTAAAATTTCATTATATCATAGACATGGATACTCTAATTATTGGTAGTGGTATGATAGTCAGTACTGGGGGACCCTCATCTGTGTAGGGTTTTAGGATAATGACATTGATCATCGGATGGTCATTTGGATTTCTTAGGCCATTGGATCAATTAACCCTCATAATAACATATTAAATGGTGAATTTCATGTTATGATCATGTATTGGATTAAAGAAATAATTTATTGGATATAGTTTAGTTATGAGGTTTCAACATAATTTGGTTATGGGATTTGGTGGGCATGATAAAAACATAATCATTATTCCATGAAATAATGGGGTCATGATTGACATTTGATGGTGTATAGTATAAAGGTGATGATTTATTTTGATAATTGTAATCTTCTATTTTATTGTGGTCATTGTTAAACCACTTCTATCACACCATTAGGATGATATGGGTGTTGAATAATGGTCATCAATGGATTTGGAAGGAAAATCTATTGCGACTATGATGTGAATGATTGAATGGAATTACAGTAGTAGGATATATTGAGGACCATGAGTAGTGACCTAGTAATTTATTGGGTCTATAATGTTAAGAAATTTTCAAGGAAAATAGTTATGACACTAGGGATGTGTATCATTAGGAAATTCAAATAGTGGAAGTAATAATTCCAAGAATTCGACATGATATTAAGGACCTATAGTTAGGTAAACCATATAAATATTATTAAAAGAGATTAAATTTGATCTTATCTCAAGATAGATGATAATGTATATTCATTATCCTAGAATTTCATCTTTTTTTATGAGTGTGGGATCATTTTGATTTGTTAATTACATTATGATTAAAGTATCATCTAGGGTAACATTAGCCTATATAAATTCATTGATGTCAATGAAACAAAATTAATGACCCACAACGATCATGTTTTTTATTTAGATTCCCACTAAATATTTTTGGGGACGATATTTTTTATTGTTGGGAGCCTGTTAGAACTTGTTTTCGAGTTGGAAATTTTAGAATGATTATGAATTATTAATTATTCGACTATTCAAAGATTGACTAATGATGCCAAATGGGTATTATATGTTTTGAAATCCTATAGATAATAGTTCTAGTTCTGGAATGAGGCTTTATGTTAATCATCTTTGTTTTAAGATTATACCAAGAGGTTGGGTAATGAAAATGATACTTTCAATAGGTACAACTCAGAGAAAATGGATGGTGAATTGTTTGTGAAAACTATTATGCATAACCATGTATGGAATTTTTTCTATGATCATAGTTTAGGATTCTATTAAGTGGGATAGAGTAATTGGTGAATGAGTTACCTATTTTACTTCAGACAAGATTTATAGTTGGAACATGGTTTCACTAATCATTCCCTATAACCATGGGAATTAGAGTGTTCTATAGGAAATAGAGGTGCACATTTGGAACGTAGTTTGGAATACCGAGAAGCAAAAAAATAATTTCATTAAATATGTTTAACATAGAATTGTACACTATTGTCTATAATGGTTTTAACCATCCATTCTTCCCCCATTTCTCCTTGAGAACATACCTCCCTCTTCATTCCATGATGAAATTTCTCACTCATTCTAGATCAGAATTGTTTATTGTTAGGTCTATTTGGAATATTGAGCAATCCTTTGACTCTTTCAGCCTTAGTTGTATGCTTATCCCTCCAATGACATTGAATCTATTGGTTATAATTTTTTTATCATGATTCCACAGTATCATCGGTGAATTGGAAACCAATGGTGTTTTACCCTCTCCCTAGTTAGTGGATGACATGACATGCTCCTTGCACATCTAAATGCATAGTTTCTACAATGTACATTTCCATGGTGAATTTATAATACATAAATATTTAAATTGAAAATATTTATTTATTGGAAATTTTTACATAGAGATTATATCCGGATTGATGTTGGTATTTTTTATTGGGTGTTAACGAGAAGAAGAACATCATTTCAAGGTGATATGATTGATAATTATGAATTGGAGAATTATGGGTATATTAAATAATGTTGTACTTTTAATTTAATTGTTTGTATTTAATTAATTATTCATAGAAACATTTAAATGAACTATTTATAGTGGTTTTATTAAAGAAACAAACCCAACATGCTTTATTTGACCATGGATAAGACATGGATGTTTCTGTCAGCCTATGGTATGTAAATGGTTCAATCTTCCAAAAGGTAGGTGTTCTGATGTACTGACACTAAAGTATTTATGTATTATTATGTATAATCCATAATCCTAGTCTTTAAAATGGTGGAGACACCCCCTATATTGATTTACCCGAATGAATTTGTTAAATTAATTTATTTAATTTTTCAATAAAATGTATGAATGCATGGGGTCATTAATAAACTCTTCATTATATATTCAATATTTGAATTCTCACATAGGTTGTGGGTCCCCTTTGCAGTTCGTCCATGTATTATCTCACTAAGATGATCCTCATTATATTCCCCATTATTTTATATTGTTCAATTTGGGACCCCGAGCGGGATTCCACTACATATGTCTTGAATTGGATAATTAAAAGAGGTATACATCATTTGTTTAGGTGAAAATCAAGGACACTGGGTAGGATGAAATTAATGATCACAGAACAATGAGTCCCAGTAGATTCCAGGGTTATTGACTGACCCTGGTAAATTACATCACAAGTTTATTTTGAGAGTGTAGTGGGTTGAAAATAGAGACGAAATTTAACTTGTAACCTAGTAATATTGTAGTAGTTATGAGGGATTTTGGTATTTAACCACCCTCACTATTTTATTTATTATTTACTTAGTTACTGTTGATGAAACTACATTTTTAGATTATATACCAATATTTTGAATGATTAGATTAACAAGATGATGTTTATTATAGGGCTGTCTAGATATACAACATAGGATCCAGAATCTCAGCCCTAGTGATGGATATGGATATCAAGGAATGACACCAATGAAGTTATTTTGGTATGACAAAAAAAATTTCTCATCGCATGGAACAATAAACCATGTATCTATAGATGTTCTCTATAGACCTGAGGTAAATTCCATTTTCAGTAGCCTTGGATTCAAGCTAATGTATTTCTATGTAATAATATGTTTTATATGGATGTTCTATATGGACTAAAAGAGGTTGAATTTTCCAATGGACCTGGGTCTCAACCCCTGTAGGTGTATATTATATTGAGTTTCTTATGGATGATAACCACAAAATCGAAAATGACTCCTTAGTTAATGGGCATGGTTCTTTTTAGTCATATGTCTAATAATTGATACATTTGATATATTCAACAGTTGATGCAGTTCAGTTTGTAAAATAATTTCCATGGCAACATAAAATCTTTCATTATTGTGTGTGGAGGTTAGTGTGGGTGGTGAAAGGGTTAGGAAATGTACCCCTTGGATATATTTCTTGATTAGGTAATTTATCATCGTTGGTCGAAGCATGTATTCAACAATTCAGAATACATATCCCATCATATAATTTGGTTTTATTATTTAAATTATATGTCATATTAGACACACACACACACACAAATATATATATATATATTTATCTGGGAATATAAATAAGAATATATATATATATATATATATATGATAACCCCTTGTCCATAGAAATCCACAATTAGAACGAAGCTGGTATGGTCGATCTGGAACTCAAAACAAAGGATCGACTATGGTTGATTTTATTTCTGAATTTATTATTATATAATGTTTCATGTTTATTTATCACTATTATTTTAATGATTCAATCACATATACAAACAATACATATTACTTAAAATATATCTGACCATGCTGCATATTCCATACTCAATTTTTTACTAACACATTGTTAGGGCTTCCTCTACACTAGGGTACCCATGCATATGATCACATGGTCACCAAAAAAGGATAGTATGAGGGTCGTGACTGAACCACCATGATGGATCAAATATTTATATAGAGTTTTTTAATGTGTATTGGCATATAGTTCATTTGATATGCTTGTAATTTTATTTTGGATTCATTTATTTACACATTTATATATGATCATCACAGTGGAAAATATGGGATGTATGTGTTGACAAGGATATTTGGGCCTTTAATTTACTCTATTTATTATTAATTCATGTTCTAGTTTTTATTTACACGTTACATATTCGATCATCTATCTACTACAATACATGTTATTTTCATTACTTACACTTCTTTCATACTCTAATATTATGTAATAGTATCCCAAATATCACACCCATGTCCTTTTATTATAGTCGTGATCCCTTATAATTTAGGTAAGGGTTCATGATGTCTCATGATGAGATTTCTTAGGAGACGAGTATAGTAGCATCTCGGTTGGGACATTAAAAATTTGTATCAAAGGTCTTATCTTAAATTTTATTAGTAAATCGAATATGGAAGACAATATTATTAGGAATGTGTCATAATCCGTGATGGATATTCAAATATTTCATTGAGAACACCTCTTTTGTTATTAATTCTAGTGTAGCACGGTTATGGGATTGATGTTCTGATATGTGATTTTATAGTATCATATGAGTTTTTGTGTTATCAACACAAAAGATTTGTGCATTTTATGATTTATATGACTTTTTGGATCACGACATATTATCAAGAGGATGATGAATGATTTTTTCTCTTGGCTGTAATATGAATGATGAATATTATATATAAAATTTCACTAGTTTGATTAACATGTCATGGGTCTTCTTGTGTGTGAATTTATGACAACTAAGGGTTAGTTTATTAAGATAAAACAACAACATAAATGGTATTTTCCCAAAATTGTATTTTGGTGGAATTATATTTTACTAGAAAGCCATGTATATATATTTTCATATGAAGGATGGTTATATAAATTTATATTGAGGCATTTTGCGGTGAGGCTGATGACACATTTTTCATGCATGATTGGTGTATTGACCCCAATAGGTTTATATAGAACATGGTTCCTAAAAGGTGGAACCCCACTTATTGGATTTTGTTTCTAATGATCAATTGTTTAACATGTCGGTAAACAAATTTTGACATTTTACCAAATTACATGGAACCCATTTCTAATTAACAGAACCATTTGTGTTGTATGACATAGATCATTTAAATAGTTATGTGTGCCTATTATTGGCCCTTTCGTCTTGATGATTAAAATACATTAATTTATACTAAAACAATGATGGCTATATCATTTCATTTATATTGATGATTTTGGATTCTTATGTTCAATTTTAATATATGAATTAATTTTAATAGTATAATTGACAAAAGGGGTATTACTATATAATGATTCATGGTCAGTGTTAGTTCATTATACCCTTCCATATAATATTATGATACTCATGGATTATTTAAATTATGATGATACTTGTTGAGGATAAAGGAACTAGTAGGCTGATAATGATCAATTTTTTACCCTTATTGGTCAATTTTTTATTTACATGCCTTGGATAGTTATGATTTTTCTGGATAATTGGTTGTAAATAGTAACATTTTTAAGAGACTGTATTAGAAGGGTAATGTGGGAGACCTATAGGCCCTTATTTTTTTCTGAGCCCCTCATATGATGACATTATTTTGATCAAGGGAAACATCTGAGAAGTGTTGTCCTATGAACATATTAATTCCTTCCTTAAAATTATATAGTTATATAATTGTTCCATACCAATGAATGGTTAGATCATGTGTTCATATTCCTGACCCAATTTAAATATGGTTTATTTAGAAAAAATAGTAACATCATGGTAAGACTCTTGGGACTAAAAAAAATTTCATTCAATTGGTGGTTATAGATAATATCATTGAAAAGGTGAGGTTACCTATTTGAAATAAGATTTCCATGGGATATATTTTCATACAAAAAAATGATGTTCCTAGTATAATGATCAGCTTAGCCTGGCCTATGATAGAATCATGAGAGTGTGAGTCAGGTGATTATGGTATAATTTAGTTATCTGTGGTACCCATTAAATCATATATTAAAAGGTGACCATATGTTAGCTATGGACAAATGATATTAAAGGAATGCTGAATGAAAACATTCCTAGGGTTTTTGATAAAAAGATAAATTTCAAACTATTTTAGTGGATACACAATTAATAAATATGGTTCTAGGGAAAATTTCTCCTATGGTTGGATGTGGAAACACATAGTTATGAAAAATGGTGTCCATAGTTGGATAAGATAAGCGCATCATTTTTAGATGTGATCATGGATGAGAGTAGAAAAACATTCATATCGATGGTGTCATATTATGATCTTGATTGAAGAAATCCTGACCAATATAATGACAACATATTGAGTATACTAAGATGGAATTACCTACATGTCGGGTTACCTATATTTATTTTTTGGTTGGATGAAATAAATATTGGATTTGTTCTCATGGATTAGTTTAAATGTTTTCTAGGTGGTGTGTAGTAATCAATTTTCAATTTTAGGTTGATGATCCAAATATATTTTTTGATTTTTTTAGGGAATTGTTAAAATTATCTCATGAAGGGGAAATGAGCCTAGGGTGACATTTATCTTAATATTCTACATGGATGGGTTATACATAATTCCAACTGTTATAGATGAGATAGAAATGGAATAGGTGGTAGTGATCATGTTCTCTATTAGTTAGATAAATGGAAGTAATGATCTTATGATATGTTATGGGATTATAGTCACCAGTGGGTAAGATGTTTCATCATAATTCAGTTAAATTTCTATGTTAGCTTCTTCAAAATTATATAGGTATGCCATAGTATAAAGAAAACTATTATGGTTTTAAATGGAATACCAGCTACATGAGTTTAGTTTTTTCTATAATAGTTATATAGATGTGGTTCATTTAGAATTTTTTTGTATGAATTAATGTCTTAAAATATGAACCTCATCTGGCCCGCCATTGGTATGGTATGGGTGTTCTTAAGGGTCTAGTAGGATCTTTTTAAGGAAATTTTGGTGTTATTTGAAAGAACACGACATAATTAGTTTCGACCATCCGTCTATATCATAGACTGCGAGTAGTGAACATTTTGTGATTGGTTTCGGTATGTTGAGAGACATTCTAGAAGTATTTTCCTAAGAATAGTGATCTGTGTCATTTGTGAATTCTAATGGTGGATGTTATTTGGATATGAATTGGTTGAGATAAATACATCTTATAGCCGAATGGCCTACTGGTTTCCTATTAGAATAGAAGATAATTTGATCATGGATCGAGTACGATGGAAATTTTTAAGAACACTACTAGTGTATCATCTTTTCATATGCATGTTATCTTGATATTATCATTTATGTATTGTATGATAATATTAGATCATGGGGGAATGTTGGGAATTCAATAATACAACACACAATTTCAAAAATAATACATGACCCATATAGGTTTGGTTGTTCATATTGATTAACATTAAATCTTCAAAATGATGATAATTATAGGGGGAAGCTATAAGATATCATGATTCATCGGTCTTGAAATATATAAAGGATTTAAATTTTTTTTATAAAAAGACATGTTAAAGATTGATTAGATATTAGAAATGGGAGTTAAATGATTGGAATGCCTAAAATCAAGGTGTTTTTATATGTAATGAGTCTCAATTTTTACATCAATGGTTTTAGGAGAATAGTAATGTTTCATGGATAGAAATAGATTTTTTATAATGGTACATACCCAGGGACACAGTTAGTGAAAAATTAGGGAAAACTATGTAGCCAAAAAATGTGGGACATTTTTTATTAGACCATGTTTTTTGAAACCATGTATCATTCATGATTAAAATATTACGGGTGTCTACAAGGTCATTCATGCATGATGTATGGTTGGATCATTGTTTCACTAACTATGCAATATAACTCTGCGAATATGAGTGTTCCTTGAACTATAGATGCATATAGTTGGTAAATGGTCTATTAGATCATTCTATGAAACCGTGGGATATGAGGTTTTTTGATTTGGAAAAACATGGATCCAAACCATGTTTATCATAAATGGTTGGAAATTTATAATTTCCCACTATTAAAATTACTGGGTTTAACCCTGTTTCTCCCTCCTTTCAATAAATTGTCCATAACATACCATCTCCCACCATCCATGGTAGTTTTCCCAAATTATAAGTCAGAATCACACACCATTAGGTTTTTTTTAATCCTTAAAGTGTGACAATAAATACCTTATCCATGACTATATTCATTTTGTTCTTACTGTAAATTTTGATCCACCAGTTATTGATTTTTACTATTATACTATTGGAGCATAGTGAAATTAGAAACAAAATAAGGGGTCTTCACTATTCTTATGACGAGGAAGACTTGTGATTTTTTTATTTATTCAACATTTCATTTGATCTATGTACATCAACATGGTGAATTGAAAAAATTATCCTAAATTTAAATTTTTGAATTTTATTTGGACATCAATTCATATGGATTATTCTCAGCTTGTGGACTGGACATTTTTACATGGTGTTAGTAAGAACATGGTCTCCATTAAGGTGAAATCAGATCAGCCTATTTGATATTTGGAGTTATGAATTTTCATAATATAGTCACTATATAGTTAATATTATTAAGATTAAAATAATTATTTATCATTTTTAAAAATTATTGGATAATGTTGGTTGTGATGTGAGAGACAACCAACCATAACACAGTTGATCTTGGAATATCCAAGGAATAGCTACAAACATTTCAAAACTAAATGGTTAAAGATTAAAAAAGTTATGTAGTTTGAGCTATATCACCTCGATTATTAATCATTTCTATATGATATATATATGATGGTTATTTCCCTTAGTGTTGAATCCCCAATTGAGATTTAAATAATGGAATTTTGAAATCAGATTATTTAATTTCATAATTGAAAGGATGAATAAATTGTCACTTTAACAACTCCTGTATACTAGATTCATGATTCAACTTGTCAATGGGTTAGAGGGTATTTCTTGGGTTTCCTCCCTATATTATCTGACCATGAGGATCATGTATAGGATTCCACCTTTATCATTCTTATTATTTTTTTGTACACCACGTGGGATTTAATTTTTTAATTAATAATACATTGTACATGTAGTTGGATTCATTCATTTTATATGTGAAACTCATGCATCGGGAGTATGATACATATCATATGGACTAGCCTATGGAACCTAGTGGCTACTTAAATGATTTACTGACCTTACTCTAGTACATCATGGGTTTGTTTAAAGGGGTAGTTAGTATAACCTAATACCCACAAAAAAATTCTAATCATATGACTATATAAAATTAGTAGTGGGATTAGTCATTCATCAGACATCCCACATTTATTTATTCTTTCTCATTCACATTTAATGAAACACTATTTTTTAAATGTGCTAAAATAGGTTTTTGAAATGGGGTGGATGTGATACAGGATATTTCTAGGATCCGAGATGTAATTCGTAATTTTCTACATATGATCACTGTTAATGTATATGGATATCAATGTATGGCACAGAAGAGGTCACTGTGTTAGAGAATCAAAAATTTATGATAGCATGGAACCATTTACTTGGTTATTTGTGGATTCAATCCATGTACTGGAGGAGGACACCCTGGTCAATTTCATTTGGTCGTGTCCTATGTTTGTATGTATTATATCTTGTTTTTTATGGATGTTCTTTGTGGACTCGTGGAGAATTTCATTGTTATAGTCCATGGGTATGGGACCTATTTTGTCTATTTTAAACTGAGTTCAATACGACTAAAATCCATGTAATCGAATAGGATGTTCTATTAAATTGACATGGGAATTTTCCCATGTTGGTATAATGTATGAAACTACTTTCATAGGTTGTTGCTAATATAGTTCTACCTTTACATGATTGTATGTTGGAACATGAAATCCTACATTAAAGTAATTAGAGGTGAGTATAGATGATTCTTAGTTCGGGACGTGTATCCCCCTTGGGTATGAATAATTCTATGATAAAATTTTGGTGTTCGATTGTGTATGTATTCCTCAATCATGATTACATACCCAGTAATCAAATATTGATTAATTATATTAATTTTATTTTCCATGATAATCATATACATATATATATATATATCTCTGTGTGTGTTAGTGTGTTTGTGTCAATATATTTATAAGGATATATATACATATTCATTTATATATGTGATGTTACCCAATTTAGAGACATCATATCGTAGGGTGAATTAGGCAAGGACAATCAGGATCATATACCCATGTATTAGTTTTGGTTGATTTTATATATCAATATTTTTAACAAATGTTTCTGTTTTATTTAATATTTTTATTCATATTATTTTATCACATACACATACACTATATGTTACAAGATCTATATGTGACTGCATTAGGGGGTCCCTATTAAATTTTTTTAATAACAACCATATTTTACCACCATTTCACTTTCATACATGATATAATTTTCACACGTATTCAGGGACATAATGGTTTGAGGATTGAGACTGATCTAGTGGGATGGTTAAAACATGAACATGTAGATTTTCTATGTGGTATGGCCCATAAAATTTTGTAGAGAACTATAATTTTTTAGTCTCTATTACTTACTCTATTATATGTGATTAGTGTAGTTGGTGATCAGTGCTATTTGTTTGTACATGGCCATTTGGTCCTTTAGTAAATTTCATTTAATATTACAATTTTCTTTTTTTCAGTTTATTTATTTCTACTATATTAATTTATTTACTACCATTAGTGATATTTCATTACATTGGTTATTTTATTACTCTAATATGATGGGATAGTCTCCCCACTATCACACAATGGTCCCTCATTGCTATTTGGAATCATTTAGTGTGTAAAGATGTGTTCCTAAGGCCATATTCAAAACAAGATTAGGGAACCATTTTTGTGCCAACTGGTTTTGGATTTTACACATATGTTTTGTAAGAAATATTGTGACTCAAATTTTGATATGTAAGATATTATTAGTATTATGAAAGTTTCATTAGTTCAAAAATATGTGAGGAATTGATAAAAAAAATGTTAATCAATAAATTATAATCATCAGAATGACGAAATAAAATCCTAAAATTCACGAGTTATTTATAAAATGAAAAAAAATCGTATTCAAATTAGATTATAATTAAAGTAGAGTGATTAAGAAGTTTATTTTAAAACCATGAGGAATAACAACATTCCATAAAAATTTATAAAAGAAAATAATAATAAATATTATTTTGTTTGAAATAAAAATATGAAACCCCGTAAATAAAAGTTCATGCTAATGTAATTGATTGATTAATAGACATTGAGAGAGTTTCACACTACAACATATGATTCCATGAATTCAACAGAATCTACATCATATCAACATATAATGATGGATTTAGTAATATTTGGTTCATTAAATTATTAATATCTTATTTAATACAATGTTAATTATAATATATAA
The DNA here is from genome assembly GCA_963277665.1 of Viscum album. NCBI lineage: Eukaryota > Viridiplantae > Streptophyta > Magnoliopsida > Santalales > Viscaceae > Viscum > Viscum album. The sequence continues at coordinate 1,225,873,096 of OY728127.1, read as the reverse complement.
TAGATAATATAAATACTATGATTCATGTAATATTTGACTAGTTGTAAGTTGGAATGAAGCATTATGATTATAATGAATCGATTTAGATTTGAGAATATATTAGTTTTAGAAATTATGGAGTTTCCATATTCATATTTTTGATAAATAATATTTATATAATAATAATAATGAAATGTATGAAGGAATATAATAGAATGTATTTTTGTTATATAATCCCGTTCTTTCACTATTAAATAATATATATATATATATATATATATATAATTAAGGTATCGTTTTCATTTGTGAGAAAATAATTATGTAATGAGGAAATAGGGTGTTTAGATGATCAAAGAATGTGATATGGATTATGAAGAAAATATATATTTGAGGAATTTAATTGAAAATCAAAAATTACTAATAGACCAAAATACAAAATTTCAAAAGACTATTTCACGGGAATGATAATGTATTATATTTGTGGTAGATTTTCTAAATAAAATGTAAGGAGATGTTATTGGATGATCCCTATATATATTTTTATTTTATTCATAGGGGTTACAAACTAATTAGTGATATTCTACATGACCTAAAAACATTATGGAGTGTGAACCCACATTGGGACCAAACATTGTAAAAATAACCATGTTCATTATTATAAATAACTGAATTTAAAAAAAACAAAATTCTGAGATATTAATGTATTATAATATTGAGAATTATATTATTTCAAGATGATGATATAATTTATTCCTCATAAAATAGGATATCATTGAATCCCCCCCATGTCCCTGACTCTCAATTACTAATTCATTCATTTGGGAACATTAGAAAGTAAATAACGTTTCCTTGGAGGTTGAGCAAGAGACCCAGATTTGAAAGTATTAAATTTATTGTTTTTTGAGAGCGACAATGGGAATGTAGATGAGGCTATTCTAAGAGGATGAATTGCAATCCAATGTTATTTATTATTTCATAAAATTGAATCCTTCTATATTCAATAAAGACAGTAGACCTTAATGATATGAAGAATAAATGGTGGTTATATATCATATATTATCATGTATTTATGATCTATGGGGAAGATGGTTAATCTATTTATTTTGATATATTAGGTAATAAATTGATAACGGTGAGATGTCTTGGTCTGGGATGGGATGACTAAAGGGTTTTTCTTAAGAGGATTTTCAATAACTATATCATGAGTAGTTTTATCTTCAAACATTATGTATAAATATAGTGAAATGTTTTATTAATGAAATTATTTGGGGAATTTCCATTCATGAATATACTTCATTAGAATAATTTTTCTTTTCCATGTACCATAAGAAGAATGGTTTATTCTGTGGATAATTAATTCAAGAATAGGTTATGATTGTAGATCTAATCAAATGTTTTAGTCCTGGGTATACTGACCTTTATAGATGTTGTAAAAAAATCTCATTATTTTCGACATTGGAATCACAGTAGAGATGCTAATGTTAAGGGGATTAGGTGGTTCTATTTGTGTTATAAATTATATGCGATATGATCTTAACATGAATGAATATCATTAAGTTTTTCAAGGGATGAATTTTTTAATATCCTTCTTCTTGAGTTAGTGCATTGATTGTGTGATCCATGTGTGGAAACAATGGCCTTTCTCGATCTACTTATCCTTATGATCTCAATCACAATCACATAGGTAGATAGATTCTCCTAATCCCATAATATGTCTATTAGGGTCTTATGATTGTGGAATTCATGGTTTTTCCTCTACTCAAGCATCTCGAGAATGGGTTAGTGCACCATAGTAGAGTAAGAAACATATATCATTTGGGAGTATAATAATAAGGTTGTTTATGAGGATATCGTGATTAGGATCAAAGAACAAATATTTTTTTAGGGAACTAGTTGGACCACTAGAGTGATCTATTTTTTATTTTGTTATAGTTTTTTATAGTATCCCAATCACCATTGGATCTTTATGATGGTTTATTTATTACGATATATAGTCTATTACTTACCACTACTATAGAAAGTCTTTTATTTGATAATGGTTCTTCTCGATACATTATATCTATTTTTATGTTTTTTAATATGGATTTGGTTGTTGATTTGTTTTGGGGTTTTATCCCTTGAAAACATATATAGAAGGATCAGGTAAGTTATTATGAAGTGTGCATATTTATAAATATATTGTTCAAATTATATCATGGAAAATATTTTCGATGAAATGATTGGATTTTTAGTGAGTATAGGGATAATTTTTTTTTATATTTTATATCAAATATTGATTAAAATGGGAAAATCACGACATTATAACATTTTGGTGAAAATCCATGAATCATTATAGGAGAGTTGGGTTATATTAATAGTGGATAATGTCTTGATTTTTGGAAAATGTAGATGACTATATATCAGGTACAGGGTTTGAATCCAGGGTCTTCTAAAGTTTTTGGGGGATATAAATTTCATTTAATGGATGATTTTTAGTTGTATGGGTTTATTATATATTTTATTATATTTCTAAAAGGGACATATGTGTAATTTATTATTTACATGGTACTAGTTATCAAAACAATTTCGATTCATCTGTATTTTATAGCCCCAGTTGATCTAAAAGATATAAATGCTACGATATAGGAATTCAAATATAAGGTATTCATTCAATGGATTGTATCTACATATGGGACCCTGAAATAATTTTTTACTGAAGTCATATGGGAGTTTGTGGTTTTTTTATTATATTTGGTCAAAATAGGTAACAATTGAGAACATATATTACTTTTCTCAAATCAATATCAAATTTGATCAGTTCATACATGATTTTAGGTTCTTTGTGATCTATCTAATTTAGTTATCATCATATGAGGATTCCATTTGTGGATATGACATTGATGGTCTTCATTATTAAATAATGGGTATATATTCCATTATATTGTATTCATATGTTTGTTTTGTGGATTTGATTATTTTTTCCTTCCACCATTTCATGGATTAATTATAATCATGTTTATTAATGATATTCCATAATATTAATTACCCAATGAGAAGGAAGATGCAATTCAATCACGCTTCTTAGATGACTTCCACATGGAAAACTAATTTCATCACCCAAAATTCATGGAAATATTGTTATAAATAATTGATAGATCACCATATATAGGATCCAAAATTTTAGTTTCCCTATAAAACTAGATAAATAAAATAGTTTCAAATTACATTGAAATATGAAATCAATCTTCCTTAAACATTAAAAAAAAATTATTCCCAATACAATAAATTTTTCATATTTAGTACACCTCTCAGATCCTTGGGGATAAATCTGATAAAATATAAATGGGGAGATAAGAATCTCAGTAAGGAGGTTTCATGTAGAGGATATAATTATAAAATTCGGTAGTATGTAATTAATTAGTAAACCGAGTCATTATATAACAAATTAAAATAAGTGATAAAATAAATACATGAAAATTAAATGATGCATAAATGTTGATATAAATAAATGATCATAGTAGAAGAAGGAATAAATTAATATATTATGTTATTCAATATAATAAGATTTTGATAGCATAAATAAATACATTCCAAGCCTAACAATGAAAAAATTCCAAAATAAAAATACATAGAATAGTTTCATTAGAATAAATAATTTCGAGTACCATAAAAATAAAATCAAGTCATTATTCTGAGGTATCTTATATAAAGGGTATGTACACTCCCATTACCCTTATCATAATTTTCAATTGAGGCTAACCAATGCACTGAGAGGGAATACTATTCTTAGCCCCACTGCTGATTTCATGTTAAATTCATTTAATCACATTCAAAAATAATACATGGAATGATTTTCAATGAATTGACTACATAAAAACTTACCACAATTTTTAAATGAGGCATATCATTTAATGTTAGTTATATAAAAAATCAATTTTATGTTAGTAATTTTTTAACCCAATACAATAATTATTAAACATATATGTGTACATAAATTAGATGTATTTTCTATGTTATGATAAAAGAGGCATAGTGAATAAATTCTTCAAAAAGTTAAAAAAAAATTAAATTCACAAAAGCATATCCCATATATGTGTCAAATTATGTGTGCAGTAGTGAACGTTGTTTTTCACTAGTGGAAAATTGAGTCAAACCCCATAGTTCATATTTTGATTTTATTACCCCTAGGGATAACTATTATATACACACTTAAACATATAAAATCTTGATATGGATTTCCATTCTTCTATAACCATAATCATTTCACCTTAGCAATATTATATGACGGTTTTATGGATATGGATTAGTACGAGTATTACAATGACATTAAAATTGATATAATTATAGACAATGATTTTTCTATAATTTATTTGATATAAACTGTAATATAATACCATGTAATAAAAAGTGTGTATATATTGGATAATGGAATTCAAGAAGACAATATAACAAAAGTAATGAACCTGAAAATGAAAGAGGTGGATTGAAGACCCCTATTTTGACATTGTAATGACATATGGAGTGACTATAAAGAGAGGGAGTAAGTAAAATTACACTTATAACATGTAAAATCAAATATAATACAATCTAATAAAAATAATTATATTATAGTAAAATGGAATTTAAAAAGGAAACACAATAAAAATAATGAACAAAAAAGGAATTAAGAGGACTGAGGAATCATACCATTGATGGGTGCTTCATAATATTGGACAGGGACTCCAAGAGACAAAGGAAGAACCGTGAAAAGACAATAGATCGGGGAATTTAATGACAAATAATTCCCAATAAGTGTGGTGTGGAAATTATATAGGGAAATAAATGGTATTTATACTTCAATATGTTTGGGTTTAAGAGAAATAATATTGATTATTTTATTATTTTAGAAGAAATCAAGAGGGAATAATCCATTGCCACTAATTTTATAGATCATTAATTAGGGGAGAAATTTTATGGAAATCCAAGGCATTAATAAAACTAAAAAACACCTACCAACTCAATTTCAGAAAAATAAATTATATTTCAAAAATCTAATTTTTAGTTCAAAAATATAACGTATGAATTTAAATTTTAAAATTAAAAATTTTAAAAATAATTTAATAATAATTTATTTTGAGGTTTATATAATTTTATTTTCTTAAAATATTATTCATTTGACATAATAATGATGACATAATATGTAGTGCTTTGTGAATAGGAAAATTCTTATTTTTTTCTAAAAGCATAACACTGTCACAAAATTCCAAAAAAATAATACTACATTAATTATTATGTTCAATGTCCAAAAAATATTATTTTTTAAAATTAATTAACTAATAATGATATTTTTAACTGTTAAATAAATATCATAATTTATTGATATTAAATAATTCAATAAAAATAAACATTATGACCAATATAAAAATAACACATGTCTTTGTTACAATTTATTATCCCTTAAAAAGTGTTTTTTAATAATATTTAATTAAAATAATATTTATTTGATTGTCATAAATTTATCACAAAGTACATTGTTATGATGAATTATTTATATTATCAAATAAATTTATTAGTTATATAAATAAAGCAATAATTTTGGTCAATTAATTGAATCTTCATAAAAAAATAAAATTGACTCACTATATTGTTCCAAATGGTTATAATTTTAATTAAACATATTTTCTGAAAATTATAGTAAAAATGAAATTTTTACCTATAAATACTCCATCCTTTTCACATTTTAACTCACTACATTTCTTACATGGATTCATTGATGTTTTTTGAAAGATACTATTTTTTCCTAATGCTTGTCTTCCTTTTTTATGATATATTTGGTTGCATCAATCCTCTTAATGGATTTCAAGCTAATGGAGTTTGTTTTATTTAATGTACAACTAATTAATTTGTATACCATTAGATGATTCATAGTTTTACTATTCCATATTTATGTATAATATTTAATGTTCTAATTTAGTGACAAATTTAGTTTTTTTGTATACGTGCTATAATAGATGTCCTTTAATTTGAAATGATCAGAAATTAAATTCATTTATCTCAATTAATGACATTATTTTTTTATTTTTTTATTATAAAACTATTAACATAGCCATTTCAAATTAATATTTTAATGTATTAAAACAAATATACAGATAAATATAAATTAATACATTAAAATAAACTATATTATAAATTCAAAATGTATCATAATTTATTATTTATATTATACTGTATTAAAAATGTCACATGACTGAAAAAAATATTATAATTAAAAATTAATTTGTAATTATTCATATAAAAATAAAATTATATTGACTTAATTAAATAGATGATTTGGAAATAAGACTATTATTAAAAGGAATGTAGTTACCAAATAAAAAAATTATTTTTAAATAATGATATATAAAATAATATAGAGAGATACATATTTATGAGAGAATAAGTTAGTAGGGAACAAAAAATGGCTGACATGGGTTGATGCATAATTTTCACCCTTCAATCATGTGTACAAGTCCTATTTCTATGCTGGACAAGATGAGTTGTTGTTTGGGAAATGAACATCTCTTTCACTAAACCCATTTTAATAAATAAATTTTTATTTTCAATGAAAAAAATGTAACTGTATATCACAGGTGGTATATATATTTCTATATAGTTTTTTATATGAAAAAATAAATTTATTTATCATTTATATTCATATTTCCTAATTAAAATTCATAAGAACATTTAATTTAAATTCCATGATGTTACATTCTACCCCCTTAAAAAATTTAATCCTTGTAATTTCAACTATTATTAAAAAGTTACAAAACACAATTTTTCTATTAATTGTTAAGTATATAAGGGAAACATTATAAATATCCTGGAAATGAAAATCATAGAGGGACTACTAGTTATACATAACATTGTTTTGTACATAAATCTATGTATGTTTCTATTGAATAGTTTTATGAAAACTAATTCCCACTAAAAACAAGCATTTCATTGATACAAACTCGAGTGTCGTCATCTTGATCAATAGTGAAATCCCACATTGATCTTTGGATGTTATCATGATTTTATATGATATCATGAAAAAATAAATTTAATATGTTGAAAAAACAAGATTAACATGTGAAGTGATATACCAACCACATAATTATAAAGTAACTAACTAGATCTTATTCTAAATGTTTATATGAATACAAAATAGATTACCAAGACTTATAAAAAATATCTAAAAAATGAATATATTTTTTGAAGGATAATATTCTAAATCAAAAATGTACCGACAATATTTTACTATTGTACATTCATGTTAGCTTAAAACATAGAAGGATCTATATAGGTTTATATTGGTTAGGATTTCTCAAACATGTAACCCAATTAATTAAATGAATATTAAAAATTAATATTAAACATTACAAAAAAGAATTATCTTTTATGTTCTTAATTTTAAGAATAACCTTTACTTATAAATTTACATGCATTTTAATATATTCCATAATTATGAATGTGAATGTTTTAATCCTTTATATCCATGATCATTTTCCTAATAGGTTCTAATTATACTCTTCTAAATCTATTCATTTTGGTTTCTAATAAACTATCAAATGATAACTTATATTACAAACTCATATCTATATTCTTAGATTTGATGGATATTTTATTAGAAATGGATCATAGTTCACAATAGAGGGATCCAATAGTTTAATATCATTATAAAAAATTATACATAAATTATTTTTAAAAGACATTAAATCTAAAAATAGATAATATAGAAACATGAAAAGAGTATCATTCTCTTAGAAATCCATTTTTCAATCATTCGTGCACCTCATTGATCACTTGGAAAAAACATTATGCAATTTAAAGGGTGTTCTAATGTTCTTTGTATATGGGCTGCATACAATTGATGAAATTTTTATAATGGTTAGTATAAAATAATGTAATAAATTGGATTATTCAATATCAAATAATTCTAGTATTAAATTAAATCCCTCAAAGATAAAATAATGAATAAATGGCATGATAATGTACAACATATCATAGTAAAATGATGAATGAAGGAATAAATTGAGTTATGATATATCATAAGAAATCAATAGAATAAATAAATCCATTTTCAACTTAAAATGTCTAAATTAATGGGTTATAATCAAAAATCAAAATTTTCTGGGAATACATTTTGTTGGAAACCTTAAAAAATACAATCAATGTTTCATTTAAAGTTATCTTATATAAAGGTAAGAGATGATCCAATTACCATATCATAATATTCAAATTAGACCTATGAGTGCACTGAAGGGATATATAGTATTTTCCCCCACCCATCATTTCACATTTAATGCATTACATTAGTATAAAAAATATTAACTGGAATAATGTTCAAGGAATGAAGATAATAAAAACATATTATTATTGGTCAATGATACATATATGATAAGTTGTTCCCATATTTAATAAAGAAGTACATATTAAAAATTATCAACACCCAATCAAAGTGTTAATAAAAATACATATTTAACAAGAATAAATTTATTTTAAATGGTAGTAGAACAATAAAATGATTAATAAATCCGTCAAAACAATTTAATGATAATTTAAATTAAACAAATAATATACCCCAGGATTGTCAAACTAGGTGTGTAGAAAGCATAATTCTCATTAACTAGATAATTATCGAGTCAAATACCAATACATAGTTTTCATGGATAAAACCACTATGTATATTTGTAACTAATTGAAATCGACATGTAGTATTGGGAGTGGGATTTCGTTACACAGAAAAAATATACTTTTTAATTTTTGGATGGTTTTATGTATATAGAATAGTACAAATATTATTACTACATGAAAAATTTTATAAAGAGAGGGAATATCCAAACTCTCATATTAGAAATATAAAATTAATTATAATACAATATAATAACATTAAGGGTAGTATATGAAAAGGGAATTACAAAATAATTCACAAAAAATGTAAGAAACATGAAAATAAAAGAGGATGATTGAGGACCACTACAATGATGGGTTAACAGCATAGAAAAAAGTTATCATGTGAGGTAAAATATAAAATATAACATAAAATATTAACCTAAAATGTAATTCATTCTCATAAAAATAATGTTATAATAAGAAATGTAAATTAAAAAATACAATACATTATATGTAATGAATTTGATATGGAAAGAGGAGGATTAAGGGCACATACCATGGAAGGATTCATCATAAAGCTATAGATGGACTCTTTATAATCTGCAAAACTACCTTGTAGAGACTATTAAGAGTATAATTGAAATATAAATCATGCTAAATGTCTTTTGGGAGAATTTGATGTGGGAAAGGGGATATTTATACATGAGGAGGGGTGGGCATAAGGGTTAAATATATATTATTTAAATATATTAGATAACTAATTTTTGGTTTAGTGAATTACAAAAAATTTTATATATTATTAAGGACATAGAAAATGTTTTGTACATCCTAATAATTCCCAACTAAAAATACTTCTCCTAACATACTTATTTAATGCCCACAAAACAAAAATTACTTTTATTTCAAAACTAAAATTTATGGTTCCAAAAAGAAATGAAAAATTTACTGTAATCAAAAAATATATTTAAATTTTTTTATACATAAATAATGTGATATTTTTTTTAAAAAAATAATAAATTCAATATCATGTGGAAATAGAAATTATTCCATAAAATCGTAATTCCTTTCAGAGCAGTCATTTTTAACTTTTTATCTAGAAAAATAACATTTTCAAAAAATACCCAAAAAACACCCTAAGATAATTTTTAGTTGGTCTATCCAAAAAATGATGATTAAATTTTAAAATTAATTATGTAAATATTATATTTTAAAAAAGTTAAATAAATATCTTTAAATTTTTTAATTTAGTTATTTTTTTGAAGAAAATTACTCTAACACTTAAAAAAATCACATAAGATATCATTAAAAAATATTATAATTTAGAAATAATTTTATAATAATATAAAATGAAAAGAGAATTTATTTATAAAAAATACAATTATCATCAATATTTTTTTATTGGGTGATATTTACATTCATCAATATATTTTTTGTTATATCCATAAAATAGTAATCTCGGTCTCTTAATTTCTTTTACATAGCCAAGAATAAATATTAATAACTATATTATTGGGTAATAATACATATTAAAATCGACTATATTATTGAAAATTATAACTACAAATGAAATGTTTTCCTATAAATACATCTTTATTCATAGTTTTTCACTCCCTGTATTTCTTGTAAATGTTATTACACATCCTTTGATAATGTCCATTTTTTCCCTAGAACATCCCTTCCTTCTTACAATATTTATGGTATGATCAATACACATTGTCGATTTTAAGATGATAAATATTTTATTTTATGTACTATTATACAATGTGAATATCCTCATTCCATTCCAATTTGTACAAGTCTATATTTATGAAAAAATTGAAATGAAATTATGAATTATAATACAATTTCTACGTAGAGACTTATTCTAACAGTGGGTATTTTACTGTATATGGTCATATAATAAACAAATTTGTCCAAATGAATGAAATTAATATTTTATTTAATTTATATTATGAAATTTTTTACATAACCTTTTAAAATAAATATTTAACTTTTTTAAAACAATTTCATATATTAATATAAAAAACTATTTCAATGCACTAGAATGATAATTAAAATATTATAATAATTTAATATTTGTATATAAACATATATAAAATGTCAAGTGAGAGTACATCCTAATTTATGTATATAAAAAGTTAAATCACTTTTTTTTAATTATGTTACCATGACTAAAATTTCAAGATTATTTGAAAATATATATATTAATAAAAGGAATGTCAATATAAAATAAACATATATATATAAGAATCATATATATAATAAAAGATATGTAAAAATATATATAAAATAATGATGATAGTATTAGTGAATCATGAAGGATGAATGAATGTGATGTTTCCTTATCAACCGTCAATCATGGCTTTGAGCCCTATGTGGATTCCTGATGTGACAAGTTGTTTTGCGTCCTATGAGATGCTCTGTCGATGAAATCATTTTGAAAAATATATTCCAATTTTATATGAAAAATATTTAAAATAATAACAAAGGTTATAAATATTTTTTATTTATAATTTTTTATTTTAAAAGAAACTTTTATTTAGTAGTTGTATTAAAATTTTAGAATAACATATCATAAAACCAATATTTGGAATTTTTATTATGTTAAATTTTATGATTGTTATTTGTATACAATTTTATAAGAAATATAATTTAATATTTAAAATATTATTTTAGAAATATTTATTATTTCATAACTGGTGGTACTGGTGGACTCGATGATAGTAGTTAATATGATGTCTTGGTTGAACCCATAAGAATGATTTCATGATTTTCTATTTCATTGGACATATAAGATATTATAATGTATTTATACTAGACTACTCTTTACTATTTAATCTGATGATTGATCATTCTACAAAAGGGGTGATGTTTTATTAGTGTGGTATGAGTGAGGTGTTATTCTAGGATATAGAGAAGTGATTGAACTTAGTTTCTTGGTTCATGTTGCATGAGAGAGGGAAATAATCAGATATATATTTTGATATTTTTTGGGGGGATTATGTGTTTTTATCAATGTAGGAAGTTTTAGTAGTGGATGTTAGTACTTTAAATAATTGATCACATTGGAATAATTATTCTTCTCATGGTCTTGAGTTTGATCGGTTTTTATGCTCTATGGTTATGGAAATTTTATTGATTTAGAAAATACATTCTAGTGATCATTAAAAACAACATATTGAAGTTTATATTTTATTTTATGGATATAAATATATAGAAGAGGTGGTGGATTGAATAAAATTTTTAAATAATTTTTGAGATGATATATACACCTAGGATGGTGAGTATTATTAATTATTTTAACCTCCTTGGCCCAATGTACAGTCAAATGGTGCCCCATATCGGGATTACCATGAGACCTCAGGCATACCTCAAAGTACTCCTAAAGATGTTGACATGTTTCAATGTTCTAAGGTTGTATTCTGAGGAGAATATTATCCATATTTATAATGTGAAGTAACATATTAATTTAATAAAAATCATAAATCCTTGATAAAAGTCAATGTTAACTGAATAATTGGGAGATTTAAATCATGATAATAAGAAATAAAGATGAAATACAGTCATTAAAATAATATATCCCATTCGATTCTTCCACATATAAAAATGAAGATATAATAAAATAAAATTATATTTATTTTCAATATACAATTTTTCCTCTTATCATCCAATGCCTCTAATCCTACTCAAGATCTGTCAAAATGATCATCAATAACATAAAAGAACTACACCAAACATGTGATTTCAGTAAGTGAGAGTCCTTCTAGAGTACCAATGTTCAATGGTTTCCCGATTATGATATGATAATATAACTTCACATGGAAGCACCATTTTTGTCCCATATAAAACCATAAAATCTAGTTTCTATGAATGTTACATTCATTGAATAACTAAGGAACTGATGATTTACAGACAAATATACCTCCACCAATATCTAGGACTAAAAACTCTGATCATCCATACCATCTTTAGCCAATTATAACATTTCTATGAGAATATATTTCAATTAGGACTACCCTATATGAATACACTTAATCATGGGGATTTCCAAATGCATCTTTATAAAATAATGATAAATTGGACTAAACACTCATTATCAATGCCATAAAATCCATAAAAATAGAATCTATTCATCTCTTAATACTCAATTTTATATAATAGATCAAATAAAATTTCTATTTCTATATGAAATCAGTGATCATTTTCATCTCATTGTCACTATGACATCCAGCTAGTTCCTAGGACTATTATCCTTGCCAATCTGATACTTATTGTTACATCATCTCAACTAGTTTGATCCTTGGGGAGACCTAGGAAACCCATAAGAATAATATAATGAAAAATACCATAGTCAAACAAGTAAAAAAAATCCCATGAATTTTATCAAACTATGGTATTTATGGCATCACATATATTCCTTATATTGAATTATATAATCCCAAAAATTCCACTATGGGTTCCAAAGTAGAATCAATGTATACAAATTTGGTATCCACAATTACTATTTCACATCAAGTCATATCACATAAGTATTACATGATGATAAAAATGGGGATCCTATGAATCTTTACTATCGACCATCAAATGTAGAATGAAATCCCCAAGGAATTTACTAAATTACTTAGTGTGTTTCATTGATATTTATTATTAGGTTTTTCCATGGTAACACAATATATCACATTTGAATATATATATATACATCTATCTGTGTGTATGTATGTGTCATATCATTGGAGAAAATCATCCAAACTCATTTGACAAGTCGTAATTTTTATCTATGTATCATGACCCAACATATCACATCCTTATTATGAATAATCATTGAAAAGGGTTCTCTGGTGGAACTCATGATCATCAACACTGATTACCAAGTCCACCCTCTCCCAAAGTTCATATGTCACATAATGACATTTTGGGGTCCCCAAAGTCTCTTGGATCACTCCCAACATTCTTACACTATGAAGATGGACATAATCTGATCCCCAATTCATGATATCATAGTTATTTCCTAATTTCCCACCATTACCCCAATATCTATGGGGTCATCCCACTCAAATAATCATTCCGTAGATTGGGTGGAATACTCTCCCACTGTTAATCTTAGTGAAGATGATTGCTTCAAGGTATCATACATGACCATACCCTTGGCTATGCTACCCAAGTAAACCCTCCTCTCTACATAGTGGTCAGTTGGATAATATTCACATGGTACAATACTACATATTTATTCCAATTTATGTAACTCACTCCTCTCAAGGGGTTTCGAAATCCCAAGCCAGCTGATTGAGTTTATATATTGGACCATTAATGACTGAGAAATCCAAATAGAGCATGTGGTTCCAACATGTCGCCAACAACATTTCTAATTTAATTTTTGGATTCATTTTAACTTTAAAAAATTAAACATTATTAAATTGTGACATTATCCAAATTAAATCAGACTGACATACCACATGCATATATTAAACGTATCCCTCTAAATGTAAGATTCATAAGGACCACCTACCTCAACAGATGTTATGATAAATCATCCCAATCATTTACCTACATATACCAAGATGAAGACATGTTTTCTCATCCATTAACATCATATTATTTATTATTTCATTCAAATAACCATAAATATTATATGGTAGGATAAAAACCTTGGGTTGTACAATGTCAACAAAATCAAGAGAAGCCATGTCTGTTTAAATCCCAAACACCAATAATATGAGGTAAAAAAATCATAAAATTTTATTTTTATAAAAATAAAATTTTTTTCCCAAAAATTCCATTAATCCTAAATAATTATCATAATAGCATTCTTTTCCTCTATGAAGTAATGAATAAATTTTTAATGCCTAATGAGACATCCCTTATGAGCATTATATAAAATCCCCATCAAGCACAATAATCTATTTAATATGAAAAAATATTTCATATTATAACCCCATACGATGAATGAATGTAAAAATAAAGGGAATTAGGGATTAAAACTATAATAGTTGGGTAGAACATACCAAAAAACGGTATGACTAATCCCCCTAAAAACCATCCAATCCAAGGGAAACCAATATATGGTGAATGTCTGATCATACCTCTATGTATGTGAACATCATTTGAAGAGACACGAGGAGGGTTATATAAACACTTGATATTTTTTTAAATATGTTTATTTTAATTATTTTTATCTCTTTGATGTATTTATTTCATGAAAAACTAAAAATATATTTTTTATATATTAGAGAACTATGACTAGCGTGAATTATACCCAACACCAAGTTATCGTTCACTAAATGTGATATAAATTTAAAAAGACATACATGGAACATAAATATTAGCATTCCAAACAAGCCAGATTTACTTTCTTGGATGGCTTACATAACACGCAATATCGAGTTTTACTGAACAAAAATATTTTATTAAAATGGTATCATTTAATATATTTAAAACAATCATAGTTGTTAAATTAGGGGTAATAAATAGTAATATCAAATTTTTTAAAATTTATAATTTTAAAAAATAATAGATGAATTCTATTTTTACTAATTAAATAGAAATGAATATGAAAAAAAATTGATTATAAAAGAAGATATTAATATTTTTATGGTGAAAAGGAAGCTTTACCCGAATAAATTAAATTAATTATAATTAATGAGTGAAATTAAAGCATGATATTTTTTATATATAAAAAAAAATAATTTTTAAATTCATATAATATATTTTATAGGAATAAGATAAAATCAAACACAATATTATGATTTAATCCAAATTTTTTTGTTAATATATTTTTATTTCATTTTAATGGACAACCATTTTAAAATTAATTTTTTGAAATAATATGTATTGTATATGTAAAATTACACTATATCCTTGTAATAGGAATATAATAATTAATTTAAGGTAAATTTTTGGTATTTTTCTATTATGTTTTTTTAATTAATTTCATTAAATAGAGAATTTTAGTTCGAAACTGCATTTTTATCTAATTAATTTATATGTATAAACTATATTTTAAATTTTTTAATGATATAAATATAAAATATTTTTTTAATTAATCCGATTTAGTTTATTATATATTATTTCACATTTAATATGGATATAATAACATAAAAAACATATGATCATTCTAACATTAATTATATGTTGGGTCATCCTATCTATGAGATTAATATTAAATAAATTTATTCAAATTATGTTTATCGAATTTGGAAAAAAGGATTATATATTTTGAATAATAATAATATTTTAAATCTAATTATGTTAACATAATTTTTTATCAAAAATATTATAGAATGCAAATAATTTTAAATAAAATAATTAAGAGAAACATTATATCATCAAAATAATAAACCTTAAAAATAAAAAACAAAAAATATAGAAATTTTTGTCCAACTTCCATTATCATTCAATATTTCGATAAAATCCAACCATTATTGTAATTTTTTCATGTAATGAATCAACATGATATCTGAAAATTTCTATCGAATTCCCTTGTCAGAATATTACAAGAGTGCCACTCTTCCACTATAAAAGGTCGACTCTCCCAGCACTTCCTCACACATCCAAGGCCATGTGCCTCACCAAATATATGTTAAAATAAGCTAAAAACATCACATTATTCATCCTTTTAGCCTCTCCTTTGCAGCAATGTCTTCCATGTAAGAATTTTGGAACAAAACCAAAAGGAGTTACACGATTAAGTGTTAAAACCTTTTCTCAAGCTCCATATAATTGTTTTACTTCTCTACAACTAAATTAGCAATGGTAAAAAATTGTATATAAACAACTATATCATAAATTTACTATTAATTTGTATGAAAATTTGTTGACCTACAATTACAGATACCTCCATCTAATGAGTAAGAAACTCACAATTTACGGGTATGGTGAACTATCTGTTAAAGAAATAATGATTGTTTATTTTCAATTTACCACCACCAATGAAGGAAATTATGATGGGAAAACTATTTATATATGTTATGTGTTTTATTTATTATTTAGTTAATATCCTTATTCCTTTTACAACAAATATCTTCATACATTCCACTCAGTGTAAATAAGATAATTTTATTTGATTAAGTGTGAACTACCGCCACTCAAAGATATGTTATTCATTGACACTCTATATAAAATGTATAAAAAATGATTTTATTGAAACTATATTATATATATGAAAAAAATAATTCAACATGAATTATAATATATATATATATATGTATAATTTCATAGAATTCATTAATTATGCCAATTAAAATTGAAAATATTGTTCATGCCTACACACAACATACCGTCTCTATGAATGGTGAATTCCATTTTGTACTTCAATATTTTATAGATTACTATAATAAAAATATAATTTATATGAATGAAATTTATATAATATTTTATACTATGTAAAAAATTATATATGTATAATGATCAATGATAATAAAAATTAAGACACAAGCAGAAAACACAGTGAATATTACCTGAAGTGAAACATTAACATAAAATTGTTGAAAAGATGGTGATATAAATTAATAATAAAACAATATATGGAATTTTATATAATAATATTTCTGTTTATAATATTTATAATAAGCATAAAATTATTGTTCTTGATGTTTGTATGAGTATGAAGAGTTTAAAGATATAAGGTAATGAATTTTTATCTGACTTTTTGTTTACATGACATTTATGTTGTATTCAATACCCATTTGTTCTCTATGGGGTGTATACTTTACATTTATGTATTATATAAAAAATATAATTATATTTTTTGTATTTAATTATATATTTTATGACATTTTTTTCATGATATTTGTGTTTATAAATTTGAAAAATAAAAAAGTTAATTTTGTATCAACATTTCTTATTTGAGACACATGCCCTGTTATGAAAATATATATTCCCATGAGGTGTATATAATATCCCGGAATTTTTTTTTCTTGAATCTAAATATTATAATTATATTCTAAGATTCATTTAATTTCATTTTCTTAAATGGAGGGAATGGTTCAATGTTAACAAGTGGTATGAGTTTCTAGAAATAATCTCATATTTTTTCAAGATTGTTTATGTTTGTGCTTAGATTGGTGAAATATTATGATCCATATCTCAAGAAAATTCATTAATTTTTTTATCCCACTATTAGTCATTATTTATTTATGTATTGGTTCCATTTATCTACACAGTGGTACAAAATATAGTTAAAATTGTTTTGTAATAAAGGCCATCGTTACAATCTCATTGATCGAAAATCTATGTGCCTTGAAAAACATGATTTCTAAAATGTGATTCTAAGAATTTTATATTAATGGACAATGATAAATAAAATATATTTTCACCCATTTTCCATTTACAAATGTTTTTAGAGGAAATTTTTTATCTCTTTCCGAATGAGTCATTTTTCTAACCTCTTTGTCTTGTAAAAGGACTGTTCTTTTTCCTCGTATGACATGTATTTTTTTATCCTCTATAAATCTATTATTGATATAATAAAATTTTTAAGTTTAAATTTAATTAAATTTTATTAAATGATATTTTCATAGAAAATTTTTTCAATAGGTTTTCAAGATTATCTCACAGGTTTCATGTAAGAATAATTTTCAACTATTTTCACGATTTTTTCATATGTTTTCAAGGGAAGCAGTTTAAAAAATTAATTCAAGCACAATTTACATGGTTGAAAATCATTTTAAATAAAATTTATTTCAAAAACTTTTCACGATTTTGTTAATAATTTTTCATGGAAGATGGTTTTCAAAAGGGTTTCAATCATTCTCTATTTGTTAAAAAGTATATTATTATAAATAGATTTTAAAATAATTTTTATTTTAAAGATTGTATTTCAAAAAACAAATAATATTTTCCACAAGAAAAGTATTTACAAAACCCTTTCAGATTTTTTTTATTCTAAAATATCATCTGTTGATGTTTCTTATTCCATTATAGGAGATAATACAAATGTTTCATTCATATCCCTCTTTAGGTGGACCATGTTTTAATGTAATGTTTTTTATGATACATGTTTCTCTTTCACATGTTATATGATTCTAAAACCTACTTCATTTCATAGGTTATTCTTATGATTAAATGATTATGAAACCTACATTGTGTTCTATAGGATATGATATGATTAAATGTTTATGATACCAAATTTATTTCAAGGGTTATGATATGATTGTTTATGATTTTTGGAACAAGTATGTGTTATTTCATTTTGAGATTACAGGGTCCTATTTATTTCTCTAATTCATTGTCTTTGGATTTATATCTCCTGAGATATACATAAATGGAATGAGAAATGAACATGAATATTTATTATAGGACTATAATAAGAAATAAACTATATTGAGTATTATAGGGATATAACTACGAGTGAATATGGTTTAGTAATACTGAACTGGAATGGGCTATGAACCAGGTTTAGTAAAGGACATTTTACACTAATATAGACATGGGATAAATTCATTGAATATTATATAAATAATTATATAAGATTATGTGTCTACCACAATTCCGTGTTCCATTCACATTTTATGATTTCATGGATTATATTAATTATTTCGATATGATTCATTTATTATTAACATTCATGATTTTTGACATGATTATTGTTAATGATCTTTTATACGTAGGGTGTAATATTCTATTTTGATGATCATGTTATCATACCATTATGCTCATGATTTGGTGTAGATGTTTCCATTGTCTAACCTTACTGATCATTTGAGCTCAACATTTTTTAATTTTATTTCCCTGTCTTAGGAAGATATATTTCTTTTATGATATGTATTATAGGGGAGATTGTCTGGGAGAACATAGTGGGAGATAGTTTAGCATGATCATGTACTGGAGAGAATTATTTAATTTTCTAAAGTCACTAAACTATTACAGTCATTTGGAATTTATTTGTTTATTATATTATGTATTTTTCAAAATTTATGTAATGTTAATCATTGAAAATAATGTGTCTTTATAGTTGGTATCATGAAATATGTTTAGAAATTTTTTTGAAAATATGAAAACATTATCGAGATCCCTTGGGATATTTCAATGAATTTGTCTAGTGATTTTCAAAAGGATATGTATAAATATGATTTAATGATTTATAAAATGTCCTAGAAATTTGGTAAAAGATACAATTAATGGTTTCCTATAAATAAATATATGTTTGGATACTACATGTGGATGTGACTCTAGTACTAATGTACCTGGGGGTAAAAATATTATATTAGACAATCTGAGCCAAACTTGGGTTAATTTGGTAACATGACATTGTGCCTTGTCGTATACATGGTTTGACACTCCCAAGGGATATTCATTGGTAAGTCACATAAAATTTAATGAACCATCATGATGGATTTAAATATGTGTTGGCTATAAATTACCAATAATGATATTAGGGTGTCAAATATTATGATGGGTTTCATGATTTAAAATTTTTATAAGTAATTTATTTCATGACTACGTGGCATTATACTGCAATAAGTATTGATCACGCTATGATTCTAGTATATGTAAATTGATCGATCAGGAAAGATCAAGACCAATATTTAATATGGTGGGAAATTTGGTGATGAATATTCACATGGGATGATCACAATGGTGAAATATGTTGTGATAATGCCAACATAGTTTTCATGAAACATGATTAACAACACATACCATAACCAACTCTCATACTATCTAAGGGAGAAAAAGAATGTGTTTACTAAGAGTTTATGTATAGGATACCCTATAAGAAAGAATAGTCAGTTTCCTTTGTCTTAAGAATCTAGAAAAAACAGCTAAATAATGGCATAGAGGAATAATAATATGATTTGACTATAGAAAAGAAGGACATGAAGTACGTGACTGAATGAGAAAAACTAAGTGTTTATTTCCTGAGATGGATGAGAATATTGGTCTTTATAATAAATTATTTAATTTTAAGTGTTCTATGTGTAGAATTTATGGTCATTATGAAACTCAGTGATCCAAGATAAAAGATCCCAAAGTGAATCAACAAGGTGGTACAAGTTATGGTTATATTATAGATGAAGATAATATTATCGATGAAATGACATGGGAAAGAATTATAAAATAATATAATGAAGTAGCATTCTTATATATTCTTGATATAGTGGTGAAATAATTTTTATTGTATTTTTATAAAAATATTATCTTATATGATTGAGGAAATATAAAAGTATTTTTCTACATATACGTTTTTCTCAGTATTTACAATTTTATGTATATTATTTCTGATGGATTTGTAATGTGAGTTAATAACCATATGATATTTTGAATATATGATAATAAACCATAATTTGTGCTTTATGTTAAGATATTATTGTATGGATAATGATATATTGAATATGATTAAGAAAATTCAATACTAATGATCACTTTGAAACTACGTGAGGACTTATTGATATGTGATTTTTGCTATAATTGTTGCAATTTACAAAAAATTTTGATTTATGGAATATACCCAACACACTTGAAATAATGAATCATCAATGTTTTTAATAAGGATTAATTTAAATTATGGTTATTACATAATTTCATGAAAATATTTGATGAGGGTATTCACATGTATAGAATTAGAAATATAAGAGCTCCATTGTGATATATAGAGGAATGAATACTAAGAATATTTCATGACATTATTTATAATGTTTTTTATATTCTTATTTCAAAAAGATTATTTGGTTATCCATTCATGAAATGTTTAATTCAAACATCAGGGGATGATTTTGTTTGATGAGGTTGTATAGAAAAACATAGTAAGAAGTCTTTCTAGTGATTGACCTTATTTCAAAATTCTCCATCATATTTATTTTGTAAAAGATGTTAGTCTAATATGGAAATAACATCATCTATCGTAGGTAACAACCAATCATATTTGAAAAGGTATATGGTCTTTATCCCATGACCATAGGATGATAATGATTCCACTCCAATCACTGGAATGTATGATGTATTGATTAATGTGTAATTTTTTATGATTAATTATTCATGATGAACTAATAGTGTAAATTTTTATGCTTAGAGGTTAATGTGTTAACCATATTGATTATAAAGAATAGTTAGAGAAAAATAACTAAGATATTCATTCTTTTATGGGCCTTAATATATGCTTAATGGGTATTTTACTACATGAGGTATCAACGTTAATTTGTGGACATGCATTTATGGATGTTAAGGAAAAAATAGAAATGGATAAAAGAGGATGTATAGAAAGAAATTTGGATTATAGAAATTTATCAGGTATTTATACTTCATTATATTAATTTTCAATAAATGAACAACTCAATGTTAATATAGTTATACAAATTTTGGTTCCTAAAACCTTAATATTTTTTAATTGATGTCCTTTTTAATCACCACATATTTATTACCTTAATGACCGTAAAAATTGATTACTCAGTCACATGATTGTGGATTTTGAACTTAATAACTTCCTATAAATATTTATATTTTTCCTCTATGTCCATTATTCACTCACAACATGTGTTACCCTATATGGGAAACCAATTATATGTTACTTTTGGGTAATTATTTATGTTTTTAGATTTCCCTTTTTAGGGATTTTTTATTACTCATTTTTAAGATTTTGGTTTCTGGTAATGTGTATTTAATACATTTAACCTTTGATAAGAGAAATAAATTTCTAGGTATAAATAAATTTTATATGGAGATTAATGAAACACCATACTAATGTTTGAAATATTTTTTCTGAAATAATTTTATCTTTTTGATATTTTCATTTCAGGCGATATTGACAGTATTTTTTATATTAAATCTCTATGATAGTATTGTGTTATAATCTAAACCAAATATAACTTGAATTCATATGTTACAAATTAATTTGAAATGAATATGAAACCCATATAAATATTGAGTATAATATTATAATTTTTATAGTCATAATTATGTTTTACCCTAATAAATTTTATTAATTATAATTATTGAGGGATATTAATTTAATAAATATGTTATATATTCAATAAAATAATTTTTATATTCATCCAATATATTTGACACACATATGATATGAACAAACCCAGTTTTTTGCAAAAAAACAGAATATTTTAATAAGGCATTTTTACCACCATTTAACGGAGAACCCATTTAAATTGTTTTTAACATTTATGGTTTTAATATGTCAATATGAACTTTATATTTAATATTATTACATAATAATTAAGATATGGTAATTTTTTTGTATTTCTCTATGATATATTATTTTTCTAAAGAATAGTTAAATATATTTATTTTCTGTTCAAAATAGCTTCATCATATAATTAATTAATAAGGTAATATTATACATTAAAGTAGTTTTAAAATATTAGTTAGATAATTTTTTTTATTAATTTATCCAATTTAGGAAATTATAAAAAAATTCACATTCAAATTGGATATACAAGTATTGTAACGTTTTTATCATTTTTGGTTTAAAAACCTACAGTGTCATCCTGTTTGACGGATTAATTTTAAGTTAATTTCCAACACATTTATTGATAGAATTTAGAAAATAGGATTAAATGATTTGAATAATAATAATTTAAATTTTTTAATATGTTTATAATAATTTTTTGTTAAAAAATATCATTGATCTTTGTTAAAATATATTACAATTATTAAGTGAAAAATTAAGTTAAAAAAGTAATTAACCTTTAATTTAAGACCCACAATGACCTAGAAACATGCTAATTATATATTGGATGAAAATATTTACACCACATACAAAATTTTATCTAATTGGTTCCATTATTGGATCCATGTGTCTTGTGAATATTAGGTATGGATTTCCTTTTTAAAAATATTACAATTGTGCCACTCCTCCTTCACTATAAAAGGACTCCTCTCCTCCAACATCCTCACACCAATAAAGACAATTAGACCAAAAAAACATCTAAAAAATATAACACAATTCCCTATATAATATTATAATCCTCACCTTTGGATGAAATTGTTCCATAGAATACTTTTTGGAAAAAATTCAGAAGTAATTACCAGATTAAGAGGTAACGCCTTCTCTCAAGCCCATTTCTGTTATTTTTTAACTCCACCCCTCCATTCCCTTTTTTACATGAATTTATAATAACTGAAGTATCCAAAATATACATGAATTTTTTTATGATAAGAATTATAACTCTACTTATACACACCTATATGTATTGGGTAACAAACATATTGTTTACGTGTGTTGTGAACTACAGCCTCATAAAATGATGATGGTTCATTTTTCACATAAAACAAATCATTAAAGAAATTTTTGTGTAAAAAATGGTTATATATGTTTTATGTTATATTTATTATGTATTAATTATTCTTTAATCCCATTATAACAATCATCTTTTTACTTTTCACTTGGTGTAAATACGATAATTATTTTTAGTAAGTGTGGACTACCACCACCACAATG
Organism: Viscum album; assembly: GCA_963277665.1. Taxonomy (NCBI): domain Eukaryota; kingdom Viridiplantae; phylum Streptophyta; class Magnoliopsida; order Santalales; family Viscaceae; genus Viscum; species Viscum album. The sequence continues at coordinate 1,225,849,143 of OY728127.1, read as the reverse complement.
GTATGTGATTTCACCACAAACTACATGGAACTTATTAAGGATATATTTAGTGATATTATATGATAATTATTAAATAATAATTCTAACATAAATATAATATATATATATATATACATATACATATATTTCATTTATCTTTTTATTTTTTTTATATGATAAAAAATGTAAACAACCTTTATCTGTACATATGACTAACTATCTCCATGAACATTATTTCCATTTCATTATTTGATATCATATAGATTATTATAATATATATAATCTATATAAAAGATATTTATATCGTGTTTTATATTCATAAATTCATGATATAATTTTAAGGACCAATGGTATAATATTTTAAGACACATGTGAACAACGAAGCGAATATTGCCAAAAGTGAAACCCTGTCATAGAATTATAAACCAGTGGTTAATATAATTTCATAATAAACAAATATATGGTATTTTTAATAATAATATTATTCTATAAAATATGCATCATAAACATACATTTATTATACCAGATGCTTGTTTGGGTATAAAGAGATTACAGACACAATGTAATAGAATTTCTTCTCACATTTTATTTACATGAGATGCATGATTAATTCACCACCCATTCTTTTTGTGTAGTGTTTATACATCCCATGGATATACTAAATGATTATTAATATTAAAAATTTTGATATTTACATATCAATTTTATGTTATTCCTATCATGGGATTTATCATTCAAATGTTACTGAATCTGTAATGTAATTTGGTCTCAGTTTTCTAAAATTGAGTGACATGTCGCATTTTGCACCTATTTTTTAATGAGGAGTATTTTCTAACTTTGAAATGTTATATTATGAATCTTATTATTTTAATGAAATTTTAAGCCTCAATTAAATTAATTTTATTACTTCAGGATTATGGTTCAATGTTACTAATTGGTATGTGTTTATTCAAAAAATATCATCTCTCGTCATGATTGTTAGTGTTTATACAACCTTTTATGAAATATTATGATCCAGAACTTAGTTAAATTAAAGAATTTTTATATATTTTGATTATTAATTATTTATTAATGTTATTTTTAAATTGTTAAAATATTTGTTACATACTATTGAAAAGAATTTATTTTTAATAAATAACATCTTTACCCTCTTTTCATTAAAAAATCTATATTCTATTAAAACCATGTTTTCTAAAAAGATATTCCATGATTATTCTCTGAATCTCCAATAATCATTACAATAAATTTTTTCCAATTATTCCATTTACAAATGTTTTAAATAGAATATCCTTGTCATGTAATTAATGAGTTATTTTTAGTACCTTTGTGACATTAAAAAAGATGGCACTTTTTCACATTGTATGACGTTTTTTGATTTATCCACCATGATTCCTTTGAATATTTTATTTAATTTTTAGATATTATGTTTTTTGAATTTATATTAAAATTGGATTTAAAACAAATTTTTTAAAAACTGTTTAATAAGAATCTATTATATGTTTTCAATAATTTTTATTCAATATATTTTCAATCATGAATTATAAAATTCCATGGAAAATGATTTTAAAAGTTATTTTATGCAACAATATATTTTTTCAGACATTTCTCAAAGAAACAGTTTTCAAAAATTTAAAAAGAACTTTTTTATGTTTTCTTGGAAAATGGTATTCATAACATTTTTATTATCCTTTTATAATTTTTCAAGGTAATGGTTTTAAGAATGTTTTAATGACTTCATTCTATGATTTTGATGTATTTTGGTTTGAAAAGTATTTCAGAAGCTTGTATGTTTTAAAGAGGGGTTTTCAATGAATAATGGAAACATTCCTTAAGAAATGTTTTCAAAATACACATCCATGTTTGTTTCCTTCATATATGGAATCATTTGGTTTTACACTTTCCCTTAGAAGAAATAATCCAATGTTAACATTCATATTCATTAATTAGTGGCTTCTATTATGATGGAATGATTCTTTTGAAACCAATTTCCCATTCACAAGATATATGATTTTTAAACCTACTTCTTTTCATGGGTTATTCTTAAGATGAAATGATTATGAAACATGTATCTTTTTTTTGAAAGTTATGATATTATTAAATGCATAGGAAACCCATTTCAATTCAATTGTTATGATATTGTGGAACAAGTACTCAAGATTTCATTATGAGATGGATGAGACTTATATATCTTTCATATGCACTGGGTATATATTTATATTTAATTATATATGCAAGGATGAATTGAGAAATGAAGTCAATTCAATATTACAGGGTTATAATTATAAATGAACTCGGTTCTGTATTATTGGGCTAGAATGAGGAATGAACTCTGTTCTGTAATATAGTGCTTGAATAGGGTGTGAACCTAGTTCAGTAAAGGTATTTTTGAACTATGATGACCTTCCAAGGAATTCATTTTCTACTAGAGAAATAAACAAATATTATTTTGTTTTTGATGTAATTACATTCTTTATTCTTGAGTAATGATTTTGTGGATTATATTCTTATTTCCTTTTGATTCATGTCTTCAAAGCATCCCAAATTTATTCTTTGATTCTTGTTTATGATCATTCATATGTAGGGTATGATCTCCAATTTTAATGATCATGTTCTCATAACCTTACTCTCATAATTATTCTTACATGTCTTTCTTGATTACCCTTACTGAACAATTGAGCTCACCCCTTTCATTCCCCCAATTATGAAGATATATTTCATATGGGATTTGTCTAAGACGGTTGATAGTCTTGGAAATCCAATTGTGAGATAATGAATCTCACTCATTTACCAATGATTGAGTTTTCATTTTTCCAAAGGCACAAAACGTATATAGTCTTTGGGAATTTGTTCGTATAATTTATTCATTAATTAACAAAATTTATGTAATGTTAATTTTTGAAATTCTAGGGTCCCTATACATTATATTTTAGAGACATCACATCTATTGAAAAATAGTCCATTAGGAATAATTTCAATAACATTGTTTATAAGATATGACTTTTCATCTTAGAAATGTTGTTTTACATTTTTTAATCATTCATTAATTATAACACCCATTTAAAGTAATTCAAAAAATGAACGAAACATCCAGATTGTGAATTTATTATAGATACATTTTTACATATATCAACTACTCTGGTTCATCCTGAACACCATACAAAACAATGGAAAATAAACCTAACCATTAAAACCCTAAAACTACATTATATGAAAATTATAATTCTTGAATACTCATTATATGGCTGATCTCTTAAAATGAACTATCTATCAAAACAAAACAAACATATCAGGTCCCTCGTGAATATTATATACTATCAAGAAAATTTCATTCCAATCTCCAAAAAATACAACATATCAACACTAATTTGTCATTTCAACCATATAGACAACAATTTAGACCTATTTTAGTTGCTAAATCATGATCAACTAATAGTATTCCATCTATGAATTCCAAAAAGGCCTCCTTTGATCAACTACCAACATGAGGTGAACAATTGAACAAAATTGTATCCAATACTCATAATAAATTAAATGGAACCATGTTGGTGATTTCTAATGATCATTTATCCTAGGTAAAACTTAAATAATCAACAATACCAAAATATATCCTATTAATCCTTCCACTACAAACCTTAATTCCTTATGGTTGATCCTAATCAGTGATCCTTCCCCTATCAAAACAACCCACAATAATACAATCCAATATGCCCCACTAAAAAATTAAGGTGAATCTCAACACAATGCACAAAAAATAACATGAAAACAATAATCAAAATCTAGTACCAAAACTTATAATCGATTCCTAATCAAATACGAAAGTTCACCACCACTCTTGCACATGGTTCAAATAGGAAACCTTTTCCCCGAAAGCATTATCCAACCCTCAAAACACACCAATTGAACCCAGTGTGATTTATCAATCTAGTATCAAATATTTTCTATCAAATATTATGATAAAACCTTAAATCTACGTTTATACACATTATCCACCTCCTTAATCGTGCATTCAGAATGCTCACCACCTAAAATATGATTAACATCATGAATCACCTATGCATCAAAAAAAAATAATTATCCCAATTCCAATTATTCAAAATCATCCAATACATCATGCGAAACCAAAAATTTTCATGCATGTGTAACTAAAACAAATCCTATTTACCTACTCATTATATCCAAATTCAATAATGGTCTTCAAAGAAATAGTCCAATTTTACTGATCTAGCATTTACGAAGAGAGTTATAACTCCATTGTAGACACTATATTATATACATATCCAAATAATTATATGAGGTACTACTATTCATACATAAGAAATAACCTAACAATTTTAGTTCCACCTATTCCTTACTCAAAGAAACGTTCTCCTTGGAACATAGTAGAATTCATCTAAAATGAGATCAACATAGTAGATAATATATAATGGGATCTATAAAATAATAATTCACTTATAATAATCCTCATGAAAATCATCAAATTCTTGTATCATTATACACATTTCACTCATATTGAGACATTCCTACAATCCTATCGACACATGTCTAGGATTTAACCAAGATCGGTAAGTCTATCACAACCAATCAAATTTTAGTACCTCCTATACAAAAGAGGGACATCATTTATTTGATCAAAACATTAGGGTTTTGTGCTCTGATGAATTGTATCAATCCCATTTTCCTCTACATTCACATGTCCCCATAGGAAATTATAATATAAAATGGTGGTATGTGAAATCTTGATGTACCGTCCTAATCATTCCAAAATAGTGTGTATAAACACTCATAAAAGTTTCCCCATTTATCAACCCATTCAACAGTGAGTAACAAAATATATAGAAAAATGGAAATACAACTCCAAAATCTACTCTAATTTTCTATATTTATTAAATCATCCACATTCACCATGCACTACTACACAAGCAATTCTCTATAATGATGCTAAATAGTCCCTATTATACAAATCTTTCGTACTCATTTAAGAATATACCCTTGTGATATACCTCAATATTTCCAATCCCAAATATCATGAATTCTTTCTCATATGTATTATATGAATATTCCAATGATACCATCATTTACACCTTCTATGAAATCCCAATAATTCAATGAGTACACATAGTACACCTCTCCACAATTGGTCACTTCAAGAGTTCCATCATATCTCAAATATTCTCTACCATTTTGAAACTATTCCCAAAATGATGTATATCTATCCACACACTATAGTTATTCCAAAACTCGATCAAAAAAATATTTTGTGTTTGATGCCACATTTATCCTTCCATTGAATCATAATCATGTTACCTAAATCTCTGACACACAATATAGTCAACACCACCAATTCCTATAAGGAATTCCCATTAATATTTAATATATTCTATAGCACCGAACATGGAAAAAACATAACATAATGAATATACCAGTTCTCCATGTTTCTAATGAATTTAAACTCTAATGATAACATCTCATTTGGGTAACCATGCTGAATATGACTGTATTCCATTATTAATTTCAAACTCATTATCAATATGAGTCATTTCTCGAAGACCTTTCATTCCATCCTAACACATTTGTTATGAATAGAATAAATCATTTATAACAAGTGAACCTAATAATTTTCCATCTAATATTACACATGGTAACTCATATCCTTTGATGTCCCAAACTAGATTCCCATGTAAAAGTCTCAGGACCCAGATGGAAACTCACTATATTCAATGGAATCAATTCATATTGGATATCATCATACATGACTAACCTTTCATGATTTTAAAATATATTATTGATCCTTATTATCCATCCATATATTGGAGACACATCCATGATGATCTGATTCTCCTTCATTAAAAATTCATCAAATTGCGTACTCCAGGGAATTACATCATTCTCATCATTGTACACCATATCACAGATTAAAAAAAAAATTCAAAAAAATAAAATACATTTTTGTACAATGGATAATAATTTCCAAGAGAACATATATGGGAAAAATCATATTTATTGTTGTTAATACTTTTTAGTGTTTAAATTCTCTTCAGTGATCAAAATCACATAGCATCATGTGAATATAATGTGAACCCATCCTGGAAACATGATTCATGAACACTGGTATCTTGACTATATGATAAGGGATAATTATGCAAAATAAATACTAAATCCTAAAATTTTAACCACATTTCCAATATACAATTTTTAAAATCATACAATAATGATATAAGAATCCAAAATAACAATCGAAATCCCTAATAACCTGGACTTCTTATTGTAACCGATGTTCATAGGGAACAATCACAATATGTATTATTGGATTTAATGAAATACTATGTCAAAACTGTATCATTTGACTAATATATTAAATAAAAATAATATATTGGTCAATTTTATAATAATAATCACATAAAATGATGATAATACATTGTAGCATTCATGACCCTGAGGCTACACAACCAGTTTCCAATACAAGGTTTTCCACAAGGCGTTAGAGACAAATCCTCATATGCCAAAACATTTTGAATAGTAACTGGGTTCTAGATTAGTACCATGGGGATATTATTCCCCCTAATAAGAGTGTATATTAAAAGAATAAATAACCAACATTTTATACCCATGATAAAAATTATATTATAAATGACAAATGAAACAAACAAACCAAAATAATATTTAATGAAATATAATGAAATTAATTTTAACAAGATCACCCACTAAGATAATATCATAAAAAATAAATAAAAAATGGATTTATTTACAAGAGGAACTACTCCATCCTCAAGCCTCACTATCATAGTCTACAAATATTATCAAATTTCCGCAAAAAAATAAATAATAACATACCAGGACTCATCTAACCTTATTCATTCAGAAATTCATAGTTATGATCATCTACCAATGAATCATGGTCATAATAGATAAGTATATTTTAATTACATATTATATATTCAACAACATCACCACATGAATTACTAATAAATATAGTATATATGCCTGTAACATACCCAAAATAAGTAATGATCTATAGAAAAAAATTATTAAAATTACATTGATATATGGGTTAAAAAACATGGAGTACTATACCTTGTTTATTTAGGGTCATAGTGTATATGATAAACTATCATAATTTTTTCAACTCAATTGAAATAAACCATAACATGAGAATTACCATAAGCATGCATTAGGTTATACCTCATCCATACTATTTTTTTTATAATATAAAAATATGAATTTGGATGGATGGATAAGCATCCATATTTGATCAATCTCCAATTTCCACATCTCTTACCATCAACATCTCAAAAGAACAAAATATTCATCCTAGGATTCCCTCCACAACCCATAATAATGAATGTATGGAAGGTTCATACTGGATCCCTAATCAGTCTTTATTATAATAAACACAATTTTATAATTCCAACTAGAATAATCGTTTCCCTATTTGGAATCCCAATCAGATTCATGTAATATCAACATCAAAACTAGTTGAGTCATTGGGGTGTCTTAATAATCCAATATTATTGATAGTTATAAAAATAAAAATTTTAAACTAATTTATCCTAGACATTCTAGGAATCTAAGGGAAACATTGTGTCTATGGAATCCCATATAGACCCAAGGTTGAATCATGACGTCTATGTCGTTCATCACATGGATTGAATTTAAGATCCTATTATTAACATGAGTATCATTGACGATTTCATATCTCTAATACATATCACCACATTCTTGTGACATCCCATCTTGAATCATTATTTACCTTTAAATATTATGGATTTATTTTGATAGTATTCTATTCATACAATCATTTGTCAATATGAAATAAAGTACTGTAAACTATTACAATGTATTCACAAAATTTGAATGTTTGAAGAATAAAATCTAATTTAACAAACGTATTTATTAAGGATTTAAACTAATATATCATTTTGATTAATTCATAAAATTATAACACCAAATTTTATGTAATGATATTTTTTCCATCAAAAATATGTTCCCATAAAAATGGTTTTCATATCAATTATGCACAAATGAAAATTATAAATATTTCCTAAAAATTTTAGAAATTTTATTTGAGTAAATAAATATTTTTTTTAAATAAAAATATCTACAATAACATTGATTATTTTTATAACTATAATAAGAATAATTATTTATCAATTAATAGTGAAAAATAATTATTTCTTAAAAAATGGAAATTTGAATTCTAGTTTAAGAAAAATTTTGTCTGAATTATATCATAAAACAGTGATATTATGATTTATTTGAAACTAATATAATTATTTATATTGCAATCAAAATTTTAATTTAATTATTTATAAGTTCATTTTTTGGAATCAAAAAACTATTACAAAAAATATTGTTTTTTGACCTATAATGGGTTTTTTATAAATTAATATGATATTTAAATATTAATTTTTAATTAAATTTATTGATAATAATTTGAAACTAAAATTTTTAAATTAATTTTAATATTTTTAGAAATCATGTAACGGATGTAAATTATGTTTTAAGTTTAAAATTTCATTTTTCGAAAATGGGTATTCATTGTTATTTTTGTATGTATTTAAAATTAAATTCTATAAATTATACAAATTGAATAGAGGGAATTAGATTCCACATTTGAAATATTCATTATTTTTAAAATTGAATATTTTCATATATTTTTTGTTATAGTGAATAGTAAATATAGAAACATTTGTTTTAAATAGTTATCATAAAAATAGTTTTCCAAACCAAGAGATTAATGTAGAATTTCCACCCACAAAAACAATTTATTATTTTTTTGACAAAATTAAACCCTTCTCCTATCCAACCTTTTAATAATTGGCCATTTTCATCCAAATTCCTAGGAATGTGACCTTATATGATTGAAATCTCATAAGAAATACCATGGCTTCCCTCACCTCAATTATAAAGTGTACCCAAATTTTTCCCTTCAAAACAAATTTTTAGCGTTGTAGCTTTGAAATTAAAAATTCCAAAAACAAAAAATATTAATTAACATAATTTTAGTGCTTCAGTAATTATTTTAATAACAATATTTTAAGAAGAAAAGAAAAATGAAAAGGACACCTCTCCAAAAAGAATTATAAATATTAACCAAGATCACTAAATGTTTTTCATCAAATTCTTATAAAAATATTTTACCAATAAATAATGAAAAATTAATTATCATTAATATTATTAGGTGTTATTATAACTATAGATCAACCATTTACCACCTCATATCAATCAAATCGATTTGATTGTTTAGCTTGTGCAGATGTGTGGATTACCTCTTCGATGTAGTGATATAATACATTTTACATTCCATATATCATAGAAAGATGTTATTTCAGACATAATGTATCTATATGATATTTATAATGTAATAATTGTTCTATAATATTAATAAATTAATATCCATTTTTATCCATTAATTAAAAATGTAAGAACCATTCATGTGTACGTGTAAACTACCATCTCAACAAAATAATGTAAAATAGTTTTCATCACTTTCTAATATAAACTCTTATAAATATTAATATAATTAATATTTTTTATATAAATATTATTTATAACATTATATAGATGATTTAAACATGATCATGTGAAAGTACTATAACCTCAAAACCAAATCACACATGAAAAAAGAAGATGATAATACATGAAATTATATTGATAATGAATGATTATTAATGAACAGGTGATCAAATTTTATAATTAAACCGTGAATTTTATTATATGTAATACTGTATTTCTAATATAGAATTATTAAAATTTTATTTTCTAATATATAATGTGATTGTATTTATGAGGAATTATTTATTTGAGGTTATGTTTTTTTGTATCAATCTAATTATTGTTTGGATTTATTATGCATTAAATTGAGACGATGAAATTATAAGATCAATCTATCTAAATTTTAATATGATTTATTTTCATATATAAATTTCAAAATATCTTTCTTCCTTTAATTTTTTTATTTTTCCATAACCTAGAAACAAGAAAATATATTTTATATGGAACAGATATTGTTTTTTCAATCAGTCGTTAATGTTTTCTTCCATGTCTATATTTTTATTAAAATTATTTCAATAATGTTTTAAATATTCAATGAATATTTAATACATTCAATATAAACCATTTTTGAATGTATCTAACAAGGATTATAATATTTATATTCTCAGTTTTGAAACATGGTAATTTTAAATTTTTATTGGAAATATCGAGTGAATTTTGTAAAATACACTAAATAAACCTCTTCTACACTGTCATGAATAGTCATTACAGTAATGTTTCCTTTATAGGATTATTTTTTTCTTATCAAAATAAAATTTTTTTCCTTTATAATTATTAGAAATTACAGATTCAAAAAAAAATCAAATTAAAACGGTATTTTCCTCATGAAATGTTGTTCTGATTGTTTAAAGGTAGTTTAATCGAATAACAACCATTAATATTTTTTATGATTTACTATAGTTATGTTACAATGTTACCATAAAAATTATTTATCATGATGTTTTATGATTATGATGATGAAATTTTTATGAGATCATTATTCTTTCAATGGGTTATGATTGGATGATATGATTAATTTTTTATGATATTTAGGCACACATTTGTCTGATTTACATGATGTGATGGGTAAACTAAAATTAAATAGCCTTAAAATGAATTTTTAATTATAGATGTCTCATGACAGAATAAATACAAGAATGGGTACTAAAAATAATTTAATAAGGTAAATTTTCAAATAACATGGCCTTGATAGTTACACTCAACCATGGAAATGAAGGAATTGGTAGTGAACTGAATATTCTATGATAGTCTTGGAAATTACTCTTTATTAGGTAAATGACATTATATTCTCTTGAGTGTTCCAAAATGATATATATTATTCTTATAATATGAACTTGGGGATCATAATAGATTATTATTGATTCCATGATCATATGAGTTATGAGTTTAAATTGGTAAATCATTATTTCATGTTTAATGATTAGGAAATATCAATTGAAGGTAATAATTCTATATTATAAATAATATGTTTGAAAACCCTTATTATTATCTTATTCTATCTTTTGATCACTAATAGATATATATAAGGTTTACCAATATTGATAATCATTGTTCAACCATTCTTATGATTACATTCACTTGGTTATAGATAATTTATTTATGTATTTTATGTTTTAGAAGGGTTTGAGTTGTAAAGAACGTAATAGGAAATTATATAGTGTGCATATGTACTAGTTGTTTATATATCCAATTTTCATATTATATCTATCCCTTGTAGTAATGTAATGGTTTTTATTTATATGTAATGAATTGTTCTTATAATTATATATTGAATTTTTATATGTAATTTTTTAGTTTCTATATGTGTTATCAAAAGATGCTTCTGATATTTTTAAAATGTGGATGAAAAATCAGTAATAGAAAGACGTTGGAAAATCCTATGTAATAGAAAAAATCAATTTTAATTTTTATAATGGAGTGTAGTTTCCCTATGATAATACATCATAGTTTGTATACTAAAACTGAATTTTGTTTGAAAAAATATGCTTCTAGGTGTAACAACACAAAAATTATTTGGTCGAGTATATATCAGCCATCATTCTGGTTCATGATTAGTATTCAATTACTATGCCCCATATTTTTTACTCTTAAGGTATATGCTTTAGTTAATTCATATTTTTATTATGAGTCATTATAAAATATTTTAATAGATAATTACAATGGATAACCTATGTTAAAAGACAAGATACATTGATTTAAAAGTATTTATAAGGATTTATAAATGCAACAATTGGGTTTCTTTATATTATGATTTTCCACTATAATTATTGTTTCTTATACAAGTATATTTTTTTTAGTAAATGGATGCGACAATATTGAACTGTGTTGATGGTCAATGTGATGGATAATGCATTTATTGTATTCATGAAACATTGATTTTTTAGAAATGTAACTAAAATTTTTGTTTCAATTATTATGAAAATCTCCCAAAATGTAAACCATGTTATTAATATAATTGATAAAAGGATGGAACGATGAGTTTTTGATTACTTTATTTGGATATTTTCACCTTAATTTAGTGGGTCAATTAATATTATAATTATTTATTAGATTCTCAAAAATATTAAAAAAATTTATTTCATTCGACAATTCATGGTATATTAAATTGTAGTCTTACCAATTTTTCATTGGATATGTGATGGTGGTCAACAATTGATTCTAATAAAAAATTCAATAAAATTGGATAAAATTGACTCCTTGGAGTGGAATTAGTTTAGATGGTGTTTTTTAAATATATATTACCCTATATTATTCTTATGCAGATTTAGAAAAAATTCATTAATCATACGTAGAAGGATGATGAATTTTTTGGTACTAAGGATGTAAATATTAAACACCTTATGAAGTAGATTTGTTGAATTATTAATTAAAAAAAATTTAAGATTGATCGATTCATCTGGGGAACAAAACCTTGTATCTGAAGGAAATTATACAAATGATACCTCAGTTGCTATGAATTAACTATTCAATGTTTTATCATTGTTGAAATTTACAATGTCTCCTCCCATATTTCTTGTGGTTTTGACATGAAAATAAATAATAAATTAAAGGGATATTATAAAGAAATACTATAGATGGAAGAAGTTGAGTCCTTTTTTATGCTAGAAGAGTCGAAATATGTAAGGGAAATTGAATTTATGGGAGTGGTAAATTGTTTAACTGTGTCATATATAAACATTGGGAAATAAAATTTTGAGGTAATTAGAAGATGTTATATAAAAGAAAAAATGGGGATAAATTCTTATAGAATGAACCAACTATACTCCAATGATATTATTTTAATGATTATAGACATTATGCTAACCAATACCCAAAAATGTAGGTTAATGACAATGATCAATGTTATCATGATCTTCAGCCTCTTGACAGAGGGAAATCACATGTGATCACAATTACTAATATAGGGTGAGATAATAATGTGGTGAAAGGTACTCTTATCATGAACTCTATATCTTTTAACATCAGATAAAAATACACTTACACCAAAAATTTTATTTATATATATTTTTCTCAGGGTTTCACATCACCAATCCAATGATTTGATACTGATGAAGTAGTATGAACTCTTAATGGTATGATTATTTAATCTCAACTCAATTAATCTTAACCAAATAATTTTTATTGGAATTGGCTCCCAATAAATCATGTTAATCATCATATAGTATAATTTGACATGTTTTTGGTCATAAAAATAAGTATTTATAAAAATAATACATCAATTTTCCTTCAAGGTATGTCACATTTTAGTCTACACCAATCTATACCTCCCTCTCATTAAGATGATAAATATGAACTTCTACTAGAAATTAAATCTATTTTGTGGGTCATTATCTCTATAAAAAGGGTGTATTAATCTGAATTGGCAATATATTATCCCAAAATCAAATATGTACCTATCTTTTTGTATTTTTTTAATTTCATTCTTGAAGAGTTACCTTATATTCTACTAAATTGTAAAGGACAATTTTCAATAAAATTGCTACATAGTTCCACTCATATTTCAATGATTTCATTTAGAAGAGCATCAATCGTGTTTCTAGACTCAAAGAATATATATTAGCTTAATAATGATTTTAAAATTATTTGGGAAGGTGTGTCACCATGGTTTTCACCAGTAAATTCAATTAAAATGACAAAATGATCAATGTAACTCCTTATATTTTTGAAAACTTAAAAAAATTACGACCGTGATTAATTATCATTTTCCCCATATTTATGGATTTTAAGATCAATTATAAAGATATACTCAAAATGATATCTATTATTTTACTCTTTTAATTGATGGTGAAATGTGTATACATACTCAAGATAGTATAATGTTTAATTTATGGAAATTATGAATCTATTGTGATTTTTTTATTATATGAATTACCTCACTATCATCATGTATTTTGTGAATATATAATTTAGAGATTAACACTATAAATTTTTTTTGTTTCATTATAGAATGTATTAAATTATATCCCATATTCAACAAAGATAATTAACGTAACATTAGTGCAATACTAATGAACCAATGGAATGATACATTTTATGAAAAAATCACAATGTCTTAGTTTGGAATGAAATTTATTCATTTTTAGGTCATATAATCTGGATGGAAGGAATATAGGTGGATGAATAATAAATTAATTCTATTGAATAGAAAAAGATACAAGAAACAATGACTAATATCCTTTGTTTTATCTTATTAGATTAATATTATTTGTTCTTTTTGGTCAATTTATGAATACATTCTAATCCACTCAACAAGTTAACCTGGAATGCACCAATGTTCCTTTGGATAGATGAACATGAATAAAATTTCATAGAATGGAATTGATGGTTCATAAGTGAACCTATTCTAACACTACCCTATAGTGGATAAGGGTTACTAATTTATACTGGTGCATAAGAATAGGGGCTGGGGTCTGTTCATTTGTACAACTATACAATGATATCTTATGCCTTAAACCAACTAGTGGTCCACTATAACAATTACCCCACTCATGTTTTAGACTTACCTATAATAGTTTTTATATTAATGATTTGGAAGAATTTTATATATAAAGAAAGGTATAAAAAATTCTCTATTCATAATATTTTAGAAACACATTCACACAAAAAAAATATTTGAATATTTTCCAAGGGAGAATTTTGGAGTCGTTTAATTTTTTTATAAAATGTAGAAATTTTTTATTGATAAAAGAAGATATTAAACAGGTCTAAAGTAAGGCCATTTGCTAACATCCCGATCATAAAAAGGGATTAATTCAGAAGGAAGATCATTCATCCAATGTAAGTCATGAGTGAATCCAAGATTGGAAAGCCCATCTATGATCCTTCTGGCTTCGTGGAAGGTGTGAGTGGTGATGAATTTAATCCCAAATAGAGAATTCAAACAATCCATCCAACGGGCAGTGAGAGGCCAAGCAAGGTGGATGCTACCATTCCAAATGGCCTGAATTATTGTCATAAAGTTTCACTGTATCCAAAAATTGTTCCAGCTACATAATCTGGAAAATGTGATGGCATGGATGATGCCCATCATCTCAGCTTCCAAAGCGTAAGAGTAACCGCAAGAGCCATAAAAGTATCCAAGAATCTAGTCCAGGTGATTTCTGATGATGGAACCACAACCCACCGATCCCGGGTTTTCTTTGTAGACTCCATACAAATTGATTTTAATCCATTCTTATAGGGGAGGGAGCCAAAATACTTCAATAGTAGAGTGAGGGTGAGGGTAGATCCCCTCCACACCAACACGTCTGAGGATCCCAATGTCATGGACTGAGTTGTCGCAGTGATCTTTTGGGATTGAAGCCACTTCTTGAATGCCACAAGAAATATCATTTTTCCAGCATTAATTTTAAATTAATTATTGAGGAAAATTACTTCATTTCTACCATACTAGATAATATGATGAAGTTCTCTGATAGTCGCAAACAAAAGGTTCTTGATTTGATGTGTAGTAGAGAACTCCAAGCAACTCTGAATATGCATATTTATGGTATCAAAATGCATCCATCTTCACTCAAAAATGTCATGAATATAATGCTATAGAGCGGTTGCTTTCTCACATGAGAGAAAACGATAATTAATATCCTCTCAATGATGGTTGCACATATGAAATTTAGAACAAAGAGTAATCCCGAATGTTTGTAAGAAATTATCCTTGGGGATTCATTGATGGGAAATCAGCCAAAATAATGTAAATCTTGAGGGTTTTATCCAGGCATTGATGAATTTATCTATCCAGGGGTGATTATTGTAAACATTGTTGAAAAAGTGCATATAAAAGCCATTGGAGTTAAGAATCCCATTGTGAGTAGGCTCCCAAATAATTAAATCAATAGTAATAGTAAAATGATAATTATTGAAAGTTTGAGTTATATTCTAAATGATATTGAGGTTATTCATATGGATGATCTAGAGAATTGAATCATGATGGTAGGGAAGGGATTGGTTGTTATCTATCAAGGAGACCAAGGGAATGCCAGTCTAGTTATCAGACCAAAATTTTATGTTGGATTCCATAGTGGACATAAATCTTGAGTGAGACATGATAGAAATTAAAGTACTTTTGATGGAGTTCCAAATAGAAGACATAAAGGAGTAAGAACGTGTATTTCTAAGTCTGTCAAAGAAACACACCCTATGAAAATTCATGGAAAAAGAAGTATTGTGAATAATGTTCCACGTAAGTCTATCTTGAAGAGCCTTAGTGATCTTAGAGAGTTTTTTTATTCCAATCTCACCTTTATCAACAAGTTTGTAATAAGTGGTACCGGGGATAGTCATCATCTTTCTCTCGGATGTACTACCAGTCTAACCAAAATTTTTAATATCCACATTAATGAATTTGAAAAGACATTTTGGCCATTTATATATATTCATGGAGTAAACATGTTTAGAAAAAATAGTGGATTTCACAAAAAAAAATTTCCTAGCCATCGAAAGGGTCATACCCTTCCATAAAGAAAGATGTCGAAGAGTATGGTCAACAATGTGAGAGAAATATTCCACTTTAGGTCTACCCCAAAATATAGGCACAGCAAGGTATGTATAGGGGAGAGAGTCTTCTTTGACAACTTTGATATTAGAGACGGAATGTTTTCTCCCCGAAAGAATGTCTTTACTGAAAATGATTGAAGATTTATTCCAGTTGATGTGTTGACCAGAGACTTCCTAATAGTGGAGAAGGATATCTTCATGTTTAAGAATTTTTCTATTGTATCCCTATGTAAAGATAATAAGGTCATTAGAATAAAGATGATGTGATGGGACTTGTAAATTTTTGGAGGCAGAGATTGGTTTTATGTTCCTTTTAGCAATCTCCTGGGAGATCAGCCTACTAAAGTAGTCTTCCGAAATGGAGAAGAGAATTGAAATGAGAGGGTCACCCTATCTCACACCTTTAGTGTAGTTTAAATAACCACTAGGAGATCCATTAATGAAGATGGAGATGTAAGAAGAGATGAATAACGATTTAATTCTATTTATGAATTTTTCAATGAAGGTGAATTTTGAAAGAACATTATACAAAAAGCTCCAATCAATGGTATCAAAGGCCTTCCCAATATCAAGATTGATAGACACACTCCAACCTCTACTCTTTATGACTAAATTATTAGTGGATTCAGTGGCTATACATATTCATTCATGGATATATCTAGTTTTTATAAAACCAAATTGGCACCAAGAAACTATTTTTCTATAAATCGAAGTCATTCTATTGGAAATTAATTTTGTGATGATTTTGAATAAAGAATTGATAAGTTAGATGGGTGTGATGTTATGAATCTCATCAACATTTTCCATGTTGTGGGTGAGAACAAGGAATTGGGTGTTAATAACATTCAAAAAAATAACTTTGGAGAAGAAATCTTTAACCACAAAACAAACGTCTTCCTGGAGAATTTCCCAATGTTATTGATAGAATCTATTTTTAAAACCATCCCGGCCAGGGGAACTGTTAGTATTAAGACTGAAGAGTGTTTCTCTGATTTCAAGATCAAAAGGGTTTCTATTTAAAAGAGTGTTGTCTTCCCTAGAATTAATAGTGGGAATGATTTCTGGTTTATGGATTTTATCAATATTATCACCATTGAAATTTTTTTCAAAATAAGAGACTAAGTGATTGGAAATTCCTTCATCAGTTTCAAGAATTTGGTCCCCATTTATTTGAAAGGCCTACGGTCTATACGATTTTCTAACCCTATAAAGATCATGATATAATTTAGTACTCTTATTCCCATCAATAAGCCCTTTGGCTTTGATGATTTGTTTTTAATATTATCCTTGAGGTTCAGTAAAGAGATTATTATAGTGGAAATTCTAGTTTCCTATTTAGATTCCTAAGAAAATATTGAAGAAGGGTTGGCATTTTGGAGTTGGTTTAGCTCTGTTTCAAGAAGGTTGATATTATTGTCCAATTCACAAACCTTGTTTTTGCACCAGCTTTTATGAATTTTTATTAACATTTTTTACTTCATCGTTCAAGAAAGCAGTTCAAACTGACCATGCATCTTATTCCAAGGGTTTATGATGATTCTTATACATTCCTGGTCAAAAGACGAAGCAGTGTTATATAAAAAAGGGGCCCATGATTTACACTTTTTTAGGAAAATGAATGAAGTATGGGATGATGATGAGAGGTAATCCTCGTAATGGTAATGCTAGAGATATTGTCCCAGTAATCAAGAGAATGAGTGTTTATAAAGGACTTATCTAATTTACCAGCTACATTTCTATTATAGTGCTTCCTATACCAAGTAAATTTACCACCCATGAAGTTAACCTCTATGAGATTGTTCATTTTAATACATTCATTAAATTCCATAGTGGAAATAAGAGTAGGAGGAGGACCAATTTTATCACCTGAAGCTATAATAGCATTGAAGTCACCAATAATAATCCAAGGATGGAAAATAGAAGCATTGAGATGGGATAGATCATTCCAAAGATCCCTCATCTATTGATACCTATTATAGGCATAAAAAAGTAGGGAAAACATGTTTTTCTCAAAAATGTAGTTACAAGCAACGGTTTGACTCGAATAGGTAGAGATGTTAACATTTAGCAATCAAGAATGAGCAAAGAGCCATAATGATTTTGAAGGGGCTCCATTGTTACAAGCACCTATGTAGTGGTATCTAGTCGGGGATTGATGTAAACGTGATGAAAAGATAATTTTAGGTTCAGAAATAGAAATAAGGATTGGAGTGTGAGTATTGGTGAATCATTTAATGATGTTGATGTTTTTAGGGTTAGAAATTCCTTGAAAATTCCAAAACAGAATATTCATTTAGACCATTTCTTAGTGGTGTTGTCCCCTTTTTTAGAAGTCGAGGTCTTAGAACTGGTGGCAATTCTAGATGATCAATCACTTACAACATTCTCATGGTGTCTATTAATGATTAGGAATGATCTATACGTTACAATTGTTGGAAAGATAACTAGATGGTGGATCTGTTATGTTTAAATAATAATACCTTCATGTCTATGATATGAATCCTAAAATATCCAATATTTTATTTATTTTATAATATTTTTTATTTTCAACTGATGGACCTCGAAATGATGAATGAAAGGGAGAAAATTTTATCTTTCTTAAAAGACTATTCAACCATCGATCCATGTAATGATTTAAGGGGCACAAAAAATGTGTGGGAAGTTAAAAATGATTATGAGAAATGTACTTGAGTTCAACCATGTCTGTTATAGATTGAAAATGGTTAGTAACCATTTCTTAGTCTCATAAATATTAGACCTGAATAATGAAGTATTATAAGATTCACATAGCCCTTCATTCTCTATTCATAATATCAGTAAGAATAGGTATAGAGGTATGAAAGTGTTTTTTAGTGGCGAAACATAATGTGATATATTTTTTAGTGTGTATTTTGGTTCTTGGTCTCTTAGTAAATTAAGAATGAGATATTAAAGATTATGGGGATGTTATAACCATTAACATTATCATGATTGAAATGGTAAAACATTAATATATATTACATCAATGTGATACACAAAATATATAAAGGCAATAATGATAATTTTGTACTATTCAGTATACTAATAAATAAATTAAAACATCATTACTATTAGTGAATATATTTTTTGATGGTCATAAGTATTTAAAAATCATTAAGGATCTTATTTGGTTAAATGGAGTACTATATATTAGGGTATCTGATCGAGATAGGGGGTTACCATAATGGTATGGAATAATTTTTAGTTAATTTAGGAAACAGAAATATACATAATAACTTCCAATAATTCACAAGCATAAGTCCAATTTGATGGAACCATTTAAATGGTGGAAGATATGTTTATATTTATATCCAAATATTTTAAAGGTGGTTGCAAGAAACACATTCCTATGATCATGTATTCTTAAAAAAATATCTATGATATGATAATTTGAAGGGATACATATTATTTCTTATACATGAAAAGGCATAGAAAACTATAAATATGAAATTAATCTATAAATAACCACTATTGGGAGCTCACCTATTTGAAAAAACAATAGAGATGATTAAAACCATTCAGAGACACATCAATGAATCGTAAGGATTATTGAAGTGTTATGTGGAGAATCAATGTTGATATTTATTATTTGATATTAGTGAGATTGCTTCTTTATAAACTTTTTCATAAAATAATCTTATGAAATTGAGATATAATGGAAAGATGCTTTTATGTATATTTTTCTATTCGGTATTCTTCATTGGATTGGGATGGTTTCATATCAGTAATAACCCATACCAAACTTATATAATGGAAAAAATATTTTCCATGAATCTCCCCAGAAGAAGTTCATACCTGATCATTGGCATGTACTAAAATTAGGTGTTATACAGCTTTATAATTATCCTTCCAATGAAGTAAAATTGGAAAAAATCATGGATATTAGAGATAAAAATATATGAAACATTTCTAATGACATGTTTAATATATGGGAACCTGAGGATGCGATGAAGCAACAATAACCTTGTTTATATATATTATAGTGGCACAAATTTAAGGGAAAAATAATTTTACGGTATCTAGAATTTAACATAGTATTATCTTGTTGGTATTTCCTTGAAAATTAACAATATGTATTATATATATTCCCCAACAAGCATCTTAGAGTCCATATTGGCCATAATATAATAAACTGTTGTATACTAGATATTAAACAGAATTGTATGAATAATAATATAGTTTTTAATTAAAAAATAATATTAATTTTAATAACTGAAATTTATATAATATTGTATAAAAAATAATTACAAAATTTTCAGTAAATTAAATATCTAAACTGAAAAAATAATTCTACAAAATTGGAGTTATTCATTTTTTTAAAAGAGAAAATAATAATAAATTTTAAAAATATAATATTTTATTTTACCTAATTAGTAGTTTCATTAATAAATAATCATGTATATATTATCTTTGGGCGGTTTTTATGATTCTTCTCAAAAGTATATCTTTCAGTTCTTTGCAAAAAACGAAGATTTTTCTAAAAAAAATATCATATCTTCTCTTGTAAAAGTTATTTTATGCTTTCAATTTTATCATAATTTAAAATATTTGTTCTTCAAATAGATGTAATAAAATTAATTTCAGAAGTTAATCTCTATTATTTATTTTCTTATATGAATATTTTTTGAGCATTGAAACACATTTAAAAAAAATTGTGCCGACATTTTACTTTTATCTTATCAATTAAATTTCAACTATATTCAAAAATAATTTTAATGAATAATATAGATTGACGATTCAGTTTACTATTTTTCAATGATTTGAGTGATTTTACCTGAAAAACAATATATGTAAGATAATTTTTTATTTAAAAATTCATTCTTCTAAAACGAGATATAGTTGTGGTTTTTACAATTTTTTTAAATTAAATTATGACCAATAAAATATTTAATCTTGTAAATGGTTTCAATATTTAGAAAAAAAATTATTTAATTTGGTTGATATATATTTTGGTCATAATGAATCCCAAAATGGTAAAAAAAAAGTTTACCACTGTTAGGTTAAAATGGGTTTACCGTGGATATTAAACCACCCAAATCATTAAATTTTTTCTTTTTATAAAATATTTAAACCTTATGTTATCCTACATTATAGAATATTGACATTAAGATCTATTCCAATGAAAATTATATTATATCATTGAAATAATATAAAAAATTCTATTTGTGGACCTCACATCACTTATAAATGTGAATTTATCATCCTTAGTAATTCACAGATTTTGAAGCTTCTATCATAGAAAAGGACTATATAATGAAATTCTGAGATTCCTTCCTTTTTTCTAATGTCTTTGGATATAATCTTAATAACAATTTGTCATGTCATTAATACAAGGACATATAAGGTCTCTTAATGAAGAGGTATATATCTTAACTTATATCTTACAATTTCTGTTCTTCTTTTACTGCCTCTAAAAAATTACATAAAAATAGGGAATCAACTATTATAAATATACTGAGGTTTTATTAAAATAATATATAATCCATTTATAACCTCTTATCATTAATATTGGTGTGTAATGTATCACACATGTCTATGTGTATATTAATTCCTCCATAAAGAAATCATATTCATTTTCCATCACCATATTTATTTTGTTTTTATTGTGTTATATTTATTATATAAATATATATAATATTAATAAAATAATAATACTTTCATATGAGTTAATTATAATTTTCTATTCATTCATTATATCGATAATCATAATGGAACATATCTAGTGTGTATATATAGACAAAAATCATCACATAATGATGTAAGTCATTTTTCATCAAGTATACTTATTAATGGTTCTAATTATGAACTTACTGAATATATATAATATTTATACTATGAATGTTTCTGGTCTTTTTGACAAACAGAACCATGTAAATATCTAATCTGTCACCAAACATGGCCCACATCAAATCCTGTTGGGCATTACGGATCCCCACAGGCTAGCACAAGTGCCTAGGTATCATAAACAGAACGTTGTGAATGATTTTCCTGAGATTATAAACAAAAAAAAATTTATCCATTTAAATGAAAATATATTTTTCAAAACAATTTTTTTAAATAAAAATTAGAAATGAATTTCATATTTTTAAAAACACCAAAGGAAAATAAAAATGGTACAAAACAAAAAAGATACAGCCCAAGAACCCTTTTGGAAAGAGGCACCGCCCTCAAGCCAACTTCACAAGACATCACCACAATAGACCTCATAGAAACCCGAACCACTGACCCAATGATTTACCAATACAAACGGCAAAAAACCTGGTCTACTTACACCCAAATGTGTAATTAGGTTGTGAGCCAAATCCCATTAGGATACCACCACTAATATATTCTATGTGATAACCATTTTAAGACCAAAAGAATTGCATGTTTTGTAAATAATAAAAATGCATGTGATAGTTTCTAAAAGATGAAGCACTGAAACTAAACAATTTTGAGGTGATATATTTTAAAGAATGAAAGATTTTCAATAATACAAACATACTACAGAATTTTTCCATCCCATCATAATGTATTCTGATGGTAATCAAAAAATTTATAGTGATCACAAGAAATGGGAAATAACCCCTAGGCACAATCTCTCTATGTGTCCTAGGTTTATCGTATCTCAATGAAAGTACCATCAAAATATTTGTTATCATGCACCAGCCACTACAGGATAACATACCCATAAACTATTGGTCACGTATCACCATTATCATTGTTTATTTAGTGTTTTAAGCATCAATCATTCTCAGTGAAACTGAGGCCAAACCCCTAGAGGTCACTTGAATACTACCTCATGTCCACCCACATAGATATGTGAGTTTACCACTTGTTCTCAAATAGGTTTAACAAGAAAATAAATATAATTTCCTATGAAAATATCACTTCCACATCGCACATTCACTAAACATACCACATGTACATCACACTAGTCAAAAAATCTATTTTTTCATTCAAATGCATTTTGAAATCAAACTCACACTAAAATAGCTCAAAACAGTTTTCACATTTCATTAACACTTCAAAACATCATTTATAAAATTTTCTAAAAGAATTACAAGATATTACAACTCACATAAAATCCCACAAACATATCACTATATACCCTTCTTACCTTCAAAATTCATTTTATCGTCATACTCACAAGAAACAGTCCACAATCATGTTTCACACCCACATCACAATTCTATAAAACATTTTATCAATTTATAAATGATTATAAAAATGAATGACCTCATAAAACCTAAATGTACCAATAAATATCCCATATTAGGTGAAAAAACCAACCAAATATTGAATAGACACTATTTTCTAACATTTTTTACCAAATAAAACATTTACAATTTTTATAAAACAAATCTAAGGGGTGTAACTTTGTCTTGTACACAATACCCAATTCAAAAACCTCATTCAAGGACAAACTCATAAAAATACTTATCCCAAACATAATTGATTTCCCTAAAAATATTTAATAAACCACTTAAATTTTTAATAAAATTTCTTGAAAAAATACCACAAAAGATACACACGAAAAACAAACGTTTTCATAAATCACTTTCACAAAGTACAACATGGTTCTACACCCTAATATCATTCAAAAACCCCCTTTTGTGTCCCACATGACACTAAATCCTTATTAATACATAATTGGAATCCCCTTTCAATAACTAATAACATAATTGCATAATTTATAAATCTAACACAAAATATATCACTAGAGTTACATTTTAAAAATACACTACTTCAATCAAGAGTACGACTATAAAATTAAATTCTTAACCAAATCCATCAAAAAATTGTTTTCATAAAACACACAATAGATTTGAAGCCTGATAAATTGATATACCATTCAAAATAACTCTTTAGAAAATGGTTCCACATGGAATCATATACCTTTTTATTTAAAACCCTTGAATCGTAGTGTGAAACCTCAACCACACCTCTGCCACACCACATATTACTGAAAAGAATCCTAAAATTTTAAGATTACACACAAAGGACATCAAATCAAACCCTATGTTCGAATCCTATCTTTTTAAAATTTTAACACACCATGAAAGAGGGTGGAAACCATAAGGAGAAGTAAGAAACCAAGGAAACAAACACTTACTTGGAAACATATTAGAGTTTCATCCCAAAAAACCTAGCAATGATGGATTCCATTAGATTATGAGGGACCTTGGAAAACTCCCATGACTATTGGGGTCGAATGGGGGAGAATTGGGTTAGATTAGATTTATATTTGGGAGGGAAAATGGGAAATTCAAAAGTATTTATAATCAACTGGTCACACTTGCAGGTTTTTCCAGCATGATTAAGAACTTTGTGGCTAAACTGTGCGGCCTATTCTGGCAACTCAAAAACCATCCATTATCCTCTTATTTCAAGAGGATCCAATGGGTAAAACAAGGGGGAAAGGAATTACAATAATAATGGTTAATAATACCCAAAATAAAACCACATTTTCACCTCATGACTCATCCAACTCATGTGTACAAACCACCTCATCATCTTACCCCACAAGTGGTGCCACTAGAAGTGTAACTAATATAACTCTAAAACACATCAACCTAATACCAAAATTTTGAAAAAATAGAAAGAAATGTACCACACAAAACCCCCAATACTAATTTCAAAGATCATGAATATAGGAGAGACCAACAATTCACACCCATAACACCTGGAAACCAAGACATTGATAAGAACCAAAAGGGGATTTGAATAAAGCATGGAATTGGAACTTTGGGTGTAGAAATTCTCCCCACCATAATTCTTTCCACCCCAAGAATCAAAAAACAAGGACAAGGTAACAAAAAACCCCAATAGATAAACCTATATGCACTCCCCAACCTATATTCTCCACCAAATGAATAAACACCTCCACTGATCAATTAACGAAGGGATAACCCCATAAACCAACACTTACACCATTTTACTGAAATGATTAATCACATTCATACTAAATACCAAAAAAATACTCTATCCTTGTCCAAACAGGATTCTAGAAATTTACCCAAATAGACTACAATGATGAACAAGGTTACACTATCCTTGACATAGGTAAACCATTGCACAGTCCCCAATTCCCACATTTACCCATGGAAGTTGTAAGCAGAGATATAGATCCAAAAAAGACTACATTATACCAATCCAAGAGAATGTACCAATATAATTTAATAGTATGGTGAGACACAAGTGGGCTCCCCACCATAAAAGAAAACAAAAAAAAATTTCGTGATGGGATTAGGAAACTAACAGGGGGAGGCCCGAGAAGATTTCATAGTATAAGGGGTAGACATCCCTTCAAAATTTCAGAAGAAACATACATGTGAATCATAGTAGGTATCCCCACATAAAAAACTAGCATCTTAATTGAAAATCACGGGCTGACATAGGAGGAACACAAATTTGAAAAGGTGAGATGACCACATGGTTAGTCCTCACAGTTTTGGAAACCGTGTACTAATCCTGTGGACCATTCTGACGGCATGGCTTCCTAGAACATGGTCACATCAAATCGTGCACGAACGATGTTCTCATCCATGATGAAATTGGAGGTTTAAACTATTCCAATATTTCATTCTGAAGATAATACTTTGTAAAGGGGTTTGAATGACTCCTGGATTTCCCCAACTATGCGCCAGATTCACTCCACAACTAGTGGCTGGGCTCAGATGATTGAAGCATCTCCGGCCTCATAGTTAGGCTTTGGAATCCTCCTGAATAGAACTTCTTCTTCTGATTCTGCAAACAACTAAACAGAAACCCCAATAAGTTTACCAAGACATAACACATTCTAAAATCACATTACGCTATCCAGAAATTTCGTTGAATCATCGACTTAGAAGATGGGCACACATCACACCTTGTTTCTTCTATGTGAGAAACAACAGAAGGAAAGGATATATATAAACTCCTTCCTACAAAACATATGATTTGATGTTTTTCAAGGGATGCATACTTCCAATATAATGGAGTCTCTCATTGGATTTAATGACATAACCTTTACAATCGAATGAGCTTACAACATCACAATGCGTCATAGAACATGACCAAAGATACTGATTGAAGAAATACAAGGAATGAGATCTAATGCCTAGTCCAAAACAGCACAACAATCTAGAAAGTTGTCATAATATATACTATTGAAAATATTTCTTATTCCAGTGGTTCAACATGAACTCCTTCTTCGAAAAGACTACAATGGACCCTGAGGCCCTCTTAGACCCCATCCACTCTGACAACGCCAGACCACTTCAACCTTCGAAGAATCAACTAACATAAGAAACTAATGTATATATAAATCTTCCATGAGAACCCTACCCTTATAAGAGGATCCAACAAATAAATAAAAGAAATGGAGTAAACTAAATTTCTAATGCTTCAAAAAATATATCCTTATATTGATCAATAGGAGGGTCTGCCAATAGAGAAACAATCTGGGTTTCACATCAGTCATGCACTTACCCTTAATGGGGTTGTACCTTATCCAATGAGAGAAACCAAGGACCCAACCAAGCCAGTTTATTTGTCAAAACATTCCACACAATTGAACTAAAAATATGAGGGGAACAACTGTAATGTCTTTCCAAACATTCCTTAGAAAATACCACTAACCATCTCTTCAACCCACCTTACTGATAGAGCACAAACCAAAAACCCCATTCAAACAAAAGAGGTTTTTGGATTCAAAACATCCCAAAACATAAATTTTTTTAAAAACACATAACAAACACCATCCCAAACTATTCATTGAGAAATAATGTTTTCCTTTAAATATATTTATTGGAAAAAATGGTTCATCAGTTAGCCTATCTAACAATACTAACCCATAGGCCTCACACAGGCATGTTTCTATTCCACACTTGGTGGCCTACACATATCCATCCCAAAACTCATCCATTCATGCCATTAATAATACATCATCACATATAACCACATGCATGTACATTCTCAAAAAAATAACAAAGGTTAAAACAAATATTTGTTCCGCTTTTCCAAGCTAAAACAAAAAACCAAAACTTCCTTTTTCTAAAAACCACTAACCATGAAATGAAACCCAAAGTATAGCTTTCCATAATTTTTAGAAAAAAAAATTCGAATGGAAACTCACTTTCTAGTCATTCAAATCAATTTCATGACATATCCTTCCTTTATGACAACTTTTAATCACTTGACAACTCAATAGGAAACATATTTTCAAAAACAACATTAACATAGTTTCATCTTTGAAAAGCGGTGTAAACACGGAATTTTTAATTTCTATACAATTCTGAAAATTCAGTTCCAAAATGACAAAAATCAAACCATTCAATCTTTATAAGAGCATAATTTCACAAAAAGAATACATTTTTAAAACAATATAATTTTTTCATTGAAACACAACTTCCATGATTTCATAACTAAATGACACAAGATGATGGGAGAAGAAATTAGTTCTGGTTGATAAATTATATATATGGTTGGTGACCATATTAAAATCATATTTCCATCATGGAGTGTGTTATAAACAATATCCCTATGTCTAAATGGCTTTCCAGGACATGCGAGCTCACTAAGACCATTAACTCACTATCTTTTCATTTCCCCTAATCATCATCAATCTATAAAAACCAAAGGAACTAGATAAATTCTGAATTCCCCTGGCGACTCGAATCCCATCATGAGGTGTGGGGATCTGGCACACTACCCATAACCAGAATTTCATTTCCTAACAAACCTAAGTATTGCCAATATCGGATGTTCCTCAAAAAACATTACCCGAAGAATAAACCTGAACCCCCTCTAATACCATTTTTTCATGAATGGAATATGGCTTTCATCTAAACCGCAACAAAAAATGGCTCACACCAAGTCCTGAAGGGCTTAACCGCTCCCCAATGGCTGGAATAAGGTCACATGAATCAGAAACAGAAAATTAGTAATTATTTACCTAAGATTATAATCATAAAACTAAAAATAAATCCAATAAAATGAATCTGGATTTTTAAAATCTATCAATTTTTTGAAAAAACTCATAACTGAATTTCGATGTTTAAACCAACTCCAAAGGACTATAACAAAGGTACAAAATAGAGAAAAAAAATCATGTAACCCTCATGGAATGAGTCCCCACCCTCATTCCATCTCCATAAGACATTACCACCATGGACGTGCTAGAAACATGATCCACTAGCACAAATATGTACCCCGACCTGCAGCTAAAAAAACAATTCTACATAAAACAAATGTTATAATTTAGGTGTGATCAAAATCCCAATAGGATACCACCAAAAGTATATTTGATGTGATTATCATTTTAAGACGAAAATCATTGCATATTTTGGGAATAAGAAAAATTGTTGTGATAGTTTCTAAAATATGAAACATTAAAACTAAATAGTTTTGTGGTGGGATATTTTAACGAAAGAAATCTTATCAATGAAACAATAATGCTACTGAATTTTTCCATCCAATCATATTATAGGTAGATGGTAACCAAAAAATGTCTAGTGAGAAAGTGCAATTGGAAAACTCACTAAGAACAAGCTCGTTGTGGGTCCGAAGTAACTCGTATCTCGGTGAATGTAACCATCACAATATTGGCTCTCATGCATGGGCCACTAGAAGGGATCATACCCATAAAAAAGTGATCCCCAATCATCATTATCATATTTTAGTTTTGTTGTTATCCTCAATCATTCTATTTGAAAATAAGGAAAAACCCCTCGGGATCACTAGCATACTAGTACACGTCCACCAACCTAGATACTTGTGTTTACCACTTGTGCTCAATCTTGCTCAACAAGATAAGAAATAAAATTTACCAATGAAAATATCACTTCCACTTAACACATTATCCAAACAGAACACATGTACATCACACAACTTAAAAAATCCGATTTTTCTTTCAAATGCATTTTGAAATCACACTCACACAAAAATATACCACAACACTTTTCAAATTTCATTAACACTTCCACAAATCCATTAATCAATTTTATAAAACCATTACAAGATACTAAAAATCCCATAATATCCCACACACATATCACATTATACCCTTCCTACCTTCAAAATTAATTTTATCAACAAATTGGCAAGAAAGAGTCCACAATCATGTATCACACACACATAACAATTTATTAAAACATCTTTGCAATTAATAAAATATTAAAAAAATGTTTGACATCTTAAAGCATCACATAACCATTATAAAACCCATAATACGTTAACAACCTCAAAAAATTGTGAATATACACTCTTTTACAACTTTTTATATCCAAATAAAACATTTACAAACATCATAAAAAAATCCCAAGGGGTGTAACTATGCCTTGCAGACAAAACTCATTTTAAAACCCCCATTAATGACCAAAATAATACCAAGACAAATACAAACTAGAATTGGAAGCCCAAAAACATTTAAACCACCTCCATGTTTTATAAAAATACATCATATAATACCAGAAAAGATACACATGAGAAATATATATTTTTATAAATTACTTTTAGGAAGTACAACATGGATATACACCTTAAACCAATTCAGAAACACCCTTTTGAGGAAAACATGACACAAAATAATTAACAAACCAGAATTAGAATCCCTTTTTTACAACTTATAATTCACTTTAATTTTTTATAAAACTACAACAAAAGATATCTCTTGAGTAACACTTGAAAATAAAAAAAAATCAAACATGAATGAAACTATACAATCAAATTCTTAACCAAATCCATCAAAAAATGTATTCACACCAGAAAAAATAGGTTAAAAATCTTCTAAATTTATAAAACAAGAAATATAACTCATCATAAATCAGTTACACATGGAATAAACTAACTTTTGAGTCAAAGCCCTTGAATATTGGTATGAAACCATAACCACACCCCGGTCGCACCAGAATGGATTTAAAACCAAACTAAAACAACATGGTTGCACAAAAATAAATCCAAATAAAACCTTAACTGGACATTTTAAAACATCATGAATGAGGGAGTAAACCCTGAGTTGAAGGAGGAAATCAAGGAATGTAACGCTTAGATGATAGAGTCTTAGAGTTTCCCCACCAAATACCCAATCGAGGATGGGTTCCATAGGAGCTTGAGGGAGTTTGGAGACCTCCCATGGCTGGTAGGGTCGAATGGGGAGAAATGAAGAGGATAAGATTTATTTCCGAGAGGGTAAATAGAAACTTCAAAAGTATATTTAATTACATTGTCACACAAGCATGATTTTCCTGTACGTTTGGGAGTCGTATGGCCAAACCGTGGGGCCTATTCTGGCCTTTCTAAAACAATCCATTCTCTTCCAATCTGATGAGGTTCCTAGGAGGAAATCATAGGGTAATGTAGAACAATAATTGGGGTATAAATACCTATATTAATACCACATTTTCACCCAAAGACTCATCAAACTCATAGGTACAAACCACCTCAACAACTTACCCAACAAGTAGTGATACTAGGAGTGTCAATAATCCAAATCCCAAAAACCACAACATAATACCAAAATTTTTACAAAATAGAATTCCAAGTACCACAAAATACCCCCTAGACTAAGGTCATAGCTCATGAACATAGGAGAGACAAAACATTCAAACCCGGATCACCTGAAAGTAAAGACAATGATACAAGCCAAATGAGGATTATAACAATGCATGTAATTGAAAATCTGTGTGTGATAGATTTTAATTAAAATTTTATAATGTTCAAGGAACATATCTTGAAAAACATAACATAAATAAAAAACGAATTATCTTAACACCCAAAAGCATGAAGATTATGATTGATTTCAAATGAACAAGTGGTAGGATGTTATAAGTTAAAAATGTATGTTAATATTGGACTGATTATGGTTGTGGTATAAAATTATAATATATTTATTATATTATACATGTGGTTATATGACATATGAATAAATATATAATTATCTTAATGTTTTATATTTTAGTAAAATTTTCATAAAGATTGTTTATGCAACTGTTTATGATGACGAAATTATAAGATCTATCCCTAAAAATATATTTTTTAAATTACTACACAATTTTTTTCTATATTACATTTTTCTATTTATTTTAATATTTTTATGTATATAGGATATGTAAATAATTTTTATTGCAAAATAGTCTACAATTTTCTCTCCAATTAGGAATATTTTATTCCATGTAAATATTTCAATCAAAATCTCCCCAAAAATGCTTTTATTATTATCTAATGATTATTTAATTTAAATTTTAAATATATACAAATTTATTTAACTAGGTAGAAAAATAATTTCCATATCTTTTTCCAAAAGTGGTACTTCTGAATTTTTACCAAAAATGTGAATAAAAGTTTTATCTTGATGTACATCGTATGATAAACATTCACTGGTATCATTAATATTGCATTACCTAAGGATTACACATAAGTTTATTTATTATATTTTAACATAAAATAAATTCAATAATATTTTTGAAATTTTGTAGATTCCAAATAAATTAATATGAAATAGAGTGTTATTTTCCTCAAGAAATGTTCTATTGATGTTCTAATGATATTTTTATCTATAATATTATTATTATTACATCATATTATTTAATTCGTATATAATACATTATTAATAAGTATATTATTTCAATTAATTTATTTTGAATAATATTAATAAATATTTATTAATATTATTTCTTCCTAGTGGATTATGATTTAATGATGTGATGAATGTTTTATCATATTATGGATTACATATGTATTCTTTTAATTTTGCGATTAGTGGTTCTAGGATTATATATAAATATAATGGATTTTTAAAACACAGATAGCTCATGAGTTAATATGTAATATACTGTGGAGTGATTGTAGTAATATTACTCCCAAAAATTCTAAAATAATAACAGTGTATTTGATAGCTTATATGATATGCAACACCATAGTTTGATGAAAACTAAACACCTCAAGACATTATGATATATTTATTTTTATATAAATTCAAAATCTTAGATATATTTCATTAAATGAAACACTCATTTTAGATTTTTTAAAATTTATCACTGAGTTTTCTTGCATTACACTTGACATTGTGTTTAGCTTATGTTTCACGTATCACAGATTTAGAAGAAACATTTAATGTTATAAAAATATTAACATACGATAGATATAACCTTTCAATTAGAATGGAAGGTATGAATATGATTATATGAATTATTAATATAAACATTTTACACATGATTTTTTATTTATTGAATTTAAATTCAATAATAATAATATGAATTAAGAATAAATATTTCAAGGAAAAAATTATTTTTATAAAAGACAGATTAATCGTGCATTGCACGCAAAATTAAAAATTATATTTCAATAACTTCATTGAAATTTATTTCATTAAATTAACTCTATTTTTAATCATAATATCTAAATTATCTAAAAGGTGTTTATTGGCAGTTTTCCAAAAAAAATTTATCCTTCAATAAATAGTGAAAAATAATGATTTTTTTTTCAAAATACCTTTTTTAGTTTTTTATAATGTTATATTATATTGTTAATTATTTTAGAAATAAAAGTAGTCAATTAATATTTCAACTAGTATAATTTTGGTCATTCTAATCACAAACATATTGGATTTTCATCTGAATACATTGTAAAGTTTGGAGAATTTTATCTTTGAAAACCCATTTTCTTATCATGTCTATAAGATTTATTTTTGAATTTAAATATTCCACTATTTTAAATTGAATTATGAAAAAGGGATTAAATATTTGGAAAAATAATAATTTACTATTTATAAAATGGTTAACATAATTTTTCACCAAAATGAATAGTGGAAATATTACAATATTTATTACAACGGTTAAGGTTAAAATGGATTTAAATAGGGTTAAACTAAGAAGAAGGGGGTTAAAATTACCTAATAAAAAATAAACACTCATTTTAATTCCATAATTCCATGTTTCCGTTTCTCAGTTCATCAATGTACCACGTTTTTTTCATTTAGATAGATAATAATGTTTTTATGTTTTAATCTTTTCAAACAATTATATGTGTGTAACTCGAATAACTTATAAAAGTCCTCTCTTATACTGGTTTATAAGAGCCCTAAAAACTATTGGGATCAAAAATGAAATATCAAAACAACATTACAATATATATCTATTTATAAATTTTTTTTTTGTCATAAATCTGACTTTTGAATGATTTATGGAAAACGTAATTAGGATTCTAAAAGAATTGGTAGCATTCTTCAATGAGTGTTATTATATTATTTCTTCTTCCAACCCCTTAAATTATTATTACATTAAAATTATATAAAAAAGTATCTTAAATACACTTCGATGATTTTATAACATTTTTATTAATTAAAACCATCTCTATATCCATTAAATGAGTTAATGAGTCATGGTTTGTGGGTACATAAGAATACCTCCTCACTAACTAGTGTAATTAATTATTCCATGAACACCATTCATTGTATAGAATGATTATGGATCTGAATTTTATATATTTTTTTATACAACATTTACATCTCCTTATTAATTATAAAAAATATATTTTTTCTATTCCATATTGTATATGAAAGAATCATTTAATTGTGTGATGGATTATTGTCTCATGAAGTGACATGATTCGTCTTTCTTATAAGATTTACATGAAATTTTGTATGTTAAATTTTAATCAATATATGTGATATAAATGAAATAATTATGATGTTAGTTAAATATTTTTCATTATTAATTGATAATATTCTATCATAACCTTTCACTCACTTAAATATGAATAAATTGTTTGTGTATGTGTGGACAAATGCATTCATGAGGTGGCGTGACTCTCATTTCACCACCACACAAGATAGATGAAATATATAAGTATGTAATATGGTATACATATTAATTAATGATTATTATTTAATGAAAATATTTTACAAAACATCATTTCATAATGATCATTGTAAATTGAAATGTTACTCAAGTATGCGTAAGACCAACAATCTTTGTAGTTGTAACAAACATCAATTTGAATAATTGCCTTTTTGGATTCATTTAAATAGTATAATTGATGTAAAAATATGATAATTATGTCAAGATAATTATTATATATATTATGTTGCTATATAATTTTCTTATGAACTAGATCATTAATAATGAAACAAACATGAGAAAATATGGCAATTTACACAAAAATAATGAAAATAATGAATGATTCTTAACATAATTGTGATTGGATAATAAAAAATTATCCTATATAATTTATAAATGTCACTATGATTTTGGAAAATGTTAATAACATGTTTAATACCACTACACAAGCATTTAAGTCACATTCATCTAAAAAGATACTTTAGGATTGGGATTCAGTCTAAATTTCTATTCATTGTGGAAATTTTACATGCTATTCACTAATTACATTTTATGGTGTAAAAAGTAATAATTTCTAATGTAATGTTAGGAATACTTAATTTTTTATATTTCGACTTCAATTATTTCAACCATGTGGATTCAAATTTATTATTTCAATGTGGTAGGTGATTTCTTATCTCAATTTCACTTAATTGGGTTAAACTCATACTTCATTGATTATGTAATGAAAAGGTTATGTGTGTAATAGATAATTATTGAAATATTATTTATTTACACACATTTTATATGTATTTATATTTGATATAAATTATGGATTCATTAAATAATTCTCACTTCAATATTATGATGAATTTAGGTGTCTATTTCACATTCTAATTCATATTGAGGTCGTATATTCTTCAATTTAAGTTATTTCACTATTTTCCAATAAAAACATCTCATTTTATCATAATATTGTCATTCATGTTATTTTTATGTAATTGTAAATTTATTCAACTATTTTTTACTTAAAATAATAGATAAATAATTTTTATGAAAATCTGAAAATACTTTTCATTTTTGACAAAAACATGTTTTCTTCCATAACCATGTATTCTAAAAATGTTTTCAAAAATATATTTAAGGATATTATAATGAATAATTAAAGAAATTTTAATTAATTCGTTCATTTGGAAACTATTTTCAATGTAATAAAGATTTTTTTTAAAAATCCTAATTATTCCGTTATCACAAATGTGAAATGAATCATCGTATCACTTTCCAAACAAGGTATTTTTTAAATGTTTTATTGTGAAAAAGAATGTACTTTTTGACTAGTAAAACATTTAAAAATGTTCAATCCATCATGATATTAATTTCATTGAAGCAATCCATTCAAGTTTAGGATGAAACTTTTAATAAATTTGCTTCTTAATAATCTGTAAATTAATTCATTTTAAATGTGATTTTCAATGAATTTGAATTCCAAATGATTTTTTTAAATGATTATATAGAAAATTAAAATAATATTTCACATAAAAGATTTTAATATATTCCATAGTTTTTCTTCCTTAACAACAATAACCATTCATTTTATATGTTCTACTAGGGGTATACATTGTATTAATACCATCTTTAATCTTCCTCTAGATGGTTTATGATTATTTTAACTAAGCACAGTATTGAAATTTCCTTCATCAATTCATTTTTCTTATTTGATAAATATCTATTGAAATTTTCACTTTGCTATGATCCATCAATATCTAATTTACATTAAATTTCAATACAGTTTATCCCAAATATAATTATCTCTAAAACCATATAGTATTTCTACATATGGGTTTCAACATATGAAGGAATTTTTATCTCATAAAATAATGATAAATCTATATTCATAACTAAATATGGATATTTTATGATAAATAAAATTTCTTATGAATTAAAAGAATAATTCCATATGTGAGGAAATTATTTTATATGAAAGACTCGGGTGGGGTCTACTATATATATCCATATGATACATCAAATGATCTCATGAGACAATTTAGTTGGCCAAACATTATAAGTTTTTACGTTGTAGTTTTACACATTAATATTAAGGGTCATTATAGTAGATATATAGTTTAAAAAAAATGAGTCTGTTTATACCCATCATTTTTAAACTATCTTATGAATGATCATGATAGAATAGATATATTGTAATTTAGAAATGATATATAATAATTAATAATTATTTTATTATATATTTACTATCCTTACAATTATATTTTCACAATGATATTATCTATGGATGAATTCCATTTTAATTTTATTCATTAAAATAAAATTTATATCATTTCATTATATATTCGTATAGATTTTGGACTAAATATTAATTAATTCAAATTATTTAAAAGAATTTTTGTTTAATTATTTATCTTTACATATTGGTAAATATTTTTTCATTAATGATAGTTTTCACTATAAAATACCCTTACTGATTATTTTAGCTCAAACATATTCTATATCATTCTCTAGGAATACATTATGTGTACTATGAATGATATTCATTTATATTATGAAGGGAATAATTATATTTTTCGAATAATCTACATTTTTATTTTTGAATTAAAATACAACATAGAAAAATAAATGTATCATTTTTACCAATTCTAATAAGATATTTGGATCCTCATGATCTGATTCCTTGTATATTATTCCAATGAAATAAAAAATACCCTAGCTTCATGCTACTAGGGTAATGGATTTTAGAGTTTGTACTAGGGAAATATTTATTTAAAACATGAAAGAAAAATTTTGGAAAAAATATATTAGTGAACATAATCCTAAGATAAAATTTATGATATCTATAGAAGAACATCCAATATATATAGTAATGAATATATTATATTATATTTCCTTGAAATAAATCCCTCTTTGGATATTATATGTGGAATTGTTTCAAGAACAAATAATCATAGGGGGTAATAACCTCGAAATGTACTCGTTAGGCATTACTCGATTTCTATTTGCTACAAGACAATAGTTGATACTATGAACCAAGATGGGAAATCCAAAGATATATTTTTTGGATAATTACTAATTACAATATAACTGATTATGATTGATTTTTAAAAAATGATATCCCCAAAAAAAAATTTATTATTATGATATTATCTACGAGTAAATTATGAATTTTATGTCATGTATTTCCCTAGATTTGGGATTATAAAATATGTTCCATATGGAAATGATGTTTCTAGTGTATTACGTCATTTAGAAATGTTTCATTGATGAAATAACGTGAGAAGCATTAAAACACATAATGAGAATAGTAAGAATGATCATTTCAATGATTGTATTAATCCATTAATTTGATGTTAACTAGTCTCACAATGATTTTAATCATCTAGGGATATATATTAATATGAAATTATGATATATAAATAATTCATTAGATATTATAGATTCATAAGGATGTTATAGTAGAATAGAATGATAGATAAAAAGATTGATAACGGGGTAATGGGAAATAAGTATTTGAATACATGTCATAATTATGGAAAGAAACATATTGGATCATAATTAATTTTAATTATATTTCTATAAAAATGTGCAAATAAATTCCACTATTATTAAGATTTCATATTTATCAATTTTTTTCTAATTATAATGCCTCGACTATAAGGGTATAGGGAAATATGTATATCAATGTATCATGGGAAAAATATATTCCTCAAGTGAAGTAAATGTATCATGGTAAAGATTATGTTAGTACCAAAAATGAAGAGGAATGGATGATGTGCTTGTTTATGGATTGACTAATTATTTTATTTGGGTATTTCAACAATGATATCATGTGTATTTGAAATTTAAATTTATAAGTATTGTAAAATAATTATTTTTCATTAAGAATTTGAAATCATATATCGAACAGTAATGAAGATAATATAATTTTTTACCGTAAATTTGAATAATTAATAATCCATGATTTTATAGGAAATATAACAGTTAATAAGTTTCTAATTTTTTTGATAATTTAGGTTATTACCATGTATCAAGAAAATTCATAACAATGTTATACATGTTTTTGGTATGTGATGATTAAGATAAAAAACATATTGTTTTGGGGATGTATTAGATGTTCATTTTAAAAATTCAATGACTGTTCTTCTAATGTTTTGGGTCATAATATTTTGGATGAGACATAAGGTTAACTATTTTGGAAATTGATTAAGATGAACATTGGATATGGTTTTAGATATTAATGTATTACTTAACTATATAGAAATTTATGCATATTTGATTACCTCCCCAAGACTTATTTCTTTTGGAAAATAGTTAGAGGCAAGTGGAAGAAATTTTGTCTCTTTTATTGATGTTACTATACATTGAAT
Organism: Viscum album; assembly: GCA_963277665.1. Taxonomy (NCBI): domain Eukaryota; kingdom Viridiplantae; phylum Streptophyta; class Magnoliopsida; order Santalales; family Viscaceae; genus Viscum; species Viscum album. The sequence continues at coordinate 1,225,810,448 of OY728127.1, read as the reverse complement.
GTCAATTTTATTTAAAGAGGAATAAAATTTTTTTATGGGTATCAATTTCCAATAATATGTTATGAATTGGAATTTGAAGGAATCATAGCCCAATGATAAATTAATTCTTATAAAATAATAACATTTATCGAAATTATATATATATATTGTTTGATAAAAAACGAATTCCACATACTTATGATAAGGATATTGATATATAAAATTTAAATTGTTACATTCATATCCTGAAAATATGATATTTGTTTTATTCAACATATATTTATGATTTTGTTTCACATAACAATTCATTGTCCGGTCACATTCTGGTGATCAATTACCTTTATAATAATAAAAAATTAAATATTATTTTATTTCATTTCCATTTAATCAATTACCTCATATGATCTTCTATTTTGAAAATTTGTAATGTGTTATTTAACAAGAACTATGTACCCACCCACCACACTTATTAAGTGGATTTTTTATTAACTCATGTTATGATATAGGTTAAATAAATAAATTTTTATATATACAATCCATGATTAAAAATATCATGTTTCAATTTTGACAATTCAATTTATTTTTGTTAGGGAGATTGTAACCCCCTGAAAATCAAATCAACAAACATTTTATTTGATAGAATAGTCACTACGCAACAACATGAACAGATGAAAATAAAAAACCTTAAAACATTATGATATATGTAGGTGTAAATAAATTAAATCTATTAAATTGCTTGAATTATTTAGAACACAATGTATATTTTAAATTAAATGAAACACTGAGGTTATCTTGTATTACACCTGACATTGAGTATATCTTTTTATACAATAAACATTGTGTTTAAACAAAACATGTCATATAATTGAAATAGTATAAATTAATCTTATAGTTATAACCTAAATATTTTAAATATGGGTATAAATATGATTAAAGAAGTAGTGAAATTTTTTTTACCCATTTATATTTTTTGTTTATTAATTATAAAAAAATTATAATCATTTAGAATAAATGGAAATGTTTTTTGTCAATCTATACTTTACAAAAGGATGGATTAGTCACGCTTTGCAAAAATAAATTAAAAATAATTTTTAAAACTATTAGAAAAATTATTTTATTAAAAATATTAATTTCATAAATCATAATAAAAAAATATCTTATGGTTACTTTTTTTGGGTTTTTATGAAATGTTCATATTTTGATGAAAAGTAATAAATATTAAATTTTAATTGAAAACTGCATTTTCTTTTAAAATATCATTTTTATTTATATTATGAATTAATATTAATGAAAATTCAATTCACTAATAATCGATTAATATAGTAATATTCATTGGAATCACATTAATATATAGTTTTAATATAAAATGATTTTAAATTTTTTAAAATTTTATAATTGAAAACAAGCTTTAAATCAAATTTGTAGGTTTAATTTAAAATTTATATTTTCTACTTATATATAAATAATGTTTAAAGAATTCTTCCATAATTTTAATTGCAATACATAATAATTTATAATATTATCTTCATAATCTTTTATCAAAATTCGTAGTAAAACGTGTATACATCAATTACTTAGGTTAATCTAAGATTGGTTTTAAAAGTAATTAAACTATGATGATAATGGTTTTAAATGGTCAATTATCTTTTCAAAAACGCATTTTATGTATATATTTTACTAATATATATTCCAGTTCAAATAGGGGACAACTTAGGAATATTTTTTCATAATAAAAAAATGTTATGATGGAATATATTCAAAAAATTACAAGTTCTGCACTCATATCAATTATAAAAGGCAACCCCACTCCTCTCTTCTTCACAACATAAAACTAAATTATTTATTATGATACATTAGAAAATTACATATAATGCTTTATCTATGAATTATATAAGACTGCTTTTTTTTTCATAATGCAATCCTATTAATGATTTATTGGAATCTTATTGAGGATACCTCAAGAAGAGGTAACATTCTTTAAGATGAATTTATATTTTATTTCATCCTCCACATTCCTAAATATATATTAAACTACCTTATATAATAATATAATTATCTTATATATACTATAATGTTTTTAAAAAAAAATTATTAATCAAAAATTGTCTCATATTCTATTAAATTTGTTATGAAACCATCCTTTATGTGTGCAACAAACTATTGCTTCCCAAACAGATTGCATTCATTATTTCATTAACAAATTTCTATATTGAAAATCATGATTGATATATAGTATATATATATTTGATATTTATGAAATATTTATACATATGGGTCCATTAGTGAATATATATATCTTTTACTTTATATTCCATTGAAGGTATGATAAGGTCACTCGTGTGTATTGTTGACAATCGCCTCGCTGAGCGATTCCATTCGTCTTCCGTATATACAATTAATTGATTGAATTAAGGTTAATTTTAATAAATATTTGTGATATAAATGATACAATTATATTATTCATGACATTTTAGTCATTCTAATATAATAATATTCTATTTTCCCTTTTCACTCACTTCATGATGTTAACATCATCCGTTTATGTGTGGGAAACCACCTTCGAGAAGCCATACAACTATCTTTTCATCACCACACAACATATAAGATATGTATAATTTTATAAATTTTCTTTATGATATTATTATCATTATATTAAAATAATATTTTAATTTTCTTAATTTTGTAATGATCATTGGAAATTGGAAATGTTGGTCAACTGTTTATATGGTCTACTATCTCCATGTTTATAACATACATCATTTTTCATAACAATCATTTTGTATTGGTTAATTAAAAAATTATTATATAAATATGATAATTATTAAATTATTATTATTTTGGGGAAAATATTACGAGATAATATACTATATATCTGAATCTTTCATAATGGAACACGCCTAAACACAATCCAATTAACACTGAAAACAATGATTAATTTGAATTTTTTATAATCTTAGAGTTGTAAGATGGTTTAAAATGATCATATATGATATTATAAATATTATAAAATTTATAATATAAGATGATAATAAGTTTTAAAAAACTATAAAAAAGGAAAAATCTTGTTCACCCAAATTGATACATGAGGTAAATTTTCATTTCATTGAGGATAATTTTTATGTTATGCAAAAATTTCATTTATATTGTTTATACACTACCCATATAACATTTAATTTTATAAATAATTCATACATCATATTATTTTATAATTATTTTTTTATTTTTTCATAATAGTGGGTATGGTATGAATATAATCAAAGGGTACAATATTTCATAACTATTTATTCATTCCTTGGAATAAAAATATACTTCATTAATTACATCATGTTAAAATTATGTGTGTAGTGTATTTTTATTACCTTATATAATATTTCCATTCATTTTTTTGAAATTATTATTGATACACATATTCAATTAACTAATAAATTCCTAGTTGAATGTTATGATTAATTTTCGATATATTTCAAAATCTCATTCTACTAAAGATTATTTATTCATGAATTTCAGTTACTTGATAATTGTCTAATAATTCCCGATTATTTTATCCTATTATTATTATTAATGATATATTTGAGTAGTATACACATTATTACACTCATTGGTAATTAAAATTATTGATAAATTTTATTATCAGAACATCATAGTTCAATTCTCTCCATGCTCAAAAATCAATTTTCTTAAATTTTGCTGTTTTATAATTTTTTCCAAATATGTTTTAAATATTTTCAATTTTATTAATTATATACATTTTTAACAATTTTCTATTTTTAAAATATGTTTTTAAAGGAATATTTATGGCATTTATAAAGCAATTATAATTGGGATTTATAGTAAAAATTGAAATAAATCTATTTTTATTTTTATGTAAAAGATATTTTTGTTAAATTTATATAATTAAAATGAATATTTATTTCTATTTTATGTAATTAGTGGAATTTCACAACACTATGAACATAATTTATTTAATATTTCTTTTCATGTTTATATGGATATTTTTTATGATATAGTTTTTTGATTTTTTCTTATAAATATATACTCTTTATTAGTGATTTTAAATGAAACGAATACCAATAATGTTTTATGTATTAAAAAGCAAATTAAAAATGTAAATTATATTTTATTTATGTTTATTTAATGTTCATTCAAAGTATTAATATTCATCTAATATAAAACATTCGTTTTATATATACTTTTGTTCGGATATGTTGTTTTGATACCATAGTTATTGCCTCTAGAGATGGTTTATAATTATTTTGACCACTGAGAGTATTTAAAATACGTTCAATGATTCATTTTGGATGTCAATAACATTACATTGAAAAATTTACCTCCCTATGATCATTTGAGAATAAATTTCCCAGAAAATACTTATATTATTTATCATGATTATTTTTATTTATTAAACCATATATAATTTAAATGTAGAGTTTTCTATATTGAAAGTAAATTTTTTATTTCGGGTTGATAAATAAAAATTTGATAATCAATATAAATAATTTGTAGTATGGAAAATTATTTATGAATTTAATTGATCATCCAATATATCAATAATTATTATGAAATGAAATTCAATAGTGGGGAATGTAATATATATCCCATTGATGAAATGAAGTGCCTAATTATACAAATATGTTTACCTGACATATGAATTTATAAAATTTTGTTTCAAACCACAACATGAATAATCTTGATATTGGATATATTATTGGCCGAACTGGATCAGTTTTTATCCAATAGTTTTAAACTCTCATGTTGAATGTTTTTGATGATAAAGATATTAGGTACTTGAGAATTGACTAATAATGATTAATAATTTTGTTTATTAATAATTCAATTGTTATTGTCCTTTATATTTTTCCAATTATATAATCCCTAGATGCATATATTTCTCGGTTTATAGATTAATCTTAATGTGTTTTTTTGGATTTACCTTCCATTATGATTATACCATATCTCTTCATGTAACCATTTTATTTAAATGGAATGTTTTATGTGTTATATAAAAGTAAATATTAATTATTACTTATTAATGCCTCATAGACTCAACTATACATAACCCTTGAAAAAAAAATTAGACCACCCATATTGTTTTATTTTCTCAGAATCATGGAAGTGTACTATGAATGATATTTAAGGATATAATATAGATAATAATTATATTATCAAAAATAAAATTATCTTTTAATTTTTGTATTCATATGTTATGTGGATATCATGTTTGTATGTAGTTTATCATGACTACAATACTATTTAGTCATTCAGGATGTGATTAGTTGTATCTTATGTCGATGTCATAAAATAAGAAATGGACCTAGGAAACTATTTTCAGGGTCATTATAAAAACATTAATGGAAATTAAAAAAATAGTATCAGGGTGAAACTTATCTAGATAAATGTTGGAATGACCTATGAAAAAAATTCAATATTATATGCATTTTAGTTATGCATGAATATTGAAATTTTTTTCAAATATTTTTTTTATTCTGTACACTAATACTTTATTATTATCATATTTTCTTATTGATTATTATTTATTATTAATGATTTCTCATGTATATTTATTACATAATTTTATTGAAAAAACATTATTTCATGTTTCAAAATTTTGATATATGAATAGATGATTTTAATTTTATATTGTGAAGATCATGTTCTAATAACATTAATCTTATCTGATGCACACTCATTATCATTGATTGATTTCAATTATGATTACTATTACTGAAGATATTTTATTACTGTTTTTTCTGTTTACATTCCCTAGGTTTTGGAGAACATTTTCTTGTTTGTAAGGATTAATAAGTGCCCTAGTTGTAATGTATATAATGTGAAATGATGTTGATTAATCATGAAATAATTTATTATTTATACATTTTATCATAGATACTAAACCATTGGAGTTCTGGCAATCGTAAAATTGATAGGTAATGAGTTTTTCCACTAGTAAGTAGTTTCACATATGCATGTAACGTTTGGTACACTATAAGATTCATAAAATTGACTAAATTATTATCCATGGAATCTCTAATTGGTATCCTCAAATACATAATGGCCACTTTTAATGTCTTTTACCAAATATATATATTAGAATCTAACTTGTATATTTGTAGGAAGCTATAAAGGTAAAATACATATAAATTGCATAGATACACATGTATTTGAAAAATAAAAGTTCCTCAGTCTAACTCATGTGGATAATGATATATGGACTACCAAGAGCATGACTCATCCCATCAAGACCTTAATTACAGTGACCCATGATATTCGTATATAGATATTATATCTTTATAGATTAATACTCAAAACAATACAAAAAATGGATGATGAATATAATATTTTATTTTCACAGAGACAAGGTACATAACCTAATAATTTGGTGAATGATATTCATCATATCTTATAAATATCATTCCCTTTACTAATCTTCGTGAATATACCAAATATAAGACCATTATTTATGACTTAGAAAAAGAATAATATCAAAGGGTGAGATCAGATAAAATATATGGGAAAATAATGGATATATGTTAGAATTACATGAAATATATGTTATGAGAACATGATTAAAAATATTGAAAACTATACAATGAATATCACATATCAAAATATGGAGACATGGAATGGTGACTACCAGTTTATAGAATTTTAATCATAATGAAATCAATAAATTTTTTCCATTATTGCATAACATTGTCAGAATACATTATATATTTGAATAGAGATAAGCATATAAAATATATTTTATATTTTTGAAGGATCACTACATAAGCTGTCATAGTAGAATTAGTTCACTCCATAAACCATGCTTGTTTTCATAGTTAACTCCCAATACCATTATAGTTTAAAAAGACCCATAATGAATTTTGTATTATCCTCTTTCTGTTACTCCCTATATCTTGAGATATAAATCTATAACCAATCCATTTGAGGGAGATATAGGTATCACCCATCACATAAAAAATCTATATTTATTTTTTTTAAGAAAACTATGCATTCACCATATCATAACCAATGAAATAAATGGGTTCCAAAACTATTTCATTATATAATAATATATAGAAAATGGATATTTTTCATAATCATTTCAACATTTCATTATAGCATAACAAGTGAAAAGAAGTTGGTTTAATGATTTTTAAATGATTGTATATCCCTGGAAGGATAATTGTGTTTAAAAAATGCAGCATAATCATAAAAATAAGTCATTCATATATAGAGTTAGATTGGTATCCCTGTATCATATCCATAATAATGAACAACTACCAAAAATAATATCATCTATTAAGGAGAATTATTTTGAATAAAAACATCACATAGAAGAATTATTTTAGAAAATAACTATATTATGATAATTAATTTTTAAAAATATTTATTTTATAATAATTTTTAATTCCATTTCATTGAAAATAATCATAAAAAAATAATGTATTATTTGGAAATTAATTATGATATTTTTGGGGGAAATATCATTTATGTTTTGGAAAACACTTTTTAAACCATTTTAATTTTAATTTGTAACATTGAAGACACTTATTAAAAATCAAAAATATTAATAAATATAGTGGTAAAAAATTTATTTGAAATTAAATTTAATAAAATGGATGGAAATACTAAAATATATTAGTATCCATCACGGACGTAAATATTGTTCATGTCATTCATATTATGAAAATAAATTCTTATCATATTCTAATTAAAATACAATTGGGAATATTTATGAAAAATACATATAGAATAGGCTAAATTATTTTTTAACTATAAATCATGAGTAATAATGATATTAACAAATAGTTTTTAGAATGATAAATAAATATTTGGAAACATGTATTTCTATTGAAAAATATATTTCGACTGAAGAGTGAAATAAATAATTTTTTATAAAAGATAATTTTATACTATTAGGATGTTAAATATAGTTAAATAATGTGGTAAAATTTTACATCATGTTTCAATTTAGATATATATCATAATATTTCATCATTGTATTTGTAATCATAAACAGTGTCGATAAATAATAAGATTGTAAAAAAATCATTTTAAATTTGGTTACACTAAATTGCAATCCTTGTGAAAGTGTGAGAGTAAAATAGACACATAATTCCCCCTAATTTAATGTATAATTTTCATAACATTCATTAATGATAAAAATACACAGCATCTAAAAACACATCATTCAATTTTTCATGTGCCTCATAGAATCAAAAAAGTGAGACAAAAGTCCCTAGAAACATTTGTTATATTATTAATTATATTCCCATAAAAAATAACTTAAAATTTATTGTAAAATTTAATTTATAGTTGTATATTAAGGATATAACATTTCAATTTTTCTGTGTATACAACAGATAAAATAATCATGTGATGAATTTAGCTGTATCTTGTAAATAAAAGATAGACTTGGAATCTCTTATTGTAATTCTTCAATTCATTTGTACAAATTTGATCATCTTATTTAATAAATATAAGTGTATTAGAAACATATTAATGAACAATATTTATTTATATAATATTATATATTATTTAATTATGATGATTTAGTACCTATTTATTATGTATTCCTTATTAAATGGTGTTGTAGTTAATCACCATCTTTTTTTATATATGATTTCATTTTTTATTTTTTGTACTCTTCCATTCATCAGTGGATTCATAGTATCTAAAATAATTATAATGAAATAATTATAATATTTATGCATTAATTATAATTTTAATAAAAATCATGAATGATTGATTTGAAAAATGAAATATGTTATGGTCATAGAGACGGTAGGCTGTATGCACCCTTGAGTAACATATCAATTTTTCAATACGTATTTCCGAAAATTGGTAATATACAATTTACCATTATATAATATATTACTATTTATTTAAATATACTTATACATATCATCCATGTGTTTTTGTTACCAAATGTGTGAGTCACATCACATCGTTAGTGCAGTTTTCCACACGTACACGAATGACGTTATCACCTTCTAGTGAGTGGAAAGGTAAGAAATAAAAATATATATCATCATTTTAGAATTATGAATATGTCATGAATATCATAATTATTTCAAGTATTTCACATATATTATTTTATATTTTCCTTATTACAATCAATGTTATGAATTATTTAAAAATGGGGAACCTCACTAAAATAATGGGTGGTCCATTGTAGACCAGAAAAATAATATCATATACCTTATTGAATGGATAGAAAAGAAGTTATATATCATATAAAGATAATATAGATAAAATATTTGAATAAAAATAATATATATTTTATATATTCATTATCATAAAAACCATTAGAGGTGGTAATGGGAAAATAAATTAAATCGATTCCAGAGGAGGTATCCCATCACACACATGAATGAAAATTTCATATGAAATTTTAGGGATATCGAGATGGTTTTAGAGAATTTACATTGCATAAAAATATCATAGTATATTTAAGATAATTATTTTATTATATTATAATTTTTTAACATTTTTTAATGACATGAAATTAGAAATAATATGAAAATTCTCACTGAAGAAAATTATCTCTTTTTTTAGTAACCTCATTTTGTTTTAAAAAAAAGCTTTTATAGGTTCTCATTATGACAAAATGCCTTATATGATGAGTTTATGTAATTATGGATTTTATTTGGGTATTTTGTGTCCATCCCAAATGTGTTTTATTGTGTGATAATGAGAGGAGAGTTGTTACCCTTTTATAAGTGCGGTGAGTTGGAAAATTGTAATATTCTAAAATGAAAATAGATTGCCATAATTTTTTTCATTTAATAAAGATAATAAAATTGAATATTATAGTGAATTATTAATTATTGGGTCAATATATGTCTAGAAATGTGATCTTGGAAAAAACATTCATGTCATTATAACACTTATCTTTTCAGTTTAACAAATATTAAACCAATTTTTTCACTAACGATGATAAGAAAATTTTATAATTTTCCCCATTAAATTATTAAAATAATTAAGATTAATTTATTTTATAATATAAATTAATAATATTCATTAAATTTGATACTTTTTTTAAAAAAAATCCAATCATATAGTTTGGAATTGTTAATTTAAAATTATTCTCACACATATGTAATAATGGTAGTTTATCAATGAGATAATGTTTAAAATTTCATAATGTGATTATATAAAAATTAAATAATAAATTGATTAATACTTATAAAATATTCTAATTAGTTTCTATTTAAAAAGATTTAAATTTAAAAACAATTTCAAATATAGTTTAATTTGGTAATAATTTCAGTGAATATGATGTTTTCAATTATAAATCATTATTTACAAATATTAGTCCTAAAATAAATATCTTTTGAAAATTATCTATATTTTATTATAATATAATTTTACCATTATTATTTCAAAAATTAACGTTCTATTTGGATATAAATTTTATTTAAAAAAATATTGTTTTAAAGTAAGTTCAAAAAATTGATAAAAACTTTTTTAGAAAAGTACAATTTTAGGGATAAAAATGGATTTATTCTTATATCTTGTCTAGAAAATCCATAATATGAATTTTAATTAGTTGATTGAATTTATTCATTATAAATTTATTTAAAATAATTCAATAAAATTTACTTTTTAAATTTGTTGAAGTAATATAAATTTTTTTAATGAAAGTATTTTTTTATATAATGATTAAATTTATTTTAAAAATGGTTTTTATTTTGATTTTTAATTAGTTTGTTTCTAAAGGAAATAATATTATATGAAAATATTAACCATGCAATTTAATTATTTTTTTCATTATTTTCTTACCCAAAATTAAAATGGATAGGTTAAAAATATCATATAATTTAATTTTAATAACATGAAATGTTTCATTTAAATTGGTAGTTCCGTGTAAGAGAAGCTCAATTTAGTGGTACATGTAAAAAAATACATATAAAATTCTAATTTATTATTAATGTAATATTTAAAAAATTATATCTATGTTAAATTATACCCATTTAAAAATTTTTTTCTGTAGAAATACATTTCAGTCACTAGTTGATTAACATAACAAAAATTTCATCATATAAACCCATGTCCTTAACAGAGTTAATAAAACATCCTCTTAAAAATAGAAATAGATGACTGAATTACATCTTGAATAAAATGAACTAGTTTTATAAATTGAATAAAATATGATTTAATTAAACAAATGGAAATATAAGTTGAAACCAAATCCAACATACTAGAGGATATTGAAAAATGACATGGCCAGGACCAATATAATGACCATAAAGTGGGAAAAAAAGAAAATTGATAACACAAAATATGATGATAACATGATATAATTTTAAATCAATATCCATTTAATAGTTGTGGGTAATTAATTTTACATCTATTCTGAGAAAATATTAATATTTACATACATGATATATTTTTATATCAGAGGTACAATTTCATTATTCGGTTGTGCCTTGATCACTTTCAGCTTCATCTATTTCCATAAGAGATAAAATATTCACTTTTAAATATCTATATAATATCCATATAACAATGATAAGTCCTTTATTATATCTATATATAAAAAATCGTTAATAATTGCTGTCTAATATAGATATAACATCATATGGTAAAGAAATATGGTAATCTGTAAAGCCTTATACTTGTTTCAACATAAAACATTCCATATGTGGTTAAACTTATGACCCGTCTAAAATTAATTATTTATAAACAATGGCACTAAATTCAAAAAAATCACTAAAATTAATCATGCTTATAAAATAATGTCACTCAATATTTTCACATACTAGTTATGTTAGTAATTTAGTCATGTATTCTATGAAAACATAGTGGTGTCCATAATTACCAATAATAATTAATCAATAAATGATTAGTAACATCTCTTGATTTTTGGAAATATATTCATAGAATATTATTTAAAGTCATTGATATCATGAATTACATGAATATAATAGTTTCTATTTCAAATTTTGAGACCCAATTTTATCCTTCATTTCATGTAACATTTAGTTTCTTCACTAACATATGTTTCTCACGAGGCTGAGTCTTACCAAACAATAGTATAATTTTGATATTAATACTAAATACAGACATCATCACATTTTCATTATCTTATATGTTCTGAATTTGATTAAATTTATAATATATGTTTATAAAATGGTTTTATTTTCATCCAATATTTTTTATAATCTTAAGACAAGAACAAATCCAATTTTAAACATAAAAAATTGTATATTTTTTGGAAAATATTTCCACCTTCTAATAGAGATCCCATTTTAAATATATTTTTTAAAATATTCTAAAATTTATAAATAAAAAATTAATGTCATTTTTTATTTCTTATGATAAAAATATACTTTTTTCAAAAGAAATTATTTTTTTAAGATGTTTCATTTCCTGATAAATATTTAAAAACACTACATTTGAATTAAAAACATATTATTTATAATTTTAATATTTAGTTAAAAATACTATAAATTGGATTACAATTATAATTAGTTAAAATATAATTATTTAAATATAATTTAAAACGATATATTCATATTCTAATTGAAATGTGATGTAAATTTTTTTCCAAATTTATCCTTGAAACCCATTGTATCTCACCATCTAGAGGAATAATTTTAAATTAATATTTTCTACCTATGTGAATTGAATTTTGAATAATAGATATAAATATTTTGAATCAAAATGAAATTTATTCTTTAATAATATCAAATAGATTCTTTTACAAAAATTATTATAGAGAATAACTAAAATTAATTACAATGATGTTGTAAAAATATGCCAAATAATGAATAATCATAGAATATAAGGTGTATAAATGATCAAATACTTTTCCAACACCGCTTTTATTGAAATATTTCTATCTACACAATCTTAGGATCCATTAGTATGAGTTATTATGATTCTATTCCAAGTGTGTGACCTCTTTAATAGTTTATATATGGAAAAAGACAAAAAAGAAACCTTGTTTTTTTAGTACTTATAAAGTATTGGAGTCAAGAAGAAGATGCATATGTGGGGTTATATTTATTTTTAAACTATAAATTAAATATTTTGAGAATGATAATTTATATATAATCTTTAAAGATGATATAATTACATTAAATTCCCTAGAAACACAAATACACTGATTATTTCATTAATAAATAAATAAAATAAATGGTATTTTGTTAAATGATTCAAAATTACGAAAAATATAACTTACGAAATTTGAATTATAGGATTTAATAAATATAAAATATAGTACATTCATGGTGAAATTGGTCTTTTATAATAAATATATTTACCCTCAAACAAAAAAACAATTTAAGTATAGTGAGGGTTAAAGTATTGTTTTTTCATGTTATACTGGTTCAATTAAAAATATTTTCTCAAACATAAGTGATTTTAATTTTTTAAATTATATTTAATATTTTATAATAACTGGGTAAATATATTCATATAATTATCACTATAATTTAAAAATAATATATAAATTAAATATTCCTAAAAACTAGCTTCATAAATGAAAAACAAAAGGTGGAATAAACATGAAATCCTAATGAGTGAGGAAAAAATGATAAAAATAAAATTTTTTTGTTGTAAAATTGTGAATCAAAAATAGATACACTTTAATGAATTTATTTTCATTTTGGAAGCACATGTGATAATGGATACCTTCCTATAGTATTTACAATTTTATATTTATAAGAATGACATTCTTCATCCACTATAAATAGACATTCATTCTTCCCATTTTGTTCACATACCTCAAGCCCTTTGCATCATCCATAACCATCAAAAATATTCTCCCAAAAACTAACCTATCATATTAGAGCCATAAATCTGGTCATAAAACCTATGATGTAATCCCTTTGGTTGAACTAGATGCAGTTATCTGAAGAAAAATCAAATAATGATAGACATGACATGTCAGATTCAAGGTAAGTTATTTCATACGAATCATCATTCATTAACACATTTCCTGTTGATATGAACCATTATTATTTTTCAATTTTTATATATAACTCCTTTTACATTATATGTTAATATTATATCATTCATCATGTCATTTAATGTTTTTTTTTATTTTATTATTTCCAAATAACTTATGATTTGAATGATCAAAGTGGTATGTGAAACATTTAATGTTTAAATATTTCATTTTCAAATTGTTTTCTTCTTTTCAATATTCCTCATATTATTTTAAATAATTATATAAAAATAAATATATTATTATTGGAAATTAGTTATACCCTATGTTTTATTTAAAAAAATATAAAATGAATCTTTTTTTTCAATAAAGGATCTTTTTGACAAAAAAGAAATGGAATTTAATTTTTTTAATGATTGTTGATAAGGAACATTAATATAATTTTTAATTTTTTTTCTATATTCAATTCCATAAATAATTTTTTTTGAAAACTAATAATTGTACTTCCTTTTATTTTTTAAATTTTTTATTGAATTTTTTTATTGAAAATGGTGTTTGTGTATTGAAAATTTGTTCTCAAAATAATATGCTATTTTTTATTAATGTTATAACATATGAATTTAAAAAAAATATTTAATGGGTATTTTTATGATAATTATTACGCTCTATATTTTAATTTATCAATATATGAAATAGTTGTGCCCAATACATTTTATATTCTTGGTTGAGAACCGTCATAGGTCATTGGTGATCCCAACATAGCTTTTACTAAGATGTAAACCCCATAATTGCTCGTGAGAAATTGGTGACCCTGATATAGCTTATAGTAAGGGTTAAAAACCATTATATGTTATGGGTGAGAATTATATAGAATACACCATGTTTGATCCCCATTATAGATATACAATGAATAGTACAATGATAATATTAGATGTCAACCTTTTGCTTATCCCAATTAAAAGGGTTTTGAAAGGGATTTATAGGAAACTCTAGGTAAACAAAATATTTTTAATTTCTTATTATAGGTTTTAATTATTTACCTAGAATAAAGGGTGTTTTCATTATTCATATGTAATTTATTTATTTCATATTCAAAATGAACATTGATGATAATGGTAATAATATATGATTTATCACATTTTTACCAACAAATGGCTTTTTTCCCTTTTATATCCTATAATTAGATTTTGTGAAAATAATATTCTTTAAAAAGGTTTTCATAATGTTTATCGATTCTTAAGGGGAATTTAAGAGTCTTATTTTAAGTTATGTAAGCATTCCTAAAAAATAATTCATTTTTTATTTTCATATTTTCATATTATTGGAAAATGTATTCCGATTTGTAGTGTCCACATTGTATTTTATGGTGTTTTTATGTATGTTTTATGGACTACCTCTAAAAAAAATAATCCAAAAATATAAACAATTCGAATGAAAGTAATTTTTTGACAAAGACCCATGATAATGTATCGTTAATATCAGAGCCAAATATTCGGTACTAATGGAATGGCATAGACAACTCAAGTAGATAGGATACAGTTAATATAATTTCCATATAAAATATTACTGTACCTTTATGTTAAAATGATATTTAAATTATGATTTCCACGTTTCTTCGTCTAAAGAATGATTTTTCAAATTGTTTTTCTATAGAGGAAATGTGATAGATGTAGTGGGAATCAATTAAGATGAAAATATACTTCCAAAACAACATTCCCTGATGGTTGTAATTTGAACTTATTAGTTTGTTTCAATTTTGGATTAGTTGACCCAATATATAAATGGTTGTTGTATCTATGATAAATAGGAACCTAACCTTCAATGAATGAACATCAGGGTAGTGGAACATTTAGACATGAAACATCCCTCGTCACTCAAGGGATCATATAATCCAGTGGTAGTTTATGGATGGATCAATACTATGGAGAAAATACAATATGTCATGTAATATTAAAAAATTATAATGGTATCTTAAACAATATACCATTTAGATTTTGAATTATATATGTGGTTGTATTTTGTAAAAATAACTAGAGGGAAAGATGATATTGATTCGATGAAATGTGAAACATTAATGAATCTCCTCCTTGAGAAATATTTCACTAAGGTTTTTTGGATTAGGATGGAGATAGAATTCATGGAATTATAGAAAAAGGATAATGATTTTGTGTTCACATATGAAGAAAAAATATACATGATTTCCGAAGTACGATCAAATTTTTATTCGATACATATATAATAAAATTAATATATTTTACTCAAGATTGAAATAATTCTATAAAAATTTTTCTCCTTTTGAAAATTCAAGAGTTATGAATAAGTTTTTTATTATGAGGATAAATTCGAGACTAATGCCTTATATCATCATAAGAATGATTTAATAATATTACTCTATTCTAAACATGATTGTTTTGTATAATACATAAATATAAGTGTAATATTTTGAAATCATTTTGGTGAATAAATGATCTATTAGATGTTGATTCTAGTGGTTTAGTCTTGAAAATCCACATTGGATACCCATTGTTTGTAGGAAAAGATGTGTATATGACTGAGGTAGATTAAACGAAGAATCTATACTTATTAGGTAAGTATATTTCCTTATATTTATAGAAATAAAAAATTGTAAAAATTAAAAATATGACCCTTCAATTAATGGTATTATAAAATTTCCAAACATTATTTATAGAGACATTGTTCAAATTGTAAGGTTTAAATTTTTTAATGGGTTATGATGTGACATCTCATGTTTTTATGAAAATATTATTCCATAATTATAATAATTTATTTATTTATTGAGTTGAACATAATTCATTGATTATATTTAACTATAAAAACCATTATTTCTATCTTTCATGACATGTTACAATAAGATACATTGACTGCTCATGTTAAATTCATGGAATGGTCTTAATGAATAATAATATTTTTTGGGTATTTTAATTAAATATGGACTTTATATATTTTTAGTTATATTTAAAGGTTTAAGAAATTATATATATATTATAAATCTTAATTTAATGATTTAAAATTCAACCAACATGTTTGATAGGATTATGATTAGAATAAATTCAGTTTTAAGCTTCAAAAACTATATATTTTAGTGCAGTTTAATGGCCTTTTAATAGTGAAGATATTTTAAATAAAAATATTATCACATTTATAAATTATATATTCCTAAATAAAATTTAATTTTGAAATAATATTATTAAAATTTACATATGTTAAATTTTTGGTGATTTTTGGATAAGATTATTTTTTATGAATAGCTAAAAACTCTAAATTTAAAATGAATTTTTTTTCATCTAATATATTTGTACATTTAAATTATATTAAAATTTGTTTTAAATTTATAATTATTTAAATAATATGTAAATAAATCCAATTTCAATCAATTTATTTAACTTTAAGTTGAACTTTGATATAAACAGACTTTAAACATTTGATTATTTCTTCATAAAAACACTCTTTATCGGAGAATCTGTAATGTTAATTGTAAATTAATTTTATCCATTTAGAGGAAATCAATTTAGAAAAATTGAATATATGTTTTTTAAATAATTATTAAATATTTCTTATAATAATATCTACTTAATTGTTGTGGTTAAAGGATTAGTTATTGTAATTAAAATTAATAATGGTAATTATGGTAAAAACAAACATACTTGATGATTTACCATAGAATTTATGGTGTATAAATGACCTGAAACTTGTCCAACACCTAATAATAATAAATATATTTACCCCCAACAACATAATATTTATTTTTATGAGTTTCTGAGAAACTATTCCAAGAATGTGACCAATTTATTTTTTTATGAATCGAAAAAAGGAAAAAGGAACCATCATTGCTTTTTGAACTTACACATCTTTTAATTGTGGAAGAAGCTACATAGGAGCGGTTATAAATATTATGAGGGAAGATAAATAAGTTATTATTATTAAAATAAATTATTTTTTTTAATATTTGAAATTACTACATTATATTCCTACCATACACCAATGCAATGATTATTTATTTAATAAAAGTAATTTGTTATATTTTATTAAATTATTTAAAATTAATCAAAAAAATTTCATTTGGAATGTTATTTTATTTTGATAATAAATATAAAATAATGTCTACTCATGTTCAAAATTAATTTTTATAATCAAAATATTGAATCATAAGTAGTAAAAACATGGTTAGCACAATTAGGGTTAAAGCAATGTTTTTGGGAATTACATGCATTTTGGTTAAATTAAATTTCAAGAAATATGGGAGTTTTATTTTAAATTTTATTTTTAATTTTTTATGATCCTTGTGTCTAAATTTTATGCTAATTATAAATTATATTTATTCATAATAGATTAATTATGTAGGTTATAAAACTAGCTACCTAAATGGAAAACCTAAATTACAAAAATATGGAATCATGAAGACTGATGAAAAACTAATAAAATGGCTATTATGTTATTATAGTCCAATTGTGTCTCAACCATAATACCTTTTACACAATTATATGTAATTTTTGACTAATATTTGATATGGGATAACTCCCAATTTTTTTTATATTTACTTGAATTCCACTTCCCCCACACTATAAAAATACATGCACCCTTCCAATTTCATCACACCACTCAATCTATATGGCTCATCTAACCACTAACCAAATACTCACCCAATATCAGTCCTCTGACCCAAGTGTCCCCACATTGGGTATAAATCTATCATAGGATTCCATTGTCTTCAATCCAAAAGGAGTTACCAGAAATAGTGAAAGATAAAGATACAATTGAGAAGTCAGACACAAGGTATCAAATTTCATCTCAATCTCCTTTCAAATTATAATTTCCTGATGATATTCACCTTTATTATTTTATAAGTTGTTTATATTTTTCCATCAACACTATATTTCATTATTTTTCACATCTCATGTTTTTTATGTTTTAATAATTGTTATTCATTCCGGGGGATTGTGATTTAAATGTACAAAGTGGTACGAGACAGGTTGAATGTTTTAATATTTAATTTTTAAACAATTATTTGAATTTGAATATATTTGATATTATATTACATATTTATACAGATGTATAGGTATTATAAAATATTGTCTTTCTATTCTTAATTTCATTCAAATCATTTTAAAATAGTTAATAATATGTTATTAAAATATTTTTTGACAAATGAATAATGAAACGTCCTATTTTTTAAGTAAGAAGATTTTTACAATTAATTTCCCCATGAATTTCATTTTATTTAGATATAAATATTATATAATATAGTGTCTTTAAATAAAAATCCAATTATATTTTATTTGATTATTTTGGTACCTAAAATGGGTTCCTAAGGAAAAGGTGTTTGGGTATTGAAAATGGATTGTCAAAAGTGTTGGGTATTTTTATCCAAATTTGATTTTATAGGAATTTGAAAGGTGTTTTTTATTTTTTTTTCTTTTCTAAGAGGTTTTTTATAAATGATATGGTACATGAGAATTATATGAATCATGTGAGATAGATACTTTTTATATGAAGCCTGAAGCCCCACTATGGAACAATGGTGAGCCAAGAATGGCTTATACGAAGGGTTGATCCGCATTATTTCTCATGAGAAATGGGTGAGCCCATTATATCTTATATGAAGGTTTGATCCCCATTATATCTTATAGATGATCCCAATATAGCTTATACGAAGTCAGATCCCCATTTTAGATATCCGTGGAACTAGTTAATGATATTTTTTGATGTCATCCTTATATATCTTCAAATTAAATGGGTTTTGAATATTTTTTTGTATATGATGTTCTATGTAACCAAAGGATGATTAATTTCATACTATTGGTTTTAATTATTTTCAATGAGAAAAATTTGTCTATTATATTCTTGTGTAAATTTTTATGTACATATTCTTAATGAACATAAAGGACTACCGTAATCATTATATGAGATTTTATGTTTTTAACAAATTAACGGGTCCATTCAATTTATATCCCTTACTGAGATTTTGTGCTCATAACATATTTTATAAATGTTTACATAGGGTTTGTGAATGTCTATAGGAATGGAATAATTCATTTTGGAAGTCAGGGATATTTTTTGTGAAAATATTTCATACTTTACTTTAAAATTTTAATATTCATGGAAAATGGATAAATATCAGAAGAGCCCACTTTATATTTTATGATTTATTTATGAATAAGTTGTGGAAATATTCTATGCTCAGGGAAAGTCCATCAAGGTGGAAGAAAGTAATTTCTTCCCAAAAAATCTGAATTCTATAATGTTTTAGGTTGAGGCCTTATATACATGATTTCAAATTCCTTACTACATACAAAGATTATTGGATATATTCATTAAATCCAAAATTTTATTAAACCCAATAAATTATTTCATAATACACTATCAAAAAATTAAAAAATTGTTCTAAATAAATCAATTATATCTAATTTATATTATCTGTATTAATCATATCACAATCCTAACATCATTATCTCAACATCAGGGAAATATCACGGTCCATCTGTATTGTAATCATGTGTTTTCCCTGAATATCATCAAATCATTAAATAACATTTTTAGTAAGTCAATACCATTTAACTTTTTACACAAAACAATTAATGATTAAAATTATACAAAATATTATTATATATAATATGATTCATTTAAAATATCTGTTGAAAAAATTCAAAAATACATCATTTATTCCATCACATCCATTATCCATTAACAATGTTTCATCAATTTATCGCTTAAATAAATCCATCTTTTAATATATTAGTCATAATCTCTTCATCACATATAATATGACCATTACTCACAACAACATGAATATTTTTCTTCTTGATATTTCCCCTTGGATTTATTTATTCATAATTCTCATACATTACACATTTAAAACATTCACCCTATGACAATTGATTATGGATAATAATATTCATATCCATTTCCTTAAATAAACATTTCATTTTTTCTATTGATGTAAAATTATTTATGTCCACATTTTCCACATAGAAATAATAATATCATTCATCATGGATTTTTCATTGAGAGTATATTACCATATTCCCAACATATATGAAAATTAATTATCGTTCCTTCATAGTCTCTAGTAGAAGAAATATCAATGAACTCTATACATCACTTCTATAGGGTGTCTAAGAAATAGTTCTATTCAACAATGTTAATCATTTTCTATGATAATTTATTAGTAGTAATCATTAATTCATGAATTAATTTTTGTTTGTGAACTCATAATATCATGATATAGTTGATCAAGCTCAGATTAATTATCATTAGAGATGTCTTGACATAATTTTACTTACTGTCATGTGTACATATCACTTTAGGGATTAAAGATGAATAAAAAGACCTCATTATTTTAATGTACATGATTTATTTGATAACGTATAATATGTTATATCTCTTAAATTTTAATAGTATAACGTCACTATAGGGATGGAGTCTTACAAAAAAATAAAGCTCATATGGTGGATGTTGAATTTGTAATGTTTCTTCATAAAATGGCCAGATGATAGAACTATGGATCGACCATCATCTTTATTAATCTAATGACGCCATCATGGCCCAAATATGCTCACATTGAACATCATGTTTCTATTCCAACATTAGTACTTGAATTTCATCCCCCATGGACATTCTAATGTCCTTTTCTTCACTTTTTTAGTTGCTACACACTTCACGAATCCCTAAGAACCCTTATGTGGTTGAACTAGTCAATGTGGGTTGTTCAGGATGGTCCATGTGTTTGATAAAGAACCAATTAATTTTGGTTTCATTCCATTGGCTACTAAGAAAATATGTAGTGTAATAAATACTAATTGTTCTATAAAAACACATAATCGTGAAAAATAACTTATAGGATTTATTATTCCTAAGAAAATCCATTTAATAATTGAGACCATAAATTTTCCAAGGTTATTCATATTCATCATTTATTTAAAGGCTTCATGATATTTCATAACATGTTTATCAATTTTCATATCATATTCCCAAGGGTTTGAAAATAATGTGGGAAATAATGACTATCTTCATACACTAGGGGATGATCGAGTCCATATCAATGCGTCATTTTCAGATTGATTACCCTATAGAACCTTTGTACTAGAGACACATTTACTGGTAGTATCTATACATGGATGTAATATATAGGAAACTAAATTATATACCATTTTCAAAAATTCCATGACATTTTTATTTAATTTGATTCATCCTTAGACTTATCCTAAGAGACAACCATATACATATACATTGAATATCCACTAGGTGTCTCACTAATGGCATATTATTCTAGTTTCTATATGTTAACAAAAACTATCCTCTAATTAAAAATATAGTAAATAATTAATTTAATATATAGATATTACTTCTTTTTATATAAATTTTTAATACAATAAAAAAATTCATAAAGACCATAATTGTTCACAATATATGAATACTACGTATAAAATCATCCATATTATTGAATTAAATTCATCCTCCCCCATAAAGATAATCCTATTTAGTTATATTCAAAATAAAAAGAAGTCAATTTTAAATGATGAATAATCAGTCAAGAAATGTAATGATGTTTAAAAAGAAGTCAATTTTAAATGATGATAATTTTTTTTCTATTTTATTAAATTAAATTTATAAATATTTAAAAATTAATTTTAAAATAATTTTACTAAATGGTGATCAATGAACTCTTTACAAAATATTACTTTTAAGAATAATTTTTTTTATTCTTATAATTTCTATTGAATAATAGATTATGTTTAACTCTTTTATTGAATATATAAAATATAATTCATTAATATAATTTAAAAAAGTGATTTTATTAATATATTTTTTGTAAAATATATTTTTTTGGAAAATAAAAATAATTTATCAAAACATTATTAGCTATATTTGAAAATTGTTTTTATTTTTATTTATAATTATTTTGAAACCAAATAAATAAATTTATATAAATGTGTAAAACATTCTATTTAATAATTTATTTAATATAATTTATAACCGCTATTCCAACATCATCTTGATAAAAATCATATTAAAAAAATTCCATAATATACGTCGCATTTTGTTTAAACACAGAATTTCATATAATTCAAGCAAAACAAAATGTTACATGTTATATAAGAATAACATACTGTTTCCGGTAATGAATGAAAATCATGTTGTTCTGTGTGAAAATGTATATAAATAGTGTTAAATGTAACACAAGATAAAATCATTATTGTAAGAAATGAAAGATAATCTTGGTGTTGTGGGTAACATAAAAGGTCAAAAAGATTAAATTTATTTAAATAAAATTTCACAAAATCATGGAGTGTTGCAAGATTTACCATTAGAACGATCATATATGAAAATAATTGAAGAATACGAATAATGTACAAGATGATCATTAACATCATTGAGACTCTCCTCAATTATATCCTCCTATAATTTTTAATCTACCTAAGCTCAATCATCAACAAAATACCCAACCTCTACCCATCACATGCATAAAACAACTAAGAGGTATGCCAAGGAACTCAAGTACCTTGGCCTCTTGCGATGTGTGTGAGTACATAATTCAGTCTGGAATAATTAATTTTAAATAATACCTAACTAATAAATAAAAAATATAATTATTTGACAAGATAATAATAAATAGATAACTATTAAATAATAAATAAATAAACCACCATCAATCTGTCTATCCAACAAAACTAATTAATCACAACTTCACATACCAACATTCTAGTGCCTTAGGGTGCAAACAGAAATTTTTCCACTACTAAGGAAATAAAAAGCATCCTATAAATTACAATAGGAATCAATATAAGATAAAACTAAAACAACCAAACTTATTTTCAAGAAATAATCAATATAAAAATGCTAGGAATCCATATACTAAATACCAAACTCTATATTATTTAATGTCTTAAATTTGATGACCATATCTTGAAGAAATCATTTATCATAATCGAATCTATCTCACAATGCTAACTTTCCAAATCATAGTCATAATGTAAATTAAAATCATATATATATATACTATCATAAACTCAACTGTTTGAATCCAAATAGTGGCATTCAGTTCACATACTAATGATAATAGTAAAAACATCATGATGAATACCCATATACAATATATACAAGGAAACCATGTTATAATTGCCTATATTTCCTAGACAGAATTGTGGTAAAATACTCAATACCTAGAATTTCACACATAGTTTAAGAGTATGATCATAGTATTCACACTAGGTATCCATGAGGATGTAAACCTATTACGTTATATCACATAAGTATTAAGTAAGGAACAATTTTTCGATTCCATGATGATTATATCGGTATTCTCAAATACATGAGGACCACCTCAATAGTTGTTACAAAATCACACACTCGGTGTCGTCCATGTGCATTATCCAGATTCCATAATGGAATACATCATATAATGTATAAAAAAGCACACACACACATACGTATATACATTTATATATATCATAAAATGGGTACCCATCAACTTAACCCATGTGGCATACCATAGGAGGACTCCCATGCGCATGAACAAAATCATTAGATCCTTAATAAGATGGTATCATTGATTGTGGTTCATAGATGAAACATGTGGTCAATTGATAAATTAATGTGGTTTGTTGAAGTTGAAATTGTTGTCAAATTTTTAATTAAGTGAAATGGTAATGTGTTTTCTAAATGTGGTGATTGTAGATATTGAATGAAGATACAAATATTTATGGAAATATGAATGCACATTTTTTACTACATTGATTTGATGAACTAGAAGAAGATACATTAAATATGATCATAGTATTTCTAGAGTAGTTTTTTAAGTCTTTTGATGTATAATTTTGAGAATGGGGTTCAATAAGAATTTTTTAAAATTTATTTGATGTGGTATTTATATTTTATGTTTCACTGGGAAATTTTCACTTTATATTGTTTTTATTTGAAAAAATTAGGATCAATAAAAATGATTACTCTAAAAAAATCCTCCCCAAAAATATATGGGACCATGGAGGGTCAACCATGACCAAGGGGAGCAAGGCCAAGCAAACTCGTAGCAGTAATAAATGTAAATTCATAAGCATAAGCACAAGTCATATAACTGAGATTGTTCATTGTGTGGGCCACGAACCTTTACAGAGTTGGCCATAGAGGTGTTCCCATATAGCTGATATAGGGGATTAATAGTGGAGGGAGAGGATAATTCCGGTGATTGGCAATCAAATATTGTATAATAATAGAGTTATGATTTTTATCTAGTTTCGATATGTCATGATACACAATTTATCCGGACCATCCAATTTTCATATCTAATTATCCTAGACAACAATTTTCTATGTTGTTCTTTGAATTTATGACAATCATGTGTTATACTCGATCAAATTTTTATGGTCATTCGAATCATTATGTTGTTTTTACTTCTCCAAAAGGACTCATTTAATAGATGTTGTTCATCAAGGATACATGACACGATGTCTGAATCTCTATCCAAGGAAACTAATTATCGATTAATCATTCTGAAAATTCAAGGATTATCCAAATAGGATACAATATATTTTTCATTATAAATTGAAGCTCAAATCGTGAATTTTAAATGTGCATAAATGATTTGATATCAGTTACTGTGATATTTTACTTGTACGTAACTGAATGAAAAATAGATCCTATGTAAAAACTGATTGAATCAATTTAATTCTAAATTTTTTTATGATGGTGATGTTTACTATAAATACAAGAGATAGAGATCATTTATTGTTGTAGCTTATCTGTCATCCAATAGAGTCTTTGAGAACATGAGAGAAAATGAGTGACTATGACCTCATTCCCACATGGGTGTACTATGCATACTTTTTTCTATGATGTAAAAGTAGTGATCTGGCATGAATATCATATGTTCATTACACACTCATTTTTCTTTGTGATGAAAAATGTTTCATGTTGATAATATGATAATATTAAACTCTGTCATATTAATATTCTTATATTTATGACAATAATTTTACAGAACTACATATTAATGTATTTTGTCATTGTGTTTACTAAATAGAGAAAAAATGTAGTCATCAAGATAGTGTGAATGAAGGCCTTTTCCTCACTAAGACTATACGAATTCATATTTTCACATTAGTTGGATTGTGCATCTAGTTTTTTTTCATAAATAGTGTTGAATGTTTCTATGCATGATTTTTGTAAGAAGACTCAAATATATATTGTGCTATTCATTTTCATTCAAGAATATAGTAAAGGGGTTCAAGAATTATTTTATGCATGTAAGAGTGTACATATATTTAGAAACAAATAGTGTGTGTCATTGAAGATTCATATTGAAAAAATACATACATGCATGAATGAACTATCACATGCACATGAGAGAAATAAATTTTATATTAATATGTTTTCATAATAAAATAATGTAAGAAAATTAGATAATAGAATATTGAATGTGTAATTTTTTTTGACTTTGTATTTTTGGATATTTCATGTTGATAACACCATGAGATGTATTTTTTACATGAATGATGTTGGAAGAGATCTGAACATGAAACATATTTTTCAGGATTTGAGTACAGTGAACTAGGACTGATGTTAGGAAAACTATATAATAAATGATGTAGAAGAATTATAGTATGCACATATTTAGGGTTTTGTGAGTTCAATACTTTACTTGATGGAAGAATATTTTCGTGAGTGGTGTTTTCTGAGACTACCAAAAATTCTCAAGTGATCATTATTATGTGAACAAGGCCAATATTTAATCATATGATTACACTAAGTAGACTTGAAGATGAACCATGAAAATAGATCACTTCATAAGATGTAAGTGGTTGTTTAAGAGATGTTCCCAAGAGGTATTCATTGAATAATTGGTGGGATGTGAGTATAAAAAACTGGATTGTTTCAGAAGATAAGACAACTAGTGAGATTCAGAATATATAACAGTAGTGGTATTCCAATGAATATATCATGTTTGGAGATAGTTCATAGTAATCAGTTTTTATTAGGAATTACATTATTTTGTATATCATACATATTGGGAGATAGTTTGTACTTGTTATCACATTTCTAATTACTAGTGTAGATAATGTGTCTCAAAATATCACAAACACATTAAATACATAGTAACCCATATCGGGGGGAGACCCTCGTAAAAATCTATGTTTTTATTTTCATAGTTTTAATTTTTATTCATATAGTATAAGTTAGACTCTAAAAAATAGAGGGATTAATATTCTATCCAGCCACAATGGATGATTTGAAAAGAATAAATTGTAAAAGTAAATAATTGATTCACCCCTGCCCCGAACTGTGATCTCTCTAATATTGGAATCATCATGTGCAATCATACAATAAGTTTCAATATATTAGGATCCAATCATTACTAATGATCTATTGTTGGAGAGTTTGAATTCATAAAAATGGGACATCTATTCCTTAATGGTTTGAACTATTTTGTATGCAATAATTTAACTCTTCCATATATTCATTCACATGAAAATGGAGTTAGTGATATTGTAACATTATGTTTTTTACAACCATGAATATATTACACCATTAAATATGTTGAGAAGTGAATTAATGAATTATATGAGAGATCCATAAATTATATTTTTTATCCTTATTTGGTAATGTGTTGTCTAAGCTGATGTCATTGAAAACATCCAAGGTGATATGGGATAACCCATATAATTTTTATAAAGGGAATTTAAGGCTAAAATATGAATAAAATAAAATATAGAGGGAAATGTTTGAATAAATCAAATGAATTATAATTAGACAACAGATAAATAATATACGAAGGCGAATAGGATTTTATTTCGTACCAATTGTTTTAGAGAAACATTGTATTATTCCTCTATATTTTTTAAAAAATGTTATGTAAATTTCCTTATAGATTTAATTAAATAATTTCATATATATAAGAATTTAAAGGAATTTACATTTTTAAATAAATAATACCCTTCCTAATTATGTGATTAGAAAATCTCATATGTTCTAAAAGAAATATATGGCAGAAATGGCATTAAATGTAATGAAAATTCTAATGTTGAAGGAAAATATTGATGAAAAATTCTCAGATTCTGATGAGGATAACGTCATAGATATATATATCAAAAGAGTTATTTTTTTATTTGTAAATATCATATAATATTAATATGAATATATAATGTTTTTATAATTTTAAAATGCTTTAATTATCTTCAAATTTGAGACTTTTCAATTGATTGTCTATACAATATTTTAGAGGCTTTAGAGAGTGTTGATGATAACAAAGAATACATTATATGAGGTTTAAAAAATTCTAAAAAATTTGGAACTGGAATGAAGAAAATGTTCTCAAGGGGGTACATGAAAAATATTATGAGTAGGATATTATATGAGGACTCTTTAAAATCGATTAAAAAATAACATGAATGTTTAACTAAAAATAAAAAATACTTATAAAGGAAATTATGAGGATTGTTGTCTCTACAAGAAGTGATGGAAAAAAATAATAAAGCTATAATTAGTTCATGATGAGACTTGAACTTGTAAAATTACAAAATAAAAAATGCCTACTCAAGAAAATTATCAAAATAATGGAAGAATTGAAAAGAATATAAAACAAGAATGAGAAATTTCTTTTGCAATAGACCGTAACATCCATGGTGAAAATTGCAGAACAAGTGAAAATTTTGATAGATTATAATGAAAAAATGGGTGAAAAAGAAGATGAATTGGGTGACTTATAGTCTCGGTGTAATAAATTAAAAAATATTTCCAAAAAGTTAATACTTAATTTTTCTGATGTTGCTGATGTTCATCATTAATCATTCAATGCTACTGTGAAAACCAGTCTGAAGAAAGAAGGTAAAGGTTATTTCTTATTTTTAGTGATAAAAAATCTATTTTATATAGGGATACTTGTCTTGAAAAAAACACTATTAGAATTTAATGATTATGAAATTAAGTTATTATGTATTTTTTCAAATTAATGTTCACCAAGATTTATGAAAAATAATGGTGAGAGTTTTTCCATACAACAAAGAGTTTATCAATAAAAAAATTATTTAGGGTAATTAAGGATGAAGTTTCATAAGTTATTTTTAGTGTTGACATAAATTTGGGAACATGTACTACAACTACTTGAATAATATGTTACTCCCTTATAATTGTAATTTAACAAGAGGAATCAATTATGAAATGAATAAAAAAATTAATGTGAGAAGAATGAATAATCGTAGTATTTAGATAATTTTTACTCAGAAATCACCAGGTCCCCCTACTATGAATAACTTTGATTATCTAAATTAAATCAATAAAATATATAAAAACATGGTCATTGTGATGAAAAATTCATGAAAAAACTTCTAGGGAAGGTACAATAGACTTCCAAATTATTGAAAGTGAAACGAATAGAAAATACCTCTTACTATTTCATTCACATAAATCATGTCAAAAGGTAAATTATATGAACAAAGAGATTGTCGAAAAAGATTTCCAAGTTGTTTTTCCAGATTAGTTGAAACTATCAATACAATTTGTGGAAGATGATGATCTTTTTAAATTGAAAGGAATGTTTGTTAATTAGTAATATAATGTTGAAAGTGTTTTTGAAAAAAGAAGAATCGGTGATGAAAAATGATAATCAAATCAATAACACTGAAAATAAAAATAAGTGTTCCAAAAATTCATCCCATGCTGAGATTGGTTGTAATGGATGTATCGTATTGATAAGAAAATCTTTGTCTAAATGTTATCTTTGAGAAACCAATTTTTCCATACATATTCATTTTTATTTTATGTGTTTTTAACTAACAATGAATAAAATTAAAGGATATGTTTAAGGTGTTCACTTCTAGATAGAATGACAAGATTTTACATCATAGAGTATACTCATTTCAATTAAATGAATAAAATGTGTGAATCCCTTAAAGAGGAGAAGTGATGTGAATGAAAATGAAAACATTAGATATACTCCAAAATTAACTTTTGATTATTCCAATCACCAATTCATATTTTTTTCATTATATATTATCTTATCAATTAAGGGGGACTGTATGGTTGATGGAAATGAAAAAATAGGGGGAGTTTTATCCTTTTCACATGAACATTCTAATGTGTTTTTTTGAAGTAAGTGAAATTTTTATATTTCCATTGATATATTTTATTATTACTAATCCCCTAAAAACAATTGAGACATTGTGAGAATAGTTTCACATACGTGGACTTTTCTTGATAGTTTATAAATGCCTTGTTATATCACTTTTCTTTTCGTCAATTGGTTATCCCACATAGACATAGAGTTTATTGACTAAAATTTCATTACTAAGATTACAATGTGATATTATTATTCTCTATAAAGTGACTACTAAATTTTCATATAAATGGGATGGTGATGATTTTATGAGTAAAATAAGACAAGTTGAATTATTTACTATAAAAATATAATTGGTTTTATTTCCAATAAGGGGTAGAATATATCATTGACTTTTAAATAATGTGACTATTGAAAACAAATACTGAGGGGGAGATTGAATAATGAAAGTGGTTTGTTAAAGCTGATATTTTATTTAATTACTTTATGAAATGAAAATACATTGAAATTTCGAAATGTGATGATTTTAGAACTCTAATGATGTTCCAAACACATTTGAAAATATGAATTCACATTTTATAGTACATTAATTTTAAGCACATTAAGAAGATACAATCAAAATTTTGTTTGTTTTTATTGGGGTAGTTTTCATGTAGTTTTTGGTATAATTTTGATAATTTCCTTCGATAAGATGGTTTCTGAGTTTATTTAAAGAGGATTTATATATTTTTTTATTTTACTTGTAATTTTTCTATTTATATGTTCTTTATTATTTTATAAAAATTAAGGGCCATTAAAGATCCAACATTTTCCAACTCAAACCCATCCATATGTGGGACTACAAAGGGTCAACCACAACGTAGGGGAATAAGACCATGCCCATCTGTATGTGTCATTAATGTCCATGTGAATCCCAAGCCCATGGTGTATGACTGATATAGTTCTTAGTGTGTTCCAATAACCTATAAGAATGTGCACAAGAAGTGTACCCACAGAAGTAGTACACGACGACCACATTGGATGGAGAGGATAATCATAGTGAGGGGAAATCACAATTTGTATTAAATGGATCCAGAATTTTTAACATTTTCGATGTGGTAATGAACCAATTTAACCATGAACTTCTGATTTTCATATCTGAATATCTACATCATAGATTTTCATTTCCATGAACTAAATAAATGACTGCATTATGATCAACATGATCGAATTTTCTTGGTCTTTTGATTCATCTAGTTGTGTCATCTTCACCGGCATGCCTTATGTGAGAGATATTGTCCATTGAAGCACCATTTCATGATGTTTAGAGATCTATAAAATTCTTTTCGTCATGAATTAATAATAAAAAAAATTATAGGATGACCTAAATATAATTCAATTTTATTTTTATCATAAATTGGTGATCATATTAATGATTTTCATCTTATAAAAAATGTGTTATATCGACGATTGTGATATTTTTTTGTACACAGCTAAAGAAATCACGGTGTTATGTAAAATGTGCATAGATTTATGTGATTCTAGAAGCATATGAGATGGTGATGTTTCATATATATGCTGGAGATAATGTTCTTTTTCTGTTATAGCTAATCTGTCATGTGAGACAGCCTATGAGAACTTCAAAGAGATTGAGAGACTGACATCTCAATATAGAAAGGATTTTTACCACATGGAATACTATTGTGAAGAAGAATCATTGGTCCCATGTGTATAAGATATGTTATTTTCACACACAGAGTTCTATATGATAAAAAATATTCCAAGAAAACAATATAATGTGGTACTCTAATGCATGTATCTTCTAGAATTTGTGATAAATTTTTTTGATGAACTATGTATCATTGTATTTTGAATTTTTATTACAAAATATAAAAATATTTCTTTCATTGGGTTTGTGTGAGTGAAGGACATGAACACACTAAGCCTATTCTCATTAGGGTTTTCATGTAAGTAGTGAAGTTCCATTTTTGTTCTCAAATTCTGTAGAAAGTCCGTGTTCATGATTTTTATTCGATGATGTATATATCTATTACATGATGTGTTTTAAATCATGAAGACAATAAGGAAATTCATGCATGATTTAATTCATGTATGAGTGTACATACTTTTAGAAACATATAGTCTCTATCATTGAATATTAATATAATGAAACATACGTATGATAAATCATTCTCACATTCCCATGTGAGAAATAATTTGGATTGTAATATTTTTCTCATAATACAAACATGTAATCACATGAGATAATATAGGCATGAAAAGTGGAGTTTTATACATTTATATTTTTATTCATTTTATTTTGTGATTTCCATGATATGTATTTTATATGTGTTTGATGTTGGAAGTGTAGTGTACATGAAAAATACATTTCTTGATTTTAGTTTAGTTATTTGTGATTTAACTCGTGAATATTTTATAATAAATGATTTAGAAGAATTTTATTATCTATGTTTTACGTGTTAATTATTGTTTTTCCTTCATTTGATGAAGTTTTCTTTTCTTGAGATGTGTTTTACTAAGATAGATGAAAATTTTCCTTTGAATAGTTTTGTGTGAGAAAATGTAATAGTTATTCATAAAATTAAATTTAGTAGACTTGAAGAAGAAGAAGTCTAATAGATCACTACATCAATAGTCAGTAAAAGTTGAGGTCCCATTCAGAAGCCATATTAATGGATGATATTGATGGATGTTAGTATAATAAACATTGTATTTTCATGAAATAGATCAATCTGAATGAGTCACTATACAGAACACTACTGAGATGCTATTCTAAATATCATGTTAAGAGATAGTTCATGAAAATCATTTGTGATCAGGCATTATGGGAGTTTCTTTTTCAGAAAATTTAGGAGATAATCTTATACTTATAATCACATTTATTATTACTAGTGGAGATTTCATGTATCAGTATATCAATAACATGGAATGTGTGTAGTTACACACATTGGGGGTGAATCTTATCAATATTTGTGTGTTCTTTTTCATTTTTTTAGTTGTTTTCATATGGGAGAAGGATGACTCAAAAAATCAATGGACATCGATCTTAACTAGTCACAGAGGATGATTTAAAAAGAAGAAATTAAAAAATTACATCCTTGATTCACCCCTAACACTAGTAGTGATATACCCACACAAGGACACTTCATGTTCTATTATAGCATAATGTTCCATCTATTAGGATCAAATATATACTGAGGATCTATTAATGGAGAGTTTGAATTATTTTAAAATATAGGAGTTCTTTTGAGTAAGGTTATAAACTATTGTTGATAGAATAATCGATTTCTTCAATATATGGTTTCAAAGGGCCTTGATGTTATTAATGTTCTAACAGTTTGTTTTATACTACTAGTAGCAGATTCACCCAAGGAACACTCTAATAAGAGAAATATTAATGTAGAAGTTAATTCCATAATTTTTTTTCACATCCTTATATGATGAAGTATTTACTATGGCAATTATATTAAAATCAACAAATGATATGTGAGATAAAAATAAGAATATATAAGAAGTGAAAGTAATTATCAATGAATCCAAACATAAAATTTGGTTAGCTATGTTTAATGATATATAAATTGATAATTATTAGACCATTGATGACTATTTTACTAGGTTGAATGAGATTATAAGTAATATAAGGGGTTTTAAATACACATTGAAAAGATTCATCTATTGTCAAAGAATTGATGCATAATTTTCGTGAGATATTTGATACATGTCATTCCACCATGGAAGATATGGAGACATATACATTGATGAATTTTACATAATACACTTCTAAATAATGTGATGAGAAAACCTCCTATGATCATTCAAAAATATAACTATGAAATATCATACAATGAAATGGAAATTATCAAGCTGGTGGAAAAAAATGATGAACCATTCTCATAATAATTGAGGTTTAGGTTAGTGATACATATAATAAAATAGTAATAGAATTTATTTTTAAAAATATCAGAACAGGGAGAAAAAATTATAATGTTTATATTCCAATAATGATCATTAATTTCATTCAAATTATACATTTTTCAATTGATAATCTGAATATATATTTTTATGATTCTAATAGTGATTATTTTGAGAAAGAATACATTAATAAAAGATCTAAAAATATAGAAATGGTGACAGTGTAATGAATAATAAGTTATATAGTGTGAAAATAGATGAAGAATATTTAACATGGGCTGAATCAGAAAATGAAAGTTCAACGAAAAATATTAAAACATTTACTGCATAAGTTATGAGTTAACATTATTCTACAAGTAGTGATGAAAAATAAGAAGAATTATTTCTTGAGTACATGCTAATATATTAACATGTCAAATGGCTCGATCAAAACAATCTACTCAAGAAAAGAATCAAACTGCTAGAGAAATATAAAATAAATCAAAACATAATGGTGAATGATCTTGTTGGAGAGATAAAAAAATCCATGGTGAGAATTGCAGAACAAGAGAACATGATGAATTATCCTAATGTTGAATTGGCTTCCAAAGATTATGAAATGGGTGAGACACTATCAAAGTGTACTAATGAAATAACACCACATTAAATAGAAGGTTATTTTGATAAGGTAATTGATATTAGTGACGTGTCATTGAAATCTACTGTGATTACCAGTCCAAAGAATAAGGTAAAGTATATTCATAATTTTATCAGTGATACTAAATATATTTTCCTTATGACATATGTTTTGACACAAGAAACTATATGAATATGGATTGATGTTGATTGAAATTTATTATATAAGTTTAAAAATTAATGTTCTTTCTGACTCTGAAAAAAATCATGGTTTGTGTGTATCCATAGAGGAAGGAGTTTATAACCAATAATTTTTTTTAGGGTTATTGGAGATGAAATTTAAGAAGATTTTATTGGTGATTCACAATATTTGGGCACAAAGATGACAACTACTAGAGTAATATTCCACTCGATCAGATTTGGCATTTATCAAGGGGATGAAATTGTTAAAATAAAACATGTAGCACTATGTGTATAATGAATACCCATAGAATTCAGAATATTGTTATTGATAAATCAATAAGTTTTTATACTCAAAATAATCCTAATTGTATAAATGAAATATGTAAAATATGTGACCGACATTCCCATTGTGCTAAAACATGCCGGAAAAAAATCCATTGCAGTTATTATTGAATTATAAAGTAATGAAAGTCCAAATAAAATAAAATATATCTATCAATTTTATTCAATGAAATTTTTTTTCATATGGGAAATTTTTGGAACAATGAGATTTTCAAGAAGGGTTTCCTAGTTATTTGGGAAAATTTATTTAAACTATTAAAACAAAGAGAGGAAGATACTAAATATGAAAAAATAAACGAAAATAAACTGAATTTGGAAAATTAAGTTGAAAAAAATCACTAACACAAATATAAATAAGGGAATAAAAGATATAGTGCAATATGTGAGACTCCAAATAAAAATAATATCCCAATAAAATCATCCCATGTTGAGATTTTTATTAACAAAATGATCATATTGAGAGAAAATTGTTAGTCATAATTATATTTTTGAGAAACTGAGAGGACCATCCATGTTGTCAGTTATTTTATCTATTTTAAACTAATAATGCAAGGAATTGAAGGATATGTTTGAGGATGTCACTTCTCAACTGCTTGATGAGTTTGTAATTCTTGGTGTCTGCGGATATTTCTTAAATGTAAGGAATGTGTCAATCCCTTATAGGGGATAAATGATAAGAATGAATATGAAAACTTTAGATAGAATAAAAAATAATTGTCATTGTATAACAATCACACAATCATCTATAATTATTAATTTAATCACCTAATCAATTTAGTATGTGTGCATGATTGATGACCTCGTAAAAAACATAATGGGCCTTTTATCCATTTCACCTGAACTTTCTAATGTGAATGTTGAAGTTTGTATTTGATTTTTCCTACAATTGAAAAATATGATTATTTATATTCTCTTGAATAATAACTGATATATTTTGAGCATGATTTTACATACATGGAATTTAATGTATAAATCATATATCTATAGTTGTATCATTCTTCTTTTCTAGATAGGGGTTTCACATGTCGACAAAGGGAGGATTATCTAATGTATCTTTTCTATGAAAATTATGTTATATTATTCATATTGTTATTTTGATTGTGAAATTTTCATATAAATGATATGGTCATGTTTTTAGGAGTAAAATTAGATGAATTTCATTATTTCATATATTAATATCTTTTTGTATTTACCATACAGGTATAAGATATCATTGACCTTTAAATAAAGTGTGTTTTATCAAAAAATTAAATGATGGAGATTGAAGAATCAACATGGTTTTTTGATGACGAAATTTTTTTCCATCAGTTAATGAAATGAAAATTCCATGAGTTTTCTAAATGTAACATTTGGAGAGTTGGTATGAAGTTATTAAGACCAATAAAAATATGAATACTCATATTTTACAACATTTATTTTATGAGAAATAAGAATATCCATGAAAATGGTGTTTTCATTATGATGTTGTTTTCATGTAGTTTTTTATGTAATTTTGATATAGGGTGTTGATTAGTTTATTCTAAAATTTCTTTGATAAGGGAATCATATTTCTAGTTTTATTTGGAATTTTTCTATGAATATAGTTCTTATTTTTGGTAAATAAAGATCTATTAATGAGGTGACTCTATCCAACTCAACCACTGCGATATGTGGGACCATAGAGGGTCAACAACATACAAGAGAAGCTTTCCATAGCCATCCCACAATTTTCATGAATGTCTATGTGTATATCAGTGCCCGCCCACTTGACCATGATTGTTAATAGTGTGGGACAATATCATGCAAGTGCTTGGGCACATAAGCATTCCCACAAAAATGCATAGGGGAAATACAATAGAAGGGAGAGGAAAATTCTGGTAGGTTTCAGTAATATATTTTCTTATAAAAGATCAATTTTTATCCTATTTCAATGTGGGATTTCACAAAATTTACTAGGACCCTCTTATTTGCATATATGAACACCATGTCCACTGATTGTCATTGTTGATATCTAAAAAATTATTTTCATGTGGTCTACTCGATTGAATATTCAATGTCATTAAATTGATCTGTCATTGTATTCCTCTCCTTCAAGCCTCATCTAATATATACTATTCATCGATGACCGATTCCATTACATTTGAAGCTCTATCCAATGCCTTTAATCATCTATTAATCATTCTAAAAATCATAGGATGATCAAAATATGATTTAATTTTATTTGCCTAATAAATTAATGATAAAATCAATGATTAATAGTATATATACAATATGGTATATCGATGAAGATTATCCTTCATAGTATGTAACCCAAAGTCAAATTGTTCATAATTAATATATGAACCAATCTATGTTATTCCTCAATGCTTCTGATATGGGGATGTTCCATACAAAAACTAGAGATATGGAAGATTTATTATTGTATCTAATCCCCCCTCCAAGAGAGTCTATGATAACTTATGAAAGGAAGAGTTACCATGATCCCATTCTTGAAGGGAAGTTCCACGCATACAATATTAGTGTGAAGAACAATTAGTGATGTTTCATGTATATGATATCTGATTTTCCCACTCATTGTTCTTCATGAAGAACTAGCTTCTCTGAATCTTACAACATAACATGATACACTAACGTATGTATCATCGGGTATTTTATGGAAAATTTTTGAGAAACTATGTATAATTATATTTTGAGACATCATTTATTAAATATATAAAGACTACATGCATTGGGTTTGGCTTAAAAAAGGCCTTACATGAACTATGTATATACAGAGTCAGGATTGCGTGTAATAATGAGGGATAACCATTTTTGTTCTCAAATGTTGTTGATAGTGTGTGTGTGTGTTTGCACAATTTATATATATAGACTAACATATTTATTATGCGAAGGGTTCATATTAATTAATTAAGTAAGTCGAACCGTGCATTATTTGGTAAATGTATGCGAGTAAATACATTAATAAATAAATATTTTTGATTTTTTAAAATTCATATTGAAAAAATACATAAATTCATTAATGAATGAGCACATGAACATGGGATAAATAATGTTTATTTTAATTTGTTTTCATAATGAAAACATTTATACAGAAGACATAATACATTGAAGAATGTGTGATTTTTTATGAATTTGTGTCATTGGATATTTTATGTTGAGAAAAACATATGATGTATTTTAAACATCCATGATGCTAGATGAACAGTGATCTTGAAATATATAATTCTGGATTTGAGTGTAGTGATTTGAGACTGAATCCAAGAAAATTTTATCACCATTTATTCTGAATAATTTTTGTATCAACATTTTCTGTGTTAATTGAGCTATATTCATTAAGATATGAATATAAATATTCCCAAGAAGTTTCATACAGAGAAAGCTCATCATTTACAGGTGATCCGTTTTTTATGATCATTTAATATAGTTAATCCGAAGATTCTGCTGAGTAGACTTGATGTAGAACATGGCCCACAAATCTCAGCATCATATGTTAGTTCAAGTTGAAGACTATTCATATGAGGTATTCATTGATAAACTAATAGAATACTAGAATAAAAAGAATGAGATTTTTTGGATATAGATCAACATGTGGGAGTCATTATAGATAATTGTTTTGGAATGTTAGTTCAAAAATCCAATTAGGATATAGTTCGCATTAATTAGTAGCCATCTTTAATTACATGAGTTTTTTTATCAGATATTTTAGGAGATAGTTTGTACTTGTAATCCCATTTCATGTTACTTCTGAAGATTTTGTGTCTTGGATTATCCCGAAAACAAAAAATATATAGTCTTCCAAATCTGTGGAGAACCTTGTAAAACTCAGTGTTTTCATTTTTATTGTTTTTAGTTGTTTTTTTATGAGCTAAGAAAGACTCTAAAAAATGAGTGGTTATGATATTATCTTATTATATAGGTTGATTATAAAGGAAAAAATTGTAAAAGTACCTCATTAATTCACACACTCCAGAACTTATTAATTTATCTAAACCTAGACACATCATTCAACACTTCACATTTAAATATAAACACTATAACAATGTTCACATGTCACAATGGAACCAACTAAGATGCACTATCTCTCATTTATATATCCATAGACTCATATTGATTTCGCACTATGTATATGTCCTTAACACCATCCCTTTTCCTATGAATCCTATGTTAGTTTGAAATACTGAATATTCTATCAATCCTCTCATCATTTATCCCCTCATGTAATCACACCATATTTGGGGTGGAAATACAATCCTATGTTTTCACTGTTTTCCTAGAAACTCTATGGTATCTCACATGGAAAAAAATGTTTCCATGCATCCCATGACATTACTTCCCTACACCAAGAGGCATAATGGTCACTAGTCACACGATATACTAGGTCGTATTCATTTTAGTTAATTTATTTAACAACCATGATTTTTTTCCAGTATCCCAAGTCTCGTGATCCAATTAATATTCTCTAAAATTGTTTCATGGACATCTTGTATAATCATATTTATCACCCTTTATTTTTTAATGTATGAGATATAATTTTTATTTTATTCATATAACTGTATTTTTTTTTCATTGATGTTACTATTTTAGAGGTTAGTTTTTAGTGTAAAGGGGTATTATTTTTTTAATGTGGTTGTGTTATCCAATGGACCTGACTTATTGTGGCTGGAAAAAATACAAATAATTTTTTTTGGGGTTCCAATAAGATTTATTGAATCAAAAAAACACCCTGACATACCTCTGTCACTGGAATAACATAGCTAGATTTGAATGACCCATTGGTTGAATGATTTGAACCATCAGGTAGCTAGTTATCCTATTCTAATAGTGAAATTAAAAAAACATATGTTCTATAAATTACAATCATATTTTAACCATATTATTTTAAAATTCATAAAAAGTACTTATTTTAATTTTTCACTCCCTACCATGATTCTTTTCCCTCTGATTTATCTCCCCTGGAATTAATGAACATTAACTTATCTATAGAAGCTATAAAATTTATATCAATTTAGATAAATTGAAATTTTCCATCCTCCATGATGTATGTGGAAGTGTCTGTGATGGATATGTGGATTCACTTATTTTATGATGATAAATTGAAACCTTCTATATAGAATGATGGGTGATCTAGAAAGATGATCTTACTCTTTAATCAAATAATGAAATAAATTTCATTTAAATAATTCCATTCGAGTGATTTTAGTCAATTTACATTAACTTTTCTAGATAGTGTATTAATTATAGAACCTTAATCTTTTGATGATTCTATTATATATTGGTGGATTATGTGACATGTCTACCATGACCCCTTTGTGGGGAGCTATAATTCTCTATGATAATTAATTTTTAGGCATATTTCATCAAATAATAATGATAATGAGATCACAATTATCATTATTATCATCATCAATATAATTTCCGTTTATGGATTTATGAGTCATTGATCAATGGCTAGACCCGAGGCTCCCATTAAAAATTGATAATTAATTGAAAATATTTTATTTGATTAAAAATCCAAATCTAATTAGAACTGCATCATTTTATATACCTAAATATTGATTCTGTTGACGAAATATATATGGTATGTGATTCAAGAATAAACATCTTGAATTGGAATCTTCTTAAGTATCAATTATACTCATAACTCACGAGAAATCAAAACCTAGGTTATGCATCCTTTGATCTATGATATCATTAAACATGGGAGTTATAATGCCCTTACCCCAGTTATTCAATGTCAGTGCATTATTTTAATACATTGGAATGATTACAAGGAATCATGTCCCGAAGGACCGATCAGTTTAGCAATCATGGAAAATAGATTACATACATAAATGTTAAATTACACTTTATAACATACAAAACAACATAAATAATCCTTTATGAATGCCATTATTTCCATGGATTAATCCTTCATATCAATCACAATACACTTGATGGAATCCTGGGAATAATATAACATAGAAAGGGGTGAGCTCAAATGCTCAGTAAGGGTAAGAAATACAGCGAAATCATTCATAAATAAGCTTAAACATTTAACGAAATGTATAAAACTAAAAAAAGCCTTTTAAACTTGAACTTCAGCAGAATATGGAAAAAACAAAATGAAATAATTCCATTTACTTAATCACATAGATATTCTACTAGTCGAATAATCACATGAAATATCAATAACAACTTTTATAATGATGGAATGTGTAATGCAAGACTATCATAACAATATAGTCAAGGCCTTGTGCCAAGACTAAAAATATGATTTTGTCAAAGCCTTGTGTAAAGACACTAGTTTTTATCATGAGTCCTACTGATGCATCAAGAAGATAGAGCAGGCTCCACCCGTTACTTATTATGTCCAATGCATTCCTCATATGAACAGGTTTAAACATAACATAAATATAATATTAAAACTAGCATACTAAATGTCAATACTTTCTTTATAAATCATAAATGGTATAAGAATAACACATCCATAGTCAAACATATCACAAAAACGTAAATATAAAATGGAAGTTTTGTGTCATAATAAATCAACTTCATATAAGATTAAAATCCATAAAAGGATGTTGACATAGATTAAATTAAAACTATTTGAGAGAACGATCTCTTTTTTTGAGATCATTTAAAATTCATATAATTATAAAAGAAAACATTTACATTGAAAATATTTTTATAATCATGTAAGGGAAGCTTCAATGATTTTATAGTGGAGTAAAATAGCCACACCCGCCTTATAAGTTAAAAAAGCCATACTTGCCTTAATTATGTCGAACATGCTAAAAAGGAACTTGTTTGGAATTCGATCGAAAGATTCCTTTAAAAAAATATTATAAAAGTAAAAAAATGTTATAAATTAATTTATCCATGATTCTATAAAATATTAAGATTTTTTTGAAAATCATTTTTAAGAAACATGGATGTGGATGATAAAGAGCTCCCAGTATATAATTACGTTTAAATAAACTCGGATAATGAAGAGATTGTAAAATAAACCATTACCTTGTAATTTTCCTTGGTCGAGGGTTGGTTAACCAACTATATAATGGTGAAATATTTGTTTTTAAATTATACAAGATTCATATACATTAATATAATATCATATATTTTCCTTTAATGTTGTTGTGTTAATAATATCTTAGTATTCTCATTGTTTCAGGTTTTAACATACTCGTTTTCTTATATATGTTTTGTTACATATGCCTTGTTTGTTATGGGTAGGTTGTATATTATTTATATCCAGAATGATATAAAGTCCTTAAACATTATTTTAAATCATCAAATGAGAATTAGAATTGAATGGATATGATGGAGAATTAATCTCATCACGTTAGTGGAGACGGAGTAGTCTGTACGTACGCACGAGCGACAATATCATTATTTTGATATAAAAATAATATAAAATTGGATGGTATATAATATATAAATAATAATTATAATGTTATATTGATTATATACTTCAATTACACATCATTATCATACCCATCCAAATAATAATGTTTTGAATAACAATTACACCACGACGTAGAGACGGTAAGCCGTACGTACGCACATAT
Source organism: Viscum album (assembly GCA_963277665.1). Lineage (NCBI taxonomy): Eukaryota > Viridiplantae > Streptophyta > Magnoliopsida > Santalales > Viscaceae > Viscum > Viscum album. Next base: position 1,225,767,946 of record OY728127.1, on the reverse strand, counting down.
GGTGATATGTAATTCCAAGGATGGATATAATACTGAATATGGTTGTACCATATTTATAATAACATCACAGTATATATAAGATACTGGAGTAAATATTTTAGAATGGTAAAAACAACGAACGAAGAAGTTGTAGAAGAAAGGATCTAGAAAAAGGGTGGTGAAAACATTACGTCTTCTTCGGGTTCTTCCTATTGATTTGATCAAAAGTGCTCCATAGGATGGCTATATGTTCAAACTAAGGCCTCTAGGTTGAAGTGAATGTTGTTGGGAGGATAGTTGGGTAGGGTTTTGCCGAGCCAAAAGTATTTGATGGTGTGAATTAGAGAGAAGGGCAAGTTCCTTTTTATAAGAGGGGTGAGGGGAACCTTAGGAAAAGTTAGAAATATTATTTTATAATAAATACATATTCGGTTTCTAATGGCTCAAAAGTGGATTATTTAAAGGTTAATGTGGGTATGGGTAGAAATAATTTCAACAAATAGATTTTATATAGGTTTGGGTCACTTAATTTACCTTATCATTTATATTTAGCTTTTTGTTAAATAGTTTGACATTTTCCATGTCTCTATGTATTTTTATATTATATGGTTAATAAACATAAAATATACATCCATGAAACCCCCAAGTGATCCATTAACGATACTTATATCATTATAAAAGTCCATTGGCCTATCATTAGATTTTTAGGAATAGAATATGAATTAATAATATAATACTTGTTTTAAAAACTCTTTTATGTAAATTTTGACACTATAGGGTATTTTGTTTTTGATAAACCTATAACAAAATTGTTACTTTGAAAATAATTCATATAACCAGTCCTAATATGTCATATTAACATATAGAATTAGTGGAAGTCATAAAAAGACTCAAATTACATCTATTTTAATATTTCGTTAATTAGGTAATTACTGCATCACCATTGTGTCACAAATAAATTAAAATATTTAATGTCTAAAAATAATAAATAAAATACCATTATGTAGAAAATATTTTTGGATTTATAATTAATATTTATAATAGAATTTTTCTTATAAATAAGCCTATATTAAAAATGAATTATTAATTAAACATTGATGTTAACACTTTTAACTCATTTTTGAATTTAATAATAATAAATGTCCTAATCTAATCCAATTGGAACTAAAAGATAATATTTTATTCATAAGGTTGTTTTTGGTCAAGATACACTTGTCCAATATAATTAGGACATATTTTAGGGTAATATTAATATCATTTTTACATTTAATTACCATATTTACTTTTAACCGTGGTAAATAAAAGAAAAAAGTAACTATTCCCCAAAAATTATTTTTATGTCATTTAACAACATTTTACTTACTGATATCAACCGTGTCTCTCATATTTTTGAAATTTCACTCATAGAAGTGGTAAAATTATGTTTTATGTGAATTTTCAAATTATCCTAGGAGATGGGTAAAAGACGGGGAAAAGTTTTAAGAAATTTTTATATATCTAAAATTATTAAAAACTGACTCCAATAAATTACATTGAAATTATATAGGTAATATGTATATATTTTGACCTAAAATAAATTTAAATAAAATTAATAATTATTTAAATAAAAATTTGGTTTTAAACTATAACTCAGTGTTTTTCACTATTGATTAAAAATTGAATTTTTTCAGAAAAATAAAAAAAATTCACCCTATGCTAATTTCGATATTATTAATCCAAAAATGATTTCTATTTTAATAAATTAAAAACATATATGTTTCTTTTATTAATTAATTCCCATTGTCAAAACAAAAAACGTGTTTTTATGAAATAATAACTATCAAAAGATTGACACTTGCTTATGTCCAAATTAAATGTTGAATTCTATCCAATGGCCTACATTGGATTAAATGGTAAAAATATTATCTAATAATACTTTAAAATCACTCAAATGCATAATTTGTCACTATTAATTATTTCGATTAAAAAAATTGTTTTTAATTTAAATTTAGTAATTATCACTATTCACCAAAATATGAAAGTTATCAGAAAAACAACAAAAATTTATTGAAACTAAATAATTATGTCTCTATTATAATGAAGAAGTTTATTTTGTTCAAAATGAATATATAAAAGGTTCAAATATTGGATTTAAAAAGGTCTTTCCATTAAAAGGTGGTAAAAGGGCATCTTTTGAAAAATACTACTTTTATCTGAAAAAAATGAATTTGTTCTTACAATATGTCTATGAAACTCATAATATGGATTCTAAAATTATAAGGATTATAAAAAGTTCAAAATTCAGTTATTACTATTCATAACTGCTTTTGAACAGCTAGTTTTGTAAGTCGTGGTGCGCTTGAACTCAGTGTTGCGTGTTGTGGAAGTTATTGAAGTATTTCAAAGAAATAACGCACTTTGAAATCCTGGGGTGTTACATTCTCCCCTCCTTCAACAAATTTCATCCTCACAATTTGAATTTTTTTTTCAAAAATAAATGGTTGAAACTAAAAAATATCATTTGGGGAAAACCCACATCAGAAATTGGGTTAATAAAATTTAGTCTTAATAAGAGGAAAAGAGAAATGAAAGGGTCACCACCAAATTATGATCTCGATTAGGAGAACATTGTTGGTAATTAAATACATATAAGTGGTGGTAAACATAAATATTTATAGGTAGTGATTGAGGTCATTAATCACAATCTTGTGTAAAATTGAGGTCATTAAATTCATCAATCTATGATGATTTAAAATTCCATCGGTTCAACAAAACATAAGGTATTTGGATAACACATTTTTGTTTTTAAGATCCCTTCAATAATGAATAAGAATTATTTTATTCATAGAATAAGAGGAGAAGAAAAATATATTCTTGACAAGTAGAGTCCCATACTTTAACTAATTTTTACCACAAACTCATCTTTCACTCTAAAATATAATAGAACTTCAAAAATATTTTATTTATTTTATTTCTTTAGGGTTAAAGAAGTATTTATAATTCATTTACCAGATTTTTTTTAAAAAAACTACATTATTCAATCCAAGACATCTTATTGGATAGTGGTAGGGGATAAACCATTATCGCCCTTCGGTTGCGGGTTAATGTCTTGCAGCCTTGCCGGATGCAACGAGTTGTCGCCCGACCTCTGGGTTGTCCTTTTAAGGAAATCCAAAATTAATCTCAAACTAGAATTATCCAAAATACTTTTGTCCAAAGTCACAGTCCAAAATTTATAAGTAAGGTAAACACAATCAAGATCCTTTTATCTTCTTAATAACCTGTGAACACTTTCATCATGTATTCTTCTAAAACACTGCAACATCCTGAATTACCATAAAACCTTATGGACTACATTCGCGATCCATTATTCCATATAGAATACTGGATATACTCCTTCTATCCAAAAATGTTTTAAACTCCAAAAATCATGGAATATATAAATCATTAATCAGTTTCAAGTTAGTCAATGATATCGAATATAATTTATCCAAGTCAATCACGTATTATTCCAAATTCACTACCTTAGTATCAGAACCATATTACGTTTTATCTTTCAATGAACCATATATTTTCCAGAAATATAACCTGCTATTGAGTCACATTTCATGGTTCCACACAATCTCAAGTGCTTAATGAAATAGTAATGCAGTACAATCCTTATATACTCCATAATTATTATAACCAATACTATGTTGATAGAACACTGAAATGAAATAATTCTCTAATAACAACATAAGAACTCTAATCATTCCTCCTCATCTTTGATAGTATCATAACTTGATTATTATCTAATAACATTATTTGGGGTATACTCTGATGATTTGGACATTGGTTCTCTTAGTATCCCAACTCCTTGTAGATGAAGCATTGTACATTTGAAACTCTTTTCTTACCCTTGCAGTCACGTACATGGTGTCCTTTTTCTCCACACTTATAACAAAATACCATTCCCTCCAGGAAAGTTCCAGTGTGTTTATTCCCACAGTTATCACATATGGTAAAATTCATCTTTTCCCTCTACCCTTTATCCATATTTCTCTCTACCATCCATTTCTTCTCCTGCTTCCCTTCAAATCCATAGGACTCAGAGAATTATTTACTTATCTTATTATCACCTGATACTATTTCTTCATAAGTTGAGAATACATGGGAGAATATTTCCCTTCTAAATGTTGGATTAATACCACGAAAGATGTGATCCTTCTTACTCTTTGGATTGTACGTATTTTTGGAGTTCACGTTCTTTCTACTGGGAACCATTTCTATTCAATGGCATAAACTGGGTCAGTTTATGAATTGTAATGAATAATGACAAACTTGTTAAATACCTAATGTAAACTAAAGGATTTATTGATATAATCCATATTCAAAAATATTTTTTCATTGAGTAAGTATATAATCATAATCCATTCATTATGATTTATAAAGAAAATGATAATTATCCTAACCATATCCCCCAGGTGTCTAGCAACAAAGAGTGCAGGAAGGCCCATTCTCATGCACCAGTTCCTGTTTGAGTCTAGCTCAAAGCGGTGTTTTTGGGTTTTACCCCATGTTAAATCTTTGTCAGATCTGCCTCTACCTTCTTGTATCCAGACATGGATTTATTTCTTGGAAAACTCATCAAATCTCTACAATACCAAAATTTGAGGAAGTTCTTCTATATTAATCCTCAATGTCCATCTTAGGTCTATGTACTCTAATCAGTGTTTATCTAAATATAGATTCCAAGGTTTGTACTAAACTTCATTTGATATCTACTGTAACGTAGTGACCCCGGTTACCCAGAGTCGGTGCATTATTTTAATACATTGGAATGATTACAAGGAATCATGTCCCGAAGGACATATTGGTTTAGTAGTCTTGGAAAATAGATTACATACATGAATGTTACAATACACTTTATAAATACAAAAAAAAACATAAATAATCTTTTATGAAGGCCATTATTTACTTTTTCTTAATCCTTCATATCAATCAGAATAATCGCCCTCGAATCCCAGATAAAATAAAACATAGAAAGGGGTGATCTCAAATGCTTAGTAAGGGTAAGCAATACAGCGGAAACATTCATAAATAAGCATAAACATTAAAGGAAATGTATAAAACTAAAACAAAATCCTTTTAAACTTGAACTTCAGCGTAATATGGAAAAAATATAATGAAATAATGCCATTTACATATTCACATGGATATTCTACTAGTCGAATAATCACATGCAATATCAATAACCACTTTCAAAATGTTGGAATGCGTATTGCAAGACTATCAAAACCACATAGTCAAGGCCTTGTTCCATGATTACCAATATGATTTTTTCAAGGCCCTGTACCAATACACTAGTTTGTCTCATGAGACATACCTATGCATCGAGGAGCTATAGCGGGCTCCACCCATCACTTATTAACTCCAATACATTCCTCATACGAACAGTTTTAAACATAACGTAAATATTTGTTTTAAAACTAGCATACAAAATGTCAATACTTTCTCCACAAACCATGAATGGTATAAAAATAACAAATCCATAGTCAAACATATCACAAAACCTTCAATACAATATGAAAGTTTTGTATCCTAATAAATCAACTTCAAATAAGATTACAATCCATCAAATGGTGTTGACATAGATGAAATCAAAACTATTTGGGAGAAATATCATTTTTTTTAAATCATTTAAAAGAGAAATAATGATAACATAAAACATTTAATTTGAAAATATTTTTATAATCTTGTAAGGGAATCAAAGAAGATTTTATAAAGGCAAAAAATAGCCACACCCTCCGTATAAGTTAAAAAAAATATATACTTAGCTTAATTTTGTCGAAAGGTTAAAAGGTCCTTTTTTGGAAAACGATGGAAAGATTATTTTATAAACATTGTATAAAAGTCAAAAAAGGGTATAAATGACTTTAACCCAGATTCTATAAAATAGTAATATTGTTTTGAAATAAATTATTATGAAACATGGATTTGGATGATAATGAGGTCCCAGTAGATATTTACGTATAAACAACCTCGGTTAATGAAGAGATTGTAAAATAAACCCTAAAACTTGTGCTTTTCTTTCGTTGAGGTTCTGTTAACCTCATGTATAATGTTGCAATAATTGTTATTAAATTATACGAGAATCATATACAATAATATGATATCAAATATTATTGTTTAACATTCCTTTGTTAATAATATCTTAGTATTATCGTTGTTTCAGGTGTTAACTTACTCGTTTTATTTTATATGTTTTTTACATAAGCCAAGTTTTTTAGGGATAGGATGTATATTATTCATATCCATGAATGATATCAATTCCATAAACATTATTTTTAATCATCAAATGAGAACTAGACTTGAATGGATACGATGGAGAATGAATCCCATCGTGTTCGTGGAGAGGGTAGTCTGTACGTACGCACGAGCGACAATATCAGTCTTTTGATATTAATATAATATATAATTGGATGTTATATCATATATTTAGAATCATTATAATGTTATATTTATTATTTAATTAAATTACAAATCATTATCATACCCATCCAAATATAAATGTCTTGAACAACAATTACAGCACGACATGGAGACGGTAAGTCGTACGTACGCACGTATGGTGACATGTCATTCAAAGGATGGATAGAATAATTAACAGAGATGTACAATATTTATAATAAAATCATAGTATATATAAGATAATGGATCATTATTTTATAATGGAAATAACAAAGAAAGAAGAAGTTGAAAAATAATGGAACATGAATGAGGGTGGTGAAAACATTACCTTTTCTTCGGGTTCTTCTTTTTTATTTAATCAAAAGGGCTCCATAGGTTGGCTTTCTGATCAAAATAAGGAATCTAGGATGAATTGAGGGACGTTGGGAGTATATTTGGGCAAGGTATTTCTAATCCAAAAGGCTCTGAAGGTGTGAATTAGAGAGAAGGGGGAGTGCCTTTTTATAAGAGGGGTGAGGGGCACCTTAGGAAAAGCTAGAAATATTATTTTATTATAAATCCATATTCTATTTCTAATGGCTCCAAAGTGGATTATTTACATGTTAATGTGGGTATGGGTCGAATTATTTTCCACCAATAGATTTTAGATAGTTTTGGGTCACTATATTAACCTTATCATTTATTTTTAACTCTTAGTTAAATAGTTTGACATTTAGCATATCTCATTGTATTTTTATATTATATGGTTAATAAACATACTATATAAATCCAAGCGACCCTCTAAGTGGACCATTAAGGATACACCTATAATGAAACCTTTCCTTTTTCCGAACATATGATTTTTAGAAATAGAATATGAATTAATAATATAATATTTGTTTCAAAAACTTTTTTATGTCAATTTTGACACTATTGGGAATTTTATTTGATAAACTCATAACAGAATTATTACATCAAAAATAATTCATATAACCAGTACTAGTATGTCATATTAACCTAGAAAATTAGTGTAATTCCAAAAAAGTCTCAAATTACTTTTATTTGTGTATTTAAAAAATCAATTATTTTAATATTTCATTAATTAGGTAATTACTACATCACCATTGTGTAATAAATAAATTAGATTATTTAATGTCTAAAAATTATAAATAAAATACCATTATGTACGAAATTATTTTTACTTTCTAATGAATATTTACAATCAAATTTATCTTATGTATAACTCTATTAAAAATGTTGACTAATTAAACATTGATTTTAACACCGTTAACTCTCCTTTTAATTAATTAATAACAAATGTCCTAATATAATCCAAGTGGACCTATATGATAATATTTTATTTATAAGGTTTTTCTTGGTCCAGATACAATTGTCTAATAGAATTTGGACATGTTTTACTGTAATATTTATATCATTTTTACATTTAATTACACTATTTACTTTTAACCGTGGTAAATAAAAGTAAAAAGTTACTATTCCCCAAAAATTATTTTTCTCTCATTAAACAACATTATACTTATTGATATCAACCGTTCCTCTCAGAGTTTTGAAATTCCACTAACAGAAGGGGTAAAATTATGTTTCAGGTGAATTTGCAAATTCTCCAATGAGATGGGTAAAAGACGGTGAAAAGTTCTAAGAAATTTTTATATATCTAAAATTATTATAAACTGCCTCCAATAAATTAAATTGAACATATATATGTATTATGTATCTATTTTGACCTAAAATAAATATAAATAAAATAAATAATTATTTAAATAAAAAATCAGTTTTAAACTATAACTTAGTGTTTTGTACTATTGATTAAAAATTGAATGTTTTCAGAAAAATACTAAAAATTCACCCAAAGATGATTTTGATATTCTTAATCTAAAAATTATGTCTATTTTAAAAAATTCAAAACATAGAATTTTCAATTATTAATTAATTCCCATTGTTAAAATAAAAAACATGTTTTTAAGAAGTAATAACTATCAAAAGATTGAAACTAGCTTATGTCCAATTTAAATGTGAAATTATGTCCAATGAACAATATTGGATTAAATGGTAAAAATATTACCTAATTATACATTAAAATCACTCAAATGCATAATTTATCACTATTATTTATTTTGATTTAAAAAGTTTTTTTAATTAAAATATTGAAATTTTTACTAATCACCCAAATATGAAAGTTATGAGAAAAACACAAAAATGACATTGAAACTAAATTCATATGTCTCGATTCTAATGAAGAAGTTTATTTTGGTCAAATTGAATATATAAAAGTTTCAAAATTGGATTTAAAAAAGGTTTTCAATTAAAAGGCTGTAAAAGAGCATTTTTTGAAAAATACTTCTTTTATCTGAAAAAAATGAATTTGTTCATACATTATGATTATGAAACTCTTAATATGGATTCTAAAATTATAAGAATTATAAAATGTTCAAAATTATGTTATTACTATTAATAACCGCTTTTTAGCGGCTAGGTTGGTATGTTGTGGTGCGTTTGAACATGGTGTTGCTTGTAGTGTATGTTATTGAATTATTTTGAAAAAATAATTCACTATGAAATAATGGGGTGTTATGTTCTCCCCTCATTCAATAAATTTCGTCCTCAAAATTTGAATTTTTTTTTCGAAATTAAATGTTTGAAAACAGAAAATAACTTTGTGGCAAAACACACATCGGAAATTGGGTTAATAAAATTTAGACTTAATAAGAGGAAAAGAGAAATGAAAGGGTCACCACCAAATTATGATCTCGATTAGGAGAACATTGGTGGTAATTAAAGACATATAATCGGAGAAAAAAAAATATTTATAGGTATTGATTGAGGTCATCGATAAAAAACAAGTGTAAAATTGATGTTTTTAAATTCATCAATCTATGATGATTTAAAATATCATCGGTTCAACAAAACATAATTTATTAGGATAACACATTTTTGGTTTTAAGATCCCTTCAATAAATTCTACGAATTAATTTATTAATATAATAAGAGGAGAAGAAAAATATATACATGACAGGTATAGTTCCATACTTTAACTAATTTCTTCCACAAACTCATCTTTCACTATAAAATATTATAGAACACAAAAAATTATTTATTTATTTTATTCGTATAGGGTTAAAAAAGAATTTATAATTCATCTACCAGAATATTTATTTTAAAAAAACTACATTATTCAATACAGGACATCACGTGGGCTAGTGGTAGGTGATACACCCTTGTTTCCCTTCTGTTGCGGATTCAAGTCTCGCGGCCTTGCTAGATGTGACAAGATTCCATCAGACCTCTGGGTTGTCCTTTTTAGGCAATCCAAAATTAATCTCAAACTAGAATTATCAAAAATACTTCTGTCCAAACTCACAGTCCAAAATATATAAGAAGGTAAACACAATGAAGATCCTTTTTTCCACTTAATAACATGTCAACACATTCATCATGTATTCTTTTAAAACACTGCAACATTTGAACACATTTACTTACCCTTGCAGTTACGTACATGGTGTCCATTTCTCCACACTTATAACAAACTCACATTCCCTTCAGGCATGTTCTAGGGTGTTTCTTCTCACAGTTATCACATATGAGAAAATTATTCTTTTCCCTCTTCCCGTTATCTATCTTTCTCTCTTATATCCTTTTCTTCTCTTTCTTCCATTCATATCCATAAGACTCAAATAATTCATTACTTATCCTATTAGCACATGATAATATTTCATCATATCTTGAGAATACTTGGGAGACTATTTCCCTTCTAAATGTTGGATTAATACCACAAAATATATGATCCTTCTTACTCATTGGATCATACGTATTTTTGGAGTTCACGTTTCTTCTACTAGGATCCCTTTCTATACAATGGCATAAACTATGTCAGTTTATGAATTGCAATGAATAATTCCAAACAAGTAAAATGCCAAATGTAAACTAAATGATTTATGGATATAATCCATAATCATATAGATGTTTTCATTGAGTAAGTATATACTCATAAACCCTTCATTATGATTTTTAAAGATGATGATAATTATCCTAAGTATATCTCCCGGGTGTCTCGTAACCAAGAGTGCAGCAAGGCCCATTCTCGTGCACCAGTTCCCATTCGAGTTTAGCTCAAAGCGGTGTTTTCGAATTTTACCCCTAGGTACATCTCTTCCAGAGTTACCTCTACCTACACGTATCCATCCATGGATGTATTGCCTGGAAAACTCAACAATTCTCTACAATACCAAAATTTGAGGAACTTCTTCTATACTAATCCACAATGTCCATCTTAGGTCTATGTGCTCTAAATAGAGTTTATATAAATCTAGCTTCCAAGGTTTGTACTATACTTCATTTGATACCAACTGTAACCCCCCGAACCTAGTTACCCAGAGTCAGTGCATTATTTTAATACATTGGAATGATTACAATGAATCATGTCCCGAAGGACCGATCAGTTTAGCAGTCGTGGAAAATAGATTATATACCTGAATGTTACATTACACATTATAAATACCAAACAACATATATAATCCTTTATTAATTCCATTATTCCCTTGGCTTATTCCTGCATATCAATCACAATACAATTCTTAGAATCCAGGGGAAAATAAATCATAGAAAGAGGTGAGATCAAACACTTAGTAAGGGTAAGCAATACAGTGGAAACATTCATAAATAAGCATAAACATTTAAGGGAATGTATAAAACTAAAACAAAAGAATTTAAATTTTGAACTTCATCATAATATGGAAAAAATAGAATGAAATAATTCCATTTAATTATTCAAATAGATATTCTACTAGCTGAATAATCACATGCAATATCAAGAACCACATTCATAATGATGGAATGCATAATGCCAGACTATCACAACCACATTGTCAAGGCCTTGTTCCAAGACTACCAATAATATTTTGTCAAGGCCTTGTGCCAATATACTAGTTTTTCACATGACACCTACCGATGCATCGAAGAGCTATAGTTGGCTCCACCCATCAATTATTATGTCCAATGCATTTCTCCTACGAATAGGTTTTAACAAAACATAAACATTCTTAACAAAACTAGCATACAAAATTTCTATACTTTCTCCATAAACCATGAATGGTATAAATATAACACATTCATAGTCAAACATATCATAAAACCTTCAATACAATATATATGTTTTGTATCATAATAAATCAACATCATATAATCTTAAAAATCAATCAAAGGATGTAGACATAGATGAAATTAAAACTATTTGAGAGAAATATCTCTTTTTTAAATCATTTAAAAGTCAAAAAATTATAAAATATATCATTAAATTTGAAAATATACTTATAATCTTGTAAGGGAAGATTAAAAAATTTTATAACGGAGGAAAATAGCCACACCCACCGTATAAGTAAAAAAATACATACATACCTTAATTTTGTCGAAAAGGTTAAAAAGAACCTTGTTTCGAAAATGATGGAAAGATTCCTTTATAATCATTGTATAAAAGTCAAAAAAGGGTATAAATCACTTTAACCCATATTCTATAAAATAGTAATAATGTTTGGAAAGACAATTTTAAGAAACTTGTATGTGGATGATAAAGAGGTCCCCGTAGATAATTACATATAAACAATCTCGGATAATGAAGAGATTGTGAAATAAACCTTTACCTTGTACTTTTACATGGTCTAGGGTTGGATAACCTTCTGTATAATGGAGAAATAATTTTTATTAAATTATACAAGAATCATATACATTAATATGATATAATATATGATCTTTTAACATTGCTTTGTTAATAATATCTTAGTATTATCGTTGTTTCGGGTGTTAACTTACTCGTTTTCTTTTATATGTTTTGTTACATAAACAATGTTTTTAATGTATAAGATATATATTATTAATATCCAAAATGATATAAATTCCTTAAAAATTATTTTTAATCAACAAATGAGAATTATACTTTAATGGATACGATGGAGAATGAATCTCATTGCGTTCGTGGAGACGGTAGTCCATACGTACGCACGAGCGACAATATCATTATTTTGATATTAAAATAAGATAAAATTGGATGGTATATCATATCTACAGAATAATTATAATGTTATATTTATTATTACTTCAATAACACATCATTATCATACCCATCCAAATAAAAATGTTTTGAATAACAATTACGCCACATCGTGGAGACAATAAGTCGCACATACGCATGTATTGGGACATGTCATTCAATGGATGGATAGAATAATGAATATGGATGTAACATATTTATAATAACATCACAGTATATATATGATAATGGGTCATTATTTTAGAATAGAAATAAAAAAAGAAAGATGAAGTTGAGGAAGAAAGGAACTTCAAAGAGGGTGGTGAAATCATTACTTTTTCATTGGGTTCTTCCTTTTTATTTGATCAAAAGGGATCCTTAGGTTGGATTTATGATCAAAACAAGGCCTCTAGGATTAATTGAGGGATGTTGGGAGGATATTTGTGCAAGTTTTTTCTTAGCCAAAAGGGTTTTATGGGGTGAATTAGAGAGAACGGGGAGTGCCCTTTTATAATAGGGGTGAGGGGCACCTTAGGAAATGATATAAATATTATTTTATAATAAATCTATATTTGGTTTCTAATGGCTCCAAAGTAGATTATTTAAAGGTTAAGGTGGGTATGGGTTTAAATCCTTTCAACCAATAGATTTTATATAGGTTTGAAGAACTATATTAACCTTATCATTTATTTTTAACTCTTAGTTAAATAGATTGACATTTTCCAAGTCTTTTTGTATTATTATATTATATGGTTAATAAACATACTATATAAATACAAGAGACCCCCAAGTGGTCCATTAATGACACTCCAATCAAAAAACAAGTCCTTTGGCCGATCCTATGATTTTTAGGAATAGAATATGAATTAATTATATAATATTTGTTTTAAAAAGTCATTTATGTCAATTTTGACACTATAGGGTTTTTTGTTTTTGATAAAATCATAACAGCATAATTACTTCGAAAATAATTCATATACATGTCCTAATATGTCATATTAACCTATAAAATTAGTGGAATTCATATAAAGTCCCAAATTACATTTATTTTTGTATTTATAATATCAATTATTTTAATATTTCATTAATTAGGTAATTACTTCATCGCTATTGTGTCATAAATAAATTAAATTATTAAATGTATTCAAATTATAAATAAAATTCCATTCTGTAGGAATTTGTTTGGCTTTATAATGAATATTTACAATCTAATTTATCTTTTTTACAACCCTTTATTAAAAATGTTTTTGTAATTAAACATTGATTTTAACTCTTTTAACTCTTCTTTGAATTAAATAATAATAAATGTCATAAACTAATCCAATTGAATCTAAATGATAATATTTTATTCCTATGGTTGTTTCTGTTCATGTTAAACTTTTACAATAGAATTTGGACATGTGGTAGGGTAACATTAATATAATTTTTACCTTTAATAACCCTATTTACTTTTAACCATGGTAAATAAAAGTAAAAAGTTACTATTCACCAAAAAAAATTTTATCTCATTGAACCACATTTTACTTACTGATATAAACAATGTCTCTCAGATTTTTGATATTCGACTCATAGAAAAGATAAAATTATGTTTTATGTGAATATGCAAATTCTCCTAGGAGATGGGTTTAAGACGGTGAAAAGTTCTAAGAAATTTTTATATATCTAAAATTATTATAAATTGACTCCAATGAATTAAATTGATCTTATATAGGTATTATGTATCTATTATGACTTAAATATATTTAAATAAAATAAATAATTATTTAAATAAAAATTCGGTTTAAAACTACAATTCAGTGTTTTCACTTTTCATTAAAAATTGAATGTTTTCAGAAAAATACCAAATGTTCACAGTAAGCTAATTTCTATATTATGAATCCAGAAATGATGTCTATTTTACAAAATTCAAAACATAGATGTTTCTTTTATTAATTAATTCTCATTGTCAAAACAAAAAACATGTTTTTAAAAAGTAATAACTATCAAAAGATTGATACTTTCTTATGTCCAATTTAAATGTGAAATTATGTCCAATGACAAACAATAGATTAAATGGTAAAAATATTATCTAATTATAATTTAAAATCACTCAAATGCATAGTTTATCACTATTAATTATTATAATTAATAAGGTTGTTTTTAATTAAAATTTAGAAATTTTCACTATTCATCCAAATATGAATGTTATCAGAAAAACACCAAAAATTTATTGAAACTAAATTCGTATGTTCCAATTCTAATGAAGTAGTTTATTTTGGTCAAATTGAATATATAAGAGTTTCAAATATTGTATTTAAAAAGGGTTCTCCCTTAAAAGGTGGTAAAAGTGCATATTTTGAAAAATACATCATCTGTCTGAAAAAAATGAATTTGTTCCTACATTATGTATATGAAACTCATAATATAGATTCTAAAATTACGAGGATTATAAAAGTTTAAAATTCAATTAATACTATTCATAACATCTTTTTAATAGCTAGTTTGGTAAGTCGTGGTGTGCTTGAACTCAATGTTGATTGTAGTGCATGTTATTGAATTATTTTGAAAAAATAACGCACTATGAAATCTTGGGGTGTTACAAGATTATGATATGAGAGTTCTTAGGTTCATAATGATCATTGTAGTTATTCCTAAAAAAATGATGTAATTGGTGTGTTACAATTTGGCACTCATTTAATCACATTTTACAAAAGTAAAATCCTTATTTGGAATTTTTTTCCCTGGTTGATTGTGAAGGAATATGGAGTTTTGCGAGTACCCTATCAAAAACCATTATTGATAATTAATTTCAAGAGTTTTCTTGAGAATGTTATATAAAGTCATCATTATGATAACATGTTGTTATATTATTTTTATTATATGCTCAGATTGATGTTGAATGTTTCTCATGATATTATCTTCATGTTATGTATACTATAATGTCAATGGATTTTTTCATAGAATTTGAATAATGTGGACCATTGTGGATTTATTAGACCTAGGTTGATAATGCATGACATTTGATGATAATTATGGTGTAACCACAGACTAGTTAAGAACAGGATATCCTTCTAGACTATCCTCGAAAATGGTGGCTTTAATATATTGAGTTGACATTCCAAAATGTGATACCTTGTAGATTTTGAGTACACATCATCATTTTGGATATGTGGAAAAAATATAGACTCCTTACCTTCTGGGTAAATGTTAGTAATTCATCATCCTTGTGGATTGTTTTGATTATTTATGGCATCATGAACATCCATGTGGCTGGAAGGAGAATTAGGTATGAATTTGAACCATATTCGCTTAGATAGAATACAAGTGTTTGGTACATGATCATTATTTCCTTATTTAAAATTTATTATTAAAATGGAATTCAAATTTTATACATGTCAATATTTTTTATGGACACACTGATGGTGTCTTACATGGTTTTATAACGGAAACCCTATACGACAATTTTGATGCATTTGCATAATTCATGTATTGGGACCCATTAATGGGAAAGGGGGCCATGGAAAAAAATTACTCAAAGGATAATATATTTTGTAGTATATAATGATTTACTCTATAATTTATTGTTGTTTTATTTTTTTCCATGATATTTTATTCAATTTTTACTAACAATAAGAAAATATGGATAGATTATACTTATTTATTTAAATAAAGTGTGTGCCATGTATTTTGACAATATAAATCTATATTTGATTCAAATGTAATATAATCATAATTTTATATTATTATTTCTGGTAATAGGATAGGATAAAGATGTCATTTTGTCTCTTCTGCCAGACATTGAACCATTATTACCAGTCGTAAGCCCCCTACATATGGGAAGGCCATCATGAGGTCTTATGGATCTTCGACTTGGACCTATTGGATTGGGTTAAGGAATTAAAAAATATATCAAAGAACAATTTCCTTCATTTAATTTTTTTTATACTTTGACGTTGTAAAATGCAGATGGTTTTGTGGGACATGGAAAGGGGAATTATCATGATTCTTGTAGACACATGTTTAACAAACCACCCTGTAACCATTGATGGGATTGTTGCTACTGTTTTGAAAGATTTAAATGAATTCTTGAATTATTATTAGGCATTAAAGATAATATATCTTATATATTGTTATTTTGTACATAATATTAATTCTTTACATTAATTCTTTGAAACTGGCATATGTTTGTGATGAACTTGTCTGGACGACTGAGTGATATATATGTTTACATACTATTTGTATATAAATATTTTGGAATGAATTAGTTAAATTGGTCATGGAAATATTTTTTTTATATTTATACATAAGTGAGTGTGAATAAAGTGTATTGATGGGGATCGTGGTTACATCTAGGAGGGATATACCTAGGATTGTGGATATACTCAGAGGAGAGCCTTGTTTGATTCCATAGACAAATTACGAATTTTCTTATTATCTTCAATTTTATAAACACTTCCATTAAATTTCATATCATGAAGCCCTAAAGGAGACTTTTGGTATCATTGAATTATGTGGAATTGGATACTCATGCTACATAAAATTCCCCTCTTCCACTACCTAATTTAAATGAGGGAATAGTATAGCACACTCCTATACCTTCCAAATAGTTATAGTAGATGGTCCCACCATATTAAATATTCGTTCCTCATTATAATCCACGTACCAAGGGGCACGAAGGTCTATTGTCACAAATTATTGAATAATCCATCTCTAGAATCCACAGTCCCTTCATGGAACTGGTGGGTCATAGGATTCAGGGTACTGAATGGATGTCATGCCGGGTTTATTTGACCACGTCAAGACACCTAAGGCTAGGAAGGCATCACAAGAATGTTTTATATTAGGGAAACTCCCATTATTAGAGGGGTGTGATGTGAAATGATAGAATAAGAGGCCCTCTTATAAGAGACATTCTGGGACCTATTATTTAAGGAATCTTTCTAAATACACTATTTTTTTACTAAGTATTGGAGTTCTTGGATATGTTTATTATGACCATAACAGTGTGTGCATACTTTACTCATTTCACTGACCTAAATATATTTTCTCTTCTCTTGGAAAAAAATAATTCGATGAAGTATAAGATGTTCATGATCATGCTTCACCTCAATGATATGTGGTCTGTCAGAACATTTAATCTATTGATATATGCTATGTTTTTACCAAAGGCATTAAATTCAATAATTTCCAAGATGAAGACTGAACTGCTGTCTTTCTCGCCCATCATCTACCAAATTGGTGGACCAATTACATATTTGATGAGTGCCACTTTTTTTAGTCAGAAGAATATGAATATGGACTTGTAGATGTGTAGAGGTATATAGGTGGAGCAGAGTGTGTATTGTTATTCCCCCATGGGAAGAGTTATATAATGTCACACCAATGGGATGGTTGAAGAGTATCACATGTTCTTCTCAACACCACATGTATCATCTTTAAACTTCAACAATATTGGTAGTCATGAATATTTGTTTTTTAAATTCTTTAATGAAAATTATCTAATGTATTTGATGAAAGACATAATCTGAGACACATGGATCCTTTTGAGTTCTTCAGTATTTGGCTCCGAAAATGAAAACTCAGACAGGTTGTGTACATTGGTGATTGAGTCATATAGCTATGGAAAGATATGTTTACACCATATATTAGACACTAAATGATGAGGACAAATGACCATCACCATTTTGAGGTACGGTCTTGATCACATCTACATTATATATTTCCATTTTTAATATTTTTTCTTCAAATTAAATTATATATAAATAATCTATACATTACATATTAATATTTCTTATATCTTACTTTCCATTGATATACTATTGGTTATGAATGTATATCTTCATCAGTAATGTCTAGAGTCGTATTGTATTTTTTATTATAGAAATGTAGGGGAATCATGATTCAAAAGAAAATTAGATTCAGTGTGATTCTTGATATGCAATCATTTCCCATATTTGAAGATCTCATTGATTGTTATTCGAGATGGTTATTATTTAATTCATTGAAGGGATAAAATTATGTGATGACTAAAAAAGGGGTACTGGATATAAGTAAATTTCATTTTGATTTGAGTGAGATTAGGATGATCATGGTGATATTTATGGCCTTGTATCTTTTATCGAGATCATTTTTCCCCTAATCTTTTTCACCAACATTATATAACTATTAATATTTAATTTTCTATTAATATTTATGAAGTCCCTTATATATCATTGATTAGTATGAGAGATACATCCTAATTTGTGTGATGATCATTTTTTGGCCCATATCATGTGACATCATACTAATTGAAGGTGATCATAAAGAATCATGATCAGTAAGTTTAGATAGTCTTTTTTGGCATAGTAATTCACCATGATGTGTTCCTATTTTATTTGATAATAAGGGGGATTGTAATCTCCATTGTTGGTAGATTACCATTAATTGAACATGGTACTAGTGATGAAAAAATATATATTTCCCATGATCAATGATTTCTTTGACTAGTTCTGATTTGATCAATGGTTCTACAAGATAAATATTCAAATTGAATATCACCAATTTAAGGTTAAAGTGGAGGGAAACCCCTTGATAGAGTTTTAGATAAGGAATTCTCTACACAGGTACATGGATATATCTTTTGTGCTAGAACAAAATTGTAATTCTTTTGTTGGATCTCATGAAAAATATTCTCTAGCCATATATGGACTGCTTCAACATTTTTTTATTGTATAAAACCAATTATAATCTTCGACCCCAGAACAACATTCGAATTATCATGAAATAGTCATGAGTATGAATCAAGAATATCAAATTAATTCAATGTTGCTGAAGAGTTTCTTTTAAAATTATGAGGTAATATTTTAAAGAAATGTGGTTTCAATGAATAATATATCTATGTAACTAGAGAAAATTGGGATAGTAATATCTTGGACATGTCCCCAAAATGTATTCACGATTAGATGTTTCCTAGGTTTGGTGGGATAATACAAATTTTTTGACCAAGACTTATTCAGATTTTTATAAACTTTGACTTAAATAATTAAATGGTAGTGAAGTTATAGTGGTTAAAATATTAGAATTAATAATTAATTAATCATATAAGGAGGGTGAAAATTGATCTAGTGTTGATACATAATAATAATGGGATTGGTTATGCTATATATTTTTCTATATCTAGCATTAGTTTAGGTTTAGTTTAGGTTCTAACGGAGGAGGTTGAAGATTATGGATCATGTCAGTTGTTACATAATGAATAATACAATCCTATGCATGAAATAGAGAAATACTTTATGGTCCATTGTTTTTTGTTTTGGTTACACCATAAATTCATAAATAAGATTTTTCTTATGCTTAACACAACTTAAATATCTATATATTTTTAAAAGGAAACCGGAATAAGATGTAGAGGTGTTAGGTAGAGTATATACAGATCCATGAAGTTGATATTCCCTATGCAATAGGTGTTGGTATAATTATATATTATTCACTTAGTCAAAATATACTATTCTATAAGGATCATAGTGAATGACCATCAGTGAAAAAGTTGCATCATATGTCCGAATATTCTACAACATAATAGATGCATCTAAGGATTATGGACCAACAGATTATGATCTATTGGTGGTAAACATTTTTTTATTCGATTGTGTAATGGATATATAAGATACATACCATGTTTGTATTAATATAAAGGAATATTTATATGGTGGTGACCCTATAACTGATTAGTCATTGTATAATGATGTTGTGATCTGTGTACATGGGATATTTTTATCCCCTCCTTAAATTATATAAGTGTTAACGAATGAATTCAATAAATATATATAGGGGAACATCCTATAGTAAGAAATATATATTAAAAATTATAGAGATAGATATTGTGTTTGGGAATAAAAAAGAAATTGAAAGAAATTATATGAGCACTAGTAGCCTCGTGCTTTTCTTTATCCAGTTCTAGTGCCTATGTGGATGTTAGATGATTTTTTATGGAAATTGTGACGAGCTTACCCAAGAAAATGGGGATCCACGATAATTTTTTTGTAATTTTCCATCATGTGATGCATTTTTCTTATTCTAACAATATTTGCGAATCACTCAATATACTATTTGTTAATATTTTGTGTCTATTAGATTGTACACATGCCTTGAGATCCCTTCTTAATGACATCTGACACAGATGAGCATTTTATGATTACGTTTTATGAGGCCCCAAATAAAGCCTTTGGGGAATATCTAAGATTAGGGATAGTGTAAAATCATCATAATGATAGTTTTTCTATGAATATGATCTGTATATTAAAGGATATTCTTATATTTTTCATCCATGCCTTTAGTAGATATTGGGATCACAACCAATAATTGGTGGACTTCACATACAACTTTAGTTAAATGTATTTTATTCCTATTACATCTTATAAGGCACATTATCATATATTTTATCATTCAGATTTTTTTTGAATGAGGAAGGTGAGGAAGCGGGTGTGGGGCCCATTATGGTACCTAAGACCAATGAGTGAAAAAAGATGATCTATAAGAGGACAATCACTACATTGAGTAGACATAAGTCTTATACTGACAACATGAGTGGAAAATAGGTGTTCACTGTGGGTCATTTTGTTTTCTTAGACTGAATCCATTGTTTGGACACAAATATTTTATGAGGCATGGTATCATATCTCCATAAAATGTTCTGACCTTAAAATAGGACAATTTAGTTGGGGCAGTTGTGTACCATGTGGATCTTCCAACTTGATAAAAAAGTATTCATGATTTATTTCATGTGTATCAACTCTAGAGTAATGGAATTGATCCTAATAATAATATCAGAAAAGTAAATTTTGAGCTTGATCACGATAAATAATACAAGGATTATCCAATTTTATTGTAGACTGGAGTGATAAATTCCATTAAGGGAATATATTTTTACTTTTCTAAGTCCAACAATGTCATAGACGTATCCTGGATGAGATGAAAGGGTGAGAGGTTGATGTTCTATCTTAGTTTCATATACTATTTATGAACGAATAATTAATGTAATTATATGGTATGATAAATCATTATAGGGGTGAATAATAACATCCTATTTTTTTAAATGTATGACATTTTAGGTTAATAATATTTTCAATACTATTTTTCAAATTGATATGGTGGTGATGATCAGTGTTATGATGCCAATGATAAGAGTTTTGAAGTATGAATATTTGACAAAGTGATCTTCCTTTGGGGATATAGAATACCCACTCCATACTTGTGTAACCTACATAATAACCAAGGAGGTTCAAAAAATTCTACTGGATTTAGTAATTCCCACAAGCAGGATGGTGAGTGAAACCAAGTATCCAGTTCACCCAATCCGATGTTGAAATTAAATACCCCTGTGATATTTTAATATAAATAATTTGTGAAAATTTAATTTCCGAATTAAATAATTGAATCATCTATTCTTAACATTAGACTCCCCCTCATTATTTTTTGATCTCCCATTCCTCTCTTCCTTACACGACAACATTTAACAAATCAAGTTATTTTAGAACACTAATATTTCTGAAGATCTATTCCAAATATATATTCCTAATTGATATAAGATAATAGATATATGATGGATCTATATTTTATATGATAAATCATCAATTAATTATATCTTTTTTTGTAAATTTGATATGGGCATAGTGATTTATGTTGTTCTTTATCAAATTAAGATCCACTAATAAATATAATCATCCTATACGTAATTGTTTTTCGATCATATTCTAGACCAATTATTGATGGAATATTGAATATAAACCATTTATTCATAGATAATTCGTTAGTTTATTTGTGGGGGATACAACATATTAATAATGAACCCCCATTGACAGGAGATAAATTACTCAAAAACAGTGACTGTTTCGTGATAAGTCCTCATAAAGTGATCATAATGTAGTTTTTTTCATGAATCACAGATTCATTATCTTTTTCGATCATGGATTGAAAAATCAATGATCATTAGATAATCCTATGGATATCTTCTTGAGTCTATAATGAATTTATGAGGCATTCATCGATCTAAAATGGACCTTGTGAATTAGTGTTCCTTCTTTCAACATTACTCAATATAAATTTTATTCCTGGACATTATATTAAATGTTATTATAGAAACAAATATTTGATATGGAATATGTAGAGTCTATATTCTAATAATATTTATTGATGAACTAAATCCCATGGTTGGAATCCCAAAATGTGTGATCATGTTCTCCATGTGATTTCAATGTTTTTGGTCATTGATCCTTTGTAAGCATTGTAGTTCATCATCAAAAAAAATGTTTAAGGATGTTTCTACACATTTGGGGATAATATATACACTTGTTTCATTTGTATACTCTGTATTCTGTCTCTTTTTTAACGCTTGAGTGTGATCACATATGGATGTGATTGTGTAGACCATGAGAAAAATTTATCATACATGATTCAATCTAATTTATTAAGAATAAATATTAAAAGTTTGATGTTGATCATAATGTCTTATATGTTTTCTTCCATATGCTTACGATGATGTAATATGATTTTAATTTAATATTATAATATTTTATGTATGTTATCATTTTGTTAGAGGTGGTTCAGAGTATTCATGATATGTGGGTTATCGTGGTATGATTACCCATAGAGGGGGAGTGTGTATGTCATGTGTCGATGATGATGTTGGGCCATTACATAGTGTAGAAGAATGAATCCATAGTGTGCTTACCAAAATATTTATACCTTTTAGATAGCTAGAAGAATTTATAGAACTATATTAATTGTTAATAATAAATATAAGTTCAATTTTCAAGAGTATACACATAATTATGAATGTATACCTTTAGGATATTGAGAAGCACATCAATAAACATGCAGGTTGTTATTGATTACATATAACACATTGACAATCCATCCACCATGAATCCAAAGTAGGTATGTTCTAGACTAGTTATGGGTTGGTTACTACATGGTTTCTTAGTACATGATTTTTTATTCATACATTCACATTTATAACTATCATCGAATACACTCGTTATACTGGACCTGATTTTTAATGAACATTTTTGTGGTGTCCTACAGGGTTTTATTACATTCTCCTTTTATGGGAATTTCAATGAATAATAAAAATTAATTTATAGGGATCTAGGATGGGTAAATCCGCTCATATTAGATGCTTGAGTAGATGAACATAGAACTGAGAGGGGTACCAAGATATAACTTATAGGATGTTATAGTTTTATTTACTTTTACATACACACAGTTATATAGTTGTTTTTAATTCTAGTGTGTGAACTTGTGGTTTTATATTTATTTATCTATATGACTTGTGAACCATGAGTAATTAAAAAATTATTACACGTATATATATATACCTATTAGTGTATTATAATATTATTTTTTCTATAAGGACATGATACTAAGCGTATATTATTCCTACTATGAAAAATCAAATTGTCCCTTCGAGATAGATGATTATTCTATATAGGGTGGTGAGAATCAATTCATATGGATATCTGGTAAGACTATATGGTTCGGTATGGGGCCCTACTGTACCAGGGTCCATCATGGCCCAGTTTACATGTCTTGGTACATTTTTGGGATTCGGTTTTAAAAAAATACCA
Source organism: Viscum album (assembly GCA_963277665.1). Lineage (NCBI taxonomy): Eukaryota > Viridiplantae > Streptophyta > Magnoliopsida > Santalales > Viscaceae > Viscum > Viscum album. Next base: position 1,225,743,937 of record OY728127.1, on the reverse strand, counting down.
ATTTCTTTGGGGAGGTATATACACTAATGTGGTGGTTGAATGAATACCAAATAAATGTTAGAAATTGTAATATATCTAATAAAATATGAATATGTAAAAATTAACTCAACTAAATTTTTGATAAATTATCATAATCCAATGATGGCCTCAATTGACTCAATGATCACCTTCCACATTCAGATTCTTCAAAAAATTATTTAATTAATTAATTAAAAGTAATTTTTTTAAAAAGTTATATTTTACACTAAAAAATCCAAGCTTCCCAAAAGAATCAAAAGGTTGTGAAATTGTAAATTTTCAACTTTTCGTGTACCACGTGGACGTTTTAAAAGAATATCATTTTTTGATAGATTTCAGAACAAAAAACATTGAGATTAAATAATTTAAAACATAGTATATCATTATAATATAGATGTTAAATTTATAGTAATGAATAGTAAAAGTCATTAAGAAAATTATTAATTATGAATATGTAAAAAAATAAATTCATATCTAAAGATAAAACACAAAAAAATAAAAAAAATAACTATTTTCTGAAAAACATAAATTTTTCTAAAAGGCTGTTTACTCATTTTTCTCACCAGTGATTTATAATTATTTTGACCAGTTTTATAAAAATAAGTTTAAAATATATACTTCATATTGAAATATTCATATCAAAATTAATTTAGGGTGATTTATTTATTTTCTAAAATGTTTCATTTTTGGATTAATACCAAAAAATAAAGAATTATAATTTAACTTATCAATTACATTTAAATTATTTTTGATGATAAATTATTTTATGAATTGAATTTAATGTTAAATTAGTTCAATAATATATCATATAGTTCAATTATCTTGTTAGACACATTTTAAAAATGAATTTTGATAAAAAATAGAAATCTTTTGTACATTTTTCCTTTGAAATCACACTTTCTCATAATGTTTTCATGATTAATTTTTTTTAAAAATAAATTATTTGAATGAATTTTTTATAAATATAATAAATATTTTTATAAATCATAATTTAAATTTACTTATAATATTAACATAATTTTTTACCATAATTAATATGAAAAAAAGTAGACATTATTTTCTGTGATCCTGATAAAAACTGATTACCATGGGCTTAAACTAAAAGGATGATGGTTTAGATTACCTAAATTGAGGTCTAAAATATAATCTATAGCTATATATGAACATTAAATTTTCAAATTAGTTATATAAACAATTTTATATCCATTTTCATGGAAAAAATATGGTTATAATTTTTTCCCCAAAAATCATAGGTTCCCCACTCACCTTAACTATAAAATATCACAATATATCTTCTCTTTGTCACCTGATAAAACAATTTGGCTAAAACAATACCCTACCAAAACGTTTCCAAAAAAACCACATCTCATTATAAAACCATTGTAATGGGAATAAACGCAACCTAGGTATGCTTTTGGTGAAATCCTAAAAAAATACATGAAGAGGAGGTAACATTCTCCAACAATCATTTTTTATTTCTTCCTCCATGCAATTAAATTATTTTTAAACCATAATGATGAGATACCACAATTATATTCCATGTAAGACAATTTTTCCTGTAATTTGAATGAGCTACAACTATTCCCACTTTCATGAAGTGTGTTATGAAAAAATCATTTTTTGTTTTTGGAGTACTACCACACCACCAAAAAATGACATTAAATTGTTTCAATTACTACATCTCTTGATAAGGTATCATGATGTATATAAAGTATATATATTATATTTATAACATTATTATACCTATAATGTAATTATATATTATATACCTCGTTATCATTTTATTTGTTAGGGGTACAAAAATGATTCTCATGTGTCTGGCGGACTATCGCCACACATAGTGATGTGGTTCACTTTTCAGTAAAATCTTACATGATAGGTAATGAGGAAAAATTTATTTATATTATGTGTAATTAAAGATATAATAATGATATTAATGAAATATTTATCATTTTTAATAGATAAATAATCATTTAATTTCTTACATTTTTCACTGACTTAATGATTATAATATCATTTGGGTACTTTTCGACTACTGCCTTCACGAAGCTTTGTGACTATAATTTCATCACCACATCCTAAATATTATATATATAAGTATATTCAAGAAAATAATATGATTTATATGATATTTTATTTATTATTTAATTATAAAACTATCATAAACATATTCATATTGTTATCATTATAAAATTGAAATGGAAGTCATTCGTACGTATAGACTTCCACCTGCATGATTGTAAGGTAATTCATTTTTTAATACCATATTACATGATTGGATACAAAATAATAATTTATGTATAAATTTGATAATTATATAATCATTTTTAATATTAATATTTTATAGAAATGGTGTCATTAGCCATAGTAAACAGACTAATTTCATTTTGGATGCATATTCCAAATATCATCAACCATATTATGTGAAAATAATTTATTATTTAATTATATATATCATGGTAATAATTTATATAAAATGAATAAAAAACATTAAAAATGTTCTTATGAAATTAAAAAAATAACATTGGTTTATTACATAGGAAGATATATAATGTCTGTGATTAGTGGAATTCATTGTAAGTGTTTTACGTCTCACATTTACTTTCATGAGATGTACTCAATATTCACCAATTATTTTTTGGGTGGTGTATATACATACATTTTTTTATGTTATATAGTTAATTAATTTATCATCATTCTATTTAATTTATTGTTTTTCGTTAATTATTTCATGGGGTTTATTATTCAAAAGTTACCAAAGTTGTAAGGGTTTATTTTAAAATCATTACATTATTTTGGATAGTTTCCATTTCAGTCTCTCTTGGGAAAATCATTTGATATTTACATATTAAAAACAATATATTTTTTGCTTCCCTAGTTTTCCATTATATTTTTCATGTTATGGTACCATTTCCCCTCTCATTGTTACTTGAAATGATTATGAAAATGTTTTTAATAAAATCTGACATTATTTATCTCTTCTGTCAGAAATCCTTTTTCATCAAGACACATGTTAAATTTTAAAATGTTAAAAAATGATTAAAACGTTTTCAAAATTATTCAAGATAGTAATTTTTCCAATTTTTAATATTTTAAAATTGTTATTAATATAACCACAATGTTATTTATGAAAAAAAATTTCACTTCTACCGAAAATATGAAGGAAATCATGTTGTAACACTTACGACATGAATGACATTTTCCTTCATTATGAAAAATAATTTTTCAAGGATTATTATTCATGTTTTCAAGAATTTTTTAAAATATATTTTTTAAAGAATTTTTTTTTAGAATTTTTGTTTTAAAATTACTTTCAAAGGGAAACGTTTATATTCCTCAAATATGTTTTTAATGATAATTTTAAGGTATTTCATCTCATGAATGACTTCAACAGATTATATAACTTACTATCTGTTAGGGATATATTTTTTGGATATAATTCATAATCATTCATGTTATAGTTTTTGTAAAACCATTAATATTTTTTGAAATGTATTTTTTAATTAATTTATTCATTTTTATATTTTCAATCTCATGTAACAATGAATATTTTTAAAAAAACCCTACTATGTTGGACTTGGATAATATGATAAAAAATTTGATATTACATGAAATGAAAAAATTAGATTATATTCTTGTAAATGTAATAATATTTTTTATTTTATTAAACATAATACTTTGTCCATTTTATATCTTTTGTGGCATGCTAGGCTGAGTTTTTACTGAACTACAATATACTTTTTATATGAATATAAAAATATTATTAAATCATCCACCTAGCTGTTGAAATGGAATTTATGATTAATTCTAACTAAATTATGTATATATTAATTTCACATATATATAAAATGAATCCTTCAGATAGCTATTTGTATAATTAAAGGAATGAATAGTTTGATAATAACGAAATTACAAGTCTATGAAAACAATTATTCAATATAAAGACACATTTTTATCTCTATGAATTAAATAAAACACTTTTTTTTAATTTTTTAAATAAAATTTATATATTTATATTCAGTAAATAGTTATATTAAAAATTCTATATATTTTATAGGTATAATATATTTATAAAAACAATTTTATGAATAATAAATCAACTTTTATAAAAGGTAATGTTAATTCCTTTTAATAGAAACCAAATTTTAAATATGATTTTTGAGACTTTTATAATATTTATTTTAAAAAATAATATTATTTTTTTGAAGTTTAATATCATAATTTACATTGGAAGATTTTTTGATATTTTTCATTTATTAATCACTATTTGATGAATAGACAAAATTCTAAAATTTACGTCATAACTAAATTTTCATCTAATTTTTTTAGTAAAAATTGGGGTTTTATATTTAATTAATGTATAATTAGATAAATTATATATAATATAATATAATTTAGGTTATTTGATCAAATTTCGTAATGGAATTTTATATAAAAACATTTCAAATGTTTGGACCCTTTTGGTTTAGAAGCCCACGTTATCATCCCATATAGGGGTTAATTTTAAGTTAATTTAGGACTCTTAAGTGATTAAAATTTGAAATAATATAGTAATGATTTTTAATTATAATAATTTTTAATTGTTAAAATGGTCAACATTGTTTTTTAAAATTACATTAGAGGATGTGTTAAAAATAATTACAGCAATTAAGATAAAAAATTTCTTACAAATATAAGTCCCGAAAAAACCTAAAACCTTGTCAAAATCCATTGGTTGTTCATATTTAGATACCATAATATATTTTATTTAATTTGGAAAAATATTTCCTCTATTTCACATTTGAAAATGTTGGTGGGATTCCCTTTTAAAAAATTTACATAAATGCCACTCCGCCTCCAAAATAAAAAGGCACTCACCCATCCCAATTATTCACACCTTTAAAGTATGTTGCATCAACCTAACACTTATAAAATAATCTCCCAAAACCATTAATGTTATCCTATAATAATCAATTTTAGAATAAATCATACTATTAAAGCACTTTAGTGAAAACGAAGTGGGTATACACAAAGAAAAGCTAACATATTTCCTCAAGATTAATTGTATTGTTTTTATTCTTCCCCCTAAAATATTCTTATTAAAGTTATATATAATAACATCACATTCCAAAATATAATGTGATATTTTTATTATATGGCCTCTACATACACATCATCACATTTCAATATTATGGGTAACGAACAAATTATTCTTGTGCATGGTGTATTGCCGCCATGAAAAATGATGTTATTATTTTTTCTTTAGCACCCATAATGGATGAGAATTATGTAAGAAAATATGTTTTTATATGAATTAAATTATATGTAACATTGTTTTATTATTATTTAAATTTTATTCAAAATATAATTTCTTGCTTCCTGTTTTATTCAAATAAGATAACATCAAATGTAGCTGTGTAGACTACAGCCTCTTCAATGTTATATGATTCATTCATAAATTTCATGTAATGAATTACAGATGAGTTTAGTTATATTATATGACATATATAAGACATAATAATTCTAATGGAATTATATTATATATATATATTTATTTATTTTACATACTTTCCTTCAATATGACAATAAAATGGAAGTATCGTTCATTCGTACTAACAAAATATTGTCTCAATGAATAGTAAATTACATTTCATATCTCTATATATTTTATATAACTAAAAATAATTTTATATATGGTATTTTAATGATTTTTTATATTCTGGGAATATGTAAACCATGATTGATGTAATAGGATCAAGAATAACAAGAAAATTAATATACAAAAAGTAATTTAGACATTTCCCGAAATTTTACATTATCATAGATTTGATTAAAAAACAGGTAACATTATGTCATAAAACATATATGGTACTAGATATAATAATACATTTTTGTGGTATATTTATAATATAATTATATTTATTATATAATACGTTTTAAAGTGTATGAGGAAGTAGAAAAAATAAGGTAAGAGTTTTCTTATCTGAATTTTTAAATTTATTTGGCACGTGCTATGTTCAACACTCATTTCATTTTTGAGGGTTATATAAACCAAATAATGTACATTATTATACTAATACATAAGGTTATGGCTATTTACATATCCAATACATGATATCACTCTCATGGTTTTGTGGCTTGAAATCTACCAAATCGCATATGTAATTTTGTCTCAATTTGCATTCCTTGAGACACAAGTTTTGTAATTCCACTCTATTCACTTATAAGGTTTATATATTCCCCTATAAAATGTTATATCATGATTATTATTACCTTAATTAAACAAAATGTTCCATTTAATTTTATTCTCACATGGGGATTGTGATTTAATGTTACAAATTTGTTTCATTTTATTGCAACAATCACGTCATTTATCGATATTATTTAGTGTTATGATTAAATTGATGTAATATTACGATACATATCTCTAAAACTCTCATTAATTGCATCAAAAATTGTTATCTATGCTATATCCATGTATTGTTACCACTTATCCTCTGTTTTAGAGTTAAAATAATTATGAATGTGTTCTTAAGAATATTTGACATTATTTCTCTCTTAAATAAGAATGTTGTTTAATTGAATAATCCATGTTAACTAAAACAATATTAATAAATATATTAATATTATTTTTACAATAATTTTTTTTTTCTGAATTTGACCATTTAAATAAAATTGGGTTTTAAAATTAATCTCTTTGTCGTTTTCTGATGAACGTTCCATTCTAAAATTTTTGGGTTCAAAAAGGACTATTTTGAATTTATGGAATTACCATACATCATGACCATCATTTCATTGAATATTACTTTTATATTTTAAAACCTTATCATCAAAAAATTATTTCTCTAATATTCTGATATTTTTTTGTTTTAGTGTGGTATTCATATAAGATGGTTTTTAAAATGATTTCAGGAGTTTTATTCATGTATTCAATGTATTTTAAAAAGAAAAAATTTCAAAAAAGATTTTACGATTCAATTATCAATTTTCTATGATTTTTTAAGGAAAATATAAATTAAAAATTACTATATTTTTAAAAAAATCATAATCCTCTTCTCTATAAGAAAATAATTTTTGGAATTGTATTATGAAAATTATTTTTGATAAATTTTATTTTCCTTATTAAATGTTCATTGGGATCCTTAAAAATAATTATCCTTATAATATTAAACAAATTTTCGATTTTTATCCATTAATGGGGATATGATCCAAAAGAAATCAATATTTTTCATTGAATGATTTATGTTTTAATGGATTGAAGCTTTTGAAACTCGTTTCTCCATCACTAGTTATATGCTTTTGAAGCATTCTTATTATCATGGGTTATGATTTTATGAAACAATTATTATTCCTATCTATTTTCCTAAGGTAATGATATGATAAAAATTATATGATACCCATTTCATTTCATGGGTTATGATGTGATTTTTATGAAACCCAAATCTATTTATGGGTTATGATATGTTTCATGTTTTATTAACTTATGTCAATTGTATACATGATTTTATTATATGATGGTTGAAACCTATATCTCCCTCCAATTAATTATTTGTATATGTGTATCTCAAGTTATATTAATGATAGTAATATTATATGAAACTAGCATAATAATACATGGACGGAAAAAAAAGATTGAAATTGGTTAATTAAAATTGGTATTGAAATGGAAGTGAACATATTTAACTACTACATGGATTGGATGAGAAATTATCCATGTTCAGTAATACATTGAATGAATAACCAATGAAATCATTTAATTGATACAAGTCTGAAATGTTATGTGAACCCAATTTAGTAATATAGGGCTAGAACAGTGAGTAAACCTAGTTCATTAAATGAATTAATCCACTATGATGGTCTTGGTAATGAACCTTGACTACTAAGATGGTTTGGGGTTTGAACCCATTCCATTAAAATGTATTTCTAATGAATCCTAGAAAACCATATATATCATTTTTATATTCTTATGTGTCTACCACAAATTATATATCTTATTTCGTTTTTATTCTTTTACAAATAATTATATTGGTTCCAATATGATTAATGTCTTTGGAACTTCCAAACATTACGACATGATTCATGTTTATCCTATTTTATATTCATGGTATGTTTTTTCACTGTTATTCACATGTTTTTATACCTATAATATTATGTTATGATTACTTATCAAAATTTTTAACCAATACAAAGAAAATTAGATCACATTTTCTTTTGTTTCCTTTACATAGGTTATGATGAATATTTTTAAGATGAAGTACTATAGGGGTTGATATTTAAGGTACATGTTAAAGATCATTCACCAAGATAAATGATTATGAATCCATTTTTTCAATGACAATATACTATTACGGTCTTCATGAATGTATTTTTGTAATACAATGAATATTAATAAAAAATAATTAAATATCCATGTATGTTATTCCTAGGTCTCTATAGTTGGAATAAAATAGAAGGTTTATAATCCTTTTGAAACTAGGATGATGAATCTATATTGTGATCCCAAGGTATATTTCTAAGGATATTTCTTGCAATGTATCAAGGGAAAAGTGTATATATAATTTAGAGTATATGAAAATGTACAATATTTTGGTAATGTATAGAGTGAGTGGTTTATTATAAATACATACATGTCTAGATATTATAGGAGAATATGTCTCTAGCACATATATACACAAGGGTAACATCCTTGAAAACATTTTATTAAGCCAGGCATGAGCAGAAACTGGTGCACGATAATGATTATTTTTTTACATGTGGTTTCACACTCCATGGGGTTATTCATTGAGAATTAAAAAATCATTATGAACCATCCTGGTGGATTACAAAAGATGACATACCACCCGAAAATTCTATGGTAAGAACATTATATTCAATATAATACTTGTCATGAGAAACCAAGCACATAAGGGGATATAACAATGTGATAAATTAAAAAATAATTATAGTTTTAAATAGATTTAACATATTTTAAAATTTTCAATTCACAAAACTCTATGATAACATGAATTACACTCAAGAGTGACCTTATTCAATGAATTGTGTTACATTCTAGACTAAGTTTCAAAAAATATATTATTATATTATTATTATTTAATATAACATTATATATACCAAAATATATTAATATTTGTAAATAACATATGAAAATATATGGTTTATTAAAATAAAAATTGAATTCATGGGATACCAACTAATGATAAACGAAAATAAGAACAAATTTCATATAAAAAGAAATTTTATTATTTTTATGCTTCCTAAAAGGTCTTATCGGAATATAAATAATCTATTACATTTAGTTAATTATATTTTTGAAATATATAAGTAATATTTTCAATAAAATATTTTTTATATTCATCATTTAGTTTTGATATACATATGATATGAAGAAACCCTAATTTTCACATTAAAAATCTATATTTTTAGGAATACAATTTTACCACTTTTTAATGGACAACACATTTAAAAAATGATTTTTGAAACCTAAATTGATTTAATATTTATGTATATAAATAAAATTTTAAATTGAAACACAATAATTTGTTGGTGTTTAATTTTTAATATTTTTTCCGAAACATAGAAATTTTTAATAAATAATTCAAAATACATCATTTTGTTCAAAACTAATTTTTTATCTGATATATTTATGATGATAAATTACGATTAATATTGGTTATAATGATTATTAGGATAATATTTTTTTCAACTAGTGTAATTTAGTTTATTATAATCAATTTCACTTTGAAATTTATAATACCATGGCTAATGTTTGGACATTTTTTACATGAAAACCACTCTTTGGAATCCCACATAAGGGATGAAATTTCAATTAATTTCACCACTTATTTGAGTGGAATTTTTAACAATGGAATAAATTTTTGAATAATAGTATATTATAAATTCTAATATGGTAAACAAGTATTTAACAAAAAATATTAGTAAAATTAATAAAAATAATTACATTTATTAAGGTAAAATTTAGATAAATAAAAAACTAATCCTTTATCTCAGGGGACCTAATGTCCTTTTCAATTTGGAAAAAAACCATTTTATGGACATATCTCAAAATTAGTCAATCAATTATTGATTATTTTGTGTTTTCTATGAATTTATTTTGGTATGAACATGTGTACACATAACATGTTTACAAAAATTCCATATGCGATCTATTCCTTTCCAATAAAATGCGACCAACTCTCCCCATTCATAACACATATAAAACCACATAGATTTTTCAAATAAAGGCCCATATAACTTCTATAAATATCTTCCATAGACCGTGAAGCCTCCCTTTTGGAATTATTCATTACATGGAATCCATTTTGTACAAACCAAATGATGTTACCTGATTAAGGGGCAGTGTCTTCTCTCATGATTTTTAATTTCATTTCCATTATGCACCCCATAAAATCAATTTATTCCATTCATATGTAAAATAAATTACTAATATAGTATGTTGTCTTTAGGTAATTGTTTATTCCAACACTACACCACTATCTAATGGGTAAAAAATATATTGTTTCTATGTACGACGAACTTCTACCCCATGAAATGCTGGTTTTTCATTTTCCCCTTATCACATTCCATGGTGGTATTTATGATAGATACTCTATTTATGTATGTTATATATGATATTTATAATTTATTTGATATTTTTTAATTTTTATTCAAAACATACCTTCTTGCATTCCATCTTGTGTAAATACAATTATTTCATTTCAGGGAGTGTGGATACTTTCCCAACAAAGTGATATGGACTCTTCATTCCATACATGGAACATTTAAAGTTTTGTTTAAATAATCCTATGTAACATATATATCATAGATATTATAATGGAAATATATTATACAGATTTATGATTTTTTATTCATTATTTTAAGACAACAATGAATTGAAAGTAGCATTCATGCGTTTGTACAACCTACTATCTCCATGAATGATGTACTTCCTTTCTAATATCCTAATATTATGGACTACAATAAATACATGTATATAGATTATATATGATAATAAATTCATGTTCTATGTTATGGAGATTATTAAACTATGATCTAATTAATTATGACAACCAAGGACATTTTAGGACTTACTTGAGAAAACTGGGAAATTAACTCTCAAAATATTAAAATTGATGAATGATGCTAACATACATGTAATTAGATATTATAAGAAGTCTATATATTGTTTTATAATCAATATTATGATTCTGATATTATGTTTAATATTATTTTAAACCATTATAAATGATGATAAAAACTACACAAGAAAAAGAAAATATAATATTTGGGATTTCGTCAAAATTTAATTTCCATTGAGACTTATTTTTTATTATATAACAATTCAATTTTGTTTGGAGTATATACCTCCCATTGAATAGTTATATCAGGAATATAATAAATCTCTTTATAATATATTCTTTTATTTAATTATTTTAGAATTGTGATTAAAGTGTTTCATTGTGATATGGGACACATGGGAATGTTTAAATATTATATTTCTTCAAGAATGCTTTAATGTCTAATCCCAAGTAGTTACTTACGATCCTATATTTTATTATTGATATATATATCTTGTTATTTATAAAACAATATTATTAATTAAATACAGATATTTATGTAGACACATTTTTTAATTTACATATGAAGAATCCTTTGGACATGAGATACACTGTTTCAAGACAGTTCAAGGAATGCACTATGGGTTGGGGACAAGTTAATGAAATCCAATCAATGTATCAGTAGTCTCATGAGATGATTTAGTTATCCAAAATGGTTAAATTTTATCTTGATACTAAAGGTTTTATGTCCTTGGTAAACATGATTTTTTAAAAATAATAGTTTCTTTATTTAGGATTCAGTTATTATTTATCCATGAGATTTGGTGTTAAGATATATATAGATACATATCACATACCGATCATTGATTTAATGTCATGTGTTTTTAGTTTCTCACCTCTATATATTTATATTTCCTTGAAAAGTTATTTTTATGTCATGTGTTATTGGTTTTATACCATTATATATTAATTTATTTAAACAGATTGATTGTTTCTTCAACATTACTAAAGAGTACTAAGAATTTTAGCTCACCATTATTATTCTTCCATTCTCAAGGTTATAAAGATGAAATACTTGAATAATAAATCAAAAATTAATTATATTTGATTTAATTAGGTATTGTATTTATATTTTCTATTTCCCAATGTATTATTGGTATCATGCATATAATATGGATTTCAAGGATTTCTAAATCGACTGGTCCTTTAGGATTTGATTCCTTATAATCAAGGAAATGTAATAAAATTATAGACCTTCTCTAAGATTCCGTGGTCAGGCGTTACAATTTTTATAATTGGAAGGTGGGAAGAAATCATTGAAACTATATTTAAAACACATATATTTGGGATCCCATCCCTATATAGAAATTGGTTATATATATACTTGAACATTATATAATTTTGGATGGGTAGTGATAATGTGGGTATTAAGTGCAATAAATCAATATCGTGATACTACATGTAGATGTGGTTATGGAACATATGTATATAAGAGTAATCCCTCAAACATGGAGGTCAAATTCATACTCAGAGAAACCTGTTACATTACATCATGATTTACTATGGACTTTGTATGACAAAATCGGGGGATAGAGATAATATAATTCACATTTTATCTACCTACAACTAAAAATGATTTTAAAATATTGATTAATCCATGTTACCAATGATTAGGGTTTTAGGATTCATGATGTATAAATTTATGTTATATGATATAACTTATTTTAGGTTAAACAAAGATCACAACATTAAGAGGTAATATAGTGTATTCTATTTTTTATAAATATCCCCTTGAAGAATGAATGGAATCCTACTCATGGATATTATAGAGATTTCACTGGTGAGGAAACAATGAAATTTGGTATTCAATCTAATATTTATATGGATATATTTTGGAATCCTGTTAAGGTTATTACATATAACCATTCATGAATGGAAAAAAAAATCCGGATAGAGAATATCCTATGCTATATCACCTTATATAGAAAAATCCCCATAATTTAGTGGGAATACAAATCCAATTATTTCTGATCAATGGATAAACTCTCTAAAGAAGATATTTAATTCCTTGTGATATAACGATAAGAGAACAGTTGACGTTTTTGTGGTTTTTCTCCAAAAGTATTTCAGATCAGTTTTGTTCTCTGAACTAGAATATAATAGAGGAAGAGGAAATGGAACTCAGAGAATAGATAACATTTAATGATATTTTCCTTGATAAATATTATCCTTATGATATAAAAATTAAGATGAATTGGATTTCCCACAACATAATGAAAATGGAAGAAGAGAGTAGTGCAGATTATGAAGCTACCACTACATGGTTTTTCAGGTATGGTATGAATTATATACACAACATGAAGTGAAATATTGACCCATTATTTGACGGTCTCAATCCATGTATCCAAAGGGCACTAGTGTCTCAAATCATTTATTCATATGAATATATAGATTAACATGCTTCAATGAAATAGAAATAATTCTCCATGTACAAGGAATTTAAGGGAATCCTGGAGAATAAGTGGTCTTTTGGACACCCACATATGGGGAATCATTCGATTAAGATTAACGGAAACTATGATTTTCTAACATGTGATAGCTAGGGAACTAGTCACCCGAGTAAATGTATGAATGGATTTTTTTTTTCTATAGTTGTGTGGAAAAATTTTACAATAAATATTAATACCATAGAAATAAGGAAAACACTTCTATTCAATGTCACAACTGCATGGAGAAAAGGTACTATATAAAAAAATTCCCCGATGTTCATGGTATTATACCCCCAAATACGGTACGATATAATGGTCATGTATATACTACTATCATGACCAAAGTATAATTATTTAATGTACATCTATTTTTGGACCCATGGAATATGTTTCAAAATTAATTTTTTCCGGATGTTATCATCATATGATTTATGAAATATTAGGATTGTACTATAGTACTATTTCATTAATGATTTGAGATCATATGATTAATATTAATAAGAAAATTGATTTAGTCAATTGCTAAGCTTTTTATAAAACATATTATTTGGGGAATGAAAACCCCTAATTACATTCTGATTTTTCGATAATAATGATGAAATGATTAATTTAGACATTTACTAACAAAATTAGAATTTATTATTGACTTTTCGACAAGTAGACTAATCCATCACTGATGGAGTATACAAAATGTTTGGATTTAATGGGTATATACAATAACATGTGTCTTACCTATGGAATAAATATGAATTCATGTTTCCAATATGTTTATATTGTGATTCATGATGCTACCATATTTTAAGAGGACACATGACAATGTTATAGAAAAGTTAAAAATGTTCAAATTTATAGCTACATCATATTTATTTATTTCTAATATTATGTTCATTTTGAAAATTAATTTACTATAATTTTAAGTGAATAAATCATAATAGTTTTGAAATTATAACCATTTAAAAAATGATTTCAAAAGATCTTTGGATGTGATTTTAGAAGATAGTGTATTACATAACAAAATGATGCATCATGTAGAAAGATATTAACTAGAAATACTTCGATGCATAATAAATGTAAAATATTATTTTTCTAGAGACATATGTTTACTTATATTTTTATAGTAAGAATGATTTCATTTTATATTTTAAAAATGGTTTAAAAAAACAGTTTTCTTACTACCAAAATTATTAATGATATTCATGACCATAATTGACATCAATATTTTATGGTTTTTTTGTCCTCAACATTCATTTAAATTTGTTCTCTATCACCCTTTATCATAACATGATTTTGTGACATTTTCTTCCATAACCATGTTTCCATTTCCCACTTATTCTCTCATACTTGGGATCCTAGTCACATGAATGTTGTACATTCCATTCCCACTTTTTATGAATATGTTATATTAAACCTCTTTATAATTTTTTATTTAAACAATCGTTTATTTTATATCCATATATCAGAAAGATAAATTTTAAATTGTGAGGGCAGTATTTAATTAATATTGGATGAATGTAACACCGAGACATTATAAAGTAATAACCATATATTGTATAACGTGCATGACCCATGACACCAAGCACACAAAGAGATATAATACAATAATAATTTATAAAATATCAACTATTTTAAATATATTTTATATTTTTGAACTCACACAACATCATTTTAGTGTGCATTATACTCAACAGTTACCATCTTTAACGGCTTGCGTTACATGCTACACCGAGTTTTACCCTAAAATATAATATTAGTAAAATAATATTTTATAATATAATAAGATATAAACTATAATTAATGGATAGTATAAACAAAATTATGAAAATATTTGGGTTATATAAAAATATAATGAAATCATTTTTTATGAATAAATGAGAAATGAAAATAAGAACCAATTTGATATAAACTGATGTATTATTATTTTTATGAATCCAATGGTTCTTTATCTAAATTAACATAATAAATTACATTTAATAAATGATTTTAATGAAATATATATTTTAAAAATTCGATCAAATATTTTTTATATTCATCCCTTAGGTTTTAAATGAAAATGATAAAATCATACACTATTTATAACATTAATAACCATTATTTTTATAAAGTTCGTTTTACCCCTTTTAATGGGGAATGAATTATAATTAATATTTTTTAAGCTTTAATTTATTTAATACCTCAAAATAAACATTGTATTTTAAATATACACCTACGAATTATATTCTAGTAATTTTTTATATTGTTTCGAAGCATATCATTTTTTAATGAAAATTTAAAAATACTTCATTTTAGTTCCAAATTTTATTTTCGTCATATTTATTTATTTGGGTTAATTTAGGCTTAATATTAATTTTAATAAAAAATATTTTTATCCATTAATCAGATAATGTTTTTTGAATAAATTTCTCTTAAAAACTGTCTATTAAAATAGGGGAATCTTTTGGATGTTTTTACATTAAAAGCCTAAGTTGTCATCTCACATAGGGGTTGAATATTAAATTAATTTCTACCAAATTTTATGATTATAATTTGGAAATATGGATGACATATTTTGAATAAGAATTTTTTTTAATTTCCAATATGGTCAAAAAATTTCAATAAATATAAGTAAAATTAATTAAAATTAATTAAAATTATGAAGGAAAAATTATGTTTAATGAATGACTAGTCCTTTAACATAACGGCCAAAATGACCTATATGCTTTTCCAACACCCATTTATAGAAATATTTTTTAAATAAAACTTCTATCATTGAGTTTTTATTGTATTTATGACATTTTTATGTAATAACATGTGTACACCTATCTTATTTAATAAAATCCAATGTGTATCCTTTTAAATCCATATAAAAGGCCACCACATCCCCCAAATTCTCACAGATCTCAAAAAACATATTCTATTCCAAGATATACAATCTATATTCATGAAATTAATTCCCTCTACTATAAATCCTACATTTGGGAATAAATATTTCCAAATAATCCTTTTATGACAAACCAAAAGATGTTACCAGATTATGAGGTCACATATTCTCTCCACCTTTCCAATTTCATATCCATTATAAACCCCCTAAAATATGATTATTACATTATAATTTATCAACACAATAATACTAAATATACTATAATTATATTTGTAATTTTTTATACCCACACATAAAAAACATTCATATAATGTGTAACCAGCATACTGTTTTTATGTACGATGAACTACTTCCTTACGAAACGATGATTGTTCATGTTTCCCTTAAAACCCATTTGGTGGCCATTATGATAAAAACTATATTTATATATTTTATATATGATATTTATATTGTATTTATTCTTATTTATTTTTTATTAATAACATATCTTTATTCTTTCCATCTTGTCTAAATACAATAATTTCATTTCAGGAGGAGTGGATTACCGCCCCTCAATGTGATATGACTCATTCACACCACACATGTAATATATATAGTATGGTTATAATAAACCTTTGTAACCTTTATAAAATAGATATGATAATTTATTTATAATATAAATTTATTCATCATTTAATTTTCATTATATTAATACAACAATTAATTGAATGTTGCATTCATGCTATATACGACCAATAGTCTCCAGAAAAAGTGATCTTCGTTACTAATATCCAAAAAATTTGGATTACATTATATACATATATAAAGATTTTATATGATAAGATATTAATGGAATAAACTCTAGATATTATTATATCGTGATCTAATTAACAATAACAACACATGACAAGTTGTGACATACTAGAGAAAACTATGCAATTAACACCAGATTTAGTAAAATTGACAAAAACATTTATCAAAAAGGTTATGAGATATAATATGGTGTTAATATGTTGTATTATAAAAATGTTATGGTTATTATATTAGTAATTAAAATAATATAAAAAACAATTCATTAGGCTAAATACCACACAACAAATAGGAAGGATAAGGTAAGAAATTTTATCTCGGTTTACTTTCCAATGAGTCTTGTTTTTTGCAATGAACAAATTCAATATTATTTGGACAATATAATACCCATTGAAATGAAATCTAATGAATATAATTATTATAATAATATTATAAGTATTATTTAATTCATGGGGAATTATGATTTAAATATCAACATAGTATGAGGAAAATTGGAATGATTAAATATTATTTTTAATCAAGGGTGTTTTAAAATCAACAACACATATTGTAACATATCCTCTTTAGAGAAATTATTGATAATTACATATTATTTATTCAATATAGATATTTGATATGGACTCCCATTTATTTAATATATTATGAATTATTTGGATAAAAAACTCAAGGGATGTGGAACGTTTATAGAATTCCCAACGGGTTGGGGACCGGTTAATGCATGCCCCTTGAAGCATCAATAATCTCATGGGATGAGTAAGATGGCTAAATAGATTAATCAATATCTTGAACATATTGGTATCGAGTTCTTTGGATATAGGAAATCTGATAATTAAACATTTCCTTCATTTATAATTCAGTTATTATTTATCCAAGACATTATTCATCAATATATCTATGAATGTATTTCATTTTGTGTTCATTTATTTAATGCCATGGAATTATTCATAAATATATCTAAAAGTGGATGTGGTTCGAGCATAGATGTTCCTAGGCATAATAACTCCAACATGGTATTTTGGTCCTGACTCATGGTAACCTGGTACATGACAATGAGCTCCATTATACTCCTCGTTTGACACTCATGGGGGATGCACTTAGGATATTTCAATTTTCAATACATACAATTATGAAATTTTAAAAATTCATTGTAACCCCAAAGTGATCATAGTTTGAGATTCTATGATTCATGAGGTATAAATTAATTTTATGTGTTATAAAATATTTAGGGTTATAAAAATTGCAAAAATTAATGAGTTAATCTATTGTATTTATTTTATAGAAATGGAACCTTGATAGAATAATGATATTAGTACTCATGGAAATTGCAGATATTTTTTATCTAAGGAAACTAATACATCTAGTACTTTATATTAGAATATTATTGATATTTTAGTGATTCATAGCCAATTTGTAAAAAATAACCTTCCACTAATGGTGAATCCACTCCCATGGAGAGTATTTTCAACATTGGATCGCTTTTTGAGGAAGAATCCCCCATCATTTATTGGGACTAGTAATCCAGTTATTGTTGTGAAATGGATTAGGTCTTTGGAGAAGGTATTTATTGACACGGAATGTTGTGAAAATGAAAATGTTACACTTGCGGTCAATTTTCTTGAAGGTGATTCTGATCGGTGTTCATCTATATTCTAGTATTCAAGGGTAGAATAATACATTCAACTCCTGGTATGGAGAAAAAATATCGATACATTCTTGGATAAATACATTTCGTGTGATCAAGAAATTGAGAAGAAGAGTAAGTTCCTTATATTAATTCAAAAGGGATAAAATTGTTTTCCAAATTATGAAGCTACCATTAAAAGGATTTCATTTTTCGGTAAATATTATATATGAAACACAATTTTCATGATCAAAAACTAAATTGAAGGACTTAAACCATGTCTCCAACGGTTGCTAGTGCATCAAAATTTGTATTCATATAATGAAGTCATATTATATTCTATGAAGAGAGATAAATAATTCTCTATTTACAATATATTTAAGGGAAATGAATTTATCAAAAGGTATTCTGAACACCCAGAAAATGGGAATGAGTCATTGAATATGAAGGGAAATAAGGATTTTCCAACCTGGGATAACTATGGAATGGATCACCCTATTAAATCCATGAATGGATTGGGTGATTTTTATAATTTTTTTTGAGAATGGTTACCATAGAAAATAATGAAATGGAATGAATAAAAACACGGTTATTAAATGATAAAAAAACATGTAAATGGGGAATTATTCAATGAATACCATAATGAACAAGGGAATATACCTCCAAAGAAGATAAGGGATCATGGTCTGGCATATGCTACTAACATGACTAATGTATATTTATTAATGTACTTCTATAATTAGAAAAATTAAACATTTCTTAAAAATATTTATTTTTAGGTTGTTCTTGTCATATGATTTTTAAATTATGTAAGGATTTCATTGTAGTACATTTTCATTAATGAGTTCGTATCATATTATGAATGGTACCATGAAATGATTTTCATGTGAAAGTTAATGTTTTCAGAAAACAAAGGATTGGGTGAAAGACAACCCTTACTATGTTCTGAATGTTAATATAATGATGAATAAATGATTAATTTGGGAAATTCATTACTACCTTTGTATTGATTAATGAATTCTTGACACGTGGTCTATTCCACCACTGATGGATTTTACAACACTATGAAGTTATGCACATGTTTGTAATGTAAAAATTTAGAGATAAATCATGATGATTATTGAATAATGATATGATTATTTTTAAAATTATGTGAATCTCCTTCAAAAGTGACTGAATCATAATCTGTTGGAAATGTTATCCATTTATAAAAAGGTTTAAGATGATCATTAGATGTGATTTTAGAGATTAATGTATAACTTCACCATATTCTCTATCATGTGATATGAGATAAAGATGAAATATTTCAAGACATAATAAAAGTAAAAGATTATGGCAATAAAAACATATATATACTATGTTATTATAGAGTGAAATAATTCCATACCTATAGGAGGAATGTTTTTGATTTTTTATTCATATTATGATCATTTGTTATTATATAAATGGACTTTATTCACACCTATTGTTTATTGTTTTTTTGGTCAAAAACATTCACTTAAACATTTTCTCAAACACTCTCTAAAATAACTTGACTGGTATAACTTTTTTCCCATATGAATGTTTCCATTTCAAAAATATAGTCTCATAATAGGGAACCTAGTTATGAGAAAGTTCTAATTTCCTTTCACCCTTATTAAAAAATATGTTTTATTATCTCTAATTAAGATGTGTTTCTTTCAAAATTAGTTTACCATCAATCCCTCTATCACTGAGATCTTGTTTAATTTGCATGGATTCAATTTAATTATGTTGGAGAGAATGTAACACCCTAAAATTATAATGTAAGGACCTTATATTTGATACCATGCATGACACATGACCCCAACCACACATGGTGATATTATACAATGATTTTCATGACCCATCCTCTGGGGTCAGTTCTGTGACTACCCCATGCCCGCCTTCTATTGGCCAGGTTTTGGCGACTACCACAAGAAAGGTATACCCCAAAAATGGGAAGTCATTGAATTTTAATCGATACAAACACACAATCCAAGATCACAACAAGATAAAAACCTGAAGTAAAACTGTAGTAGTAAAGGTGTGTTTTGAATGTAAAGGGGCTAAAATACAAGACCAAGTGAAAAGGTACTACTATAATGGAAAACAAAAAACAGCTCCTGCAATTATCCACTAAGATTTATACCTAAAGAGTAGGTACAAATCGTCTCCATTGCTCTCCATGTCAACCACCATCATTATCCACCATCAGGTCCTAGATCCATGACTCTCAGTCAAGGATGCCCCTCATCTGCACAAGACATAACAAGGTTCAGGCATAGCCCGTGCAAGTGTGAGTTTAACAATACTCTTCTGGGGACCCAGAGACCGCCGAAGGCCCTTCAAGAATTCCATAGTGGAATAAAAAAATAATGATCTCAAACACAAAGCACAAGGAAATAGACACATTTGAAACCAGTTATACTCTTCTCATACACAATGAAACATAATGCCTCAACCTCAAGCCATTTCCAATACTTCCAAGGAATAATTAATGTGTATCTCAAGGATTAGGATTACAAGATCCATGATCTATCTATCCCTGATGGCACCTGTTTGGGATATTTACTCTATCAGGTATAACTCAACCATTCCTAATGAAACGTTTGAGAGGACTGCTTCATCATGAACTTTTTTCTTGAACTACCTCTAGTTCCCAACACTAGTGGTCTTGTAGTCACAATCTTGTGCCTGAGGCATGATCGACTGAAATGAAGTGAAAAGGCCACTGCTTGACATTGTGTCTTATAGTCAGGGAGCTCCAAATCCCCTAAGGGTCCCACCCCCCATCACTAATCAGAGATGGGGGAGCACTACTCTATATGCGGGGACCTACACCCTACCAGGTAGGGTAATACAACTCAGGTAGTTTGTTTCCTACGGAATACACACACCCTAATACTTCTTTGGAGTACCGACCCCAGGCTAGAGGACCTGTACACTCGCACGACAAGGGAGTACCGACTCTATGTGTGAGGACTCATACCCTACCTAGTATATGATTAAAAATCAAGTAGTTTGTTTGATGTGGGGGACCCACGCCCTTGTACATCAGGGGAGTAATGACCCCAGGCTAGAAGACCAGCACCCCAGCACAGTAGGTGGGTACTGAATCTTTGTGTGAGGAATCATACCCTGCCTTGTAGGGTAGTACAACTCTATTAGTTTGTTTTTTTGGGGGGACCCACACCATAGTATGTTGTGGGAGTACCAACCCTATTTTAGAGGACCCTTAGCCTAGCTTGGCAGGGGAGTACCGACCCTGCTCTAGCACTGCATAAGGAGGATGTTCACCCTCAGTTCACAAGTGACTTCCTACATCTTACATAGAGGACCTGCACCCTACCAGGTAGGGGAGTACCTGGCTCTATTTTAGTTATGTATGTAGGACTCTTTCCCTATTCCAATAGGGGAGTACCAACTCCAATGATAGAAAACCCAATTAGAGTGAAATGAACCGACACTCATGATGTGGGGTGACCCATCTCTACCGAAGTAGAGAATAAGGAATACCCTGCCATTGAGTCATCAAGGGACTAACCATTCTGACTCTCACTCTAAGAAACACCCTGGTTCAGCTCCTCTATTTTTCAGTCATACCTAATCCACAACAAATATCCACAAGAAAGTAACTTAATTATCTATCTTGACAAAGGTTTCCAATAAAATAGAAAGGGCGTCAACAAGACACCCGGCCTGTAAGCTACAAGATTTTTAGTGTTGATGACCCAGTTGGATTTCGGTACAATCCAACCCATCCAAACACCAACATTCTTCGAAAGTATCATGGAGTAACTCAAAAGGACCGTCTCACCCAATGCATCCCAGCACCGTAGATTGTTCGTCAAACAGACGTCTTGTTTGCAAGATATGGCCTCTTAAGCGTATCTGTGACCGAACGGGACCGAGTATAGTCCGACCCAGTCCGATGGGCCTAGATCGACCTGTATTAGGCCTAACTGACAAGGATAGGGTCGCCTGTACCTAGTCTAGGTCCAAACTGGCACCAGCCGAACCCGCATGTGTTGACCCGGTATGGCTGGGGTATGGCGGCTCTGTCTGTTGGGTCGTGAACTGGCATGGCCCCTCAGCGCATCGCAGCCCACCGACGATGTGGACTAGTGCGCTGGTGCATCCCACCATCCAAGTGGTTGACTGGTCCCCAAACATCTCATGAAGAGAAGTTTGGCTCTTCAATTTTTGGTGCCATGTGGCGCCGCCATGTGGTCCATGGGACTCACTGGGTGTGTGTCCCCCCTCTTATCATGACATCGATGTCAAAACTCATTCACCACGGTGCGTGATGGCATGCCACCTTGCCAATGTGGTCATCTGGTTGCCTACCACTCTTACGAGTCTGCCGCGACACAGCCCTATTCCATGGCCAGTGAGCTATAGCCAGAGATTTCCTTGTCTCTTCCTCCGTTGCTAGTGTCGGTCCTTGGTGTCGTGGCGACCGATCCTCTGTGGATCACCGGGTGAGATCTGGTTGTCCTTTCTTCTTTGGTATGTGCATGCAATAATCCAGGGATGTTGTCATTATTGTGTGCCTCCTAGTTTCATGGATCCTTCATGTTGGAGAAACCCGTCTCCAAAGAACGCAATGAAAATCCATCGGCGGAAGTTCTGGGACTAGTTCATTTGGCTCAGGCCCCCCACATTACCATTATAAAAATAATGATTAATTTATACATCACATTAAATTTAACGATAAACCCCATTCAATTCCGCTAAAATGAACATCCAGAAAATCATGAACAAGGAATGATTTTTTTGGAATTTATAGATTTAAAATACAACATGTACCTCAAGAAAAGTTGGGGTTATCATAGTGTGGGGTAGAATTCTTGCATTGATTAATCCACTAGCATTTGTCCCTCCCAGTTCAGTGCGGCTCGATCATCAGTCGCTATAACTTGATGGTGTCTCATCACTTCTCTAGAGGTTTCTCACATGGTGAAACCATGTCAAACATGATCCTGGGCCTCACATAAATAGAAGAGAAATGGATGAGTAACAGAATCGGAATTAATGATGTTCATTAATTGACCTAATTAATGTGACTCATTAATTACATGAGTGGTGCTTACACAACCAAAGTGTAATTGTGCATTTAATATCTTATTGTAAATGTTGACGGGCTCTATGGTCCCCGTTACCGCCACTCAATTGGTGTTAGTGAAAAAAATAACAACCACATTGTTATTTTATTATTTCTGTAAAAAGAGGCAAACACTGACTTCCTCACATGACCAACTACGGTCAAAGGGAATCATCTCATAAGTGAATATAGGCACTAAGAATTCAATGGTACCCTCATATTTCAATTCCGAGCACCAGTTCAAATGGTAGAAGACATCACTCACATGTTTACTGAACGTACTTAAAAAAGATCAAAATATTATTAACAGTAACCCTCAACCCATTCCGGTCAATGTTAGGCTCTTCCAAAAGGGAACATCTACTCCTATACTCAATGGTTCAATCAGTTTTTCAATCTGACATACCATTTAAAAGTTAATGATTTTACAATAAAATAATTGTCTCTTAATTATTTTATTTATAGCGTAAAACTAACATCCATTGGTGGACACCACTAGCCAAAGTAATTATCAGCTTAAGGAAATATTACCCTCATTTGTTCAGTAATGGTCACTGATTTTTAATCTGAGTCATCATTCATGAGTTATACGAATTTGAAAAATAAATTAATTTTTTTAATTATTTTGTTAACGGTTCTACCATTTTTCTGTTTTCTCACTCGAAGCCTGAGTCGACTAAACATAAGTAGTGCTTAGGGTCAAACCGTTATCCTGAATGCAACGGTGTCCTAAATTTCATTATTTGGGACCCATTTTAAGAGGAATTCCATTTTTTCTAGAAAACATCTCAGATGTTTTATTTAAAGCTCAACAATCATTGATAGAACATCTCGGGAACACCGGGCCTCAGAATCACATTTCATTAGATTTCGCGGTCTCTAAATATTTCCATATATAAAAAAATTTTTCAAAAATTACTGAACATTATATTCTCCCCACTTCAGGACATTACATCCATGAAATCCAAATGTAGGTCAAATCAAACAAATGGTGTTACTGAGATTGAATATGACCCTCCAGCTCCCATATGCTATCTTGGAGATACTAGTGTTTCCAAAGGACTCGCCCTAGTGTAATCGACCGCCCAAGATAGTCCTTCTCATTCCGATCATCTATCATCACCAGGAACTCCATAAAATTTTCCTCGTCATCAGTGTCCAACTTGCCTTAGTTGATAACAAGCGATAAATCGATCATTTATCTCCTCAGCTGTGGAACATGGAAAAATTTCTCTATCCAGGTTCATTTGTGGGGAAATAGTTTGGCAGTATGCCACCTCACCAGCAATACTAGAAATATGGAAAAGCCCGATGAACCTCAGAAGTAGTTTTCCTCCCTGGCCAAACTTGTGTAATCCACATCTGGGTGAGACTCATATGAAGACATGGTCTCCCTCCTCAATCTCTATGGTTCCCCTCTCTTGTCAGCATAGGACATCTACCGGCTCTATGTAGTCTAAATCCCTGGCTACCAGTACTAACGTCGGAGGTCCGGGTAAGTCTTCACCACACTATGATGTACCACCAAAGGGGATTTGTGGAACTCCTTAAAAACCTCCTCTCGCAGTGTCATTGGTACCATAGTGAATCCTTTGGAAAAGAATGGAATTATCCCCACCATTATAAAATTTTTCAGGATCCTGTCCAAAGAATATCTGAGCATGTCGAGCATTGCAGTCAATGTCAACAAGTTGTTCCTCCTAAACTCACTAAAGGAGTGGGGGAGTGATAGTAATAAACTAGAGGGAAGCTGTTCCATCACCATCCATAATGGATATCTCTAACGTGGCTAGCTGATCTTTTGCCTCACTCAGTAGATGTAAACAAGACCTCCTGCTAAGTGTGCTTGCCACCACATCCTCTTCTAAACTCTCAGCTCCCTTAGCACTGTGGAATCCATATGATATGTATTTGTATGTATCGATGTCATCGTGGGTTATAATCAAATTCTTATGTCCCTCTTCCCTTAGGGAGTTATTACTGGAAGTATCTTTTGAAAAGATGTAATGCCCTGAACTTAGTTTTCTAGAGTCGGTGCATTATTACATAACATTGTCATGATCACAAAAGATCATGTCTCGAATGACTAATTAGTTTAGAATATTTGGATGTTCTAGATACACACATAAGATCAACATTACAACATGAAAAAAATATAACACTGATTTATTCAATTAGAAATATCTAAGCCTTCTAGATTATTCTTGTAAGTCACTCATAACTAACTTCCTCATATCCTTGGAAAAGAAACACAAGAAAGAGGTGAGATCAAATTCTCAGTAAGAGTACGAAATACATCGGAAGATAACATAAACATTACGTATGGTGAATAATTGAAAACACAAGCCTCTACAAATAATAAATGTGAACACTTTATGGGTGTAATATTAGGTGAGTAAATAATTCCATAATAAAACAAAGTAATGGGTATTCATCTAGTCGAATAACCTCAAGAACCATCAATATTCGTTTCATAATGGGGGAATTTATAATACGGGACATTTAGAATCATTTTGTTAAGGCCTTGGCCAAGACGTCCAACAAATTGTTATGGCCTTGGTCAATGCCATATATAAAATTGGGATAGCCCTCGGCCAATTCTACATCAAATTGTATAATGACACCAACCGGTGCACTAAGGAGCTATAGCGGGCTCCCCCCATTACTTATTATGACCAATACATTCCTCAAATGAGTTGGTTTAAACATAAACATTCATTTTAAAACAATTATACTAAATGTAATTAATTTAACCATAAACAATAAATATTATAAAAATATCACATCCACAGTCATAAATATCACAAAACCTTCAATAAAATATGAATGATTTGTATCATAATAAATCAGCATCAGAAAAGTATAATATCTATTAAAGGATGTTGACAACGATGGAATCAATACTATATGAGGGATATATCCCTTTCTATTTTGAAATCATTTAAAATTCATGTAATTATAATAGAAATAATTTATTTTGAAAATACTCATATAAGATTGTATGGGAAGAATCAATGGAGTTATAATGGTGGAGAATAACCACACCCACATTATTAGTAAAAAAACACATTCTTACCTTAATTTGTCGAAAAGTTCACAATGAAACTTATTTGGTAAACAATAGAATGGTTACTATAAATGAATTTTATAAAAAGTTAAAAGAGGGTATAAATGACTAAAACCTAAAGAAAAATGTTTTGAAATACGTTTTTCAAAAACACAAATGTGGATGACAAAGAGGTTCCATCATATATATTATAAAAACAACCTCGAATAATAATGTAATTGTGAAATTAACTCTTACCTTGTACTTTTCCTTGGTCGAGGGTATGTTAACATCATGTATAATAGTTAAATTATTGTTATTAAATTATTCATGAACCATATACATAAATATGAAATCATATATGATCTTACAATATTGCTTTGTTAATAATATTTTATTATTATTTTCGTTTCAGGTTTTTAATGATTCCTTTTACCATTATATGAATGGGTACATAAGCCATCTTTTATACCGATAAGATGTATTTGATTCAAATACATAATGTTATTATGTTCGTAAACAATATTTTTAACCAAAAAATTATAATTTTTCTTGAATGGTCACATTAGAGAAATAAATCTCATCGCATTCGTGGAGACGGTAATATGTACGTGCGCACAAGCGACAATATCATTCTGTTCATATTCAAATCAAATGTAAATTGATGGTAAATAATATATATATTTATAGAATAATTAACATGTTATATCTATTATTTAAATAAATTACACATCATTATTATACCCATCTAAAAAATAATTTATTGAATAAGAACTACACCATGACCTGGAGATGGTAAGCTGTACGTATGAAAATATTGTGACTTTTTCATTCATATGATTGAATGAATAATGAATACGGTTGTACCATTTTATAAAAATATAATTTTATGTAGAATATACTAGAGTTATTATATTATAATGGATGAAAAAAAAGGTTGTGGAAGAAGAAAAGAACTTGAAAGGGGTGATGAAATATTTACCTCTTCTTCGGGTTCTTTCTTTTGATTTGACCAAAAGGGATCCATAGGATGGCTTTCTGATCAAAATAAAGCCTCTAAGATTAATGGATGGTAGTTGATAGGATATTTGGGAAGGTTTTGGTTGATCCAAAATGCATTGTAAGTGTAAAATTGGGAGAATTTGAAGTGCCCTTTTATAAGAGAGTTGAGGGTCACTTTAGTTAAAGTTTGAAATATTATATTATAATAAAACCATTTTCGGTTTCTCATGGCTCCCAAATGATTTATTTATATGATATTGTGGGTATGGGTCAAAAACCTCTCAACCAATTGGTTTTAGACAGGTTTGGGTCACCATATTAACATTGTCATTTAAATTAAACTCTAAGGTAAATAGTTTAACTTTTCCCATGTATTATTGTATTATTATAATAATTGTTTAATAAAGATAATATAAAATTATAAGAGAACCTAATGTGGTTAATTAATGATATACCTATCATTATATATGTTTTTTGGATGAACATTATATTTTTATGAATATTATAACAATTATTTATATAATATTGGTTTTAAAAACACTTTTATGTCATAATTGAATGTTTTTGGTATTTTGTTTTCTTAATGTCATAAAAGCCTGATAAATTCGAAAAAAATCATTTAATAAACCCAAACACGTCTTATTAAGATAGAAATTTAGTTTAATTAATCAAAATTCTCAAATTAGATTTATTGGGATATTTATAATATAAATTATTTTACTATTTCATTAATAAGTTAATTACTACATCATCATTGTGTCATTAATAAACTTAAATATTTAATATCTAAAAATCATAAATATAATAACATTAGGTAGAAAATATTTTTATACATCTAATGAATATTTACAGACTATTTTATATTAGGTATAATCCAATATTAGAAATGTTTTAGTTTTGAAAACTCGAGTTTAACACTTTAAATACTTCTTTAAATTATATTATAATAAATGTCCAAATATAATTCAAGTGGATCTATAGGATCATAGTTTTTTTCCAAAGGTTGTTTTAAGTTGAAATACATTTATCCAATAGAATTATAACATGTGATTGGGTAATAATAATATCATTTTTTCCTTTAATTACACTATTTAATTTTAATCATGGTAAATAAAAGTTAAAATTTACTATTAACCCAAAAAAATTCATCTTATTGAACCACATTTTACATACTGATTTCAACCGTGTCACCCAGATTTCAGAAATTTAATTTATAGATGCGGTAAAATTAAGGTTTATGAAAATTTTCAAATTCTCCTATGAGATGGGTAAAAGACGGTAAAAAGTTCATTAAAATTTGGATATATCTCAACATATTATAAAATGACTCTAATGAATTAGATTGAGCTTATAGAGGTATTATGTATATATTTTGACTTAAAAAAATTTGAACAAAATAAATAATTGTTTAAATACAAAGTTGGTTTTAAACAATAATGTGGAGTTTTTCACTATTCATCAAAAATTGAATGTTTTCAGAAAAATACCAAAATTACACCATAAGAAAATTTCAATATTCCAAATCCAAAAATGTAGTCCATTTTGAATGATAAAATTTATAAAATTTGAAAAAGTGGTGATTACTATTCATAACAAAAAATTTTATTGGTTGTGGTGTGTTTCACCTCGATGATGCATACAACTCAAGTTATTCTTTTATTTAATGAGAAGTGTACCGTGGAAGATTGGTGTGTTGCATTCTTCCCTCCCTCAAATAATTTCATCCTAAGAATTTCTAGAATATTACTGCATAAAAAGACTCGGGTGGTTCTTCATCATATGTTCCACGGTTACCTACTTCCCCTCTTCATTCATATTGTTTATCCATATAACTTTTACTAGATGAGTCATCCGGTTTTTCAACATATGTTCTCCTTTATCCAGAATCATGACATGCTCTTCACAATAAGACTTTTTAGGTTCCAATTATATTTCTTCATAGATTAATACATGAATTGGATCATACATTAATTTTCATAATAGTGATACTTGGAACACATCCTGAACTTTGGAGAGACTTGGCTGTATTGCCAAATGATATTCTACAGCTCCAATTCGTTCTAAATTTTGAATTGTCCGATGTACCTGGGACATAATTTACCCTTCTTATTGAATCGTATAACCCCCTTCCACGGAGATACCTTCATGAAAACATGATCCCTGAAATGTAATTCAAAATCCTTCCTTCGGTTATCAGCATAGCTCCTTTGCCTACATTGAGAAGATTTGAGGTGGTTTTTGATAACCTTCACCTTTTCATTCGTTTCCACAACATGTTCTGGGACTACGAGTTTTCTTTCACCAACATCATCCCATCATGTGTGTGTGTGATATATTTTACCATATAACACATCATATAGTGCCATCTGAATACTTGAATGGTAGCTATTATTGTAGTAAAATTCTACAATAGGTAAATATTGAACCCACATATCATGAAATTCAAGTGAGAATGATCTCAACATGTCTTCTATGGTTAGAATAGTCAGTTCTGATTGCCTATCAATTTGAGGGTTGTAGGCAATGCTCAAACGAAGTTTAGTATCCATGGCTTTCTGAAGGCTTTTCCAGAATCTTGATGTAAAATGGGGGTCACAATCTGAAACAATCGATAGGGGTACTCAATGAATTCTTAAATAATCATTGATATGTTTTCATACTAAAGGATTAAGTGGAAAATATTCTCTTATAGCATGAAAACATGTTAACTTGGTAAAATGATCAACAATGACCTATATTTCATCATTTCTTCTATGAGTATTTGGAGTCCCATGACAAATTCCTTCATAATATTATCCCATTTCCACTCATGTATAGAAAGTGTGTGCATGACTCCTCAAGGATGTTTCCTTCTAGCAGTAACTTGTTCACAAACAATACATCTTGACACACAATCACCAATATCTCTCATTAGGTTGTACCACCAATAATGTTCTTTCAAATCTCTATATATTTTACTGCTACTCTAGTGTTTGGAGAAATTAGAGCTATGAGAATCATCCAACAATTCCCTTTTCAGATCCGGTATATCGAGAACACAAATTCTCTTCCAAAATTTCAAAATCCCATCTTCATATACAAAGTCGATCAATCCCCCATCATTCACAGATTTAATTTTCTTTTGTAACTCCATATCATCTGTCTGAGAACATTTCATTCTTTCTAGTAATGATGTTTTGGTTATCATTCGAAAATGTATCAATTTTCCCCTTCCAAAATTATTCTCATATCCATCATTACTAGATCTATGAACATATGATCCCTTTCAACTATCATCTTGTTCATAACTCCATGATCCTTTTTTATCATTGCATCAACCACCTTATTTCCCTTCCCCAGGTAGTAGGGTATACTGCAATCATTATCATTGAGTAGTATACCCTACCACCTGGTGAACGGAAATAAGGTGGATGATTCATTGATCAGAAAGGATCATGGAGTAAATAACAAACACATCATTCCTCTATGGTAGAGTCAACATAGGATCGTTGACTAATCTTTATGTCAGTTCTTCAAAACATTCTACACACTCTTTTTTCCAAAAAAAATTAACCCCTTTATTTGTGATCTTTGTTAATTGGTTAGCCAATCAGGAAAAATTTTGGACAAAATGTTGATAACAACTTGCTAAATAAATAATCCTTCATAACTCAGTTATACTCATGGGTGTGGGAAATTCATGGATTGCCTTGGTCTTTGAAGGATCAACATAGAATCAATCCTTAGGGACAATATGGCCAAGAAAAAAAATCTTTTCATGCTAGAATTCACAATTTCTAAACATCCCATATAATCCATTTCTTCTAAGTGTCTTTAAAATAGTATGCAAGTTATTTTCATTCACCGTAGAATTTAGAATATACAATGATATCATCAATAAATACTAATACAATGTCATCATGATATTCCTGTAAATCATTGTTCATTAGATCCATGAAAACATATGGTTCATAGTCATCCCAAAAAAGAATTATTGTAAACATGTAATGTACGTACCTTGTTCGAAATGATATTTTCAGATTGTCATACTACTTCACACAGAAATGATGATATCCAAATTGTAGGTCAATCCTTGAATAATAAAGAGAACCATTAATTTCATCGAATAAATCATCAATACAAGGTAAGAGTTACTTATTATTTATTGTTATATCATTGATCTACCTATAGTCAATGCACAACCTCGTAGATCCATATTTATTCATTACCAAATGAATAGAGGCTCCCCATGGAGAAACACTAGGGTGAATAAATACCTTATTACTCAATTATTCTAGAACTTTATTTAGATCAACTACTTCCACAGTGTCCGATCTTTAAAAGGTCTTCGATATAGGTCTTGAACCAGGAATTAAGTCAATGGAAAACTCAATTTATCATTCTGAAGGATGTCTAGGTAAATCCTATGGAAACACATCAACATATTTTTATACAATAGTTATGTACTTTATTTTAACATTATTTTCCTCAATCATAGATAATTCATTCTATTCCTCCCAATAATTGAATTTAGTAGAGATTATGGGGGTGGATCTAGATAAGAATCAGGTGGTGACGTTTCTTCTCTAATGATAAGGTACAATTTATCATTATCGAAAAGTGTATCATTTTCTTCTTAAAATAAATTTTCACATGATGGTCTAAAATCCAATCCCTTCTGAAGATTATATCAAATTAAAACATGCATATGATGATGAGATTAGAAGATAATGAACATTTATATTCGATAATGTGAACTGATTCAGAAAACATTGTAGTAATGATACTTCCATTAGGATTTTTGATTGAAAACTACCTTGTAATATAAAATTGGAAATATATAATTTTCATAGAAAACTAGAATATATAAAACAATATGATGATCAAGAATCATATAAATCATTGTCTAAGCATGAGGAAACCATTAAATTATCTACTGCCACATCTTTCGGAGCTTCAACTTCAACAGTAGTGATCACATAAGCTTATCCTTGCTCCATTGGTTTTTTCTGAGTTATGATTCCTTGGATCTAAGGACATTCATGTGCATAATGTCCCATATTCCTTCAATTGTAGCATGGTAAATTGGTAGCTTCTTTCTTCCTCTTACAATCACAAGCAAGATAGCCTTTCTGTCAACATTTGTTGCATACTCCTTTTCCATTTAGTCATGCACTAGGGTGATTCCTTCCACTAATATTAAAGGGTGGAAATTCAAATCTTCCCATCTTCCCTATTTTTTTATTTAAATTCCCATAGTGTTATTCAGATCTTTTCTTCTATTACATTGCTTTAAAGTCATAAAACATAGAGAAATATTTTTTTGTAATGATATCCCATGAAACAATATCTTCGTACAAGGAGAAGGATAATGAGAATAATGCTCAACAGAGAAATGGTTTTAACCCATCAAATAAACGATCAATCATACTTATTGGGTTACAAATATAATTTTCAACATGCCTTTATAACCTTGTAAAGTTAGCTTCATACATTGCAACATTCTCATCCTCTTTTCCCTCACACTCAGATATCGCTTTTCCATATCTTCTCAATGGTCACGGAGAAATTATTTTAACAATAAAAGATCATTAAACTCCATCCATTCAATAGATGATACTTATTCATCCTATTTTAGGTTTTGAATTAATAACCACCATTGATATGCATCTCCCATGTAGTGATAAACATCCTTGACAACTTTTTCCCTTTTGCTACTCCCCAATGTTTGAAATATTTTCTTTAAGGAACGTATCCATTGCTCAGATACAAATGGATTTGTAGACCCATTTAATGTTGGTGGTTTCTCCCTCGTTAAGATAGCTAACATTGATCCTCTACGTTGTGAATCAAGGTTCTCCATATTGGTAAAGTTATTATTCATAGCACGGGTGAGTTTTCCAAGTATGGTGATAAGATAATCAGCAATAGTTGCATTACTAGCTCCACTATAATTATCATGAGTAGAAGGGAAATCCCTACATGGAATACATGCGTTG
Source organism: Viscum album (assembly GCA_963277665.1). Classification (NCBI taxonomy): domain Eukaryota; kingdom Viridiplantae; phylum Streptophyta; class Magnoliopsida; order Santalales; family Viscaceae; genus Viscum; species Viscum album. Next base: position 1,225,710,000 of record OY728127.1, on the reverse strand, counting down.
TTACAGTTTCCATTCTTTCCACAAGCTTCCATGTATTAAAAATGTAATAAAATAGATTAGTTTATGAATCGTAATAAAAAATTCATAACTTTTAGAACACTTATCATAAATTTAAATGTTTATGGTTATAATCCAAAATAATTAAAATGTTTTCTTTGAGAAGTTATATACTCATAAATCTTTCATAATGGATTGTAATGTAAATTTTAATTATACTAAGAATATCCCTCGAGAGTTTTGTAACCAAGAGTGATTCAAGGCCCGTTGTCATGAACCAGGATACCCCCAGGTCAATCCCAAAACACTTTGTTGGAGTTTTCACTTGTAGGTATATCTCTTCCAGAGATGCCTCTACCTGCTCATATCCAGATAGACATGTATTTCTTGGAAAATACTCAAAATATTTACATTATCAAAAATATAAGATGTTCATCTATACTAATCCTCAATGTCTATCTTAGGGTAACGTTCTCTAATCATAGATTATTTAAATCTAGTTTCCATGGTTTGAACAAAAAATCCTCTGATAGCAACTTTAACACCCCAAAACTTTTTTTCCAGAGTCTGTGAATTATTACATAACATTGGCATGATCACAAAAGATCATGCCTTGAAAGAAATTTTTTAGTAGCCTTTTATGGAATAGATATATACATATGTTCATCATTACAACTTGAAAAGAAATACAACACTAATTTATTCCATTAGAGACATCCAAGACTCCTAGATTATTCCTGCAAGTCACTCATAACTAACTTCATCATATCCTAGGAAAATGAAACATAAGGTTTGAGCACTATCACTCAGTAAGAGTAAGAAATATAGCGAAAGATAACATAATTATTAGGCATAGTGAATAATTGAAAACACATGCCTTTACATATAATAAACAAGAACAGTATATTGTAGAAATTTGAGCTGTGTAAATAATTCCAGAAGAAAACATAGTCATGGGTATTATACTAGATGAATAACAACATAAACCATAAATATTATTTTCATAATGATAGAATTTATAATGTGGGACATTCTGAAACATTTTTTCAAGGCCTCGTCCAAGATGACTAAAAATGATTAAGGCATAAGCCAAAACCATATAAAAATTTAGGAAAGGCCTTAGCCAATTCTGAGTCTAATTGTTTCATGAGACCTTCTGGTGCACCGTGGAGCTATAAAAGGCTCCACCATTCACTTAATAAGTCATACAAATTCCACATATGAAAAGGATGAAAAATAATCATTCATATTAAAACTATTATATGAATTTTTAACACTTTAACCATAATCCCTAAATGGAATAAAAATAACACATATATAGTCAAACATATCACAAATCCTTTAATATGATATGGATTTATTTAACATAATATATCATCATAAGACAAGTATAAAATCCATTATAGGATGTTGACATAGATGAAATCAATACTATTTGAGATAAATATCCCTTTCCATTTTGAAATCATTTAAAAGGCATGTAATACTAAAAAAAATTATTTTATAAATATTCATATAAGATTTTATGGGTAGATTAAAATATTTTATGATGGTGGAGAATAACCACACCCACCGTATAAGTTAAAAGAACAAGCTTATCATTATTTTTCGAAATGGTCACAAAGTAACTTGTTTGGAAAACCTCAAAAAGATACCTTTCAAAAAATTTTATTAAAATTCATACAAGGGTATAAATGACTTCAACCCAATGTAAAAATGTTTTGAAACACATTTTTAACAATCACGGATGATGATGATAAAGAGGTCCCAAAAGATTATTATGTAAAAGAAACCTCAAATAATAAATAGATTGAATAATTAACATTAACATTGTACTTTTCCTTGGTCTTGGGTACGTTAACATCTTGTATAATTGTTAAAATATTGTTATTAAATTATACAAGAACCATATACATAAATATGATATCATATATGATCTTCTAATATTTCATTGTTATTAATATTTATGTAGTATCATCGTTTCGGGTGTTAAATGATTCATTTTCTATTATATGTTTTGTTACATATGTCATGTTTGATATGGATTGGATGTATTTGATTCATATCCAGAATGATATTATGTTCCTAAATATTATTTATAACCATCAAATAAAAATTAGTCATGAATAGTAAAGATGATGAAATGGATCTCATCGTGTTTGTGGAGACAGTAATCTGTACGTACACATGACTGAAAATATCATTCTTTTGATATTAAAATAGTATATTAATATATGGTATATCATATATACAGAATAATTATCATGATATATTTATTATTTACATCAATTATATATCATTATTATACGCATCAAAAAATTATTATATTGAATAACTATTACACCATGGTGTGGAGATGGTAAGTTGTACGTACGCACGTCTAGATAATTTTTCATTCATATGATGGATAGAAAAATGATTGTGGTAGTACCATTTTTACGATAATTTTATAGTATGTAGAAGATATGGGATTTATTATATTATAATGGAAACAAAAAAGGACGATGAAGTGGAAAAGAAATGAACTTGAAAGAGGTGATTATATATTTACCTCTTCTTTGGGTTCTTCCTGTTTATCTAATAAATAGGGCTCTATAGGTTGGATTTTTTATAAAAATAAGGCCTCTAGGTTGAAGGGAAGATATTTGGTTAGGGGTTGGTTTAGCCAAAAGGATTTGGATGTATGAATTTAAGAGAATAGGAAGTTCCCTTTTATAAGATAGGCAAGGGTAATTTTAGGAAAAGTCTGAAATATTATTTTATAATAAAATAATTTTCGGTTTCTAATTGATCTGAAATGATTTATTTCAAGGCTAAGGTGGGGGAAAAAGGAATCTCAAGAATCACTGGATAAACTCATTCCTTATAGTGTTCACCCTCAAATGCATGAATTTATAATAAAATTAATTTCAGTCTCTAATGGCTCAAAAACAAATTCCTCATGATTTAGATTACACTATCGACATAAGTGTGATTATCGAGTCTCCTCCAAAAGGTATCTCCAAAGGTAATGGTCATGTAAATGTTTTTACATGAAACTCTAGGTCTTGAAAAAGATTTGTGGAAAGAAATAATGATAAGTACCTATGTCTATCAATACTACTTCTAGTAGTATACATATGTCGTACCTCGAAACACTCTTGGAGTCCTTGGGTCATACTCCTTGATGGGATGTAGCTCCTCCCTTCCCCTATCCTCCAGCTCCCTGAGCCGAGTGGGGGCCACATTGTTGGTGATGGTTTTAACATATCAAAAAGTATACCTCCTTTTTCTGCTATCTTATATTTTCTTCCATATTTCTTGTCCACCTAATTCATCTATCCCTAACACTTCCTCTTCCCGATACATTATACATGTCCATGTCTCGGAGACAGACATCAGTTTCATACTTACCCACTGCTAACATTCACTGGTAGTATCTGATCATCCAATGAGTAGTAATCCACAAAAGTTATCTGTGGCACCCAAACATTAGTAGGAATACACAAGGGAATAATGTTATTACAGATATCACTAAACAAATCTCACCCAGAGGTCTGATCCCTAAATCAATTTCATATCGTATTCATTTAGTACCTAGAATGGTTGGAATTCCTCGATGAGTAATCGGATACAGATATGTCTTCCGTCCGAATCTGTAGAAGCTCTTGGGAACACATACACCATTTCCTTTTTATGGATAGAGCCACCTTTCCTAAGGATGGTTTCTAGCCTATACATGAAATGTCACCTCATAATTGGATAGGGAAAATATAAAACATTCCATCATCTTGTTGATCCACATTGAATGCCGACTACCAGGTCTTCGATATGATTGTATGGAACCCCAGCGAGATGGAAACACAATCACTAACTCAGGCCAGTCCTTAGACACCTCTATGTCGTGATCACCTTAGAACCTGAGGGGTTTATGTCACTGAAACTCTTTTAAGGCACTAACCCAATAAGTGTCCTCTACCAGTAGAACTGGTAGTAATTACTGACCTGGTAGCATTGGAATCACTAGGAAACTCCCCAAAGGTACCATATTAGGAAATAGTCCTTGGACTGAAGCCTCATCAAACTGTGGACCATTCTTAGTGTCACATATTGGAATCCTTGCTGGCTGTCTATGTGAAGGTATCTTGAAAGTGAATCAAGATGATCCACAGTTAATATGTAATACCTAGTGAGATGTCTCAAAATATATCAATGTCACAAAAAATTTAAAACATAAGCAATCAGTGATTTTGTGCATCGATTCGGGAATCAAAATTCAAGGTCCGGGTGTGTGGAGACATCAACTGCCACACCAACACTGGACTCTCCAAAATAAAAACTACACTCAAACACGTAACACTATTGATCCATTAGAAATATTATTGTCTTAGTTCTTTAGTAGAACCGACTCCTCTGATACAACTTTTTCATGACCCATAATCCGGGGACTGGGCCATAACAACCCCGAGCCCGCCTTCCATACGCCCGAGGATTGCAACAAGCACCAGAAAGACATATCACTGAAATGGAAAGTCAGGGGCATAATATCTGTTCAAAAATACAATCCAAGAACATAACAAGATGAAACCACAAAGTAAAAATGTAGCGGTAAAGTTGTGTACTGAATGTAAAGGGGATGAAATACATGCCCAATAGAAAAGTTAAAAATAAAACTGAAAAAATCTCTAGTGATCTTACACCAAAGATCCTACATTAAGGGTATATATAGCTCACCACCACATCTCTCCACATCAAATGTCACCACTTTCCACTGTCAGGTCCTAGCACCTTGAGTCTCAGTCAAGGTTGACCTTCGTCTACACAAAACACAACAACGTACAGGTGAAATCCAAAGAAGGGGTGAGTATAACAATAATTAGTAGGAACCCCGAGACCCTCGAAGGTATCTTATAATTCCACCATGGAATAACACAATAATGATCTCAAACACAAAACACAAGGAAATAGACACAGCTCAAACTAGGTATAATCATATTATCCACAATGAAATAAAATGCTTCGACCTCAATCCAATTCCAAGATTTCAATAGAATGCTCAAAGCATTACTCATGGACCAGGAGTACACACTCCATGAACTATCCTTCCCTGATGGCATATATCTGAGAGATGCACCACATATGGTATAACTAAACCATTGATATTGGAATGTCTGAGAGGATGTGCTCCATCACGGACTATCTATTATAACTTTTTTGTGTGCCCTGTACTAGTGGTCTCTCAGTCATAGTCATGTGACAAAGGGAAGTCCAAGGGAATCCATGGGAAAATTCCCACTCCTCTACATTGTATCCAGTGGTCATGGGAGATCCAACTCCCCTAAAGGACCTGCTCCACATTTCTACTCGAAGACAGGGGAGTACTACTCTATATGTGAGGACTCGCACCTAACCCAGTAGGGGAGTAAAACTTCAGTAGATTGTTGAAATAGGGTACCCATGACCTAGGACGATAGGGGAGTACCAAACCCAGGCTACGGGACTCACACACTCCCATGGTAGTGGTGTACCTACTCTATGTGTGAGGACCCGCAACCTACTTAGTTTGGGAGAACAAATCTGGTAGTTTTTTCGATGTTGGGGACCAGTACCCTAGTACGTTAGAGGTGTACCGACCCAAAGCCAGTTGAACCACACCCTAGCATGGAAGTGGAGTACCAAATCAATGTGTGAGGACCGACACCCTATCTGGTAATGGGGGAAAACTCTGGTAGTTAGTTCACTATGGGGGACCTTTGACCTAGTACATCAGGGGAGTACTGGCCCTAGGCTAGACGTCCCAAACCCTATCTCGGAAGATGGAATAACAACTCTGTTATAGGACTTCATAAAATGAACCCTCACCCAAGGTTGATAGGGGAGTTCATACTCCTAACATAGAGGAACAACACCCTACCTAAAAGGAGTTTACCTAATTGACTATGAGATAAGTATGGAGGACCCGCACCCAGGTCAAATAGGGGAGTACTTACTCCAAATATTGAAAAAGCAATTAGAGGGGAATGAAACCACACCCAACACATGGGGAGTCCCATATCTACCAAAGTAGAGGAGTGGTGAATACCTGTTCCTTGAGTCATCAACGGAGTAGACATCATAACTCTCACTACAAAAAACACCCTGGTTCTGATCCTTGGGTTATCGGTAATTCCTCAACCTACACGAAGTTCCACAAGGAATTAACCCAAGGATATGACATGTCATATGGGTTCCAATGCAATATAAGGAGCGTCAACCGGATAACCATTCTATATGCCATAATTGTTTTAGTGTCAAGGGCCGGTTGGATTCGGGTGCGATCCAACCCGACCAAAATCCAAATTTCACATAAATTCTCCTGGAGTAACTAAAATGGACTATCTTGCTCAATGGATCCTTCAGTCAAAGACGGTTCGACAAAATGGGCATCATGTTCGTAAGATTCAACCTTTTTAGCGTACCTTAAACCTAATGGGTCTGGGTCCGTTCCGACCTAGTCGGAATGACCTCTCCCAGCCTGCCCTGTGCTGACTCAACCCAGTTTGGGTCGACCCACACCTCACGGGATGGACCATGGTGGGCTCAGCCCACAAGTCTGCGGACCAGCCTGACCCACCAGCATGGCGTGGCCCAGCAGGTGATGCATCCCGGTGAGCTGGGGCGGCTCGCCATCACGGTGGCCACCAGCTCCCCAAATGGACCAAGAAGTACCATTCCACACATTAATTAGTGCCACCATGTGGGGCCACCACGGGATCTGCGGGAACCATAGGGCATGGGTCCCCCCTCCTTCCTCAACATCTATGTCATGACCCATTTATTGTGGCACATGACAGTGCGCCCCCTCACCAACGCGGTCGGCCCATTAATGGCCGGCCCTTCAATACTGCTTTGACTCCACCCTCTTCATCAACCGGTGTGCGACAGCCACCTACTTCATTGCATGTTCCAGTCACTGGTGCCACCACACCGGTGTCATGCAAGTGGATCCTCTGTTGGACACCGGGTGAGCACCGGTGGTCCGCTCTTCCTTCTAGACGCACCTGCAGTCCTCCTCGAATATCGATGTCATTGTGTGCCTCATGGTTTCAATGTTCTATCATGTTTCAGAAACCCATTTCCAAATATCACAAATAAAATCAAGAGACGGAGGGTCTGAGCCTTGTCCTTTTTCCAGCTCCCTCCACGTTAGCGTTATAACAAGAGAGTGTATTTTATACATCACATTAAAAATAAAGATAAACTCCATTCAAATCCCCACAATGACAACCCAAAAAATCCAAAACGAGGGGATGATTCATGGGAATTTTTTGATTTAAATGAAAACTCATACCTCGTGAAACGTTGGAGTCATCGTAGTGGTGGGAGTATAATTCTCCCATTGATGATTCTGACTGCGTCCGTCGCTCCTTGTCCGTTGCTGCCTGAACATCCCTCTCTTTCAGTGGAAGGTGTCATGTCACTTCACTAGAAGTTCCTCACTTGGTGAACCATTTCAAACTTCATCCAAATCCTCTTATAAATAGATGTGGACAAGGGTGAGTAACACATGAGGAATTAAGGATGTTCATTAATTGTCGTAATTAATGTGTCTCATTAACTACACAAGGGGTGGTTACGTAACCAATGTTTAACCAATTATTTAGTATCCCATATTAGATGTATGACTACCTCTTATTTCCTCTCTAACTTCGCTCAACAGGTGTTAGGAAAAAGGAATAAAAACAACAACATCAATGTTATTTAATTATTTATTTAAAAAGACACAAAAACTATCTTCTTCACTCGACCTACTACAGTTGGTGTGAAGATTCTCCTAGTTGAATCCCGGCGCTACGAATTCAACGATGCCCTGGAATTTCAATTCTGAGCACCAGTTCAAATGATCGAATACATTGTCTGCGAATTTACGAAATGTACCTTAAAAAGATAAAAAAATTATTAACAGTATCCCTCGACTCATGATGATCGAGGTATGGCTCCTCCAAAGGGTATCACACTATATAGAGCATAAAGGTACTCTTAAATTTTTAATCCCAGATACCGTTTAGATGTCATGTATTTTACATTAAAATAATTATCAGTTAATTATTTTATTTACAGCCAAAAACTAACATCACTGGTGTCCCGTGCCAGCCAAAGTTAGTATCTTCCTAATGAAAGCATACCCTAACTAGTTTAGTAGAGGTCTCAGATTTTAAATCAGAATCACCGTTCGTGAGTTATAATAATTTGAAAAATAAAATATTTGTATTTATATAATATATTTACAGTTATTCAATTTTTTGGTTTTCTCACTAGAGACCTGCATAGACTAAACTTAAGTCGCATTGCAGGTAAACCTGTCATCCTGAAGACAACAGTGTACTCTGATTTTTGATCTGGGGACCCGTTTAAGTGTAATTCCATTTTTTTAGTAAAATTTCTCATACGTGTTATTTATAGCTCAACAATCATCGACAACCGAGAGGTAGGGGAGCTGGGCGTGGATAGTTGCAAACTGTAGAGGCAGCGGTTCTAGCATGGCCAGAAGTTATTCGAGGAACGATCAACTTGTTTAGTACTCTTGCATATTCCTTGTTCGACACGAGATCCTCACACTCCTTTGTTGCACCCAGTCTGGCCCGTGCTCTGGGTTTAGACGCAAAGAGATTTCCAGTTCCCCTGGTGCTAAGCACACCAGTCAGAAGTCATACCAACATGTCTTATGTTTGTCGAGGGTTTAAACTGATGATAGGGCCTCATCAGTCTATCAGAGATCTTCTACTGTTGCTGATACATCCATAAAATGTCATAGTAGGCATTGACTAGCTGTTCTATGTACATACCATCATTGACTACTTCCGAGGAAGGGTTGTGTTTTTAGATTTGGGCGGTCGGCGTGTAACTTGCATCAGCAAGCGGGGTTGCCAAAAAAGTAGCAGGCGAGAGGATCCCCTCATTTTTTTCGAGCTGAAATATCGGTAGAGTCGGTGGATGCATAGACGGTGGATGTCTCAGGGATCGTTAGTGAGTTTATGGACGTCTTCCCCGAGGAGGTGGCTACTCTACCCCCTCGACGTGATGTTGAGTTGGGGATAGACTTGCATCCTGGTGTCTGTCCAATTTCGATGGCTCTCTACCTGATGGCACCTTCCGAGTTGTGGGAGTTGTGGATTCATATTGACGATCTGATGAAGAAGGGTTTTCTCCGATCATGTGCATCACCCGGGGGTTCTCCAGCCATATTCTCAAAAAAGGAAGATGGTGGTCTTATGATATGCATAGACTATGGGAGACTAAATCAGGTAACGGTCAAGAACTGTTACCCTCTCTTGAAGATAGAAGACCTTTTCGACCAGTTAAAAGGGGCATGGTGTTTCTTCAAAATTGACCTGTGGTCAGGATATCAACAGTTGAGGGTGAAGGAGGGTGACATCTCAAAGACTGCCTTTAGATGCAGATATGGACACTTGGAGTTTTTTGTTATTCCATTCGGCGTTACAAACACTCTAGCTATGTTCATGGGGATCATGAACTATGTCTTTCGAGAATACCTGGATCGATTCGAAGTCGTGTTTATTGACGACATCCTGATCTACTCAAGATCATAGGAGGATAATGCTGAGCACATGAGAAGTGTTTTATAAGTCCTCCGACAGCACCCAATCTATGGGAAGTTGTCCAGGTGCATATTATGGACACTAGAAGTGCACTTCCTTTGGAATGTGTTGTCCTAGAAGGGAATAGCGGTTGACCCTTCGATGGTCGAGGCAGTTGTTTCTTGGGTAGTACCCAAGAACGTAGAGGAGGTTCGTAGTTTCCTTGGATTGGCATGTTACTATCGGAGGTTCGTTCCCAACTTCTCCTGATTTGTATCACCTTTGACAGCTTTGAACAAGAATGGAAAGACTTTCATGTGGAATGGGCAGTTCGAGGAAGCCTTTAGCCATCTGAAGGAAAAGTTGGTAAGTGCCCCAGTGGTGAGATTGCTAGAAGAAGGGGCGGCGTATGCAGTGATCTGTGATGCCTCAAGAAAAAGACTCGAGTGTGTTCTAATGCAACGACAAGGGGTGATATCTTATGGGTCCATGTAGTTACGTCCTCATGAGCGTAATTATGCCACCCATGATCTGGAGCTTGCGGCGGTCGTGTTCGCACTGAAGTTGTGGAGGCACTACCTCATCGGGGAGCGCTTTGTGGTCTTCATGGATCACAAAATCTTGATGTATATCTTCTCCCAGCATGACTTGAACTCATGGAAGCGATGGTTTATGAGGGTCCTTCAGGACTAATATTTTGAAATTTCCTACACCTCATGAAAAGGTAATGTGGTGGTAGATGCATTGAGATCAAGAAGTCGCCAAAGGATGTGGTTCGGGAGTTGGCAGATTCTTGGAAGTCGATGGTGGAGTTGGGTATCCCGCACCTGGATGCGAGGGTGGATGGTGGTAGAGGTTTTCTGTTTCAGATGATAGTGAAATACTCTGAGATGCGGAAGGTGGAAGAGTCTCAGTGGGGAGACATAGAGAGTGAAGTGATGTGTGACTGGGTTAACCAAGGTGATGCTCCGGAAGGGTGGACGGAGGATAGTTAGAATCAGATTCGTTTTCTAGGAAATATGTTTTTCCTATAGGCGATGTGCGAAAGGGTTCTTGGTGAGTTCCACAAATCACACCTGGAAGTGCACCTGGGAGTTTAGAAAATTTACCTGGGCTTGAGGGGTCAGTTCTAGAGGCTCGGGGAAAAGCAGGCAGTGGCAGAGTACGTGGCCAGGTGCCTAGTGTGTCAGCAGGTGAAGGTTGAACATCGTGTTTGAGGAGGATTGTTGAAACCTTTAGACGCCCTTGAGTGGAAGTAGGATGACATCTCGATGGATTTCTCCACAGGACTACCCATGGTTCAAGGAGGTTGTGATGCTATCTGGGTTGTTGTGGACCGGTTGACGAAATCTGCTCACTTTCTTGAAATCCAAGAGTCGATAATAATGGATGCCTTAGCACGAAGGTACATGGATGAGGTGGTGTGGTTGCATGGAGTTCCGAGGTCCATAGTCTTGTATAGGGATGCACGTTTTACCTCACAAATCTAAATAGGATTGCAGTATGCTTTTGGCACCCAACTACATCTGAGAACTACTTTCCATCCCAAGACAGTTTGAATGACAGAGCGCACCACCCAGATGTTGGAGGATATGTAACAATCATGCATTCTAGATTTTGGGGAATCGTGGGTGCGAAACTTTCCCCTGGTAGAGTTTTCCTACAATAATAGTTATCACTCTACCATTGGAATGGCTTCTTTTGAAGCCTTGTACAGAAGGACATGTCGCTCACCAGTGTGTTGTACTAAGGTTGGGGAAACAGGTGTTCTTGGACCGAAGGTGGTGCAGAGAACGACAGAGAAGGTTCAACTTATACAGGAGAGGATGAAGGCGGCTCAGGATCGGCAGAAGTCGTATGCCAATAATAAGAAGAGACCCATGGATTTTTAGGCCGGAGACAACGTATTCTTGAAGGTCTCCCCTCAGCGTGGACAACGGAGTTTCGGAAGAGGGAGTAAGCTTTCTCCAAGGTTAATAGGACCCTTCGAAGTGTTGTGGCTGGTCAGAGAAGTGGCTTATCAACTAGCGCTACCACCGCTGCTACTAAGAATACATGAAGACTTCCATGTGTCACAACTCTGACGATGTTTACACGACGATTAACAAATCCTCAACTGGGGAAGGCTGGACATCGAGGTCAGCGTGACTTTTGTGGAAATACAAGTCAGGATCGAGGATCATGAGGAGAAACTTCTATTTGGATGGACCATTCCTTTGGTTCATGTGTTGTGGAGGCATGGCGGGGTCGAGGAATGTACTTGGGAATGGGAGATGTTGATGCGTGCAAATTACCCAGATCTATTTTGAGTTTTGTTCTGTTTTGTTTGTACATGATTGTGATGGAACACTTTACCTTGTTAACTATAGAACGTACAGTTTTCCTTGTTCTATGGATGTGTGTTAAGAGTACTGATTATGGGGAGGGGAGGATATGATCCCAGATCATGACACATTATGGTGGATGTTATTAAACCCGTGTAGGAGAGTCAGTTCTACCCAAAGTGGATAGTATCTTGACATGGAGGAAGAAACATTCTAGCCCATATGACTGGATAAATTGACCTTCGAATGTTGTCTGGTAACTCGAAGGAGAGGTGCTCTTGGGTGTCGATGAGCTTCACTCTTGAGAGGTATCTTTCGAGGGGGTTTTTTAGAACCATTCTTTTCTACGGGTATAGTTTTGATTCTCGAGGGCGAGAATAGTTTGAGAGGTATCTGATGTAATGGCCTAGACCCATCTAGTCCATTACATTGCCAAAACACGGCTATATCGAAATGATCGCACACCGGTGACGGTGGCACCGGTGAAGGTGGAACCATTACAGTCGCACACTAGTCATGGTGGCACGGGTCACGGTGGCACCATGATGGTGGTACCATGAGGGTGGCACCCTGACAGTGGCACTGTGTGCTCACCGAGCGGCCTTCGTCCCATTTTCTTGTTTCTGACTTTTTCCTCTCCCGAAATGTATCATTTAACATAAAGATAATTTAATGCCACTTTTAATACCATTTAAATCCCATAATTAATATCTACGATTCTTAATGAGTCGGAAAATCATAAAGTTACCAAAACCCATGGTCTTCCTAGGTGTTACACCCTTTCCACGTGCCTTCCATTTCTGCTCCCGTTGTGCATTTTCCTCTATTTAAAAAAAAATGTTTAACACACAACCTTTATGCCACCACCCTGATGGTAATAATTAAATAAGAATTAATACCATCGTGTGTAACCTCCCAACCTCAAAGGAAACCATGATCCGACTTTAAAGCGGTTAAAATTACTTGTCTCGTAATAATAGAATCTTGTCTTTTTACCATGCTAGTGTTTCATCCTTCCACTTTTTGGCCAGATTTCTTCCTTCTCCCTGGTGCGCTTGGAGTCCCTTCTTCTTGGGGATTGTGGTGCTTCTGTGCTGGAGTTTTTATGCTCCTCCTTTGTGTCCCTGGAGTTCCTCTCCTGTATTTCATGTGTCCCTAGTTCATGGAGCTTAGAGAAAAACGTCGATCCTTGATCAACCAGATTGGGTTTTCCTTTGTCTCTCCTTACTGTGTATCATGCTGGGAGGGTATCCTATTGCTTCTATGGGATGGATGAAACCAAACGTGAATGAAGATAACAAACACACATTTAATGTATGAGGGGGGGGGGGGAGTGTGATTGATGTTTATGCTACCATTTCGTACCCTTGATTATTTATGTTGTGAACTGTATGTTCTTATGATCACTGAAAATAATGGTCATTGGCCGTATATCCTTGCCCACTAATGAACCTTTTTCTTCTATGATGATTGAATGACTCGAACATGGGAAATTTGTTAATAACTTAAACTTGGCCAATTAAATTAATGTCCAGTGAACAACAATCCTTGTGTGATCAACCTTGTTAACTAAATAGAATGTAGATAAGTTAGATAATGATGTACTTGAGTTTGGAAGTTTCCTTGTTTTGTCTTGGGGGAATGTTTTTTGTTCTGCTCGATGCTTATGGGGTGATATGGATGGGGATGGGATCCTCTCTTGTGGTAAAATTGTTGGATGTGAATCTGAAGATCTATGGGACTGTATCTCAAGGGTTGGTTTGGTTCTAGTACATTGAGGGACCTCACTGATCCCTTTTTTGTTGAGACTTTACAAAATAATTGGGTGTAAATGCTTAAATTGTTGCTTGGCTGTTTCTCTTTCTACGGCATGTAGGTATGTCATTAGTTTCCAAGTAGTGTAGATTCCACCTGAATAGGAACACTTGGACATGAAAACAAGAATGGTTTAAACGGGGAATTGGTTTTGGGAATGATTTGTGAGTTGGTCGTGACTATGGTGATTTTCTTTTATGAATGAATATTAACGAGGTCGTTTTTATTAGGTTTTGGAGCCCCTAGGTTGGGGTGAGTGCTTGTTACCTATACATACATTTTCCATTTTTATGTTTCTTATACGTGCCCCACCCATGTTGAGCACTTAGTACCGAACACCCCCATTTCTTGGGGGAGGGTGTTTGTCCCAACACTCTTATGAGTGGCTGGTTATTTGATCATTTTCTCCTCCCTTTCCAGAATAGCCCATGACTCTTTGGGCAGGCTATGATGACCTGAAGTCCATTATAGCCTAAGGTTCTTCGGGCAGGGTAGTGGTGGTGGTTGAACCAGGTGTGTGCGTGGAGGTTGTTTCCCATGATTCATTGGGATGGGGCCCAGGTGTCTTTGGGCGTGGTAGTAGTTGTTCTGGCCCAGTTGTTTGCAGGTGTGTTTTCATGTGATGGTTGTAGACTAGGTGTTTGTGATCGGTATGTGTTCTTGTGGCCCAGGTGTGTCGGGGTGGGGTGTTGCAGTGGGGCTACGGTGAGAATGGCAGGATTGGTTCGATGCATAGGATATCTTCAATAACCAGTGGGAAAGTGGCATGAGGTACCCTAATGTCGATGTGCTACTACTATACATTACTTGACTAGCGTTATTTTGGGAGTGTGCCTTGGTGAGGTTTGGGTGGAGAGTTTTCCTTGTTAGGTGATTTGGTTGTCTCTTTCTGATAAGAAATTAGAATGCCTCTACACTTGTGATTGAGAGTCTGTGGTTTTTGCCTACTGAGTATACTTGTATTCCCACCATATGTATATAAAAACTACTTTCAGGTTTCCAGGAGGTCTTCAGGGATCGTGGAGGGTCGTACAAGCTCATATGTTGAGACAGTTGCAGTAGCTGTGTTTATTTTCTTTGGTACATTACCTTTATAGTCTTTTTGAACTTTTTGGTATTTACTTTTATATCATGCATATGTGAATGGTTTCCTTTTGGATTTACTTTTACCCCCAGTTTTGGTGTTGTTGGATTTCACTATCTTATCTCCTGATCCTAATATAGGTAAAGGGCAATTCCTTTCATCTTGTGTGTAGTTATATACCCTTGGTTCTAGTCGCCACTCTAGGGCCTATAGAAGGTGGGTCTCAGGGATCATTATCTCTCCTTCAACTTAATGAAGTAAGGGTCTTGAAAATTGTAGTCCCTTCCCTCATCTTGGATAAGGCGGGTCGTGACATAAAAGTTCTCTTATAATGATTATATCAATGACTTGAGAATTTATCAACGGGGTGATTGTGGGTATCAAAAGTATATCACCAGAAAGTGGAGTGAAAATTATTAATAAGAAAATTAATATTGATTCCAAACATAATCTGGATGTAAAATAATCAATGATGTATGCATAAAGCCGAACGAGTGGAAATTGAAATTTCAAATTCCCTTATCGATTTTGTAACATATGAAACATATGCCCAAGAAAGAAGAATCATACAATGATGATGTAGATATAAATAAATTAAAGTATATTACATAATTAATACAATCATTGGCAGTAAACACACCACATGCAATAAATAAGTGGTGAACAATGAAAATCGAACAAAATTAAAAATGAGAAAAGAAACCCCTTTCTTGTTACTGTTTCCTTGGTCGATGATAGGTTTACCTCCTGTATAGTGGTGAAATAATTGTTATTGAATTATACATGAATTATATACATTAATATGATATCATAAATGATCTTTTAACATTTCTTTTTTAATAATATCTTAGTGTTGTGGTCGTTTCTGGTGTCAATGGATTCATTTCCCTTTATATTCATTGTTATGTGAACCATATTTGTTATGGATGGGATGTATCTTATTCAAATCCAGAATGATATCATGTCTCTAAAAATTATATTTAAATATCAAATGAAATTTAGTCTTGAATGGATACGATGGGGAATGAATCTCATTGCGTTCGTGGAGAGGGTAATCTGTACGTACGCACGAGCGACAATATCACTCTTTTGATATTAAAATAATATACAATTGGATGGTATATCATATATATAGAATCATTATAATGTATTATTTATTATTTTAATTAATTAAACATCATTATTATACCCATCCAAATATTATAGTATTGAATAACAATTACACCACGATGTGGAGACGGTAATCCGTACGTACGCACGTATAGTGACATGTCATTCAAAGGATTGATAGAATAATTAAGATGGATGTAACATATTTATAATAACTTTTCAGTATATAGATGATACTGGATTTATTATTTTATAATGTAATTAATAAAAAAGAAGATGTGGAAAAATAAAAGAACATGAAAGAGGGAGGTGAAATTATTACCTCTTCTTCGGGTTCATCCTTTTGATTTGTTCAAAAGGGCTCTCTATGTTGGCTTTCTAACAAATGTATGGATTCTAGGATGAATTGAGGGAAGGTTAGAGGATATTTGGGTATGGGTAGGCCGTGCCAAATGTCATTGAAGGTGTGAATTAGATAGATGGGGGAGTTCCATTTTATAAGAGCGGTGAGGGGCACCTTTGGAAAAGCTAGAAATATTATTTTATAATAAAATATTATTCAGTTTCTAATGGCTCATAACTAATTTATTAAGAGGATAAGGTGGGGATGGGTCATAAAAAACTCATCCAAATGGTTTTAGACAGGTTTTTGTCACTTTATTATCCTTGTCTTTTAGTTTTAACTCTTTGTTAAATACTTTGGCATTTACCATGTCTCTTTGTATTTTTATATTATATGGTTAATAAACATACTATAAACATCCATGAGACCACCAAGTAGTCAACTAATGATACACATATCATTATATAAGTTTATTGGCCCAACCTTATATTTTTAAGAATAGAATATCAATTTATAATATAATAGTTTTTTAAAAAACTCTTTTATGTCAATTTTGCCACTATTGGGTAATTTGTTTTTGATAAATTCATAAAAAAATTATTACATCGACCAAAATTCATATATCCAATAATAATAAGTCATACTAACATATAAAATTATTTTAATTCATAAAAAGTCTAAAATTACATTTATATGGATATTTATATTATCAAATATTTTAATATTTAATTAATTAGGTAATTACTACATCTACATTGTTTCATAAATAAATTATATTATTTAATGTATAAAAATTATAAATTAAAATAAATTATTTAGGAAATATGATTAGCGTTCTAATGAATATTTAAAATCCAAATTATCTTTTGTATAACCCTATATTAAATTTTTTTTAGTAATTATATATTGATTTTAACTCTTCTAACGCTTCTTTGAATTAAATAATAATAAAAGTCACAATCTAATCCAAGTAAACAAAAATGATAATATTTTACTTCCAATATTGTTTTTGGTCGATATACATTTTCCCAATAGAATTAGGAAATGTGTTACTGTAATATTAATATCATTTTTACCATTAATTACCCTATTTACTTTTAACCGTTCTAAATAAAAGTAAAAATTTACTATTCACTAAAAATTATTTTAATCTCATTGAACCAAATTTTACATACTGATATCATACTTGATTCACTGATTTTGGAAATTCCAATGACAGAAGCTGTAAAATTATATTTTTTTTGAATTTGCAAATTCTCTTAGGAGATGGGTAAATGACAGTGAAATGTTTTAAGAAATTTTTATATATCTAAAATTATTATAAATTGACTCTAATTAATTACATTATAAATATATAGGTATTATTTGTCTATTTTTACCATAATTAAATTTAAATAAAAATAAATAATTATTTAAATAAAAATTTAGTTTTAAAATATAACTCAGTTTTTTTCAGTATTTATCAACAATTGACTGCTTTCAGAAAAATCCCAAAAATTAACCCTAACCTAATTTTGATATTATGAATCCAAAAATGAAGTCCATTTTGAAAGATGAAAATTATAAAATTTCAAAAAGTGGGTACTACAATTCCTAACGGCTGGTTTGATTGGTCGAGGTATGTTAGAATCTCAAAGTTGCGTTCAATGTGAGCTATTACATTGTTCAAAGTAAAACATACTGTGGAAGCTTGTGGTGTTACATTCTTTAGTCCTTCAATAAATTTCATCCTCTCAATTTTTAAATTTGGACTTGGGAATATAATGGAAAGTCCCACATTGGAAAAAGTGTCAATAAAACTATCACTTAAAAAACGAGAAGTACAAAGGTCCCCTGAGATAACCTATACTAGGATTCCATGTAGAAAAACATAGATATGGATAATAAAATAAGTGTCATATTATGATGGAGAGGGATAGAAAAAATGATCAGGAGAAATTTAACATAAAGAAAACAACAACTTCTATTGGGACAAATGGTCATTAGTCTCCCAGTCGGAAAAGTAAACGGAAAACATTTTTTTGTTTTAAGTTACATTACATAAAGATGAAGAATTCATTTATAATATTGACTAAGAACAAAAAAAGATATACTTAATTTTTAAGTATAGTTTCATTCTTTAATAAATTTGTACCACTAACTCATTTTTTTAACGATGAGTATTCAAGAAGACTAGGTCACACTGGAAGAGCTAGAATAAAGTTTAATAGAATAACATGATCCACATAGGATAAACGATATATTTGCCTTGTCTTTAGAGATAAATCAAAACCAAAATGGTTAGTATAAGATCTGATGATCCCCCAAAAGGATAAAACATTAGAGAAAGAAACTCTAATCATAATTTCTAAAATTAAACCAACAATACCATAACTCTAAATAAATAAAATTCAATAAACAATTTTCCTCAAAATTCTTCAATATAATCCAAACTAATATTGAAACCCAAAACATAGAAGATTTTGGTTATGTAGTCTTCCACGATAAAGTGTATATCCAAATGACATCAACTACTCCTAAATTCACATACTTAAAAGAAATTAACCAAATCACATATTCTTTATTATATGTTAATAATTTCAATAAATAACCTAAATCACTATAAATCCATAATAAAAACATAAATAAAAATCCACCATTACTCATCAAATGATATCCCATAGTATTCTATTTTCCATGGGCATATAGTGTTCCCATCAAAGTGAACATCTTCCAAAATAACATTTATCACTTAATCCCCAAATCATTTACTTATACTAAGGGTATTCATTTGATAAGACATAAGATCCCAAATACACTTATTATTGATAAATAAAATCATTAAACTACAAATAACTAGTCACACTGACCATGGACCTCATGTAGTCCAGTGGTAGGCGATAAATCCCAATCAAAATTTTGTTGTGGGTTCGAATCCCACATCTTTGTCCGATACAACAGGTTGTCACACGGTCTGCATGTTGTCCTTTTTCAAAAACTATATTTTATAACGTTACCAAAAAGAGATAAATTCCTCAAAATAACCATAATATAATTTATCCACAAATGTTATCTCATACCTTGCATTTTCATCCTAAAATATAATAGCATGTAATTTCCTCAAACCCAATGATCATATAAAACCAAATGGAATTTATAACTATATCCAAAAGAGAAAATATAAGTCTTCCTTAAAGATCATTCTCACATGGAAAACTGCAAGGTTACAAATACAAGAGAAAATTATTCCAATGTAATCCCATCAACAAGGAGCACTAATACATTTAAACATTTCTCCAACCATTTTTTCCCACATAACTTCTACTTTGACCTAGAAAATATCCAATAGAATAGTGAATTCACTCGAGAAATGGCCAGGTCCCCTACATATATGGAAAGTGACTGTAAATAGATTCTTGGGACCATTTTTATTTTCTTCCATAGTACTCTTCATTTTTCATCGGCAATTCATCAATTTATGTCCTTCTTTCCTACACGTAAACCATTTATTGTCTCCATTGAGACACTTTCATGGTTGTATCATTCCACATTTCCTACAAGATGGAAATTGAGGATTCTTTTTACCAGGGTCTCCATTGTGGTTTCTCTAATCATTCATCACCTTTATCTTCTTTGATGACTTTGGGAGTTGGTTAATATATATGTTGTTGATCTTATTTTTGAAAAACCAATTTAGCATGAACACGATATCTTTTACGCCTATCAACATTCCATTTTGTTGTTCATTTCCACTACCGTTACCACCTTGTACATCATTCTCAAAGTTACTATGACTTCCTTGGAATCCATCCATTGACTAAAACCAGAAAGCATTGTGTGAGTAACAGTATTCATAAAATCATTTTGAGAATATCATGACACCATATTTTCAATTTGAAGCACCTTAGGATTAACAAAGTTCAAAAATAGTTAAAATTGGTTTCTAAAGAAAATGTATATTAACCTAAGCATATCCCTAGGAGTGTCATAAACAAGAGTGTAGGAAGGCCCGTTTTTGTGCACTAGTTCCTGTTTGAGTCTAGTTCAAAGCGGGGTTTTCGGGTTTTACCCCTACATACATCTGTGCTTGAGCCATCTCTACCTGATCATATCCAGACAGAGATGTATTTCTTTGAAAACTCACAAAATCTCTACAATACCAAAATTCTATGAAGTTTTTCTATACTAATCCTCAAATTATATCTTAGGGATATGTGATCTAATCAATGTTTATCTAAATCTAGTTTCCTAGGTTTGTACTAAACTTCTCTGATACCAACTGTAACACCCCGACCATAGTTACCGAGAGTCGGTGAATTATTACATAACATTGGAATGGTCATAAAAGATCATGTCTCATAAGTCCGATTAGTTTTGTATCCTTAGAAACACTAGATATATTCATGAAGATTACATTACATCATAAAATGTAAATCTACAACAACATTGTCTCCATAGACAACACTATGATCCTATAGACTATCCCTGGAGGTCAATCATAATTTACAACTTTACATCCTCGGAAAATGAAACATAAGAAATGGGTGAGATCAAACGCTTAGTAAGGGTAAGCAATACAGCGGGAAATGACATAAATATTAAGAATGGTGAGAAATTGATACCGCATTTTTTACCAATAATAAATATGAAAACTTTTATGGAAAGAATATGAGCTATGTAAATAATGCCATAATAAAACATAAAAATGGGAATTTTACTATTCGAATGACCACATGAACTATCAATATTATTTCCATAATGGGGGAATGTATAATGCCAGACATTTTGAAACATTTTCTCACGACCTCACCCAAGATGTCTAAAAATGATTAAGGCCTCGGAAAAACCATATATCAATCTAGGAAAGGGCCTTTTCCCATTCTATGTCTATTTGTCTCATGAGACCTACCGATTCATGGAGGAGCTATAGCGGGCTCCACCCATCACATACTAAGTCCAATTCATTCTTTATTTGAAAATTTTGAATTATAACATAAACATTCATATTGAAACTAGCAAACGAAATGCCAATACTTTATCCATAAACCATGATTGGAATAAAAATAAAACATCCACAGTCAAACATAACTCATTCAATACCACATGAAAGATTATATTATAATAGATTAACCTCAATCACGAATAATTGATGATATTGATTGGGATGAAAATAATCATCAAATATATTTTAGAGAAATATCCCCTTCTTTCTTGAAAACATTTAAAAGTAACACTATTTGTCAATAAGCCATTTAAAAATAGATTTTTATGTGAAAGATTCCAATATCACTTTGAAACATTTAAAATGAGTTTTAATTTTAAAACGTTAATGTTCATATAAATAAATCAATAAAACCATTTTTAAAACATGGACATTAATGATAAGGATTTACAATAATAAATCATTAAAACATTTAAAATGATATTTTAGTTATAGTTTATAACCAAAAGAGTGACACTTGAATACAAATAATGGAGGTAATCAATACATTATAATATCATGATAATAATGAGATTCATGATATACTATGTCAAAGCACATTATATACCCCATATAAAAGTGATTTCGTGTATAACAACAAAGAAGTCTTAATGGAATATAAATTGGGATGAAATCTCTTATAAAGACAGTATCAATTGGTTAATGATAAATGAACAACATAATTATACCTGGAAAATATAAATACAGTCAATATAATACTATATTCAATGTAATTAAATCATAGGTAATTCACACATATTATTGTAAAAAACAACACTAATGAATTGGATGCTTAACTCAACAAATAGAGATTGAAAAAAAAATATCTCTTATCATGTTCATATCACTGACTTGAGAATTCATCAATGGAGTGATTATGTGTTTAAATGTATATCCACAGAAAGTGGAGTGGAAAATATGACATAATCAAATGAAAATAGAATCCACACATATTCATGAAGTAAAACAATCAATGATGTATGCATAAAGCCGAATGAGTGGAAATTGAAATTTCAAATTCCCTTATCGATTTGGTAACTTATGAAAAATACTCCCATTAAAGAAAAATCATACAATGATTATGTAAATATACATAAATTAATGTATATTACACAATTAATACAATAATGGGAAGTACACACACCACATGAAATTGAAATTTCAAATTCCCATACTTTGTAAATTTTCCTTGGTCGAGGGTAGGATAACCTCTTGTATAATGGTGAAATAATTGTTTTTTAATTATACAAGAATCTTATGCATTAATATGATATCATATATGATCTTTTAACATTGATTTGTTTATAATTTCATAGTATTATCATCGTTTCGGGTGTTAACGGATTCATTTTCTTTTATATTTTTTGTTATGTGAGCCATATTTGTTATGTTTGGGATGTATATTATTGATATCCAGAATTATATCACGTCTCTAAACATTATTTTTAGTCATCAAATGATATTTATTCTTGAATATATAAGATGGGGAATGAATCACATCGCGTTTGTGGAGATGGTAATCCGTATGTACGCACAAGGGACAATATCACTCTTTTGATATTAACATAATATATAATTGGATGGTAAATCATATATACAGAATAGTTATCATTTTATATTTATTATTTACATTAATTACAAATCATTATTATACCCATCCAAATAATAATGTTTTTAATAACAATTACACCACGACGTGGAGAAGGTAATCCGTACGTACGCACGTATGGTGACATGTAATTCAAAGGATGGATAGTTTAATGAAGATGGTTGTACCACATTTATAATAACTTCTCAATATATAGTTGATACTGGAGTTATTATTTTATTATTGAAATAACAATAAAGATGATGTGGATGAAGAAAAGAACATGAAAGAGGGTGGTGAAATTATTACCTCTTCTTCAGGTTCTTCCTTTTTATTTGATCAAAAGGGAACCTTAATTTGGATTTCTGACCAAATGTGGGCCTCTAGGATGAAGTGAGTGTAGTTGAGAGTATATTTTGGTAGGGGTTGGCCGAAACAAATGGATTTTAAGCTGTGAATTAGAGATAAGGGGGGGTGACCTTTTATAAGAGGGGTGAGGGGAACCTTGGGAAAATCTAGAAATAATATTTTATAATAAATTCATATTCAGTTTCTAATGGATCAAAACATATTTATTTAGAGGATAAAGTGGGGATGGGTCTAAAAAATCTCAAACAATAGGTTTAAGACAGGTTTGGGTAACTTTATTAACCATATCTTTTACTTTTAAGTCTTAGTTAATTAGTTTTACATTTACCATGTCTCTTTGTATTTTTATATTATATGGTTAATAAAAATACTATAAACATACAAGAGACCCCAAAGTGGTCCATTAATGATACACCTATCATTTAATAAGTCCTTTGTCCGAACCTCAAATTTTTAGGAATAGAATATCAATTTATAATATAATATTTGTTTTAAAAACTCTTTTATGTCGATTTTCACACTATTGGGTATTTTGTTTTTGATAAATTCATAAAAGCATTATTACATCAAATTAAATTCATATAACCAATTATAATATGTCATATGAAACTAGAATATTAATGTTATTCATAAAAATTCTAAAATTACAATTATATGGATATTTATAATTTCTATTATTTTAATATTTCATTAATTATGTAATTACGACATCACCATTATGTCATAAATAAATTAAATTATTTAACATCTAAAAAGTATAAATAAAATACCATTATATAGGAATTATTGTTTTCTTTCTAATTAATATTTACAATCGAATTTAACTTATGAATAACACAATATAAAAAATGTTTTAGTAATTAAACTTTGATTTTAACTCGTTTAACTCTTCTTTGAATTAAATAATTATAAAGGTCCCAATCTAATTCAAGTGGACCTAAATGTTAATATATTATTCCTATTATTGTTTTTGGTCGAGATACACTTGTCCAATAGAATTAGGACACGTGTTAGGGTAATAATAATATCATTTTAGCCTAAATTACCCTATTTACTTTTAATAGTGGTAAATAAAAGTTAAAAGTTACTATTCACCATATATTATTTTCAGCTCATTAAATCAAATATTTCGTACTGATATCAATAATGTCTCTCGAATTTTTGAAATTCCACTCACATAAGTGGTTAAATTATGTTCTATGTGAATTTGCAAATTCTCCTAAAAGATGGGTAAAAGACGGTGAAAAGTTCTATGAAATTTTTATATATCTAAAATTATTATAAATTGACTCCAATGAATTAAATTGAACATATATAGGTATTATTTGTATATTTTTAAATTAATTAAATTTTAATAAAATAATAAATTATTTAAATAAAAAATCGATTTTAAATTATAACTTAGTATTTTTTCACTCTTCATCAAAAATTGAATGTTTTCAGAAAAATACCAAAAATTCACCCTAAGCAAAATTCGATTTTCCGAATCCAAAAATGAAGTCCATTTTGAATGATAGAATTTGTAAAATTTAAGAAATTTTGTATTACTATTCATAACGGCTAGTTTGATTGGTTGTGGGGTGTTAGAATCTCGATGTTGCGTACCATGCAAACTATTGCATTGTTCAAAGGGAAACGTACCATGGAAGCTTGGGGTGTAACAATAATTATACATTATATTTCATTATATCATATATATCTTTTTAAATATCAATTCTCTAGGGGATATGATAATGTCTCATTCATGTACAACAGACTGTTGCATAATAATGTAATTTCATTCGTTTTTCCATAATGATTTACATGGAAATAATAAGGATATTGTTATGGAATATATGATATATAAATGAAATTATTATCATATAAATTAAATATTTCTCATTTTTAAATGATAATTTTTTGTTTTATTTCTATCCTTTTTAGTAATTTTAATATGACAACATCATTCCTGTATGTGTGGACTATAGCCTTCATGATGTAATTTGAAAATATTTTCATTACCAGAGCACCTGAAAGACATATATAATTTAATTTATTTAAATAATATGGTATATATGTTAAGATTTATAGTCTGTTTATATAAAATATTACTTAAATTATTCCTCAGGTGGTCATTGAAAAATCCAAACGTTACTTATACATGCGTACGGTATATTATCTCCATGATTGTAACATAGTTCATTTTTTAATAACATAAATAATTATTAGATTTGAAATAATATTTTTTGAATAAATATGAATATAATTTCATGTTGATTATTTATATATGATTTAAATAATTACCTTTCTATCCATAGTCAACCTACCAATGTATTGATTGAGACAGAATACAAATATCATCGAAATATCCAAAATATTGAATTGATTATGTAATCAAATATATCATGGTAATAATTTAAAAAAAAATTAAACATTCAATATATTACCAATCATTTAATCAATTGATAAAATTTCATTATTTATGATGATAAATGACATATGGGATCATTCGTACTCAAGGTAAGGGTTTCTAGTCTGATTTTTACTACCATGAGACATGTATCACATCGAAAAATTATTTATTTGTGGGGTTCATATACATATTTTTTTATGTTACATCATGAAATAATTTATCTTCTTTTTATTTGAAATTATTTTTTTACTGGGTCAACTAACTCAAAATTCAATAATGGGGTAATGGATTATTTCACAATATCATCATTATTACTGATTTTTTTTCTCTTATTGGGAAATTATTTGATATGTATATCAAAAAATCAATATATTTTCTTTTCCTTTAGTTATTCATTACCTTATTCAAGTAATAGTAAATACTTTTCCCACATTTTAAATTAAAATGACTTACATGAATTTTTTTAATAATATCCAAATTTATTTCTCTCTTCTATCAAATTTTTTTTCTGAATACCTATGGTTTCTAAAAACATTTTTAAAATTATAATATTATCAAAAATATTTACAAAAAAATTGTTATTCTACGTTATAATTTTAAAATTGTTTTGAAAATAATCATTATTTGATTTTTAAACAAATTCATATGTGGCTATTAAAATAAATTAGAACATAATATTTATTTTTACAAGTACATCATGAATATAATTTTCCACCATCATGACCAAAAAATGATTAATGGATTATAATAAATGTTTTTAATGGATATTCAAAAAATTGTGGATTAAAAGATATTATGTGATCTTTTAGTTAAACAAAATAATGTCAATTTTTTTTTCGTTGAAAATTTTTTATTGATGTATTTATGGTATTTATACTTCTTAAATAAACCTATCATAATTGAAATTATGATCAAATAGGAATATTTTTTTATAATACAGCAATAATTCTTGATTTTGATTATTTATTAAAATATTGACTAAAAATTTATTATTTTATTTCCATTAACCATATTACTATGGAATGTTTATAATTATTATTATTTATTTTGGAAAGTATTAACATTTAAGATGATTTTTTTCAATATAAATGTTTCAGTTGATTTTTCTTCACACCGTTCATATGAGGAATGCATTTTTCATTTTCAATGGTGGTTGGGAACATTGTATCCCCATAATTCCTAATAGTTCTCCTGAGGCAAACTATATTGGGTTTTGGTCATGTAATCATCTATGTATATTATTATCTTACCATAATGACATAATGGTATTAGATATCATTTCACAATGCCCAAATGGTATGTTTTATATGTCATAAATTTTCATTGATTTATTATGAATTTAGTTATTGATTTTCTATGAGACTATTCTATTATTTAAATTATTCATTTAAAAATTTCATGCTCATGTGATTAGTTATTATGAACTATTTAACCATAATTTATTTATTACATATTATTCTAATGTAATTAACTTTGTGGGATTTCTTTATTTATTTATCATTGTATATTTATTATTAATTATTTATTCATAGATTTATCTATATGACTACCATAAATAATATCTCATCTCCCTTCATTATTATGTATTATTTCACCAAAGATAGAAATAATTGTTTTGTAAATGTTATATATGACTAAGATAAGTAGAATAATTGAATTCCCAAATAAAGTTATGTTTTTTACTTTATTTTTTAAATAAAATGGCTAAATTCATGATTATAACTAGTTTACTCAAACTACAAAACTATCCAGTCATTGAGGATGTAATTGCTTATACATTATTCCAAAGTCATAAAGATGACACCATATCTAGGATACTGGTGTTGGGGGTCTTATACCTTATGTTCCCCTAATCCTATAATAAAGATAGATCAAAATTTTAAATTTGTAAAAAAGGAAATTTTCAACCTAAATAGATAGAAAACCTAAATAATATGAAACACCTTTCATCAAATGATGAATGATGAGTTGTTTTTGATATCTCGATACATCCTAGTTGATACGCATATGAAATCCACATCATGGGAAACAATTTCCCAGGTCTTCAAAAAAACATTTTTCCTAAAACTATATAAAACATCAAAATATCAAAAAAGGTAAGAAAAAAAAAGAACACCTTGATGATAGTAAGAGATCGTAAATATAAATTTCATGACGATTATCCTAGATCTAGTAAGAACTAATGGAATAAAATGTGGATATGGATGTTTGGCATTCCCCATTTTCAGAACTCATCAAATCAATGAAACTTGAGAGGGATTCTCTATTATTATCCCATCATTATATAAAAAATAGTCCATCATGTGGAATGGAATAACCTAAGTGGTTACACTATGAATTTTTGATCCAGTCCTCTGGTTCATAACTTTTCCACATTCACATATATGAAACACCCATGAATTAAATTGTAGATATGAATGGATTATTATCACTATTAATGTACTAAAACTATTGTTTTTCATAGTCTAAAATTTCTAGTACATCCCCAACAAGAGCATGAAAACAGCAATTTCTAATGATCCATAAAACATATACAAAACAAATTTCATAGATTTTTTAAGTCTTGGAACCCCATTAAGAGTATATTTCCTAAAGAACAACTATATAGTGAAAAAAGTAAATTCTTTATGATTTTCCTAGGTTACCTGTATGGGGTTCTACACTAATACGTTAATTTTATTACCCCATGTGCATTATTTTAGGATTCAGAAGTAGGTTGATTGTTATGAATCTTTTAGTAGAGATGATTCATGATGAAACTGAATAAAAAAATATGTGTTATTCAATAACCTTTTTTCACCTCATGCTTGATTGATCTGGGGATTGATGGAAAATTCACTATATCTGGGATCCATATTTTTAAAGGAAAGCTATGTTGGTAGTAGAATATTCTAAAATAGTTTCATAGAGATTAATTCATACTATATTTTCAATGGAGGACCTATATTCCACTAGAATAAAGGAAAGTAGTGATTAGATACATTATTATGTCTTAGTGGGTATTTCACCATTGCTTAATTTAGATATACCACTGTATTTGAAAAATATTATAGTATCTATGAATGAAGAATGGTATGGAAGTGTTTTTTTAGGTGTATCATGTAAAGGTGGATTAAATCTAATAAACAATGGAAAATATTTGTACATATATACTAATCCATTCTATATGGGAAATTAGATGTTATCAAAATGAATTTCTTTGTGGTGTTTCTAAAGACATGAAAATAAAGAGATACAATATGTTGTATTTTTATGAAATTAAAATATTTTTCTAATTTTTAATAGTTGTGGAGAACTATATGGTTTAGTGTAATTGAAATATTTATATAAATGATGTTATGAGGAATTATTGGATATATAATAGTATGTCATATGATTAGAGTGTGATATTCATAGTAGGTATTTTTTAAGGATTGTGAATAAATTTTCATTCTTATGTGATGTTATGTAAAGAATAAAATTTGAAGATGGATATGAAATTTAGAAAATGTATTCATGATCTTGTTGCTATTATTTCATAATTTTATTTTCACTATGTTGGTTTGAAAAGATCATGATCCACTAGTAAATTTATTTTATAATAACTACTACAAAGAGTCCATCAAATTTGTTATATATAGGGCCTCATATTGTAGGTTATTCTGATCTCACTTATAATGGATGTAATATGGGGGAGAATACGTCATTGGGGTTATCTCAGAGAATGAGTCATATAATTAGTTTTATAATATCAGGATGAAGTTAGCAACATATTAGATAATATAGTTGTATTATATCAATTAAATTCATATTCCTCTTGATTCCATATTTAAGGATCATAAAATCATTCATGTCACATCATGGATAGAGAATTAAATGATTTGTAAGAAGGGGAAATTATATTAATGGTATATTCATTTGTGTGAGATATTGGTTCACAATTTGATATGTTAACTAATATATATCACTACATGTGATGTAGAACTCAATGAATGATAATTTCCATGTGTCCAAATTGAGTTCATATGAGACAGATCCAACTCATGTTTTTTAGATTGATAATGTGACTCTCTATTCAGGTTGATAATTTTATAATAGGTCAATGGGGATTACTAATAATAGTGAAAAGTTGTAGAGGTTAGTTTTTGGTTTCATGGATACATTCTATGGAGGAATATATATGAATAAGAAAGAACGTGGGAATAAGAAGCTTTGATGTGGTCCATGTGGTTATATTTTTTTGTTTGTGACAATAGATGATGCTTCCTTGTGAAGAGGATACCTATTGGGGACAATTTATAATAGACCCTATAATTATGTTAAATTTGTTATTTAGTTTTAGTTTTTTGGTATGATTTTAGTTGTATTATGGATAAGAATTTGAGAACTATAGGTGATGAATATATAAAATAGAAGGAAGTAATGGTATATTTGGTATGGTTATCTCTATATGGTCTATTGGGTAACTACGGGTTGGGTATAAATCACATTTTTTAAATAATGTAACTGCGTTCTCTTGACCATACACTATGTGGTTATTGGAATTCACTTGGTGTTTAGTGAGACACTTTGTGACCTATGTGTTTTGGTAAAGTATTCATTGATCTCCAACATTGTGTTTTATTAATTAGTTTAAATTCATCACACAATTATAATAAAATTTGATCTATAAGAAAAAAATTAATGAATTTTTGGTGCCAAAAACTATAATATACATATATATTATTCATGGATATTATTTTTATATTCAATAATAAATTAATGATCGATTTTGGATGTCTTCATTTGCCTCAATATTTTCTTCATTAATCATAACTTTTTGATCATTGAATATATAGTATTGGTAATTTTTTTACACAAATACACATTTTATTACATCTATTTGTTTTTAAATATATCTATATATTTTTTCATGATCATTTATGTGATTAGATATTGTGATTATTTCTTATCATTATTGTTGTACAAGACTATTTTTCCACTCCTGGATTAAAAAAATGATAAAATATGAATACTATAGTGTTTTTGTTCATTAAGTGTTCTTATTGGGTTCTCTAATTCGTTATCAATTTAACTAATAAGAAATTATTTTATTTAGATTTATATAATGATAAATATGAAACTAAATATTGAATAAGTTCTAGAAATATAGATTACCCTGCTCATGGTGATTAATTTTTTGTATATTTAATCGCATAAATGTGTGAGGGTTTGTGGATAATGTTGTAGTGACCTTGGTTGGTTACAAATGGGTTAAAAAAATAGTATGGGATAAATTTTGTGTTTGGTGTCAAATGTTATTTTTATTCATGAAAATATAGTAATGATTTTTTTCATTCTTCTGTGGTATGATTGATAATTCCATTTTTGTTATATGAGAGTGCTTATTTCTTTTAAAAGTTTATTCATATTTTTATTGGTGTATTAAAATTGGGTATATATGTCTAGATAATTTTAGGAATTAACCTCATGTATGGGATAAGACTGTGTGCATGTACTTTTTCAAATTGAAATTTTTAAATGATGGAAATAGATCCTAAATAAGTTTAATAGTTCATTAATTGTAAAACGTTTTCATTATGATCCATGGGTTAGAATGTTATTTTAATTGACATAAATAGTGGGTTTTATGAATGTTTCTAAACTGAATGTTTTGATTAAATGTTGTAATTCAATTTAGGGATTAGAATTTTATACATTTGTTTTTTAATGGGGTCAACAAGATAAATAAGAGTGTTCTATAAAAAACCTATATGCTATAAAAGTGTTGAATGAATCATGATACATTTATCACTAACCAACTATTTTATGTAAATGATCTATAAAAATGGTCACCTACAGCTATCATATGGTTGTTGAAAGAGGGTATTCCATGACATGAAATGTTTGACATAGAGGGGACAATTATGTAATATTCTTTTATATGTAATGATTGAACATGAATGTTCTAATATGAATGATGAATTGGGATAGAAATGCATAGAGATATCCAAATATGGTTATTATAAGGGAATTGTTGGACTTGTATTAATTTAGTGTTGAAGGACCCCAGAACACCCTAAGAGGGGAAGGGTAATTCAGGGTGTCCACGTTTTCTTTTAAAATGATTGATCTTGTTTGAACGTTGGTAGAAACCTATTGAACTTCTCTGAAGAGGTTGTGTAGAAAATAAATAATCACATGCAATGAAATGAAAAAATAATTTTACTTAGTTCACCAATAAGGGAAACGTCCAAGGAGCATACACTGATTGTGTGTCCATCATACCAAAACCACTAATTTTCACAAGTTGTGGATTATATGTTCTTAACACATTCACTATGTTCCAGGAACACTTCCTATACTTGTTTTCAGTGATAGCACACTGATTCTTCTAGATAACTTTCGCATACTCCCCCTTTCTCACTACGTTGAATGAATATTAACTCACTTAAATAGGTTGTTGGACACTTTAATGGATTAGTATCAAATCATGCATCCTCAACTATAAATGGATGCTCTATTGAAGTCTTGTAATCTCCCAAAAATGTAATTTATTTTCCCTAAAATGATATGTTATGGAATTTAATATTTCAAACAAATTTATTCAATTTTCATGCTTATTTGAGTGTTTTTCATACTAATTATGTTTCCAGGTACCACAACTATTATTGTGTACGTTCCAACTCCTCTTTGTACCATCCAGCTCCTCCCCAAACTAGACTTCTCATCATACTTCCCTACACTACGTACTACTCCACTCCTCTGTGTTCCTTCCTGATCAGTATACTACCTTACTCTGTCACGTTCTGTGAGAGCTACCTGCACAAACCAAAATCTCTTTTGTGTAATGTTTCCTTACACGGATGATTCTTTCTGCGTACTATCTTCTCCACTACGTACCACTTTGGACTTCAATGAATTTCATTCAAAAATATTAATATCCAATCTCTTCCCTTATCAAAGAGGATTATTGTTCCCTAAATAGGCACGTATCTACGCATTTTTCTTTAGTTAGATTTTGATAAATTTTCATTGTGGGACAATCTTTGTTGTAAACTGATCTCTGTCCACATACTGCTAGGCTCCACAACGTATCGCTCCTATATTACAAACAATAAAAATCTTACTAAACATCAATATCCCGCATACCATATGTCTTCACCACATACCGTCTCAGAGAACAGTTTTCCATTTCATTCTTCATCATTCTGTGTACCACATGCCTTCACCGCGTACCATTGTTGCAAACTATTTTCAATTCCACATTCCACTCCGCGTACCACTCCTTGCACCGCAATTTTCCCCCCTTCCAGTACTACTTCCACTACCAAGAATGTGACCGCAAACAATTCCTAGAACATGGTATACAGTCCATGGTTCAGGTTACATGGTTCCCTAATTTTTTTATTTTTCAATATCATTTTACATAACATTCACTCTTATCTGAAAACCCTTCTAATTTCCAACACCAAACTCTCAATTATTACACCCAAAAATTTCGAAAACAATAGGAAAAATTACCATCTTCATTCTACAATCTTCCTCGATGGTATGAGCTCTTGTCTCAGAAACTGCTGAGTCATCTATGTGCAGATTGAAAAAAAACAAGAACCAAACTCTATTATTAGAAACGAACATCCTTATTTCTAACAATCCCCCCTGGGTTCTTTTGGAAATCTCTACATATATTCAATGATGTGCTAGCAATGATCAAAACATGAACATTCGAGGAAAGACACATACATCAATCTATTTCTAGAATAGAAAACAAAAGTGAGTACATGAATTGTGTTCTCATCCTTTTCTTTTCCCACCCATAGTTGCATTTCCGGTGGTTTCTATTATCAAAAATTCATATTTTCAGAATGAAACAAATCACTCTACAATGAATTTAACAATTCTCCCGCATTGTTAATAATCCCAATCCCAGTTATTTAAACACTATAGAGCTCTTAAAAAACTCCCCCTTGATCGTATCTCCAACATAAACCTATAACACATCACAAAATAGATTATCAAGGTTAAAACTTTTTGAGAGAGTGGAATCTTGTAACCTTAATATTCACTAGGAGGTGGCTGAACATAGAGGATCAACCGATTTTTCTCAAACATAGCTACTGATAGTGTCTTGGTCATAATGTCATCCACTTTCTCCTTAGTTTCTGCATTGTCCATTTTGATCATACCTTGTTCTACTTTTTCCTTGATGTATTGATATCATCTATCAACATGTTTCATAAGATAATGCTTACTTGGATTCTTTGTAAGATGAATTTCACTCTTTTAATCATAATAAATCGCCATTGGTTGTTTCACCTCATCACTTAAGTGAGTCAGTTTCTGCTTCATCCAAAGTAACTCAATGCATTCCATGGTGTCAGATATATATTTAACTTCGACAGCACTAAGAGAAGTATATTCTCCTTCCTTTCTAAACCATCACATACATTTCATCCCAATATAGAATACTCCACCACTAGATGACTTTATATCCACTACACCTCTAACCCAATCAACATTAGAAAAATAAGATAGATTACCACCTATTCCTACAGCAAAGTACAACCCACAATTTTGTGTACCTTGAATGTATCTCAGGATTATTTTCACTACATCCATATGTTATTCCTTCTTATTAATCTAAAATGGGGATGGAAGGCATGTTGAAAAATCAATATTTGGATGTTCCTTTATTGGGAATAGTAGGCTTCCAATTATACATCTATACATGTTGGTATCCACAGATGTCCAATCCTTAGGCTTCTCGATGTTTCTTCCAACCTCAATTGTTGTCAACATTGTTTTGGAATGATTCATATTGAATTTATTTATTATCTATCTTGTAATATTATCCTGAGAAATGAAAGTGTAATCATTCTTCTGAATCACCTGTAACCCTAAATAGAAGGTGAGTTCACCAATCATATACATTTCGAATTCTGATTTCTTCTGATTAGAAAATTCATCCACCGATCAATGTCGGCTTCCATCAAAAATAATATCATCCATTTATACCAATACCTTGAATTGATACTTTTTTTGAATTTTTTCACATAGAGATCGTGATCCATTATTCCTCTTATAAACTCATTCTTTCTCAGATAAGAGTCCAACAACAAGTACAATGCATGTTGTGCTTCTTGCTAGCCTCATGGATCTTTCTTTAATTTGCAAACCTTCAGTTCATCATTGACAAAGAAATGCCCTATATTAGGTTCAATGTATAATTTATCTTCTAAAAATCCATTTATGAATGTTTTCTTCACAGCCATTTGATACACATTATAACCTTTTTGATCATCCATGGTAAGAAACAACCTAATTTACTCTAGTCTCGCTACATGATAAAATGTCTCCTCAAAATCAACGCCTTTCATTTTTGAATATCTTTAGTGACCAAGGGTGCCATATTTATGTTCAAATTTCAATGCTCATCAAATGATTTCATGAAAATCAACTTTTTACCAAACACATTGTGACCATCAGGTCCTTCGAAAATACCCCAAGTATGATTTTTGTCAATTCAATCTAACTATTCATTCGTTGCTTTTACCAATGACTCATCCATTGTAGCCTCTTAAAATGACGATGGTTTCATAACTGATATAAATGAATAATGTTCTTTATTCATCATTCTCCTTGTCTGTGTAAGAGCATTCTGATCCCTGATAATGTTTTACTGATCATTCTCTGCTCTTTGATTTATCCTTTTCAGTTCAACTAAATTATCTACAAAAATGGATACCTCTTCAGATTCTTCTTT
This sequence comes from Viscum album, assembly GCA_963277665.1. Taxonomy (NCBI): domain Eukaryota; kingdom Viridiplantae; phylum Streptophyta; class Magnoliopsida; order Santalales; family Viscaceae; genus Viscum; species Viscum album. The sequence goes on along the minus strand of OY728127.1, from coordinate 1,225,674,737 downwards.
AGATTCAACATCAGGATGTGACTCCTCTGTGTTTTTTACAATTTCCTAGAACTCTGTATTAAGATTTGTTTCATGTTCACATCATTCCTTATCTTCCTTCACATCAGCATAAGAATCCATTGGATTATTCATGTGTTTCATTTCAAATATCATAACATCAATGATTTCATCAATTCTTCCCAATAACTTATTAAAACATTTTTTTGGATTTTGTATTAATTGAGTTTATAAGAAATATTCCTTCATCTACAATGTCTTCATACTTCCCTTGATTGCTTTCCTGGTTTCAAATAAAATATTTTCATCCAAAAACATGAAAATATTTTAGAGAGGGCTTCCATCCATGACACAATTAATATGGAGTATTTATCTCACCCATAAATAGCTCTATTCAATTTTGAAAATACAATTTTGCATGTACTACCTCTTTCTAGTAATGTTGAGGAATATGACTCTTGATCGGCTTAGTTCTGGCCATATTGTTTTCATGTCGATTCATGCACTTAGCAAGTCCAATTTTTTGTGGAGTTCTCACATCATCCTCCTCATTTTGTATTCAATGCTGCTCTGGGTATGTTTTAAATTCAATGTATGTGTATTCCCCTCTATTGTCAGAACACAAGACATTGATCTACTATCCAATATCATTCTCAGTTATTCGACGATATATTTTCATACAATCAAGCAGTTGTTGCTTCATGTGTATTATGATCAAAAATTCCATTATTCAGTAATCATCTATGAAATGTACAATGTATATTTCTCCATGTGTTATAGTAACATTTATCGAGCTACATACAAATTTAAGGATGAGGTCAATATGATTTGATGCACTTTTCTTCTTTGGCTTGTTGGAAAAAAATACCAGTTTCTCTCACATGCGATCGTCACATGTATTTCCTCATTCAAAATTTTCATTGGGGATATCCATGACTATCTTATGAATATATATATTTTCCATGTCTTGATGATTGATGTTCCCCAAGCTTCGATGCCATTAGTTGTTTTCTTATTCCACTGTTAAGTGGAAAATTTCTTCTTTCCTTTCAACTTGACAAATGTTGTCATTTGTTCTAAAACCATTCATGAGTGAATTCCCAGACATTCCTCTTATAGTATAGGCATTATAATTGAATGTCACAATAATAACAGAGTCCAAGTGTTGAATCTGACTAGGAATATTGTTGTGCAGACTATCCACATAAATAACTTTAGTTTTCATTAGCTCTCTATTTGCAAGCTCAGTACTTCCACTAGCCTTTATCATCAAAGCACCATAGTTGCTGATCCTCATTGTTCCATTGAATTCATTCTTCACATTCATTAATAGGTCTGTATTACCTGTCATGTGGGTTGAAAATAATCTATCAAGAATCCCAGAGCATTTTTTCTTTGTAGCATTGAGGGATACTTCATCATAATTGGACTCTTCAATTTTCCACTTTAATTTCAATGAGATATTGGATTGGCTATTAGATGTTGATGGCCTCTCAATTATATCTTCTAAGTATATGTGTTCTTCATATTAAAATTATTCTTTGATAGGATTAAAACTATTTTAAAGAGAAACACCATCTTCTTGATGAGTTATGACTTGTCTCTGATCATTGAAAGAATTTATCCTGTCATACATATAACTGCAATACACAACATTATTTCCAATGTTAGAAAAATGAAAACAATATACATATGAACCTTTTCCTCTACTAGATGTAGGATATTAATATTTTCACCTTTGTTGAACTCCTAATGCTTCCCTATTCATATAGCTCCTTTCCTCTTCACATTATTACATGGTATAGTTCAGATAGCCACAAAACTGACACTTCATTAATGGAAATGTCTTATCACTTTTATTTCTCATCATGAATTATTCTTCACAAAAATAGTTTGACTACCTATCATTTCTGTAATCATGAGGATAATATTCTATTCTCCTTTTAGATTGATTTAAGGGTTTCTCTTTCAGAACATCTGGGGGCATTTCTACTTGATCAAAAATCCTTGTTTCTTTATTCATGTTCACATTATTTATATCATTTCTCATTTCAGCATCACAACCAATTTCAATATTTCCAATTAATGTGGGTATTTCATAACTTAAGATATTTTTAACTCCATCAAAACCACGTTTTTATCACTCTAGACGCTCAGCATCTGAGAAACTTTCGAATTGTATTTTCTTATTTTTTCTTTTGAACATGATACAATTTTGAGTTTAATTCTGAGAGTAAGAAATTTTTCACGGATACCCTCAAAGGTACTAGACTTCTCCTCCAATATCGAGGTAATTTCATTGATGAAATTTTCATTTTCATTAATTATGAGTTTTAGTTCCACACAATCATTATTTATTTCAAGCGTAGAAGATTGAACATTCACTTGTTCTTCTAGTAGATCAATTTCGTCTTCTAGTAGATCAATATATTGTGATAATTACTCCACCATTTTTTACACTTATTACTTATCATTCATTTAATCAATAGCATACTAAAATCATCCTTAAGATGGAATTTTGGATCGGCATTAGTAGTCAACTGACTGCCTCAAGATTTATCTATTAATTGTTCTCACATTTAAATGGTAACATTGATGGAGGTATGGTTTCATATCCTAAATTTTGGTTCATCTTCTGCATAAAATTCATTATCATCATCTTCCACCTCACAGATTAAAAAACATTTCATCTATTCTTTCTTTGTAGATTTGAAGTTTATGTTTTTGAATAATCTTTTCTGAGGCATCTCTATGTTTTCAAATTTTCTCCATCCGTAATCATATTTTTTTGAGCAGTTAGAAGAAATGTCCCCAACTCTACCATATAGAAAACAATCCAAAGGTATCTTGCCTTCAAATTTCCATGTTCTCTTATTAAGATTCATGGAAATGAATGAAAGAGTTTCATTTTCCTTGTTATCTACATCACTACAATCTACTAATACATTTATTTTGTACATGGATTTGATTCCATTTCCCTGCTCACACAAGTCATAGCATCATCTAGTTTGATTCTCATTTCATAAGTTGATAGATATCTTAAAAGGTCATCCACTAAGAAATTGCAGAGATTTCATTCATCAAGGGATGAAACCATTTCATTGTAAATTGGTGGAAGTCTTCTCATTAATTTCTTCATTATGTCAATATGTTTGATTTCTTCACACAGACCTCAGATTTCCCCTAAATGTTCAGTAATTTGATTGAAAAAGGAGTCTTCATTCTCATCCAAGTGAATCCTCATTTCATCAAACCTATTTTGTGGAACATGATGTTTTTCCTCTATCACATTGTTATCTCCTTCATAAATAATTTATAGTTTATCCCAGATTGACCTGGCAGTTGTAAAACTCATTACATTTAGATAAATATGATAAGAAAGGGTTGTAATAAGATCATTTTGTTCTTTTGAATCATCATCAAAGAATTTCATAATATTATTTTCCATCAACAATCCTATAGGATAAGTGACATTTTTTCCCTAAATAATAGAAAATAAGACTTCCATTCCAAGATATCTTAGGTCAGATCTTATCCTTTCTTCATTATTTCAAAATTACATCCATAAAAGTGGGGAACTCTCTAAATGTTGACTGAATTCTCCATGAAAACAGAAGAGCGATTCAACACCGAAAAACTTTTTCCTATGATACCACTTCAATGACCTCGAAATACCCTAAGAGGGGAGGGGTGAATTATTGTGTAAAAATTTAATTTAAACTGATGGATCATGTTCCCATATTAATAAGAAACTTTTGAACCTATCTAAAGAGGATGTGATGAAAATAAACAATCCCTTGAAAATCAATGAAAAATCAATTTTACTAGGTTCATGACATAGGGATACAACCATGGATTATAGTACGACAGTGTGTCGATCATACCAAAACCAAAATTCTTTAAAATTTGTGGATTACAGGTGTTTAGCATAGTCACTCTATGCCAGGAACACTTCCCTTACATGGTTGTTGGGATGGAATAATACATCCTTCAAATCACTTATACTAAATCCCCCTTCCTCACTGTGTTGGAAGAATATTCACTCAGTTTAATTAAATGATGGTCACTTAATTTGTTTGGCATAAAATCATGCATCCTCAAATACAAATGGATGTTTTGATGAAGTTTAGTAATCACCAAAAGATGTAATTTATTTTCACATACACTGATATGAAATAAAAAAAATTTAAAAACTTATTTGGTTAGTTTTAAGGCTTCCTTCAGTGTTTTTTGTATTGTTGTTGCGTCCACGTAATGTTGTTGTGTTCGTTTACCATCTATCTCGTCAGTGAACTTCCCTTCTCGGTGTACTACCCTGCTCCACATTTTTCTCTACTCCTCCACATACTAATTTTATCCTACATGTACTGTGAGAGCTACCTATGTGAAACACACTCTCTTCCATGTACTATTTATTTACGTAGTTGATTATCTCTGCGTACCGTCTTTTCCACCGCGTACCACTTCGGACATCACTGAATTTACTCCCAAAATTATAATAATCAATTTCATCACATAACTATGGGGATTAGTGTTCCTTAAATAGGAACATAACTCCCCAAATATTAGTAGTCTGATTTACCCAAGTTTTCAATGTGGGACAATCATCACTATAAACAAAATTCCATCAACGTACTGTAAGGGTCCACTATGTTTTGCCCCTATTTTGAGAATTTAAAAAATCTTACCAAACATAAACATCTAGTATACCACATGTCTTTACCTCATATAATCTCTATGAAACATTTTTAGATTCATCTTTTAGCATTCTGAATACTGCATGCCTTCATCGTGTACCGTTGCGGCAAAATGTTTACAGTTATGCGCACCACACCACACACCACACTTCCCAACTCTCGATGCACCTTTATTTGCACCGCAACATGCACCACTTCGTGTTCCACTCCCGCTGTCTGTAATTCAGCTGAAATCCATTCTTGAAATATTATTATACATATACTAATATTATATAATATATACATCCTTTATTTATATTATTACTATAAGAAATAAGATTTGGTTTACTCTGGTACTTGGTTCACATAATAATATAAGTATGAATCATGAATTTTATAGATAATAAACACTCATTTAAAAACATTTGATGTTATAGATTCTTTTTATAAGACATCTAGAAAATATCCATTAATCGCATTCAAAAATCAAAATGAAAAATGAAAATTTATTTAAAGAGTCAACTAATTATAGTGTATTGACATTATCATTGTGGTCAATAAGAAATATGTGTAATCCTTCATAATTAGTTACCGAACAATTTTTTTTATAAAACACAACTAAATATCCCACATTAGATAATACTATTACATTTTTTAGGTTGTGAATATGTCATATAATATAATGAAAACAAATAATAAGAGTTTTACTTGAATGTCAAATCACTTTGTGCTACTTTTTTTCTATGCATATTGTTCCTAAAAATAAAAAACCATAAATTTATTTCCTTATTAGTTAATGATTAGATTTAAAACTAAAAATCTACTAAAAGAAATCATTATCTATATAACTGATGGTATTATAATCATTCATAGAAACAGGAAAAATTATCCTGTAAATCAAGTTTCTTTTTAATATTTATACCCATTATTTGGGTACATAAAAACTATGAAGTACAAATACTAGATCCTATATTTGGATTACATTACAATGTTCATAATACATAACATTGGTTGAAATAAATTTTCATATCCATGTAACAGATAAATATTTACTTAAAGGGAATATATTTTCTAATTTCCATCCAAATGGACAATATGTAATAAATGATATAAATTATGAAAATATTTTGATAGATTATTTTTTTTGGATGTCTAATATCATAGTTTATATTTTAACCATGAATTATTTTTATACATAACATAGTATTCATAATTATCCTTCAATTGGGTGAATAATTATATATTTTTCTTATGGTTTTTATTCTTATTAGTATGTTAAAAAAATCATGGATATGAAATTGTTGATAGAAAATACTTTTAAAATAAAGATTCACATTAAATATTGATTTTTAATTTTCATGAAAAAGATGTTTCATTATATAAATTTGATTAAGACGCTTTTATGTGTATTCATGATCTTTATTATACCCAATGTGGTATTCAATTACTAATGCATCGTCCATATAATCATCAAGAGGAGATATATCATAAAATTTTATGATTAGGAAGACATTAATATATTTAATGAGTTATGTATTTTAAATAATTTCATAAATATTATGATTATAATAAATATATGAGTCCCCTCAGAATGATGATTAATTACTATAAATCGTTGTATTTTCTTTCTGTTCCATATTTACATTGATATTTCTTAAAATACACATGTCCATCTATTAATAATATTTGAATTCTAACATGATATGAACAAGTTATTTTTATAATCATTGAAGGATAATTTTTTATTAGAATATGTCTTCCAAATCTTCATATCAATCATGTCAATCTATTCTATCTAAGGATGTGTTTTTTAATATCTTCTCTAGAACATATATCACATTCTTCTTAAAGGATGAGTGGACTCATCCATCAATAATTATGGACTAATCTCATGAATTAGGGGAAACATAACTATTTGATTTTATGGTTATTCATTTGTACTTGTTTGTTTCATTATTATAATATATTTTTAAATTAGTTTTATACCATATTAGAGTACCTAAAATTTCATATAATTTATGAACTATATTAATCTATGAATCCTTAATAGTGAACACATATTATTCCAACTCTCTAGGTAACATGCTAAAAACATTTTCTAGAAGCCTTAAATCATTGAGAACCCTTTACTACGGTATAAGGTAAATGGATTGTTTTATTGAGACTCAAATAAATACCTAATTTTTTTTTCAGGGATAGAATAAAATAAGTTCATATTAAGGCTAAATAATCACTTTATTAGTTTTAAATCATATTTTATCGGGAGTTTATTTCACCCATCTACATAGTTCTCATATAAGATTTAAAATTATTAGAAACAGTCAATGTTTCACATATTAAATATAATGTTAGAGATAATACATCAAATTGATATTATAATAGAACCCAGGATCTCTAAATTTGTAAATATCTCAACCGTATTATTTGTAATTTCTTAATCCTTTTTGGGAATGAAACATTATTTTTTTCAATTTTTATCAATATATATTTCTATATTACCTCTCTAGTTAATAATTTATGTACCTTCAAATAAGGGAGTCTTATTGGCATTATGTTACTCAAGGTTTCTAGAATGAATAAATTTTTTCACTTTGAATATTTTCTCATTGACATGACAGTTTTATACAACATTGATATAACGACTAGAACATTAAAAAATTATTATCTCCAAATGGATACATTTAAGAGGGGATGAAATGAATATAAATTAAAAATCATAAATCATTTGAAATTAAAATGTCCATTTATATAAAAATTGAGTCTTTGGTTTTTTAAAAATGATAATGATGTTATAAGTTGAAATATAAATTAACTAGTTGGAACAAAAGAACCCACAAATTGATAGATATGTTTTGGATAATAATTACATATCTATAAATTTGTTACTAGTTTATTATTCCAAGTACCTATTATGAGAGAAATTAATATATATTAAAATATATTCATGTTTTTTTAAAAGATATAGTATATAAACATTGTGTAATATCGATTCCAAATTTTCAAAGGAACATTCAACATCATATTTTTCATTATAGAGAACAAAAAAGAAACTGATTGAATAAAAAAATATAGAAGATGACTTTATTAAATTTTTATAATAAAAAATTAAATTAATTTAGTAATGCTAAGGATTAAACTAAAAGGAAATTTAAAAAATTGAATATGATAATTGAGTGATGAATTTGTTTAATATTTAATAGTATTCTATAAATACATAAATTACATAAATAACATTATCAATTTGAGTAAATAATGATCGAATTATGAAGTACAAAATTCATATATTTTAATGATATAGTTGTCCCTTTATGAAACATTCGTAATATAACCATTTATAAATTTTTTTTCGTATTGATGTAGATGATACCATTATTTATTCATCTATTCCAAAAAATTATCTTTGATTTTTTTTTGATTTAGTGATTACTTATTTATCCCCAATAACATCATAATAGGGTTAGACTTCTATTAATTAATTTTACTAGGGAAAAATTAATCAATGTTATATTTGAGGTAAAATAATTTCGTTTTATAATATTCATGAATGAATTTATTAGGTAGATAATAAATTTAATAATTCCTTGAAAGGAGATTTATTTTGGGAATCCTCCATATTTATTAGTCATTAGAGTGAAACATGGATGACAGTTCAGTATATATACTAATATAGCGGGAAAATGTTTTCTATCATGATACTATTTCTTTATATTTGGCTGGAAAAATCACGATAATGAAATTTCAATACAAAAAATAATTTTGGATTTATTTTATATGTAATTAAAATAATTAGTCTATTTGGGACATAATAAAGTAAAGAAGTTATTTGAAATACAAATAAATAATTCAGTGGTTTCAATTAAAGAACCGGAATAATATTTTTTTTTTGATTTATACTAATCAAATATAGTAAATAAACCATAATTGTTTTGGTATATAAATTACCATATTTAATTTATATAATTAATGACTTCATTAATAATTATTTTTTATTAATTATAAAAGAATAAAAACATTGTTTTTTTACAATGATATCTACTGTAAATGAGACTTACACCTTTGATTAGATACCTCTTTAATTACCATTTCTCAAATAAGATTACAAAAATTTCATGCATGAATACTTAAAATTTTGATTTATTATATTTTCTCATTTTAACAAAAAATTATATTTATAAATTGAAACATGAAGATGAATAGAATTGTGTAATTACTCTTTGTTCAATGTGTGGGATGTTCGGTAACTTTTTTTCTTTTGTACTTCCATTTCATTAGAATATAAAACCTAATAAAATGTGTATATATGTTTTTTATTTTATATATAATTTCATTTATTGATTAATTATTCCTTATTGTATTTTTAATAAATATGGAGATAAAATATTACATTATAATAGTTTATTCTATTATGATCAAAAAAATTTATTTCTTTTACAAGTCAATAATGCATAAGAAATAGTTCATAAAGACATGAGATCACATCAAAATCAATATTTTCTCTATAATTTAATCCATATGGAATTTATTTTTTGGTATTTTTTTATAAAAAAAAATTTATTGAAATATATATTATTAATTTAGTTAATTATTTTTTAATGTTGATTGTTGCTAAAACTAATAAGATTTTTTATTTTCAGTATACAATAGATTATATTTGGACTGAAATTAATGATTATAAGTGTTAGTTTTTCAATTCTAAAAAATATTTTCTATATCTAATGCATAGTGTGATAAAAAAGGATTTAAAATAGAAATCCTCTTGACAAATGGTTATATAGTAACATAAATCAGTTGTTGAGTCATATTTAATGATGAATTTATTGATGAATATGAAGGATTAACTAATGAACTTTGATGATGAATTTTGGTAATATATAATAACATAATAAATTATTAATAGTGTATCATGGTGGACCTCGATAGCATGAAACATTAATCAGAATATTAATAATATGAAATATATACAAAAATAATTAATAGTTGTTTTTTAAATTCATAGTGGCTCTGAGAGAATGAATTATGACAATGAACGGATTTAATGCATTCCAAATTTTTATTTGAATGTTGTAATAACCCATATTCTTAGTACAAATTAATAAATACTATGATTTAAAATATAATGGTTGATAAAATATTGAATTTCACAACCATTGTATAAAATACAAATTTAAAATTTAAACCCCCCAAAACCTACCTCTAATAAGAATTTCTAGAGATCATAAATAATAATAACTAAATAATTTATAAATAAATTTAGAGGCTGAAAAACATATGAAACTATTATTATTAATACAATATATAAATATAATAGCCTAAATATATGCAAAAAACAAAATAAATATGCTTCCCAAAAAATCTCAAATACTCACAAAAATGAAGTGGACAGAATGCATCAAGACCCATAAGAGTATTTTATTATTGATGTCTATTATTGAAAATAAAAATAAATTATAATATCTATATAAGTGTCTAAAGTGCACATATTGGGAGTGGAAATAAAATATGATGAGATATCCTCATAAATGTAGTGGCATGCAGTATCATGTTTCTGTTTCTATAATCATCAAGAAGAATTTTCTATATTTCCCACCCAAGGGGAACACTAATAATTCAATCATACAAAATTAACTCGAATAAAAAATTTTATTGTGTCATAAAAAATATAAAATGGTTCTTATCATGTGAAAAATGATTTTATATAATCATTGTAAATTTCACTTTTAGAACAATTATTATATTAATTCATAAGTAATTATATATTGAGTTAATTAATATTAAGTTTTTTATTAAAAATACTTTCTGTAAAACAACATCTTCGATATAAGATATTTCATGTATTTTTTTCCTAGGATACCATGTTTTATTTAACAATGGAAGAAGTTGATGCGTTTTTCTGGATATATCATAGGTTTTTGGAGTCATTAAATATTTACTTAGAGTGATGTAACATAAATTCTCACATTTCTTGGGTACACACTAATTTAAGGTTTCTATTAATGAAATTAATGATGTTAGACCCCCTGTAATGTATTAATTTCTAATAAATATTAAAAAATAATTTTTTTATAAAAAAATTACAATTTTGTTGTGTTTGTAGTTTAATTTACTCTACAGATTGGCAGTTTTATTATCTATGTAAATTCAAACTCATTTAATCTATGATTCTTAGCTTTATTTTACAATGTATTTTCAACCACATAAATTACCACAATGTATTTTTTAGTGAACATTCATAAAACACCCATCATCTCCATGACCAAAACTATGGGATAATTAATATCGATGATATTGGTTTGTAATGGATTTGCATTTCTTAAATGAAATGGAAGGTGGTCAATGAGTTTTTAAAGGATATGTAATAAATTGGGTTTAATTTCATATCCTATGTAATATTTATTTCATTTTAATATGGAACATGGTCAATGAGTGTTATATATGGGGATAGAGGGGTGGTTTTCAGTGCATCATGTTGATAAATGTGAGTTGTGGTTTTGATTAGTCAAGGTGGTCTGAGTTGATATGGGGAATCTGTATCGATGTGAAATAAATAAATATATGTTTGATCTTTTTTATTGGCATAAAAAATGAAACAAAAGTGTTTTAAGTGGAAAAAAAATAAATGTGGGACAACATATATATGTTGATAATGGTGGTTGAATAGGAACTAGCAGCATCATGGGTGGGTTCCAATTCTCCAATTGACATATATATATATATATTAACATTATTAGAAATATAATATATTGGTAAAAAATACATTTTAATAATTTTTTTTATAAAACATAAACATGTTGGATATCCCCATTACATATTATTATAAATATTAAATAATAATAACCCCATTAATAGAAATAACACACATTCACCCCCAAAAAAATTCTTCATAAAAAATAGGACATTTTTCCACATTGTCGGTATCTGATGAATAAAATTTATTTTTTTCCCCAATTTTACCAAATATATATATATTTTGATAAATTCATGGACATCAATGACAATTTAGAGGGTTCTATATGTATTTCTGAAATATAAAAACTGTTATTTTATGGTGACTAATCCAAAAAATATTAGGGATCCATTTCAATTAAATTTTCATGTAAATTTTAAAAGTTTCAATCATTCAATGATTATTGAGATCCTGTGATAAAAATATTACTCAAATAATATTTGTATAATAGTGTTCATGTGTTATTACTCATGAAACAAATGTTGATTATAAATAAAGAAGTGTCATTGGAGGGGACCTAGTATATTGAGTAATATTCTAAATGATATCCCGATGATGATGATATATTTTGATGTGTTTTTCAAAATTTAGAATATAAAATCTATTTTTAATGGGGTTTTTATTATATTACACCTCACTATAGTCTACAATTATTTTTTGTTTCTTCTTCATTATTTTCAATTAAAAATTATATTTTTCACATGGTTTCTCCCTTTTTATTTAAACTTATGTAGATAGTACTATAGTGAATGAATATTTGGATAGTTTTTGTGGCCCCATTTTAATTTAGGTTTTCCAAATTATAATAATAATAATAATAATATTTTGATGTCACAATTTTCATTAATTGATCACAATTTATATATTATTAATTTGAATTAATAGAATACTTCTATGAATATTTTATTGAAAATTGAGTACTTTTGGAAAGTAGTTGATGTGATTTACATTTCATAAATTATAATATTTTTAAGATCCAATTAAAATTTTTATTCAAGATTCTTAATTAGAATTTTTTTGTAGATTTTTTTTTATTTTATTTTTTGGATTTAATATTTACATGTTCGATGTTTTTATTTTCTAACATTAATTCTTGTAATATATTTTAAATCATGCTTTGATTTTTTCAATTTCATTAGTTAATTCTAATTTTTATGTTTATTTTTAATTATGAATATATAATTTTCACAAAATTTTTTTATGTTGGACGATTATAGCTACATAATAGTAATTGTGCTTTTAGGGGACCTATATATGGGTATGTTTATATGAAAGATCCACGTAAAGGATCCCATTCCAATTTTAAATTCGAATGTAAAGGATTCCAAAGAAGAGAAAATATTGTGTAAAGGTGATACTATACTATGTTAATGTTAATGTTTCATCACAAGGGGCTATGTAGGGGAAATTTTAGTTTTCAAAATGCTTTGTTATGGTGACCCAATAGACCTAAAAACGGAAATGTTTTGTACAATGTAATGGTGACCGGACAAATTATCACTATAGTTTAATGGTCATTGAGGCTAGTTCAGACAATGTGTATAGAAAAAAGGACTCCTTGAAATGATATTTATTTATACATCAAGGTCCATTGGTCAATTGAGATGAATAAATTTCACATTAGGGTTACATAAAGATAACTACTGGATTTTAAAATATTTTTAAAAGTTATTTCCAAGAGGGTTTTGGGAAATCTTGTTCCACAATTATGTATACAATGGTTATGTAAAATTTCCAAAAAAAATTTCAACACCATCTAGGGACCAAATTTATTTTTTTAAAGACAATGTGTGGGAACAAATTCAATCTTAATGAGGAGAATGATGAAGCATCAAAAATCACATAGGATGCTTGAAATTAGAGGGAATTGAATCTAAAAACCCATGTGATAGGACTAAAATATTTTGGAGGAGGTTTTCCCATGTCATGATAAATGGAACAATTAAAATCCATGGGGTAATGTGCCAATGATGGAGAAAATCTTAGAGATCTAGGTTGTGAGTCAAAATTATCAAGGTAAATTACTATGTACACTCAAATAACTATATCATACACATTATAAATTAGAAATTATTGAATTATTAATCCACCACTAGCTTGTAGTTGATTATTTATATTCAATTTTTATTATTGTGACTGATTATATAGTAGAGGAAAAAATATAAAATATTGATAATTACATTAAGCAGGAATAATATAGTTTTCTATTTTGGGGATGGATATTCACTTTTATTAGATAAGAAATAATTCTCTGTGATATAATTTAACAATTTTTTACTCATACATTAGATTATTTATTCGAACATGAACTATTATAGAAATAATTTATGGGATCTATTTTTATTTCTAGTTAACTAGTATATTTTCTTAATTAATTCCTTCAAATTTTAATTCAATATATACAATTTATCTCTCATAATATTTTTTTTAATTTAATTTTTAAATTTAAGATAATCATATTCTAGAATATTTCAAATATTTCCCCCCTAACATAATATATTAAGATTTTTCTTATTGATATTGATTTAATATGACATAATTGGATAATGAAAACATATATATATGAATTAAATATTTGTATAGTTAAATAGTGAATCAATTATTTTAAAAATCATTTATTCATCAAAATGATTTAATTAAATTATTCCCCCATAAAATTTCTATATGTATACATCCTATAACCATAGATTTGGATCTAATCCTTTTTAACACATCATTCTCTATTCATAATTATTTATATCGGTCAATTCATGTTATTCACTCCGTATATTACCACAACCTTATTTTTTTAGAAAAATAAATTCCTGGGAAACTCTCCAATCATCCCTTAAGTTCAACCTCTCTTGCCTCTTCACCAGTGTAAGGAAATAAAAATTGATATTTAGATAAGTCAAAATGACCCTATTAATAGTCATGAAGAGTATTTTTTCTTGTATATTCTTATGTTATATGACATTAACATAATAATATTTATTAAATGGACTATTATACTTATTTTTAATGAGATGTTTAGATATTCATTAGTACTAGTGATAAGGTATTATTTTTGTAGATCCAGTTGACATGTGTTTTGCATCCTTATTTATTTGATGACATGTTATAAGAATACGATAAAATATAGACAATAATTATTAATTTGATTTTATGAGGTATATGATATGTGAGTTATTCTCTGTTTTATTTTGAATTTTCAACGTGGATCAATGTACCATCCACTGTGAATCCTACAGATTTAGATTCATTTCCATGGGATGAACCAATATACAACTTGCACTCATAAACTCTTAATAGGGAAGAGTATACCCTCACGAAAAACATTGGACTTTATTATGGATTGAATAATGGTACAATTATTGGATGTTATATATTTTTGGAAAAAATTGTACTATATAGTGGGAGTTTATTTGTAAGGGGAACAATATAATTTAATGCAACATATTATAATTTAAAGTTTTTTTATTTACAATGAATGATTTCTATTTATGTTTTTATTATGTTGCTCAAGAAAATTAAAAAATAAACATTTTTAGATTTCCAAGGGAATGATCATATCTACTTAAATCCATATATATATCATTAGTATGTGGAGATAAACGGTTAGATAATGATTAAATATACTAATGTTTCTAAATTGATTATTATTCTTACAAAATTAATGTTTTTCATTATCCTTTCTGAATTGATTATTACATACCCAAAATTTACTATATTGTTATTATTCATTCAAAATTAATATTGTTCATTATTATTTATATTGGTTTCTTACAAGTTAAGTGGATTTACTCACTGATAATTTTACATATAGGTTTCTATAAATGTGAGTATTATCGATCCAAGTAGCATTATTGGAGATCCAAAATCTTTTTTGGAGATCATAGTCAGTGTTTACTACCATATAATATTAAGATATATTGGATTTTTGTATTCAATTTTTTTGAATAGAAACTTTGTTTTCCCTAGTCAGAATTGTTGATTTACTTGTTTGGTAACATTCATGCCATTTTGTTTTTTATGATATTATTTAATCACATATTTTTATTACCTGTCATAGATTGTGAGTTTTAGTATTTCCTGCAAAATATTATAGAGTAATTTGTAACATATTATGATTTACTCATATATCTCTAGGTTTGAACACATTGATTATTTAATATTGGATTTTGGGTCAGTAATATTATTATCAACAATTAATGGATGCGTTTTGATGGTAATAAATATATAATATGTGGTATCATATATTTTGTTTTTAATTCATAGGATGGAGTTAATTTAGGGATATGAGGGGTTTGGGCCAGGTTGGCATGAAAGAGACAAATCAATTCATAGGATATCCATTGGGCCCCAAACCCTAAATATTGTTGAGGGTAACTAACTTCATGAAACTAACATGATGACTGAAATATAGATACCCAAATTGGATCCCCACATTACCATAAGCACACTCCATGATTTCTAGTGGAAAATAATTAGAACCACAGTATAAGAATAAGCCTACAAGGAAATAATTTTAAATATAAATAAATAAAAATTGTAAAAAATAATCATAATGAAAAACCATATTTATGAAAATGTAGTTTAGAATAATAATAATATGGGTATATTTGAGATTTAAAAAAATTTCTTCAACAGAAAAAAAAATTCCTGAAGAGATTTCACTCATGTTCTAGTACACCATTCTCATTCATTCATATCTCCATGATGGATGTTGAACAAATTACATACTATGAAAAATGTATTTCTCTTACATTCAATACATCCAAAACATCTATATATACCCCACAGTGAACATGTGGGGAGTTTTAATAAAATCAACATGATTTCTTTAACAACTCCAGGATAATCCCATACATGATTGGTACTAATGTTATAGGATGCAATACTATTTATACAGAATTTAAAAAAATCATTTATAAGGAATTTTTTTTGAAATAATCACCTTTTCCCATAATATATTAAGATAAACGATATTTATAAATGTATTTCAATATTTTATTTTTATATACATATAGAGATAATCAATAAATAAATGATAATAATTTATAACACCTAAAATTCATAAATATAGTCATACAATATGAAAACATTGTAGTTTTTATAATGATCATATATTTTTGATCCAATAAGCTAGTTATATATTAAATTGCTTATGTCCTATGAAACACCAATGTATCACAAAACCAGACTAAAATGAAACAATAAATATTCAAATTGTATGAAAAATATAATAATGAATATATAATATGATAAGCATCAATTAAAAAACTTATATATTATAGTTAAATTTGATTAATATTTTAAAAAGTATTCTTTTGGAAGAACCATGTAAGAAAAATATATTATATTTTATGTTATTATATAAAAAATTGATTATAGATACAATTTTATAATAATAGGTGATATTTAGATTTATTATCTAATATATAAATAATAATTATCTTATAACTATATATGAAATAATATTTAAAACAATTAAATAATAAAAATCCATTTTTTAAAAAAAAATTAATATTACATAATATAAATTATTTTCAATTAAAAGTTATATTATAAATTATAAAATATTAATTTTAAAAAAATATATTCATTTATCATTTAAGAGTTTGAAATTTTCACATGATGAATTTCATAGAATTTTATAAAATGTTTGATTTTAAGATTAATATTGAAAATTTTCATTTTCAAAAACAACATGAATTTTATTATTATATAATAATTAATTATAAATATTGAAAATATTCTTACAATACCAAATATATTTTTTATAATAGAATTATTAAATTTAATTTTAATTAAATTTACAAACAAATTTTGGACATTTTAGAATTTGTGTTATATTTTTCAGAAGACAACATTTTTAATAAATTATAAAATATTATTTCAAAATTAGTTTTTATGATTTCTAAAATGTTAATATTATTAAAAGGATTTGAAATTTTGAAATATTATATCTAATTTTAAAAAAATTACATTTTAAATTTGGGCATAATGGATAATATACAAATGTAAAAACTAGTTACCATGGTGATAAATGAAGTTGTAAAAATGAGTTCTCATATAGATAATTATAAAAATATGTATAAAACATTTTTCTAATTGGGGTTTAGATATTTTTAGAGTTCATAACTTTTAAAATCCATTATTTCTCAATTTTAGAGCCTATTTTCTTGAGGGTGTCATCCCATTGTTGAAACATTTTGGGAATAAAAAAAATTCCACTCATTTTCACTTATATAAGAAGAAATCATCTCCATACTTCTACTCACACTAAAACGAAATATTTTCAAAAAAACTCTTACCAAAACACTCTTTGACACTCATATAAGTTTTCAAATAATGAATTTACTTTAAAATTACCATCACTCATCGGGTTTTATC
Organism: Viscum album; assembly: GCA_963277665.1. Lineage (NCBI taxonomy): Eukaryota > Viridiplantae > Streptophyta > Magnoliopsida > Santalales > Viscaceae > Viscum > Viscum album. The sequence continues at coordinate 1,225,656,965 of OY728127.1, read as the reverse complement.
CCCTTCAAAAAGGAAACAATGAATGAAGAAAAGTAAAATCACACCTTCTCATTTTCTTTATATTATATGCGTTTATGTACATTATGTATTCTATAAATTTATTTTCACCATATCAGAAACAAGAACTTATAATCATTATAATACTATGGTTTTTTATAATTTTTTAGAAGCACTAAACAACTCCCATTTTCCATTAAGTCTAATAAAAACACAATTATTTTATTTTTCGTACAACTATATCAACGATGAATCATGTGTCGTTTTCCTTCACCAACATAAATGGAAGGCCATAATTGGTATATTAATATATAATTATGATATATATGACATAGTTTGTACTAATAAATTATAAAAAAAACTTTTTAAACTATCTATAGTTATTTATGTTATTATCAAAGTGTATATGTGGATCACTGCCTCTATGGCATGATTGATTTCAATTTTTCATTTTTTCACCACCTTACATGGATTGAAATTATAATGATAATACTGCATAAATATTATTTAGTATATATTAGGAACAATCTGTCATCCAATTAGGGAATTTAAAAAATTATAATTTTCAATATTTCAATTAGTTAAATTATATATACCATGAGGGAACACATGCATTCATATTAAATAATATTTTTATATCTAGAGATTATCCTTATAAATATATTATAATTATTATATAACACAATAAAAAAATTCTATTCTAAGGGAAGAAAATTTTATGATATTTCTACTAAATAAGATAATAATCATCATTAATCATGGTATGTCCATGTTTAATCTAGTTTGTTAAGACACATTAACAATTAAATGAAATTATATAATTAACGATTATGAAAAAAATTTAAAAGATTAATATGATATAAATATATAAATAATTTCATTCATGGGTTTTCAATGGATAAATCAATATTTAAGTCATTAATTATGAAAACACCATTCCTAGGTTAAAATCACACAAAAATATTCATTTTAAATATTATCTTCTAGGATAATAACACAAGTATTCATGAAATTAAATTTAAATCTCATAATTTATTAAAAATCCTCCTATGTGATATTTATAATTAAATATTTATTTGTAAATTTTGGATAAGTAATAATATCAACACCACTATTGAAAAACAAGTTAAAAGAGATTAGTAATTCCCACACAGGACAGTAAAAATACGTAATAATTTACAACTATAATTATATTAAATAATAAAAATTGAATATTATAAAATTGAATTCATATGAAATTTTTATGAAATAGTAAATAAAAATATTTTATTTATATTGAATCTTATAGTTAATTCTACTATAATAGGAAACTAGAAAATGGTTCTTTGTTGACAAATTTTTTTTCATGAAACACTATTTCTTTATGTAAAATAATATAAATAAATTAGGGGTAATGTTTATACTAAATATAACATATATTTAATTTTATTAGGTAAATTAATTTTATTTATCTATACCTCATTTTATATTAATATTATTGATGTATATATAATGGAATTTTATTTTAAAATATTTATAATATGTTCTAAAAATAATTCCCCATCCCATTTCAAAATTATTCTTTAAACTTCAATATTTTAAATGTTATGGGGAATTTTTTATTTTCACTTCTATTTTATAAGTAAGTTTTATATTTTTTTATGATATGTTTATATGTTATTATAATGCGATTTATTTTGGTAATGGAGTGTTTTTATATCCTATTATTCCAAACGTTCATGTTATGTGATGACTCTTTAAAGGTATAAGAATCACATTTTTTCCATGGCTTATTTATGATATTTTTTTGATTTTTTTCATCTGGAATTTATATGTATGGATAATTATGTGTTGGGTAAATATCACTAAAAATGTAATATTTAATGTTTAATATCACATGAAATGATAAATTTTTTTGATAATGAGATAATATAATATTTTTTCAAATGCTTCATGTGTGAATGTGGTGCAAGAATATGCCTTCACATAATTTTTTTTGTGAGTGCTATAAAGGAAGAAATGTTTAAAAGATTATTCTTTGAATGAGAGAAATGAATTATTGTTGACAGATTTTTGGATAAATGAAATTAGTTATTTTCATAAATTTAGTAATATATATGATTTTTTTGAAACATTTTCCACATGTTTTTTTGTGAACATGATGTGAGACGATTTTATTAAAAGAATATATATGATAATTTTTGTGCCATATTGGAATGATGTTTCATAGTTTTATTCTAATTCTCATGACTATTTTAGGCTCTCATTGATCATTTCATTTTTCTCACTATTTTTACGGCTGAATTATTTTATTTATATACATATTTTATGATCTATGACTTCATATTTGTTGGGTACAATTCCCTTATGTGTATAGTATATATGAATTTGGAAATCTAAGAGTAATATTTTTCATTTTTATCAGTTAATGAGCATATGACATCACCCATTTATTATTTTTCTCATTTCACCTAGTTATGAATAAAATTAATATATAATAAGTCGTTATAATTGTATCTAGAGGGAATAATTTTTTGGATATGCTGAATCCTTATTATGGATTATAAAATTATTTATATGGTGGGAAGGATATAGGAAATATAAAAATTATATGAGGTTTATTAGTTAACATTTTATATTTATTCTCTAAATAACTTAACCTAACAATATTTTAAAGGTTTTGTAATGGTATATTTTATTTATGTTATGTAGTAATCCAAATATTTTGTTTGGGTTTTCATTTTTGGTATCGTATCAGGGTTTATATAACATTGTAGATTATGATTATAATAGATGAGTGTAATATGTGTGTTATAAATGTCATTAAGGGTTGCTAATATATGGTTTATAAAATATTTGAGGATATTGATAATACATTATTTTAGTTGATGTAATATTCATTGTATGAGTGAAGAATGCCCATATTGAAATATCTAGGAATAATTATAATTTAAAAGACATTATATTTGACACCATTATAATTTTTTTGGAAAATAATAGATAATGTGGTTGGACGTGAACATACATCCCTATATGGATACATGAATCTGGATGCAGTATTGGTAACAATTTCACCATGGTGAAAGAACCATAGAGTGGGAATTTTGGGTATTAACTCTACCATGTACTGGTGAATGAAAGATAGGAAAACCTACAAACATAGATATAAACTACATGAGGATATTAATTGAGAAATACAATTATATTTAGAAACAATTTTAATGAACTTATTTCCTAATTACATTAATTGATTTGTTTAAGAATAATGATAGAATACAAAAAAATTGTTACATAATTTAAACCAATAGAGTTACTACATTTTCCATGTATGAAATAGTTAATGATAAAATACCCTAGGTCAAAATGAAGGTGTCAAAGGAGGAAACATATATATATCGATCTTTCATATTAATTTACAATTATTAATTTTTTTATTTTGATAACAATTTTCATTTTATTATTTGGATTAAAAATTATCATGAGTAAATAATGTGAAATATATGTTTCTAAAAAACCACAAGTTTTTATATCTATGCAAGAGAGAATACCAAAATTGATGAGAATAATAGTATATTATAACTATTCATGAAATTTTGAGATGGGTACTCTTACCTGATAAAGTATGGTTAATATCATAATTGAAATTATGATTCTAAAATAAGAGATAATTTCATTTTATATTGATATTTTTGATAAGATTTGATATGTTGTGGGGTTATATGAAATATATATATTTTTATTTAGAGGTTATTATTTAATGGTTTTAAAATCATATTTAATGGAATTAGTAATATAAAAATTTTATTTTAAGAAGAGTAAATAATTTTGATGATTAATAATGAATAACACAAGATTTAGGTATGAACAACTCATTGTTTTAATATATTCTTAAGGTTGAAGTAAAAAATGAGTTGATTAATTTTGAAAAGTATGCTAAAACATGTTTTTATCCCTGAGATTGATAATTGTTTAATGATTTTATGGTGATGTTTGTCTCATTTTTTTGGATTACACTGTGATGTCTATTTTTATGATATATTCATTCAATAACTGTTATTTTTTGAGAGATATGATATTTTCCATGGTTTAAATGCCATAGAGATTCTAATTGTTATAGGAATGGTATACTCTACAGAATATATTATCAGGTTATAATCAAACAATGCTTCTTAAGAAAATATAATTATTTTGACATAGATTAACAATGTATGGTATATTTTAAAACTGTTATTATCTTCAATTATAAATATATGAAGGATAAAATCGTATACATTCAACAATCGGTAATTTAAGAAAACTGAGAGGGTGTAATTATTTAAGGTTGTAGAATGTAATGACATGTGTTTTTATATATATAATATAAATACTCTCTTTAATAGCTGGTGTGATATTTAACCCTAAACAAACCAAAACAAAAAAACTATGAAAAATTTAAAATACACGAATTATATAATAATTAGTTGATAAATGGATAATAATACATTAAATTTATTAAATGTTATCATTCTACATGATTGGTATTTTTAATAGGTTTCTGTTGAATGAACCATTGAAAAACGTGTTTTTTATATTATCTTAATAAATTAGAGCTGATCATAGTTAAAATATGAAAATAATATTTAATATTTTTATGTCTAAACTAATAAATCAATATTCCATTATCTTAAAATATATACAAAATAAAATTAAAAACACATGATGTTTGACACGGTCTTCTCGTTTACAAAAATTATTTTTTCTGAAAAAATTGTATTAAAAATTAATCTATAATTTATATTTATTTATAATAATTTTCTTAAAAGCTAACCTCAATTTTTGATTCGAAATATCTATATTATCCTAAGGATTTTTTATATTTTTCTAACTTTTTTATTTTAATATTAAAATATACACTTTTTTAAAATATCATTACATTTATTAGTTTACTAGTATGAAATGAAATTTTTTAAAAAAATATTGTTAAATAAAGAACTATTTATTTTACATATAAATCTATAATTAAAAAATATAAATTAAAAACACTATTTAAATTTTATAATTTATGTCATATATTTATTTTAATTTTTTCAAAGATATTATTTATAAAAAAATTTAAATTTAAATTTATAAATTTATAAATATAATATTATTTAACTAATTATATATTTTGAATCATAAGTTCCTCATTATTTAGTAAGGAAAATATTTATTTTTTTGTATAAAGTATAAATTAACTGGGTATAAACTATTCACCATTGTGAAATCTAAAAGTTGAATAATGAGTAACCATAGCGAAAAAAAGGCCAAACATGTTTCAACCAGGTTTATAATTGGTTTCTAGAGGTATGTATAAACCATATCCATTATCAAACAAATTAATATTAAATTTTTCTTCCACCGTCCTTTATTGTGATGTCCCATTATTGACAAGTATTGGGTATTTAGAAGAATGACAATCGTTCTCACTTATAAAATATGAACTCCAATCCTCACATTACCTCAATTAAAACCCCATTATTTTCAACTCAAAATATTCAAATTCAATCATATAAAAAACTAGACATATTAATTATGTTCTTGATTATCAAAAATCTATCATAAAATTGTTTAATCCACTTTGAATGTTGATAATCCTAAAATGATGATTATGTACCCAACCTCTCTCTCATTCTTTTAAATTTATTTTTCTGCTTTTATTCTTCAATAAAATTTTTATAATCACGTTATGATAAAATTATTTTTAGTTTTATACATGTATGTAATTATATTAATGTTATATAAAATAACTACCCCACTCTTCTATTAAGAGAAACAGAAGTGATAATTTTTTATTGCGAGGACTACCACCAAGATGATGAAAAATCTGTTAATTTCTTTCACTACCACAAAAGGATTGAACTAATATGTAATTTAGTTTACTAATATTATATTTAGTACATATGATTCATTCTAAAATTATAAACCATATTATTCATTTTACCAATTCTATAGAAAATGAAATTTCCATCCATGCATGTGTGCGGACAATCACATCGATGGAATGATAAATTTCAAATTTATATTCATAATGTATTTACATGTTTGGTCAAAATAATGAAATTTATAGATAATTTTTATTTTTATGATGTCATAAATATTATATTATGATTAATTTTATAACATATTATTGATATGAGGATCAAATGAATATCGTTAATTCTAACATTTAAAATAATTTTACCAAGAAGAAAATATTTAATTTCTACAATATAATATTTTCATATCTGATAATTATTCATTAGAGTCAATTATAATTGTTATATTTCATAGTAACAAGTAATAAATGGTATCATTATGTTAATGGTGTAATAATATTTTGACTAAATCACCAAATAATTATCAAAAATAAGCTATGTTAATGATTGTGCAGTTTTGACCACCTACTTGAACAATGATATGAAATTATGCGATTGATAAATATGAAAATATAATTTCATGTAATGGATTTTATAAATATACAAACAATTTTGTTTTATAGTTTATAGATTAATATTTAACACCTTAATTAATAAAACAAGGTTCATAGGTCAAAAATCATCAGAAAAGGACAGTTGTTTATTTTATATAAAAGAATAATGACTAATATATTCATTATTAGACAATTGAAACTAATATATTATTAAACAATTTCTGTTACAGTAACAATAATGAGAATTTATAGTTGGAATTTTGTAGAAGAATGATTAAAAACGACACTATTACAAAATTAATACAAAACAATCAAGATTACCAATACCCGACATCAAACATAGGTGATAACTAATTAATATTAATACATAGAGTAATTATAAATGATCATTATAAAATTTTATTTTATTAATATGGTTTTGAAATTTCAAATTCTGATAAATATTCTTATTATACAAAATCTTATTATGCATCTGACTAAGTGAGGAAACATGGCATTAGTTTTTCAACTCAAAATTTCTTTATTTGAGAAAATAATTTAATGAAACAAATTTCATTTAAATATTGTTTATAATACATATTATATATATATATATATATAATATTATGTATTACCTTTATTCATGGTATTTTACCTATAAGATCAATCATTATATCTTTAAATGGGTTTTGATTAAAATAATACTCATGCTTCAAGAGGTATTAATAATCAATTATTTAACATGGGTTATAATAATTATTCATTTAAAATTATCATATGATATTAGTTTGTAATATCTTATTCTAGTATTATATTTTATTTCCACCTTATTTATTTGAAATCATCTTTCCCACTATATTCTTCTTCAATGATGATTCTTCTGTTTCATTAAAATGAATTTTTTTAAGAATAATTATTATTAATATTAATCAATATTTCTCCCAAATTTATTTAATAACTTCTTAGAAATATTATCCTCTCCCTAATTTAAAATCTATTGTTTTTTATCTTGATGATCCATTTATTCCCCTTGATTCATTTCAAATAATAATTTTCACTCTTCTTTTAACGATGTATGTTTTAAATATTGTTATTTCAAAATGTTCTAATGGTTTATCTATACATTAAATTTAAAAAGGACTGGGATACACTTCTCATTTTTCATGATAACCATTATGCCATTACATGTATTTTTTGGTAAAAATTTATAATATGTTTGTAATAGTATTTCTACTTGAATTTTTTTTTAAAAAACATCTTTATTCATTAATGTTTTAAATGTGTTTTTCAGTTATACATATTTTTACTTTATTTAGCCACCAAGGATTATATTATATGAATGGATGATTTATATGATATTAGGATTTGATTTAGTTTTTAAAATTCGGATTTCAATGTACTTTGACCTCTTAAGTTCATGTAATGTAATATTTTTTAATGGTTTATGCAACTCATTATTTCTTCAAAGTGTTTTATATTATATTTTTATGCATAAATAAATGTGGAACTCATATGGATAGATAATTAACTATGGGGTCGTATTTCACACTTCTATGAATTTTTTAGGGTTTCATTTCATATGAAATGATGAACTTTTTTATTAATTATATTATGGATATTTTTTATATGTTTGTAGTTAAGGATATAAATTAATTCTGGTTCATTAATTTTTTAATTAGTTGGTGGAATATTTTTTCTCATGTTTGATGTGTGATTGAGATACAGGATTCCCTGGTTATAGGATTATTTAATTAAAGAGGTGTAGGATGAATTTTCTATATTTCTTTTATATGAATGAGATTTAGGAAGCTTTGTTCATTAGTATTTGCGTGGATATGGTTCAAGAATATTTTATCATAGGAATCTATTTTCAAATATTTTTTCTTATATTTGAATGATGTTTCACTATTTTGTACTTATTAATATTCCGCATTTATGATTTCCTGGATCATTTTTGTTGAATAACACTTTTGAATCATTTATCTATATATATACTAAAGCAGGTTTTTTTCCACCACGTTTCACTCCCACATCACATTACTCTACACACTATTACCCAACTTCAATCCTACAACCTAATTTCTATACACCCAACTCACGATATACCTCCGCAACTCAAACTACCGAAAACCCCTCCGCCTCCATCTCCTTTGTCAGACGATTCCTCCACCGCCTTTTTCTTCGTCCGAAGATTTCACCACGATCGACTCCCGCAATGCCTTTCTCCTCACCCGATTACCAAACTTCATTCCCACGAATTAATTTCCATACACATGAATTGCGATTTTCCTCCGCACCACAACCGTCTGAAAACCCCTCCACCGCCTCCTTCTTCGTCTGAGGATTTCATGATGATCATTCTCCAAAATATAAGGTCAGCACTTCTTTTCGGCACTCCCTCATCACCTATCCAGAAATCTGCAATCTGGGGTTTGGTAATCTACTCTCTTCGGTCTATGAAATCTAGGGTTTAACGTTATTCGTAATCAGCTACCAGCGCTCCATCATCATCGAACACCTTTGATTCCTTCATGTACCTCTTATACGGTAACTCCAAAATCATCCACCATCAACTTATCATCTACTTTTATCTAAAATATATACTATTCTACTCAGCCGGTTATGACGGTTTCTTCTTGGTTTAGCTCCCAAAATCCCTTCCGCTATAAGTATATTATCCTACTAGATTACAATACTTATCATCCCTTCTGTTCTTCTTTATTTTATTTACAGTTTCACATATCGTAATAAAACATTTATACTACATTATCCTATTTCAATAGTCCAATTATTACTTGTCTTCAACATTTACCTTTTTCATATTAGAGTAAATAAACAACTCTACAGCCAAACATAGCAGTAACCGATCATATATTTTCATTGATTAGTGGATCATGTAATATATATCTGTAATGAACCATTTTTTAGGGTAGTGGTAGAACATGTTTTGTCATTGATCATGTGGGTCATACATTTTGTTTGGGTAGTGGATCATGTAACTCATTAGAGCAGTGGACCATGTGTTTAATTGATTAGTGGATCATGTGTTTAATTAGATCAATTATACATTTTTAAAAGTAGTGGATAAAAGTATTTTAGAGAAAAAGATCATGTATTTAAGTGCAGCAGATCATGCATTAGAGCAAGGGATAATTGTATTGGTTGATCTAAAAATCACATATCATTTTGATGGATTAGTGGATCATTTTTTCTTTTATTTTAGTTATTAGTTTCTTTGGGAGAATTGGATAATGTTTTAAATTATTTGTTACTTATGCCAAGAAAATTTTGTATATCTTTATACTTAATTATTCCATATTGAGGATGTATCCATATTTTATAGAAGTTGGTCCTTTTATGCCTGACAATTTTTAGTTATGTGGCTTGATTCAGTGTCTTCCTTGACCCACCATGGTCATGAAAAATTACTTGGATCCACAAAATGGTTGACATTCAATTAAATACAACAATTTTTATCATAATAAATATTAGTTGCATAGAAACATATGATATTTTATTTTATATTGGAAACATGATAAATAATTCAATTTCAATTCTAATAATAATCTTTTTTTATAAGTACAGAACATATGGAAATTGAAAAATTCTCTTTTTTACCTACATGTTTTATCATTCATTAAGAAATATAATGTTCCCACTCATTGAAGAACCATGATCGACAAAATATTTCATTTAATTCTTCACACGCTTTGCCTCAGCACTGATGATCACCCATTAGACACAAGCATTGATGATGGAGATGATATAGTATGTAATTTTTTGGTTTTCAGAAAAGTCATGCACTTATATGAGTTTTCATATTGTATATGCACTTATTAATGGAAAATGTTTTTATCATTTAATCCACAAATTCATTGATTTTTTAGGAAATTAGAACTACTGTGATAGTTCATTTGAGATTTACAATGACCTAAAGCATGATGTTCATGATGTTAAACTAAGCATTAGAGGCAAAAATGTATAGGAGATATTACTTTTTATACACCCTGGATTTAGTTTTTTATTTTTGTGTTGTTTTTTCTTTTTAACTATGTGTTCATTGAAAATTCTTAAGATCATGTATGATTGATGTTTTGAATGTGTTTAATGTTAGGACTTAACAATGTTACTTCCATGTGGGTTATAGGAATGGGATTCCAGTGATCTGTTCTTTCCTAAAAGTATGCTTCACAAATTTAAATCTCCTGGGAACCATTTGACTATGAAAAATGTATTTTGGTTTATATTTTCAAGGGATAGGTTTAACTGAACATTGTATTTTCATAATTCATTTTTTTATTTATTTTTGTTGGATCATCCATGCACAATTTTGATCATCCATGATATTTTCCAGAAGGTATGATTCAATAATTTGAAAAGAGAAATATGATAACTCTTACGGGAAATGGTGATATTGATTCTTCAGTACCATATTTATTTCCCATATTGTTAGTTATAATTATATATATATATATATATCTTCATGCGACTGCTCCTCTAACTTGATCTTCGCCTCTGCCTCCTTCACGGCCACCGCCTAGGTATCCTCCACCTTCATCCCCCCATCTCCTCTTATGCCTTAGTATCCTCCACCACCTCAGTATCCACCTCTACCTCCTCCTCTGCCATTATCCTGCTCTTCCATCCCATGGAACACTTCCTCCTTCCTGTGTTTCCCTTCCTCCTCTTTTCTGATTCAACCACCCTCTCCCTGCCCAACAACCATTCCATCCTCACAAAACCCTACCACGATTATTTCGTAATGAGGTGTTCAAAGAAAATAAAAATGATGATTCATTAGATCCCTTCTACGGTTGAGGTGAATGAATGTTACAAGAAATATACAGTGAACATGGGATTTAGTTTCATGAATAAAAGCTCAAATAAAACTGATGATGGTAAGTTCTCTTGTTTCATTCTTTGTTATTCTTGAAAAGGAACGTATTTTTAAACGTTTTAAATACTATAATGACCCTCCCTTCATCATGCGGACATTTTATTTACAGGTCTATACAAAGAATCGATCTCTTGATGTTAAATATCCATTGTGTTTTTGGGTTCAATCTCATTATTTTCATATGAAGGATTTAATATTTCTTCACGCAGTCTGTAGGTATTTATGTTAATTTATTTTTTGTGCTTCTTCATGTTTCATGCTTCATGAAGTTCCACAAGAAACCAATCCATCACCTCTTGGCATAAACCTTCACTACATCAGCATGTTTCTATTATCGGAAGTGATGTTAATTTGTTTCAATTTCTTATTTGTCCGTGTGATTCTCCTTTTTTGTGAAGGTATGTCACTGCTATAAGAATTTCTATTTCTTTACTGTTAGTTGATTTATTTTAAAAACTTATTTTTCAATGGGTTATTTTTTATTTATTGTGAACTGATTAATGTTTACTTCCAAATTCATTAATCAAATTTTGAATGATTCTATATTTTGAACTAAATTTTTGAGTGCAAGTGCCATACCATGGGTGAAATTCACAAAAAATTCGATATAGAAACACACAACAATTTAAAAAGTTGTAGTAACACACCATGAAAAGGCTTTAGACCAAGTAGGATTGTGTTCGGAGTTTCATATTACCATTCTTAGTAAAAAATTTCACCCCTTTTAATTTTCTAATTTTTGTCTGTAATTTGACTATTATAAGCAGTTTCCATTATGTTTTCAAACATTGTATAGTGCCAAAATATCCCTAATTACTATAAATTATTAATTGTTTTTTTATATTCTTACATATATGACCAAAATTAGTCTACATGTGCCTCTTCCATATTTCTTTGTAGTGATAAATAAGATGAAGCGTATTCATTTCAATTAATAATTCTATTGTGGATGAAATAAAGGATCTGACACTATACTATCAATCATGCATGATTACATCTATCAAATGGGGGTTGCTACAAATTCCTGAGATTCTATTAACATGTTTTGTTTTTCTATATTAGTTCCCTTATTAGTAACTGTTAAAAAAATCAAAGGTATCTTGACTCTCTATTTTGATGTTCTCCTCACATGAAAGACTATTCTATTATAATTTCACTAAAATTTCAAATTTTGACAAAACTAAATGTCTTTTATCCACACCATACATTAAAGGCCTTTTCCAATAACATATTGATGTGACATAAATACTCTTACAAAGAGCAGTTATGTGACCCACTGCATTTTATATCCTTGCATTAAATGCCTTTTTTTAATCTTAGTATTATTTTTCTATGTATAATTTCACTATAATTTTATTTTCTATATATAGGAATTATAGTGTATGATTTCTCTGATGATAAGGGCTTATTTGTTTACAGTTTCAAAAATTGATCACACGGTGTTTTCCAATATCAGTATTTAGTGAAACACAACTCAGTTGGATTGAACTCCATATGGTTTTCCTTCTAGAGGAATGTCATGTGGATCTACAGTGAGAATCACATAATAATAACGATACATTCCCTCAGTATATGGGATATGGTGTGACCATTTTTTTTCAAGGTAGGAATTTTATGTCTTTTTGGTAACCACTTTGTCTGTTTTTAGTGTTTAGATTCAGTTATATAATTATCATGTAAAAATAAATAAGGATTTTTAATGTAGTCACTAGTCATTCAGAATAATGTATTTACGCATTTCCTATTAATTTTAGTTAGTATTTATTTTGACGCTATCAAGCCATTTTCTGATTTTTCTTGTGAAATTCAATGTTTAGTTTGGGTGGGTTGATTTGATCAATGAGGACCTGCCATCAGTGGATTCTGTTTCTCTTTTATATTTCTAATATTTTTATTTTTTTATATGGATTGTAGAAGTTTTCCTAATCCAAGAGGTGAGATTTGAAGAAGGCATCATGTGATCACAACCCCTGTGATGTTGAATCCTTCGCTACACACAAGGATCTATTCTCACCTGGAAAAACTCTAAGGGGTAGAGGTTTACAGGGAAATGATAGATCCCAAGATATGTATGTGAAGTCGTTAGTTTAGAAATTAAAATCAGATATCACTGCTCTTTTTGTGATTTGAATGATCCATCCACGAGAATGATTATTAGGAAGGGTGTCATTGTCCATGTTACTGAAAATCAAGATGCAAGATCAGAGTGTTTCCAGATCATAATGATCCTTATCGCCTATATTATTCTTCATGAAGGGAAGAATCCATGGAAGGGTAATTACCTCTCAAAGCGCACACTTTTGATTCATCATCCATTTGGATGAGATGAAAAACATGGTGGTTCATTTTTGAGTACGCATCAATGGTCTTAATTGGATCTACTTGCTTTTGAAAATTTTTTGGGACATTTATTCTTCCTTTATTGTTCCTATCACGCTAGAATAATATACTATGAAGGCTTTATATGGCCACGTTGTAAGGGTCCTCGAAGAATTTGATCGTGCATCCTTGCACGAATTTCAACATGAAGGGTCACTCTGAGGATACATGCACGCGAAATTTCAAAGTCGAAAGAGCATGGACGCCACACCCAAATGTGAACCCAGTAAGGGCCTTTTTATGGTGGATCCAGTTGTGATGTTCTAACCCGTCGGGGAGACTATAGTAGTGTAACAAGTGACAATGCACTCCACTAGAATGCACCTTTTCCATGGTGCTTCCATGAGTAGGATGTGTCTATTAGTCGATAGAATTCCCCAATTCAAACTGTATTATGTAGTTTAAACAAATTTTGTTTAAAAATTCTTTCATTTTCTTTTCATAATATCACAGTCACATTAATACCTATGTTACTTCATTCATGTTTTTTTTCCAATGTACTTCTCTAATTACTGTCCTTTTCATTTATTCATGTTTTTGTAGTTAGATACTTATAAATTCATGTATTCTTATTTTAAACATTCTTTCATGTTCTTTTCTTTTTAAATTATTCTTTTTTTAGGTTTTCAACTAATTTTATTTTCCATCTATATTCTCCAATATATTTTCCTCATCTTCTCCATCATGCATTTGTATGGTTTATAATTTATAGCGATGATATACTTATGTTTACCTTTATATATTCAAATATATTCTTCAATATGTTTTCAATATTCTCTTATATATTCTCCAATGTTATTTTCTGTTACTTATTTTTCATATATTTTCAATTCTCTATATTTATTATAATTATAGTTCAATATTAATTATCAGTATTGTTTTTCAATTTATTCAATATTCATGATCTTTATTAACTTGGAAATAATGTTTTTCCTTTTTGAAATTATGTATTGAACGTATTGTCATGCGAATGTATGGGTAAGTACTAGTTTTTATAATTTAATACATATTCCTTTAATAATGACTTGTGATTTATGGTTATAATTCCTACTTGTATCTATATTATACCTATATTCTATTCCAATGTTCACATTGATGATTATTTTTCCCATAAAAGAATATGAGATCACCCATTTTAGATGGATTAATATACATGGTTATGAATTGAATAAATATAGATGATTTTACTGTAAGGGAATCTAATGTGAATAATTTTTTTGATATATGAATTATTTCTTAAGAGTTAACCAGTTGTTTATATTTTGGGGTAAATTTTGATGATTAAAAAAGACATGAGATTTTCTGGTTGATGTTCTGTCCAAATTAACTAAAAATATATATCTAAAAAGTATTGATAATGTGTTTTAATGAAATATTTTATTTCATTCAGGTAATTAATAGAATCATTAGTTGGGGATCCTATAGTTTCCATATTGAACAAATTATATAAAAATTATATGTTTACAGATGGTTTTTATAAGTAACACAACAGAAACCTCATTGGGGAATATATATAAGGAATTTAACACTTACCATAATGATAAACTTCTTTCCCATTAATTTATCTATATATCTCTACCTTCTATCCTAAAAACCAACCTTGAAAACATCTATGTATAAATATAGACCATGTGTAGCCATGATACTCCAATAATAATCCATTTTTTCAAGGGAAATAATATCACCTAATATATTTTAAATAATAAAAAATAGAATTTAAAGAACAATTTTGGTAAATATAACCATAACAATTCTAACAGATACATTTTAAATTAAAAAAAATTATGAATAAATGATTACTTTTTTAAAAAACTCCCTTTAAAAATAATTCAAAAAACACATCATTATAAGAATAAATTAATAAATCCCACTTTTAGATATTATTTAGAATAATTTTATTTGAAAATATATATTTCTTTAACCTCATGTTGGATATAAAACCATGTTTTATAATGAATTACGATCTTTATAAAATAATTATTGAAATCCCACAGATAAAGATTTATCAGAAATCACTTACCAATAATAATATAACTCTCAATCATTTTGTGAATTAATTTTCAAATATATGTTATTTTTTAATTTTATGTTTGAATAAATTCATTGTTTATCTTACGTTACGTGAAATAATATTTTATTTTTCTCTTAGTCAAAATTATGAGTTTTTACTTTCAATACATGCAAAACAGAGTTTAAACCTAACATGATATACTAATAAAATATTATTATTTATTATAATAGTTATAAACAAGCCTTTGTAATAGAGGGTATGAAAATTGTTAACCAAATAATTAAAAAATTATTTACTGATGTGTATAAAATTATTTCATTGGTGAACAATTAATTAGAAATGAATATATAATCTTTTCATAAAAATAATGTAATATTTTAATGAAAAATTATTTTTTTATAGAAATGTGTGTTTTATATCAATAAATAAACCAAATTATTATTAGTTTATTATATAAATGAAAAATACCTTTTAATAATAAATAAAATTCTTAACACTCATCTAAAATGTTTTCTAGCAAATGTATAAGAATAAATATGATTTCACTCTTACAAATGTATTTTTCGAAACATTAATTTTTCTACTTTTAATGGTTAAATTATATGAAATAAATACTTTTAAAATATTAAAAATTATTTTCATAAAATAGAAAATGAATTATATTGGAGGATAAAATATAACATTTGTTGACATTTTTGTAATTTTATAAAATGTTTCATTTTTTGATGTGTACCGAAAAATATAAAATTTTTATTGAAAATATCCTTTTTTATTAACAAATTTATAATGATAAATTATATAATAAATTTTTTTAACGTAATTATTTAAAATATAAATATATTAATCCAATTTATATCATCAGAATCATTTTTATATTGATATTGGGTATAAATGTTTTGTAAAAATTACTTCATTTTCACTTCCAAAAACAGACTTTTTAATGCATCTATTATATAAATTTTAAATTAAATATCTCTAATTCATAAAATAAAATATGTAAATATTTATTATATATTTTTAAAAAGTATAATTTATATTATCTATGTTGTTTAAATTAATTATTGACAATAAATATAAGTGAAAAAATGATAATTTTAATTAATGACATTAATGATAAAATAATATTGTTCTAATTACTTGAATTTATATTAAGATTATTTTTTCACAAACCTAAGATTAGTATTTAATGAAATTGAATTAATATTTAAAATTATTGGGTATTAATTATCTAATAAATAAATTTTTAATGACAGTCTAAGATGATAAATTACAATGTTAAAAAAGGAAACATGTTACCTTGTTAAATACTATAATGATAAAATTGGGTAAACATAATGTTTAAGGAACAATAGGATAAAAATTTATTTTTTTTTCTGTATGTATTACTCAACCAAGTAATACCTCCCCAAAATTATTGTTAAATTATTAATCAACATGAGATGAGGTAGACCTCCCAATAGGAAATAATTTTGGTCATTTACTATAATGTCACTACTCATTTATATATGGGCACTCACCCTCCACTTCAGATCTCTCAAGAAATTTGAATCAACCAAAACCATCCAAAATTACATACCATTTTCCCTCACATCATAATGTGAGAATTATTTTTGGCAATAAGCCATCATTGGTTTGATGATATTGCAAGCCGATAGAGGATACCAAAAGAAAAGGTAACATTCATCAAAGACTGTTTCTGTTTTACTTAATTCTAAAACCCTATAATATTTTATATCATCATTTTATAATACATTACTATATTAAAAATAAAGTCACTTTTTTTATAATGTAATTACCAAAATTTATCGAAACATCCATCAAATGGGTTATAAAATCATTATTCCTGTGTACTAGAAACTACCGCCTCACGAACTGATGTCGCTTGTTTTTTCCATTAAAACATATCACATATTATCATAGGGATTGATTTATTATTTATATATCTTATATATTATGTTTATGATTATATTTTTAATTATAAATTTTTGTATCATGAATTAATTCTTGATTTCCAATTTTTGAGAATATGATAACGCCGTTTGTGTCTCTGTCAGACTACCGTATCGTGATGTGATGTGATCCATTCATACTCTAAATAGTATTTATTAAGGATGATATTAATCAAAATATATGATATATATTACATAAAATGATTTTGTATTGGTAATATATCCTATATTTTTCATTTTATCAACTCAAAAAAATTAAATCGATGTCCAAGCATTATTATGACATTCCATCTCCATGAATAATGTATTTCATTTCATATTTCAATGTTTATAAATAACTATATATACTCCTGTCTTATTTACCACTAATTTATTTTATATAGCTAATATGGGTCCCATGAATATATTTTAGGATTATTTTACATAATATTAATTTTATTAACATATTCATTTTATGAAATTACTTTTATGGGGTTTATGATTAAAATTTCATGAAATAGGTAAGATATTTTTGTCTTAATATACCATCATTGAGACATATGTTATTTTATGAAATGTTATTCTTCTATGAGGTATATATACATACCCATTTAAATGTATTATAATCTATCTATTCATTTTCACTAGAATTTATATTTCATTTTATGTTACTCCATCATGTGGTTTATGAATCAATGTTACTTAAGTTATAATGGTTTTACCATAAAATCTCATCATTAATAAGCATCGGTTATTATTAAGGTGAAAAATACTGACATCACATTATCTGTCTCTCTATAATTATAATGAATTGTATTATTTTAATTTTTTATTACTAATATGTTCATGAAATGGTTCCATTTTCATTAAATGTTAATGTTTTTCTTTTTAAAGGTCCTTTTGTAAATTGAGACGCATAAATTTTACATCAATGATACAAAAAAGATAAATATTGGATTTTAAAAAAAATTTAAACATTATTACCATGATGGATTAAGGTAATCTAGTTCCACACTAATGTATACAATGGTTATATAACATTTCAAAAAAAAATTCACCATCTTGGGTGAAAAATTATTTATTTAAGCACAATGAATTGGATCAAATTCAATATGAAAGAGAATAATGAAGAAACATGAACAATTACAGAGGTACATAAAAATTAGAGGGAATATAATCATGAAACACCTGTTGTGGGACACAAATTTATTAGAGTAGAGTTTTTTATGTCATAATAACAGATATGATAAAACATCAAGGGGAGGGGCATGTGGCGAATAAGGAAAAAATTCCAGAGATCCAAGTTGTGAGTCATATTATTGGTGTTCAATGAATGAGCGATTTTCAAAATATCCATAACCAAAACATTTAAATGTTGAAATTATTGAATGATTCATCAACCAATGGATTATAAATGATAATTTAAATTCAATGACTAGTACTATTATAGATTAGAGATTGGAGGGAAAATAATGGGGTTTGAGAATTTCATCAAGGGGGGAGAATATAGTTTTCTAATATGGGGATGGAGAACTTATTTTAATAGATAATAAATGATTATATATGATATCATTAACTATTTTTAATTCATACATTTCATTATTTATATGACCATGAACTATAATTGAAATCATTTAAGAGAAGTATTTGTTTATATTTATCTTTTATATGTTCTTAATTTATTCCTTCCCATTTTTTCCATTATGGGATATTTTACTCTCATAAAAAAATTTAATTAATATTTTAATTGAGGAGAATCAAACTCAATAATATTTTTAAAATTTTATCCTCGATATAGTATATTGATACGTTGAGTAATTGGACTTGTTGAATATGAAAATATAGGTTAATTAAAACTAAAAAATATGATTTACATGTTTGATTAGTTATATAGGTGAAACTATTATTTTT
This sequence comes from Viscum album, assembly GCA_963277665.1. NCBI lineage: Eukaryota > Viridiplantae > Streptophyta > Magnoliopsida > Santalales > Viscaceae > Viscum > Viscum album. The sequence continues at coordinate 1,225,637,457 of OY728127.1, read as the reverse complement.
AAAAATCATTCATTCATCATGATTCATCAAAAAAAATTCCACTCCAATAATATTTCTATATGTCTCCATCCTATAACTATAGATTAGTTTCTAATAATTTTTAACACTTTATTCTCAATTCATCATTGTTTACTATAAATCTATTCATGTTCTTCACTCCATATTTTCCCAATACGTTATTTAGTTTAATAAAAATAAATCCCTTGGAAAACTCACAAAATGTCTCTTTGTTTAAAACCTTATTTCCTCTTTACTAGAATTAGTATGAAAATTTAATATTGATATTTTGATATGAAAAATTGTTTGAATTAATAGTCACGATGACTGTCTAAACTTTTCTATTGTTATATGATATGACATTATAGTAAAAATATTTACTAAATGACCTATTATACATATATTTTATGATATGCATATATATTCATTTGGAATACTAAAAAAGGTATGATTTTTTTAGATCTAATAAACAAGTGTTTTTCATCATAATTCATGTAATCAGATGTTGTATGAATAAGATCAAATATAAATGATAATGATTAATTATATTTTTTAGGTATAATATATGTGAGTTAATTTCTATTTTATTTTGAAATTTCATTTGGGATAGAAGTACCATTCAATATGAAACCTACTGATTTAGTTTTTTTCCTAGGTATGACACAATATACAACCATCACTAAAAAATTCATTAGAGAACACTTTATTAACTCACTAACCACATTAGTTTTTAGTATGGTTCATATAGTTGTCTAATTATTTGATGATTAATTTTTTGGATAAAGTGGTATTTTCTTGTTCGAGTTTATTTGTTGGGGGAAATATATAATATGATGGAATGGGTTTTAATTTATTATTTTCAATTTAAGATGAATGATATTTATTGAAGTATTTAATGTGTTTCATGAATCAGTTAAATAATCTACTTTTATTTTTGGATTTCCTTCAAAACGCTCTAATCTATGTGAATCGTTATATATAACATTAGTATTTGAAGATAAATTATTAAATAATGATTACATATACTAAATTTTCTACATTGAGATTATTCATAGAAAATTAATGTTTTTCATTAGACTTTATGCATTGATTATTACATATACCAACATTACATATGATAAATTCACTGAATTTTTTATTATTATTAAAAAAATTAGATTTTTCATTGGTATTTAAGTGGGCATATTAATCATTTTGTAGATTTAATTACTGATACTTTTACATACATGTTTTTAGGATAGTGCGTGTTATCGATCTATTTGGCATTAGTTTAGTTCAAAAGTCAACTTTGGATATAATAGTTCTTATTTACTACCATATAACCCTTTTTAGTATTGTATTTTTGGGTATTCTATTTTTATGTATTTAAATTGTATTTTCCCAAGATAGAATAGTTTATTAATTTTTTCGTAACATTTATTACATTTTTTATGATATTATTTAACCAAATATTTTTATTAGTTATCGTGGATTGGGAGATTAAATAATTCCTTTAAAACTATATATATTAATTCCTAACAATTCATGATTTACTCATTTAGATATAGATTTTAACATACTGATTTTCTAATATAGGATATAGGGTCACTGATATTCTTATCCCCAATAAAAGGATGGGTTTCAATGGTTATTAGTATATAAAATGGTGAATCATATATTTTGTTTTTCATTTATATGTACGAGTTAATGTAGGGATATGTGGGATTTGGGTGAGGTTGGTTAAAAAAGGATAAATATATTCATTGGATATTGATTGGGACCCAAACATAAAATAGGGATCAGGGTAACAAACATTATGAACCTAACTTTTTGAATGATGTTTTGATACCCAAACCAGTTCACAACCTGACCATATGCACAGTCATTGATTTCTAATGGAAAATAATTGGAAAAAATGATAAAAATAAGTCTATTGAAATCCTTTTACATTTATCTACATAAAAAAAATGATAAACAAATAATCTTAATGAAAAAACATAATTATTAAAATGTGTTGGGAATAATATTAATAAGGGTATATTTGACTTTTAAAAATATATCTTCTATAAAAAGAAAACATTCATGCACAAATTTCACTCATGTCCCTATACACCATTCTCAATATTTCAGATCTCTGTGATTGATGTTGAACACATTACTAACAAAGATCAATTACTTTTTATTACCTTCATCACCTCCAACAACATCAATATATACCCCATGTTGCACATGTTGGGAGTATTTATAAAAAAATATATTTTCTATAACTACTCCATGATAATCCCATACATGAGTGGTACTAATATTATAGGATGATATACTATTTATATACCATTTTCAAATAAATTAGATTTAGGAGGAAAACTGTTTCAAATCATCATTTTATTCCATTATGAATTAATTTAAAAGCTATTTCAAAAAGCCTGTCAACTATAGAAATTTAGATACATATTGTGATAATCCATAAATGAATGATAGTCTTGTATAAACCCCAAAAGTCATAACTATAGTGATCTGAAATAATTTTTTTTTCTATAATGAACTGATACATTTGATTCTTGAAACTTGAACTATATCAAATCGGTTGTGCCACATGTAACACCGAAGTATCACAAAATTCGACAAAAATGAAAAAACACAAATTAAAAATATATGAATAATAAAATAATTAGTATGTAATATGATAATAATAAATTAAAAAATTGTATATTATTATTCAATTTTATTAATATTTTAAAAAGGTATCATTTTGAAGAACCATTTAATAAACGGGTATTATATTTATTGTTAATAAATTAAAAACTGATTATAGATAAACTTTTATCATAATAGGTGATATCTATACTGATAAAATAATATTAAATTATAAAATTTTATATAAATATATATGAAATAATATTAAAAACAACTCAAGAATACAAAATTCATTTTTTAAATAAATGATATATTTCATAACAAGATTTAATTTCAATGAAAAGATAAATTACAAATTTTACAATTTTAATGTAAAAATTATAAATTCATTTTACGTCTATGAATGTCAATTTTTTCATATGACGAATTTCATGGAATTTTCAAAAAATATTTATTTGAGATGAATAATAAAAATAACATTTATACAAATAACATGAATTTTATTATTATATAAATATAAATTGTAAATTAAGAATATATTTTTACCAAAACAAATAAATTCTATATAAGTGAATTTATCATTTTAATTTTTTTTAATTTAATAATCAATTTTTTACATTTTAGAATTTTTGTTATATTTTTCACAACAATATGTATTTAATAAATTAGCATCATTTAATTGAAATACATTTTTATCATTTTTAATATTTTAATATTATTATATGGATTTGAAATATCGATGAATTATTTCAAATATAAAAATAATGACCATTTTATTTTTGGGCATAATGGATAAACTATAAACGAAAATTCTATTTTTGTTGGCGAAAAATAAAGTTTTAGAATGAGTAGACATAGAGGTAAATGAAAAAATATATATAAGTTGTTTATAATTGGGTTTTGGAAATTTCTATTGCCTTTTTCACATCTACAATAAATTATTTTCCAATTTTAGAGCCTTTTTCCTTGAGGATAACATCCAATTGTTGAATGTTTTTGTGAGTTAAAAAAATTCCACTCATTTTCCCATATAAAAGGGGAAATCCTATACATAATTACATTTACACTAAACCCAATATTTTAAAAAAAATCTCAGCAATACTCTCCATAACACTCATATAAAGACTTAAAATATTTTTTTACTCTAATATTATAATTACTCAAGGGTTTAATCCCATTCAGAAAAGAAATAATAGAAGAAGCCAAGTATAATAACCCAAAATCATTTTATTTATATTATATATATTTTTGTACATTCATTTTTATATAAATTTATTCTCACCATATCATAAATTAACACATATAATCCTTATTATACTATTATTTTTTTATAAATATTTTAGAAGTACTAAAAAACCTCCCATTTTCATTTATTAACAATGAGACTAGATTATTTTATTGTACAGAATACCATCTACAAGATATAACATGTGTCAGTTAACATCACTAACATACAAGGATGGTCATAATTACGAAATAAATATATAATTATTATATTGTTAAAATATTTTATAATCATAAATTATAAAAATATTTTTCCATTTCAACAATCTATGGAGATTTAAATGATCATCACTATATATGTGTGGACCACCAACTCTATAGAATGATTGATTTCAATTTAAGTTTTCCTCACCACCTTACATGGATGGTGAATTTAATGATATTATTATATAAATATGACTAAGGGTATATTGGGGGAAATCATACAACCTATTAAGGATAATAAAAAAGTAATTATCATTAATTCAATCATTTAAAATTTATGTACGAGGAGGAAACACTGGAATTCAAATTATTTAACATTTTAATATCTATAAAATATTCCTATAAATACATTATAATCCTTATAAAACACTCTAATAAACTCTAAATGATATTTTTATGGAAAATTTATTATAATATTTCATCAAAATCACCTAATAATCGTCATAAATCATTCTATATTCATTTTTATGCCATTTTGTTAAGATACAAGATCAATTAAATGAAATTATATCATTGATGATTTTAGAAAAATTATTACAGGTATAATATGATGTCAATTCATAAATAAATATTTTTTTAGCTTTGAAATTGAAATATCAATATTGAACTCATTAATTATGAAAACACTATTCCGTAGGTTAAAATCACCAAAAAAATATTCACTATTGAATTTATCATCTAGGATGTTAACATATGTATTATTGAAATGAAATTTGGAACTCATAATTAATTAATACTCATCTATTGTGATATTTATAATGAAATTTTAATTCTGAAATTTTGGGTAATAAATAAAATGAACACCACTATTGCAAAACAAGTTAAAACATATCAATAATTCCTACATGTGATAATAAAAATACTCAATAATTAAAAATAATAAATATATTTAATAATAATAGTTTAATTTTATAAAAAATATTCAAATGAACGTTTTATGAAATAGTAAATAAGTAAATTTTATATATTAAATCTTAGAGTGAATTAAACTATAATGGGAAAGAAGATAATGGTTCACTGTCGCAAAATAATTTTTCATGATACATAATTTATTTTTTTCAAATAATATAAAGGAATTAGGAGAAATGATAATATTGAATATAAAATATCTTGAATTTTTTTAGGTAAACTTATTTTAACAGAAACATCAATACCTCACACTTTTATTAGGGTTTGATTAAATGATAGTCAATATGAATGTGGTTTCCCTAACTGTAATCTTTTCATGGGGTAATAATCACTCAAGATTTACTATTATCATCAAATGTTATTCAAATAAAAATAACTATGCTTCTTTTTTACAAATTATTTTAATGGGGAATCATGTTTCACACATATTTGTTCATCCTTGAAATTTAAATTGTTTCTCTAAAATTAATTTTGTTATAAGTAGTTGATAATACTTTTAATTAACTTATCATCTATATCCATTTTTTACATTGTTTAAATTTTCTTATATATCTAATGAAAATATACCTGTTTTTATATTTAAATAAATTTTAACTCATTTATTTAATTGTGAATAAAATATTTAATATCTTCTTAATGATGTTGGGTTTCAATAATGATATTACAATATTCTCTAATGGGTTATCCATCCTTTCCAAATGTTATGTATTATAATATATACAACAATTTATTTTTATAACCTTGATATATTTATAAGAGAAATTAATTTTAATATATTTATAATATGTTCTTAAACAAACTCCCCTACCCTTTTAAAAATGGTTCTTTACACTTCAATATTATAAAATGTTATAGTCATTTTTTAAGTTTCACTTCAATTTTTTAACAATGTTATTTCATTCATCATGTGATTCTTATAGATTATTCTAATATGATTTATTTTGGGAATGAAGTGTTTCTATATCCAATTATTTCTAATGTTTATTTTATGTGATATTTTTTGAAAGGTATAAGAATCAAATTATTTTTTACATGGTATATTTTTGACATTTGTATAATTTGTTTCATCTGGCAGTGATATGTATCAATAATGATGGGTGGGGTCCATTATCACTATATAATTAATATTTAATTGTTAATATCTCATGAAATGACAAAATTTTGATGGAATGGGATACATGAATATTTGTTCACATGTTTCATGTGTTATTGTGGTGTAATAATATGTTTTCACAGGCTTTTTTGTGACTGAGATGCAAGTAGCATTGTTCAAAATTTTATTGTGTGAATGAGATAAGGGAATCATTGTCGAGAACATTTGGATCAATGATATGTGTGAGTTTTTTCAATTTTATTATATAATTGTTTTTTTGGAATCATTTTTCAAATTTTTTTTGAATATGAAGTGAGATTATTTGATTATATGATTTTCTCTGATTAAATTTTTCCCATATTGGTATGATGTCTCACAATTTTATACTTATACTCATGATTATTTTATGATTAAAAAAGATATGTTTATTAACTAACTTTTTTTACTCATGTGTTATTTTATATAAATACTCAGTCTATGACATATGAACTCACAAATGTTATCTATTATTCTCTTACGTATATAAATAATACTAATATGGAAATCTTAGGCTAACATTCTTTTCATTTTTATTATTTAATGAGCATATGTTATCACACATTTAATAGTTTTTTCATTTCACTTTGTGATGAATGAAATTTATACGTATGATATATGTATAATTATATTTTGAGAGAAATTTTTTTTGCATATTTTGAATCTTTTATATGGATTATGAAATTATTTATATGGTTGGATTGATATATAAAACATAAAAATGAAATTATTTTTATTACATAAATTTTTTTATAAATTCACTAAATCTATATTCCTAAAATAATTTTGGATGTTATTTTAATGATATATTTTCATTATGTTATTTAATTATCAGAAAATTATGTCTGAGTTTTCATTGTTTGTATCATAGAATAGTATATATATCATTAGAGATTATGATGATATCATATGAGGATAAAATGAGAGTTATAAATGTCCTCAAGGGTTGTTAATATATGATTTATAATAATTTCATGTTTATAGATAACCTTTTATTTTTGATGAGTTAATATTCACGGTATGATGAAATGATACAAATTGTAAAATGCCTAGGAATAATTATAGTAGAAATGTCTATAAATTATAAACCCTTATAATTTTTTTGGAAAAGAATAGATTATGTGGTTTTATATGAACATATATCCCTATATTAATTCATGAATGTGAATTTGGATTTGGAAAAATTGCACTTAAGAGAATGGACCCTAGAGTGGGAATGTTGGGTATTAACGCAACCATGTGCTGGTGATTGAAAAAGTGGAAAAACTACAAACATGAATATATACTCTATGAAGATATTATTCGATCAATAACATTCTATTTAAAAAAATTATTAGGATCTTATTCTCTAATTAAATAAATTTATTAGGTTAATAACTATGATTGAAGACAAATAAGATTCACAAAATTTTAACCCATAAAGTTACAACAATTACCATGAATGGAATTGTTGAGGTGAAAGTATCATAGGCTTAAATAATGGTTTCATTGGAAGAAACATTTTAAGATTGACCATTCAAATCCATTTACTATTATTGTTCTCGATATTGTTATAATAGTTTTGGTTATAGTATTTGGTCGACAAATGGTAATGAGGATAAAGAAGTGAAATGTGTATATCATAGAAACCTAATTTTATTATATATAAACAAGGGTGAATACTTAATTTTTTTAGAATCATAGTGTATTCATATTATTATAGAAATGGTGAGTTAAGTAGTCTTACCTAAGGTAGTGTAGTAGATATAATAATTCAAATTATGCTTTGGAAATCAATGATAGTTTTATTTGAGATTGATATTTGTTGATGTGATTTGAGGTGTTTTGAGGGTTATGTGAAAAAAAAAATATTTTTCATTTGAGGTTATACTTTAATGTCTATTAAATAATATTTAATGGGATTAGTAATATTAAAAAGTTATTTTAGAAAAATGAAATTATTATGGGGATTATTATTGAATAACACATCATGGAGGTATGAACAAATCATAGAATTAAATATCTTCTTGAGGATGAAGTAAAAAATATATGATTGATTTTGAAAATTATTCTAGAATATGTTTTTAAATTTGGTATTAATATTGTTTCATTTTTTTGGGGATGTTTGTCTCATTTTATAGATTATACAGAAATGGGTGTTTTTATAAACAAATAACTGAATAAAAAAGTAATTATTTGGGGAATATGTGAATTTTCTAGGATTAAATGTCTTGGTGATTATAATGGTTATACTAAAGGTATACTCTAGAGTATATATGTATAGGGTATAATCAATCAATGCTTCTAGGGAAAAGATAACTTTGTCGATATATATTAAAAAAGTAATTTATATTTCAATTTTTTTTGTTAAATCTGTAATTATAAATATATAAATGATGCTATATTTTAAAATCATCAATGGGTAAATTTAAAAATTTAGAGGACATAATTTACATAATGGGTTAGAATTTAATGACCTGAGTTTTTATATATTATTAATTAGTATGCTCTTTAATATTTGATTTCTCATTTATCCATAAACTAACACAACCCAAAAAAATCATGGAAATTTTAATATAGACTATTAATTTAAAAATTAGTTGACAAATTGGTAATAATCTATTAAATTTAATAAATATTATTATTCTATTTGATTAGTAATATTAATCGGGTTCCCTCCAATGAAACATTTAAAAACAGGTGTTGTATTTTATCTCATGTAATTAATACTGATCATTGTTTAAATATTACGATAATTTTAATTATTTAGATGAATAAACATACAAATCAATATACAATTATATTAAAATATATACAAAACAAAATTAAATACACTTGATGTTTAAATGGGACTTCTAACATAATAAAATTGGTTTCTCTTAATAAATTCTATTTACAATTATAATATATTTTATATTTTTAAAATTTCAAATTTTTAAAAATTATGTCATTTTTTGTTTCAAAATATTAATATTATCATATGATTACTTTTTTATATTTTTCTAAAAAATTTTAATATGATAGTGGAAAATATAATTTTTAAAAATTTCATCACATATAATAGTATATTATTGTGAACAGAAAATGGAATAAAAATATTGTCATATCACCAAATATTTATTTTTCCAGTAAATCTATATTTAAATAAATTAAATTTAAACTGATATTTACATTTTATAAGTTTTGTTATATAATTGATTTAAATTTTATATTGATATTATAAAAAAATTATTTTAAAATTATTTTAATAAAAGTATAATTTTAATCATATTAAATTAAATATAAATTTTGAATTAAATGCTCCAAATTATTTATTAAGGAAATTTTCATATTTTAGTATAATGTATAAATTATCTGGGTAAAAACAATTCACCGTTGGGAAATATAAAAGTTTGAAAATGGGTAAACATAGAGGTAAAATTCCAAACATGTTTTAAACATGATTATAATTGGGTTAGAAAGGTATGAATAGACCTTATCCCTTATCAAAACAATTAATTATCATTTTTGGATCTACCTTCCTTTATAGTGTTGCCCCTTGACTGAAAAGTTTGTGCTATTTAGAAAAATGACACTCTTTCTCACATATAATAGGGGAACTCCAAGCATCACTTTTCCTCAATCGGAAAACCATTATGTTCTACTAAAAATCCCCAAATTTTGAATCAATACTACTAGACTGATTAATTAGGCTCTTCATGATCAAAAAAATATCATAAAATTTTTTAATCCACTTTGCAATGTAGATAGACCAAAAAATGTGGTTTATGTTCTTAACATCTCTTTCATTCTTATAATTTTTTTCTGTGATTTTATTCTACCGTAAATTTTATTACAATCTCATAATGATAGAATTATTATCATTTTTATATATGTATTTAATTATATTGATCTTATAATAAATAACCACCAACAGTTTTCTATTAGAGAAAATATAAATGTTAATTTTATGTTGTGAGGACTACCACCAAGATGATGCAACATCCTTAGTTTTCCATAAATACCATAAATGGATTGAATAAATATGGAATTTAGTTTTTTTCTAATATATTAAAGAAAAATTATTTATTATGAAATTATAATCCCAATTATTCATTTCCTAATTTCTATGGAAAATGAAATTTTTGTACATGCATATGTGCGGAAAACCACAACAATGGAACGATCAATTTTTATTTTAGCATCATCATTTATTTTCATAAATAGTCATGATGGTGATATTAATAGATAAATATTATTTGTACGATGTCATTAATGTTATAATATGATTCATTTTATAGCATATTATTGATATGATCATCAAATGATTATTGTTATTTCCAACATTTAAAATAATTTTACCTAGAAAAAATATTTAATTTACACTATTTAATATTTACATATATAAAAATTAGTCATTAGAATCATTTATAATTATTATATTTCATAGTTATACGTAATAATAATTTTATTATGACATTGGTTTAATGATATTTTGACTAAATCACCACATAATTACCAATAATAAGGTGTGTTCGTGCTTAGGTCGGTTTCACCACCCATTTAAACAATGATATGAAATTATTCCCTAGATGAATATGAAAATATAATTACATTTATAATATTTTATAAGAATATTAATAGTTATTTGTTTCAAGATTAGATACATTAATATTTAACACATTAATTATGAAAACCATCTTTATAGATTAATAATCATCAGAAAATGATTGTTGAATATTTTATCTTACATTACAATGAGTAATATATTTATTAATAGACAATAAAAAAATTCAATTTTTTAATTAATTTAACATTAATGAAATTTTAAAGACAGAATTTTGGATAAGAAATAAAAAACCACCAATTTAATAAAATTAGTACAAAACAATCATGTTCACCAACACCCTACATCGAAAATAGTTGATAACAAATTAATATTAATATATTGAGTAAATAAAAATAAATATTATAAAAGGTAATGTTATTAATATAATTAATTTCATTTAGATAGTGTTTATACTACATATTATATATAAGTAATATAATTAATTATCATAATTCATGGTATTTTCACTTCATTATCAATAACTATATATTTCAATGGGTTTTGATTGAAATATTACTCACGCTCCAAGTGGTGTTCATGATCAATTCTTTTCCATGGGTCATAATAATTATTTGTTGACTATTATCTTAAAATATTAGTCAATCATATATTATTCTGTTGTTATATTCTATTCATACAATAACTTTGGGGATATCATGTTTTACACCAAATTATTCTTCTATGATTATTCATTTGTTTCATTAAAATAAATTTGGCTAAAAATAACTCTAATTCATATTAATCTATATTTCAATTAAATACATGTAATTACATCATGAAAATATTATTCATATCTAACGTAAAATATATTTGTTTAAATCTCCAATTAATTTTTTTTCTCGTTGATTGATTTCAAATAATATGTTTCATTCACCTTCTAATGCTGTGAGTTTTCAACATGGTTATTTCATAATGTTCTAATAGATTTCTTAGATAGAAACTGTAAAAAGGTTTGGAAATCCCAACCCATTTTATCTTGATAACCAATACGTCATTACAATGATTATATTTAGAACCTTTTATAATATGTTTGATAAAATTATTCTCATTACCTTTTAAAAAAGATTCTTTATTCATTAATTTTCTAAATAGGTTTTACATTTACAAGGATTCTCACTTCTACTTAGCCACCATGTTTTATATTTTATAAAGGGACGGTTTTTATGAAATTATTATAGGAATGATTTTTTAAAATGAGTTTTTTGATTTACTTTGACCTCTTAAGTTCATGTTATGTGATATTTTTGAATGGTTTATGAAATAAATATTTTTTTCAATGGGTTTTATTTGAAATTTTACGAATGAATTCATGCGGAAATCATATGTATATTAATTTGAAATTGGGATAGTTTATCACACATTAATACATTATTTAGGGTTTTAAATCAAATTAAATAACGAATTTTTTATTAATTATATTATGGATTTTTAGTTTATATGTGTTTTTTTTACTGATATATATTAATGGTTATTAATATTTTTGTAATGAGTTGGGGATGGATTTGTTCTCGTGATGGAAGTTTGATTGAGATATAATATGCCACGGATATAAGATTATTTTATGAATGAGATGTAGGTATAAATGTTTAATTTCTATGTGAATGTGATTTTGGAATATTTATTCATGAGTTTTTGTGTGGATATGATGTAATAATTATTTATCACATGATTCTATTTTCTTATATTTGTTCGATATTTTAATAATGTTCCATAGTTTTATTCTTATTAATATCTAGAGTTTAGAATTCCATGGATCATTTTTGTTTAATAACACTTTTGAATCATGTATTGTTATATGTTTTTACAGATTCCATGATTAATTACATGTTAATTATGGTTATAATTCCATTGTGTATTTATATTATAACCATATTCTCATCTTATGCTCAAATTGAAGATTATTTTACCCAAATTAAGAATCTTATATCACCCATTTCCTATGGATTCATTTCCATTGTAATGAAGAGAATACATATAGAATATTTGATATTAAAGGTATCTAAACTAAATCCTAATTTGGACATGTTAACGATTTGATAAGAATTAACTAGTGGTTTATATAGTGTAGAAATTTTTTATTATTAGAAAAATACATGAGTTTTTATTGTTTATTTTTTCAAAAAATTAAATACAATTCCAAAAAAAAACATTATTGAGAATGTGTTATTATTAAATATTTTATTTAAGTCAATTAATTAACAGTAAATTTAGTTATGGATCTCATAGTTTCCATAATAAATCACTAGTATAAAAATTATATGTTTAAGTTTTGTTTTTATGAAAACAATAAAAAAACCCAACATGGGAATATATATATATATATAAGGAATGTAACCCTGACCATAATGATATAGTTCATTCTCAATATTTTTTTTGTAAATTTCAACAAGCTATCCTGAAAACCACCATATAACCCATCTATTTAGAAATGTTGACCATATGTATCCAATATTACATAATGATTATCCATTTTCTCATGTGAAATAAAATCCCACAATATATTTTAAATAATAAAAAACCAAAAAACCTAATTTAATTTTTTTGGGAAACAGAAAAAAAACTGTTTCCCATATAAATTTTTAATTACATTTGTTTTATACACAATGCATGGATAGGTTTTACAAAACCTGTACATTAAATTAATTAAAAAAATACAGTATTATAAGAATTCCATAAAAATTCCACCTATAGATATTATTTAGGAAAAATTTATTATATAATGAATATTTTATTAAAATAATATTGGATAGTAAAACCGCGTTTTATAATGAATTATGATTTTTATTAAACAATTCATGAAAACCCAAAGTTAATGATTTATCAGAAATCATTTAATAATATGAATATTACTCCGTGATATTTTTTGATTTAATGTTCAAATATATTATATATTATTTCTAATTTTTTATTACATTAAATTCTATATTTAGATTACATTATTTGAAATACTATCTTATTCATCTCTTAGACAAAAATATGAGATTTATTATCATTCCACTCAAAAAAGAGTTTAATCCAAAAATGGCAAATTAATAAAATATTATTCATTATTATAATAGTTATTCACATGCTTTTGGAATATAGGGTATAAATATTAATAGCTAAATTATAATAACATCATTTAACAATGAGTGTAAAATATATTCTATGGTGACTAATTAATTAGAAATGAATATAAATTATTTTTTAACAAATATTGAAATATTTTTTGAAAAAAAAATAATTTATATGTAAAAAATTGTTTTATATAAATAAATAAACAAAATCACTTTTGGTTAACTATTTTAATGAAAAATATATAAAAATATTAAATAAATATTTTACCTTTAATCTTATATGATTTCTAGAAAAGTGATAAGAATAAATATTTTTTAACTCTTAGTAATGTATTTTTCTAAACAATAATATTGTCTATTTTTAATGGGGAACTTATATTAAATATGTAAATTTAAAATTTTAATAATTAATTCGAAAAAATGAAAAGGCAAATATTGGATTATAAATGTTATCTTTGGATAAATTTTTTATTATTTTTTTAAAAGATTCATTTTCTAGTGAGTACATAAAATATAAAATTTGATTTAAAATAGGTTTTTTTATTAATTTATATATACAGATAAATTATATTTTACATTAGTATTAAATTAATTATTTAAATAATAAATATATTAATCCAATTTATATCATTGGAATCAATTTAAACTTGATATTGTGTATAATGTTTTTTTAATCATGTTTCATCTTCTCTTCAAAAAACCCCTTTTTCATATTATGTCACTTGGATTAATTTCGAAATATATCCCTCCCCATCATTAAATAGAATTTGGGAAAACTTATTCCATATTTTTAATAAGTGTAATTTACATTACCTAATATGACCAAATTAATTATTGACCATATTGATTTGTGAGAAAATATAATATTAATTGACTCCATTAATTTAAAAACAAGATTTTTCTAATTACATGATTTTATATTAAGATTACTTGTTACCATATATAATATTATTATTTAATAAAATTTAATTAATATTTTAAATATATGGGAATAAGTTATGTAATAAATATCTTTTTATGGACATTAATAGAGGATAAATTACATATTTAAATAAAAAGATAATTGTTAACTTGTTAAAAACGTTAATGATAAAATTGGGCAAACCTAATGACCAAGGAAAAAAATGATAAAAATGTATTTTTTTTGGCATAGGTATTCCACTACCTAAGAATACATACCCAAAATTATTGTTAATTTTTTTCACCCACATTAGGTATATTAGAACTTCCCATAGAGAATGATTTTTTTATTTACTATTATTTCACATTATAATTATAAAAGGGCACTCAGCCACCTCTTCATACCACTCAATATATTTGGATGGACGAAACTCAACCAAAATGGCATACTATCATCCATAACATCATCCTATAATCATTATTTATTTTTTATAAAATATCCAAGGTATTATTTTTTTATTCATATGGAGGATAACCAAATAAGATTTATCATTCATCAACGATCCCTTCGATTTAATTTCATTCTAAAACCCCATAATTTTTTATATAATAATTTAATAATTATATCATTATACTAAAAATAAATTTAAAATTTTACGATAATGTAATGACCCTAATTCATTACCACATCCATCAAATGGGTTAGAAAATGATCATTCCTGTGTATGGTGGATTATCGCCTCATGAACTGCTGTCATTTGTTTTTCCAGTAACACTTTACAAGGATTATCAGAATGTTTGATTTATTATTTATATATTATATACATTATGTTTATGAATATATTTTTTATTTATAATTTATATATCGTGTATATATTAATTATTTCCAATTTATGAGAATACGATAACGTCATTCATGTGTACATCAGACTACCACTTCACGATGTAATGTGATCCATTCCCACACTACAAGGTATGTATTAATGATGAGATTAATAAAAAATGTGATATATATATCAGAAAAATTATTATAGAATGATAATATTTCATATATTTTTCATTTTCTAAACCTGAAAAAAATTAGAACAACTTTCATGCATTCATATGACTTCCCATCTCCATGAACCAGGTATTTCATTTCTTATTTCAATATTTTTTAGTTTACTATAATTACACATGTCTTATACCACATTGAATTATTTTATATTGTGCATATAAATCACATGAATATATTTTTTAATGATTTTACATAACATTAATTGTATTGATATATTCATTTTATGATATGTCATGTATGGGGTTAATGAAATTCAGAAAATTAGTAAGGGATTTTTGTCTTAATATACATCCATGGAGATGCAAGTTATATTATAAACCCTTATTCTTCCATGAGGTATATATACATAATCATTGAAATGTAATATCATGTATTTATTCATTTTCATGATATTTAATGTTTCATATGATTTTATTCCATCATGTGGTGTATGATTCAATGTTACCGAAGTCGAAAATGTTTTATATTAATATGTCATCATTTATCAACATTAGTTATGAGTATTGTCTAAAATGATTAGGTCCTATGATCTACCTCTATATAATTCTCATGAATTTTATTATTCATTGGTTATTAATGATATCTACATGTAATGGTACCATTTTCTCACTATATGGAAAATAAGATAATTCAGGAAATATTATTATGTAAATATAACATTATTTATCTCTTTAGTATGAAATCTATTTTATTCCAAAACCATGTTATTTAAAAAATATTTTAAAAATATTTTTAAACCTATATTCTCTAAAAAAAATACATAATATTTTGTTATTTTTTTAAAAGTATTTTAAATGATTTTCAAATATTCTTTAATATGAACCTAATTTTATCTTCAATGTAAATGATTTTGAAAATGTTTTATTTTTTAAAAAGTGATTTAATTAACTTCTAAAGATTACACTATAATTTATAAATGTTATTTTCAAAATAAATTGACATCAAACTATTTTATATTTTAAAACGTATATTCAAATTTGAAAAGAAATTTTCATTATGAAATGTTTTAAATAGTCTTTCAAAATTATTTTTATTACATTAATTTCATCAATTTATGTTAACTAGGAATTACTAGGTACATGATCAAAGTATACTATTGATATTCTCTCTTTGAATGGTTTCTGTTTGGGATGACATGTTATCTATGAAACCTATTTATCTTCCACATGTTGTATCAGGATATTTTTCTATATTAAACTCCCTTCCTTTCATAGGTAAAACTATAATGAAATTATTGTTAAACATGCCTCTTTTACATAGGCATTGATATTATTAATTGTTTATAAAAATAATATCATTTAATGGGTTCTGATATGATGAATATTTATGATGATGTGGGAAAAATAAATTTTGTTGTTATTATGCGATAGGTGTGACCTATATCTCCCTCCAATGCATAAGGTAATTATTTATATATCTCATTATATAGGCTTGGATTGAATAGGGAGTTAACTAGAAATAATAATACATGG
This sequence comes from Viscum album, assembly GCA_963277665.1. Classification (NCBI taxonomy): domain Eukaryota; kingdom Viridiplantae; phylum Streptophyta; class Magnoliopsida; order Santalales; family Viscaceae; genus Viscum; species Viscum album. The sequence continues at coordinate 1,225,620,269 of OY728127.1, read as the reverse complement.
ATGAAATGTTGTTTGAACTCAATATTATAAAGTAATTTTCCTCCATGATTTTCATGGGGTTGATCCTTGTAATCAATGATGTTATTTATAGAACTACTATATATCTCCATAATGTTATATGTGGATAAGATTACTTGTTCTCAATTTTATTTGTGAAACTAATTACTTGTTCAAAATGTTATGCATGTACCCGTCTTTCATTCCTTTTATATAATGAATGTACATGGATTCAAGTCCATATGTTTATGTGAGGGCCTCATTTGATATTAATAACTTGATGAGTGAATAATTTTCTATTCATGCATGTATAAAATTTTATAGGTTATGTTTATGCATTAAATTCTATCCCTCATGTCAGGTTTATGATTTCATAACTCATTTTATTTAATTTCCTTACGATAAATGTATTATTACGTACCAATCGTTTTTTAATGACTATAGATTAGGATCTATGATATGTGGGTTATGGTTTTCAATTTTTTTGATAGTCTTGTCATAAACTATTTCAAATTTTATGCTTACTCATCCCCCTTGGTAAAGCATTCTAATCATATAAGCTCACCCATTTTTTATGTTTCCTTTCCCCAATACATGAAGAAGAGTAATGTTTTGGGTATGTCTATACAGGTTACAAAATAACAAGATATTTACAAGAATCATTGAATATTTTTCTCTAAAATAGATGATTACGTACAATGTTTTCAAATGAAAAACAAAATTTGGATCCATATGTGTGTGTTTTTAAAATATAATGATTATTCATAACCAATTATACAATTTCCATGTATGAGAAACCATAGGTCACTATATTTGGTAATAGAGGAATGTAATAACATATATTTTGAGAATAGGATTAGAAAAAAAATAACATGGGACACTACTACAAAAACGGCCTATATCAGTGCTCAAAACGGTCTTTATTAGTGAAAAAAAATCGTTGTAAAGATCATAAATGATATAGGGGGTCCCCTTTATCAGCGCTAAAATAGTGCTGATCAAAGGAACATTTATCAGCACTAAAAGAGCGCTGATAAGGGAAGACTTTATCATCTCTAAAAGAGAGCTAATAAAGGAAGCATTTATCAGAACTCTTTTACTGCTGATAAATGTTTATATTATCAGTGCTTTTTTGTGCTGATAAAGGATTCTTTTATTAGGGCTAAAAAAGTTCCGATAAAAGCCTTGTCTGTTGCAAAAAAAATTCTACAACAGCACACCCAAATAGCACCTCACCCAAACAGCACCTGCAAATAATTCGGTATCTCAATAAGTATACCCTTACAAAATTAACACTTAAATCATAAGCTAATTACACCAAGTATACTCATACTCCATTAACGCATAATTAATAAGTTAATGAAATACATAATGAATTCTATTCAGAATTAAAGGGGTTGGGGAGGTTGTTCGGGGGTTTCGGGTGGCTGTCCATGGGGAGGGGGTAGAGGGCGTCCGAGGGGATAGGGGTGTTCAAGGGGGGTGGGGGAGGTCCAAAATGTTGGGGGAATATCCAATGAGGGTGATGGTGTCTAGGGGGAGGGGATGTCGAGGTGGTGTGGTGGTGTCCAGCGGGGTGTCCAGGTAAGCGGGGGGGGGGGGGGGGGGGGTGGTGTCCAGGGGGTGGGCTCGTGTCCAAGGTGTCGGGGGGCTTTGCTGGAGGTGAGTGGGGTGTCTGGGGGTGGGGATGGTCTGAGGGGTTTGTGGGGCTGTACAAGGGGGGTGGGGTTGTGTCAAAGATGGTTGGATGGGGGAGTCCGGGGGGATCAGGGTGTCCAGGGGGTGGGGTGTCTAGGGAGAGTGGGGTGGTCCAGGGTGTTGGTAGGGCTGTCCAACGATGGTGGGGTGGTGTCCAAGGAGGGTGTGTCCAGATGGGTGGAGGGGTTGTCTATGGGGTGTCCATGGGGGTGGGTTGTTGTCCAGGGTGTCGGGGGGGGGGGGGGGGGGGGGGCTTTCTATGGGTGAGGGATGTTCGGGGGGGGGGGGGGTCTAGGGGGTTGGTGGGGCTGTCAAAGGGTGGTGGGATGGTGTCTGGGAGGGTGGGGGTTGTTATCCACGGGTGGGGGTGTCCAAGGGGTTTGGGGTATGTTGGTGGTAAGGTGGTGTCATGGAGAGGTGGGGGTGTCGTCCCGGGGGTGGTGGTTGTCCAGGGGCGTGGGGTGGTCCGCGGGGGGGGGGGGGGGGTGGTGGGGTGGCGGGGGGGGTGTGGGTGGGGTTGGGGTGGCTATCAATGGGAGTGTCCAGGGGTGGGTGTGTCCAGGTGGTTGAGGGGGCTTTCCAAGGGTGAGGGTGTCCAGAGGGGGGGGAATGTGCATGGGGTGGTTTGGTGTCCCAGGGCTGGGGGTGTCCATAGGGGTGGCGGGGTAGTCCAGGGGGTTGGTTGGGTTGACTCTTACATGTCACAAAATACCCATGGATCGTTCTCATAAAGGATCCAGAAAATACGAATGCGTTTGGTCGGATTTTCATAGGTCAGTTGTTGTTTTCACATAATATTGTGTCCAATTTACACAAAAGAGAGAACCTTTGAGTGGTACCAGCCACACTGTGCCTTGGATTGAGGTAGGGATGACTCAAATACGTCACAAAGGACCCATGGATCTTTCTTTTAACTGACCAAGAAAATCCGAATGTGTTTGGTCAAATTTTCGTAGGTTAGTTGTGGTTTTCACATAAATAATTGTCCATTTCAAACAAATGTGGGTCCATTTTAGAGGTACCAGCCACACCGTGCCTCGGATTTAGGCGGGGATGAATCATGCATGTCACAAAGGAATTGTGGATTGTTATCTTAGAGGATCAACAATTTCCAAATGCATTTGGTCGGATTTCCGTAGGTCAGTTGTTGTTTCACTTAAAACTAGGTCCAATTTAAACCGAAGAGAGACCCTTTGAGTGGTACTGGCTACACCGTGCCTCAGTTTGAGGTAGGGATGACTCATTCATGTCCCCAATACACCAGTGGATCATTCTATTAAACGATCAAGACAATCTGAATGCTTGTGGTTGGATATTCATAGGTCAATTGTTGTTTTCACTTAAAAATCGGTCAAATTTTAAAAGAAGAGAGACCATTTGAGTGGTACCGAACACACCGTGCCTTGGATTCAGGCAGGATGACTCGTACACATCCCCAATGATTCAGGTCAGTTGTTGTTTTCACTTAAAAATTTGTCAATTTCAATAAAAGAGAGACCCTTTGAGTGGTAACAGCCGCACCGTAACTCGGATTGAGGAAAGGATGACTCGAGAACGTCCCAATGGATTAGTGGATCATTTTCATAAAGGATCAAGACAATTCGAATGTGTTTTTTCTGATTTCCATAGGTCAGTTATTGTATTCACTTAAAAATCTGTCCATTTTAAACAGAAGTGAGACCCTTTGAGTGGTATCAGCCACACCGTGCCTAAGATTGAGTCGGGGTTGACTCTTAAACATCACAAAGGTCCCATGGATCATTTCTAGAAAAGATCAAGACAATATTATTTCATTTGGTCTGATTTTCTTATGTCAGTTGTTGTTTCCACGTAAAATTGTGTCCAATTTAAACTAAAGAGAGACCCTTTGGGTGGTACCGGCCACACCGTGCCTCGGATTGAGGCAAGGATGACTCATGAACGTCCCCAATTCAATTGTGGATCGTTCTATTAAAAAATCAAGACTATCTGAATGCGTTTTGTCATATTTCTGTAGGTCAGCTGTTGTTTTTACATAAAAATTGGTCCAATTTAAATAGAAGAGGGACCCTTTGAGTTGTACAAACCACACTGTGCCTTGTATTGAGGCAGGGATGACTCATTCACATCCCCAACACACCTGTTTATCATTCTCTTAAAGGATCAAGACAATCTGAATGCATTTGGTTGGATTTCTGTAGGTTAGTTTTTGTTTTCAAATAAAAATTTTTCCATTTCAAACATAAGAAAGACCCTTTGAGTGGTACCGGCCACAAAGTGTCTTGGATTGAGGCGGGGATGACTCATGCACATCAAAAAGGACATTTGGATCATTATCATAAAGGATTTTGACAATCCGAATGCATTTGGTCTGATTTTCGTAGGTCAGTTATTGTTTTCACTTAAAAATTTGTCCATTGTAAACAGAAGAGAGACCCTCTGAGTGGTACCGACCACACTATGCCTCAGATTGAGGCCGGGATGACTCTTACATGTCAGAAAGGACCCATGGATTGTTATCATAAAGGTTAAACACAATCCTAATGTTATTGGTCCAATTTTTGTAGGTCAGTTGTTGTTTTCACTTAAAATTGTGTCCAATTTCAATAGAAGAGAGACCCTTTGAGTGGTACCAGCCATACCGTGCCTCAGATTAAGGAGGGGATCACTCGTACACATAAAAAAGGACCTTTGGATCATTCTTAAAAAATATAAAGATAATCCAAATGCTTTTGGTCGAATTTCTGTAGGTTAGTTTTTGTTTTCACCTAAAAATTTTCTCATTTCAAACAAAAGTGAGACTCTTTGAGTTGTACCTACCACACAGTTCCTCGGATTGAGGTGTGGATTACTCGTACATGTCACCAACACACCCACGGATCGTTCTCATAAAGGATCATGTCATTCGGAATGCATTTGGTCAAATTTACGTAGGTCAGTTGTTGTATTCACATAAAAATGTGCCCATTTCAAACAAAAGTGAGACCCTTTGAGTGGTACCGGCCACACCATTCCTTAGATTGAGGCAGTAATGACTCATGCACATCAAAAATGACCACTAGATCGTTCTCCTAAATTATCAAGACAATCCGAATGCATTTTTTCAGATTTGGGTAGGTCGGTTTTTGTTTTCACTTAATAATATGTCCAATTTAAACAAATGTGAGATGCTTTGAGTGGTACCGTCCACACCGTGACTTAAATTGAGGCAAGGATGACACTTGCACATCCTCAACGCACCCATGGATCGTTCTCTTAAAGTTTCAACACAATCCAAATCCATTTGGTCTGATTTCAGTAGGTCAGTTGTTGTTTTCACATATAAATCGGTCCAAGTTAAACATAAGAGAGACCCTTTGAGCGGTACCGGCAACCCCGTGCCTCATATTGAGGCGGGGATGACTCGTTCACATCCCCAATGCACCCTTGGATCATTCTCTTAAAGGATCAAGTCAATCTGAATTCGTTTGGTCAGATTTCCGTAGGTCCGTTGTTGTTTTCACTTAAAATTGTGTCCATTTCAAACAAAAGAGAGACCCTTTGAGTGGTACCGGCCACAGCATGCATCGGATTGAGTAGGGGATTACTCGTTCATGTTCAAATGATCTCGTGGATCATTCTCATAAAGGGTCAAGACAATCCGAATTCATTATTTTGGATTTCCATAGGTCTGTTTTTTTAACTTAAAAATTGGTCCATTTTAAACAAATAGAGGCCCTTTGTGTGGTATCGGTCACACTGGGCCGCAGATTGAGGCGAGGATTACTCATTCACATCCCTAATGCACTCATGGATCTTTATTTTAATGTATCAACATAATCAAAATGCATTTTTTTGGATTTTCGTAGGACAGTTTTTGTTTTCACATTAAAATATGTCAAATTTAAACAAAAGTGAGATCCTTTGAGTTGTACAGGACACACTATGTCTCAGATTGAAGCGGGATGACTTGTGAACATACCCAACACACTTTTGGATCGTTCTCTTAAAGGATAAGCAAAATCTGAAACTGTTTGGTTGGATTTCTTTAGCTCAGTTGTTGTTTTCACTGAAAAATCGGTCCAATTTAAACAGAAGAGAGACACATTGAGTGGTACCGGCAACACAGTTCCTCTGATTAAGGCAGGAGTTACTCTTTCACATCCCCAACGCAGAATTGGATCATTCTCTTAATGTATCAAGACAATATGAATGTGTTTGGTCATATTTCCGTAGGTCAATTGTTGTTTTCACTCAAAATTGTGTCCATTTCAAACAAAAGAGAGACCCTCTGAGTGGTACCAGCCACACCGTGCCTCGGATTGAGGCAGTGATGACTCGTGCACAGAAAAAAGGACCCATGGATCGTTCTCATAACGGATCGTGACAATAATTATGCATTAGTTCAGATTTCCGTAGGTCAGTTGTTGTTTTCACTTAAAATTGTGTCCATATCAAACAAAAGAGAGACCCTTTGAGTGGTATCGGCCACACCGTGCATCGGATTGAGGTGGGGATGACTCTTGAATGTCAAAAAGTACTAGAGGATCATTTCCATAAAGTATAGAGACAATCCTAATATGTTTGGTCGGATTTCTATAGGTCAGTTGTTGATTTCACTTAAAAATATGTCCATTTTAAACAAAAGAGAGGCCCTTTGAGTGGTACCGGCCACACTGTTCTTCAAATTGAGGTGGGGATGACATGTGCACGTCCCCAACACACCAGTGGATAATTATATTAAAGGATTAGAACAATATGAATGTTTTTGGTCAGATTTCCATAGGCCAGTTGTTGTTTTCACTTAAAAATATGTCCAATTTAAACAAAAGAGAGACCCTTTCAGTGGTTCATCATTCTTGCATGTTGTTAGTTTATATCATATTTTAAAATGTGAAATTGACTCATTGGATAAAGGATGTTTTATTTAAAACAATTACAATATTCCAATGAACACTTATAGATAAAAATGTATCATCTTTTGATCCCCTAAACCCCTATTAAAAATGACTGCTAATTGTACATGTCCTCAAGTCAGATATTCATGTTATTTTTGTACAACCTGTCATTAGGTATGCAGCCCTGCACAGTTCTGAACATATCTATATCATCTTCTGAGTATGAGGCATTTTGGCAGTCATATTAGTACTGCAAAATATAAAAATAATGAGTTATTAAATTAAGTAAACGAACTAGTAAATGTTTTGAAAATGCCTCTTTAGGGATTCTTGTTTCTTGATGACAAATGATCTCCTTCATAAATTTACAAATATAATAACTGCAATCATTATCATTTGTTTGTTTTGGAAACTGCAAAAAATTGATCATTAGGAGAATAAGAAACTTGTGTTGAGATGTGTTTGGATAGTGAAATTTTATTATATATACCCTCATATTTTTTCTGACGTAGTACTTGCTCGCCTCTTTATGCTTAGCCCCCGTTATCATTCCTTTTTTTAGATGATAATTATGCACCACAATATCATAACAGATTCCTCCGTATAAGATAATATAAATTATATTACTTGATGTTTCGACCTAAAATATAGGATGTATTTTCAAAAAATACACAAACTCTATCATGTGTGGTTGGTTTGATGGATATCATTCCTCTGAATCCATAAAATAAATATTTGGTGTATGCAAGTTCATCGCATTTAGCATCCAATGTTTCCTAAAAACACAAAAAGGAATAAGTAAGAAAAGAAGTCAAAATATAATTGATATGATTTAATTGTAAAGTTTTACCCCTGCATGGTTGGTAATAAGAAGAGTCTGTCATCTGTAATCTTGATTTCAATTGTTTTAAGCAAGCCATTCACTATTTCATGCTTTTTTTATGGCTCTATTTTCATCATATGTGTTGATGTGGTATGAGGAATAACGAGTCCAAATCATGGTTCATATGAATATTCCATCAACTATTTTTCATATATACGTCTGTCAACAATATAAAATGCATTTATTCATACTTTTAACATTAGATCAACTTTTAGAAAATCAATTCACTGAAATATACCTCATATATACATTTACAACTATGATGCCCAACCAATCATTTTTAATGATATCGTTTACATTTTCAGTAGAAACAAAATCATGACTTTCCATGCCGTATATATTCTCTTTGAAAAACACTATATGACTACTACCACCTCTTAGCTTCATATACAAAAGATTCTTCAATGTTAGTAAATGTGGTTAGAGAACAGGGGGTGTTATTGTGCTTTCAGTAGCTCATTGGGATCGGTTGGTCGATCCTTTATAAGTTTTTGAGCTGATGTTTGTCACAACCTTCTGTTTCACTACCTATAATACCATTCATTGGTTCAGACACTTTTTTCATAAATTGTTAATGTATTAGAATGAAAAAATGAAATAAATACCTCTTTGGCCGCATGTACTCTTACAAGTTGTGATGAACATGAAATGAATGTCCCAATAGTCTTTTAGACCGTATGAATATCATTGTCATCAAGTGGAATAGGTAGCTCTGCATTTGGCTCATGAGATACAGTAATCGTCACATTCAGATGATCTTTCGGAAGTGGTCTATTATGTAGCGTGTCATCTGGGATGTTAAACATTGTAGCTCTAGCTACAAGGTAACTGGTGGGTATTGATATATATAAATCACAATCATTATCTCCCTGTAGAATATTAGTACAAGAAAAGTATCAGTGTTTGTCTAATTCACATTTCATGGGAACAATTATGAGAATATTGATTACCATGACTACGACAACTCTTTGAGGGGAATGGATCGGCTCAAAGATTGTGGGGGTGGGGCGGGATCTCCATGTGCCGGTTGTTCCTGAGTTGTGTCTTATCCTTGCTTCCCACCAATAAATGTTTCTCTCAACTCTCTCTACCATTGAAATCTTTTTTCAAGGGTTGCTAGTTTTTTTCACATTTTTTTCAATGATTTATATCTATCATCAGGTTTTTTCTTCTTCTCAAAATATACTCGGGGTGTCACCTTAAACTCCACACCCCTTACATGACCGTATTTTTATGGCTGCTTCAAAGCCGTCTATAATAGGTCTGCATCCACTACAGGAGTAGCAGATTCGTGTGCCTATTCAGATATAGGAAAATAACTAATTATTTTTATGTAATAGCAATTTCAAACAAATATTTTTATTTTCATGTCATACATAGAGAAATTTCCCACACTTTTTGTGTGTTCTGGTCTTCTAGCTTCCCTTCCGTATTCACACGTTCCTCATTCTAATGAACATGACGTTGGATGAAAGTGTATTAGGTTTTAGACTCATCAATCTACATATAAACATAGAAAGATAATTATTATGTTGTTTGTTGGCACCTAACAATATTACTGTAAATTTAAAATATGTACCATTTTCTTTTCAACTAAAGCATACATCATCCTTGCTTTACGAAAGGGGTATGTTGGTTTTGATGCACGTTCCTTATTTTCTTTATAGAGTTTGCTGTTTTATAAATTAATTACTGACAATAAATGTGATGAATACATGTATCCTCAAAAAACGTATTATCACCCACAATGTACCTGAATCTTCTCATCCCCACGGAGGCCAATAAATGCATCCCATGCTTCATGGGATATTAGGTGAGCGTAGACAATGGGTGGGTTCGTGTTTGTGTTACCTCTAGAATATTTCAGGTCACATCTTGTTAAAATAGTGTGAAAACCTCGATGAATCCTTCCGAAAAGCCTTAGTACATAATCCTTGTGTGAATATTCTACTATAAATTTATTCTGCAATAGATTGAGAAGTGTAAGACATTGTTTCATTATTTTTTTCCTAGTAAATTAAAGAAATAAATTCATAATGTTACCGTAATTTCATCCTAGATAACAGCTTCCAGCCCGGACACAACATGGTGCCATAAATCTATTTAAATCGGCATGCGTTGCCAAGTGAAAACTCCAATATGACTACTAAACAAATCCTTATTGAGATTCACAGGTTGGCCTCATACATTCCATCCGATGTCAAATTTTATGCTTTTTCTTTTCACCTTATGAACTTGGCTAACACCATCAAACTATGACGCACTTGTGTTTTCTGCGACGTCGATCCTTCATTCCTGACCATTTCATCGATATAAACATCACCTATATGTTCATATGAAATGGTAGAAATGGCATGTGTTGATGGTTGTTGGACCTCAACACTAGGAGCAGTAGGAGTCGCAGTAGTAGGAGCAGCAGGAGCAGTAGCAGGAGTAGGAGCAGCCGCAGCAGCAGCCGCAGCATTCGCAGCAGCAGCTTGAGAGACTTTTTCAACCCCAAGGTTAGGAGAATCAGAATGTGCAGAATTCATTATCTACAAAAGTGGTTGAACAGTTAATTTAGATTATATAAATTATGTAATGATAATATAATAACATGAGATAACAAGATCTATATTACAAACAATATGTAACATGTTTATTGAACTCTTTTTCTTTTTTTCAAAGGCTGAATGGATTTGAAACCTCTATCAATTATCCAGATCCCTTCATTGTGGTCTCTTCTAACATACAAAACATCATCTTTATTAGAACCGCTCGGATATGATTGCGATGTACAACTAAAAGAATCTTCCTCAACTGAATTTTCATCGGAACCTTCAGTAGTTTTGGATGCTAACAGAACAATCAAACACTTTCGGTTTGTGGGATCTGGAACATAAAAAACTTGTACCACTTGTGATTCTATTATAAACTGTTCGTCTTTGTACCCTTCTTCACTAAAATCAACTTTCAGAAATCCCCATTCATCTATTTTAAAACCACAATTGTTATCAACCCATTTTCATTGAAAAATCAGCAATTGGAATGTCTTATAATCCATCTCCTATATTATTTTGACAATGCCAATGTATGAAATATTTGCATAAATTAGATTTCTATCCTTACTTCTAGAAACATGCATTTCTTCTTCCACTAGTGTAACTCCACTATTTTTCATGGTATTATCTTCATCATGTTCATTTGTATAGAATGTATATCCATTAATTACATAACCACTGTAAGATAATAAATACACAGTTTGTCCAGCGGCTACCCATCAATGTCATTCTGAAATTGAATTCGGATTTTCATCCAACTGCTTAAAAATATAGTCCTGAAACATCCTATAAACATGTGATTATGTGTATTTGATAACCATTTTTCAGCCTTAGATAGATTCAACTGCCTAGGAATTTCTTTCTGAGTTTCAATATATGGAGCAACCTCCCAACTGTTATGAAAAACATAAAGGTGGGCCTGCTCCCGATCTATAATGCTGATTGTCACAAAATCTCTTCAATGAAATTCCCTCCCCCTCAATGCGTCCAGTGTGATGAGATTTCAGGAGACCAAGGCATTCCACATTAGATAGGTATTCCGTACAAAATTCAATGGCTTCCTCAACAATATATCACTCCACTATACAACCATCTGGTTGAATTTGATTTTTTACATACCCTTTCAAAATATTCTTATACCATTCAACAGAATACAACCATATATAGTGAACATGACCAAAATGTTGAATCTCTCTCCCCACGTGAATCAACAAATGAACCATCATATCAAATAATGTTGGGGGGAAGAATATTTCTAATTCACATAATATGATGACAATTTCTTTTTCAATGGCTGGAAATTTCATCGGGTCTAAAACCTTGTTACATATAGCTTTGAAAAAGAATCGATGTTTTCTTAACATATGAAAAGCATTCATGGAAAAAATGAAATGTAAAGCTATATGAATTAGATCTTGCATAAAAATATGGTAGTCATGTGATTTCAAACCTTTTAACTTCAAATCATTCATTGACACGATGTTTATGATATTTGAGAAATACCCATCTGGAACCTTTACATCATTGAAGAAGTTGCAAAACTGGTATCTCTCCTCCCTAGAAAGAGTATAAGCAGCTAGAGGAAGAAACATTCGATTTTCACCCTTCATGGGAGCCAACTCTTCTCGTATTCCCATGTCAACCATGTCCAACCTTGCCTTAATTCCATCCATTGTTTTGCCAGGGGAATTTTGCAATGTTTCAATAAAACATTCATATGCATTTTTTTTCCACATGCATCATATCAAAAAATTTCTGACATACAAAAAATTCCAGTATGGTAATTATAAGACTAATCTATTTTTCAACCGATTTTCATATGGTTTTTTGAAAATGGTTTACCAAAAACAATGTTAACATATTTTACATTCTCAGACAGCTGATCACCTATTAGTGGAGAAGGTGTTGCGCGTTGTTCTTAACATCCATTGAATGATTTTGTACATGATCGATACTTGTCCCGACAAGGTAGAAATCTACGATTTCCTAGAAAGATAGATTTCTATGAATGTTTCAACCTAATTGATTCTGTATCTTCTTCTCACACGGGACACCCTTGAGTTCCTTTAATGCTATATCCTGACAAATTACCATAAGCATGTAAATTATTTACTGTCCCATACAACATCACTCTCAACGTGAAGTATTCACTTTTATAAGCATTATACAACATAACACCTGAATCCCACAATAAATTCAAATCCTCGATCAAAGGAGCCAAATAAACATCAATATCGTGACCTGGTTGTTTTGTTCATGATATAATTATAGATAACATGATAAATTTTTCCTTCCTGCATAACCAGGGTGGCAAGTTATAATTTACCAACATAATGGGCCATGTACAATGAGTGCTGGTTTAAAAAACAAAATGATTTACTCCGTCTATAGATAAATCAAGAAGAAAGTTTCTCGGATATTTTTCAAATTCAGGATACTCATGATCAATTTTTTTCCAATGAGGAGAGTCGGTCAGATGATGTAATTTCCCAACATTATTTCATTTATCTTCATGCCATGACAATTGTCTTGTAGTTTCTTCAATTCCATATAGACGCCAAAACCTTGGAATGATTGGAATGTACCATACATCTATCGTATGATTGGATTCATCTTTCTTGTATCGAGAAGAACCATACTTGGGGCATTCTATATGTGATTTGTTCTCCATGCGAAACAATATAAAGTCTATCGGGCATGCTTGTATTCTTTCAGAAATCATACTCATCGAGCGTATCATTTATTTAGCTTCATATGTCTAGCTTGGGAGCACATTATCTTCAAGGAGTATGTCATTCAAGAGAAAAAGTAGTTCTGTAAAATTAACATCCCTCCATCCGTTGCCTGCTTTCAATTTATACAACTTCAGTATAGCTGAGAATGTTGTATACTTGGTGCAACCAGCGTACAATGGCGTCTTTGCAAAACTCTTTAACTTCTCAAAAAAATTTGGGCAGTCATGGAGGTCATCTTCAATTGTCTTAGTCATTTCCTCAATATTATCTTCATCATAATTGACATCAGTAATAACATCCTCCCTATGGTCTTCTTCATTATTCAAAATAGTATTCATATCTGATGATCCATAAGACGTATTTTTCTCCCAACCAGTAGCTACATTCTCCTTTTCTTCATGATTATTCCAACATTTATAACTCTGATCTATTCCGGGACATATCAAATGTTCATACAACTCCTCTGGAGTAAGTAGTCTAGAATAACAACAATGTAAACACAGAAAAGGGATTTGAGAAGGATCCTTTGCGTGATCCTTTGCAAATTAGATTAACTTTTTCCCTCCGTTATCATACTCTATCGTCAAACGATTAGCATCCATCCAATCTTTATTCATTTTCATCCAATTTGAATCTCAAATATTAGTATTTCTGGTTCATGTACACAAAATAGGACTTCCAAATAAAGTAGAAGATAACCAATTCTTTATTAAAATAGAGATTAATAGAGCGTAGCCGTTTGTATTTATTCATCTTCATTAAATATAAATACTTTAGATTAATTATAGTTTCCTCAAATCACCCCAGAACAAACACAAGAATAATCAAGAATTATATATCTACCAATCCAAGATCTCTGCCCGACATTCAAAATCATCATTCATAAATACCCATATATCCACACATGTACATGTCACAAACACATAAAAAACCATATCCACATTATTTCCAGAGTACCAGTATGGATTTCAATCAGTTTACTCGACTCAAGTGGTGGTGTGTAAGAATGAATAAGAAAATATAAAAATTATATAGTCACACATAAATCTAAAACAAGTGTTAATAATCCAATAAACCCAAGGTATCAATCCATCTATCAGAATACTCTGAAAGAGCCCATACGCGATAGTAGTACCAGGTGGTGAAGGTTCCTGAGGAGGAAGGGGCGAACACACAACTATCAAGGTTCGAGGTCAGGTCACTGAGATTGAAGGTGTCCCGATACTCATACAAGGGTTCATTACATAATTCAAAAACCATGTCCTTGTACCCTAGGTTGTTAACCCACAACTGGTGTAAGTGAAACTATTCTTGATGATCATGCCAAGAAGAAATGGAATCCAAGAGGGGGGAGTGGTTTAAAATACCTCATGAAAGATGAAAAAAACATTGTATTTGAGAATAGGTTAGTGGCTTTCATGTTGGCTAGACACCTATCCAATAGACTCCACAAGCGGTGATGGCCCCAACAATTGTAGCACCAGGTGAAACCGTCACCTGAGAAGCTGAGATCAATGAGGCCATTCCCTACCATGAACTGAACAAACTCCATGATTTACTTCCTTTTTTGGGGGTGACATTAATGTCATTTCTATCTCAATGGAATGGAAGGAGGTATCACCATTCGACACCTTCGTAGTGATGAATTGATTGCAATCTTGAACAGTCTCCAAAACATATTTATTCTGCCAAAATACCCGTTTGTGTCTAGTGGAGGGGTCATAGTGTAGAAATCCATGAAACTTAATCTTCCAGTAGAATTTTATGATTATTATACGGTTTTTTTGTTATATGTCAACAATAATAATGATATTAATGTTTTTGATTTTTGGGTTGAGGAAGGCCGGTTTAACATGGGCACTAAGACCATGAGAATTACATATGAAGATAATAATGATGGGTATGATAGGGATCTGGAATTGGTTCTAGAGCTAGTAGCCTTATTGAAGTGGGAGGATGATCTCTCATTGATGTCCCTTGATTTTGAACATGTTCATAATCCCGTTTGGTTGGTAATATTTATATGAGTGGGAGATGAGGATCCAATGGGGCAGGGAAAGGATGGGTAATGATACATGGGGGCTGCTGGGGGAGTTCTCTCTGGTTCAATAAGTATTTGGAGCTGCATGACAGGCTCAGAGCCAAGGAAGGTAGAACAAACACTGCTAGGAAGGGGTCTGGACACTATAGAGATGTAGTCAATAACCTTAGCGAGGGATAAAGACAGATATGGAGGTAGGGGTGGAAAGACTAGAAAGCATGGTGGTCTAGGAAGCATGCCATACAAGTTCACTGCCAGACAATGTCACTTAGATAGCACGAAAGAAAGATGGGGGAACCCCTCGAGGAAAATAGGCTTTAAGCATTGGATTATATAGAAATGCATCAGAATCGGGTGGTGTTGTCCTTAAAGAAAAAGGTTATCCTTCATTCCATACATTATGGTGACATGGTGTTGGATATAAGGGAATATATGATACCTTGGAGGAATATAGTTAAACTATAATCCAAGTGGGAAAGACCGTAAATTTTTCATGAACTTCACTCTGATAGTGTAAAATCATTGATCTCCATTGATGACGTGCATATCAATCTTTCCACCAATACAAGGTTTCTCAAGAGATATTTTACATGAATAAATCATCCATTTTAACGAAAATAAACCCATGTCAATAATTCCCCAAAGATTCAACATTTTGATTTACAGTAAAAAAACAATAATCATAGAAAATCCTAAAATAATAGAGTAATGATAAAAAAAATATTTCATAGCCACATATGTTCAAATAGTATGTGAAATTATAAAAAATCCACATAAAACACCACCAAATGAATATTTCAAACAAAAATATTCTATTGAATCATGCCTCAAATCATGATAATACTCGTGCCTTGATACCTGCACAGTGATGCGCCTGATCAACATCATCATCAACAACTTCACTAATAAGATAACAAACTAGAATTCATCACCATAGGAACCTCATCACCCATTTCCAATCCAACATAACCTAATAATATAATTAAATCAAAGCATATATATTCTATAATTCAAACCACAGCTTCTCATAAAGGTGATTGATGGAAGAATTTATATAACATATCCAGCCATACCACCATCAAATTGAATGGCTTCTGTGATATAGAATAAACAAATACCAAATCACCTAAAAACCCACTGTAGTCAATAGAAAAAAGATGATAACTTAGGAGTAATATGATGATATTGAATGATCACCCCACAAACCCCATCACAATATGTAGGAAGAAGACTCATGAATCTACGATGATGCAGAATCATCACCACCGGAAAAATGAAACCTAGGGATGATATAATTCAACACAAAATCAACTAGAAAATCATTGATGAAAAATCCTCACATCCCAAAACCACAATTAAAAATGTTTTGATAGTGTGATATGATTTATAGAATAATAGTTCTATAACCATTAGAAGATGTTGGACCAAACCCAAGCATCGCCATGGGGCATTACCCTAGAGACAAACATTAAGAAGAAAAGGGATGTCTAAAAAATCAACTTATGGTTATGTGTGATGGTAGAAGAGAACAATTTTAAAAAATGACTTGGAAAACATGCATTAAAGGGAGGTTTGGCAAGGAGAAGCTCAGCTGGTGGTGGAGGTCCGGCAACATGAAGCTCGAGGGTGTTGCGGGCGGCAGAGGTCCGACAAAGCGAATCATAGTGGGCGGCAGTGGTCCGACAATGCAAAGCTCGAGGGTAGAGGAGGTCCAGCAACGAGGAGCTCGAGGGCGGCGGAGGTCCAGCAACGTGAATTCAGCTACCGGTGGAGGGGTGTCGCAGGGTTCCAGTACCGTGAGAGCATTAGGTCACGATAACACAAGGGCACTATGCAACCGACTTTATAAAAAACGGACTAAGGTTTTATCAGCGCTAACAAATTACTAATAAAGTCTACATTTATCAGTGCTAAAATTTCTACGCTGATAAAGGTATCACTTATCAGCCTTTTTTTAGCACTGATAATGGTCCTCTTTATCAGTGATAAAAAAGTGCTGATAAATCCTTCCTGTATCAGCGCTATCATTTTAGCGCTCATACATGGAATCTTTATTAGGACTTTTCTAGCGCTGATAAAGGGTGTTTTTATCATCTAATTTTTAGTGTTGATAATGGTTACCCTGTATCAGCGATAAAATATTAGTGCTGATAAATAATCCATCTATCGACACTTAAAAAGTGTTGATAATGAATTCCTAAATCAGAGCTTATATTTTAGCGCTGATACAAGGTTTCTCTATCATGGGTATTTACATAGAGCTGATATAAGGTGGCGCATCCAATGCCTATTTTTGTAGTTCTAAAGACCCGGAAATTTCATGTATATTTTTTCTCATTTTCTTTGGAATTTTACGAGTGTGTAGTATCTGATGGCACATGATTCTGAGGCCCGGTGTGCCCGGAATCATTTTTCGAAGTTTAGCTCGGGTAAGTTTATTGAATAAATGAGCAGGTTTTTCTAACTTTTGAACCGGTGACCGGAATCAAAATCCGAGGGCACCGTTGAAACTGAAATGCCGACAATTTTTTAAGAAGACTAATTTTGGAGTTGTGTTTGCTCGGGATAGTTGTTTAAAAAGGATGGGGTTAAGTGTAAAGAATAAAATAAAATTTGTGTTACAAATTTTATTTATCTTCCTAATTGTTAGAACCGAATTGTGTGAGTTGGAGTGGGACCCACTAGATTGCCAACTTCTCTTGAGAGGTTAAAGGAGAGGTGGGGGCCACATGAGCACCACCTTTTAAAATTATTCTAACTCCTCTAAACCCCACTGTAATTCGTGGGTAACCCTTAAAGAACCCTTTAATTTGTGACCTTCCCTCTCCCCACATTTATTCAATGCCAACTCTTTAGTTTAATTATGTGAGTTATGTATTTCTGAAATTTGCAATTTTTAAAGGAATGACTTAAGATAATAAAATGAGAGGGATCTTATTTTATTAGTTTGGCTTGTGGTGTAAGGGGATTGGGAGAAGAAAACTCAAAGTCTTGAGGTTCTTTATCTTCTTCATTGAAGAACCTCAAGAATGTGAAGAACGCTGGAGCACCAAAGAGAGACGATGCGCCCTCATTCCTTCTTTCTGCGTCAATGAAAGGGAGACGCTGCATTCTTCATCGGGTGTTCACCGACGACGTCGATGGAAGTAGACCTTCTTCTACGACGCTGATTTCCGTGCCGGTGACGAATGAGCCTTGAATCAAGGTAGGGGATTATTTTGAGAAAAATATTTATTCCCATTATTCATCCATTATAAAATGAAGAACGCAGATCAACTCATTATTAAGTTGATCTGTGATAGTATAAGTTTGCGAGTAGGGAAATTTTGTTTAATACTCTTTCATGTGTTTTAATCTCACATGCTTATGCATTTATTAGTATGATGATAGTATAATTTACACGTGAATAAATTATACCCTCTTCAATATTAAAAGCATATGTATAAATCATGCCAATTGTTAGCACCGAACGCGGTGGGTGCAGGACGAAAAAACATGGGCTACTACTTGAAATATGATTTTTCACAACGCTTATATACCAACGGTTTGTAAAAACCGTTGGGAAAGCCCATTATTTGAACATCATTCGCAACGGTTAGGGCAAACTATAGGGAAAGGTTGAATTCTGGGCCACCTTTCCCAACGGTTTGGCCAAATCATTGGGATAGGTGGCCCAAAATTCAACCTCCAGCCGAAAATGTGAAATAAAAGCAAGATCTTTCCCAACGGTTTTGGAAACCGTTGGGAAAGGTCCTTCGATTTTTTTGGAAGCTTCCTATCGAGAACTTTATATAATTCAAAATTTAAAATAATTAGAACAATACATATATATATTTATGAAATTATTTTAACAATAGTCATGTTAGGTTAGTGGTTATGTCATTCAATTATAAACTAGAGGTCCTGGGATCAAATCCCACCGAATGTTTCTTTTTTTAAATACATATACCAACGATTTTGAGAACCGTTGGTATAGATATTTTTGTTACTTATACCAACAGTTTTCAAAACCGTTTGTATAGACCTATTGTCATGGCTTAGATGCCAATGGTCCTCCAAACCATTGGTATAGCCTATACCAACGGTTCCAAACTGTTGGTATAGGGTATTTTTCCAGTAGTGTCCCGACAACCCTACGCAGTTTATTGATGGTGCATGATTTGATGGAGTTAATGAAGCGGGAGTGAAACTGAGGTTTGAACCCTCTACAGTGAAGATCGGGTCCTGGGTGGTCCACTGGGAAAGTCAGTGGGCAAATCGGGCCACCGGAGCGCGTCCGGTGGTCTGCGGAAGATATTGTCGGCGCGCCTCGCAGGCACGGTTGCGCAGACAACAGGAGGTGGCAGCCGGCGATGGCCGGCTTCCTTCAAGAGGTGGCGCCCCGTGCGCCGCCATGAAGAATAAGTCGTGGATGTGCTGCGGTGGCGCCAATTAAGGGCGAGGGGCCGAGCCCCCCGCTTCGCGACCGCTCGGCCGCAAAGGACAATCCGCGGCTGGCCGTGTGACTGGGCCGCCCCGGTCGGGCTGGGTCGTGCCAGCCGGGCCGGGCCACACCCAACCGAGCCATACCCGGACTCGGTTCGGGCCGACCCGTGGGAGGGGGAATTGGGTCGGGTCGGTCTGGGCCCAAACCCCCTATTTTCGAGCAGATTTGATCAAAGGCCCATAACATGGGCTACGGACCTCCGATTGATGCACCATCAGTTGTGATGTGATCCTTGGATAGAGACGGTCGTTTCGGTATATTAAAATCAATGTTTCGGATAACTTTGGATATGTCCATGTTAGTTTGAACAAGAAACCAAATGGGCCCTCAGAGCGAAATTCTTATATCATGAGCTCAGGATGTCAGATTGACGTGTCGTCAACTTTGTTGGATTCCTCTTAGTGAGATGGTTCTTTTGGATTATTCCTCTTGAAGTTTGGATGTGGTTGGAGTATGATCAGGATGGTTTTGACTTAATAACCAACCGGTCCCCTAGAATGAAAAAGCAAAAAACTCTCATACTGGGTGTCCGATTGACGCACCGTCTGTCGTGTTGTGTTTCTTTTGTCATGATGGATCTTTACGATACATCAACACTGGTCTACGTGATAGTTGATGTATCAACCCCTTGTCTCGTGGAGCGGACCCTCCTGAAACGAGCGTGCTGTGTGTGGGTACCCTAGAGCTGGCTGCGATTGCATCGACTACTGTACTGGAATTCCCCGCTTGACGAACCGGCAGTGGCATTGGTGATCAATTTGAGAAACGGTCCTTTTGATAATACCCTGGGAAAGTTCGGGTACAGTTGAGATAAGGCCGGGCTGGATCATACACGAAACCAACCGGGGCCCCGGGACTAAAATTCTAATAACTGACAGACTGGGCGTCCGATTAACGCGCCATCTATTGCGTTGAGACCCCTGTGACGAGGCAGATCATTGTGATAATTATTCCTGGAACCTTGTGATACGTGGAGAATCAACTAGTAGCTCATGGAGCGGACCGTCTCAGGGATGAGATAGTAGAGTGCGGAGACCTAGTAGCTGGCTGAGACTTGACGACTGCTGATCGATGGTCTCGGAGTGATTCAGATAGCCCACTGGGGTGCGCTTGGTTGTAGCGGCAAACCCATGGCGGAGGAGTTCTTGGTTGTAGTGGCAGACCCGCAGTACTCAACAGAAGGAGTACCTCTGTAGGCTATGAGGGGGTGTGCATGGTTGTAGCAGCAGACCCGTGGCGGAGGAGTGCTTGGTTGTAGCGGCAGACCTACGGAGGAGGAGCACTTGGTTGTAGCGGCAGACCCGTGATACTTAAGAGAAGGAGTACCTCTATAGGCTATGAGGGGGTGTGCATAGTTTTAGCGGCAGACCCACGGCGGAGGAGTTCTTGGTTTTAGTGACAGACCCGCAGTACTCAACAGAGGGGGTGCACATGGTTGTAGCGGCAAGCCCGCGGTACTCGACAAAGGGGGATCGCTTGGTTGTAGCGGCAGACCCACAATTTAGGAGCGCTTGGTTTTAGCGGAAGACCCATGGTGGGAAGTGCATGGTTATAGCAGTAGTCCCACAGTACTCGACAGGTGGATTTCATCAGCAGATGTGATTTTCAGTATCATGAATAAGATCCTGGTTTGAGATGAGTCTTGACTGTAAATCATTATCTTCGATATGATTGACTTGATATCCTGTTTGGATGACGTTGTGTTTTCCTGTGTGGACTGGGTTGTACTTGAGCACATAAGTAGAGCTGGAATTGTTGACTTTGGTATATGTATGGGCATATACCTATGTAGTGTTTCTTGTTACTTTGTGATTGTTATCTATCCTTTGTGGTTCTCCTTTTGTTAATTATGAGAGACCTTCGGGGGTCTCAGTTTTCCTACTGAGTAGCGTATACTCACTCCTGCATGGGCTATGCCCGCACTACATTGTGTTGGTTGCAGACGACAGACAAAACTAATCGTGATTGAGGCTTGAGGATCTGGATGGTACCCGGAGGTGGACCTCATGACGAGACGGTACCCGGAGGTGGATCCCATGACCAGACGGTACCCGGAGGAGTCGGATGGACGTGGAGTGCTGAGGAGGACATCTTTACCTACCCTTCAGGTAGGAACCTGGTGTACGATCCAGGAGCTTCTTGTCACCTTTAAGCTGTTGTCCTATGAGTTGTACTTTACTTTTAGTTGTAATTTTACCTTTCCATTGGGCTTGTATTTATGGCCCCTTGTACTTTCAGCACACTTGTTACTGCTTTACATGGTGTTTAATTCCACTTGTAATCTAGTTGTGTGTGTGTTTACATTTTAAAGTGGAAATTCCTTCCCGATTATAGGGATTTATGCCTCTGGTGCTAGTCGCTAGCCCCTGGCCTATGGAAGGTGGGCTTGGGGTAGTTACGACATGGGACATGTGGGACGGGTCGTGACAAATTGGTATCAGAGGAGTTCGGTTCTACCGTACAACTCAATAATCTGATCTTTCTTCTATGTGAAGCAATAGTGTCAAGGGTATTACGTGTGGTTATCAGTCCTGGGAGTTCAGTGTTGCTGAGGCGGCCGGCGTATCCATACACCAGGACCCTGACTTCTGATTTCCGACTATGTGCACGAAAACATTGATTATGTGTCTGTTTCAAGAGTTTCCTTTGTGGCCTCTTTGAGTCAGCTCACCAGGTATACTTTTTGACCATGGAACACCAGTTCCTTATCAGGATGTAATTGAAAAGATAGCTGGCTACGGTTTCCGAAAGAGAGTACACGATGACGACCGACCCATCGACGAGACTCCGGTGTAGGGCCCTCTTTCTGTGTTGGCACCTTAGGGTGGTGTACCAGCAGCACCACCACTCGTTGGGCAGTAGATGCCTCTAGAAGATAGTGCACGCCGACAGTGTGCATTGCATGAGTCCAGCAGCAGAGGCCTCTGAGGTTACGATGTGGGATAGATTTCCCAGGCAGTAGTGGACTGGATGGAGGCTTTTGCTAGAGTTTTCTGCCTAGTTGAGACACTAGTGGAGTGTATGGTGGACTTAGCTTCTAGTCATTCCCAGTGAGTGAACATGAGGTTGGTCTGCATAGTGATGAGGCTTCGGTACTTGGATTTATTCCTGAGATAGTACCTTCGGGTAGTGTGCCAGCTATATCTCTACCTGTTGGTCTGCAGAAACAACCGATGGTACCAGAAGAGGATACTCGTAGGCTTAGTGCCTTACATATGTTTCAGAACCTGATATCCCTCAAGTACTGAGGCAATCCCGACTCACAGGTGGCTAATGATTGGCTTGAGGAGGGGACTGAGAGTTGTCTGGAGCTTGTACAACATCGACAAGAAGACATGTTGGTAGCTGAGTATTCATCGGGGCATACCAAACTGTTCCTGGTACTCGATGAATACGATGCGATCAGTGCTTCAGGGCTCAGACTTTTGAGTGTAGTGTGTCTAATGGACATCCAAGGGAGCACTTGTTTCTCCATGCATTCTTACACATTCTAGGGTGCTAAAGAGAACCATTGTGGTTGAGAATTATTTGGATGATCGGTTATAGCCCGTGAACATTAGCAGTGGAAAAGCATGAAATTGGCGCCAGTCACAGGGACTTGGGCGGGTACAATGTTTCAGGAAGAGGAAGTATAAAGGACAAATGAATCTGCAGAGCAGCAGATGTTGAAGTGGATCTTGGAGAGAATCATGTGGTGGTGTACATTTCAACATGTTACAACCACCCGCCTTTGTAGTCCCTGCCAGGCTCAGGGAGCCGGAGGGTAGGGGAAGAGAGTAGTTGCATGCGGTCAAGGAATGTGACCCAGAGGCTCTAAGAATGATTCGAGGTATGGTGTATGTCTACTATGTGCTTCCATATCAATAGACATAGCTACCAATCAATCCTTCCTTCCATGAATCTTGTCCCAGACCTTGAGTTTCTGGGTAAGCCATTGACTTGACCCTCACGTCTGGAGATACCTTTGGGAGGAGACTCGATAATCACACTTATGCCGATAGTGTGATCAGACACTCAAGGTGAGAGTTTCAGTTGGAATCTCTTTGGGGCAGTGTCGAGGCCTTACGACATTGGTGTGGGTATGGTTTGGATTCACAGTTCATACCCAGGTTGATTGTATTAGGTAAAAAGGTTGGGGTTTATCTACAACATTGGGATGTGTTTTCCTTGGTCGGCGAAAAGGAATCCTCGGGAAACACAGGATAAACTCATGCATAGGAGGGTGCGGTCGACCACACTTGAGTCGGTCAACCTTACCATCATGGCAGTATGAGTTTTGAGTTTCAGTTTTAAATAGGAAATGGAGGCCTCTTGAGTTGGAGGATAGAGACCACGTCCTTATATGAGTCTCACCTCGAGGAGGTTTACAGAGATGTGGCTGAGGTGGCATGTTACCTATGAAGTTCAACGAGCTTTTTAGGTCCTCAGCAGGGTAGGCGAGGTGGTTTACCGCTTGCCCTTACCATATTAGTTGAACCGGGTGCATGATGTCATCAGCGTATCTCAGTTGAGGAGATATGTGCTCGATTCATCACACGTCATCGAACACTGGTAGTTCGATGTCGATGACAGGGTGACATTCATGGAGGTCCTAGTGGGGATCGATGATCGAGAGGAGCGGGTCCTACATGGGCGGACGATTCCTCTGGTGTGCTTTCACTAGTAGCACGAGACCCTCCAAGAGAGCACATGGGAACGGATGACTCAGATGCTTTCTTAGTAACACATTGTTTTCCTTATTGTGTTGAATCTTTACGGGGATGTAATTCCCTGATGTGGGAGTAATGTAAAACCTGGAAATTTCAAGGAAGTTTTTTTCTTATTTTCTTTCGAATTTTACGAGTGCACAGTTTCTGATGGAAATTCATTCCAAGGCCCGGTGTGCCCAAAATCAATTTCTTATGTTTAGCTCGGGTACGTTGAGTGAACAAACGAGCAGGTTTTTCTAACTTTTGAACTGCTGCCCGAAATCAAAATCTGAGGGCACCGTTGAAACCGCAGTGCTGGAAATTGATTAAGAAGACTACTTTTGGAGTTGCGTTTTCTCGGGAGCAGTTGTTTAAAAAGGTTGTGGTTATGTGTAAAGAAAAAAAACAAAATTTGTGTTACAAATTTTATTTAACATCATAAGTGTTAGAACCTAAGTGTGGGAGTTGGAGTGGGACCCACTAGGTTGTCGGCTTCTCTTGAGAGGTTAAAGGAGAGGTGTGGCCCACACGAGCCTCACCTTTAAAAATTCATCTAACTCCTCTAAACCCCCTTGTAATTAGTGTGTAACCCTTAAACATCCCTTTAATTTGTGACCTTCCCTCTCCCCAAATTTATTCAATGCCATCTCTTTAATTTAATTAAGTGAGTAATGTTTTTTAGAAATTTGTAATTTTGAAAGGCATGACATAAGATAAAAAAATGTGAGGGATCTTATTTTATTAGGTTGGCTTATGGTGTAAGGGGATTGGGATATGAAAAATCAACGTCTTGAGGTTATTCAACTTTTTCGTTGAAGAACGTCAAGAAAGCGAAGAATTCCGGATCACCAAGGAGAGACGATGTGCCCTCTTTCCTTCTTTCCACATCAAAGAAAGGGAGTCGCCGCATCCTTCATCGGGCATGCACCGACAACGTCGGTGGAACGAGACTGTCTTCCGTGACGCCGATTTCCATGCCGGCAACGAATGAGCCATTAATCAAGGTAGGGGATTATTTTTAGGAAAATATTTATTCCCATTATTCCTCCTTTATAAAATGAAGAACGCGGATCAACTCTTTATTAAGTTGATCCGCGGTAGTATAAGTTTGCGAGTAGGGAAATTTTGTTTAATACTCTTTCGAGTGTTTTAATCTCACATGCTTAAGAGTTTATTAGTATGATGATAGTATAATTTACACTTGAATAAATTATACCCTCGTTGATATTAAAAGCATGTTTTTAAATCAGGCCAATTGTTAGCACCTAACGCGGAGGGTGTGGGCCGAACAAACACGTCCCAAAAACCCTCCTCAGTTTATTGATGGTGCGCGATTTGACTGCGTCGATGAAGTGGGATAGAAATTGAGGTTTTTACCCTCCGCATTGGAGATCGGGTCCCGGGAGGACTGGTGGCGAAGTGGGTGGGATAATCAGACCAACAGAGCACGACCGGTGGTCCACGGAAGATACTGTCAGCGCTCGTCGCCGGCACGGCTGAGCCGGAAGCAGGAGGCGGCGGTGCCCCGCACGCCCCGAAGAAGAATCCATTGTGGCTGTGCCGCGGCCGCGCCAATTAACGGCGAGGGGCCGAGCCCCCCCCCCTCGCTTAGTGACTGCTCGACTGCAAAGGCCGAGCCGCGGCTGGCCGTGGGGCCGGGTCGCGTCGGTCGGGCCAGACTGCACCGGCCGGGCCGGGCTCCTCAGCCGGTCCGGGCCGCACTACCCGGTCCGCACCTGGACCCGGTTCGGGCCAACCTGGGGGGGGGGGTATTGGGCCGGGTCGGACCGGACCCAAACCCTCTATTTTTGGGCTGATTTGTTCAAAGGCTTCTAACATGGTCTACGGACCTCCGATTGACGCATTATCAGTTGCGATGCGATCCTTGGATCGAGACAGTCATTTTGGTATCTTATACTAAAAGTTTCGGAGAAAATTGGGTATGACCTGGTTGGTTCGTACACGAAACAAACCGGGCCCTCGGAGCGAAAACGCTTATATCTTCAGCTCCGGACATCCGATTGACGTGTCGTTGACTTTATTGGATTCCTCTTAGTGAGATGGTTCATTTGGATTACTCTTCTTGAGGTTAGGATGTGGTTGGAGTATGGTCGGGATGGTTTTGACTTAAAAACCAACCGGGCCCCTGGAACGATAAAGCCAATAACACTCAGACTGGGCGTCCGACTGACGCGTTGTCTGTCGCATTGTGTTCATTTTGTCGTGACGGATCATTAAGATACATCAACTCCAGTCTATGTGACAGTTGATGTGCCGAACCCTTGTATCGTGGAGCGGACCCTCCTGGAATAAGCATGCTGCGTGAGGGAACCCTAGAGGTGGCTGTGACTACATCGACTACTCTACTGGATTTCCCCGCTTGATGAACCGTCATCAATGTTGGTGATCACTTTGAGAAACGGTCCCTTTGAGAATTCCCTTGAAAATTTTGGGGTACAGTTGAGATATGGTCGAGCTGGTTCATACACGAAACCAACGGGGACCCCGGTACTAAAAGGTTAATAACTCACAGATCGGGCATCTGATTGACGCTCCATCTGGGGCGTTGAGACCCTTGTGACGGGACGGATCTTTGTGATACCTCTTCGTGGAACCTTGTGATAATTTGAGTATCGACTAGTAGCTCATGGAGCGGACCCTCCAGGTGACGAGCTAGTAGAGTGCAAAGACCTAGTAGCTAGCTGAGACTTGACGACTGCTGATCGATCATCTCGGAGTGATTCAGATAGCCCAGTGGGGTGCGCTTGGTTGTAGCGGCAGACCCACAGCTGAGGAGAGCATGGTTGTAGCGGCAGACCCACGATACTCAATAGAAGGAGTGCCTCTGTAGGCTATGAGGGGGTGTGCTTGGTTGTAGCGGCAGACCCACAGCACGGAGCACTTGGTTGTAGCGGCAGACCTGCAGTACTCGACAGAGGGGGTGCACTTGGTGGTAGCGGCAGACCCACGGCGGAGGAGCGCTTGGTTGTAGTGGCAGACCCACAGTACTCAACAGAAGGAGTACCTCTTTAGGATATGAGGGGGTGCGCTTGGTTGTAGCAGTAGACCCATGGCGGAGGAGCGCTTGGTTATAGGGGTAGACCCGCGGTACTCGACAGATGGGGTGCACTTGGTTGAAGCGGTAGACCCGCGGCACTCGACAGAGGGGGTGCGCTTGGGCGCTTGGTTGTAGTGGGAGACCCATGGTGGGATGTGCTTGGTTATAGAAGCAGACCCACAGTACTTGACTGTTGTCGTTTTTCAGCAGCTGTGATTTTCAGCATCATGAATAAGATCCTGGTTTGAGCTGAGTCTTGACTTTCAATCATTATCGTTGATATGATTGACTTGATATCCTGTGTGGATGACGTTGTGTTTTCTTGTGTGGACTGGGTTGTACATGAGCTCATGAGCAGAGCTGGAATTGATGACTTTGGTATATGTATGTGAATATACCTAAGTAGTGTTGGTTGTTACTTCGTGATTGTTATCTATCCTTTGTGGTTATCCTTTGTGGATTCTGGGAGACCTTCGGGGGTCTCAGGATCCCTACTGATTACCGTATACTGACCCCTGCATGGGCTTTGATAGCACTATGTTGTGTTGGTTGCAGACGATGGACAACAATGATCATGATTGAGGATTGAGGAGATGGACGGTACCTGGAGGTGGACCTCAGGACGAAATGGTACCCATAGGTGGATCCCACGACGAGACGGTATCCAGATGAGACGGATAGACGTATAGTGCTGAGTAGGAAATATGTACCTACCCTTCAGGTAGGAACC
Source organism: Viscum album (assembly GCA_963277665.1). Classification (NCBI taxonomy): domain Eukaryota; kingdom Viridiplantae; phylum Streptophyta; class Magnoliopsida; order Santalales; family Viscaceae; genus Viscum; species Viscum album. The sequence goes on along the minus strand of OY728127.1, from coordinate 1,225,592,557 downwards.
CAAGGTACGATACAGGAGCTTCTTGTCAGATTTCTCATATTGTCCTTTGAGTTTTACTTTACTTTCAGTTTTAGTTGTGCCTTTCCATTGGCCTTGTATTTCTGGCCCCCTTGTACTTTCACCTCACATGTATCTGCTTTACATGGTGTTTACTTCCACTTGTACTCTGGTTGTGTGTGTTTTTATGTTTTAAGGAGGCAATGCCTTCCCAGTTATAGGAATTTTCGCCTCTTGTGCTAGTTTCCAGCCCCTGGCCTATGGAAGGCGAGCGTGGGGTAGTTACGACACGAGCCCCAGTGGACGTGTCGTGACAGTAGTAGTGGGATACTTCTATGGATATATCTAGGGATGCCTCTGAGGATAAGTCTATAGGTGTGTCAATATTTAGGAAAATATCATGGAATCATTTTTATTGATTGAGAGAGTAGTATTCATGAAATTACATCCATGTCAGTATTCTAGATGTTTATGTGGCTCTAGCGTAGATGTTCGTTTGGGTAAAAACCCCAAAAACAGAGTATTGAGACATAATCAATCCTGAATTAGTGCACAAAAAGGGCCATATTACAACAATGGTTTGACACATTGATGGAAAGGATTTTGACTATCTAAAAATAAATTTTTTTATTTGAAAATAATTTTAAGCAAAATTGAGAAAAGAAATAGTTTCAATGTTAAGGAAATACCTCATAAGAGATCAAAGTATTATAGAAATAGAACATAACTTATTAGACATTTCATCTCTAAATAGTTTCCAAGAGATAGATTGAAAATATGCATCTTTCTCATCGATAATGATTTCAAAAAATCAATCTTCCAACTTGTCCAAAGTATGAGAATAACCATGTTTACTTATCTTCTCGTCATTGAAACCCCATATCGGAGTAGGGTCCTACATGTCATTACATAAAACCTACTCACTATTGATAACATATGATAATCATAAGGGGTCATGAATTAAAAAATGTTTCTGGATTTAGACATAAAATAATTTACATTAATGATTATTTGGTTTTCCATTATGATTTATATTTCTCAAACACTTATGTCTTGTTTTAGTCAATGGAAGCAACCAGATGAAACTGATTTACCATTAAAGGGGATGGATGCATTTCTACTGATTATCCAAATATGATTATTAATGGAGTAAAAAAATTTATCGTTATTCCACATAGAATTTCAGTTGAATTTATTAACAAATGAGTACCTACACTGAATCTCAGAATAACAAAATTCGAGAAGAAAAGTTTTCAGAGAGATTTATTATGAGGGTAACAATGGAGAATTATGATTTGTTTCTTATGTTTCTCAAATTTGGGATGAAACACAGAAATTAAATCCTATGTGGAATACGAAGATTTTTTATAGAAAACGATTGAAAAAATAAATTAACTTCAAGGGGAAAATCAAATGTTTAGAAAATACAATGGATGGGAATATTAGTATCACTATCGACTATTGAATTCCTTAGATGTTGATTTTTAGGGAATTATGAAAATTGATATCACAAGGGGACATATCATGAATAAAAGCTATAACTTCTTATTAATACATGATATATTTTTGATGATGAAGAGGATACAAAAATCATATGAATTGAATGACATATTAAGGAATAAGATGATGAAGATAGATAAAAATTTGATAAGAAAGTTATATGGTATATTTATTTTTCTATTGGGGTTCGTGAATATTAAAATAAATTAGTATTTTTTTTGTATATAATTCTCATTAAGGATTTGAACGATTATTTTGAGACATGTCCGTGGCCTAATAAAATAATTTAATGACATGGTTATCTTATAAAAACAATATTAAGGGAATGATAATCAAAAATATGATCTTGATGTTGAGATAACATGGTTTGGATAAAGAGACGATATATTTGGATAATGTAATCTAAATATTATTAATTACCATGGACGATATTAAATATTTATTGAAAATGTTGATTTTTCTATCATGAATAGAGTCTATATATTTTTTTATTTATATAATATTTTCCATAATTTTTGTTTTATGTAATGAATAAATAATCAAGAATGTTTTCATTAAGGTTTTATAGTAACTCAGATTTATGTAGAGTTCTCTATTTAGGTATTCAATTGTTCTATATGTGAAAATAATGATCAATTTCATATTTTTATGGGATTAATGATATGTTATTTTTCAAAATTTAGTGACCATTTTAAAAAAATATGGATTTTAATCTTTTAAATTGGTCATAAGTATATCCACGAATTAAATGATTTAACTTGAACTTTGTGATGGGATTTAAGTATTAATTGTTTTACATAACTATATTAAGATTTATACATATTGTTTAAATTATGATAACCATTTTTTTATGACATCTAAAGTGTAACAAAATAGCCTACCTCCCCTGGTAAACATGTAACTTAGATGACACTGACATGGCTTGAAGGGAATTCATTATCCTCACAGGTTAGAGACATTCACCTATCATTATACAAAATGGAAGGGAGATTGAATTTTCCACAAACATTATTGAAGTAAGATAATAAATATTGTGTACATACAGAAGAGAATCAACATTGGGAATAGTACTAGAAAAAAAGGAGGTATAAAAAAACCTATGTACTACAGAAAATTACTACAAAATAGTAAAGAACAACCATTGTACTAATGAATGAAACTCTCCATGTCCATGGATTAATAGCTATATCCACTTACATGTGGTTCTTTTTCTCTTCTTGAACATGTAATGGGATAATCTACAGAAAATCTAAGGTAGAGGTAGGGTTGGATTTTAAATCACATTAGGGTCCCAAAATGTATTCCATAAAATATGAAAACTCTTTATTAACCAAATAATGAGATTTTATTTTATGTAAATAGGTTTTTTCATTTCAATATTATATTTAAACAAATCTTGTTGTACCATTCGAATGTAATTAATAATATATAAAAAAGAATAAATAATAAATTTTATTTAATATAATTTATGTAAATACATAAAATAATGTAAACTAGTTAAAAATCAATTTAATACATATATATCTCATATAAAAATAACAGAAAAACACCACCATCTGCCAACATCTATGATTGTTCTTGGTTATGGGTTCTCTGACACTTATAAAACGAGAACAAAAATGTGTACACACATCCCTTAATAATGGTCAATTAAGACTCGTTGATATCATTTTATGGAAAGCGAAAAACATGTATGTTAGATTTACAAAGGGTCAATATGGGTCTTGGGAATTCCATCCTAGCATGTTTTTCCTTATAACACACTAACTACCTAATTTTTCATGTCTTATATTAAAATAAAATGTGGGTAATTAATTTTAGTAATTATTAAAATAAAATTATTCCCATTATCCATCTAAAATATCCCAATTTTACTTTGAAAACCAAATACAATGGGTTTTAATCAAATATTTGATTTTGATAAGATAAATCCAATTGGATTCAGCCAAACCAATTTTATAATATTTTCTCATGTAAGAATTTGAAATAAATTTACAATTAAATTTATCATTTCCCATTCCTAATTAAATTCTACAATATAATTTATCAAATTACATCAATTTCAAAAACACACCCCAATTTAATAGAATTGGTTGTTTTCACCAATTTTATGCCAAAATATAATTTTCAATCCAAATTCCCAAATATTGAAAAATTGGATTTTCATAATTTATATTTCATACAAATAAAATCCTATACATTCAATTTAATTAAATTTATTCAAATCAAGAATTTTAGGATTCATTAAATTGGCCAGTCAAAACCAAAACACCTACCTTGGGATCATAGTACTAAAAATATTTAATCCCTAATAGAGATTCATAAATGAAAATCCAAGACAACAAAATATTGGAATAAAAAATTTGTTTAATATTAAAAAAATAAGGATTATATCATCTAGAAGACACAATGTTTTGAAAAATCTTATGAAGGAAAATAGAGAGTGTGTGATATAGAAAACTTGAAGAGAAATCCTACTAAGAGAAGATGGAACATCAATCACCTAACATTGAATCATTTATCGAGGGGTGTTGTAGGGACAACGTTTTTCTTTTGATACCTCATGAAATGATAAATTGGTTTTGAGACGTATTGGTTTGTCAAGGACCTAAAATGTGGGTTTCAATAATTTTAAAAAAAAATTATATTTTTATTTCCCATAAACTCGGATAGCTAGGCTGGACCATATAGTGAGACCAACCCACGAGCTGTAGCCATTATACACTTTTTCGTATGTTAATGGTTTCTACAAGGTGGTTTCATGGTTTTCAAACCATGTGGTAGACATGTAAAACCCGATTGTCTGGGTTTTTATGTATTAACAATGATGGCCCAGATTTGGGAAAAAACGATTTCCACCCATGAACAATCCATTGAACATTTAAATTACTAAAACAACTCCCATTAAAATACCAATTAAAACCCAACCCATTATGTATCAAAAGATATGTTTAGGAATACCTAAAAATTTTAATAGTATGTTACTTCGTCCACACCATAGAAACATTCTGGCCCAGGAAATACGATGGGAAGCCTTCCATGAAAAAAATATGAGGCCACTAATCTCTCATAAGGTTCTTCCCCTATGATGTCTCATGAGTATCATAATTGTGTGGCCATATAAATTTAACATAAGGTATCATCATCTCATGAAGTAACCTATTTTTAGAATAAAATACCTAGACTAATGATTCATTCACTGAAAAATGAGGATCAATATCAATATCCCTCTAACTAAGAACATGAGATGGAATAGATAGATACATTTATAGATGACATTCATGGAAAATTTATTTTTATCAATGTATTCTAGGGGGGAAGTTCTGAATGGTTAGAAAAATTTCCCTCCTTCCCAAAAACAACATATATCCCCAGAAAGCGAGGAGCGTGTTTCCCTTACATCCAAAGCCATTGACAACAAAACTGGGGTGAAACATTCAAGAACACCATGTTAAAAAATAAAAACTCGAATCATATCATACGACAATGAGAATGTGAATTCTATTTGATATATTCAGTAAATATTATATGATGAATCAACCAAATAATTTTTTTCATTAGTTAACCGAACATTACCTATGGAAGTTATATTCTCCAATCTCCGACCAAAACAAAGGATATCTACAATTTTGTCCATATAAGGCCTCAAAATAATCCATTATTGTTGTGAACTATTAAATATTGTTATAGTAAAATTCATCCAACCCTATATGGTCATCCCATTCACCACCAAATTGGAGAAAAAATGAACAGAGCATATCCTCAATAATCTATATAGCTCTTTCTGTCTGGCCATCTTACTACAAATGGTAATCCATAATAAAAATGAACATAGATACAAATTTCTATAGAATGCCTATCGAAAGATTAATATGATCTTAGGTACCATATAAGAGAATATAGAAGAAGGAACACCATGTATATTAATTCAGTCTTTTACATTGAGGTTTTCCATCTTCTCAATTTTTGTTCTATTAAGAATTTTCCTAAAGTGAGCCGACTTGTTCATCATATTAATGAAAACCCATAAAAAATTATTCCTCCAATGGATGAGAGGAAACCAAAAAAATGGTCATTGATATATCATCCCACTTCTAGGTAGGCACTAGAAGTTGCTGAAGCAAACACCAATGTTTTTATTTCTCTTCTTAATCCTCTTAAAATGTATAACAATGAAATTCAAATACAACAATTCCCTATATCATACCAGGACACCAAAATTGTTTCCAAATATCATATATCATCTTCTTGGTTACTTAAAGGACAACTAACTCAGAGTTATTGAAATACCCCTTCACATATTTCTTTACATATAATGGAAAAATATTGTGATTCTGATATCATAAAATTCCCTCTTTAGAGAAGAACCACAAAGTAACTATCTCCGCACTATAAATTGAGTCACTAATGTGACACAATTGATCATTAAGAAACTATTACTGAGGAATCAGCTTGAGAATAAAAAATCCAACTGAAAACCATCCAAGGAAACCACATCCCCCAATTCCTAGACTCCTATATGCAACAATGCAGAGAGAGCCATCATGTTCCACTGTTCTTATGATTCAACCAATGCATGGGTTAGAAGCTTCTTACACAATGAATTTGTGATGTCATTACCTTTACATGGGGCATAGTTGATTCAAAATTCAATAGATTTTAGATATTCAAACCAACAAAACTAATGGGGATTATATTTTATATAGAAGATCCAACTCAAGTTGTCAGGGTATTAAAACATGGTACATCTTTCACTAGATTGGAAATTCTATCAACTATTAAGCACTTACATCCCATATCCTTGATTGAGGCCATGAGTGAAAAAATTATTCACTTGTGTCCTATGATGAATAGATATATGTGAAAAAACATGATATACATACATAAGAACATAGACTGGACCTGAACATGGGACATCACAAAGGACAACATAGCTGTGCTCGACCTTCAAGAAGAGTCAACAACATAATAGAAATAAAATGAATTTTTAACTCAACAAAAGAAATATAGAATGATTTATCCTAATAAAACATTTCACCCTTTGTAGTTATAGGAGTCTTCATTGAAGACAATATAGAGAAGCCTTTAACAATCTATTCATAATACCATCCAAGGCACCAAGAGCTCTAAATCTTGAAAATAGATTATGGTAGTTCCCATCTCATAAAAGACTTCTCTATCATAGGATTAAATGATAGCCTATATTTCGACACCATGTGTCCCAAAAATATTTCTTCTAGAATAAATATATATAATTACCAAATATTTCAATAGATTAAGGGATTTTTTAACATTTCTTGAACTACTCTTAGATGATGGACTTGATATTCCAATGATATTGAGTAAGCATGAACGTCATTAAAAAAATTATACTATAATGTTATCATAATACTCTTGGAAAATCCTCTTCATCAATGCCATAAAACTATAGTATAATTACTTAGGCCAAAGGGACTAGAAAATCTTTCATTATTGAAACCCTCACTTTTCATACATTATCATTACATTACATTTGATGAAAAAATTAAAAAGTGTACACACAAGATTCAAATAAAAGTACAAGTCTAGTGCCTTTGGGTACATGGAATCATAAAAATAAATACACAAGTCACCTAAAATATATCCCACATGGTGCTTCATAACTAGAAACCTTCTTAGACACATCAAACAAAATACATATCTTTGTAACATAGGTACAGAAAAAAGGAGTGAGACCAAATTCTCACAAAGAGTAAACATGGAAGATATGTAAGAATAATCATAAACGAATGGGTATGAGAACATGATAATGAAATTATAAGATCATACAATGCATATTAAAGATCTTATACATGAATCATGGATAAAATAATTGTAGTTCATAAGACATGAATCATAATGTAATAAAGAACATAAGTGAAGAAATCATAACATAATAACAAAACAAGGAACTTTGGAAAACACATAAATATATAATATGATTTTCATAGTATCCAAGGCTTAATTTACAATGCCATATTTGTACTGTGGTTTTACTCCACATACCATCTTGGTTTTCATGGTTCACTCCCATGGCCATGTCAGAATCATGATTTCATTCCTCATACAATCTTGATAGTCATGGTTCACTCCCATGACCATATTAATAGCAATAATTCACTCCTTATACCATATTTCTAGTCATGGTTCACTACCATTTCCATCTATGATGTCAATATTAATTATGAAGAAAAATCACTATCTATCTAATGAGATATAAATATTTACCCAATGCAATAGAGGGGGATAAAGGTCCATATTATCTCATAATTAAATCATACATAAATCTTCCAAAAGACCATAAAAAATCATATCATAGACAATCAAATTAAATAGGTATTATAAACATGTAATAATACTAAATAATATAGAAAATAAATGTTTCATAGTCATTTAATCATTAAAATAACACATAAAAAGAAGCATGATTCAAATGAATATAACTCAAGGTAGAAAAATAGTCTTTATAGACATCGTGAAATAAAAATATAATCCATTTAGAGAAATAATATGAATGGAAATAGTAAATAATTTCTCCAGAAAGGAAATATTAAAACCAAATTATGTTATCTTAAATGGTAATTAAGTTTGAATAATTTTTTAGAATATTTCTTAAGTAAAATATCATATTTGAAAGGAAACGTTTTTTTAAACATGAATCATATTTGAAAACATTTTTATTCGAAAATAGATTTGAAAAATTATAAAATAATCTTTTAAAATTAGAAAATTATTTTTAAAATACTTTTTCCTAGAAAATGGGCTTGAAATATCATTTGAAAACATTTTTTTAAACATTCTATATAACATGGTTTTTGAATAAAATAGATTTCCGAATTAAGAGGGAAATATGGTAAACTTTTACATAAATAATTATATAAATTACCAAAGAGCATAATAATTTTTGTAATACATATATATTGAATAAATATTGGATAATAAAACTCATGATTTTTAATGAGTGATGGGTCATAAATTTCATCAATTGAAGCATAATCATAAAAAATCAGGAAAAACGAATAGATTGCCTCAATAAAATATTATTACTTGTTATCTTGGTATCATACACTACATATAAAAAAATAAAATCACCTAATACTTTAAATATCCTAAAATTAAATATATACATGATATTTTATGTAATTTCATATTAAAAAACATCTCTAGTGGGAATTTATCTTCATAACAAAACATGAGACATAAAAAAAGAAAAATCAAGATAAAAATATATTTCTGATTAGGTATATTTTGAAATATAAATCCCATGATATTAAAATCATAAAATAGATATGTGAATACCCATAAAAATAATTATAATAAATTTAAATTTAAATCATGGGTAGTTCATACACAACACAAAAGGAAATATTATAGATGATAGGATTTATCTCGTAGAAATAAAAAATTGAAATTAAATTCCCTTAAAATGTGTCTTAAATCTCATCATACTCATTAAATAAACATATACAATAACTATAAAATTATAATAAATATTTTAAAGAACCATATTCTTATATATAGTACCATATATGGTTTCATTTTGACCTTATATTACCCACTTGTTAACCATTCTATGTGTAGGTTTCACATTATAAAATATTTTCATTTTTCTTCACATGTGTCCAAATATTTTATATATTTTGTCATTATAATTATACCATGATTCCATAATGTAATAAATGATATAAATATAATTTATAATAATTAAATTTGTATTATAATAATCTATATAATATATAATTATGAAAGAGAATACACTATTGAGGGAGACGGTAACCTTTACAAATGCATGAACGTTGTTTCCAATACCGCATTGAAAGAAAAAAATGAAAATGAACTAAATGTATATATGAATATAATATAATTATTTTTAAATAATAATTTTATATATAGCATATATTTTCACTAAACCCATCCTTAATACATTCCTTGTAGTTTTTGAATGAGTCACATCTCTTTGTGGGAGCCAAAGTCGACACTTCCTCAAAAAGAATTTTTTTTAATTACACTAAATTGAAATAATTTTTTTTATAAAAGTAATAAATAAGATTAAATAAATAATAAATATAAAATATAACACATAATAACATTGTTTCTATTATAAATTTCACCACCATATGCAAAAAATGAAAAATGAACAATCCTCATTTAGTGAGGCGGCAGTTCATCATACATGTAATAATTATGTTTGCTACCCATTAGTGGGAGGTATGTGTAAGTTATGTTCAAACAATACCATAGAAAAGCCTAAGTATATTGAATATACTAGTTCAATTATATTGAAATATAATAAAAATAGTTATAGTGGTGGATAATAAAATTAAAATAATGGTGTTTCGGAGAAGGTGTTACCTTTTAATAGGGTAACTCTTTTTGGTTTGTACCAAAATCATTGTTGGTATGATTTTATGACCAATGAAGAATTCAATGAAATATAGAAGGTATGTCTGTAAGTGTATTAGAGAGATATTGTCCTAATGTTTTTGGTTTAATATGAGTTATGAATAACGGGAGGTGGTTTCCCTTTACTGGGATGGGAAAAGACTCACTTGGTATTTTTGAAACAAAACGTTAGGTGTACCGATGATATTATCAAAAAAAGAAATATAAAACCAAAAAAATCAATAATCGGATATTAAGTGGTGATTTATGTCCAAAAAATTGGTCTTGTAAATGATTCTACTTATTTTGGGTCTTAAATATATGGTTTTTTCCTTAGATAAATGAAATTTTACTTTAATCGATGTAATTAATATTAATTACTTCCATTAATAATTATGGTAAAAAAATTATTTCAACATATTATAAATTTTATATTATTCTTATTACAAATTATGATTCCATTTTCCAAATTACAGTCCCATAAGTGGAAGAATTTAATCTATGATTAATCCCACAACTTTTTTGACAATGATGGTTTTTAAAGTAAAAATTATCTAAATATTGCCATATTTTTATGTCAAATTTCAATTTCAAATTCTTCAAATCTTCAACTTTATATTAAGAGATAATTTTTTTAATTTAATTAAACTTTTAATTAGAATTAAAATATAATTTTACATTATAAATAAATACGGTGAAAATAGTTTGGAGTTAAAATCACATATTTTTCACTACTCATGAAATAATAATGTTTCTTAGAAAAAATGTAAATAAATCACCCAAGGTAAATTTTGATATTATAATTTGTAAAATGAATTTTATTTTATCAAATTAATTTTCAAAATATTTTTAAAATTAATTTTTGTTAACTTTTATAGAAATTCATTAAAATTAAATTTTTTTAAAAATGTTATATTCAAAAATAAAAGGACTTTATCAAAAAAATATCCTTCCATATCAATATGATTTATTTATATAATAAAATTATAAAAAATATTTGAAAATTTGTTATTACATTTCATTTAACAATGTTAAATATGTTGGTTATAATTATCTCATTTAAAAATTAATAAAATAAAATAATGTTTCAAATAGACATTGGTGTTGCATCTAACATAAACCAAGTTGAAATTCCAGGTAATGTATGCCATATCTGTGCTTTTTGTAATGACAGTTTTACTTTTTTTATTGAATGAAATAAATAAAATTTTAATTTATTCTAAAAAATGTCCATTAAAACATGGAATGTTAAATTATACACAAATTATAATTAATTTATCCCCAAAAATCCATCCCTCATGTAAAAACAAATGCGGATACATTATCGTCATAATATCCTAACATTGCCACATTCAATCCTGTAACTATTTATTTCTCAAAACAAAAGTTTTACCAACTAGGTTGTTTAGTTTCATAGATCATTCTCAGAACAGTTATGAATTACAACTGGTTGTTCTCCGTAAGACAGATTTTTCTTCAGTGGTATAACCTTTGAGTTAAGTACATGTGAAAGGTAAGGTATATAAATCCATTGAAGAGATACATGGATAACATTATAGACATGAGATAGATTTCATGAATGTCCAAAGAAATTGGCTACCGTAAATTCCAATATGATCAAGAATCTCAAATGGACTAATATACCTTTGCCTTAGATTCCCTATTTCCATGAGTCACATAACTCTTTTCCATGATGTGTTTTGCAGAAACACCTTTTCAATAACTACAAATTATTGTCCATGCCAATGGTTATCAGTGTAACATTCCTTGTGACATTGAGCTTCCTTGATATGTAATGGAATGTTTCTAACGTTCATAACAATTTCTTATGTAATCAAAGGTCCAAATATATTTTTTATTCAATTTCATCCCATCATATTGGATCTATACATTTATTCCCACAATGGGATTCATAAGGTGACATCTGAATTATTTATTGAAATATATAGTTGTAAGAAAATAAAACTAGAGCAATGTGTTGATCCCTACAACATTTTAAATCTACTGAATATGTTCTCAACAATCCCTAAAGGGATTAAATTTTTCATTCAGGCTTACCATCTATCTTAGGGTGATTAGAAATGATCAATCCCATTTCTTTATTTAGAGTTTGTTGATGAATTCACTAGAAAACTATGGTAAACCTCGAATACTAATACAAAATAATAGAATGTGGTTATCCATGAAACCATACCACATAATGTATATACTAGAAAGCAGAACCTTAAGGAAATTTTCCCTTATAGTTATGATGTATACTGACTTAGTAAGGTGATTAACTATCAATCATATTGCATTATACCCATTGGAGTATTTGGGTAGTCACATGAAAAAATCTGTAGCAATGTTTTCCCATTTCTATTCTGGTTTGGGTAATGGATGCAACATCCCATTTGATTTTTTTGTTATCCAAAACTTGTTTGAAATCCAAGAACATTGATACAAACTATGTGATATCACTCTTTATTCCATCCCAAAAGATGTATTATTTAAATTACCAATACATCTACATACATTCAAGATGAATAGAGAATGAAGAACATTGAGAATTCTCTAATATCTCCTTCTTCACATATCATATGGAAAAAACACATTTACTATTTTTGATCATAATAATTCCATCTTGATATAGGATAAAATCAAGAACATTTATGAATTTCTTGTGTAGCTCTATGTTTTATTTTGTCCCTCCTTATTCATAACTATCATAGATTGTTGATCATTCATTTTTGAAAGATAATATTTTTATCCATCATTAAAAATTTCTAGATCCATACTTCTGAAATATAGAAATATTGCATCTTTTCTAATTATCACTTCGATAAGATAGCATGATCCTTCTGACTCAAAGCATTATACACCTTGTTTGATTTCCCATGGTGGTAATATATTAAGGATTCATAGTAAAATATAAACTGTAACATTATTATTTTGAGCTAGTAAAAATAATTATGTTGGAATATATATTTAATACTTTTAAATTCAGTGTATATATATCAGTTTTCCACAAAAAGATAATTCCTTCATATATGAAATGAAAAATTACCACTACTATCACCACATCAGGAGGATGATAATATTTATCATGAATCATCTTCAGTAATGATGAATAATCAATAAAAATGTTATTATACAAAAGAACTCAATACAATACCTTATTTGATGAACAAATATTGACTACAAACTCTTCTACACTATAGGGTAATGTAACCATCATTTCAATGAATTACATTCTGTTTAGTTACACGATATTTTCCACACATTTATCTAGCTTGAAGAACATTAAAACATTTTGAGTTAACTGGTTTAGGGGATTAGATAGTTTTGAGAAATTACGCAAAACCCATCAATAATATCCATCTAAACCAATATTTCGATGGATCTCAGCCACCGTGGATGGTCTAGAGCAGTATTTAATTGCATCCATCTTTGATAGATCTACATTTCTACCATCTATTTAGATTATGTCACCAAAATACGAATCCTTTTACAAAAAATCATATATTGTAAATTTTTTATATAGATTCTCTATTCTTATTGTATTTAGATGAATTATAAAGTGATATTCATGCCCTCCCTTTCCCTTGGAATCGATATGAATATCAACTTTATAGACTACTAAGAACTAGTCGGGATAATATCTAAATACTATATTCATTAAATTTACAAAATAGTAAATGAATTATTAAGTAATTAAATCCATCACTATGTATTAATAGTGTCTTAACCTAGTACGTATAGCAATCCTGGGTATATCCACTTTCATGGACCTCAATTGATGCTATCTAGAAGGAAGGTCAATCGTGGAAAAGTATTGTGATCCACATAGTTGTTCAAACAAGTCATCAATATATGGTAGTGGTAATTTATTCATGATCATGAAATTATTCAACTCCTTATAATAAATACCAAGTATAATTTATCCATCATTTATTTTCACAAGAAGAACCAATTTTCTCCATGGTGACACACATGGATGAATGAATCCTTTATCAGGGTTTTCCAATAGATTCTTCTTCTATTATTTCACCTAAATCATAGCCAGTCTATAAGGATACATTTATAATAGTTTGTAGACAAGTATAATTTATTCTGAGATCATTTAATCATGTTTTGGTGGATGTATATGAATCCTTCCGGACCTACATCCATAAAATCAATAACATTAGAAATATCATTGATGTCTATTCTCTCCCCAAACTTTTGAGAAAACAACCATTCTGAATGGAAATTAAGACCCATACAGTAAAGGTTATATCCCATGGAAGTTCATACATATCATCAAAAGGATATATGATCATAGAAGGGTGTGGAATTTCAAAATTATCATACTTTATTCGATTATTGATGTGATATTTATGAAGAGAAATCCAATCCATTACTAATATGACACAAATTCAACCAGAGGATGAATGAAAAGTTATGTAGGAATGAAATTCCCAAAAACATCAATTGGAGATGAATCATAGAATATAGATGAAATAATCATACAATTAAGGGATTCCACTACTAACTGAATGTATAATTTATATCGTGGAATCATAACTACCATAGAAAATTCATTAGATATGAAAGAGTGCATAAATCCAGATTCAAATATGACACCATTTGTTCTAGAGTTGATGGTAAGTGTACAATTTATCACATAATTCGAATCCCCATCATCAGAAATATATATTTCATGAGATTTTCTTCTTGTCCCTCTAAATAATTTGATTTTAATTTTGTTCATCAACACCATTCCATTACTTTGTGATGTTTTGAGCATAATGTCTATTCACCTTAAACATATAGCACTAAATCATTGGAGGTGAATTCTAAGATTTTTTACCTATTCAAAATTTTATCTAACCTAATCCCATTTCATTAGCAATCAAATGTCATTTGACCTTTCATTCCACATTTAGAAAATTTATTATACCTCTGAAGGATATTTCCTGCATTATTATTCCCACTCTATGAGAATAATGGGAATATCATCTTCTTCAATCCATGGGTTTTATATTATAAGGACCTGGTCTTAAAAAAGTACATAATCATGAATTATATGAATAATTCACATTGAGGATCATTTTAGGTTTATATATTTAGAGATTTGGCCATAACAATTACATTATATCTCAAAAATCACAAAGTAGACACTTCTACTTAGTTTCCATTTTCATCATAAAATAAAAACTCCTAAAAAAGTGTTTTTTATAGATCCGTGTTATAGACCACGTGAAATTTCCTTGATCCCATACTTGACCCTATTCATCTTTATGTTTTGTGAAAAAACATTTCAAAACGTGGGATGAGCTTAAAAATCTTAGTAAAGATTATAAAATGTGGAATTAAAACATTATTCCATCAATAAATACCAAGCATAAGCTCCTTCTTCATGAAGTTATCAGATTTATGAATAACACATAGAAATCATAAATCACAAAGGTAACTATTGGAATTCATATCATACTTACATTTCTATGTATCACAACTACGTAGGGAGTAACATTGGAATAACCATCACATTTTATTAACTAAATCTCATAGGAAAAATATTCACATTAACCTTGGTCAAGTTACCCAATGCATTGGAGAGCAATCTCGGGCCCAACTTCCATAGGTTTATCACGGAACCACCCGTATATGTAAAAAATTCCAAATAACCATAACAAATTCATAATAGATAAAACAACCATAAATGAAAGATAACATTTTCACATTGCAATTACAATATATCGTGTGAAGATATTGACATAATCAATGCTTTATTAAACCATTTTCAAAACCATTTAAATCATTTAATAATTATTTTTTTGAATCAAAGTGTCCCATACCATATTGAATAATTTAAATGAAATTTTAATTTCAAAACATTAATGTACATATAAATTAATCGTTAAAACCATTTTAAAAACATGGAAATTAATGGGAAATATTTTGAAGAATAAATCATTAAAACATTTAGAACAATATTTTAGTTAAAGAGTACCTAACCAAATGAGAGATACTTGAATAAAAATAATTGATTGATAAAATTAATCATAACCATATAATTTCATGAAAATAAAGGGATTCATGATATAATATGCCAATGGAATATATTAACATCATACAAAAGTGAATTGTCACATAACTATAATTTAGTCTCAATGGAATGTAAATTGAGACGAAATCCCTTATAAAAACTGTATCCTTAGATTAAAAATAAATCACTTACATAATAATGTGTGAAAAATATAAATACAGTCAATATTATTGGATATTCAGTGTAAATCAATTAGAGGACATTCACATTAGTTCTTTTTAAAATAAAATCAATGACTAGGTTTTTTAAATCAATGAATGGAAATTGATTTAATATTTCCCGTATCATGTTCATATCAATGAGATGAGAATTTATCAATTGAGTTATTTTGTGAATGAAAAGAATATCCAGGAAAAGGGGATTGGAAATTACAACATAATTAAATAAATAGTGATTCCACACATAATCATATCATGACATAATTATGAATTAGAATATTAACCCATGGAATGAACATTGAGATATAATGTTCCATAACCGAATTGGTAACTTTCAAAAAGTAAACCACATGAATGATTGATCATAAAATAAAATTGTAAATACCCATAAATTAATGTATATTAAACAATGAATACAATCATGGGCAGTATATACACCACACAAAAGGAAAAATAGTGGCAAATATAACATGATTCTCATGGGAATAAAAAGTGAGATGAAAACCCCTGGCCACATAGTAATCAAACGATTCATTAGACCTCAAGTTAATAAACACAAACTAAATAAAAAAATACCAAGAATATCAATATAATCATGATAATATATATCAAATTTATGTACAAAATACACCACATTCAATGAATATGTGTTGAAAATTGTCAATCTTATGAAATTAAAAGTGAGATACGAAACCCCTTACCTCATGTCCGACTTGACTCGTTTGTTCCATGTTCATACTGAATAATAAAATTAAGTTAATTTAAACTTGTTTCAGAACCTTTTTCAACTTTATTACTTCTTTTATATCACTTATTACCTTTCAAAAAAAATTATTTATTATTTGAGTTCATATCAGACATTTTGTCGATGTTCGGAACTTGAGTAATAAAATGAACTTGTTATAATTACAAATTGTCCATGTGGTAAAAAATTGATTTTTTCCAGAATGATATTCATGATTTATATATCATATATAACATATATATCTAGTATCTATGTAATTATAATAGTCTACAAATTTTTTTCATAATAATCAAAATGCATCATTCAATGAGACAATAAGTCGTACGAACGCATGAATGCTACATTCATTGCATTTTCAATTTTATATTAATGAAAAATAAATTATAATTATGTATATTATAATTCAAGTCTAATATATTAGTTATATATTTAACAAAATTTCATAAATTCTGTTATTTAAACGTTATATGTACATAATGAAGGAGTCATATTACTTTGAGGGGTGGTGGTCCACATTTTTTCAAATGAAATTAGAGTCCTTACGCGTTATTGTAAGAATACTGATATATTGTAAATGAAAAATATAGAATAATAGAGATAAAATAAATATCATATATATCATATAAAATTTTATTTTCATCATAATTTCCACCATAATAGGTGGTAGGGGTAGATTTAAGAATCATCGTTTCGTGAGGTAGTAGTTCATCGTCCATTGAAACAGTATGTTCTATGTCCATTAGATGGATGTGTTTGTTAGTGTAGTTATAATACGTCTCATATAAAGAACCTATTATATTTTGGATACTGGTGTTGTTATATAGTAATGTAATACAAAGATTTTACGGGGTTGCGGAAGTAATATAATAGAACTTAAGAGAAGATGTTACCTTTAAATAGGGGAACTCCCTTTGGTTTGAACCAAAAGGATTTCTTGAAGTGTCGTATTCCTATGGAATGGATTCTTGGAGGAATGGAGGGACCATGAGAGATTATTTTCGTTGAGGTTGGATGAGACAATTGTCTTGAGAGGTTTGAGTAATGGGATAGTGGTAAGGGATTTTTATAAGAGGGAGGAGGGGCTCTTTTGGAATGTTTGAGAATATTATTTAAATATATAATGATTTCTGGTTTCTAAAAGTCAAAATACTATTAATGGTTAAAATAAGATAAATATTGTTCAAAAAATACATCTAATAACCACTTAATAGGTTCTGGATATTTTTATAATCATTATAATTTTATTTATTAATATCGTTCATTAATGGGTTAAACACCGCATCATTATTGTGTTATAAACAATTTTGTTTATATGATGTATAAAAATTATAAAACAAATACCATGATGTAATAAATCTTTTTATCTTTAAAATAAATATTTATAGTCGAAGTGATAATATATATAAATGCATGTAAAAATTAATTTTCTAAAAGATATTTGTTTAATCCATTTTTGTCATTACATTATGTTAATTAATATACAGTGTTGTTATCACTCTTAAGTGGCTCTATGGGTTCCCAAAACAGACATAAGGATTCCCATGGCTGTAAATTTATCAAAAATTAGGATTAGGACAGATGTTAGAGTAACTTAATATTATTATAATTTTATTTTTACCTCGAATCACCATATTTTCATTTAAATGTGTTAAATAAAAGTCCAAAGTTACTCTTCACCAAAGAATTATTTAATTTTTATTGAACCATATTTTAATTACTTATAATGACCATGTGTTTCGGATTTTAAAAATTCAATTCACATAAGCGTTAAAATTACATTTCAATTAAAAAGTCGGTTTTTAACATCAACTTATTGTTTTCACTATTCTTCAAAAATTGATTTTTTTAGAAAAATACAAAAACATAAGCCTAATTTAAATTAGATATTCTGAAATCATAAATTATGTATATTATACCAAATTAAAAAACCTTGTAGTTTTATTATGTAATTTCAAATTAATTACCGTTTTGAAAACAAAATGTTTTTTATGAAATAATATACTATCAAATGATTGACACGTGTTTATGTGCAATTTCAAAGTGAAATTACATCCGATGAACAACATTGGATTAAATGTTAAAAATATAATCTAATTTCAATTTAAACCCAATTAAAATGATAATATAACCATAAAAATAAATTGGATTAAATGGCAGTTTTGAATTAAAATACGGTATCTTTAACTATTCATTAAAAAATTAATTTTATCAAAAAAATACCAATAAAATAAAAAAATGCATTTTGATGTTTTTAATCGAAATAAGAATTTTATTTTATAAAATTGAACATATAAAACTGACCAAAACTATATTTAAGTGGGTTTCTCCATAAAAATATGGTAAATCGACCTTTTAATGAATATTAGAGTATTTATGCTTAAAATTAGATTCATTCAAATTTAAAGCCTCTATATTTTATTGGATAAATGTAAAAACAATTAACAAACATGTGTTATCATATAGTAGTTATTTTTATTCATTCACCCTGACATAGTGGCTATGTGAAAAATACCATGTAAAATAATATTATATTATTATTTTTTTGTATGACTCGACATTGTGTGCAACATAAGACATCAAAGAAACTCATTTTTGTGTATCGGGTATGCCATCGAACATGGCATCACCATTATAGTAAAATTAATATTTAAATATCAAATATTAATTAATATGAAAATTATATATTATTTTATTCACCTGGGTTTTTACATCTTTCCCCTATTTTTGGAATTGCGTCCTTGAAATTTTAAAATAGGGCTCCAAAACATCATTAGAAGTCCGATATATAAAAAAATAAATAAAAATATCACTTTAAAATGAAGAATGGAAATAAAAAAGGTCACCAAATATAACTCATACAAGGATTACATAGAAACATTGATATGGAAATGAAAATAAATGTCAAATTATGATAAATAGTGATAGAAAACATGATCATGAGAATTTTAACAACTAGAAAACCACAAACATGTGATAGGTTAAATGCCCATTGGTTTCCCACTATGAAAGAAAAAAAAACGTTTTTGTTTAAAGTCCCATTTAATAATGTTAGGGAAATTATTTATGATATTGACTATGTTCAGATGGAAATATACTAACTTTTCAAGTGGAGTTTCATCCTTTAATAATTTTCTAATAAATCACCTTTTCTCCAAACAATAAGTATTCAAGATGACATGGTAACACCTGAAGTGCTAGAATAAAAATCATGAGAAACAAATAATCCAAGAAATGTGAACTATATATTTACCATGTATTTAGATATTAACAAAAACTAAAATGGTTAGCACAAGATAAAATATCCCCAAAAAAAGGACAATCCTATATAAAAAGTAATACTACTATAAATCAACAAAATTCAAAAAACAGTTCCCAAGGTATCAACAATGATCATTAAATACAAAATTATCATTAAAAAAATTCATCAAAAATAATCCAACTATGATTGAATCCCAATACAATGAAGGATTTGATTAAATAGTCTCCAAATCACATTGGTTACACTAAAAGTATCATACATAAAATTAATTATCTTAATAACATATTCTCTATGATAGGTCACTCATTTCCATAAATAACCAAAATCTACATATGTCCATAATAAAAATCAAAATTATTTCTAATTAAAATTCCACCATTACTCCAAAATATAAATCCCAATGTTTTCTATTTTCCTTACGCATATGGTTTCCAAAAAAGAGAATATGTCTTCCAAAATAGCCTTTATCACTTAATCACCAAATCATTTTCCAATACAAAGGATATTCATTTGGTGAAACATATGATCCCAAATCAACAAATTTTTTATGAATAAATTCATATAACTAAAAATAATAAGTTATATTAACCATGAAATTCACATAGTCTAGTGGTAGGTAATAAATCCCCATCACCCTTGGGATCTAGGTTTCATTCTCATAGCTTTGTCTGACGTGATGGGTTGTCCCATGGTCTACGTGTTGTCCTTTTTTAAAAATTGTAAAATTTTATAACATTCCGAAAAATGAGATAAACTCCTAAAAAATAACCATAACATGACATAACCACAATGGTTGCCTTATTTCTCTCATTTTTATACTTACTGATTATAACCTCAACATATTAATTCCTGAATTCATATATATATTGAATTTTTTTTACATCCATATAATAACACTATTCCCAAAGAAAGAACACCATACCTAGATCATTGTGACCACCTGGTTTCATCATCATCTTGTGCCTATAGATAGATGGTCCATGAATTGAAACAATGATTTAGAGATCCTTCAAAATCATCTACTTCCATTACCAAAATGCACCTCATACAACTTATGTCATATGGGTGATCACAAAAAACAATTTTTGTAAAAAAATTATGTTTTAGTTATAATTTTAAAACATTCGATAAAACATTCATTTTATAAAATAGTGTTACTGAATTTGAGTTAAAACATTCAATCAATTGACCTTTTAAAATATATTATGTATCTTCTAAAAGAATATAATTAAAAAATATATAAATTTGTTTTTCAATGGTATCCTTCTTCAGCACCATTTTCTAAATCATAATACAATTTAAAATATTCTGATAATGTTAAAATATTTGAAAATTCCTTAATAATATTTATGTTTTTGGAAAAAACATAATATTGAGAATTTTAGATTTTATTAAAATCAATCCATGGTCCACGATGGTATCTAGGTATAGAGGTAGTGTTAGATATCTCAAACAATTGCTTGCAATTGAGTTGTATGTTATAAAAATTTTCAGAGTCATCTAGACATGACTTTGCCATAATAATTTCAAGTAAGTAATCAAGATGAGATTGGAATGTCAATTGAGGTCCTCCTCCTTCCATTTGTAACAAACATTCCTCGATATAAAAATGATACAAAATAAATATTTAACTTAAAGAATATTAATAAAGACTAACCATGTGACTAAAAAAAACTCATAATCACTAATGTTGTTTAATCTGACCATTGATACCAACTATAAGGACCTAGCCTTAAAAGATTAAATAATCTTGAATTAAATTAATAATTCACATTGAGGATCTTTTTAGGTTTAGAGTTTTAATAAATTATGCATTAATAATTAAATTAAATCTCAAAAATTACAAAGTTTACACTTCTACTCAATTCCCACTTTCTTCAAAAAATAAATACTCTTAAAAAATAAGTGATGTCTAGTTCCATGTTTTTGATAGCATGAATTTTCCATGATCCCATACATTCCCCTGTTCATCATTATGTCCTATGAGAAACATTTCAAAACTATGGATCTACATAAAAATATTATTAAGGATTGTAAAATAAAGAAATAAAATATTATTCCATCAATACATACCATGCATAATATCATACCTAATGAAATCATCGGATTTATGAAAAACACATGGAAATCAAAATTCATAAAGGTATCAGGTGGAATCCATATCATACATACATTGTAACTATTATATCTACATTGGGAGTTACATTGGAATACCCATCATAGAATATTACAAAAATTTCCTAGCATAAATATTCACATTTACCTCTGTCACGTTACCCAATGCATTGGAGAGCTATCTATGGTCTTCCCACCTTAGGTTTATCAAAGATCCACCCATATACATAAAATGTTCCCAATAACCAGAAAAAATTTATAACACATAAAACAATAATAATGAAAACATAACATTCCCACATTTCAAATACAATATATCATTTCATGATATTGAAATAATCAATACTTTATCAAACCATTTTCAAAACTATTTAAAACATTTAATAAAGATATTTTTGAATCAAAGTGTCCCATACTTCCTGGAATAATTTGAACGAAATTTTAATTTCCATACACTAATGTCCATAAAAATAAATTGTTAAAATCATTTTTAAAACATGGACATTAATGTGAATGATTTAGATGAATATATGTTTAAAGCATTTAAAACAGAATTTTAGTTAAAATATTTCTCACTAAATGAGAAATGAATGAATACAAATAATTGAGGAATAATATTAATCAAACCATTATTATAACATGAAAATAACGTGAGTCATGATATAATATCCCAAATAACTGTATTAACAACATACAAATGAAAATTGGTGTATAACAATAATGAAGTCTCAATGGAAGTTAAATTGTGACGAAATCCCTTATAAAAAAGGTATCCTTATATTAAGGATAAATAAATTACATAATAATGTGTCAAAAATATAAATAAACTCAATATTATTGGATATTTAGTGTAAATAAATCATATTACGTTTACAAATGTTCTTTTTAATCAAAACCAATGACTTGGATGTTTATCTCAATGAATGGAAATTGAGTTAAGATTATCAATATCAAGATCATATCAAGGACATGAGAATTTATCAGTGGAGTAATATGGTGTATCCAATGTATATCCACAAATAGGGGAGTGTAAATTAGAACATAAATAAATAAAAATTATTCCACCCATAATTATAGCATGACATAATAAAAAATTAGAAGATTAACCCAAGGAGTGGATATTGGGATAAAACATTCCCTTATCAATTTGGTAACTTATGAAACATACACCACATTAAAGAAGAACCATAAATGAAGATTTAAATAACCATAATATAAAGTATAATAACCAAATAATATAATCATTGGTAGTACAACACCACAAAAAATGGAAAAATACTGGAAAATATATCTTGAATCTCACGGGAATAAAAAGTGAAATGAAAACCCCTTACCACATTGTAATCAATCGAGTCGTTTGACCAATAGTTAATAACCAACAAATAAATTATAGAATTATATGAATATAAATATATTCATGACAATATATATCAAATGGAAGTACACAATTCACATCATGTATTGAATAAGTGGTGAATAATTGAAATATCACAGAATTAAAAGTTGACAAGAAACCCCTTACCTCGTGTCCGACATGATGTGTTTTATCCTACTTCATTCTGAATAATAAATATAAGTTAATTTCAAATTTCTTCAGAAACTTTTTCAGGATTATTATTTCATCTATATCACTTATTACCTTTCTATAACAATTATTAATAATTTATGTTCATAAAGGGCATTTTGTCGATGTTCCGAAGATGAGTAAAAAATAAACTTGTTATAATAAGAAATTGTCCATGATGTAAAAAGTAAATTATCTCCGTATTGATACTAATGATATGTATATCATATATATCATATATCATTAGTATCTATGTATTTATAATACCCCATAATATTTTGACATAAGAAATAAAATGCACCATTCAAGGAGACCGTAAGCTGTGCGTACGCATGACATCTACATTCATTTAATTATCAATTTCAATGGAATGAATGATAAATTACAAATAGGTATATTATACTTACTATATAATATATATGTAATATATATTACATATGTTCATAAATTCTATCATTTATATGTTCCATGTAAAGCATGAACGAGTTATATCACATTGTGGTATGCTGTAAAAAAAAGAGATAAAATAAATATCATAAATATCATATATAATTATAGTTCCATCAAAATGGCCACCATAAGAGGTGGTAAGCGAAGATTGAATAATCATCTTTTCATGAGACGGTAGTTCGTAGTCCATAGAAACAGTTTTTTCTATGTCCATTTGATGGAGGTTTTTGTATGTTTAGTTATAATCCTTCTCATATCAACAAATTATTATATTTAGGATATAAGTTTTATTATAGAAATAATTAAAAGATTTTATGGGATTCGAGAAGTAAAATAAAAAAAACATAAGAGAAGACATTACCTTTAAATCGGGTAACTTTCTTTGGTTTGAACCAATAGAATTTCGTGATGTACTTTATCCCAAAGATAATACATTTAAGAGGAATCAATGGATCTTGATAGTCTATTTGGGTAGTGGTTGGATGATCCAATGGGTTTGAGAGGTGAGAGTAATAGGTTAGATGTGAGAGCTTTTTGTTAGAGGGGGAGGGGCTCTTTAAGAATGTTTGAAAATATTATTTTATTATATAATTATTTTAGGTTTATAAAGGTCAAAAAAAATTTATAGAAGAAGATAATATGACTCTTTTTAGAAATAAATTCATCCTATAATAATTGTTTTGGTTTTGCATATTTTTTAGTCATTATAATCTTATTTATTTAAATCATTCATTAATGAGCTAAACAATGCAACATTATTGGGTCATAAATAATTTTGTTTATTTGATGTCTATGAATTATAAATCAAATACCATGATGAAGGAATTTTGTTTATATTTTAAATAAATATTTATAGTTGAAGAGATAACTTATATAATACTATGTAAGAATTGATTTACTAAAAGATATATGTTTATGTCATTTTTTTAATTACATTAAATTAATTTATATAAACTGTCATTATCACTCTTATGTGGCTCCATGGGGTCCCAAAACATACTCATGGATTCGTATGGTTGTAAATGTATCAACTAATAATATTAAGACACATGTTAGGGTAATTTAATAATATTATAATATAATTTTTACCTTAAATTACCATATTTACCATTAACTACGGTAAATATATGTCAAAAGTTACTATTCATAAAAATTATTTTAACATTATTGAACGACATTTTATATAATTATAACAACAATGTATATTAAATTTTCAATACTGAATTCACAAAAGAGGTAAAATTATTTTAAATGAAAATGGCGGTTTTTAATAACTATGCAGTGTCTTCTCTATTCATTAAAAATTAATTGTTTTCAGAAAAATACAAAAAAATAAGCTTAAGATATATTTGATATTAAGAATTAAAAATGATGTCTAATTTACCAAATAAAAAAAATTGACCTTTCATTAATTAATTTAAAACTAATTCCCTTTTTCAAAATTAAAAAGTGTGTTTTTAAGAAATAATAACTATCAAAATATTGACACTTGTTTATATCCAATTTCAAAGTGTCATTATATCCAATGACCAAAATTGGATTAAATTTTAAAAATATAATTTAATTATACTTTTAAAGAAATTAAAAATATTATATAACCATATAAAAAATTTAAATTAAAATGCAATTTTGAATTAAAATACAATAGTTTTCACTATTCATTAAAAATGAATTTTTCAGAAAAATAACAAAATTTTAGCCAATGTAAATTTTGATGTCCCGATTATAAAGAAGAATTTTATTTTTTCAAATTGATCATATAAAAGTGACCAAAAATATATTAAATGTGGGTTCTCTTTGGACATGCATTAAACCGACCTTTTAAACAATATTTGAGTATTTATGATTAAATTTAGATTAATTCACAATTTAACTTTTATTAGATAAATGTAAAAACTATTATCAAACATGTGTAATAATACTGTAGTTAGTTCTATTTATTACCTCCAACCAAAAGGCTAGTCATTAATTACCATTTAAAATAATAATATTATATTATTTTTCCGTATGACTATGTATTGTGTGCAAAAATGTATTCAAAGAAACATGTTGTTGCGTATCGGGTACGCCATAGAACATGGCATCCCTTTTATAGTAAAATTAATATTTAATTCACAAATATTAATATATATGAAAATTCCATATTCTTTTATTCACCTGGGATGTTGGATATATATTCCTCCAATCTCAATCTTCATTATCATATAAAAACCATGAGATTGATACATGACTTCAAACTCCACATTAACCTTTATTTCACAATTCAAAATCTCTTCAAAGATACAAACTTATATTATATCCAAATACCTTCTTATACATGTCATTAATCCACTTAAAAACATATCAAAAAAAATTTCTGGTTTGATGATAATTCCTAATTGTTACATCCCAAGTCTCATGAAACTAGCCTCATAGGTACCAACATATTCATCATCCCTTTTATTAAACTCTATGAAACCTTTCTACATCATAGTAAAAATAATTTTATGAATATAAATATGGACGAATATGTTTTTAACTCATCCCAAACCATGGATTCAATCTCATCTTTATAACTCGTATTCTTCATTAGAGTCCACCATTGTCCTTCTTCCCATTCTAACAGATTGACAACAAAAATTAATTTATCATGATCCAAACACTAAATAATATATAATATTTTTTTATTAGTACTTAATCCAATTTATAAAAACATGTGGATTAAAAGTACCTCTGAAATAAGGTTGTTGTTTCCTCATGAATATGTCAATATAATGATACCCCTGCCATTTCTCATTTCAATTTCCACCATTATTCATGGATATAGAATGATATGTGAGTATAGAAATAAGGGTTTTCATTCTTTCTCCTATAGAATTTAGTTTCTCAAGAGTAAAACCTTTTCATTTTCAATTTAAATCACCATTAATGTGGATTCATTGAGATCCATCCATTAACTATGAAAAAAAAATCAAAGAGTATGTAATAGTTATCATAGAGAGGAACCACATAATCCCAAAAAGTTAGTTATATGATCTTTATGTTGTGAATACTTCCATAATATTTTACACATTATGGTTACCCAAGGTTATTAAATGAAAAAATCAATTTAAATAATTAATAATGGTTCATTAAGACTTTGTGAATTGAAAAATCATATCCCCCAGGTGTGTCAAACTAGGTGTCAAGAAACGCTCATTATCATGAACTAGATTACCATGAGTTAGGACCAGAACATCTTATCAGAATTGTTACCCATATGTATATTTTTTCTAGAGAGACATCCACTTGTATTATCTATATATAGATTTATTTTTTAGGAATACTCACACATAATACTTTACCAACATTCTAATATATTATCCAATATTTTTCCTTAATGATAAACATATCCATATACATTTCATTAGGGTTATCATTATGATTTTCTCATACTAGATTTCAAAGGATAACTATATGATTTCTCTAATTCTAACTATAGTGACCCACTCTATTCTTATATTAATGTTACATAACATTTTCGGAATAAATATAACATTATATAAAATGATTCCCAATCACCATTATAGTATACTGACTTTGCAAAAATGGAAACATAAAAAATCGTACATAACTAAGCTACATCATCTCCCACTAGGTTCATCCTAACTAAAACCCTTCATAGATAAATAAAACATAATACATATCATCATAACCTTGGTATGGAAACATAAAACTAGTTGAGAAAAAATTCATATTAGGGGTAATCAGGGAGATATGTAATCATAATCATGATGATAATGGTATGAGAACATGATAATGAAAATTGAAGATCATACGCTGTATATCAATGACCCTATATATAAATCATGGTGTAATTCATGGAAATTCATATAACGTAAATATTATGTAATAAAATGGACATAAACTGAGAATGCATTGAAAATGAATAAAACATTGAATTGTGGTAGACACATAAGCATATAATATGATTTATATAGTATCCAACTCATTTCTTCCAAGACCATATTTGTAGTATGAGTTCACTTTCAATCCCATCTTGGTAGTTATAGATCACTCCCATGGACATCTTAACAGATTGATCACAATCCTCTTACCATATTTGTAGTCATGGTTAAATCCAATGGCCATATTAGTAACATTAATTCACTACTCATACCATCTTGGTAGTCAACGATAAATCCCATCACCTTATTAGTTGCAAAGGATCATTCAAAAGACCATCATAGTCTATGTCATGACATATAAATCTTTACATAATGCATTAGAGGGAGATATAGGTCCCACCCTTCTCATAATGAAATAATACACGCATGTTCCACAAGATCATAAATATTCATATGATAACCCATGAAATGACATCAGTATTATAATAATATAATCATACAATAACACATGGAAAACTATTTTTTTCATAGCCATTTCATCATAAAATATATCCCATGAAATGAATTAGGATTCAGAAGCATAAATTCTCTACAAGAGAAACATGTTTCATAAACATCAGGCCATCAATACATAATCCATTCCGAGAAATATGATGAATGGAATGATTGAATAATTTTCCCATATAAGATCAAGTGACACCGAAATAAGTTATCTTATATATGAAATAATTTTCAATTTTCTTTTAAACAAATTTTATTCGGAAGAAAACCATTCTACATTGAAAGCAGTTTTTTAAACAGAATTTTTTTAAAACCATTTTTTTGAAAAGAAATTTGAAAAAATATTTAATTTTCAGGGAATACCATAAAATGTTTTTTAATATCATTTTTCATTTAAAAATTTCTACCAATATCTGTTGAGAACATTATTTAAAATATGGTTTTTGAATACAATAGATATTCGATCTAAGAGAAAGAGACGATCAAATTTAACATAACATATTACATTAAGTTACAATGTGTGAAAAATGGGACTAAAACATTGATTTATCCTAAATAAATAAATCATAAATAATCTCATGTGTTTTATTGTGATATAGAGCATAATATTTCACCAAAGGAAGAATAAATATAAACTGTATTGAAAAATGATGAGATTGTCTTAATAAACTCGTATAACATGGTGACATGGGATCATACTCTCAATGTAAGAAATGGATATTAAATTAATTTTAAGATATCATGAAAATAAATATGTACATGAGGTAACGTGTAAAATGGAATTATATTCACCTCGAAATATAATTTACTGGTATAACAAAACATGAGTCCCAAAAATATAAAACTTAGACAAAACTATTTTACCGATTTGGGAACATTTGATACATGAAAACCAAGAAATAAATATAATAAATTGGATATTCGAAAGCACATAAATTTATGTATAATAAATCAGTAATTCAATAATGTTGTGTAGATATTCCACTAAAATGTAAATAGTGAATTACATAGAGTTTATCTCATGGAAATAAAAAGTGACATCAAATCCCCTTATCTTTTGTATTGACTCATGTCAAACTCATTCAAAACACATGTATAATTAATATAATTTTGTTATATATATTTTAAATTACATCATTAATATATCTTTTACCATGTATGGGTTTATGATTACCTTATGTTACCCTCTTTTTAACCACCACATGTTAATGTTTCACAAAAGATAATATACACTTTATTCGTCGCTTCTATCTTAATGTGTTATATTGTTGGTACTTATAATTATATAATGATTCTAGAATTTAAACCTTGTCATGAAAAAAATTTATATTCAGAATATTTGTATTATAATAATTTATTAAATATAGATTTATGAAATTGAATAAACTGTTCATGGAGACTGTAATGTGTATGTATGCATGGTGGTTGGTTCCATTTTAATTTTCATATTAAATTAACGAAATAAAATAATATATATATATATGTGTGTGTGTGTGTGTGTGTGAATATAATATAATTAATGTAGGATTATAATTTTATATTTGTCACAATTTTTCTTATACCAATCCTTAATGCATTCCATGTAGTGTGTGAAAGAATCACATCGATTTTTGGGGGCGGTAGTCCACACTTCCCCAAATGAATTTACCGTATTTGAACCAAATGGAATGTCAAAAAGATATGTGTCATAAAATAAATATATAATCTTAAAGTCAAAATAATTTGAATATATAAAATGTATTAATATATAGTTTCCAGGAACATTTCCACTATGGGATGTGGTAATGGAAAATGAGCATTCATCATTTCGTGAGGCGGTAGTTCACCATACACGTAAATAGTTTGTTTGTTACCCATTAAATAGTTGTGTTTGTAAGTGTAGGTTGAAAAAATATCATAAAAATACAATTATATTTATGATATTATTTTTTTAAATCATGCAATAAATAGTGTTTAGTGGTGGAGATGGATAACAAAATAAAGGAGCTTGAGATAATGTGTTACCTCTTAATCGAGTAACTCATTTTGGTTTGTGCCAAAAGGATTCATTGGATGATATTACACCCAAATATATGCTTAATGGAGTAAGTAAGGGATTTTGATAAATTTATTGTATAGATATTGACTGATTCTATATGTATTTAGAGTTGTTAATAATAGATATAAATAGTGGCCTTTTATATAGAATGGAAAGGACTCACTTGGTATTTTTGAAAAAAAGTACGGTGTGCCTACGTTTTTACCTAAAAAGTACATAAAAACCACAGAAACTCATTAATTTAAGATTAATGGAGAAATATTGGCCATCTAATAGGTTTGTACAAGTTTTCAAGTCGGATTTAGTCTTAAATTTAATGTTTAGTCAGTAGTTAAGCTTAATTTAACCTCAATCGACGTAACTATTTTGAATTATTTTCACTAATATTATTTAAAAAATAAAAATTTGAAATAATAAATTATTATAAACATTGATAATTAAAAATATGTAATCCATTTCTTGAAATTCCAATCACATTAGTGGCAGGAATTAATTTAAAATTAATCCAGCTGTCGGGTTGACAATGTGGGGTTTTGGTGTAAAAATAATCAATTGGTTGATATGTTTTTATATAAAATTTAAATGTGAAATAGTTTCCAATAGTCCACATTGGACTAATTTTACAAAATTTAATATAATTTAACATTTATAAAAACTTAATATAAAATTAAACCATACAAATAAAATATATGAAAAAGTAGATTTGAATTAAAATCTGGTGTTTTCCACAACAAATCCAATTATGACATTCTTATGAGGAATACAAAAAATTCACACTAAGATAATTTTGACATTAATAATTATATAAAAAATTTTATCTTATAAAATAAAATTTATAAATGTTTCCAAAATTACATTTTCTTATTTTTCACAAAATGGAATTAAAAGAAGTTCATTTGAGACAATGATATTTTTAAACATAGAAGGACTTTACTGAAAATGCTATAATTAATTATAAATAAGTATTGACTAAATATTATTAATAATATTTAATAATTAGTTATTAATATTTACATAAATATGATTAACATCTTTATTTTTATTATCTCAATTAAATTATTATCATAATAATATGATGTTTCGTAGAAACATCGAGGTTACATGTGATATATTCCAAGTACATATTCAATGTACCATATTGTAATTATGTACCATGTAAAAGGAATGTTTGACTTAGTGAATTGAAATGAATATGTGAATATTTAATTTATTTGAAAACAATCCCATTAAAACGAAGGCTGTTACAGTCATAATGGGAGTAGATTTTTTGAATGTTAGTCTTCTAAATGTGAGATTCTTTTATTCCCATTTGATGGAAACTAGAACTAATTCCCATCATCAAGGATTAATTTAACCCTTTTAACTAATTAAAGATATAATAATTCCATTTAAATTGATCTTTTATCATTAAAGAGCTATTATTGAGTTTTTTTGGAAGTAAAAACTGATGTGAAGTGAAACATCAGTATTCGTAGAAAAGAGAACATGAACCAACCAAGGTGACCCAATCAGGAGTATAAATCATTTCTATAGAAAATAATCCAAATAATTCTTATGCTCTTATATTTCAGTTGGTTCCATGAGGTATGACGATATACAAACAAATTGAGTACCCGACCCTAAATCAATAAAAAACTCAAACTCCCGTACCTATAGAAATATAAGGAATTTATGATGAAACACAATAGTAAAATAAATGAAAATTGGAGGGAGATCCCCTCTCAATGTTACCTTCTCCAGATTAATATAAAACATAGATATTACATTCCATATCTCTGGAGAAGAAGGTATGGCTCAACTCAACCTTGCTTCCCATTATCCATGGAAGGAACTACACACAACATTGAGTGTATTGATGTACCATCATGAATGAAAACAATCAATTCATGAATTACATAAAATTATACAATCAATTACAAATATGATTTCTTCAAGTTTCATGATGACAACGGAAAAAACTCAAAGCATGAATGACATCCTATGGATATAAAACATTAGAGGGACTATGATGACCCAACATTCTCTTCATTCGAAGTGGGAATGTAATATCCATGATTAATATTTAATATCTACTAGATGATTTATACAATTTCAATGATATATTTAAATAAATTATTGAAATACTCCATTACCAATTAAATATGTCACTAATAATGAAGCTATAATGATGTCAACTCGAACAATTTCTACACCCATATGTGCTTCTTTTTGACACACTTCAATATGTGACGAATCATCATTCAAGATGCCTATGGATGAATCCATTTTTTCATGGGTAAAAAGATTTTCATATAGTTATAGATGGTGTTAATGATCTCATGTCACTATATGGAGTCAAAAGAAAGAATAATTTTTGTATATTACATGAGAATCTACAAGAACCACACATCATGGGTTCCTCAGTGCATAACCTATTTTAATTCCCATTTTTTCAACAGCCATAAAAAATCAGTAGACCTCTTTCATGAACTACATCATGTTTACATTGATCATACTATTGAGAACCAAAATGAGATCATTTTGCATCTACATTAATTTGAAGGAAATTTACTTCCACTGGGAGTGAAAGAAAGTCCTGATAAACCTCATATACCATCAATTTTTATTTCATCAAAAAATATTCTATCTAACTCCTTATCATAAGAAGGAATATTTTTCAATAAAACATAAGAATGAATAACATATCAAGTCCCAACCTTAACCATCCAACCTTTATTTTATAATTCAATACTATCTCTTGTGAGAAATTCTGAAGGTCCAAAAAATGTTTTGCCTCTTCTATCATGATCATGTTAACCTACTAATGTTTGAAACACTACAATGCCTCAGACAAAGACATCATCTTGGGATAGAACATGTCAATGAAAATAACATTGAATTATTTCCACTAAAATCCCACATGCTTCTTCTGTGTCACCATATTATCCCACCATATCCATCTCACTTTTTCCAACACAATGGTGGAACACTCACCCTTGATTTCATTAGGTTTCTCAAAGAACACTAACAAACATTCCATCGTACTAAAATATTTCTCAACCTAATGGAAATCATTTGATCCCTTCATCTTTGATGGATTCAAGTGAAGTAATTCCTATAAAATATTATGTAGGTAATCCTATTGAGGCTCCACAACTTCAACCTAAATGAGAAATTCTTCAGGTGCGTTTCCTAATTCATGGAAAATGGGAAAAATCACATCAACTACATTAAGTTCTATGAGATAATTTTCTCATCGGGGATCATTGATAGCTTTATCTTAGATCCTATTCACATGTCTTAATAGTGTCATGATGCAAAAAAACATCAACAAAAAAGAAAGAATAAATCATATTAACACTCAAAAAAATGGGATTAATCCCAATAGGTAGACAACCTTGATTTTGTTTTTAATCATATCCCAGTCGAAAATAAGGTAAAATACTAGATCTAATACTCAAGATGCCTTTTCAAAACAACCTCTATAGAAGTATGTTTTGTAATGGTGGGAGATTGATAGATACTCTTTAAAAACTACATCACAAGTCATGAAAGGATTGCACAATGCATACTGACTTAAAAACATGAATCACAACCTGGAGCATTAATACAAAATTATCATGAAGCACCATGATTAACCTATTAACATGATAAATTATCTTGCACCGACATGGCGCAAATGGTATTCTGGATCCCCACTATTCTAGGATAATATCAACCATCATATAAAAACAGTACTGGGAATGAATTTTCTATATAAATTTCAGATGAAATATAAATAATATAATATTCATAAAACATAAACTCCATAATAAGAAGTTT
Source organism: Viscum album (assembly GCA_963277665.1). Classification (NCBI taxonomy): domain Eukaryota; kingdom Viridiplantae; phylum Streptophyta; class Magnoliopsida; order Santalales; family Viscaceae; genus Viscum; species Viscum album. The sequence continues at coordinate 1,225,558,093 of OY728127.1, read as the reverse complement.
AACATAATTAAGATAATTATAAGAATCCCAATGTATTAAAGAAACATTCTTAAAAATTAGGAAAGAACAACCCTTTTCCCAATAGATGTAACTATTCATGTCCATCGATCAATAGCTGGAACCACCTCATTTTTTCAAATTTCCCCTACTCGAACATGGAAGGATATAATAAAAAAACACATGAAGGAAATGTCAATTGTGAGATAAAATCTTAATAAGGCTATATCATGGATCCCATAAAATATTCCAAAATTTTAATGAAAATATAAATATATTTCAAATTTTGGTAAATAGGTTTGTCATTTAAAAATTATATTTAATCTAAAAATGATTTACATTTCAAATGATGGAAATAAATTAAACAGATCGATTAATAATTTATATATATATATAGATTTATATAAATTTTAAAATTCATGTAAAACTATTCAAAAACATTAGAATACATTTATATATCATAAATAAACACGCCTGGAACATGGTCATCATCCAAGAGGTACGATATTCTATGTTATGGAATTCTCAAAAAATATTTTAGATATAATGGAAGTGTGTACACATGTCCTTAGACACTTTTCAAATAACCCTAAATGACAAGAAATTGAAGACTAAAATTCCTCCAATAGTTTATGTTAGTGTTGTAAATCATAAATCCAATTCTAGGATATTCCCATCTTAGAGTATTTTTTCCATTTACTCAATAAATGCATTGGCTTTCATGTGACATAGTATAATAAATTATAGGAAATATATTTAATGATGATTAAAATACAATTCATCACATTCACCATTTAAAAAATGAGAATTTCTTTATAAGAAACCAATACATGGTTTTTTAATCAAATATGTACTTTTTAGTGCGATAAAACCAATGCGATTATATCAAAACCATTTTATCTATCATTATCATTTAAGAATATAAAATTAATTCACAATTTATTTTCTAGTTTTAAATTAATAATTTAATTAAATAATTTAATATAATCAAATTCCATCAATTTCAAAAACACGCATCACTTTAGTAGAATTTGGGGTATTCCCTAATTTTTTTCCAAAATCCAATTTCTTGTCCAAATTTACAAACTCAATGGTATTGGGTTTTAAACATATAAATTTCATTTGAGTTGAATCTATCACATCAAATTGAATTCAATTTAATCAAATAATTAAATTTATGGTTAATTTTATTGGAAAATAAAAATTGAACCACCAACCTCAGGATGAGGGGACTGAAAAAGCAAAAACTTTAATTGTGATTCGTCAATGAAGAACAATGAAATACAGGTCTAGGAATGAAGACTAAGTTTAATATTCAAAATTGTGTGGGTTGGGTCCTCCAATAAACATAGAGATCTAAAAAACCCATGGGAGGAAAATAGAGACTTTGGGAGAACAATAACACGAAGATGAAACCTACTAAGAGAAGATATAATGTCATTATTATAGCTTCAAATTTCATTTGGAGGGATTCAAAGGGACCAAAATAGCTCTTTGGATATCTTCTTAAATGAAAAATCTGTTTTGGGCCATATAGGTCTTTTAGAGACAAAACAGATGCATTTCTAAAATTTTAAATCAATTTTCAGACTAATTATTTCCCATACTCATGGTTAGTTATGCATGGAAACATAATTAGAACCAACACTAATCCAGAACCATGAACCACTTTTCGATGGGTGCACATTACCTAATTTGTGGAATCATGGTTTTAAAACCTTGTGTTAGATATACAAACCCCAAATTCCATGTTTACATGGTTTCTACTAAAATGTTTCATGGTTTTGGAAAAAAACGAGACAACTATGCACTAGAACAGAAATGTCATAATTTCAGAAAATTCGAAACAATCTGAAAATAAACCCAATAAAAACATTAATTGAATGTTGGGATTAGGAATATATAGAAATAGTATGTGGATGTTATATAAGGATTTATAGAATCAGTTATCATTATTTTATGGATCTTATAATCCATTAGTAATTCATTCATAGTTGATTAATCTTCAATTCATGGAAACGACATTATGTATAAATTGACTTATATGAGCCTAAGCGTGAGATTGTGAAATAAATTTAATGAAATCATGTTTGTATATCATCTGAAGTAAATTCATCATGTTTATGAAAAAAATTTTAAAAAAATATTTCCCATGTACATTCACTTTAGATGAATAATATCTTCATTACATCATCACTAAAATCTGTTATTTTTTTGTTAGAATTCTTTTTATCACAGAATTTCTTTTGATCAATGATCTTTATTACTCTATATAATTACTTACGCTTTTTCTTCCATGTCACATTCTTCGATAACCACAAATTCACTCCTATGTAGAAACCTATTCATGAGTTAATTTGTTTTATTAATATGTTTTCAACTTTCCCTTTTTTAAAATAATTATTATAAGTAATTTTTATAATTTTGGTTTCTATGATATGTGATAATAATTTCATGAATAAACTTAATTTTGAGGTACAAATTCATTTTATGATTGTAGAATGTGACGCCCTGAGTTACTATAATTTTTATCATATATATTTATTATGTTTTAGATTTAAAACTTCATTAAACAATGAGTTTATCTTATATTTCACAAAGTGCTATGTTTTTCTTAATTTACACACAATTATGAGTATATTTATTGTTAGATGCAACATCGAGTTTACTCCAAACAATACGTACTATTAAAATATTCTTTTTTAATATGATTATTATTAACTGATTATTAAAATGATGTGAATGAATAGAATTGAATAAATTATTATAATATTATTTATAGAGGTTTATATAATGAATTATCTTATAACTAATTACTGGTAAATTTAAATAAAACCATTTTGATAGAAGGGATTATTTTTCTAGGCATCTATTTTTTGGCACACAAGTGTTTTTTATATAAATAAATTATCCTACATACTTTTTTCTTATAATATTATTGGAAGATAAATATTATATAATCAATCAATGTTTTAACATTAATCTTATATGTTTTTTATTCATGGGATAATTATAAATCCAATATTATTAATATAAATATTCTTTTATAAAAAACAATTCTGTCACTTATTTATGGTTCACTTAATTTAAAAATAAAATATTCCATTTTATAAAATTTATTTCATAAAATAAAAAAATATTCCTTATTTTAATATCAAAATTTTAATATGGTTTTTTTTGGGATTTTCTTGAAAGGATTCATGTTTTGGAATTTAGTGAAAAAAACTGAATTTCAATTTAAAATATATTTTTCTTGTATTTTATTTATAACTTATATTAAATTTTAAATTATTTCTAAATAATAATTATTTATATTAACATATATTAGAACAATTTTGGACATTTCAATCAATACTAAATTGATATTTTATTTGAAATGTAATATTCTTTTGATAAAATTCTTATTTAAAAACTGGTTTTGTCATCAGGTCGATGGGAATAATTTTGAATTAAATTATAAAGCTTAGATGAATGGAATTTTGAAAAAATGATTCTATATTTGGTATAATATTATCTTATATTATATAATAATTATATATATATATTTTACAATATTAATTAGTGAAAATCGTTAAAATAAATTAACATGATTAAGGTTAAAATATGGGTTTTATCATAACATGACTATGTTTTATAATTAATTTCACAAACATAGAAGATTTTAATATAATTAAATGGAAATAATAATAATAATAAATTTGTATTAATTATATAATAAATCTATTTTTAGTTATTTTATTTAAGGATAAAATACATAGGTAACTAAAAAGATAAAGGATAGCTTGGTAAAATGTATAATGATTAAATTGATGAAACATAAAAACTATTTAATAACAAGATAAAAATGTATTTATTTTATCTTGTGGATATCTTTAATTAGTAATTAATATCACATTCCCAAAATTGTTCTTTTTTTAATCCACATGAGGTTTGTGCGATCTTCCTATAGAGAACACTATTGGGATTTGACATGAAGGTCCCTTCTACTAAATTATAAAATCCTGCTCACTCTCCCCTAAGTTCACGAATATAAATCCATTTGGATAAACCCGACACTGCCAAAATAACATAATAACTTTACACCCCTCATCTTATAATCAATATGTTGGGATTAAATACATGAAAGGTACACTTCTTGTGCAATACCGTTGATGGTACATAAAGAAGATGTAATGATCATCAATGAATGTTTTTATTTTATTTCATCATCTAACACCTTAAATTAATTTTATTTCAGTAGAAAATAATATCCATAGTATATTTAGTATACTTATATGTATTTTAAAAGATAATTATCTACAATCATCTCCACATTCATCAAATCATTTACAAAATCATTGTTCATTTATATATATGACTACAGTCTTTCGAACCGATGTTCATAGCTTTTCATTACCGCAAATCAAGGATTTTCATAATAAGGAATATATAGTTTATATATGATATATACTATTTTTATGATTTTATTATGAAAATTTAATTTTTACATCACACATACCTTCATTCCTTCAATTTTTTTGGAATACAATTATGTCGTTCATGTGTACGAAGGACTACCACCTCAAGAAGCGATGTGATTCATTCAAAATATACCTAGAATGCATTACAGTTCAATTTAATAAACATATCATATATATATATATATATGAAATTGATATTATTATTTAATTATAATATACCATAATATATTATTTCATTCAATATTTAAAGATAATGAAAATGTCATTCATGCATCCATATGTCCATTTGTCTCCATGTACTGTTTATTTCATTTCCAATTTCTCTCATTTATAGATTATTATAAATAAATATATTTTTAATATATACTATAGGTATATTATTTTTATTATTATGAATAAAATTAAATCATTAATTATTAAAGAGGAAAAAATATAAAAAATATAAACTGATATTAAAAAACATGGTTATTACAAGAAACATGATTTTAACCTCGCATTATCAATAAAGGGAATGTTATATGTCATAATAAAAACATATATGTTATGATATATAGGAATATGGATTTATAATATATTTATAATTATATTTTACTTACTATAAAATAGTATTGAATGTGTACAAAAAAAATTGAAGACTTGGGATAATAGATTTCTATATAAAATTTTTAAATTCATGAGACACGTGTCTTATTCAAAAAATATTTATATTATGTTCTGTATATACTATCCATGAATTTATTTTATGATTCTTATAAACATTATTATATTAATTTACATGTCCACATGAGGACCTCCCTCTCATGAGATTCAAGGATCAATTATTAACAAATAGGTAAGGGGGATTGGTCTCAATTTTTATTCATTGACACATATGATTTGATATGAACCTACATTCAACTATGAGGTGTATATATATCACAATTTAAATTTAATATCATGAATTTATTCATAACCATTTTCCATTAAGATTCTTTTTTTATTCATTAATGGGGATTATAATGGAATGTTACCACAGTTGTAATGATTTTATGTTACAATCTCATCATCAATCAATATTAGTTAGGATGAAGTCTCAAATATTAAATTAATATGATGAATCACTCAATAACTATCATGAATTTTTCAATCTTTTTTTTAATAATTTTATATTCATGTAATGGAACAATTTTTAGACTCATTGTTTATTAATAAAATTAAAAAAATCATTTTAGTTAAAATAAACCTCATTTCTCTCTTCGATCAGAGATCTATTTTATTCCAAATAAATTTTATCAAAAAATGTTTTCCAAAATGTTTTTGAAGGATATATTAGTATTTTTTACAAGGAAGGTATTTTATAATATTTTTATGTATTAATATATTGTTATAATTAATTTTAAATACACTTTTAAATAATTCAAAGGAAATTTTCAGTGAAAATGATTTCAAATTTTTTTTATGTATAATAATTTTTTCTAAATGTTTACCGAATGTTTATTTTTTATTTCCACTTTTACCATAATATATAAAAGTATATTAAAAGTAATATATATTTGAAAAATCATTTTCCTATGTGGAAAGGTTATTTTCTTCTAGAAATGTTTTTAATGATCTTTTAAATATTAATCGACCATAATGTTTTTATAATTTGATATGAAATATTCATTACTATGGAAATAATCCAAGTATACCATTATTATTATTTCTATAAATGGTTAAAGCTTCCGATGACATGTTTTTTTGAAACCCATTTTTCTTCTAAGTGTTATACCTTGATAAAATTTTTATGAAATCCACTACCTTTTATAGATTTTATAATGAAATATTTATAAATCTTATCACTTTTACATTGGATATGATATGATGAAATATTTATAATAAGCATTTCATTTCACATGTTTTAGACTGATGAATGTTAATAATATTATGGAACACATAAATATGGTTTTAATTATGTGATGGGTGGGACCTATATCACCCTCAAATGCACTAGTAAATATTTTTATATCTCATGAGATATACATGGATGGAATGGGTAGTGAACCTTATAGTGTATTACGAGGATAGAACAAAGAGTTATCATTGTAAATTAAAGGATATATTTTTCTAAAATGGTGTGGGGAGTGAACCATTACAAATATGGTGTAATGAGTGGACATATCATTCATGTCTATAATTTTATGTGTGAACCCAATTATATGTTCATAATGTTACACTAGAATCTAATTAAAATTTCACAATGTTATGAATGGTATTATATTTCATTTCCATAATTTTTATTTGTGATCCTGTCTTCTAGACCATAAATTTATGAAATGGCATGATTTCTTGTCCATAGTTTAATGATTGAACCAATTTTTATTCATACATGTTTACAATGTTATAAGATGATGTGTATACCAAAAATTCCCATCATTTTTACATTTTTTCATAGGGCTCATGATCATTGATATACTTATGATTGATGTCTTATTAACTAAAAATATTTTTTAAATGAATCAATATTATTATAATTGATATATAGTTTATGGTTTTTGAATGTTATTCTCATGTTTCGTACCATTATTCTCATGTTATGATTATATATCTTTCTTGTTTACCCTTACTAATATTCTAAGAAAAACCTTTCTAAATATTCTTTTACCAAGGTAATGAAGATGTATGTTCTATCTATGATGAGTAATATATGGGAAATTGTTTTTGTGAATCATTTAATATCATTCCCAATATTACAATATTGTGTCCTAGGTTTTCAATTGCACTAAACTGTATTGGTTATCCAGAATCTGTTTGTGTAATGTATTGAATATTCATAAAAAATATAATGCCCATGTATTCTAAGACAAAGGATTCTATAAATAATTAATTATAAATACATAAAATATTATTATAATTCTTAGCCAAAGATAAGAATGAATTAGTGACAATGATCTAAATATTATTTCATGAAATTTATTATAAGGACTAGCCAAACAATATCATCATATTTTTTCATTGAATCATATCATATCGAATAAAATTTAAAAACATATACTAAAAAGTACTTTCTATTACAATGTGAACATTTGGAATGACCCTAGTGATGATCTGTCAAAGCATGGGATATTTTTGTAAAATGCTCGTGTTACTCACTTTTAAATAGTACTTGAGATATTGAGGGTGGAATGGACCCCATGAATGTTATCACAGACCCAATGTAACTCACTATTTTTTAGATACATTACTGGAAATGTTCTGGGAGGAAAATTATTTAAAACTAATGAATAATAAATATAATTATCATGTATTTTTTAGTAATCCATAAAATTGTACAATAATTACATAAATTATAAAATATTAAATTTAATTGTTCTTTTAAATTAAAAATATTCTAGTCACATTGAATAATTGATATTACATGCACCTACCATGAAAATTTTAATTGATATAATACCTTTATTAACTATTTAACCAGACAAATTACACCTTGGAGAAATAGATGAGGATATCTTACCATGGTGTGACCGCATGACTGAGGCGATGTGTCACATGGATTTATATGTACTCCTAAAACTCTATAAGCCAATGACATGTGATGAGTGTCTATAAATATCACTTTGGTAATTATTTAAAATTTAGTGCTCCGTAATATTTTAAAAACTAACGATATGGATATGGATAATAAGTAATAGAAGAATAAAAATATATTAAAATAAATTTTTACAAATTAATAACCAGACATTCCCATAAATTACATATATGATGAAAAGACCTTAATGTATACCTCATAAGACAAAATATATATAGTAACACTAAAATAGGCTCTTAATGGATTATAAAACAGCACACCAAACAAGACAATAATGTCATATAATATTTCCCAACAGTGTTTCCCAGCACCATCTCAGAACAACAGAGTTCAATATCATTTAAACAGTGTATCATGAAATTAATCTAAATATACATGAGGTTTTTAAGATTAGTAAGTGAGAATAATTTCATAATAATAAACTCCTAGAACCCCTTCTATATCAATAAATTATCTTTTTAATGTTTATTAATTGTTTAAAAAATAAAAGATTTAATGGACATAATTTACATAATGAAATGAAAAGCAGATGTAAACTATTATAATTAAGTAATCTTAAACTTCATTAACCAAATCTGGTGCTAATAGATAATGGAATCAATTACATATCTCATCATGTAACCCTTGTGGGATCTGAGGTTGTTCATTGCTCACAATGGAGTTTGGTTTGTGTTTTTTTTCAATCTTCTCATGGATGACTTGGGAGTTTGTAAAAAATGAGGTCATTATTTTGAGGACGTTCATTACTAATTATTTTAATTAATGATTGGGAATGTTATTAATGGTTATTTCATAGATGTCTTCGAAAATCCATCTATAAGACCACATGTTTTTAAATGACTGTTTCTAATATAATAAATTCATGTTTCATACATATATTATTATGTGATACAAGTACCAGATTAAACCAAATCATTTTTCCTACAATAACAATATATATAAAAGATGTATATATTCTATAGTATTAGTAAATGTAAAATAATATAATAAAAATAATTGAATAATATTACTAAATTTTGGAAATACAATGGGTCATGTTCTCATTGAAGTACATCAACTATGAACAGTAGTAGAAAATGTTTAAAAAATTTAGAAACAATATTTTGATTTTTATCAAACCCTGAGAGAAAAGTGACTGTAAGTGTAATTGAAAAATAAGGGGTATTTTTTGGATGTACAGTGATGACATTTCTATTGGATTTGTATAAAATCTTTGGAATAGTATATTAATTATTGTGAGTGATAAAATGTATATAATTTATTATTTAGAATGAATAAAGTATGTATATATTGATATTCGACTACCATACAAATATTTCAATAATTATGTAACTTAAATTTTATATAATTGAAAATTTTATGATTTTATGTTCAAAACTATTTTGTCAAATATTTATTTTACTTTAAATTATTAATATCTAAATTACCTCATTTCAAATTATGTTTTGATAAAATACCCATCTTTATTTGAATTATCGAATTGAAAATATTTTATCATTAATTTTATGTATTTTTATAAAAGAACATAAATTTTAGGAGAAAAGTAAAAAATATATTGTTTTCGTATTTTTTTTGTTTAGCTACATAATAATTATATAAAAGGACATAAAAATTATAATAATTTTGTGTCAATATATATATTTAAAAAATTATCTTGTATTTGATAATATTAAAAAAATCCAAACCAAAAAATCTATTATTAATGTCTAAATTTTATTTTATTCTAAAAAATAGATATTTTATTCATTACATTTAATTAAATATCACAATGATATTATTCTTGTTTTATATCTATTCAAATGGAAAATATATCTTAGTCCTTTTCTTATTAACATGCGCCTTTTAAACCAAACTCTATTTGCTTATAAAATTTCTACCATTGAAAATAATCTATCAAAATATTATCTCTAAAAAACATAGATATATTCTATAGGCCATCTTCTATCTAATATTCCTTCATAGAAAGGTTTACGGTCCAGTCAAAATGATGTATATCAATGCGTAAGGTATGGGTTTTGAAACACTATTAATTTCTCCTATATTATATGCATAACCCTACTACGACATAACCTATCCTTATAGTAACATTGAATTAAATTTTTTTTGATTCTATAATGTATATATTAAATCAATACATGTATTATGTTTTCTTTATTTTTAATCGTTGTTAAATATATACTTCACCCATTTGTAGGTTTATATTACCGATGATAATAATGATGTTCATCCTATGCATCCACCATTCATGGATATTATTATAAATGGATTTACTATATATATATAATTATAATAATAATTAATATAATTTTTCATATTATTTAATTTAAAAATGATATGATTTAAATTATATTAAAGATAAACTATAATGGTCTGTTTAATCACATTAAAATAGAATACCGACAAATACTTCCCTATTTATAACTATTTGGGGTTATCTCCAAAAAATTTACAATTCAATTATATTATAATGAAATTAATATATGAGAAAACACATTTTCAATTTTCCAATGCGTTATACAAAGGAAATTGAAATTTACCATAACTCCAATATATCAGTTGATATATGGACTAGAAATGCACGAATTGGGACGATTAAAATATAATCTAAAAAATGAATAATAAATTGTAATAAATAAATTATAATAAATGAAAAAATTGAAGATGTACAAAAATTAAGTGATTAAAATAATATCATTACATTATTTGGAATGATATAGAAGTATTCAATGGGAGTCAAAACTTGTATTAAGGGTGCTCTTCGAGTAATTTTTTATGTCTGTATGTTCTTTGTCCCACTATCTCTCTATATATATTCCTCTATATCTATGTCTCATATAGAAAATTTATGTCATTTAATATTTTTTTAAAGTACAAGAATGCATTTTTTTCTATCCTATTTATCATTTAATCTAATCCATATCATAATTATATGGGAATAATTTTTTTCATTGTTTCTCTCAAAAATAAAAAAAAATATTGTCTCCTATACCATTTTTCATATTTTTTGGAACCATACTATTTCATTATCGTTGTACTGTAAATATTTAAGATTTATTTCCTTTTTTGTTTTGGGTATTTAAGTGACTAATGATATGACTATGCTTTGTGGGATTTCTATGTATCCATTTTTATCTCAAGAGTTTATATCATGTCTATGTATGGTGTATATTTATATTAGGTTTGGAAATTATACATGATATATATTATGTTTATTAGAGTTTTGAAAATTATACATCCTAAAATCAATTAGGTAATGATTCCATCTCTTGAGATACAATTACCGAAGCATAAAAAGTGAGCATATCACATTATCTTCTCTATTCATAATAGAGAATATAACATTCTTATAATGATTAAATATTTTATTTTTGTTCCACAAAATTTTGATCTTAATGATTATAATGATCTTGTGATATAATATCACTTATGATATATTTATACTTCATAGTTTATAACCATTCTCATTTATGGTAAAATATTATGATAATTTAGTATTGTGATATCCCACCCTTTTGTTTACCCATATTGTGTTACCTGATACAATCATTAGCTTACACATATATTTTTTAAAATTACCAAATTTATTCATTCACTGGAACAGTGTATGATGAGATGTATACTACTATTATAATTCTGTAAATAAAATTGTTTGTAGTTCATTTAAAAAAATTATATTTACCTAACATTCTAAAGACATTGGTCCATTATATTTATATGCCTTTTTAATTATATAGTTTTATGTGAAAATTCATAAAATAATATATGTATGATATCTGGGTCATTATAGTAACCTCATAACCATTATGAAAATATATTGAAAATATGTTGTTAATTACCAGAAAAGGCTATGATTTTAAAACAAAATATTATGTCATGAATTCCATTTCATGATGTAATTAAATGTATTCCCAAAACCATGAAACACTATGTCAATATCCATGAAAATTTATAATTTTCTCATGAAAATATTCAGGTCATAAAAAGTATTATACATTTGATGAAATCAGTATATTTATTTTCTAATTAATTGAAATTGTCATTCTACTAGGGTTTTCAATCCATTTAGAATACAATTACTCCTATGTTTTTTAAATACTTAAAAATAAAAAAATCTACTGTGGATGAATATAAAAATTGAACATCATGGTTATTTTGATTATTTTTTTTTTGAAAATTTTTATTATTAAAAATATATAAACCAAATGTTTTTGGAAAAGTAGATATATATTAGAATATTTATGTCAAATATATAAATATTCTATTCCAGGATATTTAACCTTTAATATTTTTGGAAAATGTGTATCTATAGTTATTTTTGAATTAAGTGATAGAAATTTAATTTAACATAATTAATCATGATTTACATCATAGAACATAATATATATCTCCCTGAAAACAGTGTAATGAAAGGAAAACAATGATTAGGTAATATTAGGTACTCTGAAATAATTATTATATATTAATCATCGAGGACAATATTATAAATTTTGATCATTAATACAACAAATGATCCTTTCACAGTTACTCAAGAACTAATGTGGACTATTATATATTTAATAAAAGAACAACTCTGATTAATGAAATATTAAATGTAAAATTTGATGAAGAAAACTATTTACAAAAGTATTTCAAAAAAATATATAATAATATAATTATCATATGAAAACAATATGTGTATAAAAAATATTATATTGAAATTAAGAAACTAGAAAATGATTAACTAGATGTGTATTCACTAGAAAATGAGAAATTTTTTTTATCTTAAACTTATTAGAATATAAATTTATTATTTGATTGATAATGATAATTGAGATACTGATATATTAAACTTTAAAAAGAATTACTATCTAAAATTAATGTTGGCATCATAAATTTTATCATAGTTTGAAAAAATGGACGTAAATGACATTGGTGAGGATAACTATATAATCGATATATAAGAGGAGACTAATTAGTTTTAGAGTGAAACGGATTGTAGTTTGGTGAAATGGCTAGAATATTTCCTTGTTATAAGATCAAAATGGGACTTATGAAATAAATTAAAAAAATTAATAATTTTCATCTAGAATAAGAAAACGATAGTCACTAGAGTATAAAACTTGTAAAATTTCATAGAATCTAAGGAATTTTTTGATCTTGTAGATAAAACTAAATCTATTCAAATTATACTTATCTATATAACACATCCACATATTAAATTTTTTTAAATTGTGAATTAAAATGTTATATTTAAATTCTTTTTCATTGGTAAAATTTAATTTTATAAAAATTCATATTTGATGAATTTGTATGTTCATACCATGAATTTATATATGAAAAGTCTCTATATCTACTTAAATAATATCCTTATCTTAGGTAAGATAATTTTTCAAATTTTTTATAGAGAATTATTTCAGAAATTGAACTATAAATATGTTCTTATTTAGCAATACATTGTTGATAAAACATTGAATATTTATATTATTATTGAATATATAATCTTTTTAGAACTCAAACAACTCTTGTATAAATTTATATGATATTATACAAAATTAATTTCTATAGAAAATAATGGATGAATATAATTTTAGTCTTTATTTTCAAATTATACAATCATTATTGGGTAACATTATATCAAAAAATAAAATAACATAGACCTCAATCAATTATTCTAATTAAAATTCCTCAAATATAAGAGCCCTAGTATTTAAATAATCTAATATATATTTTTATGATGATAGGGAATATTTATATACGAAATATTACAATGGGATGATCAGTATGTTACTATATATAATAGGGATTCATGTAGAAATTATTTACTTTGCTAGTTTATGTTCAATATTGCATGATTATTTTAAAAACACATTTAAAGGATATGGAATAATTTTTTTAGAATATAAAATGACCAATTTACCATTCTTTCATTTATCTCACTGGATGAGGTTCTGTTGTCAATATTTCTGATGATGTATACATTTGAGTATATGGATATGATATAGATATATGTTCTTTTCTAATTCATTTCATGGTCAATCACTGAATTGTTCATTCAATAAGAAGTAATAATTTACTATAAAATCCATTAATAAAACTGAATATATATTATTTATGTATTAGTATCTATAATTTTTTGTTTAAAAATATAAATTCAGATGTTGTTTTAACATGCATTCACATATGGGTCTTCAAGCAACAAGACCTCCAGGTAACCAAAGGGGATTTGATTCATAAGTCATTTAAGCCATGGCAGAACCATGGTTGGAGTGCAGGTGTTATTGGTCTGGTGAGACTAAATGTATGTATTCTTCTATGGTTGCTGATGTTCTATAATGGTTCAAAGGCATCGGTAAAAACTATCCAATGAACTAAACATCTTGTTATATGAATAAGGTAGTAATAAAAATAAACCTATTCAAGTCAAAGTGTGACATGACCTCAGGTCCACACCTCTAACACAATATGATAGGGAATAATATAGTGGTTTTGAATGGTGTAGTAGAGATTCTATACCCTATGTATCAATATATATATAATGATATCATATCTATAAAATATTTATAATTTACACAGGAACATCAAAACAATGATAATAACAATACTATAAAAGATTATATGTAATGTGTCTCATATTAATGAAATGTAGTTAATAAAGGACCCTTAATGATTCAGTTCAAACTGAGCATCATAAATAAATAGTAAAATAAAAATTTAGTATCCAACATAATTATGAAGGGCATCATGGTAACACCTCTAAACATCAATCTATGCATCCTTAACTCCATATAAATGTATGCTTTCCTTTTTAAGAACATTGATCTATGTGTCTTTACACACGTCAAGATAACCATGTTGTGTGTCATTATAATCTTATTAGGACTCCACTATTTCATCCATAATATAACTGATCATTCATAAGTGGTGTATTCTTTGATAATAAGAAAATGTGTAAGTATACAGAACTCAATCATGATTCATGTGGTTAGGCTCTATTCAAGTGACAATGAACCTTTTTCATACATTTATCGACTCCATTCCCTAAGAACATTGATGACGGATGATATAATCATGGTTCAATAATAACTCAAAAATATATATCCCCATTAATCGACATGATCACAAGTAATAGATCGGGCTAGAAGGCTTTTTTTACTCTTATTTATCATGTTTTTTCCTCAAGGTCATCATACCCCATCTAAACCATGGGTCAGGCCCCATGGTTTTCATATCCCATAACATTGATCATTTGTAAAAAATGTATATTTCACCCCTTCCCAGTGTCTCAATCCATCATTGATAGAATCCCACTTCTCATAAGCTACCACTCTATACAATAACTAAGACAAAATAACATATATTTTTCTTAAAACAATTTTGTAAAACCTCCAAGGGCCATTAATTAAAAAAATAGGGAATTTCAAAAATATTCACAAACATATATTTTTTATAATTATAATGAGCATACATACAACCACATTCCATCAAAATCAAACATGTGTCTCGCAAGATACACATGAAAAAGAAATCTGATAAATATCAAACATAGGTATCATGGGTCCCACATGAAAACACATGTGATCAATATCATGGAATTTTTAATATAAATGGCTCTATATTGTAAGGAACATCCTACCACAAAATTACTTTTATCAATTTCCTCAATTTTTAACTTTTTTATACTCAAATCATTCCCATTTACAAAATGGAATGAACCAACATGCCAATGAACCCTATACCAAATTCCAATTCATTATAAATTTGTTATATAATGGAAATAATAATAGAGATGTCATCATAGGTTTAAAACATATACAAACCACACAAATACTATAATCAATGGAAAACAAATAACTAAATGATGGGATTGATGGATATATTATAGATTTGATATAGACCTTGTTAAAGTAGATAGACATTTCTATAATCACACACCATAGATAGGATAATGAATAAATAACCCTTGGAGATTACATTATAAATGGAGAACATAAAGAACACCTCTACTAATCAACAAGATTATAAAACCTATCAAGTGGTAGAGGGATACTGAATTAATCAATGGAAAATTATTTAACAACACATTAAACATCCCCCCATAATGATTTCACATATTATCATCATGAATCTTAACTGATGTCCCATAATCTGTGTTAGATCACAAGTAGGGCGAGGGTGTGAATTTGTTATCACATTCATTAATGATTTCTTATTAGAAACTCAATAAAAAATTCTTTTTAGAGTTATGATACAATCAATGATATCTCTTAACATCTCCTCATAATGATTTCACATATTATCATAATGAATCATAACTGAAGTCCCCTAATATTTGTTGGATCACATGTAGGTTGAGGTTGTGAATCCGTTATCACTTTCATTAATGAATTATTTTTATAATCTCAATCAAAAAAAATTAGATTTATGATCCACTCAATGATATATCTCAACATATCTTAATATGAAATAATGTAAATTGAGATATCATAACATGATATTTATATGGTTTGGGACCAATATAGACTCCTTGATATGTTGGTTGTACCCCACATAATAAGTTTTATTTTACTATATTATTTTATTAATAAAATAGTGCATGAAACAACTAATTATACACACAACTAATTATTTATCGTCTTATTCCTAGATATATACCCTCAAACTAAAATACTATTTTATATTTGGTTTTACACCAAACTATCTTTCAGTTATCCACTTACATCCTAATTGGTTATATACCCCAACCATAATCATTTTCAATAAATGGATCTACACAAAATTACAAGATATTATTCTCATTATTTGATCCACAATAGGATGATCTTCCTCTTAAGATTTTAATTCTCCAATTGTGTGTTAGATAACCTTCACCTTTTGAAAATATCTATTATGACAAATTATTATAGTGATTTTTTATTGATCTCAAAACATATTACTAATGTTGGAATAATACTGTTAACTCAATATCCCATTACATAAATTTGTATATAAATGTTCCACAGTGAAACTTTCTCTGATAATTAGTTTTATAGTATAACCTCCATCGATGAGTCAAAATATTAGTCTGGTATGAACCTGTTAGTTACTCCTGAAATCAACATAATTTAGTTTTGAGTTTTCTCTTTAATACAACTCTATGATATTTTAATTTATAAATTTCTTCTATGTTTGATATCATAGGATGGGTCAAATGAGCCTCCCTATTCAATCGATGAAACTATACTCGATGAGTATTCCTCCACTATGTATGAACTCAATAAGTAATCTACATGGTGCTTCATCATTATCCTATTAATATTAGTGTGATGAATATTTTTTAAGGATCTAGACGAATATTCTTATTCTTAATCCACGTATAAACAAGTTTGGTCAATCACAACATATGTCCTTAAAAACATTGTCTCATTCACATATGAATACTATCCATTTCCCAAAGTATTGCAACACCATTATTTATAAGTGCCCAACTATGGTGAATAGGTAAGATCAAAAAAATTATTTTCTGGCTCAATGGAACTCAAATTTATGGTATCCCCTTTTTTCTAATTTCATTTGACACCTAAAAAATATTATTTTGTATTCATAAAAATCATAAAAACACATAGTATCAAACTAGTTGGAAACATCAATAAAATAAATGTTAAGGAACATATTAAAAATTCCATAACCTTGAAAATATAAAAACTACGCAACGAATAAAATAGAATAATTATTTTTTATGTATTTAAAATTTTTATTTAAATATCATGATATCTTCCTTTAGTAATTATATCTATTATATACTGTATGAACCAATTTTATTTATGGAACATCTTTAAAATTATCCATTTGATGGAATCACAAGAAAAATAAAATTCTTAAATTTAATCACCTAGTTCCACTCTATTAGGGGCACTCTATCCATTGGGGTCAACATATATTTGTTTTGTATAACTCAACTATAATAAAACTCAATATTCTCTTATCTTATTATAGTATCTCAATCTAATGGGATTGATATTATATATTTTATTTCATCATAAGAATATATCGGTTAGATCATTCATGTTTTTCTGATTAACCATATTCCAATATATCTCAAAATATTTACTTTTAAAGTTTTTTAGAATGGTTATCTTAGTCTGATATCATTTATATGATATACTCAATCCGATATATCATTCAACACTAGCTAGTATATAATAAATCTATGAAATAATTCATGTAGTATATGTAGTTTGTAACACACAATCACATTCCTTTATCCATCCATCCTTCATAATGTTTTTGAAAATAAATAATTAGATCTATAATGATTCATTATATAACCTTTCCTATAATTCGTTAATCCTGTATGAATTTGTTCATGTTCATTATGTAAGCTTCATATAGTTCCCTGATCGTTGCATAGTATGGGTGTACTCGATTTGATAATTAATCTTATAATCATGAAAGCATCAAAAATCAAACATTATACAGACAAATGTTCATATATCATATATTAAAAATATTTATCTTATAACATTGTAATTTGAATTATACAAAAACCATTTTGTTTAGTTTAGTTTATCCAATCGATAACATTTTCAACTTCAAACATCATATAAATAATGATATCATTTAAAACAAAAATCTATCCTTTTGTAAAAACACATACATCATCAATAATTATAACTTCTAAAAATAATTTATGGTTACATCATACCTATTAAATTTAATAAAATTATGTTGTGACAATTTTTTTTACATCATTCTATTTTTATGAATGCATAAAAAACAATATTGGATCACAAGTAAATTCTAGATTTTAGGAACATGAGGATTTAAATAATATCAAATTAATTTGTAATTATAATTTCATAAGATTCCTATGGAATTATTCTTAAATATCTTCTCTCAAACATCAACAATTTTCTTCAGTAACATTCCCTAAAAGAACATGCTTATATATGGACAAAAAATGAATCTGAAATCCCTTTGAAACAAAAATTTCCTCATTTGTGTGTTTTTAATATAAAAATAAACATATAAACCTCTTAGATGTCAATATGCATACTAAATAATTTTCTCATATGTTATGTTTCATTTTATTGGTACCCCTTTGTTATTTCTCAACCATACTGAAAAATAAATTCAAAGGGTAACATAAGGATATTCTTAGCTCATCTACATTATCTAAAAAATATTATAGATATTCTCATGATAAAAATAGTTTCAAATGATTTTCATAAAAATATTATTTTGCTAAATAACTCTATGTCCTCACGAGTGAACCAAATGTAGAAAACATAACTGTATACTCAAAGTGATCATTGTAAGCTATAACACTTCATTCATTTAATTAATTCCATATGTGTTATCTAGATACATTATATCTAGGTAAATATTAATAAATTAATAATTATAAAATAATACTCCCATATTAGAAACCATTTTAAAATAGTTCTTTTTTATAAAATCATTTTCCCCAATAACTCATCAATCAAAAAATAATTACTTCTTCTTTATGAAAATTATGTTTCTCATTCCTCACCATTAGCATTTTCTCTATAAGTTTAACCCTCCATTACAGTACTTTATTAGAAAATAATCCATAATTGTTGAATATTCATGAAGTAATATTTCTAAAATATATAGACACATTTTTTGATTATTCTCCATTAATTATTTACTTTTTTAAAAAATAAATGTTTATAATAAGAAAAACGAGTAACCACAATGATATGTATAATTAACAATCAGACTGAGAGTGTTCTCCAAGTCTAGAAATTTTATCCTTATACCCATATTTATGTTGGATTGTTCAACATTCAATATAATTTTTCCTCATAGGGTTTTAATGTAACAGCCCGAGATTTTATGAAAAATATTCTTTTTTTTATTTCACTAATGTCTTCTGTTGTACGCTACACCAAAAGGAGCTTGCACAACACGCATCCTTGACTTGCCTTGCATTACACGCAATCGCAACCTTCCTCGATAGCGTGTGTGGTACGTAATACCGAGTTTCACGAAACAATGATATGTTATTAAAATATTATTAAAACTAGCCGTTATGAATAGTAATAACCACTTTTTAAATTTTAGAAATTTTAAAATGGACTTCATTTTTGGATTCGGAGTATCGAATTTAGCCTAAGGTGAAATTTTGGTACTTTTCGGATAACTTTCATATTCTGATGAATAGTGAAAATTACTAAATTATAATTAAAAACAACTTTTTTAATCGAAATAATTAATAGTGATAAATCATTAATTTGAGTGGTTTTAATGTATATTTAGAATATATTTAAACAATTTAATACAATTTTGGTCATTGGATGTAATTTCACATTTAAACTAGACATAAACAAATGTCAATCTTTTGATAGATATTGTTTCTTAAAAACACGCTATTTGTTTTAACAGCGGGATTTAATTATAAAATTAATTAATGCAACTATTATGTTATGAATTTGGTAAAATAGACTTCATTTTTGAATTCGGAATATGAAATATAGCTTGGGATGAAATTTTGGCATTGTTCTGAAAAACATCAATTTTTGATGAATAGTGAAACTACTAAGTGGTAGGTTAAAAACTGAATTTTGCATAAAACTTAATTTTACCGCTTCTGTGAATGGAATTTCGAAAATCCGAGAGACATGGTTAATATCAAGGACTAAAATGTGGTTCAATGAGATGAAAATAATTTTTTGGTGAATAATAACTTTTTACTTTTTTTTACCACGGTTAATAGTAAATAGGGTAACTAAGGGTAAATATGATATTAATATTACCCTAACACATGTCCTAATTCTAGTGGACAAGTGTAATTCGACCGAAAAAAAACTTAGGAATAAAATATGACCATTTAGGCCCACTTGGATTAGATTAGGACATTTATTATTAATTTATTTAAAGAAGGGTTAAAATAGTTAAAATCAAAGTTTAATAAGTAAATAATTTTTAATATGGGGTTATTCATAAGATAAATTCGATTGTAAATATTCATTAGAAAGCTAAAAATATTTACTACATGATGGTATTTTATTTTTAATTTTTAGACATCATATAATTTAATTTATTTATGACACAAAGATGATGCAGTAATTATCTTATTAATGAAATATTGACATAATTGATGTTATAAACACCAAAATAAATGTAATTTTAGACTTTTTATGAATTACAATAATTTTTTAGGTTACTATGATATATTAGTGTTGATTTAATCAACTTGGTTCGAACATATAATTCTGTTATGACTTTCACAAAAATCATATATCAAATAGTGTCAAAATTGACACAAAATAGTTTTTAAATCAAATATTATATTATTAATTGTTATTTTATTCCTAAAAATCTATGGTTCGGCCAAATGACTTAGATAAGGATATATATATTAATAATAAATAATTTGGGGTTCGTTTGACATGTTATAGTAAGTGTATTAACCATATAGTGAAAGAAAACAAAAAGACACGGTAAAAGTTAAATTAATTAACTTAGAGTTAAATCTAATTGATAAGGTTAAAATAATACCCTAAACTTGTCTAAATCCTATTGGTTGATAGGCTTTCGACCCATCCCCACTTTAGCTTTGAAATAAGACCCTTTGGAACCATTATAAACCGATTTTGACTTTAATATAAAATAATATTTTGAGATATTCCTAAGGTGCCCCTCTCCTCCCCTATAAAAGGACACCTCCTCCCCCTCCTCCTCACACCAATTTGAGCACTCAAGCTCGGCCAAACCCTGCCAATTTCTCCTCTACACTTCCCTAGAAACATCCTAGAGGTTCTGGTCTTCCTTAAAGACCAATTTTAGTGCCCTAAGAGGAGGTCTCAAAGAGGCACTTCAAAGAAGAGGTAATTACCATTACCAATTCTTTCATTTTATTTCTTCTTCCACTTCTTCTTCTTAGGTTGTTTCATTATGAAGTAATAACATCAGTATCACTCATATACTGATATGTTATTATAAGTATGAAACAACCCTAATTCACCTTCTATCCATCCTACGGAAAAATGAAATCACCGCGCGTGCGTACGTACGGAATACCGTCTCCACGCCGTGGTGTAATCTATTTTCCACCATCACCTTACAAGGATGGGTATAATGGTGTAATGAGTAACTATATATGATTATTATGAAGTAATATTGATACTGAAATAATATATATATACTCCAATACAATTCCACGATCATAGGAACGATATCATCACTCGTGCGTACGTACAGAATACCGTCTCCACGATGTGATGTGACTCGTTCTACATGATCTTCATTTCATAATGATTATATAAATGAATTGAATGAATGAATATGGTATATACTACACTAATACCATTCTGGAAATGAATTATCTATAACCTAAAGATAAGAATAAGGATTTATTCGACAAAACACGCATAAGAACAAAAAGTTATAAAGACCCGAGTAACAAGTAACAATGAAATATTACTAACAAGAAGCTAATAATATGACCATATATGATCTCATATCAATATGAATGATTCTGGAATAAGTCAATAACATTATTTAAACCATTATACAGGAGCTTCGGACACGAACAAAGCAAATCGGACCTAAGGTAAGGGAAATATCACAATCTCATTTTTATCCGAGATTGTTTATTCGTAAGTATTTACTGCGGTGCATTTTATCATCCACATCCATGTTTTATCAATATGTAATTTTATTTCCATCCACCTAAAATTGTTTAAATCCATTTTTACCCTTCGGTGAGTTTTTAGTAATACGTATGAAAGGAATCTTTTGTCGTTTTTCGTACGAGGTACTTTTTGACTTTTCCGACAAAAGTACGAAGAATGTTTTTTTTAACTTATACGGCACAAACGGATTTCTACTGTTTTATAAAGCCTTATTTTCATGAAGCTTCCTCTAAAATATTTCATGACTATTTTCAATAAAATCTCTTTCTTTTAAAATTGCATGATGTTTTGTGAAAAGAAATTGATTTTGAAGAAGAAAGGATATTTTCCTCAAGAATTCAATTCAAGTGTTTTATCAAAATTATTTTCCATCTAAGATAATAAAGGGTTCTGTTTCTATCCATATTTTTACATTGATTTGACTATGTTGTGATGGAATTATGTTTATTAATTCCTTTATCTTATATGAATTGATTTATGATGTCATGATGTTTCAAGAATCCCATTTTTGTTACATGTGTTATGCGATGATGTATGTTTTATGATTATGTGGTACACATAAGAAAGGATTCATTATAAGATGGGTGGGACCTATATCTCCCTCCAATGCATTGGGTAATGATTTTATATCTCATGAGATAGACATGGCTGGAATGGTAGGTTATACCAGTTCAGTGAAACAGGACTGGAACGAGGGTGACTCGATTCAGAAAGGGACTTTGTCCACTAAGATAGTCTTGGCAATGAGTCTTGACTAACAAGAAATGATTCTCTATGATTATGTGTGTATGCCACTAAGTTTCAGGTTTTAAGTTATGATTATTGGGATTTCATTTCACTTCTATGATTTATCCCATGATATGATATTATGAGCTCTTTTGCAGGTTAAGATTTCCAAAAGCTATGTTCTTATGTATATGATGTGATTGATATTTCTTTTGTTTACCCTTACTGAGAATTTGAGCAAACCCTTTTATGTTTTCTTTTCCCCAGGATATAAAGAAAGGTTTTAGGTAAAAAAAAGGAAGATCTTTATGGGAGATATTGAAGATCTTTCACCACGATTAGAAGATTACGTTCCGAGTTTCCAAAGACACTAAACTATTACGATCCTTGTGTGTGTGTTTTTGTTATGTACTAAGTATTCCGCAAATGTAATGTAATGTCCATTTACGTCAAATACGGGTCTCTACAGTTGGTATCAAAGGAAAGGTTTAGTCAACCTTTGGAAACTAGGATGCGAAAACATTAGTGAGATCCCTAGAGATATTTCTAAGGTATGTCTAGGGATGTCCCTAGGGATAAGTATACGTATAGGTTATAGTAATAGAATTACGCTAACGATCATAGAATTAAACCTAAGATGTTGGATATTGAAGGTACTCCCCCTTTATTATGTTGTTTTCCCTAGCATGATTTTTGCCTCTCACACTATTCTTTTTGGGTTTTAGACAATGGCTGGAACCCGAAGGAACCGTGTTGATCAATGCAATGGACAATGCAATGATTTCCCTCCTGAACAAACAAATGTTATGGGAGATGGAGTGCAAAATCTTATTGCTATACTTACACAAGCTATGAATCATTCTAGACTTCCAAATGAGCAGAGAAGGGAACAATATTCTATTGAGTCCTTCATGAGGCAACGCCCACCTTCTTTCAATGGGTCTTCTGATCCACTTGTGGCTGAACAATGGATCAGTACTACTGAAAAGATATTTTCAGTTCTTCAATGTTCTGAACATGATAAAGTCATCTTAGCAGTATATCGTTTGGAAGGTGAAGCTGATCAATGGTGGAATCTTATCAAGAATACGAGGCCAAGAGATGAAATTGAGTCCATGGAATGGGACAAGTTCAAGAACTTGTTTTTCAGTAAGTACTTCCCTCGTATTCTTAGAACAAAGATGGAGAAAGAGTTTCTTGAACTGAACCAAAGGGACGATGAATCTGTTGGTACCTATGAATCAAATTTTACAAGACTTGCAAGGTATGCTTCTGGAATTATCATCCAACCTGAAAGTAAAGTTGATCGATTTTTCAGTGGCTTAAAACCAAGTCTTCGAAGGGCATTATCTATAAGAGACTTCAGTAGCTATGAAGAAATTGTGCGTTGTGCTATCAAGGTAGAAATGGAAGTTGGTGTTAGATATCCATCTCATGGTTTTGACAAGAAACGAAAGATGGAGTTCAAGGAGAAATCTCAGAATAATGGTGAAAAGAAGATGAATATTTCCTTATGCACAAAGTGTGGAAAGAAGCATGGTGGAGATTGTCTTAAAGGGACTAGAAAATGTTTTAAGTGTGGAAAAGAAGGTCATCGAGCAGCTAAGTGTCGAAGTAATGGAAAAAGGGTTTCTAATGATGTGAATAAAGCAAACACTGCAGAGAACGCACCGCCAACACTTCAATGCTTCAAGTGCAAGGAAATGGGGCATTATGCTAATAATTGCCCTAATCCAAGGGTTAGTGATGATCAACATGAGCAACCACTGAAGGCAAAGGACAAAGGGAAATCACATGCGATCACTATTGGCAATGTTGAATATGACAATGATGTGGTGGAATGATTAAGTGTTTATGTAATGGGATTCCAAAATAATGTTGTATCATTGAGTATTGCAATATTTATTGATGTGGTATTCAAAGTGATTGAGATATTTTTTGGATATAAGATGATATGCGCATAATGAAGACGAGAAAATGAAATGTTTAATAGTATTCATGAGCTCATGATTGATATAAGGACTAAGTGATATCATGGTTTGAGTATATAGAATTTTGAGGATTTTGGTATGTGGAAAGTGTTAACTTTTAACTGCACTCATGTTTTCACTAAGGTATTCAAGAGAATACACGATTAAGGACTTTGAATGTTTGGAATGTGACCAACAAGACATATCTTATGATATGTGGGGATCAACGACAGTATTAAATCTCTGGTAATCGTTGTCACTATATTATGAGAGTGGACTGCAGTATTATGTATAAGCCTAAAGATTAGACTGGACATAAGTTAGTATTGTTTAAGGATAGAAGATTTTCAATATTATTGATGGAATGTTATAGTAACGTAGTTTTAGAAAAAGGACAACCTGCAGGACGGGCGACAGCCCATCGCTTCGGACAAGGCTGTGGGAATCGAACCCACAACCGAAGTGCGACTGGCCTTTATCGCCTACCACTGACCTACAAGAAGTCCCTGTTTAGTAGAAACTAGTTTTATTATATTAAGCAGCATGATATATGAAGTATAAGTCCATTTTAGGAACCATATATGATTAATCTCACTTTAGAATGACTTATGTATATTTAATAACTTTTGCTAACCTTTTGTTTGAGACAGATGGAATGAACAGTCATTATATCACATGATCTGCTAACACTTCCCAAATAACAAATTCAACTTCATTTATTTAAGAGATGAAGTAGAAATTGTTCAAGGCACGAACAAAAGTGAGATTGTACCAAAATAAAGTAAGTATTTATTCTAAGCAAATTTTCAACTTTAGGGAAATGATCTTGAAAACTAAAAATGTTGTCCTAGTGATCTTATACCTGATGAATCAGATGGTACCTTATATCATCACAAATCTATGTATTTGTGATTACTGGCTTTTCCATAGCCATGTTCTCTACCACTCTCCATCAGAACATGATGGTTAGATTTCTCTTCCATATCCATATTTTCACCTATGTGGAAACCCAGTGATTAGTTTATTTGGGTAATCGTTACATTTCATACTTTAGTTTTTAAAGCCAAGTTTTGGTATTCCCTTTTACGATGTGGGTTTCTATTAAAGAAACTTTCGAATAGTAAACCATTTATAACCCCGACGAATTTCAAGGGCGAAATTCATTTTAAGGGGGGTAGAATGTAACAGCCCGAGATTTTATGAAAAATATTCTTTTTTTTATTTCACTAATGTCTTGTGTTGTACGCTACACCAAAAGGAGCTTTCACAACACGCATCCTTGACTTGCCTTGCATTACACGCAATCGCAACCTTCCTCGATAGCGTGTGTGGTACGTAATACTGAGTTTCACGAAATAATGATATGCTATTAAAATATTATTAAAACTAGCCGTTATGAATAGTAATAACCACTTTTTAAATTTTAGAAATTTTAAAATGGACTTCATTTTTGGATTCGGAGTATCGAATTTAGCCTAAGGTGAAATTTTGGTACTTTTCGGATAACTTTCATATTCTGATGAATAGTGAAAATTACTAAATTATAATTAAAAACAACTTTTTTAATCGAAATAATTAATAGTGATAAATCATTAATTTGAGTGGTTTTAAAGTATATTTAGAATATATTTTTACAATTTAATACAATGTTGGTCATTGGATGTAATTTCACATTTAAACTAGACATAAACAAGTGTCAATCTTTTGATAGATATTGTTTCTTAAAAACACGCTATTTGCTTTAACAGTGGGATTTAATTATAAAATTAATTAATGCAACTTTTATGTTATGAATTTGGTAAAATAGACTTCATTTTTGAATTCGGAATATGAAATATAGCTTGGGATGAAATTTTGGCATTGTTCTGAAAAACATCAATTTTTGATGAATAGTGAAACTACTAAGTGGTAGGTTAAAAACTGAATTTTGCATAAAACTTAATTTTACCGCTTCTGTGAATGGAATTTCGAAAATCCGAGAGACACGGTTAATATCAAGGACTAAAATGTGGTTCAATGAGATGAAAATAATTTTTTGGTGAATAGTAACTTTTTACTTTTTTTTACCACGGTTAATAGTAAATAGGGTAACTAAGGGTAAATATGATATTAATATTACCCTAACACATGTCCTAATTCTATTGGACAAGTGTAATTCGACCAAAAACAAACTTAGGAATAAAATATGACCATTTAGGCCCACTTGGATTAGATTAGGACATTTATTATTAATTTATTTAAAGAAGGGTTAAAATAGTTAAAATCAAAGTTTAATAAGTAAATCATTTTTAATATGGGGTTATACATAAGATAAATTCGATTGTAAATATTCATCAGAAAGCTAAAAAGATTTAATACATGATGGTATTTTATTTGTAATTTTTAGACATCAAATAATTTAATTTATTTATGACACAAAGATGATGCAGTAATTATCTTATTAATGAAATATTGACATAATTGATGTTATAAACACCAAAATAAATGTAATTTGAGACTTTTTATGAATTCCACTAATTTTCTAGGTTACTATGATATATTAGTGTTGATTTAATCAACTTGGTTCGAACATATAATTCTGTTATGACTTTCACAAAAATCATATATCAAATAGTGTCAAAATTGACACAAAATAGTTTTTAAATCAAATATTATATTATTAATTGTTATTTTATTCCTAAAAATCTAAGGATCGGCCAAATGACTTAGATAAGGATATATATATTAATAATAAATAATTTTGTGTTCGTTTGGCATGTTATAGTAAGTGTATTAACCATATAGTGAAAGAAAACAAAAAGACACGGTAAAAGTTAAATTAATTAACTTAGAGTTAAATCTAATTGATAAGGTTAAAATAATACCCTAAACTTGTCTAAATCCTATTGGTTGATAGGATTTAGACCCATCCCCACTTTATCTTCGAAATAAGACCCTTTGGAACCATTATAAACCGATTTTGACTTTAATATAAAATAATATTTTGAGATATTCCTAAGGTGCCCCTCTCCTCCCCTATAAAAGGACACCTCCTCCCCCTCCTCCTCACACCAATTTGAGCACTCAAGCTCGGCCAACCCCTGCCAATTTCTCCTCTCCACTTCCCTAGAAACATCCTAGAGGTTCTGGTCTTCCTTAAAGACCAATTTTAGTGCCCTAAGAGGAGGTCTCAAAGAGGCACTTCAAAGAAGAGGTAATTACCGTTACCAATTCTTTCATTTTATTTCTTCTTCCACTTCTTCTTCTTAGGTTGTTTCATTATGAAGTAATAACATCAGTATCACTCATATACTGATATGTTATTATAAGTATGAAACAACCCTAATTCACCTTCTATTCATCCTACGGAAAAATGAAATCACCGCGCGTGCGTACGTACGGAATACCGTCTCCACGCCGTGGTGTAATCTATTTTCCACCATCACCTTACAAGGATGGGTATAATGGTGTAATGAGTAACTATATATGATTATTATGAAGTAATACTGATACTGAAATAATATATATATACTCCAATACAATTCCACGATCATAGGAACGATATCATCACTCGTGCGTACATACGGAATACCGTCTCCACGATGTGATGCGACTCGTTCGACATTATCTTCATTTCATAATGATTATATAAATGAATTGAATGAATGAATATGGTATATACTACACTAATACCATTCTGGAAATGAATTATCTATAACCTAAAGATAAGAATAAGGATTTATTCGACAAAACACGCATAAGAACAAAAAGTTATAAAGACCCGAGTAACAAGTAATAATGAAATATTACTAACATGAAGCTAATAATATGACCATATATGATCTCATATCAATATGTATGATTCTGGAATAAGTCAATAACATTTTTTAAACCATTATACAGGAGCTTCGGACACGAACAAAGCAAATCGGACCTAAGGTAAGGGAAATATCACAATCTCATTTTTATCCGAGATTGTTTATTCGTAAGTATTTACTGGGGTGCATTTTATCATCCACATCCATGTTTTATCAATATGTAATATTATTTCCATCCACCTAAAATTTTTTAAATCCATTTTTACCCTTCGGTGAGTTTTTAGTAATACGTATGAAAGGAATCTTTTGTCGTTTTTCGTACGAGGTACTTTTTGACTTTTCCGACAAAAGTACGAAGAATGTTTTTTTTAACTTATACGGCACGAACGGATTTCTACTGTTTTATAAAGCCTTATTTTCATGAAGCTTCCTCTAAAAGATTTCATGACTATTTTCAATAAAATCTATTTCTTTTAAAATTGCATGATGTTTTGTGAAAAGAAATTGATTTTGAAGAAGAAAGGATATTTTCCTCAAAAATTCAATTCAAGTGTTTTATCAAAATTATTTTCCATCTAAGATAATAAAGGGTTCTGTTTCTATCCATATTTTTACATTGATTTGACTATGTTGTGATGGAATTATGTTTATGAATTCCTTTATCTTATATGAATTGATTTATGATGTAATGATGTTTCAAGAATCCCATTTTTGTTACATGTGTGATGCGATGATGTATGTTTTATGATTATGTGGCACAGATAAGAAAGGATTCATTATAAGATGGGTGGGACCTATATCTCCCTCCAATGCATTGGGTAATGATTTTATATCTCATGAGATAGACATGGCTGGAACGGTAGGTTATACCGGTTCAGTGAAACAGGACTGGAACGAGGGTGACTCGATTCAGAAAGAGACTTTGTCCACTAAGATAGTCTTGGCAATGAGTCTTGACTAACAAGAAATGATTCTCTATGATTATGTGTGTATGCCACTAAGTTTCAGGTTTTAAGTTATGATTATTGGGATTTCATTTCACTTCTATGATTTATCCCATGATATGATATTATGAGCTCTTTTGCAGGTTAAGATTTCCAAAAGCTATGTTCTTATGTATATGATGTGATTGATATTTCTTTTGTTTACCCTTACTGAGCATTTGAGCTCACCCTTTTATGTTTTCTTTTCCCCAGGATATAAAGAAAGGTTTTAGGCAAAAAAAAGGAAGATCTTTATGGGAGATATTGAAGATCTTTCACCACGATTAGAAGATTACGTTCCGAGTTTCCAAAGACACTAAACTATTACGATCCTTGTGTGTGTGTTTTTGTTATGTACTAAGTATTCCGCAAATGTAATGTAATGTCCATGTACATCAAATACGGGTCTCTACATTTAATGTATTTTTTTCACCTATAATATATTTAGTTGAATCTTTCATTTTTATTTTATATCTCATAAAATCATTGATACCTATATTTTTTTACGGAATATTAATTATAACCTATTTCATTTTAATAATGTCATTAAACATTTATTATCATTCTAATATTTCTATGAATAGTTACACAACTATAAATACAAAATCACTATCCTTTGGTAACTGGATAACAGAATATTTCTCTTTATCATAATTTTTTTACACTTTTAAAAGAGATGAATTTTTTACCATCTCTATATTTTTATCATTTTACATTAGATATTCCAATACATAAAACAAAAAAAATTATATTTTATAACATTCACGAGATCTATTCATTTATCATGTTTTTTATAGTAAAATTATTTCATAAAAATATCTCACGTCATTTTTTAGTCATTATCATTCTTTACAAACTGAAATTTTATTTCTAAATCAACATACTTTGTCGAGAAATTTTTTCTTATAATCCCATTATAAATCTCACTGATTCATCCCTTTTTCATGGTAGATTTTATGTATACTAGAATAAATATATTATTCGAAAATTTTATCAATAGCACTAGAATTAATCATTGAATCATTTTATTTGGTACTGAAAGAGGTACATCGATGATGTTTTTTATTTTTTATTCATCAAAAACTATGAGATTATATTCATTGGTATATCCATTCTTAATAAATTCTAATATTTAATAAAAGTGGATGATTTATTAAAAATAATAAAATATTAAATTTTATTTTTATAGAAATATATATATATTTTAATTGTTATGGAATGTAAAAAAATAATTTATGAAAAAATTGATATTCACCATTATAAGAATCATCTCCTTTACTCTAAAATTATTATTTTTATTCTTCTAAAATATTTATAAACATAATTTTATTTATAAAAAACATTTATTTTGTTTCAGATTACTCTTATTCGTTATTACCCAAGAATTAATTTTTTATAATTCCCAATATTTTCATATTTATTCAACTATAGCAAATTCTTCTTACATTTATTAAAAGAATTAGCATATTTCGAGTTGAGATTCTCTTATGTGGTTGATTGTCCTACCAAAATTCTTAAATAATTACTAGCTCGACCATCCTTATTTTATAATATCTCATCTCAATATGGTTTATTACCTATTTTTTATACACTCACAATTTTTAAAATTTATATATTTTCCTTATTTATTTATCTTCTTCATTTTCATCATGATTTTAGTAATTTTATTCAGTGCATATTCCTTGTATTTTTTATTATCCACCAATATTTTGTTTTATGTTCTCCATCACCATCTCTATCAGATAATGAACCGCCTCTTCAAACCATATAAAGGTAGTTGACAAAAAGTTTAGTTTCATTGTTGGAAGGAGTATCATCTCTGTCACTTCAACATAATAACCATTTCTTCATATTTTTAAGAATCATTTTCTCATTTCATTCAAACTTTCCTTTTCAATACCTCTCATATTCCTCATACAATTCATCATCATAAATAATTTTCTTAGGAAAATATCTAATAAATATCCTCTATCATTAAAATGTGACAGTTGAAGATATTTATTACCTTTTTTTGTTCAAATTTCCTTTTATTATTTGATAAATAGATTCATTAATTATAATCACGTCCTCTTCATTTTACATAGCAGAATAATAAATTGATTCTTTTAATATTTCATTATATTTGAACATCCTTGTAAAAAAATATTAAAAAATGATATCTTAATTAACATTCATCTTCTATACTATTTCTTTTCTCATTTCATATGAAATAAATATAATTAATTGGTTATCTAGATATAAATCTTCTCGATCTTCTAGGGATGACATTTGACGGGAAATACAACATGATATTTTCTCATAAATTTCCTTGTGATAGTAGAATGTTCCAATTTATCAATAAATCTTCATATATTTTTGAAAATCATAGTTACCATTTTAAATTTATCATCAATATTTTCTTCATTAGACACCACAAAGAATTCAAACCTTCTCCTCAATATTTATATCATTGATTTCCTAAAATTTTAATTTCATTTATGGATACTTCTCAATATATCCCACAAATTATTAGAAATTGGAAGCACCATAAACATTATTTTATTATTTTCTATGTATCCAAAAAATTATTATTATGATGTATTCTACAGAATTCAAAAAACATTATCTATAGTTATCATAGAAACCTCATTAATGGGAGGAAATCCATTGGATATGTAATCTATAACATCATTTCCAATAGATTAAATAGAGGACAAAATCATCTTCTTCTAACAAAAATAGACTTTTCCATAAAGTATAAGAACACACCATTACATAAATAAATATTTATTACCCATACTTGATAGAATATTGTAGCATTAAATCGTAAACTCCTATAATACTAATTGATGTTCCCAGATAATTCTCAGAACATTGAGTGGTGAAATGATGAATAATGATAAAATTATTTTATAGGTTCTTCTTATATAGTCATCCTATGAATCATGTTAGAGTTACCATCTAATTAATGATATCACATAAATGATCTATGTTTGTATTAAATTAAGTTAAAAATATCAATAAAATAATTAAATGTTTCTATATAAATAACTATTAATTTCAATCATTTTTTCTTCCAAAATATAGTATCCTTTATATCCAACTTCCATGAAAATAGAAGCATAAGAGGGGAAAAGTTGTATGCTCTAGTGAATTTTCATCCTTTTATTCCTAGTTCTAATCCATTGTAATAAATTATTCTTACACTTTTTTTATACAACCCAACATACCTTCTGATATCTAATTTCTTCTCTGTTAGTTATACACTATATTCTCAATCCTTTTTTAAAATATGTCACCCTCATAGATATAAGATCTTAAATATTGTTTTTTAATAAATTGTATAAATATATTCTTTTAATTTTTATTTATCTACAAGAATATTTGATCACCTTATCTTATGTAATATCATTACAATCATGAAAAACATTCTTCTCGGTATTTTGGGTCTCAAAACAACTTCATAATCTTGGAATTACCTAGATAACTCAATCTCACCTTAAAAATATTTTTTAAAAAATTTACCAAATAGAAACATCATATGATTGTTATTTATCAAGTATCCCCTCTATTTAATGACCCACAATCTCTATCTAATATATACTTATCTATTACTCCCCAAATCAATACAACATAGACTGATATTATCAATATAATGATACTCCGTATGATTTTCCTCTTTCTAATTTATCATTATTTGATAAGTAGGACCAGCCAGATGAAATTACTTGTTCATTCAATGAAACTAAACTATATGAATCTAATTCCAAGGAGTAGGAACATAGGTGAAAATTATATATTTAATTTTTCATCTTGTTATGATAATTTTTATGATAAATCATCATCAAAGATCCATGGTTTTATGCTTCTTATTTAAAACTGTACAATTTTGGATTAATACCCATAATTCACTACCTATACCAATACTTATCCATCATATATAAATAGTTAATATCACTCGTACTATTTCACCATGCTTGTTTATTAGTTCTTTACTGATTTGAATAGGTGGGATGTGGAAATTATTATCCCACTACAAACTCAAATTTTAGACTTCCCACTCATTTAATTCACATGGGTCACCTCTTATATCCTCTGGAATTTTCTAAAAATTTCATACAAACTCATTTTATGAAACCATCAACATGTATAAAAAAACTCCACATTGTTAAATTTATAAAAAATAATTTAACCTTGGTAAGGGAAAAAAATTAATTGAACACATTATCATCATCATTATTAATAGAATTTAAAAATTTCTTTAGAAAACCATAAATCATCAAGTGTTATATCTTCCTAGTATAAAATAAAATAACTCCTCCATCTGATGTTACATCATTAGGATTCTCAGTCTAATAGGCTCACAATCCAAATTTCTATCTATTCTGTCTTATCCATGTGAAACTCTGTTATGAACCCTCTATCAATTGTCCTAAAATAACTATCTATGATACGACTAAACATCAGCTCAATCTTTTTTTGTACTCTTCCTAGAAAGAATCCTTTTGATGGAATCGAAGTCCCATGTCTTATTTCATTGTAGATATCTATATGTTGGATTATTCTAGTTTCAGTTGGATGGACCTTCTTCTAATGATAGCCCGTTGATTTCTCAATATAGTGACCTACACTAGTTATCTATGTCTGATAGCACTGAAGTAATGTCAATGATATGATTCTAGCTTTTTTTACTTATAGAGAATACAAACAAACCTTCCTTCAAACCTTCTAAATATATTATAACTCACCCTCACATTTTTACATCCATACATCCATCATACATATATACTTTATAACTCATCTATTGTAACTCTAACATTTAATCATCAGACGTTGAATAGATTTCTTCCATTTAGCATGAAATTCTATGAAGATACCTATATTTAATAAAAGTTATTTGTTCCCTACATAAATCATTGCCATATTATTTAGAATTATACACAATCACCACATAAGAAAACTGAATAAATATAATTTCATTAATAGAAATAGTTATATTAGACAAAAGACAAACCCATGAATATTATAAATTTTACAATTGTAAAATTTTAAATCAAAAAATAGAAAAGGAAATATTGTATCATTCCAATCTTCTAGATTTATCTTCCGCGTGAAATGAACTTTATAAAAGAAGTATAATGTTAGTAAACTAACTCCAATAATATAAAAGATAATATATATTCCTCGAACTAATTATAGAGAACATTGAATGAGGGAATGAATTCGTATTTATATATTCAAATATGACAGTTGTAATACTGATGTAACCATTAGAATAGTAACCCGAACATTGGTAATAACAACATAACCATTTAGATTTATAATCTAATAGTTTGGATAAAAATTTGATAAAAAAATTAATGTTAATATAAATAAAAACAATTATTAGTAATGTAAAAATATATAAATATTATAATTTTATGTCATAAGTATCAATATTATTAATCAAAGAAATTAAGTGAATTTTTGTTAAATAAAACATATTTTAATGAATTTCATAAAAATATAATTATTTATATTAAAAATAATATTGAAAATGATAGAAAATTAATTTTACAAAATTAATGTCACTATTTTTGTTATCATATTGAAATTTTATATGGTTGAATTTTTAGATATTTTTTTGAAATAACTCATTTTTTGGTGAACTGCAATATTTTATTTTTTTTCATAACAGGTGTATTTTAAATTAAGAAATTTAAGATGAAATAGTGAACTAATAAATTATCCAATGTTCGACATGACCAAATAATGATTAATATGATAAATGATATATTTTACTTAAATATAAAACAACGATATTATTTTGCAAAGCCTAAAAGTCAAATTTGTCCCTTAAAATAAATATTATAATTATTTTTCTCCATTCATTTTGATTAAAATAATAAATTTGGATTATTACTTGTTTCATATTCCTAAATTTTTGTTCCCAAAATAATTTTATAATTTAAAAAATATTACTATCTAATGGTTTGCCTTAGATTTAATAATTTATTCAATATTTAATCCGTAAAAATTCCCTTCTTACCAGGTCTAAATAACCCCTCACCTCTCTTTTATAAAACCACTTAACATCCAATGCAAGAAGATAAAACAATTTACCCTAATGACTACTCTTGATAACCTTATAATCCCTAGGTGTATTTTTTGATCCATTAAACTCCATGCACTCAAAGATTTTAATGTTGTAGAAAATAAGAAATGCCAAGAAGATGGTATGTTTTCATATATTTCACTTCAATTTTCCACTTTTTTTCAAATTTTCCTATATTCAATAAGAACTGAAATCATATCATATCTTTTAAGTATTATTTTACCTTAGTATTAATTTTATACACACTATAATGATTATATTTAGGTGTTTTTTATGATTCATATTTCTCCTTCATCCTCTATAGATAAATTCCCACCAATAGTTGGATAACCCCCAACAAGGATGTGGCCAAAACACTATAATATCATCCATATTGGCTAGTCATTGAAAAATAATTTTAATATATTTTTATGTAAATATATATATTTATAGGATTCTTGAGATGGTATTAATAAATTATAAATATACAATATACAATATCAATATTTTATTAAAATATATGACGTTTTAATGAAAATATGACATCATCATTCATCATCATTAATAAAGGGAGTTAATGATAAAAGAACAATAATTTTAATTTACCAAAGTGAAATAATAAACCTAACAATCTTCTGGTTCCATGTTTAGAAAAACAATGTTTATTATTTAGGAGTTTTAGATCCGACGAAATAATGCAGGCTTTATGTTAAGGGAATTCTCAAACCCCACACCCCCACATTTGGCATATGGAATCTATCACCTAATTTTCATTATGTATCATTTATTATTATCAATAAAATTTTCTTTTTATATTCTTTCCCATATTTTAATTGGGATATACATGATTTTATATTTCAAAAATGATACTTTTCCAATGAATAATTTATATAAAAAAGGATTCATTTTAAACAAACATCATTGATTTCTATTGAGTTATTTATTCTTCCAAAAAATGATTTCTCAGGGAAATTTATGATTTATATTATTAATTTTTTAATCCCAAATGGTATTTCACGAATTATGATATGTTAAATCTATTAAGAAACCGATTCCTTTTACTGGGTTTATGTTAAACCAATTATTGTTATCTTTTATATTTACTATTGGATATCAAGATTACAATAATTTTATGTGGTGATAGGCCATCCCAAATTTATATATCCCTCTAATTAATTGGGTATGACATATATCTCATGATAGAATGTGTATTATGTTTCATATTGATTCAAATTTTTCATAATTAGGATGTTATGAATTATGCATGCATGTTATGCATGAACATTATAATGGCTTTGTGTGAAATTATGTGTTGTATTTGACCATAATTGTATAATATTTCATTTTTTATGTCTCAATTATTATTGTGATTCTATTTGCATAATAATAATATAGTTATTATTCTCAACCATTTACTATTGATTCGAGTTATGTATTCAAGTCATGCGATTACTCCCCTTACATAGATTGCAGATGACCCATTTCGTTGATGTATATCCTCATGTGATTACATGTAGTATATAGGGACTGTGGTATTTTATGAGTATAAATAACATGGATTTAAATAATTTTTATGATTTGTTATGTATAAGTGTTTTGTGAGCCTTATTTTTCAAGGCTATTAATCCATTGTATTATGAACTATATCACTATTATTTTGTTAATCATAAACATTATGTAATTTACCTTTATGAAAATGTTGGGACACTTTAGTTCATACTAGATCATTGACTAGTTAATATGTGAATTAGGAGAAAAAAATCAGTGATAACCATGTGGATAATTTTTAGTATTGGTAAATGACCTATGATTTGGTCATGTATTTGAATTTTTCCATTTAGGTAAATGAATTCTCTATATATATCATATAATGGATGTGGTTGTGGAATAGATATACATATGGGTAACAGCCCTGAAAATTTAGGATTGGGAACTATTGTGGTTGTATCATAGTGCCTGATATAGTTGCCTTGATGCACATATTGTTTGATACTCTATGGGGTATTCTTCAGTAAACCAAACACAACATACAAACCATTATGAATAGAATATAAATAAATTAAATATTTCTACAAATGAAATAAATGGATTAATGTATGTAATCCTAAAAGAATTATTTTTGAAAAATAAAAAACTGTGTTCTAATAAGATATAAATTCATAATTTCATTTTTCATCAGAATAAATTATTTTTCATTGTTTTTTACTTCTATTAAATCATACATATTATATATTATAAAATGATGGGAACTAAAGGAAACAGATCAAAATCACATGTGAGGTTCAATGCAATGATTGTTATAAAATGTTCCCAATTAAATTAGAGCGAGAGTTAAAAACATCAGGGATATGCTTACCCACTAGTCTCACGCTTCGAACAATAACATAAACCCTGTGGAAAATCCACCATAACATTATAAGGGGAGGTTGGTTTTCATATTCTTTATATTTCAATAAAATTTAATTATTAGTGGATCATACGACCCAATAGTTGTAGATCTGTGTTTCAACTCAATGAAAATGAAATTTCATGGACTCTTACATTCTAAGAATGAAAAATTCATCAAGGTTATATATCATATATATAGGGGGGAAGATCAATGGTCGATGTTGACAAAGAATACAATGTCAATGGATGGAAATGAGTAAGGATTGAGAATAATTGAAGAGGTTAATTTTTTAAAAATATTTTCCTCTAAATCATTTAATAAACATGTATAAAGAATTACTATACCAAAAACATGATGGAATATATCATGGATTATGAGTAAACAATCACAAGGCTTGTAAGACGAACCTTAGGTTTCATTATAAATTATAATAGGAAAATAGATACATGTCATAGTTGTTTAAAACCACAATGTTGAAAGGATCTAAAATTCCATGATTCTAAAATTTATGAAGAACATGTTCAATGTTCTCTCTATATAGAGAGAGTTTTTTTAGAACGGTTCCCAGGGTATGGTGATAAAAATATAATAATTGAATTTCAATATTTAATATGAAGTAAAATTGATTGAACGAATATCAAACCATCCACATTTCTTAAATGTGGGAAGAAACATAAATGAAATTTCTCTAAAGGGATAGTGAAATTCCTTAAGTGTGGGATAGAAGGACACCATGGTCCTAACTATAGAAGTGGCATCCAGAATCCGTCCAATGTGATGGAGGAAATGAATTAACTTCCATTTAAATCACACATTTTTAAATTATTCAACTTCTAGGGGTAATGTAATTATGAAATCCGTGTTACTAAACCCCAAGTCAACAAAGATAATTAATGATAGATACCTCAAAACATGAAATAGTACAGAAAATATTATTCATCTTCTACCATAGGTGAGTAAAATGAAAATCCACTCATACATGTTACACATACAACTCACATAAGAGTTAAATATTTTTCAATGGATTCTATATCATCATACATTACATTTTTCATGTTTTTCGAGAGTTTTTGTGTAAAAAACTATATTTCATAAATTATAGAAGTCCTTAAGAATGATATGGGTGAAATAAATGTAAATTATGGGTTAAACGATTCCCATGTTAGCATCTGTGGATATATTCTTCTATCGAATCTCATAATCCATCCTCTATGTGGACTTTGACACTATACTGGCCAAGGATAAAAAATAATTATATAAATATCATATAAATTTTTATGAAATAGTGTTACAATTTAATAATTTGAACCATACTGTTATCCTATAAAACATTGTGGATGATCATGAATATCCAATGTAAAATCTGTCAATGGTGTTGGTTATGATACCTAGTGAAGAGGAATAACAATACTGAATAGTTGATTTAATGGAAATTATCAAATTTTAGAAAATTCCAAATATAAAAAAATATATTAATATATTTACAAAAGAGTTACGTTTCCACCACCAAGATAATTAGGTATAGTTCTACGTAGATATTATATCCATAGATACTAATTAATGCAATTTCCCTTATATGAGGACCTCAATCAAACTAGTGGAGTTAAAGAGAATGCTACAAGAGCATGATTAAAATAGATTAAAACACCTTAGTGCTTCACCATGGGGTCAAATAGATGTCTTTTCAATGAATACTGATAGATCAATGTGGTTATGTATCAATTACCAAGAGATCAACTAGATCTCCAAAAATGAAAAGTATCCATATTGAAGGATTAATGAATTGTTTGATTAACTCCAAGGATCTCATTACATCTCCATAGTGGATATTTATTATATATATCATCTACAAAAGTTAAATAAAGAAGAATTTTATAATAAATACATACATAAAATTTACGGACTGAAAGAGTTCATATTGATTCCCTTCAGACATTCTAATTCACTTATAATATATATGTATTTGACGAATAATGTTTTTAGATTCTACATTTACAATTTTATCGTGTAAATTGTGGATGATATTCTCTTTTACACTAAATTTAATGAGGATCATAAACAGTTTCTATTGGTTGTGCTAAAAATATAAATAATATAGAATATGTATTATATGTTTATAATGTGTGTATTTTGGATGTAATATGTGACATTCACATATCATGAGGTGATAAGTATTGGATTTTTTTGGACACTTCAATGACAATGGAAATTTTCGAACAGATAGACCCCAAAGTGTAATATAAATATATATTCTTTTAGCCGTTACAGGGTTCAATTGTTTAATTTTGAAAAATTCATCATGCATTTCTATCCCACAAATTCTAAAAACATGGAAAGGAGATAATATTTTGAGATGTAAGTATGTGAGGAAACAATTAAGGAGATAAAGAAGAGGCTAATCACTACGCATGTACTCACACAACCATCATGAAGGTAATTTTTTTTTTGATTTTTAGTGGTATACGAAAAATGTCATGGGTTTTGTTTTCTGGAAAAATAAAAATGTGATAGCTTATTACTCATGCAAGTTCCTGATCCTTGAGTAAATCAACCCAACACATGATCCATAGTTATCAAGTAGAATCTTAACCATCACGATTTGGATAAACTAAATATATGGTGGGATTTGTTAAATATATACCTATCAAATGTGTCAAAAAAATACTTTCGTGAATACATCCCTCAAAAGATACCCCATGTTACAAACTAATAGTTTCAAAAATATTTTTTTCGAATTAATTAAAACATTTTGATATTTCCAATTTCACATAAAAATGAATATATATATATTTATTCAAAATCAATATTTAGGATTTCATTAAAAATAACATCATGTTAGACATTCTCCACGAAGAAAAAATAAAATACCTTGTTGTAAAAAAAACTATGTTTGTCATATGTTACAAAGAATGTTTAGTTCCTTTGATTTCTTTTATAACACACAATACTGCCATTTACCAAACTACAATATACCATAACTATTGTTACTAAAGTATTATATTTGTTACAACCTATCTTTCTAAATGGAAATAAAAAATAATATTAAAAAATATGAAATTATTATTTCAATTAGTATATAAAATAAATAATTTTCTTATGAATTATCTATAAATAAATGTAATAACTACTTGAAAATAACAAAAATTCGTTTCTAATAAAATTATATTTGTAACGCCCCAGGTAAATAAAGAATATGACATTTTCATATTTATCCATATTTGTGAATAAAATATTGATATGACTTTAAAGGGGACTCGATGCTCGATGGCGTACCCAACACGCAACAACTAGTTTCTTGGGAATCTTACGTTGCACTCTAATAATAAAATAATATTATTTTAAATGGTAGTTATCATGTAGCCATTGTAATGGCGGGAATGGGTAGAAATAACTAAAATATGATTATATATGTTTTTAAAATGTTTTTACATTTATCCAATAAAGGATAGAGGCTTAAAATACGGAAAGAATTCGATTTTAGGAATATATGCCCTAGTTTTCACTAAAGGTTCACTTATCGCCTTTTGATGGAGAACCATCATTAAATATAGTTTTTTTCACTCTTATACATTCTATTGGTCCAAATAAAGACCTTCTTAT
Organism: Viscum album; assembly: GCA_963277665.1. Lineage (NCBI taxonomy): Eukaryota > Viridiplantae > Streptophyta > Magnoliopsida > Santalales > Viscaceae > Viscum > Viscum album. Next base: position 1,225,515,957 of record OY728127.1, on the reverse strand, counting down.
GAATCAGGACATCAAAATTTACTTTGTGTAAATTTTTGGTATCTTTCCGATAAAGTTCATTTTTTTAATGAATAGTGTAAAATGTTGTATTTTAATTCAAAACCACTTTTTAATCTAATTTATTTATATGATTAGATTATATTTTGAATTGGTTTTAATGTGAAATTAGAAAATATTTTTACCATTAAATCCAATAGTGGTCGTTGGAGTCAATTTCACTTTGAAATCAGACCTAAACTAGTGTCAATCTTTTGATACTTATTGTTTCATAAAACACGCTATTTGTCATGACAGCGGGAATTAATTATTAAATTAATTAGTGTGACTTATATGTTTTGAATTTTGTAAAACGGACTTCATTTTTGAATTCAGAATATCAAATATAGCTTAGGGTGAATTTTTGAGTTTTTTCTGAAAAACTTCAATTTTTGATGAATAGTGAAACCACTAAGTGGTACTTATAAAAACATATATTCTGTTTAAATGAAATTTTTCCATAATTGTGTTTTGATTTTCAAAAATCCGACATACATGGTTGTCATTAAGATGTAAAATGTTGTTCAATGAGATTAAAATAATTTTTTGGTGAATAGTAACTTATTAAGTTTTTAATCGCGATTAGTGTTAATTAGTGTAGTTTAAGGTAAAAATAATGCTTTAATAAAATGAGATGAGCTTGACACATGTCTTACCCTCATTGGTTGTGTCATGGCCGACCAATACAAGCCATGGGTCAACTTGGGGACCCCATGGATCCACTTTGGTTGGGAAATTACATAAATAACTTTTTATTTAATGTAAATGTAAAAATGACACAAACATGATATGTTTTACTAAAACAATTTTTATGTGGGGTTATACAAGTCATCTATTTTATTATAAATATTCATTGGAAATCAAAAAAGATTTCCTACATCATAGTTTTTTTTTTATAATTTTTAGACATTAAATAAATTAAATTATTTATGACATAATAATGATGCAGCGATGACATCATTATTTGACGATTTAAATAAAATGCAAAGATAATGTAAATTATATGAACTACACATGTCCAAAACTTATTGGATGAGTGGATTTCGAATACTTATCACCTTATCCACGAATTATATCAATGTGGGACCTTTTGAAACCGAAACACATTTTCAAATAAAGTAATATTTCTTTACTTTCCAAAAGTGTCTCTCCTCTCCTCTTATAAAAGGCCCCCACCTCTACCTCATTTCACACACTCCACAAGCCTTTGGCTCGGCCAAAACCTGCCCATTTACTCTCTCCACATCCCTCTCCTCATCCTAGAGGATTCCCTTTGGGAATAATACTTTTAAAGGAAGCCTTTAGGCTCAAATCAAAAGGAGTTACACTTTTAAAGGTAATTCATTCTCTCATTTTCATTTGTTTTATTTTGCTTCTCCAACCCCCTAAACTCTTTTTATTTACTTCTTTTGTAACAACAACAGTATCTTCAATATACTAGGATGTTGTTATAAGATTTATTCGAGCTACACTCTCACACAACTACATCATATGGTTAAAGAACATACGGTTTCCGTGGATGGTGAAATTCTGCCTCCCGAAACGATGATTGTTCAATACTCATTTAACACCTTCAAAGGTGGCCATATTGATGTCACTATTTTTATATATGATATATAATATGTTTATGTTTTATTTATGCTTCTTTATTTTTCATTTTTGTCTTACCTTTATGGCTTCCATCATGGGTATACACGATATCTTCATTTAAGGAAGTGCGGACTACCGCCCCCTCAAAGGGGTTTGATTCGTTAAATACCATATGTGGGATGTATAAAGGATGGAAATATGATATTATATATGATATTATACTGGAATTATAATATGCCTTTATATCATTGTTATTCCATTCTATAAAATACGAAATAGAAATGAAAGTAGCGTTCATGCGTACGTACGGCTTACCGTCTCCATGAATGGTGCATTTCATTTCATACCTCTAAAGGATTATGTAATGTTATAAATGCATGCATGTACTGGATATATATGACATATATGATATCTAAATAATGAATACAATTCTGGATATAATAAACATTTGGCCACACGAACAACATGTAATTGTAAGAAGTCCACTTTCGACTTAAGAACCAAATATCGGCAAAACAAATATCATTAACTTAAATGATTACATAATGTTTATGACATGGTAATAAGTGGTATAAAAGTAATAATGAACTTGAAAAAGGTTCTTAAGGAATTAGAAATTAACTCAAGTTTATTATTCAGGAGATTAAAGAACGATCGAGTCAAGTCGGACCCGAGGTAAGGGATCCTACTCCTCTCTTTCTTTTTAAGTACACACTTTTATGTCATTCCTTTTAAAGCTCATATTTCTTGTTATTGGGATGATATTTTATATTACATTTACTGTAATTTTTATGTTCATGTGATAAGAGACCCTATTATCTCTCATCAATCCATTTTGGGAGTTTTGAGTGGCGCCGTTAGGCTGCCGAACTTTCGTAAGAGATCTAACCTCTCTCTTTCTTTTTAAGTACTCTCCTTTGTTTCACTTCTTCTAAGCTCCTATTTGTTATTTTGGGGGATTTTCTTTTATATTCCTCTTGCTGTAAATTATATTGTAATATGATGGGATACTCTATTTGATCTCATCAATCCATTTTGGATGTTTTAAGTGGCGCCGTTAGGCTGCTGAGTTTTCTTAAGGGATTTTTCATCTCACTTTTATTCCCGTGAGATTTATGCTACATTTTCCACAAATTCCATTTAGTGGTGTATGTACTGCCCACTATTCTACTCTTTGTGTAATATAACTTCTTTTATGCTTATTTACATCAATGATCTATTGTCCTTCTTTCATGGGGTGTATGTTTGGAAAGATACCCAAGTCCGTAAGGGAACATTTCACCCTCCTCTTTTTTTTAAAAGACTTCTTTTGTTGGGTCTTTTAATTTACATATTGTTATGTTGGGATATGTTATCATATATCCTTATTGATGTAAATTTTATTTCCAAGTGATGAGATACACTTTTTATCTCTCATCAACTCATTTTGATGTGATGTCGTTAGGCTGTCAAGGGAACTTTTTAACCCAATTTCAATTTCTTTGGGTTCAACATGTAGTCATTGAATATGTCATCCATTGAATATGTGTGAATGGCCTTTTATTGTTTTACACTTAATATACACTTATATTGGGTGTATTTATATTTGTCACACATATTTTTGAGATTTATTTATCCTTAATTTAAGGATACCTTCTTTATAAGGGATTTCATCACATTTGACATTTCTATTGAGGGTTCATTGTTGTTATGCACCAATTCACTCTTATATGGTGTATATACTATCCTTTGGAGTATTATATCATGAATCCATTTATTCTCATGATATTATTAAGTTCTGACTAAATTTTATTCCTCAATTGTTGTATTCAAATGTCTCTATTTTTGGTAAAACCACTTTAACCAAAATATCGTTTTAAATGTTTTAATTATTTGTTCTTATTAATATCCATGTTTTAAAAATGGTATTAAGGATTTATTTATATAGATATTAATGGTTTAAAGTTTTAAGCTTCAAGGTGGTATGGGACACTTTGATTCAAAAATCTCTTTATTAAATGTTTTAAATGGTTTTGGAAATGGTTTCTTTTTGAATGGATTCATTATTTCAATATACGAAAATGTTATATTGTGATTGAAATGTGGAAATGCTATGTTTCCTTTATGCATGTTTTATGTGATACGATTATGTTATGGTCCTTGGGCATTGTTATGAAGAACGGGTGGTTCCGTGATAAACTAAGGGCGGGTGAGCCCGTTATAGCTCTCCAATGCATTGGGTAACGCGAAGGAGCGAAACGTTAAGGTTTCTCCAAAGAGATTTAGGGAATATACTGTGATGGGTATTCCAAACGTAACCAAGAGGGTTACTCCCTACGTAATAATGTTATGAATGCATCAAGTTACCTTTATGTCTTATGATTTCTATGATTTATTCATGGTTTGATGAGGTATGTTAAAGTGCTATTGTTTTATGGGTAAAGTATGATTTCATTCTTATGTATATATGAACTCATGTTTCCTTTCCATATTTTTATAACTCTTACTGAGCTTTTTATGCTCATCCCATGTTTTTGAAATGTTTTTCACAGGTCAAGGGAAAGGTACATGATGTGATTATAGTGTCAAGGATGTGTCAAGAAAGAATCTGTGTTATATTTTAAATATGTTCCCGTTGATGGGAAGAATGAATACTGTCTTTTATGTAACCACTTTGTTTAAATGTGGAATGTAATGCAAGTTTCATGATCTAATTCTCTAAAACTCTAAACCTGAAAAGATCCTCAATGTGCAATCTTGTAATAACTCAAGATTAAGTAAGGATTAAGGCTGGGGCCTTATAGTTGGTATCAAAGGTCGTTTTAGATAACTTTAGAGGTTAGGGTATTCTTTAAGCATAAGTGACATTACCATAATGGTTAGGATTTCAGAAAGAGTCCTAGTTTTAGAGAAGTGAATGAGTAAGTGAATCTTAGTGTTTACCTTCCTCATTAGTACATGATGGTTTTGTTGATATACTCACACTGACATTTCTATTTTTAGTGAATGGATGGATCTAGCAGGCACCAAAGAGACAACAGGTTTGGAGGAAACTGTGGTGGTTCTCTGATTAAGATACTAGATAAAATGGAGGATTCAATGAGGAAACTCGTGGTTGTTCTAAACCAAATATCAAGGATTCATGATCAACCACTTGAACCTTGGTATGATCTTTAATGCATCATGTACGAGATGACCAATCCATGTGGAAGTTCAGGTAATAATTATAAAGGTAACCATTAGAGTTTATATGATCCTTACTTTTGAGGTAATTATGGGTTATTATATGATATGATGGAAAATGAAAAGCATGAGATAAACTTGAGGTTAAAATATGTTATGATCATTTTTGATGATTTTATCTCTTTTGGGGAATTATTTAAGAATTATATAGTTTTGGAAAAAGGACAACACGCAGACCGTGTGACAACCCGTCGCGTCGGACAAAGCTGCGGGAGTCGAACCCACAACCAAAGTGCGACTGGTATTTATCGCCTACCACTGGACTACGTGAAGTCCCTGGTTAGTTTGACTGATTCTTTTTAGTTATATGATTTTATGAATTAATAGTAAGTTGATTTTGGGTTATTTATGAAAATGATTAACCTATCATGGAGGATATGAGATTAGGATAATTACTTTTCAATGCGATACTTTAGGAGCGACTGATGTTGTTTGGAGATAAATGTTATGATTTAACTTGGAAGTCTATGTGACTAAATCCTTCAAATATTTGGGTTTCAATATAATATTGGTTTACCATAAATAATTTTATGTACAAATTTTTTATTGGATGGTCCTCTTTGAACTTTGGGTTTTTTTGGACAAATTTTGGAGATTAAGCATAGATTTTCTTTTTAAAGGGTTATCCGTTTCTGGATTATATGACCTTGTACTAACCTTTTTGGTTTTGGTTTTGGTTAAAGCCTAAAAACATGGGATGTATATAGTTCTATTTTTTGGATTAGGTGATTCTCTAGAAGTTGATTATAGTACTCTTAATGCGAACAAGTCTCCCTAAATACTCGTCTTTTAGAAAAAATATGAGTTTGATTAAGGAATCTAGTAAAAGTAGAAAGTCAACATGATAAGTGATTATGTTTCCTTAAGAATAAATTCCTCAATAAAAAGTAACTTAAAACAAAAATGATGTCTATTAACTTTTCCTACTGGGGAACCCACCACCGTTTAGCCCATCACAAGTTTGTGATTTTCTCAAGGTTAACATTCTCCTAAACATGTTTTCTATCACTCTCCATCAGAACATGACCCTATGTTTTCTTCTCCATGTCCATATTTTCATACTTAGAATCCTAGTATGGGTTAACTCGGGTGACCTTTGTACTTATCTTCCTTTATTTTAAAGTGGTTGTTTTACCGACTCTTGTTCCGATGTGGGACTTTCAAGGATGTTTCCAAGCGCAATTTTAGAATTGCGAGGACACAATTCCCATAAGGGGGGAGGGATGTAACACCCCAGGTAAATAAAGAATAAGACATTTTCATATTTATCCATATTTGTGAATAAAATATTGATATGACTTTAAAGGGTACTCTATGCTCGATGGCATACGCAACACGCAACATCGAGTTTCTTGGGAATCTTACGTTGCACTCTTATAATAAAATAATATTATTTTAAATGGTAGTTAAAATGTAGCCGTTGTAATGGCGGGAATGGGTAGAAATAACTAAAATATGATTATATATGTTTTTAAAATGTTTTTACATTTATCCAATAAAGGATAGAGGCTTAATATACGGAAAGAATTTGATTTTAGGCATATATGTCCTAGTTTTCACTAAAGGTTCACTTGTCGCCTTTTGATGGCAAACCATCATTAAATATAGTTTTGTTTACTCTTATACATTCTATTGGACCAAATAAATCCCTTCTTAAGAATCGGGACATCAAAATTTACTTTGTGTAAATTTTTGGTATCTTTCCGATAAAGTTCATTTTTTTAATGAATAGTGTAAAATGTTGTATTTTAATTCAAAACCACTTTTAATCTAATTTATTTATATGATTAGATTATATTTTGAATTGGTTTTAAAGTGAAATTATAAAATATTTTTACCATTAAATCTAATAGTGGTCGTTGGAGTCAATTTCACTTTGAAATCAGACTTAAACTAGTGTCAATCTTTTGATACTTATTGTTTCATAAAACACGCTATTTGTCATGACAGTGGGAATTAATTATTAAATTAATTAATGTGACTTATATGTTTTGAATTTTGTAAAACGGACTTCATTTTTGAATTCAGAATATCAAATATAGCTTAGGGTGAATTTTTGGGTTTTTTCTAAAAAACTTCAATTTTTGATGAATAGTGAAACCACTAAGTGGTACTTATGAAAACAGATTTTCCGTTTAAATGAAATTTTGCCATCATTGTGTTTTGATTTTCAAAAATCCGACATACATGGTTGTCATTAAGAAGTAAAATGTGGTTCAATGAGATTAAAATAATTTTTTGGTGAATAGTAACTTATTAAGTTTTTAATCGCGATTAGTGGTAATTAGTGTAGTTTAAGGTAAAAATAATGCATTAATAAAATGAGATGTGCTTGAAACATGTCTTACCCTCATTGGTTATGTCATTTCCGACCAAGACAAGCCATGGGTCAACTTGAGGACCCCATGGATCCACTTTGGTTGGGAAATGACATAAATAACTTTTTATTTAATGTAAAAGTAAAAATGACACAAACATGATATGTTTTACTAAAACATATTTTAAGTGGGGTTATAAAATTCATATATTGGATTATAAATATTAACTGGAAATCTAAAAAGATTTCCTACATCATAGTATTTTTTTTATAATTTTTAGACATTAAATAAATTAAATTATTTATGACATAATAATGATGCAGCGATGAAATCATTATTTGACGATTTAAATAAAATGGAAAGATAATGTAAATTATATGAAATACACATGTCCAAAACTTATTGGATGAGTGGATTTCGAATACCTATCACCTTATCCACGAATTATATCAATGTGGGACCTTTTGAAACCGAAACACATTTTCAAATAAAGTAATATTTCTTAACTTTCCAAAAGTGCCCCTCCTCTCCTCTTATAAAAGGCCCCCACCTCTACCTCATTTCACACACTCTTCAAGCCTTTGGCTCGGCCAAACCTTTCCCATTTACTCTCTCCACATCCCTCTCCTCATCCTAGATTATTCCCTTTGGGCATAACCTTTTTAAAGGAAGCCTTTAGGCTCAAATCAAAAGGAGTTACACTTTTAAAGGTAATTCATTCTCTCATGTTCATTTGTTTTATTTTGCTTCTCCAACCCCATAAACTCTTTTTATTTACTTCTTTTATAACAAAACCAGTATCTTCAATATACTAGGATGTTGTTATAAGATTTATTCGAGCTACACTCTCACACAACTGCATCAAATGGTTAAAGAACATACGGTTTCCGTGGATGGTGAAATTCTGCCTCCCGAAACGATGATTGTTCAATACTCATTTAACACCTTCAAAGGTGGCCATATTGATGTAACTATTTTTATATATGATATATAATATGTTAATGTTTTATTTATGCTTCTGTATTTTTCATTTTTGTCTTACCTTTATGGCTTCCATCATGGGTATACGCGATATCTTCATTTAAGGAAGTGCGGACTACCGCCCCCTCAAAGTGATTTGATTCGTTAAATACCATATGTGGGAAGTATAAAAGATGGAAATATGATATTATATATGATATTATACTGCAATTATAATATGCCTTTATATCATTATTATTTCATTCTATAAAATACGAAATAGAAATGAATGTAGCGTTCATGCATACGTACGGCTTACCATCTCCATGAACGGTGCATTTCATTTCATACCTATAAAGGATTGTTTAATGTTATAAATGCATGCATGTACTGGATATATATGACATATATGATATCTAAATAATGAATACAATTCTGGATATAATAAACATTTGGCCACACGAACAACATGTAATTGTAAGAAGTCCACTTTCGACTTAAGAACCAAATATCGACAAAACAAATATTATTAACTTAAATGATTACATAATGTTTATGACATGGTAATAAGTGGTATAAAAGTAATAATGAACATGAAAAAGGTTATTATGTAATTAAAAATTAACTCAAGTTTATTATTCAGGAGATTAAAGAACGGTCGAGTCAAGTCGGACCCGAGGTAAGGGATCCTACTCCTCTCTTTCTTTTTAAGTACACACTTTTATGTCATTCCTTTTAAAGCTCATATTTCTTGTTATTGGGATGATCATTTATATTAAATTTACTTTAATTTTTATGTTCATGTTATGAGAGACCCTATTCTCTCTCATCAATCCATTTTGGGAGTTTTGAGTGGCGCCGTTAGGCTGCCGAACTTTCGTAAGAGATCTAACCTCTCTCTTTCTTTTTAAGTACTCTCCTTTGTGTCACTTCTTCTAAGCTCCTATTTGTTATGTTGGGGGATTTTCATTTATATTCCTCTTGCTGTAAATTCTATTGTAATATGATGGGATACTCTATTTTATCTCATCAATCCATTTTGGAAGTTTTAAGTGGCGTCGTTAGGCTGCTGAGTTTTCATAAGGGATTTTTCATCTCACTTTTATTCCCGTGAGATTTATGCTACATTTGCCACAAATTCCATTGAGTGGTGTTTGTACTGCCCACTATTATAATATTTGTGTAATATACCTTCGTTTATGCGTATTTACATCAATGATCTATTGTCCTTCTTTCATGGGGTGTATGTTTGGAATGATACCCAAGTCGGTAAGGGAACCTTTCACCCTCCTCTTTTTTTTAAAAGACTTCTTTTGTTGGGTATTTTAATTTACATATTGTTATGTTGGGATATGTTATCATATATCCTTATTTATTTAAATTTTATGTCCAAGTGATGAGATACACTTTTTATCTCTCATCAACTCATTTTGATGTGATGCCGTTAGGCTGTCAACGGAACTTTTTTACCCAATTTCAATTTCTTTGGGTTCAACAAGTAGTCATTGAATATGTCATCCATTGAATATGTGTGAATGACCTTTTATTGTTTTACACTTAATATACACTTATATTGGGTGTATTTATATTTTTCACACATATTTTGGAGATTCATTTGTCCTTAATTTAAGGATACCTTCTTTATAAGGGATTTCATCACATTTGACATTTCTATTGAGGGTTCATTGTTGTTATGCACCAATTCACTCTTATATGGTGTATATACTGTCCTTTGGAGTATTATATCATGAATCCATTTATTCTAATGATATTATTATGTTCTGACTAAACGTTATTCCTCAATTTTTGTATTCATGTGTCTCTAATTTTGGTAAAACCACTTTAACCAAAATATCGTTTTAAATGTTTTAATTATTTGTTCTTATTAATATCCATGTTTTCAAAATGGTTTTAAGGATTTATTTATATAGATATTAATGGTTTAATGTTCTAAGCTTCAAGGTGGTATGGGACACTTTGATTCAAAAATATCTTTATTAAATGTTTTAAATGGTTTTCGAAATGGTTTCTTTTTGAATGGATTCATTATTTCAATATACTAAAATGTTATATTGTGATTGAAATGTGGAAATGCTATGTTTCCTTTATGCATGTTTTATGTGATACGATTATGTTATGGTCCTTGGGCATTGTTATGAAGAACGGGTGGTTCCGTGATAAACTAAGGGCGGGTGAGCCCGTTATAGCTCTCCAATTCATTGGGTAACGCGAAGGAGTGAAACGTTAAGGTTTCTCCGAAGAGATTTAGGGAATATACTGTGATGGGTATTCCAAACGTAACCAAGAGGGTTACTCCCTACGTAAGAATGTTATGAATGCCTCATGTTACCTTTATGTCTTATGATTTCTATGATTTATTCATGGTTTGATGAGGTATGTTAAAGTGCCTTTGTTTTATGGGTAAAGTATTATTTCATTCTTATGTATATATGAACTCATGTTTCCTTTCCATATTTTTATAACTCTTACTGAGCTTTTTATGCTCATCCCAAGTTTTTGAAATGTTTTTCACAGGTCAAGGGAAAGGTACATGATGTGATGATAGTGTCAAGGATGTGTCAAGAAAGAATCTGTGTTATATTTTAAATATGTTCCCATTGATGGGAAGAATGAATACTGTCTTTTATGTAACCACTTTGTTTAAATGTGGAATGTAATGCAAGTTTCGTGATCTAATTCACTAAAACTCTAAACCTGAAAAGATCCTCAATGTGCAATCTTGTAATAACTCAAGATTAAGTAAGGTTTAAGGCTGGGGCCTTATAATATTTCTGTTGAACAAAAACTATTTTATATTAATAAATTATTCAAACCACTATTGATAAATGTTTTTACTAAAATTTATAAATGATATATTCATTCAATTTTTTTGACACTCATAAAATAGTTTCGATAATAATAAAATAATAATAAATAAAATTTTGTGAATAAAAAGATGTATTTTTTAAAATTTAAGTTTACCACCTTTTAATGGATCACCAATTTTAAATATAATTATTTGACACTATTATAAATTTTATTTGAATAAATAAGAATAAATTTTTAAATCATAATATAAAAATTTACTTTCAATGATATTTTGGCATTTATCAGTGATGATTTATGTTTTAATTATTAGTTGAAATCCTTTATTTTTATTTTAAAACTCTACCTTCATAAAAATATTTATATAATTGAATTAAATTTTAAATTGTGTAAATAGTATATTTAGAAAAATTATACATCTATTAATAAAATGTTGTTAAAAAGAATAAATTTCTTATTGAAATTTGATATAAAAAAGTTTCATAATTTTGACCATTATCACTTTTAAAACCTCATTGTTTCTTCCCGTATATGAGATTAATTTTAATTTAATTTCTATTACATGTATGATTTTAATTTGGAGAAATTGATTTTATATTTTGAATCAGAATAATGTCAAATGTATAATAATTAAATCGTAGTTGTTGAGAAAAAAATTAATTTTATTAAAATCAATTACAATGATTATTTTAAAAAACAAAATTACATAATGACTAATAATGAAATATAATGTGAAAATGTGATACTACACTAGTATAAAAATTATATCATGTTCATATTTTTATCATTCCACCTAAAACTATCATTAGGGGATCATTTTGTATCATTAAGTGATAATTAATATGTGGGGAGGACTCAAATGGTTTTGAGAATACCAAATATGTTATTTTTCCCCAGAAATGAAAGTCACAGTATCATCCTTATATAATCATAAAAAAAATCCCTTTTGGATCAACCAACCACAGAACAAATATGCTTACTAATTACCTCATCACATCCAAGGAGCCTCACATTGGGTAGAAAGAAAAACATGTTATTCTATTGGTGTAAACCAAACGTAAATATCTAAAGAAGAGGTAACATACTTCAACAAGAACTTTTGTTTAATTTCATTCTCTGCCACTTTAGTTTATCATATTCCATGATTATATAATATACTCAGTATAGTAATTATTATAATATTATGTTTTGATAGTGGTATGACCTACATTAACACACACACTACCAACAAATTGGATACACAATAATCATTCATGTGTATGGCAGACTATATCCTCACAAACGGAAGTCATTCATTTTTCCATTAACACATTACATGGTTGGGAATAATGATTGAAATAATATTTTTATATTATATATGTCATTTTTATTATTTATTTTTTTGAATTATTATATATCACATACCTTCATGAATTCAATTTTGTGGGAATATGATAACTTTGTTCTTGGACATGTCGGCAACCTCCACCTAAAAGAAATGTGATTCATTCACACTATACATTGAGTTTATTGAGAATGGGTATAGTTAAATTAAATTAAATACATGAAATAATAATTATTATCAAATTATTATACACACACACATGTCGCTAAATTTCTTTCATTCAATACAATAAGAAGATGGAAAAAGCATTCATGATTAAAAATGACATACTGTCACCATGAATGGTGTATTCAATTTCATATTTATATATTTTAAATAATATAATAATTAATAATATATTTAATGTATATGTTAATTATATTCTATTTTTTTAATGATCTAAATCATACAATCACGATCTATTTAAAAGAGTCATGAATAACAAGTCAAAATAGTAACAAAAAACAAAGAGAATAATACCTTAAATGTAACATTAGCATATGATTGTTATTAAATGAGAAATATATAGTAGTAAAAAAATAATAAATTGTACTAAATATAATAATATAGTTGAATTTTGGATGTATAAAAATATTATATTTTTTAAACATGAGGTCTATACAAGTACGAAGTGAGTCAACACCAAATTAACGGGTTTCTAGTTTCCCATTTATTTGTATGACATATATGTCATATTTACATCACATTATTGTTTGGTGGTGTATATAATACCCAATAAAATGTTTTATCATCAGTTTAATTTTTTAATTGATATTAAATTTTTCAATGGACTTTATTGTTCCATGGATATAATGATTCAAACGTTACTCCTATAGTAATGAAATTTCTAGTCTTATAATTATTTTTTAATGACTTGTGCATTATTCAAAACTCATTTAATTTTCATCGTGAATATACTACCTAGGAATTTATTATTTGATTATTATTATTAAAAAAATTTTATTCACATATCTATTTTATTATATCTATTTCATGGAGTTTACGGTTCAATTGTTTCCAAAATCTCTAATGTAATTTTTTCTCTAATTTATTTCTTTGAGACACATAATATAATATACAGTTATATTATTTTACATGGTGTTTATAATTCCCATTTTCATGTTTTATCATGAATTTCCATATGATCAAAATATTTTAATCTTTATATAATGTTATAATGTAAATAGGATTAAGATTCAATGATTGCAATGTTGTAATATTTTATTTTTACAATCTCATCATTTTTCATGATTTTTTACAAATATTATTCCATTTAAGAAATATTTGGATCAATAACACAGATATACTCATGAATTTTTTATCTTATGTTTATTCATTATATATTAATGTAATTGTTTAATTTTTCAACAAATTTTTAATTAATTAAATTAAAGAATATTTTTTATAAAAAACCTTCATTATTTGGCTCAGGTAAGAATGCTACATTATTCAAAAACCCTGTTTTCTAAATTTGTTTTATCAATTTTTTTGTGATCTATTATAATAATTTTGAAGTGAATTGTATATCAAAAAAATTATTTTTTAAAATTATTTTATATTATTTTCAATGAATTATTTATTTTTTATGGTTATTTTCATATGAAATGGTTTCAAAAAGTTTTATGTTTAAATAATAATTTCTCAAAATAGAAAGGATATTTTCCTCAAGAAATGTTTTAAATGATCATTAAAAATTATTTTCCATTGAAGATACAATACATTAATATATTTTCCTCCTTATAATGGATTTGATCAATGGAATTAATTCATAACCATTCTATGAATGGTTTATATTTATGATGACACGTTGTTTATGAAATAAGATTCTCTTCCAAGGGTTATACCATAATAAAATGGTTTGGAATCCCACTTCACATCCCATGTTATGATTTTATAAAATGTTAATGAAAAATATATATTTTTCTTAATTTATGATTGGATGAATTAATATGATACCAATTTCTTTTCCTGGGATACAATAATAGGTTTATAAAGAATATTTCATTTTATGGTTCATGATATGATGAATGTTTTAATGTATTTTTGAAAATGTAATTATGGGTTTTTATGTGAATGGGGGGACTTATATCTCCCTCCAATTCATTTGGTAATGATTTTTATCTACTGATGTATGCCTAGATGGAATTAGGAATGAACTCAGATCAATATAGTAGGGATGGAATAAGGAGTGAACTCAATTCATTAATACATGTTTACAATGAGTAGTAAAATCAGTTCAGTAATACATGGCTGGAATAAGGTGTGAAGTTTATTCAGTAATATATGGATGGAACAAGGAGTGAAATCAGTTCATTAATACATGAAAAAATGGGAATTCAACTTCATTTAATTATATAGGGTAGGAATGGCGATTGAACCATGTTTATTAAAGGTCACGGTCCAGTAAAATTTTCTTGTCAGTTAACATTGACTACTAATATGGGTTCTGTAGTGAATAAATTTTAGTAAAATGGCCTTGGTAGTAAACCTTTACAACATTGGAAATCATTTTATATATTTATGTTTCTACCAAAGAATCATTTATAATTTATTTGTTATTCATTCATGGATTCCTCAGGTGATTCAAGTACTATTCAGGTCATATGGACTAAAAAAAATTATTTCATGGTTCATTATTCTGATATTTGATATGAATAGAATTATCTTTTAATGTTATGATCATGTTATCATATCATTATTCTAATATTATGCTTTTATATAAGCACGTTTTACCATTACTGAGCATCTGATCTCACCCTTTTCTTATGATTCCATTTCAAAGCCTATGAAGAGAGTTTTTATGTTATAGTACTATATGAGATGATCATTAAAGGATTTTTCAAAGATCATTCACCATGATTGATGATTTTATTCCAAAATTCCAAATGCACTAAACGATTATAGTTATCTGGATCATGTTCGTAAAATTTTATTAATATTTAAATAAATGTTATAGTATCCTTGTATATTAAGAAATGGGTAGGTAAAGATGGTATAGATATAATGGAATTTTCAAACATTCAAAACATGGATGAGAAAACATTATTGACATACCTGGGGATTATTCTAGATATACTTATAGGGATGTTTCTAAGGATATGTATAAGGACTAGTTAATGTATAAAACATGTTGTGGAATTTTGGTAAATGATTGAGCAAGTGTATTCATAAAATTTCATCCCTGTCAACATTGTAAAAGTGGATATTGATCTAGAAAATATTTACTTAGTGGTAACAACCTCGAAAATACCTCATTTCATTGTACATGATTAGGATCTGGTGCAAGGAAATAGGTCTTACTAGACACCTAGTTTGACACTCATAGGGGATATTCAATGGAAATTCACAAACACTTCATAAAGTATCATGAATGATTTAAATAAAATATTAATATAAATAATATTGAAAAAATATAATGTTTCATATATTATGGAAATATGTGTCATTATTTAGACACCCCAAAAGTAATTTTTTAAGATTATGTGTTTCCCTTTATGATTACTGTTTCAATCATTATGATTTATAGTTCTAGTCAATAGTGGGAACATCATGTAACTGGGATTACATATAGTTTTTACACATGTGGAAAGTATAGGAATTATGAAAATCTATGAAATATATAGACATATCATAAATATAATCTAGGGATTGGTTATTAGAATTGGTTATGGTGTGGAAGATAAGGAGACTTTGAATGAGATGTGATAGGTTTATGGTGTTTTAATGGGATTTTTAGAATAAAAATAAAAACATTTATTAAAATTTTAATGTCTTATGTTTTTAAGCACGTTCAAATTGAAAAGGTTATAAAAAACTTGTATCAATTCTTATATTTTTAAACCGAGATCTAGAATATTATTTTAAGTCTTGGAACACATAATGGTGCTGTTTTTGGACTTGGATGTGTACATGAATCTTTTCATGGGTGTTTTGATATGTCTTGGGATCTCCATATCTATAAAAGTTATCTTTATTGTATTTCCACAGGCTATGCACTGTTGTGGTCCACCCCATGTAGCTTACCAAGATTAATACTATATTTATATTAATCAATTAATATTAAGTAAGATATTTGTGTTTAAATAGTAGAATTTTTTAATAATAATAATGTTATTATTATTACAATGTCATAAATTATTGTGTAGTTAAAATATTTTAGTTGCATTATTAATGGGGTGTAACATTTATGTTAAAAGACATTAAATTGATGATTAATTTAGTGTAGCATTTCAGTGAAATTAATGTGGCTTTTGGGTATCTCAAAGGAATGCTTAGTTAAATGAGGATAAATAGTTATGTAAAATTAAATAAGGAGTTCCAGATTTAATGAATATGAATTTAAATAAATAAGGAGATTAAAAATTAATAAATATGCATTTTGATTTAATAGAAGAGTTTGGTTTAATATAATAATAATTAATAATAATAATGTGGTTATTAATATTATGGTTTTAAGAGTATAATTAAAATTATTAATTATGGTTGTTATTATTTTCATAAAGAATAATAATAAGGGACTTTTTGGTTTTTTAAAAAAAATAAATCCAAGAAAAATGGAGATTTAATTAATTGTTGTGAAACAGTGGTTAAATTTAATTAAATTGAGTGAAATGGAATTTAATAAATATATTTTTAGTGGGGTTTTTTGGGATTTATGAAAAGATTGTTTTATTAGATTATAATAAATATGATGGTTATTATAATGGAGGTGTCATTTATTTAATTAGATGTTGAAATGAATTTAATTAATTGACTTGTTGGGGGATTCATTTTAAAAAATTAATGGTCAATAAGAATTTAATTAATCACTGTGAAGAAGAGGTTTTATTTAATTAATTCACATTGAGTTAATTAATTAAATAATTATTAGTTTTTGTTTTTAAATTATTTAAAATGTTTTGAGAGATTTTAATTAAATATCATGAAGTGGATGATTTATTTAATTAAATTTGGATAATTAATTTAATTAAATAATATGTTAATGAGGTGTTAGTGCTTATCAATGAACACTAACATTAATAGAAATGTTAATGAGGAGTTTCGTGTGATAGGGTTGTGCACGGTAAGTCAAATCGTGCTGGTCAACTGCACGGTTTCCCGATCATTAAAATGTGTTTCTATTTATCTTAAATAAAAGGATGATTTAACAATAACAATAATCAGTATGTTATTAATATTATTTTATTTATTTTATTAAATAAAAGTCATAAGAATTTAATTGGTTTCTTAATAGGGGATTTCTGAATTCATTATGAAACATTTATTTAAAGATTTATTAATGTTGAAAGGGTATATTAAATGAGAATAATAAATTTTATTATTATTATATTATATTTGTTAGTTTATTAGGTTGTTAACTAATTGATTGAGAGAGAATTAAAGAGGAGGCGCATTGTAGGAGCATCGACATGCACTAGGCCCCCACCCCCTATGAGGTGTGCTACACTCCCCTTGATAGATCCTCTTCACACACTCATATCCTTTTGGTGTATTCACGAGTCTTTTTTGCCTCATCAATGTTGTGAAACGGGGTTCTCGGGACCTGTTGGTCCATGTTCTGGAAACTGTTGCCGAAGGCTCGGCGGGTTGGGCATATTTGGTTCGTCGATGTTGTTTCGGAGACAACGCATATATATATATATATATGTGTGTGTGTGTGTGTGTGAGTGTGAGTGTAAATATAGATATAAATATATATGATGTTGTGAGCACGTGGTACTACAGAACATTTTTGGATTTGTTGTTGGCATATGTCAAGCTGTAAAGTATTGAATTAGTTCCACCACAAGGTAGGGTACCTTTCCAAGACCACAATTTTATAAATGCATTATAAAATTTCCTAGTTCCCATTTATTAGAAATTAAATCTATATTGTATAGTATTTATATTGAATGCCTCTTAATGATTATTCTACATGTTTAATGATTTAAAATGCTAAATGTCAAAAGTTATAATTGTGAGAGGTAATATTATGATTTTGTAATAAAACACCAGAATCGAAGTTTGTTTCTTTCAAACGAGAAGGTTTTGGTAGTGTTATATATTGTTTTCTTGTGGTTCAAGTTATCCATATATATTTCTATGCGTACTAATATATGACAGGTTGATGTCATGAAATGAATATTTGATTATTGAATTAACTAAGGGATGATGAAGCTCTTGAATAGTGTTAATTATTTTTTGAATTAATTATGGGTTATTGACATTGTTGAAACATGTTTGTTAATTGTGAATTAATTAAATGGAAAGGATGTGATAAGTTTTTTTTTAAAATAATTAATTTGATATGGAATTTCAACTAAATTGAGAAAATTAATGGGGAATTAATGATGTTATTTTGTAGTAATTTACCTAAATAATTAATTGTTGAAATTAATTATGGAGATTTGATATTGAGAATGATATAATTAATGTTTGGAAAATAAATTATGTGATGTGATTTCTTTTGTAGATTAATTAATTAAATGACTAATTAATGGTAATGTGTAATTAATTAATTGTAGCATTAACTGATTAGTTTAGTATATATAACTAATAAATTAGATTATTAAGGTAATAAAATTAATTTACATGAGAATTAATTATCATGTTTTTAGTTATGTTATTTGGATAATTTAATGTTGAGTCAATTATCTAGTTGAATTGATTGTGGTTAAGAATAATTAATTGGTGTTTAATTATTAACTACTAAGATGCTGAATGGTTAATTAATTTTCAAATTATTTGACAGGATATTTGTGTTGTTAATTAGTTGTTGAATTAATTAATGTATTTGATTAATTAATTTATGAATTAATAAATAGATAGTTTTGTGGTTTTATACATGGAGTTATACACCAATGATAAATATGTACGTATGTTTGTTTGATAAAAGGGTTGTGAGAAAGGGATTGGAACTCCAAATAATCCCATGATGCTATACATGGAATTTGACTCCAATCATGCATGAAAATATAATTTAATGGGATAGGTATTGATGCTCCAAATGCCCATGTGTTGTGAGATAAGGACTGATGCTCCAAATACTGATGAGGGTGTTAGACATGACGTTCAACACCCATTAATTGACATTATATTGTGGATCTAATTGGTCATACATGAATTATATTAAATGGTTAAAGAAATATTGTGTGATATAATGATTTATGATTGAATATGGGAAATGGTTCATATCATGGCATGGCTGAGGCAGGTATTGAGATATAGGTGTCTATTGGAACCAAGTGATTTAAACGATTAAATAAAGAATATCAATTAACAATATTTACATAATTTAAAGAGTTTTGTATAATTTAATGAGGCCTAAAAATTTGAAAATTGAAAGTGAATGTTTGATGAATATTGTTAATTCATGAAAAATGTATAAAGAAGGTTCAGACACCAGTTGATGGCCGATGTAGGTGCTTGGGTATATTGCTACATTTCACAACTTACTTTATTTTTTCATGCCTTCATACAGTTTAAATTATTTATTGACTGTCTGGATTTGGAGTTGACACTAGTGGTCCCAGTCTACTTTGATTTTTATCTCACTTCCTATTCAGACCGCCATTGCACTGTGGTACCTGAGTAGATTCTATGTAGTTGTAGGATGGTGTTGTTTTCATATAATTTGGAGATAGTTGTAGAGGATCTAGCATATTCTCGGGATAAATGTGAAGATCTCCCTCAAGGATTGATATTTTTTTTGTCTATATTGATATATAATGCTTGTTTTATTTTTTCGCCTTTATAATTGTACCTTCACAACATACATGCATTGATTAACATTATCATTGTAAAATTTGTATTATAAAAGATTTATAAAATTATATATTCTATTGCATTATCGTAATTGACAATTTTTTTTAAAAATTTTGGTTATTTTCTACTATATTCTCATTGATAATAGGGTATAGTCTCCCCACTAACTATCCTTAGACCCTCGATGCTAGTCATATGTTTCTGGTTTATGGGGAGGCGTGCATGAGGTCATCTGTCTATCCTGTCTAGCCATTGTCATAGAGATGAGCTAGGTCAGGATGTTACAAAGTTGTATCAAAGGGTTATTTTCCATTTTTGTTTATTTTTTGGGATGGTAGAAAAGGGACTAGAAAATTTTCAGTGCTTGGGGTAATAGTGGTTCTTGGGACTGATCACCCCATGTCTGCGAAATGACCAAGTGGCCAGTACAGGGAATTGTTGTTCATGATTTTCAATATTATATTTGATATGAATTCACCATGAGTGACTAGTGTATTTTTTTCTGCTTATTGACTATCAAAATTTTGAAAAATTTACATTGGGGTGATATAGAAAGGATGTTTCATTACATGCATCATATTACTAACATAGAAATTAACATGCCATGCATATATGCTATGTCATGTACTTTTATTAGTAGAATGCTTGATATTAAGGATTGTGTGCCATGAATATATCCCATATCATGTACATTTTTATAATTCATTTTAATATATCATGTTTCGTGGATATAATAATCATTATTGAGTGATAATATAAAATTATTTTGATCCAAGCTTCTATGTTATAGCATGTTTTAGTGATTTTATCTTGTTGATCTGAGATAGATACTTATAATGACATGTTATCTTGGTGATTAATGATTTGTTTCATTGGATAAATTTATTTGGTTGCAATTTCTATGGAATCAATTTTTAGTTCAATGGTGTATGGGTTCCTTATAACTTCTAGAAATAGTAACCCATGTATTCATTCAATTAAAAGAAGAATGCTAAAGATAAAATGTTAAATGAAAATTTCATATCATTAATGGGATCCAAATATCAACAGTATAATGTATGGGCGCCTTACCAATTGGTATATAGATATCCTTGGAACCAAACCATATAACTATATTACCATTGAAAATGGTTATGAATGTAAAACTACTAAGTTTTGATTGTAATAAACTATTATTGGGTTTCTTTTTTAAGAACCCATATTGATTAAATGGGACCTTTAGAGGTCACCTATTCATTAAAATGAATTTATATACTAAATTCCCTGTTTATATTTGGATAACACTAAATGTGAATTTTCAAAAGAGGATGTTTGTTATAACATGACTTTTTTTTCCTATGGGGCATTGATTGAAAAACCTATTGAATTATTAGGAAAATTACTTTTTTGATTGATTAAATTCATTAAAATGTTTGAAGGATGATATTAATTAATTAAAATGGCTAAAATAAAAAAGGGGATTTTGAATTTTTTGATTTCTATTTTCCGTGACCAAGAGAGGTGGTCGAAATTTATGTTTTGTAAGGGGATAATCAATGGTAGGTAGTACCATTAGAATGTTTTGGGTGTTAAAGTATGTTTATCCCTCTACTCGGGATGACTTATTGTGACTCAATTGTTTTGACATCTAGATAAGTTTATGTTAGGACTTTTATAATCATTTTTTGAAGTGGTTATCATGGTTTGACGAATGTTACATGCATTAATTATGGTTTTCTGAAATAGAATTTTTGTGAGTGGATAATCTTTTATTTTGAAATCATGGACCATCCCATGTTGGTTAGTGTCACCTTGATTTTAGTAAATGTGTCTGAAGGTGACACCGAGATTTTTGAATAGAGTCGTTCAGTAGTTGTTTGAATGAGCTTTTATGTGGCCTCAGTTTTCTCTTATCATGCTCTTTCAAATGAGGCAACAATATCTCCTATATTGACTTCATCACAGATACACTAAGATAACGTCGATCTTATGTCATTCTAATGGTTTAATTGTTGTTGGTCTTGATGAGTGATTTTTAATTGGGTTGTACGTAGGATGAAAGATTTCATTGTGATATACCTTAATTCATGTTATGGAATGTTAGATTTTTTCATTTCATGAAATGGATTGACATGGAAATTTCATCATAGACCAATTAAGGACATTGATGTAGATGGTTTTGTTGATGGAATCGTATAAAAAATAACAGTGCTGGTTTGAAGTTCGGTGTGGGTTTTGGGACTATAATGACACTGTAGTTAATAATTCATAACCAGTTTCTATTGGTCGATCGATATTTAAACCATTTCTTCAATGAGGTCCTTGTAATGGCCATAGATGTAAGCTCCTTTTCGGCGAGCTATAGAGCAGGTTTTAAATAATTAAGCGGTTGGAATTATATTTTGGATATTATTTCATATTGTGTTTGGATATATAATATCATTGTTCAAATGATACTTCTCTACCATGGTGGTTCAGAAGATGTTGTAGTTGTTAAAGAATTCTCGGGGAAGATATTTTGTTAAGGTGGGTAGATTTTACTATCTTGTGTTTTTTAACAGGGATTAGATTACAACAGTTTTAAAAAAAATGTGGGTCGAGGTGTCAGTTTTTAAACCAAGATCCAAAACATTGTTCGGATTGTTGGAACTCTTAAAGATATTGAATATGGACATGGGTGAATACCCAAAAATTCTCACGTGTGTCCTGATAAGTCTCCAGAGAACTGAATCCAGAAAAGTCCACATTAATGGATTTGTGCAGTCTACAACTTTTGTGGTCCAAACCATGTAGTATACCATGAATAAAAGATTATTTAGTATACGTAATTAATATTAAATGGGATATATGTGTTTAAATATAATAATTTGTTAATAATAATAATTTTATTTTTATTATTAGTTTCATAAATTATTCCGATTTTAAAATATTTTAGATTCATGATTAAAGGGGTGTAACATTTATGATAAAAGATTTTAATTTCATTATTAATGGGGTGTAACATTTGTGTGAAATTAATTTGGTTTTTTCTTACTATATAGAAACATTTAATAAAATGAGGAGTAATAGTTATGCCAAATTATATGTGGAGTTTCAGATATAATGAAGATGCATATAGTTAAACAAGGAGTTTTAGAATTAATAAAAAGTGTTTTTATTTAATAGAGGTGTTGGGTTTTATATAAGGTTGAATAATAAAAATAATGTGATTATTATTATTATTATTGAGAATTATTATTATTATTAATTTTGGGTTTTATTATTATCCTGAAGAATAATAATAATAGATTTTTGTTTTTTTATATTAATTCCATGGAAAAGAAGGATTTATTTAATTGTTGTGAAATAGTGGTTTCATTTAATTAAATTATGTTAAAAAGAATATAATTTAATGATGTATAATGTGGATTTTTTTGGGTTATATCGAAGAAATGTTTTATTATATGATAAAAATATAGATGGTTATTAATATGGAGGTTTCATTTATTTAATTTGATGTTGAAATGAATCTAATTAAATTATTTATTAGGGGTTTAATTTATTTAAATTCCATGTCAATAGAAATTTAATTAACCATTGAGAAGATGATGTTTTGTTTAATTAATTCGTTTTGAGAGAATTAATAAAATAATGACGAGTTGGAGTTTTTTATTTGATTAAATTGTGTAGGGGGGATTTAATAATGTAACACGAAATGGGGAATATATTTAATTAATTTTTTTTAATGAATTCAAATAAATATTTTCTTAATTAGTATTTAGTTGTTATCAATGATGATTAATATTAAAAACCATGTAAATGATCAGTTGGGTGTAGCCGGGCTATGCATGGTTAGTCAAAATATGTGGGATAGCTACCCGGTTACCCGTTCATTAAAATGTGTTTTTATATAATTTATATAAATGTAATATTTAATAATAATAATAATTTTATAGATATTGTTATTATTATTATTGTATTTATTTAATTAAATATGTGTTACAAGAATTTAACTAGATTATTAATGGGGGATTTTATAAATAGTTGTGATATAATAATTTAAATATTAATTAATGAAGAAAAAATATATTAAATGAGAATAATAAATGTTATTATTATTATATTATATTTATTATTTTATTTATGGTTTTAACTAGTTGATTAAGTGTGAATGAAGGAGGAGGCTCACTATAGGAGCAGTGACACGCACTAGTCCCCCACTCCCAAATTTGTTGTGCTACACCACCTTGTCGGCCCCTCTTCCCATGCTTGGATTATTTAGGTGTAACATCTCATGTAGATAAAGAATACGAAATTTCAATATTTATTATTATTTGTAAATTAATTATAAATTTCACTTTAAATGGATTCTATTTTCGATGGCGTACCGGATACACAACAATGGGTTTATTTGAAATCATACATTGCACACAACGTTGGGCCATACTGAAAAATAATAATATAATATTGTTATTTTAAATGGTAGTTAACACCTAGTTATTGTATTTGTGGTAATGATCAGAACTAACTACATTATGATTATATATGTTTGTTAAATGTTTTTACATTTATCCAATAAAAATTAGAGGCTTAAAATGTGAATAAATCTAATTTTAAGCGTAATTTACTTTAAAGGGTTGATTTACCACCTTTTGATGAAGAACCCTCATTAAATCATGTTTTGGTCACATTTATATGTTCTATTTCACAAAATAAAATCCATCCTTATAATCTGGACAACAAAATTCCCTTTGCGTAATAATTTGATATTTTTCAGATAAAATTCATTTTTTGATGAAAAGGGAAAAATATTTTATTATAAATCAAATATGATTTTTAATCAAATTTATTTATATGGTTAGATAATCTTTTATATTGTTTTTAAAGTTTAATTAGATTATATTTTTACCAATTAATCCTATGGTGGTCCTTGTAATTAATTTCATGTTGAAATTGGACATAAACAAGTGTCAATATTTTGATAGATATTTATTCTTAAAAACATGTTATTTGTTTTGACAACGCGAAATAAATTTAAATTAAGAAATGAAGCTTCTATGTTTTAAATTTTTTAAAATATAAAACATTTTTTAATTCAGAATATCAAATATAGCTTAGGCTTAATTTTTTGTGTTTTTATGAAAAACTTCATTATTTGATGAATAGTGAAACTAATAAGTAGAATGTAAAAATCTAAAATTCACATTTAAAAGAAATTATAACACATCTGTGAATTGAACATCAAAAATCCGACAAATATGGATGTTATTAATAAGTAAAATGTGGTTCAATAAGATGAAAATATTTTTTTGGGTGAATAGTGTCTTTTGACTTTTATTTACCACGGTTAAAGGTAAGTAGGGTAATTCCAGGAAAAAATAATGTTATAACAATACAAAATTACCTTAACACTTGTCATATCCTTATTGATTATTCATGACTAACCATGGCCATCATTCGGTTGATTTTTGGACCCCATGGAGCCACTTGGAGTGATAATGACACTTTAAATTAATTTATTTAATGTTAAGACAAAAATGATAAAAACAAATATTTTTTAGAAAATTAATATTATAATAGGGTTATATAAGTTATATATTAGACTATAAATATTAATAGAAAATTTAAAATTATGTCCTAAATCATTTTAGTTTTTATTATTTTTATACATCAAATAAATTAAATTATTTATGACAAAATAATTATGTAGTGTCTACCTCATTAATAAATCATTTAAATATACTAGATTATAAATACTAAAATAACATCCAAAACAAGTCCAATTCTTATTGGATGAATTTATTTCAACATCGAGTCATCTTATCTTCAATCTTAATGATTTCTGTTCTTATAAAAATTGAAAACCAAGATACAATAAAATAATATTTTCACACTTTCTTAAAGAACCCCTCCTCCCTCTTATAAAAAGCCCTCACCTTTATCCCATTACTGACTCCTCTCAAGCCTTATGGATCATCCAAACCATGCCCAAATAATTTCTCAATATCCCTTTATTCCTCTTATAAGCGTTACCTTAGGAAGAAGTCACTTGAAGAAATCTATTTGGTTTAAAACAAAGGGTGTTACCTGAATTAAAGGAAAAAGTTTCTCTTAAATACTTTTGTTTTATTTTGTTTTATTTTACTTATCCAACCCCCTAAAATATTTTTATTAATTTATTTTATAACAACACCAGTATCCTCAATATAATAGGTTGTGGTTGTGAGATGTATTCGAACTACACTTACACACACCTCGACCTAATGGGTAAGTGCATATTGTTTCTATGGACGGTTAATTACTGCCTCGTGAAATGATAACTATTCAAATATCTCCAACCACCTCTCATGGTGGCCATTATTATGGAACTGAATTTATATATGATATATATTATATTTATATTTTTTTTATGCTTCTTTATTTTTTCATTTATATAATTCCTTTATAGTTTCCATAATGGATAAATATGATAATCTCATTTGAAGTAGTTAGGACTACCGTCCTCTCAATGCGATATGACTTGTTCATGCATTATGTGGAATGTATAAAGTGTAGAGTTAAGGAAATTATATATGATATTATACTTTAATTATAATATAGTTATGTATAATTATGTTTCCATTCCATTACAATACGAAATATAATTGAAAGTAGCGTTCATGCATACGTACGACTTACCGTCTCCATTAACAGTGCATTTCATTTCTTATCTACAAATGTTTTGTAATATTATAAATTCATGTATATTATGGATATATATGATATATAAATCCTTAATATAATTCTGTATATAATGAATTTTTAACCACATGAAAAGCATGTAACTATAAGAAGTCCATTTTTACTCAAATACCAAATATCAACCAAATGACCATTATTAACATAAATGATTACATAGTGTTTATAACATGGTAATAAGTGCTATAAACGGAATAATAAACTTGAAAAAGGTTTTTAATCATGTCTAAATTAACTTATGTTAATTATTTAGTAAGTATAAGGAACAAACAAGTCATGTCGGACATGAGGTAAGGGGTTTCTTATCTCACTTTTAATTCAGAGAGATTTCCATTGTTTGAAACTTATTTATTGAATGTCGTGTATTGTGTACATACATTTGATATATATTATTGTTATTATCCTTATATTAATGAATTTTTTGGATTTAATTTTGGTTTATTAACTTTTTATCATATGGCTCATTTGATTACAATGTGGTAAGGTGTGTTCATCCCACTTCTTATTCCCCTGAAATTCGTGCTATATTGCGACTATTCCCTTTTTTGGTGTATTTACAGCCCAAGATTGTATAAAGTGTGTAATAGACATTAATTTATGGGTAATTAAATCTTCATTTTATGATCCTTCTCTCATATGGTGAATGTTTCATAAGATATCATATCGTTAAGGGAACCATTCTCTCTTCTCTTTTTAAATGACTTCTTTTCATAATGACTTTTAATTTACATCTTATAATGCTGGGATATATTCCTCTATATCCCTAATGAAGTAAATTTTATGTCCAAGTGATGAGATACCCTTTTCTCTCTCATCAAATTATTTTTTGTAGTTTTAAAATGACGTCGTTAGGCTGTCGAATTTCTATAATGGAACTTCTTAATCCAACTTCACTTCATTGGGTTAATGTTATATTTACTGATTATGTCATGTTATAAATATGTGTGAATGACCTCTGATTGTTTCAAACATAATATCCACTTATATTGAGTGTATTTTTATTTTTCACACATAATTATGTAATTGATTTATCTTTAATCTAAGGATACTATCTTTATAAGGGATTTCATCTAAATTTACATTTCCTTGAGAGTTCATTGTTGTTATATACCAATTCACTTTTATATGATGTATATAATGACCTTTGGAATATTATATCATGAATATCCTTATTCTCATGGTATTATATGTTTTTTATTCTATTCATCAATTATTTTTAGTTCTATGTATCTCATGTGTTACGAGACTCCTTAACTAAAACATCTTTTTTAAAGCTTTAAAAAATTATTCTTCAAAATATTTTTAATTAATTTCCTTGTTTTAAAACTATTTTTAAGTAGTTATTTATTTTTAAATTAATTTTTTAAAACATTAATTCCATTAAAATATTCAATGTGGTATGAGACACTTTGATTCAAAAATCTCTTTATTAAATGATTTAAATGGTTTTGAAAAAGGATTGATTAAAAATTTATTATGTCAATATTGTGAAATGATATATTTCAATTTCAATGTGGAAATTTTATTACTAAAATGATTATATTAGAAATATTTTATGTGTTATCATTTTATAATGGTACTTGGACATTTGATGGGTGCTTACATGATAAATCAAATGACGGGTGGTGTCATGATAAACCAGGAAGGGTGGTTACGTTATAACCTCCAATGCATCAGGTATGGAAGTCAGTTGTATGGCTATTCCATTTAGTGATATCTGTTGAATTCTACCTTGTTTTATTCTATTTATGTATGTTTATGTCCCAAGATACCTTTATATGTTATGTTTTCTTTATATGGGTTTTATGGTAATCTTTCGGATACAAAATGGTAAGAAATCATCTTTTTTTAGTGAATAGTATTTACAAATTCATAATGGTGAAAAGTATTACATATGATAATGTATTCATATTTTACTTTGTTTGAAAAACTAACAGTTTTCTTTCTTTGTGCATCCATTACTGATCTTTTTTCTCATCCCTTGTTTTTGAAATTTTTTTCACATGAAATGAAGTGGAATAAGGACAAGGATGTGATCAAGGTAATGTCATGATGTCTAAACCATGGAACTAGACATGGGCCTTTTTGAGATATTACATTTTATGAATAATGTATTTTGTGTAGTAGTGTCTACTTGTAATTTTCATGTTTTTAGGTATTTGTAATGTTCTAATTCTATAAAATACTATACTTTAAAAGATCCTCAAAGTGAATTCTTGACTTAATTCAATATTATGTAATGTTTAATGATGGGTCCTTATAGTTGGTATCAGAGGTATTTTAGATAACATTATAGGTTAGGGTGTAATTTATTCATAAGTGACATAATCATAATGGTTAGCTTATTGGAAAGACTAATTGTTTCTTAGGTAAATCTATTGAGTTTAAGATAACATGAAAACGTATGTTTTTGTGATTACCATTCTCATAAGATAATATATGCTAATTTTACTGATATAATCATACAATTTTTTTTGTTTTTGTGAATGGACAGATCTAGTAGGCATCAATATAACAATGGATTTGAAGAAAACATTGACAATTTTATTAATGAAAAATTGAATTAAATTGGAGCTATAATGAGAACACTTGTGGTTATTCTCAACCAACTATCTGGGTTCATGATTGACAACCTGAACCATGGGGATTTTTATAAGGCATAATACATGCGAGAAACAAATCCCCACGAAAGTTCATGTACTAATCATAAAGGTAAGTATATTAAAAAAATCAATGTGTCAAAAATGTGGAAGTAAACACATAGGAAAATGTTTCAAAGGGACGGGAAGATGCTATAGGCATGGTATTGAAGGTCATAATGCAAGAACCTTCCATGGAAAAAGGAATCATCCAGTAGACTCTAGGAAATGGAAATAAGTTCATTCTGAGAGATCAATTGAATGTTTTAAATGTGGTGTGCATGATCATTATACAAATTGATGTCCTACGAAGAAGTTTCATGAATGGGATCACTAGTATTGTACAATTTGTTTTTCAGTACTTAATTCCATTATGATTGAGGATGAAGAAACTGACAATGACCACAGAATTGTATGGATTATTTCATAATGTATGTTCTGATATTATTGAATCTTTGGATATGATTCATTATTTTTTGTAGGAATGCAGTATTTTAAAATAAGTTGGAAATAAATGGTTAATATATCATGAAAAATTTTTAATGAGTAATAATTCAAAATATAATGGATTGAACAGTTATGGAAGATATTAGGATGGTGAAATTCTTAAAAATATTAAGGCTCTTTTGATGATGGGAATTCATTAGAAGAAATTTCATACTATGTGTAAACCTGATTTTTGGTATATAAAAATTTTATTAAAGGAATAATTATATTTTCTTTTGTTTATATAATAATAATGAACCATTTGGGTTTATATGATCATTGAATTTTAGGCAATTATAGGTTAATACATTTTGGGATCCAAAATGAATGTTATTAGATAACCTTTGTTGTTAAAAAATAAAATGATTATTTTAATGAATTTATCTATTTTATAGAATGCTATAAAATTATATAGTTTTTGAAAAAGGGAAACATGCAGACCATGTGACAACCCATCACGTCAGACAAAGTTGTGGGCATCGAAACCTCAAACAAAGTGCGACTGGGATTTATCGCCTACCATTGGACAACGTGAAGTCCTTTGTCAGTATGACTAATTATTTTTAATTAGATGATTTTATGAATCATGAATAAGTTGACTTTGGGTTATCTATGGAAGTGATTAACCTATCATGGATAATATGAGATTACATTAATAACATTTGAATATGAGACTTTAAGAGTAACTAATGTTATTTGAAGGTAAATGATAAGATTTAACTTTGAAGACTATGTTATTAAATCCTTCTGAGATTTGGGTTTCAAACATAGATTGGATTACATTATATAATTTTATGAACAGTTTTTTATTTAATAGTGTTTGTTGAACTTTGGGTATTGTAAGAAAAATTTTGGAGATTAAGAGTAGTTTTACTTTTTGTAAAAGTTATTCCTTTTTGGATATTATATAAAATTATACTAAATAATTTTTTTTTGGTTGATTTTAAAATATTGGTAAAATATATAGTTCTTATTTTTTCAATTATGTGATATTCTATAATATTATTCTAGCACATCAGGTGTGACCAATTCATCTTTAGTACTTACTATTTAGAGAAAAGATGAGTTTGTGGGAGAATTTTATTAATTGATGACACTCTACATGACAAGTTAGTATATTTCCTTTTGATCTTAGTATAGTTATTAATAAAATTCATCAACTCTATGAAAAGAAACTCAATGTAAAAAATGTATAAGCTCTCTTTTATCATCAGACTTTTACCCAAACACAATTTTATGGAACTGTGGTGGTTAACGTTTCATTATCATGTTTTTTATCACTATCTATTAATCAATGACGGTTATTTTCTCTTCCATATCCCTTTTTTCATGTAATAATTGTATCTATTATCTCATGTGACATGCATATTTATCTTTATTTCTTTTAAAGTGATATTTTTATTTTCCCTTTTTTCTGATGTGGGACATTCAATGATGTTTCCAAGCCCAATTTTAAAATTTTGAGCATCCAATTCCCAAATGTGGGGAAAGATGTAAAATCCCAGGTAAATAATGAAAATGAAATTTTCATATTTAATAGTATTTTTAAATTATTTATTAATTTTACGTTAAAGGGTATTCTATGTTTGATGGTGTAGTCGATACACAACAATGGGATTCATTGAAATATTATGTTGCACACAATGTTGGGTCATACTAAAAAATAATAAAACATTATTATTATTTTAAATGATAGTTAATTCCTAGACATTGTATTGGTAGGAATGAACCCATCTAAATAAAATATGATTATACATGTTTATTAAATGTTTTAACATTAATTCAATAAAAGATAGAGGATTAAAATGTGAATAAATCTAATTTCAGACATAATTTACTTTAAAAGTTTGATTTAAGGCCTTTTTGGGATGGACCCTCATTAAATAATGTTTTGGGCAATTTTATATGTTCTAAATCATAAAATAAAATTCTTATTTAGAATCGGGACATCTCGATTAACTTTCGATAAAATTATGGTATTTTTCTGATTAAAATCATTTTTTGATGAAAAGTGGAAAATACTGTATTTTAATTCAAATCTACTTTCTAATATAATTTATTTAAGTGGTTAAATTATATTTTTAATTGTTTTTAAAGAAAAATTACATTATATGTTTACCATTTAATCCAATTGGGTTGATTGGAATTAATTTTACTTTGAGATTGGACATAAACAAGTGTCAATGTTTTGGCAGATATTTATTCATAAAAACACGCTATTGGTTTTGACAACATGAATTAATATTAAATTAATTAATGCAACTTGTAAGATTTTAATTTTGTAAAATTTGCATCATTTTAAAATTAAGATTATAAAATATATCTTAGGATTAATTTTTGGTATTTTTGTGAAAAACATCAATTTTTGATGAATAGTTATGCCACTAAGTAATAGTTAAAAAACAATCTTTTTCATATAAATGAAAGTTTACCTCATCTGTGAATTGAATTTAGAAAATAAAAAATACATTTTAGTTATAAGTATGTTTAATTTGGTTTAATAATATTAAAATAATCTTTTTGTGAATAGTAATATTGGACTTTTATTTACAGCGTTTAAAGGTAAATAGGGTAATTCCTGTAAAAAAATGTTATAATAATACAAAATTACATTAACACTTGTCATATACATATTGGATAAGTAATTTATGACCATGGGAATTTTTAGGTCTATTTTGGGACCCCATGAAACCACATGGAAGTGATTATGACACTTGAGATTTAATTATTTATTATAAAGACACAAATGACAACAACAGATATCTTTCTGTAAATTAATTTTTACATAGTGTTATATAAGTTATCTTTTCGAATATAAATATTCATTGGAAAAATAAAAATATTTCATACATCATTGTATTTGTTTTATAATTTTTGGATATCAAAAAAATTTAATTATTTATGACACAATAATGATTCAGTGTTATCCTCATTAATAAATCATTTAAATAAATAAGATTATAAATAATAATATAACATCCAAAAGTAGTCCAATTATTATTGGATATATTTATTTCAACAATTAGTCATCTAATAATATATATTAATATGTTTTGGACTTCTATAAATCAAAAATAAATATATTATAAAATAATATTTTCACACTTTCCTAAAGTACCTCCCCCCATATAAAAAGACCTAAACTCTAACCCATTCCTCACACCTCTCAAGCCCCTTATCTCGTCCAAAAAATTCAAAAATAAGATCTAAATAAATTTATCTTCCACCTAGAAGCATTAAATTAAAAATAATTTACTTTAAGAAGTCTTTTTGGTTCAAACCAAAGGG
This sequence comes from Viscum album, assembly GCA_963277665.1. Lineage (NCBI taxonomy): Eukaryota > Viridiplantae > Streptophyta > Magnoliopsida > Santalales > Viscaceae > Viscum > Viscum album. The sequence goes on along the minus strand of OY728127.1, from coordinate 1,225,482,790 downwards.
AGTTACCCGAATTAAAGGGAACAATTTTTCTATTTTTTTGTGATTTATTTTGTCTTATTTTGTTTTATTTTACTCCTCTCACACCCTAATCAATTTTTACTCCATTATTTTATAACAAAACTTGTATCCTCATTATTCTATGTTTTTTATGAGAATAATTCTAACTACACTTACTTACACCTCCATCTAATGGGTAATGGATATATTGTTTCTATGGACGGTGAACTACTGCCTCACGAAGCAATGATTATTCCAATATCTCCATCCACCTCTCATGGTGGCCATTATGATAGAGCTGCATTTAAATATTATATATATTATATTTTTATTTTTTCTATTCTTCTTTATTTTTTCATTTAATGAATACTTTTATGGTTTACATAGTGGGTAAATAAAATAATCAAATTTGTGGATGTTTGGACTACCACCCCCTCAAAGAGATACGACTCGTTCATTCCTTATGTGGAATTCAAAAATTGTAGAGTTAATGAAATTATATATTTTATTATAATATAATTATAATATAATTATTTATCATTACGTTTCCATTCCATTACAATATGAAATAGAAATGGAAGTAGCACTCATGCGTTTGTATAACATACCCTCTCCATGAATGGTGCATTTCACATCTTATCTACAAATGTTAGGTAATATTATAGATACATATATATAATGGATATATATTATTTATATGATATCTAAATCATGAATGTCATTAGGGATATAATAAAATTTTGACCACATGAACAACTTGAAATTATAAGAGGTCCATTATTGAGTCAAATACCACATATCGACAAAACGACCAATATTAACATAAATGGTTACATAATGTTTATAACATGTTAATAAGGGATATAAAAGGAATAATAAACATAAAAAGGGTTCTTAATCAAGTATAAATTAAATTATGTTTATTATTCTTGAAGAAGAAGGATAAAACATGTCAAGTCGGACACGAGGTAAGGGGTTTCTTATCTCATTTTTAATTCTGTGAGATTTCTATTATTTTCCACATATTTATTGCATGTGGTGTATTGTGTACTTCCATTTGATATATATTATTACAATTCTCTTTATATTCATGTTATTCTGTGATTAAAATTGTGTTTATTAACTTTTCTTTATATGACTCGTTTGATTATAATGTGGTAATGGGTTTTCATCTCACTTCTCATTCCCATGAGATTCATGTTATATTGCCACTATTTCCTTTTGTGTGGTGTAAGTACTACCCAAGATTCTATTCACTGATTAATATACATTAATTTAAGGGTTACTGAATCTTCATTTTATTATCCTTCATTCATATGGTGTATTTTTCATAAGTTACCAAATCGTTAAGGGAACCTTTCACCCTCTAATTTTTAAAAAACATGTTTTTGTTATGTCTTTTAAATTACATATTCTAATGTTAGCATATATTCAGATATACCCTTAATGATGTAAATTTTATGTCCATGTGATGATATACCCTTTTCTCTCCCATCAAATTACATTTCTGAATTTTAATGTGAAGTTGTTAGGTTGTCAAATTTCTATAAGGAAACCTCTTAACCCAATTTCAATTCTTTAGGTTAACCTTATACTTCTAGATTGTGTCATGTTATAAATATGTGTGAATGAACTCCGATTGTTTCGCACAAAATTTCCACTTATATTGAGTGTATTCTTATTTTTCACACATAATTATGTAATATATTTATCCTTAATCCATGCAAACATCTTTATAAGGGATTTCGTCTCAATTTACATTTACATGAGACTTAATTGTTGTTATGTGCCAATTCACTTTTATATGGTGTATATACTGACCTTTATAATATAATATCATTAATATCCATATTCTCAGGATAATATATGTTTTTTTTATTCTAGTCAACAATTATATATATTCTTCTGTTTCTCAAGTGTTACGAGACTCATAAACTAAAACTTCGTTTTTAATGATTTTTAGAATTATGCTTCAAAACATTTTTCATTAATGACCGTTTTTTCAAAATGGTTTTTATTATTTATTTAAATGTATATTAATGTTCTAAAACATTAATTCCATTAAAATATTTAATTTGGTATGAGACACTTTAAATCAAAAATCTCTTTATTAAATGTTTTAAATGGTTTTGAAAATTGTTTGATTAAACATTGATTATGTCAATATCATGAAATGATATACTGTAATTGAAATGTGGAAATGTTATTTGTGAAATGTTTATATTTAAAATAATTTAGTTATTGTTATTTTATAATGTTACTTGGAAATTTTATGGGTGGTAAGGTGATAAACGTAATGATTGGTGGTGCCATGATATACCAGGACCGGTGGTACATTATAACCTCCAATGCATTGGGTGTGGAATTCGTTCATATGGCTATTCAATTTAATGATATGTTTGGAAGTCGATTGTATGGTTATTCCATTTAATTATGTTTATGTCCCAAGTAACCTTTATATTTTAAGTGTTCATTATATGAGTTTTATTGTAATGTTTTGTTTACAAAAGGGTATGAAATGATATTATTTTCAATGAAGAGTTTTTATTTGTTCAAAAAGATGAAAATTATTCATTATGATAAAGTAATCATGGTTTATCTGTTGTTTTGAAATCTAACAGTTTCTTTTCTTTGAGAATCCTTTACTAATATTATTTCTTGTCCCATGTTTTTGACATGTTTTTGACATGAAATGAATTTTAATAAGGATTACGATGTGATCAAGGAAAAGTCATGATGACTAAAACAATGGTGTGGAAATGTTTCAATATTATGTAATGTTTAAGGAAGGGTCCTTATATTCTGTGTCGTCATGATTCTTGTCTGCCTCGTCAAGGTAGTAAAATGGGGTTCTTTAGACCCATTGGTCAGCGTTCCAGCAACTTCCACTGAAGGTGAGGCCGTTTTGACTGATTTAGTTCGTCGACATTGTTTAGGAGACAAAGGACAAACAAGCACACACACACACAAAAACACACACGCACACACAAATAGGTAAATATATATATATATATATGAAGGTGTGTGGATTTTCGACTACAGACCATTTATGGATTGGTTGCGGTCATATGTCATGTTATTGCTAATTGAATTGGTTCCACCAGAAGGTAGGGTCCCTTTCTAAGTACTCAATTTTATAAATTCCTTAATAAATATCCAATAACAAATTTAATATAAATTAAATCCATAATGTGAAGTAATATTTTTAATACCTCTTGATTTGAATTTTTAATATTGAATGATTTGAAATGATAATTGTCATATGTGATTTGTTTGATATGTAATATTAAAATTTTGTAATAACACACCTGAATCGATGTGTGCTGCCTTCAAACCAAAAATTAGTTGTATTGTTATATCATGTTTTCTTGTGGTATCAGTTTTCCATTTATCTTTCTATTAGTACTGATATATGACGGGTTGATTTCATGGAATGATTATTTGATTGTTGACTTAGTCATGGGATGATGAGGCACTTTAATATTGTTAATTAATTTTTGAATAAATTAAGGGATGTTTTCCCTATTGAAACAGTTAAATAATTGTGAATTAATTATATATAAATGATGAGATAAATTATATTATTTACAAATTAATTAAATTTATAAGTCATTAATGCCAAATTGATGTAATTAATTTGGAATTAATTATGTTATTTTGTAGAAAATTATTTACATAATTAATTGATGAAATTAATTATGGATTTTTGAGATTTAGAATGAGATAATAATTTTTTGGATAATTAATTATGGGATGTTTTTGTTAGATTAATTTATTGAAAGATTTATTAATAGTAATGTGTAATTAGTTAATTATATCATTAATTAATAGATTTAGTATATATAACAACTAGATTGGATTAGTAAAGGAATAAGAATAATTTATTGGAGCATTAATTATTATGTTTTCACTTAAGGTATTGGGATAATAAAATGTTGAGTTAATTATAGTATTGAGTTGCTTATGTTTAAGAATAATTAATTGTTAAATAATTATTAAATATCAATATGTTTAATGGTTAATTAATTGTAGAATTATTTTATGAGAGATTTATGTTGTTATTAATTTGTTAAATTATTTAATGGAATTTATTATTTAATCTATGAATAATTTATTTGGTGGTTTTGGGGTGTTAGAAATGGAGTTCTACACCAATGATAAATATATAGTGTATGTTTGATAAACAGGTTGTGAGATCAGGGCCGATGCTCCTAATACTCCTGGGGTGCTAGACATGGAGTTATACACCCATATTACATGAAAATATACATTAATGGGATAGTAACTGATGCTCCAAATACCCTTGGGTTGTGAGAGAATGAATGATTCTCCAAATACTCATGAGGGTGTTAGACATGACATTTTACACCAATTATTTAGCATTGGATTATGGGTCCAATTGGTCATACATGAACTAAATTAAATGGTCCATGATAGTTGGTGCGTGGTAATGATTTGTAATTGAATGTGGGAAAATTTTCAGATTTCGCTCGACTGAGGGAGGTATTGAGATACAGGTTTCTAGGGGAACCAAAGGATTTATGCGATTAAATAAAAAATATCAATTAACGATGCTTATATAATTTTACGGGGCTTATATAATTTAATGAGGTTTAAATATTTGATAATTGAAAATTATTGTGTGATGACTATAGTTCATGCATGAAAAATGTATAATGCTACTTCAGACACCAGTTGAGGGCTGAATCAGGTACTTTCTTAGAAAGTTACATTGTACGACTTACTTTATTTATGAATGCCTTCGAATTGTTTAAATCATTTATTGATTTTCTGGATTTCGGGTAGATAGTATATGTCCCAGCCTACAATGATTTTTATATCACATCCAATTTGGGCTACCATTTCCCTGGGGTACTAGATTAGATTCTATTTGGCTGTAGGATTGTGTAGATTTCATATAATTAAAAGATATGAGCAGAGAACCAAGAGGATTCTAGGGATGATGGTGGAGATCTCCCTCGGGTCTTGAGTTATAAATTATTTATTTACTTATTTATTTATAAAGCATGATTTATTTTTTATCAATGTTATAGTGGTACCATTATAACATGCATGCATTTGATAAAATTGACATTGTCCATTTTGTTTTATACAAGATTTATAAAATTATGTCTTCCACTACATTATCCTTAATCATAATATTTCAACTATTTGTTGATATTTTCCACTATTTTTACTCTAATAAGTGTGTATAGTCTCACCACTAACTATCCTTAGACCCTCTCTCCTTGTGGACATCCTCTAATATATGGGGAGGTTAGCATTTGGTCATGTGGCCAACTGGTCCAACCACCATCTTAGGGGTGATTTGGGTTTGGATGTTAAAAAATTTATGTTGTGGAATAATAAGTCATGATTAATATATCATATTCTAGTACATTGGTATTGAATAATAAGGTATTGAAACCTATGTAATGGTTTTAGAGTAATGCATGTTAATTAATGTGATTGTTTATTAGAAATCAATAATTATGTTATATAAATCCCGAGATGTATAATTTTCATTATATATTTGGAAAAATATATTGAATGGTGACTATGACCTATAAAAGTGATGTTTTTATTATTTTATTGAGACCATTAATATGTTCATGATATTATGAATACTTATTTTTCATGGATAAAGAGATATTTTATGGATAAAGTAACTTTCATTGTATTTATGATCTAATAAAAGAAATGGATTTATTTAAAATTAGTTTAATGCTATCATGGATAGAGTATATGATAGTTTTTTTTCTATATTTAAGTAGACTATCCAAAAATATACATTTTACTGAGTAATGAAAAATGAATTATTTAAATAATAATTTCTAGTAATTTGTGTTATTTCGTTGTTTCAAAAGAATACAAGATAAACATATCTCCATGATTCGAAGGTGACTACCATGAGATACATTATAATATATAAGGGATCCTTCTTAAGTTGATTTAGTGATCAACTTTTAAATTTTCTAGATTTTTATATTTCTCCAATGGTTATGAGGATTTCCATTTTTGGAATGGTTTAAGTTAGACATCAGATGAGGTTTTAGATATTAAAGTATTACATCATAATATGTGGATTAATTCATATTTTTTAACTTGTGCTAACTATTTTTTGTGATGGTAAATAATGATTGAGGGAATGATTTATCATTCTACAGGTGGATTTTACGATTCATTAGTTCTTGATGCCTATGAAATTCCCCATTATTTCTTAGATTAAGAGATAAAGTGTACATTAATTAATGAACAACCAAAGTGTTATATTATTTATATAAAATGGAGTTGAATCAAGTAAATAAGTCTTATTGTTTAAATTCATCTTATTTAGGGAATGCGACATGAAAAAAACTTTGGTTTTGTTATCATTTTTTTTATTAATGGAATGTTCCAAAACCCTTTGGGTTATTGCTTTGTAATCATTATATTTATACAAAGAATCTTCATTATAACTCTCCCAAAGAAAATGATGTTTATATTTGTCTTCAATGTCCATGGTTTCACTTTTCACCTATAATATCCAATTTCTAAACCTTTTAATAAGTTACATAGGATAATTTTTAGGTTTCCAATTTTAAAAAAAAGATGTTTTGGTATTTATTTTTTTAGTGTCATTTTCTATCAAAGGTAGTATAAATTTTTAATAATTTCATAACCCAAATGAATATATATGGATAAATTCATTTTAATGGGGTTTAATTTAACCCCCCCTGATGTTTTGGAGAAAACATTGAATTATTTTTTAATTTGTGATATTTCCCATTTTACACAACAGTGAATAATGATTTTTTATATAAGATCACTAAATTTTCAATAAATTACACACAACACCAATTGAATCTATCCCAACATGGAAGACTTGGATAATATTTTGATATGTGGAAAACCATTTTTGGATTGTGTTACAAAGAATTATGAGTTTATTTGATACCTTATCTTACATGTAGACAAAATTTTATCAAACTACAATAGACTATTAATATTTTTAAAATAATATTATTATTGTTACACCTATCCATTAGAATGTAAATTAAATATGTTATTTAATAAATTGTTAATATATTATTTAAACCTTTATAAAAAATTATTCATTTTTCTATAAATTATCTTTAAATGAAATTAATTACTATTTGAAAATAAAGAATGTTTAATTCTAAGTAAACAAATCATATGTAGAAACATATTTTTATCTAAAAAATATACCAAATGACTATATAATAATTTTTGTAATAATATATATATATATATATTATGAAATAAATTTTTAAACTCATAAAATAGTATTGATTTTTAAAATATATGAATAAATCAAATTTTAGGTATAAAAGATCTATTTTTCAAAAAGGTAATTTTACTGCCTTTTAGAGGAGAGCCCATTTTAAATCCAAATTTTAAAAATATAATAATATTTATATTATAAAAATTATGAATATGGAATATGGGAAATTACATTGGATGAATTTTTTGTATTTTTCAAGAAGTTTCATTTTTGGTGAATAATGAAAAAACTGAATTTTAATTTAATACAACTATTTCATATAATTTTTTTATAGTTATAATATATTTTATAAATGTATTAAATTATATTTAGATAAATTATAAATATATTTAATCAATTTAGGTCATTAGAATCAATTTTTTCTTTAAAATTTTACAGGAAAACATTTCAAATATTTGGACATTGTGACATTAAAAACATGTTGTCTTGCCCTGTCAATGGGGTTAATATTAAATTAATTTCTTCAACTTTTATGGTTTTAATTTACAGAAATTTATTAATCATTTCTATTCAAAATAATTTATATTTTTAATTTAGTTCAAATTAGTTTTTTTCCAAAAATATTTGTGAATGATATTATACTTAGTTACGACAATTTAGGTAAATAGCAGATTACATAATAACTAAACCTAGAAAATAATGTGTACATATCATGACCCTAAAAATATTTAAATAATATTCGACGTAAATATTTCAACCATTAGAAATATGAGGATCTATAAAGGTTCTTTTTTTTGTTTCTTGGAGGACAAGTAAAACATTGGGATCACTGAAATATTAGTAAGAATAACCAATGTGTCCTTTTCCCCACATATAAACAACCTCCTCTTATCCTCCTCTAATCAAACATATCAACCATTTTTGGCTCATCCAAAACCTACCACAATAAGATCAAAAAATACTTCCCTTGAACTAAGAATCAATACCCTCAGAATAAATCAATCCATGTTTGTCCTTTAGTGAATACCCAGACGAAATTTCCAAAATTAGATATAACATCCTTCAACAAGAAAGTTAGTATTATTTATTTCTCTGCCACCTAAATTATTCTTATTCGCTAATTATATTATAAAACTTCTGTCCAGATTAATCATAGATATTTTAATGATATTTTTATGACTTATATTTACAAACACATACATCAAATGAGATACAAAATAATCGTTTGTGTTTACAGAAGACTATCACTTCCCGAACTGATGTCGTTTGTTCTTCTAATTCCACCATTAAATGATGCGAATAATTTTAATGATACTATTTATATATTTAATTAAGTATATTTATGATTTAATACTTCTTCTTGATTTTTTATATCTCACAAGCCTTTATTCTTTGCATTTTTTGGGAATATGGTAACTACTTTTGCAGATGTGTGGACAACTGCATCATCAAAGCGATGTGACTTATCCACACATTACATAGAATGTATTAATGATGGTTATAGTAAATTCATATGAAATATATTAATTAATAATTTTATTGTAATTATAATATTTATATATACATATAAATATATGTCATTTAAATTTTTCTTTCTATAAGATAAGAATAATTGAAACAGTGTTCTTCCATACATACGACATACAGTCCCTTGGAACAATGTACTCAATTTAATGTTTCCCCATTTTATGGATACTAATAAATAATTATATACTGAAAATATCATATATTTATATAATTTTTACATTATCTAAATTATAATATCACGATCCATGTAATTGAATCTAGAATGAAAATTCAAAACTTATACGAAAAAAGTAGATATTAAATGAAATGTAACATTAACATATGATTATTAATAAATAGGAAATATAATGTAATAAGGAAATAATAAATCGACTAAGATATTGGAATATGGTTATGTGGTAGACTTATAATAACCTTATCATTATTACATAGGGGGAATGAAGTTGTATTATGAATATGAAGACTTACTATAAGGGTTTTATAATGTTACATTTATTTCTATTCGATATATGCTCTATTCAACACTTATTCATGATTGTTGGTGTATATACTACCCTATAAAATGTTATATAATGAATTTATTTATTATAAATATTTTAAAATTTTCAATTTATTTTATACATTCATGTGTCTCATGACTCAAATGTTACTCAAGTAGTATGGGGTTTTGAAGTCTCACATGTATTTCTGCGAGGCATATAACGTTTTTACCACTCATTTATTTTTAGTGGTATATATATTTACATAAAATTTATATAATTATTATATTTATATTTTTGGGTATTCATCTATACAATTTATGGTCAATATTTCATTGATTTTATGGTTCAATATTGACTAATTTGAAAAAAAAAATTATTTTGTCTCAATTTTCCATCATTGAGAGTGTTGAAATGTTCTGAACCTACATTCTTTTATGAGGAATATAAATATCTCCTTAACTCCATGTATCATTTTTATCCTTATTTTTATGAGATTCTAGGCTCCATAAAAGTGAATTATTTTAATGGGGTTAGGATTCGATATTATGAATCCGGTAACAATTTATTTCTATAATCACTTTGTTTATCAAGAATGATTATTATTATACTTCCATTGATGAAATTTTATAATCCATATCTCAAGATTACTCGTTAATTTTATTATACTATGGTAATTCGAGATATTTAAATGTAAATGTAATTTTTTTTCAACCATAATTTATTATGATAATTATGAAATATTTTTTAGGAAAATCCTACAATATTTCACTAAGGATTGAAATCTATTTTAATCAAAATTCATGTTTTATAAAAAAGTATTCCAAATTGTATATAAATGAACATATATGATAATTTATTAGGAAAAAAATTTCAATGAAAAATACATTAAAAATGTGCATTATATGACTATAATTTGTTCAATTTTATGTTTTCTTTGTAGTTTTCAATTGAAATGTTTTTCAAAATGTATTCTATTTTAAAGTCATTTTCCAATGAAAAAAGTTTTTTCCCTCATGAAATGTTTTAAATGTTCATTTCAAAATTATTTTCCATATAATATGGATTAATTGTATAAGGTATTTACTTTTTTCATAATATTATAAAAAGAAACCATTCTTAGCCATTATTTTAATGGTTTTTGATTAATATGACACGTTGTTTATGAAAATAGTTTCTCTTCCATGGGTTATACCATGATAAAACCCTTACAAAACGTACTTCATTTTTCCAATTATACATTTGTGAAATGATTTTGAAAAATATCTATTTTATACATATTATTATAGGATTAAAGGTTTTTATACCCATTTCAGTTAATGGTTTACAATATGATTTTTATAAATCACATCTCTTTTTTTGGTTCACGATATGATGAATGTTTTAATATCTTGTGGGACTCACGTATATGATTTATTTATATGAATATAGTGGCATATATCAACATTAAATTCATTTTATAAATATTTATAACTCATGAGATAGACCTGGATGGAATAAATAGTGTACTATGTTCATTGTTAAAAAGAAATAATAAGGAGTGAACTCAGTTTAGTAGTATAGGGTTGGAATGAGGAGTGAACTCAGTAATGTAATATAGGGAAAAGATTATGAGAGATGTCGGTTAAGTAATCCTGAGAATGAACAAGGAGTGAACTCAGTTCACTGATAAAAATGATGGAACAAGAAGTGAAGCTCATTTTGTAATTCATAGATGGAACATAGAGTGAACCTGACTCAGCAATGGACTATGTCAAATAAAATGGTCTTGAGAGTGTACCATGACTTATAATATAGTTTGGTGAGTGAACCCATTGCACTAATAGGCCCTTTTATGTAATCCATTACTACTATGAAAGTCATTTTATATGTTTATGTGTCTTTCAAAATTCCATTTATTATCCATATCTTATGCTTGAATGGCTTATTCTCATGATTCTCTTATGTTTCATGCCTTATAAACTACCAATATTTATTCCTTGAAACATTATTGTGATATTTTATATATAGTATATGATAATATAATTTTTTTATTATGTTTTTATACCCTTACTCTTATGTTATGCCTAAATATGTCCATTTTACAATAACTAAGCATCTGAGCACCGCCCTTTCTTATTCTTCAATTCCCCAAGTTATGATGAATTATTTTGAGAATGAGTAAAAAAGGGGAAAATATATACGAGAGATGATAAATAATTTTCACCAAGATAGATGTTTATGTTCCTTGATTCCAAAGGAACCAATATATAGTGTTCCCCATTCTCATGTGTTTATTATATAATAAATATTCTTCTAAAATATGTATTATACATATATTTTAATTATAGGGTTTATATATCCCACCCAGGATGAAAAGAATTAATTGAATAATAATGACCAATGATTACCCCTCTATTACGCACCAGAATTTCAGCCACCACCTATGGTATAAAAAAATAATTATATGGGAGAAATTAACCTATATAAGAAAATAGATAGAGAAATAGGATGAATAAACTAATTAAAAATCAGTGAAATAATATAAATAATACCAAAATAATCCCACAATGTATGTATAAATAAAACATATACATATAATACTCATTATAAATATTAGAAAAATAAATGTTATGTTAGTGATATAATAACATTCTAAGGATTTGATCATGTATTATCTAACAAAGTCCACATAGCCCTCTTGGAATACTGAATATAAATGTATATAGGGTAAGAAAACAAGTTTACTGAGTTGGCTACCCATATTCTCTCAGGTTGACGTGTACAAATAATAATAATACACATATGAGACTATATCAGAACCAAAAACATGTAATTATGTTAACTATCCAAACCCATTGACACCCCGGAATTTTCAACAAAAAATGAATTTATGCATATTAACTAGATAATAATCATATTGATAAATGGTATCACACACCGATTTACAACTAATTTCTCACCGGAACACCCCAACATTGTACATCTTAGTGCTCCCCTTTCCTATAATTATCAAAAACACTAAAACACCACATCGTAACATGAAAAAATCAAATCACATATCACTCTTAGACACATAGGCCATCACCTCACTCTTAACCCCAAGAAAAATGGTCCATCACAACACATCTCATCCAGTACAATAATCGTGGTAGTTAGGTATCCTGAACAAGGAGGAAATCATCCTTCTTCCCTACCCCTACAATGTATGACCCCAACCATATGTCATCTCATCATGTCACATATTTCCCAAACACACAATGATAAGCCCATCAGATAATAATTTATGTACTTTTGATTTTTAGCCATCATTTCCAATGTATATTATCCTCATATAGAAGGGATTGTAGGTATGTGGGGGTATCCATCCATCCACCCTCACCATTGGAATATTGGGACCGCCCATATATAGATATATGGTTTTTTGAAACATATTACTCAACCCATGTGTGATGTGAATAGAAATAATAATGAACATACAAATATTTATTTACCATAGACACAATCCCTCATATGTTTTCAGGAACAAAATGAGTATTTTCTAACCGAAAACATTACACTGTTTCACTTACATATCTAAATGAACAACACCACAAAAATATACAAGCCATGACCTACCATCATATATTATTAAATTTTCTAGATTACCCCCATACCAACCCAACCCCATTTGATATGACCTTTAATTTCACATTTCCATCCCACTAATTATATCACCAACGTTTTAAAATAGACAATCCATTGTTAATTATGTTTAGAACCATTATGAATTCAAATTTTTATCATATTTGTATTAAAATTTCTACATGGTCCAATAGAATAATATTAAAAATACCAATATTCGATATTGAACGTCTGCATTCCAATAAGGCCACACACCCACCAATAATGCCACGACTACCTCTTCATGACAACCTCCATATCAAAAACACTTTCTACCCCAACATCTCTATATCATTGTTACAAACCCATTACACACATTAAATACACTCATGCATCACACATTCATAAATAACACAACACTTGGTCACATCATCATATAAATATTTAATGATTTATCATAGGTTTTTACAATACTTCCATATCTTTATTTTAGGGAAATTGTCACACAATCCATATATCCGGATGAAACCAATTTATTAGTTGAGTAATAGTGGTAAAAATGTTTTTCATAATGGATTAACAATAATTATAATACAAGAATTCATATAATATGTAAGATAAACATTTCCAGGGAATACCAAAAACCATGATTTTCAATGGTAGAAAAAAATGGATAAACTCAATATCACAATATCATAAAGCTATAAAATGATGTGAAACATTCCCCTTACACATTGATTATATTAAATTGATTTTATATATTAATTAATATCTTTTTTACTATCTTCACAATTATAACATAAGAATTATTCACTATTACATGTTATAATTGATGGGAAATTAAAGAATCCCACACCAAGAAGAATGAATATTTATAAAATTTTATTCAATAAAAATAAATAATTCATGAAAAGGATAAAACCACCAATAGGGATCTCTTACCAACTAAAACAACAATATTCGAAGACTAAAATAGATAAGGCTCTAGTACCTCCAATATCAAGAGAAATAGATTCCAAAATAGTGAAACAAAATTATTTATTTTTAATGAGTAGATCTAATACAAGTTATAATTTTCTTTTAATTGTCTATTAAAGGTGCATCTCTTCAAATCCACGTGGTATTGAAATTTTAATAGGATTAAAACATTTATGAAAGGGGGTATATAATTATAATCTATTATAATAACATTAAATTCCATTAATTCATTCTTTACAACCATTTTTGTCAAAAAAAAATATGTCAAAACGAAAAAACTAAAAAATTTGGAAAATTTGGAAAATTTAGAACATCAAACTATCATGTGTAGCTATTGGTTTGTCCCAATATGGTGATTTTGTTAGGGGATACCATCATGGTGCTAAAATCTGGTGTGGAAACTAGTATAGTACCCATTGGTTCTACCACAATGGGCATACCATCAGGTGCTACCCCCGGGTTAATACATTTGGGTTATAACGCTAGTGTGATACCATCAGGTGTTGTTTCCAGGGTGCTACCTAACAATTATCTTACCAGTGTTCTACATTTAGTCATTACCTCCAAGGTGCTATAGTAAGGTTCTATGTCCATTGTTCTATATTCTAGTACTACGTATAGTGTGATATCATCTTATAATACCTATAGTGTGCTACTATTTTTTGTTACAGTCAGGGTACTACCATCATGGGATATATCAAAGGTGGTAATGTCATGTTCTATATCTAGTGTTGTAATATCATTTGATTCCCGAAAGACTGACCACTAGAGTGCAGCCATCAGTTTCTACCATTAGGTGATACCCATATGGTGAATATTTCATGTGTTACAAATAGTGTGGTACTATTTGTTGATGCAACTAAACACCAAAACACCCATTTCAATCCAAAACACCAACAAACACTTCCTATCCTCATTAAAACGCCTATGGAATTTCTAAGGGCACCATAAACACCAAATCTCCAATATAATTGTGGGAGAAAATGTCTCATCCATTATTTCTGATTCCCCTCAATATATTCTCTCCATTAATAACCAAATAAAACTCAAATAGAAAGACGTTGGATTTATATGATTCAATCTAATAAAATTCCTACAAATATCACACTACATCATAAAAAATACATTTAAAAAATGAACCAACCAAAAGGAAATGTTCACAACACATCACACAACCACCACATTCCCATGTCAACCTTCATATTCCCTAATATAATTTTATCAGAACCATCTCAAAATAGTGACCCAAACAAAAAAAATCATGAAATTCCATGTCTCGTGTCATGATACTATCCACTTTGGGAATCATTAACATACCAACACGGTTTCAAATGCATTAAATTATTACATGTCACAACTTGGAATCAGGGTATCACTAATTTATATGCATTTCAATCTTGGTCACACATATCATTTACATGGTATAGTCTAATATCATATTTAAAAGGTCAAAACAATACATCAAACAACAAAATGGAAATAAAAAGCATAAAATGACTCAAATCAACTATGGGAACATAGTATAAATCGACATCTCATGCTCCCAAGTACATGATTCTAAGTAACATTGACTCTAAAACACATGAAAAAATGTAATAGTTCATCCCTAAAGTATTTTATTTAATTATATTCGATATATAATAGATAATCAATAAAAAAATTCAGCCTTGATATCTTATTATCACCATTCAATGACATGGGAGTAATCATGAATAAACTGATTAAATAGAGTGACATGGATGAAATCATTGATACATTTTATTTACTGAGGTAGTTCCAATCATTCTGTCACCTTGAAATCTATCCACAACACTTTCATTGTCCCAAAAACCCTAGGTGAGAGAAAACACCCTTTTTAAAAATCCACTACCCATGTTTAAGGGTGTCCTTAAATAAATGATTGTCACCGTCACTGAACTCTAGGGGACTCCTCATATTATCAATATAAGAATTATTCCGTTCTGTTTTATCATTGATCCTCTCATTACCAAACTGGTTTTTCTATATTATAAACTATATAACATCAGGTCCCTGAACATATTACACTGTATACATATCCCATCACAATGAAGAGTGACCTGACCCCCACAAAAATTACACTAATGGGGACATTCCAATGGATGAATGATATTTTTTATTATAATAAAATGAAACTATTAGAGACTTGTGTGCCTAATATCCACATAAATATATGATGTGCATCAACAATATATAGTCCTGAGCTATAATTTCTACTTCATTTATCCATCCATATATGTAATTAAAGTAATGAAGGTTCTCTAAGGAAGCCAGTTGGCCCATCTCTTGATGTAATCTTCCTTGAAAATGAAGGTTCTTTGTCACCTATACCTTATTTGAAACCAATATGTTTTATGAAAATATATATGGAATCATTTAATACAATTTAAAAGAAAAATGTTCCTACTCAATATTTCAAGAATGGGACTCCTCTATATAAAATAGCAATGGAGAAAATCACAAAAAAACTCAAACATGATCAAAGGTTCTCACACTAATGTGACTCAATAATGATGTTAAATCAATTATTTTATCATCACTACCACCATGGTAAATAAAATAAAATAACTATTATTAGCTTTTATAGATTTTAACCATGATAAATATGTCACCTTCCACTCCACAAGTTAAATCATCCAACACTGACACATATATCCCGACATCAGACTAACATCTAAGGGGGCTCAGTACTATGTCATGGCCTAGATCATACAAAAGTTGATGTCCTTATTTAATAGCCATCTCATTTTCTCCACATCAGAAACACTTCTATCATTGATCATCAACCACTAAAACTAAAAGAAGTGCAATATCCTCTTCTACTGGTCATCCTACTAAACTGTCTCATCCATACATTGATTGACATGATCATCCAACTAAAACATTAAAGCCTTTTATACACCCAAATGATAACCAGGATCTATACATAAAAATGTGAAACTTGGATTTTCCAATACTAGTATGATGAATTTTTATTAAGATTTATATTAATAATATAATCTTATTTAAAAATTAATGTGACTAAACCCACCCAATTCAAACAAAAACGGATGTCATCATGATGAAAGTACCACCCCAAGATTTTTACCTTGAAAAAATAACCACCAAACATTGTCATTCAATATGATAAGTGTCTATACACAATATCATCAAAACACTAAAATCACATTTCCTAGTGGTTCTCCCTATCATATGTCACTCACCAAGATCAATTAGCACAATTTCAATTCCATCCCATGTAATACACATTGTTACATACTCCAAAATCCAACAAATCTCTTAGTTGTTCCCATTTAATACCACGATATAACATCCCCTATCTTCAAAGGTACCCCTTCCTTGGATGAGAATGAAGAAAGGGAGATGATTTCCCAATGTCCCACCTCCTGATGGCCCCAGGTTTTCAATTAGCACCATGTGTATAAAATTATCATGATAATGGATATGTTACCCTCATTAAAAAAATAATCTATGGAGATAATATTTTTCAAGTAAAAGATAATATTTTTCATAATATAAATTTTCACAAAATCAGCCACCAATACATTTGACAACAAAAATGGTATGTATAAACGTCTCTAATAATAAGAAGAAAAATACAAGCATAGGAAGCGACAAAACAACTGCTCAATGTTCCATCTATGTAATGTCTAGTGTTGTCCATATAGGACTCCTAGAAACTTGAACATCATTTCCTATATGTAGGGTTAGAATTAATGTATACTTGATAGGGTAGAAAAAGTGACTCATGCACGCGTGAAAGAAGAATAAGAATTCCCCCATTAGAAAGTAGAAGAACCAAAGCACACCTAATCTGGTTAACTATCCAAACCCATCCTCACCAAGTCATACTCACCAAATGATAAGTCCACTTATAATATAATAAATAGAATAATTTTTTAAAATGGGATTATGTATTTTTTTCCCATTTATATTTCACTCTCACACACCAATGTCATATTTCATGAATCTCCCATCCAAACCTAATATCTCCAAACTATAACACTTCCCCAGAACACAAAATCATTGCATCACATATCACCTATAAACACCAGGTCCATCACATCACACCTCACTCAAATACACCTAGTCCCACACAACACATCTCATCCAAAATATAAATAGTGTATTTTGATATTGAAAAAATTAAGGAAATCCCCCACATTACCAAATCCTACAAGGTAATCCCCCCAAAAAATCAAGTACATCATCTGAAATCATCCCATTGATATAATGGAAATCCTATCACATTACCACTATTCATATTTTTTCTTCTGGACATCATTTCATATGCTTATCAATATCCCCTAGAATAGAGATTGGTAAAGAGATTGTAGCCATCCATCCATCCTCACGACTAGGACATTTGGAAAAATTATCATAATTATATATAGGGGTCTTCACATATTATTCCACTTGTGTTGGGTGCAAAAAAAATCACAATGAATATAAAAACATATATAATAGCCACAAATATAGGACTAACATATTAGATCATGAAAAAAGGGTGCCAAACAACACACATCATTACATTAATTCAATAAAACCTCTGTATGAAGTACACCATACAACAACTATAATCCACATGTAACCATTATAGATTAATTGATTCCAATATTTTCCATTTAACATTAATAACCCATTTAAATATCCCAATAATATTTTATTTTTAACCCATTAAATCATTCACAAACCATTTAAAACCCATGTACAAAATATAAATTATTCATTATCAATTCTAAAGTCAAATATTAAGCGTTTTTGTACTTATTTTTGTACTTATGACACTATAGTAACATAGAACATGACAATGACAGACAGTGGATCATCCTCATTCCAACAAGAACACACATCCACCATCATTTCCACGTTCTCATCCTCCTAAAACACCCTTATCACCACAAATATCCATCACAACCACCTACAAAGATTGGTAACAAATCATATAAACCCATTGTAGCTCAACAACACATCACACATTCACATATAACAAAACACACATTCACATAAAAACTTAAATATTTCTATATTTATCAAATCACAATCAACTGTGTCCATATCATAATTTTAGTTGCATTCTCACACTATCCATATATTTTACAGAAAATAATTTATCAGCTGAGAATATGTTGGTTACCATTTATTCAAGGTGGTGTAATAATAACCACAAATCAAGTCCTCATAGTACATATCAAAACAACACAAACAGGGGATTCCAACAACCATAGTTTTTATTCATAAAAACATGGATATAATCTATATAAAAATATCCAAAAAGCTATAAAAGCTTGAGAAAATACCACTTACACTTCAATTCAATTTTAAAAATTTATTATATTTATTAATTTGTTATAAACTATCTTTCCAAATGATTATAGAAAACTAATATCCTCCCACAGGATTCAAATAATGAAAAACAAATGATTTTCCTATATGGAAGAAAGAATATTTACATAATTTCATGTAACAAAAAAAGGGGAGAACAGACAAGAGAATACCAAAAATAGGGAACTTGAAAAAACTATAACAACAAATATCCATGAGTGAAATAGAAAATTCAATGAAACCTCCCTTATTAACATAAATAAATCCATAAATAATGATCGACATAAATTCACACTAGATTGGACATACTGAATAAAATATAATTCAATATTGTTTTATTTTAAAATTAAGGGTTGATATATTAAAACCCATGTGGTATAATAATTTAAAATACATTATAATTTTATGAAATGGTTGATTTAGTTATTCACTTTTCAAAAAGAATTAAATTCCTTAAATTTAGAATTAAAACCCATTTTTCATAAAAAAAGATATCAAAAGGGAAGAACATAATATTTTGGAAAATATGTAATATGATACTATTGGGTTATACTATAAAATCTTATATCCAAGTTTTTCTAATAGGTTACTACCATCAGTATTTATTTCCAGGGTACTACTGATAGCGTGTAACCATTATTTTCAATCGTCAGGGTGCTACCGTTAAGTTCTATCCCTAAGGAACTACCATCATGTTCTACTGATCATGTGTAAATATCAGGTGCTACCTCCACGGTGGTACCATCACGTGATACCCTAGTGACATATCGTATGTGTTCCCATTATAGTGATACCATTTGGTGCTACATCTAGGGTGAAACTTCCATTGTGTTACCATCAGGTGCAACCTCTAGTGTGCTATATTCATATGCTACCATAAGGGTTCTATCATCAGGAACTACTACTAGAGTGGTGCCATTATGTGCTATTTACATGTTAATAGATTCATGTGATACTATATCCATAGAGAACAACATAGTTTCCTTCAAAACACTACAAAACACATCCATTTTTCATTGAAACAATATTAGACTTACCCTAGTGTCCTAAAAACTATATTTTCTAAAATGTAATGGCCTAGAATGTCCATATAATTATATATATATATATTAACATATAATAAGTTTAACATGAATTAATGAAGATGGTTAATGTTGATCAAGGACTACAATTTCACTTTAAATACCCTCACAGAATGCCAAACCATGTTGTTGATGATCATAATTGATATTAACATACTACATTATTCATGATGTAGATTGAAAATGATCTTGTGTTCATATATATGTAAAGGCGATATATGTAAATTTTAATATTAGGGAATAAAATAAAGATTTCCTAAACAATTTCCCAACCATCAGTCCATGTGAATTTTTAAAAGCCTAAAAGGGACAATATTGAGAATCAAGAGAAATGTATGTATTAAATAAATAGAATATTCATGAATTATACATTGATGAAGATGGTGTCCTTCTTTTTAGAACTATAATTTTTTTCCTACATTAACTAAGATTATGAAATAACTATTTGATGATTGAAATATATCATCTTTCATTATCCTTCCTAGATGAAACCAAAAGTACTATGATCGTCAATTACACTTCTCTATGTAAAAAATATATTAAGGTGATCATTGATTGAAAATTTTGGCCATCGGTTTGTCATCTTGTTTAAGTAGTATGATTGAATTCTATCAGGATGATCCACTATGGTCTATACCCACTTGAAAAGTTAAGAACATCACCATTTACAATGATAATAGTCTCATGAATACAACCAAATGAAGGCATGTGATATTTTCTTCGATGTATCAAATCAAAAAGAAATAACTATTCATTTCAATTTGGAAATATTTCTCACTTGAAAACATTCTATTATATATATAATTTAATTGGTGAGAATTAGTGTGGGAACCCTTTGAAACCTTTCAGATAATGATCCATGGTTCACTACTATATTTTGAAAAATTATTAATTATTTTCTAAATGTCGTAATGAATTTTCGGAATGTTCATCACCCCCAAACCGATTTCCAAAGTGAATAGAGAATTCATTCGTATGAGGATATGATGTGATTTTGCATTATAAAATTTAAATATATATGAGATGACCATATCACATTATTTGAGTTAACACACAATACTAGCTTCCACATGGAAATTGAAATTGCTCTATATGATGCTTTATATGGGAATTGATGTTGAATTCATTTTTTTTTGTGAAACATTGAAGAAAATCTACATGAAAAAATTATTTTTTATGAAAAGGAGAAAAGGGATTATGACATCCTAAAACATATAAAAGCCACTAAAAATTGCAATAATAGTTTTGACAACAACTATTAATGGGACATAGAATTTGATATATGTGATGATTTTGTCTTTTACTTAAGTGTAATGTCATATTGAAAATAAATTTCTTTATCAATGTCTCTAGCTCATGATTTGATCCATGTATCGCACCTAGTGATGTGCTTACACGATAAATCACATGTTCTGGACCCCTAGGTGGTATAACTACAATATGAAATCTCTTATGAAGAGAAGCCGAGGAATATCATAAACTAAAATGAAATTTTCCTAGAAAAAAATACAACTAAGACTACCAAATTAATGGGGTGTAACAATAAATATGAATTGGTGATATGGAAACTAGAGGAAACAAAGAAAATGAATGTATACTCATTTATAATTAATCAACATTTTGAGTTCAAATATTAGATCAAAATATCTATATTGAGGAATAATGTAATCACCCCGACTTTATAAATTATATTTTTCCTCAATAAATGTGTTTAGTATTATTTAAGAATATATGCATGCATCATATAGGGAAAAACATTATTTCAATAATGGATATCATTAAAGTAGTCAAAAAATATACCCATGATTATTGAAAATATTAAAATAGAAAAAATATTTATTAGAAAACTTATTTTGGGAAAACCTAGATTATTCCAATATATTATAATTATTTCCCATGACAACACTATTGAAAAGAAAAAGAATATGAGTAAACCAGTTATTATCTTTAATAAAATTAAAATAAAAATACATGATAGTAATTGTATTTAATGTTTAATGAATCAATTATGTTCAATTTATATGAGATAATATGAGAATTTGAATAGTAATGTGACATTTTTAATATTAGCATGAACCTTTGGAATAGTAATATAACCATTGAGAATTGTAATGTGACATTTTTAATCTACTCAGGGTGTTTCTCATATTGGAATGAAATGATCCACTTTTTTAGACAGTAAACTATCTATTATATAAGTTTTTTAATTCTAGGGGTATTGGGAAATACCAAAATAAATTCCATAGTCACATAATACCACTTCCACACAGGTATTAGAAAAGGCCGAATTTACCCATCAAGGCACCTGATTCTTCACCTTTATTATTATAATGGTCATCCAATGAGAGAAAAATCCAGTGATACCTCTCTTACTTCCTGGACCCCAGAAGAGTTTTATGATATCTTGATGCATCTTCACAAAACCTGGGTTCACTGGACATCGTGTGGTATGTGATACCCTCATCGGTTCATCAGTAATAGGATTCTATACCAAAAATATCCTATGAAAAATATTTCATCATCGTTATCCAATGTAACCATTTTATTATAATCACATTACTTTAACACTTCCTACATAACTAAGCTTTCAGTGTCTTACATTGGGATTTTAATTAGATGGTCCACCAAAATCAAATCGATTAACAATGTAGATATTTTGTCCAAATTTCATTCATCATACAAATCTAACAATCATTCAACTAACTATGTCATCAACCATCATCCCTCCTATGATGATATGTTTCGAATTTCAAACATTTAACAACTACTAGCACTAAATTTAAATTAACATCCATAAATGGTTGATCCATATCGAAAGACAAATTTTTATGATAATAAACCAAGAGATACATCTAGGGTTTAAAACCAAATTGATATAACATTTCATGAATTCACTAGTGGTCAACCCATAATAAAAATATATCACTAAAAAATTAATGGCACCAACAAATAATAACATTGACCTCACATGTGAATGATAACTGCTTCAATTTTCTATGTTTGTTGATCTTGTAGCTATGGTACATGTAAATTTATTATGGTCCCATCATATATAAAATGATAATAATTATATAAATA
Source organism: Viscum album (assembly GCA_963277665.1). Taxonomy (NCBI): domain Eukaryota; kingdom Viridiplantae; phylum Streptophyta; class Magnoliopsida; order Santalales; family Viscaceae; genus Viscum; species Viscum album. The sequence continues at coordinate 1,225,459,499 of OY728127.1, read as the reverse complement.
TCAAATAAATTTATTATATTCATATTTATAATCATCAATAAAATTTAGAGACTAAAAAATTAATTTGACCATTCATGGTGATGGTAGGTCATATGTTACCAAGAACTATGTTTCAATTCTATTAAATTGATGATACAATATAATGGAATATAATGATTAATATTTATATAATAATTTTTATAACATTAGTATCATATATATTCATTTATTCTATCAATACTACCATCCTTTTCAAAATAAAACAAAAAACTTTTCACTTTTATTTATGGAGGAGGTAGTCCACAAGTACACATGAGCGATGTTATCATTATTCAATGGATTGGAATGTAAGAAGTTAGAGGGGATATTATAATTTTAAAAGAATAATTATTCAAAATATATCCTATATATAAATTCAATATATCAATATATATATATGAGATGTGGGGATGGAAAATAATTACATTGGTTCATAATGCGGTTGTTCACAATACACACAATTAATGGTTCTATTTCCCCTTTTAGGGAAGATGATATTGTTATATGACATTAAATTAATATAATTAAAGCTCAGTATATTTATGATTCGGGTGATATTATTTCATCAAGGTTGAATAATATTTTTTGGATGTATATGAATAAATAAATTTTAAATTCATGGTTAATAACTATAAATACTTTTGAGAGAACCTATTTTAGTTTATATCTAATTCCTTCCAGGGTGGGTTTCAAAAAAAAAGGGACTCTTTGTTATGGGGTGTAATTTAGTTAAGCTATTTTATCTTTTATTTTAATATTCAAAATTATCAAAATGTGTGGATATTAGAGGATAGGGAATCATTTTAAAAGTGGTTGAGGGAACCCACATGAATGTTTAATAAATAGTCCAATACATTTTTGTCATTATAAAAAATGATATATAATAGAATTATATTAATTTTTGGGATAGAATATGATATAAAAATATTCATATAATAGAATTAATAAAGTTTTAATTTAAATAAATAATGTGATCTTCTAGTTTGTCCCCTCAGTAAACCTATTTTAACCATATTCATAGAAATATATTTTTATTGTTTAAAATAATCATTATAAATAATTAAATAAGATGAAATTGTTACCTATTATTAATTAATATATTTGAAATTATTTTAACAATTTTAATAAATTCCATTCAATGATTTGGTGGAATTTAAATTAAAATTAATCCGTTAAAAATGTTGAAAAGGAGGTTTTCAATAGAAATTTTTCTCAAAATTATGAAATATATTATTTTTCAAAATTTAGAACATAATTCGTTAAAATGATTTAAATAGGATTAATAAAATTATAATTTAAGTAAATGTATTTTTAGAAAAATTTTAATATATAATTTATCTTTATAAATTCATTAAACTAGTAGATAATTTTAAATATAAATCAACATATATCACTATTAAACAAGAAAAATATTATATTTTCCATAAATTCTAAAAAATTCTCCTATAATAATTTATAAATGTTTATATAAAAAATTAATTTAATTTTTTAAAATAATTCCTCATAGTTATTCAAAAATCAATATTTTAGTAAGAGCACAAAATGGGATGAAACAACTTTTTATAAAAAATAATATTTTAAAAGTAAAACTAGATTTATTCTTGTCCAATTATTTCGAAAACAATTATATGAATGATAAAATAAGTTATCTAATATATAATATAGAAAATGTCATTGAAATAATTCATTAATTGTGGGTAATTTATTTTATTAAGATAAAAACCCATCTCATGTATAAAAATTGATTTTTATAGAGAAATCTCATTTATTTTCAAAATATTTTGATTTTTTCTTCCAATAAAATGATAACTAATGAATTTATTCTACACACGTTTACACAAAATAAATTTCATATTTTAGTTGATATTACTCATACCAAAAAAATTAGTAGATTGGATATAAATATCAAATTAAATAATAATATTTTAGTCATATATTTTTGTTAATTTAAACATGGTTTTGTGTGTAACGTGAGATCTCAAAAAAAGATAATCTATTATAAAAAATCCCTTAAAATCTAGTGATATTATATTCTCTTTGATTTACAAAATTTCATCTTTTCAAACATAAAAATTTCAAGAAAATCAATGGTATGATATTTTAAATTAACATTTTTGAAAACCACCCATCGAAATAGTGTTAATAAATCATTTTATTGATGATGGAGAAACAGGATTTATAAAGATCATATAGAATAACACATAACTTGGTTTCCAAATTGGAAAAAATTAGTGCGATGTGAAAATATTTACATAAAGGATAAATCTAATACTTAACTACTAATAGTGAGTATGATAGAACATGGGATCGATAATGTTAAAGACAAAAAATTCATAAATTTGTGATGTGAGAAAAGACCATTGATTCATTAAAAATGAAGGTAAATTTACAGAATTTTAATTTTAGGATTCTTTTCCAATATATTTGGGATTATTTTACAATCAATATAGATAACATCATAACAATTAAATACATGATTTTTTTTCATATACATAATATTCTCATTTTTTTTATTCAATGAATTTCAAATTCATTTCGTACTCAATGAAATGATTATCTACAATGAATTTTTTTATTCCTGAAGCACTAAAAATACCATTTAATTGATCATAAGAGCTATAAAATAATGAAAATTCTATCCCAATATATCTAGTAATCATAAAAATTAATAACAAGTTATCTAATCTGGATAAATATAATATATTAATCTCTAAATCAACTATAATAACATTTAATGGTCAACATAATTCACTACATAAATATCTACCCATAAAACACATCCATAATCAGTCTAAAAACTCATAATTCAAAAAATTATAAAAAAGGTAAACAAATATAATAATCAACATATATGTAATACCACAATCATTATAAAGTAACACTTATTATTATATACCAAATATTTCAATACAATAATAACTATAAAACCACAATGAAAAGATAACTACGTGAAAAATAAACTATATACATATTCAATAAACAGAATAATATAATATAAAATATTTTCCTAAAATTCATATATGTTATGAACGTCATCAAAAATTAAAATGTAAACAAATAACTAATCATTTGCAGTTTCACCAACACTGTCTGATTTACTTCATCAATTTCAATCATCTGTTTATCCTATCTAGACACTATTAAATCAACATTAGGCAGATACCTAGGGTTATATTTCACATAAATCATATGTTTTACAAACAATATCACCTTAACATTAAATCAATTTTTTGGTAAATCAATACCATTATAAATATTGTTCCACATCTTTGATGAAAAACTACATGGGATCAATTATTATATATTTCATGATTCGTAATACTGAAATATCATTGAAATAAAAATTCTACAACATTCTTCTCAAATCCAAATACAAACACACTTAAATCAATTTTTACATGATCATTTTGCATTACATAGGTCATTCATTACTCTCGGACGTAACTATTAGATTATGGAATTGACATAGATAATTCTTAGGTTTCATACACTTAATAAATTGAACTAAAGGTAGGTTCATTACATTATTCATTAATTTTCCACTCATAAACCAGTTTCATGTTCCCTTAAGACATTCATTAGGGTGTCTCTTTCAATATTTATGATAGAAATAAAATTGATCATTATTTCCTATATTTTTAATACCAAACAAACAATTATAAAAGTACATATTCATCTTATTTTATTGTCAATAATCTTAACATTGTTCAAATTGTAAATCATATACTGTTATGGATGATTATGCATAATCATAAGGTTTGCCTATCTAGATTCTATTTATTTTATTTTCCCAGTATTATGATCACTCCATTTTCCATCACATTCACCATTAACATGAATACTATGGGTTCGATAAAGTTTCTAAAATCAAAAACCACAGTGTGATAAATAATAGTATATGTGGGAAACCAAATAATCAAGAAATTTTTTTCATAATAGGTCTTCATCATGATAACATATTTTCAGTCGATGGTATTTTAGGTTTAACCATTAGTATCAATGAAAAATATATATACAAATACTTTCTAATGGATGGTAAATTAAATTTCAATTAACGCATCAATATCCCCAATGAATTTCAAATTTGATGTGAAATAAGTCACATATATCGTGAACCAGACTAATAGGTTATATATATTTGAAAAAATATTTTTAGGTTTATTAACCATATATATTTCTATAAAAAATATGCATCCACTTGAAGTATCGAGAAATAAATTTCTTATAATAAAATAAATTCCCCTCTTTACTATAACATAAGAAATTATCCAACAATTAGAATTTTAGTAATGGATATCTCTAATTTTTTTCCATTATATTTTTCAATGAATTTCTAATCATTTCACTAATGCAAAATATAATGACATAGCCAATTAATACAAAAACATAACATTATTTTAGACTAATAATCCTTACATTTCAGAAATAATTTCACAACGACTGAGAACAATTTTGTTCATTGGACACGAGATAAAAATCTTCATATTTCATCTATGATATTTAATATCTCCCACCAAAATATTAAAATTTAGTACTATTGATATACATAACCTACTTAAACCTTTCATTATAATATAAGAAAAGAAACACAATATTGGGTGAGTTCAAATGCACAATATGTTTAAACATGGTAGAAATTAGTAAATGATCATATGAAATCATAATATAATCATAAAATAATGAGACCATGAACATAATATAAAAATATGAAACAAAATCTATCATTCCCCATAAACATGAGTAATAGAATAAAACATTATCATTTAAAAATAAATTAATGATTATAGTGGTAATTCATCTTGAATCACTAATAAAACATAATTTAATGTCATATAAGTGTGTCACAATAATATGTATAGAATCCATTTCATATTAAAATTTAACTATATAGAATATCAACTCAGAATAGATCTGGAATCAACACCTATTTCACATTTGGGATATATTCACATAAAATTATTTTCCATAGAAGAGAAATCATATTGACTTATTTCACATAATTGTCTTATGAAATATCAAACAATACCTCGTGGATTATTGGTGCGTATATTTCCAATCCCAACCATAACATAATAAAAAATACATTATTGTTCATATGAACCGAAACCATTCATTATATCCTGATTGAATAGCTCACGAAAAGAAAATAGGTTTCATAAACAGTTCATGAATCCCTCATCTTATAATATATGGAAAAAACGAATGATATTTTTAATGATATTGTATTAAAAATCAAAAATAATATAGGAAAAGAAAAAGGATAGTATCATGGGATTATATTCTATTTAAATATTAGGAAACATTCAAAAATGGTATAATAGATTGAAAGTTCTAATAATATATCACTTGGAACATTTTTTTAGGGAAAATAAAATTTCCCCTTCATAATCATATATTTGAAAAAAATCTAAAATATTGACAAAAAAATTCATTGAAATAAATCATCGAAATTAAGGATTTAATCGTTTAATCATTGACCAGTTTTGATGGAAATAAAACTATTTCATTCCACACATATTAATATAATGATTCATTTTACATTTTTATGGAAACATAAAAAGAACATTATTAAAAAAATTAAAAAGGACATTTATCTTAATCAATTTTCATGAAAACCATGTAACACCCCAAGCTTCCACAGTACGCTTCTCTTTGAATAATGTAATTGCTTGCGTTGTACACAACATCAATTTTTAACACTGCACGTCCAATCAAACATGCCATTATGAATAGTAATACCCAATTTTGGAAATTTTATTTTCCAAAATTGACTTCAGTTTTGGATTCAGAATTTCAAAATTATCATAGGGTGATTTTTTTCTATTTTTATGAAAACATTCAATTGTTGATGAATAGTGAAAACTACACATTGTCTTTTAAAACAGAAATTTTATTTAAATAATTAATTATTATATTTTAATTGAATTTATGTCAAAATAGATAAATAATACCTATATAAGTTCAATATAATCCATTTGAGTCATTTTATAATAAGATTAGTTTGATAAAATATTATTTTACTTTATAACGACTTTTACCTTCCTTCTAGGCACATTTGCAAATTTGCATAAATCGTAATTTTAACGCCACTATATATTGAAAGTGAAAAAATTTAGAAAAATGGTTGACATCAGTATCTAAAATGTTTTTTGAAATGCTGAAAAAATTATTTGCGGTGAATAGTAACTTTTGAATTTTATTTACCACCGTTATATATAAATAGTGTAAGTATAGGTAAAAATGACTTTATAATTACCCTAAAACGTGTCATAATTATATTGGATAAGTTTATTTTGATCAAAATCAACCTTAGGAATAAAATATAATCCTCTTTGATCCAGATGGATCAGATTTGGACATTTATTATTATTTTATTTAAAGAAGAGTTAAAAGTGTTAAATTCAAATTTTAATAATTAAAACATTTTTAATATAGGGTTATGTATAAGATAAATTCTATTATAAATATCCATTATAAATATAAAAATATTTCCAACATAATCTAATTTTTATTTATTATTTTTAGCAAATATATAATTAAATTTATTTATGACACAACAATGATGCAGTAATTACCTTATTAATGAACGATTAAAATAATTGATATTATAAATATACAAATAAATGTAAATTGAGACTTTTTATGAATTAAACTAATTTAGTTGGTTAATATGACTTGATATAGTTGGTTAAATAAATTTTGTTCGAAGTGATAAAATTTTTATGACTATCACAACTACAAAAAACAAAATAATGGAAAAATTGACATAAATGAGTTTTTAAAACAAATACTACATTATTAAATCATATAATATTATTATAAAATCTAAAGTTCGGACAAATGACATACATAAGGTTATTTATATTAATAATGAACCACATGTGGTTCTCTTGTATTTTCATAGTGTGTTTATTAACCATTTATTATAATAATACAAGAAAACATGGTAAAAGATAAACTATTTAATAAAGTGTTAAATATAAAATATAAGTTTAATATGGTGACCTAAACCTATATAAAACCAATTTTAGGAGATATTTTAGACCCAAACCCACCTTAGACTTGAAATAAATTCTTTTTATGATATTATAAACCAAATATGATTGTATAATAAATTTATATTTCATGATTTTATTAAAGTGACCCTCACCTCTATTATAAAATAGAACTTCCCTTATCTCAAAATCACAACACCAAAGCCATTTTTATCTGAACAATCCTACACATATATTTTCCTCACTACCCTCACATAAATCTAAAGGCATTAAATTGATCATAAAGTTAATTTAAAGATCCATTTTGATCAAATCAAAATGAGAAACCCGAAAAAGAGTTAATAAATTCATCCCCTCTTTCAAATTTGTTTTATTCTTCCACTTCCACATTCTATGTTGTTTCCATAAAATTATAATAACACGAGTACCTTATACATACTGTGATGTTATTATAAATATGGTAAAATAATATTCTTTATTATATCTATCATATAAATGAGAAAGTAACCATACATTCGTACGTATGGTTTACCATCTCCACATCGTGGTGTCGTTTTTCATTCTACACTTAATTATTTGGATGAGTATAATAATGAGTACAATTGATATTAATAATATATATAACATGTTAATGATTCTATATATATGATATACCATCCAATTACAAATGATTTAACCATCAAAAGAATTGAATTTTCGCTCGTCCGTACGTAGGGATTGCCATCTCCATGAACGCGATAAGAGTAATTTCCCCATCATAACCATTCAAGAAAAATTTTCAATTTATGATTAAAAATAAGGTGTAAGAAATTATTATCATTATTTATATGTATAAAATGCATCCTATCTATAACAAACATGACTTACGTAACAAAACATATAATGGAAAACGGATAATTTGGCACTTGAAACAATGATACTACTTAAATTTTATTAACAAAGAAAAATTAGAAGATCATATATGATATCATATTTATGTATGTGGTTCTTTTACAATTTAATAAAACATATTTAACTATTATACAGGAGGTTAATGTACCCTCTACCAAGGAAAATTATAAGGTAAGGGTATATTTTAAAATCTCTGTATTTATCTGAAGTTGTTTATACTAAATTATATACGTGGGCTTCTTTATCATCCACATACGTTTTTCTTAACAATGTATTTCAAAAAAAATGACAATTTTTTATAACATGGGTTAATTTCATTTATACTCTATTTTTAATTTTTTATGAAATTCTTTGGAAGGAATCTTTCCATGGTTTTGCAAACAAGGTACTTTATGAACATTTCAAAATATTAAGGTAAGAAGGTATTTTTAACTTATACGATGAAAGCATCTATTTTATGTCTTTATAAAACCTTCATAACTTCCCTTACAAGATTATAATAATTTTTTAAAACTAATTTTTTTTCATTTAATATTATTTGATTATAAATGATTTCAAAATAGAAATTGATATTTCTCTCAAATAGTTTGGATTTCATCTCTATCAACATCCATTGATGGATTTTAATCGTGTTGGAATTTGATATTTTATTATATAGTATTCCATAGTGTATTGAAGGTTTTTTGATATGTTTGACTATGGATGTGTTATTTTTATACCATTTTTGGTTTATGGTTAAAGTATTAAAATGTCATGTGATAGTTTTAATATGAATGGTTATGTTATGTTTCAATATTTTCTCATTAGGAATGCATTGGAAATAGTATGTGATGGGTGAAGCCCACTATAGATCCACGATGTATCAGTATGTCTCATGAGAAAAACTGGTATCATGGCACAAGGCCGTGACAAAATCTTATTTTTTGTCTTAGCACGAGAGCTTGGCTATGTGGTTATGATGTCTAGAATTATGTATTCCATCATTATGAAATTATTTGTTGATATTAGATGTGATTATAAGATGAGTAAAATATACATGGTAATATGTAAATGTAATTATTTTATTTATATATTTCTTATTATGTTGAAATTTATGTTTAAAAGGATTATCTTTTAGTCTAATAAATTTCATTAAACATTTGTGGTTATTTATGAATGTTTCTACAATATTTTTATCCTTAATGTTCATCTATGATAACCCATTTCTTATTTTGTATTATTTCTAGGATGTGAATAAGTATATTATGACTTCTCTACATGAATAGTTTATGGGATTTGAGTGTTTTTAAATGTGACACAATGTGGTTGTTGTATTTCTTTCATAATGTAAAACTTATGTATGTATCTAGTAGTTACATGGATACTAAAGTAATCAGTCTTCCAAACATGACCTCATGTGATCATGTCAATTATATGTAATGTTTCACCAACTCTAGGTAACTAGAGTTGGGGCATTACAGTTGGAATCAGATTTAGTTTCGTACAAACATTGGAAACTAGATTTAGAAAAACTCTGATCAGATAACATTACCCTATGATATAATTTGAGGATTAGTATAAATAAAATTTCTAGAATTTAGTTAATGTAGAGATTTTGAGTAGTTTATAAGAAATAAATCCTGGTCTACATATGAGCAGATAGTGGCGGCTCTGGAACAGATGTACCTAAGAGTGAGAACTTCGACAAGGAGTTTCGGACATGACCTGATGTATCCAGGTACACGACAATGGGCCTCGTTGTACTTATGGACATGAAAATCCCAAGGGATATGATTAGGATATTTTGAATTTTATTTAATAAAAATTATGAAGAATTTATGAGTAAACACCTCCACAAATAAAACATTTCTATGATTTTGGATTATATGAATAAACTATTCAATTTAAGTTAGGTATTTTCTAGTTTGGAATTATATATTGTGATTCATAAATTGACTAATGTATTTCATTTTTTAGAAATGGATCCTAGTGGTAGGAATGGAAATCAATCATCTCACGTAATCCATGTATTTATTTCCCTCATACTGAAAAAATTATAGTGGAGCTTGTGATGCAACTGGTGCTGAACAGCTTATAACCATACCAGGAAAAATCACTCAGGTTATGAATAATAACCATACCCGTATGTATATATCTGATCCACAAAGTGAAGGATCATTGTAAGATCGCTTCGTGGGGAAACAATCGCAAACACTAAATGGGAATAAAAATCCATTTGTAGCTGAGCAATGGATAAGTTCCTTAGAGAAAATATTTTTTGCATTGGGGATTATCAAAAGGGAAAAAGTTATTGTGGCGGTTTATCACCCCACAAGAGATATAGTTCAATGGTGGTCAATATTTCTAATCACAATGGTTGATGAAGAATTATAAAATATGGAATGGAGGGAGTTTATTTATATTTTTATTGAAAAATAATTTCCTCATGAACATCGGGCGGATATTGAAATGAAATTTTTGAGCCTGAGGAAAAAGGAGGTTTAAAATGTCACAAATTATGAGGCAATCATTACAAGATTAGAATTGAATGATGCAGATTATATACATAAAAAATGAAGTAATATTGATAAAATATTTTATGAGTAAAAACAATTTCTTCGTCAATAATTAGTCTCGCAAACCATCTCGTTAGATGAATATATTTCCTCTTGTTCTATCAATACAAAAAATAATTCTCTATGTCTTACATCTTTAATTAATAGAAAGAGAATAAGTGGTCTACTAAACACTATAAATATGGAAATAATGGGAATAATGGAAAAGTTGAATTTCCATCATAAAGAAAATGTGGGACGAAACACCCCAGTACTTTCTTGAAAAGAATGGGTTTTTGTTACATGTGCAATGAAAAAGGCCACAAAGCTCAAGATTTCATGGGGAAGAAAGAGGCCCTCAATGCTGAATTCTATTGTTGTAGGGAAATGGGAAATTGTGAATATGAATGTCCTAAGTGCCAAGGAAACATGCCACAGAAATGGCCAAGGGAGAAAGGCCAAGATTATGTGATCACTACTGCTGAGGTTGATGCACTGAATGATTTGGTGTAATGTAATTTAATGATTTCCTCAAATTTATCAAATGATTTATTTGACTCAGGATCATCGCATTGTTTCATATCTTCCTTGTTTTGTAATAAAATTATAATTTTTTTATTGTATTTTAAAATGGTAGTTGTCAGTCAAAACTCCTAAGGGAAGTATCATTGCTACAATGTTTTGTGAATCAGTTCCCTTTAGGTCATACAAAAGTGCATTATTTTCAGATATCATCTTCATACCCATGATTAAATTTTATATAATCCATAAAATCGATTGAAATTCGTACCCCGATATGAAAATTTATTGTAAAAAAAAGAAGGCTACAATTTTTATGATGATAATGAGTACCTTATATATAGAGAAGAAACATCACAATCAGATTCTCATCTATATCGACCCCCATTAAATCTACTAAATTCAATTATTGGATAGGAATAGAGTTAAATAACTATGGGTGAGGAAATGAATCTTCAATTAGAGAACGTACCTATTGTGTAGGAATATGTTGATATGTTTCTAGAGGATTTACCTAGACATCCTCGAGAACAAGAAATTTAGAATTCTATTGATTTAATTCTAGGTTCATGACCCATATCAAAGACCCCTTATAGAATTAATGTTTTGTAATTATAGGTACTAATGAAACAACTAGATGAATTGAGTAATAAAGGATTTATTCTCCCACGTGTTTCTCTTTAGGGAGCTCCTATTATTTTTCTTTGAATAAGGATGAATCTATGAGGTTGTTCATTGACTACATGGAGATCAGTTCTGTAACAATAATGTACAAGTATCACCTACCTCACATTGATGATTTATTCAATCTACTTCATAAAGCTCAATATGTTTCAAAGATTCACCTTCGATCATGATATATTTAATTTTGTGCGAATAAGGAATAAATTCCTAAGACATCATTTCGTACCAGGTATGGGACATAGGTGCTTATAATAATTCATTTTGGAATAGCTAATGCACCCTCATCTTCAGGGATATAATGAATAGAGTTTTAAATCAATATCTTGATGAATTTGTAGAGGTATTTGTTGATGATTTCTTGTTACACTCAAAAAGCTACGAAGATCATGAAAATCACATGTGCGGTATTGTAAAGACGTTTAGTATAAATTAAATAAATGGGAAGTGTAGAAAGTGTGAATTCTAGCTTATGGAGAATTATTTTTTATGATTATATAGTCTCTACATGTGGAATCTCTATTGATCTTTCTAAGAAAGAGCAATACGAGAATATAAAACACTGATGAGTATAACAGTGGTATGCAGTTTTTTGGGATTAGTAGGTTATTATCATCTTTTCATGTAGAATTTTTCTTGATTGGGTAACCCATTAACCAAGATCACATGTAAATGGGTTAATTTTGATTGGAAAAAGAGTGCGAAAAATGTTTTGAGGAAATGAAGAGATGATTTTTCAATGTTACCATCTTGACTCTACCATCGGGGGATAATGGGTTTCTTATTTATAGTGATGCTTTAATGAAATAAAAATGTTGTGTCCTTATGCAGATTGATAGAGTTATTTACAATGCCTCATGATAACTAAAAATTCAGGAAAAAAACTATCCCACTCATTATCTTTCATTAGCATCTGTAATCTATAGTTTAAAGATATAGAGACACTATCATTATGTTGAAAAATGTGAGGTATATACCGATCAAAAGTGTTTGAAGATTATTTTCTCACAGAAATAAATCAACATGAGGCAAAAATGATGGCTTGAACTACTGAAAGATTACATTTTCGCTATACACTGTATCTCGGGGAAGGAAAATATGGTTGAGGATGCGTTGAGCAAAAAGGATCATGGAGTCTTGAATAAGATGACAGTTGAATGGAATCTTATGTCTATGGATCTATTAAAGATGTATATTTTAATAATCATTGAATGTGAAACATCAATACTTTTTCAAATTGTTGCTAAACCATATTTACTGTAAATGATGACAATTTCACTTACTGATGATGAAAAGTTTCAAAAAAAAAAGACGTTAATGATGGGAGATTGAGTGACATCATATATGATGATGAAATTTTAAAATTTGGGAAGAGAATTTGTCTTCCATACATATCTGATCTAAAAAGGTAATTGTGGGATGATTCTCATTATAAAACCCCATGATTTATAGAGCGTTGTTTCTTCAAAACGATTCAAAAACTTGCACTACACGCAACACCGAGTTCAAACACACCACGACTTACCAAACAAGTAGTTCAAAAGTGGATATGAATAGTATTAACTTAATATTGAACTTTATATAATACATATAATTTTAGAATCCATATAATGAGTTTCTTAGACATAATGTATGAACAAATTCATTTTTTTCAGATAAAATAAGTCATTTTTTTAAAATGCACTTTTACCGACTTTTAATGTGAACCCTTTTTAAATCCAATATTTGAAACATTTATATATTCAATAGGAAAAAATAAAACACTTATTTTTAATAGATACATATGAATTTAGTTTGAATAAATTTTTGTTGTTTTTCGGATAACTTTCATATTTGGGTGAATAGTTAAAATTTCTAATTTTAATTAAAAACAAATTTTTTATTGAAATAATTAACTGTGATAAATTATCCATTTGAGTGATTTTAAAGTATAATTAGATTATATTTTTACCAGTTAATTAAACATTGTTCATTGGGAGTAATTTCACATTGAAATTTCACATAAACAAGTGACATTTTTTGATAGTTATTATTTCTTAAAAACCAGATTTTTGGTTTTGATAACAGTAATTAAATTTAAATTAATAAATTCAACTTCTATGTTTATATTTTAGGAAAATATATATCATTTTTGGATTTGGAATATCTAAATTATCTTAGGCTGAGTTTTTGATATTTTTCTGAAAACATTAAATTTATGATGAATAGTGAAAAACACTGAGTTATTGGTTAAAACCGAGTTTTTATTTAAATAATTATTTATTTTATTTAAAATTATTTTAGCTCATAATTGATACATAATATATATATAAATTCAATTTTATTCATTAGAGTCAATATATAAAAATTTTAGTTATATAAAAATTTCTTAGAACCTTTCACCGTCTTTTACCCATCTCTTAAGAGAATTTTCAAATTCACATAAAACATAATTTTACCACTTATATGAGTGGAATTTCAAAAATCGGAGAAAACCAGTTGATATCAGTAAGTAAAATGTTTTTCAATGAGATGAAAATAATTGTTTGTGAATAGTATCTATTTACTTTTATTTACCACGGTTAAACGTAAATAGGGTAATTAAGGTTAAAAACGATATTAATATTACACAAACACATGTCCTAATTATATTAGACAAGTATATATTTATCAAAAACAACATTAAGGATAAAATATTATCATTTATGTCCCCTTGGATTCGATTTGGACATTTAATATTATTTAATTCAAAGAAGAGTTAAAACAGTTAAAATCAATGTTTAATTGCTAAAAAAATTTAATATAGAATAATACATAAGATAAATTCGATTATAAATATTCATTAGAAATCTAAAAAGATTCACTAAATAATGGTGTTTTGATTATAATATTTAGACATTATATAATTTAATTTATTTATGACATAATGGTGATGCAGTAATTACCTAATTTATGAAATATTAAAATAATTTATATTATAAATAACCACATAAATGTAATTTTAGACTTTATATAAATTCCACTAATTATCTAGGTTAATATGACATATGATGACTGGTTATATGAGATTTTTTCAAAGTAATAATGATGTTATGAATTTATCAAAAACAAAATATCCAATAGTGTCAAAATTGACATAAAAGAGTTTTTAAAACCAATATTATATTATTAATTCATATTCTATTACTAAAAATCTAATGTTCGGCCAAAGTACTTATATCATGATAGGTGTATCATTAATGGACCACAAGGGGGTCTCTATGATTTATATGGTATGTTTATTGACCATATAATATAAAAATACAAAGAGAGATGGTAAATGTCAAACTATTTAACTAAGAGTTTAATATAAATGATAAGGTCAATATTGTGACACGAACCTATCTAAAATCTATTGGTGGAAAGGATTTCGACCTATCCCCACCTTAAACTTTAGATAAACCACTTTGAAGACATTAGAAACCGAATATGGATTTAATATAAATTAATATTTCTATCTTTTCATATGGTTCCTCTCACCCCTCTTATAAATGACACTTCCACTACTCACTAACTCACACCTTCAAAGCCTTTTGGATCGGCCAAACCCTTCCTAAATATCCTCCAAACTTCCCTCACATCAACCTAGGGGCCTTAGTTTGATTAGAAAGAAAACCTATGGAGCCCTTTTGAAAAAATCAAAAGGAAGAACCCGAAGGAGAGGTAATGTTTTCACCACCCTCTTTCAAGTTCCTTTGGTCATCAACATCTTCTTTCATGGTTATTTCCATTATAAAATAATAACTCCAGTATCTTCTATATACTGTGATGTTATTATAATTATGTTACAACCATATGCATAATTATATCCATCTTTTGAATGACATGTCAGCATACGTGCATACGTATGACTTACCGTCTCCACGTCGTGGTGTAACTGTTATTCAAAACATTATTATTTGGATGGGTATGATAATGTTCTGTAATTCAAGTAAATTATAAATATAACATTATAATTATTGTGTATATATGATATACCATCCAATTATATAATATTTTAATATCAAAAGAATGATATTGCTGCTCGTGCGTACGTACGGACTACCTTCTCCATGAACGCAATGAGATTCATTCCCCATCATATCCATGCAAGTCTAATTCTCAAAATATGATTAAAAATAATGTTTAAGGACTTGATATCATTCTGTATATGAATAAGATACAACCTATCAATAACAAACATGACTTATGTAACAAAACATAAAAAATAAAACGAGTATGTTATCTCTCGAAAACGACGATAATACTAAGATATTATTAACAATGCAATGTTAAAAGACCATATATGATATGATATTAATGAATATGATTCTTGTATAATATAATAACAACTATTTCCCCATTATACAGGAGGTTAAACCACACGAAACTAAGGAAAAGCTCTAGGTAAGGGTTATTTTCTCAATCTCACTATTGTCTGGGATTGTTCATGGGTAAGTAGTTTATGTGACATAATTATCATCGATACCCATATTTCATAAAAAATATTTTCAAAGGGAATATTTTAAGGTTTTATGGTAGGGTATATTCAACTAGATCATCATTTTTAATGTCTTAAAGATTTTTCTTTCTAAACCCTTATAATCAATGTCCCTGTTTTCTAAATGATTTTAAGGATTTATTTATATGGACATGTATTTTTTTAAATGAAAATTATTTTCAAAATTTATAAATTGGTATGGGAAAATTTGATTCAAAAATCATTCTTAAATGACTTCCTTTATAAATTTTGAGATCTTTAAACGATTTCATGAAAAAGGGGTATTTCTCTAAAAGCATTCTGCTGATCATTTTCATCTATGTCAACATCCATTGGTGCATTTTAAACTTGTTTGAAGTTGATTTATTATTATAAAAAACTTCCTTATTGTATTGAAGGTTTGGTGATATGTTTGATTGTGGATGTGTTATTTTTATACCATTAATTGTTTATGGTGAATGTTTTGACATTTCTTATGAAATTTTTAATACGAAGGTTTATGTTATTTTGAAAACTATTCATATGTGGAATGCATTGGACTTAATATGTGACTGGTGGAGCCCGCTATTTCTTCTCGATGCATCGTTATGTCTCATGGGACAAACTAGTGTCTTGGCACAAGACCTTGACAAAATCTTATTTGTATTCTTGGCACAAGTTCTTGACTATGTGATTATGATAGTCTGGAATTATGCATTCTGTCATTATGAAAGTTTTTATTGATATTACATGTGATTATTCAAATGTAGAATATCCATGTAAACAAGTAAATGCCATTATTTCATTTTATCTTTTCCATGTTATGCTGAAGTTAATATTTAAAAGGTGTTTGTTTTAGTTATACAATTCCATAAATGTTAATGTATATTTACGAAAGTTTCTGCTATATTTTAATCCTTACTGAGAATCTGAGCTCCCCGAATTCTTTGTTTTATTTTTCCCAAGATGTGAAGAAGTATTTTATGAATGACCTGTAGGGATACTGTGAGGGGATATGAGTGTGGTTTATGTAGACAATATGTTGATTTTGTTTTTCAATTTATGTTGTAATGTAAACTTTATGAATGTATCTAGTGATTCCCTATCCACTAAACTAATCGGACATTCGAGACATGAACATTTATGATCATACCAATATTATGTACTAATCCACTGACTCCGTGTAACTAGGTCGGGGTGTTATAGTTGGTATCAGAGAAGTTTAGTACAAACCCTGGAAGCTAGATTTAGATAAACTCTGATTAGAGCACATATGTCTAAGATGGACTTTGAGGATTAGTATAGAAGAACTTCCTAGAATTTTGGTATTGTAGAGATTTTGTGAGTTATCCTAGCAATACATCCCTATCTGGATACGAGCTGGTAGAGATGCCTCGGGCACAGATGTACCTAGGGGTAAAACCCAAAAACACCGCAATGAGATATACTCGAACAGAAAATGGTGCACTACAACGAGCCTTGATGCACTCTTGGTTACGACACACCCGGAGGATATGCATAGGATAATTATCATTCTCATTACAAATAATTATGAAGGGATTATGAGTATATACTTCTTCAATGAATACATCTTCATGATTATGGATTATATTTATAAACTGTTCAATTTATGTTAGGTATTTTAAAGGTTTGGAAAAATTCCTTACAATTAAAAAATTGACATAGTTTATGCCATTGTATAAAAATGGAGCCTATTAGAAGGAATGTGAACTCTAGCAATACGTATGATCAAAAGAGTAAGAAGGATTATTTCTTTCACTGTATTATGCCAACATTTTCAAGGGAAATATTCTCCCATGTATTCTCAACATAAAATAAATTGTATCATGTGTTAATAAGATAAGTAATAAATTCACTGAGTTATGCGGCTTTGAAGGGAAGCCAGATAAGAAAATCATGAAATAGAGAATGACGAATAAATGGAAGAGGGAAAGGAATAATTTTCCCATATGTGATAACTATGTGAAAAAACACCCAGGAAATTTCTTGACGGAAATGGGAGTTTGTTATAAGTGTCGAGAAAAAGGTCACCATTTACGAGACTACAAAGGTAAAAAAAGGTTTCAGATGTACAATGCTTCATCTACAAGTAGTTGGGACACTACGCGAACCAATGTCCAAATCATCAGAGTATGCCTCAAATGATACTATTGGATAATTATCAAGTAATGATACTACCATAGATGAGGAGGAATGATTAGATTTCTAATGTTGTTATAAGATAATTATTTCCTTTGAGTGTTGTATCAACAATGTACTGGTTATAATAATAATGGAGTATATAAAGATTGTACTACAATACTATTTCTTTAAAGACCTGAGATTGTGTGGAACCAAGAAATGTGACTACATAGCAGGTTAAATTTTTTGAGAATATATGTTTGAGAGAAAGATAAAACACAATAGGGTTCTTATACCGAGGTAGTGATTTTGGAATAATACATGATTGATTTTTATAATTTATTTTGGATATTCTTGACTACCTTGAAACTGATTAATGATTAGTATATTCCATCATTGTTGGAGTTTACAACATTTTTGGATAGAAGGATTATATCTAGTATTCTATAAGGAATAAGGGATCATGAATGTAATCAATAATTTTTTATGTTAATTAAGGATGTTGTAGTGTTTTAATAGAATACAAGATGAAGGTGTTCGCATATTATTATGCGGAAAAAAGAATCATCATTATGTTTACCTTCCTTATAAATTTTGGACTGTGAGTTTGGAAAAAAGTATTTTGGATAATTCTAGTTTGGGATTATTTTTGGATTTCCATAAAAGGACAACCCGGAGGTTGGGCGGCAACCCGTCGCGTCCGGTAAGGCCGTGAGACATGATCCCGCAACCGAAGGGCGACAAGGGTCTATCACCTAACAGTGGCCCACATGATGTCCTGGAATAAATAATGTTGTTTTTTAAAGGGGTTCGGTAGATGAATTAAAAATTCATTTTTTTTGGAACCCTATACAAATAGGAAAAATGGAATAATTTTTTTGGTTCTATTATCTTTTAGATTGAATGATGAGTTTGTGGTATAAATTTGTGAATGGATAGAACTATACTTGTCAAGTATATATATATATATATATTTCTTCTATTATTCTATGAAGAAATTAATTTTTAAATATTAGGTATGGTATCTTAATACTAAAAATGTGTTATCCTAATACCTTATGTTTTGTTTAATCAATGACATTTTAAATCATCATAGATTGATGGCTTTGAGCCACTAAATTCTAAAATCTTTTGTGAATGATGACCTCAATCACTACACATAAATATTTACGTTTTCCTCCAATTATATGCCTATAATTTCCACCAATTTTCTCCTGATAGAGATCATAATTTGGTGGTGACCCTTTCATTTCTCTTTTACTCTTATTACGACCAAATTTTAACCTAATTTCCCATGTAGGTTTTTCCCACAAAGATATTTTCTATTTTCAACCTTTTATTTTTGAATAACAATTTTAAATTGCAAGGATGCAATTTATTGATGGATGGAAAAATTTAACACCCCAAGATTTCATAGTGCATTATTTCTTCAAAATAATTCAATAACCTGCACTACACGCAACGCTGAGTTCAAGCGCACCACGACTTTCCAAACAAGTCATTCAAGAGTGTTTATGAATAATATTAACTGAATTTTGAACTTTATGTCATATTTATAAATTTAGAATCCATATTATGAGTTTCTATTACATAATTTAAGAACAAATTCATTTTTTCCATATAAAATAGATATTTTAAAAAAAAATGCACTTTTACCGACATTTAATGGTGAACCCTTTTTAAATCCAATATTTGAAACTATTATTTATTCAATTTAACAAAATAGACTCCTTATTTAGAATTGTGATATAATAATTTTGTTTAAATATATTTTTGGTGTTTTTCTGATAAAATTCATATTTGAGTGAATAATGAAAATTACTAAATTTTAATTAAAAACAACTTTTTTAATCGAAATATTTAATGGTGATAAAATATGAATTTGAGGGATTTTAAAGTATAATTAGATTATATTTTAACGATTTATTTAAATATTTTTCATTTGGAGTAATTTAAATTTCAAATTGTACATAAAGAAGTGTTAGTATTTTTATAGTTTTTATTTCATAAAAACCCGCTTTTTGGTTTTGACAACGAGAATTAATTTTAAATAAATAAATGCCAATTATATGTATAGAATTTAGAAAAATAGACCTCATTTTTGTTTTCATAAAATCAAAATTATCTTAGGGTTAATTTTTGGATTTTTTCTGAAAACATTCAATTTTTGATGAATAGTGGAAGACACTAAGTTATTGGTTAAAACCGACTTTTTATTTAAATATTTTTTTATTTTATTTAAATTTATTTTAGGTCAAAATAGATTCATAATACCTATATAAGTTCAATTTAATTCATTAGAGTCAGATTATAATAATTTAACATATATTTAAATTTCTTAGAACTTCTCATATTCCTTTACCCATCTCCTAGGTGATTTTTCAAATTCACATAAAACCTTATTTTACCACTTCTATGAGTGGAATTTAAAAAATCCCAGAGACATGGTAGATATCAGTAAGTAAAATTTGGTTCAATGATGTGAAAATAATTTTTGGTGAATAATAACTTTTTACTTTTATTTACCATGGTTAAAAGTAAATAGGATAATTAAGGGTAAAATGATTTTAATATTACCCTAACACAAGTCTTAATTCTATTTTACAAGTATATCAAGACCAGAAACAACCTTAGGAATAAAAATTATCATTTAGGTCCACTTTTATTAGATTAGGACATTTATTATTATTTAATTAAACGAAGAGTGAAAAGAGTTAAAATCAATGTTTAATTAATAAAACAATTTTAATATAGGGTTATACACAAGATAAATTCGATTGTAAATATTCATTAGAAAGAAAAAAAGATTTCCTACTTAATGGTATTTTATTTATAATTTTTAGACATTAAATAATTTAATTTATTTATGTCACAATGGTGATCCGGTAATTACCAAATTAATGAAATATTAAAATAATCGATATTATAAATACTCAAACAAATGTAATTTGAGACTTTTTATGAATTCCACTAATTTTCTAGGTTAATATGACATATTAGGACTGTTTATAGGAAATTTTACGAAGTTATAATGTTGTTATTAATTTTTCTATAACAAAATACCCAATATTGTCAAAATTGACATAAAAGAGTTTTTTAAAAAAATATTATATTATTAAATCATATTCTATTCCTAAAAATATATGTTTCGGAGAAAAAACATATATCATGATAGGTGTATCATTAATGGACCACTTTGGGTTCTTTTGAATTTATATAGTAAGTTTATTAACCATATAATATATAAATAAAAAGAGCCATGGTAAATGTCAAACTATTTTACTAAGAGTTAAATATAAATGATAGGGTTAATATAGTGACCCCAACCTATCTAAAATATAGAGGATGAAATTATTTGGACCCATATCCACCTTATATTTTATATAATCCACTATGGATACATTAAAAACTGAATATTGATTTATTATAAAATAATATTTCTAGCATTTCATAAGATGCCCCTCACCCCTCTTATAAAAGGGAACTTTCCCTACTCACTAATTCACACATTAAAAGCCTTTTAGCTCGGCCAAACCCTGCCCAAATATCCACAAACTTTCCTCAAATCATCCTAGATGCATTAGTATGATCAGAAAGCCATCCTAAAGAGCCCTTTTGATCAAATCAAAAGGAAGAACCCGAAGAAGAGATAATGTTTTCACCAACATCTTTCAAGATCCTCTCTTCTTCAACATCTTCTTTCTTAGTTATTTAAATTCTAAAATAATAACTCCAGTATCTTCTATATAAAGTGATTTTATTATAAATATGGTTCAACCATATTTAATATTATATGCATCTTTTTAATGACATGTCTTCATACGTGCGTACGTACGGCTTACAGTCTCCAAGTCATATCATAATTGCTATTCAAAAAATTATTCTTTGTATGGGTATGATAATGATGTGTAATTGAAGTAAATAATAAATATAAAATTATAATGATTCTATATATATGATATAAAATCCAATTATATATTATTTTAACATTAAAAGAATTATATTGTCGCTTGTGCGTACGTACGGACTACCGTCTCCACGAACGTGATGAGATTCATTTCACATCGTATCCATTCTAGTATAATTCTCATTTGATGATTAAAAATAATATTTATGGACTAGATAACATTATTTTTATGTATTAGATACAACCTATCAATAACAAACATGACTTATGTAACAATACATATAAAAGAAAACGAGTAAGTTAACACCCGAAACAATGATAATACTAAGATATTATTAACAAATAAATGTTTGAAGACCATATATGGTATCATATTAATGTATATGATTCTTTTATAATATAATAACAACTATTTAACCATTATATAGGAGGTTAAACTACCTGCAACCCATGTAATGTACAAGGTAAGGGTTATTTTCTCAATCTCACCATTGTCTGAGATTGTTCATGTGTAAGTATTTTATGGGACATAATTATCATTGATACGAATATTTCATAAAAAAATGTTTTCAAAGGGAATATTTAAAGGTTTTTTGGGAGGGTATATTTAACTAGATCCTCATTTTTAATGTTTAAATGATTTATCTTTTTGAACCCTTTTAATAAATGTCCATGTTTTAAAAATAATTTTAAGGATTTATTAATATGTACATGAATGCTTTTAAATGATAATTATTTTCAAAAGATTCAAAGTGGTATGGGACACTTTGATTCAAAAATCTCTTTTAAATGACTTCCTTTATAAATTTTTAGATTTTTAAACGATTTTAGGAAATGGGGGTATTTCTCTCAAAGCATTTTACTGATCATTTTCATCTATGTCAACATCCATTGATGGATTTTAATCTTGTTTGAAGTTGATTTATTATGATACAAAACATTTAAATTGTATTTAAGGTTTTGTGATATGTTTGACTATGGATGTGTTAATTTTATACCATTCATGGTTTATAGTGAAAGTATTGACATTTCGTATGCTTGTTTTAATACATATGTTTATGTTATGTTTAAACCTGTTCATATGAAGAATTCATTGGACTTAATAAGTGACGGGTGGAGCATGCTATAGCTCCCCGATGCATTGGTAGGTCTCATGAGACAATGTAGTGTCTTGGCAGAAGGCCTCGAAAAAATATTATTTGTAGTCTACCTACAAGGCCTTCACTATGTGGATATGATAGTCTTGCATTATGCATTCCATCATTATGAAAGTGGTTATTGATATTTCATGTGATTATTCAACTAGTAGAATATCCATGTGAATAATTAAATTGAATTATTTCAATTTCTCATTGTCATGTTATGCTAATGTTAATATTTAAAAGGCATTTGTTTTAGTTATTCAATACCTTAAATTTTTATGCTTATTTTCGAATGTTTGCGATATATTGTAATCCTTACTAAGCATATGAGCTCACCCCTTTCTATTTTTTATTTTTCCCAGAATATGAAGAAGTATTTTATGAATGACCTGTAGGGATATTATGAGGGGATATGAGTGTTGTCTAAGTTGACAAGATGTTGTTGTTGTTTTTTCACTTTATGTTGTAATGTAAACTTTAAAAATATATCTAGTTATTCCAAGGCTACTAAACTAATAGATGCTACGAGACTTGATATTTTTTTATCAGGCCAATGTTATGTAACAATGCACTGACTCTGGATAACTGGGGTCGGGGTGTTACACTCATTTCTCCAATTTTTCTATACACCCTTGTATCACAAAAATATATAGAGATTTGAAGGTACATTTTTGGTGGGTCAAAATAAAGAGGAAGATTGCTAATTAAGTGTCATGATGTATGGTTTGTCAATAGTAATACCCAATTTTTGAAAGTTGATAATTTTTTTTTTCAAAATGAACTTCATTATTTGATTCAAGATATCAAAATTATCTTAGGGTGAATTTTTGGTATTTTTTTTGAAATCATTCAATTGTTGATGGTTAGTGGAAAACACTCCATTATTTTTTAAAACCGATATATTATTTAAATAATTATTTATTTTATTTAAATTTATTTTAAGTAAAAATATTCCCATTACACATTTATTTGTTCAATTTAAGTCATTAGAGTCATTTTATAATTAGATTAGATGTATAAAAATTTATTGAAATTCTTAACATCATATACCCACCTTCAAGACACATTTTCAAATTTGCATAAAACCTAATTTTACAACAACATTGAATTTAATTTAAAAAATCATAAAGGCATGGTTGACATAAGTTTGTAAAATGCGGTTTAATAAGATGAATATAATTTTTGGCGAATAGTAACTTTTGAATTTTATTTACCACGATTATTTGTAATTAGGGCAATTGAAGGGGAAAATGATATTATAATTACCATAAAACATGTCCTAATTCTATTAGATAAGTATATTTATACCTCATTCAACCTTAATAATAAAATATGATCCTATTCTATCCACTTGGATTATATTAAAAATATTATTATTATTTTATTTAAAGAAGAGTTTAAATTGTTAATTTCACATTTTAATAAATAAAACATTTTTAATATAGGGTTATAAATAATATAAATTCGAAAATAAATATTAATAATAAATATAAAAATATTTCCTAAATAATTTTGTTTTATTTAAAATTTTTATAAATTAAATAAATAAATTTATTTATGACAAAATGATGAGTTTGTAGTTACCTTATTAATAAATGATTAAAATAATTAATATTATAGATATCCAAATAAATGAAAATTGATAAATTTGTTGAATTAGAATACTTTTTTAGGTTATTATGACATGTTAGGGTTTATTAAATAATTTTTTTTCTATTTGATAATGTTTTTATGAATTTTACAAAAAAAATATACCAAATAGTTTGAAAATTGATATAAATTATTTTTTAAAACAAATACTATATAATTAAATGAAATAATATTCCTAAAAATTGATGGTTCAGCCAAAGGACTTAGATATGGTTATCTATGTCAATAAGGAACCACATGGGGTTCTCTTCACTTTTTATAGTGAGTTTATTTACCATATATTATAATAATACAAAAATACATGGTAAAAGTTAAACTATTTAACTAAGAGATAAATCTAAATGATATGGTTAATATGGTGACCAAAGGCTATATAAAACCATTTTATAAGATGTTCTATACTCCTACCCACCTTATCCAAGAAGTAAAGACTTTTCAAACTATTATAAACAATTTTTTTAATAATTTAATATTTAAAGATTTTCATAATGTGAACCTCACCACACTTATAAAAGGGTACATCCCCTTCTCTCAATGTCACTCCTCCAAATCAATTTGGATTGGCCTAATCCAGATCAAATGTCTTCCCAACCACCCTCACATAATACTAGAGGCCTTACATTGATTTAAATCCATTTTAAGGAACCCTTTCCATCAAATCAGAAGTAAGCACCCAAAGAATAGGTAATAAATTATCACCTCATTCAATGTTCTTTTCTTCTTACACTTGTTATTTCATTATTTTTTCCGTACCAAATTAATAAGTCAAATACCTTATAAATTCTGTGATATTATTATAAATATTTTACAACTATATTAATTATTCTATCCATTCTATGAATGATAAAGTCACCGTACGTGCATTTGTTCATCTTACCGTCTCCACATCGTGGTGTAGTTTATTATTCAACACATCATTATTTGGATGGGTATAATAATGAGTACAATTAATTTCAATTATAAATATAACATGTTATTTATTTTTATATATGATATACCATCCAATTACATATGATTTTACCACCAAAAAATGATATTGTCGCTCGTGCGTACCTATGGATTACCGTCTATAAAAATGTGATATGATTCATTTCCCCAGCATAAACATTCATGAATAATTATGATTTTATGATTAAAAAAATTGTTTAATAACTTAATATAATTATGTATATGAATAAAATACATCCTACCCATAAAAAACAAGACCTACGTTAGAAAAAATATAAAGTAAAATTAATTACTTAACACCCGAAACAATGATACTACTGAAATATTATTAACAAAGAAATATTAGAAGATCATATCTGATATCATTATTTTTTATGTGGTTGTTGTATAATTTAATAACAATTATTTTACTATTATAGAGGAGGTTAACTTACCCTAACCCATGGAAATTTACAATTTAAGGGTTAATTCTACAATCAAATTATTTATCTGCAGTTGTTTATATGTAAGTATCTACTTGGAATTCTTTATCATCCACATCAGTGATTATTAATAATGTATTTCAAAATATTTTTAATATCTTCTATATCATGGGTTATATTATTTTATAACTTTTTTTAATTTTTATAAATTGTTTTGAATGAAATATTTCCTTCATTTACCAAAAAATGTACTTTATAATCTTTTCGACAAAATAATGTAAGCATGTTTTTTTAACTTTTATGGTGGGTGCAGCTAATTTTAACCATTATAACACCTTTGAATAATAACATACAAGATTATAAGAATATTTTCAAAATAAAAATTTTCTTTTATAATTATGTATTTATTTAAAAATAGAAAGATATTTTTCTCTCAATTTTTTCTGATTTCATATTTATCAGCATCTTCTGATGGATTTTACACTTATTTGAAGTTGATTTATTATGATACAATATTCCAAATTGTATTGATGGTTTTGTGATATGATAGACTGATGATGTGTTATTTTCATACCATTCATGGTTTTTGGTTAAATTATTAAAATTTTCTTTGCTAGTTTTGACACATATGATTATGTTGGGTTTCATCCTTTTTATATGAGGAAGTTTTTGGACAAAGTATGTGACAGGTGGGGCCGCTATAGCTTCTTAATGCATTGATAGGTCTCCTAAGAAAAAATTTTGTCTTATCATAAGGCCATGAAAAAATATTATTTCTATTCTTGGCATGAGACCTTGACTATATGGTAATGATATCTGGAATTGTGCATTCCATCATTAAGAAATTAGCTATTGATATTATATGTGATTATTATATTAGAAGAATATCCATGTGAATAAGTAAATGGAATTATTCGATTTATATTTTCCATATTATGGTGATGATTATGATTAAATGTTTTATGTTTTAGTCTTATACATTGCCTTAAATTTTTATACTTATTTATGAAATTTTCCACTATATTGTTATCCTTACTGAGAATCTGTGCTCACCACTTTTTTATGGTTTATTTTTACCAGGACATGAAGGAGTATATTACGATTAAACTATAAGAATAGGCTAAATAATTTGAGTGTGTTCAAAGGGGACACAATATTTCTGTTGTTTTTATTTCATATGGTAAATCCTATTCATGTATCTAGTACTTACATAACTACTAAACTAGTCGGTCATTCGATACTTGATCTCTTGGGATCATGCTAATGTTATGAAATAATGCACCAAATCTAAGTAATTGGGGTTGTGGAATTACAAATCATATACAGTTAAAAATTTCATTATAAATCATTCTTGAATAGTAAATACAGTCTTTAAATTTTTTTTATAAAACATGTACATAAAGGATAAATTTCATTTTACAAAGAGAGAAATAATTAAATTTTCATTAAAATTATATTTCAATCTCTTAAGTTCTTAAAGATGGGTTAATGAAAGAAAAATATATGATTTATATATATTACAATCTAATTCAGTTAATCATGAGTTTATTTAGAGGTATATCATGAAATTTCATCATTGTACGTGTAGTCATAAATATTTCTAATAAACAGCTAGATTGTAAAATAAAACTCTTAAAATTTTTAGAATTTTGGAATCCTAAGACCGATGATAAAATGAACAATTTATGGTTATATAAATAATAATAATTTTAAAATTTACCATTATTAAATATATTCTTGGGTAGTACATACATCACATAAAATTAACAAATTGTGAATATCAAATGTGTCTCACGGAAAGAAAAGTGAGAAGAAAATTCCTTACACCTCATCTACCACTTCTTTTGTATGTGTACAAACCAACTGTATAATAAAAATTTGTTTTTGATATATCAATTATAGAATCATGCACAAATATATCACACAATTTTTAATATATTAATAACCTTTTACAATCCATATATCAATAATTTTACACTAAAATCACATCTCTGGATGATAACTTCATCGATTTTCATGCTTGTTTTGGTTAAGTAGTTTTGGTCCATGTACATTGATTACGTTTCTATAATCTCAATATTGGTAATCTCGATATAAATATCATATTAAATAATTTTATACATACATAATGACATCATTAAATGTTATATATCGAAAAATTTATTTCATCCTTTATAAAGATGGTAGGACATACATAAACATGAACAATATTTGAATTTTTTTTAACAGATGGAATAAATAAAATGTATATAATAATTATCATATATAGAATATTTTAATTCTTATGTATCATTTATATATATTCATTTAATATATAATAATTACAATAAATATCAAAATGATATGAAAATTCTGTCACATCTTTTTTTATAGGAGGTAGTTCACATTTACGTATGAGCAAAATTTTACTTTTTAATAGATTAGAGGGTAATTTAAAATTTATGATAACATAATTACATGAGATTAATTATTTAATTAATATCATATATATATATATATATATAATTTAATTCCACCATTATATTCATCTATGATAGGTGGTGGTTGAAAAAGAATTACATCTATTTGTGAGGTGGCAGTCCGCCATACACGATATCGACTATATTGTTTCCCATTTAATGGAAGAAGAGATGGATATATGTCATACAACTAACATAATAAAATTTAGGTTTATATAATACACTCGGTTAAATATTTCGTCATGGATGAATAATATTTTGATGAGTTTAGGGATGAAAAAAAGTGAAAATTCATGGTTAAGTAATAAACTATTCCTCAAAGAACCAATTTAGGTTTATTCCTTATTCATTCCCATTATATTTTTTTAATAAAAATAGTAAATATACAAATTTTTATTGATTTTAAGATTATAATTAGTCATGTATCCAATGAAATAAAATTCACATGAAATGTGGATATGAGAAGAGAAGGGTGTCGTTATATAAGTGTGGAAGGAATCCACTATGGAATTTCCCAAATGAGTCTAAAAGGATAATGTTGCTTTTCAAAAACAAAAGAGTCAAAATTAATATATATTATAAATTTTTATATCATAAGGTGTATATATGTCAATAAAACAAGACATATTGAATATTATTTGAAAAATATTCCCTTATTATTTTTTTAACTCCATCAGTAAACCAGTTTTTACCTTAATCTTTATATTAGATTTTTACTAATTTTTTCTATTAATTAAGGGAAATGATTAAGTTAAAAATATTTAAAAAAATTCTTACATATTATTCATGATATGGAATCAATTTTGACGAATTAAATTCCATTATTTTTTTTAATTTTTTTTTAAAAATAATCATGTAGGAGTGAAGAGGAAATGTTTTTCCAAAGAAAACTGTTTCATAGGTATATAATGTTTTATGAGAAAAATTAACATAAATTAGATACCAATTATCTAAATTAGATTATTAGTAATATAATTGAACATATTTTTCTTCAAAACCCACATTCAAATATAATATTTATTTTTAAATACTATTATTAATTATGGAAATTTAAAAAATCAATATTTTTACTAATCAACAAAAAAGTTATTCCTTTTTGAACATTTTTTGAAATTCCAGTTGATATAAAATAGAAATTTTCATTTAAAAAACTATATTCATTTCATTGAAACTAATTAAAAAGTTTCAAAAATCTATTTAATATAATTGCATAAAACATGGTGAAATAATATCATAGAAAATATATGTTTTAAGCATAAAAATGGATTTATTCTTGTCTCATACGTAGAAAATACTATTTTATAAATGATAAAAAAAAATTTATTAAATATATATTATATAAATTGAATTAAAATCATTGAAATATAGTAGAAAAATTAATTTATTCAAATAAAAACACATTGCATGATTTTTAATAGTTTTTCTGAAAACCATTTCTTATACATTAAAATAACATGTATTTTCATTTCAAATTAATTAATGACCACTAAATTTTAATTATAAAAGTGAAATAAAATATAAATATAATTGTATTATATTTATTATTCTTATTCTCTAATGTAATAACTATGTTATGAAAATATCGTTGAATAAAAATATTTTAGTTAAATATCTATGTTCAGTTAGAATCAGTGGTGCATGTAACACTAGCTCTCGAGAAAACTAAATTTATTTTCCCAAACTATTTCATAAAGACTTATGGTTTTACCTGAACCATAAGATTAACTAATAATATTTGAACCATATGATATAATGGTATTTATATATGTTTCACCCCCTTCATAAGGTCGATCATAAAGTAAATCCATCTATTATGAAGGAGTCCTATGAAATCATCTAGAGAGACATCCTAATAAAGGTCCATTAAAAAAATAAATGAATATAGGGAAACCTCGTCATCTACCATGATAATCATACTCAATACCTATTTTTTATGTACACATACTTTCACATATAACTACCGAAATAGGAACCCATATCAACAATGGAAGTTTCATCAACCATTTCATAATGTACAGGAAGAAGTCCTATACTTCAATCATCCACTAGATCATTATTGATTGTTATGAACTTGTGATGAAACTATGGGTATTTCATCAATTAAATGATTTGACTTATATTTCGTAACATTAGATGATGGTTTATCACAAACATCCTAAATTTCTAGAACCTGGCATCTACCTGCATAGTTAATGACACACACCATTGCAAGATGGGTCACATTAAAATGAAAGTATCTCACTTTACCCACTAGTCCATGAAATTTGGTAATAAATCAAAGGTATAATCAATAAATTCAATTAATTCATCATTATCCTATGTGATTTAGGTAACCTAGATAGATAATGTATTCTAGTTCTAAATGTCTATATAACAGTCATCCACTTTCATGTAAAGTTCATCTCATAAAACATAAAATATGAAGAAAACTCTTAGTTTGGGTGGTTATGTTTCCTAATCCACAACATTAGGTACAAGAGAAAGCTTAGTTTCATCCTCTTTTATATTTAGTTATAGATTAAAAAATTCCCCCTTACATTATAAATTTTAACTGCTTCGATCATTGGTCTCCTCAAATATCATATAGTGATCATTTTATTAATTGAAAATGTAATTTTACAATTCCTTTAACAACAATTTAATGATATTAGTTCAGAATGTTTATAGGATCACACATGTGATTTCAATAAGAAGATGTATCTGATGAGGAAACATATAGTGATAAATCACAATCCTCATAGTCCTAACCAAGGCCCAATATTGAATCCTTGTACCTACACATTATTTAAAATCACATATATATATATAAACATATATGCTCAATTTATTAAAATCCTATTGTAATCAAAATATATCATAAGAATCACATAGCATGATTTTTAATAAAAAAACACACATATATAAAAAGAATCATGTTTATAATTCATGTGATCGTACATGTCTTTTCATGATGTATGAATGAACCAAAATCCAATAAACTGTAACAAAATAGCATACTAAGGTTTTATATGAAACCATTATTCCATTAAAATAATAGTAGTTCAATAACTAGTAACTAAGAGGTGTTTCATATAATAAGTTTCTCTGGACATTTTTGACACCCCTAACAATGTAAAATATAGACTAAATCATTTCTATCATTATTAAAAAATATTCATGAATAAAAGAAAATAGAAAATACAATAGCATAAAACATTTTAATTCCCATAACTAAATCACCCATTCTAGGAAAGACTTCCATGTAACCTCATATGCACCTACCTATACACAAATATTTTATCATTAGAGGGAATAATCAATATATCTCTCAAATAAACATTCGTGAAATTATTATTTGTTTTTTACATGGAAGTTAGATCTATAAAAAATTAATGATAATTTTCATCATCCCAACCATATTGATTTATGTATTCCATCCTTACAGACTAATCATACTTAGTACCATACTTTTTAGCATATGGGAAATTAAAATATAAGAATTTATTATATCATATTCTTATTATGGATAAACATGGATGATATCAGACAATAATTATACTATTTTAATACATATTAAATTTGACCGGGGATGGGGAACTACAAAGCTACAAATAACCACATAAACATAGAAGCCAGGAAGACATGAACTCAAGACCTCCCCAAAACATCAAAGAGCATTTTCCCACTAGGCTAGGCCCTGTGGGCATATCAAACAATAATATTATTTATGAATATCATTAGAAAAAATGTTTGAGAACATTAAAATATAAATATAATATAATAATAAAAAATTCATAGATCATAATCATGAATCATTATAAAAAAATTTAATAAGTAACAATATATTTGAATCAATTCAAAAAAATTCATTATCCTTGACTTCAAATAATAATAATGAAAACATTTCAGAAACTTTTGGCACAATTATAGTACTATAAACCGTTACATATATCATGTTTATCTATTTATACCATCATAATATATTAGTTCTAGTATCACCCCATTTTTCCTAATCTTACTCTATTTTCCATACCTTGAAATTTTTTATTGTGGATAGAAAAATAAAAAATTTTATATAAATATCATGGAGAGATAAGGATTTTCCCATAAAATAATTAAAAACGTACATATAAGTTAAATGAGGTATAAAACATTCATTGTATCATCATAGTATAACCCAGTTAAAATAAATATGATTTGAAAACACCCAATCATAATAATAATAATTCATCATAAGAAATATTAAATATGGAATCATTGATCTATATCTCTAGTAAATAGTAAACATAATTACATGATTATTTCATAGATGATAAATGTCATTAAAAGACAATTTGATGACATATTGGGAAAAATGATAAAATGAAATTTTCCTCTAATAAAGTGTTTATAAAATTTACTAGAATATTTATAAAATATTTTCCATTTAAAAAAAATTCAATGTAATATTTAAATAAATGAATGGTTATTATTTTGATAAAATCTATTTAGTTTGTGTATGTTAAAATAAAACATTCTTTTCACAATTTTATAAAAAATAAAAAATTTTAAGATTGGAAAACATTTCTAAATAAGGAATTTTAAATCATTGGAAATTATTTCAAAATGTAGTGAAAGACATTGTTTAAAAAAAATATTACATGTGACAACAGTCATAAAATAATTAACCATATTAATGTGGGAGAAAACTAAAACAATGAGATAGAAAATGTGGTTGGCTTTTTATTGAAAATGTTTTCTTAATAAATTTAATTTATAAATATGAAAAATTGTACTAATACATGGAAAATATTAGAATAAATATAGAAGAACAAAATTTATAGGATTTAATGTGTATGACCCATAAGATTTCCATCAATTGAAATTTTTTATAGAGAATAACAAAATGAATTGAGATTGTAACCTAAACACTTTCTTCAAATACAATATTCATTATAAAATCTATAAACTAAATTATAGTATATTTAAATATATTATATTATATAATAAAATAATATAGATAATTGTAATATCATATATTATCCACTTATAATATTTCAACAACCATTTATTAATAATTTTTTTTATTAAAATCATCATTTTTGCATGTAAACCATTTTTCATTTCATGTATGTAATGTTTGGACAGTTTCCGATCATTAATCTTGATCATGGTTCCCACATCTCCAAAATTTGGTACCTTATATAAATATAATATATATTTATTATATATATATTTTTATTCATCCATGAATGCTGGAGATATAAAAAGTAATTTCACCATTCATGAGGATGGTAGTCTATATGTACACATGAACATTGTTTTAGTCATCTAGAAAAAAAAAGAATGATTGATAAATATTTTTTTATCATTAATGAATAATTATTATGAAATATATTTCATTAAATAAATAATTATAATCACCAATTTGAGGTGGTTAAGGAAATTAATAACATTGCTACATGGAGGTGATAGTCCACACATACACAAGAGGGAAAAGTTCATTTCCCATTCGAAGGAAATAGGTGAAATATGGATATTACATAATCATAATAACACTTCAACATATTTATGAAATTTTATTATTGTTTATATTATGGATGTCGCGACCCGTCCCCCGGGGCCCGTGTTGTAACTACCCCAAACCCGCCTTCTATAGGCCAGGGGCTGGCGACTAGCACCAGAGGCGTAAATCCCTATAACCAGGAAGGAATTGCCTCTTTAAAACATAAACACAGACACAACCAGAGTACAAGTGGAAGTAAACACAAAGTAAAGAAGTAATAGGTGTGATGAAAGTACAAGGGGTTGGAAATACAAGCCCAACAGAAAGGTACATCTACAACTGAATGTAATGTAAAACTCAAGGACAACAGTTGAAAGGTGAAAAGAAACTCCTGGATTGTCCTCCAGGTTCCTACCTGAAGGGTAGGTACAGATTTCTTCCTCAGAACTCCACGTCCGTCAATCTCCTCCGGGTACCGACTCGTCGTGAGATCCACGTCCTTCTGTTTAATCGCGAGATCCACCTCCGGGTACCGACTCGTCGTGAGATCCACCTCTGAGTACCGACCAGATCTACAAGCCCCAACCATGATTAGTGATGTCCATCGTCTGCAACCATCAAAATGAGCTCTAGGAAAAGGTCGTGCAGGGGTGAGTATACGCTACTAAGTATGGACCTTGAGACCCCCGAAGGTCTCCCAGAATCAACAAAGGCTAACCACAAAGGGTAGATAACAATCAAGAAGTAACATCCAACACTACATAGGTATATGCCCATACATATACCTATGTTATCCGTTTCTACCCAACTCTGACTCATGAGCTTATGTACAACCCAGTCCACACAGGAAACCACTAATAGTCCACACAGGAAACCACTACCAGTCCACATATGAAACCACTACTAGTCCACATAGGAAACCACTACCAGTCCACACATGAAACCACTACCAGTCCACAAAGGAAACCACTACGATCCCACACAATAAACCAATACTAGGCAACATAGGAAACCACTACGAGTCCACATAGAAAACCACTACCAGTCCACACAGGAAAACACTATGAGTCCACACAAGAAACCACTACCAGTACACCCAGGAAACCACTATGAGTCCACACAGGAAACCACTACCAGTCCACATAAGAAACCACTACGAGTCCACACAGGAAACACTACCAGTTCACACAGGAATCCACTACTAGTCCACACAAGAAAATAGTACATGTCCACATAGGAAAGCACTACTAATCCACATAGTAAAATGCTACTAGTCCACACAAGAAAATAGTACAAGTCCACATAAGAAAACACTACTAGTCCACATAAGAAAAATAGTACTAGTCCACACAAGAAAAAAAGTACTAGTCCACACAGGAAAAATAGTACTATTCAACACAGGAAAAACATTGCTAGTCCACACAGGATACTAAGTCAATCATATCGATGATAATGATTGATAACTAAGAGTCAGTTCATGCAGGTATGCCACAAGAGAAGAAAGTGATTAGATGATCAACTGTAGCCACTAGATCATCTAAGCTGTTGGAACCACACAGGATCGATATGTACTATCCCCCGCAATGACCCACATAGGATCTGACCCACACGTGATCGATATACGCTGACCCACACAGAACTGCTGAGCGCGAACCCACACAGGATCTGTCCCACACATGATCGGTATGCGCTGACCCACATAGGATCGCTGAGCACGGACCCACACAATATCTGACCCACATAGGATCAGTATGCGCTGACCCACATAAGATCGCTAAGCACTGACCCACGCGGGATCGATAGTCGTCGTCGTCGTCGAACCCATGGAGGATTCCAGTACAGTAGTCGATGCAGTCGCAACCAGCTCTAGGGTTCCCTACAAAGCACGCTTGTTCCGGGAGGGTCCGCTCCATGATCCAAGAAGGTCGATACATCAACTGACACGAAGTCCGGAGTTGACGTATCCCAAAGTTTCGTCATGACAGTTGGAACACAACGCGACAGACGGTGCGTCAATCAGACGACCTGTCTGAGAGTTATTGACTTCTTTTTCTCAGGGGCTTGGTTGGTTTTTAAGTAAAAACCAACCCGACCGTACTCCAACTATGTTCAAACCTCGATCGGAGTAATACAAAAGGTCTTTCTCACTAAGTGGAATCCAAAAAAGTCGACGACACGTCAATCGGACGTCCGGAGCTCAAGATATAAGCGTTTCCGCTCTGACGGCCACGTTGGTTTCATGTTTAAGCCATCTCGGCTGTACCCAAAGTCCTCAGAAACATTGTGTATAATATATCTAAATGACCTTCTCGATCCAAGGATCGCATCACAACTGACGGTTCATCCATCGGAGGTCTGTAGCCCAGGATATGAGCATTTGAATGGAACTTTCCGAAAACAGGGGGTCTGGGCCCGGTCCGACCCGGCCCAGCACCTCCTGGGCCGGCCCGAACCGGGTCGACCCGAACCGGATCCTAGTGCGGCCCACTGGGTGCAGTCCGGCATAGCGTGGGGCGGCCCATCCCGGCGCAGCGCGGCCCGGCCAGGCGCTGCCGGTCCGCGGGTCGCTGTACCGGCGTGCGTGGACGTGGGGAAATCCCCCTTGATTGATGAAATACCCCTCCTTGGGGGGCCCACCTGCTGTTTGATCGGGGGTTTCAACCCCCGGTTTCCCAGGTCACGGCCAGAAAAATCTGGCCGTTTTGTTGAGTCGGCGGCCTGTAAGGTTGGCCACCTTCCTTGGCACCACTGCGGCCATTCGATTGCGGTTCTTCATGTCCCCAGCGGCCGGCGGTTCCGGCCGCCCCTACCTCTCCACCGTGGCCCCTTCAGCGATGGCTCGTCATGTTCGCCGGCGGCCGGCTGTTCCGGCCGCCCCCCATAGCGCTGCTGTGGCCGCTGCGGCACCCTCGCTATACCACGGCCAAAGGACGCGATTTATAACTTTTCCATCGTGGCCCAAGGGCCGCGGGTCTTCACCTCCACCGTGCCCAAAGGGGTCGCGGGTCATTTTCTCTGTCGCGGCCAAAGGGCACCAGGTTCTTCGGCTTCAGCGCGGCGCAACAGCGCCTCACTTCTTTGTCGCGGTCCGCTCCGGTCGCAGTTTCCTCATTTCTACACGGTGCGACTTTACCACGTCACCCCGCTCCAATCCGCAAAAAATCACAAACAACAAAGGGAGGAGGGTTGGCCATGTTTGTGCGGTCCGACCTCTTCACGTTAGTTTGAGAACAGGCGGGTATTTAATTTAAAAAGAACTCCAAAAATTTAATCATGTTTGTAAAAAAAACCCCTACCTCGTGAAACCGTTGGAGAACGTCCGCGTTTGAATGTGGGTTGTGTTCCTCGTTCCCGCATCAGGTTCCCATCGATGCCGCTCGCTGGTCTCCCCTTTGTTTCGGTGTCATCTATCACCTCTTGTTGGGTCGACTTCGTTTTCCAAGGGTCCAGCGTCGCGGTGATCCTTCAGCACTTCGCTTCTTGATGAAGCTCCCTGATACCCCTCCTCTAACTCCATATATATAGGATAGAGGTAGGATAAGTAACAGTGTGGGGAAATAATGGGGCTCCTTAATTAGGAAGCTTCCTAGTTTCTACAATGTTGTTGTTACTTTAGGTTGTCATGTCATGCCATTTAATGGCTTACACACCACCGAACCCACCCATTGAATTGGTCCACTAGAGGATTATGAAATTAAAATAACAAAAATTATTTTATTTCATTTCTTTTAAGAATTTTCAAAACATAACTTTTTCTCCAGACCTACAGAGGTCCAAGTAGAGTCTCGCATTGGCGAATCTCGGTGTTGCGGATTCAACGGTGCCCTCAGATTTCGTTTCCAAGCACCGGTTCAAAAGATAGAAAAACACGCTCATTCGTTCACTGAACGTACCCGAGCTAAACGTCGGAAATTGATTCCAGGCACACTGGGCCTCGGAATCAGGTGCCATCAAAAACTTGGCACTCGTAAAATTACAAAGAAAATAAGGAAAAAAATTCCTCGAAATTTAAAGGTCTTTACATTACTTCATCCTTACGGATTTACGTCCCTGTAAAGCTTCAACACACACTATGGATAGAAAAGTGGTACTGAGCACGCATCTGAGCCATCCGCTCCCATGTTCTCTCCTGGAGGTTCTTGTGCCACTAGTGAAAGCACACTAGAGGAATCGTCCGTCCACGTAGGACTCTCTTCTGTCGATCCCTGATCTCTACTGAATCCTCCGTGAATATCTCCATGTCATCGACATCCACTCCATGAGGTCGATGGTGTGTGAATAAATCGAGCACAAATCTCCTCAGCTGAGATACGTGGATGACATCATGCACCCAGTGCAACTGAGTTGGTAAGGTCAAGTAGTAAACCACCTCACCTACCCTGCTGAGGACCTAAAAGGTCCGCTGAACCTCGGAGGCAACATGCCGCCTTGGCCACATCTCCGCAGATCTCGATGAGGTGAGACCCGTATAAGGATGAGGTCACCATCCTCGAACTCCAGAGACCTTCACTTCCTATTTAGAACTGAAACATAAAACTCCTACTGCCACGAGGGTAAGGCTAGCCAACTCAAGAGTGGTCGACCGCACCATCCTATGCATGAGTTTATTCTACTGCCCTGGGTTCCCTTTTTGTTGACCAAAGAGAACCCATCCAATCATTGTATATAAACCACAACCTTTTTTCCTAATACAGTCAACGTGGGTATGAACTGTGAATCCAATCCATACCCAGATCAACGTCGTAAGGCCTCGATGCTGCCACCAAGATATTCCAAATGAAAATCTCGCCTCGAGGGTTAGATCACACCATCGGCGTAAGTGTGATTATCAATTCTCCTCCCAAAGGTATCTTCAGACGTGAGGGTCAAGTCCACGCGTTAACCAGAAAATCTAGGTCTGGGACAAGATTCGTGAAAGGAATGAATGATTGGTACCTATTTCTATTGATATGGAAGCTCGTAGTAGACATAGACAGTACCTCAAATAATTCTTAGAGCCCCTGGGTCACAATCCTTGACTGCATGTAGCCACTCTCTTCCCCTTCCCTCCAACTCCCTGAGCCTGGCGGGGACTACAAAGGCGGGTGGTTGTAACATGATGAAAAGTACACCACCACATGCTGCACTCCAAGCTCTGGTTCCATGTGTGCTGCTTGGCAGATTCATCTGTCCATAAAACTTCCTCTTCCTGAAACATTTTACACACCCAAGTCTCCGAGACTGGCACCAGTTTCCTAACTTCCCACTACTAATGTTCATTGTCTATAACCGATCAGCCAAAGAATTCACAACCACAAAGGTTCTCACTAGCACCCTAGCATAAATCAGAATGCATAGAGAAAGAAGTGCTGGCTCGGATGTCCTTTAAAATTTCCACACTCAGAAGTCCGAGCCCTGATGCACTGATCCCATCGTATTCATCGAGTATCAGTAACGATTGGTACCCCTTGTTGAGTGCTCAGCTACCGACATGTCATACTGTCGAAGCTGTAAAAGCTCCAGAAAACTCTTAGCCACCACCCCAAGCCAGTTCTCAGCCCCATACGAGTCAGGCTCGCCTCAGAACTTGAGGAATATCTGGTGATGAATCATATGTAAGGCACTAAGCCTACGAGTATCCATTACCGGTACCATCGGAAGTGTCTTCTGACCAATAGGTAGTGACATAGATGGTGCACTACCGAAGGTACTATCTCTGGAATTGGTCCACATACCAAAGACTCATCACTATGCGGACCAAACTCATGGTCACTCACTAGGAAACACTAGAATCAATTTCCACCATCCACTCCACTATTGACTCAACTAGGCGGAAAACTCTAGCAATCGCCTCCATCTAGTCCACTGCTACCCAGGAATCTGCCTCGCCTCGCAACCTCGGAGGCCTCTACTGCTGGAACACGTGAAACACGCCCTGTCAGCGTGAACCGTCAACTAATATGGCTGGAGGCATCTACTTCCTAATAGGTGGTGGTGCTGCTGGTACACCACCTGATGGTACCAACACAAATAGAGGGCCCTGTACCTGAGTCTCGTCGCTCGGTAGGCTGTCATCGTGTACTCTCTTTCGGGAACCCTAGATGGCTGCCTTCATGGGGCTATCCTTAAAAGAAACAGGTGTGCCACGGTCAAATGGTTATACCTGGTGAGATGACATAAATTAATCATAAAGAAAAAATTAAAACACACATTCAATCAATGTTTTAGTGCACTGAGTCTGAAATCAGAAGTCAGGGTCCTGGTGTATGGATACGTCGGCCGCCGCAACAACACTGGACTCCTTGGACTGATAACGACACTCAACACCCTTAACACTATTGCTTCACATAGAAGAAAGATCAGAGTCCTGAGTTCTATGGCAGAACCGAACTCCTCTGATACCAATTTGTCACGACCCGTCCCCTGGGGCCCGTGTCGTAACTACCCCATGCCCGCCTTCCATAGGCCAGGGGCTAGCGAGTAGCACCAGAGTCGTAAATCCCTATAACCAGGAAGGCATTGCTTCATTAAAATGTAAAAACACACACAACCAGAGTACCAGAGGTTGTAAAAACAAAGTAAAGCAGTAATAGGTGTGCTGAAAGTACAAGGGGCCGGAAATACAAGCCCAACAGAAAGGTACAACTACAACTGAAAGTAAAGTGCAACTCAACGACAATATGTGAAAGGTGACAAGCAACTCCTGGATCATCCTCCGGGTTCCTACCAGAAGGGTAGGTACAGAAGTCCCCCTCACCACTCCATGTTTTTCTATCTCCTCCAGGTACCGACTCGTCGTGAGATCCACCTCCGGGTACTGTCTAGTCACGAGATCCACCTCCGGGTTTCGTCTCGTCGTGAGATCCACCTCTGAGTACCGACCAGCTCTACAAGCCTCAACCACGATTAGTGATGTCCGTCTTCTGCAACCATCAAAATGAGGTGCGGGAAAAGGTCGTGCAGGGGTGAGTATGCGCTACTAAGTAGGGACCCCGAGACCCCCGATGGTCTCCCAGAATCAACAAAGGCTAACCACAAAGGGTAGATAACAATCACGAAGTAACATCCAACACTACTTAGGTATATGCCCATACATATACCTAAGTTATCATTTTCTTCCCAACTCCAACTCACGAGCTTATGTACAACCCAGTCCACACAAGAATCCACTACCAGTCCACACAGGTAACCACTACCAGTCCACACAAGTAACCACTACAAGTCCACATAGGAAACCACTACGAGTCCACACAGGAAACCACTACCAGTCCACACTGAAATCCACTACGAGTCCACACAGGAAACCACTATCAGTCCACACAAGAAACCACTACGAGTCCACACAGGAAACCACTACCAGTCCACATAAGAAACAACTACGAGTCCACATAGGAATCCACTACCATTCCACACAAGAAACCACTACGATTCCACATAGTAAACCACTACCAGTCCACACAGGAAACCACTACGAGTCCACACAGGAAACAATACCAGTTCACATAGGAATCTACTACCAGTCCACTCAGGAAAATAATACAAGTCCACATAAGAAATCACTACTAATCCACACAGGAAAACGCTACTAGTCCACATAAGAAAAC
This sequence comes from Viscum album, assembly GCA_963277665.1. NCBI lineage: Eukaryota > Viridiplantae > Streptophyta > Magnoliopsida > Santalales > Viscaceae > Viscum > Viscum album. The sequence continues at coordinate 1,225,417,667 of OY728127.1, read as the reverse complement.
AATACAAGTCCACATTGGAAAACAGTAATAGTCAACACAGGAAAAATAGTACTAGTCCACACAAGAAAAATAGTACTAGTCCACATAGGAAAAATAGTACTAGTCCACATTGGAAAAACAGTACTAGTCCACACAGGATACTAATTCAATCATATCGATGAAAATGATTGATAGCCAAGAGTCAGCTCACGCAGGTATGCCATAAGAGAAGAAAGTGATTAGATGATCAGTTGTAGCCACTGGATCATCTAAGCTGTTGGACCAACATAGGATCGATAGGTACTAACCGCCATAATGACCCACACAGGATCTGACCAACACAGGATCTATATGCGCTTACCCACACAGGATCGCTGAGCGTAGAGCCACACAGGATTTGACCCACACAGGATCGGTATGCGCTGACGCACACAAGATCACTGAGCGTGGACCCACAAAGGATCTGACCCACACAGGATCGATATGCGCTGAACCACACATGATCGTTGAGCACTGACCCACACGGGATCGATAGTCATCGTTGTCATCGTCGAACCCACAGAAGATTCAAGTACAGTAGTTGATGCAGTCGCAGCCAGATCTAGTGTTCCCATACACAGCACGCTCGTTCCGGGAGAGTCCGCTCCACGAGCCAAGAAGTTCGATACCTCAACTGACACGAATTCTAGATTTGATGTATCCCAAAGATCCTTCATGACAATAGGAACACAACGCGACAGAAGACACGTCAATCGGACGCCTGGTCTGAGAGTTATTGGCTTCTACATCCAAGAGGCCCGGTTGGTTTTTAAGTCAAGTCCAACACGACTGTACTCTAATGGCATCCAAACATCGAGCGGAGTAGACCAAATGGTTCGACTCACAAAGAAGAATCCAACAAAGTCTATGGAACATCAATCGGACGTCTGGACCTCAAGATATAAGCTTTTCCGCTCCGAGGGCCCGGTTGGTTCCGTGTTCGAACCAACCCGGCCATACCAAAAGTTTTCCTAAACCTTAAATGTAATATACCAAAACGACTGTCTCGATCCAAGGATCGCATCGCAAAGGATGGTTCACCAATCAGAGTTCCGTAGCCCAATATATGAGAATTTAAATGGAACTGTCCGAAAACAGGGGTTTCTGAGCCCGGTCCGACCCGGCCCAACACCCCCTGGGCCGGCCCGAACCTGGTCGACCCGTCCTGGGTCTGGGTCCTGCCCACTAGGGTGCGGCCCAGTCTAGCTGGCGCGGCCCGGCCCATCGCCGCTCAGCCCGACGCGGGGCGGCCCAGCCTGGCGCAGCCGGTCCGCGGGTCGCGGCGCCCACGTGCGCGGAAGAGGGGCTAGCCCCCTTGATTGATGAACCCCCCCCCCCCCACCCCCCTTGGGGGGGGGGGGGGGGGGGGGCTACCTGCTGTTTGACCGGGGGTTTCAACCTCTGGTTTCCCATGTCACGGCTGGAAAAATATGGTCGTTTTCTTGAACCAGCAGCAGGCGAGGCCAGCCGCCTTCCTTGGCACCGCTGCGGCTATTCGGCCACGATTCTTCAAGTCCTCGGCGGCCGGCGGTTCCTGCCGCCCTTGCCACTCCGCCACGGCCCCTTCGGTCGCGGCTCTTCATGTTCGCCAGTGGCTGGCGGTTCTGGCCACCCACCAAAGCACCGCCGAAGCTCCCCAGCTCCTCCGTGACCAAAGGCCGCGGTTTTTCACCATTCCACCGCGGCCCAAGGGCCGCGGGTCTTCAGCTCCGTCGCGGCCAAAGGGGGCGCAGGTCATTTGCTCTTCCGCAGCCTAAGGGTCGCGTGTTCTTTGGTTTCGGCGCGGCGCGACCGCGCCGTGCTTCTTTTACGTGGTCTGCTCAGGCCACAGTTTTCTCTTTTCCGCACGGTGCGATGGCACCGCGTCACCCTACTACAATCCGCAACAAATCACAACCACAAAGGGAGGATGGTCGTTCGTGTTTGTGTGGTCCTACTTCCTGCCATTAATCCGATAACATGCAGGTATTTAATTTAACAACAATGCCAAAAATTTAATCACGTTTGTAAAAACAAACCACTACCTTCTGAAACCATTGGAGAACGTCCGTATTTGAAGGTGGGTCGTGTTCCTCGTTCCCGTAACAGGTTCCCAACAATGCCGCTCGCTGGTCGCCACATTGGTTCGGTGTCATCCATCCCCTCCCGTTGGGTTGACTTCATTTTCAATGGGTCCGCTGTCGCGGTGACCATTCATCACTTCACTGCTTGGTGAAGCTCCCTCATACCCCTCCTCAAACTCCATATATATTGGAGAGAGGGAAGATAAGTAACAGCGTGTTGAAATAATGAGACTCCTTAATTAGGAAGCTTCATAGTTTCTCCAATGTTGTTGTTACTTTAGGTTGGTAGGTCAAGCCATGTATTGGATTACGCACCGCCGACCCCACCAATTGAATTGGTCCACTGGAGGTTTATGAAATTAAAATAACAAAAATTATTTTATTTCATTTCTTTTAAGAAGTCGCAAAACATAACTTTTTCTCTGGACCTACAGCGGTCCAACTAGAGTCTCCCATAGGCAAATCTTGGTGCTGTCGATTCAACGATAACCTCAGATTTTTCTTCCGAGCACCGGTTCAAATGTTAGAAAAACTCGCTCATTCGTTCACTGAACGTACACGAGCTAACGTTGGAAATTGATTCTGGGCACACTGGGCCTCGGAATCTGGTGCCGTCAGAAACGTTGCACTCGTAAACTTCCAATGAAAATAAGAAAAAAACATTTCTGTGAAATTTCTGGGTCTTTACAATGGATATAATACCATTATATAATATGGAAAAAAATAAAATTTAATGCGAGTTGTTGCGATTATTACCTCTTCTTTGAGAGACCCCTTCATATTACACATTGAACCGTGAAATATTGGTATTAAGAAATGAAAATTAGACAAAGAACCATGAAATGGATGATATAAAAGTATTCCTAGTAGGTAATGGATGAAATAATAGTTCATTCATTTGAATATTAAAGTGGAGATGTTTTTTCCATTTTATAAGTGTGGGAGATGATACAATTGGAATTGTTCAAAATTGTAAAATATATTAATACCTTTCTACTGAAAATTTTTGACAAAAAAGAATAATAATAATAGGATAGGTGGTATAATTTCAAAATATTAATATAAAATATGATTTATTGATATCCATTATCATTTTATCCTGTATAATTTATTTTTGTACCCTTTCGACACATCGTAACTCCTACCATGGTAACACATTTTTTTACCAAAACTACTATTTATAATGATGAAAAATAATAGATTCCTCCTAAAATGTTTAACAATTATTATTAAAAAATGGTTTTTAATTTATAATACTAAATTTTTATATGTGTTGTGAATTACTTTTATAATATACCTGTAAAATGTTTTATGAAAATATTTTTTCTCTTCAAAATTACATTTTTAGTCATGTAATATTTAAATAAAAAAATAACCATAATGTCAATTTAAAAAAGACATTTCATAAGTATTATGAAAAATTATATAAATAAAATTAATAGTAAATTCATTGAAAAATTGGAAATGGTAGATACATCAATAGAAGATTCAATTTTCTAGAAAATTGATTTTTTTCATTATTCACTGAAAAATAACCTTTTCCAAAAACAAATTCAAAATATATTGTAAATATACTTTCTATGTGATGATATAAAAATTGATATTACTATTATAAAATAAAATTTATAAAATTGGGATAAATTAATTACATTACAATAATAAAAAATAAAATAATAATAATTTTTGATATAAATGTATTTTTGAAGTAAAAAATGAAATTATTTTCTTTCCATTCCGAATAATCATAATTAAATGATTGTTAAAGTATTTTATAGAATATATAATTTATAAATATTATTATAATTAGTGGTAAATAAATAATTATTAAATTAATTATCTTAAAAACACAACAGACATATAAAAATAATTTTATTAAAAACTTAGTATTTTCATTTAAATGATTTTATCTTCATACTAAAAATTAAATAACTAAATTACAGAATATTATATATTTATATTTATATATATATATATATTTAAAATAAATTTCATTGAAATATTTTTAAAATTTAAGTAAATTTATATTTCTAGATTAATATATATGAAATATCGAAAAATTCCATTCTTCCAATAACGTGTCTTTTAATAGTTAAATAATTTTATTAAAAAATATAAATTTCTAATAAATTTTTATCTTTTTAAAAAATATAAAATTTATTTAAGTATATGTTTAATCATATTCAAATATTATCGTACAAAAAATAGGTTATGAAGGTATATTATATCATGGTACATTTAGACATAGGGTTTGTGTAAAAAAAGTTATCAAATAGTTCATTTTTATTTCAATGGAAATATGTTTAAAATATTGGGGTTTTATATTCTCCCCTCAATAAAATGAGTTGTTTTCGTGAAATTTTATCACTCTGATACAATTAAATTTGGATATATCTACTGCAACACATCCTTATATTCTCTTATAGCTTCCTCAAATTTTTGATTTATCCTAATAACATTAACAAGGTGATTTCTATATTCTATATAACATTTCCTCTGAAATATATTATTTAAAAATGTTGTTATTTATTGGAAACATAGAGATATATTGGTATAACTTCTACCTTTAGTTCAGGTATTGGATCTGAAATGTATATATTTTTGTGATATACATAGAACACATCATAAACAAGAGACAGGTTTGGTGTAAGTGATATTGGATTACAATCCATCTTAATCGAATTAAGAATATTTAAAGGGATGATATTTTATATGACTCATCTTTCCCTAACATCCAAATCACATAACATTCCTTTTCCGATAACTTTTTTGAATACACACTAAATATCATTAAATACTACATCATGTCAATAATTATTAGAATAACTATTCCTTTAAATCTGAGAAATCATCATGTTACAATGAATGAATTTAACTATATATTCTATTTCTTCATTTATGAATAGTCATAATTTATTTCATTCTTAAATTTTAACAATGAAATAAGTATATTTTCACATCCAACAATATAATGAATCATAAGGATCGATATAAACCATCGAGTGTAAGATATTTTTGTGTGAATTTTCCGCCAATGGTGTGGATCCCAACCCTAATTGAAATATATATAGAACTATCTGTGAAAGTATAATAATGCTTGAATGGCCCTTTTAGACTGACATTGTTTTTTAGGATGATATAGAGTGAAAGAGATCCAATCTGTATTACAATATTCATAAAGACTTGTCCAGAACATTGAGTAATATAATTAAATTTCAATATTGTAAAATAAAATATCATTCGCCAAGAAAACATACCAATTACATTATGTATATAATAGAAATATGATCACGAGTGAAATATTATATTTTGGAAATGAAATGATCTCATTCTATAAGGATTTAAAATACAATAAAAAGACTATTGTTTCATTTATATGGTTCGGTGATTATGACTTTGAGATACATGATAATTATTTCTCCTATCTATTATTTTGTGAGTAATATTTATAAAATCCCCATATAATTCATCCTCTAAACCGTAACTTTCTAACATACCAGACATTGTGATTCATACTTATTAATATCCATTTTCACGTTATTGAATATTATATACTCTTTTAAATCAATAAACATATTCTTAAATTAAAAATTAATAGATAATGATGATCTTTGAGTTTCTTCTATCCTACCATACATTAAGTATGGTACTGGTGGGACACAAAATTCTTTTTAGATCTATATCAATTAATCACAATAATGGTTTAACTCATGAAGATTTCTCTCCTTCTTCAGTAGTTAAACAACCTCTTTTTTCACCACATTAATCATCCCATAGTTTAATGAATTAATATTCAACATTGAAAGATATGATATATCCCCTTCCCTCATAATTTCAAGATTCATATTCAATAAATCCCTAAATAATCATTCCCATTTAATCCACATCATGGACAAACATGTGTGGTCCTTCCGGCATAGAGTGTCAATAACCTTGTTCACATTCCAAAGGTTATATTTATTAACTATTCATAATATTTAATCAACTCTAACCATGTTCCATGGAATATATAAAATTATTTATTTTCAAATTTGTACTTCAATATATTTTGAATCATTTATATGTCACGTGTTTCACCATACTAATAATTCGTCTATATCTTCAATGTAAAAATTACTTCTTCCATCTCCAAATAAAGATTCAGGTAATTTTTATCATTTATTTTTAATTATTTAGCATAAAATTATACCAATATATAATTATCTAAAATTAAACATCCTGATCCCTACACTAATGCATCAATAAATATCATAGACCCTTTTCCACTGTAGGTTAGTGTCAGAATTGGTTCACTGAATGACCATCTCTTCAACTCCATGAAATTCATTTCACATTCATATATCCAAAAGAACATAACTCCCTTCTATATCAACATGCTGAAAGTATTAGTGACTCATGTGAAATATTTCACTATGTGTTGGTAGTATTCATCCATCCAATGAAAACATAGGATCTTCATTATCATAGTGGGTCTAGGTTCATTAATCAACAATATTCATCTTTGATGGATCCACTAATATTACCTCACATGAGATTATAAAGACCAAAAATTAAAAACATTATAGAAATAATTCAAACATTTTATATTTTTTGAATAGATTATCGTTGATTAAAATCCTCTATATATTTCTCATGTTATCCTAAGTCTCTTCATTTATGATGGATTATATGTGAATATAATCTATTGAGACTATCAAAGATATATAATTGTAATTTTTGATGACCATATTAATTAATTTCATTGATACAGTGGTTTTATTACAAATTCCAAATGGAATAAATAGAAATTCATAAGGCTGATTCCTCATACAAAAGGTTGTAAGAGGTATTTCAACCATTTTAAACCACAATTGATGATTTCCAAAATAAATTCCTTTCTCTAAATATTATTGATCTCATCGTAATTTATTAATGTAATCATTAATATTGGGTCTAGGTAACCTATCATTAGTAGTGATTTTATTGTATATTTGAAAATTTATATGGAAGACCATTAAAAAAGTTATAATTAACAAATTTATAGGTGAACCCCATGGTGATGCACTATGGCATATGAATCCCTTATTAATATTCTCCATGATTGGATTCTTTAATTATTGAAACTCTGTGGGGAACATTCTTTATAGATACATTAAAATTTGTGTAACACAAAGTATAATTTCTATTGAATAGTGGAAATCATTATTATATGGAAGACATGGATTTAATTTATAAAATACATCAACATAAATAAAAATAGGGGTAATATATTATATTTTCTGTTTGGCCCAACCATTTCACTTAAATATCGATCATGAATATACTGTAAGAACATTATCACATAGGTTATACCAATTATAATTCTTTATTCTCCCTTACAGATAAATATAATCATAGGATGATTTGAAATATAAACCGAGACATCCCTTCCTCATAATATTATATGGGACCTATACAGAGGGAGGAAATCAGTAGCTAAAATAAAATCATATTCAACAAGGGGGGATTCAAAAGTTTTTTATGAAATATATTCAATCATACTTTTATATGAGAGGTGTTGTATAAATGAGATGTGATCGTCATACCATTAGATGTTTTCATCCCTAACTCGACATTTAACCATTGGAGTTGAAATGGGAAACCTTTAGAAAATTCCAATGTTATAATAGAGTGGGTAAGTCTAGAATAAAATAAACTAGTAATTGATATATGGTAGATAATAATTGTACATTTCAGTGCAACATTCTTAAAATGAACATTGTCTATTATGAAACAAGATATTTACCATTATAATTTGGAATAACTGTATGTCGAAATTAATCATCATCATAATTATCCTTCAGATTCATTCACTTGATAGATTAATACCTATAATTCTTAAATTTGAATAATTTGAGTGAGGTTGTAAATTAGAAGTAATCATCATTTATTCCATTGTATAAACCATACCCTTTATCAAATTTTTAAATTTTTTGGTTTATCCCAAGCTCTTTCACATATAAATCACCTATTAATTCCATTAAATAAATATATTTGTTATTTTTTCGGCTTTTTATTGATTATAGAATATTGTAATATCATATCTCTTTGTGATTTAATTAAGTTTTCAGGAGACATCATCCACTTTTTGTTATCAAAACCACAGAAATAATGAAAAAAAGTAATTTATATTTATACCTTGAGATCACATGAAATGATTTCATCATATCCACTTATATCTCTTATAGGAGATTTTTTTAATGAAATTTTTTTATGCTACCAAATAATAGATCAAATTTTTAAGAGATGATGACTAAACAATAATCATACCTTGAATGTCTTGTAAAATTTTAAACATATATGCCCATGATTTTGGCATCCATCTTCTTAATCTCAAGGAAGTCATTATCTATTTTTATATATTGAATAAGTGGGAATTATGTTATTAATAATAACCTCTTAAATTAATTCCATTAAAAGGAGATAATTTCATTCTTTTTCTGGATATTTTATTTAAGATTCCACAATTAATCATTTTCATCTATCAAATGAAAAATGACTTGGATAAGTGTTTCTTGTACAGAGCACTAGATTGAAGTATATATTTTCTCAATGCAACTAATCCATTTCACTACAACTAGTTGATTGGAAAATGAACAAAATAAGGTGGATGTTTCCTCATGAATTAATCAATAGTACACTCTTTAATCCGTAGATCATTTGAAATCTTCTCCGAATTTGCAACATGATAAATTTTCCTAAGAAAAGAAACATTATTTGGCATTCCAACTCCAAAAACATTTTTTTCTCATGATAGAAATCATTAAATTCTCCATCACAATAATTATTAACAAGATTCATTATGGTTAAATCCATTGAATAAATTCAAAAAACACAGTGTAATGTTTATTTTACAAAATGGAGTTTAGGTAATCATATAATCATGAAACTCATTCATGAGATTCCATAAATAAAAATATTGTCCTACCAACAAAGAACATGTAAGGATCAACTTATATCACTTTAGGTTCAAGGTTGGATTACTTAGGTTATATCCCTATATTCCTTATAGTATAATTTTTAAAAATAATTAAACTCTCCATTAATAAAAACTATTGTGACCCAAGTATAACACACAACAAAATTAAACCCTTTTTATAAAATTTTAATATATGTCTTAAATATGATTTCATGGGAACCAAAATGGTTTATTTTAGTAGAATAATATATATATATAAACATCCTTTTTATATATAATATTCATCATCTCAAAAATATTTATTTACATATGGTATCCTTCTCGAATCATAAATTATTTTACCATTCATAGTAACCTGGGGGAAAATTATTATATATGATGAAGTGAGCTTAGATGATCTGTTATGGAATAAAAGGGATATAAAAAAAATTCTTATGTAATATATATTGAGATCAATGGTATAATAACATGTGATTATGATTAGAATATCAAACCCCATGATTCATGTAACATAATCATGATTCCTACCATGAAAATTTAATATGTCATGGGATAGCCGAGTCATCAAAAAATCAATTCTAAGCATGGAATTAAATTCATAATTATATAAACATTTTTAAGATTATGGATATGTAATATCCATAGAAAAAAAATCATATGAAAATTTTAACAATAGATACCATCATATTATAGATGATTTAGAAACAAAAACGTTTACCCATATCATATTAGATCAAACATACCTAACTATTTCTAAAATATGATCAAGCACACCAACTCATTTATCAAAATTATATCATGATATACAAGGATTTAACCAATTCATTTTATAGATATATATTTTTTACCCCACTCATCACATATGGAAAATCATACATATGAGTCCCACGATATAAAAAACACTCATCATATTATCATATCATAACCAATGAATAATTAATGGTATTCATAACCATATCATAAGAATAATAATAAAATTTCAAGAAAAAATTTTAATATTATTTCATTGGATTATTTCTATAGTAATTTCTTTTTAAATCTTGTGATATCGATGAAAATTCTATTAAATGGTCATTCAACAATTTGTTTCAAAATTTGATAAAATATTATTTTTCTATGAAAAAAATTAACTAAAAATCAATAAAATATATACCAAATAAATTTCCATTAAAATAATAAATGATACATATAAAAAAATATAAAATTAAATGAATGATCATAATAGATGTGAAATCCTATTATGACGTATATGTTATAAGAAAAAACTCATTAAATACATTTTTTAAAAAGTCAAACATTTATTATTTTGGAATTTTTTTTTAAAAAAATATAAATTTATAATAATTTCTAATTATTATATTGGGTTTTTGAAATTTTCATTTATAAAACATTTCATGTAATTTAAATAATTTAATAATTTAATTTTGATATGTATGGACTTGGAAGAAAAATTTCATCATCCAAAAACTAAATAAAGAAAAAAAATTGATAAATTCATATTCATGAAAATTTTAAATACCAAAGTGAGAATATCAATAAAAATAAAATAAAATATTAGTAAAAAACAAAGAATAAAATATATGTATTTAAGGATAATATACATAAATATCCCCCAAATAAAAAAACATGTATAAAAAATCGTAAAAATAAAGGAAATGAAAACATAAATCCTAACGTCAAAATTGATGTGATGGACTCTGATCTATATGTGTTCATTAAATAAATATTATTATATATATTTTTAGATTTTAAATTTTTTTATTAAATTATAAATGATATATATTTTTTAAAACTAAAAAAATTATATCATGGTTTTAGAACATTACATGAAATAATCGTATTGTAACTAGGTGATATGGAACTATAAGTTATAATAATAATTTTCCCACTGTGAGAAAATTTTTTAACACATAAATATAGTAAAATAAAAAAAATATTATTTTATATCATAGTTGACACTGAACTCTGATCATAAAAAACTGAAAAAATATATTTATTTAAACATATTCTCATCAATAATATACGGAATAAGATTCTATAAATTGAAATGAACCATAATGTACAATACCATTATCAACTAAGAATTAAATTATAGGGTAAGAATAATACTAATAAAATAAAAAAAATTGGTTATATATTTATTATAAATTAAATAAAATTTCATTACAATTGAAATAAATTCCTTCTGAAAAAAGATATTTTTCTATGAGACGGTTATGCAACTTTTTGAAAAAATATCATAAAATATTTTTTACAAATTTTAGAAATATTTTTGATGAAATGAACTAAATTTATAAAATTAGTGTCTTAATATAACCATATAATGATTTTTTTGACTTTTATGAGATACTTCATTTTTCGATGAATTGTAAAAAATACCGAATTTTAACTCAAAACTGCTTTTTTTAATTATTTATGAAGATATGTTATATATTGAATTTTTTTATATTTTTTTCAATTTTATGTCGATGAATAAAATTTATTTCAATTTAATCATTTTAATTTTGAATTTTTTCATAAATAATTGTATTCATTAGATCATTTTTCTTTTAAAAACATGCATTCTTGTCATGTCTTCAAGGTTAATTTTAAAATAAATTATGTCACTTTTTTGGATTATATAGGAAAAAACAGATTTCATATTTTGACATATAATAATTTATATTATATGATCTTGTAAACTAAATATTATACCATAATTGATAGTAAAATTATTTTAAATTATTTACATCGTTTAAGTTAAAAATGCGCTTATCATAGGGTTAAACTAAAAGGGTTATGTTTATAGTAACCAAAAAATTTTACTAAATTGAATTTCCTAGAAAACGCTAGACATTAAAATGTATAATTCTATAGAATACTAAACATTGGACCCCATTTTAGGTGAACCACATGGGTAAACCATTTTATTTTCAAAAATTAAAATTATGCTACTCACATCTCTTATAAAAGTCTACCCCCTCTCTTATCTTATTATCACCAAAATACTAGTTTTTATCCACAAAAACCTACCCAAGTAACTTCTCAAATTCCATAATCACATAATATACGAATTTTTTTCTTCATAAATCAATCATTGGATGGATTCTGGGGAAATCATAAGGAGGATTCCAAATGAATAGTGGATGTTCATCATTAAATGTTTTTATTTTATTTCTCCCACCACCACCTAAAATTTCTACATGAGAGTGAATATATAATTAAATAAATATCATAAATACATTTATATATCTTCATGTTATAGTAATTACTAACATACATCCCCACCTCCTTCATATGGGATACAAAATGATCATTCATGTGTTTGGTGGACTACTGCCCTGCAAACAGAAGACATTATTTTTACAATTATAACTTCTCACGGTTTGGTATGATGATGGATACAAAAAATATATATGATATTTATTATATATAAAAACCAATAGAGTAATCATATCATATATAAATTTTCTAATTTCCATTCCATAGGGGATATAATAATGTTTCTCGTCTGTACGGTGGACTACCACCTCACAAAACAATATGATTCAATTTTAACTAACTATTAACATGGATGTTAAAAGGATAATGTTAATGAATATATGTGATAAAAATTATATAAATATGAAAAAACTGATATATTTATCTATCATAGAATTTAATATATTATTTAATTTCTTACATTCACTAACATATAATGATTATAACATCGTCCGTGTATGTGTGGACTATCACATTCATGAAGCAATGTGACTCTTTTTTAATCACCGCACCACATGGATTATATATATAATTATATTAAAATAAATAATATGGTAAATTTATGTTATATTCACTCATTAAATAAAAAATATTACTTAACTAATTTCCTTAATGATCATAGAAAAATAGAAATTTTACTCATGCTTTTGTATGACTAACCGTCTCCCAGATCGTAACATATATCATTTTTCAAAACAAAATATCCTGATATATATGATAAGTATAATTTATGAATGAATGTTATTATTAGTTCATTATTTTTATTTTTTAGATTATGGAATTAGAAAATATGCATAAGAATTATATCTTTGGTGATGGAAAACAAATGGGAAATAAGGAAATTAACACCCGAAACAATTTAAATATTTAAATATAATTTAATAAATGGTTATTATATGTTATAAAAGGAATATATATGATATTATAAATATTTATATGGTTTTGGTATAAAATAATAACTTTTTTTAAACCATTATTCAATAGATTAGGTCATATTCAACCAAAATGAAGAGTGAAGTCAGAATGATTGTCTAAATTACACATTACGAAGGCATATTTTATTATTGTGCACCTAATTTAATATATATGGTGTAAAATCATCATATTTTACATTTAACATAATCAATTGACCATACATTATAGTATATTAATTTTCAAACTTAGTCATTTCATCCAATTTGTTTTACATGAATGATACGTAGAGGTAAGGGGCGTCATCTCAATTTTCCCTCATTGAGACATGATATAATGTTAGGCACAAATATTTTTTATATGGATTATATAATTACAAATTTCATTGAAATATCATAAATCCATATAATCTTTTGGTATTTTATTTTTATTTTTTATTAATTTCATCCATATGAAATTTCAATTAAATGTTTCCAATTCGTAATGAATTCTATAACTCAATTTATTTCCATATGGATATATTACATCTTCATTGTTTTCGTTTGTAAATATATTTTAATGTATTATATTTCTATTAATATTATTTATGGGGTTTTATATTCTTCATACAATATTTATTAATTTATTAATCCTCACTTCAACATTATGATCTTTATAAAGCATCATTACACAACCTCATTTAAATGAGATTATATATAATTAAGTTTCTAATAGTGGATATTATTTGTTTGTTATCTAATAAACCCATTTATTTTTATTCTCATGTGGTTAGTAATTATTTTTTCATTAAATATTATGATTTTTTCATTATATGATTCTTAATGTAATTGATATTTTTTTAAGAAAATCTAGCATCATTTATCTCTTCTTTAGAAATTTTTTTTTCTTACAAAGCCATATTTTTTAAAAATATTATAAAAAATGTAAAAATAGTTTTCCAGAATATTTAGGAAATATTTTTATACCGATTTATTATTTTATAAATTAAATTTCCAGGAATCATCATGTATCTTTCATGACAAGGCATATTTTTCTTTTACCACAAATGTGAAAAAAAGTTTTTATTTAACAGTAATCAGCATGTATAGAATTACCTAATTTCATGACCTATAAATGATTAAATGATTATTTTATAATTTTCATCGATTATTTTATAATTAATTTATTTTATAGTTTTTTTTGTAAATTTTATTTTGAAAACAAATTTTGAAAATTAAAATGTTTTTTCCTCAAGACTGTTTTTAAAAATCCTTTTACAGTATTTCATTTCATTAACAATAAAAAACTATTATTCATTCTATTATAGGTATATTATTGATTGAAAATATCCTTAATATTTATATAGATGTTTTATTATCATTTTTACTGATTACATTATTTTAAATCAAAACTCTTGATTCATTCTTTATTCATAATCATTCTATTGGAATATTCACTTACATAAGATCATTGAACATTAAATTTCTCATATATATTTGTACTATTTATCATCGATATGATTATTTTTTAAAAATATATATCAATTATACATATGATTTTCTATATTGTATTTTATTTTATTATCTAAATAAATTTTGATAATTCCTTGTTCTTCACATCATACAGATAATTGGTTATAAGACACATTGTTCACTAATTAAATTTATTATTTTATATATAAAAAATAATATGGATATGAAAACATGATTGGGTCCTAGATGTCAATATTACCTAATTTCTCCCAGTACCCTCATGATATCATTAATATGACTACACATAGTGAAATGAGATTCTTGGGTATACCAACCCATTAGTTTTAAAATAACTAGGGGAATGATCTTGATAGTAGAGGTTTCATGATTCATAAAATCATGATGCCTAATAATTTATAATTTTATTCATTTAAAATTCGGCTTTTATTCACCATTATTTTTTCTCAATTATGTTATCATTGGTTTAAATTTAATAATAGTTTATTGATTTATTTTCATGTGTTGGTAGTTATTTAACATTACATATTTATTATGCCTTATCAAATTAATTAATTAAATTAGCATGAGAATTCATTTCATTACATATCCATATTGAAGTTTCCTATCTATGTTAGGATATTTTAGGTTTTAAAAAAAAATAGTGGAGGTATTTACCTTTACAAGTTTATTAGGCATAATAGTTCAGCATTGCATCTACTGTATATACACCTTATAGAGTATTTGAGCTCACAATTATTTTTTTATTCCCAATGAATCTTTAAATTTTATTAGGAATAATATGAAAATATATAAACGAGGAAATAATAATATTCTTGAATGAAATATTTTTTTATTAGTGTTTTCAAATATAATTCCAGACTCAAATATATATCAGTTTTACCATGACTACAAAACTATTCAATGACTTGGGATTTGATTACTTTTATCTTATACGAATGTAATAATGTAGACATTGTCTTTGGGATACTGGGTTTTTGGTGTGTACATTTATAATTAGTTGAATTTTATTAAAAACCATAGGAACTAAATTTTGGGAAATAATGATTATGGAACATAATCCCCTGATAGACAATGAGGATATGTATAGATAAAAATTCAATTCTTTTGTAAGAGATCATGTGGATTTCCATAGAAATAAATCTCACTATGGATACTAAAAGTGTAAATTGTCCTAGAAGACTAATGACTAGTGATTGTAACTCCAAATAGATTGTATTGGGGTTAACTCAATTGTCACCTGGTGCACAACAATTGTCCTTACTATATGCCTATTTCTACACTATCATGGGGTTTTCTTATGATAAATAACATTTTCATTAGATACCATTATGAAGGATTCCAATTGATAATTAAAACTAATAACCTAAGTTAAATATAAGGTTCCTTATATTAAAAAAATTGTTTATTGATTTAAACACCATATAAATGATTATATGGGTTCCCCACTATGATTTGTGTTGGTCACAGTATACTTTTTTATTTTTTCTCAATGACATGAACATGATGTAATCATGATAACATTGAATATGGAGGACAATTTGGTGACTATGGGAATACTAATTGGATTATGATAGGAGTTAATTATATCAATATTAAGCATAATCCATATCCAGACATTTGATTAACAATCTACACATTAACGAACTCTTAAACAATCCAATGAAAAGGGTGTGTCATTTTATAAGATAAATAGTTGGGGATATATTGGGGAAAGAAGTTTTAATTTCAATAATGTGAATAATGTTCACAGATACACCCAAAGAAGTATCTCAATAGAAAAAAATTATGTGATGTATTGAATGGAATAAAACATTGAGTTGCTAAGGAAAAATGAATTGTATTATTGAATGAATGATATCTCACTTTTGGGATCTATTTATTATCTATTGACTTAACAGTGGTGAATTTGTTCATTATCCTAGTAAATATAGTTTTCAAAAGGTTAAATCATATACCAAGGAAGGAATTATTTGGAAATAAAATAGATCTAGTATTTTTATTGAGATTAAATAATTAAATTATATATGTATTGTTACCACTAGTATATGGTTATGAGACTCCTAAAACCTATATGAATTTGGATACATTTAATAATCATATATTTATTCATTTATATTATAGAAATTGATACCATAATGGGTTCTGAGTTTAAGGATGATAATAATATGAATTCTTGAAGAAAAATTAAAATATTTTATTAAATGTATGTATATGATGATTACAAATATTTTTTAAAAACATTTATTTGAATTTAACACATTGTATAGATAAAATATTTAGTAAAAAATTATTTAATAGAAAATTCAATTTATTTTTTTCGGCATATTATTAATGGAACTGGAATCATTTATGGTTTATCTTAATTATTTTAATATAATTATTAGTTATTACACTTTGGTAAATTATATTGAAGATTTATTAATATAGTTTTAGATAAAGTATATCCCATATTATGGGTGGAAACCTGTCACATCTGGAAAGGCTGAGGGGCTTGAACCGATTATTAAATATGATAAGGTTTTAGTGCATTCTATCTTTTTTAAATAATGTTATAATTAACATATAATTTTCTTTACATAAATGATTTGAATAATAAATATTACAGATGAACAAGTTGTGTTACTTTATAGGTTTACAGATTAATGTATTGCATATGAAAATAAGTTCAAACCATAATGTTTTTTAAAAATTGTTAGCTATAAATAGAAATAAATGCCACACATTTATTGATCTTATGATTATTAAAAAGTGACATGTAGTGAATTAGGCATGAAAATTTCATTTTTCGATATTAATTTTTTGGAGTAAACAATGTATAAAAAATTGTTCAAGGAAAAACCCCAGGATGATATTGTTCTCATAAATATATTTTGATATCATGTAAATGTATTTACTTATATTCATATATAGTAATGATATTCCTCAACATCAGTAGAAAAATGTTGAAATAAATATTTTTTGCATATTTTATTCATATCAAATGACTCAAATGATCCTCAAATTAACATAGATTGTTTGAGGTCTTTATGTATCCATTAGTCATTAATTATTTTGTGATCAATGATCTCTACCACTCTATATAATTATTTACACATTCATCATGTCCATATATTCCATCAAAACCAATGTTAACCTACATTGAATCCCAGATATGGGTTATTAAAGAAAACTTTCATATTATTCTTTACATCTTATTATGAGGATGTTTTATTTACACTATCATGATATTAGTTTTTCAACTATGTTATC
Source organism: Viscum album (assembly GCA_963277665.1). NCBI lineage: Eukaryota > Viridiplantae > Streptophyta > Magnoliopsida > Santalales > Viscaceae > Viscum > Viscum album. The sequence continues at coordinate 1,225,399,779 of OY728127.1, read as the reverse complement.
TCCATATTCCAAACCCATGATTACTATGATAAAGTATAAATAGCCAATATTCAATTTATTTATGATGTGTATAATGTAACACTACATGATTCTTGAAACTAGAACATCACAGTCAATTGTTTATGAGACATATAACTCTTAGCTTTAACATCCCACAAAATTTATATCTTTATCTTTTGTATCTTAGGCAGCTTATGGACCACGAATCCTTCGTTTGAAATGAACCATAATATTGTATACCATTAAAACCAAATAGACAAATTTGAGGGTACTAATAATACTAAATTAATTATTAAAATTAATATTATTTATTGATTATAAATATATTAATAATAATTTAAAATGAAAATGAATTCATTCTAATAGAATTTTTTTCCAAAAGTCATTTTAACAATGTTTTTTCCCAGTAATTAAAAATTATTTTCACCAAATTAATAATATTTATATAATAAAATGAATATTATATTTTAAAATATATATCAATGTTATTTTAGAGTGCATTAACGGTATTTTTATGACATATTTCATCAGTCAATGTAACATGAAATATATTGCATTTTATTTAAATACCGCCCTTTGGTTTAAATTATTAATACTGATAAAATTTAATTTTTAATTGAGTTTAAACTTAAATTATTTAATGTATATATATATATATATATATATATATTAATCCTATATAAATAATTTTAAACATTTTAATATTGAATTTTGATATAAAATATTATAAACCTTTGAAAATTTTCTATTTTAAAACCCACATTCTCATCACGTTGATGTGATTAATATTAAATTATGTTTTCTAATTTTTGTATATAATTTAGAAAAAATTGATTACATATTCATAATAAGATGAATTTATATTATATAATATTGTAAACTCAATTTTTTGATATAATTAACACTGAAAATGGAAAAACATATGTACCATTATTGAAAAAATGGGATTAAGTAGGGTAAACTAAAAAATATGGGATAGAATTATATATAATCATTTATAAAATAAGTTATATGGACATATTTAGTACATAAATGTTTTTCAGATATACAGTACCCCCTGGTTTATACTATTGGCATGTGAAAAACATCGGTACAACTTTTTCATTTAAAAAAACATTTGTATCAACGACCTGACATATAAATGGAAACCCCCTATCCTCTAATCCTCACATTGTAAAATAATTTTTTTTCATCAAATAACATGTAAAATAAACCAAAAAAATAACTCCACTTATACTGGAAGCCTTATTGTTTTATAAATCTATCCATGGATGGATTTGGCAGCATACTTATGCTGGATACATAAAGAATAGGTCAGGTTATTCATCAAACAGTTTTATTTTATTTCTTATGCCAACTCCGTAAATTATTATTAAAGCATGATGATATAATATCATACTTATATTTACATTATTATTGTGATTAATGTTATTTTCATGATATAAATTCATCTCCACATCCATCATATGGATTATGTAATCATCATTCTTATTTATGGGGGACTACCGCATCGTGAATGAATGTCATTCATTTTTAAATTTTCAAATTATAATGGTGCATTATGATGATGTATATAAATACTATATATATAATATTCATAAAAAAATTATACCTCATTTTTCATTATATAATATCACACATTCATCATTCAATTATTTATGGGATACGATAATTTTGTTTGTTTGTACGTCTGACTTCCGCCTCACCGAGTGATGTGATTCATTTTTCAATAACATTTAAATTGAATCTATTAAGGACACATTTACAAAATATTTATGATATACATGAAATATGTATGACATTAATTTTGTATTTATCACTATGAAAAACAATATATAATTTTTTCATACCCTTATCACTCACATAAGGATGATAACATCATTCGTGTACATGTGAACTACTGCCATAAAAAAGTGTTTCCACTCCCCTTTCATCCCCACACAACATTTGGGATATATATTAGTATATTTAAATAAATAGTGTGGTATTTATTATATTATGGTCAATTTTTTAATTAAATATATAACATGCTTCTTTTTTCACAATTATCATTTGAAATTGATATGTTGCCCATGTAAACCTATGGTTTATCATCTCCATGATGGTAACATACTAAACTATTAAAAACAATATTTCATGATTGGTCATTAAAGTTTATGACACGTATAAATATGTAAAAAATCATTATTATTACTCAAGAGATGATTTAACTATATAATATACAGAATAACATGGACATTCCTAACATCACATGCATAAAAAAACTAGGAAATTACCTATCAAAACCATTAAAATAATGAAAATTAGTTATTGATTTAGAGAATTTGTTTTATAAAATTATCATATATGATATTATAAATATTAATATGGGTTTTTAATAAAATAATAACATGATTCAAAAACATTTATATCAAATTTTAAATCATGTTCATCCAAAAGGTAGTATAGGGTAAGGGACTTACTCTCAATATCAATTTATTGATGCATATTTTATTACTATGCAAAAAATTACAATTATATGGAATTCATAATACCCCTTATAAAATTCTTCTTATTATTATTTTATAATTTTTGGCCTTTTATATTCAAAATTGAATTTTTTTTCATCATTTAGGGTTTTACACTAATGTTACAATTTTTTATGGGACATCATCTAAATTTCCATTAAATGTGGAATAATTTAATTTTATCTGCATTATATTTTTTATATGTTGTATAAAAATCCCATTTAAAATTTAATATCATGATTCCTTAATAATTGATGGTTTTATAATTTTTTTTAAATTTTTTATTTCATACAAATGAATTTATAATTAGACGTAAACTAGTGGTATAGAATTACATAACTCAATTTCATTTAATTAGGTTGTATTACATACTCATTTATTATGTTTTTAGATACATTAAAATATATTATGTATCATGTCAAATTTTTTTATGTAGATGTAAATTTTAAACACATTATAGATTAACCAATTAATCTTCTCTTCAACATTATTGACTTTTATAAGGGATCATTTGAAAACCTCCTTTAATAGGAATTATTTGTTTTTTATTACTCGTTGACGGAAATTATTTAATCATTCTATACTGCAATGCACCGATTTAGTTTCCAAGTGGTTATTAAATATTTTTTCTTGTAATATTAAAAAAAATATCTCTTGGTTACTTAAAATATTTGATATTGTTTTTTATGAAAATAAGGATTTATTTATGACTTCGGTTGGAAATATGTTTTCATCCAAAAAAATGATTTCTAATATGGTTTTAAAAAAATGTTTATAACATTGTCCAAAAATATAATACAAAAATATTTTTCAAATATTACTATTTAAGAGATGTTTATAATGGATTCTTGAAGTCATTTTCAAAATAATTCTTGGTTAAATTTTACCAAAAATATGGAATGCATCTTTGTTTTAATTTACATGAAATGTATTTAATTACAAGCCTTCATTGACACTAAATTTTTTAATTACTCACTTTCATGTTTCATTTATTATATTTAGTGAAACTTATTTTCAAATTGATTTTTTATATTTTACTTTTAAAAAGATCTTTTCAAATTGAATAATATACTTTCATAAAAATTGTTTGTAATCATATTTTTATGGAATATTTATTAATCAACAAGACAACCATTTTTTAATAAATTGAGTATATTTTGGTATAAAAATGTTCCTTTAAAGAGTTCCAATTATTAAAAAATTGGGAACAATTTTTTTTGCTTAAATTCCTAAATGAATATATTCACTCAAAAATGGATTTTCATGAATGGAAACATAGATCCTTTATTGTGAAAATGATATATAAAAATTTATATTGGTAAATATAAAACATTGTGATCTTTTGGTGTATCTTGTTTTGGAATAATGAAAACATTCATGGGTGTGGTAAAACGATCGTTTTTTCATTTCATATTGATAGAATGTGGAAGGACATTTCTTTAGTAGGATTGAAGATATGCTATGATTTTTGTTCATACATATGACTCAGATCAATTTCACATATCCTAGAGCCCATGTTATGATTGGTATTGTACATGATGGTTTTTTAATGTTTGATTTCCAACTTGATTATTTTTTATGATAAGGTTTCTTATTATTAATTTCCTCATTTTATAACTCATTCTTATACAAAGATTTTTGTGTACTTGAATTTGGATTTTATTTAAATAAAATAAAAAGTTCCTTTTTTGTAAAAAAATTATCACCTGAAAATGAATTACATTATTTTTTTGAATATATAACTAATAGTTTCATTGGGATAAACACTATATATTTATTTAGTGTCATTCTCCAACAAATTTGACTCAAACCATTCATATGTATTTAAAAAAATACATATTTGGGTTTTCATGACATAGGTAACGGTAGGGGATTCATGTAGTCAGACAAAATATATTTGGTATTTTTTTCATCATAGTGATATGGTTTTATGGTGATGGTTGGTCACCTGGAGATAGGGTTTTTAGGACTATTTAAAATTTAGGTTTAATATTTTGTATTTACATTATATTTCCCATGTATTTAAGCTTCAATTCTGCATTGTTAACTATTTTTAAAAATTATTCCAGCTACATAGGTGGATTTAGTAAAATTTTATGTTAATCTCTTCAATGTGACATGCCTCCATGGGGGATATATGATGTTTATATTGGTCATTTTTCTATAAAAATGTTATCAGATCCAATAACCAGCAGGAAGTGTGATGAAACAACTCGGGATTAGAGTATGGACTTTTATTTATAGATGTTAGGACCGCAAAAAATCAAGTGGAATGTGCTTAAAGATTCTTGGAAAACACACTTTCATATCTAGACTCATGATACCACGTGTAAAGCCACTTCCCAAACTATCAAGACTAATTCATAGAGCCATAAGAAATCATTTTTAACTCTCCATATGGAATAAGTTGATAACTAGTAGTGATTGTGAAATCACTATCAGTGGGGATAATATACTCTATATATCATGTCTATGAACACTTAATTAAAATAATATATCAAATAACACATACTAATCAAATTTAAATATGAGACATCAAAACAAAAAATCATAACCAATTCATTTCAAACAAATAAATAATTATCAATAAAATGCTCTCTATAAGGAATTAAAAATCAAGGTGAATATGGATGAAGATAAATGAATGAAACTATGGAATCCATTGCAGTGTTTCCTAGTATGGCTCTCAGCTCTTTACTCTTCAGCTAAATCATCTACCACATTCCCATTTCACATACATGGATTCTTTCAAATGTTGTTTTCAAATACATCAAGATGAAAATATAGGGGGTGAGTAATGAAATTCAATAAGAACCCTCCAATTCATAATGCACAAATGTGCCCAAGTATAACAGGTATATCCCAATATAATAATTAATGAGAAATAAATAATAATAATAATTATATGTCATGCATTCATACCATGATACCATGTACTCTCTTCGTACCTATTTTTAATCCATTCTAGAAGCATGATCAATGATGTTGAAAGTGATAAGGAATTAGAAAAATAATTAGCATATCACATGGAATCCCAAATAAATTGAGTTAACATTTGTCATGGAATACTTTAAGAATCATGTTCGGGAACATTATTTGATATCATCAAGCCATTGATTTATTGTTAATCCATAAGTCTATCATAAACCCTTCCCATTTATGGGTCCACTTTCATCATCACTCCACATCATACACTCCCCCCTGAAGAGATAATTAGTTTTTGATTTTCCACCTATTGTGAATAACAAGAAAAACCCACAAATAAAAATTGTAGCACACATAATATGGAAATGTAAAATAATATAGAATATGTTGACATCATAAGTATATAGTATAAACATATAATAATATGTGTAAAACATTATTCAATGTATCACGATACTCTATAAATACTCCTGGAATCAATGATCTCATATATACCTCACGGTATACAAATAAGAAATTTATAAATAACCATCAAACAAAGACAAGAAGACAATCCAATATAATACGAATCAAGTAAAATTGATTCTATAGGGGACCAAATGGTTAGGAAAATGACACCTCAAGTTTGTAACTAAATTATTCCAATGATTATAAATGGTTTCATCTTCCATTTCACTTTCTCACACTATATTAATCAAGCTCATAGCCTAAGGATTTTAACTTCAATTTTCTTTTCCTCAAATAAGAGAATTTGAGAAATATAAAAAAATAATATTCCTGATCATAAATGTTGTTCAATAATCACAATAATCACATTTCTATCAAGGTAATGAGTTAAATATATTTATAATAATAGGATTTCACTTTTATAGATCCCCTATAGATTCATGAATTTCTTGTGAATTCATATCTAATTATAGATTTGGTCATGGGATTAGAAAATTAAAATCGATTTGTCATAAATTTATCATTATAAAAGTAATAAATTATGAGATTAAAGAATATGATAGGATCATAATGAAAAATTAATTTTAACTAACCTAGAAACATCCATCATTGATTAGGGATCATGCCTTGGTCAGAGGAAATTTTTTTCATGTAGAATCTACTATCCTTATTTAAACTATTAAAGAATATGTAAATAGTTCTCATTAGAATCCATTGATTGGGAAAAATGTAAAATAAATAAATATTTTCAAGATAAAATATTTAGGACACAAATAAACTAGAATAACATAGGGTTTTGGTTTATATAACCCAATTCCAGATCATCAACTCACATGGACTCACCAAAACCATGCTTTGGAAGAGAGGAAATTACTAGGGAATGATAATCGAGTCTCATAAATATGAATTAAATCCTATAAAAACAAGAACCTATCAAAAGGGACAATAAATGAATATTAATAAGGATTTAAGATGGGTAATTTTACAAGTACATAATCTAGCCTCACTTTTATAAAAAAAATTCACAAAATTTTCATCCTTTTTGGGCATATGAAAACGTTTCATTGTTTGCTCGCATGGTATATTTAACCATGTGATGATGGTATTGTTATCTAGAAGATAATTCCACAATGTTTTTATTTTATTTAGAAATATTTTTTTCATACAATGTTTCTTAACTCTGTGTATCCCCTTTATCCACATTTTCTAGTTTTACAGTTTCATATAAAGTTGACGTAATCAAATTATCCACCATTAAAAAGGCTCACGATATTCATCAATCCCAATAAAAATAAAAAAAACTCAATCAAAAAAATCATATTTAAAAAATTGAAATTATTAAATTGTATTATAACACACCTGAATAAAAATTGATATAGTCACAGTCTTCCCTATTATGGACCTCTAATCCATCATATGTGTCTCTTGGAATACTGCTCGAAAAACCCAAGATACAATGAATAAAAATCCAATGCGTACACCAACATCCCATGATTCATTTTACTACACTTCCACAAAACCAATAATAGTATAATTGTAATCCCCTATTTTAAATTCTTTATCATGGCTATGATTATCAATAGGCCCTCTATATATGATGCATCTAGCTCTAGCTTAACATCCTTATAGTTGATGACATGCATGGAATCAGGAAAGTACTTCTTGAGATAAGAATAATGAATTTTTTTTTCATATATTGGTATCTAGAAGGAAGAAATATAAATTAGTCCACTATCCCAATTAGGTCAGTGATATCTAAAGGTTCAATATAGCATGAGGTTATCTTTCTTTGTTTCCTCAAAAATCGGTGGCCTAATCGGGATGGGAATCATTGAAAAACTCGGCCTCCAACAACAAAATATAAAGCTCTCCTCCTATAGTTGGAATTATTTTCCTACTACGTTATTATTTTATATACCAATTATATTTTATATCCCTTATTTTAGAGGATTCATGTATCATAACAGTACCCACAATCATTGCCTCCAAAGCCTTGCACCAAAAAAGTGGTGAAGGAGCTTGCCTACCATAATGAGACTCTTATACTATCATTTGAATTGAAGAATTGTGTCTATTATTATATATGAATTTAACCAGTTCATGTTTTTAATTCCATAAACTTCCAAAATTTTATAATTATACCTAGGATCCAATCATATATTATTTTAATTGTCCACTACAACAGTTTGTCTATCCAAAGATGGTACATTCTAATCAATCAAATATATGGCCTTAAGGCCTTATAAAATCACTACCAAAACCCTAAAATTATATATTACTATCAATAAAAGAAAATAATCAATGTTACACCATTTAATTGTAAAATTTCACATACAAAATTCATTCAAAACACTTCTACTAGGAGAGTATCATAGATCAATATGAAATGAGAGATTATTGTTACTTGATTGTTAATTACCCAAATAGACCCATGGTTCCTCTATTACCATGTTAACACCAAAAAAATATACTATGATATCATCCCACTTCTTAATGGGTTGAGGAAGTGTTTTTAGAAGATAGATAGGATATGGGCTCTCATACATTATCCTATGGTATGTAAGGTAATTGGAAAAAATCCCACAATATACATCTTTAGCCATAGCCACCTAAACATCCACCTGATGTCCTATTATATATTTTTTATTCCAATATTCACTACTCACATAGGGGTATGGATGTATATCATAATGTTCTACATGATTAAATAATCTATGAAAACCCACTTATGCACTTTTTTCATATCATCATCTTCCATTAACAACATATGTATCAGGTCACCACGTGATTGATATTAATACATCACAACACACTCTATTTTACATTCACAGATTGACTTCAGCCAATATATAAAATTATATTTTATCAAAATATGTTCCATTTAATCTATCCATAGTCCTTGGAATTATCCATCTTCCAAATTTCCAATGATCACATCATTTGTCAATGTTCATTTCAAGGCCTCAAACCATGCTCCAAGGCTCCCTATATCTTTTGGAAAAGATAATCTTCAATGACATTACATTTAACTTTTGTATAGGACATATCATATAATAATGGTCATAGATATTCTACCTACTTTTTATTCATCAAATAGAGTTCCTTCTATGTGAGGATATAATGAAAACTCATGTTATCCATGTAAGAATAGATCATATAGAGAAAAATATAGTACTTTCAACACATCCAGGTGTCAACCATGGATCAAAATGTCAAATTCATTTGTAGGATTTTTCTGTTAATATGTTCACAGTTGATGTTACTCATAATCTATTAATGGATCATTATTCATCATTACTTCTCTCAAACAATCACCTTATTCATTATAGTATATGGCATAACCAATCCAATATATAGGAAAAAACAACATTGGATTTTTGTAAATCTCTACTTAAGCACATGAAAACCCTTTTCACATAGATCTTTCAAGTAAAACTATACTCCCTTCATTCTCAGTATTGTTATGGGGGCTGATAAATGGGGGAGGTCCTAGATAAAACACAGGAAATAGCCCACATAAATCAGAAATCCCTTATTCTAGAAAATATTCTATGTACATGTCTAAATAATCACATCATCTACATTTTCTAGATCTAATGATATAAATCTCTCAAAAACCATAATCCCCCAACTATTTCACCTCCAAAATCAATAGGTGGCACTTCAACTACATTGCATAAAACTAACATTCTCGAAGTTCACTCAGATCACTCTTGATAAGTCCACCATGCTACTCTAGGGTCAGTGGTTAGGTGAGAATATCGTTAATGGACCCCAAGATGAAGGATTCAATACATGGGAATAAGATCATGTTTGTATGAGCTACGTACATTTTTTGGGAATTTATCGATCCAAATAGAGTCACAAGAATTCATACAGACCATTCAAGATCTGAATTGTTGTCTTCAAGCTGTATAACTCTCCAAAAGACATCTTATGATAGGCCAATCACTGAAAAACCTAATAGAACCACTAGGATACCCCTAACTAAGTAATTTTATCTCTTATATGTGGCATTGGATATCTATTCTTCCCCACAAACTTATGAAAATTTTGGTACTCTACACAAATTCAATGAGTATTGTCTTAATTATTAGGGAACATGCATGGTCCACCCCAAGGTGGTGTACCCAAACAGATAAATTATTTCAGTTCTACATCTTCAATCTATGATGCTTTGACTCATTTGACAACAAAAAATTATGGGGATATCAAAATGGGTTGTGCCCCAGGAATTATAATTATCTCAAGGTAAACTTCTCTCTTAGGGGGATATGTTGTGAATTTGTTTGGAAATGCTTCATTATAGAGATCCAATAATAGAGTAAAAGATGAGGGGCATAATATTGATCCTATTTAAGTATTCTATCATGAAATATACACCATTATCATCCCTGGATAAATCATATATGGGATTAATCTTCCCACTCCTAGTCAATTTTCACCAATCTTGTTTACTTCTCCTTAGGGGTGATTTAAATGATACATGTCTTCAATTGAAATCATTATGAGCATATGAACTACTGAGATAGTTCATCCTAAAAATCCAATTATAGATCACCATCTACATAATCATGAAGCCCAAAAAATTCCCATGACTATAATGACTATAGTAAATTCTAAACATCACTAAGGATGGTGTACATTATTTATCAAAAATTTATCGAGAGTAATTAACATGGACGATAATTTGACCAATAAGTGAATTTCCTAAATGACTGTTATGGATATAAAGGAAAGGGAAACACCAGTATCAAAAAATGTTGTATACAACATAGAAGAGATCAGGATAATTCCCCAAATAGGAGAATACCCCTTACCACAATCTACTGGATATTAATCAACTAACTAAACATATCCCACCACAGCACCATGACCATGTACCTAAGACAAAATACCCACCTAATTCATGGAGGTATAAGTTTTTTAGCTCCATGACAATATAACTAGGTTGTATATTGCATATTTCCTAAAATCATATAGAACAATGCACTGTGTGTCTATTAAAAAATAGCTAGAGATACCTCATCTTACCAGCCTACAGAAACATGGTCTAGTATTTTTATATAATATTTGATAATTTCATGAATTCCCATAGTTGATACAATATAAATCTCTTATTGAAGGGGATAAGGAATCATACTATAGTAAAATTGCATACTACTGCCATACTGCACATCCTGAGACATTCCCATTCTAATTATATAAGTGACACTCACCACAGTAGTAGGAGGTCCACCTCCCGATGTGATCAATGATGGAATAATATTAAATATTAAAATCATATATTGTCCCTTAGATATAGTCATGGCCTTCCCATGAATATTCTGATATGATATTTGGTTAAAGAACAAAACATGTTGTCTAATGAAAGGGGAATCCCAATACAAAACATCATTTCCATATGTTCCTTTTTCCCTATTAAGAGTGTAGAATAATATCGTATTTTGTGGAAACAAGCGGACTGTGTGGTTATATTCGTCATTCCCAACTATAGTTCCATGAACTCATATGCTCAGTTCAACTTCAACATTTTATGAAATAATTCCTCAAAGAACAATGTCATGAATGTATCCTTGGTGGGACCATCTCATCTACTAGTATATTACATCATTCCCCAACCCCTCATGGTGGGTACATTAATTATAAACACTAACAACATCACATTCATACGCTCATATTCCTTAAAATGATCAAATACATCTTTTTTATGTTTATCCTGTCCTCTAAATCTAATGGTCCTTTTTTCCCTAATAGGATATTGTATTATTAAGTTATAAGCCTCTCTAATTATTTAATATGGACCTAGATTAACCTTATACCTATTTTGGGAAAATAAAATGGTCTCCTAGATGAGTTTGGTCTACTACATTAGCCATTAGACCAGGTGTGAGAGCATACACTACCCCTCTACATTTTATGTAGTGGAATTGGGGAATCGTACCTAGTGGGAGAGAACAAGCCTAAGTAAGCTAGTGAACCCATATGTATCCATTTGGGGAGAATATAGTCAACATTGAATGAAAAATTAAGTAAATCAAACAATATTATGTCATATCCATTTCATTTTGTGATATCACACAAAATTTTACATAAAAGTCTACATGTAATCTAGGGTATACCCTCATAGTACTAACCATAGTCTATATCCATGAGTCGTAATAATAGTAACATTTATATGCCAACATAATAGAATTATTAGTCTTAACTAACTAATTACAACATATACATCTCACAAATTTATTAAAAAAAGATATATCACTCAGTCAATGAAAACATGTCTATCTCAAACAGATTCCAAAATCAAGTTATTATGCTGATGAACTACTATGATGCATAGAATATATATATATATATATATTTAATATTATAATATGTCCCTATTCATGATTCATTAATGTACCCAAATCCCATGAAATAGTAATATCATTATTTTCAATTGTGATTATGTGATGATAGCATTTGGTAATTCCCAAACTTGATCAATCATGTTTGATCTGGAGATCCATAAGACCTCATGCATACATCCCTATATGCATGTGGATCCTAAAATTTAGTAAGGGTCTAAACACCATCATTTGGGTGACTATACACTCTATATATAATCATCACATGAAGGAAATAATGAAAATATAAAAATACTCAATGTAAGAAAAGAAGAAGATGAGAAATAATAATATATTATTAGATTTCAAACCTGCCATACGAATATACAATGATAAATAATCAGGCACTATGTGAGTGAAGAAAGACTAGAGTAAATGTGTATGAATATGAATGTCACGACCCATCCCCCGGGGCCTGTGTCGTAACTACCCCATGCCTGCCTTCCATAGGCCAGGGGCTGGAGACTAGCACCAGAGGCGTAAATCCCTATAACGGAGAAGGCATTGCCTCTCTAAAACACAAACACATACACAAAACCAGAGTACAATTAGAAGTAAACACTAAGAAGCAGTAAAAGATTGCTGGAAATACAAAGGGGCCGGAATACAATCCCAATAGAAAGGTACAACTACAACTAAAAGTAATGTACAAGGAAAAGACAAACAACAGGATGTAACGAGCTACTGCTGGGTCATCCTCCAGATTTCCTACCTGAAGGGTAGGTACAGATGGCCACCTCACCTCTCTACGTCCGTCTATCAATACCGCGTACCATCCCGTCGTGATGTCCTTCTACGGGAACCATATCATCGTGGGGTCCACCTCCGGGTACCGACTCGTCGTGTGATCCACCTCCGGGTACCGTCTTGTTGAAAGATCCACCTCCGGGTACCGACTCGTCGTCAGGTCCACCTCCGGGTACCGAACAGCTCTACAAGTCCCGACCTCGACCAGTGTTGTCCATCGTCTATAACCAACACAACATAGTGCGGGCAAAGCCCGTGCAGGGGTGAGTATACGCTACTCAGTAGGGACCCCAAGACCCCCGAAGGTCTCCCAGAATCCACAAAGGATAACCAAAAGAAAAGATAACGATCATGAAGTAACATCTTACACTACTTAGGTATATTCCCATACATATACCTAAGTCATCAATTCTAGATCCGCTCATGAGCTCATGTATAACCTAGTCCACAAAGGAAAGTAATTCTAGTATTTACAGAAAACCATTACTAGCCCACACATAAAACCACTACCATTCCACACAGGATAACTCTACTGGTCCACACAGGAAAATAGTACAATTCCAAACAGGAAATCACTACTGGTCCACACAGGAAAACAGTACAGGTCCATATAGGATAACGCTGCTGGTCCACACATGAAAACAGTACAAGTCCACATAGGATAATGCTACTGGTCCACACAGGAAAACAGTACAAGTCCACACCGGAAATCACTACTCGTCCACACAGGAAAATAGTACAGGTCCACACAGGATAACGCTACTAGTCCACATAGGAAATATAACAATCATGAAGTAACAACAACACTACTTAGGTATATGCCCATACATATACCTATGTCATCATTTGAAACAACGCTCTCGAGATCAAGTACAACCTCGTCCACACAGAACGACACAACAAAATATCAAGTCAACTCATCGAAGATGAGGACCAAAAGTCAAGACTCATCTCACACAGGTATGCCACAAAGAAGATAGTGGCTAAATGATCGGTTGTAGCCACTGGATCATCTAAGCTTTGGGACCCACACATGATCGATAGGTACTAACCCCCGCAACGACTCACCCAGAGTCGGTATGCGCTGACCCACATAGAGTAGCTGAGCGCTGGTCCACATAGAACTACGTTGTTCCACACAAAACCGGAGAGCGTTGTCGTCATCGTCGAACCCATGGAGGATTCCAGTATAGAATTTGATGCAGTCGCAGCCAGCTCTAGGGTTCCCGCACACAGCACGCTCGTTCCCGGAGGATCCGCTCCACGAGCCAAGGTGTCGATACATCAACTGTCACGTAGATCATTGTTGATGTATCACAATGTTCTGTCACGTCAAAAGGAACTCAACGCGACTGACGGTGCGTCAATCGGACACCCGGTCTGAGAGATATAGGCTTTTTCGTTCAGCGGCCCGGTTGGTTTTTAAGTCATAACCAACCTGACCATATTCCAATTGTGTCCAAACCTCGGGCGGAGTAAGTCAAAGGGTCTGTCTCACTAAGAAGAAACCAACAAATTTGACGGCAAGTCAATCGTACGTCCAGAGCTCTAGATATAAGTGTTTCCGCACCAAAGGCCCGGTTGGTTTCGTGTTCGAACCAACCCTGCCGAACCCAAATTTCTCCAAATCCTTGAGTATAGTATACCGAAACGACTTCCTCGATCCAAGGATTGCATCGCAACTGAAGGTTCTCCGATCTGAGGTCTGTGTCTCCTGTTATGATTATTTGAACAAAAACTATTCGAAAACAGGGGGACTGGGGCCATTCCGACCCAGCCCAATACCCCCTGGGCCGGACCGAACCGGCTCAGACCAGCCCAGGTCTGGGCCCGGCCCAATAGGGCGCGGCCCGACCGGCCCGCGGGTCGCGGCGCCTGCGTGGTAGCAGCTCGGCCGAACGGCCGAGGGTGTGGGGGAAACGGGGTGGGGGGGGCAGCCCTCCCAGTGTAATTGGAGTCAGCGGCCCCCACGTGGGGAAGGGGGGGCTCCACGTCACCATCGGGGGTTCAATCCCACGGTTCATCAGGAAACAGCAGGTTGACAATTCAACGCGGGACCCTCGGGGTCTAGCATCCTCATCTACCGCGGCCAGCAAAGCCGACCGCTTTGCTGACCACCGCGGCTCGTCCGCGGCGGCATCCTCCAGCGGCACGCCGCCACAGCTGGTTGCCGTCACCGCCGTGCTAGGGGGCGCGCAGCCGCCGCCCTTCGTGGACCACCGAGCATGCTCCGGTGGTCAGTTTTTCTTGAAATATTCACCTGTGGCCCTCCCGTATCATGTTCTTCAAAACGGATACCTCAAAATATCAATTCTGATCCGATTTCTCATCGCCGCCAAATCTGCGCGTCAACAACAAACTGCGGAGGGTTGTCGGGCCGTGTTCGTTCGGCCCGCGCCCTCCCCGTTATGTGCTAAAAATTGGAAAAATTAAACACTTGATCCCAAAAATTTATCAAGCGCATAGTTAACCATATAATTAGACAACACCCAACAAGAAAAATAACCCTGCATGAACAAACAATCCACAGATCAACCAGGTAATGGTTGGTCCGCGCTCGTTGTTCTTTTCTCAAGGTTAAGAGAAATCAAATAAAATTCCCCTACCTTGTAATTCATCGATGAACATTGATGAGTCACAGAAGATAGTTGTCGGGGAACACAGACGGTGTTCCGTCAACGTTGGAAGGAATGATGTTGTCGTTGGCGACATTCTCCACGGGTGGCCTCTACTCCTTTAATGTGGATGGAGGTCGTTGAAGATGTTTTTCGTGTTCTTCGGAGATGAGGAGCGTTCTTCGTTGGAACGGGTTGTTGTTCCAAGAGTTCTCCCAAGCTCTTTAGCGAATAAACGACAAACCAAAATAAAACAAAAGCCTCCCTATAATTTTAATATTTCCATGCATTTCAAATGAATTCAAAAGAATTCATTACACTACAAATTAATTAATTTTTGGAGCTCAATTAATTAATTAAAGGTGTTGGAACATTAATGAGAGGAGGTGGGAGGTTTAAGCCACATAAATAGGGGTTTCCAAGCATTTCAAGCCTGTGTGGACCCCACTTAGTAATATCCTCCCAAGGGAGGTTATGTCCGGGTGGGCCCCACCACTATCCTCCCTTTTGAGGTTTTAACCACCACATAATAAAAATTATGTTGCACAAATTTTTATTTAGCTTAAAAAAGAAAACTCCCAAAATTAACATCTGCTCTTGCTAGAACGTAACTGCGGTGAAGGTCTCCTTAAGTGAATACCGACGCTTTGAGTTCAACGGTGCCCTTGGATTTCAATTCCGAGCACCGGTTTAAAAGATATAAATTCTCGCTCATACATTTACTGAACATAACTGAACAAAACTTCTAAAATTGATTACGGGCACACCGGCCCTTGGAATCAAGCGCTGTCAGAGACTGCAGACTCATAAAATTTCAAAGAAAATTAAGAAAAAATTTCCCATGAAACTTCTGGGTATTTACATTACACCCACCACAGGGAATTACGTCCCCATAAAGCTTCAACACAAACTAGGGAAAACAAAGTGGTACTAATCACGCATCTGAGCCTTACGCTCCCATGTGCTCACCTGGAGGTTCTCGTGCAACCCGTGAAGCACACCAGAGTAATTGTCCATCCATTTAGAACCTGCTTCTGTCGATCCTCGATCTCCACTGAACCTCCGAGAATGTCGCCCTATCATCGACTTCCAACTCCCTATTGTCAATGACGTGTAAAGGAACATGCACTTATCTCCTCCGCTGAGATACGTGGTTGACATCATGAACCTGGTGCAACGGAGGTGGTAAGGTCATGCGGTAAACCTCCTCGCCTACCCTAATGAGGACCAATAAGGTTCGTCGAACCTCAGATGTAACTTCCCTCCTTGGCCACATATCCGAAAACCTCTTCGAGGTGAGACCCGTATAAGAACGTGATCATCATCCTCGAACTCTAGAGGCCTTTACATCCTGATTAGAACTGAATCTCAAACTCCTGCAGCGACGAGGGTATGGTGGACCGACCCAAGAGTGGTCGGTCGCACTCTCCTATGCATGAGTTTATTCTATGATGCCTGAGGATTCCTTTTCGCCGACCATAGAAAACTCATCCCAACGTTGTAGATAAACCACAACCTTTTTTCCTAATACAGTCAACCTGGGTATGAACTGCGAATTCAATCTATACCCAAACCAACGTCGTATGGCCTCGATGCTGCAACCAAGAGATTCCAACCAAAACTCTCGCCTCGAGGTCAAATCACACCGTCGGCGTAAGCGTGATTATCGAGTCTCCTCACAAAGGTATCTCCAAACGTGTGGGTCAAGTCAACGGCTTACCCAGAACCTCTAGGTCTGGGACAAGATTCGTGGAAGGATTGAATGATTTTTACCTATGTCAATTGATAAGGCTGGTCGTAGTAGACATAGACCGTACCTAGAATCATTCTTAGAGCCCCTAGGTCACCCTCCATGACCGCATACAACTACTCTCTTCCCCATCCATCCTGCTCCCTAAGCCTGGAGGGGACTACAATGGTGGGCGGTTGTAACATCTGAAAATGTACACCACCACATGCTGCTCTCCAAGATTTGCCTCCATGTCAGCTGCTCTGCAGATTCATCTGTCCTGTGCAGTCTTCATCCGCCCCCAAACAAACTGTGCTTTCTCCGTCGTAGTCTAAACCATCTCTCATCCTACAAGAGCTACTACGATTTCTTATTTTCCGATAAGAGAAATCTGGTCTCGTCCCCGGGAATAACCACGCTCTTTGCCTAATACAGTCAATCCTGACATGAATAATGAATTCATTCCATAGACGACGTCGTAAGGCCTCGATGTCACTACTAAGAGATCCAACCGCCACTCTCATCTCCAAGGGTCTAGTCACACTGTCGGCATCAGTGTGAGGTCACTAGGTCTCCTCTAGTAGAAATATCGAAAGTGAGGGTCAGGACAACAGTTTTAACTGGGACCTCTCAGTATCATCCAAACAAAAGGACAGGAAAGTAATCATCACAAGAAATGTGTCTTTTTATTACTGCAGCTCAGATTATAAAGACACAAATGCAACAGCAACATGGAACTTGAAGTGCCAAGAGAAAAATGGCATCTACTAGTTATGCTTCTGTCCTCCTGCCTTCCCACTGCTAACCTTCACCGGCTATATCCACTCAGCCAAAGAATTCACAACCACAAAGGTTCTCTCCAGCATCCTTGTATAATTAGTAATGCATAGTGGAAAAATTGATGGTTCGGATGTCCTTTAGACATACTTAGTTCAGAAGTTCGAGTCTAAAGCACTGATCACATCGTATCCAATGAGTACCAGGAACGATTGGTACGCCTCGTTGAATGCTCTGCATCCGACATGTCGTACTGTCGAAGCTGTATAAGCTCCAGAAAACTTGAATCCACCTCCTCAAGCCAATTCTCAGCCGCCTAAGAGTTAGGATCGCCTCGTAACATGAGGGATATCTGGTGCTAAAACGAATGTAAGGCCCTAAGCCATCGAGTGTCCTCTACCGGTACCGCTGGTAGTGTCTGCTGACCAATAGGTAATGACATAGCTGGCGCACTACCCGAAGGTACTATCTCAAGAATCTATCCACGTACTGAAGCCTCATTACTATATGGACCAACCTCATGGTCACTCCCTGGAAACACAAGGAGCTAAGACCACCATCCGCCCCACTAGTGTCAAAGCTAGGCATAGAACTCTAGAAATCGCTTCCATCCAGTCCACTACTGCCTGGGAAAACTGTCTCGCCTCGTATCCCCAGAGACCTCTGCTGCTGAAACTCGTACATCACGCTCTCTCATCGTGCATCGTCAACTAGTATGGCTGGTGGCATCCGCTGCCTAACGGGTGGTGGTGCTGCTGGTACACCACCCGAAGGTGCCAACACAGAAAAAGGGCCCCGCACTGGAGTGTCATCGCTCGGTGGGCCATCATCGTGTACACTCTTTAGGGAACCCTAGCTGGCTGTCTTCGCAGCGGCATCCTGATAAAAAAAACAGGTGCGCCACGGTCAAATGATTTATACCTGGTGAGCTGACTCAAAGTAATCACAAAGAAACCTTTTAAACACATATGCAATCAATGTTTTTGTGCATTGAGTCAGAAATCAGAAGTCAGGGTCCTAGTGTATTGATACGTCGGCCTCCACACCAACACTGGACTCCCTGGACTGATAACCACACTCAACACCCTCAACACTATTCCATAAAAAAGAAGAAAGATCAGAGTCATGAGTTCTATGGTAGAACCAAACTCCTATGATACCAATTTGTCACGGCCCCTCCCCCGGGGCCCATGTCCTTACTACCCCAAGCCCGCCTTCCATAGGCCAGGGGCTGGCGACTAGCCCCAGAGGCGTAAATCCCTATAATCGGGAAGGCATTACCTCTCTAAAACACAAGCACACACACAAAACCAGAGTACAAGCGGATGTAAACACTAAGAAGCAGTACAAGTGTGCTGGAAATACAAAGGGGCTGGAATACAAGCCCAATAAAAATGTACAACTACAACTGACCGTAAAGTACAAGAAAAAGACACATTTCTTGTGATGATTACATTCTTGTCCTTTTGTTTGGATGATACTGAGAGGTCCCAGTTAAAACTGTTGGCCTGACCCTCACTTTCAAGATTTCTTCTAGAGGAGACCTAGTGGCCTCACACTGATGAAGACAGTGTGACTCGACCCTTGGAGGCAAGAGTGATCGTTGTATCTCTTAGTAGTGACGTCGAGGCCTTACGATGTCATCCATTGCATGAATGCATTATTCATGTCAGGATTGACTGTATTAGGCAAAGAACGTGGTTCGTCCTAGGGATGAGACCAGATTTCACTTATCGGAAAAGATGAAATCTTAGCAACTCTTGTAGGACGAGAGATGGTTTCGACTACGAAGGAGAAAGCACAGTTTGTTTGGGGGCGAATGAAGACTGCGTAGGACAGATGAATCTGCAGAGCAGCAGACGTGGAGGCAGAGCTTGGAGAGCAGCATGTGGTGGTGTATATTTCTACATGTTACAACGACCCTCCTTTGTTGTCCACGTCAGGCTCAGGGAGTAGGAGGGATAGGGAAGAGAGTAGTTGCATGCGGTCAAGGAGTGTGACCCAGGGGCTCTAAGAATGATTCCAGGTACGGTCTATGTCTACTATGATCTTCCTTATAAATTGACATAGGTACCAATCATTCAATCCTTCCATGAATCTTGTCCTAGACCTAGAGGCTCCGGGTAAGTCGTTGACTTGACCGTCACATTTGGAGATACCTTTGGGAGGAGACTCGATAATCATGCTTATGCCGACGGTGTGATTTGGCCTCGAGGTGAGAGTTTCGGTTGGAATCTCTTGGTTGCAGCGTTGAGGCCTTACGACGTTGGTCTGGGTATAGATTGGATTCACAGTTCATACCCAGGTTGACTGTATTAGGCAAAAAGGTTGTGGTTTATCTACAATGTTGGGATGAGTTTTCCTTGGTCGGCGAAAAGGAAACCTTAGGCAGTACAAAATAAACTCATGCATAAGAGAGTGTGACCGACCACTCTTGGGTTGGTCCACCTTACCCTCATGGCTGCAGGAGTTTGAGTTTCAGTTCTAATCAGGAAGTAAAGTCCTCTGGAGTTCAAGGATGGCGATCACGTTCTTATATAGGTCTCACCTCGATGAGGTTTTCAGAGATGTGGCCAAGGTGGCATGTTACCTCCGAGGTTCGACTGACCTTATTGGTCCTCAACAGGGTAGGCGAGGAGGTTTACCATTTAACTTTATCACCTCAGTTGCATCGGGTGCATGATGTCATCCACGTATCTCAGCTGAGAAGATACATGCATGTTTCTTCACACGTCATCGACCACAAGGAGTTGGACGTTGATGACAGGGTGACATTCTCGGAGGTTCAGTGGAGATCGAGGATCGACAGAAGCAAGATCTACATGGACAGATAATTCCTCTGGTGTGCTTCACAGGTAGACACATGGAGCCCACCCCAGGGTCCACCCATGTGCCTGAACAGGTCATCTGACTAATGACATTCCCCACAGGCCAACACATGTCCTTTCTAATGTGCTTTTCCCTCACTCACACACACCCTGGGAAACGTCCCAGAAGGTCACCATCCTGATCACTACTCCAGGCCAAGCACACTTAACTATGGAGTTCTAACCAGGTAGGCTCCCGAAAAGGAAGGTGCACCTTGTTGACATGAGTCATATCATATAGTCATTTAACCCTTTATCATTTAGGGATGTTACAATTATCCCCCTTTAGAGCACAACGTCCTCGTGGTGGGACCTACATCTCAACCCAGGAAGTGCACCGCACTTAAGGTTGGGTACCACCTTTGATACCAAATGTGACAACCGGGCCTCGATGATAGCACAACCACCCCGCCTTAACTTGGTCATCGGGTCTTGGCCCACTAGGTACCACCAGTTGCCCGTAGACACGTGGAGCCCAATCCAGGGCCCACCCACGTGCCTCAACGGGTCATCTAACTAATGACATTCCCCATAGGCCAACACATGTCCTTTATAGTGTGCTTTGTCCTCACTCACACACACCCTGGGAAACTTCCCAGAAGGTCACCCATCATGATCACTACTACAAGCCAAGCATTCTTAACTATGGAGTTCTAACCAGGTAGGATCCCGAAAAGGAAGGTGCACCTTGTGGAAATGAGTCGTATCATATAGTCATTTAACCCTTTATCATTTGGGGATGTTACAATGAATAATTATAAATTTGGAATCGGATAGATTATTTCTTGATACCAATTCAATCTTCTTTCTATTCTAATCAACCATCTATGAAATTCCCCTTTCCATTGCATGGATCCCTATACATGATGTTTTCTAAAGCATCATGATTCCCAGATAGGGTTGGCGTAATTTTTTTTTGAAATATCCAATGAATCAATAAAATATAGGGACACGTATAACTATAATATAATAATATAATAAAAAATGTACATGAAATATTTAAATAAAACATTCCATCAACTCATGGGCTAATAATTCCACTACAATCAATAGTTGTACTTTTTTACGCCTTGTCAAATGGATGACCATAGAAGTAATAAGTTATCAACAATTATCCACTAGGCTATTATCATGTCACTTCTAATTCTCATGAAATCAGGTGAACATGAAACATAGCTTCCACTAGGAATTTATTTCCAGAACATTACTCAGTAACCACATGGATTTGTGTTCTAGCCCAGACACAAGGCTGACGTGCTCCTACACCGTGTATGGGTCCACAATCATTGTTTCTTCACATCATTAATTCTACCCCATTATTGTATAATCATTCCATAATTGTCAACAAATTATTAATAATAATTAAGATACATACAATGATAATGGTAAAACACATAACCGGGTGGATCATATTAAAAAAAGAAAAGCATGACATCAAGAGAATACTATAGCCACATATAACATCCTATGTTGGACATAAATAATGGCTGTAATATACTATAGTTATACACATCAAATAATGGAATATATATGGGTATCATCGGATATACAAGAACCCATAATCAAACCCCATGAAATAAGGAAAACAAGATATACTTAAAAATATAAATAATTAAATAATATTATAAAAGGGCCTCTAAAATAAATAAATTTATAAATCAAGAATGTTAATTAAATATTCTAAATATTTTCATTTGGTTAATCATATGAAACAGGTTCTCACACCAATAGAAAAAATCACAGAACATAAAAATTCATTTCTCATGTTCTGATTCATCAAATAATATGGTTTACAATGAGAGCTGATAAAAATCTATGCCTAGTTGGTATTTCTTCAATCCCATACATCAAAAATTCCAATAAAAGGAATATCTAATCATATATATCTATTAATGGTTGGATATTTCATTGTATACCTTTTCAACTCGACAATATATACATAATTAATCAATAATTCTAGAATTCATCCTCTGGTCTATAAAATTAACATTAATCCACAATCAATATGTCATCAGAAAATAAAACCAATATAAGATTCAAGAATAATTAATTCTCAAAAACATTTATCTATTAAAAGATATCTTGATTCATCCATTATTCATCAGTGTCATTCTCTTGTCAAATGAATGTTTTTAAACATCTAATCGACCATTTTCAAGAAAGTATTCAAAAATATGTCTATAGTTGGAATTGCAATTCATATATTCAAAAATTTATTTTCACATATATGAATCCTTTCCTGAGAAAAGTGGTATATTAATAAGAAACAAAAATAGGGGAGGGTTTTTATCACATATCTAAATTAGAAATATTCATCTTCCATGGATTCATAAAAAACAACATTAGATAATAGTGAATCATTAGAGAAGGCTGGAGGTGTCATAGAAATTGATAGACATTCATATAAAATATGGATAAGGTTAAATAAAACAATAAATATCAATGATATGGATTTTAGATCATTAAAATCATTCATGGTATGTTTTTTTACAGATTTGAAAAACTATGCACCAATATTTCACCCATTCAGGGATTCGGGCTAGGTAGCATAGTTTTGTTTTATGATTTTTTAAACTATGTATCTATTGTCTTGTCATCCCCTGGAGCCTCTAACAAATTATTTTATATGATATCATGTTTTTTCAACCCATGTACATTCACCATGAACTACCCCTTTATCTACGACCTTTTTTTCCAAATTTTTTAGAGAATATGCATAGATTTTGAAATCCATAACAAAAATAAACTACATTAAATGACACATTAAATTCCAAAAAACAATAAAAAAACCACAATAACTCGTAGAAAAAAGTAGCTCATAACAATTTTATTAAAGGATTAAATTATCTAATAATGCACCTAATAAATATGATTTATATAATCCATGGATGCTCTGTGATTTTCAACATTATTGAGATTGGGTTTTTAGGTTATTTAAATCATTTTTATTAGGTTTATATTTATATGATACTATTGTTCACTAATTTTGTAGAATTTCAATCATTGAATTCATGATTACAATAAAATTTATTCTCTAATTGATATAATATGTACATTTTATATTTTATTTTGATTCAAATATTTTCATAGAATATAATTTTTTTTATTTATGTTTATAAGAATGTAACTCTTTAAATAGCTCTATTGTTTCTTAGAGATTAGTAATATATTCATGTTCCACAAGTGTACCTTCTAGTTTACCATTCATTAAGGTAATAATTCGCTCACAAAATCAAAACACTATTTTACATTTTTATTAAAATCCAAGGATGTGTTTTGAATCATGGATGAGAATTTTTTGAGAAAATTATACATATCTTCTTCTGTGAAAGGGGAGTCTATAAATATAAGTAGTTTTAAAAATAGATTAGGTGTGTATTACTCTTTTTAAAAACTCCATAGGACTCTATGTGGGGTTCTCCACTCACATGCATTGAAGAGTTAGACGAAAATGGTGGGTCTCCAATGTGAAAGGGATGTTGCAATAGGTTAATACATGGAATACATTCAAAAAACCCATAAACCAAATTTTTTATTCTGAAATGTTTCAGGTGGTGAAAAACAAGAATTTATAAACATGAAATAGGGGGGATATGTACTTATGGAATATTCCAATAATTTCATCATGATTGTTGACTTGCCACCTGATCCTATTTTTTATAACGATCAAAAAGCATAGTGGATTAGGATGGGATTGGGGGAAGATATTTGGGCGATGCTAATTTTATTATGCATGCTATACATTACTTGGTGGATGATAATGTAGTTATTGATAAGGCATACATAGTTGGGAAAAGAGTTATAGGTGTTTATATTTCTATAGTTTGAGGAAGCCAATGTGTATACTATATCTAAAATAGGAAGTATATGGTTTCATGATTTGCATGTAGGCTAGTTTCATATGCTTCCATTAGAGAAATCTGATTGATATCTATCATTGTGGGAGGAATTACCATATGAATCCTAATAATATATAATAACATGGTACATTCTATGATTTTATAAAATATCATCAACCTATGAATTTTTATTTAATATTTACCATGGTTAGTGAATATAGATCCACTAATAAAAAAATATCTATTTTTTATTTAAATTCTTTAAAAATAGGGATCTCATACTAATTCTATGGTCGGTTCTCACACGAGGTATAAATATAAATGGGATATGTGGCCATACATGTTTATATATAATTGTATGCACAAGAATATTTTGAATATGGTTTATCTTATATTATAGGTATTGTGTTCATGGTATACTCTTTAGTCCAAGTTTTAGTTGATAAAAGTTCATCTCATTCATTCATTTATGTTAAGTGGGATGTTTGTGTAATAAAATTATTTTATTCCATTCATTTTCAATAATTCCATTCCCCATTTAAATTTGAGGGGATGCAATTATAAATTCTCTTGGTGTCAAGTGATGATTGTTAATATTGATGTTATGTTGGAATTTAAATTTCCATTCCTTGTTATCATCATCCTTGATATTGGAATGGGTAAGATGATTTTTTTAAGGAAAAGATCCATTGTTATAATCATATTTTTAATTTTCCCTCTACTTATTTAGTCTTTCATGTCCCTCATGTTGACTTGAAATCGTGGTTTAGGAGAGCGTAGAATGTAATTCCTTATACTAAAATGATCCCATACCAATTGTCAGAAATTCTTCTCATCATTATAGATAAAAATTTGACAATTACACTTCTTGAAATGGTGATTATATAAAAAAATTTCATTAATCATGTTTTTTATATGTCACCACCTCAGAGAGATGTTAATTTATCAATTAACATTCCATCATCATGATTTTTGTTTCAATTCCATCATATTATATAGAACCTACTTTCTTAAGGGGGAATAAATGTCAACTTATAGATCATGAGGCCAATGTATATATTTATCCTTCTATATCACCGTGGGATTCCAATATTTTATTTGAGAATCATTTGATGAATAATTTATTATTTCTATTTCATTCCAAAATAAAATTAGTTTATTTTTATGAAGAAATAACACATTCCTAGAATTGAGAGTGTTTTTAATAAACAAAGATGATCGTGATGGTTTTTTCAAGATAACATGTTATTGAGTTAAAATTAGTAAATATGATGATATAAGGATGAACATCAGATATCATTTAGTATTACTAGGTTATTATTTGATGTTGTTTAGGGTTAATCGACGTTTACATCTCCTATGAAAAAATCAATACATACTAGTGTCATATTTGTGTGGAATGATAAATGATTGATATATCTCACTGAACAAAAGTTTATGATGACTTCGAATATTGTTCTTATTCATTATTATCTGGTTTTATTCTATGTTATTTTCTATAATACGTCCAGTAAGGGATCAGTGTGTGTCTCTAACCATAAAATATAGGTGGTGTCTTATGGATCTCATCAATTATTCACTCATGTGAAGAACAATCATACCCATTAACTTCAGTCAGTTTCAATGTTTCCGGAACTAAAAAATTTTTGTATTGTATCTTGGGGGATTTATTTATGGAAAATTCAGATCATAATATAATCACGTGACTTTTAAATCATAGGTACCTAACAATAAAATAGATATATTGGGTTGAGTATCTTTGTACATCATATTGTAAAATTTTATATTCATATTGAAATGGGAATGTGTTCACTGAAATGTTGAGAAAAAAGTTATTGATTCATTCATTGAAGGATTCGGTGGAAAAGTGTTCCTTGAAGACTCTATTTACAAAACATTAGTGGTACTGTAAAAGGCTAGTGGGAAGGTGTTTGTACCATATGTAAAGTTATACAAGTAATTTGATTATCTGATTCCAAAATAGTAAGTAACAAACCCTATTTTATATCATTTATTAAATTTATTAATTATGGGGAAACCTCATGTTACTATTTATAGTCTCCCATAAGTGCTTTAAATTTTTCTGGTAGGTAGGTCGTTTTGATATATTTGGGATATGAATTTATGGAGAGTGTACATTGGTTGTTGAAAGAGATTTCACCCTGGAATAAATGTGATGTATCATTATCTAATACATCGATATTGGTAGTTGGGGATGAGGCATTTAATTGTTTAATCTATACCATTATATCATCATTGTAATAAGATTGCAAATGATAACCAAATAACTTTTATTTTATATCATCATTTACCATTTCTTGTTTGAATGTGGTATAAGATATCCATTTACTTCAATATTATTTTACCATGGACACAATCTTCGTAGATTCAATTTGGCTGATCATCAATCAAATTAAAAATCATTTCATTTCATTCATATTATGGAGATGATGATGGAAAAATAGATCGGACGATTTTATTTATGAGATATTATGAGGCACTAGGTATATCCTTCTACAAATTTTTATAATGTAGACCCTTTGTTTACTTCCAAGTTTTAGAATGATTATTAAGATGTGATATGTGACCTGTTAAAAATTTGTTATCTTATATCATCCTTATAAAAATGGGAATACTGAGTGTGCCATTTTGATTCATGGGAACACGCTCCAATCATGAATATAAACTTTTTTGAATTATGGAAAATGAACATTTCATTAGTGTAATATTTATATAATAATTTTTATCACACATTAATTAATAATTTCCCTTTTATAGGGTTGTATGAGAGGCTATGTCAATCTCCTTTTTATTTTTTTAGATTGTGAGATTGATATTTAGTTTGACCAGTCATTATTTAGTATATGATGAAATAGGTGATTTTTTCATATAAAAGGTTTATGAAATATCATTATATTCCAAAATACATTGTAGACTATTGTTGTCACCTATTGGTGTTTCAGATTGGTGGTTGGGGCTTTCTCAGATATTCACCTCACATGGGACACATTCAACTATATAAAAAATTAATGCTAACATCATGTTTTATTTCCCCTTTTCATATCATTCATCACATTAGAATGTAGGCATATGGGTTCTACAGAACATCTTTCATGAAATTTATTCATGTTTTGTTTCATGATTCCTTACCGAGGAGATATCAACTAGACCCTTCCTATGTGATTGATTGGGAAAATGTTGACCTTGAGCCTAAACCCTATTTTGATTAATAGAATGTTCATATTATGGATCCCAAAGATAATGTACACTTTTTTATTAACATTACATTAAAACTAGTTCTGTGAAATTATTGATAAAATTTTCTAGATACATGGGAATGATAAACATTTATTCCACATTAGTGGAATTCCTGTTTTTGATTCCGTAAACCCAAACACTTTTGTGGGAAGAATGCATTAATGGTTGGATTAATTGTGACACACTCTAAGTCACAGGTATTCTTTAAAGAAATATTATTTCCATTATTTTGAGTTTATACTATTATCTAGGAGTTGATGGTTTAATATATAAAAATTTGTTGAAAAAGGATAGGAAATGCAATGGGATTAGGTGAATGGTTAGTACTAACCATTTGATATGAAACTGTGAGTTCCAGTGGCAATTTCCATGAATTGAACATGGGTTTTCAAATATTTTGTGTATTAAAGAAATATAGATAGGTTTTATGGATTTGATTTATAGGTTTTCTCATTACTAAATAATGAACTTTTAAACCATTTAGTTTTGTAGAGGAAAATTTGATACATTATCTTTAAACTGATAGAGGTTACTACATGGTTGGCACCCAGTTTTTTAAATCATGAAGTAGAACTTTGTAACTAGATTCAAATGAGTTAAAAAAACATTGACACTAATAAACATGGAAATTTTAAACTCTAATCTATTGATAAATATTAGTTATCATGAATTATCCCCTCCATCACACTCTATATCATTCTCACAGTAGATATCTAGTAATTCTCTTTCATTATTTATTTATCACATGAAGGTATGTTATGATTTCTGCTATTTTTATCGTCATATCCATATATCATTTCTTTATATATATTCTTTTTATGTATTTTGATTCCAATTGTTCTATGATTTCAATTTATATATTTTGTTTTGAGGAATTAATGATGATTCTTTGGGATCTAGATTTTTTACCACCATATTTATTCCAAAACAATCCCTATTCTCAATAGAAACAAGTATTCTTCTATTGGTGAGTAATTTGTCTCCATTGAATAGTTCAAGAAAATTAATTACTTAATATTCATATAAAATTTATTTTTTATTAAAAATGATCGATTTGATTGTGATTAAGAAGTTTTTTATGAAATTTATCTTAGTTGGAAATAAAATGTCATTTTCAAAGGGTTTCCAATTTTAGAAATTACTTATGAACATTATATGGTTTATGAAATGGATTATTGATTATTTTTTTATAAAATTTATTATTATGTATTATGGTAGTGATAATTTTATATGAGAATGAAACATATTTTTTTTGGAAAACATGGAACATTAAGAACATTAGGTGCATTGGGTTATAGAATTACGAAAACATTTGTTGGTGTGGCACCACATGGTGTAACTATTATGATATAGATTGACTATGGTGGGATATTATATTAGTAGGATTCAATGTTTTTATGAATTAGTGTTCCATCCCATGTACTAGTACATATTCTCAATATCTAGACACTAACTTGTTCCAGGTTTTATATATGAAGTTATTGATTCATGGTTTATTTAATACATGTTTATCATTTGATATATGGTTGTTTCTTATTATTGCCAAAATTTTAAAATATTTATTTTAGAATCATATAAATGGGAGCTGAAAATGGTATATTTTTTATTTAAAAAATAAATTGTGATGTATAAATTTTTTTTAAAAATATTTTATTATAAATAATTTTTTCTTTTATCCTTAGAACTAATGGTTTAGTGTTGATACAGATTGTATTAATTAATAGTGGAATCCTCCTAATTGTGTTCCCCACACCATGAATATTACATTATTAATATATATATTTTCATTTCTATGATTCACGTAATAGTATATGGATCATATTTTCCTCCATAATCTTTTGGTTGTTGTCCTATTAATAGTGATATGGGTTACTAGTGATTATTGGTCACACGGAGACATGGTTTTGTTTCATATTTTTTAGGATATCCCATAATATATTCAATGTATATCTCATATATTTATAATCTTATTTTAATTTTTATACATTTAATTTATCTTAATTATTCTACTCATGATAAATTTTTTGGTATTTATGTTGATCAACTCCTTATGACGTTTCGACATGGGTGATGTGTAACATTGACATGGGATGGTTTATTACATATAAATTTCTCCATAACTCCTATAACATCCAGAATAATAATTTGTATGGTATTATAATTATTTAAGATAACCTTATACATACTTATAATATCTTATATGATAAACTCAAAAAAATTTAGATCCCATTTATTAATAATTATTTATTAAAATATTTTATTTTGGGAGACAAGAGTTTCATTTTCATATATGTTTTATTTTGGTAAATTAGATCCTTACATAATTATCTTGAATACATTATAGACATTATTTTAATATTGAAATAAATATTATATATACACATTAAATACTTGTGACCACCCCACCCTGGTTCCACTCAAAGGATCCCTAAACTTTGGTTTTCCACATAGCCTCAAGTGTGCCTCCCATACGTTAAAGGCTTCCGCCTAGCAACTAGGTCTTGGGGTGTTTCCATAGGGATACTATCACATCATGTTAATATTTTAGTAAAATTCATAATAATAATTAATTAGTGGAATCATAATTAAATAGTTATCACTGCCGAATCAGACACTATAACAGTAGGTCTTATAACTCGCTATAGCAGAATCAGAAAAACAAAAGATGCAACATATAATAACACATAAAATATAGAAGATGTATCATATACTATAATGATGATAATTTATTTCATGTCTCTATAAAATAATAAAAAAATTACACAAAGAATTAGGCGATACAATCTATTCAAAAGAAGAAAAAAATAAAATCTATCCTACATCGCTAGTGTATGTAGGATCATCTTCAACCAACCACCATCCAAATTAATGATTTCAAAATCAGGTGTGCAATGTTGCTGCTTCCCCTTATCAATTATAAATTCATTTATTATTAAAATATACAAATTTCAGAAATATATTATGTGACATAAATCTTAGTATGCCACCACCATTGATAATCATACATTCCAATCTGTGAAATATAAATCAAAACATCGAGTAGTAATATATGAACATAAAGACTATAAAAAATTTTAAACATCATAATACATTCTATAGCCTCATATGGTTTCAAAAAATTTAATAATTTAATTACTTCCTTTATGTTAAGTTTATATAGTCATGTATGTTATGAAATTACCAGTACTAACATTACACCATAATAAAAGTATGAAATTATCCATTGTATAAATAATGAATCTTGTATTGATTATAATAATGGGGAGGATCCAAGGTAATAACAAACACATCTTTTGGACCTCTAGGATAAATCAAAATGAGTAATAATATGTAGCATGGAGAAGGTGTGTGAGTGTAATCCAATGGGAATCACCCAAGACCTTCCACAATAATATGATTTTGAAAAATTCCAATGATCTCATCCAATCTATGCTCAGCTATGAATTGACAGGGCCTAATGGGTGTATCCATGGTTCCACATATTTGATGATGAAATGATGTATCCATATAGTATATCCAATGAATCTTAATATCTGATTGATAATGAAGGGATCCTACTACATCATGTCAGATATCCACTTGTGGACAAGGATTGTGTTCCAATATCGGTATCACCCTTGGAAACTGGAATTATTGAAATGGAATAGAATCCACCATTTATCAAGGAATTACCTTGGAAATCCAATACTAGCTCATGTCTAACAACTAATTTAATGAGGATCAGGTCTAAATGAAACAGTATCCTTATACATTGTTTATTATATAGATTAGGACATGTAATACGCATGCCCTTAACAATTCAATTGGTTCATTCCATCACCTTTAATTAGTGTGATACTGTTAAAAGTAAAATAATTATTTTATTACTAATATAATTAAATAATAAATAATTAAATTCACACTATTTCCTTTAATTAATAATTGAATGTTTTGATACAAACAAGAAACCATGTTATTCAATTACATTAATATATGATATGTGCCAAATAAGATATACATTCCATTGAAAATTCATATTATATTATTATATTGAAACATATACACTAGAAATTTCATGTGATTGCTAAACATTATATAAATTGTAAATTCATGAATCATTTAATTAATGTAAGAAAACCATTTACATGGAAAATCCACCCACATAAATGTTTTCATAGTTAAACCCACATTGATCGCCAATGCAAAATTATGAATATTTGGGGTGTTTATCACTGTGGTAAAATTATCCAATGATAGATACCATATATATAAGAGCTCCATAATATGAGAATGATTACTATAATCCTGAAATATTAATTTAAAAGTAATCACCCAATGAAAATTGTGTAGTGAACAAAAAATGACATTTTATAAAATCAAGACACATGGTCGATGATCCATAAACCCCCTACCTGAGCCATGTACTACACTCCTTATCCAATATCGGCCCTTTGTGTGACATGGATTAGAAGAAATATGAAAAATATATCAATTACCTAAAAATTGGAAATATATTCTTGTATCAAAATAGTATCATTAAAAGGAAGGCAACATATTGACTAAGACCTTGGGGTTAATTACATTTCATCATGCATCCATCATGATAGTAAAATTTGAAATGAGATTCTAGATAATTAAAAATGATCAAATCCTATATTTCTTATCAAAATATGTCTCATGTGTGATATGAAGTGGAGGTGTTGTTCATCCAAAAAAAGTATGCCCTTATACTAATTTTAAATATGATGATTTTCACTTACATGCCATGTATATATTTTACATGTAATGTAATTGTTCAGGGCCTTCCCCTTGGAGAAACCATTTACACATTATGAGTTGGCCTACCTAATCCAGTATATGTCATGTAATAGATAAAAACCATGTATTACAATTAAATAAAATGTAATTGGCTAGTATCTATCATTTATCCCTCTTACCTCTTCATTTACACCAACAAACCAACTATCTTATAGATCAACATTAAGGCCAAAACCAAAAAATAGAACATCAGCTAGGGTTAAAATATAAATTAAGCATTCATACCTAATAGGAAAATCCATTTTATGATAGTCATCCCCCTTAAATGAAATCATCCATGAGTTCATCTTCTATTGGTAGGAAATCATCAAATAATAACTACTCTGGAAACTGATCATGTATGTTCACCTCTTGTACCCATGTCTAATCTTATACTGACCATTACTCCATTGAACCAGTAATAAAGGGATTAGACAACCTGAACGATCCTTCATACTCCAATCAAAGATTCATATGGATACTGCCCAAATTACTCATCATTATCTAACTCAACCTCATTCAGATGAAAAGTATGGAATGGATTTGGATGATAAGGGTGAAGCTGTGATATGTGGAAGAATTCATGAATGGAGGGACACCTATAATGAAATAAAAACTAAAAGGATACTAGAAAAACACAATACATGGTATAAATGGCCCTAAAAATTGAGTTGAGATATTCCCTTTCCTTTGAAATTGTCTATGCCCAAGCCAAGTCGATACCTACCTTAAAAAACGATCCTCAACCGTGATCTACAGGGCTTGTCAGTGCTGATTGACATAAAATTTATATTTATTTTTTGTAGTATAAATGAGCCTATTTACAAGATAAGTATAATCTAAATTCTCTTTTATGAGAATATTCCGCTATAGTGCTACCTATCCTACATCTTACGAGCACATGGATGAATGACACAACCTTCTGTAAAGGGCCTCTAAAGCTGCCATATGTATCATCATTTATAATCTCTTATTTTAGGCTATACTAATGATATGGATATGATTATCCTAGGAACCATGGAAATCAATAAAACTTACATGATTTATTTCCCCTAAAATCTTTATTTTTTCTTCCAACTAGCCATTAGATTGAGGGTGGAATGATTCTCTCAGATGAACTTATGTACCTATACCTATCTCTAGCCCCTTCTAAAACCTCAATCTGAAACAAGATTCCCTATATAAAATGATAGAATGAGGGTCCTTTTATTGCCATATAATCTCATCGAAATGAAGTCTTCCACAATAATTAAATGAGAAATTCTACATGATATGAAGGAATTGGATATATTCTTTAGTTGATCCATTAATATTCAAACTACGTCACTTCCTTGAAGTGGCCCCTGTAAGATTACTACAGAGTTCATGAAAACATCATCCCATTTCAATTTTGGATTTATAAGTGCCTATAGAATTATTTAGTCCACTGCTTCTCTACCTTTACCTACTGAAATGTGGAACATTATTGACAAAACCAATAATATAATGTTTCATCCCAGGCCACCAAAACCGGTGAAAAATATTCTGATACATCTTGAAGATTCCATGATTAGATTCCCACTAAGAAGCATGGTACCCTCACACTAGTAACTCTATCATATTTCTAGTAAATAATATGCACCCATGTATATGGATAACTAGTACTCCACTCGTGCATTGCACGACACTAAAATAATTCTTATTATTAACTATGGAATACTATTTAGAAAACATAATAGTTCATATTAATTTTGAAAATATTTGAGCAGCCTTCTATATAAAATAAATAATTATGGAACAAATTATATAGAAAGGCTTAATTCCTAGGAATAGGAATTACAAATATTAAAGAATAAAGATTGCTATCTAGAGATAGAAGAGCTTCTTAATTCTCAAATAAATGAGAATCTTAATCATCCATTGAATACAAGGACGTCATATCTTGGCATAGAAAGTAGGCCACCAGGAGTTTATAGTCGGATTTCTCCATGGAAGGGTGCTGGAAGGAACGAATCTCTAACCTTCTCTGCAAACATATCACTTTCTGTTATCATTTAATTGTCTCTTTCTCATCTCTTCAATAAAAATTTGAAAACAATTTCTCCAAAAATTGAAGAACATTAGTATTGTTTTCTATGGGAAACACTACAACAAATATTATACCCCACTCCTAAATCTGTTATATCCGCTCCTAGTTCATCAATGTTGAATCCGTAAGTCCCTTAAATAGTTCTAGTGATTAAGTTGATTACATGGGATATGATATTAATCCCCCCCAAACATGTCAAATAAATCAATTACTAAGAGAATGATATTTGTAAAAGTTAATAAGAAATGGTAGTGATGTTTAATGTATTTTAATTACAATTTATTAGCATGGGGATAACCTATATAGTATTTATTGGTGTGTACACGTATATGTTACAGTTCTGACTAGTTAATGTTTACTTTTTTTACTTATTTAGGCATCTCACTTATTGTATAATATATATATCCTAGACCACATGACAACTGTTGACAAAGGCACAAAATGATTGGTATATGGATAAACATTGGTGAATTTAGTCTCAATATACATAGTATTCGACACCTAGTAGTATACATGTTATAATTATAGAGACATGTAACCATAAATTAGTAAAATACATTATGTATGTCAAACTCTCTGCCAGTTATTTTTCTTGAAAACCAATCCATACATGAAAAAAGCATCAGCACACCTCATGGATCACTCTCAAATAGGCATGTGAAGAAATTTAAGGTTTTATGAAATGTTGTTTCAAGAACCTCATGTGATTCAGGTAAGGAGTGAAACCATGTTAAAGATTCAAGTATTCCCAAACATCATGCACCATGAAAAGCACATTGCTTTAAAACATGTTGATGATATCTTAACTGTCCTTGAATTGGCATCACCAGTACTTTCCAGAGATCTCAATCACCAACTCAGTTGAGTCATGTATTTTACCAGTATTCTTAAAACACTGGATCACCAATAAACTACCCTACTACTTCTTTTTTTGTGATAATACTTCCATTTCATTTGTTAGAACATTTTGAAACTACATGAGCTTCTCAATGTCATAATGTGTGTTGCAGAATATCCTGTTTGACATGATATCCACTATTATCATGGGATATAACATTAACATTAAAAGTAGTTGATCCTGGTAAAAAAAATTGTTAGTTGATGAATAATAATATGGTTAGACATTTCATAATGTACAAAAAATATTCTAACTCAAATCTAAATAAGCAGTTTGATATTATGATATCACGCCATGAATCTCGACACAAAACAATGAATCTAATAATAGATGGATGCAATTAAAACCTTAAATGTGAAATAAGTGATTACTTGATCCAAAAAAACATCTTGAAGGAGGAACATTCTTCCCTCAGTTCTTATTTGAGACACGGACTATCTTCCCACTGTGGTGAGGGGTCTTCATATCCTTCCCATGAACAGTCTTCGCAAGACACTAAAAAGAATGCTTAATCTAAATAAAGAAATACAATTTTGCAAAAATAGTCTTCTATATATGTAATGAATATATTTAAATCACAAGTGTGGTACATAGTCAGTCTTGGAAAATTATGAGATATCATATGATAGAAAATATTTAGTTGAATTAATATGGAATAAAATATTATGCTGGGGATTCACGATGGATAATTCTTTCACATGAATAATAATTTGTTTAAAATGGATAATTAAAATTCTTATCATTATAATAAGTAATGTTTTCTTGAATGTCTTTCAACTAGAAATAATTAATTCAAAGGGACCGATAAACCGGATGAGTGAGGTTGATGTAAATAGAGGTGAAGGGAACCGTTAGTCAAGCACCATGCTTAAAATGGCTTGATCCCAACATAAAGGGTGTAATATTGGAATATAATTTGTATCATCATATGTGTAATTTAGTCCTAATCATATCATCTTTCAATGGTGTTGCAGTTTCATGAACCACCATGCCTAATGATCCATCATGTCAGGCCAATTGTTTCACCCATGGTTCCAAACATTGTATGTACGTGGGGTTTTGCAATGTTCTGAAATCATGTAATATCTCTAAGAAAATTCATTGCAAGGACCCTCCTATAAATTTAATTTTTTCACTTATAAATGTAAATTCCCCATGATTATGTAAAGGTTCAGAAATTTTAAATGTTTTGTAATCATTTCCCATAAATGTTCTTTATGATAAACAGAAAACATAAATTCTTGTCAAACAAAGTATATGATCTAGCTTTCAAATAAATGTATCACTGGTGATATATTATACAAGTTGAATAAAGTAATAATAGTAAAAATAAAATGATCCATTGGACATGCATTAAACTACTTCTTCTCTGTTCCATGAAGTTGTATATTCCAAAAAACCAGTTATTGTAAACACTATCACATTGTGTTGATCTACTAAAAACTTCATTAATACTTTGTATTGAATATATTTAAATCCAAAATTAGTAGTACATAATATATAAATATAAGTGGACTACAAATATGAAGATATTTATGACAGTAGAAAGAATATTGGATAACAATATTGTACCAGTTTATTGAATATTAAACTTCAATATCTTCCAACATAAGAAAAAAATTTCTATATATAACAATTAAAAAAAATAGAAATTTAAAGATTTATAATTTGGTTAGGTTGTAATAGAATAATACAACAATATATGTAGGAAATGTTAGATTCATTAAACTGTTATGTACATGTTCTGGACACCCAACAATAGTTGTACAATGATACATTTGAATTGTATGAAACTACCTTTTCTTCCACTTGGAGAGGATGTATTGAATAATATCATTGATTGAATACTGCAATTTTAGTTGTA
Source organism: Viscum album (assembly GCA_963277665.1). Classification (NCBI taxonomy): domain Eukaryota; kingdom Viridiplantae; phylum Streptophyta; class Magnoliopsida; order Santalales; family Viscaceae; genus Viscum; species Viscum album. The sequence goes on along the minus strand of OY728127.1, from coordinate 1,225,362,076 downwards.
CTGAAGTCATGTTCATGTAAGTGGTACATACCGAATAGAAAATGAAACCTGAAGTCATAAAATTATACACCGGAGAAAACATTAAATGAACTGTATATCTGTATGTACTTATTTCTAATCAAAATGATAAGAATTTACTGAGAATAAGAAAACGATGTATCATTATTAATTTATAAACAGTTATCAATAACCAATGGAAAACATTGTTATTTTACTTTTATGACTGTTATAACATTTCAAAGAAACAAATATAAAATGAATAAAAATAAGACAACTCTCATCCCCATTACTTGATCTGTGTAAAATAAATTTGACAAACGAACCTATAATAATGGAAGATAAAGAAAAAAATGAATACAATCAATCCAACACCGAACTATTAGTACATATTCATCATGAAGACTTTGGATAGTTCGAAAGAAGTCAGTCAACATGAATGTATGGAAATTTATTTCAATGTTCAAAAAAAATATAATGTGATCCAGGGAATAACCTAAACCTAACCACAATAGACTTTTTTTTACATTCAGACATATAATATGAAACAAGGAATCACAAATTGAACTGGTTGTGATATACAATTGAAGGGAAATAAGAAATGAAGAAGCAATGATTTCTATTTTGGAATAGGAATGTACTATTGGTTCCACTTGGATAGGATGTATTGAATATCTAAATTGATTGAATATTGCAATTAGAGTAGTCAAATTCAGGTTCATGTATGTGGTAAATAAAAAATAGAAAATTATATATGAAGATATAATATATAAATTGATTGAATATTGCAATTATAGTAGTAAAAGTGAGGTTAAATGTGTAGTAATATACAATTTAAGTGATAAGATAAAAAAATATAACCAAGGATTTATGTTTTTGAATCGGAAATTAATCGCATACATGATGTTTAAAGAAGATTCTAGAGGGAAAAGGTGTTGCGATGTAGAGTTTGAGGCAAAAAGGGAATAGGGGTTACAGACCTTAAGTGTGGAGCTATTAAAAAATGAAATTACATTAATGTTGTAATCCAAGATGGTTACACGAATTAGTAATTTGAAGTAAATAAAATATGCGGGAGATAAACATGAATAGTTTTGTATATACTCTTAACTGATTAAAATCAGTTATTCTTACCTAAACAAAAACATGTTTTGATCTGGTGGAACAAAAAATTGATCCCGAAAAAGCATTAGGTGAATTAATAATGACAAACAAAATCAAATAGATTCCTTGATATTCAATGGGTAAAAACGAAGTATTGCAACAAAAGTAAGGAAATTTCAAAATCAAAGATACATACTACAAACTCTAGAATAGTGCAGGCGTAGGCGGGTTAGGCAGAGGAGAACCTAGTTGGAATCAGGTTCATGGAAGTGGTATATACAAAATAGAAAATTAAATATGAAAAAGCAGAAAAAAATGAAAGGTGCATTAATATACAATTGAACTAAAAAGATAAAAGAAACCAATAATCAATTATTTATGTTTTGTAGTACTAAAATAATTTCATACATAATGTGTGAAGCATATGCTTAATAGAATAGGGGTTGCCGTGCAACCGGAAGCAGCAAGGGAATAGGGGTTGCAGACCTAATGTGTGAAGCACATGAAAACAGATATTACATTATGAATGTAATCCAAGATTTTATAAAAATTGGTAATTATACATAAATACATTTTTCAAGAGAGAAAAATCAATATTTGTGCATTTACTTGTAACTGAATAAAATCAGTTAGTCTTACCTAAACAACAACATGCTTTGATCAGGTGGAAATCCAAAGTGATCGCAAAAAAAACCAATAACTGAATAAATAGTAACAGATTGAATAAAATAAATTCCTTTTATATTCAATGAGTATAAATATGTATTATAACAATAGTATGAAAAAATACATCAGCAAAGATACATACGACGTCTTCTGGAATGGAAAAGGCAGAGGAAAACTTAGTTGGAGTTAGGTTCTAAGAAGTGGTGTATACAAAATAGAAAAATAAAAAAGAAGATATAAAATCATACATCATGATGTAAACATTAAATGAATTTAATTCATATGCATAAATTATTATTCAAAATATAAATTAAAACATTTATTAAGAATGTGAATATAATGTATCATTATTATATTGTAATCATTTGTAAATAATTTTAGGCAAGCATAGTTATTTTAATTTTATGTCTATCATAAAATTTCAAATAATAAAAATAAAAATGAATAACAATAATACAAATGCACTTGAATATTCAATACATTGGATCTTCCCCATCACATGATCATTGTAAAATGAGTTTTAAAAACAAACCAATATGAATGGAAGATAAAACCATCAAATGAATACAGCCAATCCAACACAAAAGATGAGTATATTTTCATCATGAAGACTTACAACAATTAAAAAATCATTCCACATGGATGTATTTCAACATATGTAAATGTAAAGAACCAAACATTAATCATTATATTCGTCAAGGCATAACCTAACACTAAATAAAATTGAAAATTTTATTTCCAAACATATCATGAAAAATCAAGAAAAAAATGAACAGTTCATTAATATAAAATTGAACTGAAATGATAAAATAAATGAAAAATAAATGATTTCTATTTTGGAGTAGAAAATTAATTGAAAACCTAATGTGTGAAGTATAAGAATTATGGAATAATGGGTTGAAATGCAGTAGGAAGCGACAAAGGAATATGGGTTTCATGCCAAATGTGTGAAGCAGATGAAAAAAAATTACATTATACATGTACTCTAAGATTTTATACAAATTGGTAATGAGATGTGAATACAATATGCAGGAGAGAAACATGAATATTTTTGTATATACGATTCAATGAATAAAATCAGTTTTTCTTACCTAAAAAATAACATGCTTTGATCTGGTGGAACAACAATGTGAACCCTAAAAATACCAATATGCGAATGAATAATGAATGACTGAATTAAATAGATTATTTTGATATTAAATGGTTAAAAAACATGTATTGTAACAGAATTATGAAAATTTCATAATAAAAAAATCTCAAGTGGTTCAGACAGAGGCAAACCTAGTCAGTGTCGAAGCAGTCGGATGCATCGCAGTTGTGGTGGGGTAGCTGGAGGCGAAGGAGGGAGGCGAAGTGGGAACCCTAGAAGTAGCCGCAGATATCGCACCAGGAACCCTAGAAATGGGGTAAGGATATTAGTTTGAAGTGGAGGGATTGTTACCGAAATCCTCAGAAGGAGTCTACTAGAGGATGGTTAAAAAACTGTTATACAGAACCACAAAAAGATATAAGGGGAGTTTAGAGGTGAAACCGTAGTAGAGGATGAGTGGAATCAAAAATAGTAAATCGGCAGTGTTCTTTAGGATTGTAGATAGGCGGATGTATAGACGAATGAAGCTCATTATCAGAGTAGTGGGTCGGGAGGGATGCTGAGAAACCGTAAGATGGTGGGTAGATAGGAGTACAGTCTGATCTGCGAAACGAGTGATGAGAGATGGGAAGATTATTTCTTGATAGTGGAGTCGTCTAAAAAGGCTACCAAAGGACGGAAGAAACCCTAAGCTGGAGGGAGGGAGTGAGGGCATGCAGGAGGAAATGGGAAGCTCATTGAGGGAATCCCGTTTGTGGAGGGAGGAAGGAAAATTTTCAGGTGACTTGGTTCATTTGGAATGTGACATGTATGCAAGGAGAAAGGCAACATTAGTATATATAGTATATGTCATCCAAATCAATACACCAATCTGGATGTGGGTCCTAAATGAAAATAATTTACCTAAAAACAAAAAATTCCTGATATGAAAATATTCTTCCCTTTGAAAACCCATGAGAGAGGATATAATTTTCAAGGATATAATAAAATACTTTTTATTAATCCTATTAAACACTAGATGTAGATATAAAATCAAGAAGATCAATTTTCATTCCTCAATAATGTTCTATACGGAATGTTCTTGAGTTTTTCATCTTGAAACATACACTACAACATTTCCCTTTCAAGTCATACATGAATGCCAAAAAATAATATATTGAAGATATTAAAACCATATTAATGTACGGAAATAAATTTCATGATTCATAACTATATATTTGAGGCTCCTTTGTTCTTTATGAAGTACAAATAACTCACACATAAAATAGTCTCTCCCATAATATAAGGCATGGAGAATTGCCCATATCTCGAGGTACTGCATCAGGCATTCTCCCACATGAGGCCTCAACTATTGAGTTCTATAAATTTTTAATTTATCTTCCATTATTATTACTACTCTTAGACTGATTTCTATAGAATCAAAGATTATTTTATATCCTCTTTTCTGCTCTGGATGAATCGGAATAAGGGTTTAAAAAATAATTCTATTTATCTCCTCAAATAATTTACATATTCTTATGAACACAGAATCATACAAAAATTAATTTGAAGTCAATTAATTTGTGAATAATGATGTGATATGTATTTTATTAAATTCTTATATAATGCATCCATTACCAAGAAACTCTGTATATCAAATAGGTTCGAAGTACGATCCCATGAAACTAAGCACTCAACTTCTCAGGGACAATATAAACTATGGATTCCAATATAATAAAACCCAATAAGTGATCTTGGCTAATCCATAAGTGTCACATAACAAGATTTTCATATAGACTATACTCTCTCATTGTATGGAAAATGATCTAAATGTTCCTATAATGGTTTCAACGACTATGAGGATACACCCAGATGTCATACACAATAACAATGAAAATGGAATAAAGGTATCGATGGAAAAACATATTCATAAAATCCATGAAAATGAAGGGATCATTCGTAAGACATAATTGGATAATGATATAATCAAATAGATCATACCTACAATGGAATGTTGTAAATGGAAAGTTTGAAGTCATGACTCTCACATGATAATCTTGTGATCCCAAATCAATCATTCAAAAAACCCTAGCTCCTCAGACATTTTCGATGAGATCATATTTATGGGGTAGTGGATACTAGTTATTAACTATAATATGTTCAATTTTTCTTCATCCATATATAGCCTAATGTTATTGTCCTCCATATTGGGGAAAATCATTTGTGAACCCCAAGATTAAGTACAGGTCTATATTAAAATTTTGGCCTCTATGTCCTCTAATTGTCTCATGAACATTGAGGGAACAGTAGGTTCCATCATTTATGTAGGAATTGGAATTAGTGTTTCTCTAGGAAAAACTTGATCATATTCTAAACATCGATCTTATGAGGTAATATGGAAAATTAATTGAGAGAAAAATCCATGAAATGATCTATTACGGGAGGATAATCCACCAGGTCTATTCCCTTATCCTTCATGTGGAAACCAGTAATCTGGAAAATCAAATCACCTAAACCATATTGATTTGGTCCTTCTCTACCATCCTTCGATTCCAACTCACCCTTATATAGATAATTTCTAATCTATATTGATGTAAACGACACACATTGTATATAGTAGTCCCCATAGACATGACACATAACCATCCAATCCATCCCGGGAAGGACATCGAATCATGTCATCTCAAAAAAAAGAGGTCCCACAAGAAGGGATAATTGCATATATCAAGGGGTAGTCCCTTAATTCTATTATTCCTTGAGAGCACACTCTCAATGTTATATCTAGGGTCAAAACACCATAGTAATACTGAAATACAAACCATTTACTTTCCCTTGTGTGTAAGGAAATAAATCAATGTAAATCACCCATATTGAATAAATAGGATACTTTAGTGGAGGATACCTAAATAGAACCTCATAATATAGATGTTCATGTACTATGATCCTTGGGTGACAGCTACAATGCACGAAATATGCCTGATATATAGACTTGTGTTACAACTAAACTACCATGACTAAGTTATATTTTTCACAAATAATCAGAATTCTAGATATCATGGCCATGACTCCTCCTTGGCATGTCCTTCTAGTGATTCTTCAAAACACCACAAAACATTAATTAAAATATCCATCACTATATGGTGGATCTGGTGTAGAACATCTCCCCATTGATGTTGATGGAAGGGTCTTACAAAATCTATAATGGGCCTCTATCACACAGAGGATTAGGATGACCTTATATTACACATGATTTCATACCATAGAGCTAGAAGTATGGGTACTTTTTCATCCACATCCCTAAATATAAACCTCAAGATATTGCTTTGAGATACAGGAAGAAATACTGCTCCACCTAACTATTGAACCTCTGTACCCAGTACTATCATCTTCCATTAGGTTTTTCTCATTAATAAGATCATGATTGACTATTATATATAAGGTATATAAGTAAAAAATATTCACTAGAGTACTGATCGAGTAATGTATCCCATCCTCAAAGCATATTGCCTATGAATTATATCACCATATAGAAGCAGTGAAAAACAATATAATATAGTAAAATGTGTTGAATAATCATTGAATAACATGGAAACCTACACTTGATGCATGAACTCACTATGTTGGAAATCTATAATCATTTGAGGAAATAATTACCCATTGAAGGCAGCTTAGAAGTCATCCTAGACCATGCCATCATAACGACTAGCCTTGGTAACCACATCCATATTGACATTAGCTAAATAAAACACCATATAAGTAAAAAGTTTGGTTTTCCACATTGGAGGCATATCAAGATTATAACTGATATATAAGGTGAAATTTATCTATGAATTAGAATCTTATGGATACCAAGCCCTCATGAATATGGGAGGATGATACAAGTGGAACTCAGGTGTCAGATCACCCATTACAGTAGAAGGTCATGAAACACCATGCATTGATCATATTAGACATCAGAAAAACTCAGAAAGTATAGTTTCAGTTCCCTATTTTGGTATATAAGGTGGTCCCAAAGGGTCTCCCCATACGATAAAACTACCATCTCATGTCCCACCAACTCTTGAAAGTGGTCATCACCACCCTTTAGGGGAACAAAAAAAATGATATCATGGTGTCATATATCTACAAATTCCAAAAACATTCCTCAAAATATTATTGATTAAAATAGAATAAATAGAAAAAGATAAACATATGGATAATGTCTCACTACCCCATATCGTACCCAAATTACCTACTTAAATGTATAGGTATTGAAATCCACATATGTTCAATTTACAATGGTTCTAGTAAGTGGATGTTAAATTATATTTTTCAACTTCCTTTACATGAAAAATTTTCATTTCTTATGTCAATATTTAAATTCAAAATTTAAATTTTCTAATTCACATGTAAAAAATTTATTAAATTGATCCATATTCTCTATAGATTAGCACACAAACAATATACCCCAAAAATATTTTCCCACCTAATTTTATATTTAAACATGTCTTTGTTTGATCTTAATTTATACTGTGTAATGTATGTTGGCTCATGTTGTTAAATAATCCAGTCCAATTAATGAGTGCCCATAAAAACCAGGAATTGAAACTTGATGTCACTTAATTGTAGACAAATAGAAGCTCATGTAACAAGATGTACATTGATATCCTGGCTAGAAACCAGCTATTTAAAATGCCACAATCAAAATATATAGTAAAATACTATTTAGATTGACGAAGAAACATTAAATAACCAAATATTTTTTTATATAGTATGTTATTAGTATTAGAATATATAAACATCGTCTCTCACAATACAATCATAGGAAACAAAAGAAATCTAAGCAGTGGAATGCATTTATATGGAATAATTTATTCATGAAATGTTAGTAATAAGATTCTATAATGATTCATGAAAATATTTTTTTGTGACCTCATCTCATTAGTCAAAAGAAAAAAAATAATTCATATTTAATACCCCCAACACATGTGAACCACCTAGTGGTGAATGTAATTCAGCTCTAATAGAAAATAAGCATAATCAAAATTTTCTCAATCAATGAAAACATGGTATTTACCATGAATGTGGGATAACTGGTCTTAGAAATGTCTTACAACCATGTTCATGATTTTCTAATATCCTTTCTATATTTGAAAAAATGTTAGATAAAAAAATATAAAAACATCACTAAAACAACTTTCTAACGTCCCAACCCCAGTGAAACTCAAATGTTCTTAGATGCGGGTTTCCCAGATGCCCTCAAGAATGACTCCTCAAATGAAAGAGGCTACTAACTAGAATTGATGGACTAGGGTTTTCCATATAGAGAGTATTCCATTATATACAAACTGTAGCATAGTGTGTAATGATAAAAAGTAAATAGTTGAGGCATTTGTAAAAAGATTGAACAACGGAAACATAGACAATAAAAGGTGGTCCAATAACCTTCTATTGTGGAAAAAGAAATAAATAAAATGAAAATAATAATAATAATCGAAATTTGAAAACTGTATCATATAAAAAAATGTTGATAATGTGTTTAACGTCTCCACAAAACTAGAAAATTGGTATACATGGAATCTAAAGAGACATGGTATACAAGGGAATAAAAATAGAACCATAATTATCAATCATCTTGAGAGTTCCCTATCATTTACTACAATGATGAAGCTTGTAGTCAAGGTCAGATTTCCAATGTGGGACACATCCCCTTTACCATAAATGCATACATACAATCATCTCGAGTGCCTATGGAATCCTTAATAAGGATTGAGAAAAATTTCAATAGGCTTCCACCAACGAAGTCTATAGCTTCTATTTTGTGATATATAAACAAAAATAGATTGAATGAATATATAATTATATCAATAAAACAACAATATAATTTCTCTAGTTCCTTCTTCAGACCATATTGGTGTCTAAACATGAAATCAATTAATTTATTCATTTATGTTTAGTTTATTTTAGAAATTCACATGAGTTATAACTAGAAATGAAACCATACCATGATAATAATAATAAAGGATTCATGTTATAAATTTTTATCGTGTATTGATGGTAATAATGAATATTTTCTATGATATTATCTTAGGAATCATATAACCATTTGGGTCATAAAAAAGCAGTAATATTCTACAACATCACTAATGGATATAAGTGCAATATAGGAGGAATCTACCAAGGCATTCCACTGTAATATGATTTAAATAGAGACTATGGAACATTTCCATTTTTATAATGGGATATCAATTGACTGGGACCAATGCTTGTTACCATTGTTCCACAAGTCCCATGATATAATGATAGATCCAAGGAGTGTATTAAATGCATCAAAATAACTTATTGATAATGAATATATTCTATAATATCATGTGGGAATCCACTAGTACACAACTATCAAGTATTAATGTGGGTATCTACCTTGGAAACAAGGTCCCTTGAATTAGAATGGATTACATTAGGGATCAAGGAAATCCCATGGTAATGTATTCATAGCTCAATTCTGATCAGCCCAATAAATTTGGGCATGTCGATATACAATGTAAACCTTTAACATGAATCATTATATAGATTTATCTGTTAAATACTTTATAATTTTTATAATTAAATGTGTTTCTTCCATCACATTTCATTAGTGTGACAAGTATTAAAGGACATGAAACCATTTATGAGTATATTAATTACATTATCATTTATTTGTTTCACTATAATACTTTCAATTAAGCATGGAATAGTTTTACAAGGACATGCAACAATTTCATCCAATTACAATCAATAGTCCAAGTGTTACATGTGATATAAATTACATTAACAATTTATATTTATTTATTATTTTGAAACACTTAGCATGGAAGTGTCTAGGGGAAACTACACGTGCTACTCATTTGAAATTTATGACTGAATTAATAATTGAGGGATATCATTAGTATGGTCAAACCACTCACTGAAACAATTTCTTAGGTAATCCCACATGGGTCACAAGGTTATAACTACATAAGAATAAAAATTTATGAGGGTGACATTGAGGTCACAACCTCAAATGATATATAATATCAATATATGAGCTCTAGAATAAGAGAGATAAGATTATAAGAATGAAATATGAATTATATAGATATCTTCTAATTAAATATTATGTATTATAATGTATGTAGTTCGTAAAACATCAATAAATGAGGTATTAGTCATGTACCATCTACCTTATCTATGTAGTACTCTCCTCATCTATAATCGGCCCTTAATTTGTAGTGAATTAGTGTAAATATTATTACTTGATAAATGACAAGAAATTATGGAATATGTACCTGAAAAAATAGAATATTTATGAGGAAAAAAAATGATGAACTATGGTAAAGGAAATAATCCAATAATGACACCCTTACAATTTAAAAGATGGATCTAAAATCATAGTGATGATAGTGATGAAATACAAAGGCTGGTATTTAGGCTCAAAAGAGGGAATCTACATGTTAGGAAGGAAGGGGTGAAAATATATCCAATTAAATGGTTCCTTTATCTCATACATTGAAAAATGATGTATTGAATTTACATGTTGTGGAATGGTTCAAATAATATATTCTTCAAAAAACAATATATAGGTCATGAATTTCCATTTCTAGGCCATTACATGTCATGTAATTGATATAGGCTACATATTCCAATTACATTTATTGTAATGGGAATGTTGAAAACCTTCAACCCCCATTCCACAACCTATCCAAAAAACCCAAACTACCCAAATACTATCTTTATTTTAGCATCCCATGATTTTGTGAATTATTTTTTTTATTTAATTTTATCTTTTTGATATTTTTTATTTCACAAAACACGAAAAATTATTCTTTATATTAATTAACTATGTTTTTCATGAATTATATACAAAACCATGATATATTTCACTACATGAAACAAAATTGTATACTTTATTGTCATGGTACACTGAGTTTTGTGTAAATTACATGCAACATTTACATTCTTTAATGTCCTGTGTAACACAAAATACGGAGTCTTATGAAACTATAATATTTTCTAAAGGATATTATTATTTAATATAATAAAATATAACCTAGCTATTATGTTAATGATTATGAATAGGATTTACCAAAATATTAAAATAACATATTGAATTATATTAGTTAAAAATGAATTAGAAATGAATATAAGAACAAATTAGATAGAAGGGGAATGTTTTTCATTAAAAATATTTTTATGCACATAAAGATATTTTATCCTGCAAAACTATGTTAATTAAAATTGGAGAGTGATATTAATATAATATATATATATATATATGTATGTATGTATAGTATATCCTACAAAATATTTTTCGTATTCATGTTTTAGATTTTACAAACATATGATGTGTACAAAACCAATTTCAAACATAAAAACCTACATTTTAATTAAGTCACATTTACAACATTTTAATGTAAAATATTTTTTAAATCATATTTTTTGAAACTTTTATGGATAAAATATGTCAAAAATTAATAATGTAAATATAAAAAATATACATTAATTTAATTTTTTTGTATTTTTCTGTAAGGACTTATCTTTAATGAATTATTAAAAAATATTGAATGTAACTTCAAATTTTCATTTTCATCTACTTTTTTTATAATGTTAAAATATATTTAATTTTTTTATTTTATTTTTGTTAATTTTTTCATCCAATAATATAATGATGTTGATTGGAATCAATTTCACATTGAAATTGATTATGAAAACATATAAATCTTAAAAACATTTTAACTTTATAAATTTGTATTGTCATCCCATCTGAGGTATTAAATTTAAAATAATTTCTACCATTCTTGTGATTTGAATATGAAAATATAGATTATAGTTTTGGAATAAAAATTATTTATAATTTCTAATAAGGTTATATTATTTTATTTCCAAAATAATTTGTGAATGTAACTAAAATTTATTACGACGATTATGTTACAAATTGTGCTCAACATAGAAATAAACAGAAAATTAAAGGTCCAAAATGAACATTCCATTTTTTTAAAACCATTGGATGGAAATATTTTAGACATTAACATTTAATTATTATGTTTGGTTGTTTTTGGATTCCTTTTTTAGGTAAAAATGATTGTACACCTCACTTTTTTTTAAATACCATGTGAGTCCTTTGCCTGTTTTATAAAAGGCCACTGCATCACCCCTTTTCTCATACCACTCAAACCACCTCGGTTCAGACATTGTATTACCAATAAACATAAAAAAATCAATCCCTTACTTATTTATGTATCCATTTTGGTGGAAATAAATCCAGGGTAACCCATTGGAGATAACCAAAAGGAGGTACACAAAAAAGAGGAAACATCCTCCCTTGATATCGTTTCGTTTATTTTCATTCTCCACCCCTCCAATATTGTTAAAAAATTAATATAAATAATAACTATCCTAAATATAATTATATGTTTTTATTATTAGTGGTATAACATATCTTAAAAACTCCTCCATCTAATGGGTAAAAATAATAATTTCTACGTTAGAGAAGAACTAATACCTCACAAAACAAGGTCTATTCATTCCTCAGTTAACACCTCTCATGGTGGAAATTTTGATAGAATATATATTAATATATAATATAAATGATATGTTTAATTTTATTATTATTTATTAATTATTTTACATCATATATATTTATAATTTTTATTTTTTGTAAATATTATACTTTTCTTGAGTAAGTGTTGACTACCAACCCTTAAAGTGAACTGATTCATTCACACACTACATGGAATGTATTAAGGAAGGGTTTAGTGAAATTAAATTAAATAAATATAATTATAATTCTAAATTAATTATATTATATAAATATATGTACATTTATATATATGTATATTTCAATTTTTTTTTCAATAAATACAACAATAATAAAGAAAAAAACATTCCAACATATGTACCGCTTAACATCTCCATGAATAGTGTATATAATTTGAAACATCAATATTGAATATATTATTATAATAAAAATTTAATTAATATTAATTATATATATATTCTACATTACGTTTTCATTATCATTATATAATTATAGCAACAAAAGATATAACAAATTAAGACACGCGTAATGAATAAAGCGAATATTATCGGAAGTGAAACATTAACAAAGAATTATTAACTAGTGGATAATATATGTTCACAATAAAACCATATATGTTATTATATATTAGAAATTTCTTATAAAAAGATATATAATAAACTAAAATTAATTATTCTGGATTCTTTTATGACTACATTGAAATTTAAGACACAGGGTAATGGGATTTAGTTTCATCTTTTTATTCAAATGAGATACATTCCTCAATCACATTTTGTTTCCTTAGTATGATATGAATAATTGTAATTGATGTATTCTATTATTATTATAAAAAAATTTGTGGTTATGTAAATTTCCATAATATGATCTTTATTTTAGGGTTTATATGTTTCAAAACATACCAAATCAGTAATGTAATTTTGTCTGAATTTTCCTATTTTGAGACACATGCCATGTTATGTTGCCATATTTTTCCATGATGTGAATATAATATAATAGAATTATTTATGATGAATATAATTATTTTAATTATATTTTAAGATTCATATAATTTAATTTTACTTTGTGGGGAGTAAGGTTTAATGTTACCATGTAGTAAGAGTTTAATGAAATAATCACCCGAATTTTAGAGATTGTTTTTTATTATTCTTAATATGATGAAATATTTTAATCCACATGTTATTACCTCCCATTAATTTTTTTACTATGTTTATTCACTATATAATCATGTTTTGGTACCATTTTTCAACTCATTGGTAAATAATATGGTTAAGAATGAATTTTTAAGAAACCCCTACCTTAACTTATCTTTAATTTTAAATTTGTGTTCCTACAAAACCATTTCATCAAAAATGTTTACAAAATTATTATTTTATTATCCCATAGTTTTTAAAAAACATACCCACGTTTTATCATTTTAAACCATAGATTTTTAATAAGTAATTTTCTTGTATTTTTCCCGTAGATGCACCTTTTAATAATATTTTCGGTTCAAAATGAATTTTCAGTTTCTATGGGTTTATCTAAATCTATGACCGACATTCCCATGAATCTTATTTACCATTTTAAAATGATTTTTTTTAAAAATAATTTGTTTGCCTAATATAATTAAAATTCATTATTTCAACTTATTTTTAATGAAATTGGACTTTAAAACATTTTCAAGAGATTTTATAATTTTTCAAGGGAAATGGTTTTAAAAACATGTTTGATGATTATTTAAAAGTTTTCAAATTATTTTAAAAAAATGTTTTTTAGAAAATTTTAAATATTTCATTATAACATTTCAATTTATATTAAATCAAATGGTTTCCAAAAAAATCAATCATTATTTCTATTTTATCAAATTACATTCAAGGAATATTTATTAAAAATAATTTCAATCCAATTTTTTAGGTTCTCAAGGAAAATGATTTTCAATTAGTTTTCCATTTCCATTTTTATGTTTTTAAGGAATTTTTTTAAAAAAAAATCTATATTTCTTGAAATTTTTCATGTTTATTATAATAAAAATGGGTTTCAAAAGGTTTTAAGTTTTAAAAATAAATTTTCATAGAATGAAAGATATTTTCATTTATAATTTTTATAAAAAAATATGTATCAATAATATTTTCTATACAAGATGACATCATTTGGCATTAGTCATTCCCTTATGGGGAAATAATTCAAATGTTACATTCATATTATTTCCTTAAATGGATTATGTTTTGATGTAGTGATGTTAGTGAAACCTATTTTTATTTCATGGGTTAAATTCCCTTGAATCATTCTCATTTTCACTAGTTATGTTTTTGAGGAAATGATTATGAAACATGTATCTTTTTTTATCGGTTATGGTTTTATTACATGATTATGATAGAATTTTCTTTTCTTGGGTTATGAAATGATTGTTTTTGAATTTTTAGAACATGTATTTATAATATGGCAATGAGATGTTTAGGAACTATATCTCCATCAAATGCATTAGATAATGATTTATATCCCTTGAGAAAGACTATGATGGTCTAATCTGTGATCTTTGACTACTAAGATTGACATGGTAGTGAATAATGTCTACCAAGATGGTATTAAGAGTGAACTCATGATATTATGATAGCCATAGGAGTGTACCATGACTACCAAGATGGTATGTTAATTAAATCTATACTTCTCATATGGCCATGGTAATGATTCCTTGACTATTATAGAAATAATATATATACTTATCTGTATTCCACATTTCATTTTTAATTCACTCTTATGAATTCATGGCTTATGTTATTTATTTAATTATGATTCATTTTTTATGGACTATCAAGATTTTTTCAATGATTCATTATTATGATAGTTGATATAATTTTATGCTCTTATAATGTTTTGATCATGTTCTTATACCCATTTTCTCAGGATTATTCTCACATGTCTTTCTTGTTTAACCCTACAATGAATATGATCTCATCCTTTTTAATGTTTCATTCAGTAGTTTATGATGATATGTACTAATTATTATGAGTATAAGAATATTGGTAGTCCTAATGAACCTATTGGGAGATTATTTAGCTCACTTACGTACAAGTTTTTATGTTTAACTATTTCCAAAGATAGTAAACTTATACTATATTTTGGCTATGTCTATATTATGTGTTAAAAATTGCCAAATATTTGTGTAATGTCTATATATGTCAACATTGGGTCACTATAGTTATTGTCAAAGAAATGTTTTAGTTAAAATTTATAAAATATGATGATAAAACCATTGGTAAAACCCTATGGACACGTCTAAGGGTGTACCTAAGGATAATGAAATATAGAGGAAAATGTATAAGAATTTTGGTAAAGGATAGAGTGAGTGGTTTCTAAGAAATAAATCCTTTTGTAGATACTACAAGTGGATGTGGATCTAGTATAGATGTACCTAATAGTAACAACTCTAACATGATTTCTATGGACTAGCTCGGGGTAATATTGTACATAATAACTGGCCTTTCTACACACCTGGTTTGACACTCCCAAAGGATATGCTTTGAGAAATAAAAAACTATTTATGATCAATAATTAAAGATTTTAATAGAATATGACTATGAGTAATCTAGTATAAAAATAATGTTTCAATCATTAAAAATTATCTTTTATTATTTTTACATCATACAAGTTATTTTTCTTGATTATAAGGTTTTCTTTTGTTATATATTCTTCACACCCAGTTCATTCAGGTTTTAGTCAATGGTAGGAACTAGAAGGAACATGGATAACATTGAATATTTAAGATGTGCATAGTATTGGAATAATTAAAATCTATTTCCCAGATCAAAATCTCATAATTAGAATTAGTAAGGTTGTATGAGTATTTTTTATACATCTGAAGATGATGTGATAGTGAACAACAAATGAAATCTATGTGTTGTTCTTCCATTATTGCTTAAATAATAAATAGAAAGCATGACTAGATTGAGTTTGATAATCCTTAAGGCATTATTCATATATCATATTCTAGTAATGAATTATTATAGTATAATATGATGTATATAGGGTAGGGTTTTAAGAATAGTGATGGTTGAATGAATTATTTATATTTTGGAATTCAATGATTATTTTATTTGAATTATGATATATATAATTATTTTTAGTATAATTTTTCATTATGGATTGGAAAGGATATGTTGAATGGTGATGAAGAATTAAAAAATTTATCTTTTGATATTAGGAAGGAAACTCATAATGTGATCATGATGTTGAGGAAATTGTACTCATATTATGTAGAGAGATGATTGATGTGGATAAAGTAATCTATATAACACAGATTATATCGGATCTTATTACTGATTTGTTGAGTATGTGATCTCTATCATCATAGATAAAGTGTAAAACTTATTTTATTTAAGGAATATATATAGTAGCATTTTGAATAAGGAAGTATTCATGTCTTTGAAAAGTATATATGGTAATTCACCATGTTACTATGTTTCAATAGAAGATGTGATGGGGTTATTCACCTATTTCGAATGTGGAAACTGATATGTACTTTAAGATATATATGAGATTATTATTTAGCATATTTATTGTCTTTATTTCTAATTTTTTGGGTTTTCATCATTTATATGGCTAATAAGGTTTACAATTTATATAATATTTAAGGTTATATTTATATTATGTTTGTGAGATTAATGAAATTTTGCACTGCATAAGGATTTTTTCATATCTATTAACATCTCTAAAAACCATTATGTTTATGGTAACTAAAGAGAGATGGGATGACATATCATAGACCTCATGATCTATTAGTACCTAAGGAATATAAAATTCTTTATATTTTATACGGTATGAGATGAAGTTGAAATCATTCAAGGTATAACTACTAGGTGAATTGTGTATATAAAAATGAATAAAATTAAGAAACTATATTTTCTTCTAGAAGTTCATAAACATTAATAAGATGGATCATGAATGTAGAGACCCAAAGCTTAACGTACATGGACATTACATTACTTTTGCGGAATACTTAGTACATAACAAAAACACACACACAAGGATCATAACAGTTTAGTGTCTTTGGAAACTAGGAATACAATCTTCCAATCGTGGGGAAAGATCATCAACATCTCCCATAAATATCTTCCTTTTTTTACCTAAAACCTTTCTTTACATCCTGGGGAAAAGAAAAAATAAAAGGGTGAGCTCAAATGCTCAGTAAGGGTAAACAAAAGAAATATCAATCACATCATATTCATAAGAACATATCTTTTGGAAATCTTAACCTGCAAAAGAGATCATAATTTCATAACATGGGATAAATCATAGTAGTGTAATGTAATCCCAATAATCTTAACTTAAAAACCTGAAACATTGTGGAATACACACATAATCATAAAGAATCATTTATTATTAGTCAAGACTCATTGCCAAGACTATCTTAGTAAACAAAGTCCATTTATGAACCAAGATCACTCCTCATTTCAGTCCTGTTTCACTGAACTGGTATAACCTACCGTTCCAGCCATGTCTATCTCATGAGATATAAAATCATTACCCAATGCATTGGAGGGAGATATAGGTCCCACCCCTCTCATAATGAAATAATTCTTACTTGTGCCACAAAATAAATATACATCATTCATAATAACCCAATAAATAAAATGGGTTTCATAAACATCATCACATCATCACATAATCCATATAAAGGAAATGGATATCCTTTCATAATAAGTAAAGTGAAACCATGTAAATCATAGAGAAATTATACATGAAACATAAACATATGAAATAATTTCATATTAGATGGAATTTTTTTTTGATAAAACAGTTGAAATGAATTCTTGAGGAAAATATCCTTTCTTATTCAAAATCATTTTCTTTTGAAAAAATGTCATGAAATTTTTAAAGAATAAGATTTTGTTTAAAACAGTCATGAAATATTTTGGAGGAAGATTCATGAAAATAAGGCTTTATAAAACCGTAAAAATCCTTTCGTGCCGTATATGTTAAAAAAAACATTCTTCTCGTACTTTTGCCGGAAAATTCAAAAAATGTACCTCGTAACGTAAACAAAAGAAAGATTCCTTACATACCATGTAGTAAAAGTCAAAAATGGGTAAAAAGGACTTTAAACATACATGAATTTTTTTTATAAATCATGGAAATGGATGATAGAAATAACCCCAGTAAATACATACGAATAAGCAATCTCGGATAAAAATGAGATTTGCAAAATTATTTCTTACCTTATGTCCGATATGCTCTGTACGTATCCGAACCTCCTCTTTTTGACGCGCCTTCACTTAACCTCCACTTAAAGAACTAAGGATGGCCTTTGAAGAAGACCAAGACCTCTAGGATGATACTAGGGAAGTGGAGAAGATATTTTGGTAGGGGTTGGCCGATCTTGAATGCTCAAATTTGTGTGAGGAGGAGAGGGAGGAGGTTCCTGTTTATAAGGGATGAGAGGGGCACCTTAGGAAAATCTCAAAATATTATTTTATATTAAGGTAAAATTCGGCTTATAATGGTTCCAAAGGGTCTTATTTCGAAGCTAATGTGGGGATGGGTCGAAATCCTCTAATCCAATAGGATTTAGACAAGTTTAGGTTATTATTTTAACCTTATCAATTAGATTTAACTCTATGTTAAATAATTTAACTTTTACCGTGTCTTTTTGTTTTGTTACACTATATGGTTATTAAACTTACTATATCATGCCAAACAAACCCCAAGATGTTTATTATTAATATATATAATCCTATCTATGTCATTTGGCCGAACCTTAGATTTTTAAGAATAAAATAACAATTAATAATATAATATTTGTTTTAAAAACTAACTTATGTCAATTTTGATACTATTTGGTACATGATTTTTATGAAATTTAGAACAGAATGATAAGTTCGAAACAAGTTACTTACATCGACAATAACATGTAATATTAACCTAGAAAATCAGTGTAAGTCATAAAAAATCTCAAATTACATTTATTTGGGCATTTATAACATCAATTATGTCAATATTTCATTAATAAGTCAATTACTACATCATCTTTGTGTCATAATAAATGATAATTATTTAATATTTAAAAATTCTAAATAAATTCCTATGATGTAGATAATTGTATAATCTTTCTGGATACTATTCATGTTCGAAGTTTCATGAATTTTATCACTAGATTACAATTATTATACTTATAAGATTTAATAAAGTGACATGTTGTCACATTCTTTGGTTTTAATAATAATTAAATTATTTTCATTGAAAAAATTTAATTAAATGAATCTAATCCGACCCTTAGGTGATATGGGTTGACTTTTATTCATCCACTAGGATTTTGAAAATTTTTAGGGTAATTTTAAAATATTATATTTATCCTTAATTACCCGATTTGCCTTTAACAATGGTAAATAAAATTTACCGTAGTTACTATTCATAATTCCCAAAAATAAAAAGTAGCTTATTAACATAATTTGGATCCACTGATTCCAAATATGGAATGCATTTTTCCAAATTCAATACACAAAAGTTGCAGAAATTAAATTAAAATAAATCCCATTGTCAAAAGAAAACGGGTTTTTCTTTAAAACCCTGCAAAAGATTGATTTGATTTAACCTACGAATTCAAGTTAAAATCAATGCTAATGACATACATTATATTAAACGGTAAAAATATATTCTATTTATACTTTAAAACCATTAAATATTATAATTTAACCACAGAAGATATTACGATGAAAAAAGTTGTTTTTAATTAAAATATAGCGTGTTTTTACTAATCATTAAAATATGAAAGTTATCGGAAAAATATCAAAACATTATCCAATGTAAATTTTTATATCCTGATTCAAAAAAAGAATTTTATTTTGTCAAATTGAACTTATAAACATGTCAAAAACTATATTTAATGTGGGTGCACCATCAAATGGCGGAAAAACTGGATTTTTTGAAAAATACTTATTTTACCCGAAAAATTTATTTTGTTTTTATAACATGTTCTAGAAAATTTGTAAGATAAATAATAATGTTATAAAATTAAAAATATAGTTAATACTATTCATAACGGCTAGTTCATAATAATATTATAATAATATATCGTTGTTTAGTAAAACCCAATATTGCGTACAACACACGCTATTGAGGAAGGTTGTGATTGCGTGTAATGCAAGCCAAGTCAGGGTTGTGTGATGTGCAAGAATCCTTCGTCGTTTCGTATAACAGAATCCAACCATATTTCATTTATACATTGAATATATATATATATATACTCAATGTTGCGTAGAATAACTATTATCAAAATTGTGTGTAACACGTTCCAAGAATAGTGTTGCGTATACTGTAAGCTAATACGGTGTTGCGTATAGCGCAAGGTAATCTTGGTGTATCACAAGACATTAATGAAATTAAAAGAATATTTTTCATAAAATCTTAGGGTGTTACATTCTACCCCCCTTAAAATGAATTTCATCCTCGAAATTCGTCAGGGTTATAAATGGTTTACTACTCGAAATTTTGTTTAACAGAAACCCACATCGTAAAAAGGAATACCAAAGAATGGCTTTTAAAAACTAATGTATGAAATGTAATGGTTACCCAAATTAACTCATCACGGGGTTTCCACATAGGAGAACATAGGTGAAAATATGTATATGGAAGAGAAATATAACCATCATGTT
Source organism: Viscum album (assembly GCA_963277665.1). NCBI lineage: Eukaryota > Viridiplantae > Streptophyta > Magnoliopsida > Santalales > Viscaceae > Viscum > Viscum album. The sequence goes on along the minus strand of OY728127.1, from coordinate 1,225,341,081 downwards.
ATGATGGATAGGGGTAGAGAACATGGCTATGGAAAAGCCAGCAATCACAAACCCCTAAATTTGTGACGATCTAAGGTATCATCTGATTCATCAGATATAAGATCACTAGGACAACATTTTTGGTTTTTAAGAACATTTCCCTAAAGTTGATGAATTAAAAGAAATACTTTCATGATTTTGGTTCAATCTCACTGGTTTTCGTGAATTGAAAAATTTCCACTTCATCCCTTAAATAAATGAAGTTGAATTTGTTATTCGTGATGTGTTAGCTGATCATGTGACAGAATGATGGGTCATTCCATCTCATTCAAACAAAACGTTAGCAAAAGATATAAGTCCATCTTATGGTTAGATTAATCATATATGGTTCCAAAAATGAACTTATACTTCATATATAATACCGCTTAAAAAAATAAAACTAGTTTATACTAACAAGGGACTTCCTGTAGGCCAGTGGTAGGCGATAAAGGCCAGTCGCACTTCGGTTGTGGGTTCGATTCCCACAGCCTTGTCCAACGCGATGGGCTGTCGCCCGTCCTTCAGGTTGTCCTTTTTCTAAAACTACATTACTATATCATCCCAACAATAATATCGAAAAAAGGTTCTATCCTTAAACAATACTAACTTATGTCCTACAAAATCCATTCCAATCTTTATGCATATCCAAAATATGTCGGTCCAAGATCATAGTTTAGAGAAAATGATCACATGAATGCCATCATTTATCCCTCATATATCTTGTTCGTCACATTCTAGTCATGTGAATACCATAATCATATAATCTCTTGAAAAAGGAATACCCATTGAATCTTAGTAAAAACATGAGTGTTGTCAAAAGTTAACGCATTCCACATACCAAAATCCCAAAATTCTATATACTCAAACCATGATATAACTATTTCCTTATATCAGTCCTGAGCTCATGAATACTATCAAACATTTAATTTTCTCCTTATCCCTTCATTATACGCATATCATCTACATTCCAAAAATATCTGAATAATCTTTCATGGATACTGGTACCATTAATCATACACTTTCAAAACTCAAGGAAACACAACAGTGTAACAATCCTTAGATGTCTCATTATTCCATAGTACCATGAGATTACTTTTACAACATTACACATGATAAACATGTAATCATTCCACTACATTCTTAAACCATTGACCGAGCTTCAACAATTCTTTCATCTCACATATCATTTGTTGTCTCTTCATCATCATCAACATAAATATTACCCATACGACCATACTGATTCTCTTCATGAGACTTTACCTTAGGGAATTGGTTTGTATAATGCCCGTACATTCCACAATTAAAACATTTAACCATTGTTGATGTCGTAGCAATACCATTATCCTCATCCATGGTGTTAACTGAACCTTTTCCTTTGCACTTACTGGCTTTGTGTCCTTCTTTTCCACACCTTAATCATCTTCTAGTTCCTTTGAAACATTCTCCTTGATGCCTCTTCCCACATGATTTACATAGGGGAAATTGAACTTTCTTTCCTCTATGATCATCATGAAACTCCATCTTTCTCTTATTAGCCGAGTCAGGAAACATACCAAATTTGAGTTTATTGATCATATTATGAGATTGCAGATTCGGCATAATAATGATGGTTGGACTTACAAATCCCATTTCATTTGGTTTCTCATGAATAATATCATTCTATTGTCCATAATATCCTCCATTATCGTGAATCATCTTGTTTCCAGCCATTTTCTAAAACCCAAATAGAATAGCGTTAGAGGCAAAAATCATAATAAAGGGGGAGTAAATTCAATATCTAACATCTTAGGTTAAATTCTAAGATCGTTACCATAGTTCTAGGACTATCCTATACATATACTTATCCTTAGGGACATCCCTAGACATACCTTAGAAATATCTCTAGGGATCTCACTAACGTTCTCACATCCTAGTTTCCAATGGTTGACTAAACCTTTCCTCTGATACCAACTGTAGAGACCCAAAGCTTAATGTACATGGACATTACATTACTTTTGTGGAATACATAATACATAACAAAAACACACACACAAGGATCGTAATAGTTTAGTGTCTTTGGAAACTCTGAATATAATCTTCTAATCGTGGTGAAAGATCTTCAACATCTGCCATAATGATCTTCCTTTTTTTTACCTAAAACCTTTCTTTATATCCTGGGGAAAAGAAAACATAAAAGGGTGAGCTCAAATTCTCAGTAAGGGTAAACAAAAGAAATATCAATCACATCATATTTATAAGAACATATCTTTTGGAAATCATAACCTGAAAAAGAGATCACAATTTCATAACATGGGATAAATCATAGTAGTGAAATGTAATCCCAATAATCATAACTTAAAAACCTTAAACATTGTGGCATACACACATAATCATAGAGAATAATTTCTTATTATTAAAAACTCATTGCCAAGACTATCTTAGTGGACAAAGTCCTTTTCGTAACCGTGTTCACTCCTCGTTTCAGTCCTGTTTCACGGAACCGGTATAACCTACCGTTCCAGCCATGTCTATCTCATGAGATATAAAATCTTTACCCAATGCATTGGAGGGAGATATAGGTCCCACCCATATCATAATGAAATAATTCTTACTTGTGCCACAAAATAAACATACATCATTCATAATAACCCAATAAATAAAATGGGTTTCATAAACATCATCACATAATCCATATAAAAGAAATGGATATCCTTTCACTATAAGTAAAGTGAAACCATGTAAATCATAGAGAAATTACACATGAAACATAAACATATGAAATAATGTCATCTTATATGGAAAATGTTTTTGATAAAACACTTGAAATCAATTCTTGAGTAAAATATCCTTTCTTATTCAAAATCATTTTTTTTCAAAAAATGTCATGAAATTTTAAAAGAATAAGATTTTTTTAAAAAAATCATGAAATCTTTTGGAGGAAGCTTCATGAAAATAAGGCTTTATAAAACCGTAAAAATCCTTTTGTTTTGTATAAGTTAAAAAAACGTTCTTCTCGTACTTTGGCTGGAAAATTCAAAAAAAGTACCTTGTAACGTAAACAAAAGAAAGATTCCTTACATACCATGTAGTAAAAGTCAAAAATGGGTAAAAAAGACTTTAAACATACATGAAAACACTATTATAAATCATGGACATGGATGATTGAAATAACCCCAATAAATAATTACGAATAAGCAATATCGGATAAAAATGAGATTTTCAAAATTATCCCTTACCTTATGTGTGATATGCTTCGTATGTATCTGAACCTCCTCGTTTTGACGCGCCTTCACTTGACCTCCACTTAAAGAACTAAGGATGGTTTTTGAAGAATACCAAGACCTCTAGGATTATACTAGGGAAGTGGAGAAGAGATTTTGGCAGGGGTTGGTCGATCTTGAATGCTCAAATTGGTGTGAGGAGGAGAGGGAGGAGGTTCCCTTTTATAAGGGAGGAGAGAGGCACCGTAGGAAAATCTAAAAATATTATTTTATATTAAGGTCAAATTCGGTTTATAATGGTTCCAAAGGGTCTTATTTCGAAGCTAAAGTGGGTATGGGTCGCAATCCTCTCATCCAATAGGATTCAGACAAATTTAGGTTATTATGTTAACCTTATCAATTAGATTTAACTCTAAGTTAAATAATTTAACTTTTACCGTGTCTTTTTGTTTTCTTGCACTATATGGTTAATCAACTTACTATATCAAGACAAACGAACCCCAAGTTGTTTATTATTAATATATATAATCTTATCTAAGTCATTTAGCCGAACCTTAGATTTTTATGAATAAAATAACAATTAATAATATAATATTTGTTTTAAAAACTAATTTATGTCAATTTTGACACTATTTGCTACATGATTTTTAAGAAATTTATAACAGAATGATAAGTTCAAACCAAGTTACTTAAATCAACAATCACATGTCATATTAACTTAGAAAATTAGTGTAAGTCATAAAAAGTCTCAAATTACATTTATTTGGGCATTTATAACATCAATTATGTCAATATTTCATTAATAAGTCAATTACTGCATCATCTTTGTGTCATAATAAATGATGATTATTTAATCTCTAAAAATTCTAAATAAATTCTATGATGTAGATAATTGTATTATCTTTCTGGAGATTATTCATGTTCGAAGTTTCATGAAGTTTATCACTAGATTAAAATTATTAAACTTATAAGATTTAAGAAAGTTACATGTTGTCACATTCTTTGGTTTTAATAATAATTAAATTATTTTCATTGAAAAAATATAATTAAATGAATATAATATTACCCTTAGGTGATATGGGTCGACTGTTAGTCATCCAATAAGATTTTGACATTTTTTAGGTAAATTTTAAAATATTATATTTACCCTTAATTACCCGATTTACCTTTAACTATGGTAAATAAAATTTACTGTAGTTACTATTCATAATTCCAAAAAATAAAAAATATCTTATTAACATAATTTGGATCCACTGATTCCAAATATGGAATCCATTTTTCCAAATTCAATACACAAAAGTTTTAGAAATTAAATTAAAATTAATCTCGTTGTCCAAAGAAAACGGGTTTTTCTTTAAAACATTGAAAAAGATTGAATTGATTTAACCTACGAATTAAAGGTAAAATCAATGATAATTACATACATTATATTAAATGGTAAAAATTTATTCTATTTATACTTTAAAACAATTAAATATTATAATTTAACCACATACGATATTACGATGAAAAAAGTTGTTTTTAATTAATATATAGCGTGTTCTTACTATTCATTTAAATATGAAAGTTATCGGAAAAATATCAAAACATTATCTAATGTAAATTTTTATATCCTGATTCAAAAGAAGAATTTTATTTTGTCAAATTTAACTTATAAACATGTCAAAAACTAGATTTAAAGTGGGTGTGCCATCAAAAGGTGGAAAAACTGCATTTTTTTAAAAACACTTATTTTTACCAAAAAATTTATTTTGTTCTTATAGCATGTTCTAGAAAATGTGTAGGATGAATAATAATGTTATAAAATTAAAAATTTAGTTAATATTATTAATAACGGCTAGTTCATAATAATATTATAATAATATATCATTGTTTAGTAAAACCTAGTATTGCGTACAACACACGCTATCGAGGAAAGTCATAATTGCGTGTAATGCAAGCCAGGTCAGGGTTGCGTGTTGTGCAAGAATCCTTCGTTGTTTCGAATAACAGAATCCAAACATATTTCATTTATACATTTAATATATATATATATATACTCAATGTTGCGTAGAATAACTATTATCAAAATTGTGTGTAACACGATCCAAGAATAGTGTTGCGCATACTGCAAGCTAATACGTTGTTGCGTATAGCGCAAGGTAATCTTGGTGTAGCACAAGACATTAATGAAATTAAAAGAATATTTTTCATAAAATCTCGGGGTGTTACAATGAATCCAAAATAAAATTTATTACCATCTTTCCTGATGAATGAAATGGCCCTTGGATAACAGTAGATTTATGTCTTTGTGATTATTTACTTTCTCATAACCATGGTCTCTATAACTCTCCTTAAAAACATGATTATTATATTTCTCATCCATGTCTATTTTTTCACGTGCCTCCAATGTTCTTCAATATATAAACAGATCTATGTGTTACACTTGGTAACCAATACTGTTCTAACATAATTTTATAAACGATGTTTTGGAGCTCATTTTTATAATGTGGGTTTATATTAATGGAACACTATAGTATTAAACAATTAACATCTCAGAAATATTTTTAGGGTGAAACTCATATTTAGTGGGTAGAATGTAACACCTTTAGATTTTGTGAAATATTTTTTTCTAATTTATTTTATCTTTTTGATATATTTTATTTCAAGAATCATTGAAAATATGTTTTTATTTTACGTCACTATGTTTGGTATGCGTTATACACAACACTATATTATATGGCACTACATAAAACATATTCTTCATTATCCTCAAAAAATAATGCTACGGTTTGCATAAATTTTATGCACGATTGAATTTCCATGATGGCTTGCATAACACATATGACCAAGTGTTTATGAAAAATATTATATTATTGGAAATATTATTACTAATATAATAATACATAACCCAACCATTTTGTTCACGGTTATTAAAATGACTAAATAAAATTTGAAAATACATTTTTTAATTCCTTATTATAAAATGAATTAGATATGCGTATAAGAACCAATTATATATTAATGGAATGTTTTTATTGAAAACTATGTCTAAGCTAACAAATTTATATTTTTTCTAAATAAAATAAAATAAATTAAATTAGTAGGTTTTATTATTTCAATATATATATTATAAATCCAATAAAAATATTTATTATATTCATCTAATATATTTTATAAACAAAATTTAATAACAAACATAATTTCACACATAAAAACCTATATTTTTATTTAGGTCATTTTACCACCTTATAATAGAGAACCTATATTAAAATAAATTTTATGATATTTTATGGATTATATATATCAATAAATAATAAATATTTGAAATTGAAACATAAAATTTTATTTAGGATAAATTTTGGGTATTTTTCTATAAGGTTTATTTTTTAAAGAACAATTAAATAATACTAAATATTAGTTCTAAAATACATTTTCATCTATAAAATTAATGATTGTAAATTAAATTTAATTTTGATTTAATGATTACTTATATTGAATTTATATCAAATATTCTATGTTATGTTAATGTAATCAATTTCACATTGATATTGAATATAAAAACAAATAAACATTTGAAAGTTTTTCACTTTAAAAATCTGCATTGTAGTCCAATATATAAGGTACAATATAAATTATTTTATTCCACTTATGTGAATAGAATTTGGAAAAATGGTTTCTATATCTGGATTCATAATAATTTATTATTTCTAAAAAAGTACATATTAGTTATTTAAAAAAAATTACTGATGTAATTAAAATTAATTACAACCATTAAGGAATCATGAAGCATAATAATAGATTAAACCATAATATTAAGGTCCCAAATGACCTAAAAATATTTCAACTCTTATTTATTCCATTATAAGGCCATTAACATTAAATTATTGAGTTTGGATTGTTTTGGATGAATAGTTTTGGTAAAAATGTTGGTACACCTAACAAGTTTTTAGAAATACCATGGGAGTCCTTACCATCCCCTATAAAAGGCCACCACCTCTCCCTACTCCTCAAACCTCCTAAAACACTTATAATTGGTCATGATATACCCATTAAGCATTCCAAAATCTCTCCCTTACTCCTTGAATCCCTCATTTTGGCATAAACTAGTTGAAGGAATCCCTTTGTTGAAAACCAAAAGGATTTACCTAATGAAGCAGTAACGTCCCCCCTCAAGCTCCTTTAATTTATTTTTATTCTCTTACCCCTCCACAATGTTGATTCAATTATTATAAGAAACACCATTATAATAAATATACAATGATTTTTTATGATATGGTTTTGAAATACACTTACACACACCTCCATCTAATTGGTATCTATTATATAACGAATGTACTATTTATGTGTATCAAAAACTACCGCCTCACAATACGATGATTTTTTTTTCTTGCGTTACAATGCTAATAGTGTTCATTATGATGAAAAATATATTTATATATAATATTTATTATATATATAATACCTTTAAGGTTATTTCATTCTTTTACAAAACATATCTTTATACATTCCATTTTTGTAAATATGATGATTTCGATTGAAGAAGTGTGGACTATCACCCCCTCAAAGGGATGTGATACCTTAACACACGACAAGGAATGTATTAAGGATTAAATTTGTGAACTTATATGATATATAAAACAAGATACTACTAATTTAATTATATAATATTCATATATAAACTGAAATTTCATTTTCTTTCTTTGTTTCAATATGATATTAAAAAGAAAAATATTGTTTATGTGTATGTACGGCTTACTGTCTCTACAAACTGTATATTCCATTCCATACTTATATATTATATATATTTTTATAAGACACATATTCTGAATATATATGATATTTATATAATGTTTTAAATTCTTTAAATCACGATATATGTATAAGGACCAAATATATAACTAATTAATAGACATGCGAAGAACAAAGTGAATATTACCCAAAGTGAAACATTACAAAAGAATTATTAAAAATGGTTAATATAAGATCATAATAAAAACATGTATTCAATTATATATAATAATATCATTCTATATATTATTTTAATAAACATAATTTTATTATATATGAATCATGTATGAGTACATATATTTTCAAGTCACAAGGTACGGGGATTTCAGCTCACCTTTTTATTTCTATGAGATAAATACCTTAATAACCACTCATTTTATTTGTGTGGTGTATATAATTCTCATGGATTTATTATAATATTCTTATAAATAAATTTTGGTTTATTTAAAAATCCATTTTATGATCATTATTTTTTAGGGTTTATGTTTTAAAAAATTCTAAATATGTAAATTAAATTTTGTCTCAATTTACCTTCTTTGAGAAACATGCCATGTTATGCACCCATATTTTTCCCTGAGTACTATATAATTCTTTTGAAATGTTATATCATGAATATTATTATATTCATTATATCATATTCATTATTTAATTTTATTTTATTACATCAGTATTGTGGATCAATGTTACCAAGTAGTGAGAGTTTATTGAAACAATCTCCTCAGATTTTGAGATTCTTTGTGAGTATGCTTCCTTTGATAAAATTATATGATATGCCTCTTAAAAACTCCCTTTAATTTTATTCTTCTATTTTCATTCACAATATCTCCAGTTATTCGTGCCCTTTTTTTACTCTTTATTAAATAAGATAGAAAATTATGTTTTTTATGAAATCTTGTTTTAACCCTCTCTTTGGTCCGAAATCAATGTACATTAGAACTATGAATTCATAAATATTTCCACAAATATTCAATCAATATAATGGGATCATTAAAATAAAATTCATCCAAACATTTAGCTTTATAAAAAATGAGTTTTTAATAATTAATATTCTAGTCATTTTCTAGTTGAGAAAACTATATAAACTTTTTATTGTTCAAATTGAATGTTCGTTATATACAGATATATCTGCTGTCATGATCAACATTCCCTTAATGTTACCTGTACAAGATTAAAAATTATTTTTTTCCTAAAAAATGAAAACTTCTTCCAAAAAATTTGAATGTTCATTTTTTTAATTCATATTCAATGAATAAAATTTCCAAACATTTTATAGTTATTTTTATTCTTTTCAAGGAAAATGGCTTTCAAAACATTTTTGAGATTTATTTATATGTTTTCAATGCGTTCTAAAAGATTTGGTTTTAAAAACTCTTAAATGATTTTTTATATCATTTCAATGAATTATACGTCAGATATTTTTGAAAACATTTTCAATCTTTATTTTTTAGTTATCAAAATATTTTCAATGAAAATGGTTTTCTAATTTTTTTCAATATTCTATTATATGTTTTTAAGGAATGTGGTTTTAAAAATGATTTCAATAATATTTAATAAGTATTGATGGATAATGGTTTTCAATTTTTTTTAAATATTTCATTATATGTTTTCATGATTATTTTTATAAAAAACATCAAAGGGTTTTATGTTTTGAAAATCATTTTCCAAAGAAGAAATTGTATTTTCTTCAAGAAATTATTCTAAAAGATATTTCAAAATTATTTTCTTTTTAGATGAAAACTATTCTTGGTACTAAGGCTCTTATAGAAAAATTATTCAATTGTTATATTCATATTATTTCTCTGAATTATTTATGTTTTGATGGAATGAAATTTATAAATGATTTTTGTCTTTTATAGGTTATATGACTTCGAGGACCGCTTCATTTCATCAGTTGTGCTTTTGATGAAATTATTTTGAAACATTTATCTTTTTTCTATAGGTTATGGTATGATTACAAGATTATGATACACATTTCATTTCATGAGTTCTGATTTTATTTTTTTGATTTTGATGAATATGTTTGTATACGTTCACTATGATCTTGGTGGGACCTATATCTCCCTATAATGAGTTGGGTAGAGATTTATATCTCATGAGATATGCTAAGATGGTATTGGGATTGAATCGTGAAAACTAATATATAAATGGGAATAAACCATGTCTAACAAGATGGTGTAAGGATTGATCTCATTATACTAACATAGAAATTGGAGTGAATGATAACTACAAATATATTATGGTGAGTAATAATTTACAACCCAGATGGACATTTCAATGATGACTTGACTGCAATGTAAATTTTATCATACGCTTAAGTGTTTTCCACAACTCCATATTTAATTCATATGTTATGCTTTCACGAATTAGGTTATTTATTTCTATATGATTCATTCTTATTAACATCCAAAATTTATGCCTGGATTGTTATTCATGATCATTGATATGATGTTTGTGTTTTTATAATGTTTTGGATCATGTTCTCATACCCCTAAGATCTTAATTTTTTTCTGCAGGTCTCCCTAGATTACCCCTATTAAGCCTCTGAGATCAGCACTTTTTATTTTTCTTTCCATAGGTTATGAAGATATGTATTAATTATAATGCATCGAACAAGGGTTCCAATCAAGAATAACCTAGTGTGAGATAATTTATCTATCTTGCAAACTAGTTTTTATGTTTTAATGTTTCCACACAAACTAATATAATACAATCTTAAGGTGTTTTTCTATATTATGTTATAAGTATTCCTCAAAAGTTATATAATTTCTATGTACATTAAGACTGGTTTACTATATTTTGGGCCCATTCCGAAATGAGATCCTAAATAAGGGTCAGAAGTTTATAAAAAAGAATCCCATCCTAATCGATAACATCATTGTCTTATAATACATATTCAAGACCATATATAAATGGTTGTGATTCAATATTTAATTTGTATATTCATGGTGATGGTGTTTTGTTGGTATGAATTAATGGAGTTCTTAGAGTCAAGAAATTTATGGAATGAAATATATATAAAATTTTAATATTTAAAATCATAATTATATCATTACTTCTATAAATATTCTTTAAATATTTATTTATAACGAAGCATATGAGGTTGTGATGGAAAATTAATCATATCGATACATGGAGTTTGTTATCCACACATATTCATGAAAAATATATTTTTTCATATTTTGATAGAATGCAAGAGGAATATGGAAGTTAATGAATTATAATAAAATATACTTATAATTAATATACTATTTCAATCATGTTATATGAATATTAGAGGATAAGAGAAAGTGCAATAATGAATAAAATTGAAAGCATCCAGTTATTATTTATACATCATTATTTATAGATGTCTTTTTATTATCTATTATAACTTTTAAGTATTTCTATTATTTGAATTCAATGGGATCATGGATAATATTTATAAATATAGGAATTTAATTAACTATGAATTTCCAACACTAACAGGCTCTTTAAATTTTGAAAATATATGAGATGTGGTATCACTTTATATGTAAGGGAGAGGGAACACATTAAATATTACAAGTGATTAAAATATATTGATGATTTCTTCAACAAAAATGGATCCAAAATGACTCATAATATAAGGTAATATAATACATAGTTAAAATATGATAACCAGTAGTATTTAGAAAATTTATGAGGTCATTTTAAATCATATCACTTTAATTTAAACCCTTTTATCTTGTTTTATCTATTACGTTAGTAACTATTTTTTTTGAATAGTGTTTTTATTTAAAATGAAAAATATAATGGAATTTTTGAATATTTATTGAATGATGAATAAAAATATATATTTAATTTTAGTAACATCATTTTATATTTGTGGGTAAAATTAATTTTTATATAAACACATAAATCTCGAGGAAAAATAGCTTCCCAAATAAATATATTTTATGTATAAAAATGTCACGAACCACCCCAAAGGTTCATGCACCTTGACTACCCCAATACCACATCAAATTGGATAGGGGATAGAGAATAGAACTGATTAGGCATATCCCAAAAATGGGAGAAATGTTTCTTTGTACCTATATACGCACACACATTTCCAATACCAAAATGGATAAAGGTAAAACCTGTTTGTAAAAAAATGCATGCACGCCACTATTTCTCAACAAAGAAAGTGTAATATAGGAATTTATAATTCAAAATTGTTAAATTGGTCTATATTACCAAATTACCAAATCAATTATGCAAACAACATAGTCCATCCTGTAGGTAAATGTATTTGGGCTATTGTATGTAGTTATAGGAGCACACCCCAGTCTGACTGAACTCAACAAGAACCATATGGTACATGTCCTATTGAATCTATATAACAAGGTAAAATATTTTCATAAGAAATGACACATGTTGGAAAATCCATTTCAGGGGTAGGTAAAAAATACATAGTTGGAAACCATGAAAACCCAGAGGAATACCCCAGTGGAAACACTATGAAGAAGATACCATGAAAAAATACCACAAAGGGAAAACACCACTTACAATATATTGTCAGATCAAAATATGTAAAGGTCTATATCATATATAATCATAAAATATATGTATAATCCTAAAGGATCCCAATCCTCAATGTCTTATCCACTACCAGCTATGTGGTTCTTCTCATAGCATGTGTGATCTTAGAGATCTCACTCCACGAGATATTTGATAGTAATCACATTGAACATGTAACGAACAAGGTATTTATAAAATAATGCTTTTTTATATCTATTAATATTTATGAATAAGATATTAATTTTATGTTAAACATGAAACTTTTTTATATAGCGTACTCAAAATGCAACAATGGGTTTCATTGAAATCTTATGTTGCACACAACATTGAGTTATACCAAAAAATAATATTATAACATTATTATTTTATATGGTAGTTAATGCATTGTCTTTGTAATGATGGGAATGAAACATAGAAAACAACATTATGATTAAAAATGATTGTTAAATTTCTTTACGTTTATACAATAAATTTTACAATCTTAAAATAAGAAAGAATCAGATTATAACCATGAAATACTCTAATATCATTAAAAGGTCTAATTACCACATTATAATGGAGTACCGTTTTAAAATATGGTATTTGAAACTATTATATGTTCTATTTGAAAAAAATAAAATTATTCTTTAGAATCCGGACATCAAAATTTAGTTTAGGTAATTTTTTGGTATTTTTATGATAAAGGTCATTTTTTAATTAATAGTGAAAAATAATTCATTTTATGTCAAAATTGTCTTTTCACAGAATTTATTTATATGATTATATTTTTATTTTCAATGGTATTAATGTTTAATTAAATTAAATATTTAACATTTAATCCAATTATGTTCATTACACGTAATTTCACTTTGAAATTGGATATAAACGAATGACAATATTTTTGTAATTTTTACTTCATAAAAACACATTTTTATGGTTTTGCCAACTGGAATTAATATTAAATTAATTTCTACAACTTATATGTTTAGAATTTGGAAAAATTGATTCTATATTTCAAATAGTGAAGTCAAAATGGTGTAAATAGATAACTTTTATTTTTATACATTATCGATACTAACTTTAGTAAATATTTTATTTAACATTGTAACATGTAAATTTGGTAAATTCTGATTACAAAATAGTAATATAATAATACTAAATTACCCAAACAGATGTACTAGCCCTATTTTATGACATATTTCCGACCATGGTAATCCATGGGTCTATTTTAGGACCCCATGGAGCCACTTTTGTGTTAAAATGGCTTTTAATTACATTTAATTTAATGCTACGGAAAATATTACATAAACAAATATCTCTTATTAAAGAATTTTTATATCGTGTTATATAAGTGAAAACATATACTATAAATAGTAATTATAAATTTAAAAATATATCCTAAATCAAAGAATTTTATTCAAAATATTTATACATTATATAAATAAATTTAATTATGACACAGTGATGATGCAGTGATTTCTTCATTAATACAGGATAAAATAAATAATATTGTAAATGTTAAAATACATATAATTTTGTTTTATTGATTTCATCCACGAATTTTATAGATGATAGATAAATTTTATATTTGTATTAATGGTGTTTTTTCTTGTTAATAACATTGTTATTGATTTTAAAAAAAAATCATGATTTGAATTGTGTAGAAATTAACATAATTCATATTTTAAAATATACAATATTTTATTAAATATTATAAAATTACAAAAAATCTACGATTCTTCCAAATAGATATAATATGTATAAAACTTTATCAATGAATCTATATTTGGAAATTTTTCAGGTTTTGGAAACTATTTTGATTCTCAAATTGTTACATGTTTGATAAAATTATAATAGTAAAAAGGGTTAAATAAAAAATATAAGGACTAAAAAATATTTGAAACCAGTACAATTATTATTGGATGATTTTATTTGGACTTATATTCTTATTTTATTTAAATTTAATTAGTTTTTACCTTTTTAAACTGAAAATAATTTTATATTAAAATAATACTTCAAACATTCCTAAAATCCCCTCCTCCCTCTTATGAAAGGCCACCACCTCTAACTCATTAAACACTCCTATCTGTCCCCATGGATCATCCAAACTCTAATTCAAGAATCTCCAACCACCCCAAACTCCTCCTAGAATACTTCCCAAAGATATAAGGAAATTCATTAAATCTTTTTGGCTCAAATGAATGAGAGTTACACGTTTTAAGAGGGAGTGACTTCTCTAAAATTCATTTCCATTATTCTACATCTTCACTCCCTATTCTATTATTTTTCATTTATTACCTAAAAACACAAGTATCATTAATATAATATTTTTTCTATTATATTTCATCAAACGAAACGTACATACACATCTGTTTAATGGGTATGGAACATGTTGTTTCTGAGGAAGGTGAACTATTGCCTCATGAAACGATGATTGTTCAATTATCTCATACCACCTATCAACGTGGGAATTATTATGGAATAGTATTTATATGTGATATATATTATTTTTTCATTACCTTTATTTTTATGTATTTTTCATTTATATTATACCATTTTGGTTTCCATAATGGGTAAATACGATAATTTAATTTGAGGAAGTGTGGACTACCACCCCTCAAAGTGATAGGACTCGTCCATTCTATACATGGAACATCTAAAATATGGGACTAATGAACTTAGGTATCACATATGAAATATATATTATAATGGAGTTTTAATATACTTCTTTATTATCTAGTATTCATTTCTTCAATAATTAATAAAAATAAATGCAAGTAGTGTCCATGCGTTCGTACGACTTACCGTCTCTATGAATAGTGATTTTAATTTCCATATATACAAATAATATGGAATATCATAAATACATATATACTGGATATATATGATAGATATGTGTCTAAATCATTAATACAATTCTATAGACAATGGAATTTTTACTACATGATCAATTTGTAATTATAACAAGTTCATTTTTACCTCATGTACCAAATATCAGAAAAATGACACATATTAAATTAAATAATTATGTAAAGTTATAATGTAGTAGAATGTGATATAAGAAGAATAATAAACATGAAAAAGGTTTTAATTAAAGTAGAAATTATCTTATGCTTATTATTAATGAAGAATAAGGAACAGACATGACGAGTTGGACACAAGGTTAGAGAACCATTAACCCTCCTCTTTTTTGTCAATGAATTCTTCTTCATTATTTATTTTAATTTCCATTTTCTTATGTTGGTATATGTTAATATATAACCCTATGTTTGTAAATTTTATTTCAAGTGATGAGAGGCTATTTTCTCTCTCATCAACTCATTTTTTTTAATTCTTATGGGATGTTGTTAGGCTGCCGAATTTTCGTAAGGGAATACATCTCAACCTTTTTTGTTCATGGAATATAAAGATATTGTAAACTATTATTATAATATAAGGTGTGTATACAGTCATTTGACAAATTATATCATGAATCTCCTTATTCTCATGATATTATTAATTTTGATTACTATTTTTCTTTAATTATTTTATTCACATATTTTCAAATGTGGTAACAAACTCTTTAACTAAAACATTATTTTAAATGTATTAATGATATAATTTTATAAATATTTCTCATTAATGTCCATGTTTTCAAAAAAAATTAAGGATTTATTTATATGTATATTAATTTTTTTAATATTTAATTCATATAAAATATTCAATGTGTTATAGGAAACATTGATTCAAAAATAACAATATTAAATTTTTTTAATGGTTATAAAAAGAAATATGTTTCTATGAAGAATTTTAATAAATGACAAGAATTTTTTTAACATATGGGGTAAAGACGTACCTTCCACCGCTGTGATCATTAATTGATATTTGGATTCCTTAACATGTTGTGGTGTTTTTAAAAAGGAAAATAAATACCGTATAATCTTTTTACATATTTTGGTACTGAAAATGTTTTTGAGAATGGATTTATTATATCAATATATTGAAATTATATATTATTATGGAAAAGATGAAATGTTATCATTCCATTATGCTTACGTTATGTGTTATGATTATTTTATGGTTCTTGGTCATTGTCTAGACATATAAGTTTTTCCATGATAAACCTATGGTTGATGCGTCCAAGATTCATCTCTAATGCATTGTGTAACGTGACAGAGGTAAATGTTAATGTCTCTCCTAAAATATTTAGGGAATATCCTTTTATGGGTATTCCAAACACAACTCCCTACATAGGTGTGAAAGCTAAAATGTATTTATGTTATAGATGCCAGAAGTTACCTTTAGGATTTATGATTTCAATGTGTTATTCCTAAATCTTATGATTTCAGGATGCATGTTAATGAGATTATGTTTTTTATATATTGATAGAATAAGGTTTTCATTCTTTATTTTATATCCCTTTCTGAGATTTTTATGCTCATCAAATTTTTTTGAAATGTTTTTCATTTTGTATAAGGAAGGGTAATGGAAAGTGATAATTCAAGAATATTTATATCAATAAATGAATTCTTGTTTTCTTTTAAGAGTTTTTATTGTTTTTTGAAAAAAATAAATTCCGAGTATAATTGTCTATATTGTGATATTTGAGGTGTAATGTAATAATTGAGTCCTAATTATCCAAAAATATAAACATAAAAATATCCTCAATGTTTCTTCATTATTTAACTCAAGATTAAGTAATGTTTTCATGCAAGGGCCTTACTGATGATATCATAGGTCGGTTTAGATAACTTTAGAGGTTAGGGTATTATATAAGCATAAGCGATATAACTATAATGTTTAGCAAATTAGAAAGACTCATAGTTATTTAAGATAAATAAAATTAATTTAAGATAACATTAATATGTATATATTATTATTAACCCTCCTCATAATATATTATATGATGATTTTACTAAAATGCTGCCAATTACCATTTCGGTTTTAATAACTTTTTGGGTCTACCAGGCACAAATGTAACAATGTATATGAAGAAAACAGTGATGGATTTTGGAATAAGAAATGGAATTAAATGGGAGTTGCAATGAGAACTCTTATGGTCATTCTCAAGAAACTATCTGCAGTCATGAATGACCACCTGAACATTGGTTATTTTTATAAGGCATCATATATGCTAAAAACGAATTCCAATGGATGTTCAGGTAATTACCATAAAGCTAAGTACAATAAAAACTTATGTGTCAATGATTTTTAAAGAAACTCCAATGAAAATACTTCAAATGGATGGAAAGATTCCCTATATGAGGTAATTAAGGTCATAAAGAATGAACATACCATGAAAAAGGAAGCATCCAGTTTACTCCAGGAAAGGGAATGACGCTATTTTTGAAGGATCAATTGAATTTTTTGAATGTGGTGTACAAGGTGATTATTAAAATATATTTCCTATGAATAAGGTAAAAATATTGGGATCTTCATGATCATACAAATGTATGGTTTCCAATTCCTAATGTCATTCCAATTAATGATGAGTAAACAGAAAATGACCTATGAAAGGTATAAATTATTTATTATCTCATGTTTTGACACTAATAAAATATTAGGAAATTATGCATAATTTTTTTGTAGGAAAGAAGTATGAAATATTATGATTTAAAAACATGTATAAGGGATCATATAAAATGTTTGATGATTAATATTTCTACATTTTATAAATTAAATAGTTTTGTTGGATTTATGGATGATGATAAGTTTAAATGTATTAATGATTGGATTAATTGGAATACTTATTATATTTTGTGTAACCATTAAGTTTAATATGTGAAAATGCTATTCGTGGAATAATAATATTTTCATTTGTGAATATATTAATAAATACCCATTTAGGATTATATGATCGTTGAATTTTAGGCAATTGTATCTTATAAATGTTTTGGATGAAAATGTGTGGTATGTGATATCCTTTGAAGTTAAAATACATTGTGGTTATTTTTTGAGTAATTTATCTCAATTTCTAGAATGTTATAAAATTATATAGTTTTTGAAATAGGACAGTGCATAGACCATTTGACAAACCATTGCATTAGACAAATCTGTTGGAATCGAACAAAGAAATAGTGTGATTGGGATTTATCACCTACCATAGGACTATGTGAAGTCCATGGTTAGTATGACTTTTTCTGTTTTAGTTTAATGATTTTATAGATATAGAATAACATGATTTTTGGAAATTCTATTTTGTCAAATGGATATCCTTAGTATAAGAAAATAATTTGGTTATTATGTGATAAAGGTTATTTTGGAAGGAATTCTGTCGTTTGAGAAAACTATATTCTTATGGAAAATAGAATACTATGGGATCTCATTTGTGGAGTAAATGATGAAATTTTAATTTGGAAGAATCTATGTTTTTATTGTAGAAATATGTTGATTTGTGTTATTTATGGAAAAAATTAACTAATCATATAGAATATATGATTTTGTTAATTACACTTCAGTATGAGACTTTAGGAGTCGTCTATGTTATTTGGAGATAAATTTTAAGATTTACTATGAAAGACTATGTGATTAAATCCTTCTGAGTTTCGATTTTCAAGATTATTTTTTATTACATTGTATAATTTTGAAGACAATTGTTTATTTAATGGTCTCTCTGGAACATTGGGTATCTTTTTGTTCAATTATGGACTTTAAGAGTAGTTTTTCTTTTTTTATAAAATATTATCCTTTTGGACGTTATCTATCGTTGTACTAACCATTTTGGTTATGGATAATGTCTAAATTTTTTGGAAATATATAGTTTAATTTTTTTTTTGATTTTGTGATTCTTTATGATTTTAGTCTAGCAATTAATGTGTGACCAAGTCATCTTGAATACTCATCATTTAGAAGAAAAATATGTTTTTTTGGAAGAATTTTATTAATGGATGACACTCTACATTAAAGGTATGTATATTGCCTTCTTCTCTTAGTCAATATAATAAATAAATTCCAAAAATTTATGAAATGGGATATTAAAACAATAACATTGTTTTTTTTTCATTTCATACAATGGATTCCAAGACCATTAAACCCATCACAAGTTTGTGGTTTTCTAGTGGATAACTTTTTCCTTATAATATTTTCTATCACACTCCATTAGAACATGGTACTTAATTTCCCCTCCTTATCCATATATTCAATCATAGAATCCTAGTATGTGTTATATCGGGTGACACTTTATGTTAAAGATGATGCTTTTTTCGATAGATTAATCAACACGCAACAGTGGGTTTCTTTGAAATATTATTTGACAGATAACATAGAGTTATACTGTGAAATAATATATTAACATTATTATTTTAAATAGTAGTTAACACATAGTCATTGTAATGATTAGAATTAATATAATTAACTAAATTATGATTAAAATTTATTTCTAAATGTCTTTACATTTATCCAATAAATTTTAGTGTCCTAAAATAATATTTAATCTGATATTAAGCATGAAATACTCTAATATTCTTTAAAAGGTCGATTTACTACCTTTTTATGGAGAAACATTTTTAAATATTTTTTTCCAATTTTATATGTAATATTTGGAAAAATAAACTTCTTATTTTGATGTGTGGAATCAAAATTTACTATGGGTAATTTTTTTGGTATTTTTTTACAAAGTTCATTTTCTTAATGGATGGTGAAAAATACTGCATTTAAAGTCATAGTTTGGTTAACACTTAATTGATTTATATGATTATATTGTCCTTTTAAATGGTTTTAAATTTTAATTACATTATATTTTTATCATTTAGTCCACTAATATTAATTGAAACTAATTTTTCATTGATGTTGAACATAAACACTTTTAAATCTTTTGGTAGTTTTTATTTTTAATAACACGCTTTTTGGATTTGACAACATGAATTAATTTTAAATTAATTTATAAAACATCTATGATTAATATTTTGAAAAATTGATTTCATATAATGAATTAGGAGACCCATATTGTGTAAATAGGTAATTTGTTTTAGATTTTATCAATAGTAACTTTTGTAAATATTTTATTTTCTATGGTAAAAGGGTAAAACTAGCAAATAAGGGTAAACAATAATATTATAATAATAATAAATTACCCTAAAACATTTTCTAACCATATTGGATGAGATATTTCCTACCATGGGCTTCCTTAAAACGATTTTAGGACCCCCATGGAGCCACTTATGTGTGAAAACGAATATTAATTTCATTTAATTTAATGTTTAGTAAAATATAACATAGACATATATATATTACTAAAAAAATTTATATGGGATTATATAAGTTATCCCTTAAACTATAAATATTAATTAGCAATATAAAAAAATTTCCTAAATCTTGTTATTTTATTTCTAATATTTTGACATTATATAAATAAATGTAATTAGTACCCAATGATGAGGTAGTGATTGGTTCATTAATACAAGATTCAAATAAATGATATAATAAAGGTTAATGTAAATTTAATTTGATAATTTTTATGATATTCAAGAATTTTCTGGACTATATTTATATTTTATATACGTATTAATGAAGGTTTTTGATGTAATAAAGTTGTTATGGATTTTTTAAACGTCATGATATGAATAGTGTCAAAATTGACATAATTTAAATTTTAAAATATAAAATATTTTATTAAATATTATAAAAGTCATTAAAAATCTATGATTCATCCAAATAGTTATCATATTCCCCAAATTTTATTAATGACAATTGATTTGGACATTTTTCTGGTTTTGGTAACTATTTTGAATCTCAAAGTGTAAAATTTTAGATAAAACTGTAACTGTAAAAATGGATAAATAAAAAATATACAGAATAAAAAATATAAAAAAATATATAAAATTCTTATTGTATGATTTTATTTCAACTTATATTAATCTTATAATCTATTTTAATTAGTTTTGGTTCTTTTTTAACCGAAATTTATTTTATATTAAAATAATAATTTCCAAAATTCTTAAAGAGAACCTCCTCCCTCTTATAAAAGGTCACCCCTCTAACCCATTATGCACACCTCTGAAGCCCCTTTGCTTTCCCAAACTCTCCAACAAGAAGATCCCAAAATTACCCTATTAGTCCTAAAATATTTCCTCTAGGAAGAAGGCAATTGATCAAATACTTTTGAATCAAATAAAAGATTGTTACACGTTTTAAGATGTTGTTTCTTTTCTAAAATTCCTTTCAATTATTATACTTCATCAATGCATACTAAACTATTTTTCCTCAATTAAATAACAACACCAGTATAATAAATATACTAGGTTTGTTTTTATGAGAATAATTCAAACTACACTTACACACACCTCTCTCTAATTGGTATAGAACATACTGTTTCTGTGTACGGTGTACTACTGCATCCCAAAACTATAATTATTCAATTAACTCCAACCACATCTTATAAGGACCCAACCGTAAATCATTACATAATATTGAATTAAATGAATAATTCACATTGAGGATCTTTTCAGGTTTAGAGTTTTTGGAAATTATGCATAAGATGTACATCACATCTCAAAGAAATTACAAAGTAGACATTTCTACACAGTGTCCATTTTTTTACAAAACATGAACTCTTTGAAAAAAAGAGTCATGTCTAGTTCCATGTTTTAGACAGCATGGCTTTTCCTTGATCCCATCCTTGACCCTATTCATATTTAAGTCCTTTGAAAACATTTCAAACTTGGGATGAGCATAAAAAGCTCAGTAAGGGTTATAAAACAAAGAATGAAAACATTTGTTCATAAATACATTAAAAACATGAAATATTTTACTTACCTCATGAAAATCATAAGATTTATGGAAGTCACATAGAAATCATAAATCATAAAGGTAGCTTGTGGCATCCATATCATACTTACATTGTAGCTATCACAGCCACATAGGGAGTTACTTTGGAATACCCATCATAGTATATTCCCTAAATCTCTTAGGAGAAACATTCATGTTTACCTCCGTCACATTACCCAATGCATTGGAGAGCTATCTCGGGATCACCCACCCTAGCTTTATCATGGAACCACCTGTATATGTAAATAATTACCAAGAACCATTACATGATCATAACACATAACATAAGCATAAAAGAAAAGATAACATTTCCACATTGCAATAACAAAATATCATTTCAAGATATTGAAATAACAAATCCATTCTCAAAATCATTTTTAATACCAAAATACTTAAAAAGAGTATATGGTATTTATTTTTCCTTTTAAAAACATTCCGGCTTGTTAAGAAAGCCAAAGATCAAATAATACGTGTGGCGGCTGACAGGTCGTTGTCACCACGTACGTTAAAAAAACATTCCTTTTTTTCGTTTTGTAAAACGCTTCATAGAAAAAGATTCTCTTTGAAATTTCAAGGGTGTTTATACAACATATAAAAAAATAAACCGTGTATTAAAACAAAATATGCCTCAATGAAAGGAGATTGAGACAAAGTCCCTTAACTCATGTCGAACTTGACCCGTTTGTTATTTAATCTCCTGAATAATAAAATAAGGTTAATTTCTACTTACTTAAGAACCCTTTTCAAGTTAATTATTCCATTTATATCACTTATTACCATTTTATAAACATTATGCAACATTTATGTTAATAACGTCCATTTTGTCGATATTGGTACTTGAGTCAAAAATGGACTACTTATAATTAAATGTGGTTCATGTGGTCAATATTCCATTATATACAGAATGGTATTCATGATTTAGATATCATATATATCATATATATCCAGTATATACATGTATTTATAATAGTACGTAACATTTAGAGCTAAGAAATGAATTGCACCGTTCATGGAGACAGTAAGCCGTACGTACGCATGAATGCTACTTTCATTTCTATTTAATATTTTATGGAATAGAATCATGATGAAATAAAAGTATATTATAATTCCAGTATAATATCATATATAATATTATTAACTTTATCCTTTATACATCCCACATATGGTGTTAACGAATCAAATCACTTTCAGGGGCGGTAGTCCGCACTTCCTAAAATGAAGATATTGTGTTTACCCATAATGGAAATCATAAATTTATGCCATAAATGAAAAATACATAAGCATAAAGAAAACATAAACATATTTTATATCATATATAAACATAGTAACATCTTAATGTCCACCTTTTAAGGTGTTAGATGAGTATTGAACAATCATCGTTTCGTGAGGCAGAATTTCGCCATCCACCGAAACAGAATGTTCTTTAACCATTAGACGTAGGTGTGTGTAAGTGTAGCTCGAATAATTATGATAAAAACATCATAGTATATAGAATATACTGGTTTTGTTACAAAATAATGGAATAAAAATAGTTTAATGGATAGGATAAGCCAAATAAAACAAATGAACATAAGAGAAAGCATTACCTTTAAAAAGGGTAACTCTTTTTGATTTGAGACCAAAGGCTTCCTTGAAAAGGATTATGTCTAAAGTGAGGCCTCAAGGATGAGGAGAGGGATGTTGATAGAGGAAATGGGTAGGGGTTGGCCGAGCCAAAGTCTTGAGAAGTGTGTGTAAATAGGTATAGGTGGGGTCATTTTATAAGAGGAGAGGAGAGGCTCTTTTGGAAAGTAAAGAAATATTACTTTATTTTAAAATGCGTTTCGGATTTTAATGGTCCCACATTGATATATGTCGAGGATAAAGTGATATGGCTTTGAAATATACTCCTCAAATAGTTTTTGGACATGTTTAAGGCTTATATTTTACATTATATTTTCATTTTATTTTAATTGTTCATTAATGAGGTAATCGCTGCATCATTATGATGTCATAAATAAATTAATTTATTTAATATCTAAAAATTATAAAACAAAATACCATGATGTGGGAAATCTTTTTATCTTTCTAATTAATATTTATAGTCAAAAATATGACTTGTATAACCTCATCTAAAAATTGTTTTGGTAAAACACTTTATGTTTGTGTTATTTTTACTTTTACTTTTTTTTAAAAAAATATTAATGTCATTATCTCACCCAAGTGGCTCCATGGGGTCCCCTAAATCGACCCATGGATGCCCATGGTCGGCCATTACTCATCCAATATGGTTTGGACAAGTGTTAAGGTAATTTTAGTTTATTATAATATTATTTTTTTACCCTTATTTACATGATTTACCCTTTAACCATGGTAAATAAAATATTTACTAAAGTAAATATTTAAAATGTCTAAAAATAAAAGTTACATATTTAAAAAATTTGAGCCTCCTAATTCCAAATATGGAATCCATTTTTCCAAAATCAAAACACATAAGTGGAAGAAATTAATTTAAAATTAATTCCCGCTGTCAAAACAAATAGCGTGTTTTTAAGAAACAATAACCATCAAAAGATTGATACTTGTTTATAACCAATTTGAAAGTGAAATTAACTCCAATGAAAAACATTGGATTAAATGGTAAAAATATATTTCAATTTCAATTTAAGACCAATTATAAAGATAATCTAACCATATAAATAAATTTTATTAAAAGGAACTTTTGAATTGAAATACATTATTTTTCATTATTCATTAAAAATTGAACAATATTAGAAAAATACCAAAAAATTACCCAAAGTAAATTTTGATGTCCCCATTCTAAATAAGGATTTTATTTGGTCATATATAATGTATTAAAGTGACCAAAACTAGATTTAAAAGGGGTTCTCCATTAAAAGGCGGTAAATCGGCCTTTTAATGTAAATTATGCTTAAAATTAGATTCATTCACATTTTAATCCTCTAACATTTATTGGATCAATGTAAATACATGTATAATCATTTTGTAGTTAGTTTTGTTCATTCCCATCAATACAAAGGCTGGGAGATAACGACCTTTTAAATTAATAATATTATATTATTTGAGTGCAACGTAAGATTCCAAAGAAAGCCATTGTTGCGTGTCGGGTACGCTATCGAACATAGCAACCCTTTTAAACTAAAATTCATATTTAATTCACAAATATTAATAAATATGAAAATAATTTATTCTTAATTTTCCTGGGATGTTACATCCTTCCCCCCTTTTGGAAATTGCGTCCTCGCAATTTTTATTCACTTATCAAAATTAGTGGGGGTATTTATCCCTAATCGCATTTTCAGATTCCCACGTTTCCTCTTCAACCATATGGTATTTCCACAAAACCTTTACCTTATGAATTACCTTATTCTGCAACACCTGCTCTATACGGTCAAGAATCTGAACAGGTTGTTCCTCATAGGAGAGATTCTACTCCAACTGGACTACCTCTGGGCTCAAAACATGAGATGGGTCTGCCATGTAATTCCTTAACATCGAAACATGAAAAACATTGTGTACCTAGGATAAACATGGAGGTAAATCCACTCTGTACGCAACTGATCCAACTTTCTCCAGAATTTCATAAGTTCCAATGAACCTTGGACTCAACATTCCCTTCTTACCGAAACGCATCACACTTTTCCATGGAGAAACTTTGAGAAAGACATGATCACCTACCTCAAAAGAAATATCTTTCCTCCGGTTATCTGCATAAATTTTCTGTCTACTCTGAGCTGTTCTCATGTGTTTCTGAATCAATTGAACTTTTTTTACCATCTCTTCTACCAATTCTGGTCCCATCAACTTCCATTCACCTACTTCATCCCAAAAAGCTGGAGTTCGACAATGCTTTCCATATAATGCTTCAAATGGAGCAATCTGTATACTAGAATGAAAACTGTTATTATATGAAAATTCAACTAAAGAACGATATTGTTCCCAACTTCCCTGGTAATCCATCTAACAAGCACGTAACATATCTTCCAATGTCTTAATAGTTCATTCTGATTACCCATCTGATTGAGGATTGAAAGCTATACTAAAATTTAATTCAATAACCAATGATTTCTGAAGGCCTTTACAAAAGTTAGAAGTGAACCTGGGATCACGATCAGATACAATGGAGAGGGGAACACCATGTAACTTGACTATCTCTTTAACATACAACTGAGAAAGTTGATCTAGAGACAATATATCTCTAATAGAAAGAAAGTGTGCAGATTTAGACAATCGATCAACTATAACCCAGATTGCATTATTACCTCGAAATGTCTTTGGTAATCCCACGATGAAGTCCATAGATATATTATCCCATTTCCACTCTGGAACCGGTAAAGACTGAAGCAACCCTTTCGGTAACTGCCGCTCTGCTTTGACCTGCTGACAAGTCAAACACTTCACAGTAAAATCAACAATACCTCTTTTCATTCCAACCCACCAGTAATACACCCGAAGATCTCTATACATATTTGTACTGCCAGGAGGAACTGAAAACAGAGAACTATGATCTTCACATAACAACTCATTATTCAACTGTGAATCACAAGGCACACATAATCTCTTTCCAAATCTCAAAACACAATCATTATCAACGTTAAAATCTGGCAACTTACCCTTCTGAACCAACTCTACCTTTTTCTGCAACTCACTGTCTTCTTTCTATGCCTGCTTTATTCTGTCTGATAGAGATGATCTCACTGACACCAGAAACAAAACAGAAGAATTACCTGCACCAACAACTTCTATTCCAAATTTCATCAAATCAAAAAACAAGGGATCTCGTTCCAAACGTAGCATGGCTTATGAAGCATTACTTTTTCGACTCAAATTATCAGCCACATTATTTTCTTTTCCCGGATGGTAATTAATTGTAAAATA
Source organism: Viscum album (assembly GCA_963277665.1). Classification (NCBI taxonomy): domain Eukaryota; kingdom Viridiplantae; phylum Streptophyta; class Magnoliopsida; order Santalales; family Viscaceae; genus Viscum; species Viscum album. Next base: position 1,225,313,974 of record OY728127.1, on the reverse strand, counting down.
ATAATACATGATTAACTCCAACCATCTCCTCTATCTCATATTCAATTCATTCTGAGTGAATATATACTTTAAACTTTTGTGATCGGTATATATTTCACACTTTACTCTATACAAATGATGCCTCAAAATTTTTAGAGCAAAAACAATTGCAGCTAATTCTAAATCATGTGTAGGGTAATTTACCTCATGAGTTTTCAACTGACGTGATGCATAAGAAATTACCTGATCATTCTGCATAAGAAAAAAACCAAGTCCCTTCAACGAATCATCACTGTAGATAAAAACTCACCATTTTTGGAAGGTAGTTCCAAAACTGGAGAATTCACCAATCTTCTTTTCAATTACTGAAAACAATCATCACATTATTTTATCCAGATAAATTTAACACCCTTCCGAGTCATCTTAGTCATTGGACTAGATAACCGTGAAAAATTTTCAGCAAACATCTTGTAATAACCTACCAATCCATAAAAACTATGGATCTCGGTTATATTTGTGGGTCGTGGACATTCGTCATCAACTTTTGTTTTAGAAGGATCAACAGTTATGCCATTTTTTGAAATAATGTGACCAAGGAAAGAAATTTTTTGAAACCAAAACTCACACTTGCTAAATTTCCCAAACAATTTCTTTTTTTAAGGTTTTCAAGACAACCCTTAAATGAATTTCATGTTCCTCATTACTTTTAGAATAAACCAAAATATCATCAATGAACACAACCACAAACTTATCCAAGATCTCCCCGAATATTCTATTCATAAGATCCATGAATACAGCAGGTGCATTGGTTAACCGAAAAGGCATAACTACCAATTCATAATGGCCATATCTAGTGCGAAATGCAGTCTTCAGAACGTCTGCTTCTTTTACATTCAACTGATGGTACCCCAACCTTAAGTCAATCTTTGAAAAATACTGATCTCCCTAGAGCTGATCAAACAAATCATCGATATGAGGAAAAGGATACTTATTCTTAATAGTGATTTTATTCAAAGATATATAATCAATGCAATGTCTCATAGAACCATCTTTCTTTTTAACAAACAACACAGGAGAACCCCATGGTGATGTGCTAGGTCTAATGAAACCTTTAACTAATAATTCCTGCAATTGCTTCTTTAACTATGAACGTTCAATTTGAGCCATTCGATAAGGGGGTTTTGAAATTGGCCTAGCATCAGGAATTAAGTCAATAGTAAATTCAACTTCCTGATTAGGTATAATACCAGGGAACTCATCAGGAAAAACATCAAGGTACTCATTTACCACTGGCAGATCATTAATCTGAACAGCTCCTTTGTTTTCAACAATATGTGCAAGGTAACATTCATTTCCATATTTTACTAGTTTCTCATATTCCTAATATGTTATCAATAGCAAGGGTTCATTTTTGTATAAAAACTGAAAATCATTCTGAAAAGAAACCTCTTTAGCTCTGCAGTCAATCTTAGCATGATAAACAGAAAGCCAATCCATGCCCAGAATAACATCAAACTCCACTAGAGGTAAAACAATAAGGTTTTCAGGTAGATTCTTTCCTCACACAAGGACATGAATGTTCTTATGTTTTCTTTTTGTCTCTACAATTCCTCCAGGTGTTTTTACCGTAAGTTCAGTATTCCTATCATGAGATGGAATTCCCAATTTACTATAAAACTTCTCAGAAATGAAAGAGTGTGTAGATCCTGAATCAAATAACACATTGTCATAATCTAAACAAACAAACAGTGTACCTGATACCACTTCATTTGATGGACCAACATCTGCTGAAGTAGTTGCAAAGGATTTCACCACCCCTTTCTACATGTAGTCTGGCTGCTTTCCTTCAGTTGAGTTCTTTGTTGGACACTCATTTGCATAATGACCCATTTCATTGCACTTAAAACATTTCACTAACTGTAAATCAAATTTGGACTTACCATCACCCTGATCTTTTTCAATGCAGTCACGAGCCTTATGTCCCATATTACCACATCAGTAGCACTTTCTAGAATTCAAAAGGCATTCCCCGGGATGCCTTTTACTACACTTATCACAAGCTGGAAACTTAGTTTTCTTACCATCAGACTTTTTTGAAGAATTCTTCCCTTTCTCCTGCCACCTCGGTCTCTTCTTCTGTTGGTTGTTATAGAACACTTGATCATCGGAAAACTCCATTTCCACCTTCTCAGCACATCAAACAAGCTTTTAATAACTTTTGAACTCACGAGAAGCTAATGCCCTTCGATATTATGGCTTTAATCCTGAGTAAAAACGGTTGATTTTACTATCAACGTCTTGGATAAAGTTTGGAGCATACCTTTCCAAATGAGTGAACCTTTCTTCATATGCAGCCACTGTGTCTTCCTCTTGCCTCAATTCCAATAATTTTTTTTCCATCCTAAGACAAACCACCTTAGGAAAATATATCTCAAGAAACATACCTTTTAATTCATCCCAATCAAGAGCATCCATCTCCTCACTATCCCTGATATTTTTCACCATCGACCACCATTGATCAACTTCACCTTCAAAACGGTAAACAGCAAGGCTTAACTTTTGATGTTCTGAACAACCCATGACATCGAAAATCTTTTCCAGTGCTTTAATCCACCCTTCAGCTAGAACAGGGTCAGATGATTCTATGAATGATGGAGGATGTTGCCTCATGAAATGTTCCACTACTGACATGTTCCTCTGAGGTTGATCGGGCTGATCTCGTACATGGATACCACCACCATTTATAGCCTGATTCAATTGTGCCATCACTACAACCAACTGTTCAGTTCTAATCCCGACCATCTCAGGTTGCTTATTTGGAAGGTTGTCTTTCTCCTGGTGTCGTCCCAACATAGCTTCCATGTTTCCTCTGCGGAAAACCATTCTGAACACAAAAATATCTTAGGCGAAGAAACATGGTAATATGTAAATTCTCTATGATGTCAACATTAACATAAACTCTTTTATAGATATTACATTAACAATACCCTAACCCATAAAGTTATCTAAACCTACCTCTGATACCAACTATAAGGACCCGACCTTAAATCATTACATAATATTGAATTAAATGAATAATTCACATTGAGGATCTTTTCAGGTTTAGAGTTTTAGGAAATTAGGCATAAGAAGTACATTATATTCTCAAAGAAATTACGAAGTATACATTTCTACACAGTGCCTAGTTTTTTACAAAACATGAACTCTTTGAAAAAATGAGTCATGTCTAGTTCCATGTTTTAGACAGCATGACTTTTCCTTGATCCCATCCTTGACCCTATTCATATTTAAGTCCTGTGAAAACATTTCAAACTTGGGATGAGCATAAAAATCTTATTAAGGGTTATAAAACAAATAATGAAAACATTTGTTCATAAATACATTAAAAAAATGAAATATTTTACTTACCTCATGAAAATCATAAGATTTATGAAATACATATAGAAATCATAAATCCTAAAGGTAACTTGTGGCATCCATATCATACTTACATTGTGGCTATCACAGCCTCATTAGGAGTTAATTTGGAATACCCATCAAAGTATATTCCCTAAATCTCTTAGGAGAAACATTCATGTTTACCTCCGTCATGTTACCCAATGCATTGGAGAGCTATCTCGGGGTCACCCGCCCTAGGTTTATCACGGAACCACCCATATATGTAAATAATGCCCAAGAACCATTACATGATCATAACACATAACATAAGAATAAAGAAAAGATAACATTTCTGCATTGAAATAACAAAATATAATTTCAGGATATTGAAATAATAAATCCATTCTCAAAATCATTTTAAATACCAAAATACTTAAAAAGAGTATATGGTATTTATTTTTCCTTTTAAAAACATTCCGGCTTGTCAAGAAAGCCAAAGATCAAATAATAATCGCGGTGGCAGACAGGTCGTTGTCACCGCGTACGTTAAAAAAACATTCCTTTTTGTTGTTTTGTGAAATGCTTCATAGAAAATTATTCTCATTGAAAATTCAAGGGTGTTTATACAGAGTATAAAAAAAAGAAATCGTGTTTTAAAACAAAATATGCCTCAATGAAAGGAGATTGAGACGAAGTCCCTTACCTCGTGTCTGACTTGACCCGTTCGTTCTTTAATCTCCTAAATAATAAACTAAGGTTAATTTATACTTGGTTACGAACCTTTTTAAAGTTCATTATTCCTTTTATATCACTTATTACCATGTTATAAACATTATGAAACATTTAAGTTAATAACGTCCATTTTGTCGATATTGGTACTTGAGTCAAAAATGGACTACTTATAATTAAATGTTGTTCATGTGGTCAATATTCCATTATATCCATAATGGTATTCATGATTTAGATATCATATATATCATATATATCCAGTATATACATGTATTTATAATAGTATGTAACATTTAGAGGTAATAAATGAAATGCACCGTTCATGGAGACGGTAAGTCGTACGTACGCATTAACGCTACCTTCATTTCTATTTCATATTTTATGGAATGGAATCAAGATTATATAAAATTATATTATAATTATAGTATAATTTCATATATAATATTATTAACTTTATCCTTTATACATCCCACATATGGTTTTAATGAATCAAATCACTTTCAGGGGGCGGTAGTCCGCACTTCGTAAAATGAAGATATCGTGTTTACCCATAATAGAAATCATAAATTTATTCCGTAAATGAAAAATACAGAAGCATAAAGAAAACATTAACATATTTTATATCATATATAAACATAGTGACATCGTAATGGCTACTGATAAAGGTGTTAGATGAGTATTGAATAATCATCGTTTCATGAGGCAGAATTTCGCCATCCACGGAAACAGTATGTTCTTTAACCATTAGACGTAGGTATGTGTGTGTGTAGCTAGAATTAGTATTACAAAAACATACTAGTATATATAATATACTTTTTTTTTACAAAAGAATGGAATAAAAAGAGTTTAGGGGATAGGAAAAGCAAAATAAAACAAATGAACATAAGAGAAAGCATTACCTTTAAAAAGGGTAAAACTTTTTGATTTGAGACCAAAGTCTTCCTTGAAAAGGATTATGCCTAAATTTTGGCCTATAGGATGAGGAGAGGGATGTTGAGAGAGGAAATCGGTAGGGTTTGGCCGATCCAAAGGCTTGAGAAGTGTGTGTAAAGTGGTATAGGTGGGGGCCTTTTATAAGAGGAGAGGTGGGGCTCTTTTGGATGTGAAAGAAATATTACTTTATTTTAAAATGATTTTCGGATTTAAATGGTCCCACATTGATATATGTCGAAGCTAAGGTGATAAGGCTTCGAAATGAATCCTCAAATAGTGTTTTGATATGTTTAAGGCTTAGATTTTACATTATCTTTTCATTTTGTTTTAATCGTTCATTAATGAGGTAATCGCTGCATCATTATGATGTCATAAATAAATTAATTTATTTAATTTCTAAAAATTATAAAACAACTACCATGATGTAGGAAATATTTTTATCTTTCTAATTAATATTTATAGTAAAAAATATGACTTGTATAACCCCATCTAAAAATTGTTTTGGTAAAACAATTCATGTTTGTGTTATTTTTACTTTTACTTTTTTTTAAAATATTAATGTCATTATCTCAGCCAAGTTACTCTATGAGGTCCCCTAAATCGACCCATGGATTCCCATGGTCATCCATTACTCATCCAATAAGGTTTGGACAAGTGTTAAGGTAATTTTATATTATTATAATATTTTTTTTACCCTTATTTACCTGATTTACCCTTTTACCACGGTAAATAAAATATTTACTGAAGTAAATATTTAAAATGACTAAAAATAAAAGTTACCTATTAAAAAAAATTGGGCCTCCTGATTCCAAATATGGAGTCCATTTTTCCAAAATCAAAACACCTATGTGGAAGAAATTAATTTAAAATTAATTCCCGCTGTCATAACAAATAGCGTGTTTTTAAGAAATAATAATCATCAAAAGAGTGATACTTGTTTATATCCAATTTGAAAGTGAAATTAACTCCAATGAAAAAAATTGGATTCAATGGAAAAAATATATTTCAATTTCACTTTAATACCAATTAAAAAGATAATCTAACCATGTAAATAAATTAGATTAAAAGGCACTTTTGAATTAAAATACATTATTTTTCACTATTCATTAAAAATTGAACTTTAGCAGAAAAATACCAAAAAATTACCCATAGTAAATTTTGATGTCCCCATTCTAAAGAAGTATTTTATTTGGTCATATATAATGTATTAAAGTGACCAAAACTAGATTTAAAAGGTGTTCGCCGTTAAAAGGCGGTAAATCGGCCTTTTAATGTAAATTATGCTTAAAATTAGATTCATTCACATTTTAAGCCTCTAACCTTTATTGGATCAATGCAAATACATGTATAATCATATTGAAGTTAGTTTTGTTCATTCCCTCCAATATAACAACTAGGAGATAATGACCTTTTAAATTAATAATATTATATTATTTGAGTGCAACGTAAGATTCCAAAGAAACCCGTTGTTGCGTATCGGGTACGCAATCGAACATAGCAACCCTTTTAAACTAAAATTAATATTTAATTCCCAAATATTAATAAATATGAAAATCATTTATTCATAATTTTCCTGGGATGTTACACCTCTCATGGTGTCTATTATGATGGAACTGTATTTATATGTGACATATATTATATTTATATTTTATATATTTTTCTGTATTTTTCTTTTATATAAACCATTTATGTTTTCTGTAATTGGTAAATATTACAATTTCATTTTTGGAAGTACAGCCTACCACTCCCTCCAAGGGATATGAATTTTTAATGCTAAACATGGAATGTATAAAAGATGGAATTAAGGAAATTATGTAACATATATAACATAATTTTTATACTGTAGTTATAATTTAACTATGTATAATTTTTTTTCATTATTTATTAATGAAAAAAAGAAATGAATGTTGCATTCATGCGTAAGTATTGTCTACCGTCTCCAAGAACGGTGCATTTTATTTTCATATATCCAAATGATTTGGACATTTCCAAATACTTATATACTGGATATATATGATATATATGATATCTAAATCTATAATAATATTATGTAGATAATGTAATTTGGGCCACTTTGTCATTTGGTAATCATAAGAAGTTCATTCTAGACTCAAGTACAAAATATCGGCAAAATGACCGATATTAACCTAATAAAGTATGTAATGATTATTATGTGATAATGACTGATTTAAAAAGAATTATATACTTGAAAAATGTTATGAATCAAGTATAAATTAAATTATGTTAATTATTCAGGAACAACAAGAAACATATGTGACGATTCAGACTCAAGGCAAGGGAACCCTTCACCCTCCTCTTTTTTTCAAAGACTTCTTCATTGTGATGTCCTCTAATTGCCATTTTAAAATGTTGGGATCTATTTTTATATATCATTATTGATGTACATTTTACTTCCAAGTTATTTGAGACCCTCTTCACTCCCATCAACTCATTTTATAAATTGTAATGTGACATTGTTAGCCTGCCAAATTTTTGTAAGGTAATACGTCTAAATCTCCTTTATTTGAGGCATATCTTAATATTTTGGAAGTTTATTATCCTATAATTTTATCATATTTCCCATTCCCATATTATATCATGGATTTATTTAATCTCCTGAAAATATAATTTTTCTTATGTTATTCATTAATTATTTTTATTCATGTATTTTATCAACTGGTAAGAGACTCTTTAAATAAAACATTGTTTTAAATGTTTTAAAGATTCAATTTTCTAAATATTTCTCACTAATGTAAATGTTTTAAAAAAAATTAATGATTTATTTATATGGACATAAATGATTTAAAATTTTAATTCCAATGAATTTTTCAAAGTGGTATGTGACACTTTTATTCAATATTATCTAGATTAAATGTTTTTAATGGTTTTCAAAAGTAATATTTTTCTATGAAGGGTTTTAATAAATTTAAAAAGGGAATGTTTTTTTAACATATGCAATGAAAATGACCTCACCACTTCCATGAATATTATTTGATATTTTAAATCTTTAAAAATCCTTAGTGTTTTTAAAAAAAGTAAAAAAAATACCATATACTCTTTTTACGTATTTTTTTACTGGAAATTTTTATGAGATTGGAATGATTTTGGGTATATATTGAAATGTTATTTTATGATTACAATGTGTGAAATTATTAATTCCATTATGATTGTGTTATGTGTTATGATTATGTTATGGTTCATGGTAATTATTTATATATTCAGGAGGTTCCGTGATAAACATTGGGAGGGTGAGCCCGAGATAGCTCTATAATGCATTGGGTAACCTGACGAAGGTACACATTTATGGTTCTCCTACAAGATTTAGGGAATATACACTTATGGGAATTCCAAGTGTAAATTTCTATGTAGCTATGAAATCCTCAATGTAAGTACGTTATGGATTACACAAGTTACCTTTACTATTTATGAGTCTATTTGTTATTCATAAATATTATGATTTCGTGAGATATGATAAAGAGATTATGTTTTGTATGTACTGATGTAATAATGATTTTTTTTATTTTAAAACCCTTAATGATATTTTTAGGCTCATACCAATTTATTGAAATGTTTTCACATGGTATAAGGAAGGGTATAAGAATGGGATAATTCATGATGGTTTATATCAAGAAAAAAATTAATGATTTCCTTTAAGAGTTTTTATTTTATGAAAAAATGGATACTGAGTAAAAGTGTCACCTTTTTAATATTTGAGAAGTAACGTAACAGTTATGTACTTGTTTTCTAAAACAATAAACACGAAAAGATCCACAATGTTAATTCCTGGATTTAACTCATGATTAAGTAATGTTTTAAGGATGGGGGCTTAAAGTTGGTATCAAAGGTCAGATTAGATAACATTTGAAATTAAGATGTTATTTAAGCATAAGTTACATAACCATAATGGTTAGCATATTAGAACGATTCATAGTTATTATAGATAAATCCAATTATTTTAAGATAACATTAATAATTATATCTTAGTATTTACCCTCCTATTAAGATATTATATGATGATTTTACTGATATACTACTAGTAACCTTTTTGGTTTTAGTAAATGGTTTAATCTATAAGGCCCCAAAGTAACATTGGATATGAAGAAAACTGTGATGGTTTTTTGTATATTAAACTGAAGAAAATAGGAGCTGCAATGAGAACTCTTGTGCTTATTCTCAACCATCTATCTGCAGTTCTGATTGACTACCTGGACCTTTGTTATTTATATAAGGAATCATATATGTGGGAAAAACAATCCAATGGAATTTCAGGTAATTATCATAAAGTCATGTATATTGAAAAACCTATTTATCAAGTATTTGGAATTAAACACCTAGGAAAATATGTCAAAGTGACATGAAGATGTTATAGACGTGGTAATTAAGGTCATAAAGCATGACCATGCCATGGAAAATGGATCTTTCCAGTTGACTCTAGGTAAGGGAAAGAAGATCTTTCTGAAGGATCATTAGGACATTTTGAATGTGGTTTCCATGATCATTATACAATTATATGTCCTATGAAGAAGGTTTGCGGGTGGGATCTGCAAGATTGTACAAATGTATTTCTACAAATTTCTAATTCCATTCAAAATGAAGATGAGGAAATTAAAATGATCTATGAAAGTTATGGATTATTTCTTATGTCATGTTTCAAAAATATTAAAATACAAGGACATTATGCAGGATTTTGATTCTAGGAATGGAGTTTTATATAATAAGATAAAAACTTGTATAAGGGATCATGAAGAATGTTCAATGATTAAGATGTCGTCATTTTTGGAATTTATTACTTATGTAGGATCTATGGATGATGATATGTTTAAATGTATTAATGATATGAATACATTAGATAACTATTTATAGTATTTTCAGCCCTAATGTTTGATATGTGAAAATGTTGTTCATGTAAGTTGTAGAGACCCAGTTTTTTCCCGGAAATACTTTGGAATAATTCTACAGATGTATCCAGAGCCCGAAACAGAGACGACATGAAATTCTGAGTCCTAGTGTGCCCGGAATAAATGATAAAAAAGTATTAGGATTATTTTACTATTCATGAAAAAAATGGGATATCTATGAAATGGTATAATAGATTAGAAATATGTGTCAATGGTTGGGTCTTAAAGGCATTTTTTACCCTTGGTACGACATATAGCATTTCAATGTGGCATATTCGGACCCATCGCTCGTTAGAAGTTAAAAAATGGATGAATTAATTTATTATTTCCTTTATTTAATAGGTAAAACCCAAATAACTCTCAAATAGTAACTCATATTGGCAATCTGAGCCCATGGTTGAGTTCAGAGCATGCAGTTTACCCTAGGAGGGGTATAAGCTTTGTCGGTGTAGGGACATTGTGGGAGAAGACACCCAGGGGAAAATAATCTTTTTGAGATAACCACTTTGTAATTTTTATCCCTTGTTTTCTTTCCAAATAACATTCGAACAATGGATTGAAATAGAAATCTAAGACTTATGTTGAGTTTTAAATGGGGGGTTTTTACCTAGGTGCATATAAAAGGAGAGGGAGCAATAGTATTGGAAATCATGGTGAGCAGGTTTTTCAATAAATAGAAAAACATTAGTTTGGAGTCAGGGTTTTCCTTTGTCTCTTCTCTCTCTATCTATTTCTCTCGGTCTATCTTTATCTCTCTCTCTCTACCATTCTTCAACATTCTTCGCTGGGTCGAGAAGCGATCTCCACCAGATCGAAGCAAAATTGTAGTGGGCGTGTTCCCAATGCCAAACGGCCAAATCAAGGCAGAATTCCAGTTAATTTCTCACCACATAGTTTGATTTATCAATATAATTTAAATTAGATGATTAAAATTTGATAATTTTAGATTAAGGACGATGGTCCAACAAACATGGTCATCGTCTGAGCCCCGTACAAATCTCTTTCCTGAGCGTTCTTCATCCAAATTTTCAAACGTGCCAAAACCATAATGGATCGAAAGTTTATGGGTAACAATATGAAGGTCTCACCCTGAAAAATCATGAATCTTCCTTCAGATTTCAAATTGGACCTCAAGATTGGTTGTGGTGGTCCGCAGAATGGACTACTAGAACATGTCGACCAATTTTGGCAGTGAGCATGACGGTTTTGGCGTGTCGTGCAGTGGTGCAGAGGATGATGGTGTAGGGGATCAGGCAATGTGTGTCTAACTAGAGTGCCCAGGAGCATAGTACTCAGGTGAGGATGGGGTGCATTCGAGTGGAGGAGACTTTTCGGCTTCAGCGCGGTGCAGCAGGGCAATGTCGGGCATTTAATAGTTGGAGGACCTACAAGATCCGGGGAGAAATTGGTTGTGGCTAGTGCATACGGTGGCATTTGACGGAGCTGGCTAGTGTGAGTGTGATGGAGGGAGCAGCAGCTTCGGTCTGTCACCCTTAGAAAAAGGGTTCTCCGAGGATAGCACCTCGGTGGGTACCTGACTAGGACCTACATCTTGTGGGTCCTCCTTGTGTGATGTGTGGGACGATACTAGTTGCACGACATGTCTAAGATGCAGAACCCTACCAAGGGGTCCAGTACTATCTCTACGGTCCTCAGCCATAGGGTCGCAGTATGTTGGGTCGGACCCAAGGCAAGGCCTCGGGCTGGTCGGGATCGGCCGGCCCAGTGGAAGAGGGTCCAACCAATTTGGGCCGAACCGGCCGGAATTGAGGCCCTTTTCATTTTAGGGGGTGTCTCTTCTAAGTGGCATGTTAGTTTGATGCATTTTTTGCAGCTACAAGTTTGCCTCTTTGAAACTGACATTTTAAAATGGTTTTTTGTGATTTTTAGTTTTTTACCCAAAGGCGGGTGGCTCAAAACATTATTTTTAATAATTATAAAATATTTATTATTATTTGTAATGGGAATGTCTCTCGAACTGGACGATCATTTGATGCATCTCCAGAGGCACTATGACCCTGTAGTTGAGACGGTCTTTCCATTGAAGGATTGGGACCATTTCAGTTTTGTTTTTTTGCTCAGTGTCACGACACTCCTAACGTCTAATAATAATAAATTAATTATTATAATTAATTTCAGATTCTTGCATTGGACACAACTCTTGATTTGGTTGTCTGATTGATGTGTTGTTAGTGGCAGCATGACCCTAGTCTTCGTGGGGAATTTTTGTGATTCTTTCTGAAGAATTCGGTTTGGAGACAAGGTGCAGCCCCACAGGGCTTGGTTCACATATTTTATTGTGAAATTAACTTTTTCAAATTATATCTGTTTGGGGAGTTTGAATACTCATTTCTGATTGATTTTATGAGGGGATTGCAACAGTGTAATTTTTTCATCTAGATTTGAGTCCGATGCATGGTCCCCACCAGGCGCCTTTCCGATATGTGCTTCATTTTTATGTCTTATGCTTCATAAGTCCCTTAAGGGAAAATTTAATAGCCCACAGTGCATGTTTTTCTAAAAGGATCATAATGGCACTATCAACATTTTGTTTTTTTGGATAGAGGTGTGGGCCCCAAGGGGCACTGTTTGGGTGTGATGCTGAGAGATGCATCTTCTACCTCAAAAATTCGTTTCGGATGACTGAGTAATCGATCTTGCTTGTTTTTTGCATGGATTTCAATGGTGTGATCCATTCGATTTTGTGGATCCATATTCTCATTCTCTTTTTAAATGGGGAAATTTGAAATAAATATACGGGCAAGATCCTTTTTACGTGTTTTATGAAATACACAGCTTAAGCCATCATTGACTCTTGTAAGATTTGATAAGATGTGTGATGATATTATTTCAATTTTCTTTGACCATTTGAGTAGGTGTTTCTACTAATATATGATTCTGACCGTTTGAATTAGCGACGAGCGTCATGTGATCGTCGTCTTTGTGACTATTATTGCGTTTACTCTGGGAGTACCTTGACATGAATAGTGGTTTTTTCTCCCTTATGGTACCCATAAATGGTTAGGATGATGGCCTTGTGATGATAAAGGTTCACACGTGGTGTGGGTCCCACACGCGCCGTGTACCACTATAAATCGTACACCTCTTGTATCTCATTCTTCTAAACTCCAATTGTGGAATGTGAGTAGCCTATCCTGAGTGTCTCTCTGCACAGAACGTGATGGTGTATGTTGTTGTGAATTTCAAGGTATGATGCGAGATGTTCTAAGTGTAGTTCCTATCTGAGGCGATGCATGATGATGACAGAAAGGATAGCGAGGTTTTCAGTATCACTAGAGCAATATCGGCTTTCCCTCCAGCGAGGTCGGGCAGTGGTGTTCAATGTTCTCTCTTGGGCTTACCCTCCAGCACAGCTAGGAAGTAGAGTTCGCTGATATCATTCAGGGATTACCATCAAGTACATATGGGTAGTGGAATTCACCAATTAATCTTTTAGGGATTACCCTCCAACGAAACTGGGTAGTGGCGCTCACCAATATCTTTCAAGGCTTACCCTCCAACTCAATTGGGCAGTGGTGTTCCCCAGATACTCTTTCTGAGATTACCCCCTAGTTGGGGAGGGTAGTTTTTCGCTGATGAATTTTATAAGTATATCCTCTAGTTGGTCTAGATAGTGTTTTCATGACTTGGTGACATGATCTATCGATTGTGTGATATATCGATGAGACGTACTTGATGTGGCATTGGACTCCCAAGAAAGAGGGGGAACTTTTCCCACCATGTTGTATCCTTGCTATGTGACCTAAAACAATTTGGTAGAGACATAACCACCCAAATCAGATAATATCATGAGGTGGTGATTGAGCCCCTTTGTCATGCAATTCATGGCAGACCTAAGAGATGAAAGAGAAGGAACTCAGGACAGAGAAATTTCTATTAGAGAGACACTAGTTGGCAGGTTTTTGTAGTGGCATCCACAGAGTTGGGACGTCTTCCAATGATTACAGATGTTAGTTGGAAGGCCCTCAACTCTAGAGGCCTCCCTTATATGTGACCCAGGAATATGACCAGGACATATCGAGCACCAAAAATTCTCAGGGAGGTCTAGTACCATGATTTTGATGTCTATGTTATTATGGAACAAGACTACCCGACCAGGTGTGCTGATGTTTTAAGCCTGTTGGTAGTTACACCGCTACAAAAGAGGAAGTTTCATAATCAGTGATCTCCTAAGAAAGTATAGGGTTGTCCATATGGAGGGAGTGTTGGTAGAAGAATAGGAAGAACTGTGGATTGTGGATGATGTTATGAGGTCCTTCCACCACCACTAGGTGGCCCACGTTAGGCTTAGGGTGATGGCAGCCGGGGCCATGAAGAACTATGTGCTATGAATGTCTAAAATCTTGCAGAATGTGAGATGATAAGAGGTACACTCTCTGTATTTTCTACCTATTTTAATAGATCTTGTTAGACACAACATGAGGTCCTCTTTCCTTCCAAATCCTTGTTCTAGGATTTACCGAGGGTGACGTAAGTAATTGGTGGAATCATGTGTCGGTATTGTTCAATGTAACTTTCAATGCACGAGAAATAGATGATCTTAACCCACTGAGATTCATTTTTTTGGTGCAAGAAAAACCTTGAGGGTGACTCAGTACCACCAATGTCGATAGTATCAAGGTGTGGTGGATGAGTCCCTCTGACTTGTGTGTTCATAGAGGGGTTGTGCAGTGGAGTGTCAGAGAAGGTATTGGAATTTCTAGTAGAGTATTTCCATATGACATCCATTTTCTTGAGGTACCTCTAGTGGGTTTGTAAGAGTTCATATTTTGGGGATTACTCTCCATCAAATAGGGAAAAGACATGTGGGTTATGCAACATGATTTTTGTGTCTAGCCTCTTTCAATTGGATGATTTTCACACCTACCTTGTTTGTTGGAAACTTGGGTGATCAACGTCATTATTTATAATATTATCAAGTATAGGATGAGGTCATGGGGACCCCATAAACAGAACTATGCGGCTCGATATGTGGTGATGGTAGTGGTAGTCTTCACCCTGAGAATGTAAGGATGCTATCTTCTTGGAGAGCATTTTGTGGTTTGCTCAGCAGACTAGTTTTTTAAGTGTCTCTTCACCCAAAGAGACAAGATCATGAGATGTATGTGATGGTAGAAATTCTTGTAGGACTATGAATTCAATGTAGTCTACACTCCAAAAAGTGGCAGCTTTGTAGCAGATTCCTTTAGCAAAGAGTCTCTTCCTCGCTAGGTGCGGGATGATTCGTAGCAGTTACCTTCCCTACAGTTGACCCTGTTTTAGTAGGAGGGTGAACATTTTCTTTAGTAGATGATGTTAACTCCATCTCTGCACATGCTTTTAACATAGTTTCAATTTTTTTGTACCGACTATGAAATCATGTTTGACCAGTTATCCTTGGGTGTTTCGCCAGATGGATATTCTGAAGGGGGGAATCATGAGTCCCCGTTCTAGGAACAAACTGTGATTCCAGTCATGGAGAGGAAGGTATATGTTTATCCTGTAATGTCCCCTACATTACATTTGGCTGTTCATAAATCATGTAAGAGGTGGAGAGGTTTCCTACCACCTTGCCCTGCCCTCCAAATAGCAGGAATGGGAGCACGACGTCTTCCACGTGTGGCAGGTGATGAGGTCTATGTGTATTCCTATGCATGTCATCAAAAGGAGAAGACATTATAAGGATGGATCATCCCTTTGGTTCGAATGTTGTTCATGCGTGGTTTTGTGTAGGTTTTATTGGGATCCGGAGATCCAGGTGTGAGCTCAGTATCCCTAGTTGTTTCTCTATGTTTTTCTTTTTGGGGTCGAATATTTGGAAGGGGGGAAGGATTAGGATACCTAGATTTTCCCCTTAAGACGTTGAAATGTTTCTATATATGTTTTTAGAGCCATGTTCTAAGACAAAATTCAATTCTGTGTCCTAGTGTGCTCGAAATAAATTATACTAAAGTATTATGTGTTTTTATACTATTCACGCAATGGATATGGGATATATCATAAATAGTTGAACAGATTAAAAATATGAGACCATTGTTGGATCCTAAATATGGTTTTCCCCCAGGTTCAACATAAAGCATGACATAATAGGATGTTCGGACCCCTCGTTCGTTAGCGGTAAGTAAATTGATGAATTAATTTATTATTTCTCTTATTGAATATCTCAAACCCGAATAACACTCAAACAGTTACTCAGATTGGAAATATATGGCCACGGTTGAGTATATATCATGTTGTTTACCATAAGAGGGGTATAATCATTGTCTATTTTGGGCATCTTTGAGAAAAGTCACCTAGGGGAAAATCGTCTTTATGGGATAACCACTTTTTGATTTTTATCATTCGAATTCTTTTCAAATCAATTTCAAATGAAGCCTTATAATGGAAATATAAGATATCCTTTGAGATTGTAGTTGTCCATTTTACCTAGGCATGACATAAAAGGATAGGACACAACATTTTATGATTTTGTGTTGAGAATGTTGTTCAATAAATTGAAAAATCAGAGTTTAGTGTTAGGGTTTTCCTTTCTCACCACTCCCTCTCTCTATCTCTCTATCATTATTTTCCATTTTTCACTAGATCAAGAAGAAAAATCCTCCAGATCAAAGTGGGATCATAGTGGGTGCATCACCAATGACAAATGGCCGAATAAAGGTATGTTTATGGTTAATTTTTCCCAACTGATAGATTTTTACGTTTTCTACAAATTCTTCCTTCAAAATTTGATAATTTTAAATTAAGGATGCTGGTCAAATGAATATGGCCATTTTCTGAGCACCATTCTAAATCCCATTCTTTAGAGTTCTTCATCCAAAATTTTGGACCTGCCAAAACCTTGACGGATCAACATACGAGGGGAAACACTATGATGACATCACCTCGAGGATCCCAAATCTGCCTTTGGATTTGAAATCAGACCTCTATAGAGGTTGCGGTGGTCCACAGAACTGACCACCGAATCATGTCGGTCGGTGGTGACCAGAACCGGTGGTGAATTCAATGATCGTGGAGTGTCTCTTGGTGTAGCAGAGGAAGATGGGGTTGGGGCTCATGTGTTGTGCCATAAGCTGGAGCATTCGGGAGCGCGAATCTCATGAGAGGATGGGGTGTGTTCGAGGGGAGGGGAAGCGTCGGTTTCAGCGCGGTATAGAAGGGAGAGGCTAGGAATTTCGAAAATGGAGGAGCAGTGAGATCCGAGCGATGTCGGGTGCGGTCGGTGCAGATGGCATTTTCAGGCAGAGTTGGTCAGTGCCAGTATGATGAAGTGAGCGGCAACTTCAGCTTGTTGCACTCAGTAGGAGGGAGCCCTGATGTTAGCGCCTCAAAGGGGGGATAAGACAAGGAACTTCATCTTGCGGGTCCTCCTTGTATAGTGTGTGGACAGTGATCGGCCATGCGGCTGGTGTGAGCTGGAGAACCGGACCCGCGGCTGGGTAGCGGGTCGGCAGTCTGGACCGGGCTAGCCGGTTTGGTCTTGTCTAGTGGGGGAGGGTTTTTCCAATTTGGGTTGTAATGGCCCAATTATAGCACCTTTGCATTTAAATTAGTGTATCCTCTAAATGGCACATCATTATGATGCATCATCTACAACCATGATCCATTCTCTACAAAAAAAACATTTTGAAATAGATTTTGGGAATTTTCAGTTCTTCTCCTAGAGGAAGGTGGCTCAAAACAACTTTTTTAAAAATAAATAAATGATTATCATTATTTTTAACAGGCATATCTCTCGAACCGGACATCATTTTGATGCGTCGTTAGAGGCTCTGTGACCAAGTAGTTGAGGCTGTCCTTCCAATGTTTGTTTGGGACATTTACGTTTTTTTTGTCACTCGGTGGAATGAAACACCTAACATCTAACAATAATTAATTAATTATTATTATAATTTTTAGATTCATGCATCGTACCTTACTCTTAACTGGGATGTCTGATTGATTCACCATCAGTGGCAGCATGACGCTTGTCCTCGTATGGTCATTTTGTGAGGCTTTCAAAAATGATTGTTTTGGAGATTAGGTGTTGGACACACAGGGTCGATTTTTTACAATTTACATTGACATTCACTTTTTCACCTAATATCAATTTGGGTTGTTTGAATACAAGCATTGAGTGTTTTTATAAGGGGATTGAAATGGCACAATCTGACAGCCCAAATTCTTGGCTGAGGAGTTGGCCCCATGAAGTGATATTCAGACGTATGCTCTAGTTTACAGCTTCTGATTCATTAGTCCATTCAGGAAGAATTAATAGCCAACTATGCGTGTTTTTCTTCAGGGTTCACAGTGGAATGATCTGCGTGACATGTTTCGAGCGCGATGTACGAGCCCCATGGGGAACGGTTTTCATATAATTCTGGGAGATACATATTCTACATCAGGAATCCATTTCAAACATGTGAGAATTTGATCATGCATGTATTTTTGCAAGTATAATGATTTTGTGATCTGTTTCAATGTGCTGATCCTTATTCGCAATCAATTTTTAAATGTGGAAACATGAAAGGAATATCGTTGGAAAATCATTTATACGTGTTTGAAGAGAGTCTATGACTTAGCTCATCTCCGACTCTTCTATGAGTAGAGAAGATGTGTGAAGAGATACAATCGATGTTCTAGGATGGATTGAGGTGGCGTGTCAGCTATCCTATGATACTGACCCCTTGGTTTAGAGATGAGCGGCGTGCACTCATCATCTTTTCGACTATTATGGCGTGTATTATGGGAGTACCATGACATGCCCGATGGCATCTTTTCTCCCTATTGGTAACTGAAAAGGGTTAGGTACATGGCTAGGAGATGAGGATGGGTCACACATGGTGTGGTCCCCACACACAATCTGTACCACTAAAAATATTTTTCATCTTGTATATCATTCTTCTGAACTCATATTTTGGCCTGTGGGTAGCCTATCCTGAGTGTCTCTTGGCTTGGAATGTGGTGGTTCCCTAGTTAGTGTCTTTCGAGGTATGATGCGAGATGTTCTGTGTGCACTGTTGGTCTTATGAGATGCGTGACGATTACAATGATGGAAGTGATGTTTTCGGAATCACCAGAGAAATCTCGTCTTTCCATCTAGCGCAGATGGGAAGTGGAGTTCTCTAGTTACACATTTAGGGAATACCATCCAGAAAGGTAGAGAAGTGGGTTCACTGATAAATTTTATAAGTTTATCCTCCAACAGGGTTGGATAGTGGGTTCCTGACATTTTGAAAAAATATATTGATTATATGACATAGAGACCAGATGTACTTGACAGGACATTGGACTCTCAAGAAAGAGGGTCACTTTTCCCACCATGTCGCATCCTTGCGACATGACATAAAATCATGTGGGTGAGACAAAGCCTCCCAAAGTAGATAATATCAAGGTATAGTGATTGAGCCCCTTTGCCTTGCAGTTCAGGGAAGACCAGTTTGATACTGGGCATCGTTGGTGTTTACTTCATGAAACAATGGAAAAAAATTTCCCAAGGCATCTATAGTGATATATAGATCCACTCACTCTCTCATTTGGGATTATTTCCATCAATATATATATATATATATCATTTTCTAGTACCTACTCTTTAGGATTTAGTTACATTCCTTCCAGGATAGGGGAAGATGCACGGGGTATTCCATGTTCTCTCCGTGTCTAGCTTCTCGTGGTTGGATGAGTCTACTCTCCAACTATAGGTAGCGAAGACATGATGAGAAGTTCATCTTCTCATCATTTCTATATATTCATGTTTGGATGAGTTTACTTCAAATATCTGTTGGGTTGAGATGTAATATTTTAATGTAACATGTTCTATATATTGCTTCCCTCTTCATTACCTCACTTGCTGCTCCATTGAGCCTTCGGGAAATCCTACTGAATATTTTTATATCCACCAATGCTTGGGCTTTACACGAACTCATTGTGACCTTACAGAGGACCAATAGGTTAATCATGAAATTAGAGGAGCATAGGGATAACGGTTGATTGGACTACATGTGATGGTCTTATCATGGGATCCTAGACCCGGGCTCTCTCAGCGGCTTTACATTTACGCATATTGTCAAGTTCTGGAACTTTTCTGGTTGTGCATGTCTTTTTCCCTTTATATTTCACATTACATTTTTGTACTTGTACAATGTAGAGGGTGATTCATATTGGTGGTTTATATATATAGAAGTGTTGTATGTTGATTTTTTCGTTCTTCAATTTTGAATTGAGTTGGTTTTATGTGTCTGTATTGGTACTTAGGCAAATGCCTCCCCAATTTTGTTATGCCTTCGGTGTTGGCTGCCAGCCCTAGGCCTATGATGACGGGCTTGGGGTATTTGCAGCTCGAGCCCCAGTAAGGGTTGGGTAGTGATAGAAGAATTATCTTCCCTTTTTTGGATATTTTTATAAAGAACCATTTGGGATTATATGTTCCCTGAATATGAGAAAATTACAGGTTATTACTTTTTGGGATGAAAATGTGTGGTATGAGATTACCATTAATGATAAAATATCATACGATAATTTTTGTGGAATTTATATCTTTTTTGGGAATGCTGTAAAATTATATAGTTTTTGAAAAAGGACAACACACATACTGTGTGACAACCCATCGCGTCTGACAATGCTGTTGGAATGGAACCAACAACCAATGTTCGATATTGATTTATCATCTACAACTGGACTACGTGAAGTTCCGGGTTGGTTTGACTTATTTTTTTGTAGTAACATGATTTTATCGATCAAGAATATGTTGAATTCTAGAATGTATTTTTTATAAAATTGATAGACATGGTATAGGAAAATGATTTGGTGATTAATTGATAAAGGTTATTTTGGAATACATTCTCTCTTTTGGTAACCCTATATTCTTATGTAAAATCAAATACTATGGGATCTTATTTGTGGGGTAATGGTTCAAATTTTAATTTTGAATAATCGATGTTTTTATTGTGGACATATGGTGATTTGGGTTATTTATGAATGTGATTAACCTATTATAGATAATATGTGATTAGGTTAATTACACTTCAGTATGAAACATTAAGAGTAGTCATTGTTATTTGGAGATAGATGTTATGATTTACTGTGGATGATTGTGTGATTAAATCCTTTAGAGTTTCAGGTTTCAATATTAGTTTGGATTACATTAGAAAATTGTAAGTACAGTTTTTTATTTCAAGGTATTTGTGGATCATTGTGTATCTTTTTTTTCAATTTTGGAGATTTAGAGTTGTATTTATTTTTTATTAAATTTTATCCTTTAGGGGATTATATGATCTTGTACAAACCATTTTGGTATTGGTTAATATCTAAAAATATGGGAAATATATAGTTTATCTTTTGTGTATTATGGGATTTTCTATGAGTTGATTCTAGCATATCAGGCATGACCAAGTCTTCTTGAATAATCATTGTTTGGAATAAAGATGAGTTTTTTGTATAAATTTACTAAATTATGAAACTCTACATGAATGGTAAGTATATTTCCTTATCCTCTTAGTAAATATCATATATAAATTCCACAAATTTATGAAAATGATATTAAAACAAAAAAATTGTCCATTTAAACTTCCTACTGCAAAATTAAAAACCATTTAACCCATTACATGTTTGTGGTTTCCTAGTGGTTAACTTTCTCCTGGTCATGTTTTCTATCACTCTCCATTAGAACGTGAAACATAGTTTTTCAACCATATCCATGTTTTCATACAAGGAATCCTCGTACATGTTATATTGGTGAGCTTTTTACTTCTCTTTAATTCTTTTAAGGTTATTATTTTATTTAATATTTTTATGATTAGGGTCATTCAATGATGTTTCCGAGCCCAATTTTAAAATTACGAGGATGGATTTCCTAAATGTGGGAAAGATGTAAAGACTCGGGTATTTGTAGAATAATACTTTTTCACATCTATTAATATTTATGAATAAGATGATAATATTATATTAAATAGGACACATTTTTCTATCTCATACTCAACCTGTAACAATGGGTTTCGTTGAAATATTATGTTTCATAGTACTTTGAGTTATTCTAAAAAATAAAATATTATTATTATTATTATAAATAGTAATTAATGCATAAAAATTGTAATTCTATGAATGAACATAAATAAATTATGATTAAACATGATGGTTTAATGTCTTTACATTTATATAATAAATATTATAGGCTTAAAATAACAACGAATCTGATTTTAAGCATGAAGTACTATAATATTCTTTAAATGGTCGATTTACCTCCTTTTTATGGAAACCCATTTTTTAATCTAGTTTTTGTCCCTTTTATATGTTCCATTTGAAAAAAAATAATCTTCTTATTCATAAATGAGACATAAATATTTACATTGGGTAAATTTTTTATATTTTTCAGAGAAACTTCAGTTTTTATGAATAGTTAAAAATATTGCATTTTATGTCAAAACTGTCCTTTCACCTAATTTATTTATATGATTATATTGTCCTTTTAAATGGTTCTAAGTGTAATTAGATTATATTTTATTTGTTTAATACTATTATGTTCATTGAATGTTACTTCTATTTTAAAATATACATAAACACATGTCAATCATTTGATAGTTTTCACTTCTTAAAAACATGCTTTTTTGGTTTTGACAAGGGGAATTAATTTTAATTTAATTTCTGAAATTTCTCTATTTATAATTTAAAAAATGTATTTGATATTTTGAATTATGAGGTCCATACTAGTTAAATAGGAAAATTTTATTTTATAACATTATAAATAGTAACTTCAGTAAATATTTTATTTACCATTGTTAAAAGGTAAGTCTAGTAAATAAGAGTAAAAAAATAATATTATAATAATATTAATGTATCCTAACACATGTCATAACTCTATTTTATGATATATATTTGACCATGTGAATCCTTGTGTTGATTATAGGACCCCATGGAGCCACTTGTGTTTGAAAATTACATTTAATTTAACGTTAAGGAAATAATAACGTAAACATATATCATTCACTAAAACAAATCGTATATGGGGTTAAAAAATGTGATATATATGACTATAAATAGTCATTAGAAAGATAAAACGATTTCATAAATGATGTTATTTTATTTAAAATTTATATATAATAAATAAATAAATTTAATTAGGACACAATAATGATGCGGTGATTTCTTAATTAATAAAGGATTCAAATAAATGATATTATAAATGTTAAAATAAATGTAATTTTGTTATTTTCATGTCATACACGAATTTTTAGCATTATAGTTACATGTTATCTTTTTTTTAATGAATTTGTTTCTTTTTAATAAAGTTCTTATGGATTTTATTAAAACGTTTTGATATGAATAGTGTCCAAATTGATGTAAATCATATTTTAAAATATTAAATATTTTATTAAATATTATGAAATTCTAAAAAATCTACGATTCAGCCAAATACTTATATTAAGCCTAAAATTTTATAAATGACTCTTTATTTGGATATTTTTCATGTTTTGTTAACTATTTTGATTCTCAAATTATTAAATGCTTGATAAAACACTAAGAGTTAAAAATCATTAAATTAAAAAATATAAGAATTAAAAAATATAAAAAACCTATCCAAATATTATTGTATTATTTTATTTCGACATATATTTATCTTATATTATAATTTAAGGAGTTTTTGTCCTTTTGAAACCAAAAATAATTTTATATTAAAATAATACCTTTAAACCTTCTTAAAAAGGTCCTCCTACATTCTATAAAAGGACACCACCTCTTACCAATTACACAGACCTATCAAGCCCCTTGTATCATCAAAAATCAATGCCATGAATCTCCCAACATCCCCCACTTCCATCTAGAATATTTCTCCTTAGATGAAGGAAATTCCCGAAAGCCTTTCGACTCAAATCAAAGAGATTTAAACATTTTAAGAGATAGCATCTTCTCTAAAATTCATTACCATTAATCAACTTCACCACTCCCTATTCTATTGTTATTATTTGATTACATAACAACTCCAGTATCCAAAATATAATAGTTTATTTTTATGAGAATTATTCAAACCACACTTACACAAGCCACTATCTAATCGGTATAGAACATATTTTTTCTTTGGATGGCGAAGTACTGCCTCACAAAACATTAATTTTTCAATTATCTCCTACCACCTCTCATTGTGGCCATTATGATAGAATTATATTTATAAGTGACATATATTATATTTATATTTTCTGAATGTTTCTTAATTTTTAATTTATATCATATCTTTTGGATTTCTATAATGGGTAAATATGATAATTTCATTCGAAGAAGTGTGGACTATTTCCCCTTAAAGTGATATTACTCTTTCATGCTATACATGGAACATATAAAGAATGGAATTAATGATAATATTTATAATATATAACATATATATTTTACTAGAGTTATAATATTACTATGTATCAATGGGTTTTCATTACTTTAAAAATGAAAAAAAATGAAAGTAACGTTCATGCATACGTACGGCTTACCATCTCCATGAATGATGCATTTCCATTCCATATATCCAAATGAAATGGAATATTAAGAATTCATATATAGTGGATATATATGATATATATGATATCTAAATCATCAATAAAATTCTAGAGATAATGGATGTTTTACCACATGGACAATTTGTAATTATAATAAGTTCATTTTTTACTCAAATACCAAATATCGGCAAAACAGTGGATATTAACCTAAATAATTATTTAATATTTATGACATGGTAATAATTGATATAAAATGAATAATTATCCTAGAAAATATTCAGAATCATGTAGAAATTAACATATGTTTATTATTCCGAAAGAACAAGTAACCAACGTGACAATTCGGACGCAAGGTAAGGGAACCATTCACCCTCTTCTTTTAGTCAAAGACTTATTTTTTTTATGTCTTTTAATTTCTGTTTTCTAATGTTGGGAAATGTTCATCTATATCAATATTGCTTTAAATTTTATGTCCAAGTGACGAGAGAACCGTTTCTCTCTCGTCATCTTTTTTTCTAAATTTTAATTTGACGTTGTTAGGCTACCGAATTTTTGTAGGGGAATAAATCTCAATCTCCATTCATTGAGGCATATCTGGATATTGTGCAACTATTTTATAATATAAGATGTATATACATCCCTTGACATATAATATCCGGAATGAACTTATTATCATGATATTATATGTTTTCTTAATGTTATTCTTTAATTATTTTATGTCACGCCTTTCTCATGTGGTAATAGAATCTTCAACTAAAACATTGTTTTTAATGTTTTAAAGATATAATATTCTACATATTTCTCATTAATGTCCATTCATTCAAAAGGTAATTAATAATTTATTTATATAGAAATAAATGTTTTAAAATGTTAATTCCAATGAAGGATTCAAAGTGGTATGGGACACTTTTAATTCAAAAATATATTTAATAAATGTTATATGTTATTTTAAAAAGAATATTTTCTACGAAGAATTTTATAAAAGGAAAAAAGGAATTATTTTTTAACGTATGCAGTGAAAACAACCATTACTCCACCAGACACATTATTTTATATTTGGGTTCCTTTACAAGTCATAGTGTTTTTAAAAATGAAAATAAATACAATATAATCTTTTAATATATTTTTGTGTTGAATTTGGTTTTGATAATGGATTGATTATGTCAATTTATTGAAATGATATGTTATGACTGAAATGTGGAAATTTTATCATTCCTTTATTCTTGGGTTATGTGTTATGATTCTGTTAAGGTTCATTAGAGTCTACTATATATACTAAATATGGGTGTTTCCTAATTAATTTTTCACCTCCATATTCAACCATGTCTCCAAATACAAACATCATAACCCAAAAATACCCCCCAAACCCTTGTGTGATACCTCCACTATCTATTCTCCATGATCATAGCTTTCCAATCAGCTGGCATTCTACACCAGGTTGTCCAACCACGATCAGGGTTTCACAAAATCTCGATTCATTACACCACAGCTTGAATCTTCTCATCTCCTCCCGCATATAGTCCCTAGAATCATTGATCTTACTATACCCATCCTGGAAAACTGCCTTGGGCTTACTATCATCGACATCAGAATCCCCGTCGCCCATTTCATCACCAATCTCACAATTTGGGTTTCGGTGTATTCCGTAAAAGAAATCATTAGGTTAGGCGTTTAATTTAGAAGTGGTGGATAAACATTAATCTGATGGGAGAATAAGTTCCTTTGGACCACTTATTCGTTCCATGTGGTTTATGGATTTATTTCGGTTTCTCGATGTATAAACATGGATATGTAACTTTCAACTTCTCTGTTTCAGGAGAAACATCGTTAGGTTGGTGCTTCCGAGAGGGTAGGTTGTGAAGACTTCTTCCTCTTCCTGTCTGTTGCTTCATTCAATCTCTACAATTGGGAATCGATTGGAGAATGGGTTTTGTGTGATGTATCCGCGAAAGAAATATAGGGGCACTGACTGAACGAGAATCTGTTGAATATAATATGGTTTATTTTTCAGTTTTTTCGATCTCGCATAAGGGTTCGTCGCAACAACCCAATACAGATCTATTGTCTACTATCTATGAAACATATTTTCTATCACTCCACACTGAATCTTTTAAATGTTTATTGCGTATTTACTAAGGCTATATCTATAATAACCATGCATCCTACGTCATGTTCTGCTTCTGGCATGTAGGTGCTTTTATTATGTCTCTATTTTTTAGCCCAAATTTTTGGATTTATGCATCCTAAATAGTAGAAGGCCTCTCCTTTCTGTAATATATAACAACACATAGAAACCTCTTACATTGTGATACATATATGGAAGCTACTGTAAAATAGTTCATTATTTTATTATCCAGTCACCATTCTTTGCGTAATTTATTTCATTTCAAGTATATATAATTAGCAATCCCACCTAATAGTGAATGTTACATTTATTAGATAGTTATTTTCATTCACATTATTGTTTATTAATAGTTTATTTTCGTAGGCTTTCTTTGAATATGTGACCGATTTCATTGCTCCATTCCATCATTGATACGCAACACATATAGCTGAAGTCTTGTCGGTGATAATATACAACTCCTTTGACAACAACTTTTTACGTCTTTCATCTGAGGGCCATCAAATCCTGTCACATAGGTATCGCTTCATAAATGTGCATCAAAACCATTTTTTTTTACATTATGTTTATCATTACATATTCATTATATTTAAATCTTGTATTTTAATGTATATATGCTCCAGGAATAGTTTTCCTGTATACAATGTTTCTATTAAACATCAAAACATGAAATTCAGTAAATTTGTTGTCTACTTATTGAGAAGCATTTTAAATTCAATTATAAACTGTTCATAAAATATTTCCATTCCACCTTGAAAATTATATACAAATAAAACCTTCAAAACCATGCATACCCGTTCAAACTCCAGAGAATCTAGGATCCACAAGAGACTACTCATGCAGCAATGTCAAAAAAATTGTGTGTACTGTGTTTTTTTATAATACCATAATTACTAACTCTACTTTGATAATTATTTGATTTTCATGTCAATTTTTATAACAACAATTCTATCATGTACTCTAGGTTCTACAATTCTTTCTATGTGTGCACCGGTACTCCAATTATTCCGCCACTATCAGTAAATGGCATCAGACATACAGTCCGACGATTACAATATTCACCTCTCTCTGTTAATGGTATATTCATTTCATAAATGCTAGGTGAAACATACTATTAATATCTAACATAAACTACTCATAATTTGTTACTTATTTGTTCATAGTACCAACTACATGTCGTACAGATCCATCATTGTCTTCCGGAAAAAAAATGAAAAAAAAGACATAAAATTCACTCCCCTGTACAGTAAAGTAAGTCTAATGTCTGTGAACTTTTATGACCATAGTATGGGTCAACCATTTAATTACTAGCCATCTAACACTTATGAAACTTTTTTACATCATGTCTATTGAATGAGGACAACAATATCACTGAATCTGCATTAGTCGACTCGATAGAGTATACATTACTAATACACATATATATGCCAAAACATGTCAATTAAATATCCTTTATTACTCTATCCTCTATGTACAGATTTTTTCATCCAAATATTATTCCACCACACTACACTGCTACGTCATCAACAATTATGTTATAAGTTATTTCTGCATTAATATAGATTTCTTCATTTGTTAATTATAACTACATAATGTTTCTTGATTTTGATATTCTATTCAACAAGATTTCCATTAACATATTTTAGTAACGTGTTCAAACAATACTTATTTCATCAGCACAACTGCAAACATCATAGGTTTGTTGACGAACAAATTTATCATTAAATAT
The DNA here is from genome assembly GCA_963277665.1 of Viscum album. Taxonomy (NCBI): domain Eukaryota; kingdom Viridiplantae; phylum Streptophyta; class Magnoliopsida; order Santalales; family Viscaceae; genus Viscum; species Viscum album. Next base: position 1,225,285,753 of record OY728127.1, on the reverse strand, counting down.
TATTAAATTCTATACAGGTTAGGACATACCATATTTTCATTTCATTGACTTATGTAGGAAACTCATTAGAACTAGACATTTTGGAGTATACAGGTTATTGTTTTTAGTAATCCTACATTATTAATATCATAAATCAATATCAATTTTTTGACAGTCTCTGCAAATTGAATATTTTTTGATACGTTTTTCCCAATGTTCAGGATACTCAGATATTATAGAACCCACATATATATTCCAATACTATCACTCTAATATGTGGTATGACGAGAGAAATAGGAAATGTAGCAACCAACAAACCCCATGTTTTTCTCATTGCTTCTTGATGGGAAAGATTTCTTTGCATTAACTCATGTCACCACCTCCATACCTACGGATGTTAGTTTTCAATAGAAATTCATCCAAAGCATGAGATTTCCATGAATAGTTGCATCTTTATAATTCTATTTTTGCATTCACATCTATGGGTGGGATGGTTGATAGGTCTTTGAACAATGGGAGAGCCCCAACAATATTCAGACTAAATGGACATAACTGCCATCACATAGTTAGTTTGTGTCTGGTAGAAGGACAACCCCTAAGGATTCCCAACTATATGTGTTTGACACAGAACATGAGTGCCTGAATAGAGTTACAAGTATGAGGTATTTCTCAAATTCAATGCTATGAATATCAATGTCATGCTTTTAAGTATATTTTTCTCACACAAATGTGTCTTCCATCTACGATGTCATAAATTTTCACTCAATTATTATCTTCATTATTGTTGAGATATTTCAACATATGATACATGAGATCAATGCTTTAGCTCAACAGTTCATATCAGTAATAGATGTCCTTCATCGTGAAGATGTACCAAACATAAAGCTACGCATGCAAAAAAAAGACAAACAAATGAGGGGACACATAACTTACTGAGAACATCTAAAATTTCCATGCTTATTGTTGGTGATATTGAAGATCTAAACCAAGAATGTTACATCATCATTCAAACCAATTGAGGTGCATTACATCGAATTGATGAGCTTCACCCTTTCTATCTGCCATTACATTATCCATTGATTTTCACTGGTTTCCAGGATGGATATGCTGACAACGTAATACATTGTTCTACTCCATTCACAACCAGTGCTTAGCTAATAAAGGTTACATTGATATAATACATCTCTTTTCACATTAAATTCTATGACATTGAAGCATCCATATTGCTACATACCAGAATATTACTGCAACAATTTTTTTTCGATGCTTACACAATGATTGAGTGTCAGAGACTATTGTATATTCGTTTCAACCAGAAGCAACTACGGCTCAACCTATACAATGGTTTTCAAGAAGCATTCCTTCAAGGTGACCAAGAAGGGTCCTCTTGAGGGAAGCATGTCATTTTTTCCTTATCTTTTAATGGTGTTCCAAGATATATTATTCAAAATTATCAGGATGCAATGTCAATTTGTAATTGTTCTGGGTATCCAGCTTTTTTCTTAACTTTTACATCTAACCCAATGTGGCCGAAAATCAGTCGATTTTTTAGACAAAATAATATTCATCCAGCTAACTGTCCACATTTACTATCTTGAGTATTCAATATAAAGGATGAACATCTTCTAAATGATTTAAGAGAAAATTTTATATTTGGAAAATCCAGGGATGGTAAGATCATTTTTATAGTTCAATATGTTTACCTTATAAGATCAATTTTTATATTTCAGTATGTTTACCTTATTCTTTCTTATTACATGACCTAATACAAACTAGACGTAATCTATTTTTATCTTTATAGTTGTTCAAACAATTGAATTCTAGAAATGTGGTTTACTGCATGTCAAAATTTTCTTGTTTCATTGTCATGAAAACAAACTTATCACTCCATCAGATGTTAACAGAATGGTGTCCGCTGAGATTATAGATAAAGTTTCCTACCCAAGACTACATGAAGTTGTTAAAAAATATATTCTCCACATCCCTTGTGGAGATGCGAGACGTTCTTCTCCTAGAATGAAAAAATAGAAAATGCTCTTAGTTCATTCCTAATTGTTTTTGGACATACAACTGTATATGATGACAGTTATGACATATATTGTAGAAGGGATGACAGTAGAACAATCCATAAAAATGGTGTTGATTTGGATAATTGTTTTCTGGTACCATACAATCCAGTTTTTCTACTCAAGTATCAAGACCATCTCAATATTGAAGTTTGCAACCAGTCATCTTCTATCAATTATATATTTAAATAGATAAGCAAGGGAAATGATCGTGTATTGGTATCACTCTATGACAGAAACATCAAAGACATATTATACAACAATGTTGATGAGATAAAGATGTATTATAAATGTCGCCACATATCACCTTGTGAGGCTTCCTCGTAGATCTTCTCTTACAATATACATTATAGATATCCACCTGTCGACAGGATTAATTATCATTTATTCTGGAAAAATTCTGTGACATGTAGAGAGGATGGAAATATTGAAGATGTCCTAACTGACATAAATGTTGCAGAAACAATTTACATGTCTTGGTTTAAATCAAATGTGACATTCCCAGAAGGTAGAATATTAACTTTCGTAGAATACCCAACTAGGTTTGTCTTCCGTAGTCAAGAAAAAAATGGCATCCTCGAAAGCAGGGTTTCAGTATTGGTCGACTCTACTATGTGCCTCCTACCACTGGAGAGCTTTACTACCTCTAGATTATTCTAAAAAATCAGAGGTGAAAAATCATATGAGGATTTGAAAAATATCTACATCATTATATATGGCACTTTTAGGGTGGCATGTTCTTCTATGGGACTACTAGCTGATGACCAAGAAGTCATTGATGCTATTAAAGAGGTCTCGGCATGGGGAATGGGCCATGGTCTACGAAAACTATTTTCAAGTATGCTAATATCAAATAATATTTCATGCCAGGATAAAGATTGGAATGAAACTTTTAATATTCTCTCTGAAGATATCTTATATTTTTCAAGACAAAGGCTTCAAATGAATGGTACGCATTGAAAATTATAAACGACTTTTTCTTACTACATCATTACTTTAATTTTTTCTTTATTTCTTTTACACAAATAATAATCGTTTATATATGATTCAATAAAGATATCAATACACTCCATGTCTTACATTCTTATACAATAAAGAACTGTGATATATTTGCATAACTCTAAATGACAAGGTTATGCCTGCATGTTTCTACACACTTCTTTAAATTTTCCATTAGTCCATGTTATGTTCTGTACATTGTTCATCACAATTCTATGAAAAAACTACATGTTTGTCATGCATTTTTAATTATTATGTCTATAATTTAATTGCACAGTCATATGTTTCTCTAGAATGTGCTATATTTTTTGTCTTAAAATGATTTAGTAGTCCATATCATGTACTATCAATGTTTCTATGCATTTCTATGTTACAAGTGAAGGGTTATACTTATTTCATAATTATATTGTTCTCTATATGTATTCACAGTTCTATAAATGATTGAAAAGTGTTGTATTATGTATATAATGCAGTTAGAACTGATGTCTATAATATTACTCAAAATTTTAATTATATTTCTAGTCATAATATATGTTAGTTCTCTCTTTAATAATGTTGAGGAACAATCCTTCTTTCTAATGCTTAGCAGTTTATTGACAGATTTTGATGGTACTATACATTTTGTAATTTAGTACATACCATTTTATTCATACAACCCTTTAAATATGTTTCAAATTTTCTTTAGATTTCACACTCACTGATGAATAGAGACACATGTTTTATCTACAAGAAATAAACAAAATTTTACGAAGCAACAATATAGCTCTTCAGTGTTTTCCCCCTATTCCTGTTCCAAAATATGTAATTGACACTCATAAAAATCATTCAGTTGCAAATGAACTAAAATGCAACAAAGACTGTCTTCAAAATGATTACATAACTTTACAGGGTATGCTTACCATTGAACAAAAAATTGAGATCATGGTCATGTTGTCATCAATATAAACAATGTGTGGGGGTTTCTTCTTCTTGCATTGATATGGAGGGATGGGTAAAACATTTATCTAGAGAGTACTCACTTCTTTGTTGCGGTTAGAGGATAGTATTTTTCTGGCAGTAGAATTAAGTGGAGTTGCATCACTACTTCATCAGAGTGGAAGGATGGCGCATTCTAAATTTTGTATTCCAATATCTATTAATGAGTAATTTGTTTTCAATATTCAACAAGGGAGTGAGTAATCATAGCTATTATATGTTACAAAGCTGATTATTTGGGATGAGGAATCCATGGTTCACAAGTACTGTTTTGAGGCTCTGGACCATACTCTAAGGGATATAATGACAAAAAAATGTCAATGCTACATAATTAACTTATGGAGGTATCAAAGTTGTATTGGGTGGTGACTTCTATCAAATATTACTAGTTATACCAGGTGGTAATAGAACTAATTTTTTTTAGCAAGAATTCAGTCATCATATCTTTGGAAATAATGTAGAGTCTTAACTCTAAAAAAGAACATTTTATTTCATTCTGGGACATCCAATAATGATTCAGATGACTTACAAACATTTTCAAAGTGAGTTTTAGATTTTCGTGATGGTTACACTAGAGATCCTGCTGATGGTGAATTGTTCATTCATATTCTAGTAGATTATCTTCTAAAATCAACTGATAATGCATTGGCAGCAATGCTTGACTTCACATATCCTTCTTTCACAAACCATGACGATGATGTCTTCTTTATAAAGGACAAAGCGATTTTAACTCCAACACGTGATGATGTTCAAGAAATCAATGACAACATGATACCTCTCAAAAATGTTGAAAGCAGAGACTACTTCAGCTGTTATTGTGTTTGCAATGCCAGTTTTGATTCTGATAGGCTAGGGAATTTATACACATCTGAGTTTTTAAAAAGTATTAATATCTTTGGATTGGAAGTGCACAAAATTATTCTGAAGATTGGTGATCTATTCATGTTGTTAGGAAATTTGGATCAATCAGTTGGTCTGTTTAATGGCACCCACATGATTGTTACACACTCAGGAGACCATGTCATTGGAGAATTTTTTTTACTATCTGTCATCGGGTTTGTATGCATTCATTCCATGATTAAATATGACACAATCTGATGTTATATGGCCTTTAAAATTACAAAGAATGAAATATCCTTTGATAGTAGGTTATGATATGACTATTCATAAGATTCAAGGACAATCATTCTCTTCAGTTGGGTTATTTCTACGCAGGCATGTGTTCTCGCATGGTCAATTATATGTGGATGTTTCTAGGTTCACCACACTGAAGGGTTTGAAAAAAATAGTTTCTAATAGCCATAACACAATTTCTGATTGTACACACAATATTTTCTATAATGAAATATTTGATAACCTATCTTAGGTATAATTTAAATTTAACTATTCATCTTTTATTTTTTTTTATATAATGAAATCTATATAACTCTCTCACTTCTTTATCTTATGATTTAGTTATATTTATAAACTAATTGTAAATTTACATAATAAAAAAATTATGTCCAGATCAATAACCCCATTCTATGAGATTTTTATTGAGTCAAATGAAACTCTAAAGGTACATGTTAATGTGTTGAACATTCAGTGAAATTATTCTTTGAAAAAATAAAATAATGTTGTTGCTATCGATTTCATACTTGGAGGTATACAGGTCGGTGTTTCTAACAAAAACAACTTATTTTTATTATCTTACTTTTGTTAAATATATTCATTTATATCTATTTCATCTATCAATTATTATATCTCTATTACACCCACCAATATATTTATTGTTTTCGAGGAATAAAGGTAAAATGTTACCGTCATCATATCTCTAAGTTTAAAGATGCGACGCATGAAGGATTCTTCTATTACATTCAAAACATTAAAATTGCTCCAAATCAAGGATGTTACATGGAAACGCGACATGCATGTCTATTTCTGTTCACGTCAACAACAATACTTCATCCTTCTGATGCACTACTCCCACTGTGCAATTTTCATTTCACTTCATTTAATGACACTTCTCAACGGAATGTACCGGAAGATAATCAAGAAGGTATACCTGATACACTTCTGTGTTCAATATTTTTGTAGTCATCAAGATAGTTTTTTCCAAATCAATATAATTCTGCTTAAATGTTTTGTCATTCTGTGAATTTTGGTTTACAAATCATTGGGGTTCTACTATACTCCCATCCACTATAATCAATGGGAAATTCAAACCCTAGGATGAATATTTTTCTGGAGGATGACAAGTGCATTAAAACTTGTATTAATGTGACCTGGAAAATTTATTTGACATTTACAAATAATCCTATTTTTTTTTGTTAACAGAGGTTTGTAAGATCACTGCATCTTATTCGGAAATTATGCTGTTGAAATTTCAGATTTTTTGGATCAATAGATGGACTCACCTAACAGTTTGATCTTACAACATGTCCAGGTGAAAAAATTAAGCAGTATAGTATCTGTCCACAATTTAACAATTTTTTGTTTGTACATAATTTTTTTAAATGTATCTTTAACATTAGGTTGACTAAAATTGTTTTCATATATTTTATAGGAACTACTATTGTGTCAACTACTATTCATGAAACAAATATTTTTTACATCCTATACATTGCAGAAGTTGGAAGTTTTAGAAACATGATTAATATGTACTGTTAATATTTCAGTATATTTAGTTTATTGTTATTGGTTGTTCATTGGTATAATTAATTATATGATGTATGATTATTTTTTTCCTATTACAGATGTGTCTAGCTTTGGTTTCATATTTCCATCCCAATTAAAGTGTCCACCATCAACGAATCAAGACCCCTTTATAGGTCATATTTCCATCCCAATTAATGTTTCCACCATCAACGAATCAAGACCCCTCTATAGGAGAAATATATTGGATCAACCGAAAATAAATTTGTGATATAAGAATATTTCACAGGTAAGTACTATGTCCTTACTTTTCATATATCACTATTCAGTTGTTGTTACTTTGAACTTATTATTTTTTTGAAAAAAAATTATTTACACATTATATTGTAGCCTACAAGATGCTTAATTTCAAAAATAGTAAAAAAAATTCAAAGCACCCACTGCTAGTTTTTTGAGTCCTGTGAGTCTTGCATGATAAAATTTCACAGTTTAGATGGAACATTATGGTCCCACAAATGCATGTTATCTCCTAATACAACCACGACCAGGTCAGAAACTCTTTGATTTACAAAATATATTACATTTCCATTTGGTGCTACTGCTGGGATACACTTTCATCCACTGATTATGTATTCTTAAAGATATACTAAACAAATTTAGGGTACAACTCATGGTTTCATATAAGACAGGTTCAATTTCAGTTGCTATGTTCAACAAACATGTTATGCAGTTCATACATGAAAAAACATCAAATTAATGAGCTTCTCTAATACAGGTAGAAGCATCTTTTTATAACTTCTGACCATAATTATGGTATCTGACAACTAACAGTTGTTATCATTTTTAAATTCGGATGACGATGAGTACGGTTTCCCTCATCAATTGCAATTATTCAAGTCAACGAATTTTTTATTCTCAATTGATTTAACTAATTTTAATATTAAATACTGTTATAGTTCATTTGAAAAGAATAGCGACAAAGTTCATTCTATCAGTGATAATGATATGTACATTCAAAGCTTTATGGACACCTTTGACCAAAAAGAGGTCAAAATTTTTATCACTCTCGACATACTTTACCACTTATTATATACAACATATTTTTTCTGTTTGTGACAACACAGAAACATCAGAGAAGTGCATATTTAGAGTTGGGTTGTGGGGTTGAAAATATGATGGTGCATATAATTTACATTTTTTCAATTTCTATAAACTAAAAAATAAAACACCAGAGTATAATACTCTTTTCTTCTTTCCCTTATAGCAACATCATGATGATGGGTGTTCTGCATCTTACGGTAGCTCAGGAATAGTTGTATCGGTCTCAAATATTTCATCTACTCATTTAAGATAATCTTACCTAGAGTATCTATTTTTATATTTCCTAATTTATAGAATGACATTCATTGTTATAAACACTGTTTTTATTTGTTCCACCGATGACAGAATTAAGTGATGGTTACCTTCATATTAATGTGCCATTATTCTTCATGTAGAAAAACATATTGTCAGATTTTGAAAATGAAGAACGGATTCAAAAAAATCTGTGGAAATGTGAAGACACCCCGGGATCATCATGTAATTGTACTCACAGTGATGTGCCAATGATGGAAAAATTTTACAGGGGGACTGATTATAGCAACTAACTGCTGATACTGGGTCTATCGAGGCTGTTGATTGTGCATTTTTGTGACACCATTTGAAGTCTACAGGACTTATCTTCTGATGATTCCAATCTGGTTCCCTATATCTATTGTCAAAATTTTATTTAGTACTTAAATAGTATTTCAGTTTTCCTTCAATCTTTCGGGAGACGTCGGACTATCGGTTTGTTTGCTGACATTGAAATAGTGTTAGGTTTCCCTTTTATTGTTATGTCAGCATATATCTGTTTCAATATTTCTTTTACTTCAATTATATATAATTTCTATTTCTATATTCATTCATATTAATACAATGTTAAATTCGGAATATGTGGTTTACCTTTTTATGGAAAAAGGACATAGAAAAATAGTTGTTCTTTTCTTGGTTGATTGGAGCATCCCCAATACTTTTATATGTGTACAAGGATCCTGTTTGATGATGCGATGTTGGGAGCCTTTCAAGGAAATGTTTCATGGACTTTTTCTTCTCCCATTTATGTGATCAATATTAGGTACTAGGTGTTACTTTACATCCCTGAATTTGAATTACCGCACAACTGCATTCAAATTTTTCGGTTATCTACTATGGTAACAATAATATCAACGTCATCGTATTATTTTACTCTTTAGGGTAAAATCATATAGTGAAAATTTAAATTGTATGTCCATCAGCCCATATATTTTCTTATTAATTTGATCACATTTTCTCAATACTGTAAATGGAAAAGCATACGAGGACCATTGGACATTGTGGGAAGACTGTTTGTTTATTGATGAATCACTGAGGGAAGATGGTTCATCCATCATGATGATTTTTTGTAGGTAATCACTTCTTTATCTGTTTTTATTTACATTCATGGATTAGTTGTTTGGAGAGGAGATTCTTGATATGATATCATAATATCAAACAACATCATTATGTTATGGTAAGATTGTTTAATTTTAATTTTTTTACCAGGTTCAACTAATTTTAATGATTAAGATATTATTTATTATGATGGTGGGGAGATTATCAAATATGATATTCTTCTACAACAGATGCAACTGAGAAGGACATGAAGGTTCAAGATGTTCTGAAAGATGAAACTGCAATTTTGGCACACCAAATGCAACATATGGGTATTACACTTGTGAGAAAGAGGTTGCAGAATAATGGTAACATACTTGAATCAATTTTGCCACACGAAATTATACATTAGGGTATATCATCAACCTCTTTTCATAATGCAAGGATTCATAATTCATTTTCTAATTTCACTATTTATTGCTCTTATTTCCTTAGGTTTATTGTTATTTAATGTTGGCTTTATGTTGAAACATGTATGTTACAAATATTTTATTTTTTTCTGCTATTCTCATTATATGTAGTTATATTTTTATCTAATTTTTTTCTTACATCATATCCCATTTAGTCCAAAATTACCATTTATAGCATTACAACCAAAAAATATATGTACTAGAGATTATATTTTATTTTTTTCCTTGAAGTTTATAATTTCATTTTAGTAATGATGAACAAAATTTTTTAGGGGGGTTGCAGAGGATAAACTTACAGTATGCAGGTTTGTCATTTTGAGTTGGTTCCTACTCCTCATCTGGTATACAATTTACTTCAGTCATCCTCTTTATGAGCTTCCTTGGGAATTTATGCCCTTTTATTGTCAGTATGTTTGAAATTGGAGCTTATGGATACTCATTCACTGTAAATGGTTTATTCTGGTTTGGTTTTTCCATTTTCAGTTCAGTTGATATAATCCAGAATTTTGGTTTCATTAAGAGGAGATCATTCTGTTTAATTTGGGGTTTTCAATGAAATTGACTTCTGTTTTTCTACTTTTATGTTTCTATATGGTAGGCTTATGTTCCAACTTATGTTAGGATCTCATTTTTGGCATTTTCAATATTTATTATTGGCCACATTGATGAGAATAAGTATGATACTCATGTGTTTTAGAGTACTTTCATTGCTTTTCATTACTGCTTGTCACTAGATGTTTCGGATTGGCCTGCCCTTATCTGTCTGACTGTTTTTTTCTATGTATTTGAGCTTGTATCTCAGAACATAGGTGTTTTATAAAGCTAATGTTTTATGAATGTTCCTACCACTTATAAAAAATGTTTATGTCTACTAATTCGTTATATTGAAGCTACTATTTTGTTTTATCTATGGGATTTGTCTTCTGATTGGGCTGAATCTCAAGTTATGAATTTGACCCTTATTTTGTGTGTCGATATCCAATGGATCACATTAGGGATTGAAATCAATTAAGTGAAAATCAATTCATATATTCTTTCAGTTATGGGTATATTGCAGGGCAATGCATCTATAACCATCTTTAGAAGTCCCCATCAATTTGAAGTAAACCAAAACATTTGTGAAGAAAAACTAGATGTCAATCTTAAACATTTTTTGACGAGGATCTGTGATAATATTGCTAAAGCTCATGAACTTTGCATCCAAAATCTGCAAAATCAAAATTGGAAATACAAGAACAGCTACTATTTCCTTACTTTCTCAATTTTAATTTCTTACCACACATAGACCACAATATTGTAATTTTCATTTTACCCTTGTGTTAGATGAACATTAAATCACTCAATATTTGGGATTCACCAACATATCCTAGAGGATCGAGTTAAAGAGTATTGACATGTTGGTTCATCCAGAAAAAATAGAGGTTGAAAGTTATTTTTATCTAATATGTAGTTATCACACTCTCTAATGTGCATTCATGTTCACACTAAAACATTCCGACCAATAGTAATAAAAAATATAACTAGTTTTCTAGTATGTTCATCATGTTTACATCAATTCCTACACTCACATAACCATTTGTTTGATGTCTATGATGATCATGTGTAGTTCAGTTGTAGATCATATGATTTTGATGATGACGCAATGGAGATAATTTACTATTCCATTATTAGATGTGCATTTCTCTTGTAGATGATGATCATGTCTAGTTCTGTTGATCATGTACAGTTATTTTGTAGATGATAATGTGCAGTTCATAGTATTTTGATCATGTGCAGTTCTGTTGATCTTGTGTAATTTTGTTTTATATCATTTGATCATGTGCAGTTTTGTTGTAGATCATGGTAGATCATTTTCTTTAGATGATGATGCAATGGAGGTAATGTACGAGTTTCATAGAACACTGAAACTAGGTATGTTAGAACAAGAATAAATATTTCTTCTACTCAGGTATGTTTTATCTATTTTCATTCAGCACTATTTTTATAAAATCATTAGAAGCAAAAATACTGAATTTTTTAATGTCATATGTATTTTCCTCTAACTATCACATATACTGCATTTATACTACTCTATTTGAAACTGTTAGAATTCTTCTTTAATGATTTCATTTTTCAATATTATTTGTTAATCATTCAGTAAATTAATTACTTCATATAGGAAAATTTGATTACAGTGATTGATGTTGATGATGCGGTCCAAAGATATGTAAGAATGATTCCTGACACCCCTGCTACAACAGTCTATCACATTGATCTAATACTCTGAATTAAGGAAAGCATAAACTAAAATAATGTTCAAATAGACAGATATTTCATGATGTAATAGCATTGTAATTGAAAATCAAGCATTATTCAGTTATTTTAAACTTTTTTATAATTTTTATTTCCTCTATAATCTATACTGTTAATAGATTATGCAGATATTCTAAACACATTTTTTAACATTTTTTATTAAAATGTTCTTCTTTTCAATGAATTATTTCCACTGAATATAATATAGCAATTACTACCCATTTTACAGTTAACAACATTCCCAGATTCTTTTATTTTTCCAAAATGTTATCTACTATCATAAATGTGTCCATTTGGTCCAATTGTATTCCAATAATAAGAATTACTATTTTTAGATTTCAAAATATTGATTATTTATTTTCATTAACATTGAAAAATTGTATTCCCTCTATAAAAGTAGTGAACCAAATCATCATGAGAACACATGATATAAGAATTTAGTTTTATCAGCGTGCAAATGCACGAGTGAGTACATGTTATTTACATATACGGGTGGTTCCGAGATAAACCTATGGTGGGTGAACTAGATATTTCTCTATAATGCAATTGGTAACGTGATAGAGGTAAATATTATTGTTTCTCCTAAGAGATTTAGGTAATATAGTGTGAAGGGTATTCCAAAAGTAAATCCCTACGTAGCTGTGAAAGCTACAATATCAGTATGTTATAGATTCTCCAAGTTACCTTTATGATTTATGATTTATATGTGTTATTAATAAAATTTATGATTTCATGAGGTATGTTAAACAGATTATTTTTTCTAGGTATTGATGGGCTAATGTTTTATTTCATTATTTTATCTCTTACAGATCATTTTATGCTCATTCAATGTTTTTGAAATATTTTTTACAGTGTATAAGTATGAGTAATAGAATCAAAGAATTAAAGAAATTTTCTATCTAAAAAAAATTCTTGTTTTCATTTAAGAGTTTTTATTTTATGAAAAAAATGGTTACTGAGTAAGATTATATACTTTGTAATATTCGAGATGCAATGTAATTGTTATGGACTAATTCTCTAAAACTCTAAACTGAAAAGGATCCTAAATGTTAATTCTTGATTTAACTAAATATTAAGTAATGTTTTTAGGCTGGGGACTTATAGAATAGGTCTACCTAAATTACCCAATTGTGAAAAAGGGTATCAAAATGATACATAGTTTACCTAAGACATATATACCTGATAAGAAATGGTGTTTCTATAACACATTGAATGTCGGTAACACCCGGACTGTCGGTAACCCATGGAGTTTCGGTTTAACAAGGAGTTTTGGTAAGTCATGCATCCCTGAAGATAGGTATTCGCCAACTCCTAGCCAGACATCAAGAAAGAAAGATTTCCTCAAGCACAAACTTCAATAATAGTCTCATAGATAGGAAGGAATCTAATATCTTTATATAGATAAGGGTCAATGTCTAGGGCTCATAGGGAGTAAACTTGGCCCTACTCGAAACTTTATCAATGAAAGGGGATTGGTGACTGAATATATATTGGTCACCCCTTCTCCAAAATCCCTATCTACTGTACCATGAAGAGATGTGCGGATTGACTGTGACTCTTGGTAGGATATGTGCACCAACCCAATAAGTCAACAGTTGAAGCTAGGATGAGAAAACTCACTTCAGAGTTCTGGTTATCCTCTAGGACAAGAACGAGATCCTGCATCGAACCCTCATAGGAAAAGACCAGGGGTATGAACTCAAACTCTACTAATCTATCTAAAACCCAAATAATTCATATTATGTGGACCACCTAGTCACAAGGGTCCCAATTTAATAGATAAATCTTCAATCAGACACTTCTATTGAATGATATGACCTTTTTAGTGAAAATAATTGATCCGGGTCCGGTTCGAGTCCAACCCAACCCACACTGCTGGCCGCCCCCACCCGTTTCGATCATCCCAGCATGGCTGAGAAAACCAAAACCATTTTATCTCAAACCATCCTATCCTGATGGGATCAACTCACTAGGCTCAAATTGATGGGCCTACTGGATAATGACTTGTTGGGTCGTTGGGTCTAGCTCCTGGGGTTGCTCGAGTTGCCCTGTTCATTTGGTCCAGGCCACACTGCGGGCCATCCTATACACCCAACACTACCCACCCTGGCCAAATCCCATTTTGGATCACAATATGTTCGGTGGGTTTCATTGGGTGCATAGAATGTCCTACATCATGGGCCATACTAGATGATAGATAGGGCTAGGTCGGGTTAGCTAGAGCATGTTGGCTAGAATGGGATGGGTAATCCAGTGGTCCAGTTCTTTCCAGGAGGGTCGGGTGGGACTTGTATCGAGCCTTTTCCGGAGAATAGCCATATCGTTCAGACAAATCATCAAATTGGTGAGTTGTTTATGGTTTTGGGACCCTTGAAACAAGGTTGTCCCTTTGTGATTTATTGGCAGGGTTTTAGTAGGATCATTTGAAGTTCATAGTGTTCCCTTGGTCTTTTCCTATGAGGGTTTGATGGAGGATATCAGTCCCATCATAGAGAGTGACTCTTATTCTGAAGTGAGTTGCTTCATCCTAGCATCAACAGTTGACTCAATAGGACAGAGCATGTATCTCACTAAGAGTCACAGTTGGTCCTCATTTCTCTAAATATTACCATATATAGGGATTTTTTATGTAGGATGAACAATATTTATATGGTAACCTATCCCCAATCTAGGATGATGTTTTTAGTAGGGTCAGGTGTCCCCCATTGAGCCACTAACATTGATCCCATATTGGTGAATTGAGATTAGATTATTTTCATTCAATGTGACTATACATGAAGACTGCTCTTTGGGTAGGATTTAGTAGTAGATGTATGACTGTGAATTGGAGACTATGTGACCTGGGGGATGCATGACTTAATGACACATTGTGTGTTGCAGACACTCCATGTGTTACTCACAATTCATGGGTTATCGAAACTCTGTTTCATAGAGATCCTAGATGTATCATGGAAACTAAATAAATTTTTGATACCCGTTTGTTATCTTTGGAATTTTTGGTGGACTTATTCATCGTGCTTACTATCAAATAGCTCGAGGATTGAGATCTCCTAGATCTCACATGCTATGAGCGGAACTGCATAGCTAGTTGTGGATGAGGCTTTGAGGCTTGGAGTATTTTAGGAGTATACCTGGATATTCAAATTATATGTGATATGAACATATAAGTATGTTGATATAAATATATTTTCATAGTGCTCTTTTCCCATTGTTGAATTTTTCTGGGGTATCTTTTCCATGGTGTTTCCTTTGTGGTATTCCATTACGTTTTCATGGTGTCCAACTGAATATTGTCTTACACAACCCTGCATGAGATTCTCATACACGTGTTGTGTCTTTTGAAAATATTCAAACTTGTTACAGAGTTCCAAGAGTACTAGGACTAGATAGTACTTAGTGAGTTTACAAATACCGGGTTATTCTACTACGACTACAAACAAGAGTCCTTGTACATTTATTTATATGTTGGACTTCATGTTTTGTATACACTTTTTCATGGGCTTGTTTTCTAAACCAATTGTACATTACTACATTTTACATTGTTTTCACACTATATTGGTTGGGATATAGTGGTATGCATTCATTTGTTTAGTTAGTGTTTTTACCTTCCAACATTTTGGGCTTAAAGATGAGTGTGTGTGGGTACATGTACTTATAAAAATGCTTCTTAGTTTTTGGATATTCCAAATTAGTGTATCTTCTATTTTCCAACAAGTACACTTATCCCTTCTATGGGGGAGGATTACAGAAATCCCACATCGAATGATGTGAATCATGAAAAACTCCTTTAAAAGGTGGTGTGGGTAACACTCTCATAATGAATACTATTTTATAGGGATACATGATATCCCTAGACCTGGGAATTAAAAATTTATTGGATAGGCCCAAATCGGGAAATATCAGGATTGTGGGGTAGACTAAGCGTTCACAATAATTGTTTTTATACAAAAAATAAGCATAATTAAGACAAAAATTAAATTATTTTGGTTATTTAAAACCATCATAAATTAATTGTATTTAAATATAAGTTCCATTTAATGGATGTTTATTAATATATTAATAGAAAAAAAAACCTTTTCAATAAAATTTATATTTTTCACTATTCATTGAAATATTCATCCTTCTTAAAAAACCAATATTTCACTAGAATATTGTCTTGATATGATATGAATAAACAATATACTATTTGAAAACAATCAAAATATATTTGTTATTAATTATTATATCCGTACACAGAATGAAATACAACTATTTTTTGAAGAAAATGTATTTTTGAAGCGTTAAATAACCTTATTCCCATTCCATTACAAATAACTACAACAAAAAGTATGTTAAAATCTTATTTTGAATATAATATATACAATTATAATCAAAATAAATATTCAACAATGATTTATTTAATTTATAATGATAATAACATAATGTGAATTTAAAAATTGTTTCTTTGAAACACATTTTTACATTTAAATGAATTTATTTTAATTACTAACCACTAGACTACTAATTTTTGTATATTAATGTTAAATTACATTAATAAATTAAAATATATTTCATTTATATTATTCATAAATAGTTTTCAATATACTTTTTTGGGATAAAAATATACAATATGCTGGAAATGAAACATTTCATGGAATTAAATGACTTGTAATATTTTAGTCACATTAAAAAAAATAATGAATGACTGAAAATACATTTTTATCATCCTAAACTATTATACATGTATTTCATAATTATTTAAATCAATTTTGAACCCATAAATGTAATTTCAAGGTTATAAAGATTCATTATATCATTTTTTATTTATGCTCAGGGTTTTTTGGTAAGAATGATATTTAATACTTCTTGTTTATTTCAAATAAAACACATTTATAATCATTGGGGGTCACACTCCATATGGATGTGGTTTTTAAATATCTTTGAGAGTCTAAATGGTTATTTGGAATGTATATACCCAATGTATATAGATATATACTTCATTATTAGATAAATAAAATAAAAATAACACAAAAGGGTATAATAAATATATAATAATGAAAATTATATTACAGATGACATCTCAGGTATCTCATAGTAAAATAGAGTAGTAGAATATGAACCCCTAATGTGATTGGTTAATCCTATTATAATAAAGAACCATAAAATTAAAAAACATTGTTTATCACCACTCTAAATTATTTCTCAGTGCATCATCGTATCACCATGATTCATCTCCTTTTCTCCCTATTGTTAAGCCTTTTTCTCATTACCAAATCACTAATTACAAATTCCACATATACATCTCGATACATTTGTAGTGTGTGAGTATAAAAATTATAAGACAACACTAATTTTTCATTATCATATGTTCACATGAATAAAAATCATCTATAATGAAAACACAGAATTTTGTAGGAAAGAATCTGTCAAGTGTTGAGAAATTGTCGGCTAACAAAGCCTCTGTAAAGCCTAATTGTGAAATATTTTTCACCAATCCATATAATAATTCATAAAATAAATCAAGATACTGGGTTTTTATAAGGACACCACATATACCTATAAGTATTCACATTCCAAACCTGATGCATGTTAAGAAACATTTTCTTCTACCCTTTTCTCTGTCACTGTAAAGGCATTCCGGACATAATAACACTTCTCAACCTCAGGTGTTTCCACAATTTTATCAGATCTAGTCACTACTACAGGTCATGATTCAAGTTCATTCCATTCCATGTTCCTTAGTACATCTTTTGTCTTGTCTCATGTATAAAAATCTATCACTCAAAGGTTTAACCAAGCTACAATGGTCACCATGTAAATTTTTACAAGAATAAAATCCTTAACATTCCATATATTCAAAAAGACAGTGAATAGAACATATGAGAATAAATATAGAATATCAAGCTGGAGTATTAGTATCCATACACCCACACATGAAGTCAATGTCAAACATGTATCTCACAGGATACCCATGCACACAAGTGTGATCAATATCAAACATAGGTATCTGGGGATACACTTCGAAAACATGTGATAATTTCATTGGAAACTACTTAAAAAGGTAATCTATGTATTGTGGAACTTCCTACCACAATAATGTTGATGAAAATGGCCAATAATTTTATTGTCGATATCCAAATCATACTTATTCACTTTTCAGATCAAACAATCGTCCCATGTATCCCTTGATCTTATCCAAATTCAGCACAAAAATATTATATAATGAGATTCAAAAAGGATATTTAATCCTATTCATAGAATCAAAAAATTTATCCAACTAAAACAATTATCAATGAAACATATAAACCAATTCAATGAGAATTTTTCTAATCCTAAATATATAATAACAATACAATAGATGATGATAGATTTATCTAGAATCCCTCACTTATTAGGGTAGAATGAATAAATTTCTCAAGGTCATTTCCTAGTGAAGGAATAACACCTATAACACTTCCAAAAAATTCATGATTGAAAATCCTAGAAATTTGTGAATGTGGAAAGGTTTAATAGAGGTAAAATGAATTAATAACACATTAAACATAAGTCTTAATGAACACACACAATATCCTCTAGAGCTATAACCCCCCATAAAAGATAAGAGGTCGAATTTTTCATTTCTAATTATGAAAAAACCATCATGATGACATGGTTATTCGCAATATAACCATGGAATACTCGAGTAGATAAATCTACGGAAATTCATATCTGAAACCCTACACTGTATGGTGTTAGAAAATTATGCATTTTGGACTCATGAATAAATGTACCTCATCATGTTTGGGCTACATAGGTTGTGACTCATTTGAGGGAATACAGTTCTACATTCCTAAGACTACACCCAAACATGGGAATATCAGTATCCCTATTTCATCCAGTTATATTAGTGATTCAACATAATATCCACTGTGTAATATTTATACATAACGTTTACTACAAGGGACCCAAAATCCAATTTAAGATATCAACAAATATCCAAAAATTTCCAAACCTAAAAATAACTATAAAAAATCTCCATTAATACATGCCATTAAAAATTGAGGTAGTTCGACCCAAAAGTGGTGGGGAATTAGTTTTGATGAGATAGTTGTTTGGACTGAAGGTATAAATGTTTTCATGTTATAATTTATGTCTTTTTTCTTATCCTTTAGGTCGTTTAAGGGTTCCCTCATAAACCATATAGAAAATGGTTTTTCATGATAATACTAAAAATTCAAATACCATCAAGACCTAGTCTACATATCAATCTAGATAAGAAAATTATATTCAACATTAATTATTTTTGGACCATAAGAAAATATGCAACATCAAACTATTGTATACTAAAATAGAAGATTTTCACGTCAAAATTTTTAAAAATAATAATGGTTCACTATATAAATGAAAATTGGTAATGAAATAATTCAAATTATTTTGCTAAATATTATGATGATATTTATTGCTGAACAAAAAATCCATGCGTAATAGACAAGACATTTTATTATAGAAATCACTTTTATTAGATACCTTCAACAAAAAAATACTATCAATCACTATCAATAATATATTTCATAAACTAAAAAATTGATGAATATAGTTAAGCCTTCAAGAGAAAAATTATATATAAATTTGAATATCACATTCTATCTATTTAAGGATACCATAATGACTCAATAGTTTAAATTTTTTTATATTTTTAATGAAATATGTATTGGTTTTTTTATACAATTTAAACATCAATATTATTTATATCAATCAATTATCATTCACTTTTAATATAGATATGTTATAAATTATTATATAAGGAAAATAAATTAATAATTATTTAATATTCACCCCAACTGAAACTATTAGAAAATATGGTTATATTTGATATTTTAATACATTTTAAAATTTTTAGTTTATTGAAATGTACAATTCTTATACATGAATATATCTTTTAATTAGATTTTCTCTCATAAATACACATCAATTGAAGTAATTAATTTGTTTCTTTATCTTTCACTTGTTCATTTCAATTATCATAATCAATATGATGGACTTCTATAATAATGTAGAATTTATTGATCTGTATGTCATCTATGGTCAACTGATCGGCTGAAAGTGGTATCAATTCTACCCTTCAAATGACAATTTTTTTATAACTTATTAGATATATGAGGTGTTTTTTATTATTATAAATAATCATCTACCACATAATCCTGAACATTTTTACTATTCTTTTCCCTTATAAAATTTATGATAACCAATCAAAAGTAGCAGTTGACCATTAGCATCAGATATATGAGTTTTATATTTCACTAGAAATATTTTCCAACAATACAAACATGCAAATAATTAATATGAACTTGGTTTTCATCCACATGATTCTTAGTGAATATGAACTAATAAATAATAATGATTTCATGATATGTCTCTTGGTTGTTGTAGATACGTCCATTAAGTTAAACGCACATAAAAAGGAATTCCATATATTCTAAATGTGAGTGAAGGTGCTTCTTGTTCCTAGTAATGGGAATATTCAAACACTAAAGTTATAATAATTCTTCATCCAAGTAAAAGTCATTTATATGAGGAACATTAATTCCATTCCATTTATTTTCAATTTCATTATAGTCATTTCCAATCTGAAACAAAAAGACAACATTCTACCCCATGAAAGAATAATATCATACATTGTTTTTTACATCATCAAAATCACAGACAAATAAATATGGATCATCCCAGTATCATAAATAAGGAACACATAGAATAATGAAATTTTCAGCAACGATATCATTTTTTTAAGGATAATGATGGATTAATTTTATGAAAGGGAATAATTGGGATCTTTTTACAGTAGAATTATCATTAGTTTTACCAAGCGTAATATCTCTTTTAGAGATTCTTGAGGGACATAATTTTTTGATTTTGAGGAGACAATTTTTGTGTTGGATGTAATTTTATAAGTTATCTCTCATCAAAAGTGGAATGAACTATCTTATAATTTTACTAAAGAGGAATATAGTGTATCACTCAAAATATAAATTCATAGATGAGAAAAAAATGAAAAAAATGAATTGTTATAAATGGTATATAAAGAGGTAATAAACATTATCTATAACTTACTAATGGTTATTTTCACCATTTTTTCCTTCCTCAATCTTCTCCTACTCAATATTCTCTTCCTAGGATTCCATTATTTGTCCACCATTTCTTAATTATTTCTACCCCATAACTTTTAACCATGTATCCTCAATACCAAACCCAATTTCCAGATGACATTACACTACCACATATACTTATCTCTATCATCATATAACTATTTCATTAAATTAAAAATAGTATATATATCAGTTTACCAACCATCCATATATTTACCAAAATAGTCTTTACTATAGTTCCATTCATTTTTATAATAGTTCATTTTATTCAAATAAAAATATTATCCCACTACCCTATCAACCCCTTTAAAAACAACCAAATTTTACTTATATTTGTGAGGTAACCTGATACATTCATCCAACCTTATATACCTTATATTTCAATCTCTATCCACCTTTAACCTTCTATCGTAGACCCTTCACTACTCAAAGGTGGCCATAGTTTTTTCATAACCAATTATTTTGAGTCATTTGAGGATCATCCACATACTTCAAAATAATACACATCAATTATAAATTACTACATAGATTCAAACTAATATTTATAATCATCCTCCAACTATATCACTCCCATAACCACTCAACCAACCATTCATTATTATTCCCCTAAACTCATATATTTCCCACTAACACCTCTATCCCAGCTAGTATAATCATTCCTTTATGGTATGAAAAAAAATATTTTTAACCATATTTTCCCTTGTAATGTAGTTCTACCCAAATTTGATAACATTATACAACTTTTAGCATCATTATATTCGACCAACCCTCCCCCTCCCACCATCCTCTTATAAAAATTTTTTATAAAAAAAATTTCATAGGTATTACTGATATTTTATAGTTAAATATATTCTATAAAATCATTAAACACTAAATCTAGCTTCTATATGACAATTTATCTCAAATAAATCATGGAAATCATCATAGATCTCACTAAAAGTATATTTAACATTTCTACTATTAATAATATTTTTCAATGTATAAAATTTATTATCTTTATTCATAATATTCTATGTTTAAATTATTTAAATTTAATTTGTACCATTTTCATTTTATTATATTATTAATTCTTTTTATATTAAAAATTAAAATATTGAATCTTTGAATCTTAATTCATTTATAAAATAAAAATGTGGTTCAGATTAAAAAATGGTAGGTTACCATTAACAAAATTAGTGTATTGCATGAAAATTATGATAATTCTGAATTATAAAATCATGTTATGTCTTAAAAAATAATCATGTATATTGAATAACAAAAAGAAGGAGATTGATGTGTTTTCTAGGAATAAACGTAGTTTTTAATTGGGTTTTATAGTCACAACCAACTTATATTGGCTCCCAAATTGATTTCATAGAAATTTTTTTATATAACCACTAATTGAAGATATTAAACATTAGAAAAATTCTTTATCTAGATTTTAAAACATCGTTAGATAGAATGACAAAAAACAATAAAAAACATACTACTGATAATGTTTTTCTTCTATATTATCTTCTAAATTTTAATATAAATAATTATATATGTGTTTGGTGTAATGAATATTCCACCAATTTATGAAGGTCTATATATTTTATCTTCATACCAAGGAACATTTCAAACAAAACAAAAGAAAACTATATTCCAAAAAATAGATTGTAATATATTTTTTTTACCAATTTTACTAAAATATTTTCATAAAAATGAAATTTATTTATTTTAGGATAAATTAAGGGAAAAACAATCTCAGTGATTTCACAATGAATTTTCATGAATTGGTGGTGAATTAAAGAAATCACCATGTTCAATACGCCAACATACCAATATTATAAATGTTTTTATTCTAAATAATATATAAAAATATATGAAAATAATATAAATGTTAAAAAAATCAATAACCAATTTTCATAATATCTAATCTATTAGACAAATTTAATCTCTGATTTTTACAACTTCATAGATCACTCTTTAATTTTCTCAATATTTTAGCCCTAAAAAATCAATATGTTTGTAATTTATAAACATTATTATCATTATATTTCATTAAATATTCCTAATTATTATTTTTCTTAAAAAATAATTTATTCCTCAACTATTTTTTTATCACATCATCTTTCTCCATCTCTGTCATTATTTATAATGAAAAAATAATTATTGATGATCTTTTAAAAATGTGGGAACTACTTTTATTTGTTCCCAATTTATAAGAGTTTTCAATAATACCCCTATACTCCATTGGGATAAAATTTAATATTTTTAAGCATACAAGCATGATATCATTTACTATAAAACGAAATATAATTAGGGACTTCATATTTTTAAATCCTCTATAAATTTTACTAGTATTCTTTTTTTAGACCAAGACACAAAATATTATTAAATGGAAGGAAATATTACAAGAGTCTGAAAGAGGAAATTATATTTCAATATTTTTCATAATAAGGATGGAGCTCACCGATAAATCATCACTCCACATAAAGTCATGGTTGATACCCTTGTTGGAAAGACCATCAGCCACCATGATTGCTTCCCAGTTGGTGTGGGTGGCATTGTATTTGATCTCCTAGTGCGAGCTAAGAAAATTCTTCCAACGCTCTGTAAGATACCAAGAAAGTTGAACAAATCCATTCCATATATCATGGATAAGGGTGGTAGAATCACATTCAATCCAAATATTATTCCAATTTTTTAGCTTAACAAGGATGACTGCATCTATCACCGCCATCATCTCAACCTCCAGGGAAAAGGAAGATCCACAACCACCAATAAAGCTGCCATAAAAATGCCCAAGAGAGTCTCTGAAGATGGCCGAACAGCCCGCAGGATCTGGATTTCATTTAAAAGAACCATTAACATTGATTTTTATCCAGCCAAGAATCGGAGCATGACAGAACACGTCAAAGAATCTCTTCAGTAGATTTTAGATCTCGTTGATTCTAAGCCTATGAAGGATCACAAAGTCACCTACCGAGTTAGCAGATGAGGATTTCGGGAGGGTGTACATGTCCCTGATAGCAATAAGAATTCTCGCCCGACCTACATTAAAATTGAGCGTGACACTATTTTGGAAAACTGCATTTCTATCATACCAAATAATGTGGAGGAACTCTACAGTAGCAGATAAAAGTATATTTCTAATCTCAGGAAAAAGATCCAGCTCCACACAACATTTGAGTAAAGAGAAAATAGAGTTAGCAAGTAACCATATGCAGTCCAAAATTCCAGTAACAAAATTCCAAAGAGAAGTAGTTGTGGCACAGGAAAAAAATAATTGATTGATGTACTTCTTATGTTAATGAAATAGGTGACATCTAGACCAAGGAGGACACCAAAGGATTTAATGCAAGCCTCTATAGGTAAGCGCTCATGAGAAATACACCAGAGAATATTATGTATGGAAGTTTTGATCCAGGGTTTATCAAAAGGCTTCAACCAAGAAAAATTAGACTCGGCAGAGGTGAAAAATTCTTGTAATAAGTTTTCGAATCAAGGATCCCATTGTGAGTTGGTTCCCAAATATGTATTTCTTCATCATTCGAAAATATGTACCCATCAACTACATGTTTCATATGAGTAAGGAGGTCTAATTGAGGTGAATGAATTACTTCCTTTTTGGTACAGTTTATAGAATCTGGAACAACATTTGAATGTAGCATCGAATTGAGGGGAACGCCAGACCTGTTGTCAAGCCATAATTTCAGTGTTGAATCACAGTTAACCATCCATCTCTAGTTGTGCATGATATTGAAAAAGGAGTTTCTAATGGACAGCCAGATGGAAGAATTAAAATAACTCAAATTATGGGATTTAAGCTTTTCCAGGAAACAATTTTTATTGAAAGAAATCGAGTAATATGTGTTGTTTATTAAGTTCCATGTTAGTCTACCCTATAGGGATTTTTTAAAAAACATGAGGTTTCTTATTCCATGCCCTACTTTATTGAGGGGTTTGAAGCAGGTATTCCAAGGAACAGTGACAGACTTCTTATCAAGGATACTCCATGTCCAAACAAGGTTTTTAATATAGGTATTGATTTTGTTAAGGATACTAACAAGCCATATGTAAATCATCAGCGAATAAACCCTTTTGGAGACAATAGAATCTTTTACCAGGCAGATTCTACCAGCCATAGAAAGAGATTTACCTTTCCAAGTTTAAATCATATTAATTATTTGGTCAGAGAGATCATTTAAATATGAAGATCTAGGCCTACCCCAAAATATAGAAACACCCAGATAAGTAAAAGGAAAAGACCCTTCTTTGATACCAAGACTCTAAATGAAGTAACTTTTTCTAGAAGTGGGGAAACTTTTTCCATAGAAGATAAATGATTTTATCCAACTAATGGATTGAACCGAGATGTCTTCATAGTGAGATAAGGTAGCATTGAGATTAGTGATGTTGCGTTTTCCACCATTAAAAAAAAGAATAATGTCATCTTCATAAAGGAGGTGGGGTGGGACATTAACGTTTCGGGCGGCTTAGATGGGCTTAATATTGTTTTGACGCACAAGAGAGGTGAGGAGACAAGTAAAGTAATCCCCCGCAATGGCAAAAATAATGACAGAGAGGGGATCAACGTGTCAAACTCCTTTCAAACATTTAAAATATCCCTTAGGAGAGCCATTAATAAGTATGGAAATAGAGGACGAGTTAAAAAGAGAGTTGATCCTACCAATAAAAACATCATTGAAGCCAAAACCCTGGAAGAACATGAAACTGAAACCCTAGTCGATAGTATCAAAAGCATTCCTAATGTCAAGCTTAATTGAAATTTTGCCTCCTATGGAGATTTTATTGAGAGCATTGGTGGATTCATAAGAAAGGAAAATGCAGTCCTGAATTGACCGCCCTTTGATGAATCCAAATTTGTTCCTAGATATAATTTTGTTACACAAAGAGGAGAGGCTATTGGAAATGAACTTGGTAATAATTTTATACATGTATTTGATAAGACCAATATGATTAAATAGATGAATTTTAGAGGCATTGGGAACCTTAGGTATTAACGTAAGGAATTGGGCATTAATGCCATGAGGAAGGAACCCATTAATGAAAAAAATAATGACAAGCTTACACACATCATTGTGAATAACATCCCAGTGATGCTAAAGGAAACCATTGTTGAAATAATCAGGTCCTGGAGCACTGTCAGGGTATAGGGTAAATATAGTTTCATTAGTGTCATGATCAATGAGAGTGATCAAGAAAAATTGTTGTCTTCATCCTAGACCAGGGACGGGATGATCCCTAGGAGGAGGTCCTTGTTAATTCGAGACCCATTGAAGATATTCTCAATTTAAGAGACCACATGATTTGCAATGGTGTCTTCAAAGTCAAAGAGAAAGTCATTTTCTTTTAAAAAGGAATTTGGACGACATACATTCCTAACTCTTTGCATAGAATTGTAGAATTTAGTGTTATGATCAGCATCAGAGAAACATTTATTTTTGAAACCTTTTTTGAGAATGTTATTCTTATGAACTACCAAGGAATTGAGCTTCATAGAAATGTTGACCTCATGCTGAGGATCATAGGAGAAGTCATAATGGGTGGAATTATTTTGTAATTGGTTGAGATCAGTCACAAGAGAGGATATGTTCCTATCAATTTGCTTCGATTTAGCACTACACCAACACTTGAGAAAAAGTTTGAGATGTTTGAGCTTTATAATACAAGAAAATAAATCTGAGTGATGACTCATCAAATTCCATCAATTTTGAATAATTTTGGAACACACTATGTCAGCTGACCAAGCATTGTTAAATTTGAAGAGAATATTGGGCTTGTCAAATTTATAGTGAAAGATAACCAAAATAGGATGATGGTCTGAGAGAAGTCAATGTAAGGTGATGCTTGAAATGTTGTCCCAGGCATCGAGAGACAGGTGATTCACGAGGGCCCTATCAATTTTACTAGCAACCATCCTATTATAATGCCTTATATACCAAGTAAACATGGCACCAATGAGATTAACTTCAACCAGATTGCAGTCTTCAATAGAGGATCTCAACTCCCTGGATGAGATTTGAGAATGAGAAGGACCATGTTTTTCACATGGGGAAATGATGGAATTAAAATCTCCAATCACTAACCAGGGGTCAAAGATATAATTAGCTAAGAGTAACAGGTCATTCCAATGGGTCCTATGATCTTGGTAGCGATTCATAGAATAGAAAAAGTGCAGTACATATAGATATTATCAAAAACATAATCAAAAGTCAGAATTTGATTTGTAAAGTTTTGAATTTTAACATTTTTTAGTAAAGTGTGATAAAATATCCATAGGGATTCAACCATATTTCTATTATTGAAAGCACCTAAAAAATAATAACCAGAGGAATCAAAGGGCATTAAATTCAATGAAAATTTGATGTTTGGTTTAGTAAGTGATCAATGTTTTGGTTTATGAGTCAAGATATCTCTTTTATGTGAATAAATAGTGCCAGAGTTATCTATACCAGGAAAATTAAAAAAAGATAAGATCCATTAAAATCTGTGATTGGAGCCTTGGCTTCTTTTTTTTCTTCATGGATCCACTCCATCCTTTGTTCCTCTTCGATCTCCAACGATTTGAAGAAGAGGCCGAAGTAGTCTTCACAACCTATTATCTTATTGGGGAATCAGACAAAAGAATAGAAGCATCTAAGATAACACTTTCATTTTTTTGGAGATAGACTTAGTAACATTATCAGTGGACCTAGAAGGATCAACAATCTCGAGAGGGGTTGAAGATTGAGGAACATAAGACAAAACAGAAGTGGCCTGCCTGACTACTATTCCGGTCAATTGTAAAGAAATATCCTTATCATTTTGAGGAGGAGATATAATGCACAACGATAAATTTTGAAGATCAGATCATTTAAAAATAATGTATATATTTTTAAAGGAATAGAAATATATGAAAATTAATAAATTCTTATCATATATATAGATTATATTTTAATCATAATATATAAAATTATTTTTAAGGGTTATAAATGTTTTATAATATATAAATACCAAATAATTATATCTCAATACGCTATTTATTATAAAATAATGTAATACATCAATATTTAATCAACCACATGAATTGTGTAAAATCATTATTGCATATAACATTGTCAATTTAACTCTCAAAGGATTCTTTAATCATCCTTTTATCTTTAAAAATATTAGGGTATCCTTTTTCACTAAATTGTTTTCTATTGGTAACATAATAACAATAAAAATTATTATACATACATTATAACTCTATCATGTAATCCCAATATCATATTTAAAAAATTCCCTATTTATACACCCCATGTATTTTTCAACTCATGTAACCCCACTTCAGAGAGTACTTCATTTCTCTCTCTCCAATAAAAGAATGTCTTCATAGCATCTCATTTTTTTATTATTTTATTTTATCACCCTTTAAATGTATCTCACATATGAACGTAATAGTCTCCACCAAAATAATATTTATAGTACTTCTCCCTTTGTAAAAAAATATATAAGGTAATGTTCATAGAATGTAATCATTTAAAATTCGAAAGACTATTCACACCCCAAAATACTACTAAATTCTAGAACGTGTCCCTCTTAAAGTGATAGAATAATTATTATATAACATGTAACATTTTTTAAAAAAATACACAAGTTTATCATCACAACATTCCAACATAATCATGATAAAATTGAATTTATTATAAATATTAATTTTTATTAAAAAAATGACTTGATTATTTAAAAAAAATTATACATTTTTCATCAAATTAGAGTAATAATACATATGAAATGTCTAGCCACATATAATTAATATGTGATTTTATTAAAATAATTTTTGATATTGATTATAACAATGGATCATATAATGATTTTGTTCATCTTACAGTGAAAGAATATTTTCTTCGTGGAGTGTCAAGGCACTCATCTTCTATAAAGTGTACAGATAAGAAAAATAACCTCCCCAAAAATTTAATAAATCGGTTCGATGATTCATTATTTAATATTTACTATTGAAGGATATTAAATACTCATAGTATTTCCTTGTTTGGATTCTTCTGAAACCATTACTCATAAGGATTATTGACTAAATTTAAATAACTATTTCCATGATTTTGAATGTATAAAACAATTGTTATGGATTTCCTCAAAAAATACATAATTTTTTTATCCTTTAATAAAATATTTATTTCTATTTAAATAAAACAGTAATATTTCCTCATAGATAATATTTATTAGTGGAGTTTATTGATAGATAAATCAATACCTTATACAATGTTTCTCAAGATATTCACTAATCTTAAAATTTGTGTAATTAATCCAATTATTGAATAAAAGATAATAGATACTTTTTTTTCTAAAAATATATGAGATATACTTTGTACATTATTAAAGACTTTGATTCTCTAATAATAAATGAAAAATAAATAATATCAGTAAATTATAAAAAGTTATTGAAGTAATTGTCCACATATATTTATATTAAAAATAAAAAGAATAAACATATCAGAGTATTTGGGTATAAGAAACAATTATTTGTTGATCTCCACTTATTTTTTTCATTCATTAATAATATTTATAGGGAGGAAAATTAACTTTTTTGTTTTATATACACATTTAGCTTTCAAATATTTCTCCCAATATCTAGATAAAAATTCTTTTATTATTATTTTTTACTAAATGAACAGTTATTTTATTTCATAGCTCATGTTTAACCATTAAACTCATGTAAAAAAATAATTCCACTCATCTTTAATTTAAATAAAAATTATTGTTTTTCAATCCCTTATTATATTGATATTTTTATCATTAAATAATAAAAGAAAACAACAATTTTTCTAAAAAATGAATACATTTTTGTTGTCACGATACATAGATAATCCCAATAATTTATACTTAATCAGATCAATGAAGAGAATATATTAAGTAGTGAAGGTGTTTTCACTAATGCAATTATTCCTATTCTGTTGAAATTATTTGATAGATCATTATTAATTTTAAAAATCCTACAAAACGCTTTTTAGTTCCTTAATGAATTACTATTTATGATCATATGTTATGATCATATGCTATAAAATATCTACGTCTTCCCATATGTTTATTATTTGTAAGTATCCTCATTTATAATCACTTACTCTCGGTCACTAATTTTTAATGTTATTTATATGTCTAGATTATTTACTAATATTAAAAAAAAATATGTTTATGAACAAATTATTTTGTATGTCTCTATAAAAAATATATTTTTCATATTCATATTTTACTTTTCTTATTGAGTTCTTTTCTTCTTTTTGTATTGATGTTTTCTCCCACTTGATTCAATGACCATAATTTGTTGAGGGAAAGACATTTTATAATGACACGAGTATAAATCATCCCCATATGAACCACACCATCATCATATATGTCTTGAATCGACCCTTTTGGAAAAAACAAAAGTAAGTGGAAATATGGGCATACCACCCCCAACATGCCTCCAATAGGCCTGGGGATAGAAACTAGATATAAGAAGGTATGAAAACATGGGTAGCCTTAGCCTGAGTTAGAATGTAAAAAAATATTTTTTTAATACCTAAAATATATAACAAAAAACCAACAACCACATATATATATAAAAAGTAACCAAATAATAATGAAAGTATGGAATAAGATATCTCTATTTTAGTGCTACAGACCAAAAAAGAATGATAAATCTAAAATAAGATAACACAACCAAACACAATTGATGTTTCATTGCAGGCTTTTCAGTATGTAAATATCCTCATTCTACAAAAAACGACTGATGTGTGATTGGTAAAAAATCCATGTTATAAAAATTCTTTTGAAAAGAATATCATCTGTAACTATTTTCTCCATGTCCCACCATACATATCCATGAATAACTCTACCAACTAAGTTATCTTTTCACCCAAAAATTCTAACACCCCGACCCAAGTTACCCAGAGTGAGTGCATTATATTGATACATTTGCATGATTATAAGGAATCAAGTCCTGAAGGACCGATTAGTTTAGCAGTCTTGAAAAAATAAATTACATACATGAATGTTACATTACCCTTTAAGACATAAAAAACAACATAAATAATCTTTATGAACGCCATTATTCCCTTGGATTAACCCTACATATCAATCACAACACACTTCTTGAATCATGGAAAAAATAAAACATTGATAAGGGTGAGCACAAATGCTCAGTAAGGGTAACAATATAGCTCAAACATTCATAAATGAGCAAAAACATTTAAGTAAATGTATAACTAAATCAAAATCCTTTTAAACTTAAACTTGAACATAATATGGTAAAAATGAAATGAAATAATTCCATTTATTTATTCACAAGGATATTCTACTAGTCGAATAATCACATGCAATATCAATAACCACTTTCATAATGATGGATTGTATAATACTAGAGTATCATAACCACATATCCAAGGCCTCATGCCAAGACTACAAATAAGATTCTGTCAAGGCCTCATGCCAAGATAGTAGTTTGTCTCATGACACCTACCGATGCATCGAGGAGATATAGCGGGCTCCACCCGTCACTTACTAAGTCCCATGCATTAATCATATGAAAAGGAATAAACATAACATAATCATTATTATTAAAAATAGCATACTAAATGTCAATACATTACCCATAAACCATGAATGGTATAAAAATAACACTTCCACAATAAAACATATCACAAAACCATCAACACAAATAAATCATTAAAACCTATTTGAAGACATGGACATTAATGAGAAAGATTTAAAAGTATAAATATTTAAAACATTTGAAAATATGTTTTAGAAAAAAAGTCCTTAAAAATAATCCCTTTGAAAACTCTTTCATAAAACATGGATATGGATAATAAATATGTCCTAGAAGATACTTAAGTAAAAACATACTCTGATAATAAAGGGATTGTGAAATTATCCCTTACCAATTTGGTAACTTATGAAACATACAACCCCTGAATGAGGAATCATACAATAAATATGTAAATACACATAAATTAAAGTGTATTATACAAAGAATACAATTATGGGTAGTACAAAAACCACACATAAGGTAATAGTGGCAATATGGCATGAATCTCACGGGAATAAGGAGTGAGATGACAACCCCTTACCTTGTACTTTTCCTTGATAGAGTGTAGGTTAAACTCTTGTATAATAGTTAATTCATTGGTATTAAATTATACAAGAATAATATATATAAATAGATTATCATATATGATATTTTAATATTGTTTTGTTAATAATATTTTTATTATCGTTGTTTCGGGTGTTAACTGATTCGTTTTCTTTTATATGCTTTGAAACATAATCCATGTTTGTTATGGATAGGTTGTATCATATTCACATACAGAGTGATATAAAGTACTAAGACATTAATTTTTATCATCAAATGAGAATTATTCTTGAATAGATATGATGGGGAAATGAATCTCATCGCGTTCGTGGAGACGGTAATCCGTACGTACGCACGAACGCTACTTCCATTTCATTTTTCATTTTAAAGGAATAAAAACCAAATAATACATAGGTATATTATTATTAAGTTATAATATAATATCTTATATATGTTACTTATATTCAATAACCCTATCCTTTATACGTTCCATGTATGTTATGAACGAGTTATATCACTTTGAGTGGGGGTTGTCCGCACTTCCTCAAATGAAATAATCGTATATATATACAACATGAAATGAATAATGGTATTATATAAAATGGAATTATAGAAGCTTATATATAAAATAAATATCATTAATATCATATTTATTCATAATTCCATCATAATGGCCACTATGAGAGGTGGTAGTAGATAATTGAACAATCATCGTTTCGTGAGGTGTTTGGTTTCCATCCACAGAAACATTATGTTCTTCACCCATTAGATGGAGGTGTGTGTAAGTGTAGTTCCAATAATTCTCATAAAAATATCCTAGTATATTTAGAATACTGGGATTGTTACAAAATAAAAGAATAAGAAGATTTTAGGGGTTGGAGAAGTAAAATTAAATAAAAGAAGCTAAGAGAAATCGTTACCTTTAATTTGGGGAACTCCCTTTGATTTGTAACAAAAAGACTCATGAAGTTCCTTCTGCCTAAGGTAAGGCTTCTAGGAGGAGTATAGGGATGTAGGACACTTAATTGGGCAGTGTTTGGATGAGACAAAAGGCTTGATAGGTGTTAGTAATTGGTTAGAAGTGGTGTTCTTCTATAAGGGGGAGGAGGGGCTCTTTAGAAAAAACATAAAGTATTATTTTATAATAAAATCATATTCGGTTTATAATGGCTCCAAAGAGTATTATTTAAAGGTTAATGTGGTAATAAGATGAAAACAACACAACCAATATTTTTTAGACAGGTTTTGGTAACATTATTAACCATATCTTTTAGGTTTAACTCTTACTTAATTAGTATGACATTTACCATGTATTATTCTATTTTTATATTATACGCTTAATAAACATAATATAAACTTTAAATAGACCCCCATGTGGTCCATTAATGATAAACCTTTCATGATTATAGTCTTTTGGCCGATACTTATATTTTTAGGAATAAAATATTAATTAATAATATAATATTTGTTTTAAAAATCCTTTTATGTCATTTTTGACACTATTGGGTATTTTGTTTTTGATAAATTCATAACATCATTATTACATAGAAAAGAATTTATATAATCAATCAAAATATGTCATATTAACCTATAAAAGTAGTGTAATTCATAAAAATTCTCATATTACATTTATTTGGATGTTTATAATATCAATTGTATTTAATATTTCATTAATTCGGTAATTACTTAGTCACCATTGTGTAATAAATAAATTAAATTATTTAATGTCTAAATATTTTAAATAAAATACGATTATGTAGGAAATATTTTTATCTTTTTTAATGAATATTTACATCGAAATTATCTTATTCATAACCCGATATTAAAAAATTTTAAGTAATTAATCTTTGATTTTAACTCTTTTAACTCTTCTTTGAATTAAATAATAATAAATATCCTAATCTAATCCAAGTGGACCTAAATGATAATATTTTAGTCCTATGGGTTTTTTTGGCCGAGATACACTTTTCCAATTGAATTTGGACATGTGTTAGGGTAATATTAATATCATTTTTACCCTCAATTACCCTATTTACTTTTAACCGTGTTAAATAAAAGTAAAAGGTTACTATTCACAAAAAATTATTTTCATCTCATTGAACAAAATTTTACTTACTGATATCAACCATGTCTCTTGGATTATCGAAATTCCACTCACAGAAGTGGTTGAATTACGTTTTATGTGAATTTTCAAATTCTTCTAGGAGGTGGGAAAAAGACGGATAAATGTTCAATAAAATTTTTATATATCTAAACATATAATAAAATGACACCAATGAATTATATTGATCATATATAGGTATTATATATCTATTTATACCTAAAATAAATTTAAATAAAATAAATAATTATTTAAATAAAAATTCTGTTTTAAATAATAACTCAGGGTTTTTAACTATTCATTAAAAACAGAAAGTTGTCAGAAAAATACCAAAAATTCACCCTAAGATAATTTTGGTATTCTGAATTCAAAAAATAAGTCTATTTAACCAAATTAAAAACATAGACATGTCATTAAATATGTTAAAATTAATTCTCGTTGTTAAAACGAATAGCGTGTTTTTAAGATACACTATCTATCAAAAGATTGATACTTGTTTACATCCAATTTCAAAGTGAAATTAATTCCAATGAACAACATTGTAATAAATGGTAAAAATATATTATAATTACACTTTAAAACCATTTAAAAAGATAATATTACCATATAAAAAAATTACATTAAAAGGCACTTTTGAATTAAAATACAATATTTGTCACAATTCATTAAAAAATGAACTCTGACAGAAAAATTCAAAAAATTTACACAATGTAAATTTTGATGTCCACATTCTGTAGATTAAATTTATTTAGTCAAATTGAATATATATAAGTTTCAAATATTTTATTTAATAAAGGTTCACCATTAAACGTTGGTAAAAGTTCATTTTGCAAAAATACATCTTTTATCTGAAAAAATGAATTTTGATCTTAAATTATTTCTAAGAAACTCATAATACAGATTCTAAAATTATAAGGAATATATAAAGTTCAAGGTTCAGTTAATACTATTCATAACCGCTTTTGAACAGCTATTTTGGTAAGTCGTGGTGCACTTGAACTCGGTATTGTGTGTAGTGCAAGTTATTGAATTATTTTGAAGAAATAACGCACTATTAAATCTGGGGGTGTTACATTATCTACTCCTTCAATAAATTGCGTCCTCACAATTTGAAATTGTTTTTGAAAATAAAAGGTTGAAAATAGAAAATTTATTTGTGGGAAACCTACATTGGAAATTGGGTTATTAAAATTCAGTCTTAATAAGAGGAAAAGATAAATGAAAGGGTCAACACACAATTATGATCTCGATTAGAAGAACATTGGTGGAAATTAGAGACATATAATTGGAGAAAAAATGTAAATATTTATAGGTAGTGATTGAGGTCATCAATCACAAACAAGTGTAAAATTGAGGTCCTTACATTCATCAATCTATGATGATTTGAAATACCATCGGTTCAACAAAACATAAGGTATTAGGATAACACATTTTTGGTTTTAAGATCCCATCAATAATGTATAAGAATTAATTTCTTCATAGAATAAGAGAAGAAGAAAAATATATACATGACAAGTAGATTTCCATCCATTAACTAATTTCTACCAAAAACTCATCATTCACTCTAAAAGATAATAGAACTTAAAAAAATATTCTACTTATTCTATTCGTTTGAGGTTCAAAAAAATGAATTTATAATTCATCTACAAGGCCTCCTTGAAAAAACTACATTATTCAATCCAGGATATCACGTGGGCCAGTGGTAGTTGATACACCATTGTTTCCCTTCGGTTGCGGGTTCAAGTCTCACGACGTTTCCAGTCGCGACGGGTTGTCGCACGACCTTCAGGTTTTCCTTCTATGGTAATAAAAAATAAACTCAAACTAGATTTATCCAAAATACTTTTTCCCAAACTCACAGTCCAAAATTTTTTAATAAGGTAAACACAATGAAGGTCCTTTTTTCCACGTAATAACATGTGAACCCATTCATCATGTTTTCTTCTCAAACACTGCACATCCTAAATTACCACAAAACCTTATTGATTACTTTAATGCTCCATTGTTCCTTATAGAATACTGGATATACTCCATCTATACAAAAATGTTGTAAACTGCATCAATGATGGAATATAAAAACAATTAATCAGTTTCAAGGTTGTCAAGAATATTCAATATAATTTATCCAAATCAATCTTGTATTATTCCAAAATCACTACCTTGGTATCAGAACCATATTATGGTCTATCTTTCTCTCATCCATATATTTTCCAAAAATTTAACCTGCTATTGAGTCACATTTCTTGGTTCCACACAATCTCAAGTCCTTCATGAAATAGTAATGCAGTACAATCCTTATATACTCCATAATTATTATAACCAGTGCATCGTTGATAAAACACGCAAATGACATAATTCGTTAACAACATAAGAACTCTATTCATTCCTTCTCATCTATATTAGTATCATAACATGATTATTATCCAATAGAATCATTTGGGTCATACTCTGATGATTTGTACATTGGTTTTTGTAGTGTCCCAACTCCTTGCAGATGAAGCATTGTAAATTTGAAACCTTTTTCATACCCTTGAAGTCTCGTACATGGTGTCCTTTTTCTCTACACTTATAAAAAACTCTCATTCCCTTCAGGTAAGTTCCACGGTGTTTCTTCCCACAGTTATCACATATGGGAAAATTCTTCTTTTCCATCTTCCTTTTATCCATCATTCTCTCTTCCATCCTTTTCTTCTCTTTCTTCCCTTCAAAGCTATAAGACTCATAGAATTATTTACTTATCATATTAACACATGATACTATTTCTTCATATGTTGAGAAATAATGGCAGACTATTTCCCTTCTAAATGTTGTCTTAATACCTTGAAATATATGATCCTTTTTACTCTTTGGATCATACGTATTTCTTGAGTTCACATTCCTTCTACTGGGCACCATTTCTATACAATAGCATAAACTAGGTCAGTTTATGAATTGAAATGAATAATTCCAAACTCGTAAAATACCTAAAATAAATTGAACAATTTATGGTTGTAATATATAATCATAAAGATGATTTCATTGAAGAAGTATATACTCATTAACCCTTCATAATGATTTGTAATGAAAATGATAATTATAATAAGCATATCCCCCAGATTGTCATAACCAAAAGTGCAGCAAGGCCAGTTGTCGTGCACCAGTTCCCATTCGAGTCTAGCTCAAAATAGTGTTTTGGGGTTTTAACCCTAGGTACATCGGTACCAAAGGCGCCTCTACCTGCTCGTATCCAGACAGGGATGTATTGCTTGGAAAACTCACAAAATATCAACAATACCAAAATTCTAGGAAGATCTTCTATACTAATCCTCAAAGTCCATCTTATGTCTATGTGCTCTAATCAGAGTTTATCTAAATCTAGCTTCCAAGGTTTTTACTAAACTTCCTCTGATACCAACAGTAACGCCCCGACCCTAGTTACCCAGAGTCGGTGCATTATTTTAATAAATTGGCACGATTACGAGAAATCAAGTCCCAAAGGACCGATCAGTTTAGCAGTCTTGGAAAATAGATTACATACATGAATGTTACATATCACTTTAAGACACAAAAAACAACATAAATACTCTTTATGAACACCATTATTCCCTTTCATTAATCCTGCATATCAATCACAAACACTTCTTGGAATCCTGGGAAAAATAAAACATTGAAAGGGATGAGTCCAAACACATGGTAAGGGTTACAATATAGCTGAAACATTCATAATTGAGCACAAACATTTAACGCAGTGTATAACTAAAACAAAAGCCTTTTAAACTTGAATTTCAACATAATATGACAAAAATGAAATGAAATAATTCCATTTACTTATTCACATGGATATTTTACTAGTCGAATAATCACATGCAATATCAATAACCACATTCATAATGACGGAATGCATAATTCCAGACTATCATAACCACGTAGCCAAGGCCTCGTGCCAAGACTACAAATAAGATTTTTTCAAGGCCTTGTACCAAGATACTAGTTTGTCTCATGAGACCTACTGATGCATCATGGAGCTATAGCGGGCTCCACCCGTCACATACTAAGTCCAATGAATTCCTCATATGAAATGTTCTAAACATAACATAAACATTAGTATTAAAAATAGCATATGAAATGTCAATACATTACCCATAAACCATGAATGGTATTAAAATAACACATCCATAATCAAACATATCACAAAAACATCAACACAATATGGAAGATTTTTTTCATGATAAATCAACTTCAATACATGTTTAAAATTCACTAAAATATTTTGACATAGATGAAAATTATTTTTAAAATTCTCTGATAGAAATACCCCGTTTTCATGAAAACATTTAAAAGTAACACAATTTATAAAAGAAGTCATTTAATGGAATTTTTTAATCAATTTGTCCCATACCTCTTTGAATCTTTTGAAAGAAATTAACATTTTAAAAACATTCATTTCCATATAAATAAATCATTAAAAACCATTTTGAAGACATGGACATTACTGAGAAAGATTTAGAAAAATAAATATTTAAAACATTTGAAAAGTCATTTTAGTAAAAAAAGTCTCTAAAAAGAATCCCTTTGAAAACTCTTTCATAAAACATGGTCATGGACAATAAATATTTCCCAGGATATACTTTCATAAAAACAACCTCAGATAATAAAGGGATTGTGAAATTAACCCTTACCAATTTGGTAACTTATGAAACATACAACCCCTGAAAGAGTTATCATAAAATAAATATATAAATACACATAAATTAAAGTGTATTATATAAAGAATAAAATTATGGGTAGTACATACACCACAAAAAAGGTAATAATGGCAATATGACATGAATCTCACGTGAATAAGAAGTGAGATGAAAACCCCTTACCTTGTACATTTCCTTGATAGAGTGTAGGATAACCTCCTTTATAATAGTTGATTAATTTTTATTAAATTATACAAGAATAATATATACAAATATGATATAATATATGATATTTTAATATTTCTTTGTTAATAATATTTTAGTATTATTGTCGTTTCCGGTGTTAACTGATTTGTTTTCATTTATATGATTTGTTAAGTAAGTTGTGTTTGTTATGGATAGGTTGTAGCGTATTCATATCCTGATTTATATCAAGTCCATAAACATTACTTT
The DNA here is from genome assembly GCA_963277665.1 of Viscum album. Lineage (NCBI taxonomy): Eukaryota > Viridiplantae > Streptophyta > Magnoliopsida > Santalales > Viscaceae > Viscum > Viscum album. The sequence goes on along the minus strand of OY728127.1, from coordinate 1,225,246,515 downwards.
TAATCATCAAATGAGAATTATTCTTGAATAGATATGATGGGGAAATGAATCGCATCGCATTCGTGGGGACGGTAATCCGTACGAACACACGAACGCTACTTCCATTTCATTTTTCATTTTAGAGGAATCAAAACCAAATGATACATAGGTATATTATTATTATGGTATAATATAATATCTTATATCTGTTACTTATGTTCAATAACACCATTTTTTATACGTTCCATGTATAGTATGAACGAGTTATATCACATTGAGGGGGGGTAGTCCGCGCTTCATCAAATGAAATTATATTATATATATACACAATGAAACGAATAATGGTATTATATAAAATGGAATAATAGAAGCTTATATAGAAAATAAATATCATTAATATCATATTTATTTATAATTCCATCATAATGTCCACCATGAGAGGTGGTAGGAGATAATTGAACAATCATCGTTTCGTGTGGCGTTTGGTTGCCATCCAAAGAAACATTATGTTCATCACCCATTAGATGGAGGTGTGTGTACGTGTAGTTCGAATACATATCATAACAATATCCTAGTACATTTATTATACTGGTTTTGTTACAAAATAAATGAATAAGAAGTGTTTTGGGGTTAGAGAAGTAAAATTAAATTAATGAAGCTAAGAGAAATCATTACATTTAATTTGGGTAACTCCCTTTGGTTTGAACTAAAAAAGGACTCTTGAAGTGCCTTCTGCCTAAAGTAAGGCTTCTTGTTGGAGAAGAGGGATGTATAATGCTTAATTCGATAGAGTTTGGACGATCCAAATGGCATGAGAGGTGTGAGGAATTGGTTATAAGTGGTGTCCTATTATAAGGGGGAGGAGGGGCTCTTTAAGAAAAAACATAAATTATTATTTTATAATAAAATCATATTAGATTTCTAATGGCTCCAATGTTTATTATTTAAAGGTTATGGTGGTTATAGGTCGAAAACAACTCAACCAATAGGTTTTATATTGGTTTTGGTCACATTATTAACCTTATCATTTAGTTTTAACTCTTAGTTAATTAGTATGACATTTACCATCTCTCCTTATATTTTTATATTATATTATTAATAAAATTTTTATAAACTTCCAATAGACCTCCAAGGTTTCCATTAATGATACACCTATCATGATATAAGTCCTTGGGCCGAAACATATATTTTTAGGAAAAGAAAATGAATTAATAATATAATATTTGTTTTAAAAACACTTTTATGTCAATTTTGACACTGTTGGGTATTTTGTTTTTGATAAATTGATACTAAATTATTACATCGAAAACAATTTGTATAATCAAAATAAATATGTCATATTAACCTATAAAATTCGTGTAATTCATAAAAAGTCTCAAATTACATTTATTTATTTGTTTATAATATCAAATATTTTAATATTTCATTAATTTAGTAATTACATCATCACCATTGTTTCATCAATAAATTAAATTAATTAATGTCTAAAATTTATAAATAAAATACCATTATGTAGGAAATTTATTTAGATTTCTAATGAATATTTTCAATCCAAATTATCTTATGTATAACCCTATATTAAAAATGTTTTAGTAATTAAACATTGATTTTAACTCTTTTAACTCTTCTTTGAATTAAATAATAATAAATGTCCTAATCTAATCCAAGTGGACCTAAATGATAATATTTAATTCTTAAGGTTGTTTTTGGTCGAGATACACCTGTCCAATAGAATTTGGACATGTTTTAGGGTAATATTAATATCATATTTACCCTTAATTACCCTAATTACTTTTAACCGTGGTAAATAAAAGTAAAAAAGTTATTAATTATCAAAAATTATGTTCATCTCATTGAACCACATTTTACATACTAAAATCAACCGTGTGTCTCGGTTTTTTGAAATTCCACTCACAGAAGCGGTAAAATTATGTTTTCTGTGAATTTTCAAATTCTCCTAAGAGATGGGCAAAAGACGGTGAAAAGTTCAATAAAATTTTTATATATCTAAACTTTTTATAAATTGTCTCAAAATAATTATTTTGATCATATATAGTTATTATGTATTTATTTCTACATAAAAAAATTAAATAAAATAAATAATTATTTATATAAAAATTAGGTTTTAAATAATAACTTAGTGTTTTCACTATTCATCAAAAATTGAATGTTTTCTGAAAAATACCAAAAATTAACCCTAAGATAGTTTTTATATTCCGAAATCAAAAATGAAGTCTATTTTAACAAATTCAAATCACAGATGTGGCATTAATTAATTTAAAATTAATTCCCGTTGTTAAAACAAATAGCGTGTTTTTAAGAAACAATAACTATCAAAAGATTGATACTTCTTTATGTCTAATTTCAAAGTGAAATTAATTCCAATAAACAACATTTTATTAAATGGTAAAAATATATTATAATTACACATTAAAAAAAATTAAAAAGATAATCTAACCATATAAATAAATTATATTAAAAGGCAATTTTGAATTAAAATACAATATCTCTCACTATTCATTAAAATATGAACTTTATCAGAAAAATTCCTAAAATAAACACAATGTAAATTTTGATGTCTGCATTATATAGAATAAATTTATTTAGTGAAATTGAATATATATAAGTTTCAAATATGGGATTTAATTAGGGTTCACCATTAAAAGATGGTAAAAGTGCATTTTTGAAAAATAGTTCTTTTATCTGAAAAAATGAATTCGGTTCTTAAATTATGTCTAAGAGACTCATAATACGGATTCTAACATTATATGGAATATATAATGTTCAAAATTCATTTAATACTATTCATAACCGCTAATGAATGGCTAGTTTGGTAACCCATGGTGCGCTAGAACTCGGTGTTGCATGTAGTGAAAGTTATTGAATTATTTTGAAGAATTAACGCACTATGAAATCTTGGTCTATTACACAAATGTTATCAATAAATTTTTCATTGTTTATATATAAACCTAATATATGGTATATTGGACAATATAGATATGACTATAATCATAACCAGTATGACACCCCCTATATAAAAACTAATGATTAATAAACGTTCCATATAAAAACAATATTCTAAAGGAATTGATGGGGAACAAAAAAGGAACAAATAAGATCAAAATTCAAGACAACCAGAGAAAATGAGAAATTGTAGTGTATGTGGCTCATCTCCCTCAAGGATCATAAAATATTGTAACAAACCAAATTTTTTCAATAGAAATAGCCTTCTTATAAATATTCTATAAAATCACATCAAAACAGAACATAATGAACTACTATGTGCTAAGTGACCTTTAAACATTATTTTGTGACTTCTATGTTTGGAATTTCAAAAATCTATCAAACATGGTTGCAATGAGTAAGTTATTTGAAGACTATTATGAAAAAAATTAATATTTGGTGAATAGTAGCATTCCCTTTTGAGTAGTGATATACCCTAATTAATAGTAACCTTACCTATCATAATATATAAATAATTTTCCAGTTGAAAGTATGATATTCCTAAAATTTAGAATAAGTAAATGAATGTTTTAATATGGGGTTTTGATAATTAATTATGAATTTAATAAAATATTAAAATAATAATATCTAAACATTTATTTTTAAAAATTACTTTCATTTTTGGATTCTACGGGTCGATAAATGGTTTGAGTGAATTTTTGGGAAAAAATCCCTCAAGGTATCACTGAAGCATTTTTGAGGTGATTGTGTTTGTTGACAAAGTGGACATCTGAGTTGTGATTGTTGACAAAGCAAAACAATGACATACAAATTTGTTGACAAAGAGGATTTCATGATGGAATGTCGAGTTCATGAGCTGAGTTCAATGATCCATGTTTGATTCAAGAACGTCGATAAAAGGAATGTATGATCTGGAGGCGGTACAAAAGAACATATACAAGTGGTGTTGTTTGCCAGTGTTTGCCAAATTTTAGGGCCTGAAAATCGACAAATGAAGAAAAGTGTTTTTGGCAAAGGACTTGTGCGCCGAGGACTTAGAGTATAGGAAACTTGCGCGCCATATGTTTTTCAAGATCAGAAGATCAAAATATGGCTATGGAAGTAGGTTCGCGCAAGTTTGGGAGTTGGTCGCGCAAGTGTCTAAAAGGAGAGAAGACTTGCGCGCCGAGGGGTCGCGCAGGTGACTTGCGCGCCGTCGCGCAGGGTGGTCAATTTGCCTATAAATACTGGACCACCCCTCTTCATTCTTCATCGGAGTTAAACTCTTTGAGAAATTAGAGCTCCTGTCGCGCAGGTCTGGTGGTCGCGCAGGTGGTGTGTGTGGTCGCGCAGGTGGGACTTGCGTGCCAGAGGTTGAAGTTGTGCGCAGGTGTTAGAAGTTGCACGCCGGTTGGTAGTTGCGCACCAATATTGGTTTGGGCGTAAAAGGAAGAGAGTCGTGCAAGTTTGGAGTTGAGGAAGCTTGTGTCGCGCAAGTGTCAGAGGAGGACTTGCGCGCCCGTTGTGAATTACGCGCCGATACTTGCGCGTCGAGGTTGACTTGCGCGCCAAGTAAGGTTTGTTCCAGCTGTGTTTTCAGGCTACGTGGAAGGTGGAAGTTTTCCCAATACCTTCGGTGCAAAGAAATATTCCTCTACGGGTGAAAGTTGTACTTCAACAGAGCATCTACACACAGAGGAAGATGCATTCATTCATGCAAATGAAGAGACCTACAGGTCTATAAACTGTGAGTGGATCCTTTCTGGAGCAGTGAGCTTAGGAAGAGGAATTAGGTGATCCTCTCCACCGGCAGTGAGGCAGAGAGAGAGAGAAACAGGGAGTGACCCTTGGGAAAGTAGTGAGCTGACCCTAAACTTTATAAAGGCAGTGAGCCTGGGCATAGAAGTGATCTAGCCCGAACATTGTAATCCACAGCTAGTGAAGTCTAGTGGAATTTGGTACGAACCGAAAACTTGTCGGCGTATGCTCCTTGGATGTATCCCTTAGCGGTGAACCAAGTAAAAATATCCGCGTCTGCCTGCTTACTTCCCTGCATTGCATTCAAAGCATCATCATCAGGTAAAGGAGACAAGTGATCACAGTAACCACACAAGTGCAAACAAAGTGACCCTTGTAACAAAGAGGACAAGATCCAGTGGGGCAGGAAGTATTTCGAAAAAGAATATACATACCCTGATTCACCCCCCCCCTCTCAGGGTATATGGGCCCCTTTTGGTCCTAACATGAATTTTTGGGTTTTTTCTTAAATACATGAATTTTTTTATGAATAGTGAAATACCATAATTTACAAAATTATCTAAATAAGAAAATTATAGAGTCATGCATGCTGTTTTTCTGATGTAAGAACTATTGGATTGGGATCACATGATAAATTTACTATTCATGGTCATGGAAGACTCAATATTCCTTGTCTTGTGGGGAAATAAAAAAACTATTGAATTTTATATTGAGAAAACCCCTCTACACTCGATTATAAAAACAACCCTTCACACCCTCATTTTCTCAAACCTCTCATGCATCATGAATTTCCTAAAATATACCCAAGAATCATTCCTATCCCTTTCCCCACATCCAAGAGCTTCTGGACTCATCAAAAGACCATGCCTAGGTCCCCTATGAAGGATCCCTATAGGGGGATTCAAGATGTAATTTCTCTTCCTCTTTCCTTTAATTTCCTTTCAATTTCAAGTTATTTTATTATTCTCTCGCCAGCTATATTCATCCACATTGTATAGTAACTCTAGTATAATTCATACACATTAATTTTATGATACTAATGGGATTTTATATCCTCCAACCCCCTTCTCCACATCATTTTATTTTATCAAAGAGAAAGTTGTTCCTGAGGTGTTAATTTATCACCTTCAAGAAGGCTATGTTTCATCTTCCATTTATACTTTTAAATACAGTCATGAAACCATTAAATATGATGTACCTCAACTATACAGTCTCACATTTACCCATTAAATATTTTATTTCCTTATATAGGGATCATATCCATTCAAACTAAAGATATCTTAATAATATACTATAACTCTCTAAAAAAGTGGTTTATGTATAATCATGGTGATGTCCAACCATCATGTGTTCCGGGAAATTTAAATTTATTGATCACTATTCTATAATGTTGAAAAACATAGACAAGAAAAACTATAATGTTAGTGATTGCCCTTACCAGATGAGGAAATGATTCTTGAACTCAAAACATTTCTCTACCATCATAGTATGATGAAAACTGAATGAAACTAGGATTATTTTTTTATTGGAATAAAAAAAATTATTTCAATCTATGGGTATTCTAATTGGCATGAACTACCCACTACAATAATAGATAATTTACTCAAGTATAAATAGTTTGTCATATTCCCTCTACATATGGGGTAAAGGTAAAAAATAATTGAATACCTTGAACGATTAGTCCTTACTCAAAAAATTATATGTTATAGGATTAGGAAATTAAATAGGTAAACCATGATCTTGTGTTTAGTTATTAGTTAGGTAGTCATTGTTTACATCCTCAGTAGATAAGATCAACCCATTGTTACTAAAAAATGTATGGGTGGAAAAATATTAGAATGGAATGGAAGATCATATCATAATACAATATGATGAATGGGATAACATACATGTAACCTAGAAAAAATTCTATAGAGTTCATATATCACTATTCATTTTTTAGAGTCATAGTTCAAGGATACATTATCGGATTCACATACATTTGGTTCGGTGTCCATATAAATTAACTCTTAAACCCCATGTAATCGCTATCAAAAATTCACGAAAATAATCCCTACAAGGAAACATAAAAATACATCCATACCTCCAAGAAAATCAACAATGATAAAATTCATATATGATCCATCACACTTGGGCCCCACCAGGGAAAATAATAAGTTGAGTCTACCACCCCAAGACCACCTCCAGTAGGATATGCTTTAGAATCTATCACTAATCAACCATAAAATCCAAGGGAGGACTGATCCACTATTCACATTTAACAATAATTCATAACTAATAAATAATATATATAATAAAAAACATCATCCACGTATAAATATATCGACTAAATTTTTAAAAACGCAATAATTAAAAAATTTCTAATCAATAAAATTTTATGAAGTATAAAATAATGATAAATATAAAATATGGGACTTTCATCGAATAATATCGATTTGATATAAAAGAAAAAACTCCACACTATAACAAATACATGAAATAAATAATCGGTTACAATAATATAAAACATGTACCACGATACCCCACTATAGATAAACTTTAACAATGTTTAAAAAAGATTTTCCTCCTAGGTAAACTCTATATTCTTAAATGTATACAAGGATATGAAACATTAAGGAATATAGAATAAATAGGGGCGACTATAAAATTGCTGTTAAGACACCCCAGATAAAAAAAAATTAATGAAAAAAATGGTCTCCTATAAAGTAGGTCTGAAGGAGTCAAAGAAGAATACAATAGGAAAGTATATTCTCTAAATTAATGAAAACTACAGAACAAAAATAATCCAAATCATCACAAATCATTTTCATGAAAGATAATATCTCATTGTTATCATGTTTTCAAGAGTTAAAAAAGGTCTCATAACTCAATTAAATGATTTCGTAAATATAATTCAAATTAAAAATGTATCTAAAGTGGAAGACGAATCAAAATACATGTAACATCAGTAGAATTCACCATCCTAATACCCATAACTAATAACTTATAATAAAAATAACATTTGTCCTGTTAGGGGTCTCTTTCCCCACTAAGGATCATAATTGAAAAGGGGCAAGAAATCCTAATAAAAGAAAGATAAAAACCTATATATTTGCGGTAGAATTACCACTATAGATAGAGGGAATATTCTCTATCATATATGGGATTTTAACCACACATACAATATGTAGGACCTATTAATTGTTACCTTTCATGGGCTATGAACCCCATATATGAATATACGGCTTTATCACAATGCATAGAATGAATATACCCCTATATATATGGGGGTAATAATATAGACAATACATAAGGGGTCACATACCTTATCCTTAGAGAAATCCCATGGGGTTACAGACATACTGTTAATTCCAAATGCATCACCCATGTTCCCAAATCATATCCTCATAGATAAGGATATTTATATACCTTTTACACATTACAATTTAAGTATATATTGATGAGTCATGAACCATCATTTTTTGTGAGAAAACATTCTCAAACTAGACTACTCAAGTGATCAATTTTTACACATGAGAAATAATATAGGAAAAATTGCCTAAACCCCCAAGTACATTGTATGTACTTCATGAGTACAAAGGGTATAGGCCCTATGAGATAGATAAAAATTATGCACTCCATAAATCATGTGGAGTGAAATTACATGTAATTTCCAATAAGGTACATGGAATACATGGTATACATATCCCACATGACATGTACTACTATTATGTAAAAATTTGTATAAATATGGCACATCACATGCACTTCTATTGTTAATGAATGTGAAACTTTCTCCAAATAGTTCATTAGAGCATTAATTACACGGCTTGTATCGTAGGGTGCATGATGTGTGAGACCAGTAAAATAATATGTCCTATATATAAAATCAATGGAGTTATTCTATCTTCATATATAATGAATGTACGACAGATTAAATAGAAACTAGGGATTACTGGTTATTAATTGTGTACACCGATTACAATCACAACTAACAAAACCTATACTACATGATGGTTGACTCAAATTCACATTCCATGAAATATTTATAGAAGTGAAAACCTTGAATTATAGGTTTTTAGATACACGATTTGGGGCTTCTATGACTAAAAAATGTATTTGGGAATTTTTATACATTCAACATTATATTTTACAAGTCATTGTATCATTTAAATCTATAATTTCCTACATATAATGGATTATATCATGTATGAATATACAAAATTACCCTCTAGTTATGTACCACCAGTAATAGTCCCCTTTAAACATATAAAATATAAATTTGAATCTATTTCATTCACCAAACACCACATTTTTCATCACTAAATTGGCTGATCCCCATTATTCATTCTTAAACCATCCCATTTCCATTCTTGATCTATACCATCATCTCCATTCATTATTCAATAACAAAAAAATTTGTACCCATGGTCTAATGAGTGTCATATTATCTTTCAAACTCATCCATCTACTACAATCATCCCATGAGGAACTACCATTTAATGTGAAGGGATGAAGTGAGCAGCTGATTTGATAAGAGAAAGAGGCATTAATGTAATAGGGAAAGATTCACATTGGTTATAAACTTGTTTTTTGTCATCATTTTTTCAACACTTAATATTATCAAAACCACAAAAAATAAAATTAGAACTAATATTATTTTTTATTAATCATTTTATAACTCAATTAGAACTCATCTAAATCATAAAGGAAATCAGTATTACTAGAATTTCATAGATATATTTTCATTAAAAAATTATTTTAAGAAACTCATGATGAATTACACATTGATAGAAAAAATGAAAATATTTATTACTATCTCAAAAAAACATGGAATAATAATTTATCAAAACTAAAAACTCGTAAAGCAGATAAAAAAATGATTCCCATTAATTTTGACAAAATATTATTTGAGAAAACAATTATCTAAAACTTTTATTCTAATTTCACTATAAATAATTAAATTATATTATATTCTGGATTTTTTAATTAATGAACACAATGAACATGGCTTGAAATAAGAAAAAAAATGCTTACTGTGATGGAAATATGATTAATATTTTGAAAATATGTCATCAAAAATACATTATCCCTGACCATTCATCTTGATTAGTGGATCTCTATCACCTATCCTCACTCAAAGGTATATTATACTGAAAATGGACAAAATTATATATGAGGTGAAAAAATATAGAAAAATATTAACATAGTTCAACCATGTAAATAGTTAAAATACAAAATATTGGGCATTTAATGACCTAATACTCAAGAAAAACAATTATCACACCATAGAGAATAGACTATTATAAATGAAACCCTGATGAAAATTTCTATCTTACTATATTTTTGAGAGATACTAATATTCTTGCACGTGAGATACAGAATTATTTATTCAAAAAATATACTACATCCATTAATATCCCTCTATATTGAAATTCTTAAAAAAATTGCAAGGATAAATATCCTGTTCCACGATAATTTTAAATATCATATATTTTCTTCTATGGTCATAAGGTATATTAAATGTATCATGTTACCCATTTAGGTTACTATTGACCCTTGGGATCAAGAATGAATTCAGTCACAATTGAGGAAGAATATTTATCAATATAATCTACAACTAAATATAAATCATCACATACAATAAAAAATTAGTGATCAATTCTTTTTAATTACCTATTTATAATTTTTTTACTCACTAATCTTTCACAATTATCCCATGATTAGATATAAATAACAAATTACTGTATATTAAAATAGTTTTTCCCTTTAACAATATTTTTATCTATGTATTTTTTTCTTATATTTTTAGCATTATCACATAATGAAATAATGTTTAAAAAAAATTACTAATAGATATAATTATAATAAAACCCATCATGTTAACTCTTACAAAAATATAAAATCATTTTGGTGTTACATATCATGTGTTCACTAAAATTTAATATAATAATTGATTTTCATGTTTTATTTCACAACTATTTATATGTATTTTGACGATTCTCTCATTACTTCATTATAGTCCCCAAAATAAAACTAATAATTCATGATAGAATTTCAAAAATTAATTATGTATTCTGCATGTGACTAAACTAGTCTTTCAATATTCAAAGAAGGAAGGTTCATGACAACAATGATCTCTATTCATTTGGATATAATGGAGTTGAAATCTTCTATCTTTCTAATAGATTTTTTTCCTCCACATCATTATTTTTTGATTACCATGAATCTATAAACTTATTCAACGATTCATTAGTAGTAAAAAAATGTATTTTATTTTTAATGTAAGACATGATATTGATCCTTAAAATATATTATTTTTCAATAAAATGATATTCAAATTATTCCATAAGATATTCTCACTACATGATTTACTGATGTTTTTATATTGATCCATTAAATCTTGTTCACCTTCATCTGATTATTTTCTTCATAAATTTTTCCTAACTCATCATAACTTATATAATCCCATTTAGATATAAAATTAGTCCTAATTGAATATGTGGGCATCTTTGATTTTCTATTAATAAATTTTAGTCCACTGTGATCATTATTCACTTGGTTGTTTTTTTCCTTGAATTAATAATTTTGGCTCCCCACAAATGTACTCCCACATACAATAATGAAAACCCATTAATTAATCACTATAATTATTAAAAACCCAGATAAAAATATAATTATTTTACATCATTGACATAATTTAATCAATACTCATCACAAATTTGGAAAACAAACTAGCAACAAAAGTTGTATTGTCTCTAATGATAATTTAATAAAGAAAACTATTTTATGATTCATGTGAACATTCCCCCAAAATATGACAGCACTACACTAATAATATGTTATAATCAAATTTATATCATTCAAAATCAAAACATATGAAATGTATTATCTCAAAATATCAGCAGGAGAATGAATCATTATTATTTAATCAAGGGTTACATCATAAAAATAAGATAATATATTAGTAATGAATAAATATCTAATCAGAATAACATTAATTGCTAGAAATTTTTAATTTTTAATGATTAAATTTCTTGTAATATCAAATGAAAAAATATATCATGTCATAATTGAGTGATATAATAACCCAAACCATTTTTCCTTATCCTAGGAATAATACATTGTAATGACTCGTAAAACACAACTGAATAAACAATTTCGGCACACACATAATAACAGTGAAATTATAAAATTGTAAAAAAATGATATTTTCATTCACTAGGTCACAATAAAATTTATATGGATCATGTTATGAATAAATAAAATGTCCACATATCATCAATCATGATGTAAACTAACAGTATTTCTCCATTTCACATTACGAAATTTAAATGTTCCGCATATCATGTTATGGAAAAACAATATTACATAGATTATAATCCTTATGTTAGGGTATATTAATCCTCAAGCAATGAGTTGGAGGTCAATATAGGATTACACCTTTCAATAATAGTAATCCATACATTTATATTCTAAGAGAACATGAAATAAATTTAAATATAAAACAACATTTATATAACCTATGGAAAAGAGATGGGTTTCATGAAAGCATACCTCGAACATTTGATAATACATATTTACAAATAAAGTGGGTGGTGTAATGTGTATTTATCCCCATCCTATAAAAATGATCATTAAGGTCATTGAAATAGATGAATAATAAATTTTCAATATCATTTAGTAAATTCCATTGAAATATTAGAGTAAATACATCTTTTCATTTTTTAATCATTATAAATAATTTTTTCCTTGAAAACCAAATTTAATAAATTGAAAGGAATATTTTCTAAAAGAAATGGTAATTAAAAAAATTATATTGAAAAATATTACAATGAGATTTTATAAAGCATTGTAAACATTATAAAAAAATAATAATGTTTCGAGTCACTTTAAAAAAACTATTTCCAAAATGGTTAAGTGATTTTTTAAAATCAATTACATTTAATAAGAATTAAAAATAATTATTTGGTCCTAGAAAAACACATAAATACTATCTAAATAAAATTTTGTGTTTAATATAAAACAAATTATCTTGTAAGGAAGAACATTTTAAAATTTTAAATTACCCTTTTCCATATATCATGTGTTAAAAAAGTGACATAAGACATATAGTATAAAATAATAAAGGGGAAGTGATGAGATTATAATATATTGAAAATAATTTGTTTTAAAAAAATAATGAAGAACATTTGTGGGAATAGAAAACATGTTCGTAGTACACAGAAATGATTCTTGGGAAGGATAAGAATTCTTCTTTAAAATGTCATAATTTATGGGGTGGATTTTTATAAAATTATTATATCTGATGAAAAAGTGTAATTATACATGTGGAGAAATATAAATTTATTTATAAAATACTAGGGTGGATTAAAATTATAATAAAGTTAATAAGTGCCTGATTAAATATTATAACGCAATGAAAGGGGGATTTGAGTTATAAAAACCCTAACGATGTTATTTTATTTCAAATTTAGACATATTAAATAATGAAAAATGTCATAGAATGATAAATAACATATATAAAATGAATAATTAGGAAAAAAATATACGCATTTACAATATCTATAACACAAATATAAAACATGTGATGGATATGAAATATATCTCAATGAATAAAAATTATGTTGTAAAAACCATTATAGCTAAAAAAGGATTTTTATATAAACCTATTGAAGAAGGTCTCTTGAAGGGAAATTAAAATAATGTGAATAAATGAAAATTTATGATATAATGTGTAAAATATCTTGTATAAACACCACATAGATATAATTAGTTTCATGAAACATAAGATTTTGAAAGATATGAAATCGAGACAAAACACTCATACCACTAATATAGTTAAGCCAAATATTCTCTAAACACCATTTAAATAAAAAAAATATTTTAATTAAAAATCTTATAACCCTATTAATACAAATATCTTATAAAAAATTATTGATAATAAATTATGACATAGATAATATTCCATTATATTTTATTTTTATAATATTATATTATTGATTTAGACTATTTGTTTAGTAGAATTTTTATAAATTTGAAATTGATTATTGTTTATAAATTAATAGTAAATTATTATGATCCCGTTATTGTTACTATAAAAATATATTTTATATTGTATTATAGTGTATTAATTTCTATTAATTAGTACTTTGGTGATGATTTATTATGATGCAATTGGTGGTTAGCATATTTTAGTAATTTATAGAGAACAGAAGACTATATAATAATATTAATATATCCTTTTATAACCATAAAATAAAAATTATATTATCATTAATTTATAATAAAACTATTATTTTATTTTCAATTGTCATCCATACTATATATTTATAGCATTGTTCAAGTGTGTAGTGAAACCAACCCTTACAAGAACAATCTATAATCTATTGGTGATTTTGAATAGGAAATTGATTATTTAGGAATAATAAAATTATTCAGCAATATTAATGATATTATATATATTTATATTATTTTATTGAATCAATTTATAATATACTTGGATACATAATAAAATAATATAGTGAAAATTGAAATATGTCACAAATGTGGGAGAGGTATTCTACACATATGAATGAGTGACATGTTTATTTTCGAAATATAATGAGGTTGATAGGGAACATATTAAAGTTTCATACTAATAATAATTTTATCAATATCCTGTTAATATTATTATTACTATATTAGATCCATCATCTTATGATCGTCATGAAAAATCCAGATGTCTTTTATGGAGAAGATATTAAACACATAAGCATGATCAAATCATTATTTTTTAATGGTTTTGGAGGAAAGTATAAAATATATTTTCAAATAGTATATTAATATTTTATTATATAAAGAATACATATTTTATTATACTTTCAAGGACATAACATTTTTGATGGGGTATAAGAAGGAAATAGTTTAGAGGGCATTGTTGAAAACATTACCTCTCCCTTCGGATGTTCACAATTGGTAACAACATAAATAACCAGGGATTTATCTTCTAAAAATACTACGTAATATAATATGTGGTGATATATTTTATGAGTTATTGTGGATGATTTTTTGCCATGTTAACACTTTGAAATGGGTGGATAAATGTGGTGGAAGTGACCTCTATTTATTTATGTTGAAAATGGAATTTCTTTATATATCCCAATACATTTTCCAAGATGGAATGGATCAATTCATGGGTCAATTCCTAAAAAAGTGGGAAATTATTAATTCTGGAGAAAGAAAATGTTGAAAAATATTTTATAACCTGTTGTTACTATTTTATGAAACCATTATTTTGTTACTATATTTTTTCCTTTTATCATTTTGGTACTTTTACCTAGGTAACTTGTTTTTAACTATGTACTTTATATTTTATTAAAAATATATGGTAAAAAATATTATATGAATTTGAGGTTTTAAACATTAATTTAATATCCATAAAATGTAATTATATTTTTAAATAATATAAAATTAACATTTAAATTTAATCATTTAATATATAAAATCAAATTTGTAGAAAAATATTGTCTTAACCATTAAGTGTAACTAATTATATATAACATCAATTACCAATTAAAGTGTGATAATATAAAATTATATATTTACAAAACCATATAAAAGTAGTAATATAAAACTGATAAATATAATTTATTAGATTAAAATTAAGATAAATTAATAAATCTATTTATTTAAAATAAGTCTTTATACATCATCATGGTCATTACCTTCAATCATTCTATTCACACGTTTATTCATAAAAATGAAATTTAAATTATTAAATAAAATTAAAATTTTCATATATAATATGAAATCCATTTTTATATTTTATGGATATAAGAGTGGAAAATTAGTTTTTAATATAAGAGAAGAAAATTTGTTTTTAGAGGAAAATATATTATAACGTTCTAAAAAGATAAAATTATATTTTAATAATTCAACAAGAAAAAATAAAATATTCATCTCCATAATTAACTATATTTTATTTATAATATAAAATAAATTTTTTTTATTATTTTTTAATTCATGTTATTTTAATAATCGTAACTCCATTAGTTAAAATTTATATTTCCACTATTCATATAAAAAATTAATTATTCTATAAAAATCCTAAAATATTAACTTGAGATACTTTTGACAAGATTAATTGAAAAATAATTGAAATTTTACAAAAAAAAATTAAAATTCAAAAATATAACTTTTAATTGAAAATACAATATATAAAGATAAAATTATTTTATTGAAATAATTTCATTAAAAAATATTATTTGTTCTTAATTATATTTCATCTGTATTTTTAATAATTATAATATCTTTATATATTAATTTTATTATTATATTATATTTTCCCTTTGTATTCTTCTTCTCATTTTAGTTTGGTGACGTTTTTAAAACTATAAATTGTTATAATGTTTATTTATAAGTAAATTAAATCTAAAATATTGGGGTGTTACATTCCCCCCATAAATATATTTCTTCTTTAAAATTTTAGATTGACTCACTGATGAAAGATTTGAATGTATTATTCATATATTCAATACTATATAGATAAATTCCAATGATTTATCCATATCACTAGTTTTGGTATGACTTGAAAATTCATATTTTATATCTTAATTATCATATATTATTACCATTTAGTAAAATTATTCTTCTTCATATGGATATAGACATATGTGATTCTAGATACATACCATTATTGATGAATATCAGTAGGTACTCTTATTTTATTATTGTTTTTGGAGGCTTACATGATCATTTAGTTAGGTCCTTGTGTTGGAAAAAATTAATTATATAGAATATAAATAATTATATTTCTTATTTCCATGAACCTATGTAAAAAATAATATAAAATAACTTTGAGTGACAACATATAATTATATGTTATTGTATTATTAAAAATTAATTTTTTGACATAGCTTTCTGGCCACTTTTAAAAAAAACAGAAAGGCTTTAAATTGAGCTTTTCAATTAAGGTCGCGTGTCTAGGATATCCAAAATTGTCCAGTAAAAATGGAAAAGTATGTTGGGTGACTACTACCATATATTGTAGTAAAATAGAGTAATTAAAGGACTTTATGTGATCATTCCTTTAAAAATTGATAAACATTTATATATTTTTGTACAATACAAGTCAAATGGTGTAATTGGATTCTAAAAAAACATTTTAATGTTTACCATGATACATTATGATATATAAATATAAAAGTTAATTTGGATATATTTCAATTTTATTTAAATCGATTTATAATGTTTTAAGGGTTTTATAAATCACCTGAGTTAGATTTATATTATTGTATTGAAATCATATACTCTGTAAGTGAAATGAGGGTTGTGTGTGGATTTCACTCATCCATTTTGAGGGAAATATATACCTTCACCTCTTAATTATCATTTTTCACATTAATCATAGTGATTTCATGGGATCTTCTTTATCTATGTTATCTTGGAGGTTACTTATTCTCGCAATCCTTGCAAGTCATTTCTTTAGGGAATTGACTGAGATAATTTCCATGTTAACTATATCGAACTAATAGAGGTACCCTAGAGTGAAATATATTTCACAACATTATTTAAATTGAACACCTTATTTTACCTCAAATGTTTGTTCCTCTATTTCCACTTTTTGAACTGTTAAACCTCATTTATGTACCAAAAAGACACATAAATGGGTTTTCTCCCCACATTAACGGTATATAAGAAGTTGAATATACATTTATATATGGTCTCTATCCCCAGAGATTCTATGAATTTTCCTCCTTATTTTCCATAGTGTGTCTATGAGATTTTTTTGGCTCTAATTGTTTATAAAAACTCTCAATAACCAGGTCTAATTGAAAATGGTATTTTTTTTGTACTCTAAATATTATCCCATATGGTTTCAAATTTAGAGAATCACCACATTGTCAATGTAATCCATTTTTAACCTAGTTTCCCAAGGCTCTAAAAATTTATTAATTAATTAAAAGTGAAGATAAGAATACATAATCCAAAAAGATACATGTAATCATATAATTAGATAAAAGAAAAATGATATAAGTACCTTAAATCATAAATTTATATGATTTGACCTAATTTATTCATTTTTTATACCCTATTATGTTCTTTAAACATACCATAAATATGTGATAAGATCCTTTATTACAGTTCGTAATGAGCTTACGATCAACCATAGAATATCCCCTAGAAGTTTCTAACATGGTGTACTATCAAAGTCCCACTCCTCACATACTATGTCGAGATGGATTTGATACTCAATTAGCCTTTTATTTTGATGAGTTGTAAGTGAATGTGAACCAAAGTATCATTCACTCACTAGTATCCTAATAGAGATGTAATTTATAGTAAAACTACATACTCAAAATTAAATGAAAATTCTAGGATTTCATCATATATATATTCTCATACCATGTTTTTTCACAAAAAAATCATGATTATTAATCCTTAAAAATAAATGACCCAATCCAAAAAAAACCTTTCGATTAGACTCATTGGATGTTCCCCACGACCTTCACAACCATGTTCAATGCTAAAAACACATTTTTTTTATAAAAAATATAAATATGCAATCGATTGATTTTATTTTTATTAGTTTAACAATATATCTCACAAATACTTAGACAATCAATGTAATGTAAGGTGTAGTGAAATTAAAAATCCTATAGATATGTAATATATTTTATAACTATTGTGAAAATTTAAATATATTGAAACTTGACTGGACTCCATTTTGTAATCCTTATAAGTTATACTCATCTTCATAATCTCTAAAATGGAAACATAAGAAAGCAGTGAGATTAAACACTCAAAATGTAAAAATTTCACCATCACATCCAAGGGTAGATTTTATGAAAATGACAAAACATGGTATGTAGAAAAATAGAATATGAAAACAACATGTTACAATAATATTTGTCCAAATATCTTGATGGATGGTTGTGAAATATCAAACCCAAAATGATGTACAAAAGAATTAGAGTGTTTAATAATAACTATGGGTTATTGTTATTAATCATAATCATAAATATTTTGTAAGAATTGGAATGACAATATATGTTTAAATTATGGAACAATCATAAACATAGTGAAATAAAAACACTGTGTAAACAAATATCCTTGCATCAGGTTTTAAAACAAAAATATATATTAAAATATCATGTCTTGTATTTTGTAAAATTGTTAAATTTTATTTTATGGACCAAAATAATAATAATTCATCCTGTGGTTAATAAAAAAATATCCAAACATCATGTTGCGAAGAAAAAAAATGACAACAATTATTTTTATGAAAGAAATTCCACCTATCATGATGTGATAAAAAAATGTTTATGCTTCAATTTGTAAACCAAAAAAATTTCTATTATTTAGATCTCCATTTCATGAGTATATATCATCATGTAATTCATTGGATTATCATATTATATGACACCCAAAAATAATTATTTTACACATATTTTTATTCTTAGAGAACATGAAAATGAGAAAAATTGAAACACAATATAATTAACCCATTGAAAAGTTATAGGTTTCATGAAAACAACCATATAAAATTTCATAATTAATCCATATAAAGAAGATGGATAGAGGTAAAAATCATATCACTAATATAAAGTAAAAATAATTAATTAAATTACAAAATGTTAAAAACATATTTTTCAAGAAAATTATGTAAAAAACATGGAAAAAGAGTGAAAATAACCATTTTAACATCGAAAGGCTTAAAAATTAGGTTTATCTTGAAAATAAATTTAATTAAGGGAATAGTGGTTTCACTGAAACAATTCATAATGGTGAAAGAACGTGTTCACATGTACAAACATTATATTAAAATTTTGAATTCTTTTTGACATAATCTTAAATGAAGAAGTTACAGGTCACTTTCAAAAAAATAAAAAAAAAGAAAAAAGAAAAACATTTCAATAAATTTAATTTATAAAAAAAATTACCATTAATAATTGATCCTTGAGAATTATGTCACAAAAATCTCATGTTAATGTGGATTGAAAGGAAAAAAATGGGTATTTAAGGAAAATCATTTCATTATTTTAAAATATCTTTCTTGAAATCCAACATCATAAAAAGGTTATTAAAGAAACCCATTTAAATTAGGAAAATGATAATTTAAATTTCAAAAGATATATTATGTAATTTTTTGAAAAATAAAAAAGGGTCCATCGACAAGAGTAAAAAACATGGATAGAAATGCCAAAAGACTTTACTAGTAAAGGAAGATAATTATTCATAAAAATAACATACTTTAATGGGTATAAAATTAATCAAGGAGTACGATTTGAATAAATATATTCATTTAACCTGGATAGAAAATTAAATCACACCATAAAATTTTATGGGGGAAGAAACCAAGAACAAAAATAACATTTTCATGATAAAACATTATAATTCAAGGAATGTGGTTTTGGTTAGAAATAAATCTTAGATAATCATATCTTAGAAATTGATATATGATAAAACGTAGAACATTATTCCATTATTTAAATACCTTATATTCATATTAAATTTTTTTTAAATTAAATTGATATAAAATATATACACCATAAAATGGAAACAAGTATTTTATATGAATCATATCTCAATGAAGAAAAATTGAGATGTCATGACCCTTACAGATTAAGAAATAATTTTAAATAAATAAATTGAAAGAGAAATCTTATAGTTGTTCATAAATTAACATTAATAATATATAATTATAGTTATTATATATCTAACAGTTATTGTATGCAATATTTATATATAATTTTTTTATGAAACATAACAAGTCTAAAAGAAATGAAATTTGGAGAAAACACCATTACCATTAATCCAACATACTCTAATGTGATCTATCCTACCACATAAAAAATTTCATTCTTAATTAATTATTTAAAATCCTATTAATACCTACCAAAAATTATTAAACTCATCTTAAATAATTATTTGAAAATAACTTTATTTCATATTTTTCTCATAATTAGCTATTATTATTATTTGTTATTTTTGTCCTAGTTTTACAAAAGTACTATTGATTATTGTTTATAGATTCAATGATTATAACAAAAAATTTATTATAGTCATTTTAAATGTTATTTTAAAATTATTTATATTCTACCAATTTCATTTCATAATTATTGTTTTTTTTTTGTGATGTTGATGTTAGTGGGGAGCTGGTTTCTATACTTTATAATTAAAAAAATGTGATCCTACAATTGGGATTATTATTATTATTACCTATATATAATTGAAAACAATATTTACTAATATATATTGAAACTACCTATTAATTATTTTTAAATATTCATCTATAATATAAATTTTTTCATTGTTCATATTGGTGATTAAATCAATGAAAACAATAACAAGATACAATATATGTGTTAGAACGTAAAAGAAAGTGATTATTTTTTATAATATCATTTCAATAAAATTTTAAGGATATTAACATGGCGTTTTTAATGTGGTAAACCATTTTATTAATTATTTGTATATAGAATAAAAAATACAGTGAAAAAAAATCATCACATTCCTTAAGATGGAATTCTGTAAGCACGCATAGGCAACACATTTATTCTCCATTGATTGAGAGGAAGATATTGAATGGATTAAAATTTAAGAGTGAAAATAATTTCCAAAATATGATATTTACAATTTAAATTTTCTTTGGTAAACATCACATTAAGGTGATGATGAAAATTTTATCATTTCTTTCATGATGTCCATAATTCGTACGTACGCATGACAACGTCTTAATTTTTAAAATGGTTTTGAAGGAATGCCAAAAATGGATATTCTATTAGTATAATAACATATAAAATTTATTATTAATACTAATTTTATCATAAATTTAGGGATACAGATATTTTTATGGAATAGAAGATGAAAACAATTTAGAGTTATTAGTAGGTAAAATTACCTCTCCCATTTGATCATACAGTCTTAGAGGATAGGATTTTAAATTTACCTCCATAAATAACTTTTAATGTCTCACAACAAGATGTAATTCAACCATAAAATATTCACACTGATAGGTTAATCATTTCCATAAATATCCTAAATCTCTCTAAGTCGATAATAAAACAGTAGATTCTTCCAAAATATAATTTAACCATTAATACTCTGTTAAAATCCCATAATATTCTATTTACCTTATTTATATAAAGTTCACAAACTAGAAAATGTCTTCAAAAAAATTATCACATAATCCCCAAATCATTTTCAAATACTACATATATCCATTTTATAAAACATAGGTTCCTAAAAAATTAATCATATTTCATCAACTCATTTACCTAAAAATTAAATTTCAACCTAACCAAGGACATCACATAGTCTAGTGGTATTGATTCACCCTTGTCACACATCAGTTGTCTGTTTGATTGTGGAGGCTTTGTCGGACGTGATGAGTTGCCACCCATCCTGAGGGTTTTCTTTTTTCTATAACTCTGTCAATCTTATAACATTCTCAAACATAATATAATATATTTAAAAATAATCGTAACCTATTTTAACCTCAATGTTTATCTCATACATTTCATTTAGCATCCCCAAAACTAATAAACTGTAATCATCATAGAGAAAAAATCGTATGAGCCGAAAAGGTTATCCATTACTTTTATTATTATGTCCACACAAGAAAAGATAATTCTTCCTTGAATAACAATTTCACCAAACAAAATCAAGGTGAAAAATACTAGAAAAAGTATTTCAAAGTGATCCCATCATCGAAAGAGCATTAATACTTTTACACATTTCATCATCCAAAAATCTACCATAACTCCTGAATCCATTATATGGATACTTTATAATCATCATTTATTATTCATGATATCCAAATCATTATTTCATATCATAATTTTTAATACTTATTTCTTACAAAAAAACATGTATCGTGTCTTATGATTCAATAATGTCAAATAAAGAGTCAATAAATAATCCATTCCTTTCATAGGTCATTTTTATTTTTCTCATCTTCAGTTGTAATGGTATTAGGTATTTCTAAGCATATATTTTCATGGTCCTACTGATCCCATCCATGAACCTTATTTGTAGGAAACCTATTTTCATAATTACCATACTCCTCACATTTGAAACATTCAATTGATAAATCAGAATGAACTTATTTCCCATTCATGGAGTCCACTAAATTATTTCTATTTCCTTGGAAGGTTATTGCTTTATGACCATCATTACAACATCTATAACATATTATCTTCCCATTAAAACATTTTACTAGGAGTTTATTTCCAAATATTCCATTAATATGTCATTGAATATACGTAGTTTTATGATCAATATTACCAGAACATCAATAGGGATTTGTTTCTCTAATATATGATGAATTATAAAAATCACTAAGGTTCAAGTGGTTAATCAAAAAACTAAATAGTTGGTTTAGAATAAACACAATAGTTCACATTATATCTACCATTTAATTGGGTTTCTTATTCCAATAACCACCACATTTTTGTTCACATACATAGATACTTTGGATCCATCTAGACCCATCCATTTACTAAATATAAAAAGGGTTAGAGTGAGTATATCAATAAAATCATCATTTACCATCATCTAAAGAGAATAAGCAGTATGATATAATTATTCGCGTTATCTAAAAGTCATTCAATTTATCTAAAATTACTATGACTATTTGTAATATGCTAACCATTGTGGTTATAGGAAAATTTTCACTCATGCATAAATAATACCCTAAAATATAAATTTATCTAAACTATCATTTGATACCAACTATAAGGCCCCAACCTTAAACATCATATAGTGTTGAGATGATTCAATAATTAAACTTTAATTCACAACAAGTATATTGTCAGGTTTAGAGATTTGGAGACTTATGGCATAACACACACATAAAACCCATAGAAATACATTATGGCCACATCCAATAGTAACCATCTCATACATAAAAAATAAATATTAAAAAGAAACATGGTTTCCCTTCATGTTAAATCATAACATTTACATGATCCAATCCTTGACTCTATTCTTTTCTAAATCTTGTGAAAAACATTTCAAAATGTTGGATGAGAATAAAAATCATTGTATGGGATACACAAATAAGTAAAACTCTTAGTCAGGGGGAAACATGTAAACCATTAATTATTTATCATAAATCAATAATTTTCACCATTAAAAAATAGAAATTACACTTCACTGAATATAATCTCGTTTCATATACTTTATTGTAATCAAAATATTACCTTAGAACTACAGAAAATAACATATAATATATAAAGATAACATTGGATATAAACATTAACATATGGAATACCATACAGTCTACATCCAAACATATAACTAAATGTAATAGTCTTATGGAAGACATCCATACCCAATGGATTAGAGGTTTTATCATAACCACCAATCTGTGGTTTATCAAAAAACCACCTATCGTTGGATTATCACATTACCACCAATATTTGATTTATCACATAACCAAAAATCCTAGTTCTATCACATAATCTCACATCTTTGTTTTATCACATAACCACCCGTCAAATGTCCATATACCATTATATAATCATAATACATAAAACAAGCATAACGAAAAAATCATTTCCACATTTCTATCACAAGAGATGATTTCGTGATATTAACATAATCAATCCATTATGAAAACCATTTTTAATATAAAAATACATGAAAAGGATATATTGTTTTTGTTTCATTTAGAAAACATTAATTCTTGTAAAGGAATCCAAATATCAAATAATTGTTGCGAAGGTGGAAAAGTTGTTGTCGCTATGTACATTAAAAACATTACTTTTTTCTTTTAGTGAAAAGATTTATAGAAAAATATTCCATTTTGAAAACTGTTGAATAAAATTAAAATTAAAAGGGTTTATTATACATCTAATAATATATGGAGAGGAATATTATAAAAATATGCCCCAATGAAAGGAGATTAAGACAATGTCCATTATAGTGAGTCTGGCTTGTCATGTACAACCATTATGTTTTTTAATAATATACTTAGGTTAATTTATAATTTCCTGATATCATTTTTAATGTTATTATTCCATTTAAATTTTTAAATACAATTTTATAATAATTACCTAATTATTTATGTTCATATCGGATGTTTTGTCAATATTTGGTACATGAGTAAAAAATGTACTTGTTTTGATGTAAATTGTTCATGTGATAATCATTTCATCATCTACAGAATAATATTCCTGATTTAAATTTAATATATATCAGGTAAATAATTATTTAGAATAATCCCTAATATCTGGAGATAAGAAATAAAATACATTGTTTATGGAGATGGTATGTCTGACATACCCGTGCATGATACTTTCATCTCTTTGATGTATTAGAAGAAAAATATTTATATAAAAATTCTAGTATTATTTAAATATCATATAGGTCTCATATGTTTAATTAAAGAATGCTTTACATGTTACATGTATATAAGGAATAAGTTATTTCGCATTAATGGGTTGGTAGTCCACCCTTCCTCAATCAAAATTATCGTATTTACACAACATGGAAAACATACATTTATGTTATAAAAAATTACAAAACCATAGAGATATATATATATATATATATATATAATCATATAAAAATATAGTTCTCATGATAATTTCCACCATGAGATATGGTAGAAGAAAATTTAACAATCGTCGTTTCGTGATGCAGTAGTTCATCGTAGATAGAAAGAGTAGGTGTGTTGCCCATTAAATGGAGGTCTGTGTATGTTTAGGTTTAAACCTTATCATAAAAACATCCTAGTATATTTGGGATAATGTTTTTGTTATATAGTCATAAAATAAGATGTGTATAGGGAGTGGATAATGGAAATGAAACTAAAATGCATGAGATAATGTGTTACCTCTTAATCAGGTAACTTCTTTTAGATTGTACCAAAATGCTTCATTAGGAGGATTTCATCACAATGGGAGACTTCTAGGATGAGGGAATTGATATTAGGAAGTGTTTTCAGAATAGCATGGATGATCCCAAGAGTTCTGGAAGTGTATGTATTAGAGAGGGGAGGGTACCTATTTATAGGAGAGGGAAGGGGCACCCTTGGAAAGTATTAAAATATTAAATTAATAAAAATTAATTATTTAATATAATGAATGAAACATGAGATATGTAGAAGCTAATATGAGCATAGTTAAAAATAATCTTATCAAAAAAAATTTATTCATGTATTTTTTTATTTTAAACCTTATTATTTCAGTTTACCATTAATTATTTATATTTTAATTTTAAAATATTTTTAGCATTAAATAATAATTTAATAAATTAGTATTTTTATTAAAACAACAATTATGTCAATTTTTACACTATTCATTTCATTGAATTTAAATACCATCCAAAAAGAGTGACAAATTAAAAAAATTAACAGTATTATAAAATGTCATATTAATTTTAAAAAATTGTGATGACCAAAAATATTTCATATAATATTTATTTTAATATTTATAATATTATTTATTTGATATTTCTCTTAATAAAACATTTATTATATCCCAGTTTTTTCAGTATTTAAGGAAATTATTCAATCTATAAAAATTCTAAATTAATTCAAATGATGTAGAAAATATCTAATATTTCTAGAGACTTATGTTTTTAGTTTCATCAATATTATAACTATATTAAAATTTTTATTATTATTTCAGATTAGAGAGTGACATGTTGTCACTTATTTTTTTAAAAATTCTTCTATCACATTCAACAAAAAAGTACATTAAAAAAATAAATTATGATCCCTAGTTGTTAAGGGTATACATTTATTCATAAAATATGATTTTATATTGGTGTTAGTGTAATTTTATTATCCTTATCATGGAATTTGTTACCCAAATTTTACTGCATTACCTTTAACTATGGTAAATTAAAATTAAAAAATATACTATTCATGTTGTCCAAAAATAAAATCATGATATTTACCAAATTTGGATCATACTATTCGAAATATTGAATCCATTTTTCCAAATTAGCTACACAGATCATTAAATAATTAATTTAAAATTAATTTCTGTAGTGAAAATGATAAAACAGGGTTTTTAAAAGTAAAAACAATAAAACGACTAACATTTGTTTATAACAAATGTCAATATGAAATTATATCCAATGTCCAATATTGGATTAAATGATAAAAAATTAATCCAATTATAATTTAAGACCAATTAAAATGATAATAAAACTATATAAATAAATTATACGAAAAGGCAATTTCTTTACTATTCATTAAAAAATTAATTTTATCAAAAAAAATATGTTAATTTCAACCAAAGTAAATTTTGATGTCAAGATTCCAAATAAGAAGTTTATTTTTACAAATATAACTTATGAAATTGTCAAATAATATATTAAAAAATGTTTTCCCTTAACATGTTGTAAAACTACCTTTTAAAATTATTGGAGTATTTTATGCATGAAATTGTATTTATTCTCATTTTAAGCCTCTAAAATTTATCCGATGAATGTAAAAACATTTAACAAACATGTGTAAACAAAATATAGAATCTATTTTGTATTCCCTCAAATACAATTACTAGGCCTTAACTACAATTTAAAATAATAATATAAATAATGTATTATTTTTCAGTATAAGTCGGTCTTGTGGTAAACATGAGATTTCAGAGAGACACATTATTGAATGTCGAGTATGCTATCAGAAAAAAATCCCCTTAAACATAAAATTAATTTCTTATTCATAAATATTAATTTAACTGAAAATTTCTTATTCTATAATTAACTAAGATTTTATAGCAGATGGTTAAATGGGTTATCACTGGGAGGGCCTATGACCTGCCTTTCCATCCTATGTGTGTGCATTAGTTGTTTTTTAATGTAATTGTACCTATGAGCACAATATATATATAAATTAATATTTTACAACTTTTAAGATATATTTATGATTTTATAAATATTTTTTATAATTATATACATTTATTTTTATTTATGATTACATAAATTTATATTTTATATTTAATGTAATTATGTTATTAAATATTAATTATGTAGGTTTTTCTATGTGTTTTTTTCATTGATATTTTTAGGTCTTTATCAGTGTTTTTATAACTCTATTAAAAATATTTATATGTCAGTGTTATACTATAATTTATTGAAAAAATAAATTATTATTACCCTTAACATTCTAGAACTCATAAAGATAGGTAATTATCATAAAATTTTAGATATTTAAAAACCCTTCCAAGTAATATAATTTTTCCTTAAATGAATTCAGATCTCTTGTACCATTCATGATATCACAAAATTCTACCTCAATTTTTTCACCCATTAGACCTTTTTAGATGATTAATGAACCTAAAAATCTATGTTATGTTATTATTTCGACTCCTATCTCATTTATCAATGTATTTATATTGTCCTAGAGGTGTGTACCCTCCCTCATGCATACATAGCACCACCACGTGTATCCACCTGTCGTATCCCATTCTTACTGGTCTTTGGGTTAGGATGACACTGAGGGAAATATGATGCTTTGGATGGATTAAAATATATTCCCCCCATTGGGAGATATCATACCCAATGAACAATGGAATAGAAGAAACTGAGAATGAGTATTATATTGTTGAAACATATTATGAATAATAGGACTTGGACATGGATCTATAAACCCAAAGAATAAGGAATCTAAATTTGATTAATGAGAGACAAATCATGCAGAATAGAAAATTACTGAGAGAAATAAAAAGGGGAGAAATTGGTTTCACCACAAATTTATATCTAAAATCACTCCCAAGTCGATGTTATCCAGAATGATGTCAACCATGGGAATGACCTAAAATATTTACTTTACAATATTCCCCATATACAGATTTTTTAATCCATTTTTTATTTAAAATTTATATACATTTTATTATTATTATATTTATTATTATTAGAAAATAATTTTTTTATATATTTTATTTTATTTATTAATCATTGTATAATTTTATAGATATTATTTTTTTCTAAATATTTTAAATTTCTTATATAAACATTGTTCATATTTTCTTAAATATATAAGATTGAAAATTTCTGTATGATAATGATTATTTATAAATATATAATATAATTAATTTATAATAAATTAGTATATTTATTATATAATTGAATTTCATTAAAAGATGAAATACATAATTTTAAAACATAAAACTTAAAATAATATAAAAAATGATTTAATAAATTTATCACAGTTTAATATTTCTATAATTTTGGTGACCTAAAAACATATGAATTTATTAAAATTAAATTTTTTTGGTAAAAAAATTAAAAAAATATTTTTTTATAATGGTTATTTGTATTATTTCTCCCAAAAATATATTTTTTCAATTTTAACCATTATAACCAAACAATATAGGATGAAAATATAATCAATTATTTTCATTCTCAAGGTGAATAGAAATTTATTTTTTTCTCTTGACATATCATTTCTTCTTCACGTATCTAAATTATTATTTTCTCCTTCACAAGAAATATTGTACAAGATTCTATAATTCTAGGATCATGGATTACTTCTTCTTCTTTATTAAGAAAGATATAGCACATGGATTCTCTTTATTATCGTTAAAGATAAGTGTTCATATCATACTCTATTTGATAGGTTGTATTATTCTCATTATACTCTTATCCTCGATGAAACAATAAATATATTACAAATATTACTTTCGATAAAACTACTGGGGTGTGTTTTTTAAGTATATTTGATTTATTTTTTTTGTAAATTTTGGGAGTGTGAGATACCAGAACCGCTTCATTTTATGTTGGTTGTAAAATGGTACACTTATAAAAAAACCGAGCATATAAATTATAAAATTTTGGAACATTATTTATTAGTTTAATTAACTTATTTTTTAATTCATAGTTCCAAAATTTTATCAATTTTTGCTTGTAATAGATTCTACCCCTTCTAAAACTTTTGCGGATTCATTCCTCTTTCATATCATCCACGGTTACAACTTTCAAATGGTTCTTCCATTTCTATTCATTCTTTATTTTTTCCAAATTTTTTCACACTAACCACCATTGGATTTCTTTAGGTCATCAATATTTTGATCTTTTTTTAGTTGAATTTGTCAGGAAAACAATTGAGATACACCCAAAATTATATTTAAGACCTATTCCTAGTAATGGGGAATCCCATAAATCTATTTAAATATCCACTCAGACATCCCATTACACATTAAATTCTATCATGACCAGTCTTCAAAACATCCAACTAACCCACAACGTACTAAGTGAACAAATGAATAAACACAGACCCCTACCTCTTGTTGGACTCACACATATAATGGTTATAAAAACTATCCTATAATTACTGGATTATTGTTCTACACAAAATCAAAATTTAAACCTAGATCAATACAAACATTTTTACCTCAGTTTATTTCATTTCTTGTCACCCTTCTATAAAATGATAAATTTTTCAGAATCATAACCAATAACAATCAAATATTGGGTTCCCATTTTTATAATTTTTATAACATTATACTTTGATGAAGAATATCTTATGTGTATTTCATTAAGTTTCTATAAATAGTTATTATTTTATGAAACTAATTTGTTTAATATGACCAAAAAATGGATTGATGCTAATAATATGAAAAATATGATGACTATGGTTTTAAAGTGTTTATCATGTTTACAATGAAGAATTAATTCTAACATTTTCAAATAAATTTCCCATGTTTATATAATCATTCTACCGAAAATATTATTTTGTAAAAGTTGAAAAACCATTTGATTTTCCCTAGAATATATCAGATCTATAATTATTGGACTTTACATTGGAAGAAACTGATTGTACACACTGATTGCGAAGATACAGTGTTTTAAGGATCATTTGAAATTAATAATACTAAAAATGACCAAGGAGATTGTATGGAATAAATGACATTGAAAATTGAATATTACCTTCAGGATTTAATGAATTGGTTGTAGTTGTTAAATAGGTTTTTTATGATACCATTGTATACTTGTTGTACTGGATATAAAAAATTGTCATCTATATTGATGTTATATAATTTAAAATCATGTAGTAGATGGAGAAGCACCATATTTACATAACTACATGGTCACTTAAATGGTATTATACCATTGGAAAATGAAATTCATTTTCAAAAATATAAGGCTAAACAAGTAATATAATCAATGGGAATGATCATTCTTAAAATAAATTCATGTACAAATGATTATATATTTTTTCGTAAGAGAAATTAATCTCAAAGAAAAATTCCATATGATTGACATAGACTAGTTAATAAAAGATTAATCATGTCCTTTAAAATTGGTTTGATGAATTCATATAATTCAATGGTTTAGATGACTCTTTATTTTAGGATATTGCTAGAAAATGTACATGGAACAGAGACAAAAAAATTAAAGATGTGAGATAATGTTACCTTGAAGACTATTTTAAATGAAGAAAAATTTATTATGAGTATTCTAAATTTAGGAAATGATATAAGAAACCTTATTCTTGAATTATTTAGGAATGGAATAAATAAATTTTGTGTATATATTAGTTCCCAAGGTACATGGCCAATTATGTTTGTAAATTATATCTTACCATTATAGTTATACATGATGATCAAATACATAATGTTATCTCTACTTATATACAAAACAATAAAATTTGTAAGGATATTTATGTCCATTTGGATCCATTGATCGACTATAATATTGATGTGGGATATTGTTGTTACAATGTATGAAGCTCCTAGAACGGATTAAATTACATTGGGAGCCATGTTATGTGGGATAATGATTGAATTTATTTCTTATATAAATTTGAGAGTCCATATTATTAATGGAATTTTATGCTTTCCATTTTTAAATAATAAACACACATAGTTCGGTTGAAACATTCAACAAAGAAATTTTATAGGAAATCAAATTTTTTTATCTATATGACATAAATTCAATTCCTTGACAACAATATTCAATGGGAATATAGAACATAGTAAAACAACATATCGACTAATGAGTAATCAAATATTTGAGAAATTAAATGAGAATGAAACTATTTTTTTGGCAAACCTTCTTAAAAAACCTTCTTATATTATGTTGGAAAATGATATCATTTTTCATTGAATTACTACACTTGAATTATTTGTATGTCAGAAAGTTTCTTAATGTCAGGCTGGTAGAAGAAAGATATATATGATAGTGTTATTGGATTGTTATAAAATGTTTCTAAGACTAAATTTGAATCAATTAAAAGTAATACATTATTTAATATGAAATAATGGATGATATGGAACTGGTGAGACATGTATGGTGGACAATTCTCTCTCAAACATCTTACACTCGATCTAGACATGAATTATTATTATTTCCCAATTTGCTTAAAAGGTGAACAATTATCAAATGTGTACTCATAAATATATGTAATGACATGTCAACAAATAATTTTATGTTATAACATCTATAATAACATGAATTAGATATTTTGATGTAAAATATGATTCCCTAAGAATTACATTACATTTTTTAAAAAAATATATACAATACATTAAAAAGACTCATATTATTCTTGAAAATAATAAACAATAATTTCATAGTCCCATAATATTTACATATCATGAATATAGATATTTCGATCATATTATAAGAATTTGAGATGTTCTTCCCACCATTATTGTTTGATATAATTGTCTACCTAATAATTTACTTAGTTAGAGAGTTTCAACAATTGGGACAACTCAATTATAGATAAATGTACACCCATTGAAATGAATTTGAACATTTGGAATAGGTAAATTTTGAATCAATAATATCAAAGAGTTCATATTGTAAATTCGAATATTTTTAAAGAAGCTACTTAATTTTTCACTAATTACCAATCTGATCTCGATAGCATCGGTCCCCCAATGTCTCATCATAGCAAACTCTTTATGAAAAAAAATATTTCTAGAAGATATTTTGTTTCAATTTATGTCATATATTGTGAGAAACCTCACGATTACATTTTTATAATAAATCATATGGTTTTTCAAATTTTGAATCCAACAATATAATTCTCAAATATTTAAATACATCATGGGTAAAGGATTAATATCAAATATATATAATAAACTATTTATAGGATGGTTTTAATATCCAATTTATAAGTCATAATAAAAAAACCAAATTAAATAATTTAATGATATTAATGGATACCCATGGGAACAAATGAACCTATTATATCTTTAATGGTTTTATAATTATTGTTAATTTTTTCTACATAAAAGAACATGATGAACACAATACGATGTGAAAATAGAGAGTTATTTTTATGAAAGAAGCGATGCATGTATCTTGGTACAAGGATATAAATCTTATTTTGTGAATATTTCAAATTTTGGAATCATTAAACTAATATACGAGTTGGATTATACCTTATTTTAAGTTATAATTTTCACTTGAAATTGGTTGGAAATAGTATTCTAGAGAAAGTAGGTGAATTGTGATTTATGAATTAGAACATTAGTATATAATTGACTAAGGATGAGCCACTCATAAATGCATCCCATGTAGTGTCGGCATACTATGTCTCAAATCCTATAGAAAGGAATTGGTCTGTTGTCCTATTAGTGAACAAAAATATTAGGGTCATATAAAAATTTAATTGACGATAACCCTTTCAATGGAATATGGATCCAGTATATAAAATTCCTATTATGTTAGAAGGATCAAAAAAAGATAGGATATGGAACCTCTATAGTGGATACAAATCCATTGAAAATTTAAAGAAAAAATTGATTTCAATGGGTAATTTAAATTATTTTTGAATATGATATTATTTTACTCATAATAATATGTGTTATCTTTATAATTTATGTAATCAAAATTTAATGTGTGACTACTCATGCAGATAATGAGATCTACACGTCATATAATATCCCGATTTTTTGAAACGTATGTTTTTGTTATTTATTGGTTGAAACTCTTGTTTCGGGCTTCAAGGGATGTCTTCTGAAAGTATGTGAGGTTTGGACGGTGTTTCATGGGCTCGGGGCATGAAAAAAACTAGGCAAGTCAAGCTAGGGCGCATGGCATGCACACAGCCAGGGCACACCGTGCGGCTGCCCAGGAAAACCGTGTGACCCCTCCTCCTATAGACAGTAGCATGCGCACAGTTTTCACAAGGATTGTCAGACTGTGCGGCCAAACCATGCGGCCTCATAACGTTTGGAAAAATTACAAAATGGCAACTCCGGGATTTCAATAACCCACTTGGGTTTTCCACTCTTTTCCTTCCTCTTCACCCTAGGCATGAACCAAATCGACCAAGAGCTCCATGTAGTCGATCTCCCTCATTTCAAAGGAGAATTTGGTGTCATTGGATGTGCATAAAAGCTCCGGGTAAGGTAATCCCATCCTTTCTTCTCTTTATGGTTTAGGGTTTGTATCTTTTCTCACTCTTGTTCTGATGCTCTTAAACCATATCTTTTGAATAACCTTCACATGTTTTGTAATAATGGTTTTTAAAATTGAAAATGTGAACCCTCACGATCCTCAGGGAATGTGTTGGGATTGACTTGACCAAATTTAGGGCCATCCATGGGATGCACCGACTTTCCCCGAGTTTAGGGATAGTTAACAAACAAGTGACCATGTTGTAATAAATGGTAGAGCCCTTCATGAATTTGTTGGAATGATTGGTTGATCTTGGAATAGAAGTTAGGTGATGCACCATGACTTGGAAATGAACTAAAGGTTATGTGGAATGTGTTGAATGGTTGATTCATGGAAATGATGAACATGTTGAATGGGTTATTGTGTAAACTGATTAAAGACCATAACGGGATAGGTTATTGGTTTAGTGTTGAATTCTTTGTGAGATAGGCATAACATATTGGAATTTGGTTAATGGTTAAATGATGTGAAATGGTAATGTGTTAATTGGTTAAGGCATGACGGGAATTCTCGTGTGGTTGTTGGGAATGGTGTTTGCCAAAGGGAAATTGTATAGTGGGTTGATGGTTACTTTTATATATAAGTATGTGCACAAGGCTCTGTAGAGTTGGGTATGACTTGAGGATCTACACCCATGGGTCGAGTGAAGACTGATGCTCTGAACTCCACCCTAAATGCACGGGTTAGGAATGAGGACTTATGCTCTATTCTCTTAACGGTTGCATCCACCCTAACTGAAGCTTAGAGGTGAGTATATGGTTTCTATGACCACCTGGATTGAGTCTTCGAGGTGAGGATATGGTTGCAATGTGGGGGTTAATCCTAGTGAGATAGGATAACGATGTGTTTACCCTCTTACATGTGATTTTTGGCCTTAGACCCATGTAACATAATGTATGTGATTAACCCTTGGAAATGTGATGAAATGGTAAGTGATGATAATTGGTGTGAAATTAAGGGTAATGGACGTGGAAATGGCTTTGGCTGAGAACTGGTTAATGGAACATTAAAAAATAACTTGGAAATTATCATTCATATTTCTTTGTAGGAACTATCTATTCATACTAGATATCTTGTAGACACTATTGGTGGTGGCCTACTGAGTTTTACTCACACCCTGCTCGGGATGCCTTTGGGTACCCAAGTAGACTTCATGTTTTCTGGTCAGGAGAAGGGAAAGTGTCCTTGCTAGATAATTGAGTGGACATGGGTAGCACATAGTGGAGGATCCAAACTTAGAGTCGAGACTATTTTGGGGATTTTGGTCGTTGTCCTTAGTTTGGGTTTTTTTGTTCACTCTTGCACTTGTAGTCTGACATGTCATATTTATTTTTTGGAAATGGTTGTTATACATGATCCTTGTATATTGATTATCATTTCCTCTATTGGTTTATTTTTTGTTGTGGATTACGTTGATAAAAAGGGGTTATAGTCTCCCAACATGACCATAAAGACCCCTGCTTCTAGTCGGCAGCCTTTGGTTTATGGGAAAGCGTGATTAATGTCATGTAACCACCCGGCTCGGAGCACCATCTTAGTGGCTTCCGGGTCGGGGACGTAAAAATGTGGTATCAGAGGAGGTCTTTCTTCTCTTTCTCTGAGGTCTTGTTATTTGGGATAGGTAGCCAAGGGTTAAGACGTGCCAGGCCTTGGTAATGAGCTCCTGCTTGGGAGATGCTAACCCAGGTACAGGGAAAACCCAATTCACCTTGGGTGGAAAATGTTGTTCTTGGTTTTGTGATGTTACAGTTGATGATATTTTACCATTGGGTGATGCACATGTGGTTTGATGTGACTGTTTTATGATATTTGGCTCGTGGACTTCATGACACTGGGATTTTCCGTCATGCATCATTGTAGGAAACTAGGGAGATAGGTGACATGCATTGTGTAATGCACACGCACGGGGTGGGTGTGTGAGGCAGGAAAGTAGGGTACATCATGAATTTCATGAAATTAAGAAATAATGAGAAGAATGAAATAAAACAAGTGGGAAAATGATGTTTAATGAAATATAAGGGTTTGAAATGAAGTGGAAAATGTTTTGTGAAATGTTGTGTGAGTTGGGTGGTAGTGCATGGTTGGTTACCCCATGTGGACCATGTCCCACTATAGGGATGGTCAGGGTGGTGAAATTGTGGTGCTAATGTTGTTGAATTAGCATATAAATTTGGTTGTTGTAGCTAGTAAAGAGCTTTTGGGGAAGATTTGAATTATTTATGGTATGCATGCTAAATCTCATACTTGGAAATGTTGAGAGATGCCACCACGATGTCGGTAACCTGTTGGGAAATGGGAGGATGTCACTGAGAAAACTACTCTGGTAGAAGAGCACGAAAATGTGGTGATAAATTAAGGTAGAGAAGACCAGTTCCGGGAGAACATCGCTCGCCTTTTGCAGATGATGGATCAGGACCCAGGGTGGGTTGCACCGAGTATGTTTGAGCTAACAATGGAGTTCTAGATGCAACACCCTCCGACCATCATTGGAAAGGGTGGGCCAAAGGCAGCAGAGTTCTAGTTAGAGTCTGTCCAGACGATACTGGATCATCTTGTGACCCCTTTTGATAAGTGAGTAAAGTTGGACACATATATCTTTTGGGGCCAGTAAAGGTGTTGGTTAGAAATTTAGGCTCAGACCGATCACGATGAGGGGATGTCATGGTTGTTTTTCTAGGAGATGTTTCTGGAGCATTTTTACCCAGAGACTTTAAGGCAGGAGCGGGATGCAGAGTTTTTGAGCCTAACTCAGGTATCGCTATCGGTGATGGACTATGCGAGTCTCTTCACTAATTTGCGATACATTTTTACAGTGTTATGAGGGGAAGAGGTAGCGGTAGAAAAGCATTTCTAGGATGGTTGAGACATTAGATCAGTTTTCAAGTAAATATCTTCCGCCTGAAGAGGTTTGCAGAGGTGATGGATCAGGCACTCATCTCTGAAGGGAACCTGAAGGGAGCTTTGGGTGGTGGTCTTGTCATGCCAGCTAGGCAAACAATTGGTGCATCTTCTGAAGGTTTGAAGTCTAGTTTGGAAAGATTACAGCAAGGTGTTTAGAAGGGAGAGTCAGCCTCTCAGAGTGGGAACTAGGTGTTCTGTTATTAGTGTGGTAGGACGGGTAATTTGCATGGCCAGTGTCCTTGACCTCCAGTTGAGTGTCGTTCGTGTTGCAGGATGGGAAATGCGCAAAGGAACTGCATTAAACCTCAGTAGGTGGAAGAGTATGATGGTGAAAAGAAGGTACCAGGTACAGTAAGGGGATGAGTTGCCCCATATCAGGCAGGTAGTTGGAGCACCAGGGGCCATACGAGAAGGGGTGGTAGACGTGGAACTCTGGGGAAAGATCGCTCATGCCAGTAGGGTAGTGCAGCGTAGAGTTCCCAGGATGGAGCCCGGGGTAGAGGGGAAGGTCAGATTCAGGCAGTTCAATTTGTGCCTAATGATGGCGAGGCCGGACTGTCAAATGTTCGATGTACGATCCTTGTAGCTTATACGTTTTCTAGTGTGTTTTTTGACACAGTTACCACACTATCTTTTATCTCTGCACAACTAGTGGTAGTGTTGGGTTTACCTATGGAGAGGGTGTATGGAGTTATGATAATTGACACTCTGTTGGGGGTGTGGGTTGAGGATATCTAGTAGTGTAAGGGTTGTGCCTTGGAATTTGGTGGGTATCATTTTATGTGGGACTTGTTTGTTCTTGAGATATAAGGGTTTTACCTAATCTTGGGAATGGATTAGTTGGTGTGGTATTGGGTGCACATAGACTGTTATCATCGCATAGTATCATTCAGGTCCCTTGACAGTGATGCTTATGTCCACCTTATTGAATGGGATATTCGAGCAGGGTGTGTGGGGAAGTTTTTCAACAAATGTGGGGACTCACAGCTCAAGTTTCATGTCTCATTCAAGATGATGATGATGGAGGGAAACAATCTAATGTTCCTCCTTTGGTGAATCTGTTTCAGGACGTGTTTCCTCAGAATTTCTCAAGGTTACCCCCTGAGAAGGATGTTGAGTTCACGATCGAGTTACTGTCAGGAGTGGAGCCAGATTCTATTTCCCCATAACGATTGACACCAGAAAAACTCCAGGAACTGAAGTTTTAGCTTGAACAGTTGTAGCGTAAGGGGTTTGTCCTTTCTAGTACATCTCATTGGGGACCTCTCATGCTTTTTTCAAAGAAGGTCGATGGTTCGTTGAGACTGTGTGTTGACTATTGAAGTTGAATCAGATGACGTTGAACAATCGGTACTCTCTTCCTAGAATTAATGACCTATTAGATCAGTTAAGTGGTGCATCGGTGTTTTCTAAGACTGTTCAGATATCGGGTTATCATCAGTTGAGGGTGAGGTCTTTCGACATACTACGGACAGCTCTCCAGAGTCAGTACAGGATGTTTGAGTTTGTGGTAATGCCTTTTGGCTTGACCAATGCACCGGCAGTGTTTATGTCTTTGATGAAATAGATCTTTCATCCCTATATAAATAATTTTGTGGTTGTCTTTGTTGAAAATATATTAGTGTACTTGAAAACTCATGACGATCATGCCCAACATCTTGAAATCGTCTTGGGTACGCTAAGAGAGCATGGACAATACACCAAGACATCCACTTGTCTATTCTGGATAGCTGAGGTGCATTTTCTTGGTCACATCATCTCGGAGGCAGGTGTGTCAATGGATCTAGAAAAGGTGCTGTCAGTTGTATCTTTGGAGAAGTCGAGTAGTGTTTCTGAGGTTTGGAGTTTTCTAGTTTTTTCCGTGTACTGCCAAAGGTTCATTCAGGATTTCTCTCGCTTGGCATCACCACTCTAGATCTTGACTGAGAAAGGAATCAGGCTCGAGTTGCCTGAGGCTTCTGAGAACTCCTTCCAAGAGTTGAAGAAGCCGTTGATGACCGCACCGATCTTGATCTTACTTGAGCTGGGTAAGATGTACATTGTGTTTTGTGATGCATCCAGAATTGGACTTAGGGCTTTGTTGATGCAGGATGAGCGGGTTGTGGCTTATGGGTCAAGGTAGTTGAGGACCCATGAGCAGAAATATCCCACTCATGACCTTGAGTTGGCTGTAGTGGTGTACGCCTTGAAGTGTTGGAGGCACTATCTATTGGGAGAACGGTTTAATGTGTCTACTAACCATACAAGTTTAAAGTATATTTTCTCAATGCAAGATCTAAATCTCTAGCAGTGAAGATGGGTTGAATATGTCCAGTCTTTTGACCTTGAGTTGGTGTACATGTCGCGAATGGGAAACGGTTTTGTTGACGCTCTAAGAAAGAAGGTTCGGAATCAGGTGGTTCAAGAGTCCACCACCGAGTGAAAGGTGATGGCTTTGTTTGCAGAGATGCACCTAGAGGATCTGAAAGAGTGTGGTCATGTCAGTCTTTCTTCTTTAGTGATGGATTCAACACTTTTGAGTTGAGTTAAGGAAGGTCAGCTTTATGATCTTGAGTGTTTGATCATGAAGGAAAAGCATAAAGGTGGGGAACTACCTTCTGGTTGGGCCGTCGGTGTGGAAGGTGTTGTTCATGTTCATGTTTCAGTAGTTGTGCCAAAGTTTGTGCGGGAAGAGTTGATGCGTGAGTTCCATGCATCAAAGTGTGAAGTGCATCCTGGTTTGATCAAGATGTATTGTGATCTCTGAAGGTAGTTTTGGTGGCCTGGAATGAAGAAAGAGGTTGCGGGAATTGGGGCACGATTCCTTACCTTTCTACAGGTGAAGGCTGAGCATCAATGCACATGTGGTTTTCTACATCCATTGCCCGTTCCCGAATGGATGTGGGGTGATGTAATGATGGATTTTGTCGTTGGTCTTCTGAAGACTCTACAAAAGAATGATGCAATCTAGGTGGTTGTGGATCGGTTAACGAAAGTGGCTCATTTCATACCGATTCAAGAGACCTTTATAGTCGACCAGTTGGGTGAGATGTATGTTTGGGAAATTGTGAGGTTTCATGGTTTTATGCGGACCATAGTTTTGGACTGAGATCTGCGTTTCACAGTGTGTTTCTGGCAGGGGTTGCAGATGGAGCTTGGTACACAAGTGTTTTTGTGTACGGCTTTCCACCTGCAGACGGACGGGCAGTTGGGCCGTACGATCCAAGTGTTGGGAGATATGTTAGGAGCTTCTATCTTGGACATTGGTGGCTCTTAAGAGAGGCACCTATTACTAGTTGATTTTTCCAAAAACAACAGTTTTCAGGCTACAATTCAAATGCCACCGTTTGAGGTTCTCTACGAGAGGCCATGTATATCTCTGTTGGGTTGGCTAGAGGTCGGTGAATCTGAGTGGTTGCGGCCTTGTCTCGTGCAGGAGACTTCAGGGAGAGTTATGTTAAACAGGAAGCAGATGGATATGGCTCAGAGTAGGCAGAAGTCGTATGTAGATTGGAGCTGTAGACCTCTTGATTTGCGATGGGTGATAAAGTGTTCCTTGGGGTGTTTCCATGTTTGGGTCTGGATCAGATTCGAAAGCAGGGTAAGTTGGCGCCAATGTATGTGCGACCTTTTGAGATTGTGGAGAGAATCGGACCAGTGGCTTACTGATAGGCTCTTCCGTAGTGGTATGGTGGGATGCATGATGTGTTTCATGTGTCACCGCTTCAATTGTATCACCTTGACCCATCTCAGGTGGTTGATGTGAATGATGTGGAGATTATGGTTGATGCGTCCTTTAAGGAGCATCTGGTTTGTGTGGTGGTTCATAGTGAAATGGTCTTGCGAGACAAGGTTTTGTAATTAGTGCAAGTACTATATCAGCATGGGAAAGTTCAGGAAGAATCATGGGAGTGGGGATCAGATATGCGGGCTCAGTGACCCCAAATTTTCTCTTCAGTGGAACAACGAGGCTCAGAAACTCGGCTCGAAGAGAAGTCGTTATAAGGTGGTGAGGTTTTAAGATCCCGGTTTTTGGAAAGGTATTTTTTCATTATTTTTTGGTTGAATACCTTGTTTCGGGATTCAAGGGATGTTTTCAGAATGTATGTGAGGTCTTGGGGGTGTTTCAGGGGCTCAGGGAACGAAAAAAGGAAAGCCGATCAAGTAAAGCCAGGGCGCACGGCCTGCGCATGGCCATGGAAAACCTTGCGGCCTACCCTTGAAAACTCTGTGGCCCCTTACTGTTTGGAAGAATTACAAAATGGCCACTCCTGGATTTTAAGAACCCACTCAGGTTTTCCTCTCTTTTCCTCCCTCTTCACCCTAGGCATGAACCAAATCGACCAAGAGCTCCAAGAGGTCGATCTTCCACATTTCAAAGGAGTTTTTGGTGCCGCTGGATGAGGATCGAAGCTCCGGGTAAGGCTAATCCCATCCTTGCTTCTATTTTTGGTTTAGGGTTTTTATCATCTATGCATCTTGTTCTGAAGATCTAAATCCATATCTTTTGGGTGAGTTTTAGGTTGAAGCTCCAACGGTTGGTCGAATCAAGGTCTAAGGTCTCGATTGAGAGTGCGTTCAACCGCAGTTTCGAGGTAGGTGGTTATAAAGTTATATCCCATTGTTATTTGGGTATTTTTTCATTTTTTGTTGTGTTCTTGTTTCCCCATGGTTATGTTTTGAATAAACTTGGCATGTTTGGTAATAATGTAATTTAAAATGGAAATTGGGATCCCCCAA
Source organism: Viscum album (assembly GCA_963277665.1). Classification (NCBI taxonomy): domain Eukaryota; kingdom Viridiplantae; phylum Streptophyta; class Magnoliopsida; order Santalales; family Viscaceae; genus Viscum; species Viscum album. Next base: position 1,225,204,884 of record OY728127.1, on the reverse strand, counting down.
GATCCTCATGGGATATGTTGGGATTGACTTGACCTAATTTAGGGCCATCCATGGGATGCACTAGAATTTCACTAATTTAGGGATTGTTATTAAACAACTGACCTTTTTGTAATAAATGGTAGATCCCAAGAAGAATATGTTGGCAATATTGGTTGAACATGGAATAGAAGTTAGGTAATGCACCTAGACATGGAAATGGCCTATGGATTATGAGGAATGGGTTGAATGGTTGATTCATGGAAATGATATATGGGTTGAATGGGTTAATGTGTAAACTAATTAAAGACCATAACAAGATAGGTGATGGGTTTAGTGTTGAATTCATTGTGAGATAGGCATAACACATGGGAATTCTGTTAATGGTTAAATGATGTGAAATGGTAATGTGTTAATTGGTTATGGAATAGTGTGAATTCCCGTGTGGTTATTGTGAATGGTATTTTCCAATGGGTAATGCTATAGTGGGTTGATGGTTACTTATATATATATATATATATATATATATATATATATGTTCACATGGCTTGGTAGAGTGGGTTATGACTTAAGGATCTACCTCTATGGGTCAAGTGAAGACTGATGCTCTAAAATCCACCCTAAATGCACGGGTTAAGAATGAGGACTGATGCTCCATTCACCTAATGTTTGCATCCACTTGGACTGAGGCTTCAAGGTGAGGATATGGTTGCTAGGACCACTCGAACTGAGGCTTTTAAGTGAGGATATGGTTGTTATGTGGGGGTTAATCCCAGTGAGATAGGATAACAATATGTTTACCCTTTAACATGTGATTGTTGGCCTTAGAACCAGGAAACATAATGTATGTGATTAACCCTTGGAAATGTGTTGAAATTGTATGTGATGATAATTGGTGTGAAATGAATGGTAATGGAAGTGGAAATGGTTTTGGCTCTGAACTAGTTAATTTCAAATTATATAATTGCATTGAAATTATCATTCATATTCCTTTTCATGCATTTTCTGTTCATACTGGATATTTTGTAGACACCGTTGGTGGTGGCCTACTGAGTTGTACTCACACCCTACTCGGGCCGCCATTGGGTACCCGAGCAGACTTCATGTTTGCAAGTCAGGAGAAGGGAAATGGCCCTTACTATATAGTTGAGTGGACATGGGTAGCACATGGTGGAGGATCCAGACATGGAGTCTGGACCATTTTGCGGATTTTGTCCATTGTCCTTATTTTGGGTTTTTTTTTCACTCATGCACTGGTAGAATGACATGACGAATTTATTGTTGTAAATGGTTATTATATATGTTTCTTGTTTATTGATTATTGTTTCCGCTATTGGTTTATTTCCGTTGTGGCATACTCTGATAAAAACGGGGTATAGTCTCCCCACATGACCACAAAGACCCCCATTGCTAGTCGGCAGCCTTTGGCGTATGGGGAGGTGCGCTTAAAGTCATGTAACCACCCGTCTCGGAGCACCCGCTTAGTGGCTTCTAGGTCGGTGACGTTACACTTAATAATGTAACCAATCCCGAGTAAGAATAGATAATTAATGTAGAAATTGTATAATTGCTAGGGTATCAAATAGATGTTGAATAAATGATACAGCAATTTTTTATCATCACTGTGTTATATAATATTATCATGGAAAAATCAAGGGTATAAAATTTTAGGCATGATGGAATTCATGTGGCCAACCTGTTGACCCCAACAAGTCAATATTTATATGTTATGTTGGGGTCAACATGAGAATGCAGAAGCTAATTGACATAGATATGTGTAACCATGTCCATGTATTGAAGGAATTCCTTTAGGAATTTATAAATTTATGTTATGATTAACATTCACTAATTTATGGAAATATTATATGTTGAACCATTTATTTATTATTCATTATCCATTATTGGGTTTGTTCAATTTAAATGATATCCTTAGGAAATTTGTCTTTGTTTTCACTGAAAAATCTCATAGAGTCTTCTAGAAACATATTATAATTAATCATTTCATGGATGTTGATTGGAAAGTAAATCCCCATCCACCAGTTATATATGAAAACATTTTAAAAATGGATACATGGAATGAATTGATTAGTCAATTTGAGGAGAAATCATTCTAGATAATATATAAAAGATAGTATTTTATTTGACCTTATGTTTTTATCCAAATATATTTAAAAATAATAATTATGAAATAGAAAAGGGTTTTATAAAATAAAAAATGTGAGTAAAAATCAATGTACACCTTTTTGACAAAAGGATGGGGTATGGTTCACGTGAAATGTTTTTTTATAACTATAATAAACCTTTTACGTGATGTGAAACAAAATATATTTATATATTGATATTTATAATGATGAATAAATATCTAAATACTCTTCTATCAGAGAACATTTTATATTGATGGAGGATTGTATAAATAAATATTGCAATCTTGGAAATAAAAATACACAAGAAGTATGGGATGCATTTATACTTATTACATAATAGTAAATAATTATTATTTCTAGAACAATTACATAAATATACTTTTTTATATTTGTATCAATTTTTATGGTTTAGAAAAAGAATCAGCAATGATCATACCTGAATTAAAACTAATTTATATTGCTTTGATGAATCTAAAACAATATGGACAAAATCTAAAAGTTGGTTTAGGAGTGTCACCTCAAAACATATTTCATGATAAAAATGTATAAGGAGATACATATGAGATGTTTAAATAACTATAAACCATAATATATTCTTGGAAACATATTATTTTTGTGTCTTATTTCGTTATCTAATGTAAGAAACATTATCAAAGAAAAATAGAATTGGATGAAATATTTGTACACAATGTGCCAAATGAAACCCTTGTATTTGAGGCCAGCCTTTCCCATCAACAATTTACCTTACCTGAGGTAATAAATGTTTTCATTACTCTTTGACAATAAATGTGATTCAATACACATATAATAACGCTATATAACAAATATTCTACAGGGCAATGTTATCTATAATATATATCCATCAACACCAACATGTTTCCTTCTTATGATGGGTATGGTGTATAATAACTCAAGAGACAATATAAACACCAAAAACACCCAAAATATCCCATGAGTGTTAAGATTTAAGTAGATAATGATCAGAGAACTGTTTTTCATACTCTCATTGATTATCTACATGTTACTATGTTCTATACTTCAATGATACATTTAATATCATTTCCCTAAAATATTATAAATAAACATGAGGTAGGTTATTAAAAAATTCAAATGAACAAACATGGGCAATTGAAGAAAAATGTTATGAAATGTTGTGTAGTATTATATATGTATAAAATAAAAGGGAAAAAGAAAGTCTTATCACTACAATATAGAGAATTTACTAAGAAAATCAAATGATATTATAAGGGTACCTTCTCCACAATAGTTCCACTACCGCATTTATTAATATTCAAACCTCATGCATACACCATATTTAAATATCTAAATATTTCAAAAATTCAATATGGAAAATAAATTTTTGGTGCATCTATTACCTAACTATTGGCTTTAGAGACTATAAATGAGATTATATTGTTTGAATAACTGAGAGTCTCAGTTGTGTATAGCAACAGTAGATACATTTTCATAATTTGTATATCTAAAAAATAATCTACTATAATTATTATAGTTAATTAATAATCATATATTCCACATTCAAATATATTTCTAAAATATAAAGGTAAAAATCAATGAATTAATATTTGGACTCATTGATCCATGAATCATTACATCAGAAGAAATTTCATTTGAATTGGATGAAATTGAAAAGGGAAAAAGATGAACTAAGTGAGGTGTTTTAGAAGATAATTTCAAACATAAAAATATTCTCGATTCCCATAATACTGGGGTAAAATATTAAATTTACTCATATAAAATATATCTTTGTTGTTTACTAATTAAATTTGTAACATCCCTTGTTTTAAATCGAATGAGAATTCTAGGGGATATTTAATTATTTATTTACTAGACAAAATATTTTTAAAACACACATTGGAACTTCATTCTGATCATTGTGACATTGAGATGTGTTATTTTTTAGGATATTTAATTAGATTACATTAAATAAAAAATAATAGTAAATTAGAATCTTTATTAATATGAAAAATATTATTTTCGTTTTTGTTATAATTATTTTTGTTACTATTATTTTTGTTGTTGTTTTTGTTGTCATTTATTAGGATATGTTTTCAGATAACTGAAATTGTTCTCCCTCATCCCCTTACCCTCGATGCATGGAACCCCCAACCTGAACCCCCTCTTGTATGACTCCCTCTCAGGATCCATCCTTCCATAGCTATTTTCGATAGATTTTATCCTGTTTCATGTTTATTGTCATGAGGTAAGACACTTTGCGCCCTCCCCTCTACATTTCCAGCAGATTTGTGGTCTCCCCATAGCTTGGAGAGGATTATTAAAACTCTAGGTATTGGGGTAATATTTTTTTTTTTGTGATTATATCAATTATATGTCATATTTATGGCTTCTCAAGATGTATTCTATCATATTTCACCATTTTCCACTGAAGATAAAGAAGATTGGTTCGTTTCGGCCAACGATCATTTCTATGAGGTGTGGTTTTTACATGATACCTTATTGCCCCTATTTAATTTTGGGTTTTTAAGTGAATCTAAGTCCCTTGTAATTTTTAGGTTAGTTAAACATTATTGTAGTGTTTTTGACTTCATAACAGTTGTTTTAGTGTGTTGGGTCTCCCTTGATGCAGGATTGACTTGTCATTTAAAAAAGCGAGTCACCACATACACATCGATAGGTATATTTATATCTAATTTTTCTTATTATATTTATATACATCCATGTAGGTGAACACACATACATATATATAAATATATATATGGGGCTTGTTGTGATTACATATAATTTGAAAATTCATACACGTATGAACAGAGTGGGTGTATACATATGAGCCTATATGTAAGGATCCACTTGCACATATTCTTGGCCATTCCAATATTTTCATAAGGGATATGTATCCTTATATATATCTAAAGGTGCATATGCACGAATGTGGTATCAGTAGCTTCGACATTTCATTAATAAAAGTGTAATGTGCCAAAGCATTCAACTTACACTACTTCATGGGGTAAAATCCCATTCTCTTGCCCTTAAATTTAATAATTAATTAATTAATTACATTCACATATTCTATGACTTAATTCGATCTAGATGATGTGTATAATATATGATTTTTTATGATAAAGGATTTGTTTTCTAATAAAAGTCATGTTTTTTATAGTAATACTCCTGAAATAGTGGTGCGTTGTCTTCAAAAAATCACAATGATAATTAATATTTATTTAGATTTATTATCCATATTTTTAAGTAGTTATTTATGCATTGTTATCACTATTGTAATGTGAAAGTTTTAGAACATAGCTCATATAAATGTTCTTCAATAGAGTTTCCCCCATGAAAATAAATTTTAAATGAACCAAGAAAACTTATAATTTCATGGACCAATTTTTAATTGGGATTAAACATTTATGTGATTTCCCATTTCTAATGATACCTTCTAGGAATGTGGCTTGTTTTATAAAAGGAGTTTCTTGTTTAATTAAATGTTTTCCTCAATGTAGGTAGTTCCCCTATTAACCATGGAACCTATTAAGTGCCTCTTGATCCATGAAAAATAATTTCATTCCATCCCTAAAATGAATTAAATGGATTATAATGGAATGTCTTCAAGGGATGGTAAGTCCATGCCCCTTTTCTTATGATTATGAATAGTGCCTATTATATTTGGCCATATTCTATTATTGGTTGGGTTGAGATACATCCCTCTAACATTATATTTAAATTCTTATGCTTGATTTCTTGAATTAAAAAAATTCCATTATTGTTATGTTGTTATATATAAATGTTATTTCCTATTGTGATATGTGTATTTCAATACTTATTTCATTGTTCCAAGTTCCTTGTGATATTCTTATTTATGGATATTTCTTATTCTATATCAATGATCTTGTAATTAATGAATGGTGTTGCAGGGCTTGATATCCCAGGCCTTCAAAATGTCTGATTGACATGTGAGAATAGGTATGTTGATGCATTGTGACTTGGTTTATATTTCATTTCATATGAAAATTGCTTTATGATTCTTCTATTTCGAAGTGGATTCAAATATATAAAATACATGGTTAGCATTTGATATTGAGATTCTTCTTTGATGGGATTTGTTAATTGATATATACATTTATTAGATATAATCCTTGACTATGGTGTTCTAGGCTTCTATGAATCTCTCAAAATGGACTTGGAGAGAAGGTGGAAACATTATTAAGGACCTATGGATAAAATGACTATGTTCATTTTCATATGACTCGAGGGAATGGGGTGGTTCATTATATTTCTAGGATAGGGTTTCCCAGAATGCATCTTATAACCCTAAGTGATATTGGTTACCTAGGGGAGAAACCATGGAAACACATTTTCTAAAGATGGTTACACCATGCATTGGGTGATACTCGGTCCTGTTTGTGAAATACCTTGGACAGACTCAGAGTTAACCATGCTACACATCGATACATGGGATGCCATAAGGGTCTTTGAGGATGATATAATTTGTATTTTTTTATCAAATTTCCATGTTTCAATATATGAAATTCATTATAGATCTACTGGCCAGGTATGAGACTCCACACCTAGATTTGACATCTGTTTTGGATTACATTTTCATTTTGATTGTTGAATCATATGAGATGCATTATTAATTTTTATTATATATTATTCATTCATTTGAAATATTTACATTACATTTATTGAACACTTATGTTATGACATGGGATTCAGACCCCAAACCAAATCACAATCTTAGGGAAATGAATTTATAGGGTGGCATTTTACTACTGGATCATGTATATATATCTTTCTTCTCACATGTGTACATAATAAACATATATCTCAGGCTAAAGTAGGATGTACGGGATGGGTATCCAGTTAGGAACTCGAAACAAGTTTCTATTATTAATTTCTTATCACTATTCATTTAATATATATGGCACAATTTTTAATTTATATTTCATTTTATTGATTGGGATAGACAACAGTGGTAACAACTTACTTTGATTTTTTTTACACCAAATGTATGATCCAAGACTTTTCTGGAGTCATATTTGGATTGATTTCAGGTTCTTTTTGAATTTTTTATGTAACTTTGTTTTGGATTAATGGCTTTGGGAGCGTTTGGGTGGTGTTTTTAAGAAAAAATAATGGATAGCAGGCAATGGATAGATTGTGAACGGTTTGAAAAATCAATGCAACTAAGTTGTTCCAACCATGCAGTCCTAGATAGATATGTCCATATAGTTGGCATACAGATTTCCATAACTATTCACCCATTCCCAAGAAACAATCTGCGCTGTATTAATTACCCAAAAATATATTTTTAAAATCCCTCAAACCCCCGAGACTCCCATATTTTGACATTATATTGTCCTGGACAAATACTAGGTGATCACATAGCCTTTATAAGGGAATCCATAGTGATTTGAACATCATGCAAGGAGATCAAAATCTCGGATTGAAGATCTTCTCTCTTCCTGGAATGTCGATTTCATCCTCTTGCTTCTCATGTTCATTCCTCTATCATTCCTTGAACTTTTCTTGGATGTTCTCCACCATTTAAAGGGTTCAAAAACCATGTTTTGAGACCAAGATCTAGGATTATTAATCTAGATATATATTTTCATTATCTTAATGCCTTTTATCATAATTTTGGTTTAGGGATTTAGATATGGGGCTTGATCGAGGACATTGTGCCGCTCAAATTTTCTGGATTTTTGTTGGGCTAACATCCATAATGATATCGAGGTATGTGGTTTAAATAGAACTCTCATAGTCCTGAATTTTTTATATGATTGTATGTTTATTTATGTTACTGCTTCCCATTCCAATTTGAATCCAAAATTGGAGTTATTAAAAATATGGAATTGACTTGTGATTTTCTTGGTGATTAATTGATAATTGAATCATAGAATAAAGGGGGTTTCTCAAAAATCTATTATTTTGATATCAGTTATTAGTTGAGATATTGTAATTGATATTTTGAATAGATGTTGTTAAGATAATTAATAGATGGAAATTAATTATGAAATGATGTTTGACTATGTAAGATAATTAATTGTGATAATTAATTATGTTTCAGGATGTTGATCCATGATAATTAATTGTTTTAATAAATTGTGAATTATTTATATTTAATATGGATAATGTATTGTGAATAATTAGTTATGCACTAAGAATTGTGTGGATTGATTAATTAATTCATTAATTAATTAATGGGTTATGTGCATTAGTTAATTGTCAAAATAACCAATGTCATTTGAAAGGATTAAATAATAATTTGATTAATAATCGATTGATGTGGCTAATTATTTTGAATTAAATAATAATTTAATTGATTAGATTTTTTTTGGGTTCTAGACATGGCGTTCTAAACATTTTTGATGTTGGGAAGTGTAAATGGAATTCCACCCCAATAGTCATCGATGCTTGTGATTTTCATGTTCCTGGCATGGTGACCTACACTTAATGAGATATAGAGTTATAGGCATTGCCACCTACAATGATTGAGATTTGGGGTGATGGACATGAAATTCCACACCAAATGAATGATAATAATGAAAGATGAATCAAATGGACAACATGAACTGAAAATGGGCCTAATATGATGATTAAATATTAAATGACAATGTGATAAAAAATTTATTATGCATTGTATTTATTTATCAATAATACTGTATACAATATCTTCATATTGGACTTGATTTAGAAACTATTTTAGGTGGCCTACTGATTTGGGATCTCACCCTATTCAGGACACCTGATTAGCACCTATGTAGACATTTTTGTTTTGGGAAAGGGTCATGCAAATGTCTTGGGATAGGTTGTGTTTGGGATTGAAGCATGGGAGAGGGAACTAGATGTGGTTCAGGACCGTCTTGGGAGTTGTTGTGTCTTTAATTTTAGTTTCAATGTAGACACATGACATTCTCATTGTTGTTGAAAATTTTTCAATTCAGTTGAGTATTGTATTTCATTGTTTTAAATATCTTATGAATTGCTATTGTTCTCTTTATTTGTACAATTCTGAATTTGGTTATTGATTTGTTGATTCTGTTGGTCTTTTATTCTGATAAAAGAGGTTATAGTTTCCACAAGACTAACTTACCAAACCCTCGCTTCTAGTCAGCACCCTATGGCATATAGAGAGGCACACATGAGGGAATTTGGACAACCAGCTCATGAAATAGTTTAGTGTCACCTAGGTTGAGATGTCACAAAGTGGTATCAATGTAAGGTTTCGATCCTCCAACCTATGGATTTTTCTTATGGATAAACACTATGGATCTTCATACAACCTGTTTCTGATCCATCTCATGTGTGTAGAATGTATTTCCCTAGAAACTGAAGTCATCATCTCCTAACTCTCCTAAACATACACATGAATTTCAGCTGGAAATGTCGTCATCTTCCACTCTATACTCGACTCATATACCGACTGCATTTTAGATTTCATACACATGGAATAAGCCACATTATTCCCCTTTCCTGATGTATATTCCAATCCAAAAAATCAAATAACTACTTATACTCTACCCATCTTCTCTGTTGAAGATACAAGTCATGATATGAAAATATATACTTCAAGATTTTTTCATCCATAAAAATGGTAAACTTTTCACCCAAAGGATAGTGTCGCTAAAACATAAGAGCATAAACCACTACCCCCAACTCGAGGTCATGAGTAGTGTAATGTTTTTCATGTGTCCTCAACTATGGTTGTATCACACTGAACCTTCTAATGTGATTGAAGTGTAAGAGGTTGACCACGAGATTGATATGTCATTTGAGTAGAATATGATATGTGTGTTGTGTTGTAGTGTGAATATGTTATTCGAAAAGATCGTGTCTTTAGATGTAGTGTTATGGAAATATAGAAGTGTTCAAGAGGAAACCCAGGAATGGGAAACAAACATGAGGCACCATTAGACCAATATGTTTGGGTAAAATTTTAAGAAACATATAATAGACATTGGGTTATACATAGTTTTGGAAAGGATTGAAAAACCATGCGACTATTCCATGCCAACCTTGCAAACCTGGATCGAGAGGTCTACGCGGTTTTCACATAGTTTGACTTAACCATGTGCCCCTACCCAAGAAACCATTTATGTGGGATTAATTATACAAAAATATATTTTTAAAACCACCAATAACCCTTGAGACTCCCTTATTTCATCCATGGAATGGTCTTGAAAAATATTGGGTGATCCCAGAGCCTTCCAAAAGGATGCCAATGTGATTTGAACATCATTATATGAGATCGAAATCATGAATTGAAGATATCCTCTCTTCCCGATATGTGGATTTCGTCCCATTGCTTCTACCGTTCATTCCTCTGTAATTCCATGATATTTTCCAGAAATATCACCACTATTTCCATGGATCTAAACCTATGATTTGAGTTTTGTATATAGGATATTTGGTCTAGATCTAGATTTTCACGATCCTGATGCCTTTGGTCCTAATTTTGGTTCAGTGATTTTGATCCCAAGCATGATCGACGACGTTGTGCCACTTGAATTTTGGGGATTTATGTTGGGATAACGCCCATCAATAAACTCTGGTAGTTCATCTAAATTGAAATCCTATATTCTTGTATTTGATATTTGAATGTGTGTTTATGGATTTTCTTGATTCTCTTGATAACTGATTTCCAAAATTGGAGAAATTAGTAATATGGAATTTACTTGTGATTGAATTTGAGATTCGTTGATAACTGAATCAAAGAACAAACAAAGGGGGGTTTCCCAAATATATATTTGTTTTGGAGATTGGTTTTGGGTTGAGATATTATAAATAAGATATTGAATTGATTGTTTTATAGTAATTAATTTAGGGAAAATAATTAACAAATGATGTTTGACTATGTATGATAATTTATTGGGATAATTAATTATTTTCCATTATGGTGATTAATGATATTTAAATTTGAGAATTAATTATGAAATGTTGAGATTTGATATATATAATTAATTGTGAATAATAAATTATGGAATTATAGTTGTATTCATTGAATAATTAATTAATGAATTAATTAATGGGTTATGTGTATTGTTAATTGTTGAGATAACTAATGTCCTTTGAAATGTTTAACTAATCATTGTATTAGTAATGGAATGATCTGAAAAAATATTGTTTATAAAAGAATGATTAAATGACTGTGATTTTTGTGGTTCTAGAAATACCGTTGTAGATCGATTAGAAGTTGGCACTTGGACATGGTTTTCCACCCCAATAGTTATCCAATCCCGAGATTTTCGGGTGCTAGGCATGATGACCTACACCAAATAATATATGGAGTGATAGGCATGAAGACCTACACTGAATTATTTTTTGGGTGATTGACATGTCATTTGACACCGAATGAATTATAATAATGAATGATTATTCAAATGGAAAAAATGAATTCAAACTAGGCCGAATATGATGATTAATGATTAAGTAACATCGATACGACTGTTTAATTAGGAAAAGTAGTTATTGCTTCATGAAACTAAATATACTCTATATTGACTGAATTTTTTTTTAAACTCTTGGCGGTGGCCTACTGAGTTGTGCTCAAAGCCTATTCAGGAAGCCAGATCGATACCCAAGTAGACTTTGTTGTTACAGAACAAGATAAGGTCAAGGCCTTGGGATAGGTTTCTATTTTTTATTGGAGTTTGGGAGAAGGAACCATACCTGGTTTGGGACCCTCCTAGGATTCGTTGAGTCTTTAAATTTAGTTTCATTATAGTCACTTGACATTCAGATTTTTGTAGAATGTTTTAACTTTTATTTGATTATGTTATTTTATTTTTTTCAATAACATATGGAATGGTATTGTTCTAGATATTTATATGCTTCCACACTTGGGATTTGTTTTTTTCTTCTGTTGGTGTTTTATTCAATAAACAAGGGTATATTCTCATTATGACTGACCTTCTAGACCCTCTCTGCAAGTGGGAACCCTCTGGTGTATAGGGAGAAGCACTTGAGGGAATGTGACCAATCGGCTCTAGGAACCATTTAGTGGATCCCGGAACGAGAAGTCACACCCTACTAGAGACTCCATTACACTAGGGTAACCAATAAGTCATACATGCTTGTAGGTCTTTGGATTAAATTCATGTGTTGTCCTACATTTCTTGTACATGGGATTTTTGTGCAGATGATAGATTTGAAGCTCGAGATACTCATGAAGGTAGTCATTGGGTAGTTTTTTATTTTATTAAATTGTATTAGTATTTTTAATTATTTCTACTTTCACATGAAGAATAGTCTTTCATACGTTCTTTTTTTAAAATGTTGTTTTCCACTTTAATTTAGTTATTAAAAAAATTTATTTCTCTTTTTCCATTTAATTATTATTTTATTTTGTTGTTGAATATAATTTCGTCTATTATACAATTATTCTACTCTGATCTATGAGTTAATAGTCTCCCCATGGAAAAATTCTAAACCTTTCTTTACGTCGTCATCCTCTAGAGTTTGGGGAGATGCACTTGAGCTCATGTGACCCCATGATCTGGCTACCGTAATAGTATTATGCTAGTACATGATGATATAAAGAGGTATTAAAGTATATTTTTCCACTCTCATATTATTTTGTGCTAGTATATAGGAAACTGAGAATGTTTCAGTGCTTGGTAAATAGTCTTTCCTCAAACTGATCATCCCAATGTACAGTGAAATGACCAAGTGGCCAGGGCTTAGAATTGATGTTCATGTTGCTTTAAATTATTATATAATTTTAATTTTCCAGAAGTGATGGCAGAAATTGACACTACTAATTGATATATCTAAATTATGGTATTTTTCCATGGCCTATTATGGCATGGAAAAAACTTCACAAAATCATAATAGGCACATAGAAATTCACATTTCAATAATATTCCATGCCATGTAGTTGCATATGTATACTGATTAATGATTTCATTTGTGTCCTTTGATTATTATTCCATGGATTCTTGTATAACATGTTTAGGTGATTTTATACGATTCTTCTTATTTACTTGAAATGTCTTTAATGATTTGTGTCTCTTTCTTTGGTTATTAATAGCATGTTTTTCTATGTCAGCTTCTTGTAATGGAATGCTTTTCGTTCTATTAAATAATTAAATCACCTACTTTGGAGGGATGGAAATATACAAGCTATGAATGAAAGGGAACCAGTTTTTCATTGTAAGTTTTATGGGATCCTTATAACCATGAAATATTTATATGTTTATTGAAAAAATCATAAGTGTAATATATATATACATTATAAGGGTTTTATTTAAATTTAAAGGCTAGTAAAGATATATGATGATTGAAGTGATTTGTATTGAATGGGAGTCAAATGACAACTATATTCTCTAAGCTATCTTTATGGATTGTTAGATGGTAACTCATATCAACAAACCATTATATATATGATCATGTTATATTTCAAATTGAATAAATGTGAAATTTGTTTAAACTTGAACTAAATTAAATTTGTAACCTACTAATATGTGAAACATGACCCAATTTGGTCAGTTGGGACATGTAACTTACGGGTTGACCTATTTGGGTTTTTTTAATTTAAAAAACATTGAACCTGATATTGGGATGCATTCTAGAGAACACAGGTAGTATTACTGTTACCATCATAAGTTCCCTTATCTATTAAAAAGGAATTTATATGATAAATTAACAAAGTAATATGAGATGTTAATAAATTATAAATTGTTAGAAATTATGTTTTATATGTATTTCCTATTTTTCTTTGAAACATTGGTTAAATCACCTACCATGTTATTTCTGTTTTAAAAAAAATTTACGTGATGTTTGAATTAAATCCTTTCAAGATAAAAAGAATAAATGTGAATAAATGTAAAGGTCTTGAAAATAGAACCTATACTGGATTCCTCTATTTAAACCCTCGTGTATGGATAGATTAATACATCCTTAAAGTTGTATTACAAGGGGAGCAGATGTATTTTCTATAGTTCATTTTCTTTTAGAAATGGCTTTGATGATTGGATTAGGTCCTAGTCATCCTATTCATCATGAACTCAGTTTTGGTAAATGTTTCTACTTTCATAATGTGATGATATGTAATATGTATCACCCTTATAGTTTCAATGCCATTCAAAATTTTTTTATCTTATCAGACATTTTGTGTTGGTTGGGTGACATTGTCTATTTTAGGGATAATATATTATAAGTGAAACCCATTATCAGATGAGTGGTTATTGTATGATTGACCTTTTTTGGCTGGGATCATTGAGTGAGGATCCATTTTAGTAGGTTTGATATGTCAATGACATGGTCGGCTACTTCATTGGACATTTGACACCCCTTTTTTCTTCTACGTCAGAAATGGACCACTTGATATGTCATCATCCAGGACAAAATTCATATGGGGAAATACAACTCTAGGTTAAATATATTTTACTCACCATCCTGTAATTGAATTCACATAGATGATTATCCAATGGGTAGTATCTATGGTTTTACAATTTCTTCTGGAATTTATGGGTATTAAGCATTTTTTTACGTAGTTCCCATCAGATGATTAATGTGGTAATGAACTGGTTGATTTGGATGAAATCATTGATCCTTGAGTTTTTCAATGCCTTTATGGGTCATCTCTATGGTGGAGTGAATTATGAGTTAAAAAATAAAATTCATCCAAATTCATTGGAGGAATTCCTTGATTATTAGGGTTTTTGAGATTATAGTTAGTTGGTTTTTTCATTCAAAATGCCTTATGATTGATTTTAACGTAAATCTGACCTAGTGCGGCTATGACCACTAAGTTTTTTTGTCTTTCGATTGATAAGATTGAACTATGGTGGGGAGCATCCTTCCAATTATGGTAAATGTTTCCTTCCATATAGAAGGATCACAACCTAAGAGGACCATTGGAGAATGGTCAGTTTTTTTAATACCATTGAGGATTGAATGTTTTGTTATAATATTGGTTCATTCTTGGAAGCATGTTGTTGATGTGGAGAACTATGTAAGAACAACTTTTTAAACAACAATAGTCATGGTTAGGCTTTAGTAGTGAAGCATGATCAATCCTAGAATTCCCCATGATGTAATATCTTATTGATTAGTTATTTTAAATGTGTCAGTAGGTGATGTTGATTTTTTTTATGAAGATGTCCACTAATAGTGATTTGACTATTCTTCCCTTGGGTAGTTGGGTATGGTTGGATTGGATGAAAACCTATAACTTCTTATTGGTCATGATGAATGTTTCATGAAATATTTAACTAATATTCACACTCCTCTATGTTAATTCTTCTTTGCGACAAGCATATCCCCTAACTTTGATGTCATAAATGAATCACTGTGAGAGAATAAGTCTTACACCGTGAAAGAGATTTAATGTTGTTGGTTTTTTTTGTGTGTTTTTATTAGTTTTCCACAAAAACGTGTGTTTATTATTATATATTGGTTAGTTCCAAGTGATACATGTGTTCTTATGTAGGAATTCCTTGGATGGACTCTTGGACACTAACTGTTCTTCTTTAACTTGACAATCAGGTGGATGCTAGTATGGGCCCCATCAGTGTTCTGATGTAGATGTTTTGTCCTTGTACAAATGTCACTTTTGTAATCATTGAGTATGGACTACTTTTGTGGGTTCCTTGGACTACATTTGTTTCAATCCAAGTTGACCCCATATTTGTTTTTAGGCTTGGATTTGTTGTTTCCAAAGGTTGTGACAATTCAATTGGGATATATTATAGATATACTGCGGTTTTTTTATTCATGATAGTTTAAAAACGTTTAGGTGATGGTTTAACCAAGGAGTGTCACCGTAATTTGTGTAAGGGCTTCTGTGAACTTGTTCATTGAAAATGTGAGGAGCCATGGGAGAAGAAATAACAATTTAGTTTGTAAATCATCTTCATTCTAAGCCATGAAACCTTTTTATCATCTTGAGTGGAGGTGAGTGTAGTGTGTGTGTTTTGTTCAATTATTCAAAAAGTCAATGGAAAAGTATCGTTGGAACTCTAGAGGATTATTCATATGAAATTATGATGTTGGAGCGTACAATGGGTCATAATTGGTCCTTCTTAATGTTGAGGCCTATGGTGGGGATCCCCATTGGATTGAATATTAAATATTAAATTACATGATATTTTCTCTTTCATAATGAGATCATATGATCTTCGTTTCTGTGTTTCAGAAAGAGAATCGAGTGTTGGATCAAGTTTTGTTGAATTAAGTACCACATGCATAAGTAATTCTTGAATGTGTGTCGGGTGTTTGGAAATATAATGTGACCATTTGAATGAAACATCATTTCCCTAGAAAATTGGTTGATGGGTTTGTTATTCTTGAAGGATTCTCAAGGATGATAAGTTCTAAATTGAGGAGGTTTTAACGTCCCATGTCTTAAAAAAAATGAATAATTCTTGGAGATTTTATATTTCGCATTTACTGGACATGCTATTTTTAAAAGCGAGCTTTGGAGCTTAATTTCGAGTGTTGACACACTGCGATTTTTTCTTTTTAATAAAATTAAATTAGAATAAATAAAAAGTAAAATAAGTATAAATTAAATGATTTATTATTTTTAATAATTTTATTATTGTTATTTTTTTGATGATGATTATGATTATGATTATGATTATTTTATGTTATGTTTTAAGATAACCCTATGGGTTCTCCCTTTTCCACTAACCCGTGATGTGTGGAACCCCCGAGCTGAACCCCCTCTCATGTGACCCATTATCTGACTCCCACTTTACATGGAAATTTCAAATGGATTTTATCCATTTACTAGTTTGATGTTACAATGTAAGACTCTATTCTCCATTCCCTCTTAATTTACGGCTAATTTTTAGTCTCCTCGTCACAAAGTGAGGTTTGACCAAACACTTGTTCAAGGGATAATCTATCTTTCATTGATTCTAGGGAATGTAGACGTCTTCTGGGGACCTCCACCATTATATTCTGACATCAACCACAGATAGTAAATTGGATTGTTTCATTTCATCTCATTCCCATCACTTTAATGTGAGGGTTTTACCTACTGCGTTATCATGGCCTAATTAATTTAGTTTCTTTAATTGTTATGTAGTCCCTGTTAATTTTGATTACATGAGTTGAACCTTGCTTTAGGGTTTTTTACTTATTAATAAAATTTGATGTGTGTTGGGTTTCTGTTGATGTGGGGTTGAGTTGTCATTGCCAAAGGCGACTCACCATGTATGCCTCAGAATGAGTATTTATATATAACAACCCATGTTATATGTATATTCATCCATGTCCATAAATATATATATATATATATATAGGGATAGGGGTACTTACATATAATATAAATATTCATACCCGTGTGGGTGGAGATAAGTGTATGCATGTAAGAATATATGTAAGTACTGCCTTCCACATATTCACAACCATGAAAAAATGTTTATAGTGGTTAGGATCCCTTATATATATGTGATGGTAAATGTGGTCAAATTTTGTAGCATCATATTTAAGTTTTCATTGATAATAGTCTAATGTGCCTATGTGTTCATCTTGGAGTACTTCTTCAGGTAGGATCTGAGTCACTTTACCTTATATTTAATAATGAGTTAATTTTTTTACATTCACCCTTTATTTAATTTAATTAGTGATGGATGATTAGTAGAATAAATTCCTGGTTATGATATATTAATTTTCTCTAATAAAATCCATGTTTTTTATATTAAAAACCTATAATAATGGTATGTTGTCTTCAGAAACTAAAAATGATAATTTATGTTTATTTTTCATTCCTGACCATATTTCTGGGATGTTTATTATGAATTTTTATCGCTATTGGAATGTGTAATTTTTAGAAAATATATCTTATAGATGTTATTCATTGGATTTCCCCCCTTGAAATAAATGTTAAATGAACCAAGACTCTATCTATGTGCTCTACCCATCTTTCAATTGATATTAAACCTGTAAGTGATTTCCCTTTTACAAAAACAACTTCTAAGTACATGACATGTTTTATAAATGTAATTGCATGTTTAATTAATGGTATTACCCATTTATTTAGTTTCAAAATTAACCATGGAACCTCCTAACTGCCTATTGATCCATGTTAAATTATTTTTCCTTCCCCAAATTAATTAATTTTTTTAATGGAATGACCCTATGGGATGGTAAATCCATTCCCCTTTTCTTATGCTTTGGTATAGTGCATATTGTCTTTTTCCATATGAAAAATATGGTTAGACTGAGATACATTCCTCTCCTCTTATATTGGAATTATTATTCTGGATAGGGTGAATTTCTTAATTCTCTTTGATTGAGTGCCATTATATAAAAATGTTATTCCATGTTTTGATATACGAAGTTGATTACTTATTTCGTTGTTCCAAGTTCATTGTGCTCTGATGGATTATGCATACTACTTGTTCCATATTGATTGGAATGGATTGAATGAAACTTGTGGCCTAGCATAATATCTTGGGCCAACAAAATTTCTTAATGACATATGAGAATATATAAATTGAGGCAACATGCGATGTTTTTAATTAATTTCTTATGAAAATTGATTTATCCTTATTCCCTTCCTTAGTGGCTTGAACTATATTATATACTTGTTAAGAATTTGATATTTAAATTCTTCCTTGAGGGTATTTTTTATTGATATAAATATTTCCATAATATTTTTTTTGTGATGTTCTTTTCTGTTATAAATCTCTTGATATAGAGCTGGTGAAAACATGGGTTTCTTATTAAGGACTCATTGGTGGACCCACCAAGTTCGTTTTGTTACAAGTCAATATACTGGGGGGAAGTGCTTTGGATTTATAGGTAAAGGCTTCCCTGGTGGTTTCTTATACTCTTATGTGATACTAGTTCCCTATGGGAGCATCTGTGGATAGAACATTTGGATATATGGATACACAATGACTTGGATGATACCTAGTCCCCTACATGAGATACCAAGGATGGAATCAGAGTTTACCATGCCTCGTAGTGATACTCGGGATGTCTTAAGTGTATCCTCGGATTGAATTAGAGGTATTAGATTATTTTATGTTCCTATTTGTATAGTTGGGATTCATTATAGATAATCATGGATGGAAACATGACTCCAAACCTATATTTAATGGATATTTTTTCGATTTCTCTATCTTCATGATTGTGGAATCACATGAGATGCATCCTTCATTATTATTATTTATTTTACGTTCACTTGTGATATTTCCATTACATTACTATAAAATTTATGTGATGAATGGGATTTAGACAATAAGGAAAAGATCAATCATGGGGTATGCCTTTTTTGGTTTTCCATGTTACTATTGACCCTTTCATATAGATCCTTTATTGAACATATATAATCTATAAACTTTTAGATTAGGCTAAAGAAGGTGGTATGGGATAGCATTCCATTTTGAAAACCATACCATGTTTCTATTATTTATTTTTTATAATTCTGCAACTATTATATATAGAATACATCTAAATTTATATTGCACTGTCTGGATTGGGATAGACACCGGTGTTGCGGAAGTATTTTGATTTATGTTTCACACCCTACTCGGGACACCATTGCACTATAGTACCCAAGTTGTCCAAAAATTATTACAAGTATTTGGATTCATTGCTTGTGTAGTTATTATTTTCATGTATGTGGAAGTTAGAATCATATGATCAAGATGATACTCGAGATGCTCGTGGAGATTGTAATTTGGTGGTTTTTATTTTATTACATTATATTTCTATTTTTATTTCATACTTCTTGTACTTTTACCATCATCATTCATACATGAAATATTATAAATTGGCACTGTCCACATTAATTTGGTAATTTTAATATTTTTCATCAATTTTTTCCAATTA
Source organism: Viscum album (assembly GCA_963277665.1). Classification (NCBI taxonomy): domain Eukaryota; kingdom Viridiplantae; phylum Streptophyta; class Magnoliopsida; order Santalales; family Viscaceae; genus Viscum; species Viscum album. Next base: position 1,225,184,998 of record OY728127.1, on the reverse strand, counting down.
TTTATTACTTTTTCTTTTATGGAATAATATTAATTCTGTTATACCATTTTGTTACTCTAATCTATTTGGGCATAGTGCCCCCAAAAACACAACCTAGATCCTTGTTGTTATTCGATAACCTCTATTTTTTAGTACATGCTCTTAGGTCATGTAACCCATTGGTTCGACTACCAGTTTAGGTCATACGGGGAAGGAAATTACAATTTTCATTTTGATAGAAATCAATAGATTCTAATCAAAATTAGTTTGGATCCCATGCATGTTTATTTTATAGATTCAATGCATGAATTTATATCCAATATTTAACAAAAGTTGACCATTGTTAATTTTTAATGACTAAAATTAACATTTTACAGAAAATCAGAGAATTATATGATTCATTTTTTGTTTTAATGAGAACTCAATTTCTGATTAGGTTGTCTATTAATAAATTATAAAACATGGTATGAGGTCAGTGAATGAACATAATTATCCAAATAATTTATTTATATTTAAATAGATTAAGGAATATAATGTAATTTTTTAACTATGAAAACACATTTCAAATCCATTACGATTTTTTCAATGTTTATATATTGTTTGAAACAATATAATTACAACAATCATGGATAATTATTCTAAAATTTATTAATGATATAAAATAACATCAAAAGACTATCATACTGAAACAAGTAATTTATAAAGGTAATTATAATTTCATTAAAAATATTTTATAATCATTTATTTTTCTATATTTTTATAGTACTGCATGTACTTCCAATAATCTATGTTCTCAAAAGATGTAAAATTGTTTATATATGGGTTGGAAGAGTACACGACACCATAAATTTTTACAACATAAAATTTAGGTTATTACATGTTATGTTTATGATCTATTATGGGCAATGACCTTAAAAATATATTTGGATTGTGAAGAAATAGTTTATTAATTTTAATTTATTATTTTTTAGCTATTTCTCATATAGAAGTTTAATGGAGGACTATGCTCTTTGAAATCTAAAAAAGTTAGTATAATTTTTTAATCTCATACTGTTTGTGAGTGATTGGACATTGAGTCTATAAATGAGATAATGGTGACAGGGAAATTGGTTAATAATGTATATAGGCAACATTAAAATGTGACTCCCTGCTACTTATATTACTAATTTTTTCATCATTTTATCTACTTCTATATGTTTACTTCCATTCCATTTTTATATTATAATTATTTAGTTTTATTCAAATATATATTACGAAGACATAATTTCCATTCAACTATCTACACCAATCATGAAAACAGAGAACATGTTCTTATAAGATGGATGTGGAAACTGTATGTCACCTAAAATGTGGAGTTAATAAAAAGGATGGATCTGCAAAATCTTTGATCCCAAAAATTTTGTCAATTAATTTTTGAAATAAACTCTATTTTTAAACAGAAGCTCGTAATTAAAAGGGATTTTTCAACATTCAAAGGAAATGTATGATTCCCAAAATATATGTTATGAAAATTATTTGAAATAGTATAGGAATCAGTCATACCTCTATCATCCACAACGAAATATGATACACATTTTACTTGATATGACTAAAAGTATTAATTTTTAGTTTATAATATAATTTTATTTTAAAACACACATCACATACTGACAAAAAAAGAAAATACATTTATAGAGTCATGATACATTACTAAACTGATATATAAGTAATTTTTGATGTGTAAGAATCAATCAAACCTCAATCTGATACATGGTGTGTCCTGTATGACTAAAATTGTGTGTTTCTAGTTAACAATAATTTTTTTTTATCAGAATACTAGTGACAAAGTCAAAACAAATAATATGGATTTAGATTGTTCTGATACATTAAAACAACAATTCATAAGTCATTTTTTATTTTTAGGGAAGAACTACAACTCAATCTGATACATGGTGTTCCCAATAAGACTCAAAATGTACGGTTTTAGTTTAAAATTTGTTGTTTAGTTAAAAACACATTGCACATGCTCAAAACTAATAAAACACATTCATAATAATTTTTACATCAAAAGAATGATCCATAGCACATTATTCAATTGTATGAATCAACTAAGCCTCCATCTAACACACGGTCTTCTCGGTATGACATGAACTGTATTTTTTATTATAAACTAACATTTTAGTTCAAAATATATGTGACATACTCGAAAAAAAATTATTTTTTTAATTCATTAATTCAGTAATTCATAATTCATTTTTGACATGTAGGAATTTAATATAGGTCAATCCAAAACACGTTGTGGCTATTATGACTTGTTGTTTTTGTTTTCTATACATAAGTTTCATTTAGGTTTAAAAATCATGCCACATAAGCAAGTCTAAAAAATTTAACTTTTATTGTTTAAAAAATTTAAAGTGTTCTTCATTCATTTTTGATGTCGTGGAATTTAGCGCACATCAATCTGAGACATGATGTGGTCGGTATGATTAAAAGTGCTTATTTTTAATATAAAAGTGTGATTTTAGTTTAAAATACACATCACATAACAAAAATGATCAAACAAAATTAGATTGTTTTCAGAATTTATGCAATATGTCTATAATAAATTTGTAAAATTTAGTATTCAACTATTCATCAGTACAACAAATGATTTCACATGTATAACTCGAAGTGTGTGTCTTCAATATAATGGTATTATTTTAGATTAAAACAAGTGTCATATAGCCCAAATCAAGAAAAATATCAAGGATATTTTCAATGTATAGGAAAGTGACTAAAAATTAATTCTTTATGTGTTTGAATCATCCTCATGAAAATCCAAAAAATAAAGTTCTCAATATTACTTGAAGTGAGTGTTTTCAATATAAAAGTTTCATTTTAGTTTAAAACATGGATCCCATAGCCAAAAATGATGAAAGAATATCATATTTTAATCATTATGAAATCAATCTATATTTCATTTGTAACCTGTAGGAATCAATTTCATGTCAATCCGACACACACTATGGTCGGTATGACTTGATGTCCATATTTCTAATTAAAAAATTTTTTTTAGTATAAAACATGTATCACATATCAAAACCAAAAACTGATCTATGATTATTTTCAAACATTTGGAAAATGATTCACAGTTAATTTTTTATGTATAGTAATTTATTTTACATCAATTAGACAAATTATGTTTTATGTATGATAAGAAGTGGAGTTTTTCAATATAGAATTGTCTTTTTATTTTAAAATGTATGTCACTTAGCCAAAACAATTATAATGATCATGGATTGTTTTCAATGTTGATGAAAATTTTCTATAATTCATTTTATATGTGTAATAATGGATTGTACATAAATCCAAAAAAATTATTTCTGATATGGATTGAAGTGTGGGTTTTCAATATAAATTTGACATTTTAGTTTAAAACATACATCACGTAGAGAAAACTAAGAAAATAGGATTTTATTATTTTAAAACATTAGTAAAATGATCCATAATACATTTTTGATGTATAGGAAGAGAATATAATTCAATCAAAAATATGATGTGTTAGGTATGGGTCAATGTGCATCTTTTTCAATATAAAAGTTATATTTTAGTTCCAAACACATGTCACCTAGTCAAAACTAAGGAAAAAATATCACATTATTTTGACAAACTAAGACGAATATCCATAATTTATTTTTTATGTTCTGTAATTGGTCATACATAATTCAAACAGAGGATGTGTAAGGTATGACTCAGCTTTCGTGTATTCAAAATAGATGTAGCATTTTTATTTAAATCACTTTTAACATAACAATAACAATGAAAAAATACCCATATTATTTTATTTTTTTAAAAAAATCCAATAATCTTTTTTTTCTCAATTAACATTACATCAATTTGATACATGATGAGGTTTTATTGTCTCCAAGTTCATGTTTTGAATATAAAACTGTCATTTTTGTTGAAACCCATCATTATAGATCCAAATCTGTAAAAATGATCTTGGATTTTTTTCAATATTTATGAAAATGATCTATAATTAATTTTTTTTGTGGGAATTGATCGCACCTCAATATTACACACAATGTGGGTAGTATGGATTAAATTTAATGTTTTCAATATAAAATTTTCACATTAGTTTAAAAATTCAATCATAATGTCAAAACTGAGAAAATTAAAACATTATTAAAATTATCCCTAATTTATATTTGATGTGTAGAAATAAATTTCTCATCAATATGATATATTATTTGGAGGTTATTACTCGAACTATGTGTTTTCAATATAGAACTGTCACAATACCATAAAAACATGTCACATATCCAAAGGTAGTAATATTCTATAGGATTGTTTTAAAAAAATTTATAAAAGATCCATAAATCCTTTTTGATTTATAGGAATAGATTATACACAGATTTGATAGATGATATTATAGTATGAATCAAATTGCATGTTATCAATATATAAGAATCGTTTGAGTTTAATAATGTAGTAAAAATTCCAAAAAAGTAAATTAGAATGGATTGTTTTAAAACATTATGAAAATAATCCATAATTGATTTATGATGTGAATGAATCTACATTATGTCAATATATAATTTGATGTTGTCGGTGTGAATATAATTTCATGTTTCCAATATAAAAGATTGATTTTAGTTTAAAACATGCATCATATAGCCAGAATTGAGAAAAAAGTTCAAATTAATTTCAAACATTAGGAAAGTGATCCATAATTTATGTCTAGGAATTAACCACACATCATTTCAACACATGTTGTGGTTTGTAAAACTAAAATTATGTTTTTTTGGTATAAAATTGGAAATTCAGTTTAAAATGGAAACTAAAAAACCCAAACCTATTAAATGGGCTCTAATTATTTTCAAACATTCTGATAAAAATTCACAATTTAATTTTGATGTGTAGGAATATACCAGACTTCAAGATAATTGAGGATGTGGAAGGTATGGATCTATGTGTGTTTTTTCAATATATAAGTATCATTTTAGTTTGAAATATGCATCAAGTTTCCAAAACTGAGGAAATTAGAGTATATTATTTTCATAGTATTAGGCAATTATCAATATCTCATTTTATATGCGTAGAAATTGAAATCATGTTAATCTAACACATGATGTGGTTGGTATAACTAAAATTGTGTGTATTCAATTTAATATTGAAATTTTTTTAAAGCATGCATCACATAGATAAAATTTAGAAAATGGGACTATACTATTTTCAAACATTATAAAACTGATTTATATTTCATTTATGATGAGTAGGATTCGATCACACATTAATTAGACACATGATGGGGTCAATATGAATTCATTTTATTGTTTTTTATATAAGTGTCGTTTTTTTATTAAAATAAACATCACATAGACCAAACTAAGAAAAATATCTCTTATTGTGTTATAATTTTAGTAAAAAGTTCCCAAATTCATTTGTCACATGTATGAATTTACCACATGTCTCCTTGATACATGATTAACTGATAATACAATTAAAATATACAATAATTAACATTATAATTTATAATATTTGGATTATACAAAATCACAAAAATTATTTTTATTTACTTTTATTTAAATAATTTTTTATTTTATTGAAGTGAAAAGACTTTTTAAAATGGTTGATCATTAGAATGTCTTTTAGCTCAAAAATTGTATATGGGTTTTTTGATAAATTTTAAATATGAAATCAATTTAAATATAACATATGTAAATTTTGAATAAGAATGACATTGAAATGTGGTATTTTTATTACAAATTGAATTTCTATATATTTATTATCTTATTTTCGTATTTTAAATGGGTTTGATATTATAGGGATTCTATGTGGATTTTGTTTGGATAATGTTGATATGGCCTTTATTAATTCCAATTTTAACACTAATAAATGCTTCTTGTATTAGTACTATAGAAACCACTGATAAAGGGTAAATTTATCAGTGCTGGAAAAAAATGACAATGTGTACCCTTTGTCAGCACTACAGAAAAAACTAAAAAAGATTTACATTAATATCACAAAAAATAAATCATTGATAGAGGCCCCTTTATCAATGTTTTTTTATGTGCTGAAAAATTACTCTCACTTTTTATCGAGATTTTGTAATCAATTATTTTTTTCACTAAATTTATCATTTATGGAACAATTAAAAGTGTTGTTGTATTAGTGATCCCAGATATCTCCCTATTCAGATTTATAATAACAATTATAAATAGATGGCAGATTAGTCTCTTAATATTTATTAGGTTATCATAATTAATTTTCAGATTCATTCGAATTATGTATGTTATATAAAATAATGGATTTATTATGTATTATTGACACCTTGTGGAAGGAATAAAATACTCCAAAACCATGTTTTCTTCATCATGTGTTCATGAAAAAAATATAACACCCCTAACTATGATGATAAAATATTATTAAATCCTATATTTTGATAAAAAAAATTTGATATAGAATAATATGCATAGGCAACACATGGGGGGGACATTTTTCTCTTGACTAAAATTGATTTATAGAAACACTACTCGACTGTAATAGGAGAGATGAGTGATGAGGGTCAATTAAATTAGCCAAAAAGATTCAAGGTCATAAAATATATATATTTTTTAACTCAATGTGATAAATTGTTTACAATAAATCAATTTCTTGATTGTTTCATAGATCAATTTCCTAGCCATTGGAAGTAATTATTTTCATGGTGTCATTTGTAAATGGTCATCTCATCTCTCTCCTATAATTTCTTACATCAAAGTATCGTTATTCAAAATATTTAAAATGGTTTTTTCATAATATATTATTCAGAAAAATTTATTAATATAGTATATTAGGAACTAATGAAATGAAGAGGCCATTTCAGTTTGAATTTGTGGACACATACTTCATAGAAAGGCATTAAAATTAGTTTCCAAGAAATACACCATGAATTCTATGTTATAAATAATATCCCTAAATTGGGACCTCATCATTATCCACATGAGCGTCCATGTCCCACTATTTTTATATCACTGGGTTTTTATGTTTGAAGGATAAAATATGGCTTCACTATTGTCCAAATGGTGAAGGGTCTTGAATGGTATGTGGTTGATCCTATAACCATTTTCAATTTGAGTTTGACCAAAGTTAATGTAATATAATTTTCATGAAATAAAAGAATGGTTTTGATGTTCCATTATATGGTAGTTTCTATATCATTATCTCTGAATTAATAACCATGTGACACTAATTGGAACCCATTTCTAAATGATATGTGAAACATATGATCCTGAGTTCTACACTTCATTGTACTGACCTTCTTCACTACCTGACCTCAAGTGAACCTCCATGTATTCCGGAGGTAGTATAATAGTTGCGAGGTTCTATTATCAATCATGGGGAAATTATACATTCTTTATCTGATTAAAATTCTTGTAAAAAAATATTAAATAAAAATAATAATTACTAGAATGATACGAATATCATATGATGTCCCAAACTATGATTACCATATCAAAACTGAACAGTAGATATTCCCTGCAAATGTATATGACAAGCATCAATGTGAAAAGACTCAAAATAAATAAATACACTGATAACTCCCAAGTGGTTCCTGATCCATGTCCATCTCCCTCATTCTTACTGCATCCCAAGGCAGTCATCTAACACAATTCATTTTTCATAACCTATTCTACAAGCTTGAATTCTATTCGAATACCAATTAGGAAGCCCATGTAGGGTGTGAGTATAGCTCAGTAGGCCACCACTAATGATATATAAAACAATATCCTGTAATTTTTTTTGATATTTTATAAATAATAAAATACAAAAAATAATGTAAAATTTTTACATTTAATCAATTTTCCTTTACTTTACTGCATAACCCACATGGTTTCTGAAAACACTCATACCACTATACCTACTTTGTCCTTTGCTGAAGTCAAAAAAACTCACAATCTCAATTCCCATCTCATTTAGTATATTGTATTTTATTTTCAAATTAATTTCAAAATATAATATTTTTAATTAGAACCATATTTCAATTCCAACATATTGAGTGCAAATCACCTTGTTTAACACCATATGGTTATTTTTAGCATTATTCCCTATATCACCCCTCATGGGTATTTGGAAAATTAGTCCATGTCCCATTAAATTTGAATTAATTTATAGAGACTTATAATGTCTTGGCTTACACCCCATGGGTATTTGGAGTGTCGTTCTATGTACTATACTCATTTATCAATCAGTCACATATGGGTATTTAGAGGATCAACCTATGTCCCCCACCCGAATATCAATCATTCACATATATAACCTCTACCACAATATTAATTTTATTAATTAAACAAATAATTAGTATGATTTCACAATTTTATATTCCTATCATTCTAGTAATTAATTCAACAATTAATTAATCACATCAATCCCTTTAATTAATTGGTCACAACAATTCTATTACATAATTCCACAATTATTTATCCATTTCACAAACCCAACATCCAAAAAATTATTCAATAATTAATTATCAAAATCACAATGTAATATTTAACAGATTAAATGAACAATTAATTATCCCAAAAAAATATAAATATTCAAATAATTAATTCACCTGTTAACTATTTCCAAATTTCACAATTCCGATATTCCGGTAATTAATTTGATATTTAATTATTCCCGATTTATAATCACTTAATTAATGAATTTTCCCAATTTATTAATTCAATTAAGAAATAAAATTTCTAAATGGACTCAATAAATTCATCAATTTTATATATTAAATTGATATCATGATTATGGTATTTGAATAATAGAACACCTACCTGAAGAACGGTGAAGAACACTCTCCATCAGATATACAAAATTTTAGTGGAACAATGACCTAAGAAGAGATCTGGATCATAACCAATAATTAATGATCAAGTGAATCAAGATCACACAAATATAATCTAGATCCAAGATTCATAGATCTAAATCCAACAATATATGGAAGAACAATCCTTCAATGGATGGGAGAATAACAAATAAGGGATGGAAATCCATTATGGATAAGATTCAATTATTGGAAGGGGTTAAGGTCATCAATCATGGATTCAAATTTTGAATGAAAATGGATAGAATCCCTAGGAATTCATTTTTTGATCCTCAAAAATTGAGATAATTAGGTTACAGTTGAGTTCATGTCAATTTGACTTTAATATGGGGGATCAAGAATTTTCAAATGTAAATTTTTGTGTAATTTAAATCTCATTCACGGTTTTCTATTTAGGGGAGCATGATTTTCCAAAATGTGATCCTTAATTGTGTGCCTCTATGGGGGGTGAATGGTTTATTTTAATAGGGTGCATGTTTTGATAGAGCATGAACTGGCAATGCGAATTCCCTATATTTGGGGTTGCATGGTTTTTTAAAATCCGGTACCAACCATGCAATTTTCCATTTCCTTATAAAATTTCGAATATTCAACCAAATTCAACCCATTATAGACCAAAAAATATATTCTCAACCAATGAAAAAAATTGTACTCGAAAAATAGACTGGAACACCTCTATAAAAGGTCAGGATCATACAATCTCTACACCTTATAACAACTCATCCTTGAGCTATATTCCTAAGAATATCTAAGGTCATAAGTCAAAAATATCATGCCATTGAGACCTCACATCCACTTCTATTTCCAAATTCTCCTCCTACACACATCCATGATTCCAAAATACCATAACTATTAGCTTAGTATTTCCCCACAACACAATCTCATTTTAATCTAACACAAGTATCAGATACTTCTTACAAGACACATCAGTCTCAAGATCAAAATTATCCAAATAGATCACATGTGAAGTGTTACTGTGATACCTTCAATGATGCGATACATGAAAAAAATCATGCATTGATATGTATCTCCATGGAATAACCAATTTGTATTCCCCCAGCCTGATTATCTCCACAACCTCAAATGGTCCAATAAACCAAGGAGCTAGCATTCCATACCTCTATATCCAACTGTGACCCAACATTGCTGACACACAAATGATTACATGATCACCCTCTATATGATCTATGGGTCTTTTACATCTATCTGAATATGAATTTCTTATACTCTCGTATATAGCAATACACTTCCAAATCAGCTGAACCTTCTCTAACATCTCATGTACAAGACATGGTCCCAATAGTTTTATCTCACCTAGATCCATCCCACTTAGAGGTGATCTGAAAGTACTACCATAATGTCCCCCATATATTTACATATAAATAGTTTCCGGATAACTATTGTTATAGGAGAACTCCACCAATGACAGTGCATCTCCTAGGATCCACCAAATTCTTAGACCCATTCCCTATGCATAATGTCAAGAACTAGAATAGAATGCTTCTACTTCCTATTTGTCTGTGTGTAAATCCACAATAATTAATAATTGTGTTCCAATATTCTTAGTCAATCCCTTAGAAAATATTGAAGTAAAATATGAGCAACTGTATGAAACTATTCTATGTGGCATCACATGCTGATGGATTATTTTCCGAACATACATGTCTCCAAAATTATCCACTGAAAAAGTCTGTAATAAAGTAATGAAAAGTGATTCTTTTAGGAAATGGTCCAAAATAACCCAAACAGAATCATTCTTTTAAGGATTCCTTAATAGATTCACGACAAATTCCATATTAACATCAACCAACTTCCATTCTAGAATGGGAAACAACATCAATAAACCTATTGTTAATTAATTTTTATTCTTCACCTATTGATAGGTGTAGCATTGTGTCACGAAAATTTCTATATTCATATTTTGTCCTACTATAAAAATAGTCGATGTAGGTCATGGTATATTTTTTCACACCTGGACGCACCACCCACTTTAAGGAAATGGATTCCCACACCATCTCCTCTCATATACACGTATGATCTAAAACACAACCCAAATAAAAGTTCATTTCATCATCATATATTATCTAATCCTATGGTGACTCCCCCCCATGAATCATTTCCCTCATGGAAAAATATTATGGATTCTCATAAAAACTATCTCAATTACATATCCAATGTGTAGACTCTATTGAAACTGATATGATAGTCATCTTCTCCTAACACTCCTAAACCACCACATGCATCTCAGCCAGTACAATCATTCTCTTCCACTCAACACTAGACTCCTGAACAACCTGAGTCTATGTTTTCTGGCATAGAGAATCAGCAACACTGCTCCCTTTTTCATTCATATATGATAGAAAAATAAAAAATTACTATATATAATCAACCCATTTATTCATTGAGATATTCAAATCTCATTGTAAAAATATATACTTCGATAGATTTTGATCATTATACACAATATCATTTTTCACCAAAAAGATAATGTCACCGACACTTCAAAGCCTAATCCATTGCTGCCTAATCAAGGTCATGTGTCGGTTAGTTCTACTTATATGGACTCAACATCTTATACCCGTATGCCACAACTCGATCTCCCTACATCAACATTACTCTAAGACATATTCAAGAAGTGTCACAAAATATCGAGTACTCAACACATGGCTCAAGTGGGATCAGAATAGTTGTCTTTTAAAGCCTTTCTTAAAATCAATGAAATCATTTTCAAATTATCTACACCATTAAAACATTTTCTATTTATTTTTAATTCCATAAATTATTGTTTTCAAAAAAGAAAAGACAATGATGAACCTTTCATTATATCTATCCAACTCAAAATTTATATTCATATAGAAAAAATTCTTTGGTTCCTCCTGGGATACAACTGTCTGATCCTTATAAGGTTCCACTAACACCTTTTTCTGAGATGATGTGACCCTAGAATTATTCCTAATCAATCATAAACTAATAACTAGATAGATTGGTGTATGTTTGATTCCCGCTTATTGTATTCATGGAGTTTTCAAGTTGTTTGGAATGATCATCGTGATTATTGGAGTACACTAATTTGTCATCAACAAAAACTGCAATAACAAAAATCTTGTGGTGGATTTAATATTCTATTCATCAATCCAATAAACATTTTCTGTGTGTTCTCTAACCCAAACAGAATTAAAATGAATTAATATATGACATACCATCTATTGAATGTTATTCATTGTATGTCATAAGGACAAAATTTCAATGGATGATAACCTAATCTCAATTAAAACTAGGAAAAGGCACATGATCTCCTCAACTAGAGAAAAAAATAATTTATATGTTGAAGTGGATATATTTTCATCATGTTCATCTATTTCATCGACCAATAGTCAATGAATAATCAAAGAGTGCAATTAGTCTTCATAGAAAACAATACTGGTAAACCCCAAGGTGATGTACTCAGATGGATAAATACCTGATACATAAAATCTTCTAACCAAGACTTAATCACATGATGCTTTGTGGGTTAAATTTTATTTTGTGGAATCAAAACTAGCCCACATACAAGAATGAGCTATATGGTAAATTCCACACCCTCTATGGTTGTATCCCTGACAAGTTTCCTAGAAATGAATTTCGAAACTGATCCACTACTAGGGAAAAACATTTTTCTTGAAACCTCGTTCATCCAGCAATAGTCTTGCAACCTGGGTAGAAAGCTCCCCTAGTTCAGGGTGAACTGGCCCTGCATGGCATAGCTTGATATCACATTCTCCATAGTGAGTATATTTTTCACCCTTATGGGATTTCAAATTCAATATTAGATTGTAACAACCAATGTGGTATAGGTATTCCATACACCACTCCATACCCATAATTAGGATGAATCCTAAAATATCTAGATTGTAGATATTCCAAAGAAATGATAATCCCCAAACCCTATATAACACCCCTTGCATAAAAAATCATCCCATATCACACTCTTAATGATGTATCTATCATCGTCACCACATTTATGAACTCATCCTTTAGGATGAAACCATTCACATTTTTTGTAGACATAATAGAATTAGAGGCCCCATTATCAAATAAGGCATTATCCAGTGTAGAATCTACAAGAATAGTACGTCTCAAAATCGATTGGCCAGCCCCACTATCCATCAGTGTTGGTTGAAATGTAGGTAATTTTCATACCCATCTATCATATGATGAAATCTGAGCATCCTGAGCTGCACCACTCAACTAATACAAGATCTATCTTTTAGAAGTATCGCATGAACTGCCTCAATCATCATGTCTCATAGAAATCCAGTTTATATAATGATATGGTCCATAATTAACCCTTCCCTCACTCTGGTTTTTTCTATCTCCTTCATTGGTACATGTCTGTCATTGTTCCATGTAAAACATTAGTAGATGTTACATCCTATCATAGGATAGTCACTCTACTAGTGGTCTGGGAAAATATTTAATAAATTAAATCATCATACCACACTTGTGGAAAATCAATCAGCTATGATCCAATTTAATTAGTCCCTCTATCTGGCTACTATGATTCCAACCATCTAGATAGTACTCTTATAATGACACTTCATTCTCTCGAATGTCGTACCTCCTATGCACCCAAAGGAAAACACATGTTCTACATTGTATGACTCCTTCAAGTTCCCCTAAAATGTGGGATCCAAATTCAACAGTTCGGAAAACATTATTCGCCTCATGATATATAACTTAGAATTAATTTTACATTTAAACCCATCCAAAACCAACTTTTATATGTTATAATTGTCTCTTTTGAATGTTTTAAAAAAGTATTAAATGTCAATGAAGCAACTAGAATAGTTCATCGTGGACTATCTTGTTTGATTCAACCTCATGAACGCAGATCTTGTAATGGCCCTGACCACCCCGGTCCATTCCACTGTGAAAATCCATTTCTAGAGGCATTTTTGGATGTAACAATGATTCATTTTGCGAGTTTAACAGTTATTCATTTTTTCCATCGTTGAGTCAGTTGTTGGTAGATCAGCATCCATATCTTGCATCAGTAACTTACATCAGTTGCTCCACATTGGTACCACCACATCTATAGATCAAGGAATCTATAGGTGTGGTCCTCAGTATTTTTGGAAGTTGGTAGGTCTGTGCGTCAGTAGGTCAGGGAATCAATAGGTCAAGGTAACGGTAGGTCACGTCAGTGGGTCATGTCAGTGAATCATTGTTGGTGACACTCTATTGGTGACTCGCATCGATGGTTCAACTTTTTGGGTCACATCAGTGACTCACCTCTGTGAATCTCCCATTGGTGAATCATATCTATTTTTTCTCATTTTTTTAAATTTCACCCCTCTATGAAGTTTAATGAGTTACCTATCATATTTAAGTAGTTTTATTGCCATTTCAAAGGCTATGAATAATATCATAAATTATTATACTCTATGGGAATATTTAAATAGTCAATCTGTGTAATAATGATCATGATTCATCTTTTATGTACTTTGAAACTATCTACCTTCCATTGATATTTGATCTTGCATTTTTAAAATCCAAGATCATCTCTTTCCCAAACACTTCTTACTTGTGTGGGTGAAGTCAAAAACATTCTTCCCAAAGGAGTTGCATCTTGGTGGCATCTGTTCATCTAGTTTTCCTATAGAGTTTTTCTCGATACTTGTGTGACCCTCTATTTTCAGACAATAAGGATGTTTGGTCACCTATTATTCTAGTTAGGGATCTATTTGACTCTCTTCTATATGTGTATCGGGCTGGGTGAGTGTATCAATGTAATCTTTTTGATGATAGCATAACACCAAATTAATAAAGGTAATTTCTTTTTTTAAGATCAATATACGGTGATGGGAAAAGTGATATATTTTATACTTTGTTATTTGTTTATATTTTTATTGTATGGTCTATATGCCTACAGAAAATGATGTTCATTGGTGGTCTTTGTTTGAGCACCCATGATGGATTGGAATTATTGTTGTTGATCTTCAATCAAACAGTTATATATATGAAATTGGTTACCATGTATATTAGGTTAAATAAATTGATTCCACAGGATAGAACATGTTTCTATGATAACCCAGAAATAATGAAGAATTTAATAAGGGATTCTATTCTCAATCTGGAAGAATTTTCTACTCTATTGTGTGTTGTAACATGTTTATGGACATGATTGTGTTATGTGGGTTGTTTCCAATTAGATGTTGGATAGAATATGGTTGTGTTTTCGAGTGTGTATGGGTAGTGGATGATATTTTTTATGGAATTGGGATATAATTTTTGTAATGGTACACATGGTTGTATAGTGGGTTTGTTATTGGTGTGGTTTTATAGTAGGGAAGCATGATGGTTGTGGCATAGATGTGTAGAAACACTCTAAAGATGGGGGTGTGGCTGTGTATTGGTGGGATGTGGGGTTATTAGAAACAAAATAATGGGTTGTTTTTTAGTACTGCTCTTTTTTTATTAGTTAATGTATTATGGGAATTTATTCTAGTTACGTGGAATGTATGGATCCAAAATGGGATACCACTTTCTTGAGAATAATCTCTAAAAATAGTTTATTTTGAAATGAAACTTTAATGTGAATAGATAATGAATGAATAATAATAAGCAGGAATTTGATGAACTAATGTTCGGTTTATATGGAATTATTCAGTTTTTTTGAAATCTGGTAAGCAGCTATGTGTGGATTAAAAGAAAAATATGACTTGTGGGATTTTTTATACTGCTGTGGTGTTTCTCATATTCTATGTCATTGTTTCATTTATATCCACCCATGTATTAATGGGATTAATAAAACATGTTAATGACATCAAATGGATATGTTTAGTGAGGAAATTTATTAACGATTTTAGTGATTCACTTGTTATTGTTCATGTATAATCAAACTAGTATAAAATGTGAAATGGGTTTTAGGGATTTCCATGTGGTGTTTTGAATCTAGAGGTGGATGCAAAGATGGTTTCCCCCTGATTGGGTTGTTTGTTTGAATCCCCATAAGTTGAGATGAGTTTTTGGTACCTATATTTTATATACATTATGTTCCTTGTGATTTCTATGTGCACCCCACTCAAGTTGAGAATTATGTGTTGAATACCCCCACTTCTGGGGGGATGTTGTTTTTTTTCCAAAATCTTGTTAGAGTATGGATGGATGTTTATTGTCTCTTCCCTGAACCCTTTTCAAGGCATTGGTAGACCTAGACTCTTTAGGTAGGTTGTGATGTGATTTTCAGGCCTAGGTGTCTATGGGAGAGGTGTGTTTCCCAGGTGTCTTTGGGATGATATGTGTTGTGGTTTTCCTGATATCTTTAAAATGATGTTGTGACTTTGTGGATTATGTGTTTTCTGGTAATATGTGATGTGGTTGTGTCCTAGGTGTTTGTGAGTGGGATGTGGTATGGGGCACTGGTGTGTGTGGGAAGGTTCTGGCACTGTGTCTTCTGGAAGAGTGTGGTAGTGTCGGGACGTTTTCAATTAGGGATGAGTAGTTCACTAGTGTGAAAGTGGTGTGAGGTTCCAACATATATATGTGCATACTATATTACATTACTTTACATGATTTATTTGGTTAGAAAGACTTGGTGAGGATAGTATGGCTAATACTCCTTGTTAGGTGTTGTTGGTTTCTGTTGTGTTCTCACATGTGAATTAGTACACTTCTCCCACTTGTGCATTAGATACTTTGGTTTTCATATAGAGTATACTGGTATGTTCACACTACATATATGAAAACTATTTTCAAGTTTCTAGGAGAACATTGTATTCTGTGTTGGACATTTTTGTTTGAGACCATTGGAGCAGTTTTTGTGTTGTTTCCTTAGCTTCTATTTATTATGTTATTTCATTTTGAGAGATTAATATGTATCAGTTTTGATTAATACATCCATTTTGTCATGGGTCAACTTTATTATATGTATATCTTGAAGTTGTTTACAGTTGATTAATCCAATCTCCCGATCATTTTTCTTATTAAATGGTAATGGTTCCCATATTGTGTGATCTTCGTACTCTTGTATATAGTCTCCACCCTCAGACCAACATGAGGAAATAATCGGGGGGTCATTATCCCCCTTTCATCATTTCCTTCCTAGGAGGGGTATCATTGGAGGGTGTGGTCTGGAACGAATGGTATCAGAGGTGATGATTAAGATATAGGAAGATGTTAAGAGTTAGGGACAGTGGGTATTTCAGGGGTTGGTAGGGAAATAGTGTGAGGTGGTCTTGGTGTGTGACATAGGCTCGAGAAGACTAGCTATGACACTAGATTTTACGACCCCCCATGATCTGATTCATAAACTCTGAGCTTACCGAATAACCAAGTAAGGATACACTGGTTGTAGAATAGGGACCTAAGAGCGGTCCATGTAATATAATTACTTCTGTTCTTATTTTAATTTTTGGATCTTTTGATTTAAAGATTAATTAAATAGATCTTGAAACATTATGTCTGTTTCTATTATTTTAACATGATTTAATTTAAAATAAAATTCCCTAATTGTTTGTTAAACCATTCTTTTAATCAATAGGAATGAGTAATATGATTACTAACTCAATTGAATTTTTTTCAAGCCTTCTTGAGGTTTTAGTGTGTTGTTTTCTCTCTTATTATACCATGGTTCCTGATAAATTGGATTTTTTTTCATCCTTTGTTAGGAATGTATGACAAGGAATTTTTCATTCTCATTCATGAAATTGTAAGAGAAGCATTCTTATTGTATTTTCCTATGATAAAATATTCTAATTTTGAAAGCCCTTATGGTGTATGATTTCATGAAGTTGATTCTACACTAGCAGTATAAAATAAATTTTTATATATTTATGTTCCCATGTGAGTATTCGTTCAATTCATTTTCTATTAAATTTTTTTTATCAAAATCATTCGTTGTTGGAATTTTTATCAAGTGTGTGATTAGTCATATAATTTATTAAATTCTGAGAAATTTTCTTATTATTTATTAATAATTTTATTGAATTTAGAAACATTAATAAAAATAAATTTCTCTTTATTTGGCATGATTACAGTTTTATAGTGTTGATATAAATATATATTGAATGAATATGTCATAGTATAAGTTTTTTTGGCATTTATTTCAAAATAAGTATAATTATAAGTATGCCATATCGTAAGACATAAAATTGTTTAAGTGATTAATCTTCATTTTTTATAGGTGAAATGAATTTTTATGTACTAAAAAGACCTTACCGCACATGTTAATTCATGGTTAGTTTGTCATGGTATGCATGTACAAATATTGTGTCATTTTTGGTGGTAACTAAGGAAATTCTATAATTCAGGATTTGAGTGTGTAGAATATTTAAAAAATTTATATAAATCTAGAAGTATAATCATGTAATCCTTATTATATTTTGTAAGAATGTTTGTTATATCAATGGAATTAATAATGAATTTTGAGTTTCAACATGATAATGAACGGAAAATTATGATAAAACAAGTTCAGTTTTAATTTATTTTGTCAAAAACATAGTTTTACATAGATGATTATTAAAAAATGTAGTCTATATGATGTAGTAATTTAATTGAACATCAGAGCCTAGAATGTATATACTTTCAAATGAGGATTGAATGACTATTTTATAGAAAATAAGATATATATATGATATCTTATTTAAGAAAATTGAACATGGCATGTGAGATAACATGTGTAAATTTTTTTCTTTAACTTAGATAAAAGCTAGATGTATTTATAATTAAAGTAAAAATGTTTGACTAGAAATGAACTAAAAATATAGAGTGTTGTTTTGGTTACATTATTATCATTTCATTGATATGTTGTTATTACCTGCTAAAATGGTAGTCGATAGAAGCCTTGTTGTGGTGGGATTATTGTTGAAAACTAGACCACTGTTGTAACTTCATGATTATAATAACCATGTATTGAAAAGGATAATTACTTATGTATGGATTATGAACTAATTCCCCAAGGAATGTTTAAAATTGTGTGATATCTACCCATGATAAATAATGAAATGATGTAATATAAACTGAAACATAATAATGAAAGATGATATATTTGATTTTCTCATTCTAATTTCCTTGTGTGATATGTGGTTTAAAACCCCTCAAGAATACAAAAATTATAAACACAATTCATAAAAAATATGGATTATACCTTGATGTCATTAAACATATGAGGGTGAGTTAGTGCATCCCAAATCGGATAATATCTCTATGTGGGAGAGGGGATTCTTCATTTTGTGTGCTTGGGGACTTATGTGAGATGATAATTGGGATAGTTGGTTATGGTCATATAAAGGATGATATAGTGCATGTGGTTACATTAAAAGAGTATTTTATTGTGGATTGTAAGGTGGTGCTTGGATGTGGCTCTGTATAATATCTAGTGAACTTTTCATTGGATACAATTTTTTGGCTAGTGGGTATGCTTAATATTGGTAGCCATATTCAGTGTTTGAGATGTGTGTTCCTATTTGGTAAAATCATTTTTGTTGTGTTTTGTTCTATTGTGATATGTTTTTATTGATAGAATCTATCACCTCTCACAAAATCATTAATCACTTAAAGGTGGAAAAAAACAAACTGTTCATTTTGGAAATCATTAAACAAATAATGATGGGCTTGCCTCTCACGCCCACATATTTTTATAAAGGAAGTGATGGATAGGTTTGACTACTACCATTTGGTTGTGATTTTTGTGTTTGATATTATATTGGTGGAAGGTGTTGTGAACTCAAACATATAAAGAGATGTAAAACCATTCCCCACATCAAGATGTGTTATATTATGACACATTTTAAACCCGTGTGGGAGAGTCAGTGCCTCACAAAGTGGACAATATAATTGTATTGTAGATGGGATACCATGATTTATATTTTAGTGGTATCTCAATCGATATTAATATATGTTTTCTTTTTGGTAGAGTAATGTTATTTTAATCCCTTTTAAGTAATTAAAAGATAATATTAAAAATAGAAATGTCATGACTCGTCCCCCAGGGCTCATCCCGTGACATAACCTAAGCCCGCCTCTCGAAGGACAGGGGTTGATGACTAACACTGAAGGTGTCAACCTACATGTTGGTGGCATTTTATTGAGTAAATGTATGAACACATGCAAAACCACATCCAAAAAAATAAAATTAAACATTCATGTCACTGAACAACCGCTCAGTAAATATACAAAATATATGTTAAATGGGCTAGAATACAAACCCAAAAAAACTAACTAGAAAATAAGAAAGTTCAAGTAAGACTCTGAATACCATGTGTGGTAAACCTAACATGATGGGTAAGTATAGAGTAGCTTCTGGAATATGTAGAAGTATTCCCCACCTTCCTGGTCACACATGGCTCCACCGGGTCCTGGGCCACCAAGTCCTCTGTATAGTCGGCAGTCGTCTTCCCCAGACACGACACATGCAGGAAAAACATGTGCAGGGCTGAGTAAAAAAATAATCAGTAGGGACCCCAAAATAACAACTGAAAGACTAAAAATAAATCCACAAGAATCCATGATTTATAATCATGAAGCATGGTTTCAATGCTAGGCAACTCACTACAGGTATATTCTAGAGTATTAATGTGGAAGACACAAGTCACATTGTCGAACATCATGGGGTTCTAGAGAACTCCTCCTCAATGAGTGCAGTGGGCCTACTAGGTCACATAAAAGTCATTTCCCACTAAACATAGTATTGTTTTGATACGCATCCCTAATGAGTACCAAGGGTATGTTGGGTCACATAGAAGATTCTCCCCACTGTCGGTTTTCCGGGTCATAGAGAAGCACATTCCCACCTATGGCCATAATGAGATACTCCTGTTGTCGAGTACCATGGGTCTACTAAGTCCCATGGACGTCTCTCCCAATAGTGAGTATATCAATTTACATAGACCTTTCTTCCCACTAGGCCATAGTATATGATTTACACAGGGTCATTCATTAGTAGTCTTTATGCCTCATCAAACTACAGGGTTTCCGCGCGCAGCACACTTGATCTCAGGAGAACTTCTCCCCAAGCCATTCTTTGAATTTGAACATAAATGAAGGTTCTAACTATGTAAATGGATAATTAATCAGATGCCCAGTTTTCATGTTATTAATTTTTTTTAAAAGGGCTTGTTGGGCCTCGGTCTGGTCCGACCAGGCCGGACCGAACCAACATGACCTGGGACCATTAACCTAATCCGGGCCTGGCGCATCATGGGTGCGGTTTTTTGTGTTGTGGGTATGGCACATGCTCTACCATATTATCCATAGGGAGGACCGACTCCGCCCAGCTGAGATGTGGCTGGAAGCCACATCCCCCACCCATCACCCTGCGGGTCTTCTGTGGGGTCATCTCTTGCAGCGGTCAAGTGATCGCGGCTGCTGCTATGTGATCGGCCAGCCCTCCCAGCTAGACTCACCGTACGAGGTCGATAAAACACATTATCTATGGAACCATGTACCATGGCTATGGGTCACTCCAAAAATGAGGTCGAGCTGTCATGTCATGGTTTTCAGCTGTTGGTCCTATCGGTGTCTCCTCCCAGTGAGCCACACCCATCTCGCGTCCACCGCTGCATGAAATTGTCGGTAGTTTCTTTTGTGGGTGCATTGTCGGGATCTTTTGCTGACCACCAGGTTTTCACCAGTGTTTCGTTCTTCACACCGCTTGTGCCCCCAACCTCCATGTGGTGTCTCCTTCCCTATGAAGAACTCAAAACTTCCATGCCACCAATTTGAATTTTCGACAACAACAAACACATTAGTGGAGGGGCTTGGGCCTTGTTCTTGTCATCTCATGCGCTCCACAATAGAGTTTAAAAAAGTGGAAGGATCTGGGATAATTTTATATCAATAATAATTAATCCCGAAAAAAAACCCAAGAAATATAACCCTCCCACACGAATGAACAATCCACGGATCAAAATGTTCATGGGTTGATCGGCATTCGTCATTTTTCAAATAAGATTGGGATAAAATAAAACTAATAAACTCCTACATCGATCAAAATACTTTGTTGAGAACTCCATCCTCAAGGATTCAATCTATTTTTGTGTTTATCACTTTGTGGCCCCAATATTAGTAAATATTCCATGTTTCAAGAGATCCTACTGGCGTTTTTTGTTTTTCATTTGATTGATTCCTTATCATAGGTTGTTTAGAGAATCACCAGGGTTTAATTATCAACTCTCCAATGAATTCCCTTAATAAAAGGAAACATGTCGCAGTGTTTTTATTATGCTGCACAAAAATGATTCATTAATAAGCTTACATTAATGCACCTCATTTCCTCACCACAATGATTTCATTCATTGCACAATGATGAGGGATGAAAATTAAAATAACTATTTATGTTATTTTAATATTTTTTGAAAAACATGATAACTATCCTTTTTGTCCGACCCTTTCCGATTGAAGTTAGGTTATTTCTCGGGGAATCCCTTAATTCTATTTTCAAAAGTGAACTATGATATTTTATTCGAGAAATTGTTTAAAAGTTATAAAAACCTACTATAATGTTTATTTAAATGAACCTTATAATAGGTTCAAAATTAACATTCACCCACGACCCATGTAGGTCAAGGTCAGGCTCCGCCTAAGGGGAACATGCCCTCACGAGTTGAATGGTAATCTCAAATGTTCCATCTGAGTTACATTTCATGAGTTATAAGGATTTATAATATAAAATAAATTATTTTATTTGTGATTATCCCATTTTAAGGTTTTCACATTGGAGGCTTGCGCCGGCTAAACTTATGTCATGCCTAAAGTATACATTCCATCTTGAATCTAACGGTGACCTTAGATTTATAATCCAGGAACCAGTTTATGTGTTATTACCCTTTTCTGGGAAAGATTCTCACACACACTATTTAAAGCATAACATTTTTTCACAGATCATTCCAGGCACTCCGGGCCTTAGAATCGCACACCATCTCATCGACTGGTCTCAAAATAATTCCATACAATAATAAAAACATAACAAGGAATTTCTAAGACATGACATTACTACTACCTTTTTGGACTTCAAGTCCTCATAATCCAAAACAAGGCTAAACAAAAAAATGGGGGTACTGAAAAATGAATCTGAGCTTCCCACTCCCAGTGCTCACATAGAGATTCTCATGTTGCCACCAAACATGAACTAGAGAAATATACCTTCAACATTGGAATTTCCCATATCCATAATATATCCCTACCTGGAATTCCACAAACAGCGCCTCATCGTCAATGTCCATCTCGCCAAATTCGATGTCATGCGATGGATCATGTATGTACCTCCTTCACTGAAACACAATAAAAACATCATGAAGCTGGTCCTTCAAAGGGGGAAGATATTGGTGGTACACCACCTTTCAAACTATTCTATGAATCTGAATGTCTGATGAACTTCAAACATAACATTCCTCCACATCAAAATCACCTCAATCCCGATCGGGATGAGACCATGTGGAAATCGTGGTCTCTCGCCATGAACTCCAAGCGCCTCTATCGCTTATGTACAAATGATTTCTATCTGCTCTGTGTAGTCCTCATATACTCCTAGAAGATATTCACCTTCTCGGTGGTATCCTGTACTATCTATGCACCCATTAGTACTGACTACCCGGGGCCTATATAGCATAGAGGTGATCTATGTGGCTGCCTGCACAAACCCTCAAACGGTGACACTCCAATGGTGAAAAGATAACTATTTTTGTATGAAAACTCCGCGAGTGTTAGGTTCTCCACCATACTACAAACAAAATCAATCTCACAAGAAAGAAACATGTCCTCCATGGCTTGTATGTCCCACTATGTCTTTCCATCTATCAAGGGGTGAAAACTTATGATCAAGTGTAGCTACGTCACGAATACCTCCTGCAATCCCTTCCACAACTTGGATGTAATGAGTGCATCTTGGTCTAAGATGATCATTTATGGCACCCCGCCATTCCAAAATATCTTCTTGATGTTGAAGAATACAAATCCCTCTATAGATCCCTACTCCCATATGGGTAGAAAGTGAGCTGACTTGGTGGGTTGGTCAATGATCACCGAAACAGTATCATGGCCCCTAGACGTGCCTGGTAAACCCTTCATGAAGTCCATCAATATACCATCCCATTCCCACATCAGTACCTCAAGTTTTTGGGTCAAGCCTAGTAAAAAATGATGTTCATCCTTCACATTATGACATGTGAGGCATCGTGAAATGAACTCTACCTCCACGCTTTTCATCTCTGGCCACCAGTACTGACATTGGAGGTCCTGGAACATCTTCACCACTTTAGAGTGTACTGCCAAAGGGGAGGTATTGAAACCCCTCAAAAAATCCTCCTAAAATGAAATAGATACTATTGTTCTCCCTTTGAAAATGAAGGTCTATTGTACACCTAACAGAAACTCATCAAGTGCATGACATGAGGATAACTGAGCACATCGTGTCTCATAGCTGGAATTTCTGTGTTGAAACTCCCTGACACTTTGTAACAGTGGAGGGGAAACAACCATCAACTGAAGAAAATATTTCCCCTCTCTATCCATGAAATATATTTGTAGCAATGAAAACTTCTATGAGGCATCATTCTGTAGCTTTGAATTGGGTGTCCTACTGAGAGAATCCTCTAATGCTCTTCCCATGACAATAGTATAGACTAATTTTATGTCATTGTCCCGGAGGATCTTCAGCCATCATTATTTTCTCAACTACTGAAAAGTCTATAGAAACATTTCCAACCATGCAAAGGTATACCCCATTTAACTAATTGATGTGACCATCATAATTTTGGTAGTGGGTACTCTTTCTCCATGATCACTTGGTTAAAGTTCCAGTAATCCACTAATAACCTTGAACACTGGGTCTTATTAAGCCTTTCCTCTACAAGTCCCCCACCTACGTCCCCTACTCATTATGTTTTATGAAAGACCAATGATATACTTATGTAGATACTGGTGCTATCTCAGGGTGTAAAATGGTGTAGAAGTCCCTCTCTATGTGGGTAGGTAATCTTAGTAACATATTTTGATAGGCTTTTATCACACTTCATCACTACAGTTGGGAATTGAAAACTCAAAACATCCACTACCATGAGGGAAAGCATGGATGACTCAAAAGTGATCAGTTTCACCCGTCTATACATGTGTTCATCCACTATTTCTTGAGTTTCCTTTTATTAAACAATGTAAAACCACATTCCAACACTGTGAATTTACAAAAAAAACGTTTTTCATAAAACACTCAATCTGATCATGAAATGTGGGTGACCAGTCCTTACCTAATATAATGGTTTATTTCCCCGACACTGTCACCAAGAGGTTCCAAACAAAAATTTCGCCTCAAGAGACAGATCAAACATTAGGCATAAGTGTGATTATTGAGTCTCCTCCCATTCATATCTCGAGATGTAAGGATCAAGTCAATGATTTAACCGGAAACTCTAGGTCTTGAACAAGATTTGTGACTAGATAGAATGATTTTCACATATGTCTATTAATACGGAAACTTGTAGTAGACACAGAACATACCTCAATCCATTCTTGGATCCCTTGGGTCATACTCATTGGTTGTATAAAGCTACTAATGTCCCCCCATCCTCTAGCTCCCTAGGTCTGGTGTGGACCACATTAGGGTGGTGGTAGTAACATGTAGAAATGTATACCACCCCTTGCTACTATCCTACCTCCTCTTCCATGTATTCCGCCCTACTGATTCATATGTTCATATAACTTCCTATACCTTGGTAGGCCATCCATCATTTCACTATCATCAAGATGAGCTGGACAATCTCTAGTGAGATATCCCCTGCCATATTTTGAAAAAACAATTAACTCATCCTAGGCCAACTGAACTCACCCTATTAGCCCTGAGTTGTAGATCATGTGACTTGGGACCTCCACTTAGAACGTCTCACACATCCAAGTATCTGATATTGACGTTAGCTTCTTGTTTTCTCACTGATGAAATCTAGTGGATGTAAACACTCAGCCAAAGGTCTTCCAAAAACAAATAACCTCTCTATCACTATATCATAAGTAGGAATGCACAAAAAAATAAAGCTAGATAAGATGTCCTTATACACACATTATTCAAAGGTCCCAGCCCTGAATCACTGGTTATATCATATTCATCTAGTACCAAGAATATTTGGCATGTCTCCATGAATACTCAACTACCTACATGTCATACTATAAAATCTTTTGGGCACACAAACCCATAGATTTTATGGAAATAGCCCTATTTAGGGGAATGGTTCTCAAGATCTGTCAATGGAAAGGTCACCTCATCGTAAGATTAGGTAATCTAAACCCTTCCATTGCCTTGTTGATCCATGTAGAAGGCTCACTGCCCGGACCGCCATCTATGCTAATGGTGCCCTGGATAGATGGAAATCTTAGTCACCACCTCTAGCCAGTCGTTAGCCGCCTATAACTCAGGCTCGCCTGGGAAGCTGATTGGTCTCTATCACTGAAACTCCTATAAGGCACAAATCCTACAAGAGTTCTCTAATGGTATCGCTTGTAGTAACTACTGACCAATATGCATTGGTACCACTGGGACACCCCCTAAAGCTACCATATCAAGAACCTGTCCTTGTACAAAATCCTCATCACCCTATGGACCATACACATGGTCATGCACTAAAAAAATGGCTATCTATTTGCATGGAGGCATCTTGAAAGAGAATCAAGATGATCCATGATTGATTTACTATACCTGTTGTGATGACCCTAATTCATGAAAATCATATGGAGACCCTTATGCAACCATTGTTTTAATGTATAGAGACAAAAAGAAGAATTCATGTCCCATATGTAAGGAAACATTCGTCGTCACACCAATACTGGACTCCCCAAATCTGAATGTTGAACATGAAAAATTCAACATTGTTGCCAAAAATACAACTTACTCTTGGTATTTGAGGTTGAACCAACCAACTCTGATACAAATTTTTTATAACTAGTCCCCTGGGGCCTATGTCATAACATACCCCATTCCTGCCTCCCGAAGGCCTTGGGTTGGTGACTAGTGCTGATGGAATCCACCTCCATGTGGAAGGAATTTTCCTGAGTACCTGTACGCATTCATGCACAACCACATCCCAAAACCAGAAAAGTAAACATGCATGGCACTAAAAGAGACCGAGTAAAAGAAAAAATTTAATGTCAAATGGGCCAAAATACAAAACTAACAAAAGACTAACAGGAAAATAGGAATATATAAGTATGACTCTAAAATCCATCTGCCAAAAACCCCACTGGATGGGTAAGTACAGAGTTGTTTCTGGAAGTCATAGATGTACGACCTTCCGACCTAGTCACACTGGGCTCCACCAAGTCCAAGGCCACCAAGTCCACCATCAATTCGGTGGTAATTTCACCAGACACGGCACGTGTGGGTGAAGCCTATGAAGGGTTGAGTAACAAAATACTCATTAGGGACCCCAAAAAAAAGGAAAGACCCCAAAATAATCTACAAGAAACAAAAATGTGTCATCAAGAAGCATGATTTCAATGAAAGTCATATCACACCAAGGATATTATATAATAGTAATGTAGAACCATTAGTCACAACATCGAACACCATGGTCTATACGAGAAATCCTGATCAATGAGTACTATGGTTTTGTTGGGTCACACAGAAGACACTTCCCACTAACCATAGGACTATTATGGTACTCATTTCTGATGAGTACCGTGGGTGTTCTGGGTCACACAGGAGCTTCTCCCCAACATGGGAATGTTGGGTCACATAGAAGATGCATACCACATAAGGCCATACTATGGTAATCCTCTAGTTGAGTATTGTGGATCTTCCAGGTAACGCGGAAGTTGCACCCCACCATGGGACTACCGAGTCAAACAGAAGCTGCTTCCCAATGGTCCATAGTATCTGATCAACATAGTTTCACTCATCACCAGTCTTTAGGTCTCAGCCAACCATAGGGTTTCCACATGTAAAATGATTGATCTTAAGAGAAATATTCCCCATGCCTTTCATCATATTTAATCCTCTATAATAGGGCATTTCTAGGAGAATCCTACCATTCATAGTTCAATGGATGCCTTAAATTTTTTATATGATTACTATTTTAAATGTTAGAATACCCCACTCGCATGTTTATTTAAATTATTCTAATAAAAAAGTTCAAAAATTAACATTCACCCTCGACACACACCGGTTGAGGATAGAATTTTCCTAAGGGGAACAGACGTTCAAGAGCTCAGCAACACTCTCAGATTTTAATTCGGAGTTACCATTTAAGATTAATAGGTATTTGAAATATAAAATAAAATAATACGATTACTTTATATATGGTTATTCTTCTTTTGGGTTAACACACTGAAGAATCATGACAACTAAACTTAATTCGCGCCTTGGGTAAACCCACCATCTTAAACCCAATGGTGCCCTTGGATTTCTAATCCAAAAACCCATTTATGAGTTATTACACATTTACAAGAATACCACTCATGTTTGATATTTAAAGAATAACATTTTTCGACGGATCATTTGGGGCACTTTAGGCCTTGGAATCACACTTCTTCTCAGCGTCTGGTCTAGAAAAAATTCCATAAAATAAATAATACAGGGAATTTACAATACATTATAAGAAATTTTAAATTTTGAACCCCTTGAAATTTTTAAATAATTATATTCCTAGGGAATAATTTTTTGATGAAAAACATGAAAGAATGGGTTTTTTTTACTCAAGGTGGTTTTCTTAGACTACTATGTTTATTTTTTATTTTTTTCATGATAATGTTTTAATAATAATGTTTTAAAACATATCAATTTCCCAAAAAAAATTTAGAGATACTTATCTTGAAAATAATAGATCATCCAGAAATCATGCTTAGCCTTTAAGCCCCATAACCAACATGAATTAGTAAAATTTTATAAATAGAATTTCCTTATTGTTAATAAATTTTTACTAAAGCCTTTTAATCTTATTTCTTAATGATATATTAATCATGATATATTTTAAATGTTTTGGATTTAATTTTAAATCTGATAAAAAAGGTAGATAATGAATGTATGGATATTCATAAAATTTCATGTATAATTGGTGTTGTTGAAGAAATATCTTTAACAATGTTCAAAATTATTTAAATTTGTTACTTATGTTAAAAACAATTTGACAAACTGTATTTTTAAATGTGTTAACTTCCACGATGTTATTATTATTGTTTGATTCTTATAAATTGATTACTTTACTAGTTATACATATCTCTATGGATTTTTATTGTTTGAATGTATCTACCCTGGGAGATTTAGTTTAATGTGTTTGGTATACCTTATGATCTTTCCCTATCAGTCATTAAGTTCCAAATATATCAAGAAACATGTGAGGTATCTCAAAGGATTGTTATTTGGCCCCTCCTCTTCTTTTCATCTGGGTTGGATTTGAATTTTCCAAGATGATAATGTTTTGAGAGGTATTTTATATAAGTTACCTGACCTCTTCAGTCCATTCCATTGTGAAAATCAAGTGCTATTGGTGTTTTGGGAGTTGTGGTGTCTCATTTCTAGAGTTTTCATGTTTTTTAGTTTTTTCATAAGGTGAGTCAGGCGTTGGTTTCTCAGTATTGGTAGCTCAAATTTATATAACATCATCAATAGATATGCATCGGCAGATTAAGAGTTGATAGGCTAGGGTGTGGGTGGGTTAGGGCATCAGTATGTCAGGACATCGGTAGGTCAGGGTGTCGGTAGTTCAAGGCGTCTGTAGGTCAGGGTGTCGGTAGGTCTCTGTGTCGATAGGTCGTGGTGTTGGTAGGTCAGGGCCATTGTAGGTCAAGCCTCAGTTGGTCCTATTTGTGGGTCTATTTGGTGACTGAATATTAGTGACTCACTATCATTGACTCATGTAGGTGACCCATGTCGGTGGGTCAGGTTGGTGACTCCTTGTCGGTGACTCATTTCTAGTCTTTCATAATTTTTATAGTTTCTACCCTTTTTGAAACTAAATGAGTTAGCTATACAATTTATAAGGTTTTAAAGTTATTTCAATGTCTATGAATCATTTCATAAATTACAAAGGTATAGGGTAACTTTGAAATAGTCAAACTGGGTAATCATGATCATGGTCAGACTTTTAAGTACGTTGAAATTGCCTCTCTTCTATGGCTATTGGATATGGCCTATTCCAAAGATGAGATCCTCTCTTCCATGAACACTTTTCTCATCTCGGGGTGTGACTAGAATCTTTCATCCCAATGAAATTGCATCTGTGTTGTAGAAGTGGATTGATTTTTTCCTCAGTTTTTCTTGCTTCTTGCACAACCCTCTATTTTGGTGCCAGAAGGAACATTGGTTTACTTACATTAAAGGAAGGATCCCTTTGTCTATTTTTTATTTTTGTAACATAGAGGATTGGTGTATCAATTTATACTCTATAAATATATCCAAATACAAAATTAATCTAGGTATTTTAATTTCTATATGATCATTATGCATGGTTGAGAAAAGTTGTATAGGTTTTTCTTTGTTAGTTATTGATATTGTGATTTTATGGGCTACATGCCTACTTAAAAAACAAGGTCGTTGGTGTTTTTTTGTGCACCCATGATGGATTGGTAATGCTTATTATTGATCTTATATTTAATTTGTGTATATATAAAATCTATTAACCATGTATATTTTGTTAAATAAATGGATTCTCCATGAATGAAATGGTTTCTGTGCTAACACCCCAAATAAAGTGGAATTTAATAAAGGATTCCATTCTAAATATGGAAGCATGTTTTTCTTTGTAGATTGTTGTAACATGTTTATGGAAATTATTTCATAATGTGGGGTTTTTTCAGTAATAATTTGGTTGTAATATTAATGGGTACTGATGATTGGGGTGTGGATGAGATGATCTACTTAATGGGGTTGTTATTTTTTATGGTTAGACATGGTTGTACAATGGGGCTATGGTTGGTAAGGTTATAAATCGGGGTTGAATGCTGGTTATGGTATATATGGTATTAAAGATATAAGAAGGGGGATGTGGTTCTAAGTCAGTGGTGATGTGGGGTTATTGGAAAGAATGTAATTGGTTGTTGTGTGGTGTTTCATTCTGTGTATTAGTTATTGTATTGTGTTAATTTATTCTAGTTTCTCGAAATGTATGGAACTAAAATGTATACCCTTTTATTGAAAAGAATGCAGAAAAAAATTTATTATGAAATATAATGGGGAATGTGAATAGATAATGAATGAATGCTAAAAGGATGGAATTTGATGAACTAATGTGATGTTAATTTTCAATTATTCAATATTTGTGAACTCTATTAATTTCAATGGTGTGGATTAAAAGTGTAATGTGACTAGTGTAATTGGTTCTCCGTGTATGGTATCTTTCTTATGTTATGTGGTTTGTTCTGTTTTATACACTAATGTATTAATTGAATTAATATCGCATGTTTATGACTTCAAATGAATATGATAAGTGAGGAAATTGATGATGGGTTGTATTGACTAACATGATATTATTAATTTATAACCAAACTATTTTCAAATTTAAAATTAGTTTTTGGGATTGTCATGTGGTCTTGTGTATCATGAGGTGCAAAAAAGGTGGTGTCCTAATGAGATGGTTGTTTTTTTGATAACCCCTAGTTTGGGTTGTGTTTTTGGTACATATATTTTATATACTTGTAGTTCCTTGTGATTTTCAGGTGCAACCAACCCTAGTAGATAATTTTGTGTCAAACACCATCATTTTATGGGGAAGGGTGATTTTTCCAAGGTGTTAGGACTGATGGCAGGTCATTGGATCTTCTCTTCTCCCTCGTCTAGGAATTGGTAGCCCAAGACACTTCAGGCAGGTTGTGGTGTGGTTTTGTTTCCTATGTTTCTTTGGTTGAGGTGTGTTTCCTAGGGGTCTTTAGAATTAGTTGTGTTGTGATTTCCCATCTGTCTTCAGGATGTGGTTGTGGTTTTTTTGACTAGGTTTCTATGGGTAGGATGTACTGTGGTTTTTTCCTAGGTGTTTGTGAGTTGGTTGTTGTATGTCACCCAAGTATGTGCATGTTGGTTGTGGTAGTGGGTCTTGTGGAAGTGAACGGTTGCTTCAAGATGTTCACCATTATGGTTGAGCGGTTAACTAGGGGAAAAGTAGGGTTGGGTACCCAAATATAAACGTTCTTACTATATTACATTACTTAACTTGTGTTATTTGGTGATGGTTCCTTAGTAATGTTGGGATGAATGGAATTCATTTTAGGTGTTATTGGTTTCTATTTTTTTCTCACAGGGTCATTAGAACACTTCTCCCACTTTCATATGAGAGACATTGGTTTTCATACTAAGTTTACATGTATACTCCCCCTACGTATATGAAAACTATTTTCAAGTTTCCAAGTGGACTTTGACGAGCATTATGGGCCTTTATGGTTCAGACCTTTGGATTTGTTTTTGTTTCATTACCTTAACATTTATTTATTTTGGTCTTTCTTATGGAAATTTATAAATGTAGCAGTTGTGATTTATAAATTCATTGAGGGCTGGTTTAACATTATTTTATATATTTCATGGTTTTTTTTAAGATTGATTCATCATATCTTCCAATATTGTTTTCCTATAAAACTATAATGCCTAATATTTTGCATGAACATTGTACCCTTGGTTCCAGTCGCCACCCAAGGTCCTACTGGAGGTGGGACACATGGGGTCAGTATCCCCCTTTCTTCATTTCCATCCTAGGAGGTGCATCTTTGGACGGAGGGTTCGTGAAATATTCTCCCTCTAATCTAAGCGTCTTAGAATAAAATACCTCAATGAAATTTTCTTTGATTCCCTTCACTACATATTCTCTGGCATCCCATCATTATTCATGATCATCCACCATCTATTCACTTGACCATGTAAAATTATTTTCCTCCAATTTGACTATATTCTGAGTAGGTGTCTCTAAGTGGTTAATAATAGTTTGAACAAACAAAATATAGAACTCAGTTACCATAGGTCCACCATCTCATGTCATGTTCCGAGGGTGTTGCATCTGAAAATACCACATTAAATTAGGCATATTGTTCAAAACCCACCATAGGTATCCTTATATTAATTGCATAAACAATTCAATTTTCTATCTGAACAACTCTCTCACTTCCTCACCTGGCACTACTAGTGCCGCAGGTTCCAATAATAAGGAAGAATCTCTTTCCTTGTCTTCCAATCATCCTCTAAACAAGAATGGTCAAGGATGAATTTCTCTACAATTATAAACACATGTCCCATGACACATAACACTACATTATCATGTTTACATAAAAAGGAGAGTACAATTAGGGAGAACTAATTTTTTCCCAAAACCATTAATAAGGTCAATATCGGGACGCTATAACTACCCCTAACCAACCTACATTTATTTTATGGTTACCAATGGGTAAACACATTCTCGTTATTCCAATTCATATTAAACACCAATATATTCACATCATGCATCACATTACAATTTTAAAAACCACATTAGAGGCAATTTATATTTCAATTTCACAAGAATGGTAAAATAATATGATGTTAAAGAAAATACGAAAAGAATTATTTTCAGGTGTGCAAAAAAAATGATGCATGTCAAAAATAATTTTTAGATCCTATTTTCAACATGAATAATAAACTATCATCCCATATCAGGCATTGATTAAAATCTCAGAATATCAAAGAAATAAAATTCACATCACAAGATAAGTAGGTCATCCATGGTGAAATAACATTCAACTATAATAGTAAATACCAATAACAATCATCCCACCCAACTACATGGGTTTTCCCCAATACATGGGATTGATACTCTAATGAATGATCTCATAACTAAGTAATGACTCTTCCTAGTCTCTTCTAAAAGATTCCCAAATAGTAATATAAAATAAAGAAAAGTAAATTGGTCTTTGTAACCACTTTTTAATGTCCCATAATGGGTGCCGCACACAATTTCCCCAAGAATATCCTCTATATGTCTTTATGTGCACTTACCTATACACCAGAGGCTGTAGGCTAATATTGGGGGTCAATTATCGAACATAGGTAGACTATACCGTCTTTATCAGAGTAACACACCAGTAGAAATAAACCAAAAAAATTTAACTAAATGATAAAATAACAAGAATGATTCCAATATCACATGATGACCAAAACTGTGAATACTATAACCAAACTGAACAGTACATATTCCATTCCAAGGTATGTGTAAATTGTCAGTATGATAAATCCCCAAAATAAATAAATACATTGACAACTCTCATGTGGTTACTAAAAAAACATCAGTTTCCCCCATCCATGATTCATCATGATTCATTCATCTTACACATAGCATTTTCCCTTATCGTACCCTTCAAACATGATTTCTATTCTAGTACCAATTAGGTAGCCCGAGTAGGATGTGAGTACAACTCATTAAAAAACCAAAAATATTGTCTATAATAATATCCATCCAAATAGTGTATGATGTTATATAATGAATAATGTACAGGCAATAATGTAAACTGTTTATATTTATTCAATTGTCCTATATTTAACCACATAGCGCACTGGGTTCCCAATGACACCTGAACCACAATACCTACTTTTTCCAGTGATGGAGTTTAAATCAATTCAAACTCTAAATTTACATTTCATTTAATAAATATTATTTCAATATCCATTAAATTTACATTTATAATATAGATAATTTGAACCATATTCCAATTCAAACATATTTGTTGAAGATCATCATATCTAGCACCCTATGATTATTTGGATAATTAGTCCTTGTCTCACACATCATTGTAATTTAGAGCATCTTTCCCTGTCCCATATAATATTAATTCATTCATGGGGTCCTAATACGTTATTGATAGAAACCTATGGGTATTGGGATAATCATTCTATGTACAACACTTATTTCACAATTAGTCACATATGGGTATTTGGAGCATCAATCTATTTCTCACACTCATATATCAATAAATTATATATCTCACGTATATATGGATATTTCATTTATTAATTTAAAATTTTATTAATCCAATTTAGAAATTAAAAATTTATATCATTCGATAAATTAATTCAACAATTAAATTATCTAGAAATCCCTTAATTTAATTCATCAATTAATTTGTTGTATCAAGTACTTTTATTAATTCAATAATTAATTATCCATTTAACAAACCCAACATCCAATAATTAATTCAAAAATTAATTATCCGATTCACAATTCAATATTTCAAAAATTAACTCCCTCATTAATTATACCCAATAAATAATCTCGATATTTCCATAATTAGTTCAACAAATAATTATTCCCAAATCCGAAAATTTCAATATTCTATTAATTTATTCAATAATTAATTATTATGGATTCAAAATCCCATAATAAATTATTAAACTCAACTAATTAATTTAATTAGGAAATATAATATATTAATTAATAATTAAAATTTATAATTACTTTCAAATAATTGAAATAATGACTAGGGGAGTTTAATAATAGACCATGTACCTCAAGAACTGTTACAAATTATCCACAATCGATATCCCCAATTTGAGTAGAACAATGAGGTAAAATGAGATAAATTTATCAAATATAAAATCAATACCATATGAATCACAATCCCAAAATAATATATTGATATCCAGGAAGCCTATATCTAGATCCAAGAAGGCATGGAGGAAAATCTCTTTAATTTATGAGAGATGAATGAGGAAGATACAAGAAACCATTCGAGATAAGATTCACTTACTAGGGGAGGTGATGATCTTCAATTTTTGTTGCGACTTGTGAAAAATGGAGTTTGGGAGACATAAATATTCATCCGAGAACATTCAAAATAGATAGATTTAGGTGATGAAAAATTTAAGGGTCGATTTAGGGTTAATATAGGGGGTTTGGAATTATTTAAAACTAATTTTCAAATCAATTTAGGTCATGTGTATAGTTTTCTTGGTAGGGGTGCTTAATTTCCCAAACCATTTGCCTTATCGGTGTGCCTATTCTAGGGAAGTTAATGGTTTCTCATGATTGGGAGCACGGTTCGAGAAATCGTGCCTTAAACATGTAAATAATATCTATTTGGATTTTCAAAATTTTATGGGATGGTATGAATCGCTTGAGGAAACCATGTTCCAACTGTGCACTTTCCCAATTCCTACCAAAATTACCAATTTTCACTAAAATAAACCCCAAGGTAAAACAAAAAATGTATATATTCTCAAACAAATCAATAAATGTGTTCCTAAAATCTATCCCATGAAACCTACAGAAGTTCATGATATTACAATATATTTTTAGAGAGGAAATTGCATTCTAAAATACTTTATACCTTGAAAGTGCCTTTATAATTGATTCCCCTTGTTCATTAGAGAGATATAGGGAATCCATAATTGGGTTACTATTTTGGAAGGTGAAAAGATGAATAAAAATATAGTATTTTTTCATAAAGGTCTATTTTACCTTCCTTGTGATAGATTACTATCCTAGGGATTATGAACAAAAGATGATAATGGTGGAGGATCCTTTCATTGCCCTAAATCTAGGAGTGGTATTGTTGTCTATATATTAGACTAAATTAGATTCCTCACATCATGGTGTTAAATGAATAATTTTTTGTCTACTAAAAATTATATTAGTAAAAAGGGCTTATATAAAACCTCATAAAACATGGGTATTGGTTAATATTCACATTCATATCATTGGAGTTTATATCTTAAAGTCTTAGCAACATTTATATCCATAGAATGAATAATGAAAAAAAATTACATACACAATTTCTTTATGTTTTTCATTATATATGGACCCCACCCCAACTATTTCTGGGGACTCAAGATAATTTGATTTTTCCATGTCATAGAAATGTTATCTATAGTGAATAACATTTACTAGGCCATATTTTGAATCCTTATTGAATTAAAATTCCATTAGGAAGTGTGGTTCGAATCCAATAAATAGAGGGAATGAAAACTATATGGTTCTGAAGTGGCATGGGTTCACATGGGTGTTACAATTCCTATAATTTATTTTATCCATTTCGTTTTCATCGAATATAAGAATAATAAAAAAATTTATAAAAAAAATAACTCCATGAATTGAATAGAGAATTTGATTCATGAATAACTGACTCATCCATGCCCTAAATATGGTTTGTGCATAATTGAGTGATATTCGAGATATAAAATCATCAATTCTCAACACATATTTTTGGGGACTTCTTTAAATTTTTTATAATTTAGGTGTGGTAGTGAATATGTCATTCCCTAAGCCCAAGTGTTTTCCGAACATCAAATATTATGTCTACTAACTTCTAGAAAAAATCGACCAAGAAAAAACATTCCATAATATTGTGTCCCAGTATTCACAGATAAAGATATAATGTGGGTCCATTATTATACCCCACCAAATAATTCCATTTTAGTTCTTATGGTGTGAGTAAGTATTTTTCTAGGGTTGTGATGAAAAATCCTGGGAACTACTTCTTTTGAAATGAATAGATCGTAATCTTCTAATTTTCAATGTTCTGATAGTTTTGTTCTTACATTATATCCTATGTATTTTTATTAGGGTGATTGTTTTTTGTTGTTTTTATATGGGAGTTAACAAACTATAATATTTGGTATCATAGCATAGTTGTTGTAGTGTATTAAGAAGATTAAAACTAGTACGGTTCTCTTATTTTCTAGATCTCTTCCACTATAACAACGGTGGCATCCAAAATTCAGACTTAGAGCACCAAATGGTATATTATTTACATCTCACTACAACTATAAATTCCTAAAACCCACCAGGGTATCTCAAAGTAATAATCACTATTTTACGATCATATAAAATATTATATTTATATATATACAAATTTACAATAATTCTTATTAAGGAAGTTAAATGTTCTGGGAATACATAAACCCTTTTCACCTAACAATAAAATATTTTACTTTCAAATTTTCATTATTTTATAGATTGAGATGTTAAGAATAGAGATATTATTAAATGACTAGATCTATTGATAGAATAAATATCTTGGGAATAATTCAAAACTGGAAATATACCCAACTAGAATGTTATAGTAGCATATTAATTAATGTCCCTCTATTTTTCCCACGAAGCTCCTAGGTTTTTCTACCTCCCTGTACATCGGTGTTCCAATCATGAGGCCTCATCAAGATGTCTAATACATGAGATACTATTTTTTATCTCCCAAGTCATTGAACATTAGAAACATGGGATTTTCAATTTTGGGTGGAGGAGGATTCAAGATCCCTAACTTTGGATATGGTTTCCCCTCCAGCAACATTCGTGTGTGAAAACTAATGTATTTTTTTCAATATATAAATTTTATGGTTTATTAAAATTCATTTCATCGAATATATATATATATATATATTAAATAAGTATTTATGTTTATATAGTGTACCAAAGGATGTTATATAATCATTTATATACTAATTATACATATAAAATTATCATTTTTTCATTATATTATATGGGAATCATTATTTGAAGGTCAAATAAATATCATTAAAATAATATATTATTTTGATACATTTATGGAATTTTTTAATAATTTTATATAATATAAATTGATATTAAATTTAACTATATTAATTTTATTGATATATATTATTATTATAGAAATAATTCTATTAATGTATGAGGCATGTATATGATTTTTCATTTGAAAAGGGAAATATTATTATTATATCTTTTTTCAATGTATAATTTTTTTTGTTATATGTTAAATTTAAATATTTTAGATGATGAATTTGATAAAATTAACTTTTTTTAGAATAAAAAAATCTCAATTATCATATGTTGATTTTTTGGTATTTTCCTAATAAAATATTTTTGAGTGAATAGTAGAAATCCATTTATTATACATACCATGGAATTTTGGACAACATTATGATATATTTAAGATATAAAAATTAAATAGTTTTTTCCCTTAATGATGATTTTACATATATTAATAATTAATTTGGAATTAATAGTTTTATTTTAGAAACATACTTTTTACATTTTGTAACCTAGTCTTTATTTTATTCTATGATATATAAATTCTTGGAACATTTCCATAAATTATGTTTTCACATTATACAGTATGTTTTTTATTGGTTTGAAAGAAAAATAATCCTAATTTGAATAATAAAAATTAATTAAATTTTCTAGTAATTAAAACAATTCATAATTTATGTTCTAAATAAGTTTAAGTTATTTTTTATATTTTAAAATAAATTTTTCGAATAAAAAATATTAGGTTCTATGTGATGATACAACATTACTTTTTATCACATTTCTAATTTCAATATTAAAAGTGGATTTCATATTTGTAATTAACATTTTCAAATTAGATAACATGTTCAACTTAATTTTTTGTGAGAAAAAATTGTTACCTTTATAAATGATAGTCATCAGGATAAAAGATAAAATAATTTTAAATAGTTAAATTTTTGTACATGGTTAAAAAATATCACAAAACCTTATACATTAATTTTTTATGTGGTTATTTTTATCCATAAATTATTTCAGCTTCCTTTGTTTTTTATTATTCATCCACTTTCGCTCAATATGAAAGTCATTTTATATTAAGAAATGGTTATTTACAAAAAATACCACCCCTCTAGCATATATAATGTCAAATAAAACACCCTTTTCTATAAATACATAAAATTATAATTATTACCTATGTACTATAAGATTTTACTCTATTAAAATCCTCTTCCACTTTGCATAAATTATGGTCTTAAGATAACAATACAACTCCGTCAAAACAAACAAGGTTTCTAAGAGTGTATGTGATTTTCTATTTGGATATAATAATTTATTTTCATTATTTTTCATTTATTTTATTCATATAAATCATCTAAAATCTAACACATATCATTAATAAAATATAAAAACTGTCGTTTTTTTAATTAGTGAATATATTATAATAAAATCACATTGTAATCTTACAGATTCATCGATAAGCATGTTCTTTATGGTATTGTTTTATCAAACTACATGAATGATAATATAAATATTTATCATTTATGGAAATAGAACTTCATTACTCGTAATATATGTTATTAACATGTTATTAATTTTTTTCAATAATATTAATTTTAATATATAACTCATTAATAATATGCCATATTTTATTCGTTAAGAATTAATAACAAAAACATTATGTATTCTATTTTTTATAACTATACATTAAATTGGCATGGAATTAACTTGGGTCATCATAAATAATTATGGAAATTTTATTCCAATGAATTAAATATTCAAGATATGTTAATGTCATGAACGTGGATTCATTACCAAATATTTTATACCAAAACAAACAAGGTATGGTTTAATTACAAGAAACTAATGATCAATAATAACTAAAAATAAGTAATAACTATGTAAAAATTGAATAAAAATAATAATATAAAAATGAATGCATAGGAAAAAGGTTTTGATAAAAATGACTAATGAATCTTATTTTGTTATATAGGTTGTTAGAGCGCATCTGACTTAGTATGAAAGCAAGGTAAGTGTTGGTCATCTAAAATTTCATTCTTTTATATATGATTTCTATTTTTTTTCCGATTTTCATTTATATAGTTTATATACTTCCTATTTTACATATTGTATCATTATTATCATACTATACATGATATTCAAATTTCAATTTCCATTTCAATTTTTTATTATATTTTTAATCAACCATTAACCAATCAGTAAGGTCTTCTTTTCCAATATCACTTTGAATTCAATATTATTCATGAATATATTCCTATAAAAGGTTATTATAGGATTTTTATCTATAAAAAAATTTTATTTTATTAAATTATATTTATATCTAATGATTAAATGTCTTCTTACAATGTATCTTTTTTTTGGTTCACAAATCATTCAAAAAGAATGCCTATAAGTGTAGAAAGACAATTACCTTCTTTCGATCGATAATATTTTTCCCCTATATAAAAAAATATAATATATGTTGGAGGATAATTTAAATAATTTAATGATTCAATGAGGTAAATTTCTATTGTCTATTAATTTTATTTTCAATGATTAAAAATTATATTTTTAACATTTTCTACACATGAAATTTTATACTTTCATTACAAAATTGGTAAAAGAATCTATTTTTAATAACTTTCATCAAGATTAAAATTTAGTAAAATTATAAGCATTTTTATTAATGAATAATTATATATATATTTTCGTGGATTTAAAAAATTATTTCTTATGCTCCATTTTTTAAAGAAATATTTATATTCAAATAAATGATATCAAAAAGTATATTATTCTTTTAAGAGTATCTTAAAATGGAATTTATAAAAAAAATCAACAATGTAAACAATACATAATATTTTTAATTATTCACTAGGGATTTTATATAACATTACAGTCCATCGTATTTCTCTTTGTGGATTATAAAAAATGTTTCAGGAATGTTTTCCTGAAATCCAATTCTTTCTCATGGGTAAATTGTTTGTAGAATGAATATTCAAAGTTTTCAAGTTAATTGGAATCTAAAAAAAATTTAATTAATGAATGAATAATTTATAGTCTCCTTTATAACATTACGGATTTATATTTAACATATTACATTATTAATAATTTTTATTTCTAATTCATTCTCTTTCATTCGATTATGTTCTCAATCACTCTTCATTTATCCCTTTTGAATTTATTTTTCTTCTTCATGTACAAGTTATTTAATTTAATTTATATACTATATATCATTTAAAATATTTCAATATTAAGTTTTGTAGTATTTAATTAATAATCCACTCATTATTATATAAAATTTCATTTTAAATAATCCCTACTAAGATTGTTATTCCATTTATTAACTATGGAAATATAGACATTACATTTTCATTTTAATTCAATATGGATAGTTTGTAATTACAAAAGAATATTGAGTATGTATTATATTATTTATTTAATAAATCATGTTGTTAATACATTGTACATATTTAGTAATGGGTTTTACATGGGGTTATGTCAACCCTCCATGCTTCGGTATGTCTCATGATGTAAACTGGTTTGGGTATTGTGCATATACTTTCCCATTTATTTATATTTTATTCAAATGAGTCATTAATTGTTTGCATTGTTTATAATGTATTTCAATGAGGCCTTATTTGTTTGTATTTTTAATAATATAACTAAATGATTACATGAAAGATTGAATAATCTTAAATATCTTCACACGAGGTCATGATAAATTGAATATGATTTCTGGAATTAGGAATTTCATCACTATAAAATCATTTTTTCAAATAACAATATACATTGGTATGTCATATATTTATATATTATATTCTTTATTTATTAGTTATATAGAATTATTTTTTTACTATTTATTCATTCTATATTATCCATTTCATGTTTACTCTATGATATCTTTTATTGTATGCTACCCATTACCGAGTATCTAAGATTACTCATTTATATTAAAATATTTCCCGCATTTTACCAAGAATAAAACATTACGATATTTAAGGAAAAACTAGTAAGAATAATAATTTAATGGAAACTATTATTGTGGGATACATTATAGTATGTATAAATTATGATTTTCAATGAAACAAGTTTTATAGTACTCTAAAACTCTAAAACTAAATGGTATCGTGTTTTTGAGT
Organism: Viscum album; assembly: GCA_963277665.1. Lineage (NCBI taxonomy): Eukaryota > Viridiplantae > Streptophyta > Magnoliopsida > Santalales > Viscaceae > Viscum > Viscum album. The sequence goes on along the minus strand of OY728127.1, from coordinate 1,225,142,681 downwards.
GAGGAAAAATTACAATAAATATTTTAATAATTCAATGGTAATGTTTCATGGTATAAGAATTAGTATTAAGGAATGGTTTAGATTAATTTAGGGGCCATGATATTATTAAATAACAATAATATAAGTCTTTTAGATAACATCATGGGTTAATAAGTATATTGTTGGACATAAATTTAATGGCATATATACCCATTTAAGTCATATATCACTGGATTTTAAAGTTATTAATTATATTTGAGGTGAAATTTATTAGTTATTATAAAGATTACCTAATTTAGGTATATATAAATGTTAGTTAAAAATATGATTTAGTTTAAAGGTTATTTGGACTATGTAGGAAGAATGATACATTAAATATGTCTACCTGAGATGAAAGGTATAGATAACCCTTAGTTTTTGTATGAGATTTTATTTTGAGGTAATTGTAATTTTTTGAGACAAAATTTATTTGATTTTGAGAATTTAATTTTAGTGATATACATTGGGTAGGGGACTGAAAAGTTATTCTTTTGATAAGTATATTATATTAATCTATAAGAAAGTTTAAAACGTTTTTGGTAAAATAACATGATTAAGTTATATATAGAAAATTATTTGGTAACAAATGATATTATAGAGTCTTTTTTCAGAACAATTACTCTCATAGTGATTAAAGTTATTTTGATGAAGAAATAACCTATTTTGGGTCTAGTAAATATTATGGAATATTTTTTTTATTGAGGTTTAACTATTTTTGGGACAAAGTATATATTTATTTTTGTGTAGAAAAAGAAAACTATTTTTTCTAGATTTTTGGGTTAAATAATTTTATAGGATTATGAAATTATGACTTATAAGACAAAACATAGAATAATATAAGTTAAAATATAGTTATTTTTATGATGAATGTTTTTTAAGGTTAATTTATTTATTTGGGTGTTTTCTTTAATCATATTAATCATTTCATTTTACAGTAAATGACTAGAATAAGTGGTAATATATTTTCCTAAAATAATTCATAGAGATAATGAAACTATCCTTTACTGGATCTAATGATCGATTATTTGTTTTTTTACTGCAAGCATGAAAAAATTATCATTGTTATTAACCATTTGGAATATTATGTGAAATAGTGGTGGACTCTAATTGAAACACAAAACAAAAGGATGGAATTTTTCTTATAGAATGAATAGAAATCAATTAAGTATATATTATCATACTCTCTATATTGATGTTAAAATAATTTCTAAAAGTCAAAAAAATAATGATTACTCTATTGATTATCATGTGGAAAACATTGCTGGATTAATAATGTATGCCTTTGGAAACACATTCACTGGTATGTGTCTTATAAAGGTTCATATATTCTCAAGAAAAATTTTATTTATGAAATTCCTAGTTTTGAAGTCTTAACCAAGAAATTATTTATTCAAATTATGTGTATATATGATATTTTAGATTTGTTTTACTATGAAAAATTTAATCTTTTGATGACTCAATTACATTAAGGGGGAGAATGTGATAAAATATTTATTTTAAATAATTTATCACTTTTATGGTTTTCTAACATTAATTATAATTAATTGACATATTTATATAAAACATGTACAAATGATAATATCATGTCTCAAATAATGTTATATAACCAATTATACACTAATTATAAAAAAAATAATATATTTTTTAAATCAAATTAAAAGGGATGATTTATTTAGAGGTTAAACAAATTTATATAACATAATTTCCTATTTTGATCTATTTAAAGAATGTTTTAATTATTAGATATATTATGAAAGGATAGTCGTTATGATTATATAAAGTCATATTGATATTTATTATTATATTATATGTAATTCACTCATGGTATGTGGTAATAATATACTTTTTCATTTGAAAAATGGAATTTTTTTATTCTAAATAAATTTTTTCCCATTTACAATATGATCTTCATTTAAAGTAAATTTGAAAAAATGAATTTGAAATTCATAAAATAGACATAATTTTTTGTATTAGTATATTGAAATTATTTTGGAGTGAATATTTTTATTTTTCTAAAATGTATATTGATCAGTGAATAGTAATATTAATGTATATTAAAATACTATTACTTTTATGAAATCATAATTATATTTTCCTGAAATAAAAAATTATACATCAAATTTTCAAAACCAGATATGTATTTAAGAAGTAAAATAATTTAATTAAAAAAAATAATTTATAAACATATGATTGATATTTTATGAACATGAGATATATTTAGTTCTAATAAAAAACTAGTCTTCATATATTTTATTTAATTATGTATTCTCAATATTCCATTTAATTTTTTTACAGCTTAAATGTGAAAAAACCATATTTTTAAAATAATTAAAAACAATAATATTTTCCCTTCCTAGCCTTGTTCAAATGATAAACAGTAACTGGTTAAGTTGTGGAATCATCCTCAGGTCCCCCTCCCAAGGATCTAGAGGCATTATTCTAGTATCATGGTCTTATGGTGTGTGTGGGGGGAGAATATTCCCTTAAATTAGAGTAATAATATAGCTGAAATTACCAAACATCATCCATAATAGTAAATGATCAAACTACAAAAGAAATAATCCTAAAAATGATATAATGATGAATTAAAAATAGTGAATTACTAAACAACCATGTCATACATAAAAAACATATCACTGACTAGGATGATTGAATATATAGGAGTATATAAATGGAATATAAAAATGGTTCAAGGATCTACTTATAACTCTAATCATCCCTCATACCCTATCTCCAAAAACACTTCGGAGATGATTTGGCCCAATAATAAGAACCAAATTGAGTGTCTCCACTCAATCATATAATTATGGGCCTCACCCAATCCATATTGTACGTATACTTAATGTAAAAGATGACATAATGTCTATATGCCAACCTGGATTCTTATATAGGGGTGAAAAATAATCTAAGCAGGCCACTCCCAATGGTGTACCTATAACCTACTTAAATAAGTGTATGAACATGAAATACTCTCCACATATTCAATAAACAATATTAATAAATAAAGATAACAAATAAGATAAATAATAAAAAAACCATAGTCGATCATTGTGTAAATGATCCCAAGTATCTGGACATCCAATGATTATATCCTTGAGATAAATTCCAGCCACTCAAGCTATGTATAATTGAGTCAACACTTTGATATGTAATCCTAGTCAGCTATAACTACTTTAGTAAACATTTTAAATGTCTTCAGCAAAGCCACACACCCACAAAAAGATACATGTCCTGACCCAATGATCACTTATACTCACCTCCAACACAATAATGAAGGAGTCCAAGTCAACTATGGACATCCTATAAATATAGAATTGTGATGAATGAACTACTACATCGTGGGATTTTATAAGCGCTAAAACCGACATTAACAGGGCTAGAAAAGAATTGATAATTCCAGAGTAGATAAAGGGTGGTCCTCTTTATTAGCGCTCCGAAAAGCGTTGATAAAGGACCCCCTATATCAGCACTAATAAATGGGACCCCCTATCTATGTCGGCATTATCAGCGCTTTTCTAGCACTGATAAAGGCAACCATTTATCTACGCTACCTTGAGCACTGATAATGGGCATCTCTATCAGCGCTCTTTTAGCGTTGATAAATCCACCTTCCCCTGCACCAGAAGAACCAGCACCTACACAAACCTGCACACCTGCACAAACCAACACACATACAAACCAGCACAAAATAGAACTCGCACACAATATTTTGACAAAAAATGATATATAAATTTACTTAATATACTGAATAAAAAAAACACCTTGGTATATAAATTTTAAACAATGTCTTACATGGTTACAATTACGATTATCCCACAACAGTTATAATCATTAATGTTTCATCCTTTGATATCTGTGATCCTCTCTAAAAAATTGTTGTCCACGATATCTGTTGCCGAACAGAGCATCCTAACTCAAGGAAAAAAATTAACAAATATAAGAAAACAAATATTATGTTATTAATACAATAATGAAATAAATTAAAATATTAATATGAAAGAATATATTAATATGGAAATGATAAACTAAAATATGGAAATGATAAACTCAAATGTTTTAATTATGATAAAAATGAAATGGAATAATGTAAAATCAATATGTTTTTGGATGATTTATCTCATATAATAAATACTGATTCTTTATCTAATGAAAAGCGTTACTGGTCACACTGTGCTTCGGTCACTCCATGCGTCGGTTTTCCGTATGTTAGTAGAGTTATTTTCTGATGTTAATGTCAATTTAAAACTAATATCAGACACTTTTAGCCATACCACTCACACTATGCTTCGAAGTATGGTTCGGTCAATTCATACACCTCACAAATGACTCATGGATCGTTATCCTAAAGTATAAACGCAATCCAAATGTGGTTGATTGGTATTTTGTATCTCAGTATTGTTGTTTTTTGAAGTTAATTTTAATTTGAAACCTATATCAGCCACTTTTAGCCATACCGGTCACACCATGCGTCAGATTGAGGTGCAGTTGATTTGTACACCTCACAAATGACTCATGGATCATTTTCCTAAAGTATAAAAAAATCCGAATGCTTTTTCTATGTTTTCCGTATGTTAGTAGTGTTGTTTTCTGAAGTTAATGTCAATTTGAAACCGATATCAGACACTTTTAGCCATACTGGTCACACCGTGGGTCGGATTGAAGTGTGGTCGATTCGTACACCTCACAAATTACACATGGAACATTATCCTAAAGTAGCAAAGCAATGAAAACATGTTTTTTTAGTATTTTGTATGTCAGTATTGTTGTTTTCTGATGTTAATGTCAATTTAAAACTGATATCAGACACTTTTAGACATACCGGTCACACCGTGTGTCTGATAGAGGTGTGGTTGATTTTTACACCTCACAAATGACTCATGGATCGTTGTCCTAAAGTATCGAAGAAATACGAACATGTTTTCTTGGTATTCTGTATGTTAGTAGTGTTGTTTTCTGATGATAATGTCAATTTCAAACTGATATCAAACACATTTAGCCATACTGGTCACACCGTGCAACAGATTGGGGTGCCGAAGAATCTTACACCTCAAAAATGACTCATGGATCATTTTCCAAAATTATCAAAGCAATCTGAATGTGTTTTCTTTGTATTACGTATGTCATTATTCTAGTTTTCTGAAGTTAATGATAATTTCAAGCTGATATTAGACACTTTCAGCCATACCAGTACCACCGTGCTTTGGAGTGAGGTGCGGTCGATTCTTACTCCTCACAAATGACTCATGGATCATTTTCCTAAAGTATCAAAGAAATCCGAATGTTTTTGCTCTATATTGTGTATGTCATTAGTGTTTTTTCAGATGTTTATGTCAATTTGAAACTGATATCAGACACTTTTAGCCATATTGGTCACACCATGCATCGAATTGATGTGTGGTCGATTCATACACCTCACAAATGACTCATGGATCATTGTCTGAAACTATCAAAGCGATCTGAACATGTTTTCTCGGTATTCCGTATGTTAGTAGTGTTGTTTTCTGAAGTTAATGTCAATTTCAAACTAATATTAGGCATTTTTATCCATACCGGTCACACCATCCATCAGATTGAGGTGTGGTCAATTCATATGCCTCAAAAATGACTCATGGATCATTTTCCTAAAGTATCAAAGCATTCCGAATGCATTTGCTCAGTTTCCCGTATGTCAGTAGTGTTGTTTTCTGATGTTGATGTCAATTTGAAACTGATATCAGACCGTTTTAGCCATACTGGTCACATTGTGCTTTGGATTGAGGTTCGGTCAATGCATACACCTCAAAAATGACTCATGGATCATTGTCCTAAAGTATCAAAGCAATCCAAACTTGTTCGCTCTGTATTATATATGTCAGTAGTGTTGTTTTATAAAGTTAATGTCAATGTCAAACTGATATCAGACACTTTTAGCCATAACGGTCTCACCATGCGTCAAATATATATGCGGTCGATTCGTAAACCTCAGAAATGACTCACGGATCGTTTTAATAAAGTATCAAAGCAATTGGAACACGTTTTCTCAGTATTCAATTGTTAGTAGTGTTATTTTCAGAAGTTAATGTCAATTTGAAACTGATATCAGACACTTTTAGCCATACCGGTGATACCATGCAGCAGATTGAAGTACGATCAATTTTTACACCTGAAAAATGAGCAATGGATCATTGTCCTAATGTATCAAAGAAATTTGAATGCATTTTCTTAGTTTTTTGTATGTCAGTAGTGTTGTTTTCTGAAGTTTATGTCAATTTCAAATTGATATCAGACACTTTTAGCCATACCGGTCACACCGTGTGTCGGATTGAGGTGAGTTCGATTCGTACACCTCATAAATGACTCATGGAACTTTTTCCTAATGTATCAAAGCAATCCTAATACCTTTTCTTTGTATTCCATATGTTAGTAGTGTTGTTTCTTGAAGTTAATGTCAAATTCAAACTGATATCAAACACTTTTAGCCATACCGGTCACACCGTGCGTCGGATTGAGGTGAGGTTGATTCATACACCTCAAAAATGACTCGTGGATTGTTTTCCTAAAGTATCAAAGTAATCCGAATGCATTTTCTTAGTATTCTATATGTTAGTAGTGTTGTTTTCTGAAGTTAATGTCAATTTGAAACTGATATCAGACACATTTAGCCATACCGGTAACACCGTGCATTGAGTTGAGGTGAAGTCGATTCGTACACCTCAAAAATGACTCATGGATCATTGTCCTAAAGCATCAAATGAATCCAAAATGGTTTTCTCATTATTCCGTATGACAGTAGTGTTGTTTTCTGAAGTTAATGTCAATTTCAAATTGATATCAGACACTTTTAGCCATACCGGTCACACTATGCATTTGATTGAGGTGAGGTCGATTCGTACACATCAAAAATGACTCATAGATCATTTTATTAAAGTATAAAAGCAATCCAAATGCGTTTTCTCATATTTCCATATGTCATTAGTTTTGTTTTCTAAAATAAATGTCAATTTCAAACTAATATCACACACTTTTAGCCATACCGGTCACATCGTGCGTCAGATGGAGGTGCAGTCGATTCGTACACCTCAAAAATGACTCATGGATCATTTTCTTGAAGTATCAAATAAATAAAAACGTGTTTTCTAAGTATTCCATATGTCAGTAGTGTTTTCCTTCTTATGTTAATGTCAATTTGAAACTGATGTCAGACATTTTTAGCCATACTGGCCACATGGTTCGTCAGATCGAGGTGTGGTCAATTCGTACACCACACAAATGACTCATGGATCATTTTCCTAAAGTATCAAAGAAATCTGAACGCGTTTTCTTGGTATTCCGTATGTCATTTGTGTTGATTTATGACGTTAATGTCAATTTGAAACTGATATCAGACACTTTTAGCCATACCAGTCACATCGTGCGTCAGATTGAGGTGTGGTCGATTCATACTCCCCAAAAATGACTCATGGATCATTTTCCTGAAGAATCAAAGCAATCTGAATGCGTCTTCATAGTATTCCATATGTCAGTAGTGTTGTTTTCTGAAGTTAATGTCAATTTCAAACTGATATCAGACACTTTATACTTACCGGTCACACCGTGTGTCGGATTCAGGTGCGGTTAATTTTTTTCACCACAAAAATGAATCATGTATCGTTTCCATAAAGTATCAAAGAAATCTGAATGCATTTTCTTGGTTTTCCGTATGTCAGTATTGTTGTTTTCTGAAGATAATGTCAATTTGAAACTGATATCAGACACTTTTAGCCATACTAGTCACACCGCGCATCAGATTGATGTTCAGTCGATTCGTACACCTCACAAATGACTCGTGGATCTTTTTCCTAAAGTATCAATGAAATCCGAATGTGTTTGATCAGTATTCCTTTTGACATAAGTGTTGTTTTCTGAAGTTAATATCAATTTGAAACCTATATCAAACACGTTTAGCCATACCAGTCACACCGTAAGTCGGATTGGGGTGAGGTTGACTCGTACACCTCACAAATGACTCATAGATCATTTTCCTAATGTATCATAGCAATCTGAAGGCGTTTTCTAGGATTTCTGTATGTCAGAATTGTTGTTTTCTTAAGTTTATTTCAATTTGAAACTGATATTAGACACTTTTAGCCATACCGGTCACACCGTGTGTCAGATTGAGGTGTGGTGAATTTGTACACATCAAAAATGACTCATGGATCGTTTTCCAAATATATCAAAAATATTCGAATGTGTTTTCTCTGTATTCCATATCAGTAGTGTTGTTTTATGAAGTTAATGTCAATTTCATATTGATATCATACACTTTTAGCCAAACCGGTCACACCATGCATCAGATTGAGGTGTGGTCGATTCATACACCTCACAAAATGACTCATGGATCATTTTACTAAAGTATCAAAGAAATATGAATGAGTTTTCTCGGTATTCCATATGTAAGTAGTGTTGTTTTCTGAAGTTAATGTCAAATTCATTCTGATATCAGACACTTTTAGCAATTCCTGTCACCCCGTGCGTCAAATTGAGGTGCGGTCGATTCAAACACCTCAAAAATGACTCATGGATCGTTTTCCTAAAGTATCAAGGCAATCCAAATGTGTTTGGTCAGTTTTCCGTATGTCAATTTTTCATAATAGTCTCTCATTAAGTTATTATTTACTAGAAACTCCAATAATTTCTAAAACCATTTTTCATAATCCAAGGATATGAAACATAATAAAGGGTTATCATATATGCTCAATAAGTGTAATAAATGAAGATATCAATGATCATATAAAGGTAACATAAGTTATAGGAATTCACCTTCATTGTCCTATTTGTTTACATTCTTTCATCAGGTAAGCTGCCCATTCATTTCTAAACACATCTATATCATCTTGTAAATAAGAGTTTTTGCGACAGTCATAGTAGTATTGAAAAAATATAAATACACAATGGATTAATATATATTTTAATTAAGCTAGTTATTATTTTCAAAAATACCTCTTCAGGGATGCTAGTTTGTTCATGAAATATGATCTCTTTCATAAATTTACAAACACAATAACCACAGTCCTTTCCATTTGATTGTTTGGGACACTGCAGAAACATCAAGAAAAATATGTAATCTGTTTTGATATGTATTTGTATATTGTATAATAATTATATATACCCTAATACTTGTCCAATTGTAGATCTCATGCACCTTGTCTTCCTTAGACCCTGGATTCATTCCAGCCTTTAGACAATATTCATACACTGCCCTATCATAACAAAATCCTCATTAAAAGATAATATAAATTATATAACTAGTTATTCAGTGCTAAAATGGTGGATCTAGTGTATTAAAAATTTACAATTTTGATCATGTTTGGTCGGTTTGTTGGATATCCTTACAGTGAATCCAGAAAATAATTCTTTGGAGTATCCAAATTGACTACAATGAGCATCTAATGCTGCCTAAAAACACAAAAAGGAATAAGTAATGATAGAACTGAAAATATAGTTGATATCACAAAAATTTATATATTTACCCCTTCATCGTTGGTATCAAAAAGATCCCATCAGTTGTAATTTTTCATTGAAACGTTCTGAGTAGGTTTGACATTACTTCAGCTAGAAAAGTGTCATCTATTTCTTTTTGTTGTGTAGACATGATGTGAGTACTAACGAGTCCAAATTTATATTCACAGGAAAATCCCTTCATTTGTTTTTCATATATACACCTGTGAAAAATATTAAATTTATTTAGCCATAATTATCATAGTATATCAGTTTCTGTAAAATAAAATCATGAAAACATTCCTCGTGTATACATTTATAACTTAGGTATCTAGACAGTCGTATGTGATGATTTCAACTGCAACGTCAGCACTAACGAAATCTAATGTTTCCTCTCCATACATATATTTTTCACAAACAATTGTGTGATAATTTTCACCTCTCATTTCTGTATCCACATGAACTTGCAATGATATTAAATGTTGATATAGAATGGTCGGGGTGAAGGTTCCCTCAGTAGATCGGTTTGATCAGTTGGTTGATCGTTTTGAGCAGTTATTTCGTTTTATCACATTCTTTTTGTCCTTCTGTAATAACATTCATCGGATCATCCCTTTTCTAATTAAACGATAAAGGTTCTGCTTAAAAAATGAATTGGAAATGAATACCTCCTGGTCGACATGTTTTTTTACAAGATTAGACGACCCTGCAACGAATGTTCCAACGACGTTTTCCACCATATGAATGTTGTCATCATCATTTGGCACGGGTGTCTCGGCGATCGTCTCATGAGCTACATTAATCGACACTTTGACATCACTGGTTTGATGTGGAATGGAGTGTACATGTCATTCTGCATATTGAACACCATAGCCCTCACTACTAGGTGATGGGTGGAAGTTGACAGATAAAAATCACAGTCATTTTCACCCTGAAAAATATCATTACAAGAAAGATATCAGTGTCTATGTGATTAACATTTCACAGAAACAAATATTAGAACATTGATTACCTCTATTAAGTCAGGTCATTGAGGGGAATGGCTCACCTCAAAGCTGGTGGGGGTGGGGCAGGTTGTTCTTGAGTTGTTTCTTCTCTTCGCCTCTCCCCCATCATTGTTTTTTGAAAATCTCCCTGACTTGGGAATTTTTCTTCAAGGGTAGCTAGTCTATCTCTCATCATTTTCATTTCTTTATTTTTTTCCTCCTCTTATTTCTTTTCTGAAAATATTTTCGGGGTGTCACCCCAAAATCCGCACCGCTGACGCGGCCATACTATCCGGGATGTTTCAAGGCCGTTGAAAGTATGTCCGCATCTGGTGCGGGTGTTGTTGATTCCTAGGACTATGACAAATAGAAAATATGAAAAAATAAGTAATCATCGATATGTAATATTAATTTAAAGAAAAACAAATTTATATTATATCATACTTACACATGTTTCCCACACTTTTTGTGTGTTTTCATCTACCAGTTCCCCCTCTTTATTAACATGATCCTCCTTCCATAGAACATGGCGTGGGATGGAAGTGGCTTTGTATTTTGATTCATCAATCTAAATATAAACAGAGAATCATGGATAAAATGTTGTTTTATGTCACATAAAAGTATTACAGTATTTTTAAAAAACGTACCAATTTTTTTTCAATTAATGTTTACCCCATCCTTGCTTTATGGTAGGGGTACGCTGGTTTTGATGCCCATTCATTATTTTCAGCACTCAGTTGCTGTTTCATAAATAAATAACTATCAATCAAAGTGATGAATACATGCAATGTTAAAAAACGTGTTACCAAACACAATGTACCTGAAATTTCTTCTGCGCATGACGGTTGCAAAACACATCCCATGATCCTTTGGATATCATGTGTCCATAAAGAGGAGGTGGGTGTGGCTTAATTTTCCTTTCATCATCTTTAAGGTGATATTTTGTTAAAATGGTGTGAAAGCCTCTATGAACCCTTCCTGTAAATATTAATACATATTCTTTGTGCGAGACATCTACAATAAATGAACTCTGTAAGAGATGACGTAGAGTTAGTCAATATTTCAGTATTTTATTTTATTTTTATTTTATAAATTAAATAAATGATATTGTATTGTTACCGTAATCTCTTCCAACATTAATGTTTTCATCCCACTGACAACATGGTTCCACGACTCTATATCAATCAGCACGTGTTTCCAAGTGACGATTCCAATGTAGCTACTAAACATGGCTTTATTGGGGTTTACATGGTAGCCTCTCTTATTTCATCCCACCTCATATTTGATGGCTTTGGCCTTTTCCTTAAGGATTCTGGCTAAAACTGTCAAACTATGACGCACCTGTTTTTTTGTGCCATCGGGGTTTCATTGCCTACCATTTCCTCAGTTTCTGCATCATCATTATGTTCCTATTAAGCACTAGAATTGACATTGAGACCAAAAACAAAAGGTTGAGAAACCTGTTGTACCTCAGCAGTGGGACCAGTAGCAAAAGGATGAGGAACCTGTAGTACCTCAGTAGTGGACCAACTACAGCAAGTTGAGAGACATGTTATACCTCAGTAGTGGGACCAACTGCAATATGATGAAGAACCTGTTGTGTCTCGGGATTGGGTGCATCAGCAGGTGCAGAAGTCATTTTCTACAGAAGTGGTTTAACATTTAATTTAGATCACATAAAAGAAGCAGCAAATAGATAATAACATAATGCAACACATCTATATTACAACAACAAAAATTACCTGATTATTGAACTATCTTTTTTTTAAAATTTGAAGTGATTTGACCCATCTATCGACTATACATATCCCTTCATTGTGGTCTCCTCTGACATAAAAAATGTTGTCTATATTGGGACCACTGCAAAATGATTGCAAAGTCCCAATTAAAGGGTCATCATCTGTTAAATTTTCGTCTAACCCTTCAGTTGTTTTGGTCGATAACAGAACAATTGACCAGTTTCAGTTTGCGTGATCTAGAACTTAAAATACTTGCACTACCTGTGATGCCGTTATAAACGGTTCTTCGTTCTCCCCTTCTTTACTGAAATCAACTTTCACGAAGCCCAATTGCTCTATTTTAACAGCACTCCTATTATCAACCCACTTGAATTGAAAAATCTGAACTTCAAATTCAATATAATCCAACTCCCATATTTTTTTGATGATGCCAAAGTATGATATATTCGCATAACTTGGATTTCTATCCTTTGCATCAGAAACATGCATCGCTTCAACCACACGTGTAACCCCAATATTCTGCATGGTACTATCTTCATCAGGTTCATTAGTATAAAATGCATAACCATTTACTACATAAGCATTGTAAGATAATACATACACACTTGGTCCTCTAGCTAGCCATTGAAGTCGGTCTGAAATTGACTATAGATTTGACTTTTTAAAAATATGGTCTCGAAACCATCCTAAAAACTGTCGATTATGTGTATCTGATATCCATTTTCATCCCTAGATTGATTCAAATTCCTATGATTTTCATTGTGGGTTTCAAAAAATGGGTCAACATCAAAACTGTTATGCAAAACATAAAGGTGGGCCTGCTCCCGATCAGTAATATTGATTGTGACAACCTGTCTTCCAGAAATTCCTTCACCCTCAAGCCACCCAGTGTGACGACATTTCGGTAGGCCAATGATTTCCACACCAGATAGGTATTTGGTACAGAATTCAACGTCATCCTCAACAATATATCGCTCAGCAATACAACCCTCTGGTCGACTTCGATTTTGGACATACCCTTTCAAAATCATCATATACAGTTCAATGGGGTACATCCATCTATAATGTATAGAACCACATAGTTTAATCTCTCTCACCAAGTGGACAATAAATGGAACCATCATATCAAATAATAAAGGCTGGAATTAAATTTCTAATTCACATAATATGATGGTAATTTCTCTTTCCATAGTTAGCAATTTCTCCAGGTCTATAACATTGCTGCATATAACATTGAAGAAGAAACATAGTTTCGTTAATGTATGGCTGAAATTCTTGGGCCAAATGCAATGTAAAGAAATAGGAATGAGATCTTGCATCAAAACATGGAAGTTATGTGATTTCAGACCTTTTAACATCAAATCACACTTTGACACGAGCATCTTGATATTTTACGAATACCCCTCTAGAACCATTACGTTATTCAAGAAGTTGCAAAACTGATATCTCTCCTGCCTGGAAAGAGTGTAAGAAGTAGGAGGAATAAATGTTCATTTTTCACCCGTCATTGGTGCCAACTCTTCTCGTATTCTCATATCAATCATGTCCAACATAGCCTTAATTCCATATTTTTTTCCAGGTGTATTTAGCAACGTGACGATGAAATTATCAAATACATTTTTTTCTACATGCATAACATCAAGAAAATGTCTGACATACAAACGTTTTCAGTATGGTAATTCAAAACAAACTGATCTCTTTTTCCAGCCGATTTTCGAATGGATTTTCGATGACGATTTAACAAAAGTAGTGTCTAAATTTTTTACTTTCTCAAACAATTGATCGCCTGTTAGTGGAGATGGTGTTGTAAATTCTATTGAACTTTAATCGAATGATGTCATCCACGATCGGTAATTATGTCGCCGGGGTAGAAATTTTCAATTTCCTAGAAACACGGTTTTCGATGAATGTTTCAATCTAATTGACTGTGTACCTTGTTCGCAAATGGGACACCCTTGATTTCCTTTAATGCTATATCCTGACAAATTTCCATAAGTAGGGAAATCATTTATTATCCTGTACAACATGGCTCTGAATGTGAAATCTTCATTTTTGTAAACATCATACAATTTAACACTGGAATCCCACTATAATTTCAAATCTTCGATCAATGGAGCTAAATAAACATCAATATCATTACCTAGTTGTTTTGGTCATGATATAATCATAGATAACATGATGTATTTTTGTTTCATGCATAACCAAGGTGGTTTGTTATAATTTACAAACATAAACGGCCATGTACTGTGACAGTTTTTTTGAAAACCAATAGGATTCACTCCATCTATAGATAACGCAAGAAGAGGGTTTCTCGACTCATTTCTAAATTCAGGATAATCATGATCAATTATCTTTCACTGTGGAGAGTCAGCTGGGTGACATAGCATCCCATCTTTAATTCTTGTATTTTCATGCCATGTCAATTGTCCTCATGTCTCCTCAATTCCTTATAGTCACCTAATCCTTGGAATCATTGGAAAGTACCATACAACATTAGTAGGACTAGATTCATCTGTCCGGTATCGAGAGGCACCACACTTTGGTCATTCTTTATGTGATTTGTGGTCCTTGCAAAATAGTATACAGTCATTCGGGCATGTGTGTATTCTTTTAGAGATCATACACATCGAGTGTTGCATTCGTTTGGCGTCGTATGTTTGGCTTGGAAGATCATTATCTTCTGGGAGCATGTCATTCAGGAGAGAAATTAGTTCCATAAAACCAGCGTCACTCCACTCGTTGACTACTTTCAAATTATACAGCTTCAGTATGGCTAACAGTGCTGTATATTTAGTGCGACCAGCATACAATGGAATCTTTACACTTCTTTTTAACTTCTCAAACAATTTTGAGCAATCATAAAGTTTATCTTCGACTGTCCGTTTCATTTCCTCAATATGATCTTCATCATCATTAAAATTTGTAATCACATCGTCCATATGGTCATCTTCATTGTTCATACTTGTAATCATATCAGATGATCCATAAAAAGAAGTGTTATCTCAGTCACTACCTACATTCGTTGTTTCCCCATGTTTATTCCAACATGTATAACTCTGATATATTCCGTGACAGATCAAGTGTTCTTCCAACTCCTCTGGAATAATTTTTTTGAATAACAACAGCGTATACATAGACATTGTATTTGAGAAGGGTCATGTGCATGATATTTTGCAAACTTGATAAACTCTTTCCCGCTTTTTTCATACTCATTGGTCAACTGATTGGCATTCATCCATTCATTATTTATATTCGTCCTATTTGAAATCTAGAGGATGTGTATATAGGTTAGGGGAGAAGGAATATGAGTATAATTTTGATAAAAACTAGATACTTCAAAAATGGTGGGGGGCGTGCTCATTAATGAACGCACCATGTTTTGTGTGGTTTAGGTGGTGTCGTGTTTCCTAGTAAATTTTTAATAGTTTATTCCTAATTATATTAAGGAGAATAATTAATTATATTTTTCTATAAATAATTATTTGGGAATTGTTCCTTGAGATTGGGTATCAATAATTGGTACAAGATTAGATAAGGCATGTATAGTCTTGGTGGAGGATGAGTTGATCTTGGTGAGTGGGTTACTCTATATTTTGAGGTAGGTGGACCATATAATTCAAAACCATGTTTTAATATAGGAATGGTTGTGCATTCATGAATGATTGTATGTGTTCCAGTGAAAGGGATAGAAATCAAAAGCCACATATGTAAATAAATAGTGTGTTTTTGATCCACCAAGAAATAGTGAGGTTTCTATTGAATGTTTGTGATTTTTTGATCATCCAGAGATTATGTCTCCATAGAGATGAGGTTTCTTGTTGGGTTTTTGAGAGGATTGAGTTTGGTATGATATTTTTATAGCCATGTTAGGTTTTCTAAGGCTATCTTTGTAGGTATTAGAGTCTTAGGCCTAAAAAAGATTGATAATATTGGTTTATATATCACATATGATGGAGAACACCCTCTTAAGGATATATAAGAGTCATGGTGTGTGTGATGAGTAAGATATTCCATATAGGGATTGGTGAAGTGTGACATAGAGGATTTCTTCCTTATAATTAGATTAAGATATCTCCAAGGGAAGATATGATATAAGTGAGGGTCATGGTAATAGTCTGGATGACATGGCCTTGGGTATCCAAGGCCCACTTAGGCATTTTATACATAATACCATCAACATACTTCTGTATGATCACTTATAACATGTGGTATGAATCATTAATCTTATATAAGTTCCATACATACACTAATGATCTTGTGTAGGTTTAATGATAAAATATTAGTAGAACACTAATAATGGGGAACCTAATATAATTCATAAGATACTAGGTTTATCTATATGAATGCAAATAAATATAAAACACACATTATGAAAGAAATAAAGTTATATTGTTGAATGGTATCTAATAAAAAAATAACACTATATTCAGTGATAATCAATACATTACACCATGGGTTCCAAAAAACAATCTTATCTCCTAATAAAACCATACCACATACATCACAGATATTTTATGAAACCCAAACATACCCAAACCATGGAAACTATGCATCTCATATATGCTATCTCCACTATAAAACAAACAAACAAACTAGTTAAACTGGAATGGTCAGAAATCTCATCACATTAATGGGAATGAATTCCACATTCTTCCCTAGAAAATCTATTGGGTTTTTACAAGTGGATGTCGACCCATATCCATCATCTATTTTATAATCTCATATCCCTTTGTCGACCACAAGTTCTTATATAATTAGGATTATGTGTGCACCCCTTTAAACCATGATACACCAATTACTAAAGAACAATATAGTATAGTATGAAATAACACTATTATAGTGTGAGCCTTTTCATTACATACTGATACCATTGGACCCCCAAACCAGTGCATCATTTATTTTCATGAGCTAGGAATCCCAATGAAATTATCTCTTCATATTTGCTTAAAAACATCCATTTTAGGTAAATGTTCCATATTACAATGTCTCTCCTACATCTCAACCCCTTAATAGTTACAGCAGCCCTACTGTGGTGTGATATCTTACACTAGAGTGAACATCATGATTTGGAACACCCCCATAAAAGTGTAATCACGTCCTCCATGTTCTGGGACACTTGTTATCCACAAAAAACATAAATTTTTCATATTTTCTCACCTTTAATGATTTTCTTACTCATATATGATAATGTTTCCAATAAATATATTTGTAAAATACATCTAAAACCCATGACTAAATTTCCAATCATCATTTAATTTTTTTTCTCAAGAACATGCAAGAAAAACTCAAACATATCATCATTTATTGAATTTAATAATCATTTGAGAAACCTTATAATTTCATAATAGAATAAATATTTGGATAATAATAATTTATTCTAGGAATAATTACCTATTTGAGTTTTGAAACACCTATTTATTTCCTATAATCCTTGATGAAATATTCACTATAGGATAATAAAATTAACAAATATAGAGAAGAATATATATTCATGTTATATTTGACTCTACCGAATCATGTTCAAAAATATCAATCCCATAATACACAATGTACCCAGTGGTCCACTCTTTTCATAATCATTTTTTGTAAGCCATATGATGCACAACATGGGATTAAAAAATTCTACCAACATCCTTGGAGCCCAATAATCCACCACTAGGTACATGGGGGTATCTATATTTTACAAAATTCAAATTACCACCAGGTACATTTTCTAATTGGTAACATAAAACTAATAATATTACTTCCATGATACTGTAAAATCACCTAGATATGATATTTTAGGTTGTAGTAATCAAATCCATATATAAAATATAAATACACCCCTTACTCCAAAGATATCAATGGTTAAAAACATACCAAATGCAACAATTTGTAAGGACATGATACATTAAAAACATTATACCACATTGTATATCATCCTCTATAAGATTTCATAAATATTTCCTCACATTTGTTCTATCCAATGATTCTAATTACACTGCTCATTTATGATTCTATAAAGGTAATAGTCATATGGTGAACACCCCAAACCCTAATGAAATGTCACACACACAAGCATCATACACAAGAATCATGCAAAATCATAATTAATCACAATATTTACAATAAATGAAAACATATATAATTCATGAAAATTCAATTTTACTCACCTTAAGGGGGAGGACCCGGTGGTGGAGGAGGAGGAGGCATTGACAGTGGAGGCAACGGAGGCAGCGAAGGCACTAGAGTAAACGGAGGAGGAGGAGGATGAGGAGGATGAGGAAGAGCCACGGAGGAGGAGGATCCATGGTAGAAAAGGAGGAGGAGGAGTCATGGAAAGGGAGGAGGATGAGATGTAGGCGCTAGAGGAGGAGGAGGAGGCAGCAGCCGCGGTGGAGGCGATGGAGAAGGAAGTGTCGGCTGCGGCGGAGAAGAGGCAGTGGCGGAGAGGAGGCAGCGGCGCAAGGTTGGGCTTCCGTGAGAGCTTGACAGGGTGCGGGGAGGAAGAGGAGGACCTGATGGATTATATAAATCCAGCGTGGACCTTTATCAGTGATTTTTTGCACTGAAAAAGGTTGTACTTTTTTAGCGCTTTTTATTTTAGCACTGGTAAATACCCTCTTTATCAGTGCTTTTATACCACTGATAAAGACACACATTATCAGCACTAAGAAAAGTGCTGATAAATGTATAGATTTAATAATTTATAACATTTTTTTTATTTGATGCATACAATAAAAAATATCAGTGCTAAGAAAAGTGCTTATAAATTTATCCTTTTTCAGTGGTAAGAAAAACGCTAATAAAGGGATATCTAAAGTGCTGATAAAGCCCAACCCCTTTATCAGCACTTTTCTATTAGCGTTGATAAAGGCAGGCACCTGTCTTGCCCAGTTTTGTGGTAGTGATGTCATACGACTCAGGTTGTGTAAATATAATCCATTGTTTGAGTACTAAGTCCCAGTCCATTGGAAATCCCTATATTATGAATAGGATAATATCTAAGGGTGATGAACCTGAAGAGATCTATATGGAATACTCTCTTGAAAATGGGTAATGAATGTGTTTCTATTTAATAAAGAGGACAATAGTCCAATCCCAAAAAAAACTCGAGAATACACTAATGGTTTATCCTCTTAATACTAAGGAGGATCCTAGGAATCGATTGAGGAGATCATCATCAACACATGACAATATTTCGAAAAGGGGTTCTGAATTGTACTCATCGTCTAACATCTATGACCCATGAAGGGAATAATCGTATGGAAATTGAGACTTCTATAAACATTATTAATCAATCATGTGAGTCTCAAAGGATAGATTAAATTAAGTACCTATGGGTATCTGGATAAGATATTATCCAGCCTAATAGGCTTAGAATTAAGATCCCAAGAAGTACTTGTGGGCGTCCCAATCATATGTTGAATCAGGTTATTAATGTCATCCAAAAAAATGGAACCACCTCTAGAAATCATTGCTATATCGAGAGTAACTATGTAATGAATATATAAGTAGTTATGTTTGATGAATGCTTCATCCCAACACTTCCACCATAACCCCTTGGAGAAAAAATTTGTATGTGTTCAAAGTTGGCACCTGCTACCATCTCTACCAAAACATAAAATGTTGTATCTTAATGAAACCTATCTCTAAACAGAGAAGAGGCATCCTACATGGAATTTTAGAGGTCACACATAAATGTGTAATACATCTTTGGATTCTATAATTTACCAAGTATGATGATTCCACACACAATATCGCATCTTAATGATTAAGAAATCGGTACATCCTATAGGGGATCCTATAGGTTGAAATATAAGTGGACGAATCTTATAGAGGATCCTAGATCATGCACTATTTTCGAACAAAATATGGACCCTCTAGATTAAATAGGCTCACCTATAACTTCTTATGTCTATAATGTAAAATCTATAAGACATCAACCTAGGGAGATTAATAATGGATCATCTCCCATAAAGGTTTAAATATCATGTGATAACCAAAAAAATTTAATTGAGTGGTAACCACTTCATTATGGATCATTTTCCCCAATATTACTCTTATAAGTCCTCAAATAACAACAAGGGTTCCACTATCACAATATAAATAGAAAATTCATTGAATGTACTACTCATGTGTCTAATTATGAATTTGGGGTTTCAAAACATGATGATCCCTAAAAAGGGTAGCAAGGGGGAAGTAAACATTGTGTATACCAGAGTACATGGTTTGTACTCTCAAAGCTCTACATGGGTGTGTAATTCAGCCTATTGTAAACTTTAATCCCCATTAACATATCCTGTAAATCATATACATAGAGCATACCAAAAATAAGTTACCTTCCCATCTACTACACATTGCTTGAACATGTGTTTTAGATTGGAAATGTACTTTGAAACTGCATATAACCCTCATAGGGTCTGGCCTTATACCCCACATGAACATGTTCCATGACATAGGTAGTACGACCATGTACTTGGAAAAAAAATTTAGAATGACTACATGATGTGTACTCCGAGTACTGTAGGTGAAATCATGAAAACTATAACTGACCATGTCCTCCACTACATGGCTATGTACCACTATATAGAATGTATTCCCTATACATAGAGTGTGCTTATGAAAATTCGTATTCATGTAACACTATTCGAGTTTATCTTCTAGGATGTTACTTCATCAACTTTGATAAGATATTAAAAAAACTCAAGACATGGATAATTGTCTCCCAGAACACCTAGGATGTTGTCAAGATATTAAGCATAATTTTATATGAACTAGGAGTACACTATGATTTCATCGATTTGTTTGTATCAGTTTCCCCGAGACATAATCATATATGACTAGGCTACACGTTCCATTCGAAAACCCCTAACACTATGTCTCCCAACAAAGTATGCCATGGTAAATCCATGGGTCTAAAGCCTCACAGAACCTACTTTATGTTCACTGTCTCCTTCTGTATATTGATACATTCCTTATTTAATAAAAAACATTTTTAAACCATTAAAAAATCATTTAAAACACTTGTCATCAACTCGTACATGGCCACTCACTGATTTTTGATTTGAACAATGCTATACATACCATTACCACCCAACTAAAGCTCCCACACATCATCCCTGACAAATCCATGATGACCGTAATACATGGATCATTAGTATCATTAATCTAAAATCACCTATATTATACCATGATTTATTCATCACCATCCCACTACATAGTGTCTTTTTATGATATTAAAGGGTAAACTGTATAACTGCATGTATATATATCTAGTAACATGAATAATCATTCCCATGGAAGCCAGTCTCAATGACCAATCACCTTAGGGGATTCTTCAAAAATGAAAATAATCACCATGAATGAAAATCTCAAAAACCTCCCATGTATTGATCTCAATAATAACATGAAACCTAGATCACTTCCAAAAAATGGCATACCTAAAAACCTAATACAACCCCATAAAAGGATTCCCACGATCAAAGAAACTCAAAATTATATATGTTGGAGTCATAACTAAGTGACTCTAGGCCAACCCCCTAAAAATACTAATAAATCTGAAAAGTTAGTTCATTGTGATTGACATCCTTGACAAAATCAATCAACCTTCGAAAAAGGTCACATATCATTGGGTTTCATCCACACATTCATCTCAATATAGGGAATATAACGCACCTAACTACCCTATCTAAGGGTGGTAAGGATAACATCAACCTATGAGGTTCAAAGAATGTCATAATGGTTATAATTATACATGTTTTCAATTCATGGATTTAGAAGAAAATTTCCATTATGTTGCAATTTTCATACTATTTTGTTACAAATCATTTATAATCATTATATTTTAAAAAACTCTAATGGAATCACCTACCTCGAATCAACCAACTAGGCCCTAGTCCTCTTTTTCCATCTTTTTAATGGACTACTCCTAAAGGGATAATAATATTAATTTTGGAAAAATAACAACTCACCCTCATCGAGAATCTATATAGTATAATACACCCTCAATGATCTAGTATACAATCAATGTCTGGGTTTCTATTGGCATTTCACTAGAGGATATAACTAGATAACCATAAAAATGGTTGATATAGTCAAATATGGTATAATGAAATATGGGTAAACACCATGTTGTTTTTCATGGTTTATTTGTTAACCACACCTGAGAATGTTACACCCACTAAGGGTCTAGTAAAACAGAATTACCTTCCAACACAGACCTACAAGTATTAATAGCATATAAAAAACATTGTATCAATGACTTGTGTCATCCAATACTCACACTTTCTTCATAATAATAATTTCATTCCAAGATACATGGGAAAACACTATACAGGTTGTGACTGATACTTTAAATAACTCATTCAATTAAAGAACACCCCACAATGTGGTATATCAATTTTCACGATGTTCCCAATTGACCTAATAGGGTAACTTCACCACTCATTCATGAAAACTGAGTCATAAACCTCACAATAAAACATCTCACCATAGATATACATGCCCTTACAATTGAATGAAATAAATTTATAAGTATGAGAAGTTGGGTATATTTCCACCAAGAACTTGTATGTGAAAGCATCATATTGGTTTTTATTGACACTTTAAAAACATCCCTTTATCATTTTTAATAATATAAATCTAGAAGGTGCATTCAATATTGACCATACATTTCTAATATGTTGCGTTAGACCCCTCATACATTTTCCAATGAAGAGTCAAAATAAATCACTAGCCTCTCACCAATGCACTAATATCCATAAATAATTAATAAATCATATCACTATATCACATTTCTACCACTAAAAAAGACAATCATTTAAAATTGTAACATCTAATTTCAAGAATTACAAACCAATATCATCGGAAACTATGACCTCTTACAAGAATATGATTTTCCAATACACCAATATAACATCCCTCATAAGATTTAAAACATTTTTAATAGACATGTTTAACATGTACAAAATAGTAATATAATAGAAAAGTAACACTCTAATAAAACTATGTCACGTCATTAATTAGTTCACTCTATAAATTGTAACAAGACTAGTTGGTTAGTAGGCCCCAAGCATGCCTCCCCATATACCATATATTGGCAACAAGAAGCAAGGGCTAGAGGTGTTTCTATGGGGAGACTATGCCCTCATATAAGATTAAGAAAATAACATAATAGTTAAACATCATCCAAAGCCTTAAATTATTAGAGTTCAGAACTAATAAATATAAGCAGGGCTATAATAAATAATTAAATGTCATAAAATACTAAACATACATGTCATACATAAGACATTGTTCACCCATAGGGATGATAACATATAAGGGGTTAAATAAATGTAAAAAAAATAATCTTTCAATTAAATACACTATTTATGATATAACTAGATACCCATTACCAAAAAACCCTATCGATATACTCTATCTCGATCATAAGAATCCACATCAGTATCTCCTCTCATTCATGAAACCATGGGACTTTCTCAATCCATAATGTATTTATCATAACATAAATGTTTACATAAGGTATACATGCACATTGTGATCAATGTCTAAGGGTGATAAATAATCTTACTAGAACCACCTAGTGAACCTTTAACATGATTCCATAAGTGAATGCTTATATAATACGCTCTACATGGATGAGACATAACTGGATTGAAAGAAACCAATAAATAAGATAAATAAAATAAAATCATAGTTGACCCTTGGGTCTCTGATCCCAATCATCTTGAACTTCAATGAATAAGGCCTTGATATGGATGAAATACCACTCAATCCACATGCAATCAACTTGGCTATTGGTTCTATATTCCTGATCGATAGTGACTTATTTTTTTAGTTCATAAAATCTCTCTAAGAAAGATATGTGACCACATGGGAATATATTTCCTTTCCCTAGGATAACCAGTGCATACCACCAATAACTCTAATGAAAGATTATAACTCATATATAGAGAACCTATAAATATGAAAATGATCTAGGTTTCATACGACTCATTCTTTGTTCATAGAGCCCAATTTAAGATTCTTAGGTCCTAGTCCAAATCCAATCATGATATTATGTAATAGAAAACCCCTATGGGGCATGATACGTAGGTTAATAGTAATAAATTAAGTCAGTATACATGGTAATGAATTGTCTTATATTACATGAATAGTTCAATACCACACTCTCAAAAAATATTCATGTAGTGAAATGGTGTGTCCTCATGATCATACGGAGAATCATATACATCTATATAAGAGATCATCATCAATCCCCAAGATTATCTCAAATAGGGGTTATAAATTCAACTCATTAACCAACCTCTATAACCCCGAAACAGAATAATTTCATTGACATTTGAACTTTAAGTAACATTATAAATCAACTATGTGATGATCATAGGTTAGATCCTAGGAAATATTTTTTGGAATCTAGATAAAATATCATTTACTCAAACAGGCTCATAAGTCATGTCCCATGAATTACCTCATGAAATCCTTATCATATATCACATTGCATCTGGTTCATCAAATAAATATGAGGAATAACCTATGGAAATCTTAATTTCATCAAGAATAACTATGTGACGAATAAATTAGGAGTTAGGTATGATAAATTCTAAACCCATGACTGCCACCACTGACCCATGGGCTTAAAAATTTGGTATGAGTTCAAAGGTGACATCAACCCCCATATCAACCCAAACACATGATACATTAGTCCATGGTTGGTCAGTCACTAGGAAATCCACTAGGGTCTCATATGACTAAACATATAATATTCATCTTATACAGGAGAATATGTGTCACACAAAAATGTTTAATCCCTATTGAGATAAAATAATTCATAATGTAAGTAGAGGGAACCCAAAAGGGATCCCAAGGAATAGTAACAAGGCAGATGCATCCTATATGGGATCCTCTTGTTTGAGATATAAGATGAGGCATCCTATAGGGGATCCTTGGTCACATATTGGATTCTAAAACCCCATAGACATGCATCTATATAGAGGCACACACCCAAAGTGGGATTTCCTCAAGGGGGAAGCTACAAAGCATCAATCTTGGGAGATGGATCATCACTCCTCTCAGATCATGTTCTAATTCTATGGGGATAACCGAACTATTTACTGGAGGAATTATCTATCTATTATGGAAATCTCAAACAAAAACACAACATATGATTCTTATAGTAAACCCAAGGGCTGCACCATATTTATCTACATAGAATACGCTAAAATTAGACTACTCATGTGTCCATTTCCAACTCTAGGGTCTCAAAACACAAAACACCCTAAAATCTGTAGAGAGGTAGAAGTAAAAAAACAATGTATACCCATGTACATGGTGTTTAGTATAAATGATCCACCTTGTCATGTAATTCATCCTAACTTGGAATGTAATAACCATGTATAACATGAGAAAAACCTTTTTACATCGTGTTCACTACACTGGGTACAAACTCATGTTCCACACATGGTCGGACCATGTGATTTAGCATGGTCATGTACTTATATAAGGTGTTTACCCCACTCTGGGTGTGGTCGTGTTCAACACATGGCCATGTTACCTTACATAGTCATTCTTTCTATGTACTCATATACATGGATAAGCATTACTATAAGGCATGTACCCCAAGAAGACAATATTTATTACTGAAAAATACATCTTGAAATGTAATCGGCTATATACCTAAGCACAAATTCATGAAATATGTAGACAATACATTTTATGTTATTTATAAAATTGATCTTCCTCAAATTAGAAGACTACATTATGTAGGTTCGTCGAACCACACGATGTGTGATCAGGATTTCCTGAATGGGAACCCATGCAATCATCTTGAAACCTTTTTTTCTCCCATTTCAAAATATATGGACCCCTTGGGGGCCCATTGAAATAATTATAAAGCCAAAAAATAAAAAATTAGTAAATATATTGGTATTCATGGAAAAAAAATTTAAAACATTCGACCGTAGGGAGGAATGTGGTGAAGCATTACCTAATTCACGTACCACAACTATAACATGACAATTCGACTCCCCCCGAGCTCTATAGAGGAACCTCTATTCCTATCCATCTCCCACATATCTCTCGTATAGTGTATGGAAACCCATAGGGTGTCTTCGTGAGAATCCAAAGTTAGAGATTACAGAAAAGTTGAAAAAAAGGAATAAAACATAATAAAAAATGGTTTTAGTCCTCACCTCGATGTCTGACATGAGTTTATTCAATGCATTTGAAAAACTACCCTTTCCAAAATCAATGGTAAAGAAAAATTATTAATACCTTATTCCATTCAAAATATATCACCAAAAAATATTTTATAAATATATTAATACAGAATTAATTAAATGTTCATTATTAATTATTCCATGAAAAATTGAAATTGATTATAATTAGACAAAACACCTATGTCAAATTATAGATCCTATTTTGAGACCCATGAAGTTGATAAAAATGTAATCTGATATAATATGATCGAGTAAAAAAGACTATATTAACCCTTATGAGCATCCAAAAGAAAAAAATTCTTCTCACTTTCCCAGTTTGAAACAAAAAACATTAAAAATATTGTTTTAATTAACACTTATAAAAATATTTGGCCTAAATACATATGAATTCACAGTTATCCTTAAAATATAAAATTTTCCTCAAAAAAATATTTTATTATTTTTAATTATATTGATGTTAATTTTTTTAAGTATTAGAAATTTTATCTTATAAAATGGATTTCCTATTTGGAATCAAAATATAAAAATTATTAAATAAAGGAAATTTAATTTTTAGTCATAAAAATAATTTACCAATATAAAAGTTAGTTATCATGGTAAACATTAAAATAATTTGAAATGGTTGAATTAAGAGTTATGTTCAATAAAAATCACAAAAACATATCCATAAATGGTTTGATGAAGTTGTTCCATAATTTCACCTATATTATACTCATTAAGTTTAATTTTTGGATAAACATTTCTTAAATATGACATTTCATTTATAATAACAAATGAGTATTTCTAAAAATATCACCCAGGTTACATATAAAAGGACCCATCCACAAAACATTTTGAGACACGCCTAAAATAACAATTACTCACTATAATTTTATTTTATTAATAATCTTATCCCAACATGCGTAGATTTTGGTCACCATAGAATTATCCAATTCCTTTAATACCATGTAGGCTTTTAAGATGAGATAAGATTTATTCTTTTTTATGTAGTAACATTTTCTTATTATTTTTATTTTATATCCTATATCAATATCTTCTAAATTAATAATATTATTTTAAACCAAAAATAATTAATATAATTATACTTCATTATTGAATATATTATAAAATTTTCACTTTATATTCATAATCATCCATTGATTATAACAAGTTCTTGTTTGGGTCATTTTAACCACGAACATGAATGATGATATAAATATTTATCACGGATGTCTATAAAAACAAAATTAATATTAATATATGTTATTGGAAATTTATTATTTTTTGGATTTTGGATATGAATTTTAATATTAGTAATTGAAAAATTATAAATATACCATCTTCTCATCATTATATATTTTTAAAATAAGAACGCTTTGAATTTCATCAGGATGAATTATTTATGAAACAATGATTTAACGAACTTATAAATATATAACTAATTATTTAACTTATATTTTATTTCACTAAATATTTTGGGTATTATGAACTCATATACATGGAATGATTAGTGAATTCGTTATATGAAAACAGATAAGGGGTGGTTAAAACTACTATAAACTGGTCATCCACAATAACTAAAAATAAGTAATAACAATATAATAAAAGAATATAAATATAAATATAAAATATAATAAAAAATTATAAGGTTAATACATAAATAATTTATTAATTTAATTCAATATTATATAATTTTAGTGCATGTTCCACTAAACTAGAATACAAGGTAAGGTTTTCTCATCCACAATTTCCTTCTTTGAGACAAATTTCATATTATGAACCTATTTCCATTTATGTTGGTTACATACAACAAAAATAATTTTATATTTTGATTATATGTTTATTAATGTTATATAAAGTTTTATTTCATGTTATATTTACAATGGGGTTTTAAATGAAATGTTAGAAAATCTATGTGGATTTTTTCTAATATCACATTTAATTCCCAATTATTTATGCCCAAATTCCTATGAGGGGGGATTTTTTATATCATATCACTAAAACCCAAGAATTTTTATTATCCTCTAATTCTTTATTATATTAACATTTACCCTTAACATTTCAATTTTATTTTGTTGTCAAGTCCTTTGAATGGATTCTTATATGTAGAACCAATATTTTCTCTTCTTTCAGTTGGGAATATGTTTACTCTATATCAATATTCATTATATTTCTTTATTGATGTTCATATTTATATATAAAAAATTATTATGGTAATTATATATTTAATTTTAATTTATTTACAAATTATTAAAAGTAATATATTTAACATGTTCTCCACAAGACATTTTTGACACTATTTCTGAAGGTGTGGAATGAAACATTTTTTTAGGCTTTTTTGTATGAACACAATTTTCTGAAATTGCAAAAAAATTTATTAATAGTGATTCCGTTAAAAAATCATGTCATTAAAAAAATTCATATTGATCTTGTATTTAAAACATTTAGTTTATAATAAATATTATCAAAAAATGGATTCTTTTAAAAGTAACTATCATATTCATTTATAAATATTTTTCATCAATGTAATAATTTTAAAACATTTCTATTACTTAATTTTTCTTATAATCTAATTAAATGATCTACCTTATTCCCTAAAATGAATATCAAAACTTCATAAGTATTTTTTCATCAAATCCATGCCTTTTTTATGGGTAAATTATATATAATGATGCAAAAACTACAAACATATATATTAACAACTTTCAATGAATATTCAATATACCCCCCAAATAAACATTTATGAGAATTATAAAAGTTTATTGTAAATATATAATAGATATATAGAATAATTATTTATGTATAATATCAATCATCTAAAACAAATTTATTTATATATTTTACCCGTAAAGACTCATAATATTTACTACCCTTCTTCATAACTTAGGGAAATTTAAAACTAAACAAGGGATGAGTTTAGATGCATAGTTTGGGTAAACGTGGAAAATATTAATTATAGATAATATATAAGCATATCATGATCATAAGTTCATGAGAACATGTCATTATCAATATAAAATCATACCCAATAATTCAAAGATCATAATCATTAGTCGTGGCAGAAATCATTTTCATGTCACAATATTGTGTAATCATAAAAAAATGATCATAGAGTTCAAATCATTATCGTAGCAATGTTTTATAATATTTTGCAATCATCATAGGAATAGAAACCGTATCACATGTCAAAATTAACAATTTATACCATAACATCATAACAGATCATGCATCCCCACACATTTACCATGTCATATTGTATCATGCATCCCTACATATTTCCTATAGTGAAAATACCATGTATACTCCCTTCCCATATTTACCTAATGAGATATAAGTCATATCCCAATTAATTAAGGGGATATATAATCTAGGACAACCCGTTACAAAATGAAAACAATACATATGTATCCCATAAGATCATAACACAATCATCATATCATTATAGATTAACTTGTGAAAAATACATTTATTTCTTAAAAATATCATAATAATAAAAATAAATCTTATATATAAATAATATATATGATATAATTAAATTATATCCAAAAAATCTAAAAACAATATCTAAAGGAAAATAATAATGATAAAAAATACCCTTAAAACACATTATAATATTTCTTTAGAAACATTAGAAAATATCATTCACATTTGATATAATTTTAACTAAAAATTTTCAAGATATTGGGAAAATTTATTTCTTGGAAAATATACAAGGAAATTTTAAAGGATTATTTATAGAAAATAATAATCTTCTTGAAAATAAAATCCATTCATGTCAATTATGTTAAAAAACATTTTTTCACACATTTAAAAAAAATTTCTTTTTTAAAACAAATTATAGGTTAGAACATTCATAAAAAATTTGGAGTATTGATAAGGAAGAAAATATTAATTGTACAAAGAAGAAATAACATTGAATTTTATGAAAACAAATTTCCTAATAATTGTAAATACCAAAGGGAAAAAATGGTACAAATACATGATTATTTGGGGAATAATTAGATTGGAATAAAATATATAGGTTTCAAAGTATAAGTGTTATAAAATTTCCAACAATACAAATAATTGACAATGTAATAGAAACTATTTCCATAGATCTGAAATACCTTGTACGCATTATTAACTCATGTATAAAAAATTAAAATTCATTTAATTATATAATAGAACCATAAAAATAATTATAATATTGTTTATTACCAAAATATTAAATTTTAACAACTATTCTTTAATAATTGTTATTATTAGTTATTTCACCTATTAAATATTTTGTTTCAATTTGAGTATTATGGTTCTTTCATATTGATCATGCATTCATCACCACCTTAATATTAATAATAATATAAATATATTTTTTGTTTAATATATATATATATTATAAATATTATTAACCATACTTCATTGTTATAGAAATAATGAAGAATTACTTCAACTATATAGAAAGTAGTATGTATGTGAATATGAACACTATTTTCATCTTCTAATGAAAAGAAGGAAAGATTGATAAATACTATTTTTCATCCTATATTAATAATTATATTATTAATTTCACCTATATTACTTAAATTTTTCATTATCAATATTAATGTGAGGCATTTATGGAAAATGAGGAATATCTCAACATCAAGGTAGCATTCCAAACGTATGCACAAGGGATAAGTTCATTTCCCAATTGATATAAAGGAGATGGAATATTGTTTTTTAATCATAATAACGTCTAATTTTATTTTTGATACTTTATTCATCATGTTAATATGAAAATAGTGGTTTTATATATGGTGGAATAATAAATAAAAATGGAAGATCTTGGTTAAGATTAGCACAACTTCTTTAGAAAACAAACTTTGATTTATTCCTAGATAATTTTTAGGGTGAAATTACGATCAAAAAAGGACTTGTAGGGTGTGAAGAGTGATGTTAATAGATAATTTGGTCAGATACTTTCTGATATAATTGGATACTTATGATTTTATTATATAGTGGAGGGGTATCCTTTTATATTCATGGGTGTCGAAAAACTTGGAATTTTTTATATATTTTAAATGTATTAATATCATATTTTTAAAAAAAATGGCACCATAAAGACTCATATATAAAGATAATATCATATAGGGATGAAATATTACCATAAAACTTTATTTAGAAATTTTTTATGTCATTTTCACCCATATAACATTTGTAACTCCATTAACTAAATTTTACTCCTACTATAGTAACTGAATTTTCCCACAGTTACAATTTATAATTAATAAAAATTAATTTATCTTAATAACCAAATTATGAAAAATGGTTCCAAAAATTTATTCCATTTATGAAAATTCAATTTCTATAATTTGAATAAATTAATTTAAAAATAATCCGACAAAACATGAAAAAAAATCATTTTTCAGAAAAATGGATTTTTATGTCAGAAAATATTTTGTAACAAAAATTAGAGTAATTTAAATACCATTGAAATTAATTTGTCTATATTTAATAAAAATTGACTAATTATGTTCGTAAATTATTGAAAAATTGGTTCTATGTAAATAACTAAATGGAAAATATTTTTTTCTATAAAATCGATATTTTTTCTCTATTTGTTGATAAAACTATTCTTTTCAAAAAAGTACCAAAATTTCATGTTAAGTTGATTTTTAT
The DNA here is from genome assembly GCA_963277665.1 of Viscum album. Classification (NCBI taxonomy): domain Eukaryota; kingdom Viridiplantae; phylum Streptophyta; class Magnoliopsida; order Santalales; family Viscaceae; genus Viscum; species Viscum album. The sequence continues at coordinate 1,225,110,665 of OY728127.1, read as the reverse complement.
AATCTTATTTAAAAAATTATATCATTTTAATAAAACTTTATTAATTAAAGTGGAAGAAACCTTTTATAATATCGGTACATAAAATGAAATAAAACCCATTTTTGATGCAAATGAATTTTGGAATCATAAAATAAACATCATCTTATTAATTTTTTAATAAACATATTTAACTTAATGTTATAATATTTATATATTATATAAAATAAATTTTTAATTCAATAAATTGAAAAATAATTAATTATTTAATTTATAATGATAAATAAACATTGTACGGATAAAATCGTATTATGGAAAATAACTCCTTTTAGCTTTAAATTATTTTATCTTAATTTTTAACCTTTAGATTACAAATATATTGATGACTATTAATTTATTAAAATTCTTTATAATTATTTTTAATTGAAATATTATTTTTATATAATTAAATATTTTTTTATATAAAAATACATAACATGTTGAAAAATATATTTCATTGAAAAATAGGTCTTAATTTTTAAATGATTTTATTTAAAAAAACCAATGTTAATTGATAAATTTGTATTAACCAAAACCAATATTAATAAATTTTATAATTTTTTATTTTTATTAATACCTTTCAATCCAATATCTATGTTATAAAATTATAATTTGTCATGGTTTATTAAGACTTATGGTTTCATATTAATAAATTTGTTGAATACATCAAGTTTATTTAAAAGGAAATAAATTTAAAATCGTGGGGTTTTAGTTTAAACCTGAATTATAATTAATTTATCCCTTGAAACTATATTAATCCAATAAAAAATGATCATAACTTTTCATCATCCCATCCATGAGTTCCCATATAGTTTCCTTGGATTTTGGATTCCTCCTTAGACCTTTAACTTGGTGAGAAATCTTGTTTCATAGCACTATATCACTATGATCCACTATTTCTACCAATTTTTCATCATGTCAAATATAATTTTCTTATGTCACTACCTTTGAGATTAGTATATGTGAAGGTTTAGTTATCTGCTTTTTCAAGAGTGATACATGAAATGCATTGTTAAGTTGAGAGAGGTACGGTGAAAGCCCCAAGATATAACAAGTCATCTCAATGCAATCAATAATTTCAATGGGACTAATATATAATGGGATGATTTTTTCTTTCATTATAAATATGAAAAACCTTTTCTAAAGATATATTCCTAGAAAATATATCCCATCAACATTGAATTATATATCTCCTGGATGATTGTGAGGATAACACTTTTATTGGATTTGAAATGCCAAAATGTGTTACTGAATGGATCTAACCTTCTATTTTATTACCAAATCTATCTGAAGTGTATATTGCATTATTTATCCTAATTTATCCCATCATGTTGTAGTTCTACACTTTCATCAATAGAGTGATCCAAAAGGATCCATTCGAGTGCTTTAGTTAAAGCTATTATTATTAGAGAATTTAAAAATAGGAATTTGTTGATCCCCACCACTAATGAAATTTTGAGAAAATAATCTAAAAATACCCTAAAATATATATATGGTCATTTCAAAATGTCCATCATTCTAAGGATGATAGGTGATAATTAAACTCAACTTTGTAACGAGGTCCTACGGAAGACTTCTCTGAAAACATGAAGGAAATCCTTGGATCTAGATCAGATATTGTATAATAAAGTACTCCCAGAAATCATAACACATACATTAGTATATGTATGATATATTATTCATCATCTTATGATGTATAGAATAGTTTTACAGAATGTGGAATAAGAAATAAAATTGAATGTTCTTAGTTATGATTTATACATCTTTGTAGACAACCTATGTATGTCTATATCTAAAGACTTATTAAAATAGTATAATGATAAAAAAGAAACACTAATAAATAAATATATATTGGGATATTAAAAAAGTATTTTGGTTTATATATTCATATAAAATAGGCTCTTGAATAGTTTAGAAGCCATGAGAGTGGTATTATTTTTTAAGTGAGGGAGTGGACACAAATAGAGGTTTTCATAACATTTAAAAAAATTAAATAGTATTCAATCAAAATAGTCCTAAAAATATCATTAATAGAATATTATATGATAAATGGTATAAATATTTATATGAAATTGGATTTATACAAATTTTTATGTTATTTTATACATTATCATTTTAGTTTTTATCCTTCTAATACATTTTAACTCTTACCTTCGGAACATACTTTTTACCAAAATTACTATTCATGATGACCAAAAATGGAAAAAAGAAATATTAGAAGATTTAGAAATGATGATTATAAATTTTAATTTCATTTTATAAAATTAAATTTCGATAAGTAATAGAAATTATTTTAAAATAAAATTTTATAACTGATAAAAAATACTTTTTTTCAAAAAAATTATTTATTTTTATAAAAATGTTTAGAAACAAAAATTAATCATATTTATAAAAACCCAATATGTACTTAAATAAATATTATAACATTTTAGATTAACATTATATGTATAACATTATTATACACTCCAAGAAATACAGAATATTAGTGTCTTTAGACACTTTAAATATTATACTCTTAGTTCATAAAATATCTTCAATATGTCGCGCATAAAATGAATATTTTAAATATCCAACTTAGCACCATTATTCCAATATGATGGAATTAAAACACATTAGAGGGAGATACCAGCTTTTCATTAAGGGTAAACAGTGGAGATATCAATCAATGATTTTACATGTTCATAAGATAATCATATGGGTATAATATCATGATCAAAAATTACCAAGCTCATACTCAATCTATTGTAGATCATGAACATGTGTCATGTTATAAAATATTATCATATTAATATAAAATTATAAAAATATTATAGAATCATGAATAATTAGTCATGATACCTAATATCATGACATAAGAATATGAATTTTTTAAAAACACAAGCTTATAACATTGTGGGCATGTATTAATAGAAAGACGTTCAGTCATTATGTTAAAGACAAGAAATCAGACCCTTCAAAAAACATATAGACATAAAAAAAGATCCATTCAAAATATTTTAAACACAAAAACAATCTTTATTATTAATTTTATGAAAATGAAAAACATTTCTATGACTAATCTCATATACAGGTAAACATGGTCCATGAAAAAAATTCTGAACATAAAATCAAGTTCATGCATAACATATTTTTCTTATGAGTTATCCAAAATTTTCAAATTATTTGAAGGTATATTTAATTACATTTAAACCCTTTACATAATTATAATCCACTCATTTGTGTGACACAAAATCATAAATAGTTCATAATATATCATTACCAGTGGAATGTAAATATGTTCCATTGATATCTCATCATCATATTCGTAAACTATATTGAGAAATAATAATGACAGTATAAATGGAAAATATTCCTAGAAAACATAAGTAACATAAAAATATTTAATCCTAAATGAAAATTCATCTAAAATATCACATGCAATATTAAATGATAAAAATACCATTTTCACAGTGAAATTTTTATTTAAAATATAAAAATTTCCAATATATAATGGAAAATGGAAATTTTGAAAAGTATTTTTTAATCATTTAAAGAAATCATAAAATCAATGATCCTTCATTATGTTGAGAAATTTCATTCATTTTATGTATATTAAAAAAATTCCATTAACATTTCTTGTTAAAAGGAAAAATTGACTCATTCCAATAATGAAAAGAATATTACGTTCAATATTTTTTAAAAAAATAAAAAATTGGTAAAATTGAATTAAAATATTTATAATATACTCTAATAAAATTATTGATAATATTTTAATGAATCCATGTTCCTAGAAGAAATTTTTTTAATAGAATAGTTAAGTGAAGTCAGATTTCCTTAAAAATATTCGTTCAGACACATGAAAACATAATAATAGGATAGTGAAAGAATAAATTTAATCACAATAATTTTATGGGGATATAAAAATTCATGGTATTCATGGGGGATAGTTCATTAATTTCAATATTTAGATACTTAATCCTAATCAATCCCGATAAATAATAAGATTGTCAAAAAATAGCTTACTGATTTAGTAATATCCATATCAAAACAGCATGAAGAAGACATCCAAAGATTAATTTTTCAATCCCATTAGTTTATATTAAATAATCACAAAATAAATTCATGTGTAGTATATAAAACACAGAAATGAAAAAATTATTGAATCTAGCATAAATCTCACATAGTTAAAAGACAATAAAATATTGCATAAATCCATAATTTCATCACAATATCTATCGCCTCCTACATAACAATTTTAAATTTATTATAATTATATTATGAAATCATGTTAATTTTTATAATATCATATATGATTCACTAATAATATTTCAACACCAATTTATTTATAATTATTTTTTATAATTATAGTTTTTTTCTGATAATTATTTCATTGTTCATTAGAATTTTTGTTTTCTTATTTTGGATATTATAAATAGATCATGGTTTCATCATCCCCAGAATTATAATAAGGATATAAATATCATATATATTCATTATATAGTTATTTTATATTCATCCATAAATTTTAGAGGGAAAATTAAATTTAAAAAAAATGGAGACGGTAGGCCGTACATAAGAAATAATGTTGTTTTTACATTTCAATGGATTGAATGAAAGAAAGATAAATAATAATTCCACAATTAATAATTATTATTATATCTTATATTTTATATATATTCATTAATATATTCTCAATACCCTCAATTTAAAAAGAAAAAGAAAAAAAATTGCATCGCTTTGTGGGGGAGGTAGTCCACATGAATGCATGAAGGACGTTATCATTTTCAAATGAAAAGAAAATGTAACAAGGTAGATACGATGTCAAAATAATCGAAGAATAATATTTTCATAAATATAAACCTTAAACACAACATAATAACCATCCATATAAATTGGTGATGAATAATGTATTGTCTCTACGTGGATATGGTAAGTCGTACATACGTAGGAGTGAGTTTTTGACATTATTTAATATACAAATAAGTTGTAAAATCATCATAATAATAACTAAAAAAATTTATTATAATTAATAAATTGTTATATAATTGATACTATAGATTAATAGGTGATAAAATAATAAATAAAATTGAAAAATATCAATTAATAATTATACCACCTAATTAAAAACCCACTTTTTTACATCTTTAGACATTAGGAGATATTATTTTAGAAAAAAAATCTATAATATATTTTTATGGAATATAATAATTTATAATTGTTGGTATTTTATATGCTATACATCTCAAAATGTGTGATTAAGAGAGGAGAATAGGTTCCCTTTTATAAGTCATAATAGCGGCACTCGGGGAATTACATAGAATATTAATTTAATAAAAAATAATTTCTATAAAAAGTGAATTAAAATTGAAATATCTTGAATATAGGATGATAATAAGTATACATAATTTAATATCATATAAATTATAAAAATTTATGTGTGGTTTTAATCCTTATCATTAAATTTTAAGCATGTCAATCCTTTTGACAATTACCAAGAAATCAATGTTTTCTAAAATTTATGGGTAATAAATGATACCATAAAATAACAAGTGACCTATTAATGGAAAATAGATGATTTATTAAACCATATATAATAGAAATGGAAAAAGATAGATTTTTTATAAATTTTGAATCATTTCATAAAAATATTTTTTATTATAAAATATCAGTAATTTCAAATTTAGAAATACAATAAATATTATTAAATAATACGTGGATAACTAATGTAAAATGATTCCAAAATGGAATTGATTCCTATATAACTAATAAATGGTTTAATATAATCATCATGTTATATTTTTAAATATTTATATATCATTATAAAACATAACATTTGGTTCAACCCCTTTGTTATCAAATTTTAACCTTGACATTGGTAATGACTTTTTTAATATTAAAAGCTTATAACATTATTTATAATATAAAAATTGGTTCATGAATTAAAATGGATACAATTATAAAACATTTATCTCATAATATATCATCCTTTGAGAATTTTTCTATTTTAAAATAATTAAAATTTATTTATTTTATCATAAAATATTATTAATGCCATTTTGAGAACTATTGTTATAATTTGACATTCAAAACAACATGATAGAAATGGACATAAAATATAATACATTCACAAATCCATAATATATTATATTCATCATAAACAAATTAGGTAATACAATAATTCAACAAATTTATATTATTTTAAATATTTTTGAAATTAATTATCTTTTATTCCAACTAGTTGAATAAATTATATGTCGGTGTTACATAATCATTTAATGTAATTATTAAATTAATATAAATTAAAGACAAATAACATTAAAAAAATTTAATCTATAAATAATATAATAAAATTTAGCTAAAATTATCCTCTATTTATCATTATGTAAAAAATTATAGAGATATTAAACTCAAGAAAGTAACTTTTTGTACTAATTCTTTTCGTAAAATAATATAGTAGTCATAATCAAATTAAATTGGATCTGTGTGGAAATATATATTATAATTAAAAAACATATAATATAACCATCCAATTTTATAAATTTAATTGTCAGTGCGATTTTTAATGCCTTATCCTAGTGTTTTAAATCAGTTTTACCCTTACCGAGGTGATAAAAATTTGCTAGGGTCAATATTCAAAATGATAAAAAATAAAAGTGACTAATTTAAAAAATATGATCATCCTAATTATAAATACAGAATAATGTTTTTAATATTTAATTAATATTAATGTAATAAATTATTTTCAGATTAACCATCAAAACAAGACGAAAATCATTTTTCAAAAAAAATGTTCCCTGAAATATAAAATGTTTTATACCAAAACTCAACATATATGTATTTAAAATGAAATTAATTTTATAAATCATAGAAATATATATTATTTTTAATTTTAAAACTATTTTAAAACTAAAAAAATAACTTTTTCATTTTTTTAATGAAAAAGTTAGTTTTCATGAAAAAACACTATATTTTTAACTATTCATAAAAAAAATAATCTACTCAGAAAATAATCAAAAATTCAATATAGGTTCAATTATAAAAGATTATTTCAAACAATGAAATAATTTTTGAAAATTATAATTTAAATAAATTGAATAAACTAATTATGATTTCTTTAATCAAAATCCAAAAAATCATTTTGGGAGAAAATGAATTTTTGAAGCATTTAATGGTTTCACAAAAATGTTAGTGCACATTTTCTATGAATTAATCAATAAATTTAAAATGATTAGGAATACCATATAGATTTTTCATAATGTGTTTCCACATATTAATATCCACCAATTCAATGACTATGCAATAATTAAATAATAATATTTTTATAATATATCATATTTCACATAAATCATTGTGTTGCGTGCTATGAAAACTTAAAATAAAATTGATATATTAATTAAATTTTGGGGGTGTCATATTCTCCATCAATTAAAGAAATATCACCATCAAAATATTATCTCTATTATGAAAGGATTAATATTTTAAAATACCTTTTTAAACCAATGTCCAACTGTGAGATAACAAGACTTGTTTTAAAATGGGGAAGTGGGATATTAAAAGGTTTTCTAGAATAAAACAAAATTGGTTTCCTAGATAATAAAAACATTAGTTGGAATTTAGAATTTATATTAGGAGCAGAAACTAATATCTAAGGACCAATAAATTTTGGTAGAGAACATGTTCATGATAATGTTTATGAAAAAAGAACCATTAATATGTGACAGGTGAAAATTCAATTGACTCATCAAAAATGAAGGTAAAAGTATAAAAAAAATTCAAAACCCCTTTCATAAATATGATGTATTAATTTACTATCAAAATAGAGAACATGAAAAACTAAAATTACTTGATATCTTTACATTCCATAAAAACAATTTCACCATTCGGTTGTTCTTCCATCAATTTGGACATTATCTCTTACTACATGAAATGATTATTGTAGATGAATTATAATTCCCAAAGCACTAAAATTAACATTTAGCAGCTCATAATATAAAAAATTAATGACTATCCAACCATTATTTCCCTAATATTTTCCAATCGAAAATGGTTACCCCATGTTATATAATGTGGATAGGTGTAATACATATATCACTAAAACCTAAGTAATAATAAATATATTTTAACATAATATATTCCATAACTAGTTAACCTCAAGGGTCATTAAAAATAGGACTAACCAAAATTGAAACCAAAATATTAGAATGATTAGATGTCATATACTTTCATGATTAAAATAAAAATTATCTTGACATAATTTCAATCACTCATAATTTCCCTTACCAAAATTTATATTCCTTGATCATATATTCTCCAAAATATATTTATAATTTCACTAAATAAAGTTACAATAATATCATATATGCTTGTAAAATATTATTCGCACTATGTTCTTTAAATAATCTCATATCTTAGTCAAAAATATTTCGATTGGATTTTTGGGTTTAACTGTTCATAGATAGATGATCATTGGTTTATTTAAAATGTCAAATATGATTTCATTTTTAGAGAAGATTATATTTAATCTATGTAGAGATAGCCAATAAATGATCAAAACCACAAAACAAATCATTAAAGGATAAGATTTTCCAAATGATTATTCATAAAAAATAAACATGGTATCTTCCACTCTACATTATAAGATATGTGTGCCCAAATTATTATGACTTGATTTAGTACCCATGATTAAATAAAATTTATTTTTTCCATTGAATCCATATCATTTGTGGCACATTAACCTCATTAGGAATTAAATTTGGGAATTCATTCATATAACTCTAGAACACTATAAATATATAGAACTATAGAGTGAATGATGTATTCTATTGATCTCTATATCTATTAATTTCATTGACTTCCCTCATAACATCACATATACTTTATTTTTCTCTATCGAAAGACTTCCTAAAATTGAAACATATTCTTATTCATTTCTGATATTCACCTACATTTTATTTTCAATATATTTTCAAGTTGGAGGTGCAATTATTTCTTCCCTTCATGTGAAATACCACTATAGATTCTATGATACACTATCTTCTTTTTTTACCACATCCATGCCGATTTTTTTGCATCCATTTCCACTTTGAGTGAAAATTTTACAAATTTATCTATAGCTTCCAAAATACCTTATGTGTATTGTATTTCAAATACCTATTTTCAAACAACTAAATAAATAAAAATCATTCATGGAATAAGATTTAACAAGAATTATACCTTGTAAGGCCTGTATAAATTTTGCCTATACGTACCACTGGATTCATCATCCATCCACTTAATCTCAAGGATTTCCTTCTCTATTTTCATAATTATAAAATGATATATTTATTGAAAAATTTCACCTTAAACAAATCCCATTACAATGAATTGATTTCTTTCTCTTGCCTCATATTTTTAATCTGAATTTACAATTTATCCAATTTTCCATCAAAATAATACATGGCTATGACAACATTCTCATGATTTGATAAATAAAGAAATAAAATATCTTATTCATTAAATTAATCCATTTATATAAAACTAGTGGATTAGAATACCCAAAGAAAGAGGCTTCATGATGTTTTATAAAGTACTATATAGTAATTTTCTTCCCTCTAAGATCATTCATAAGTTTAACATGATCCACATAACTACTCATAGATTGAGAGAGTTAAGTGATCATAGTAACAGAATATTTCCATCCACTAATAATTTATTTTGTTACTCATGAGGAAGGTCCTTACATTGTACATCACAATCATTGTTCACCAAATTAAATCAGTTTCTATCCAATGACTAAAAATAAATAGTAATGTGTGAGAAACAATAGTCATAGTGAGAAATCATATAATCATGAAAAATGTTAATATGATGTCTAAATCCTGAATCATTCTTTTATGTCTATAAAATAAAACATTTGAACTAGTTTTTAATTGATTATCATATATTCCAAAATTTCATACTAATATGTAAGGAAAATGTGATTTAACATATTAATAACCCCTAAGAGTATCCATCCAATTGAGTAATAAGGGAAAACTCATTATCCACAAGAGTGATGGTTGGTATACACCCAAACAAATATTTTTGGTGTAATTAGACATGTATTCTTCTGATCCAAAACAACATCAACTTGTATTATCTAGTTGGGGTTTTATATTAATAAAAATCAACTCATCTCTTCCTTACTAAAATATTAGGAATTTATACTATACATAGACTTATCTCGATGGATTTCACTAAAGATCTATAATTATGATCACCAAATTTTGACTAAACCCAACATTGATACCAACTATTGAGACCTAGAATTTTCAAACATAAATATTACGTCATTTTAGATGAATATAGAATACATGTCATTATGATCTATTCTATTACGGTAAATATTTAGTGTATTTGGATACTAGATACATAATCCAAATTTTTAATGAAATATCTAAAAAAATTCCAACATAGAATGCTTCTTAGTTACACCCAACCTAAAACCATTCTTCTTAACCCAGGGAAGAAAAAACATTAGAAAGGGTGAGCTTAGATTCATAGTATGAGTAAACCTATAAGATATTAATAAATAATTATACATCAGATCAGAGAATAATAACGCTATGAGAACATGATCCTAAATTACAATGATGAAGCTCAATCAAGCATAGATTATGAGCATGATTTGTAGTGTAAAAAGGTATCATAAGAATACATAGTATTCAAAATAGTTTGGAATCATCAATTTTCAGTCATCATCTGTGGTAGAATAAAATAGGAATAATAATTTTTCAAAAACAAATTCATATAATACTTTTAATATTTATTAAAAGAAACAAGTTCATTCATTAAGTTATGAAAATGAAAGAAGGCGATCACAAAAACGTAGAAACATTAAACTAGGTTCATATATATTATTATAGACATGAAAACATGTTCCACACATAATATTATGTAAATGAATACCATGACTATAGAAACCCAAGCATTATGTATGAGGACATTATATTACTTTTGATGAATACTTAATACATGACACAAAAAATCCCAAAGACCATATTTGTTTAGTGTCTTTAGAAACTCGAACATAATCATCTAACCATGGCGAATGATCTTCAACATCTCCCATAATGATCTCCCCTTTTAATTTCCTACATAAAACCATTCCTTATATCCTGTGGAAAAGCAAACATGAATGGGTGAACTCACATTCTCAGTAAGGGTAAACAAGGATAACATAAAACAAACGATAAAAATTTGAATATAAAAACATGAAAATGAAGTTTAAACCTCAAAATATTGAGTTATGAAATAAATTTTGGTAGTACATAAGTCATGGATCATAAAGGAACATTAACCATGATAGAATATAATTTTCATAAATCATTTAATTGTTGAAAAAAATTAATCAAATAAAATTATTTCCATAGAAGCCATGGCATTACTATCTCGACCATCATAGGGGAAAAGGTTCATTACTGAACTAGGTTTACATATCGTTCCAACCATGTATTACTAAACTAGATTTACCAGTCATTCCAATCATGTCTATCCCATGAGATATAAATCATTACCCAATGCATTGGAGGGAGGTATAGTTGCGACCAATTTCATAATGAAATCATTCTTACATATGCCACTAAAACATAAATCATTCATCATAGAAAAACCCAAAAAGTAAAATGGGTTTTCTTAAACATCATTTCATCATAACATAATCCATATAAGATAAATTCACATCATAAAAACAATTCCATCATAAAAAATGAAATAAAAGTAATAATTAGGATATATACATAACTCTATATCATCTACGAAGGAAAGTAATTTTGTTAAAACACTTGAATTTAATTCATGGGTAAAATATCATTTCTTCTTCAAAAACATTTTCTTTTCTTAAAATATCGTGCAATTTTTTTAAAAAAAATCATTGATAATAAAGATGAAATAGTATAGATTATGCTTTTTTGGAAATAAGGCATTATGATGTTGTAAAAACCCGTTCACGTTGTATATGTTTAAAAAAACATTCCCCTCATAATTTTGCTGAAAAAGTAAAAACGTACCAGTATGGTAATAAAAAAATATTCCTTACATAACAAGTTGTAAAAGTTAAAAAAATGGATAAAAATGACATTAAACATACATGTATGAGTAGTAATAAATTTATGAAAACATTTTTAGAAAACAAGGACATGGATGATAAACATAACCTTAGTAGATACTAACGTATAATCAATCTCGGATAAAAATGATATTGCAAGATTACCCCTTACCATTGGTTTGATTTCTTCTATATCATTATGAAACTTCTGTATTGTGTGTTTAAACATATTATTAACTTGTAACCAAACAGTAATAAAATTTATGATTTCATATATGATTCACTTATGACATTATATTAACCGTTCGTGTGTCAATTCTATATTAAATCCACATTTTGGGTTATAATCGTTTCATTTATCTTATTAGATTAGACTTGTAATTCTTTATATAGTTACTTAGATCATGATTTATATACATATAGAATATAAAACAAGATTTATAAATATCCTATATATTCAGTATATAAATAAATAAATATATATATATATAATATAGATAAATGAAACGACATATACCGTTCATGGAGAAAATAGGTCGTAAGTACGCATGAATGTTATTTTCATTTCCCTATTGAATTGGATAGAAGTAAGTAAATGACGCACACACACATGGATATATATATATATATATATATATATATATTATAATTTACCGTAATATATTTAATTATTATTTATTATATATACATTATAATCATTATTGAATGGTTAACATGAAGAATGAATCTTATCGCGTCGTGGAGACGGTATGTCATACATACGCACGAGTGATGATATCATTACCATATTTGTTGAATGGTATGGAAGTGAATGGTGTATAATATCTCAGAATTATAATTATGTTATATTAATCATATATAGTTATTATTTTCACCATTATACCCATATTTGTAAGGTGGTTTTGAAAAATACATTACACCATTATGTAGAGATGGTAATCCATACGTACGCACACATGGTGATTTCATTTTTCCTATTATGGATAGAAGGTGAAATATGTTTATTTCATATATATATAAAAATATAATTATATTATTTATACTGATGTTATTACATTAAAAAGAAGAATTTAAAGAAGATGAATTAGAAGAAGAAATAAATTTTAAATAATCGGTAGAAGAAATTTCCTCTTCCTCGACGTGCCTTCTTTAAATTTACTGTTAGGGTAAAATAGTTAGTCGTTATAAAAATAAAATAACCTCTAAAATGTAACTAGGTAATTTTATAAGATAAATGGGTTGGGTTTGTCCATGATTGAAGACTCAAAATGGACTGAAGTGGAGAAGGAGGAGGATCCATTTTATAAGTGAGGAGAGGGGAACTTTAGGAAAGATATAAAATATTAATTTATTATATATTACATTTTGATTTAAATTGTCGAAACCTTATTTAATTAAATGATAATAGGATTTTGGTTCTAATACCCATCATCCAATAATTTTTAGACAATTTTAGATATTTCATTGCCTTAATCGTTTTGGATTAACCCTTATTTTACCCTCTTCATCATACTGTGCTATAACGTTATTTACACATTGCGGATTAATTTAATTAACAAATCGGGTCAAAAAACCCAAAAAAATTATTTTTGAGTTATTTGGACTTATATTAACCATTTTTCTAAATCATGGATTTTTATGAATTTAATATCATTTAATAAACTATTTTATGTTTTATGTTATGAATTTTTTCAATTTTGTACAATATTAGAACATGACTTTTTAAAAAATTATAACAACCTTGTTACATAGAACTAACAGAATTAACTGATATAAAATATTTCAATTTCATAAAGAAAATCCATGGATGACATCAAGATATTCAAATTAAATTTATTTTAATATTTATATATTCATTTATTTTAAACATTAATTAAGGAAATAATAACTACATCATAATTGCGTCATAAATAAATATATATATCTAATGTCTAAAAATTATAAATAAAAACCGATGATTTATGAAATATTTTTATCTTTAATTCTTGATGCCAAAACCCAAAAATGGGTTTTTAAGAAATAATAACTATCAAAAGCATGACATGTGTTTATGTCCAATTTTAAAGATAAATTATTTCTATTGACCAAAATTGGATTTAATGATAAATATATAATACAATAATATTTTAGAACCAAAAAAATATAATCTATCGAAAAAAATAATTTAGATAAAAATGGATCTTTGAATTAAAATTTAGTATTTTAAATATTCATAAAACATATGAATTTTATCAGAAAAATTCTAACATATCATAAAAATTAAATTTTGATGTTTCTATTCTAAATAAGGAATTTATTTTGGAAAATTTAACATATAAAGGTAAAAAAACTATATATAATTTTGGTACACCATCAAAAGGTGGTAAAACTTCATTTTTTTTAAAATACATCTTTTATCTGAAAAAATTGATTTTTTTCTCATATCATTTTCTAGAAAACAAGTAAGATGAATTATAATTTTATAAAATTAAAAATGTGGTCAATACTATTCATAACATCTAGTTTATATCCTATTAAATAATAATATTTCAATAATATATCATTTTTTAGAGAAACTCGGTATCGTGTACCACCTAAGATATCTAGGATGGTCACTCTTGCATGTAATGCAAGCTATGTCTGTGTTATGTGAAGCACAAGATTTCTTTGGGGTTTCATATAACATAATCCAACCTTATTTCATTCATATATTGAACAAAATCTATACTCAGGGTTGTGTGAAATTAATTTTATCAAAAAAACTTGAAATTATATGCAACACAAGCCAAAAATAGTGTTGCCTGTACTACAGGCTAATACGGTGTTGTGTATAGAACATGCTAATATTGGTATAGCGTAAAAGAAATATATTCAATAATCTATCACATTAAATCTCTGGGTGTTAAATTCTTCCCTCATTAAAATTAAATTTATCCTCAAAATTCAATAGAGTTATATATGGTTTTCTACATGAAAGTTTCTTTCATAGAAACCCAAGTCGTATGATGGAATACTATAACATAATTTCAAATAATAATGTTTCAAAAATAACGGTTACACAATGTCACTCATCACTATGTATACACAATGTCTAACCTAGGTGGGAAGTGAAAACATGGATATGGAAGAGAAATATAAAAAACAATTTCTGATGTACAGTGATAGTAAATAAGGTTTGGAGAAGGTTAATAACAAGAAATCCATAAATCTATGATGATTTAGGGGACCATCTGATACATCTAATAAGAAAGTACTCAAAAGACATTTTTTTCAAAATTATTTTCCTAATGATGAAGAACATGAGAAGAAATACTTACTTGATTTCAATGTAGTTGATCATTCCCTGATAAATTTCAACTACAACTATTATTTAATGAAATTAAATTAAATTTTTCATTCTTGATGTGTTTTCTGATCATGTGATAGAATGATATGTCATTCCATATGTCTATATCACAAAAAGGATAACATAACTCCTTAAACATAAATAAGTCCATCTATGGTGAGATCAATTATATATGGTTAAAAAATGGACATATACATCATCTATCATACCGATTAGTAAAATAAATCTAATTTATACTAACCAGGGACTTTCTGTTGGACAGCGGTCGGTGATAAAGGATTCCCATACTTCTGTTCTAGGTTCTATTTCCATATCCTTGTCAGACGCGATGGGTTGTCACCAGTCCTGCAGGTTGTCTTTTACTAAAACAATAATATTATAACATTTTGGAAAAAATAATAAAAAAATTTCTTGCCTTAAATAAGACTATATGATGTTCAACATTATCCATTCCATCCATTAGGCTTATCCAAAATAATTATGTCCTATATCATTGTTCAAAAAAGACAATTACAAGAAAGGTCATATAACTAGCATGCGCATACTATCATTTATCACCCATATATCATAAGATATATCTTGTTTTTCACATTCCAAACATTTTAATGACTTCTTCATGAATTCTCTTGATTCATGGTAATAACCTAAATTTCCATATATCCTTTTTGAAAACATGTATGTTTCTTTATTCCAAAACTTATTGGATATATTCCTTAAGTCATGAAAAGTAATATACTTAATATTTGACAACATAACCAACATTTCATCAAAAACCATAACCAGTTCCAAGGAAACTAATATTTTCCAACATATCATTATAAAAAAATCATTATCCCAACATCATTATCTTATTAACGGTTATCCTTCCCTTAATCATGTGTTTCTTAGGAATATCACATTTCTTATACAATTAATTATTCAACATATTCTTGTAAATACTTAGCGAAAAACACAAACAGATAAATCTTATATAATTCATCATTCATCATTCATGGATTCAAATACATAAATAATTCAATTCTTATACTTTAATGGTATACATGCAATAATTCCTTCCATGTCATAGAAGTAGATCCTTATGTCAGGGCAGTGATTTGGATAATGCACATATTTTCCATAGATGAGACGTTAAACTACATTACAATTTGTCACTCTATGACCCTTTTTCCCACATAGATAACATCTTCTCCTCCATTTAAGGTGTCCCTCAATGTTCGTTTTCCCTTCTTCTTGATATGTAAGAATCTTAATATTCTTTCCTCTATGTACCTCACCATGGGAACATGCATGAAAGTCCATTTTCCTCTTATTTTATGTCTTAGGAATACAAAAAATGTTTACCCTATTAATCATATACGATGATGACTGATTTAGAATAATAAAAATATCATTAACATTAGTCATTATGCAATTTCTTTTCTCATTATCACAAATTTGTTCATCAGAATCAATGTTTACACAATTCTTTATGGTTCCCTCCAATGTCTAAAACATGAAAAGAATAGTGTGAGAGAAAAAAAATAATTATATGAAAACAATTTAATTAAGGAGGAGTAACTTCAATATCTGACATCTTAGGTTTAATCCAAGCTTATTTATGATCGTTACAATAATTCTTAGATTGTAACCTATAGTTATTCTTAAACATTGTTACATCTCTATACATACCTTAGAAATATCTCATGGGATCTCACTAATGTTTTCACATCCTTGTTTTCAAAGAATGACTAAACCTTCACTCTGATATAAACAGTAGAGACCTAAGCTTGATGTGCATATAATTTACTTTACTTCTTCGAAATACTTAAAAAATGACATAAAAAATTCCAAAATAACATATTATTTTACTGTCCTTGAAAACTGAGAACATAACATTCTAATCATAGTGAATGATCATCAATATCATCCATGAAGATCTTCCCCTTTTGTTTTCATACCTAAAACCTTTTTTTATATCATAGGGAAAAGAAAACATAGAAAGGGAGAGCTCCAATGCTCAGTAAGGGTAAAAATAGAGAACATCAAAAACCATAAACAGTTCTGTGTAAAAACATGAACATAATGTTTAACCATCAAAATCTAGATTCATGAAAAAAATCATGGGAGTACATACGACATGGATCATAAAGGAACATTTGCTATGATATAATATCATTGGAATAACAAATTTAATTGTGGGAAAAAATTATGAAAATAAAATTATTTCTATAGTAGGCAAGGCATGCTTTCCATAGGCATCACAGTGGATAAATTCCATTACTGAACCGGGTTTACTTGTCATTACAACCATGTATTACTGACCCAAATTTAACATTAGTTCATGTCATCTATATTTTATGAGATATAAATATTTACCCAATGCATTGAAGGGATATATATGTCTAACCCATCTCATAATGAAATCATTCTTATATATTCGTCAAAAACATAAATCATTCATCATAGCATAACCCAATAAATAAATGGGTTTTATTAAACAACATTTCATCATAACATAATCCATATAGGAGAAATGGACTTCATAAAAACAACTCCAACCTACAAAAATTAAATACAATTAATAATAGGTATATACACATAACCTTATGTTATCTTAGAGGGAATTTAATTTTGAAAAAAATACCTAAACATAATTCCGGGGGAAAATATAATTTCATGTTCAAAAACAATTTTTTTTATAAAATTGACATTCAAATTTAAAAGAAAATAATATAGTTGAATAAAAATGTAACGACCTGAATCTGGATCCACTCAACTGGTGCCTCATACCCGGTTCACCAGTCGACCTCAAGCGCATTTCCCCAAATTCCTGAGGCTACCGACTTGCAGCGAGGGCCTTGGTGAGTCATTGGGGAAACTATGCCCTCATTTGGTAAGGTATACAACAAAAATAAAATAACAGTCAATAGAGGAAGCAGTAAAAAACATATAATAACTGAAACTAAACAGAAGAACCAATGTATAATTTAAAAACGATGAAAATTATGCAGCAGGTACATGTATCTAAGGAAAGCAGCAAACACAACAACGTGTTGAAATACAACTAAGAACAAAGTACTAAAAGTAACAGCAACTACAGCAGCATCGCAATCCTAGACTTGGTCTTATGCTCACCAGCTCTAACTAGAAATCATATACCTGAAGTAGAAGATCCACAATCCCTATCCAAACCTGCAACCATATAACCTGTTTGGGCCAAAAAGTAGGACCCAAATAGGGTGTGAGACTAATCCCAATAGGAAACCACCACAAGATCTGTACCCTATTGTCAGTGAACAATGTAGAAAAAGTAAATGAAATAAATGATGCCGTGAAATAGGAGCACACTAATGTAAAGAATCATACCAATCACCATTAACATTTATTTATTAATTTAATTCAATCGTTTAATTATCACCCAAGGAATATAGCAACAGCTCTATATTCCCATAGCGTAGCAATTATCACAACTGGTTTCTCAGAAGACTTCCTAATCTAGAAGCAGTACAAAACAAAAGCATGTTCTTTGGCTTGGTGCACTCGTCACAGCCATCCAAACAATATTCACATTGACTCTCAGGGTGGCTCATACTTGCAGACCCCTATAGTCAAGTAATCATACAAAGGCACAGACACTCTGGGAAGCACTCAACGTCAATCCCCTTGTGGTCTTGAAATGATAGGTATATACTCTGTAAGGAATAAAATACATATAATTCCCCTTATATTCTCGATACGTAACAAATGACACTCTGAGAAAGAAAAAAGTCCAATTCCTATAGGTCCTGTGAATGATACAGAATTATAATAAACTCTGTAGGGAAGCCCTTAACCATCAATTCCCTATTTAGTCTACCACACCTGGTTCACACAGCCCTGAGCAGTCTTGCCATGGGTAATTGACTATTAACATCCCTAAGTAAGTTCAATAACTACATGGCTAATAGTTATAATGCATCATGATCATATAAACAGTAGGAAATACAAGCAATCAATTCTAACAAAAAAAACTAGAAAATGCAACAAGGTATGCCACACAGGAAACCCAATCCAAATGGCGGTAAACATCCAAAACAAAGGAAACACACATGGGCAGATCCTTGAACATGCTAACAGGAAATTATTTATCATCTAATAACCTCAAGCATTCAGGAAATCTAACGCAGATAATAATACAGGATCAAAACCCTAACCCGAGATACCCGATACAAGGGAACCCGACACTTTTTGCCCAAAAACTCAAATACATTCAACGTAGGGAAACAAATCACCTCCCTACATCCTAGTAGATCGATATAGTTGATCCTCATCCTATGAATCGGCCTATAAAGGATAAGATCTGCAAAAAATTCTAAAACACTCAACCTTATAAAACTTCCATAAGAAAAAGAATCAAGAAACGTGGCCAAGGAAGAATCAAGAACTCATCGCTGTGATTCTATTACAACCGACGACATTCGATTCGGATAACTGGTGACGGATCCACGGCTCAGAGAAGATTCGGCCTCCATAGACGCATTGGATGTAATTAGGTGAAGAATAATATGGAAATAGGGATTAGACATGACCCCAGTCCGTTTAATAAAATAAAAAAGAAAAGTACATGGTGTGTAATTTTTGAGTACACGGTGTTTAGATGCCTTTTCCATACACCGCATTAAGTGGCCTCTACATCAACCCTACACACCGTGTGTGTGGCCTGGACATGGCCATCACACAGCCTTGTGTGAGATCAAAGTACACGGCATGTGCTTATAATGTACACGGTGTGTACATAGAAAATTTCTAGATATTCCTCTTTTTCCTAAAAAATGACCAAAAAAGGAAAAACATACCTGAAACAATGATCTGGGATCTTACAAACTTCTCCTCTTAAAGAAATTTGTCCCTGAAATTCCTTAACAAGTTGGTGAAGAAGAAACCTCGAACAACTTTTTCCACTGTGATCACATATTGGCCTCCCTCCCTCTAGTCTCCTCCTGCACATGGCCCCGCTGCCATAGCCCCATCCCAGAGTAATAGATCAGCCATGGAGAACCTTTTCACTATGATCAAAAAAATTGATAGGATGCTCCATAAACGATTCATCCAAATCTATCTCAACCTCCTCGGGTTGAAAGACATGAGACAGGTCAAGGAAATTGCATCGAAGCTGAGAAACATGGAAGACGTCGTGCATATACTGGTACCTTTGAGGTAACTGCAACCTATAAGAAACTGGCCCGACCTTCTCCAGAACCTCAAACGGCCCGACATATCCTGGTGAAAGGTTACCCTATCTACTGATCCTCTTGTGTCCCAATATCGGGGTAACACGTAGGAAATCCTTATCTCCAATCTTGAACCCCAAAGGTCGTCTCTGTTGATCAGCATACGGTTTCAGCCGAGACTGTGCAATAGCCATCTTTTTCCGGATCAACTCCATATGTTCTGTGGTCTCTAGAACAAGATGAGGTCCCAAAATAGCTGCCTCTCCTACCTCCATCCAACACAAGGTTGATCTCCCCAGCCTACCATACAAAGCCTCGTATAGTGCCATCTGAATGGTTGCTTGAAAACTATTATTATAGGAAAACTCTACTAGAGGTATATGTTTCTCCCAAGAACCTCCAAAATCATGGACGCATGCTCGTAGCATGTCCTCTAGCACCTATATCGTGCG
This sequence comes from Viscum album, assembly GCA_963277665.1. NCBI lineage: Eukaryota > Viridiplantae > Streptophyta > Magnoliopsida > Santalales > Viscaceae > Viscum > Viscum album. The sequence continues at coordinate 1,225,089,641 of OY728127.1, read as the reverse complement.
CTCTGACTGGACATCTGTCTGAATATGGTATGTTGTACTCAGAAGTACTTGTGTCCCCAATGCCCTATGTATCCCTTTCCAGAAATGTGATGTAAAGAGGGCATCCCAATCTGATATGATAGCAAATGGAACCCCATGAAATATTACAATCTCATATATTTATAACCTTCCAAGGTCATCGCCACCGAAGGTCTCCTTAATCATAAAGAAGTGAGCATCCTTCGTGAGCCTGTCAATGATAACCCACACCGTGTCATTCCCTCGAGGCGATCATAGTAACCGTGTCATGAATTCCATCGTGACATCATTCCACTTCCACTCGGTAATGGGTAGCTGCTATAAAAGCCTTGATGGTCATTAGCGCTCTGCCTTCACCTGCTGACAGGTGGAACATCACATGACAAAACCGGCAACATCTCGCTTCATACCTGTTCACCAATAATAGTAGTGCAGATCATGATATATCTTGGTGACACCAAGATGAACTGCCCAAACTGAGGAATGGAAGTCTCAAAACATCTCCTCGCATATATCTATCGGCACCCCTATGCGTCCCTGGAAACGCAAGATCTCACCCTCGCTTATGGTCCATCCGAGAAGAGGGACCTCCCCTGACACTCTCTCCTGCAAGAAGAGGACTTCAAAATCTGATAGCTTCCTCATCTGAACTCTATCAAGAAGAGTAGAGGTGACAGCTACAGAAGAATGAAAATTCTGACCCTGTCTGTCGTTCACCTCCAGATGAATTTCAAAGAATAGAGCTATAAAATTCAACTCGCTACTGGCCTCTTGGACTGCATGTATCTTTGTCCCCCTACTCAGTGTGTCTTCCACATCATTGCCTTTCAAAGGCGTATAAGCAAGCTCGAAATCGAAGGATTGTAGGTACTCAACCCAACTCTGCTATCTCATATTCATGTCACTCTGCACGATGATATACTTGAGGCTCTTGTGGTTAGTACATACCAAAAATACTCTCCCTGAAGATAATGTCTCCTACAATGCAAAGCAAGAACAACTACAGCCAACTCCAGGTCATGCGTAAAATAGTTCTTCTCATGTGGCCTCAACTGCTGAGATCCATTTGCAACAACATGATTATCCTACATAAGCACTACTCGAAACCTGATGCCAGATGCATTATAGAAAACTGCATAACTCTTTCCTAGATCCTGCAAAACTAGATTCGGTGTTGATTTTAATCTCCCCTTCAGCTTTTGAAAGGCTAAAATGAAGGCTTCTGACCAAACATACATCACCCCCTTCTTAATCAAGCTTGTCAACGGTGCTGCTAAGCATGAGAAGTCCTGTATAAAACTCCTATTGTTACCAGCTAGTCCTAAAAAACTTCGTACCTCAAAAACATTCTTTAGATACTCCCAGGTAATTACTACTCTCACCTTCTCTGGGTATACTGATAATCCTGTCTCTGAGATGACATAACCTAGGAAGTGAATCTCGTCCATCCTAAAGTGGAACTTTTAGAGCCAAGTATATAACTGATTCTCCCTCAGTGTACTCAAAATGATCTCAATATGGGTTTCAAGGTCGTTTCGAGTATGAGAGTACACCAAGATGTCGTCCATGAAAACCACAATGAAAGAATCCATGTAAGGATGGAAAACACTTTTCATCATCGCCCTGAAAACTGATGGCGCGTTCGTGAGACCAAATGGAATAACCAAATACTCATACTGACCATACCTACTCTGGAAGGCTGTAAGAGGTATATCAGATGGTATGACACGCAACTGATGGTAGCCGGATCTCAAGTTGAACATAGAGAATACTCTGGCTCCTCAAAGCTGGTCAAAGAGATCTCTTATCTATGGAAATGGATATCCGTTCTTAACCATCAATTGTTTTAGCTTTGGATAATCCACACAAAGCCTAAGGGTGTCGTCTACCTTCTATGAAAACAAGACAGGCGAACCCCAAGGAGAAGTACTGGGTCGGATGAAACCCTTTGCCTTCAACTCCTCCAACTACTTCTTGAGCTCCTGAAACTCAGGTGTATCCATTTTATATGGAGCAATGGACACTGGTGCCACTCCTGGGACAAGATCGATAAAAAATTCTACCTCTCGCTCCAGAGGAAAACCTGAAAATTCTTCTGGAAAGTCATTTGGAAAGCGATTAACCACTGGAGGAAAATCTGTCTGAGAATTCCCATGCTCATACCGATATAAGCTAGAATCTTGGGCCATATCACCACCCAACCCATGATGCTCTCATCCAGCTTTGCTCGCCTGAACATCTCATTCGCCCTTGTGAAGAAATGATCTGCCATATGGGGATGTAAAACTCACCCTACGGCGATAGCAATCGAAAAAGGCCTAGAAGGGGACTAACCAGTCCAAACTGAGAATGACATCATAGAATGTCAATTCCAAAACATAGGGACTCCATGAAAAAAGTCACCCACAAATATCAAGGGGCAGTCTAAGAACTGACGCTCACTAGCAGTTCAAATTCCCATGGGAGTTTCTAGCGTCATCATATCCTCAGAACTATAAATAGTAAGTCTAAGGATTTCCATTGTATGCATAGAAATAAAGCTGTGAGAATATCCTATATCGAAAAGTGTAGAGGATAAAACTGAGGCTACTAAAATCATACCTCAAACTATGGAAGGTACATGATCTTTCCCCTAATAAATATGCTCTACCGCAAATGTCTGGCCTGCACCGCGGCCCTGCGTAGCAGCCTGATATCCCTGAGATGACCCTCTCTAAGCCTGACCCCTACGTCTACAGCCTCTACCCTAGCCTAATCGAACTAGAGAACTCCATCCCCCAGTCTTCTGCGGAACTGGTAATCCTGCTCTTGTACGCTGAGTCGATATAAGCCCTCCTTCACTGGATACTGATAGAAGAACCTTGCAAGAATGTCGCAGAAGACCCATCTTGCCACATGATCGGCACACTACTGGGTCTCTCGGTCACTGAGGATTCTTATGCCTATTTTTTCCCACACTGATTTCACACCACATGATTTCCATATGGAAGATCTTTTCTAATAGAATGAATACCTCGCTTCCTCGGGTCTCCTCGTGTATACTCTCGGTGGCGCTTCTTGCCGTCCACCTTAAAATATTCAGCCCTAGAAGCTAAACCACCCTAGTCCACAGCTCCAGTATCCCTTAGGTTTCTCTCCGCAATAAGCTCCTGGTTTACTATGAGATTAATAGAAGTCAACTGGAAGACGTTCACCTACAATCTGATGTCAAGTCTAGGCCTTCCTCAAACATCCTCACTAAAAATAGCTCGTCATTCCCCAGGATGGGAGTGAAACGTCATAACTCTGTGAAGTGAGAGGAATACTTCATTACTATGAGAGTGCCCTGGTGAAGGTTCATGAACTCTCTGGATCCTTCATCCCTCTGTTTCTCCAGATATTAGTAGTCATAGAACATATTCTGGAACTCGTTCCAAGCCATAGCATGTTGGCGTCCTGCCAGCGAAACCACATCCCACCATCTCTTGGTGGATTCTCGCGGAATATAAGTTGTGAGCATCACACTCCTCACTGGAGGTGTCTCTAGGTTCTTGATGATGGATAGCATGGCTTCTATCCATGACTTTGTATCCTGTAGTCCTCCTTCCCCTATGAATGTGGGAGGATGTTGTTGCTCAAAAACCCACGTCATCTCTTCCATAGATAGGGAAGGATGTTGAGCACCCTGGAAGGTCTACATGAGCCTCATTAAGCCCTCTCTAAACTGAGCGTCAGAACTTGTGTTTGGAATCACATCAAAAGCCACATACAAAATGATATATGGAACTACCATAAGTCCCTGGTCTTCCATATTAGTTGTGCGGTCACTACCTGGTTCCTGACGTGCAATGGGAGGACATCTTTTTCCCCTAGATATGAAAATTCGAAATAAAACCTTCTTTAACAACACACACAGTTGAAACTTAAAAGAGTAAAATAGAATAGGAGGGAAAAACATTAAAATTCTGTAAAAACATGACTACACGGCGTGTCAGTATCACTACACGGTGAGTTTTCTAGATATTTTACCCTAGGAGTGTACCTTGGCCATACAAGGCTGTGTAAACCACCCGGCTACACGTCGTGTTCTCAAACTACACGGTGTGCACTAATCCTTTATTCTCCCTGCTCAATCACTCCTACATGTCTAGGAACATGGTATGTCCCGGCAGGAAAATACACGGAGTTTTTGTCCACTACACGGCATGTCCTTGAGATTTTACCCCTATATGTGTCGCTGGTCACACAGACTGGTACACGGACCACTACTACACGGCGTGTCAACAAGGTACCAGGTGTGTTTTACTATAGATTTTCCCAACCCATGTATTCAGCTACACGGCATGGCCACATGGCTCCCCTATACAGCATGTTCTAGACGGGCACGATGTGTACTTGAAGAAAACCCCTAGCCTGTGTTGTTAATGAAACGTCCGGATACCCAAGTCATACTACACGGCATGTAAACTAGTACACGACGTGTTCCGACAAAAACATTCACAACCCCGTGTCTCTATCCACACAACCAGTAACACACCTAAAAACTACACAATGGTTATTCATGATGTACACACCGTGTATTCTGGGTTTTTCTTGATTGTAGACTCATAACTTCACCGGAGCCCCGAAAACAAAGAAAACAAGCGTTAAGGTTCCAAATTCTGATCCGTGGGGGCCCATACTTCGCGCAAATCAAAACTTGGCAACATAAAAACACATATACCAAGTAAATAGTATAAAAAACTCACGACCCTACCAAATTCCGATACTCAAGGGCCCATAACACCTCTAAGCCAAATGATTGGCATCTACGATTATGATGCTCTATACAAATGATACCCTATCAACATGGTATGTATTCTATCCCAGAAACTATCACAACAACATGCATTTTCTATCACAAATTCTATCACAACATCATTCAAATTATAATGCAACCTAGATGGCATGGAAAAATGCATGAAATGTGATTTTCTATTAAGTGCCTATATGATGCATGAGATGGAATACCCTCATCTCATCAGGTTGCAACAAAATAGAACCACAATCATATAAACTGTAACATCACAAAACAAGTGCACCACCCAACTGTGAAATCATGTAAACTATATCATTTTCAAAACTCAAAAATTGCATCATTCAAGTTAATCTGGATTTTTTTCTATACACGAGCTCTAGAACACCCGGGCACAATTATTTTACATTTACCTATTCCATCATATCCCTGTCTAATGTTTCTAAATAGTAAGTCAATAGAAAATGAAGGAAAAGAACCTCCTCTGATACCACTTTCTAACGACCCAAATCTGGAGGAACTCAACTGGTGCCCCATACCCGGTTCGCCACATGACCTCAAGCATGTTTCCCCAAATGCCAGAGGCTGCTGACTATTAGTGAGGGACTTTGTGAGTCATTGGATAAAATATTCCCTCATTTGGTAATGTATACAAAGAAAAGAAAAAAACATTCAATAGCGGAAGCAATAAACAGCATACAAAAACTGAAACTAAATAGAAAAAAAATGAATAATATAAAAATGATGAAAATGTTGCAGCATGTACCAGTATGTAAGGAAATCAGAAAACAAAACAACATGATGAAATACAACTGAGAATAATGTACTAAAAGTAACAGCAACCCCAGCAGCATCACAAACCTAAACTTGGTCATATACTCTCTAGCTCCAATCAGAAATCTTGTACCTGAAGTAAAAGGTCCACAATCCCTATCCACACCTACAACCATATAAGCAGTTTGGGCTGAAAAGTAGGACCCAAATAAGGCGTGAGACTAATCTCAATAGGCAACCACCACAAACTCTGTTCCCTACTGTTAGTGAGAAATGTAGAAAAATTAAAATAAATAAATGCTGTAGAGAAACAAGAGCACATTAAATTAAACAATCCTACCAATCTCCATTTACATTTGTTTATTTATTTAATTCGATCATTTAATTATCAACCAAGGAATCTAAAAACATATCTATATTCCCAAAAAATAGCATGTATCACAACAGGTATCTCAACAGACTACCTAATATACAAGAAGTACAAAAAACAAGCTTGTTCATTATCTTGGTGGACTCATCACAACATACCAAACAATATTCACATTGACTCTCTGGGAGGCACATACTGGTAGACCCCTAAATTCAAGTAATCATACAAAGGCACAGACACTCTGGGAAGCACTTACCATCAATTCCCCTGTGGTGTTGCAATGATAGGTATAGAATCTCTGGGGGAAGTACATAAGTCTAATTCCTCCTATAATCTCGATACGTAACTATGAAAACTCTGATTAAGAACAAAGTATAATTCCAATAGGTCCTATGATTGAAAAGAAAATTATAACAGATTCTCAAGGGAATACTTTAACGATCAATTCCCTCTTTAGTCTATCGCACCAGGTTCACACAGCCCTGAGCAGTCTAGTAGTGCATAATTAACTGTTAGAAACCCTAAGTAGGTTCAACAACTAGTTGCCTAATAGATACAATGCATAAAAGTCATATAAACAATAGTAAATACATTCAATCAGTTCTAACAAGCAAAATAGCAAATACAACAAGGTATGCCTCACTGGCAACCCAAGCCAAACGACTGTAAACAACCAAAACAAGGGAAACACCATTGGAGTGTTCCTTTAACATGCTAACAAGAAATTATTTATCATCTAATAACCACAATAATACATGAAATCTAAGGGAGATAATAATATAGGGTCAAAACCCGAAACCGAGATACCCGATACATGGGAACCCGACACTTTTTGAACAAAAACTCAAAGACATTCAATGTAGGGAAACAAACCACCTACCTCAATCCTAGGATATTGATATACTTGAGGCTCAGCCTGTGAATCGACCTAGAATGGGTAATATCTTCAAAAAAGTCTAAAACTCTCAACCATAGATAACTCTCATAAGAGAAAGAATCAGAAAATGTGGCCAAAGAAGAACCCAGAACTCACTGTTGCGATTCTATTGCAACTGACTGCGTTCGATTTGGATAACTGGTGATAGATCAGTGGTTTGGAGAATATTAAGCATCCTCGGACACTCTAGACATTATTAGGAAAAGTAGAATATTGAAATAGGGATTATACGTGACCCCGGTCAGTTTAGAGAAATAAAGAGAAAAGTATACGCCGTGTACTTCTTGAGTACACGGTGTGTACATACCTTTTTCGTACACCGCATTATGTGGCCTCCACATCACCCCTACACATTGTGTGTGTGTCCCCAACACAGCCATCACATGGCCTCACATGAGATCAAATTACACAGCGTGTACTTATAAATTACACGACGTGTACTTAAAAAATTTCCATATTTTCCTCTTTTCCTCAAAAAGGACCAGAAAAGGAAAAACATACCTAAAAAAAAGATCCGAGTTCTTACAATAAAATTTAAATACTGTAAGAGAATCATCGTAGAAATAATTCATCATGAAGATGTAAAAACCCTTTCACACCGTATAAGATAAAAAAACATTCTCCGCGTACTTTTTCTGGAAAGGTCAAAAAGTGCCTCGTATGTAAACAAAAGAATGATTCCTTACGTACCATGTAGTAAAACTAAAAAATGGGTAAAAATGAAATTAAAAAACATGGAAGAATAGTAATAATTTTATGAAAACATTTTTATAAATCAAGGACATGGATGATAAATTTAATCCTAGTAGATTCTTACATATAAAAAATCTCGTATAAAAATGAGATTACAAAATTACCTCTTACATTATGTCTGGATTCTTCCATATGCTTCTTAAACACCTATGTAGTGGGTTTAAAAATATTATTAACATGAAAAAAAACATATTAATATTTATGATACCATATATGATTCACTTAAAAATTTATATTATGATTCATTAGTTAATTCCCTGGTAAAACAACATTTTTTTTAACAATCTTTTCATTTATTATACATGTTTGGATGCGTTATTCTTCAAATGATTAATAAGATCATGATTTACATACTTCCAGAATGTAAAACATGATTTATATATATCTTATATATTAATAATATAAATATATATTATATATAGACAAATGAAATGGAATACACTATTCATGGAGATGGTAGGTCGTAGGTACATATGAACGATCTTTTTATTTCCTTATTGAATGGGATAGATGTATGTACATGACATATATATATAAATCCTATGGAATTATTATGTTATAAATATGATTATTATTTATTGCATATAATTTCTAATCATTCTTGAATGGTTAAAATGTATAATTAATCTCATCGCATCGTGGAGACGGTAAACCATATGTACGCATGAGTGATGATATCATTCCCATAACTGTTGAATGGAACTAATGTGGTTGGTGCATAATATATAAAAATTAGTATCATGTTATAATAATTTTATATAGTTATTTTTTCCACCATTATACCCATCCATGTAAGGTGGTTTTGAAAAACATATTACACCACGGCGTGGAGACGGTAATCCGTACGTACGCCCGCACGATTTTTTTTCATAGGATAGATAGAAGGTTAAATAGGGTTACATCATATTTATAATAAAATATCAGTATATGAGTGATACATATGTTATTAATTTATAATTAAACTACTAAATTAGAGGATGTAGAAGAAGGAATAAATTTGAATGAATTGGTTGAAGAGATAACCTCTCCCTTGATGTGCCACCGTTAAATTTTCTCCTATGGTACCAGAGTTGGTCTTTTGAGAAGACCAAAACATATAGAATGTAACTAAGGAAGTTAATAAGATAAATGGGTTGGGTTTGGCCGAGATTGAAGGATCAAAATAAAGTGAATTGGAGAGGGAGGAGGTTCCCTTTTATAAGAGAGGAGAGGGGAACTTTAGGAATGTCCTAAAATTTTAATTTATTATAAATTAAATGTTTATTTAAAATGGTCCAAAACATTTTAAATTCAATGATAAGGTATTTTTTGTTCTAATAAAAATCATATATTAATTTTTTATACAAGTGTTCAATATTTCATTATCCGTATGGTTTTAGTTTATTCCTTATTTAAACTTTTTTATCTTATCGTGATATCATGTTATTTACACTTTGTGGGTAAATTTAATTACCATATCATGACAAATAACCCAAAAAATTATTTATGAAATATCTGGAAATATATTAACCATTAGTATGAGTATTATTTATTTAGGAATTTAATATCATTTAATAATCTATTTTTGGTTTTACGTAATAAATTGTGTTAGTTTAAAACACTATTCATACTCAACTTTTTAAAAAAAATTAACAACCTTATTACTTAAAAAAGAATTTACTTATATATAATATGTCAATGGAATACAGAAAATTCATGGATGACATCAAAATGTTCAAAATAAATTTATTTTATTTTTTATAAATTCATTTATTTTAATCTTTAATTAACGAGGTAATCACTATATCAAAATTTCGACATAAATAAATATAATTATCTAATGTCTAAAAAATATAAATAAACTAAAATGATGTAGGAAATCATTTTAGCTTTCTAATGACTAATTATATATATATATAGATCTGTTATGTAACTCCATATTAAAATTGATTTAGTAAAAGATATATGTTTATGTTATAATTATCTTTACATTTATTTAATTATTATAAAATGTCATTTTCACATCCAAGTGAATCCTGAGGGTCCCAAAATCAACCCTAGGATTCCCATGGTTGTAAATATTTCATAAAATTCTATTATGACATGTGTTAGGGTAGTTTAATATTATTATAATATTATTTTTTACCCATAGTTACCATATTTACTCGTTAACCATATAAATAAAATATTTACTAAATTTACAATTCATAATGACCAAAAATAAAAGGTGACTATTTAAAAAATTTGAACCACATGATTCCAAATAAAGAATCCATTTTTCCAAATTCGAATCACAGAAGTTTCAATAATTAATTTTAAATTAATTCTCATTGTCAAAACCAAAAAGTGGGTTTTTAAGAAGTACTAACTATCAGAAAATTGACATGTTTTTATGACCAATTTAAATGTAAAATAAATTAAAATGAACAAAATTAAATTAAATGATTAAAATATAATAAAATTATACTTTAAAACCGTTCAAAAAGTTAATATAATTATATAAATATAATAGATAAAAATTCAGTTTTGAATTAAATTGCAGTATTATCACTAATCCTTAAAAATATGAATTTTATCAGAAAAATACTAATATATAACGGAATGTAAGTTTTGATTTTCTTATTCTAAAGAAGAAATTTAATTACTCAAATTTAACATATATAACTGAAAAAACATCATTTAAAATGGGTACTCCATCAAAAGGTGGTAAAAATGAATTTTTTAAAAAATACAACTTTTATCCAAAAAAAATTGATTTTGTTCTCATATCATTTTCTAAAAAAATTGTGAGATGAATTATAATATTAGAAATTTTAGAATGTGGATAATATTATTCATAATGGCTAGTTTATAACCCATTAAATAATAATATTTCAATAATATATCATTGTTTAGGGAAACATGGTATTACATACAATGCAAGCTATTGAGGAAGGTTGCTCTTGAATGTAACATAAGCCAAGTCAGTGTTATGTGTAGTGAATGCTTACTTTGGTGTTTCATATAACATAATCCATACTTAGTTAATTTATACATTGAACAAAATATATACTCAGGGTTGCATGAAATGAAATCTATCAAAAGAGCATGATATTATATGCAACAAGTGCCAAGAATTGGGTTGTGTATACTGTATGTTAATATGATGTTATATATAGTGAAATCTAATCATGGGGTATCTTAAAAAAAATACATTATATAATCTATATCAAAAACTCACATGGTGTTACAATGTCCACACATAATCATATGTACTTGGAATCAATTCCCATAGAAATCATTTTGAACATTAAACTAGTTCTGTGCATAACATGTTTGTAAACTGAATAATTTCTAATTACCAAATGTATTTGAGGAATATATAATTCTTGTCCCAAACATCAAATAATCATAATCAATTCCTTTTTCTAACAACTCATACATTATATATCATTCCCTCTGAAAAAGAAAAGTTTTCCAAGAAAATCTCATCATCATAATCATAATCCTTGAGGAAAGATTTGAAATATGGATTCATTGGATAATATCCCCATCAAAACAAAAGTATAATAAATTGATTTCATATTTTTTTAAATTTTGTTTAAAATATAACATGGAATATTTTTGGATGAAAATCTTGTTTTCTCTATGAAATAATATTTAAATTAAAAAAAATTAGAAATATTATGGAAGATGTTTTCATTTAATTGTGAATTAGAAAATAGTAAATAAAGATTCAATGTATTGAGTATTCATGATAGTGGGAAATTAGATTCATTTCATGTATGTTAAAAAATTTACTCTTTCACATTTTTGGTAAAAAATCAAATGTTCTTCATTCAGGAAAAGGTCAAAGATATTCCTTTGAAAAAAATTACAGAATTTAAAAAAGGGTAAAATTGACTTACAAATTAGAATAAAAATTATGGAACACTATTTAACCATTTAAAATAAATAATTCACATGAAATAAAAAAGGAAATTAATCAAAAAAAAGAGAGAAATTAAGTCAAATTTCCATAAAAATATTCTATTAGTTTCATGAATACTTAATGATATACAAATAAAAATAAAACATGTAATCAATGAAATTTACAATAGGCGAATAAAATAATTGCGATTATTGATAGATAGGTAGTAAAATTCCATATTCAAAACCTTAAGCATAAATAATCATAATAAACAATGATATTGTAACATAAATACCTTTCTGTATTGGTAATATTTATATAATGATCTCGGGAAAGTGATAACATTATATAGATTGCAAAAATCCCATAATATTCATCAAATAGTCATAAAATATGTTAATGGGCTCTATATATAGCACACAAAGGATCCAAGTGGTGGATATAGAATATATATCATAGTAATAAAAGTGATATTAGTAACCCTTACATTAATCCTTAATTTTTTCAAAATAAATCTACCCTTGCATAAAATAAATATAAATTTATTATAATTCTATATCATCGATGCATATGGTCGGTCGTACATACTCGAAAGCATTATTTTTACTTTTCTAAGGATTGAGAACAATAAAGGTAAATATAATCCACCTTTAAATATTAATTATTATCTCATATGTATCACATATATTAATTAAATATATCATTATTACCATCTATGTTAAAGGGAAATGGGAAAATAATAGCAATGCTTCGTGGAGGTGGTAGTCCACAAGTACATATGAACGACATTTTCATTTTCGAACGGACTGGAATGTTTAAAAGTATAATTGATATCATAATCAAAAGATAATAATTAGTTCATAAATAATACAAATAAACATTAAATGACCCATAATAACCATCCAATTAATGTTGTGACCAAAAGTGATTTACACCACAATGTGAAGTTGATATGTTGTATGTACGCACAAGTGATTTTTTATTTCCGTAGGATAATAATAAGGGTGATAATCATAATAATAATAATTCAATATATTTAAGATATTAAATATATTATATAATAAAATTTATTATGTATTTATAGGATTTATAATATGTAATAAAATTGATAGTGATCAGTAAGGAGTTACACCTCTTCGTTGAGAAACCTCTTTTGGATTACACAATAAGCCTTCAAGGGATGGTCTTTCAGAAATCCCAAAATCTCTATAATATGGTGAAGAAAGATGTTGAGGTATTTTTTTAATATTTATTAAGCTATAAGGCTAAAAAATGTGATGAGGAGATGATATTAGTTTACCTTTTATACATGAGGGGAGGGGCTCTCATCCAATAATTTAAATATTAAATTAATATAAATTAATATTTATAATCCTGAGACTTAAAATTGACATATTTTTTATATTGGAAGCTTAAAATTAGGATTAATATCATTTAAAATAACTTATACATGTTTTTTGGATGTTTTAAATGTTATATTTTAGATTTTACCACCCTTAATCCATTTAAAAATTATCATAAAATCAAGGTGTTCTACTATTTAAGGGCCATGAATGAAACCATAAAATAAAAATGACCCATAAATGGAACAGTTTTCACATTTTAAACTATATAACATTCACATGGATGAATATATTGGTTTTTATGAATTTTAAAAAATTTAATAAAATATTATTTTTTATAAAATATCATTAATGCAATTTTTGGAAAGACATGAAATATAATAATTTAATTTGTGTCTATCTCATGTAAAATAGTACAAAAATTACCTTGATTCATAGTTATGAAATATATGGTCATAATATAATCATAAGATAACGTTTTTACTGGTTTATATAATATTTTAAACAATATTATTTGGTTTGACAACATGGTTAAACTATTTTAAACATAACAACGTGGATGTATTTTTAAATATTAAAGGTTAATTTTACATATAAGTTGGAAATTGGAGAATAAATGAAAAAAGGGGTGATATTTTAGATCATTTATCACCCTAACTATCAAATTTAAATATTTTCAAATTTTATAAATAACATAATAAAATATATTTAACACATAATTTTATTCAACATCATTTTAAGAATAATTGCCATAATTTGACATTGAAAACAACCTGACAAAAATAAAATTTAAATATAAACATTTCACACATCATTAATATGTTCTATTTATTTAAAAACTCATATAACATAATAAATAGTCCAAATTTTATTACATTTAATATTTTTAATATTAATTATTCAATTTTTCTGTTATTTAAATAAATACAGTTTTCGTGTTACGTAATCATTTATAGTTATTTTTCAACAAATAAAAATTAATAATTAAAAAATAAAATACAATTATACAAAAATATATCTATCAGATAAACATTTAAAATTAAACATATCCTATTATTTTCCTTATGTTAAAAATTGTAATATTAAATTCAAGAGTGATGTTTTATATTTATTCTTTTCTTAAAATATTAGAATGCTTACAGTCAATGAAAAATGGTTCCAAAAAAAACAGATATTCATAAAATTGATGAAATAATTAAACTCAACCCATACACTATGATAAATGAAATTTTCTTCTGAATTTTAAAGAATCATCCTAAATTTTTAACATTGTTTTACACATTTTATCCTTATTATTGTGGAAACTTTTTGACATGGTTACAATTCAGATTGAAAAAAATAAAATATTAATTTTTTAAAAATTTGATCACTATTTTTTCTAATATGTGATATATATTTAAATATTTAACTCATATAAGTCTTTGAAATTAATTTTAAATCAATACCATAAAACGTGATGAAAAGTGGTTTTCTATATTATTTTTTTGAAGTATAAAGAGTTTTTATACCGGAATAAAACATGAAACTAATTATATTCACCTTATTTGGATTATATTTAAAATAAAAAAAAATCATTTACAACTTTTATAAATTACCTTTTAAAATCATTAAATGAAACGATTGTTTAGAAAATTGGGTTTTTCACTATTCATCGAAAAAACATGCTTTTCAAAAAAAAATATCAAAATCTCATTTTATGATAACATTTAAATACTAAATAAAAAAATTAATTTCATTTTGTAAATTATAGTTTATTAATGTTATATAAATAACCTATAATTTCTATAAAAAATATAATAAAAATAGTTTTTAAAGATGATATATTTTGAAGACATAAAATGACTTCCCTAAAACTTCTGTGCTCATTTACTAAGAAAAAATCAATAATATTTCTTATTTATTAAGAATTATAAATAGATATTTCATAATGTTTCAACTAATGATAATACCCCATCAATTCAATGTAATGTTCATATCTAAATAATAATAATTTATTAATATATCTCAATTTCCCTAATGTTCGTCATTTCTTTTTACGAAAGCTATCCAAGTTATTATTATTTTTACTAATGTTACTGGGTAATATAATAATTTTGACAATAATTATATTAATTAGGTTATAATTAATCAAAATTAACTAGTTACATTTGGAAATAAAATTTAAAAATTGGCAGTTTGAAAATATTTGAATGGAATGAACATTTTTATATTAAATCGCTATATTTTTATTATTCACTAAAAAATTAATAATTCTATAAAACACAAAAAAAATCACATTAATGTAATTTTGATATTATGATTTCACTAATGATAAATTTTTTATATAATAAAATTTCAAAAATTGGATAATTTTAAATAAATATGCACACACAAAATGAAAAACAATTGTATTTGAATAACATGTATTTATGATTCTTTACATAGACTTATTCTCATTCATTTAAATATAATAAAAATTCAATATCTATTTATATAATTTATTCAATATATATATATATATATCAATAAAACCATTATTAAATAATTATTTATTTAATTTAATATGATAAAACCATATTTCCCACATAAAAATATTTTTATGAACAATAACTTATGTTTCTATTAAGAGGTTTTATATATAAAAAAACCATTAGATAGCTATTTTTGTGGGGGAAAATCATTAAACATCACAAATTATTGTGAATTTATACCAGAATACCCTTTCCTTTCTTCCTAAGGACCTTTTAGTTTTATTGTTTTAGATAATTAAGATAAAATCATGCCTAGGAAACATATAAATTACAAGTGTAAACTTCTAATTCATATAAATTATTCCCACAAAACAAAAATCCTTAAAATGAAGCTTTATTTCTTTTCATGTACAATATTTATAATTTTTTTCTCAACCTCATCCATGTCACTTATCACCATTAAACCCATGTGAAAAAAAACATTTTAAAACATGGGATGCAAAAAAAATGTACCTCAAGGGAAATAAATAAATAAAACTTTTAATATGGTCAAAATTTTAAAACTTATTTAATTTTATTTAATCATATGAAAAAAATCATTTCAACGTTAAAACAAAAACATACTATTTTATAAAATAAGACCATTAAAACCCACAACATGGAAATAAAACCCTCAATTTATTAAATCAGAGAATCACGTTAATAATCTCCTTTCAGACCCCTGAATTTGGAATAAACATATAAAAAATTTCCAATATAATAATTTGGAGAACATAATTATTATCCAATATATTGGTGAGAGTAAATCATGATAACCCTTAATATAAGCTATATTGAAATCATTATTTTTTTAAAATTTAATGGGCAACAACAATTTGATTAATATATATAAGGATGATCTGTGAGCTATAATGGAGATCAACCTTTCGTATAAGCTATAACTGGCTCACCTGTGTACTATATTGGGGCTCAAACTTTTGAATAAGTTATATTTGGCTCAACAGTAAGATTTAATTGGGATTAACCCGGTGTATAAGATATATATAGATCTCCATTGATCTATAATTGGGATCAACCCTTCTT
The DNA here is from genome assembly GCA_963277665.1 of Viscum album. Classification (NCBI taxonomy): domain Eukaryota; kingdom Viridiplantae; phylum Streptophyta; class Magnoliopsida; order Santalales; family Viscaceae; genus Viscum; species Viscum album. The sequence goes on along the minus strand of OY728127.1, from coordinate 1,225,073,271 downwards.
ATATTCTACATAATGCTCACATGTTTCAAATATAATTCTCTTGTACAAAATCGGGAATAAATAATTTTATGTTGCAAATTTTTGCTATAAAAACATTGGAAAACTCTTTCAAACCAATATGAAAAACACTTCAGGAAATAAATTTTACACTTATGTTAAAAATAATTTTTAAACATAAAATACCCATAAAATTTTAAATATATTTTTTCTTTGAAGACAATATCATTAAAATTTTATTTGTACAAATAGATTTTAAATTATCAAATCAATTAATTTTCTTAAAAGTTGTGCCCTTTTAAATTTAGACAATATTTTTTAAAATAAACTTTTAAAAATGTAAAGGATTAATAAAATAATTGAGCAATAATGTTGGTGGGAATATAATCCCAATATATATTATTAAAAAAACATTCCTTTTCAATTTTTAAAAAAAGTGTTGAATGAGTAGCATTAAATGAGGATTTTTAAAAGATAGTGGCTTAAATAAAAAAATATAAATAATTATTCTGAATAAAATAGAGGGAAATTATAAAATTATATTTTAAAAACATACATGTTTATAAAAATACATTAATAAAAATAATTTTAAAAACATTTACATTAAATATATATATTTAAAAAATAAATATTTAAAACAATTGAAATGAGATTTTTGGTAAAAGAATCCCTTTACTTGAGTCTAATTCATCATGTGAATTGTTTATAATTTTGAATAATAATAATCAATTAATTATTTACATTCATGAGAACAATTTTCTGGTTAATTATTCCTATATTCACTTATTTCAATGTAATAACAATAACCTAACTATTTTAATTAACATTGGACGCTTTGATGATCTTCAGTACATAATCCCAAAATGACTTCGGTTGGTTGACTGTGAGAAATGATATCAGCGTTGAATCATCCCCATAATAATATTCATGTAATAATTTTTACATTTATACATTCATTATACTTTTAAATCTAACCATGAAATATAGTTATGAAAAATGAACTGAGTTGCAATCATAGAGATGGTAGGTTGTACGTACGCATTAGTAATGTTTCAATTTTTCAATAATCATTATGGATGGATTGTAATTATCATATAATAATTTAATAATTATAATAATAAAATATATATCATATTACATACTTGAATATATGTATACATATCATCCATGTGATGTGGTGATGAAAAAGAAATCATATCACTTAGTGGACGTGATAGTCTACATGTACGCATTAATGACATTGTCATTTTTCTGTGCATGAAAAGGTAATAATTTAAAATATATATTATATTTTTTATAATTGTAAATATTTCATTAATATCATATATAAACTTTAATTCGATCATTATAACTATTCTTGATAGACTCTGATGGAAAACAAAATAGATCAATTTGTGAAGCGTAGTCTTCCATCCACCTGAGAAATGAATTCTTTTCCCATTTAATGTAATTGAGGATGTATATTAGTCATTAAAAAGATATTATAAAATCTCATTATACATAGAATACCGGATCCTTTGTCCAATTATTGTTGAAGAATATTTATGGATGTTTTAGAATCAACAAAAAAGAATCTCTTGATAAAAACTATACATCTTCTTCAAAAAATTTCATTTTCAAAACACCTTAAGACAACAAAGGATGTGGTGTTGAATAAACTAAGACCTTTATAATTAAGGGTATTATTATAGTAATTTATTTGGTATGGTATTTTCCAATCTAAAAAGATTTTTTAAGCTTGAATAAATGAGAAGAGGAAGTTCTATTTTATAAGAGTGTTGATGGGTGATTTTCGAATTTATCAATATATTAAAATATAATATATATTTTTTATATCCAAATGATTCAAAATGTGATATAAATTTATATTTAATGAAATTTTAGAATATATATTCTCCCCTATCATTATTTTATGTTTTTATTTTTTCGATAATGCAAAATTAATATTAATTCCCTAAAATACCATTATTTTCAAATTTGATAATATTCATTTCATTGAATTTAAAAACATATGAAAAAAATTTGAAACAAAATAATATCATAAAAATTAAATATATAAATTTAATAAATAAAATTCTTTTATAATAATAATTATACAAAATTATAGTTATTTTAATATTTTTATTATCATTTATTTGATTTGTTAGAAAATTGAATAATTACAACATTAGCATTTGACTAGAATTTAAGATAATTATTTCTTCACTAAAAAAATAAACTACCATGATGAGGATAAATATATTAGTTTTAAAAATACTATTTGTATATGAACATATCCTCGACATAACACCATGTTAAAAATAAAACACTTTTTCAAAAATGAGTGTGAAATGTTTCACATTTCATTACATAAAATACTATACGGGTCATAATATTTTCCATGTTGGTGAAAATTGTCATAAATTTGAAATTTTGATTATTATTTGTGATATTTAATCTATAAATAATATTTATTTATTTATTTTACATTTAAGGTTTCTTTTCATTTTTATTATAGTGTTTTTAAAATCCTTTATTGATTTTTCTTCTTCTTGCACATGCACTATGTTAGTGTTACATATGGAATTATCCTAATTATCTATTATATAAAAATTAATAAAATTAATATCTTATAAATATGTTAATATTATAAATATAATACTTTATTATTATAAATTAATTATAATTTCTCATATCCAGGAAAAGAAAACTTATTTAATTTTTAAATTTGATTTGGCATGCCTTGTGAATGAATTGTACAATAATTTGAGTAATATTCTTGTTATATAATACAAAAAATTAAAAAATATATTTCTAAATATTTATTTATTTATTTTATTTAATAAAATATCCTTTTAAATACATTCTACCATTTAATTAAAAGCTATAAAACACTGAATTTAGAATTTTCTGTATTACATAGGCACTATGTTAGAGCTGAAAATGGTTTTCATATTTATCATAAAATAAATTTAAATTTAAATTTTTTAATTATTGTTGGGTTATATTTATAATATATTATCACACATGATCCATTAAATAGGATTAGTAAATTTAATATATCATAATTATGTCTTGATGACATCAAAAAAGATATTAAATTTTTCATTATTCGCTAAATATTTAACTTTTTTCACAAAATTCTTAAAATTTTACCAAAGAATAATTTTGATAGTATTTTTTCAAAATTTAGGTTCATTTTATCAAATTCATTTTATGAAGCTTCAAAAAATTAATTATGATATTCACTCATAAATATATGAAAAACTGATTTTTGAAGAAAATGTATTCTTAAATATTAAAATGACATTACACACAATTTGGTTATTATTTTCTAATAATATTCCAATACATTTATATTTTTTTTGTCCAATATATTTATTTAATTATTTACTCATTTTTATTCACACTCATTGATTTAATTATTTTCATAAAACAGTCATATAAATATAATATTTATTTTTTCATTAAAGCTCGATGTAGCTTTTCTTATACATAGTCTTTCCTTTTAAATCTTTGGATTTAACAAATTTATAGATTATTAGTCATTTATTTATATAATTTATCAGTATATTTCATTGAAATAATTTTTAAGAATTTATCACTGTACTTTTTTAGATAAAAATAAATAAATTGTAGAAAATTACATTTCATCGAAAAATGGTTATTTTGATCAATAAATGATTTTCATAAAACATTAAGTTCTTACAAATACATTTTTATCATCCAAAACCATTATAGAAAAATTATAATAGGGTTAATCATATTCATCCTTTCCCATGTAATTTTTTTTACAATGATATATTATATCTTGGTTCATTTATATTCATCATTTTCTTGTAAATTAAGATATCAATTAATTCATGTTTATTTCAATTCAAAATCATTTAAAATATGATGTTGTTTCATTATTATTTAAAAAAATAATAAATGAATTATTTTTCCAGGTGGTTCAAAATATTTTTAAATTTCTTTTATGATAATTTATAATACTTTTTCCTCACATATGTATTTATAGTTCATGTATTAATTTGATTATTAGGGTTCTTTCTAATTCATTCTCTCCTGGTGATTATTTTCTCTATCACTTTTCATCTCTCCCTATTGAATTCAATATTCTTCCTCATATGCATGTTCTATAATTTCATTTATATATTTTATTTAATATCCCCTATTTTTATGTTTCTTTACTGTTATCTTAACTAAATAATCAAAACTATATACAAAATCAATTATAATGGTTCATACATAGAAAGTGATTACATTTATTGAATTTGGATATATAGACATTAAATAAATTTAATAGAAACATTTATTTATTACTATGTAAGGATGATAGGGTATTATAATGTTTAATCATTACATAATATGATTAATGTGTATTTATTGATGAGTGGGGTCTGGAATTATACATCACTCTGGTGTGTCGTTAGAGATAATGAGAAAACATATTTGGGTTATTTAGTGTATGAATGACCATTTATTAATAATTTCATGGAATGAGACCTTGATGGTTAGGATTATTTATATTTTCATAGAATGAGTCATTGATGATTTGATTTATCTATAATGTCATTGTATGAGGCTTTTATAGTTTTAGTTGTCAAATTTTTTTTGGCATATGGCCGTGCCTATTGGAATTAAATGTTCTAGATTATGTTTTTTGTCACTAAAAATTTACTTTTTATTATCACATGATTAATTAATGTTTTATTTTATCCATGGAAAAATTACATACTCATTTTACTAGGCATATTGAATCATTTTTCTACTATTTAATCCTTTTATATTATAAATTTCTCATTTATTATATAATGATTTTTGTTTTACACTACCCCTGACATTGAATTTAATATCGCTCCTTTTTTATTTTTCCTCGGGATAACCAAAAAATTGTACAAATTTTTTAATTGTTTACTAAGAGTAAAAATACATATATAGAAATATTAATTTTAAAAAATATAATCATAGTATAATGTTTCAATTTTTTTATATCATAAGTTTCCTAGTACTATAATACTCAAAACCTAAAATTTCCAAGGAATATATGTGATAAAATATTTTCTATAAATCATTTAAATATTGTATACTTACATTATGGGGCATTATGGTTGGTATCAAACCAAGGTTTAAATAACATTATATGTTATGATGTTATTAATTAATACTAATTTAAGACTAATTTATATCATTATGGGTTAATAGGTTTATGTTTGGTTATAAATTTAAGCCATACATTCCCTTTTGAGGTCTTATGTGAATGGATTTTAAGGTGAGTAATGATATTTTATGTGACATTTATTGGATTGTATATGGAATACATGATTTAAGTATATATTTCCCTTAGTTTAATATATGATTTTTTGTGAAGTTATTTTTTATTATTTCGGAATAATAATATTACAATTTATGTGAAATAAAAGAAAATATATAGATTACCGTTAGGGATTGTTAGTGGTTGATTTTAAGGTAATTATAGTTATTTTAGACCATGGTTAATCTATTTTAGTAATATAAGTTGAGTGATATAGATAAATTTTTGGATTAATGTTTTATTTGGTTTCAAGGAGAATATAGTTATCTTAAAGGATGTTTACTAAATTTTTTAGGACATTACAGTATTAAGGGATATATAGAAATATATTTTTTGGTTTGTGATTTTACTAAGAAATTTTTCATTATGTTGTTTTTCATAGTGATTCAAGTTATATTGGGAATGGAATAGCCTATTTTGGGATTAGAAAATTGTAAGGATGATTTTATATAGTTTTATTTCATCTATTTGTTTTATAAATTTAATGTTTATTTTTTTGGAGAAAAAACAATCAATGTTTTCAAGATTTTTGGTTTATATATTTTATTGTATTATGTAATGAAGAATTAGTAGAATAAATTTAAAATAATATATGTTATACTAGTAGTATTATTTATAATAAAGGTGTTGATGTTAAAAGTATTTCTCTAGTTATTGTTTTCAATCATAATAACCATTTTGGTTTTTAGTTAATTTTTAGATAAAGGAGGAATAAATGTTCATGAAATCATTCATAGAATAAATAAAATTTTCATTTAGTGGCTATTAAGATCCATTAATTATAGATTTGACTTCTTAAAGAATTAACCATTATTCTTTAGCACTCACCCTTTGGATTATAAAGTAAATTGGTGTTGAACTCTAATCAAAACACAAAACTAAATGATAAAATTACTCTTATAGAATAAATTAAAATCATGTATATTTTCTCATAATCTCTATCTTTATGTAAATAAATTCCTCAAACTATATAAAAATTAAGACAAATATATTAATGATTTTATGTAAAACAACACTTTACTATCAAGTTCTGTCTTACAAAACTCATTAAAAATTATGTTTATTATAAATGTATATAATATTTTCAATAAATATTTGTTTTAAAAAAGATCATTTTCCTAAAAAAAATTATAGATCGTATAAAATATATATAGGAAGTTATACGTTAATTCTAGTGAAAATAAATTGAAATTGTGAGAGAAAATTTCCTTTAAGAGGGGGAATGTGTGAAAACCGGAGAATTCCTAACTATATACTTTTATTTTTTTAATAATCATTATTATAAATTTATATATTTATATTAAACATGAAAATTTTATTATACCATTTATGAAAGGATGTTATGGCTTTACCATGGAATTCCTTGAGTGGGGATGAAATAATTTGGGTGTCAAAATTTTCTTTTTTTAATGTATTTTGTCCCAAAATTTATGTGATCTTTTTAAACCATTATAAAATAATGTTTATTCACTAAACACAGAAAAATAAACTAAAAACAATAATATAATGATTTTACTTGGTTCTCCACTAAGGTCTCATCCAAGGAGCTGTGGGTAAGGATGTTTTGGTCTTACCAAAACTCACTAAGCCTCACTGGATTTCATGGATTAAAATTGTTAAGTATTGTCACTCCATGTTAGGTGAACATTCATTATAATGAATCTAGGGATATCACAGTACCTCAATTGGATAACTTCTATTGATTCACCCTTACTCACTTCAACATAATCATTTTTCATCTATTTAAAAACATGATGGTTACATCAATAAAAACTAAAATGTTCCCTTTGATTTGAATCATCGTATCCAGATTATGATTCTCTAATTTGATAATTTTCCAGCACAATACTGACCAAAAAACACCACATGGGTAAAACCTACATCACACTAACTTGTGTAAACAAGCCATTTGAACTACATTCCACCATGCACCAACAACACGAACCAGTATCCACCATGTTTTTCATTCCTGAACCTCCTACTTGATAAGTTTCACTAAAATTGATCTCCAATAAAACTCATATGAACAAATGATTCTTCCCATTCACCGTGTGAATCTTCAATCCTTCATATGGAAACATCCCCAGGGATACCTTCTCTCCTTGACAAGCTCATGGACTCTTAATCTAAGATCATTCCTCACAGACCCTGAAAATAATTTCACTAATTGTTCTGTGTTTCATGTTAATAAAGTTATAGTGATTATTATTATTTTAACTAAATATTTTTGTTGTTACATCCCCCCCCCCCAAATCGATTGTGCCCTTGCAATTTTATATTGGGCACAAAAGGATAAGTATTTGAAAAAAACATTTGCAAAACCCAACATGATACATAGGAATAAAAAAATTAAAATTTTATAGTAGTAATTGTAATGGTTACACAAAATAACACATAATTGAGTTCTATATAAGGGTAAATTGTTTTGGAAGTTAAAATTTAGATATATAGGTTAAAACTAGACTTCAAGTAATAATGATTTGTTATATAGACCATGGTATTGAGATTGTTAATAAACAAAAAACCAAAAATCATTATTGGCTTAAAAAGAAATTGAATCATCAAAAATGAAGGTAAAATTTTAAAAAAATTATATAAATATAATTTTAATAATGATGATAAATTATTTTACCATAATTACGTAGAACCTGGTAAAATAAACGTACTTGATATCTTTCTATTTCATAAATGTAATTTCAAACATTAAATGTTCTTTGATTAATTCCCACTTCATCCTTTACCCTATGAAATGAATTATAAACCTGAATTCAACATGCCAAAAGAACTAAAATTATGTTTTATCAAATTATATGATCTCAAAAATATTTAATATTCATTCCACCTTACTAAAAATATTTATAAAACCCAAACTAAATATCTCATGTTATCCAATATATATAAATATAATACATTAATATCAAAAACCTCAACAATAACTCCTAAGTATTAACTTAATCCCTTCCTTAATTTGAATAAAATGGGTCTCCTCCAAAATATATAAGACCAAGATAGAAACCGGAGTATTATATATATTTGATCTTATGTCCTTCTATGATCAACTTAACAGTTATCTTGAAATAATTTTAATCACTCATAATATATCATAGAAAAATGTATATACCTTGATCATATATTCTCTAAAATTTTATAATAATTTCCCAAAATAATGTCATAATTAAATAATATATGATTACAAAATATAATTCACCCTTTAATTAATAAATAAGAACCTATATTAAAAAAAATATAATCATTGGATGATCAGGTTCATCCTTTCACGGATACATGATCATATGTTGATTTAGAATATCCAATAAGTTTTCTTTATTCCATAAATTTATGTATAACTTATGTTGATATGGCTCATAAATAATCATAATCACATCACATTTCACTATATGATACGATTTACATAGTGATTATTCAAACAAACATCAATATGGAAACTCTAACACATTAGTATAGGATAAGTGTTCCACAACTATCATGATTAACTTCAACTATTTGGATTTCATAAGATTTCCCTTTTTCATGAAATTGGAGGCTATAGTGGCTAATTATACTCATTAGCCTTTGGATTTGGGAATTGAATCACATAGTTCCAAAAATCCTTACATCTATAAAATTGAATTTTGAGTGGTGTATTATTTTGATCACTCTCCTCATTCAATCTATTGATTTGACTCTTTTCATCACTTTGACATTATTTTTCTAAATAGATCATCTTCCACACCTGAGTCAACTTCTTTTTGAATTCATAAATTCATCTACATTATCTTTCTCAAGTTTTTAACAAGTAAGAGTTTTTAATTTTTCTTCACTCCCAATGATAAACCATTGATACTTCTAGGAAACTCCATCTTCATTTTCTTATTACCAGAACCATGGGAGTTTCCGACTTCAATTTCCAATTTGAGTGAACATTGAATGATTTTTCTAAATTTTTTAATGTATGTTATGTCTAATGCAATTATATGAGCTAGTTTAATCCACTAAAAAAATCAATAAATTTTTTATTCAGTTTGATTATTCAAACTACAGAAAAACATTTTAATTCTTATAAAATATCCCTCATTTTTACCAATGGATTCATTATCTTTCTCTATAATTTAATGGAATTCCATCCTCATTTTTTTTGTAAGATGAATATAAAGTATTTACATGTGTAAAAATATCATCCTAAACTCTTCCCATTCCATGGATTCAATCTCTTAATATTTCATTATACTTTTAATATAATTCCCCTATAGATTTGTTTCACCATTCAAATGATAAATGACTAGGATACGTTTTCATGGTCTATGGACTAACGAACAAAAAAACATCTACCATCACATTGATCCATTCCTCCATAACTAGTAGATCAGAAAACCTATAGTAGGATAGTGAAAATTATTTCATAAAAATTTCCATGGAACATTTCCCCTCCTATTTCATTTTTATTTCTACATCATTTGTGTTATTGGTCGTAGATTGGGAGAGTTGAGAGAGAATTGGCATATAATATTTCATTTTAAATCCTATTTCATTTGGTTCCTCAAGAGTGAAATCTATTCACTGAACAACAAATTAAATATTCACATGATTTGTTTTGGATCCATCCATTGACTAAAAGAAAAAACGAATAGTATGGGAACCAATAATCATAGTGATAAATAATAAAATAATGAAAAATCATTCATATGATTTCTAAATAATGAAAAATTATTATAAATATATGAAACCATAGATTTAATATTTTTTAACCTTTGTTATCATCTTTTCAAATCCTTTATAATGGTTAATAAATAAGATGTGATTTATCCCAATAATATCTCTTGAGAATCTCAAACCAAGTTCAAAGAAAGGGTTCACTCACCATAAACCAGAATTATGGATGGTATATACTCGACCAACTATTTTTTTAGGTTATTACCCCATGTTGAATATGTTCCATAACAACATACACTTGTAAAATCCAAACATGGATGTATCTCTAGGAAATCTGAAAAAATCGATTCCTTTTGAAAACAATAGGATTTATCTTATAATTATCCTTATCCCTAAGGTTTTCACCAATGGTCACAAATCCTAATGATTATTGATTATCGAAGTATAATTATAATACTAAATATATTGACCTAAGATTTACATAAATAAATATTACATCATTGTAGATTAATATTCAAAAAATGATATTAAGATCCACACTAAAACCATAAATTTTTATTTTCATCAAATACTAGATGCATAATAAAATTATTTAATGAAGTATTTTCAATTTTTCCCACAAAGAAAAACTCTTAGCTATACATTGAATAAATATATTCTTCTTGACCTTGGGATGGAAAACATAGGAATGAGAGAGATCATATTCCCAGTAAGGGTAAACATAGGATATATGAATAAATAATAATACATGGTCATAAAATAAGCATAAGATTATGATATCATATTCATAAATTATAAAATTCATAACTAATCTATCAATGATCATAAACATGCATCACGTAATAACGAATCATAATAATAGAACATATTCATAAGAGTGTGGAATCAAAAATAAACATTAATGGGACCTAAGAGCATAACATAGACATACAGATGTTGTAAAAATAGAAGAGTACAACATTGTGAAAACGTATTAATAGATATAGTATCAATGAATATGTTAAAGCCATGAAATATATCCACTATATATAAGTATATACAAGAAACTAGGTCCATACTTAATATTATTGAAATGAAATTATTATCCATTCGTAAAACTGTGAACATGAAATTAGTAACACATAAAACATTTTTATCTAACAATTTTACCACATTTTACTAATGAAATATAGGGATATATAATTTCATTCCCACCCATCCCAAAATCATAATCCAATCATATTTTTCCACAAAATCAGAAATCATTCAATATATATCATAACTTGTGTAAAGGAAATTGGATTAATAAACTGCCCATCATCAAAATTATAAACCATCAATAGTAATAATTAAGATGGTATCATTGGATCATATACTGATTAAAGCATTTTTATCAGCAATGGATATCTTATTAGATTAAATTTTTTATAAAATATCACTTGTAATATTTATTGAGGAAAATTTCCTTTTCAATTTCAAATCAAATTTTGAAATCTAAATTGTTTAAAAATAATATAGACAACCATTTCGTTGAAAAGAACCTTCAAACAATTTAATATATTCTTAAAATCTTTTATCAGTCACAACATTGGTAAATGTAGTTCATTATGTGTACATTGAAAAAAAATTTCCTCTCCCATTTTTGGAAAAAAAATAAAAAAGTACCATGTTTGGGAAATGAAAACAACATTCCTTTTAAATTATTTTTTACTAAAATAAAAAATCATTAAATTTTAAATTTTAAATTTATAAGATAATAATAAAACATTATTTAAATAATTTTATTGAAATTTTGGACATTGTAGAAAAAATAATTTCAAATGAAGAGAGAAATAATGTGATATTTCCAATAAAATATTATTCCAGTCTCTTGAATATGTAGAGAGAGAAAAATTAAAGGTAAAATTTTAGTCCCCATAATTGACCATGTGATACAAAAATTAATTAGATTACTATAATGTATTCGAACCTTAACTCTCAGATCCAGTGATAAATTCAGGAACATTAAAATTTCAGATTTGATACAGAAGAAGTTGAACCCATTTTCACCAATCAAAACATGAAACCTCAAAAATAATTCTTTGATCACTTACATACCCATGTACGTTTTTGTTTTAGAGTTTTAGATAATTAGGACCACCTCATATCAACAATAATTCCTAAATAACTGGTTCATTAAAATAAATATCATGTCTTGTTATACCTATATTTTTTACATCATATTAGGTCATCAACATCATGCATAATAAATCCCTTATATACATATTTAATTCAATCTCATTCATTTTCACCTAGGGGAGAGGAAGACATAAGATGTTGGAAATAAAATTCTTCGTAAGGGTAAACATAAGACTTACCAACTGAATTTCATCAATAATTTCAAGAATTTCATCAGGGTATGATGAAAAAATTATAGTTTATGATTGATCCATAGAATAAATCATAACCATCAATAATAGGATCCATTAATGTGGAAACATTTTAAATGAATGTGCAATACATATAATTAATAATGATCCACTTGATATCAATCATGATAAAAAGAAAAATAATAAACTTATAGAAATAAATAAAAACCCTTTTTATATCATGATACATCATATTCATAAACCCTTTCAAACCCCCTTTAATTAAAATAACCATATTTATAACTTCTAATATAACCATTACCCAACTCATTGGATCGATATTCAGGTGGACCCATCCTATAACCTATATGGGTCTCACCCAGTGCTATTTTGGTCTCCATATAGTATAAGTTGTGATGGGATCTCTAAGTGCTAACTCTTCCACCACATCACATAAGATATACTGGGCTCAGTGAGTGCTATATGGGTCACCCCATTATAAAGAATTTCCATGAACCAAAACATGAATTATGTACATATATATTTCATCATAAAACTCATAGAAATAATAAATATTTTATTTATAACTTGATTAACCCATAGGAAAGATATGGGTTCCATAACAATCTCTTCGAACCATAATTAAACTATTGAAAAGAAATGGCTTCCATAATAATTACACTAAAATAATATTATCTTGTGTAAAATAAAATGGTTCTATAATAATATCATTGAAACAATATCAATACATCTTGAGAAAAATGTGGATGGTATCATTACAAAATATCCCCAATAGAACATAAGTAAAAAAAATTGTTTGTTGATGTTGATCAACATAAATATAATTAAAATACCATTAAAAAAATTGCGAAAAAATTAAAATTTACATTTTGAAAACTACTTTGTTAAAAAATAAAACGTTTTACAAATCCATTTCTTTGGAATGTTTTATTTTTAAACAAAAATTAATTATTAAATATTAGGAGAAGAATTTTATTTAAAAATATCCTTTAAAATTTTACTAGGAAACTGCAAATAAATTATGGTATTTTAGAAGGTAAATCTGTTCATATCGCCAAGAAGATTCCTTTTGAATGGTTAAAATCATAGAAAAGTTTACTATTCATGAATAGATTATAATATTCCATTAAAAGCTTTTTAAAAAGAAAAAATTTGTGAAAAAATATTTAATTAATTATTTTGAGATGCCCATTTGGATATGTATATATTTGTATCCTACTATCATAGCATGGAAAGATCCTTCCCCACATGGAGATAGGTACTGGTGAATTACCAGTGCAAGGAGGCTCAACAAACACTACCACACCAACTTCATTGGATGATGATGTGAGGATGGGTAAGAACCTGGTGAGAAAATAAATGCACTCTAGATGAACACTGGAGTCCACTATTGATATATGATTGCCTCCAAAAGAAAATGAAAAATCAGATATGGCCATGAATCTAATTTGGATTGAGAATGGAGATCCATAAGTAGGAAAAAAGAACAAACATATTGTAAATAATGGCCTTAAGGGGGAATTATTACAAGTCACTACCTCTAAGACTTTCAAGAGGAACATTACTATTCAAAAATATGATGAACACTGACTGTTTGTAAATAAATTCACTGAACAGGATGGCACACTTTAGTCAGATGAGGCAGATGATACAAATCCTTTTTAGAATAATGAGATTACTCCACTTGAGAAAAAAATTGATAAATATCTCTTGAAGGATTTCCCAAGGCATTTAGTTCAAATTAGCAGCTCAAATGTAGGGAAAATGTAATATAAAGGCGGGAAAAGGAAGGGTCATAATAAAATGGCACTGAATGGGGTGCTCAGACAAGGGAAAAGACCATAAAATAATTAATATATTTTAGTATAATTTATTGGAGAAAGGGATTTCCCTAAGGGATGAAGCCCTAAAGAACATTATCACGACCCATAAAACAATGTTTATTTGTATTTCTGAACCAAATATTTTATTTGAGAACTAGAATAATTTCAAATGGGAGTCTCTTTGTTATAAATTATTTTCTCAAAATTTACACTTTTGCACCATAGACCAACTTTGTGTCCTTAAACATGAAATCATAAAAATTACTACACACTTCACAAACTCTTAGAGAATCACAATTTCATGTAATAATTAATGTTGTGATATTTTAATCTCATTTGTGTATTCTGGTTCATCTTACATTAGAAGAACGGAACTATGGAATGAAATTGATATAGTATCTGAAGATATTGATCATAAATGGGTGATACATGGATACTTCAATTCCATTTTGACACCTCAATTGAAAAATGGATAGAAAATAAATAGGATTGATTCTATGGAATTCTATTACTGCATTGATCAATGCATCAACATTGAGATACCAATTGATGGAACTAATTTCACATGTAGAAGATACATAGTGAATGGAAGACAAGTACTAAAACATTCTAGATGCATTATTAAAATTGATTTAAATATTGATTAATGTTGAGTATCTAGGTGTATACTACCTAATCATACCTTGGACCATAATCCCATCCTTGTGAAAGTCTCAAATACTTTTTCAAGATCAAATTCCATTCCATTCATATTTAATAACGGATGACCTTTAATGCCAATATATAGATAAACTTTGTTTGATGATGAGAAATTTGATCCCAATGGTACTCCTTTTTTTAATATGGCTATGAAATTAATGTATACCAAGGGTTTAGTTGGGTATTGGAGTATAAAATCTTTCTTCATGCTTGATATATAAATTAAATATAGAGAGGAACATCTTTCTTGCTATCAAATTTGGAACCAACATCAAGACACCCCTCCCAAAGAAGAAATTCAATATCAAAAATGATTGACTATATACTTATGATAAATTAAAGTCTTGATAAAAATAAATTGAATATAAAATGGATAAATTATAGAGATAATAATAAAAAATTATTTCACAGGTTGCACAATGATAGTAATAGAAAATGCTGGAACCGAGAGAATCGACATAAGTGGTTGACTATAAACAACTAAAAATGATACTTCCTAGGAAGTGGTGGATTATTTCAAGATTCTCTAAAATGATAATGGGAAAAACAACATCCAAAACATGATAGACAAAATTAAAATTTGTGATTATGGGAATAAAACTAAATTCTTATCATGCATCCATCCAAGGAGAAGATCAAAGTAGTGTTTTTTTGCTCATAACATGGAATGTTCCCCTATCCCAAATGGTTTTACTACCAAGTGCTACATTTTTTAACGGGAATTTTTTCCGTATTTTATAACTTTGGTGGTAATGTAATTTTTCTACCTCTCTTCATTGTTTCATGGAGTTAATTTGAATTTCATTGATCTTTTCCCTAAGAAAGAAATTTCACTTGACATTAAATACTTCAGGCCATTTTACCTGGGAAATTAATTTCCAAATATCATAAATAAAATCATCATGAAGAGGATGGTTGAGATTGGTAAGAAAATTTTTAATCTAAAGCAGTTTAGTTTGGTCTCAGGGAGGAACATATAGTGCATTCTTTTAACAGCCTCCGGATGTATGAATCTTATGAATTGTAAGATGAATGGAGGAATATTTTCTTTGAAAATTGATAATTCCAAATCCATTTATGTCTTAAAACAATGTTTTCAAATTAATTTCTTAAGAAGATAGGGCTTCTCCATTGAATTCATCAATGTTTTTATTGTCATCCTCAACTCTTTATGGATGTCCATCCTCATAAATGGAACCCATATGGTATTTTTTTAGTGTACAAGGAGTTTGAGATAGGGGGACTGAATTTAATGAAAACCATTTTTAATTTTTAAAGACCATTTATGTCAGTGTATTAATGATCTTGCTCAAATTTTACTTTATTGACCAATCATGGATGGTAAGGATAGAAATGTTCCCTCACATATTCTATGTACTGATGATATCCTAACATTTAGACAAGCCTCAAATAAAACCACAACTTCATTTGAATCCATTTTCATTAATTATGAAAAGGAGGTTGTACAAGATATATATTGGGATAAATCGTTAATTATTTTTTGTGATGGAATAATGGTTTGTAAAAAACAGAATTGTAACTAGACTTCTTGTTAATAATTATTCCCTTATGTTAATTTATCTTTGTGTTCACTTATTCTGGGTAATGTTCAATAGATAGTATTTGGAGTGAATATAATCAAGTATTTTGAATCAAATGTCCTGGTAGAATGGAAAATCTATATCCATGGCTGGAAGGGTTTTCTTTATAAACATTATGATAATATCCCAGTTTGTGTACTCCTTAATGATTTATATATGGACAAGAAGTATTATAAATGAAATAAAATGCATAATAAGAATCTTTTTATAGACTGGATTGACTTATGAAAAGAAATTAATTATTGTTGCATGGAAGGAGTGTCTTAAACCAACTCATAAGGGAGCCTTATTGATTAAAGAACTCATAATAATTAATGATGGTCTAATTGGTAAATCCACATGGATACTAATCAAAAATGATGCATGTAATGATTTCTTGTTCACTAGATTCAATGGGAGACTCCTAAATGGATATAATTACTATCTGAAATCCTCTATTTGGCCAAAAATTAATCAATATTTTCACCAAATCATATTTGAAACATAGTAATTGGTATGTACAGACTCCAACTTCAACTATTAGAGAACGAATCGTATAGGAAACACCTTATAAGATATTTGTGAACATACCAATGGATTTATTACACATTATCATTTCTTATTTTCTTACACAACATCATTGTCATGAGTATCTGGTGGCTATACAAAATATTATAGAAAACTCAATGTTGTCATTTTATAGATTATGACACCATAATATGGAGACAAAATTTTAGTGGTCTGTTCATACTAGGGTTAACTACTAGTTGGAATGTAGAAAGACCATTATAACACTAAAATGGCTTATAGACACCAGAGGACCATTCACACAACCCTTTTGATTTTTGATTAAATGGAGAATCTAGAGAAATCGGATTCCTACTCATTATCAGATCAAGAAAATAGGGAAACACATCATTTCTGCATGCTCTCTTTGATTCAAGGCTGAAGAGGATTTACATAACTTATGTTTTAGTAGTAATTTTCTCATAAAACTAATGAAATATTCTATATTTTTTATGAACTTTTATACTCACTTGTAGGTCCCCAAACTACTTGAGTGGATTTCCATTACTTTCTATAGTGAATATATATATAATTGCCACCAAGAAGTAGTGGATTCTATATTTTCTAATTTGAGGACAACAATGAATTCCAATCTGTTCAATAATTAAGATCCATCTATTCACCACGAAGTGATTTCACTACACAAATAGTCACATATTACATCGATGGTAAAAACATGATGTATATCAAATTATTATTAAAATATTAAATCTATGCATCTCTTGGGTGTGACATGTAGCCCCAAGAAATTGAAATTTTTAAAAATATATAAGATAGATCCCCCCAATTATTTCTGGGATCAAGGTCCATGTGGATGGAGTCTCTTATGTCATGTTGGTACCCTTAGGCTATGGAGGTGTATTATAGACCTACCATGGTTGTGATAAGTGTGGTTTCTACCAGTACATCCGAAATGGAGTATCCTAGGAAGTTGAGTTTTTGTCACTGTGTATACAGTCAGGTATTATATTCAATATAACTAGATCTGCTTATGGAATGAGTATGACTGGAAAATTTCTTTCATGATGTTGAAAACAGGATCATGGAATACACCATGGAGAATTCATCCTTATTAGCTTTAATTTCTATAAAATATCACTCGACTTAACATGGCAATATCACATGAATATAGAGAGTAAAATCAAGTAGTGGATTTCTTATCGAATAATGAAATCATAAATATGAACATGATGTGGCCTTTTAGGACCTGTGACTATTGTATTCCACTAGTGAGTGTGGATATTGATAGTGTAATACACACCTATGTTTAAAATAATACCATAAAACACATATCATTCCTTGATATTTTTTTAATAAATTTCTCTTAGGGATGGATTCAACTGGATCCTAATCATTTCAGAATATCATCATTAAAATTTTTATAGAATTAAATTTTTTAGAAAATATGTTTTTGGATTAGAAGATATTTCAAACTAAAAGAAAAAAAATTGAATTTTCCTAAAAACATTTTCTAAAACATTTAAGTATCATATTTTAGGAAATTGGTAATATTAAATCTATATATCAGGAATAACCATATTAGAATAAATTTAATTAGTTTCATGATAGATATATCAGAATAAATCATCATTGGATACGTAATCATCATCAATCCCATTAAACGATAAGATTTTATGACAATACTCTTACTAATTTTGTAAAATTGAATCATAATCCCAATGAAGGAATCAAAAATAAATTATTTTTATATTATAATGAAAATAAAGAGATTAATTATATAAAATTTCAATGAATAATTATTTACACCTCATAAAAGAAGATTGGTGTATAACATAACATTGGTATCAAATTATGAAAAATAAGACAAAAATCCCTTATCGCATTGGTAACCTTGAAACTATAAAACCCGTGAAAGACGGATCCTAATATGGATAGGTATATACCCATATATTTTATAATATATTTAATAAAATTCATTCATGTGGATTATATACACCACCCAGAAAAAAATAATTTTTTAAAATGGCATGTATCCCACAGAAATAAAAGTGTGATGAGATAAACCCTTACCACAAGTCTAACTTGTCATGTGTTGCTTTATTGTCCTAAATAAAAAACATATGTTTCTTATTAACATTATTGATAAAATTTACATGTTTATTATTAATTTAATTTCACTTATTATCTTGTTATATACAATTACTTTATTGTTTTAGTTTACGCTGTATTTTTTTTACCATATTCAGTTTATGCTTCATAAATGACTCTGGTAAGTTGACAATGGTTAAAGAGATCATTATTTAAAAATATAAAAAATAATAATCATTATTTATTTATCATATTTATATATTAATTTTACTTTATTAACCAAAAATGAAATATTGTAGTTAAAATGATCTAAAATTATGATCATGGAGATGGTAGGTCATTTGTATTCCTAAGTAACGTTCAAATTTTTCAATTTTCGTTATAGATAGAAGGTAAGTAATAATATATATTTAAAAAATAATAATAATACCATATTAATTAATGATATATATTTATATATATGATTCTTATTATGTGGTGGTGGATAAAAATAATCAAAGCACTTTAAGGAGGTGGTAGTCCACATATCCTTGAACGACATTATCATTTTTTCAATGAGTGAAATGGTAAAAAGAAAAGGATATAACATATTTAATATATAATAAATATGTTATTAATATAATAAATATTTCATTTTTATCACATATATTTTTTATATTTAAAAATATATTCTTCCATTTGACATGTTATTTAAGAACGAATTGCATTGCTTCACGAGAATGTAGTCTTTTGTACATGCAAGCAATATTATCATATCCCTTGAAGAATTGTAAGTAAAATGATACATATGATATAACCATTCCATTGGTATATTTATTTTATAGATATAATTTATAAACATTATTTCCATCATTATTCCTAACATTTGATGGTATTATGGTAAAAATGAACGGCATCGCTTTGTGATGTGGTAATCATTCACACACATAAACTATATTTTCATAACCCAATTAATGGATGTGTGTGTAGATTTAGGTCATAAAAATAACATAAAACAAATATTTATATTAATTATCCATATTTTATTATATAATAAAGTTACAGGAATAATTTAATGGGGTGTAAAATGAAATATAAAAAAGCAGATGTTGATGAATGTTAAATCTTCTTGGGGTAACTACATTTCATTTGCACCAATAGCCTTGGATTGTTGGATTTATCCATGAAATAAGAATTATAGTATAAGGGTATGGGATTTGAGATATTATTTTTATCCTATTTTCATATCCAAATGGATTTAGTGGTTTTAATACATAAGGAGACGTGGTGGCCTTTTATAAGTGAGGTGGGTGAATAGTATTAGTTTTTTGAAAGAGTGAATTATACCCACGTTTATTTTATAAAAAAATACTCCAATAATACACCAAAATATATACTAGAATGTATAAGGTCATCCTATTTCCATAAAATTGGTTTTTAGTAACATTATAGGTCATTTCCCTCCTATTATTAATGTTTATCCACTAAGTAAACTCATTTTTACATTTATGAGTATAATTAATTTTAATAGTTTTCACTAACAAAATGGGTAAAAAATTAATGTTTTTCTATTATATATTATAATATATTTTTATTCCAAATATGGATTAATGTTTTCCGAATTCAATTCTCATATGGGGAAAAATTAATTTATTATTAATCCCGCAGAGGCGGTGAGACAGTGGGTTTTTAAGAATTGTGTTTTTTGGAAAAAGACAATTCTATATTAATTTTTGAATCATAGTAAATATGTTATGAAAATGAATTAATATTTAATGAAATATATTCAATACCATTCATTTAAAATATCCCCCATTATGGATTATTTTAATTAATTTAAAAAGAGAAACATTATGAATTTAAGACTAGTTTTTAGTAAAACCTGTATTTTAAACCCAAATACATACATATACTAAAAACATTTAAGTGGATAAAAGATAACATAGGTTATTTTAAAAATATTAAAAACATATTTTTAGCTTTTAATTACAAAATTTATTGAAAAGAAAATACATTTTAACGAAAAATCATTGTTTTAAACTATTCACCAAATAAATGATATTTTATAAAAAATATAAAAAATTAACCATATATAAATTTGGTAACTTTGATTTAAGAATAAAATTATATGTTGAAATAATTTTTTAAAAAAAATTTAGAATTATTTTAAAAATATTTGTGCCATGAAAAGGGGACAAGACTGGTTTTTAATGAAAAATTATGTAGGTTTAAGAGAAAAATTGGATTTATTTTTTTATCATGTATACAGAAAGCTTGGGAAGCAATTTATACATTATAATGAATATATTATATATAAATATTATTAATTATATCCAAAAAGTGTGATTTTTTAATTTTTTTGGTATAAATGTCACTTGTGTGCATTAAATTGTTTTTATAAAAAGATTTCCCTTTATTCTCAAATGGTTTTTGTTTATTTTCATTAATTTTTCATCGAATAATTCATTATGTATACATGTGTAATCCATATATTCATAATTTAGTTAAGTTTATTCACACACTCCCATTTAATATCTAGTTTATAATGGTAATACATATTATGGGTCATTTATGTTTGGTGTTACATGTTGATTATGCTATCAAACATGAAAAATCTCAGTGTTGTGTGTGACACAATGTAAACAAGGTGTTTAATGTTCTTCAAGATGAATACAGTCTTTCATATACTTTCTGCTATCTAATATAATTTATTTTTTTAAAATACTAGGGTGTTACATCCTCCCCCCTAATAAATTACATCCTTGCTATTTGAACATTACCTCGACAATCAAATATTACAAATTGAAAATAATTTTATTTTAAACCTAAATCATAAAAAGGGTTAATAAAAATCCACTAAATAAGTGAGAAATGTAATTATAATGTTCATATTAAATAAAATAAAACTTGGTTAATAACAAGTATAAAATAGTTGTGTGTTGAATAAAAGTGTAAAAAATTATAGAGAGTGATTGGAGTTATGTACTATAAGAGTGTGAATGATCAATGTAATGTTAAGGGTCTCAAAACCAGAAATATGTGTTGGTCAAAAAGACCATCAGTTCAACAAAATTTAAGGTAATAGGAAAATAATTTTATTTTATGATCCTTTTTAAAGAGTTGAGTAATTATCATTCCATTTATGATAATTGAATATGAAAATATACTTACATGATGTTTATAATTTCATCCATTAATCATCTTCCACCAAAATCTCATATTTTTCTCTAACAATGTGTAATATGGATGAATTTGATTCATTTATAATGTTAAAAAATCATATTTTAAATACAATGTAATAATAAAATGAATTATAATAAATTTCTCATGTCTTTAAACAATAACATACACGAAAATGGCTAGCACATGTTAGGAAAATTAAAGAAATAAATAAACCTTAATAAATTAACATTCAAATTTCAGTATTAATACCCAATGTATAAATCAAATCATTCCATAAATTACTATCCTTAAAATTTATTCAATAATTTCCTTATAATTTTAAAAAAACAAAAATATTAGAAGTATTTGATCATATATTCTTCTATGATATGTTAACAATAATTCATAATATAAAATATCATATATTTATGGAAAGAAATATTTACCTATAAATATGATATAATTACTAGGACATCATGTAGTATAGTAGTAACCGAAATATCCATACCTTCATTAGGTTGTGGTTTCAAGACCTATGTCCTTACTGGATGTGATGGGTTATCACCCAGGATTTGGGTATTCATTTTTTCATTAAACATGGGAAAAATAGTTCCTCCATTAAAAAATATATATATTGATACTATGGTAACAAATACCTAAACAAAATAAAATAACTCAAAAAATGTAATTAATCACTTTAATATCTAATCAATATAAACATAAATTGGGTGTCTATGACTTTGAACTTTTGATAACCTATGGGATTATAGACCTATGTGGGTTCCATAACTCTTAAGATAATATCACATGAAAACATCTTAATATCCAAATTTATCGAAACCATGGTGTGATACAAACTATAACATACTAGAACCCTCACTCCAAGATTCAATGCTAAATTCATAACCATTACATTTTTTATTTTTATCCAAATGAAAATTATGCATTTTTTTCATATCTAAACATTCAAAATCATAATGAAATATTGGTTCACTTAGATACCTATAGAACGTTTAGGTTTGGTGTTTTAGGGAATTATTGATAACTCATATCAAATTGCATTCATTAAAAAATATTTCATAAAGAAAAATATAATCTCTCGTTATACCCATATTTTCTTTTTTCACATTACATCAATAACCTCATATATATATGAAATCCTTTCTATAAAGAACACATTCAAACCCAATATTTATATTGTAACACCTGAGATTTTTATGACAAATATTTTCTTTTTATGTTATATACATCATCAAAGGAATATTTCACTATACACAACACTGTCTTGTCTTACTTTACACGCAATCGCAACCTTCCTCGATAGCTTACGTTATACGCAATACCAAGTTTCACTAAACAACGATATGCTATATAAAATAGCCGTTATGAATAGTAATTACCACTTTTTGAAATTTTATAAATTTTAACATTAAAAATCGACTTCATTTTTGAATTCAGAATACCGAAATTAGCCTAGGGTGAAATTTTGGTAATTTTCTAAAAACATTCAATTGTTGATGAATAGTGAAACCACTAAGTGGTAGTTAAAAAAATTGATTTTTTTATAAAACATAATTTTACCGCTTCTATGAATGGAATTTCTAAAATCCAAGAGACATGGTTGATATAATTAAGTAAAATGTGGTTCAATGAGATGAAAATAAATTTTTGGTGTTTAGTAACTTTTTACTTTTATTTACCTCGGTTAATAGTAAATATGGTAATTAAAGGTAAAAATGATATTACAATTTCCCTAAAGCATGTTATAATTCTATTGGATAAGTGTAATTCTACCAAAAACAACCTTATGAATATAATTTGACCATGTAGGTCCACATGGATTAGATTAGGACATTTAATTTTATTTTATTTAAAGAAGAGTTAAAATAGTTAAAATCAATGTTTAATAAATAAAAAAATTTAATATAGGGTTATACATTAGATAAATTCAATTATAAATATTAATTATAAATCTACGATAATTTCCTACATAATTATATTTTATTTATAATTTTTAGACATTAAATAATTTAATTTATTTATGACTCAACAATGATGCAGTAATTACCTTAATAAAATACTTTTAACATAATTGATGTTATAAATGCCCAAATAAATGTAATTTGAGACTTTTTATGAATTAAACTAATTTTATAGGTCAATATGACATGTTAGTGTTGATTTAATTAACTTGGTTCGAACTTATCATTCTGTTATTAGTTTCACAAAAATCATGTACCAAATAGTGTCAAAATTGACATAAAATATTTTTTAAAACATATATTATATTATTAATTGTTATTTTATTCCTAAAAATCTTGAGCTCGGACAAATGACATTTATAAGGATATATATATCAATAATGAACCACTAGGGGTTCGTTTGGCTTGTTTTAGTAAGTTTATTAACCATATAGTGTAGGAAAACAAAAAGACACGGTAAAAGTTGAATTATTTAACATAGAGTTAAATATAAATGATATGGATAAAATAATAACCTAAACTTGTCTAAAACCTATTGGTTGAGAGGATTTCGACCCATACCCACCTTAGCTTCGAAATAAATCAATTTGGAGCTATTAAAAACCAAATATGACTTTATTATAAAACAATATTTTTTGTTTTTCCTAAGGTGCCCTTCTCCTCCCTTATAAAAGGGAACCTCCTCCCTCTCCTCATCACACCACTTTGAGCATTAATGCTCATCCACCCTCTGACGAAACCTCTTCTCCACTTCCCTAGAATCATCCTAGAGGTCCTGGTCTTCTTCAAAGACCATCTTTAGTTCCCTAAGAGGGGGTTAAGAAGAGGCGTTTCAAAGAAGAGGTAATATCCATTACCAATCTTTTCCAATTACTTTCTTCATGAACTTATTCTTCTTTAGTTTTTTCATGATAAATTAATAACATTATTATTACTTATATACTGATATGTTATTATAAATATGAAACAACCCTATTTCACCTTGTATCTATCCTATGAAAAAATAAATCATTGCGCGTGCATACGTACAGAATACCGTCTCCACGTCGTGGTGTAATCTATTTTCCACCACCACCTTACATGGATGGGTATAATGGTGTAATGAGGAAATATATATGATTATTGTAAAGTGATATTTATTCTTAAATATTATAAATACACTTAAATACAATTCCACGATCATGGGAATGATATCATCGCTCGTGCGTACGTACGGCCTACCGTCTCCACAATGTGATGTGACTCATTGTACATGATCTTCAATACATAGTAATCATATAAATGAATTGAATAAATAAATAGGATATATATTACACTAATAACATTTTGGATATGGGGTATCTATATCCTAAAAATAAGAATAAGAATTTATTTGTCAAAACACGGATAAGAACAAAAAGCAATAAAGACCCGAATAACAAGTAACAATGAAATATTACTAATAAAAAGATTAGAATATGACCATATATGATATCATATCAATAAGTATGATTCTGTAATAAGTCAACAACAATATTGAAATCATTATACAGGAGCTTCGGACACGTATGTATCAAACCGGACCTAAGGTAAGGGAAAATATCACAATCTAATTTTTTTCCGAGATTGATTATACTTTGGTATTTACTGGGGAGTATTTATCATCCACATCCATGTTTCCTAAATATGTAATATTATTCATATCCTCCTTTAATTGTTTTAATCTAATTTTACCCTTCGGTATGTTTTTAGTAAACGATATGAGAGGAATCTTTTGTCGTTTTTCGTAAGAGATACTTTTTGACTTTTCGGCCAAAGTAAGAGAAAAATGTTTTTTAACTTATACGGCATGAAGGGATTCATAGAACATTATTTCAATGAAACTTCTTTTACAAGTTTTCAAGTTTAGTTTTAGTTAACTTTTTTTAGTTTAAAATTATATGACATGTTAAGAATGGAAAATGTTTTTGAAAAAGAATGGGTATTTTCCTCGAGAATGGAGTTCAAATGTTTTATCAAAATTATTTTTCATCTAAGACAATATAAGGTATTGTTTCTATCCTTATTCTTACATTTATTTGATTATGTTATGATGGAATTATTTTTATGAAGTCCTTTATCTTATATGAATCTTTTTATGATGTCATGTTGTTTAAGAATCCCATTTTTATTACATGGGTTATGTTATGAGGTATGATTTATGTTTTTGTGGAACACATAAGAAAGGATTCATTATGATATGGGTGGGACCTATATCTCCCTCCAATGCATTGCGTAAAGATTTATATCTCATGAGATAGACATGGATAGAATGGAAGATTAATCTGGTTCAGTAAAATAGGACTGAAATGAGGAGTGAACTCAGTTCAGAAATGGACTTTGTCCGCTAAGATAGTCTTGGCCACGAGTCTTGAGTACTAAGAAATCATTCTCTATGATTATGTGTGTATGCCACAATATTTCCAGGTTTTATGTTGTAATTATTGGGATCTCATTTTCACTTCTATGATTTATCCCATGTTATGATATTATAATCTAATTTGTAGGTTAGGATTTTCAAAATGTTATAATATGATTGATATTACCTTTATTTACCCTTAATGAGCATTTGAGCTCACCCGTTTTTATGTTTTCTTTTCCCTAGGTCAAGAAGAAGGATATTAAGTATAATATGAAAAAAGGGACTCTAGATATGATGAAATAAATGGGAGACACTGTAGAAGATTTGTGAACTAGTTGTTTATGTTTCCCAGTTTCTGAAGACACTATACTTATACAGTCCTTTTTGTGGTTTTTGTTATATGTTGTACTAAGTATGCTTTAATTATAAAGTAATGAAAATGTATGTAAAGTATGGGTCGTTTTAGTTGGTATCAGAGGAAAGGTATAGTCAATCTTTAGAAACTAGGATGTGAAAGCCTTAGAAAGAACCCTAAGGATATATCTAAGCCTAGAACAATCTTACTGTTTCAGAAATGGCCATGAAGAACCTATGATAAGACCTCAAGCATGAAACTTTATTCTTGATTATGTGGTTTTCCAATTATAATTAGTGTTGCTCACACTATTCTTCTTGGTTTTAGTCAATGGCTGGAACCTGAAGAAACCATGTTAATGCGGAATGCGACGGGCAATGCAATGATTGTCCCCCTGAGCAACCAAATGATATGGGATATGGAATGCAAAATCTTGTAGCCATGCTCACACAACATTCTCAATATATGAATCATGCAAGACATTCAAATAAGAAAAGTAAGGTACAACATTCTCTTGAATCCTTCATGAGGTAGCGTCCACCTTCATTCAGCGGTTCAACAGATTCTTTAGTGGATTAACAATGGATCAGTACCACTGAAAAGATATTTTCAGTTCTTCAATGTTCTGAACATGATAAAGTCATCTTAGCAGTATATCGTTTGGAAGGTGAAGCTGATCAATGGTGGAATATTATCAAGAATACGAGGCCAAGAGATGAAATTGAGTCCATGGAATGGGACGAGTTCATGAACTTATTTTTCAATAAGTAATTCCCTCGTATTCTTCGAACAAAGATGGAGAAGGAGATTCTATAATTGAAGCAAAAGGACGATGAATCTGTTGGTACCTACAATGAAAATTTTACAAGACTTGCAAGGTACGCTTCTGGGATTATTATCCAACCTGAGAGTAAGATCAATCGATTCTTTAGTGGCTTAAAACCAAGTATTTGAAGGGAGTTTTCCATAAGGGTCTTCAATAACTACGAGGAAATTGTTCGATGTGCTCTCAAGGTTGAGATAGAGATTGGAGTAACCCATCAGTCATATGGGTTTGATAAGAAAAGGAAAATGGAATTCAAAGGGAAATCTAAAGACCACACTGAAAAGAAGATGAGTGTTTCCTTATGTTCAAAGTGTGGAAAGAAACACAGAGGTAATTGTCTTAAAGGGACAAGTAAATGTTTCAAATTTGGAAAGAAAGGTCATTATGAATTTGAATGCCTCAATGATTGGAAGAAGATGTCTAGTGATACGAACAAAGAAAAGGCAACATAGAATGGAACTCCTACAATTCAATGTTTCAAGTGCATGTAAATGAGGCATTATGATAATCAATTCCCTAATCCAAGGGTCATTGATGATGATCGACGTTAACAAACTCTTAAGGCCAGAGACAAAGGAAAGTTACATGCAATTTCTATTGGCGATGTGGTGTACGATAACGATGTGGTGAAAGGTACACTTACCATCCACTCTAAAGTAGAAAATGTTTTATTTGATTCTGGATCCACCCACTCTTTTATTTCTGAAGAATTTTCTAAGGGTCTCATCGTATTACCTCAACAATTAGATGTTGAGTTAGCTGTGACAACTCCTAATGGCACAACGATTTCATCAAAAGGTTTTAATTATTATCCAATTGACGTTTGTGGGAAAGTGCTTCTTGAAAATATTGTGTTCCTTACTATAGTGGGATTCGATGTGATTCATGGAATGGATTGGCTTTCTTTATACGGAGCTCATATCTATTGCCAAATAAGGGAAGTCACATTTCATATTCCAGATCAATCTATGATCATCTATCGATGCAATGATGAACATATCCTTCCAGTGGAAATTCCTTCCATCATATGGGTATTGATTCGACTAAATGAAGGTTATTTATCACAAATGGATGGAGAGAAACTCGCAATTAAGAATATTCCCATTGTACAAGAGTTTGATGATGTCTTCCTGGAGGAATTGCCAGGTCTTCCACCAAATCATGAAGTTGAGTTTTCAATAGAACTCGTACCAAGTGCTATACCTATTTCAGCGACACCTTATAGAGTGGCCCAAATTGAGTTGCAAGAATTGAAGAAGCAAATTCAAGAGAATCTTGATAAGGGATTCATACGCCCTAGTGCGTCACCTTGGGGAGCACCTGTTCTGTTTGTTAAGAAGAAAGATGGATCAATGCAACTCTACATTGATTATCGAGAACATAACAAGATCACTATCAGGAACAAATATCCTCTCCCGCACATTGATTATTTATTTGATCAACTACATGGAGCTCAATACTTTTCCAAGATTGACCTTTGTTCAGGGTATCATCAATTAAGGGTCAAAAGTGAGGATATACCAAAGGTGGCTTTCCGTACAAGGTATGGACACTATGAATTTATATTGATTCCATTTGGTCTTACTAATGCCCCTTCTATCTTCATGGATCTAATGAATAGATTCTTTAGAGACTATCTTGATCAGTTTGTGGGAGTCTTTATAGATGATATTCTTGTCTATTCCAAGGGTATGGAAGAACATGAAGATCACTTGAGAATTGTTTTGAAGACCCTGAGAAAGGAGAAGCTTTATGCCAAATTTACCAAGTGTGAATTTTGGCTTCAAAAAGTTTCATTTCTGGGTCACATTATCTCAAAATATGGGATATCTATGGATCCAGCAAAAATAGAGGTTATTGAAGGTTGGTCGAGACTAACAACAATAACTGAGATCCAACATTTTCTCGGTTTGGCTGGATATTATCGACGTTTTGTGAATGATTTTTAAAGGTTATCTAATCCACTCACCAGGATGACTCAAAAAGGCGTTATTTTCGTGTGGACCAAGGAGTGTGAAGAGAATTTCAAGGATTTGAAAAGAAGGCTATCCAATGCACCTGTGCTCACACTGCCTTGTAGTAGAGAAAGGTTTGTGATCTACAGTGATGCATCCAAGAAGGGGCTAGGGTGTGTTCTTATGCAAAACGATATGGTGATTTCTTATGCCTCATGACAGTTGAAAATCAATGAGAAAAATTACCCAACACATGATTTGGTGCTAGCTGTGGTAATCTTTGCATTAAATATTTGGAGTCATTATCTTTATGGTAAATGGTGTGATATTTATATTGATCATAAAAGTTTGAAGTATATTTTCACACAAAAGAAACTGAATTTGTTCCAAACAAGATGGTTGGAGCTGATTAAGGATTAATACTGCTCAATTCATTACCACCCTGGGAAAACGAACTAGGTGGCTGATGCATTAAGTCGACAAGACCATTCTAGGTCATCCATGATGAGGATCTCAAATGATACAATATTTATGGATTTACAAAGGATGGATCTTGGTATCATAATGGAAGGGGAAAAATTTTATCTTTTTCAAATTAATGTTCAACCATCTATGCATGTGATGATTAAAGAGGCATAGAAAGAAGAAGTAGAGTTACAAAAGTAGGTGAAAAATGTTCCTGAATTCCACATTTATTGTGATGGGATAATAATGTTATGAAATCGGGTTTGAGTTCCTTACGTACCAGAATTAATGAAGGTGCTGCTGGATGAGGCTCATAGTTCTTCATTCTCTATTCATCCTGGAAGCACGAAGATTTATAGGGACCTAAAAGAGTACTTCTGGTGGGATGGCATGAAAAGAGATGTTGATGAATATGTCTCTCGATGCTTTGTTTGTCAGCAAGTTAAATCTGAGGGATAGAAGTCTAAGGGGATGTTACAACCATTACCCATACCTGAATGGAAATGGGAAGAAATCACTGTGTACGTTGTCACCAGACTTCCTAAAACATCCAAAGGCAATAATGCTCTCTGTGTTATAGTTGATCGTGTTACGAAGTCGGTACACTTCATTTCTATAAGAGAGGATTTCCCTCTTGATCAGCTTGCCTGGGTATGTGTAAAGGAAGTGGTAATATTGCATGGAGTACCACTTTTCATTATATCTGATCGGGAACCGAGGTTTACCTCGATGTTTTGGTGATGTCTTCAGTATACTCTAGATACAGAGTTGAGTTTTAGCACTGGTTATCATCCTCAGACAGACGGTCAGTCTGAGAGGACAATTCAAACTCTAGAAGATATATCAAGAGCTTGCTCTATGGATTTCAAAGGTGATTGGGAGAAACACCTACCTTTGGTGGATTTTTCTTATAATAATAGCTTTCACTCTAGTATTCATATGGATCCTTATAAATCTCTCTATGGAAAGAAATGTAGAACTCTAACTTGCTGGGATGAAGTTGGGGAGATAAAGCTATTAGGACCTGATCTTGTTGATGATATGGCAGAAAATGTCTGATCTATTCAACAACACATAAGATAAGCTCAGAGTCGACAAAAAAGTTATGATAATAATCGATGAAAAGACCTAGAGTTTGAAGTGGGTGATAAAGTGTTCTTACAAATATCTCCATGGAAGAGAGTAATGAGATTTGGGAAGAAGGGGAAGTTAAGCCCTAGGTATATCGTTCCTTTCAAAATACTGGATCGTGTTGGGAAGGTAGCTTACCGATTTCCGCTTCCACCGAATCTCTCTCAAGTTCATAATGTGTTCCATGTATCGCTCCTGAGAAAGTACATACCTGATCTTTCACATGTACTTAGCTCAGAAGTTGTACCGCTGGAGCAAGATCTTTTTTATGAAGAACAGCCGATAGAGATTCTGGATCGTAGCGAAAAAGTTCTATGAAACAACACCCCTCTCTTGGTGAA
The DNA here is from genome assembly GCA_963277665.1 of Viscum album. Taxonomy (NCBI): domain Eukaryota; kingdom Viridiplantae; phylum Streptophyta; class Magnoliopsida; order Santalales; family Viscaceae; genus Viscum; species Viscum album. Next base: position 1,225,041,689 of record OY728127.1, on the reverse strand, counting down.
AGTATTATGGAGGAACCACCAATTAGAAGAATCTATATGGGATCTTTAGGATATGTTGAGGGAGAGGTATCCTCATATGTTTGTTACAAAGTGATGAATTTCGAGGGCGAAATTCATTTTAAGGGGGGTAGAATGTAACACCCGAGATTTTTATGAGAAATATTTTGTTTTTATGTTATATACATCATCAAAGGAATCATTCACTACACACAACACTATCTTGGATTTCTTTACACGCAATCGTGACCTTCATCGATAGCTTGCGTTGTACGCAATACCGAGTTTCCCTAAACAATGATATGCTATATAAAAGAGCCATTATGAATAGTAATAACCACATTTTAAAATTTTATAAATTTTATCTTTCAAAATTGACTTCATTTTTGGATTCAGAATACCGAAAATAGCCTAGGGTGAAATTTTTGTAATTTTCTGAATAATTTCAATTTTTGATGAATAGTGAAACCACTAAGTGGTAGTTAAAAAAACTGATTTTTTCATAAAACATAATTTTACCACTCCAGTGAATGGAATTTATAAAATCCTAGAGTAACAGTTTATATCAATAAGAAAAATTTGGTTCAATGAGATGAAAATATTTTTTTGGTGAATAGTAACTTTTTACTTTTATTTACCGTGGTTAATAGTAAATAGGGTAATTAAAGGTAAAATGATATTACTATTACCCTAACACATGTCCAAATTCTATTAGATAAGTGTAATTCGACCAAAAAAAACTTTATGAATATAATATGACCATTTAGGTACACATGGATTAGATTAGGACATTTGATATTATTTTATTTAAAGAAGAGTTAAAATTGTTAAAATCAATGTTTAATAACTAAAACTTTTTTAATATAGGTTTATACAAAAGAAAAATTCGATTATAAATATTTATTAGAAAGATAAAAATATTTCCTACATAATGATATTTTATTTGTAATTTTTAGACTTTAAATAATCTAATTTATTTATGACTCAACGATGATACAGTAATTACCTTATTAAAAAAATATTAACATAATTGATGTTATAAATGCCCAAATAAATGTAATTTTAGACTTTCTATGAATTCCACTAATTTTCTAGGTTAATATGACATGATATTGTTGATTTAATTAACTTATATTGAACTTATCATTCTGTTATGATTTTCACAAAAATCAAGTACCAAATAGTGACAAAATTGACATAAAATAGTTTTTAAAACAAATATTATATTATTAATTGTTATTTTATTCCTAAAAATATTAAGCTCAGACAAATGATATAGATAAAGATATATATATTAATAATGAACCACTTGGGGTTCTTTTGCACTGTTGTAGTATGTTTATTAACCATATAGTGTAAGAAAACAAAAAGACACGGTAAAAGTTAAATTATTTAACATAGAGTTAAATATAAATGATAATGATAAAATAGTAACATAAACTTGTCTAAAACCTATTGGTTGAGATTATTTCGACCCATACCCACCTTAGCTTTGAAATAAATCAATTTGGAGCTATTAAAAACTGAATATGACTTTATTATAAAATAATATTTTTATATTTTCTTAAGGTGCCCCTCTCCTCCATTATAAAAGGGAACCTCCTCAATCTTCTCCTCACACCACTTTGAGAATTCAAGCCCATAAAAGCCTACCAAAACCTCTTCTCCAATTCCATAGAATCATCCTAGAGGTCCTGGTATTCTTCAAAGACCATCTTTAGTTCCCTAAGAGGAGGTTAAGAAGAGGTAATATCCATTACCGATCTTTTCCAATTTCTTTCTTCATCAACTTCTTATTCTTTAGTTGTTTCATGATAAAGTAATAACATCAGTATTAATTATATACTGATAAGTTATTATAAAAATTAAACAACCCTTTTTCACCTTTTATCCATCCTACGGAAAATGAAATCACCGTGCGTGTGTACGTACGGAATACCGTCTCCATGCCGTGGTGTAATCTATTTTCCACCACCACCTTACTTGGATTGGTATAATGGTGTAAGGAGTAACTATATATTATTATTGTAAATTTATATTGATTCTGAAATAGTATAAATACACTTCAATACAATTCCATGATCATGGAGACGATATCATCGCTCGTGCGTACGTACGGCCTACCGTCTCCACGATGTGATGCGACTCATTATACATGATCTTCATTACATAGTAATTATATAAATGAATTGAATGAATGAATATGATATATATTACACTAATACCATTCTGGATATGAAGTATTTATAACCTAAAAAAGAATAATAATAATTAATTCGGAAAAACACGCATAAGAACAAAAAGAAATAAATACCCGAATAACAAGTAACAATGAAATATTACAAATAAGAAGCTTAGAATATGACCATATATGATATCATATCAATAATTATGATTCTATAATAAGTCAATAACATTATTTAAATCATTATACAGGAGCTTCCAACACGTACGAATCAAACTGGACCTAAAGTAAGGGAAAATATCACAATCTCATTTTATTCCCAAGATTGATTATACATTGGTATTTACTATGGTGTATTTATCATCCACATCCATGTTTCTTCAATATGTAATATTATTCATATCCTCCTACAATTGTTTAAATCCAATTTTCCCTTTAGTATGTTTTTTGTAAACTATATGAAAGAAATCTTTTGTCGTTTTTTGTACGAGGTACTTTTTGACTTTTCGGCCAAAGTACGAGAAGAATTTTTTTTAACTTATACGGTATGAATGGATTCATAAAACATTATTTCAATGAAGCTTCCTTTACATGATTTCAAGTATATTTTTAATTAACTTATTTTTAGTTTAAAATTATATTACATGTTAACAATGGAAATTGTTTTTGAAAAAGAAAGGATATTTTCCTCAAGAATGGAGTTCAAATATTTTATCAAAATTATTTTCCATATAAGACAATATAGGGTACTATTTATATCCCTATTATTACATTGATATGATTATTTTATGATGGAATTTGTTTACGAAGTCCTTTATATTATATAATTTTTTTTATGATCTCATGTTGTTTAAGAATCCCATTTTTTTACATGGGTTATGTTATAAGGTATGATTTATGTTGTTGTGTCACACATAAGAAATGATTCATTATGAGAAGGGTAGGACCTATATCTCCCTCCAATGCATTGGGTAAAGATTTATATCTCTTGAGATAGACATGGCTAGAACAACATATTTATCCGGTTCTGTAAAACAGGACTAAAATGAGGAGTGAATTCGGTTCAGAAGTGGACTTTGTCTGCTAGGATAGTCTTGGCAATGAGTCTTGACTACTAAGAAATGATTCTCTATGATTATGTGTGTATGCCACAATGTTTCCAGGTTTTGTGTTATGATTATTGCAATCTCATTTTCACTTCTATGATTTATCCCATGTTAAGATATTATAATATTTTTTGCAGGTTAATATTTTTAAAAAGATATAATATGATTGATATTACCTTTATTTACCCTTACTGAGCTTTTGAGCTCACCCCTTTTAATGTTTTCTTTTCCCCAGGTCCGGAAGATGGATATTATGTAGAATAAGCTAAAAGGGACTCTAGATATGATGAAATAAATGGGAGACACTGTAGAAGATTTATGATCCAGTTTTTTATGTTTCCCAGTTTCTAAAGACACTATACCTATACGGTCCTTTTGTGGTTTTTGTTATATGTAGTACTAAGTATGCTTCAATTATGAAGTAATGACAACGTATGTAAAGTATGGGTCGTTTTATATATCCTGGGGAAGAGTAAAACATAAGAAGGGTGAGATCAAATGCTCAGTTAGGGTAATCAAAAGAATTAACAACTATATGTTAGTTATTAGTACCAGATGTTCATAAGGATATGATGATAAAATCAAAGTGTATGATAGAATAAAAATTGATCTCACACACATAAATACCTTCATAATCAAATATTAAAACAATTAAAATGAAATAGAAATAAAAAGATACAATCATGACACATGTGAAATCAGTATTTATTATAAGAATCATTATCACCTAATAGAAATTAATTAAAACCCTTTTTAGTAACTTAGAGAATTATATTCATAAATCCCTTTTAATTAGAACAAACATATGGATAAATTAAAATATAATCATTACCCAAACCAATAGAGTGTTATCTAGGCATACCCAACATATAAATTATAACGGGCTCACCCAACACTATCTGGGCCGCCCCAATACAAATAAATAATAATGAGCCACTTGATATCAATATTGATTACAAGAAAAATTATAAACCCATAGAAATAAATAAAAACCCTTTTATATCTTGAAACATCATATTCATATACCCTTTCAAACCTAGTTCAATTAGAATTACCATATATATAACATCTATTATAACCATTACCCAATGCATTGGATCGATATCCAGGTGAACCCATCATATAACCTATAGTGGTCACACCTAGTGTTATTTGTGTCTCCATATAGTATAAGCTGTGATAGAATCTCTTAGTGTTATCTCTTAGAGCCTAACACCTAAGATATAATGGGCTCACACAGTGCTATATGGGGCACCTCATTAATTATAATTTCCAAGAACCCCAACATGAATAATGTTTATATATATTTCTTCATAAAACTCATAGAAATAATAGTTATTGTATTTATAACTTGATTAAACAATAGAAATGATATGGATTCCATAAAAATATCTTCAAAACACAATTAAACTATTGAAATTGAATGGGTTCTATAATAATTACGTTAATATAATATTATCTTGTGTAAAAGAAAATGGTTCTATAGCAATCTCATTTAAAAAATATTAATACATCTTGAGAAAGAATGTGGATGGTATCATTACAAAATATCCCTAATTGAACATCAGTATATAATTGTTTGTTGATCTCGATCAATAGAAATACAATTACAATACGATTAAAAATATTTTGAGTAAAAATCCATTTTCATTTTGAAAACTACTTTTTAAAAACATAATAAGTTATACAAATCCAATTCTTTGAAATCCATATTTTTTAAAACGAAAAAAAACTAAAATATTAGGAGAAGAATTTTATTTAAAAATATCATTTAAAATTTACAAGGAAGCTTCAAATAAATGATGGTCATATTAGAAGGTAAATCTGTACAAGTCACAAAGAATGTTCCTTTTGAATGGATAAAATGATAGAAAAGATCCCTATCCATAAATATATTATAATATTCCATTAAAAAATTTCTAAAATGAAAAAATTGGTGAAAAAATATTTAATAAATCATTTTGAGATAGCCATTTGGATAAATATAAATTTGTAGCCTACTCTCATAGTATAGAGAGATCTTTCCTCACACTGAGATAGGTACTGGTGAATTACTAGTGCATGGAGACTCAGCAAACACTACCACACCTACTTCATTGAAAGATTATGTAAGGATGGGTAAGAACCAGGTGATAACACAAATGCACTCTAGATAAACACTAGAGTGATATGTGCATATATGATTGCCTCCACAAGACAATATAACATTAGAGATGGCCATGAAACCAATTCGTGTTGGGAATGGTGATCCAGAAGTGGGAAAGAAGAACCAAAGTTTTGGAAATAATGGCCTTGAGGGGGAATTATTACAAGTCCCTACCTCTGAGAAATTCTAGATGAAAGTTACAATTTAAAAATATGTTGAACACTGACTTTTTATAAATAAATTCACTCTACTGGATGGAACATTTTGGTCAGATGAGGCTGAAGATACAAATCCATGTAAGAATACTAAGATTACTCCACTAGAGAAAAAAATGATATATATCTCTTAAAGTATTTCCCAAGGAATTTAGATCAAAATAGTAGCTCAAATGCAGGGAAAATGTAAAATAATGGCAGAAAAAAGAAGGATCATAGAAAAATGGCACTGCAAGGGGGCCTCAGACAAGGTAAAACCCCATTAAATTATTAATATATTTTTGTTTAATTGATTGGGGCAAGGTAATTACCTAATATCCAGATCCCTTAGAAACATTATAACGACCAATAAACCCATTCTTATCAGTATTTCTAAACTAAAGATTTTATTTGTGAACTGGAATTATTTCAAATGGGAATATCTTGATTATAATTTTTTTCCCCAAAATATACACTTCTCCACCATAGACCACCAATGGGTTCTTAAACATGAAATCATAAAAATTACTACACACTGCACAAAATCTTAGAGCATCAAAATTTCATGTGATAAGTAAGGTTATGATTTTTCTTTCTCATATGTGTATTCTAGTTCATCTTACATTAGAAGAACAGAACTATTGAATGAAATTTGTGTAGTATTTGAATATATTGATCATAAGTGTGTGATACATGGATACTTCAATTGTATTTTGACACCTCAATAGAAAACCGGATAGAAAATAAATATGATTTCTTCTGTGGAAATCTATTATTGCATTGATTAATGAAACCACATTGAATACCAATTGTTGGAACCGATTTCACATCTAATAGAAACATAGTGAATGGAACACAAGTTGTAAAACATGCTATATGACTTATTAAAATGGATGAAAAATAATGATTAAAGTTGAGTATTTGTGTGTATTCTACCTAATCATAACTCGGATCATAATCAAATTCTTGTGAATGTCTTAAATACTTTGTCAAGATCGAATTCCATTCCATTCATATTTAATAACGGAAGGCTTTTGACTCTAATATATAGATATCCTTTGGTAGATGATGAGAAATTTAACCCCACTGGTACTACTTTTTTTAATTTGGCTATGAAATTAATACATTCCAATGGTTTACTTGGATATTGGAGTATAAAATCTTTCAACAAGCTTGATCTATAAATTAAATATAGTGAGGAATATCTTTCATGCTATCAAATTTAGAGGAAACATCAAGACACTCCTCCCAATATAGAAATTTAATATTAAAAATGATTGATGATCCCCTTATGATAAATTAATTTCTTCATAAAAATAAATTGAATATTAAATGGATAATGGATTGAGATAGAAATTCAAAATTATTTCACTGATTGCACAAGGATAGTTATGAAAAGTCCAGAACCAATAGAATCTGCATAAGTGGTTGACTATAAACTACTAAAAATGATACTTCCTAGGAAGTGGTGGATTATTTCAAGATTCTCTACTTTGATAATGGAAATAAAAACATTCAAAAAATGATAGACAACTTTGATGTTTGTGTTGAGGAGAATAAAACTAAATTCTTGTTATGCATCCGTCCAAGGATAATATCAATGTAATGTTATTCATTCTTAACATGGAATGTTCCCCTATCCCTAATGGATTTACTAACAAGTTATACAGGTTTTAACGAGAAATTTTTCAATATTTCATAACCCTAGTGATAATGTAATTTTCACCCTCTCTTAAATGTTGCATGGATTTAATTTGAATTTCATTGTTATAGTCCCTAGGAAATAAATTTATCTTCACATTAAATACTTCAGGCCTTTTTAACTGGGAAATACTATTCCCAATATCTTTATTAAAATCATCATGATGAGGATAGGTAAGATTAAAATGAACTATTTTAATATAAACCAGTTTAGTTTGGTCCCTGGGTGGAACATCTAGAGTTTTATTTTAATAGACTCAGGATGTATGAATCTTTTCAATAGGAAGACGAAATGAGGAATTTTTTTTCTGTAAATTGATAACTCCAAATCCATTGATGTGTTAAACCACAGTTTTCTAATTGATTTCATTAGAGGATATGGAATCTTAAATGATGTCATAAAAATTTTTAATGTCATTTTCAACTTCTCTAGGTTTTTCATCCTCTTAAATGGAACCTCAATGGTATTTTTTTATTGTACAAGGGGTTTGAGATAGGGTGACTGAATTTAATGAAAATCGTTTCCCATTTTTGAAGACTATTATATCAGTGTATTAATGATCTGTCTGAAAATGTACTTTATTTACCAATCATGGATGGCATGAATAGAAAGTTTCCCTCACATCTTCTATAGTTTGATAATATCCTTATATTTAGACAAGGCTCAAATAAAACCATAAATTTCATTAAATATATTTTAATTCACTATGAGGAGGTGGTTGTTCAAAATATATGTTGGGGTAAATCTTTGATTATTTTTGGTGATGGAATAATGGGCTGTAAAAATAGAATAGTAACTAGACTTTGGGTTAATAAGTAGTCTATATTGATCATTTATTTTGGTGGTCACCTATTCTGGGGAATGTTCAAGAGACAGTATTTTGAGTGAATATAATCCAATATTTTGAATCAAATGGCCAGGTGGAAAGAAAATCTATATCCATGGGTGGAAGGGTTTTCCTTATCAACACTATGATCATATCCATGTTTGTGTACTCTTTATCAATTCATATATGTCCAATAGGTATTATCAATGAAATCTAATTCATAATTAGAATCTTTTTAAAGACTAGAATGACTTATGAAAGGAAATTATTTATTATTGCATGGAAGGAGTGTCTTAAACCTACTAATAAGGGAGACTTATGGGTTAAATAACTCATAATCATTAATTATGGTCTAATTCATAAATTCACATAGACACTAATCACCAACAATGCATGTAATGATTTATTTTCCACCAGATTATAAGGGATACTTCAAAATGGATATAATGACTATCTAACATCCCATATTTGGCCTGTGATTATTCAATATATTCATCAAATCTTGTTTGAAACATAGTAATTGGTATATAAAGACTCCAACTTCAACTATTGGAAAAATAATTGTCTAGGAAAACCATTATAGGATATTGTGAGGATACCCATGGATTCATTACACATGATCATTACTTATTTTCTTACACAACATCAAATCCATGAGAGTCTAGTGGCTATAAAAACTAATATGGAAATTCAAAGTTATGATTTTATGGATTATGACACCATCATATGGAAATAAAATTATTGTGGTCTCTTTATATTAGGGTTCCATACTAGTTGGAAAGTAGATAGACCACTAAAACACCAAAATGGATTATAGACACCGAAGAACCATTCACATTGCCCTCTTGATTTTTTATTATATGGTGAATCTAAAAAAATCATATTTCTACTCATCATCAGATCAAGAAAATAGGGAAACACATCGTTGTAGTATGAACTCTTTGCTTAAAGGCTAAGGAGGATGTACATAACTTATTTTTTGACTAGTATGTTTTCCTAAAAACATATGGAATATGATAGATATTTTTTGAATGACCTTTGATACTCAGTTCTAGGTACCCAAACTACTTTAGGGGATTTCCATTACTGGCTATAGTGGATAGATATATAATCTCCTCCAAGAAGTAGTGGCTTCTATATTTTCTATTGTGTGGACAACAAATAATTCCAATCTGTTCAATTATTAAGTTCCATCTATTCACAGTGGCATGATTTTTTTACCCAAATAGGCACATATTACTTCAATAGTAAAAACATGAGGTATATTAATTTAATATGATAATCCTAAATATATGAATCTCTTGGGTGTGACATGTAGACCCAAGAAATGGAAATTTATAAAATATATAATATGGAACCCCCACAATTATCTCCTAGATCATGGTCTATGTGGATGGAGTCTCTTATGGCATGTTGGTTCCCTTAGGCTATAGAGGTGTATTAAAGACCTACCATGGTTGTGATAAGGGTGGTTTCTACCACAACATCCGAAATGGAGTATCCTATAAAGATAAGTTTTGGGACGTTTTGTATATAGTCAGGTATTCTATTCAATATAACTAGATCATTTTCTGGATTGATTATGACTCAAAAATATCATTCGAGACATTGAAAACAATATCATGGAATAAACCATAGAGAATTCGTCCTTATTGGATTGAATGTCTGCAGAATATCACTCGACGTAACATTATAATATCACATGAATATAGAGAGGAAAATGAAGTAGTGGATTTCCTATCGAAGAATAAAATCATAGGGATGAACATTATGTGGACTTTTATGACCCGTGACTATTGTGGTCCACTCGTGAGGGTGGATACTGATGGTGTAATACACACCTCTATTTGTAATAATACCGTATAACACTTATCATTCCTTGATATTTTTTTTAATAAATTTAGATTAGGGATGGATTAAACTGGACCCTAATCATTTCAGAATATCATCATTAAAATGTTTACAGAATTTATTTTTTTTATAAAATATGTTTTTGGATGAAAAAATATTTCAAACTAAAGAGACAAATAAATTAGTTTTTTCGTAAAAACATTCTCTAAAACATTTAAATAACAAATTGTGAGAAATTGGTAATATTAATTGTAAATATTATGAATTTCCATATTATAATAAAATTAATTTGTTTCATGATATATATATCATAATATATCATCATTGGATACATAATCATAATCAATCCCAATAAACGATGAGATTTTAGGAAAATACTCGTACTACTTTTGTTACATGGAATCAAAATCCCCATGAAAGTATCAAAAATATAAAAAATTCTTATATTATAATGAAGATAAAGAGATTAATTAAATAAAATTTCAATTAAAGAGTGTATACACCTCATAAAAGAAGATTGGTGTATAACATAACATTTGTATCAAATTAAGAAAATTATGAAAAAAAATACCTTACCGCATTGGTAACTTTGAAACTAATAAAACCCCATGAAAGATAGATGATAATATGGATATGTAAATACAAATATATTTTATTATATGAATAAAAAAATACATTCAGGGGGATTTTATACACTACACAGAAAAATTAAGTGATGAAAATGGCATGTATCCCACAGAAATAAGAGTGTGATAAAAAACCCTTACCGCAAGTCTAACTTGTCATTTGTTTGTTTATATTCCTAAATAAAAAAATCATGTTGCTTATTTAAATTATTGATAAAATTTTCATTTTTATTATTAATTTAATTTTACTTATTATCATGTTATATACAATTACATAATTGGTTAGCTTTACGTTGTATTTTGTTTACCATATTCATCTTATGCATCAAAAATGACTTTGGTAGGTTGAATATAGTCAAAGATGTCATTATTTAAACATATGAAAAATAATAATAATTATTTATTTATCATATTTCTATATAAATTTTACGTTATTAACCAATAATGAAATATGGTAATTAAAAATGAACTAAAATTATGATTATAGAGATGGTATGTCATTAGTACGCCTGAGTAACGTTCCAATTTTTCAATGATCATTTTAGAAAGAAGGTATGTAATATTAAATATTTAAAAAAGATCATAATAATGTATTAGTTAATGATATATATTTATATATATCATTTTTGTTCTGTGGTGGTGAATAAAAATAATCCCATCACTTTGAGGATGTGGTAGTCCACATATCCTTGGAAGACATTATCATTTTTTAGTGAGTGATATGGTAAAAAAAGATATAATATATTTGAAATATAATAAATATTTAATTAATATAATAACTAGTGTCATTTTTATCACATATATTTATTATATTTACCCATATATTCATCCATGTAACATGTTATTTAATAACGAATCACATTTCTTCACAAGATGGTAGTCTTTTGTACACACAAGCAATATTATCATATCCTTGATGAATAAAAAGTAAAAAATACATATGATATAACCATTCCATTGGTATAATTATTTTATAAAAATAATTTATAAACATTGTTTCCATCGTTATTTCTATCCTTTATTGGTATTAAGGTAAAAATGAACGGCATCACTTTGTGATGCGGTAATCTTCCATACACACAAATAATAATTTCATAACCTAATTAATGGATGTGTCTATAGTTTTACGTCATAAAAATAACATAAAACATATATTTATATTTATTATCCATAGTTTATTAAATAATAATGTTAAAAGAATAGTTTAATAGGGTGTAAAATGAAATATAAAAAAATAGAAGTTAATGAATGTTACATCTTCTTCTGGTAACTCTTTTTCCATTGCCCGAACAACTTTTGATTGTTTGATTTCTGCCCAAAATAAGAATTATATTATAAGGTTAATGGATTTGAGATATTAATTATTATCATATTTTCTTATCCAAATAGATTTAGTGGTTTCAATACATGAGGAGAAGTGGTTACCTTTTATAAGTGAGGTGAGTGAATAGTTTTAGTTTTCTGAATGAGTTAATTCTACCCACATTTATTACATGAAAAATACCGCAATAATGAAAAAAATAATAATAAAAATAATATTTCAAAAAATTTCCATAAAATGGGTTTTCAGTAATATTATTGGGCATTCTCCCCCATTATTAATGTTTAACCACTCAGTAAAGTCATTTTTACATTTATCTCTATAATTAATTTTAACTATTTTCACTCCTAATATTAGTATAAAATTAGATTTTTATATTATAAATTTTAATTTATTTTTATTCTAAATATAGAATATTGTTTTCTAAATTCAATTCTCATATTGGGAAAAAATTAATTTAATATTAATCTCGCAGAGGCGGTAAGATAGTAGGTTTTTAATAATTGTGTTTTTTAGAAAAAGGAAATTCTATATTAATTTTATGAATCATAGTAAATAAGATAAGAAAATAAACCAATATTTAATGATATATATTCTATACAATTCATCTAAATTATCCCCCATTATGGATTATTTTAATTAATTTAAAACGAGAAATATTATGAATTTTAAACTAGTTTTCAGCCAAAGCTATTTTTAAATCCCAAAACAAACATATACTAAAAACAAATATTAATTGGACTAAAGATAAAATATGTTATTTTCAAAATATTAAAAACATATTTTTACCTTTAAATTACAAAATTTAATGAAAAGAAAATACTTTTTAACCAAAAATCATTATTTTTAACTATTCACCAAAAAATTAATATTTTATAAAAAACAAAAAACATTAACAATATATAAACTTGGATAATTTGATTTAATAATGAAATTATGTGTTTAACTAATTGTTTAAAAAAATTTAAAATTTTTTTTAAAAATATTTGTGCCATGAAAAGGGGACAAAACGGTTTTTTTAAGGAAAAAATATGTAGTTTTAATTGAAAAATTGGGTATATTTTTATATCATGTATTGGGAAATCAAGGGAGCAATTTTATACATTATATTGAATATATTATATATAAATATCCTTAATAAAATCCAAAAAGATTGATTATTAAATTTTTTTTAAAAGACTCTTGTGTGCATTGAATTTTTTATAAAGAAATTTACCTTTATTTTCAAATGCTTTTTATTTTATTTTAATTAATTTTTCATCGTGTAATTCATTATATATACATGTGTAAACAATTTTTTTATAATTCAGTTAAATTGTTTCACACTGTCCCTTTTAATAGCTAGGTCACAATTGTAATATATATTACGGGTCATTTATGATTGGTGTTACATGTTGAATACGCTATCAAACATGAAAAATCTCAATGTTGGGTGTGACACAAGGTAAACATGGTGTTTAATGTACTTCAAGCATAATATAGTGTTTCATGTACTTTTTTCTATCTAAAATAATTTATTGTTTTAATATACATCGGTTTTACATCCTCCCCCCTAATTAATTACATCTGTGTGATTTGAACATTACCTCGACAATCAAATATTGCAAATTGAAAATAATTTTATTTAAACCTACATCATAAAAATGGTTAAATAATTCTCTGAATAAGAGAAAAATGTACTTATAATTTTCATATCAAATAACATAAAACCTGGTTTCTATCAAGTATAAAATATTTGGGAGTTGAATAAAAGTGTAAAAAATTATAGAAAGTGATTGGGGTCACGTACCCCAAAAAAGTGAATGATCAATGTAATGTTAAGGTCCTCAAAACTAGAAATATGTGTGGATTAAAAAGAACTCTAGTTCAAAAAAATTGAACGTAAAAAGAAAATAATATTTTTATGATCCTTTTTATATATTTTAGTAGTCATCATACGATCTATGCTAATTGAATATGGAAATATACTTACATGATGTGTATAATTTCATCAATCAACCAATTTCCACAAAAATCTCATCTTTTTCTCTAACAATGTGTAATATGAATGAATTTGTTTCATTCATAAATTAAAAAATCATATTTTCAACACCACATAAATATAAATGAATTATAATAAATCTCTCATGTCTTTAAACAATAACTTAAACAAAAACGGTTAGCACATGTTAGGAAAATTATCTAAATAAATAAACCTTAAAAAATTAGCATCCAAATTTCAGAATTAATACCCAATGTTTAAATAAGATCATTACATATATTACTATCCTTAAAATTTCTTTAATAATTTCCTTATAATGTTAAAAATAAGAAATAATATATGTATTTGATCATATATTCTTAGAGGATAAATCAACTATAATTCGAAAAATAAAATATCATATATTTATAGAAAAAAATATTTAACTAAAAATATTATATACGTACTAGGATATCATGTAGGCTAGTAGTAACCAAAGTATGCATTCCTATCTTCGGTTGTGGATTCAAGCCCTATTTCCTTATAGGATGTGATGGGTTATCACCCAGCCATCAGGTTTTCCTTTTTTCATTAGACATGGGAAAAATAGTTTCTCCATTAAGAAAATTCATATTTATACTATGGTTACAAATACCTAAACCCAATAAAATTACTCCAAAAATTGTCCTTAATCACTTTATTATCTAATAAATTAAAACATAACTAGGGTGCCTATGACTTTGAACATTTGATTACTTATGAGATTATAGACCTATGATGGTTCCATAACTCTTAAGATAATCTCACATGAAAACATCCTAATATCCAAATTTATCTAAACCCTGCTCTGAAACCAACTATAACATCCCAGAACCCTCACTCCTAGATCTGATGAAATATTCATAACCATTCCGTTTTTGACTTTGATACCAATGAAAATGAACCATTTTTTCCCTATAAAACATACAAAATTAAAATGAAATATTGGTTCACTTAGCCACCCATGGAACATTTATTATCAGTGTTTTAGGGAATTATAGATAACTCATATCAAATTTCATTCATAAAAAACTATTTCATAAAGAATAATATCATCTCCTGTTATACCCATCTTTTCTTATTTCACATTACATCAATAACATCATACATATGAAATACCTTCTATAAATAACTCATTCAAACATAATATTTATAACCTGGGGAAGAATAAAACATAAGAAGGGTGAGATCAAATGCTCAGTTAGGGTAACCAAAATCATTAACAACTAAATGTCATTAATTAGTATAAGAAGTTCATAAGGTTATTATGATAAAATCAAAGTGTATGATCGAATAAAAAATTAACTCATACCCATTAAAACTAGCCTAATCAAATATGAAAACAATTAAAAGGAAAGGGTAGTAAAAAAGCAATAATCATAACACATGTAAAATTAGTATTTATTATAAGAAACATTATAACCCAATTGAAATTAATTAAAACCCTTTTTAGTATCTTATTGAATAATATTCCAAAATCCCTTTTAATTAGAACTACCATTATGTTGAATTCAAATAAAATCATTACCCAAACTAATGTATTATTATCTAGGAATACCCAACGTATAAGTTATAACGGGCTCACCCGACACTATCTAGGTTCCCCTGATGTATAAGATGAAAGGTTCTCACCCATCACTATATGGGAAACCACATTATATAAACATTTCTGGGATAAACCTATGCAATCTAGTTCACCCCATCATATAAATTTAAATGGTCTCACCCAATGCAATATGGGAAACACCATCTTATGAGTTTTCACATGATTACCAAACACTATCTATGCCAATTCATTGTATATAATGTCCTAAAATCTCTACATGATTTAGGTACATAGATATTTCATCATAAAACTCATGGAAACAATAATTATTCAATTTTTAACATGATTAACCCATAGAAAAGAAATTGGTTCCATACCAATCTCTTTGAAACATTATCATCCATTGGAAAACAAATGGTTTTAATAACAATCTCATTGCAAAATAATTTTGTCATTAAAAAGAAACGGGTTCCAAAATAATCTCATTAAAATAATCCTAATCCATCTGGATAATGAATATGGATAATATCATAAAAGAATAACCCTATTGTATAATATATAACAATCGGTGTTTTGACATTGATGAATGGAAATATAAATAAAATTTCACTAAACACATTTTGAGTAAGACACCAATTTTATTTTTAAAATAACTTTTTAAAAACATAAATCATTTTAAAAACCTATTTCCTTGAAAAACAATTTTTTTAAAAAATCCATAATTATTGAAAAATATTCATAAAAAATAACCTTATAAATATTCGAATGAAGCTTCAATGGAAGCGTGGTTATTTTGGTAAGTAATCCATACATTCCATAATGAACATTCTGTTTTCATGATAAAAGGCTTATAAAATTACCATTTTCAGAAAGCGGAAAGAAGATTAATTTGAAATTAATTTTTAAAAAGAAAAAATTGGGATTAAATTTATTTAAAATAAAATAAATTGTGAAAAATGTTTTTTAAAACATTTTTATGTAACATGTTTATAAATGAAAGAATATTTCCAACCGAGGAAAGAAATTTATTAATATTTAATAAAACAATAGTTTCTAAAACATTTTAAGTACCCAACGATGGAAGAAACTGTACTATTACTAGTAAATATAATTAATATCCATAGAAGAAGAAACATAATGTTTTTAATGATATATAGATCATATAATCTCATCATTTGAAGGATAATCATACAAAGTATTCATAAACAAAGAGATTGTAACAAAATACTATAACTACTTTTCTAACATTAAATCATAACCCTCATAAAAGAATAAAATTAAATTTGACTTATATTATAAACAAATAATGATATTCAATATATAACATGTAAAAATATTATTTTATACACATCATAAAATTTGATAGGTTTATAACATAACATACATATTAGAGAAGGAAAATGGATACATAAATCCCTTATACATTGGTAAATTTTAAATTTTAGACCTCATGAAAGATATAGCCTAAAATAGATAGGTAAATCGCAAAATATTTCGGTATAATAATCATAAAATAAATTCATGTGCATTATATACACCACACTCAGAAATTTGATGAATATTCCATGTATCTCATAGAAAAAATGTGAGATGAGAAAAACCAATACCTCGAGTCCAACATGTCACTTGTATCTTTATAATTGTGAAAAATATACCTGTGCTAATTATTAAAATTTTGATAAATATTTTTTATTTTACTATTAATTTTATTTCACTTATAGTTATTTTATATATAATTACTTAATCAATTATGTTTACTTTAGATGTTTTGTCCAAATTCATCTTACGTGGAAAAAATGACATTGTTAGGTTTAATATGTTCATAAACATCATTATTTAAACATATCTAGTATAATAATCATGATATAATTATAAAATTTATATATAAATTATACCTTTTAAACACATAAATTTTTTTGATATGAATTATAAACTAACTTAATGATCATAGAGATGGTAGATTGTACTTATGCATGAGTAACGTTTCCATTTTTCAAGGATCATTATGGGAATATGGTAAGTAAAATTTTATATTTCCATAATTATCATTATAAATAAATATTCAACTATATATACATATATATCCTACATGGGATATAGTATTTAAAAAAATAATCATATCGTTTCAAGGAGGTTGTAGTGCACTCATCCACAAACAATGTTGTCATTTTTTCAGAGACAAAAAAGATAAAATGAAAAAGATATATAATATTTCTAGAATGAAAATATATCATTAATATTTAATCTATATCAAATATATTAATTATATTTTCCCATATAACCTTCCATGTAAGGAATTAGGGAAGAAAATTACATCACTTCGCAAGGCAGTATTCCACCGTTCACAAGAGAGACATTATTGTGTCCCTTATGAAATGAAAGATAAAATGGTATATAATATATAATTAATAAAAATGAATAATTATGTTATAAATATCATATATAGACATTAATTAAAAAATTAGTCCCAACCATTAGAGATGGTAATGTAAAAAATGAATGACATCGTTTCGGAAGGTAGTAGGCTGCCAAACACACGAACAATGATTTTTTAACCCATTTTATGGAAGTGTGTGTTTTTTTAGGTCATAAACATACAATAAATAGATATAATTACATTCAAGATACTGAAGTTTTTATATAATAATAGTATGTCAAAAAATTAATGGGTTTGAAAATTAAATAAAACAGAAGTGCATGTGGTGAATGTTACCTCTTCTAAGGGTAACTCCTTTTGGTTTTCACTAAAAGACTTTTTTGGTTGGATGTATTCAATATTAAGGTTTATAAGATGATAGTATGGTATTTTAAATGTTATTATTATTTTTATTGGCTGATCCAAATGGATTGACCAGTGTAAAGATAGGAGGAGTGGTTGGGGCATATTATAACTGAGGTGAGTGGCACACTTGTCATTTCTGGAAAGAGTGAATTCCACACACATTTATTTCACATCAGAATTCACCGATAATGAAAAAAACAAAATAACATAAGTAATAAGGTATGAATATGTCAATAAAATGTGTTTAGGATTGTTTTCTAGGTAATTTTCCTCCTTAATCATAAATGTTAACCACTAAGTAAACTCATTTTTACTTTAATCGCTATAATTAATTTTAATGGATTCCAATAACAAATTTGGTAAAAAATTAAGGTGGAATTATTAGATATTATAAATTATTATATTTAAAAATATTTAACACATTTTTATGAATTCAATTCAGAGAAGTGAAAGACATTAATTTAGTATTAATCTTGCAGATGTGGAAAAAAAGTTGGTTTTTATGAAGAGTACTTTTTTATAAAAAGATGATTCTATATTAAAAATATGACTACTAATATTTATTTTATAAAACTAAATTAAATTTTACTTACATATAATAGAAAGATTTTATAATAAAATTATACAATATGGAATATTTTAAATAATTAAATAGGATAAACATTATGCATTTTAAGACAGTTTTTTAGAAAAACCGTGTTTTTTAATCCGGAAAACAATATTTTACTAAAACCCAAAATTATGTGGCTTGAATATAATTTTTTTAGGTAAAATATATTTGAAATATATTGGGTCTTTTAAAATACTAAATTTATAGAAAATAAAATACTTTTTAAAAGAAATCTATATTTTTCATTATTCCCTAAAAATCAATAGTTTTCAAAAAAACACATAAATTTCAGAAAAATTAGATTTTGATATTACGATTTCAAAAATGATGTTTATTTTATACAAGTAAATTTACTATAATTTTTGGAAATTAATTTTAAAATAATTTATAAAATAGTGAATTTTTTTTTTAACAAACTATATATTTCGATGCCAAAATTGGATTTTTTAATATCATTTATAGAAAACACAACGGATGAATGTTAAATTTTATATTGACTATATAATATATATTTAATCTATATAATCCAAAAATAGTGATTGTTGAAATTTATTAGTATCAAACTAACTTTTTCACATTAATATATTTTTTTTTTCAGAAATTGATTTCCTTTTATTTTACAAAAGGTTTTATTTTAATCTCTATTGGACTGTAAAAAATTCATTATATATATATATATCTGTGTGTGTCTGTGTAAACAAAATTTTCATAATTATATTAATTATTTTTATACCCACCATTACAACTGAAATTCTATTAGGTATATATATATCACGGGGTGTTTATATTTGGTGATGTGTACTAAATACACTATCGAACATAAAAAATCATAGGGTTACATGTAATGCAATATAAAATGGGAGTTGTGTATAACATAATATAAATATATTGATTAATTTTCATTATGCTATTGAATATAATTTTCTTCTTTTAAAATACCATGCTTTTAAAATTCATGAGATATTGGTCATAAAATTCCATTATTGAAAACTTAATCATAAACAATCCTGATAAAAATTGATAATGAAACATAAATCCCTTATAAATTTGGAAATATTTATATCCAAAACATATTAAAGTGATATCTATAAATGGATTTTTAAATCTCCAATATTTTTTATTAAATAAAAATAAAATAAAATAATGGGAAATATATACACAACACCATTGAAAAAAACTGGTCAATTTGGAATAAGGCTCACATAAATAAAAGTGATATGAGAGTCTCTTACCTATAGTTCTACCATCATCAAAAGTTTTCTAAGAACATAAGTAATAATGATAAATTTTTTATAATTATAAAATATTATAATTTACATACTTATAATATCATATAGTATCCACCTATAACATTTAATCATGATTTTATTAATACTTCCTTATTAAAATCATTATTTTCATGTGTTAATTGATTCATTTTTCATGAGAATTTTGGTTCGGTAGTTTGGATCATTTTACTTTGGTCATGGTTCCATCATATATGTAATTTTAATATTGATATAAATTTCATAAGTATTCAATATATATTCGTTGATCCATCATTAAAAGATTGATAATAAAAAATAAATTATATTGTTCATGTAGACAGTTGTGCATACGTAAGCATGGATGTTGTTTTTACTTTTTGAAAGATTGAATGATAAAAACTAAAATTATAATAAACCATTAAATAATAATAATTTTCTTATATTTATATTTTATATATTCATTAAATCTATCCTTATTTCCATTCTTGTCAATAACGAAAAAATAATTGCATTTATTCGTGTAGGTGGTAGTCTGCACGTATGCACGGGCAATAAAATAATTTTTAAATGGATTAAAATGAAAGAAAGTAGATATTATATTATAATTAAAAAATCATATTTATACAATAAATAACATTAAAAAACTTTAAACCCATCATAATAAATATCCATGTAATGTAGTGATGAAAAACGAATTAAACCGATATGTGGAGATTGTATGTTATAGGTATAAATGAGTAATGTATTCACTTTCTATTGGATAAAAATAAGGTTGATAATGTAGATAATAAAAATTATGTTTACTTAATATAGTGAATTAATTATTTTAGAATGTATACCATGTATTTATAAGATGTATAATATGAAATAAAATTGAAAACACTCGGTTAAGAACTAATCCTATTTGTTAGGAAACCTCCTTTAGTTTACACCATAATCCTTGAAAGGATTATCTTTTGGGAAGAAAATAGGATATGGGTTATTTTTATGAAAAATATTAACGTATAATGTTATGTTTTATCTGATATATATGGCTAAAAATTTTAAGGAAGAGAGGAGAAGAGTTGTCCTCTTAATAGTTTGGGGAGGGGCACTCTTGGAATTACATTAAGTATTAAATTATTAAAAAATATTTTTATAATCAGGTGAAATAAATTTACTTATTATAATTATATGATGATTATAATTTGAAATAATCTTATACAATAAAATTTATAAAATTATATATGATTATTTAACCATTGTCTTTTGGTTTTAACCCCCATTAATCATTTGGATAATTACCACAAAATCAAATTTTTATACAAATTCATGAACATGAATGATACAATAAATGGATAATTTACCCAAAAATGAACTCTGGATGATTTTTTCAACCATATAGAATTCAATTACATGATTATATGGATTTTGAAAATTTTGAATCCATGAATTAAATATTGTTTATTATAAAATATTGGTAATGTCATTTTGGAAAATTCCTGAAGTATTATAATATAATATGTGTATAATTTGTGAAAAATTGTTCCAAAATGAAATTTATTATATTATATGGAATATATGGTCTAATATAATCAAAAAAACAGTTTAACAAGTTTTTATATCATTTTGTACCAAATAATTTGGTTTAACCTCTTAATTAATAGATTTTAACATTAATCGTGGTAATGAGATTTTCAATATTAAATGTAAATTTTAATTATATTTTTTAAAAAAATTCTCTAATGGAAATGGGATGAATATATAGACCATTTCTCGTCCAAATTGACCTACATAAATATTTTTTAACTTTTTTATAATTTAATAAAATGTATTTAACATTAATATTATTAATGTCTTCTTATGAAAAATTCAACGAATTTGACATGAAAATAACAATGTAAAAATTGAATTCCATTATAATCAATTAAAACATACTTAATAATTTATATTAATCTAAATAAAAATTTTAGAAAAATTATTCATCCAAATTTTGTTACTTTTAATATTTTTTTAATATTTTATAAAAATGTCTTCTAATTGAGAAAAAAATTTATCGATGTTGCAGAAGTATTTACTGTATTTATTCAATCACAGGAAAATGATAATTAAATTACAGTGATAAAAAAATTAATTTATCTACAAAATAATCATTTATAACATAACTTGTCGTCTTATTATACTTATGTAAAAAAATCAAAGATATTAAAGTCAAGGGAGTTATATTTTGTATTTATTATTTTGTTAAAATAACATAAATTTCAACATCAAAGATAAATGGGACCAAGTGGAAATGTAGTAATGAAATGGATAAACATTAAAAAAATTACTCACAAAATAGTATAAAGTAAATTTTAAGTAAAATTTTAAACCCTTACGCAATGTATTATCCTGGGTTTTCCCATTTTTCCATTATTGTGGAGATAAATATTTACCATGGTTACTATTTATAAGGACCAAAACATAATGGGGGATATTTTCCAGTTTTTGTACTCATGATTTAAAATATAAAATCTATTATTTTTTTGTAAATTCATTAAATTTTTGTAATTTATTTTAAAATTATACCCATAAAATACGATGAGAATATGTTTTTCAAAAAAAAAATTTGAAGTATAAAATGTTTTTATACCAAATCAAACATAGAATTAATTATAAAGACATTAATTGGGTTTTTAACAATAAAAATTAAAGTATTTTACTTTTTAAAATATTTTAAAAAAAATTAATTTGGTAAATTTTTTTAATGAAAATCTAGATCTCAATAAAAAAATTACTATTTTTGACTATTCACCAAAATAAATCATTTCAGGAAATTATCAAAAATTCAATCTAAGAAAAGAATGAAATTTTATTAATAAATATTAAGTTCCATTTTTAAAATGTTTTTTCCAAATGTTTCATATGTTAATTATAAGTTAAACTCACAAAATGATATAAAAAATATTTTTGATGAAAAGGCATTTTTGAAGCATTAAATAGCTTCACTAAAAAGTGAGGGGTCATTTCAGAAGCACAAGTCATTAAATTTTTATTGAGTGTGAATATAATAAAATTGTTTTATAATGTGGTTACTAATATTATTTCCCTCTAATTCAATGACAATGTAACATTTAAATAATAATATTTGTTTAATATATCTCAGTTTAATTAAAGCCCGTTGTTACATGTTAAGAATGTTATCACGCTTATTATTATTTTAACTAACTTTAAAGGGTTTTATAGTAATTCAAATTACAATTATATTAAAATTATTATTTTTAATCAAAATGAACGAATTATATATTAAAATCAATATAAAACAAATTCGGATATTTTAAATACATAAATGGAAAATGATGTTTTCTATCAAATCAGTATTTTCTCACTATTCATGGAAAAATTATTCTTGTCATAAAAATAGAAAAAATTCACATTAATTTTTTTTATATAATCAGATATTTAAAAATAGATATATTTTAAGAATAAAATTTCTAAATGTGGATGAAATAAATTATAATTTATTCAAAAAATTCAATTAAGAATATTTTAAAAGAAAAATTATTTTTAAAGAATAAAATGGATTTATTCTCACTCCGTACCTAATAACCATAATTAAATGGATGATAAAATATTTAATTGAATAATGTATATATATATATATATCATTAAAACTATTAATAAAAAACGAATTAATTAGTTTATTAAAACAAAAACACATTGTGCACAAAAATACAGTTTTATTAAAAATTACCCCTTTTGACTAAAAATTAATTTTCTATTAACATAATACCCCTTTTAATGGTTGACGTGAAACCCAACTCAACATAAAGTACATAAAGAATAAAAGTTGTTCCATAACGAACACAAATCCATAAGCAACCCAGATCAAGTCTAAAATGAGAAACCCCACATAGGCATCAAAAACATTACGTCTGGATTCCTCCTTCTCATCGCAGCTGAGCTAGATGTCCCGTGCTGAGGTGCATGGGCCTGGTACTAATTGAAATTTCAATACCCTCTCAAACATCCTAATTTGGATAGCAATGGTCTAGTGAAAAATTCCTACTCTAAAACACATATGGAGAAGTCCATTGAAGAAGATACAGATGCATTGTCCCGTGAACCACATAAGAGAGACCACAAAACAGATTCGCACTATCAAAAAACCAATTCACTCCGGAAACCCAAAAGACACAATCGCTATAAGATAGTTCTACTGAAGGATCACATGAGGCTCCCTCTTACATTGCACTTGCATATGAGAATCCCAGAAATCCATACGCATTAATATGCGTGAATCCAAGACAAGGCATCATAGAATTGGATGACCCAGTAACCACACCAATGGAGCATTGATGATGTGGGGCTCCAAGCTGATCTAGACTAGAAGCGCCACCCTAGAAATGAAAATGATAAGATATGGGCCGAGAAAGAAAACATTGTGGATGAAAAATCAAGAAAACTCAGAGGAGGTGGAGGATATGGAAACCTGAAAGAACAATGAGAAGGGCCACACCAACGACGACGCTATAAAACAAACATCAGATCAACCAACATCAAACAAAAACCCCAAATCTAATTTCCCCACACACCTGGCTTAATGAATCATGAAAACATATTAATGATTGTAGGGTGGATAAAAAATGAGCGCACTATCCTCCCCCGTCTGAGCCATTCTTGAGATGATTCCAATCCATGCCATAAAAAATCTAGAGAGCCATGATAGATTTATGTTGAGTTAATACCAATCGACACTGTATTTACTATTCAAATCATAATTTTTTCATAAGGTTTGTTTCTCATTCATTCTTATTATGTTGATTTTTTATCTATCACTCTTCATCTCTATCTCTCATAACATGATTTATCTCCTTTATATACATGACATTTAATTTCGTCAATATATTGTATATTATATCGACTATTTATATGATATGTTTTGTATTACTAACATAACCACATACCAATTACTAAATATGTTGTCAATTATAAGGATTTTTTCTTAGAGAGTTATTCTATTTTTAAACTATATATATATAGACATTCAATAAACAATACATTTAAATAAATTTATTTATTTATTAAAAAATAATGTTGATATTTTATTCAACTACATAATCATTTATTCATAAGGTAAATTAGTAGATCTTATTTAGTGATGACTGGGGACTAGAATTATATATTTCCTTGATGTGTCGTTAGGAATCATGAGAGAAATTAGTTTGGGTATTTGGTGTATATGTGGTGATTAATTAATAATTTCTTTGAAGGAGTTCTTTATGGTTTAGATTATCTATATTTTTTTTCATGATGCATTGCTGGAATAAATTATCAATAATGTATCGACATGTGGTCTTAAATGATTGAATTATATTTTTTGTTTTTGAATGAGGTCATGATTTTATGAATTAAATATTTGGGATTATGCATTTCATTAAACTAAAATTAATTATTTGTGTCTATGTAATTATTTACATTATTATGTTATCCATGGATAAATGCCATTCTTGTATTATTAGATATATGTATCATTTTTTATTATTTATTTCACCAATATTATTCGTGCATTATTTATTCCACGAATTCAAATGTTGTATGCTACCTGTTACTAAGAATAGAGGATCACACCTATAATTTATTATAATTTTACCTAGGGTAATAAATAAGAGTACTATGAATGATTCAAGGATGAACGAAGATGAATAATAATGATAGAAAACAAATTATTCTGAAGATAATGTACACTTAGTAAAATGTGATAATTTTTGTATGTAATGTGATTTCTAAAGTTCTAAAACACTAAAGAATTGACCTTGGTATATATTAAATGAAATATTTTTTGTATAAAATTTAATTAATGGATCCTTACTATTCTGGGTGTTATGGTTGGTATAAAATAAATTTATAGATAAATTTAGAAGTTAGGATGTTCTAAATTATCAGTAATTTATAACATTCAGATACCATCATGGGTTAATATTTTTAAGGGTGGTAATAAGTTCATAGTTAAAGATACTCATTTGCGGTCTTATGTGAAAAGATTTTATGGTGAATGATGATATTTTATGATATATTTATGGTATTTTATATGGAATATATAATTGAGTTATATATAACACATAGGTTTATATATGATTTAGTGTGAACATAACTTTGGTTATTTGGGAAAATGATATTATAAATATGGGGACATAAGATGAATGTTATAGAATACCCTTTGGATTTTTATGTGATTTTAGGTTGAGGTAACTACGGTTATTTGAGACTGTAGTTATTTTATTTATGGTATAATATTTTAGTGATATATATAACTTTTTGGATTGAAATATTATTTAGTGGTAGGAAATTATAGTTATATTGGAGGAATCTCACTAATTTTTTTTGATATTAATGATTAACTTATATATATAAAAATATATTTTCTATTATGTGATTTTAATGATTCTTTTTCATAATGATTGATTTCATTGTTATTAAAGTTATTTTTTTAAGGATGAACTACTTTTGGTTTAGGAAATTTTAAAGAATATTTTTTATTATTATAGATCAGCTATTTTTTAGGATAAATGAAATATTTATTTTTGGGGGAGAACAAATAAAATAGGTTTTAATGATTTTTGGATTAAATATTTTTTAGGATTGTTTAATGAATAAGTATAAGAATAAGAATAAAATAATATTGGTTAAACAAGTGGAACTATTTATGATTATTGTGTTAAAGGGTGATGAATTTCCTTGGGTATTGTCATTACTAATTGTAACAATTTTGGTTTTCAGTTGTTTCGAACGAGGGTGGGAAAGGCTGACGGGCCTGACAGTCGATCTTTTGGAGGGATGAGTTCCGCTCAATTGCTTAGGTTGGGAATATTAGTATTCATTTCGAAATTCCCAATGGATCTGTATCCATTGATCTTTGGACCTGCTTTCCAAAGGTAGGTGTTCACTGGGCGATTCGTCCAGTGATGCTTAAGAACTCAAATTGGTCAAGAGGATGGGAAGTCGGGCTCATCGCACCCTTTTGGGGGAATTATAGCCGGTTCCGGGACTCTCTGATAGATTTAAGACATGTTTATATGTTCCCAAATCTTTGGTTTATCTCCAATCAAAGTATCCACAGATTACCCCTTAGTTAGCCATGATCAACTGCACGTAGGGATGCGAGTCATTTAGGCATGAGGTTTACTATCCCTTACATAGATTAATAAATCTGAGGATTTTGGACTCATTAAGACGTCACAAGTTTGAAGCCTCGTAACTGGGAACTCTAGAGTTTATTATCATCCAGGTGGGACAGATTACAACTTGAGCATTTGGATCGAACCCATGGTGTCGGTTTCTTATGTATCCTCATGAGAGGAATCAGAATCCACGTTTTTCAGTGCCACATAATGGGTCATACCACCTTTTAAGGTCGGGTGACTAGGAACCAACCGTACAGTTTCACGTCTTGTGGAAAGGACACCCGGGCGAGAGATGCCCATTCAATGTTGTTGCAGGACTTATGACGAAAAAGCCCAAATTGGGATTGAACCTCAGGGAGGCTTCCTATATACCCTGATTAGGAGACAGTGATCAAAACCCACGTAGTTCGTTTTAGATGGGCATGATTGGGACTTATACATGGTTAGTGGTTTGAATTGGGATTGATCCTCGGGGAGGGTTCTTATGTACACTGCTTAGGAGACATGGATCAAAACCCACGTAGTTCATTTTTTGGAGGGCATGATTGTGCAGACGCCATGACCATCACAAATCATTAAGCCCATGTGAGTCATGCTCGGTGTGAGAAACAAGAGAATGCAACAGACTTTGCAGGCCTCGCACACTCTTCCGTTCAAGGTTAGGGGAGAAAGACGACAAGCGGAGGAGAAGGCCGATACCACTAGACTCTCCTTCAGCTTGAAGTTAGAGGAAGGTAGGAGTCGTGCAGTGGAGGAGTGAACCATCCATGATGAGAGGGGTAGGGACATTGCCTTCGGGCGAGGACGGTGATGGGCTTACTCCAGAAGGGATGCCCAGCCACTCTCAGGAAAGGGGAGAAGTACTCACTGTTGGCGATTGTCAAAAGGAAATGCGAGTGGGGTCCCTCAATCCTGGCATGTGGAGAGGCACAAAGGGGACTCCCAGGCTTGGAACCTACTCTATCGTGAGAATGTGAACCCAGGAATGATTCGAGAATCCGCTCAAGAGCCATGGAAACCTCTTCGTCCTCGCCTACCATGGGTATGTGAACTCAAAGTGGCGCGCTGATGCGCCTGAAGGTTTCATCATAAGGATCTGGTTGCTTCGGTAGAGGTCTTGGCACGAGGCCGATGAATAGGCCAATGAAGGGATAATAAAGGATTGGTCCATATTGGAAGTGTTTTATGTAACACCCCAAGCTTCCACAGTATGTTTCCCTTTGAATAATGCAATGACTTGCATTGTACGCGACTTCGAGATTCTAACACACCACAACAAATCAAACCAGTCGTTATGAATAGTAATACCAACTTTTTAAAATTTTATAAATTTTATCTTTCAAAATTGACTTCATTTTTGGATTCGGAATATCGAAATTAGCTTAGGGTAAATTTTTGGTATTTTTTTGATAATATACATATTTTGATGAATAGTGAAAATTACTAAATTTTAATTAAAAACAACCTTTTTAATCAAAATAATTAATAGTGATAAATTATTCATTTTAGTGATTTGAAAGTATAATTAGATTATATTTTTACTATTTAATCCATTGTTGGTCATTGGACATAATTTCACATTTAAATTGGACATAATCAAGTGTTCATCTTTTGATAGTTATTATTTCTTAAAAACAAGCCCTTTGTTTTAACAATGGGAATTAATTTTAAATTAATTAATTCCACTTCTATGTTTTTAATTTGGTAAAATAGACTTCATTTTTGAATTTTCAATATCAAAATTAGCTTAGGATGAATTTTTGGTATTTTTCTAAAAACATTCAGTTTTTGATGAATAGTGAAAAACATTGTGTTATTTTTTAAAACCAACATTTTATTTAAATAATAATTTATTTTATTAAAAAAAATTGGTGAAAATACATACATAATATCTATATATGTTCAATGTAATTCATTGGAGACATTTTGTAATAATATTAGATATACATAATTTTATTGAACTTTTCACCGTCTTTTACCCACCTCCTAGGAGAATTTGCAAACTCTCATAAAACATAATTTTACCGCTTCTGTGAGTATAATTTCAAAATTCTGAGAGACACGGTTAACATTAGTAGGTAAAATATGGTTCAATAATATGAAAATAATTTTTTCTGAAGAGTAACTTTTGACTTTTATTTACCGCAGTTAAATGTAAATAGGGAAATTCATGGAAAAAGGAATATTATAATAATTCAAAATTTCCATAACACATGTCCTAACCTTATTGGATGAGTCATGGCCGACCATGGGCATATTGGGTCTATTTTTCGGCCCCATTAAGCCACTTATGAAGAATAATAACACATTAGATTAATTAATTTAAAGTAAATGCAAAATTTTCAAAAACAAAATCTTTTAGTACTTAATTTTTAAATGATGTTATATAAGTAATATTTTTCACTATTAATATTCATTGGAAATATTATAAGATTTCCTAAATAATGGTATTTTATTTATAATTTTTTTACATTAAATAATTTAATATATTTATGACACAATGGTGATGCAGTATTTACTTAATTAATGAAATATTAAAATAATTGATATTATAAATATCAAAATAAATGCAATTTGAGACTTTTTATTAATTAAACTAATTTTATATGTTAATACGACATATTAGGATTGATTATTTGAATTTTTTTCGAAGTAATAATGCTCTTATAAATTTATCAAAAACATAATACGCAATAGTGTCAAAATTGACATAAAAGATTTTTTTAAAACAAATATTATATTATTAATTGATATTCTATTCCTAAAAATTTAATATTCGGAAAAAGTAATTATATAATGATAGGTATATCATTAATGGACCACTTGGGGTCTCTTGGAAGTATATATTATGTTTATTAACTATATAATATAGAAATACAAAGAGACATGGTAAATGTCAAACTATTTAACTAAGAGTTAAATCTAAAAGTTACAGTTAATATAGTGACCCAAACATGTCTAAAACCAATTTTTTTAGAGGTTTTTGATCCATACCCACCTTATCTTTTAAATAATCCACTTTGGATCCATTAGACACCGAAAATGATTTTATTATAAAATAATCTTTCAAGCTTTTGTTAAGGTCCCCTCACCCCTCTTATAAAAGGGCACTCCCCCTTCTCTCTAATACACACATTCAATTTCTTTTTTCTAAGAACACCCCTGCCCAAAAATCCTCTCAACTTCCCTCACTTCATCCTAGAGGTCCTCCTTTGGTCAGAAATACAACATAAAAATCCATTTTGATCAAATCAAAAGGAAGAACCCGGAGAAGAGGTATTAATTTCACCACCCTCTATCAAGTTCTTTTCATCTTCGACTTATTTTTTCATTGTTATTTCAATTATAAAATAATAACTCCAGTATCTTCTATATACTGTGATGTTATTATAAATATGGTATATCCATCTTCATTATTCTACCCATCCTTTGAATGACATGTCACCAAACGTGCGTACGTACGGATTACCGTCTCCACGCCGTGGTGTAATTGTTATTCAATATATTATTATTTGGATTGGTATAATAATGATGTTTAATTAATGTTACTAAAAATATAACATGATAATGATTCTGTATATATGATATACCATCCAATTATATATTATTTTAATATCAAAATAATGCTATTGTCGGTCGTGCGTACGTACGGACTGCCGTCTCCACGAAGGCGATGAGATTCATTCCCCATCATATCCATTAAATAATAAAATTCATTTGATGATTAAAAATAATGTATACAAACATGATATAATTATGTATATGAATAATATACATCCCATTCATAACAAATATGGCTCACATAACAAATAATATAACTGAAAATAAATCTGTTAACACCCGAAACGACAATAATACTAAGATATTATTAACAAATAAATGTTAAAAGATCATATATGATATCATATTAATGTATATTATTCTTGTATAATACAATAAAAATTAATTCACCATTATATAGGATGTTAACACACCCTCTACCAATGGAAAAGTACAAAGTAAGGGGTTTCTTAGCTCACTTTTAATTCCGTGAGATTTCCATTTTTCACCACTTATTTATTGCATGTGGTGTGTGTACTACCCATGATTGTATTCATTGTGTAATATACTTTAATTTATGGACATTCACATCATCATTGTATGATCCTTCTTTCATGGGTGTATGTTTTTTATGTTACCAAATCGATAAGGGATTTTGAAATTTCAATTTCCACTCATTCGTCTTTATGCATACTTCCTTGATTATTTTACTCCAAGATTATGTGTGGAATCACTATTCATTTTCTTATGTCATAATTTCCACTCCCCTTTCTGTGGATATAATTTTGATAAACATAATCACTCCATTGATAAATTCTCAAGTCATCTATATGAACTTGATAAGAGTAATTTTAACTCAATCTCCATTTCTTGAGTTAAATATCCAATTCATTGGTGTTGTTTTTACAAGTATATGTGTGAATGTCCACTGATTGATTTACACTGAATATCCAGTCATATTGAGTGTATTTTTATTATTCACACATAATTATGTCATTTATTTATCCTTAACCTAATTATATGATCTTTATAAGAGATTTCATCTCAATTTACATTCCATTGAGACTTCTTTGTTATTATACACCAAATCACATTTATATGGTGTATATAATGTGCATTGACATAGTATATCATGAATCCCTTTATTCTAATTATATTATAATGTTTTGATTACCTCAATTATTTTTATTCAAGTGTCTCTTTTGGTTAGGAACTCTAACTAAAATATCATTTTAAATATTTTAGAGATTTATTATTCTAAATCATTATCATTAATGTCCATGTTTTAAAAATGGTTTTAATGATTTATTTATGTGGACAATGAAGTTTTAAAATTAATACTCATTTGAAAATTTTAAATGTGGTATGGGAAACTTTGATTCAAAAATCTATTTTTAAATGGCTTCTTGACAAATAGTGTTACTATTAAATGATTTCAAGAAAATGGGGGATATTTATCTCTAATAGTTTTGATGATTATTTTCATCTATGTCAATATCCTTCATTGTTCTTTATTGAGGTTAATCTATTAAAATACAATCTTACATATTGTTTTTAATGAGTTATGTTTGATTGCGGTTAAGTAATTTTTATACCATTCATTGTTTGTCGATAAAGTATTGACATTTCGTATGCTAGTTTCAATACGAATGTTCATGTTATGTTACAAAATTTTCATATGAGGAATGAATTGGACTTAGTATGTGATGGGTGGAGCCCGCTATAACTCCTCGATGCATCGTTAGTTCTCATGAGACAAACTAGTGTCTTGGCACAAGGCCTTGAAAAAATATTATTTGTAGTCTTGGCACAAGACCTTGACTATGTGGTTATGATAGTCTGGCATTATGCATTCTATCATTCTAAAAGTGGTTGTTGATATTGCATGTGATTATTCGACTAGTAGAATATCCATGTGAATAGGTAAATAGAATTATTTGATTTTATATTTTCCATATTATGTTGAAGTTCAAGTTTAAAAGGATTTTGTTCTATTCTTATACATTGCCTTAAATGCTTATGCTTATTTATGAAAGTTTCCGCTATAATGTTATCCTTACTGAGCATCTGAGTTCACCCCTTTCTATTTTTTTTCCTAGGATGTGAAGAAGTATTTTATGACTTACCTGCAGGGATAGTCTGAGGGTATATGAGTGTGGTCTATGGAAGCAATGTTGTCATAGTTTTTCATATTATTATGTAATGTAAACCATATACATGTATCTAGTACATCCAAGGATACTAAACTAATCGGTCTTTCGAGACTTGATCTTTTGTGATCATGCCAATGTTATGTAATATTTCTCCGACTCTGGGCTTCTAGGGTCGAGGTGTTCCATTTTATCTGGCTCGAGGAATGGGGACAATAAAGGAGTTGGCGGGCCGCATGGGTGCATGAGGAGTGGTGTCGTTCGCGTAGGGGGGTGCTACGTGGCTAGAGAGGTCGTCTGCATACAAGGGTGGTACGCGGCTTTGGGTTCGACCCGCGTACCAGGTTGGTATGTGGTGGAGTTCGCGCGAGCCGTGTCGGCCAGGGGCGTCGTCGGTCATGGGTTTGCCGGTCAGGGCTTCGCCCATGTAGAAGGGTCATACATGGTGTGTTGGATCGAAAAGGGGGAATAAACACCATGGTCTGTGGGGAGTACATCCGCGGAGGGACCATGGCTCACAGTTTTTATTTTAAGTTCATGGTTCACCAATTTGTTATGAGTTTTTCGGTTCTTTATCAATTAATTTACAGTTTTATACCTGTTTTCGTTCATGAATTGGAATTCCGTTGTTCATGAAATCCTATGCTCCTTACTCTGGAACCCTTCCATTATATGTCGATCTCCAATCCTTCTCACCGATGGAGAATACTTCTACTTGAATCCAATCGATCCTCACTTCTTCCCCTCGATGTCCATTTATAGAGGGGGAAAGAGTTGTATCTGTTGTCATGCAGCCCCTTTTGTGGAGACCTATGATCGAAAACCCAGTTTACGGATGACTAGGTCAATCCGCCACTCATGGGGGCATTGAATGCAACTCACCCGCGAATCAAATCGGTTCGGGGGTGCTTTGCAGCCACGCAGGGCTCCGCCTTTGTTCTGCGAACAACAACACGTGCGGTCTTGGCTGGGTTCCACCTCTCTCAATTAGGGCAATTCATGATGTTGGACCGACATGGAACCCATCCTGCATCGCACATGTGGAGGGGTTCCCACCTCTGTTTCGCGAACGACGCTAGTCCGTGGAGGGGAAGGCTCGCTGAAACCGGACGCATACATTGAATTATGGACCAGTATGCAAATCGGTCAGTCCTTTTCCAATATTGAGTATTCTCTATATTTTTGTCTAATTCATTGATGGAAATTGGGTAGAATCATTTCTAAAATTAAAGGGTATTCCCATTCTCCTTTGATGATTTTTTAGGACACTACAAATTCCCCCCATCGGAATGGGGTCCGTTTGGAATGATGCAGAGGCTATTCTGATGTAGAGTGGTCTTGAAACTTATATAGCTTGTGTTAGAGGAGTGGACCCGTTAGGGGACCACGCCTATAAATAATGGAGTCTCTACCCTTGTACATTAACGGATCCCTCGCGAAAACAGAGCACTCATTTTTTTTGTCTCCACGTGCCTGCTCCGTTGTGAAACTCATCGTCCGTGAACCAGCTTACGTTTCCACGAACCGTTCCTCATTCATTCTTGCCTTCACCTATGGACCAATCTTCTAGACATGAACTAAAACTTTTAATCAATTAAAAATTATTATAAGATGGGCCGCGTAGGAAATCGCTACATGGTATTGGATAGTCCGCGGACCGTAAATCTTCTAGTGTATGAAAATATTTTATGTTTTCCAAACATAAACATTAAAATTTTGTATTGAGATTCCATGAGGTAGCCCTGTTCATGGCTTTCTAGCCAATTCTCCACAAGCCAAAGTATCGCGATCTTCTTCTGCGTAGGGCTGGTTAGGGGGATGCAGCTATCACCAACCACCTTTGAGGCGAGCCTACAGATTTTGTCGTGAAGGCTCTTTGAGGGAGTTCTTTATCAAATACTTGGCGTTTTGTCCAAATTTTATTACTTTGGATTAACCACCTATATGGTTTCCATGATCCAGGTAGAAAATATGGTTCCTCCTTGACCTTCTATTAGGACAACTACCTAGCCTCTTCCGATTGGTCCAGGGAGACGTCTAGCTATGATCCATAGAGCTAAGAGCATCAAAGAGGACCCTAGCTGACCCATCACTCTCGACGATGGTGTTTTGAAGGACTTTCTCTCTTCCGAACTTATGTGCTATCTGTCATCAAATAGTTTTTCACTTTACGGTTTTGGCCTTCATGATGACATTCCTATCCCCCCTATCTTCTCAGGTCATTCATCCCCTTGTTTTGAAGCATCCCCGAAGTGTGCTCAAGAAAACCTCTCCTAGTCAGAAGAGATAATCTCTAATTCTGATCCAAAAGAGTCTTTTTTTAGAGGCTCCATTTGGACTCAAAGTGATCGTACAATCAGGATTTCTCTAAAGTGGTCGTCCTCATGATTTTCCCCTCCTTGATCAACCTTATTCGAGTGGATCCTGATGCGGGATGGATTCCCAGGTGGGATCTTTGTTCTGGTGGGCTTTTCTCAGATGACTGGGCCTGGGCCTTCTGGGTTCATTATCATTGCCTGGAATTTCCTGAGTCACTGGAAGCGGTAAATCTATACTCCGTAGTGTGGGCTTCCCATTTTGTTGTTTACTCGCCATCTTCGATCCTACCTAACTTGCTCAGTCGCTGGTGTTCAGAACTAGCACATTCTACCTCTCCCATGGTGAAGATAATATTAGTTTATGGGAAATCTACAAACTGGGAGGGCTTCCGATCATTGGTGAGATGTATGCAGAGTTTCTACCCACTCTTGATGCATGGGATAATGTTGAAAGGGTGCCTTCATTGGTGAGGGACCTGCTGGTTATGGTGGAGCAGTCATTGGGTCGGCCCTTGCGTGCCCGCTCTTTTATTCCCTACAGCTCCTGGATAGGGTTATTTCTGAACGCTACCGGTCCTATGTCGAAGGTCAAGCTCCATAAAACTCACCCTTCTCAACAATCACGAACTATCCCAGGTTCCTACTAGGAGGTTCTGGAGATGGGCGACTATCTTTCATGGGGTTATGAGGTGAACCCCGGTGTGCTGCTTAAGCACAGGCTGGAAGGTATTTTCGCCATGTTTTTGAGCAGGTGGATATTCATGTCTTGGGATATCAACCCATGCGTCAGGGGTTGCACCTTGATGATGATAGATGAGCTGGAAGGGGGGCTCATGGTGAATATGGCCATTCCCACTTTGGCTCGTATTTACAAACTACTGAGCCACATACAGGAGGGCAGGTCACCCTATCATCTAACTGGGCTATTTCAATTCTTATATGTATAGGTAGTGGATCATTGCCATTGTAATGAGTATTATCATAACACAGTCATTTCGATTCCTACTCTTCGGCCTACCCAGCTCGATTAAGCTGTAGTTCGTCCAAAGTCCCTTAGATGTGATGAGGTCATCAAGCTTCTGAGTGACTTTTCTCCGTTCACTTTCACTCCCAACACAACTCCTTCTCGTGTCAGTGATAACGACCGCAAGGGGAGCTTAAAAGAGAGTTCTTACATGATTTCACTACAGGATGGGTTTTTATCCGCGCGGATTGATGGGGTTTCTCTGTGAGAGTCATACGCCCCATATTGTTTTTCTCGACAATTTGGATGCATGAAAATCCTGGTTTCCCATCCCCATATTCTGACCTGAAGACTGGATCCAGCCATCCTCTGTCAATGGTGGTTGATGTTGATGCGGGAGGGATCTGGAACATTTTTTCCCTTTCCTGAAATAGTAGCATCTACCAGCCTATCCTTGGAGTATGTGATAATGCGGATAGAGCATTATCTAGATGGGATCCTGGGGAAGGCTTTCCAGCAATTTCCCAAATCGGGGGTTTCTAAAGCTATTGTACTTAATGCACCTTCCTCATCAGCTTTGAGGGAGGACCGATTGATGGCTAGCCGGTCGAACCGGCTTAGGGGATCTTCCTCTTCCATCCCTTCTGCTGCCGAAGTTCAGACAGATCTGATCCTTTTGGATGTAAATGATGATGACCCCGTGACTTTGGACCCCCATGATGTAATTCCCAAAGCTCCATCAGTCGATACTGGACTTACCAGCTCAACTACCAAGCTTCAACCAGGGCTAGAAGCTTCTAACCCTCTAGTCTTGGAACCATCTTCTAGTTCGCACATGTCTGCGCTAACCGCAATGCCAGACTTCGTTCATGTGTTCTCTAGCGAGGATACCAAAGACCCGCAGGTCATAGCAGACCACTGAGCAAAGAAAATATGGGCATAGCCCCGGATCTGTGATATTATTTCCAAAACTCCTCCGGTTGAGATGGAGACTAAAACTGAAGCCCTTGGGCAACTCTTCATATTTTTGGGTTCAGGTGGATTCGACTACTGACAACTTCATTTTCTCGCCTTCCAGGTTATCATTTCCGGTAGGGTTGTTGCCGCTAGTGAACACAAACTTGATCGCCCCGCTTCCTCTCATTGCGGGACCTGAGCTTTTGAGGATGTTGTGATAATGCTCCATCAGTTGATAGCACTAGAGGCGAGCTCTCAAAACCCGGCGACCTCCCTATCTACCAAGATGCCTGAATGCGAAGCTCGAGCAGCGATGATGAGGGATCAGTTGTCATCTTTGACTGGTGACCTTGAAGCTACCAGAAAAGGGATCAATGATCTCTAAGCGACAGTGAGGCATACTCGTTCGGTGGCCGAAGTTGAGGCCAGGGAGAAGGTCATGCTGTAGAAAACATGCAATAACCTTCACTGCAAATTTTCCGATCTAATGGAGATAATGAGCCAAGCTCCTTTGTGATTTCCAGAGCTATTTCTGCACACTCTATATTACCTCATTTGCTACTGCGAATGAGAGACTCCGGCTTGTGGATGTCCTCCCTTTTTGTCCAAATGAAATTCAATCCATTGTTGATCATTCCTTAATGTAAAATTTGATTGTTACTAGAATGGCTATTGTATAAATAACAAATCACTAAATCAGAATTAATCATAGTTTAGGATAAGGGTAAAATTGAAATGAGCTCTAGTTTTTGCTGGGACCCAGGGATCCAGTGAGTGTAGTTTGACTATTGCTTGGATTTTATAGAAAACTCTACCACAAACTTTTTGCCTTTTCTGTTAATAGACTAATTTTACCTGGGCCTATTTGGTGGGGACCCAACTGGTATGGCCCGTCTTTTTCTTAGGTCTCCCT
This sequence comes from Viscum album, assembly GCA_963277665.1. NCBI lineage: Eukaryota > Viridiplantae > Streptophyta > Magnoliopsida > Santalales > Viscaceae > Viscum > Viscum album. The sequence goes on along the minus strand of OY728127.1, from coordinate 1,225,003,567 downwards.
TTTCAGGGTATCATCCTAAGAGGCTTTGCGCCTCTTTTTGTGAGCAGTTTAATGTCTCGCCGATAAGACTATCATTACTGATGTTTTAGGTCGAACAGCTTTGACTAGATATGGTGGGGTGAGGGCCCCGACGAGGTTTGGTTGATTAAAAGATTCCTCAATATATTTCAGACGCACGTGGGGGGGAACATGTTTAGATTTGAACAAAATGCAGGGCATTTAATAAGGCATGGAAGTTGTATCGACATACAAAGGTAGGAAAAATATCGCCCAAGGAAGACTTACCTTTGGTGGATGGGCCAGGGGAGATCAATATGCAGAGACACTAAGGGCATGGTATGCATAGTCATGCAATGGTGTCCTTATGTCAATGACTATCCATTTATGATGGCCTGAGGACTTCATAGAAGTCTGGATTATGGAAACTACCATTGGTGGCTTGGAGAATTATGAAAACCACCAGGGGTGGCTCAGAAAGCCTATGTAATGTTTGAAAGGGTTTGGGAACAACTGTATTAATTAGGACAGTTGATGAAGGGTCCCTATCCTATACATTTTTCTAGCGTGAAGGATGGTTAGAGCCTAGCGCATTTTAAAGTCATGCAGCTGTGACATTCCTAAAATGGAATGGCTTCTCCTGGTTCTCAGTATTCTCATTAGAGAAGATCCACCATATTCAGGCAGGGTTGTGAAAGAGGTCGATAAACTGCAGCTCAAAGGGTTTTTGAATCCCGTGATGGATATGGGGGCTTATAGGACAAGAGGCCTACGGAGAGAAGCATTTCCTAAGGAAATCATTCCTTTGGTAGATGGGCCAAGGGCGATCAATATGCAGAGCCACTAAGGGCATGGTTTGGATAGTCATGCAAAGGTGTCCACGGGTTGATGAATTTTCACTTTCTATGGCCATGAATGATTATGAGGATCTACAATTGTCCAGGCCACGAAGTATCTCACGTGGTAAGGAAATATCTGGACATGTCAGGTATGTTCGTCCCTTGTTCCTGTTAAAACTTCAAGATTTCCCTACACTGATTTATCATGTGCATGGGGTGTACCTTTACTCCTTGCAGTTTAATGTCGTGCGATAACGACCAAGTACTCATAGTCTAACGGTCATAGTATTCAGACCATTTGGTGAATATTTCCACAATCACCCGGAGGGAAATTGAGTATGGATGCTCGGGAACACTTTGAACAAGTGTGTGGGAATGAGGGTGCAAACTGTAACTCTGGTGTTTCCTGAATCAGGAGTTATGTTGTGGGGGCTCTGAGGCCAGTAATCATACAGAGCTAGGAAGTGTATTTCCGGAGCAAATCTTGGCTTTGGTGGATGGGCCAGGTGCTATCAATATGCAGAGCCACTGAGGACATGGTATGCATAGTCATAAAAAGGTTTCCATGGGTCGACGACTTTCCACATCCAATGGCCATGGATGATTATGAAAATATGGGATTTCTCATAGCACAGAGTTTGACATATGGGGATAATGGTGTCCAAGCATACAAGAATCATCTTCACCAAAATTTCTCATTGTGTCAAAGTAGCCTAGCCCTGGCTTGATGTCTGTAGATTCACATCGTCATGTGATCCACGGGTGGATACATAGGCTAATCGAGTAGGGATACCCTGGCAATGTTTGGATTTTAGTGGTGAATGAACTTGTAAAACACTTCTTCATAAATTTTTGGATCGCAAGATATGATATGGGGGCTCTGAGGCTAGTAAGAGTATGGAGATAGGAAGAGTATCGCCTGAAAAAATCTTTCCTTTGGTAGAAGTTCTATGGGCTATCAATATGCAGAGACGCTGAGGGCATGGTATGTATTGTCATACAAATGTGTCCATGGGTCGATAAAATTCCACATCTGATGGCCATGGATGGTTATGAAGATCTACAATTATCTGGGTCGTGAAGTCTGATGTATGGAGAGGATGCATCCAAATGCACAAGGAGTATTCCCATCACATTTTTCCATATATCTTGGGTGGGTTGCGATGAAGTCTGTGTAGTTTAACATCATGCGGTGAGGATGAAGTTCATATAGTTTTAACATCGTGCGGTGAGGACGATGTCCGTGCAGTTTTAACATCATGCGTTGATGACGAAATCCGTGCAGTTTTAATCATCATGTGGTGAGGACAAAGTCCATGCAATTTTAATGTCATGTGGTGAGGACGAAGTCCGTTCAGTTTTAACGTCATGTGGTGAGGATGATGTCCATGCAGTTTTAACATTGGGCGGTGAGGATGAAGATGAATCGACGTGAAAACGGGGATTCTGTGTAGTTTAGCATCATGTGGCAAGGACAAATGGTACATATACTTGTATTTTCTTTTATTGGTGGATAGGCTAGGAGATAAGATCCCGACGTCGGTACGTATCCTACGAGGGCAGGAATCAAGCCACACGTAGTTCTTTTGTGGAATACACCCCATGCAGGTCTGGTTCGTATGGGGTAAAGAGGAAAAAAATTATTTTCCATGGAGTTTAACGCCGTGTGGTAAGGAAGAGGAATACACCCCATGCATGTATGTTCCTTACATGGGGGAAAAGGGTATTTTGAGCTTCCTTTGGGGTGGTTGGGCCTGGGCGTGGAATCCTGGAATCACTAAGTATCCAGTGAGGGTAGGAATCAAGCCGTACATAGTTCTTTTGAAGATAATACACCCTGTGCAGGTCTGGTCCGTACACGGAGGAAAAGGGCATTTTAAATATTCATTTGGGGGTGGCTGGGCCAGGATGGGGGGCCCTGGAATCACTACGTATACTTTAAGTGCATGAATCAAGCCGTATGAAGTTCTCTGAAAGGGAAACACCCCATGCAGGGTTGTTCAGTAAACGGGGGAAAAAGGGAACATTTCACTTTATTTGGGGATGGCTGGGCTGGGATACAGAATCCTGGCACGACTACATATCTTTTATGGGTAGGAATCAAGACGTACGTATTTCTCTGAAATCCATGTATTTTAATGTCGTGTGGTGAGGACGTAATACTCTTAGTTTAGGGTCCTAAATATTGGACCATTGGGGCTTGGTAGTTTAACATCCTGCAGCTCGGACAAGAACTGCTCTTGGTTATGTGAAATCCTTCTTCAGAAATCTCAAATTCGTAAGAGCGGTAGTGAACTGCCCGTCCATGGAGATCAAGGAATATACTCCATTAGAGTAGACCTTGTATATAACATATGGTCCCTCCATTTTGGGATCCATATTTAGAGGTTTCATTCCGGGTATCATTGGTGTCCGGAAGATCAACAACAATTCTCCTTCCATGAAAAACCGAAGATGAACCTTTTTATTGAAGGCTTGTATGATTTGGTTCTAATATACTTCCAGGTGGTGCAATGTGTGAAACCACTTCTCATCCAGTTGTTCCAATTCACCTATCCATTTTTTTGATTTCTCATCGTTGGATAACTAATCACAAATGGAAACACGAAGTGAGAGAAATTGGAGCTCAATGGGCATGACCACTTTTGTTCCATATACTAATTAGTAAGGAGTTTCCCGAGTAGCGGTGCGGATTGTGGTTTGATAAACCCACAACATATGTAGTAGTTTATCTAGCCATGATTTCTGTTCTTTGTCCACCATTTTCTAGATAATGTTGAACATGGGCTTGATAAAAGCCTCTATCTGTCTGTTGGCTGCTGCATGGTAGCAGGATGAGTGGTTAGACTTGATAACATATTTTTGTTATAGTTACTCAAATTCAATAGAGCAGAAGTTGGTGCCATTATCAATCAGTATGGTATGAGGGACTCCAAATCCGGTGATGATATTGGCATTCACAAAGCTGACAATGTTTCTTTCCCCAAATTCCTTGAGGGGTACAGCTTCTTCCCATTTAAAAAAGAAGTTGGTTGCTGTGAGGATATACTTCAATTGTTTGGAAGTGGCGGGAGGATATGGTCCCATGATGTCCATTCCCTAGATGGATAATGGCCAAGAGTACATGGCCCGATGAAGTATCTTCGGGGGTTGGTGAATGAAGTTGGCATGAATTTGGAAGGAGTGGCATTTTGCGGTAACGTGCTCGCAATCTCATGTCATGGTGGGCCAATAGTACCCTAGCCTTTGAACCTAATGGGAAAGCTTATACCCTGACTGATGTGCTCCAAAAAATCCGGCGTGTACATCATTTATGACAGCAACAGTTTCTTCTCCATCAATGCATTTTAGGAGGACTCTGTCGAGGCCTTATTTGTAGAGGACCTCTTGCTAACCTATGCATCCATATAAGACAATATTGGTTGATAGTTTCCGTATTTTCTCTCGTTCAGCCCAGTCTGATGGAAGTTCTTCCCTTTGAATGTAGTTTTCAATGGGGGTCATCCAGCCGGTGGCAGGAGCATATGTCTCAGGGATAGGACTGACTTCGTTGATTTCATTCTTCTTAGTCTGAACAAATGGAAAGACCATTCGACTATGAGCAATATTGATAATTGTTTCATCCCGGTCTGGGTCAGCTAGGGCTATGGCTGCATTAGCTAATGCATCGGTCTAGGTATTCTGAGACCGGGGAAAATAGGTCAATGTTGGTTCTGTGGAACATTCTATCAGTAACCCTTAGACATGGTCAAACATGGGAATCATATTCTTATTTTTAATAGCATAGTCACCATTTACTTGCATGATGACCAGTTCTGAGTCACATTTTACCTTAAGGTGTTGTACATCTGCCTGGAGTCTGAGCTCCAGGCCGTCAATGAGGGCTTGATACTCCGCCTCATTGTTCGTACATCCTTCTGACAAGAGGAAATAATATGGCAAGGCTTTCTTTTCTGGAGACATGAGTATGATCCCCAAACCCACCTGGTTAAATTTGGGATCCTCCATCCTCATCCCTGTCGGGCTTCGAGATGCGCCGTCGAAGTACATTTCCCATGTTGGGAACTCCTCTTGATTGGAGATGATGTCTTCCTCAGGTATCTCGATGTCTAGTGAAGTGGTCCCTATTAAGTGGTGCTCTACCATAAAATTTTCTATTTCATGCCCTTTGATGGCTTTCTGAGGGAAAAAACTGATGTCAAACTATTACCAAATGGCTGCCCATCAGGAAAGGAGCCTGATCAGCATCGGGCGACTGAGGATGAACTTGAGCGGGTTACCATGTGAGACCAAACAGACCTCATGATTCTGCGGATAATGTCACAATTTTGGAACTGTGAAGACCAAGGACAAACAACTCTTCTCGATGTTTGAGTATCAATTTTCAGCGTCGATCATGGTTCAGTTGAGGTAATAGAGACTGTTTTCACTTCCAGTGTCATTTTTCTGTGTGAGGAAGGATCCCAGTGACCACTCTAGGGCCGTCATGTATAGGATAAGAGTTCTTCCATCAACCAATGGCCTTAGAACTGGTGGGATTAAGAGGTACTTCTTTAGGCTTTTGAATTCCTCTTGGCAATCATTTTTCCATTGGTACGTAACCCCCTTTTTCATTAACCTAGTGAAGGGCAATCATTTACCCACCAGGTTGGCTATGAACCGCCTAACGTAGGAAAGGTGTCCTTGGAATCCTCTCAACTTAGTGAGATTTTATGGAGGCGGTAAACCAAGGATAACCATTGTCTTTTCAGGGTCGACATCGATGCCATGATGGCATACGATGAAGATAAGGAATTTTTCTGAGGTAACCCCGAAGGCGCATTTCAAGGGGTTCATCTTCAGGCTATGTTTTCGAAGTTTTTTGAAGACAGTTTCAATTTATGATAGGTGATCTAAGCACTATCTTGATTTCAACACCAAGTCAACCATGTAGCAATCGACGAATTTCCCCAAGAATGGTTTAAAGATACGATGCATGGCACATTGATATGTGGCACCAGCATTCATGAGACCAAAGGGAATGACCCAATAACAGAATAATCCTTGAGGGGCCCTTAATGAAGTGTCTTCTTCGTCATCTCAGGCCATCCAGATTTGATTATACCCATAATAATCGTCCATGAAGGAGAGATCCTTATACCCGGCCGTTGTGTCGATTAATAACTCGGTGATTGGGACCGGGAAATCATCTTTCGTGAAATGCCAATTGAGATATCTAAAATCTATGCTGACGTGGATTTGTCCATTCTTTTTCCTGATGGTGAAAATGTTGGACAACCAGATGGGGTATTGGACCTCCCGAATGAAGCCTGCATTAATATGCTTATCAACTTCAGCCTCTATTTTGGTAGCATGTGTGGAGTGCATCTCTATAGAGGCTTTTTTATAGCCCGGGTGGTCTTCTGGAAAACCTAAGTTGTGTGTCGCCACTTCAGGATTGAGTCCCGGCATTTCTGTATAATTCCAGGAAAAAACATCTCGATGTTTTTTCATGAAAGAGGTATATACCTTGTGCTCCTCGGGAGGCATGGCTGTACTAATGAGAGTGGGCCTCAGGTCCTCCTCTTTCCCCAAGTTTATTTCCCTGAGCTCACCTACAGTGGTAGAGATTCCTTCCTCAAATGCGGGGGGTGCATCCCTGAGATCTTCCTCCTCTTCTTCCCCCACATTCTCATCTTCCTGATCCAACAGGGGGTGAGTTCTTGGAACGGGCTCTCCATAGTCCATAGGTGAGGTATTTTAGGTGTCCTCAATCATGTATTCACTCACGAAATGAAGGGTTAGCTATTGTTTCTAGACGGCAATGCTCGGGTGTCATGGTAGAAGTCATGAGGATAGCTGAGTATGTGTCCGGACATGAACCCCTGCCCTCAACATGGTTGATGGGTTGTTTTTAGTCTTCGCCGAGCTGCTTGAGGGGGTAATCAGGAACCTTTTCCAGGCCGTTTTGAGTGGGGATACAAGTGATACCTTCAATTGAAGTCTTCTTCTTCATTTTCTCATAAAACCCGGCATCAATGAAGTGTGACTCGGAGAGCTTCAAAGGGTCATTTTCAACGTGAAATGTGACACCTCATCCATTGATGCAATACATAATACACTGGTGGTAGGATGAAGGAATGTCCATGTGCTTATAGAGCCATGGCATTCCCTGTAAGGAATTGGATGATGTGTTCTTCCGGACCACCAGGAATTCTGAGTAGGCCACAAGGTCTCCAAAATGGGTTTTTACCATGATTTGTCCTGTTGGCTTCTCTTCACTCTTGTCGTAACCCAACAGAGTTGTGGATGAGGGTATTATATCATCCTCACTGTACCCTAACTTACGAACTGTCTGTATGGTATGGAGGTTGACTCCAAATCCATTGTCAATGAAGACATTATGGATCTCAACATCATTTAGTGTACTGGACACATATAGTGGTTTGATGTGTCCTTTCATGGTGACCTCGTCATCCTGATCGGTGAAAGAAATCACTGCATTGCATTCAGCTAGGCCAGTCTCCATCCAATAAATCTCGGTGCCGGCTACCTTGGCTTGAAACTTCTGGGGGCTAAGCAAGGCATTTATAAGTTCCTCCCTAAGATCTGCTGACAAACTCAGGGCATCCCGGATTGATAGTTTGGATGGTACTAATGCCAGTTGCTTAAGGATATCATATTTCTACTGTAGAAGTTGATGCTTCTCTGTTGGTAGGAGAGTTTTAGCAGGCACTTTGGGAGCTGGAGTATGTGATGAGGAGGGACCGGCCGTAGGGTCGGATGTCGACGGTGTTACCACATTTTGGGGACTCGGCCCGACCAATCTTTTTGTATGAACTAGGCGGCTAGACACTTGTTCTTCCTCTGATGGGTATAGCAGAATGATGAGGCCAGAGTGGCTGCCTGTGGAGGTGGAGGGCTATTCTTTCTCCTACTGAGTCTGTCGAAGGGCTCTCCCACAGGTTTTCGAGATATTATTGGTTTGGGCTGGGGTAAAACCATAGGGTCCGTTTCGGTTGCGACTATGCCTCCCTTGGTATCCCTTGCTTCTGTGATTCCTCCTCCCAGCCCCTTGCGTTGGGAACTCAGGATCGTAACCATACCCTTCATCAGTGAATCATTCCATTAGATGGACGACGTTTATGGAATAAAATATTAGCTCCTTGTCCTGTGACAAGTCAACTTGGTCAGTTGTCCCTGATGGTGTCGTTTGGTCGGTCGGTGCCCATGGCGCCATATTTGAGGGCATAAAATCTGACAGTGTGAGGGATAACTTCGGCCTCGTTGCAGACTGCTCCTCTTGTGCTTGTCTCCCATTTTGACTATTCCTGGATGGCCGGCCTGTGGAGGGTTGTGAAGACGATATTGTCAGTTGTGCAACATTAGGGGCTGCAGGCGGCAACACCGGCTACTGTAATTGATCTCGGAGTATGTCATGAGCTCAGTTAATGGTTTTCCGAGTCATCTAATAATAAAATTTCTACCCCTTCTTTCTGGTGACTTCCCGCCACCCCACCCCTTTGTCGGAGTCGGTGGTAGAAATATACGTCAAATGTGCTTGGGGTGGTCCATTCTCTACCTACCCGGAGACTACCATCCTTTGTAAGAGGTCTTTGAAGACAAAGAATTCCTGGAAATTGTGCCCCAACATTCGATGGTGGGGACAGTAATCTGGCATGTCATCGTAGCCGACTTCTTCGAGATTCCATGGCTCTTGGAGGTGGAGCAAATTGCAATTCATGGAGGCGATGAAGTAGCTGCAGTCTTGGTCCTCTTAAAATGAGTATACATAGTGTCTTCATTCCTCAAACTAGTTCCGCTTCGATCCTCTCTGATCATCCCACTTGGGTGGAGTTATCCACTAATATACAAGGGTCCCTTGATGATTTGGTGGAGGCCTAGGCGGTGGAGCAGGCGCATGGGCAGGCTTGAGTGTGACAGAGGATGCTTCAACTCTATCTATTCTCTTTGCAGGAGCCTGTGAAGCTGTTTGGGACTTTAGATTAGTCCACTACAGGGAGTCTTCAGTTCTATAGAAAATGGTAGAGAGTTTTCAAATGCCAATGGTGCACCCCACTGGTATGAGCGGTGTTATAATCTCATCTCTAAGGTTATGAATGCATATGGAAAACACCTCATCTTGGGGCATTGGCATGTTTAGAGAGTAGGTCAGAACCTTCCATCTAGAGATGAAATTTGAGACCCCCTCATTCTCCCTCTGTTTCCAATTCAAGAGGTCACTGACCTTTGTTTTAGGTAGTGTTGAGCCGATGTGGAACATGAACTACTGCCGAAGGTCTTCCCTTCATTTTATTTACTAAGCTGGCAGACTCGTATACAAAACGAAGGCAACTCCTTGTATTGTCTTCACGATGCATCTGAGTTTCACTGCTTCTTTTTGTTCCGATGTTCCCATCATAGGGTTGCAATAAGATGCGTAGTGCCTAAAATGCTATTTCAGATCGCCTGATCAATTGAAAATAGGGAATATAGGGCTCCCAAAATAAGGTGGAGGAGGCGTGTTGCTCACCCAATATGGGTCGGGCTTTCTCTCTAGCTGTATTGGAGCACGTTGACCTTCTATTGCTTCCAATCGAGCTGCCAGTGCCTTGATGGTATTGGAAAGACCCTAGTTTACATCCTGTTGGGCCCGGTCATGGGCAGGTGTAGCCTGAGGCATTGCATGAGGATCAGGATCGGCTGGCACCAAGGGTGAATATGTTGTTTGTGACACCTTTAGAGGGTTCTGACGTACATTCTCCAGTTTCTTCTTGAGTGGAGGGAAGTCTTGGTATTCATTCGAATCCATGATCAGGTAGTTGGACGGGTCGGGCACTGCATTGGGTGGGGGCCCTGACCGTGCTTCGTTTGTCGGGGAAACCATGGTCTTTGAGGTGCACTTGCGGGGAGTGGAAGGTGTGGCTCTTCTTGGGAAGTGATTTCAATAAGACAGTTCCTATGGAGTATCTCGGCGTTAACCCACCTCAATTCTTTCATTTACTCTTCCTGTCCAGTGAATATCTCTTCGAGCGTAAGTGGATTGTTTTTATTGACGGAAGGAGGCGGGTTAAGGGTAACAGGTCCTTTGTTCTTATCCTTGTTGGATGCTCACAGGGTAAGCAGAGAAGGGTTAGCTGGAGGGGTGGCCATATTTAGGGCGGCCCTGTAGTTCCGGGTGTGCACACCTGATTGTTCATTGTGAATCATAGCCTGACCAGAACCGTCATCTCCAGATCCATTCAGATTCGCATCATCTTCGGTGCCACCTGTGGGGTTAACCTCTTTGGCGTTGTTGGATGCATATCGCAGGGTGAAGTAAATATCATCTTCCAAATAAGAAGAGGATCTCCCATGACTTTTACTAGTCTTCCTCTTCCTGAACAAGGATTTCTTTTGGACTCCTTGATGAATGGTGATGTAGAGTGTTCTCTGATGCGACCTTATGGTACTCCTCCCTCTTGAGGGGGATCATGACTCAAAGCACGGGATAGGGCAAGAACCACTTATTCTGACTGTCTTCCCTAGAAGTGACAATACATATTCTCATGGAGGAGGTTATTGTTGGGGTGGTAAAAACGCCCCCAGACCTGAGGGGTGGGGTTGGCTTCATTCCTTGTACGTTGAGTCCCTTCCCATTTTTATTAGTCTTACGTGTTCATTTTTTGTTAAAAATTCCCCCAGCCTTACAGGTTGGGGTAGACCCTGGATTGCGAATATGGCTGCTGCTATCGCTACCTACATGATCTTGCGTGCCCCCATTCGGGGGTGAACTGGATCTGCTGTCGAGTTCACCTATCAATCAATCCCCTCTGGGGAGGCAAGAAATGACTGCTAATTGTCCTCTCTTAGGTGAGAGGCATGTTGTATGCTTTCGGTGGCCTGATTCTGGGGTTCTTGAATGGCATGTTCCCATAAGACCTGATGCTTCTGGGACTTACTCAAGTCCTGTCTCTGTTGGGTGTGTCACCTTTCCTGGACAGGGACCCCACTCGATTGATGTCTTGACGTGATTAAGTTGCAAGACATTATTTCAAACTGGTTCATCAGGGCGAAGAGCAGAGTGAAATGCAGAGCTGCATGTTCTCCCCATCCTATGATATGGACTCCAGTTGGAGTGTCACCAAGGAGGTGGCGCAACTGGTGCAGTGCACAGAGGTAGGCTAACTCAAGGTTTCCTTTACGCCTCTCAGGTCGTGTTTGGCATACTGAAGGAAGAGCTTTCAGGTCGATGTGATGTAGGAGGTCTCCTATTGTCTTGACATAGTCTACATACCCATCGTAGGGAAGGAAGATTGATTTCATATGGCAGAGGGTTTTCCATATATTGGATCAGATGTCGTGCAGAAATTATTCTAGAAACTCTATGGTTATGTCTAATTTAGAGGTGGTTGTGGGCCAAAACATAACTGGCGCATCATCTCTGGCCAATTGTTTCCTTAGTTGCAACATATCAGCATACTCCTCCACTAGTTATTCCTTTACCTGGTCGGCCCAACTAAGATTCTCATTGATAGTGTGGTCGGAGGTAGTGGGTTAGGTAGGCATTGAATCATCACGTGGGTGATTCTGAGGTTGTTCAAAAGATTAACATGGCCCCGCACCATCTCTTGATTGAATAAGGGTGTCATTGGAGACTAGCTGGGAATCTGACATGCTTGATCCCATCCATCTAAGTGCCTTGGCATATGAGGGATTTTCTATGCATGATTTGGATAGGGGGGACCTTCCTATCGTTATGATATGTCATTGCTGGGAGGACCTTCGCAATAACAGCCATCATGGTGATGATGACCATCATGGTTTGATGTTTGATTAGTATCTATAGGAGGTCCTTCAAGAAACACTGTGAAAAGGGGAGGACCTTCTTATTGCATTTGTCCATTAGGAGGAGGACCATAGCAATGGAGGCTGTAGGGGTGAGGAATACCATCACAGATACTGCAGGGAGATGTCTATGGGGTACACCCTGGGGACGGCCTTCAGAATGTACCGCAACGAGGGGAGGGCCTTCTCATTGCTTGACGCCTCTATGGGGAGGACCTCCATTTTTAGGGTGGCAAGGACTACCATTGTGATCTGATTCCTAGCAGCACAGAGTGTCATTGTAACGTAACCCCTAGGGAGGACCTTCAGGGCAGGCCACCACAAGGTGAGTGCCTTCTTTTCGTGATGAGATGTCACTGTGGGGAGGGCTTCTGCAGTTGCCACTATGATTGCGAGGACTACTATCGTAATCTATGGTCCCACTGCACGGAGAGTGTTTGTAGTGCATAACCTAGGGAGGACCCTCAGGGTGGACCACAAAAAGTGGAGGACCTTCTTGATACTCGTCCTTCAAGTCACATAGAGGGCTTCCATGACTCGCATCAAAAGAGAATCTCTTGTGATCGATCGTTATATGCTTGTGGGGGAGGCCCCAACGGGTGCTCTGAGGAGGACCTTCAGATCTACTGGTAGCGACATTGCGGGGAGGACCTTTGCAACTTCTATTTCCAATCCCAGAATATAGTAATGGGCGGGCAGGATTCTGATCCTTCGATATGTGCATAGTGTAATTGGGAACCCCAGTATCCTGGAGAGTGGGGTCATAAACCCTCTCTTTATTTTCCGGATTACTTTGGTGTGTTTGGGGTGCTTTCTGGCGGGCAGTGGGGACCGTCTGCTGTTGGTAACGGCCTTCACCTCTGAGTCCCTTTATAATTGGGTCTCGTGATGTATCAGGGATATTCCGACAAACATCATGAATTTTAGCAGGGATATATGCAACTCTGGAGCATCCACCATGATGGATGGGTGTCCCCCAGTTGTAACGAGTTAAGCTACTCGATCTGTATTCCATTGTATCAAGGAATATGGCTGATGACCCTCCTAGGTGGGAGCAGGGGTACGTATATTCTATGAGGTGGCTATCTCATCACTTAGATGAGGCGCCTCAATTGTGGAGATGGGCTCATGGGCCTGAGTCCTTATTGTTTCCGCTGATGCAATTACATTCTGGAAAGTCTTCAAGATATGATCTAGGCTCGATAACTGCTCCTCCATCATTTCTAGGACATGAAGAGAGACATATTGGGCTGGAATTGGTATGAAGGTCCATTCTGATATCGGAAGAGGAATATCCTGCTCCGGTCCTCTGGTGGTCAGTTGGTACTGACAATTCTATTGTGTTGGGGAATGTGAACAAGTTTTCCCCTGTGCCAGGATATGCCGGTTTATCTCTCCGTTTGCTGCCACATTGCGATGGCGGACTTTACATGCATCCATAGGGAGTTGGCCCTACATATTTTGGTTACCCGCTATATCGAGTTGGTGGCCCATGTCAGTAGGGAGACATTCCAACCTATTAATTCCTGCCACATCTGGATGGCGGGCTTTGTTGATCGACACCACATCAGGATGGTTGGTATCAGGAGAATCTGCTAGGAGCTGGTCTTGCAGGCGCTGGGTTTCGACCACGTCAGTTTGGTGGGCTTCATGAACCTGGGTAGGGAGAGGTGTATTTCAGGTAGGTGTCATCTTGTGTGAGTGACAGGCCTGATGGAGCTTGGAAGGGATGTGCGTCTGCTCGTATGATACAACCATATCTGGATGGCAGGCATTGGAGGAGCAGAGAGGTGTATGGGCCTGCTCGCAATATGTCTCTATGAGTGGTAAGCGGAGCTCTTCCTTAGGGACAAGGGTGATGACCTGTCATAGGTTGCTTGTTTGCCTCCCTCGTCGGTTGGTCCGAGGGGCCGGCGCTTGGGGAGCGTGGGCCTGGATCCTCGAGGCGACATCCTCCTTATCATGAGGATATTTAGTCACGGCGTGACCGCAATGACTTCTTTTGGCAGGGGCCTTAGATCGAAACCCCCGTTTAGTAGGGATGAAGTCTTCAGTGTCGACCTCCACCATCTCCCTAAGATAAGGGAGGTATGCATTGTCTCGTTCTTGGGATAGACTCCTGAAACAGTTTGAGATGACAATAGGAGACGTCTGAATCTGCATTAGCAGCCGCTGCTGGGCAGGTGACCAGTGAGTCTTGGCAGATTGGAGGGCGTGCATGGCCACTTCCACCGTCGGGAGAGTACCGTTCAAGTGGTACTCTCGGATCAATGCATCTGAGACCCAGCATTGAAGATGTTGATTAGGTAATGGGGTACTTCTTTGGTGAGGATTTTTGGTCATTGCGCTGCTTAATGTACGCGCATGTGAGTTCCTCCGTGATGCCATTGGATCGAAGGTAGTTCTGATTGTTACCTGTAAAATATGTTAACAAATACAAACAGCAAACCCGTCAAAGCAGCATCTCATGATCCCATGATTAATTAATGACATTTCATGGCCATCCTTGTGAGTATAAGAGGGAATATAGTGAAATTAGGTTAGATCCATCATTCTTGGTTAAAGATTCACGTCTGGTTCACCATTTTTGTTTTGACTGAGGGTGGGAAAGGCCAACGTGCCCGACGGTCGATCATATGGATGGCAGAGTTCCACTCAATCGATCAGGTCGGGTATATTGTTCTTTGTTTCAAAACTCCCAATGGTTCCATATCTAATGATCTGTGAACCAGCTTTCCAACGGTAGGTGTTCGCTAGGCGATTCGTCCAGCGATGCTTAAGAACTCACATTGGACGAGAGGACGGGATGTTGGGATCATCACACCATTTTGGGGGGAATTATTTTCTATTCTAGGACTCTCTTATAGATTTAAGACATGTCCATATGTTCGTGAATCATTGGTTTATCCCCAAGAATAGTATCCACATATTACACCATAGTTGGCAATGATCAACTGGATGGAGGGATGCGGAGTCATTTAGGCCCTAGGGTTACCATCCCTTATTTGGATTAATGACTCAGAGGAGATTGGACCCATTAAGACGGCACGGGTTTGAAGCCTCATAACTGGGCTCTCTAAAGATTATTCTCATCCAGGGGGGGACAAAAAACAACATGAGCATTTGGATCGAACTCGTGATGCGGGCTACCTACGTATCCTCATGAGAGAAATACGAATCCACATAGCTCGGTGCCACCTTACGGGACACATCACCTTTTAATTCATATGACCAGGACCCAACCGTACAGTTTGACATCATGTGGCCAGGACACCCGGGAGAGATATTCTCGGTCAAAGATGGTGCAGGACTTACACTAAAACAACCCGAATTGGGATTGAACATCGGGGAGGCTTCTTACGTACCCTGCTTAGGAGACAAGGATCAAAACCCATGTAGTTAATTTTGGAGTGGCACAATTGTGACTTATACCTGGTTAGTGGTCCGAATTGGGATTGAACCTCAGGGAGGCTTCCTACATACCCCACTTAGGAGACAGGGATCAAAACCCACCTAGTTCGTTTTTTGGAGGGCATCATTTTGTGGATGTTGTGACCATCATTACTCTCTAATTCCACGTGAGTCATTTTCAGTGTGATAAACATGAGAATGAAATAGACTTGGAAAGCCTCATACACTCTTCCTATCAAGGGATGGGGAGGAAGACGACAAGTGGAGGAGAGGGTCGGGACCACTAGAATCTCTTTCTCCCTAATGTTGGAGGATGGTAGGAGTATCACAACGGAGCAATGAACCTTCCATGATGAGAGGGGAAGGGCCATTGGCTTCCGGTGAGGACGGTGTAGTGCTTACTCTAGGAGGGATGCCCAGCCACTCCTAGGAGAGGGGAGAAGTACTCACCACTGGTGCTTGTCAAAATGATACCCGAGCAGGGTCCCTCAATCCTAGAAATTGGAGAGGCAGAAAGGGGGATCCCGGGCTCGGACCCTGCACTAACATGAGAATGTGAACCTAGGAATGCTTCGGGAATCTGCTCAAGATCTGGAGAAACCCCTTCGTCCTCACCTATCGTGGGTATGTGAACTCAAAGTGGTGCATTGATGCACTTTAAGGTTTAATCATACGGATCCGGTTACTTCGGAAGAGGTCTTTGCTCGAGGCCAGTGAATTGGAAAATTAAGGGATTGCGAAGGATCGGCCTAGATTGGAAGTGTTTTATCTAGCTTAGGGAATGGGGACACCGATGGAGTTGGCGGGCCGCATGGGTGCATGAGGAGTGGCGCCCTTCGTGTAGGGGGGTGCTATGTGGATGGAGAGGATATCAGTGTACCGAGGTGGTACGCGGCATTGGGTTCAGCCCGCGTACCAAGTTGCTACGCGGTGCAGTCCGCGCGCGCAGCTTCATCCTGAGGCATCGCCGGTCGGGGGTTCGCCGGTCAGGACTTCGCCCATGTAGGAGTGTGCTACGTAGTGCGTCGAATCGAAAAGGGGCATAAACTCCCTGGTCCGTGAGGAGTACATCTGTGGATGGACCATGGCTCGCGATTTTTATTTTAAGTTTGCATTTCACCATGTTGTAATGTGTTTTTCGGTTAATTATCAATTCATTTCCAGTTTTATACCTATTTGGGTTTGCGAATTAGAATTCTAGTTTTCGTGAAATCTTAAGCTCCTTCCTCCTGAATCCTTCCTTCCGAAGTCGATCTTCAAACCCTTTTGCCGATGGAGAATACTTCTACCTGAATCTGATCGATCCTCCCTTCTCCCATTCTATGTCATTTTATTGAGGTGGAAAGATATGTATCAGTGGTCATATGACACCTTTTGTGGAGGCCCATGACCGAAAACCCAAATTATGGATGACTTGGTAAATTCGTAACTCGAGGGGGGAATTGAATGCACCTCATCCGCGAACAAATTCTTTCCAGGAAGTTCTTTGCGGCCACGCAGGGCTTCGCCTCTGTTCTGCAAATGACAGCACATGCGGTCGGGGCCGGTTGGCGGGTCTCACGGTTGGGGTGGTTCGTGATGGTGGATCGGCCTGGGGCTCGTCCTGCTTGGTGCCCGTGGAAGGTTTTTCACCTCCATTTCATGAACAACATTGGTCCGTGGAGGGGGCGGCTCACTGAACCGGCTGCATACCTTCATTGTTGGGCCAGTACGCGGACCGGTCTGACCATTTCAAATCTTTAGTATTCTCTATACTTTTGGCCAATTATTTGAATGAATTTGGATAGAATCCTTTCTCAAATTAAGGGGGATTCCCCTTCCCCATTGCATATTTTTGAGGATCCTACATCAGTAAATGACTTTATGTTGGTGGAATAAATTGACATGGGATCCATTATAGAATAAATTTAATAACCCTTTATTGGATCTGTTGATCCATTAATAATATATTTTTCTTCTTCAATCATGAAAAAATAATCTTTATCATTCACCATTTATAAGATGAAGTGAATATCTGGTAGAATACGATGTAAACACAAAATAGAAGGTTGAAATTATGTTTATAAAATATTTATAAATATAATAACATAATTTTTCCAAATATCAATTTTTGGGAAAATTAATTCCCCAAACTAAACAAAAATAATGATAAATCTATTTTTAATTATAATGAAAACGTCACCAAAATTGGAAGGTATACCATATGATAAGAATTCATAGGTTAGTGCCATATAATCGAATATAATAATTTCAATAAATTTTTAATCTAAAAATGACCAATTTCCTAAACTATAAATTAAATATATATAAATATATATATATATATATGTGATATTATAAATTAATTTTTGTATGAATAAGATGAAATTTTTAGGACCATGTTTCGTTAGGATGGGTCAGTGTGAAAACCCAAGTATTCATAACAATATACATCGTTTATGGTTTATTCGTAATAATGATTAAAAATTAATATATATTTACAATAAGAATGTACAATTTTCATATCATTTATCAGTGGATATAATATTTGTATCCTGGGACACCTTGAGTGGAAAAGTGTGAATTAAAAAGTAAATTATTTCTTTACTTCTAAATTAGATTGTCCCAAACATAGTGGAAAATTATTAATTCTTCTCGAAATAATTCTTATTCACTAAACACAAAAATTAAATAATGAACTAGAACACGTTTAATTTTCATAGTTCACTTCTAATGACTCATCCTAGGAGAAATCAGTGATAATATATTGTTCATACAAGGATACACTTAGCTTCACTAGATTTCATGGATTAAAATTTTTCACCCTTGATCACTATATACCAAATTCCATTCTTTCATAATGAATCCAATTATTTACCACTTCCTCCCTTGGATCACTTCGGTTGACTCCCTCTTACTCACTGCATTCGATGAAGTCTTACATGGTTTAATAATAAGATACTCGGTTACATGACATCTTGAATGTTCACATTTATTTAAATCATGATAGCTTGAGTATTATTCAATAATTAACTAATTTATCTCCAAATTACTAAAAAATCACCACTAGGGTAAAACTTACTCAACACTATCTTTTGTGTACTTAGCGTGAGAACTACCATCCTCCATGAATCAATCATGTGAGTCATCATACACTATGTTACATAATCGTGAAATAAATATGTTCAAATATTCACCGCACATCATATCCCATATGGATATTATGAAAACATACTTCTCACTAAGCATGAAACTATTTACACCTTCCTTGTGAAACACTGCAATGGAAAACTTCTATCCACATAGTGTTTGGGGAATCTTGCTCTGCGAACATTCCTCATGAACCTGACGTATCATGTGTTGTATTTTATTATATCATTCATGTTTCTATTTTATCTAAATAATTTATTATTAATTATTTTATCCCAAAAAATGTGGTGAATAGTGTGGGAATTTTAAAAAATCTTGTCTGAATATCCTATTGAGCATGATATTTCTTTTCAACCCTTCACAAATACTCATGCGTGGACTCACTTTTTAATATTCCAACTGTAAACATCCCTTGTGGAACATCATCCTCTAAAATATCACTACCATCTAAAATAAATTTTATCCATCAATTAAAATTAACGTGAATCATTTCAAATTGAATTTGATGAACTCTATCATCACACAAAGTTAAGGGGAGTAATTATCATTGTGAAAAATAAGATATTAAGAGAGGATTTCATGCCTCATAAAATTACACATTCAATAAGTCCCCCTCTATTCATGAATTTCCCCATGGATCATATTTTCCACATACATTCACTAAAAACCTCCACCTATATGAGAAAAAAAATTTCTACTAAAACAAATTTATGAACAGTTGAATTTTATATAATTTTAGTACTTTTTAAAATTAAACCCATAGAGATAAAGAACCATACAATTATAAAAAAAATGTAAACCAATATATAAAAATAGAATAGATTTCTTATTTAATCATCATATTGGTGAGGAAGATGGATAAATAATGAGGTTATAATAGTATTTCTCAAATGTCGTTATAACCAACACCATGATCATGGTTTCAATTAATTGGTCATTAGATCAAACATGTTCCAATTTGGAAATTATTTTATACACCTTTAATTTAATAATGTGGTACATGATATCAATATGATTTGTATAGAATTTTTGTACATGATTTTTAAAAATATCAATAACACATTTTTTATCATATAAAATCACTATAGATTACATAATCTCTTCACAAATATCATCTTGTTTTTACTTCATCAAAATAAATTAGTGCCTGAATTAGTTGTTGAGATAAATTTTTCTTCTACCATTGTTAGAGAAGTTATTCTGTACTTCTTTCTTAACCAACCCACACATTTATTTACAATGAATAATTCATCACCACTCATACACTTCTGATCGACCACATGACCAACCCAACCAGTATTAGAAAACACCCAAAACCCACAATCCATTCTTAAATCGAAGAGAATAGAAATATTTAGAATACCTAGGATGTATAGTATGATTCTGTTTACTATGTCCTGATAATTTTCCATTAGATTACAATATAATTGAGATATTAAATATTTTTTAAATAAAATATCCACTTGTGTTAAATTTAAATATTGAATACATATAATTTTCTTCTAGTGTAGTGTTAGATGCATAGATTATACACCCTCATGATTCCTAACAAATGTTCCTACCAGAATCAGAAGTTGTATCGATTTTGATTAATACTTGTTTAACTTCTATATAAGTTATCCTAATTATGTTTCCCAATATATGACAATTTATTTCTTTTTAATCACCTATATTTATAAAAAGAATGTGAGTTCACTAATCATGATGATTTCAAATTTTTATTACATGGGATTAGAAAACTCATCATTAGATTTATGCATTCTTATTCCAAATATATTGTCATTTACATATACAGTTACCATAAATTTTTCTTCCTTGGATATCTTCACGTAGATATTTTGGATTATTCCACTGATTTAGAATAACAAATTTATTAAATAAGAATCAATTTAGACATACCATGCTTTTGTTTCCTTCTATAAACCATATAGATCCTTCTACAATCTATACATATTTGTTTCATCATTTCACATAAAAATACAACTAGCTTTGCAATATAAAATTATTCATTGATAAGTCTTTTTAATATTGTTGTTTTGATATACCTGTAATATACTTTTTTCCTCTTGGAATTAAAATTTTCAAAAAGATCTAGATAGCCTCTATTAGAGAAACTAGATAAATTTTTTCTTCAATATCAATTACATCAATATGTTTATAAAATTTAAAACCCAATAATTCCATATTTATTATCAACTTTCCATGGTCATCACATTTTTTTGAATATTCACATTTTTAGTCATCTTATGATTTTTGGAATTCCTAAAATTTCTCAGGTTTTTTTATCATTAGTATAATTTAATTCAACCTTCATAAATTTTACAAAACAATCATATTTTTCCTTTTTTTCAAATGAGTTCAGTTCAATTATTGATAAAAGGGTATCATTTTCCACATTTCTTTTTCTTGTGATTTTTATTGGGTAAAATTTGTCTCTAATTATATTGGATGGATCTACCTATGTTCCCCTATTTATCTTCTAATTTTCGAAAAATAAATCTTCTGAAAAAACATTCTTATTCTAACTCCGACTCATATTCTTCATTAATTGAACCAGTTTGAACAGATTCTTATATTTTTCAAACATTGTTATTTTTATCTTTTTATTTTCAAAAACTACCAATTTTTACTCAACTAGTGTTTTTAAAATCCTTATCATCATAAAATTTTATGTAACTATTGTCCATAATTTTACTTATCCTATTATTGTAAAATTTATTGTCCTTAAATATTTTTCGCATCCTAATAATGCTCCTTAATCAACAGAATCTCCATACATTTCAAGATTTCCTTAATTATTTTGGATATAACACATTCTTATGAAAGCACAAGAAGTGTTTAAATTAATATTTACATTAATTATACATTACATATGGTTTCATCTCCTACACATGTATTAAAAATTATATATTATATGTGTAGACTATAATCCTCTTTCCCATAGTCTGGGTAAATTCCACCATTAATGGGTAATGCTTTGGCTATTCTTTTAATCATTTGATTTTTTGTTAAACAACATTATTTTTCAATGGATTTATCATTGATGAAAATTCATTCTTTAGGATACTATTATTGAGATTTTTATCAAAATAATTATAGGTATAATCCAATCCATTACTATACTGAAGTATCTTAAATATGAGACTGGTTTAATTTTTAACTCTTCTGGGATACAACTTTATACAACCTATGACCTCTCTCTTGAATTTCATAAACATAGTGTAGGCCATTCTCGTATAGTTATTGATGAAAATAATGATATGTATTTCTCCATATATTTTAGATATATTTATCAAACCAAATATATCTTTTTTTGGAATTGATCAAGTATATTATATTCCCTCCTATTAATTAGTCGATAAGGATTATGCACCATTGTTTCCACAAATAAGAAACACATATCCTTCCACAGTATCTCTTCAAACTTGTTATGTTAACTACAGCTCTTAGGATGGATAATATTTCAATTATTTAGTGATAAATATAAAAGAAAATCATTGATTTTACATGTTTTTTCTATATCCACTTTAAGGATACAAGTAATTTCATGACTGTCCACCTAGCAAAGATTAATATTAGTTATCCTTCCTATCATTATAGATTTTCCTTCATTTCCTTTAATCAATGACCCTTTTTATTAAAATTAACCTCTAGACCAGAGTCACAATGTTGTACCGCAATTAGAGGATCATGTCATACCCCATCCAAAAAAATCACTCTAGTATTATTTATCACATTATCTGAAAAATAGAAATTTCAATTCCCCTTTATCTTCAATTCTCATTCATTACTAAAGTAAATGGTTATATTAACTCTAACTTTATCATTTTTCAAGATATTCTCATTTACTACCATTTATGATGAACACCCACTATAGATAATCAATTTTATTATGTTATTTGTTGCATTGAGAGAAATTTATTTTGGATTTACCTTCTCAAACTTCTTGTTTTCTTTCATGAGATACTTATTAGAGTAGATTCATAATATAACCTATTTATATTCTACATTTATGACTACTGTGAGCTTCCCCATTCCAATATTATCATGACTCTTCACATTATAACAATGTGTGGTCATAGTATCTATAAATTTTAAAATTAATTTGAATAAAAATATTTTTTCATTTATTCCTCTACAATTCCATGACTAGGTTATATAACCTCAGTTGTTCAAAATTATTTGAGAATCATGGATTATTATCATCCCTATGATTTTCATTGTACAAAAGTTTCATTTTTAAAACATGTAGTGACATATGTGACATACAAAAATAACAAACCTTATGCTATCCCTTGTTGAGGAAATTCACTATAACTACTTATGATTTCTTGGCATCATAGTCAATTCCACATTTATCACCCAATATCGGTCTTTATTCATTAAAAAGTTTACTGGGACATATCTATTATTGAACCTTTTTATCAATTATCCATCTATTAACCACCCCAATTATATCTTCCTTTATTAATAACTTACTTCCAATATTGAATCATGTTTTGTTCTCAATGAAGACAACTCTTCGACTAAAAATACTTAACTCTCTGATCATAGATTTCATTAATATTGTCAATAATGTAACATCCCGAAATGTGACCCACATAAACTCTTTCATAAGGTGGTGAGTAACATTCCCTAAAGTGTACAATTTGATATGCTAGAGGACACTGACTAGAAGAAAAGTTTTAAAAGTTTTATAATGGGGAGACTATACACTCATATCAGAGTGAAATAGTGAATAGAAAATAGATAACAACTGAAGAATAATATAAATATACACTAAGATACTGGACCACTAATCTTCCATAGGGGAAAGCAGGATATTATATATATACTTGGTATAAAATTCACAATATTAAATGATAGATCAACTGAATAATATTAGTCAAATCCATAAGGTAGTGTCAAATACATGATGTCATGGCATGCAGATAAGCAAAACGGTGAATATGGAAGAAGGAATAGGCATATATTAGATTCTATAAAAAACTATAAAATTAAAAAAATGTATTCTCCACATGAATCATGAGAATATTATTGGTCCTTAGCACCCATGATCCAACTACAATCAATACATTTCAAGATATGGTAGTAAGTTCTTTTCCCGTATCGATACCTATAGACAATTAATCTACTTGGGTACCAATGTTTTATCGAGTACGGTGTGAGAGTAAATCTTAGTAGGCCACCACCAATGGTTTCAATATGTAATCTGAGCAGTGTACCTAGAAACAGCAGTGTTCATGAATAAAATAATTAATAGATAATGCTGACTAAATGAACAACAACATGCCCAGTCACCTATAGGACACATGGAAGCTCTACCAGCTTTAGCTCTTGGCTGGAATGATTGTACGGTCAGTAATTATATATATATATATATATAAATAATATATATATATATATAGTATAGTTATATATTTAATCTACATATATGGACTAAGAACATGCAGGTGTAAGTAGATATATACCTAGTATACAAGTTGTTGATGGACCGGGGCATAACTCAAACATCCAAAACTAGTATGAATGAGCCTATATGCTGAATGAAAATGGTGCATTCCCTATATTTCATGATTAGTGAGAGTAAACATTCTCAACACATGATATGGTGGGAGTTTCATCATGTAAACACCCAAAATAATGAACTTTTTGTGTCATGCCACCTTGCAAACAATGTCAATGGTGTGAGACATCATGCTTAATAGCCGATGTAAGTGAGTGTGAGTTTCCATGTCCTACAGAACCATTACAGTTATTCAACAACCTATATTTAAAATAAAATAATATTTATAATAATTTCATTGAGTCATTACCTCTCATATATTTCATACATGTATACCAAATATAAAAAAGTCATTAAAATTCATATAAAACATTTGATCAAAGAAGAAATGATTACTGTGTCCTGACAACCCATTATTATTCTATACTGAAAAACCATATAACTGATATAATTATTTGAAACCGTCATATATTAATCCATCTAATTAAGAAAATATATTTAATGTATCACATAAAATAAATTCTATTTCATTTCCTGAAGAATCACATAGATGGTTCCATAATTCATTGGGAAACTACCGGAAAGTGAAATTCCATTTATAAAACAATCCATTAACTTTTTAGGTACATTGGTTCTTTCAAAATTTACATAACATAGGTAATTTTCAATTCCATTCCAAGTCATATGCAAAAAATATGTTCTAGGAATTTATCGAAATAATCACAATGGGCTATTTCAAGCTATGACACCCAAGGGGTGTTTATGATCAAGTTAGAAAACCATTACTTATATAATAATTGTCCTTGGGAGTATAAAAAAAATTTATATAAATTTAGAAAAAAAAATCAATTTAATGTCATGCATGGTAATAAAAGGAATGAAGCACAATGGTTTGGCCATGAAAACAACACACTTTTAATAGAAAATAATCAGACCACCTACCTTAAGTCCATTGAAAACTCTGTGTATGATCTCATCCTAATATATGATGTAGATTTGGATAAATAGAATAAATGGTTCTATAACCCAAAAATGGAAAACAAAATATTTTACCTAAATGTCACAAAATATATGATGATTAACTTAGAATGGAAGGAAGTGGACTTAATATCATACCTCCAGTTATAAAATGCAACTTTGATAAATTAATTCATAAATAGAATTTTAGGGAAATTAGTGAACTTATATTGGGAGGAGGAATGACCCACTAGAGGAGAAGGGTTGCTCATCCACTGGAAATGAAGTGGAGAAAATAATGAATATTTTTAAACATTTCCTATGCGAAAAATTGATAGGTCACCCAAAAAATAAGGGTGAACAGTTTGGAAAAACTGTTTTCAAATTGTCTTCCCTTCACTATCTAAGGAGTTGCCCACATTATTGAGGTATTCATTTTCTATAACCACGCATGAAGCATTCCAATACCATATGTCAAGAAACTCATAAATCTTCCACGGTCATGCATCTTGAGTTTAATGGTTGTATAAAAATCGTGCAGCCCAAAATGCTCACAAGGTTCCCCTCATGGCTAGTACAAACTATGTGTCCTTCTCTATTTTCCAAATATTTGGAACTCGGAGCTCTGAATAATCCTGAAATAGTCATGGAAGCTTCTGTAAGACATAACACACCTTTACCTTGATAAAAATAATACATATTGAAAAACAATAGTTATACCATCCTAAAAAAGTCATTATAACCTACCCTCCTTAAAGAAAGTCATCCCTCAATTAGCGTTTTGAGGGTAAATATGTAGTCTTATCAAATTGTTCTGTCTACTGATCTTATATATCATCTTCTAACTCACATGTCTCATCATGTACATGTATGTGCATGGCACTTGTACCAATAGAACTGAACTACCATGAAATGTCTTGATGCTCTGATCAACTATATGGATGGGATAATTATCAATGGATGTATTCATATCTACATTAACCTTAATAGGCTGAAAGACATGTGGCGGGTTTATATAGTATTGGAATATTTGGGATAAGTGAAAAAAATTAGGTGTAGACTATTATCTCTGACAATGTGTTGTCTTATAAACCACTATATCATTCTATTCCAAGCCAGGAAGGTTCTAACAAACCTAGGTGAGTGATTACCGAATCTATGAATACATATATGGACCCAAATATGAGATAATCACAAGAAAACCTGGTCTCCAAACTTAAACTCAAGATGTCATCAATTTCTATTAGCATACGACTGTTGTCTTGACTGATCTGTCATCATGCCCTTTTTGATCAAATGACCCTAATCTATAGTCTCTTGAATGATATAAGGTCCATTAAATGTTTCCACACTTACCTCTAGAAAACATATAGGTGAATGAAAATTCCAACCATATAAAGCTTCATAAGGATCCATATTAATGGTAGACTAACAGTTATTATTATAATAAAACTCATCCATGGGTAAGTGTTTATTCCAAGAACCCCTAAAGTCAATGAAATTGTCCCAAAGCATATCCTATAACACATGAATCATACACTCTGTCTGTCCAATAGTCTGAATGGGATGTGTCATTCTCATAAGCACCTGTAAACCCACGACCTTATGTTACCCCAACCAGAACCATGTTGTGATGTGAGGGTCCCTATCAGATTTGACATATTTATGAGATCAATGAAGATGTAGTACATCCCTAATGTAAAACCTACCTATATTATCCATTGATAAAGTCTCTCACATAGGTTATCAATTTGTGACCTTCATTAAAAAATCAATGACAAATGAAATTGTATTGTTTCTATATGGTGATCTAGGTAAACAAGTCACGAAATCCAAAAAACAATCATCCCATTTCCACTCAAGAGTGTACAAATACTGTAAAATCCCTTGCACTCATTGATACTCTACCTTTACCTATTGAAATGTAGAACACAAAGTGATAAATATGGTTATCTCCCACTTCATACCTATAGACCAATACAAGATTTTTAAATCTCAGTACATCTTGGAGACACCTATATGAATTCCCATATTGAGGCATGAAATTCTAGAGTTATATCCTCTTTAATTTCTACTTTGATCCATAGTCACCCAAGTAATAGTAAAGTAGCATCCCCATCAACTTTCTATCTAGTAGATGTATCATCATTTGGGATGATTTACCTTTGTACAAGGCCCCCAATAATAGATAATTTCCACATTATCATTTGTACCAAAAGCGTAGAGGTAAATGCTAAAGCTAAGAGGATAGTCTACCTGTAATACTCTTAATCGTCGACATGCATCTCTTAAATCAATTATATGAGTTTACACTCACCAATGGCCTACTAAACCACCTAATCTGAGTCTTCTAGCTCAGATCATTGGATACTTCCTTTTCTTTCCTAAGAGTGTAGGAAAGCTTGAAATCAAGGCCACATAGGTATTCAAACTACCTATACTGCCGGAGATTTAGATCTGCTATGTAAAGATCTACTTGAGGATTTTTGATCTATGAGTACCATAAAATTATCTAAAATTATATAGTGTCTCAAATAGTTTAATGCATGAAATACAACTTCTATCTCATTGTTGTGCATCGGGTAAATCCGCTCAGGAGGCCTCAATTGACATGATCCATACTCAATGACCCGGTTGTCCTGGATCGGGGCATATCCTTGCCTGAAATCTGAAAGGTCATACTATATTGTATTATTCCTTCTTGGATCTGGTAAAATCAGTATCTACACTGATGTTAAATGGAACTTAATCTCTTGATGTTCTTATTCACAATCTTCTAGCCATTATAATTTCACAACCTTATTTGTCATTCTTGTAAGGAGTTCTACAAGGAATAATAAATCCTTTATTAAGAATCTATAATATCTTGGTAGTCCCAATAAACAACACATTTCAATGATTTTCATGGGATTCTCTCAATAGAATACTATTCTCATATTCTCTGGGACCACTGAATCTCCTGACACTGGGATGATATGACCTAAAAAGTGGCTTTATCAATCCAAATGTATAATTTTCTAATCTTTTTATAAATCTGAAACTCCATTACTGTATTCTTAATGATATCAAAATGGTTGGAATGGTCTTGTTTATAGATATAATACACTAAATGATCAATGAAAAATACTACCACAAATGAATCTTGATATGGGTGAAAAACTGATTCGTTAGATCCATCAATATAGCAGGTGTGTTCATGAGATCGAATGGCATGACCAGTTAGTCATATAGTACAAACCTGCTCCTAAAATAAATTTTAGGATTGAATGATGATCCTACATAGACCTGGTGATTTCCCAACCTCTAATATATCTTTGAAAAGGGTTTTGTTCCTCAGTGGTGATCGTAGTAGACATATATTCGAGGCAGTGGGTATTGATTCTTTATTGTATGCTAGTTAAACCAACAGTAATTAATGAAAAGTGGGTTGGTATTATTTGTCTTCAATGATAAAAGGACCAGTAAACTCCAAAGAGATTTTCTAGGGTGTATAATTCACTTTTTATCCATATACTCTTACTATTTATTGAGCATAAAATTTACTAAAGGTTCCATACTAAATGAAGGAATGGTCACTGGTGATATTCCTAGCACTATATAAATGGTATAATCTACCTCTTTCACTATTCGAATCCTAGATAATTCATCATCAAAGACATCCCTAAAATTAACCCATACTAGAGAGAAAACAGTGGCTCATAACCCCTAATCATCAAACAATAGACTAGTGATTTGTTCTATCACACTACCCAGCCTTTGATGATTGAGCCCATATCAAGTCTTATGAACATTCCAATCTCCCTAATTCATGTGTCTACCACACTCTAGTGATGTAAACATCGCCCTTCAATTATTGAGGTCAATATGGGATCGATAGGGAAATAACTAGTGCATGTCAAGGATTACATCAAAGCCTATCTTGTAATGGTAAAAAAATTCCATATTAAGAGATATATTTCTCTCTTAAAGGGACTATATTTACAATGATGAACTCACTATAACAAGATACCAGACAAGGTATTGAGTGTCATAACAAAATAAATGTTTTTGAAATTGTCGTCCAAACTCTCCGTGATTTCCTTTGATATAATTCAGTGAGATTCTCCAATGTCAAATAATGAAAACACTAGTGTAGAGGTTACTATAATATTAACTCATACAATAAAAGGTTTGGTTCTCTAAACCTCTAGAATAAGATGAAATCAATGGAACTAGCATGTATAGTTTCGATGAATAACTACCTGACAACACTATCTGTTCTACTATCTTGGTGATTCATGTTTCGGAATACCTATACCACAAACAATCCTTCATTCAAAATATTTGGTGGAATTCCAGCTGCCATCCTGACGAGGTACAATAGTCCCACTCCAAAATGTGGAGTTGGTGTAGATCCCCACTCACTGGGCCCAATGGAAAAGTATTGTAGAAGCTCTGAATATGGCCCATATTACCACAACCTCTACATTATACAAGATCTTGTAATCTATAGTGTTTTGTATACACTAACTTCTATCACTAGTGACATATCAAGAATATTTCATCATGGGGAGCATAACTGCTACTACCTCCTTCAGTAGCCTCAAATAGATTCTTGCATCCACTAGAAGATCAACTAATTGATCTAGTTGAAAAATATCCCTAAATCACACAAACTGTTTCCCTTAAATTCCACTCTATAATAGGGTATTGCTTTATGATTTTAATAATTTTTTCCAACATGAATACATTGAACTTCGATCAGATGGCGTATACCATCCCCTCCTCAAAGCGACTGGCTGACATAAAATCATCATCTTCTTAAGTTAGTGAGAACCATAGTATCTCAACATTGTGATAATAATACTCCATGAGGGGAATACACCCTTGTTTCAGGTTCATAAAATATCTACCTCAATCATCCCAAAGAGTCTATGGAATGAAATATTCATTTAAGATAGTATGGAAATCTCCCCAGACCATATCACGAAGTTGATCTACTTGGGTGATAACATCCCACCATGACTTTGAAAAATCACTCAAAATATATGATAAAAACATGAACCTCCCCTATGAAGGTGTCCCCATATTATCAATGATATAAAAAAGGATTCAACCCAAGACATGATGACATTAGGTCTTCTACCCCCAAATATTTTGGAGGAGGTTGTTACTGGAACTCCTGGGTCAACTCTACCATACCTGAGGCATGTTGACATAATCCTTGCATCAACTGTAACATATGTAGAAATCCATCTTGAAACTGGTTTTCAGTGCCCATATCCAAAATAAGAAGAAGTTAAAAATGTGGAACTACAAGAATGATCTCTATAGGATCATGTCTCACCACCTCATATGCATGGTCATCACCTCCTACAAAGAATACCACTGGATGATTTCATGGAATAGTGATTTTAAAATTCAGAATGCCCACCTTATAAGAGATATTAATAAATGAAAATATTAAATATTGATAACTATGATAGTTGTATATCCTTCCTCTAAATAGATCACACCTCTCTATATACTTCAATATTTTTATCTAGTCATTAGGAAAGACCATTACAGGACATATGAACGTAATAGACACACCAAATACCCCTACTAATGTTTATTTTGGGTCTAGTTCTATTCATCACATGTATAAAAAACCATTTCATTAGAAAAAAATATTCATTATTTAATTTTCACCCATTTTAGTATTAAAATTAATTTAAATGGTTTAACTAAATGGATCTCCATTTCAAATCCATAAGGGTCATTAACTGAAATATGATATCCACTAAGTCTACAATATAACATGTTCTAGCCCATTTTTCAAATGGTCCATGGCACAATGTGCCTTTTCTCACATATTAAGGATACTAATTTAACCTATGCCTGAAAACACTATTAGTTTTAGGTAGACACATTAAGAGTTAATCATTTTTCCCAATCCTATAACAAGTTTTATTACATTTCAATATCATAATAAAGAACTAATAATATGTAAAAGTAAAATGATTGTAAAAATAGATGTGACATGAAAAAATGCATAGGATATTGTTCCTATTGTTCATATAATGGCTCATGTAATGATAATACCCAATCTCATCAGTCCAATTCATAGAAATCAAAATTCTAATAATACTAATAACAATAATACCATAAAATAAGTGTGTCATTGAATGGTTAAGTCAGATCAACTATAACAGAATTAATGAGTAACTGTAATTACCCAACCTAGGTAATTTGGGTTCCCCCTATACATAGTTTAGCTATTTCCACATATAGGATCATTACCAAATCTCATCAAATTCTAGACTCAATTATTTTAACCAAATGTTAAGACAATTGAGAAAATAAGGTTGTGATTCCAATTTGTAACAGCTCGACCCAGTATCTATTAACACAGTTCCCTGATCCGATCTGTCAAATAGAATTAAGAATGCCTCCCCATATTTTATAGGCTACCAACATTAAAAGGGGTTGTAAATTTGTTAAAATCTTGAGAATATACTCTTATATCAGAGTGGAATATTGAATACAACAATAAACTGATAATAGTGGAAGAATAATATAAACATACACCAATAGTCTAGACTTGTAACCCACCGTGGTGTAAATCATGATATAATAGATATATCAATAATATATTATAGAAGCATAAATAACTACAAAACTAAAAACTAATATCAATATCTACAAGGTAGTTACATATAAATGATGTCATGGCATGCTGATATATAAAAAGTATAACAATGGATAGGCATAGACAACATGATATAAAAAACTGTTAATAAAAAAAAAGGATACTCCAATAGTGTCTCGAGAATATGCTCAATCCTCTACTCCTATGCTCGAACTATAAGCCAAGCATATCAAGAATTAGTAGCAGGGCCCTTTCCCTAATCTATATATATAAAAAATAAATATTCTTAGGTATTATTTGTGGATCAAGTAGGGTGTCAGATATATTCCATGTATTCCCCCAAAAATGAAGTCTAGAAGAAATCAAAGAAGTGTACATAGAAAATGGATTGTGCCATTATATCTGAAATAATAGACAATTCATAATAAATAATCACCACCCTACTTAGGTTATAATTGGACATCTGGAGGCTCTACCAAATTCGTTACATGGCCAGAATGAGTGTGTAATTAGTAACAATATATATAGTGATAATATATATTGTGTAGTTATATGTTACCTAAACCTTTATGTAAAAATTATTTTTAGACTTAAGTATCTATATATGGGGAATAATAAGTTTTGGAAGGAAGGGGGTATAACTCAGTCATCCATAACAAATCTGAATGAGCATATATGCTCATGAAAAAGGTCACATTCTCTATATCTCGGGATGAGTGAGAGACATCAATATAAACACTTGATATGGTGGGTTTTTAATCATGTAAACACCATAAATATAGGAAATGGTGCATCATTATCACTATTTAATCTATGTGAGTGGTGTGTGATGGCATTCTCAAGAGCAGATTTAAGAGAGAATGAATTTTCATTCTGAATAGATCCCTTAAAATCAGTCCACATCCTATATCAAACTCATAATAATATTTATACTATTATCCATGTTGTATGACCTTTCATTCATATCATTCATCAAGCCCAAATATAAATGAGTCATTACAATTCATATATAACATTTGATCAAGCATTAAATGATTGGCATGGCAATTCTAGCCTTTAATATCTACTTCCAAAAAATAATTTAATTCATTTATGGAAGTCCAAGAATCATGAAGTAATCAATACAATTAATACAAGATATTAAATTTATCACAACAGAGAAATTATATTTCATTATTCGATGAATCACTATGACGGTGCCATAATTCATTAGGAAACTACATACATGGGAAATTTGATTTATAAAATATTTTATGTATGTATGAGGTACATTAGGTCTATCATATTTTATATAAAATAGGTAAATTTTAATTTCAATCCATATTGAATTCTTCTAAGGTTTTTTAAGTATTTAACCAATTAGTTAGAAAGGGTCATTTAAAGATGTCACACAAAAGGGGTGTCTAAGATTGATGTTGAAATACTCTATTTACATAAAAATAGTCATTGGGATTATAAAAATGTGTGTATATAAATTTATAAGAAAAAAATCAATTTAAGAAAATATGTTGTAATCTCTTGTGTGAATCACAATGGTGCGGCATTAAAAAACACATGATTTTAAAGTGAAACAATGATACCACCTACATTAAGTCCATTGAAAACACCTCATATGATGGTAACCTTATATTTGAAGTATACTATTGGAAATTAATGAAACTGACCAAGAGCATAAAAATAGTGGAAAGGAGCTTTCACCTAAATAAAATATTAGGCCCAATGATTATCATTAAATAGATAGAAGAGGAATTTAGATCCTATCTCAATCCATCCCAATATACCATTAGAACATGATTCAAACATCATATCAGAGAGATATTAGGGAACCTAGATTAGGAGGAGGAAGATCCCATGGGAGGATAAGGGAAAATCATCCACTGGAAATGAAGAGGAGAAAAGAAAAAACATATTTAAAGATTCTTTAAGGGAAAAAGTAAAATTTATCCAAAAAACATGAAGGAACGGTTTCGAAAACCCATATTCAAATATTGAATCCATAACTATCTAAAGAGGGACCCCCACATTATTAAGAAGCCCAATTTCCCTAACCGTGTGCAAACCATTCCAAAACCCACTGTCTAAAAACACTAAAATCATACATGGTTGTGCACCTCAATTCCCATGGTTATATAAAGACCATGGGCCCCTGTTACTAATAAGTTTTCCCTGCATGGTTACCCCATATAGTTAGTCCAAATTGTGAGGAAACCATGTTGCCTAACCTTTTTTCCCATATTTCGGAGCTTTGAGCTCTGAAGAAGCCTTAGATGCACCTGAAACCTTCTTTAAAACCTATCTAACCTTTACCAAGATAAAAAATGATATGTATTGAAAATAATTATATTCCTTCATGAAAATATGGGACATTATAAAAATCCCTATTTTTTATTCCACATTAATCTTGAAAATCAATAATTATTCTGACTCCACCAAGCAGTAAAGATAATTATCAAACACTTCTTATAGTTGATCAATCTATATTTTGTGTAGATTCACATATTCAATGTATTTGTTTAGAAGTACATTAATCTATATAGTTTTCATTCCATGAATTTCATGTTCTTTATGGTATCAATAATGTTATAACTTTATATTGACTAGTCATTTAGTTTCATTAACTTTTTCCAATTCATGTTATTTCGGGCCCACATTAGCCATTATAGAATCTTATTAATCGTTATTGAATTTTTCTTCTCCTAAAATTAGATGGTTGTCATTTTCATTTTTTTCTTTACTCACAAATCTTATTATATGAAATTAAATTCATAAAGAAGTCCTAGTTTTGGATTCACTTCTATGATGTAGGATTATTCTTATATTTTGTGTATCTTAGGCTTCACTTTCTACAATATCAAATATTCTTACATTTCTATAGTGTTCCCATATTTACCACATCTGAAATCAGGCACGGGTAGTTTTCCTTCAAATCTACCATATCCTATGTTTAATTTTCTGAACATAATAGAGATATGTTTCTTATACAAATCCTCTTATACATTGTAAACTTTATATATGTAAATGTTCTCCATGGATTTAAATTTAATGTCCTTACCATCAATTATTAATATCCATTATTTCTTTATTCATATTCCATAATCCATTGACCTCTTAAACATATCCTCTATATATAGAAAAGAAAAAATTACTCCCTTATTTAGGCCAGACTTTGGGATTATAAAGAGGTGTAAAACCTCACATTATGTTCTTAAATATATTGATATCTTTATCTCTTCTCTTTGTTTTCAAATATCTCAAACAAAATCAGTGATTATATTGAATAATTAATCTTCATTTTCATCTTTGAACATTTCCAAAACATCAAATAAAATTTAGAGGACATATAGCTTCACCACAATCAACATACTAACACCTTCATATATTTTACATTTTCTCCCACATGGAAATACCAATATTGAAATCCAATACACTAATATAGGTCTGATATGAAATTTTTTAAAATAAATTATTTGTAGCTTTTGCATCAATATCATTACTTTTCATGTAAAATATAGTCATGGACTTCGAAATCACATAACTAACTTTCAATACATGTAATGTAGAAAAAATAACTTCCATATCAATATATTAAAGATGTGATACCATTTCTTCAATATATACCTAGAAGTTACATACATAAACTAGAGGAACTCATTTATCATTTATGGAATTATATTTCCCCATGAATTTCTTAATATTGATTTAATGAGAGAGAATTATGCTTTGATAGTACCTTTTTTAACCTATGATTTCCAAATAGGAGATAGGTTAATAAGGTTTTCAACATTCCCATTTTATTAAATGGATCTTACCGCAATTTTTGAAGGATCTCATTATACATACCTGAATAAATGATCATTCAACAAACACACAAAATCTGAAATAAAATGGGATGTGGTGATTTTACT
Source organism: Viscum album (assembly GCA_963277665.1). NCBI lineage: Eukaryota > Viridiplantae > Streptophyta > Magnoliopsida > Santalales > Viscaceae > Viscum > Viscum album. The sequence continues at coordinate 1,224,968,407 of OY728127.1, read as the reverse complement.
TGTTTCACAACTAAGGACTAGTCCATGGAATTTATGGTGATGATGTGTAGGTCATACCAAGATACACTAAGATTTAATAGAAATCAATTATTTTAATTTTTTTAAAAACACTTTACTACAGGATGACTTCAATTATAATGAATTCGAATAAAATACATTCCATCCCTCTCATCACTTTTTTTAACTCCCACATTCTCACTATGTTTGAATAATTCTTCATTGATTTAATGAATTTATAGTCACTTATATAATTTGAATATTTTTTTATTTTATTTTCATCATGAAGGGCTGAGTATGATGCTCTAATGTTCTAATCTATCTGCACAATTCCCATAATAAAATCCCACATTGGAAAATCATTCTTCACACTGACATGTGTGCACTGACCCCATGGACTACCATTCACTACACACTAAACACATGATCCAACATCTAATGTACAACAACCACACAAACCAAATGCAGAAACCATCTCCCATATGACCCTTACATGAGCTTCTATCCATAAACTAGAAACATTGCTTTTCACACTGCCCTTATGAAACTCCCACATGATTAAATTCTCTATGCATTGAAATCATGTTCACTTTCTCCCTTAACATCCCTTGTAGAACTTGTTGAACAAATTTATCATTATTCATATCTACATCCCACTACTATTTAATATTATATATTTCTGATTAAGTAATTTCTCTTATAAAAATAAGGTTATCAATTTGTTTTTATAGGAAATTTCCTTTAAATATCATTTTAAACACTGAGATTTCTATTCAAAACATTTTAAATTCCCATCCTTATACTTCTTTTGTGATATTCCGACATTGAACCTACCAGATAGAACATCCTCCTCTGCATGATCTCTATCACATAAAAACCATATGATCCCTCCTTTATGGTATTCCTTAAATCACTACATTCTCATCAGACATCTCTTACTTGGGTTGTGAACTCCCTATAAGGTTGGGTCTTTATGAATCCCTCTCTATAAGCTCTACACATGGTGCACCATCCCACAAAGTGCTCCTTCTAAAATAAACCCTTTTGACACAGTAAAAATGAAATCAATGTACCTATCTTAAGGGAATCACATACCTAATATGAGGAAACCATCCTTATTCCATAAATTTAATGTCCAAAAAATGGAAAACCTATGAAACAGTTCCATTTAAAATATAATTTTGGGCTCTCATATACTAAACACTATATCCTTTATTATTCAAACACCATGATGAACCCCAAAAGGATTGATGAAAACCCCCACACACCATCATACACCAGCTCTAATCAATATGGTTCCAATATTTATATAATCAATTATATATGAATTACATATATAAAAATATATTTTTTCTTCCCTGTGTAATACATTATTTATATAATGATTAAATAAATTTCATAACCATAATTTCATATTTTTATTTATGTGAAGAATTATTTAATTATTTGATATTATTTAAATATATATTCATGTTATTTATATAAATTCATTTGGAAATTTATTATAATTTTAGAAATAATACAACTATGTTTTGAGGAAATAATATGATTTTTCATTTCAAAAATAAATAGTATTTATTCTACATAAATTGGTTTAATATGTATTATATGATTTTACATAAAAATTGTAATTAAAAAATATAAGAGTATGATTTCAATAAAATGGAGTTTATTTTTGTTATATTCCTGATATAATACGATAATGGGGTTTTAGGTCTTTTTTTAAGAATATTTTTGAGTAAATGGTAAAAAATAGTTTTTACAATAAACAATAACTTTAATGAAATCTTTAGTATATTTGAATGACATAGAAATTAATGTATCATTTTTCTCAATAAAATATTTAATTAAGGTGCAAAATAATTCATCTAAAAAGAATATAATGAATTTAAAAACCAATGTTTGATATTTTGGAACCTAATTTATATTTTATTCTACTAAAAAACTATACATGGTTTTTTATTCTATTAAGTATTCAAAATATTCCATTCTATTTTTTCTTGGATTGAAATGAAAATTACCCACATCTTACAAACCATATCCAGTAAATTTCATTAATATTAAAAATATTTATAATCCTTGTAAAATTTAGGAATAAATTTTTTTTATAATTAAAATGAACAATTTTATAAAATATAAACTATTATGTTATTCATACATATATTGATGTTAATTTTTTCACTTTTAGAAACGGGTTATTATAAAATAGATTTTATTATTCAAATAATCATTTTCAATATTATAACAGAAGTTCAATTTCATTTTTAGTTTTCAAAATGAGTAACGTAATTAAAACTTAATTGTCATAGTGAAGGGTAAAATTTGGTAAAGTGGTTAAATTAAGGGTTATGGTTAGAATATATCACAATAAATTATCTATAAATGGGTGGATGAGGATATGAACTAACAAAACATATCATACCCCCATTAATTTTCCATTTTGGATCTACATTCCATGAATAATATTTCCTTTCATATTAAGAATTGAGTATTTACATAAATAAAACCCTTCTCAAATATAAATTTATCCCACCACAATAATTTCCATGACACTCGTAAAATTATGATTCCTCCCTATAATCTACCTTATTTCCATTGAAAATAATCCTCTATCATTTTTTGATGCTTTTTGTCACAATAGATTTTTCTAATTTATTTAAAACCAAGGAGGTTTCTGAGAGGTGATCCAATTTCCTCTTCGAATATAAAAACTTCTTATAAATAATTATCATTTATTTTATTCATTCACAAGTTAGAAATTATAATTAACATTGTAAATAAAATATAAATAATATCATTATACTTCTAAAGTGAATATATTATAACAATACTATTAATATTAAGTGTTTTATTATTTTTTGTTAAGTTTCAATCCCACAATTTTTTAATTCCATTTTAAATTAAATAGTGTCTATTTTGTTTATTTTATATTTTTAATATACATGTTTTTTTAATATTATTATTTATATATTATTTTTAATTTTCTTCTCTTATTTAATTATTTGTTTTATTTTTTGTCTATTATATATATATATTTGTATGTGTGTGTTAGTAATTTTATTTATAATCATAAATACTTAAATATATATATTTATACAATTATATTTTTAATTGAATGAGTATGCATATCTCAAAAAAATATTTTTAAAATATTTTTTTCATATTATAATTATTTTTTAATAAATAAGTATCAATACATATATATATATATATATATATATATATTTTTATATATCAATACATATATACACTGCATATTCTGTCTTCTTATTCAATGAACACTACCGTCATTGGTTTGGCTACCTCATATAGTGTGACACCACCACAACATCTTTATTCTTCCTCTTCCTCTTTGGAATCTGTCGACCATGTTTTATATATTAAAACACCAAATTTATATGTGGATATCTCATATTCACCCAAAAGCTTGACACCACCACCTTTGGTTCAGTCTACAAGAGACGTTTCAAGAATCTTCATACACTATGTATCCCTTCTCATGTATAGTGCTTCAATAGTGGGCTCATCTGCTCACGTATAGTTTCCATATGAGATTACTGCCGCATTTGGAATGTGCATGCAACCATACCATACAATAGTTAATTTACCTACCATGAGGTAGTGAGTGATGTTACCAAGAGGGTTATGATGGGGAAGGACATAACTAACTATGAACCATATTTTTTTGTTATCGCATATACAGAAACCTATATGGATGTTTTTAACCTACCTTGAGTGTTATTATCTACTTGTTTTGACTATATTCATATACCTATTGAGAGTAGCTATCTCTTCCTTCCATCAAGCATAATTCAAGTTTAGTACTTAGCAAAAATGAATTTTATTTTATTATGGTGTGTATTAAATAACTTCTTACCATATTAAATATTATTTTTAAATTTACCAAAAATACATTTTAGAATTATTAGGCATGAATTAATTTTTTAAGTTTATGTCACATTCAGTATACCAAATGCATAAGAAATACATTGCCCAATCAGTATACCAACTACATCATCAAAATAGATGCATGGTTAGTATACTGAATAGGTACGCATGGTAAGTATACCGATCACATGTGATGACCAGATCAGTATGTCGGCCTCATCATTAATTCATCACACGGTCATTATATTACTTTTTTTTAATTTTTGAAAATATATATTTTGTAGTACACTATATTTTAACGTGCTTTATATATTTTTAATTACTATAAGTTTATTGTATTGATTTTAAAAATTATATTGCATTAAAAAAATTATATATATATAATTATTTGGTGAGAATTATTTAATCGCTAAAATATCACGGAAATTATTATAGAAATAATAATTCTCAAAACAATTATGATATGCTATATATTCTGTATCTTTTTGAAAATCACATTGCAGCCAGCTTATAATTTTATAAATGTTTTATCCTTTTTAATAAATTTTTTAAATAATATATAAATTTTCAAATTGTTTTAAAATTAATTCAGGTATATTTAAAATACCATGAATACTGATCTTCCTAATTCAAAATATATGTAATAGATACATTTCAATATTTTATTATTTTTCTAAAGTGGAATTGTGGGATTAGCTAATAATTCTCTCCAATATCATGGGGTCAATGATAAAAAAATTACCCTTTTAAAGGTAATAAAGTTATGTGATAATATAAACTATACAATGTTCATTCAAATATTTGATGACAACGATCTATATGATCATAGAGAGAAAAAAATAAAACATTGATTTGATCATTATGTATTAATGAATCTCAACTATGATTATTAATTCATTTACATGTTCATAATTAACTTCATAATTTTCATAATCCACTATTTATGTTTTCTATGATCTTCATTTGAATCAAATTTATGCATCATCACCTCCACTATTTGTTTTATTTCTTTTTGGATATCATTTTTTTATTTCCTCATTCCCTATGTTTGTACTCTTTAGTTTGTTTTATGATTTTACCATCTAAAATATATCATAGTATGTTATTCTTCCCATATAAAAGGAAGGTAGGGTTATTTATTCCATAGGAAAGGATGATGGGGTGTGACTCCTTTAAAAGATATGGGGTTATACTACCATGTGAGAAAAAAGTATTTTTTTTTTGTAATTTGGTTATCACTCCCTACCTATAGTGAGTAACTAGTAAATACTTGTATTCTCAACGAGTTGGGGATATTTTATAGTATAAAAGGATCTGGGAGATCCAAACAACTATTAAGACATCAATTGTTATTTGTTTCATTTTAGGTGAGCATTTGAACCTGTTTAATCACTCTAATAACCATATTCAATTAAATAATTTTAAAAGGTCTATTCAACCCCATCGCGCAAATCGTCTAGTCACAATTATCATATAATGGGACCTAAAATTGTTATTAGATAGTGATTACTTTTATGGAATTGGTTACAACTATTTCATTATTATTTTAATCTAACCATTATCCTAGAAAAAATAGTCTAAGGAAAATATCCACCAATTTACTATAGAAAGATAGGAATTTGAGAAGATGAATCTCACCATACCACCACACTTCAATAGAAGCGATTATGCATACTATATGGATTAGATGACTATGTTTCCAAAAAAAATATGTCTTGAATTATGGTCTATTATGTCAAAAAAATTAAACTTAAACACATTGATTTAGAAACATTTACTCATAATGATTCTACAAAATGTGTTTTAAATTATATTGTTATGAATTATAGATATTTTTCATTATATATAAAAACCTATAGTCCTATTTCCTCATAGAAAATGGTTTCTGGCATTGGGATGAATTTAAAATTCACTCATCATGGAACTGAAATGTTGTAGAGAACCATGTTAGTTATTCACATATTTGAGCTTAAAGAATTTAGAAAGAAAGATCAAGAGATTATAAATCATATGTAAAATATAATAACCAAAATTGTCAATAGTATTGTTGTATTAGGGGAATCCATGACAAATTAATCTCTTACCAAAATATTGGTTTCAACTCTACCAAAAATAATTCTCTCAAAGATAGTTTCAAATGAATAGAGTAAGGATTTAAAAATGTATTCAAATGGTGAGAAAATTGGATAACATATTTAATAAGTGATGGAAATAAAAAAAATTTAATAGTCATGATCATGATAAAATGAAAGTTATAGAATTCAAATCTAATAAATATTTTATCACTAATTTCACTAATTTCGAGTTCCAATGAAGTGATAATGTTAGAAATGAAAATTTTACCAATGGATTTTACAAGTACATTAAAGGAAAAAGTGGATTTATGAAACACCCTACAAGATATCATCAAAATGATAAATAAAAGGGAATAAACAAAATGATAAATTAATAAGTATGAAGTTTATGAATTAATATACAATGAATGATGGAAAAAGGGATATATAAAATCTTTGATTATAAAATTTATTCTTGAAGGGAATGAAGATAAATAAATGAAAGAGATGAAATGATTACATCATGATGGATGGAACTGTCTATAAGTGTCACGACCCGCCCTCGGGGTCCGAGCCGTGACTACCCCAAGCCCGCCTTCCATAGGCCAGGGGCTGGCGACTAGCACCAAGGCGTAAATCCCGGTAAAAAGGGAAGGCATTGCCTTTGAAAAGTAAACACACACCACAGAGTAAACAAGCGGAAGTAAACACTAAACAAACAGAGTACAACTGAAAGTGCGGAAAAGTAAATGGGCCAGAATACAAACCCAAACTGAAAGTAAAGTACAACTCGAAAAGGGGAAAAAAAGCAACTGAAAAGTAAAAGCCGCTACTCCGAGCTGTCCACTGGAAATCCCACCTGAAGGGTGGGTACAGATAGCTCCTCTGCTCCACGGGTCCCACCGTCCGCTCCGTGCTCGTCCCGCCCAGTGGTCCACCTCCGGGTACCGTCCCGCTCCGCAAGCCTCAGCTAAGGTCAACGCTGTCCGTCGTCTGCAACCAACACAACGTAGTGCGGGCGAAGCCCGTGCAGGGGTGAGTATAAGCTACTCAGTAGGGACCCCGAGACCCCTGAAGGTCTCTCAAAATCCACAAAGGATAAACCACGAAGCAAAGTACAATCACGAAGTAACAACCAACACTGCTTAGGTATATGCCCATACATATACCTAAGTCATCATTTCAAATACGCTCCAACCTCCGAGCCCAAGTATAACTCAGTCCACGCAGGAAAGTATACGTATTCCACAAAGGAAAGCAAAATATAATCCACTCAGGATTGCACAACACAATCCACACAGGAAATCAACAGGATTCAGCTCACACAGGTATACTTCTTCAAGGACGATAAAGATGATCACTGATCCATCTAAGTCGTCGGACCCACGAAGGATCGATAGGTAACTAACCCCCGCAGAAGACCCACACAGGATCGGGCTCACACAGAACCTGTAGGCGCTGGCTCACACAGAACCGCTGAGCGCAAGGACCCACACAGGATCGGGCTCACACAGAACCTGTAGCACTGATCCACGTAGGATCGCTGAGTGCTGTAGTCGTCGTCGTCGAATCCACACAGGATCTCTGTACTGTCGTCGTCGCAGTCACAGTAGCAGTCGTAGCAGTAGTAGCAGTCGCAGCCAGCACTAGGGTTCCCGCACACAGCAAGCTCGTACGGAGGGTCCGCTCCACGAGCCGAGAGGCTGATACATCAACTGTCACGAAGACCGAAGTTGATGTATCCAAAAGTTCTGTATCGTCAACAGGAACTCAACGCAACAGACGGCGCGTCGATCGGACGCCCGGTCTGAGAGTTATTGGCATTTTCGTCTCCGGGGCCCGGTTGGTTTTTAAGGCAAAACCAACCCGTCCGTACTCCACCTGCGTCCAAACCTCGGGCAGAGTATGCCAAAAGATCCGTCTCACTAAGAGGAACACTACGCGACTGACGACACGTCAATCGGACGTCCGTAGCTCAAGATATGAGCGTTTCCGCTCCGAAGGCCCGGTTGGTTTCGTGAACGGACCAACCCGGCCGAACTCTAAGTAAACCGAAACCTTGAGTGCGATATACCGAAATGACCGTCTCGATCCAAGGATCGCGTTGCCGCAGACGGTTCGTCATTCGGAGGTCCGAGGCTCAAGTTATGAGCCAAGAACCGAATCTGGTCCGAAACGGGGGGTCCGGGTCCAGGCCGACCCGGCCCGACCCCCCCCCCCCCCGGGGGCGGCGCGGCGGCGGCGCGGCGGTGGCGGCGCGGCGGCGGGCCGCGCTGGCGGCGGCGGCGGGCCGCGCTGGCGGCGGGGTGCCGCGAGGTGGGTGGTCACGCGGGGGGCTTGATTGCCCCCGCTGATTGAACAAGGCGGCACGGCTTTGAGCCGTGCCTTTGCCAAAAAAAAAACGGCCCCCGCAAGTGGGGGCCGGATGGACGAACCGGGGGGGCTTTGCCCCCCCCCCCTCCTTTAATTGAACCGCCCCCCTCATTAAGAGGGGGGTTTGAAGAACCGGTCGGGGGTTTAATCCCCCGGTTTTAAGACATCCGGCCGGCCCGCTGGCCGGCCGGTTTTTACCAACGGGACCGGAATTTCCGGTCCCGCCCTCGACTTCCGACGCCGGCGGCCCGACCGCCGGTCTTTCCTTCCGCCGCTGCCCAGAACCGGCCGCGGTCTCCTCGTCCCGCCGCGGCCCGGAACCGGCCGCGGTCTTCTCGTCCGGCGCGGTGCGACGGCACCGCGCCCCTTTCGCCGTGCCATGAATCCTTCCAACGCGGCGCGACGGCGTCGCGTTCTTGAAAACTCTCCTCGGCGAAGCGCGATGGCGTTGCGTAAAATAAATGAACGATCATCCGCGTGGTGCGACGGCACCACGCTACTTGTTTCCACCAGCATAAACAAACATGAACGATGGAGGGGGGATTCGGCCGTGTTCGTGCGGTCCCCCCCCCCCTCACGTTAAAGAAATAATAACGAAACTTAAATAAATAAGCCACACGTTATACTTATCATTCATGATCAAGAAAAGGAGTAAGGAAACCACAATGAAAACAAAAACCCCTACCTCGGGTTTAAGATCCAAAGGTTCGGCTACGCTCCGCGGAAGACGGCGTCGCGAAGGTCGGGTGTCGTGGTCGTCGTTCGTCAAATCCGTTGACGAAGTGCTAAGTCCGAAGAGACACGACGTTGGCGGATCTTCGTTTGCCGACGAAGAAGGTCCGAGGAGGAAGAAGAGGTCCGAAGATACCGGGTCGCCGAGTCGATGATCCTTGACGAAGTGTTATCGTTCTTCGTTGAGGATGAAGACGTTCTTTCGTTCTTCGACAGAGCTTGAAGATGAGAAAGCTCTCCAAAGACAAACAAAGAACTCTAAATAAAATAAGACTACCTCTTATTTTATTAACACAACACAAAAGAATTTCAATATTTGAAATTCAAAAAGGGGGTTTAACTCCCTTAATTAAATAAGGGTAACTTAAGCCATTAAAAGAGGGGTTAAGTAAGTTGAGAGAAAATGAAAAGACTTAGGGGTTCGTGTGGGCCCCACCACACTTAATCCTCCCAAGGGAGGTTAAGTGGGTGTGGGTCCCACTTCCAACCCCCTTAGGTAGGTTTTTTTTAATAAGTTAAAATAAAATTTGTTTTACACAATTTTATTTAACTTAACTGAAAAACCCCAAAACGTAACTTTCAACCCGCAACAAACGCAACTCCCGAAAAGGTCTCATTAAGCGAATATCGGCGCTGCGAGTTCATCGGTGCCCTCGGATTTCAATTCCGAGCACCGGATCAAAAGTTAGGAGTTCCCGCTCATTCGTTCACTGAACGTACCCGAGCTAAACTTCGGAAATTAATTCCGGGCACTCCGGGCCTCGGAATCAGGTGCCGTCTGAAACCGCGCTCTTGTAAAATTATAAAGAAAATTAAGAAAAAATTTTCCTTGAATTTTACAGGTCTTTACATTACTCCCACCTCAGGGCTTTACGTCCCCGTAAAGATACAACAAAAACTAGGGAAACAAATGAGGGTACCGAGCACGCATCTGAGCCTCCCGCTCCCATGTGCTCTCCTGGAGATTCCCGTGCTGCCATCTGATGCGCACAAGAGGAATCGATCGCCCACGCAGGACCCGCTCCTGTCGATCCTCTATCTCCACCGGGACCTCCGTAAAAGTCGCCCCATCGTCAACGTCAAGCTCCCCATGGTCAATGATGTGCGTCGGGTCGTGCACGTATCTCCTCAGCTGGGATACGTGGAAGACGTCGTGCACCCGGTGCAACTGAGGTGGTAGAGCCAGGCGATAAGCCACCTCTCCAATCCTGCTGAGAATCTGGAAAGGTCCGATGAAGCGCGAAGATAACTTGCCGCCTCGGCCAAATCTCCGAATACCACGTCGAGGTGAGACCCGCAAGAAGACGTGGTCGCCATCCTCGAACTCCAGTGGCCTCCGCCTCTTGTCAGCGTATGACTTCTTCCGGCTCTAAGCTGTCCTCATCCGCTCCTGGATGACCTGGACCTTCTCTGTCGTGGCATGGACCATCTCCGGTCCCACCAGTGCTGACTCCCCAGGGTCTGTCCAGCACAAAGGAGATCTACATGGTCGGCCGTACAACGCCTCGTACGGTGCCATCCCGATGGTGGAGTGGTAGCTGTTGTTGTACGCGAATTCCACCAAGGGTAGGTGGTCCTCCCAGCTACGACCAAAGTCGAGGACACATGCGCGGAGCATGTCCTCGAGAGTCTGAATGGTCCTCTCCGTCTGACCATCCGTCTGAGGGTGAAAAGCTGTGCTAAGACGTAGCTGCGTCCCAAACGCCTCCTGCAACCCCTTCCAAAGCCGGGAAGTAAAGCGGGCATCACGATCGGAAACGATAGATGATGGCACGCCGTGGAGCCGCACAATCTCCTGAACGTAGAGACGTCCCAAGCTCTCCACCGAGCCCTGCTCTCTGATGGGTAAGAAGTGTGCCGACTTGGTGAGTCGGTCAACAATCACCCAGATGGAGTCGTGACCTCTGGAAGTGCGTGGAAGTCCAGTCACGAAGTCCATAGATATGCCGTCCCACTTCCACTCCGGAACCTCCAAGGGCTGTACCAAGCCTGCTGGTACCTGATGCTCTGTCTTCACCTGCTGACAGGTAAGGCATCGAGAAACGAACTCTGCTACAGCCTTCTTCATGCCCGGCCACCAATGCTGCCGTCTGAGGTCCTGTTACATCTTCGCCACTCCAGGATGTACCGCTAAAGGAGAAGTGTGAAACTCTCTCAGCACTTCCTCTCGCAAAGCTACTGGTACCATGGTACGTCCTCTGAAAAGGATGTTGTGCTCTGCTCCAAGGGAGAAACCATCAGGTGCCTGTCACGAGGATATCTGTGCACGCTGTGTCTCACAGTCAGCGTCCCCGTGCTGTGCCTCTCTGACTCGCTGCAGTAGTGGAGGAGTGACTGTGAGTGACTGAAGAAAGGCTGCTCCATCTCTATCCACGAAGGATATCTGCAAAGAGGCTAGCTGCTCCGTCGCCTCCTCGAGTAGCTGAATGCCCGTCCTCCTGCTGAGGGCATCGGCTACTACGTTCCCCTTCCCTGGAGTATAGACTATCTCAAAGTCATAGTCCTGGAGGAACTCGAGCCATCGTCGCTGTCTCAGGTTCAGATCCTTCTGCGAGAAGATATACCTGAGACTCTGATGATCGGAAAAGACTGTAAAGCGCTCGCCCATCAGATAATATCGCCATGTCTTCAGAGCGAAGACCACTGCTGCTAACTCCAGGTCATGGGTAGCGTAGTTTTGCTCATGCGGCCTCAACTGTCGTGATCCATAGGCGATCACTGCCCGCTCCTGCATCAGAACACATGCGAGTCCGGTTCCTGATGCATCGCAGTAGACTACGTACCCTACTCCCTCCTCAGGCAACCTCAAGATAGGTGCGCTAGTCAATCTCTGTCTCAGCTCCTGGAAGCTCTGCTGACATCTGTCTGACCATACGAAGGGTTTCCCCTTCTTCGTCAAAGCTGTGAGTGATGCCGCAACTCTGGAGAAGTTCGGCACAAATCTCCGATAGTATCCAGCTAGTCCCAAGAAACTCCGAACCTCAGTCACGCTCCTGGGTGGCTCCCATGCTAACACAGCCTCAATCTTCGCGGGATCCACTGCAACTCCCGCCTCAGAGATAACGTGTCCCAAAAAGTGGACCTCACGTATCCAGAACTGGCACTTCGAGAGCTTACCATAAAGCTGGTGCTCTCGGAGTGTGTCAAGAACAACTCGCAAGTGATAGGCGTGCTCCTCCTCTGTCGTAGAGTAAATCAGAATGTCGTCGATGAAGACTACGACAAACCGATCGAGGTATGGCAGAAAGATCCTGTTCATGAGAGCCATGAACACTGCTGGAGCATTGGTTACACCGAAAGGCATAACCAAGAACTCATAGTGGCCATACCGACATCTGAAGGCCGTCTTCTGCACATCCTCGTCTCTGACTCTGAGCTGATGATAGCCTGACCTGAGGTCTATCTTCGAGAACCGCCGTGCTCCCTTGAGCTGATCAAAGAGGTCATCAATCCTCGCTAGCGGATACTTGTTCCTCACTGTCACCTGGTTCAGGCGACGATAGTCAACACAAAGTCGCAAGCTCCCGTCCGCCTTCTTGGCGAACAATATCGGGGAAGCCCAGGGTGATACACTGGGTCGGATGAATCCCTTGCCCTGCAAGTCCTCCAACTGTACCCGTAGCTCTCGAAGCTCGGCGGGGGCCATCCGATATGCTGGAGTGGATATCGGGGCTGTCCCGGGGTACAAGTCAATATAAAAGTCTACCTCTCTGCGAGGAGGTAGCCCTGGAACATCGTCGGGAAAAACGTCCGCATACTGATCCACCACTGCAGGAAAACCAGGACTCCGCACGTCAACTGCTCCAAGGATAAGGCTAGCCAACTGATGAGTGATGGGCTGACCTCTCCTCCGCGGAAGTCCATCCTGTGCTGCTAAGGCTCCCTTCTCGCCGGTGAAGGTGAACCTGCTCCCGTCGGTGCGTACACATCGCACCTTGCGCCTAAAACAGTCAATCTGTGCATGGACCGTAGACAGCCAATCCATGCCCAAGATGACGTCGTAAGGCCTCGACGCTGCTACAAGAAGATCCCAGCCGAAGCTCTCGCCTCCTAGAGTAAGCTCACACTGCCGGCACCAGTGCGTAATCGTCGAGTCTGCTCCCGTAGGAGTCTCTAGCCGTAAGGATCGAGCCAACGGCTCTGTCGGAATCTCCGAGCTCCGAACAAGGGCAGCGGCTATGAAAGAGTGACTCGCTCCTGTGTCTATAAGAACTGCAGCAAGGGTGGAATAGACACAGATAGTACCTCAAATCATCTCGGGTGCGCCGTGGTCGTAGGCCTCTGCTGCCTGGAGCTGTGCCTGTCGCTGCCCGCCAGCTCCCTGTGGTCGGGGTGGACCTCCTGGTGGTGGTGGTGGTAGAGCCTCAAAGCGTCGGCCACCACCAGCTGCTCGTCCAGCTCCTCTGCCTCGTCCGCATCCTCCCTGCGGACCGCCACGGTCGACCCTCTGCCTCTGCCTCGGTGGTCCATCAACTGTCTGCTGCTCCTCGGCACGGCGGGTCGGGCAGTCGCGAGCCATGTGGCCCTGCCCGCCGCACGAGTAGCACTGCCTGCATCTCGGAAGACTGGCTCCGCGCTGTGTGCCCCGCACTGCTGAGCCAGTGCCCTGAGATCGTCGGCCTGAAGGTCTGGTCTGTCTGGACCCCTGAGTCATCCGTCGACTGCCTGCTGCAGATGACTCTGCCACGTGCCGCCCTGCGGTGGGTCGCTGTGCTGGTGTAGACTCAGCAAGGAAGCTCTCGATCAGAAGAGCCCGCTCCAGTACTCCTGTCTGAGTCGGTATGCTGAGGGAGATCAGCGATGCCCTGATCTCGTGTCTCAAACCCTGCTCGAAGGTCCGGGCCCGGAAGAATGGGTCCCGTACCAAGTCGGTCGAGTAGCGCGAGAGATCGGTAAATCTCGCCGAGTACTGGGCGACCGTCATGCTGCCCTGCCGCAGCTGTAGAAGCTCCTGGATGCGCACCGCTCGGAGGGTGGCCGGGACGAACTCAGAGCGGAAGAAGCTCTCGAAGTCCGTCCAGAGTAGAGATGCCTCATCGTGCACCTGGAGCATCAAGCTCCACCATCGTCCAGCTGCTGCGTGTAGTAGGCTCGCAGCGAGGATCACCACGAGGTCTGCTGGTGTCCTCACTAGCCTAAACACTCGAACCACTGCCTCCAGCCAGTCCTCTGCTGCCTGGGGATCCGTCTCCCCGCGAAACCTGGGCGGTCGCTGTCGCTGAAACTCATGCAGTGCGCTGAGGCGACGTGCATCGTCAGCGGCTGCTGCTGGAAGCATCGGGGGCTCGGCGGGTAAAGCTACCGTCGGTTCCACTACTGGGAAAGGGCCCTGCACCGAGGCCTCGTCGCTCGGTGGGCTGTCGTCTCGCTCGACTCTCGGAACCCTAGCTGGCTGCCGTCGTGGGGCCATCCTGAAAAGGAAACAGATGCGCCACGGTTAGAACAGTATACCTGGTGAGCTGATATAAGTAATCACAAAGAAAACTTGAGACTTTCATAAAGCAGATCAGTATACCCGGTGAGCTGACACAAGTAATCACAAAGAAAACTTTGAAACACACACGCAATCAATGTTTTCGTGCATTAAGTCGGAAATCAGAAGTCAGGGTCCTGGTGTACGGATACGTCGGCCGCCGCACCAACACTGGACTCCCTGGACTGATAACCACACTCAATACGCTAAACATTATTGCTTCACATAGAAAAGATCAGAGTTCGCGGTAGAACCTAACTCCTCTGATACCAATTTGTCACGACCCGCCCTCGGGGTCCGAGCCGTGACTACCCCAAGCCCGCCTTCCATAGGCCAGGGGCTGGCGACTAGCACCAAGGCGTAAATCCCGGTAAAAAGGGAAGGCATTGCCTTTGAAAAGTAAACACACACCACAGAGTAAACAAGCGGAAGTAAACACTAAACAAACAGAGTACAACTGAAAGTGCGGAAAAGTAAATGGGCCAGAATACAAACCCAAACTGAAAGTAAAGTACAACTCGAAAAGGGGAAAAACAGCAACTGAAAAGTAAAAGCCGCTACTCCGAGCTATCCACTGGAAATCCCACCTGAAGGGTGGGTACAGATAGCTCCTCTGCTCCACGGGTCCCACCGTCCGCTCCGTGCTCGTCCCGCCCAGTGGTCCACCTCCGGGTACCGTCCCGCTCCGCAAGCCTCAGCTAAGGTCAACGCTGTCCGTCGTCTGCAACCAACACAACGTAGTGCGGGCGAAGCCCGTGCAGGGGTGAGTATAAGCTACTCAGTAGGGACCCCGAGACCCCTGAAGGTCTCTCAAAATCCACAAAGGATAAACCACGAAGCAAAGTACAATCACGAAGTAACAACCAACACTGCTTAGGTATATGCCCATACATATACCTAAGTCATCATTTCAAATACGCTCCAACCTCCGAGCCCAAGTATAACTCAGTCCACGCAGGAAAGTATACGTATTCCACAAAGGAAAGCAAAATATAATCCACTCAGGATTGCACAACACAATCCACACAGGAAATCAACAGGATTCAGCTCACACAGGTATACTTCTTCAAGGACGATAAAGATGATCACTGATCCATCTAAGTCGTCGGACCCACGAAGAATCGATAGGTAACTAACCCCCGCAGAAGACCCACACAGGATCGGGCTCACACAGAACCTGTAGGCGCTGGCTCACACAGAACCGCTGAGCGCAAGGACCCACACAGGATCGGGCTCACACAGAACCTGTAGCACTGATCCACGTAGGATCGCTGAGTGCTGTAGTCGTCGTCGTCGAATCCACACAGGATCTCTGTACTGTCGTCGTCGCAGTCACAGTAGCAGTCGTAGCAGTAGTAGCAGTCGCAGCCAGCACTAGGGTTTCCGCACACAGCAAGCTCGTACGGAGGGTCCGCTCCACGAGCCGAGAGGCTGATACATCAACTGTCACGAAGACCGAAGTTGATGTATCCAAAAGTTCCGTATCGTCAACAGGAACTCAACGCAACAGACGGCGCGTCGATCGGACGCCCGGTCTGAGAGTTATTGGCATTTTCGTCTCCGGGGCCCGGTTGGTTTTTAAGGCAAAACCAACCCGTCCGTACTCCACCTGCGTCCAAACCTCGGGCGGAGTATGCCAAAAGATCCGTCTCACTAAGAGGAACACTACGCGACTGACGGCACGTCAATCGGACGTCCGTAGCTCAAGATATGAGCGTTTCCGCTCCGAAGGCCCGGTTGGTTTCGTGAACGAACCAACCCGGCCAAACTCTAAGTAAACCGAAACCTTGAGTTCGATATACCGAAACGACCGTCTCGATCCAAGGATCGCGTTGCCGCAGACGGTTCGTCATTCGGAGGTCCGAGGCTCAAGTTATGAGCCAAGAACCGAATCTGGTCCGAAACGGGGGGTCCGGGTCCGGGCCGACCCGGGCCGACCCCCCCCCCCCCCCCCCCCCCCCCCACCCCCGAGGGCGGCGCGGAGGCGGCGCGGCGGCACGGCGGTGGCGGCGCGGCGGCGGGCCGCGGGGCGGCGGCGGCGGGCCGCGCGGGCGGCGGCGGGGTTTCGCGAGGTGGGTGGTCACGCGGGGGGCTTGATTGCCCCCGCTGATTGAACAAGGCGGCACGGCTTTGAGCCGTGCCTTTGCCAAAAAAAAACAGCCCCCGCAAGTGGGGGCCGGCTGGACGAACTGGGGGGGCTTTGCCCCCCCCCCCCCCTCCTTTAATTGAACCGCCCCCCTCATTAAGAGGGGGGTTTGAAGAACCGGCCGGGGGTTTAATCCCCCGGTTTTAAGACATCCGGCCGGCCCGCTGGCCGGCCGGTTTTTACCAACGGGACCGGAATTTCCGGTCCCGCCCTCGACTTCCGACGCCGGCGGCCCGGCCGCCGGTCTTTCCTTCCGCCGCGGCCCGGAACCGGCCGCGGTCTCCTCGTCCCGCCGCGGCCCGGAACCGGCCGCGGTCTTCTCGTCCGGCGCGGTGCGACGGCACCGCGCCCCTTTCGCCGTGCCATGAATCCTTCCAACGCGGCGCGACGGCGTCGCGTTCTTGAAAACTCTCCTCGGCGAAGCGCGATGGCGTTGCGTAAAATAAATGAACGATCATCCGCGTGGTGCGACGGCACCACGCTACTTGTTTCCACCAGCATAAACAAACATGAACGATGGAGGGGGGATTCGGCCGTGTTCGTGCGGTCCGCCCCCCCCCCCCTCACGTTAAAGAAATAATAACGAAACATAAATAAATAAGCCACACGTTATACTTATCATTCATGATCAAGAAAAGGAGTAAGGAAACCACAATGAAAACAAAAACCCCTACCTCGGGTTTAAGATCCAAAGGTTCGGCTACGCTCCGCGGAAGACGGCGTCGCGAAGGTCGGGTGTCGTGGTCGTCGTTCGTCAAATCCGTTGACGAAGTGCTAAGTCCGAAGAGACACGACGTTGGCGGATCTTCGTTTGCCGACGAAGAAGGTCCGAGGAGGAAGAAGAGGTCTGAAGATACCGGGTCGCCGAGTCGATGATCCTTGACGAAGTGTTATCGTTCTTCGTTGAGGATGAAGACGTTCTTCGTTCTTCGACAGAGCTTGAAGATGAGAAAGCTCTCCAAAGACAAACAAAGAACTCTAAATAAAATAAGACTACCTCTTATTTTATTAACACAACACAAAAGAATTTCAATATTTGAAATTCAAAAAGGGGGTTTAACTCCCTTAATTAAATAAGGGTAACTTAAGCCATTAAAAGAGGGGTTAAGTAAGTTGAGAGAAAATGAAAAGACTTAGGGGTTCGTGTGGGCCCCACCACACTTAATCCTCCCAAGGGAGGTTAAGTGGGTGTGGGTCCCACTTCCAACCCCCTTAGGTAGGTTTTTTTTAATAAGTTAAAATAAAATTTGTTTTACACAATTTTATTTAACTTAACTGAAAAACCCAAAAACGTAACTTTCAACCCGCAACAAACGCAACTCCCGAAAAGGTCTCATTAAGCGAATATCGGCGCTGCGAGTTCATCGGTGCCCTCGGATTTCAATTCCGAGCACCGGATCAAAAGTTAGGAGTTCCCGCTCGTTCGTTCACTGAACGTACCCGAGCTAAACTTCGGAAATTAATTCCGGGCACTCCGGGCCTCGGAATCAGGTGCCGTCTGAAACCGCGCTCTTGTAAAATTATAAAGAAAATTAAGAAAAAAATTTCCTTGAATTTTACGGGTCTTTACAATAAGAGTAATTCACCACTTGTGATGGTTCTGAGAATGAAAATGAATTGGCCAATCTTGGTTTTATGGAAACTAAAAAGAATGAGGTGAACCCAAACTTTTATTGTAGTTATGGTTATGTGTCTAATATTGAAAATGAATTTAATAATTAACTTACAAAAATTAAGAATTTCAATGTGACATTTATAGAACTGTGGAACTACACATAGAACTACAATGAAAAAATAATAATGTCATTGATTAGAAAATGGTTTCATATTATGAACTAATTAAGTTAAAAGATGAGAAATAATTTATAAAAAATTAAATATCAAAGAAATTATAAATTTCAAGACATGCTATTTAACTTATTTTTTGATGATTTATAAAAATTTGTAAAGGAATGAAGGAAATAAAAACATTATAATTAGGAATTATCAAAAATACAGGATCATGTTCTATGGTGAAAATAAATAATAACCTGGATTTTTTTTAAAAAAATAATAATTATAATATTAAATGGTAAATAGCTAAATTTAAATAAAATATATTTTTTTGTTAAAATCACAAGCAAAACCCATTAATAAGTTGATGAAATTGAACAAAAAGATAATGAAAAAATGGGCTATGACTATAATAGACGAATTCATAATATGTACAGAAAAAAAAATATAAAAATATGTAAGGAAAATGTTTTAAATGTTACACACAATATATGTAATCCTAAAGAAAATTATTAAAATTAAGGTTCTTTATGATTTACTCATTTATTTGGATATACCGAAACAGTTATTTGTAATAATATATCCTCTAAATTGCACTATAAAAAATGTTGTATATTTTTCTAGAATCCTATGAATTTAATTACTAATAAAGCTGGACCCAAAATAACTAGGGTTCCAAAAAAATTATCCATTTAATCTATATTATGTTTATTCGTTGGGTTATAAAGATACATTTTTCATGGATAGTGGGTGTTCCAGGAACATGATTGGTGGAATATCTAACCTAATATCTTTTAATTATTATGATGGATGGATTTTAATTTTTAGTGAAAATTCTAAATGAATGGTAAAATGTTTTGGAAAATTAGGTTTATTAAAATATATTATAATTTATAAATTAAAATATATAGTTTGATTAAAAGGAAATTTAATTAGAATATCATAACTTTTTTATGATTATATGAGTGTAATGTTTGAAGATAATAAATGTATTATTTATATAGATAATACTATATCATTATATAAAAATTGAATCAAAAATATTAATTCTATAAAATTTTCAAAAGTAACAAACCAAATTGAAATATGGGTAAATTATGTAGAAACATACCACATTATTAGGCATATAAGGCTGGAACATGTACATCTTTGAAAATTTTACAAGATGCAACAACAATAACTTGTTATGAAACTTCCAAAGTTTTAAGTATGTTTGATAGGAAGGGAATATCAAGTATGTGTCACTTATTAGGTAAATGTTTAATTTTATGGAGTTCCAAAAAGAAACCTTCAGTTGCATTGTCCATAGTGTAGACTGAGTAAATTGCATATTCTTATTTTTTGTCATTAAATCCATTGGTTAAAACCAACACTATGTGATATGAATTTATTATTAAATATAATTACTATATTTTTTGTCAACAATATTTCTATTTATATATCTATAAACCCCTTACAATAATCTAGGAATAAGAACAATGTTATAATAATTCACTTTTTAAGAGATCATGTTAATAAAGGGGAATTTTTTTAAAATAAATTCCAACAGAAAACCAAAAATAAGACATATTTAGTAAAGCACAAGATTCTTAATTGGGTATATAATTCGGGATTTATTGAAATTAATATATTAGTTTGGGTTTTTCAATTTACAAAAAGTTGAATTTTTTTTTCATTAATTGTTTTATTTTTTTGTATTTTTTTTAAATTTAAATACACCATTTTATTAATTCATTTTTAAATTAAATTTTTTATAACTTGTTAATTTATTATTTTTAATATTCATATGTTATTTTTAATCTTGTTTTCTGGATACTATTTTTATCTTTCCATAATTATTTAATTACGTATTTCATGTTTTATAATTATATATATATGTGTATGTGTGTTTGTATTTAAATAAATAAGTAAATATATATTAATAATTATCTATACCTAAATATATATGTATCTATATCATTATATATGTTTTTATAATATTAAGTGTATTTGTGATAATATTTTGTAAACCATATATTTTATATTATATTTATTTTTTATATAAATACATATAAATACTTATATATGTGTGCATGTTGTTATTTGTATATATATATATATATATACTTATATATACACATTTTATTCTACATTGTCTTCATTGATCAACATTATCATCCCTAGTCTAGGTACCTCACACATTGCGACACCACCACCACACCTTGGCTCTTCCTATTCCTCTTTGGTATCACTAGACCAATCATTGTGTAACACAACAATATCATTCAAACTGGATACCTCATCTTCACCGAATTTCTCGATGTCACCACCTTTAGCTCGGTTATAATTTCATGTTTTCTACATGTCCATGTATCATACCCCCATTCTCATGAAAATTCCTTCAACAAGGGGCTCATATTCTCCCAAATAGATTCCATGTGACTTTAGTGCAATATCTGGAATGTTTTTGTATACCTAAACTGCAATGGATTAAGTTCATATAGTGATGTGGAAATTTTAGTTACATTGAAGGTTACTGTGGGGAAGCATCAAACCAACCATGAACTGTATTTTTTAGCTTCCATGTGGAGAAGAACCTACCAAAAAGGGTATGAGACATATATGAGTGTCAATATAAAATGGTTGTAAGTGTGTTAATATACCTACCATGAGTTTCACACACTTCCTACCATGAAGCACACCAAAATTTCAGTATTTCTGAAAAGGTATTTTATTTTTTTATGCTAAATATACATTTTTTACCATATGCAATATTATTTTTAAATTTGTCTGATATATATTTTAATATTAAAATGCTTGAATTATTTTTTTATATACATCACACATTCAATATATCAACCTCCAAAAAATATGTTCCAAGGTAATTATAATAAGCTCATGATCAAAATAGTATCATGGTCCGCATATTGAATTTAGAGGGTTGGTAATAATATGGATCGTGTGCGAGGACATGGTCCGTATACAACCAGTTGACTAATTAATCACATGATAGGTATATTAATTTACTTAATTTTAGAAAAGATATATTTTTCATTACACTCTATTTTAATAGGAGTTTATTTTTTAAAATTACTACAATTTTATTAAATTCATTCTAAATATTTTATTGATTTCAAAATCAATTATATGTTATAATACTTGGTGTAAATTATTTAATGGAGAAAATATATTAGAAACTATTATGGAAATAATAATTTAAATAAAAATTATGATATTCTCTATTTTATGTATATTTGAGAATATAAAATTAATGAATGATTGAATAGAAATTAATGTGTTATTCATTTGAAAAATTACCTTCTTATTAACACTCATTTTTTGAAGTGTTTTGTATTTATTTCCGGAATAAATAAAAGTTATAGAAGACTCATCTTACTAATTAAAAATAGTGGTAATTGATATATTTCTATGTTTTAATATTTTTATAACATGGAATTATGTGATTATCTAATAAGAAACATCAATATCTTATAGTTAATGACATGTAATTAGTTGGTGCAATGCAATAAAACTAGTACGATAAAATAAAATGGACAAACCTCATTCGAATATTTGATGAATATGATTCATATGATCATTGAGATATAAAATTAAGATATTTATTTGATCATTGAAAAGTATTTTGTCTGTAATATTATTACTTTTCCATTAACCGGATCATAATGGACTTCATTATTTTAATCAACCACTACTGAAGTGATCGAATATCTCGGACTTCATCGAATATCTAAATTATCTAATACACTATTTTATTAATTTCATAAAAATAGTAATTATATTATCTTATCATTCCCTCTGTTTTTAATCCAGGGTATGGGTTATGATTTCCCCTTCCAAAATCTTTCATACTAAATTATCCCTCACATCTAAAAGTATGGTATGGTTATTGCCCCTAATCAAAAGGAAGGTGGGTTGTGACTCTATCATAATTCTGGGATTATACTACCAAGTGAGAAAAAAGGTGAATTTATTTTTAATCAGATTATCACACCTTATAAGAAGTTAGGAACTAGTAAATACTGATCTACACATTGAGTAGTGGATATTTTTGAGTAGATTAAGATTTTTGTGTTCTGAACTACTATAAAAAACATCATGTGTTGTTTATTTCTTTGACACATCACATTTAACACATTTTAATCACTCCTATAATATTAGTTTATTTAAAAATTAAATAGTACAACGCCACCCACTCTTGTAACTATTTCTATATATTAGGATCCAAAAAATATCACTTCATAGTCATACTCATCCACTGATTGTAGTATGTTATTATTTGGGTTTGTTTAACCAAAATAGTGAATGATGGTTTAAATAGCTATCATTCATGATTATAGAAACATAATTATTGTAATGATATGATATAAATATGTAAGTAATTATTTTCTCTAGAATTTTAATAGTAATATTTAAACAATTTTTAATATACTATCTTTTATCCAATAAAAATTACCAAAAAAAGCACATTATGGAATTCATCTTGGAGGATCCAACCTAGAACATCATAAATAATTATGGAACTTTTATTATAGTACTTCAACTATTCTAGAGATTCTGAACACATGAATATAAAAAGATGATGGAAACATTTATACAAAAACCAAAAATGAATGGTTGAAATTATATGAAACTGATGACCGATAATATTAAAAAAATAAGAAAAAATAATTTAATAAATAAATATAAATAATTAATATAAAATATAATAAACATGAATTAGTTTCTTAAATTAAGAATTATTGAGTCATAGTTTATTATAAGGGGGATTATAGCATGTCTCGCTAAGCGGGAATACATGTTAATGGTTTATTATCATAAATTTCATTCTTTGAGGCATGTTTCATATTATGGACCAATTCTAATTTCTATGGTGTATATATTACTACATCAATATATTATATCACTATTATATTTTTATTAATGGTATTTTTAAGATCCTTTTATGTTCAATATTCATTTGTATTTTAAATCAATGATTACCATCGTTTAATGGTTTCTATTCTAGTCCCACATTGAATTTAAAATTGTTTATATATAAATTTCTATTTAAGGGAATTGTATGTTACATATCTCTAAAACCCAAAATATTTTATTCCCCATTATAATTTTATGGTTTTACAAGTATTATGTCCATTTAACTCACATTTAGTTTACAATTCATCCAAAATGATGGAAATAAGTGGAACCATAATTTCTTCCACTTTTGATTGGGATTATTTTTTTCCATGTCCATAATATTTATATTATTTTCTGAATATTCTTATATATACTTAAATTAATGATTCAAATAATTTTATATTATCATTAAAATTATTTATAATGGATTCAAATTAATCTTTTTATCATATTCTGCATTATAATTTTAAGAAATTAGTGTGAAAAATATAGAATGAATCCAAATTTGAAAATTTTCAAAATTAATGTTACATACCACTATTATAAAAGTTTTTATCAATGAAGATTCCTTTCCATTTCATCTTGGTTTTATAAAACTATTTCATATTCTCCATGTTTTAAAATAAATTTAAAAATAAATTCTATCAAAAAGTAATAATACATTTTACGAAATTTTAAATGCATTTATAATGTCTTTTTCATCAGCATCAAAATACTATAATATTTCTTATGATTCATTAGGGTGATTATCTAATGACACAATCAACCATATTTATCTAGATGAATTATAGTAACATCATAGTAAATTTATCAAGAAACCCATTTTCTTCTTATGAGTAATTTTTACTTTTATGGAATTGTTTAAGATTTCTAGTTCCTATAAATTTATCATACTATTTTATATTCATTTATGAATAATTAATGGTGTAATTTTCAACCAAGTGGATTTAAATCTAACACCTTAATTTGACCTAAATTTATTTCCCCTATCATTTTCATTATTTTGATTACATTCTTTGTTGCTCTTCACCTATCTCCCTCTTGAATTTATTTTTCTCCTTAATGTCTATGTAATTTAATTTCATAGATATATTATATATCATTTCCACTATTTATATATAATTTCTTCATCTATTAACTCAATTGAACACCCATTCGAACATTGTTTATTTAAAAGGTAGAAAATGGAAAATAGAGATAATGTTTATATAGGTCTAAAGTGGTGTTGTCCAATAGTATCCCCACTAATAGTGGAGTAACACTTGGGTAAACTAAGTAAATAATAACATTTTAATATATATTTCCTTCAGTAGATATGATGTGTATGATGAATTCCTTCCATTACATGTTTTTAATATCCCCATTGGTCTATTTATAAGTAGTCACTGATTTATAATTTGATAGAAAATGCATCAAGGAGTAGGAAAGTGACTGAGGAGTGAGTATGAGACCATGATTGATTCAGTTTCAAATGTGGTTAGGTTAATGTTAAATGAATTCCAATGTGCAATTCATTTGAGGATTGCACATTCTATGAAAGTAAGGTAGTTCCCATTTTCATAGTGGGAACAATATTTAAAAACTATTAGTCACCTTATGTCATGGAGGATGTCATTGCCTCTCATGGTGACCTAGTTGTATGAGTCTTTGGTAATAACATTAAAACATGTGCAAGAAGGATTCAATTAATCCAACTATCCATAAAAAGAACATATAACACATTAAATTGATTGAATTATTTGTGGAAATAATGTTCTCCATGAAATTAATTTATCCCACTATTTGATTAGAGATCTATGATCAACAATGATACAATTAACTCTCACTTTCAGGGAAATATGAGAGTAGATTATTCCATTATTGATACATTTTTTATTGGACTCCAAAATGTTCAACAATCAATATTTCAAAAGAGTTATATGTGCTCTTTATTCATTTTAGGCTAGGTATGTTCCATAAAACACAAAAGACATAATCCTGAAAAAAAGATATCCATGAAGTATAGTGCTAATGAAATAGTCGATAAGAATCCTTATAAATCTTATTCATTCTATTTAAAAGAAAAGGTTTCACCTTTTTACTCTAACAACAACAACATATAGAGAATAATTAGATTCTATTACATTAAATTTCGTCATTTATAGGAATAGAATGATTCAAAATGCGAGAAACCATAATGTTAAATTTTATCGTGATATATTAATACGTGAAAATACTAGGAAAATCAAAATCATCCTACCTTTCCTTGATGATCTCATGATGGGACAATATAGAGATAGCATCTTATTTAATACCAGTCTAAATATATCAATCTTTGTATCTCTTCAACATGATGATATCAATGAGGAATTATGGATCATTTTTTAGAAACATCTTGATAGAAATTTTGGTGATCACCTGAAATGTGAAATGTAATGACATGGACTACGAATATTTGGATTGAGAGAGGAACCAATGACCAGTTTTTGTGATAACAATTAACATAACCATCATCAATGATCCAACAAGATTATTATTGTAAATTATCATAGTGGATATATATGGGTACACAAAGTGGAGAGACATTTAACTACACCAAGTAATTTCCTAATTCTAGAGGATAAGAATATCCAATATAGAACATCCTTCCAATAAATCCCAATCAATATTTTTCTAAAAAAAAAGTCTTAGTCACACTTCTCATATTGATACCTCCCTTGAAATCCAATTAAATTATCCCTATCCAATATTCCCACTAATTCCTCCATTTATAATGAGAGTCATAGAAAAAACCCATTCATTGGGTTATTAGTCTCTCAAATGAAAACCTTCTAGAATTTGAATAATTTGAATATGAACATGGGGATAGAGGAGAGGACTCATTTTTCTACTTTCATTATACCCCCAAAAGTGAAGAAATGGATCCTCTAGTTATTGATGTGATCAATGATTTGATTTACAATCCCCAAAAAATGATTAATATTAATTCTACACAATTATAATGGATCCCCTAGGTACTCCATAAGAAAATTATTCACCATGATTTCATTCCACTCATCAATAAGAAAATAATGCATGGGTGTTCCTACATTGGATATATATACATTACTTTTCTTTTAGTTGATCTATTTTATACTCCATTTAAAATAGTCATATAGAATATTTTTAAATAAATAAATCAAATTATGACTTCCATTAATGAAGAACAACATGTTATCTATGAAGAAGACCTCATAAATTAAAAAAAACCTTCACATTTTTTTCTATAAGGTATTGATAATCATATTTAAGGTTGAACACTATCATCCACAATACCCTATCAAAGATACCTATTAATATAATCCATGGAAAATATTAATAATATGGGTATGATTGGATCAAATTTCTTAATTCTATTAATATACTTAAATAAACTACATAATTTCCAATTTTAAAGATGGATAACCAAGGATATGGGTAACATAATTTAAATAAGTCTGATATCCACTTTAGGAAACCAATGTCATTAATTATCTTCAAAATAAAATATTTATCCATATTATCATAAACATTGTCTATAACCACTTTAAACATTATATTAGAGTCGATGGACTTATTTTTATTATCAAAAAAATTTTACTAGAATAGACCTATAGTCCCTTTTGGGGTTATATCTATGATAAACCCACATTTCTCCTAAAAAACATAATTAGGGATTAGCGGTCAAATCATTTTTTTTGAATAATAGAGAGAAATATTTAATTGATGTACACTTTTTAATGAGAATGTACTAGTTATAAATGTTTGTATTTTTCATGTATGATCACATTATTTTATATAATGTATTAATATTTTTAATTGCAATTCAATTGTGTGGTTTGGACATAATGTGAATTCAAAAAGTTGTCACGGGTGTTTTTTGTTGTGTTCCTTGATTCTTTAGAGCACAGAGGCCTGGTTTTTGGATAAGATATTTGGGCCACACTATAATTAAAAATCCGGACTCTTGGTCCAAATGGTTACTATTGAATACTATAGGTATTTCATTAAGCAGAGGAGGGTTACATGGATATAGGAAATTCTACATCAAAGGATTCACTCTCGTATGAGCCACAAACAGTTTTTAACATATTTAAAATTAATGTTTGGTGCAGATTTTTTCTAACTATGATCCATGAATATGGGAGGGGATTCATGGATACTGTAATGTGGCATGGTTTCATACATATTTCCAAAGTGTGTTCATGAACCATGTGGGTTCCCTTTTAAAAGGGTGAGGGGATAAT
Source organism: Viscum album (assembly GCA_963277665.1). Classification (NCBI taxonomy): domain Eukaryota; kingdom Viridiplantae; phylum Streptophyta; class Magnoliopsida; order Santalales; family Viscaceae; genus Viscum; species Viscum album. The sequence continues at coordinate 1,224,940,831 of OY728127.1, read as the reverse complement.
GGATTGGCCAACTTTGGGTCCAAACTATGTGCTTAAACCATGTGGATTCCCTATTTAGCGGGTGATGGGATCATGGATTGTCCAACCGTGGGACCTAAATATGTGACCTAGATAAGATGTTGGAAATGTAATTTTTTACCTTGGGGATATAAATTTTTAACCACCATTTTCCCTTCCATCCAGTGGATAGCCTCTTTACTTTTGGGGTCTCTTTTGAATCTTTCATGATACTACTTCATCCATTTTCATGATATGGACACAAATTCCAACACCGTTTATCTAATTGGTTCTATATCATTGAGTTCCCCATTCCACTATCAATTTTTATTGCTTTCTTTGATATAGAAAGAGTTTCTTGGGTGTAAACTATTGTGCCATATTTCTAGCATTTTTCTTTTTCTTGCATTAAAATATTATTCGGACCACTTTACGAGTAGATGTTGGATGAATATTCTACCCTGGGTATATGTTATGTGTTATTTATATTTTCCCACAAGTATCTCTATTTTATAGACATTTTTTGGGTGTGAATCACATTGAACTTTATAACATTGGCCCTAAAATTAATTTTATTAATTGTTTAAATTATTGGAACATATTTATGTTTCCCACTTAGTATCATGATATGGTTTAAGGTTTTTATCCTCAACATTGACCACATATGATGTGAGTTTTTTTATTTACCCCATTATATACCATTTTATTAGGTGTGTGTGTGAGACAGATATCCCCCATTTTAGTGGGAGCATTAATGATTAAATTGAGATGTTATGGGAGGTATAGTGCCTTCTTTTCCATGTGATTAAATGAAATATAATTTATTAAATTTTTAAATAGATATATGGGATGAGTTAGATGAAATCAAGGATTCTATATGATTATGAACTATTTTATGAATTGAGATTATAAATAAACGTAATAGTTAAAGGTTCACCATTGTTTCTTTTATGATATCATGATGATGACGGATGGCTTGGTGTATCATGTAGGATTATATATAATGTCATCGACATTTAAAATCCAAGGATTATGAAATTTATTAAATTCCAAGGACAATTATAATCCATGGATTTAATAATATATAGGATGTTAGGGACATTTCTTCTCTATAGATCTTCATTATATGGGATTCATTGGATATTACTAAGACATGGATCTGATCATGTTCTAGACCCATGATATCATGGAATAGGCCATTTTGGATGCCTTGGTCTGTATAACTTGGATATGGTCCTTGGGATTTTACATTGTATTACTCCTTAGAGGTCACATCAAATTTTTATCATGATTTACAGATATCTTTCGTATGGGTATTTTTTATGGCTGATAAACTGATTGTATCTCACCTCCTTTATCATGATTTCACAATAATAACATGTTTACATTTGATGGTTCTTGGTAGGACTTATTGGATGTATAGTTTCACACCTACAAAATAATTTGTATTTATTTTTTAAATACTTGAAAATATTTTTGCTTATATTAAATAGAGTAGATTTTTTTATAAACACCATTGGTGGTGGACTACTATGTGTTATATCACTCCCTTTCCGAGCTGTTGTTGGGTACCCGAATATACATCATTGATATAGGTTGGGAATGAGGTAGGTTACCACTTCATGATTCATGATTGGTTATTCTTTGGAATAGGGGATCATATTACCATGTTGGGCTCCTGATTCAATCTGATGATGATTATTTTTTATATATGTGTTGTACTATTTTTATGTTTCCATATATTTCCTTCGTTTTAGTATACAGTCATGACCTACATCATTAGGTATATTATATTGAATTTAGGATTGATTACTTATTATTACTATCTTATGGATATTTTTTACTATGGTTCAATTATAAGATATGCTTCTACTATTGATCTTTAAGTTTTCACCACTTTATTGCACTCTTACATGAAGGCATAGTCTCCCCGTAGACACACCCTATGACCATGCTTCTATTTTGAAGCCTTTGGATTATGGGGGTCCAATATTGAGGCCATGTGACCCATTGTCTCAGGACATTGTTCATTCATTCCTGTTTTAGTATGCCACATAGTGGTATCAGATCTTTTCATTTATTTTTTACTTTTTGGATTTACTATTTTGGGATTGTCTAATTGAGAATTTTGAAGGTTTTAGAATATATTAATGATTCATGCCTATAAATATCTTACCCATGTATAGGAAAGATCCATGTTTCCTAGGTTAGGACATGTTATTCTGTATTATGACTATTACAGTTGATTTGACTTTACCATTTGGTGACAAAATTTATGTTTTATGTTCCTTTTACTTATAGATTTTTTACTTGTATAGAATTGGAAAAGAAATATTTCATCAGGTAACACGATAGACACTTTAGGATTTATTTTTAATTTATTATGTGATGCCACATTTATTTACTAAATTCAGTTATTATGACATTTTTTTGGTACTTTATTTCTTTTTCCATGAAATTGTGTTGAAATTTCATTCAAGGACTTATTATATAAATATTTGGGATTAAATTTAAGACACACATCAATTTATATGGTGTGTGTGCCCCTATAAATTGTAATTGTTCTTATATATAGTTCATCCTTTTGATGAATATTTATATATAAATGGTATTTAATATAAATGAAATTTAATTATGACGTGAATTTTTTCAATTAACATGGTATTCTAATTGAAATTTAAAGTGTATTTTTCTCTATATATTTCATTTGACACTATCTTTACCAAAACCCATGACTTATATTTGAGAACATCAACCTAGCTACACCCTAGTAGTGGGAAGTAAGAAGTGTCACTTGATTTATTATTAATTTTATATCACCTAGAGATGTATTTAGTAGTAGGTAGAGGGTTATGATTAGTGTTTCGGTATAATTTTCCATTCCTGTTACATATATCAGTTATCTAGTAATTGTTAAATTTTTTATAAGGCATGAACTTAAAATTTACAGAGATATTCGACTACGAAGGCCCCTAGTAGTGCACTAGGAGTGTGGTGATGAACCTGCACTAGAGGCGATGGGATCTGGGCCACCAGAATAACCTCCAGTCGTGAAAATTATGGAACCACCAATATCATCAAATATGGGTGTTGATTCACTCTTCAGAAATTGGTTTTCATGTTTCGTTCATATAGTTAAGGGAGCACTAAAACCTTCCCAGATTATGGAATTATTGATATGCATGTTTCAAAAACATCATCAACAAATTTTATTAGGGGATACTGAAACATAGGCTGCAGATTCATGGATAGATGACATAAAATTAATTTTTGAGCATCTTTAGAAACCTACAGAGAGGACGGTCAAGATTATAACATATATTATATGGGATTCCTCTGAGAGATAGTGGGATGTGATTACTCAGGAAGATAAAATTGAGATTTGGTTTCAAGGGATTATGACCTTGGTTTTGCGAATAATTCCTTACTGATACTTTGGGGGATTATAGGGCTAGGGAATTTATGACTTTGGAACAGGGTTCAATGACCATTATGGTGTTTTCAGCACTCTTGACATATCTTCAACACTTTTTTTCTCTTATCGTGCCGAGGAGCCACTGAAAGTGAGATGGTTCATGGAATCTCCCCATCATGTCATTCAATCATTGTTTAATGCATTTTTTTTACTATTATATCAAATATTATAAGGCCCCACCGATAAACATTACATAATCTTGAATTGAGTCAAGAATTTACATTAAGGATCTTTTCAGGATTAGAGTTTTAGAGAATTAGTCCATAACTATTACATTACATATCAAATATTAAAAAGTACACAGTTCTACTCTGTATCCAATTTTTCAATAAAAAAAATACTCTTAAAAGAAAACCAGAATAATTTTCTTGGTATAAATCTTTTAAAATTCTTCCTTTCTCTTACATTGTCTTATAACCAGTGAAAAACATTTTAAAAACATAGGATGAGCATAAAAAGTTGAGTAAGTGTTATAAAATAAAGAAAAAAATATTTATTCCATAAATACATACAAAAAAAATTATATTTAACACATATCATTAAATCATAAGATTTTTTAATAACACGTAGAAATCATAAATCATAATGGTAACATGAAGTATCCATAACATACTTACGTTGTAGATTTCACAACTACATAAGGAGATGCATTTGGAATACACATCACATTATATTCCCTAAATCTACTAGGAGAAACATTAATGTTTACCCCTGTCACGTTACCCATTTCACTGTGGAGCTATCTCGAGATCACCCCCTAGGCTTATCACAGAACTTCCCATATACATAAACAATTCCCAAGAACCATAACATAATCATAACACATGAACTAGCATAAAGGAAATATAACATTTCCACATTGCAATAAAAATATAAAATTTCAATATATTGACATAATAAATCTATTCTCAAAACCATTTTCAATTCCAAAATATATAAAAATTGTATATGGTATTTATTTTTTTTGAAACATTATGGCTTATTATGGAATCCAAATATCAAATAATGCTCGTGGCAGTGGAAAGGTCATTGTAACCAAATATAATAAAAAAATTATTTATGTTTTTTAGTAAAATGCTTCATAAAAAAAGAATACTTTTTAATAAAATTAAATGTCAAAAGGGTTTATTTTTACAACATATAAAATTACGTCTTGTATAAATCGAGGTATGCCACAATGAGAGGAGGTTGATACGATGTCCCTTACCTCGTGTCTGACTTGACTCATTCATTATTTAATCTCCTAAATAATAAAATAAGGTTAATTTTTTACTTTATTAGGAACCTTTTTCAATTTTATTATTCCTTTTATATCACTTATTACCATTTTATAAACATTACATAATCATTTAAGTAAATAATAATCATTTTGTCGATATTTGGTACTTGAGTCAAAAATGAACTTTTTATAATTACATGTTATCCATGTGGTCAAAAGTCCATTATATCCATAATGATCTGAATTATTTATATATAATATATATCATATATATCAAATATATATATATATAAGTATTTATAATAGTACATAATATTTGGAGATAAAAAATGAAATGCATCGTTCATGGAGACGACAAGTCGTACGTATTCATTGATGCTACATCAATTTATATTTTGTATTTAATGGAATTAAAACATAATGATGCAAAGGTTTATTATAATTCTAGTATAATATAATTTATAATTTCATTAAATCAATAATTTATAGGTTCTATGTATGGCATGAACGAGTCATATCTCTTTGAGGGTGCGGGAGTCCGCACTTCCCCAAATGAAATTATCATATTTAACCATTTTGGAAACCATAAAAGAATGATATAAATGAAAAATAATGAATCATAAAGAAAATAAAAATATACTATATATCAGATATAAATATATTTTTATCATAATGGCCTCTATGAGAGGCAACAGAAGACAATTGAACAGTCATTAATTCGTGAGGAAGTAGTTTGTCGTCCACAGAAACAGTATGATCGTATAAATTAGATGATGGAGTCCAGAAGTGTAGTTCAAATACATCACATAACAACATCATAATATATTGATGATACTGTAGTTTTTATTAAATAATGTAACAAATATAGTTTAGGGGTTGGAGAAGGAAAAAAAAGAAAAGAACTTGAGAGAAGACGTTATCTTTAAATCGGGTAACTCCATTTGGTTTGATACAAAAGGCTTTATTGAATCACATTCTACCCAAATTAAGGCTTGTAGTTGGAATATAATGTTGTTAGCAGCTTATTTGATCTAAGGATAGATTATCCATAAGGATTTAGAGGTGTGGGTAATGGGTTATAGGTGGTGGCCTTTTATAAGAGGGAGGAGGGGCTCTTTAGAAATGATTGAATGTATTATTTTAGTAAAAAATTATTTTCGATTTCAAAACGACAAAAAATCATTAACATAGAATATAATATGAATATAAGTAGAAATAAAAATATCTAATTATAATTTTATATGATTCTTATATTGTTTAATCCTTATCTTTTTTATTTATTCCTTTTTTACTCATACCATTTTATCAAGCATTTAAAACTTTGAGACTAGAAATTGTTACCAAACCATGAAAAATATCCAATTAAGGAGTAAAAAATAATATTTTAGTCCTATTATTACATTTTTGACGAATCATAGATTTTTTAATTTGTTAAAATTGAATATAATAATTTTTTAAAATATATATTTTGTCAATTTTGACAGTATTCTTATAATGACTTTAAAAATTCATAAAAACATGATTGGTTCAAAAATAATTCATTAATACAATGATAAAATGTATCTATTATCCATAAAATTCGTGTATGATGTCATAATTAAATAATTACATTTATTTTAACAATTATAATATCATTTATTTGAATCCTTTATTAATGAAGCAATAACTACATCACTATTATGTCATAATTAAATTTAAATATATTTTTTTTTTAAAAATGATGTAGGAAATACTTTTATATTTCTAATGACTATTTATAGTAAAAAAATATCACTTATATAACCCCATATTAATTTTTTAATAAACGATATATGTTTTTGTTACATTTTCTTTAACCTTAAATTAATTTTTATAAAATGCCATTTTCACTTATAAGTGGCACCATGGAGTGCCAAAATTGGACCAAGGATTCCCATGGTCATACATGTATCACTAAATAGGTTTATAACACGTGTTAGGGTAATTTAATATTATTAAAATTAAACTTTTTACTCTTATTTACTAGATTTATCCTTTAACCGTGGTATATAAAATTCTTACTGAACTTAATATTTATAATGTCTAAAAATAAAAGTTACCTATTTAAACAATTTGGACCTTTGGATTTCAAATATGGTATCCATTTTTCCAATTCCACAACACATAATTTGTATAAATTAATTTAAAATTAATTCCCTTTTTCAAAACCAAAACGTATGTTTCTAAGAAATAATAACTATCAAAAGAATGACATGTGTTTATGTGTAATGAAAAAGTGAAATTACAAAAAAATATAATCATTGAATAAAATGATAAAAATATAATCCAATTACACTTTAAAATAAATTAAATGGACAGTCTAACTATGTAAATAAATTAGATGAAAATTCATTTTTGACTTAAAATAATGTATTTTTCACTATTCATTAAAAATGAACTTTATCATAAAGATACCAAAAATAATTACCCCATTTAAATTTTAATGTCCCTCTTCTAAATAAGAAGATTATTCGGGGAAAAACATATAAAAGTGACAAAACTATTTTTAAAAGGGTTTATCTATCAAAAGTTGGTAAAACAACCTTTTAAAAATATTAAAGTTTTTCATGCTTAAAATCGACTTCATTATAAATTTAAGACTCTAAATATTATTGCATAAATGTATAAATATTTAACAGACATGTATAATCATATTGTACTTATTTTTCAACTTTCATTCCAATACAACGGTTATGTATTAACTACTATTTAAAATAATATTGTATTATTATTTTTTAGAATGACTTAGCCTTGTGTGCAACATGAGATTTTGGAAAACCCCATTTTTTGTGTTGGGTAAACAATCTTATAGAGTATCTCCTTTAAATTAAAATTAATATTTAATTCACAAATATTAATAAATATGAAAATATCATGTCCTTTATTTACCTGGGATGTTACATCCTTCCCCCCTTTTGGAAATTTCATCCTCCCAATTTTTATTTACTTATTGAATAAGTGGGGGTATTTATCCCTCATAGAATTATAGATTCCCATGTTGCAACTTCATCCATAAGGTTTTTCCACAAAATTTTTACCTAATTAATTACTTTATTCCACAACACTTTCTCTCTTCGGTCAAGAATCTAGACGGGTTTTTACTCAAAAAATGTTTCCCTTCCAACTAAAATCCCTCTATAATCAAAACATTAGATGGATCTAGAATATACTTTCTCAACATTGAAACATGAAAAACAGTGTGTTCCTGGGATAAACCTGGAGGTAAAGCCACATTGTATGTAACTGATCCAACTATCTCTAGGATTTCATACGGTCTAAGGAACCTCAGACTCAGATTTCCCTTGTTACCAAAATGCATCGCACTTTTTCATGTAGAAATGTTGAGAAAGTCATGACCACCTACCTCAAAAGACAGATCCATCCTCCAGTTATCTATATAACATTTCTGCCTATGTTGACCTATCCTCATGTGTTTCTAAATCAACTGAACATTCTCTACCATCTCTTCTACCAATTCTGGTTCCATCAACATCCTTTCACCTACTTCTTCCTAAAAATTTGGAGTTCGACATCATTTCCCAGTAATTCCTCAAATTGAGCGATATGTATACCGGAATGAAAACTGTTATTATATGAAAATTCAACCAAAGAAAGCTGTTGGTCCCAACATCCTCGGAAATCCATTGAGAAAACACGTAGCATATCTTCCAATGTCTAAATTGTTCGTTTTGACTGTCCATATGATTGAGGATAAAAAGATATACTAAAATTTAATTCAGTACCCAATGACTTCTGAAGGCCTTTTCAAAATTTAGAAGTAAACGTGAGATCACGATCAGATATAATGGTGAGAGAAACTCCATGAAACCTGGCTATCTCTTTTACATATAATCAAGAATGTTGATCTTGAGAAAAAGAATCTTGAATAGGAAGAAAATGAGCAGATTTAAAAAATCGCTAAAAAACAACCCAGATCGCATTGTTACCTCAGGATGTCTTTAGTAAAACCACAACAAAGCCCATGGAAATATTTTCCCATTTCCAATCTCGCACTGGTAAAGGATGAACCATCCCTTTTGGTAAATACCACTCTTATTTAACATTTTGATAATGTAAACATTTCACCGTAAAGTCAACAATATCTCTTTTCATTCCATCCCAACTGTAACACACTGACCCTCGTTACCCAAAGTCAGTGCTTTATTACATAACATTGGCATGATCACAAGAAAGATCAAGTCTCAAAAGAACGATTAGTTTAGTAGCATTGGAAACAAGATTCATACATATGTTCAACATTACATCTTGAAGAGAAATACAACAAAAATATATTTCATTAGAAGAATCCAAGCCTCATAGATTATGCCTGTAGATCACTCATAACTAAATTCTTCATATCCTATGAAAAATGAAACATAAGAAAGTGGTGAGATCAAACGCTCAATAATGGTAAGTAATACAGTGGAAATGACATAAATATTAAGCATGGTGAATATTTGAAAACCACATGCCTTTACCAATAATAATCATGAATACTTTTATGGAAGGAATATGAGCTGAGTAAGTAATTCCATAATAAAACATAATCATGGGTATTCTACTAGTCGAATAACCACATGAACCATTAATATTATTTCCATAATGAGGGAATGTATAATGCCAGACATTCTGAAACATTTTGTAAAGGCCTCGGCCAAGACATCGAAAATGATTAAGGCCTCGGCCAAAACAATAAATCAAATTTGGAAAGGGCCTCGGACAATTCCACATCTAGTTCTCTCATGAGACCAACCGATGCATCGAGGAGCTATAGCGGGCTCCACCCGTCACTTACTAAGTCTAATACATTCCTCATATGAAATGGTTTAAACATATTATAAAATTTCGTATTTAAACTAGCTTACAGAATGTTTATACATTAACTATAAACCATGAATGGTATAAAAATAGCACATCCACAGTCAAACATATCACAAAAACATCATTATAATATGGACGTTTTGTATCATAATAAATCAACTTCAAATAAACTTAAAATCCATCAAAGGATGATGACATAGATGAAATCGAAACTATTTGAGGGAAATATATCTTTTTTTTAATCATTTAAAAGTCACGTGATTATAAAATGAAACATTTACTTTGAAAATATCCTTATAAGCTTGTAAGGGAAACTTTGACGATTTTATAATGGCTGAAAATAGCCATACCCGCCGTATAAGACAAAAAGACATTCTTACCTTAATTCTGTCGAAAAGGTTAAAAAGGACCTTGTTTGGAAAATGACAGAAATATTACTTTATAAACTTCTTATAAAAAGTCAAACAAGGGTATTAATGACTTTAATCCATATTCTGTAAAATGGTAAGAATGTTTTGAAATACATTTTTTAGGAACATGGATGTGGATGATAAAGAGGACCCAGTAGATAAATACGTATAAACAAACTCGGATAAGGAAGAGATTGTGAAGTAAACCCGTACCTTGTACTTTTCCTTAGTCAATGGTATGTTACCCTCCTGTATAATAGATAAAACATTTTTATTAAATTATACAGTAATCATATACATCAATATGATATCATATATGATCTTTTAACATAATATCATAGTATTATCGTCGTTTCGGGTGATAACCGATTCGTTCTCCTTATATGTTTGGTTATGTAAGGCATGTTTGTAATGGATAGGTTCTATATTATTCATATTCAGAATGATATTATGTCTATAAAAATTATTTTTAACCATCAATTGAAAATTAGTCTTGAATGGATACGATGGGGAATGAAACTTATCGCGTTCGCAGAAACGGTATTCCGTACGTACGCACGAGCGACAATATCATTGTTTTGATATTAAAATAATATATAATTGGATGGTATATCATATATAAAGAATCATTATCATGTTATATTTATTATTTACATGAACTTCACATCATTATTATACCCATCTAAATAATAATATATTGAATAACAATAACACCACGATGTGGAGACGGTAAGCCGTACGTGCGCACGTATGGTGACATGTCATTCAAATGATATGTAGAATAATGAATATGGTTGTGCCATATTTATAATAACATCATAGTATATAGAAGATACTGGATTTATTATTTTATAATGGAAATAATAAACAAATAGGAAGTGGAAGAAGAAAGAAACTTGAAAGAGGGTGGTGGAAACGTTACCTCTTCTTTGGGTTCTTCCTTTTGATTTGATCAAAAGGACTCTCTAGGATGTATTTCTGACTAAAGGAGGGCTTCTAGTATGAAGGGAGAGAAGTTGAGAGAGTATTTGGGTAGGGGTTGGCCAAACAAAAAGGCTTTGACGGTGTCATATTGAGAGAAGGGGGAGTGCCTTTTTATAAGAGGGGTGAGGGGCACCTTAGGAAAAGCTGAAAATATTATTTTATAATAAATTCATATTCGGTTTCTAATGGCTCCAAAGTGATTTATTTAGAGGCTAAAGTGTGGATGGATCGAGAACAACACAACCAATAGGATTTAGAGAAGGTTTGTGACACTAAAGTTACATTATATTTAAGTATTAACTCTTAGTTAATTAGTTTCACTTTTATTATGTCTCTTTGTATTTTTATATTATATTGTTAATAAACTCACTATAAACATCCAAGCGAACCCCAAGTGGTTAATTATTAATATATATATACTTATCTATGTCATTTGGCAGAACCTTAGATTTTTAGGAATAGAATATCAATTAATAATATAATATTTGTTTAAAAAACTATTTTTTGTCAATTTTGACACTATTTGGTTATTGATTTTTTGGGAAAATCATAACAGAATGATAAGTTCAAACAAAGTTAATTAAATCAATAATAACATGTCATATTAACCTATAAATTTATTTTAATTCATAAAAATTCTCAAATTATATTTATTTGGGTATTTATAATATCAATTTTCTTAATTTTTCACTATTATGGTAATTACTGCATCACCATTGTGTCATAAATAAAATTAAATTATTTAATGTCTAAAAATTATAAATAAAATAAAATTATGTAGGAAATATTTTTATCTTTCTAATTAATATTTACAATCGAATTTATCTTATTTATAACCATATATTAAAAATGGTTTAGTTATTAAACTTGGATTTTAACTCTTTTAACTCTTCTTTGAATTAAATAATAATAAATGTCCTAATCTAATCCAAGTGGACCTAAATGATAATATTTTATTCCTAAGGTTGTTTTTGGTCGAGATACACTTTTACAATAGAGTTTGGACACGTGTTAGGGTAATATTAATATCATTTTTACCCTTAATTACCCTATTTACTTTAAATCGTGGTAAATAAAAGTAAAAAGTTACTATTCACCAAAAATTATTTTCAACTCATTGAACCACACCATACTTACTAATATCAACCATGTCTCTCGGATTTTTGAAATTCCATTCAAAGAAGCGGTAAAATTATGTTTTATGAAAAATTCAGTTTTTAAACTACCACTTAGTGGTTTCATTATTCAGCAAAAATTGAAGTTTTTCAGAAAAATACCAGAAATTAACCCTAAGATATGATTGATATTTTGAATTCAAAAATTATTTATATTTTACAAAATTCCCAACATATTTGTTTCATTACTTGATTTAATAATTAATTCTCATTGTCAAAACAAATAGCGTGTTTTTAAGAAACAATAACCACCAAAAGATTCATACTTGTTCATGTCCAATTTTAAAGTGAAATTAATTACAATTAACTACATTGGATTAAATGGTAAAAATATATTCTAAATGTACTTTAAAACCACTCAAATTCATAATTTATTACTATTAATTATTTTGATTAATTTTTTTTTTAAAATTAAAATTTAGTAATTTTCACTATTTATCAAAATATAAAAGTTATCCCAAAAGTACCAAAATTTCACCGTAGGCTAATTTCGATATTCCGAATCCAAAAATGAAGTCCATTTTGGTAAATAAAATATATAAAATTTTGAAAAGTGGGTATTACTCTTCATAACGGCTAGTTTAATTAGTTGTGGTGTGTTAGAACTCGAGGTTGCGTACAACACACGTTATTGCATTATTCTAAGGGAAACGTACCGTGGATGCTTGGGGTGTTATATTGTAAATTTTTGATATACCCATTATAAATTTATTTAGTCAAATTGAATATATAAATGTTTAAAATATTGGATTAAAAAGGGTTCACTATTAAAAGTTGGTAAAAGATCATTTTTGAAAAATTCTTCTTTTATCTGAAAAAAATGAATTATGTCTAAGAAACTCATAATATGGATTATAAAATTATAAATATTATATAAAGTTCAAAATTTAGTTAAAAATATTCATAACCTTTTTTGAAAGGCTTGTTTGGTATGTCATGGTGTGCTTGAACTCGGTGTTGCGTGTAGTGCAAGTTATTAAATTATTTTGAAGAAGTAACACACTATGAAATCTTGGGGTGTTACACCAACAGTAATACTCATGAAGATCTATGTATATCTTAGTACTTCCAGGATAAATTGAAAATGGAGAACTATAATATTCATATATCTTCTCTTTCTTTAACTTTGAATCACAAGGCACACATAATATCTCCACAAATCTCAAAATAAAATCATTATCAATGTTAAATTCACAAAACATACCCTTCTAAGAAAACTCTATCTTTTTCTAAAACTTATTGTATTCCTTATGTGCTTGCTTAATTTTTTCAGATAGAGATGATTTCACCAACACCTAAAACAAAAGAGAATAATTTTATGCACTAACATCTTCAATTCCAAAGTTCTTCAAATTGTTAATCAAAGGATCATGATCTAAACATAACATAGTTCATGTAACATTACTTTTTTTGAATAAAAGTGTTAGCCACTTTATATGTCTTTTCTGGATGGTAATGAATCGTTCAATCATAATCTTTGATTAATTCTAATAATCTCCTCTATATCTTATTCAATTATTTCTGAGTGTATATATTCTGCAAACGTTTTTTTATTATATATTTCCAATTTTACTCCATACAGAGGATAACTCAGAATGTTTAAAGAAAAAACAGCAGCTAATTCCAAATCAAGTATTGGGTAATTTTACTCTCGAGGTTTTAGCTGATATGAATCATATGCAATTACATGATCATTTTGCATAAGGACACAACCAAGTCCTTTCAATGAAACATCATTTTAGATAATAAATTCTCCATCTATGGATGTTAATTCTAAAATAATAGCATTCACCAATATTCTTTTCAATTCATGAAAAAAAATCATCACATTGTATTGTCTAAATGAACATAACACCTTTTCAAGATACATAGTTAGTGGGCTAGTTAACTATGAAATTTTTTCAACAAACCTCTAGTAATAACATTATAAACCAAGAAAACTATGTATATTGGTTATATTTATGGGTCATGTCCATTCTTTACAACTTTTGTTTTAGTATGATCAATAGTTAAGCAATTTACTGATACAATGTGACTAGGGAATGAAATTTGTTGTAACCAAAACTCACACTTTATGAATTTCCCATATAGTTTCTTTCCTTTTATGGTTTGAAAGACAACCCTTAAATGACTTTCATGTTCCTCTTTAATTTTCGAATAAACCAAAATACCATCTATAAACACAACCACAATCAAATATAATAACTCATAAAAAATTAAGTCCTTTGATCCATGAATAAAACAGGTGAATTGGTTAACCCAAAAGAAATAAAAAAAATTCATAATGGCCATACCTAGTATAAAATGAGGCCTTTACAATTCCTACTTCATTTATATTCAACTAATGGTACCCTGACCACATGTAAATATTCGAAAGATACTGATCTTCTTAGAGATGGTCCAAAAAATAATCGATATGAGGAAATTTATACTTGTTCTTAACAGTGATTTTATTCAATGCTCTATAATCAATGAAAAGTTTCATTGAACCATCTTACTTTTTAACAGATAAGATAGTATCATCCCCATGGTGATGTCCTAGTTCGAATGAAACCTTTATCTAATAACTCTGGAAACTTATCTTTAATGCTAAAAGATTAATTTGATCCATTCAATAAGGGGGTATTAACATTGGATTAGCATCATGAACAAAGTCAACATTATATTCAACATCTCGAGCAGGTATTATAATAGAGAACTCTTCAAGAAAAACATCAAGATACACATTTACCACTAGCACATTATTAATTCGAACAGTTCTTTTGTTTTCAACAATATGTGAATGGTATTATTCATTTTCTTCTTTTACTAGTTTCATAGATTCCTCATATCTCATCAAAAGTAAGGGTTCAATATTGTACACAAACTGAAATTAATTATAAAAAGAAACATCTTTATCTATGCAGTCAATCTTATCATTACTAATGGAAATCCAATCCATTCCCAAAATAACATCATACTCTATTAGAGGGAAAATAATTAGGATTGAAGGTATATTATTTCTACACATAGGGACAGGAAGGTTCTTATAATTTCTTTTTTGTCTCAACATTTCCTCCCGGTTTTTTTACCATAAGTACAGAATTCGTATCTTGAGATGGAATTCCCAATTTTCTAGAATTTGTTTCAGAAATTAATGAATATGTTGACCCTAAATGAAACAACACATTTGAATAATCTGAATAATCAAACAGTGTACCTAATATGACTTCATTTTATGGCCCAACATATACCGAAGTTCTTGAAAAGGATTTCAACACCCCTTTCTGCATGTAGTCCGGCTTCATTCCCTCAGTTGAGTTCTTTTTGGGAAACTCATTGGCATAATGACCCATTTCATTACACATAAAACATTTTACTAACTGTAAATCAAATTTGGTCTAACAATTATCCGAATCTTTCGTAGAGAAATTTCAATACTTATGCCCCATTTTACCACATTGGTAGAACTTAAAATAATTACAAAGGCGTCCCCAGTGTTCTTTTTACCCCAATTTTCACAAACTATAAACTTAAGTTTATTACCATCAGAATCTTTTTAAGAGTTCTTCCTTTTCGTCTGGCACCTCGACCTGTTATTCTGTTATTTTTCAAAGAACTAATGATCATCATCAAACTCCATTTCCACCATCTCGGCACATCGAACAAGTTTTTCAAAACTTTTGAACTCACGAGATGCTAAATCCCATTGATACGTTGGCTTTAATATTGAGTAAAAAAATTGATTTTACTATCAAGAAATCATATAAAATTTGGAGCATACCATTCCATTTTAGTGAATTTTACTTCATAAGAAGCCACTTAGTAATCCTCCTACCACAATTCCTAGAATTGTTTATTTCATCATAAGATGAACCACCTTAGGAAAATATTTATCAAGAAACATACCTTTATATTAATCTCAATAAATATCATCAATATCCTCAGTATCAATGATATTTTTCACCATCGACCACCACTGATCGGCTTCACATATAAAAAGGTAAATAACAAGACTAACCTTTTGATGTTCTAAACACCCCATGACATCAAAAATCTTTTCTAGTGTTTTAATTCAAACTTCATCTTGCATAGGATAATATGATCCTCTAAATGATGGGGAATGTTTCCTCATAAAATGCTCCCCTACTGACATGTTCTTCTAGGGTTGATCTGGCTTATCTCGTGCTTGGATACCACCATCATTTATATCTTAATTCAACTGTGCCATCACTATAAAAAATGATTTATTTTTGATTCTGACCGTCTTAGGTTGTTTATTTGGAAGGTTGTTTTTCTCTTGATGTCATCCCATCATATCTGCCCTATATCCTCTTCAGAAAACCATTTTGAACATAGAAATATATTAGGCGAAACAACATGGTAATATATAAATTATATATCATTTCAATCTTACCATATATTAATTTATGGATATCAATTTAACAATATCCTAACTCCCAATGTTGTCTAAACCAACTTATGATACCAACTATAAGGCCTCATTTTTAAACATTACATAATCTTGAGTTAATTCAATAATTCACAATGAGGATCTATTTAGGATTGTAGTTTTAGATAATTCGGAAATAACTATTACATTACATCTGAAATATTACAAATTAGAATCTTCTACTATGTATCGATTTTTTCAATAAATAAAAACACCTAAAAGAAAGCAATAATTATTTTCTTGGTATAATTCTTTAAGAATTCATTGTTTCTCTTATCCTGCCTTATCCGCTGTGAAAAAACATTTCAAAAACATGGGATGAGCATAAAAAACTTAGTAAGGGTTATAAAATAAAGAATAAATTATTAGTTTACCAATATATACTATACATAAACTCTTTAACAAAACTCATGAAATCATATGATTTATAAATAACCTATAGAAATCATCAATCATAAAGGTAACTTGTAGAATCGATAACAAACTTACGTTGTATCTTTTACAGCTACGTAGGGAGTTATGTTTTCAATACCCATCATAGTATATTTCCTATATCTCTTAAGAGAATCATTAATGTCTACCTCCGTCATGTTACCCAATGAATTAGAGATCTGTGTCAAGCTCACCCTCCCTAGGTTTATCACAGAACCACCAATATGGATAAATAATTCCCAAGAACCATAACGTAATCATAACACGTGAAAAAACATAAAGGAAATATAACATTTCCACATTACAATCACAATATAACATTTCCATATATTGACATCATCAATCCATTCCCAAAAAAATCAATACAAAAATATGTAAAAATATTATATGTAATTTATTTTTATTTTAAAAACATTACGGCTTGTTAAGGAATCCAAATATAAAATAATGCTCGTGGTGGTGGAAAGGTCATTGTCACCGTGTACATTAACAAGAAAAATTTGTTTAGTCATTCAGTAATACTCTTGGTAAAAAAAATATTCTTTTTGAATAAATGTAAAATTCAAAGGGGTTTACTATACAGTGTATAAAATAAATTCATGTATAAATCAATGTATTCCTCAATGAAAGGAGATTGAGATGAAGTCTGTTACCACATGTCCGACTTGACTCATTCATTATTTAATCTCTTGAATAATAAACTAAAGAAAAATTATAATTGATTCAAAACCTTTTTTATGTTTATTAATACTTTTATATCACTTATTACCATGTTATAAATATTAAATAACTATTTAAGTTAATAATGGTTGTTTTTTCGATATTTGGTACATGAGTCAAAAATGAACTTCTTATAATTACAAGTTGTCCCTGTGGTCAATATTCCATTATCTCCAGAATGATATTCATGCATTAGATATAATATATATCAAATATACCCAGTATATATATATAATATTACCTAACATTTGGAGATATTAAATGAAATGCACCGTTCCTGGAGATGGTAAGTCGTACACACGTATGAACACTACTTTAATTTCTATTTCATATTTAATGGAATCAAAAAATAATGACACATATGTATATTATAATTCTAGTGTAATATTATATTTATTTTTATTAACTCTATCCTTCATACATTCCACATTTGGCATGAATGAGTAATATCACATTGAGGGGCAGTAGTCCGCACTTCAACAAATTAAATTATCATATTTACCCATTATGGAAACCATAAAGGTATGATATAAATTAAAAATAAAAAAATATAATAAATATAAATATAATATATATCACATATAAATACAGTTCCTTCATAATTACCATCATGAGATGTTGGTGGAGATAAATGAACAATCATCGCTTCATGAGGCAGTTGTTCACCGTCTACAGAAATAGTACATTCTTATCCATTAGATAGAGGTGTGTGGAAATTTAGTCAGAATTATTCTCATAACAAACTAGTATATTGAAGATAATATTTTTTATAAAGTAATGTAATAAATTGATTTTAGGGGGTTGGAGAAGGAGAATAAAAGAAAAGAACTTGAGAGAAGACGTTGCCTTTATATCAGGTAACTCCCTTTGGTTTGAACCAAAAGTATTTATTGAATTTATTTCTTACCAAAGTAAGGATTCTAAGAATAATATATGTATTTTGGGATCTTATTAGATAAATTTCTGTATGATCCAAGGGGATTGATAGGTGTCAGTAATGGATTAGAGGTCGTGGCCTTTTATAAGAGGGAGGAGGGGCTCTTTAAGAAAGTTTGAAATTATTATTTTATTATTAAATGTGTTTCTATTTCAAAAATGACCAAAACTTATTAAATTAGAATATAATATGAATATAATTAGAAATATTATTATCCAATAAGAATTGGAATGGTTTTGGATATTTTTTAATCCTTATCTTTTTAATTTAACACTTTTTTAATCTTACCATTTTAACAAGAATTAAACATTTTGGGAATGAAAATAGTTACCAAAATAGAAAAAATAACCAATTAAAATGTCAATAATAAAATTTTATACTTATGATAACTATTTGTAAAAATCTTATATTTAAATAAATTTTATAATATTTAATAAAATACATTATATTTCAAAATATGAATTATGTCAATTTTGAAACTACGAATATCATGACATTTTAAAAATCAATAACAACTTGAATGACTCTAAAAATCATCATGAATACAAATATAACATGTAAATATCATCCATAAAATTTTTGGATGATATCTAAATAACCAAATTACATATATTTTAACATTTATAATATCGTTAATTTGAATCCATTATTAAGGAAGTAATAATTGCATCACCATTGTGTTAGTATTAAAATTATTTATATAATGTCTAAATATTATAAATAAACTAACATGGAATAAAAAATAGTTGTATAATTCTTATAAATATTTATAGTCCAAAATATCTTTTATATAACCCCATATAATTTTTTTTACTAAACAATATATGTTTATGTTACATTTTCCATAACATTGAATTAATTTTTATAAAATTTCATTTTCACTTACAAGTGGATCCATGGGGACCCAAAGTCATCCCAAGGATTCCCATGATCAGAACATTATCATCCAATAGGGTTAGGACACATGCTAGGGTAATTTAGGATTTTTATAATATTATAATTTTACCTTTATTTATGAAATTTACCCTTTAACCATAGTAAATAAAATATTTACTAAAGCTACAATTCATAATGTCTAAAATAAAAGTCACCCATTAACAAAATTTGGACCTCATGATTAGAAATATATAATCCATTTTTTTAAATTCATAACACAGTAGTTGTAGAAATTAATTTAAAATTAATTCTCGTTGTCAAAACCAAAAAATCGTTTTTTAAGAAATAATAACTATCAAATGATTGACATGTGTTTAAGACAGATTAACAAAAGTTAAATTACGTTAAATGACATCAATTAGATTAAATTGTAAAAATATAATCTAATTACACTTTAAAACCAATTAAATTGTTCATCTAACTATATAAATAAATCAGATGAAAAGATATTTTTGACTTAAAATAAAGTGTTTTTCACTATTCATTAATAAATGATATTTATAAGAAAAATACCAAAAAATTTACCCAATGTAAATTTTGATGTCCCTATTCTAAATAAGATGTTAATTTTGTCAAATGGAATATATAAAATTGAAAAACCTATATTTAAAACGGGGTTTCCATGAAAAGGCGGTAAAAATGCCTTTTAAAAAAATAGAGTTTTTCATGCTAAGAATCTGATTCACTATCATTTTAAGCATCTAAATTTTATTTGACAAAAGTAAAAACATTTAAAAAAATATATAATCATATTTTAGTTAGTTCTTTTTCATTCCCTCTAATAAAACGGCTAGGCATTAACTACCATTTAAAATAATATTATTTTATAATTTTTTAGTTTGACTCGGCCTTGTGTGTAACATGAGATTTCGGAGAAACACGTTGTTGTGTGTCGGGTATTGCATCAAAAATTGCATCACCTTTAAATTAAAATTAATATTTAATTCAAAAATATTAATAAATATTAAAATATCATAACCTTTATTTATCTGCGATGTTACAGATATAGTGAATCAAAAAATCATTATTGAACAATAATTGAGGGAAGCTTGGGTCCCATAGTAGGGAATTTCTGTTTCCCGACCTAGTGTTTTTTTGACAGGTGGATGGGAACATTATTTTAAGGAATCTCGAGAAGAGAGTACCATTCAGATGGTCAGTGTTGGTATTTATATCTTCTATCATCAGTGTGGAAGGAAGGGACACATGAGGATTCAGTGAAATAGATACCCAGTTGAGTGTTAATCTTGTGGTATATTGGTCCATCTATAGTGGTTTTATCGGACCATTCATCTAGTGGTGAGTAGGAGGGTGTAGACACAAACTCCCAATTCAAGAGGGGGTTTTATAGCTTCATGTTAGGTATGTAGATGGATTACTATAAGTCATTCCGAGTGATGAGAAGGTTATGGATGATGCAGACATACACTAGTTGTACGGTGATAGTAGAGTGGGAATTATATAAGTACTGATGTTTATTCATAGGGTTTTGGTTGATGAAAATTATATTATATACAGCCTACACATACATTTCAATGCAATGAGCCCTCTATAGTGAGAGGTACAATCATAGTAGCCTCATCTCTAGTTTATTCTGTTTTTAATATATGTTCTTCTCATTCATTCATAGGTGTTCCTATTGTGAATTTTCTAGGACTAAATGTTTAATTTTCTAATACCATTATCACACAGGATACTCTATTTGAAAATAGATCAGTGATTTTATAGTAATTATGGGAGTGCCCCTTTAGATAGGTGTGTGTCACTTCGTATGGGATCACTTCAACCTTAAGATGATAGAATTGGATGGAATTCTTAGGATGGACAGGCTGGTTTCTAAACATTCTCATGTTTATTGAAATCAACAATGAGTGAATTTGACATTATTAGGGGGAAGTATTTTTTTCACAAGGGAGAATGGGTTGTACCGAAAATCGAAGATAGACATGAGTATCATGGGCTGTGTGGGATGAAAAACACGAATGCTATATTATATTTGTACGATTAATGAATGAGTTAGGTAGATATCCCTATAGTGGTTGAAAATTTGAGTGATGTTTTCCTAGAAGAATTTTTGGGACTACCACATGAGAGAGAGGTAGATTTATCTATCGATCTAGTTCTAGGATTTGTAAGGGTATCCATTCCTCATTAAAGGATAGTTAATTTGGAGTTATAGGAGATCAAGAGGCAACTAGAGGATTCCAATGAAAAAAAGAGTTTATGAACTAATTCTTCTCTATGGATTTCACTAATCTTTTTTGTGAAAAATGTGGAAATAATTGTCATACTAAGTGCTGATTAACAAAATTTTAACAAGTTGATGGTTAAGAACTAGTATCTCCTTCAATGGATATATGATCTCTCCATCTAGCATTGAGGCGCTCATTTTTTCTCAAAAAATGAATTTTGGTTTTGTTATCACTAGGTATGTGTTTGACCTTTCGACAGACCTCATACGTCTTTTCATTATAGGTATAGTCTATATGAGAATCTGCTTATTATGTTGAGTCTAATGAACCTGCTAGAAATTTTCATGGAACTGATGAACTAGGTTTTCCACCCATATATTTATTCTTTTGTGGTAGTATTTGTGGATGATAATTTGTTATATTCTAAAAATCGAAAAAAAAGATAAAAAATGATATCATATTGGATATAGTGATACAGAAAGATTTATATTCTATACTCACAAGGTGAAACTTACGGATGGATAATATTCACATCATGGGTCACATTAACTCAGATAAAGAAGTATCAATTGACTTAATGAATGTGAGGGTTGAAGTTTCCTTAGAGCAGCCCAAGAATTTCATTGATATACAGAGTTTATTGGGTCTAGCCGGATATTACGAGCATTACTTATAGAACATCTCATGCTAGGATTTTCTTATTATAGGCTTGAATAAGAGTGGCGTGAGGTTTGTATGATCAGATACTTTCTAGGAGTTATTTTTTTAGCTGAATGGGAGATTCATTTCAGTGTTAGTATGGATTCTTCTATGGCTTGGAAGAATTGGTTTTGGGTATTGTGATGTTCAGGTATCGAGATAGGAGTTGTTTTGATCCAAGGGGATTGTGTTGGGCTATACATGTCTCCTTAGTTGAGGCCACATGAGAATAACTACCGAAAAAACAATCTCGGTCTTGTGGATGTTGTACATGTCATGTGGTATTGGGGGAATTATTTATTGGGAGAGAATTATGTTGTGTACACAGGACACAAATGACTAAAGAACATATTTACACAACATGGAATGAGTATTAAGAAATGATGATGGGTTAAGAAACTACTTTAATTTAACTTCAATATTTCCTATACACCAGGGAATGGAAATATAGTGGTTGATGCACGGATTTGGAGGACTCAAATACAGGTAGTTCTGGAGGCTAGTAGTGAGTGGAAGCTTAAGGACTGTTAAGGATAGTCATTGGAATACTTTCCTCCCATCTAGGGTGATGAATTACCCTATTATTTATTGGTTTAGGATGATACAACTATAATATTATGATAGTTTAGTCCTATAAGAGAGCATGGATGGAGGAGACCAGCCTCTAAGTTGGATTATTAGAGAGCATCAAACCATATAATTACAAGGTCATGTTTCAATTTCAGCATACATAAGTAAGCAG
The DNA here is from genome assembly GCA_963277665.1 of Viscum album. Lineage (NCBI taxonomy): Eukaryota > Viridiplantae > Streptophyta > Magnoliopsida > Santalales > Viscaceae > Viscum > Viscum album. The sequence continues at coordinate 1,224,917,642 of OY728127.1, read as the reverse complement.
CTGATGTGAGAATTTCTTGCCTCGTCATGGGAAGTATATTCAAGTATTACCCAGATATCTCATGACATGAACTATAAATACTATTGGTCGGGTATGAAATGAGATGTAGCTGATTTTTTCATGAGGTGCTCCACCTGTGAGTAAGTGAAGGAAAAACCCCAATGACCAGCATAGATTTTATTATAGTTATCCATTCTTGAGTGGAAATGTGATAATGATTCAATGTTTTTAATAAATGGATTGTTAATGTCACATAGAGGTAGTGATTGTTTTTGGGACTTTTTGGATGGTATAATTAGGTTTTCTCACTTCTTACCGACCAAGAGGACATTCTCAACATATGAACTTGGGAGACATTATATACATGAGATTTTGTGCATTCATGAGGTTCAACAAACTGTTGAATCAGATAGGGGAACCTGGTTCTTGTATCTATTTTAGAAAGCCTCACATAGGGTGTTGGGTCATAGGTTCTACTAAGTACAACATAAAACCCTCATACAAATGACCAATCAGAGCGTATAATGTAGGTTCAATAGAATATTCATAGGAAATGTGCATTTTATTTTAGTTGCTCTTGGAAGAGTCGTATACACATGGTGGATTTAGCATAAAATAATATAAATTAGAGGACCATATATATGTAACCTTATGATTATTTAGACCATGTGTCATACATATAACCTCTATTTTGGTTAGAGGTTGGATAGGTTATGATTTCTAGACGTCATCTTATTTAAGAGACTTTAGAGTATGTGCAATTGATAAAAAAATGTGGTTACTACCCATTCAATACGAAAATCCTCTGTCGATCACTATCGATGTTGCCTATATTTTGATGTCAAGTATTGATTCTTTTTATGTATCGCTTCATGGATGGTACATGGATGGATTTGAAGACAGGGTAAGATTGTGTAGCGATATGTTAGGATAATAAATATTTTGGAGGGAGTCAAGTCCGAATAATATCATTTGTAGCTACCATAGAGGCATCACGTCATGCATGATGTCATCCATGTAACTCATCTAAAATGATATTGTTCAAACACATCTCAAATTATTCTCCCAAATGAGGTTAAGCTACAGGAAGATGTTTTCTTCAAGGAGTTTCCTATATGTATCATTGATCAGAGAACAATGAATCTTGAGGGATGATCCATTCCCCTAGTACGGGTGCTATACACACAAGACTATTTATAAGAAGAGACATTGGTGACAGGGTTGATGTGCTCTATGGCTGGAGTTGATTTAAAATTAGGCTTTAGAACCCTTGGATGAGAAATTCATGGAACAATTTCTCTAAGGGGGGATTTTTTTAATTTCCCAAGTTTTTCATTGAGGTACAAACCTTTTGAATTCCATTTTAATTTCTTGTTTCTGATCTAGTGTGAATTCCTAGTTAGATCACATGTGTTTGAGGGGGTTTCTGAGGCTTGTTCATAACTCAGAGACTCGGTTTTTCGAAAATACAAATAACTCCCATGCTTAGTGGAATCCATGCCTCCTAGACCAAAAAGTTACTAACAACCATGCTATGAATTTTATAGAGAATAGTAGGGATGCATGGTTTTTGGAAATTGTGCATCTGAGGATGCACACCAATATGATCCACCTATTATTTTTAGCTGAGGTAGTATGATTAATCAGTGAATAGTATTTATAATTGTATGTCATGAACATGAAAGGGGAGTCATGGAATGTGTCCTGAGGCATAGTTTCACATGTTTTTCTAAACTGTGTGCATGAATAGTGCATGTTCCCTATTAATATTATGAGGGGCGCATAGTTGGTGCATGGTTTTTCCAAACATATATCGTATGAACTAGTCAAAAAGTGGTAAATGAATATTTTTCCAATTTTTATTTAAATTCATAAACCCATTTCTACCTTTCTTCTAGTATATAGCATCCCTGGATATTGGGAGCTCTATTTATGCCTTCAAGGTAGTCGTTGATCCTAATTTTTTATATAGACTCTAATTCCAACATTGTTAGTCTTATTGAATCTTTTTTGGTGACCTTTTCATTCCTCTTACCCCATTCACTATTTTCCCTTTATATGGATAATGTTATTTTGGTGAAATATAATATTCTCTATTTCAAGTGTTTTCATTCGTTATTTGTTTTTCTTCTTATATGGTCCATGTTATGAGCTGATATTGGATGAGAGTGTTCTACCCTAGGTGTACGGTAGGTGATATATATCTTTTATTGTAAGACAAAATATTTTGTAGCTAGTTTTCATAGTACCAGACACTAGAATTTTGGGTGTCATCCTTTAAACTTATTTAATTACTCATTTAAATTTCTAGAACCTATTTAAGTTTCCAACTTATTACCATGATATGGTTAGTGTTTTAAAACCTTAATATAGACCTCCTATGATGTGAATTTGTTTAATTTTACCGTCATTTATCACCATTTTAGCTTCGTGGTTCATCTCACAACTTTAGTTGGAGTTGTAATGAAATAAATGAGACATTACTAGATGGATAATGCCTCCTTTCTATTTGATTACATGATATTAAATTTATTAATTGATTAAATTGAAATATGTGATGATTTTTATAATCCTATGTAATATATATGATTATAAACTATATTATGAATTGATATAATTGATAAAAATAATTATTAGAGAATGATCATTTTTCCATTATGAGATCATGATGATGATGGGTGGCTTGGTATTGCAACCAGGATTATACAGAATTTCGTGTACATTTTTACACCATGGATTCATAAATTCATCGAAGACCGTATAAATTACTACTATAAGGATTTAGAATTATTATTAATTCCTTGGATATTTTTACTCCATTTACCCAGATTATAAGTGATGACTTGAACATTATTACTCCATGGATATGGATATGGGAATACCACATTATTTCACAGCGTAGACTGTTGAGGATTCCTAGGTCTTTATACCTTGTATCTAAACATTAGGGTCTAAAAATAGATTAATTTTCATAGGCCACATGGATGTTCATCATCCATTATAGATGGCCTTTTAATGTGTATTTGATTATAGTTGTTGGAAAAAATATTGTAACACATTATTTATCATTCTTTATAGTTAGATCATATTTATATTGGATGTATCATTGTGATCCTTTCTATGTTGATATTATCACACCTTTTAATTAATTTATATTATTATTATATATATTTCTCACAACTTCTGATTATATTACACATGTTGGATTTATTATAAACACTATTTGTGGGGTCCTTATGAGTGTCATGTAACACACTTTTTGAGCCATCATTGGGTGCCTGGAAAGACTTCATGGATGTAAATAGGAACAAGGAAAAGTTCCCATGTCATGATGTTTGTTTGGTTATTCATAGAAGTATATTTATCACATGACTGATCTTTGATCGTGATTCTATCTGGATATAATAATTTTAAATTTTTTTATACATGAATTTTACTATTTTTCCATTTCAAATTATTGCCAACCATTTCATATAGATACATAATTTACATTATTTTGTATATGATATTTCCTTTGGGGTTGTGTTCTTATTACTATTTCTTGAATGATTTTCTCTTCTTCTTCCCAATTAAATGATATGCTTATGTTTTTAGTCCATATGTTTACACTATTTAATTACACTCTAACATGGGGGAATAGTCTCCCATGGACACACCACAGGCCCTTGATACTAGTTGGAAGCCTTTATAATATAGGGAGGAATGCCTGAGGCCATGTAACCCACCATCCCAGAGAACCATTTGGTGGCTCCTAGGTTACGATGTCACACTTCCCCACATAAATGAGGACAACAATGGGCACATGTTCCACCCTAGGAATTCATCAGCCCAAATAGTAATAGTCTTTAACTTACTCAATTAGTTGGACTATGATAATGTCCAAGGATGCAATATAAAAGGACCCAAAGAATCGATCTAGTATAGGATAACATTTATGATTAAGTTTTTTCCCCACATCATTGATTTCTTGCTCCACCAGAATGGACCTCAGGAACCTATTTTTGTATTCCTCTACTTGTCTAGGAATGTTTCTAAAGAAGGGATTCATTTCATTCTCCATTAGGATACCTATATTCCATGTTTATACTCACTTCAATGAGTAATACTTTGAATTTAGAATCATCTATATTTCCCACGGGATCAAAATCACGATTTCTTGAGTTATCATCCATTGGGATATTCAATCACCCAACAAATTTTTATCCCATAAATAAAATCTACAAATATGTGGTATTTTTATCACTTTTATTTAACCAAATCACTTTGTACCTCTCTTTGAAATTCCTTTAAACCTCATTAATATTTTAAATAAAAATTTTTTTTGACACATGTTGGTAGTGAAGACATCATCATACCATCATTCCTGGAGGAAAATATATAGTTTACAAATATCTATATTCAATTTTTCAATGTTGGTGTACTAATGGGTTTTACTACTACTCCAAGCCTATAAATCCTCCTAGAGGTACCTAATTCTTTCATGGAAAATCAACCCTTGTGTGGAACATCATGGGATGGTTCCAAAGAAAATGAACAACATGGGTATAACTTGTGTCATGCATTAAACTCATCGGGAAGAAAAAACCATTTTTAGGATTTAGAGATACCATCAAGATTATATATAGTGTGGAATAATCTAAGAGGTCTCAGACCTTTTGAGTGAAATAGGAATGTGTAAATGAAGATATTCCTTAGAGTTTATCCAAACATTTGTTATATCAACTCTATATAGGCTTGTTACCTTTCATTTTATTACACCTTGAATATTTTTTCCTAGTGTAACCCATGTCCTATAAGTTATTCTAATCTATGAATGTATTTACGTGTTATATTTTATTTCTGGAATACCCACCCCCCCCCCCCCCCCCACTCCCCACTTATAAGACTTATACATAATGGTATTAACGTATCCTCTAATTTACAAAAAGAATCTTCAAGATTAAAAACTACTATAGAATTATATATATCGTTCCCTATCGAAGAAACTTGTTTTGTTTACAAAATAGGGATAATTAAATTAATGTCTAGATTACTAAAATTTATTGTGATTTATTTTAAGTATTCATCAACCCTCACAAAATTTAAAGATGTATTCAAAGATATCCACATGTTTTTCCTTGTAGGAAAACAATGAATGCAATTCCTAATGAATATTTTTATTAAACAATTTAAGGTGTTATGTTTTCTATTTTGGATCTAACCTAGAAATTATAGAATCATAGTTGTAATGGATATATTACAAGGTGAGGTAAATTTTAAAAATAGACTAACCAGCAGTATGATTTTTTAAGATGAAATGGATCATTGTAAGATCAAGCACCTGTCCCTAGAGCTCAAATTTGGTAAGTTCCTAGTTAAATAGGTCGAAGGCACTAAAATTATTTACAAATGTGTTCTAGTGATCATTATAATATTGGAGACTTTTGATGATCTCTATAAGAAAATTTATACCATACATGGAAATTGAAATGTCCTCAATGGTCTCCAGTAGAAATTTAAAGGGATTGTTTGAGGTAATGGGTGATGTAAATTTGGAATCTACACCTTATCTGTAGAGACTATGGGATAGGATGAATCATTAGAAATATCAGAAACATGAATGGATAGAGTATAGGAGAAAGGATTAGGGATATACTGAAGTGAAATTAACACCAAATTTTGATCCATCTTCAAATACATACCAACCATTTTCCATTGGGTCCTCGAATAGAACTACCACTTACTCCATTGGGGGGAAGATAGCTCCACAGAAATTGCATCCAAGTGAGGAGAAGATAATTGGGAGGATTCAAGGGAGTAAATTTAGACACTTACTTTGGATAGGTTCCCTACACTTTATAGGTGGGAAGAAACCCAACAAAAGGAGGTAATTCCCAGGGAATCCTCTAGACATATGGGATTGGATGTAAAAAATCCAGATGAGGGAAAACCACATGAAATTTTCCATTGATACCTAAAATCATATCCCTATAGTTGAAAAAGTAGTACACCTAGAGCTATAACATAGGTAATTATCTCAGTGGTTAATGGTGAAAAAAATTTCCCACCATGAAATATCCTCAACATGATGATGGAGTATAAGATAAGGAAACGTCTATGAAACATCCAATTTCACACAAAAGTATTCTAATGAAGAATATTTCATGAATAACATGCATTAATCAAAAATAATGAATTGATATAGAGGATCACCAATGCCTTTAATAATTAAGGAGTTATGGAATGTATGTGGAAACCCTAAAATGTACACACACACACTGTGAATAATCTTATATCCAAATTGGACAATGCACCGTTGGACAACCACAATAGGTTGATGTTTCTTACACTAAAATCCATGGATTCTATCTCACATGTATATATGAATTCATCCTATTATGAAAGATAAACATTGAATGGTTTATCATTTAAATCTGAACCCATTTTAAGAGATGAAAGACACTATGAGAAGAAAAACTATAGATTACTAGAAGGCTCAACCTCTCATCCTTGAACCTTTACATGAAAATAAATGTATGAAAATACAACAATAATTTAAAATCATCGATAGATAAGGTTATTAATGGAAATGCATCCATGGAAACTTGGAGCTGATGATCAATGACAACGATTGAATTTTAGAAAGAGGGCATGCTGACTAAAGGACAAGAGCATGCAACAAAATATAATTAGGGAATAAAAGTATGAAACTACACTATATCCCACGCGATACATAGGGGATAATAATGATGATGCATGGGAAACCCTACAAAAAAATTGGTATCTATTCGTGATATACCACTATCATTTATACCGACTAGTGTGGCAAAACATAGTCCCTCATTAGAATGTAGAGAGTATGATGTCCAAATGGCGTTTTCATATACAGAATGAGATCCAGTAACAGTTGAAAATTTTTATTTCTTAGGATACATATGAGGAACATACTCAAAAATAAAATAAGATCTAATATATAATTCTGATTAATATTACTATATATACTTCTAGTTTGAAGGGTTCCTACAATGAATGTAATTCAATTTTTTAAATGGGGAAATATTAACATTTCAGATAATATTAATTTCAATATATTTGTTTATTGATTACCTATTCATGTTGATTATGTATTATATTGTTTATTAATTTCTTCATATGAATAATTAACTAGACTGATTTACTGATTGTCGGGGTCTAAAATTTTATTTCCCCACAATGCATGGGTATTTATCTTGAGACAAACTATTTTGTTTATTTGGAGTATTGCATACCATTTATTTATAATGTATTTGATGAGGGACTTAATGGTTTAAATTATCTACAATATCTGGGAATTAGGCCTTGATGTTTTTAATTATATATAATATCATGTAATAAGGCCTTAATTATTCAAGTTATTTATAATTTCTTCGCCTGAGGCCTTGAATGTTTTAATTTGACATCTAAAATTATTTATTTCAACAACATAAGACTAGTTATAATTATCCAATGTATTATTTACATTGGTATGTAATCGAGGGATATATTTAATGCACAAGTTATTTGTTTAATGTAATTATTTAGTAATTATTTATTTCTTCGATGTTAATCAAGCTTAGTTTATTACATTATAGATTCTTTTGTACACTACCCATTACTATAAATCAATGACTACTAAAATATTTTGTTTTCATTTTCTATAAAGGAATAGTAAGAATACTATGAATAATTTATGATTTTTTTTGAAGGAATAATAATGATAAATAACATGTTAATGTGGGAAAAAATTATACACTCGATAAAAAGTTTTATTTTTTTAATATTTTTTTGTTCTATAAAATTCTGAAAATAAAATTTATTACGTATAAAATTGAGGAATTATTTTCCATTTATCATGAAATTATCATATGGTTATGTTTTTAGGAATTACAGGTTTGTGTCACCCCTCCATGGATTCTATTTTAGGAAAAAATAGAGTTAATAGATTTAAATATTTCATAATACATTATTTCATGGGACGATGCTTAAGTGGAGGTCGTCGGTAGATCCAAATAATGTCATATTGTAAATGTTCATTATTAGTTACCATCCTGATTTAACCTTGTATAATTTTTTTTGGGGTTATCTTATTTCTCAAGAGTAGAAATTCTATAAAATCCATTAGGGTTGAGATCGGATAAAATAAATACATTTTCCAGAAAGATAAATGATTGACTTAACTCCCTATTACTAGTTAGGAAATCTCTTATTATTGAAGAGGATTCTAGCAGGAGATGGAGAGCAGACTCATCTTATGTGTTTCCACTGATAGGTATATTACCTCAAATAAAATTTTCAATTATTCACCTTAGCTTTTACAACTCAAATTCATATCATAAAATCTTTTCCTCTATAGAAGAAATCTATCATTTTCTTTAGTGTATAAGTTGGATATAGATTTCACCACAAATTTTCTTTTTCCCTTGGTGGAAACTACCCATCGGTATGATGAACAACTTTTTAATTCATGATTTTTAATAAACTTCCTAAATAAAACATTACGTCAATAATTTTGAAGGATATTTTTTAATCATTTTACATTAAAACTAGGTACTTAGTACATGAATTACATAAGTAAAACATTTAAAAAACTTCAATTAACAGTCTTGAAAAACTCATTTATGTTTTCATCTTTGGTCACCTCAATGTAATTACATCCCAGGTGACATACATAAATAGAAAAGGGTGAGAAAAAATCACAGTAAGGGGTAAACAATGTAAATGGAACGTGAGTGATCATTATGGTTAAAACATGAGGCATAATATAAGACACTAAAAAAGTAAATGATATATGATATTAGAATTATTCTATAAAAAAATGACACATTATTCAGCATATCACTAAGGTTTCATTAAACATATTAGCAACGGTATTCACCATGGTATCATTAACATGACATCTATAGAAAATAATTATTTACCCAATGCATTGGACTAATATTAGGGTTCACCCTTTAAATTTATTAATTTATGTTTACCACATTGATCATGATAAATAATTTCATCAATAATCTATAGAGAATAAAAAATTGGGCTTTGTAGAAAATCAATTAGTTCCTATGTTCTTAAAGTCATGATCATTTCATAATTTTTTACACAGAAGAACGGTATGCAGTTTTAATACATATAAATACAAAATAAATGATTTATGATTACATATAATTGAATGCTAATGGAAATTGAATAATTTTATGTATTTATAATATAATAATTTCTCATGAAAAATTGATAAATTCGTGAAATGAATATAGAAGAATGTTGGTTATGATATATATATTGAAGAAATAGTATAATGGGAGGGAAAAAGGTATACAATTTTTAAATAATTAATTTGGATGTAATGGGATAACATAAAGTATATGAAATGAAAAAAAATTCAACATTTAAAAGACATACCAAAAAAAGTTACATGAATGGAAACGTGGGAGAGGATAGTTCCCTTACCTTATGAGGTATCATCATAAAGCATATAGAGAGAAACCTTAAGACCATAGAGACACTATGGAGGGATTTTAAAGAGTATAAATGAGTAAAATTCAGGCTAAAAAAATTTCTTTGGGGATAAATGGGTTTATGGGTGGGTATTTATAGTACAATGTGAAAAATAGTTTACTTATTTTCAAATGTTGGTCATAGAATTCTTGGTTGTTGAAAATGATAAACCATTAGATTCCCCATGATATTTTCTCAAGGTTTTAGAAATTTGATAAATTTTTTAAAATATTTCAATCAATTATAAATGAAATACATTTTTTTAATACTACATTGCACATAGAAAATTAAATTTTATACAAAATATTATTTTTATAAACATAATTTCAATTTTAGACTTCAGGATGTCATTAATAGTTTTTTTAAGTGATTTAAATCCATTAAAATATATAATATTAATAAAATAAGACATTTTTGGTGATAGATTATTTTAAATTATTTATTACATCATTATTTCATAAATATGATTTCATAAATCATACCAAAAACCCAAAACATTATTTTAATATTCTCTAAAAATATAGTATTTTAGTAAATTTTCAAATATCCACCCTAACCTAATTTTGATATTCTATTTTAAAATATATATTTTACTTTATCAAAATAATAATCTAAATATTTTATTTTTAACATTAAATAAAAATATTTTATTCTTTTAAAAGTAATATTTCTTACGATATAGTAAACTCTCTGAAACATATGAAAATTTCATAAGACATTATAAAATTATATTATCATTTGTGTTTAAATAAATAGTGTTTTTAATGGCATGTCCATAGAAATAAATATATTTTTGAATATAAATGTTTATTATTAAAATATATAAATTTTTAAAGATATAATTATGTTTTATATTTATCAAAAAAATATTTATCAAATTCATCTCATAAACTTTTGTATTTTATTAAATAAATTAATACTAAAAGAGGGATTGATGGAAAAAATATTTCATATGTAAAAACAATATTATAAAAAGTTTTTTATACCTAACGTTTTATCACAAAATGATTTCCCATATAATTAAGGTCTCTGGTGGTGGTAGTTTCAGGGGGTGGCTTTGAAAACATTGACTTATTGGTGATCTACACTAACATAAACTTCTCCCAAATGGGATATAATTCAAGACTCATTTGATGAAACTCTACTTAGGCATGGTCAACAGTTATGAGACAACATGAAATTATAAAGGAATAAAATTAAATTTAATATTTTATGTGGCAATCAACTTTTTGTTTATCATGTTTTATAAGAAACTCTATATAAATCTTGTGTTACATGCAAGGATTATTTTTACTGAATAACAATATATTATTAATATTATTATTTATTATGAAAATTTAAACCTAAACACTAAAATGGAGGGTAAGAATTTTATTATATTACATATTAGAATATATATTTTAGATATTTTTATTAGACAACTAACTATTAGTAATCAATTTAAATAAAATAAAATGTTTTCATAAAAAAACAGTATTTTTTCTAAAAGATCGTATAATTGTGCTCGGTGAACTGACTTTCAAAAATTATCCCTATTATTGAAATATACGTGATAATATAAAACAAAATTTAATGAATTCTACCAAAAAAATTGGGTGATGTTTTGGTATAATTCATTGAAGATTCATTTTTTTATGAATAGTAAAAAAATACTAATTTTTTATGGAAATCTCTAATTTTTTACAAATAATATATATGGTTAAATTATATGTATAATTATTTTATAAATTAAAATTATATAAATATTATACCATTTAATAAAATATAGTTCATTTGAATTATTTTCATATTGAATTTAGATATTTAATTTTTTAAAACTTTTTAACATTTTGACATTAAAACTACACTTTCTTATCACGTTCGCATGATTAATTTTATGTTATATTAATCCATTTATTTGAGTTTAGTTTATAAAAATGGAATCCATATTTTTAATAATAATAAATTTTAATTTATACTAAGCCCAATATAATTATTTACCAAATTAATTAGAGAAAATAGTTGAAATTAATTATAGAAATTATGGTAAAAATGAGTTTACTTAGACATTAAAATTATAAAATAATGTGAAAATGACCTAAAAATTATAAAAAAACTGATTATATAGATATATTTAGACCCTTACGACCATATTATCAAATTATATGAGTTTTTATGACACTTTTCCGTGAATTGGTCCTATTTGTTAAGTCAATTAAAGATAAATAAAAAAACGTAACATGGGTTACCTTTAAGTTTTATAATGCTTTGGGATATAGAAAAAACACATTGGTTATGTTATAAATATTTTTTTAAAATATAAATTATAATAATAATTTAACATTAATTTTTAGATATGAATATTTGACTTAAAATTCTTAAGAGACTCCAACCTAGTAATTATATATTCCATAATTAGATAAATTACAAGATACTAAAAATATTATAATTGTAGAAAATTGGATCAATTATTTTTTCACTTGTGTTTATAGAATAATATATCATGTTACAAGGTTTTAAACTGAATATATTAAAATTATATTTTTTCATTGTATTTTTAATTATAAATTATATAAATAATGTCAAAATTGAAATTAATGTTATTTCATAATAAATGACATTTTATTAATTGTTTTAAAATATTAAAAAATTCATATCCTTTTTAAATTTATTTTTAAATGTTAATAAATTTAAAATATTGTTCATTCATGTACCAATTGATCTTTTATAATGAAAAAATTAACCCCAAAATAGTAAAAAAAAATTACAGTGGTTATAATTAAAGTAGAGTTTGTGTGCTTTACTGGTGCTTCTATTAAAATAAATTTCCAGCACACCATATATTTATATTTTATAAATTATATATCTTATTTATAATTGGTGGGTATAAATTATATAATAATTTTCAATTTAATATATTCTTAATTAATAAATTACCTTGGTTGTAAAATTAGTTAGCTTAGTAAAAACAAAAATGGTAAGTAGAGAAACCTAGAAGTCATGTGAAAAAATTATAAAAATTCGCTTAATTTTTTATGTTAGAGGATTATTACAACCAAATATACCCTCCCCTACATTATTATTAAATTTTAGAGCCACATTAGGTGTTTTAGGCAACCAAATAAAGAATACTTTTGTTTATTTACAAGAATTTCACTCCTCCTCGACTATAGAAGGGCACTCCACTCCCCCCATATTCACAACTATAAAACCATTTTTCACATATAAACCCAACTAAAATCCCTTATAAATTCCATAAACTCTTTATAGAAGAATTATATTTAGTTTAATTCCATTTTATGAAGGAATTATTGCAAACCTAAGAAGGATACTAGAAGAAGAGGTAATGTTTTTCTAAAATCATATTTATTTTATTTCCTTCTCCACATCCTTTGATTTTTCATATATCTTTATTATATAAAAAAATAGTATATTAAATTTACTAGGATGTTTTAATTATATGGTTATGAAATAAAACCACTCAAAGTTCTATCAAATTGGTTTCGAAATCATCATTCGTGTGTATGAAGGAATACCACCTTGTAAATCTTTGTCGTTCATTTTTCCATTACCACCTATCCAGGTTGAGAATAATGATGTAAATACTATTTATACACGATATTAATGATATTTATTATTTATTTATTACTCTTTAATTATTATATAATGCATACCTTCATGTTTTCTATTTTTGGGAATATAATAATATTGTTCGTGTGTACGGCGGACTAACTCCTCGCCAAGCAAAGTGATTCATTCATGTTTCAAATTTAGTGCATTAAGGATGGGTTTAATAAAAATATTACATTTATATGATATATAAATTATAATTTAATGATAATATATATATATATATTATTTACTTTTCTTTTTTCAATATGATATGAAAATAGAAATGATATTCATGCATACATACGACATATCATCTCCATGAGTGGAATATTTCATCTCCTATCACCATATTTTATGGATTAAACTAAATAATAATATATTTAATACATATTATATTTAATTAATGTTTTAAATTATTTAAATGATTAAATCGTGTTCAATATTGGCGGACAAAAAAATAACAAGTCAAAACATACTAAAAAATATCAGGAAATTAACACCTGAAACAATGAAAATAATGAACAATTATTAGAAAATGGGAGATAAGACATTATAAAAGAAACATATAAGATATTATAAATATTAATATGGTTATGTTTTGTGTTAAAAATATTCTTAAAACCATTACATAGTAGAATAAATAGTGTTCAAACAAAATTGAAGTGCAATGTAATGGATTTCATCTCAATTTTCATACAATTGAGTCTTATTTATTATTATGAGCTAATATTCAGTTATTTTGGTTTTATACTTCCCTTTGACATGTAATATCATTAATTAATAATTCATCTTGGTATTGTAGGTTTCAATTTGAATTATTTTATCAAATTGGATTTGATTTTAAAGATTCCAACTGATATAAGTTATTGTGGAATATCACATTATTTTTTTATTGTTAACTTTCTCTTGAAACAGTCGCATTATTGTAATCATTTTTTTAGTGAAATTAAATTTACAATAATTATATATTTTATTTTATTTTTGGATATTTTTATTTACAAAACAATATATAATTTTTACATATGGTGTTTCCTTTGAATGTTATTTAATTGTTTAGTGAAAAATTGATAAATCTGTATTCTTTAATAAATATGGATATTTAAAGATAAGAGAAATTATTTAATTGATTATTTGTTTTATTAGGAATTATTTGGACCTAGAGATGTGGGGGGTCCTAGTTAATGATATCCCCTTGATTCGTCACTTTTCTCAGGAGTAGAATCAATTGGCCAAATCCTATGGGTTTTTACCTAGTAGTTTTAAATTTTCTGGATATTAAAAATCGATGGAAAAAGAATCATGTTCTTAAAAAAAATAACATCAAATAATTCAAAATTTCCTAATTCCAAAATTCATTTATCATTATCCATGATATTTTCATAACTAAATAATTTATTGATTCATTTATATGTCATTCTTCCTTCTTATTACATAACTTTTCATTACATTTTATAAATAGAGTACATTTAAAGTCTAGTGACTTGGAAATCAGAGATATAAAACATGAAAATTTAAAAAATTATTTTATTCTCCCATTAAAAGATTCTTGAAAATTTCATCCTATGTTAAATTACTACATCTCTTATCCTAGAGACACAGATAAAAGGAAGGGTTTGAAGAAGGCCCAGAAAGGGTAATCAAGGTAATCATTTTACTTGTGATATCAATAAGAACTTTATGAAAAACATAAGTACATGAGAGATGGAAGAAAAGGAATATAATATTAATAAAACATTTATAATAACTTTAATATGTCTATACGTAAATTATTTTAGACATTCGTGAACATATAACAAAAGTCCATCCCGAAGGTTTCATAAAAATTACCAAGGTTATTCACCAATGTATCATAAAACATGTCATCTCTAGAGACTAATTTCATTACCCAATTCACTAGAGTGTTATTAGGGTGCACCCTTAATATGTCTTTATTTTCATGTGATCCACATAGATCATAATCAATCATTTCAAAAATAACCCATAAAGAATAAAAGAAATGGGTTTCATTTCAAAATCAGGATGTTTTAAAAGTGCATAAAAACATGATCGTTATGTCATTTATAACCCATGGGAAAGAAAAAAGGGTTTCATGTATGTCAATTCCAGATTCAAATATTTCATTTTTATGCCTTTATTAATACCCCTATAAATGAAATAGTTTTGGTTATTCACATTAATAAAATTAGAAAATTTATTGAGAAAAAGGGAGAGTGATTTAGAGATTAAATTTCTGCAGCATAACGGCTAAATAACATGGAAACATGAAATATAAGATCATTTTACGTATATATTAATGACATACCACCTAAAATGGAAACATGAAATATAAGAGAAGATATGATTCCTTTAACAAAAATCTGGCATCCTAACGGCGTCACATAAAATTCATAAAAAATTAGATGAGGAGAGTGGTGAGGGTATCTAATAATTTGAACATAAATTCGATATAAATAAGAAAATATAATAACATACCCATACATAATAAAATGGAAACTAGAATAAATAAAATACATGAAGGCATTACTAAAAGTGGAGGGTATAAGTTTCTCGTACCTTGAAGAGTAGCTTAAAAAAACATGAATGTTGGTACCTTGGGGGGATTGAGGGAACCTTGGTAGGACTCCATAAGAGGTAAAAAGATGATATATTCGTTTATGAAGAATTTGGAAGGAAATTAATGAAAGAATAGTTTGGTATTTATAGAAAAGTGAGGGAACATTTTATTAATTTCCAAGGGGCACCTTATTAGTGGTATTTTCAAAACCATGGGCATTCCCATGGTATTTAACCATGGTGATGGCCACTTCGGAAAACACATAACATATCTCACTGTAAAAAAGATGACCAGAATTATTACATCGTGATTACATAATTAATGATTCCATTAAACACACCTAATCTCAAAATTTTATTTTTGTTATTCACCGAAAAACAAAACAATTTATAAAAATCTAATAAATTCACCCTAACCTAATATCGATGGTTTGAATTCAAAAATGAAATCCATTTTATGAAAATAATTTTATATTTATGGGGAATATAATTTTCATTTAGAAACACAATTTACCTGAAAAATACTAATACTTAACTAATAACTTTTGGAATAGTTATTTACATATGCTATTATATCACAATAACAAACAAGATGCCTAAATTATATTTATACATTCATAAGTTATGTAACTATTCCAATGGTCACATTACTATTCAGAAGGGTAATATTATTATTCATAATTTACTATTCACCCAAAATTATGTTGATCTTATTAGAATCTAAATTTCTTACTGATCTCAACTATAAAAGACCATTTTTTGAAAAGCATTTCACATTATTAATTATTTAAATTATAAAAAAATATCTTAAAAAGTCCTTTTTTCAAAATTCATCTATAATATGGAACTTCTATAAATTAATCCTATATTTATCTAGTAATTTGAAATTCAAAATATTTACCATAATAAGAAATAAAAATTTTATTTATACAAAGGATTACACAATTTAACTAAGGCCTAATTACATATCTACCTATAACACCTGCATAAGTCCTACGAGTAAGGTGTGCTATGGTGATAGAATCTTGTGGAAACTTGGAAAATAGTTCCTGAGTTTTTATTTCAATCAACTTGAAGTTCTCCCAAATGTGATTTCATTCAAGATTATGGTGTTGAATTTCAGCTTGGGATTGGTCTAGAGCAAAGCCCAGTGAAGAACCCTCCTTCCCAAGCTCCAATATATGGGCTTTGTACGGCCTGAGTCTAATAGATATGGCCAACGAAACAACTTCTTGTATTATTTAACCATGATCATTTGTATGTATAAAAAATAATCATAATGTTATGAGTATATTTTCCAACAGTCATGTTGACCAATAGTCATATAAAATTCTAATCCCAAACATCTCATTTAAATTATACTCACTTCATTGATAAAATGATATAGTTTTTTTGTGTACAAACCAAAATAATACACAAAATTAGGATACCATTATTATTTAAAAGTTTGGGTCGTTACATTATTCCCTCCCTTAATAATTCTTTTCCTAAAAAATTTACCTCATACCCTCATAAAAAAAATGTGTGGGTAATTATGCCTCATAGACTCCTCTAGTTCCCATGTGACTACATCACATTTTTGGTTTCTCCAAAACACCTTAACAAGGTGGGTAGTCTTGTTGAGTAGAACCTTATCACTACGATCCAAGATCTCTATCAACTGCTGCTCATATGAGAGGTCATGTTCTGGTTTTACCACCTCTGGATTTAGTACATGTGAATGTATAGGTATGTACATCCTCATGAGGTATACGTGGAAGACATCATGATCTTGTTCTAGATTTGGAGGAAGTTCAAACTGATAGAGCACTGCTTCTACACGATCAAGTATTTCATAGGGGACAATGTACTTAGGGCTGAGCATCTCATTCTTCCTAAACCTCATGACTCTTATCCAAGGTGAGATTAGAATAAAGAATTTGTCTCCAACATAAAAATCCAAGTCCCTTCAACAGTTGTCAGCATATCTCTTTTTCCAACTCTAACCAGCCTTAATGTGTTGTTGTAACACACCAAGCATCTACGGTACGATTCTCTTTGAATAATACAGTAGCGTGTGTTGTACGCAACTTCGAGTTCTAACACACACCACAACCAATCTAACTAGACGTTATTAATAGTAATACACACGTTTTGAAATTTTATAAATTTAATCTCTCAAAATGGACTTCATTTTTGGATTCGGAATATCGAAATTATCTTAGGGTTAATCTTTTATAATTTTCTGAAAACATTCAATTTTTTATGAATAGTTAAAAAAACACTGAGTTATAGTTTAAAACTGAATTTTTATTTAAATAATTATTTATTTTATTTAAATTTAATTAATGGGAAAATAGACACATAATACCAATATATGTTCAATGTAATTTATTAGAGTCAATTTATAATAATTTTAGATATATAAAAATTTCATAGAACATTTCACCATCTTTTACCCATCTCCTAGGAGAATTTTCAAATTCACATAAAACATAATTTTACCACTTCTGTGAGCGGAATTTCAAAAATCCAAGAGATGCTATTTATATCATTAAGTAATATTTGGTTCAATACATTTAAAATAATTTTTGGTGATTAGTAACTTTTTACATTTATTTACAACGGTTAATAGTAAATAGGGTAATTAATGGTAAAATGATATTAATATTACCCTATAATATGTCTTAATTCTAGTGGACATGTGTATATCGACCATAAACAACCTTAAGAATAAAATATTATCATTTAGGTCCACTTGGTATAGATTAGGACATTTATTATTATTTAATTCAATGAAGAGTTAAAAGAGTTAAAATGAAAGTATAATTACTAAAACATTTTTAATATGGTGTTATACATAAGATAAATTTGATTGTAAATATTCATTAGAAATATAAAAAGATTTCCTACATAATGATATTTTATTTTTAATTTTTAGACATTAAGTAATTTAATTTATTTATAACACAACGGTGATGTAGTAATTACCTAATTAATGAAATATTAAAATAATTGATATTATAAATATCCAAATAAATGTAATTTGAAACTTTTTATAAATTCCACTAATTTTATAGGTTAATATGACATATTATAATTAGTTATATGAATTCATTCTGAAGTGATAAGGCCATTATAAATTTATCAAAAACAAAATACCCAATAGTATCAAAATTGACATAAAAGAGTTTTTTAAACAAATATTATATTATTAATTGATATTCTATTCCTAAAAATATGAGGTTAGGAAAAAGATTTTATATCATGATATTTGTATCATTAATGGACCACTTGGGAGTCTCTTGGATTTATATTGTAATTTTATTAACCATATTATATAAAAATACAAAGAGATATGGTAAATGCCAAACTATTTAACTAAGAGTAAAATATAAATGATAAGGTTAATAGAGTGACCCAAACTAGTATAAAATCTATTGGTTGAAAGAATTTTGACCCATACCCACCTTAAACTTTAAATTATCCACTTTGGAGGCATTAGAAACCGAATATGGATTTATTATAAAATAATATTTCTAGCTTTTCCAAAGCTTCCCCTCACCCCTCTTATAAAAGAGAACTCCCCCTTCTCTCTAATTCATACCTTCAAAGGCATTTGGCTAGGCCAACCTATATCTAAATACTCTATAAATTTCCCATACTTTATCCTAGAGGCCATAGTTTGATCAGAAAGACAACCTATGGAACCCTTTTGATCAAATCAAAAGGAAGAACCAGAAGAAGAGGTAATGTTTTCACCACCCTATTTCAAGTTCCTTTCTTCTTCAACTTCTTATTTCTTTTTCATTTACATTCCAAAATAATAACCCCAGTAACTTCTATATACTGTGATTTTATTACAAACAAGGTACATCAATATTCAGTATTCTATCCATCCTTTTAATGACATGTCACCATATGTGAGTACGTACGGCTTACCGTCTCCACGTCGTGGTGTAATTGTTATTCAGAACATTATTTTTTTGGATGGGTATGATAATGATCTATAATTGATGTAAATAATAAATATTAAATGTTAATGATTCTGTATATATTATATACCATCCAATTATATATTATTTTAATATCAAAAGAATGATATTATCGTTCGTGTGTACGTACGGACTACCGTCTCCACGAATGCGATGAGATTCATTCTATATCATATCCATTAAAGTCTAATTCTCATTTGATTATTAAAAATAATTTTCAAGGACTTGATATCATTCTGGATATGTATAGGATACAAACTATCCATAACAAACATGGCTTATGTAACAAAACATATAAAAGAAAATGAGTAAGTTAACACCCGATACGATGATAATACTAAGCTATTATTAACAAAGAAATGTTAAAAGATTATATATGATATCATTCATGTATAATTTAATAAAAATTATTTCACCATTATATAGGAGGTAACATTACCCTCAACCAGGGAAAAGTACAAGGTAAGGGTTTATTTCACAATCTCTTCATTATCCAATGTTGTTTATACGTAATTATCTACTGGGACCTCTTTATCATCCACATCCATGTTTCTTAAAAATATCTTTCGAATCATTCATTCTATTTTACAGACTATGGGTTAAAGTCATTTATACACTTGTTTGACTTTTTATAATATTCTTATAAAAGGAATCATTCCGTCGTCTTCCAAACAAGGTCCTTTTTAACCATTTCTATAGAATTAAGGTAAGAATGTTTTTTTTAACTTATATGGCATGTGTGGCTATTTTCCGCCATTATAAAACCGTCGAAACTTCCCTTACAAGATTATAAGAATATTTTAAAATTAAATGTTTTTTTATAATCATGTAACTTTTAAATGATTTAAAAAAAGTGATATTTCTCTCAAATTTTTTTGATTTCATCTATGTCAACATCCTTGGATGGATTTTAATATTATTTGATGTTGATTTATTATGATACAAAACATCCATATTGTATTCAAGGTTTTGTTATATGTTTGATTGTGGAGGTGCTATTTTTATACCATTCGTGGTTTATGGTTAAAGTATTGACATTTCGTATGCTAGTTTTAATATGAATGTTTATGATATGTTTAAACCTTTTCATATGAGGAATGTATTGGACTTAGTAAGTGACGGGTGAAGCCCGCTATACCTCCTCAATGCATCGGTAGGTATCATGAGAAAAAAAGACATGTAATTGGCTGATGCCCTTTCTCAATTTGATATATATGGTTTTTTCTGAGGCCTTAATAACTTTTAGACGTCTTGGCCGAGGCCTTGACAAAATGTTTCAGAATATCTGGTATTATACATTCCCTCATTATGGGAATAATATTAATGGTTCATGTGGTCATTCTACTAGTAAGAAACCCATTATTATGTTTTATTATGTCATTATTTACTCAACTCATATTCTTAACATAAAAGTATTCATGATTATTTTTTCTAAAGAAATGTGGTTTTAATTATTCACCATAATTAATATTTATGTCATTTTCCACTGTATTATATACCCTTACTGACCATTTGAGCTCACCCCTTTCTTATGATTCATTTTCCCAGGATATGAAGAAGTTAGTTTTGAGTGACATGTAGGAATAATCTAGGAGGCTTGGATGTTTCTAATGAAATATATTTGTGTTGTATTTCTCTTCATGATATAACGTTGAACTTATGTATGAATCTTGTTTCAAATAATACTAAATTGATCGGTCTTTCGAGACATGATTTCCTTGTGATCATGCCAATGTTATGTAATAATGCATCAACATTGGGTAACTGGGGTCGGGGTGTTATAGTTGGTATCAGTGGAAGTTTAGTAAAAACCTTGGAAGACGGATTTAGATAAACTTTGATTAGAGAACATAGACCTAAAATGGATATTGAGGATTTGTATAGAAGAACTTTCTAGAATTTTGGTATTTTAGAGATTTTGTGAGTTTTTCGAGAAATACTTCCCTGTCTAAATATGAGCAGGTAATGGCGGCTCTGGCATAGATGTACCTAGTGGTAAAACCCAAAAACACCGCTTTGAGCTAGACTCGAACGGTAACTGGTGCACGACAATGGGCCTTGCTGCACTCTTGGTTATGACACTCTCGGGAAATATGCATAGGATAACTCTCATTTTCATTACAAACCATTAAGAATGGTTTATGAGTATATACTTCCTCAAATAAAACAGTTTTATAATTATTGATTATAAACATAAACTTTTCAATTCATGTTAAGTGTTTTAGATGTTTGGATTTATGTATTGTGATTTATAAACTAATCTAGTGTTTGACATTGTTTATAAATGGAGCCTAGGGTAAGAAATGGAAACCATATCAATGAACTCACTCTATGTAGGAATTTCTCTCCTGCTCAAGATAATTATAGTGGATCTGGTGATGCAACTGGTGATGATCTGCTTATCACCAAACGGGGACAACTCACTCTGGTTATGAATAATAACCATACCCGTATGGATCACCTAGATCCACAACGTGGAGGATCAATATTAGTTTGCTTGATGAGGCAACAACCACCGACATTCAATGGGAATAAAAATCCATTAGTGGCTGAACAATGGATAAATTCCTTAGAGAAAATATTCCATGGTTTAGGGAGTAGCGAAAGAGAAAAAGTTGTCATGGCAGTCTACAGCCTCCCTGGAGATTTTGATCAATGGTGGTCCTTGATTCAAAACAAAAAGGATGAAGAGGAAGTATCAAATATAGAATGGAGGGAATTTAAATAAATTTTCATAGAAAAATACTTTCCTCATGACCATCAAGCAGATATAGAAAGACAATTTCTGAGTCTGAGGCCAAAGGAGGAATAGAATGTTGCAAAGTATGAGGCTAACATTACAAGGTTAGCGAGGCATGCTACAGATTATAAGCGTAACCCAAGAAGTAAGATTGATCATTTCTTTGATGGTTTAAAACCATTTCTCCATCGAGCATTACTATCACAATCCTTCTCATCATACGAATATATTGTCTCGTGTTCAATCAAGATAGAAAAGTAATTCTATAAGTCTTATGACATTAAATCAAAGCAAGAGAAGAAGAGATCTGCTGAACACTCTAGGAAAGGAAATAAGGAAACAGGGAATAAGGGAGGAATTAAATTTCCACCCAGTGACAATTGCGGGAGGAAGAACCGTGGTTCCTATCTAAAAGGAAGAGTATGCTACAAATGTGGATAGAAAGGCCATCTAACTGGTTATTATAAAGGAAATAAAGACACTACCAATGTTCAATGATACAATTGTAGGGATATGGGACTTTATGCAAATGAATGTCCTAACTGTCAAGGTAATTTTCATCAGAAAAGGCCAATGGATACAATCCAAGCTTATGCTATCACTACTGCTCAGGTAGAAGCTCCAAAAGACGTGGTGGCAGGTAATTTAATGGTTTCCTCATGTTTAGAAAATGTATTATTTGATTCTGGATCATCACATTGTTTAATATATTCCCAATTTTCTATGAAATTAGATATTTCCAATTTTATTTAACAAGGGAGTTGTCAGTCAAAAATCTTAGGGGAAGTATCATTGCAATAATGTTTTGTGAATCAGTCCCAATTAGAGAACATAAATGTTATTTATCTTCTGATATCATTGGAATACCCATGATTGAATTTGATATAATCCTCAGTATGGATTGGA
Organism: Viscum album; assembly: GCA_963277665.1. Classification (NCBI taxonomy): domain Eukaryota; kingdom Viridiplantae; phylum Streptophyta; class Magnoliopsida; order Santalales; family Viscaceae; genus Viscum; species Viscum album. Next base: position 1,224,894,392 of record OY728127.1, on the reverse strand, counting down.
TTTTGGACCATGATGTGAAGATTTATTGTAAGAATAAGGATGTTACGATTTTTGATGATGATGATAAATAACACTTTATCTTTAGAGGAGAATCATCACCACTTTATTCTTATCTAGATCCACCCCCAGTGGATCAACTAAATTCAATTATTGCGGAAGAATAGAATGAAATAAATGGGGGTAAGGAATGGATTGTTCAAATATAGGATGTACCTATTTTGAGATAATATGTTGAATTATCTCCAGATGATTTACCTAGTCATCCTCTAGAATGAGAAATTTAGTTTTCCGTTGATTTAATTCTTGGTTCAAGGCCCATATCGAAGACCCCTTATAGAATGACCACTGTGGAATTAGTTGAACTAAAAAAACAACTAGAGGAATTGAGTAATAAGGGATTTATTCGCCCTAGTGTTTATCCATAGGGGGTCTCTGTCCTTTTTGTTAAGAAGAAAGATGGATCTATGAGGTTATGTATCGACTATAGGGAGATCAATGCTATAAAAATAAAGAACAAGTATCCCCTACCTCAAATTGATTATTTATTTGACCAACTGCATGGAGCTCAATATTTTCTACAATTGACCTTTGATCCGGATATCCTCAGTTGTGTGTGAAGAAGGAAGACATTCCAAAGACAGCATTTCGAACCAGGTATGGGCATTTCGAGTTTACAATAATGCCTTTTGGATTGACTAATGCACCCTTTGTATTCATGGATCTAATGAATAGAGTTTTCAAGGAATATCTTGATGATTTTGTGGTGGTATTTATTGATGATATCATGGTATTCTCCAAAAGCTACAAAGATCATAAAAATCACTAGCGCATTATTCTAAAGACTCTTAGAAGACATGAATTATATGGGATGTTTAGAAAGTGTAAATTATGGCATCAGGAGATTTCTTTTTTTGTCCATATTTTCTCTAAGGATAGAATCTATGTTGATCTTTCTAAGACAAAGTCAATTCAAGAATTTCCAGCACCGACATGTATAACTGAGGAACATAGTTTTATTGGTTTAGCAGGTTATTATCTATGTTTCGTCTAGAAATTTTCCCGATTGGCTAACCCATTAATGAAGCTCACATGTAAAGGGGTTAAATTTTTTTGGACCAAAGAGTGTGAAATTTTTTTTGACGAACTGAAGAGAAGGTTATTCAATGCTTCTATTTTGACTCTACCATCAAGGAATTATGGGTTTTTTATTTATAGTGATGCTTCAAATAAAGGACTTGGTTGTGACCTTATGCAAAATGATAGGGTTATTGCCTATGCATCACGATAGCTAAATATTCCTAAGAAAGACTATACTACTCATGATCTTGAGTTAGCTACTATAATCTTTACATTTAATTTATTGATACATTATCTCTATGGTGAAAAATTTGAGATTTATACTAATCACAAGAGTTTGAAGTATATTTTCTCAGAGAAAGAACTCAACATAATGCAAAGGAGATGGCTTGAATTACTCAAGGATTATGATTTCATGATACACTACCATCCGGGGAAGGAAAATAAGGTGGTAGATGCTTTGAGTAGAAAGGATCATGGAGTTTTGAACAAGATGAGAGTTGAAAAGGATCCTATATACATGGATCTAGTAAAGTTGGATAGGGGAATAACCATGGAAGTTGAAACATCATTGCTTTTTCAAATGGTTTCCAAACCATCTTTACTAAAAATGATAAAGAGTTCTCAGACTGGTGATGAATAGTTTCAAAAGAAGACTACAGCTGTGAATGACGGGATATTGAGTGACTTTGTGTATGAAAACGGAATTTTGATGTTTGGGAAGAGACTTCGTGTTCCCAATATACCTGATCTAAAAAGGGAATTTTTGGATGATGCTAATATTTCCAATTTCTCTATACACCCTCAAAGAAAAAAAAAATGTATAGAGATTTGAAGGGATATTTTTTGTGGGACAACATGAAGAGGGAGATTGCTGATTTTCTATCAAGATGTATAGTTAGTCAATAAGTGAAAGCTAGAAGGCAATAGCCTGGAGGAGTATTGCAACCTCTTCCCATACCTGAGTGGAAATGGGATAACATCACAATGGACTCTGTCATGGGAATACCATAGACTCATAGAAAGAACGATGCAATATGGGTCATTGTTGATCGTCTAACCAAGTCAGCACATTTTCTTGTTGTAAAGGAAGATTTACCACATGAACGTCTAGAAAGACTATATATTAATGAAGTTGTGAGGCTTCATGGAGTACCCATATCGATTGTTTCTAATCGTGATCCCCATTTTACATCAAGATTCTGGAAATGTTTTCAGAAATCCCTGGATACTGAACATAGTTAGAGCACTTCATACCATCCCCAAACTGATGGACAATCAAAATGAACTATTCAAACCTTAGAAGACATGTTGACATCATGATCACATTACTTTCAGGGTATGTGGGATCAATATTTACCTCTTGTAGAATTTCTTTATAACAATAGCTTCCCTTCAAGTATTCAGATGGCACCATATGAAGCATTATACAGAGAGAGATGTTGCACACCAACCTGTTGGGATGATGTTGGTGAAAGAAAACTTGTAGTCCCGAAACTGGTTAAGGAAATGATGGAAAATGTTAAGGTAATCTAAACCCACATCAATGCAGCTCAAAGTAGGCAAAAGAGTTATGTCAATAACCGAAGGAAGGATTTGGAATTTCAGGTTGAGATCATGGTTTCTTGAAGGTATCTCCTTGGAAGGGAGTTATACGTTTCGTTAAGAAGGGGAAATTGAGTCCCAGGTACATTGGACCTTTCAAAATTCTAGAATGAATTGGCATTGTAGCTTACTGTTGGGAAAAGCCGCAATGTCTCTCCAAAGTTCCCGATGTGTTCCATGTACCACTGTTCAGAAAATACATGCCTAACCAAACGCATGTACTCACCTATGATGAATTAAAACTGGAACATGATTTGTCTTATTGCGAACATCCTATCAGGATTCTTGATACAAGAGAACAAGTGCTGAGAAACCAGACGACTCGTCTGGTAAAAGTTCAATGGAGAATCCATAAAATGGAAGAGGCAATGTGGGAACCCGAAGAAATTATGATGAAGAATCACCCAAGTCTTTTCATGCAGTAATATTCTAGAAATTTTGAGGACGAAATTATTTGATGGAGGGTAGAATGTAACACCCCAATCTTCTACGGTATGCTTCTCTTTGAATAATACAGTAGCATGTGTTGTACACAACTTCGAGTTCTAACACACACCACAACCAATCAAACTAGCCATTATGAATATTAATACCCACTTTTTTGAAATTTTATAAATTTTACCTCTCAAAATGGACTTCATTTTTGGATTCAGAATATCGAAATTAGCTTATGGTGAATTTTTAGTATTTTTTTGAAAACATTCAATTTTTGATTATTTGTGAAAAAACACTAAGTTATAGTTTAAAACCATATTTTTATTTAAATAATTATTTATTTTAGTTAAATTTAATTATGTTGAAAATAGACACATAATCCCTATATATGTTAAATGTAATTTATTAGAGTCAATTTATAATAATTTTAGATATATAAAAATTTCATAGAACATTTCACTGTCTTTTACCCATCTCCTAAAGAATTTGAAAATTCACATAAAACATAATTCTACCACTTCTGTGAGTGGAATTTAAAAAATCTGAGAGACATTTTTGATATCAGTATGTAAAATTTGGTTCAATGAGATGAAAATAATTTTTGGTGAATACTAACTTTTTACTTTTATTTACCAAGGTTAAAAGTAAATAGGGTAATTAAGGGTAAAATGATATTAATATTACCCTAACACATGCTCTAATTCTATTGGACAAATGTATCTCGACCAAAAACAACCTAAGTAATTAAATATTATCATTTAGGTCCACATGGATTAGATTAGGACATTTATTATTTTTTAATTCAAAGAAGAGTAAAAAGAGTTAAAATCAAAGTTTAATTACTAAAGAATTTTCAATATAGGGTTATACATAAGATAAATTCGATTGTAAATATTTATTAGAATTATAAAATGATTTCATACATAATGGTATTTTATTTATAATTTTTAGACATTAAATAATTTAATTTAATTATGATACAATGGTGTTGCTGTAATTACCTAATTAATGAATTATTAAAATACTTGATATTATAAATATACAAGTAAATGTAATTTGAAACATTTTAAGAGTTATAATAATTTTATAGGTTAATATGACATATTAGGATTAGTTATATGAATATTTTTCGAAGTAATAATACTTTTATGAATTTATCAAAAACAAAATACCCAATAATGTCAAAATTGACATAAAGAGTTTTTTAAACAAATATTATATTATTAATTGATATTCAATTCATAAAAATCTAATGCTTGGCAAAAGGACTTATATCATGATAGGTGTATCTTTAATGTAACACTTTGGGATCGCTTTGATGTATATTTTATGTTTCTTAACGATATTATATAAAAATATTAAGAGACATGGTAAATATCAATCTATTTAACAAAGAGTTAAATATAAATAATGAGGTTAATATAGTGACCCAAACCTATCTAAAATCTATTAGTTGAAAGTGTTTTGACCTATCCCCACCTTAAGCTTAAAATAATCATCTTTGGAGCCATTAGAGACCGAATTTGGATTTATTAAAAAATAATATTTCTAGCTTTTCCAAAGGTGCCCATCACCCCTCTTATAAAAGGGGAACCCCCCTTCTCTCTAATTCATACCGTCAAAGACATTTGGATCAGACAAACCCTACCCAAATATTCTCTCAACTTCTATTAATTTAACATAAAGGCCTTAGTTTGATCAGAAAAACAACCTAAATAACCCTTTTGATCCAATCAAAAGGAAGAACCCGAAGAAGTGGTATTGTTTTCACCACCCTCTTTCAAGTTCCTTTCTTATTCAAATTCTTCTTTCTTTGTTATTTCATTTCCAAAATAATAACTCCAGTATATTCTATATACTTTGATGTTATTATAAATATGGTACAACCATATTCAGTATTCTATCCATCCTTTTAATGACATGTCACCATATGTGCGTACGTACGGCTTACTGTCTCCACATCATGGTGTAATAGTTATTCAAAACATTATTACTTGATGGGTATGATAATGATGTGTAATTGATGTAAATAACAAATATAACATTATAATTATTCTTTATATATGATATAACATCCAATTATATATTATTTAAATATTAAAAGAATGATATTATCGCTTTTGCGTACATACGGACTACAGTCTCCACGAACGCGATGAGATTCATTCTCCAGCCTATCAATTCAAGTCTAATTCTCATTTTATGATTAAAAATAATTTATAAAGACTTTATATCATTCTGTATTTGAATAAGATAAAACCTATCTATAAAAAACATGGCTTTTGTAAAAAAAACATATAAAATAAAATGAGTAAGTGAACACCCGAAATGACAATAATTCTAAGATATTATTAAAAAATAAATGTTAAAAGATCATATATGATATCATTATTTTATAATTTAAAAACACTTATTTCACCATTATACAAGAGGTTAACCTACCCTTGATCAAGTAAAAGTACAAGGTAAGGGTTTATTTCAAAATTTCTTCATTATCTGAGGTTGTTTATACGTAATTATCTACTGGGGCCTCTTTATCATCCACATCCATGATTCTTACAAATGTATTTCAAATCATTATTAATATTTTATAGAATATGGGTTAAAGTAATTTATACCCTTGTTTGACTTTTTATAAGATGTTTATAATGGAAAAATTCTGTCGTTTTCCAAACAAGGTCCTTTTTATCCTTTTCGACAGAATTATGGTAAGAATGTTTTTTTAAACTTATATGGCGTCTGTGGCTATTTTCCGCCATTATAAAATCTTCAAAGCTTCCCATACAATCTTATAAGAATATTTTCAAAGTAAATGTTTTCTTTTATAATTTTTTAACATTTAAATAATTTTTTAAAAAATAGTTATTTCTCTCATATAGTTTTGATTTCATCTATGTCAACAACCTTGGATGGATATTATGTTTTTTTTGAAGTTTATTTATTATGATACAAAACATCCATATCGTATTGATGGTTTTATGATATTTTTTACTGTGGATATGATATTTTTATACCATTCATGGATTATGGTTAAAGTGTTGACATTTCATATGCTAGTTTTAATATGAATGTATATGATATGTTTAAACCCTTTCATATAAGGAATGTATTGAACTTAGTGAGTGATGGTTGGAGCCTGCTATAGCTCCACGATGCATCGGTAGGTCTCATGAGACAACGAGACGTTGAATTAGCCAAAGACTTTTCTCAATTTGATATATGGTTTTGGATGAGGCCTTAATCATTTTAGACGTCTTAGCTGAGGCCTTAACAAAATGTTTCAGAATGTCTAGCATTATACATTCCCTCGTTATGGAAATAATATTGATGGTTCATGTGGTCATTCGACTAGTAGAATACCCATGATTATGTTTTATTATGGCATTATTTACTCAACTCATATTCATTCCATAAAATTATTCATGTTTATTATTGGAAAAGGCATGTGGTTTCAATTATTCACTATGCTTAATATTTATGTCATTTTCTGTTATATTACTTACCCTTACTGAGCATTTGATCTCACCCCTTTCTTATTTTTCATTTTACAGGATATGAAGAAGTTAGTTATGAGTTCCCTTCAGGAATAATCTAGGAGGATTGGATGTTTCTAATTAAATATATTTGTGTTGTATTTCTCTTCAAGCTGTAAAGTTGAACTTATGTATGAATCTTGTTTCCAATAATACTAAATTGATCTGTCTTTCAAGACATGATTTCCGTGTGATCATGCCAATGTTATGTAATAATTTTCCAACTCTGAGTAACTTCAGTCGGGGTGTTACAGTTGTGGGATGAGATGGACCTTTTCTGTAATCTCTTGCACACGATCAGGCCCAAGAAGCATTCCCTCAGGTGATTCATCCCAACAAATAAGAATTCTACATCTCTTTCCATATTATGCTTCATAGGGTATTGTTGGAATGATCGAGTAGAAGCAGTTGTTTTAAGAGAACTCAACTAATGGGAGATGTTGATCCCATCCACCCTTAAATTCCATTGAGCATGTTATCATAATGTCCTTGACTATTTGAATAGTCCTTTTAGATGGGCCATATGTTTGAGGGTGATAGAACATACTGAAATTTAATTTGGTACTGAGATCATGTGGAATAATTCTCTAGAATTTTGATGTGACCCTTAGATCATGATCATATATGATTGAAAGTGGAACTCCAAGCAGCCTTACCACTTACATCATGTGAATCCTGGAAAGATGATCATAAGATAAATATTCCCAAATAGAGATTAAATGATAAGTCTTGGTGGGAAGGTCCATAATAACTCATATCGCATTTTTTTTCCATGGATGTTCTTGGGAGACCAGAGGCAGAGTCCATAGTGATATTGTCCCACTTCCTTGCTAGTATGGGTAGTGGTTGTAATACACCTTTACGAAGTTGTCACACTTCCTTCACTTGCGGGCATACCAGGAACCATGATGTATTGTCAGAAATATCCCTTTTCATATCATCCCACCAATAATGATCATGAAGATCTCTATTCATTTTTGTACTTCTAGGATGTATAGAGTATGTAGATCTATGTTCTTTATCCATCACCTCCTTCTTTATTTCTTGAATATATGATACACATAGTCTTGTACCAAATTTCAGTACGCCTTCTTGATCAATATTGAACTCAAGAAACTACCCATCCTTCATAGCCTCAAACTTCTTTTGTAAAAAAGGATATTCTATATTATATTTCATTATCTTTTATAGTAATGACCTTTGAGAAATCATTTGGAATAGATTTGATGATGTCTCATCCCTTACAATTCCCATGTCCATCATTACAAGTTCATTTATCGAAGGATCTCTTTTAATCCTCATCATGGACAGAACAACTGGGTCTTTCCTACATAATACATTATCGACTTTGTTTTCTCTTCATGGATGATAATGAATTGAACCATCATAGTCTTTAAAAAGTTACAACCATCTTCTATGTCACATGTTAAATTCCTTTTGTGTGAAAATATACTTAAAACATTGATGGTCTGTGTATATATCCCCTTTTTCTCCATAAAGATAGTGCCTTCAATTCTTCAGAGGAAAAACAATTGGAGCCAACTCAAGATCGTGCGTAGGATAGTTCTTTTCATGAGTCTTCAACTCTTATGATGCATAAGAAATCACCTTTTCATTTTTCATGAGGATGCACCCAAGCCCTTTTAGAGATGTATCGCTAAAAATAATGAATCATTCTATACGTGAGTGTATAGTTAACACTGCTGTAGTAACCAATATCCACTTTGGATCTTGGAAAAATTCCTCACACTCCTTTGTATAGATAAACATGACCCCTTTTTTAGTTTACTTGGTTTTTGGGTTTCAAATCCATGAAATTTTTTCACAAACCTCCTATAATATTCTACTAATCCAAGGAAATTATGAATCTCAGTTATTATTGTAGAATGAGGCTACTCCTCTACAACCTTTCTCTTTGTAGTGTCAACTATGATTCCTTCATTGGTTATAATGTGCCCCATGAAAGAAATATTTTGTTGCCAAAATTCACATTTAAGAACTTTCCAAAAATCCTCTCCATTCATAGATTTTTAAAAATTACCCATAGATGATCCTCATGCTCCTCACTATATCTAGAATATATCATGATATCATAAATAAAAACTACCAAAAATTTATCTAGGTAGTCCTTAAAGACTCTATTCAACAAATCCATAAAATTAACAGGATCATTATCCAAACCAATGGGAATAACAATAAACTCATAATGACCATATCTTGATTGGAAGGTATTTTTGTAAAATATTGTTTCTTCGCCCTCAAATGATGATAACCAGATCGAAGATCAATCTTAGAGAAGATTTGATCCTCACAAAGTTGGTTAAATAAGTCATCAATTCTTGTTAGAGGGTAATTGTTCTTCACTGTGATCCCATTCAGTTCTCTAATAATAGTCAATAGTCGCATGGATTTTTCCTTCTTCTTCATAAAGAGAACATGTTCTCCACTAGGAGACACACTTAGTTGGATAAAACCCTTCTCCAAAAGATCATGGATTTGTTTCTCTAATTCATTCATCTCCACATTTTCCACCTTATATGGGGTCTTTAATATCGAATGACATCTAGGTATCAGTTCAATGGAGAAATCTACCTCTGTTTATAGTGGTGGTCTGGGTAACTCCTTAGAAAATACATCAATGTATTCCAGGATGATGGGGGCTTTATCTATCCTTATACTATAATTTTATTTTTCTTATTCACTGATGAACGTCAGAAATAATGATATTGGTGGTTCTTCTAAACAATTATCAAGGTGAGATACCTTTCCCTGGATTATTACTATAGGATACCTATTCATGAATACTAATATGTCCTTGTTTCTAGATTTTATCATAGAATTATAATTTGAGAGATAGTACATCCATAGTATAATGTTGAATTCTAGCATAGTAACGACAACTAGATTTGCGATAAGATTATGTTCACTAATGTAATTATAATAGTTTATAAAAACTGATGATTTTTTTATAATGCCACCAAGAGTCTTGACTGAAAACTCTTCTTTTAGCAATCTAGGGGTTGATTGTAAATTCATTTCTAGTAAGGAATATATAAGGGAATGTGTAGAACCATAATCCAAGAAATCACTTGACATCTTTGAGAGAACAATAAGAGTACCTCCCCCCATATCATTTGGAGCTTCAACATCACCAGTCATGATAGAAAAAGCACAACATCGATCTCATATCCATTGTTGGGGCTGATGGTGGTTTCCCTCCATTGCCCTCAGATTGGGATAGTGATTGGAAAAGTGACCAAGTTGTTCCCACAAATTGCATTGGACATCAGGAAGGGCCTATACCATCTTCCCCTTGTCGCTAGTGTTGGGAAGCTAAGGCTTCACCTCACTATGAAAATTCCGCACAATATGTCCATCTCTTCCAAACCTATAGCACTTCCCGCTCTCGAGCAGGCAGTTCCTCGAATGCTTCTTCACACATTTATTACACATGGTATGTTTCACATTCTTGCATCCTCTTACCCGATCAAAGGTCCTCCCTAATCTTATCTTCTTTGATCTATTATTTTCATTTGATTTATGAGTCCACTACGTCTAACCAAACTCCAGTTAAACATTCATCACACACTACATGATCTCCTCATAGTTATCATAGTCTCAGTTGGATAGATTCTTCCGTTGTTGAGGTCTCAGTCCACCAAAGAATATATCATCCTTCCCATTAGGATTCATGAAAATGATTGAGGTATAATAAGAATGTCTTGTGAAGTTCATCTCATAGCTTCCAACAAATTTATTCTTATTCTTCTTCATCTCAAGAAACTCCTTCACTATTTTTGTTCTCATATAATGAGGGAAATACATACTGAATAATATTCCTTTAAACTCTTCCCACTCCATATCTTTAATCTCCACACTTGTCCATGTGTATTTAATCCACTCCCACTACTGATCATCTTCTACCTCTAAATGGTAAATATACATGGTGACCATCTCTTTTTCTGAACAATGGAGCACAAAAAAGAACTTCCCTATACATCTGATACACTGTTCAGTAACCAATGGGTCAGTCGATCCATGTATAGTTGGTGGTCATTGTTGCATAAAAGACTCAGCATAATTTTAATCCCTTCGTGGTGAGATTCGTCTCTCAGCTTGATTAATGTTAATTTCCATATCTTTAGTGAGTTGGTTCATCATTATCTTGAAACATTCCATTCCAAATTCAATCGGAGGGCCGATAGTGCATGGTCAATTAGGGACACCATTTCCATGGTTCTTTCTTTTTCCCTCCATTTTCTAAAAGAATAAAATAATAGTTAGAATCTTATTTCATTTACGAATCATTAATATATAATAAAAAAATTTCCTTAAAACATTAGGCTTAAACATAGTATTCTTTAAAAATAATTACATTTCTCTACAAATCCTTCACAATTATTCACAAAAAGCTTGTGATTAACCAAACATATCCCTTGGGCACGTCAAACTAGGTGTGCAGCAATGTCCATTTTCACATACCAAGATACCCTAGGTCATGCCTAAAACTCTTTGTCAATGTTTTCAATCCCAGGTACATCTGTGCTAGATCCAAATCCACTTTTTCATATCTATAAAGGGATTTATTTGTTTGGAAACCACTTACATAATATTTCCCCAAAAAACTAGTATTTTTCCTACATTTAAACATTTCTATAGGGTTATTTCTGAGGTTTTCATATCCAAATTTACACAAATAACTAAACAATCCTTTGATACCAACTATAGAATCCTTCCTTCGTATCACATAACATTTAATTACATTTTAAAAATAGAGTATCTTTAATGTCTAGTGTCATGGAAATAAGGAACATAAAACATGAGAACATCAAAAATTATTTTAATCCCCCTTGAAAAGATTCTTGAAAAGTTCATCCTAATTGCAATTACTGCATCTCATAACATATAGACATACATCAAATGAAAGGGTGAGTATAAGGCCTAGTAAGAGTAAACAAGGGAATCAGTTTACTTGTGATATCAATAAGAAATTGATGAAAAACATAAAGACATGAGAAATGGAAGAAGAGGTGTAAAATACTAAAAATAAAATGACCCATAACCTGAATATTTGGATACAACATTTATTTTATACATTCATGAAAATATCACCAATGTCCATACCCAAGGATTTATAAAATTTACCATTGTTATTCACCAAGGTATCATAAAACTTGTCATCTTAGGAGATTACTTTCTTTACCCAATGCATTGGAGCACTATTAGGGGATACCCTTAATATGTTATTATTTTCATGTGATACACATAGATCATATTAAAATATTTCATAAATTTCCCATGTAGAATAAAATAAATGGGTTTCATTTCAAATCGTTGTGTTTTAAAAGTGCTTAAAAACATGATCATTATGTCATTTATAATGCATGGAAATGGAATGATGGTTTCATGTATGTCAATTCCAGAATAAAATATATCATTTTTATGTCTGTATGAATACCCCTAGAATTGAAATAGGTTTGGGTATTCACATAAATAAAATAAGATAATTTCTTGAGAAAAATAGTTATATATTTTGAAATGAAATTTCTACAGCCTAATGGCTATATAACTTGGTTTTAGAAAACATTAAAAAAAGAGCATAAAAGGGTCAGCAAATAATAATATAACTCACAATACAGTATAGGGGCATAAAAAATTGAAATAACATCATGGTAAAAATATTTTAATGACATACCACATGAAAAAGAAAACTAAAAAGAAAAGAGAACATGATATTTCATTTATGAAAATTCAGCAGCCTAACAGTGTCCCATAAAATTAAGGGAAAATAAAATGATAAGATTGGAGAGGATATCACATCATTTGAACATAAAATCTCCCCCATAATTAAATGGAAACTAAAAGGCATAACATAAAGGAATTCATGACTAAAAGAGGAGAGTGAAAGGTTCCCTTACCTTCAAAAGTCACTTCAAAAACATGAAGGTTGGGACCTTGGGGGGCTTGAGGGAACCATCAGAGGAATTATTGGGAGGAAAAAAACTAGAACATAATTGTAGAGAGATTTTTAAGGCAATTAATGATGGAATTGGATGGTATTTATAACAAAAGTGGCGGGATATTTTATTAATTTTCAAGAGACACCACATTTTTTGTATTTGCAAAACCATGGGATTTCCCAGGGTATTTTCCCATGGTGTTGGCCACTTGGGACATCTCATAACAAATATTACTATAAAAAAGTTGACCAGAATTATTACATCATGATTACATCATTAATGGTGTCATTAAATACACCGAAATTCAAAACAGTATTTTTACAATTCCAGGAAAAACAAAACATTTTCAAAAAATCTCAAAAATTCACACTAACCTAATTTTGATGCTCTGAATTCAAAAATGAACTCCATTTTATGAATATAAAATCATAATTAAGAGATAATTAATTTTTATATAAAACACTATTTCCCTAAAAAAATACTAATACTTAACTAATAATTTCTGAATTAGATATTTACTTATGATATTATATCACATTTCCAAACAAGATGCCAAAATTATATTTACACTTTCCTAATTGATGTTACTATTACCTTGGTCACATTACTATTCCTAAGGCTAATATTACTCTTCATAATTTACTATTCATCAACAATTTAGTTTCTCTTATTAGAATCTAAATTTCTTACTGATCACAACTGTAGAAGAACATTTTTTAAAATAATTTTTACATTATTAATTATTTAAAGAATAAAAAAATATTTTAAAATTTCCATTTTCAAAAATTTATCAATAATATGGAACATCTATAAATTCAACCTATATTTTTCTGGACATTTTAAATTCACAAAATTTACCATAATAAGAAATAAAAATTTAATTTATATTAAAGGATTACATAAAGTAACTAAGGCATCATTACATATCCTCTTATAACACCTACATAGGACCTAAGATTAAAGTTTGATATGGTGATAGAATCTTGGGATGGCTCAGAAAATATTTCTCGAGTGGTGAACTTATTTCGTATGTAATTTTGTTCAAGCTAAACATGTTGATGTTCAGCTTGGGCTTGGTCCAGAGCAAATCCTTGTGATGCAAGCTGTTTCCCAAGCTCTGATAGAAGGGCTTTGTATGGCTCGAGTCTACTGTATGAGGCCATCAAATCTTATTTCTGTATTATTTAACCTTCATCATTTTTTTATAAACAATAATCATAATGTTAATAGTATAGATTTCAACAGTCATATTCACAAGAGTTCATATAACTGTCGAAACAAAAAGGTCTCATTTTAATTACACTCACTTCATTAATAAAAGGATATACTTTTGTTGAGTAAAAAATAAAATAACCCACAAAATTAGTAAACCATATTTATTCAAAATTTTGGGTCTTTAGAATTTAATTATTAACATATTGATTAAATGGACAATGTGTTCAGTTATTTAACTTTGCATATATATTATACCTTATTTAGTAATTTAAATGTCATGTTTTTTAAGTTATTTACCTTTACATATTGGTTATTAATTATTGAGTCATGATATCTTCGATTTTACATAACATTTACTGACTATTTAATCTCACCCTTATTTTGATTTCACTCTCTATGATATGATGAAGTTTCATTTGATTGAGTTTTCAAGGATGTAGTTTATTATATATTTTATATATTGATATTAAATTTCTATTCCTAATGTAATATGGGTACCATATACGTGATCTGGTTTTCTAATGTTTCTAAATTGTATGCTAACCTAGGATTTGAATCTTATATATATGCCAATTTAATAATGTAATGAACCGAACCTGGGCTAATGGGCTGAGGGTAGTAATAGTTGGTATCATATCTAGTTTAGTAAAATACATGGAAAGTAGACTTAGGAAAACATATATTAGGGAAATTAACCAAAAAATATGCTTTGAGGATAAGTATAGAAGAAAATATGATTGTTTTTTCTAAGGTAGATATTATGTGGGTGTTCCTATAAATACATCATTTTCTATATACTAGAAGTGGATTAGGTTCTAGTATAGGTGAACCTAGGTATAAAAACATTTAATAGGGTTAATCCTGCATGACTCAAGTATAACATGGTATACGAAAACGAACTTTACTATGGGCCTAGTTTGACACTCCTATGGGAAATGCTTAGGATAATTACCAATTTCATTTCAAACCAATATTAAGGATTTGAATGTAATGATCTCCCCAAAGAAATTTTATTTATTATTATGAGATTAGTTATGGATTAATTTTCAAATTAATGATATGTATTTCATCGATTTTTGGGGTAAAAAATCTATTACATAATGGTATGATATAATAGAGACTATTCTATTATTTAGAAATTTAACATTGATGGAATAAGGGTATCAATAATAATAGCCAATTTTGAGGTTTCCCTACTGAAGAAGATGATATACCTGGTATTAGAACTGAGCATGTTGTTGGTATATAAGGCAGATTAATAAAGTTATAATAAATAACTATTCCCGAATAGAGAACCCACTTAAACAAAGAGATTATCCGATGTTGGATATCTTTATACAACAAATATCCCAGATAATTCATTGGGAATACTAATCCAATTATAATAGATCAGCGGATTATGTCTCTAGATAAGATATTTTCATCCTAGGGATGTGGTGAAAAGGAAAAGGATAAACATAATGTGTATTTCTGCAAATGAGATTCTAATCAGTGATGGTCCTTGACCAAGAATACTATAGAGGAAGAGGATATATTACTCAACGAATAAAATGCTCTTAATGATCCATTCTTTGATAAATATTTCACTCATGAGAAATAAATTGAGATGAATAGAATGTTACTTATCATTATGGAAAAATAATAGGAATGTGTATTAGATTTTGATTCTACCTTTACAAGGTCATCCAAGTAGGTTATATATTATATATGAAACATGTAGTGTATGATTAACCATGTATTTGAAGTTATTAGCACATGTCTTTTAAGGGAGATTGATTCTAAAACATTTTCTTCATATGATGAAATATGTTTATGTTCTGTCAAGATAGAGAAGAAATTATCCAAGTCTTGTGGATTCAAATAAAATAAATATATGAGTAGGATTTTAATGGAAATAATGGATAAATGGAATAAGGGAATGATATATTTTTTAATATTTGATAATATTGTAAATAATTACACTAATAAATGCTTGAAGATATTCGGAGTTTTCCATATGTGTGGAGAAAAGGGACACCAAGAAAAATAATGAAAATAGATGAAATA
This sequence comes from Viscum album, assembly GCA_963277665.1. Lineage (NCBI taxonomy): Eukaryota > Viridiplantae > Streptophyta > Magnoliopsida > Santalales > Viscaceae > Viscum > Viscum album. The sequence goes on along the minus strand of OY728127.1, from coordinate 1,224,878,521 downwards.
AATCACTTCTAATAACTATTTCAACTATGAGAAGATGGGGAACTATGAAAATGAATTACCCAGTCAATAAGGGAAAATAGATTAGAAGAAGCAAAGGCATAAATGTCAATATTATGTTATTGATGCAACAGAAGTGGAATGATTAATATTCTTGTGTATTTGGGTAAATGAAATATGTTGTAAAATTATTCTATTGATGGTATTCTCGTCATAATAACAATGAAATATATAAGTAATATATTACAGTAATATTTCATAATGTTTTTCAAAGCATTAATTGAATGGTACCAAGAAATTTGATTCAGTAATAAGTTGATTTTTTTTAAACTCATGGTTGATGGAAATATAATCCTGAATAAGTTTTAGATGTTCAGCTAATGGTTTTTGGATAAAGATACAATTGATATTTATAAATTATGTTGGATACTATTAACTACCATTGAAATAATTCTAACATGTTTAATCGTAATCTATTTAAAAGGTTAACCTTTTATGAAATGGTTTATGTAGAACATTCAATGAGGTTTTAGAGATTAATTAATTAATTCAGCATATGATGCATCCTTGGCTAAGGAAAAATATTAGAAATGGTTGAACAAATAACCAAAGAATGAGATTTCACTTATGAAATCGAAAGGAATTAAGTAAGAATATTTCCCTATGTTCATAAACAGTAAAATAATTCCTAGAATAAATGAAAAGAGTCATGAAACAAAAAATTGGACTTATAATCAACTTTTTTGTGATATAAATTACCTCTTTCACATATATTTTGTTTATGGATTTTTTCCATAAATAATATCTGGGTCACCAAATTTTTTTATCAGTGTTCTCTATCACTCTCCATCTGTATTTGGGTATTATTTTTCTCTTTTCTATCCATGTTTTCACTTCTTACCTATCTTTTAATATCTAGAAACCTATAAATTTTGTTATTAAAGATGACTGTATTACTTCCATTTCTCACTTATTAAGATGATATTTTATTAACCATTTTATGATGTGGGTTTTTCAACAAAAATATTTTAAAATGTCAAAGCCTTGGTTTTCGTTATCATGTTTATATTGTGAGAACACAATTTTTATAAGGTTGGGAGAATATAAAACCCTGCAATTAAAAAGGAATAAATTTTTAATCAATAACATATGTGGCACAAAACATTTTGTTTATATTATATTGCACAAAACACTATGTTTTTCTTGGGTTGCACAAAATTTTGAGTTTTACTGAACAACGATATATTTTTAATATTATTATATAAAATGAAAATCATTTTCAAGACAATGAAAATGAGAGTGTAAAAAATATTTTAAAAATTATTAAAATATTGGTTTTATAATTTTTTTAGTTATCTACTTATTATTAATCATTTTAAAGGAATATAATGTTTTCTAGAAATTTATATTTTTTCTAAAAGACGACATAATCATGTTTGGAACTCAAAATTATTTTTTAAAAAATACTAATTCTATAAAATATATATTAAAAAATTAAATTAATTTTGAAAATATAAAATAAAAAATTATATTAGGGTTAATTTTTTATTCTTTTCTGAGAAATTTTCATATTTTGATGAATAGTGAAAAACACTAAATTTCAATTGAAAACTATGTCTTCATTAAAATAATTTATAATTATAAATTATATTATTAATTGGTTTAAAAGTATATTAGATCAATGAAATATAATTTAATCTATTTTTCATAAGAATCGTTTTCATGTAGAATTTATGTATACAATCATTTCAATCTTTCGAACATTTTTAATTTAAAACCCCACATTCTCATCCCATCTATGGGATTAATTTGAAATTAAATTCTTTCATTTATGTGAGATGAATATGTAAAAATGGATTCCATCAATAAATTTAAAATAATTAATAATTTATAATAATGCCAACTTAATTTTTTTCCAAATTAATTAGTGACAATATTTAATATTAATTACTACAATTAATGTAACAACGTGTTTATTTATTTGATAAACATTTAACATAAGGTGTAAAATTACCAAGAAACATGTCCCAAACCCATGTTATGGTATTATATCGACCCTTATATCCAAATTATATAATTATATGAGTGTATGAGACATATTTAGAATTAATAAACCTATATAATATGATATGTATAGAAAAAACCCATAAATAGAACCTTACTTGCCTTTAATATTTATAAATAATTGGGATGGGTAAAACCACATTAATTTGGTTTTATATATATTTTTAAATATAAATTTGTCTTTTAATCATAATAATTTATATTTTATTTTTAAAAATTAATTAGTTATTTAAAATTATTAAGAAACACCAACATGACAATTATTTAGTTAATAATTAAGTAAAATAAATGATATTGAAATTATTAAAATTTAAGAAAATTGACTGAATTATTAACATACATTATTTTTATGATTAATATATCATTTCAAATAGGTTTTAAATTACTATATTCATATTATATTATTATCTTTATATTTTTTAATTTAAATTAAATAAATAATGTCAACATTGACATTAATGTTATTATATAATAAATGATAATTTATTAAATTATTTAAAATTAAAAAAAACATATCATCTAAAAATTAAATTTTAAATGTTAATAATTATAAAAAATGGTACATTAATTAGCCACCTGATCTTTTATAGTGAACACATTAACCCATAAATTCTAAAATCATTGTTAGCATTATTTGCTTTAAAGCATTGTTTTTTGGGATTGCTAGAGCATCTGTTAAAATAAATTTATAAAACACTTTGGTTTTTTATTTTAATAATTTCTATTAATATTTGTAATAATAGGTTCCATATTATATAATTATTATCACATTAATTTAGCTTTAATGAATGATTAACTAAGTTATAAAATTAGTTACTAAAATCAAAACCAAAATGGTAAAAGTGGGAAAACATTGAAGTTAAGGAACAATATTATAAAAATGAAATTCTTTTTTCTATTGGAGGCCTTTTTCACAAAATAAACCCTCACCTACATTATTATTCATATTTTTAGCTGTAATATTTAAGGGAGACCACCCAATATTGAATAATTTTTAGTGTTTACAATATTGTCACTCTTCCTCGACATTAAATGGGCACTCATCCTCCCCCATTCTTCACACCTCTGAAAACATTTGGCTTAACCAAAACCTAAAAAAATAACTTATCTGATTCCCTCCCCACATCCTAGAATCCTTATATTGGGAATAAATCCAAATATAATGGAATTATTGTAAACCAAATAAGGATTCCTGGAAATGGGGTAATTTTGTTTTTATGTATTTTTATTTTATTTCTTCATCAACCTCCTTCAATTATTAGATAAATATTATTATATAATGAAATAACTTTATTTAATATAATGGAATTATTTTAAAATTAAACGACCTAAAACCACCTAAAATCATAAAATGGGTTACGACATCATCATTCATGTTTATGACCAACTACCGCCTTAGGAACCGATGTCATTCATTTTTCTATTACCACCAATCAAGGTTGGGTATAATGATATAACTACTATTTATATATGATATTTATGATATTTATTATGTATTTATTCTTTTCTAATTATTATATATTGTGTACCATAATGATTTCCATTTTGGGGGATATGATAACGTTGTTCATGTGTATTGCGAACTACAACCTCGTGAATTAATGTGATTCATTCAAACACTACATGGAATCAATTAAGAATGTTTTTAAGAAAAATATTTAATATTTATGATATATTAATGATATTATAATGATAATATATATATAAAGAGAGAAAATTTACTTTTAATTCATTCAATACTACATGAAAATTGAATCAACGTTCATGCGTATGTACGACATATCATCTCCATGAATGGTAAATTTCATTTTCTCTCACCAAGTATTATAGATTACTCTAAATACCTATATAATGAAAATATATGATATATAAATAATGGTTTAAAATATGGAAATTACTAAATCATGATTGATGTAATATGAAAAAATAAATTATAAGTCAAAACATACTTGAAAAATAATGTAATTTTCACTGGAAACAATGATGAAAATAAAGGATTATAAAAAAATGGGTGATAAGATTTTATAAAATGATAGAATCTGACATTATAAAATATAATATGGTTCCATTATAAGTTAATAAAATTCTTAAAACTATTATAAATTATAATAAATAGTTTCAACCAAAAATAAGTGTAATGTAAGGGATTTTGTCTCAATTTACATTCCATTGAGACTTATTTGTTATTATACATAAATTCACATTTATGTTGGGTATATACTATAACTTTTAAAAGTAAAATCCAGAATAATTAATTCATATTAAAAGTTTCATTTTGAATTACATTATCCAAGTGGATTCAATTTTAAAATTACCTAGGAAAATATGTTATTATGAAATCTCACGTTATTTTGTGAATGTTAACTTTTTCTTGAAACAATAACATGATTGTAATCATTTTTCCTTAGAAATTACAATTCTATTAAATATACATATTTTTTTTGTATATTATTTTCTTCTAAACCATATACCATTTTAACAAACCGTGTTTACTTTAAAATTTATTTTATTATCTGAATAAATATTGATAATTAAGTATTATTTACATGATATAGATAGTTGATGATAAAGAACATTATTAAATTAATTTTTCAATATATAATGAATGTTTTGAACATACATCAGTGGGTATATCCCTGTAAATTATATCACCTTGATTCATCGATAGTCTCCTGAGACGAGTAAGTCGGCCAAATTATAATGGTTTTTACATAGTATTTTTGAACTGTTCGGTGAATTGATGATAGTGGTAAGGGTATCATGTTCCAAGGAAACTTGATGTCAAATAATTAATAATTTCTTATTTTCAAAATTTAGTTATTATTATCTATGATATTTTCACTTTGAAAAAAAATCTATGGATTCATTTCATTCTCATTTTATTGATTAAATGGAATTTTTATTCAATTATTTACTTTTCCATGTTGATTATGAATTATCCAGTTATATAAAAGAAATATTTTTCAATTATTTACCTTAAAATATTTATTATTAATTATTGATTCATGATATATTCCTTTGTATATAAACCCTACTATGAATTTGAGCTCACCCATATTTGTTTTCTTTTCATTGGATAGGTAGAAGAAATCATTGATTGGGTCTTCAAGGATGAAGTGTATTATCTTTTGTTATGTATTATGTTTTATTTTCATTACCCAATATCATATGGGAACCATGTATCTATATAGTTTTCCAAAATTGGTAACCTTTCTGGTTATGTGGTGTTTGAAATGTAATAAACTAAGGCACCATCTCTGGTCTACCGGGTCGGGGTCAATAATTGTAAACCACAATGATAATACCTCATCGTTGAGTTCAATAAAATTGTATCCAAATGGAGTGACTCTAATGGTTGAGGCCATAATTTACTATTTATCCATCAATTATCATTTTTCATTACCATTTATTAACACTAATTATAATTATGATATTACTACCAATGTTTATAGTTCCCAATGGTCATATTGTCCAATGGTAATATCTCAATAGTAACTATTCCCTTTATACGATATATATACTCTTCCATTAATCAACATTTACTACTTTATTACCAAATGGTTTTTAAAATAACTTTGATCTTGTAAATTATATGATCAACATTTTATACATTAAAATTTTATATGGTAGTGTTAATCTTCCTAGAATATTTTGTTCTTATAGAGTATACCATTGCATGGTCACTATTCTTTGGTTTAAAAATCCATGTACTACTCTTGGCTGTAGTAATACTTATTATTAAAATAAATGTAATATTATTTTTGTAATTTCATTTCTATATAATTCCATTGTGAAATTTAATAATCTAATCATGTGGGAAATTATATTTTATTAATCATTGAATGAATTTTTAATCCATTACATTCTCCCCCCCCCCCACCATTTACACCCTCAAAATTTGACACTTGCCTGAAAATAGTTAGGGTATTTATCATTCACCATTTCCTCATGTTCCAAAGTATCCTCTTAAAAAAATTATTTCAATAAGACATTCAAAATATGTGTTATCTTTCTCCTCAACACATGTTCCCTTCTATCAAGAATCTTGATTTGTTCCAATTTATATGAAAGTTGGGTCATTATTCTACACTATTAATATCAAATCTACATGTTGGTTCAGAAATAAAATTTTTCTATAGAGACCCTTGGAATACATCATAGGTATTATTTTGATATTTATGTAGTTTTAATAGATAGGAAACTCCTCCAACATTCTTTTTAATCTCAAATGTTCCAATATTTCTTGGACATAGTTTCCCCTTATTTGAAAATATCATAACTCTTTCCTATGGTATTATCTTGAGAAATACATCATTCAAAACATGACATTATATATTCATTCATTGCGTATTGTTAAAAATTTTATACCGACTCTAAGAATCATTGATGTGTTTCTGAATCACTTGTATATTATCCATAGTCCCCTTTACAGTGTCTGGTCTAAATATGTTTTTAAATACATCTATGTTGATTTCTTTTCTCTGTCCTTCTATCATATTAACGTAGAAGGCATGAGCCAAACAAACAAGTCCCAGACCCTCTACTGCTTCACTCATGTTTTGTTCTTCGGGGATGGTTTTCTCATGTTGATGGAAACGTTTCCCTTCTCCAAATTCATCCCAACATGATAAAATAAACTGGTTTTTCTATATAGAGTTTCAAAATGTTCTATTTTAATACTCAATTAGATACTATTTTTGTATTATAATTCAATAAGTGGAAGATATTGGTCAAAATTACCTTAAAAATATAGTGAGATAGCCCATACCATGTCTTAAGATGTTTGAGTAGTCCCCTCAGACTTACTATTAGAATGAGGATGATAGTTTTTTAGGTTTACTTATGTATTCATAGACATTTGATATATCATCGAGAACATAAAAGTAAATCTTTGATCTCATACAAAATAGATTGACAGTGGTACTCTATGGATTCTTAGTAATTTTGAATATTTAGTTGAGATAGGCACTCTAGGTAGAAATATTTTCTTATGGAAATAAAGTTGGAATACATTTTCAAAATATCAATGATTAAAAATATATCATTGTTTACCTTGTATTTTATTGGATTGATTATAACAAAGTCAATAGTGATGTTATCCCACTTCAATTCAGGTATGATTAGTGTTCTCAATACACATTTGGGAATTTTTTTCTCTACCTTTACTTATTGACTCATAAATCACTATATACTATAATAAATAAATCTCTCTTTTTATATTATCCCACAAATAATGATCATGATGGTATATAAAAATTTCATTGCTTCTAGGATTAATATATAATGATGATCTATGGTCTTTATCAATAATATATTCCTTTATCTATAGAATTGATTGAATAAATAACATTTTACCAAATTTCAGTATACATCTCGATCAATATTGATTTCAAGAAAATTCCCTTTTTCCTACCAACTATCTTCTTTTTATCATAGGATCATCTATTTGAGATTTCAAGATATTATTTTGTATTTATGGTTGAGAAATCATTTTGGATGGTATTTATGACATCCTTTCCCTTATGATTCCCATGTGCAACCATATTGGTCCTTGATCAATGGATCTCCTCCATTCCTCGTCATTACAAGTACGTGAGGATATTTTCTACTCCATGAATATATGACTTTGTTTCTCTTCTAGGGTCAAAATTAATTGATAAATCATAATATTTGAGATACTATAGTTATATTCTCTATTTAATGTTTAGTCATTTTTCTATATATATATAATTATAACTTTTTTGTTCTATTTAGATGTCACATTTTTCCTTAAATATAGTCACTCTAAATCTTCAGAAAAATTAGATATAGCTAACTCCAAGTCATGAGTATGATAGTGTTTCTCATGAGTCCTTAACTCCATATATTAATAGAGAAACAAATTTTCATTATTTATAGGGACACATCCAATATATTTCAGAGATGCATCACTATATATAACAAATCCCTCTTAGATAGAAGGTAATGTTCTCATATGTGTATTAACCAACTACTTATTTAGTTTCGTGAATCTTTCTTCACACTCCTTAATCTAAATAAATTTAATTCCATTTAGAGTTAACATTTTTAGTAGTCTATAATTACCTAAAATTTTTTCACAAGCCCTCTATAGTATCCCTCTATACAAAGAAAACTATGAATCTTGGTTATAATTATAGAACATTGACCCTCATCTATGATATTTTTTTGTAGGATGAACTAAGATTCCATCACTATTTACAATGTTCCCCATGAATGAAACATTTTTATACCAAAACTCAAATTTAGTGAAATTACCAAATAGAATATCCTTCTAAAAAGTTTGTAATAAAACCCTTAAATGTTCCTCATAATCCACGTAACTATTGGAGTATATCATCATATCATTTATAATGTCCTCCACAAATTTATCAAGGTGGTCCTTAAATATTCGATTCTTCAAATACATAATTATTACAGTAATGTTATATAATCCAAAGGGAGTAAAAAAATATTGTAATGGTCATATCCTATTTGGAATGATGTATTTTGGATATCTTATTCACTCACCCTCAACTGGTGATACACTGGTCAGAGGTCAATCTTGGGGAAGAATTGAGCCCCTCAATGTTGGTCGATAAAATTATCAATCCTCAAGAGAGAGTATGTTTTATTTAATTGGATCTCATTATGATCACTATATTCAATACATAGCTACATTAATCCATAATTATTTTTTACATACATTAATCTTTCTCCATGAGGATAGAAAATTGTTTGAATAAAATTGTTTTTAATGATTTCTTTTAGTTTTTTTCTCCTACTCCATATATGCCTTTTTATGTGGGGTATTTTATATTTACATTGGTCCATATATGAGTTCAATTGAGAACTCTAACTCTATAAGTTTCTATTCAAGAAATAAATCAATATATTCTCAAACAATTGGTAAATATCTAATAATTATCGAACACATTTATTCTCATTATTCACTGATTATTTGAATAAAATATTAAATGTGAGGAGTTTATTGGTCAAAATCAAGTTGGGATATCGCTCCATTGAATTTTAATATATGTTTTACCTTCAAGTTAATATAAATAAAATTTCATATACATTTTATCATGGAATTATACTATTACAAGCAATCTATCACATGTATTATTTCAAGTTACACCAGTGGGATGACCACCAGGTTTATAAAGATACTACACTCAAAAAATTTAATATGTGAATCCTTGTATATCATTGATGATTTAATAGTTCTTCCATGAGTTTTAACAGATAAATCTACCAATAGTAGTTTGTGTTAAACAATATGTTATTGGTAAACATAAACCAAATAAAAAATGTTTAATCTCATAATCAAATAATGTACTTCAAGCATTGAGTGTATGATGAGAAAACCTACCACAACAACATTTAGAGCCTCACCATTGGTTATCATAAACTAAAAGTAATAAACATACTCCCTTGGATTTTTTTAGGGTTGATGAAATCTTTCCAATATTATCTTTTGATTAGGAAATTTTTTGGAAAAATTCTCAATCTCCACGCACATAATGAATTTCATAGTAGGTTGTGCATAAACCAACTTCCCATTGTCATTTTCATTCAGATATTAGGCATTACACCTCCATGATAATTTCAAACTAAATGACTATATCTTCAACACTTTAATCACATTCCACATCATTGAAAAAATATACGCAAATTCATATTCCCATATTTTTTTCCATAAGGGATTTTTGACATTATTTTCATTCAAATTCATTATAAAAAAATTATGCATCCTGCTATGTGATCCTTGAACCACATTATGTTTTAATAGCTCAAAATATTAATAAGTTTTATTTTTTTTATATGTTTCAATTCCTAAAATTTTATATTTTTTAATGTATTGTTAATCTATATCCTATCATGATATTTTTTACGTAGAATATATTTAGATTTCATGTTTTGACTTTTCACAACATGTTCTATAATTTTTTTTAGTTACTATGCTAAATAAGTAATTTTGGACTTCAAAATTTCATTTATAAATGTTTATTATTATTAAAATACAGAGAGTACATTGTACACCACATAGAAAAATCATGAACCATGTCTTCAGTTTGATATTTACATAGCTTTTTTCGATCCACGTAGCCAATTTTCCTGATTTAGTTACCCTGTGCATTTTAACAATTATTGAGCAAAAGAACTCTGAATTGAGTAATTTTTTTAGATGTAAAAAAAGATTATATACATTTAATTATAAGACATAAAAATTTGAATCCGTCTCTATCCTGACTGAAATTGGTTTTTAAGTCGATATATATTTGCATTCCTATTTTAGTTTTTTTTCAAACCCATTTTTTATGATAAAATGTGTTAATGAAATTTGATTAAGGTTATCATTAATTAATCGGAAATCAAATGAAATTTTAAATTAAATAATTCAAATAGACCTAAAGCTGATTTTAGGTTTAACAAGGACTATTTTAGGTCTGAAAATTGAAAAATTATTCAATTTCCTATTTTTAAGAATTTATTTAAAGAAATTTGGAAACGTTTTGAATTATGTTACATGAATCACTTACATGAATTCCCTATGTAGATTAGGATACATAATTTTTCATAAATCATTCATCTATGTGGTCAATTATCTGAATATAGTAATATTTTAATGTGAAATTCAATTACTTGAATTTGGTTATATAGTTCATCGGAAATCCAAAAAGAAACTATACATTGTTTTTTTCATATTTTTACTTGTTTCAGGTGTATTTCAATAATTTAAATTCTTTTAATGCCTTTATAAATTCATATTAATTATTTATAAATTGTGTGAAGTGATTTACACTATTTTAAAACATTATGAATAGAAATGGTAATCTATTTTCATGATTTCTACGTACAGATTGAAACTTAAAAATCATTTTTCATATTTTATGTTGTTTTCTTCAATTTTATTGTTTATAAATTAATATTAGTTGATATAAACCTCATTAAATCTTTTATGAATATCTATAATAAAGTTTTAATAGTTTTCTATATTCTCCACATATATACAACTTGATTTAAACATAAATGTTTTGAATTTCTTTTTTCAAATTCAAATTGTTCAATTTTTATGGGATTTAGCATTGACCTATTATTCATGAGACTTGAAAAAATATTTAAAGAATTATTTAAAATTATTTTGTTCTAGTATTATTTATTTTAAATTTTGGTTGTGAGTTAAATTATTATTAGGGAACTATAATATCTTTTTCTTTATCTCTCTCTCTGATAATCTAGCATTATTCTATTTGAATATTAAATACTCAAACAAAATATTTTCTATGTTATGTTTATTTATTTTATAAAATAGTTCATTCATTAATTTTATATAGAAGTGTGATACTGAAATCATTATAATATGATACTTCTAGATGATAGTGCCATATTTTTAAGAGTTGCAGTGAGAAAAGTGATGTGGTTTTCTACAATGAAGTGTTGTAAATTTGGTCTACACAAACATTTCTCATATTATTGTAAAACATCTAAATATCTCAAAAAACATTAAAACTTCTTATAATTCCTTGATGAGATAATTAAGCTTACGAATCAACCAATAACTAGTGCCTATATTTTATTTATCTTCTATTTTTTCTAATTTATTAATTATGCCACACTTCTTCCTATCTCTCATGTTCTTTCACATTATCTTTATTATTTTACATAAAAAATAATTTTCATTTATTGTTTTTTGACTCCCAAATTATAATTTTAAGACTGTTATATTTTTGACTCCCAGCATCTAAATTCTAGGTTTTGATTGGGATGTGACTCCCTATATAAATTTCATGTGTTTGTTAATTCATATACTATAAAATTTATGTTGTAATTGAGTTATGATTCATCTTCAAAAAAAATATTATTGGACAGTGTATCCCTTTGAAATTAGAGAGGTATACTAGTAGACTAGGTCCACTTTTGACTAAACTACTATAAAAAAATTTGTCTTATTTATTTAACTCTACATCAAATTAAGTTTATTAATTGACATTCAGCATTAATTTAGATAATTAGTTTAATTGATTAGAATTTATAAATTGGTTTATTAACCCTCTCCCCCCTCTGGCCATCTGTGATCTTATTATCGAACCTAAAAATTTGTATCAAAGCTTGTTCATAAGGTAATTTAGATAATCCTTCTATAGTGTATGCGGCTTATATTTTATTATGTAAAATTGTTACTCAACCTCATAGTCTAGGGACTGGATATATAAGATCCTAGGAAAATATGGATTTAGATATGCTTTAATTTACAAAGTTATTTATATTTTATATTATTCTATTAAAAAATTGTGTTTATTAATGTGATTTCTTTTATAAATACTCATAAAATATGGAATATTTTACAATTTACTCACCTTTTATTAAACAAGACAATTAAAAAACAAGGAATGCTTCATGTAGAGCACTAATATTTTAGGATTGTAATTGATGAAACTGTGAACCAAATATTAACCGAATTCATAAGCATTATAAATGGAATGAACACCCTTGAATAATATTTGGTGAACCACATACTTTTCAAAAGATTCCAATGATATCTAACCAATAATTGGAATGCAAAAAAGTTTACATATATGAATGTATGTACATCAAATAATTCACACTAAATGAACTCATCAAATCACTTACATAATAGAAACATTAGTTAAAGAATATTTCCAATGAAGAAACATTAAAGAATAAAGTTATTTCATTCAAATATCATACAAATTTTATAGATAACTCTTTTGAATCTGATATATTGAAATGTGACAGAGGATAAATCTAAAATATAAGTAAATATATTTATAATTTGATAGAGAAAAAGGAAAAATTCAATACGTGACGAAGTAATGATCAAAATAATAGTCAAAAAGAAAATAAGGGTACCAAATATGGATTGGATGTAACCTGTTATGAAATTAGAAAGAAATATCACATCAAAACCTGTTATACAAAGATAAAATAAGATGATATAGAGAAAAAATAAAAAAGTAATTGAAATAATATTATCATACTAGATAGAGTTATAACAAAGAATATAATTCAGAAAATCAATCTAAAATTGAAAAATATTCATCCAAGATATGATTGATGGTGAAAAATAAAAATTATTCTAGTAATGATTCTAAATATAGATATTAATTTGATATAAACATTTATATGATTGAAGAGTTGTATAATGAAAATGAAAAACATTATAAATATGATTTATGAGTAACTGAATTGTATAAATAATGAAAAGAATAAAATAAAGGGATTATAATAGATAATAAAAAATCTAACAAGGAGAAAAATTCTATTATAAAAGAAACAAGATATTATTATTCATTTTATAAAATTAGAATCTATGCTAATTTTTAGTTTTCTTAAATGAAAAATTATTATCATTGAAAAAAAAAATTAATAATAAAAGATAATTTATCTAATTTTGTTCAAGGAAAGGAAAAATATAAAAATATGGAATCTATGGTGAATAAAAATAATGATAAAACTTTTTTTGGATATAATCTGCTGATTCCAAAGTCCTAAAAAACTACTTTCATTTAAAAAAAATCTGGAAATTTTTATTCTATTAAATAATTTAATTGTTATATACAATGAAATTATTATAATAAATGACCTCTTAAATACCCTCAATTTATTTTTTATACCATGAATTATAGTTCAAAAGATTTTTCTACTATAATAACATATAAAAACTGTTTTAAATCTATATGGGTACCTAAGAATTATATTTCCAACCCAGTTGGAACAAAAATAAAATGGGTACAAAAAAATTGTTTTTTGATTTTTATTGTGAAAAAGAAAAGGATTTCGGAAGACGATTCCTGGTATATGGAAAGTGTTTTTTCTTGACACATGATAGGTGACCTATAGAATTCCCACTCCTACACCAAATATAATGGATTATCTTTCAGTTTTAGAGATAAAAATAAAGGAAAGTTTATGGGATATAGTGAAGTAGGTATTTTAAATGATTTTTAATTTTTAAAAATTTTATGTCTAGGGTTTGAAAAATAACATAATTTGTATTTCACAATTATTTAATGATTCTATCTATGTAAAATATTAATATAATAAATTTTTAGTTTTCAAAAATGAAAATTTTTTATTTTAGGAAAACATAAAAGTTGATATTTATTCTATTCATTTTTCTGATTTATATACTAAAAATATTATGTTTATTATTGATATTTGAATAGATGATGTTCTTTGGAATATAAGGCATGGATATATCCATTTTTTCTTATACACATTTTATACAAGCATTGATATGTTCTAGATTTACCAAAGTTAATTGTAATAATTTATTTTGTTTTTTATTCGATCTTAAAAGTTAGGAAACATAAATAATCGTTTAAATATATTAATCATGTTTCAACTTCTACACCACTTTTATTATTTCATCTTGAATTATTTGGTAAAATGAAAAATATTAGTTTAAATGGAACGAAATATTTTAATTGTTATTATTGATTATTTTATTAAATTTATATGGGTTTATTTCATTTCTTATAAGTATGAAACCTTATCTAAATTTACTTTTTAAGCTAATTCAAAATAAAATAGGTTGTTTAATTATTTCAATTAGAAGTGATAATGGAGGGGAATTTTTCAAATTTATTTTTGAAAAATTTTGTAAATAAAATTGTTGTGCTCATAATTTTTTCCCCTAGAAAACCACATCAAAATGGTGACGTAAATAATAAAAATATAACTATTATATAGGTGTATTATACAATTCATAATGATTATATTTTACCAAAATACTTTTGGGATAAATTTTTTAATATGCCCTAATATGTTTAGAGTAGATTATAAGTTTGAAAACTTTTGAGGAAAACAACTTAGGAATTTTTTAACAATAGAAAACCAAATGTTAGTTAATTTAACATATTTTGTTGTACTATTATTATCTTTAATACAATCTATAATTTAGATATGTTTGATGTTAAAAGGGTTTATATTATCTTTCTTGGTTATTATTATTAAAAAAATATCATAGAGTTTATAATAACCATACCAAAACAAGAATATTAAAGAATCTATGTAATTAATGTCTGATGACTCCTCTGATTCTTAGAAATATATTTTGGAAAATATTATAGATGATTTTACTGATATTAATTTCTATGATAAAAAACATCTAGATAATGTATTTGTTGAGGATGGTAAAAATTATTCTAAATATGATCCTAGACCAATGAGTATTCATAAAGAACATATCATTGACATTTTTATTAGTAATGTTTCTTCTAGTATGAAAACCTAAAGTTATACTTTAAACATCTTTTCTAACTCGTCTTTTTTTTCTGATTATTTTCCTAATAAATTTTTTCATGCATTAAATTATACAAGTTGGATTATTGTTATTGATGATGAGAATAACCAATTTGATAGAAATTATGTTTGGGGTTTAGTAAAATTAGCTGAGGATATGTAGGTAGTGTGAACTAAATGAATCTTCACAAACATTACTGATGGATCTATAAAAATTACTAAAAATAAATCCATACTTGTTTCTATAGGATACACACAAGAAGAATCTATAAACATCAAATATTCATTTACATGTGATTCAATGTTAATGTATACTTGGATATATTTATCTTTTACGTATTTTCAAGTTTTTATGTTATATAAAATGGATGTAAATAATTAAATTTAAAATGGTTTTATAACTAAAGAAGAACATTCTTCAAATCCCCATGGTTTTGGAAATGAAAATTTTCCTAATCTTGTTTTTAAATTTTTTCTATGGTCTCAAATAAACAACACATTATTTGTATAAATGGATTTATTTGTTTCTTTTAAACAATGGTTTCAAAAAATGTAATTTTGATCATACTATATTTATTAAAATTATTTCAAATGATATTTTAATTATGAAAAAAATATTTTTATGGTATAGTTTTTAGTTCATATAGGGAATTTCAATGAAATGATATTTCTACTTTGATTTCATCTGAGTTTTCCCTCGACTTATTGAGACTATTAATGTTCTTTCTTTGCCATCAATTTTTAAAATGAAAAGTTGGATTTTTATTAACCAATATAGGTATTATAGAGAGTTAATTAAATTTTTTTCCTTGATTTTTATAAATATAAAAAAATCATATGAATACTAGTTATAATTTAGATGTTTTTTCATTTGGATTTTTTTTTGATTTTAATGTTTAAAAAGGCATGACAGGTAGCCTTCATTATTTTACTACCTCAAGACTCGATATTATGTTTATTTTTTTATATGCAATTATCAAGTTGGTCCAAGAGAGATTCATATTAAATATTTTAAAATATTAATTAGATATGTTATTGGAACTATTATAATCAGTTTAATTTACCCTAAAGATAACTTGTTCGATTTAATATAATATTTTAAATTTGATTTTATAGGTTATAGAATTAACATAAAAAGTATATCAAGTATGTTTCATTATATTGAAAAAAATTTAATCTCTTTTCCTTCCAAGAAGAAATTATCTATTTCTATATCTACTACAGAAGTTGAGTGTATATTTGTATCTAGTTTTTGTTTTCAAAGTTAATAGATTGAGTATACATAATTTGATTTTTTCATTTATCTTGAAAAATATCCTATTTATAGTGATAAAAATAATTCAATATAAATATTTCTAACAATCCATTATTTAATTATAGAAAAAAAATATAGATATAATATTTTATTATGTTAGATATATTCTAAAAAAGGGAGATATTGTTTCAGAGTTTATCCTTATATAAAATCAACTTGCAAGATATCCTTAATAAGTCTTTAGGATTTATGTAGTTTCCAGATATTAAATTTTAGCATAGCATATTGGAAAACTAATTTGCTTATGTTTTCATGTGTTTGGGTGGATTTTTAATATGCTTATATAATAAAAAAATAATATTTACATGCAATATGTAAATTCAAGAATCTATTTTTAGATTATTATTGTTTAATTTTTCTATACATATTTTTTTAATATATAACTATTTTTATATCTCTAACAAAAAATATTTGATGTTACTTTATTATTTAAACTCTATTATTTAATAAAATATTGTTCACTAGAATATTTCCAATTAGTTGTTCTCAAAAAAAATTAAAAATAAATTTCACAGAAATTATATCTATGTTTGAACAACGAATAAATTTTCATTGGCTCTAAATACATGTTTAAAAAAAATAAGAAATATTTTATATAAAAATTGTAGCTTTCTATATTTCAATATCATAGAGAATAATATATATATATATATATCTGTGTGTGTGTGTGTTGAAATTTTATCTTTTTTATAATTTCAACAAGGGGGTATTTTAAAAATTCTATTTGGTTTTGTAATTATCAAAAAAGCAGGATAGTATTGAGTGAGTCCTTAAAAAACATTACATTTGGATAATTAAAAATATTTATATTTTCTCTTTTATTAGTTGTATTAAAACATTTAATTTCACGTCATTTAAAGAATAATTAATCAATATAATATGATAATATTTTTTACTTAAAATATATTTAGTTTTCTTTTTTTGATTGGTCCTTACCACTTTTAAATGTTGTTTTGAGTTACTAGGAAAAATATTTCATTTAGGACCTTAAAAATTCATTTTTATATTTTTTAATATATTTAAAATAAATTATACACCACGTATCCAAATCATAAACAATGTTTCTAGTTTGAAATTCAGGAAGTCCATTTATGATCCGTGTAAATGATTTTCCATATTCATTTATCCTCTATATTTCAACCATGTATTATTCTAAAGAACTTATAATTGAATGATTTTATTTTTTTGAATTATAATAATATTATACATATATCAATATAATACATCAATAGATGATTCTATCTCTGTCATGTCTTAAATTGGGTTTGATGTTACTGTATATTTTTTGTCAAATTCTTCATATTTTTCATAACTTTTTATCTACTTTTTTATTAGTTGATTTATAGAAATTTAATTACGGTACTAACTTATTATTTTTAAATTTTGTGATATTTTATAAAAATAAATAAAAAGGTCATAAATATTATTTTCCCTTTAACATGGTATACTTTTGGTCTAAAAATTGAAACATTAATGGGTTCTCATTTACAAATAATTCCCTTATATAAACCACCTACATGATGAATTCGCATATATGAATCCCTTATTTGAATAACCTATGTAGATTAAACTAAATTTATTTGAATACATCATTCTTCTATGTGAAAAATTTAAATATTTAGAGTAAAATTCGTATGTGAAAATTACTTTTGTGAATTTTCCAACATAATTTAGTGAAAAAATAATAAGAAAATATACTTTGTTTTTTATTGTGATTCATATTCTGATTTTATGTAAGTGTATTTAAAATACTTAAATTATTGTAATTAATTATTTAAAAAAGGTTAAAATCAGCCTTAATTTTTTTGTATTTTTATTTTGAGTAGAGTTATTATTTTGAAACAATATTATCTCACTTCGTATCCAATAATCTCATATTATTCTATTTTAAAGTTTAATTTTTTATTATCTTCTTGACTATGTAATATTTATTTGTTTAATAAAAAAGATTTATTTTTTCAACTATAAAAAAGTATCATAGTAAAATAATAATATCCTGACACTTTTCAATGAGCCATTATACATGTTCATTAGATACAGTATAAAAAGTGCCATGGTGTGCTATTATGAAGTGTTGTGCAGTATTAATGTATTAAAAATTTATCATGCTACTTAATGACCTATCAAGGGAAGAAAAACTTCTATGACTTCTTATACTACCTATTTTAGACGATTAAACTGATCAAACACTCTAGAAATAGTAACTTCATTTTATTCTTCATTTAACTATTTTTTCTATATTCTTGAGTATGTAAAACCGCTTCACATATCTCATGTGATTTCACATTCACCTAATTATTTTTTATACAAAATCATTTCTTATCTATTGGTAGTGATTCCTAGAATCTAAAATCTAGATTTTTCAGGATGTGAATCCTAGTATACCCAATATAAAATTTATCATTATAGTTATTCTTCCTCTAATAATTTATGATGTAATATGATCATAATTCCCCTTAAAAAATCACATTACTGCACAATGTATCTCTCGACAATTAGAGTGGAAAAAGGGTAGTCTTGGTCCACTTTGGACAAAACTACTATAAAAAAACTCACCTTGCCTTATTTCATTCATTTAATTTATAATTAAATTTATTTAATAACTTTAAAATTTTATTTATATAATTTATTTATTTGACTAGAATTTTAATTTCATATATTCACCTCCAATCTTGAACTTCTATTATCTTCATATCAGACTAAACATGTCCTTTCCTTCTTATCATATTATCCATGATTCTATTGGGAATCTCTAAACATCATTTCATCTTTATGT
Source organism: Viscum album (assembly GCA_963277665.1). Taxonomy (NCBI): domain Eukaryota; kingdom Viridiplantae; phylum Streptophyta; class Magnoliopsida; order Santalales; family Viscaceae; genus Viscum; species Viscum album. Next base: position 1,224,859,103 of record OY728127.1, on the reverse strand, counting down.
TCACATTATAATATCACTTTGTAACTACCAATGTCTCTGATTTCTGAGGCTTTTCATAGATAGGGTCTCATTCCAACAAAGAATTGATATATCCTCTCATGTGAATTTATGGAAAACATTGAAGTCTATCACACAAACCTTATAAAGTTCATCTCATAATTACCCACCTATTAATTTTATATTTGTTTCAACTCAAGAAATTCACTCTCCATATTGGTTTTGATGTTATGATGAAAATACTTTTTGAAAAGTACTTTTTTACTCCTTCTCATTCCATGGATTCCACCTCTCCCCTTGTCTTCTTTCTCTGGATTACTATCCACCATTGATCGGTCTCTCTATCAAATAGGTGTTCCACCAGTGTAGCATTCTCAATATCAAAATAATAGTGGATATAAAATATATTTTCTATAGTATTGATCATTTTTTGGTGATTAGTGGGTAAGAGTTTCTACTAAAAACATATGGTCATTAATCCATGAAGAATTCAATGGATATTAATTCCATCTTTGGTAAATTCCAACGCAACACATGGTTTATGTTGTTATTCATGACCTGAATTAACTATTTCATCAATGTCATGATGTTTTCAACTCAATCTCCCCCTATATTAGGATAAAAACCATCACACTTTTTATTACATCCGTTTCGTACATGTGTCAATCTATTTTGTATCATTTTATCTTGAAAAAGAAAAATAAGAGGAAAATTTTTTACTATTAAAAATATTATACTAATTCTAAAGGAAATATTAATCCAAAAAATTTATTATATCATGATACTAATATGATAAAATAAAATTTCAATAAATATATAATATATATATCCATTGTAATGGTTTTTAAAAATAATGTGAATAACTATTGAAAATCCCCTATGAGTATCAGACCTAGTGCGCAACATGGCCTTCTATTAGTGAACAACATGTTGATCGAGTTAATACTCAATAAACCATTTTAGTGTTATTAACCCATGTGAATATTGTGCCAGATGCATACCCACTTATAGTATCTAGATAGGTATTTCATTGCTTGGAAACCACTTTCATTATAAATGACCAAAATTTAAAGATGTTTTTGTCAATTTTAGACTTATACCTAGGTTTCTTTCAAAATATTTATAGTCCTAATTTCCAAAGATAACAGAAAATTACCTTTTCTTCCAAATATTATAACCTGACTTTTAATACCTTATTTTTACATAATTCCAATACAAAATATTATATTAATAACATTGAAGGATATTTTGAGATCTAACCCTAAAAACAATAAACAAATTACAATAATTACATAAGAAAAGAATTTTAAAACATGAATCAACCGTCTTTATATAATCCTTTATTATTCCATCTTAGGTCACCTCATTTATATAAATTTCCTTGGGACACACATTAGTAGAAAAGGGTTAGTATAAGGTTTAGTAAGGGGTAAGCAAAATAAAGTGAACATGATTGATCATCAGGAGTAGATCATGAGGCATAACATGGGGTAATAATCATAATTACATTATATATAACATTAAAATGTGGCTATAACATAAAATTAAGACATTCTTAATCATATCACCATGGTTCATCACCACAGTCACATAAAACATATTACCAAAGTTATTGACGAAGGTATAATAAAAATGTCATCCATAGAGGATAATTATTTACTCAATGCATTTGAGTTCTATATGGGTGAACAATTCAAATATATTTATTCATGTTATCCACATTGATTATAATAAATCATTTCATTAATATACAATGGAGAATAAAGAATTGTTTTTATATAAAATCATTATATACACAATTTCATAATGACATGAACATTTATTAATTTCTAAGGTAATATTGATTTAATACTTGTAAATCCCAAGTAAATAAAATATTTTTATATCTAGCTAAATACCCATAAAAAAATAAGATCTTTGGGTATTTACAATATAATTATTTCTCAAATAATATAATAAATACAAGAACTGAATATATTGGTATGATGGGAATACAATTTGGACTAATAAAAGGGTATAACGATATAGAAAAAAGGTATCCCATTTCTCGAAAACAATATTTTGGAACTAATTGGTTAATGTAATGTTTATATAAAGAGAATAATTCATCATTTATAAGTAATACCACAAAAATAGTACATGAATTAAATATATGAATAGGAGAGTCACATTACAATGGGATGTAACTTCCTAAATATTTGAGTGGAAAACCTTAAGACATTAGAGACACCTTTGAGAGATTTTTGCTGTTTAAATGATCATAATTTCATCATTAAGAAATTATTAGTGGAAATTAATTGTAGTATGGGTCATTATTTGTTAACTAATATGATTAATTGTTTATTAATTTATGAATATATGTCTTAGATCAATAGGTTGTTGAAAATAAAAAATATTTTCTTGACCATGGAATTCTCTCTTGGTTTAAGACATTTAAGAATTTTTTATAATATTTTAATCATTTATAATAAAAAAATTAATATTACTTTGTATATAAAAAATTAAATTTTCCTAAAAATATAGTTTTCCAAATAATCATTTCAAATTTTTAACTTTTAGAAATTCATTTATATTTTTCCAAATTAATTTAAATCAACTAAAATAGATAATAGAAAAAAATTAAATATTTTTGGTTGTATATTATGTTTAATTAATAAATAAATCATTATTACATATATATGATGTCATAAAATATATATCAAAAAAATAAAAATAGTGTTTTACTATTCAAATAAATATAAAATATTTTATGAAATTCATGAAATTTCAACAGAAACTAATTTCAAAGTGTTTATTTCAAATATAATGTTTATTTTATCAAAATAATTCTCTATATATATATCCTACTATACAATAATTATAAACCCTAAAGGTAATGTTTGAAAGGGTGGATATTTCATGGGGTGTATTTTCTAACATTAACCTAGTGGTGAACTCCACTAAATTGAACTTCACCGATAAGATATTTCATTCAATCCTTGCTTCGTGATGTTTTATAAGGCTTATTCAAGGGTTAAACCTTGTGATTCATCATCCCACCAATTTTTTGTAAATTTCTCTTCAAAATGATTGACTCTAATAGTTGAGTTCATAGTTTCTCCTTTCATAATATAAAATGAGTTTTTCATTAATCATTACCAATACTAATTATAATGGTAAAATTATTACCAATAGTTAGGTTAATGTCATATCACAATTGTCACATTTCTCATTATACCCTTTATATACTCTTAAACTTATCAATATTCACTACTTCATTCCAAAATATTTTTAAATTACATCTATAATGTCAATTATATTCATAATTTTTCTTTTTTTTTAACTGTTCTAATTATAGGTTTAATCTTCTATGGGAGTTTGATTATATGGACTATACCAATGTGTGGTCACTATTATTTGATTTTTAAATACTTGTACTAGTATTAGATTTAGTAATTGGTATTATTACATGAAATATAATATTATTTTGGAAACATTATTTCTATAAACATTTTTGTGAAATATCATAAAATAGTCCTTAGGAAAAAAGTTATTTTATTGATCATAGAATGAATTTTCAGGCCTTTACATACAATGTTATAATGGGATGTTCCTGGGATCTCCCATGTGGTGAGACATTCTTAAATGTTGATTGTAAACATTATATCAACAGACTTTGTGTGAATCATATTTTTATTAGAGATCTCATAATTCCAATATATCACTCTAGTGTCATGGTTTGTCTCATCTATAGGATTTTTATCTGTTGCATTCCCCAATACATTTTGAGTTGTGATTATAAAATCCTAATCTACATCAGATTAGTAGAGGGTTTTATTATTTTCAATGTTTCCTTTAATGGAAAAATTATAAGAGTCCTCCAATATTTTCTAAATTTAATATTTTTTGGGCGTGCATCCACTTCAAGTCAGCATCTACCTCTATTATTTATCATGTTGATAAATAGTGGTAATTATTTCAATAATGCTGATCCTGAGTGAATATTCTATGATTTTTATTGACCATGATTTCTTTGGGGGAGAAAAATTATAAAACATTATCCTAGAAAATCATAGAGGTCATTCTTTTAGATCTTAACCTTATTGGGAAAGGACATACTTCTTTGGATAAGGGAAATCTAAAAATAAACCTAGTCCAATGGGATAGGATGGATTTTTCCATATCGCAATCATTCCTAGACTCTATTATAAGTTCAATGAATGTAGGGGTGGTAGTCGAGGTAAATTTTCATCCATACATAGAGGACAGTGCTGTTTATGTGCTACTTCTTAAGGATCTGATGCATATATATTTTTTTGGGAACCTAATCTAGGATATAATTGGTATAGAGACTATTTTATCCACCCTAAATTAGGAATTTCAGCTGTTTAAAGTAGATTAACTCTTGAGTGATTGGGTTTCTTAAAATTGGATGTTTGTTTCACTTTTCTAAAATCTTAATGAAATATCCTATAAATATCTCATTCCTATTAGGTTTATCTCATCTATGATTTATAAATGGTGGGAAATCATTGAACTTCCAACTTGTATATAAAAACCCACATTTAATGACTTGTCCAGAAGCAACAACATTTCAATGTATTTTTCTAGAATAGTCTTTTTATCTTACAAGTGAACTAGAGTGAATATATCTATATACACTCCAACCTCAGATGTGTATGTTGGCTAGGTTATCATTAATCATTTTCAAATGTTTATTAAAATATAACATAGAAATATTATATGTTATGTATCTTCTTAATTAAATTCAATTTATTTGATAGTTTATATTGCACAAATGAACCATGATATACTATTAAATATTAATATGAACATTGGAATAGTAATGTAACCATTACGAATATTATTATGGATATTAGAATAATAAAATAATATATGAAAGTATAAATAAAATTTATGAATATCATAAATGAAAATATGATATATTTATATCAAGGAATAAGTAAATAAATGTTTTAAAAATGAGAAATTGTGTGTTAGTATTTTTAAGAAATGTATTGTTTAGTTACATTTTTATAATTAATATAATAATCTAAAAAAATTATTTTCATAATTTTGATTCACAAATTAATTTTTTCCTTTATAATTATAATATGATGTTATGATACCTTAATTAATTTTTCAAATTGTCATAAAATCAGTTATAATTTCAAAAAATTTATTTTTCAAATAAATTATCATTTTAATTGAAATTTTACATTCTTATATTTAGAAAATTATTTTACTATAATGGGGTACATTTTAAAATATAAATTTTTAATAATGGTTAGGATGAATTTTTGAGATTTTTATGAAATAGTTAAATTTTTGTTGAATAATGGAATCGGTAATTTACGGTCTTTAATATTTTAAGACAAATTCCTAAATCTGTGCGTCATTGCATATGTAAGTGACCGTTAGTTCAAGCTCACATGCACTAGTTACTATAATGTTTCATAATAATCCACACTATTAATAGTTTGGGGAAAAATAATAAACTAATGGTTAAAATAAAAAAACACCTCTCTCCTCCACTATAAAAGATACCCCTCACCACCCCTTCTTGTAACACCTTCTAAGCCTTGAAGAATTATAATATTATTTCTAATTACTATATCAAACCACTTCCCCACTTCAGGGTCATTCTTCACCCAACAAAACACAAATCCCTTGTTTGTTAAGGAGGTTCTCAAGGGGATGCTATTTTAATGGTAAAAGCCTCTTTCATTCACTTTTAATTTCATTTAATTTATTTTTATTATTTTATCTTGTACTTACCTCCTCTATAAAAACATGAATTATAATTATAGTATCCTATATATAATTTAATTTTAATATTTTAATAAAATATCTATCATCAAACACCTTCTTATCTCCCTTTTATTCAAAAAATTGAAACATCATACGTGGCGTGTCAATTTACTGCCATCGTGGACAATGTGTTTTAATTTTCCATTAACGACATCAAGACTGGTCATATAAAAATTATTATTATTAAACAATATTTTATTATACAAAATTAAATCTATATAATGTTTTGGAACCAATATATAAACATGATATTAAATAGAATTATATATGTTCAAGATGGTTATAAAAAGAGAAAAAATAAAATAAATCAATCTCATACCATAAAATCAAATTAAATATACTAGATCAATTTAATTTATGAAATATTAGTGATAATTTAAAATTTAAATTCTAGAGAACTATTTCCATTTTACATGAACCTCCATACTTGTATACAAGTGAACCAATCGTGAGAAATCAAGAAAATGAACACTCCCAAAAAGATGAAATTGAATCTTATAACTCATTAAAAAGGACATAAAAGAAATTAAAAAAATTATAATAAATAAAATACTTATAGTAATAGTTATTATTTATGTAATTAATAAATCAAATTTGATCATCTGGAACATTAAGTACAAGTGAAAATTGATTTCGGACAGAAGTTATGGGATTTTATAACTCAATTTCCATTTATAGGTTTATAGGTCTACTTCGATGATTATGTTATGTCGATATTAAGTCTGGAATCCAATTTTTTTTTCATTAATTTTTATTTAAAATAATATATTTTTTATTATATTTTTTTTACACATAATCACACCATTGATTTATTATCTCTTTAATTTTATGATCTTTGTGAGGGGTTTCTCATCTCACTAGCATATCTTTGAGACATTCCATATCCACTACTTATTTCTTTAATGTAGTGAATCTATACTACCCCATTTATTTAGAATCATGATTCATTGAATTTTTCATTAAATATATATATCTGTTTTATCATGGATATGATTATTTTATAAGTTTTATGCCAATTTTACATACGATATTTACAATAAATGTTGTTTTAAAATATTGAAATATTGATAAATCTATATCCTCTACTTAATATGGATATTCTGATAAGAGTTATTGATACATTAAATAAATTGCACATTTTGTATATTTGATGAATTCTTTGGACAGGAAGACACAAGTGGGGCCTCATTATGGATATACCCAAGATGCATTAACAGTTCTCATGAGACAAAACTATGCTTGAAAACCCTTTCTCATTTGTTTACAAATAGAATCAAATGGGTTTCTACCTAAATAAGTTATCCATATTATGAAATATCTTGATGGTAGTGGTTCATGTGATAGATACATGACAAATAATAATTTAAATTGTCTTCAGTCAGTGTTCAGTTATTTATATCCATGATATTTTCACTTTCAAAATATTTATGGATGCATTTTCATTTGTCAATTTATTATTTAAATTACATGTGTTTTCTACCTATATACCTCTCCATATTTTTTATTCCTAATTTATTTTTATTCAACTATCATTGATTCATATTTATTTGGTATGTAACTCTTACTAAGCATTCAGGTTCACCATTTCATTTGTTTTCCATCCTGGGGTTATGAAGAGGATATATTTGAATATGTGCCTAGGAAGTGGTTTATTTTATTTTGGTGTGTTCTATATATAATTAGTAATCTTATAATATAACTATTTTTATATCTAGTTATTTAAGAATACTAAACAGATCAATATTTGGTGATGTGATCTCTTTTTTCTATGCCATTGTAACAAAATAATCATCGATTAAAGGGTGCTAGGTTAAGGGATGTTATAATTGTTGTTTGATAAGGTTAACTAAAACCCTTGGGAACAAGATGTTAAATAAACATAAGAATTATAATAATCCACTATAGATAATTTTTATCTTAATACTCAATATTATTATGTTCTAACATAGCTTGTTCCATTATTTAGTTTTGGAGCCTAATGGAAGAAAGGTATTCATTACCCACAGAATACGTATGGATTTCCCCACTAAACAAGTCAACATAATTCATGTAGGAGCTAAGCAGATCATGAACATATTAGGAATGATTACTCATGTTATGATGAATAACCATAATACAACCATGTTGGATCATTTATTTCAGAAGTGGAACCCATATTTTAGTACGACTACTAATCCAGTGGTAGATGAGCAGGGGATCATGTCCCTTTAATAATATATTTTTCATTAGTTAGAAATGAAAATAAAAAGTTAGTACTCGTTGTATTTACTCTCGTAGAATATATTGATCAGTGATGGTAGTTGATCTAGAATACTGAAGGAAAAGATCAAATATATGACTTGGAATTGAAATCCTTTAAAGTAACATTCATTGAAAAATATTTCCATCCAATGAAATGATCTGAAATGAAGAGAAAATTATTTTACCTAAAAAAATGTAAGAATGGATTGTTTTAGAGTATGAGGATACCTTCAAAAGACTATCCATTTATTCTACAGATTATATATGGTATTTTGAAGAGAAGATTGATCATTTCTTTGATGGTATTAATCTATGTCTTTGAAGTGTATTATCTTCTCAAACATTTTCATCATATGATGAAATAGTGTTAAGTGCCATCAAAATAGAGAAAGATGTTTCTAGATCTTATATGTTCAAGGGAAATCAAGATAAGAATAGGTCGTATGATAACCCTGAAAAAGGTAAAGAATAAAATAAGAATAGGGGAACAATGAAATTCCCATCATGTAAAAATTGTGGAAAGAATCATCCCAGTAATTGCTTAAAAGGCATGGGAGTTTGTTATAAGTTCAGAGAAAAGTTCCATCAAGCTAATGAATTCAAGGGAAGGAAAAAATTGAGGATGTCAAATGCTTAAATTGAAATTAAATGGAGAATTATACACTATAATTTCTCAAGAATCAAAGGAATCTACCATAGAAGAGTAAATGGGGTATATTTTCAATATTATGTGATCACTAAAAATATGGTAGAAGTACCAAATGATGTGGTAGAAGGAGAACTAATCCAATATTCAAATTTATCAAATTATTTATTTGATTTTTTACTATCTCACTCTTTAAATCTGCCAAATTTTCCATGAAAATAAGACATTTATCATTGGATTTTATGAGAGATTTTTCAGTCAATACTCCTCTCGGAAGTCTCATTTCCACAAGAATGTGTCAGTTAGTCCCTTTTTTGACACAACAGCATGCCTTAGTTGCTGACCATATCATCATATAAATGGCTAACATTGATATAATTATCAGTATGCACTATCATTCAAAATATTATGTGAAAATTTATTATATGTAGAAATAAATTATGATTTATAAGAAATATTTAGAATTCCTTATCCTTCTTGTAGAAACCTCATCATTTAATTCTTATCTAGTTCAACCCCTAATAGCTATATTGAATGAAATTCATGGTGATGAGAGAAAAAAATATCTAGGGATGAGGAATGTAATATTCAAATTTGAGAGGTACCAGTTTTGTGGGAATATATTGATGTATTTTTTAAGAAATTACTTAGACACCACCCAGAGCATTAACATGATATTACCATTAAATTAATACCTAATACAAGAATAATATTAATGAATATTTATATAATTTCCACATTGGAATTAGTGGACCCGAAGAAATAGCTAGAGAAGTTTAGTAATAATGGATTTATTCACCCTAGTGTTTCTCCATGGGGATCTAATGTTCTCTTTGTTAATACAAAATATGGATCTATGAGGTTTTTCCCTAATTATATAGAAATTGGGGTAATTATGATAAAGAACAAGAATAATATCCCTCATATTGATGGTTTATTTTATAAACATCATGTCACTCAATATTTTACAAAGATGGACCTTCATTCGGGGTATCGTAAATATCTAGTAAATAAGGTAGAGATTCCGAAGAATTCTTTTTAGAATAGGTACAAACATTATGGGTTTAGAATAATGCCATTTGGATTTACTAATTCAACCTCAGTTTTCATTGATCTTATTTACATATTATTCAATTAATATCATGATTATTTTTTTGTATTATTCATTGATGCTATTTTGGTTTATTTGAAAATATATGAAAACCATAAAAATCACTTCTGGATCATTCTTGACACTCTCATAAGGAAAGTGTTATATGGTAAATTTACGAATTGTGGATCCTATCTTCCGAAAATTTCTTTTCTTGGCCAAATTGTCTCTAAGAATGGAATCTCAATTGATCCTATAAAGACAAAGGGAATCAAATAATGGTCTATTCTGATTAACACAACCAAGTTATATATTTTCATAGGTTTAGTAGGTTTCTATCAGCATTTCATTCAACAAATTTCCTTTTTGTCAAACCAGCTAACCAAGATCAACGTAAAGGGGCTAATTTCATATAGATGAAATAATATGTAAAAAAAATTTAATTATTTAATAGAAAATTAGACAATGCTCTGATTCTATCTCTACCATCATTGAATGATGGGTTTTTGATATAAAGTGATATATTGAAGGAAGTATTGTCTTGTATCCTTATGAAAAATTATAAAGTTATTACATAACCATCAAGGTGCTTAATGATTCGTGAATAAAATGTCACTTTTCTTGATCTTGAGTTATCAACCATAATATCTTCTCTGAAGATATAGAGAAATTATATCTATAGTAAAATATATGAGATATATATGTATCATAATAGTTTAAAATAAATATTTACAAATAAAGAACTCAACATGAGGAAAAGGTGATGGATAGAGTTACTTAATGATTATGATTTATCATTATATAACCACATAGGAAATTAAAATAATGTAGTATATGAATTAAGTATGAAATATCATGGGCTTCCAACCTAAAAGAGGAATGAGAAAGATGCTATATTCATGGATATATCAAAGATGGATATGGGAGTTTTATTGTAAGAGTTGAAATCACCCCTTTTTCAAATTTTTTTTGAAAAATATTTACTAGAAAAGATAATGATATCTCAATATAATGATGATAATTTACAAAATAAAATTAAATTCGATAAGGTAAGTCGATTGGAAAACGTCATGTGTGGGGATGTAGTCATAAAATTTTAAAAGAGGTTATGTGTTCCATATATACCACAGTTAAAATGGGAATAATTATATGATTATCATACCTAAAATGTCAATGTACACCCTAGTAGTACCAATATGTATTGAGATCTGAAGGAAAGATTTTGGTGGTATAATATGAAGTGATAAATTTCTGCCTATGGGTAAAGATTTCAAGTTTTTCAATAAGTGAAGGATGAGAGAGAACATCCTAGATGAGTCATGAAACCTCTACCAATTCCTATGTTTAAGTGGGATTAAATTACTAAAGAATTCATCATTGTATTACTAATAAATACCCTAAAAATGATATGTTATGGTTTATTATTGTTTGTCTTACAAAATCAGAAATTTTTCTTTCTTTAAAATAATATTTACCTTTTGATCACCTAAAAATACTCTATATTTTTTATTTGTTTATACATCAGGGTGAACATTTATTGATATTGTCAGACCAAGATCCCTATTTTACATCAAAATATGGATGATTATTCAGAACGATTAGGATACTGAGCTTCATTTGAGTAATGCTTATCACCCTCAAATTGATGGATAAACTGAATGGACTATTCAAACATTAGAAGACATGTTGAGATCAATATCACATGACTTTAAATGTATGTTGGATCATTATTTACCATTGGTATAATTTTTCTATAAAAATATATTACAGTCTAGTATTAAAATGGAGTCATATGAATCATTATATGGAATGATATTTCATTCTCTAACTTATTTGGATGATGTTTTTGAGAGGAATTTTATTGAACAAGACTAATTAATGAGACAAAGAAAATTTTAAAGACAGTCTAATCTCATATGAAATCATCTATAAGTAGGAAAGAGAGTTACAGTGAATCCTGGGGAAAGGATTTGTAATTACAAGTGGGAGATCATGTCTTCGTAAAACTGTCCCTATAGAGGGGTGTTATAAGGTTATATATAAAAGATAAACTAAGCCCCAGGTACATCATACCATTTGATGTTCTAATTAAATAGGATATATAGCTTAATGGTTTGAAATTACACTAAGTCTCTCTGAAGTTAATGATTTTTTCCTCATATCATTGTTAAAAAAGTTCGTTATAAACCCAATTCATGTACTCTCCTGTGAAGAAATATAACTGGAATATGATTTGTCCTACTGTGAAGAGACTATCAATATTATTGACACTAGAGACCTAGTATTGAGAAATATAATGACTTGATTGGTAAATGATATTTGGGAGAAAATATAAAATAGAAGAACAAACAAGGGTACCTGAGGATGTTATGAAGAAGAACCACCCTCATCTGTTTAGAAGGAAATATTCATGAAAATTTTCTGGGATGAAATTCCAAATGTGGGAAGAATATAAAACCCCAAGATTTTATTATATATATCTTCTTAAATAAATTAAATTTTATTTGATAGTTTACTTTTCACAAACAAACCATGATATACTATTAAATATTAAAATGACTATTGGAATAGTTACGTAACTATTAGGAAAAGTAATTTCATTATTAGAATAGGAACCTCACCTATGAAAGTATAAATAAATTTTATGTATCTCATATATGAAAATATGATATATTTCTATCAAGGTATTAGTAAATGGATTGTTTTTTAAAAATGATAAATTAAGTGTTGGGATTTTTGAAAATCATAAATTTTTATTTAAATTTATATAATAAATATAATGATTTAAAAAATCATAATATTCATTCATAAATTAAGGTTTTATTATTTTTTTAATTACTATATAATTTTATGATGCCTTATTTAATTTTTCAATGCTTCGTAAAATCTATTATATTCTTAAATTAGTACATTTAAAATAAATGATGATTTTAATTAAAAATTAAATTCCTAATATTTATAAAATGAGTTTCATAATATAGAGTTTAGTTTTTTGAATATACACATTGAAAAATGGATAGGGTAAATATTTTGGATTTTTTTGGAATAGTTGAATTTTTGTGAATATTGAAGTATTGTAATTTACAGTATTTAACATTTAAAGCTAAATACATTAATTTTTGAGTCATTTATGATGTTATAAATCATTATTTACTACACACATGAACTATTTGCTTTACATAATCCCATGAATAAACCCTATTGATAGTCTTCAGCTAATAAACTAATGAATGAAATAATCCAAAAAAAACTCATCTCCTCTACTATAAATACAAACGCTCACGACATCTTCTCCTCACACCTTTTAATATATGGATATTTATAATATTATTTTTAATTACTCTATCAATCCTCTTCCTCATGTCCTGATATTTCTGGTCTTAGTAAGATTCCCATCCCAAGTTCCTTAAGGAGGTTCTCAAGGAGACGCTATAAATAAGGTAAAATCCTTTTTTGTTCCTTTTTAATTTCATTTGTTTTCATATCATATTCATACCTCATAAATCAAAAAATGCATCATAACTCCATTATATTATATATAATTTAATTTTTTTATGATAATCAAATATCCATCCTCAAACCCCTTCTCCTCTCCCATTTATTCTAAAAATGAAAACATTATCTGTGATCTGTTGATTTATCTCCATCGTGGATAAGGTGATTTCATTTTCATTTTCCACATTTAATATAGTTTATAAACCATTTTTTTTGTCAAATAATATTTTTATAAAAATATTATAAGTTAGATAGTGTTTTTGATCCAAAACATAAAAATTATACTAAATAAAATGATATATGGTCATGATGGTCGTAAAAACCTCCAAATAAAATTTAATCATTTTCATTAACATTTTATCTAACGAATAATTATCTTTTCCTATAACAAAATAATATATATGATAATTTAAAATTATATAATTTCATTTATAATATATTATTTAAATTCAATATAACTATTCCCATTTTACATTAACATCCATACTTGTATACAAGTGAACCGATCATGAAAACCCAAGAAAATGAACACTCCTGGAATAACTAAATTGAATCTTATAACCCATAAAAAATCCATACAAGTAATTAATAAAATTATAAAAAATAAAATACATGTATAAAATATTTTTAATTATGTAATTTAGGATTCTAATTTGATTACCCAGGAAATTATGAACAACTGTGGAATGCTTTCAGACATAAGGTAATAGATTTCTTTTCTCAATTCACATCCATTGGGTTTAAATCTACTTTATTGATTATATTATTCCAAGATTATGTGTGTAATCCATTTTTTATTTTTTATTTTTTATTTCATATTCTCTATTATTTTATATACTCTTTTTACAAAAATCACCTCGTTGATTAATTCTCAAATCAAGGATATGAACTTTGTAAGGGGCTTCTCGTCTCAGTTTTATTTACATGATATATGCCTTATTGACCACTTATTTCCTATGTGTGGTGTTTTTATACTACCAATTTTACCAATAATCATTAATAATTGAATATTTCATTAAATACCTCTATTTCTTGTAACATTTATATGATTATTTTTAATCCATATACCATTTTTATATACGGTTTTTACCTTGAATGTGGTTTTAAACAGGTGAAATATTGATAAATCTGTATCCTATACTAAATAAAGAAATTGCAATATTTCTTATTGATTCATCAATTAAATCAATCACATATATATTTTAGGAATGATTTCGAAAATTAGACATGGTTGGCGGTTAGTTATAGATATCCTGTTGATGCATTGACAAGTCTCATGAGACAAAATAGTTGGTGAGAAACCCTTTGTATTTATTTCCAATTAGAATCACATAGGTTTGTACACATATAAGTAAACCATCTTGTGAATGGTCCTGACAGTAGTGGATAATTTTCTAGATACATGAAATTCAATAATTATGAATTTCCATAATTTAGTATTCAGTTATTCTTATACATGATGTTTTCTCTATGAAAAAATATACAGATGCATTTTTATTCTTAGTTATGATTATATGGAATCGGTTTTCAGTTATTTTCCTTGTAATATTATTTATTAATTATTGATTATGATTCAATTATCATTGATTCCTGTTTTTTTCATATACACCTTACAAATCATTTGAGCTCACCCTTTTAATTTTTTCCATCCCCATGTTATGATGATAAAATATTTGACCAAGTGACAAGGAAATAATTTATTTCTGTTTATTATTTTCTATGATTAATTTTCAATTTAATAAGGGAACCATGTATATATTAATTTATTCAAGTTGACTAAACTAATTAATCCATGGTGATGTGATTTCCTGAATCTATTCCATTGTGATAAAATAACCACTGAATCTAGGCTACTAGGGTCTCTGTTGTTACATCAAACCATTGGGGTAAGATTACTAAAGTCACTCATTTTATTGTTTTTAATTTTGTATGTAATCCACTAATATGGTGTCCAGGTCAACATGGTGGAACTTTTCATCTAATTAATTGATGTGACAAATGTATCACACATAGGTAATTTTAAAGGATTTGAGATAAAGAAATTTCACCCATAGGTTATGACTGATAACAGTAACTCAATATATTTTTATGACTGATATGTAATTTTCATGGATATGAGATAATTAAATTTCACCCATAAGTTATTATTAATGTGGTAATAAGATTTTATTTTTTTTCTTGTCCATGAACTATGTATTTTCATGGTGAAATTTAACTAGGAAACGTTCTTTAAAATACGCATACCATTCATTAAATTTATAGTGATTTAATTTATGTCCTTAAATTTAGTATTACTGATAGTTTTATGTAAATTTAAATATGAAAAACCTCATCCTTCTAAAAATTATTTTAGTAGATTATGTGTGTTTTAAAAAAAATAACTTTACATAGATTTTGTATTATAATATGATAAATTGATTTTAAATTTTAAAATCAGAGGATTCAAATTATTTAATAAGGAAAATTATAATTTTAGTTATAAAAATTAATTTGTAAGGTAAAAAATTAGTTTCCGAGATAAATGAAAAAATGGTAAAAAGTGTTTTACTTTAGAGAAATTGACAAAAATGATAAAATAATCTTGTTAGCTAATTATTTGTGATGAATTTTGGGTTTCTGTTGTCCCAAAGCCCACTTTTTCTAATATTTATCCATTGACCCTTGAATAGTGTCTTATAATTATTGAAAAATAATGATTGTTTCCAAAAGTTCCATTTTATCCCCTTATAAAAGCATATCACTTCCATGATTTCAAAAATAAATTCACTATAGAAATACTTCTTGAAACTATGAAATTTTATCCTTCCTATAACCCTCTCCCACCAACACATTCCACGATTCACACATATTTATCTTATGACCTTCAATTTCATGTGATCTTCCAATGAAAAATCAAGTCTACAACTTATGTATTGTCTCCTTCTTAAGATTTTATACTTAATCTTAATATTACAAGTATTGTATCACTATAATAATATAATAATATCAATATCATTTATATATCAAATTTTTTTTATAATATTGGTATAAATCTTATTTAATAATTTTTATCCACATAAAATAAAACTAAATAAAATCATTAGTGTGGTATGTGGACTACCACCGTCATAAAATGATGTAGCTTTTTTTAATTATCGAATTTTATAGATGATAATAAAGTGTGGTAATTTTGATTAAATATTATATATATATATATATATATTATAATTATTATTCTTAAATTTAAATTTACAACCCCCCTTTCACACATTTAGAAACGATAAACATAATCATGAGTCTGTGGGGATTACCGCCTCCACGATGAAATGTTTTTCAATTTTCATTTATATTTTTATAAATTATCTAAAAATTATTAAATATGGTTCAATAGAAAAATATATATAAAAATTATATCATTATTCTTATTTCATAATGATATTATGTTTAAATAAACACCTCATTTACTATACTCATTGACCAAGTTAATGCATGTGCAAATTTGGGTCGATTTAACCATTTGTGCGAAGATTGATTTAAAATATTATTATGGACGACTATGTGAACACAAAAATTTAACAGTATAAAAATATTCAAAGTAAATTATGATTATTATATTATTTTTAAAATATCAAATTTATTATTTAATATGACATATTTTTTCTAAAATAATTGAAAAAATCCAACACAGATTCCATTTTCATAAAACATAATGAAAACACTAATGAAATGATATAAGAGATTTATAAATGAATATAATATATATATATAATAAAATGTGTTTAATTATATATTAATTATTAAAGTAGTTTATAAGGATAGTTAATTACATCAACGTTACGCAACATTTAAAAAAGGCTAAATTTATAGACACATGATTAGAGAAATAAGATATAACTGACCAATGTAGCCAAAAAAATTACAAATTTGGGATATTAAAGGAAAAATATATTAATAATATTATTTTATAATATTATTAAGGTATTTTTTTTTTCTTAAAGAAATATATAGATTCATCGACTATGAAATGAAACAAGGTAAGGGTTTTATGTATCAAATTTATTTTCATGAGACATATTTCTTATTATGAAGCATAATAGTCATTGTATGGTTTGATTAATGAATAATTAATTTATTTTACAATAATCTAGTAATTTATTTGTTTTAAAGATCCATGTAATTATATTTTGATAAATTTATTTTGACTGTAAGGATACCAAGGTCATAACGTTTATTGTTAACTGGACTCCCTTCATTGAGTTCAAATGATTCTTCTTAAAATACTTTCTTCCAAGATTGATTCATTCCACTCTAAATTTATTGAGAAATATTTATTTCATTTTCAAGGTTCCATTATTTCATATTAATTTAAAAATTAAATTTTTTCAAAATAATTTTACTTCCCTTTTGGAAAAATTTATGCACTTTTCATGTTTCCAATATTAAATATTTTTTTTGAAAATGAAAATGTTTTAAAGGTCCATTCACATAATTTTTTGAAACATTTATTCCATTTTAAAATCTCTATTATTAAATATTATTTTGAAATTATTATTTTTTAAAAAAAATTAAATTTTCTTTTTTAATTTTTTTTATTTTTGAATTATCAATTATTAATTAAATTTTATAAAAGTAAAAGTTATCAATGTATTTTCACTTTATCTTTTGGAAACATTATGACTTTTTAATTTTCCATTATTATTGATTATTTTCAAAAATTAATGGTTTCAAATTATTTTCACTTCTTCTTTTCTTGAAACATTATGTATTATTAAGGATTTTTATTCAAAACTCTTTATAATAAGTTTTTAATAAATTTATCTCTTTCTCAACTACCAAAATATTTTTAAAATAATATTTTACATTTTAAATTATATATTAATTTTTAAAAAGTTTTGTGAAAAAAATATGTTTGTATATTTTTACCCTCTAAAGTTTATCTTTCATAAAGTGTTGTTTTTTCACCCATTATATGTTATTATGATATTATTTCCTTTTGGAAATTTGGTTTTTATATTCTTTGATTTCTTATGTTCATGTTAGGGGGGGTTAATTAATGTTTTATAAAACCCACTTTTTTTACATGGGTTATTTATGGTATGATGAATGTTTTATTTTCTTATGAAACTAATTCATTTTTATGATAATGTTTTGGGTCCTATTTCATCATTTAATGAATTAGTTAACATTTTATATCATATGATATGATGTAATTTTTTCTGAATGAGATTTGGGAAGCTTCCTTAATACGTTTTTTGTGAGAACGAGATGCAGGAAAATATTTCCAAAAGTTATTGTGTGAATTATATGGGGGAATATTTTTTTACTTGTTTGTTAAGTGAATTAGATATAGTAAGATTCATTCAATAGTTTTTATTTGAACTTAATGTGAGAATATATTTTTTAGAATATTTTATATGCTTGTTTTTGTTCCACATTTCATTATTGTTTACCATGTTATGCCAATTTTTCAAGATGCATTTTATTTCAATGAAATTCTATGTTTTCATGACTACAAAAAAAATTTAAATAATTATATACTTTTATATCATGATCACATTTTTTATGTTTATTTATATGTGTTTTGAGACAGGTTCTATATTTTATGATTCCATAATGATCTTTTTATGATCTTATGTTTCTCTATCATTATTTATAATTATAATCCATAGTCTTATGATATTTTAATAATATATTTATGTTTTCCATTATGATGAGTTTTTTGTTACGGAGAGTTTGATCTCACCCCATTATTCTAATTCCAATCCCCGTGTAATGAATATTATTATATCAGGTGAGATGTATGTAAATGGTCTAGAGGTAAATGATTATGGATAAATGTTCACTACTAAAATAAAATGTTTATACAGATCATCTCCAAGACACTAAACCTTTAAGTCCTTTGATTATTCCACTATTGTCATATGTATTTTTTAAATAATTTTATTGTATAATTATTTAATTTATTTTTAGCTTAGATCACTATTGACCATCTTGATAAGTGCTCTATATAGGAAATACAGAATAGTTGTTGTATTTATCATTTGAAGGAGGACCTTTACTACAGTTTATAACTTCCATCATGGGTAATGGGCTTTACAAACAAGACACTAATTATTTCCATGGCATGATCATATGATTCATACTAAGGATGATTTATAATCATCCCCATTTCACCATTGATTTATTCTAGAGGTTTCTTTGAATATCGATGGCCTCCAGAATAGGTGGCTTGTTCCATTATGAGGTTGTGTATTACCCTTGGTTTGATCACATCTAGGATTTCATTGTATGGATGACTAGAGTGGTGGTTATTATAGAAACATCCTTTATAGCCTTAAGAGAAATCAATATTCAGCACTGATTATGATACCTATTATTCCCAGGATACCACTAGGTGGATAATGGGTGACCATAGGGACGTGAAAAATTTCCTAATCTATTTCCTAAGTGTAAGAGAGGTTTGTTTTACTTTAATATAAGGGGACACTTATTTAGTGTATTCACATTGTGAAAGTGACCACTTTTCCTTCGATGTAATATCATCGATGAGACATACTATGAGGCTTGAAATCATAAATTTTTTCATGATCAACCTCAAAATTTTGTATAGAACCATTATGGTTATACTATCTAGTGGCATCATTGACTGCGTGGAAATAGAGGTATAGTGTTGTTATGAAAATTCATTGGAATAATTATCTTGAAAGAGTTATTGAAGCCAAGTTCTAGTTCCATGGATGAAAATTTGGGTGATGCATAGGTATCCAAGATGATATATGACTTCCAAAAACTTGCTCAAGAGTTTTATGTTTTATAGTTCATTGAGTGACTATTCCATTTGGATTGATATGAGATCATTAAGTAAATACCACCTAAAGAAACCCATCAGTGTAGAATCATAAAAAATACATGGTTCATCATTCCCATTAATGGATAAAGGAACTCTAATTGGGTTAATGTTTTTTTTCATCATGTGTTCACACCCATGGTTTTGTGTTTAATTTTAGAATGGATTTCTAAATGAGGTATTTTATTAGGGTTATTTTATAAAACATAAAATTCTACATCATGGTTGAGGGGATGGGTGTTTGGATCATTCTATTAATAGTCTTGTTACCTAGTTCTGAAATCTCTTATATATTTAAATAATAATTTTGAAATCATTCCCAACAAAAATAATTTTAACATTTATAATGAACTAAAAGAGTGTTACCATTTGTTTATGTGAACATTTATATGTATCATAGGTTCTCCAGATTATTCTCATTAGTTGGTTATACTATAGTGTATTTCCATATATATGGTAACTCGTGATTTTATCATTATCTAGGGAGGTGGTAGGAGTTATATATTTATGAATGGGCCAACAAATTGGGTTCCCTATATATCCTAATTAAGGTAATTAGAACCCATATGGATTTATATCACTTAATATAGAACGTTATAAATTTTGAGGTTTTATTATGAGATGAAATTTTCATTATAGATTAAGTCCATATGCTATTAACTCATTCTAAGAAGTCTAAATACATAAGAAATATAATAAATGGTGATATGGACCTTATAATGATTTGTGCCAAACATACTCATGAGTGGATCTTTTGGTTTCATCTTATTTGATGGTAAATAAATCAAAGAGTGTATGGTTGGGTATTGCATCTAGTAGTAGGTTTCATGGTATTTATGTATTATTAATTGGGTAGATAGATGATATTATCAATTAGAACATAGTAATCTATTACAGCTAGCAGGAGGTCCATTTTATTTAGGTCGCATAGATCAGGCATAGGGATGTGATCATCAATGAAGATATGGTTAGTTTTTACACACTGTAGGATTCTCATTTATGTTCATGTCTCATTGAATAGACTTTGGTATGAGGCCATCAATGAGGACACTCTCCGGTATTACACCTTATTGGAGGTCTATTTCTCTTTGTGTGTCATTGACTAGACAAAAGGATGAGACCATCAATATGTACATGACCAGGGTTTACAACTATTTGGATACCTATTTATGTTCATGGAAAATTAACTTGAGTGTGGAGGTCAATCAATGAATTAGATGGTAACATGATGAAAATCATTCCAATTCAAATCATCCATGTCATATAAGCTAGGAGGGTTGATCCAGAGAATCATTCACCAATCCATCAATGGTGATATTCATAGTTATCAAGGGAACACATTATTAAATATATCTCAATGGTATTATAATAATGGGGTAATACTAGAGGATATCTTCTATAGAAATATTAATTCTCATTATCAAAGGAATACATGATCAAAAATAGATCATGATGGTCTATATAGCCTAATAATGTATCTTAGTAAGCCATAGAAGAGGCTTTGATGGATGGGACTCAATTGTTGGTTTGTTTGAGATAACAAGTATCAGGAAGATCATTATAAAAAATATTTTTCCCAAACAAAGGACTTGAGAAAAAGAATCACCATGGTGGCTTTCATATTGTCTGGGTACAAGGAACTAGGAAAACCCAATATAGAAAACCTAGGAAAAGAGGTACACGTTTTAGTATGCTAGGTGAACTAGCTACTTGTTTGTTATATAGGGTTAATGGATACCTAATTGTGTCAATTAGGTGTTTCTATAATGGTTGAAAATAGGTTACTATACTGAGAAGGTATCAAAGGATGGATGACACTTTTTTAGGGGACAAAAAAATGGGCACCAAGATAGGTGGCCATGACGAACTAGATGCAGGTGATTTTAAGACAAATTGAGAACATATCATTTTGAAAAGAACTAGGTGTCAAGATATAAAACACTAATTAATTCATTGAAAGTTTTAAAAAGGTTCATTCTTCTTATTATTCATGGTAGTTGTGGATAATTTTTCTCTATAGTTGATCATAATCATTGAAGGACCTATGAACCCAATATTTAATTTTATTTCCCTTAATTTGGATTAGAAATCACTTAAAGGATAATATTGGAATGTTTGGGCCATGATTTGTGTGGCCAGTTTTTTTTGGTATTTATCCTCTCCCTAATGGTATGTCATAGGGGTCTTTATATAGGAAACGTAAACTAGGTTCATTAATAAACATTGGTAATCACTTCAAAATCCTTGTTCCCTCAAAGAGGGAATGCGATGCGGATAAGGACAAGAAATGTAGTGCCAAAACTAAACATGGAATGAAATGATTGAATATAATTAGGCATGTAGTTCTTAGAGTGAATAGGATTCATGGTCCTCAGATAGAATAATGTATTAGAGAGTTATATGGAAGTGGTCGTCAATATGGGCACCTAGTTCCTATATATCTCTTTAACAATTCATTGACATTCTAAATGATTGGTGTAATTATTCATGTGATAAAATTTTAGAACAAAACAATCATATAAAATTAAATAAACCAAAGATTAATAAAAAAATATTAATGAAACTATAAAATAAAAACATTTATTAAAATATAAACAACACATATACCTCAGTGGTATATAAATAATCCTTAAACAACAAACTCATGTTATCCAACTTTGTCGAAAGATAATTCCATGTGAAACTACACTAAACTAACAATACAAATATATATATAAATATATGGGTGATTATATCTACATAATAAATATGAAATACCTAATGGAGAAACAACTAAGCTAATATTGTACATTTATAACAATCAAAGTAGTAAAATAGTAATCATTTTCACTCCAATACTAAATAAAACACCTATCAGAAAACATGGTCAAATATTAACTTCTAACAATCCTATACTTAATTCACATTAGAAACTAGGCATAATCATGTCCACCATAAAAAGTATACATGTTATTACTAAGAAGAATATTTATAATATTATTATATTCCCTAGGTCATGAAACACATTACTCAACAAATAAAAATTTAGTTATTGTATAACATAAATAATAACAATATAATAAGATCCTCATTAAATAACTCGCACTAACTATTATCCACATCATTAATGCAAAATGTATTTTCACAACACACTATCCTGAAAATTCCATATATGTATCCATATATAGAGTCAAACCAAAACATAACTAGTCCAAATAAAAACCATATACATTCCATGCCAATTATAGGGGTGGGAGAGTGTATCATAGATTAGTTATCTAGTCAATCCACTCAATAATCAAAATATTAGATAACACCCAAGATATTTGAGAGTTTTCTTATGATCAGTTAACTCATAATAAGCATAGAATAAATCATTATAAATGAAAAATACCAGTAATAACATGCATTGAAATTGAAACCATATATTTTAAATGAAGAGTGTGTACATTAAATTATTTATCAATTATATTATTTCCTTTGATCTATTATTTATAAAAATCACAAGGAAAAAATTGGAATCTTCCCTTTGAGGTGTATCCATGGGCTAAACTAAATCACCCAAATTGTTTGGGTAGGTTTCTCCTCCCTTCAGTGACATTATAGTATCATGAAATTCCAAGGAAAGAGGAAGAGATATTTCATATGGGGAGTATTATCCAGAATTCTTTCTAAAGGATCATACACACCATCCATATTGTAAATAAAACATTATATAGTCTTTATGGATTCTCCTAGAGAACATTAATTTAGTAAAATGATTCATAAACAAAAAAATACATGTCTTAAACTCTTAATATTATAAATTTATTGATTTTAGTTCTCTAATATTTTTTATGTATAATGATATCTAGTTTTGAAGATACAATAATCATTAACATTTAACATTTATTTAAAAAATAAATCATAGAATATTATTACTAATCATACCAAATCTTGTGACATGGTCATATAATACCCAATATTTTGGAAGTGGAAAGATATCATTATATCATGTCATACCATATACCCAACATACAGCATACTATATGGTTTTGTTTTATCCATGTTATACTATATGAAATATATATATATATCGTATTCAATGATATTGTCTCAATTCATCACATGCATATAATCATTAAGTAATATCTTCTTCAGACTCCCACATTCAATAAATCCTTTTAGACTTGGAGTTGTTTAACATTGTATTGTATCATATACCATAACTTGTGAAACCATATCCATAACTCATTTTGGAAATATTATAAAAAAATTGAAATTTTTTATTAAAATCACCATATATAAAATAATATGAAATAATTTGTGAATATATATTCAAAAATCCTTTTAGGTAAACTCCAAAACACATTTATAGAAGATCTCAATGATTAAAAAACTGTTTTCTCATTTATTTATCCCTAAAGTGTGTCCACATGGGCCTTTGTAGTGTTAAAGAAAAATATAAATTCCCATATTAATAAATTTAACTAAATAGTATCCTATAGAAAATAATTAGTGCTATGATGATATAAAGGGACCAGGTCTGATATTCATCAAAAATATGTGTCTCTATACCCATGTAAATGAGTTTTATCATATACGGCCATGATTAATTATATTATCACATAATCTAAGACATTAATTTACCTTTGGACATAGATTATTTCAATCACATATAGCCATGTCATATGTTTTGTATTCATAGATTATAGATGAAAAAGGTTGATATATGCATCACCTATCATTTATTTATATAGATAATCACATCACATGTCCTCTCAAACAAGAATCTTGACAAAGGACATATATATTTATATGTATGACTATAAATTTTCAAATTTTGTTTCAATCAGAGATTCAGATGTCATACTTATAATTCAAGAGGAAAAATACCATCTTTGTTATGCTTCAACCGATGAGATAATCCTCAGTATACCCAACCACCATAGATTAGCTAAGACTCAATGCTTTCATGAGTAAGGAATCAAAGTAAGATTATTTTTATTCCAAGTATCTCACCAATATTGTTTAAGG
The DNA here is from genome assembly GCA_963277665.1 of Viscum album. Lineage (NCBI taxonomy): Eukaryota > Viridiplantae > Streptophyta > Magnoliopsida > Santalales > Viscaceae > Viscum > Viscum album. Next base: position 1,224,834,023 of record OY728127.1, on the reverse strand, counting down.
TGATTCAATATGAAATATACACCTATAGTATACCAAATACATAATGTAAAATGCTCAATTTGGTATAATTCGTAGGTCTTTTAGATCAAAGAACTCATTTTACACCTCATAAGAATATTATATATCCTAATAAAATAATATTAGTCATTCTACCATAATATTTAATCACAACATATAATTATTCATGTTGAACCTCATTTAGGGGAAACTCCAAGTCATTCATTGATAGGTCAATAATCAGTTCAATTTATATAAAATACACTAAAAATATTAAGGAATTGTAAATTAGAAATTGATTTTTCATAAAGAAAAGATACATTTTATAGTTATAAACTAATTTGAGAATATAAAAAAAATCAAAAATCCGTGTTTTTTAATCATTTCATGTATGACAGACCTCTAGAGAGGCCATATGTTTGTTTTACCTTTATGTTTTTAAACATAATACATCATTATATAATTTTTTCTTATATATATATACAAATTAGATAAAACCCTCACACTAAAATCCTTTATTTAGTAGTATCTTTGAAGTAATCCGGCTTGAATATTTATGTGACTTAGGAATCATATTCTAAATTTAAAAATCCATTGACAATTATTAAAACTCATTTACTTCACAAAATCTAATGTTATAATATTAATTACATCTATGTAATATATAGAATTATTTTTATTTAATCATAATTATCATTATTATACCATTTCCATTAAATTTTTCCATTATTATCTTTTTATAACTAATGTAGCTATTTATATTATTAGTTTACAAACATACACTAAACATTTTAAGATATTAAATGAAATTAACTTTGTATTTTGACTAGTATAATCATTTATTTGTTAACAATTGAACTAATATAATTCTAAAAATACTCCCACTAACCTCTTCAATACTATATTCTTTTTATAATATGATTCTGAGATACAAAAACTATTTTTTTCATAAAATAATAATAATTTCCATTAATTAGAAAACTTATCGAATATATTATTTTATCTATATCATATATCGTGTTCTATGAGTTTAGATCATTATTATAATAAGAATAATTTATTCATTAAAATATTCCTCTAATGGGTGGGAGCGATCATATCCCTCATATTTTAACAAACATCTGGATAAACTCTTTTATCCTAGATAAAACATACATATCATATTCTCTTTTCAAATATGTTATAGAATCTACTGAATAATAAATCATTTTTATTTTAACCATAATACCATATTATTTATAACAACTCCTTGTTTATAAAAAACAAATTGTGTCATATTAGAGTATTAAGATAAATATACTCATCCTTTATTTAGATCAATATGAGATTTATGTATTAATTTCCATTAAAACCCATGATTCAGTAACCCATTTCATCATTATTTGAATAAAAATGTAAGATACATAAATTATTTTCTTAATTTTTATCTTTTCTATATTTAAAAACATTTATAAAATATAGATTTAGAATTTTATATCCTTTAAATTTGAAGAATTGATTTATAAAACACTGAAAATTGGTGTGGAATTTCCTTGTAGTTTCATAAACCCATTTAGGTAGCCTAAAACATTTCCATCATATAGACATATTTTCCATCCTTCTTGAAACCTCCTTTAGGTTTCAATGACCATTAAATGCTATATTTAAAGAAAAATTATTTTATATCCCAATGTACATTTCTTCTTCCAATTTCAACTTTTACCCATATATACATTCAATACAACATAAAAACCTAAGAATCAAATGAATTGTTAATCTATCCTCAATAATTTATAAAATAAGGTAAAGTTTTCTTGAACTCATTCATATTTTATGAATACTTCCAATAACAATAACAGAATTAATTCCATAGATAGAAATTTTCAAATAGGAAACCTTAAGCCTCTCTGGATTAATAACATAATTAATCAAATCAAATAAATTATTTGAGAATAAATTTATTTTTATAATAATAAACCTAATTATTTTTAAAATTTATGAGAATCTATTTCTGAATTTTATAAGTATATATATTCACTGGTTGAATAACATTGATAATTGGTTAGTCAAGAATTGAATTCTCAACACATATAATTCATATGTTTGTCACCAGTATAAGATGTTTCTTATATTAAAATTTTATGGTCCCTATTATTTTTCCCAAAGTAATATTTCAAGATAATTATGATGAAATTAAATAATATAAGATGTAGTCAATGGAGTATCATGTTTTATGGTCTTTTAAAAAGTTCTTTTATTAAAGGGTATCCCATTAAAATAAGGACCACATTAAAATTTTATCATACCAAAGAGTTGGATAAGATCCATATTTCACTAATATTTGGGTATCTTTAGAATTTATCGCATCACTTAATAATATAAGAAGACAATAATGTCAATCGTATCAGATGTGACTATTTGATTGTTGAGTTATTGACTCTTTTTCCTAATATATCATATATATTCACTCCTTTATTATTCTGGAAACATAATACTATCAGACACTCCCTCATATGTGAAACCTAATGAAAATTCGAAAAATAGGCACGAAATCCTATTAGGTTCACTAATTACTTTCTTTATTTACACAATATCATCCAGGGGAACCCGACATTAATAAGACCTATTAAGTTGGATGGTCGAGATCTTGGAACGTTTTTACATTGGAAGGAATATAATGATTAATATTATCAAAGGGGGTTTAATCTCACTATATTATCTAATATTATTCCAATTACACATAATAATTCTTCCAATGATTTAATATAGAATCATATTCCTTCCAAAAAAATAATTATCTTCAAACAATATTTATGTGTAGCACTTAATATCTCTAATCTTATATTACTGATCCAAATTAGAAAATGTATATATTTATAAAAATCCAAAAGTATCTCATGAATATGGTATATGAATCCCATTTATGTTAATTATTATAATCATATGAAATAATTCGTCCTCATAAAAGAAATCTTGGGGGGAATATCCAATCCTCAATTTTCAAGATAGGGAACAAGCCTACATGACAATGACTAATTTTATGAAAAGTCCCTCTACCCAATTATAATTTACAAAAGAAAGTCATCGATTATGTCATAATTATAACACCAATTATGTATAAATTATTATCAGCCATTAAATTTAAAATCGTAACCTATTATAAGAAAAAATCAAGTTTGAAGAAACTATATCAATTATCATACTTGGAATTTAACTATTTAGATAATTGAATGATAATTTATATAATAGGTTTAAGATTTTAAACTAAATCATATATTCATTCATATCATGAATAATTTTTATTTATGAATAAAATAGGGAATAAACAAAATAAATGAACAATTTATATATCTATACATGTGATAACTTATTTATGATTTATTTATAAACACTTTTTAATTTATTCATATGTTTTAGAAAATAAAAAGTTAAATAAATGTAAACACTAAAATTTTATTTCTAAATTAAACTATTCATATTGTCTTTTTTATATATAATTTAAATTAAATATATAGGATATTAAATGAAATATTTAAACACTTAATATTCCAAATATATTATGTAATCAATTTACATAATACTAATATCATATATTTCAAATTATTTAACTCATGACCATATTAATTATCAAAAAATATTTTCATGAAGTAGAAATAATTTATCAACTAAGTCCATCAATTTGACCAATTCAAATTTAAATTATTAAGAAAAATTCATAATTTTAAATATAACTTATTTTAAATTTCACCATATTTTTTAATTTATAAACAGTTTATAAATTGCACATGAAATTTTTATATAATCATTTTATATCCTTGTTATAATTCATTCCATATAATTAGAAAAGTTATTTCATATTAAAATTTAATACTATGGATATTTATTTAGTAAATTCATTATAAAAATTTAATTTATTATTTATAAACATTTTATAATTGACTGGTTTAAAATAATTTTATAACTTATAAAAGTATATAAAATACCTTTTTATATGATTTTTACACATTTTAAAAACCACATAAATCAATTATCTGTTGAAATTTATAAAATTTTAAATTTTCATTATATCATATTCTAGGATATAATTCGTATCATAATATTTTATACTACAGCACCCCATAACATAACCAAACCATAATTACAGGATTTATGAAAAGGGTAATACATTATTACATTACCATGATATTTTAGGTTTTTTATTTTAGATAATTTAGAAAAAAACAGTGCATTTAATATGAAATAATGATATTTAGTGTCCATTTTTTCAATGAAAATTTAATTTATATGTTTACACTCTTCTTTCACTCCAAACTCACTTGCTTTATTCAAGGAAAATTTAAATTATTCAAAGACACCTTTATAATAGTTCCTACTCATTTCTAGGCCTCCCAAATATAGTATACAATGTGTGATGAGAAAAAAAATCTTGGTAAGGGATATAAAAACAAAGGAATCATGTTATACCATTTCAAAACCAAGAAATCATATAAGAGAGTTTTCCTTTAACATAATAATTATTGAGCTCCAATATTCTTTACTTATACAGTAAATAATCTTTATAGAACAATATTATTAAAAAAATTTATAATAAATCATAATGTAATAATCATAGTTATGAGGTATTTTCAAAAAAAAATATTATAAAACATGAAAAATAGTTTCATAAAAACATATGTTTTAACCATAAGGGGAATAGCCATTCTATTAAAAAAATCATAAACATACCTTATAAAATCCAAAATAACCAATGAAACCCCATTTTATTCGGTTTAATACAATTATAATAACACATATTAGCCATAGAAAAAAAATTAGAAAACAAATATAAGGATCTACATTGAAGGAAATATTAAACTATATATAAATCAGGAATTAAGAACTGTTCAAAATGATTGTACTGTAAACTAAATATCATTTTAAAAATCATAAAGCATCATTATATGGGTTTGATAAATAACCCAAAATTCGAAAAATTATATTTCCACCCTTATGGTGTATTCATAGGTAGTGTTGAATCATCATTTGTTTTCATTGGATAATTATTCCATTCACGATATTCTAGAATATCGTATAAAAATAATGGAAAAAAGAAATCATCTTGTTTATGGTAGGTGTTTCTACAAAAAAAATGGAAGTTCTCATACAATGAAATCACATGGTTTCCATTAAATAGGAAATCATGGATTCTCATTGTTTAACGTCTCATTTATTAATGTAATGAAACACATGAAAAATTACCAGGGATGGTTCGAGAATGCATCATATAAATTTACTCCTTGGTATTATATCTCATATAATGCCTCTTAATGATAGATAGGTGGACCACTCATATACATGTTTTATGTATGAAATATTATTTCATGTAATTTCAGAAAATAGAATAAAAAACATGTAGACCGTAATTTCTTTGTACTTATTAGAATGAAAAAAATATCCATTTCTATAATATACAAATAGCTTTAGGGCGTACCATATCCTTTATTCTCTCACATGAACTATAGTTAAAAGACTATTTTCCATTTCAACATATATATTATTGTATATAATATCTTATGAAACCATATACAAAACCAATTTTTTATAGCTTTCAAATAAAATTTGTAATGATGTCATTAACATCACCTGCTACCAAATTATATTTAATATTGTATGAATACCCATCCAAAAAACTTTTAGATTAACTCGAAAACTCTTATTGAGTATCTATATGACTCAAAATCAATTTCCATTTACAAAACCACATTCTGTGTCCTCATTTACCTTTTCAATGTCAAAAACAAATGTGAATATATGGATTCACATATGTACGAAAATTGAATCCTCTAGAAAAGTGCCAATGATACTCAATATATAAAGGGATCAGGCATGACATCTATCAAACACATGTATCTCTATACTTATGTCCACTAGTATAAATCATATACAAATTTGAATTATCAAAATTTCCCTCAATCCAATACATCTAGGTACAATGGTAAACTTATCATGTTAATCCCAAATAGCTAAATCTTCTCTTCTCGACTCTGAGTATTCAACTGATTTGATTGATCAATACATCACAAGTCATTAATCCTTATTGATAAGAACAGCTCATGTCCCATATCTAAATAGATATATAATATATCATTTTATCCACACACTACCAAGGTTTATCATAATAAAGGAATCTTATTTCATACTCATCATATGAAAAGAAAAAAACCACCATGGTTAAGTTCTAATTGATTGTTTTTTCAACAACATACCCAACCACCCCCATATTAACTATTTAAATATGTAGACATTCATACGTAGGGTATCAAAGTTTAATGGTTCTCATGATAGGTATCACTCCATCCTCTGGTAGTGGGGACTAAAATATGATCCCGGCACCCCTAGTATACCAAAGGAATCTGTATGACAGTCCATGTGGTATAACTAGTTGTTCATTCAGTTTACACAAAGAATTGTATTCTCTATTTTATGACTCATGATAATATCCTATATATCTTTATAAGAATCCTACTCTTTCTAACAATAAAATTTCATTAAAACATTTATAATACTCCCAAATTAAAATCAGATAGGGATAAACTAATATTAATACATTGAGAGTTCAATTATCATTACTCTATAGAAAATTTATTTCTATACAAACTTTTATGTATCCAACATGAAATAATTAAAAAATAGAGGTTTCATTTAATATGATAAATATTAATATTTTTAAAATCTTTATGAAAATTATAAAAAACAACATAACCAATGGATTATCATGTATTATATTATTGACATCCAGATCATCCTTTTGTTTGATACACATTAGAGTTTTTGTTTACGTATTAAATCATATATATTCCAGGTAACTTATCAATGTGACTATTTGATAAAACTTTTCCATTGAAATCATTAGTGAGAATCATCAATGATGTCAGACTATTTCAATAATTGTAAGACTTAACAATCATATTTCAAATTTTTAAACTTCCTAAACATATTCCAACATCTGAACTTCATGACATCAAATGTTATAAAATTAACTTCTATTTTCTACTTAGAACTCTTTCTAAGTTCATCTTCGTAATACATAGACCATATACTATCAAGGTTTTTCCTTGAACTAATTTAACTATTTACATTTTTATTTACTAATTCATACTAAATTTCATGGGTTATTAAGTAAATTTCAGTTTAAATATAGATTGGTGTAATTTTTTATTTGTTATCTTGGAACTTTGTTTAATTAATGTATACTCCCACTAACCTCTTATATATTTTACACTCTCTAGAATATCATACTAAGATACATGAACTATTTTACATTAATAAATAACATTTATTTTCTATTAGAGGTTATATTAAAAAAATCTAAAATATCCTACTTGTTATTTTATGTGTTTGGTAATTTTTTTATTTGAAAAGAAGATGTTATTAATATATACCGCTGATTGGGGGAAATAAAACACTAACTTATATTTTAAAAAATATTTTGATAAACATTTTTTCCTTAATAAAATATTACTATCCATATATTCTTCTCAAAATATGCTTTAGAAATTGATAAATCATAAACCATCTATACACAATTGATCATATCATACTTGTTTATAGTAACTCTTTGTAATCTAAAAAATCACATTGAAATAAGGGGAATGAGGTGAAGATAAAAATATTTTAGTTATATTTATTTGAAATTTATATAATCCATTAAATTCATTTCCTCTATGTAGTGACTATTTTTTAATATAATGAAAATAAACATCATGATCAATAAATTATTATTTTTATTTTAAACTCCAATATATTTTCAACATTTTGTAAAATATAAATTTGATATCACATACCGTTAAAAAAGAATTGATTTCTTTGACATCTATACAAAACTTTAGGAATTTATGGATTTTCACAAACTCCTTCAACTGAGTCATGGATAATAAATCATATTGAATTATTAATATTACTTTAAAATAATAATATAATTTATTGATCTTTAATATCTTGTTGAAGAAACATTATTGAACCTTTCAACCAACTTTTCTTCATCTGTATTAAACATTTAACTTCTTTTACTGTCTATAGAATACTTTAGAAACTACAAATAAAATTATTAGTTTATAAGTATTCTAATACTTTCATATTCTTTCGGAGAATTTCATTTAATTCAATCAGATTATTAGGACACCTACATGAAGCGTAATAGGATAAATTAAAAATCCAAACTAAACAATTTTTAGTCTCCCCTTAAACAATGATATGGATTTGATCAAATCATAACAATGATTATCAAAAACAAGTTATTCCATTTTATTGAAAAAATGCATCCTCTTCAAAAGATAAAATTGAGATAAAATACAAATCTTATGATTATTTTATTTAATATTATTAGAAACTGAGTTATAAAAACGGAAACTCCATTAGTCCAATACTTGGGAAAAAATACAAGCTGTAATTATTTTTACCTTCTAACCTTTAATATATTTACAAACCTTTTTAAAACCTACAGTTGATATCATATATCTATTAAAATAATAGAATTTATTTTTATAACAAATAATGCTTTAACAAATCCTTTAGTCTCATTCATCTAAAAACATATTCAATCATATTTAATATCATTTGATATACCCAATCATATTGATTATTTGAGATTAAAATTCCTGATATCATTTGCATACCCAATAATATTATGTACATTATTGGATACTAAGATTCCTTTGGTCATTATACATCTAAATCCATTCAAACCTTAAATTAACATCTATATGATTCCATAAACATCTTGATTTCCATGTTGAACACCATTAAAACATTGTTTTTTGGGATGGAACTATTCTGAAATATTGAATTTTTTGTAAGAATATTTCATAAATAAAAAATATGTATTAAATTTTTTCTTATGTTTCCATTGTTAAGAGCCGCATACATTAATATTCTCTTTATTAAGGATTGTTCACAATGTTTATCCAACTGATGATGATGATATTATCTTCAACATAATATTTTATTAGATGAGAATCATGTTTTGTTAACCATATAATAATAACTTCAAATAAATGTGATCCCACTAAATTTATGACCCCTTTTTGAAAATTTATATTACTCATTTGTGGTCCAAGATCCATATTACACTAATAACATGACCCCTCATTACCATGAAACTCATCGCTAATTTACTAAGATCAAGAATCATTACAATCATATCATATATAACTCTTGGATAGTTTAGAAGTCAATACTTTTTACAATACAATATATGGATAATCCCAACTCCCTTTCCCTGATATCCCATCCCATGGCATTTCCCAGCTAGTGTAACCCCTCATAGACGTCAATAATGAACTAATCACAAGAAAATGTAGGGGAACTTATCATTTGTGTGAAACTAGCAATTTACTATCCAATATTACTAATTACTTTCTATTCATACACAATACAATCTAGATAAACTCTACATTACCTTGAAACTACCCAAATGGATGATTGAGGTCTTGCAAAGAGCCTCATTGTAAGGAATCTAACACTTAGTATTTTAAGGGTATTTATTCTCATTATCTAATATTATGTTATTCCCTTTATATATGCAGATTTATAGTTATTTAGTTTTGAATCATATTCTATTTACATAACTAATATGTTCAAACCATATTGATGTGTAACTATTTACACAACCCACAAGTTTTTGATACACACTCTAAATTAGAGGTCAAGGAATTTCATACAACCATTAACTCATCATATGGATATTGTTCATGAACACTTCATGTAAAGATATGGAGTTATCCACATGAGTAATCCCAGAGTGACAAATATTCAACAACATTCACCCGCATATATAAAACAAAATCCTCTAAGTAGGTAGGTACTCTCACACCAAGTCACTCTACTTAGGGATACATTACTCAAGAGAAAAATACAATTCATCCTAACTCTAAAACCTAATATGAATAAACTATATTCAATAACTAAATTCAAGTAATTAATATCAAATAAAAACCAAGGTTAAAGAGGATGAAAAAATAAATTCATTATATAGGCATTACTATAATTTAATCAAAGAATCTACCAAGAAGCAATTTAATAATAAAACTAAATAATAGATAATATTTTAATTTCATAAAAATTTTACTAAAATTGAATATAGAAGGGAATTGTAATGACCTTGAATTTTTCCAATGTAATTTCCCTACATATAATTATGTTGTATAGTATATATCACATACATCACATAGAGAACCCAATAAATACATAATTCTCATAAATGAAGAATAAAATAATCAGTATTTATAGAAATTAGGGCACATATACCAATCTAATAGTAACCTGACAGTTGGAATGCTAATATTACTATTAGGATTAGTAATTTGTACGTTAGAATAGCAACCAACCATATGAAATAATAAATAAATTTTTGGTATCTTGTAAATTAAAACACAATATATTTATTTCAAGGAATAAGTAAATCAATTTTTTAAAAATAATAAAATGAGTTTAGGAAATTTTCAAAAACATAAATTTTTTTCTAAAAGTTTCTAATTAATATAATGATTTAAAATAAAATTTAATTTTGTAAAATTTATTCATAAATTAATATTTTTTCCTATAATTTTAATACAATTTCATCCAACCATTATAATTTGTCAAAATGACATAAAATTCATTATAATATTAAAATATATTTTTTTTTGAATAAATTAAATTTTTAATTAAAAACAAAGATTATCATATTTGTAAAATTATATACATAAATTGGAGTTCATTTTTGTAAATTAATCAAAAAAATGTTTGGGGTAAATTTTTTAGATATTTCTAAAATTGTTGAATTTTTTGAGAATAGTGAAATATTTTAATTTATAGTATAAGGTAAATGCATGAATTTTTGAGTCTTGGTTGATATATGGATGATGTAAGAACCATTATCTTAAACTACCATTATTTATTTAATATATTGATTGATAAATATCAAAAAAAACATAGTATTGTGCCAAAATAAAAAACTAATGAATATAATAATCAAAAATACACCTTTCCTCTCGATATAAATACCACTCCTTCTACTCAAACCTTATAAGATTTTGAGCATTCTAATATTTTAACAAATTCCTCTTTGAATCGTATTCCCTTGGTCCTGGTCTTTCTTCTGTCACCAAAAGTCTTTTCCTAAGTTCTGCATGGAGGTTCTCAAAGTGTGGATATTCATGTTGTAAAATCATCCATCGTTCTCTTTTAAATTATTTCGTTCTTCAGCCTCATACTTTTCCCCACAATCTAAAGTGACATGATAACTCCAGTATCATACATATATTTTAATTTTATTATGTTAATGGGATATTCATCATCAAATATCTTTCTTCTATATTTATATTAAATATGAAAACATCGTTTGTGATGTGTCGATTCACAACCTTCTTGGATGGATTTTTTTTCTTTTTCCTATTACCATAATCAAGGATAAACATAAAACATTTATAATGGTTATATAAGATTTTAAAATGTATATTATAAATTTTTTATGTTTAGGATCTAATATTTATACATAATAGTAAATAATAAAACAAAACTAGTTCGTTATGATTTAAAATTCACAAAAATAAACTAAAATTCATCATTAACATTTTATCTAATGAATCATTCTCATATATGAAAAGTAAAATTATATATGGGACTGTATAAAATCATTCAATTGCATAAATATCATATAATTCCACTTATGGAGTCTATATTCCATTTGAAAAGAACTCTCACAATTAATCTCAAAGGGACTGTTGATAAAATCCTGAAACCAACGAACCCAAGACAACAAAATTAAACATTATTACTCTTTAAAATGATACTAAATGAAGATAATATAATTATAATAAATCCAATACAAGTTTAATATTATATTTATTAATTAATTAATTAATGGGTCTAATTTAATTTCCATGGATAATAAGTGAATGTGTGGAATTCCTTCGTACATAATGCAGGGGATCTCTCTGAACATCCAAATTATCATTAGGATACACTTTCTGTCTCTTTACACAAATGTATTACTTAATTATTTAAACATAATTCATAAAAAAAATTTATAAATGTTCCAAAATTATATAACATGATCATTCCATCATTCCTTTATGGGGAATACAAGTTTTTAATGGTTCCCTTTTGAATTTTCTCTTGATAAGCAATCCCGGTTAAAGGAAACATACTAATTTCATACCCATTTCCATGTACATATCATAATATTTTTTAATCCACCATTAATTTTACTAAATAAATAATTTAATCATGAAAAAATCTCTTATTTCATTCATGTTTTTATAGAAAAAATATATATATTTTTCCTTTAAAGACACTTTAATATTTTCCCTTAAACCACACTAAAGTAACCCATTTTTAAAGTTTATTAAACACTATTCTTACTGGAATTCACTTCATTTGGACAAAAGTTATCATGATTTATTCCCATATTCCCTTTTTAATGTCCATTTATGATTCAAATTTATTTTTTTATGGACAAATTTATGATATTCCCTTTGTTTATTCCATATGACATGATTAGGGTGCCCATTTCATTCCATGGGTAACTCTTATATGTATTATTTGTGTTTGATTCTTCGTGTGTCAGACATGTGAAATAACAAGTTATTATGGGTTCCCCTAGATATCACTCCCATTAATTTGGTAATGTTTAGCCTCATTAGAAAAAATTTATGGGATTAGGGATTAAATCTAAACCATTATGGGACTTCATCCACCAAATAATATAGTCTTGGATGTTTGAATCGTCTCAGGTTTATCTCATGTTATATGTTACTGGAAATTTCTTATGTTTCCAAGACAATGTGATCCCATGTTCTATATGTTATGAATAATGTTTTTTATTCATGTTCCATTCATATTTATGTCATCATTTTATTCCCTCTAAACTATGTGCTACGCTTTATTCATATGTTAATTACCTAACTATGATTTTTTGTTCTTCCATTTGATCATGTATTCCCTAGGTTTTTCAATGAATATGTAAGATCTAAAATTAATTTACAAGTTCTATATAAAAATTAAATAAAAGATGATTTTTTTGGATTCATGACTTCGAATTATGTACCTAGTCTTCCTAAGACACTGGAATATATGATCCTTTGTTTTTATTTCATAGATACTAATTATTAAAATCATATAACAATATTTATTAAAGTATATGGTTTATAAAGTTGGTATTATAGGATTTTATAGTTATTTTATGGATTATAACTACAAAACATTATTAATAACCCTAGAGGTAATTCTGTCACCATGGATAACCTAGATTCAAACATAGGGAGACATAAGTTAGGATATACTATTCATTTATAATTTTATCCATAAAAGATTAAAGTATCCTTTTTATATAATTTTACATAAGAATTCAATCCCCCTAATTGTATTTTATTTTATTTTCTTAGATAACATTAATAAATAGAAGAACATGTGCCAAAAATTAATGTGATAGTCAGTGTGACTGTTTCCCTAATTAAATTACAAATCTGATTGGAATGGAAGCTCAATTTTTTTTATAGTACTCGATCAATTGGATCATATTGGGAATAATAATGTGAATTGTGTGGAACACCCTCCCACTCCTAAGGAATATAAATATTCGGTCAAATAATTTATGTGAAAAAGGCCCCATATATTTTGTGGATCTTCTAATACCCTCATTGTAGAACAATGTATTAACTCCATGAAGAAGATATTGTATGTCCTCCAGTTATTAGTGAAAGTGAATTTTATTTTGGTGGTCTATAATATTTATTGGTAAGATAATAAGTGGTGCACACTAATCAAAAATATGATGTCTAAGGATGAAATTGATCCATGGATTTCGATGCATTCAAGAAAATATTTTTCAATGAATATCTTCCCCAAACTCTCTATCTTATAATAGAAAGGGAGTTCCTTGGGCTGAATCAAAAGGAATATGAGTCTATCAGGGAATATGAGTAAAAATTTATGAGGCATTAAAAATATTCCTCTTTAATTCTTAGGAACATTGAAATCATGTTTGATAACTTATATAGTGGAGTAAAGAAGAATCTTGGAAAATATTTTATCATTCATGACATTGATAGCTGTGAGGAGATTTTCTATTGTGATCTTAAGTATGAGATGGATATTGGATACTATTAGTGGTCTCATGGGACCTGAGTTTAAAATTGGAAAATTGATTTCAATATGGGAGTGTCAACAGATAAATCCATGATGGAATGAAATCCCAACATCTCACATCTCAAAAGTGTGGGAAGAAGCATCTTGGAAACTTCCTAAGGGGAACCAGTAGATTATTCAAATGTGGATGAGAAGGGATAAAGATAATTATTTCCAAATGGATATGAAAAAGACCATAAATTAGGAAGAAGAAATTATGGTTCATTTCAACACTCAGCATGTAGTGCAGTATTTTAACTACAAGGAACATGGGGATTATGTGAACCAATTCCCTAAGAAAAGTTTTTCCAATGAAATCAACAGTTACAACCTCTATGGAATCAAGGAATGTAATATTCTATCACTATTGTTGAGTTGGAACTCGAAAATGATGTGGTGATAGGAACAATGATTATTCATTAAAGAATAGAGAATGTACAATTTGATTCTGATTCTATTTATAATTTCATATCATGAATGTTTAGTATAACTATTCAAACATTGCCTCAACATATTGATGTTGAGTTATCTATGAGAACATAAAATAGGGAAATTATTTCTTTTGAAGTATATAACTCTTCCCTAGTTAATGTTTTTGGACTAAACCTCCCATAAAACCTAATCTTACTTCATTTAGTGATGTCTGATTCTATATTGGTTATGGATTAGATATCTTTATACAAAGACAACATCAATATTTGGGAAAGGGATATCACTCTTCATAACCTAATCCATTAGAATAGTAATCTCTCCTATAAAAGAATAAATAAAATTTGTGTAAGTTATAAATAGAAATGTGATATATTTATATCAAGGAATAAGTAATTAAATTTTTTAAAATGATAAATTATGTTTTGGTATTTTTATGAAATTTAAATGTTTATTTAAGATTTTATAATCAATATAATGATTTATAGTTATATATATTTACATAAAATAGATTCATAAATTAATATTTTGTTTTCATATAATTACAAGTTACTTTTATGAGACCTTAATTGGTTTTTCATAGTGTCATAAATACAGTTATAATATAAAAAAAATTATTTTTCAAATAAATTATGATTTTAATTAAATATTAACTTTCTCATATTTGGAAAATTATTTTCATAAAATGGATTTCATTTTCTAAATCTACACATCAAAAATTTATTATGGTAATTTTTTTCCATTTTACAAAAATTGTTGATTTTTCTATGAATAGTGAAATATGATAATTTATAGTATAAGCTAAATACATGAATTTTTGAGTCATGGTTGATGTATGGATAATTTAAAACCATTATTGAAAACTATCCTTATTTATTTAATATATATAATGATAATTATTAACACTATTTACATTCTTCATCCAAAATAATAAACTAATGAATATAATAATAAAAAACATTACTCTCCTCTCTTTATAAATACCACCCCTCAGAACCCCTTCTCATCACACCTTATAAATTTAGGATCATGCTAATATTTTTCTCAATTACTATCCCTATAATATTCCCTACATTTTGGTCTTTCTAGCCTCATAAAAAGACCATTTCCAAGTGCCTTATGGATGTTCTCAAGGAGATGATATTCATGCAGTAAAATCCACTATATTTCTCTTTGGATTTATTTCTTTATTACTACTCTTCCTTTAATCCAAAATAAAAATTTAAATGTTAACTCCAATATCATAAATATATTGGAATGTTATTATATTAATGTGATACGCAACATCAAATCTCATCTCTTCCCTTTTTATCTTAAAAATAAAAACAACTTTTATGATGTGTTGATTCACCGCCTTCATGGATGATGTTTTTTAGTTTCCTATTACCACCTTCAAGGTAGTCATAAAACCTTTATAATGGTTAGAAATGATTTTTTAATGTATATAACAACTTTTTTGTGTTTTGTTACTAATATATGTACATAATATAAAATTATAAAATAAAACTAGTTCGTGATGATCGAAAACTCACCTAAATGAACTATCATTTTCCATTAATATTTTATCGAATGAATCATTATAATATATAAGACAAGTGATATAAGGAACCATTTAAAATTATTTAGGTGCATAAATATCATAAAATTCAACTGCCATAGTTTTTCATCCATTTGATAATAAATCTCACAATTAATCTCAAGGGAACCGAACATTAAATCATGACACAAATGCCCCTAGAACAAGTAAATTAAACATTATAACTCATAAAAATATCAATAAATGAAATTAATAAAATAATAATAAATCAAATAAATTTATAAGAGGTTATTAGTTAATTAATTAATGTATATAATTTTATTATCTAAGACATTAAGTGCGTGTTCATAACGCTCTCAGACCTAAGGGATCTCTCAAAACCTCCATGTAACTTTTGGGTTATGAATTCTCCATTTCTACACAAATGTATTGCTTCCTTACATATATTATGTTATTCTCAATTATATTTATATTTTCTAAACTAATATATCGAAATAAATCCTTTCTTCTTTGATTGGGAAATACATATTTTAAAGGGTTTGATTCTCAATTTCCTCTCGATAAGCAAGCCCAATTAAAAGGAACATCCCAATTTCTTAGCCATTTTAAAGTATATCAGATATTTTATTTTAATCCATCATTATTTTTATAATATCACTCATTCCATCATTAAAAACTATCTTTGTTCATTCCTCGTTATATAAAAAAGTTGTGTTTTTCTCTTTAAAGACCCGTTAATATTTTCCCTTAAATCGCACAAAAGTGGATCATTTTTAAATTTTATTAAACATTATTTTTACATGCTTTCACTTCATTTGGAAATAATTTATTGTAACACACCAAGATTTCATAGTGCGTTATTTCTTCAAAATAATTCAATAATTTGCACTACACGCAACACCGAGTTTAAGCGCATCACGACTTACCAAAATAGACGTTCAAAAGCGGTTATGAATAGTATTAACTGAATTTTAAACATTATGTAATCCTTATAATTTTAGAGTCCATATTATGATTTTCTTAGACATAATGTAAGAACAAATTCATTTTTTCAGATAAAAAAAGATTTTTTTTCAAAAATGCACTTTTACCGACTTTTAAGGGTGAACCATTTTTAAATCCAATTTTTGAAACTTATATATATTCAATTTGACTATATAAATTTATTATTTAGAATGGGGAAATCAAAATTTACATTGTGTAAATTTTCGGAATTTTTCCGATAAAGTTCATTTATTAATGAATAGTGAAAAATATTGTATTTTAATTCAAAAGTTCCTTTTAATATAATTTATTTATATGGTTATATTATCATTTTAATTTCTTTTAAAGTTTAATTACAATTTATTTTTACCATTTAATCCAATGTTGTTTATTGGAATTAATTTCACTTTAAAATTCGACATAAACAAGAATCAATCTTTTGATAGTTATTATTTCTTAAAAACATGCTATTTGTTTTAACAACAGGAATTATTTTTAAATTAATTAATTCCACTTATATTTTCTGAATTTAGTAAACTAGAATTCATTTTTGAATTCGCAATATCAAAATTATCTTAGGATGAATTTTCGATATTTTTCTGAAAACTTTCAATTTTTGATGAATAGTGAAAAACACTGAGTTATTATTTAAAACTGACTTTTTATTTAAATAATTATTTATTTTATTTAAATTTATTTTATTTAAATTTATTTTATTTAAATTTATTTTAGGTAAAAATAGATAAATAATATCTATATATGTTCAATGAAATTCATTGGAGTCATTTTGTAATAATATTGGATATACAAAATTTTATTGAACTTTTCACCGTCTTTTACCCACCTTCTAGGAAAATTTGAAAATTCACATAAAACATAATTTTAATGCTTTTGTAAATGGAATTTCAAAAATCCGAGTGACACGGTTTATATCAGTAAGTAAAATGTGGTCCAATGAGATGAAAATAATTTTTGGTGAATAGTAACTTTTTACTTTTATTTACCACGGTTAAAAGTAAATAGGGTAATTAAGGATAAAAATGATATTAATATTACCCTAACACATGTCCTAATTCTATTGGACAAGTGTATCTCGACCAAAAACAACCATAGAAATAAAATATTATCATTTAGGCCCACTTGGATTTGATTAGGACATTTATTATTATTTAATTCAAAGAAGAGTTAAAAGAGTAAAAATCAATGTTTAATTACTAAAACATTTTTAATATAGGGTTATACATAAGATAATTTAGATTTTAAATATTAATTATAAAGATAAAAATATTTCCTACATAATTGTATTTTATTTATACTTTTTAGACATTAAATAATTTAATTTATTTACGACACAATGGTGATTCAGTAATTACCGAATTAATGAAATATTAAAATAATTGATATTATAAATATCCAAATAAATGTAATTTGAGACTTTTTATGAACCCCACTAATCTAGGTTAATATGAAATATTATGATGGATTATATGAATTTATTTCGAAGTAATAATGTTGTTATGAATTTATCAAAAACAAAATACACAATAGTGTCAAAATTGACATAAAAGAGTTTTTAAAACAAATATTATATTATTAATTCATATTCTATTCCTAAAAATCTATGGTTCGGCCAAAATACTTATATCATGATAGGTGTATCATTAATGGACCACTTGGGGGTCTATTAAAAGTTTATATTAAGTTTATTAACTATATAATATGAACATACAAAGTGACATAGTAAATGAAAAACTAATTAACCAAGAGTTAAAACTAAAATATAAGGTTAATATAATGGCCCAAACCTGTCTAAAATCTATTGGTTGAAATTATTTCGAATCCTCCCCACATTATACTATTAATAATCCACTTTGGAGCCATTATAAACCTAATATGAACTTATTATAAATTAATACATTATGTTTTTCCGAAAGAGCCCCTCCTCCCCCTTATAAATGGACACCACTTCTAACCAATTCCTCACACCTCTAAAGACTTTTGGATCATCCAAACTCTTCCCATTTATGCTCCCTAAATCTCTCTCCTCCTCCTAGAAGCCTTACCATAGGCATAAGGCACTTCAAGAGTCCTTTTGGTTCAATCCAAATGGAGTTACTCAAATTAAAGGTAATGATTTCTCTTAGCTTCTTTTCTTTTATTTGACTTATCCAACCCCTAAACTCTTATTAATCATTTATTTTGTAAGAAAACCAGTATCCTAAAAATACTAGGATATTTTTATGAGAATTTTTTGAACTACACTTACACACGCCTCTATCTAATGGGAGAAGAACATAATGTTTCTGTGGATGGCAACCAAACGCCTCACGAAAGGATGATTGTTCAATTATCTCCTACCACCTCTCATGGTGGCCCTTATTATAGAACTGTAATTAAATATGATATTAATGATATTTATTTTATATATAAGCTTCTTTTATTACATTTTATATCATACCATTATTCACTTCATTTTGTATATATATATACGATAATTTCATTTCAGGAAGTGCGGACTACCACCCCCTCAAAGTGATATGACTCGTTCATACCATGCATGGAACGTATAAAGGATGGTGTTAATGAACATAAGTAACATATATAAGATATTATATTATAACTTAATAATAATATACCTATGTATCATTTGGTTCGGATTCCTTTTAAAATGAAAAATGAAATGGAAGCAGCGTTCATGCGTACGTACAGATTACCGTCTCCACGAACGCTATGAGATTCATTTCCCCATCATATCCATTCAAGAATAATTATCATTTTATTATTAAAAGTAAGGTTTAAGGACTTGATATAATTCTGGATATGAATAAGATACAACCTCTCCATAACAAACATGATTTACGTAACAAAGAATATAAAGGTAAACGAATCAGTTAACACCCGAAATGACGATAATACTATATTATTTTTAACAAAGAAACATTAAAAGATCATATATGATATAATATTTATATATAGGATTCTTGTATAATTTAATAAAAATTATTTAATTATTATACAGGAGGTTAACCTACACTCTATCATAGAAGAGTACAAGGTAAGGGGTTTTCATCTCACTCTTTATCCCTGTGAGATTCATACCATATTTCCACTATTACCTTTTGTATGGTGTATGTACATCCCATAATTGTATTCTTTGTGTAATACACTTTAACTTATGTGTATTTACATATTCATTGTATGATACCTCTTTCATGGGTTGTATGTTTCGTAAGTTACCAAATTGGTAAGGGTTAATTCTTCAATCTCGTTATTATCCCAGATTGTTTATGTGTACGTATTTACTGGGACATTTTTTTTCATCCTTGAACATTTTTCATAAAAATTATTTCAAAATGAATATTTTAAGGATTTTAGAAAGGTACTCTTTATCAAGATCAGAATTTTATATGTTTTAAATATTTATCTTTCTAAATCTTATTAATTAATGTCCATGTTTTCAAAATGATTTTAAGGATTTATTTATATGGACATGAATATTTTCAAAATGTTAATTCTTTTCAAAACATTCAAAGTGGTATAGGACTCTTTGATTCAAAAATGTCTCTAAATGACATCTTTTATAAATTGTATGACTTTTAAATGTTTTCATGAAAAAGGCATATTTCTCTCAAAGAGTTTTACAAATTATTTTCATCTATGAAAAAATCCTTTAATGAGTTTTAAACTTGTTTTGAAGTTGATTTATCATGATACAAATCTTCCATATTGTGTTGAAGGTTTTGTGATATGTTTGATTATGGATGTGTTATTTTTATACCGTTCCTGGTTTATAGGTAAAGTATTGACATTTCGTATGCTAGTTTTAATACGAATATTTATGTTATGTTTATACCTTTTCATATGAGGAATGCATTGGACTTAGTAAGTGACGGGTGGATCCCGCTATAGCTCCCCGATTCATCGGTAGGTCTCATGAGACAAAATAGTGTCTTGGCACGAGGCCTTGACAAAATCTTATTCGTAGTCTTGGCACTAGGCCTTGGCTACGTTGTTATGATAGTCTAGAATTATGCATTTCGTCATTTTAAAAGTGGTTATTGATATTGAATGTGATTATTCGACTAGTAGAATATCCATGTGAATAAGTAAATGGAATTATTTCATTTTATCTTTTCCATATTATGCTTAAGTTAAAGTTTAAAAGGCTTTTGTTTTAGTTATACATTGCCTTAAATTTTTATGTTTATTTTTGAAAGTTTCTGCTATATTGTTATCCTTACTGAGCATCTGAGCTCACCCCTTTCAATGTTTTATTTTTCCCAGGATGTGAAGAAGTATTTTAAAAATGACCTGAAGGGATAGTATGAGGGGATTGAGATAAGATGTCATTTTAGTTTTTCACTTTATGATGTAGTTTTCACTTTATGATGTAATGTAAACTTTATGAATGTATCTAGTGATTCCAAGCCTACTAAACTAATCGGTCTTTCCAGACTTGATCTTCCGTGATCATGCCTATGTTACGTAACAATGCACTAACTCTGGGTAACTGGGGTCGGGGATTTAACTTAACCATGACAATATCATATTTTAACTTATTAAATTCAATATATTATTTAAATCCATTCTTTTATTGACGCCATTACGGTTTTCCCTTTGGTTATGCCTTATGACATGATTATGAAACCAATTTCCTTCCATGGGTAACCCTTATGTGTATTCTTTATGTTTGGTTCTTCATGTGGAACACATATTCATGAAAATGTTATTATGGTTGTGACTAGATAGCACTTCAACGCATTGGGTAATGTTTAGTCTCATGAGACGTCTTGTACAAGAATATGGAGTAAACATAATCCATTGTGGGACTTTTTCCACCAAGTGATATAGTCTTTCCTGTTATCCTTGACTCATGTTTATGTCATGATATATGTTTCTAACACATTCCTATAGTTTTATACTCATTGGATCCCATGTTCTATATGTTACAATTCCATTTTTTATTTACATGTAGTTTATTTTTATGTCATAATGTTATGTCTTTTAACCCATGTGCAATGCATTGTTTATATGTTTATTCCCTTACCTAACTTTCTAGATTATCTATTTGAGCATGTATTACCCAGGTTCTCTAATGCAGATATAAGTTCTCAATGGATGTTGGGAGCTCATTATGAAGATTAAATAAAAGATGATTTTATTTTGGTTCCATGTTTTCTAATTATGTACCCAGTCTTCCAAAGACACTAGCCCCTATGATCCCTAGTTTTTATTTATTGGATATTTATGAATAAAATCATATAATAATATATGTTAAAGGATAGGATCTCTATAATAATAACCTTTTAAATAAAATAAAATGTCAAATATTTAAACATGTAATAAACCGTTATGAAAAAAAACATAAATAAAATCTAACTATATACCCTTTTATAATATTATCATTAACATTATAGTCATTCTATAATTATGAATATTATCAATTTATATTAATTCAGATATAAAATATTTCATATTAATCAATATATCACATTTCCATGTCAAATTTTTGATTTTATATTAATTATAAACAATAATAATATAATGTCTATTATGTAAAATTTTTACGTAATCTACATATCATATATATGATAAATATTTAATATTTGATCATATAAAACATCAAAAAAATTATTTTCACTAAATAATGTCAAAAGATGGCCCTCATTTTATTTTGAACGATTTTTTAAAAAAATTATGATCAATTCATCATTTAAATATATTGTTGCAATATTTCATTATCCAAAACCCATTATAAATTATCGACAATGATTTCTAAACAAACACTTATATTTAAATATCATAATTTATTCCATAAAATGTTCTAAAAGGTATTTTGAATAACAAAATTTAATATTTGTGAAAAATGAATGTTTCATAATAAAATATTAAATTTTATAATCTATTTATAATTTAATAATTAATCTATAAACCCTTTATAAATTAGATTTCCAAAAAATAACATTCATAATGATTTATAAAAAATTTATATGTCATTAAGTTCATTAAATAATATAAAATCTATTTTTAAAAATCATTTATGTTTACCCTTACCTAGAATCCACATTTTTCATAAGGGTAAATAAGATTGGCCCTTACACATTGCATACCACGTAATGGTACTAATATTTTACCATAGCGTAAACCCTTCATATAAAGGTAAAACATAGATTAACCTTATGTGAACTACATCATGTAATGGTATAAAATTTTTCATAAAGGTAACTATATAAAGGCTTTTACACAAGTCATTAAAATATATCACAACCATTATGTACCACTATTTTGTGAAATGGTAAATTTAGGTGACCCTCGAATAAATCTGTTAAATTATGGTTAAGGTAAGATGACCATTTCATTGAACACCATGTATATGGATAAATCCCTGGATACCATTATATATTCTAACTATAAAGGGGTGAAACTGATTTTATGTATTTTTGTAAAAACTAAAAAATGCTACTTCGTTTTATGAATTATATTCATTTTAATGCAAGATTTCATAAATATAAATCATTATTTCTCTCTAATACAACTATTAGGATTCATAAAAATCTAATGAAATTTATTTTACATAATTTACGGAATTAGAATCCAAATTTGAGGATATCCCATACAAGAAATAAGAAACTGTGTATAAAACAAAATAATAAAGAACTATAGAAAATAAGTCTACCATGCTCTGAAGATCATTTGAAGCAACATCAAACTACATCTTATGGGTGTCATAAAGATCAAAATTGTGTAAAAAACTGTCCACATCCATGGTGTATCCATGGGTTGTGTTGAATCATATGAAATTTATTTGGTATAATTTATCTATTCCGGATTTGTTATCATGTATAATAAAAATAAGGAAAAAAGCACATATGTTTTATGGGATGTTTTCCCAAGTATAATAGTAATTCCCATACACTATCAATGCATGGAATTAGTTAAATATTAAATATAGGATGATCCTTTTATATTTTCTCAATTATTTATACATTTAAATTCATGAATAGTTACCTTGAAATGATTATGAAGACATATTATATATTTACACTCAAATATTATATCTCATATAAAACCTATTAAATATGGAATAGGTGTAATACCACTGGTATTGTGGTTTCATGCTGAAATCATAATTTATGAATGTTGTATGAATAAAAGATGCATCATGTAAATATTATTTTTATTCTAGTTATCAAAATGTGAAAAAATATAGCCATTTTTATCATATTAAAAAAGGCTTAGGACGTACCATCTCCTTCAATTTGAATTCTTATTAAATATATAAAGGTTCCTTTGTACATCATCTACAACTAAACCTTATAAGTAAAATTAAAAATGAAATAACCTACTCATTTTATTCTAACATAATTATCCAGTGAATATAATCATTATCCAATGCATTTGAGACCAATATTAATGTTATCCATCATCCAAAAAACAATTTAAGGACTATAATATATAAGAAAATGATAGAATATTTCTTTTTTATAATCAAGCATACAAAAATATACTTATCACCCCATAAGTAATACACTTTTGGATGTTGATATATCCATTTACTTTAAACCCAAATTTTTAAAAGTGAAATACCAAGAATTAAGGGAAGATAGGATTTTCATTGAAAAAATCATTTGATATTTTAAAGGAATCCAAATATCAAATAATTTTTATGGATTCAAAAAATGTTATTGACGTCCTATATGTCAAAAACATTCTATGTGTGCTTCGTAATTCATATCAAACATTTCATATGATATACAAAACATGATTCCTTTCGAAGACTATAGTAAAAATGTGAAAGGATTGGCAGACTTTTATTTTTAATTCAATTATTCAAATATTTACACATCTTACGTACAATATGTCCATGAAAGAAATACATTTTATATAAATCTTCAAAACCTTTTCAAACTAGGTTTTAAGATAAAATATATCTTACCTCAAGTCTGACTTACCAGGTCTTTCACTATCTTTATGAATAATAATGTTATGTTAATTATTTAATTATTTATGAATATTTTTCATTTTCATTATACTTTTCTTATTATTTTCTTCACTTGTAACCATGTTATACTTAATCACTTAAAAGATTAATTTTTATTTGGATATTTGGCTCATAAGTCCAAAATGACATTATTAGGTTGACTATGGTAAAATAAAAAATAATTATATAATTTACATAGTCATAATCATATTATAAATTTATTTTTTATGCATTGATTATAATTTTCTAAGAAACTATGTAATGTAGTTTTAAAAAACTAATTACGTTACGACATTGATATGGTAGTCTATATGGACACATGGGTAACATTTCCATTTTTCAATAAACGTCAAGGAAAGAAGTTAAGTATTATTTTATATCCCTTTAATTAATATTACATCATAAATATCATATTATTTCTTCAAAATCACAAATATATAACGACAATGTTAGTCAATGATGAAAAAACCAAACAGTTCATGAGGTGGTAGTCTATACGTACGCACGAGCGAATTTTTTTTATTTAGTGGTAAAGAAATATTTTAAAATGTTTTTTTACCATTATATAATTAAATATTTATCATATATATCATATTATTTTATTTTGATACATCATTGTGACAATTCATAAGAGGTGGTGATGAAAAATGAAATACAACATCCCGCAAGGTAGTAATATGAACGTACGCATGAAAGATGATTGTTTCATCGATTAGATGGATAAGTGGATGAAAAAGTTAATAAAATATAAAATAATAGAATTTTATTACATTTAATATAGTATTGTTATTATATAAAATTTTATGATAGGTTTTAATGAGTTAATGTAAGAAATAAAAATAAAACACTAAGCTTAGAACTATTCCTCTTCATCGGAAAACCTCAATATGTTTTTACATACATTTCTCAAATGATGGTGTTATGATAAAAAATGATATATAGGACATATTTAGGGATTTTAGTAATCGATTTGGGTAGGTATTACCCTAGATAAGTGGCGCTTTAAGTGTGTATAAAAGAGAAGAGATGGTTTACTTTTACAAGTGAGGAAGATTACACACATGGAAATTTTCCAATGATTGAAATATATTAAAGAATTAATTATTAAATGTGTCTCAAAAATGACTCATATTTGAATAGAATATGAAATAGGTATGAAAAATGACCTCTAAAATATGATTTACATGAGATTTTAGAAAATTTTAACCCAAATCATTTTATTTTCATCCTTTTTAACATGTTCTAAATCATACAATGGTAATTGAATTTTATATAACCCAAAAAAAAATGAAACATTTTAAAAAATAGAAAACAAAATTCATTTCTCTTAGAAACCATTATTTTTTACTATTTAACTAAATATAAAATTTTTCAAAAAAAATCCAAAAATTAATTTTAATCTATATGTTGAAATTTTTTCTCAAAACATTTCTCCATTTTGTCAAATATAATTTCAAAGTGTTTTATAAATTGATTATAATAGTCACACAAAATTTAAAATAAAAACCATTTTTTGAGAAAATATTTTTTTATAGAATAAAATGAATTTATTTTCATTGCATGCCTAATGAGCATAATTAAATGAATGTTAATTCATAAAATTAGATATATATAATATAATTATTTCAATTAAATAATTTATTAATTGTGATAAATTTAATTTATTAAGATAAAAATATAGTGTTTACATAAAAACAGTTTTATAAAAAATTGCTCTTTTACCTTCATAATATGTTATCTTCATTACCAACCAATTAATAATCAATAAATGGTGGATTATAAATTTTAAAAAGGCATTAATTATATATATATATATATAATATTATTGTTTTCCCTATTCATATCTCCCAAAACAACGACAAGGTTATAATAGTAATTGTTAAATAATAATATTTCTATAGTAAATAATGGTTTATTTAAGCTCATTTTTTGTATACCACATGACATAGAATATATTTTTTAATGAAAATAAGTTCTAAAATCATGGGGTAATAAATTCTACCAATTAAATAAATTTCATCCTCCCAATTTTCTCTTGGGTCACATAAAATGGTTTTAAAAAAATTAACCTTAATCACAAGGAGTGAAAGATAAAACCTTTGATCCTTAAAGGTAAACCTTTTAAATAATTTAAAATGACTTTGTTGAAAACACACAACATTAAAAGGGATAATAAAATAAAATTTTGGAAAAAAGGAGAATAGAAATATGACTTGTGTTTCGTGTGAACTAGGTACATGACATGTAATCAATTCGTGTCATGAACTAATTCATAACCTATGTGTGGTGACAATTAAACATTTTTTAACATATTAATGGTTTGTAATTGTACAGTGGATAGTTTTCATCCAAGCTTCTTTGAAAGACCTTTAACCACCTCAGATGCCTTCCCAACTCATGTAAATCACTCAAAATACCATTTTAACAAGATTAAACATGTAATACACTTATTTAAATAACATAAATACCAATACATTAGGTAATTTTCCCCAAACAATGTTCTCCTTATCCAAATAATAATCATCCACCATGTTCTAATGAAAAAAAACTAAAAGAGTGACCTAAATGGAAAAATGTGGGATCATACAAACTCTACATCATATAATATCTCATCCTTGAGAAACATTATGATTCATTATGGGGTCTTAATGAATAATTTTGGCCATTATGTGAGAATATCATACTCCCTCTACTAGGACTCCTCTTAAACACACACATGAAGCCACTACACTCAGACCAGATGAATACACCTACCCTAGAGATACATCTCACTATGGTCCACAATTTGTATCAGATTCTACTTAATGGACATATTAACACAAATATCTATGTCCTAAATGTATACCAAATGATAAGGGTTGGGATAATATCTCTAAAGCTATTACACATGAAAAAGGTCGTTCATGGAATTGTTGTACTGTGGAAGGGATAATAAGTACCCCACTAGATTAAACTTATCCAGTAACATAAATGGCCTAATAAACCTAGGCGTTAGCCTCCCTTGTTTCCAGAAATGAGATTTCCCCAACCTAGGTGACACCTGAAAGAAAATAAAATGACCAACCTCAATCTTTATACGACATCTATGATGGCTAGTGAACAATTTATTCCTAATTGTCATGGTCACGAACCACCACCTGATAAACTGAACCCACTAAGATGTCTCCTGCATGAGATTAATCCAACAAGAACTGAATCGCCTACCTCTAACCAGTGAATAGGTGAATGGAAAGACCATAATAAAATTACTCAAAGGTTTCTATATGGAAAAATTATTATATGTTTTTAGTATATGGAAACTGCATTTGTTCCATATTCTTCTCCCATGAATCACTAAAATTCAAAACAGAGGCTCATAACATATCCTGCAGGAAATGAATATCCTGCTCAGATTGACCATCGATCTAAGGAGTTTATTATTTCCTCAAAAGAAACTATGATACAATATCAACTTAAATACACTTCTGTAATCGTAACATAAAACAAGGATATCTATATGAAATGATACTCCTTAGGAAATCTGGCATCCAAACTATATTTAACACATAGAGACTACCCAAATCATCAACAGTGAATGTCAGCCTGGTAGGAAAGAAGTGGGATACTTTCTTCAGTCAATCCATTACACTCGTATTGAATCATTATTATGGGGTGTCCTATGTAATCTTGCCAAAACATTTTTATTGACATCATCCCATTTATTGCCTCATTCTTCATCTTTTGGCTCAAATAATTATCAACTACTTTTCCCTTTTCTAATTTATAATCTAACTCAAAGTTGAAAACCCGCATATACTTGACCAATCCCTTCTATCAAAGGTCCATTTCCCACAATGAAAATACGTGTTTTGGGATATTTTGATCTGTGTACACCAAAAAAACTCTCTCCCATAAGATAATGTCACCAACATCTCTAGAAATGTATCACCATAGTTATCTTTAGATCATTATTACTGTAATTCCTCTCATGTGGACCTAGTTGTCTAGATCCCTAAGCAACCACTAAATCCTCCAATATCAAAACATATCCATGTCAAATTCGAGATGCATCACAGTACACAATATAAGCATTACCTAGAATAGGTTATGTTAAGATAGGAGTAACGTTCAACCTTCTCTTTATCTCCATAAAAGTTCACTCACATGATGCCAACCAAAGAAAAATCACCCCCTTCATGGTCATCTCTTACATATGTTCTTCCAAATAGTAAAATTCTAGATAATGCATCCATAATAACTACATAAACCCAAAAACCCCCATATCTCAAAGATATTGTTAGGCCACTCCCATGATACCACAACTATATCTTTTTTTGGGTCCACTGAAACTCTAACCTCTAAGATTACATGACCCAAAAAGTTTACATTATCAATCTAGAAACTACATTTGGTTTGCATGGAAAAAATCTGATGCTCCCTTAAAATAATCAAGATGATGTCATGATGTGTGGAAAATCATCTACTGACTAGGAGTACAAAAATATTTCTTTTGAAAAAAACCCCAGTAAATTAGTCCAAAAAGGATTGAGAGATCTGATTCATCAAAACCAAGAATACCACATATTTGTTTTTCAACCTAAAGCGAATAACGACAAATTCATACACATTATATATACACATAAAATGAATTCAGAGTTATGTATGATAGCCTCACCCTCAAATAGTGGTATCTTGATCTCAAATAGATCTTAGATAATACCATAACACCTCCTGGCTAGTAGAAGAGATAATTAACACACATAAGGGTATATTAGTTCTTAACCATAATTGGGTTCAATAAATTATAATCACCATTGAAGTGAAAGATACCATTAGCCTTCTTGGAAAAATAATGGAGAACCTCATGGAGATGTACTAGGTAAAATGAAAGATTTATCATCATGATCTTATAGATTAACTTTCAACTCTCAGTGCCCTTTTAGAGCCATCTTGTAATATTGGATAGAAACCATATATTCCCTCAAAACCAACTGGATTGTGAACTTGATTTACTGCTTGGGTTGTAAATCAAAGAACTCATCCAGAAAAAAAAATCATAAAAATGCTCTTCCATGAAATGAAAATAATATGAATACATTCCATCATCATCCAAAACAAGTCTTACTATTTTAGCCATGAGACAATCTAATCTACATTTATTTGGTCATGTGTGACTAGACTAAAAATCCCACTCACCCTCGTGAGAATAGATTCCTCTTTCTGGTGACAGAAATGTAGTTCTCCTTTAGTAATATTTAATATAATCATAATATAATACTATCTAATCCATATAAACAATCATATTTAAACATGTCATTTTTATCCCAAACGGTTCCCACAAGAAATAGTAACAGTCAATATCTAGAGAACATGCCTTGAAACATTTGATACTCTCTAACCACACTCCCAATGATATGTCAATGGTTAAAGAACCATCCAATATTTCCACAAAAAACCCAAACACATTTCAATATAGTGCATATAAAATTGAATTTGATGCTCATGTATCATTCTAAACACAAGAAAGGGTCGATGATACAAGAATCATACCTCAAATAGTAGAATGTCTTGTATCCACAATAGCTTGATTATTCTACATAGAATTTAGTGGACTCAACCATATACCATGGGATCTAGAATCACTTTCTTATGTAATTACCTCTACCTAGTACTTCCATTACTACACTTGGGTACCAAGTACCCTTCTTCAACCTGAGAATCCTATGGAACTCCATCTATCTATCTTCTTAGGAGTAGCTAAGTCATTCCCAGACTCCAGTACCTATCCTGATCCCCATCCACTACTATACTATGAGAATTTACTAATTTTTTTTGGATTTTTCTCATCTTACCATTAGTATAGAACTATAATGAAGGGTACCGAGACTAATTCCTCTTGTGTCCCAACATGAAACACTAATAAAATTACAACAAAACATATTCCTAAGTGAATTACTACTACCCTGACAACTCTTTCCACTATTATCATGGAAAAACAATCATAGAAGAGCTTATTTCAACCAGAAGATGACCTTCTAGCTTTCCTTGTTGAAATAGCCAAGCGGCTACTTGGGGACTCTCTTAGATTCCCCTCCGTGCTGAGTGCCTGATTCATAACATTTGAATATGAACATAGATAAAAAACATTCACTTATAACCTAATCATTTAGTGAGTCTGTTCCTAAAAAAATCGTTATCTTGAGATCTCTCCAACAGCTAAAGATGGAGAAAAGTGTTGTTGGTCAGTGAAACATTCAATATTGTCCATCAATGACCAGCCCTCCTATGTCAGATACATGATATTTTATGTCTTCTCATACCTTAGTGTATCTAAATATAATTGGATCTATAACTTCTCCTTTAATAACTTCCAAAATATCTCTTCATACTACACAACATGCTATAAAATATTTGACCAATGCTTGGAAGGTTCATATAGCATATATGCATTAAGATTCACCCTCCTATCAGTAGGTGTATCCTGGTGATTGAAGGTCATCTGTATGGACCCAATATGGAACATAGTTTATTGGGGGCCTACCTCCTTAATGAATATATGTGGATGATGCAACAAAAACTCTCTCATCAGCACAGACATCGAAGGCATGGTGCAGAAAATCTCCCTTTTCATGGATCACATAACTATAATAAAGTTGTCAAGATGCTAAACATCTTTCTAATCATAAAGAGCTACAGGAAGCTCAGAATTAGATGTTTTATGATCCTTTTTATTACCAATATCCGAATTCTCAACTAGAATATGATGTGGAGTAATTTTCTCTACAAGATAAGCACACTCCTTAGAACACTAGATATAAAAACAAGGTAAACCTCAACAAGTTACCACAATAAAGGACCACAACTTTTGGTCTCTATAAAAATGGCTTATAAGTTTTTTAGCATGAAATAATAGTTCATTTCATTTCTATTTATCAGTTATATTATATATCTCATTCTATAGTTTATATAAAAAAAATTAACACATTCATTAAACATATCTCTATCATGAACAATGCATGGAAAAATATATTCCTACATGACTATCATGATGAATAAATACTCATCTAATACCATAGTGGTCCATGAGTGGAAATATCAAAAAAAGATTTTCATGAAACAATAAAATCACACAACATCTGAATTGCCTAGGGTGAAATAATGTCAACTGTAACAAGTGCATAGAATAAAAAACAATCACATCCCTAGGATCTTGGATTTTCCACCATACATGGTTTAGATACTCCCCTGA
Organism: Viscum album; assembly: GCA_963277665.1. Lineage (NCBI taxonomy): Eukaryota > Viridiplantae > Streptophyta > Magnoliopsida > Santalales > Viscaceae > Viscum > Viscum album. Next base: position 1,224,801,743 of record OY728127.1, on the reverse strand, counting down.
AAAAGATCAGTATAAAGTACTAAAACATCCCAGTCTTAGTTTTACCTTTAATAAATAGTATGGAATTATAAAAGAAAAACTTCCTCCTTTGATGACACAATATAACGTCCCCTGGTCCATCTCTCTCTCATGCATCCAAAACATGTCGGTTATGGGACCTCAATTGTGTCTCCTCGTATACCAAAGTATATCAACTAGAAACAAGGGTGTGATATGAATATTGGGTGGACTATAACCCTTAGTATATAGTAAAATAAATTGTAATAGTCCCTAATAATAAATATCATAGTGATAAGGAATAGCAGAAACTATATCTCATATAGTAGTAATGGAAAGGAGAAACCAATAAACCAAAAATAATGAATCATGTAATCATAAGATGAAATGTATCTAAATTCGAACTAAAAACAATACAAATAAATTAATTATATGATACCAAATAATCTCAAAATTCCATGGTCTCTAACCCCATGTTGAACACATCTCCAAATGTTGTCCCATCCAAAAAGGAAAAAAAATCAGCAATAAGGTCCCTCACCCTTGTCCTAACATGTATCCATGTAATCCACTTGGGGTACAAATGGTGGCCCAAATAAGGTGTGAGTAAAACTAAGTATGTTGAAACTGTCGTGTCTAAAAATCTAATATGATTGTAAGTATATGAAATAATGAAATAAAAAAGGTATATTGATTAATCAATTAATATAATTTATAAAACAACCTAGTTCAGAACCATTGAAGAATGTCTCTGAGAATGTAGCACAACAATTCCAAACAAAACAAATACCAGGGTAAAAATAAAACCAAAGATAGAGAAATATTTTTAGTAATTTTATTCTCTTTACATAGAATTACAAATAATCATTTCACCATGTAGCATTGGGCATATCCTGTTGTATAGATCTTTTAACATGTACCACTGGGTCAAGTCCACTATATAAGAATTTTAGTATGTTTCCCAATGAAAATATTACTATATAAGAATTTCATCCTCCATGAAAGGCCTTATATATAAGTATTTAAAAAAATCATTGGTCTTAACCCTTTATATAATCATATCAGCATCAAATCAACAATTCATAACAGCTAGGATATCACAATATCACATCATAAATCTCAATACATAATTATGTAAATTACCATTTTTATTTCAAATTACACTTCCATTCTTATATAAAATTTTCAATAGCTGAAATAAATGCCATAATTTATCCCTTATGTTTATTTATATCAAACAATCACCTACAATATCATGTAATTCCAGACACACTTTAAACTATTAGTGAAGTTCTTCTTACTCAATGGTTTTCTCACTCAACAGGTATCCATAAGGCAGGTTTCATTAAAAATTAAACCAAATTGAATCAAAAAAATATTACAATCCATGATTCACCATTATTTAATGGATAAATTAAACATAGAACGTGTTATGTCAAGGAAATCTGCAATATTTCGTATACTTCACAATTTAATAGATTGTAGGGTTTGGTTTCACCCCTACCTTTATCCACAGATTTATAAATTCATCAAACAAGAACCAACAGTAATAAAATAGGATAGGAAGAACACAAGAAGGAACAAAGATCAAACTAAATCATGATAAAATCCCAAAACAAATGAAATTAATAGATTTACACCACAACGACAAAGTAATATAGGATAAGTGAGGTAATCCTAAGAAAAAAACTCCCCATTGATCAAATGTGTAATCATGACATCTGAAATGAAATAGGAGACTCCTAAATCACCTAGAAATCATCTTATTCTTGATATGGAGAAGACGAACTAGTGAAATGAAATAAATTCTATGAAGGGAAGGTCATAATATCATTAGAGAAGAGAAATACATGTTGTTTAACCCTTTCACATGCCAAAAAATGCATCACCTCAGGTTAAAATTTATATTGATCAAACATTACAATACATGAACTGATTAAATTATGTGTAACCACATCAAGTCATGAATCAGTTCACAAACTATTTCTGGTGACAATTACTTGTCATGTAACATATAAACACTATGTAATTGTCTTGTGGACAATTTCCATCCTAGCTTCTGTGAAAGAGCCCAAAACACCTGTGAAGCCATCGAAACTCATGTAAAAACCTCATAATACCATTTTAACATGTATATAATAGGACTCCATTAATTCAAAAAAAAATATCCTGGAACATTAGTTCATTTTCTCCAACAAATTCTCTCCATCTCCAAACAAGGGTTAGCCACAAAGGTCAAATGAAAAAACTCAACGATGGATGTACCTTGAAAACGGTGGGATCCTACACACCATGTTATTTATTCCTATATCCAATATTATAATATGTAATATCATCACTTTTTATGATATCCTATATTATATACCATGCTACAAAAAACTCATATCATTTTTTATGACATGCATTTCCATATGAAGATGCTAACTATTTTCATCATAATTCAATATAATTTCATCAATAAAAGGAAATTTTTATTTTTTGATACCACTATTAGGTTTCAAATGATTGATTAATAGTTAATCAACACAATAGAAATTATTGGAAATAAGAATTCCCAAGAATAACATACATTAAAACCAAAACTATTTATATTGTAATTGAAGAATAAGTACCTTACATCAAGGATCAATGTTGTTGTTTTCTTTGATCAATGAATGAATAACAAAACTAGAAATATCCAAAAGACTCTACCCTTAGAAATGTATCAATATGGTTTAATTTAATCACCCAAATGGTTTGGTAATGTCTCTTAATACCTACTAAAATATCACTTGTATTGTATCAATGGTAAGTCCTACTTTATATAGGCTTCGAGGATGCATCAGGATTTCATTCATGTACTCGTGTGTTTCATAAAATTATATGTAAATGTATTCAATTTCACTTATTTTATCCTTTTATAATTAAATTATCACTAATGTTTCTTGAAATAAAGATAGCTAGTGTGGAAGATATTATTCATGTTAACATTCAACATTCAATTTCCTAAATTAATCCTACCATATGATTAACACACAACACTGATCTTATGACATGTCCATATAGTACCATATGATATGGATTTAATGAAATAGTATGATATCATTATATTTAGCCTTATAATATATAAAACAAACAACATACTATATTATTTGTTTTCAAACATAAAATAACACAATAAATATATATATTATCTTATATGTTATATTCTCAACACATCTCATGCATATAATATTTAGATCATATCTCCTTTAAAAACTTACCTCAAGTGGTGGTTTTATAGATATTGGACTCTCATTTCCAAAATAACATCAAAAATACAATATGTTTAATCTCAAAATAATGTACCCATAGTCAAGCTAAATACATAAGTCATCCTATTAAAATATTTTTAATCATAACCATCAACATAATATTTACTCTATCAATATGATCATTTCCTTCCAATATACATTTATCATATGATCAATTTACTTATACCAGTAATCATGAAGCTACACTCTATATAAGAAGAAACCTCAAGGGAGAACCATAAACACTTTATCAACACAAGTAGCCAATATCATCATCACATTGAACATTGTGGAGGATAAAATTCACTAGATCAATATACTATAGTCAAATTAGTAGTCTATAAAACATCGAGCTAAAATCAATAAAAATTAGTTATCCAATAATAGGTACATAATTAACCATAAGATAATAGGAACATAAAAGGAAATAATCTTAGAATACACTACCCATATGTAATTTTTAAATTAGAATACTGGAATATCATGAAATACTTTTTTATGTAGTCAAACAATATTTAAGGTATAAGGAGGAATCAAATGATATAAAATCATAATCACATGTTATTAATACATTGATGATAAATTATACACAACATCAAGGTCAATTCATATCCCTATAAATCCAAATTTTACATTTAAAAAATAGAATATTAAATTAATTAATTCATATTACTCTCTTATGTTTTTCCATTCTTTATATTGTATATAAAATCATTAAATCCATGTATATTGTTGAATTTTAGAATTATAAAATGTATCATAATTATAATCTTAATCTTTGTTCTGATAGAAATAACCTCAAAAATCACGATTATCAAAGAAAGCCCCAAGATTTTCAAGTGAAAACCTTTGTTTGAAAATTATTTAAGTAATTTTTCCATTTTTTGACTGAAAATCCGTTAAATTTGGTTGATATTATGATACAGATTTGAAAGTTATTAATATAATTTGTTTTAAAAAAATTGGATAGTTTTTGTGTAACGTCTTGGATTCGGGTGCCACCCAAAGGTGCCCCAAACCCAGTTGGTCACATGGCCTCAAGCACATTTCCCCGAAAGCTAGAGGCTGCCAACTAGCCGTGAGGGAATTGGATGAGATAGTGGGGAAACTATTCCCTCATTGGAATAGTAACATAGTAGAATAGTACATAATAACCAACAACAGAATCTATAATACCATACAACATGTAAATAGTGGAAGACTGATAGTAAATAAACAACTATAGCACATATATAAATGATTCATGTCACATATGTCTAAGAAAACTGCAAAACAAGTCACAATGCTAAAAATATTGTACTAATCCACATAAAAATAAAAACAAGTAAACTCTGACAACATTGCAAGCCTCAAATTGGCATCATGTTGTCTAGCACCACAACAATCATGTACCTAAAGTAGAAGGGAGATTTCCCTGATCTATACCTTCAACCATATAATCTTTTTGGGTCCAAAAACATGACTCAAGCAGGGTGTGAAATGAATCCCAATAGGCAACCACCACAAGATCTGTGCATAACTATCCTTAGTATATATTGAAGGTAATAATGGAAATGTATCCAAGAAACTAGGAGTACAAAAAAGTTAACAATCCTGCAATTTCCATGTACATTCATTAACATCTAATATTCAACATTAAATCAAGTATCACAAAAAGGTATCTTAAATGAATAAAAGGTAGGACTAAATCCACGATTTATCTATGGCTTGGTAGAAACGTCACAAACACTCAATATTTACATTAACCCTCTGGGTTGATCACACAATCTAACCCCTCTGGCTATGTAATGAAATAAAAAGGAAAATAAACTCTGAGGAAGCAATCACTGTCAATTCCTCCAATGGTCTTTCCACAATAACTACAAACTCTTTGGGGAAGCACTCAACATAAATTCCCAATGTGGTCTCATAACGTGAATTATAACACTCTGAGGGAGCACTCATAATCAATATCTCATGTGGTCTCATAGCGTGAAATATAATAGACACTATGGGGAATCACTCAATGTCAATTCCCCCTATGGTCTAGATACACTAATTTTTCAGAGTCCTATGTAATTAAATCATGCATATACAATATAAAATATCCCAAATTAATCTCACTAATACATGTATAAACAATTCAAATTCATACCAAAATCATTTAACAAGAAGAAAAAGACAATCAATTCCAACCTATTATGCTAGGTAAGAAAGAAAGGTATGCCTAATAAGAAACCTGGACCAAATGGCCCCAAACATTCAAACAAGGAAACGCACCCATGGGGTGTTCCTTAATCATGAAATTTCACATAATATCACATCAGAAGACCATTAATACATCACCCATTCTAAGGAAGATAAAACCTGGTTCAATTTCCTTAACCTGAAATACTAGAAGCATGTTTAATTGGCATGTTTCCATATAAAACTCAAAGAAAACCTACTAAAGGAAATAAACCACATACATCAATGATGAATGACTGATATTCTCTAGAATATCCCCCTGAATTGGCCTTGAATTAAGTACACCTACAAAAAAGTAAAAAATGTTCAACATCCAATAACTCTCGAACGATGAAGAATCAGGGAAAAGGGATCAATTATAAGGAAAAACATTTCAAGGAAATTCCAACACATCTGAAGATGATTGAGTTAGAGAATAGATGATGGATCTGTGACTCAGAGAAGAATCGGTAATTCAGTGTGCTCCTTCATGATGAATGGCTAGAAGAAGACGAATATGAGGGTTAGATGCATCCTAGGACTAATATGTAGAATAAAAGAAAAATTACATGGAGTGTACTGTTAATGAGCATGTCGTGTATTTACCTCATACAAACCTCGACATTATCTGTCTACCACATCACCCCACATGACCATTTCTTGAATATTAGACGCTAAAGACTCGATTGTACGTGGTAATAGGGTACACGGTGTGTACTCAGAAGTACACAATGTGTACTTAGAAAATTGCCAATTTATCCCATTTCCCTTAAAAACAACACAAAGATAGATCCATTCATGAAATTATGATTTGGGTTCTTAAAATTTTCACCTATAAATAAATTCTTCTTCGAATTTCCCTAACAAGGTGGAGAAAAAGTATCCTCGAATAGCTCCAGCCACTATGATAGCACATCGGTCTCACTCTCCCATGTCTTTTCATGTACTCACTCGTGCTACCATATCACATGTAATAGAGGAATAGACCAGTCATGGAGAACCTTGATGTAGTGATCCTCAATTTGAATAGGTTTCTCATCAAAAGATACATCCACCTCCAACTCAAACTCTTTGGGTTGAAAAAAGTGAGACAGGTTTGAAAAGTAACATTGTAGGTGAGAAATATGGAAGACATCATTCATAGCCTGGTACCTCTGAGGAAACTGCAACTAATAGATGAATGGTCCAACTCTTTCCAAAACCTCAAATTACCAAATGTATCTCGTTGAAATATTTCCCTATCTCATAATCCTCCTATGTCCCAACCTTGGTGTGACACGTAAGAAAACCTGATCTCCAACCCCGAACTCCATAGTTCATTTCTATCGATTTGAAAAAGATTTTTGGTGATACTGTACAATATCCATCCTCTTAGGAAAAAATTCCACCTACTCAGTAGTCTCTTGGACAAGATGAGGTCCCATCATAGCCGCCTCTCCTACCTCCAGCCGAAAAAGGGGCGATCGACATGGCCTACATTACAGAACATCATAAGGTTACATATGAATTGTCTCCTGAAAACTATTATTTTAGTAAATATCCACCAGGGATATGTGTCTCTCCCAAGAACCCCCAAAATCTAAGACACATGCTCGAAGCATTTACTCCAACACATGAATCATGTGCTCTGACTTGCCATTTGTCTGTGGATGATAAGTTGTACTCAGAAGTACCCATGTACCCAAATCCCATTATAGTCCCTGCCATACATGAGAAGTAAAATGAGAATCTTTTTCAGAAATGAGAGAGTATAGAACCCCATGCAACTATAAAATATCTCAGATGTAAAACCTTCCAAGGTCATCAACACTGAAGGTCTCCTTGATCAAAAAGAAGTGTGCATCATTCGTGAGCGAGTCAATGACAACCTAAACTATATCATTACCTTGAGGTGACTATGGTAACCAAGTCACGAAATCCATCAAAACATTATTCCACTTCCATTAAGAAATGGGTAACTATTGTAAAATCAATGTAGGTCATTGATTCTCCGCCTTCACCTACTGATAGGTGGAACATCTCATAACAAAACCAGCTACATCCCTCTTCAAACCTAGGCCATCAATACTGACGATGCAGATTTCAATACATCTTGGTAACACTAGGATAAACTGCCCAAGCTGAGGAATGATAATCTGGAAACAGATCCTCATTTATGACTGTTCATACCCATACACGCCCATGAAAACACAAGACCTCATCCTTACCTATGGTCCACCCAGGAGTAAGGTCCTCACCTGACAGACTTTCCTGTAGAACTAGTCCTTCGAAATCTAATATGTTCCACATTCTCAATCGATCCATAATGGTAGGGGTAACATCTACAGAAGAAAGAAATTTCTTCTCATGTCTGTCGTTCACCTCCAAATGCATCTCAGAGAACATATCCATAAGCTACCACTCACTGATGGCCTCCTGAACTACATGTATCTGAGTCCTCCAGCTCAACACATCAGCCACTGTATTGCTTTTTCTAAGTGTATAGGAATGATCAATGTCAAAATACTATAGGTACTCAACCCACATATGCTATCTCAAATTCAGATCACACTAATTAAATATATACATGAATCTTTTGTATCCAGTGGGAACCACAAAATGCACTCCCAAAAGATAATGTCTCCAACATCGTAATGAATGTACAACTATAACCAACTCGAGATCGTGAGTTAGGTAATTCCTCTCATGTGGACTCAACTGCCAAGACCCATATGCAATGACTCCTTCACCGTACATAAGCATTTCTCCCATCCTTATACCTAATGAATCATATTAAACACTATACGTTTTTCATGGTTCTAGAAAAATAAGTATTAGTGCTGAAGTCAACCTCCATTTTATCAACTAAAAGGTTTACTCACAAATATTTTTCCAAAATTACATTTCACCCTTCTTATTCAGTCCCATCATTGGTTCTACTAAGCGTGAAAAGTCTTATATAAAGCTTTTATAGTATCCATCCATCCCCAAAAAACCTCGTACCTCAATGATTTTCTTCAACTTCTCCCAATAAACTACTGCTCTCACCTTTTTTGGGTATACTGGTACTCCAATCTCTGAGATAACATGACCCAAAAGTGAAATTTTGATAGCTTACCATATAATTGATGCTCTCTTAGTGTACTCAAAATGTTCTCAAGATGTATAGCATGTCATCTCGACTGTGAGAGTACACCCTGATATTATCCTTGAAAAAAACCATGAAGTATTCCATGTATGGATGGAACACTCGACTAATCAGTGCCATAAAAACTACAAGCGCATTCGTGAGACCAAATGGCATAACCACAAACTCGTATAGACCATACCTGCTTCGAAAGGCTGTAATAGGTATATCTGATGTCTAAGGTGAAACTAATGATAACTAGATCTCAATTCAATATTTGAGAACACCTGGGATACTAGAAGCTGATCAAAGTGATCATCAATACTTCACAAAGGATATCATTTCTTGACAGTCAACTGGTTCAGCTTCTGATAATCCACACAATTTCTGAGGGTATTTTCCACCTTCTTCGCAAAAAGGATAGGTGAAACCCAAGGAGGAGTATTGGTTCAAATGAAACCCTTTTCCTGTAACTCGTCTAATTGCTTCTATAGCTCCTGTAGCTCTGGTGTAGCCATCCTATAAGGAGAAATGGACATTGGTTCCTCTCCTAGAATATGCTCAATTGAGAAATCTACCTCTCGATCCATAGGTAATCCAGAAATTCATCTTGAAAGACATCCTTAAAATGATCCACCACTGGATGAAAGTCCATCCATGAAGTCCCATGGTCATCCAGATATAAACAAGATATCTGGGCTATAACTCCACCCAACCCAAGATTCTTGGCTTTCGCTCTTCTTACCTAGACATCCCATTCTTCATTGTATAGAAAAGAACGACCATTTGGTGATGTGAAACTCACCCTATAGAAATCGTAGTCAACAACGTCCTCGAAGAAGAATAACCATTCCATCCTAATAATGAAATTGAAGCCTGTCAGTGGAACCCACCAACCTCAAGAGGGCACCCCTTGCACTGACACACACTAGCTGTTATAATCCCCAACGGAGTTCTTGGCATCATAACATCCTCAAAAGTAATGATATAGTGATCATGTCTCTCTAAAACAGAAACAGATATAAAATAATGGGAATCCTCTGTATCAAAAAAGAGTAGTTACTAAAACTAAGGCAACTATAATCGTACCTCTAACTGTAGAAGGTCCGGGATCCGGATCATAATGGGTCTGCCCCATTGAAAAAGTTTGACCTCTACCATAGACCTGTGGCCCTACCTAACTATCCGGAGCAGATCCACCATGTTGACGCTGATACCGTGAGTCCACACTACCATGGCTATGGGTACCTCCTTGTCCTGAACGGCCAGATGAACTCCAGTTCACGGAATGAGGAGAAACTGGTAGTCCTACTCCCGAATGTGGATTCCTAGAAGAACTCATATAGCTAGCTGGTAGTGAGAAAAACCAGTAAAAATGATGATGATGGACAATCTTTTTGTAATATCGACATTCGTCTGGGTCTCTCAGACACTGAGGTATCATATTTCCACTCTTCTCACACTGGTATCATACCACCTAGCTAAGTGATGGAGTATCCCGTCTATTCTGATCTCTACATGTAGAGTCCCTAAAAATATTCCTACTATAAGTCAGATGAGTTCTAACTCTAGAGGTCAAACCGCCATGGCTCACAGCTCCATACTTCCTCAGAATACACTCGGTAATCAGTACAGGGTTGACTATTGATGATATGTAATTGAACATGATGATGTTCACTTGGGATCAGATGTCATATCAGAGACCATCCTGAAACTTTGTCGCAATAAATAGCTCATCACACTCCAAAAGGGTGTAATGTGTTGTAGATATGTGAAGCATTAATAATACTCCACGGCTGAAAAAGTTCCCTATTAAAGGCACATGAACTCTAGGTCTCAGTCGGCCCACACTGTCTCTTAGAAGAAATGGTAATAGAAGGTCTCCAGGAACTCATTACAAGACACAACTTATTGGTGCCCCTCCTGTGAGATAACATCCCATCATCTCTTGGTGGAATCCCATTTCATGTACGTATCATGTTTCACCCTCCTCTCTGGAGGCATCTCGAGATGCTCAGTGATACACATCTTGGATTCCAACCATGACTATACAGCTGGAGGTCCTCTATCCCCTAAGAATGTGGGAGGATGTTTCTGCTGAAATACTCATGTCAACTCTTCCATAGTTGAGGAAGGATGTGGTGCTCCCTAAATGGTATTCATAAACCTCATGAAGCATTATTGGAACTGTTAATCATCTCCTCTGTCCGGTATAACCACTGGTTAGGAGGATTTGCTGGTAGTCCATGATCTACCATTTCTAGTGTCTGATCGTTGCCCTGTATCTGGCATACAATTGTAGGATGTCTTGGTGGAATGACTCTGCAAGGTCAATTGCACACCTTAGTTCAAGATTATCAAGGACTGAAACATATAATTGAAATAAATTAATAGGATAAGAAAACATTCATGTTTTTTTAAAAAGGGTTACACTGTGTGTATACTCTCCACACGGTGTGTTCCCTTATGTTTTAACATGGATGTGTACCTCTTCCAACCCTGGTCATGTATCAACCAAGCACACGGAGTTTTCCTCCTGTGACATAGTGTGTACTTGAATCACCCCCACCCCCTCTGCCTGAGTTCCTCTACATGGCTAAACACACGGTTCTCTCTTGAGTAATACTACACAACGTGTTCACCCTAGACACGATATGTACCCCTTAAGTTCTAACCACCCATGTCATTAGTCACATGGTTATATACACGATTGACTATACTTGGTGTGTAAGAATAGGACACGTCATGTAAAACCTATGTATCCTCCACCCGTGTTGTTAGTCACATGGTCGGATACATGATCTCTAACACACGGTTTGTACACCCAGTACACTGCATGTTCCTCCAATCATTTCCCAACCCCATGTGTCTACCCACATAGTTACTCACACAGTTAAAGAATACATGCAGTGTACATACAATACAAGATGTGTACATAAGAAAAGTTGTTGCTTCCAGAATAGGAGAACATGTGGTGTTTGTTCTTAAAACAACACACTATGTTTTCTGGGTTTCTAAATAATAGGCCTTTGAAACATCTCCAGAACCATTAAAAACATAAATTCTTTTCCAAGGAATGAAACATTCTGACCCGTGAGATCCCATACTCCCACAAACCAATGTTTAGAATCTGTTTTCATATCATAACTTGACATAATTCAACTAATGTTCGTACATGATCCGCAAAATTTTAATACTAGAGGGCCCATAACACCTCATGAAACATATTAAGGCATCCATCCAAACTAAACATTACATATTCCAATACCTTATCAAATTAGTAGGTATTCTGCTATGGAATCTATCATAATAACATGCATATTTATCACAACATATATCATAGCAACATTCAATCTGTAATTCACCCTAAATGGCATGAAAAGAATGCAGGACCTGTGATCTCTAGAAAGTTCATATTAGATTCATGAGATGGAATACCCTCATTACATCGGGTTGCAATAGAAATAGAACCTTAGTAATATCAATGATAACAACATAAAACATGTGAATCACCTGACGGTGAAATAAAATCAACTGTAATAATTGAAAAACCAAAAAAAATGAAATATTAGAGGTATATTGGATTTTCCATACACAGAGGTTAGCTACTCCTAAGCACATATTGTTTCCAACTATCCATTTCTTCCTATCATTGTCTATAGACTCCAAATAGTAAGACAAAGTAGAAAAAAACACATCTTATACCACTTTGTAACATCTTGGATCTGGGTGCCACCCAAAGGTGCTTTGTACCAAGTCTATCACATGGCCTCAACAACATTTCCCCGAACGCCAAAGGATTCCGACTAGAATAGAGGGAAATGTGTGCGATAGTGGGGAAAATATTCCCTCATTGGGAGATTAATACTGTTGAATATTAAATAATAACCAACAACGGAAGATATAATACCATAAAACAAGTAAACATCATAAGGATGATAGTTAATAAGAAACTGTAGCATATATATAAATGATTCATGTCACATAGGTCTAAGAAAACATCCAAAAAAATTAATAATGTTGGAAATACAATACTAATCTAAAGTAAAAAAGAAAACAAGTAAACTCCAACTACATCACAAGCCTCATCTTGGTTCTATTATCTCTAGCGCCACATCACTCATGTAACAAATATAGAAGGGAGATTTCCCTTATATATACGTGCATCAATATAATATATTTGGGTCCTAAAACATGACCAAAATAGTGTGTCAGACGAATCCTAGTAGGAAACTACCACAAGATCTATGCCTAACTATTAGTGAGTATATGTAGAAGGTAATAATGGAAATGCAGAAAAGAAACTAGGAGTACAAAAAAGTAAACAATCCTACGGTTTCCATTTACATTCATTAGAATATACTGTTTAACATTTAATCATTTAAGTTTCATAAGAAGGTATCTCAAAAAACTACCTACCAAGATTGAATCTAAGATTCTTCTTTTTCTTGGCAGATACATCACAAAGACTCAATATTTACATTAACTCTCTGGGTAGCTCACACTATCTATCACTGTATGGCCAAGTAATTCAATAAAAAGGCAAAGTCACTCTGTAGAAGCACTCACCATCAATTCCCCCAATTATATTTCCCCAATAACTAAATACTCTCTTGGGAATCCCTCAATGTCAATTCCCCCTATGGTCTCGTAACATAAACTATAGATACTCTGAGGGAGCACTCACCGAAAATCCCCCATGTGGTCTCATAGCGTGAAATATAATAGACACTCTGAGGAAGCACTCAGCATCAATTCCCCCATGTGGTCTAACTACACTAGGTTCTCACTGCCTGGTGTAATTCAATTGTGAAAATAAGATATCAAATAGCCCAAAGTAATCTCACTAATACATGGAAAACAATTCCAATGTGTACCACAAGTATTTAACAAGAAGAAAAAAACAGATCCATCCTATCAAGCAAGGCAAGGAAACAATGTCTACCACATAGGCAACAAGGACCAAATGGCCCTAAACATTTGAATAAGGAAACACGCCCATGGGGTGTTCCTTAAACATGCAGTTTCACATAATATCACATCAACAAACCCTTAATCCAACAATAATTTTATGGCAGATAAAAAAGGGTTCAATTTCCATTACCTGAAATACCTGAAGCAGGGGTAATCTGTATGTTGGCATATAAAACTCAAAGGAAAACTACAAAAGTCCACTAACCACATTCCTTGACTATGTACGATCGATATACTCCAGTATCGGCCCTTGAATCGGTTTACAATGACGTACATCTTAAAAAACATCAAAAACATTCAACGTCGAATAACTCTCAAATGAGAAAGAAAAATGAAAAGGGGATCTAAAATACTGAAGAACTCATTGAGGTGATTCCAATGCAACTAATAGTGCTTGATTCGCAGAAATGATAATGGATCGGTGGCATAGAGTGGAAACGACGATTCTGTATGCTCCTTCATGAGGAATGCCCAGAGGAAGACAAATATGAGGGTTAGATGTGACTCCGGTCTGATTTGTCACATAAAAGTAAAAGTACATTGTTTTCACTATTAATGAACACACCTTGTATTTTCCTAACATGGACCCCAACATTAGTGGTCTTTCACATTACAACACACAGCCTTGTCTCGGCCGTTACGCACCCAAGATACAGATTTACACGATATCATGGTACATGGCGTGTACTCAGAAGTAAACAATGTGTACTTATAAGTACACTGTGTGTACTCATAAGTACACCACGTCTACTCATATGTACATATCATGTACTTAAAAATTTCCAATTTATCCATCTTCCCTAAAAAACAACCCGAATAAAAAACCATACCTGAAATGAAGATCAGATTTCTTACATTTTGTTTCAACATTGATGTATAATATTATATAATTCCAAAAATACCCACTAAACAAACTCCATTGGTCTCCAAATTAAAATTTTCATTATCTATGTGGAAAAAATTGTTTAAATTGAGAAACTATTTGTTGAATTCAGATAATCAAGTGAAATTTTTAAATTTTCTCTATTTTAGTTGTGTATATCATTGAATGTGTATGTTTCAATATAATTATTTATATATATATATATATATCTGTGTGTGTTTTTGTATGTAAAATGATATTTTGTAATTGTTTTTGTTGTTTTTGTTTTTGTTTTTGTTGATTTTTTTTATTAATAATAAAATATTAATAGTAATATTTTATAGAATAAATACTTTGCAAATTGATATCAAAAATTATATAATATATAATAATTATTTTATATATTTCAAGTAACATGAATTGTTTGTATTTAAATATAATACCAACATATCTAATTTATGTACAATATATTATAAATAAAAACTCATTACATATATAAATATTTATTAAATAATTTATATAAAAAAACAAAGAATTGATCAACCTAGAGTTGGAAATGGGTACTAGATAATCGAATACCCAACCCTACCTAACCTAGTAAAATCATGTTGGGGTGCCTCAAAACTAGGTTTAGGTAGGGTATGATTATTAAGAGAAATACCTTAATATTAATTGGCTTTGTGTGGGGAGGGTATCTGAAACCAAAATATTTTTATTGAAAAAACAAATATCATTGTTTATGTTCCCCATCATTCATATCCCCATCCCTGATGGTGCATATTCTCCCTTATCCTGAAAACACACTTCCCTCGTGCACACTATTCAATATTCTCACATAGTACGTACCCCTTGTGTAACCCCAATCACATTTCCCCTCCCAATGTTTTCCAATCATAAGTAATTCTATTTTCTATATCCATTTAGAGTTATACCCGAGTAGCATTATGCATCATCTTCTCCAAACCCATTGATTCCTATTCTCCAACGGCATTTTGATGTCCATCCACATTTCCATCCCATCATCACTTTTTCATCCACATTATGATCATCTCCACTGCATCACACTCTTATCATTTCCACTCTTTCAAAAACCCCACCCCACAAGGATGAAAAATTTTGAGGAGAGTGATACTGACTACCCGAGTCCAACCATCAGTAGGCCCCGTGTTAAAGACTATCACTGAGGGTATAATAAACATGTATATATGAGGCATTACCCTCTAACAATAACATATAGAAGAGAGAGATATGATAGATGAACCAAAAAAATACCTTCTCTAACATGTATAAAAATAAATAAACCCCATGTTTTAACATGGAATGTCAAACAATACTACAACGACTTAAAGGGAAAATACATGTACCAAAATGGAAAAGATGAAAGTGACCATGAATCCCAAATTACTCCTAGAACCCACCAGATAGTAATATCCAACCCAATCTCCAACCATCTTTGGATGACCTGAAAATAGTTTATATATTTATAGGGTGATCATAATAGAATACTCCATAGGATCCTCTAAGGAGTCTCTCATACAGGTGATAAAGGAAGAATGATAATGCAAAGTGATCAATAGTGAAACAAACTTGACGCCTAATTAGGTATAATGTGTTACCAGCCTCATCGTGGATAACTCTCATTAAGAATCATATACAAGATAACATATAATATAGTAATGAAACATAAATGGTACTTCACTCCCTCTTCCCCACCAGTTTGTTTCCACACCCCAATGTCCCACATCTTGAGCCATCTCTCTACAATATAGGCCAATCTAAAAGAATCTAGGAATGGTGTCACAACATGAACCTCATTCAACACACCATCACATTGTACCATATATAGAAACTAATTAGTTTTTAGGATCCACCATAGCTCATATTACATGTATCATGCATTGGGTATTATAACTCCATCCACTACAACTCATAAACCAAGAAGGTACCTAAAGCCTTCAAATCCAATACACTCCATACCTATAATAATCTTTTGGATACTATATCTAGTAATACATGAGTGTAAAATAAACACAAACCATAATATACCTCTACACACATATATGGAAAAAATAACCATCATTCACAGTAGCACAAGTAACTAAGAGGATAAGAGAGTGGGGCATGTGAGGGTTATCATTGATCAATCCTCCAACTAGGATGTTGGGGAAAACACCCTCCCAAATCCCACTAGGGGTCATTATCCCTATCCTAAATGGGTGAGTAAGTGTATAAAATCATATAAAATAAATGATATAATTTATATCACGACCACACTATGGGAGTGACCTAGTATGAGACTCAACTACAAATAACATCGCTCGGACTCCTGGTTGACATTACAAATACCAATATCCTATGACCAAACAATCATTAATAAAGATATAATAAATTCATAACTTTATTTTTAGTAGTTTTCATGTTTTAATTTATTTCATTATCCATCAATTAAACACTAAAATTATCCCACATTTCATTACATTAATCATTATAGTAATTTCCATGCCCTCCAAACATAATTCTAGCTGAGTCCATGGTTTATCAAGAGTAACTTCTTTTATAATTTTCATTTCAACACACCAAACCCATGGGTTAATAATTTATTTATTAATTATTAGAATCATTATATAAACAGTGTACTATAAGAAACCCAGTCAAATCTACCACAAAGTGGAAACAGGCTACCATGAACCTCTAGCTACCTCAAGTTGTGAGGAAAAGAATTAAGATGAAAACAAGTGACCCGAACATCAGCCATTAAATTGATTAATAAGAGAGCATCCTATCTCTCAACATCCCATAAATGGGTTATCCTTTCGTAGACCTATTCCATCTTCTCCTTCTCCATCCCTGACTCTCACATTCATATCTAGATGCATCTCTCAATCAAAAGATTCAACTTTTGGCACATCATCCAGACCTCCCTTCCCTCACAACACATTAACCATCCCAAGCTCAGTCATCCCAAAATCACATCACATCTAGGCCTCCCTATCCCATATCACATCATCCATATCATGATCAGTCATATTAGAAAAACATCACAAGGACTGTGTCTAGATTACATTTCAAAATTAGATAGATATAAATAGGAATAACCAACATGAAATCTCAACCCTCAGAAGAATGCATTCATTCTTCATACATAAACGACCTCTCATGTATCAAAAAATATAAGGCACTTAGACTTCTCAAGATAATAGGAAAATCATACCCTATAAACTATCTTCATCATACAACCAGTTATTATTCCTTATTAAATTAACCACTTCATTATTCATAGGTTCCAATTATGGGAAACCTAAGGCATCAAGCTATAACATGCTATCAATAGAAAAAACTTGCGCTTATCATTTATTCTAGTTTCAAAAAAACCTAGAGAACTAGTGATCTCTATTAAAATGATTTTTATTATTATCAAAAAGAAAAACATGATTCACGTTATATATTAATTTCATTCATAACATGGAATATCATTTTCAATTACACATGCGTACTCACAATAATTGGATTATCATAAAATTACAACAATTACCAGGCTACAAACATGACTATTAATTAATTAATCTATTTTCAATTAATTATCATTTAATTTAAAATTTAAATTAATTACCAATTCAACATGATACTCCATGTATATGAATATTATATCAATGTATACAACACATATCAAACTATCTATACAATCAAGGGGAAACCACTATCATGGCATAAATCAACAGCTTCACCAACATGCAATCACAATAAATTTATTTAATATGGTTCATTAATTATATGGTCAATTTAATTTCCATATAAAGGGATAAAGCTGGATAACTTTATGATTTCAAATATATTAAATGATAGGATAAATGAATCCCCTGCCTCATAGTCCTCAATGTTATTCACACGATAGTAGACCAATGTTGTCGACCCTGATCACCACTCCTGCATGATGTTGCATCCATCTAAGGATGTTTTGGAAAAACTGCACCAACCAACAATAAAGAAAAACTCTATTAGAATCAGTGGAGATCGAAATTCATCACATAACAAGAAGAATGGGAGGAAAACAGGGCTGAATGAGAATAAACAGCAGGAAACTGATGTAGAACTCTCCTTGGATCACAATGAATTGATGTCGGAAGCTAATGATTGATCCCCATTGAAGGAATCCAAAAACTCTTAAGAAAAGGGTGACTAGATCTCTTGGAGTCAAGAGGGACATAGGGTTTTGAATAACATTTGAGAACTAAAACCTTTTATAAACACAATGCATAGGGAATTTACAAGGAAAATAATGATTTCAAATTGTGTAATAATCTAGTTTTAGATCTCCCTGAAAAACAAATCTCCTTTCATCATTAAATCGCAATTATTTAAACATTTGGAATCCCTCTGTAAACCTGACAAGACAAGCCTTGATTGGTAGATACATGATGTGAGGCCTAGTTATGCAACATTTATTCTCCCAACTACTATAATTTAAGCTTCTAAACCCTTATAGACTCACTCTTGGAATCCATCGGGGAGTATGAACATTCGAAACATGAAAAGGGTTTGACTACATGGATATGGGAACTTACATTAGATTCCTATCAAAACATTCTCAAACCTGTGATTCTAAAATGATCCCTAAATAGAAAAAAAGGGTCATTTGAATATCCACCCCAGGAGATACCACCCAAATATCTGTCCATCTTAGGATCTCAACCACCACTTTATAGGAACAACACGAACCATGCAATGGAAATAGACTAATCCTAAACACTCTCATAAGGGAGATACCTCTCAAATGATATAAACTCAAAAAAAAAATTAGGGTAAATGATCTCTTAAACTAAAAAGATAAATATTTATAAGGGAGAAATTATACAAGAGAAGAGTTAAACATAAAACTGCTTAGGGTAAGAAGTGGGCATCTGTGACTCACTTTCCCAAGTAATCTCCTCTAAACCATCAATCCACCATAAGAAATGAACAAAAGAAATGGAATTCCCCTAAAACACCATCTCCTAAAGATCCTATATATCCATATGCAGGTCCAAAAAGTTTCCATCATTTTTTCCATTGATCTCCCACTAATATATGACATTATATTAATGAAGATGATTGTGTTGGAGATATGACATGTTAAAAACCTTTTTTATCCAGATCATCTGAGGGGGAAGTTCTATCTAATACACCATGGATCTGACATTATCTAATACCTCGGAAGATCCAAAAAATTCAGGTGAAATCTTACTCCTATTACCAAACCTTCATCACCCAAGATGAAAAGTCACATTCAAGAAAACATTTTCAACAAAAATTAAACTACATAGGTTAACTTCAATGATCGAAATAGGATTTTTGAAGATCATATTATACTTTCTTCCTCTCATGAATCACCTAGACCATCTCTATTGTATTGTGTACGAGTTTTGGCCCATGAATTATTGCCTCTCTAACCCTAGTCCAACACATCAGAGAACAAGAAGATCATTCATAAAAATATTCAAATAGTTTAATACCAATGTTGGAGTGAAACCCATTATTATAATAAAACTCGACCAAGGTAATATTCCTTTTAACACCTCTAGTTTTTATACATTAATTTTTTTTAATAAATTAAATTTCTTTAATTGATTTCATTTAGTGTTACACCAAATTATGCTAGATTTATAAAATGAAGTTATGATTTCACAACATGAAAAACATATATTAGCTTGTGGTACACACAATATTCTATTTGGATTGTGTTACACACAATTTCAAATTATTTCAATACCTTGGGTTTCACACAATAAAAAAGTTCTATCAAACTACAATATACTATTAATATTATTATTAAAATATTAATATAGTTTCCAACCAGCCATTAGAATGAATGTTATGAATTATATTAACTAAATTTTTAAAAATATTGTTTAAAAATTTATTTAAAATTAATACCCTAGTTATTAATTAGTTCAAAAATAAGGTAACAACTTTTTGAAAATAAAGAAATTCATTTTTTAAGAAAACTATTTTTCAATGTAAAAACATGTTTTATATCCATAAATTAAAGAAACAAATTTTTATTAATTATTTTAATTTAATACATTAAAATAAATATTTAAAATTAAACTTATTTATTTTATATAGAAGAGATAATAATAAACACAATTTTACGCATAAAAGGATTTGTTTTTCAAAGAAGAAATTTTACCGCCTTTTAATGGAAGAATTTTTTAAACCAAATTTTTGAAAATATTAAAATTTATATTTTAAAATTTTAACTTAATTTTTTAATTTTTAATATCAAATTTTACTTTGGGTTTATTTTTGGTACTTTTCTAAGAAGGTTTATTTTCTGATTAATAGAGAAAGACAAAAAAAATTATTTGAAAACTACATTTTTGTCAAATTTATTTATATAGTAAAATTATATGTTAAATTTGGTTTAAAGTATAATTAGTTCAATAAAACATAATTAAATCCAATTTATTTAATTGGAATAAATTTCACATTGAAATTGGATATAAAAAATTTAAAACATTTAAACATTTTTTCATTAAAAACTCATCATTACATCTTGTCTGCAGGGTTGATTTTATAATAAATTCTACCACATATGTAAATACAATTTTAAAAAATTTATTCCATATTTGAAATAATAATAACTTATAATTTATAATAATGTAATATAATTTTTTTTTAAAAATATAAAATTAATTACAGTGATTTGAGGGAAAAAATTACGTAGTTGTTAAAATTTTAAATTATGCGAGTAAATGACGTATGCACTTTTCCAAAACCCATTTTCATCACATATTTCTATCATGTACCATATTTCATCTAAAATTTATCATTATTAGATGTTTATGATGAAAGGGAGACCTCTCAATAGTTTCAACTTTTTGTTTGTACAAGAATGCCTCTCGTCCTACACTATTAAAGGGAACTCACTCAACTCACTTATTTACAACTCTAAATCCCTTTGGCTCGGTCATACCCTATCAAAATAATTTTACAAAATAAATAATTTCATACTATAAGACTCTTTTTGTGCTGAATTCAAACTAAATATTTCCTTTGCTGCAAACCAAATGGGGTTACTCGAAGAAGATGTATCATTATTCAATGAGAACCATTGTTTTATTTCATTCCCCACCACATAAATTCTTATTATATCAAGATTATATAATAACATAAGTATAATAAATATTATGATATATTTTTATGTCATTTTTAATACCTACACCTTCATACACTTCCATTAAATTTGATACATAATCATCGTTCCTGTGTATGGTGGACTACTACCTCACGAACTGAGGGCATTTGATCTTCCATTACCACCTCTAAAGGTAAGAAATATTGATGTAATTACTATTTTATATGATATATATGATGTTTAGGATGTTTTTATGCCTATATATTTATTATAAAACATATCAAATCATAATTTCCATTTTTTGGAAAATGATAACTTCATTTTTGGATGTGTGGAGTACCGCGTCCTCAAAGAAATGTGATTCGTTCACACATTGCATAGAATGTATTAAAGAAAGGTTAAATAAAATATTTAATATATATGAAATATTAATTAAACTAGAAATAAGATATATATATATATATACATATACATATAACTTATATTTATTTCCTTAAAAATACGATTAGAAAATGGAAACAGTGTTCATGCATATATACAGCCTACTATCTCCATGAACAATGTATTTCATTACATATTTCATTATATTAATAAATTATTATAAATAAAAATATACTGAATATATTTGATATTTATATCATTTATTAAATAATTTAAATAATTAAATCATTATCTATGAAAGAGTATCATGAATAACAAGTCATAACATATATGAAAAAGAAAGCAGATATGACCTGAAACGTAACATTAACATGAAATTGTTAATAAGTGGGTAATATAAAGTCATTATAAAACAATACATGGAATTATATATAATAAATGGTTTCTTTTTGGTATGTTTATAATAATATTATATTTACTATACATGAGTTTTAAATGTGTACAAAGAAATTTAATACTTAAGGTAAGGAATTTCATCTCAATTTACATTCCATTGAGACATGGTTGTTATTATGAACCAAATTATTTTATATGGTGTATATAATTACATATTACATGTTATAACATGAATTTAATTTATTTAATGATATTTATTGTTTCAATTTATGTTACTCATTCATGAATCTCATGATTTAAAAGTTACAGAAGTTTTAAAGGGATTTCTAGTCTCACTTTTATTTCTGCGAGACTTATGTCTTATTCACCACTCATTTATTTTTGGTGTTGTATATAATTTCCATGAATTTATTATATTATTAATACCATTAAATTTATTGTTATTTAGATATCCATTTTATTATCTCTCTTTCATGGGGTTCACGGTAAAAATTTTACCAAACGAGAAAGTAATTTGTTTCCCAATTTCCCTTCTTTGAGACACATGTTATGTTCTGGATTTATATTTTTTTATTAGGTGAATATGCTACCCCTTTGACTTTTTATATCATAACTATACTTAATTTCATTTCATTTCATGCTTATTGTAATTTTATTCTTCCACGGGGTATTTTTATTCAATGTTAACAAAGTGGTGAGAGTTTATTTCTACAATCTCATCATTTATCATGATTGTTTTGATTTTTCTTAAATTGATTAAATATTATGATCCATATCTCATGAAATATCTATAATATTCTTCTAATTTTTTTATTTATTATATCTTATTGAAATGGTTTCAGTTTTTCACTTTATGGTAATTATTATTATTAAGAATATTTTTTAAAAAAATCTGACATTATTTCTCTCTTCTGTCAGAAATCTGTTATCCCCCTAAACAGTGTTCTGTAAAAATGTTATTAAAATTGTTTTTATATTTTATTTCAATCACATTTTATAATAAAATTATGAAAAAAGTTTTTATGTTTTAGAAAGTATTTAATTTTATTTTTCAGATACAAATTTATATGTTTTAAATGGTTATTTTTAAATAAAGAGGATTTCAAAATGTTTTATCTTCAAAGAATAAATTTTCAATGAAAAAATAATATTTTCCTTGAGAAATGTTTTAAATTATTTTTATAAATTAAACATAAGATTACAATTTGTTTTTCAAAGAAAATTATATTTAAAATTATATGTCTTAAAATATATTTTTCTGATAAAGGTTTTTTGACAAAAAAAGTGCTCCAAGGGATCTCTAAAAAACCATCTCTATCTAATAAGAAATTATATGATATTTTTTATGATTTATACTAGGGATATGATCTATGTCAACACTTACTATTATTTATTTCAATGTTTTATATTTAAGATGAATGGTTGTTTATGAAAAATGTTTCTCTTCTACGGGTTATACCATAATAAAATGAATATGGAACCTACTTCCATTAACATGTTATTATATGATAAAATGATTATAAAATGTGTCTTTTTACTATAGGTTATAATATGATGAAATTTTTGTGATACCAATTTCATTTCATGGGATATGATAAGATTTTTGTGAATCCCATATCTTTTTATGGGTCCTGATGTAATGAATATTTTATTATCTTGTCGCACACATATGTACGATCTCATTACATAACGGGTGTGACCTATGTCACCCTCAAATTAATTAGGTAAATAGTTATATCTAATTATATTAATATAGGAAACACCTTGATAGGCATGGTCCACAATTTTAAATAGGTGTTTCATAATCCATAATGGGAAACAGGGGTGCCATGATCCATAATGGGGAACATGCGTTTACTGATCCACAATTGGGAAATAGGTGCAACATAATCCACAGTAGGAAATATGTTCATCTTGATCCAATTTGAAAAGTAGATTTTTCCAGATCCTCTATTTCTATAATCTTTATATATATCATTGAACCATAGAATGGTTTTCTTTATTTATAATGGTTCTATACTTATATAACATCATCATACCGTTAATGATTAATTTATGATGATTTATCATCCTTATGCTTAATTCATTATGAACTATAAATATTTATTCTATAACTCATGTTTATAATCTATGATAGGTTTGTTATAAACTTCAAAAATCATGATCATTATTCCCTACACTTATTCTTATCTTATTCATTCATAAAATCATAGACTGATATATCCTATGTTTACCCTTACTAGGAATATGAGCTCACCCTTTCTTATAATTCCTTACCTGGGTTATGATGAAAATTTTAAGTTGGATATTCTTATAAGGATTACTAATTAGAATGATCATTAAAGATTAAATTGAAGATCTCTCTCCAATTTAGAACATTATGTTACAATTTTCCAAATACACTAAACTATTGAGGTCCACAAGAATTTACTCATTTAACATGATGAATATTCTTTGAAAATTAAGTAATATCCATGTAAGATAATCTTGGGTCGCTAGAGTTTTTGTCAAATTAAAGTATTATCCAATCATTGGATACTAGGATTGGAAAACATTGGTAATACCCCTAGGGATATTTCTGAGGACATGTATCGGTATATACCTAAGGATAAGTCTAAGGATCGATCAATGTTAAGGAAAATTTCTAGTAATTTTGGTAATGTATTAAGAGTGAGGTATCTAAACAATTAAATATATTTCTAGATTCTTCAAGTTGATCTGGATATGGAACAGATGTATATAGTGGTAACAACCCCAAAAACACTGTATTGATCTAGACTTGATTAGGAACGGGTGCATGATAATGGGTCTTGTTGTACCCCTGGTTTGAAAATCCTATGGGATATGCATTGAAAATTAAAAAACTCTTTATGAACCATCATGAAGGGATTATATAGATAATTACATTGAAAGACCAAGGATAAACCTATTGTTCCATTGATTAAAAAATATTTTTCATGATTTAGACATCCTATATGTAATTTTTCTCATTATTATGTGGTTTTATATTGTGATTATTGTTTCTATTGATATAGTTTCTTGTTTTAGTAAATGGTTAGAAACCAAAGTAACTATGTTAATATTGAAGGAAATGGGAAATAAAATGATTTTACTCCATAGAAATCAAATTATATGGGATATGAAATGAAAATTATTATTGAAATGATCAAACAACTTTCTCATGCTATGAATCTGTTGAACTTCCAGATGAGCAAAGGAAGAAAAAACATTCTCATGTGTCCTTCATGATAAAACATATAGATTCATTTAGTGGTTGCACTAATCCACTAGATACTAGGTAATGAATCAATAAAATAGAAAAGATAATTTTACATTCTTATGTGCTTGGGGAATTAAAATGTTATTTTGGATTCTTATCATTCTGAAGGTGAAGCGGGTCATTGGTGGACTCTTATTAATGAAACAAGGGAACAAGATGAAATTGAATATATGTAATGAGAAGAGTTTATGGGGGTATTTTAATGCAAGTAATTAACTCATATTCAATGAAAAAATATGGATAATTAATTCCTTGAGCTTATGAAAAAATATAATGAATCTATTGGTATTTATGAATATAATTTTATGATACTTGTATAACATGCTTCTTGTTTGATCATTATCCCTAAAATAAAAATCGATCGTTTTTTTGTGTAATTAAAAAAAATTATTTGAAATTACATGTCTATAAAAGACTTTAGTGGATATGGATAAGGTTTTCTATGTGCACGGATGATAGAAATGGAAATATGATATTCCCACCATTCCTCTAGTTTTGAAATGAAACAGAAGATTGCGTCTCATGAAAACCTATTTGGTGGAATGAAAAATCAAACTTATGTGTACCATAAATATGTGAATAAGCATCAAGGTAATTTCTACAATGGAATGGGGAGGTTCTTTAAATATGTAAAAGACTCTTATCAAATCAGTAGATTTCAAAATATGATTAATGATATGATTAATGAATTAAAGGGGAAGATAATGCTAACTAATTAACCACCCACATCATGTGTTTCAAGTGCAAGGAGTTTATACATTATGTAAATCAATTACCCAATCCAATGGATAATATCGATGAAATGAAACAACAACCATTTTTGAAAAAAGGAAAAAGGTAAATCTTATGAAATCATAATGGATGAAGTGAATCATGATTATTAGGGAACACTTATCCTCCCCTCCATGGTTGGGAATTTCATGTTTGATTTTTTATAAATAATAAAATATTATTCTTAATCCTTTAGTGAAGTTTCATATGATTATATCCCTATACACAAATTCTAGAACAACAAAATGATATATAATATTCTATTTTTACATGGATAAACCAATGTTTCCAATGGAAATGTTTTTGGTACAGCATAAGATATTATTTAAATAATAACATGTGAATTTAATTTTGGAAGGGTTATAAGGTCAAAAATTTATGGAATGGTATGAGCTGAACTTTGGATGAGATATTATAGATTAAAGTATTATCTAACCTTATTATGATTTTTATACATTCGATAACCTGTGAAAATAATTTTCCATTGATGATAAATAAATATTGACTAAATGACTTATCATTATACTTATGGATATTAAGATCTATTAGTGCTTCCGGTATAAAAAATCACCTTCATTTTTGAAGTAAGAGGAAAATTGGAAAATGTTCAACACACAACCAAAGGGTAAGATTTTTATTTTAAAATATAATGAAATTAATTATGCTTATCTCCTTGTGCAAATTTCTCAACAAAATGAAAACGATCTTGAAATAAAACTTTTATCCCAACACTGTTATTTCTGAAAAATAAAATGGTTCCTTAGATTATCATAGTTCCATGGTTTTATAATTTTTAACTTTCTCTAGATCACCCAATTTCTTATGAGAAGTGATCATTATCACTATCTATGATTATTTACTATTTTCTACAATGTCTAAATCTTCACCTATGTGGAACCCAAGTTATGAGTTTCTTTGGGTAACTGTTATGTTTCCAACCTGAGCT
Source organism: Viscum album (assembly GCA_963277665.1). NCBI lineage: Eukaryota > Viridiplantae > Streptophyta > Magnoliopsida > Santalales > Viscaceae > Viscum > Viscum album. The sequence continues at coordinate 1,224,774,439 of OY728127.1, read as the reverse complement.
TTTTTAATGGATGTTTTAGGATTCATTTTTTTATTTTCATTTCTATGAATGGAACATTCAAATATTACACCTAAAATTACCCAAATTAATTTCAATGTTGAAGAACATTTTAAGGGGGTAGAATCTGAAACCCCTTATTTTTATGAATTAATTTTTTTCAAATAAATTAAATTTCATTTATGGATTTCATTGCATGCTACACCACGTTATTATTTTATTATATTATACCATAAATCTTTCACTACACACAACACTTATATTATCTTTTAGTTCGTGAACCACTATATTTGTATTGTGTTGCATGCAATCTTGAGTTCCTTCAATAGATTGTGTTACACACAAGACCGAATTCTACCAAAATACATTATACTATTAATATTTTTATTAAAATATTTTTGTCTTTAACACCTAGCCATTGGAATGGAATATAATAATAATATTAACTCAATTGTGAAAAATATTTTTTTACACATCTATATAAAATAAATCCTTTGGTTATCAATTAGTTAAAAAATAATTTAAGAAATTTTTCAAAATAAAAAAAATTCATTTCATGAGAATACTATTTTTCTATGAATAAACACATTTTATCTCAATAAATTAAAGAACCAATTTTTTTGAATTATTATAATTAAATATATTCAATTCACTATTAAAAATTAAAATTATGTATTTTCTAGACAAGATATAATAATAAATCATATTTTAGACAAAAAATGATGTATATTTCTAAGAGTAAATTTTACATCCTTTAATATTAGAATTGTTTAAAACTATCTTTTGGCATTTTATTATTTATATTCAACAAGATATAATTTATTTTTTAAATAATAATCAAATAAATTACATTGGGTAATTCTTTTTTAATAATCTGAGAAGTTTCATTATTTGATTAATTGTAAAAACACTAAATTTTAATTAAAAACTATTTTTTTCTAGTTTATTTATATAGTTCAATTATAATAAAAACATGATTTAATGTATAATTAGTTCAATTTTAAATCAATCAATCTATTTATGTTTATTTGAATCATTTTCACATTTAAATTTTATATAAAAACATTTCATTCTTTTAGAACTTTTTTATTTTAAAAACACATTTTTACATCCCTTCTATGGGATTAATTTTAAATAAAATTCTACCAATTTTGTTATTACAATTTGTAAAAATGGATTCCATATTTTTAATATGAAAATTTTATAACTTCTATTAAGGTAAACATAGTTTTTTATAAAAACTATTAGGGAATGAAATTAAAGTTAATTACAATGATTATGAGAAAATCTAATTTACCTAGTGGTTAAACATTAAATATAAGGGGGAAATGACATATATACTTATCCAAAATCCATTAGATCCCTATAATTATACTTTTTACCAGATTATATATAAATTTTACCATTACTTGATGCACAATGTGTATGGGAGACCACTCAATAGTGTTTACCTTTTTGTTTTTACAAGAATGCCACTCATCCTCCACCATAAAAGAGAAATCACCCCTTACTAATTCACATATCTCAAGAGATTTTTCGCAGATAGACCCTACCCAAATAAGATCCCATCATACCTCCTCTCATCCAAGTAGACTCAATTTGGGCATAGAGAAAAGCAAGGAAGTCGTTTGGTGCAATCCAAAAATAGTTACACCAAGAAGAGGTAACATTATTCAATAAGAACCTTTATTTTATTTAATTAACCACCCCTTCAATTAATCATATATAAATATTATATTTTAACTAAAATTTTCAAAATATACTGAGATATTTTTATTTCAAGGGTATTATAATGACTCGTCCTAGAGGATATTGTGTCGCGACTCCCCAAGATTGCCACCAAAAGGCCAGGGGCTAGGGACAAGCACTAAGTAAGAATAACACTAGATTGGGTGGAATTTCCTTGGTAAATTTAATCATTCACACATCTACAAGCCCAAAAATAATGAAATTTAAGATGACTAAGTGAATAATGCTTGAAAACCACTAAAACCCACAACTAGAGTGCAATAGTAAAGGTGGTGGAAAGTAAACAAGGCCAGAATAAAATCCCACAAAAATAAATTCTGCAAAAAGTTACTAAAAATCATTTGTAGAAAGCCCTACCTAAAGGAAATGTACTAGGGATATTGTCTAAAGCCTTAGGAATACCACAGTCTATCAGATCTCAAAAGGCTCTTCCTGGTCCTGGTCCACCCTAGACTCTGTCAAAAGGCTCCTTGTCTTCATAAGAAACAACATGTGTGAAAAATCCTGTGCAGGGGAGAGTATAAAAATACACAGTATGACAGCTCTAAATCACAAATATGAATAAAAAATAATACAAATTAATATCTACACAATTATATGTCACAACACGTAATAGTGATATCCAGATATACTCAAACTGTACCTCAAAGTCAAGGGTAGGTCACAACCACTACATACTACCACTAGGGATTTATATTGATGATTAATCAAAGTTCTCATCTAGGAGAACACACTCATGAGTTTGATTTCACTGATGACATCCATCAAAGAATTAATGTTCATCAGAAACTATCATGATAGAGATACACTGAAATATTTGAAGAGATATGATACATCATATGAGGATCATAGGTAGGGCCTTGGGGTGATACCAACAACTCAATATGGATTAAACAACTAAGTAGACGGTCTATACCCAGTGAATTTGGTCATGTCAATATTGGAGACTCTACCAAGGGCACAAATAAGAAATAGAGAATCCACTTCGTGCCTCTCAAGGAACTCAAGTAACTCTATCCTAGAAATCCTACTAATGAGATCATACTATTATAACTAGGAGAAAATGTAGAAAAACCATCAGGTAAATGATAATGGGAATGAAACCTAATGAAACATTTCCATGATTCAATGGATTATTTAATCAATTCATGTAGAAAAGATAGATTGCACGCTGAGTAGTATTCACACCTATCGTGCCCCTTGACCACGTGTAGTGCCTATGTAAATTTCCATTTTCACTAGAAATATATCCTACATAAAACCCACCAATAATTTCATACGTACCTACTCCCCACAAGGGACCCATACCACTAACAGTGTGGAAAATGAACACTCTGTTTAATCATTATGGTCATTTTAGTAAAAATATTTAACCAGGTCTGGTCGACCCGGTCCAACTCAGTCCGGCCTGCCTGGCCTTCTCCACATGGACCTACTTGGAATGCTCACTTGGCTTGCCTAGCCTCCCACTCAGCCCACCTAGCCCACCACACTCTGCGGCCTCACCACATCTCGCTCTCCACCACCTCTTTTGGCCCTCTCTAGCTTCCACAACTTGCATTCCCCACATGGTCCATCCACCATGTCCACATGGATCTGTCGGCTCCACAAGATGGAACACTGCCACTAGCCATTGTAACCTCTATCCACTACTTCACGCCGCCACACACTACCTCTGACCGCCACACCACCTTCTCTTCACCTCAACAGTCCTCCACAATGGACCATCATCAGTGGTCCTTTCCACAGACCATTGAGCTGTCTCCGGTGCTTGGATTTCAAAATGGTTGAGGATATAGGTTTCTTAGGACTCTATATTCATAGATCCAACCTCTGATATCGATTCACCTCAAATTTGTGGGGTCTGATTATGCTCAAAGCCACCCGAAAACATTGACACATGGCCACGGGGGACCAACAGAGATAAAAAAAAATAAAAGAGGGATAAAATAACAAGAATTACCAACTAATGGACATCATAGTTTGTTCATGTTTTCCTCAATTTTTTCTTATTAGAAGAATTAACAAAGAGAAACAATTCCATCTAATTTAATCCTACTGATGATGTGCATATCAACTCTTGTCTGTTAGATTGATCTATGTTCATCCTATATAATTAATTGGATGTAAAATTATACAAAAAAACTCGTATATATAGTTCAGATCAATCATTGTTGAAAAACGATTGTGTTTTCATCATTGATGAGATCCTCTAACTTTATTGGTGCTAGGAAGCACGGTATGGTCGATCTGTCATCATTGTTTTCTAAGAGGGTTCCTCGCCACACCTCAGATGAATTATTGGGTAATGGTGATAAACCATAAATTCCTAAAAAAATATTATTTTGAAGAAAACATCACTACATTGAATAAAAATATTTTTATTAAAATATTTTTATTCAAATTACTTCAAAAAATGATTTTTCAGAGATGACTTGTGCCTTATGATGTTACACATTGCCTAGGGTAACATGTTTCTCTTAATGCAATAGTGCCCTTGGATTTCTAATATTGGAACCCATTTAGATGTTAATCTACTTTTTTAGTAAAATGGCTTGTGTAGTCTTTTTAAAGATTAACATTTTTTTCAAACATTTAGTTCTGACACACTGGGCCTCGTAATCACACAATGTCTCAACACCTTGTCTTGAAATAATTCCATATAATATTTAAAATAATACATGGAAAAATCCAGGACATTACATTCTCCCCACCTTTGGGCTTTTGATCCATAAAAATCCCAAAACATGGCTACTCAAAAATATTTGGGTACTATTCTTGAATCTTAGCGTCCCACTCCCACATGTTCTCTGGTAGATTCCTATGTTTCCACAATAAACTCACCATGGAATCACTCGCCAATGAAGTATCCTCTCTTATTGATCTTCAATCTCCACCGGGTAATCAAAAAAATTCACTCCATTCTCTATGTCATGCTTTCCCCAGTCGATGGCGTGCAATGAGTCTTGCACGTACCTCCATTGCTGTGACATGTGGAAGACATCATGTCCCTAGTGAAATTGTTGGTTTAGAGATCGGTGGTATTCCACCTCACCAACTCTATGAAATATCTGAAAAAGTTCGATGAACATTGGGGATAACATTCCACACTAGAAAAATCTCGACAATCCCCGTCAAGTTGAGACCCTAATAAACATATGGCCCCCTTCATAGAACTCTAGGTGTCTCCATCTCCTATCATAATATGACTTCTTCAAGCTCTTCACAGTCTTCATATACTCTTGGATGATCCTCCCCTTCTCAGCAGTTGCTTGCAGAAACTCTGTACCCATGAGTGATGACTCTCTGAGGTCATTCTAGCAGAGAAATGACCTATACATTCATCCGTATAGAGTCATGAATGATTTCATACCAATGTTCAAGTGGTAGCTACTATTATATGAAAACTCAACCTATGGTAGGTGATCCTACCAACTATGACTAAAGTCCATGATTTAGGCCCATAGCATGTCCACCATAACCTGAAGGGTCCCCCCCATCTGGCCATCCATTTTGGAATGAAATGTCATTATCAAGCATAAATGAGTCACAAAAGGCACCTACAATCCATTCCACAGTTGGGATGTGAAACAAGCATCACGATCTGAAATAATCTTCAATGTAACTCTATGAAGCCAAACTACCTCTTGAACGTGGAGGCGCCTCATGCTCTCTACTAAACTCGGCTCCCTTATATGTAGGAAGTTATCCAGCTTGGTGAGTCGGTCAACGATCACCCAGATGGTATCGTGTCCCATGGATTTTTGTGGTAAACCTATCATGAATCCCATCAATATACCATCCCACTTCCTCTTTAGTACCTCAAAGGGTTGAACTAAACCCAATGGAACCTAGGATCTTTCTTCACCTATTGCCACATAAGGAATCAAGAAACAAACTCTCACACTGCATTATTCATCCCTAACCACCACAACTAATGTTGGAGGTCCGGGTACATCTTTTCCACACTAGGATGTACTACCAAAGGGGATGTGTAATGATTCTTGAAAACCTCCTCTTGCAAAACCACCGGTACAACTGTTCTTACTCTGAAAAGAACGATGTGATTCCTACATTTCAAATTTCCATTAGGAGCATGCCTTGTGGATAAATGGACATGTAGAGTCTTGCAGTTGGTATCCCCATGTTTTTCCTCTCTTACTCGTTGTAATAGTGTAGGGTAATAGTCATTGATTGGAAGTAATATCCCCCATCTCCATATTTTATGGATAACTACAATAAGGACAAATACTTTGAGGCCTCATACAGCAACTGCAAACTCGATCTCCTGCAGAGAGAATCTGCCACCAAATTCTCCATCCCAGGAGTATAGAGAATCTCAAATTCGTAATATGGTATGAATTTTAGCAACCAACTCTATATCATGTTCAGATCCTTCTGAGGGATTATATATACTTGAGACTCTTGTGATCGTAGAAGATGATAAACCACTCACCCATTAAGTAGTGTCACCACATATTCAACACAAAGACTACCATATTGAGCTCTAGATAGTCGGTTTCATAGTTCTACTCATTTGTTCTCAGCTGGTGAAAACCATAAGCAATCACTTCTTTCCTCTATATTAGAATGCAACCAAGACCGGTTCATAATGTATCATAGAACACTGCATACTTGACACCCTCCTCTAGAAATCTCAAGATGGGAGTTCTCATCAAACTCAGTCCCAACTGATATAAAGCCTCATAGAACTTCACTATGAATCTAAAAGAATTCCTCTTTCAGGTAAAAACTGTCATAGGTGATGATATCCAGGATAAATCAGGTTGGAACATATGGTGAGATCCTGCCATCCCAAAGAATCTATGCAGCTCCATCACGCTCCTAGGTGGCTCCCATGCTAACACTGCCTCGACCATGGTCTAGTCCACTACTACTCCATATATCGAGATAACATGTTCCATAAAGTGGACCACCCAAATCCAGAACTGTCACTTATAGTGTTTCCCATAATGTTGGTTATCTCAAATTACATCTAAGTAGAATCCTTAAGTTTATCAATTGCTCCTCCTCAAATGAAAAGTACACAAGGATATCGTCGATGAAGTCCACCAAAAACCATTTTATGTGTTGCTGGAAGATCTAGTTTTTGAGTCCAATGAACATTTTTAGGTAGTTAATCATACCAAAGGGCATCACTATGTGATCATAATGACTGTATCATCATCTAAAAGTCATCTTCCTTATATCCCCATCATGTACTTGTAGTTGGTGGTATCCTGATCGAAGGACAACCTTTGAGAACCATCATTCCCCTCTCCATTGACTGAAGAGTTCATCAATCCTTGGTATTGGATACTTTTTCTTCACATTCACCTGGTTCATGCACTAGTTGTCCAAAAAACCTCAAAATCCCATCATAAATTTGGGAAAATGACACTGGGGACACCAAGGTTGAAGTACTAGGTCTCATGAATCCCTTCTTATGTAAATCCTCTAACTTCACTCTCAACTCTCGAAGATCTTCGGGAGCCTTATGATATACTGGTGAGGTTATTTATTTCGTCCTAGGTTTTAAGACAATTTTGAAGTCGATCTCCCTATGGTAGTTTATCCTAGAACATATTCTTTGAAGACATCCTCATACTCAACCACTACTATAGAGACCCGAATCTTGACGTACATTGACATTACATTACATTTGTGGAATACTTAGTACATAACAAAAACACACACACAAGGATCGTAATAGTTTAGTGTCTTTGGAAACTCGGAACGTAATCTTCTAATCGTGGTGAAAGATCTTCAATATCTCCCATAAAGATCTTCCCTTTTTTTACCTAAAACCTTTATTTATATTTTGGGGAAAAGAAAACATAAAAAGGTGAGCTCAAATGCTCAGTAAGGGTAAAAAAAAGAAAAATCAATCACATCATATTTATAAGAACATAACTTTTGGAAATCTTAACCTACAAAAGAGAGCATAATTTCATAACATGGGATAAATCATAGTAGTGAAATTAAATCCCAAAAATCATAACTTAAAACATGAAACTTTGTGGCATACACACATAAACATATAGAATCATTTCTTGTTAGTCATGACTCATTGCCAAGACTATCTTAGTGGACAAAGTCCCTTTTTGAATCGAGTCACACTCGTTTCAGTCCTGTTTCACTGAACCGGTATAACCTACCATTCCAGCCATGTCTATCTCATGAGATATAAAATCATTACCCAATGCATTGGAGGGAGATATAGGTCCCTCCCATCTCATAATAATACCATTCTTATGTGTACCACAAAATCATAAATCATACATCATTGCATAACCCATGTAATACAAATAGGAATCTTAAACATCATGACATCATAAAACAATTCATATAAGATAAAGAAATTCATAAAAATAATTCCATCACAACATAATCAAATCAATGTAATAATAGGGATAAAAACAGAACCCTTTATTATCATAGATGTAAAATAATTTTGATAAAACACTTGAACTCCATTCTTGAGGAAAATATCCTTTCTTCTTCAAAAACATTTTCCTTTCTTAACATGTCTTACAATTTTAAACTAAAAGAAGTTGATTAAAAATAAACTTGAAAACTTTTAAAGAAAGCTTCTTGGAAATAATGTTTTAAAAATCCATTCATGCCGTATAAAAAAACATTCTTCGTACTTTTGTTGGAAAAGTCAAAAAATACCTCGTACGAAAAACGAAAAAAAGATTCCTTTTATATGTTTTACTAAAAACTCACCGAAGGGTAAAATTGGAATTAAACAATTGTAGGTGAATGGAAATAATATTAAATATTGTGTAATCATGGATTTGGATGATAAAATACACCCCAGTAAATTTCAAAGTATAAACAATCTAGGATAAAAATGAGATTGTGATATTTCCCTTACCTTAGGTCCGACTTGCTTTGTAAGTGTCCGAACCTCCTGTATAATGATTTAAATCATGTTATTGACTTATTCCAGAATCATATTCATTGTTATTATATCATATATGGTCCACTTATGACTTTATATTACCCGTTATTTTGTAAATTCATGTTAAAGTAGCGTTTTGGGTAAAATCGTCTCATTTGTCGTTCGTGTTTTTAACTTGTAATTATTCATATGATTACATAGATCATGATTACTTAATTCCAGAATATAAAACATGATTTATATATATATATATTCAGAATATACATATATAATTAATCAGTAAATGGAAAGAAATACACCGTTCATGGAGACGGTAGTCCGTACGTACGCATGAACGTTGTTTTCGTTTCCTTATTGAATTGAATGGAATTAAGTAGATGACATACATATAAATATAAATAATTACAGTATCATTATTAGGTCATATATTTCATTAGTACATATTATATATACTTTATAATCATTAATGAATGGTTAATCATTGAGAATGAATCTCATCGCGTCGTGGAGACGGTAGTCCGTACGTACGCACGAGCGATAATATCCTTCCCATGGTCGTGGAATTGTGTTGAAGTGTATGTATACTATTTCAGTATCAATATCACTTTATAATAATAATATATAGTTACTCATTACACCTTTATACCCATCCAATTAAGGTGGTGGCGGAAAATAGATTACACCACGGCGTGGAGACGGTATTCCGTACGTACGCACGCGCGGTGATTTCCTTTTTTTGTAGGATGGATAGAAGGTTAATTATAGTTCTTTCATATTTATAATAACATATCAGTATATAAGAAATACTTATGGTATTACTTTATCATGAAAAAACTAAAGAAGAAGAAGTTGAAGAAGAAAGAAATTGAAAAAGATCGGTAATGGATATTATTTCTTTTTGACGCGCCTTTACTTATCCTCCACTTAAAGAACTAAGGATGGTCTTTGAAGAAGACCAGGACCTCTAGGATTATTCTAGGGAAGTGTAGAAGGTATTTTGGCAGAGGTTGGCCGAGCTTGAGTGTTCAAATTGGTGTGAGGAGGAGGGGGAGGAGGTGCCCTTTTATAAGGGAGGAGAGGGGCACCTTAGGAATATCTCAAAATATTATTTTATATTAAAGTCAAAATCGGTTTATAATGGTTCCAAAGGGTCTTATTTCGAAGATAAAGAGGGGATGGGTCGAAATAATATCATCAAATATGATTTAGACAAGTTTAGGGTATTATTTTAAACTTATCAATTAGATTTAGCTCTAAGTTAAATAATTTAACTTTTACCGTGTCTTTTTGATTTCTTTCACTATATGGTTAATACACTTACTATAACATGCCAAACGAACCCAAAATTGTTTATTATTAATACATATATCCTTATCTAAGTCATTTGGCCGAACCTTATATTTTTAGGAATAAAATAACAATTAATAATATAATATTTTATTTAAAAACTATTTTGAGTCAATTTTGACACTATTTGATATATGATTTTTGTGAAAGTCATAACAGAATTATATGTTCAAACCAAGTTTATTAAATCAACACTAATATATCATAGTGACCAATAATATTAGTGGAATTCATAAAAAGTCTTAAATTACATTTATTTTGGTATTTATAATATCAATTATGTCAATATTTCATTAATGAGATAATTACTGCATCATCTTTGTGTCATAAATAAATTAAATTATTTGATGTCTAAAAATTACAAATAAAATACCATCATTTAGGAAATCTTTTTATCTTTATAATGAATATTTACAAACGAATTTATCTTATGTACAACCCTATATTAAAAATGTTTTAGTAAATATACTTTGATTTTAACTCTTTTAACTCTTCTTTGAATTAAATAATAATAAATGTCCTAATCTAATCCAAGTGGGCCTAAATGATAATAATTTACACTTAAGGATGTTTTTGGTCGAGATACACTTGTCCAATAGAATTAGGACATGTGTTAGGGTAATATTAATATCATTCTTACCCTTAATTACCCTATTTACTTTTAACTGTGGTAAATAAAAGTAAAAAGTTACTATTCACCAAAATTATTTTCATCTCATTGAACCACATTTTAGTCCTTGATATTAACCGTGTCTGTCGGATTTTCGAAATTCCATTCACAGAAGCGGTAAAATTAAGTTTTATGCAAAATTCAGTTTTTAACCTACCACTTAGTGGTTTCACTATTCATCAAAAATTGAAAGTTTTCAGAAAAATACCAAAATTTCATCCTAAGCTATATTTCATATTCCGAATTCAAAAAATGAAGTCTATTTTAACAAATTCATAACATAGAAGTTGCATTAATTAATTTTAAAATTAAATCCCGCTGTTAAAACAAATAGCGTGTTTTTAAGAAACAATATCTATCAAAAGATTGACACTTGTTTATGTCTGGTTTAAATGTGAAATTACATCCAATGACCAACATTATATTAAATTGTAAAAATATATTCTAAATATACTTTAAAACAACTCAAATTAATAATTTATCACTATTAATTATTTTGATTAAAAAAGTTGTTTTTAATTATAATTTAGTAATTTTCACTATTCATCAGAATATGAAAGTTATCTGAAAAGTACCAAAATTTCACCTTAGGCTAAATTCGATACTCCGAATCCAAAAATGAAGTCCATTTTGAGAGCTAAAATTTCTAAAATTTTAAAAGGTGGTTATTACTATTCATAACGGCTAGTTATAATAATATTTTAATAGCATATCGTTGTTTAGTGAAACTCGGTATTGCGTACTACACACGCTATCGAGGAAGGTCGCGATTACGTGTAATGCAAGGCAAGTCAAGGATGCGTGTTGTGCAAGATCCTTTTGGTGTAGCGTACAACACAAGACATTAGTGAAATAAAAAAAGAATATTTTTCATAAAATCTCGGGCTGTTACATTCTACCCCCCTTAAAATGAATTTCGCCCTCGAAATTCGTCGGGGTTATAAATGGTTTACTATTCGAAAGTTTATTTAATAGAAACCCACATCGTAAAAAGGAATACCAAAACATGGATTTAAAAACTAAAGTATGAAATGTAACGATTACCCAAATAAACTAATCACTAGGTTTCCACATAGGTGAAAATATGGATATGGAAGAGAAATCTAACCATCATGTTCTGATGGAGAGTGGTAGAGAACATGGCTATGGAAAATCCAGTAATCACAAATCCATAAATTTGTGACGATCTAAGGTACCATCTGATTCATCAGGTATAATATCACTAGGACAACATTTTTGGTTTTCAAGATCATTTCCCTAAAGTTGAAAATTTGAATTAGAATAAATACTTTCTTTATTTTGGTACAATCTCACTGTTGTTCATGCCTTGAACAATTTCCACTTAATCTCTTAAATAAATGAAGTTGAATTTGTTATTCGTGAAGTGTTAGAAGATCATGTGACAGAATGACGGGGCATTCCATATGTCTCAAACAAAAGGTTAGCAAAAATTATATACATAAGTCGATCTATAGTGAGATTAATCACATATGGTTCCTAAAATGGACTTATACTTCATATATCATACTGCTTAATATAATAAAACTAGTTTCTACTAAACAGGGACGTCCTGTAGGCCAGTGGTAGGCGATAAAGGCCAGTCGCACTTCGGTTGTGGGTTCGATTCCCACAGCCTTGTTCGAAGCGATGGGCTGTCGCCCGTCCTGTAGGTTGTCCTTTTTCTAAAACTACATTACTATAACACCCCATCAATAATATCAAAAAAAAACTTCTATCCTTAAACAATACTCACTTATGTCCAACATAATCCATTTCAATCTTTAGGCTTATCCATAATACTACAGTCCACTCTCATAACATAGTGAAAACGATTACCAGAGATTTAATACCATCGTTGATCCCCATATATTATAAGATATGTTTTGTTGGTCACATTCCAAACATTCAAAGTCCTTAATCATGTATTCTATTGAATACCTTAGTGAAAACATGAAGTCAGTTGAAAGTTAACACTTTCCACATACCAAAATCCTTAAAATTCTATATACTCAAAACATGATATCACTTAGTCCTTATATCAATCATGAGCTCATGGATACTATTAAACATTTCATTTTCTCGTTTTCCCTTCATTATGCGCATATCATCTTATTTCCTAAAAATATCTCAATCACTTTGAATACCCCATCAATAAATATTGCAATACTCAATGATACAACATTATTTTGGAATCCTATTACATAAACACTTATCCATTCCACCACATCGTTGTCATATTCAACATTGCCAATAGTGATCGCATGTGACTTCCCTTTGTCCTTTGCCTTCATTGGTTGCTCATGTTGATCATCACTAACCCTTGGATTAGGGCATTTATTAGCATAATGCCCCATTTCCTTGCACTTGAAGCATTGAAGTGTTGGTGGTGCATTCTCTACAGTGTTTGCTTTATTCACATCATTAGAAACCCTTTTTCCATCACTTCGACACTCAGCTGCTCAAGTACCTTCTTTTCCACACTTAAAACATTTTCTAGTCCCTTTAAGACAATCTCCACCATGCTTCTTTCCACACTTTGTGCATAAGGAAACATTCATCTTCTTTTCACCATTATTCTAATATTTCTCCTTGAACTCCATCTTTCGTTTCTTGGAAAAACCATGAGATGGATATGTAACACCAACTTCCATTTCTGCCTTGATAGCACAACGCAAAATTTCTTCATAGCTACTGAAGTCTCTTATAGCTAATGCCCTTCGAAGACTTGGTTTTAAGCCACTGAAAAATCGATCAACTTTACTTTCAGGTTGGATGATAATGCCAGATGCATACCTTGCAAGGCTTGTAAAATTCGCTTCGTATATACCAACAGATTCATCATCCTTTTTCTTTAGTTCAAGAAACTCCTTCTCTATCTTTGTTCTAATAATACGAGGGAAGTACTTATTGAAAAATAAGTTCTTCAACTCGTCCCATTCCATGGACTCAATTTCAACTCTCTGCCTTGTATTCTTGATAAGATTCCACCATTGATCAGCTTCACCTTCCAAAAGATATACTGCTAAGATGACTTTATCATGTTTAGAACATTGAAGAACTGAAAATATCTTTTCAGTGGTACTGATCCATTGTTCAACAACAAGTGGATCAGAAGTCCCACTGAAAGAAGGTGGACGTTGCCTCATGAAGGACTCAATAGAATATTGTTCCCTTCTCTGCTCATTTGGAAGTCCAGAATGATTCATAGCTTGTGTAAGTATAGCAATAAGATTTTGCACTCCATCTCCCATAACATTTGTTTGTTCAGGAGGACAATCATTGCATTGTCCATTGCATTGATCAACACGGTTCCTTCGGGTTCCAGCCATCATCTAAAACCCAAAAAGAATAGTATGAGAGGCAAAAATCATGCTAGGGAAAACAACATAATAAAGGGGGAGTACCTTCAATATCTAACATTCTAGGTTTAATTCTATGATCGTTAGCGTAATTCTTGTACTATAACCTATACGTATACTTAACCTTAGAGACATCCCTAGACATACCTTAGAAATATCTCTAGGGATCTCACTAAAGTTCTCGCATCCTAGTTTCCAAAGGTTGACTAAACCTTTCCTCTGATACCAACTGTAGAGACCCAAAGCTTGACGTACATTGACATTACATTACATTTGTGAAATACTTAGTACATAACAAAAAGACACACACAAGGATCATAATAGTTTAGTGTCTTTGGAAACTCGGAACGTAATCTTCTAATCGTGGTGAAAGATCTTCAATATCTCCCATAAAGATCTTCCCTTTTTTTACCTAAAACCTTTATTTATATCCTGGGGAAAAGAAAACATAAAAATGTGAGCTCAAATGCTCATTAAGGGTAAACAAAAGAAAAATCAATCACATCATATTCATAAGAACATAACTTTTGGAAATCTTAACCTACAAAAGAGAGCATAATTTCATAACATGGGATAAATCATAGTAGTTAAATGAAATCCCAATAATCATAACTTAAAACATGAAACTTTGTGGCAGACACACATAAACATATAGAATCATTTCTTGTTAGTCATGACTCATTGCCAAGACTATCTTAGTGGACAATGTCCCTTTCTGAATCGAGTCACCCTCGTTTCAGTCCTATTTCACTGAACCGGTATAACCTACCATTCCAACCATGTCTATCTCATGAGATATAAAATCATTACCCAATGAATTGGAGGGAGATATAGGTCCCACCCATCTCATAATAATACCATTCTTATGTGTGCCACAAAATCATAAATCATACATCATTGCATAACCCATGTAATACAAATGGGAATCTTAAACATCATGACATCATAAAACAATTCATATAAGATAAAGGAATTCATAAAAATAATTCCATCACAACATTATCAAATCAATTTAATAATAGGGATAAAAATAGAACCCTTTATTATCTTAGATGGAAAATAATTTTGATAAAACACTTGAACTCCATTCTTGAGGAAAATATTCTTTCTTATTCAAAAACATTTTCCTTTCTTAACATGTCTTACAATTGTAAACTAAAAGAAGTTGATTAAAAATAAAATTGAAAACTTGTAAAGAAATCTTCTTGGAAATAATGTTTTAAAAATCCATTCATGCCGTATAAAAAAAACATTCTTCGTACTTTTGTTGGAAAAGTCAAAAAATACCTCGTACGAAAAACGAAAAAAAGATTCCTTTTATATCTTTTACTAAAAAATCACCGAAGGGTAAAATTGGATTTAAAAAATTGTAGGTGAATGTAAATAATATTAAATATTGAGGAAACATGGATGTGGATGATAAAATACACCCCAGTAAATTTCAAAGTATAAACAATCTCGGATAAAAATGAGATTGTGATATTTCCCTTACCTTAGGTCCGACTTGCTTTGTAAGTGTCCGAACCTCCTGTATAATGATTTAAATCGTGTTATTGACTTATTCCCGAATCATATTCATTGTTATTATATCATATATGGTCCACTTATGACTTTATATTACCCGTTCTTTTGTAAATTCAAGTTAAAGTAGCGTTTTGGGTAAAATCATCTCATATGTCGTTCGTGTTTTTAACTTGTAATTATTCATATGATTACATAGATAATGATTACTTAATTCCAGAATATGAAACATGATTTATATATATATATATATTCAGAATATACATATATAATAAATCAGTAAATGGAATGAAATACACCGTTCATGGAGACGGTAGTCCGTACGTACGCATGAACGCTGTTTTCGTTTCCTTATTGAATTGAATGGAATTAAGTAGATGACATACATATAAATATAAATAATTCCAGTATCATTATTAGGACATATATTTCATTAGTACATATTATATATACTTTATAATCATTCATGAATGGTTAATCATTGAGAATGAATCTCATCGCGTCGTGGAGACGGTAGTCCGTACGTACGCACGAGCGATGATATCGTTCCCATGGTCGTGGAATTGTGTTGAAGTGTATGTATACTATTTCAGTATCAATATCACCTTATAATAATCATATATAGTTACTCAATACACCTTTATACCCATCCAATTAAGGTGGTGGCGGAAAATAGATTACACCACGGCGTGGAGACGGTATTCCGTACGTACGCACGCGCGGTGATTTCCTTTTTCCGTAGGATGGATAGAAGGTTAATTAGAGTTGTTTCATATTTATAATAACATATCAGTATATAAGAAATACTGATGGTATTACTTTATCCTGAAACAACTAAATAAGAAGAAGTTGAAGAATAAAGAAATTGAAAAAGATCGGTAATGGATATTACCTCTTTTTGACACGCCTTCACTTATCCTCCACTTAAAGAACTAAGGATGGTCTTTGAAGAAGACCAGGACCTCTAGGATTATTCTAGGGAAGTGGAGAAGGGATTTTGGCAGAGGTTGGCCGATCTTGAGTGCTCAAATCGGTGTGAGGAGGAGGGGGGGGGAGGTGCCCTTTTATAAGGGAGGAGAGGGGCACCTTAGGAATATCTCAAAATATTATTTTATATTAAAGTCAAAATCGGTTTATAATGGTTCCAAAGGGTCTTATTTCGAAGCTAAAGTGGGGATGGGTCGAAATACTATCATCCAATAGGATTTAGACAAGTTTAGGGTATTATTTTAAACTTATCAATTAGATTTAACTCTAAGTTAAATAATTTAACTTTTACCGTGTCTTTTTGTTTTCTTTCACTATATCTTTAATACACTTACTATAACATGCCAAACGAACCCCAAATTGTTTATTATTAATACATATATCCTTATCTAGGTCATTTGTCCGATCCTAAGATTTTTAGGAATAAAATAACAATTAATAATATAATATTTGATTTAAAAACTATTTTGAGTCAATTTTGACACTATTTGATATATGATTTTTGTAAAAGTCATAACAGAATTATATGTTCGAACCAAGTTGATTAAATCAACACTAATATATCATAGTAACCTATAAAATTAGTGGAATTCATAAAAAGTCTTAAATTACATTTATTTTGGTATTTATAATATCAATTATGTCAATATTTCATTAATAAGATAATTACTGCATCATCTTTGTGTCATAAATAAATTAAATTATTTGATGTCTAAAAATTACAAATAAAATACCATCATGTAGTAAATCGTTTTATCTTTCTAATGAATACTTACAAACGAATTTATCTTATGTACAACCCTATATTAAAAATGTTTTAGTAAATATACTTTGATTTTAACTCTTTTAACTCTTCTTTGAATTAAATAATAATAAATGTCCTAATCTAATCCAAGTGGGCCTAAATGATAATAATTTACACTTAAGGATGTTTTTGGTCGAGATACACTTGTCCAATAGAATTAGGACATGTGTTAGGGTAATATTAATATCATTCTTACCCTTAATTACCCTATTTACTTTTAACAGTGGTAAATAAAAGTAAAAAGTTACTATTCACCAAAAATTATTTTCATCTCATTGAACCACATTTTTTTCCTTGATATTAACCGTGTCTGTCGGATTTTCGAAATTCCATTCACAAAAGCGGTAAAATTAAGTTTTATGCAAAATTCAGTTTTTAACCTACCACTTAGTGGTTTCACTATTCATCAAAAATTGAAAGTTTTCAGAAAAATACCAAAATTTCATCCTAAGCTTTATTTCATATTCCAAATTCAAAAAATGAAGTCTATTTTACCAAATTCATAACATAGAAGTTGCATTAATTAATTTTAAAATTAAATCCCGCTGTTAAAACAAATAGCATGTTTTTAAGAAACAATATCTATCAAAAGATTGACACTTGTTTATGTCTGGTTTAAATGTGAAATTACATCCAATGACCATCATTGTATTAAATTGTAAAAATATATTCTAAATATACTTTAAAACAACTCAAATTAATAATTTATCACTATTAATTATTTTGATTAAAAAAGTTTTTTTTAATTATAATTTAGTAATTTTCACTATTCATCAGAATATGAAACTTATCTGAAAAGTACCAAAATTTCACCTTAGGCTAAATTCGATACTCCGAATCCAAAAATGAAGTCCATTTTGAGAGATAAAATTTCTAAAATTTTAAAAGGTGGTTATTACTATTCATAAAGGCTAGTTATAATAATATTTTAATAGCATATCATTGTTTAGTGAAACTCGGTATTGCGTACTACACACGCTATCGAGGAAGGTCGCGATTGCGTGTAATGAAAGGCAAGTCAAGGATGCGTGTTATGCAAGCTCCTTTTGGTGTAGCGTACAACACAAGACATTAGTGAAATAAAAAAATAATATTTTTCATAAAATCTCGGGCTGTTACATTCTACCCCCCTTAAAATGAATTTCGCCCTCGAAATTCGTCGGGGTTATAAATGGTTTACTATTCGAAAGTTTCTTTAATAGAAACCCACATCGTAAAAAGGAATGCCAAAACATGGCTTTAAAAACTAAAGTATGAAATGTAACGATTACCCAAATAAACTAATCACTGGGTTTCCACATAGGTGAAAATATGGATATGGAACAGAAATCTAACCATCATGTTCTGATGGAGACTGGTAGAGAACATGGCTATGGAAAATCCAGTAATCACAAATCCATAAATTTGTGATGATCTAAGGTACCATCTGATTCATCAGGTATAAGATCACTAGGACAACATTTTTGGTTTTCAAGATCATTTCCCTAAAGTTGAAAATTTGAATTAGAATAAATACTTTCTTTATTTTGGTACAATATCACTGTTGTTCATGCCTTGAACAATTTCCACATCATCTCTTAAATAAATGATGTTGAATTTGTTATTCGTGAAGTGTTAGCAGATCATGTGATAGAATGACGGGGCATTCCATCTGTCTCAAACAAAAGGTTAGCAAAAATTATATACATAAGCCGATCTATAGTGAGATTAATCACATATGGTTCCTAAAATGGACTTATACTTTATATATCATACTACTTAATATAATAAAACTAGTTTCGACTAAACAGGGACGTCCTGTAGGCCAGTGGTAGGCGATAAAGGCCAGTCGCACTTCGGTTGTGGGTTCGATTCCCACAGCCTTGTTCGAAGCGATGGGCTGTCGCCCGTCCTGCAGGTTGTCCTTTTTCTAAAACTACATTACTATAACATCCCATCAATAATATCGAAAAAAAAACTTCTATCCTTAAACAATACTCACTTATGTCCAACATAATCCATTTCAATCTTTAGGCTTACCCATAATACTGCAGTCCACTCTCATAACATAGTGAAAACGATTACCAGAGATTTAATACCATCGTTGATCCCCATATATTATAAGATATGTTTTTTTGGTCACATTCCAAACATTCAAAGTCCTTAATCATGTATTCTCTTGAATACCTTAGTGAAAACATGAATGCAGTTTAAAGTTAACACTTTCCACATACCAAAATCCTTAAAATTCTATATACTCAAACCATGATATCACTTAGTCCTTATATCAATCATGAGCTCATGAATACTATTAAACATTTCATTTTCTCGTTTTCCCTTCATTATGCGCATATCATCTTATTTCCTAAAAATATCTCAATCACTTTGAATACCACATCAATAAATATTGCAATACTCAATGATACAACATTATTTTGGAATCCCATTACATAAACACTTAATCATTCCACCACATCGTTGTCATATTCAACATTGCCAATAGTGATCGCATGTGACTTCCCTTTGTCCTTTGCCTTCATTGGTTGCTCATGTTGATCATCACTAACCCTTGGATTAGGGCATTTATTAGCATAATGCCTCATTTCCTTGCACTTGAAGCATTGAAGTGTTGGTGGTGCGCTCTCTGCAGTGTTTGCTTTATTCACATCATTAGAAACCCTTTTTCTATTACTTCGACACTCAGCTGCTCGATGACCTTCTTTTCCACACTTAAAACATTTTCTAGTCCCTTTAAGACAATCTCCACCATGCTTCTTTCCACACTTTGTACATAAGGAAACATTCATCTTCTTTTCACCATTATTCTGAGATTTCTCATTGAACTCCATCTTTCGTTTCTTGGAAAAACCATGAGATTGATATGTAACACCAACTTCCATTTCTACCTTGATATCACAACGCACAATTTCTTCATAGCTACTGAAGTCTCTTATAGCTAATGCCCTTCGAAGACTTGGTTTTAAGCCACTGAAAAATTGATCAACTTTACTTTCAGGTTGGATGATAATGCCAGATGAATACCTTGTAAGTCTTGTAAAATTCGCTTCGTATATACCAACAGATTCATCATCCTTTTGCTTTAGTTCAAGAAACTCCTTCTCCATCATTGTTCGAATAATACGAGAGAAGTGCTTATTGAAAAAAAAGTTCTTGAACTCGTCCCATTCCATGGACTCAATTTCATCTCTTTGCCTTGTATTCTTGATAAGATTCCACCATTGATCAGCTTCACCTTCCAAACGATATACTGCTAAGATGACTTTATCATGTTCAGAACATTGAAGAACTGAAAATATCTTTTCAGTGGTACTGATCCATTGTTCAGCAACAAGTGGATCAGAAGACCCACTGAAAGAAGGTGGACGTTGCCTCATGAAGGACTCAATAGAATATTTTTCCCTTCTCTGCTCATTTGGAAGTCCAGAATGATTCATAGCTTGTGTAGGTATAGCAATAAGATTTTGCACTCCATCTCCCATAACATTTGTTTGTTCAGGAGGACAATCATTGCATTGTCCATTGCATTGATCAACACGGTTCCTTCGGTTTCCAGCCACCATCTAAAACCCAAAAAGAATAGTATTAGAGGAAAAAATCATGCTAGGGAAAACAACATAATAAAGGGGGAGTACCTTCAATATCTAACATCTTAGGTTTAATTCTATGATCGTTAGCGTAATTCTTGTACTATAACCTATACGTATACTTAACCTTAGAGACATCTCTAGACATACCTTAGAAATATCTCTAGGGATCTCACTAAAGTTCTCGCATCCTAGATTCCAAAGGTTGACTAAACCTTTCCTCTGAAACCAACTGTAGAGACCCGAAGCTTGACGTACATTGACATTACATTACATTTGTGGAATACTTAGTACATAACAAAAACACACACACAAGGATCGTAATAGTTTAGTGTCTTTGGAAACTCAGAATGTAATCTTCTAATCGTGGTGAAAGATCCTCAATATCTCCCATAAAGATCTTCCCTTTTTTACCTAAAACCTTTATTTATATCCTGGGGAAAAGAAAACATAAAAAGGTGAGCTCAAATGCTCAGTAAGGGTAAACAAAATAAAAATCAATCACATCATATTCATAAGAACATAACTTTTGGAAATCTTAACCTACAAAAGAGAGCATAATTTCATAACATGGGATAAATCATAGTAGTGAAATGAAATCCCAATAAGCATAACTTAAAACATGAAACTTTGTGGCATACACACATAAACATAGAGAATCATTTCTTGTTAGTCATGACTCATTGCCAAGACTATCTTAGTGGACAAAGTCCCTTTCTGAATCGAGTCACCATCGTTTCAGTCCTGTTTCACTGAACCGGTATAACCTACCATTCCAGCCATGTCTATCTCATGAGATATAAAATCATTACCCAATGCATTGGAGGGAGATATAGGTCCCACCCATCTCATAATAATACCATTCTTATGTGTTCCACAAAATCATAAATCATACATCATTGCATAACCCATGTAATACAAATGGGAATCTTAAACATCATGACATCATCAAACAATTCATATAAGATAACAGAATTCATAAAAATAATTCCATCACAACATAATCAAATCAATGTAATAATAGGGATAAAAACATAACCCTTTATTATCTTAGATGGAAAATAATTTTGATAAAACACTTGAACTCCATTCTTGAGGAAAATATCCTTTCTTCTTCAAAAACATTTTCCTTTCTTAACATGTCTTACAATTTTAAACTAAAATAAGTTGA
This sequence comes from Viscum album, assembly GCA_963277665.1. Taxonomy (NCBI): domain Eukaryota; kingdom Viridiplantae; phylum Streptophyta; class Magnoliopsida; order Santalales; family Viscaceae; genus Viscum; species Viscum album. Next base: position 1,224,752,342 of record OY728127.1, on the reverse strand, counting down.
TTAAAAATAAACTTGAAAACTTGTAAAGAAAGATTCTTGGAAATAATGTTTTAAAAATCCATTCATGCCATATAAAAAGCATTCTTTGTACTTTTGTTGGAAAAGTCAAAAAATACCTCGTACGAAAAACGAAAAAAAGATTCCTTTTATATCTTTTACTAAAAACTCACCGAAGGGTAAAATTGGATTTAAACAATTGTAGGTGAATGGAAATAATATTAAATATTGAGGAAACATGGATGTGGATGATAAAATACACCCCAGTAAATTTCAAAGTATAAACAATCTCGGATAAAAATGAGATTGTGATATTTCCCTTACCTTAGGTCCGACTTGCTTTGTAAGTGTCTGAACCTCCTGTATAATGATTTAAATCATGTTATTGACTTATTACAGAATCATATTCATTGTTATTATATCATATATGGTCCACTTATGACTTTATATTACCCGTTCTTTTGTAAATTCATGTTAAAGTAGCGTTTTGGGTAAAATCGTCTCATTTGTCGTTCGTGTTTTTAACTTGTAATTATTCATATGATTACATAGATCATGATTACTTAATTCCAGAATATAAAACATTATTTATATATATATATATATTCAGAATATACATATATAATAAATCAGTAAATGGAAAGAAATACGCCGTTCATGGAGACGGTAGTCCGTACGTACGCATGAACGCTGTTTTCGTTTCCTTATTGAATTGAATGGAATTAAGTAGATGACATACATATAAATATAAATAATTCCAGTATCATTATTAGGTCATATATTTCATTAGTACATATTATATATACTTTATAATCATTCATGAATGGTTAATCATTGAGAATGAATCTCATCCCGTCGTGGAGACGGTAGTCCGTACGTACGCACGAGCGATGATATCGTTCCCATGGTCGTGGAATTGTGTAGAAGTGTATGTATACTATTTCAGTATCAATATAACTTTATAATAATCATATATAGTTACTCATTACACCTTTATACCCATCCAATTAAGGTGGTGGCGGAAAATAGATTACACCACGGCGTGGAGACGGTATTCTGTACGTACGCACGCGCGGTGATTTCCTTTTTCCGTAGGATGGATAGAAGGTTAATTAGAGTTGTTTCATATTTATAATAACATATCAGTATATAATAAATACTTATGGTATTACTTTATCCTGAAAAAACTAAATAAGAAGAAGTTTAAGAAGAAAGAAATTGAAAAAGATCGGTAATGGATATTACCTCTTTTTGACGCGCCTTCACTTATCCTCCACTTAAAGAACTAAGGATGGTCTTTGAAGAAGACCAGGACCTCTAGGATTATTCTAGGGAAGTGGAGAAGGGATTTTGGTGGAGGTTGTCCGAGCTTGAGTGCTCAAATTGGTGTGAGGAGGAGGGGGAGGAGGTGCCCTTTTATAAGGGAGGAGAGGGGCACCTTAGGAATATCTCAAAATATTATTTTATATTAAAGTCAAAATCGGTTTATAATGGTTCCAAAGGGTCTTATTTCGAAGCTAAAGTGGGGATGGGTCGAAATACTATCATCCAATAGGATTTATACAAGTTTAGGGTATTATTTTAAACTTATCAATTAGATTTAACTCTAAGTTAAATAATTTAACTTTTACCGTGTCTTTTTGTTTTCTTTCACTATATGGTTAATACACTAACTATAACATGCCAAACGAACCCCAAATTGTTTATTATTAATACGTATATACGTATCTAAGTCATTTGGACGAAACTTAGATTTTTAGGAAGAAAATAACAATTAATAATATTTTATTTTATTTAAAAACTATTTTGAGTCAATTTTGACACTATTTGATATATGATTTTTTTGAAAGTCATAACAGAATTATATGTTCAAAACAAGTTTATTAAATAAACACTAATATATCATAGTAACCTAGAAAATTAGTGTAATTCATAAAAAGTCTTAAATTACATTTATTTTGGTATTTATAATATCAATTATGTCAATATTTCATTAATAAGATAATTACTGCATCATCTTTGTTTCATAAATAAATTAAATTATTTGATGTCTAAAAATTACAAATAAAATACCATCATGTAGGAAAGCTTTTTATCTTTCTAATTAATATTTAAAAACGAATTTATCTTATGTACAACCCTATATTAAAAATGTTTTAGTAAATATAATTTGATTTTAACTCTTTTAACTCTTCTTTGAATTAAATAATAATAAATGTCCTAATCTAATCCAAGTGGGCCTAAATGATAATAATTTACACTTAAGGATGTTTTTGGTCGAGATACACTTGTCCAATAGAATTAGGACATGTGTTAGGGTAATATTAATATCATTCTTACCCTTAATTACCCTATTTACTTTTAACCGTGGTAAATAGAAGTAAAAAGTTACTATTCACCAAAAATTATTTTCATCTCATTGAACCACATTTTAGTCCTTGATATTAACCGTGCATGTTGGATTTTCTAAATTCCATTCACAGAAGCGGTAAAATTAAGTTTTATGCAAAATTCAGTTTTTAACCTACCACTTAGTGGTTTCACTATTCATCAAAAATTGAATGTTTTCAGAAAAATACCAAAATTTCATCCTAAGCTATATTTCATATTCCGAATTCAAAAAATGAAGTCTATTTTACCAAATTCATAACATAGAAGTTGCATTAATTAATTTTAAAATTAAATCCCGCAGTTAAAACAAATAGCGTGTTTTTAAGAAACAATATCTATCAAAAGATTGACACTTGTTTATGTCTGGTTTAAATGTGAAATTGCATCCAATGACCAACATTGTATTAAATTGTAAAAATATATTCTAAATATACTTTAAAACAACTCAAATTAATAATTTATCACTATTAATTATTTTTATTAAAAAAGTTGTTTTTAATTATAATTTAGTAATTTTCACTATTCATCAAAATATGAAAGTTATCTGAAAAGTACCAAAATTTCACCTTAGGCTAAATTCGATACTCCGAATCCAAAAATGAAGTCCATTTTGAGAGCTAAAATTTCTAAAATTTTAAAAGGTGGTTATTACTATTCATAACGGCTAGTTATAATAATATTTTAATAGAATTTCGTTGTTTAGTGAAACTCGGTATTGCGTACTACACACGCTATCGAGGAAGGTTGTGATTGCGTGTAATGCAAGGCAAGTCAAGGATGCGTGTTGTGCAAGCTCCTTTTGGTGTAGCGTACAACACAAGTCATTAGTGAAATAAAATAAGAATATTTTTCATAAAATCTCGGGCTGTTACATTCTACCCCCCTTAAAATGAATTTCGCCCTCGGAATTATTCGGGGTTATAAATGGTTTACTATTTGAAAGTTTCTTTAATAGAAACCCACATCGTAAAAAGGAATACCAAAACTTGGCTTTAAAAACTAAAGTATGAAATGTAACGATTACCCAAATAAACTAATCACTGGGTTTCCACATAGGTGAAAATATGGATATGGAAGAGAAATCTAACCATCATGTTCTGATGGAGAGTGGTAGAGAACATGGCTATGGAAAATCCAGTAATCACAAATCCATAAATTTGTGACGATCTAAGGTACCATCTGATTCATCAGGTATAAGATCACTAGGACAACATTTTTGGTTTTCAAGATCATTTCCCTAAAGTTGAAAATTTGAATTAGAATAAATACTTTCTTTATTTTGGTACAATCTCACTGTTTTTCATGCCTTGAACAATTTCCACTTCATCTCTTAAATAAATGAAGTCGAATTTTTTATTCGTGAAGTGTTAGCAGATCATGTGATAGAATGACGGGGCATTCCATCTGTCTCAAACAAAAGGTTAGAAAAAATTATATACATAAGTTGATATATAGTGAGATTAATCACATATGGTTCCTAAAATGGACTTATACTTCATATATCATACTGCTTAATATAATAAAACTAGTTTCTACTAAACAGGGACGTCCTGTAGGCCAGTGGTAGGCGATAAAGGCCAGTCGCACTTCGGTTGTGGGTTCGATTCCCACAGCCTTGTTTGAAGCGATGGGCTGTCGCCCATCCTGCAGGTTGTCCTTTTTCTAAAACTACATTACTATAACATCCCATCAATAATATCAAAAAAAAACTTTTATCCTTAAACAATACTCACTTATGTCCAACATAATCCATTTCAATCTTTAGGCTTATCCATAATACTGCAGTCCACTCTCATAACATAGTGAAAACGATTACCAGAGATTTAATACCATCGTTGATCCCCATATATTATAAGATATGTTTTGTTGGTCACATTCCAAACATTCAAAGTCCTTAATCATGTATTCTCTTGAATACCTTAGTGAAAACATGAATGTAGTTTAAAGTTAACACTTTCCACATACCAAAATCCTTAAAATTCTATATACTCAAACCATGATATCACTTAGTCCTTATATCAATCATGAGCTCATGAATACTATTAAACATTTCATTTTCTCGTTTTCCCTTTATTTTGCGCATATCATCTTATTTCCTAAAAATATCTCAATCACTTTGAATACCACATCAATAAATATTTCAATACTCAATGATACAACATTATTTTGGAATCCCATTACATAAACACTTAATCATTCCACCACATCGTTGTCATATTCAACATTTCCAATAGTGATCGCATGTGACTTCCCTTTATCCTTTGCCTTCAGTGGTTGCTCATGATGATCATCACTAACCCTTGGATTAGGGAATTTATTAGCATAATGCCCAATTTCCTTGCACTTGAAGCATTGAAGTGTTGGTGGTGCGTTCTCTGCAGTGTTTTCTTTATTCACATCATTAGAAACCCTTTTTCCATTACTTCGACACTCAGCTGCTCGATGACCTTCTTTTCCACACTTAAAACATTTTCTAGTCCCTTTAATACAATCTCCACCATGCTTCTTTCCACACTTTGTGCATAAGTAAACATTCATATTCTTTTCACCATTATTCTGAGAGTTCTCCTTGAACTCCATCTTTCATTTCTTGGCAAAACCATGAGATGGATATGTAACACCAACTTCCATTTCTACCTTGATAGCACAACGCACAATTTCTTCATAGCTTCTGAAGTCTCTTATAGCTAATGCCCTTCGAAGACTTGGTTTTAAGCCACTGAAAAATCGATCAACTTTACTTTCAGGTTGGATGATAATGCCAGATGCATACCTTGCAAGTCTTGTAAAATTCGCTTCATATATACCAACAGATTCATCATCCTTTTGCTTTAGTTCAAGAAACACCTTCTCCATATTTGTTCGAATAATACGAGGGAAGTACTTATTGGAAAATAAGTTCTTGAACTCGTCCCATTCCATGGACTCAATTTCATCTATTTGCCTTGTATTCTTGATAAGATTCCACCATTGATCAGCTTCACCTTCCAAACGATATACTGCTAAGATGACTTTATCATGTTCAGAACATTGAAGAACTGAAAATATCTTTTCAGTGGTACTGATCCATTGTTCAGCAACAAGTGGATCAGAAGACCCACTGAAAGAAGGTGGACGTTTCCTCATGAAGGACTCAATAGAATATTGTTCCCTTCTCTGCTCATTTGGAAGTCCATAATGATTCATAGCTTGTGTAAGTATAGCAATAAGATTTCGCACTCCATCTACCATAACATTTGTTTGTTCAGGAGGACAATCATTGCATTGTCCATTGCATTGATCAACACGATTCCTTCGGGTTCCAGCCATCATCTAAAACCCAAAAAGAATAGTATGAGAGGAAAAAATCATGCTAGGGAAAACAACATAATAAAGGGGGAGTACCTTCAATATCTAACATCTTAGGTTTAATTCTATGATCGTTAGCGTAATTCTTGTACTATAACCTATACGTATACTTAACCTTAGAGACATCCCTAGACATACCTTAGAAATATCTCTAGGGATCTCACTAAAGTTCTCGCATCCTAGTTTCCAAAGGTTGACTAAACCTTTCCTCTGATACCAACTGTAGAGACCCGAAGCTTGACGTACATTGACATTACATTACATTTGTGGAATACTTAGTATATAACAAAAACACACACACAAGGATCGTAATAGTTTAGTGTCTTTGGAAACTTGGAACGTAATCTTCTAATCGTGGTGAAATATCTTCAATATCTCCCATAAAGAACTTGCCTTTTTTTACCTAAAACCTTTATTTATATCCTGGGGAAAAGAAAACATAAATAGGTGATCTCAAATGCTCAGTAAGGGTAAACAAAAGAAAAATCAATCACATCATATTCATAAGAACATAACTTTTGGAAATCTTAACCTACAAAAGAGAGCATAATTTCATAACATGGGATAAATCATAGTAGTGAAATGAAATCCCAATAAGCATAACTTAAAACATGAAACTTTGTGTCATATACACATAAACATAGAGAATCATTTCTTGTTAGTCATGACTCATTGCCAAGACTATCTTAGTGGATAAAGTCCCTTTCTGAATCGAGTCACCCTCGTTTCAGTCCTGTTTCACTGAACCGGTATAACCTACCATTCCAGCCATGTCTATATCATGAGATATAAAATCATTACCCAATGCATTGGAGGGAGATATAGGTCCCACCCATCTCATAATAATACCATTCTTATGTGTGCCACAAAATCATAAATCATACATCATTGCATAACCCATGTAATACAAATGGGAATCTTAAACATCATGACATCATAAAACAATTCATATAATATAAAGGAATTCATAAAAATAATTCCATCACAACATAATCAAATAAATGTAATAATAGGGATAAAAACAGAACCCTTTATTATCTTATATGGAAAATAATTTTGATAAAACACTTGAACTCCATTCTTGAGGAAAATATCCTTTCTTCTTCAAAAACATTTTCCTTTCTTAATATGTATTAGAATTTTAAACTAAAAGAAGTTGATTAAAAATAAACTTGAAAACTTGTAAAAAAATCTTCTTGGAAATAATGTTTTAAAAATCCATTCATGCCGTATAAAAAAAACATTCTTCGTACTTTTGTTGGAAAAGTCAAAAAATACCTCGTACGAAAAACGAAAAAAATATTCCTTTTATATCTTTTACTAAAAACTCACCGAAGGGTAGAATTGGATTTAAATAATTGTAGGTGAATGGAAATAATTTTAAATATTGAGGAAACAGGGATTTTGATGATAAAATACACCCAAGTAAATTTCAAAGTATAAACAATCTCGGATAAAAATGAGATTGTGATATTTCCCTTACCTTAGGTCCGACTTGCTTTGTAAGTGTCTGAACCTCCTGTATAATGATTTAAATCGTGTTATTGACTTATTCCAGAATCATATTCATTGTTATTATACCATATATGGTCCACTTATGACTTTATATTACCCGTTCTTTTGTAAATTCATGTTAAATTAGTGTTTTGGGTAAAATCGTCTCATTTGTCGTTCGTGTTTTTAACTTGTAATTATTCATATGATTACATAGATCATGATTACTTAATTCCAGAATATAAAACATGATTTATATATATATATATTCAGAATATACATATATAATAAATCAGTAAATGGAAAGAAATACACCGTTCATTGAGACGGTAGTCCGTACGTACGCATGAACGCTGTTTTCGTTTCCTTATTGAATTGAATGGAATTAAGTAGATGAAATACATATAAATATAAATAATTCCAGTATCATTATTAGGTCATATATTTCATTAGTACATATTATATATACTTTATAATCATTCATGAATGGTTAATCATTGAGAATGAATCTCATCGCGTCGTGGAGACGGTAGTCCGTACGTACGCACGAGCGATGATATCGTTCCCATGGTCGTGGAATTGTGTTGAAGTGTATGTATACTATTTCAGTATCAATATAAATTTATAATAATCATATATAGTTACTTATTACACCTTTATACCCATCATATTAAGGTGGTGGCGGAAAATAGATTACACCACGGCGTGGAGACGGTATTCCGTACGCACGCGCAGTGATTTCCTTTTTCTACAGGATGGATAGAAGGTTAATTAGAGTTGTTTCATATTTATAATAACGTATCAGTATATAAGAAATACTGATGGTATTACTTTATCATGAAAAAACTAAAGAAGAAGAAGTTGAATAATAAAGAAATTGAAAAAGATCGGTAATGGATATTACCTCTTTTTGACGCGCCTTCACTTATCCTCCACTTAAAGAACTAAGGATGGTCTTTGAAGAAGACCAGGACCTCTAGGATTATTCTAGGGAAGTGTAGAAGGGATTTTGGCAGAGGTTGTCCGAGCTTGAGTGCTCAAATTGGTGTGAGGAGGAGGGGGAGGAGGTGCCCTTTTATAATGGAGGAGAGGGGCACCTTAGGAATATCTCAAAATATTGTTTTATATTAAAGTCAAAATCGGTTTATAATGGTTCCAAAGGGTATTATTTCGAAGCTAAAGTGGTTATGGGTCGAAATACTATCATCCAATAGGATTTAGACAAGTTTAGGGTATTATTTTAACCTTATCAATTAGATTTAACTCTAAGTTAAATAATTTAACTTTTACCGTGTCTTTTTGTTTTCTTTCACTATATGGTTAATACACTTACTATAACATGCCAAAAAAACCCCAAATTGTTTATTATTAATACATATATCCTTATCTAAGTCATTTGGCCGAACCTTATATTTTTAGGAATAAAATAACAATTAATAATATAATATTGGATTTAAAAACTATTTTGAGTCAATTTTGACACTATTTGATATATGATTTTTGTGAAAGTCATAACAGAATTATATGTTCGAACCAAGTTTATTAAATCAACAAAAATATATCATATTAACTTATAAAATTAGTGGAATTCATAAAAAGTCTTAAATTACATTTATTTTGGTATTTATAATATCAATTATGTCAATATTTCATTAATAAGATAATTACTGCATCATCTTTGTGTCATAAATAAATTAAATTATTTGATGTCTAAAAATTACAAATAAAATACCATAAGGTAGGAAATCTCTTTATCTTTCTAATGAATATTTACAAACGAATTTATCTTATGCACAACCCTATATTAAAAATGTTTTAGTAAATATACTTTGATTTTAACTCTTTTAACTCTTCTTTGAATTAAATAATAATAGATGTCCTAATCTAATCCAAGTGGGCCTAAATGATAATAATTTACACTTAAGGATGCTTTTCGTCGAGATACACTTGTCCAATAGAATTAGTACATTTGTTAGGGTAATATTAATATCATTCTTACGCTTAATTACCCTATTTACTTTTAACCGTGGTAAATAAAAGTAAAAAGTTATTATTCACCAAAAATTATTTTCATCTCATTGAACCACATTTTAGTCCTTGATATTAACCATGTCTGTCGGATTTTGGAAATTCCATTCACAGAAGCGGTAAAATTAAGTTTTATGCAAAATTCAGTTTTTAACCTACCACTTAGTGGTTTCACTATTCATCAAAAATTGAAAGTTTTCAGAAAAATACCAAAATTTCATTCTAAGCTATATTTCATATTCCGAATTCAAAAAATGAAGTCTATTTTACCAAATTCATAACATAGAAGTTGCATTAATTAATTTTAAAATTAAATCCCACTGTTAAAACAAATAGCGTGTTTTTAAGAAACAATATCTATCAAAAGATTGACACTTGTTTATGTCTGGTTTAAATGTGAAATTACATCCAATGAACAACATTGTATTAAATTGTAAAAATATATTCTAAATATACTTTAAAACAACTCAAATTAATAATTTATCACTATTAATTATTTTGATTAAAAAAGTTGTTTTTAATTATAATTTAGTAATTTTCACTATTCATCAGAATATGAAAGTTATCTGAAAAGTACCAAAATTTCACCTTAGGCTAAATTCGATACTCCGAATCCAAAAATGAAGTCCATTTTGAGAGCTAAAATTTCTAAAATTTTAAAAGGTGGTTATTACTATTCATAACGGCTAGTTATAATAATATTTTAATAGCATATCGTTGTTTAGTGAAACTCGGTATTGCGTACTACACACGCTATCGAGGAAGGTCGCGGTTGCGTGTAATGCAAGGAAAGTCAAGGATGCGTGTTGTGCAAGCTCCTTTTGGTGTAGCGTACAGCACAAGACATTTGTGAAATAAAAAAAGAATATTTTTCATAAAATCTCGGGCTGTTACAACTACGGCTGGGAATTGGAAACTCATAGCATCTATTACACCGAGGGTCAGGCTAGCCAAGTGATGATTGATCGGTTGTGCCCAACTATTAATGATTCCATCATGTGCTTCCTTGGTTTCCCATTCACTGATAATGGAAAACCTCATTCCATTTTTGAAGACAGACTAAACCCTTTGCCTAAAATAGTCAATATAGTCATGGATTGCATATAACCAATCCATACCAAGTATGACGTCATAAGGACTTGACACTTCCACTAAGAGGTTCCAACCAAAACTCTCACCTCCAAGGGTAAGGTCACACTATCATCATAGATGTGTGATCATATATTATTTTAATGTAGGTGTTTTTAAGCGTAGGGATTAAGTCAATGGTTCTACCATAATATCACGGTCACGTACATGATATGTGGCAAGAAATAAATGACAAGAACCAATGTCTATCAATACTATAGATAATGTATAAATGACACATATCATACTTCAAATCATCCTTGGAGATCCTCATGCATAAACCTCAACCAAATGAAGTTGTCCCCACCCTTGTCCTCCAGTACCCTAAGCCATGTGCGGCCCAACTGGGGGCGGTGTTGGTAGAAAGTTAAAACATCGACCATCTCCCTCTACTCTCCATACTTCTCTACCACATATGTTTCCTTTTAGATTTTCCTCTTATTTCCTCTTCCTCTGCCTCAGTAGACCATCCACTGTCTCCCTATCATCCGCACAATAGGTTGGACAATCTCGAGTGAGATGTGCCCAACCGTCACATGAGTAGCACCACCCCTCTCTAGGTTAACTAGATCCACCTAGGGAACCCTTAACTACATATCCTCTATCTTGGGACCTCCTCCTGAACTGTCTCCCTCTTGGGAACCCTTAAGGCTAATGCTATCTCCCTAATTCTGAGGTATCTGCACCTACCTATCTTCTGCTAACTTTCAGAGACTGTCTCTGCTAATCCAAGAATCACTCCACCACCAATGCCCACTCAAGAACCCTATCATATGTAAGAATGATCATATGGATTATACTAGATCATATGTCTCTACACATACCTTTCTCAATAGTCTGAGCTTGGAATTACTGACCACTAAACATATCCATCAAGAACCGAGAAAGGTTGGTAAACCGCAATGAATAATCATCCACTCTCAGACTACCCTACTTGAGTGGAATAATCTTTTGTATACACCCAACTCTCCGAGTAACTGGTGAAAACTCCTCCCAGTAGATAATATCAAACATTATCCCTGAGAGTGTCACCCAATCATGAGTCTGAATATCCAGACTCTACCATTGACCTACTAAGCCCTACATAATTCTCACTACAAGGATCACCATCTGATCTGCGGGTGTCCTAACTAGATGTAAAACTCAGGTCACAACCTCAATCTTGTCTTCATCCACTTGAGGTTCAGCAATGCCTTGAAACCTAAGGGGTATCTATCTCTCAAACTCTTGAATAACTCTTATCTTACACTCCCTGTATGTTGGTACTATAGGTACCATTGGTAGATCTACAGGTGTCAGTATAGATGGTGCACCACTTTGAGGTAACATCTGGGAAATTGTCCCCTGTGCTGAATCGTCATCATTAAGGGCATCATCTTCATGATCGATCTGTTGAATCCTAGCTGGTATTTGTTGTGTACGCACCTGATAAGAAAAAAAGATGCACCACGGTCAATGAGTATATTTGGATAGCTAAAACAAAAATTATATTGATGTAACAACCCATTACTATATGATGCATGTACATTTATTTTCCCTACAACCAGTGTTCTCATGTACCGAGTTGAAAAAATGGTTATCATGGTCCGGATGTATGAATACATCAGTCATCACACCAACACTAGAGTATCTGGCTTGAAATCCAAACTCAAAACACTTAATATTGTTTCCCCAAACCAATATCATGCATTCCTGGTCCTAATGTAGAATCAACCAGCTTTGATACCACTCTATCAGGACCTGTCCCCGAGGGGCATGTGATGTGAATCCCCAAACCCACCTGCAATAATCTAGGGGTTGGTGACTTTCATTGAGTAGGCATATCACCAACATGGGAGGAATTCTCGTAGTACTTGTACTCACATACACATTTCCAAGCCCATAAATTCAAAAATGTAAAAATTCTAACTAAAAATTTGACAAAACCCACTATAATCCCCAACCAGAGTAAAACAGTGAAATTAATCGAATGTAAATAGGGATAGAATACAATCCCACCAAAAAGAAAGACTGTAAAACAGTTCCTTAAACTCATCTTCATAAAACACTACCTAATGGCAAGGTAATGGGGCTACTATCTAAATTCATACGAACACTATGGTCTTTCTGATCTCAAAAGGCTTCGTCCGGTCCTGGTCCTCCCTAGACTCTACCAAAAGGCTACTCATTTTCACTAGACATGACACATTTGGGAAAAGGCCGTTTAAGGGTGTGTATAAAAGTACTCAGTAAGACACTCTAAAACCACAAATCATTACACAAAGAAAAGTATAATCATCTCTACAGAAGTATATGTCTACAAAATATAACAAGAATATCCACATATACTCAAACCATACCACACAGCCTATGGTAAGTCACAAGCACCACATACCACCACAAGGGATTAAGCTCGAAGAATACACAAAGAACTCATCTGGGAGAACACACTCCTGAGTCTATTTGCAATAATGATGCACATCTAGGAAGTATTTTTCATTGGAAACCATCATGAGAGAAATGCAATGAATGAATTATGGAGATATGATACATCATATGAGGATCATATCCAGGGAAATGGGGTGATTCCAAAAACTCAATCTAAATTAACCCACTAAGTATAGGATCGAAGACCGGTGAAGTTGGTCACATCAATACCGAAGAATATACCCAAGAAATGAAAAATGAATGAGGATCCACTCTGAGCCTATCGAGGGATTCCAAAAACTCTATCATGGAAATCCTGTTGAAGGGTTCACAGAAATGTGAGTAGGAAATAATATCAAAAAAAAATTGGCTAGCGTTAAGGGGAATGAACCCTAACAAAACGCATCAAAGATACGGGGAACAAGGGAATCAATTAATGTATAAAGGATAGGGTTCACAATGAGAAGTTTCCACACATGTCATACCCCTTCACCCTAGACACTTCCCATGTAAATGTATTATGTCACTAGAATTATATCCAATTTAAAACCCATCATTGGTCTCATATGGGCTATCGTGCCTCAAGGTAACTGACACCACTGAGGGCATATCAAATAGATGATCTATTAAAAAGTTTCATCCATTTTAGTAAAAATTCCTGACCATGTCCAATCAACCTGACCCAACATGATTCGGCCTACTGGGCTCGGTCCATCATATCCCATTGGGCCTACTGCCCACTTGGCTGCCTGGCACAACCAGATTCCCTTAGTCCAGTCCGCATGGCCTGCTCCACACCAGCCCACCTGGACTCTCTCTCAGCCCACCTATCCTTCCTCATCGCACGACCTCTCCATGTACAACAGTCCCCACATGGTCGGCAGTCTAGGATGGAATGCTCTATCCTTCACATCCCACGGTCCCTAGGTGGTCACACCATTGTGTCCACATAGCTTTACCGGCTCTGCACACCTCAATGCTACCTGTGGCCACCATTGCTTCCAACTGCTGATCTGCACTGCCAAAAACTACATATGGTCACCGATGCTTTACCTCACTGATCCCACACTAGTGTACTTTTTTGTGGACCACCAGTCCACGTCTGGTGCTTGTATTTTGAAATGGATGACGATTCGGGACTCTCGGGTCCCAATCTTCAAATATCCAGCCTCTGATACGGATTCACCTCAAGTCTAGGGGACCAATCATTCTTGGAGCCACCCGAAAATGTAGATACATGGCCAAAAGGTCCCAATAGTGATGAACAGGAAGCACGGAGGGGGGAAAGAATAATAACTCTCATTGAATAGACCTCATCCATTATTTTTATAGGTCTCGATTCATTCTCGTTAGAAGGATGAACGAAGTGAAACAACTTCATCTAATTTAATCTTACTGATGACGTGTGTATTAATTATTGTTCATTGAATTTATCCACATTCATCCTAGATTAATAACGGGATGGAAAACATAAAAAAATGTTCTACCTAGTGTTTGGATCGATCGTTCATGAAGAATAGTTGTGATATCGTCGTTGACTAGATCCTCCAACTTCATTGGTGTGATGAACCATGATCTGATTGATCTGTCATCATAGTTTTCCAAGTGGGTTCCTTCCCATGCCACATAGGTATTTTTGGGTTATGGTGACGACACTAAATTTACTAAAAATATTATTTTAACAAAAATTCCACCGCATCAAATAAAAAAATTTAATTAAAATAATTTTTTTCTCTGTATATCCAAAAAATACTTTTCATAGTTGACCCATGATGACCGATGTTAGGCATTTTATAGGGTAAACACACTACTATATATGCAATAGTTCCATCATATTTATAATCTAGGGACCCATTTAGAATTTATTCCACTTTTTCTGGTAAACTACTTGTATGTTTAATTTAAAGTTTAATATTTTTTTCAATCATTTATTCCAGGAACACAGGGCCTCAGAATCGCATGTCCTCGAAATACCTTGTCTTAAATTAATTCCATATAATATTTAAAATAATTAATAGAAAAATAAATGATATTGAAATTATGAACTACACCTTCACACACTTCTATCAAATTGAAAATTCAATCATCATTCATGTATATGGTGGACTACCACCTCACGAACTGATTTCATCGATTATTTAATTACCACCATTCAAGGATGGGAAAAGAGATGTAATTACAGTTTTTATTATATATATGACTTTTATTATGTATTTACACTTTTTTAATTATAATATAACACATACCTTCATGATTTCCATTTTTTGGGAATATGATAACTTCCTTTGTGGGTGTGTAGAATATCACCTCCTAAAAGTCATGTGATTTGCTCATACTTTACATAGAATATTTTAAGGATGTATTTAATAAAAATATTTGATATATATGACATAATAATTCAAATATAAAGATAAAATATATATTATTTACTTTTATTTCTTTAGAAATATTTCATGATAGTAGAAACAACGTTCACGTGTATTTATGGCCTACCGTCTCCATATACGGTGTATTCATTTTCATATTTATATCATTTATAGATTATAATAAATACTAATATACTAAAAATATATTATATTAATATCATGTAATACATTATTAAAATAAGTAAATAATTATCTATGAAAGAGGATCTGGAATAACAAGTCAAAACTTATATGAAAGACGAAGTAGTTATTACCTAAAACGTTTCTTTAACCAGAAATTATTAATAAATGTATAATATAAAGTCATAATAAAATAATATATGTTATTATATATCAGAATATGGTTATTTTTTATATTTAAAATAAACATATATTTATTAAACATGATGTTTTAATTAGTATGATGAAATTCAAGACTTAATGTAAGGGGTTTCATCTCAATTTACATTCCATTGAGTCTTATTTGTTATTATGAACCTAATTTTTTTATATGGTGTATATAATAAAATATGACTTGTTATATCATGAATTTTATTTATTCCATGATATTAAATTTTTCAACTAATTTTATTCATTCTCGGATCTCATGATTCAAAAGTTACTTAAGTTTTAAGAGGATTTCTAGTCTCACTTTTATTTCGGCAAGACTTATACCATATTTATCACTCATTTCTCTTCTATGGTGTATATACTACACATGAACTTATTATATAATTATTCCCCTTATTTTAATTGTTAATTAAATGTCTATTTTGTTATATTTCTTTAATGTGGTTCTCATTTCAAAATATACCTAATCAGTAAAGTAATGATGTTGCTGACTTAGTAATTGTGAGGTTGCATGGTGTTAATGGTAGGTCAAAGAAGCCTCTAATGGTGAAATATATTCGCTAGATCCCACCTCTGCAACAGTGGTTGAAGGTCAATGTTTATGGAGATGCATGTGGTTCACCCAGACCTTCTGGATGCGGAGGTGTTTTCCATACATGTTGAGGTCTGGTAAAAGGATGCTTCTTTTACTATATTGGAAATGATACTGACATTGAGGCAGAATTATGGGAAATGATTAAAGCTATAAGGTATGCAGTCTATTATGGATGGAATAACTTATGGTTAGACTCAGATTCTACTATTTCAGTTCAAATTCTAAAAAAATCGATCAAGGAATGTGCCATAGAGGATGCTATCAGTGTGGGCTGATTGTCTACAACTTGCGAACCAACTCTCTGTCTATGTCATGCATGCTCTTCATGAAGCTAATCAAGTGGAGGACGCCCTTTCGAAAAGAGAAATAACAGAGGTCAATTCTAGCTGGTTTTTCAAAGATTTAGAGTTCTGTAGCCATCTTGTTAATGCTGATTATTGTGGCAAGTTTTCTACCCACATGGGTAAGGTTAATCTGTAACTCTTTGAATTGTACTTCTTCGTTTGGTTTAATTTAAAGGGAGTAGGCTGCTGTCTGTATCCCTAATTTTTCTGGTATTTTATGATGTGTATATACTACCCCTTGGAAATGTTATATCATAAAATTACTTATTTTATTTATAATTTATTATTATTTTAATATTATTATTTCATGGGGGATTTTATTCAAATTTACCAAATGGTAAGTGTTTATTGTTACAATCTCATTGTATATCGATATTGTTTATGATTATACTTCCATTGATGAAATATTATGGTTCATATCTTAATAAATCTCATGAAGAATATGATACAGAGGTTTTTAATGATATATTCACGATGTGGAGCCATTTTTTCACTCTTTGGTGCTTAAGATAATTAAAAAATATTAATAAAATCAAACATTATTTCCACTTCAGATAGAAATTTTTTTTATCCCAAAACCATGTTTTCTAAAAATCTTCTAAAAAGTGTTTTTAAATGAAATTTTAAACATATATTCTCAGAAAACTATTTTAAAAATGTTTTATTCTATAAAAAGTGTTTAAAATGACTTTATAATATTTATTAATATATTTTCATAGTTTATTTTAAAATAAAATGATTTCAATGATTTAAATGATTACTTTATATATTTTCAAATCTATTTTCAATGAAAACAGTTTTCAAAATGTTTTATGTTCGAAAAAAATTTCAATGTAAAAAAAAGATATTTTCTGAAGGAAAAATTATAAATTATTTGTAGAGATTTCATCATAATTTTTCAATGTTGGTTTCAAAGAAAAGTATTTTTAGAATGTTCAATGACTTAAAAAATCAAGGGTTATTTCCCTTAAGGAATTATAAAAGTGATCTTTTAAAAAAACTCTCCATATAAGATGAAATCCTTTGATATATTTTATGATTTACTAAGGATATGATAAAAGGAAACCATTTTTATTCTTGTTTTGAATGGACTGTGTTTGTGATGAAAATTTATTTATGAAATCTGTTTCTCTTCCATTGGATATACTAAAATAAAATTCTTATTAAACCTGCTTCCTTTCATGGGTTATTCTAGGATGAAATGATAGTGAAATCATTGACTTTCCAATAGGTTAATGAAATTTTTATGATACCCCTTTCATTTCATGGGTATTAATTTTATGATTTTGAAACCCATTTCTTTTTAAGGTTCATGATATGATTAATGATTTGTTATCATTTAGCACATTTATGAATGATTTAATTATTTGATAGGTGGGACCTTTATCTCCTTCAAATTAATTAGGTAATGATTTATATTTTGTGAGATAAACATTATAAACAAGTCAATAGGCTTGATCCACAATGAGAAATAGGTGTTCCCAGATCCAAAGTATGAAGCAGGTGTGTCCTAATCCATAATGGGAAACATGTGTGTCCTTGCCGATAATGGGAAAAAAGTGTCTCCTGATCCATAATGGGAAGTAGTTTCATCCTAATACACTATGAGAAACATGTGTATCTGAATCCACTATGTTGATGATCTTGGTAGTTAACCATAAGAAATGAAATGGTTTTCAATATTTATGATGGTGACACACATACATGAAATTAGCATATAGTTCATGATTGATTTATGATGATTTATTATCCTTATGATTCATGCCTTATGAATTTCAAAAATTTATGTTATGACTTTTGTTTATTATTTATGAAAAGTTGGGTATAAAATTCGAAATTCATGTTAATGATCACATATCATTATTCTTATCTTATGATTTTAGATAATCACAAATTGAAACCTCTTATAATTACCATTAATGAGTATCTGAGCTCACCCTTTATTATGTATCCTTACCCAGATTATGGATAAAATTTTATATAGGATATGCCTATGAGGAGTAATAAAAAGTAATATATTTGTGGGAAGCATTGAATATCTCTCACCAAGTTAGATGATTGTGTTCTATTCCTCCAAAGAAACTAAAATATTATGGTCTCTAGACATTTACTCCAATAATGTTGGGAATATTCATAAAAAATGATGTAATATCAATTTATCATAAGATTGGGTCACTGTATTCCTCATCTATAAACATCCAAAATCAGGGATACAAGAGCATAACATGTCTTCAAGAGTCTAGATGAACTTCTCTTCATGACTGTCTATCTACAGATAAAAAGTAGTGTTAAGGTATGACTATGAATAAAAGGTTTTTTGGAGACGTCTCCACACTATGGAGGTGAAATGAGGATCTAGATCATATTATCATTTTCAAGACTCTGTAGAGTCATACCATCTTCTCTAGATACCGCCTCAACAAAACCTCCACTGCTCTCGACTCCATGATCACTATAAAGTGGGATGATTTCATTTAATGATCCAATGTACCCCATATAACATCTTATCCTCCATGAGATTTAGGTGAACTTGTAACAAAGTCTCATGATATGTATTCCCACTTTCCCAGGGGAACAACTATCTACTAGAGAAATCCACTGGAAATTTTTTCTCAGCCTTAACCATATGGAAGACTAAACATCGGGAAATAAAATTTGAAACTACAGGCTTCAATCCAAGCCACCAAAACATTCCTCTAAAGGGTCAGAACAACACATTATCTTTGGGATGTACCACTAATGTTGAACTATGGATGTCATGGATAACTATCTCACACATTACTGATGGAACGAAAATCCTTCGCTGGAATAAACCTGGGGTTGTCCATCCTCAAACCAACCATCAAGGGTATCACCAAAAGAAACTCTGTCCTTCCAAACCACCACCTCCCAATTATCTAATAGAGACTCCTCCACCTACTACACCAAATATGACTACACTATCATATCAAAACGACATGATCTCCCTCCAACCTCTCCCATATCTATATGAATAACAAATAATTCTTCTATCACTCTCCATGAATCTTCAAATTCATGCATGGAATCCCTACATAACTTCTGAATAAGTGTATCAGCTATATGATTTCTCTTTCCTGGCTAATAAAAAAATTTAAATTTTTTATCCGGCATGAATTCCTCCAACCAATGCTGACACAAGATCAAGACTCATTTAAAGAAGTCTAGCCTAAAACTCTTATGGTTAGTAAAACCAAAAACACACTCACTAGTGTGGAAATGTCCCTAAAACATCAGAGGAAACACCAAAACCACCAACTAAATATAATCTTTGGAATATTTAGGCTCATGGGGACATAATTGATGAGACCCATAAAAAACCACTGATCTATGATACATCACAATGAATCCCAATATAGGATGAAAAGTGTCATACAGAACCTGAAACTGAAATCCATCTTCTGTCAAAAAAAGGAATAGAAGGAAGACCGAATTCTCTTTTAGGTACAAATTTTTTTTCTAAAACTAGTTAGTATAGAAGAAAAACTAATCCTTTTAGGTCATTGTTTTCATAGGAGTTGATACTTGAGATAAACTGGTTATGAACCTCCTATCATATTTTCCAAGACCATGGAAACTCACACATCTTCCACTATCTTAGTGGCTAGCCAAGACACAACCACCTATTTAATCGAAGGATCCATAGACACACCCTTCTAGGACATGAAATTCCCCAAGAAATGGAATTCATGATCCCAAAACATATATTTCAACTACTTACTGATTATCTTCTTATGATTAATAAATCCCAAAATGTCACGCAAATGCTCTGGATTCTCCTCCTCAAATAAAGAGTTTATAAGGATGTTGTTAATGAAAACCAACATGAAATTATATTGGAACTCTCTGAACACAGCGTTCATCCATCCCATTAGCTATGCTAGAGAATTATTCATACCAAACGACATTACAGTGAACTCATAATACCCATGATGACAATATAATGTAGTCTTTTTAATATCCTCATCCTTCGCCTACATTTGATGATATCCTCACAAAAAATTAATCATTAAGAACCAACTAGATCTTTTTAGATTATCAAATAAATCATTAATCCATGGAATATGATAGCATTTATTTACAGTCACTTGGTTCAAGAAATGATAATCGATACATAGTTTCAAGCTACCATCAGCCTTCTTCAAAATCAAAAATGGTGCACCCAAAAGTGACAAATCCAGCTAAAAAAACATCACTCCAACTAATCATTGAGAAATACCTACATCTCAGGAAACTCATAAGCTAACATCCAATATGGATACATTGACTTGGACACATTCCTGACTGTAGCTCGATCCCAAACATGATCTCCCATCAAGGGGGTGATGCTACAACCTCCTCTAGGAAGACATCAAGGAACTCTTACAAAACACTAGGAAACGCCAAATATTGAACCTAGTATTAGATCATCATCATATTTTCCATCAAATAATATAAGGATAGAACACTCCTCTAACTCGTCTAAGGGTCTCACTTAGAAAAAAACCATTGTTGGAACCCCACCAATATCATAGAACACAACCTTCCTCCTAATGGAATCCATGATATACTGCACCATGTACAATCATTCCATGAAAACAAATAGTTCATGGAATTTTATATGGAAAAATAGGATGTCTACATAGGTGCAGTGCTACCCTACCACTAGCTCATAGTATCTAAATACTTCATATAAGTCATCCTGACATCCAACAAGCGTAGTCAAGCCCAAGGGAAATAGAATACTCTCTACCCTGAGCCCTAAATCTCGGATAAGGGTATATGATATAAAGGAGTTCATCGCTCCTGAATCAAACAAATCATACCCCCATGTAGAAGACATTCAAATGGTACCTCAAACAATTTTCAGCTTTCCTAGTGTTGGAAATGCTAAGGCATGAAGTTAACAACAACATACTCCATGGCTTCTATCACCCTATTTATAAACACATCTATGGTCACTATCTTCTCTCTGGGGGTGAGGAGAATCATATGGCTACCCACATCTTTCCCCATAACCTCTTTCTGATTCCATATCAAAATAATCCACTACTATTGAATCAGCTAAAACCACCTTAATGGAGAAACCTAATGTGGACCATCTAGCACACACTAACTTCTCATAACGTTTAGGAACTATTATTGTTGAAGACCTTTTCCTTAATAATAAAAACACACATTTGAACCCTTGGCATAGTTATAAAATCCAC
This sequence comes from Viscum album, assembly GCA_963277665.1. Taxonomy (NCBI): domain Eukaryota; kingdom Viridiplantae; phylum Streptophyta; class Magnoliopsida; order Santalales; family Viscaceae; genus Viscum; species Viscum album. The sequence goes on along the minus strand of OY728127.1, from coordinate 1,224,730,648 downwards.
CACACTAGAGAAATTAGATAATGGGGGCTGGTACATATTCTGAACTGACCTAAATCTCTTCTCCCCTAAAAATAGAAACCCAGACCATATATCTACCTCATCAAGAATCGTGATGACTCCCCTCTCATGACGATCTGGTTCCTACCACTATTTTTTCAATATCCTTTTTTTCTCTCTAACACCTTGAGATATATCCTTAGAATAAATGGGGTGACCTATAGTTGTATTTTTGGACACAAATCATACTCAAAATGACTCACCCTATCCTCCATATATAGAAAAAAGGTCTGAATAATATCACATAAGGTTCTTGGAATGGATCAAAAACGTTCACACATTGGAGTTCCCCGATTGAAGAAAAAATATCTCCTTGTGATTTGCCTCCTTCACTAGAAATTAATGCAAATCCACTGCAAACAGGTCATAGAACATATCCCATGAGATTGTTGACTCCTCAGAATCCCTAAAGAATGAATTTCACAACTACCTCACTGAACCAAACAACCTTTTCACAGCCAACAAAAATAAATGCTACCTAGGCTAATGAATCAAAGTAAAAGCTATTTCAGTATCCTCTAACCATTATTATGTGATTGAATATGAAATGGAGCCCTTATACTTATATAAACTCTGGTTCAAGATCTCTTGTAGTTTCCTCCCATAACGTTTCATCATCATCGACCTATACTCAACAGTGATCTAGAGGCACATCCTGTTGAATATCTCTAGTATGAACCTAATGAGGACACCAACCTAGATCCATTCCTATGAAAATAAAAAAAATAGACCCTAACAAATAATATAGAATTATTAATGTTGATTAATTATCTATTATCATTTTATTTTTTAACCTATCCCAAGGTCAACCCATTTCGAAAAACATCACATAGAAGAATGATTCATGATCCTTTCCTAATTATCAAACCTATAACTAGTATCACTAAATTTAGTAGGCTCGGTAAACCTAATGGTTTATTAATCATCACACAGGGGACCCTAAATACCCATCTCTCATCCTGTCTCCCATGTTTACATTACTTACAAAACATATATGACACCATTTCCCTACCAAGACATGAATTTTTGCATATGCCTACCTCCAAAATCCATCATATCTATCATCCTAATCATTTAATATCACTCTGTCATAACCCCCTCCCCACAATTATGTTGTAAAGAGGGGAGAGACATAATGATTGATTGATTCCCTCCTCCAGTAGGCCCCAGTTTGGCGACTACCACTTTGGGTATAATAATCATTTATATGAAAGGAATTTACATCTATGATTAACATGTAGAAGAGAGAGAAAATATAGATGAACCAAAAATAATTTTCTTACAAGTATATAAATATAAACAAAACCCATTCACCTACATACAATTTCAAATATAACAGTAAAAACAAAAAACAAAAACTACACATACCAAAAAGGTAAAGATAGATGAAACCAAAAAGATCAAAAATCCCATAAAAAACACGATATATTTATATCCTTTCTGATCTCCAAACTACTCTAGTTAATCTAAAATATAGTTTATATATACATAGAGTGATCATAAAATTATACTTAGTAAGTTCCTCCTCGGATCCTCTCATGTAAAAGATACAGAAATCATGTTAAATCGTAGTGAAAAATAGTGAAACTAACTCTTCAACTAAATAGGTATGCCATGTTCCCAGCCTCAACATGTATAACTCACATAAACAATCACATGAAATAGAGAATGTAATATAAAAATGAAAGATCTAGGGTACCCTCTCCCGCTTCCCCCACTCATTTTCCACTCTACTTAAAAGTCTCACACCCTAAACCATCTCTTTGCAAAATAAGCTAACCCAAAAACACATGGGAAAGGTTTTGTAACAAAGACATCAGGCAGCATTCCATCAGATCATCCCATATAAAGTAAAAAAATAGTTTTCTGAGGCCTCCATATCTCATATGACAAGTATTATAGATCAGTTATTATATATCAATCCATTATGTCCCATAAACTGAGAAAGTATCTCAATCCATCACAACCTATACATGTTATGCCTATAATAATCCTTTGTATACTATATCCAGTAATAAAAGTGTGTAAAATAACCACAATACATTGTATTCCTCTCCACAGAGATGAAAAAACTGTTCATTGTTCATAGTATCCCATGTAACTACCATAATATTATAGTACGGCCCGATGGGGTAGTCGTCCATTCATCCTCCCACTAGGATATTGAAGAAAACACCCTCCTAAAGTCCACTAGCTGTCATTCTCCTAATATATCAGGGGGTGGGGTAGTATATGAAATCACAGAAAATACATGATATAAAATTAATCACAACCACAATATATGAAAAACCTAGACTCAGACCAAACTACAACTAATGTCTTTCGGACTCCTGGTTTCCACTATAGTGACCAGACATCCTATAAAAAACATGCATTAAAATATTTACATTAAACTAATTTTATTTCTATTAATCATTTTCACTTTGCTAATTAATTCATTATCCATTAATTATGCATTAAAATTATCCCACATTTCATTATATTATTCATTTGAGTAATGACCATGTGATCTATGAATAATTCCAACTGATTCCATAGTTTATCAGGAGTACCTTCTTATAGTTTTTTCATTCCAATTCACCATACCCATGGGTTAAAAATTTATTTATTCATTATTAACATCATTCCATAGGCTAGTTACTCTAGGAAAACCATCCTAATAAACCACGAAGAGAAAAAAAGAAACCAAGCACCACCACCTACATCAAGTAATGTGTAAAGGAATGTCAATAAAAAACAAGAAAATCAGTCATCTCCTATTAACTAAATTCACAAGAGGGAATCCCAACTCTTAGAATCAGTTCAACAAGTAAGCCCATATTCAACCCATTCCATCATCACTAGTATAATCCCTGACACCCACATCCATATTTTGATGCATCTAACCATCACAAGCATCAACTTTTGCCATGTCATTAAGACCTCCCTTCCCCCACAACACATAATTCATTAACATATTATCCATCCAATGCTCATATAAAATTGTTTCCTCCTCATCCCATATTAGATTATCAATATCAGGCATAAATATATCAACATCACATCACAAGTCCCATTTCAATATCACATAAAAAAGTAGTAGAAAACAATCACATATAGGCAATATGGAAATTAGGATCTCAAAACATATCATCCTTTCTACACACATAAATGATCTCTCATGGATCAAATAAATCAATTCACTCATCCTTCTCAAGAAAATAGAAATCTCAATCCCAATATATTTTCATTATCACAAAACGGGTACTGATTCAATCATTAATTAACCAATTCATTATTCATAGTTTCCAACTATGAGATACCTAAGGCTTCAAGCTATAAAAAACTATCAAAAGGAAAGAAGCATGCCCTTATCATTTATTCTAGTTTTAGAAATCATAGATAAGTACCATTCTCAATTAACATTCATTTTACTCTTATCAATATGTAAAAACATTCCTCACATTATTTAGAAATTCTATTATTCACATGGAAGATAAATTTCAATAAAACATGCTTTCTTTTGTCAATTTGATTATCATCAAAATAAAAAAACACATACTCTGAACATGCATATTCATTATTTATTCCTATGCCAATTAAGTGTCAATTTATTATAGTTTTGTGTTTATTAACAATTTAGAATTCAAATCCACAAACAATAAAATGATAAAATTGAATAACATAGATATCACGATATCTTGAAAAACAATAGTCAACTGTTATCATGCTAAAAAGAAACAACATGACTTGCATGTTATCAAAACCAATTTCTTTAATCTGGTTTGTTAATTACTTGATCAATTTCGTTTCCATCCAATAGGTTAAATCATCCTCAATTTATGATTTTACTTTAAAAAATGAGAGAATCAATGAATCCCCTACCTCAAAGGCGTCAAAATTCATTACATGATAATGGAATAACATTGCAGACCCCGGTAACATCTCCCATAAAAATATATTTCAATCTAAGGACAACGCGAAACAACTACTCCAACAAAAATAAAGAAAAACTAAATTAGAATCATTCAATATCAATCGCCATCACATGGAAAGAATAATAAGAGGAAAACAAGAACAAATGTGAATAAACTACAAGAAACAGAGGTTAAAATCAATATTGATCACTAAAAATCAACGATAGAATCCATGGATTAGTCCCCATCGAAGGAATACCCAAATTCCTGAGAAAGGGGTCATAGGATTTCCTAGAGTTGAGATTTCTATAGAGTATCAGAGAAAATCTAAGCACTTTAGCCTTTTATAAATATATTTCACAGGTAATTTACACGATGTGTAATGATTACACGTCATGTAATCATAAGGTTTCGTATATCTCTAGAAAATTTATTTCCTATGATCATTAAATCCCAATCACAAACATGTAATGAAGGATAGCATGAACTTACCCTGTCATGATTTTAATTGCACTTACATGATGTGAACCACATTTAAATGTTTTGTATTCCACCAAGTTCTAGACTTTTAGTACCTGAAACCATCCAACTCACTCTCAGCCTTCTATCAGGACCAAGAGATTTAGAAACATGAAATCGGTTGGACTTCAAGGATATGGTCACTTACATCCTCCCTCTTGAACTATCACCATTAGGTAAAACATATTGAAGGTGTGCTTCTTCATTTCTAGTAGGATCTATACCCATATTCTGATGATGACACATATGTAATAAGACATATATATTGCATTAAAGGTTTCATCATTTGATTCCTATGAATTGAAAATTTTGAATCCATGTTTTTTCTATTGCTTCACCCATAGGGGATAAAATTGATTTGACCGGACAATGGAGTACCTAATAGAGATTTGAATTCATCATCCCCTCCCGGATTTTTATCATCTCTAGTTCCTTGTTTTACATGAATTTCTATTCATTTATCATGATGTTGACACATTTAAAATTTTTGTAATGTTATTAAAACCCACTGATTTCACTCTACCAAGTTAGTAGTAATCTCAGTAGACTCTAAGTAATCTCATATGTAACATCATAGACTCATTGAAAAATATTCATGCTCACATGGCGGACTCATTGGGTTGACTCACGAGTTTGACTACATCGATTATTATGTATAACAAGATCACACCATAGAAGGGAGTTTTTGTCTCATTTTTGCAAAATATAAATTGTGGACTAGTTTAAAAATTAATGAGTGGTGTTTCAGTTGGTGATAATTGGGAAAAAAATTCATATTTTATATTACGTTGGAGAAAAAGGGTAGTGATTTTTTATAATCTTTTGACTCTTGATTTGAAAAAATTTTACTACGCACTGGTGAAAAAGAGTGTTATTTTGTAGATCCATGTGCTATTTAGACTCAGGCACACATCAAGTTGTTGTTTATATATAGGATTTTCATATAAAGGGAGTGGTAAAATGTTCATTTTTCTTAGGTTGCTTGGGGTTTTGTCAAGAGTTCTGCACATCATGATGATGTTTTTTGTAATATAATTTCTTCTTTTCTAACGGAAATTAATGAAGGTATTTTATATTTTTATTGGGTTTTTTTGATATTATCATGGATTATTTCTATCAAAATTAAACATTCTTCTACAAAATGGAGTTTACAGAATTTTTTTCAATCTTTGTAATAGAAAATGGAAGTTTGTTCATTTTAGTGATAGTTTATGTGGTGACTATCAATAGCTTTTTGGAAAAGTTTCACAATTTAAAATTACTTTTAAAAGAATTTTTGTAAAATTTTATATTTTTACAAATAGTTTCTACGAATACTTTCAATGGAAGTTTCAATGAATGTTTAGTTGAAAATTTTCAAAATATCCACATCATATTCAATTGAAATCACTGAATCTTACACAAAAACATTCACCCAAACATTCCATGAAACTAAAAATGTGAAAAATATTATAAATTTACTTATATTTAAAATTTTATAAATTTATTTTCATTTTCAATAATTATGAAAATATTTATTTTCTATATAATTATAATTTTTTAAAAAAACATAATTACAAACCTTCTCGTGGAACTTTCATTGGATCTTTTAATGGAATATTCAATGGATATTCTAGTGGGGCTTCTAGTGGATCTTCTACTGGAACTTCAAGAGTGAGTTATACATGAATTTCAAATGGATAAAAAAGTAATTATATTGGAATATAAATACATACCTAATTATAAAAAATAAAAATATATTTATATATTTCTAAACATAATAAATTTATGTAAATATATTATGAATTTAGTAATATTTAAAAAATGTATAAATAAATTACCATTTTTACTATATATATATATATATATATCTTTTTCTAAATAATTTATTTTTTATTTATAAATAATTTAATTATAAGATTTTTTGTGGAACTTCTAGTGGATAACAAAATAACTATTTTTAAATTTAAATATATACATAATTATTGAAAATTAAAATATAATTTTGAATTTATAAATATAAATAAATTAATGTAAATATATTATGGATTTAGTTATATTTATTTATATATTTTAATTTTCTATAATTATGAATATTTTTCTTTTCTACATAATTATTTGACCGTTTACGTGAACTTATAAAGGATCATCTAGTGGTAATTTAGGTGGATAACATAATAATTATTTAGAATAAGAAATATATACTTAATTATAGAAAATGAAAATATATTTATGCATTTATAAAAATAACCAAATTTATGTAAATATTTAATTAATATAATTTCATATACAAATGTATAAATATATTTTCATTTGTTATAACAATGAATATATTTATTATCTAAATAATAATTTTGTATTTTCTCAAAAAATGGATTATAAACTTTCCTGTTGAACATCCAATGGATAAAAACATTCTTAGAAAAATAAATACATATCTATATATATATATATAATTATAGGAAATGAAAATATATTTATACATTTATACATATAAAGAATTTTATGAAAATATATTATGTATTTTGTTAAATTTATAAATTTTAAATATATTGTCATTTGTTACAGTTATGAATATAATTCCTTTTAAAAATTAATTATTTTGTTTTGTCAAAATTTGAATTCTAACCCATCTAATGGAGATTTGAGTTGAAATTTTGGTGGAATGTAAAGTAAATAACAAAATAATTTTTTTGAAAAAGAAATTTTTACAAAATTTTAACAAATCAAAGTATATTTATAAATTTTTAAATATAACTGAATTTAGGTAAATATATTATAAATAGTGTTATATTTAAAAATTTGTAAATATATTTTAATTTCTTATAATTATTAATATTTTTCTTTTCTATATAATTATTTTTTTTCAAAATTTGAATTATAAACGTTCTAGTGGAACTTTCAATGGAAAAAATTATTCTTTTTTTAAAAAATATACATAATTATAAAAAATTAAAATAAATTTATCAATTTATTAATGTAAAAAAATATATGTAAATATATTATGAATTTAGTCACATTTATAAATGTATAAATATATTTTCATTTGTTCTAATTATGAATAAATTTTTTCTAAATAATTTTTTTCGCAAAAAGTAAATTATAGACCTTCCATTAGAACATCCAGTGGAACTTTTAGTCGATAAAAAAACAATTCTTTATTAAAAATATATATATATAACATTATAGAAATTTAAAATATATTTATACACTAATAAATATATCTAAACTTATGTAAATATTTTACGAATTTAGTTATATTTTCAATAGTATAAATATATTTTCATTTTCCATAATTTTGAATATATTTATTTTCTAAATAATATTTAGAAATTCCATCCAAACATACTATTGAACATCCATTAGATAACAAAATCATTATTTAGAATCTCAAATATATATATAAATATAAAAAATGAAAATATATTAATACATTTTTAAATATAACTAAATTTATGTAAATAGTTTATGAATTTTGTTTCATTTACGAATGTATAAATACATTTTCATATGGTATAATTAAGAATATATTTATTTTTTGAATAATAATTTTGTGTTTTGTCATAAAAATGAATTATAAATCTTCTAGTGGAACATCTAATTAATAACAACATAATTATTTAGAATTAGAAATATGTACATAATTATAGGAAAAGAATATATATTTATATATATACATTTTTTAATAGAACTGAATTTATGTAAATATATTATGGATTTAGTTAGGTTTACAAATGTATAAATATATTTTCATTTCTTATAATTATTAATATATTTGTTTTCCAAATAATTAAATTTTTTGTCAAATTTGAATTATAAACCTTCTAGTATACCTTCTAATAGAACATCTTATGGAACTTTAAGTAGGTAGAAAAATTACTCTTTAGAATATATATACACACATATATGTAGAGAGAGAAAATGAAAATTTATTTATACATTTATAAATATTACTAAAATTATGTAAATATATTTTAAATTTAGTTATATTTACAAATTTATAAATATATTTCCATTTGTCATAATTTTTAATATATTTCTTTCCTATTAACTTTTTTATTTATTTTTAAAATTTTGAATTATAATGATTCTTGCGGAACTTCTAGTGGATGATAGAATAATTATATAGAAAAATAATTACGTAGTTACAGAAAATGAAAAATGATTATACATTTATAAATATAACTAAATTTATGTAAATATATTATGAATTTAGCTATATTTAAAATTTTATTATTATATTTACTTGTTTGTAATTATGAAAATATTTATTTTCTAAATAATAATTATATTTTTTTCAAAAATTAAATTATAAACCTTTTAGTGGATCTTCCATTGAAACATCCAATGGTACTTTTGGTGAATCATTGAGTGGAAAAAAATTATTCTTTAAAAATAAAAAATATATTCATAATTATAGAAAATGAAAACATAATTATACTTTTATAAATAAAACTAAATTTATGTAAATATAATATGAATTTAGTTACATTTAAAAACATATAAATTTATTTCATTATTTTATAATTATGAATATATCATTTCAAAATAATTATTTTTTGTTAAAAATTTCATTATGAACATTTCAAGGGATATTCTAGGGAAACATTCCTTGAAAGATCAAGTTGATAACAAAATTGTTATTTTAAAAAGTAAATATATACATAATTATAGAAAATGAAAATATATTTATAAATTTATAAATATAACTAAATTTAAGTAAATATATAATGAATTTGGTTACATTTAAAAATGTATAAATATATTTTCATTTGCTATATTTATGAATATATTTCTATTCTAAATAATTATTTTCTATTTTCCAAAAATTTAATTATAAACATTCTAGTATGAATTCCTATGGAACTTCTACTAGAACATCAGTTTTTTATGTTGATATTGAACATATGTTTCTATTTTAGAGGTTCCAATTCATGTGAGGTTGAAGTTTTGTCATCAACAGTTAATCCGTGTGTTGGGAAAAAGTTTAAGTCACTTGAGGATGCATAATTATTTTTTATTATATATGGAGGACTAAATGGATTCATTATATGCCGACAGTACCCAAATAATAAGAGAAATGAGAAAGGATAAATTTTTTGTCACATAAATCCTTTACGCAACTAGAAAATTTGTTAATCAAAATGTTTAGAAGCATGATATCAGGGTGAAATTTCCTCATGTCGTGTGTAACGAACCAACCTAGGCTACGACTACACAAGGCACTTGACCAAGCCTATCACATGAAATGAAGGGCTTTCCTGATCCCCACAGGCTAGAAACTAGTGCAGGGGCATCACAATAGTCTCTTTCAGAATTGGTTTTTCCAACCCAAAGATAAGGACAGAGGAATAAATCAATACATATCCTTAATAGATAAACATGCTAATAGTTCATAACCAACTACATTGATCTAACCCTTTTACACAAATATAACATCATCTACAATGGTAAGTATACAATAATGCAATATCTCTAATACTAATCAAAATTAAATCAACTACAAACTAACTTGATCTGATCCTAAACCGTCTCCATACAACCTTCAGTTTCTCATCACCACCCAACTCACCCAACGATGAACAAAACCGAACCACCATAGAATTCAAGAATGTGAAATATATAGGCATGATCCAAAAAAACATTAGGTCACTATAACCCACTGAATCATTTAAATATGATTCGTTAGTAAATAGATCGATGCAATCTTGAAAATAAATATTAATTTTTTTACCATATAACATATGAAAAAACAAGCATGTCCCTAATCTCCTTTAAAAACAACTCTTATTATTTTATAAAAATAAATATCATGTTTTGAAAAAAATATCCATGTGCCTAATCTATTTTGAAACCACACACTCTCCATTAAAATTACACAAAATATACCACTTGTTTTATTTAAATAAAAATGGTCACATTAAAAATTCCCACTAGAAGAAGGAATCTTTAAAACAAAACACCCATTTTTATGTCCTATTCAAAGAAACCACACACGATCCTTTAAATCCAAAATAGGTTTCCATGCATATTTGAAATATCATTTTCTAAACTAAATGACCCATCACATGAATGGTCCATGTAGAAGAAAACCAGAGCTGTGCATCACAATGAATGAAACTAATATAAACTAAATAGGTTCCATATCATTGAATGTAGGGGAAATGATAAAAAAAACTATATCAAACTCCCCTCAATCAATAAATAACCAAACAATAAAATCAGTCATGGGATCTACCCTGGTATTCCCAATGTGTGAAGAACCTAAACATATAATGGTATACCAATAAACTAACCACCTTCCAGCATGCACTAAAATTCAAACCACATGTCATCATATTATCCAACACAATCCTCATTATTATGTTAAACCCATCCTAGAATTTTGTTCCTAGCTTGATTAGTGGAAAACTATTAGCATGTTATCCAACTAGAGGATGGAATAAGATCTTCTACTTATTACCCAGTTTCCCATAAAAAATGATGGTAGTGAGTTATATGAGAATACAAGAAAATTATAACACACTAGGAATGACCAAAGATACCCTCACCCATAACACCATGTGATGTATAACCCTATAAATAAAATTTACCCATGAAATATCAAGTACATTCCCATACAAAGGGAGTATCAAACATATCATAGAGTTCAATAACTCACAATGGGGTAAACAAATAAGGGTAAATCAAGGGGTGTCTTTAACAACATCAATTTAAAAAACCAAAGATCAAGTCATGCTTTTAACACCAAAACACGGCTTGGGATGCCAATCCCTTTCAATTTTTACAAAACTTAATTCTACTCACCTTTTGTAAAATGACATAAATCACACATAAATTCAAAAAAAATTCAAATCCACCCATTCAAAAAGGGTTTTTATCTTTAAAAACAAAAAATAGGCTAAAGGAATTCCATTTAAAGAAAATAATTTTAAAATTTTCATAATGACTTTTTCCCAGGGGTAAATCATGCACACATTTCAAATCACATTTTTAAATTCATTAATGAAACACATTATAAATCATTTTTAGTTCAACTCCTCAAAGTAAATATTCCATTTAAAAAAATGGTTTTGTTCTTTGTAACCCAAAACCATATCATAAAACCATACATAAAATTGAAATCATTCAATAAAATCCATATGTTTATTTCTAAAAAACATAGAATCATTACACATTCCATTTCAAACCTAAAAACTGGAATTCACATGAAAACACATTTATTCTAAGATCAAAACTCAATGAAATTGTTTCAAATTCTCACAAAGGTATAAAATATAATCATACATTCATTAAAACGGAATTTAGAAGGTACAATCACACTTTTAATTCCAAAATGAAACAATTACGTAGAAACACCAACCTCAAATAGATGAGAGTCAAGATGGAATTCTTAAACACATGTCACATTCAACAGCGACCACACCCATGGGGATAGAAAATGTTTCTAAAAACCCTAGACACTAAAAACCCCTACATTAAATTTATATATAACCTTAAAATTAGCCACAATAGATCTTCGGTTTTTCGGGGAATCCAAAACCAACAGAGAATAGTGGGAGACATGAGGAATATATAAAATAAGGATGAAATACACCAATATCTCTGAGAAAGATACAAATGAAGACCAAGAATCAAAGGAGGAAGAGGATAGAGCTCCTCTTTGGCTCTCAGGGGGTAATTTGATGCTAGTTGGGGAGAAGAGGGGTAAAACCCCATTTAATTTGAATTATAATTTTTGGAATTTCCCTAAATTTTATAAAAATATACTGGTCACTTGATTATGTTGCATAGTTTTTCAAACCATACATAAACCATCTCAATCCCAATACATAGATATTAAATACCAAAAAAAATGCCGCATGATTTTCCAAACCATTAACTAACCCTTAACCAATATCTACATAAGCCAAAAAGGCCACATGGTTTCTCATGGGATGCTTCATAGTTTTGAAAAATTGTGTGCCTCAAATCAGTCACACCCAAATCCCCACGTGACTTTTGGGGACCTCCACGTAGTTTAAAAAACTATGAAAAACAATGAAAATTGGTTTTTTCAAAATGATAGGTGCACCCATATGGGCATCTTATGTTTACTCCTAACCATACATGCCAACTATTCTCCTCCCAAAAGTCACCAAAAACAAGAATGTTCATCCCAAAACTAAACAAAAAATAATAAAATCTCCCATGTAAGTACAAAATAATACCAAATTGAGAACACAATGACATGTAGGGTGTCCCAAACTCCCCATCGTGCCACATTCTACCCCCAGAAAGTACACAGTTGAAATGTAAGGTAAGAGAGAATGGAAGATCCATGGAGGATCTAGCTAATAGAACTACTCAACACAGTTCAACCTCAAAACTAGTAACTAAGAACTGCAAAATGATCAAATTTATCAACAAAAATGTTTCCAAATGTCTTTAATCATAACCAAACAGAATTAAAAACAAGGAATCCTATGGATCACGGGAGATCGAACTATCTCTCTTTACCATTTAGAGTTTCTATAAAAAGTTACCTCAAAATAAAACTATTGAGAGGTGTTTCCTTGAAAAACTGATCATCCTCGAGAGAAACTCACTCTTATACCATATTCTCTTATAAACCCAAGAAATGAAGGAACACCATAAGAATCCATAATTGAATGACATGATCTATCACCTTGGTTCATGACACATAGAGATAACCATGCATCCAAACCTAGATTACTCTCCCATGGCATATCCTAAATGGTAAAAGTAAAACACCAGTTATACCAAATTCAACTATTTGACCACACACCCTAGTAGCCTAGTCATTCACCCAAGGTCTTCCTTGTGTCCAGAAAACATCCACCTAAATTGATCAATAAATGAATGGTCACAACCAAAATTAACAAGAATGGTTCACCCAAACAATGAGTCTCAATCAATGGTACTCATTTCTAACCATGAAATACACTCAAAAGGGTGGTATAGTGGGTTTTATTCCACTAATGAAACAAGACATTCCATAGTGACACTCATGGATTCTATATAAAACATCCCAAAAATCGACTCATCCCTATTATCAGAACAAAAGTATATGAAACTCCAATGAAAAATTAAAACCACTAAATAAAAGGTCCCCGAATAATCATCCATAATGTTTTAAATCGATACCTCATCTGAAAACTCATCCTAAAAAACATAAAAATATGACCCAAATGGCCACAATGGAGGCACACTCGAGGATACTTTAGAAATGATGGATTTTCATTCTAGGTAACCCCACACTATAATCATATGATTGATCTACCCTTACCATGAGAAAGACTCTTTTCTTCTATCATTGGAAAATCCTACTTTTGCACCTTACTTATCGGGCCATCCATATGTCCAACATACGGAATTAAGGCATCAAATTCCATGGGTTTTCTATAATATTAATCTTCTATTTAAAAGTAATCATTGAAAAACTTATAAAAATATGTTGGTATAGAAACAAGTATTGATAAACCCATATCTGGGTGAATACCACTTTAAAAGAAACATGATTTCTTGGAATCACTAATGAAAATTTTGGGGGAAAACATGAAAAACTATGAAAAGTGATCGATGTAATCCCTCACAAAATGGTTGGACAGTTGGAGTCCCATAATTTATAGTACTCTCTCTAATTTCACAACCTTAGGGAATAACCAATAAACAAGCACTATCATGAACAACTCCCAACACATACCATCCCATAGTAGAGGAGGTATCATCTACTCGAACCAGACATAGCTAAAAATAACAATTAGGATCTTGATAAATATCACCCATGAAGATTTTTTTGTGTCAAAAGAATCATGTATCACCTCAATCTCTCCCAACAACCTCACATATTTTAATAACCATTGATTACCATTGGATGAATTCATATGCTGACACAATAAGTCAACGATAGAATCCAATATCAAGAAAGGTTCTATGTCGCCCAATCCTCTTGGATTTGGCGTAGAAAATGGAATTGAAAAATCCCTTTCAACCATTTGGGAGGTGAAATGATAAAAAATACATAAACAACATCAATTCACGCCTCAAATCATAAACCAAATCATTCATGCAAAAACAAATAATCAATCCAAAACATCATGGCCTCATTTGAGTCAGCAAAACATTCAAAAGAAATGAATTTTTATTTTAAACTACCATTCCCATAAAATATTTTTAAAATAACTCCCCACAATGGTATAGACTTGAAAATCAATCCAAATTGATCATTAACAAAACCTTGGTGAAATTCCCACATTTTTCCAAGAGTATAGTCAAAAAGACATATTTCAAATTTCAATTTCAGGATGAAAACTAAGAACCCAAATAATAATCATCAAAACTCATTTTCCTTCTTAAAAAACTCATTCTACAAGATAAATAACCATTTTCTAAAATATTACAAAAAACCATGTTTTATAACAGGATTTTTCACAAAACTCATTCAATTTCAAAAAAAAAAATCCAATCACAAGAAATGCACTCCACAAGGACTCAAGAAAGGTTCATGTGAACCACTCCTATAGAGGAAATCAACAAACTCATCACCCCAACACTAAAAACATAAAATATACTTTGGAAAAATCCAGATCCAAGAGGAGTCCAAAGAGAATCACTTTGGAAAAAATTTTGTTCCACATCTTTTGACCACAAGGTTTGGTGTTCATGTGAAAATATTACAATATACCCTACTAAGGAGGCATACTAGACCACATGGGTAGTGCATGGTTTCCAAAGGCATGCATACTAACAATGTAGCGAAAGTTGTCCTCCCTTTCCACTCCAAAGACAAGGTGTGATCCCCAATATCACATACATAGTCAATGTGGATTATAACAACATCAATTAACCTCAAAATACTTTATAAGAATCATAAATAAAGCTCAAATCCACAACTCAAACCCAAATTCCCCTAATATATTGATGTACGGGATTACCAAGAGCTAGCTATAATCTCTATAGCATTACCTCTCAATCTTAGATTCCATTAATCTTCATTATACAAGGACATACCCAAATAAAAATTGATATATATAATCCTAGGATCCTACTAAAGGAAACCCAATATCTCTGATACCATTTTGTAATGAACAATATTGGGCTTCCACTAAACGTGGAACCTCCCCTACCTTCCACAAGACCCAAATGATGTTCCCAATCCCCACGGGCTATACACTAGTGCCTGAGAATCATAATAATACTTTGGGGAACCATTTTTTCCAATACAAAGATAAAAATAATATAATAAATAAATACAAGATCTGAAATAATTAAATATTCTAATAGGTAATAAACAACTACAATGATCCAACCCATTTTCATAAATATAATAATCATCTAAAATATAAAGGATAAAATAAAGTATCATCTCAAACACTAACCCAAAATAAACAATTACAAACCAACATGAGCTGAGCCTAAACGATCACCATAGGACCTTCAGTTTCTCACCCCCACCCAACCCACCCCATGTCTTATTGGACAATGAAAATTGAACCAACCTGGAATCATAGAACCTACAATATATAAGCATGATCTAAAAACGGCAATATTTCACCAACCCTACAGAATTAATGAAATATTTTTCATAAGTTAATTCATCAATACTAGTTTTTAAATAAACTAAAAATAGGTTTTCCCCATATAACATATGAGTAGACAAATATGTTCATAGTCACCATTCAAAACATTTATTCTTGTTTTCCAAACTAAATCACAAGTTTTGAAAAAAAATACACCTTCCTACACCATTTGAAACTACACACTCAACGTTACCATTTCTAAAAAACCAACTTATTTTATTTAACTGAAAATTATTACTTTAAAAAAGTCCACCTGTAAAAGCCATCTTTAAAACAAAATACCCATTTGTATATCTACATTAATGAATCCACACAAGAGCCTTTAGATCCAAAATAGGTTTTCCACACATCTTTGAAAACTAATTTCCTAAATTAAATGACTCATCACATGATTGATTCAAAAAAAATAATGTAGGAACCATATATCACAAGGAATAAAGCCAATATAAACTAAGAATGTGTGATAACATTGAAATATGGGGAAATGATACGTCAAATATTAGATCCAACTCCACTAAATCTATAACTAACTAAATAATCGAATGTTTTATGAGGTCTACCATAGGATTACTACCATGTAAAACACCTAACATTATAAGAGTATACCAAATCATGAACTATCTACCATCATGCATTGATATTTGGACAACATGTTATCACATTTTCTAACACAAGCCTCATTACAATGTAAAACCCCCACATAAGCCTTTTTTTCTAGCATGGCTATTGGGAAACATGGGATGTGTAAAGCAACTAGACAAAGATATTAAATCATATACTTAATACATAGTTTCCAATAACCAATAATTGAAGTGAGGCATAGGAATAAAACATAGAAGTATAATATACAAGGAATAACCAAAGATACCATCACCACTAACAACATATGATGAATGGTCCCATAAATGAAAATCACCCATGACATTTCAAGAAAAATACAAAAAATGGGGTAAAAATAATCTCATTGAATGAAATGGCCCAAAAATTGGTAAAAAATAAGGGGAAATAAGTGGGTTCCTTTCTCAAACACAATTTTGAAAACCAAAGTTCCAACCAGGACTTTAACACAAGAACATGGCTCCATATACCAACCCCATTAACTTTTTATAAAACATCATTCTCAAAAACTTTTGCAAAACAAAATAAATAACTAACACATTGAAAAAAACTAAATCCATTCATTAAAAAAAGTTCTTTTACATTGAAAACCAAAATGGGGAAAAGGTCATCCATTTACATCAATCCATTTTAAAGAATACAACATTGAATTTTCACAAGTTTGATGTTGTACAAAAATTTCAAATAATCATTTAAAATATATTAAAAACCCCCTTTTTAAATAATTTTAAGTCAACCCCTCAATTTAAAAAAATATTCCCTTTCAAAAAAAATTCCTTCATTAAAAAAAATTCAAATCACAATCCCATAGAAAAAATAAGAACCCTTTCAAAATTGCATACGATCATTTCTTAAAATCATAGAATATTTAAAATTCTATTTCAAACATGAAAACATGTAATTCACATGAAAACCCATTTATTAAAAGTTTATAACATCATTAAATGGTTTCAAATCACTATAATGTTATCAGATATAATCATACTTACATAAAAATGGAATCTATAAATCACCAGCATGCATTAAATTAAAATACAAAAATTTTCATAAAAACAACTACCTAAAATTGATTAGAATTATTAAAAATTATTTAGAACATGTCACTGTCAATGTCGACCACACCCATGGGGATTGAAACTATATCTACATGCACTAGAAACCAAAAAATCCAATTTTAGATCCACATCGAACCATTAAATCATCAAGAAGACATCTAGGGTTTATGGGGGAGGCAAAACTAGGAGAGAAGGTAGGGATAAGGTAAGAATTAATAAATAGAATAAAAAATATCTTAATATATCTTTGAAAATACCAAATAAATACCATTAATCGAAGGATGAAGAGGTTCGAGCTCCCCCTTGGCTCTCAGGGGGACCATATGCTAGTGGGGAGATGACAGGTGAACCCCCCTTTAATTAAAACTAGCATTATAAGAATTTCCCAAAATTTTAAACACCCAAAATTTTCTCATAGTTTATCTATATGGTTTTCCAATCACACACCAACCATGTACAACCCACTTCTTAAACAAAAGGCGCCCATATGGTTATGCCACACAATTTTCCAAACTATGTCCCAACCATGTTCCAGCCTCTTCTAAATCCAAAAATGTCACATGGTTTCTCATGGGATGTCATTTGGTTTTGGAAAAATCATGCACCTCACCTCAGACGCACCCAAATACGTACACATATTTTGGGTATCTCCTTGTGGTTTGAAAAGTTTTTTGGAATCCATGAAAAAATGAATCTATCAAATTGTTTGACCCACTGGTATGGGCACCATACAATTACTTCTAGTCATGAAATCAAACCGTTATCCTTCCAAAAATAATGTAAAATAATTATTTTTTCCCAGTAACCAAGAAAGACTCAAAACCTCTTAATTCTACATACAATAATACAAAACAAACAACACTATGACACATTTGGTTTCACACCATGACAAGTATAAGTTTTCTTTCTCTATTGGGATTTTCTTTGTTATCTTGTGGGAACTATTTTTGTAATGTATTAGTGAATGATAGTAGTCATCCTTTTCACAATATTAAATCGAGTCATGTAATGTGATCACAAATAAAATTAACACAATCAAACTCAGTTGAGTTAAACATGAATGTTGTAGTAGGTATTAATGTGAATGATTCATTCTCCATGGAAACAGCTATTCTGGGGTGTTGATATGTTATTTGGTATATACATGTGAATCAGTTAAAATTTTTGAGGTCCAAATAGAAAAGAGAATTATTTTATGGGGATTCATATTCTATTTTTGAGTACTTTGAAAGACAAAATCAGTATAATCCATCATTATTTAAATTTTTCAGTTTAATATGGCTGAGAAATTTAAAAATATTTTTTTGATTTATCTAAATATGATGAAATATTATAGGTTATTTATAGAACAGTTCATATTTGAAACCACATTCTGTAATAATAACAAGTGTATTCCCTTAGGTATCTTTTTGATCTTCAATAATTGTTATGAGAGTATAGATTTTTAGGGAGAATTATTATATGATGAAACAAAACATTCTTTTTGTGGGTGCTTTCATAAATTTTTTAAAGTGCATCACATAAAGCTACATTAAATTATATTTACGATTCATGTTTTTATAATCGTGAAATTGACTTCTAATGTTTTAATAGGAACTAAACGTAGTATTTATACATTTAATTTAATGAAAAATTTAGGTAATTTTATGAAAATTGATCATGTTTTCTAACTGGATTTAAGAGGATTATATTCTAGTACCATAATACACAGTATTTTTATCAAGGGTGATCTTCCTTTAGATAATATTATGAGGATGAAAAATCATCATGATTAGATAATGTATTTCTATTGTTAGATAAGTGGGTACCCATATTTTTGGATGATTTTTTAACATCATGTATTCATATCACTTTTTTAACTAAATGTTTTAATAATGTGCTTAAATATTAAGTTCATAAAAGGTTATATTTTATGAATTTATTTCAGTATTTTGAAAAATTATTATATAAAAATAATTATCAAGAACTGAAAGATGAATATGATATCTGAGAGATGTTTTATTATAATCCTTATCCAAACCATGCATTAATGTGCCAATTTGTTGCGAGGTGAAAACTTAAGATATCCCATCTATTTCCATGTGAATATAAAATAACATGTGCATTTTTCTTGATTAAATTTAATAAAATTGGATTTTCATGTTCCATATGATTCTTCCAAGATATTTTTTTTAATGTTAATGTCGAAAATTTTAGTCTATTGATTATTTTTGTTATAATGTTTTAAAAATAATAATTGACTTGATTTGAGATCACTACCTGAAGAATATATTTTTAAGAGTTAGACCTCAATGTATAGAGATATGTTAATTTTTAAATGAGATAATAATAATAATAATTAATATAATATAAACACATTTATAGAAAAACATTACAATGTATTAGTGTATGTGGGAATGATGTTGGTAATTGTTACATGTGTGACAGATGTGCGGTATGACATTGACTTTTCAAATTTTAGTAATTTCAAAAAAAAATAGGTGAGTAATATAAATACATCCATGAATATCAATGTTTCTCATCACATTTTTGACATAGTTTCAATAAATGATTCCTTTAAAATAAAGGATGATAAGAAAGTGGGTTGCAGGTTCAACAGTTTTTTAGAAACTAGAGGCCGAAAGGAGAAACAAATTTGTAAAAAAGAACAATAAATGTATTTCTATACCAAATGTAGTTTAAATTTTATGTTTTATTTTATTTATAATACTAATAATATAGTGATTTGGTATATTAAAATTATTTTCTTTGAATTCAAGGAATTACAGTCCATGAAAATTAAAATGTTTCTATCACAGAAACAAATTTGAATGTAATATCTTTAACATCATAATCAATATCTATATGTTTTGTAATTTTATTCTTTATCTATTGTAGAAGGTTCCCTCACCCAATTTGTAAATTCACCTTTAGAGGTAAACTATTTTATAATTAGAAGATTGGCAGAGAAATGTACACATTGGATGACATTTATGATGTTTTTATTTAATTTTGATGTTTCTAAAATAAGTAAATTCTATTTTCAAATATAGTGCATCCAAAAATGAATTTAAGAAACTATATTTTGTAATGATGAAACTATTTTAAGGATCTAAATTACTTATTCTCTATTGATAACTTTTAATTATAACACATCCAAAAAAAATTCAAACAAAATATATACACAATATGTTTCATTAAATGCGATATTAAAAAAGTGTACAATAACAGTATAGATATTTCAAAAATTGTTGAAAGAAAATGTTGTAAACATGTTTCAACACTAATGAAAAATCATAAAAACATGTTTCATTCCATTTTCATCCCATAAAAGTGTTTTTTGATAGTTTTTTATGGCACTTATGATAGAAAGTAATTCACACACAATTCTCTAAACATGTTTCAATGCTATTATAAAATCATTACAATATCATCAAAATAATTTTCTTTCTATGAAAATGTAGTTTGATTATTGTTGGAATCATTAAAGGTGGTAGATAACTCCTACTATAGATACATGTTTCAGATATGTTAGATCATGATTGAAAAAACCCGAAGCATCTTCTATTCCAATTTCAATTCACAATCATAAAACATGACTGTTGGAGTTCTTATATGGATAGTGGTGGTACTGAATTTTATAGGTACATACAGCTTTTAAAAGAACTTTACAAACAATATTTTATAGTTCCAACAAGAAACTATTTTACAATATAAATCTATATATCATTAACTTCATTCTTGGTCATGTTTTTTTTATATTTTTGACCTTTTTCTATATTATTCATAATGTTGAAAACAATGACTCTAAAATCTAATCTTGTACTAGATTGATGAAGGTTATCATAGAAAATGGACGAATGATTTGTATTTTCCAAGTAATATAGGCTATATTTCTTGAGGAATTTGAAAATAAATTATTTCTAGAAGTATGGACATCAGTATAAATTTAAGTATAAATTTAGAGTTTATTAATTTAAAAATAAATATCATGTTAAATAGTTGAAAATATACCATAACAATTGCATCCTTTTGAAATATATCATTCCCACCACCACTAATGTGAGGTACCATTGAGTTATAGTTTTTTAATATTTTCTCTCAACCTTAAAAACAAGAAATTTCCAATGAAAATTTGTAGTGTTGATGGGAATGAATATTTTTCCATTTAATGGGAGTGTATCCTCAATTGGTTTTTCAATCATCATTTGGGTCAGCTTATCATTTTTTCGTAAAATTATTCCCTATAAAAATTAATAAGGTTAAATAAACACTAAATAATTACATTTTTATGTGAAGGAATGTATATTGGGAATAACATCACTAGTAATAAATGTATAATTATCAGGGAAAAATATGGATTAGATAGTTCTATTATTTATTCTAACATTATGACGATTGTATTTCATCTTATTATTATGGTTTCATAAACATAAGATTATTAAATTTTATTTCTTCTTTATGTTCTAGATTTAATATTTCTATTCAGTGATAATGTTTGGTGATCATCTTCTTTAGAATTTCTAACTACATTATTTTTTTGTGAGTGGTGTGATTTTTTATACAACTTCAGCCTTGGATTATATTGTTGCATTGGTTATATGGTAGGATGGATGACCTTATACACTTAAGTTCTCTACCTTCCTATCCTTGATCCCATTTTCCTTGGGATCAAGTATCTGGTCCAGGTCCATCATATTAGGGTTCACTAAAAGATTTTGACATTCAACATCATTTATTTCTTCTTCTGTGGACAAGGTCATTACCTCTTTATTTCTATTGGCACTTTTCAACTACATCATTTTTATATTTTTCCCATTTTTAATGTATTTGGATTTCAAAGTCACTATTTTTTTCAATATTTCATTTTCTTATTCAATCTCTTGAAATATATCTTTATCATCCATAATATATTTTTGTGTTATACCACACTCCTTGGTGTATGTTTCCTAATTGGAGCCTTATTTATGTTTCCCAGTCGATAATATTTCATTTTATATAACTATGTTTGTTGATAGAATCATTAAAATAATACTATAATTGGAAGAGTGACCCCACTATCATGCACTTTTTGAATATTTAAGTATTTCATGACAAATGTATCAGAATCTAACCAACTCCATTTTCGGAAATGTGGATTAACACCATTTAAATTTCTTTTCGATGGTCCATTTATATAAAAATTACAGTACAATAAAAATAACAATATTATTAAAACTAATTCTATATAGAGGGGAAAATAAATTTCAACCCATACAAGTAATGAAAAAACACCCATCAATATTTGACATGTTCCTGTGAAATTCATTGATTAAATTCATCAACTATATGTAATGAACCCAAATTTCCATATAATTTTTTTAATTATATGGGAATTTTACAAATCCGTGAAAATTAACGGCGCGTCATTTTGAGGCCCTATGTGCCTGGAATGAATTTCTGAACTTTTTTTCAAGTACGTTTAGTAATCGTGCAAGCAGATTTTTTGTAACTTTTGAACCCATGCTCGGAATTGAAATCTGAGGACACCGTTGAACTGATAGCGGCAGTATTTTCTTAAAGAGACTTTTACCACGATGGTAGTTGGTCAAGGGTGAATGTTAGTTTTTGTGTTTTTTGTGAAGGAATAAAATAAAATAAAAATTTTTATCTTTTTTATTTGTTGAAACCTCTAATGTGGATGTTATAAATGTGGGGACCACCAGAACTAAAACCTCCCACATGTATGTTTTAGAGGTGGGGACCACCGATCCTAAAACCCCCATTTTGAATTCCAGATGGTGGGGACCACCCAAACACTCTTAATGGGAGAAACCCCTTGAACTCCCTCATTAATGAAGAGTTAACCCATGCACTCCCTCCATCTTTATTTATGCCAACACCTTTCATTTAATTGAGCCAATTAATTATGCCAATGTGCCAACATAATTAATCTACCCAATTTAAATTTTATTGGCACCTCTTTCATTTGGGAGGATTTGGTTTGCGAAGGAGAATGGGAGGACTAGGAGAACATCTCTCCAATAAAGAAAAAACCTCTATTAAAGAACGATTATCCGACAAACCGACAAACGAGCCCAGGATCGGAGGTGTGTGGTCGGTATGACGAATGTGGAAATCTTCAAATTCTTTCTCATTCCAACATAAACTAACCTTCACAGTAGAGTGGTTTTTCGAATTTTCCCCCCTTACCCATTCTTGACAATTATTCATAAATCAAGAAGAAATTATAGCTGCTTTCTACCGCTCTAACGCGGAGAGTGCGGGCCAATCAAACATGGCCCGACCTCTCTGCAATTCTTGTGATTAATTGTTGTTTTCTTCACAATGGAAGAGGATGGAAACCAACAACAGTGGGGCACAAGAATGGCGGCTGGCACCATAACCAGCTCTGATGAAGGCGTCGGCACAACCATGTCGTCCGACGGAAGAAAACTGCGGCATGGGTCACGACGGCGAAGGGAGAACGGTCGGCTGATTCGGCCGCCATTGAAGGTGCAGCGTGTGACCGCACAGCGTGTAGAGGACAGCTGGCCATCCGGCTAGCCATAGAGGACCACCACACCATGGCCCTCATGCCTTCTCGGGGCTCCTGCACCGCACCGCGGCCCCTGCGCTGCCCTGTAGACCCTGCGCCGCCCGGCAGCCCCCGTGCAGCCCCGCGGCCCCAACACTGCACAACGGCCCCTGATCCGCATCGTGGATGATTCCTTCCAGGCCGAGACACCCACTGTAGGTTGGGCGGAACCCATCAGGCCGGGTCGTTCTGACTGGGTCGGACCGGACATGGACTCGCTTCATCCCATTTCATCTCTTCTGTCCATAACATCAGCACCGAGTGTCTGTTTGATTAACCTTCTATGATGCTAGAATCCTTGGAGAGAGACAGTACATTTAGTATACCCCACTGGAGATTTGGATCAATTTGGGGAATGGTCGGGTTGGATCGAGCACGAATCCAACTGGGCCCTCGGGACTAGAAGGCTAATAACTTACAGACTGGGCGTCTGTTTGACGCACTGTCTTTTGCGTTGAGACCCCTCAGATGTGGAGATCATTAGGGACACTTCTTCTTGGGAATTCTAGGTAGTTGGAGTTTTGACCAATGGATTTTGTAGTAGACCCTCCCGAAGAATAGCAAGCTTATTTGGGGAATCTTGTAGCTGGTTGTGACGATGTACTAAGATCTTGTGTGTGTCTCATGAAGAACTGATGATGTACTAGGATCTTGTGTGAGTATGAGGACGTAATGATGATGTACTAGGATCCTGTGTGGGTCTGAAAATGTACTGATGGTGTACTAGGATCTTGTATGGGTCTGACGACTTACTTATGATGTACTAGGATCCTGTGTGGGTCTGATGATGTACCGACGCAGTACAAGGATCTTGTGTGGGTCTGACAATGTACTGACGATGTACTAGTATCATGTGTGGGTTTGACGGTGTACTAGGATCCTGTGTGGGTTTTATAACGACCCATACATTATATACATTGTGATTACTTCATAATTTAAGAATACTTAGTACAACATATAACAAAAACCACAAAAGGACCGTATAGGTATAGTGTCTTTAGAAACTGGGAAACATAAACAGCTGGTTCATAAATCTTCTACAGTGTCTCTCATTTATTTCATCATATCTAGAGTCCCTTTTAGCAAATTCTACTTAATATCCTTCTTTCTGACCTGGGGAAAAGAAAACATAAAAAGGGGTGAGCTCTAATGCTCAGTAAGGGTAAATAAAGTTAATATCAATCATATTATAACCTTTTGAAAATCTTAACCTACAAAAGAGATTATAATATCTTAACATGGGATAAATCATAGAAGTGAAAATAAGATCCCAATAATCAAAACATAAAACCTGGAAACATTGTGGCATACACACATAATCATAGAGAACCATTTCTTAGTAGTCAAGACTCATTGCCAAGACTATCTTAGCGGACAAAGTCCATTTCTGAACCGAGTTCACTCCTCGTTTCAGTCCTGTTTTACTGAACCGGATTAATCTACCATTCCATCCATGTCTATCTCATGAGATATAAATCATTACCCAATGCATTGAAGGGAGATATAGGTCCCAGCCGTCTCATAATGAATCCTTTCTAATGTGTGCCACAAAAACATAAATAATTCCTCATAACATAACCCATGTAATAAAAATGGTTATATGGTAGGATGGATGACCTTCTACACTTAAGTTCTCTACCTTCCTATCCTTGATCCCATTTTCCTTGGGATCAAGTATCTGGTCCAGGTCCATCATATTAGGGTTCACTAAAAGATTTTGACATTCAACATCATTGATTTATTCTTCTGTGGATGAGGTCATTACCTCTTTCTTTCTATTGGCACTTTTCAACTACATCATTTTTATATTTTTCCCATTTTTAATGTATTTGGATTTCAAAGTCACTATTTTTTTAAATATTTCATTTTCTTATTCAATCTCTTGAAATATATCTTTATCATCCATAATATATTGTTGTGTTATACCACACTCCTAGGTGTATGTTGCCTAATTGGAGTCTTATTTATGTTTCCCAGTCGATAATATTTCATTTTATATAACAATGTTTGTTGATAGAATCATTAAAATAATACTATAATTGGAAGAGTGACCCCACTATCATGCACTTTTTGAATATTTAAGTATTTCATGACAAATGTATCAGAATCTAACCAACTCCATTTTTGGAAATGTGGATTAACACCATTTAAATTTCTTTTTGATGGTCCACTTATATAAAAATTACAATACAATAAAAATAACAATATTATTTAAACTAATTCTATATAAAAGGGAAAATAAATTTCAACCCATACAAGTAATGAAAAAAACACCCATCAATATTTGACAAGTTCCTGTGAAATTCATTGATTAAATTCATCAACTATATGTGATGAACCCGAATTTCTATATAATTTTTTTAATTATATAGGAATTTTACAAATCCTTGAAAATTAACGGCGCGTGATTTTGAGGACCTATGTGCCTGGAATGAATTTATGAACTTTTTTTCAAGTACGTTTAGTAATCGTGCAAGCGGATTTTTTGTAACTTTTGAACCAACTCTCAGAATTGTAATCTGAGGACACTGTTGAACTCATAGCGGCAGTATTTGCTTAAAGAGACTTTCACCTCGACGGTAGTTGGTCAAGAGTGAATGTTAGTTTTTGTGTTTTTTGTGAAGAAATAAAATAAAATAAAAATGTTTATCTTTTTTATTTTTTGAAACCTCTAATGTGGATGTTATAAATGTGGGGACCACCAGAACTAAAACCTCCCACATGTATGTTTTAGAGGTGGGGACCACCGAGCCTAAAACCCCCATTTTGAATTCCAGATGGTGGGGACCACCCAAACACTCTTAATGGGAGAAACCCCTTGAACTCCCTCATTAATGAAGAGTTAACCCATGCACTCCCTCCATCTTTATTTATGCCAACACTTTTCATTTAATTGAGCCAATTAATTATGCCAATGAGCCAACATAATTAATCTACCCAATTTGAATTTTATTGGCACCTCTTTCATTTGGGGGGATTTGGTTTGCGAAGGAGAATGGGAGGACTAGGAGAACATCTCTCCAATAAAGAAAAAACCTCTATTAAAGAACGATTATCCGACAAACCGACAAATGAGCACGGGATCGGAGGTGTGTGGTCGGCATGACAAACGTGGACATCTTCAAATTCTTTCTCATTCCAACATCAAAGAACCTTCACGGTAGAGTGGTTTTTTGAATTTTCCCCCCTTACACGTTCTTGACAATTATTCATAAATCAAGAAGAAATTATAGATGCTTTCTACCGCTCTAACGCGGAGAGTGCGGACCAATCAAACATGGCCCGACCTCTCTGCAATTCTTGTGATTAATTGTTGTTTTCTTCACGATGGAAGAGGATGGAAACCAACAACAGTGGGGCACAAGAATGGCGGTTGGCACCAAAACCAGCTCTGATGAAGGCGTCGGCACAACCATGTCGTCCGACGGAAGAAAACTGAGGCATGGGTCACGGCGGTGAAGGGAGAACGGTCGGCTGATTCGGCCGCCATTGAAGGTGCAGCGTGTGACCGCACAGCGTGCAGAGGACAGCTGGCCATCCGGCCAGCCATAGAGGACCATCGCACCATGGCCCTCATGCCTTCTCGCGGCTCCTGCACCGCATCGCGGCCCCTGTGCTGCCCTGTAGACCACGCGCCGCCCGGCAGCCCCCGTACAGCCCCGCGGCCCCAGCACTGCACAACGGCCCCTACTCCGCACCGCGGATGCTTCCTTCCAGGCCGAGACACCCACAATAGTTTGGGCGGAACCCATCAGGCCGGGTCGTTCTGACTGGGTCAGACCGGACATGGACTCGCTTCATCCCATTTCATCTCTTTTGTCCATAACTTCAGCACCGAGTGTCTGTTTGATTAACCTTATATGATTCTAGAATCCTTGGAGAGAGATGTTACATTTGGTATACCCCACTAAAGATTTGGATCAATTTGGGGAATGGTCGGGATGGATCGAGCATGAATCCAACCGGGCCCTCGGGACTAGAAGGCTAATAACTTACAGACTGGGAGTCTATTTGACGCACCGTATTTTGCGTTGAGACCCCTATGATGTGGCGATCATTAGGGACAATTCTTATTGGGACTTCTTAGTAGTTGTAGTATTGACCAATGGATTTTGTAGTAGACCCTCCCGAAGAAGAGCAAGCTTAGTTGGGGAATCTTGTAGCTGGTTGTGACGATGTACTAAGATATTGTGTGTGTCTCATGACGAACTGATGATGTACTAGGATCCTGTGTGAGTCAGAGGACGTACTGATGATGTACTAGGATCCTGTGTGGGTCTGACAATGTACTGATGGTGTACTAGGATCTTGTATGGGTCTGACGACTTACTTATGATGTACTAGGATTCTGTGTGGGTCTGATGATGTACCGACGCAGTATAAGGAACTTGTGTGGGTCTGACAATGTACTGACGATGTACTAGTATCATTTGTGGGTTTGACGGTGTACTAGGATCCTGTGTCGGTTTTATAATGACCCATACATTATATACATTGTGATTACTTCATAATTTAAGAATACTTAGTACAACATATAACAAAAACCACAAAAGGACCGTATAGGTATAGTGTCTTTAGAAACTGGGAAACATAAACAAATGGTTCATAAATCTTCTATAGTGTCTCTCATTTATTTCATCATATCTGGAGTCCCTTTTAGCATATTCTACTTAATATCCATTTTTCTGACCTGGGGAAAAGAAAACATAAAAAGGGGTGAGCTCTAATGCTCAGTAAGGGGAAATAAAGTTAATTTCAATCATATTATAACCTTTTGGAAATCTTAACCTACAAAAGAGATTATAATATCTTAACATGGGATAAATCATAGAAGTGAAAATGAGATCCCAATAATCAAAACATAAAACCTGGAAACATTGTGGTATACACACATAATCATAGAGAACCATTTCTTAGTAGTCAAGACTCATTGCCAAGACTATCTTAGCGGACAAATTCCATTTCTGAACCGAGTTCACTCCTCGTTTCAGTCCTATTTTACTAAACCGGATTAATCTGCCATTCCAGCCATGTCTATCTCATGAGATATAAATCATTACCCAATGCATTGATGGGAGATATAGGTCCCACCCGTCTCATAATGAATCCTTTCTAATGTGTGCCACAAAAACATAAATCATACCTCATAACATAAACCATTTAATAAAAATGGTTATATGGTAGGATGGATGACCTTCTACACTTAAGTTCTCTACCTTCCAATCCTTGATCCCATTTTCCTTGGGATCAAGTATCTAGTCCAGGTCCATCATATTAGGGTTCACTAAATGATTTTGACATTCAACATCATTGATTTCTTCTTCTGTGGATAAGGTCATTACCTCTTTCTTTCTTTTGGCACTTTTCAACTACATCATTTTTATATTTTTCCCATTTTTAATGTATTTGGATTTCAAAGTCACTATTTTTTTCAATATTTAATTTTCTTATTCAATCTCTTGAAATATATCTTTATCATCCATAATATATTGTTGTGTTATACCACACTCCTTGGTGTATGTTGACTAATTGGATCCTTATTTATGTTTCCCAGTCGATAATATTTCATTTTATATAACTATGTTTGTTGATAGAATCATTAAAATAATACTATAATTGGAAGAGTGACCCCACTATCATGCACTTTTTGAATATTTAAGTATTTCATGACAAATGTATCAGAATCTTACCAACTCCATTTTTGGAAACGTGGATTAACACCATTTAAATTTCTTTTCAATGGTCCACTTATATAAAAATTACAATACAATAAAAATAACAATATTATTAAAACTAATTCTATATAGAAGGGAAAATAAATTTCAACCCATACAAGTAATGAAAAAAACACCCATCAATATTTGACAAGTTCCTATGAAATTCATTGATTAAATTCATCAACTATATGTAATGAACCCGAATTTCCATATAATTTTTTTAATTATATGGGAATTTTACAAATCCGTGAAAATTAACGGTGCGTGATTTTGAGGCCCTATGTGCCTGGAATGAGTTTCTGAACTTTTTTTCAAGTACGTTTAGTAATCGTGCAAGAGGATTTTTTGTAACTTTTGAACCAATGCTCGGAATTGAAATCTGAGGACACCGTTGAACTCGTAGCGGCAGTATTTTCTTAAAGAGACTTTTACCTCGACGGTAGTTGGTCAAGGGTGAATGTTAGTTTTTTTGTTTTTTGTGAAGGAATAAAATAAAATAAAAATGTTTATCTTTTTTATTTGTTGAAACCTCTAATGTGGATGTTATAAATGTAGGGACCACCAGAACTAAAACCTCCCACATGTATGTTTTAGAGGTGGGGACCACCGAGCCTAAAACCCCCATTTTGAATTCCAGATTGTGGGGACCACCCAAACACTCTTAATGGGAGAAACCCCTTGAACTCCCTCATTAATGAAGAGTTAACCCATGCACTCCCTCCATCTTTATTTATGCCAACACCTTTCATTTAATTGAGCCAATTAATTATGCCAATGTGCCAACATAATTAATCTACCCAATTTAAATTTTATTGGCACCTCTTTCATTTGGGAGGATTTGGTTTGCGAAGGAGAATGGGAGGACTAGGAGAACATCTCTCCAATAAAGAAAAAACCTCTATTAAAGAACGATTATCCGAAAAACTGACAAATGAGCCCGGGATCGGAGGTGTGTGGTCGGCATGATGAACGTGGACATCTTCAAATTCTTTCTCATTCCAACATCAATGAACCTTCACGGTAGAGTGGTTTTTTGAATTTTCCCCCCTTACCCGTTCTTGACAATTATTCATAAATCAAGAAGAAATTATAGCTGCTTTCTACCGCTCTAACGCGGAGAGTGCGGGCCAATCAAAAATGGCCCGACCTCTCTGCAATTCTTGTGATTAATTGTGGTTTTCTTCACAATGGAAGAGGATGGAAACCAACACCAGTGGGCACAAGAATGGTGGCTGGCACCACAACCAGCTCTGATGAAGGCGTCGGCACAACCATGTCGTCCGACAGAAGAAAACTGCGGCATGGGTCACGGCGGCGAAGGGAGAACGGTCGGCTGAGTCGGCCGCCAGTGAAGGTGCAGCGTGTGACCGCACAGTGTGTAGAGGATAGCTGGCCATTTGGCCAGCCATAGAGGACCACCGCACAGTGGCCCTCATGCCTTCTCGTGGCTCCTGCACCGCATCGCGGCCCCTGCGCTGCCCTGTAGACCCCGCGCTGCCCGGCAGCCCCCGTGCAGCCCCGCGGCCCCAGCACTGCACAATGGCCCCTGCTCCGCACCTTGGATGCTTCCTTCCATGCCGAGACACCCACTGTAGTTTGGGCGGAACCCATCAGGTCGGGTCGTTCTGACTGGGTCGGACCGGACATGGACTCGCTTCATCCCATTTCATCTTTTTTGTCCATAACTTCAGCACCGAGTGTCTGTCTGATTAACCTTCTATGATGCTAGAATCCTTGGAGAGAGATGGTACATTTGGTATAACCCACTAGAGATTTGGATAAATTTGGGGAATGGTCGGGTTGGATAGAGCACGAATCCAAACGGGCCCTCGGGACTAGAAGGATAATAACTTACAGACTGGGCGTCTGTTTGACGCACCGTCTTTTGCGTTGAGACCACTATGATGTGGCGATCATTAGGGACACTTCTTCTTGGGACTTATCGGTAGTTGGAGTATTGGGCAATGGCTTTAGTAGTATACCCTCCCGAAGAAGAGCAAGCTTAGTTGGGGAATTTTGTAGCTGGCTGTGACGATGTACTAAGATCTTGTGTGTGTCTCATGACGAACTGATGATGTACTAGGATCCTGTGTGAGTCTGAGGATGTACTGATGATGTACTAGGATCCTGTGTGGGTTTGACAATGTACTGATGGTGTACTAGGATCTTGTATGGGTCTGACGACTTACTTATGATGTACTAGGATCCTGTGTGGGTCTGATGATGTACCGACGCAGTACAAGGATCTTGTGTGGGTCTGACAATGTACTGACGATGTACTAGTATCATGTGTGGGTTTGACGGTGTACTAGGATCCTGTGTGGGTTTTATAATGACCCATACATTATATACATTGTGATTTCTTCATAATTTAAGCATACTTAGTACAACATATAACAAAAACCACAAAAGGACCGTATAGGTATAGTGTCTTTAGAAACTGGGAAACATAAACAATTGGTTCATAAATCTTCTACAGTGTCTCTCATTTATTTCATCATATCTAGAGTCCCTTTTAGCATATTCTACTTAATATCCTATTTTCTGACCTGGGGAAAAGAAAACATAAAAAGGGGTGAGATCTAATGCTCAGTAAGGGTAAATAAAGTTAATATCAATCATATTATAACCTTTTGAAAATCTTAACCTACAAAAGAGATTATAATATCTTAACATGGGATAAATCATAGAAGTGAAAATGAGATCCCAATAATCAAAAAATAAAACCTGGAAACATTGTGGCATACACACATAATCATAGAGAACCATTTCTTAGTAGTCAAGACACATTGCCAAGACTATCTTAGCGGACAAAGTCCATTTCTGAACCGAGTTCACTGCTCGTTTCAGTCCTGTTTTACTGAACCGGATTAATCTTCCATTCCAGCCATGTCTATCTCATGAGATATAAATCATTACCCAATTCATTGAAGGGAGATATAGGTCCCACCCATCTCATAATGAATCCTTTCTAATGTGTGCCACAAAAACATAAATCATACCTCATAACATAACCCATGTAATAAAAATGGGATTCTTAAACAACATGACATCATAAAATGATTCATATAAGATAAATGACTTCATAAAAATAATTTCATCATAACATAATCAAATCAATGTAATAATAGGTATATAAATAGTACCCTATATTGTCTTATAAGGAAAATAATTTTGATAAAACATTTGAACTCCATTCTTGAGGAAAATATCCTTTCTTTTTCAAAAACATTTTCCATTCATAACATGTCATATAATTTTAAACTAAAATAAGTTAATTAAAAATAAACTTGAAAACTTGTAAATGAATCTTCATTGAAATAATGTTCTATGAATCCATTCATGTCGTATATGTTAAAAAAACATTCTTCCCGTACATTGGCTGAAAATCCAAAAAGTACCTCATACAAAAAATGAAAAAAGATTCCTTTCATATAGTTTACTAAAAACATACCAAAGGGTAAAATTGGAGTTAAAAAATTGGAGGAGGATATGAATAATATTCCATCTTTAAGAAACATGGATTTGGATGATAAATACATCCCAGTAAATACCAAAGTATAATCAATCTCTGAAAAAAAAATGAGATTGTGATATTTTACCTCACCTTAGGTTCGGTTTGATTTGTACGTGTCCGAATATCCTGTATAATGATTTAAATAATGTTATTGAATTATTACAAAATCATACTTATTGATATGATATCATATATGGTCATATTCTTAGCTTCTAATTAGTAATATTTCATTGTTACTTGTTATTCGGGTCTTTCTTTCTTTTTGTTCTTATGCGTGTTTTGCAGAATAAATTCTTATTATTTTTTTGGATATAGATACCTCATATCCAGAATGTTATTAGTGTAATATATTTCATATTTATTCATTCTATTCATTTATATAATTACTATGTAATGAAGATCATGTAGAACGAGTCGCATCACATCGTGGAGACGGTATGCCGTACGTACGCACGAGCAATGATATCGTTTCCATGATCATGGAATTGTATTGAAGAGTATTTATACTATTTCATAATAAATATCACTTTACAATAATGATATATAGATACTCATTACACCATTATACCCATCAAATTAAGGTGGTGGTGGAAAATAGATTACACCAAGGCGTGGAGACGGTATTCCATACGTACGCACGCGCGGTGATTTCATTTTTTGTAGGATGGATAAAAAGTGAAATAGGGTTGTTTCATATTTATAATGACATATCAGTTTATAAGTAATTCTGATGTTATTACTTTATCATGAAACAACTAATGAAGAAGAAGTTGAAGAATAAAGAAATTGGAAAAGATCGGTAACGGATATTACCTCTTCATTGAAACGCCTCTTCTTAAACTCCTCCTAGGGAACTAAAGATGGTCTTTGAAGAAGACCAGGACCTCTAGTATGATTCTAGGGAAGTGGAGAAGATGTTTTGTCAGGGTTTGGTCGAGCTTTAATGCTCAATGTGGTGTGAGGAGGAGAGGGAGGAGGTTCCCTTTTATAAGGGAGGAGAGGGGAACCTTATGAAAAACTAAAAATATTATTTTATAATAAAGTCATATTCGTTTTTTAATAGCTCCAAATTGATTTATTTCGAAGCTAAGGTGGGTATGGGTCTAAATCCTCTCAACCAATAGGTTTTCGACAAGTTTAGGTTATTATTTTATCCTTATAATTTATATTTAACTCCATGTTAAATAATTTAACTTTTACCATGTCTTTTTGTTTTCTTACAATATATGGTTAATAAACTTACTACAACAAGCCAAACGAACCCCAAGTGGTTCATTATTAGTATATATATCCTTATCTATGTCATTTGGATGAGACTAAGATTTTTAGGAATAAAATAACAATTAATAATATAATATTTGTTTTAAAAACTATTTTATGTCAATTTTGACACTATTTGGTACTTGATTTTTGTGAAAATCATAACAGAATGATATGTTCTAACCAAGTTAATTAAATCAACACTAACATGTCAAATTAACCTAGTAAATTAGTGGAATTTATAAAAAGTCTCAAATTACATTTATTTTGTCATTTATAACATCAATTATGTTAATATTTTCTTAATAAGGTAATTTCTGCATCATCGTTGAGTCACAAATAAATTAAATTATTTAATTTCTAAAAATTATAAATAAAATATAATTATGTAGGAATGTTTTGTATCTTTCTAATGAATATTTATAATCTAATTTATCTTATGTATAACCCTATATAAAAAAAAATTAGTTAATAAATATTGATTTTAACTATTTTAACTCTTCTTTAAATAAAATATTATTAAATGTCCTAATCTAATCCAAGTGGACCTAAATGGTCATATTATATTCATAAGGTTGTTTTTGGATAAATTAAACTTATCCAATAGAATTAGTACATGTGTTAGGGTAATAGTAATATCATTTTTACCTTTAATTACCCTATTTACTATTAACCGCGGTAAATAAAAGTAAAAAGTTACTATTCACCAAAAAATTATTTTCATCTCATTGAACAACATTTTACTTACTGATATCAACCATGTCTTTCGGATTTTCAAAATTCCATTCACAGAAGCGGTAAAATTATGTTTTATGAAAAATTCAGTTTTTTTAACTACCACTTAGTGGTTTCACTATTCATCAAAAATTGAAAGTTTTCAGAAAATTACCAAAATTTCACCCAAGGATAATTTCGGTATTCCGAATCCAAAAATGAAGTCCATTTTGAAAGATTAAATTTATAAAATTTCAAAAAGTGGTTATTACTATTCATAACAGCTATTTTATATAGCATATCGTTGTTTAGTGAAACTCGGTATTGCGTAAAACGCAAGCTATCGAGGAAGGTTGCGATTGCGTGTAAAGAAAGTCAAGCTAGTGTTGTGTGTAGTGAAAGATTATTTTGATGATGTATATAACATAAAAATAAAATATTTCTCATAAAAATTTTGGGTGTTACATTTTACCCCCCCCCCCTTAAAATGAATTTCTCCCTCGAAATTCGTAACTTTGAAACAAACAGATGAGGATACCTCTCCCACATCATATCCTCAAGCTCCCATGTAGCTTATTATAATTGGTGGTTCCTATATAAAACTTTCACCAAGCGAGTGGTCTTGTTTCATAGAACATTTTCGCTATGATCCCAAATCTCTATTGATTGTTCTTCATAAGAAAGATCTTGCTCTAGCGGTACAACTTCAGAGCTGAGTACATGTGAAGGATCAGGTATGTACTTTCTCAGGATCGGTACATGGAACACATCATTATTTTGAGAGAGATTCGGTGGAAGTGACAATCATTAAGTTACCTTCTCAACACGATCCAGTATTTCGAAAGGACTGATATACCTAGGGCTTAACTTTCCCTTCTTCCCAAATCTCATTACTCTCTTCTAGGGAGATATTTGTAAAAACACTTTATCACCCACTTCAAACTCTAGGTCTTTTCATCAATTATCGGCATACATTTTTTGTCGACTCTGAGCTGCTCTTTTGTGTTGTTGAATAGATCTGACCTTTTCTGCCATTTCATCAACAAGATCAGGTCCTAATAGCTTTCTTTCCCCAACTCCATCCCAGCAAGTTGGAGTTCTACATTTCTTTCCATAGATAGCTTCATAAGGATCCATCTGAATACTGGAGTGAAAGCTATTATTATAAGAATATTCCACCAAAGGTAGGTGTTGATCCCAACCACCTTTGAAATCTATAGAGCAAGCTCTTAACATATCTTCTAGAGTTTGAATTGTCCTCCCATACTGACCGTCTGTCTGAGGATGATAAGCAGTGCTGAAACTCAACTCTGTATCTAGAGTATGCTGAAGACTTCGCCAAAACATCGAGGTAAACCTCGGATCCCGATCAGATATAATGGAATGTGGTACTCCATGCAATCTTACGGCTTCCTTTACATATATCCTGGAAAGCTGATAAAGAGAGAAATCCTCTCTTTTAGCAATGAAGTGTGCCAACTTCGTAAGACGATCAACTATAACCCAGATAGCATTATTGCCTTTGGATGTTTTAGGAAGTCCGGTGACAAAGTCCATAGTGATGTCTTCCCATTTCCATTCTCGTATGGGTAATGGTTGTAACATCCCCTTAGACTTATGTCTTTCAGCTTTAACTTGCTGACAAACCAAGCATTGAGAGACATATTCCGCAACATCTCTTTTCATTCCATCCCAACAGAAGTACTCTTTCAGGTCCCTATACATCCTCGTGCTTCCAGGATGAATAGATAATGAAGAACTATGGGCCTCATCCAGCAGCTCCTTCTTCAATTCTGGTACGGAAGGAACACAAACCCGATTTCTGAACTTTATTATACCATCACAATCAATGTGGAATTCTGGAACATTTTTCACCTTATTTTGTAACTCTACTTCTTCTTTTTTCTCCTCTTTAATCTTCACATACATAGATGGTTGATCATTAATTTGAAAAAGATAAGATTTTTCCCCTTCCATTATGATACCAAGATCCATCCTTTGTAAATCCATAAATATTGGATCTTTTGAGATCATCATCATGGATAAGCTAGCATGGTCTTGTTGACTTAATGCATCAGCCACCTTGTTCTCTTTCCCAGGGTGGTAATGAATTGAGCATTTGTAATCCTTAATATGATCCAACCATTTTATTTTGCACAAATTCAGTTCCTTTTGTGTGAAAATATACTTCAAACTTTTATGATCAGTATAAATATCACACCTTTCACCATAAAGATAATGCCTCCAAATCTTTAATGCAAAGATTACCGCAGCTAGCTCCAAATCATGAGATGGGTAATTTTTCTCATGGATTTTCAACTGTCGTGAGGCATAATCAATCACCATATCATTTTTCATAAGAACACACCCCAACCCCTTCTTGGATGCATCATTGTAGATCACAAACCTTTCTCCCCTACAAGGCAGTGTGAGCACTAGAGCACTGGATAGCCATGTTTTCAACTCATTGAAATTCTCTTCACACTCCTCGGTCCACACGAACTTAACGCCTTTTCGAGTCAACCTGGTGAGTGGATTAGATAACCTTGAAAAATCATTCACAAAATGTCGATAATATCCAGCCAAACCGAGAAAACTTCGGATCTCAGTTACTGTTGTTGGTCTCGACCAACTTTCAATAACCTCTATTTTTGCTGGATCCACAGATATCCCATCTTTTGAGATCATGTGACCCAGAAATGAAAATTTTTTAAGCCAAAATTCACACTTGGTAAATTTGGCATAAAGCTTCTCCTTTCTCAGGGTCTTCAATACAATTCTCAAGTGATCTTCATGTTCTTCCCTGCTCTTTGAATAGACAAGAATATTTTCTATAAAGACTACCACAAACTGATCAAGATAGTTTCTAAAGACTCTATTCATTAGATCCATGAAAATAGAAGGGGCATTAGTAAGACCAAATGGCATCACTATAATGTCATAGTGTCCATACCTTGTACGGAAAGCCGTCTTTGGTATATCCTCCATTTTGACCCTCAATTGATGATACCCTGAATGAAGGTCAGTCTTGGAAAAGTATTGAGCTCCGTGTAGTTGATAAAAAAATCATTAATGTGAGGGAGAGGATATTTTTTCTTGATAGTGATCTTGTTATGTTCTCGATAATCAATGGAGAGTCGCATTTATCCATCTTTCTTCTTAACAAACAGAACAGGTGCTCCCCAAGGTAACACACTAGGTCATATGAATCCCTTATCAAGATTCTCTTGAAGTTTCTTCTTCAATTACTACAACTCAATTGTGGCCATTCTATAAGGTGTCCTTGAAATAGGCATAGCACCTGGTACGAGTTCTATTGAAAACACAACTTCAAGATTTCATGGAAGACCTGGAAATTCCTCCGAGAAGACATCATCTAACTCCCATACAAGGTTCATATTCATAACTGTGAGTTTCTCTCCAACCATTTGAGATAAATAACCTTCATTTAGTGGATTCAATACCCATAATATGGAAGAAATTTCCACTGGAAGGATATGTTCATCCTTGCATGGATAGATGATCATAGATTGATCTGGAATATGAAATGTTACTTCCCTTCTTTGGCAATCAATATGAGCTCTGTATAAATAAATTCAATCCATGCCAAGAATCACAACGAATTCCAATATAGGAAGGATCACAAGATTTGCAGGAGGCACTTTCCCGAAAACGTCAATTGGAGAAGAAGTATAAACTTTTGATGCAACCGTTGTTCCATTAGGAGTTGTCACAGCTAACTCAACATCTAATTATTGAGGTAATATGGTGATACCCATAGAATATTCTTCAAAAATAAAAGAGTGGGTGGATCTAGAATTAAATAAAACATTTGCTACTTTAGAGTGGATGGTAAGTGTACCTTTCACCACATTGTTATCGTACTCCACATCGCCAATAGAAATTGTATGTGACTTTCCTTTTTCTCTGTCCCTAAGAGTTTGTTGACGTCAATCATCAACAACAACCCTTGGATTAGGGCATTGATTAGAATAATACCCATTTTCCATGCACTTGAAACATTGAAGTGTAGGAGGTGCATTCTGTGTAGCCTTTTCTTTGTTCGCATCACTATATATATTTGTCCCATCATTGCGGCATTAAAATGTCTGATGACCTTCCTTTCCAAATTTGAAACATTTACTTGTTCTTTTAAGACAATTCCCTCCGTGTTTTTTTCCACACTTTGAGCATAAGGGAAAACTCATCTTCTTTTTAGTGTGGTCTTTATATTTCCCTTTGAATTCCATTTTCCTCTTCTTATCAAACCCATATGACTGATGGGTTACTCCAATATTCATCTTAACCTTGAGAGCACATCGAACAATTTCCTCGTAGCTATTGAATTCCCTTATGGCTAACGCCCTTCGAAGACTTTCTTTTAATCCACTAATGAATCGATCGATCTTACTCTCAGGTTAGATAATAATCCCAGAAGAGTACCTTGCAAGTCTTGTACAATTTTCTTCATACGTACCAACAGATTCATCATCCTTTTTCTTCAATTCAAGACACTTCTTCTCTATCTTTGTTCGTAGAATACGAGGGAAATACTTATTGAAAAATAAGTTCTTGAACTCGTCTCATTCCATGGACTCAATTTCATCTCTTGGCCTTGTATTCTTGATAAGATTCCACCATTGATCAGCTTCACCTTCCAAACGATATACCGCTAATATGACTTTAGGATGTTCCGAACATTGAAGAACTGAAAATATATTTTCAGTGGTACTGATCCATTGTTCAGCCACTAATGGATCAGTTGAACCGCTGAATGAAGGTGGACGCTGCCACATGAAGGATTCAACAGAATTTTGTTCCTTCCTTTTCTTGTTTGGAAGTCCTGCATGATTCATAGCTTGAGAAACTTTTGTGAGCATGGCTACAAGATTTTTCATTCCAGCTTCCATATCGTTTTGTTACTTAGGGGGAAAATCATTGCATTGCCCGTCGTATTCTGCATTAACACAGTCTCTTCGGGTTCCAGCCATTGACTAAAACTAAGAAGAATAGTGTGAGCAACACTAATTATAATAGGAAAACCACATAATCCAGAATAAAATTTCATGCTTAAGGTCATATCATAGGTTTTTCATGGCCATTTCTAAAAAACTAAGATAGTTCTAGCCTTAGATATATCCTTGGGGTTCTTACTAAGTATTTCACATCCTAGTTTCCAAAGGTTGACTATACCTTTATTCATATACCAACTATAATGACCCATACTTTACATACATTTTCATTACTTCATAATTGAAGCATACTTAGTACAACATATAACAAAAACCACAAAAGGACCGTATAGGTATAGTGTATTTAGATACTGGGAAACATAAACAACTAGTTCATAAATCTTCTACAGTGTCTCCCATTTATTGCCTCATTTCTAGAGTCCCTTTTAGCATATTTTACTGAATAATCTTTTTCCTGACCTGGGGAAAAGAAAACATAAAAAGGGGTGAGCTTAAAAGCTCAGTAAGGGTAAATAAAGGTAATATCAATAATATTATAACCTTTTGAAAATCTTAACCTGCAAAAGAGATTATAATATCTTAACATGGGATAAATAAAAGAAGTGAAAATGTGACCCCAATAATCATAACATAAAACCTGGAAACATTGTGGCATACACCCATAATCATAGAGAATCATTTCTTAGTAGTCAAGACTCATTTCCAAGACTATCTTAGCGGACAAAGTCCATTTCTGAACCGATTTCACTCCTCATTTCAGTTCTGTTTTACTGAATCAGATTAATCTTCCGTTCCAGCCATATCTATCTCATGAGATATAAATCATTACCCAATTCATTGGAGGGAGATATAGGTCCCACCCGTCTCATAATGAATCCTTTCTTATGTGTGCCACAAAAACATAAATCATACCTCATAACATAACCCATGTAATTAAAATGGGATTCCTAAACAACATGACATCAGAAAAAGATTCATATAATATTAAGGACTTCATAAAAATAATTCCATCATAACATAATCAAATCAATGTAATAATAGGGATAGAAATAGTACCCTATATTGTCTTATATGGAAAATAATTTTGATAAAACATTTGAACTCCATTCTTGAGGAAATTATACTATCTTTTTCAAAAACATTTTCCATTCTTAACATGTCATATAATTTTAAAATAAAAGATGTTAATTAAAAATAAACTTGAAAACTTGTAAAGTAATCTTCATTGAAATAATTTTCTATGAATCCATTCATGCCGTATAAGTTAAAAAAACATTCTTCTCGTACTTTGGCCGAAAAGTCAAAAAGTACCTCATACGAAAAATGAAAAAAGATTCCTTTCATATCATTTACTAAAAACATACCAAAGGGTAAAATTGGATTTAAACAATTGAAGGAGGATATGAATAATATTACATATTGAAGAAACATGTATGTGGATGATAAATACACCCTAGTAAATACCAAAGTATAATCAATCTTGGAAAAAATGAGATGGTAATATTTTCCCTTACCTTAGGTCCGGTTTGATTCGTACGTGTCCGAAGCTCCTGTATAATGATTTAAATAATGTTATTGACTTATTCCAGAATCATACATGTTGATATGATATCATATATGGTCATATTCTTAGCTTCTTATTAGTAATATTTCATTGTTACTTATTATTTGGGTCTTTATTGCTTTTTGTTCTTTTGAGTGTTTTGCCGAATAAATTCTTATTCTTTTTTTTAGGTTATAGATACCTCATATCCAGAATGGTATTGGTGTAATATATTTCATATTTATTCATTCAATTAATTTATATAATTACTATGTAATGATGATCATGTAGAACGAGTCACATCACATCGTGGAGACGGTAGGTCGTACGTACGCACGAGCGATGATATCGTTTCCATGATTGTGGAATTGTATTGAAGTGTATTTATAATATTTCAGAATCAATATCACTTTCCAATAATCATATATAGTTACTCATTAAACCATTATACCCATCCAAGTAAGGTGTTGGTGGAAAATAGATTACACCACGGCGTGGAGGTGGTATTCCGTACGTACGCACGCGCGGTGATTTCATTTTCCGTAGGATGGATAAAAGATGAAATAGGGTTGTTT
This sequence comes from Viscum album, assembly GCA_963277665.1. Lineage (NCBI taxonomy): Eukaryota > Viridiplantae > Streptophyta > Magnoliopsida > Santalales > Viscaceae > Viscum > Viscum album. The sequence goes on along the minus strand of OY728127.1, from coordinate 1,224,688,087 downwards.
CATATTTATAATAACATATCTATATATAAATAATATTGATGTTATTACTTTATCATGAAACAACTAAATAATAAGAAGTGTAAGAAGAAAGAAATTGGAAAAGATTGGTAGTGGATATTACCTCTTCTTTGAAACGCCTCTTCTTAACCTCCTATTTGGGAACTAAAGATGGTCTTTGAAAAAGACCAGGACCTCTAGGATGATTCTAGAGAAGTGGAGAAGAGGTTTTGGCAGGGGTTGGCCGATCTTGAATGCTCAAAGTGGTGTGAGGAGGAGAGGGTGGAGGTGCCCTTTTCTAAGGGAGGAGAGGGGCACCATAGGAAAAACTAAAAATATTATTTTATAATAAAGTCATATTCGGTTTTTAATAGCTCCACATTGATTTACTTGTAAGATAAGGTGGGGATGGGTCGAAATCCTCTCAACAAATATTCTTTAGACAAGTTTAGGTTATTATTTTATCCTTATCATTTATAATTAACTCTATGTTAAATAATTTAACTTTTACCGTGTCTTTTTGTTTCTTACACAATATGGTTAATAAACTTACTACAACAAGACAAACGAACCCCAAGTGGTTAATTATTAATATATATATATCCTTATCTATTTCATTTTTCTGAGCCTAAGATTTTTAGGAATAAAATAAAAAATAATAATATAATATTTATTTTAAAAACTATTTTATGTCAATTTTGACACTATTTGGTACTTGATTTTTGTGAAAATCATAACAGAACGATAAGTTCGAACCAAGTTAATTAAATCAACACTAACATGTCATATTAACCTAGAAAATTATAGTAATTCATAAAAAGTCTCAAATTACTTTTATTTGCGAATTTATAACATCAATTATGTTAATATTTTCTTAATAAGGTAATTACTGCATCATCGTTGAGTCATAAATAAATAAAATTATTTAATGTCTAAAAATTATAAATAAAATATCATTATATAGGAAAACTTTTTAGCCTTCTAATAAATATTTATAATCAAATTTATCTTATGTATAACCCTATATTAAAAATGTTTTATTTATTTAACATTGATTTTAACTATTTTAACTCTTCTTTAAAGAAAATAATATTAAATGTCCTAATCTAATCCAAGTGGACCTAAATGGTCATATTATATTCATAAGGATGTTTTTGGTCGAATTACACTTATCCAATAGAATTAGGACATGTGTTAGGGTAATAGTAATATCATTTTTACCATTAATTACCCTATTTACTATTGACCGCGGTAAATAAAAGTAAAAAAGTTACTATTCACCAAAAAATTATTTTCATCTCATTGAACCACATTTTTCTTACGGATATCAACCGTGTCTCTCGGATTTTCAAAATTTCATTCACAGAAGCGGTAAAATTATGTTTTATGAAAAATTCAGTTTTTTTAACTTCCACTTAGTGGTTTCACTATTCATCAAAAATTGAATGTTTTCAGAAAATTACCAAAATTTTACCCTAGGATAATTTTGGTATTCCGAATCCAAAAATGAAGTCCATTTTTAAAGATAAAATTTATAAAATTTCAAAACGTGGTTATTACTATTCATAACGGCTATTTTATATAGCATATCGTTGTTTAGTGAAACTCGGTATTGTGTACAACGCAAGCTATCGAGGAAGGTCGTGATTGCGTGTAAAGAAAGCCAAGATAGTGTTGTGTGTAGTGAAATATTTATTTAATGATGTATATATCATAAAAACAAAATATTTCTCAAAAAAATCTCAGGAGTTACAGGTCTGACAAGGTACAAGGATCTTGTGTCTTTTTGATGATATACAACAATCCTCTATGGGACTAATGATGATTTAGGATCCTTTGTGGGTCAACCAATTAACAGAGAAATAGGATTCAGTAGATACATATAATCATATTTAATGTTGTACCTAAGATATAACTGGTGTGAGCTGAGCCTGTACCAGTGTGGTACTTTTTTTGTGGTAATACCTTGGTGGTATTCCTCTGTATGGCGTACCTATGTGGTACTTACCTTCGTGGTACTCCTTACTTTGTGGAATAGTTGAGCTTGGGATTTTTAGTTTTACTCTGTGTTTCCTCATGATTGAGATGGGAATACTTGATAACATAGGTATAGGTTTGGGCATATACCTAAGTAGGGTTTTCAGTTGATTTCATGCTATTTGGTTTATCCTTTGTGGATTCTTTGAGACTTTGAGGGTCTCGGTGTCCCTATTGAGTATCGTTATACTCACCCATGCACGTTCTATGCCCTCACCATGTTCTGTTTGGTGCAGACGATGGACAACGCTGACTGAGGTCAGTGGTTCCAAGACTAGACGGTGCCCAGAGGTGAACCATATAGTGTTTCGGTATGCATAGGAGATGGTTGGATGTGGAGTGATGAGAAGGCGATTTGTACTTACCCTTCAGGTAGAACCCTTGTAGGACGACACTGTAGTTGTCTTTCTTTTTCTTTAGTTTTATTATATTTCAGTTGTACTAGTACATTTACTATTGGGATTTTATTACATCCCCACTTACTTTCAGCACTCTTTTTGCTACATAGTTTACTTGTGTTTGTATCTTGATGTGTGCTTGGTTGCATTTGTTTACAGGAAATAAAGGAAATGCCTTCCCGGTTTTTGGGAAAATGCCTTTTGCTGTTAGTTTCCAGCCTCTGGCCTGTAGAAGGTGGGCATGGGTAGTCACGACACAGGCCCTGGGGGACGGGTCGTAACAAATTGGTATCAAAGGAGTCGGTTCTACTGTAGAACACTGGACTCTGATCCTTTTAATGACAATATTGTTATGTGTAGTGAGTGTGGTTATCAGTTTAGGGAATCCATTGTTGGTGTGGCGGCCGACGTATTCATACATCAGGACCATAACTTCTGATTTCTGACTCGGTGCACAAAAACACTAATTGTGTGTGAGTTTTCAAGAGTCTTCTTCGTGAACTCTTTGTATCAACTCGCTAGGTATAACTTATTGACCATGGAACACATGTTTCTTCTCAGGATGCCTCCATGAAGACATCCAGCTAGGGTTTTGAATATAGTATGCTTTGATAGCCCACCGAGCAATGAGGCTTCGGTGTAGGGCCCTCTTCCAGTAGAGGAACCGGCAGAGGCACCAGCGGTACCATTACCCATTGGACCACCGATGCCACCAGCCCCAACAGAAGAGGGTGCATGTCACCTGAGCGCGTTTCCTGAGTTCCAGCTCCAGAGGCCACCCAGGTTCAGGGGAGAGAAGGACCCACAGGTAGATGAGAATTGGATGGAGGCCATAGTGAGAGTCTTCTGATAGGTAGGGACACCAGCTGATCTCATGGTGATCCTTTCTTCAATCCTTCTACAGGAAGCAACAGGAAGATGGTGGAGCTTGATGCTCTAGGTTCATGATGAGATGACACATCTCTCGGCAGACTTCAAGAGCCTATTTCGGGCAGAGTTTGTCCTTGCTACTCTTCGTGCAATCCGCATACAGGAGCTTCTTCATCTGTAACATGGTAGAATGACTGTGGCTTAGTACATAGCGAGCTTCACTGACCTCTCACACTACTCCACTGATATTTTGTGGGACCCATTCTTTAGGGCCTGGACCTTTGAGAAGGGACTCCAGAGGGAGATCAAGGCTTCGATGATTTCTCTCAGCATCCCGACACTGGTGGGGGTGTTAGAGTGAACCCTCTTAGTGGAGAGTTTTCATGCTGAGAAATCGCCAGCAACGATACCCACCACCAGACATCACGTGGTGGAGTCTTCTACAGCTGGCAGTAGACAGATGTCAGAGAGGTCCAAGAGTTCCTGACCTTCTGGTGGACGACCGCATGACTCAGGATCGGTTGCGCGGGGTACCGGAGATAGAGCCAATCATGCAAGGAACATGTAGTGTTTCACATTTAGCGGGCAAGGTCACATGGCTCATGACTGCCCGACCCACTGTACGGATGATTAGCAGACGGTCGAGGGACCGCCTAGGCAGAGACAGAGGTTCAATCAAGGAGGTCTGCAGGGAGCAGGCGGATGTGGCAGAAGTGTTGATAGTGCAGCTGGTGGTGGGTGACGATTCTAGATGTTACCGCCACCACCACCAGGAGTTCCACCCCGACCACAGGGAGTAAGAGGACAGGGGCGAGCTCAGCTTCAGGCAGCTGGGGCCTTCAATCACGGCACTCCAGAGATGATACGAGGTACAATCTGTGTCTACTCCACCATAGCTACAGTACTTATAGACACAGGTGTCTGTCATTCATTAATTTTCACTGCCCTCGTTTAGAGCTCGGAGATTCCAATGGATCTGTTGGCTCGATCCTTGCAGCTAGAGACTCTTACGGGAGAGGATTCGATGATTATTCATTGGTTCTGGCAGTGTGATCTTAATCTAGGAGGCGAGAGCTTCGGCTAGGATCTCCTAGTAGTGGCATCGAGGCCTTACAACGTCATCTTGGGTATGGACTGGTTATCTACAGTCCATGCTCATATTGACTGTATCAGGTTCAAAGTGTGGTGTGTCCGCATAGATGGGACCAAGTTTACCTTCACCGGTGAGAAGGGAGCCTTTGCAGCATAGGATGGACTTACCCGGAGGAGAGTGCAGTCGATCCCTTATCAGTTGTCTAGCCTTACCCTAGAAGTGGATGATGTGGGGACTCTGAGCTATCCTGTAGTGGTGGACCAGTACAAAGATGTCTTCTATGATGATGTTTTGGGTATACCTCCACACAGAGCGGTGGAATTTTACATTGACTTGTACCCCAGGATGACACCAATATCTACACTAGCCTATCGGATGGCTCCTGCGAAGCTTCATGAGCTACGGGTAATGCTGGAGGACTTACAGAGGAAGGGATTCATTCGGCCCACTGTTTCTCCTTGGGCAGCCCCGATTTTGTTTGCCATGAAGGTGGATGAGAGCTTGAGAATTTTTATCAACTATCGGCACCTGAACCAGGTGACCGTGAAGAACAAGTATCCACTCCCGAGGATTCATGACCTCTTTGATCAGTTGAAGGGAGCACAGTAGTTCTCGAAGATAGACCTCAAATCAGGCTGTCACCAGCTCAGAGTGCAAGATGAGGATGTGCAGAAGACAGCTTTCAAATATCAGTACGACCATTACGAGTTCTTGGTTATTCCATTTGGCATAACCAATGATCCATTAGTGTTCGTTGGACCCATTAACTAGATCTTTCAGCCATACCTTGATCGCTTTTTGATTGTATTCATTTATTATATTCTGATCTAATCAGCTACCAAGCAGGAGCATGCCTATCATTTTCAGGTAGTATTGGACACACTCTGAGGGCACCAGATTTATGGTAAGCTCTAAAAGTACTAGTTTTGGATCTAAGAGGTTCGCTTTCTTGGACATGTCATCTCAGAGGCTGGAGTTGTGGTGGATCCAGTGAATATTGAGGTTGTACCTGCTTGGGAGCCACCCAGAAGTGTGACAGAGGTATGGAGTTTCTCGGGTTTATATGGATACTACTGAAGGTTTGTACCAGATTTCTCTAGAGTTACAACACCTTAATCAGTATTGACGAAGAAGGGGAAACCCTTCATGTGGTCGTAAAGATTCCAGCGGAGTTTTCAAGAGTTGAGGCAAAGGCTGACTAGTACCCCCATATTGAGGCTTCTGGAGGAGGGTGTAGGGTACATAGTCTACTACGACACATCAGGGACCAGGCTTGGATGTGTCTTGATGAAAGAGTGAGCGGTTATCGCATATAGTTCTCGACATTTGAGACAATGTGAGCAGAACTACCCTACCCATGACTTGGAGTTAGTAGTAATGGACTTCGTCTTGAATATGTGGAGACATTACTTGATGGGAGAGAATTTTAATATGTACTCTAATCACAAGAGTCTCAAGTATATCTTCTCCCAGAATGACATGAACCTAAGACAGCGACATTGGCTTGAGTTTTTTCAGGACTATGACTTCGAGATATTCTATACTCTAGATAAGGGGAACGTTATAGTAGATGCACTCAGCAGGATATCTGGTATACAGCTTCTAGGTGAGGCGACGGAGCAGCTTGCCGCTTTGAAGATATCCTTTGTGGATCGGGATAGAGCAGCTTTTCTTCATTCACTTATAGTCACTCCCCCACTTCTTCAGCGAGTCAGGGAGACACAGCATGGAAAAACATGTAACACCCCAACCCCAGTTACCCAGAGACGGTGCATTATTTTAATACATTGGAACAATTACAAGGAATAATGTCCCAAAGGACTGATCAGTTTAGCAGTCTTGGAAAATAGATTACCAACATAAACTTTACATTACAATTTCAAACATACAACACAACATTAATAGTGCTTTGAGAACACCATTATTCACTTACATTAACCCTTATTATTAATCAAAATACACTTCTTGGAATCCTGGGGAAAATAAAACATAGAAAGGGGTGAGCTCAGATTCTCAGTAAGGAAAATAATATAGAGGAAACTTTCATAAATAAACATTTAAGATAGTGTATAAGACTAGAACAAAATCCTTTTAAACTTGAACTTCAGCATAATATGGCAATGATAAAATGAAATAATTCCATTTACTTATTCACATGGATATTATACTAGTCGAATAATCACATGCAAAATCAATAACCACTTTCATAATGATGGAATGCATAATGCCAGACTATCATAACCATAGAGCCAAGGCCTCATGCCAAGTCTACAAATAAGATTTTTTCAAGGCCTCGTGCCAAGACACTAGTTTGTCTCATGATGCCTACCGATGCATCGAGGAGCTATAGCGGGCTCCACCCGTCACTTATTAAGTCCAATTCATTTTTCATATGAACAGGTTTAAACATTACATAAACATTCGTATTAAAACTAGCATACGAAATGTGAATAATTTCTCCATAAACCATGAATGATATAAAAATAACACATCCACAGTCAAACATACCACAAAACCTTAAATACAGTATGTAAGTTTTGTATCATAATCAATCAACTTCAATTAAGCTTAAAAATTCAATAAAGGATTTTGACATAGATGAAAATGATTTGTAAAACTCATTGAGAGAAATACCCTATTTTCATGAAAACATTTAAAAGTCACAAAATTTTGAAAAGAAGATATTTAAAGACATTTTTGAATCAAAGTGTCCCATACCAATCTGAATCTTTTTAAAGGAATTATTATTTCAAAACATTCATGTCCATATAAATAAATCCTTAAAATCATTTTGAAAACATGGACATTAATTTAAAAAAATATTTAGAAAGATAAATCATTAAAACATTTAAAATTATGTTATTGATAAAGAGTACCTTTTGAAAATATTTAAAATATTCATTTTGAAATAATTTGTATGAAAATGGACAGGAATAATAAGAAAAATCCCAGTAAATACTTACACATAAACAATCTCGGATAATAATGAGATTGAGGAATTAACCCATACCAATTTGGTAACATACGAAACATATGACCCATGAAAGAGGTATCATAAAAGGAATATGTAAATACACATAAATTAAAGTTTATTACACAAAGAATACAATTATGGGCAGTACATACACCACATAAAAGATAATAGTGGAAATATGGCATCAATCTCACAGAAATAATAAGTGAGATGAAAACCCCTTACCTTGCACTTTCCTTTAGTCGAGGGTACGTTTAACCTCCTGTATGAAGACTATAGTATGTTATTAAATTATACCAGAACCATATTAATATTTATTATATCATACATTATTCATTTATCACTTTATACTTTCCAATTAATAATAATTTTCATGGTATATTAATATTTCGGGTAATAATCGCTTTCATTATCATGCGTGTTTTAACTTGTTACTCTTGATTGTATCACATACATCATGATTTAAATAATTCCAGAATATAAAAATGATTTATATATCATATATATTTAGAATATAAATATGTATAATAGACACATATATGAAATTTAAAACACCGTTTATGGAGACGGTAGTCCGTACATACGCACAAAGGATGTTTCCGTTTTCATATAGTATTGAACGGAAGTAAGTGAATAAGGTATATGTAAGTACATAAATAGTTATATATATAAATATGAATATCTCCAGTAGAATTATTATTTCATATATTACATAATTATTAGTAATATATATTTTTATAATCGTCGATGAATGGTGAACATGGAAATGAATCTCATTGTGTCGTGGAGACGGTAGTCCGTACGTACGCACGAGCGACAAAATCATACTTTTGATATTAAAATAGTATATAATTGGATGGTATTTCATATATACAGAATAATTATCTTGTTATGTTTATTATTTACATGAATTATACATCATTATTATGCCCATCTAAATAATAATATGTTGAATAACAATTACACCACACTGTGGAGACGGTAAGCCGTACGTACGCATGTATAGTGACATGTCATTCAAATGATGGGTAGAATACAGAATATGGTTGTTCCATATTTATAATAACATAACATTATATAGACGATACAGGATTTATTATTTTATATTGGAAATAATAAACAAAGTGGAAGTGGAAGAAGAAAGTAACTTGAAAGAGGGTGGTGAAAACGTTACCTCTTCTTCGGGTTCTTCCTTTTCATTTAATCAAAAGGACTCCTTAGATAGTTTTCTGACTAAAAGAGGGATTATAGGATAAATTGAGAGAAGTTGATAGAGTATTTGGGAAGGGTTTGGCCGAATCAAAAGGCTTTGAAGGTGTGAGATTGAGTGAAGGGTGAGTTCCCTTTAATAAGAGGGGTGAGGGGCACCATAGGAAAACATAAAATATTATTTTATAATAAAGTCATATTCAGTTCTTAATAGCTCCAAATTGATTTATTTCAAAGATAAGGTTAGTATGGGTCTAAATCCTCTCATAGAATATGTTTTAGACAAGTTTAGGTTACTATATTATCCTTATCATTTATATTTAACTCTACGTTAAATAATTTAACTTTTACCGTGTCTTCTAGTTTTCTTACCCTATATGGTTAATAAACTTACTATAAAAAGAAAAAAGAACCCTAAGTAGTTCATTATTAATATATATATCCTTATATAATTCATTTGGCTGAAACTTGGATTTTTAATAATAGAATATCAATTAATAATATAATATTTATTTAAAAAACTATTTTATGTCAATTTTTACACTATTTGGTAATTGATTTTTTTGAAAATCATAAAAGAATGAAAAGTTCAAAAGAGTTAATTAAATTAATAATAACATGTCATATTACCCTATGAAATTAGTTTAATTCAAAAAAAAGTATCTAATTATATTTATTTGGGTATTTATAATATCAATTATCTTAATTTTTCACTATTATGGTAATTACTGCATCACCATTGTGTCATAAATAAATTAAATTATTTAATGTCTAAAAATTATAAATAAAATATAATTATGTATTAATATTTTTTATATTTATAATGAATATTTATAATCGAATTTATCTTATGTTTAACCCTATATTAAAAATGATTTAGTAATTAAACGTTGATTTTAACTCTTTTAACTGTTCTTTTAATTAAATAATAATAAATATCCTAATCTAATCCAAGTGGACCTAAATGATAATATTTTATTCCTAAGGTTGTTTTGGGTCGAGATACACTTGTCCAGTAGAATTAGGACATGTGTTAGGGTAATATTAATATCATTTTTATCCATAATTACCCTATTTACTTTTAACAGTGGTAAATAAAGTAAAAAGTAACAATTCACCAAAAATTATTTTCATCTCATTGAACCACATTTTATTTACTGATATCAACCGTGTCTCTCATATTTTTGAAATTCCATTCACAGAAGCGGTAAAATTCAGTTTTATGAAAAATTCAGTTTTTTAACTACCATTAAGTGGTTTCACTATTCATCAAAAATTGATGTTTTTCAGATTAATACCAAACATTAAGCCTAAGCTATATTTGATATTCCGAATTTAAAAATGATTTCCATTTTTCCAAATTGAAAACCTAGAAGTGGAATTAATTAATTTTAAAATTAATTCCTGTTATCAAAACAAATAGGGTGTTTTTAAGAAACAATATCTATCAAAAGATTGATACTTGTTTATCTCCAATATTAAAGTAAAATTAATTCCAATAAACAACATTGGATTAAATGGTAAAAAAATATTCTAAATATACTTTAAAAAACTCAAATTCATAATTTATCACTATTAATTATTTTGATTAAAAAAGTTGTTTTTAATTAAAATTTAGTAATTTTCACTATTCATCAAAATATAAAAGTTATCCGAAAAGTACCAAAATTTCATCGTTGGCTAATTTCGATATTCCAAATCCAAAAATGAATCCCATTTTGAGGGATAAAATTTATAGAATTTTAAAATTGGGTATTACTATTTATAACGGCTACTTTGATCGGTCACGGTGTGTTAGAATCTCAAAGTTACGTACCACACGCGCTACTGTATTATTCAAAGAGAAGCGTACCGTGGAATCTTGAGGTGTTACATTGTAAATTTTTGATGTCCCTATTCTAAATAATTAATTTATTAATCAAATTTAATATATAAAAGTTTAAAATATTGGATTCAAAAAGGGTTCACCATTAAAAGTCGGTAAAAGTGCATTTTTTTAAAAATACGTCTTTTATCTGAAAAAAATGAATTTGTTCTTACATTATGTCTATGAAACTCATAATATGGATTCTAAAATTATAAGTATTATATAAAGTTCAATATTCAGTTATTATTATTCATAACCTCTTTTGAATGGCTTGTTTGGTAAGTCATGGTGCTCTTGAACTCGGTGTTGTGTGTAGTGAATGTTATTGATTTATTTTGAAGAAGTTACACAATATGAAATCTTGGAGTGTTACATTCTTCCCTCCTTCAATAAATTGCGTCCTCGCAATTTGATATTGTTATTAAAAAATAAATGTTGAAATTAGAAAATATCTTTGTGGGAAAACCCACATCGGAAATTGTGTTAATAAAATTTAGTCTTAATAAGTGGAAAAGAGAAATGAAAGGGTCACCACCAAATCATGATCTCGATTAGGAGAACATTTGTGGCAATTAGAGACAAATAATTGGTGGAAAAAAATAAATATTTATAGGTAGTTATTGAGGTCATCAATCACAAACAAGTGTAAAATTGGGGGACTTAAATTCATCAATCTATGATGATTTAAAATACCATCAGTTCAACAAAACATAAGGTATTAGGATAACACATTTTTGGTTTTCATATCCCTTCAATAAGGTATAAGAATTAATTTATTCATAGAATAAGATATATATATATATATATATATACATGACAAGTAGAGTTTCATCCTAATTTTTACCACAAACACATCTTTCACTCTAAAAGATATTAGAACTTAAATATAATATTCTATTTATCCTATTCATATAAGGTTCAGAAAAACTGAATTTATAATTCATCTTGTAGAACCATAAAAAACCCTACATTATTCAATCCATGACATCACGTGGGTTAGTGGTAGGTGATACACCCTTGTCTCCCTTCGGTTGTGGGTTCAAGTCTCACGGCTTGCCGGACGCGACGGGTTGTCTCCCGACCTCCGGGTTGTCCTTTTTATGGAAATACAAAATAATCTCAAACTATAATTATCCACAATACTTCTATCCAAACTCACAACCCAAAATTTATAAGAAAGGTAAACACAATGAAGATCCTTTTTCCCACGTAATAAAATGTGAACACCTTCATCATGTATTCTTTTAAAATACATCACATCCAGAATTACCACAAAACCTTATTAATTACATTCAGGCTCCATTAATTTTTATAGAATACTGGATATACACCTTCTATCCAAAAATGTTGCAAAACTTTAACAATGATGGGAGTAGAAATCATTAATTAGTTTCAAGGTAGTCAAGAATATCCAATATAATTTTTTTTCAAATCAACCATCTCTTATTCCAAAATCACTACTTCATTATTAGAACCATATTATGTTTTATATTTCTCTCAACCATATATTTTTCAAAAATTTAACCTGCTATTGAGCCACTTTTCTTGGTTCCACACAATCTCAAAATAGTACTGCAGTACAATCCTTATATACTCCATAATTATATTAACCAGTACATTGTTGATAAAACACTCAAATGGCATAATCCTTTAATAACACCATAAGAACTATAATCATTCCTCCTCATCTATGGTAGTATCATAACATTATTATTTTCCAATATCATCATTTGGGGGAATACTCTGATGATTTGGACATTGGTTCGCGTAGTGTCCCAACTCCTTACAGATGAAGCATTGTACTTTTGAAACCTTTTTCTTACCCTTGTAGTCACGCACATGGTATCTTTTTTCTCCACACTTATAACAAACTCCCATTCCCTTCAGGCAAGTTCCAGGGTGTTTCTTCCCACAGTTATCACATATTGGAAAATTCTTCTTTTCCCTCTTCCCTTTATTCATCTTTCTCTCTTCCATCCTTTTCCTCTCTTTCTTCCCTTCGATGCCATAGGACTCAGTGAACTCTTTACTTATCTTATCAACAAATGATACTATTTATTCATATGATGAAAATACATGGGAGACTATTTCCCTTCTAAATGATGGCATAATACCCTGAATGATATGATCTTTCTTATTCTTTAGATCAAACGTATTGCTGGAGTTCACATTCCTTCTACTGGGCGTCATTTCTATACAATGGCATAAACTAGGTCAGTTTATATATAGAAATACCTAATCCCAAACTTGTGAAACACATAACATAAATTGAACAGTTTATGGATTTAATTCATAATCATAAAAAAATGTTTTTTTAGAAGTATATACTCATAACCATTCATAATGGTTTGTAAAGAAAATGAGAATTATCCTAAGAATATCCCCCGGGAGTGTCGTAACCAAGAGTGCAGCAAGGCCCGTTGTCGTGCACCAGTTCCCATTCGAGTCTAGATCAAAGCGGTGTTTTCTTGTTTTACCCCTAGGTACATCTGTGCCAGATCCACCTCTACCTGCTCGTATCCAGACAAAGATATATTTCTCAGAAAACTCACAAAATCTCTACAATACCAAAATTCTAGGAGATTCTTCTATACTAATCCTCAAAGTCCATCTTAGGGATATGTACTCTAATCAGAGTTTATATAATTCTAGTTTCCAAGGTTATTTCTAAACTTCCTCTGATACCAACTGTAACGCCCCGACCCCAGTTACCAAGAGACGGTGCACTATTTTAATACACTAGCACAATTACAAGGAATCAAGTCCTGAAGGACCGATCAGTTTATCAGTCTTGGAAAATATATTACCTACATAAACATTACATTAAAATTTCAAACATACAACACAACATAGATAGTTCCTTGAGAATGCCATTATTCACTTAGATTAACCCTTCTTATTAATCAAAATACACTTCTTGGAATCCTGGGGAAAACAAAACATATAAAGGGGTGAGCCCAGATGCTCAGTAAGGAAAATAATATAGAAGAAACTTTCATAAATAAACATTTAAGGTAGTGTATAAGACTAGAAAAAAAAGCCTTTTAACTTGAACTTCATCATAATATGGCAAAGATAAAATGAAATAATTCCATTTACATATTCACATGGATATTCTATTAGTCGAATAATCACATTCAATATCAATAACCACTTTCATAATGATGGAATGCATAATGCCAAAATATCATAACCATGTCGCCAAGGCCTCGTGCCCAGTCTACAAATAAGATTCTGTCAAGGCTTCATGTCAAGACACTATTTTGTCTCATGAGACCTACCGAAGCATCGAGGAGCTATAGCAGACTCCACCTGTGTAACACCCCAAGATTTTATAGTGTGTTATTTCTTCAAAATAATTCAATAACTTTCACTACACGCAACACCAAGTTCAATCGCACCATGACTTACCAAACAAGCTGTTAAAAAGAGGTTATGAATAGTGTTAACTAAATTTTAAACTTTATATAATCCTTATAATTTTAGAATCCATATTATGAGTTCCTTAGACATAATGTAAGAACAAATTCATTTTCAATATTGCACTTTTACCAAATTTTAATAGTGAACCCTTTTTAGATACAATATTTTAAACCTTTTGACTAAATGGGGACATCAAAAAATTTAAAATAAAACATCCCAAGCTTCCACGGTACGCTTTCCTTTGTGTAATACAGTAGCGTGTGTTGTACGCAACTTCGAGTTCTAACACACACCACAACCAATCAAACTAGTCGTTATGAATAGTAATAACTACTTTTTGAAATCATATATATTTTATATTTCAAAATGGACTTCATTTTTGGATTTGGAATATCGAAATTAGCCTAGGGTGAAATTTTGGTACTTTTCGGATAACTTTTATATTTTGATGAATAGTGAAAATTACTAAGTTTTAATTAAAAACAACTTTTTTAATCAAAATAATTAATAGTGATAGATTATGAATTTGAGTGGTTTTAAAGTATATTTAGAATATATTTTTACCATTTAATATAATGTTGGTCATTGGACATAATTTTACAATTAAACCGAACATAAACAAGTGTCAATCTTTTGATAGTTATTATCTCTTAAAAACACGCTTTTTGTTTTGACAGCGGGAATTAATTTTAAATTAATTTCTGCCACTTCTGGGTTTTGAATTTAGGAAAATGGATTCCATATTTGGAATCAGGATGTTCAAATTGTGTAAATAGGTAACTTTTATTTTTAGACATTTTCAATAATTACTGCGGTAAATATTTTATTTACCATGGTTAAGGGTAAATCCGGTAAATAAGGGTTAAAAAATAATATTATAATAATACCAAATTAACCTAAAACGTGTCCTAACCTTATTTGTGGACACATAACCGACCATGGGCATCCTTGGGTCAATTTGGGGACCCCTTGGAGCCACTTGTATGTGGTAGGGACACTTTATATTAATAAAGTTAAAATAAAAATAAAAATGGCATAAGCTTACATTTTTTAGAAGAACAATTTTTACATAGGGTTATACATGTTGGATTTTAGATTATAAATATTCATTAGAAATCTAAAAAGATTTCTTACATAATGATATTTTATTTATAATTTTTAGACATTAAATAATGTATTTTATATATGACACAATGATGATGCAGTAATTACTATAATAGTGAAAAATTAAAATAATTGATATTATAAATACCCAAATAAATATAATATGAAACTTTTAATGAATAAAACTAATTTTCTAGGATAATATGATATATTAGGATTTATTTAATTGACTTTGTTATAAGTAATAAATCTGTTATGAGTTTCACAAAAATCAACTATTGAATAGTGTCAAAATTGACATAAAAGAGTTCTTAAAACAAATATTATATTATTAATTGATATTAAATTCCTAAAAATCTAAGGTTCGGCCAAGAGACTTATATCATTATAGTTTCATCATTAATGTACCACTTGGGGGTCTCTTGGATGTATATAGTAAGTTTATTAACCATATTATATAAAAATACAAAGAGACATTGTAAAAGTGAAACTAATTAACTTAGAATTAATACTTAAAGATAAGGTTAATATAAGTAACCAAACCTGTCTAAATTCTATTGGTTGACTGGTTTTCGACCTATCCCCACCTTAACCTTTGAATAATAAGCTTTGGAGCCATTAGAAACCGAATATGAATTTATTATAAATTAATATTTCTAGCTTTTCCAAAGGTGCCCCTCACCCCTCTTATAAAAGGGCACTCCTCCTTCTCATTTATTCAAACCTTAAAAGCCTTTTGGTTCGGCCAAACTCTGACCAAATACTCTCCCAACATCCCTCACTACAATCTAGAGGCCTTAGTTTGATCAGAAAGCCAACCTAAGGAGCCCTTTTGATCAAATCAAAAGGAAGAACCCGAAGAAGAGGTAATGATTTCACCACCCTTCTCCAAGTTCATTTCTTCTTCCACTTCTTCTTCCTTTGTTCTTACCATTCTAAAATAATAACTCCAGTATCTCACATATACTGTGATGTTATTATAAATACGGTACAACCATATTCAGTATTCTATCCACCCTTTGAATAACATGTCACCATACGTGCGTACGTACGGACTACCGTCTCCACGTCGTGGTGTAATTATTATTCAATATAATATTATTTGGATGGATATAATAATGATGTGTAACTCATGTAAATAATAAATATAACATGTTAATGATTCTGTATATATGATATACCATCCATTTATATATTATTTTAATATCAAAAGAATGATATTGTCGCTCGTGCGTACGTACGGACTACCGTCTCCACGAACGCGATGAGATTCATTCTCCATCGTATCCATTCAAGTATAATTATCATTTGATGATTTAAAAATGATGTTTAAGGACTAGATATCATTCTGGATATGAATAAGATACAACAACCATGGCTTATGTAACAAAACATATAAAAGAAAATGAGTAAGTTAACTCCCGAAACGACGATAATTCTAAGATATTATTAACAAATCAATGTTAAAAGATCATATATGATATCATATTGTTATATATGATTCTTGTATAATTTAATAACAACTATTTCACCATTATACAGGAGGTTAACCTACCCCAACCAAGGAAAAGTACAAGGTAAGGGATTTTCTTATCTCACATTCAATTCCGTGAGATTTCCATTATTCGCCACTAAATTATTGAAAGTGGTGTATTGTGTACTGGCATTTGATATATATATTATCATGATTATCTTTATATTCATGTTATTCTGTAAATAATTTGGTGGTTATTAACTTTTGGCCATACGACTCAGTTGATTAACGTGGTAAGGGGTTTTCATCTCACTCCTTATTCCCGTGAGATTCATGCCATATTACCACCATTACCTTTTGTGTGGTATATGTACTGCCCATAATTATATTCTTTGTGTAATACACTCTAATTTATGTGTATTTACATATTAATTGTATGATACCTCTTTCATTGGTTGTATGTTTCATAAGTTACCAAATTGGTAAGGATTTATTTCGCAATCTCTTCATTATCCGAGGTTGTTTATACATAATTATCTACTGGGACCTCGTTATCATCCACGTCCATGTTTCTTCAAAATGTATTTCAAAACATTTTTAATATTTAAAAGAATATGGGTTAAAGTCATTTATACCCTTTTTTGACTTTTTATAAGAGGTTTATAAGGGAATCTTTCCGTTGTTTTCCAAACAAGGTGCTTTTTAACCTTTTCGACAGAATTAAGATAAGAATGTTTTTTTAACTTATACGGCGGGTGCGGTTATTTTCCGCCGTTATAAAATCGTCAAAGCTTCCCTTTCAAGCTTATAAGAATATTTTCAAGAAAATGTTTTATTTTATATGGCTCTTAAATGATTTCAAAAATAGAAAGAGATATTTCTCTAAAAAGTGTTTTGATTTCATCTATGTCAACATCCTTTGATGGATTTTACGCTTATTTGAAGTTGATTTATTATGATACAAAACTTCTATATTGTATTGAACGTTTTGTGATATGTTTGACTGTGGATGTGCTATTTTTATACCATTCATAGTTTATGGTGAAATTATTGACATTTCGTATGCTAGTTTTAATACGAATGTTTATGTTATGTTTAAACCTTTTCATATGGGAATGCATTGGACTTAATATGTGACGGGTGGAGCCCGCTATAGCTCCTCGATGCATCGGTAGGTCTCATGAGACAAACTAGTGTCTTGGCACAAGGCCTTGACAAAATCTTATTTGTAGTCTTGGCACGAGGCCTTGGCTATGTGGTTATGATAGTCTGGAATTATGCATTCCAACATTATGAAAGTGGTTATTGATTTTTGCATGTGATTATTCGATTAGTAGAATATCCATGTGAATAAGTAAATGGCATTATTTCATTTTATTTATGCCATACCATGTTGAAAGTTCATATTTAAAAGGCTTTTGTTTTAGTTATACATTGCCTTAAATGTTTATTCTTATTTATGCAAGTTTCCGCTATATTGTTATCCTTACTGGGCATTTGAGCTCACCCCTTTTCTATGTTTTATTTTTCCCAGGATGTGAAGAAGTAAGTTATGAATGACCTGCAGGGATTTTATGAGGGGTTAATAGTGTGGATTGTGGAAACATTATGTTGTTGTAGTAGTTTTTTCATTTTATGATGTAATGTAAAACTTATGAATATATCTAGTGTTTCCAAGGCTACTAAACCAATCGGTGTTTCGAGATTTGATCTTTCTTATGATCATGCCAATGTTATGTAATAATGCACCGACTCTAGGTAACTGGGGTCGGGGCGTTACAGTTGGTATCAGAGGAAGTTTAGTACAAACCTTGGAAACTATATTTAGATAAACTCTGATTAGAGCACGTAGACCTAAGATGAACTTTGAGGATTAGTATAGAAGAACTTCCAAGAATTTTAGTATTGTAGAGATTTTGTGAGTTTTCCGAGAAATACATCCCTGTCTGGATATGAGCAGGTAGAGGCGACTCTGGCACAGATGTACCTAGGGGTAAAACCCGAAAACACCGCTTTGAGCTAGACTCGAACAGGAACTGGTGCACGACAACGGGCCTTGCTGCACTCTTGGTTACAACACTCCCGGGGGATATGCTTAGGATAACTCTCATTTTCTTTACAAATCATTATGAAGGGTTTATGAGTATATACTTCCTCAAAGAAAACATTTTTATGATTATGGATTATATCCATAAATAGTTCAGTTTATGTTAAGTGTATTATAAGTATGGGATTATGTATTTTGATTCATAAACTGATCTAGTTTATGCCATTGTTTAGAAATGGCGCCCAGTAGAAGGAATGAGAACTCCAGAAATGCACATGATTCAAAGAGAAGGAAGGATCATATCTTTCATGGTCTTAAGCTAGAATTTATAAGAGAAATAGTCTCCCATGTATTATCATCATATGAAGAAATAATATCATGTGTTGATAAGATAAGTAAAGAGTTTACTGAGTCCTATGGCTTTGAAGGGAAGCAGGAGAAGAAAAGGATGGAAGAGAGAAAAATGGATAAAGGGAAGAGGGAAAAGAAGAATTTTCCCATATGTGGTAACTGTGGAAAGAAACACCCTGGAACTTGGCTGAAAGGAATGGGAGTTTGTTATAAGTGTGGAGGAAAAGGGAACAAAGTACGTGACTGCAAGGGTGAGAAAATGGTCTCAAATGTACAATGCTTCATTTGAAAGGAGTTTGGACACTATGCGAACCTATGTCCCAGTCATCAGACTCTGCCGCAAATGATGCTATTGGATAATAATCAAGTTATGATACTACCACAGATGAAGAGGAATGATTAGAGTTCTTATGTTGATTATGTCAATTGAGTGTTGTATCAACAATGTACTTGTTATAATAATTATGGAGTATATAAGGATTGTACTGCAGTACTATTTCATTAAGGACTTGAGATTGTGTGGAACAAAGAAAAGTGACTCAATAGCAGGATAAATTTTTGGAAAATATATAGTTGAGAGAATGATAAATCATAATATAGTTCTGATACTGAGGTAGTGATTTTGGAATAATATGTGATTGTTTTGGATAAATTATATTAGATATTATTGACTACCTTGGAACTGATTAATGATTTGTATATTCCATCATTGTTGGAGTTTAAAACATTTTTGGATTAATGAAGTATATCCATCATTCTGTATGGAATAAGGGAGCATGAATGTAATCAATAAGGAATATGGTAATACATGATGAAGGTATTCATATGCTATTACGGGGTAAAAGGATCTATATTATGTTTACCTTCCTTATAAATGTTGGACTGTGAGTTTGGACAGAAGTATTTTTGGATAGTTCTAGTTTGGATTATTTTGGATTACCATAAAAGGACAACCCGGAGGTTGGGCGGCAACCCGTCGCGTCCAGCAAGGCTGCGAGACTTGAACCCACAACCGAAGGGCGACAAGGGTGTATCACCTACCACTGGCCCACGAGATGTCCTGGATTAAATAATGTAGTTTTTATTAAAAGATCTTGTAGATGAATTATAAATTCGTTTATTTTGGAACCCTATACGAATAGTGTAAATAGAATTTTTTTTACATTCTATTATCTTTTAGAGTGAAAGATGAGTTTGTGGTAGAAATTTATTAATGGATAAAACTCTAATTATAAAGTAAGTATATCTCCTTATGATCTTAGCCAATCTCATAAATAAATTTCTCAATATTAAGAAAAGAAACTTAGAACAAAAATGTTTTCCTAGATGGTACCTTAAATCATCACTAATTTATGGCTTTGGGATTGTTGGCCTTTTCATAGCCATGTTCTCTACCAATCTCCATCAGATAATTGATGGTTAGATTTTTCTTCGATATCCATATTTTCCTACATGGAACCCTAGTATGTGTTATTTTCGGTAATCTTCATACTTTCGACTCTTTATAGAGGCCTCGTTAATTCATTTTTCGATGTGGGATTTCAACTAAGATATTTTGAAACGTAAAAAATGTGTTATTCCAATACCCTATATTTTGTTGAACCGATGGTACTTCAAATCATCATAGATTGATGAGTTTAAGGACCTCAATTATACACTTGTTTGTGATTGATGACCTCAATCACTACCTATAAATATTTACTGTTTTCCTCCAATTATATGTCTCTAATTGCCACCAATGTTCTCCTAATCAAGATCGTAATTTGGTGGTGACCCTTTGATTTCTCTTTTCCTCATATTAAGACTAAATTTTAGTAACCCAATTTCCGATGTGGGTTTTCCCACAAATATATTATCTACTTTCAACTTTTTATTTTCGAAGAACAATTTCAAATTGCGAGGATGCAATTTATTGAAGGAGGGGAGAATGTAACACCCCAAGATTTTATAGTGTGTTATTTCTTCAAAATAATTCAATAACTTTCACTACACGCAACACCAAGTTCAATCGCACCATGACTTACCAAACAAGCTGTTCAAAAGAGGTTATGAATAGTGTTAACTAAATTTTAAACTTTATATAATCTTTATAATTTTAGAATCCATATTATGAGTTCCTTAGACATAATGTAAGAACAAATTCATTTTCAATATTGCACTTTTACCAAATTTTAATAGTGAACCCTTTTTAGATACAATATTTTAAACCTTTTGACTAAATGGGGACATAAAAAAATTTAAAATAAAACATCCCAAGCTTCCACGGTACGCTTTCCTTTGAGTAATACAGTAGCGTGTGTTGTACGCAACTTCGAGTTCTAACACACACCACAACCAATCAAACTAGTCGTTATGAATAGTAATACATACTTTTTGAAATCATATATATTTTATATTTCAAAATGGACTTCATTTTTGGATTCGGAATATCTAAATTAGCCTAGGGTGAAATTTTGGTACTTTTCGGATAACTTTTATATTTTGATGAATAGTGAAAATTACTAAGTTTTAATTAAAAACAACTTTTTTAATCAAAATAATTAATACTGATAAATTATGAATTTGAGTGGTTTTAAAGTATATTTAGAATATATTTTTACCATTTAATATAATGTTGGTCATTGGACATAATTTTACAATTAAACCGAACATAAACAAGTGTCAATCTTTTGATAGTTATTATCTCTTAAAAACACGCTTTTTGTTTTGACAGCGGGAATTAATTTTAAATTAATTTCTGCCACTTCTGTGTTTTGAATTTAGGAAAATGGATTCCATATTTGGAATCAGGATGTTCAAATTGTGTAAATAGGTAACTTTTATTTTTAGACATTTTGAATAATTACTGCGGTAAATATTTTATTTACCATGGTTAAGGGTAAATCCGGTAAATAAGGGTTAAAAAATAATATTATAATAATACAAAATTAACCTAAAACGTGTCCTAACATTATTGGTGGACACATACCCGACCATGGGCATCCTTGGGTCAATTTGGGGACCCCTTGGAGCCACTTGTATGTGGTAGGGACACTTTATATTAATAAAGTTAAAATAAAAATAAAAATGGCATAAGCTTACATTTTTTAGAAGAACAATTTTTACATAGGGTAATACATGTTGGATTTTCGATTATAAATATTCATTAGAAATCTAAAAAGATTTCCTACATAATTATATTTTATTTATAATTTTTAGACATTAAATAATGTATTTTATATATGACACAATGATGATGCAGTAATTACTATAATAGTGAAAAATTAAAATAATTGATATTATAAATACCCAAATAAATATAATATGAAACTTTTAATGAATAAAACTAATTTTCTAGGATAATATGATATATTAGGATTGATTTAATTGACTTTGTTCGAAGTAATCAATCTTTTATGAGTTTCACAAAAATCAACTATTGAATAGTGTCAAAATTGACATAAAAGAGTTCTTAAAACAAATATTATATTATTAATTGATATTAAATTACTAAAAATCTAAGGCTTGGCCAAGAGACTTATATCATGATAGGTTCATCATTAATGTAACACTTGGGGGTAGATTGGATGTATATAGTAAGTTTATTAACCATATTATATAAAAATACAAAGAGACATTGTAAAAGTGAAACTAATTAACTTAGAATTAATACTTAAATATAAGGTTAATATAAGTACCCAAACCTGTCTAAATTCTATTGGTTGAGTGGTTTTCGACCTATCCCCACCTTAACATTCGAATAATAAGCTTTGGAGCCATTATAAACCGAATATGAATTTATTATAAATTAATATTTCTAGCTTTTCCAAAGGTGCCCCTCACCCCTCTTATAAAAGGGCACTCCTACTTCTCATTTCTTCACACCTTAAAAGCCTTTTGGTTCGGCCAAACTCTACCCAAATACTCTCCCAACATCCCTCACTACAACCTAGAGGCCTTATTTTGATCAGAAAGCCAACCTATAGAGCCCTTTTGATCAAATCAAAAGGAAGAACCCGAAGAAGAGGTAATGATTTCACCACCCTTCTCCAAGTTCATTTCTTCTTCCACTTCTTCTTCCTTTGTTCTTACCATTCTAAAATAATAACTCCAGTATCTCACATATACTGTGATGTTATTATAAATATGGTACAACCATATTCAGTATTCTATCCACCCTTTGAATAACATGTCACCATACGTGCGTACGTACGGACTACTGTCTCCACGTCGTGGTGTAATTGTTATTCAATATAATATTATTTGGATGGGTATAATAATGATGTGTAACTCATGTAAATAATAAATATAACATGTTAATTATTCTGTATATATGATATACCATCCATTTATATATTATTTTAATATCAAAAGAATGATATTGTCGCTCGTGCGTACGTACGGACTACCGTCTCCACGAACGCGATGAGATTCATTCTCCATCGTATCCATTCAAGTATAATTATCAATTGATGATTTAAAAATGATGTTTAAGGACTAGATATCATTCTGGATATGAATAAGATACAACAAACATGGCTTATGTAACAAAACATATAAAAGAAAATGAGTAAGTTAACTCCCGAAACGACGATAATTCTAAGATATTATTAACAAATCAATGTTAAAAGATCATATATGATATCATATTATTATATATGATTCTTGTATAATTTAATAACAACTATTTCACCATTATACAGGAGGTTAACCTACCCCAACCAAGGAAAAGTACAAGGTAAGGGATTTTCTTATCTCACATTCAATTCCGTGAGATTTCCATTATTCGCCACTAAATTATTGAAAGTGGTGTATTGTGTACTGGCATTTGATATATATATTATCATGATTATCTTTATATTCATGTTATTCTGTAAATAATTTGGTGGTTATTAACTTTTGGCCATACGACTCAGTTGATTAACGTGGTAAGGGGTTTTCATCTCACTCCTTATTCCCGTGAGATTCATGCCATATTACCACCATTACCTTTTGTGTGGTATATGTACTGCCCATAATTATATTCTTTGTGTAATACACTCTAATTTATGTGTATTTACATATTAATTGTATGATACCTCTTTCATGGGTTGTATGTTTCATAAGTTACCAAATTGGTAAGGATTTATTTCGCAATCTCTTCATTATCCAAGGTTGTTTATACATAATTATCTACTGGGACCTCGTTATCATCCACGTCCATGTTTCTTCAAAATGTATTTCAAAACATTTTTAATATTTAAAAGAATATGGGTTAAAGTCATTTATACCCTTTTTTGACTTTTTATAAGAGGTTTATAAGGGAATCTTTCCGTTGTTTTCCAAACAAGGTGCTTTTTAACCTTTTCGACAGAATTAAGATAAGAATGTTTTTTTAACTTATACGGCGGGTGCGGTTATTTTCCGCCGTTATAAAATCGTCAAAGCTTCCCTTACAAGCTTATAAGAATATTTTCAAGAAAATGATTTATTTTATATGGCTCTTAAGTGATTTCAAAAATAGAAAGAGATATTTCTCTAAAAAGTGTTTTGATTTCATCTATGTCAACATCCTTTGATGGATTTTACGCTTATTTGAAGTTGATTTATTATGATACAAAACTTCTATATTGTATTGAACGTTTTGTGATATGTTTGACTGTGGATGTGCTATTTTTATACCATTCATAGTTTATGGTGAAATTATTGACATTTCGTATGCTAGTTTTAATACGAATGTTTATGTTATGTTTAAACCTTTTCATATGGGAATGCATTGGACTTAATATGTGACGGGTGGAGCCCGCTATAGCTCCTCGATGCATCGGTAGGTCTCATGAGACAAACTAGTGTCTTGGCACAAGGCCTTGACAAAATCTTATTTGTAGTCTTGGCACGAGGCCTTGGCTATGTGGTTATGATAGTCTGGCATTATGCATTTCAACATTATGAAAGTGGTTATTGATTTTTGCATGTGATTATTCGATTAGTAGAATATCCATGTGAATAAGTAAATGGCATTATTTCATTTTATTTATTCCATACCATGTTGAAAGTTCATATTTAAAAGGCTTTTGTTTTAGTTATACATTGCCTTAAATGTTTATTCTTATTTATGAAAGTTTCCGCTATATTGTTATCCTTACTGGGAATTTGAGCTCACCCCTTTTCTATGTTTTATTTTTCCCAGGATGTGAAGAAGTAAGTTATGAATGACCTGCAGGGATTTTATGAGGGGTTAATAGTGTGGATTGTGGAAACATTATGTTGTTGTAGTAGTTTTTTCATTTTATGATGTAATGTAAAACTTATGAATATATCTAGTGTTTCCAAGGCTACTAAACCAATCGGTCTTTCGAGATTTGATATTTCTTATGATCATGCCAATGTTATGTAATAATGCACCGACTCTGGGTAACTGGGGTCGGGGCATTACAACCTGTCACTTATTATGTCCAATGCATTCCTCATATGAACAGGTTTAAACATTACATAAACATTTGTATTAAAACTAGCATATGAAATGTCAATACTTTCTCCATAAACCATGAATGGTATAAAAATAACACATCCACAGTCAAACATACCACAAAACATTAAATACAATATGGAAGTTTTGTATCATAATGAATCAACTTCAAATAATGTTAAAAATTCATTAAAGTATTTTGACATAGATGAAAATGATTTTTAAAACTCTTTGAGAGAAATACCCCTTTTTCATAAAAGCATTTAAAAGTCACAAAATTTTGAAAAGAACTAATTTAAAGACATTTTTTAATCAAAGTGTCCCATTCCACTTTGAAACTTTTGAAAAGAATTATTATTTCAAAACATTCATGACCATATAAATAAATCCTTAAAATCATTTTGAAATCATGGACATTAATTAAAAAAAGATTTAGAAAGATAAATCTTTAAAACATTTAAAATTCTGATCTTGATAAAGAGTACCTTTTTCACATCTTTAAAATATTCATTTTGATATCATTTTTATGAAAAATGGACAGTTATGATAAGAAAAATCCCAGTAAATACTAACACATAAACAATCTCGGATAATAATGAGGTTGAGGATTAACCCTTACCAATTTGGTAACTTACAAAACATATGACCCATGAAAGTGGTATCATAAAAGTAATATGTAAATACACATAAATTAAAGTGAATTACACAAAGGATAAAATTATGGGCAGTACATACACCAAACAAAAGGTAATAGTGGCAATATGGCTTGAATCTCACAGAAATAAGGAGTGAGATGAAAACCCCTTACCTTGCACTTTCCTTTAGTTGAGGCTACGTTTAACCTCCTGTATGAAGACTATAGTATGTTAATAAATTATACCATAATGATATTAATATTTATTATATCATACATTATTCATTTATGACTTTATACTTCCCAATTAATAATAATTTTCATGGTATATTAATATTTCGGGTAATAATCGCTTTCTTTATCATGTGTGTTTTAACTTGTTACTCCTGATTGTATCACATAGATCATGATTTAAATAATTCCAGAATATAAAAAATTATTTATATATCATATATATTTAGAATATAAATATGTATAATATACACATATATGAAATGGAAAACACCATTTATGGAGATAGTAGTCCGTACGTACGCACAAACGTTGTTTCTGCTTTCATATAGTATTGAACGGAAGTAAGTGAAGAAGGTATATGTAAGTACATAAATACTTATATATATAAATATATATCTCTCCATTAGAATTATTATGTCATATATTACATACTTATTAGTAATATATATATTTTTATAATCATTGATGAATGGTGAACATGGAAACGAATCTCATCGCGTCGTGGAGACGGTAGTCCGTACGTACGCACGAGCGACAATATCATTGTTTTGATATTTAAATAATATATAATTGGATTTTATTTACTATATACAGAATCATTATCTTTTTATGTTTATTATTTACATGAATTATACATCATTATTATACCCATATAAATAATAATATATTGAATAACAATTACAGCACACCGTGGAGATGGTAAGTCGTATGTACGCACGTATGGTGACATGTCATTCAAATGATGGGTAGAATTCTGAATATGGTTGTTCCATATTTATAATAACATCACATTATATAGAAGATACTGAAGTTGTTATTTTATAATGTAAATAATAAACAAAGAGGAAGTGGAAGAAGAAAGTAACTTGAAAGAGGGTGGTGAAAACGTTACCTCTTCTTCGGGTTCTTCCTTTTGATTTGATCAAAAGGACTCCTTAAGATGGATTTATTACTAAAGGAGGGCTTCTATGATGAATTTATAGAAGTTTAGAGTGTATTTGGGAAGGGGTTGGTTGAACCAAAAGTCTTTTAATGTGTGAGATTGAGAGAAGGGGGAGTGCCCTTTTATAAGAGGGGTGAGGGGCACCTTAGGAAAACATAAAATATTATTTTATAACAAAATCATATTAGGTTTTTAATAGCTAAAAATTGATTTATTTCGAAGCTAAGGTGTGGATGAGTCTAAATCCTCTCAACCAATAGGTTTTAGACAAGTTTAGGTTACAATTTTATCCTTATCATTTAGATTTAACTCTACATTAAATAATTTAACTTTTACCGTGTCTTCTTGTTTTCTTCCCCTATATGGTTAATAAACTTACTATAAAAAGACAAACGAACCCCAAGTGGTTAATTATTAATATATATATCCTTATCTAAGTCATTTGGCTGAACCTTAGATTTTTAGGAATATAATATCAATTAATAATATAATATTTGTTTAAAAAACTATTTTATGTCAATTTTGACACTATTTGGTAATTGATTTTTTTAAAACTCATAACAGAATGATAAGTTCAAAAATCATTGGTTAAATTAATAATAACATGTCATATTAACCTATAAAATTATTCTAATTAATAAAAAGTCTCAAATTGTATTTATTTGGGTATTTATAATATCCATTATCATAATTTTTCACTATTATTGTAATTACTGCATCACCATTACGTCATAAATAAATTAAACTATTTAATGTTTAAAAATTATAAATAAAATACCATTATGTAGGAAAATTTTTTATCTTTCTAATGAATATTTATAATCGAATTTATCTTATGTGTAACCCTATATTAAAAATGTTTTAGTAATTAAATGTTGATTTTAACTCTTTTAACTTTTCTTTGAATTAAATAATAATAAATGTCCTAATCTAATCCAAGTGGACCTAAATGATAATATTTTATTCCTAAAGTTATTTTTGGACGAGATACTCTTTTCCAATAGAATTAGGACATGTGTTAGGGTAATATTAATATCATTTTTATCTTTAATTACCCAATTTA
Source organism: Viscum album (assembly GCA_963277665.1). NCBI lineage: Eukaryota > Viridiplantae > Streptophyta > Magnoliopsida > Santalales > Viscaceae > Viscum > Viscum album. The sequence continues at coordinate 1,224,659,942 of OY728127.1, read as the reverse complement.
CTTTTAACCGTGGTAACTAAAAGTAAAAAAGTTACTATTCGCCCAAAATTATTTTCATCTCATTGAACCACATTTTACTTATTGATATCAACCGTGTCTCTCAGATTTTTGAAATTCCATTCACAGAAGCTGTAAAATTCGGTTTTATAAAAAATTCAGTTTTTTAACTAACAATAAGTGGTTTCACTATTCATCAAAAATTGATGTTTTTCAGAAAAATACCGAAAATTCAGCCAAAGCTATATTTGATATTCCAAATTCAAAAATGATGTCCATTTTTCCGAATTCAAAACATATAAGTGGCATTAATTAATTTTAAAATTAATTCTTGTTATAAAAACAAATAGTGTGTTTTTAAGAAACAATAACTATCAAAAGATTGATACTTGTTTATGTCCAATTTTAAAGTTTAATTAATTCCAATAAACAAAATTGGATTAAATGGTAAAAATATATTCTAAATAAACTTTAAAACAACTCAAATTCATAATTTATCACTATTAATAATTTTTATTTAAAAAGTTGTTTCTAATTAAAATTTAGTAATTTTCACTATTCATCAAAATATAAAAGTTATCCGAAAAGTACCAAAATTTCATCGTAGGCTAATTTCGATATTCCAAATCCAAAAATGAAGTCCATTTTGAGAGATAAAATTTATAAAATTTCAAAATTGGGTATTACTATTCATAACGACTACTTTGATCGGTCATGGTGTGTTAGAATCTCGAAGTTGTGTATCACACACGCTACTGTATTATTCAAAGAGAAGCGTACCGTGGAAGCATGAGGTTTTACATTGTAAATTTTTGATGTCCCTATTCTAAATAATTAATTTATTTAGTCAAATTTTATATATTAAAGTTTAAAATATTGGATTCAAAAAGGGTTCACCATTAAAAGTCGGAAAAAAGTGCATTTTTTGAAAAATACTTCTTTTATCTGAAAAAAATGATTTTGTTCTTACATTATGTCTAAGAAACTCATAATATGGATTCTAAAATTATAAGGATTATATAAAGTTCAAAATTCAGTTAATATTATTCATAACCTCTTTTGAATGGCTTGTTTGGTAAGTCATGGTGCGCTTGAACTCGTTGTTGCGTGTAGTAAAAGTTATTGATTTATTTTGAAGAAGTAACACACTATGAAATCTTGGGGTGTTTCAAAACTGACTATGAAGCTCGACGTGCTCATATATCCATAGTACAGGCACCTGATTGATTTTCTAAAGGTGGGTAGCACGTCATCCTTTTCAAAGGACGTATCATGGTACCAGTGTTACTTCGGGAAGAAGTGTTGAGGGAGTTCCACACTTCCCCACTAGCGGTACTTCCAAGAGTGGGGAATATGTACCAGGATCTCCGATGAAAGCACTAATGGTCAGGAATAAAGAATGCATTAGCATATTTTTTCTATTTATACCTCACTTTTCAGCAAGTGAAGGTGGAGCATCAGGTACCCGCAGGCTTGGTTCAGCCCTTAGAGGTCCCGGAGTGGAAGTGGGATGGGATATCCATGGACTTCATGACAGAACTTCTACATAAATCCAGAGGACATGATTCTATCTGGGTGATTGTCGACCGAATCACCATTTCTTCCCACATCCTATAGATCAGAGATCAGGGTTCAGTAGAGAGCATGGGACGCCTCTATGTGTATGATATTGTACGGCTACCTAGTGTACCCTCATCGATTGTATCCAATCGTTATTCACATTGTACTTCCCGGCTATGGAAGGGGTAGCTTGAGGCTTTCTGGATGCAGCTTCATTTGAGAACTTCCTTCCATCCTCAAATTGGTGGCTAGACTGAGCGGACCATTAAGACCCTCGAGTACATGTTGCATGCGTGTGTCCTCGAATTCGGTCACAGTTGGGAGTATCACTTGCCCTTGGTGGAGTTTGCGTAAAATAATAGCTATAACTCCACCATTGGTATGACACCTGTTGAGGTGTTGTAAGGATTACTTTGCAGATCATCTTTGTGTTGGGCTGACCCAGGGGAGTCAGCACTCGTGGGACTAGAGATAGTATGGGCTACCATAGAGAAAGTGCAGATCATATTGGAGAAGATGAAGACTGCACATAGCAGGTAGAACTCTTATGTTGACAGGAGACAGAGGCCTCTGGAGTTCCAGGATGGAAAACACGTCTTTCTACGGGTCTCACCCCAATGAGGTTTATGGAGATTTGGCCAAGGTGTCAAGTTATCATTGAGGTTCATTATACCCTTCAAGGTCCTCAACAGAGTTCTCAAGGTGGCTTACCACTTATCACTCCCCCCTCAATTGCATTGGGTGCACAAAGTCTTCCACATTTCCCAGTTGCGGAGATACATGAACAACTCTTCTCACTTTATAGACCACGACGAGCTAGATGTCACTGATGGGGTGATGTTTATGAAGGTTCTAGTGGAAATTGAGAATCTTCAGGAGTGGGTCCTTCGTGGGCTGTCAATACCTCTGGTGCGCGATCGATGGCTGCACGGAAACCTCCACGAGAGCACATGTGATCAGGAGGCTCAGATATGTGCTCAGTACCCCCACATGTTTTCCTAGTTTTGTGTTGTGGATTTAGGGGAGGTAAAGCCTTGAGGTGGGGAGAATATAAAGAAAGAAATTTCCATTTAATTTTTTTAAATATATGGGAATTTTACGAGTCTATGAAAATTGACGGCACGTGATTCCAAGGCTTGGTGTTCTCGGAATGATTTTATGAAAAAAAATTCGGGTACGTTCAGTAAACATGTGACCGGGTTTTTGTTACTTTTGAACCGTTCTTCAGAATTGAAATTTGAGGACATCGTTGAACTCACATCACCAGTATTCGCTTAAGGAGACTTTCACCTCGACAGTTGTTGGTAGAGGGTGAAAGTTAGTTTTTCTGTTTTCGTGCAAGAATAAAATAAAATAAAAAAGTTTAACATTTTTATTTTTTGAAACCTCCAATGTGGATGTTATAATGTTGGGGACAACCTGAACTAAAACCTCCCACATATATGTTATATAGGTAGAGACCACCATGCCTAAAACCCCCATTTTGAATTTCTATATGTGGGGACCACCAAAACCCTCTTAATGGGAGAAACCCCTTGAACTCTCTCATTAATGAAGTGTTAACCCATGGACTCCCTCCAACTTTAATTATGCAAACACATTTCACTTAATTGGGCCAATTAATTATGCCAACATGCCAATGTAATTAATCTACCCAATTTAAATTATATTGGCACCTCTTTCCTTTGGGATGATTTGGTTGGAAAAGGAGAAGGGGAGAGCATGGCGAACTTCTCTCCAATGAAGAACAACCTCCATCGAAGAATGATTATCCGACGAACCGCTGAATGTGCCCGAGATTGGAGGCATGTGGCGGGCATGACGAACATCAACATCTTCAAATTATTTCTTTCACCAAAATCAACAAACCTTTGAGGTAGGTTGGTTGTTTAAATTTCCCCCCTTACCCGTTCTTGATAATTCTTCGTAAATAAAGAAGAAATTATAGATGCCTGCTACCTCTCTAACGCAGAGATTTCGGGCTAAACCAACATGCATCGACCTCTCCGCAATTATTGTGATTAATTTTTGTGTTCTTCGGATGGAGGAGGATGGAAACCAACAACGGTGGGGTACGAGAACGGTGGTCGGAACCACGAACGGCCGCGATGAAGGAATCGGTGCAACCATGCCGCTCAATGGAAGAGATACACGAATTTTCCCTTGGCGATGAAGGGAGGATGGTCGATCGAGGTGGGCGCTGGTGAAGTCGTGGCACGTGACCGCGCCCCAAGGAGAGGACACCTGGCCTTCCAGCCAGCTGCGGCGGACCACCGCACCATGGCCCGCACACCACCCCATGGCACCCTTGCTGCCCCGCAGCTACCACGCCTTCCCATAGCCCATGCGCCGCCCCACGACCACCGCACCACACAAGGCCCCCGTGCCACCCCACGTCCCCCGCACCACCCCACTACCCCTGCACCTCTCCGCAGCCCCTGCGCCACCCCTCAACCCCTGCGACTCACCGCGGATGCCCCGCCGTCAGGCCGGGCATCTAGGTCATGCCAACCAGTGCAGGCCTGGCCGGACCCAGCGGGCCGAGTCAACCCGAACAGGGTCAGACCAGACCCGAACTAGCTTCAACCCATTTCTACTCTTTTGGCCATAACATGGGCACCAAGTGTTCGTTTGATGATGCTTATATGGAGCTATAAACATTGGATCAAGATGTAACCTTTTTTATTCTCCATTAGATATTTGGATAAAGATGAGGAATGGTCGGGTTGGATCGAGCACGAATCCTACCGGGCCCTCAGGACTAAAAGGATAATAACATACAGACTGGGTGTCTGTTTGACGCACTGTCTTTTGTATTGAGAACCCTATGACATGGAGGTACTTTGGGATACTTCTTCTTGGGACTTAGTGGTTTTTGTTGTATCAACTAGTGGATTGAGGAGAGGACCCTCTGGAGATGATAAATCTTAGTGTGAGAATGATGTAGCTGGCTGTGACAATGTAATAGGATCATGTGTGGGTCCGATGACATACTGATGATGTTATAGGATCTTGTGTGGTTCTAAATCTATATCGATGATGTAATAGGATCCTGTGTGGGTCTGACTATGTACTGATGATGTACTAGGATCATGTGTCGGTCTGACGACGTACTAACGATGTACTAGGATCCTGAGCGGGTCCGACGACGTACTGACGATGTTCTGGGATCTTGTGTGGGTCTGACGATGTACCAGGATCCTGTGTGGGTCTGACAATGTGCTAACAATGTACTAGGATCTTGTGTGGGTCTGATGATGTAGTAGGATCCTATGTGGCTATGAAGAGGTACTAGGATCTTGTGTGGGTCTGACGATGTACTACGATCCTCTATGGTTCTAATGATGATTTAGGATCCTTCATGGGTTTGCTTCTTAATAGAGTATGATGATTCAATAGTTACAAATGATCATCTTTACTATTGTACCTAAGATATAACTGGTGTGAGATGAGTTTGTACCTATGTGGTACTTTCTTTTGTGGTAATACCTTGGTGGTATTCTTTTGTGTGGCATACCAGTGTGGTACAAACCTTCATGGTAGTCTTTCCTTTGTAGAACAATTGAGCGTGGTATTTTGAGTTGGACTCTGTGTTTCCTCATGATTAATATGGGCACACATGATAACTTAGGTATATGTATGGGCATATGCCTAAGTAGGGTTGTGAGTTGATTTCATGTTATGTATTTTATCCTTTGTGGATTTTGTGAGTCCTTGAGGGTCTCGGGGTCCCTACTGATTATCATTATACTCAAACCTGCATGGGCTATGCATGCACCTTGTTTTTTTTTGGTGAAAATGATGGACAACACTGACTGAGGATGAGGGTACCAGGACTGGTCGATGCCAGGAAGTTGACCATACGGTGTATCAGTGCACAGAGGAGACAGGCGGACATGGAGTGATATGGAGGTGATATGTACCAACCCTTCAGGTAGGAACCTCATAAGACGATCCAGTAGTTGTCTTTCTCTTTCTTCAGTTGTATTGTATTTCAGTGGTACTTGTACCTTTACTATTTTTCTTGTATTTCGGTCCCTCTAACTTTCAACACTCTTTTTTATATACAGTTTACTTGTGTATGTATCATAATGTGTGATTGGTTGTGTGTGTTTACAGGATATAAAGGCAATGCCTTCCCGGTTTTAGGGGAAACGCCTTTCAGTGCTAGTTGCTAGCCCATGGCCTATGGAAGGTGGGCTTAGGGTAGTCATGGCAGGGGCCCCGGGGACAGGTCATGACACTATATGTCCATTTGACAATACGGGTTTATTATTAACATTTATATTAAAATATCAATATAGGTGATAATACGTACACTCCTGTAAGAAATTGTAGTAGGGAAAAACACATTATCACACGCGAATAAACAAATTACTAATGTTGTGTCAACACATTATTCTACTCCATTTCCCATAATATCTTCCAAAAGTAATATTTGTATTCCCTTCTATATGATTAATCAGAAAACATTTCCAAATATCCATATATATGTGGTTTAATATGTTGGTTTAAAAGAATAAAACTCGTCCAATTTATTTCCTCCTTAACCTATCCAAAATATCCTCTTCACATCATCTTCAAAAAATTTGGTTTCCCCAACACCAATTCATATTTTATTTTCCTGGAATCATAATTATCTATAACATAGAAAAAAAATCTATCTGATTTCTTACAATATGATTTTAAGACACTATTTGATAGAAAATAATGAAAAATATTCTAAAACAAGGTGTCCCACATTGCATTGTTTGACCATCTATTAAATTGGTAAGATTTATTGTACAACTCTTTAGAAGGATATCATATTTGACCTAAAGTGAATGCCTAAAAATTAAAAGTAATAAATAAAAGTGGGAAATATAGAACATATAATTGGACTGTATGTTTCACTAGAAGATTAATTGGATGTTTATGTGTGGAAAAAATTACAAATTCCCTTATAAATACAATAAATATTTAGATAAATATAGAAAACATAAGGTGTATTTAGACTTTAATTTCATAGAATATGACTAAAAGTTACACTTCATGTTCTAGTATAATCTCTACTAGAACATCCAATGAAATATCCACTAGAAGTTCTAGTGGGGAACAAAAAGATCATTTTTCTCCTAAGTCCTACAAAAATTTTAGTGAAATATAGAAAACATTTTTTGGATTCCCATTATTAGAGTATGGGTTTTAGTCAATACTTAAGGTAGAGTTGGACTATAATTTAAAATAATATAACTGGAAGTTCAAATGCATGTTCTAGTAAAAATTCTTGTTCAATTTATAGAAGAAGCTCCACTTGATGTTCTAGTATAAGTTATAGTTGAATTTTCTATGAAATACCTAGTTTAATCTCCACATGATGTTATAGTATATGTTCTAATGGTATCGCCACTTGAATTTTTAGTGGAATTTCTAGTTAAATCTTCACTTGAAGTTATATTAAAATATCTACTAGAAGTTATTAAAGAATTTCCACAAGAATTTATATTTGGTAAACATAAGAAAAATTCCCACCACAATCCTAGTTAAATATAGAATACATGTTCTTTTGTGGATTCCATAAATTATAATACTGGTTTTGGCCTAAATTTATGTATCTTTGGACTATCATTTTCTATAATATGACTAGAAGTACCACTTTAATTTACACTATAATTTATAGTGAAATATCTACTTGATGTTTCATTCAAATATCTACTATAATTTAATCTCTACGTGAATATTTAGTGGGAAAACAATATAATAATCTCAATGTCAATCCCAAAAAATATTTTAGTTTATAAAAAAAATTTGGGGATTCCAAAAATTATATTATATGTTTTAGTAAAAAAAATAATGTATTGTATACATAATATGACATGAATTTACACTAAAATATCCATGAGAATATATATAGTGAATTATATGTAAAAAAATGTACAAATTGACTTCTACAAGAACTTTTAATAGAAAGCCTAGTGGAACTTCTACTAGAGGTTTTAGTGGAACCTCTTAAGGAACATTGATAAGTAGAATAGTATGTTTTTCCTACGTTTTCATGAGATGAAGTGGCTTATAAAACTAGATAAATAATTCTTAAATTTCAAAAATATATACATAATACATTGAAATAAAACTACATATAAAAAATATATATTTAAAAGAAAATAGAACAAAATGATATTTAGTTTTTCATAAATGGAACATATATTTTTCTCCATGTTTGAAAAATACTATTTGAGAATTTACATCAAATCACATATCTTGTAAGAAAAAAAATGGGAAAAGTGATAAAAAAATAATTTTTTCAAGATATTAAAAGAATTTATTAAAGTTATTCAAGTTATTATTTTTTTATAATAAAAGAAATGGAGTTTCAATTTGAGTAATAAAATATTTAAACAATGTTCATTGAAATTCTGAAATCAAAGTTAAATGTACAACATATTGTTCACTAATTCAATTAACATAAAAGTTTCACCATGTAAATACACATTAATATTCTCAACATAATATTTTTTATAGAGTTAAATATTTCAAACATAGTGAATTCCATGTAATGAGATCGCATGAAAAAATGAACTTATAATCAAAGTTTACTTATAACTTCTAGGTGAACATATAATGTATTTCAATGGATGTGGTAGTGAAATGTTAAATAGAAGCTTCAATGTAACATTAAGTGAAAAAATCAGTATAAATGATAAAGAATATTTCCATTGAAATTCATCACACTTCCAATGATGAGACAATTATAAAATTTCCCCTCTAAAGATAGCCCAAATTGAAATTTAATATGTAGAATTTCAATGAAATTTCAACTATATTATTCATTGAAAATTCTCCAAGGAACAATTTTTGATAGATTCCTATAACAATACAACTTCCACTAATAAATATAGTATAAATTAGATTGGTAATTATATTAAAATCATCACTACAAATAGAAAAGATATATTCTTCTACCATTTGTGCCTCTTTTCTATAATAATATACCTTTGAGTAATGAGACAAAGAAACAATGAAATCACCACACTTTATGGAGAAGAATAATCATTGATTTTCATTAGATGGGGATTAATGGAATCAAAACACTACCATTATTGTGTAGTACCAAATAATTTGAATCATCGCCTATAATAATAGTTCCCTCATGATGTAATTCAAATGTAGTCAGTAATAATATGCACTAAGAAGAATCCATCCCTATGTTGTATCAAAGTAATAATTTTCACAATCACTAAAGCCGTCATAGAGAAAAATTATGTTGTCTTAGGGATTCAACTTTGAAAGGGGAAAACCATATATAACATTAAATATCCAGCATTCCTTATATAGTCGATTGGATGGATTACAATAAATCTTGACACATGTAAATTAGAATATCCAGTTGAAAATGAAATTGAAGATAATAATATCCAACCTCCCTTAGATCATTGCCTTTCCCTCAAAACACCTCCCCTCCCCCCATTCATTTATCCATTATTTTATTATCACCCCCAATTATGACTTAGTTAGTTTATAAATAACAAGAGGGGTAATGGTTTTCAGATTATGGTGATGTGTTTTAAAATTTCAATGGTTATAATAGAGTTAAGGTTTCAATATTATTCTTTAGGTTAGGGTTCTGGTGCCTAGATTTTTTAGGATACATAATCCATCTTCATCATTGACTGGAATCCCACCATGCTGTACAGAGGCCCTTCTATCAAACTTCCACCACATTCTACTCCATACCATTATCATCACGTTTATACATCAAGTTTCTCTAGGAAGTGTAAATATATTTCACACATTCTTCATCGCCCAATAGGAAATGTGAACCTTGATCATGCTACCTTGATTATTATTTTAAAATTTATTATCTTTTAATTTTTGTTAATTTTTGAAATATATTTATATATATATATTAATAAAATACCTAATATAATAAAAAATTAATAGTATAAATAGTCAATATATATGTAATTAACTAATTAATATAATTAATATCTAAAAATTTAAATGAAATAATTAACAACAAAAATATTAATATTTAGTAATAAAAAATGATACAGTAAATAACAGTAATTGGGTTGTTAATATAATTATCAACTAATTATATAATTATTAATTACTTATAATATAGTAAATTAATAATAATAATATAATCAAATAATAATAATTACTAATATTAATAAAAAAACATGGTTCTAAGAGCCTTTATTAATGTAAAACCAAAACAAGGACCATCGGAGGATAAGGATAGACAAAGAAAACCTTCCAACATTCCAAAATATAATGAGAAATGAACCAAGTGCATCAACAAAGTCATGTATCAAAAAAATATAATTACAAGATTCAATGTCCTAACTTCTTCAAATACTCAGCCTAATATTGAAAGCACATATTTTTATAGGGTCCCCAACCACCATAACCATATGAACAACATCCTAATATCCAATTTTAACCTTTTCCCAAAATTATCATTATCCTTAGACTTTACCTCCTTGAAAGATGTAGAAGAAACCAAATTATCGACACATTTCTCGTCTTTGAGATAAATTTAACGAAATAGAGGTTTTTTCAACAATCTCATCAGTTTTACATTCATATTATCACAAGCCATATCCTCCTCTTTAGGTAATGATCTATAATTGATAGAATTAAATGATTCTATCACGGAAAATAGATTTTAGACTAGATACCTAGTTTTGAATCCTATAATTCACTTACCCTCCCAAATTAGTAGATCCTTTAATGAAGGACATATATCCATTAATAGGATCAGGTGACATTCCCCTACATAGATACTTCTAGAACTAACAAAATGTGTCATTTTACCTTGTTTTCCCAATTTAACAGTCTTTATGAGAACAAAGACTTTATATTATTGTATATTTTTGCATGAAATAGTATTATTATATGTATGAAACATAATATAAGGATAAAATATTTTCTTATCCACTGGTATATTATTATTTTAAAATCCAAGTATAGTTGGAATATATTCCACTGGATTCTTAAATATATATATATATATATATGAATCCCACGTGGGAACTTCAATTAAACATGAATCCTACTCTAGAGTGAGGGCCTTCTTGAGAGGACATATAGCTACCTATTTACCCATGATATAGAATAGTAATACCAATTCCAGATTGAACATATCTAGGTGAAGAGGATCACTTATTAGACTTATATTTCATTTAAGGAACATCATACATTTTCATTTTTCCTTTTCAATATCTAGATTATACTAATTTATACTCCTAACATAGTTCATTTTACACATCCTCATGTACATTCACTTCCCTATTAGCCTGATTGTCATCAAAATTTTCATTATCTTATTTATCCTTATTTCCCTTATATATGTCATCCTTAAATTTGACCCCAAATTAGGAGAAATTTCATATCATCTTCTAGGTCTTCCTGGACCCAATAAGATTTCCCAATTCTGAATGAAATTTATAGGATTCTTCCCTAACTTGTCCTGGAAGGGAATATTTCGAAATGTGATAATCTATAGGACCCACTACACACGTTGATTTCTATATGGGGGATTCAATAACATTAAATTTTACCTCATCTATATTGATCACATTTCCCTAAAAATTCATAGGCTGAGAAGATCGTTCACTAACCTGTCATTGGGTTACATAAGTTCCTAATGATTTCCCACTACCTGTATTTATCACCTATCTATTGGGATTATTCATACATTTATTATTCTGATATATATTTTTTTATCAAACTAATGAATAAAAAATAACAAATGTAGTCTATATAAAAAGCTTCAGGTATGTTCCTAGTGAATTAGAATGAAATGTAGAAGGGGTAATATGCTCATATTTATTTTGAATATCAATATCTTCCTCAACTTTGGAAAAACCCACATTCTCAACTAATGCAGCACTATGATCAATCTCAACTATGATTCTAAAAAGTAATTTAAAAATAAAACCATAGTAACACTATCCATGTAAATGGGTTTCTTTATAGAAGAAGAAATATCAAATAGAATACATTGATGCCAAAAAACTAAATTAAGGTCCCTTATCCAAATATAGACCTGTACCCTAGAATACTAGAGATTAATGGGATTAAAATTAAAATCATTTCCTTGCATCATTAATATACCTAGTCTAAGGGAAATGGAGCAATGGCCCAAAGTTTGGTGTTTTAATTCCTCACATGGGAATAAGACGTGACAAAACAAAATTGTTACCAATTGGAATGCTTGTACAAGCCACAAAAATCTAAATTGAAGACAGCTGATGAATAATTTCATCAATATTTCAAGGATTTTCACTTATAGGAAAAAGTTTTCTTGATGTGATCAAGAACCTACAAATCTATAATCAATCCATGATTGAGCCTTAATTTGAAATGACATGATCCATGGAGTCTCTTTGAACAAATTTCTCAGGGAGAGAGCCCTTAAATAGAGAAAACGTTATATATTAATGTTCTAATCCCTATAAAAACCAACATGATTTGGAAAATTCCCATATTTGGTCCACCTAAATGATTCATCTAACTAGAATGATTCAAAAAGATCACCTCAAGTCAATAAATCCTTAGTAATATCATGTTGAAATTTCATGATTGAATGAAAACCCTAATCAAAATTTTAGAGCCCCATTCATCATCCCTTAATAATTAATAATATTAGTAAGTAAATAAATATAACAATTTATAAGGAAAATAGTACATAATAAGTTTTTTAGTAGTAAAAAGTATCAACGAAATTAATTAATAATTTTTTAATTAATACGATTATTTATTATATTATTTACTATAATTAGTAATTGTACTAATAATTACATTTTAAGTAGTATCATAAATTAATGTTATTAGATATTTAATATATTGGTAATTCTTATTATTAATTATTAATTATTTTTGATAGGTTTAAATTAGATAAATTAATAGTAATTATAGTATTTTCTTTGTAATTTTTTTATAAATGTAATATATTATTTTTTATTAATTATCTTAATTGATTACCTTATCAATTAATATTTATAATATTAATTATAATTTTTATTATTTAATTTTTTATTATTAATAAAAAATAAGTTAATTATTTTTTATATTAATTAATTATAATATTCTGTTTTTAAAATATTGTATAAGTTAAAATGAAATAATTGTATTGTAATATCCCATATAAATAAAGAATATGAAATTTTCATATTTATTAGTATTTGTGAATTAAATATTAATTTTACTTTAAATGGGATGCTATGTTCGATTGTGTACTCGATACGCAACAACAGGTTTCTTTGAAATCATATGTTTCACACTAACAATATAATATTATTATTTTGAATGGTATAAATGCCTAGTCATTGTATTGGAAAGAATGAATAAAACTAACTAAAATAAGATTATATATGTTTATTAAAGTTTTTTAAATTTATCCAAAAAATTTTAGATGTTTAAAATGTGAATGAACCTAATTTTAAGCATAAATACTCAAATATTAATTAAAAGGCCAATTTACCACCTTTTGATTGTGAACCTTATTTAAATATAGTTTTGGTCACTTTTATTAGTCTTATTTGATAAAATATAATTATTATTTAGAATCAGGATATAAAAATTTACATTGGGTAAATTTTTTGTATTTTTATGATAAAATTCATTTTTTTAATGAATAGTTAAAAATATTGTGTTTTAATTCAAAACTGCCTTTTAATATAATTTTTTATATGGTTATATTATTTTTTTAATTGGTTTTAAAGTTTAATTAGATTATATTATTACCATTTAATCCAATGATGTTCATTTTAAGTAATTTAACTTTGAAATTTGACATAAACAAGTGTCAATCTTTTGGTAGTCATTATTTCTTAAAAACATGCTTTTTGTTTTGACTGTGGAAATTAATTTTAAATTAATTTATGCCACTTTTATTTTATGAATTTGGAAAAATAGATTCCATATTTTTAATCAGGAGGTCCAAATTGTGTAAATAGGTAGCTTTTATTTTTAGACATTATGAATATTTAAATCAATAAATATTTTATTTACCATGGTTAAAGGGAAAATCTGGTATATAAAGGTCAAAAATAATATTATAATAATATTAAATTACCCTAATATGTGTCCTAATTCTATTGGTTGATACATATCTGACCTTTAAAATCCTTGGGTCAATTTTGGGACCTCATGGAACCACATGGGAGTGATAATGACACTTTATTTTAATTAATTTAAAGTAAAGACAAAAATAACATAAACATATATCGTTTAGTAAATAAATTTTTACATGGGAATATATACGTTATCTTGCCAACAATTAATATTTATTTTAAATCTAAAAATATTTCCTACATCTTGGTATTTTCATTATAATTTTGAGACATCAAATAAATAAAATTATTTATGACACAATAATGATATAGTGTCTACCTCATTAATGAAAGATTTAAATAAATAAGATTATAAAGATTAAAAAAATATACCAAACCTCTCCAATTATTATTGGATGATTTTATTTAGAACATGATTCATCTTTTCGTCTACTTTAATGAGTTTTGTACCTTTAGAAACTGAAAATCATTATATTATAGAATAATATTTTCAAGCTTTCCTAAAGTGCCCCTCCTCCCCCTTATAAAAATCCCTCACCTCTAACCCATTACTCACACCCATCATGCCCTTTGTATCTTCCCAACTTGACCCAATTAAGCTCCCTACATCCCAATATTCATATTTAAATCCTTACCTTAGGCAGAAGACAGTTCAAGTAAACCTTTTGGTTCAAACCAAAGGGAGATACCCAATATAAAGGGAACGTCTTCTCTTAAGTTCTTTTGTTTTGTTTTAATTCTCTAACCCCATAAACTATTTTTATTACTTTATTTTATAAAAACACCATTATTATAAATGTTATATTTTTTTATGAGAAGTATTTTGACCACACTTACACACACCTCCATCTAATGAGTAAAATACATTTTGTTTCTGTGGACAGCGAACTACTGCCTCATGAAACGATGATTGTTCATTATTATCCTACAACCTCTCATGGTGGCCATTATGATGGCTCTGTATTTATATATTATATATATTATGATCATGTTTTCTCTATGCTTATGTAATTTTTATTTACATACATAACTTTATTCTTTCCAATATGTGTAAACACGATAATTTCATTTCAGAATGTGCGGACTACCGCCCCCTCAAAGTGATATGATTTGTTCATGACATACATGGAACTTATAAAGGATGGAGTTAATGGAATTATGTAACATATATATCATATGATATTATAATTTAATTATAATATACCTATTTATCATTATGTTTTAATTCTATTAAATATGAAATACAAATGAAAACAGCGTTCATGCGTATGTACAGCTTAACGTCTCCAAGAACGGTGCATTTTATTTCTTATAACCAAATGTCATGTACTAATTAAAAATACATACATATAATAAATATAGGTGATATATTTGATATCTAAATCATGAATATAATTCTTAGATAATGTACATTTGACCACATGGACAACTTTTAATTATAAGAAGTTCATTTATACTCAAGTACCAAATATCGACAAAATGACCCTTATTAACATAAATGATTGCATAATATTTTTAACATTGTAATAAGTTATATAAAAGGAATAATAAACTTTAAAATTGTTCTTAATCTAGTTTAAATTATCTTTAGCTAATTATTCAAGAGATTAAAGAACGAACGGGTCAATTTGGACACAAGGTAAGGGGTTTCTTATCTCACTTTTAATTGCATGAGATTTCCATTATTCGCCACTTATTTATTGCATGTGGTGTATTGTGTACTACCATTTGATAAATATTATCATGATTATTTTTATATTCATGGTATTTTGTGATTAATTTGGTGGTTATTAACTTTTTTTCAGACTACTCAATTAATTACAACATGGTAAGGGGTTTTCATCTCACTATTTATTCCTGTGAGATTCATGCTATATTTGCCACTGTTTCCTTTAGTGGTGTGTATGTACTTCCAATGATTATATTATTTGTGTAACATAATTTATGGGTACTTACATATTTATTTTATGATCCTTATTTCATGGAGTTTATGTTTCTTAATTTACCAAATCGGTAAAGGAACCTTTCACCATCCTCTTTTTAAAAGACTTCCTTTTGTTATGTATTTTAATTTACATCTTCTTTTGTTGGGATATGTTTTTGTATATCCTTATTTGCTATAAATTTTATGTCCAATTGATGAGATACCCTTTTCTCACTCATCCAACTCTTTTTATAAATTTTTAAGTGACATCGTTGGGCTGTTGAATTTCTGTACGGTAAGTTCTTAACTCAATTTCAATTCTTTGGGTTAAACATATACTTGTTGATTATGTCATGCTATGAATATGTGTGAATGACCTATTTTTTGTTTTAAACTGAATATCCCATCATATTGAGTTTTTTTATATTTTTGACACTTAATTAAGTAATTGTTTTATCCTTAATCAAAGGATACCATCTTTATGAGTGATTTCATCTCAATTTACATTCCATTGAGACTTCATTTTATTTTTGCGCCAATTCACTATTATATGGTGTATATACTATCCTTTGGAATATTATATCATGAATCCTGTTATTCTCATGATATTATAATGTTTTTATTAAATTTCATTCCTCAATTGTTTGTTTTCAAGCATCTCTCATTTTGTTAAAAGCTCTTTAACTAAAACATCATTTTAAATTTTTTAAAGATTTCTTTTTCTAAATATTTCTCATTAATTTCAATGTTTTCAAATAGTTTTTATGATTTATTTATATGGACAATAATGTTTTAAAATTCTAAATCCTTTAAAATCTTCAATGTATAATGGGACACTTATTCAATAATCTCCTTATTAAATGTTATAAATGGTTTTGAAAATGGTTTTATAAAGAAATGATTATGTAAATATCTTGAAATGATATATTGTGATTGCAATGCTGAAATTTTATCTTTAATTTATTCTTGTTAATTTTTTATGTTTATGTTTTGGTTCTTGGAAATTTTTTACGTATACAGGTGGTGTCATGATAATCATAAGTCGGGTGAACCCGAGATAGCTCTCCAATGCATTCAGTAACATGATGGAGGTAAATGTGAATTTTAATCCTAAGAGATTTAGGGAATATACTGTGATGGGTATTCCAAATTTTAATCCCTACGTAACTTTGAAAGCTACAATATAAGTATTTTATGAATTTCATAAGTTAACTTTATGATTTTTGATTTCTATGTGTTATTCATAGATCTTATGATTTTATAAGGTATGTTGTGATTGGAAAGTATGGTTTCATTGATTTGTATTTCAATATGAGATAATGTTTTCGTTCCTTATTTTATAACCTTTACAGAGCTTTTTATGTCCATCCCATGTTTTTGAAATGATTTCTACAGGACTTAAAGATGAATAGGGTCAAGGATGGGATCAATGAAAAGGCATGATGCATAAAACATGGAACTAGACATGTTTATTTTTAAGAGTTTTTATTTTATAAAAAAATGGAAACTGAGTAAAAGTGTATACTTTGTAATTTTTAAGATGTAATGTAATTGTTTTGGACTAATTCTCTAAAAAAATAAACATGAAAAGATCCTTAGTATGAATTATTCATTTAATTCATGATTATGTAATGTTCTAATGTTGGGACCTTATAGTTGGTACCAGAAGTCAGTTTAGACAACTTTAGGGATAAGAAGATTTAGTTAAACACAAGGTTAATCCCTATGTCTATTATTTAAGTTAAATCCTTGTTTTATAACTCTTTCAGATCAAGGAAAGTGTATTACAAATGGAAGGAGGAGGATCTCAAACAACATTCCTATCCCTTCTTGATGACATGCCTGTAATAATTATTACAATATCATGTTCATATGATTGTGAATCATTTTCTAGCAAACAACTCACTTGCAAGTAGTTGTTTAAGATATGAAACACCTCCACTATACCTCGATATCCTCATGGATCATGGATTGTATTTAATCAAATCATATTTTCACAATATTCTCATATTTACAAGAAAGGTAAATATTATCAAGTCATTTTCAAATATTTATCCTTATCACACGATTTTGATGAAAATTATGATTTTGAAAGTGGGGCAGAAAAAGGAGACCTCTACGCAACCTATTTATATTTTCATTTACAATATTGTCTCTCAACACATACTTATAGAATTTTAAAATAAGAATTTATTGAAAGTTTCAACTCAAATTCTATCTGACTATTTTATAAAAATCATGTTTTATCAGATGTGTTTAAATTATATATCATTCATGATTGTTTTCTAAAACTATTTTTCTTCAAACACCCTTATGAACCAAGTTGTAAAAGGTGTATTTGGATGAAGGAAGAAAATGATTTTGAAGGATCTCTAAATCATTGTTGCAATGCATAAACCATATTCCTACGTGAACAAGAAGAAGATAAAACCATATAAGCACAATGATGAAGGTACGTTGTTCTTTCTATTAGGAATAGTTTTATTATATCATATGGAGGTTAAATATGAAAAAAAAGGAAAATATATATATACGTCTTCATGAATTAAGTTTTTGAGGTCTTAATGTGTTGGGATGAAAATGAATGGTATAATAAACCTTTTAGGTTATAACATTTTAGGGTTATTTTTGAGTTTTATAAAAAGGACAACATGCCGACCATGTGAAAACTCATTGTGTCAGACAATGATGCGAGAATCGAACCCACAACCAATGTGCGATTGGGATTTATCACGTACTACTGGACTACGTGAATTCCCTTGTTAGTATGACTTGTTCTCTTTAGTTAAATTATTTATTGATCAATAATAAGTTGATTTGGGATCTTATGTTTTACAAAATGGAAATTCTTAATATAGGAAAATTATTTGGGGATTAAGTGATAAAGGTTATTTTGGAAGACGTTCTCTCCTGGGGAACACTATTTTCATAAGAAAAATAGAATACTATGGGATTTCATTTGCGGAATAATGGTTGAAATTTTATTTGGGAATAATATATGTTTTATGGATGTTTGGATTATTTATTGAAATGATCAACCTATCATATAGAATATGTGATTATGTTAATTACACTTCAGTATGAGACTTTAAGAGTAGTCTGTGTTTTTTGGAGATAAATGATAAGATTTGTCTTGGAAGATTATGTTATAAAATTCTTTTGAGTTTTGTGTTTCAATCATAGTTTGGAATGTATTGAAGAATTTTGAGGACATTTTTTTATTTAATGGTCTTTGTTGAAATTTGGATACTGTTTGTAGAATTTTCAAGATTAAGAGTAGTATTTCTTTTTATAATGGATTGTCCTTTTGGGGGATTATGTGATCTTGTACTAACAATTTTAGTTTTAGTTGATGTCTAAAGATAGGGGAATTGTATAGTTCATCTTTTGTGGATTATGTGATACTCTACATGTTGATTCTAGAACTTTTGATGTTACCGAGTGAGTTTGAATACCAATTGTTGGGAGAAAAGTTGAGTTTGTGGTAGAAATTTAGTAAAGGGTGAAAGTCTACATGACGAGTATGTTTCCTTATGTTTTTAGATGAGCTCATAAATAAATTCCTCATATTTATGAAAAGTAACATAATACAAAAACATTTTTCATTAACTTTTCTTACTTGGGAATCAAAGACCGTTTAACCCATAACATGTTTGTGATTTTTTGGTTGTTAACTTTCTCTTAATCATGTTTTCTATCACTCTCCCTCAGAACATTATGGTTTTTTTTCGATTCTATATCCATAATTTCATGGAATCCTAGTGTATGTTATCTCGGGAGACCTTTTTTACTTCTCTCTCGTCATTTTAATGTGGTAGTTTTATTGAATCTTTTTCAGATGTGGGACTTTCAATGAAGTTTCCTAGCCCAATTTTAAAATTGCGAGGACAAAATTCCCTAAAGGGGGGAAGGATGTAACATCCCAGGTAAATAAATAATATAAATTGTCATATTTATTAATATTTTTGAATTAAATTTTAATTTTACTTTAAAGGTGATGCAATGTTCGATGGAGTACCTGATATGCAACAACGGGTTTCTTTGAAATCTTATATTTCACACTAACAATATAATATTATTATTTTGAATGGTATTAAATGCCTATCCATTGTATTGGTACTAAAAAATTGAACTAACTAAAATATTATTATATATGTTTTTTAAATATTTTTAAACTTTTCCAATAAAAGTTAGAAGGTTATATTGTGAATGAATCTAATTTGAAGAATTAATACTCTAATATTCATTAAAAGGCTGATTTAGTGTCTTTTGATGGTGAACCCTCATTAAATCTAGTTTTGGTCACTTTTATGTGTTCTATTTGATAAAATAAATTTTTTTAGAATTGGGACATCAAATTTTACTTCGGGTAAATTTTTGGTATTTTTTTGATAAAAATAGTTTTTTAATGAATAGTTAAAAATACTGTATTTTAATTCAAAACTGCCTTTTAATCTAATTTATTTATATTTTTTGATTATGTTTATAATTATTTTTAAAGTTTAATTAGATTATATTTTACTATTTACTCCAATTTTGGTCATTTTAAGTAATTTCACTTTTAAATTGGACATAAACAAGTTTCAATATTTTGATAATTATTATTTCATAAAAACAAGATTTTTGTTTTGACAACGAGAATTAATTTTAAATTAATTTTTTCCACTTTTATGTTTTTAATTTGGAAAAATGGATTCCATATTTAGAATCAAGAGGTCCAAATTGTGTAAATAGGAAAATTTTATTTTTAGACATTATGAATATTTACATCAGTAAATTTTTTATTTACCATGGTTAAAAGATAAATCTGGTAAATAAGGGTAAAAAATAATATTATAATAATTTTAAATTATCCTAACATGTGTCCTAATCCTATTGGTGGATACAGGTCTGACCATGGGCATCTTTGTGTCGAATTTGGGACTCCAAGGATTCACATGGGAGTGATAATGACACATTATATTAATTAATTTAAAGTAAAGACAAAAATGACATAAACATATATCTTTTAGTAAATATGTTTTTACATGGTGTTATATAATTTATCTATTAGACTATAATTATTATTTCAAAATCCAAAAATATTTCCTACATCATGGTTTTTTTTTATAATTTATAGACCTTGAATAAATAAAATTATTTATGACACAAAAATGATGTTGTGTTTACCACATTAATGAATGATTTAAATAAATAAGATTATAAAGCATAAATAATATCCAAAACCTGTCCAATTATTTTTGTATGATTTTATTCCGAACATGTGTCATACTATCTTCGTCTTTAATAAGTTTTGGACCTTTATAAACTGAAAAATATTATATAATAAAATAATATTTTCAAGCTTTCCTAAAGAGCCCCTCCACCCCCTTATAAAATCCCTCACCTCTAACCCATTAATCACACCTCTCAAGCCCTTTGTATCATCTAAAGTCTGTGAAATTAATCTCCCTACATTCCTCTATTCATCCTAGATTCCATACCTTAGGCATAATAAACTTCAAGTAAACCTGTTGGTTCAAACCAAAGGGAGATACCCAATTTAAGGGTAACGTCTTCTTTTAAGTTCTTTTGTATTATTTTACATCCCCTACCCCATAAAATATTTTTATTCCATTATTTTATAACAACAATACTATCCTCAATAAACTAGTTTGTTTTTATGATAATTACGTTAACTAAACATACACACACATCCATCTAATTGTTAAAGAACATATTGTTTCTGTGGACGGAAAATTAGAGCCTCACAAAATGATGATTGTTCAATCTTCTCCTACCACCTCTTTTGGTGGACATTATGATAGAATTTTATTTATATATGATATATATTATGTTTTTGTTTCTCTATTATCCTGTAATTTTTATTTAAAAACAAACCTTTACACTTTCCATTATGTGTAAACATGATAATTTCATTTGAGAAAGTGCGGACTACCTCCCCCTCAATGTGATATGATACGTTCATGATATACATGGAACATATAAAGGATGGAGATAATTAAATTATGTAACATATATATATTATATGATATTATAATGTAATTATAATATACTTATGTATCATTATGTTTTCATTCCATTAAATATGAAATTGAAATGAAAGTAGCGTTC
This sequence comes from Viscum album, assembly GCA_963277665.1. Taxonomy (NCBI): domain Eukaryota; kingdom Viridiplantae; phylum Streptophyta; class Magnoliopsida; order Santalales; family Viscaceae; genus Viscum; species Viscum album. The sequence continues at coordinate 1,224,638,285 of OY728127.1, read as the reverse complement.
ATGCGTACGTACGGCTCACTGTCTCCATGAACGATGCATTTAATTTATTATCTCAAAATGTAATGAACTAATTATAAATACATACATATGATGGATATATATGATATATATGATATCTAAATAATTAATATAATTCTATAGATAATTGGCTTTTGACCACATGAACAACTTGTAATTATAAGAAGTTCATTTTTGACTCAAGTACAAAATATCAAAAAAACGATCATTATTAGCTTAAATTGTGGCATAATTTTTATAACATGGTAATAAGTAATATAAAAGGAATAATAAACTTGAAAAGGGATCTCAAGCTAGTAGAAATTATATTTAGCTTATTTTTCAGGAGATTAAAGAACGAACAGGTCAAGTCGGACACAAGGTAAGGGGTTTCTTATCTCACTTTTAATTCTATGACATTTCCATTGTTAACCACTTATTTATTGAATGTTGTGTATTTTGTACTGCCATTTTTATATATATTATCATGATTCACTTTATATTTATGGTATTATATGATTCATTTGGTGGTTATTAACTTTTTCTCATACAACTCGATTGATTACAATGTGGTAAGGGGTTTTCATCTCACTTTTTATTCATGTGTGATTCAGGCTATATTTGCCACTATTTCATTTTGTGGTGTATATTTACTACCCAAGATTTTATTCTTGGTGTAATATAATTTATGGGTATTCACATCTTCATTGAATGAACCATATTTCATGGGGTATATGTTTCGTAAGTTACCAAATCGGTAAAGGAACATTTCACCCTCATCTTTTTAAAAGACTTATTTTGTAATGTATTTAATTTACATCTTCTTATATTGGGATATGTTCTTGTATATCCTTATTGATATAAATTTTATATACAAGTTATGATATACCCTTTTCTCTCTCATTAATTCATTTTCTGAATTTTAATGTGATGTTGTTAAGTTGTCGAATTCTTATAAGGGAACTTCTTATCTCCATTTAAATTCTTTGGGATAAAATTCTACATGTTGATTATGTCATGCTATGAATATGTGTGAATGACCTATGATTTTTTTTACACTGAATATCCAACCATATAGAGTGTATTTATATTTTTCACACATAATTAAGTCATTTTTTATCCGTAATCTAAGGATGTCATCTATATAAGGGATTTTGTATCAATTTACATTCCATTGAGACTTCATTGTTATTAAGAACCAATTCACTCTTATATGGTGTATATGCAGTCCTTTGGAAAAATATATCTTGAATACTTTTATTCCCATGATATTATAAAGTTTTTATTAAATTATATTCTTTAATTATTTGTTTTCAAGTGTCTCACATTTTGTTAAAAGTTCTTTAAATAAAATATCAGTTTAAATGTTTTAAATATTTATTCTTCTAAATCATTCTCATTAATGTCCATGTTTTCAAATGGTTTTTCGGATTTATTAATATGGATATGAATGTTATAAAATTATAAATTCTATAAAATATTCAAAGTGGTATGGGACACTTTGATTCAAAATTCTCATTATTAAATGTTTTAAATGGTTTTGAAAATGGTTTGATAAAGCATTGATTATGTCAATATATTAAAATGATATATTGTGATTGCAATGTGGAAATGTTATCTTTAATTTATGATTGTTAATTTGTTATGTTTATATTATGGTTCTTGGGAACTGGTTTACGTATATGGGTGGTTCTATTATAAACCTAGGGTGGGTGAGCCAGAGATAACTCTCTGAGGCATTGGGTAACGTGACAGAGGTAAATGTGAATGTTTTTCCAGATAAATTTAGGGAATATACTATGATGGGTATTCCAAATGTAAATCACTACATATTTGTGAAATCTATAATGTGAGTATGTTATTAATGTGATAAGTTACCTTTATGATTTATTATTTTTATATGTTATTCATAACTCTTTTGGTTTCATGAGGTATGTTATGATTGGAAAGTATGGTTTCATTGAATTTTATTTATTTATGGGATAATGTTTTCTTTTTTTATTTTTTAACCCTTACTGAGATTTTTATGGTCATCCCAAGTTTTAGAAATGTTTTTTAGAGGACATAAAGAAAAATAAGTTCAAGGATTGGATCAAGGAAAAGTCATTTTGTCTAAAACATGGAACTAGACATCTTTCTTTTTGAGAGTTTTTATTTTATGAAGAAAATGGAAACTGAGTAGAAGTGTCAACTTTGTAATTTTTAAGATGTAATGTAATAGTTTTGTCCTAATTATCTAAAAACAAAACCTGAAAAGCTCCCCAATTTGAATTATTCATTCATTTCAAGATTATGTAATGTTTATGGTTGGGTTCTTATAGTTTTTATAAGAGGTATGTTTAGACAACTTTAGGGATTAGAAGTTTTAGTTAAACACATGGTTAGTCCCTAGGTCTATTATATCAGTTAAATCCTAGATGTATAACTTTTTTAGATCAAGGAAAGTCTGATACAAATGGAAGGAGGAGGATCTCAAACGACATTTCTATCTCTTCTTGATTACATGCTTGCAATAATTATTACAAAGTTATGTTCATATGATTGTGAAACTTTTTCTAGCATAAAAATCACTTGCAAGCAGTTGTTTAAGATATCAAACACCTCCACTATACCTCGATATCATCGTGGATCATGGGTAGTATTTAATAAAATCATATTTTTACAATATTCTAATATTTTCAAGAAATGTAAATATAATCAAGGAATTTTCAAATATTTTACCTTATCACAAGATTTTGAAGCATATTATTATTTTGAAAATGGTGTTGAAGAAGGAGACCCTTGCAAAACCTATTTACATTTTCTTTTACAATTTAGTCTCTTGGTACATAATTATGGTATTTCAAAAGGACCATTGAATGAAAGTTTCAACTCAAATTTTGTCTGACTATTTTATAAAAATCATTTTTTATCCGTTTTTTTGAAATTATATTCTATACATGATTTTTTTTAAACTGTTTTTCTAAAAACACCCATATGGCCCACATTGTACAAGGTGTATTTGGATGAAGGAAGAAAATGATTTTGAAGGATCTATTAATCATTGTTGAAATGCATGGACCTTCTACCTATGTGAACAATATGATGATGAAACCATATATACACCATAATGAAGGTATTTTGTTATTTGTATTAGGAATAGTTTTATATTATCATGTGAAGGTGAAATAAGAAAAAAGGAATATATATATATAAGGCTTAATGAATTAAGATGTTGAGTTCTTAATGTGTTGGGATGAAAATGAAAGGTATAAGAATACCTTTTAGGTTAATTCATGTTAGGGTTATTTTTGAGTTTTATAAAAAGGACAACACGCAAACCGTGTGACAACTCGTTGTGTCGGACAATGCTGCAGGAATAAGACCCACAACTAAAGTGTGATTGGGATTTTTCGCCTACCACTAGACTACATGAAGTCCCTAGTTAGTATGATTTATTCTTTTTAGTTAAATTATTTTATTGATCAAGAATAATCTTATTTTAGATATTATGTTTTATAAAATTGATATCCTTAATATAGGAAAATGATTTGGTGATTAAGTGATAACGGTTATTTTTGATGACATTCTCTCTTGGGGAACATTATATGCTTAAGAAAAATAGAACACTATGGGATTTCATTTGTGAAATAATAGTTGTAATTTTATTTAGGAAGGATCTATGTTTTATGGATATTTGGGCTATTTATTGAAATAATTAACCTATCATATAGAATATGTGATTAGGTTAATTATATTTCAGTATGAGACTTTAAGAGTAGTCAATTTTATTTGGATATAAATGTTAAGATTTATCTTGGGAGACTATGTTATCAAATTCTTCAGAGTTTTGGGTTTCAATGTTAGTTTGTATTATATTGAATAATTTTAAGGACATTTTTTGCACTGAATGGTCTTTGTTAAACAATGGGTACTGTTTGTTGGTTTTTGGAGATTAAGAGTAGTATTTATATTTATAAAGGATTATCCTTTTGGGGGATTATCAAATCTCGTACTAACCATTTTGGTTTTGGATGATGTCTAAAGACAGGGGAAATATATAGTTCATATTTTTTGGATAATGTGATACTATACAAGTTGATTCTAGCACTTTTGATGATACCAGGTCAGTTTGAATACTAATCATTGGGAGAAATGTTGAGATTGTTGTAGAAATTTAGTAAAGGGTGAAAGTCTACATGAAAATTATGTTTCCATATGTTTTTAGATACGCCCATAAAAAAAATATGCAACTTTATGAAAAGTAACTTAAAACAAAAACATTTTCCATTAACTTTTCTTACTGAGGAATCAAAGACCGTTTAACCCATCACAATTTTTTGATTTTCTAGGGGTTTACATTCTCCTAATCACATTTTTAATTACTCCCCATCAGAAATTGATGGTTTTTTTCTCCTCCACATCCATGTTTTCATGGAATCCGAGTATATGTTGTCTCATATTACCTTTTTACTTCTTTTCCTTCATTTTAAATTGATAGTTTTATTAACGCTTTTTCCAACGTTGGACGTTCAATGATGTTTCTCAACCCAATTTTAAAATTGTAAGGATGCAATTCCCAAAGAGGGGGAAGGATGTAACATACTAGGTAAATAAATAATATGAAATTATCATATTTATTAATATTTGGGAATTAAATATTAATTTTACTTTAATGGTAATGTGATGTTCTACGGTGTACCAGATACGCAACAATAGGTTTTTTTGAAATCTTATGTTGCACACTGACAATATAATTTTATTATTTTGAATTGTAGTAAACGTCTTACTGTAGTATTGGTAGAAATAAATAAAACTAACTAAAATATGATTTTATATTTTTTTAAAATATTTTTAAATTTATCCAATAAAAGTTTGATTCTTAAAATGTGAATGAATCTAATTTTAATCATAAATACTCTAATATTCAATGAAAGGTCGATTTACCACATTTTGATGGTAAACCCTCTTTAAATCTAGTTTAGGTCACTTCTATATATTCTATTTGATAAAATAAAATTTTTTCATTATATTTGCAACATAAAAATTTAATTTGGTTAATTTTTTTATTTTTCAGATAAAATTCATTTCATTAATGAATAGTGAAAAATACTGTATTTTAATTCAAAACTGCCTTTAAATCTAATTTATCTATATGGATGGATTATCTTTTTAATTGGTTTTAAAGTTTTATTAGATTATATTTTTACCATTTAATCTAGTTTTGGTCATTGGAAGTAATTTTACTTTGAAATTGGACAAAAACAAGTGTCAATCTTTTGATGGTTATTATTTCTTAAAAACACACTTTTTGTTTTGACAACGTGAATTAATTTTAAATTAATTTCTGCAACTTTTGTGTTTTGAATTTAAAAAACGGATTCTATATTTGGAATCTGGAGGTCCAAATTGTTTAAATCGGTAACTTTTATTTTTATACATTATGAATATTTACTTCTGTAAATATTTTATTTATCATGGTTAAAGGGTAAATCTGGTAAATAAGGGTAAAAAATAATATTATAATAATTTTAAATTACCCTGACATGTGTCCAAATCCTATTGGTTGATAAATTTCAAAGAATAGGCATCCATGTGTCGAATTTGGGACCCCATAGAGCTACATGGGAGTGATAATGACACTTTATATTAATTAATTTAAATTAAAGGAAAAATTGACATTAACATATATCTTTTAGAAAATAAATTTTTCATGGAGTTATATAAGTTATTTATTCAACTATAAATATTCATTTTAATGCTAAAAATATTCCTGAAATATTTTTGTTTTTGTTATAATTTTTATAAATCAAATAAATAAAATTATTTATTACTCAATAATGATGCAGTGTTTACCTCATTAATGAATGATTTAAAAAAATAAGATTATCAAGGTTAAAATAATATCCAAAACCAATCCAATTATTATTGGATGATTTTATTTCATAAATGAGTCATCTTATCATCAACTTTAATGAGTTTTGGACCTTTATAAACTGAAAACCATTATATAATAAAATAATATTTTCAGGCTTTCATAAAGAGACCCACCCCCTTATGAAAAGGTATCTCCTCTAACCTATTACTCAAACCTCTAATGCCCTTTGGCTCATCCAAACTATACGTAATTAATCTCCCTACATCCGTATATTTATCTTTTAAGCCTTACCTTATGAAGAAGGCACTTCAAGTAAATCTTTTGGTTCAAACCAAAGGGAGATACCTAATTTAAATGTAACATCTTCTATTACGTTCTTTTGTATTATTTTACTTCTCCAATCCCATAAATTCTTTTTATTCCTTTATTTTATAACAAAACCAGAATCCTAAATATAATATGTTGTTTTTATGATAAGGATTCTAACTACACTTACACACACCTCCGTCTAATGGGTAAAAAACATATTGTTTCTGTGGACGGTGAACTACTGCCTCATTAAACGATGATTATAAAATCTTCTCCTACATCTTCTCATGGTATCCATTATGATAGAAATGTATTTATATATGGTATATATTATGTTTGTTTTTTATCTTTTATTCTATAATTTTTAATTACAATCATACCTTTATGCTTTCCAATATGTGTAAACACGATAATTTAATTTCAGGAAGTGAGGACTACCGCCCCTTAAATGTGATATGATTCGTTCATTACATATATGGAACGTATAAAAGATGGAGTTAATGAAATTATGTAACATATATATCATATGAAATTATACAGGAATTATAATATAACTATGTATCATTAGTTTTTCCATACATTAAATATGAAATAGAAATAAAAGTAGCGTTCATGCGTACGTGCGACTAACCATCTCCATAAACAGTATATTTAATTTCTTTTCTCCTAATGTCATGTACTAATTATAAATACATAAATATAATGGATATATATGATATATATAAAATCTCAATCATGAATATCATTCTAGAGATAATGGATTTTTGTCCACAAGAACAACTTGTAATAATAAGAAGTTCCTTTTTTACTCAAGTACCAAATATCGACAAAATGGCCATTATTAACTTAAATGATTGCATAATGTTTATAACATGGTAATAAGTGATATAAAAGGAATAATAAACATGAAAAAGTTTCTTAATCTATTAGAAATTAAATTTATCTTATTATTCATGTGATTAATGAACGAACAGGTCAAGTCGGACACAAGGTAACGAGTTTCTTATCTCACTTTTAATTCAATGAGATTTCCATTGTTCGCCACTTATTTATAGAATGTGGTGTATTGTGTACTACCATTTGTTATTTATTATCATGATTCTCTTTATATTCATGGTATTCTGTGATTCATTTAGTGTTTTATAAATATTTTTCATACGAATCAATTGATTATAATGTGGTAAAGGGTTTTCATCTCACTTTTTATTCCTATGAGATTCATGAGATATTTTCCACAGTTTCATTTTGTGGTGTGTATGTACTTTCCATGATTGTATTATTTGTGTAATATAATTTATGGGTATTTATATATTCATTGTATGATCCTTCTTTCAGGGGTTTTATGTTTCTTAAGTGACAAAATTCTTAAAGGAACCCTTCATCCTCCTCTTTTTAAAAGACATTTTTTGTTATGTATTTTAATTTACATATTCTTATGTTGGGATATGTTCTTGTATATCCTTATTGCTGTAAATTTTATGTTCGTTTTATTACATATCCTTTTCTCTATCATCAACTCATTTTCTGAATTTTAAGGTGACGTTGTTAGGCTGTCGAATTTCTGTAAGGGAACTTCTTCACTCTATTTCAATTGTTTTGGTTAAACTTCTACTTGTTGATTATGTCATGATATGAATATGTGTGAATGAATTATGTTTTTTATTACACTAAATATCCAATAATGTTGAGTGTATTTATATTTTTTACACATAATTAGGCCATTGTTTTATAATTAATCTAAGGATACAATCTTTATAAGGGATTTCATCTCAATTTATATTTCATTGAGACTTTATTTTTGTTATGCGCCAATTCACTCTTATATGGTGTATATACAGTCCTTTGCCAAATTATATCATGAATCTTTTTATTCTCATGATATTATAATGTTTTTATTAAATGTTATTCCTCAATTCATTGTATTCAATAGTATCTCATTTTGTTAAAAGCTCTTTAACTAAAATATCGTTTTAAATGTTTTAAAGATTTATTCTAATAACTATTTCTCATTAATTTATATGTTTTCAAATGGTTTTTAGGATTTATTTATATGGAAATTATTTTTAAAATGCTAAATCCATTAAAAGCTTCAAAGTGGAATGGGACACTTTGATTCAAAAATATCATTATTAAATGTTTTAAATGGTTTGAAAATGGTTTGATAAAGCATTTATTATGTCAATATATTGAAATGATATATTGTGATTTCAATGTGGAAGTGTTATCATTCCTTTATTCTTGTTAATTTTTTAAGTTTATGTTATGGTTATTCGGCATTGTTTACGTATACAAGTGGTTCCTTGATAAACCTAGCGTGGGTGAGCCCGAGATAGCTCTCCAATGCATTGGGTAACGTGACGGAGGTAAACGTGAATGTTTCTCCTAAGGGATTTAGTGAATATATTGTGATGGGTATTCTAAATGTAACTCCCTATGTAGCTTTGAAAGCTACAATGTAAGTATGTTATGAATTCCATAAGCTACCTTTATGATTTATGATTTCTATGTGTTATTCATAAATCTTATGATTTCAGGAGGTGTGTTACGTTTGGAAAGAATGGTTTCATAGATTTGTATTTATTGATGGGATAATGTTTTCTTTCTTTATTTTATAACCCTCACTGATATTTTTATACTCATCCCAATTTTTTGAAATTTTTTCCTCAGGACATAAAGATGAATAGGGTCAAGGATGGGATCAAGGTAAAGTCATGTTGTCTAAAACATAGAACTTGACGTGTTTCTTTCTTAGTGTTTTTTATTTTATGAAGAAATGGAGACTGAGTAGAAGTGTCTATTTTGTAATTTTTAAGATGTAATGTAAAAGTTTTGGCAAAATTCTCTAAAACTCAAAACCTAAAAAGATCTTCAATGTAAATTATTCATTCAGTTCATGATTTTGTAATTTTTTAAGGTTGGGTCCTTATAGTTGGTATCAGTGGTCGGATTAGACAAAGTTAGGGGTTAGAAGTTTTAGTTAAACGCATGGTTAGTCCCTATATCTATTATATCAATTAAATAATTGTTTTATAACTTTTTCAGATCACAGAATGTCTGTAACAAATGGAAGGAGGAGGATCTCAAACGACATTCCTATCTCTTCCTCATGACATGCTTGCAATAATTATTGCAATTTCATGTTCATATGATTGTGAAACTTTTTATTGCATAAAAATCACATGAAAGTAGTTGTTTAAGATATCAAACGCCTCCACTATACCTCGATATCATCGTGGATCGTGGGTTGTATTTAATCAAATCCTATTTTTACAAAATTCTCATATTTTAACGAAATGTAAATTTTATCAAGGCATTTTCAAGTATTTTACCTTATCAAAAGATTTTGAAGCATATTATGATTTTGAAAATGGTGATGAAGAAGGAGACCCTTGTGAAACCTAAATATATTTGGTTTTACGATATAGTCTCTCAGCACATATTTATGGTTTTTTAAAAGGAACATTGATTGAAAGTTTAAACTTAAATTTAGTCTAAATGTTTTATAAAAATCATATTTTATCAGATGTTTTGAAATTATATGTCATACATGATTATTTTCTGGAACTATTTATCTACGAAAAACCATATGACCCAAGTTGTACAAGGTGTATTTGGATGAAGGAAGAAAATGATTTTGAAGGATCTCTAAATAATTATTGAAATGCATGGACCTTTTACCTATGTAAAAAAGATGATGATAAAACCATATAGACACCATGAGGAAGGTTTTTTGTTCTTTCTATTTAGAAGAGATTTATTTTATCATATAGAGAAGAAATAAGAAAATAAAGGACAATATATATAATGCTTCATGAATTAAGATGTTGAGGTATTAATGTGTTGGGATGAAAATGAAATGTATAAGAATACCTTTGAGGTAAAAACATGTTAGGATTATATTTTAGTTTTATAAAAAGGACAACACGCAGACTGTGTGACAACCTGTTGCGTCAGACAAAGCTCTAGAAATCAGACCCACATCCAAAGTGCGATTGGGATTTATCGTGTACCACTATACTACGTGAAGTCCCTCGTTAATATGACTTATTCATTTTTATTAAATTTTTTTACTGATCAAGAATAAGTTGATTCAGGATATTATGTTTTATCAAAATGATATCCTTAATATAGGAAAATGATTTGGTGATTATGTGATAAAGGTTATTTTGGAAGACATTCTCTCTTGAGGAACATTATGTGCTTATGAAAAATAGAATACAATGGGATTTAATTTGTGGAATAATGGTAGAAATTGTATTTTGGAAGAATATATGTTTTTTGGATATTTGGGTTATTTATGGAATTGATTAACCGATCATATAGAATATGTGATTAGGTTAATTACACTTCTGTATGATACTTTATGGGTCGTCAATTTTATTTGAAGATAAATGTTAAGATTTTTCGTAGAAGACTATGTTATTTAATTCTTCTGAGTTTTGGGTTTCAATCATAGTTTTGATTATATTGAATAATTTTAAATACATTTTTGTATTGAATAGTCTTTGTTGAACTTTGGGTACTATTTGTTGATTTTTTGGAGATTAAGAGTGGTATTTCTTTTTATAAAGGATTATCCTTTAGAAGGATTATATGATCTCATACTAACCATTTCAGTTTTGGTTGATGTCTAAATACTGGGGAAATATATTGTTCATCTTTTTTTGATTATGTGATACACTACAAGTTGATTCTAGCACTTTTGATGTTACTAAGTAAGTTTGAATAGTAATAGTTGGGATAAAGTTGAGTTTGTGGTAGAAATTAGTAAAGCGTGAAAGTCTACATGACAAGTATGTTTCCTTATGTTTTTAGATAAGCTCATAAATAAATTCCTCAACTATATGAAAATTAAATTAAAAGGAAAACATTGTCTGTTAACTTTTCTTACTTGGGAATCAAAGATCGTTTAACCCATCATTAGTTTGTGATTTTCTGGTGGTTAACTTTCCCCTAATAATGTTTTCTATCACACTCCATTAGAACATGAGGGTTTGTTTTCTCCTCCATATCCATGTTTTTATTGAATACTTGTATATGTTGTCTCGGGTGACCTTTTTACTTCTCTTTATTCATTTTAAAGTGATATTTTTATTGACTCTTTATCTGATATGGGACTTTCAATGATGTTTCCAAGCCAAATTTTAAAATTGTGAGGGCGCAATTCCAAAAAGTGGGGAAGGATGTAACATCCCAGGTAAATAAAGAATATGAAATTTTCATATTCATTAATATTTTTTAATTAAATATTAATTTTAATTTAAAGAGGATGCTATGTTCGATGGCATACCTGATATGCAACAACGAGTTTCTTTGAAATCTTATGTTGCACACTAACAATATAATATTATTATTTGGAATGGTAGTAAACAAATTGTCATTCTATTTACAAGAATGAATATAACTAACTAAAATTTGATTATATATGTTTTTTGAATGTTTTTCAATTTATCCAATAAAAGTTTGAAGCTTAAAATGTGAATGAATCTAATTTTAAGTGTAAATACTCTAATATTCAATAAAATGTCGATTTACCGCATTTTGATGGAGAACCCCATTTAAATCTATTTTTTGTCACATTTATATTTTGTTTTTGATAAAATAAAATTTTTCATTAGAATAGGGACATCAAAATTTACTTTGGGTAATTTTTATTATTTTTCTGGTAAAATTCATGTTTTTAATGAATAGTAATAAATATTGTATTTTAATTCAAAAATGACTTTTAATCTAATTTATTTATATGGTTAGATTATATTTTTAAATTGATTTAAAATTTAATTAGATTATATTTTTTCCATTTAATCCAATTTTAGTCATTGGTAGTAATTTCACTTTGAAATTGGACATAAATCAGTGTTAATCTTTTGATAGTTATTATTTCTTAAAAACACACTTTTTGTTTTGACCGCGGGAATTAATTTTATATTAATTACGGCCCCTTCTATGTTTTTAATTTGAAAAAAAGTACTTTGTATTTGGAATTAAGATGTTAAAATTGTGTAAATAGGTATATTTTATTTTTAGACATTATGAATATTTAGTTTAGTAAATATTTTATTTACCATGGTTAAAGGGTAAATATGGTAAATAAGGGTAAAAAATAATTTTATAATAATTTTAAATTACCCTAACATGTGTCATAATCGTATTGGTTGATACATTTCTGACCATGGACATCCTTGGGACATATTTGGAACCCATTGGAGCCACATGGGAGAGATAATGACATATTATATTAATTAATTTAAAGTGAAGAAAAAAATGACATAAACATATATCTCTTAGTAAATAATTTTTAACATGGGGTTATATAAGTTATATATTTGACTATAAATATTTATTTGAAATCTATAAAGGTTTCATACATCGTGGTATTTTTGTTATAATTTTTAGACATCAAATAAATAAAATTATTTATGACACAGTAATGATGCAGTGTTTACATCATAAATGAATGATTTAAACAAATTATATTATAAATATTAACATAATATCGAAAACTTGCCCAATTATTATGGGATGATTTTGTTTTGAACATTAGTCTTCTTATATTCTACTTTAATGGGTTTTGGATATTTAGAAACCGAAAATCAAAATATAATAAAATAATATTTTCAAGATTTCCTAAAGAGCCCCTCCTCCCCCTTATAAAAATCCCTCAACTATAACCTATTACTCACACATATTAAGCCCTTTGTCTCACCCAACCTATAGTCAATTAATCTCCCTATACCTCTATCTTCATAATATAAGTCTTTTATTAGGCAGAAGTAACCTCAAGTAAACCTTTTGGTTCAAACCAAAGGGAGATACCCAATTTAAAGGTAACGTCTTCTCTTAAGTTTTTTTGTTTTATTTTACTTCTCCAACCTGATAAACTCTTTTTATTCCTTTATTTTATAACAACACAATTATACTAAATATAATAGGATGTTTTTATGAGATTTATTTGAACTACACTTACACACAACTCCATCTAATGGGTAAATAACATATTGTTTCTGTGGACGGTGAACTACTACCTCACGAAAAGATTATTGTTCAATATTCTCCCAACACCTCTCATGGTGGAAATTATGATGGAACTATATTTATATATGATATATATTATGTTTATGTTTTCTCTATTCTTCTGTAATTTTTATTTACAAACATACATTTATACTTCCCAATATGTGTAAACATGATAATTTTTTTTGAGGAAGTGTAGACTACCGCCCCCTCAAGGTGATATGATTCATACATGACATACATAGAACGTATAAAGGATGGAGTTAAAAAAATTATTTAAAATATATATCATATGAAATTATACAGGAATTATAATATATGTATGTATCATTATTTTCTCATTCCATTAAATATGAAATAGAAATGAAAGTAGTGTTCATGCGTAAGTAAGCCTTACCGTCTCCATGGATGGTGCATTTCAGTTCTTATCTCCAAATGTCATGTACTAATTATAAATACATACATATACAGGATATATATGATATATATTATATTAAATCATGAAAATAATTCTTAATATAATGTAATTTTGACTACATGAACAACTTGTAATTATAAGAAGTTCATTTTGGACTCAAGAACCAAATATCAACAAAATGACCATTATTAACATAAATGATTGAAAAATGTTTATAACATGGTAATAAGTGATATAAATAGAATAATAAGCTTTAATAAGATTCTTAATCTTGTAGAAATTAAATTTAGCTTATTATTCAGGAGATTAAAGAACAAACAGGTCAAGTCAGACACAAGGTAAGGGGTTTCTTATCTCACTTTTAATTCTGTGAGATTTCCATTGTTTGACACTTAATTATAGCATGTGGTGTATTGTGTACTTAAATTTGATATATATTATCATGATTATATTTATATTCATTTTATTCTTTGATTAATTTTGTGGATATTAACTTTTGTTCATACGAATTGGTTGATTACAATGTGGTAAGGGGTTTTCATCTCACTTTTTGTTCCTGTGAGATTCTTGCTATATTTACGACTATTTCCTTTTGTGGTGTGTGTGTACTTCCCATGATGGTATTCATTGTGTAATATAATTTATGGGTATTTACATCTTTATTTTATGGTCGTTATTTCATGGGGTGTATGTTTTGTAAGTAACCAAAACGGTAAAGGAACCTTTCACCCTCCTCTTTTTAAAAGACTTCTTTTCATTATGTATTTTAATTTACATCTTCTTATGTTGGGATAAATTCTTTTATATCCTTATTTATGTAAATTTTATTTCCATGTTATGAGATACCCTTCTCTATATCATCAACTCATTTTATTAATTTTAAAGTGACGCTGTTAGGATGTCGAATTTCTGGAAGGTAACTTCTTAACTCAATTTCAATTCTTTGGGTTAAACTTTTACTTGTTGATTATGTCGTGATATGAATATGTTTAAAAGACCTTTTATTTTTTACACTAAATATACAATCATATTTACTATATCTATATTTTTCACACATAATTATGTCATTTGTTTATCGTTAATCTAAGAATACAGTCATTATAAAGGATTTCATCTCAATTTACATTCCATTGAGACTTCATTGTTGTTATGTTTCAATTCACTCTTATATATTGTATATAATGTTCTTTGGAATATTATATCATGAATCCTTTTATTATCATGATATTATAATGTTTTAATTAAAAGTTATTCCTCAATTATTTGTTTCCAAGCGTCTCTCATTTTTTAAAAATATCTTTAACTAAAATATCATTTTAAATGTTTTAATTATTTATTCTTCTAAATATTTCTCATTAATGTCCATGTTTTCAAATGGTTTTTAATATTTATTTATATGTACATTAATGTTTTAAAATGCTAAATACTTTAAATGATTCAAATTTTTATGGGACACTTTGATTCAAAAATATCTTTATTAAATGTTTTAAATGGTTTTCAAAATGTTTTTATAATGAATTGATTATGTCAATATCTAGAAATGATATATTGTGAGGGAAATGTGGAAATATTATCTTTCCTTTATGATTGTTAATTTTTTATTTTTTTTGTTATGGTTCTTGGGAACTATTTACGTATATGGGTTGTTCCGTGATAAATCTAGGGTGGGTGAGACTGAGATAGCTCTCCAATGCAATGGGTAACGTGGCGGAGGTAAACATCAATTCTTATCCTAGGATATTTAGTGAATATATTGTTATGGGTATTCCAAATGTAACTCCCTATATAGCTATGAAATTTATAATTTATGTATGTTATGAATTCCATAAGATACCTTTATTATTTATGATTTCTATGTGTTATTCATAAATCTTATGATTTTAGGATGTATGTTAAGATAGGAATGTATGGTTTCATTGATTTTTATTTATTTATGGGATAAGGTTTTATTTCCTTATTTTATAACCCTTACTAATCTTTTTATGCTCATCCCATGTTTTTGAAATGTTTTCCACAAGACTTAAAGATGAATAGGGTCAAATATGAGATCAAGGAGAAGCCATATTTTATAAAACTTTGAACTAGAAATGTTTCTTTTTAGGTGATTTTATTTTATGAAAAATAATGTAAACTGGGTAGAAGTGTCTACATTGTAATTTTTAAGATGTAATGTAATAGTTTTGGCCAAATTATCAAAAACTATAAACCTAAAAATATCCTCAATGTAAATTATTCATTGAATTCAAGATTATTTAATGTTTTAAGGTTCGGTCCTCATAGTTGGTATCAGAGGTCGGTTTATACAACTTTAAGGATTAGAAGTTTCAGTTGAACACATGGTTAGTCCCGATGTTTATTATTTCAGTTGAATACTTGTTTTATAAATTTTTTAGATCAGGGAAAGTCTGTTACAAATGGAAAGAGGAGGCTCTCAAACGACATTCCTATTTCTTCCTGATTACATGCTTGAAATAATTATTGCAATATCATGTTGATTGGACTCTGAAACTTTTTCATGCATACAACTCACTAGAGAGTAGTTGTTTAAGATATCAATCACCTTCATTATACCTCGATATCATTGTGGATAATTAGTTGTATTTAATCAAATCCTATTTTCACAATATTATCAAATATTCAATAAAGGTAAATATTATCAAGCCATTTTCAAATATTTTATCTTATCCCAAGATTTTGAAGCATATTATGATTTTGAAAATGGTGCTGAAGAAATAGACCCTTGCGCAACCTATTTATATTTTCTTTTATGATATAGTCTCTTAGCACATACTTATGGTATTTTAAAAGGACCATTTATAGAAAGTTTAAACTCAAATTTGGTTTTACTATTTTATAAAAATCATGTTTTATCTGATGTTTTAAAATTATATGTGATACATGATTATTTTCCGAAACTATTTTTCTACAAACACCCATATGACCCAAGTTGTACAAGGTGTACTTTGATGAAGGAAGAAAATGATTTTGAAGGATCTCTAAATAATTTTTGAAATGCATGGACCTTATTCCTACGTGAAAAAGATGATGATGAAACCAGATATACACCATGATGAAGGTATGTTGTTCTTTTTATTATCAATAGTTTTATTTTATCATAAAGAGATGAAATAAGAAAAAAAAGACAATATATATAAGGCTTCATGAATTAAGATGTTGAGGTCTTAATGTGTTGGGATGAAAATGAAAGGTATAAGAAAACATTTCAGGATAAAAAATGTTAGGTTTATTTTTGAATTTTATAAAAATGGCTACACGCAGACCATGTGACAACCCATCACGTCGGACAATGCTGTGGAAATCGAATCCACAACCAAAGTGCGATTGGGATTTATCACGTACCACTGGACTATGTGAAGTCCCGGGTTAGTATGACTTATTCGTTTTAGTTAAATTATTTTATTGATCAATAATAAGTTGATCTAGGGTATTATGTTTTATCAAATGGATATCCTTAATATTGGAAAATGATTTGGTGTATAAGTGACAAAGGTTGTTTTGGAAGACGTTCTCTCTTGGGGAACATTATATTCTGAAGAAAAATTGAATACTAGAGGAATTAGTTTTTGAAATAATAGTTGAAATTTTATTTTCTAAGAATCAATGTTTTATGGATATTTGGGTTATTTGTGGAAATGGTTAACATGTCATATAGAATATTTGATTAGGTTAATTACACTTCAGTATGAGACTTTAAGAGTAGTCTATTTTATTTGGAGATAAATGTTAAGATTTATCATGGAAGACTATGTTATCAAATTCTTATGAGTTTTCAGTTTCAATCTTAGTTTGGGTTATATAGAATAATTTTAAGGGCATTTTGTATTGAATGGTCTTTGTTGAACTTTGGGTATTGATTGTTGATTTTTAGAGATTAAGAGTAGTATTTCTTTTTTTAAAGGATTATCCTTTTAGGGGATTATATGATATCTTGCTAACCATTTTGGTTTTGGTTGATGTCTAAAGATAGGAGAAATATATAGTTCATATTTTGTGGATTATTTGATACACTGAAAGTTGATTCTAGCAATTTTGATGTTAACTAGTAAGTTTGAATACTAATCGTTGGGAGAAAAGTTGAGTTTTTGGAAGACATTTAGTAAAGGGTGAAAGTATACATGAAAAGTATGTTTCCTTATGTTTTTATATAAACTAATAAATAAATTCCTCAACTTTATGAAATGTAACTTAAAACCAAAATATTTTCCATTGAATTTTCTTACTGGGAAATCAAATACCATTTAACCCATCACAAGTTTTGGATTTTCTAGTGGATAACATTCTCCTAATCGTGTTTTCTATCCCTCTCCATCAAAACAAGATGGATTGTTTTCTCCTCCATATACATGTTTTCATGGAATCCTAGTATCTGTTGTCTCGGGTGACTTTTGTACTTCATTTCCTTCAATTTAAAGTGATATATTTATTGACTCCTTTTCCTATATGGGACATTAAATGAAGTTTGTGAGCCCAATTTTATAATTATGAAGATGCAATTCCCAAAAGGGGGAAGGATGTAACATCCCCGGTAAATAAATAATAAGAAATTTTCATATTTATTAATATTTGTGAATAAAATATTTATTTTAATTTAAAGGGTATTCTATGTTCGATGGCGTACATGATATGTAACAATGGGTTTCTTTGAAATCTTTTTTTGCACACTAACAATATAATATTATTATTTTGAATGGTAGTACATTCCTAGTCATTGTCGTTGTAGGAACTAATCTAATTGAATTAAATTTGATTATATATGTTTGTTAAATGTTTTTAAATTTATCCAATAAAAGTTAAAATCTTAAAATGTGAATGAAACTAATTTTAATCAAAAATACTCTAATATTCATTAAATGGTTGATTTACCACCTTTTGATGGAGAACCCTATTTAAGTATAGTTTTTATCACTTTTATATGATCTATTTGATAAAATAGAATTCATATTTAGACTTTGGACATCAAAATTTACTTTGGGTAAATTTTTGGTATTTTTCTGATAAAATTCATTTTTTTAATGAATAGTGAAAAATACTGTATTTTAATTCAAAACTACCTTTTATTATAATTTATTTATATGGTTAGATTATCTTTTTAAATGTTTTTAAAGTGTAATTAGATTATATTTTTACCATTTAATCCAATTTTGGTCATTTTATGTAATTTCACTTTGAAATTTGACATAAAAAAGTGTCAATCATTTGATAGTTATTATTTCTTAAAAACACGTTTTTTGTTTTGATAGTAAGATTTAATTTTAAATTAATTTATGTCACTTCCGTGTTTGGAATTAAAAAATGGATTCCATATTTTGGAATCATGAGGTTCAATTTTTGTAAATAGGTATCTTTTATTTTAAGACATTATGAAAATTTACTTCAGTAAATATTTTATTTACCATGGTTAAAGGGTAAATATGGTAAATAAGGGTAAAAATAATATTATAATAATTTTAAATTACCCTAAGCTATGTCCTAATCCTATTTTTTGATGCATGTACGAAAGTGGACATCCTTGTGTCAAATTTTGAACTCCATGGAGCCACATGGGAGTGATAATTACACTTTATATTAATTAATTTAAAGTAAAGACTAAAATGACATAAACATATATCTCATAGTAAATAAATATTTACATGGGATTATATAAGTTATATATTTGACTATAAATATTCATTTTAAATCTCAAAAGGTTTCCTAAATATTGGTATTTTTTGTTATAATTTTTAGACATCAAAGATATAAAATTATTTATGACACAAAAATGATGTAGTGTTTACCACATTAAAGAATGATTTAAAAAATTAGATTATAAAGATTAACATAATATCCCAAAATTATCCAATTATTATTGGATTATTTTATTTCAAACATTAGTCATCTTATCTTCAACTTAATGAGTTTTGGACCTTTAAAACCGAAAATAATTATATAATAAAATAATACTTTCAAGCTTTTCTAAAGAGCCCCTCCCCCCCTTTAAAAAGTCCTCAACTCTAACCTATTACTCACACCACTAAATCCCTTTGGATTTCACAAAATCTAATCAATTAAGCTCCTTAAATCCCTCTCTACATCATAGAAGACTTACCTTAGGCATAAGAGTAAGTGTGGGGAAATGGATCCTTTCTCTCCCAGATTCCTCCTCCCGCTCTTGGCTCCGCCTAGGGTTTCCTACTGAAACCCTTGGCTTCGGGGTCGGTGGTGCTCTTGAGAGATTTCCTTCTTTTTTACTTTTCCCTATGGCTTTTATCTCCCTCATCTTCTTCCTGTGGCGTCTGTGATTATTCTCTGTGGGTACCTACCCTTGCGGTTATTTCGCGGCATGTCCTTCCTTGATGTTTTTTCTTCCTCCTTAATCCTGGTTCTCGCTTTTTGATATCGTGTCGATGGAATTCCTGACGATGGTATGATGTATTTGAGCCCTTGGTCCTCATTCTTCGGCTCTGACCTCATGTCCCACTGCCACCCTCTAGGTCGGAAATAGAGAAGTGGTTCAACAAGGTTTTGAGCTTTATGGTTCGAGGATCGATTGGTCTCAAGGTGTAACCTGGGTCGGCGTGCTCCTTCATTGAGGACTCCTGGTTCTCTTCCTCGACGATGATGCCTTCATTCAGAGCCCTCGATCGTCCAAACCTCTTCTCTGACCTCACTTTCCACTGCTCCTCTCCTAGTTGGATTTGGGGTGGTTCTTACAACGAGGTTTTGGGATGTTGTGAGGTTTGGTTGTCGCCAGCGTTCCAGGAACAAGAATTTCATCGATGGGTTTGGGTTTTCAGATATCTTCCTCCTGTTATTAGTGATGGTTTGTGTGCTTCTTCTCATCGGTCTTTCTTCTTGATTCTTGTTCGGTGGGGTTCATTTTTCAATTCGAGTTTGGTTTTTGTTTCTAGTGGTGGTCGTCGGAGATCACGATGGTGTCGTGCCTATGTTTATTTATTTTCTATGTGATTAGCATCCTTTGATGTGATGATTTGGTCGCTTCTGGTATGTTCGAGGATGATGACGACATGATATGTTCTCTGGTGTTTCGACGGAATCCAACATTCTCCTGCGTCAGGTGCGGTGTTTGGAAGGCGATGACAATGTTTGTGTTTGGACTACGTAGGTGACAGTGATGACTCTTGATGATAGCTGGCAATGTGACCTACACTAACGACTGCTGGAAATGTGACCTACGCTAATGGTGGCTGGCAACATGTTTTGAATGATGCGGTGAATCCTGAACGTGATCTTCTCAGGTGGTGTGAATCCTTTGTTTTTGAACATTGAAATGTGCATCATATGTTTTTGGTTTGTGCATGTTGTAAGTTACCGCTCATCCTTAAAAGCTGCTTTTTAAAACCAAATAAAAATAAATTTTCAGCTTACCTAAGGTATAAGTCACTTCATGTAAACCATTTGGTTCAAAGCAATGGAAGATACCCAATTTAAAGGTAATGACTTCTCTTAAGTTTTATTGTTTTATTTTACTTCTCAAACCCCACAAACTATTTTTATTCCATTATTTTATAACAAAACTAGTATCCTAAATATAATATGATTTTTTTTTGAGATGTATTTGATCTACACTTACACACACCTCCATCAAATGCGCAAATAACATATTGTTTTTGTGGACGGTGAACTACTGCCTCACGAAATGATTATTGTTCAATCTTCTCCTACCACCTCTAATGGTGGAAATTATGATTGAACCATATTTATATGTGATATATATTATGTTTATTTTTTCTTTATGCTTCTGTAATTTTTATTTACAAACATACATTTATGCTTTCCAATATGTGTAAAACGATAATTTCATTTGAGGAAGTGCGGACTACCGTCCCCTCAAGGTGATATGATTCTTTCATGACATACATGGAACTTATAAAGGATGGAGTTAATGAAATTATTTAACATATACATCATATTATAATATACTAGAATTATTATATACCTATATATCATTATGTTTTCATTCTATTAAATATGAAATATAAATGAAAGTAGCGTTCACGCATATGTACGGCTTACCATCTCCATGAATAGTGCATTTCATTTCTTTTCTCCATATATAATGTACTAATTATAATTACATACATATACAAGATATATATGATATATATTATATATAAATCATGAATATCATTCAGGAGATAATGAACGTTTTACCACAAGAACAACTTTTAATTATAAGAAGTTCATTTTTGTCTCAAGTGCCAAATATCAACAAAATGACCATTATTAACATAAATTATTTAATACTATTTATAACTTGGTAATAAGTGATATAAGAGAAATAATAAACTTGAAAAAGGTTATTAATCTTGTAGAAATCAACATTAGATTAGTATTCAAGAGATTAATGAACGAACGGGTCAAGTCGGACAAAATGAAAGGGGATTCTAATCTAACTTTTAATTCCATGAGATTTCCATTATTCACAACTTATTTACTACACGTGTTGTATTGTGTACTACCATTTTATATATATTATCATTATTCTCTTTATATTCATGGTATTATATTATTCATTTTTTGGTTATTAACTTTTTTTATACGACTCGATTGATTACAACGTGGTAAGGAGTTTTCATCCCTCTTTTTATTCATGTGAAATTCATTCTATATTTTCCATTATTTCCTTTTGTGATGTCCATGTATTACTCATGATTTTATTCTTTTTGTAATATAATTTATTGTTATTTACATCTTCATTGTATGGTATTTCTTTCATGGGGTGTATGTTTCGTAAGTTTCCAAATCAGTAAAGGAACCTTTCACCCTCCTCCTTTTAAAATACTTCTTTTTGTTATGCATTTTAATTGGCATATTATTATGTTGGGATATGTTCTTGTATATCCTTATTGATATAAATTTTATGTCCATTATATTATATACCCTTTTATATCTCATCAACTCATTTTATGATTTTTAAATTGACGTCGTTAGGCTGTCGAATTTATATAAGGGAACATCTCAACTCAATTTCAATTATTTGGGATAAACTTCTACTTGTTGATTATGTTGTGATATGAATATGTGTGAATCACCATTGATTTTTTTTACACCGAATATCCAATCATATTGAGTGTATTTATATTTTTCACACATAATTGTTTCATTGTTTTATCCTTAATCTAAGGATACCGTCTTTATAAGGGATTTCATCTCAATTTACATTCCTTTGAAACTTCATTATTGTTATGTGACAATTCACTCTTATATGGTGTATATACTGTCCTTTGTCATATTATATAATGAATAATTTTATTCTCATGATATTATAAAAGTTTTTATTAAATGTTATTCCTCAATTATTCATTTTCAAGCGTCTCTAATTTTGTTAAAATATCTTTAACTAAAATATCCTTTTAAATGTTTTAAAGATTTATTCTTCTAAAAATTTCTCATTAATGTCCATGTTTACAAATGGTTTTTAGGATTTATATATATGGACATTAATGTTTTAAAACTCTAAATCCTTTAAATGATTCAAAGTTGTATGGGACACATTGATTCATAATCTATTTATTAAATGTTTTAAATGGTTTTGAAAATGGTTTGATAAAGCATTGATTATGTCAATATCTTGAAATGATATATTGTGACTGTAATGTGGAAATGTTATCTTTCCTTTATGCTTGTTAATTTTTTATGTTTATGTTATGGTTCTTGGGAACTGTTTACGTATATGGGTGGTTCCTTGATAAACCTCGGGCGGGTGAGCTTGAGATATCTCTCCAATGAATTGGGTAATGTGACGGAGGTAAACATAAATGTTTCTCCTATGATATTTAGGGAATATACTGTGATGGGTATTCCAAATGTAACTCCCTATGTAGCTATGAAAGCTAAAATGTAAGTATGTTATGAATTCCATAAGTTTCCTTTATGGTTTATGATTTCTATGTGTTATTCATAAATCTTATGATTTCAGGAGCTATGGTATGATTGGAAAGTATGGTTTCTTTTATATGTATTTATTGATGGTCTAATGTTTTATTTCCTTATTTTATAACCCTTACTGAGCTTTTTATGCTCATCCCAGGTTTTTGAAATTTTTTCCACAGGATATAAAGATAAATAGGGTCAAGGATAGGATCAAGGAAAAGTCATGATGTCTAAAACATGGAACTAGAGATGTTTCTTTTTAAGAGTTTTTATTTTATGAAAAAAATGGCAACTAAGTAGAAGTGTCTGCTTTGTAATTTTTAAGATGTAATGTAATAGTTTTAGCCAAATTCTCTAAAAATATAATCTTTAAAAAATCCTCAATGTAAATTATTCATTCAATTAAATATTATGTAATGTTTTAAGGTCAGGTCCTTATATTTATACTATAGACTTCTATTCAAAATTTGTGAAAACTGGAAAAAGTATCACTCTTATTTATGTTTTTGTCTCAGATAGACCTTTGTTTCACATATTGGGGTATAGATAATGTGTTTATCTTAATTCTATTGATTTTTATGCTCTTGTGTATTCTCCTTTTATATAGAATCTATTGTAGCTACCTCTACATCATTCTAAATGATAGTTGGAAGATCAAAAATCTCCTCCCTTATGCCATATCATAGATAAATGGAAAACATATGCTAGCTAGAATTATCTCCCACATGGGATAAAGAAGGCTACTAGATCAAATATTCTCTCATATAGTAAGAAGATACCTACTAAGTAATGGGAACATAAACATCAGTAAAAAGTGTAATGTTAAGTATGCTTTAGTCAATAGATATCATTGCAACAAAATATGATAAACTATGGGAGTTTATAGTATACTAACTAATTAATGCACCATAGACCTATGTAAGAATAGCATGTGGTTATGGGTCGTCTATAGAAGGAAGTGGAGGGTTATATAGATGACCATGTTAGAAATCCTCCTCATGCTTTGTATCATAATGCGGCCCATCCAGATGATGCCTATCACAATCTAGCACATCGACTCATGCCTCATCAACATATGGAACATCAATGAAAATTGTATGATAAATCTCATCCATGGGATGATTCAACATTTCCACTACTCTCTTGAAATACCCAGAGTCAAATGTGAATCCCTATATGGGATCAAAGGTGTGTAGAAGGTGTGTGATATGAGCATCCTACAAAAAAAATATACATAATTATAATTAGTAAAAAAATATATTAAAAAGGGGAAAGAGATATTAAATATTTCTAAAAAAGTCACTCATGTCACGTAACATATAACAATGAGATCTTACAGTACTTAGGTTAATAATAAAAATTTTATGATAAATGCTTGTGCACCATGAATATCCCCTATAATCAGAACTCGTGACCTTTATCCCACATATTAATATATCAAACATTATATCACCTCTTGTAAAAGACTTGATTCCTTAACATCCTCAAAGGTTGAGGTGAAGTAAAATGACTGTCTGGATTGGGAATGGGTGGAAGGAATTTGAACTGACTCATATCTCAATTGATATAGTGTGACTCAACCATGTGAAAATGAATAATAAGTACAACACATGTACTAGAAGCAAGCATTGGCATACAGTAAGATGGGATACACTGGAGAATTGGCCTGACATATGGAATCCATGAAACCTGGAAAGGAAATAAATGAATATTTAATTAATAAAAAAATAATTTCAGAAAAACAAAATTATTTTCATGATATAATTAATAATCACATAATTCTTTTAACCTAAGATTTTCCAAAAAAATCTTATATGTGTGGACATCATGTTTAGAAGTATTTGACTTCTTATGGTCTTAAAACCTCCTATATACAAAATTTTTACAGTCATAGATTCATAATAGAAATTTCAAGATTTTTCTTTCACATAGAATGGATGGATAAAAATGTCATCATCCATATAGAGAGTCCTGTATAATATCCATAGGTAATGGTTCACAAACATGCTGATTTATGTGGGGGATAAAATTGCATACCCACATATGATTAAAAATAATTAATACTATAATATACATATTATTGATTTGACATGAACTAAATATTTCTTTATATGTATAAGAGTAACACTAACACCCAAATGTATCTTCATGTATGATCTTGGTCCTCATGTAAAAGTTAATGAATCGGATGGATGAGTGTCATAGAATGATCGAAAAATATTTTGCTACTAATATTTCACCTAATTTGTGCATGTGAAAATTTGAGGACAATTATATCATCGATGTCATAAAGTAGATGATGGAAGTGATCATCTATCCATAACATGTGCAGATGTCTAGTGATGACAAACCTTCCATTATCCTTAACCTAAATGCCTAGTATCCTTTGAACTAAATATAATTATTCCCTAGTAACTCATCCTATCATCATTTCACCCCTGATAGATATCCCAAAAATAATAGATATATCCACAAGAATAATTGTAGTATCTCCCTTTCGTAAATAAAAATTAAGTGTCTCAAAGCTCCATCTATCTGTAAGTGATGTGATGTACTAGAAATCAAAAAATGTAAAGTCACCCATCACTACAACATAGACTCTACACAACACAGAATGTGGAAAACCATAGGAGGGGTGATACATAAAAGAAGTGGTGGGACAATTGTATTCTTATATGTGGATTCATATACCCCACAAAGACAACATGAGAAACATTATTATCCTGAAATGTGAGAAAATAAGAATCTTTAATATCTATATATGATATAATCATTACTATTTATTATTAATTTAATACATTTTATAAAAAAATTGAAATATAAGTAATAAAATGAATCATATTGTCAATATTCAGAATGATATATGAGACAATACAAAATAAAAGAAAATAACTAAATAATGATGATAAAATACATAAAAAAGGTCAGTCTTGGTTAGAACTATAGCTCCTTCCAACCATTTTGAGACATTTCTTAATATCATTCTTGCACGTGTGTCGCAGGGCATGGAAATTTGCAATATTTATTATCCTACCAACTATTGTAGAAGTGAAGAGCAGGGTCGAACCACAGAGAGAATGTGAGTAGACACTAGAAATTTCCTCTTGGATGAATGTTCAGGAAGATGGGATTTAATTTTGTGATTAACAACTATGTTCTAAAAACAAAATGACTATTTTAAAAATTACTATTTAAATTGACTAAAATTATTTAAGTGAATTAAGCTATGAAAGAAATTGGTGGAGATGGAAGTGTTAGAGTCATGACGTCCATTCAAGTGCATGCAATGTCTATTATTTAATTCCCACATTTAGATATTTATCTATTCAGTTATCACTGAATCTAAATTTAATCAAAATAATATCTGGTCTTGTTCTCTGATGTTAGACAGTATTCTAATGTCTACACAAATTATCCGTCATTTCATTCTCTGTCCTG
This sequence comes from Viscum album, assembly GCA_963277665.1. NCBI lineage: Eukaryota > Viridiplantae > Streptophyta > Magnoliopsida > Santalales > Viscaceae > Viscum > Viscum album. The sequence goes on along the minus strand of OY728127.1, from coordinate 1,224,611,358 downwards.
ACTAATAATTTTCACGTCATTATAGCACTGGATCACTTAGTGAAATATGATGGCTCGTTTCTCACAAAGTCAAAGTATCTACCAGCGTTGGGTTCGCTCATATGAGATCACTTATTCAGTACCACTCACTCATGTTTGAAGAAGCAGACAAATAAAATATTAATTTTTTCAATTAATATATTTATTTATTCAGAATTCGATCACACGCTTGATTGAATTCCGGATAAATAAATTCTCTGTTGAACTCCCATTTTTGAATACTTATTAGGTATCACACGAATGGGAACCAAATAATGTGTATAGATCCCAAATGAAAATTAATTTAAACACAAATACAATTAAATAAATAAACATCCAAATGAAATTAATTCATAAGGAAATCAAATATAAGAATAAATTAAAGACATGCATTCACCATCACATTTGTCACAACTCCAAAACAAATGAAATTACCCAACCATCATGGTGACACAACACATAAAATAATAAATACAAGATATCACCATGCTCATGTCATTGATGTGATCACCACAAGATTCCATCAATGATAGAAAAATAATAATCATCACTATGTTCTGTGCATTCCTTGACGCCACACCCGAGTCAAACCACCGTGCCGCTGAAAATATGATCTGATCTGCGCTCTCTCTCACCGTGCGACGTCAATCTCTGAAAGCCCAAGAGAACCACCACGCATGTCAATGATGTGTCTGAAGAACCTCTACACTCCCAAAATGGAGGAGGGGTGGTCGCTAAAAAATTTGATGATCAGCGGAGGGGTCGTCGCTACTTGTTTCATATTGCGTGGTGAAGTGGCCGAGAAGGTGAGGGGGAAGGGAGTGGGGCGTGAATGGGTTCGGTGGGTCTAGGGGCGTGAGATAGGCCAGGGGATGTGGGTGAGTGGAGTGGTGTCGGGTGTGGGAGGAGAGGATGGGGTGGCCAGATAGAAGGGAACAGGAGAGTAGTGGGGCAGCAGGTATATGGAGGAGAGGATGGGGCCTTCAGATAATTGGGGCTTGAATAGGGGAGAGGGAGGCAAGGGGAGGGGTAATGGCGGGAGTAGAGGGAGGGGAGATGGTCGGTGGGAAAGAGGGTAGAGGCGTGGGGATAAATGGATTGGAGAGAGGTAGTGGGGTGGGGTGGTGTGGAGGGATAAGAGGATGAGGGGGAGATTGGAGAGAGAAAGGGAGAAAAATGGGTAGGGGATTGCATGGAAGAGGGGATGGGGTCAAAGGGGGATGGGGTTGGTTAGATAGTGGAGAGAAAAAAATATGAAAAATAAAAACAATTTAAATTCAAATTCAAATTTTCAAATTAAATCTTATTATTTTAAAGATAATTAATAATAATAATAAATAGTAATAAGAATTAAAATACATATACATATACATACATACATTTATTTATTTATTTATTTATGCACCTAAAAATTAAATATAACACTACTATTAAATATAATAATAAATAATAAAAAATTCTATTTTATTAATACTATAAAAATAATAAACTAAAATAAAGTATAAATACAGTATTAAAATATATACATACTAATAAGAATTAATAAAATAAAATAAACTAAAATTTTTGAAACCAATAATAATAATATACTACTAAATATAATATAAAAAATTAATATAACTAATAAAAATACTAAATTACTAATATAAGTATATAAATTAACTAAAAATTATCAAAATATCAAAATTACTACAAAACTAAAAATATAAACTAAAAATATAAAAATTGGTTAAACTAATTAATTAAAACTATGTTAGAAAATTATAAAAATACTAGTAAATTCCATGTATATCAAATCCCCCACAATTAAACATTTTCACTCTTGGGAAAAATGATCAGAAAGAAAACTCAAGTGGACCCGTAGACAAATCAAAACATCAAAATTACAAGTTCAAAATTTGTCAATCTATTTTACACATAAAATATCAAGCTTTATTTAAAACTTCAATGTTCAAGAACAATTTTTCTTTCACTTTCATTCTATTCAAAACAATCACCTGCACTCATATATAATGTGACCTACCTTGCCATTGCTCTCATTGCTCAAAAAAATTGATCAATGTTTTTATCAATTCTCATACATATGCATTCTTACCATAGGCTTGCCATGGATTTCACATCCCTACTATTGGAAATCAAAAGAATGTACCAATATCAAGGACATTACAAGATGTTCAATAGTATCTGTGGTTGCAGGACGGTGGGTAAAAAAAATTGACATCTCTTTGATAAAAAAGAGGGTTGAATCTTGAAATAAATGCATGATATATGTCAATACAAATGTCTCCCTAATAATCTTTCTCCCCCACACTTAAAACAATGTTGTTCCCCAAGCATATGATAATCCAATGTTTCTCTCTTTTTTTAAGACACAAATCACTCAAATAATATGGTTAGGAAGAATAGTTTAGTGTCAACACTATAACCCCATGAAATAAATTTCAGATAATAATCCCAAAGAATGGTACACAAGTATAGTATACATTGTAACATCTCAATGAAAGTTGGTCATATAGAAAACTTCCTAACTCCTGTAATAATGAATCATCACTTTTATAGGTATCCCCAAAGTTGAGGGTAACCATGTAATAACCACCAATGTACTCATTGTTGGAACCAAAAGGATTCTAAATTCCTATATCAAAATATATGTAATGAATGTGGCTACTATGAAAAATAACTTAGATGATTAGGATGCGATAAAGTCAATCCATGTGCATCAAATGACACACTTCCCCTCAAAGAACCCTCTCCACTAGTAAATCTTTCCCCACACTTAGATTGAAAATTATCATGCAGAAATTCAAGAAATGGGAAGGGAAGGGTATCAGTTATGGGCTTATCCTAAAAAGGATTCTTTATGGATTCTAAGGGCTACACGATGGAGAAAATATATGGGTGGCTCAGTGGGTCAATGAGGCTAAAATATCAAAATATTCCTCGATCATTTTAGTGCAACTTTCAAAATTCTTATCTCTTTGATGGAAAAACATGGTATGTTCTAAAAGAAATAACATGGTTGAGATTCCCTTGAGAAAAAGATAAATAAAAGAATATTTAAAATGGATCAGAGATTTCATGGGTATGGAAATATAATTTTGGACAGCACAGATGAGCATGAGTGAAACTAAGTGTCTCAAAAATATACAAGTTTTTGAAAAACATTATTGAAGCATGAAATAATATCAGCAATCATCTAAGTCATGAGATCAAGGATCAATGAATTCCAAACAAGAATCAGGTGCTCAAACTACCTAGGGACACAAATGTTATGTTTCTAACTTTTTTTCGACAAAAATACGGCATCTTTTATGTGGGTTCATCAATGATAGAAATGTTAGTTTTTTTCAAAAAAAAATCTTTTTTTCTTAGTTTTCATGGTGTTTTTGGAAGCATAAAATATGGAAAAAATAAAACACTTCCCTATATAAGTGTATATAGACACGGAGAGGCTGTTTGTATCCGATGAATCTCTAGAAATGGTATACCTATAAAACCTACACATTGACAACACATACTCGCATCATATTAAATAATTCACACCATAATCAAAAGCATGTGGATCAAAAAAAATATGTATGATGAATTCTAATCCACTACAGTTCCAGGAGATAACAGATTGTGGGAAATGCATGCCTTTTAATTTTATTTTATTTTTAAAGAGCACCAAATGAACTAAAAATAAATGCAGTGAAAAGAAAAAAAATGATGGGTTTCCTTCTATTGAGTGCAATGTTTACTTCGCCTTCATCCAGCCATTGTTGAAACTCCACCAGGATTGAACAGAAATGTAAACCATGCATCTTTTTATTTTTCAGTAAAAGTATATAATATATTCATTGAAGATGAATTTAACATGTAAGCTACAAAAAATCTCAACAGAATCTTGTTAGAAGAATGGACGTGTCAAATGAAATGAAAATTGACCAACTCATAAGGGACTTAATATACCTTTCCTGAAGAAAGACTCATTGTATAATTGAATTTTGGGAAAAAGTCATCAATGGAAAGATCAAGAATATTACCTCCTTGAACATACATAGGTGAAAATGTGTCTTTACGAGACTCCTTCAATGGTTGGATTATATCCCTCACATCCTTGAATGAAGTATTTGGGTTGATGATGTATCCCAACTCATTTTCACTCCTAGAAACCAGCATAGGGAAATCTACTGGTTTCCAACTCAATTCATGCCTGATGGTTTAATTGATTGTGACAAGGTAAAAAATATTGTTATAATATGTGGGTATTTCAAGGGAAGTTTTTTTAACTTTGATGCATGAAGCACGTGGCATGGGATCAATTGGAGAAAATGACTCCATTGTGTCAATAATGACAACTTTTTCATAATTTTCTTCAATACCGCCCGTATCATATTTCTCTATTGGTATATGTTTCTTAGAAAACTCAGGATCCTCAATGAAATCCAATTATTCCATTGTTTCTAAAAAATTATGAGTGTTCTCTACCACCAATGTTGATTAATTCTCCATCTCCAAAAAAGTTTCAGATGTCTCCATTTTATAAAATGTTTCGGACTCACAACGATTTTCAGAAAGAGGTGATTTGATGTCATTTGAAGTGATGTACTCTTGAGTGTGGCCATCCACTGTCTCTTGGTTCAATTTTGAATTTTTCATGGTAAAGAATGTTCCTAGTTAAATGTTTTCTTCATCCTCAAAAGATGCAATTTTATAGACATTGAATGTGTCCTTTTTCACTTTAGGATGACTAGGTTGTGGACTCATAGAAGGACTTGAAATCACATTTTCTGAGGTATCATTAGATTCAACATGGTGGAAGACTAAGCTCTAATATTCTTGAAATGTGATTAGATTGGAATAATTATTTTGTGATGGAGGGAAGTAATCAATTGTATGATAAGAAGGCAGATCAATCTCATTATCAGACTCGGGACATAGATGATGTTCAAATGGAACCTCTATTGCACTCTCCTAAAAATAATTGTTTTGAATTAGATCATCAATTGGTAATGAAGAATCTAGTTTAGAAATATGATTCATTTGATTTACTAAATTCTTCAATTGATTTTCTAGATCTTTTGTTGAGGAAAGAAACTTTTCATTTCATTCATCTTGAAGTTCAATCCTACGATTTGTCTCAGTGATAGCACAATGCAACATGTGCTCAATTATTGAATCATTTGTTTGACATGAATTATCAAGTTCTAATTTTTTTGGAATGAATTGACTTTGAAAATGATCAACAGATTTGTAAGGACTTGTTTCATAGCATGGAGAAATATTCTCATATGGATCATAGCATGGACTTGAATAAGGATCATTGAAATAAATAGAATTACCTGGATAGCTCATGTTCGGTGAATCATCATACGTCATACCTTGAGTTGGGGCTGTGTAGGGTGGGTACTAGTTGTAATTGTTTGGTGCATCCCATGTCATTTTGAACTTCTAGGTATCTTGAAAACCCCTGCAATGAAAAATTCCCTAAGTAGTAAACTATTTTTTCTTTGTTGGTTTAGTTTTTTTTTTTAATTTTTTTCACCTAAATCACTCTTTTAAAGGACTCCTAATGCAACTATTCTCCCCAGAAACGATGCTAGAAATTTGGCACGCGCATTGAAATGCGTGGAAATTTGAAATATTTATTATTCTACCAACTACTACAGAAGTGGCGAGCAGGGTCGAACCACAAAGAGAATGTGAGTAGACACTCGAAATATCCTCTTGGAGGAATGTTCAGGCAGATGGTATTTAATTATGTGATTTACAAATAAGTTCAAAAAACTAAATGACTATTTTATAAATACTTATTTAAATTTACTAAAATTATCTAAGTGAATTAAGATATAAAAGAAATTGGGGGAGATGGAAGTGTCAAAGTCATGACGTCTGTTCAAGTTCATGCAATGTCAATTATTTAACTCCCACATTTGAATATTTATCTATTCAATTATCACAGATTTCAAATCTAATCAAAATACTATCTGGTCTCGTTCAATGATGTTAGACAATATTCTATTGTCTACAAAAATTATCCGTCATTTCATTCTCTACCTTGACGAATAATTTGCACGTCATTATAGCATTAGATCCCTTAGTGAAATACGACAACCTGTTTCTCACAAAGTCAAAGTATCTACCTGTGTTGGGATCACTCACTTGAGATCACTTATTCATTATCACTCACACAAGTTTGAAGAAGAACACACACAAAATATTAATTTTTTAAATTAATATATTTATTTATTCATAGTTCGCTCGTGTGCTTGATTGAATTATTGATAAATAAATTCTCTGATGAACTCTTATTCGTGATTACTTATTAGATATCACATGAATGAGCACCAGAGCAACTGTGCAGAGCCCAAATGATAATTAATTTAAACGCATATACAATTAATTAAATAAACATCCAAATGAAATTATTTCAAAAGGCAATCAAAGATAGGAATAAATTAAATACATGAATTCAGAGTCACATTTTTCACAACTCCAACACAAATGAAATTACCCAACCATCACGATGACATGACTCATAAAATAATAAATAGAAGATATCATAGTCCTTGTGTCATTGCAATGGTCACCATGAGATGATGTCAATGATCACAAAATAATAATCATCACTCTGGTCTGTGCATTCGCTGACGCCACACCCGAATCAAACCACCGCGCCACTGAAAATATGCTCTGATCTGCGCTCGCTCTCACCGTGCGATGTCAATCTCTAGAAGCCCTAGAGAACCACCTTGCATGTCGATGATGTGTCCAAACCACCTATGCACTCCCAAAAAGGATGATGGGTGGTCGCTGGAAATTGTGTTGATCAGTGGAGGGGTCATCACTACTTGCTGCCTACTGCACAATGAAGTGGACGAGAAGGGGAGGGGGAAGAGGAGAGAGGTGTGAATGGGTTCGGCGGGACCAGGGGCGTGGGATAGGCCAGGGGAAGTGGGTGAGTGGAGTGGTGTTGGTTCTAGGAGGGGAGGATGGGGCGGCGGGATAGAAGGGGAAGGGAGAGTATTGGGGTGGCAGGTATATGGAGGAGAGTATGGGGCCCACGGGTAATTAGGGCGTGAATAGGGTAGAGGGAGGCGAGGGGAGAGGGGAATGGCGGAGTAGAGGGAGCGGAGAAGGTCCATGGGAAAGAGGGGAGAGGTGTGGGGATAAATGGATTGGAGAGAGGTAGTGGGGTGGGTGGCATGGAGGGATAAGTGGATGAGGGGAGATTGTAGAGAGAAAGGGAGAAAAATGGGGAGGGGTGGCGTGGAAGAGGGGAAGAGGTCAACGGGGGAGGGGGTTGGTTAGATAGTAGAGAGAGAGAAAATATGAAAATTAAAAATAAGTTAAATACAAATTCAAATTTACAAATTAAAACATATTATTTAAAATTTAAATAATAATAATAATAAATAGACATAAGAATTAAAATACATATACATATACATACATACATATATTTATTTATTTATTTATGCACATACAAATTAAATATAACAATACTATAAAATATAATAATTACTCATAAAAAATACTATTTTATTAATACAATAAAAATAATGAACTAAAATAAAATATAAATACAGTATTAAAATATATACATACTAATAAAAATTAATAAAATAATATAAACAAAAATTATTGAATCTAATAATAATAATATACTATTCAATATAATATATTAAATTAATATAACTAATAAACATACTAAATTACTAATTTAAGTATATAAATTAACTAAAAATTATCAAAATATCTAAATTTCTACAAAACTACAAAAATAAACTAAAAATATAAAAATTGGTTAAACTAATTAATTATGACTATGTTAGAAAATTATAAAAATACTAGTGAAATCCATGTACATCAATGTCCTTATGTGTGGCATACGGTGCATCGTATTCCCACTCCCTATTAATGAGGTCAGTCCATCTCATTTATAATATGAGTAGAACTTGGTGTTCCTTAGGGGTACAACCTACTATTAACAAAGAATGCAGTCGGCTGATCTGTAGGTATAGTAGAATTATTAAAAACAGCAACATGAATCCGAGGCACACTATAGTAGTTAGAGAGAGTTCTTAAGAGATATACTGGATTGACATAGGGTTCCTATGATAAGTTAATCAATGTATAAGTTGCGATGACCTGTAAACATGGATAAATTGGTTCCTAGAAGTAATTGAAATCATAGTACCTAAGTTCCACTATAATCAGCAGCACTCATCTTTTGTTTCAGGTGAGTGGGTCATGATACTATGCTACCTTAAAGATGTAACACCTTGAGATTATAATAAGTAATACCTCTTTTAAAAAACTATGTTTGATGGATTATGTTAAAGGTAACACTAAACTATAATGATTAAAAAAATATTATAATAAACAATCAGTAATAAATATATTAATCAATTATGAATATTAAATTTTATTATTTTGTTCTCACATATGAAATTTAACGATTAGAAAATAAATAAATAATTTAAAATGATTAAAATCATTCAATGTTAAAACATGGAATTTTTCAAAAAAATCAAGTGTGGAGTATTTTAATAAATTGATAAATTTTAAATTAATTAAATTTATAAAATATTAAATTAACAAAAAATTAATTCAAAAATTTATATGAATTAATATTATGAGTACTTGATGTTTAAAAAGTTCATTTTTCTATAAAAGAATACTTTCTTTATAATTTTTGTTTTCATTTAAAATATATATTTAATAATTTTAGAAATTTAATTTGATAAAATGAAATAAATTTTTTTATTTATCATTTCAACATTATCTTATAGTGAATTTTTTTTGGTTTTTAAAAATAGTTAAATTTTGGGTGAATAGTGAGAAATACTCATTTTACAAACACTATCACTTTTATGACCCAAACATGATACAATAATACATTAATGATTATAAAAACTTTTATATAGACAAAATATATATTTAATAAGTATTATAATTCCATTAAAAATATAATGTTAAACATAGAAATATAGGGAAAAAATTAATTGCGCTTTTAAATTTTGTTAAAAGGGATAGGGTTTGGAAGTATTTTTTGAAAAGAGGTCGGGAGAAGCGTGAACATCGTTCATGCTTCTCCCCTCACAGGGAAGCATGAAAGAGGTTTACGCTTCCTATGTGAGTTTTATGAAGGAAGAGTGAAACTCATTCACTCTTCCTCTAGAATATTTTTAATTATAAATTTTACAATATATATATATATATAAATAGATATATAATTAAATATTAAAAATAAATATTAATAGAATCTAATTAAAATTAAGTAAATATTAATAAACACTAATTAAATATAAATAAATATTAATTATAAATTCATTGATATTTATAAAATATCAACAATGATTAATTAAATATATATACATTTTAAAAAATTGTAATAACATTAAATAAATAATCATAAATATTGATAATACAAATAAATATTTATTAAATATTAAATAAATGTCCATAAATATTAATTAAATATTAATAAATATTAATTGAAATAAATAAATTATAATAAATATTTATAAATATAAATAAATAGTCATAAAATAATAATTAATATTAATTAATTATTCACAAATATTAATTAAATATTAATAGATATTGATAAATAATCATTAATACTATAAAATATTATTAAATAACAATAAATATTAATAGATCCTAATAAACATTTCATAAATATTCATAAATATTAATTAAATAATCACACAAAATTTATAAAATTTAATTAAACATTCATAAATACTAATAAATATTATTTAAATATCAATAAATTCTAATAAATAGAAATAAATATAAATAATTATAAATGTATTTAAATGAATTATTATGAAATATAAATGAAATCCAAGAAAATATTAATAAATACTAATGAAATAATTTTCAATATTTATAAAATTTAATTATAAATTAATAAATATAAACATATTAAATAAATATTAATAAATATTAATTAAATTTTCGTAAATATTAATAAATATTAATTAAATATTAATGCATATAAATTAATATGAATGCATATTAACTAAATATTAATAAATATTATCAAAATACCAATAAATTTAAATAAATATTAAAAAAATAATAGATATGTATTAAATAAATATTAATAAATATTTAATAAATATAGTTCAATATTACTAAATATCAATTAAATATTCAAAAATATTCAAAAATATTACTAAATATTAGTAAATGCTAATAAATATTCATAAATATTAGCATTTACTTATATATAATAAAATTTATTAATATTTATTTAATGGATATAAAAAATATACTAATATTTATTAACATTTATTATATTCAATTACTTTTTTATGTTCATTAATTTTTATATTCTTAATAAAAAAGGGTTAGACATTCAACCTGTGAAAAAAAATTATTACAATTCATGAATATTTATTTAATATTTCTTAATATTTAATTGTTATTTATTAATATTCATAAATATTTATTTATATTTACCTAATGTTTATTAATGATTCTTAGTTTTTAATTTATATTTATAAAAATTTATAAATTTCTAAAAATATATTTTGTTACATATAAATATTTGTTAGTATTTTATTTATATTTTCTTTATTTACATAAAATGTATAATTATTTATTGATATTTATTGATATTTATGGTTATTTACCGGTTTAATGAGTATTTATGAATATGTAATAAAATTTTATTATTTTCATGAATAAGTAATTAATATTTATTAATATTTCATTAATATTTCATTAATATTATTTATTTAATATTTGTTAATATTTGTTAATATTTTCTGGGTTTTATTAATATTTCTTAGTATTTATCAATATTTATTAATATTTAATTATTATTTAATTATTATTTTTGAATAATTAATTAATATTTGTTAATATTGTATTACTCTTTTTTGTTTATATTTATTAATATTTATTTACATTTGTTTATATTTTTTAAAATTTATTAATATTTAGGAATTTTTATTTTATATTTAATAAATAATTATTGATATTTATTTGTATTTTAAGTATTTATGGTTTTTTATATAATTTTTAATTATATTTTTTAATATTTGTAAATATTTAAGTGATTTTTATTGATATTTTAAAAATGTTGATTAATTTTTAATTAAAATTTATTTATATTTAATAAATATTTAATTATTTTTTATTAGTTTATTTTAATATTTAATTTGTTATCTATTTATATATATCTATTTAATAATATTTATAATTAAAAATATTCTTGAGGAATTGTGAACATGATTCACTCTTCCTTCCAAAAACTCACAAAGGAAGCGTGATCTTTGTTCACGCTTCTTAGCGATGGGAAAAATATAAACAATGTTCATGCTTCTCCAGACCGCTTTATTAAACTACTTCCAACCCTATTACTTTTATAAAAAAAATTAAATACCTAGTCAAATAAATTTCCTGTAAATCTATGTTCGTCATTTTGAAAATCTATGTATTTTGAATCAAATAAAAACTATTTTGGTTATTCTCTTTTAATCAAGTATTTACAAGTGTAATTTTACTATTTCGTTTAGTTTAAAAGTAAACTAATTTCACTTAGATTAAAAAATAATCCAATTAATTCCATAAGAATAAAAATTATACATGATTTTGGTATAAAATCATTTTTATTCTTAAAAAGGGATTTTTTAAAAAATAAATTCATTACATTATGTGAACTTGTTTTAAAATTAATCTTTACCTATTATATAAATTTAATATTATAAAATTTATTCCACATTTGGAATTATAGTTTTTTAATTTTTTTAATGAGGAAAAATTCTTTTTAATCATAATGAATAGTTATCAAGTTTAAATTTTGACACCACGATAAAGGTTAAAAGGGTTAACAAGGAGGTTAATCTAAGCAATAATTAATTAAATATCACTAAATATTTTATAGATGTAATTTTTTGTGTGAATTTTGATCTTACTTTATCCCATATTCCAAATTGAACTAAATTGGATCCACTCTTTATGATAAATATATATATTATATTTTAATGATTTTAATATTTAAAACAGTGTCACTTCCCTTCCATATAAAAGGACACCACCTCTCTTTAATTTTAAACACACCCAAATCTCCATTGTATCGACTAATATATACCCAAATACCATCCCAACACACAAATCAACATCCTATAGGTTTTTAACCAACCAAAATACCCATCCTCTAAGACTTATGGCGTAAGTGAATAGAAGATATCCAAAGAGGAGGTGTAAGTCAAAACGAAATTCTTTCAAATTTATTTATTATTATATTTCCAAAAAATATATTTTTACCATAATAATATAATGATATAATATTATTTACTAAATATAAATTTTATTATTTTCCTAGAAAAACAATCTTCTACCTCATTTCCATCTAATGGGAAATAAAAATATCGATCATCTGTAAGTACAGACTATCCTCTTCCAAAATAGATATATTTTATTTTACAACACCACCTCACATGGATATTTATAGATATGAAATTAATATATATAAATTATATTTATTAAATAATTATTATTCTATAAATATAGTATATTATTTTCCTTTTTACCCTCCCATCTCTCCGCTTCAGCTTCCGCTCTGGGAGTCATTTTCTTCCACCTAGGGTTATTGTTCTCCCCAAAGTGATGTGACTCTCCTCCTCTATCGGCTTCTCCATATTTCGACTATCTCATTCGTGATAATTGATCCTTTCTCCTTCTCTGGCTTCTTTGGGTTTCATCCTCTTAGGTTCGTTCTCTTCGGGTTCCATGGAGTTGTCCTCTTTTCCCCTCTTCTATCCCTGCTCTGCCGATCTGGTCTGGCACACAGAACCCCATATTGGTTGGATGTGTTGGTTTTTTATATCTATTTGGGACAGTGGTGGTGGAAGTAAGGTTAAAGTGGTATCCTCCATTTCGATGTATTCCTCCTCAGTTTTTGTAGATTTGTTTGGGGTACATCATTCGTGTTTCAGTCCCGTTTTATTATTTGGGTTTCAATCCCAGTTCACCCTTCTTCGATCTTGCTTCTCCCGGTTATTGGTATCAATTTCTGTTTTAACATTGGATTTAAATCCTAGTTTTTATATCTCTCATTACTTGTCAGTTTTTTTTGTCCTTTCCCCTTCATTGCCACTCCTCCCATCTCTTTCTCCCTGTTCCGTTGCTTCCTTCCAAGTCAGTTGGGTGCACCAGATACAAAGGGAGTTTTGGGTTTTGTCTAAGGATCTGTAAGAGGTACTAGGTTGAATGACATATGGTACATTTCTCTAGTTAAAATTTTGTTTCATATTTCACTTTTGATGTTGTTTTTATTTATTTTTTTTAGCTTTCAGTGATGTTCACGACGCTTTCGCGCTACTGCTTTGGGTGGTTCGGTGATGAAGGATGTAGGCAAGTCTCAATGTTTCACGACGACTCGATGATCTGCAATGTTCTCTGGTTGTCTGGTGTGGTGTTTGGACTATGACGACGACAGCGAAACTAGTTTGGTGTCAATGACAGTGACAATGACATTATGGAACTCTGTGAGACATCGGTGAAGAAGACGATGAAGCTGATAGGGATTCTGGTGGTCTTGTCGGCGTGGTGATGGTGGAAATAATGTTTGAGTGGAAGGTGTGCGACTCGAGGCGGGAACGTGACTTGATATTCACATGGGGTGATGATGGTATTTTTTTCTTGAAGGTTTTTCTTTGAATTTCAATTTGTTGAATGGCACAACTTTTTTACTTTTGAAATGTGAACTTTTGAAATGTAAGGTTTCCCGCTAATCCTGAAAGCGGCCTTTTGAAAATGGGGGGAAAATGATTTGGAGGAGTACATTCATACTACCACCTCCATGAATGACATGTCTCACTTTTCATCAAAGTCTTAAATAAAAGTTTCAAAAAACGTATTTAAAGTATAAATATGATATATATATATATATATATAATTATTACCATTATGGAGTTTATGAAATCAAGACTAGTGTACAAATTCCCAAACCACTGAATCAAACACGCATGATAATCTGACTAGTAAAAACCTAAATAATCATTTTTTGACAAAGAATTATGTGTAAATTGGTAGAAATAAGTTATTACAAAAATTATATCTATATATTTAGATATAAATATGGATATTATATAGATTGATAATAAACCTAAATTTATTATACATGTGGTTGAAATGTGTACGACAATGTAGAAATCTGAGGTAACGGTTTCCCATGTCAAATATCCTTCTTTGAGACGTGTTTTTAAATTTTGAAAATATTTAAATTATATGGTTTATATGATTAATGTTTAAAATTTTATATCATGATACATTATTTAATAATGGTAATTAATTTCTTATTTCAATATTTCTCTTTCAATAGATTTTTCTTCAGGTTATATAAAATCCATAAGGGTTTATTTTACATCGCCATTTCTATTCCGGATTTATCATGTTGAAATTTACATGAATGGAATTATATGATATTTCCTTCCAAAAACCTATATATTTTATTTTAATTTTATTAATTCTATAATTTTCATTTATTCCTTCAATTTATCCTCTCCTTAGAACTCAAATACCTTAAAAAAATTTAAGAAAAGCATACCTTATTTATATTTTTTAAACCAGAATTATATCTTTCAAGTCCATATCCCTTATTTTACTTCATGAATGTTCATTTATATACATTAAAGATTTATTAAGGTAAAATTATATTAACTTTTACTTTCTATTCAAATGTTTTAAAGGAATATTTTCATCATATTTCATATAGGTCATTCTTTACTCTATTTAGAAAATTGTAAAAGAATGTTTTTATTATTTAATACATCACTAAAATTTAACAATAATATAGACACTATTCATATTGATGATTGCATTAAAAGTTTATATGTTTATTTTAAGGAAATCCAAATATCATTATTCCATTAATATATCATTTTAAAAATTTACCCAATAGAATGGATATTATTTTTTCAAAGGATTTGAAAATGGTGTTTCATTTTTTATTTATATTTTATCATTGTCATAAAATTTACTTAATTTATAATATTATATTTAGAATATTCCATTTTTTAAAATTAATTTATAAATTATTTTTTAAAATTCTATTTTACACCTTTTGAATTGATTTTTGGAAATTGTTTATAACTATGTTTTTACTACTAAATTATAAAATATCTAAGAAAATTATTTCAAAATTTTTATATCCATTTTTCTCTATAATTAAAAAACCCCTCCTTTACTTCAAACCCATATTTTTTTATGAACTTATGGTGTTTATTCATCCATTACTGAATTATGGTTTATACCTCATTTTTTCAAAAGGAATATTCTCACTTCAATGAAGTTATATTATCTATCACTCTCTAATATTATTTTGAAATTATAACCATTTTTTTGCTGATATATTTAATATTTTAATATTGTATTAGAAATATATGATTTATACATATGGTATTACTGATGTAAATTTACAAAATGTATTCTAATATGCGTAGAATAATGAACATTGTCATTCTGGATTCAATATGTATATTTATTTATTATTAAGGCATATTGATTTAGTATTGTATTAGCTTTAAATATATGGTGAATACATTTGACATGTGTTAGTGAAAGATACATCCTAGAATTATATAGCAACTCGATGTATTGGTAGGTATCATGGGACAAATTATTTTGCAATTTCTTAAGTATTATTTGGGTGTTCAGTGTATTACTGGCCAAATTATTGAATGTCTTGATCGAGTCATTGCTAATAGATTTAAATGTTTAGAATAATTCTTTCCTTTATTCAGAAATTAAGTATAATTTTCTATGTGACTACTACATTTAAATCATACATGGATTAATTTATTGATTAAATGAAATATATATTGATTATTCATTATATAATATTTTTATTCCTTTCATATTAATGATAGCTTCTATTGTATGATTTCTTTTACTGGGTTTTTTATATCATCCTTTCTTATTTTTCTATTTTCCCAGGTTATAAATAAGATTAATTCATATGATATATCTATATGGGTATCATTTGTGTTGAATTTTTTGAGAAATTTTTCCAACTTATTATAGAGTAAAAATTTAGTTTATAATGGGAATATTTCTATTTAATGGGAACGAAATGAGTTTTGCTAAGTATATATTTTTCCTAATCCTCAAAAACTCTAAACCTAAAATGGTCTTAAGTATGTAATTTACAAATTCATATATATTATTTTGGTAATTATGGATTGTCAGAATTGGGTCACTTGAGTTGGTATTAAATCCATTATGTAATGAGTATGTTTTTAGCACCAAATTTGGGATTATAGGTCTAGGATACAGCAAAATAGGATTCCTTTCCATTTGAATTGTTGAACATGAAATGATGATGTGCCATAAAAAATATTGTCAAATCCTATTTAGAGGTTTGGACCAAACAGCATCCCATGTTTCCCCCTGATAATCTTTTTGGGAGAGTTTTAGTAATTGTGTCACACATCAATAGAATTTAGCATGTAATGATACTATTATAAATAGTTTACCAACACACTTCAAATGACTTTTTACATACTCCAAAAAATTAATGTCCATATGGATATATCTCTTTCCATCATCATATGTCAATGACCATTTCCCATTTAAAATACTTGTAAATACCCTGACCTAAGTGGTCCAAAGTCAATGATTAATTTATTACATTGGTACTAGATACAAGTAATCACATCCCAAAGGACTAAATAATTTATTAGCCACTATAAAATTGATACTTGCATGAATATCACATTAAATTTGAAAACATAAAATAAGAAATAATATATTATTATAGAAAATTAGTATTCACACCCAAATGTCACTTTATAATATTCATAGTGCACTTCCTCGTATCTTGGGAAAGTGAAACACAAGAAAGGGAGAGATCAAATTCTTGGTTAGGGTATCTGTATAACTGATGCTAACATTGAATGATAAATGCATAAATAATATTTCCAAAATAATGAAATAATACCATATAAATAAACACAATATATTTAATCATGTCAATGGATATAATTACTAATCAAATAATAACATGGACATTAATGGATAAATTCATATTGATAGATCTCATAATTTCAATCATCTTAAACTTACCATTGAGGCCTTATGTTGAGAAATCTTACATAAAGGTAAAAGGCCTCAATCAAATACCCAAATTTTTTTATCACATGGGACATACCAATGCATTAAGGTTCTATTGAATTTTTGGCCACATCCATCACTTAAAAAGTTCAATACATTTATCATATGAATAAAAAATATAACATAATCAACATACCTAAAAAATAAATAAATGATTATATTAAAATAATGTGCATAAAGAATGTTAATAATTTCCGTAGTAAAACTAATTATAATCCATCCATATAAATAATGTGTGTGTTATCCTAAGACTATAACCTTAGTAAATAATAATATTCAACCAAGGATATTAGAATAGATGAAAATAATTTAAAAATATTACAAGAAAATTTATTGAGTAAAATAGTATTTTGATTTTAAAATCACTTCTTAAAAATCTAAAATTTTACAAAATATTAGGAAATTAAATATATTTGGAAACAACTATAAAAATGTCTAAAGGAATCCTTAAAAATTTGAGTTTTCAAGATGGTAGCATATTTTTTTAAATCTGTGTATGTAAAAACAAGTATTCCATTTAAATTTTCACTTAAAAGTAAAAAGTACCTCATCCCGAAAATGACAAGAATATTCCATTTTAAATATTTTTTAAAATTAAATAATTGGAAAAAATGAATTTAAAAAATCATTTTAGATTTTTAAAAATTTATGGAAAATATTTTAGAAATCATTGATATGGAAGAAAAAGTATTTTCAATCGATGATAGAAATAAATTTGGTTTTCTTTAAAATAAATTTGATTGTTCTATTGATATTTTAAAGAGAATAAAATAAATCAAAATCATTTAATTTATATAAATAAATAGAGTAGAAGAAAATAGATCATTTTTTAGGCATAAATATCAAATAATTATCCCAATAGAGACTTAAATTTTAACGTCTCGACCTGAGTAACACTAAACGGTACCTCGAGCCAATGGGTCACATGGCCTCAAGCACACCTCCCCAAATGCTAGAGGCTATCAACTAGAAACGATGTTCTATGTTGTGTCTATGGTGATACTATTACCTCATGTCAACATGTATCATTGTGGTATAAATGTATTGATCAATAGAAAAAGCATAGTATCAATCACTGCTAGAAGATAAACAACCATAAGATTGTAATAATAAATAATCCAAAACTAGTCATATATAATATCATGATCATGTCTCTAAAAAGAAATGAAATGGTTTTATAGGAATCCATCACTATACATGTATCAAAATACCAAAATATGAAAAATTAATTATCTACTAATAGCATCATGTGCCTAGCTCATTTTTGTGCTCCCCTGCATCAAAGAAATAATCATGTCAAGCATCATATAGTGGGTGCTTACTCAAGTAACTACCTACGTCCCTGAAGTCTATTTGGGTACCCCATGGAAGACCAAATAGGTTGTTAGATAACACTCATTAGGATACCACCAATGGTGTCTATAACAATTATATCTTGTGTTATATAAAAAGAAGTAGTGCACAAAATAGATCACAGGTATAATAATAATGAAAGTAAAGTATGATCTTGTCCAGCAATACATGGATCCCATTAAACAATGGTCAATCTCAAATAAACAATGAAAGTTTTAAAAATAAATAATAAGGCATGTTTACTATCCAATATAACATCTATAAAATGTTACGCATACTAGGGCTATCTGTTAGAATAGAAAAATATCAACATCAGCCCTGCCATGTAATCAAGGGTATAACATCCAGATCCGCCTATGTCATGTAATATAGTGTCAGAAAACAATGGTACGGATCCAAGGTATATTATATAAAGGAATATTTGTCAAGTCTCAATATAATCTCAATGAAAACTAGGTACAGACATGGTTAGAGTACAAGGAGCATGTTAACAAACCATGTCCAATGTGGGTCCTAGAAGGCCAAATCCAATAGGGTAGCAAGACCCTTGGCATACTACATAATCATAATCCAAGGATTAAAGAGGTATAATTTATCCACTATTATAAACAAGGTCCATGGAGTTTAATCATCTTTCATCCCATTACTTTACCATATTTTCCTTTATATTTTGTTGATAGATTTGCAATGCACACAACACCTAATTTAAACAAAATACTACTTAATCACATTTTGCAGATTCAATCAAATAATAATACTTTTAGATAGTTTATATTGTAAATATATATATATAATATATCCAAAAAACTATTTTTACGCTCATCTAATATATTTTAAATATGCATAAGATAAAAACAAACCCAATATTATATATAAAATACATAATTTTCTAAAAGGTATTTTTTCTTCCTTTTAATGGAGAACCCATTTTAAATATAATTTTTGAACATTTTCAAAATTTAATATGTCAATATAAAATTCATTTTTTGAATATAAATATACAAATTATATTTGGGTGAATTTGTTGGTATTTTTCTATAAAGATTTGTTTTCAATTAATAGTGAAGTATACTGAATTTTACTTCAAAACTATTTTTTCATATAAATTATTTATAAGGTTAAATTATATTTTAGATTTTTTATAAAGTTTAATTAGATCATATATTTATCAATTAATAAAATTTAGGTCATTCGTATCAATTTCATATTAAAATTAACAATAAAAATCTAGCAAACTTTTCGATGTTCTTACTATAAAAACCAGTATTGTCACCCCATCTGTGGTATTAAATTTAAATTAATTTATGAAACTTGTGTGTTTTTAATTTTTAAAAATGGATTCAATATTTTTAATCATCAAAATTTATTATTTCTAATATGTTAAAATTTGTTTTTTTATGAAAATATTTGGGAAATTAATATAAATTGATTACAATTATTCATCTAAAATAAAGCTTAATAAGGTACTAAACCTCAATCTTTTGAGCCCTACTGTGTTATAAACTTATCCAAAATGATTTTTTGGGCCATTTTTATACCCTATAATCCCATATTTTACATTGGAAAAATTTTTATTCACTTTAAATAAAAAACATGGGTGGTGTTCCATTCATCCAAAATATTACAGGATGTCACTCCTCCACTATAAAAAGGCCTCATTTCCTCCCACTTGCTCACACCTCTCAAGACACTTAGTTTCTTCTAATATCTGCATATTTCACTTCCCAACATACCTCCCTTCCTTATTTTATCCTCTATTTGGGAAAAAATAATCCAAGTAATCCTTTATTTTCAAACCAAAAAGAGTTACCCGATTAAGAGATAAGGTCTTTCCAAAAGATATTTAATATTATTTCCATTCTACATGGCCTCAACTATTATTATTCAATGTTTATATAAAAACTATAGTATCATAAATATACTATTATATTTATATGCTAATATTTTTACCTACACTTACACAAAATTCCATCTACTTGGCAACAAACATATTGTTTACGTGTACGGCGAACTACCGCCTCACGAAACAATGATTGTTCATTTTTCATTTACCACCTCTCATGGTGGCCATTTTGATAAAACAAAACTATTTATATATGACATATATGATATTTATAATTTATTTATGATTCTTTAATTCTTTTATAATAGATACCTTTATACATTCCATTTTTTGAAAATATGGTAACATCATTTGTGGAAGTGTGGACTACCACCCCTTCAAAGCGATTTAACTCATTCACATTGTACAAGGAATGTAAAAGATGGTTTTAATAAAACAATGTATCATATATAACATAGATATGATACTGGAATTATAATATAAATATTTATCATGTACATTTAATTCTTTTAAATACAACAAAGAAATGAAAATAGTGTTCATGCATACATACGGCCTACCATCTCCGTGAATGATGCACTTCATTTCTTATCTCCAAATATTTTGTACCATTATAAATACATATGTACATCATATATAATATAATTAAGACATTTTTTAAATTATTTAAATGATGAAATCATGATCTAATTAATAGGAACAATAGGTCACAAGTCAAAACATACTTTAGAAAATTGTGCTATTAACACCAGTAATAGTTAAATAATGAAAGAATATTAAAAAAGGGTAATAAAATATTGTAAGAAGTTAATATATGATATTATAAACATGATTATTGTTCTAGTTTAAGTTGGTAACATATTTTAAACCACTATTCATGAAGTTAAATACCACACAACAAAAGGAAGGTTAAGGTAAGGGATTCTTGTCTTACCAGGAAAGCTCAGCCGAAGACAAAGTCTCCGACCATTTATTAAAATAAAAGAAAAGTGCAGAGAACAAGCATTAAAAACACAGACAACTACATTTCATAATAGCCATGCCCTTCACCATTGTTGTCACCATATCCAAGGGCAAGTGCTTCATTTGCGGTAACTGATTCCCATTCCGAGCTATCATACTGCTTCAAAATCATCGCATACATACATCTGAGATTCATCTTCTCCAAGTACAAAAACTCATCGGAAGGTTTCAACCCATTCCCTTTGCTGAAGGAAGATCTTGTAGGCATCAGTTTCGGGAGGGAGGAATAGTCTTTCCACTGCCTTCTTCTCGGTGGTGCTGTCATGGTTCCCTCTTTCCTTGCCCCCTCCTTGCTACCACGCTGAACAACATCACTATAGGAGATTCGATCACGACCACCAGAATTTTCTTTCTCACTATCAGATATGTCCCCCCATTTTTGGGGGATATTCATCACCTGCTTGAAGCCATTCACTCTAGGTGCCTGCTCAACAAGATTGTTCGGATCAACCAGCGCAAGACACTGAGGTTGTTCCACGAAATAAGGACATTCAAACACCCCTTTCTGCACAAGGTCTCCATATGATACAGTATCCTGCACACACAAACCAGCCTGCATTTTTCCACCTGAACTCATAGGGGGCTCATCTTCATCCATAGTGCCACCCCCATGAATCTTTTCAGGATTGCGCGAGCCCTGCCCTTTCCCCTTCCCAGACGCGCTTCCACTATTCGCACCAAGAGTTGCAATACCTACATCCTCACTAGAGTTCAGTGCAGAAATTTCAGTAGACCCTCATCCAGGAGACAAAGCAGGATAAACTTGATCCAGTCCCATTTCTAGTTCTTCATTTTCCAGGCAATCAAAACAATTCCAAACCTCAATGCCCCCCACTCGCTGTGTAGGAGTTTCCTTCAGCCCAGAAGAGGCCCTCACCCATCCATCCGTTTCAACAGATCCCCCTCCTTCCTGCAGATGTCCAACCAGGGCCTCCTTCCCCCCCAAAAATGCCACATCCTGACTCCCACTGTGCAGAGCATTCACCAGATTTCCTGAGCTGGGCACCCCAAGGTCCCTCCATAGTCTCCCAAACACTGTGTCAACACCCGGATTCAGAGGATCCTTCACCATTCCAAAACGTGAACCATTTGTTGGGCTGACAGATACTCGACATGGCCTCATCCTCACTGCATTACCCATGTACTGCTCCCTATGCAGAGAGATAGGATCTGCCACAGCCGCATCCTTAGGAGCTGAGACCACCTGCGGGATCACCCTTCTACCGCTGCACTCATCCTTCTGATGCCCAATCTTGAAGCACATAGAGCAGTAATGAGACCAAGATTCAAAGACAACCGATTGTTTATATCTAAACTCCTCACTCACAGCAATGAAAAATGATTCAACAGACGGTTTGGATAAATCTACTTCAACGCATATTCTAGGCGAGACCGGGTGGCATATAGCCCTAGTTCTAATGTACGAACACAGATATCGGCCAACAAGATTCCCAATCATGCGGATGATAGAAGGGTTTTGAAAAGGAAGTGGCAGTTCCGGAAGCCTTACCCAAATTGCTGCGGTCGGTGAATCACGCTTCATGTGAAAGTCATAGGACCATCGGAAGAGAGAAAACCGGGAGCCATCACAAGTACGCGGGGCGGAGGACCAAGCCACAATCAGATCCTCTTCCGACTCAAAACGCACCATTATGTGCTTTGCATCAAGAAGACCCACCATGGCGCGCTCTTGTAGATTCCATGATCCAAAGATGAAACGATCAAAATGATCTACGGGCGGGCGTCGTTGCTTGAAGCGAGCTATCAACGTCAGATTCATCAAGGAAGAAGCATTAGTGAACTCACGGGCCGAAACCGAGAGCTGCGGAATTCCGTCGTATAACTCAAGAACTTTGGGGGAAAGTGAAATTTTCGGGAAAGAGGGAAAGAAATCCAGATTTGAGAAGGGGATAAAGCGTTGAAGGGGATGTGGGAATCCCTCCTCCGCCAAGGGAGGATGGATCGGTTCGGTGGCCATCAGGGGGATTCCTGTCTTACATTTCATTCTATGAGGCATACACCCTATGCACCACTTACAACTTTTTTGTAGTGTATATAAATCCCCTTTTTATACATTTTATCAGGAATAATTTTTTTTAATGGTATGAAAAACACCTATTCATGGGTATTATGATTTAAATATTTCATGTGGTATGGGGCACTTTGGTATGTTTAAAGATTATTTTCTTAAAAAATGTTCTTAATGATTATCTTTGAACCTCACTTAATTTTGTGATTGTCAACTTCCTCTTGTGAAAATCACTTTATTGTAATAATTTTTCATTGGAAATTAACTTTAATATCCATATTCTCACACAATGGACATTATTATTGCCTAAAATGTATATCATTTTACATACTATTTTCTCTTTGGAAGTTTTTTGATTAACTGTGGAATTATAGAAAAATGTATATCCTATATTAAATATCGATACATTTTCATAAGGAAAATTGTATATTAAATATAGTAGGAATGATTTTACACATGAAATACATGGGTTTAGAACCATTTAAGGCAAGCCCTATGAGTTGGGGACCAGTTATTGGAATCCCATCGATGCATCGGTAGTCTCATGAGATGAATTAATAGGAAAAATTGGAATAGTTTAAAATGTATCTTGATAGTAAAGGTATCATGTTCCTAGGAAACAATAAGGTCGATAATTAAGAATTGCCTTTATTTATAATTAAATTATTATTTATCCATGATATTTTTTCTTGAAATATTTATGGATGTATTACATTTTCTGTTTATTGATCTGAAGGCATGTGTTATCAGTTCCTTACCTTCCCATATTGATATTACCTTATCTAGTTATTTGAATAGAATTGTGTTATCTATTTTTAACATTGATATGTTAATTTATTGCTATTGATTAACTATTTCTTCCACTTTACTTTCCGTTACTGAGTATTTGATCTCACCCTTACTATGTTTCCTTTCCCAAGGTTATGAAGAAGAATCATTTGAATAAGCCTTCCAGGATGTTATTTATTTATTTTTATTATGTATCCTATTTTTATTTCTAATTTCACAATGTATTATTGGTATCATGTATGTAATATATATTTCCAAGAATACTAAACTGAATGGTCCTTCCTTATTATCTTACTTGTAATAATGCCAATGTAATAAAATAATGCACAATATTTTGGATTCTGGGGTTGGGGTGTTACAGTTGGTATCATAGAAAGTTTAGTAGAAACCATGAAAAATAGATTTAGAAAACATATATTAGAGAGAATATCCCTAAGATAGAAATTTAGGATAAGTATACAAGAAAATCCTAGAATATTGTTAAGGTAGATATTATGTGGGTATTCCTAGAAATAAAACCTTATTTGGATACTACAAGTGGACATTATTCTGGAACAGATGTATCTAGGGGTAAAAACACTAAAAAGCTATCTCGAGCCAAACATGGGATAACCCGGTACACGACAATGGGTCTTACTTCACACCAAGTATGACACTCCAGGGGGATATTCTTATGATAATTCATATTATTTTTACCTTCTATTCTGATGGATTTAAACATAAACATTCCCTCAATGTCACCAAAGTTATGATTTATGATGCTTGAATTTTTAATTTATATTGAGTGTTATACTATATTTGAAATCCTGATTTTATGACAAAATCTGGTATATGACATTTTTTAGAAATGGAGTCTGAAATAATGAGTGGAATTAATACTCATGTAAAATGTATAGATTGACCTACTGATGGAACTAATACATTTGGTATTAGAATAGATAAAATTATTGTAATATTGGGTAAAATTAATCAGTTAATGGAAAATAACCTTTCCTAAATGGATCAGCCTATTCCATAGATACAATTTCTTATACTAGTTTACTTTATGTAGTTGAATCCCCCATTGATTAGTGGGACTACTAATCCAATTTTAGCTGAGCAAAGGATTAAGTCTTTGGAGAAGATATTTATGGCCTTGGAATGTAGTGAAAAGGAAAATGTTATAGTTGCAGTCTATTGACTCCATGGTAATGGTGATCAATGGTGGTTGTTGATCCAGAATACAAGGGAGGAAGAATAAATTAAACTCATTAATGGGGGACATTTAAGGAGACATGATTTGATAAATACTTCCCTTGTGATAATAAAATAGATGAGAAGAAAGTTATTTATCTTAAACAAGAAGGAATAAAAAGTGTTTCATATTATGAAGGTACATTTACATAGTTATCCTAGAATTAGATGGATTATATATGAAATAGTGAGGGTAGAATTGATCACTTCATTGAAGGTCTTAAGCCAAATCACAAAAGGGAACTGGTCTCTCTGACTTTTTCATCATACGAATAAATAGTTTTATGTGCCATCAATAAGGAGAATAAATTCTCATGGTCCTATATATTTAAAAAAACAAACAGAATAAGAGGCTTATGAATATCATGATAAAGTTAATGTGTCAAAGAATAATAATGGAATTAATCAATTACCACCTTGTGAGAACTATGGAAAAAATAACTTTGGTAAATACTTAAAGGGACTAAGATTTTATTTTAAGTGTGTAGAAAGGGGCCATTATATTAAATAATTAAAATGCAAGAAGGAAAATAGATGATATTCAGTGTTTCTACTATAAGTATATGGGGTACTGCTAAAATTAATTCCCCAAGAATCATGTGAATTTGCTATAGTAGAGCCCAAGGGGAGATGGAAAAGAGTATGTGATCACTGTGGGAGAGGTTAAAGTGCCAAATTATGTGGTGAAAGTTACATTAATTCTATCTTAAAATTTATCTAATGCCTTATTTGATTCTTGATCATTTCACTCTTTTATATCTACCTAGTTTTCTATGAAAATTAAATATTTCCCCTTTGATTTAATAAGGGAGTTCAAAGAAAAAACTCCTAAGGGAATTATCATTTCAATAAACATGTTTCAGTCATTACCCATTATGACACATAAATGTACATTATTTTTTGGCCTTATAATCATACCTATGGTTTACATTGATATAATCCATGGTATGAATTTTCTCTAAAAAATATGATGTAATGATTTATGGAAGGAGGATGAAAATTAAAATCTCTGAGGATGTTATAGAATCCATCATAATTTGCGCATAATCTTTCTCACCTGGTTCTAATTTTGATCCAACCTCGATAGCTATACTAAATGAAATACCTAGAGAAGAAGAAAAAAAACCTTGGGAGGAAGAAGGTAATCTTAAAATCTAGGATTTACATGTTGTGTAAGAATACGTTGATGTATTTCCTGAGGATTAACCTAGACATGCCCTGGAGCATGAAGTTGAATTTTCTATTGATTTAGTCCCCAATACAATGAAAATATCAAAGAATACCTATAGAATGGAAACATTGGAATTAGTGGAATTTAATAAACAACTAGATGATTTCAATAATAAGGTATTTATTCACCCCAGTGTTTCACCATGGGGATCCCATATCCTCTTTTTTAAATTTAAATATGGATCCATGAAGATGTTAATTTATTATAGGGAAATCCATGCTATTATAATAAGTAATAGGTATCATATTCCTCACATTTATGACCTGTTTTATCAACTTCACAAATCCTAATATTTTTCAAATATTGATCTTCATTATGGGTATCACCAATTATGAGTGAAGAAGTAGGAAATTCTGAAGATATCTTTTTGAATGAGGTATGGACATTAATATTTTATAGTAATGTCATTTGTATTGACTTATTCACCCTCTATTATTATGGACATAATGAAAAAAGTATTAAAGGAATATCATGATGATTTTGTTGTGGTATTCATTGAAGATATTATGGTGTATTCTAAAATCTAGGAGGACCATGACAATTACTTGCGGTTAATTCTTAGGACTCTTATAAGGGTAGATTTATATGGTAAATTTAGAAAGTTTGATTTCTAGATTCAAGAGGTTCCCTTTCTTAGACATATTTTTTCTAAGAATGAGATATCAGTTGATCATACAAAGAAAAATGCATTCATAAAATGACCTACACCAACAAACATAACTGAGGGGAATAGTTTCATTCATTTTTTTGGTTACTATTAGAGATTAGTTCGGAAATTTCCAATATTGGCTAACCCCTTAACCAAGCATACACGTAAAGGGGATAAGTTAGTCTAGGGAAAGGAATTTGAATATTTATTGATGAACTAATGGTATGATTATTCAATGCTCTGATTTTGAATCTACCATCTAGGAGTGAAGGATTTGTCATATATAGTGATGTATCAAAGAAAGGAGTTGGTGTTTTCCTAATGAAAAATGACAATACTATTGAATATGAATAAAGACAATTGAATAATCTTGAATAGAACAACCCAACCCATGATCCGGAATTAGCGTCCAAAATCATCACATTGAATATATTGATACATTATCTCTACGGAAAAAGATGTGAGATATACACAGACCATAAGAGCCTGAAATACATCTTCTCAAAAAAAGAGCTCAAATTGAAACAATGATGATGGCTTGAACTACTGAAATATTATGATTACTCAACACACTACCACCCATTGAAAGAAAATCAGGTTTCATATGCTTTAAGTAGGAAGGATCATGGAGTTCTAACCCAAATGAGGATTGAGAATGATTGTTTGTTTATAGATCTAGAAAATATGGATATGGGAATTTTTAAATATGGGGAGACATCAGTCATTTATTATATTATTGTAAAATAATATTTATTTTATATGATAAAGAATTCCCAATCTTATGATAACGGATATTATAGTAAAATTAAATGTGTGAATGATGGAAAATTAGTACACATTGTTTGTGAGGATGGTGTTCTAAAATTTGAGAAAATGATACTTGTTCAATATATACCTAATCTAAAAGGGAATTTTTGGATGATTTCCATAGCTCAAATATCCCTATACATCTCAGGAGAAAAAATATGTATAGAGGCTTGAAGGGACATTTTTAGTGGGATAACATGAAGGTGGAAATTTATGATTATGTATTCATATGCTTGGTTTTTTAATATGTTAAAGCTTGGAGACAGTATCCAAAAGGATTCCTGAATCCTCTTCATATTCATGTGTGGAAATGTGATAAAATTACTATTGACATTATCATAGGACTACCAAACACTCCTAGAAGGAATGATGCAATATGGGTTCTCATTGATCGACTAACAAAATATTCTCATTTCCTTTCCATAAGAAAATATACTCCACTTGAGATACATGTAAGGCTCTACACTAATGAAGTTATAAGACTTCATGGTACACCCCAATCAATTTTTTTCTGATCGAGATCCCTATTTTACATCAAAATTTTGGAAAAGTATTTATAAGGCTCTCAACACTAGGCTTTATTTGAGAACTACCTACCATCCTCAAGCTGATGGATATTTGAAACAAATATTCCAATTATGGAATATAGTTTGAGATTATGCCCACTCGACTATCAAGTTATGTGGGATGATTACTTACCTTTGGTAGTGCTTTTCTATAATAATAATTTTCATTCAAGTATTCAAATAGTGTCATGTGAAGCATTATATAGAAAGAGATTTCATACTCCAACTTGTTGGGATGAATTTTGTGAATAGAAACTTGTCGGCCTAGCAATTTTTGAAGAGATTGATGAAAAATGTAAAGACTATTGAAGCATATATTAAATCCTATGAAAGTATGAAAAAGATTTATGCTAATAATCAGAGAAATGATTTAGAGTTCTAAGTGGGAGATCATGTTTTTATGAGATTATCTCCATGGATGGGTGTTATCATATTTTTAATGAATGGAAAACTAAGTCACATTTCCAATAGACCCATATAATTTATTAAAAGGGTTATTGTCATTCCTTATCATTTTTCATTGTATCCAAATATCTCAAAGGTTCATGATGTGTTTCATGTATCTCTACTAATAAAGTACATGCTTAATCCAACACATGTGTCCCCCTATAATGAAATTGATTGGAAACTTGACCATTCATATTGCAAATAACCCATCTAAATTCTTGATACCAGAGATCATGTATTGAAAAATTGGATGACTCATCTAGTAAAATATCTCTCGAGAAATCATAAAATAGAAGAAGCATCATGAGAACCAGAGGATTCCATAAATGATAACTACCCACATCATTTTTAAGGTAATAACCCAAAAATTTCAAGGTTGAGATTTTCTTAGGGGGAATAATGTATCACTCTAATACCTTTCTATATTTTCCTTTAGATTTTTTGATAGATTCAGAATACACACAACACCCGATTTAAAAAAAATAATTAATCACATTTTTCAATATCTATCAAATAATAACACTTTTAAAGAGTTTATATAGTAAATTTATATATTATATATCTAAATAGATATTTTGACGCTCATTTAATATATTTTTTATAGGCGTGAGATTAAAAAATCAATGTTACATATAAAATACAATATTTTTATAAAGGTAGGTTGTCCGCTTTTTAATGAAAAACATATTTTAAATATAATTTTTGAAAATTAAATAAATTTAATAGTAAAAAATAAACTTAATATTTGAAACATAAACATTTAAATTATATTGGGTGAATTTTTGGTTTCTTTCTGTGAAGATTCATTTTTTAATGAATAGTATAGGTGCTATATTTTAGTTCAAATTTGCTTTTTATACAATTTATTTATAAAATTAAATTATGTTTTTGATTGTTTTTAAATTTAAATTAGATAATATTTTTATCAATTAATCTAATTTAGGTAATTTATATCAATTTCACTATGAATTTGACTATAAAAACCTAGCAAATTTTTGGATGTTTTTACCTAAAAAACGTACATTATCATCCTGTCTGTGGGATTAATTTTAAATTAATTTCAGCCAATTATATGGTTTTAATTAAAAATAGGATTAAATGATTGTAATCTGAATAATTTATAATTTAAAATAATTTCAACATAGTTTTTTACAAAAAATATTAGTGAATGTAATTAAAATTAGTTACGATTATTAAGGTAAAATCAAGCTTACTAAGGGACTAAACATCTATCTTAAGGACCCAAATGTGTTTTAAACTTTTCAAAAATAAATTTTATTGATGGATTTGGACCCTAAAATACATTATTATATTGAATTTTAGTAAAAAAGATATTGGTGGGGTTCGTTTCTTCCAAAATATTACAAGAGTGTCACTCCACCTCCACTATAAAAAGGCCTCATTTCCTCCCACTTCCTCGCAACTCTCAAAACAATTATGTTCAGACAAGATCCTCCCAATTCACTCCCCAAATCCCTAGCTTACTTGTTGAATCCTCCCTTTGGTAAGAAATCAATCCAACTAAACCTTTCAGTGTAAACCAAAAGGAGTTTCTTGGTTAAGTGGTAAAATCATTCGTAAATATCTTTAATTTTATTTCCATTATCCACCCCCTAAACTCTTCTAATTCCATGTTTATATGGAAACTATAGCATCTTTAATATAATATTATAATTATATTCTAATATTTTTACCTACACTTAAACACACTTCCATCTAATAGATAACGAACATATTGTTTGCATATACGGTGAACTACCACCTCACGAAATGATGATTATTCTTTTTTCCTTAAATGCCTCTCATGTTGGACATTATGATGAAAACACTATCTATATATGATATTTATGATATTTATAATGTCTTTATTCTTTTTTATTTTTTTTGTAACACAAATCACTATACATTCCATTTTGTGAAAATATGATAACATCATTTTTGGAAATGTGGACTATCTCCCCCTCAAAGTGTTGTGACTCGTTCATGCAATACATGGAATGTATAAAGAATAGTTTTAATAAACCTATGTAAATATATATAACATAGATATGATAATGTAATTATAATATACATATTTTTTTATTTACTTTCCATTCTTTTAAATATAAAAATGAATTAAATGTTGTGTTCCTGCGTGCAAACGACCTACTACCTCTATGAACAGTGAACTTCATTTATTTTCTCCAAATACTATGGATTATTCTAAATACATATATACTGAATATATAAGATAATTAAATCATTTATTTAGTTTTTTATATGACTAAATCATGACTTATGTAATAGTAACAACAATTAACAAGTCAAAACATACTTGAGTGAACTAGGCAATTAACACCAGAAATGGTTAAATAATGAAATAATGAAAACAAAGAGATAATAAAATATTATAAGAAGTTAATATATGATATCAGTAAAAGGGTTATGGTTCTAGTATAAGTTATTGACATATTTGTAACCACTATATAGATGTATAAATACCACAGAACGAAAGGAAGGATAAGTTATGTTATTCTTGTCTTACATTTCTTTTAGTGAGGCATACTCCATATACACCACTTACGTATTTTTTGAAGTGTATCTACTACCCCTTTTATAAATTATATCATAATAATTTTTCTTTGAGGTATGAATAACTTTCATTCATGGGGATTCTGATTTAAATATTTCAAGTGGTATGGGACACATTGGGTTGTTCAAATATTATTTTCCTCAAAAACAATTTCTTAATGATTATCTTTGAAATCTCACATACTTTTGAAATTGTTAACTTCATCTTGAAACAATCACTTTATTGTAATAATTTGTAATTTTAAATTATGTTGAATGTCACTATTCTCACAAAATTTATATAATTATTTCCTAAAATGTATATCATTTTACATATAGCGTTCACTTTGACAGTTATTTGATTAACTGGGGAATTATTGTAAAATTTGTATCTTATATTCAATATGGATACATTTTGATAAGAAGAACTATTTATTAAATATATGAAGAATTATTTGGACATGAAATAAATGGGTTGGAGACCATTTATGGAAATCCCTATGGGTTAGGTTCCAGTTAATGCAGGCCCCTCAATGCATTGGTAGTCTCATGAGATGAATTCGTTGCCCAACTAGGAAATGTTTAAATTATCTCTTGATGGTAAAGGTATCATGTGCCTAGAAAACATGATTTATGATAATTAATAATTTCATTTATTTATAATTCAATTATTATTCATTATATTTTCTATTGACATATATATGGATGAATTAAATTTTTAGTTCATTGATTTAATGGCATGTGTGGTCAGTTCCTTAACTTGGCATATTCATATTTAATTATCTAGTTATTTGAATGGAATTGAGTTATCTGTTATTTACCTTACCATGTTTATTTATTCGGATTGATTCATTATTTCTTTTTCATAACTTTCCCTTACTGAACATTTGAGTTCATCATTATTTTTTTCATTTCCCCAGGTTATGAAGATGAATCCTTTGAATAAGCTTTCAAGTATGATGTTTAATTATTTTTATTATGGATCATGTTTGTATTTCCTATTTTTCAATGTATTATGGGTATCATTTATGTAATATGGCATTCCAAGAGTGATAAACTGAACAGCCTTTTTGTATTTTTTTCCTTCTAATCTTGTGAGTGTAATAAAATAATGCATCATCTACGGGCTTCTGGGGATGGGGCATTATAAAACATCCATGGAATATAATAGAATCAAGATCCAAGGAGCTCATCCATGGAATACAATACCATTTCAATTAATCATCCAATTCATAACCATTCACAATCTATGAGTTCATTAAACCCATATTCATATATCTCATATAAACAATTTATCCATTTTAATAGAAATAAATCACATGAAATGGAGAAGAACATTATATTATAAATTCAATTCAATTCATTCCCATAAATTACAAATGAATAGGTAAATCAAGGTGTTCACAACTTTATATAATTTATGTAATTTTTATTCAAGCTCCCACTAAAATTGGCAAGCTCATACACACGCAACATAATGGAGTTACATAGGGAAAATTCATAGGAACACCACATGGATAGCCTAGGTTGGGGTTAAGGACCTCAAATGGTAAAAAATAACTAAAGATAAACAAAACAGGTTCTAATTCATTCAATGTAAGCATTCAATTAATTTTAGGGTAAACTTCTAGAATTATGGCATGCGAGAAAATGGAAACAATTCTTATAAAACAAAAAAACATGAGGTAGAGGTACATACTACCTACCATAGGTTTATTGTAGAACACTCGTCCAGTATCAATCTCTAATTTTTTTTAATCAAAAGAAAGATGAATAAAGGATGAAATGTTGATGAAATCCAACAAGACAAATGGTGTTCAATTCAAAGCCTGGATAGAGAAATGGTGTCCATGCCATTTATTTTACTTAAAAAGTGTGATCCCAAATTGAGGGACAACTTTTAGAAATAAAGAAGGAAAGAAAGTGGTTTTTAAGAATTATTTAAGGTAAATTTTGTACTTTCCCCTCAAATACCAAGGCCACATTTTTTTATCACATGGTTGGACAAACTATGCACTAACCGTACACCCTTTCAAATATCAAGGGTGACCCCACACAATCACGGATTATGGTTAGTCAAACATTTCCCTAAATGTGTGCTAAGACTCTATTGAAAATTATAAACACCATGCATAGGTGTGCCCTGAGCATGAACAGTTTCCTCTAACCTTGAGGCCTCCTATAGTTCATTATCTAAACCCACGTGATTTCTTCTAATTGTGTAGCGTGGGTCATACAATTTCTAAAAACCATGTGGCCCAAATGTTTTTCTACAAAATCTGCGATCCATGCTCTGAATAGTCTCGATCCACCCCTGAAAATTTCAGGACCTCATTAGGTACAAACACTAGATCAAAAAAAAGAAGTTCCCCAGAAATTAAAATATTTCTACCTCCTCAAAAAACCTAGGATTTTATAATATTCCCCCATTAAATTAATTTTTCCTTGAATTTCCATTTCAAGGGTGGTCAAGAATCTCTTGATAATAACATGGGCCACATAACAAGTACGTTGGACTCCTGCTCCCAGGTTATATCTTGTAAACAGTCATATTGCCATAGCCATTATATTAGAGGAACAAGTTGACCTCAAAGACCCATAGAGATACTATTAATGAAATTAATATGATGGTCCTAAAAGGATGTATTATATTATAGCTCCACCTCATCTGGATACAGAGGTTGAGATGGGTCTGAGTGATAATAGTGAAACTGAGATAATTGTAAGATGTCTTGAAAGAATCGGTACCTCTGATGTAACTGCAACTAATATGATACTAGCCTAAATCTCTCCTTAATATCAAACATCCCAACATATATTTGGGTAAGTTTAACCTATCTCCAAATCAGTCTGTGTCCCAGCCTTAGTGAGATATGTAAGAAAACTAATCCTTGACCACAAACTCTAGAGGTCATTGAAGGTGATCGACATAAAATTTATATCTAGACTCTGCAGTATCCATCTAATTTCTAATCAACTATAACTTATATAATGTCTCCTTCATGAAACTAGGACCCAATAAAGCTACATATCCTACCTCTAACCAATACAGGGATTATTGGGATGGAGAATCGTACAAAGCCACAAATGGTTCCAACTATAAAGTCTCCTGATAGTTATTATTTGATGTGAACTCAACCAGGGGTATATTCCTCCCCCAAGAACCCCCAAAATAGAGAACACATTATCTAAGATTTTATTTCAGAACCATTATATTATACTCTGACTGGCCATTAGTTCGTGGTTTGGATTCCATTCTTAGAATCTCTTGGATACCCAACACCCTCTACGAACTCTTATAGAATCGATATGTAAATCATTTATCCCTATCTGATAAAATAGCATGAGGAACCCCGTGAAGGGTTAAAATATCATGGATATAAAATCTCCTAATATCATTTACTAAGAAGGTCTCCCTGGTCGGTAGTAAATAAGAAACCTTCGTGAGACTGTCCACAAAAAAATAGTACTCGTAGCTTGAGGAAACCTCAACAACCCAGTCATGAAATCCATCACAACATTATCTCATTTAAAATTTGGAGAATGTAAATATTGTAAAATCCCATATGGTCACTTGTGTTCTACCTTCACCTGTTGGAAAGTCGAACACCTCATGAAAAAACTATCCACCTCACATTTCATCTGAAGCCATCAATACTGGTAATGTAAATCATGAGACATCATGTTAAAATTGGGATGGACTTCCCAAATAGAGGAATGAAACACCCATAACATCTCCTAACATATGTCTACTAGAACCCAAATTCAACCATTAATACACATAATTTCGTCATCTCCAATGGTCTAACTATGAGGTGGGTCCTCTCCTACCACACACTCCCATAGGACTATTCACTCAACATTAGATAACTATCTCATCATCACTCTCTCTAGAATAGTGGAAGTCACTTCCAATGATGATATAAAACTCTTCCCAAGACTATCCTACACCTCTAAGTGAATCTCTGAGAACAAGTCAATAATATTTTATCCACTACTATCCTCTAAATCTACTTGTATATGATTCCTCCATCTTAGTACATTGGCCACTACATTTCCCTTTCTTGGCATGTAGGAAAGCTCGAAGTGAAAATACCATGGGTAAAAAACCCACCTTCGCTAGCTTAAATTCATACCATGCTATGTAAATATGAACTTTTGGATTTTACATTTCTGTATACCAAAAAATTCTCTCCAATTAAATAATTCCTACCAATGTGCAAGGAATGTACAATAGCAGCTAACTCAAGGTCATGTGTCGGGTAGTTCCTCTCGTGTGGACTCAACTACCAAGACCCATACACTGTGAATAATTCTTATTACATAATAACTAATCCTATCCTGATATTTGATTCATCATAATACACAATGTAGCTTTTTCTGGCTCTGGCATAATCAGGACCGGTGCTGAAGTCAGTCTACATTTCATCTCTCGAAAGGTTGTCTCATAGGTACCTAAGAATACAAAATTCACACATCTCTTAGTCAATCCCATAAGAGGTTCTTCTAAGCATGATAAGTCATTAATGAAATTACTATAATATCTTTATAACCCTATGAAACTCCATATTTCAATGATTTTCTTGGGCTACTCCCAGGAAACATCTTCTCTCACCATCTCTATACTAACCTATACTCCGATCTCTGAGATAAAATTCACTAGTAATTGAATCTTTTACATCCATAAGTGGCACTTTGTGGTAATAGAATATAATTGATACACTCTTAGTGTATCCAAAATGATCTCAAGAAGTTTGTCATGTTCGTGTCAATTATGCGAATACACCAAGATGTCTTCCATGAATACCATAAAAAAATCCAGATAACTATGGAAAACTCAGTTGATCTATTCCATAAAAACTAAAGGCATGTTTTTTGAGACCGAACGGCATAACCAAAAACTTGTATAAACTATAGCTAATATGAAAAGTTATTTGAGGTATGTATGCGGGCTGAATATGTACCAGGGGATAACCTTATCTCAAATCACCCTTTGAGAAAACCCAAGATCATCAGAGATGATCAAAAAGATTATCTATCCTTGAAAAAGGATACATGTTCTTAACCAATAATTGTTTCAATTTTTGATAATCTATAAATAGCCTGAGTATTCTATTCACCTTACCAAAACAATGACCGATGAGCCTTGTGGAGTGGTAATAGGTCATATAAACTCCTTTTCCTCCAAGTCCTTGAGTTATATCTTAAGATCATAAAAATCTATAATGGTTATTCTATATGGAGGAACTAATATTATTATAACTCTTAGAAATAGTTAAATAGAGAATTCCACCACTCTATTTGGAGGTAAACTAGAAACGTTTTCTTGGAAAACTTCTCTAAAATGATCAACCACTAGAAGGAAATTAGTCTAATGAATTCCTTGATCATGTAGATATAAACTAAAAATATGGATGTCATCTCACCTAGCCCATGATTCTAAGGTCTATCTCAGCTCTCCTGGACATCTGATTCTCCCTTGTTTATACAAACTCCACCCTTTAGTGATGTGAAGTTCACCCTCTGATGATAAAAATCAATATTGGGGTGATAAGAAAGTATCCATTATATTCTAAGTATGAAGCCAAACCCTATCATCTAGTGGAAAAAAAATATCCCATACAAAGTGACCCACCAACCTCAAGGGGTACTCCATACACTATTGTACACCCTTCATTCTGATACCCAATGTATTATAGAGTGTCATAACGCCATCAGAAAATAGAACAAAAAGACCAAGGCTTTCCAAAATAGGTTAAAATATGAAGCTATTAAACACAATTATATCAAAAATATCAGATACTAGTGTAGAGTAACCTAAATCATACAACTCATCATAGAAGATCTGGCACTATTCTCCTTAGGGGTAGGTTTTACAAAATATATATACCCTAAACTATGGCCATGTAAAACAACCTCACTACCTATATTTGGCCCAATATGTTGTCTATGTAAAAATGGTTCATGGATTCATCATCAATGACCACTACCTTGGAATGAATGAGTGTAACTACTCTAGCTCCCAACATGACATGGAGCTATGAATCCCGCTCCTGAACATAGAGTTAGATTCAATTCCCTTCCACTGACTAGTAGAGGGGAGGACCTACAGAACTGCTATATATGTCCCATATTTCTGCATGCTCAACAGTCGATTGGGATAATATAACATTGATTCCTCATATGTACCCGTCTCACACACTGATGATAGAATAAAACAATACCAACACTAACAGCATGACTGGTACTCCCCTAAAGAGAAGTTTCATGAAAGTACTTCATGCCACTAGAATATGAACCACTAGATCAAGATGTTGAACTGCCATACTCTTCACCCCCATCTTCCAATAGGTTCTACTCAGTAATAAGTTCTTAATTATTTATCTCTATAATTTTTTTTAACTGGAACACATTGACCTATAATCAAATGACATGCTTGGGACCTTCCTCGAAGTGTCTCGTCATCGATGGATCCTTAGAAATGTAAATTGGTGGAAAATGCTCAATCTATATAAATCAATATAAATAATCTATAATAGTCATCATTTCCCACTCGAGACATATAAAATTATTTTCCATTTTATCTCTCAGGGTATCAAGAAATAATTAATTGTAAAACATGGATTGGAAATCCCTCCAAACCATATCCAAAATCATATCAGCCTGGTTCCAGACATCCCACCAACACTTTGTGGGTCCCCAAAGAATATATTTTGTGCACTTAACTCTCATCTTAGGAGGTGTATCTAGATGATCAAATATCGAAAAGATAGTATCAATCCATAACTCAGTAGCAAGTGGTTCTCCATTCTCCAAAAACATGGAAGGATGTTGCTGCTGGAAAAAATGCATCATCCCTTCAATAGACGAGGCAGGATGGAAGGATCCCTGTATGGGCTGCATAAATCAAATAAAACTCTCACTAAACCATGCCTCAGAACCCATATCTAGTAATACTAGTGGTTTCATAGCTAGAAAAATAGAATTTTCTACTAGAATCCCATGTCCCACCACCTCTTGATCATGGTTGTTAGCACCCTCCTGGCATACGACTTGAGGTGGTCATTGTGGAATGTCTATAAAATGTCAAACACGTGAATTAAAAAAGATCAATAATGTGAGTATTGAAGATAAATGTTTATGAAAATTTAAATACTTAATATAAATAAGATTCAACCCTCTTCTTGCTTCTAAATCCATGACTCGTTAATAGGAAACACTGTACAATGTACCAAAGACACTACCTAATTCCCACTCTAAATCTAGGTCTAGGTCAAGTTCTTTATTTCTTAATTTTCAATTTCATTTCAATAACTTATTTATTTCACTATTCTCATGAATATTTTATCCCAATGGGTCACCACTTCTAATCCATAAGGGCCCATACACAATAATAATCGATGTGTGGCATCCACTTGATCAAAACTATAACATGTTCTAGTCTATGCAACTAATGGTCCATGACTCAATGTGATATAATTGGATTCTTTGGGTTTTTGGTTTTGTCATAAGTATGAAAACACTATTTAGGTTATGGAAAGAACTATAAGTAACAACTACTTCTAAATTCACTACACAAATCATCTACCAAATACATGTTGTGATTACCCAACAAGGATTCATGTATCACTAATATGGGGGTGAATTAGTGATATTTTTTTTGTTTATATTTTATTTATTAAAAAACAACATTCACCTATTGTTAAATATTTTTTATCTACTAAAAAAATCAAACACATAAACACATGAACAAAAAAATTTAAAATTTTCACCACACAACAAGTGTATCTAGTCCTTGGTATGTTTCGAAAATAATCTTGTACCACAATATCCACAAGAAAACAATCCTTTTGTGTGGACTACAATGAGTACAATATTTCCTTACACTTGTGTAGCACTATGTTCAATACAATAGAGAATGTGATTCAAGTATCATGTAATGAAGTAATATTATTTTTTGTAACAGACATGTTATAGTTATTCTTGATCAACAATCACCATTGTGATCTTTCAAAAAAACATTCACTTTATTACCCAAAATATTTTAAGAACTTTCTATAATTTGTGATGACACTCAGTACGATTCCCAAGTATGATTGTTCAATATGAAAAATGTAACTTTGACCCAATATGACTTGAAACAAATTTGAACATACTTATTATTCGGTTCAGAATTACAAGTCTAATTTCTCAATACAGAACTATAACTTTGTCAAAATACCGCTTGAAACAAATCTAAACTTACTTCTTCATCAGTCCAGAGATCCCAATCTAGTTTCATAATATTGGAACTTTGATTTTGATTATCTCTCTTCTCCTTTATTTCTTATGTAAAAAAAATCTTTAAGAAAACACAAATCAAAAATTTCTTCTAGCTTAAATTACAGAGTTTCTCTCTCCATCTTCTCGAATAACGAAATTCATAGAAAACAAAAATTATGATCCTCCATTTATTGACATGAAAAATGGTTTAAGAGGGATTCTGAAAAGTTTTTCCATATTTATTAAATTTATTAAATCCTTAATCATCCTTAAATCTCGTATCTCTATATAAATTCTTCAACACATTTTTGAATCTTCAAATATACTTCATTTTTGGCTCTCTCTTTAAATTATTAAAGGCTTTAGAATTTTTACCAAATCTTAAACCTCATTCCGATTCTATTTTCAAAATACAATTTCTTCACAATGATAAAGTCATTTGGTCACTCCAATTTTCTTTACCCCCTAGAAAACAAATCAAAATAGAACATATTTCATTACATTTTTATGCACCATCAGAAAGACTATCTGCCCATTCCAATTTCCTTATTATGATGGATGAAAATTTCCAACAAAACTTTCTTCGTTATGTTTCTCTACACTAAATGAAATAAATAAAACATATTTATTCGCATTATGATTCATGGAACCAACTATCATTTTGATTTCATCATTATAATAGAGATTATTGATTTATTCAAGATTCATCAACCACTTCTACATATTCTTTTCTGAATATGATACCAAAGTAATTTCACCACTCAACTTCTTTATCTTTTTGGATTGTGATACGTATCAACATCATTCTCTAAAGACATAAATATTTTGTCTTTTATCCTGAAAAAAATCTAGCACCTTTGGTTTATCTCGTTATGGTCATGAAAACCTTCCCAATGTTTAAACAAATATTAATTTTATGATATGAGATACGAAATATTTTTCTTCAAAAAATTTCTTCATACAAAAACTTTTTCATGTATTAATGAATACCATTATGACTTTGATTGCATTGAAGATCAGATTTAGCATCATCTATCTTAGCCAGGAAAATATTATAAATTCCCTATCTTGCATCAATAGCTATCTTTTCTACTCAACTTGAATACAATTCTCTTGAATATGATTGGACTCACATTTTCTCTGTCTCGAATTCATAAGGATTGCATCACAAGAACTCTAAAACAATTATGATATTTTTTAAATAAAAATTACCAAAGCATCATAAGATTTCTGTTAGACCCTGATAGACTCTAAAGAAACATCTCATTATTATTTTCCCTTCACTCTAGGCATAAGGTGAGTATGATTTATTTAATATGATATTTGAAACCATTAATCATTTTAAAAAGTGATTTGATTTTATTTCCTTGACCAAGAAAAGAAAATACTTTTTTATAACTTTATTTTCAACTTCTTAAATCACCATCTGGCCAACTTGGTCCCAAAAATCTCCCCATTTGGATTTTGTTTTCAAAAAACATTCATAAAGAACACAAATTTTTAACCTAAATCTATAGATTACTTATCAATTATTATAATCCAACATTGGATAACTCAATGTAGGAAATAATAATCCTGGACATCAAAACCAAGTTGTCCAAAAGTAGTGACTCCATAAAAACAAACTCATCTTTCTCCTAAGTATTTATTCCTCAACTTACTTCCTGGTCTTTTCTTCCTCATCTATTCCACCTTAGCATTCTTCCTCATCTTTTCTTCCTTTTCTTTATTCCTCAGATTTTTTTTCTCATCTTATCTCCACTTATTAAACTATTCTGAAATACAAAAAAAAAAATTATTTCCTATAACCACTCCAACAAATAGTTAGAATAGTTCACAAACTTACATGT
Source organism: Viscum album (assembly GCA_963277665.1). Taxonomy (NCBI): domain Eukaryota; kingdom Viridiplantae; phylum Streptophyta; class Magnoliopsida; order Santalales; family Viscaceae; genus Viscum; species Viscum album. The sequence goes on along the minus strand of OY728127.1, from coordinate 1,224,569,590 downwards.
TTGATTCACATCGTACCAAAAAAATCCCCCTTTATGCATTTATTCATAAGGATAGATTTATGAAAAAGTTATCCCTCTTGAAAACACTATCCAAAGGTAAGATGAGAGAGGGGAAAAACACATACCTCATCATTGATGAGAAAGTGGTTGGACACCCATGTTCAAACTCAATTTATAAAAAATTCCCTTTGGAAATGTTCTTTGAATATTTCATCAACTTTTTATGATTTAGGAACATATTCCAACTTCAACTCATTCTTCTCAACATCATCCTTGATGAAATTATTTTTGATATCAATATATTTTGAATAATAATGTTTCACTAGATTCTTAGTAAAGTTGATTTCACTTTGATTATCACAACCCAAGAGAAAGGGTAACATTACTTCAATATGTATTCTAACATATTTTTCATCCACATAAGTTGGGTAGTGGCATGAGTAAAAGAACCACACTTATATCTCACTATGTTAAGAGTTACTGAATTTTGTTTATTTGTATTCCAACTTACACAACTTTTCACCAAGAGGAAAATACCACCGCTTTTTGATCATATATCATTAAATTTTTTTTCCAATCAGCATCTGAATACCGAAAAAGTTCAATAATTTTTGAGATATCATACTTAATTCCAAAATGTGTTGTTCCATTAATATATCTCATAATTCTTTTTCCAGAAAAAAAATTTTTTACTTTAGGAGAACTCAAAAAGATTGCACCTAAGGTAACAACATATACATTGTTGGGACAGGAGGTAGTCAAATATAAAAAACATCTGATCGGCTTTTGGAACTCTTTCTAATCAACTTCCTTTCCATCTCTATCATTTGGAAAGTTGGTTACCATTTAAATCGATGTGGAAATAGGTTTCAAATTTTCCATGTCGATCTTCTTAAGAAGTTCTTTAGCATTTTCTCCTTGAGAAAAAAACATTGTTTCTACTTTTGTGAAATTTGGAACCCAAGAATGTATTTCATTCCTCCCTTCATGGAATTATCAAAAAAATCATCTATTCACCAAATCTTTCAAAAGTTCTTTCATCATTCCCAATAAAGATAATTTTATCAACATAAGCAATTACGATGATGGAAAACTCCAAAATTTCATTAATGTAACTATTGTTATCAACTCTTCCTTTCTTAAAACTCATATTCTTTAAGAAAGTATCCCATTTAAAATACCATGAATTTGGATCTTGTTTTATATTATAAGAAGATTTCATTAACCTGCACACAGAAATTTTATCTTTACCAACAATAAATCAACATGGTTTTTCAATGAATAATTCCTCATCATGATACCCATTCAGAAATGCAGACTTCACTTACATTTGAAAATTTTTCTAACATTTTTGTGATATAATAGTAAGAAAAATTATGATTGTTTCTCACCTTCAAACTAGAGAAAACATCTCATAAAATCAACACATTAATTTTTTTTATTAATAGTTGTACCCAAATCTTTCTATCTTCCTTATAAATTCACTTTCTTCATTCATATTGTTCTAAAAACCCACTTTGTACCAATAATATTTTTTTATCTATATTAGGTTTCAGTTTCCATGTATTATTATTTTCTATCTAATCCAACTCTTCATTCTTGGGTTGAACCCATTTTGGATGCTCAAAAGCTTCAATCAAATATTTTGGTTAAACATTTGAATAAAAGTAAGTACGTGTAATATCATTTTGTGTTCTTATTGTTTGAACCATTTGATGTTAATCACCAATAATTTTCTAAGATTCCACTTTCTTATTTAGAATGGGATGATATTTTTGAGTTTTTTTCTCATCACTTGAAATAGTTATGTCTAATTCTTGTTATTGAGTTGGATTACCATTTTCAATATCCTTATCAGAATTGTTGACAAAACAATTGTATTCATATAAACTTATGTATAAACCTCAGTTAGTTTATCTTCCTAAACCTTTTCAATAACTTTCACATCAATAGAATAAAAAAAATTCATGTTTCTTTGTTGAAACATATATATCCCTTATTTCCTGATCATATCCTAAAAAAACCCTTCTTCGCCTCTCTGTTCAAACTTTATAAGGTTTTCACTTTTCTTATTTAGAATTCATGAACTCCTAAAAACTCTTAAGTGTTTAAAACATGTAATTTTTTCATAAAGGATTTCATCTTGAGTCATGTTTGAACATGGCCTAGAGAAACATCAGTTTTGAATCTATATAGTAGTACTTATGGTTTGCCTCCAATAGTAATGAGAAAGACAGTGTTCAAGTAACATAGTTCTCCCCATTTCCACATAACATCTATTTTTTTAGAAACCCAATTTCTTTGAGGTGTATTTGGTGAATTGAACTCATGAAAAATTCTATACTTCCCAAGATAAGATTAAAATTGTTCATTGTTATACTCACAACCATTACTAGTTGTTAGCTTCTTTACTAAACAGTCACATTCCTTTTTAGCTTTCATCCTGAAACATTTAACCGTTTTTAGAGAATATGACTTATGTTTCATATACATAACCCACATAATGTGAGTAAAATCATAAATTAATGTGATTAAGTACCTATATCCATTAGTTTATTGTTTTTCTTATTGAACCATAGATATCAGAATGAATAAGTTTCAGGGGTTGTTTTGGACAAATATCAACCTTTTTATGCACAATGTTAGTAATTTTTACTTTCTGAAAATATTAAAACCCCAATATCTTCTTCATAAAATATCAGGAAAACCATGGAAACTTTCTCACTTTTATAACTTTCTCATGTTTCTCTGACACATGTTTCCCATCCTTTTATTCCATAATTGATTTTCTTCCACCTTTCCCAGGTAATAAATGTTTTGTATTTCATCATCTTGAAATAAGTTTTATTTTGTATGTTGGCCTCTTGTGACTATTTTTACATCTTCTCTTCTCTTCTCAAAAAACACAAATCTTCTAAAAATAACTTTATTTCCTTCATCAAAGCGTTTTTAAACTCCTAGAATGTTTTTTAGGCCATCAATATACAAATATTTCTTGCACTTCAACTTTTCTTTCCTAGTGATGGATGATCCAACACCTTTTATTCTCAATGATTTTTCCTTTCCAAATGTCACCATTCTTTATTTGAAGTCATTCACTTTATTAGACAACTTTAAGTCCCATTTTATATGAGGAAAACACCCACTATCAAGAATCCAAGGTTTTTCTCCTTTTATATCTTTCAAAGTGATTTCAAAAACAAAATATTTTTCTTCACCCTTTTCATTCTTCATATACATATTCTAAAAATTGTTAAGAAACTTTTGTAGTAATTTTAAAAAAAATAATTAAACCCATGGTATGATTTATAGGTTGTTGACATATTTTAAAAATAGTTTCCTTGGGTTGGAACCTATTCTCAACATTTACATGTTTCTTCTAAACTTCATTCTAAGACTTCTTCTTTTAAGATGGTTGACTCCCCTTAAAACCATGTCTTCCATAACCTGTGGAATATTATTGTTGTTTTTGGTTAAACTAGCACATATTTTCCTTATTTTTATATCCAATAAAATGCCAGTATTATCCATAGAAACAGTATTTTCCTCAAAAACATTCAGATTTATCAATGTTGTAAGTATGTTTATCAACATCCTTCTTAAAGAAACTTTATTGACCAACAACCTATCTATTTTCGAAGGGAATATTCTTTTTCAGATCAGTTTTATTTTTAGCCTTATTGAAACCAAATTTAATAGAATAATATCTGATGACTGAATGTTTAGAAATTTCAAACTCAAATTTCTAGAAACTTTTGAATTCTCCACTTTGTTAATCATGGCCATGTACATACCTTTCTCAACTTTATTCTTCTCAGAAACAATTATAGACTTATGCTAAACATTAGAAAGTAACCTTTTAACACTTTTTAGGTTCCTCCTTATGAGAACATTCACCAGATTCAGAGATAGAGTTTTTGTAACTTATATACCTTTTTTCAGATTTATAATGTTTTTGTTGGAGAAGTTCCAACACTAGTTATTTCTTCTTCAACATTACTTCCAATTTGTTCATTAAAATTCTATTATTTCTCAAGATATTTATTCATATCATTAATCTATTCTAATAGCTTGAATTTATCATTAAGAAATCCTTATTGATTGTTTGATGTGAAAATTCATTTTTCATCATCTTAATTTATTTTTCAAGCCTTTCAATCTTTATCAAGCATTATTTACTTTGTTCTATAAGATGATACTCTAATTGGGATTCCTCTTCTTCAGAACTACTACATCCAAATTCTTCATTATTAACTATTTCAATAAATGTATTCTCTCCAATTTTTTCAAAATAATTTTCAGATTAATCATAATTATCTTCTTCTTATTAATATTTAAAAAAAAGATCTTCTTTTAGATTTTAAGAACACTTTATCTTTCCCTGTAGTAAAATATTTATCCCCATCACTCTGTTTCTTCCACAACCTTCTTGGCCTTCTTTCTTCTTCATCACTATCCTCTTATTTATCTCATCGAGGAAAATTATCCCCAAAGTGCCTAACAAATCCTCATTCAAATAACTACATGGGATGTTTCCCTTTATTTTTACATGTACCTATTTTTATATTTTTATAAAACAAAGATAAAAATTAATCAATATTTTTATAAAATTCATTTTCTGAGTTAGATCCAACAACATCATCTTCATCAAGAACCTTCTAAGACTTTTTATTCTTGGATGCTTTGAAATACATTTATCTATCATAATTTTTTTCCTTTCATAAATTTTTTCATTCTAATTTCATAATTATTGTGCATACTATGAATATGATCCAGAGAAAAAGTTTCTGGATCTCTATCTTCTAATGCGGAAACTTTGGCATAAAACTTATTGGGAAGGATTATTATGATCGTTTCAAAACTGTAGAATCTTCCAAATTTTCACTTAGAAATTTGATAGTGTGGAATATATCATTTACCCTAGTAAATAAGTCACCAACATATCCTTATTCACCTATCATGAGATAAACATACTTAAATCTCCACATTTGTACCTTTTCCTTCTATAATTTTGTATTGATTTAATAAATGTTTTTAAACTTATACTGTATAATATTGGTAGTGGAAACACCTTTCACTCTTAAAAACCCTCTTTTAGAAAGTGATGAGAGTACAACACTTTTATACTCTTCATTATTCTCAAGATTATTCTTATCGATGGGTGTAAGATGAACCTTGTCATCAATAAAAGTAAATCAATTTGGTATAACATCAAGAACATCATACCCAAGTGACATAAGATAAGTTATCACTCTATATTTCATAATATGATAGTTATTTCCATAGAATATTATAATCCCCTTATTGTTCACACAATTTATATTCTCCATCAAAACTCCTCTTTAAATATTTAGAAAAGAATTAATAGAGGAAACCTTTTCTATGATAACAATTGTGATTACTCAACTTGGATTCAAATATCACTTATAGTGGGAGGGGGAGAATCTATGGTATATTTTTCTTTTAATTATCCATTACTAATAAACTACATTCACCTCCTATTAATGATCTCTTTCTCTAGTGAGGAAAAATTAAATACCTTAGCACATGAACACAATAATTTACAAGGTTCACTACTCAATAAGAGTAGCTTGTCCTAAGTATGGTTTGAAATATTCCAATACTATAAAATCCACAAGAAAAAATCCTTTTATTTGGAATAAAATGAGTAGAATATTACCTTACACACATGTAGCACTATACTCAATACAATAGTGTATGTGATTCAAGTAGAACGTAATGATGTAATACAATTTTTGTAACAAAAATGTTATGGTGATTTTTAATAAACATTCAAAAATGTGATCTCTCAAAAAAAAACTAATCACTTTTTTATCGAGGGGATGGTAAGAAATTCTTATACTTTATGATAATACTCATACAATTTCCTAACCAGATTCCCAATTTTGTTTTTACAATACGGAAAATGTAAATTTGATTAAATATTGCTTGAAACAAATCTAAACATAGTTCTTCTTATATCCTAAAATCCAGCCTAGTTTCCAAGTCTAATTACTCAATACAAAAGTATAAATTTTTCAATGTACTACTTGAAACAAATATGAACTTAATTATTCTTCAGGGCAGAAATCCCAATCTGGTTTCTCAATATGGAATCTCTGATTATAATTTTATCTCTTATCATTTCTTTTTTCTATCCCAAAAGTACCTTTAAGAAAACAAAAACTAAAAACTTCTTCTTTCTTATGTTCTGAATATTATCTCTCCTATATTTTGAATAATTAAAGTAAAATAATATAAAAAATATTGTACTCCTTTTAAAGACATTCTAAAATGGTTTAAGCGGGATACTGAAAAGGTTTTCCCACTTCACAAAATTTATAGAATCTTTAATCTTCTTTAAATATTGGATCTCTCTTTTACTTCATCATCAACTTTTTGAATCTTTAAATATCCTTGATTTTTTGAACTATATTTGACTTCTTCCACACCTTTTTGAATCATTGAATCTCCTTTATTTTTGGATCTCTCTTTTACTTCTTCAATGCTTCATTCTTTATAACAAATATTCAGATTGATTCTTATTCTGATTGATGAATACAATTTCTTCATTATGAAAAAAGCATTTGTTTACTCCAATTTTCCTGACCCACATTCAAATAAATAAGAAAGGAAGATATTTTATAACATTTCTATACACCACCTAAAATATTATCTTTCTATTCTGATTTCTTTTTTATGATGGAAGCATATTTTCAACAATAGTTTCATCCTTACGTTTCTCTAAACCAAATGAATGGAAAATGACTTATAACATCTCATTATGATTCTGAGAACCAAATATCAATATTATTTCTTTATTAAAATTGAGATGGTAGATTCTTTCAATCTTCATCAACCGCTTCAACTTCTTCTTTTCTAAATATGATACCAAAGATCTTTCATCACTCAAATTCATTCTCTTTTATGATTATGATACTTATCAAATTAATTCTATAAAGACATAAATATTTTGTCTTTTGATTTGAATATAAAACATCACCTTCAGTTTATCTCATTATGATCAATAAAACCTTCCCATCCTTTAAACAAATCTGAATCTGATGATCAAAAACAAGAAAGCGTTTACATCAGCAAATTCCTTCTATTAAAAACTTTTTCTTGTAATCATGAATTCTTTTTGGACTTTGATTACATTAGAGATAAAATTTAGCATATTCTGACTTAGAAAAAAATTAATTTTATCTTCCCTATCTTCCAACAATATATTTCATTCCTACTCATCAGGAATACAATTATCCTAAATACGATGGGTCTGAATACAATTGACTACACCTTTCCACCCCTTTATTTCATAAGTCTTGTATCACAAGTTCATTAAGTAATTTTTTATCTTTTTTAAATTAAATTCGTAAAAATAATCATTAGATTTATGTCGGAGCTAGGTAGACTCTAAAGTAGAACCTCGTTACAATTTTCCTTTCACTCTAGAATTAATGTGAGTCTAATTTCCTGAATAAAATTTTTGAGTCCAATCACAAGTTTTATAAAGTGTTTTAATTTTATTTTCTTGACCAAAAAATACAATACTATCGATATGACCTTCTTTTTAGCATCCAAAAACACCATCTTTCCAACTTGGTCCCAACACATGTATATCACTCAAGGCACACTTAACAAATTCATGTAGTCAAGTAGTGAATCTTATATGTCCTAGGATAATGCAAGTTATGTGAATACTAATAGGTTTCTAAAATGATGCATGATATGGAAAGACCTCATATCATTAGATCATGATAAAATAAAATTCTCAGTTACATTCATAATTGCATCACAACTCAGGTATAAAACCAAATGGGGGAATCAAATCCACTATAATAGGCATAATCCATAAAAACATATTTCATTTTTGGAAATTTTGATTTTTTCTAGACGTGGGTAAGATACTCCAAAACATAGCCTATTAACAAATTACATTACCTTATTAATCCTTGTATATTGCCTCAAAATAGTAAATCCACCAGAAAATAAAATCATTTATACAACTTTATAACATCCGAACTCGGGTTCAACTAAATGGTTCGCTGATTCAGTGGGTAACATGTCCTCAAGTGTGCCTCCATGTATACTAAAGGTTACTGACTAGCAGTGAGGGCTTATGTTGTTTATTTGAGGAGACTATTCCATCATCTAAGAGCATAACATAGTGGTGTAAACATATCAATCAATTGAAAAATCATAATATCAATCACTGATACAAGATAAAAAAACCAGTAGAATATAATAATTAAAAAACCAAAATATATCATATATAATATGATGGTCAAATATCTATAACGTATGAAAATATTTATATAGGAATCCAACACTATAATGTAACAAAATACCAAAATACTAAAAAGTAACTATCTCTTGATTGCATCCTGATCCGTGCTCAGTCCGGTGCTCCCCTCCCCTAAGAAATGATCATATCATGAATTATATCATGGGTGTTTGTCCTAGTACCTACCTACTTCCATGATGTATGTTTGGGTACCCAATAGCATCTCAAAAAGGGTGTGAGATAACACTCAGTAGGCTACCACCAATGGTTTCTATAACAAATCCAGCTTGTATGATATAAAAAAGTATTGCATAAAATAGATCACATGTTTAATAGTAATGAAAGTAAAGTGTGATAATGTCCAGCCAAACATAGATCCTTGAAAAAAATGATCAAGCTCCCATAAACAGGGGTATTTGAGAAAATAAATAATAAGGTGTGATAACTATCCAATCTAAAAACCAAAAATGGGTACCCATACTCAGGTTATTTTTTAGTGTTTAAAAATATCCACATTGTTCATGTTGTGTAATCATGTGTATAACATCCACATCAGCCTATGTTGTGTAATACAGTATCATACCATGAAGGAATATATCCATGGTATTGAAGAATAAGGCATCCTTTTAAAGTCCCAAGAGAATCTCTATTGAAAATAAATAAATACATGGGTGGAGTCCAAGGATCATGTAAATAGACCATGTCAAATGTGAGTCTAAGTAAGCCAGATCCAAAGGGGTAGTAAGGCCCTTGGTATCCTATGAAACAATGATCCAAGGAGTAAATAGGTCCAAGACGTACAATACCATAAATAAGATCCATAGAGTGGAAACATCCATGGAATATAATGTAATCAAGATACAAGGATCTCATCTAAGGTATCCACTACCATTTCAATTAATCAACAAATTCATATCCATTTACAATCCCTGAGTTCATCAAACCCATAATCACATTTCTCATATAAATCATTTATCTATTAAAATAAAAATAAATCACATGAAAAGGAGGAAAATGAATAGGTAAATCAATGTGTTCAAGAACTTAGACAATTTATTTAATTAACATTCAGAATCCCATTAAAATTGATGTCCTCACATACACCCAATAGGATAGAATAACATAGGGAAAATACACAGGTACACACCATGGGTATCTTAGGTTGGGGATAACAAACACTAAAAATAAAAATAAAAATTACTAAAGGGAAACCGAAAAAGTTCCAATCCATTCAATTTAATCATTTAATTAATTTTAGGGGAAACATCAGAAATTCCGATGTGCAGAAAAATGGAAACAATGCTTATAAAATACCAAAACATAAAGAGAGGTATAGACCACCTACCATAGGTCCATTATAAAACAATAATCCAATATCGATTTATGAATTGATCTAAATAATAAGAAAATATATGAATGGGTGAAAAGTCAGTGTGAATCAAATTAGACAAATGGTTTTCAAATATAATTCATGATAGAGAAATATTTGTCAGTCTTATGATTTAGCTTCACAAGGGAGGTCCCAATATTAGGGGTGTCCTCTGGAAAAAAAGGCGGAAAAGAAATGGGATTTAAGAATTAATTTTTTTTAATTTGTTAGTTTCCCAAAAAATAACTGGTTCTCATTGTTTGGATGCATGGTTTTATAAACCATGCTCCAACTTTGTGCCCTTCTCTATCTCTAGGGGGAACCCTCATAATCATGGTGCATTCCTAGAAAACCCATGCGCCAACCATGTACTAATCCTCTACTAGAATCTAAATTTACCCAATATTGGTGTTCACCCCAGGATCAATGGTTTAATCAAACCATGTGACTTCCAATAGCCCTATTTACATCCCTACATGGATACTCCTAACTATGCAGCCTAGGGTGCATAGTTTCTCTTAACTGTGTGGCCCAACATTCTCTTCGACAAAATCCAATATTTGGTCTCCGAACAATATTCTAAAACCTCTAAAAGTTACGAAATATCATTAGGTGAACACAATAGACAAAAAAAGGAGTTAAACCAAAAATAATAGATCTATACCTCATAAAAACCTAGGATCTTAGATAAATATAAACAATCCCAAATAATAATTATATTAATAAATAAAATCTTACCACATTGAAATTTTTTGAATCATAACCCTAATGAGAGAACTAAATTCAATGTAAAATTTCAATACCATGAATATAAATATATTCATTATATAATATATTTTAGGTTAGTATACACCACAAAAATGAAAAAATTGGTGACTATTTCAGACAACACATTGAAATAAAATTGATATGAGAAAAATTGAGATGGGAAACTCTTACCTGAGTTACGAATTGCTTCGTAAATTATTTTAAACTCATTTATAATAAAAATTAAATTTATTAAAATTCAATACCAAAAACATATAAATACGTATATTATCATCTATTATCCACTAATAACATTTCGAAACACCTTTATTAATAATTATTTATGAAAATCCTCTTTTCTGAGTGTTAACTGTCTCAATTTTCTTGTAAGTTTCGATCATTGCATATTGATCATGATTTAATCATATATATAATTTTATCAATTATATTAATATATAATATATTAATTATATACATATTTATAGATATACTTAATATTAATATATTGAAATATGATTTACACTATTCATAGGGATGGTAAGTAATATGTACACATGAACATTGTTTTTACTTTTCGACGGAAGGAATGAAAGAAAGGTAAATAATATTTTGTATGTATAAAATAATTATTAAATCATATATATATATAATATACATATTCATTAAATATATCCTTATTACCTCCCATGTAATGTATAATTGAAAAAATGAATCACTCTACTTCATAGAAGCAATAGTCTACATGTACGCACGAGCGACGTTATCATTTTCCAACGAATTTGAACATAAGAAGGTAGATATGATATTATAATTATAGAAGTATAATTATTTCATAAATTTAATGTTTAAACTCTAAACCCATCATAATAAATTTCTATTAAATGTGGTAATAGAAAATTAATTATATCACTGCATAGATGAAATAGTCCACAAGTGCGCACAAGTGATAATTTCACATCCCATTTGATGAAAAAGAGGGTGAATATTGGTGGTTACATAATAATAATAAAATTTTTGTTTATTTATGAAACTAAATATATTATTTAATTATTAATACCATGTATTTAGAGTATATATAAGAACAAATAAATTAAAAGAATTCGGGTAACACGATTACCTCTTCTTCGGTAGGCCACCTTTGGATCCTTGATTAAAGACCCTTGTAATGGTATTTTAAGAACAAAAGAACCTATAATTAATTTTTAGGAAATTTTATAAGATAATTATGTTAGGTTTGGTCAATATATATGGCTCATAGTGGGGTAAATAAGAGAAAATAGGGGTGTCCATTTATATCTACGAGAGGGAAAAAACTTGGAATTTCTTAAAATATTAAAATATAATAAACCTATACTCAAGAAAAATGCTTCCAAACAGAAAAATATTAAATTTTTAGGTATTATAAGGTATAAATATAAACATAAAATAGAATTTTTAAAATTTTAATTTGTAATCTAATCCTAATCTCTTGGTTTAACCCATGATAAATTCATTTTAACCTTAGTCGTAGTAACAAGTTTTTACTATTTTTTCTATTAATTATAACGAAAAAATAAAGTTTAACTTATCATATAATATTAATTGTTTTAATTTGATATATGTAATACATTTTACCAAATTCAACTTATATAAGTGTAAGTATATAATTTAAAATTAAACCCAAAAAACACGATGAAAAGTTGTTTTTCAAAGAAAAAGTTTTCTTAAGTATATAAAGTTTTTATATAAAAAATCAATACAAAATGTATTTAAATTTAAAAAATTAGATTATTCATAATATAATTGAAATATTTATATTTTCAAAACCATTTTAATAAATATATATCATTTTAGATACTTAAACTAAAAAGTCAGTTTTCAATAAAAATCATTATTTTCACCATTCATTGAAAAATATATCTTTTTATATAATTATAAAAAAATCACCCTCAAATAATTTCTTCATGATGATTAAAAAATAGAAATTCATTTTTTTCAAATGATGTTTCTTAAAGTGGCAGAAATTAATTTTATAATTTTCTCACAAAATCAATAAAACACATTTTTTGAGGGAAACAATTTTTATAGCATATAATGACTTTACTAAAAAAATGAATACTTATTTATCAGTATATATCCTTTATCTAAATACTATCATACATAATTTTAAAATTTTGTTAATTACTACAAATTCCACCAATTTATCAGCTTGGTTATAATGAAATACCATATTATGGATCATTTATACTTGGGGTTCCATGTATCATAAGCTATCGAATAAATTAAATTTATTTATACACAAATATATCATAAATCTCAGGGTGACACAGCATACTCACCTTATAATCAATTTAAATCTTGAAATTAAACCACTTATGTTCAAATAATTGTGGATATCTATGTTTTATCACATTTCCATGTTCCCATTTAGATTCTTTGAATTTCTGATTCTTTTGAATAACTTTAACTAGGTGAGTAGTCTTATTCCAAATGACTATATCTCAATTATCCAAGATTTATACCTATTTTTCTTCAAAATAAATATCATGATCCATAGGTATATTCTTTGAGTATATTTAATTTTAAGGATCATGTATGTACTTCCTTAAGAGATATACATAGAATACATCATGAATTTGAGAGAGGTTTGTTGGAAGAACCAAGTAATAAGCTACCATTTCTACTCGATCAATAATCGTGAAGGGGAAAATATAAATGAAGGTCAACATTACCTTTTTTATAAATCTCATAAAATTCTTCCACAAAAAAACATCATAGGAATACCTTCTCACAAACTTCTAATTCAACATTTCACATATGATTTTCATCATAACTTTATTATCGACTATAAGATGACTTGATGTTCTATTAAATGCATTTTAATTTCTCTTATATTTAATTAACTAGATCAGGTACACTAACTTTATTTATCCAACTTAATCCCATCATATTGGAGTTAAACACTTCTTTCTATAGATGTATTCATAAGAAGTCATATGAATCCTCAATTGAAAGATATTTTTTTGAGATAACTCTACTAGAGGAAGGTTTTGATCCAAACTACCCTTGAAATTCGTATAAAAAGACCTAAAAATTTCCTTTAGGATTTTAATGGTTCTCTCAGACTGACCATCTATTTGATAATGATAATTAGTACTAGAACATAACTCTAAATCTATATCTTATTGATGATTTTTTCAGAACATTGAGGTGAACCTAGGATCTGGATCAAATAAAATTGAGATTGGAACTCCATTAGCTATTACAACTTCATAAATTTATAGTAAACTAATATGTATAAGAGATAAATATTCTATAATTGAAATAAAATGAGGTGTTTTTGTATGGAGTTCAACAAAAACCCATATATCATTTTTTCCACTAGATTTTTTGGGGAGTCGAGTGATGAAATACATTGTAATGATTTCCCATTTCTATTCAAGTATAGTAAATAATTGTAATATCACTTCCCATGTTATCTCACTAAAAAAACTCGTTCAGATCTCAATACATTATCATACTTCTATAATGAATATAGAATGATGAACTATGTAATTTATCAAACATCTCCTTCTTTAGCTCTAGTATTTAAGGGACACAAACTTGATTCTTAAACATTTTCATTCTATCATAAAGACGGTTGAACTCTGGAACATTTATCACCTTCATAATCTACACTTTATCTTACTTTTGTGCCTATTTAATATTCAAATAAATAGATGTTTGGGCACACATTTGTGGAAGATAATATTTCTCTCCTTCCTTCAAGATTCCAATATCAATCCTTTGTAATTACATAAATATTTGATCTTTCATGATCCTCATCATAAATAAGCTAACATGATCCTTTTGTCTCAAACCATGGGCCTCCTTGTTCTCTTTCCCAGGGTGGTAATTTATTGAGAAGACATAATATTTTATCAACTAAAACCATCTTCTTTGGTGCATATTCAAATATTTTTGAGTGAATATATACTTTTAACTTTTATGATTGGTATATATGACATACCTTCCTCCAATAAGATAATGCCTCCATATATTTAATGCAAGAAATTATTTCCACTGAATCCAAATCACGAGTTGGATAATTTTTCTCATTAACATTCAACTATTGTGAGGAATTATATATTTTCATGTCCTTTTTTATGAGTATGTGTCCATGTACCTTCCTTGATGTATCAATATATATAACAAACCCTTATCCACTAAAGGGTAGTGTATGAACAATTGTGATGACTAAAATTTTCTTCAATTATTTTAAATTATCTTCACATTCCTATATAAACAAGAAATTTTCCCCTTCTATGTTAACTTGGTGATTGGATTATATAGTTTTGATAAATCTCTCCAAAATCATCAATAGTATCCATTAAACCCAAGAAAACTTTGTATATTGGTTATCATGGTTAGTCTAAGGCATTTCAAAATAACTTTTCCTTTGATGGATCCACTAATATACCCTCACTTGAGATTATAGGAACCAATAATGAAACATTATGAAACCAAATTCATACATAGTAAATTTAATGTAAAAATTATCTTTCCTCAGTGTCTTCAACACAATTCTCAAATGTTCTTCATGCTCTTCCTTGATCATTTAATATATAAGAATATCTTCTATAAAACTAACATAAACTGATCAAGGTAATACTTAAAGATGTTATTCAATAAATCTATTAATATATCAAGATAATTGGTACATCCAAATAAAATTTATATAAATTTATAATGACTATACCTCATACGAATGGTTGTTTGGTTATATGCTCATTTTTTCAATTAGTTGATGATATCTAGTTCAAGGATTGTTCTTGGAAAATATATATGTCTATATAATTGATCAAATAGATCACTAATAAAGGGTTAGGGATACTTTTCCATAATAGTGATCTTATTATGTTTACAATAATCAATGCAAAGATTCATTGACCCACCATTATTCTTAAAAAAAAAGAACATATACACCTCATTTTGAAGCACTATACTGAATGAATCTAAAATCTAGATTCTCTTAGAGATTCTTCTTTAATTATAGAAACTCAATTAGGTTTATTCTAAAATAAGTATTTAAAATATGTCTAGAAGATATTATGAGTTCTATTCAGAACTCGGCTTCCTAATTTGGGGGAAGACTATGCATGTCCTTAGGGAATACATATAAGAACTCATGAACCATAGGAATGTCCTAAATATTGAGTTTCTCCCCAACAATATGATATAAATATCCCCCATGAATAGGTAGTAAAACCAATATGATGGAATTAATTTCCATAGGAATTTTGGGTTTATCCTTAAACCAATATAAACCAAAGTTTGATTTAGGATATCAAATGTAACATCCCTTCCTCAAAAAATGATAAGGGGTTTATATTTAGAGATCCAATACATACCAAAAATTACATAGATTTAAACTATAGGATGAATCAAAAAAATTGGAAACAAATTCCCATAAAAATCAATTAGAGAGGAGTGATAAGCATGACATATGGTCATCCTACCATTAAGAGTTTCCACTGCAAACTCAATATCTAATTATTGGTGTGGGTATTTTATACCCTTAGAAAATTATTCAGATATAATAGAGTGGGTAGAACCTAAATAAAATAATACATTTCCAATCCTAGGTAGGATGATAAATGTAGTTTTCACCACATCTATAGAAAATGCCATTTTGGTTATTGTAATTTCATTATCTTAACCTTCTCCCCTTGGATTCTTCTATGGTAATTTACCTTGACATTTAGGGCATTTGTTAGCATAATATTCCATATTCTTATGGTTAAATCATTGAAAATTGAAGTATTCTTCCATACCCATTAATTCATGATCATGATGACGTTTTGTACCATACTTTTTCAAAACTCATTTACCCTTCATGAAAGTACCATGATGTTTCCTACCAAAAGTACCGCATGTTAGAAATACCCCTTTATTTTCTCCCCCTTATCCATTTTTCTCTCAGTAATTCTATTATTATCTTTATTTATTTAAAATTCATAATACTTAGAGAATTCTTTCTCTTTATTAATATCACATTATATTATATCTTTATATGACAAGAATGATATGGTGACTAGTTCCCCATGAAGTATTGGATTTAATCCATAAAAGAAACATTAAATCTTACTATTTGGATTATGTAGGTAGTTTACCACATTCCATTATAACATTTCATAGTTAGGTTTATAATAAGAGACATTTTCAACTTCATTTTTTCTTCTCCATGGTATTTGGCTTTCTATGTCTTCTCCTTGATTGTGAGGAGAATATTTTCTATAGAAAAGTACCTTAAAATCATTTCTCTCCATTCACATTACTTCTTACACATCCTTTGTGCTTTTAATAAATGACCACCATTGATCTACATCCCCTATCAGATGATAAATTTCAATGAGAACCTTCTCCCTTTCATTACTTCCCAAATCAATAAATTTTGTTTTTAATGATGTTATCCATTTCACTTATACAAATGAATTATAGGTTCTATTCAATAATCGAGGTTGTTATTTAATTAAATGATATAACATAATTTTATATTGTTTCATATTATTAGGATACTCTATACAAGAAAGGTTACTAGTTATAACCTTAGTCAGATACCCCAATATAGTTTTAATTTTTTCAGTTCCATCTCTAGCTTCATTATCATTCTTGAGAGAGAAATCCCAAAATAGATTACATGAATTGATACAGTTTCCATTACCTCCACTAAGTTCAATTTATAAAAAATTACATATTCTAAATCATATAATTACATTATGAATCATAATGTATAATTTGGAAACTAGTTAAACACTTTACCTAAATTTAAAATTTATGCATAATGAATATCAAAATCATAGGCTTGTTTTCTTTGGGAACATTTTAAAATCATAGAAATATTTGCAAATCTTAAATGATGGTTTTTAAAGAAAATTTGGATTAACCCATTCATATCCCTCAGGGGTGTCAAACTAGGTGTACAGTGAGCGATTAGTCTTCATGCATCGGTATGATGTTAAAGATATAGTCGATCAACTATATTAGGGGTTATTACCCCTAGATGAATCTAAACCAAAACAATGTCCACTTGTAGTATCAAGAAAAGGATGTATTCCCCCGAAAAACTAAAAAACCTATACCTTAATAAAACATTTATGATATCATAAAATAATTATAAATATCCTCAAATTTTATCATGAAGTTATGTTCCCTAATCAATAATTTCCTAAACCAGTTCTCAAGGTTTCAACTAAACTTTCCTCTGATAACAATTGTAATAAATTAAACCCCATTAGCCTAGATTTAGTTATTACATTATTATATTGGAACTATATAAAATCAATCTCACACCAAATGACTGAATATTTTATTATACTTGGTAAACTATATACATTTTTGAATATCACATTACATTTTAAATCATAAAATAGAAAATATTATTTTATTTTAGTAAAAAACCTTATTCTCTCAAGCATTTCCTTGAATATTAGTTGTAATAAACTTAATAGTATCTTATGGAAAGTAAGCATAATAAATGGATGATCTTAGATGCTCAGTAAGGGTATATGTACAATGGAAGCTAACATAAAATTAATAATTAATAAATAATATGGAATAAATAAATGATAATAAAGTAATTCCTAAGAAATAATCTCTTGAACTTGAAAATAATGTGTTGATATAATAACTATTCAAATAATCACATGGAAATTAATAACTAATTTTATGATAGTGTAATTTATAATTATGGACATATTTAAAATCCATTATAGACTCACGTAAAGAAAAATTATATAAATGGGTAAGGCCTCAGTAAAATACCCAACATGTTTTGTCTCATGAAACCTACTAATGCACTAAGGGTATAGGTAATTCCATACCCCACCCATAACTTATTAAATCCAATTAATTCTTCATATAAATAAACAATACCACTTAATCTGTATTCCTTAATAATCAATAACTATCTGTATTAAAAGAATCAGCATACATAGTGTATATACATTCCCTAGTCAAACTGATCGTAATCCATGTAAAGAAATTTTTTGGACTGTATCATTAGATTATAACAATAATAAATAATAAGATTCAACCAATTATTTTGACATAGATCAAAATAGTTTTAAAATATCACTAGAAAATTTCTTTAGGAAAGATAAATTTTAATTTTTAAACCACTTCTTCAAAATATAAAATATTATAAAATATTAGGAAAATAGTTTTCATTGAAAATAACTATGTAATATTTTAATTTTATATTAAAAAAATTATTGTTCATGATTGTGTAAACAATTATTTCATGTACTTTAAAATAAATATTCCTTTTAAATTTTTATTAAATAAGAAAAAGTACCATTTTCAGAAAATGTTAAGAATATTGCCTTTGAAACATTTTTAAAACATAAATAATGGTTAAAATGAATTTAAATAATCATTTTATATTAGTTCAAACAGTATTGAAATTATTTTAGATAACATGGATATTGAAGAAAAATGATTTTCGACCAAAGATAGAAATAAATTCCGTTTTCCTTAAAAATATTAATCCAATCTTTTCAATTATTAAAGAGAGTAAAATGAAATGAAATGTTGTCATTTATAGAAATAACTACAGGATAATAACATATATTTTGTTTAAGATATAAATATAAAATAATTCCTCCAATTGAGACATAAACATGAACAATCTGGAATAATGAGGAGATTTTGAAATAAACCCTTACCACTTTGGTAACTTTTAAATAATAAACTCCAAGAAATAAATAAATTCAAATAAAACATTAAATAAAATTAATATAAATTTATTAATTATATAACATATAAAATTGGTATTATATAGACCATAAAAATGAAAATAGTGGTCAGTATGGCTTATGTCTCATAAATAAAAGTGAGATGAGAAAATCATACCTTGGGTTCGACTTGCTTCGTAAGTTCTTTTAACCTCAAGTATAATAAATTTAAATTTATTATAATTCTATAACAGAACAATAAACATACTAATAACTTCTTATAGGATACACTTAAAACATTTCAATACCAATTTATTAATAACTCTTTATTAAAATCATTGATTTTGAGTATTAATTATCTCATTTTTCATGTATGTTTTGGTTCGGTAGTTTTGATCCTTCAATATTTCTCACAATTCCATAATATCCAGAATTTTATTTTGGATATAAATATATTATATATTCATTTCATGAATATATATAATAATCTGAAAAAGGTATAAATAGAAAAATTATTTGCATCTTTCATGGAGATGGTAGGTCATACATATGTTGGAACACCTGTTTAACCATTAGACATATGGAATGAAATAATGTTAAATAATATGTCACATTTTCCAAAATCATTATAATACCATATATATTACATATATTCATTAAATATATTCTTATTAACATCCAAAATAATAATAACTAAAAAATTAATCACATAGCTTCGTGGAGGCGGTAATCTACCCATACGCACAAGCGATGTCGTCATTTTCCGATGGACTAGAAGGTGATAAGGTAGATATTATAATATAATTACATAAGAATTAATATTTCACAAATATAATATAAAAACATTAAACTCATCACAATAACCATCCATTAAATATGGTGATGGGAAATTAATTGCATCACTTTGTGGAGGATGTAGTTCACACGTACACATGAGCGATACTTTCACATATCATTTGATAAAAAAATGTGGATATTGGTGGTTCAAATATCATAATAAAATTTAAGTATAATTATGATACTAAATTAATAATTTTATGATTAATTCCAAATATTTATAGTATTTATAATAATAAATAAATTGACTGAATTTTGGTGAGACGATTACCTCTTCTTCGGTAGTCCTCCTTTAGATCCTTTCTTAAATACCCTTGTTATGATATTTGAAGAATATTAGAACCATTAATTAATGTATAAGAAATATTATTAAAGGATTATATAGTTTGTTTCTATATATTTCTCAAAGTTTTGTAAAGAAGAGTAAGGAGGATTGTCCTTTTATAAGTTGGGGAGAGGACACACTGGGAATTTTGTAAAAGATTAATATATAATGACAACATTATCAAGTCTTATCCTTAAAAAATATATAATATATTTTTTTAGTCATGAATTTACTTTCATTCACATTGAGTATCATTTAATTTTTATCTTTTTAGATAATTATTCCATAACTCATTCATAGAAAAACCATATAATACAGTGGAAACTTCTGAATACAATCTATTATTCCCACTATATAAAACTTTTAAAACAAAACCTAATTTATTTTTATGGAAAATCTTCATGGATTTCAAATTTACCTATACCTTTCACTTTCCCATTGTTAAATCCTATAAAAACATTTTAACAATGAGGGGAAGGAATGAAAATACCAATAATTGACAAAAAAAGAATAAAACTATTATTCCAATTAAAAACTTCAAAACCAATAAAAAAATTATTAAAAACATAGTTTTTTTTAGAAAAATAGAATTATCATTATTTTAAAAATGTCATTTATATTACCTTTTAAAAAAATTATTTCCATGAAAACTCATTATTAAACATAGAAAAGTCATATATGTACTTTGGGACAACCATCATATAACTATTATATAACCCTTACAAAACCCTTATAGATTGGAATAACCATATAAGAAACTTCCAAAATAATTCTAAAAAGAAAATAATAATTACCCAATGCATTAGAGTGGTATCTAGGTGCACCCATAATATTAGTTATAACGGGATTTCTGAGCACAATCTTGGCACACCAATCTTTTATAATTTCCTACAAACCAAAACATAAATAAAAAACTTTATTCATTCACTCTTTCATCATAGAACATCTCCAAAACTCTTTTAAAGTCATATGAAAAAAACTTTTGGATATCAAAATACCAGTTTAATTTAAAACCGATTTTCAATATTAAATACCCAAAAAAGGGGAAAATTATTTTTTTCATTGAGGAAATAATTAACTCTGTAAAAGGAATAGAGAAATAAAATAATAACAACAATATTAAAAAAATCATTATAATTATGTACATTAACAATATTGCATTCCTATTGTCGTTTTCCAAAATATTCCATATGAAACATGTAAAAAAATCACTTTTAAAAAAATTAAAAAAGTGACATAAAATATACTTTGAAAAACATATATTTACTTATAAATTTTTTCATAAATTTTTTTAAAAAATAATGACATGGAAAAGAAATTGTTTTAAGGAAAACATTGAAAGGTAATTTTTTTTAAAGAAAAGTCCCTTATAACTTTGGAAATATTTTAATATTAAACCCATGAAAAAATAAGAATAAACATAACTATAAATTTCATAAGTATAGAAAAATTAATTATAAAACATGTCAAATGGGATGTATATACACATTTTGAAAAATTATTTGTGTATACCATCAAAATATGTCTCAATGAAAGGAAATTCAGATAAACACCCTTATTTGGAGGTCAACTTGTCACGTGTGTTTTTATCTTACCAAATAATAAACTTATATTAAAAAATTTCATTATTGAGAACATTTTTTAGTCATATTAGTAATTTTATTTCACTTATTATCATGTTATATATATTTAATTAATCAATTAAGTTTATGCCAAATGTTTTGACCATATTCGGCTTATGTGTCAAATATGACAGTTGTAGGATGAGTATGGTGAAAGTGGTAATTATTTAATTGCATAATGAATAATAATAATAATATATTTATCATATTTATAAATAAATTATACTTTTTAATACTAATCATAAAATATGGTTTTGAGAAATGAAGTACTTTGCAATCATTTAGACGGTAGGTCATACAAACGCATGAGTAAAATTTACATTAATCAATAATCGTTATGGAAAGGAGGTAAGTAATATTTTATATTTATAGAACGATAATAATCTCATATATACCATATTATTTCTTTAAATATACTTATATATAACATAAATTTTTTTGTGATGAAAATAGATTCAAATCATATCATAAAGGTGGTAGTTCACACGTTCACGAACAACGTTATCATTTCTCCATGAGTGAAAACGTAACAAATAAAATGATATATAAAATTTTTGTACTGATAAATAATTCATGAATATAATTATTATTCCATTTTTATATCATTTATTAATTATATTTACCCTTATTATGTTCCATGTAAAGAGTTTGTGAAATCAAATCACATTGCTTCATGAGGCGGTAGTCCACCGTATACAGGAACGATGCTATCGTATCCACTACAAAATGGAAACTAAAAAAATTATACATGATATAATGAATAAATAGGTAGATAAATTTTATAAATATATTATATATAATTTAATTTCATCATCATACCCAACTGTGAGAGGTTTTAATGGAAAAAATAAAATGACATGGTTCGTAAGACGGTAGTCTGCCGTACACACAAATGATGATTTCGTAACCCATTTTATGGAAGAGGATAAATATTTATCTTATTAAATTAACATAATAACATATAAATACCTTTAATACACTTATTATATTATATAATCGTGGTTTAAGGACAATTTAAATGGTACTATAAGAAATAAAATAAAAACACTCATTCAAGAACATCACCTCTTCTTTAGGAAAACTATTTTTGTTTGCACTAAATGTATTTCTTGGTTGAATTTTTTACCATATTCAAGCTTATAAGATGATATTAATGAAGTATATATTTTATTTTGGAATTTATTTTCTAAATCAACTATTTTTATGGTTTGAAGAGAGGAAGAGATAGGGTGAACTTTTCTAAGTGAGGTGAGTGGAATACAAGTAATTTTTGAAAATAATGAATTTCACCCATGTTCTTTTCAGGTCATAAGACTCCAATAATAGAAAAAAAATTGATTATAGAATATAAAATGTCTAAATATTTCCATAAAATATATTTTATAAAAGTTTTTAGGTTATTTTATCCCTTATCTTTTTGGTTTAACAACCCGATAAATCCATTTTCACCTTAACTATGCTAATTAACTTTTAATGTTTTTAATTTTAATTTTGGTCAAAAATTAAGTTGAAATTATTGTTAAATATAAATTATTATAATTAAAAATATTAATCTATTTTAAAAAATTTAATTCACATAAGTGGAAAATTTTAATTTATAACAAAATAGGCAGATTCCATGAAAAATTGGATTTGCAAGTAGAGTATTTTTTAAGAAATAGATGATTTTACATAAACTCTATGACTAATAATAATATTTATATAAACTATATTAATATTAAATAATATATTCTATATAAATTTAACTTAAAACATTACCCATTTTATATTATTTTAATTAATAAATTTGGATAAAAATTATGCATTTTAAAACAGTTTTTTTAGAAAAAAATCATTTTTAAAACCAAAAACAAACTTACACTAAAAACCAATTTAAAGATGATTAAAAATTAATTAAGTGGATGAAATATAACTAAATAATACTTATGTTACATGATATAATATTCAAAACATATTGGTAATTTTAAAATACTAAAATTATTGAAAAGAAAATATTTTTCACAAAAATTGATATTTTTACTATTCAGAAAAAAATAAATGTATTCTAAAAAAATACCAATATTTCACAATAGGTAAATTTTGATATTTTTATTTCAAAAATGATATTATTATTTCTAAATTAAAATTATTAAATATATAAAATAAACTTTTAAATAAAACCTTATAGTTAATTAGTATAGTTAAAACTATTTCTTTTTTATTTAAAATTACATAATATTTTTATGACTAATATAACCATATAATCCTAATTAATAAATAAAAAATGATTTATTCTATAATTACATGGGTTTTTAAAATCATACTGAATAAAAATACCTCAAAAAATTTCAATTATTTGATATTTAAATAGGATAGGTTTTTATGTGTCTATATAATAGGATTTATAAAATATTATTTGGAAAAATTATCCTTATATCTTGGTTTAACCCCCCACCTGGTTAATATCATTTAACCTTAATCGTGGTAGTAATTTTTTATTATTTTAAATATTCATTACGTCAAAAAATTTAATGGTAATATATTATATAATTTTAATTATTTTTATTCCAAATATGGAAACCATTTAAACAAATTCAACTCATAGAAGTGGTAGAATTTAATTTAAAATTAAACCCATAAAATGCGACAAAAAATTGGTTTTCTAATGAAAATGTTTTATTAAGTATAAAAATAATTTATATCAAAATTCAATATAAAATTAATTCCATTTAACTAAATATTATTTTAAATATTATAATTAAAATAATCATACTTGTAAAAAAAATTAGAAAAATGGAAATTTGTAAATAATTTAAATAAAAAGGTAGTTTTCAATAAAAATAGGTATTTTTTATTATTCATCAATAAATACATATTTTCAGAAAATTCTCAAAAATTACCCCTATGATAATTTTTCCATGATGATTTATAGAATGATTTTCATTTTATCAAATAAATTTTATAAAATTCATTGAAATTAATTAAATTATTTTCTTACTAAAACAAATAAAACCCATTTGAGGAAAAATTTATTTTAAATAATATATTGAACTTACTAAAAATTGAGAAATAATTTTTCAATATATTCAATTTATCTAAAACCATTATAAATAATTTTAAAAAAAATATTTATATTCATTCTACCAATTTAACAGCTATGTTATAATAGTATATCACATTACAGTTCATTTAGAGTTAGGGTTGTGTGCATTGAAAGCTGTCAAAAAATTAAATTTATTTAAAGTAAAATATATCATAAATTCTCAAGGTGTTACAATCCTCACCAAGTAATCATACATGTCCTGATTATCCCTTCTAATTCCTTCTGTATTCTCATCAAATTTTTCATATTGTGAATATTTCATTGAAACATATTATCATAAATTTATTTAAATGATATAAAAGATTATTCAAATAGATATGTAGTAAAGTAAACCTACCTGACTTGATGGTCTTATTCATTGTTGCTTCATCTTTAAACAACTTAGGGATATTGTAGAAAAACATTTAGGTTCATTCCATAAAATTCCATCAGAATTAAAAACTTCTATAATTGCTTGGTGGTGACTAAATATTAAGCAAAATACTTTGATTTTAAAAACATTAATGTGTATACATGAAAAAACCATCTCCATGATTCAATGTTCTCTTTTTCAAAAATCAGTAATTTAAGCTAGATAGTATCATGATTAACATATTGTGAGGAATAAATGAGTAGTACAACTATATACATCCCGTAATAAATGTTACATCTTCCTAAATGAATTTTTTGTAGTAATGAAATATGAAAATACATTGCATGAATTCACATAACATCCTATAGAACTTCACCTTCCTTCAATCAAACTAATGATCTACAAATATAAACAAAATGGTGTTAGTGTGATAAATGATCTGATTACTACGGGTGAAAAATCCCTTTAGTTCTAGAAAAACCTTATATTATTCATCATAACCATCATAAGAATTTATAATTTCCATTTAATTTTCCAACCAATCTATTATATATAGTATCTTGTATCTAAATAGATATTGTATTCATTCCTGGATGAGGTGCATATAATTATCTTAACATGTTTGTATAAACTCAATAATAATAATCAATATAAATTTTTCATCTACTACAGAATGATTTGGAAATAGGGTTGGGTGCACACAAGTATGTGTTCCTTTAAACATATATATATGTTGACATGAATAATATATCCTATATTTTCCACCAATAAAATTTACTTTTATAACCAAATTTTTCACACTAATTTATTTATTTACAATTTTTTAACTCAAAAACCAGGAATAAAAAATTCTTGATTTTGTATTAATTAACTCATTTTTCAATGAAATTTTACTTTCAAATTATTTTCCAACATGTGATGTATTATTGGATAAGGTAGATTTGTTTCCTACAATTCCTAGGAATCCAGTTATTGGTGTAATGATATCCGAATAAAAATTTTGTTCATGTGAAATTCCCTTCACTAAGAAAGTTAATGACAGAATATAGTTACTATTTAATGGTTCTTGGATACATATCAATGAAATCCAATTGACCACATCTCTCTCTCTCCTGCATCATCTATTGTCACATTATCCTTTACTTCCTAATTAGATAAAGTATCATTCATTAAATATAGAGTATCTATAAATATTTCTCTAAAAGTTTCCTTAATATTTTTGTCATCTTTCTCATAATTAGTCTTTGTTTTGGGTACGATATGATTAGACATTGAATCATATTTATTTGAAGGATCCACTAGAATATATCTCTTATATCAAGGTTCTTTAGTATTAGGTTTCAACTCATAAATAATAGAAATTACCATATATAATTCCACTTAATCATTTTTTCACTCTTATCATAATATATATGTTTCTTCCACATAGTATTCATCATCAAGAAAGGATATAAAATGTTATATAGATGATCAATATATTTAAGATATTGATATGTTACTAAATTAATTAATTTATTATACCTCGGTTTAAAGATATTATAAATCCTAATACAAACCTTTTCCAATGTCAAATATTATTGAAGATTATCAACTATTTTGAATGTTAAAAAAATTCTACAACCATGTTTATAATAAATTAATTCTATATAGAAACACATGGATGAAAACAATATTACCGAGAAAGTAAATTTAGTATAATGTTATATATATTTAATCCACATAATCAAAGAAATATAATTTTTTAATTAGTTCCAGTTAAATAAATGTTACTTTAGCTTGATATTTTTTATATGTATTAATTTATCATTGTTTATATTGGTTTATAATTACTTAAATAAATATAAATTTAAAGTTATGAAAAACATTATTAATGGGGAAGGACTTTGGAATTCAAAAAAGTATTTAGAAGAGTGGAAATACTTAAGCAGTAGTGAAAGCCTTTGGTAGTCAAAAAATAATTAGGCAGTGGTGAAGGCCTTTGGTAGTGTAAAAATCATTTTGAAGTCATGAAATCCATTGAAGTGGCAAAATCATTTGGTATTCCTCAAATCATTTACCAACAATGAAAATATTTAAAATAAATGAAATACTTTGAAAGTGGAGAAATCCATTATTATTAATGAAATCCATTGGAAATCTAGAAATTATTTTGTAGTCGAGAAAATATTGGTAGTCATGAATTCCTTTAGTAATAGAAAAATACTTTGGAAATTATGAAATCCTTCATCAATGGTGAAATATTTTGGTGGTTATGAAAGATATTTTAAGTTATTTCATTTAAGAAAGGAAATATAATATTATATTAATTTTCATTTTAAAAAATTATATAATCTTATCTCCCCATTAATATCCTTATTTAATTATTTTAATGATTTCAGAAGAAAAATCACACATTTTTTAAACTTTCATGAAAATTTTGGTAGCATGTGAGAAGTGAATGTGTGGGAATCATTTCATGGGTGATGGGTGATTGGTGTAGAGTGGGTGAGTAAGTAATTGAAATCTATCATTTATTTTTATAAAAAACTATCCTCAAATAAATATTTCATTGTTTACTTTTGTAAAATGTTTTAAATATTTATACTAAATTATCAAATTATTAACATTTGTTAAGTAGTTCGAGTTAAAAAAATTGACTTGTACTAAATATTTATCCAATTGATTAGTTTATCATTTTATATATTGGTTTATAATAACTTAAATATATATAACATGGAATTAGAGAAATCCTATGTAAATGGTGAAATCCATTGGATGTAGTGAACTCCTTTTCTAGTTTTGAATGCTTTTGGTTGGGTTACAAGCCTTTAGTGGTGGTGAAAAACCATGTAAATGATGAAAGCCTTTGGAAGATGAGAAAGTATTTGTCACTGGAAAAATCCTTTAACATTGGTGAAATAATTTTGTGGTGGAGATTTAATTTGGTAGTCCTGAAAGAATTTGGTAGTAATGAAATCATTTAGTAATGGAAAAAAGCTATTGGAAATCAAAAAAATCCAATGGAAGTGGTCAAATCCTTTTCGAGTCAAAAAAGATATATTGTTTTATTTAATTTAATAAAAAATTAGGATATTTACTTATTTAAATTTTAAAATAATTATATTCTTATCACTACATCCACATCATTCTTACATTATTTAAAAACTATAAAATGAAATGTACATCATGAACTTTTAAAGCTTTAACTGCACTGGTGAAGGCATGTGAGACATACAGATGTAGTTGATAGGTGAGTGAAAATGAGTGAGAAATATAGTCAGATATATCAATTATTTTTGTAAATAAAACATCTTGAAATATATATATCGAATTATTTACTTTAGTAAGAAATATAATTTTATATTAATTTGAATTTTAAAAAATAAACCAATCAATTTTTTATAAATTTATATATATGATAAATTTTATTTTAATTTTTTTTTAAAACAATTTATTACAATTTGAATTATATTGAAAATGAATATATATTGATGAATTTTTTTCCAATTTTGTAATAATTTAGAATAAATTGATTATTTGAAATTAAATTTAAAATTTATTATTTTTATATTTTTTACTAAATTTTCTATAAACATTAATATTAAAAATTAATTAATCATTATAATTAAAAATAGTAAAATTATCTTTTGGTATATAGTGTGGATTTGGTTTATCAAGAAAATAATGAACCAACCACATCCTAGAGGTAATTCAATATATGGTTTGAACAAAAAATAATTTTTCTTCAACTGCCATGTATAAATCCAACATTGATCATTTTTGGTTCATTTGAACCTCTATTTTTTACAATAGTAATCACATCCATGTAAGGGGAACCAAAGGACTGTAATATATCAAATTTATTATAGAAACATAGGTTTGACAAATATGGGAAATTATTAATACACAGATCATCAAAAATTAAATTAAAACTAATTATTACAAATTATAAATATAAATAAAATATACTTTTTTTATCTGACCCGTGATTAGAATAAATGTATTAGAACTATTGATAAATTATATTTCATAATTCCAAAAATCATTCAATTGTATTTAAATCATCAATACATCATATTATTTGAATCATATAGTCTATATATTTATGTAATTTAAAAAACTAGATAAAAATATAAATAAAATAATTTAAAAACTACAATTAAAAAAATTAATTTTTACTTTCCCAAATACCTTAAATAAGAATTTCAGAAAGATATTTAAATCTAGAATACGTTCATTTGAAGATCAAAGGGGAGGGGATAAGGAAATTAGGTGAGGATCTAATAATTTTGGCCTCTTTTTGTAGTTTTCATGGATGTTTGAATATAGTTCACGCTTCCTATAGGGCGGTAGAGTATGTTTGAGTCGTATTCACACATCCTAGTTAAAGTGGATGTGTAAATAGGCTTCATGCTTTCTAGGAACCATAATTGAAAATATTAAAAACCCTAACCCCTTTTTAAAATTTATATTTTTTAATAACCCAAAAACATTCCTTTTTTCTTTCATGTCGCACAAAACAATCATCACCATTACCAATCACCTAACATCCATATCTTTGTTGAAATTATGTGAAGAGGATGGTGTTACTACTAGCTTCCCCCATCATCCAACGAGCACCCTCTACCACTTACTTGATCATTGATGACACACGAAACACTATGATATAATAAATGTAATTGCCTCGCTATTAGGGAATCATATCCACCAGTATCCCCAAATACCATTATAGTTTCATCTTATATTATTTCTACAAGATGATTCTTTAGCACAATATCACATTATCATTAGTTTCAACCTTAATTAAATATCTCACCCTTATTCCTTATTACTCTCTTAGACACACTATCTTGATTCATCCCTATACATCATATACTATGTTGATTCCTATATAAACAAATAGAAACTCAAAATTATCTTTTCAATCCAAATATTATGGATTAGGTAACATATTTATTCAATTTAGAACATCTTTCACAACCAAATTCTGTGTTGGAATCTCAAATGCTTTGTCAGAACCCCCTACCACCCATGGTACCATTCTTGAGCTGGAAATGAAGGAAAATGGATAATATCCCCCAAGTCCCACGTCCAGTCATCCCCATGTTGGTGACTAGCACTGAGGGTATGAATAAATCTCAAAAATGGGAGGTATTACTCTAAATAATATAGGATTGAGATATAGAATAAATAAACTGTAAATATATTCATGAAATAATTTAAAAAGTAAAAAAAAAACATGTCAAAATGCATGTATTGAATAAAATGATATAAGAGTATCCAAATAAATTACCAAAATAAATCTAAGGCAGTAACACCATAATATTCCAAAGGTATGATCTTGTAATGTCTAAGATAGTCAAAAAAGTCATCCTGGAAACATTAAAATTGATTTTTATATACATAGGGTGGGCATTCAAATATGCTCAGTAGGATCATAACCTAATTATCTCATATGCGTGAGAAAGAAGCATGATAATGCACCAATTAGAAAATAATTTGACCAAAAACACCTAAGTAGGTCAACAAACCAATTAAATCCACACCATGGAACACTCTCTAAAATACCCTCACAAATATAGTAACATAATAAGAATTATATCTATAAAATTATACCCTCCACCACTTTCCCACTAATTTGTCACTCTCACACCCCAATGACGTACGTCTTTGTGCTCCCTTATCTTCTATATAACATCCTTCTCGTCGAAACATAGACCATAAAATCCCATCACATCTATCAAAAAACTCATAGGTGATCACATCTCATCATATCTCTCCTAAAAACAACTGGGCCATTAAATCTCACCACATCTATCTCAAAAAAACATGGTTCATCACATCATATATAATCCACATAACCATAGTTGTAGTGTATCTTGAACATAAAATATATCAACCTCATTCCCTCCTCTTACCTTAAATTACCCCCATAATAATCCATTTCATTGACTCATCAAAGTTCACCACATTGAACTTTTTACTATTTTCCATCATGTCTCATGCATTTCAACTTCACCTAGAAAGGAGATCATGGAAAGTGGGTATCTAAGGATCTATCATCACCATCAAGATGTTGGGAAAAAGACCCCTAATAAATTTGGTCATCGTCACACTGTTCTTGACTTGGGTGGTGTGTGTTTAAAAATCACAAGAAATTTACAAGGTAAATACAATATCCACAAGACAAATTTATGGGTTCACAACAAAAGAACTAATACAACTAAAAACATCACCACCAAGATTCACAATATATAACACTTTTGATACGACAACTAAATTCATAACACCACACAAACAATCCACTGGCCATGAACCACATCCTACCAATCATTTAAAGTTAATTTAATTTTATATTTTCTCATTTCCAACCCATTTTAATTATCTTGGCCATTTATTTCACATTAAAACATCCACCAAATTTTTCCATGCTTCCCATATTATTTAAAGAATTCATTAACCATTTCAATGCATTAACCAAACCAGCCCATGCCATATAAATTATTTTATTAAAAAATTATTCCATCACACCATTAAACTAATATAACCCCACAAAACATAATAAAAACCTTTTTTGCGTGCCAAAAAACCCCATATTTCAACAATTTCACAACAACATCCACTTTCCACATCACAAATTTTTTCCACATCATGATCTTCCTATATAGTATACTCATATCATCACATATTCCTCACATAGCACAACCACACATCACCATTAAACATTACAACCACACATCACCACCCAACTGCACTACCACACATCATTTATTCATTTCATATTTATCAAGAGGCTTCTCTTCACATTTCACTTTACATTTCAAGGACATTATCGCAAAAGAAACAGCTTACAGTGGTAACCAAATTATTTAAGAGAATATAAGTGATTATTTAATTCAATTTAATGTTTGTGTGAAAAAACATGTAGTAAGGGTTCCATAATCACAACAACCATGGTGAAAAAAAATCCCCCAGAGGCTATGATTTTCAGCAAGGCATCAAGCCCTTCCAATCACAATATCAAATAATATAAAAAGTAATAAAGAATGATATTTAA
Source organism: Viscum album (assembly GCA_963277665.1). Classification (NCBI taxonomy): domain Eukaryota; kingdom Viridiplantae; phylum Streptophyta; class Magnoliopsida; order Santalales; family Viscaceae; genus Viscum; species Viscum album. The sequence goes on along the minus strand of OY728127.1, from coordinate 1,224,537,243 downwards.
TTAAAAATCCCATTCAATTTCAATTAAACCAATTAATTATCTTCATTAGGTCAATTCATATTATCTTCCCAGAATATAATAAGAGAATAACCCCTCTCGCATTATACAACTAGATAAAAAAATTGAGGATCCCTAACTCAAACAAATATTCATTGAACAAGGTTGGATTAATAATAAGGAAACCACTGAGCACCATGAAGAAGGATAACACCCTTACAAGCCTAGAACTACCAATGATAAACCTCTTAAGGATGGGGTTGAAAACCATTGGAAAGAGTATAAAATCCCATCTTCGGATGCACTTAGGTCACCAAATAAATGAGGACAAAGTCTGGAGAATGAGGAAATTTTAGGGACTTTTGGTTTTTATACCGAGTCTGAATAATATAATACCAAGAAAAAACCTCCATCATAGCACCATATAATTGATTAAAAGAATAAAGACTTAATGTAAAATGAAGGAACAAGCTATAGCTTAGCATGTTAAAGAACCCTCTAAGAAATGTGGATATCTACATGTTGTAGATCCAATAAAACAATAAAGGGACTATGAAATAGTGGAAAGGACCATGTCATAGACCTAGAACCACAATGAAGTTGTGCCTAAAAGGGAAGAAAAACTAAACACTCCACCTCATGCCACTAAATCACAGACAACACCCCTACGCCACAATGACTTGTGTAAGAAAACCATATCCACATTGTAGCCTCTCCCTAAGATGGATCTATTAGAATTTTGGAATAACCTCTAAAAACATGTCCTTTGAGACACTATTCAACATTTTTCATCCTTACGACACAACATCAATCCATATAAAATAGACCAAGGATCCACACCATAGAATCCCTCTCTATCAGATTTTCCTGCTACAACCTCCTTTTCCATCCAACTACCTTAGGACCTCCTATGAACACCTCTACTACCTGTACTCCCACAAATTAAAATGTCCTAAGGAAAAGATATTTATAATAAAAATCTATCAAACTATTCTCACCCTCAAGAATCAAAATCAACCTAGAAATGGAATAGAGGAAAGGGCCAAACAACAATACAATGAGATACCTCTCAAGGATCTTATTACGACCCAAACACAATAAAACCACCTCATACCAACCTTGAGCCCCACCCCCCCACACACACACAAAAATTCACATAGCCAATATAACCTCCAAAAATCCCAACCAAAAATCCCCATAACCATCACACATCACATCCTCAGGCACACAAATCAACGAATTCAATCTTCCATATCAATATATTATCCTATTTGGGTGGAACTAACTCACCTACTTGGTTTTAATAGGTATCATAGTATAGCAAGTATTTATTAGGAATTAGGCATTCCCCACTTCATAAAATAGAATATTTAGTCACAAATCATCAAAGGTAATAACTAATCCTAAATCATAAAGGTCCAAACATCATACAAACAAAAAAACATGGAAAAACTACAAACTATGGGTATTAGGCATGCATCTATATCCATCACTTCCAATTACTCTCTTCTAGGCCACCATACCTCCACAACACACTAAACAAGGGAATAAAATATTAATTAAACACCTTCTCCTGAGGGTCCTAGATCCCTACTGGTCGCACGAAAAATGTTATGCCATCCCTGATATCAAACCCTTCCAGTCAATGACTTGAGAGTCATTGTAAAGATACTAACAGAGATGAGAAACATGGAAGACTTCATTGATCTGATACAAACATGTCGGTAGTTCCAACTAATAATCCACCTTCCAAACATAACCCAAAATCTCGAAATCCCCAGAAAATTAGGGTGAGATCTTTCTCCCCCTACCAAATATCGACTAGTCTTGTCATGGAGAAACCTTCAAGAACACATATTACCAAACCTTGAACTCAAATATATTCCTCCTATTAATATCATTAGACTTTTTCTGGTCCTTTACTACTTTTATCCTCTGACCAAAAAAACTAAATATTCATTATTATATTTACACTACTTTGGCATTGTGAACGGATGACACCCAAACATTATCCCAGTATAATAAATAATGACATGGTCACTCGTATAAATCCTCAAATGGGGTCATTCCAATTGATGACTAATAAATATTATTATAATAAAACTCAACCAAACAAAAGTGGTTTTTCCAAGAACTTCTATAGTCCATCATATGTGCACATAACATATCTTCTAGAATATTGATAGTTATCTCAATTTACCCATCCATATAAGGGAGTAAAGTAGTGTTGAGGGTAAATGACTTCCAATAGTATACTGAAATCATCTCCATACTCAAGAGTTAAAAAATCACCATGATCCATGAAAATGGACCTTGTAACTCTATAAATTTTCACTGACTCATATAGATATTTATTTTTCCAAAATATCCATGGTGCTCTACTCTATGATTTCTATGAACTGAGCTAATTTCATAAACGGGTCCACAGTTACCCAGAGAGCATCAAAAAAAATCTATTCTTTGGGTAACCCTATGAAAACTTCTATTTATATTTCATTCTACTTGAACTTGGGTACATACAAGGTCTATAATAGGCCACTAGAAACCTAATGCGCATCCTTTACCTACTAGAAAACTATACAATGATCCACAAACTCTACCACAGCCTACTTTATCCTTGTCTACCAAAACTGCATCCTCAAACCACAGTACATCTTAAATACTCCTAGATGTACTGCCAATGTTGAGTTATGATGCTCATGAAATATACCCTTGCACATTTCTACTAGAAAAAGAATCCTCCAATAAAACAAAATCTAGTACTAACCATCCCTCTAGATAATCACCAGGGATAATTTGATCATACATCACCTTGGCCTCTGAGTCTCCCCACTAAGACTTATCCATCTACTAAATCAGAGAAGATTGAACTATCATTTGAAACAAGTAACATACTATATAAAACACCCTTTCTTCTAGGATCAAGGCTTCCAACTCCTTCATCACCCTCCAAGAATCATCAAACTCTTACAAAACATCAGTCCATGAATTCATGCTCAATGTGTCATCCATGACCTTCCCCTTTATTGATGTATAAGATATCTCATTGTTTTAGTCCTAAAGAAGCTCAATACACAACTATTTTTTTAGATTTAGGTCATTCTAGGAAAAGATATATCTCGATATCTTGTGATCTATGATGACCATAAAGAACTCCCCGTTGAGGTAATGTTTCCACAACATTAGCACAAACATAACTTCTCCCAACTCCAGATCATGGTTGTCATATTTACACTCACGAGTACATAACTACCAAGAACCATAAGATATTATTACCTTCTACTGCATCAAGATAAATCCCAATTCTAAATGAGAATCATCCCAAAACACCTCAAACATTACCCCTCTACTAGTAAATAGATCACTTGAGAACATATTAATTTACCCATTAGGTAGTCAAATGATTCCTAACACTGATCAGTACCAATAAAATTATATTCCTTCTTGGTCAATGATTTTAATAGGGTTGGAATCGGTGATAAATCAAATAAGTACCTCTATTAATATCCCTCAATACCATGGAAGCTACATACCTATACCACATTTTTAGGAGTTTTACAAGAAACACCAATTTTAAGTCTTGATGAATCCATGTCCACATACTATTGTGACACCACATGCTCAAGTAAATGTACCTCTCATGTCTAAAACATAAACTTGGAAAACGTTTCATAGGGCTAGTGGAATTGAAGAACCTACAGGATAGCTCTAAGATAATACGTTTACACCTCATTAGAATGTGAGTAGGTAAATATGTCATTGATGAACATTACTAAAAATTATTCCATGAATTCATGGAAAAAGGAGTTCATGAACTATATGAACACAACAATTTCATTTGTGTCACAGAAATGTAGGACCACGAACTCGAAGTGTCTATACCTGCATCTAAAGGTCTTCTTTGGTACATCATCCAAATTCACACTCTAATGGTAACATCCTGACCATAGATCGTTCTTAGAAAAACCAAATAGATCCCCTTAATTAATTTAAAAGATAATAAATACCCATAAAATGAAACTATTCTTGATCATCACCAAATTCAGCCTATTGTATTCTATACACAGCCTCAAACTACTGTCAACCTTATTAGTGAACAACACTAGAGAAACTCATGACAATAGTCTTGGATAGATGAAACCTTTATGCATCATATAATCTATTTGACTACTTAACTCCCACAACTTATAATGTGTAATATGATAAGGAACCATAAACATCAGTGTAGCACCAAGCTACAAGTCTATCTTGAACTCCACATCACGTTGAGGAGGTATTATTTACAAACTCTTAAGGGGAAACATCCAAAAAACCATGTTGAACCTAGGAACCTCCACCATACCAGTTTATACTAATTCCATATAAAAGTTATCCATCAAATAAATAAGGGTCACTATGCATCTATTATCCAACTAACATCTATTCTCTCCAAATAAAATTGCACATCAGCCACCCACATCCAAGAACATGACTATCCTCTAGAAGTATTTTATAAAATAATGCAATAAATATAATCATTTTATGATGATAATAAAATAATATAGATTTATATGTATTAAAAAATTACCCATGTGACTGATGTGGCCCTATCCTCGTTCTACACCCTCAACACACATCAAACAAGCTAGTATGGCCTCCAACTAGCATAGTCAACACCAAGGGAATGGGAGTCCTCACTATGTATAGTCCCAGTGTATAGACTATAGAAGTTACAACAATGAAGTGTGATTATCATTAATCAAACATGGCACAAACAAGGGTAGATGATAAATTTATCAGATCTCTAATGTTCTTTGTCCCCTATGGTGAAGCCTCCACCACAGCATGAAACTAACCATGCCCATCTTGTATTACTATGTGTTGATGGTAACCTTCATGGAAATACTCTAGTATGGGTCCCTATAGATGATTAATTTCCTAAGGTTGACCTCTTCCTACTCCATATCCTTTTCGAAGATCATAATCCTACTACCAATATTCTTGAAACTTCCTCATTAGTAGTTATTTTGAAGGATGACATTAAACCAAGTCATATCCACATTAATGATCCTTATGAACTAGTGGGAACTAATTCTGATCTCCTCCATAACCCCCAAAAAATCAGATAAGCCTAATGCCTCTAAGAAATTCAATGAAACCACTAGCACTAGATATCCAGAAAGGGAGTTACTGATGTCAACCCCCTCTAATTGAAACCTCAAATGCCCTGGCACCTAAGACCTACCATTGAAAACTCTACCCCACAAGTAACCTTGCTAGTTCCTCCACTCATAGTAAACCTCTTTTTGAGGGGATAGTCTCAATAACTTCCACCTTATTCTGAACCTCCTGATACGTTGTCAATATAAAACTTTTAACTACATGCCGGATAGAAGGTTGGAGTGCCTCTTCATGACACAGTGCTCCATAATCCTTATTAAGAAGAAGATCAGTTGTGAAATGTGAAAGATCTTTGAACATGATCCTAAGATCCCATATAGATATACTCCCCTAATGTTGAGATAGAATATCCTACATATTCACTTCCATCATGGTTAACTAAAAGAACTCCTCTTGGTACTCCTTCAAAAATTCAACCCATGAAACATCTTCCTCATTTCACTCACCAATATACAACATCCACTACTGGCATGTGGCTCCTCATGTCTAAAAACTACCAATAAAACCCAGTACTTCAGCTGAGCCTAGAATACTGAAAGTGATCTCAAGATCCTCTAACCAGCACTATACAACCATTATAAAAACATCACCCTCATACATCTCAATACTCGATCACTATAAGCATTCAAGGTCCTCTACCTGGAATTATCCTCCTTTGTTGAGTTGATCCTCTAAGGATCAACAGAATCATCTTTCTAAACTTCCACTTTTTGAACCACCTGAAGATGATGATCAATAGCCACATCTAAAAGGGAATCAAGGATTTCCTAATATTATTAGTATGGAATTTCATTAATAATCATTTAATTCATTTTAACTCCCCAAAACCACCCGATTCAAATAAGAACATGGGATAACATTATGCATGTACCTCCCCTAGGTCTTTACCCTACAAGAGGATCCACCTCACTTGGTCATTCAGTAGGATTAGATTCCGTGCATTATATCAGGGGAGGCTATTATTTCATGTCCTAGTTGGTCTTCCCTAGCCTATGTCACGTACCAAGATCAACTAATGTCATTTCCCTACTAACCCATGAAATCCAAATTGTGCCAAACTCCAAACTCCATATCATCCCTAAAATAAAACCATTGATACCAATTTTTTGACCCCCTCCCTCCAAAGGTACCCCTCTTTGTCTAGAAATAATGGAAGAGTGATAATGACCATATAGTCCAACCTTCAGTAGGCCATGGGTTGGTAACTATCAATGACGTTATAAAAAACCTCAAAACATGGAGGCATTTCATACTATAATATAGAATAGAGAGTCAAGATAAATAAAACACAAGAAACTATATGAAATAATATAAAATATAAACTAAATCATCCCAAAATACGTGTATATAATAAATAGATACAATAGTCTCCAAATAAAATAACCAAAAGAAAGTAATGGCAGCGATACTACAATAGTAAAAAGTTATGAGCTAGTAATGTCTAGAACAGTCCATGAAGTCCTCCTGGAAACTTGAAAATAGTTTTTATATACAAATAATGAGTATACAAGTATACTCAGTAGTATAATACCCAAATTCTATTATTTAGATGTGAAAGGAGAAAACTAATGCACCTGTGAGAAAACAGTAGGACTAATAGTACCTAAACAGGTCAACTAACCAATCTTAACCTCGCCATCACATGATATCCAAATAACAAACCCAGGTATAGTAATCTAATAGGAATAATATTGATAAAAATATACCCAAAACCATATTATATTAATTTTTTCACTCTCACACCCCAATGACATATGTCATATCACTCCCATCGCTTCCATATAACATCCTACTCATAGACACTTGTTCTATCACATCACATAAAATATATCCTGAAAACACATGGGACATCACATATCATCACATATCACCCAAAAACACATATACAATCACAGCTCATCACATCTCACTATAAATCACCTAGTCCATCACATCACATCCATATCCAAATAACCAAATTTCTATGGTATCCAAAACATGAAGTACATAGACCTCATGCCATAATTATACCATGAACGGTCACCACAATAATCCATCTCATAATCGACTTAAAGTTCATCAAGGTTCAATTTTGGATTCTATTCATCATAGCCAATGTATGTCAACATCACCTAGAATGGAGACAAGGTAAGAGAGAGTAGCCATATGTTCATCCTCACCATTGGGATGTTTTGAAAAAATACCCCCCAAAACATTTGGTCTTCATCACATTGTGCTTGACATAGTCGGGGTACATATAGAAATCACAAGGAAAATACAATGTATATATAATATCCAAAAACAAGACCAACCCATAGGTTTACAAAAAAATAAATGTCTCAACTTGCAATATCACCACCAATCCTCATAACCTCTTCCACTTATACTACCACCACCAAATTCATAACACCACACAATCAAGCCACAAACAACATCCTAACTTTCATTTCACATTACTCCAATTTCCATATTGCCCATTACCAACACATTTTAATACACTAGAGCATTTATTTCACATTAAAACATCAACTAAATTTATCCACACTTCCCATATTATTTCAATCCTTAACTTACCATTTCAACCCAATATACAAACCATCCCATGCCATTTCAACTTCATTATCACCAAATTATTCCATCGCTTCCAAGAAACTACGTCAACACCACACAACACATCAATAACCCATCTTTTTCATGCCAACAAAACCCAGGTTTCTACCATTTCACAACCAAAAACACTTTCCACATCACAGCCACTTTCCACATCACAACTATTGTATATCATTGCCTCATATCATCACATCCTCCCCACACATTACAACTATGCATTACAACCACACATCACCACCATGAAATATAGCCACACATCATAACCACACATCATATATTCATTTTATATTTATCAACGGGCTTCTCCTCACATTAAACTTTACTTTTCATGGTCTTTATCTCACAATCCATAATTTATAGAGAAAAAAAATTATTTAGACATATATGCTTTATTATCCAATTCTACTTAATGTATCAACAAAAAACTAAAGAAAATGGGTTCCACGGTGACAAAAACTGCAGTACAAACAAATCACATAATGTCTATGATTTTCATTAACACATCAATACCTTAAAATCATAATATCAAATAATATTAAAAGTGGTAAATCATGTGATTTCAATTCCTTTCCCCTAAAATTTCAATTAAACCAATTAATTATAATCATTATGTTGGTTCATACATTATTATCAAAAGATAACTAGATCATAACTCCTTCTTTATGATACAACTAGATAAGAAATAAAGGATCGCAAACATCAAATGAAGATTAGCATCCCATGGTTGAATCAAGCAGAAGACAACCGATGAGCACCACAATGAAGTTGAGCACCCTTACCAGCCTAGAATCACCAAATATTCATCTCTCAAGTCTAGGGTTGAAATCCAATGAAAGGAGGTGAAAATAACTCCTAAGAAAATGCTTGGTTTGACAAAGAACTGAGAATAATGCATGGATAATGATGGGGTTCGAGGGGATTTAGTTTTTATACCTAGATTGGAAGACATAATTCCATGACATCGAATCCATCAACACACCATAAAAATATTTAAATGAAGAAAGACTATGATGTAAAGTGAAGGAAAATTTCACATACTGGATGGTTAATGTGTCTTCCAAGAAACATAGCTATTTCCATTCCACAACTCTAATAAAATAGGGAGGGGACCACAGCACAGTGGGAGGGACCACATTATTGACCTCATTTCACTAAGAAGGGGATATATTGTAGCCCCATCTCTATAGTGCAACTATTCCAAAAAGGGAAGAACCACTGAAAACTCCATCCTATCGCACCATTACAAAGCTAAATTCTTTCCATGTCACAACTATGTCGATTTGGGAATAACCATCCAAAAATCCTACTCTATGCCTCTATGCCACAACTAGACCCCCTACACAACAACTACCATCCTCATAGAACAATACCTTTCCCCATGCCATATAACCAACCCTTAACTATATTTTCTTGCTACGACCTAATTTTTTCCTATAAAAACATTGGGACCTCCTCCTAACACCTCTACTACTAGGACTAATGTGAAGTAGCATTTCATAAGTTTTATACCATTACACACATGGAACCCTATTTTCTCTATAAGTCATTCTTCAATTTCCATGTCCACAAGGTCCATGAACAGAATGGGGAATTTTATGGTCAATTCTCAACCCAAACACCATAAATAAAACAAAACAATCTAATTCATTTTAATAAATATTAAAAATGTATCAATAAATAAATATTATAAGAAACCATTAGAATTAATATGAATAAATTTGATTGCATAAATTTTTTGAGAAGAGAACTTTAGGGGAAATCCATATCCATCCTCTATTCTACAACAATTCCTTGTATTAATCTACTAGTGAAAATAGTAATTTTTGGATTATAATTTTCTATTTATAGAAAAATGGGTCATGTTCGGTCTCAAATAACAAAAAAATATTATGTTAACAATATATAATACATTATTCCCTGAGAAATTATATATTGAATATTTCTTAATATGACTTATATATTGAAAAAAATAAACCACACTATGATTAATTAGTTATTTATTTAATTGTAAAAATTATCTAGGATTTGGGGTCCTCAAAAATCACACCAAACAAGAATAGTGATGTAAAAACACATTTTGGGATCATGGGTTTGATCAGGAAACAAAAACAGATAGTATGTAATATTAAAAACTCATTTATTTTAAAATTCTCAAAATAGCGAGTATTGCCTTTTATATAATTAATTTCTAAATTATTAAATTTTCTCTCATTCAAAACTCTTTTGATTTAAACAAAAAAATAAATATCATTGTAAACACCCCCATTATATTATTAATAGAATCATCAATATATTTTTTCGTTATTTTACAAGGGTAAATTACCATTTTACACCTTCAGTGTGAAATTAATAAAAGGAGCTTAAAAATTCACAAACTCAAAAACTAAATTTCTTAAACAACTACAATAAATAACTATTAAAAAAATTTATCCTCGAAAATTAAAATCTTTCCTCCATTACCTGAAGATCTTTTAGAACATGAGATTTGAAAATCCACCACACATACATCTAAAGAGATACGACTTCAAAAAGGTTTTATACCATAATTTAATAGAAAATATCTATAAAATATACACATTTCAAAAGAAATGAGATATAATTCCCTATGCCAAAAAACCAAGTACCAAATACATCCAAAATTTCTAATAAATTTAATTATCCATAAACACTGCCTCATTTTCAAATTAGCCCAATATGAGAGGAAAAAAACTAAAATAATTTAGGAAATGATATCCCTACCTGGAACCATAATTTTTGAGTGTTATTACTTGTATAACTATTTAAATTAAAAAACATTAATCATTAACCCTCACTTGACATTTGTGTTATGATCATATAATCTCTTTCTAAGACACACTTGATCTTGAAGAAGATATCAAAAGATTTCATAGACATAAAAGACAACATACCTTCCTAAAAAAACCGCCACTTAAAGTGAGGAGTAAAAAAACACCACAACCGAAAAGGACCATCAATAAAAAAATATCCATAAGAAGCATTATTAATACATAATTGACAACACGTGAAAATAGGATAATATGTACTTTTATATTAGTAAAGTAATTACTAATTGAAATTCCATGTGACCCCAACAATAGTTTAATATCATATTTATTTAACTCTAAAGTATCACATTGAGACCTCATACTCTCTTAAGGAAGGAAATGAATATCCTTTCTAGGACAAAAATGAATATATATTGATATAAATATAGGTAGTTAACTTAGGCTTACCTTTATTTAAGAAAGGAATTATTTAAATATTCTTTAATTATATATGGAAATGATTTTTAAAACAACTATAAATAATAACTTTGATTTCATCATCACATCCACTTTACATAATTATCATAGCTATTGATCATGTGTATTATCAATCAACCCATTAATATAATATTTCATATTTATAAGACTAAGAATCAGTTTAACCAATACTAAATAGATAATTCCATTTCTTAAATTAGAGGTACAACCCCATAACTCTTGAGGGTAACACTAGGAAACATCATTATTGACTAGTGTCATATACTCTGATACACCTCCATATAGAATTTAATCCATGAGTTGGGAAATAATTTAAATTTAGGGGTATTTGAGTTTTTAATACTTCATTTACTAACCTATCATTCATTCCATCGTTATTAATTATTTTATCCCATACTCATTATCAATTATCAGTTAATATCTCACTACCTTGTAGTCTATAAGGATGTACAACATCTCACAAAAAAAAATCATTACTTTATATAACCAAATTATCAAAAGAAACATGGTATATTCTTTACCATTTTACTCGTAGTATAGGAAATAAAGAGATAAAATGTATTCCAATAGAGATAAATATTTACTATCACACTATACATAGATATCCAATCTATTTGAACATATAGCCTACTGAGGAATCATACCACCATATACAAAGAGAAAAAATTCACGTTCACCCCCCAAATAATCTCAAACAGACAACCTAAAATATTTGGAAAATGTATAATCAAGTTCAAAAAAATAACAAAAGTTAATCTGACATGATAGAATACCTTCATACTTTTCATCATGTAAAAATTTACTTAATTATTGAAACAATTTGACATATTCTATGGAAATTTATGGAGAGAAGGAGACATGTTGAAAGATTCTCTAGACAATAATGGTCAAAATATTTATGATGTGAAAATATATACATCTCCTAGAAGTCTGCCTTTGATTTGAAAGAAGTTTGTTAATTCTGGTGCACTGGGTCTTGACTTCTTTCACCCTCATTAATCTTGTGGTTTCCTCAGTTTCTTTATCTTCATTTTTGTTGAACCTTTTTATGGTTGAATAAAATATATATTTTGATAGAAAAATGAACCAATGGAAATAGGTTGTACATTTTCAATTATGAAAATTACATTTAATGAAATCATGGTTCTTTGATTCAGTAATGATCAAAATCCAACAAAATACCCTTTATTACACAAGATCATGTCATCATTCATTAAATTTTTTGAATAATTATCTTAATAAAAGATCTCTAATGCAATATTAATTCCAATATAATCAATCATAATAATATTTACATAGGTGGAATAATAATATCAAACCATCCCCTTAAAAATATCTTAATCTAGATTATCTATTATAATTACATAAATAAATTCACTAAGTGTTATAATCACTCGGTCTTATCCCATAACTAATGCATTTGTTGAATATTCCTTATAATTTCATCACCCAAAAACCTATAAAATTAAATAACATTGTATCAAAATGTATAATTTTTACTTATAAAGGACTATTACCTAAATCATATATATCATAACATTATCTATTAAAAAAATTAAGAAATTACCACAATATAAAAAATATGACCTATATATGAAAATCAATCAATTCATCCCATGAGACTAAATAATTGTCTCCCATCACCAAATCACAAACCATACAAAGAAGTGGGCCATCATAGATACATATTTCCCTAATAGTAAATTTTTCATAACAATATCATCTAGCCAATGCACTTTTATCTGGAATCTTGATAACCACATACAAGTAGCATCAAGTAATAAATAGCGCACAATTACTCATCATCATGAGTCATATAAACCTCAATAAGTCCTCTATAGTAAACTCAATCCATGAGATATCAGAAATTGTGGGCCCCTAAAACTCAGGTCCCTAGATGAATTCATTTTAATTATTATGATCAACTATGGTTTCACTCAAAAGGTGTATACTACATAAGCACATGGTTAGGAATTTCATAGAAGTTACCATATGGTATTCTACCATATTCAAATTAATCGATAAACCTAGAAAACTTCACAGAATGATTTGGAATGAATTTATAAGATATCATTGAAATTTAATAATTTTATATCTTAGAAATTATGTATACAGATCATGTCCAGAACATTACATGATTCATGTATCAAACTAATTATACCTATTAATCAATTATTTATATAATCAAGTTAGTTGATATACTTGCAGAGTCCTATAATGAAAATGAATTGTCCATGAAACCATAAACCGGATTACCTATCCTATTAGACTAAACTGTAATAACTTTAACATTATTTCCCCTGTCTTTTCACAAACTAATTAAAGTCTTACATGTCTTCAACTCCAAACTCCCACCTAAATCTTAAGAAATTGATTTGATACCACTTTACTATTGACCAATTCTACCAAAACCACATATGATTCATCAATATAACCAATTTTGGTGCCAAAATCATACTTTCAATAAGACACATGTTGACAACCTATTTTAAGAATAGAAAATCATAAATAGGAGGAATTACCCTATATAGAGCATAGTTAAAAACTATGAAATAGAATTTAGAACACGAAACCATGAACAATATGGTATCCACAACATGTTTTTATCCTAGAAAACATATGATAAATAATTTTCATATAAAATAACCAAAACAAAAATTTGATAATGATATAGTAAGATGACAGCAAGACTAAACATGAAAAAAAACAAAATAGGTATACATAGTGGTACATGAATTACCCCCAAACACCAAACTCCTATTATCCACCTCTTCCTTTAAGCGAGCACCACCTAAAAAATCAACCAACATGACCCTAAGAACCTGTGTGTAGAATTAATGGTGGTTATATTTGTATATGTAATAGTACATTTTCTAATGATATCAACTATATAAATATTTTAATTCATAATTATAAAAGTAGTGAAATAAAAATATATATTCACATACTGAATAAATAAAATCACCAAAGTGTAAACTATGTTAAAAATGAACTACTGACTTATCATATCCTCAAGTAACATTAAATACTAATAATAGTCATATACACTTCTATAAATTTATGGGTTTTTACTAATAAATCTATTTTACCAAAGTATTTATTTCTCATGGTTATCATGATTATCAGTTTCTAAATAAAATGTATGTATAATATAATACATGTTGTAAAAATATATCAAGCCCTGCCCCCAAAATAAAGTCCCACTAGATATTATCCACATCACTAAGAGAAAACATAATGTCACAATAAACTATCATGAACATTCCAAATATATCCATATATAGAGCCAAACTATTTCATAACCAATCCAAATCAAAGACATATTTAATTTTTTCAAATTAGTTGGGTGGGGGAGGATATAATAGAAAATACATCTAGTTCATCTATATAATATTATGAATATTGGGTCACACCCAAGTAAACCACCCTCATGTGGTGGTTATATAGTGAATGTTATTACCAAAATCAAAATAACATCATAAATACTATAAATCTAATTAAAAAATTATATACCAATAATTGATCTATTGAAATAATCTATCCTTATAATAATTGTGTATTTTTCATCCAAAAAATATTATCCATCACATCAGAATCATTATAATACAATCCATATCATCAATGTATTCCAATAAATATTTATTGAAAGTGTAAGGTAATCATTCCAATAATTACAAAACTACCCTACACCGAGGAATATACCTCTAGGGATAAATCTAAACAAGTCATCTTCACAAGTAGTTCGCATTATCATTACATTGAATGTATCAGTGGATAAAAATATTTGTAATAATCCTATATAATCATAATAGTGGTTCTATGAAACATTAAGCTATCCTTTATCACAATTTATTATATTTTCATGGTTACATAGTGAACAATAGGATAATACAACACTTAAAATGGAAACACACTCTGAGTACACTATGCTTTTGTAATTACAGTGTGAAACGATAACAATATCGTGAATTCCTCTATTATGAAAAAGAACTACATCCAATATTTGAGCTAACATCAAATCATATAATACAATTAATTCACATCATCAAAACACTAATTTCAAAATCATCACTATAACAAGTCAAAGTAATATCCATGAAATTTCAAAATTTACATCTTAGTTCATCATAAACAATTACTCAAACTATATTACTCTCTAATTGTTTATCACCACTCATTGTTGTTGTAACATTATTAAATCCCCATATCATATTAAATAATTGATCTATATGTGTTGTCATAACTTTTCTCATTATTTTATATATAACATTAATATCTGCCTATATCACGATCGCTAAAAAATTCCTGAGCTACTCATGCACATGCTCATGTCCAAAAAAATTTTTATAAATTTTCCCAGCACAAGATCTCTAAACTACTCAATGAAGTTCAAAATTATGATTTAGACAATAAATTTATTAAAAGATGTTCTTTTTAAATATTCATAGATAGTTTCACCATTATTATTGAGGTCCAACAATTTAATATATCAAAAGATATTTTTAAAATTAAATATTAATTTATCAAATTAAAATTTAAGGAGTGATTTAGGATTTAAAATCTGCCATGATTCATGATATAATCATAAAAATGTGATCCTCCCACAACTATTTTTTTAAATGATTGATTAAATTTTGATGGTTCAGTTCATTTATGGGCAGTTATCTTTGTTTTTTTGTGGTTTTCCCTATTCCTTTTTTTAGTTAGAGGGCCTTGATGTAGTTAACAAACCAAGGGAAACCTAAACCGCCACCCATGATGGCCCTCCGCGCAACCCGAAGCTTATTCCTAATCACCATGGGATAGAAACTAGCACTGAGAAAGACCAACTACCACTAGGGAATGGTTTCACTAAAGGTAAAATTGGAAAAATGATTCATAAAATAGGATGGACTCCACAATATCACAAGATTAAACTTGGAGAACTAAATAACATCCATGAGAAACATTACATAGCTAGCAGATACCATAAGCCAAACCAAATATCAACTAAAAGATATGACACTGAGGGATATATACATGGTATCTAAAGTCATAATAATAAAAAACTAAATCCAAATAGAACCAACATACACCTATAAATGGATACAAATTACCAATAATCACTCCACATGAGCCAATACCTTCAAGAACATGTCTCCTCCAAGAAACACTAGCTGACATTAATCAAGAAGAGTCACCCTGGTACATGGTTCCCTTGACATTACCTATGTCTAGAAAAATGAAATCTGAAATGCCTAAAATCCCATGCAGGTTGTGACGCACAAAACCTAGTAGGATTCCACTATGAATCTATTTAATACTTTTAACTATACAAATCAAGAAACTAGTTTGAAATCATTTTCAAAACTAACCCACATGAAAATGATTCTTTTTTTGAAAAAATGTTTAAAATACCATTGGTTTTCCATTTCCAACATCAAAAGTTTTTCCAAAAATACTTTACTACCTATCCCAAACAAGTATAAGAAAACCTTAAGCTTCAACATGATCCATAAATCTAATCTGTAATAATTAAGAATGGTCATGAAGTCAATATCAACTAACCACCTAAATAGGGATTGGAATAATACATCTCGTCACATTAATATTGAATTAATCAAATTAATTAAGAAAATAAACCAATCTAGCATGAGTAAGTGTACCTAGGGTACAAACCTCAAGGGTTTACGTGAGTGAGACAATAATTATGTTATCTAGATAATAAAAAGGAATCTCTCATAGTCTTCTCTGGGCCTAACATAGAATCTCACAGGGTTTTCCCACCAAAAGTCTCTCACGGTTCCCTTGAAACCAAAATGGAGGCTCACATAGTCCTCCCTTTGATGTATCACATGACCACATAGAAAAACCAATTTGGATTCTCACATGGTCGTCCCTATAAAGTCTCACATATTCCCATGAACAAACCCCTTGCTCACACCCTAGATAAACCATGTTCCACTTCATGACAACACCATCATAAACAACTTCCCATATCAAACCAGCTATATCACAATCCATTTCACAAATAAACATGACCATTTTATCAAAAAAACATTCCCAACTTAAAAACATTTCTAAAAAAAATTATAGATCCATTTAAAATAAAAAAATCTCTTTTATCCATTTTAAAAAATACTTTGTGTGCATAAAAGCTACACCTATTTGACCCCCCCCCCCCAATCAGGAAAATCACCATAATAATATATGAAGCACATCAAACATTGAAAACTCATCAATAAAAAATACTTTAAATTTAAACTTAATCTACACAAACCAATATGGATTCATAACATAAAGATTGAACCATGGAAAATTCCCATATATAGAGAACATGACATAGATTTAATCCAAATCTCATCACCTCCAACAACAACCACCCAATATAGGTAGAACAAGGTCTCACGTAACTAATACATAAAAAATTAAATAAAAATCCCCATTAAATATCATATATTCTTCCAACACCCCCGCTAGGGGTTCATACACCCATAAAAATGGATGAACATAAAATAATGAGGGGAAAGGAAGAAGAAACCAAAAATAAAGGCACTTACCTCAAGCCAAAACAATAAGACATCCTAGAGAAATCACCAACAAGGGAGAGGGGGAAATTTACCACAAAAGGATAGGGGATGTGAATGTTAGGGGAGGTAAATGATAACCTAATGAATAAAATCTATACATGGGTATTTTGGTCAAAATCACTTTTTATGTAAGCTAGAAAGGGTCACATGATTTTGCCACACAGTTAAGAAACCTGTGTGCCAAAAGTGTGGGTTCCACTATCTATGGCTACATGGTTACCCCTGGGTGTCATATGGTTTGGAATACCATTCTCAAACTGTTTCAAAATTCACTATTACATGCTACATCCCCCTCGCGAGGTTATATTCATGGTTTAATAGACCATGTTCTAGTCGTGTCCTAGTTTATTTTCCCTTAAAACCCAAATTTACAACCACTGAAACTAAGGAACACAATGAACAAACCAAATGATAATGAAAACTCAAAAGGAAACATAAAAGTGACCTAGATGGTGCCATAATAACCCCCATCAAGAAAATTTATTCCCCTAGGAATTTCTCATGTTTTTCTAGAAGAAAATAGGTGAGGCCACTGCCCCTTCACCCAACATTCCCACTCCC
This sequence comes from Viscum album, assembly GCA_963277665.1. Classification (NCBI taxonomy): domain Eukaryota; kingdom Viridiplantae; phylum Streptophyta; class Magnoliopsida; order Santalales; family Viscaceae; genus Viscum; species Viscum album. The sequence goes on along the minus strand of OY728127.1, from coordinate 1,224,519,104 downwards.
ATGTCTTATTGTGATCACCACCAAATTTATAGATAACATAGATCGATGAGATTAAATTACCTTGAAGGACCTTATTATGGACATCTATGATATGAATAATCTACTCCACCATGGTGGTATCAAGTTCATTCTCTAAGTCTTCCCACTCCAACACATGAGATGGTTGTGGAAGGTATGTCATTAGCTAAGAAACATGGAACACTTTATGGATCAAGTTCATCCTTGGTGGAAACTCCAACCATTAGGATACCTTCCTAATACACTCTATGATAGGAAAAGTTAAGAGATAATAAAGCATCATCTTCCCATTCGTTACCAACTAACGGTTTCCTATCTGAATAGATACCTTTAGAAACAACCAATCACCCACTAGAAACATTAATGGATGATGATGAAAGTATGAATATAGCATATTGTGAATTTGTGTTGTCACTAACCATTTATAAATCATTTAAATTCTCTATATCATCTCCTAGAAAAGGCTTTTCCCATCCAAGAAACTCTCTCCTACCTCATCCCATCATTAAGTGGATTGGAATGAATGCCCATAAAAATTCTCAAGTGGGGTCATCGTTATCGAGGCATGAAATCTATTAATATATATAAACTCATCCAATGGTAGTTGTATTCCCATGAACACCCTAAATCAAGAACATTTTCCGACAATACATCTTTAAGCATATGGATGGTCCACTATGATTGGTCATCCATCTTTTGGTGATATACATTGCTCAATTTCAACTGGGTTCCCAGCACCACTTAGAGTCCCTTCCAAAATAGATATGTGAAATGATAATACTGATCTGAAACTATCACTAAGTGTACTCTGTGATACTGAATAACCTCTTAGACATATAGGTTTTTGAGTTCCCCTACCTTCATAGACTATTTTATGGGTAGGAAATGGGTTTATATAATCAAAAGATTAAAGCATATGGTAGACTAATCATTAAATCCATAGATATCTCATCCCACTTCCATACTATAACCTGAAGATGTTGAAATAACCTTGTTAGCCTCTGATACTCCTCATTGATCCTATGAAAGATCAAGCATCTAGAAACAAAGTCGACCACTACCCTTATCATCCCAAGCCACCAATATCGTCCTCTCAAAGTATAAAACATCTGGGTCATCCCAGGTGAATGGCCTACCAAAAATGATTCCTCTCACAAATCACCTCTTTCTTCAACCTCAATGGAACTACAATTCATCCTCTAAAAATAAGGGAACTATTGAGATACCCCGAAAAATCCATCGAGGTCTTATTACCTTTTAAAGAACAACTAATCTACTAGAAGTTGGGATTAGACACCTTCCCACTCTTGATCAGATAAATAATAAAGGGTGTGAATAACACATAGGCCAACTACACCATCTCTCAAACCTCTTGTAACTCCAACCTGAGGTCAAAAAACAAACTCATCAGTCCCCACTCATATGTTGATTCAAAAAAAACTCCTTGCACTATAATATACCATCTCAAAGAATTGGTGATCACATTTCCCTTCCCTAACATATAGTCAATCTCAAAATAAAAAAAATTTAAGGTACTCCACACATTGATGATGTCTGGGGTTTAGGTCCCTCTAGATGAAAATTTACTTAACGATTTTATGACCTGAATATAAAACAAGGAACTCTCAAAGGGGTAATGTAGATACATATTTTTGGCATGCAAAATAGCCTATAGGTCCATGTCATGTGTGGGATAATTTGGATCATGTGGCCATAGTTTCCTTGAGCTATAGGACACCACATAGTCTTCATGCATCAACACACACCCTAAACCCACCCATATGCATCAGGATAAATAGCATAATCTATTCTAGGATTGGGAAGAATAAAAATATGTGTATATGTAAACTGGGCCTATAACTTATCAAAATCACTTTTTCAGTTCACATCACACTAAAAATTCACTCCTTTTAATTTTAAAATCCATCAAGGATAAGTTATCTTGGAGAATTCCTAAATGAAGTGTCTGTAATGACATTCCAAGACAAGAGAACTGAATATCTCAAACACATTCATGGGTTTCTCACAAGACATGGACCCTTCAACTTTCTATATATCCACTGAAACTCATTCCTCAAAAATCATATGGCCTAGTAACTTCACCTCTTGAATTAAAAACTATTACTTAGAAGACTTTGAATATAGACGGTGCTCTCTCAAAACACCCAGTGCAACCACTATATGGTTATAATATTTATCTTTCATCTTTAAATACCCCAATATGTCATCTACGAATAAGGCCATGAAGGACTATATAAAAGCATTGGAAGATCTACGTCATCAATGTCATAAAAACTTTTAGATCATTGGAATGGATAAACAACATAATCAAATACTCAAAATATACATACTGTCTCTAAATGGAAGTATTTATAACATCCTCTTCTTAGACCCTTTGATAGTGGTACATGGATCATAGGTAGATATTAGAAAACCATCGAGCTCCCCTGAGCGGATAAAAATTGTCATCAATTTTGGGAAACATGTATTTATTCTTAAGGATCACTTAATTGTTCTTACAGTGGTCCATGAAAAGTTAGAGTCTCCCATCCTCCTTTGAAAATTATACTAGAAAATTCCTTGGTAATACGCTAGGGGAAATTAAACCATTTCCATTAATATCCTCAAGCTAGAAGTTCAACTAATTCAGCTCATCTTTTGTCATCTGATAAGATGAGAGGATATCAGGCTTATTCTGAGGAGTATATTGATGAAAAACTAAACCTATCACATGTCTAGAAATCCCAATAACTAATTTGGAAATGCATCTGAGTACCCATCTATGAACACTATAATATCACCCACTACACAATTCTCCAAATTACCAAGAAACAACCGAGAAATCTATCATGAGATAAACCTAACATCGAAGCAACAGGTCCTACCCACCATGATCGCAAATCTCACTAACCATGAAAGATGTAGGTACTCCTGTCAGAAGTGAGGAACTATACTCTAAAGTGACAATAATCAACATGTTACTTAAATATGATCATTCATTCCATGATAATAATTAGTTTGAAAACATACATGACTAAAATATAAAAGTCCCATATCACTTCCACATGAGGTAAAAAGACACAAAACTTAGGAAACTGGAAACCTTGTTCTTTATTCCTTACCAGTGGGGTCAAAAAATCCAAAGAATATGGCATCAACTCAGCCCATATACATATATAATAGATCATAATAAGTGAAATAAATTAATAAAATTTTATTTTTTCAAATAAAATGGTTTCAATGAATGATTCAAAAAACATCATAAATCTCAGGGTGGATGACCTAGAATTTGATTCCTCTAGTAAGGCTTCTACTGGATGGATATTCCCAAGATCAACCCCACCATGAGAATTATTTCCCTTGTTAAAATCATTTTTCCCATGAGTATGAGATCCTCCACCCTTGTAAGCCTCTAATAAAGCCTGATAGCCCTTCAATAAAAGTGTAGAAAATACCACTCCTCCTTGAAACCAACTAATAGAAACAATAATGATAACCTAGATTTCCACAATGGCAGCACACTCTCAAAGTCTCTGAGTAACTGTGATGACTATTTCCAAGGTTTCTAGACTAATAATAGACAACTTCTCTATGCCTTGAGAAACTACAGGAGCTGAACCAGATTATTGCTGGAAACACATACCACTCCCTCTCTAAGACTCTTTCAACTTATGCTTATTCCATGATGAATGACACTTGAATACACCCAAAAAAGGAACACCAATAATACTTATATTTTCATTCAAATATCCCTCTACTATAGTATTCTTTTCAACCACCTCCAAATAGATCTGTAGACAGAGAAGAATAATAATGGATCAAATTTCTAGACTCAGGAACATCTTGAAACTCTGAGCCTTTAGGTAATAGTTTTCAAGGATATTTGAATAAACATGAACCAACATATTAAATTTGGAATTATACTCCATCAATAAATTATTCTTCTACTCTATATTCAGAAACCAATGGGCCTTTCCAACCCTCAAGGTATTTTTTTTAACTTTTTCTTAAACTGCATCTTAAACATGGTCCATGTGAGATCCTCTTGATTCCCTAAATGCACCATCAACTCCCCCCACTCTCTACTTGTTCCTTCTATAATGTATGTGTAAAAACCAATTTTTGAGGTCTAAGTATCCTCAAGAACTCAAATATTCACTCAATACATTACAACCACACCATGGGTTCCTTGGGGCCTTTTTTACCATGGAACATAAGGGGGTCCTACCTAAAAAAATCATGGGTATGGTCCACCATCTATGTCTACTCTCATCCACTTACTTAACCCAAGGTCTAGATCATACGAATCACCAACTCTGCCAAAGAAGGGTGAAGAGGAGGGTTCACTAGTAGGGTAATCTTTATATCACTCTCTCTACTCTAGGAAGTGGTTCTTCTAGGATGATTCTTCTATAAAACAAAAAGAACATCCAAATTAAATAAAAAATAAACCTCATTATATATAAAAAGAATCAAATTAAACCCCCATTATGGGTATCAATAGGCGGCATAAGTATCAAAATAAACTCCAAAACAAATATGGAAGAAACACAAAAAATATCATATATCTCACACTATACATAGTTTGTCTATATGGTTTTAAAAGTCCTGAAAAATCCATGTGGGGGACACTCAATGTATGGAATATCAAGCCATAGAGGATGTACACAGGTGCTACTAACCATGTGCCTTAACCATGTACCCCTATAGGCTCCACCATTTTCACCCAAAAACACAAAAATACCCATAGGATTACCCCAAAAATCAGTAAAAAATAGGAAATACATCCAAATATCATCAAAGAAACCCATAATCAGGATAAAAACATTAGAACAATATCATTCCCTAAATGGTGACTCTAGGTTGAACTCGAAGAAGATCTGGCTAGGCACTCATGTGTTCCTACCTCTTGAGTCATAATGGAACTGGCTCTATTATACCATTGACTTCCAAATAAAAACTAGATATAATACTATTTTTAGTGAACCAACATGTGTCAACCTAAAGCACCACCTGAGATGGCCTTCCACATGATTTGAATTGCATTCTCGATTGCCATGGGCTGATGACTAGTATCGGGCAAGACCAACTACCACTTGGAAATGGTTTCTCCCTAGGAAAACAAGTATGTCACATCCATAATAATGGGAAAGACACCCTAATATCATCATATAAAATCTAGATAACAAAATACCATCTATCATAAACATTACATAACCAGAAGATACCATAACCTAAACCAAACATCAACTATTTTACATGCCACCAAGGGTTATATGCATGGTATCTCAAGTCATAGAAAAATAGGAATAAACCCCAATGGAAAAAATATACACATGAAAACGGATAATAGATACAAAAAATCACTCAACATGAGCCGATACCTTTGATACCACATATCCTCCACTAAACACTAGATGATGGTAATCAAGAAGAGCCACCCTAATACACGGTTCCCTTGACTTTACCAATGTCCTACAACATAAAATATACAAATGGTCAAAGGAACAAGAACGGTGTGTGGTTAAAATCCTCGTAGGATACCAAAATGAATCTATTTAAGGATTTTACCCATGAAAACCAATAAGCTAGTTTGAAATCATTTTAAAATCTAAACCACTTGAAAACATGTCATTTTCTAACAAACCATTAAAATCCCTTTGGTTTTTTCATTTCAAACAAAAACCATCTTTCCAAAAACACTTTCCAACATGTCTCAAATAAGTATAATAAAATCTCAAGTATCGACATGTTTAATATATCCAACAAGGAATATTAAATAATGATAATAACATAAACATCAACTAACCACGTGAATTGGAATGAAAATAATACATCTCATCACATAAAAATGGAACTAATCAAATTCATTAAACATATAAGCAAATATGGAATAAGTAATTTCACCTAGGGATATAACATAAAGGGTATAATTTGTGTGAGACCACAAGTATGATTGATGTCTAAAAAAAGGAATCTCTCATGATCATAATTGATCCCAACATTGAAGATCCCAAATACTTTCTACCCAATGTCTCTCACCGTCCCTTGGAAACCAAAATGGAGGCTTACATGGTCCTCCCATTGATAGATCACATGGCCACTCAGTCAAACAAGTATCGAATAATGCATGGACTTCCCTCTGAAGTCTCATATGTTCCCTTAGACAAAACCATCTCTCACACCTCGATTAACCCATGTGCCACTCCATGCGAACACCATCACAAACAATTTCCCATATCAAAAATGCTAAATCATCGGCCATTTTTCAAATAAAACTTCTCATTTTATCGAAAAAAATACTTTCTCAAGGTAAAATAATTTCTAAAACCATTTCCAACATCCATTTATTCTCACAAAACCTATTTTATCCATTTTAGAAAACACTTGTTGTGCATACAAGCCACACCCATTGGGAAAACCTCCTTTAATCAACAAAATTTCCAAAATAATCCATGAAACACATCAAGCCTGGAAAATTCTTAAAGAATAATTCATTTTAATGTAAACTTAATCAACAAAAACCAAATGGGGTTCATAATTTAATGGATAATCCATAGAAAACAAACCAAAATAGATACCTACCTCAAATCTGATGCAATGATTGTCACCTCCAATGACAACCTCCCAGAAAAGGTTTAAAAAGGACTTACACACCTAATCCATAATATATATAACCAAAAACCTCATTGCATACACTAGATTAATATTACAACCCATCTAGCCCTCCATGCTTCCATAAAAATGGAATAACAAGTAATAATGGGGGTGAAGGAGGAAAAACCAAAAAAAACAGGTTTGACTCAATCCAAAACAGTAACATACCCTAGAGAAATAAACACCAAGGGAGAGGGGAAACTCCAACACCAAAGTATAGGGGTTTCTCATGATGGAGGAGGTAAATGAGACCCCATAGCATAAAACCCCAATAGGGGTATTTTGGTAAAAATATGATTTTTAATTGAGCTAGACTAGGATGCATAGTTTGGCTACATGGTTAGGAAAAATGTTCCCCAACCACGATGGTTCTACTATTGATGGACACAAATTTACTGATGGGTGTCACATGGTTTGGAAAATTGTTCCCAAACTATGGAAAACCAAAATTTCACACATTGTATCCATCTTGAATGGTTATCCACATAGTTTAATAAACCATGAATGAGTCGTACTCTAGGTTTGTTTCTCCCCAAAAACCCCTTTTTTGACACCAATCTCCCAAGAACTCTAAAAATATAAATAAAAATAAAAATACCAGTGACCAAATTGGTGTCTCACATTCTTGGAGGTTTTATCCCTTCATTGATGGTGTTTCCTCTCACACGCTCATCCCTTTCCCTCACCCCTTGATCTATTTCTTCCCTATTATGGACCCAGTGTTTTTTAGTTGGTTATTTAATATTTTCAAGTTATAACTTATATAGGCATGGTTTCGAGTTTTCTTCTCATGAAATTTAGGGTGATTCATATTTATTAATTAATGAATCTAAGTGGTGGTCTCTTATAAGGGGGGGTTACACATTGCGTGTTTATTATTTCAATTTCATGGTATAGTGAGGCTGTAAATTTGGAGATATAGTTGTCATAAACACAATATATGATTTAATTTATATGATATTCCCACACCCTGGCTTGGTTATTGAAAGTTATCTAGGTTTAGTGGTTAAATAATCTAGTAGGTTGACCCTCCTAGACCTCTCAATTAGTTTTCTTCCCTTGTATTTATGTGTTTTTATTATTATTATCTCATTTTACTAAGCATTTAGTTTAGTTTTTCATCAATAGTTAAGTGTATTTATTCTATTTTTGAATGATTACTTGTGATAATTATTCCTGTATAGTTTTGAATTGTAGATAGTGAAGTTTTTTTTGGGCCTTGTTCATATTTAATTTATTTCCATGTTGGGAATTGATCGTGTTAGGGTTGTTCGAGGATTTATAATTATCATAGCTAATTATTTGGATTATTTAGATATGTTCTTGTTCATATAAGATAATATGTCCATGGATATGATTCATTTTTATAATTCCACTTCATAAATATAGCTTTAATTTTAGAGGGAGTAACTTCATTTTAGTCTTTCCATATTTATATAATTTTCGAAGAAAATTCACATGATGGGATTTAGGGAATCATGATCAAGGAAGGATATTGATGATAATGAATTGTTACTATGTTCTTGTAGAATTGGATTCATTTGAATATTTTTTGTTTTTCATGGATTTTAATTTTACCAGTGGTCATTGGTATCTATATTAGTGGTGTAGTTTTTGGGAATAAATGATAAAAATAGATTGTTTTGATTATTATTAAGTAGTTTATCACATCGAGGCTGAGTTTCCATGTTTCTTTAGCTTGAGGTGGTGGATTGGCTCCGAGGGTGGACATGGGATGTATCTTTTTAATTAGAACCTGTCAAATGGGGTCAGGTAGGTTTATTTATGGGTTTTGGGTTACCCTTTAGGCAATCAGGTTTATCAATTTTGGACCAGGGGGTGGTAAAGTTGTTTTTAATGGTTTTTAGTATTTTTTGAACTATTATTTTTTTGGGGGTTCAATCTTATTTTATTGGCCTGAGTCTTTGCCCTCTTTTATCACTATCAAAATTTTATCTTTTTGGAATTTATTGACAACACTCTCAATAAATTTGATGGCATTGTGTCTCCCTTTGTTAGTTAGATTTTTAGGGTTTTTGGGTGAAGAGGGATTTGCTTGTCAATTTAGAAGTGTTATAGTTTTGAGGCCTAGGATAACGTCCCTGGCCTCTTTGGATGTTTCATGGGTCATTATAATTTGATGTTCATATGCAATAAATATTTTTTTATTTTTTTCCAAAAAATCAAGAATCGAGGTGAAAATATCTTATTTTTCACTTTTTATATATATCAATATATATATGAGTATGAATATATATATATATACATATATAAAAAATAGGGATATTTTTTTATATTTATTATTAGTTTTAACATATTAATCATAATATTTTTTTTAATATATTCCCAAATATAAGTAAAATATATACATAATATAATAAAAATTATATTGAATTTTCCAACTAACATTTAGTATTTTTATTTAAATATTATATTAATATTTATATAATATATTTCAAATATTATATATATAAACCTATAAAATATATATTATATACATAACATAAAAAACCAAACTTGATCGACCTCTTAGACCATGCAAGCGCCCCTTACACCCTCCTTTAAATTCTTTATATTTTATTTATATTTACTTATTTTGCCAATCTAACATCTCCCTCCTCAAGTGGTTAACCTAATTCTTCCCTTATACAATAAAATAATTGTACTACATAGAGGATTCCCTACTAAATCATTACCTTGATCTTCCACCGACCATCACTACTTCATACAATACTACCACATCACCCATTTTCCCTCATTCCACATCAAATAAGTGTCACCAATCATGCTCATGTAACCATGGAACTGCCTACATCCCCCATCAATTAAATTTTTTATTCATATATGTTGATCCATTTATAGTAAATTTTTCATCAATTGATTGATCTAAACCATAAACATCAATCACCAACCTCTTGTGGTATAGAGGGTAATTAAGGCCATGTATAATTTCATCTTAGTGCCATGGTCATTATATGGGGATATATTACATTTATATTATATAATTATTATTTTCCTTTGATTCTCTTTAACTTATTATATTTTATTTATTGTCACCTGATAGTTTTAATTGATGATTAGGACTTATTTGATCTTCAATTTCTTGTTTTCTTCCTAAAATCATTTCTTACCCTAATATTTTTTTATGGTTATTAGTGTTTAGTGAGATTACAAATGGGTCTGGATGGATATTAATTAGAAAATATCATTTTGGATTTGAGGGTGAATTTGAGATGACAGTTTCTGATGATTCTAGAGAGGTTATGTGGTATATATCTTTGGGTTATTAGGTTATACAAGTCTTTAGGAATATTTAGAACGATCCTAACATGTGTTTTGGTAGTGTTTTATATGTATTTATAGGTGTTGTTTTCATACATGTCATGATGAGACATATTTATGATGTTCTTTAATGTAAATTAATGGTATATATTTTTGGGTTGGTTGAGTGACAATCACCAAAGCATTGTCCTTGCATCCACTTGATCATGAGTACTTAGTGATTCAAGGTGAGATGGGAAGTCATACTGGGTCCTTTGACTAACCCCTTAAATGTGTAAAAAATATATTTTTTGATGTATATGGATAAACCATCATGTTCTATTATATGTTATGGTTATAATGTGCTGATAGAGTGATAGATCTAGATAAGAAATATCAAAGAGGTTGATTATTCTGTAGGATTCCATGGAGTGAGTTAAGGTGGAATCTAGTGTACTTTTATTTACCACTTTTACTCTATATATATCCACCATGGGGATAGATTATTTATTTCTTATAGACCTCATTTTTATATATCCATACTATTTCACTTTATGTTTGTATACATGTCATATAATGTTTTTATATATACTAGTCTATGGGACCTCACGGCTGGATAATTATTTTGTTTCCATAACATTTGGTTATGTATAATATATGTGGGTCATTGAAATTTTTTTGTAACATTTATCATAAAATATTTAGTATTTCTTGTAGAGTATAGTCTTTATATTTTTTTGTCCCTCACAATTCGTTGGTATCCACAGGTATATGGGGAGTCACACCTAAGGTTACAAGGAATTACCTAGCATATTTTTTAGGAATAACATAATCCATGGGAGGTGACACTTCTATTATCATATATTAATTGAATCATAATTATTTATATTCTATTATTTTATTTTATATTTAGTCATGTTTACCTTAAACATTACCAAAAATCTAAGAAACTTTATTCTCTATTTTTTATAATTTTTTATAACATTCTTCAATATTCCCCTTCTTCGATTAGAATATTTTTATTTATATATATCCAAGATATTAAATTCACTTATTATATTTCCCCTTGATTATAGGAATTTACATTTTCTATATCACCCAATCACTTTAATTTAATTTTATGTGATTTCTTGTCAAATTGTTATGTAACTAATTATTTTTCATATGCTTAAAATGTTATTCTTTATAAATGATTTATGATCACTTTAATTATTTTATCTCCATGTGTAAAATATATTTTTATATATGGAAATATTCTAGTGACATGAGTGGGACTAAAATTAAAAATCCTTCTAATGTATTGTGTAAATCATATATCACATGAGATTTTTTATATAGAATATTTCATTTATCCTTGTTTAATATGTTATTATTTAATGGAATAGATCCATGAATTTTTTATAGAATGGTCTATTATTATTTAAATGTGAAATTCATATGATATGCATCATATTCAATATTCCAAATTACACGCATCTCATTGTTTATTTCATTATGATGTTTCAAATTATCTCAATAACACCTCCTTTTGATGTATTACTATGATTATAACGACCCATACTTTACATACATTTCCATTACTTCATAATTTAAGCATACTTAGTACAACATATAACAAAAACCACAAAAGGACCGTATAGGCATAGTGTCTTTATAAACTGGGAAACATAAACAACTGGTTCATAAATCTTCTACAGTGTCTCCCATTTATTTCATCATATCTAGAGTCCCATTTATCATATTCTACTCAATATCCTTCTTCCTAGCCTGGGGAAAAGAAAACATAAAAAGGGGTGAGCTCAAATGCTCAGTAAGGGTAAATAAAGGTAATATCAATCATATTATAACCTTTTGAAAATCTTAACGTGCAAAAGAGATTATAATATCTTAACATGGGATAAATCATAGAAGTGAAAATGAGATCCCAATAATTATAACATAAAACCTGGAAACATTTTGGCGTACACACATAATCATATAGAATCATTTCTTTGTAGTCAAGACTCTTTGCCTAGACTATCTTAGCGGACAAAGTCCATTTCTGAACAGAGTTCACTCCTTGTTTCAGTCCTGTTTTACTGAACCGGATTAATCTGCCATTCCAGCCATGTCTATCTCATGAGATATAAATATTTACCCAATGTATTCGAGGGATATATATGTCCCACCCATCTCATAATTAATCCTTTCTTATGTGTGCCACAAAAACATAAATCATACTTCATAACATTACCCATGTAATAAAAATGGGATTCTTAAACAACATGACATCATAAAAAGATTCATATAAGATAATGGACTTCATAAAAATAATTCCATAATAACATAATCAAATCAATGTAATAATAGGGATAGAAACAGTACCCTATATTGTCTTAGATGTAAAATAATTTTGATAAAACATTTGAACTCCATTCTTGAGGAAAATATCCTTTCTTTTTCAAAAACATTTTCCATTCTTAACATGTCATATAATTTTAAACTAAAAGAAGTTAATTAAAAATAAACATGAAAACTTGTAAAGTAAGCTTCATTGAAATAATGTTCTATGAATCCATTCATGCCGTATAAGTTAAAAACATTCTTCTCGTACTTTGGCCGAAAAGTCAAAAAGTACCTCGTACAAAACATGACAAAAGATTCCTTTCATATCGTTTACTAAAAACATACCGAAGGGTAAAATTGGATTTAAAAAATTATAGGAGGATATGAATAATATTAATTATTGAAGAAACATTTATGTGGATGATAAATACACCCCATTAAATACCAAAGTATAATCAATCTCGGGAAAAAAAATGAGATTGTGATATTTTCCCTTACCTTAGGTCTGGTTTGATTCGTACGTGTCCGAAGCTCCTATATAATTATTTAAATAATGTTATTGACTTATTCTAGAATCATAATTAATGATATTATATCATATATGGTCATATTCTTAGCTTCTTATTAGTAATATTTCATTGTTACATGTTATTCGGGTCTTTATTGCTTTTTGTTCTTATTCTTGTTTTGCCGAATAAATTATTATTCTTCTTTTTAGGTTATAGATACCTAATATCAAGAATGGTATTAGTATAATATATATCATATTTATTCATTCAATTCATTCAATTCATTTATATAATTACTATGTAATGAAGATCATGTAGAACGAGTCGCATCACATCGTGGAGACGATAGGCCGTACGTACGCACGAGTGATGATATCGTTTCCATGATCATGGAATTGTATTGAAGTGTATTTATACTATTTCAGAATCAATATCACTTTACAATAATCATATATAGTTACTCATTACACCATTATACCCATCCAAGTAAGGTGGTGGTGGAAAATAGATTACACCACGGCGTGGAGAGGGTATTCCGTACATACGCGCGCGCGGTGATTTCATTTTCCGTAGGATGGATAAAAGGTGAAATAGGGTTGTTTCATATTTATAATAACATATCAGTATATATTTAATACTGATGTTATTACTTTATCATGAAACAACTAAAGAAGAAGAAGTTGAAGAAGAAGAAAAATTGGAAAAGATCGGTAATGGATATTACCTCTTCTTTGAAACGCCTCTTCTTAACCTCCTCTTAGGGAACTAAAGATGGTCTTCTAAGAAGGCCAGGACCTCTAGGATGATTCTAGGAAAGTGGATAAGAGGTTTTTTCAGGGTTTGGCCGAGCATGAATGCTCAAAGTGGTGTGAGGAGGAGAGGGAGGAGGTTCCCTTTTATAAGGGAGGAGAGGGGCACCTTAAGAAAAACTAAAAATATTATTTTATAATAAAGTCATATTCGGTTTTTAATAGCTCCAAATTGATTTATTTTGAAGATAAGGTGGGGATTGGTCGAAATCCTATCAACCAATAGGTTTTAGACAAGTTTAGGTTATTATTTTATCCTTATCATTTATATTTAACTCTATGTTAAATAATTTAACTTTTACCGTGTCTTGTTGTTTTCTTACACTATATGGTTAATAAAATTACTACAACAAGCCAAACGAACCCAAAGTGGTTAATTATTAATATATATATATCCTTATCTATGTCATTTCTCCGATCTTATGATTTTTAGGAATAAAATAACAATTAATAATATAATATTTGTTTTAAAAACTATTTTATGTCAATTTTGACACTATTTGGTACTTGATTTTTTTTGAAAATCATTAAAGAATGATAAGTTCAAAAAAATTCAATTAATTCAACAATAACATGTCATATTAACCTATAAAATTAGTTGAATTTATAAAAAGTCTCAAATTACATTTATTTTGGCATTTATAACATCAATTATGTTAATATTTTCTTAATAAGGTAATTACTGCATCATTATTGAGTCATAAATAAATTAAATTATTTAATGACTAAAAATTATAAATAAAATATAATTATGTAGGAAATCTTTTTATATTTATAATGAATATTTATAATCGAATTTATCTTATTCATAACCCTATATTAAAAAAATTAGTTATTAAACATTGATTTTAACTATTTTAACTCTTCTTTAAATAAAATAATATTAAATGTCCTAATCTAATCCAAGTGGACCTAAATGGTCATATTATATTCATAAGGCTGTTTTTGGTCAAATTACACTTATACAATAGAATTAGGACATGTTTTAGGGTAATAGTAATATCATTTTTACCTTTAATTACCCTATTTACTATTAACCGCGGTAAATAAAAGTAAAAAGTTATTATTCACCAAAAAATTAGTTTCATCTCATTGAACCACATTTTACTTACTAATATCAATTGTGTCTCTCGGATTTTCGAAATTCCCTTCACAGAAGCGGTAAAATTATGTTTTATGAAAAATTCAATTTTTTTAACTACCACTTAGTGGTTTCACTATTCATCAAAAATTGAAAGTTTTCAGAAAATTACAAAAATTTCACCCTAGGCTAATTTCGGTATTCCGAATCCAAAAATGAATTCCATTTTGAATGATAAAATATATAAAATTTCAGAAATTGGTTATTACTATTCATAACAGCTATTTTATATAGCATATCGTTGTTTACTGAAACTCGGTATTGCGTACAACGCAAGCTATTGAGGAAGGTCGTGATTGCGTGTAAAGCTAGCCAAGCTAGTGTTGTTTGTAGTGAAAGATTCCTTTGATGATTTATATAACATAAAAACAAAATATTTCTCATAAAAATCTCAGTTGTTACATTCTACCCCCCTTAAAATGAATTTCGCCCTCGAAATTTGTCACTTTGTAACAAACATATGAGGATACCTCTCCCTCATCATATCCCCAAGCTCCCATATAGCTTCTTCTAATTGGTGGTTCCTCCATAAAACATTCACCAAGTGAGTGGTACTGTTTCTTAGAACTTTTTCGCTACGATCCAGAATCTCTATCGTCTGTTCTTCATAAGAAAGATCTTGCTCCAGCGGTACAACTTCTGAGATGAGTACATGTGAAGGATCAGGTATGTACTCTCTTAGGAGCGATACATGGAACACATCATGAACTTGGGAGAGATTTGGTGGAAGTGCCAATCGATAAGCTACCTTCCCAACACGATCCAGTATTTCGAAAGGACCGATATACCTAGGGCTTAACTTTCCCTTCTTCCCAAATCTCCTTACTCTCTTCCAGGGAGATATTCGTAAGAACACTTTGTCACCCACTTCAAACTCTAGATCTTTTCTTCGATTATCGGCATAACTTTTTTGTCGACTCTGAGCTTCTCTTATGTTTTGTTGAATAGATTGGACCTTTTCTTCCATTTCATCTACAAGATCAGGTCCTAATAGCTTTCTTTCCCCAACTTCATCCCAGCAAGTTAGAGTTCTACATTTCTTTCCATAGAGAGATTCATAAGGATCCATCTGAATACAAGAGTGAAAGCTATTATTATAAGAAAATTCCACCAAAGGTACGTGTTGATCCCAACCACCTTTGAAATACATAGATAAAGCTCTTAACATATCTTCTAGAGTTTGAATTGTCCTCTCAGACTGACCGTCTGTCTGAAGATGATAAGTAATGCTGAAACTCAACTCTGTATCTAGAGTATGCTGAAGACTTCGCCAAAACTTCGAGGTAAACCTCGGATCCCGATCAGATATAATGGAAAGTGGTACTCCGTGCAATCTTACCACTTCCTTTACATATATCCTGGCAAGCTGATCAAGAGAGAAATCCTCTCTTATAATAATGAGGTGTGCCGACTTCGTAAGATGATCAACTATAACCCAGATAGCATTATTACCTTTGGATTTTTTAGGAAGTCTGGTGAAAAAGTCTATAGTGATGTTTTCACATTTCCATTCGGGTATGGGTAATGGTTGTAACATCCCCTTAGACTTCTATCTCTCAGCTTTAACTTGCTGACAAACCAAGCATCGAGAGACCTATTTAGCAACATCTCTTTTCATTACATCCCACCAGAAGTACTCTTTTAGGTCCTTATACATCTTCGTGCTTCCAGGATGAATAGAGAATGAAGAACTATAAGCCTCATCCAGCAGCTCCTTCAATTCTGGTACGGAAGGAACACAAACCCAATTTCTGAACCTTATTATCCCATAACAATCAATGTGGAATACAAGAACATTTTTCACCTTCTTTTGTAACTCTACTTTTTCTTTCTGCGCCTCGTTAATCTTCACATGCATAGATGGTTGAACATTAATTTGAAAAAGATAATATGTTTCCCCTTCCATTATGATACCAAGATCCATCCTTTGTAAATCCATAAATATTGGATATTTTGAGATCCTCATCATGGATAAGCTAGCATGGTCTTGTCGACTTAATGCATCAGCCACCTTGTTCGCTTTCCCAAGGTGGTAATGAATTGAGCAGTTGTAATCCTTAATTAGCTCCAACCATCTTTGGTGGCGCATATTTAGTTCCTCTTGTGTGAAAATATACTTCAAACTTTTATGATCAGTATAAATATCACACCTTTTACCATAAAGATAATTCCTCCAAATCATTAATGCAAATATTACCACTGTTAGCTCCAAATCATGAGTTGGGTAATTTTGCTCATGGATTTTCAACTTTCATGAGGCATAAGCAATCACCATATCGTTATCGTACTCCACATCGCCAATAGAAATTGAATGTCACTTTCCTTTGTCTCTGGCCTTAAGAGTTTGTTGACGTCGATCATCACCAACGACCCTTGGATTAGGGCATTGATTAGCATAATGCCCCATTTTCATGCACCTGAAACACTGAAGTGTAGGAGGTGCATTCTGTGTAGCCTTTTCATAGTTCGCATCACTAGACATCTTCTTCCCATCATTGCATCATTCAAATGCCCAATGACCTTCCTTTACACATTTGAAACATTTACTTGTCCCTTTTAGACAATTCCCTCCATGTTTCTTTCCACATTTTGAGCATAAGGGAAAACTCATCTTCTTTTCAGTGTGGTCTTTTGATTTCTCGTTGAATTCAATTTTCCTCTTCTTATCAAACCCATATGACTGATGGGTTACTCCAATCTCAATCTCAACCTTGAGAGCACATCGAACAATTTCCTCGTAGCTATTGAAGTCCCTTATGGCTAACTCCCTTAGAAGACTTGGTTTTAAGCCACTAAAGAATCGATCGATCTTACTCTCAGGTTGGATAATAATCCCAGAAGCGTACCTTGCATGTCTTGTAAAATTTTATTCATAGGTACCAATAGATTCATCATCCTTTGCTCCAATTCAAGAAACTCCTTCTCCATCTTTGTTTGAAGAATACGAGGGAAGTACTTATTGACAAATAAGTTCTTGAAATCTTCCCATTCCATGGACTCAATTTCATCTCTTGGCCTCGTATTCTTGATAAGATTCCACCATTTATTAGCTTCACCTTCGAAACGATATACCGCTAAGATGACTTTATCATGTTCATAACATTGAAGAACTGAAAATATATGTTCAGTGGTACTGATCCATTGTTCAGCCACTAATAGATCAGTTGAACCGCTGAATGAAGGTGGACGCTGCCTCATGAAGGATTCAACAGAATGTTGTTCCTTCCTTTGCTCGTTTGGAAGTCCTACATGATTCATAGCTTGATAAAGTTGTGTGAGCATGGATACAAGATTTTTAATTCCAACTCCCATATCGTTTGGTTGCTTAGGGGGACAATCATTGCATTGCCCGTTGCATTCCGCATTAACATAGTTTCTCCGGGTTCCAGCCATTGACTAAAACCAAGAAGAATAGTGTGAGAAACCCTAATTATAATAGGAAAACCACATAATCAAGAATAAAATTCCATGCTTAAGGTCTTATCATAGGTTCTTCATGGCCATTTCTAAAACACTAAGATTGTTCTAGGCTTATATATATACTTAGGGTTCTTACTAAGGCTTTCACGTCCTAGTTTCCAAAGGTTGACTATACCATTCCTCTGATACCAACTATAACGACCCATACTTTACATACATTGTCATTACTTCATAATTGAAGCATACTTAGTACAACATATAACAAAAACCACAAAAGGACTGTATAGGTATAGTGTTTTTAGAAACTGGAAAACATAAACAACTAGTTCATAAATATTCTAAAGTGTCTCCCATTTATTCCATCATATCTAAAGTCCCTTTTAGCATATTCTACTTAATAACCTTCTTCCTGACCTGGGGAAAAGAAAACATAAAAATGGGTGAGCTCAAATGCTCATTAAGGTTAAATAAAGGAAATATCAATCATATTATAACCTTTTTAAAATCTTAACCTGCAAAAGAGAATATAATATCTTAACATGGGATAAATCATAGAAGTAAAAATGAGATCCCAATAATCATAACATAAAACCTGTAAACATTGTTTCATACACACATAATCATACGGAATCATTTATTAGTAGTCAAGACTCATTGCTAAGACTATCATAGCGGACAAAGTCCATTTCTGAACCGAGTTCACTCCTCGTTTAAATCCTGTTTTACTAAACCGGATTAATCTGCCATTCTAGACATGTCTATCTCATGAGATATAAATCCTTACCCAATTCATTATAGGGAGATATAGGTCCCACTCGTCTCATAATGATTCCTTTCTTATGTGTGCCACAAAAACATAAATCATACCTCATAACATTACCCATGTAATAAAATGGGATTCTTAAACAACATGACATCATAAAAAGATTCATATAAGATAATGGACTTCATAAAAATAATTCCATCATAACATAATCAAATCAATGTAATAATAGGGATAGAAACAGTACCCTATATTTTCTTAGATGGAAAGTAATTTTGATAAAACATTTGAACTCCATTCTTGGGGAAAATATCCTTTCTTTTTCAAAAACATTTTCCATTCTTAACATGTCATATAATTTTAAAATAAAAGAAGTTAATTAAAAATAAACTTGAAAACTTGTAAAGGAAGCTTCTTTGAAATAATGTTCTATGAATCCATTCATTCCGTATAAGTTAAAAAAACATTCTTCTCGTACTTTGGCCAAAAAGTCAAAAAGTACCTCGTACAAAAAACGACAAAAGATTCCTTTCATATAGTTTACTAAAAACATACCGAAGGGTAAAATTGGATTTAAACAATTTTAGGAGGATATGAATAATATTACATATTGAAGAAACATGGATGTGGATGATAAATACACCCCATTAAATACCAATGTATAATCAATCTCGGAAAAAAATGAGATTGTGATATTTTCCATTACCTTAGGTCCGGTTTGATTCATACGTGTCTGAATCTCCTGTATAATGATTTAAATAATGTTATTGACTTATTCCATAATCATACATATTTATATTATATCATATATGGTCATATTCGTGGCTTCTTATTAGTAATATTTCATTGTTACTTGTTATTCGTGTCTTTATTGCTTTTTGTTCTTATGCGTGTTTTGCCGAATAAATTCTTATTCTTCTTTTTAGGTTATATATACCTCATATCCAGAATTTCATTAATGTAATATATATCTTATTTATTCATTCAATTCATTTAAATAATTACTATGTAATGAAGATCATGTAGAACGGGCCGTATCACATCGTAGAGACGGTAGGTCGTACGTACGCACGAGCGATGATATCGTTTCCATGATCGTGGAATTGTATTGAATTGTATTTATACTATTTTAGAATAAATATCACTTTACAATAATCATATATAGTTACTCATTACACCATTATACCCATCCAAGTAAGGTGGTGGTGGAAAATAGATTACACCACGGCGTGGAGACGGTATTCTGTACGTACGCACGCGCGGTGATTTCATTTTCTGTAGGATGGATAAAAGGTGAAATAGGGTTGTTTCTTATTTATAATAAAATATCAGTATATAAGTAATTATTATGTTATTACTTTATCAATAAACAACTAAATAAGAAGAAGTTTAAGAAGAAAGAAATTGGAAAAGATCGGTAATGTATATTACCTCTTCTTTGAAATGCCTCTTCTTAACCTCCTCCTAGGGAACTAAATATTGTCTTTGAAGAATACCAGGACCTCTAGAATGATTCTAGGGAAGTGGATAAGAGGTTTTGGTAGGGTTTTGACGAGCTTGAATGCTCAATGTGGTGTGAGGAGGAGAGGGAGGAGGTGCCCTTTTATAAGGGAGGAGAGGGGCACCTTAGGAAAAACTAAAAATATTATTTTATAATAAAGTCATATTCGGTTTTTAATAGCTCCAAATTTATTTATTTTGAATATAAGGTGGGTATGGGTTGCAATCCTCTCAACCAATAGGTTTTAGACAAGTTTAGGTTATTATTTTATCCTTATCATTTATATTTAACTCTTTGTTAAATAATTTATCTTTTACTGTGTCTTTTTGTTTTCTTACACTATATGGTTAATAAAATTACTACAACAAGCCAAAAGAACCCCAAGTGGTTCATTATTAATATATATATCCTTATCTATGTCATTTGGCCAAGTATTATATTTTTAAAAATAAAATAATAATTAATAATATAATATTTGTTTTAAAAACTATTTTATGTCAATTTTGGAACTATTTGGTACATGATTTTTTTGAAAATCATAACAGAATGATAAGTTCAAACCAAGTTAGTTAAATAAACACTAACATGTCATATTAACCTATAAAATTAGTTTAATTCATAAAATGTCTCAAATTACATTTATTTGGGCATTTATAACATCAATTATGTTAATATTTTCTTAATAAGGTAATTACTGCATCATCGTTGAGTCATAAATAAATTAAAATATTTAAAGTCTAAAAATTATAAATAAAATATCATTATGTAGGAAATCTTTTTATATTTCTAATGAATATTTATAATCGAATTTATCTTATGTATAAGCCTATATTAAAAATGTTTTACTTACTAATCATTGATTTTAACTATTTTAACTCTTCTTTAAATAAAATAATATTAAATGTCTTAATCTAATCCAAGTGGACCTAAATGGTCATATTATATTCATATGGTTGTTTTTGGTCGAATTACACTTATCCAATATAATTAGTACATGTGTTATTGTTATAGTAATATCATTTTTACCTTTAATTGCCCTATTTACTATTAACGGCGGTAAATAAAAGTAAAAAGTTACTATTCACCAAAAAAAATAGTTTCATCTCATTGAACCACATTTTACTTACTGATATCAACTGTGTCTCTTGGATTTTCGAAATTCCATTCACAGAAGCGGTAAAATAATGTTTTATGAAAATTCAGTTTTTTTAACTGCCACTTAGTGGTTTCACTATTCATCAAAAATTGAAAGTTTTCAGAAAATTACCAAAATTTTACCCTAGGCTAATTTCGGCATTCCGAATCCAAAAATGAAGTCCATTTTGAAAGATAAAATTTATAAAATTTCAAAAAGTAGTTATTACTATTCATAAGTGCTATATTATATAGCATATCATTGTTTAGTGAAACTAGGTATTGCGAACAACGCAAGCTATCGAGGAAGGTCGTGATTGCCTGTAAAGAAATCCAAGCTAGTGTTTTGTAGAGTGAAATATTCCTTTGATTATGTATATAACATAAAAACAAAATATTTCTCATAAAAATCTCAGGTGTTACAATGATTATATCCTTATTGAGTTGGTTTCTCACCTTTTCCTTTATTTTTATATATCATTATAGGTTTTATTGAAGATTGATTTCAATTAAGGGTCAATATGTGAACTTTTTATTATAGATTATATTGAGAAAAAATATTTTTTATTCAATATAAATAGTTTTTCTTTTAATTTTTATTGTTTTTAGAGAATGGTTTAATTTTCTAACACTCTGAAATTTCAAACTGTGTCCTTGGTGTGCAAGTGTTGTAAAATTTTTATAAAAACATATAATTGTGGATTTTTTATTTTTTGGAATTATTATTTTTTATCATAGGAAGGATTTTATAGATAAGAAGTTAGTATATAGGTTGGTGAAAAAATGTTTGAATATTTAGATATCTCCAAGGATTATTACTTTTCATTACTAAATATAGTTAAAAATATTAATAAGTTATATTAATATTAAAATAGAATCTTATAACCTTTGTAAATTATTATTCTAAATATTTTTTCTATTTATTTCATATTTTAATTAAATATTACTTCTAAAATTTAACTAATATAATATATAGAATTTTTCAAAATGGATATGTAATGAACTCATATTATTTTTTTCTCACTATTATGTTCTAATTTCAGTTATTATTAAGAAATCCAGTTGATGTGCTCTAAATAATTTTTTAAATATCAAAATAAAATGATAAAAAAATTGTATATCCAAAAATTTCTCCTTACCTTAAAATTTCCCTGGATAACAGAATATTTTTTATCATGTTTTAATTTTTAACTCGTTAATCGCACACAACCTGAAAAAAGGTACCATATACATCATTCCTTTTATATAATTTCTCATTTATGTTATATGCATGATAACATTGATACACATTAAAAGTATTTTGATCTTTAAGAAACACATTTTCATACTCTTTTTAAATTCAATATTTATGAAAAAAAATATATTATTTAATAAATAATTTAAAAAACTAAAATATGATCTTGTTATATCATTTTTAAATTTTAAAAAATTATAAATATAAATCAAAAAATATATTTTTTTCAATGTAAATTTAAGAAAAATTATGTTGGTTTTATTTTGATACAAGAAATAAAATATTTTTATAACATTTTAAAATATTTACCATGTTTTGGAACATGATTTTTTGGAAATTGTTTCAACAATAGTCAATTAAAAATAAAGAATGTTACTGATTTCATGTTTTAATGTTTTAATAAATATATTATTACTTGTGAACAATGATGAAAGTTTTTAGGAAATTATTCCCTTAAGAGTATAAATTTAAGAAACCATATTTTATATATTAATTTATTAAATTTTTACTTATATCTATGTTATGATAAAAATTTGTTATTTTTATTTTTCATTTGGATATGAGAAAACTAAGATCTTAATGTATATATTTTTTATAACTATAATAAAATAATTGTATAAAATTTATATTAAGGTATTTCATGTCACTAAATCTACAATTTTTAGATAATGATACAAAAAAGAATATTATTATTTCAGGAATAAATAGTATATTGGTTGAACATTGAAATCTTATTGAAGTTCTTTATATATAGGTGGAAAATGAGAAATAAAAAATTAGTTAAAATAAATATAAATCACACAATTATATTTCTTATAAGGATTATAAGGAAAAATAAAATTTTATTTGACACCATGTTTCCTTCCTTCCAAGTATGCAGAATCCTTGAGTTACCATTGATTAAATACTTATATCTTCTCAATGTTTAAATAATATAACAATTAAATGAATAAACGTATGATAAATATTTTACAATCATATAGGACATTATCTCTATATATAATAGTGAAATTTCTATATTACTTTAGAGTGAAAGCATACAAACAAAATTCCAAGACACCACGAAAAGAAAAGTTCATGATTCAATGAACAGACATAATTCTAGAAATATAGAACCTTATATGTCTAAAAAAATTCAAACCATATGTATGATGCCTTCTACACAATACCAATACATATTACATTGTAGCCCCACTTATAACATCACATGTAAACCAATTTATAACATAGTAGTTCTTAGTTGGGTCTTTGTTCAAGAAGAGTATCTAGTAGTACATTTTTCAAAAAATATAATGCTCCATACCTATTTACAATAATACCCAAATACCTTATCAATGAGTAAAATATAATCCTTAAATAATGATTATTGATTAGTTTTTTGGAATACATTATTTTGATTTTATCTTACTATTATATCCATGTATCACTAGCAATGTTTAAAAGAAGAGTTGTTAGACACATTGAACCATTTATAAGGGTAGTTATCAAATGTTAAAAAACTTGGATAGATATTCAAAAAATTAAAATAATTTTTAGATAAACAATGATCAGTCACAATAGAGAAGGATTTGAGGGACCGATTCTATATCTTGTAAATTGTAACATTGACATTTTATGTTAACTGATATTCCCTTATGTTGAATAGTAGTATTAGTTTGAAAATTTCCATTATGAAAATTTCATTAAAAAATCCAATCATAGTTGGAATATCACTACCCCAAAGCACTCTAGGCTACCATTTCACTATAATGAAGTTTTTTATGAGTCTTTAGAACCTATTGATATTAAAGGATTTTTTTAATAAAAGTAAATAAATAATGTAAAAAATTCCTCTAAAACCCTAATATTTTAAAGGACCTCTTTCTACATTTTATCCAATAACAAATTGAACAATGTATGATGTTGAATCACTGACCTAAATGAAATTTCAAGAATTGGGTAGCCTATAAAATATACGGTCCTTCTAACCCATTTATTCCACTAAAATGGTATTTCATCCACCTTGATGATCCAATATGTGTTTTCTATAATTTTTGGGCGAAAACTAGATAGATTATAACAAATTGGGTATGTATATGGATATACATTACTAGTGACGTCCATTTCTAAACCATATTTTTTTCTTAGTATAGTATCCTTAAAGGGATCTACCATAATAGTAATCCTAAGAAAAAATTATTTTTATTCCCCATATTATATAATCCAATCAACTAATATTAATATATCCTACTTTAATATGATTATCTAGCTTTCCTTATCTAAACCACTGATACCTTTTATTAGAGTGACCATCCCTGAATAATTTTAAAAATATTTTCTCAATTATCCTAATCATAAATGTATAGACTTTTATTATAGAAAAAATATGGTCTGGCATGGATGAGGTAACATTACTGAAAAGTATAATCCTCTATCCAAAAGATAGAAACCAATTTTTTCAATTAATAATATACCCAAAGATTTTACTCACCAGAATATAAAAATAGGGAATCTGATTCCATCCAATAGAAAGGGTGGATCCAATGTATTTAATTTTAAATTTTTTAGAGTATCCCATCTATCTTTAAAGGATTTTAATCCTCTTTAATACGAATGTTGAAGAACCAAAAAAACTTGTTTTATAAATATTGGCTTCATAAACCCTATAAAATTATTATGAACCCATGATGTCATTGAAAAAATAGATTGATTACTACATAAAATTGAGTAAGATCATCATATCATCTATGAAATTGATATGAGTGATCCCTAAGTTCTCATAAGGTCCACTAAAGAACCCACTCTCCCTACTTTCATTTCTATATTAGGGTTCCTACTAAAAGAATCTTAGACCAGCATAAATAAGATAGATAAACCATGCTGAGTAATTTGAAAAATATAAATATCTTTCCTATGAGAGACATACTAAACCATGATGAGTAATAGAAGTAGAAGAACATATCACTAGACCATTCCAAATTTCCAAATTGTCACATGCCACTCAAAATAATGTCTGATTCCATTTTATCAAAAGATTTTTCTATATCCAAATTTAATTAGATATTCCCTTTAACCAGCTTTCTATTTATTTCTAGATGCGTCGAATTTTCTAAATAAATATCCCATAAATGCTACATGCATTAATTAATCTCTGCATTTTTTAGAAACCATGTTTGGTTGAAGAGAAGAGATTTTATCTTTGATAATTGTTTTAAGGATCTTATATTTTAAGTTGAAAATACTAATAATTCAAAATTATTGTAAATTTTATAGATGATTTTCCATCAATATGAGGGCTAGAGTGTCCATGCATGAATATAGAGGTAATGTTATATCCTTGAATAAATCTTGGATAATGATAATGATCTCAATATTAATAACATCCCAAACTAATATGTAAAAGGAGTCTTAAGAAATTGTTAGTTCTAAATTCACTATTTGGATTTAATCTTCTCATTGTATAATAAATTTCACCTTAATATGAGATATCATCAATCTCAGTGTTTTTGTTCTCCATATTAAATAAGGGAATATATCTAAAAGAGGTGGTGCCTCTATCATCACCTAGATAGTCCCATCTATTCTCATCACTTCCCATTAGTTCGGTGATAATGGAGGATAAGTGTATGATATCCATGGGTCCCATAACATTAAAATCATTGGTAAAAAAGTCATCTTTTAGATCATGTTTAGAATTTATAAGGATCCAATTTTCATTAATCTATATTGGAAGTAGGTTTTATTCTTGTCTGCTTATTTTAAGTAAAATTTCCATAGATTTCATGCATGTTATACATTCTTCCCTGACCAATAATCCTTAAAATTTCATGTTTATTTTTCAATTTTCAAGATAAGCATTCATCCTATATTTCTTAAATATCGATGTATATATATATTAGATATACTTGGTCATGTATTATTTTTACCATAGATGGTGTATATTTTCATTTAATTACTCAATCAGAGTGGGATTTAAAGGCTTAATATCCTTCTATTAAACACTTCATAGCTTCCCCTACATTGAATAATGCTCTAAATTATATAGAAACTTCTAAAAAATATACATTCTGAGAAATGTTTTGCAAAAATAGAAAAATAAATTCATTGAATGAAGATCCACCACATTTTTCTAACATAGGGAGTGATTAGGAAAAACATAAGGTAAGTAGAAATATGAGATTTTCCAAAATTAAATGATACCCTTAAGGTTAAATGTGCAATTATCCATTTGAAACAATTCCTTTAGATTTCCTTTTTTATTACGCAATGTAAATCCCTCACCTAAATAGCCAAGATCCAGTAAATGGATATTTTTTAAAATATATAGAATTTCTACATGGATTTCCTTAAAAAAAAGTGCATACTCTTTTATTTTATGATTGGTTAAGAGTTATATTTAAATCATAATGGATTATTGATGAATTGTTTTCCTGATCAATGGACATATTTTTTCCCTAAGGGATCACCCTCTCCATGATGTCACGTTTAGCATAAAAAATCCATAAATGTTATCATTAAGCTCAAATAATTCTTGAGAGCCACATATTAGAAGGATAATTTTTCCATATAAATTTAAAGGTTTAATTTTATAAGATAAAAAATACTCATTTCAGGAAAATAAATTTAAGAAATTCCTCATAAGAATATTTTACCTAAATTCATTAATGTAATTAACTTGGTTCTTATGTTGAAGAATATCCACCAGGGAAACATGAAAGGATTTTCTTTCAGAGTTAAAAAATCATAAATATATGTGGTGCCTAATCTTATGGCATTACATAAAAAATAGAGATCATTGGGAAGATATTTTAAAACACATCAAGGATGATGTTTCTCTCATATGAGGGGATTTTGAGATAGTTTATACATGTTTATATGAAATAGACCTAGTATTCATCCATACTGATCTTCCAACATGAGAACCTATGAGTTACTTTTTCCTAGTATGACTTCTCAAATATTGAGTGTAATTATTTGATGGATTTTGAGTGATCATATAATGATCGTTAAGGTGGAATAAAACCCATGAAATTCAATATTTATCATCCACAGAACTAATTCATTAAATAAAGAACAAAAAATAAGAAATCATACATATATTGAATTAATCCCTGTATTTTAATCTTTTATAGAGTATTCTTGATAAATATCACTAATAAATAGACTAAATTCTATCCACTATGAGATAATTATACCATACTTAAATCTTCATTCATAACGAGAGCTCCCATGTCCTTCTGAGGTGTTTTAGAACCTTCATTGATGATGATAAATGAAGAACCAAAAACTAAAGAGAGATTAATAATTAGATTTCATAAATCACAATCCCCATAAATTAGGGGATCTCATACACTTTATATTCCCTATTCAAAAAATTAATTGAGTTTATGTTTTATCATCCATCTCATGGAAACCGGCATTCATTATGATAATGCACATCCAATTGGAGTAGTATATTCATCATATACTTCAACATATATACTATCAATATATATATATACATGAATCAATCTCATTAATTCATGACTAAAATAAACTGATTGAGAATATGTGGCAGTAAACATTTATTCGGATACCTTATCATAATCTTATCATACATTGTGATCGATACTGATAAAGACATCTAAATTCTTCTTACAACATGAGAATATCATAACGTGTGATATAATTAACATTTATATCACTTGTTATGATATATGTTATATAATATAATATTATAGTCCCTTTTAATTTATTTCCTACAATCTCTAACTTTCACTAAAATCCTATATGTATTTCATGAAAAACGTTACAACTCTTTGTGAAACCATCCAAAACTGTTGAACGTATTTTTTTAGAACTCTATTAATTTTGGAACAAAAATCCTTATGAA
Organism: Viscum album; assembly: GCA_963277665.1. NCBI lineage: Eukaryota > Viridiplantae > Streptophyta > Magnoliopsida > Santalales > Viscaceae > Viscum > Viscum album. The sequence continues at coordinate 1,224,490,481 of OY728127.1, read as the reverse complement.
AAAATTAATCCTTATCATAAGACCTAACTATGGTTCCCTATAGGCCATTATTTCATTTATAGAAAATATAAAATCCCAATTTTATAAATGTAATAAAAGATAGGACTCTATAAAAACATCAGTGCTAGTCAAGCTATAATGGGATCTTGTGTGATCACCCTCAAACATACTCATATGTCCATATGAACAAGTCCTATAGAATATATATCATATAAATCATATGTATACCTATATAATAATTTTTTTATATGACATTTAGTGACCAATGGGCATGGAACATTTCAATATAATATAGTATAACTCATACATTCATGATTCTCCACAAAATATTGGCCAGATTAATGAATATATCACATGTAATTCATCTATAATATTCAAAAATCACATGTCCCTCATATAAATAAGTGACAATATCACATGTCACTCAAATAATCATACACATGCATTTCTATAGTCTAATTTAATAAATTGTTGGAGGTATTCTCTCACTATACAATGTAATAATATCTTTTTGGTTGTTCTCCAACTGATGACATTATTAGAAACATAACCAACTACCCCCTGATTAGATAATCAATAAGTCTTACATAAGAAAGGTTTCAATGTATGTAGGTTATCATTATAGGTATATCACAAACCTTAGGTAAAAAGGTTTCATAATAAGTCTACACCCCTAAGTATATCGATGACTGAATAACATTCCATGAGATATACTTTGGAAAGTCAATAAAAATAATAAGTCTCCATTTATTATATTATGAGTCCACTACTCATTCTAATATTAGCATATCATCACAGTCCATAATAATTCCAGATGATCATCAATTCCTGAAAACTAAAACTCATACTTTGAGTTAATATTATTATTCCAATGTTCATGTAATATAAATTTATACACAAATGTTTGAATGATAAACAAATATTACCATTATTGTAAAATAATTATGTAATTTACAACTATTACATCCAATCTCTAAAGTTTCTTATGGTGGGTTATTTAGAACTCTCCTAGATGATATCCCCACCATTTTGGAAAAACATGAAACCATATGAAGATCTAATTTCATCTTTATCATATTTGAAACTAAAATCATTGTAAACCTTCAAAAAAAATTATCCTCAATTCCAATGACCAAAAACGTATCCTTAGTTTATCTCAAGTACTTAAGGATGTTTTCTGTATTAATCTAGAGAAACTCACTCGGATTGTATTAGTTTCAACTTGTATTTCTCAAAACATATGTAACATATGGTTGAATACACAACATGTCACGCCTAATAGATCATGTGGAGGATGAATAAATAATTATATCCATCCTTACAAACATATTAAAAGGATCTTAAAATTTTATAATGTTTTAATCATGTAACACTTGTAAATACTCCTTTTGGAGTTATTCATGCTAAACCTTATTATAAATTTTCAATATATTTGTTACAACTCACACCTAGTAGGCTCTTAGTTATATCTATATATATATATTCATAAATAGTATATTCATACCTAGTATATAGGTTATTTCACCCACATCTTTCATCAAGAATCATTTACCCAACCAGGCCTATATAAATTGTAAATTTGTGATATCATTTCTAGTAATTAATATATCATCCACTTACAATATCATAAATACCACTGCACTTCCACTAATCCCCTTGTATACACAAGAATATTCCACATTAATAATGAAACCAAACTTATTGATTACACCATCAAACTAGATATTCCAACTCTAAGAAGCTTGCTTCAATCCATACCTGGACTATTGCAATTTGAAAACCTTATAAGACTTATTAAGTACTCCAAAACCTCCAACATATATCATATACATATCCTTGACTAAATTATCATTAATTAAAGTGTTTTTGGAATAAATTTGATATATATTATATTAAAAATTATTTTCTATGAAATGAAATATCCATATAAAATTTATATTACAACCACAACCCCACACACCCTAATAGGCGAATGAATTTGGGTGTTTATTTCTTTTCACTTTTAGGATACTTCTATTAGGATAGAAAGAGAAACAAGAACCTATTACCCATTATGAATGGAAATGATATTCAAATACAATAAAATATACTATGATACATGGGATTTACTTAGTTCTCCACTAAGGGATAATCCAAAGAGAATACACTAATAGTGTGTCGATGTACAAGACAATAACATTGTCCTCTTTAGGTGTCATAAATGTTTAGGAATGACTCACTATAAATCTTAGAATAAATTAATTTACATGGATCTTCATTCACTTCATTGATTCAAGGTTTTTAGAAATAATAGTGGCACATATATTTATTACAAATATTTTTCATATAGAAAAATAAGAATTTAAAAACCAGAATGGGTGTTATAACATTCCATATACTTCTCCATTTATTTAATATCTTCAAACTATTACATCATAGAATTCTCCCACAATCTATTTTGAATTAACACTCTAGTATTAGTGTTTATATTTTTATTACAGTGAATTATATACCAAAATGTTTTCTGTATTTTTAATATGGAATTTCTATAAAATTATTGTTGAAACATACTATACTCTAACTCATTTCGATATTCATTATCTCTATCATTAACCACAATCTTAATTATTCCAAGAAATTCAAAATAATATAGAACAAAAATTCTAAATAATTATAAATCATATATTATGATTGATAACATATACTTTAATCTATGTGGCTTGATGAAATCCTCCATGAATGCATACATAAATTGTGATGTGATGCCTTGAGACATGGTATTGCAGATCCTCTTCTTCTCCCAGAAGTAATTTTTAAAACCTTTTTCTTAAAAAACTTATACACAAAACTAATAATATTACATATATAGGGAATTATATTTCATTTTTTTATTTACTATGGAATCTAAACTGAAATATTATGAAACTTTTAAAATAATCTTACACATATAGGGAAAGTGTTTCCTTTAACGCATTCTATCACTCTGAATGTAATGACCCTCACCCTAGTAGCCTGGATTTGGTGCCTTACTTTATTACATTGGTACTATGAATGAGATATTTCATCTCAAAGAAGCTAATAGTTTAGTATATTTTTAAAACCATATAGAATCATATTTATTACATTTAAACATTGAAAGAACAAATTGCATAGAAACTCTATTGGAAACACCCATAAACTCCAAGATTAACCCTGAAAGTCTTTCATAATATATATCTTTACATCCTCTGGAAAAATAAAACATAATAAAGGGGTGATATCAAGTTCTAATTAGGGGTAATAAAAAGATACAAATCTAACATAAATAAAAATAAAAATTATATCAAGGTGAATAACTAAAAACATATTTCATTAAAACATAATCATAAGAATAATATGGTAAGAATAAAAACTAATTAAATAATAACTTATAAATAATCATAAGTGAACGAAATTTAACCATGGATATTATAATACTTGATTAATCATGTGGATTATCAATTATTAATATCATAATAATTTAATTCATAGTGATGGACATCTAAATCATATTGTCGAGGCCTCAGCCTAGATATCTGGAAAAAAAATGGGTAAGGCCTCAGCCAAATTCCAATCTGGTTTTTCTCATGCGACCTACTAATGCATCGAGGGGATATAGCAGGCCCCATACATAAAATAATAATTCAAATGGATTAATTTTTTTAATGGGTTGAAACATAAACAACATATTCATATGAAATGTAAATAATTTCCCCAATCAATAAAAGTAATCACTAACCATTCTGAGTAATATGGTGAATGGTATCAAGATAGCACATACACAGTCAAAATAATCATAAACCATTTAAATAAATATGGTATATGATATCATAGAATAAAAATTTCAATTAAGAATAATATTAAATATATGGTGTTGAAATACATTAAAATACTCCAATAAAATCATCAAGGAATTATTGAGATAAATATTGTTATTACTTTGCAAGGAAGATTTCTTCTAGAAATATCATTTTTATTTGTCATAAAATCTGATTGTAAACATTTATATACCAAGAAATATATGGGAAGGACAATTAAATTATTTTTGATGAATAAATTCTGTCCAACTGAAGTTAAAACAAGTAAAATAGTTTTTAAGAAACTTTAGAAATGGGCCACATCAGTGTAGTTGGAGGGAAAATATAAAAGAGTCTTAAAAGTGAACAAAGGATTAATTGTTTTAATAAGACCAAAAATGAACAAAGTAATTTTTTCTTGATAAAAAGTGTTATTTTATAAAAATACTTGTATCTTAAAATAGAAATTTTATTTTAAATAAAATGGGTAATAAATTGGAATGTTCTTTAAAATCGGACTTTCTTGTTAGGGGAATTGAAAATATAACCTTATAAAACATATATTTACTTATAAAAGAAAATTAAAAGATCTAGATAAATTATTTTGGAACATATAAACATAATTTATAACAATTAATTTTTGGTAAATATTGATAAATCATAACCAAAATGAAAAATGGAGTTTCGGGAAGAATCCCTTACCTTATGTTTGAAAGTGTTATGCACTTCTACTTAATGTCCTGAATAATGAAATTATATTCATTAATAATTTAATTCAAAACCTCTTAAAAAATTATTTTATTTATTATAATTTTTCTGTTCATTTATGACCTTTTTTATGAGTTATAAGATTCAATTCTATCATTTGAGGGTGTTCGTTTCAATGGCTTTCATGATTGGATTATTTGTATATATGTACAAAAGATTATGTAAAATGGAAATAGATATCCAGAATTAAAATTATATTCTATTAATAAAAATAAAATATATTTAAAGGTCTAATATATCATTTTTTTCTATATATAATGATTATTCATTAGATAAAGTGTTTATGATAATTTTTTAGATTATTTTGGGGTTTTTTCAATCATGAGGCACTAGTTTTGTTTTATTAATTTATATTATGTATATATACTAGTTCTAGAAAATTAAAGAAGTTGTAATAAATATATTATACTCTTTTTTAACAATAAAAATTGTTTTATGACCAGACATTAATGTTTAATTGAAAAATGAAAGCCCATCGTCCATGAAGGCGGTAAATCAGTACCACACAGACGATGTTTTCATTTTTAGAATAAAAAGGGGAAGAGATGAAAATTGATTGTTGATATACCATTATCATAATAAAATTATAGTATATAAAATATATTGGATTTATCAGGACACTTTGGTATATATAGGTGAGGATAGGATGAGAAAATAAAATAAATTGAAAAGAAATTAAATGGAAATGAAACCGAATTTTACCTCTTGAACTTCTCCTCCTTGATATCCTCCCTAAGGCACTTAGGAATGGCCTTTTGTTGATACTAGAAAGACCAATATGTGTGGGAGATAATTGGGAGATGAAATTCGTATAATATAAGAAAACATAATGTCTTTAGAGGTGTGAGGAGAAGAGATAGTGAAGGGTGGTATTTATAGAGGAGAGGGGTGTTTTTTTATTATTTTTCATTATTTTATTATTTTGACTCAATACTATAAATAATATTGATTATTATGAAAAAATATAATAAATAGTTTATTTTATTTTGAAATAATGGGTGATTACGCCATGAATTATGTTATAATTCATGTATTTGGCTTAAAATATAATGTAAAGTAAATTATCTTATTTCACGATTCACCAAAATTTCAACTATTTTAGAAAAATCCCAAAAGTTTACCCTAATAATTTTTTTATGTGTATAATTAAAAAATGTAATCCTTTTTTTGAAAATACTTTTCTAAATATGATAAATTCAATTTTTAATTAAAATTGTCATTTATTCAAAAAATACATATTTTAAAATTATAACTAGTTTTATAATACTTTGAAATTTTTGTTTAGGTCTCATAGAATTATGTTATAATAATAATAAAACAAAGTATTAATTCATGAATATATATTATTCAAATAAATTTTCTTTTAAATCATTATATTAATTAAAAAAAATTAAATAAACATTTTTATTTCACTAAAATACCAACACTTAATTTTTCATTTTTAAAACATTTATTTACTTTTACTCAAATATAATATATATCATATTTTCATTTATAAGAAAACTAAATTTTAGTTATAATTTCCTAGGTGTGGTTACTATTCTATTTTGCGGTTTACTATTCCTAATGTTCATATTACTATTCCAATGGTGAAGTTACTATTCCATCGGTATAGGTTCTTTAATTTCTAGAAATACCTCTTATTTCATTCATTCTTAATTTATATATTTTGTATTGTGTAATTTGTGTAATTTTATGTGATTTATACTATATAACATAATTATAAGATTGTAAATTTCCTTGATAAAATTTTGGGTCGTTGCATTCTCCACTCCTACAAATATTTCATCCTCAAAATTTCTCAAATATCACCTCATGAAATTATTTGGTTAGTTATTCATTATAATCCTCTCTTCCCCCACGTCCCCTCTTTAATTTTATGATATTTTTTGAAATTAAATTCACCAAATAAGTCATTTAATTCCTCAACACATGTTCTGTAGTGTCCATAATTTGGATAAGATCTTCACAGTATGATGAATCAGGTTCCAATTCTATTTCTTCAGAAGTCAAAACATGTATTGGGTCTGGATTGTAATTCCTTAACAAAGAGGTGTGGAAAAATTATAATTTATAAATTCTAGGTGTAATCTCCAAATTATAGTTCATATCTCAAGTTCTCTCTAGGATTTCAAAAGGTTCAAGGTATTTGGGGCTCAGTTTCCCTATCTTTTCAGACCTTATGACACCCTTCCATGGAGATGCTTTCAAAAAAACATGATCTCCCACTTGAAACTCCAAATACTTTCTATGGTTGTCGAAATAACCCTTTTTCCAACTTTGATCTACTTTGATATGTTTTTGAATAGTATTTACCTTTTTTGTTTTTTCCTCTATAAGATCTAGGACTACAATCTTATTATCACCAGCTTCATCCCAACAAGTTGGTGTATGATGTCTCTTTCCATATAATGGTTCATACGATGCCATTAAAATACATGAATGGAAACTATTATTGTAGAAAAACTACACCAAATGTAAATTTGAATCCCACATACCTTGAAATTCAAGTTAGCATGATCTCAAGATTTCTTCAAAATTTTGGATCATCCTTTCAGATTTCCATCGGTTTGAGGGTGATAAGAAGAAATCATATGAAGCTCAGTATCATGATACTTTTGAATACTTTTCCATAATTTCAATTTAAATCATATATCATGAACAAAAAAAATTTATAGAGTTTAATCATGAAGCCTTTTAACTTAATCAATATAGAATCGTTCCATTCGCTCTAACGGAAAATCCTCCCTTATGGTGTGGAAATGTGCGGATTTGGTAAGGTGATCAAAAATAACCTTTATTATATGATTCCTTATAGGATTACAAAGTATTATTGTGAAACATTACAAAGTAATATCATCCCATTTCCATATAGGTATAGGAATAAGATTCATGAATCATCTAGGATATTGTCTCTCAGCCTTTACTTATTGAAAAACCAGAAATCTTGACACATCGTCAATAACTTCCAACTTCATATTATCCCATTAAAAATATTCCTTTAAATATCTATACATATTAGTTCTATTAGGGTGTATAGAAAAATTTTATCTATTAGCATCATCCAATAATTCCCTTCTTAGCTTGGGTATAGAGGGAATACAAATTCACTTCCCAAATTTCAAAATGCAATCTTCATATCTGAATTCTACAAATTTCTCATCATTCATAACTTTAATGTTATTTTGAAAATGATTATCATGAGAGGGAGAGATTTTAATCCTTTTCAATAAATATGGTTTTAAAACCAATTAAAAAAGTACTGATGTATCACCTTCTTTGATAATTTATCATATCCATCTTTACTACATCCATGTACACATGATCTCTTTTAATCCTCATCTAGTTTAGAACTCAACAATACTTCCTACTCAGTGCATCTACTACCTTATTTTCCTTCCATAGGTGGTAGTATATTGAAAAATCATAATAAATGAGTTGCTCAAGCCATCACATTTTCCTCATGTTGATTTCTTTCTATGAGAATATATATTTTAAACTCTTCTGATATGTGTATATTTCATATATTACACCATAGAGACAATTTCTATATATCTTCAGAGCCAATATTATAGCTAGTAACTCGATATCATGAGTTATATTGTTCTATTCATGAGTTTTTAACTTCCTTGATGCATTTCCCATAAATCTATCTTTATGTATAATGAAACAGCCAATTCCTTTCTTGGATGCATCATTATAAATTACAAACCCATCATTTCCTAACAGAAAAGTCAATTCAGAGCATTCACTAATCTTCTCTTTAATTCTTCAAATAATTCTTTACATTATTTTTTCTATATGAACTTACCCCATTTATGAGTAAGCTTATTCTACATGATAGATAATTATAAAAAATTATAAATGAAACACTAATGGTAACCTACTAGGCTAATTAAACTTCATTTCTTAATTATATTTGTTCGTATGATGATAAGGTCGAATTTTATATAATATAAAGACAAGGGATTCTATATCTTCCCCACAAATGATAATTCTTTTCATCTTGCAATAAATGTTTGCATCATATTTTGAAATCCAATTAAAACCAAATATTATATAAAATTCAACCATAGGTATGATGATAAGTTTGAATACAAAATCAAGTTTATGTATTATAAAGGGAATTAAATGACACATTTTTATTACAATAATACTACCCTTAAGAGATTTGACTGACTACTCCCTTATTAAATAAAAAGGGAAATGTATAATTTTCTTGGAAAACATAGTATATATAAAAGAGTGTGATGATTAATAATCCAATAGGGCATTGGATAAATTTGAATATAGTATTAATGTACCTTCCACCACAACATTAGGAACTTCAACCTCAGTTGTTTTGATCACATAATCTTATCCTTCATTCTATGGACTTTTATGAGGAAAGTTTTCTTGATGCTTAGGAAAATCATTTTAAAAGTGTCCCATCTCCCTACAATTTTAGAATTGAACATTGGTAGTTTATTTCTTTCTCTTTAAATCATGGAATGATGGAATTTCTCACCACACTTTAAGAAAACTACTTTTTCTTTTAAGAAGGAACCAGGGTGTTTCCTTCCATAAGTATCGCATAGTAGAGAATTTCATTTTCTACTCTTCCCTTAATCAATTATTTTTTATGTCACCCTCTACTTCTCTTATTTTACTTAAAATTCATAAGACATGTACAATTATTTCTTGATCTTGATAGCACATTAGATTATATCTTTATATGATGAGATAGATTTGGAGACAAGTACCCTATGTAGGAATGGTTTCAACCCATCAAATAACTGATAAATATTACTCTTTAGATTAAGTACATAATCCATAGCATGTATTACTAACCTTGTAACGTTTTATTCATACTTGGAAACGTTTTCATCATCTTTTTTTCTTGGAATCAAGAATTGTCTCACCATATCCTCTTATTTTTTTGGAGGGAAGTATATTTCCAAGAAAATTTCTTCCATTAAATGTTTTCAATTTATTCCTCCTTCTTTGTGTTTTGAATCAATAACCATCATTTATCATTATCTTATAATAGATGATAAACGTCCATGATAACCATCTCACTTTAATTACTTCCCAAAGAAAGAAATATCTTCTCTATGGAACTTATCCATTTCTCATTTACAAATGTATTTGTAGTCCCATTGAATGATGTGGGTTATTGTCTCATTAAGTGTTCTAACATTGTTCCTCCTTGTTGTGGATTACAATTCTCTATATGGGTATGTTTCTTAATCATAACATGAGTCAGTTTTCCTGATATAGTTATAATTTTCTCTTCTATCGTTGAGTCTCATAGTCCATCATCATTATCTTTCAAAGTAAGGAAATCCCTACATCGAATACATTTATCGATACAGTTTCCATATCTTCCATAAGGCATCATTTCTAAATAATTTCATACACTAAATTAGGTTTTGAATCATAATACATAATTTTAAATTATCAAAACACATAACATTAATTGGAAATTTAAGAATAACTAATCTCATAATCATAATCATAGTTTCTTTGGTGACATGTTTACTTTTAAATCTTTCATAATGTTTTATAACGAAAATGTAAATTATCCTAAGTATATCTACTGGGAGTGAAAAACTATGTGCATAGTGAGGCCCATTGTCACGTACCATGTTATGTTGAGTCAGGCCCGATGCACCTTGTGAGAGTTGCTACCTCTAGGTACATCTGTTCCACAACTGCGTCCACTTGAAGTATCCAAATAGGTATTTATTGCTTGGAAGACCCACATAATCTCTACCTTACTAAAATTTTTAGATTTTATTCTATGATTCTCTTCAAATTATATCTTAGGTTTATGTTCCCAAATCTATTCTTTCTCAATCTAGTTTCTAAAGTTTTAATAAATTTTCTCTGATACCAAATGTAATGACCCCTGCCCTAGTAGCTCGGATTTGATGCCTTAATTTTTTACATTGGTGCTATTAAAAATATATCACATCCAAAATGAATGAATTTTTTAGAATATTTATAAAATTAGATACAACTATAATTTTTACATTATAAATTTTAAAGGAAAAAACCACATAGTAACTCCATTGGAAACACCCATAAACTTCAAGATTAACCCTACAATTCATTCATAATATACATATTCACATCCTGGGGGAAAATAAAACATAAAAAAGGGGTGATGTCAATTTATCATTAAGGGTAACCAATACAGAATAATCTAACATAAATAAATATAGATATTAATTCATGGTAGATAACTAAAAGAACATTCCATTAAAATATAATCTTGAGCATAACATGGAAGGAATAAAATATGATTAAATAATTCCATATAAATAATCATAAGATAATGAAACATAACCATGGATATTCTACTAGTATAATAATAACATGGATTATCAATTACTAATATCATAATTAAGGAATGCACAATGATGGAAATTTTAAACATACTGTTGAGGCCTTAGCCAAGATAACTGAAAATAAATGGGTAAGGCCTCGGCCAAATCCCAATGTGGTTTGTGTCATTTGACCTACCGATGAATCAAGGGGTTATAATAGTTCTCTCCCAACACATAGTAAGTAAAATGAATTCTTCATAACAATGGTGTGAAACAAAAATAACAGATATATATGGAATGTAAATAAATTTCCCCAATCTGTAAATATAGTAACTAACCATTCTCAGTAATATGGGGAATGGTATCAAGATAGCACGTCCATAGTCAAATTTATCATAAACCATTTAACAAAATATTGTAGATAATATCAAAGAATATAAATCCTAATTTGTAATTATGTTCAATAGTTTTCTTTAAAATAGTTATAAATAATTTAATAAAATAATCGAGAAATTCTTAAGAGAAATAACCTTTTTACTTTTCAAAGAAGAGTTCTTTGAAAAAGGTATTTGTATTTTTCAAGAAATCAGATTATAAACATGTATATCCCTGAAAAGAAAAGGTAAGAACAGTGAAATTTTTTTATGAATAAATTATTTCCAAATTAAGTGAAAATATGTAAAAAATGTTTTTATGAAACTTTATAAATGGGCCACTTCAATGTATTTTTAAAGGTTGGTGTTGAAGCATCATTTTATTATTTAAAGAAAAGACCTCTTTAGACTGGGTAGAGATAGACCCATTACATTGCCTGAATGCCCAAGTCCAAGTGTCTGAAAAACTAGGCTTGAAATCTCATTTTTTTGGCACAAAGGGCTCCTTAGTGAATAGAACTTCTACAATACCTAGGCTACTAAAGTACTCGATACAGTACCGCCACCGCTACAGTTCCTGCAATAGTGATTCTACCGCTATAGTGTTGTCGCTACTATAGTTCCAATGTTGCTACAGTACTACAATAGTGCCCTGTTATAGTGCTGCTATAGTATCCAGAAATTAGTCCCTACCCATATTTGATCCTGGGTCTTTTGGATTCCAAATAGGATCTTGTACCACTAGGGTACAGGCACGTTGGCATGGGCCACTTCAACGCGGTTTGATGGAAAATATAAAATAGTCTTTAAAGAAGAAAAAGGGTAAATTGTTTAGGTAAGAACAGAAATTAGAAAATATAGTTTCTAATGATAATAATAGTGATTTTAGAAAACTATTGAATGCATAAAAGATATTATTTAGTGTACTTGATATTTGTAAGAAATTGGAAAGTTCTCTTAAATCGTCCATGCTTATCATGAGGAATTGAAAAGGGGATCTTATAAAATATGTATTTACCCATCAAAGAAAGGTGAAATGATATGGATACATGATTTTATAATATATAAATATAATTTAGAATAATTCTATAAAAATAAATAATAATTGAACTGGGGTAAATAAAGATAAATTGTATCCTAAATGAAAAAATTGATTTTCGAGGAGAATCTCTTGTCTTATGTACAAAAGTGTTCTAAAATTCTACTTAATGTCCAAGATAATGAAATTAGAATCATTAATAATTTAAATAATAACCTATTAAAGAAATATTTGATTTATTATATTTTTATTAAGTTCATTTATTCCCTTTTTGATGATTTATATGATTCAATTTCTCCATTCGGGAGTTTTTGTTTCCTTAGTTTTCATGATTGGTTCATTTGTATACAAGTAAAAAAGATAATGTAAAATGTAAATAGTTATCTGTAGTGTAAATTTAATGTTATTAATTAAATTAAATGATATTTAATGGTCTTATATATCATTTTTTTTATATGATGATGATTCATTAGATAAAGCGTTAATGATAATTGTTTAGATTACTTTGGTGCATTTTGATCATCGCGCACTAGTTTTGTTTTATTAATTTATATTATGTATATATATTGGTTAAAAAATATTAAATAAATTTTAATACATATATTATATTCCTTTTAACCATAAAAATAGTTTTATCACCATCCATGAAGGCAGAATTGAAAAATGAAAAATTTTCATCCACGAAGGCGGTAAATCGACACCCCACAGATAATGTTTTCATTTTTAGAATGAAAAGCGGAAGAGAACTGAATTGATGGTTGATACACCATTATCATAATATAATTCCATTATATAAAATATATTTGAGTTATCATTCCACTTTTTTATAGAGAGGTGAGGATAGGATTTTAAAAGAAAAGAAATTGAAAAGAAATTAAAACAAAACAAAATATAATTTTACCTCTTGAACTTCTTCTCCTTGAGATCCTCCTTATGGAACATTAGAATAGTCTTTGGGTAATAATATAAATACCATGACATGGGGGAGAGTTTTGGGAGATGAAATTGGAGGAATATAATAATCTCCAAAGATTTGGAGGTGTGAGGATAAGGAGTAGTGAGGGACTGTATTTATAGTGGAGGAGAGGTGTGTTTTTTTAATATTTTATTCATTTGTTTATTATTTTGTATCAAGACTATCAATATTATTAATTATTATAAATAAATATTATAAATATTTTATGTTTTTTCGAACCAATATGTGATTATATCATGAATGATGTTATAATTCATGTATTTGGCTTAAAATTTAAAATACTATAAATTAACATATTTCACTATTCACCAAAATTTTAACTATTTTAGAAAATCCCAAAAATTCACCCTAACCATATTTTTATTTTTGGAATTAAAAATGGACTCAATTTTATGGAAATAATTTTCTGAAAGAAAATAAGTTATTAATTAATGAATCTATTTTATGAAAATAAATTTTCTTTTAAATCAATATATTAATTATAAAATTGAAAATAATCAATTTGGTTTCACAAAAATACCAACACTTAATTTATCATTTTTCAAAAATTTATCTACATTTCTGAGATATAAATATAACATATTTTCAATTATAATAAACCTAAAAATTATTTATACTTTCATAGATGAGTTTACAATTCTATTATCTAGTTTACTATTCCAAATGGTCATATTAATATTCCAACGGTCAAGTCAATATTCCACCGGTATAGATTCCTTAATTTCTAGAAATACCTCTTATTTCATTCATTATTCATTTATAAAGTTTTTATTGTTTTATCTATAAGATTATATTTTATTTATACTATATAACATAATTATAAGAATAACAATTTCATTAATAAAATTTTTAGTCGTTACGCTAAAAAATATTATGTTTCAACATAATATATTCTGTATCATGTGATTTTTATGCCTTTGATATATTTTCTAGATTCAATAGAAAATATATTATTCTTCTACCTAAATATGTTAATCATAACAGTGAATATCATGAATTTTATAAATCTTCCTCTTCCCATAATACATTATATATGTAGGAAAAATATTTTATGTATCACTTTCCTTTTCCAAATTTCTATAAACTCTGGGAATAATATCTTATTTGTTATTAGAAAAATGTTACACATCATATTGAACCCTAGTAATTTTTCATTTTCATCATTTATAATATATATTACATATTAAGGGGACCTCAAGAATTGTTGAAATAATCAAAAAAATCAAACTAGATTCTTTTAGATTTATTTATAATAATTACAAAACCTCTCTAAGTGCATCCAAATATTATTTAAAACCATAGTAACCATGAAAAAATATTGTAAAGTCACTCTATTCCAATACATAATTCTATGATTTTAATTCATAATAAATTGTCTTAATTTATAGAAAATCCAAAAATATAAGATATGGTTCAATCATTCTCCCCATTTAGATTTTTTTAATTCCCTATTATGTTTTCAAATCAATCACAATATCCTCAGTAGTCCCATATTTTCTCCTATTGTATTTTTACACTTACCCTACTGACATTTTTTCCCTTTTACAACAAAATTTAAAGGAGGTCTCCATCTTCAACTCTTAATCAAAGCCGAGTCTAAAAAACTATGTCACTAAAAACCAATAAAAGGGCAATCAAACAAGTCTTTGTGCCTATGTGAGTAATTTATAATTATAGGAAACATGATATATATGTTAATGCCGACAATGTTTTTCATGTAATTAAAATAAACCCTTTACTCTTCTACTTCTATTCTCTTTGGATATATTATCCCCCTTTCACCTCAAATTTATAGTTTAAAAGGACCTAAAATAAATACAAAAAAACCAAGTGATGTATTATATTAAATGGGGATAGGTTAATTTCCAAACCTCCTTAAACTAAATGAGGTGGTTGAACGCCATGGTTCAACTAGTTATTTTTCAAATGATGAATAGGATAAAGGTTTATTCCTGATGTCTTCCACTTGATTTTCATTTACAATATATTCCATATGAGTAGCCCATTTCTTTACATTTACTAATTTAAAGTGATAACTAATTTCAAAAAAATATGAGAATGTTTTACTGGATGTTTGGTTAGTTCCATAGAACTCTTATTTTCAAAAATGATTGCCATAGGTTTCTACACATTTTCACTAATATGATATAACTAATTATTCATACATAGGGGTTGATTTCATGAATTATCTGTTGAAATATATTTTTATTCGACCATACTTAAAGATGTACATTCATGTTTTTACTCAGCCTAACCACACATTTACTACCAAGGAAAAATGTAATGCCATATATGTTTTTTTATCCACCATATCTATATAAAAGTAAAAAATTAGAAAAAACCAAGATTTTTGTTATCTTTTTCTACTCTAAAGTAAAAAAAACAAATGTTGTCTCTATCATACCTCATGATCTTTTTCACAACTACTAGATATTATTCATTGGATTACTATAGAAATGATCTACCATGCATGTGGAATATTTAATATCTAAATGAGTTATTATAAAATAAAACAGTCTCTCAATGATTCTTCTATACATGGTAGGATCCTTATAATTTTAATCTTTGTGATTCTCCATATTGATTTAAAATACAATTAGGGTTGACATAATTTTGGATTCATGCATATGAAACTTCCTTAATAGTTTCCATACATATTTATCTTGATAAATAAAGGTGTAGTCAACTTTTTGTACCACTTTAAGACCCAAAGAATATGTGAGTTCCCTAATCATAGACACCTTGAATTCTGACATCATGAGATTTGTGAACTCCTCCATATATTTCTACCTTATCCCACTAAAGTAAATTTCATCAACATATACCATCACTATAAACAATTCTTCCTTGGATTTATTCTTATAAAGTATATGGTAGAAACCTCATATTTTAAGTTCCAACTTCTTTAAGTATGAGTCCAATTATCCATATCATACTTGTGGTGCCTTCTTTAGACTATATAGGGCCTTCATTAATCTATACAATTTTATTTCATCACTCTCAATAAAGAAACCCACTAGCTTTTCAATATAAACTTCCTCCTTAATCACACCATTCAAGAACATTGATTTTACATCCATCTAAAAGAATTTAAACCCTATTTGAATATATTTCTCTATGAATATTTAGATTGACTCTAGCTGAGCCACTAATTTAATGGTTTCTTCAATATCAATACCTTTTATATGAGAATATCCTTTTTATACCAAACAATCCTTATTTCAAACTACATTGTCATGTTGATATTTTTTTTAAAATCCCACTTTATTTAAATCATGAGGTGGTGTCCAATTCTCTCCTCTTGTTCTCACAACTAGTTTTTATCAATTTTGTCCAACCCCTAATTCACAAAACAAACCCATGATACATTTTTCATTGACTCCTCAAACATTTTTGGATCCACCATGGATAGTATGACATCATGATTCGCAACCCTTATTCTTCTTTTTTAGGTTGGTGTAGTTTTATCTCCATTAATATTGGATAGATCATCCATAATTATTATTTTATTTCCTTAAGATATAGGTTGATCCCTTTCAAAAGTTGTTTAATACTATGACATAGCCTAAAAATATTCATATTTTGAAGAAATATACACAATATTATAATTTCTATCAACATCATTACCCACTTCACATAATATATCTAGGTTTTTATTTCTAGATATATTTTCTTCTCCCTCTTTGATAACCTTAACATCAATGATTTCCATAACTTTATTCAATCTATTATTATAGTATTTAAGTCTTTACTCTATTTTGAATTGCCTAAGAAAACCCATTTATCTATGGAATACCCATACATTTCTTAATATCCATTATCACTCTATATATAGAACCTACTTTTAAATACATATAAATGTTTCAGGAAATTCTTTCATCCATGACACATATCATAGGGTATTCTTTCCACCCTGGTGAATAGCAATTCCCAGTTTTTAGTTTAAATTAAAACTTAATCTCCCTCCTTCCAATAGTGTCACAAGATTCCACTCTCGATAAATAGGTTCTTGAATATATTATTCACTATTTTTTCATTTTTTAGATTCCTTGCCAAAGAAACTTCATGTTTGATTTCATACAAATCAAGATGATTTTCCACCATAATATATGTGTACATAGTTCCATTTTCAGACTATAATATTTTGATTGATCAGTCTCATTCTCAACTTTCCCTTAGTAACTCTTTATTAACTATATTACTTATCTATTACATTTCATGAACATAATGAATTCTATAATACTACAATAATGTAAAGGCCTAGATTCTCCTGGTTCATTACTTTTTCAAATTCTAGTATTTGAGGGAGTCAGTATCAGTGATATGGTGTCACCATGGTCTCACCTATCAGTTCCACTGATCAGTCTCATCGATATGTGTCTCACTGATTGGCACCGCACCCAAACAATGCCACCATGGGGTGTCAGGTTTTCTTTTCCAGTTTCCCTCCCATAATGTCTCTTTAAATTTTTAATACCCTTTTAAATTGATTTAAGGATATTTAAAAACACATAAATTATATCTCATAACCCCTAAGAGTTAGGAGACCTTTGACTTACCAAAACATGTGGCCCTTTCTAATCTGTTTCACACTGTTTTCTGTGTTTCCAGTTACACCCATATTATTAATTTTTCTTGGTTTAAATGTAACCTATCTACTCTCCATCATGTGATGGTCTATCTCACTATCATTGAGGGAATTATTAAATATCAATTAATTCCAATCTATGAAACCACCCATCCATGTGCTTAAACCATGATCCTCTTTTCAATCACTTTGAAATTGCATATCCTATAACACTAGTATTATGCCTTTTATCACAATGATATCTTATTCATTGGTCTCTTTCTTTTCCCTTGGTGCGCTTGGAGTCCCTCTTCTTGAGAAGATTCATGCCTACGTGAGAGCCCTCGTGTTCAGTTCTTCTTGAAGTTTTCTATCGTGCAACCCCAGTTCTTAGAACAAGGAGAAAACTTTGATCCTTGATCATCTAGGTAGGGGTTATTCCTTTGTCTCTATTTACAGTGCATCATGTGGGGTGGTTATGATGATGTTCCCTTGGGACGTATATTAAACCAACTTTAACGAAGATAATAAATGGACATTTAAAGAATGAAGGGATGGGATAGTTGATAAGGTTGTTTTGTTTTAACATCGTTTTTATGTTGTGAATTGTATGGACTTATATCCACTAAAAATTGTTTCCATTGGTGATCCATTCTTGTGCACTAATGAAGCTATTTTTTCTGGATTATCTTGTGATTGAATGACTATAACATGGAAACTAATTAATCACATAAACATGGTTGATTAAATGGATTCCCAATGAATAAGAAAACTTGTCTAATCACCTTGGTTAACCAAATGAAAATAAGGAACTTAATGAATGGTGTTGACTAAATCTAAAAACATCATTGCTCTGTTCAAATGATATGAATGGTTGTTTTGTTTGATGCTTTGTGAGGTGACGTAGATGGGAATTGAATCTTAGGTTGAGAGGTTGATGGTTTGTGAATCTAAGGCCATGTATAGGTGGTGGTAAATTTTCTAGACTCAGTATGTTGGGGCTTGTTTTGGTTTCAGTACTTCAAGGGATATCACGGGATCCCACATGATGTTATTATCTACAAGAGAACCGGGAGTGAATTCTTAGATTACTTCTTGGATATTTTTCTTTTATATTGTTTTTTTTGTCTTCTGTTTAGTCCTGTTAGTTTCCTGGTAGTAAAGGAATCTTTAATTGGAACAATTTTAATGTAATAACATTGATGGGGAAAATGGGATTGTTTATTGTGTGTGTACACTCGAGGTAGCAGTGCAGTGGCAGATGCTTGTATCTTTTGTTAAAAATTAATAGGATGGGTTGATATATTTTTATAATAATATAATTTTATTTTCCATATGATTAAACTCACACCACCCATGTTGAGAACTTTTTTCTAAACACCTCTATTTCATGGGGGAGGGTTTTTTCCCAACATTACTATGAGTGGCTGTTTATTAGCTCATTTCTGCTCCATCTCAAAGGTATCCCAATACTCTTAAAGTAGGATGTGATGGAATGAGTTTCATTATGGCCCAATACTCTAAGGCCAGGGTGGGTTTTGGTGGGTTGGCCCAGGTGTGGGTGGACAAGTTTGTTTCCCAAGTGTCTTCGGGATGAGGCTTAGGTGTCTGCGGGCACGAAGTATGGTTGTGGTGGACCAGGTGTCTGTGGGAAGGAATTGTGGTTGTGAAGGACTATATTTCTATGGGTGGGATGTGTGGTTGTGGTGGCCCAGGTTTTTTTGGGTGAGATAAAAGTATGGTTGGGATGGCCCATATGGTTGTTGTTGGGGGAGACAGTGGGACTGCATTGGGATTTTTAGGGGAGGTCTGATGTGTAGGATGTTCTAAATAACCAATAGGAAAGTGGTATGGGGTACAAAGATATCGATGTGCAAGTACTATTATTTTACCTAGCTTGCATGATTTGGTGAGTGTGCCTTGGTGAGGCTAGGTGAATAGTTTTTCATTCTAGGTGTTTTGGTTACCTCTATTTTCTCATGGTGTTTTAGAATGTCTACCCACTTGTGCACGAGATATTTTGGTTTCCCTACTAATTATACTTGTATACTCACCCTACATATATAAAACTACTTTCAGATTTCCAAGAGTACTTTGAGGACCATAATAGACCTTACTAGCTTGAGCATTGGGACAGTTGTTGTTACTGATTTTCTTTTCTTTTGGTACTTTCTTCTAGAGTTTTCTTGTAATTTGTATTAGTTTATTTTGAACATGCATGTGGGAATGGATTTTAGTTTTCCTTTTTTCCTTTAGTGTCTAGAGTTTTCTGGATTTACCACCTTATCTCCCAATCATTTTTCAAAACAAATTGTAATTCCTTCCACACTATGTGATATTTCTTTCCCTTTGTGATAGTCTCCACCCTGGGGCCTACTGAAGGCAGGACTTAGAGTTCATTATCTATTTTTCATATTGAGGAAGGAAGGGTGTGGCACTCTGATGTCCCTTACCTCATCTTGTTAAATGTGGGTCATGAAAAAGTGGTATTAGAGGAGAAGGTTGAGAGATAGGGTGGAGTTTAGAGTTATTCACAGTGAAAATTTCATGGGATGTTAGGGAAAAAGTTTTAGTCAATCATGGTGAAAGAAATAGGCCATGTAAGACCGACTAGGAAATAGGAGTTTACGACCCCCTGTGAACTAATGCAAGGACTCTAAGCCTACTAAATTACCAAGTGAAGCTACATTGATTGCAGGGTAGAGACCCTAGGAAAAGTACATTCATCATAATGTCTTGTGTTCTTTCTTGAATTGGGGTATCTTGGGAAAAATAGAAATAAATAATAAAGAAAACCCTAAGTAAATTCCTTACTACTCAGGCATAGGAGTTCCTTATTTCTATTTTCACCTATGGAACCCAGACGTCATCCACAAGTTGTAAGAGTAGTCAAGGCCCATTAAGTTTATTTGGTTGATTATCGATGGGCCGATCAAGAATAGGAGGACGACTAGTGGCAAAAGGTGTTATGTGCCTTCCAGCGGCAAACTCTGGGAAAGTAAGAGGGCAGCGTCTCGAACATGGAGATGGAGAGATGTATTGAGGAGATGGTGATAGATTTCATCTTGATCCAGGCTCTGATTGTGTACTTGGTTCCTCTGGAAGTGAGCCAGATGCAAGGAGTGGCATGTTAGTGGTGGACTCTTTACCTTGGAGAGAAGAAAGAGACGGATGTCTCATGGACTGACTTTGAGAAAGAGTTCCGAGCAGAATTATTTTCTTCCACAATGAAGGCTGAGAAGAGGCAGGAGTTGCTCTCCCTTCTGTAAGGGAGATTTTGGTAAGGGATTTGTGGATCAAGTTCAAGGATCTCCTTCAATTTTCTCTAGATCTCTTTCCTAATGGGGTGTTGCGGGAAAGATTCTTGGGGGAGGAAATATGACTTTCTCTCTAGTATGTTGTTACTCTCTTTACTCTACTAATGTACTTGAAAATTCAGAATAATGCTGAAGTATTAGATAGAATGCACACATTGGGAGGTTTGCTACGAGAGGGGAGAGAGCTGATTTCATCCAAGGGGAAGGCAGTTAGTATTATATCTCTAGTGAAAAGACCATCTAGGTTCCATCCAGTAGGGAGTAGGAATCAACTGTTCTAGTTCTGATCTACTAGTCCTCACCCTTTTCTCTATGGGCCTAGGACTGAGATGATTTATTTTGGGAAGTCGAGGGCATCTTTGGAATCAGTTCCCTTTCCTAGCTCTGTACAGTGGGGGTGGGCAAGTTCAGTTCCACCCTCAGAAGACCCAATTGTCATCCATACCTTTCCAACAGCAGTACTAGTCCCCTGCCCCTCTGATAGTAGACATTGCAGGAGGAGGCCGACCCTAGGGTGCTTCTCCGGGGACCTCGACCTGGGCGTGGTTGATGAGGTGCTTGACAGCTGAGAAGTAGAGGATCTGGGTGTGGGATGTTGCATGCCGTAGAGGTAGCAGTTCCAGGGGGTCCAGAAGTTGTTCGAGGTATGATCAGTTTTTTGAGCACTCTTGAATGTGCCTTGTTTGATTTAGGTGCTTTGCACTCCATTGTTGCACCTAGTCTATCCCATATCTTGGGTCTAGATGTACAGAGACTTTCTACACCTATGGTGTTGATTATTCTAGTTGAAGGTTATACTAGCTTGTTCGATATTTGTCGAGGATGTAGACTAATATTGGTGCCATATCAATCCAGTGGGGATCTTCTTCTACTATGAATGCAGCTATACTATGTCATCCTAGGAATTGATTGGTTGTTTTTCATGCATGTTGTTATCAAATTCTTCTGAATAATGTCCATGTTCTCAGAGATGGGTGGACATCGTGTAGCTTTCATTGGCAAGAAGAGTTTCCAAGAGGGAAACTGGCTTGTGGAGCCCCTTCTTTCTTTGTTAGTCAAGCTGTAAGTGGAATTAGTTGACTTAGAGATGCTAGAAGTTCTAGGTATTGTTATTTAGTTCCTAGACATCTACCCTGATGAGGTTGTTACTCTACCCCCTTGATGTGATGTTGAGTTTGAGATAGAATTATAACCCGGTGCCCATAATATATCGAGGGATCCCTATCAGATGACACCTTTTGAGTTGTGGGAGTTGCAGATTTAGGTTGATGACCTGATGAAGAATAGTTTTATCTGCCCAAGTGTGTTGTCGTGGAGTGATCCAGTCTTGTTCATGAAGAAGGAACATTGTGGTCTCAGGATATGCATAGACTACCGGAGACTGAATCATGTTAAGGTTAAGAATTGTTACCCCCTCCCAAGGATCGATGACCTCTTTGGCCAATTGAAGGTGTCAGGTTGGTTCTTTAAGATCGACATGTGTTTTGGATATAACTAGTTGAGGTTTAAGGAGGGTGAAATACTAAAGACTTCTTACAGGTGCAGGTATGGACACTTTTAGTTAGTGGTCATGTCGTTTGGTGTTACGAAATCTTCAGTTGTGTTCCTGGGGCTCATGGACTCTGTTTTCAACGAGTATTTGGACAACTTCATGGTCGTGTTCATCGACGACATCTTGATCTACTCAAGATCAGATTTGGATCATGTCGATCATCTGAGGATAGGTTTGGAGGTCCTATGACACCCCCAACTCAACAATAAGTTATCCAAGTGTAAGTTTTGGACATGAAAGGTGCTCTTCCTTGGACACGTGGTGTCCCAGAAAGGACTAGCAGTGGACCCATCAAAGGTCAAAGTGGTTGTTTCTTGGGAAGCACCCAAGAACGTGGTAGATGTTCATAGTTTCCTGGGTATGACAGGTTACTACTGGAGGTTTTTACCTGACTTCTCTCGGGTTGTAGAGCCTCTGATAGCTTTGACTATAATAGAATATGATTTTTATGGAATAAGAAGTTCTAGGCAGCTTTCACTGATCTGAAAGGGAATCTAGTCAGTGCCCCAGTGATGAGGTTTCCAGAGGAAGGAGTGATGTTCAAATTGTTTTGTGATGCTAATGATCTAGGCTTGGGGTTTTTTATGATGCAGTAGTGGGGAGTGATCTCTTATGAGTCTAGGTAGTTACTTATTCACGAACATAACTATGCCACCCATGACCTGGAACTTGGGGTAGTTTTTTTTGCACATAAGTTGTGACAGCATTACGTCATTTGGGAATGCTTTGTGGTCTTTACAGATCACAAAATCTTTAAGTACATATTCTCCCTGTGAGACTTGAACATGTGATAGTGAGGGTTTATGGATTTTATTCAATACTTAGACTTCAAGATATACTACACATCCGGAAAGGGGAATGTGTTGGTTGATGCCTTGAGAAGGATGTCATTGAAGGATGTGGTTCAGGATTCGGCAAATGCTTGGAAGGAAATAGAGGATTTGTCTACTTTACATCTGGGCCAGAGAGTGGGAGATGGTATAGACTATCTATTTCAAATGATAGTGCAGTATTCCTTAGTACTGCAGGTGGAGGAGTATCGGTGGGGAGTCTTAGAGGTTGGAGTGATGTGTGATCACGTTAGCTAGGGGATGCTCCAGAAGGATGGTCAGAGGATAGTTAGAATCAGATGTTGTTCCATGGGAAGCTGTTTTTCCTGGTGTCAATGCATGATGGAGTTCTCAGTGAGTTCCACAACTCACCCCTGGCAGTACATACAAGAGTCTCTATGATGTACCGGGGCTTGAGAGGTTAGTTTGGGTTTCCTGGAGTGAAGCAAGCAGTGGTGTATTTTGTGGAAAAGTACCTCATGTGTCAGTAGGTGAAGGCTAAACATCGTGTTCCTGAAGGTCTATTTCATCCCTTATACCTTACTGAGTGGAAATGGGATGGCATCATGATGGATTTCATCACAGTACTACCCAAGGTAGAGGGAGTTTGTGATTCCATCTGTGTATCGGTGGAATGATTGACAAAATTGGCTCACTTCTTAGCGGTTAAAGAGATGAGCGCAGTAGATGCCTTAGCACAGAGGTAAGTGGGTGAAGTTGTGTGGTTGCACAGGTTTCCCAGATCCATCGTTTCATATCAGGATACATTCTTTAACTCGCAAGTTTGGAGGGTATTTCATCATGATTTTGGCACCCAACTATTCCTTAGCACCGCTTTCCACCCTCAGACAGATGTCCAAACAGAGTGGTTCATCCAGACATTGGAGGATATGTTACTAGCATATGTTCTGGACATCAGAGGATCGTGGGTATGAAATTTTCCTTTGGTAGAGTTTTCCTACAACAATATCTATCACTCTACCATTGGCATGGCACTGTTTAAAGCCTTGTACGGAAGATCATGTCATTCACCCGTGTGCTAGACAGAGGTTGGGGAGGGAGGTTTTCTTGGTCTAGAGGTGATCCAGAGCATCATAGAGAAGGTTTATCTTGTGCGTGAAAGGGTAATGGCGCCTCAGGATAGATAAAAGTCATATTCCAATTGTAGGGGATGACCCTAGGAGTTCAAGGTTGGGGACCATATGCTCTTGAAGGTCTCCCCTCAGCGTGGACATCGTAGGTTTGGTAGGGGAGTAAGCTTTCTCCAATGTTCATCGTACCCTTCGAGGTGTCGGGATGAGTCGGTGAGGTGGAATATCATCTAGCGTTTAAACCCTAGTTAGAGAGGGTACATGATGTTTTCCATGTCTCCCAGCTTTGTTGGTACCTACACGATAACTCCCAAGTCATTGATTGGGGAGATTTGGATGTAGAGGGCAACGCGACGTTCGGGGAGCGACTGGTAAAAATCAAGGAGTGTAATGAGAAGGTGCTTCGTGGATGAACCATTCCTTTGGTTTTTGTGTTATGGAGGCATGGTGGCCTCAATGAGAGTACTTGAGAGTGAGAATCATAGATGCGTGCTCATAACCCAGAGCTATTTTGAGTTGTTGTTCTGAGTTTTCATTGATATTTTTACTTTTGTGCTTTGTTTTGATGTAATGATTGACCTTGTTGACTATGAGGTGGGTTTTTTCCTTTTCTCTATGAATGTTTTTGAAAACTACCAATGTGTGGGGAATGGTGGGCCTAATTCCTAATAAAAACACATTAGTGAATATGTGATTAAAACCGTTTCGGAAAGGCAGTGCCGCCCAAAGCAGATAATATCATGACATAGAGGAAAGAAATCCCTAATACATGTGTCAACATAGTGTGATATTTGAGGTTCTTGTGGTTGTTTGGGGTGATAGATATTGGGATGTCTTCTTGGATTTCAAGGTTTTATTCCAGCTTTCGAACAACACATGGTGTTTTATCCCTGAGAGGTATATTATAGGGTGGTTGTTCTGACCCCTCTTTTTTTCTCTAGGTTTACTCTTAATTCCCGAGAACAAGAATGGTTTGAGAAGTATCTTATGTAATGGTCCGGACCCTCCTAGTCTATTACTTCATCAAATTCTGGTATTAGAGGGCATCGGTAGTGGTGGAAGGGTGTCACTGTGGTGTCACCTATCGGTGCCACTGTGGGGTGTCGGGTTTTTTTTAGTCTCCCTCCCATAACATCTCTTTTAAGTTTTAATACCTATTTAATGTGATTTAAGTCCATTTTAAACCCCATAAATGTTACCTCAAAACCCCTAAGATTTATGCGACCTTTGAGTTACCAAAAAATGTGGACCTTTTTAATCAATTTCCCACCCATTATCATGTATCTAGTTACACCCCAGTTGTGCATTTTTATCAGTTTAAATGTAACTTATCAACTCTCTATTGTGTGATTGTCTAACTCACTCTCTATGAGGGAATTATTAAATCTAAATTAATTCCAATGTGTGAAACCGGATAGCCATGTGGTCAAACCATGATCCACTTTTCCAGAACGTTGAAATAAAATATCCCATAACTCTTGGATATGGCCTTTTATCACATCGAGATCTTCTTCCTTGGTCTCTTTCTTTTCCCATGGTGCGCTTGGAGTCTCTCTTATGGAGATGAGTCATGCCTACGTGAGAGACCTTCTATTTGGTTCTTCTTGGAGTTTCCTATCACGTGACCCCAGTTCTCGGTGGAAGGAGAAAACTTTGGTCCTTGATTATCCAAGTAGGGGTTCTTCCTTCATCTTTCATTATTGTGAATCATGAGGGATGAGTATGATGATGTTCTCTCGATACGTAGATGAAACCAACTTTAATGAAGATAATAAAAAAAACTTTTAAAGAATTAAGGGATGGGGGAGTGGATGATGTTGTTGTGTTTTACCTTCATTTTTATGTTGTGAATTGTATGGGATCAGGGCCATAGAAAATCATGGTCATTTGTGGTCCTTTCTAGCACACTAATGAAGCTCTTTTTTCTGAACTATCTTGTGATTGAATGACTGTAACATGGGAACTGATTAATCATCTAAAATTGGTTGATTAAATGGATGCTCGATGAATAAGAACCCTTGTGGGATCACCCCAGTTAACCAAACAAAAATAAGGAGCTTAATTAATGGTTTTGGCTAAATATGAAAATTTACATGCTCTATTCTGGTGATATTTATGGTTGTTCTGTTGGATGCTTTATGGGGTGACGTAGTTGGGAATTAGATATATGATTCAGAGGTTAATTGTTTGTGAATATAAGATTGTTTGGATCTAGTGGTAAATTTTCTAGACCTGGTAAGTTGTGGACTATTTTGGTTTCAGTAATTCTAGGGATCTCACAGGATCCCACTTCAATGTTATTATTTATAATAGAACCTGGAGTGAATGGTTAAACACCTTCTTAGTGGTTTTTATTTCAGATTGTTTTTTTGACTTGTGGTTATTCCTATTAGTTTCTCAGTAGAAAAAAGGAATATTTAACCGGAACTATTTTAATGTAAAAACATGAATGGGGAGAATGGGATTGTTTGTTGTGTGAAAACCGTTGAGGTACTAGTATAGTGGAAGATGAATGGATATTTTACTTATAATCCATAGGATGAGTTGAGCGCTTTGTATAACAATATATCTTGTATTTCCCTTATGTTTAAACATGCCCCACCCATGTTGAACACTTCGTTTTGAACACACCCATTTCATGTGAGAGGGTATTTTTCAAACATTTCTATGAGTGGATGGTTATTATCTCTCTTATACTCCCTCTCCTAGGTATCCCAAGACTCTTCGGGTAGGTTGTGATGACCTTAGGTTAATTATGTCCCAAGACGCTTTGGGTAGGTTGTGTTGTGGTGGGTTGGCCTAGGTTTGTGCGGGTAGGTTTGTTTCCTAATTTTCTTAAAGATGAGGATTAGGTGTCTGTTGGAAGGAAGTGTGGTTGTGGTGGACCAGGTGTCTGTAGGTAAGAAGTGTGGTTGTGATGTAATATGTGTCTATGGGAGGGATGTGTGGTTGTGGTGGCTTAGCTATTTTGGGTAGGATAAATGTGCGGTTGGGATGGCCCATATAGTTGCTATTGGGGGCGGTAGTCGGACTGTAGTGGGATTTGTGGGGGACGTCTGATGCGTAAGATGTTCTAAATAACCAGTGGTAAAGTCGTGTGGGGTACCATAATATAGATGATCTATTACAATTATTTTACCATGCTTATGTTATTTGGGGAGTGTTACTTGGTGAGGTTCGGTGGATATTTTTCCTCGCTAGGTGTTTTGGTTACCTCTATTTTCTCATGGGGCATTAGAATGCCTTCCCACTTGTGCATGAGATCTTTTGGTTTCCCTACTAAGTATACTTTTATACTCACCCTACATATATAAAATTGCTTTGAATTTTATAAGAGGACTTTTAGGACTATACCAGACCTTACTAGCTTGGGCGTCAGGATAATGTTCATTGCTACTTTTCTTTTATTTTGAAACTTACCTCTAGAGTTTTCTTGTACTTTGTATCAGTTTATTTTGGAACATGCATGTGGGAATCTATTTCGTTTTTCATTTTTACTTTAGTGTCTAGAGTTTTTTGGATTTACCACATTATCTCCCGACCATTTTTCAAAAAAAAGGGTAATTTCTTCCATACTATGTAAGATTTCATGCCTTTGGTGCTATTTTCCACTCCATGCCCTACTGATGGTTGGACTCGGTGGTCATTATCTCATTTTCATCTTGTGGATGGAATGGCATGTAACTCTGTTGTCCCATCCCTCATCTTGTTGAAGGCGGGTTTTGATATATAATTTATAAAAATAATGAACATATACCCAGTCAAATCATTAGACTACACACATTAGTATGTACTATATCAAGTAGATTGGATTCTTTCTTCCTCTTTTTTTATATGGGTTCCAAACCATTTTCCTTAACATGAATCCATCACAAGTTTTTCTTCTTTCTAGCCTCTTATTAGGAATTTACATCATGGATTTCAACTTTAAAATAGTTACGATACTTTTTTGATGGATTTGGCCAAACATTTGAGGCTAAAAATTATTCTCTTCTTCTATTATAATAAATCATGTTCATTACTTATTGTATGACAACCCATATCTTTAACAAACCTTAATTGATGATTTATTACATAAATTAGAACATGATACAATCCCAAAAGATTAATAGGTAAAGAATATTTGGGTAATTAGATATATAACATAATAACATGAAACATGGGTATGATGACATTATTTAAAAACATCAAAACATGCCCTTATATTCCATTGATCTTCTAATATTGCACTTTATTGACATGGGGATGTATATAAGAAAATAATGAGTTATAAATCCCAGTAAGGGAATAATCAAATCATAACATGATGAAGTAATACATGTTAGTCAAGAGGCATATCCTGGTGACATAAAAGGGGTGAGAATAATAAGCATGAACATCACTACATGATATAAGATTATAACAACAAGGAAATATTAGAATGCATAAAAAACATAAAACACGAGATCATAAACATAAGTCAAGTATAAACACTAAGAAAACGTAACAAATTATTCTTAGGATAACATCTAGTGCACTATACATGGTATCTCATGAGATCAAAACATTACCCAATTCATTGGAGGGATATATAATTCAAGGCCCAACCATCACATTCATATTATGTATATGCATAAGTTTGTCACACAGATCACACAACATAAGAATGAATTTCATCAATTTTAATCCTAAAACTAAGGAGTGTAGGTCACATTCTGGGAAGTACAAAATCATTAACGTATAATTATATCTAGGTGAATACCCTTTAGTTGAAATGGGGATAAGTATTCACTATAAAAATGTTTGGCTTGAAAAAATCATAAGATAATTTCATCATCATAATGGTTGCACCTAAAGGTTCAAAGGATGTCATAATGAGATTAAAAGGAGTAATCTCATCAATTATTAATCATAAAGAAGTATATAGATGTATAAAAATACCTCACAACATGAAAAATTGGAAATCAAAAGGCTTTATATAAAGGAAGTACTTGAAAACAAAATGGGAGTGGATCCCTAACCTTGAGGGGGTTCTTATAAAATCTTGGGATGATATTATTAAGATATTGGGAACACCTTCAAAGGAATTTATAGATATAGTGGGGATTAAATTCATTCTCAAAAGGTTTAGAGTGAAAATGACTGGGGAGAATGGGTAGGTATTTATAGAAAAAGTGGGGGAATTTTTTATTAAGTTTTAAAATTATTTTTTTAATTATATATCATTCCCATGGATTTTTAATATGTTTCTACCAAGGAAGAGTAGTTTTAAATATTTTATAAAGATAAAAAAACTTAACTCAATAAAATATTATCCTTCATGATGTTGAAGTGAGTCATTTTCATAAAGAATTAATTTTAAAACCTTAAAATATAACATATGTTTTGTATGACTCGTTAAGGATTTATAAAATTAATTAAATAACATAAAAAACAAATTATTTTAAAGGGGAAACATAATTTTGGTTGTGCATACTCTTTGTAGTTTTTATTACATCATTTTAGAGAATTTATAATGTCATAATTAATATTGTATATTTATATCATGACTAATTTTTTCCAAAAAAATAAACTATCTCATATAAATATATGAAATTTACCATTTGATAATTTTGACATGAAATTTTAAAAAAAATTAACAAAATAATTTCCTAAATATAAAAAAAATTCACATGTAAATTAAAATTCTTATTTACTAAAACATATTTGTTTTTACAATAATAATAACTTTCGGACCCTTATCAAAAGTAAATTGGGCTTCATTAAATTATATTATAATTTATATTTAAATAAATTCTATTTAATAAAATATTTTATTAAAATAAAAATTATTGAAATTATAAAAATTGTGTCTTAACTAATAGCATATGATTCCCAAATATATATTTTTTATTTATTCATGCCAAAATCAAATTTTTATCAAACATATTATATAATCATTGATAAAGTTATATTAAAAATAAATAAATTTTATAATTATTTCATTTAAAAAATATAAATTTTCATACTAATATGGTCTAGATATATTACTCCTTATTACAACATACTGCACCCTAAGGGTATAGTGTGTGATGGTGATATTTTCTTTCGGTGGTTCTGTGAATATGGTCTGGGTTGTAATCTCGATAAGCTTGAACTTATCCCCTCAATGGTTTCTTTTATTATACAGTTGTTGAATATTGTCTTTTATTGTTCAAGGACAATTCACAGTAATGAAATCTCCCTCAGAAACTCTAATATATGGTCATCATAGGGAACAATCTTATTGGTTGAAGCGATCGCTTATCTCTTCTATTTCAATTGGATTTTATCATAACTTCTAATATATACTAATAATAATAGTTATTGTATAATAGATATATTATCAATTCTTAAGTTACTGAATGGTATTTCAAATCGAAAAAGGTATATTTTATAATAGTCTAAAATAGCCAATGTGGGGTATGTGTTTTCTATAGCTAAAATACTTAATAATAAATTTATTCATTCAAATGGGGATTTAATTTATAAATTTTTGGGTCGTTACATTCTTTCCCACTTCATAAATTTCAACCTAGCAATTTTATTTCATGAACTAAAATAGATGAGGGTACTTATACTTTATTTATTCTACCAGTTCCCAAGTTACCTCTTCAAAATTATGTTTCTACCACATCACTTTGACAAAGGGAGTTGTCTTTTTTCATAGAAATTTTTTTCTACAATCTATGATCTTCACTGGAATCTCCTCATATGAAAGATCATTCCTAAATTAT
This sequence comes from Viscum album, assembly GCA_963277665.1. NCBI lineage: Eukaryota > Viridiplantae > Streptophyta > Magnoliopsida > Santalales > Viscaceae > Viscum > Viscum album. Next base: position 1,224,459,128 of record OY728127.1, on the reverse strand, counting down.
AGCACTTTTTATTCAATACATATGTAAAGTCCGTTATATACTTCCTCAAGAGGGATACAAGGATCACATCATGTTAAGGAGATATGATATGTGGGTGTGCATGTCCATAGGTCACAAATATTATGAGATCAAGGATATCAAAAGGGAAAATGTATTTTGGAAGGATATTTCCCTTATTCTTAAACCTCATGGATTTCTTCCATAGAGATATAACAAGGAACACATTATCTCTGAACTCAAACTCTAGTTCATGAAAATTATTATCTACATATATTTTTTTCAACTTTCTTTCAATTTCATATCATTTTGAATCACTTGAATCTTCTCTATAATATCTTGGAAAATATTAAGTCCCATCATCTTCTTCTCTCTAAATTCAACCTAACTTGTTGGAGTTCGAAACCTCTTCCCATAGATAGCCTCATAAGGTTCCATTTGAATGGTAGAATAGAAACTATTGTTATATTATAACTCCGCTAGGGAAAGGTGTTGATCCCAACATACTTGGAAATTCATTTAACATGATCTCAATATATCCTCCAGAGTTTTAATGGTTATTTCAGAATGACCATCCATTTTAGGGTGATAAGTAGTATTAAAGATCTGCTCAGTATCCAAAACTTAAAGAAGGCTTCTCCAGAACCTCAAGAAAAACCTTGAATATTCATTAGATACAATTGAGAGTGTCACTCCACATAGTCTTAAAACATCACTTATGTGTATATTGGAGATTTGTTTGAAGGATAAATCATCCTTAATATAAATGAAATGTTCTGTCTTTTTAAGGCGGGTGACTACCACCTAAAAGGATTTATTACCTTTAGATATCCTTGGGAATTCGATGATGAAATACATGATTATGTTTTCCCATTTCTATAATATTATGGACAATGGTTGTGTCATAAAATTAGACTTTTATTTTTTGACCTTGACTTATTGGCACACCAAGCATCAAGATACTAATTTTTCAATCACTCTATTAATGTTATACAACTAAAAGGTTTGATTCAAATATCTATACATATTAATGATTCCTAGAAGAATAGAGAAATATTATATTTGTGCATCATCCATAATTTCCATTTTTACCTATGGTTTTGATGGGACACATATCTCGGTTCGAAAACTTATAACTCTATATTCATTAAATTTGAACTCAAAAATATTCTTTACTTTTTTTATAGCACCCCATCAACTTTTTGGCCTTATTTGATCCTATCAATAATGGATGGTTAAGAATATATTTGATTAAGGTAGTATGAAGATCCATTTATCATTCCCATGACTATACTATACATGACTAAGAAGATTGGATCCCTTACAATCCTCATCATGGATAGGTATGAAGGATCCTTTCTAGTCAAATAATCTACCACTTTTTTCACCTTTACAGGATGGTAATGGATTAAACAATCATAATCCTTGGTCAGTTATAACCACCTTCATTGGTTTATATTGATCTCTTTTTATGTGAATTTATAATTGGGGATTTTATGATCTGTATATATGTTACACTTCTCCCCATAGAGATAATGCCTCCAAATCATCAACATTAATATTGTTATAGCCAACTATATATCATGAATTGGGTAGTTCATCTTAGAGATATTTAATTATCAGGAGGAATAGGCTATTACTTTCTCATATTGAATGAGTGTACAACCCAATACCTTTTTTATGTATTATTGTAGATCACAAATACTTCCATATTGGTGGGTAATGTGAGTACAAGTGTAGTGATTAGCCTCTTATTTAACTCTTTAAAGCATTCCTCTAATTTTTTATTATGAAAAAACATCACCCTATTCTGATTTATCTTTATGAGTGGGCATGAAAATAAAGATATGTTTCTAAAAAATCGAGGTTAGTGCCAAGATAATAAAAGGAAATTATTGATTTTTGGTGTAGATATTGGTATGGGTCATCCTTTAATTACAACTATTTTAAAAGAATCCACATATATCCTTTTTTTGGTGATAATAATCCCCAATAATGTTACCTTCTCTATCCAAATATCACATTTACTATAATTTTAATACATCTTTTACTTTTTCAATGTCTTTTGTATAGCATTAAAATCCTCTTTTGTTCCTCCTTGGTTTTAGAGTAGATAAGAATGTCATATATAATGAATACCATAAATTTTTCAAGGTAATCCATAAATACTCTTTTCAATAATTACATGAATATTTCTGAAGCATTAATGAGTCCAAATGGAGACACTATAAACTTTTGGTACTTATACCATGTAAAAAAGGTAGACTTTGGGATAATATCATTCTTCACCTTTACTTGATAATATTATAACCTAAGATCCACCTTAGAGAATTATTTTAATCTATATAGATGATTTAACAAGTTATAAATCTATGGTAGAGTATAATTGTTCTTTATATTGATCTTCTTGAGATCACGATAATCAATATTGAGGCACATTGAACTATACTACTTCTTAGTGAAGAGGACTAGTGAACCCCATGGTAAATAACTTGGTCATATAAACCAATTATCCAAATTCTCTTCTACTTTATTCTTTAGCTCTTCAAGTTTAAAAGTGGGAATCCTATATGGAGTCTAGGATATTATAAAAGCTCTGGGTATGAGAACAATTGAGAACTTAACCTCATAGGTTGAAGGAAGACTAGGTTATTCTTCGGGAAACATGTCAGCATATTCCCTTACAATTCTAATGTCATCAATGATGATCTTTTCCTTATTCTCAATCATTCTATCAAGATATGCTTTCTCGTAAGGAAATAATATCAATGCTTCAGATGATGATACCAAAGGATATTCATCCTCTTCCATGAACTTGTATAGAATCTGAGGGTGATTCCTGATATGGAGGGTGATTTCCATCTTTAAATAATTTATTTTGTCTTTATATAATGATATCCAATCCGTACCCATAATTACATTTATTTTTATTAAAGAAAGCATTAAAAGGTTCACTGTGAAGTTCATCCCACAAATGTGGATAGGGTAGAAGTTATATACTTGGGATATGATAATTGCCACATTTTATATTTTCATATATATCTCTACTTCCATGTTTTGAGGTGGTGTTTTAATACTTTTACTAAACTTTCTTATGGTTTAAGAATGTGTAAAACCGAAATCAAATAGTATGTTTTCTATTTCTGAATGAATAATCATCATACCCATCACCACATCATTTTCAGAATCCACCTCAGTAGTTTTTATGGCATAAGATTTCCTTTTATCTATATTAATTTGACTTTATTGGTGTCGGTTATCATAAAAAACCCTTGGCATAGTTCATTCATTCTCATAATTTCATTATTACAAACAATTGAAACATTGGACAATATGATAAGGGTTGAATGGATTGTTCCTTTCTTCCATTAGATTGGTGGGTTTCTCCTATTAGCATTTGACATTTGTATTTCATGAATTTGTTTTAGGCTGTTTTAATACATTAATTTTTTCAATAAAATTGATATTATTTCCAATATTTGTACTTTTTAACTTGGTTGGTGATTTATGGAAGGATGAAATAAATAATCAAAAAATAATCAAAAAGAGGATGATTTGAGGAGAGAAATAATCTTCATGCCATGAAAATTTATGTCCTGATATGATACAAGAATTTGAATTATTTCTATGATGAATGATACCTATGAGACTCTCATGGGGTCCTAAATTGAAGAACCATAGAAAAACATGGCTTCTGACACTGGAAATCGAAGATTCGTGTCGTGTAAATATTACATGATGTGAAATAATTACATGTTGTGAATCCAAGTACATGATGTGAAGATAAGAAAATCCTAATCATGGGTGACTCTGAAACGTCCACATCTTATAAACACATTACTTGATGTGAAAGACTGAGTACGGACCTAATAATGAGTAGATCTGTTATATCTTTCCATTGATACCACATTGATGACCCGAGTGAGAATTAAACATGAAGGAGAGGTTGTGACTCATTATCGTGTGAAATTATGATGAATTATTTTTTAAAATATACCCATTAAAGTATATAAATAGATATCCAATCTTCTACTACCAGGATATTTCGAAACCCAATGTTTATGGTGATAATTGGTTCTTCTTCAAGGTTCCTCCACCGCTGGCTCTCCAGTTTTATTTCATGTTTTATTTTATTTATTTTATTTATTTTATTTTACTCTTACTTAATCATCACATGGATGAGGTTGTAAATCCTACCTTGTTCTAGGGTTTTTTAGATTAAAGGGGAAGGTTTCATTGGATTTATTTCTTTTATTCAATTCATGTATCTCATTTTCTAAAATTTGTCTAATCAATTCCAATATATTTGTTTTTATATAATCATGACTATTGGTTAATAAATTGAAGAAGAACATTATAATTTTAAATAATGTTACCTTGAATTGATGCATGATCATTGTCACATTCAGGTCATCTAGGTTTAAATATGGTATCGAGAATAAATCAATTCAGTAATGCCCTAATGACCTGGCCATGGGAAAAGGGGGATCACTGCACTAAAGAGGGGATACCCTGAATATTGGATCCACATCATCTCAACACTAAAACCAAAAATGTATTGATCAATTTTTTTTTCTAAAATCCAATTACATCTAAAACTTAAACAACAAAACCCTAACATGCTTTCAAATATCATTCCAAAACAACCAATATGTATTTCTTTCTTCTTTCTCTTTATTCAAATTAATAAAGCCCATTTCTCTTCACATCTTTATTTGATTTAAATAAATCAATAATTTTAAAAACATAATTAAACTAATTAATCATCATTTTGAGTTCATCCTCAAACTTTCCTAATAATATATTTTAATTAATAAAGGAGCATAGTATGAGTTTTTATAAATTTTTTATTTTTATTAGACCTATTGGTAAATAATTATTCCCTTTAGGCCTCTCAAAATTGGAACTATAGTTAGGGATGGTTGCAAATTAGTTTTTAGGATAATTTTAAATTTTATTTTTTTATTTAATTTACTATTTTTTTATTTGGTTATTTTTTTATGCAATTTTCAGATAAACATTAATTAATGCATAATTACATTACATGAGAAAATTATAAAGAGATAATCGATACTAATACTGATATATAACACACTCTAAAGATAGAAGTCATAGAGGGTGCATAGAAATATCAAGATATTGGAGGAGTTCTATAATGAGGTCCAGTGTTTCATTTGCTCACTGATTATGGACGTCCATCAAATACATGATTTCAACTGAGCATCCTAATTGGGTGTAATTCACAATACTACCACATGAAGATCCACACACACATCTGGGAAGATTCTTTTATCTTTGTAAAAAATTCCAATTCCAAAATGTTTCTAGTGATGCGGTATGACTCTATATTTTCTAATTTCCATTATGATAGTGAGCTTGTTATTGAATCCAAATCCCTCCTACAAATTCCATCAAGATATGGGATGAGCTTGCTTGAAATTTTTCACGCAAATATAACCAACTTCCAAATGAATAGAAATAATGGTAAATATTCTAAACTTTTGTCAATTTTAGGATGAATCACTCTACTATTTATGGGAGCAATACAAAGATGTGTCTCATAAATTTCCCTTCAATGTATAGAGCTATGGATTCTAATACGAACTTATTATAATGGTTTTTCTTAGCTAAATAGGTAGATTCTTGATGTTGCGGCGGGAGGATCACTGATGAAGAAGTCACCTAATGAGAGATATATAATGTTGGAAGAAATGGAAATCAATTGTTTCCAATTGAAAGGATAAGGGATTCAATAAAAGGGTGTTCACATGATCAAAAACAATTAGTGTATAGTGGAACTGATAGAGTTTCTAACCAAGAATATGGACATGATGATGGTTCATTAGAGAAACCCCAAATGTATATATATAGAAGAAAAAAATATGCGGATTAAAATCATGGTATTTAATTCCAAGGTTTCCATCCTCAACAACAACAAGGGTACGGATACCAACAAATAGCATAGTGATACCAAAAAAAATATCCCACTCTTCCACACTAAAATCCTAGTTTATACATTGGAAGAGACAATGGACACATTCAAGACTGCATATGGGGATGTGATCAAAGAAAAAATGGAAGACACAGCAAGCCAGAATCCCCCATTATAAAATATAGAGGTTCAATGTGGCCTGGTCACTAAGCTGATCTGAGAGAGACCCAATGAAGTACTTATGGGAACACAGATGTACATCCATGAAAATATTTGAATGTTGTATTTATTAGAAATCAGAAAAATACACAACAAAGTTCTATATATTTTAATAGATGTAATGAAAAACAACAAGTCGTATAAAGTTAAAAATAAGTTTAAAAGATGATAAAAAAGGAACAAGAAGCTGAAGGATAATCTAAAGAATAACCATTATAGTATAAACCAATACTACCATTTCCAAAGTGACTAGAACAAGAATAAAACGAAATATTGGAACACTTTGAAAAGTTTCACATTGATATTTCTTTTAGAGAGGCACTTTTAATCATACTGACCTACACAAAATTTCAGAAAGAGATAGTAACCAATAAGAAGAATATGGAGGAAATTGGTACAATTCCACTCATATGAAAGTGTTTGGTGGTGGTATAAAGGGACTTACCAAATAAGCTATGTGATCTAGGTTTCTTTTTATTCACATTATTATTAAAGATAAAAAATGTGAAAAATATTTGTGTCTCTTAGGTATTAGTGTGAATATCATGTCATAAATGACTTTTAAGAGTTTGGTATTAAAAGGAAGAAAGTCCGATAGAATTTCACATCAATTATAAGACTCAATAGTGAAGTACCCTCAAGGGATCATAGAGGATATTGTTATTAAAATTGAAAAATTCTAATTCCCTATCAACTTTTAAGTACTTTATGTAGAAGAAAAGTGAAATCCACTCATCTTGGAGAGACCATTTTTCACCATTAGTTTCTCACTGATTAACGTCCAAATAAAATAACTGTTAATGATATTTTTCTATAATTAGGTAAGTTTAAATATTAATTTAATGATGAATAACTATGATGTATGGGAAGAGTATGAGATTTTAGAAGACAAAATACCTAAAATTGAGGGTATCACTGAAATTTAATAAGTACATCAGATAGTTGTGGTTGTGGAAGAGGATAATCAAAATAGAAGATCTTATTAAAAGAAATAAAATATGAGGATCAGCACCACTGACACCGAAGGAGCGATTGAATCCCCCACATTTGATAAAGGGTGATAGGTATGGATGGAACATCACCTTCCATTTAGTTCATTAGGATTGAGGAAGAAATGTTGGATTGTTCTGATGGAAATGAAGAATGTGCTACCATAAGTGAGAGTTAATCTATTTAACGATAATACACTGGGACTGAACTATATGTATTAGACACAACTGAGACCATTTATAGACCCAGGTGAGGTATAAACTTTTCAATCATATGTCACCTGAGTTGAATCTGAATGAGGTAAAGTTGATCCAACAACATTAAACAAAAGAGTTTATGAGAGGTGACCTGATTTTGTTTTTATTTTTTTCAGAGGAATCATGAACTTGCCCTAAATTTCTTAAATTTAATTTATTATAATATGTTATTTAACCAATTTATTATTAATTTAAAAAACCATCAAAACCCTGGCTAGCAGCTAGAGGTAGGAAATCACAAGATAAATCTACAGGACCAATACACATCATGAACCAATATATGTTGTGAATAATGAGTAAGAAAGACCTATGAAAACAACTTCAAGATATCAATAAAATAAGTGTGAGTGTTTTAATTTTGAATTTTTCTATTGTATTCCCCACATTTAACTGTTTTGGAACTTTAATTTCAAATTGCATGCTTATATTTTATTCTATCTTTAATCAACTAAACTAAGATACATAAACTACCTAGGATATTTTCCATGCACTGATTTTAAATTTTTTTATCAATAAAATTATATTAGATAAATGGGGGAAAATTACAAGAAATTATCATGTGGATTGGGATTTTGAAAATCATGATTTATGGGATATGATAATTATTTTAAATGAAATTTTTTCTAAAAATATTCCCCCTTTTAATTTGATATATTTTGTTAATTGATTTAATTATTCTTATTCATTATCATGAGTCATTTCACCAACCCCTCATTCTCATTCCCGATACATCCTATAATCCCTATATTTATCATTCTTTATAATGTTTACTTCTTGAGAAACTCGGGAATGTTCTCTTCTAGAACTTTATATTCTTCTTTTCAAAGCAATAATTGTAAAAAATTTACATTTTATATTATTGAGGAACATTTTTTATCTTTTATCCTTATACCCAACTTAAATTAATCATTTCTAAGCCTATAAAAATCATGAACAACCTTATTAGTGAAGATTCATATTACAACACAATCTTATCCTTTCCTACCTTAATACAAATATTTTTCATGTTTGTCAAAAATAAGAGTGGTGGAGATGGTGACTAGTGGGAGGGATGTACATTTTTAATGAATAAGTGTGGGGATATATTCATGAGATTTTGGGAAGTCACATTCATTGTATTTATTACACACCCTCAATAAATAAAAATTAAAAAAAGGTTGTGTCAAAGGAAATTTAAAAATCACCATTGAGTGTTGGCTATGAGATTTTCTCCAAACCTAACTTTTGGAAAATAAAATGAAAAAAAAAAGAATAATAAAATAATAATAAAAGATGGTGTTTCATTTATTTCATTTCAACTATTTATGATACTAATCAGAGATACTAGGGAGAGAGAATAATTTAATCGAGCTATTATTTTATTATCCTGAAAAATACCTTAGATATAACCTCCTAATTGATCTTTACTTGTTTTATATTATTCACCTACATTTCTTAAGCCTCATAGTCATTTGAACCTAAATAGTAAATCTCTCATGATTATTTATGATTTTTGTATTTACACAATATATATGCTAGATTACATGGAATCCAATGCTAAGTGACATATTATTGAGGTATTTACTAAATTATTTTTACCATTATACTCTCATAATGAGCATAAAATTTAAAGTGTTGTAAATTGGAAATTACATGTTTATTACAAATTAATTTAAAAATTAAAATGGAATAATTAAGATGTGTAGTTATTTCAAATGGGAAAAGTAAAATACTGGAATGGTTTTTTTTCTTTTCAAAATTGACGTGTTGATGAATTTTCTTGTGTGGTGCTTGAATATATATTTTTCTATTTAATAAATCTATTTATTTAAATTGAATTTAATGAATTTTAATGTGAACATACTTTGTCGTATGTTGAGATTACATTCATAATGAAAATTATGAATTCAAGTGTGGGGTATTTAATATTTGTATTTCATGAATATGTTTTAGGGTGGTTTGATAGATTAATTTTTTGTAATATAATTGATATTCTTTCCAATATTTGAACTATTTATCTTTTTTTATTATTTATGTTAGTATAAAAGAAATAATTGGAAAAGGAACAAAAATGTGTGAGTATGAGGAGAAAGAAACTTTATACCACAACACTTCACATCTTGGTGATAGAAAAAAATATATAATTCTTCATATTATGAAGGATACCTATGTGACACTCCCATGGACTAAAACTAAAGAACCGGAGTGAAAAAGGGCTTCCGACCTAGGAAAAGGAATATTCAAATCATGAAAATATTAAATTATGTGAAACCATTACATTGATGGAATCTATGTGAATGACATGAAGATAGGAAAACCCAAATTAGAGGTGACCCTAATACTTTCACAGTGTCTAAACACATTATGTGACATGAAAGACCAAAGAAAAACCTAGTGCTAAGAAGATATGGCATATCTTTCCATGGATTCCACTTTGATAACCAATGTGGTCCTTAAATATAAAGGGGTACCTATGAATCTTTATTTTATGAAATTATGATTACTTAAATGTGACATGATCAAGATTCAAACTACTTATTGTAAGATATTCTGGAGACAAAATCCTGGGGAGAGAAGTTGTGTTGTTGTAGGGTCCTTAACCATTTTGTCATCGGTTTTATTTCATGTTTTATTTTATTTATTTATTTCCCTCTTACATTATCATAACTAGGATGAGGGGGTAAATCCTAACTTGTTCAAGGGTTATGTATCCAAATAGTTCATTTGATTTTTTTTTATTCATGTATCTAGTTTTCTATAATTTGTTTAATCAATTCAAATATCTTTATTTTTGTTTAATCATGACCATTAGTTAATAAATTAGAGAATAACAATATAATATCATGAAATACTTGATCTGGTAGTTCCCTAATTACCTAGACAAGTTAAATGGGGGATCAACGCACTAAGGAGGGGATTCCATGACCATTGGATCCACCTTGTCTTGACTCTAACACAAAACATGGATAAATTAATTAATTTTATAAAATACAATTGCATCTAAACCCTAAAACTATAAAACCCTAACATGAATTAAAATCTGATTCCAAAACAAACAATCGGCTTTGATTTAATATTTTTCTGTCTTTAAATCTATCAAACCCATCTTTTTTCACATATTTCTTCAATTTAATTAAAAAACTTATTTTGAAAACCTATTAAACGTATTCACTATCTCTATGGGTTCTTCATTTATCATTCCTAATAATATATTTTAATTATCTAGGTTTTATCGTATGATTTTTTATAAATTTTGTATTTTTATTAGACTTATAGGGAAATAATGATTCTCTTTTGGACTATTAGTATTAACTAGCTAGGTGACCTTCCTTTCTATACATAAACAATTTCCTTTTCAACTTTATTCATTTTATATTATGATTATTACCACACTTTGGAAAAATGGGTTGTTGGACTTTCTTTCCCCATGATATTTCTCCATCACACTGCAAGAATTAAAATCCATCCTCTGCTTCTTATCACTAGACATATGAGACCCTTGAGATTCACTAACCTTCATTTCAACTATGACAGTACATTAGACAATTTTCTCCTATATTTCAAAGTATCAAGTCACCAAATCATTTATTATAATCAAGTTTAACCCACCAAGGAAACGATAAACTTTACTTTTGAGGGAAATAAAAAAGCTATAGGCATATTGTGAATTTCTTGTGAAGTTCACCTCATACTCCCTGATGTATTATTTATCCTTTTTATTGAGGCTAAGGAAATTCCTCTCCATTTTATATCAAAGAGTGTGAGGAAAATAATTGTCAAAAAATATTTTTTTATATTATTTCCACTCGATCACTTTGATTTCTTTCTAAGGATTCATATTTTTTATCAACATCCACCATGGATCAGTTTCTCCTTCCATTTAGTAAATATCCATCACATCCTTCTCTTACTCAGATCATTGAAGAATGGGGATAATTTTTCTATGGATATTATCCATTGTTCCTTTATCTAAGGATTGTAAGATCCATTTAAATTTTGAGGCCTTTTTTGAATAAAGGTCTCAATAAAAACATTCCATTTCTTAGGGAGATGTGGGTTTTCCCCAGGATTAAAGTTTCTTATCAAAACATCACTTAATTGATAAATTTTTTTCAGGAAGTTATCATGTCCTTCTCTTATCAAGTTAGTTATTTAATTTATTTTTCCAATACATTTTTCATCACAATGATTGTTGACTTGGTTCCTCCTATTCCTAACCAATTTATAAATTAAAGGTAAATTTAGGAATGATAATTTTAGTACTAAGAACATAAAAGAGAAAATATGAACATTAAAGGGATAGCTCATAAATGACATAAATTCCTTAACCTATGAATTTCTAGGTTATAATATTAGTTATCAATGCTATATTTTCTAACAAAAAATCTTATGGGAATTTTTGTTCCCTTAATAATGGTTTGTAAGGAAATTACAAATTTATCGAAACATGACCTCTGATAGTTTCAAAACATGTGTAGAGAAAGGCCAATTTTTCATTCACTATGATATAATTGATTCAAAGCCTAATACACCCTTTTCGGGGTTTTATCCCTATGTTCAACTATGCCAAATACAAATCCACTTACAGTATCCAAATAGGGATTTTGTTGCTTGAAAAAAACTTACTCTATGATTTATAGTAATTTAGGTATGTTTTCATATATTTAGTAATATCCCTAAGGTTTTAAAAATAATTATCATAATCCCTAAAAATAACAATACCATGCCCAGATACCTACTATGAAAATCCATATCTTTAATACACCTTAATTCATGTTTTTTATATAAATTCACACATGATACATTACCAAAATATCATAAGGACTTGTGTATTTTATTAATTAGATACATAAAATAATAACATTAAATGTAGGTATGATTTAATTATTTAAGAACTTCAAAATATTCCCTCATGTTTCATTGATCTTCTAATACTGCACTGAATAACCTGGGGACGTGAAAAAAATGGCTGAGCTATAAATCTTAGTTAAGGAATACTCAAATCATAAAATTATGAAAGTAATACATGTTATTCAAGTGGGTGATAATAATAAACATGAATATTGAGGCATTATATAATATGATAATATGATGGAAGTATAGGAATGTGGAAAAAATTAAAAAAAATAACTTCATAACATCAGCTAAGGATAACCACCGAGAAAACAAAATATAGTATGATTAGGATAACATATAATGCACCAAAAATGGTATCTTAGAAGATAAGAACATTATACAGTTCATTTTAGGGATCTATAATTCTAGTCTCACCCATCACATTTTTATCAAGTACATGAATAAGTATTTCACAAAGATCACACAACATAAGAATGCCTTTCATAACCTTTAATACAATGAAAAAGGATTGTGGGTTACATAAATTGGAGTACCTAATCAATAAACTATTGGTAAATCAAGGTTAATTACCTTTACTAGAAATGGGTATGGGTATTCATTATAAAAACAATTTATATAAAAATCACATGATAATTTTAGCAGTATAATGGGTTCGCATAAAGGTTCAAAGGAGGTTTTAATGGGAGTGAAAGGTGACCTATAATTACTTTGGAATAATAAGGATATTAAATGTTTGTATACAAAAACATTAAAACATGAACAATTAGAAATAAAATGTCATGGTACAAATAAATTATTTTAAATAAAAAGAATATGATAGGATCCCTTTCGATGAGAGGGAACTTATAAAATCTTGGGATGAGCTTCTGAAGATCTTGGGAACACCTTTGGATTGATTTCGATAGAGAGAGGGATAAGAAATTAATTCTCAATGGTTCTTGAGTGAATATTAGTGGGAGGATGGGTGGGTATTTATATCAATAGAGGGGGAAATTCTATTAATTTCTAGAATTGGGATTTGGAATTTATATGATAAAATAATCAAAACCAAAAACCTTACCATGGTTTTTTCCAATTATTTCTACCAAAGGAGAGTGATTTTAAATATTTTATAATGATATGTACTAAAGTCATTAAAATAATATCCATGGTGATGTGGAAGTGAGCCATGTTCACAAAAAATTAATTTTAAAACCTTAATATAAAATATAATTTTTAGAGGATTCATTATGTGTTTATAAAATTAATCAAATAACTTTTAAAATTCATTATTTTAATGTGAAAACATAACTTTGGTATTAGATACTTGTACGTCATTTATTACATCACTTTCTGGATTTTTTGATGTCATAATACATATTTTATATTTATACTCTATTTAATTTTAAACCAAAAATTAATTTGTCTTGGAAAATTATCAAAAATTAACTATTAGAAAATTTTGATTTCTTGATTTAAAAAATGAAATTTATTTTATCAAGACAATTTTATAAATATGAAAATTTTCACTTCTAAATAAAAATACCGATTTAGTGAAAAATATTAGTTTTATGATACTAATAACTTTATGACCCTTATAATAATTACATTGGAATTCACTAAATTATAATATCATTTAAATTTAAATAAATATTATATAATAAAATTATTTTATCAAAATAACATTTGTTTAAAAAATTCTTGAAATTATCAAAAATATGTCATAATTGAGAGTATATATTTACCAAAAATACAATTTTTATTTCATCATTTGAAAATATAATTTTCAAAAACAGATTATATAATCATTAATCAATTAAAAATAAAAGTAAATAAATATAACCATTTTTAATTTAAAAAAATTTTAAAATTCATATTTCTATTTTGAAAATATATAACCCTTTATTGTACTGGTGTACTTACTAAGGGTAAGTTGTGTGATGGTAGAAGTTTCTTGGAGTGGTTTGGTTTACATGGTTTGGGTCATGATCTCGATAATCCTAAAATTCTCTCATAAATAGTTATGTTCCGAATTTAGATATTGAATCTTAGGTTGGGCTTAGTCAAGGTAAAATACTAGTGATTACATCTACATCAGAAGCTTTGATAGATGGGCTTAATAAGATATAATACTATTAATCTGGGTCATTTATTCTTTCACTTATGCTAATTGGATTTTATAATAACCCTTAATATATAATAATCATAATAGTCCTTGTACAGTGGTTATATTATCAATGGTTATGATGCTTAATGGACTTTCAAATTAGAAAAGCTATATTTTATAACAATCCAGAATATACTTTTTAGTGCATGACTTTTCAGTAACTATAATACTTAAAGAGACATTTATTCCTTCCAAATTATATTTCATTTATAAAAGTTTGGGTCATTATATATTTTACACTTAGTAAAGATAGTTGTGTGTTCTTCATTACTTCATGGGTGAGTTATAAAACTTGCCTATTATCATGCACTCCTTTCGGTCAAATGTAACCTCATTACTAAAATCACACATCTAATATGCGCTTAAGAGATTTTTTCATAGAAAATACACATAGATTTAATTTTTTATCTTTAGTTCATCACATGCTAATACATTTTCTGATTTCCTTTTATCTTTAGTGGTGCTTCATTTCCAAAATGTAAAAGTTCCATAAAATCTCTCCTTCATTTTTTAAGAGATTCATATTTCCAATTATGTGGGATGAACACCCACTAACTAAGATCTATGTTTCATTATTTTTTATTGATTTGAAAATGAACATAGAAAATTTCATCTTCTATATCTTATTTATTTCCATCTAAAAGATAGCCACTTGGATTGATTCATTAGATGAAATCTCTTTCCATTTTCTATCACGGGTAGTGTAATCATACTCATCCTATTATTTTAACGGATAGAAAATGTCTAAATCAAGTGTCTCATATTCATAAATTTTTTAATTTCATGACAGTCATATGTAATTTTATTAGACTTCAATAAATATCCTTATACCTGAAGTTAGAATATTTATAGTAGTAACTATAAAAGTAATCTCTCCCCTATGATGAATAAGATAAACTGGTTATTGTTTAATTTCTATATGGTGTTTCATACTTCAACTAAATCTTGGATTCACCTCAATAAGACATAGTGTTGATAAGAAATCCAAAAAAATATCACTTAATTAGACTAAATATCTTTCATCCATTTACTCTCTATATGTCAATGGGTTTTTAATACCTCCTTTATTGATGATTATTCCTCAATTCTTGGGTATTTTATTTAACCTTATATCTTTTTTTTCTAAGTCATTCTAGTGCTCACTTCTAAAATATTATCATTAGGATAAACCTTCTTCTTTCCTTTGTTTTGGAATTTTTTTTCCTAGTAGTTTTATCCTTGATGCCAAAAATAACTCATCTTTTATTTAGGTATGTGGGTCTTAATTCATTAAAAATTATTTCCATACGTTTTGAGCTAGAGGCTCCTGGAACTTTTTAAAAGTTCTCTATATTGGATTTTTTAAAACTAAATCTTTCTCTTAGTATCACTTTATTTTATTATATTTTATATATTTATCCTCAAATAAATCACTTCTTATATAAGGGATATAGTCCTCTTTGTTCTTTCCTCCAAGAAATAATTTTGGGCATCAATAAACATATCATGTTATTTAATCTATATTTTGAACTCTAATACTTATCTAGATTTTCCATGACTAGATGGTTGATCATATAACTCCTTTTATAGTCGACCTATTTTAGATTAATGTTGATCCACATATTCAAACGATTATTTCAATTATGTACCGATTTTTCAATTTTTCTTCCTTTGACTATAAATTACTTAAATCACTCCTAATCCAACCTTGTGTCCACAATGCCCTCAAGTTGATGATCATTGTCACTTTCATATTTTTATTCTTTTAAAATTTTCATCATGGAATATTTTTTATCATATTTAAATTCTTCTTATTCATCCCCTAAATTTTCTTCATCAGCTTCTTTTTCATTTATTTCAATACTCTCATTTAGGAAATTCTTTCTATATGAACTTCATCACTTAATGTTTCTTTTTGGAGGAAACTATATTTATGTGTTTTTAGGGTTTCTACTTAACTTTCTTCATCATCAAGTTTCCTTGGACACTTTTTTTCAATGTTTTTAACCTTGCCACACTGAAAAAAGGTAAAGGGGGGTTTACTTTTGAACATAACCTTACCTATTTTTAATTTCCTTTCCATAAGAGATAGAAATTCACCTCTCACATTATCTTCTTCATCTCAGACTTTAGTAATGTTAAGTCTATACATTGATTTAAAAATTATCTCCTTATTTGATAAATTTTATGTAACTTCAAGATGAACCAACTTTTCATAGGCCACTAGACTATTGTGAAAATCATCTTAAAGATCACTAGTTCATGATTGATGAAATAATTTTTTCTTTCTTGTGAATGTATCGTAAATTAAATATATGTGGAAGACTTAAATGGGGATTTGAGAATTCTTGAAGTGGTGATGCCTGGAGAATTGTTATGTATGAATTGGTGATTCTTAGAGAATTGTTATGGATTCGTTTAATATCATTGGATATCATGCATGGAAAATTATTCTTTATATGGAAATGTATTTTAGGATTGGATATATCTTCTTGGTATTTTTAATTGTGAAAATTTTTGTGCTGGTCTTCAATGTCAAAGACATGTGTCATTGAGGACACACTATTTTCAACAAGTTTAAAATATATGAATGAAGTGGAATTGTGGATTTTAGGAGTTGAGATGGGAGCTTGGATTTTGATAATTAATACATAAGGAATTGAATGGTATTCACCATGTACTTTGTATTTACAAAGTTTATTATCATAGAAGCCTCATGTTAAAAATTAAGGGACAACCCAATACAACCCAAGCCAGTTTCAACCAAAGAATTAGTGAGACCCTATGGTCAAACATGCCAAAGGGAGAAAATATTTACTGGAATATAGGTGGATAAGGAAATGTATTGGCCCCAAGGGAGTAGGACTGTGTATAGGGATCCTGGAGTGTGTGCATGCAGGAGCTCATGGGAAAGGCTAGATAGCCCACGAAAGAGAGGTGGAATCCCCACCATGTGGGGTAGTACAGCGGTAGTGGATTGGGGAATTCTGGCCACTTATAGTATCCTTTGATAGTTAAATTGTGGCTTCTTCGCATAGTGGTATTGATGTGGGATGATAGTACGCAAGTATTGTTCACCCACCGCTTAAAAACTTGGACATTACAGGAAGTGTAAAATTTAATCACCTTGTTCCAATATAATCCACCTGATCACATGGGAGATAAAATCTTCCATTCATGAACTATTCCTTGATAGTTGAATCCCACCTGAATGAGGGTTGTAGACCAGCTTCTGTAGATCCTTAACTGTCATGTGGGAACATTCAAGGTTCTTCAAGAATACAAAAACTTAGCTAAGTGTTGAGTTTTGAAAAACAAATAAAATGATTTTTAATGAAGCTTGTGGATGATGAGTTCTTAATGAGAAAATTCTTGTAGATATTGGTGTTTATGGTTGAAGATGGTATGGTGATGAAATACAATCACGTGAATGACTCCAAATGACATAGTTTATGGGTTTCCCAGTGGGTTGTGGTGAAATTCCTTAACGGATAGAAATTCAGGGTGAATCTCCTTCATGGATAGTGTTTTGTGATGAAATACTTTGTAGGATTCCATATAGTTCATGGATTATGTGTTTCAAACAGTTCTCCATAGATGAAATGCTTCATGGATGCAGTGTTCTTTGTGGATAGATTCAATTCATGAGGAATATTCTATATTGTTTGATTACATGGTGAATTTCCTTTATGGGTGTAATTTTTGGATGGTGAATCTTCATATGGATATGAGTATTTTTAGTAATCCAATGAATGTCATGCGATGAAGAGGTGTGTGTGATAAATAAAAAATGAATTATGCAGTGTATATAAATGAATTTTTTTGGAGATAGTGGTTTGTAGATGAAGTGGTCCCCAGATAAGGTGTAGCCAAGCATCTTTGTGGAGTCTGACAAACTAATTTAAAATAATACAAATTTTCACTGAGTTATCATGTGACAACTAAACAAAATAACTTATGAATGTTCTCTTATAAATATCATATTGATTCTCGGATGAAGGTTTTTTTACATATGCTTCAAATATTTTAAGAATCACAGAGAGTAGTGAGTTGTGGCACTGAAGTACAACACAAATAAATTTTTAGAAAATTACTTGTCACTCATAGTGCTGAGATATTTCTTGCAAAGTAATAAAATTTATTTGCATTCATTTTGAAATAGTGTGTCTGAATACCGATAGTAGTTCACAATGAAAATAAAATCTTGTGGGGTTAATATGAGACAACATATTTAATTGTAGTCATTAGTTCATGAATCGATATTTTATTATGAATATAGTGCGTTAAATTATGCATATGTTGTATCATAATTATTTAATACATCTAAAAATAAATTGGCATGCCCTATGAGCAGCACAAATTTTTGATACTGAATCCAAGAAGAATATCAAAATACATTATACTTGAGTTAACAGTGTCTTAGAATTCAAGAACATTATATGAAGTGAAATTGTTCAATATCCTTCTTGCATAAAATTATTCACGAATATTTTTTATGAACCTCATATGAAAATTAATTTTAGATCAGTTTTTCAACAATTGAAGAAAGAATCAGCTTGGGAATTTGTTTCACTAAGTCAGCTGGTCAGATATAGGTGATCAGATATTTCTGAGAATGACTAGAAATCTTTTTAATAGTTCTTGGAGAGTACATGAGAAAGTGAGATCCAGAAAGATTTTGGAGGGAGATCTATAGATCAACCTATAGTGGATCAACCCTTAAATAAAGGAAGAATTATCTCATGTGTATTCGAGAGAACAAAGTCTCATGTGCGATTTAAGAGCAGAAGTCTTCAGGGTGGATTTTGGAGGAGGCAAGTTCAGATTTTAGAAACACTGTGGGATGCTGTATAAAGAACTTCCAGTGTTGTTTCAGGGGATATATGGTGTGAATCTGTATCTACTATTGTAATAGTTTACATTAATATAGTGTAGAATCTATGTTATGGATAATAACTAACATGGTCAGGAATGGGTCTTTAAACTGAACCTTGTAAATCCTTGTATTATGTGCCTTTAAATATATAACAATATTCAAGGTAATGTTAAGAGACACAAGAATAGTGGATTAAGGATTTAACAAACCATATATATTTAATTAAAAATAAAAAAGATCTTGGATTCACCCCCTCACCCTCTCATTGATCAAACACTGATCTGATTACTTAAACTTGTATTAGATAAAATGTCACCTATGAAATATCCAATGTATTTCTAACTATGGAGAATATAAATTCAATAAATAGTAGGGATACTCCCATCTTTAATAGTGAGAATTATCATGGATGGAAAAATATGATAATACTATATCACCTATCACTTGGGTTAGAAGTGAGAGATGTAGTTACATGGGGATATCCACCCTCTATTGAGAATGATCCTATGAGTTTTGAAGATAAGAGGAGATTGGATATGGATAGAAAGGCTTAAAATGAAATCTTGATGGATTTATTAGAAAATTTATACACTAAAGTGATGGGTCTCCAAACCACCAAGGAAATCTATAATAAACTGGGAGGTTGTCAAAATTCAACATTAAAGTCAAATATTTAAGCTACAAATACAAAGAAGAGTATTTGGATATATTAAAATGGGTGATGATTAAAGTTTTAATGACTACTTTACATGTTTAATTGAGATTGTTAGTAACATAAGAGGTTTTAGTAAGAAGTTGGATTATTTGACCATTTTGAAAAATCTAATGAGAAACTTTTGAGCTAGATTTGATTCAAAGGTTTCTGTACTAGAATACTGGAAAGATCTATCATTGGATAAACTCCAAAACATTCTCATATCATATGAAATGAGAAAAATACCATATTTTAAGAAAAATAAAATAATGGGATAGATTTTAAATCAATGATAAAAAGCAAATCTATATTTGATGAGATACTAGAATCAAGTGATTCTGAGGATGAGGAAGCTTAAGATGACTATAATCTAATGACATCCTTATTTAGAAGGATTTATAACAATGATTGTAGAGAAAATTGTTTGTTCTTGAAAAAAGGTACTAGACATGAATCCTCTCAACAAGTTAAAAATATATTTCTTACGGTATTGGCGGAACCCCTATATGCGATTTGGTACGTCAAAAATGATATTATTTATAATAAGCACTCATTCAGTCTCAATGTAGGAAAAAATCAAATTCTCATTGCGATCCATGAAGATGCTTTAATTCAAAAAGGCAGTTGCAACAACTCTGTTGGTGACATTGAGATCCTTCGACATATCCGGGTTCCAGGTATTTTTCCGCAGCCTAGACGTTCCTTTGAATTTTTCTAGTAATCACCGATGCCAGGATGGATCAAAGTGAACATTGATGGTGCCTCAAAGGGAAACCCAGGACATGCCAGTTGTGGAGCTATCTTTAGAGACTCTACTAGCCAGTGTCAGGGTTGTTTTTATGGTGGATGTGGTCTTTCTTCATCTTTTGAAGCTAAAATTCTAGGAGTCATCCACGCAGTTGATTTTGCGCTTCAAAGAGGATGAAGAAATCTTTGGATTGAAAGTGATTCTACCACCATTGTCCATGCCATTTGGAATGGTGTTATTTATCTCGCTTGGCTGTTTACTACTCTCTGGATGAATTTCCTAAAATCGCTACATGGGATTGACTACATAGCTACTCATGCCTTCCGTGAAGCAAATGTTGTTGTTGATTCCCTTGCCAACAAAGGTGTTCATCAGAACATGACTTGGCTAGATACCCTGCCAGTTTATTTATTTCATCTTTTTTATAGAGATTTTAAAAGAATCCCATATTTTCGTCTTCTGTAAACTTTTATTTCTTTAATTAATAAATGTTGCTTTGGTCTTTGACCAAGGCATTACCTTTTAAAAAAATAGAATAGAACAATTAAATAATCCACTGAAGTGTTTCAACTATCATGGGTTTGTACTTTTTTCATAGATTTCCCAACGAAGAAATTCAATGTCACTAAATATGATGAAGAAGAAGACTAATTCAACAAAAAAATATGAGAAATAAAGAAAAGGTGACTATGATAGTCAAAATAAGAAGTACTCAAAGAAAATAAATCTGATTAGTAGGGAAATTGATGAATCGTCATCAAACTGTGGGATTGAAGTTGAACAACCTTCTAAAAATTAAATGTGTTTACTAGAAAACCCAAAATGGATAAAGAAACATTTGAAGGGGAATATGGAGAAGAGATAAATATGATATAATGGTAATTGAAAGATAATCTAGAATCTACTCTTGAGAATAACATGGAGATCAATAAAGAGAGAATAAAATAGATAATGGAAAATGAATAATATTCCAACAAAAAAGGGACACATCATAATGAAATAAGTGAATATGTGAATCATGTTTCTACGATCCAATAGAAACTAAAATATTCTAAATAAAATTAATTTGGAAGAGAACAATTAAACAAATATGATACTTATTCCATAGAAGAGAGAAAAAAACAGGTAAAAGATAGCTGAACATGAAAAAATGGTGAATGATCTTGAAGAAAAACATGTTGTGAAAGAGGTAGAACTACATGAGACAGAATCTTGTGTCTTTTATTTCAAATTAAGTTGAATAAGATAAAAAAATTCTTACCCAAATCCATTGATCTTAAGGTTAAACCTTCTAAATATACTGAGAAGAAGGGTCCATAGAAAATGGTTGAATGTGTACCTAATAAATATCAATGTAAATTTGTTATTTATGATAATGCAATCTTGAGAGAAAATACTAAATCTAGATGGATCAAAAGAACTAATGAGAAAATATCTTCTACAAAGGAAGACTGTACTAATTCATCCATACGGTTTCCTCCAATTCCAAAAAACATATAATTTATTAATGGACAACAACAACAAAATTTAGAGTAAAATTATTATCAGTCTGGAAGATTAGGGTTCAAAGGATACTTCTAGTGGTGTGTAGTATTTGTTCATAAAGTTTATTCATGATGGTATAAAATTTCATTACTAGGAATGAGTCATGAATCAAGAGGGATCATTTTTGAAAATAATAAGATCAAATTAATTGAAAGAGAGAATTGGGACTAAAAAACCATCAAATCTGTCAACACAAAAAAATCATGCTTGAAGGGTGCATATGGAAGATGTGTAAAAGAAGGTTGCAATGTTGAGAAATGAAGAGATCTCTCACTAAGTGAAATTATATATAATGTGAATATGAATAGATTATGTTTTTTGAAGGAATTAATAAACATCAATGTCTTATGTGAGAAACTCAAATAATATGAGAACATCCAGAAAGAATTTTTAGTTATCTGGCCTAACCAACTTTCCAATGCTAAACAAATTGAAAATGGATAGAAAATTTCTAAAGAAAAAGTAATGCAAGTGGTAACAGGAGAAGAAGTCAAAGTTAATAATGATTCATCTACATATGATGACCTGAAAATTATTGAGTGTGAAAGGTGTGAACAAACTGGGCATTGTGAAAAACATTGTATGTCAATTTTATTATCCCAAAAGGAAATTCTGAAGAAGATATAAAAAGTAAAAAAAACCAATGCATGTGATACTGATATGTAAATTTCATCAACATCTGAATTGTTAACTGATTAGTAAAAATAGGTGACAACTTATAAAGAACTCAAAAGGAAGAAGAATTCTAGACTAAGAAGATCTCAGTCTAAAATTTATTTCTAAAAAACAAGAGGTCTCTCCTTATTCCCTTATATATTTTCGTGTTTTTGAACTAAAATTTCAGGTAATTTAAGAATATGTTTGAGGCTTTTACTTTATAATGACATGATAATATTGTACTTCATGGTGTCTACTAACTTCCACGAAATGGAAGACAATTTTGTGTCCCTTGAGGAGGATCATTGATGAGATGAAGTTGTTAAACATTCACTACTTAGTGAATGTGGAACTTTTAAGCATCTTTATAAAATTAGAAGTTGAGGTATGTCAATCATACCTTCATCCATTATTCTTAATTGTATTAATAATATCAATTATGGGGGAGTTCTTGATTGATGTAAATATAAGACAAATGGGGCATATATTATTTTCAATTTCAATTTATGATTTTTTTGTGGAATTATGTACCGGATATAGTATTTCATTGATGAATTTGATTATTTCCAATCCCTTTGGTGGGTGTTGAGAACTTTTGAGCTTGATTTCACTTACATGGTAATTATGGATAGCTTAGAAAACCTTGGTTTCATATCTATTGTTTTCTAAATTATGTTTTCCCATAAAGACTTAGAGTTGCTTACCTAAATTCTCTTTGCTAAGATAATTGTATGAGATCATTCCTCTCTTTGAAATGATCTTGAAATTTTCATATAAAGGTGATAAGAAGTTTTTTTATGAAATATGAGATAAGAGGACCTCATTTTTTTCCCTTTTGAATTTATTGTCAATAATGGGGAGGAAAATATTAACTTTTTAAAGTGAATAAGTATTGACAACAAATAAAAAGGGGATAGAGAAGAGAATAATTTCCTGATTTATGAATTAATGTTTCTTTTTTCAGTATATCATAAATTCAATATACATAGAATACTTAAATGAGGTGTTCATAATACTTGAAGTGGTTATATCTAGAGGATTATTACGGATGAGTGGTGATGTCTAGAGAATTATTATAGATTCATCTAATAGCATCGGATGTCATGCTTGGACAAGAATTCTTTATATAGAATTGGATTTCATGCATGGATAGATTTTCATGGTACTTTTAATGGTGATGATTGTTGTTATGATCTTAAATGTCGAAGACATGTGTTACTAAGGAGTTATTGTTTTCAAAAAGTTTAAAAGATATTAAAGAAGTTGAATTGTGGATTTGAGGAATTAAGGGGGCAACCCACAACAGCCCAGGCCAGCCTTAACCAATGAATTAATGGGAGTATGCGGTCATCCATGACAACGGGAGTCCAGTTTGAGTTGGAATGTAGGTATCTTGGGCTGTGTATAGGCCCCAAGGGGGCTAGACTGTGTATAGGGCATATAGAGTGTGCACATATAGGCATGCATGGGAAAACATCTATGCATTGGCAAGGGCCAGATCGACCATGAAAGAGAAGAGATGGCTCTACTGTGTGGGGGAGCACAGTGGTAGGGAATCAGGGAATTATGGATTCTTATAGAAGCCCTTTATTGTTAAACTGTGACTTCTTCACTTGGTGGTTTTGATGTGGGATGACAATATGAGGGTATTTTTTGAGTTTTTTTATACTCTTTCTGAAAAAAAATTAAAAACGTCCTAGGTTAAAAAAATTAAAAATACCGCTTAAAGGTGGAATCACATATTCCTCCTTTGACCTAAAACACTAATTTTTTTTCCATTTTAATTATTTTTTTATATATTTAAAATTTTAAAGTTTTATTATTATGTTCGTATGGTTAAATATATATATAAATAAAACTTAACGTTTCAACATAATTTATCTTTGATTCAAGTATGTGACTTTGTTAGTCTATATAATATAAACTATATGACAGATATGAATAAAATTTTAAACATTGATTAATCATATAACAAGCAGTCCAAAATAAAAATAAATTCTTAAAAAAGGTTGGTAAAAATTATTTATAGGCATTCTAATCCACCTACTTGAAACATAAAAATGTTTCAAGTACGTGACTTTGCTGGCCTATATAATATATACTATAATATAGACATGAATGAAATTTTAAAAAATTCTTAAACATATAACAAGTAGTCTAAAATAAAAGTAATTTCTTAAAAATTGTTGGTGAAAATTTATTTATAAGATTTCTAATCCACCTACTTGAAACTTAAAAATGTTTCAAGTACGTGAATTTCCTGGCCTATATATAATAAACTATAAGACTGATATGAATGAAATTTTAAAAATTGATTAAACATATAAAAAGTAGTCCAAAATAAAAAAAATTCTTAAAAAATGTTTGTGAAAAATTATTTATTAGCTTCCTAATCCACCTACTTGAAACTTAACAAATTTTCAAGTACGTGACTTTGTTGGCCTATATAATATAAACTATAAGACTAATTTGAATGAAATTTTAAACATTGCTTAAACATATAACTAGTAGTCCAAAATAAAAATAAATTCTTAAAAAATGTTGGTGAAAATTTATTTTTAAGCTTTCTAATCTACCTACATGAAACATAAAAATGTTTCAAGTACGTGAATTTGTTGGATATATAATATAAACTATAAGACATATATGAATGAAATTTTAATCATTTCATAATCATATAACTAGTATTCCAAAATAAAAATAAATTCTTAAAAAATGTTGGTGAAAAATTATTTATATGCTTTTAAATCCACCAACTTGAAACTTAAAAATGTTTCATGTATGTGCCTTTGCTGGCCTATATAATATAAACTATAAGACCGATATGAATGAAATTTTAAATATTGCTTAAAATATAACTAGTAGTTGAATTTTTAATTTTTATCTATATGGGTCTTATAGTTTATATTTTATAATCTTTCAAAGTCAAGTAGGTGGCTTAGGATCCTCCTCGACATTCATTTTTATCTATATGGGTCTTATAATTTATTTATGAACCTCTTTATTTTCAATAACTTTTTAAATGATTATGCTATCTTCCAAATTTTATTTAAATTTTTTTTATACTGTAGATTTTTTAATATTTTAAAGTTATTTACTTGAAATTTACTAATTATTTCTATGTTTCAAGTAGTCAACTTTGAAAGCTATCAAATATAAATTGTGCCTAAAATATAAATGAAAACTGAAATACTGGATAAACATATAAGAAGAGATATTATTATTAATAGTATTTTGATTTCAGTTGAAATAAAACATGTACAATCAATTTCTATGTCAGTGGCGAGGAGATTCCAACCCACATGGTGGTCTATGAATAGGATGTCTGTGTTGAGTGCACAATGGAGTCTAATGACCTAGAGAAGGCTGGTCCTCGGGCACTACAAGTTCGACTGGTGCATCCTCGATCTGTGTGTTAGTGGGAGGAGCTGTCAACTGCATCTCGTATAGCCCTCTAGATCCTTCTTCCACTAGGGTGGTAGAAGGATCTGCCTCTATCGCAATGGGGAACCAAGCCTGCGATGGAGTTATACTCCAAGACAGTGATGGATCTGGAATCCAAGTCTGTGATAGATCCCAAGGTTTCGATGGATATGGAACCCAATATGGAGATAATTGTGGATATCCTATCAGGAAAGACGGATCTCATGCCACCTGAGGCACATTCTGAATCAACTAATCCTAGACTACTAGAGGGGTGACCTTTGGCTATGGAATAGGTGAGGCCTCACGTACAGCACGACGTTGTCTATATCATCATGGTCATGGATCCTCAGCACCAGCAGTAGCTTCAAGATGTTACTCTTGGGTAGTAACCTCTTATCTCTAGGCTGGACACACGAAGATGCTCCTGGAAAGCACATGAAAAGATTCCCTTGCCTCCAGCGCTATATCATGGACAGCTGCCCGGCTAAAGACCCCCTCCTCCTCTTCATCACTCATGAGAACAAGCTGCTCTATGTGACTTCCCTGTAGAGATATTCAAATTGAATTAGAAAATAGTTCAATAAACAAACTAATGGAAATTTATTGACTTACCATCCTCTGCATCTCAATGTCGTGTTCAGTAAGATACAGTATAGACTTCAGTCTATACCATGGCGCATACTCAACCTACTCCAAAAGAGAGAATCAATTTGTAAGAACACCGTTAATATGAAACTCTGCACGTCTGTGCTAGTAGTTGATAAATATGGCATGTGCTCGGGACCAGTCATTATCCTACCTTCCAGTCAACTTCATCCCATGAAGTCGGTCTATCTACCTTGATGGTAATGGAATCAACTAAGTATGGAAAAACTGACGCATGACTCGGTTAGGTTTCTTCCACTCAATAATAAGGAATTGAATGGGGGGAACTACAGCCATAGAATCCTCAAGCCCATCAGTGTAGTATGATGGCAACTGGTTGGTAATACTCCTGTATGGAATCCATGAAATTTGAAATGACAAATGATTTTTTCAAAAAAGAACCTAACTAAAAACCAAAATTGATGCTATTATTAAATATATTAGAAAGTGATAGATGGTATATACATACTTGATCTGGAAAGAGATAGTACAACTGTAGCCGATATACGCCCAAATGTTGTCTCGGAATCGTGTCAAAAATGTGCCGCTGACACCACCTATAAAATACATCATCGATATGACAAATAATGAGAAATTATATTCAATAACTCATAGTAGAATCAGAAACCAATAGAAATAAATGATCATACTAGCGTCCATGTGGAGCGTCATGCAGCACCTTCATCTCGACTAGAGGACCAGCAAGGTCCGGGAGGAATGATGGGATGCGCTCGCATGCCCACATCTGAATAAATATAACACATCCCCCGAGACCTGTGTGGTCCATGTGGGATAGCCTGCATAATGCTATGTACATGTATGCCAAGCAGGATGATCCCCAGTTGTATGTCCCAACCTGATCAAAGTCCTCTAGTAGGGGTAGATACATCATGTGCATGTGCATCCCCAAGTGATTAGTACACATGGTCCCTCCAATGAGCTGTAATATATATGAAGGGGCATAACGCATGACAATATACTAGCCATCATCATCCTATAAATGTGGAATCTGTAACTCCAAACAAGGAAAAGATATGGATGCTCCAATTGTAGCCGTACGGTCGGACAAAATATCAACACCAAACAAGCACAAAGCAAGTTCTGGCCAAGATGCACGAGTGAGTCCAATAACATGTCTCCCATGGATAAGAAGACCGGGAATCACTAACAAATCCTCAAGGGTGATGGTCATCTCTCCCTCAAGAAGGTGGAATGTGTGTGTCTCTGGTCTCCACCTCTCAATGAGGGCATTAAGTAGGTAATGATCTAAAAATGTGAAATCTGATACGGCAAGGCCATAGAAGCTAGCACGGTACAATTATGGTCTAATGGCATATGGAGGCTCCCTGTGATGAAAATGGTGCACTCGATGCACCTTGATCAATCAATATGGACGACCCTCTAACACGGCCTGGGAAATATGGATAGCCTGCTGAGTGAGTAGTATAGTGTCATCCATCTTCATATAAACAAATTAAATGAGTCGTAAGTGCAAAATATAAATATAATGTTATGGTTAGCATAATGTTATGACTTGTAGAATGGAAGACATGACATGTTTATTCACATTGTTTTATGAAGTTATTTTTACCAAAAGATATATAATTCTCCATCTTTTTGGTTCTGAATGGAATAAAGATAACAAGAGGAAATAAGTGAAAAATATAGATGGATAAAATTATGTTTTGAAAGAATTTTATTAATGAAAATATATTTGTAAGCATTTTATTAATTGATTCGTGGTTTAAGGGAATATATCTAAGTTTTTTGATTTTTTGTAAGATTTCAGGATGTAGGTTTCTGTTGTTTGGGTTGGGATTTAGGTTTGAGAGTTTATGGTTTCATATTTTGATATTAAGGTTTAGGAAACATGTTTCTAGGTTAACTGTTATGCTTTTGGGGTTTTGGGTTTAGAAAACTGAGAATAAAAGAAGATGTAATAACATTTACTTTGCAATATGGGTTAAGTGTTCTGCTTTTTGATTTATGAAAAAAATACTATTATCTAAGATTTTATTTAAGGAATAAATAGATAGTTATTTCATGAAAGCATGAATGTTTTTATGAAATACATTCTATTATCTAAATTATTGGGTCTTGAATTTAGTTAGACATATTTTGGAGAATCTTTATGATTAACTAATTATGGATTGGATTAAGATAAACCATGTGAATTACTAATGATGTTTTAGGAATTTATCTAATTATCTATGTTGAATAACTTATGAAAATCGTTATGATACTATTATTTCATTATAGAATATTTTATTAAAATATCACTCATAATTTAACCAAAAACCATGGTAAAGGGAAGTTTTTTTGGGTTAGGGTTTAGGTTTGAGGGTTTAGGGTTTTGAATTTTGATATTAAGGATTTGGAAACATTTTTATGGGTTAAGTGTTATGCTTTTGGGTTTTGGGGTTTATAAAACTAAGAAAAAAATAAGAGATAACAACACTTAATTTACAATATGAGAATGTCACAATAAAGACAATACATCATTCCGGATGAGACTGTGAACTCGACCCAACAACTTTCAGGCATATTTTCTGGTTATGACCTTATTTAAGACATATCGTGCATCACAAACTCTACCCTTTTCCTTGAGTCAAGTCCATATCAATATTCATCCCACTGGCTTTTGCTCTTCCATGAGGACGTAAACGATTCATGTCAGGTATCACTATCGATTGGCCTTCAGGAATTTGGGAAATAATGATACTCCCCAATAGGTGTCCATAGTGCAGCATAATTGTTAGCAATGGTATCCATCTGGTATACTGGATCAACATATGATTCCCATTAAATTTTTATAGAGACACATGCTACGATGGTGTGTGTTCATAGAAATCGTAAGGTTTGAAAGTTTCCACATTGACATTGCCTTGTTTTCAGTAATACCACCATTTTTCACTGATGTTGTTTGTGATGGGGTCTGAATTCTCTTGAACCTAAAATTAGGATTCTTCTCATCAAAAAAGTTAGATGTGATAACCAGAATCTTCTTCAATATTCTTTTCAATCTCTCGTTGAAAGTTTCTTCTATATCTTTTCCCTTGTAGTATTCTCTCTGATGCTTGTTTTTGTCTATCAAAAAAGTAATTCACGCATCAATATAATGTCTCCTGAACTTGGGCGATTATAGGTATCTTGCGAAGCTCTTTGATGATACAATTGATGCACTCCACAATGTTTGTCATCATGTGTATGTACCTTCTCCCCCATCATATTCCAATGTCCATTTATCTTTTGGAATCTGTATTATATAATCATAAACTTATTGATTATTCTGGTGGATTTGTTCAAAATGTTCTTCAAACCATTGTTGGTATGACTCATATGCTACACAGAATATATGATATTTCACATAAATTCATTTTATCTTTATATTGAAATAGTAAAAATTAACGAATTCAATGCGTACCAAGCCTCGTGATTTCCTTCTTCATCGGTTCATTGTGGAATTTTTTTTGCACAGTGCTTACAATGTGTCTAATGTAGAATCGATGATGTGCATTTGGGTATCTCCTTGTATTAGGATCTGCATTGATAGCCTCATTAATTTCCTGATGGCTATTAGATATCAAACAAACACCCCGAATGTTGGTGAAATGGTTGCTGATACATGCCAGAAAACAACTCCATGATTCATAGTTTTCTTTCTCTACAATGGAAAAGGAAAGTAGATGAGGTGAACAGTTTCTATCTTGGATTTCCACAATATACAATATTCCCTTGTATTTTCCATATAGAAATGTTCCATCATTCTGAATAAACTCTTTGAAGAAACGAAATATAGAGATACATGGAAGGAATGCCCAGAACAACCGATAAAATTGAACATGAGATGATCAAGTCGGTTATCATGAGACATATGTTCATTTGTATCCAGATGTAAGACAACATGGTTATAATGCCTCAGTATGTCTTGCAATTGTATCAACACCCGATATGAGACATTCCAATCACCATAGACCTTCACAATTGTCTTCTGTTTCTCCATCCATGCCTTATTATAAGAAATCTTATAACCGAATTGTCTGTTGAATCCTCTCTTACACAAGGGATATTGGAACATCTTGACATGTCCTAATCATCTCAAAACATAGATGACCCAAATTATGTATCCAATGAGGTATGATCTTGTGTGAGACTAGGTTGAACGCAAGTATGTGCCGCCTCAATCCTCGAGATTCTCCAACCTCCAAATGTAATTTCTAGAATCACCCTTAAGTGAAATCTACAATCATCCCCATACTTCTCACACTGTAGGACGTATTTACTACAGCATGATTCATGAAATATATAGTTTTAGTGCCTCTTAATATGAAATCACTTAGCATGCTTTTTAATGCATCTTTACTTGGAAAATTCCTTCCAATATATAAGGTTTTGTCCTGCTCACTAAACCTATCTGGTAAAACTCTATGGAACTCAGTTGCTAGTGTGAGAACATTATTATTGAATTCAGGTACATGTTTCATTAAAACTGAACAAGATGAAAAGATTGGAGAATGATTTATTGTAGGTCTAGGTTGATGTACAACTAATGCATTTCTCGAAACCTCCTTCCTAACTTCAGCTGATCCCTCCCCATCAGCACTGTTGCACCATATGATTCATCATTACGAAACTCCTCATCGAAATTCAGATTGACATGTATATTCGAAATATCATCTAGGTTTTCCTCTTCTACTGCATCATTTGGAATAGACTCAATTTCATGGAGGGTACTATCTTAAACCACTCTTGTAATTCTACGTCTTCGTACAACTGGACATTGTTGTTGTATAGTAGCAATATCTGTAACACCCAAGACTTTTATGTGAAATATTTTGTTTTTATGTTATATAAATCAAAGGAATATTTCACTAACACTGGCTTGGCTTGCTTTACACGCAACCACGGCCTTCCTCGATAGCTTGCATCGTACGCAATACCGAGTTTCACTAAACAACGATATGCTATTAAAATATTATTAAAACTAACTGTTATGAATAGTAATAACCACTTTTTGAAATTTTATAAATTTTATTTTTCAAAATGGACTTCATTTTGGATTCGGAATATCGAAATTAGCCTAGGGTGAAATTTTGGTATTTTTCTGAAAACTTTCAATTTTTTATGAATAGTGAAACCACTAAGTGCTAGTTAAAAACTGAATTTTTCATAAACCTTAACTTTACCGCTTCTGTGAGTGGAATTTCAAAAATACGAGTGACACGGTTGATGTCAGTAAGTAAAATGTGGTTCAATGAGATGAAAATAATTTTTTTGTGAATAGTAACTTTTTACTTTTTTTACCACAGTTAAAAGTAAATAGGGTAATTAAGGGTAAAAATGATAATATTATTACCCTAAAACATGTCCTAATTCTATTGGATAAGTGTAATTCTACCAAAAACAAACTTATAAATAAAATATGACCATTTAGGCCCACTTGGATTAGATTAGGACATTTATTATTAATTTATTTAAACAAGGGTTAAAATAGTTAAAATCAAAGTTTAATAAGTAAATCGTTTTTAATATGGGGCTATACATAAGATAAATTCGACTATAAATATTCATTAGAAAATTAAAACGATTTCCTACATAATGATATTTTATTTGTAATTTTTAGACATTAAATAATTTAATTTATTTATGACACAATGATGATGCATTAATTATCTTATTAATGAAATATTGACATAATTGATGTTATAAACACCAAAATAAATGTACTTTGAGGCTTTTTATGAATTAAACTAATTTTATAGGTTAATATGACATGTTAGTATTGATTTAATTAACTTTTTTCGAACTAATAATTCTTTTATGACTTTCACAAAAATCAATTACTAAATAGTGTCAAAATTTACATAAAATAGTTTTTAAAACAAATATTATATTAGTAATTGTTATTTTATTCCTAAAAATCAAAGGTTCGGCCAAATGACTTAGATAAGGTTATATATATTAATAATAAACAACTTGGGGTTCTTTTGGCTGATTATAGTAAGTTTATTAACCTTATAGTATAAGAACACAAGAAGACACGGTAAAAATAAACTTATTTAACTTAATGTTAAATCTAAATGATAAGGTTAAAATAGGAACCTAAACTTGTCTAAATTCTATTGGATGAGATTATTTCGACCAATCCCCACCTTAGCTTCTAAATATATCAATTTTGAGCTATTTAAAACCTAATTTGACTTTATAATAAAATAATAGTTTTAGTTATTCCAAAGGTGCCCCTCTCCTCCCTTATAAAAAGACACATCCTCCCCCTTCCTCACACCACATTGAGCCTTCAAGATCGGCCAACCCCTGCCAATTTCTCCTCTACACTTCCCTAGCAACATCCTAGAGGTTCTGGTCTTCCTCAAAGACCAATTGTAGTGCCCTAAGTGGAGGTCTCAAAGAGGGGCTTCAAAGAAGATGTAATTTCTGTTACCAATTCTTTCATCTTTATTTCTTCTTCCACTTATTCTTCTTTAGTTGTTTCATTATGAAGTAATAACATAAGTATCACTCATATACTGATATGTTATTATAAGTATGAAACAACCCTATTTCACCATCTATCCATCCTACGGAAAAAGAAATCACCGCGCGTGCATACGTACGAAATACTGTCTCCACGCCGTGGTGTAATCTATTTTCCACCACCACCTTACTTGGATGGGTATAATGGTGTAAATAATGAATATATAAGACTATTATAAATTGATACTGATTCTTAAATAGTATACATACACTCCAATTCAATTCCATGATCATAGGAACGATATCATCACTCGTGCGTACGTACGGAACACCGTCTCCACGATGTGATGCGACTCGTTCTACATGATCTTCATTTCATAATGATTATATAAATGAATTGAATGAATGAATATGATATATATTACACTAATACCATTCTGGAAATGAGGTATCTATAACCTAAAGATAGGAATAATAATTTATTCGACAAAACACGCATAAGAACAAAAAGTTATAAACACCCGAATAACAAGTAGCAATGAAATATTACTACTAAGAAGCTAAGAATATGACCATATATGATATCATAAAAATAATTATGATTCTTTAATAAGTCAATAACATTATTTATATCATTATACCAGAGTTTCGGACACTTACGAAGCAAAACAGACCTAAGGTAACGGAAAATATCACAATCTCATTTTTATCCGAGATTGTTTATACTTTGGTATTTACTGGGGTGTATTTTATCATCCACATCCATGTTTCCTCAATATGTAATATTTACATCATTATACAATAGTTTATATCCAATTTTACCCTTTGGTGAGTTTTTAGTAAAATATATGAAAGATATCTTTTGTCGTTTTTCGTACGAGGTACTTTTTTGACTTTTCCGACAAAAGTACGAGAAGAATGTTTTTTTAACTTATACGGCATGAATGTATTTTTAAAACATTATTTCCAAGAAGATTCCTTTACAAGTTTTCAAGTTTATTTTTAATCAACTTCTTTTAGTTTAAAGTTGTATGACATGTTAAGAAAGGAAAAATGTTTTTCAAGAAGAAAGGATATTTTCCTCAAGAATGGAGTTAAGTGTTTTATCAAAATTATTTTCCATCTAAGATAATAAAGGGTTCTGTTTTTATCCCTATTATTACATTGATTTGATTATGTTGTGATGGAATTATTTTTATGAATTCCTTTATCTTATATGAATTGTTTTATGATGTCATGATGTTTAATATTCTCATTTGTATTACATGGGTTATGCAATGATGTATGATTTATGATTTTGTGGAACACATAAGAATGGTATCATTATGAGATGGTTGGGACCTATATCTCCCTCCAATGCATTGGGTAAATATTTTATATCTCATGATATAGACATGGCTGGAACGGTAGGTTATACCGGTTCAGTGAAACAGGACTGAAACGAGGAGTGAACTCGGTTCAAAAAGGGGCTTTGTCCACTAAGATAGTCTTGGCAATGAGTCTTGACTAATAAGAAATGATTCTCTATGATTATGTGTGTATGCCACAAAGTTTCATGTTTTAAGTTATGATTATTGGGATCACATTTCACTACTATGATTTATCCCATGTTATTAAATTATGATCTCTTTTGCAGGTTAAGATTTCCAAAAATTATGTGCTTATGTATATGATGTGATTGATATTTCTTTTGTTTACCCTTACTGAGCATTTGAGATCACCCTTGTGTATGTTTTATTTCCCCAGGTCAGGAAGAAGGTTGTTAAGTAGAATATTCCAAAAAGGGACTCTAGATATGATGAAATAAATGGGAGGCAAAGTAGATGCTTTATGAACCAGTTGTTTATGTTTCCCATTTTCTAAAGACACTATACATATACGGTCCTTTCTTGGTTTTGTGATATGTTGTAATAAGTGTGCTTCAATTCTGAAGTAATAACAATGTATGTAAATTATGGGTCGTTATAGTTGGTATCAGAGGAAAGGTATAGTCAACCTTTGGAAACTAGGATGCGAAAGCCTTAGTAAGAACCCTAATGATAATTCTAAGAATAGAACACAATCTTAGTGTTTTAGAAATGGCCATGAATAACCTAGGATAAGACCTTATGTGTAAAATTTTATTCTTGATTATGTGGTTTTCCTATTATAATTAGTGTTGCTCACACTATTCTTCTTGGTTTTATTCAATGGCTGGAACCCGAAGGAATCGTGTTAATGAGGAATGCGACGGGCAATGAAATGATTGTCCCCCTGAGCAACCAAATGTTATGGGAGCTGGAATGAAAAATCTTGTAGCCATGATCACACAACTTTCTCAAGCTATGAATCATGCAGGAATTCCAAACGAGCAAAGGAAGGAGCAACATTCTGTTGAATCCTTCATGAGACAACGTCCACCTTCTTTCAGCGGGTCTACTGATCCATTAGTTACTGAACAATGGATTAGTTCTACTGAAAAGATATTTTCAGTTCTTCAATGTTCTGAGCATGATAAAGTCATATTAGCAGTGTATCATTTTGAAGGTGATGCTGATCAATGGTGGAATCTTATTAAGAATACGAGGCAAAGGGATGAAATTGATTCCATGGAATGGGACGAGTTCAAGAACTTATTTTTCAATAAGTACTTCCCTCGTATTCTCCGAACAAAGATGGAGAAAGAGTTTCTTGAACTGAAGCAAAAGGATGATGAATCTTTTGGTACCTATGAAGCAAATTTTACAAGACTTGCAAGGTACGCTTCTGGTATTATTATCCAACCTGAGAGTAATATCGATCGATTCTTTAGTGTCTTAAAACCAAGTCTTCTAAGGGCCTTATCCATAAGGGACTTCAATAGCTATGAGGAAATCGTTCGATGTGCCCTCAAAGTTGAGATGGAGATTGGAGTAACCCATCAGTCATATGGGTTTGATAAGAAGAGGAAAATGGAATTCAAAGGAAAATCTAAAGAGCACACTGAAAAGAAGATGAGCTTTCCCTTATGCTCAAAGTGTGGAAAGAAACATGGAGGGAGTTGTCTTAAAGGGACAAGCAAATGTTTCAAATGTGGAAAGGAAGGTCATCAGGCATTTGAATGCCGCGATGATGGGAAGAAGATGTCTAATGATGCAAACAAAGGAAGGGATACACAGAATGAACCTACTACACTTCAATGTTTCAAGTGCAAGGAGATGGGTCATTATGCCAATAAATGCCCTAATCCAAGGGTTGATGATGATGGTCGATGTCAAAAAACTCTTAAGGCTAAAGACAAAGGAAAGTCACATGCAATTTCTATCAGCGATGTGGATTACGATAACGATGTGGTGAAAGGTACACTTACCATCCACTCTAAAGTAGCAAATTTTCTATTTGATTCTGGATCCACCCACTCTTTTATTTCTGAATAATTTTCTAAGGGTATCACCATATTACCTCAACAATTAGATGTTGAGTTAGCTGTGACAACACCTAATGGCACAACAGTCACATCAAAAGTTTATAATTCTTCTCTGATCGAAGTTTGTGGGAAAGTGCTTCCTTCAAATCTTGTGATCCTTCCTATAGTGGAATTTGATGTGATTCTTGGCATGGATTGGCTTTCTTTATATAGAGCTCATATCAATTGCCAA
This sequence comes from Viscum album, assembly GCA_963277665.1. Taxonomy (NCBI): domain Eukaryota; kingdom Viridiplantae; phylum Streptophyta; class Magnoliopsida; order Santalales; family Viscaceae; genus Viscum; species Viscum album. The sequence goes on along the minus strand of OY728127.1, from coordinate 1,224,422,090 downwards.
AGAAGGGAAGTCACATTTCATATTCCAGATCAATCTATGATCGTCTATCAATGCAAGGATGAACATAACCTTCCAGTGGAAATTACTTCTACCTTATGGGTCTTGATTCCACTAAATGAAGGTTATTTATCTCAAATGGTTGGTGAGAAACTCACGATTAAGAATATGCCCATTGTATGGGAGTTTGATGATGTTTTTCTGGAGGAATTACCGGGTCTTCCACCAAATCGTGAAGTTGAGTTTTCAATAGAACTCGTACCGGGTGCTTTGCCTATTTCAAAGACACCTTATAGAATGGTCCCAATTGAGTTGCAGGAATTGAAGAAGCAAATCCAAGAGAATCTTGATAAGGGATTCATACGCCCTAGTGCGTCACCTTGGGGAGCACCTGTTCTATTTGTTAAGAAGAAAGATGGATCAATGAGACTCTTCATTGATTATCGAGAACTTAACAAGATCACTATCAAGAACAAATATCCTCTCCCGCGCATTGATGACCTATTTGACCAACTACACGGAGCTCAATACTTTTCCAAGATTGATCTTCATTCAGGGTATCATAAATTAAGGGTCAAAAGGGAGGATATACCAAATATGTCTTTCCATACAAGGTATGGACACTATGAATTTATAATGATTCCATTTGGTCTTACTAATGCCCCTACTATCTTCATGGATCTAATGAATAGAGTCTTTAGAGACTATCTTGATCAGTTTGTGGTGGTCTTTATAGAAAATATTCTTGTCTATTCAAAGAGCAAGGAAGAACATGAAGATCACTTGAGAATTATATTGAAGACCCTGAGAAAGGAGAAGATTTATGCCAAATTTACCAAGTGTGAATTTTGGCTTCAAAAAGTTTCATTTTTGGGTCACATAATCTCAAAAGAGGGGATATCTGTGGATCCAGCAAAAAAAGAGGTTATCAAAATATGGTCGAGACCAACAACAGTAACCGAGATCTGAAGTTTTCTTGGTTTGGCTGGATATTATTGACGTTTTGTGAAATATTTTTCATGATTATCTAATCCACTAACCAAGTTGACTCGAAAAGGAGTTAAGTTTGTTTGGATGGAAGAATGTGAAGAGAATTTCAAGGAGTTGAAAAGAAGGTTATCCAGTGCATCTGTGCTCACACTGCCTTGTAGTGGAGAAACGTTTGTGATCTATAGTGATGCATCTAAGAAGGTATTGGGGTGTGTTCTTATGCAAAATGATATGGTGATAGCTTATGCCTCACGACAGTTGAAAATCCATGAGAAAAATTACCCAACACATGATTTGGAGTTAGTTGCGGTAATCTTTGCATTAAAGATTTGGAGGCATTACCTTTATGGTGAAAGGTGTGATATGTATACTGATCATAAAAGTTTAAAGTATATTTCACACAAAAGGATCCTAATATGCATCAAAGAAGATGGTTGGAGCTAATTACAGATTATGACTGCTCAATCCATTACCACCCTGGGAAAGCAAACAAGGTGGCAGATGCATTAAGTCGACAAGACCATGCTAGTTTATCCATGATGAGGATCACAAAAGATCCAATATTTATGGATTTATAAAGGATGGATCTTGGAATTATAATGGAAGGGGAAAAATATTATCTTTCTCAAATGAATGTTCAACCATCTATACATGTGAAGATTAAAGAGGCACAGAAAGAAGATGTCTAGTTACAAAAGAAGGTGAGAAATGTTCTTGAATTCAACCTTGATTGTGATGGGATAATAAAGTGAAAGAATCGGGTGTTTGTTCCTCCCATCTCAGAATTAAAGAAGGAGCTGCTGGATGAGGCTCATAGTTCATCATTCTCTATTCATCCTGGAAGCACGAAGATGTATAGGGACCTGAAAGAGTACTTCTGGTGGGATGGCTTGAAAAGAGATGTTGCTGAATATGTCTCTCGATGCTTGGTTTGTCAGCAAGTTAAAGCTGAGAGACAGAAGTCTAAGGGGATGTTACAACCATTACCCATACCCGAATGGAAATTGGAAAACATCACTATGGACTTTGTCACAAGACTTCCTAAAACATCTGAAGGCAATAATTCTATATGGGTCATAGTTGATCGTCTTACCAAGTCTGCACATTTCATTGCTATTAGAGAGGATTTCTCTCTGGATCAGCCTTCCAGGATATATGTAAAGGAAGTGGTAAGATTGCATGGAGTACCACTTTCTATTATATCTGATCGGGATCTGAGATTTACCTCGAAGTTCTGGCGAAGTCTTCAGTATACTCTGGATACAGAGTTGAGTTTCAGCACTGCTTATCATCCTCAGACAGACGGTCAGTCTGAGAGAACAATTCAAACTCTAGAAGACATGTTGAGAGCTTGCTCTATGGATTTCAAAGGTGGTTGGGATCAACACCTAACTTTGGTGGAATTTTCTTATAATAATAACTTTCACTCTAGTATTCAGATGGCTCCTTTTGAAGCTCTCTATGGAAAGAAATGCAAGACTCCAACTTGCTGGGATGAAGTTGGGGAAAGAAAGCTATTAGAACCCGATCTCGTTGATGAAATGGCAGAAAAGGTCAGATCTATTCAACAACACATAAGAGCAGCTCAGAGTCGACAGAAAAGTTATCCCGACAACCGAAGAAAAGACCTAGAGTTTGAAGTGGGTGATAAAGTGTTCTGACGAATATCTCCCTGGAAGTGGGTCGTGAGATTTGGAAAGATGGGGAAGTTGAGCCCTAGATATATCGGTCCTTTCGAAATACTAGATCATGTTGGGAAGGTAGCATACTGATTGGTGCTTCCACCGAATCTCTCTCAAGTTCATGATGTGTTCCATGTATCTCTCCTGAGAAAGTACATACCTGATCCTTCACATGTACTTAGCTCAGAAGTTGTATCGCTGGAGAAAGATCTTTCTTATGAAGAATAGCCGATTGAGATTCTGGATCGTAGCGAAAAAGTCCTACGAAGCAAGACCACTCGATTGGTGAAATTTTTATGGAGGAACCACCAATTAGAAGATGATACATGGGAGCTTGAGGATATGATGAGGGAGAGGTATCCTCATCTGTTTGTTACAAAGTGACGAATTTCGAGGGCGAAATTCATTTTAAGGGGGGTAGAATGTAACACCTGAGACTTTTATGTGAAATATTTTGTTTTTATGTTATATAAATCAAATTAATCTTTCACTAACACTGGCTTGGCTTGCTTTACACGCAACCACGTCCTTCCTCGATAGCTTGCATCGTACGCAATAACGAGTTTCACTAAACAACGATATGCTATTAAAATATTATTAAAACTAGCCGTTATGAATAGTAATAACCACTTTTTGAAATTTTATAAATTTTATTTTTCAAAATGGACTTAATTTTTGGATTTGGAATATCAAAATTAGCCTAGGGTGAAATTTTGGTATTTTTCTGAAAACTTTCAATTTTTGATGAATAGTGAAACCACTAAGTGGTAGTTAAAAACTGAATTTTTCATAAAACATAATTTTACCACTTCTGTGAGTGTAATTTAAAAAATCCGAGAGACGTGGTTGATGTCAATAAGTAAAATGTGGTTCAATGAGATGAAAATAATTTTTTGGTGAATAGTAACTTTTTACTTTTTTTTACCACGGTTAAAAGGAAATAGGGTAATTAAGGTTAAAAATGATATTATTATTACCCTAACACATGTCCTAATTCTATTGGATAAGTTTAATTCGACCAAAAACAAACTTAGAAATAAAATATGACCATTTAGGCCCACTTGGATTAGATTAGGACATTTATTATTAATTTATTTAAAGAAGGGTTAAAATAGTTAAAATCAATGTTTAATGTAAATCATTTTTAATATGGGGTTATACATAAGTTAAATTATACTATAAATATTCATTAGAAATATAAAACGATTTCCTACATAATGATATTTTATTTGTAATTTTTAGACATTAAATAATTTAATTTATTTACAACACAATGATGATGCAGTAATTATCTTATTAATGAAATATTGACATAATTGATGTTATAAACACCAAAATAAATGTACTTTTAGACTTTTTATTAATTACACTAATTTTATAGGTTAATATGACATGTTATTATTGATTTAATTAACTTTTTTCGAACTAATAATTATGTTATGATTTTCACAAAAATCAATTACTAAATAGTGTCAAAACTGACATAAAATAGTTTTTAAAACAAATATTATATTAGTAATTGTTATTTTATTCCTAAAAATCTAATGTTCGGAAAAATGACTTATATAAGGTTATATATATTAATAATAAACAACTTGGGGTTCGTTTGGCTGCTTATAGTAAGTTTATTAACCTTATAGTATAAGAACACAAGAAGACATGGTAAAAGTAAACTTATTTAACTTAATGTTAAATCTAAATGATAAGGTTAAAATAGGAACCTAAACTTGTCTAAATTCTATTGGATGAGAGGATTTCGACCCATACCCACATTAGCTTCTAAATATATCAATTTGGAGATATTTAAAACCGAATTTGACTTTATAATAAAATAATAGTTTTAGTTATTCCAAAGGTGCCCCTCTCCTCCCTTATAAAAAGACACCTCCTCCCCCTCTTCCTCACACCACTTTGAGCCTTCAAGCTCAGCCAACCCCTTCCAATTTCTCCTATACACTTCCCTATCAACATCCTAGAGGTTCTGGTCTTCCTCAAAGACCAATTTTAGTACCCTAAGAGGAGGTCTCAAAGAGGCGCTTCAAAGAAGAGGTAATTTCTGTTACCAATTCTTTCATCTTTATTTTTTCTTCCACTTCTTCTTCTTTAGTTGTTTCATTATGAAGTAATAAAATCAGTATCACTCATATGCTGATATGTTATTATAAGTATGAAACAACCCTATTTCACCATCTATCCATCCTACGGAAAAATAAATCACCGCGCGTGCGTACGTACGGAATACCGTCTCCACGCCGTGGTGTAATCTATTTTCCACCACCACATTACTTGGATGGGTATAATGGTGTAAATAATGAATATATATGACTATTATAAAGTGATTCTGATTCTTAAATATTATACATACACTCCAATTCAATTCCACGATCATAGGAACGATATCATCACTCGTGCGTACGTATGGAATACCGTCTTCACGATGTGATGCGACTCGTTCTACATGATTTTCATTTCATAATGATTATATAAATGAATTGAATGAATGAATATGATATATGTTACACTAATACCATTCTGGAAATGAGGTATCTATAGCCTAAAGATAAGAATAAGAATTTATTCGACCAAACACGCATAAGAACAAAAAGTTATAAACACCCGAATAACAAGTAGCAATGAAATATTACTACTAAGAAGCTAAGAATATGACCATATATGATATCATAAAAATAATTATGATTATTTAATAATTCAATAACATTATTTAAATCATTATACAGGAGGTTCGGACACTTACGAAGCAAAACAGACCTAAGGTAAGGTAAAATATCACAATCTCATTTTTATCCGAGATTGTTTATACTTTGGTATTTACTGGGGTGTATTTTATCATCCACATCCATGTTTCCTCAATATGTAATATTTACATCATTATAAAATAGTTTATATCCAATTTTACCCTTCGGTGTGTTTTTAGTAAAAGATATGAAAGGAATCTTTTGTCATTTTTCGTACGAGGTACTTTTTGACTTTTCCGACAAAAGTACGAGAAGAATGTTTTTTTATCTTATACGGAATGAATGGATTTTTAAAAAATTATTTCCAAGAATCTTACTTTAAAAGTTTTCAAGTTTATTTTTAATCAACTTCTTTTATTTTAAACTTGTATGACATGTTAAGAAAGGAAAAATGTTTTTGAAGAAGAAAGGATATTTTCCTCAAGAATGGAGTTCCAGTGTTTTATCAAAATTATTTTCCATCTAAGATAATAAAGGTTTCTGTTTTTATCCCTATTATTACATTGATTTGATTATGTTGTGATGGAATTATTTTTATTAATTCCTTTATCTTATATGAATTGTTTTATGATGTCATGATGTTTAAGATTCTCATTTGTATTACATGGGTTATGAAATGATGTATGATTTATGATTTTGTGGAACACATAAGAATGGTATCATTATGAGATGGGTGGGACCTATATATCCCTCCAATGAATTGGGTAAAGATTTTATATCTCATGAGATAGACATGGCTGGAATGGTAGGTTATACCGGTTCAGTGAAACAGGACTGAAATGAGGAGTGAACTCGGTTCAGAATGGGACTTTGTCCACTAAGATAGTCTTGGCAATGAGTCTTGACTAATAAGAAATGATTCTCTATGATTATGTGTGTATGAAACAAAGTTTCATGTTTTAAGTTATGATTATTGGGATCACATTTCACTACTATGATTTATCCCATGTTATTAAATTATGATCTCTTTTGTAGGTTAAGATTTCCAAAAGTTATGTGCTTATGTATATGATGTGATTGATATTTCTTTTGTTTACCCTTACTGAGCATTTGAGATCACCCTTTTTTATGTTTTATTTCCCCAGGTCAGGAAGAAGGTTGTTAAGTAGAATATGCCAAAAAGGGACTCTAGATATGATGAAATAAATGGGAGGCAAAGTAGATGCTTTATGAACCAGTTGTTTATGTTTCCCAGTTTCTAAAGACACTATACCTATACGGTCCTTTCTTGGTTTTGTTATATGTTGTAATAAGTGTGCTTCAATTCATAAGTAATATCAATGTATGTAAAGTATGGGTCGTTATAATATCAATTTATAACTCCATAATGGTACCATCTGACCATTGAGAAAATAAATTAATTTCTTAGACCCACTGTGCATCAGCAACCAATGGACAAGCTAGATGCCATAGTGTTGCTGAGAATTGAAAACGTCTATAACTCATAGACTTGATCTCTTAATCGGGTCTCATATTTAAGGAACCATGAATTCTCTCTTGAAGGTCACTTATGGTTACACAATCAACTGTACTAACCACCGTTATTGGTTGTGTACTATAAGAAGCTCTTTTCTTAGTTTGAATAACCTCCCCATAGAAATACACACAGGCAAACATGACTCACTATGTCAAAAATATTTCTTTTATCAGAATTATGATACTGTAACAAATATTAATAGTTAATTATAATAAAATAATCATATGTATTCATTTTTAATCCTATGATATCATTAATTAATCTATAATTAATCATTACTAATAGTAAGTATTATTTATAAACTATATATAACTAACTAAACTACATAATACATAACATCTTTAATTACTAATAATAACTTTTTTAACTAATCACCCATTCTATAATCAGTTGTTAATAAATATTAAGTTATTCTTTAATTATTTATTCTTTAATCCTTAATAATATTATATTCATTAGTTATTTATAATTAACTAATCATGTGTTTTCATTTTTAATCCTAATTTATCATTAATTAGTCTATAATTAGTAATTACTAATAATAAGTATTATTTCTAAACTATATATAACTAATTAAACTACTTAAATAGATTTAATTACTAATAATAACTTTTAGTCGTTAATGATTTTGTCCTTATTTCATTCTATACCATCATAATTATCATTTTATCATTGATAAATATAATAATTTAATTTCTTTTTTTTATATATTTTAGTAGTTTATAAAGAAAATATAAATCATCTTAAGTATGTCCACAGGGAGTGTTAGACCAGGAGTGTAGCAAGACCCATTGTCGTGTACTAGGATACCTTGGGTCACACCTGAAACTCCAAGTCGGAGTCTTAACTCCTAGGTACATCTGTTCCAGATCCACATCCACTTATTTGTATCCAGACATAGATATTATTTCTTATAAAACCACATAATCATTATGCTTCCAAAATTACACAATATGTAATCCTAAGTTAATCCTAAGTGTAAAGACCCGTAAAATTCACGGAAATTTTTTTTCTTAATTTTCTTTGGAATTTTACAAGAACACAGTTTCTGACGGCACCTGATTCCGAGGCCCGGTGTGCCCGGAATCATTTTCGGAAGTTTGGCTCGGGTACATTCAGTGAACGAACGAGCGGGGTTTTCTAACTTTTGAACCGGTGCTCGAAATCGAATTCTGAGGGTACCGATGGAATCGCAGCGCCGGTATTTGCTTAGAAACGCCTCTTCCGGAGTTGCTTCTTCTCGGGTGTGGTTTTTAAATTTTTTGGTTTTTGAATTAAGAAATAAAATAAAGTTGTACGACAATTTTATTTTATTTCACCTAAAGACCGCTTAAAGCCACTTTAAGCTGCTTAAGATATGTTGAAGCGGATAGGGTGGAACCCAAAAATATCCTACCCTCTTAGTAGGATATTTATAAGGTGGGGCCCGCACGAGCCCCACCATTTCTTTTCCCCTAAGTAACGCACCCGCGAAAACCCGTCATTATGAAGGTCAACTAACGCATTTTCTTAAATTCTTAATGCACCAATTAATTGGGCGGTTAACTTCGTTAAATTAATTCTATGAATTAATTTAATCGTTTCTTAACCTATTTACAAACTGTTGGCGTAATAATAAAAATAAGACCAACGCTTGGCTTGTTGAGTTTGTTCATTGAGAGGAATTGACAGGAATTCTGTGCCTTCTTTTCCCTCCAAAAAGAACGCGAAAAACCCAAAGAACACGAAGAACGCGAAGAATGCCGACACCCTCAGGGATTGATGACGCTTCTTCTGAGATGTTCTTCCCCGCAACAATCTCCGATCATCAACTGCTTGAGGTAGGAGATTTCGGGTTTCTTTTTAATCTTCTTTGTGGTTATAACAACATCATGGATTTAATTAATATAATTAAATCTGTAGGTTCTTGATCCTCGGAGTTCGTCGACGCGACGCCCTTCCACGATGCGACGGTTCTCTCCTTCCGCGACGATCAATTCCGCGAAGAACGCACGTGCGACGACTTGACGAGGTAGGGGAATTTTATTTGTTTCTTCTTAAACCTTGAGAAAAGAACAACCAGCACGGCCAACCATTACCCGGTTGATCCGCGGACCGTTCGTCTATGCGGGGTTACTTTTGTTGGGTGTCGTCTAATTTCATGGTTATGTATGTGCTCAATAATTTGTTGGGAACAAATGTTTGACTTTCCAATTGTTATCACTTAACGCGGAGGGCACGGGCCGAACGAACACGGCCTGATAACCCTCCGCGGTTTGTTTTTGATGCGCGGATTGGCGGGCAATGACAAAACTTGCCGCAAAGACGATTCGATGATTTCACAGTGAAGAACGGGACCCAGGAGGAGATACGGCGCAGACGACAATGGAATCGGACCACCGAAGCAACTCCGGTGGCCCGCGGAAGCCACTAGCGGTGCGGGTCGCCGGCGCGGCGGCGTCAACGGAAGGAGGCAGCGGCGCCCCGGCGCGCCGCCGGATAGAGCCGCCGCGGCGGCGGCAGCGCAGGCGGACCCGTGGCCGCGCGGGTCCAACGCACACGGGACGCGGCCCTGCCGCGTCCACTGACCGAGGGCGGCCCCGAGTGGGGCCGCGGTGTTTTCACGTGGGGGCAACACGCCCCCCGCCCTCGGCTCGGCCGAGCCGAGCCGAGCCGACCCACCGGCCGGGTCGGGTCTAGCCGGATCGGACCCGGGTCGGGTCGGACCCGGGTCGGGTCGGGTCGGGTCGGTCCTGACCCAGACCCCCTAGTTCGGACGGTTTTCAGTTTTTCGCCCATATCTCGGGCTACAGACCTCCGATTGACGAACCGTCAGCGGAAACGCGATCCTTGGATCGAGACGGTCGTTTCGGTATACTACACTCAAGGTTTCGGAAGACTTTGTGATCAGCCGGGTTGGTTCGTACACGAAACCAACTGGGCCCTCGGAGCGAAAACGGGTATATCTTGAGCTTCGGACGTCCGATTGACGTGCCATCGACTTTGGTGGATTACTCTAAGTGAGACGGACCTTTTGGATTACTCCGCTCGAGGTTTGGATGCAGTTGGAGTATGGTCGGGTTGGTTTTTCCTTAAAAACCAACCGGGCCCCTAGAACGAAAAGGCCAATAACTCTCAGACCGGGCGTCCGATTGACGCGCTGTCTGCGACGTTGAGTTCCAGTTGACGATAAAAAAGTTTTGGATACATCAAACTCGGACTTCGTGCCAGTTGATGTATCAGCCTCTCGGCTCGTGGAGCGGACCCTCCCGAACGATCTTGCTGTGTGCGGGAACCCTAGAGCTGGTTGTGACTGCGACGACGACTATGCAGAGAACCTCAGTGGATTCGACGGTGATGACAGCTGGTCTTGTATCCTATATGGGTCTCAGCTTAGATGATTCAGTGCTGGTCTTGTATCCTATGTGGGTCCCAGCACCGATGAATCAAAGATGACAGCTGGTCTTGTATCCTATGTGGGTCCCAGCTTAGATGATTCAGTGCTGGTCTTGTATCCTATGTGGGTCCCAACACCGATGAATAAAAGATGACAGCTGGTCTTGTATCCTATTTGGGTCCCAGCATAGATGATTCAGTGCTGGTCTTGTATCCTATGTGGGTCCCAGCACCGATGAATCAAATATGACAGCTGGTCTTGTATCCTATGTGGGTCCCAGCTTAGATGATTCAGTGCTGGTCTTGTATCCTATATGGGTCCCAGCACCGATGAACCAAAGATGACAGCTGGTCTTGTATCCTATGTGGGTCCCAGCACCGATGAATCAAATATGACAGCTGGTCTTGTATCCTATGTGGGTCCCAGCTTAGATGATTAAGTGTTGGTCTTGTATCCTATGTGGGTCCCAGCACCGATGAATCAAAGATGATAGCTGGTCTTGTATCCTATGTGGGTCCCAGCTTAGATGATTCAGTGCTGGTCTTGTATCCTATGTGGGTCCCAGCACCGATGAATCAAAGATGACAGCTGGTCTTGTATCCTATGTGGGTCCCAGCTTAGATGATTTAGTGATGGTCTTGTATCCTATGTGGGTCCCAACACCGATGAATCAAAGATGACAGCTGGTCTTGAATCCTATGTGGGTCCCAGCTTAGATGATTTAGTGCTGGTCTTGTATCCTATGTGGGTCCCAGCACCGATGAATCAAAGATGACAGCTGGTCTTGTATCCTATGTGGGTCCCAGCTTAGATGATTCAGTGCTGGTCTTGTATCCTATGTGGGACCCAGCACCGATGAATCAAAGATGACAGCTGGTCTTGTATCCTATGTGGGTCCCAGCATATATGATTCAGTGCTGGTCTTGTATCCTATGTGGGTCCCAGCACCGATGAATCAAAGATGACAGCTGGTCTTGTATCCTATGTGGGTCCCAGCTTAGATGATTCAGTGCTGGTCTTGTATCCTATGTGGGTCCCAGCACCGATGAATCAAAGATGACAGCTGGTCTTGTATCCTACGTGGGTCCCAGCTTAGATGAATCAGGGTCTATATCTGATCATCTATTTTCACCTTTCGAAGAAGTATACCTGTGTGAGCTGAATCCTAGTTTGCTATCCTTTGTGGATTGTATTGAGCTATCCTATGTGGATTACATTTTGCTATCCTTTGTGGATTGAGTTGTGCCATCCTATGTGGATTACGTTTTTCTATCCTTTGTGGATTGAGTTGTGCCATCCTATGTGGATTACGTTTTTCTTTCCTGTGTGGACTGGGTTGTACTTGAGCTCGGATGTTGGAGCCGAACGAGAATTGGTGACTTAGGTATATGTATGGGCATATACCTAAGAAGTGTCAGATGTTACTTCGTGTTGTATCTTTCCTTTGTGGTTTTTCCTTGTGTATTTTGGGAGACCAATGGTGGTCTCGGGGTCCCTACTGAGTAGCTTATACTCACCCCTACACGGGCTATGCCCGCACTCTGTTGTGTTGGTTGCAGACAACGGACAGTGCTGATCGTGGTCGAGGTTGGCGGAGTAGGACGGTACCTAGAGGTGGACCACTGGGCGGGGTGTACTCGGAGCAGACGGCGGGACTGAGGAGCTATGGAGGCTGTCTATACTCACCCTTCAGGTGGACTTCCAGGGGACGGCTCGACGCTGCGGCCTTTTTCTTTCAGTTGCTGTTTTTCCCCTTCAGTTGTACTTTACAGTTAGGCTTGTATTTCCGGCCCCCTTTACTTTCAGCACTTCTGTTGTACTCAGTTTACTTAGTGTTTACTTCCGCTTCTACTCTATGGTGTTTGTTTAGTTTTATAAAGGCAATGCCTTCCCAGTTTTGGGATTTACACCTTTGGTGCTAGTCTCCAGCCCCTGGCCTATGGAAGGCGGGCTTGGGGGAGTCATGGTGCGGGCCCCGAGGACGGGTCGTGACAGATTGGTATCAGAGGAGTTCAGTTCTACCGCACTCTGAACTTTTTCTATGTGAAGCAATGGTGTTAAGGGTATTGAGTATGGTCGTCAGTTCAGGGAGTCCAGTGTTGGTGCAGTGGCCGACGTATCCGTACACCAGGACCCTGACTACTGATTTCCGACTTAATGCACAAAAACATTGATTGTATGTGTGTTCAAGTTTTCTTTGTGATTACTTTGTGTCAGCTCACCGGGTATACTGTTTGACCATGGCACACCTGATTCCTTTACAGGATGGCCCCACGACGGCAGCCAGCTAGGGTTCTGAGATTTGTGTGTGACGACAGCCCACCAAGCGACGAGGCCTCGGTGCAGGGCCCTTTGACAGTAGAGGCATAGGTTCGGCCATGGCGGTCCACAGGGTGTAGGCGGGCGAGGCAGAGGAGCTTCCCGAGCAGCAGGTGGTGGGCGACGCTTTGAGGCTCTACCACCACCACCACCAGGAGGTCCACCCCGACCGCAGGGAGTTGGTGGACATGGGGTGCTCAGCTTCAGGCAGCTGAGGCCTTTGATCATGCAGCTCTGGGAGCCGGTGGACAGGAGCGGAACTAGTGGATACGTCTTTTGTACTTCTAGTTCCTTGTTGTTGTTGTGTAGTGTCTTTGTATTATGAGCTGCAATAATAAAAGACGCATACCTTTGTGATGTTTCCTTTCCTGCCCTCTTTTGTGTTGTTACTAAGAGGTTCCAGTTTAGACTGTTGACTTGACCCTCACTTGTGAGATACCTACTGGAGGAGACCCAGTTACCACACACTGATGCCGACAGTGTGACTCAACCCTTGGAGGCGAGAGTAACGGTTGGATCTCTTGGTAGTAGAGTCGAGGCCTTACGACATCATCCATGGTATGGATCAGTATCATCCAGGTCGGGATTGACTGCATTAGGCAAAGAAAGTGGTTCATCCAGGGGATGAGACCAGATTTCTCTTATCGGCAAAGAAGAAATCTTAGCAGCTCTGTGGGACCAGAGATAGTCCAGGCCACGACAGAGAAGGTCCAGGTCATCCAGGAGCGGATGAGGACAGCTCAGAACCGGCATAAATCCTATGCTGGCAGGAGGCAGAGGCCACTAGAGTTCGAGGATGGCGACCACGTTTCCCTACGGGTCTCACCTCGACGTGAGTTGAGGAGTTTTGGACGAGGCGGCTAGTTGTCTCCACGCTTCATCGGACCCTTCCAGGTACTCAGCAGGATTGTCAAGGTGGCTTATCGCCTAGCTCTACCACCTCAGTTGCACTGGGTGCATGACGTCTTCCACGAATCTCAGCTGAGGAGATATGTGCATGACCCGACGCAAATATTTGACCATGGGGAGCTGGATTTTGTGAGGTGGGGCGACTTTTGCGGAGGTCCCAGTGGAGATCGAGGATCGACAGGAGCGTTCCTACGTGGATGATCGATTCCTCTAGTGTGCTTCAGATGGCAGCTCAGGAACCTCCAGGAGAGCACTTGGGAGCGGGAGGCTCGGATGCGTGCTCAGTAACGCCTTTGTATCCCTAAGTTTGTGTTGAAGCTTTACGGGGACGTAAATCCTTGTGGTGGGAGTAATGTAAAGACCCATAAAATTCAAGGAAATTTTTTTTCTTAATTTTCTTTGGAATTTTCCAAGAACGCAGTTTCTGACGGCACCTGATTCTGAGGCCCGGTGTGCCCAGAATCATTTTCAGAAGTTTGGATCGGGTACGTTCAGTGAACGAACGAGCGGGGTTTTCTAACTTTTGAACCGGTGCTCGGAATCGAATTCTGAGGGCACCGATGGAATCACAGCGCCGATATTTGCTTAGAAACGCCTCTTCCGGAGTTGCGTCTGCTCGGGTGTGGTTTTTAAATTTTTGGGTTTTTGAGTTAAGAAATAAAATAAAGTTGTACGACAATTTTATTTTATTTCACCTAAAGACCTCTTAAAGCCACTTTAAGCTACTTAAGCTAAGTTGAAGTAGATAGAGTGGAACCCAAAAATATCCTACCGTCTTGGTAGGATATTTGTAAGGTGGGGCCCGCACAAGCCTCACCGTTTCTTTTCCCCTAAGTAACGCACCCGCGAAAACCCGTCATTATGAAGGTCAACTGACAAGTTTTCTTAAATTCTTAACGCACCAATTAATTGGGCGGTTAACTTCGTTAAATTAATTCTATGAATTAATTTAATCATTTCTTAACCTGTTTACAAACCGTTGGTGTAATAATAAAAATAAGACCAACGCTTGGCTTGTTGAGTTTGTTCGTTGAGAGGAATTGACAAGAATTTTGTGCCTTCTTTTCCCTCCACGAAGAACGCGAAGAACGCGAAGAACGTGAAGAACGCGAAGAACGCCGACACCCTCGGGGGTTGACGATGCTTCTTCCGAGACGTTATTCCCTTCAACAATCTCCGATCATCAACTGCTTGAGGTAGGAGATTTCGGGTTTCTTTTTAATCTTCTTTGTGGTTATAACAACATCATAGATTTAATTAATATAATTAAATCTGTATGTTCTTGATCCTCGGAGTTCGTCGACGCGACGCCCTTCCACGACGCGACGGTTCTATCCTTCCGTGACGATCAATTCTGCGAAGAACGCACGTGCGACGACTTGACGAGGTAGGGGAATTTTATTTGTTTCCTCTTAAACCTTGAGAAAAGAACAATGAGTGTGGGCCAACCATTACCCGGTTGATCCGTGGACCGTTCGTCTATGCGGGGTTACTTTTGTTGGGTGTCGTCTAATTTCATGGTCAAGTATGTGCTCAATAATTTGTTGGGAACAAATGTTTGATTTTCCAATTGATATCACTTAACGCGGAGGGTGCAGGCTGAACGAACACGGCCCGACAACCCTCCGCAGTTTGTTTTTGATGCGCGGATTGGCGAGCGACGACAAAACTTGCCACAGAGACGATTCGATGATTCCGTAGTGAAGAATGGAACCCGGGAGGAGCTACGGCGCAGACAGAAATGGAATCGGACCACCGGAGCAACTCCGGGGGCCCGCGGAAGCCACCGGCGGTGCGGGTCACCGGCGGCGGTGCCAGCGGACCCGCGGCCGCACGGGTCCAGCTCACACGGGATGCGGCCTTTCCGTGTCCGCTGACCGAGGGTCGCCCCGAGCGGGGCCGCGGTGTTCTCACGCGGGGGCAACACGCCCCCCGCCCTCGGCTCGTCCGAGTCGAGCAGAGCCGACCCGCCGGTCGCGCCCAGGCCGGGTCCGGTCGAACCCGGGTCGGGTCGACCCGGTTCGGGCCGACCCGGGGGGGGGGGGGTCGGGTCGGGTCGGTCCGGACCCAGACTCCCCGGTTTCGGACGGGTTTCGGTTTTTCACCCATATCTCGGGCTACAGACCTCCGATTGACGAACCGTCAGCGGCAACGCGATACTTGGATCGAGACGGTCGTTTCGGTATACTACACTTAAGGTTTCGAAATACTTTGGGTTCGGCCGGGTTGGTTCGTACACAAAACCAACCGGGCCCTCGGAGCGGAAACAGGTATATCTTGAGCTTCGGATGTCCGATTGACGTGCCGTCGACTTTTGTGGATTCCTCTAAGTGAGACGGACCTTTTGGCTTACTCCGCTCGAGGTTTGGACGCAGTTGGAGTATGTTAAGGTTGGTTTTGCCTTAAAAACCAACCGGGCCCCTGGAACGAAAAAGCCAATAACTCTCAGACCGGGCGTCCGATTGACGCGCCATCTGCGACGTTGAGTTCCTGTTGATGATACAGAACTTTTGGATACATCAAACTCGGTCTTCGTGCCAGTTGATGTATCAGCCTCTCGGCTCATGGAGCGGACCCTCCCGAACAAGCTTGTTGTGTGCGGGAACCCTAAAGCTGGTTGTGACGGCGACGACGACGACGACGACTGTGCAGAGATCCTCAGTGGATTTGACGGTGATGACAGCTAGTCTTTTATCCTATGTGGGTCCCAGCTTAGATGATTCAGTGTTGGTCTTGTATCCTATGTGGGTCCCAGCTTAGATGATTCAGTGCTGGTCTTGTATCCTATGTGGGTCCCAGCTTAGATGATTCAGTGCTGGTCTTGTATCCTATGTGGGTCCCAGCACCAATGAATCAAAGATGATAGCTGGTCTTGTATCCTATGTGGGTCCCATCTTAGATGGTTATGTGCTGGTCTTGTCTCCTATGTGGGTCCCAGCACCGATGAATCAAAGATGACCGCTGGTCTTGTATCCTATGTGGGTGCCAGCTTAGATGATTCAGTGCTCGTCTTGTATCCTATGTGGGTCCCAGCACCGATGAATCAAAGATGACAGCTGGTCTTGTATCATATGTGGGTCCCAGCTTAGATGATTCAGTGATGGTCTTGTATCCTATGTGGGTCCCAGCATAGATGATTCAGTGTTGGTCTTGTATCCTATGTGGGTCCCAGCACCAATGAATCAAAGATGATAGCTGGTCTTGTATCCTATGTAGGTCTCAGCTTAGATGAATCAGTGTTGGTCTTGTATCCTATGTGGGTCCCAGCACCGATGAATCAAAGATGACAGCTGGTCTTGTATCCTATGTGGGTCCCAGCTTAGATGATTCAGTGCTGGTCTTGTATCCTATGTGGGTCCCAGCACCGATGAATCAAAGATGAAAGCTGGTCTTGTATCCTATGTGGGTCCCAGCTTAGATGATTCAGTACTGGTCTTCTATCCTATGTGGGTCCCAGCACCGATGAATCAAAGATGACAGCTGGTCTTGTATCCTATGCGGGTCTCAGCTTAGATGATTCAGTGATGGTCTTGTATCCTATGTGGGTCCCAGCACCGATGAATCAAAGATGACAGCTGGTCTTGTATCCTATGTGGGTCCCAGCTTAGATGATTCAGTGCTGGTCTTGTATCCTATGTGGGTCCCAGCACCGATGAATCAAAGATGACAGCTGGTATTGTATCCTACGTGGGTCCCATCTTGGATAAATCAGTGTCTATATCTGATCATCTATTTTCACCTTTCGAAGAAGTATACCTGTGTGAGCTGAATCCTGGTTTTCTATCCTTTGTGGATTGTATTGAGCTATCCTATGTGGATTACGTTTTTCTATCCTTTGTGGATTGAGTTGTGCCATCCTATGTGGATTACATTTTTCTATCCTTTTTGGATTGAGTTGTTCCATCCTATGTGGATTACGTTTTTCTTTCCTGTGTGGACTGGGTTGTACTTGAGCTCGGATGTTGGAGCCGAACAAGAATTGGTGACTTAGGTATATGTATGGGCATATACCTAAGTAGTGTCAGATGTTACTTCGTGTTGTATCTTTCCTTTGTGGCTTGTCCTTGTGGATTTTGGGAGAACAATGGTGGTCTCGGGGTCCCTACTGAGTAGCTTATACTCACCCCTGCATGGGCTATGCATTCACTACGTTGTGTTGGTTGCAGACGACGGACAGCGCTGATCGTGGTCGAGGTTGGCGGAGCAGGACGGTACCTGGAGGTGGACCACTGGGCGGGGTGTACACGGAGCAGAGGACGAGACCGAGGAGCTGTGGAGGCTGTCCGTACTCACCCTTCAGGTGGACTTCCAGAGGACGGCTCGACGCTGCGTCCTTTTTCTTTCAGTTGTTGTTTTTTCCCTTCAGTTGTACTTTACAGTTGGGCTTGTATTTCCAGCCCCCTTTACTTTCAACACTTCTGTTGTACTCAGTTTACTTTGTGTTTACTTCCGCTTGTACTCTGTGGTGTTTGTTTAGTTTTATAAAGGAAATGCCTTCCCAATTTTGGGATTTACGCCTTTGGTGCTAGTCGCCAGCCCCTGGCCTATGGAAGGCGGGCTTGGGGTAGTCACGGTGCGGGCCCCGAGGATGGGTCGTGACGCTAAGTTAATCTATACTTAATCTATACTTAATTTATACTACTAACAATAATTATTTCAAACTATATATAACTAATTACACAACCTAATAAAAAAATATTAAGAACTACATAATCTACTTAAAAATGAAATATTTAAAACTAACAAAGATTCAATTAAAAAAATAAAAAACCTTAAATTAAATAAATAAAAATACCTCTAAATGATGCTTCGTAAAAACCCGCACATAAAATGATTTTTTAGAGAGAGACTGAGAGAATTTAGGAGAGATGAAAGCAATAATTGAGTGAGGAGAATGGGGGGATACTTTTTTATAGGTAGTTGAGGCCAAGGTGGCATTGCCAATGCCGCCTTTCGTCTCTGGGTAAGGCCAAAGGTGGTATCGGTGTGGCCGCCTTTGGCCTTACCCAGAGGTGAAAGGCAGCATCCCCCCACTGCCTTTTCCATGTCATTGATCTGGGCCCAAGGCAGCATCGACGATTCCACCTTTGTAGCTTATTTTTTAAAAAAATTCAACCTATGCGGTTTTAAAAAAATTCTGAAAACGTATAAAAAAACTCTTATTTTTCACCCATCGCTTAAAAACTCTGACATTACGGGAGGTGTCTTATATGATCTCTTTGTTTATATATAATCCATATGACCACATGGGATATCACTTATTCCTCCCACAATCTATTCCTTTATGGATAAATCCCTTATAAATGAGGGTTGCATACTGGCTTCCATAGATCCTCGACCACCATGTGGTAACTCTCAAGGTTCTTCTGGAATAAAAAATCATGTAAGTGTTGAGTTCCAAAAATAAAACAAAATGCTTTGTGATGAAGCTCACCAGTAATGAGTTGTGAGGAATTTCATGACCATACTAGTTTCTGTGGTTGGATATGGTTTGTGGATGAAAAACAATATCTTGAATGACCACAAATGACATGTTTTGTGGGTTGCCCAGTTGTTCGCAGTGAAGTTTTTTTGAGAACAGTAGTTCATCGTGAAGATCCATCACAGAAAATGCTTTGTGATAAAATCCATTGTGGTTTCCCATGTAGTTCATGGATGATGTGTTATAGACTGTTCTTTGTGGATGAAATTTTTCATGGATGAAGGGTGCTTTGCGGACATCATTAGTTCATGATGAATATTCTGTAATGATTGAGTACATGGTGAAGTTCCTTTAAAAATGTAGTTTTTGGATAGTGAATCACTGTATGAAGATGAGTATTTGCAGGCATTCAAATAATTCCATGTGATGAAGATAATTGTGTGAGAAATAGAACAAGCATTATGTGGTGGTTGTAAATGAAGTTCTTTGCAGATTGTGGTTCATGGATAAAGTGGTCTGCAGATGAGGTGTAGCCAAAAATATTTGTGAAGTATGATGAAACTCTTTCAAATGATATGTATGTTTTCAAAGTTATCATGTGATAAATTTACAAAATAACCAATGAATTTTCACTTATAAATTTCATATTGGTTCTCAAATTAAGGGTGTTGAACAGATGCGTGAAATATTTTGATAACCACATAGGGCATTGAGAAGTGGTGCTGAAGTAAAACACATAAAATTTTCTAAGAAATATATTTTTTTCTCACAGTGATGATATATTGCTTGAAAACCAAGAAAGTATATTTTAATTTAGTTTTAATTAGGGTGTCTGAATGTAGACAGTAGTTTTCAAATAAAACAAAACCTTATGCAGTTAATTTTTTACAGCATATTTATGTATATTCATTGGGTCTTGAATTAATATTTTATTTTGCAGACAATATGAGATAGTATACATATATTGTTCCATAATTATTTAATGCATTTACAAATAAATTTTCATGTTATATTATCAGCACATATTTTTTATACTAAATTGGGATGATTATAAGAATGCATTATATCATAGATCACAATGTATGAGAATTCCTGAAGACAGTCTGAACAGACACTATGAAAGATCCTTCTTACATATAATAATTCTTGAAGATTTTTTGGGAAACTCTTGTGTACATTAAATCAAGGTAAGGTCTTCATCATTTGAATAAATAATCATCTTGATCATTTGTTTCACTAAGCCAACTAATCAAATATAGTTGATCGGGTATTTTTTATCAAGACCAGAAAGTATTGTAAAGGTTCTTAGAGATTACATGGAAAATTTTGATCCAACAAGCTCTTGGATAAAGATAATTATATCAACCTACAGTATATCAAGCCTTGAATAAAGGAATAATTCTCTCATGTGGATTTGGGAGAAATAAGTATCCTATGTGATTCAGGAGCATAAGTCTTCAGTGTGGATTCTGGAGCAGGTCAGTGCAGATTTTGGTAATACTATGGGATGCAGTATAAATAACCTCCAGTGATGATTTAGGAGAGATACAATGTGACTCTATATCAAACATTTTATTTTTTACAGGATTATAGTGTAGAATATATGTTGGGGAGAATAACCAACACGATAAGGAGTACGTCTTTGTACTAAACCTTGTAAATCCTTCTGTTCTGTGCCTTTACATTTATAGTATTAATCGAGGTAAGGTTATGAGACACAAGAATAGTGGATCGAGGCTTCAACTAGCCATAGGGTTTTAATTTAAAGGAAACAATTTTTAGAAAGAAAAATGGTCATTAATTCAACCCTTCCACTCTCAATGATCTAACACTGATCTGGTCACTTCATATCCAATGATAACTCTACCATGTTTCTCTCTTCATGAGAAAAAACCTTCATATTATATAGAATTTGAACCATACTTAATTTCTTCTTCATTACATCCACATCCTTAACCTATTCACTAAGTTATCTAATTTCTCCAACTTCCACAGTGATACATTTGAAACCCATATAAATCTTTTCATCTGGATACATCTCTAAATAATAAAACTTTTTTTACAAAACATGAATCTATTCTATATTGACATTGTTATCATCCACATATATGTTGTAAAATTTATTCCATATAGCCTTAGTGGTAGTGAAACCTGTCACTTTCATATAGATATCATTTTTCAGTGTACCAGACAAATCATTCTAGGATTTGGAATCAACACCGACAAACTTTTTCACTAATTTAGTCAGGTAAAATTCAAAAACATCACTTACATATATCCCATGTATGGTGGTAGATAAATAATTGATCCCAATAGTCCATATGTGAGACCACATTTTTTTAATCCATATTTAGTAGTTACACCCATCAAATAAAGAAATTTGTTTTGCGTTCAATGACTTTTCCATAGCATCCTTCCTCTAGTTACAGATTCTTCGTCTAGAACCTATGGTTTTGATACCACTTGTTTCAACCACATCCTAACACACCCCAATAATGGGCATGAATTAGGGTGTGTATTTATTTTGAATTATAGGATATTTATCTATGGTTAGAAAGTGCAGAAAATGATATTCAAATGAAGAAAAGTAAATGAAATTACATGGGGTTTTCCTTGGTTTACCACTAAGGGTGAATCGATAGAGCATATTCTGATGTTGTTTCGACATACCTAATAGTATCACCATCCACTATAGATGTAAAAAAATGTTAGGAATGACTAACTATAAATCCTAGGAAAACTTCTTCTTATTTTAACTTCATGAACTATTTTGAGTCAAGGTTTTCAAAAATAATTGTGACATTAAAATTGCATCCGATTATTTTTCATAGAGAAAAATAAGAACCAAAAACTATAAGGATGTTATCACTTTCCTTCTTCTCCCTTGAGTCCAGATCATCAATGTATTACAACACAAAAGTATCTCTCCTTATATTCAAAGTTACAACTCCACTAATAGTGTATCTCTTCTTATTCTCATAAATAATATCCCAAACCTCATTTTTAATATGGAAATTCCATGAAATTAGTTCCAAAATATCTTCCTCTTTAATTCTTCACAATCTCTTTTTAAAACTATAGTATTCATTCTCCCACAAAATCTATAATATTTGATTACAAATTTTTAACTAAACTATTAATAATATTTTAAAATTGATAATATGCATTATAATACACATGGATTACTAAATCCACCCTACATGAATATATATATATATATAGTGATGAAAATCCTCAATTCATGGCATGATAAATTCCCTTATTCTCCTCATAGGAAGGTGTAAAATCAAACACTTTAAAAATACACATTACCAAGAATATTACATATGTAGGGAAGGTATTGTCATTTTTTTTATTTTCATTTGGACTATAACTAGGATTACTATGCAACTTACAAAAGTAACTTATGAATAATGGGAAATTTTTTCTTTTTCATCATTCTATCACTTTGAAGAATATTAAATATTAACATAATATATTATGTATCCTTTGAGATTCGTAATTTTTTGAAATTTTTTAGATTCTAGAGAAAATATCTTACACATCTATTTCAGTATGTTATACATCAATTTAAATCTCATTCTGTTAAAAAATCTGCATCTTCTAAGAATATATTACATATTTAGAACAAATATATTAGATATCACCTTCTTTTTTTGAATTTCTCTGAACTCGAGGAATAATATATTATGCATCATTAAAAAAATTTGTAGAATCATCTTTAACCCTTGGAATTTTTCATTTTCACCATTACTAGTATAGATTATGTATTCAGAGAATCTCGGGACTTTTTCCTATTCTCAAAAAATTTCCCAGACTAGATTCTTTCATATCTATTCAAAATAAATTCAAAACCTCTATAAGTGAATATAAAGTTTCTCCAAAACCATAATAACCAAGAATAAAGATAATCAATCCCTTATCTTCTAGTTCAAAATTCTACTGCATTAAATTTAATCATTATCGATCGAACCATGTTTTATATGGAGTTCTAAGAGGGTGGGTTGTAGATTAATTCCATGATCTCTCAGATAATTAGTGAATTATTGGACCGAGTATTCACTACCCAGATCTAATTGGTGAATCTTAATGCTTTTTCCCAATTTTTTATATACATACTTTTAAAAATATTTAAACTTTTTAAATTTTTTATACTTGTGTCTCATCTAAAACACATAACCATGATGACTAAAGTCATCAGTAAAAGTAATTAAGTACCCAAACCCACTATGTTGTTGAGTAGTCATTGGTCCATATACATCACTATGCCTGAGATCCAATAATCCACTAGACCGTTCACCTTTTCTTATAAATGGTTATTTGTCAATATTTATGAATAAATAATATCTTTAGTTACAAATGGTTCATAATGGAATGGTTCCAAAAATCCATATATATGAAGTCTTTGGATGTTTTTCTCATTCAAATTTATAAAGAGAAAATTTGAATGGTGGTAGGGTTAGAATCAAGATTAGCCTTCCTATTTTGAATGTTATAGACATGATCATCTATATCTATAATTTATAAACCATTAATAATATTCCTAATTAATTAAAAAATTTCATTCATATATATAGAAAAACTATTTTTCTCAATAATGAACAAAAATCTCTTCTTATCCAAACAAGATACAAATATGAAATTTCTATTTATAGAGGGAATATAATAAAAGTTTTCCAATTACATAACTAAACCACTATATAGACTTAGATCATAAGTGTTGGACACTAATTCAACAACTCTTTCTTGATTTATAACACATAGACCCACTTCACCTTTTTTAATTACCTTCTATCTTTGAGTCTATGTTTATCATCCAAAATATGTTATGCACACTTAGTATCTAATACCCATGAGTCTAAGTTAGAAAAATTAAACCATGTACACCATTCACGTTTAGATACTCAAAATTATTCTCTTGGAGAAAACATATCAACCTCAGAAACCAACCTATAATTTTTTTATCGGTCATACCTGTAAGAGATCACAAAATTATATATATGATGCATGCGATAATATATAACAAATACATGTCCATGGGTGAGTATCATGTTTTATATCATTTATTCATGTAATTTTAATGAAATTACTCCCCCTAAAAATAATTACCTCATACATCGTATCCATTTAGTGAGATAAGATTCATATTTCACTAAGAATTGACTCAAATTTTGCAGCATCCCTTCCTAAACCATTGGATTAGGTCGGGTCGGAGGTGCTACTGGCCTTAGGTTATTTTCCAAATATACCAAAGGGTAGAAATAAATTCCAAGGAATTGCCTATACAATAGAGGATTATTTTACATTTATAAACAATACAAACTATTAATAAAAAATATAAGTAAGAAAACCAATTATATGATTCATGAGTATAAATAATACAACTCAAAAGAAAATTTGACAAAACAATATTATCAAAGTAGCATCATTAAAGTATAGAAAAGAAACATAAGAAAAAAAAACAATGTCACAACCTAGAAACATCGATTTTAAATCACTCCACCTAATATATAAGATAAATCCAAGCTCCAACCCCCATCTTGGGGAAGAATAGAATCATGATGCTCCACTCGAGAAATATGAGACCTTTCCTTTACCTATTTCACAAAGAGTAAAATCTCTTTATGCACCAAATTGAATTTAAATTGGTGAGTAATAATACCCTATAGGATTTCCATAAGATACTTCCCAACTCACTTCACTATAATTACAACATGTTATCTCATAGTTCAAAACATAATTTATAACAAGGAGAGGAACATTAAAATAGTTTTCCAATTTAAAAAAATTAAATTTAAAAGAAAAAAATATCCATTAATATCTCTTGGAATAGCCAAGATGAGTCCATCCACTCACACACACATTCAAGTCAGGTGATAGTCCCACACTCATTAGTGGTTACTTACTAATCCACCAAGTCATCACAAGGTGACTAATATCTACGAGCCTCTTATCTGGCACAGCGCCCCTTATTCAGGGTCACATCCAATCCAAATGAACTCATTATTACCACGTTTTCCATGTTCTCATACCAATTCATTTTACATAACCAATATTTCCTTATAAAACATTTCATATAACATATTTCTTCTGTTACAACAAACCCATATTTTGAAACCATAAATCAAAGGTTTTTTCCAAAATACATTAAAATTCTCATGTTCCAAAATCATAAACTAAAAGGGTTTCCATTGTTTCTATTGTAAATACAAGAAAAAAATTAATAAAACTAATCCTTAAATATCTACAATAAGTGTAGAAGACATAGAAGCCACCTACCACACAACGGGTGATGAAAATGGTGAATTACACAATTAAACTTCAAGATCCAAGACCAAAACTCCTTTACTTCAATGTATTTAATCAATATATCATCAAAAAAATCATATATCATAGACCTATCCATAATATATTAGATATAATGTTTCATGTGAGAGGAGATGAGGAGTTATAAAGAGAAAGAGAGAAAAAGGAAACATTTAATTGATTCCATATATCCAAATCACTTCGATCCCTTAAAACTAACTTTCAAATTAAAGGGTATCACTAAGAATACCTAAGAGTGGATTAGAGTTTGAGATCCTCATAGGAGAGATAAAAAATGAGGGTTTTGAGGGTTAAAACAGAGTTAAACTCTAATTTTATGAGTATTAAATGCATGGTGCATTATTAGGCCACACTATTTGGGAAACTATTCTCTAACCATGAGCATTATACTACCTACAACCCATCTCCTCTCAAGATTGTTTTTCATTGTTTGGTAAACCATGTGATAACTATGTTTTCCCATATCACCACTTTCATGATTTCTATTTTCACCCACATGGTTTGGAAAAATAATTCACCAACCATGAACCTACACAAAAACACTTATAATCTTTTTCATAGTTTCCTGGAGATGTTTTATGGATTCTTATAAACATTCTCTAACAGGGAATACATAAAAATGCTTAAAAAACAAACCAAACCATCCAGAAACTCTCCAAAATAAACCCATTTATTAATTGAACTCAAAATAGTTAATAAAATGGTAGAGTTACAACAATAGGGGTGTTAAATTCTCCCCTCCATTAGTCTTTCCATCCTCTAGAATCTATAGATTACCAGTGATTTGGAAAATTTTGAGCCATTATTTCATCATTTCTTTCACATTCCCAAATCTCATCTTGAATTTATCCATGGTTCCAAAACAATCAAACTAATGGGTTAAAGTTTCCATTCAATATGTTATATTGTCTATCCCAGATAAAAATCAGTTCATAAACAACTGTAGCACCTAGTTTAAGACCAACATGATCTCATCGAATCACACTGATAGAATCAGTATGGTTTTTCCTTAGGTGAGATGCATTGAAAATAATATGGACTATACTGAACTTTGGTGGTAAAGACAACAAAAAGGAAAGATCAAAAAATCTTTCAAGTATCTCAAATGATCCAACATACAAAGAAGAAAACTTTTTGAACTTACCCAATGGAAAATTTATCACCCTCAAATAGACTTTTAGGAATACATGATCTTCCACAACAATGGATAAAGGGCGATGATGATTATCAGCAAAACATTTATAACATATTTTGTCCAAAACCATCCTTTTGTTATTATTTAAAATTTATAGGTCATTTTATGAATAAGGATAGGTCCCAATAGTTAATATTATTCAGTATCTACCTAATAAAGTGGAGAATTACATGGAAGGCCATATAATGCCTTAAACAAAGCCATATGTGTAATAGATCTAGACCCACACTTCCTGATCCAGTGATAAAAACATAAACTTTATATTTCTAGATTTGATACTGATAAACATGACCCAATTCTTCCCATCTAAAACTCACAAAATCAAAAGTAAATATTGTATCACTTACATATCCAAGGAATTTTAATATTTATATGTTTATAGAATTAAGAAAAAATCTTAACAACTTGGGTTCATAAAAAACCATTTCATAATCCCATCATTTCATATTACATTTTAAGTCATTATAATTCTCATAAAATTCCTCACATATGAAACCTTTCTAAACATAAATCATTTTGAAACATTCTTCATAACCTGGGTAAAGGAGACATAAGAAAGGGTGGTCTCAGATTCCCGGTAAGGGTAAGCATGAGAGATATCAATTGATGATCATATGAAATCATAAGATAACCATAAGGGTATTAGATCATGACCATAAATTAAAAATTTTATACAATCTATAAATTATCATAATCATGATTTATGTAAAAAGAAATTATAATTTCAAAATAAATGAATCATAAAAATGAGAAATCGTCATAACTCAATCATGAACCATAAGTTCTTGTCATAAATGTGTGTGGCACTACCATAAGTGTTGAAACCATTTTTTATTTCAAGGTTAACTACCAAAACTATTTTATTGGGTATCAACACTTTTCTCCTATAGTGGATCAGTCACATCGATTTGTTTCCCGTAATGGATCAACAACATTGACTTGTTTCACATAACGGATCAAGAACATAATTTTTTTTCTCAAAACTAAATCATGACATATAATACTTTTCCCAATGAATTGGATGGAGATATATATCCCACCAATCCATATGTATGTGTACAATGGGATCATTCATCATATCATAACCCATGAAAAGAAATTTTTTTCACAAATATTTCATCTAAGTATAACATTGAAACGAAATGGGTTTCCTAAATAGTTAATATTTTTATCATAAACTTAAACCATCCAAAAAAAGAATAAGGTAGGTATCATTAGTTCATATAAATAGTAAATTTTGAGTAACATCAAATAATTTCATCATAAATGGATAATTATTTTTAAAGGTCATTTGGAATAATTTTTTTGGAAAATAATCATTTCATTTCGAAATCACATTAATCTTCACACTTATAAACAAATGAAATTTCATTGAAAATAAACTTGAAATATTATAAAGGAAGCTTCAGATAATTTATTTATAATAATATTTGGAAAATATTCTCTTTCCATACATGTTAAAAAACATTCCTTCGGTTTTTTGTTTAGAAAACTCATAATGTACCTCATTTGGAAAATGATAAAAATATTCCTTTTAAAATGTTTCATAAAAATTAAAACAATGGTAAAATGATTTTAAAAAATTATATGAAAATAGTATAAACCTTTTTTAGAACATTTTTATAAAACATGGACATGGAAGATAAATATTCCCCAACGGAGTACTTAAACATGAACAATCCCGAATAATGATGAGATTGTGAAATAAACCATTACTACATTGCTATCATTTGAATCATAATATCCATGAAAGAAAGAAACATATATGAATATTAAAATTCCATAATTTTAATGAAAATAAACATAAAATACAATAATAGTTATTATATACACCATACAGAATAATTATGTGGTATATAAGACATATGTCTCATAGAAATAAAAATTAGTTGAAAACCCCTTACCTTGAGTCAGACTTGTCACATGTGTTCTTTATATTACTGAATAATAAAATTGTTTATTTATTTACTTTATTATTAACTTTTTTCAATTTTATTATTCCTTTTATATCACCTATTACCATGTTATAACAATTAGATAATAATTTAGGTTCACGTGAGATGTTTTATTGATATCTGGTATATAAGTCCAAAATGGCTTCAATAGGTTGACTATTGTCAAAGAGGTCATTATTACATCATATCTTTAATAATAATAATTTTATTATTATAGTTTTTATATATAAATTATAATTTTAAATTCAACCATTAAATATTGTTATGAAAAATGAACTATGTTATAATCATGGAGACGGTGGGTCGTACGTACCCATGAGTAACCTTTTGATTTTTCAATGATCATTATGAAAATAAGGTAAGTATTATTTTATAATTCCAAAATTATAATGATATCATATATAAAATATTACTTATTTATATATACTTATAAATATCATTTATGGGATGTGGTGATTGAAAACGAATCACATCACTTCATGGAGGTTGTAGTACACACGTACGCACGAATGAAATTATCATTTTTCAGTACAGGGAAAGGTAAAGAGATAAATGATATATTATATTTTTATAATAATAAATATTTAATTAATATAATATAATAAAATTAATTACATCATTATAACCACTAATGAGATATGGGGATGGAAAAAATTAACATTGGTTCACAAGGTAGTAGTTCCCCATACACATGCATGATGAATTCCTTTCCCATTTGATGGATGTTGGAGACGGATATACATCATTCCATTAACATAATAAAATCTCAGTATATGTATGACACTAGTGTTATTTTTTTATCATGGTTGAATAATTTTTTAGGTATTTGGAAGAAGAAACAAGACTAAAACATGAAGATTAAAATTATACATCTTCTTTGGAAAACCTCCTTTTTATAACACATTCAGACCTCTAAAATAGGTATTATACCTAAACCAATACTTATATAATGATATTATAGATTATATTAAGGTATTTGAGAATTTATTGGAAAAACTAACAGGTTTTTAAGTGTTAATTAAGGATAAGAACATGTTCCCTTTTATAAGAGAGGGGAGGGGCACTCTTTGAATTTCTCAAAATATTAAATTAATATAAATTAATTTTCAATTTCAGATGGATCAAAAGTTATTTATTTATAATATAAGATATATATGGTTAAAAATACCATCATAAAACAAAAAATATGCATGTTTTTACTATATTTAAACCCTTATCTTTGGGTTTTAACCCCTATTTAACCCTTTAACTCTTACCATGACAACATGGACTTTTACTATTTGAGGGTTAATATAGTAACTATAAAATGAAAAAAAACACATAAATGAAGAATTTTTTATATTTTAAACCTTATCCTAGTCACTTGGACTAATGTAATATTTCTAAAAAAAATTAACATTCAATAAAATATTATTTACTATAAAATATTAATAATGTTAATTTTTAGAAATATTTATTTATTTTTCTGTAATAATATCAATAAAACATCTAACATTAAAACTAAATATTTTATTATATCCCAAGAATATCATGTTTATCTATAAAATTATTTGATCATATTATTTATTACAAATTATATTTATTTTAATATTTTTAATACCATAAATTTATTTTTTTCATTAATTGAATAATTATTACATTAGTGTTGTATAAGCATTTAAGATAATTATTTATTCACTAAAAATTAATAATAAACTACCATGATTAATATAAATATTTTATATTTCAAAATAAGTTTTATAGTCAATCATGTCCTCTAGATAACACCATATTATAAATATTTTAATTTTTAAAAACAAGAGGGTGACATGTTTAACATTTCTTTAATTAAAATACTATAAAGATCATAATGTCATCCTAGTGGTGCCATGTGGTCATAAATTCTACCCTTTTATGATTATGTTCAAAATAGATTCATAAAATAATATTGAGGTAAGTTTTTGGGTCATTTTATGGTTCTTATCTTTTTATTTTTATCTTAAATTGCCCGATTAACCCATTACCATGGTAATAAAATTACTAAGTTTACTATTCATATTTAACAAAAATAAAAAAGAACTATTTAATAATTTTGGACCTAATAATTCCAAAAAAAATATCCATCTTTAAAAAATAAAAACAAATAATTTTTGTATTTCAATTTAAAATTAAACCAGAAAAATGAACTAGAAAATAGTTTTTTCAGATAAATATCATTTTTAAATATTAAATGTTTTTATAAAAAAATAATGTTTAAATCTATTTAAAACCCAATAATTGGATTATTTTCAATCAAAATGTACTGAGTAAAATTTAAAACTAATCCAAAACATAATTTTATCATGTAAATATTAAATAATAAAATACAGTTTTTAATAAAAATCACTAATTTTCACTATTCCTAGAAAAAACAACATATTTAAAAAATTATCAAAAACTCATCCTAATATAATTTTGACATGAAGAATTAAAAAATGAAATTAATTTTTCTGAAAAAATTTTCTAAAATTTATTGGAAATAATTATAATAATCACACACAAAAATAAATAAATAACATTTTTGAAGAATACATATTCTTTGAAAAATAAAATATATTTACTAAAAATATCGTACATTTTTTAAAATAATTAATTAATAAAGTATAAATTAATATTACCATTATATATTAATTAATTCAGTTGATAATATTCATTCCCACCAATTTAATGGCTAGTTTATAATGGTCACATTTGAAAAATAAGATTTAAGCTCAATGTTGTGTATCTTGTACACTATTGAACATTGTCTTTCCTTTTAAAATATCAAGTTTCTACATTCCCCCCCCCCCCCTCTAGTAATAAATTTTTTCTTAAATTTTTTAAACTTGACTTGGTAACCAAGGTTCCTTTATTAAAAATACCGTTATTGAATACCCACATCTAAAATGGATTAATAAAACTTCAACTTGATAAGAAAGAAAAGGTAATATAAAGGTCATCTGGAATAACACATAAATAGGTTTACAAATAGAAGAACATTAGTAGTAAGTCAAAACATAGATATATAATAGAAAACTAACTCCAAAGGAATGTAAGGCAGTTATAGAGAACATGGTAATGATAAATTTAACCATTACAAAACCATAAATCTGTGATTGGTTAAAAGAACGTTGATTTCTCGATAAGAAATGTAAACAAATAACATTTTTTTTTAAAAAATTCTAAGTTGAGGAACTCTTTTACTACCTATACGAAAAAACATATGGAAATATACTTACTAGAAAAGTATAATTTAATCCTTTAATTAATTTCCACCAAAATATCATATTTGTTTCTAGAAGATTAGTATTCAAGATGAATTTTTCATTCCTAAAGCACTAAAAACAACTTATATGGATCAAAAAACAAAAAAAAAGATTAAAAATATATTCCTTGTGTCTTTAGACATTCACAAAAATCAAAATGGTTAGTATAAGATAACATAATTCCCCAAAATTGTTAAACCCTCATACTAATAAAACTACTTTAACCTCCAAAATTTAACAGTAATGCCAAAAGTTCAACATAGATCATTAAACAAAAAACTATACTTAAAATTCCTCAAAATATTCTAGACTAAGATTGAAAAAAATAAGAAGGATTTGATCACATAGTCTTCCAAGATAAGATTAATATTTATCTCTAAGTAACATTAATTACTAATAATTTATCACTCGAAAAATGTAATTTCCCTAATAACATACTATCCAAGATATGATAATCATTTTTATAAATAACCTGAATCGCCATAAATCCTCAATAAATTCATATATGCCTCCAAAATACAATTCAAACATCATTCTTTGAATAAAATTCCATAATATTCTATTTACCTTAGTTATATATGGTTCCAAAAATAGTGAACATTTACCAAAATAGCATTAGTCACTTAACAAAAAATCAATTTTCAATCTCATAGTTATCTATATGAAAAAACATATGTTCCCAAAATGAAAATTAATTTTATCTGTCGAATAGTGTAAATAAACAAAAACAATTTCATATAACTAGGACATCACATAGGTTAGTGATATATATTTCACACATGTCACCCTTTAGTTATGGTTTCAATTCCAATAGACATATAGTATGTGAAAAGTCATCACCTGACCTATATGTTGTCCTTTTTCTAAAATTATTTTAATATTATCCTTATATAATTCCCAATTAATTTGATAAACATCCAAAAAACCACCTTAATATGTTCAACATTAAAGAAATATTTTATCCTCAAAGGTTATTTCATAAAATTCATTTTCATCCCAAAAATATAATTACACATAATTATCTCAAAATAAAAGATCATATAAACCCTAATGTTTTTAAATAAATTTAAAACTTATCTCCATAAAATGTAAACTCATTATTCCCCAAATAATAATTCATGTTAAACATAAGGGTTACATATACCTATCCCAAAATATCAATACCATCCTTGAATTTCCAAAACATAAAACCTATAATGGGGTGTCTAAGACTCTGAAATTATGGTTAACCTCAAAATTATATACCAATTATGATTTTCATAAATATTAAAATATATTATCATGAAAAGATCTTAACTTCTTTGGATGTCTAAAACTTACTCTGATTCCAACTGTAATTATCATAGATATGGTAGGTCGTACGTACATATGAGTAATATTTCCATTTTTTAATGATCATTATGGAAAGACAGTAATTATTATTTTTTAATTTGATAATTAACGTGATATCAAATATATCATATTAATTCTTTAAATATACTTATATATGTCCTCTTTGTGATGTAGTGATGAAAATATAATCACATTGCTTCGTAGATGTGGTAGTCCACAAGAATACACTAACAACGTTGTCATTTTTTAGTGCATAGAATAGTAAGAAGATAAAAGAAATATTATTTTTTATAATGATAAATATTTCAGGAAGATAATATATAAACATTAATTACATAATTATTACTAGTCATGAGAGATAGTGATGGAAAACAAATTACATCGGTTCGCGAGGCGGTAGTACGCCATACACGTGAACGATGAATTACTTTCCCATTTGATGGATGTTGGAGATGGATATAGGTCATTACATTAAAATAATGACATATAAATATATTTATAATAATTTTATAATTATTTTAGTATGGTTGAAAAGGTTTTGAGGGATTTGGAATAAGAAACAAAACTAAAACATGCAGATAAAAACTATACATCTTCTTTGGAAAGCCTCTTTTTCTTAAAACCTTAAGAACTCTTAAAATTGGAATTATTCCAAAAAAAGACCTCTAGAATGAGATAAGGGATTATAGAAACATATGTTTTCAGATATTTACCAAAAAATGGTGTTTCATGTGTTAAGTAATGAAAAGAAGTGGTTTTCTTTTATAAGATTGGGGAGAGTCACTCTTGGCATTTCTAAAAAATTTAAATTAATATAAGTTTATTTTCAATTAAAAATGGACCCAAAGTGAGTTATTTTTAATATAATATTATTATTGTTCTAAATACCTTAATAAAATAAAAATTATATAATTTTTAATGATAATTAAACTCTTATCTTTTGATTTTAACCCATATTAAACCCTTTAATCTCTTACCGTGACATCATGATGTTTAACTATTTGAGGGTTAATATAGTAACTATAAAATTAAAAAATACCTATAAATGGACCATTATTGATATTTTTACCCTTATACTACTCATTGGGCCTATTATAACATTTTTATGAGTTTTATATCATTTAATAAAATATTTTTTACTATAAAATATCCACAAAGTCAATTTTTAGAACTATTTATTACTTTGAATTTAATAATATCAATAAAAATATAAAATGAGGAAAAAATATTTTATTATATTACAAACATCTTATGGTCAATTATATATTTATTTTATCACATTATTTATCAAAATATATTTATTTTAATATTTTTAATATCATTTATTTGATTTTTGTTTCATTAATTGAATAATTACTACATTAGTTTTGTGTAAGCATTTAAGGTAGTTATTTAATAAATAAATATTAAAAATAAATTAACATGATAAATATAAGTATTTTTAATTTAAAAATAAATTTTTTATTTGAGCACATCTTTTAGATTAACCCATATTAAAAATATTTTTGTTATTAAAAACAAGCAGGTGACATGTTTGGCATTTCCTTAATTAAAATACTATAAAGTTCATAATATCATCCAAGTGCCCCCAAAAGGTCATAAATTACACCCTTTAATGATTATAGTATAATTATAATCATATAATAATATTTAGGTAAATTTTTGGGTCATTTTGTAGTCATTATCATTTTATTTTCAACCTAAATTACTCGATTTACCATTTGCCGTGTTAATAAAATTACTAAAGCTACTATTCATATTGAACAAAAATAAAAGGGACCTCATACTAAATTTAAACCCACTGATTACAAATAGGGAATAAATTTTTCAAAATTCAAAATATAAAAGTTTTAGAATTTAATTTTAAATTATATCAAAAAAGTGTAACAAAAAATACTTTTTTGGAAAAATTCCCTTTTAAAATATAAAATATTTTTATACTAAATTTATAAGGACCCGGCCTTAAAATGTTACTTAATCTTGAATTTTATTAAATTAAATACATTGTTACACATTGAGAATATTTTCAAATTTATTTTTATAGAGAATTAGGATATCTTACATACATAACATATCACATTCATACAAAGAGGATACTACTAAAAATAGTATTCATTTATTTCAAAATATATAACATTAAATCTTAAAACATGATTTCTTTGAAAACACTTTATATCATTCATCACGACTCTATCCTTTCTCTTACCTATCCTTATATCCTATGAAAAACATTTTGAAATCTTGTGATGAGTACAAAACTTGTTAATGGATATAAATAAAGAAATTATTAGTCAAGTGATAACATAAAAACCAATAAAACCCATATTAAAAAATCATATGCATAAAAACATCATATAGTTGTCTTGAGATATATTTACCATATCACCCTTATATCCACCCTTACACATAGAATAATCCTTTATTCAAATTCCATATCTGGAGTACACAATGCATTAGAGAGCTATAATGCGGCTCACATGTCATATCTTGATCTATAATGGGCTCAACCCAACATATCTTGAGCTATAATGGGCTCAACCCAACATATCTTGAGTTATAATGGGATAAACCCAACATATCTTGAGCTATAATGGGGATCACCATTCATATCATGAGTTATAATGGGATAAAACCATCATAAATAATGTCCAAGGAACATATCATGAATAAATCACTTCATAACTCATTTACACCCTTAAGAAAAACACATTCCCATTTCAAAATATCCTTTTTCGTAAAAAATCACTCTTAGAACATAAACACTGCTAAAAATATAATGAAATATTATTATAAAATAATAACTATAAAAACATATAATGGAGACACTATGTTAATATAACATCATGAAATCAGAAGAGTACACTCATTTCATAAAAAAAGAACAATCTCTTTAGATTTCATAAAGGAGAAATTTAAAAGGATTTTAAGAGGAAAGTCCTTTACCAATACCAAAAAATCGAAGAGAGAATTTATTAAATGAAGGGAATATATATAGATAATTTAAATACACATAATAAAACATAAAATAATAAAATCACATTTCAAAATCATCTTATCATGATAAAAACCATTGAAGTTGAAGGTCAACCCAAAGAATAGAAATTGGGTTTAGAATTCACTTATGAAATTTCGGCTTGGTATTGGGTGAACATGGGAGGGATTAATGAGATTTAATGTGGTATATAATAATTAATATATCATAAGGTATTTATGAGAGAGGTGCAAAAAAACACACCATCATTAGGAATTGAAAATTAAAGAGCATAACATAGGGGTGACTCTGGAATAAAAGTGAGAAAGAGAGGATCCCTTACCTTGGGTTCAACATCCTTAAAATGTGTTTAAAACCTATGTATTAAGATTAAAATAGTGTTATGAATATTTTACAAAAACATATTAATGTTTATAACACCTCTTAGGATCATTTTATAACATCATTCCACCCATTCATTAATAATATTTTTTAATTCCACTGTTTTCAGGTGCGTTCTTCACATGGTTTCCATGATTGGTTCATGATGGATATTCTTATTGATTGGAGGTGAAACTCTAAAATTATAATGGAATTTTATTTAAATATTTCCAGAACCATAAATTATACCATTTATCATTTTTAATTCTAACATGAGGATGATTCTTATGTTAAAACATTATTGATACTTGTTTAGGTTATTTTGGCGATTCTTCAATCATAATAGATTAATTTTGTTTTATAAGTTAATAACATGTGTAAAAATGATTAAAAAACCTTAAATAAGATATAATACAAAAATTATATTCTGTTTCAATCCTAAAAATGTTTCCATGACCAGTCTTGAAGGAAGTAAAATAAATTGAAATCGCATTGTTCACGATGTCGGTAAATCATAACATCATGGACGGTGTTTTATTTTCTTTAATACATGGAAGAGGAGAATAAATATAATGGTGAATCTTCCATAAACATGATAAAATATAGAATATGTAAGATATTGGAACTTTCATGCCTCCTGGATAAAGAGATGTTATGAAATAATAATAATTAAAAAATAAAATGAAAAGAAAAAAATGAAAACAAAATAGGGTGTTTACCTCTTGATCTCCTCTCCTTGAGATTACTATTAAGGCCTTTGGTTTTGGCCTTTCGGTGAGACCACCATCTCTAGAAAATGGTGAAGATACTTTGGAGAAGTATTGGGCAGAACTTAGAGAAGGCTCAAGGCTTGAGAGGTGTGGGAGGAAGAGGGGAATGAGGGTGAAATTTATGGTGGAGGAGAGGAGGTATTTTACATTATTTTAGTTATTGTTATAATATTTTTACTCAAGACTATTAATATTATTAATTAATATGACCAAAAATAGTAATAATGGCATGTGATTTCTAACCAAGAGGTCTTAAATAACTTATGATGTCATAAATATTGTATTTAGCTGATAATTTGAATATACGGTGTTTTACCGGATTTCACTATTTATCAAAACTTCAAGAATTTCAAAAAAATCCCAAAAATTCACCCAAATAATTTTTTGAAATGTAGAATTTATAAAATGAACTCCGTTTTTTGAAAATATTTTTCTAAATATTTTTTATTTAATTTCTAAATAAAATCATACTTTATTCAAAAATTAACAATCTTAATTCTATAACTGCCTTTATATCACATTGAAAAATTAACAAAGATGTCATTATCATGAATCATTAATAAAATAAAATAATAATAAAATTTACTTTTCATTAGGGTCATATTACTATTCCTAAGGGTATGTTACTATTCACAAAAAATCAAGTTGGTTCCATTAGTCTCCAAATAACTTACTAAACACAATTGTAGATAAGCATTTTTTGAAATTAAAAACCTAGAAGCAGCAAAATTTTGTTTAAAGGCTAGTTATAAATATCTATTTAAAACTAAGATTTGTGAATTTTAATTTATTTTTAAAACCTTGGGGTGTTACATTATCCCCACCTTCCGGAAATTGTGCCATCCCAATTTTATTTACTCATTAAACTAGTGAGGGTACCTTTCACTCATAGAATTTTCATATTCCCATGTTGCTTCATCAACCATATGGTTTCTCCACAAAACCTTTACCTAGTGGATTACTTTATTAGGAAATACTTGTTCCCTTCGATCATGAATCTGAATTGGTCTCTCTTCATAAGAAAGGTTCTCTTCCAGTTGAACTATTTATGTTCTCAAGACATGATATGAGTTTGGAAAATACTTTCTCATCATAAAAACATGAAAAACATTGTGTACCTAAGATAAACTCATAAGAAAAGCTACTCGGTATGCAACTAGAGAAATTTCTCCAAAATTTCAAAAGGACTAATGAACCGCATACTTAGCTTTCCTTTCTTACCAAAACACATCACACTTTTCCAAGGAGGAATTTTAAGGAAAACATGGTCACCTACCTTGAAAGAGAAGTCTTTCATTTTGTTACCTACAAAACTTTTTATGCCTACTATGAGATATCCTCATGTGCTATTGGATCATCTTCACTTTCTTAGCCAATTCCTCTACTAATTCTGGACCCATCAACTTTCTTTCACTAACTTTATCCTAAAAAGCTAGATTTCGACATTACTTCTTATATAATGCCTCAAAAGGTTCCAAATGTATACTAGAATAAAAAAATTATAATAAAAAAACTCAACTAAAGAAATATGTTGATCCCAAATTCCCTGGTAATCTATTGAACAAGCTCGAATCATTTCCCCCAAAGTCTGAATCTTTCATTCTAACTTTCCATCTAATCGAGGATGGAAATATGTACTGAAATTTTACTCTATGCCCAATGACTTCTGAAGACCATTCCAAAAGTAAGAAATGAATCTAGGATTCCAATCAGATACAATGAAAAGAGGAACTCCATGTAACCGAACAATCTCTTTGAGGTAAAAATGAGAAAGTTGATCTAACGACATTGTACCTAGAATAGGGAGAAAATGTTAACATTTAGTGAGCTGATCAACAATAACCCAAATCGCATTATTACCATGAGAAGTCTTAGGTAATCCCACAATGAATTCCATGTATATATTCTCCCATTTCTACCATAGCACTGGAAAAGGCTGAAGCATCCCCTTCAGTAACTACTACTCTGCTTTAACCTGTTGACATGTCAAACATTTCATAGTAAATTCTGAAATATCCCTTTTCATTCCATCCCACCAATAATACTTCTGAAGGTCTCTGTACATCTTAGTGTTGCTAGGATGAACTGAAATGAAGAACTGTGAACTTCGCATAACAATTAGTTATTCAACTGAGAATCATAAGGTACACACAACCTTATACCAAATCTTAAAAACACAGTCTTTATCAAGGTTAAATTCTGGAAAAATACCCATTTTAACTAATTCTAACTTTCTCTATAGATCATGGTCTTCCTTCTGTGCTTTCTCAATTCTGTTTGACAAAGATTGCTGTACAGAAACCTGAAACAAAATAGATGTATTTCCTTCACCAACAACTTCTAAGACAAAATTAATCAAATCACTTACCAAAGGATCACATTCCCAATGTATCATGGTTAATGTAGCATTACTTTTCTAACTCAATACATTAGCCACACTTTTTTTCTTTCCCAGGATGGTAATGAATCATGCAATCATAATCGTTGATTAGTTTTGGCCATCTTCTCTATCCCATGTTTAATTCCTTCTGAGAGAATATATAATTCAAACTTTTATGGTTACTATATATTTCACATTTGGCTCGATATAAATTATGCCTCCAAATTTTTAAAGAAAATACCACATCTACTAATTCCAAATCATGTGTGGGATAATTTAACTCATGGGTTTTCAATTTACGTGAAGAATAATCAATTACATGATCATTCTGCATCAGAACACAACCATGTCCCTTCAATGAAGCATCTCTATAGATGAAAAATTAACCACTTATGGAAGGTTGAGTCATAACTAGATCATTCACCAATCCTCTTTTCAATTCCTAAAAGCAAAAATCACATTCTTCGATCCAAAAAAAATTAACCCCTTTTTGTGTTAACTTAGTTAGAGGGATAAAAAACTAAGAAAAGTTTTTAATAAACCATCAGTAATAACTTACTAATCCAAGAAAAATACAAATCTCTGTAACATTTGTAGGTCTTGGCCATTCATCAACAACTTTTGTTTTGGTAGGATCAACTATTTTTCTATCCTTATTTACAATGTCCCCAAGAAAGGAAATATGTTGCAACCAAAAATCACACTTGTTGAATCTTCCATACAGTTTCTTTTCTTTTAATATTTGAAAAACAACCCTTAAATGTTTTTCATCCTCCAATTTAATTGTAGAATATACCATGATTTCATCAATAAATACAACCACAAACTTATCCAATAAATCATGAAATGTTCTATTCATAAGATCCATGAATACAACGGGTGAATTAGTTAACACAAAAGGCATAACGACAAATTCATAATGACCATATCTAGTACATAATGTAGTCTTCAGGGTGTCTTCATCCTTTACTTTCAACTGATGGTACCCTGACCTCAGGTCAACCTTCGAAAAATATTTTTCTCCCTAGAGATGATCAAACAAATCATCGATATGAGGAAAATGATACTTTTTTTAATAGTAATGTTATTCAAGGCACTATAATCAATTCAAAGTCTCATTGAACCAAATTTCATTATTACAAACAAGACTAGAGCACCCCATGGTGAAGTTCTAGGTCGAATAAAGAATTTATCGAATAATTCCTACAACTTCTTTTTTAAATCCAAAATTTCCATTTGATCAATTAGATAAGGGGATTTAGAAATTTTATTAGCATCGAGAACTAAGTCAATAGTAAACTCAACCTCTCGATCAGGAATAAAACTAGGTAAATCATCAAGAAAAACATCCAGGTGTTCATTTACCATTAGTATATCATTGATCTAGATCATTCCCCTATATTCAAAAATATGATCAAGATAGCTTTCATTTCCATCTTTTATCAGTTTCTTCACTTCATGATATGTTATCGATGGTATGGGTTCATTATTGTGCATAAACTGAAATTATTTCTGAAAAAACAACTTATTTTCCTCTGTAATATATCTTATCATGATAAAAAGAAATCCATTACATACCTAGAATAACATCAAACACTTATAGAGAAAGAAAACAGGGTTTAAAGGTAAACTTTTTCCACAGACAAAGATTGGTAGATTCTTATAATTTCTTTTTCCCAAAATATTTCCTCTAGGTGTTTTTACCATGAGTTATGGTTTCATTTCATTAGGTTGAATTCCCAATTTTTTGAAAATTTTCTAGAAATAGAGGAATGTGTGGACCCTGAAGCAAACAACACATTTGTGAAATCTGTAAAAATAAGAAATGTTACTAATACCACCTCATTTGACATCTCAACATCTACTGAAGTGGTTAGAAAAAAATTTCCACACCCTAATTCTTCCAATCTTTCTGATTTCCAGTACATACCTAGAATAACATCAAACACTTCTAGAGAAAGAAAACAAGTTTTGAAGGTAAAATTTTTCCACAGACAAAGATTGGTAGATTATTATAATTTCTTTTTCCCAAAATATTTCCTCTAGGTGTTTTTACCATGAGTTATGGTTTCATTTCATTAGGTTTAATTCACAATTTTTCTGAAACTTTTCTAGAAATAGACGAATGTGTGGACCCTGAAGCAAACAACACATTTTTGAAATCTGTAAAAATAAGAAATGTTATTGATACCACCTCATTTGACCTCTCAACATCTACTGAAGTGGTTGGAAAAAAATTTCCACACCCTAATTCTTCCAATATTTCTGATTTCCAACCTGAGTGACTAGTTACAGACAAACATTAGCAAAATAACCTAATTCCTAACAGTTAAAGCATCCCACCAATGGCTTCTCATTAATTTTATGATCATTTTCCTTGAACTCATGGTACATGTGTCTAAACTTTCCACATCGGTATCATTTCCTTGAATTTACAATACATTAACCATGATTCCTTTTACCATACTTTTCATAAGAAGGGAAATTCATTTTCTTACCTCCAGGCTTCTTTGACAAGTTCTTCCCTATTGCCTTCTAACCTAACCGCTTCTTATTCATGTCACCAAAAGGCACATACATGTAATAAAACTCCATCTCAAATTTTTTCGCACAAATAAAAAGCTTCTCATAGATTTTAAACTCTTGTGAAACAAAATATCTTCACAAAAATGGTTTCAAACTAGAGTAAAATCTATTAATTTTATTATCAAAATCTCGAGTAAAATCTAGTATGTACCTAGAAATTCTTGTAAAATTGGCTTCATATACTGACACAAAATCATCATCTCTCTACTTTAGTTCCATGAATGTTTTCTCCATTCAGAGTTGAACTATTTTAGGAAAATATTTTTTCAGAAAAGACTTGTAAAATCATCTCATTCCAGACTGTCAAGATCATATCTTTCTCTCATATTCTTAACCAAAGGCCACCATTGATCAGATTAACCTTCTAAATGATAAATAGATAGTATTACCTTTTGACATTCTGAACATCCCATAACATCAAATATCTTTTCTATAGAATTGATCCATCCTTCATCTATCAGTGGATCTGCGGTTCCATTAAATGATGGAGGATGTTGCCTCATAAAATACTTCAAAAAAGACATGTTTCTTTGTGGTAGATCATGTTCCTCTATATCATGGATACCACCATCATTTATTTATTGATTAAACTAAAACATTGTTTTCACAAACTACTTGGTTCTGATTCCCACCATTCTAGGTTGCATATTCGAATAGACATCATCCTCTTGGTGCTTTCTTACTTTAGCATCCATATTTCCTCTGCAGAAAACCATTCTGAATAGACATATCTTAGATGAATCAAAATGGTAATCTTTTAATTATATAACATTTCAATTTAACCATAGAGTAAAAATAATTTATGTTATTCTCTTAACATCATCCTAATTCCTAAAGTTATCTAAACCGTCCTCTGATATCAGCTATAAGGACTCGGCCTTAAAATGTTAATTAATCTAGAATTTTATTCAAAGACAATCATTGTTACAAATTAAGGATCTTTTTAGGTTTATATTTTTAGAGAATTATTATATCTTACATACATAACATACCACATTCATTCAAAGAGGATACTACTAAAAACAGTATCCATTTTTTTCAAAATATAAAACATTAAAACATGAAATAGGATTTCTTTGACAACACTCCATATCATTCATCAAAACTCCCTCCTTTCTCTCACCCATACTTATATCCTGTGAAAAACATTTTTAAAAATTGGGATGAGTATAAAAATAAGTAAACGGTATAAAGAAATAAATCGTTAGTCAAGTGATAACATAAAAACAAATAAAACCCTTAATAAAAACTCATATGCATAGAAACATCATGTTGTTTCCTTGGGACATATTTACCATATCACTCTTATATTAACCCTTAAACATGGAATAACCCTTTGGTAAACATACATATCCAGAGTACCCAATGCATTGGAGAGATATAATGGGGATCACCAATCATATCTTGAGTTGTAAGGGGATCAACCCAACATATCTTGAGCTATAATGGGCTCAACCAAACATATATTGATCTATAATGGGCTCAACCCAACATATATTGAGCTATAATGGATCTCACCCATCATATCATCAGCTATAATGGGATAAACTCATCATAAATAATTTCCATGGAACATATCATGAATAAATCACTTCATAACTCATTTACACCCGTAAGAAAAATGCATTTGCATTTCAAAATACCCTTTTTCGTAAAAATCACTCTTAGAACATAAACACTACACAAAAGATAATGAAATATTATTATTCAAAGATAACTATAAAAACATATAATGGAGACACTATGATAATAAAAAATAAGTAAATCAGAAGAATGCACCCATGTCATAAAAAAGAACAAACCCTACAGATTTCAAAAAGGATACATTTAAAGGGGTTTTGAGAAGAAAGTCCTTTAAAAATACCATATCATTTAAAAGATATTTTATTAAATGAAGGGAATATGTATATATACAATAAATACACATAATAAAACATAATATAATCAAATTACATTTCACAATTCATCTTAGCATGATAAAAACCATTGAAGTTGAAGGTTAACCCAAATAATGGAAATT
Organism: Viscum album; assembly: GCA_963277665.1. Lineage (NCBI taxonomy): Eukaryota > Viridiplantae > Streptophyta > Magnoliopsida > Santalales > Viscaceae > Viscum > Viscum album. Next base: position 1,224,377,982 of record OY728127.1, on the reverse strand, counting down.
GGGTTTAGAATTCACTTATGAAATTTCAGCTTGGTATTGGGTGTACATGGGAGGGATTAATGAGATAGAATGGGGTATCTCGTCATTGATATATCATAAGGGATGAATGGTTAAGGTTATAAAACATACACCATCATTAGGAATTTAAATTTAAATATCATAACATAGAGGTGACTCGTGAATAAAAGTGCGAAAGAGAGGATCCCTTACCTCGAGTTCGACTTCCCTCAAACATGTTTAAAACTCTTGTATGAATGTTAAAATAGTGTTATGAATATTTTAATGAAACGTATTGATGTTTATAACACCTTTCATGATCATTTTATAACATCATTCCACTCATTCATTAATAATATTTGTTAATTCCACTGTTTTTGGGTGCGTTCTTCACCTGGTTTCCATGATTGGTTCATGATGGATAATCTTATCGATTGGAAGTGAAACACCCGAATTAGAATGGAATGTTATTTGAATATTTAAATAACCATAAATTATACCATTTATCATTTTGAATTATTACATGATGATGATTCATAAGTTAAAACATTATTGATACTTGTTAAGGTCATTTCAGCAATTCTTTGATCATAATGGACTCATTTTGTTTTATAAGTTAATAATAGGTGTAAAAATGATTACAGAACCTTATATAAGATATAGTACATAAATAATAATATGTTTCAACCAAATAATGGTTTTATGACCAGTATTTAATGAAGTAAAAGAAATTGAAATCACATCATCCATGATGTCGGTAAATCAACACATCACAGACAATGTTTTATTTTCTTGAATACATGGAATAGGAGAAGAAGTATAATGCTGAATCTTCCATAAATATGATGAAATACAGAATATGTAAGATACTGGATCATTCATGCCTCTTCAGTAAGGGGACGTGAAGAAAGAAGAATAATAGAAAAGAAAATGAAATGAAAAAGAAATAAAACAAAAAAGGATTTTTACCTCTTGATCTCTTCTCCTTAAGATTCATGTTAAGGCCTTTGGTTTTGGCCTTTTGGTGAGACCAGAAACTCTAGGAAGTGGAGAAGAGCCTTGGTAGGAGTATTAGGAAGAACTTATATAAGGATCAAGGCTTTAGAGGTGTCTGATGAAATGGGGAATGAGGGCGGAATTTATAGTGGAGGAGAGGAGGTATTTTACATTATTTTAATCATTATTATTATATTTTTTCTCAATACTATGAATAGTCTTAATTCATGTGACCCAAAATAGTAATAATGGAATGTGAGTTTTAACCAAGAGGTCTTACATCACTTATGATGTCATAAATAGTGTATTTAACTGATAATTTGAATATAGGGTAGTTTACCGTATCTCACTATTCATCAAAAATTCATTAATTTCTAAAAAATCCAAAAAACTCACTCTAAATTTTTTTAGACGTGTACAATTAAAAAATAAACTCCATTTTTTGAAAATAATTTTATAAATATTATTAATTTAATTTTTAAATAAAATCAAACTTTATTCAAAAATTAACAATTTTAATTTTATAATTACCTTTATATCACATTGAAAAATTAACAAAGATGTAATTATATTAAAGCATTGAGAAAATAAAATAATAAAAAAATTTAATATTCATTATAATCATATTACTATTCAAAAGGGTATGTTACTACTCACCAAAAATCAAGTTTGTTCTATCAGACTCCAAATGACTTACTAAACACAGTTGTAGATGACCATTTTTTAAAATTCAAAACATAGAAGTAGTAAAATTATTTTTAAAGGCTAGTTATAAATATCTAGTTAAAATAAAGATTATGCATTTCAATTTATTTTTAAAACCTTGAGGTGTTACATAATTAAAGAATAAAATCCATTTTAAAACCCATAATTGGATTATTTAAAATAAAAATGAACTAAGTATAATTTAAAACTAATCTAAAACAAAATTTTACCATGTAAATATTTTAAAATAAAATAAAATTTTCAATAAAAAATAGTATTTTTCGATATTCCTTGAGAAATAAATATTTTTATAAAATTATATAAAATCCATCCAAATATAATGTTGAAATTCTGAATTTAAAATTGAAATTTATTTTTTCAAATACATTTTATAAAATTTTTTGAAATTAATCATAATAATCACCTGTAAAAATAAATAAAAAACGTATTTGAAGAAAAAATATTTTTTGAAGTATAAAATAAATTTACTAAAAATATAATAATTTTTAAAACAGATTAATTAATACATTAGAAATGTGTAGGGCCATTATATATTTCATAATTTCGTTAATACTATTCATTCCAACCAATTTAATGGCTAGGTTATAATGGTCGCTTTTTAATAATAAAATTTAAGCTCGTTGTTTCAAATTTTGTGCGCTATCGAACTGTCTTTCCTTTTTAAATATCAGGATTTTATAATATTTATTTTGTCCTAATAATTGATTTTATTTGAAAACTCTAATAAAGGAAAATGATCCTCCCATGATCCTCTAAAATCAATAATAAATTCTCAGAGCATGTCTTCCAGTTTCTGGATTGGCATGTCATGTAGTACCCCCAATTTCAGGAACATGACCATTTATTTATCAATTGTGAGTCACTATAATGTTCAGGTTATGTTTTAAGAGGTTTATAGTGGTTTTAGAATGTTTTTGAGGCTTTTATTAAGGGCCACAGTTTGTTCACAGTTAGTAGAAACCATGCACCATCTCTAGAAAATCATGCAATGGAAGACAATGGTCACTGGGAAGGGGTACAGTTAGTTCATGGTTTGGAAAAACCATGAAAATTCTTAAGAGAAATCATTAATCTTAAAGCAGAGATAAATTCATGATCGGTTTATGGCTTTGCTAACTGTGTGGTCCAACCATGTGAGGTGTGGCCTTATGAAAGTATCACTGAATGGTTGGAGAATAGTCTTCTAAACTGTGCCACCTAACTGAGTAGAGTAGAGTTGGACCTCCTTAAAAAGTGGATCTAATAAAAATTAAACCATTTTACCATTTTCCTCTAATCCCCCCATAACTAGAATTCATTTTTCTCCCTTGGCATGAGATATTATCCCCTTTAATCTGGGAGAAATCCTTAGGCGAATCAAAGAGCGTTGGAGGCCCAAATTCATGAATTACTTCATATTCTTCATCATTCTTTTTAGATCTAGAGTTTATCTATCTTTCTCTCTCATAACCATATATCTAGTCCATTATGGATATATCTATGTGTTTTGAATGGTTTTATGTTGAAATCTTGTTGGATCTAGTGAAGGGAATGTGGTTTGTGATCAGATATTGATGTTTTTTTTGTTGTTCTTTGTTTTCACCAATTTTTGAGAGGTAGGTGGATTTTTTATCGACTCTAATTGATTTATAACTTGAATTATTGGTTTTAATTAAATTATTTTCTTAAAATGATTATGAAATATTGGTCTGATACTTAATGGAAATCTTTTTTTGGTATTGTATTGAAAATTGTGGAAAGTTGAATGGTTTTTTGGAAATATATATTTATTATATTTTAAAATGATGAATTTAAAATAATACATTGGTTTTACACATATAAATTATTTTTTAAAATGATTTAAGGAAATAAATAATTTGATTGAAATGGATTAGCATGATGTTGGCATAAAAAGTTGTGTATGACTTGAATGAGATAGATAGTGGTAGTGAAGTACCACCATCAATTATGATGTTGTATGGACATGAAGATCCATTATAAATAGTGACACCAAGATTATTTGTGTGTGTGTTTGTGTGCGTGGACCTGGAAAGAAATATACCCAATCAAATGATAAATGGTTCAAATATTTTGTTGATTCATTCTTTGGAAAACTAGTTTATGGATATAATATGAACTTTTTTCACTGATTATAACAATTTTAATAAATTTGATAACAAATTTTTTCCTAGTGGAGTGAGTTGGGAGGTTATTGGGGAAATACTACTGAGTTTACGCTCACCCCCTTCTTGGGCACTATTGTGTGATTTTATATTTCATCTATCACGACACAGGTAAGTACAAGGTATCTCGGTTCTTTAGTGATGTTTCTTGATACCATGGTCTTGGCATGTAGAGTAGGAGCTTGGAGTGGGTTGGTTGTTGTTTTTATTCTCATTTAGAGTCCCGATATTTCTGGATTTCTAGTCCTCTTGATGATTAATTTTGGTTTCCACTTGTACTCTAGTATGTTTTGGTTGTTTGGTTATGTTTTTAGTTTTATTTTGTACTCATTCATCATATATAGGTTTGGTTGGTTATTATTGTTTTAGTTGGTATGTTTTTATTTAAATTTTAAACTCATCTACCAAATGTTATTGAGAACCTTGGAATTTATTGATAGCCTTTGGTTTCTTAGGGATTCCACCTAAGTCCAAGTTACTCCCCCGTCACTTCTCAAGCCAATGAGTAGGGGTGGGATGTTACCATTCGGATTGTCTATCCATTTGAGGATGATACATCTTGATCATGGTTAAATGGGTTCCCAATGCTTCTTGAAGGGATCGCCATATCTGAGAGGTGAAATAAGGATCTCTTCCATTGATGATCGAAATAGGTATTCACTACAATTTTTCCACTCCATCAGTATAAATTTCTTCGAAGTCGTATTCTATATTGGATTTGTAAATTAAAATTTAGTTGGATGACTTTTTGAGTCATTATATTTTCACCTAAATTGAATCACTCTTTTGAATGGTCTATGGTGAACTAGTGATGAAGTCCATATCAATCTGCTCCCATTTCTAAATGGATATAGGAAAATATTATAGCATCTCAGCTAATCAATGATGCTCTACCTTGAATGAATAACAAGTTAGGAATTTTAGTACAAAATCAACCACACTTTATATCATACCAACCCACCAAAAAATGGGTCCTCAATGCTAGGTACATATTTTGGATTCCTAGTTGAACTACCAATCTTGAATGGTGAAAATAAAAAATATGTTGTTGTTGAAAAGAATATGGAATGACCATTTGATCATGAAAATGAAGCATAGATTTTCCATCTTGTTTCCATTTTTCAATGGTCTACCCACCATAAAGTTTTGACATAATGGTAAGGAAAACAAATTTTGATATTTTAAAACACTTGACTTGTTCATAAAATTCAAGAATAAGAGTCATTCGATAAAATTTTTCAACTTCATTCGACTCAATACAATCCAAATTTATATATTCAATCATGCTCTTTAATTTCCATTAAGAACAATCTTTATTGGCTAATTTATTATATGGATATCGGCTTAAATAATCTACCTTTTAATTTCCTTTACCCAGAGTATAAAATATGTCAGATTCAAACATATGGGTATATTTTATCCATTATATTTTTCTTAGGATGGAATAACTTTGTGAAACTATTTTTAAGATTTTATAGTATGTAAACATAGTGAATTCATCATAAAAGAGATAATGGAACCATGCTTTCAAATCATGAACTAGTGCAGCCAATTCCAAATCATGGGTTGGATAATTCATTTCATGAATTAAAAACTTTCATGATCTATAAGCTACCACATGATCTCCTTGTGTGAGGACACAGTCGAGTCTAGATCCATATGTTTCAAAATAAACCACATAACACTTCTTATGTTCTAGAAAAACAATAATTGGTGACAAAGTGGGCATTTATTTAAGCTTTAAATTTGATTTTTGACAATACTCACTCTAATGGAATGAAGTTACCATTATTATGAGAACTCTCATATGAGATGTCAGTTATGTGAAATATGGAAAAAAGTAATGATCCTAACCTAAAAATACCAAAAATATTTTGTATCATAAAGATGATATTTGGATGTTTTCAAGTGAAAAAATCTTCTATCTTTATAGGGTCTCCTGATACACCTTTCTCAAAAATAAAATTTCCAAGGGAGAAAACATATTATATCCAAAAATCACATTTAGGGAATTTTTCATATAACCAGTGCTCTTGAAAAATATCCAACGCAATCTCTAAATGTTCTTCATGATCATTCTTAGTTCAAGAATACACCAGACTGTCATCCAAAAATACCACAATGAAAGATTATAGGTAACATTTAAAGTCAAAATTCATTCATTCCAATAAAAATGTTGTTGCATTTGTAATATAAAAGGGAATGACTACATATTCTTAATAAACATAAAGACTCATGAAATATTTTTTTAGAATATATTCTTTCCTAACATGGAGTTGGTGATACCCTTAGCATAGATATATTTTCAATAACCATTGGACACCATTCAATTTATGAAAAAGGTCATCAATCCAAGGGAGTGGTTATTTATTCCTTATTATAACCTTTTTTTGTAATAATATAGTCAACAAAGAGTCATAATGAACCATATTCCTTCTTGAAAAAAAATAATGGGAGTTTCCTAAGGTTGCTTACTCTATCTCATAAACCATTTAGTTTAAAATTCATCCAATTGGATCTTCAAATCCATTAATTATATTAGTTCGATTCTATATGACAAAAGTGAAATTAGTTTTATTCCCTAAAGGAGATCAATTAAAAATTTAACATCCCTTTTAGGTAGAAAACCAATAAATTTTCTAGTCATGTCTAGATATCAATCCAATATGGTAGGAAAATTTCTAGTCTCAATTATGTCATTATTCCTCAAAGTGACTACTGCTAATTGATAAGAAATAGTTCATACCATTAGTGTTAGTGGTCATACTCGTCCAACCTTCATATCCAAATATCCATTAAAAATATGCATTATCTCATTAAGAGATATAAACTTTAATAATTACTCATGAAAATTGATATGGTTCTTAAAATAAACTATCCTATTCATTCCCATGATAAATTCAAAGGCATCCATGTCCAAAGCAGAAAAGTCCTAATCAAGCTGGACATTATCAATCTTTATCGAACAAGATGCACATTTAAATCCCTTATACTCTCTCTACTTGATATTTTTATGGATACACTTCTTGTGTAACATCATTTTGAAATAAAAACCCATTTGATTAATGAAATTTTATGTTATAATAGAGTAGGATACACCAGTTTCAAATAAAACTTGCATAAGGATTGAGTTAAGTATAATGGTACCTCATACCGTCGAAGGACATGATTTATCTTTCATGATCATCTTCTTATCACCATACACTTTCTTACTCACTCTCCCTTGATCCTTGATTCCTTATTATTGTTAAATTTACTATGGAGTTGGGGTGTTTATGGAATCACCTTGGTTCGCTTGGTTCTAAGGAAGATAATTTTTTGGACATAACCATACCTTTCAAGAAGAATATTTCTGAGATGTGTGAGATGTATTGAAAGTAACTGACTTTATAGTATTATGGAAATAATGTTTAACATATCCCATCTGAGTAATTTTGTGACATTTTTTTGTTTTTTCATAAAATCATACTTCATTTATCAAATGAACCACATTAGAAACATCTAACATTTTTTTGGGTCATGGAGGAAAGTTAACTAATCCAGTGATTATATTATTGATGCTCCACCACCTTGTAGTTAGGTGTCTCACTTTCACTTAATCCTTGCATTAGACTCCCCACATGTTCTCATAGAGACAAACAAACTTCCTATGGTCATATTTTTTGTGATATCCATTTCTCTCACTACCTCTCTATTAACCATCTCTTTATAATTAGTAGTATAACAGATATAAATATTAGAAAAAAAAATTATAGTACTAACTCAAATATTTGTGTCTTTAAGGACACACAAGTAGATACTTTTATAGAAAAATGAACTCAATTTATAAACATAGTTATATATTCTATAACTGATATATTTTTTTCTTTAGGCTAAATAAATTTTTCATTCTAGTTATCTAAAAGGTCTGTGTATATAATTTTTATTTAAAAATTATTCAAATCCCTCACATGTAAGGACCTAGTCAACTTTAACTTAGACAGATAAATCCCACCATTGGCATGCAAAATCCTCCATCATGTTTACTACCTACTTAACCTTTAGATCAGTTGTCATTCTAGGGAAATCAAAAATCTGATTCATTCCATTAAGCCACACCTCTACCTTTTCAAGTTCTAAATCCCCTAAACCTATTAGTGGGTTATATTTTTAAAATTGTACAGAATGATCTTCCGGACATGGTTCATCATTTTGATTTCCCTTATCAACAACTTCAAAAGCATAAAAAATATACTGAAATGTATTTTGGATCACCTATGGATCATGTAAAACCATATTTTTATGTCCACTTAATATGGATTTCTATGATATCTAAATACCAAAATTTTTCTAAAGACATAATTAAGCACCACTTAGTCACCACTCACTGGAAAACTAAAGGCATAAAATATTCCAAATCATCATAATAAATAATCATTATGAAAAAATTTCAAGAATCATAAAATATAATATGATAAATCTAATCTCATTAGGAAGTCTCAATACTAGTTGATTATATGATACACTCATGATTGGTTACTTACTGATTAACTGAGTGGTCACTAGGTGATCATTCTCTATGTGCCTCCAATCTGGCACTATACCCCTTATTCAGGGTCAAGTCCAATACAAATGAACTCACACCGACCATTTATGTCAATTTCTCATATCAAATATCTCTACAAAATAAAACCATTATTTTAAAATATTTCATCAAAAATATTACTTAAAATATAACAAAATTATTATTTGAAACTATAAATCAAAGAGGTTTTCTAAAAGACATTCAAATTCTCATTTCGCAAATCACAAACTAAAAGGGTTTCCTTCAATAAATAATCTAACATTTTATTTTCAAATAAAATTAAAATATTTAATAAAACTAAGTCTTCAAGATTTAGAAAATTTGAGAAGAGTCAGAGCCCACCTACCTCAAAACAGGTGACTAAAATGATTAATGACATAATGAAGCCTCAAGATCCGAGAACAAAGCTCCTTTCCATTAATAGATCTAATCAGGATATCATTAAAAACTTTATAGATCAAATCAACATCCATAATAGATTAGATCTAATGTTCTATGTGAGGGGATATGTGGATATATAAATAAAAATAGAGAAAATGTAGACTCACCATCAATTCTGAAGAACAAATGCACTTTGACCCAACAAAACCAGCTTCTAGAATAGGGAGAACCACCAAGAAAAATTGTGAGAGGAGTTGAGTTTGAGTGAGGGGTTAAAATATAGTGAAAATATAATTTTTATATCATTAAATAGATCGTGAATAGTTAGGACACCTTGTTTAGGAAACCATTCACAAACCATGAACATGATATTACCTCAAAACCACGTCCTCATATGGTAAGTTCACACAATTTCACAAACTGTGCACTAACCATGATTTTCCCCCTATCTTAACTTGTAAATTTTCTTTTGAAACTGCCACGGTTTGGAAAAACCATGCACCAAATATTCATTAGCATTAAAACTACCATAATTTCTAGCATTGTTTCCTAGATAAGTTTTTGAACTTCCTCTAACTATTCTTAAAGTTTAAACCCCTAGAAATGCTTCCAAAACACACCAAAACCATCCAAAAAACATCAAAAACTCAAACGATGTATTATATAACATCAAAATACATAATAGAAGGGTAAATTAATAGAAACCATGGGGTTTTAAAACTTTAGTTTTCATCTCAAAGCATATAAATTTAGATAGAATAATTTTAAAATCATATCACATATGATTCTTGGATATTTGAGTGGTTAATTATTTCCCTGAAATTATCATATAGATATAAAATAAAATATATTAAATTTATATCCTAACTCTTAGGGTTTCCAATCTATGTTTCACCCAAATATCACTACGTGATTTGGTTTTATAACTTTTTGAAATATCCATTTCCACTATGTCTTACAAAAGATATTTCATGGGCACCAAAATCTAGTATGAAACTAATCAGTTTGATGATTGATGTCTTAACATGTGTTTTATTTGGAATTAATATCACACTAAGTATTTTAGGGTATTTATTTCAAACTCACACTAATTTAACATACATCAAATTCATATAAAATTCATACCTATTACATCTATTACGATAATTATTATCTCATGTTTCATTCCTTTGTACATGCATGTTTCTAATGATTTAGTTTTAGAATACCTATTCTAATCACTAAATTAATGTGTCCACACTATATTAATATATAACTCTTTACCCAAAATATATTTTTTATTACTCTCCCAAAAAATAAAATATATTGAATTAATAAATATCTAAATGCATCTTATATCTCAGCTATACGAACTCTTCATATAATGGATTTGAATTTTATGAAATTGATAAACTCTATATGAGTAATCCTAGAGGAATGAATAACCAACCCCACTATTCTAGAATAAGTCATTAGCCTCCATGCTAGTGGGAAGTTTAACCCAAAGACCCTCTACCCAAGGATACTTTACTCAATTGAGAATCCAATTTATCATAACACTAAAAACTAATTTATATATACTATATTCAAAAACTATATTCAATTGAATAAATTTAATTACAAAATTACATCAAGGTAGATAAATAAAAAATCTTACGTTTTCATACCTACTATGTAATGCATTGAATGAAAATTTATTTAGAGAAATATAATATATAAATTTAAGAACACATAATATCCATTTTGAATAAACACTTTATAAACATGAATATTCAAATTGAATAATTAATTAAATAAATAAATATTTTTTTTAAACATGGGATATAAATATGGACATTTAATATTTTATTTATGCATGAAAAACTTCTATTTATTATTCCTAATAATTTTAAATTTTTTAAAAAATATAACCTATAAGAAAAAATATCCAAAAATATTATATTTTAAAATTTCAAGGATATATCATATTTTATGATTGAAAATGGGTATTATCAATTATAATCTTGAATTGATATCACCTCTTATGATAGGTGTTTTAATAAGGCTACAATCATATTTGACGATATCCCATATATCATTGATATGATTCAGAAGTATATTTTTTAAAATATGGGATTAAATCATAAGTTTTGATATCACATATTGTATCTTATAGAATAATATAAATCCATAGGTTTTTGATAAATAAGACCCTATCTCTATGCATTTTTTGAGGCTCCATTCATATTTTATGATATCTATTATATCATCTATATGGAATGATACTCTCTTTTTTTGTGAAATTTGGGATTTAATCATAAGTTGCAGTATCACATATGATATCTTTTTTTATAGTAAAAATCTATGGGACTTTAACATATCATGATCTATGATATATGGAATTTTTTACCTTATGACTATGCCAAATTGTAAGTAATCCTATATATTTTATGTTATGATATAACCCTAAACACATTACGACACACATGTTCTTTGAAAAAAAGTAGAAAAACATGTTGATTCATTGATGAAGGTGGATTTGATACCACTGATGGGTTTTGGGAGATTATATAATGATCATGATAGTGAAAGAAAACCCATTATATTCTTGATATTTAATAAAACAAAATCAATTCATTAAACAAAGAACACAAATGAACAATCATACCTTTATTTCAGAATGATTTATCTTTTACTCTTCAATGAAGTAAGCATGATAAGGATATCATATGAGGTAATTAAACCAGTCTTGTATCATTATTCATAATGATATGGATATTATTCTTCAAAGGTCTTTTAGCACCTTTCTAAATGAAGATTAATGAAGAACTAGAAACCAAAGATATCTTGGACTTTAACATTCATGCCTTACAATTACTATTGATGGGGGGATCTCATCCCTTTTATAGAATCTCTTTATTAAATAAATATATTCAGTGTATTAGATTCCATCTCATAGAAACTGACATGCATTAAGATAATTCACATCTTGTTGGAGTTTTATACTAATTAATCACTTTAAATAATATATTATGAATATATAGACATAAATCAATCAATCTCATTGATTCGTACTCTAAGGAAACCAATTGGGAATATATGTCAGTGTCTTTGTAGTCACATCCCATACCATAAGCCTATTATACACTATGATATAGGTTGACATAGACATAAAAAAACTTCTTATGATGTGATCATATCGTAAACTATGACATTTATAATATCCATACCATCGGTTATGATACCGAGTATATTGTACAATATGATATAGAATTTTAGTTCATTTCCAACATGAGTATCATTATATATAGATGGTATAGAGTTTAAAAGGTTTTCCAAGACTACTAGAAATGAAGATAACAAAGCCAAAGAGGGAGACAACTTATTACATAAATTTTCAAGATTGATAGAAAGAATCAAAAATGGAAAAAAGGATTCTCGTTACCTTTTTAAATATTCTAATTAATACTATTTTTAGTATCTATATTGGTAATAGGATAATAATAATATAATTTTATGCTACAAATCTCTTTAGTCTATGCTTCTCCTACATTAGAATCCAATTTAGAAGATTGGTCACCAATCATTTGAGGAAGGATCATCTTATACCTATTTCTTAATAAATCAAATACACATAAGGGGTAAATTTCAATATTTAATCCATCTTAGTGAATCATTCCCATATGGATTATCTAAAAAAATATAGAATAATGTAGAGGCGTCTTTAATATTAATGTAATAAAATACCTGAAACTATTATGGTTTCCTAAAAGAATAAATTTACTTATATAGCCTGCAACCATCAATGTTCCTAATATAATACAAAAGGAGTGGTGGTGGGATATGTCTTCTATACTTGGTTTCCTCATGTTATTGTCGTAGAACCCCAGGATACCCAGAGAGGGGAGGGTTGAATCAGAGTGACAACTTTTTCTTTTAATGTGATGGATATTCTTCCCATGTTGGTAGGAACTTGTTAAACCTATTTGATGAATATGATCAGAAAGCAAACATTCACATGCATAGAGATGGCACATCACTTTTTACTTGGTTCACCACTAAGGGCTACATCCAAGGAGCATACGCCAATAGGTTGTCGGTCATACCAAATTCCACTAAACTTCACTAGTTGTGGATTATAAAGGTTCGAGCATAGTCATTCTATCCCAGGCTCACTGCCTTTACAAATGTTCAGGGATAGCTCATTACGTCCCTCGGGTCACTCCCATTGACTTCCCGTGGCTCACTACCCTTGGTGAAGTCCCACTCAGTTTATAGACATGAAGGTCTCCTCATCTTCGATAATGAATACATCGTCTATTGTATGTAGATGCTCTTTTGAAGTCCAACTCTCACCCATAAACTAATCTCACTTTGCACCGAAGGTATCGGGAAATCTTCCAGCTTTCGTGCAGCTCCAAAAAGACAAGCATTATTCAACTACACCTAGCGCACTTCTCTAAGCCCGGCACACAAGTTTCAAGATGGTGCGCAAGTCCAGCTCTCCCACTTGCGTGACACACACTTCTTCAACTTCAAACTTGCGCGACTCAATTCCTTTTAAACCCAAACTGATTTTTGGCGCGCAACTATCAGTTTTCACACTACTTAAAATTCTGGCGTGCAAGTGTCACCCACCCACTTGTGTGGCACCTCCTTCACAAACTCCAAACTTGCGTGACTCACACCCTTTCTTTCCCAAACCGCCTTGGACGCGCAGCAAACAACTAGCACGCAACTTATACTTGTGCGACCCACCACCACTTGCGTGACCACTACACCTATGCAAAGGGAGATCTGAATTTCTCTAAGTCTGAACTTTGCACAGAATGAGGAGGGGTCGACCTGTATTTATAGGAAATTGAATACCCTACGTGACGGCACACAAGTCTTACCTCGGTGTGCAAGTCTCGGTGCGCAAGTCTTCTGTTGTGCTAGTCACTTGCGTGACCAAACCCAAAACTTGGGCACCCCTTATACCTTTTCCATATTTTGATGTTCTAATATTGAAAAACATTAGGTGCACAAGTTTTATCTCCTTTATGTACACGGTGTGCAAGTCCATTTTCCAAAATCCACTTTTCTTCATTTGTCAATTTTCAGGCCTAGAAATTTGGTAAATAGTGGAAAACTATGCCACCTTCAAAACTGTTATCTGCTTGTTCTGTATAATCACTTTGCTGGAACACATTCTGAACTTCCACTAAGGATTGACAACAAACACAAACCATACTCTATTTCATGCATAGAATTACCATGGTTCCAACAATATCCCCCTTTGGTTTTGTTGGCAATCAGTAACTAAATTCAATAGAGCACCAGCCATAGGCAAACCACAAATGCAAGAATCAACTCATCCAATACTCTAAGTCTACGTGATAAATTCTCGGTGTAGAAAACAAGAGAGGAATCTTGAATTGGGTTCCCGTCCAATGAATTCCTTCCCATCCTATCACCGAAACTGAATTCTCAATGTGTCACAAAAGCATTACATGCCTGAATTTATTCTTTTCTCCCCCATTGAAAAAAACCTAAAGACCGGTAACTGTTCATTATTCAGCTCAAACCACACTCCCCCTAGATAGTATCTCCCTCACAAACCTGCATCACATCTATAGACAGATTAAAAACAATTAACATAACTGGGGAGAGGGGGATTGAAAAACCTCCTTATGCACTGGGATGTGGCTGAATACTGAGGTTCAACCAATGCTTCTCAAACACAGCTTCTAACAGTGGCTTGGTCAGGATATGAGCCACTTGTTCATCAGTTTCTACATGATCCATTCTAATCATGGATTGATCAACTTTTTCTTTGATAAAGTGATACCTGATTTCAATATGTTTTGTTTGAGAATGCTGAACAGGATTCTTTATAAGATCAATTGCGCTCTTGTTATCACAGTAAATTACCATTGGTTGCTTCACCTCATCACCAATATTTGTTAGTTGTTTCTTCATCCATAGCAGTTGAGTGCATGCCTTTATGGTGGAGATATACTTGGATTTAGCAGTACTAAGAGAATTACTTTCTTATTTCTTGCCCAACCGTACAACACATTTATTCCCAATATTAAATGCTCCACCACTGGTGGACTATCTATCCACTACATCGCCAGCCCATTCAGAATCATAAAATTCTAATAATGCACTGTCTCTTCCTACAGAAAAGTATAAGCCACAATTGTGAGTACCTTGAATATACCTCATGATTCTTTTTACTGCTGTCATATGTTCCTCCTTTGGATTACTCTGAAAGCAGACTACAAGACATGTGGAAAAGACAATATCTAGTCGTGTCACTGTCAGGTACAGTAGGATCTCAATGATCCTTCTGTACATGGTGGGATTTATAGAGGTCCCATCCTCATGCTTTACAAGTTTAGTTCCAAATGTAATCAGAGTTGACATTGGTTTGGAGTCTTGCATATTAAACTTCTTCAGCAGCTCTCTTGCATACTTTTTCTGAGAAATGAAAGTGTAATCATTCTTTTGAAACACCTGCAGACCTAATAAATATGTGATCTCCCCAATCATGGACATTTAAAATTCTGATTTAATGTGATTGTAAAATTCATCCACTGATTTCTGCCTGCTGCAAACAAATATGATATCATCAAAGTAGACTAGAACCATGAATTGATCTTTTGGAGAATTCTTTATATATAGATTGTGATCTACTCCTACTCTTTTGAATTCCAGCTTCTTGAGATACGAGTCCAACTGGGAAAACCATGATCGTGGTGCCTGCTTCAAACCATATAGAGCTTTCTTCAGTTTGTAGACCTTTGTTTCATTAGTACCAAGAACAAAACCCACTGGTTGTTCAATGTAGACTTCTTCTTTGAGTACACCATTAAAGAATATTGTCTTGAAATCTATTTGATATACTTTATATCCCCTTTGGAGTGCCATAGAAAGGAAAATCATGATTGACTCTATTCTAGCCACTGGAGAAAAGGTTTCTTCAACATCAATGCCTTCAATCTGGGAGTATCCTTTACATACCAGTCGTGCCTTGTTTCTAATAACACTTCCATGCTCATAAAACTTGTTATTGAAGATCCATTTGGTACCAATCACATTGTGACCTTTGGGTCTCTGGACAAGATCCCATGTATGATTCTTGTCTATCGGGTCTAACTCTCCATACATGGCTTTTACCCATGATTTATCCTTTGTATCTTCTTCAAATGAGGATGGCTCCACAACTGACAAAAATGCAGATTGCGTGTTATTTCTCATCCTCCTTGTTTGTGTGGGTGCACTCATGTCCCCAATTATGTTATATGGATCAATCTCAGCTCTTCGATTTCTCATGTGAGGTTCAGTTGCATTCTCTCATGCCATAGTTTCTTCTTCAGATTCTTCTTCTAAGTCAACAGAATGATGTGACTGCTGAGTGTTTTGTACAACTTCCTCTATTTCTGTATTTGTATTTTCTTCACGTTCACTTTCTTCCTCACATTCTATCACATCAGCATATGACATCCTTAAAGCATTTGTGGTTTTCTTTTGAATTATCTTAACATCACTTCTTTCCACAATCCTTCATAATCGCTTGTTGAAACATTTGTAGGCTTTTATATTCATTGGATACCCAAGAAAAACTCCTTCATCAGCATTGTCACCAAACTTCCCTTGATTTCCTTTTTTTTCGAATGAAACATTTGCTTCTGAAAACTTTAAAGTATTTCAATGAAGGATTCCTTCCATGTCACAATTCATATGGTGTCTTCATTTCTCCCATATAAAGACCAGTTTGATTCTGAATGTGCACTGCAGCTTCAATAGCTTCCTTCCAGTAATGGAGAGAGATACAACTCTCAATTATCATAGTCCTTTCCATATTGTTGACATGTCAATTCCGGCACTCAAAAAATCCATTTTGATGTGGTGTTCTCATAGCAGCTACCTCATGTTGTATTCCATTTTTTTCTAGGTATTTATCAAACACAATGGATGTGTATTCCCCTCCATTGTCAGATCGCAACACTTTGATTGTTCATCCAGTATCATTCTCGGCAATTCGCCGATATGTTTTCAAGCAGTAAAGCACTTGTCGTTTCCTGTGAATGACCATAACACATGTCATTCTACTGTAATCATCAATGAAAAGGACAAAGTACCTTTATCCATGAGTTCTGGCAACATTTATTGGCCCGCATACATCTGTATGAATTAGATCAAGAAGATGAGATGCCCTTTTCTTCTTTGGATGATATGAACTGCAGACCAGCTTTCCATGAATGCAAGTATCACAAGACTTTTCACGCACATGCTTTAGGTTGGGAATGTCCATGAAAATCCTCAATTTTTATATTTTCTCCAGGTCTTTTTGATTGATTTGTCCCAGTCTCCTATGCCACAAATTGTTTTCTTTTTCAACAATCATGTAACAATCATTTTCTTTACTATCAACCTGATACAAGTTGCCTTCTGTTTTTCATCCCTTCATAAGTGAATTTCTTGTCTTTCCCTTGATATTGCAGTATTTCTGATTAAAAGTAACAATAAGTCCCAAGTCCTAGAGTTGAATCACGCTGAGTAGATTATGATGTAGGCCATCTACGTAAAGGACATCAGTCTTCTTTATCTCTCCATTAGCTAAATTAGTACTTCCACTACCTTTGATTTTCAAAGATCTATCATTACCAAATCGTATTGTACCATCAACCTTCCTTTTGATATCCATTAATAGGCCAGCATTACCTGTCATATGGGATGAAAAAAATACTATCCAGAATCCAGGTACTCTAGCTTTTTTAGCTTTGAGGTCCACCTCTGCAAGGTTGGATTTCTCAATTTTCTTCCTTTCTTTCCATGAGACATTGGATTGAGTATAGCGCACTGATGGCCTTTAAATTATCTCTTTTGTGTACCTAGGTTCATCATAGTTGAAATCTTCTCTGAGAGGAGAAAACCTATTTGAAAGAGCAACACTGTCTTGCTGATGAGACTTGACTTGTCTCGAACATCGGTATGAGGTGTCCATGTCCCTTCTCTGCCTACAATTAACAGCCTTATGACCAAAGTTAGAACAATGAAAACAATATCCATAGAAATTTTTTCTTCCAAAAGAATTAGGATATGACTTTGTTCTCCTTTGTTGAACTCCTACATATTCTCCATTCAGATAGCTTCTTGCCTCTTCGTAATAAGACATGGTATGACCCAAATATCCATAGAACTGGCACTTCATGAGAGGAAATGTCTTGTCGCTTCTATTTGTCCTCATTCCTTCTTCTATGGGATAATAGTATGAGGGATCGTTTTCCACGAGGCTCGAGAATAATCTTCTTTTCTTATTTCAGATTGAATTGGGGGTCTCTGTTTCATCACTTCAGAAGACTTTCCCACATCACCCACTTTCAGCTTGCCTTTATTTTGGTCACCTTTATTTGCAGCATTTGACGATTCTTCCTCACAACCAATTCTACTATTTCCCATGCAGGCAAGTATTTGATCATTTAAAATATTTTCAACTCCACTAGAGCCACGTTTTTCTCTCTCCAACTGCTCAGCATCTGAGAACCTTCCAAACTGTATTTTCTTCCTTGATTATTTTGGAATTGAATCTTTTTCAAGTTTACTCCTAATAGTAACGACTTTCTTCTCAAGACGCTCAGTAGTCTTGGAATTTTCCTTTAGTTTGGAGGTGAAATCATTAATGACCTTTCCCTGCTCTTCAATTCTCAGCTTCAGATCCACTACATCATCATTGCTTTCAAAAAATTTACACTGTACTTTCACCAATTCTTCCAGTCGTTCAATTTCAGCTTCAAGTTGATCAGAAAATTTATTCAATTCTTCTACAATTGATTTCCACTTATTGCAACTCTTACATTTAATCTTAAGCTTACTAACAGTATCCTTAAGTTGCAACTCGGGATTTGCACTAGTTTTTAACTAATTTTCTCCACTAGTATCTTCTGATTTTTTAACAGTGGACATCATTGAAGCATGGTTACCAGTTTTAAATTTTGGTTCTTCTTCATCATAGAATTCATTATCATCTTCTTCCTCTTCACAGACAAAACTCTTCTTCAGAAATTTATTTCTAGATTTGAAGTCTCATTTCTTGAAAAACCTTTTCTGAGGCTTCTCAATTTTTTCAACATCTCTATCATCATCATCGATCTTTCTTAAGCACTAAGAAGCAATGTGACCTACTTTTCCATAACGAAAGCAAGATACAGGTAACTTCACTTTGAATTTCCCTTTTCCCTTCTGTAACTTCTTGGAAATGATAAAAAGAATTTCTTTTACTTCATCATCTTCACCACTACTATCTTTTGAGATTTTCAGTTTCTCTATGGATTTGAATTCCATTTCCTTACTTACTCGTGTAGTAGCATCTTCTGGATTGACTCTCATTTAATATGCCACTAAGATGCTCAACAGGCCATCCAAAGAAAGTTTGGAAAGATCTCTTTCCTCAAGGGCTAAAACCTTTGAATTGTAAAGGGGTGGAAGCCTTCTTAATATTTTCTTCATAATGTCTACGTCTTTGATTTCTTCACATAGACCCCGATTTTCTCCAACCACTTCAGTAATTCGATTGAAGAAGGAATCTGCATTCTCATCAGGATGCATCTTCATATCATCAAACCTACTGTGCAAAACTTGTAGTTTCGCCTCCTTCACTTTGCTATCTACTTCATAAATATTTTCAAGTTTATCCCACATAGACTTTGCTGAGGTGAAACTCATTACTTTTAGAAATATCTGATCAGAAAGTTCTGTGGTGAGAGCATTCTGTGCTTTAGCATCTGCATCAAGAATTTTCCAATCTGCATCAGTCATAGCCAGACCTATTGGATCAGTAACATGTATACCTTGCATAGTGGAAAACAAAACTTCCATTCCAAGGGATCTTAGATGAGATCTCATTCTATTATTCCATATCTAGAAATTCATTTCATCGAAGAGTGGGACTCCCCTGACATTGATTGCATTCTCCATGACGACAAAGGACAGATTCAACACCAGCAACCTTTACCCTCTGATACAACTTGTAGGACCCTAGGACACCCTGAGAGGGGAGGGGTGAATCAGGGTGACAAATTGTTCTTTTAATGTGATGGATCGTGTTCCCACATTGGTAGGAACTTGTTAAACCTGTATGATGAATATGATCAGAAAGCAAACATTCACATGTAGAGAGATGACACAACACTTTTTACTTGGTTCACCACTAAGGGATACGTCCAAGGAGCATACGCCGACAGGTTGTCAGTCGTACCAAATTCCACTAAACTTCATTAGTTGTGGATTACAAAGGTTCGAGCATAGTCATTTTGTCCCAGGCTCAATGACTTTACAGAGGTTCAGGGATAGCGGATTGCGTCCCTTGGGTCACACTTGTTGACTCCCCCTGGCTCACTGCCCTTAGTGAATTCCCACTCAATTTATAGACGTGAAGGTCTCTTCATCTTCGCTAATTAATAAATCATCTGTTGTATGTAGATTACTTGTTGAAGTCAAACTCCCATCCATATACTAATCTCACTTTTCACCAAAGGTATCAGGAAATCTTCCAACTTTCATGCATCTCCAAAAAGACTGGCAAGATTCAACTACACCTAGCGTGCTTCTCCAAGCCCGGTGCACAAGTTTCAAGACGGCGTGCACGTCCAGGTCTCCCCCTTGTGCGACACACACTTCTTCAACTTCAAACTTATGTGAATCAATTCCTTTTAATCCCAAATTGATTTTGGCACGCAACTAGCAGCTGTCATGCTGCTTCAAATTCTGGTGCGAAAGTGTCACCAACCCACTTGCGTGAAACCTCCTTCATTAACTCCAAACTTGTGCGACTCACACCCTTTCTCTCCCAAACCACCTTGGTCGCGCAGCAAACAACTGGCGCGCAACTTATACTTGCACGACCCACCACCACTTGAGAGACTACTACACCTACACGACAGGAGCTCTGAATTTCTATAAGTCTGAACTTCATATAGAATGAGGAGGGGTTGACCTATATTTATAGGCAATTGGATACCCTGCGCGATGGCGCACAAGACTTCCCTTGGCGCGCAAGTCTTGGTGCGCAAGTCTTCTACCATGCTAGTCACTTGCGCGACCAAACCCAAAACTTTGGCACCCCTTATACCTCTGCCATATTTTGATGTCTTGATCTTGAAAAGCATTAGGCTTTCAAGTTTCCTCTCCTTTAAGTACACATCGCGCAAGTCCCTTTGCCAAAAACCAATTTTCTTCATTTATCAATTTTCAGGCCCAGAAATTTGGCAAACACTGGAAAATGATGTCACCTTCAAAACTGTTATCTGCTTGTTCTGTATGATCACTTTATTGGCACACATTCTGAACTTTCACTGAGGATTGACAACAAACACAAACCATACTCCAATTCATGCATAGAACGACCATGGTTCCAACAATTTCAAATAATACAAAGTAAAAAATACCAACTTATTTTAGAATATAAATTTTTTTTCAAAAGTAAATTTCATTCCTTATATGAAGAATAATATTCTAGGGAAAGGGAATATATAGGTCCATATCCATAAAAATTATTTTGGTTATCATACGCTTCTTAATCAAGGTTGATTTTTCTATGCACAATAATAAATGAAACAAGTCACCAATCCAATTCAGTACTATCATATTTTAGAATGGAATAAACATTTTTGGGAGGCTAATCCAAAAAAACCACCATATTAGTGTCGTGTCCTTAATAAAATCCTATAGAACAATGAAATAGAAATAACCAATTACTATCACTTATCCATGATTCCATATACCATCCCTTAGATAAATATTCCCCTTAAAAGTGATGGAATCTAAAATGCCTCTATTCCAGAATGGATACTACATGGGTAGAAGATAAAACCCAAGAAAATTAACAAAATTTGAAATGATAAAAAGTAGTGGACTATTGAAACCAAACCTGGATATAAGAATTGTGTTGTTCTAGCTAGTTACTTATCAGAATTTATATAAATGCAAAAAAAAAGGTTAAAACCACTTGATAGAATTTGATTGTTTTTGAGATGAGGATCATAAGAGTGCGTCGAATGGTGGCGTGGGATATAGAATTGGGATATTTTAAAAATTCCTCTTTATATGAAAGAGTTGGAAAAGAAGAGATTTGGATTAAATAATTTTGATCAGGGGGCACACCTATTAATATGGGGGTGGTGTTTTCATCTTCTTGGTGGAACCACTAATGAGGGATTCAAAATTTAAAAATAAAATTAGTTAGGGGTAGAGTACACATTTTTACGTTCAATAATTTTTGTTATAATTCTCTCACTTTAAAATATCCCATTATAAAATTTTAATTTATTTTTAATTTTATATGAAAAATGTATTATCTTATGTTTTTTATTTATAGTTACATAGTTATTCATTATTCTCTTAATTATTTATTCATAATTAATTTCTTATGAATTTGGTAGGTTAAATTTTTATCAATCTTTTCTATTTTTTTCAAATATTCTCTTATTGAATATTTTCCTTTATAAAGTTTTTATCCTTCCATTCCTTTAATCCTAATTATTATGTTAAGATCTTTATAAAATTATTTCTATTTATTTATCTTTATCATTCAAATATTTTCCACTAATCCATGAGATTTTTTGTTTTTATTTTACATTAAATAGATTATATAGTAATAATTTGATTTTACTTAATTATAAAATGAATTTATACCATTATCCATTAATTTAAATTTTATACACATCTTTAAAAATGTTACAAAATTCATTCCTCTTTTTAGATTACTATTTAATGTTTTTAAATTTATGGATCATAATGAAGTTTCATAAATAATATCCTTAGAATATTTTATATTCCAGTTTTCTAACTAAGAAGTGTGTTTACATTTTTTACCATTACCACTTGGATAATGTTGACTTTAAACATTATCAAATTGTTAAAAAAATTACTCTTGACTTATCTCTCTTCCTTTATTTATATATATTTTTTATAAATATATATTTATATATATATATATATCATATTCATAAATATATAATGTGTCTTTAATATGGACTATCATGTGTATTTTAATGTTAATATACTATCCTATCTTAGATAATATCTATTTTACATTTAATTATATCACTATGAGATTTCTATTATTATAGTATGATATATATTTTTCCTATGTATTATCAAATTTTTTCACTACCAGTACCCTTTTTCATCATAGGTTGACTATGTTAGGATAATTTATTTATATATTTTCCTTTTTAATATTCCTAAATAAAAAATTTTTAAGGTATCATGTGGCTATATTCTGATTATCATGTTTATTCATGTTTATAAAATTGATAAGAAATCCCTTTATTGGTTTTTTCTCAATTTTATCTCTTATTCTATCCCTATCTTTTAATTAATATTTCATTTTTCATCTTCTTTGGAATGTTCTTCATGCAATTTTCTTCAAAAAATATCTATTATATACTATTTTTTGTTATCATTATTTACATCTCAATATTTTATTCACTCTTTGGTTTTTCCTTAAACATAAAAAAATTAATAAAATATCTTTTAGATTTTTCCTACAATTTCATTACATACTTTAAAAGATTATTATTCATTATTTATAAACTTTTTAGATATTTATATCCAATAAACATCACTTATTATATATTTCCCTTGATTATTGATATATACATGCTAATTATTATCCACTATTTTTGATTTAATATTATATGATATTATATGAAATTGTTATATAACTCATTATTTTTCATGGGTTAATATTATATTTATTCATGATTAAAAATTTATCAACTTAATTATTTTATCTCCATATATAAGACATATATATAGCAGTACTATTTTCTAAAAAGTGTTCCCAAAATTATATATATCTCTCTAATATGTTGGGTAAATCTTATATTTCATGAGATTAAATATAAGGGACATAGTCAAACAGATAATCCACTATATTATGATGCCTTTTTAGAGAGACTTAACTTATTCTTATAACATCATGTTATTGCATATAAACAATATGATATTCCATATATCATGTTTACATTCCAAACTATGTTCTTATCATACGTTGATTTCTTTATGATGTTCTAAATTATATAAACTACACCTCCTTTAGATGTATTTATATGATTATCCATTTACTAATATATTAACTTAACCTTTAATTTATTTTTTGTATATTCCTAGGGATTTTTTATGAATTTAGATATCTATGATGGGTTCATAGGATAATTTTTATAATTTATTTTTTAGAATATAAATATTTTTAATGGCATTAAAATGTTTCTATTTTTGTGTATAGTCTTTTTTACCAAATAGTTATATTTATTAATATAATAATGTTGGTTGGAATAAGACCGAATGAGGGGTGAATTTCCAATAAAATTTTAAATAAAAAAAATACTTAATAAAATTATAAAATTGAGAAAAAAATTAAATTATTCAAATTGAGAACAAAGTAATTAATAAACATATTGAAATTCAAAAGTATAAGCATAGCAGAAATGATATATTAATAAAATGAGTAAATGATTTAAATAAAATAAATTATTAGAATATTAATTGATTGAAATGAGGAATTATAATTGTTTAATTTAAGGATAAATATTAATATGTAAATTATATGGAATTTAAATAAAATATGCAATAAAAAATTGGATAAGTGAGTTTTGTAATAACTCAATAAGAGGCCCTATGTATCCCATCCCAATTTCTTGAGGGTTTATGAATTAATAGACCTTGAATTTAGAGTTATCAAAGAAACAAAAAAATCAAACCCTTGAATTTAGTGGTATCCAATAAAATTCAAACAATATTTAGTTTTAGCAGTATTCCATGAACCTGAAATTTAATACCTTAGTTTGAGAAGTTTTCCAAGAACCTAAAAAGTAAGAAAAATAGGTTTTATTTAGCACATACACATTCAATAAATGATCTCAATTTTATAAAAATATGGATAAGATGAAATTGAAATAATTAGTGAATAAAATATGGGATATCAAAGTGTTTAAAGAAATAACTTTAAAGTTGTTTCAAGAGGAAGAAAAATTGAAGAAATGTTGTTGTTGATGATCATTTTAAATCTTAATAGATCAATAAAGTTCATTATATTGTAATTTTAAATATTTATAATCCTCCCAATGGGTGTATTTACTAAATTTGGGGGTCCAAGGGCCAAGTAAGATGTGTAATGGGTCCATGAAAGCTATTGAAAACTATGATAAATTCTCCCTTTAAAAGAAATTGCATTAATTTTCAGTAATAATCCATTAATAGAAACAAAAAAATAAATTAATATTTTTATAAAAGAAAATAATCCTTTTAACTTTCCAAAAATAGAAAAAGAAACAAACAACTATAATATGAAAAAATTAAAATTTTTCTTTTAAAATATGATAATGAGTATGGTCAAGGTAAAAAATTTGAGATTTATTTTAAGATAATATCAATACTAAAATATATTGTCTCCTCTAGAGAAATTTTATAATGAACAAGATAATATATACCTTGATTAATGAATTAAAAATATAGGAATACATAAAAATTAAATTCAATAGATAAATAAAAATGTATAAAATATTTATAATTAATAAAAAAAATTGTAAATAACACATTAAAACATTAAAGTGTTTGAAAAATAAAGAATTAAAAAATATATTTCGAAATAAATTCATAATTTTTAAAATTATAATCCATTATTAAGGATAATAAAGTTTATGTGAATAATCCAAATAATATTCATTGGGAGTGTCCAGCTGGGTGTGTAGTAAAGTGGAACTACTCATGCCTAGGGTGAAGATCAGATTAAAAACCCCAACTAGACCTTTTTTGAGGTTAATACCTCTAGGTGAAAGTGTTCTAAAACCACATCCAGTTGTTTGTATCCAAGTAGGAATTTATTTTCTAGGAATATTTCACTCAATTTAATTTTCCAAACTTAATAGAGTGTTTGAAAAGTTTTATAACTTCAAAAATATAATTTTAAGAGATTAAAATATTTAAATAATTTGAAACAACTCAAACTTAATAAAGTTAAAGAATATTTTTTACAACCAAACGATATCAAACTCAACCTTAAGAAATTTGAAATGATCAAAAGAAATAGTCTTTTAAGTATATTTTCAAATTTAATATTGGTGTTAGTTAACTCAAGAAATGTGTCACCTTTTTTGTAAGTGATCTCTCAAAAAGTGTTGTCTAAGATCAATGTGCTTGGTGTGAGAGTATTGAATTTTATTTATATAAATACTAACATTGCTAGTGTTTTCCCAACTAATAGTGACATGATTGTAATATAGCCCATAATTTAGGATAGTGTATTTTATAAAAATTATTTAGCCATAAAAACTCCCCATGACTATATATACCGCTTCATCTATAGAAAGAGAAATGGAACTTTTTTTCATACTA
This sequence comes from Viscum album, assembly GCA_963277665.1. Lineage (NCBI taxonomy): Eukaryota > Viridiplantae > Streptophyta > Magnoliopsida > Santalales > Viscaceae > Viscum > Viscum album. The sequence goes on along the minus strand of OY728127.1, from coordinate 1,224,351,813 downwards.
CTCCAAGAGAGAATGAATTTTCCATTTAGGTAACAAGTCTAACTTGTACTTTTCCTATATAATTGACATTAACCAAAATCAACATCATAAAAACTTATAAATTTAAAATATTTCTTTTAGATAAAATAAAAAATTAATTTTAAAACCTTTTAAATGGCTAAAAAATATTTTAAGAGCTTTCAAATTAAATTAATTTTCATTTGATTTAAAATGAGCATAGAGAAATACACTAAACATAATGTCCAGTTGGTTCACAGTAATATAAAGAAAGATCCCAATCATACCTTTATAAATATTATCAATCAATTTACACACTTTATCCAATGTGGGATTATAATAAGTACTCAGAGGTTCAATTTTATCCTTTACTTCACTCAGACCAAAACATTTAGAAAATTGATTATTATATTTTCTTTGACATACAAGAAAATTTTATTTATTTTGATACATTTTAGAAGAACGAAAAAACATATTTTCTCCTAAAACTATTTTCAATTTCTTTTCTTGTTAAATAATAAAATTCATTATAAATTTATTCTTTATTATAAATGAAATTGATTTCATTGACATAAATTTGATCAATTAATAAATCATTTGAAATATATTTTAAAAACAATGTCTAATCTGATTTCCCATTATAAAATCATTTTCTAAGACAAATTTAGTCAAGAATTCATACCAATCTAGAGGGGGTTATTTTAAACCATAAAGAGCCTTAGTTAACTTAAAAAATTGATTTTGAAATTTTGAATCTTAAAAACTATGTGGGTATTCCTCAAAAACCATTTCATAAATAAAACCATTCAAAAATCATTTTAACATCCATCTGAAAAATATTAAAATTAAAATGAGTGGTGAATTCCAATAATATTCTAATGGATTGAATACTAGTAATGGGAACAAAGGTATAACAATAATAATTTCCTTATTCTTGATTATTTAATCTAGTTATGAGTCTAGTTTTATTAAAAGTGATTTTATCTTTCTTATCTAATTTATTTATAAAATCCCATTAAGTACCGATAATGGTATGATCATCAGGACTTTCAAAAAGATGCCAAACATTATTCTGTTTGAATTGTTTTAACTTCACTTGTAATGGAAGTTCCCAATTTTCATTTGTAATGGAGTCATCAATATTTAGGTGTTTGGGGTGTGAAACAAAAGCTTGATGTTAAACCTCATTTAAAACTAACCATCTAGTATTAGTATTAGCTTGCAAATAACTGATAACATTTTCTAAGTAATGTTATTTAGATATCTCCCATGACTTTGGTAAATTGATAGATTATGGCTCATCCAAAAATTCAATTTTATTTCAATTAGGTTGACTATTTAATGTAAAATTTTATAGGTCAACCTAAATGATAAAAAATTGGGGGTTAGGTTTAGGAAAATTCTAATCAAATTTAATTTAAATTGATTCTTCTAAGGTTGTGGTATTTTTATTAAATACTAAGTATATTTTATTTAAGTTATATTACCTCAATAAAATACCATCATTGGATTTTAGGTTAAACTTTCCTTGGTTTTATTTGGTGTTAATAATATCACATTTACATCCCAACACTTTAAAAAATAAAACTCTAGGAAAAAATCCATAGTTCATAGGAGGTGTTTTTAATGAAATTTCTTTTGAGAACAAGGTTCAAGGTATAATAAGTGGTATTAACTACCTAAACCCAAAAATATTAAGGGAGTTTAAATTAATTTAATATTTATTTAATTTTCTTGAAGAGTTTGATTTCATCTTTAAACAACTGTAATTTATTGTGTGGTTTATGGAGCATAAAAAGAATTATTATAACATTATGACTTAAAAAGTTCTTAAAAATAAATATTATTAAACTTTCGCCTATGATCACTCTAAATTGGAATGATCTTATAGACTTTTTCATTTTCAACCTTCTTGTAATATTTAATAAAGACTATAAAAGTATCATTTTAATGCGAGATGAAATAAAACCATGTAAATATTTTATAATCATCTATAATTAAAATAGTGAGAGATTTACCTCATACACTTGCAACTTGAGTTGGTCCAAAAAGTTCATGATTAATGATATCAGGGGATTTAATGGTGGATTTTTCCTTTTTTATTTAAAATATGTTTTTTGTTTCTTAGGAATTTTGAAAGGTTTGCAAATAAGGTTATTTTTTGAAATTTAATTTAGGTAAATCTCACACTGGATGATTTTGGTTGAGTTTTAAAAGTGTGTGTGTTTTCAAAAATTAACAAGGATCATATGAAAAATTGATAACTCTCTATATTATGAACTGAAACATTTAACATTTTAACTTTATAGATATTTTAAATCAATAACATAAACATTTTGAAAACATTAAGCTAGAAATAATAGTCTTCCTTTAGAATCAAGGACTTTAAAAAATAATTTCTAAAATAGACTTTAAAATTGTTATCACATAATTGAATAATACTTATAAAATTATGTTTTCAACCATTAAAATATAAAATATATTTAATAATAGAATAATTTTAAAAATCAATAGTACTTATGTCAATGATCTAACTCCTTGAGCTATCATCAAAAGTGGTGTGGCCTCCATCAATATTTTTAAGATGATTGAACTCGGAGTAATCACCACACATGTGTCTCAATCACCTATTATAAAATTACCATTTATCTCCTTATTATTTTCTCTTGATACATTTTTCCCATAAAATAATCAAGAAACTGAAGACTTTGGTACCCAAAATTCAGGTCCACTCATGTTACCTAAAATATATTTTGTAATCCATATTTTTATAGAATATGATTTTCAATAATAATTTATAGATAAATTATTATAAGGTAGATGAATTGAATTAGGTCAACCATAATGATTATTTTTATAATCACATTCATTAATAAAATTCTTATTTCCTCTTAAATAATTTAAAATCTATTTTGAGAGAATCCTTCTATAAAATTATTAGTATTTTTTGAGTTGTTTTCATTATTATTAAAACTAATAAAAAATGTGATTTTACATGTTGTGAGAACCTAAAAGTATATTTAAACCATTCCAACCTTGGGTTAACATAGTAAGATAATTCTTAAGATATTTAATTTTTTCTTCTTATTTTTCAACATTAGGATGCTCTTTAAATTTCAAGTGAAACTCCTTATTTCATTTAGATAGTTTATCATTTTCAAAAATAACTTGATCAAATTTATTTTTTAATTCTTTAATCATTGTGGTATGTTTATAAAATCCATCTGATAATATTTCAAAATATAGTTGTATTGAAGAGTGATGAGAGGTGGTAGAATTAGGATAATTAACTTCAACATATACCTCAATTTTTTCGATGATACATTTTTTACTTCAATTACGTAATTCAGATGAGGATAAGGAATAATCACTTAAAATCCCATTATATACTTTGAGGGATTTATTGTTTTTCTTCTTTTCCTTTTTTAGTAAGGGGAAATATGAATTGATGTGTACTTTTTTGTTTCAATGTTAACATGTTACATCATATTATTTCCATTTATTTTCCTTTTTATCATGATAAAAATTATTTATTTTTCTTTATGAATTTTTTTACTTTCTTGGCTATAAGTGTTATCTTGGTTTCACTTCCAAAAGTTTAATCATCAATTGATTTAAAATAAATAGTTTTATTTTTCTTCAATTCCATTGGTTATTGTTTGTGTTGTTACTTCATGTTGATTTCATAGGTAATGATTGAACCAATGAGTTAGTAAACCACTATTTTCATTATATTTGTGGATTCTTGGATTTAAGTTACCTTGGGTGCCTAGGAACTTGGAAAAACCCATAGTATTTTCTTTATAATATTTTCAGAAGAAATATCATCACCAATAAATTTTCTACCATTGAGAATGTTAGTAAAGTGAGTAAACATGTGAAAATTATATTTATTAGAATTAATTATAAATCTTTCAAAATATTTTATTTATATTTAAATTCTAGTATGTTAACATTATTATTGACTTTAATAGAAACTTCAAGTAATTTCCAAATATTATGGGCATTTTTATGAATAGAGACTCTATTAAATTCATTTTGATCTAAAAAAAATAAAGATAATTTTTTTCTTTATCTATTTAAAAAGTTTCAATGTAATTAGTAGACTATTTTTCTTTTTATTCTTTAGTGGGTGTGTAACCATGCATGAAAATTGTCCAAATAGATTAACTTGTGCTTCCAAAAAAAGTGGACGTGATAGTTTTCCAATAACTATAGACTATTCCATAAAAGAAAGGATATTTAATCATTGAGTTTCCTTTGGTAAAACCTTGGGTGATAGAGGTAGAGTCCATCATTTTTAATATTGTTCCTTAAAATAGATTAAGATTTTTTAATATGAGATTTTGAAAAAAAAAAAATTTTTTGAAAACAAGATATCCACTTATACAAATTTTTTATCAGTATAAGATATAAATGGCTGGATTTATTTTAAAAACTTAATTTAAAATATGTGATACAATTATTAAATTGATAAATAAACTAAAATAAACAAATTAATCTAAAAGGAATCGATACACATATTGAAATTAAAATGTATAAGCATATTGAAATTAAAAATTATAAGAGTATTGAAAACAATATATCAATTTAATGAGTAAAAAATTTATATAAATTGAGTGATTAAAATATTAAATGATCGATATGATTAATGATTAATTTATTAATTAAATTATAGATATTAATATTTAAATGATACATAAAGTAAATAAAAGAAAAGGCACACAATTTGATAAGGGGGTTTTAAAATATCTTAATAATATCCCTTATGTATCTAAAAGCAACTTATTAACGGAATATAAATTTATATACCTTGAATTTATATGTATCCAAGAAAAATTAAAATAACATAAACTCTATAATTTAGTGGCATCTAATAAACATTGAAAAAATCCTTAGATTTAACAATTTTCTAAGAACACAAAAAGTAATACCTTGGTTTTAGCGGCTTAACAAGAAAATGAAAAGAAAGAAAAATAGGTTTTATTTAGAAAAAACCATTGAATAAATTTACATAATTCTATATAAATAATAATAAGATGAAATTTAGAGAATGATAGAGATAAATATGGGAGATCAAAGTGTTTGAAGAAAAAACTATAAAGATATCTCAAGAGGAAAACAATGGAAGATATGCTGTCACTTATACTCATTGTTATTCAATAGAGACTAATAAAGTTCATTTTAGTTCAGTTTTATAAATTTTCAATCCTCCCAAGGGTTTTATTTATATTAATTTTGGGTACAAGTATCAATTATGATGTGTAATTATGTCAAGGAATCCGTTTAAGATCAAAATAAATGATCCCTTTGACTTGGTGTCTTGATGCCACCAGCTAGCCACCCAATAACATCAGATAGTTTGTGGAATTTATATAGGATTCTAGGAAGATTTATTCTCCACTAGGTACCCACTATCCTCCACTAAGTATCCTATGAGCTATGTCGAGATCTATTGCCTCTAACTAGTACCACCAGCTGGCTGATGACACTTCATTGGACGGCTGACGGTGACATGTTGTATGGGGTGATGAACATGACCACCACACTTCATTGGATTCCTTGTTTCATTCTTATAAAACTCTATAAAATAATTTATATTATTAATAACTAAAATTCACTCAATTTATTTTTTTTGGAACATAATTGGTGTTTGTAATCATTAAAACAATCTAAGAGAGTGAGGTACAATAACTAAAACTCAAATCTGAGGTCATGGGAAAGTTAGTGTTATAATATTCAATGAAAAAACATATATATGGTATACATATTTTGGGGTATTAAAAATAAATATTATTTCAACATAATGGGATATTTCATAGAGTTATGAGGATTGAAAAAGTAATTTTTTATGGAGTCAAATATATATTAATAGTTATTAATGAAAAAATGTTATAGTAACACGTAACACATTACCAAGAAAGCTCAATTAGAGGAAGACCTCTGACCATTTATTAAAATAAAGGAAAAGTGCAGAAAAAGAGTAAAACACACCTGAAAAACAACAACATATCAGAAAACATCATACCCGTCACCATACTGATGATAAGCTACTTCATCTACAGAAGTTGATTCCGACGCTGAGCTTTCATTGTGCTTCAGAATCTTGGCATATTTCTTTCTCAAATTCAACTTTTCCAGAGAAATAAAATCCTTAGAGGATTGCATTCCCTTTTTCAAACCAGAGGCATCCTCAGAACAATTCTCCCTCTTGGAGGATGATCTGGTAGACATCGGATTCGGTAGGTAAGAATAATCTTTCCTCAGCCTTCTCCTTGGTGGAGCAGTCATACCGCCGTCACTTGCAGGCACCTTATTCTCTCTACCTTTCACAATATCACTATAGGACTTTTTGGAGACAAAATTAACAATTTATTTTTCACTCTTCTCCCCCCCCCCCTTGGACAATTCCACTGTATGAGGGCTTGATCATGCCACCATTATTTTCCTTACCACTATCAAAAACATCCCTCCATTTTCCAGGAACCTGCATCGCTTGATACTGCACTAACCGGTCCTGCAACTGACCATTTGTGTCAACCATGGCAAGGAAATGTGGGTGCTCCACCACTTCTTAATCTGCAAATACCCCATATTTTATTACTTTACGCACTGAAAAATCCTATTGAGACTTAGTATTCATGTGGGAATCCAGCATTGGAAGGGACTCCTCCACATCCTCACGCCCTATCACATGAAACTGATTCCATGTGGGCACTGTGATTACCAGACCACCATCACCAGTAGCCTATCCACTGCACCCATCAACAACCACCTCTGGAGCACCCACAATCATACTGACATCACATGCAGCAGACTCCAACTCCATCACTGTAGAAGATCGTCTATTATCCTCAGAAACAACCAAAGAAGACCCCAATCTTCCCTTATTCACATTGCCAATGCTACTCCCCTTCCTTTGAGTAGCCACAACATCATCATCCTCTATTATTCCCGCAGGAGTAAGATCCTGTTGAGCAATGACCTGAGCAGTGACCTGAGGCTCTTTCTCATTACCCCCTTCATTCACAAGTACACCTGAGGGGCAAGCCACACCACCACAACCAACACCCATGGAGACATTTTCCTCTGCACCATTCCCCCGGTTCTAGTCCTGTCTCAACAGATCCATCACCTCAGACACCAGTGGATTAGAAGAGGTTGCTGCATGTTTTTCCAAATCCAGTGCAACCCGAGGTCCCCGACCATGTGCCTTGATATCGGTCACAACAAGCCTCCTATCGCTTCCCAGTCTCTTCCCAGGACCTAGTGACCTCATTCTCATGGTTCCAGAATTACATTTCGAGTCTATGTGCCCCAATTTCTTTCAGATTGAGCAATAGTCAGTCCAAGATTCATAAATAACAGCCTGCCTCCATCTGAATTCTTCACCCGTGGAAATCCAAATCCATTCCACTGGAGGTCGTGAAACATCCACCTCAACACAAAACCTAGGATTGATCAGATGACTCATAGTAGACGTACGAACATCAGAACATAGGAACCGGCCAACCAAATTCCCAACCATATAAATAATTGCAGGGTTTTGAAAGGGTAAGGGGAGATGAGGAAGACTTACCCAAATAAGGATGGATGATGGATCGCGATTCATACAGAAATCAATCGTCCAACGGAGGAGAAAAAATTTGAAACCATTACATCACCGAGGAGCACTGGATAACGCGCGAGATAGATCTTCATCTGATGCAAAATGAATCATTAAATGTCGATTATCCAGAAGGTCGACGACTGCATGATCATGAAAATCCCATTTTCCAAAAACAAATTCATCAAATTCATCAACTGACAGCCGTCGGAAGTTGAATAGAGCCACCAGCATCAGGTCCAAGAAACTCATCGCTTTAGAGAACTCAGACATTGGGAGCGGGATATGATGATCACCAAGATGAAGATCTGGCACCTTCGGGTTTAATGAAATCATCAGGAACTCCGAAATATAGTTAGGGTTGGTGAAGGGTATAAAGGGGGTTCGTGACCCTAGAGGCGGTACCTCTAGACCATCCTCCCCCTTCCCACCTCCAGAAAGGGGGGGATTCATCTTCAGTCATCCGCTAGGGTTCTATCATCGCGCACTCCATCGCCACACTCTCCCATCCACACGTAACACATTAATTATGTGAGAATTGATTAAATAGTTTAATCATATTATAATATTTATTCATTTGATAAATTGGTTCAATAAATATATATTTTATCTCTTATTCCTTGATATAGGGTTATGTAATAAGTGATATGGTCACATTAACTCCATGAACACACTGCTCTACTGATTTATTCTTTACTCATTACACTAGATGTTTTAAGAGGTTTTGAGTAGAAGAATAATTTGATGAATTAGATCTATTAATTTCATTTTTATTCATCAATATATATATGTGTTATTAATTTAGTTTACATTGAGTAGTTTTTATCATACACTCTAAAAGAATAGGAATAAGTATCGGATGACATACTATAAGTGTTTATAGTTCTCATGGTTTTCATTTATTCTTAATTATTCCTTAACTGTATGATTTTATAAAATTTATTTTTTTGATTTATTTCCCACACAAAATATTTATTACATATATATATAAGTAACCCATCACTAATATTAGATCTGTTCTAGTTATGGATTAATAAGTTAAAGAATTGTAATCTAGGAAACCAAGAATGCAGGAAAATTATTTTCTTGAATTGTGACTGGTTTATAGAACAAATCATGGTTTATATAAATTTAAATAGAAAATTTATTTTTTAATAATTAAATAGTTTATTATGAATTCATTATTTTAATGTTTTATTCTATGATAAGGGTTGTGTAAAGTGTTTTTGAAAAATAGTGTGTCACAAAAGATGGGTATTCCACATTGTGGTTTACCAAAAAATGTTTTTCATTGGAAATTTATTTTCAATAATGATATTTATTGAAGGAATATAATTTTAGGTTAATATAATTCTATGGTAAAATACCCATTATTTTATAAAAAATTTATGAAATATAATTATTAATGAACATCAAAAGATAAAAAAATAAGAAGTAATTTTTTTTAGATTATAGTAATGTATATTGTAAAAAAAATGGTGTAATAAATATAAATTGGCCTAGCTTAAACAAGGTAATCTATTTCCATATATTTACAAAACAATGTTATGTTTTATTTAAAAACTACATGGTTTAAAAATTTATATATATATATATATAGATATATATTGTGAAAATATTTTTTAGTGTTCCCTTTAAGGGCCGATGTAAAATCCTCATAAATTTAGAATTTTCCAAAAAAATATGTTTTAAAATGTTTGATCATGGTCTGAGTAATATTATACATGTAATTAATTATTAAAATATATAATATTCAAATAATTTAAATTATTTACATTAGTATATGGGATTTATTCTTAATATATATAGTGTTTTTTCATCAATTATGTTTTTTTATAAATATAAATGTTCTCACACATCCCATGTAATAATTAATTAATATGTTTTCTTGTTTATGTTATAAATACAAAGTGTTCATGTGTTTATTTTATATAGAAATTTCATTTTTCTATTCTATGAATTATTGATCTTTTTTATTTATGTTTATATGGTTTTTCTATATATTTTATTCTAAAATTATGGAATGTTCATTTCTTTTATATTAAATATATGAATTTTTATTTATTTGTTTATTTAATTATTTAAAATTCATATATATGAAATTTTTATATAATAAATATTTTTATTATTATTTAAATTTTCATAAATTATTTCTATTAAGTGTCATACAATGAATTTAATAAAGTTTCATTATAGGTATAACATGTTGGGGTTGGTTCCCTAGAACCAACTACTTTATACTATTGATTACATATATATTTAGTGTCTTGAATATTAATAAATATCATATTAAAGGATTAGTGTTATTTTATCTAACATTAATGTGATAAAGTCCTTAGTGTATATGTCTCATTGAAAAGTCATGGCAGTTCCTCGATATGATGAGAACTTCAAAGTGTTATGTTGATATTATTAAATTTGTGTTTTATGGATGGATGATATCTATCTAAAGGACATGGATGATGTATTATATCAAGTTTCAGGGTCTTATAAGACATTGATAAGACTTTGTAATCTCCAAGAGATGTGGTTATTAAAATGGACCCACCCATAAGAATTCTACAAGTTATGTATGTAACTAGATATTCCTATCTATGAATGAGTGTATTGGTCCTTATACTTGATATTATTATTAATTTATATCATTAGTCATGTACTTTGACGTGTTGATGAAAATTATGATGACATATTTTCATGGTGAAGTGTGATATGTTGGTTGTGTCACAAGATGTGTGAAATTAATTAATAATTCAAGAAAATATTTCTCCCATCCAAGTCAAGAAAAAAATTATATGTAATGAAAATAAAAACTATATTATTAAAAATAAAATTTATTATTTCCTCAAATTTTATTAATAGTTTATTGGTTCATGAATGACTAAAACATCAGGAATGAATTTATTTTGTTCATATAAAAAACTTTTTAATTTAGTGATAAAAAATAGTTAAATTGAATATTAAATATGTTCCTTATTTAAAAAATTTCATATATAAGTCTATAAAATCTTTGAAATTGATGAAATTGAATACCTTAATAAAAAAATTTAAAGAGGAATTCTAATGAGTCTTATCTCAAATATCCAGGCTTTCCTATGAATAAGTCTAAAAAATGTCTAATGAAGTTTTTTTGAGTTTATTAATTAGAAATGATAAACAAAGGAGTGTGATATATGTTTTGGATTGGATAATTAATGAATCTAAGAATTTTAAAGAACAGGTTTTTGATAATTTTTAAAGAGGTGGAAAGGAAGAAGAAAAAAGTTACAAAAGACAAAAATGCTAAGATAAATAGATACTTCCAAATGTGAATTGAGAAAGCTCGTGTATAAGTTGAAAGGAATGAGTAGTAAATTCTTGCAACTTATAATGTTGATAAAGAGTTGCAGGTTACTATATTAGTTGAACCTTTTTTCATTACCTCTCAAACTGAACCTCAGGTCGGTGTTTTTTCTATTCATACTGAGAAAGTTCCTATGTCCATTGGAAAGGAAAGTGTAATAATGTTGTAGTTGATAAAGGTGATATTCAAGAAAATATTATTCCCATAATACTGTTATTGAAAAATATATTGAGAAATAATATGAGAAATAAAAATAAGTTACTGATAAATCACCTCATCCTAGGGCATAGCCTTTAATACCAAGGAAGAGGAAGTTAGTAAAGAATTTTAAGGATGTTTTTAAAAATATAAAGAAGAAATTGGATATTAAAGAATCTAATGATCATAATTAAACATCTTTATCATCTTAATCTGTGTAAGATTAAGTATCTCTTATTAAACCATGATAAGAAGAGTCCTCATATGATAAAAAATAAATAATCTATAGCAAATCCATTATATCGTTATATGAATAATGAATAATTTTATCTTTTGGGAATTTCTAATTAAAATTTCGTTGAAAGAGAAAGGTCTTTTCTTTAAATGTTTGAGAATCAATCTTTATATATGGTTCTCTTTATTCTTTAAACTCTATTCCCAAAACAAAATCAAAACATATTGATATGAAATTGAATTACTTCAATGAGGTTATTAAGAGGTTTGAAGGTATTTTTGAAATCTTTCTGGGCATCCAAGATCATTGCAAGTATATTAAGGTAAAAATTGATGTGATTAAAGAATTGGTATCACTAAAAAATTATGAAAATGTTATCCAATATGAGTCTTAATTTAAATACTTTAATAGAAAATATATACTGGGGTTTTAAATTTAAAGAGTATTATAATTTGAATGAATCACATTGAGGGAAATATGAAGTTTTTGATGAAAAGGTTGATAGAATAAAAAGGAAAACAAATACAATTTCAATGTATGTTGATAGAATGAATATTATAGGTTAAGGTTATAAAAGATCTATTAATTAACACAAATATTATTCGAAGAAACAAGACTTAGATCTTTACAACCAAAATAATGATATTTCCATCATGAAAAAAAATGTGGCAAAGCTTCAGTTAGCAGTAGAATATCCAGAGGAAATTCAAGAATATTTTAGAAATATTAAGGTAATAGTCGATAAATTTTATAATAAAGGATAATTTTTTTCATGGACTTTTGAATTTTTTGTAATAATTAAACTAAAATCTATTTGGTTGAATGTTGTTGAATTTTTTTATTTTATAATATTTTGGATGAATGATATATATTTTTGTATATAATTTTTTATAATGTTTCAGGGAACTCTTTCTACTTATATATTTCTTTTAAAGGCCTTTTTAAAAATCACACATTGTATAGAGATAAAATTCATAATCACATGAAGGTTATGGATATATAAAATGGATAAAGTAATAACTCTAAAAAGTTGTATATTCTAGGGGGAGTAATTCTTTCAAAAAAATTCTTTACAAATTTTCTCTCAAATTTTTTATGTATTGTGCTTTCGAAAAAGGTGAGATTATTGTGTCAAAAATTCATTTGTTAACCTTACTTCTTAAAATAAAAATGCACTCCTTAAATGTATTCATGTTTCTAATATTTATCTTTCCCATGTTATAAATTATTTTTTAGTAAATATTTATATTTTATCATATGGAGGAAATTATTTTTAACAAATGGGAATTCATCAAGAATAACAGAAAATCATATACAATGTCCATCAAAAAGACATATACAAAGTCCATCAGATAGAAGGTTTATGAATTCTATAAGAAATAACACTATAAAGTCCATTGGATGGGGTAATACAAAGTCTATAGGATAGAATTTATCAGATGGAGACACACAAGTCTACTGAACAAACATTTCTTAAGATTATTGAATAAAGACTTGCAAAGTACAGTGGATAAAAAAATTTATTTCTACCAAATGGAACATTGAGGCATTGTAAAGGTTATTTATTAAATGATCATAATATAGAGAGTTGTTGTGAGTATTATATACAATCTAAGGTTTTCTAATTTATGTTTTGTAACATAATTTTACTAAGAATGATTTATTTTTAATCATTAGATATTTTTATTAAGGAATCATTTTCGATGTTATTTTTGTAAATGCATTAAGATTTTTATGCTTGTAATTTTTTGTCTAATCTGGTGGATCAAGGGATCTTAGGTATAGAGATATAAATTTAGTCTAATTGGTTTTTCTAAGGGTTATCTGTGATTGGGAAATATATTTTTTCAATCATTTTGATCATGTTATTCAAGGAATAGGCATACATAATTTATAATATGTATAAAATCATGGATACTATAAGTCTGGTTTAGATACTTCCTTAATTATCAAGGGTAATATATATATGTTTTTTATAAATTTTTTGTAAGTTTCTCTTATATTATATATAAAAGTTGTAATTATGTATTTACTTGTTTCTATAAGTTTTTATATTTCTCTATGCATGTTTTAAAAAAGTAATTATTTTTATTACAAATTGTATATTAATCTGTTTACAAAGTATATCAGTACAATAGTTTATATGATTAAACTTCTTAAATATGTTGGTAAAAATCTATGTTTAAATTCTTATAAACTAAAATTTTTCTCCGCCCTCTTGTGGTATATCTGTATACTTTTATGATCCTCCAATGTGCGGAACTTTTCTAGTTTAATTTTGATGTGTATACTCATACTTCATTAATTTTATCAAATACTTTAAGAAATATGGATATGTCTATTTAATGAAGTATAATTCTGAATCCTTTGATAAATTTAAGGATTTTAAGAATGCAGTGGAGAATCAACTTGGTAAGAAGATGAATAAACTATAATTGTATAGAATTGAAGAGTATCTTAATCAATATTTACCTCAATGTTTTAAAGAGTTATGGATTCTATCTCAACTCACTTATCCTTATACACAATAGTGGAATTATGTTAGTGATGTTTAAATAGTGGGTTCCAAAGACCCAACTATTCATTGCTTTTTATTACCATATAATGTAAAAAAGTTGGGTATACAAGATGTATTATTATCATTATAGTTTAGGTATTTCTTAATCCACTATTTAATCGCAATGTGTAAAGATTAATTGTCATGTTGAAAGGTTATATCATATCACAAGATATAATGAGAACCTCGAGATATAATGACATTAATCTTAAAAAAAATTCCTATAGTCTAGATACATTGTACTAATTGGACACAGTAGATGTTTGACTATCAGGTTTTGGGGGATCATAAGCATTGATATTTCTTCTCATGAAGTTTGCACTTGGTGATCTCTAGTAGTGTGACTATGAGGAAAAACCCTCCAATAAGAACACCCCATGTTTATAGTGTCAGTGTATATTCCTATATAAGATCATGGGTAATAGTCTCATGACTTAAGATCATTACCAATGTATTCCATTGGATTGTATACTTTGATGCAAGACAAAAACCATGATATTGAAATCGTGGCGAGGAAGTTTGTGTTGGGTGCATCATTGGTGGAATGTCATTGGATGAATGGTCAAGAAAGGATTTTTCACTTCCAAGTTAAGAAACTTATATATATTAGGACATGTTGATCCGGATGTTAGTACCTTGATAAATCCATTCCCATGGTAGTCCAAGGTAAATCCATCCAGTTATATCAACTAATAATAAAGCAAGAAAAAAGTGATGACACTGGTTTGTGTCCAGCATTATGAGGTATTAAAGACAAAGATATTATATTACACAGTACATGTACGTAGGTTGGTTGTCGCTGCTGTGACAATCCTTATCTCTTTAGGGTCCATGATGGGTTTCTAGATCCTGTTATTGCTCTGTGAATACTATTCACTACTATTGAGATAAGGGCCTATAGGGTCACACACAATAGCAAATTCAAGAATCTTTTCTATTCAGTTGAATAAAATTTTTGGACATGTTGGGCTCCACCATTGGGGTCTGGGATTTGTCCATGTTTAAACGATCACCAATGTAATAAATAAATTCATATTATTCAATTTATTAATAATGGGTATTGAATTTATTTATTAATTTTACTTATAAGATTTAAGTAAATACCTGAAAAATGTTATTTGAATGAAAATTAATATATTCTAGGTTCAGTTACTATTTAAGGGATTACGAGTCGAGTTAATGCCTCGGGTATTATCACATAATGTATTTATTATTTCACAAATATGTGATAATAATAATAAATAATATTTATGACTTAGTTTAGTAGTCAAAATATTATTTATATAGTGTGATTAACTGTTCAAGGGTCAGGCTGGAATTTCCAGGTAATTTCATTTAACATTATAAATAGAGGAGGAGAGGTTTTTTCTAAGGACTATTCATGGTATTTCTCTCTCCTCTTCTTTCTCCCATGATCTAGAGAGAGAAGATCTAGATCCAGAAGCTTAGATTGAGATCTCTCTAAAGCATCGCAAGTGAGGTGATGTAGTGATCGTCGTAGCATCAAAGGAATCATTGGATCTCCACATTAGCACCCAAAATTTGACAAAAAGCGCTCATGTAGTTTCTTGAAACACGTGTGAATGATCTAGAGGAATTTGGCTTCAGATTCGTCATGTAGTGATCACTAATGATGAGAATATGTCATATGTGGATTCAGATATAAACCATGTATTTTACAGTTTATTTTGTGCTTGAAACTCTTCACGTGAGATCCTCAGCTTCATACCAGGAAGTGATTCGCCGATGTCAACAACATTACATTGATCATCAGTGAAATTTTAAAAAAACACCTTTTGAGGATATCATTTCTTAGGATCCTCCTAAAAAATTCATAGAGGTAAAATGTTTTCTTGGATTAGATAGGTATTATATTTTCTTTGTTTAAGATTTCTCATGATTATATTCACTAGTGACTATATTAAAAAATAATATTATTCTATTATATTAGAGAAATGATTTGTAGGAATCCTTCAAGGATCTTAAGTCTCATCTTCCTTCGGAACCCATCCTTATATTTATATGACTAAATTTGGGATACATTATTTATTATGATGTTTCTTGATCAACATTAGTTTGTGTTCTCATATAGATATACCATTTCACAGCTTATGGTCCATGAAAATCATGGGCACATTAAAATAATTGGCATATGAAAAGAACTATCCAACACTAGATCTATAATTATCCACGGTAGTCTATGAATTAAAAACATGATGTCACTATCTTTTTTGTGATAAGTTCACTTTGTTTATTGATCACCAAATATTGAACCACATATTCTCACAAAGATACTTGAACCTTATATGGTGATATTAGATTGAGCACCACCAAAAATTTAAATTTGATTTGGTGTATATTCTCAAGAATGGAAATTCATAAGTTGATGACTTAATTTGTAATTCATATAATCAAGTAGTCAAAGAAAATTGATATCGTTGAAAACTAGTTAGGTTAATTACTAATATGAATTTTTATTTTAAAGATTATAATGATTTCATGGTTTTATTTTTGGTCACCCTTATTCCTGAATTGGACGAACAAGTCACAAAGGACCAATAGTAAAACCTTTATTTCCTTACCATTATGGTAAATATCAAGGTTAGGGAGGCCATTGTTGGATGGATAAATGATGTAAATTATATATTTCATTTTCAAGACCAAATCATAAGTCTTTATTCCTTCCAAGAATATCACTTTCATGTTTTTATTCATTCAAAGTATCATGTCCATCTAGGTATTCATAAAATGTACAAGGTAATGAAGGACCATTTTTTGTGGTTGGGTATGAAAAAAATAGTAGAAAAATATATTGTGAAATGTATCACCTATATATGGGTGAATGTTAGACACCAATGACTAGCTATATTGTAACAATCATTGTCCATACCCGTATGGAAATGGGAGGAAATCATCCTGGATTTTTTCACCAGCTTATTGAGGAAGCCTCAAAATCATGACATCATTTTGGTGAATGTCGACAAACTCACTAAGTTGACCCACTTCATTCTAATATGGAAGACTAATTCAGTAGAGGAGTTAGAAATTTTATACATCTAAAAAGTGGTCAACTTATATGGGGTGTCATTTTATATTATCTCTAACTGATACCCTAGATTTACCTTATAGTTTTGGTAGTATTTGCAATAAAATTTTGAAACCTAGTTAACCATGAGCATGGAATACCATACTCAAATAGATGGGAAGTCAGAGTGTGAAATATAGATACTAGAGTACATGCTTAGGTAATGTGTGATAGACTTTTATGGTTTATGGGAATATCATTTTCCTTTAGTGTATTTTTTATATAATAATAATTATCATGCCGCAATACAAATGGATTTTTTTAAATCATTGTGAATTTTCTCATATCGTTCTCCATTTTATTAGGTAAACATTATGGAAACATCATTTATTGGACTAAGTCTAGTGTATTACACTACCAATAAAATCAAATTAATTAGAAAATAAAAAAAATAGACTAGAGATATAATAAATATTATACATACAATTATTTTCACCCTCTATATTTTGAAGTGGGTGATCATGTACTCTTTTTATTATCTCTATGGTGGGATAACCACTATCATCATAAGGGGAAATAGATCCTCGACATGTTAGACCATTGTAGATTCTTGATAATATCTGTGAAGTTTCTTATTGATAAGAACTACCACCAAGATTCATCTTTGTTCATGATGGTGTCTATATATCTCAACTAAAGAAGTATTAGTCTAACCATGCTCATGTGATTCGTTGGGATCATGTTACTCTTAAACTAGATATAATATTTATTCAAACTATGATTCACATTTTGGAGAGTAAAGTAAATATATTGAGAGGAAAACATATATAATTTAAGTAATTATCACGGTATCATAGATAAGTGCATGAAGAAACATTGGAATGGGAGAGGTTTATATAAGGGAAATGGTCTTAGAATTCCTAATACACTACCAATATCCAACATTTCATGTATAGAAATCCCAATGGTGGGGAGAATTTAATGCCACATATTTGAAGTATTTATTTGTTTTATTAAGTATTTTTAATCTATGAAGAGTTTGGAGTTGGTTTAAAAATGTTTTTAAAGGGTTTTTGGACGTTTTAGAGAGTTTATTATGGGGAAACGGTTAGCACACAATTAGGGGAAACTATTTGAAATTATTACTAAACCATGTAAAATAAATGGGGGTCTCTAGGAAGGTTAATAGTTAGATTCATGTTTTGGGTAAACCATGAGATAAACCATGAGATAAACCATGTATCCCTAGATATTTAAAGTGGGAAAAGGCATGGTTTGGGTGCACAGTTTGGGTAAACCTTGGGGCCAAACCATATGGCCCTAGAATATTTTTATATATAATTATATTTTCATAGTTATTGCATAGTCTACAAAAACATTCTTTTAAATAATTAAAAACTTTAAAGATCCCCAAGATTTATATTTTTAGGCTGACTCTTCCCCCAAAACATTCATTTCTTCCCTCCTTATTTGGGGACATGAACATCAAGGTTTCCTTGGGTGATTTTGGTCATAATATTTATTCTGGATTACTCACACTCACTCTTGGATTCTTGGAGAATTTATCCTAGGGATCGAAGGTAATAATCATGTATATCCTTATCCTCTATTCTATTATCATCTTCTATTGTTAAAACCCCCTTTCTAGGGAATTAATACCTGCATCAATAGTTTAGGTTGTGTTCCAATGGGTATTTTATTTTATTATAGGAGGCTTATAAGATCCTAGGTCTATGAGGGTGTGTGGTAACTTATTATAGAAAATATTTTTTGTGGCGGTTGGCTTCTCTCTCTCTCTCTTTTCCAAGATATTGAAGTATTAAGGTTTATAAAATTTAATGATTGTGTTTATTTAGTGTAAAATCCATGGTAAATTCTATATAGATTATTTTGTTTAAATTTCTTGATTTTTGAAAATAATGTTTATTAGTGATTCCTATAATGCATTTGGTAAAATGCATAAGTAGTGTTCTGGTTTAAAAAAATAAAATTTTGTGTGTGTAAAATTGTCTTATAATGGGTTTGTGCGTGTTAATGATGCATATATATAAGTCCTTGTTGGTTTTTAATTGGATATAAGTTCTAAAATTGGTGTGTAATGGATTACACCACTAAGGAATAGGGTCTGAAGGGAAAAAATTTCAATCATGAGTTTATTTTGTTTAGTTAATGCTTCATAGATGAGGGATGCATTGGATTGGTTAAATTACTCCCAAAGTGGAGGTGTTAGTGTATCTCATGGATGCATGATTTCATGGTGTAGGTGTGTATTATGGTGTGAGTTTTTTACAATAGATATATATATCTTGTTCACTAGCAATCATTATTCTCTCTTATTTTATATAAAATGTGATTTAACTTGTTTTTGTTTTATTAGTGTGATTGGGAATTATTTTGGTGATTTATTACTAGGTTTATGAACTCACCCCTTGTATATGAATATTAGTGTATATAAAGATGTTTTTCCATGTGATATAGGTAATAGGAAGAGATATTACTTCTCTAGTGTGGAATCTTGATGTTGTAGTCATTAGAAATTAAGGTGGGATCTTGGAGGTAGTTGTGGTGTAGAGATTGTTATAGTTCCATGTTTGGCACCCTATTCCCTTTTTGAGTCTTTGGGTATTGTAAAATTATTAGAGATATTTATGTTAGCTTTATCTCTTATTACTATATGTTATGTACTGGAGTTCAGTTAGGTTTTTATCATGTATCATATTTATATTTTTTTCAATGGAGTTTTCCTACTATAGGTAGCCTTATATGAAATAGTAAATCATCCCCCAATGATATTGAGAAAACCTTGGAATTTATTGCTAACACTGATTTCCTAGGGGACGCACCTAAGTCTAGTTTCATTTTGATCATGTCCAAAGTGATGGGTTAGTGTTATGATGTTACATGATTGTTAATTATGGCATAGAATATTAAAACACCTTTATTTCTGATTTTTTTATGATTTTTAATCATAAGAATGCCTTAAAATTACCTGATATTAAGGTATATAGAAATTTGTGTTAGGGTCATTATTTGAAAATATATATATATATATATAAGGAATCTTATAAGTTGGTTAATAAGTTTCTCACTACAAGACCATTATAGAAAGTACATTTCTACTTTATGGGACCTACAAAACCAGTTCGAGAGGAAAAATGTATACTTTTATAATTGTGGATTACTACATATGATTCAATTGTTTTTATTTTTCTCTCTCATAAGAAGGATATCTTCTAAATGTTTTCTTTGTAAAATAATTTGGTTAAAAATAAGGAAGTCTTTACACTTTTTTTAATAATAAATTAACATAATGGATACTTTTAGAATCATGAGTTTTAGAAGATAGGTGATGGTATTAAATATTTTTATAATTTTTTTTATTATGGATATCAAAACCGAATCGTGTGGTATAAATAAATAAAAATAATTATTAAGAGATTTCTAGTGCTATTATTAATGAATCTAATATTACAATATATTTATGGGAAAAAAATTCAATACTACTTATTATGTAATGAATAAGATTCTAAATATGATTTTCCATAAGAAATAACCTTGTGAATTATAGAAATAAATAAAGGTAAAATATATATATTCAAGATTCTTTTAATGATAAGTTTTATCTTAAACACTATGGAAAGTTTGAATAAATTCAATTTTGCATCTGGTGAAGGAATATTTTTTGGTTATTCAAAAAACATTAAATGATACACGGTTTATAATAAAATAAAATTGGTTTTTGTGGAATCAATAAATGTTAAATTTTATGATAATATCCTTCTTAATAACTATATTATTGTGGATTATATTGAAGATGGATTTAGCAAATTAAATTTTTGTGATTATCATTATAATGCGATAGTGATTGTAAGTGAATATCTATATCTCACACGGATCATGAGACATCTCAACCAATAGATTATACAACCCTTAAAGATAAACCCAATGAAAGAATCACTGGATATTTGGACTTAAGGATCTAAATAAAAAATGTTATTGAAAATAGATTTGAAAATAGTTCTTCCATATCTCATGTTTTTTAAAATTATGTTTCTAAATCATTTTAGTATCTCATTTTATCTAATTCTATAAAAGTGGAGTTAAATAAATTCCCTAAGAATAAGGTTTAGGAATTTGTGAGTCTTATTGATGATCTTAAAGTGATTGTAAATAAGTGTATTTTCAATAATAATTTTGATTAATATGGATATATTTTAAAAAATAAATAAAGGTTCATAGATCAACAATATAGTTAGGAAGAACGTATGAAATATAAATAATCTTTTGCACTAGTTTCTAGATTGGTATAAATATAAAATATCTTAGACAGTGATAGTTATATGGGTTTTAAGTTATATCAGATGGATGTTAAGAGTTATTTATTAAAAAAAATATTTTAGGGGATGTGTTTGTGAAATATCCACCTGTTTTTGAACATTATAAGAAATCCTACTATATTTATAAGTAAAAAAATTCCTTATAATGTCAAAAAGAAGCCCCTTGGAAGTGGAATGTGAGACATTAACTTTCAATTTTTTAGAATCATTTTTATAAATTGAAATTTGATCATGACTTATTCATCAATATATTTTCTAATAAAACTTCATTTTATAGATATATGTGGATAAAATCGTCTTTATATCCTTGAATCAATCCATTTATAATGTGTTTTCCAAATTTATGGAACATATCATATTTTTTCAACATTTTTTATTTATTTTTTGGAATTTTTTATCCTTTTTCCTGGTAAATATATAGTAATACTATAAGAAATAATAATTTGGATATTCTGGGAGATTAATTAGTCAAATTTCTTAAAAGTTTTTTTTATCATTATGACATTTTTATTTTGTGATTTGATGTTTATAGTTGAGAATTTGATTTGTTTTTTTGTAAATAAATATATGAAAGATGTTTTAATGGGAATAAATGATGAAATTTAAGTGAGTAGTATGATTAATGGGAATGGATAATATAATTTCAAGGGAAAAATATATTATACATTCGATATAAAGGGTGAATTCCTTGGACAAATTTTTTATCACTAGTAATATAAGAAGGTGTTGTCACTAACACTACCTTGTATCAAGCCCATTGTAAGTGTCATGCATATGATATAGTTTAGAGCCTCAATGCACACTAAAAATTTCCTCTGATGTAACAATCATTAAAACACTCTATTTTTAGAGAATTCTCACTGGAACAATGATGTTGCCTTAATAAGGACAATATAACCTTAAGGGAATATGTAGGAAATGTCCATAGGAAAAGATACATTGAGAAACCAACACTACCTAAAGACTAACTCAAACACTATATACATCCATTCTAAAGACTAATCCAGCTATCCAATGTACCATTAATCACTTGAAATACTAAATATTAAATTATAACATTGATAAGAACTATACCATTGTATAATCATCATCATCATTCACATGGGAAATTCCAAAAGTGATAAAAAGATGAATAATAGCCTTGAGATAATCTCAAGTCCACATGGATTACATTTATATCTTGAGGTGGCCAAAAATATCCCCTTTTACCAATTACATAACCAAATTGGGTAAGGTCTTAACAAACCATCCCCAAGAAGATAGATTCTACTATGAGAATTAGTAATGATATCATGGGGAATAAAAAATAAAAGTAAATCTTAACCAAGATGGAAAGTTCATTATAAACATGGAAAAATCTCATCATATCAATTTCCAAGTTATAATGATCCAAAATTTAACAATAAATAAAGGCTGGGAGATGTCGATATAAATAATAGTAAGAAACATATTTAGGGGGATCCTCTTTACTCGATAAAAAATGGGAGTAAAATGGGAAATAGGGATACTTCATCTAAAAAATTGGGTATTTATATTATTGAGACCACTATATAAGATAAATTCTACATTCAAGAGAAGTTGGATAGCATCTTCAAAGATTATATGTCATTTGGTCTTCCTTACATTCATTTTTGTATCTAACTGTGTTATGTCTTGGTTTATTCTCCTTATATATATGGGATTTTATTATCAATTAAATTTTACTTTATTAACTTAACATGAATTTTTCTTAGATGATTCATTCTATTTTGATCATTCCTATTTATATTGTTAGTATAAGGATTCATATTGAATATGAGTGATATAGAGAAGGTGGAAGCTCATACAAAAAATTATGTATTTTTACTCTAGTTCTAGGTAGTGTCCAGCGAGTGTCAGTAAATAAGAGACTAGAACCTTCATTAACCACATTATTAATTCCATTATTTAATTAAATGAGGGTATTGTAGAGAAGTAACACCTTATAAAAGTGTGATTGACAACTGAACTTGTAAGGGGATGACAAAACTAAACTAAATACCCAATTGAGAGAGGCAATGGAAGCACT
Organism: Viscum album; assembly: GCA_963277665.1. Lineage (NCBI taxonomy): Eukaryota > Viridiplantae > Streptophyta > Magnoliopsida > Santalales > Viscaceae > Viscum > Viscum album. The sequence continues at coordinate 1,224,328,471 of OY728127.1, read as the reverse complement.
TAACACCATCAAATAGAGACCATTAAGTGTGATATAAAACTTTATGAGGAGCTTCCTATTCATTTTAACGTCCCATGAATTTCTTTAGAGTGTTCATTGGTGCAAAATGATGGTTTCTCATTGAAATGTATGAACTGTAGGAAGACATTGGTGATTTTAGTTGGATGTTTTTCCCCTTGTAAGTGTTTTTCACTATGAAGAAGTTGAATTCCTTGGATCTCAACTTTAGGATAGATTTGAAGTGATGGATTAGTCTATTCTTAATGATTATAATACTCCAATATACTTATGAAAAAAAATCAATGATACTAATTATGTAATGAATAGTATTATATCTAGTATTATCCTTAATAAATCACCTTATGAATTTTTAGAAGTAAGAAATCCTAAAGATACATATTTAAGAGTGTTTGAATGAAAAAAATTTATCATAAGAACCAATTATTTTTGGTAAAAGTCAATTGTGATTCAGATAATAGAGTATTTTTGGTTTATTTAATAAATAATAAAGTATACGAGTTTTATAAAAATAACATTAGTTGGTTAGGAATCATTACATGTTAAATTTTATGGGAATGTATTTTTAATAAATATATTATTCTATATCAGATTGAAGATGTCTTTATATAATTCACATTGTATAATTCTCATCCTATTGAGAGAGTGATTGCAAGAGAGTATTTATATTTGAGTGAGAAACTAAGACATAAAAACCAATATACTAGAGAACTCTTAAATATCACCCCCACTGATGTAGTCATTGGATATTTAGACTCAAGTATTAAAAAAAGTAATGTTGTGAGAAACATATGTGAGAAAACTCCTTTTATATGTCATATTGTTCCAAATTATGTTTATGAATCATTATAATATCCCAGTTTGATCATTTCTAAGAGAGTAGAGTAAAAACATCACTGTGAACAAGATTTGGTAATTTTTGAGTCCTATTTATTAAATTCAAGTAATTATAAATATGTGTATTTTTAATAAAATTCTTGATGAATCTAGATATATTTTCAAAAATAAATCATTTTATATAGATCAAGATATAGTCAATAAAAAGGTTTGAAATACTGAGAGACTTTTTCAAAAATTTATATGTTGGAATAAATCAAAATTCTCTTAACCTAAGATGCTCATATGTGTGTTATGTTGTAATGCCCCGACCCCAGTTACCTAGAGTCAGTGCATTATTATATAAAATTTTCATGATCACAAAAGATTAAGTCTCAAAAGACCAATTAGTTTAGTACCCATGGAAGTAGTATATACATTCATATGGTTTATATTACATCATAAAATGAAAAACTATAAAAAAATTGTTTCCATGGACCACAATCATATCCCCTCATACTATCTCTGTAGGTCAGTCATAAAATAATTCTTCGCATCCTGGGAAAAATAAAACATAGAAAGGTGTTAGCTTAGATGCTCAGTAAGGATAACAATATTGCGGAAACTTTCATAAACAAGCATAAACATTTAAGGCAATGTATAAGACTAAAACAAAAGCCTTTTAAACTTGGACTTCAGTATAATATGGAAAAGATAAAATCAAATAATTCCATTTACTTACTCACATGGATATTCTACTAGTCGAATAATCACATGCAATATCAGTAGCCACTTTCATAATGATGGAATGCATAATTCCAGACTTTCCTAACCACATAGTCAAGGCCTTGTGCCAAGACTACAAATAAGATTTTTTCAAGGCCTTATGCCAAGACACTAGTTTGTGTCATGAGACCTACCGATGCATCGAGGAGCTATAGTGGGCTCCACCCATCACATACTAAGTCCAATGCATTCTTTATATGAAAATTTTTAAACATAACATAAACATTCGTATTAAAACTAGCATAAGAAATGTCAGTACTTTATACATAAACTATGAATGGTGTAAAAATAACACATCCATAGTCAAACATATCACACAAACATCAATACAATATGGATGTTTTGTATCATAATAAATCAACTTCAAATAATCTTAAAATCCATCAAAGGATGCTGACATAGATGAAATCAAAACCTTTTTTAGAGAAATATTTATTTCTATTTTGAAATAATTTAAAATTAATATAATTATAAAAGAAAACATTTATTTTGGAAATATTATTATATGATTTTAAGGGAATATTTGATGATGTTATAATGGCGGAAAATAGCCGCACACGTCTTATAAGTTAAAAAACATTCTTACCTTAAAAAGGTCATAAGGTAACTTATTTGGAAAAAGACAGAAAGATTCCTTTCAACCCATTTTATAAAAAGTCAAACAAGGGTATAAAATACTTTAATCCATAGTCTAGTAAATAGTAAAAATGTTTTAGAATATAATTTTAAGAAACATTGATGCGGATGATAAAGAGGTCTCATTAGATACTTACGTAAAAACAACCTCGGATAATGGAGAGATTGTAGAATTAACCCTTACCTTGTGATTTTCCTTGGTTAAGGGTAGGTTAAACTCCTGTATAATGGTGAAATAGTTGTTATTAAATTATACAAGAATAATGTACATTAATATGATATCATATATGATCTTTTAACATTGCTTTGTTAATAATATCATAGTATTATCGTTGTTTCGGGTGTTAACGGATTCATTTTTCTTTATATTATTTATTATGTGAGTCATATTTGTTATGGATGGGATGTAACTTATTCATATCCAGAATTATATCAAGTATTTAAACATTATTTTTAATCATTTAATGAAAATTAGTCTTGAATGGATACGATGGGGAATGAATCCCATCGCGTTCATGGAGACAGTAATCCGTACGTTTGCACGAGCGACAATATCATTATTTTGATATTAAAATAATATATAATTGGATGTTATATATTATATACAGAATCATTATCATGTTATTTTTATTATTTACATCAATTACACATCATTATTATACCCATCCAAAAAATAATGTATTGAATAACAATTACACCACGACGTGGAGACGCTAAGTCGTACGTACGCACATATGGTGACATGTCATTCAAAGTATGGATAGAATAATGAATTTGGTTGTAACATATTTGTAATAACATCACTGTATATAGAAGATACTGTAGTTATTATTTATGAGTGGAAACAACAAAGATAAAGGAAGTGGAAGAAGAAAGGAACTTGAAAGAGGTGATTAAATATTTACCTCTTCTTCGGGTTCTTCCTTTTGATTTGATCAAAAGGGATCCTTAGGTTGGCTCTATAACTAAAATAATGCCTCTATAATTAAGGGAGGATAGTTGAGAGGGTATTTGGTCAGTGGTTGGACAAGCCAAATGGCATTGACGGTGTGAATTAGAGAGAAGGGGGAGTGCCCTTTTATAAGAGGGGTGAGGGGCACCTTAGGAAAAGATAGAAATATTATTTTATAATATAAAAAATTTCGGTTTATTATGGATAAAAAATGGATTATTTAAATTATAAGGAGACGATGGGTCTAAAACCACTCAACCAATAGGTTTTAGACAGGTTTGAGTCACCATATTAACTTTATCTTTTAGATTTAACTCTTAGTTAAATAGTTTGACATTTACCATGTCTATTTGTATTTTTATATTATATGGTTAATTAACTTACTATATACTTCCAAGAGAACCCCAAGTGGTTCATTAATGATACACCTATAATTTTATAAGTCCTTTTTCCGAAAATTATATTTTTAGGAATATAGTATCAATTAATAATATAATATTTGTTTTAAAAACTCTTTTTTGTCAATTTTGACACTATTTGGTATTTTGTTTTTTCTAAATTCATAACTAAATTATTACTTCAAAAAAAATTCATATAACCAACCCTAGTATGTCATATTAACCTATAAAATTAGTGTAATTCATAAAAAGTCTCAAATTGCATTTATTTGGATAGTTATAATATAAATTATTTTAATATTTTATTAATTAGGTAATTACTACATCATCATTGTGTCGTAAATAAATTAAATTATTTAATGTCTAAAAAATATAAATAAAATACCCTTATGTTGGAAATATTTTTATCTTTCTAATGAATATTTATAGTCTAATTTATCTTATGTATAACTCTATATTAAAAATGTTTTATTTATTGAACTTTGATTTTAACTCTTTTAACTCTTCTTTAAATAAAATAATAATAAGTGTCCTAATCTAATCCAAGTGAACCTAAAGGATCATATTTTATTCCTAAGGTTTTTTTTGGTCAAATTCAACTTATCCAACAGAATTAGGACACATGTTATGGTAATAATAATATCATGTTTACCCTTAAATACCCTATTTACTTTTAACCGTGGTAAATAAAAGTAAAAAGTTACTATTCACCAAAAATTATTTTTATCTTATTGAACCACATTTTTCTTACTGATATCAACTCTGTCTCTTGGATTTTTGTAATTCTACTCACAGAAGCGGTAAAATTAAGTTTTATGTGAATTTTCAAATTCTCTTAGGAGGTCGGTAAAAGACGTTGAAAAGTTCAATAAAATTTTTATATATCAAAAATTATTATAAATTGACTCTAATGAATTACATTGAACTTATATAGATATTATGTATCTATTTTGACCTAAAATAAATTTAAATAAAATAAATAATTATTTAAATAAAAATTTGGTTTTAAACTATAACTTAGTGTTTTTCACTATTCATCAAAATTGAAAGTTTTCAGAAAAATACCCAAAATTCACCCTAAGATAATTTCGATATTCCGAATCTAAAAATGAAATTCATTTTGAATGATAAAATTTATAAAATTTCAAAAAGTGGCTATTACTTTTCATAATGGATAGTTTGATTGGTTTTGGTGTGTTAGAACTCGAAGTTGCGTACAACACACGCTATTGTATTATTCAATGAGAAGTGTAACATGGAAGCTTGGGGTGTTACATTCTCCCCTCCTTCAAATAATTTCGTCCTCGAAATTTCAAGAATATTACTGTATAAAAAAACTCGGGTGGTTCTTCATCATAAGTTCCTTGGGTTCCCACATTGTCTCTTCCATCTTATGGTTTCCCCATAGAAATTTTATCAGACGAGTCGTCCGGTTTCTCAGCACCTGTTCTCTTGTATCAAGAACTTTGACAGGATCTTCTCAATAAGACAGATCGAGTTCTAGTTCTAATTCCTCATAGGTGAGTACATGCGTTGGGTCAGGCATGTATTTTCTCAACAGTGATACGTGGAATACATCGTTAACTTTGGAGAGACTTGGCGGCATTGCCAAAAAGTAAGCTAAAACCTCAATTTGTTATCGAATTTTGAAAGGTCTGATGTACCTGGGACTCAATATACTCTTCTTACCGAAACGTATAACACCCTTCCATGGAGATACCTTCAATAAAACACGATCTCCTACCTGAAATTCCAAATCCTTCCTTCGGTTGTTAGCATAGCTCTTCTACCTAGTTTGAGATGCCTGGATGTGGTTTTCAATTACATTCACCTTTTCCATCGTTTCCTCCACAAGTTTTGGGCCTACGAGTTTTATTTCAACAACATCATCCCAACAGGTTGGTGTGTGACATCTCTTTCTGTATAACGCTTCATATGGTTTCTTCTGAATATTTGAATTGGAGATATTGTTATAGGAAAATTCTACCAGAGGTAAATATTGATCCCACATACCTTGAAAGTCAAGTGAGCATGATCTCAACATGTCTTCCAAGGTTTGAATAGTCCATTTTGATTGTCCATCAGTTTGGGGGTGGTAGGAAGTGCTCAAACGAAGTTCAGTATCCAGGGCTTTCTGAATACTTTTCCAGAATCTTGATGTAAAACATGGATCGCGATCAGAAACAATCGATAGGAGTACTCCATGAAGTCTTACAAATTCATTAATATATAGTCTTTCTAGACATTCAAGTGGTAAATATTCTCTTATATAAAGAAAATTCTCTGACTTGGTAAGACGATCAACAATGACCCATATTGCATCGTTCCTTCTAGAAGTCTTTTGTAGTCCCATGAAAAATTCCATCATAATATTATCCCATTTCCACTCAGGTATGGGAAGAGGTTGCATGACTTCTCCAGGCCGTTTCCTTCCAGCTTTCACTTGTTGAAAAACTATACATCTTGACAAAAAAACAGCAATCTCCCTCTTCATGTTGTCCCACCAAAAATGTTCCTTCAAATCTCTATACATTTTGGTGCTCCAAGTGTGTATAGAGAAATCGGAACTATGAGCATCATCCAACAATTCCCTTTTTAGATCGGGTATATTGGGAACACAAAGTTTCTTCCCAAATATCAAAATTCGATCTTCATACACTAAGTCTCTCAATCTCCCATCATTCACATCTTTAATATTCTTTTTAAACACTTCATCACTGGTCTGAGAACCCTTTATCCTTTCTAGTAAATATGGTTTGGCAACCATTTGAAAAATCATGGATGTTTCACCTTCCATGGTTATTCCCATATCCATCTTTACTAGATCCATGTACATAGGATCCTTTTCAACTCTCATCTTATTCAAAACTCCATGATTCTTTCTAATCAAAGCATTTTCCACCTTATTTTCCTTCCCCAGGTACTAGTGTATAGTGAAATCATAATCCTTGAGTAGTTTAAGCCATCGCCTTGGCCTCATGTTGAGTTATTTTTGTGAGAAAATATACTTCAAACTCTTGTGATTGGTATATATCTCACATTTTTCACCATAGAGATAGTTTCTCCAAATATTCAAAGCAATGATTACAGCTGCTAACTCAAGATCTTGAGTAGGATAGTTTTTCTCATGAATTTTTAGCTGTCGTGATACATGGGAAATAACCCTATCATTCTGCATAAGAACACAACCAATTCCTTTCTTTGAAGCATCACTATAAATAAAAAACCTCATCATTCCCCGATGGTATAGTCAATATAGAATCATTGACTAATATTCCCTTCAGATCATCAAAACATTCTTCACACTCTTTTGTCTAAACAAATTTAACCCCTTTTCATGTGAGCTTTGTTAATGGGTTAGCCAACTAGGAAAACTTTTGGACGAAACGTCGATAATAACCTGCTAAACCAATAAAACTGTGTATCTCAGTTATACTCATAGGTGTTAGCCATTATTGGATTGCCTTGGTCTTAGAAGGATAAATAGAGATTCCATCCTTAGAGACAATATGGCCAAGAAAATAAATCTCTTGAAGCCAAAATTCACACTTGCTAAACTTCCCATATAATTTGTGTCTTCTAAGAGTCTTTAGGATAATGCACAAGTAATTTTCATGATCTTAAAACTTTTATAATATACCAAGATATCATTAATAAATACCACTACAAAATCATCGAGATATTCCTTGAAAACTCTATTCATTAGATCCATGAAGATAGATGGTGCATTGGTCAATCCAAAAGGCATTACTATAAACTCGAAATGCTCGTATCTGGTTCAAAATTCTATCTTCGGAATGTCTTCCTTCTTCATGCACAACTGATGGCATCCAGATCAAAAATTAATATTTGAAAACTATTGAGCTCCATGAAGTTGGTCTAATAAATCATCAATGTGAGGTAGGGGATACTTGTTCTTTATTTTTATAGCATTGATCTCTCTGTAGTCAATGTACAACCTCAAAGATCCATCATTCTTCTTAACAAAGAGGATAGGGGCTCCCTATGGAGAAACACTAGAGCGAAAAAATCACTTATTACTCAATTCCTCTAGTTGTTTCTTTAGTTCCACTAATTCCACAGTGGCCCTTCTATAAGGGGTCTTCGATATGGGCCTTGAACTAGGAATTAAATCAATGGAAAACTCAATTTCTCATTCTGGAGGATGTCCAGGTAAATCTTCTGGAAACATATCAACATATTCTTTCACAATAGGTACATCTTCTATTTGAACATTCCTTTCATCACCCATAGTTATTTCATTCTCTTCCTCCCCAATAATTGAATGTAGTAGAGCTACTGGGGTGGATCTAGATAAGAATCTGGTGGTGACGATTCTACTCTAAAGATAAGGTGTTCTTTATTGTCATCATCAAAAATAGTAACCTTCTTCTTCTTACAATAAATTTTTGCATCATGGTCTGAAAGACAATCCATACTGAGGATTATATCAAATTTTGTGATGGGTATGATGATGGGATCAGCAGATAAAGAACCTTTATATTCCCTAATGGGAACTGATTCACAAAACGTTGTTGTGATGATGCTTCCCTTAGGAGTTTTGACTGACATCTCCCTTGTTAAATCAAATTGGAAATATCTAATTTTCTTAGAAAACTGGGAAGATATGAAACAATGCGATGATCCAGAATCAAATAAAGCATTTTCTAAACTTGAGGAAACCATTAAATTACCTGCCACCACGTCTTTCAGAGCTTTAACCTCAGCAATAGTGATAGAATAAGCTTTGACTTGATCCCTTGGCCTTTTCTAAGGTAAGTTCCCCTGACGCATCAGATATTCATTTTTATAATTCCCCCTTTCTCTACAATTTTAGCATTCAACATCGACAGCCTCTTTCTTCACCTTGCAATCACAAGCTTACGGGCCTTTTTCACCACACTTCTAACAGACTCCCATTCCCTTCAGGAAAGTACCAAGGTGTTTCTTCCCACATTTACTGAAGGATGGATATTCAGCTCTTCCCTTCTTCCCCTTATTTCCATTTCTAGAGTGTTCATCAAATCTCTTCTTCTCTTTCTTTTCTTTAAATTCGTAAGACTTAGAGAATTATTTTTCTATCTTGATATCACATGAGAGAATATCTTCATACGATGAGAAGGATTGTGAGACTAATGCTCGATGGAGAAATGGTTTTAACCCATAAAAGAAACAATCAATATTACTTATTGGGTTACGTATATAATCTATTTCATGCCTTGCTAACCTTGTAACGTTAGCTTCAAACTTTGCGACATTCTCATCCTTCTTTTGGCTCAGACTCATAAATTGCCTTTCCAAATATACTCGATGGTCACGAGGAAAGTATTTTTCTATGAAAATATCTTTAAACTCGCTCTATTTCATATTTGATACTTTGTCATCTTCCTTTGTGTTTTGAATCAATGACCACCATTGATCAGCATCTCCAGTAAGGAGGTAAACTACCATGACAACTTTTTCCCTTTTGCTAATCCCCAAGGCGTGGAATATTTTTTCAATGGAATTTATCCATTGCTCGGCTACTAGTGGATTTGTACTCCCATTGAATGTTGGTGGTTGTTTCCTCATGAATTGATCTAACATTAATCCTCCACGTTGCGGATCAGGGTGCTCCATACGGGTAAGGTTATTATTCATAACCTGAGTGAGTTGTCCCAACATAGTGATAAGTTGATCAGCACCAGTTGTATCACCAGCTCCACTATAATTATCTTGAGCAGGAGGGAAATCCCTACATGGAGTGTGTGCATTGATATGGTTTCCATTCCTTCCACTAGGTGCCATTTCTAAACAATGGCATAAACTATATTAGTTTATGAATCAAAATACATAATTCCAAACTTGTAAAACACTTAACATAAATTGAGCAGTTTATGGATATAATCCATAATCATACAAAAAATGTTTTCTTTGAGGATTTATATACTCATAAACTCTTCATAATGGTTTGTAAAGAAAATTATAATTATCCTAAACATATCCCTTGGGAGTATCGTAACCAAGAGTGAAACAGGGCTCGTTGTCGTGTACCAGGATACCCCGGGTCAAGCCCGGAACTTCTTGTCGGAGTTTTCACTCCTAGGTACATTTGTACCAGATCCACCTCTACCTGCTCGTATCCATACATAGATGTATTGCTTGAAACACATAGAAAATCTCTACAATACCAAAATTCTAAGAAGTTATTCTATATTAATCCTCAAAGTCTATCTTAGGGCAATGTGCTCTAATCAGAGTCTATCTAAATCTAGTTTCCAAGGTTAGTACTAAACTTCCTCTGATACCAACTGTAACGCCCTGACCCCAGTTACCCAGAGTCAGTGTATTATTAAATAACATTGACATGATCACAAAAGATCAAGTCTCGAAAGACCGATTAGTTTAGTAGACTTGGAATTACTAGATACATTCATAAGGTTTACATTACATCATAAAATGAAAAACTACCACAAATTGTTTCCATAGACCACAATCATATCCCCTCAGACTATACCTGCAGTTCAGTCATAAAATACTTCTTCGCATCTTGGGAAAAATATAACATAGAAAGGGGTGAGCTCAGATACTCTGTAAAGATAACAATATAGCAGAAACTTTCATAAATAAGTATAAACATTTAAGGCAATGTATAAGATTAAAGAAAAAGCCTTTTAAACTTTAAATTTAGCATAATATGGAAAAGATAAAATCAAATAATTCCATTTACTTACTCACATGGATATTCTACTAGTCGAATAATCACATGAAATATCAATAGCCACTTTCATAATGATGGAATTCATAATGCCAGACTTTCATAACCACATAGTCAAGGCCTTGTGCCAAGACTACAAATAAGATTTTGTCAAGGCCTTGTGCCAAGACACTAGTTTTTCTCATGAGACCTACCGATGCATCGAGGAGCTATAGCGAGCTCCACCCATCACTTACTAAGTCCAATGCATTCCTCATATGAAAAGGTTTAAACATAACATAAAAATTCATATTAAAACTAGCATACAAAATGTCAATACTTTATCTATAAACCATGAATGGTGTGAAAATAACACATCCACAATCAAACAAATCACAAAACCATCAAAACAATATGGATGTTTTGTATCATAATAAATCAACTTCAAATAAGATTAAAATCCATCAAAGGATGTTGACATAGATGAAATCAAAACCTTTTTTAGAGAAATATCTATTTCTATTTTGAAATCATTTAAACATCATATAATTATAAAAGAAAACATTAATTTTGGAAATATTCTTATAATCTTGTAAGGGAAGCTTTGATGATGTTATAATGGAGAAAAATATCTACACCCATCGTATAAGTTAAAAAAACATTCTTACCTTAAAAAGGTCATAAGGTACCTTGTTTGGAAAATGACAGAAAGATTCCATTCAACCCATTTTATAAAAAGTAAAAAAAGGGTATAAATTAATTTAACCCATAGTCCAGTAAATAGTAAAAATGTTTTGGAATACATTTTTAAGAAACATGTATGTGGATGATAAAGAGGTCCTATTAGATACTTACATAAAAACAACCTCGGATAATGATGGGATTGTAGAATTAACCCTTACCTTGTACTTTTCCATGTTTGAGGGTAGTGTAACCTTCTATATATTGGTGAAATAGTTTTTATTAAATTATAAAAGAATCATATACATTAATATGATATCATATATGATCTTTTAACATTGCTTTGTTAATAATATCTTAGTATTATCGTTGTTTCGGGTGTTAACGGATTCGTTTTCCATTATATTATTTCTTATGTGAGTCATATTTGTTATGTATGAAATGTAACTTATTCATATCCAGAATTATATAAAGTCTTTAAACATTATTTTTAATCATCTAATGAAAATTAGTCTTGAATGGATACGATGGGGAATGAATCCCATCACGTTCGTGGAGACGGTAATCCGTACGTACGCACGAGGGACAATATCATTCTTTTGATATTAAAATAATATATAATTGGATGTTATATCATATATAAAGAATAATTATCATGTTATATTTATTATTTACATCAATTACACATCATTATTATACCCATTCAAAAAATAATTTATTGAATAACAATTACACCACGACGTGGAGACGGTAAGCTGTATGCACGGAGGTATGGTGACATGTCATTCAAAGGATGGATAGAATAATGAATTTGGTTGTACCATATTTATAATAACATCACATTATATTGAAGATACTGAAGTTATTATTTAATAATGGAAACAACAAATAAAAAGGAAGTGGAAGAAAAAAGGAACTTGAAAGAGGTGATTAAATATTTACCTCTTCTTCAGGTTCTTCCTTTTGATTTGATCCAAAAAGCTCATTAGGTTGGATTTCTGACTAAAATAAGGCCTCTAGGATGAATTTAGGACAGTTTAGAGGGTATTTGGGCAGGGTTTGGCTGAGCCAAATGGCTTTGAAGTTGTGAATTAGAGAGAAGGGGGAGTGCCCTTTTATAAGAGGGGTGAGGGGCACCTTAGGAAAAGAATGAAATATTATTTTATAATAAATTTATTTTCTGTTTGTAATGGATCAAAATAGATTATTTAAAATCTAAGGTGGGTATGGGTCTAAAAACACTCAACCAATAGGTTTTATACAAGTTTTGGTCACTATATTAACTTTATCTTTTAGATTTAACTCTTAGTTAAATAGTTTGACATTAACCATGTCTCTTTGTATTTTTATATTATATGGTTAATAAACATACTATATACTTACAAGAGAACCTCAAGTGGTTCATTAATGATACACCTATTATTATATAAGTCCTTTGTCCGAACCTTATATTTTTAAGAATATAATATCAATTAACAATATAATATTTGTTTTAAAACTCTTTTATGTCAATTTTGACACTATTTGGTATTTTGTTTTTTCTAAATTTATAACAGAATTATTACTTGGAAAAAATTCATATATCCAATCCTAATATGTCATATTAACCTAGAAAATTATTTTAATTCATAAAAAGTCTCAAATTTAATTTATTTGGATATTTATAATATCAATTATTTTATTATTTCATTAATTAGGTAATTACTACATCATTATTGTATCATAAATAAATTAAATTATTTAATGTCTAAAAAATATAAATAAAATACCATTATGTAGGAAATATTTTTATATTTATAATGAATATTTATAATCGAACTTATCTTCTGTATAACCCTATATTAAAAATGTTTTAGTTATTAAACTTTGATTTTAACTCTTTTAACTCTTCTTTAAATAAAATAATAATAAGTGTCCTGGTCTATTCCAAGTGGACCTAAAGGATCATATTTTATTAATAAGATTTTTTTTGGTCAAATTACACTTATACAATAGAATTAGGACATGTGTTAGGGTAATAATAATATCATTTTTACCCTTAAATACTCTATTTACTTTTAACCGTGGTAAATAAAAGTAAAAAGTTACTATTCGCCAAAAATTATTTTCATCTTATTGAACCACATTTTTCTTACTAATATCACCTGTGTCTCTCGAATTTTTGAAATTCTACTCACAGATGCTGTAAAATTAAGTTCTATGTGAATTTTCAAATTCTCCTAGGAGGTGGGTAAAAGACGGTGAAAAGTTCAATAAAATTTTTATATATCAAAAATTATTATAAATTGACTCCAATGAATTACATTGAACTTATATAGATATTATGTATCTATTTTGACCTAAAATAAATTTAAATAAAATAAAAAAAATATTTAAATAAAAAATTGGTTTTAAACTATAACTTAGTGTTTTTCACTATTCATCAAAAATTGAAAATTTTCAGAAAAATACCAAAAATTTACCCTAAGATAATTTCGATATTACAAATCCAAAAATGAAGTCCATTTTGAAAGATAAAATTTATAAAATTTCAAAAAGTTGGTATTACTATTCATAACGGCCAGTCTGATTGGTTGTGGTGTGTTAGAACTCGAAGTTGCGTACAACACACACTATTGTATTATTCAAAGAGAAGTGTACCGTGAAAGCTTGGGGTGTTACATAACTCATATTAGATGGATTTGAAGAGTGATTTCCAAAATATATTTATTTCAGTGTATTTACTTATGAAATATCCACCATGTTTTGAATATTATAGTTAATCTCATTATATGTATAAGTTAACAAGGGCCTTATAATGACTAGAAAAATCCCCATGAGAATAGTATTAGAGGCAGTAAATTTTTTATTTTATAGAATATTTTTGATAAAGGAAAATTTGATCATACATTTCTCATAAATTGATTTTCTAATGACATATTTATTTTATAGATATATGTGGATAAAATCATCTTTAGGTAATCAAATCAATCCCTCTATAATGAGTTCTATAAATTGATGGAACATAGAACACTTTTTACATTGTTTTCATTCATTTTTTAATATTTTTTTGTTTATTTTCCTTGTAAATATTTTGTAAAATTGCAATAAATGATAATTTAGTGATTTGGGGAGCTTAATTGTTCAACTCAACTAAAAGTTATGAATTTCATTAATATTTTTTATTTTGTGATTTGATGTTTATGATAGATAATTTTATTTTATTTTAATAAATTCATTGGAGTTTTTTATATAATAATAAGTTCCATTGGAATAGAGTATCGTGTATTTGATCTTAAGGGTGTATTCCATGGCCAATATTGATTGTGCTGAAAAATTAACAAGGTGTTTCTTTTAATTATTCCTCATATAAAACCATAATGCAGTGTCACACATATGACATAGTTTTGAGCCTCAATACGCACTAAAAAGTCCCTTAAATGTAACAAGCATTGAGATACTATATGTTAGGGAATTTTGACCATTATAGTGGCATAGTCTTAAGAAGTATAACATATCTTTAAGGTCCAATATAGGAAGACTCCAAAATCCAATTTACTCTAAGGAACAAACGATGACTAAATACTAACTCTAGTAACATCTGGGTTTATTCATAATACTATGTTAGTGATCTAACATATAGTTAATTATGTAGAATAATAAATTTTCACGTACAACACCTATAATCACCATACCATTGTAGAATTTTTATCCTTAAAATGGTAAATTTCAAAAGAGATGAGAAGATAAAAAAGATCCTATATATAATCTAAAGTCCACATCACTTACATGCATAGCTTCAGGGGACCAAAAATATTCCCTCATACCAATTTCTTAACCAAATTGGTAAAGGCCTTAAGAAACCATCCACATTGAGATGGATTCTTAATAGAGGAGTGGAAATGATATCACAAAGCATTAGTGTTTAAATTAATTTTTATCCAAGAAGTAAATTTCATTGTCAAAGTGGAAGAATCTCTTGCATATCAAATTCTATGTGGTAGTGAACAACAATGCAATGATAATGGAAGATCGAGAGATATATATATAGATAAGAGATAGAAATAGAGTCATGGGGTTCCTCTATCCTCTATATAGGAAGAGGAGGCCCATGGGAAAGAGGGAGAATTCATATAAATAAAAGGATGTTTCTAAGAGTTACCATAATATATAGGATAACTTCTCATATCAGAAGGATCTAGCTAAATTATTCACAATTTACAGATCAATATTTCTCCCTTACATTTATTTTTTGTATCTAACTATTTTTTCCTGGGTTTCTTCTTTATATATATATGGGATTTGGTTATTAATTGATTTTTCATTTATTAACTTACCATTACCATTTCTTATGTGATTCAATATAATTTCATAAATCCAATTTTTATGGATAGTATAAGGATTCATAGTGAATGTGAGCAATATGGAAAAGGTGAAAGCTCATATAAACAACTGAGAATTTGAACTATTCTACTAGGTAGTGTCCAGTGAGGGTAGTGTTAAAAAGATATTTATTCTTGAAAAAAGAACATTAGGTGGATCATTATTTCAGTTGAATTGGGTAGTATAGAGAGGAGACACTTGACAAAAATTTGATTGATAACTATACTAGTATGAGGCTAACAAACCTGAATTGAATACTCAACTGATATAGGTAGTGGAAGAACTCAAAAACAAGGAATAAAGAACTCCTTATTACTATTTAAGTGATACAGTAAACCTTATGAGGACATTACTCTTCATTTGAATGGGCTAGAAATATCTCGAGAGAGTATTCATCGGTGCATGGTGGTTGTTTCTCATTACAATGCATGAACCGTTAGACAACATTAGTGATTTTAGTTATTTTCCATTTTCCATTTTTATGTGTTTTCCAATTTGAATAATTTGAATTCCATGGATATCAAATCCATTCTATTTTTCAAGATAAGTTATATATTATGCTTGATGAATATAATTTTCTAATATACTTATGTAAAATAGTTTTAAATACTACTTATTATGGAATAAATTGGATTATACCTAGGCCTAGCCTTAATAAATAACCTTATGAATTTTGGAAATAAATAAATCCTAAATATGGATATTTAAATGTGTTTTAATGAAAAAATTTTATCTTAAAAACCACGAATTGTTTGGACAAATTCAATTTTAAGCTTGATTAAGGAGTATTTTTGGGTTATTCAACAAATAGCTAAGAAAAAATGGTATATGATAAAATAACATTGTTTTTTGAGGAATACATACATGTTAAATTTTATAAGAAGACATTATTTATTGATCTATTATTGAATATCAGAATGAATTTATATTTGGATAATTCAATTTGGATTATTCACATCCATTTGGGGTCATGGTTGGAAGATAATATATCTATCTAAAGGGGAGTTTATGACTTATAAACAAATAGATTGGATTACTCTTAAATATCCCCCCATTGATAGAGTCATTAGATATTCAGGATCCATTATTTTAAAACCAGTGATTTTTTGAGAAACCTGTATGATCATACTCCTTTCATATCTCGTGTTATTACAAAGGATGTTCCTGAAACATTAGAAGATCCTAGTTTTAGAATTTCAATGAAAGTGATCTTAAACTAATTCACTGAGAACAAGGTTAGAGAATTGGTGAGTCCTATTGATGATATTTTATTGATCATAATAACGTTTATTTTTAATAATAAGCTTGATAAATCTAGGAGGGTTATCAAAAATAACATAAGCTTTATATCTTTGGCATAACTTATAAAATAATGTATGGAATATTGATAAACTTTTGCATCAGTTTCTAGACTGGAAACAATCTAAATTTTTTTATCTTATGATTTCCATATGGGATTCATGTCATATCAGATGGATGCGAAGAGTGATTTTATAAAAATATTTATTTTAGAGGAAGTTTTTATGAAATAACTAGCTAGTTTTGAAAATGAGAATCAATCCCATTATATTAATAAGTTCTCAAAGGCTCTATAAGGACTAGAACAATCCCCTTAGACATAGTATGAGATTCAATCACTTTTTATTTTATAGAATCATTTTCATAAATGTAAATTTATTATTTCCTTATTTAACCATTAATTTTATAATGAAATATTTATTTTATATTAATATTTAAAGAAGTAAGAGTTTGGTGATTTTGGGATCTTAATTATTCAACTCATCTAAAAGTTATGAATTTTTTTGTGAAATTTTTATTTTTTTGATTTGATGTTTTTGGTCAAGAACTTATAGTGACCATAATATTATGCATTGGAGATTAAAGGCGTGTTCCTTCGTAAACGTTGTCTACACTGGTAAATTAAGAAAGTGTTGAATCAAACACTACCTCATATCAACCCCTATGGCAGTGTTACACATCCAATATATTCAGGATCGTAAATGGAAACAAAAAATTCACTTCAATATAAATAGAACTAAAAATCTCTATTTTTATAGAATTCATATCATCACACCGACATAGACTTGATAATCCCAATGTTGAGGGCCAACATTAGAACCATCCACAGGATAATGTACTCTAAGGAACAAAAACTACCTAAACACTTAGTCCAAAACTATTTTTCCCCATTATTAAGGTAACATTAACCATTCAATACATAGTGCATCACTTAGAAGCCTAAATCTACATGTTTATCACTAATAATAATGATACTATTGTGGAATCCTCATCATTATCTTGGGAAAATTTAGAAGATCCAAGAATATGAATTAATGACTTGATATAATATCAGGTCCATGTGGCATACATGCATATATTGAAGGGACTAAAAACATTCCCCCATACAAATTACTAAAACAAATTGGGAAAGGTCTTAACAAACCATCCATGTTGAGATAGATATTGGAGAGCAGAATAGTGTTGAGATTGTAGGGAATGGGTGCTGGAATTAAAGATAACTAAAAAATAATGTTGATTGTACATATTGAATCATATATAGCATATCAAATTCCATGTGGTAGTGATACACAATTAAATGATAAAGGAATGATAGAATATGTCTATATAGAGAAAATAAATTAATATAGCCATGGGGTTTCTCTCTGATTAATAAAGAAAGAGGAGACCCATAGGTAATAAGGAGAATTCATCTAAACCATAAAATATTTTAAAAAGTGAGCCCAAACAAAAGGAGAACCTCTATAATTATTAGAATATTTCCAAAGGCTTATAGAACATTGTTCTTTCATTCTCCATTGATTTCATTTATTATTTTATTGTGGTGTGTCTTGGGTTGTTATTCATATATATTTGGTATTTTTTAACATTTTATTTTTTATTTTTTAACTTAAAACGAATTTTTATTGTGTGATTCATTATAATTTCATAATTCTTATTTAGATGGTTTTTATAAAGATACATAGTGAAGGTGAGTGAAGTAGTAATTGTGGCAGCTCATACAAACAACTGAGTATTTAGACTCTGCTTCTAGGAATTTTCGAGTGATTGTTGGATAAATATGATAGTAAAACATATACTAGGAACATTAGGTAGATATTGTTTCATTTTGTGAGGGTAGTGTTGAGAAGTGACACCCTGCACATGGGTGATTCAAAACTACACTAGTAAGGGGATGACAAACCCAAACTACATACTTAATTGATAGATATAGTGTAAGAACTTAACATCATGGAATGGAGAACTCATTGATTTACTTTAAGTGAGTTAGAAAATATTATAAGGACCTACCTATTTATTTTAATAACCCATGAATATCTTGATAGGGTGTTCTTATGTGCATAGTAGTTATTTATCATTACAATTCATGAATAGTAGGAAGGAATTAGTGATTTTAGTTTGTTTCTATTTTCCCCTTGTAAGTGTATTCCAATCTAAAGAAGTTTAATTACTTGGATATTAACTACAATCTAGGTTTCAAGATATGTCTATGCCTATCTTTAATGATTATAATCTTCCAATATACTTATAGAAAAAAATTAATACTAGTTATTATGTAATGAATAGGATTATTTATAGTCTTATCCTTAATAAATTATCTTATGAATTATGGAAATAAAGAAAGCCTAAATATGGATATTTAAGATTGTTTGAATGAAAAAAAAATTACCTAAAACACCAGGAATTGTTTGGATAAATTTTATTTTGATTCTAATGAAGGATTATTTTTGGTTTATTCATCAAATAGTAAATCATGCATAGTTTATAAGAAAATTCCATAAGTTTTTAAAGAATCATAAGTTGTTAAATTTTATGAGAATAATTTTTTTGATAAATTTATTATTATATATTAGATTGAATATGACTTTAGAGGATTCACTTTATATTATTCTTATCCTATTGAGAGAGTTACTATAAGAGAAGTTAAATATTTTAGGGGGGACTTATACATCTCAACCATTAAATTGGATAACTTTTAAAGATAATTACATTGATAGATTCAATAGAGATTTGGAATCAATGATTTAAATAAATAACTTTTTTTAGAAACATATGTGATCATACTCTTTTTATATCTCATTATTTTCCAAATGATGTTTTTGAATCATTATAAAATACCATTTTGGCTACTTCTATGAATGTTGAGTTAAAAAAATCACCATGAACAAGTTTTGGGAATTAGTGAGTCCTATTGATGATATTTAAGTGATTGGAAATACGTATATTTTTTAAAATTTTCTTTATGAATATAGATATATTATAAAAAATAATGAAAGTTTCGTAGATAAATTATATAGTCAAAATAAAGGCATGAAATACTAAGATACTTTATCATTAGATTTGTGATTAGAAGAAATATAAATTCTCTTAGACTCTGATTCTTAAATGGGTTTGAAGTTATATCATATGGATGTGAAGAGTGATTTTTTGAACAGATTTATTTCAGATGATGTATTTTTAAAATAAACACTTATTTTTTAATAAGATAAGTTTTCTCATTATATATATAACTTAAAAATACTTATAAGTACTGAATCAAGCCTCTTGGGTGTGGTATAAAGTACATTTATTTTTTACTTTATAAAATTATTTTGATAAAGGGAAATATGATCCTACTATATCCATCCATTAATTTTATAATGATATTTTGATTTTATAGGTATATGTTGATAAAATCGACATTGAATACTTGAATTGATCCCTATGTAATGATTTTTCTAAATTTATGGAACATAACACATTTTTTCATTCATTTTTTTAGATTTTTTTGTGTGTGTTATTTTTTAATTTAAAATAGTATTGTAATAAATATGATTTTGGTTATTTTTAGAGATTAATTTTTCAATTCAAATGATGGTTATGAATTTCCTTAAGAATTTTTTTATTTGATATTTATGTTTGAGAATTTGATTTTTTAAAATAAATGAAGGGGTGGTGGTTGAAAAAAATAAATAATGAAACTCAATGGTTGTGTATGATTAAAAGGGATGGCTATGACAATGTCATGGGACTAATATACAATCCATTAGAGATCAAGGGTAAGTTCTTGTCCAGCACTGTCTGGGCCAGCAACTAAAAAAGATTTCATTTGTCACACTACCTTGTATCAACCCCTAAAGAAGTGTCACATGTCTAATGTAGTATAGTTCATTTACATACACTATAAATTCCCCCCAATATCACTATCATTGATATAATTTTTTTAGAGAATTTAGACGATCACAATGGCATAGCCTTTAGAATTCCAACATATCCTTAAGGGATAACATGGGAAACATCCACAAGGAAATATACTCAAATAAACCATCATTACTTTACGAATAACTCTAATGTTATATGCATCCATTCATAAGACTAAATTGGGAATCTAAAATATAGTGCATCACTTAGAAGCCAAAATCTATATGTATATATTCTATAAGCATTGTACCATTATTAAAGAATCATTATTCACATAGGAAATTTCAAAAGATCCTAGAAGATGAATAATATGATTGAGATAATCCCATGTCCATGTGGTTTACATGTATAACTTGAGGGAACCAAAAATATTCCCTCATACCAATTGCTTACCCAAATTGGGAAGACCTTAACAAACCAAACATATGGAGATAGATACTAGGGACAGGAAGAGTAATGAGATCATAGGGTATGGGTGATGAAATTAAGGATTAACTAAAAAGGAAAGTTCATTATCCATATGGAATATTCTCTTATATATATAATTCCAAGGGGTAGTGATCCATAATACAATGATAAAGGAATACCTAGAGATTTATATATATAGAAAAGGAAAAAACAATGTCATGGGTTGCCTATTTGTTCAAAAGAAGAAGATGAGGCCCATGGGAAAGAGGGAGAATTCATATAAATAAGAGGATATTTCTAGGAGTGAACCCAAGATTGCAGGGAACTTCTATATTCTTTATTATAAATCCAAATTCTATATAGATTACTGAGCATTCTTTCTTACTTAATTTCAATTTTTTTATCTTATTGTGTTTTGTACCTAGTTATTCTCTATATATATGTGGGATTTAGTTATTAATTGATTTTATATTTATTAACTTACCATGATTGTTTCTTGTGTGATTTAGAATAATTTTGTAATTCCTATTTAGATTTTTAGTATAAGGATGTATGATGAATGTCACTTATTCATAAAATGATGAATCTCAAATAAACAACTGAGTATTTGTACTCTGGTTCTTGGTAATTTCTAGTGAGTGTGGGTAAATATGAGAATTAAACTCATATTAATCACATTACATATATTACTAATTTATTCATTGAGGATAGTGTAAATAAGTGACACCCCAAACATATGTGATTTAAAACAACACTAATAAGGGGATGACAAACCCAAAATAAATACCTAATTAAGAGAGTTAGTGGAATCACTTAACAACTTGTAATAGAGAACTCATTTCTTATCTTGAAGTGAGTTTGAAAACTTTATAATGACCAATGTATTAATTTTAATGAATTAAGAATATCTTGAAAGAGTGTTCATTATTTCATATTGGTGGTTTCTCATTTCAATGCATGAATAGTAGGTAGGCATTGGTGATTTTAGTTGGTTTTCATTTTCACTTTTTAACTATTTTCTACTCTAAAGAAAGTGAATTCCTTGGATATTATCTTTAGGATATGTATCAAGATATGGATTGGAATATGCATAATGATTATAATATTTTAATATACTTCTAATAAAAAAATTATACAACTTATTATGTATTGAATAGTATAGTGACCTATACTTTTCATACATGAATATTACATCTTAAAAGAATATTTAATAAATAACATTGTGATCCATGCTAGAATCGTATAGGTCTAGTGGATCTGGAAATGTGGATACATAAGAAACTTATTCATAAGAGTTCTACATCATCTCCCATTAAGTTATTTATCAATATCACCCCTCTTTAACATGTCATACTTAAATCCTTTCATCATAAAATGGGGAAGAGAAACATAATAAAAGCTGATAGTGAGTGCTTGGTAAGCATAACAAATGGAGACATCAATGATCACCTAATAATATCATGAGAATAAGGGTATGAGAACATGAGATTAAAATTTGAAAACCATACACATCATATCATATATCATGATCTTAAATAATGGAATAAGTCTTGGTATTTCATAAGACAGGGATAATAAAGTAAATAAAGAACATTTCATAACACATAGATTACAAAGGAATCAAAGAACATGAGCCCTGAGAGTATAACATTGGCATAATACATAATTTTGTTTCATAAACATAATCATTGAAAAAGATTATTTACTTAAGTATCACTATCAATACTATCATAGTGGATTGGCTTCACACCCCATTCCATTATATCCTTAGTCAAGGTTCACTCCCAATACTATTTTTGTGAACAAATTCCATTACCGAACTGGGTTCAATCCCCATCACAGACCTTATTATCTTATGAGAAATCCATCTTTATCCAATGAATTTGAGGGATATATAATTCTGGTCCCACCCTCACATAATTAAAATCATATATATGTATTCCATTATATCATAAAATATTCATCATATCATAACCCATGGAAAATAAATTGCTTTTATAAACATTTAAATATTTCATCCTAGAATAACCCATGGAAAACAAATGGGTTTCATAAAAATATTTTCAACATAATCATAAAACATCAATAGAAATAATAAGGATGGAATCATTGGATCATATCCCCAGTAAAGATTAAGTAACATCAAAGGATGTTATCTTAGATGAGAAATTCCTTTAAAAGGTCTCTCTAATCTTTCTTAAGGAAAATACTCCTTTCATTTTGAAATCACTTATTTAAAATAATAAAATCCAAATAATTATGTAAAAAATTATTTAAAATTAACCATTGAAACTTTTATAGTAATCTTTAAAGAATTTAGTGTCCATGATATAAGGAAATTTTTTCATGTCATGTACATTAAAATAGAGACTCCCTTCACATTTTTTATAAAAATCCAAAAGTACCTCATTTGTAAAATGAAGAAAAGATTCATTTTAAAAAAAATAAAAATTAAATCATGTGTAAAAATTAATTTAAAAAATTATATAATTATTTTAATAATATTCTTGAAAACATTTTTAGAAAACATGGATATGGAAGAAAAAGTTTTTTTGTCCATAAATAAAAATTATATTGGATTTCCTTAAAAATATTCCTTCAATAAATTGAATAATTAAAGAGATGAAAATGAAATTAAAACATGTAATATCTATATATTACTATATGAGAGTAAAATAAAAGGTATTATTAAGAGTTATTTCATAAAATTTCATCATCAAAAACTTGATAATAAACAATCTTAATAAATAATGAGATTGTAACATAAATCTCTTACTACTTTGGTAACTTTTGAATCATAAGACCCAGAAAATAATAAATTGAAATGAAAAATTAAATATCATTAATATAAGTATATTCATGGTATATATTTCAAAAATGGTTATATATTCACATTATAAAAGAATATAGGTTCATAACATAAAATATGTCTCAAAGAAGACAATTTGAGATGATAAACATTTACATTTTTTCAAATCTCTGAATCAAAATATCATAAAATAGAGAACTATTTATGGATTTTTAAATCACAATAATTTTAGGATAAGAATAAAAAAATAATTCATGGGAAATATATATGCCACATAAAATAAATAAGTGGTGAATATGTCATGTGTCTCACAAAAATAAAAGTGAGACAAAATTTTCAACACCCATTTATTAATAATTTCTTATTAAAATCATCATTTTTAGGTGTTAAGTGTTTCATTTTTCAGGGAAGTTTTTGCTCTGATATTATGGTCCTTGTACTTTGATCATGATTACATAATTTATAAAATTATAACCCTAATATATATATAATATATATTCATTATATATATATTATTAGATTCATCCATAAAATATAAAGATTGATAAATAAATTACACTATTTATAGGGAAGGTTGGTCATGCGTACACATAAATGTTGTTTCCATTTTTCGGTGAATGGAATGAAATAAAGATAAATAATAATTCACATTTATATAATTCTATTAATAGAATAAATAAAATATATATTTATTAAATCCATCATTATAAAATTTCAAGTAAAGTTGTGATGAAAAACGAATTACACTGTTATGTGGAGTTGGTAAGTTGTACGTACGCAAGAGTGATGTTTTTGATTTCTGTAGGATGGAATGAAGGTTTATAGTGGTTGTTTAATCATCATAATGACAATTAAGTATATTTAATATACTGAATTAATTATTTTAGAATGTATACCATGGACTTAGTAGAGTTAGAAGAAGAAATAAAATTGAAAATACTTGTTTAAGAGTTATTCCTCTTCATTGAGAAACCTATTTTGGCTTAAACCTTAAGCCTCGAAGGGATGGTATTTTTTTTAGAAAATAAGAAATAGTATGTTTCAAGTAATATAGAATGATATTAGGGTATGTATTTTCTGAGATATAATGTTCAAACATAGTGAATAATGAAGTAGAGTTTGTTCCCTTTTAAAAGTGAGGGAAGGGGTACCCTTGGAATTAATTAAAGTATTGAACTAATATATATATTGATTTTTATAATAAAGTAAATAAAAAATGACATATATAATATAAAGGATTATTAAAATTCTAGATACTCTCATAAAATAAAATTTGAACAAGTTTAGGTAATTTTTTATCCCTTATCTATTTTTTTTACCCCCATTGACCCTTTTGACAATTATCGCAATATCAAAGTTTTCTACTCTTTAAGGGCCATGGATGTTACCATAAAAAAATTGACCCGTAAATGGAACATATTTTGTATTTTAAACCATATCAAATTAACTTGGATGAATATATGAATTTTAGGAATTTTAAATAATTTAAAATATTGTTTATTGTTAAATGTCATTAATGTCATTTTTGGAACTATTCATTTACTTTGACTTTAAATTCATCAAGAAAGTAATGGAATTCAAATATAAACCTTTAAAACATCCCCAATATGTTATATTTATCTATAAAATCCATGTAATTTAATAATTCAACCAAATTATATAACTTTTAATATTTTATAAAATTAATTATTTTATTTTTATATTAATTGAATAAATATTGTGTCTGTATTATGTAAGAATTTAAGTTAATTATTTAACAACTAAAAATTAATAATAAATTACTATGATAAAAAATTAATTAATATTTAGAATAAATAATTAGAAAAAAAAATAAACTCTTTTATCCTTATGAAAAATTAATAGTGATATTAAAGTCAAGAGCGTGACATTTTGTATTTGATATTTTTTTTAAAATAATATAAAGGTAATAATCCTAGAAAAATGGAAACAAGTGGCCATATTTTCAATAATTGGATGAGAATGATAAAAATTAACTCATAAAATATGAAAAATAAAATCATTAGTTAAATTTTAAAGCATTATCCCAAAGTTTACACTCTGTTTTACTCATTTTACCCTTACAATGGTGAAAAATATTTACCATGGTCGCTATTCGTAATTTTCTAAAAACAAAATGGATCCATTTACCAAATATGAACCTCATGGTTCCAAATAAGGGATCTATTTTTCATGAATCAATTAATATAAGTGGTATAAATTAATTTTAAAATAAGTGTGCAAAACCCATCAAAACTATTTTTAGAAAAATTTATATTTAAACAAAAAACTGGAATTATTTTTATTCCATTTATAGTAAAAAACTTTATATATATATTAAAAAAATTATTTAATATAATATATTTTCATTTAATTAATATAATTCATCAATAAAGATTAATATAATTTATTCAAATAAAAACACATTGTGTGCATAAAAACTATTTTTCATATAAACATCTCTATTTACCTTTAAACATATTTTATTTTCATTTCTAAATATTTTATAACAAATTAATTTATTTTATACATATAAAAAATCATAATTTATTTATCCCTATTGATACCCTCCAATCCAATGAATGGTGATAACTATCACATTAAATAATAATATTTCAATAGTATAATGTGATTCATTTGAACTCTGTGTTTCGTATAAATCAATCTATTAAGTAAATAAAATTTATTTATAGAAAACTATATCATAAAAACTAAAGGTGTTAAAAATAATATTATATCTAGGAATATCCTTAATAAATAACCTTATGAATTATGGAAATAAATAAATCATAAATATGGATATATAAAGTGTTTAAATGGAAAGTTTTTATCTTAAATCATGAGTATTACTTGGATAAATTCAATTTTGAGTCTAATGAATGGGTATTTTTGTGTTATTCAATAAATATTAAATCATATATGGTTTATAATAAAATAAAATTGGTTTTTGAGGAATCATTACATGGTAAATTTTCTGAGAAGATGATTTTTGATAAATTTTTTATTCTAGATCAGATTTAAGATGTCTTTGTAGATTTAACTATGGATTATTATCATCCTTTTAAGAGATTGGTTTGAAAAGAAGATTTATATCTAAGGGGGGATGGATAATTCTTAAATATCACCCCATTGAGTGAGTCATTAGATATTTGGACTCAATTATTTAAACAAGAAATGTTATGAGAAACATATTTGAGCATACTTCATTCATATCTGACGTTATTCCAAATGATGTTTTTGAATCATTATAAGATCCCAATTTAGTCATTTATATAAAATTATATTTAAACTGATTCTTGAGGAATAAGGTTTGGGAATTGGTGAGATCAATTAATTATTGTAAATTGATTAAAATTAATTATTTTTTTAATAATAATATTAATGAATCTAGATATATTTTTAAAAATAAATAAAGGTTCATATATCAATTATAAAATCTAGAAGAATGTGTGAAATATTAAAAGTATTTTTCACCAGTTTCTAGATTGGAATCAATCTAAATTCTCTTATCCTATGATTCTCATATAGGTTTTAAGTCAAATCTAATAGATGTGAAGAGTTCCTTCTTGAACATAACAATTTTAGAGTATGTGTTTGTAAAATTTCTACCCAATTTTGAACATGATAAGTAATACAATTATATATATAGGTTAACAAAGGCTTTATAAGGAATAAAAAAATTTCATTTTATTTATTATGAGAGACATTCAATTTTTTATTTTATATAATCATTTTGATAAATATAAGTTTGATCTTTCCTTATTCATCAAGTTATTTTCTATGACATCTTGATTTTATATATATAAGTGTACAAAATAATCATTGGATCCTCAAACAAATCCCTCTATATTGAGTTTTGTAAATTTATGGCACAAAACACATTTTTTATTGTATTTCATTTATTTTTCAGTATTTTTTTGTACTTTCCTTTTAAAATTATAAAAATATTATAAGAAATAAGAGTTTAGTGATTTTGAGAGATTAATTTTCACATTGACTGAAAGTTATAGATTTCAATAAGGATTTTTTTAACTTTTTAGATTTGATATTTATGGTTGGGAGTTTTATTTTATTTTTGTGAATAAATATAGTGGATATGGTTTAGTAAGAATAAATAATAAAACTCAATGGATATATATGATTAACACAAAGTGTTATGATAGTATCAAGTGAGTAATGTACTATGAATTGGATCTTAAGGTTGTTTTTATAGCGACCCTTGATTTTCATACATTAACATTAAATCACTTTTGTTGAATAATTAATACATTTTACAAACGAAAACCCAAATAATGTATTAGTTTAGTGACTTTTGAAGAATATAAACATAAACATAGGTACATAAGTGAACTACAGTATTTCCCACTAGGTTCTTCATGGCTATCACCATTCTTAGACACATCATACTTAATAAATATATTCATGTCATGGGGAAAATCAAAAAAATGGGTGAGATCATATGCTCAGTAAGGGTAACCAAGGGAGATATGTAAGAATAAACATGAGCATAAGGGTATGATTATGTGATCGTGACATTAGAAGATTATACCCTGCATATCAAAGATCATAAACATGAATCATGGGATAAAGATTTGAAGTTCAAAATACACGAATCATAAGGGAAACAAGAGTATAATACATTAAATCATAACATAGGAATAAGACATGGAATTGTGTAATATTCATAAACATGTAATATAATTCCTTATTAGTCAAAATGCATTTCTAGAAATTATTAGGTCACTTCATGGGGACTAAACCTACTGGGCAGGACACACCCCATCCCTAGTCTCAGTCCTTTAATTATAAGGGATTGGGTTTTCCCATCTTCTCATTGGGGATTGGGTTTCCCCATCTTCCTATAGTGGATTAGGTTTACCCATCTTCCATCTCCATGGTGATTACACCTACTAGGTGGGACACAACACCATCGCAAGTTGCAGTTCTTTCCTTATATTGGATTAGGTTTCCCAATCTTCCCATAGTTTGAAAATCCCATAAACATTATTCCCACCATTATCCAATGAGATATAAGTCTTTAACCAATGTATTGGAGAGAGATATAGGTCCCACTCATCTCATAATAAAATCATTCACACATGTGCTACAAAATAATAAACTTTCATCATATCATGACTCATAAAAAGAGATGGATTTCATAAAAATCCTATCATATTCCATGAAATCAAATTGGTGTCATAAATAGGTAATAATATCCTAACCTTTGGAAAAATATAATTTTCATAATCATCTCATCAAAGAATAAATTCTGAAAAGAAGCAGGTTTCATAAGTATATAACCTGTGAAAATAAACGGATTTCATAAAAATATAACCCATTAAATAGAAATAGGTTTCATAAACATTATTCTAAAAATAACATAAACCAATCATAGAAATAATATGAATGGAACCATTAGATCATTTTCCATAAAGGTATGAGTAACACCAATGGATGTCATCGTAGAAGGAAAATAATTTGGAAAGATCCTTTAAAATCTTTTCTTGAGGAAAATATCATTTATTCTTAAAAAAATGATTTTAAAACGTAAATCCTTTTGAAAAACATTTTCTTTTAAAATATAAAATAGAAACTTAAAAACATTTTGAAAATTATTTTCCATTAAAACATATAAAAGAAACTTGAAAACATTTTGAAACCCATTTATTTGAAAATAAATTGTGAAAAAAATTGAAGAACATTTATTTGAAAATGAATCTTGAAAAAAAAAATTGAAAAACATTTTTTGAAAAGGAATATTGAAAACATTTTTGAAAAATATTTCATTGAAAATGAAGCATGAAAAATAATTAAAAAATATATTTTCTTAAAAAGGAATCTTGAAAAAAATTGAATTTTTTTTTATAATACTTTCAAAATTTATAAATTAATCTTGGATACCGTGAAACATTTATAAAATAATTTTTCCTTGAAAATGATATTAAAATATCATTTTTGAAAACATGTTTTTGGAAGTTTGTGGCATCTGTCTCAAATAAGGCAAATTGAGACAAAACTACTTTACTGATTTGATAACTTTTGAAACATAAACCCATGAAAGTGAGATCATAAAATCGATATGTAAATACCCATAAATCTAAGGATAAAAATAATTTAATATATTCATGTGTATTATATACACCACACAAAATAAATGAGTTGTGAATAAGGTGTAAATCTCACAAAAATAAAAGTGAGACTAGAAATCCCCTTACCTTTTGTCTTGAATCTCTTAATATTAAAAAACCTCATGTATAATAAATAAAAGTTTATTATATATATTTTATAGAACCATATTCTTATATAAAATACCATATATGGTTTTATTATGACTTTATATTACTTTCTTTTTATTAATTCCATGTTAAGGTTTCACTTCAGGTAATATCTGCTTTGTTTTTCGCATGTGTATTATTTTGTTATATTTTTGGTCCTCGTAATTATAACATGGTTTCAAGAATTTAAACCATGTTATAAATATCATTTATATTCATTATATATTTATTTATAATAATCTACAGGATATAGAAATATGAAATGGAGTACATCATTCATTGAGATGGTAGGTCGTATGTACGCATGAACAATGTTTCTATTTTTTGAAATTTTTAAAGAAACAAAGTAAATGAAATATATGTATACATATATAATAACATTATATTAGCATTAATATTTCATATATATCATATAAGATCCCTAAATTCATTCTTCATACATTCCATGTAGTGTGTGAACTAATGACATCGCTTTGAGGAGCTGGTAGTCCACACTTCCCCAAATAAAATTATCATATTTACACAAAATGGAAATCATGAAGTTATGTGTTATATAATAATTACATAAGTATAAATACATCATATATATAATATATATGATATAAAAATATATTTTCTATCATAATTTACAACCATGATAGGTGGTAAAGGATTAACGAACATCATTTCGTGAGGCGGTAGTTCTCCATACACAAGATGATAAGTTTGTTACCCATTACATGGAAGTGTGTGTAATTATAGTTCAAAAACTTATCATAAAAATATATAAGTATATTTATAATACTGAGGATGTAATTTATTCATGTAAAAAATAAAAGTTGTGGTTGTGGAGAAAGAAAATAAAGGAAACTATCTTGAGAAATAATGTTACCACTTATTTGCATAACTCCTTTTGGTTTGTGCCAAAGGGCTTACTTGAATGGATTTATACCCAAATTAAGGATTAAAAGAGGTAGATAGGTATGTTAGGATGTTAATTGGGTAGATCATGGCTGAACATAAGTGTTTTTAGAGGTGTGAAGAAGGGGGATATGTGGCAGCCTTTTATAGGGGAGGGATGGGACACACTTGGCATTTTTGAAAACAAGTTAGGTGTACCCACATTTTACCTAAAAAAGTAATAAAAAATCAACCAAAATCAATAATGGAAGTTTTATGCACGAAATATGGCCATAAAATGGTTTTTTTTAAGGTTTCTAGTTCATTTTGTACCTTAAGATTAAGGTTTAGTCTCTTATTAAGCTCAATTTCACCTTAATCATTGTAATTAATTTTAATCACTTTCAGTAATATTTTTGGTTGAAAATTAAGTTGATATTATTATAAAATAAATATTATACTGATTAAAAACATTTATGCCCATTTTTTTAAATTCAGTTCATAAAAGTGGAAAAATTAAGTTTAATTTTAATTCTGCAGATGTGGTGGGAAAATGGATTTTTAAAGTGAGAATGTTCAAATGTTCATTAATATTTTATATCTAAATTCAGTATAAAAATTAATAAAATTACCTAAATTGGATTAATATATTTATAATTAGTCTATTTTTACTTTAAAAACAACATAAAATATAATTTAACTATATAAATAAATTAGATGAAAAAGCAGTTTTGAATTAAAATTCAGTATTTTTCACTATTCATCGAAAAATGATGTTTCTGAGAAAAATCTAAAAAATTCACCCAAAGATAATTTTGAAAATATGAATTCAAAAATTAAGTTTATTTTATCAAATAAAATTTCAAAAAAATTATAAAATTAATTTTATTATTTTACACATAAAGACATAAAAAGTAGTTCTTTAAAAAAATAGTATTTTCAAATATATAAAGACTTTACTAAAAATTATATGTATTATTATAAATCTGTTTTATTTATATAAAACAATTATAAATAATATTTAAAATTTATTTATTACTAATCATATTACTATGTTTAATAGGTAGGTTATAACTATCTTGTTTAAATAATTATAACAATAATATGATGTTTTGTAGAAACTCAGTGTTTCATGTAATGAAAGACAAGTCAGTGTCAAATGTAATGAAAGATTATCTTGGTTTACTATATAAATAATGTTTGACTTAGAGTATCATAAAACACATGACATCAAAGAAAAATAATTTATTCAAAAAAAGGTTCACAAAAACTCAAAGTGTAACATTCTACCCCCATTAAAATGAAATTCACCTTTGAAATTCATCATTATGATACAAAAAAATGAAGATATGTATACCTTGTCATATCCTCATGTTCCCACTTAGCTTCCTCTAAGTCTTTATTTCTCTAAAAAAACTTTGACCAGTTGAGTGGTCTTATTTCATAGAACTTTCTTTAGATGCTCCAGAATTTCAATTGGTTATTCCTTGTAAGAAATATCTTGCTCCAGCTGTATGACCTCTGAGTTTAGTATATGTGAAGGGTTATGAATGTACTTCCTTAGGATAGATATATAGAATACATCAGGGACTTTATAGATATTTTGAGTAAGTTCCAAGTGATAGGCTACCATTCTAATATGATCATGAATCTCAAAGGGGCTGATATACCTAGGGCTTAGTTTCCCTTTCTTCCCAAACCACATAACCTTATTCCATGGAGAAATTTATATAAACACATTATGAGAAACATCAAATTATAATTTATTCCAACAGTTATCATGATAAATTTTCCATCAACTTCGAGCTTCCTTAATATGTTGTTGAATGAATCTAACTTTCTCTAGAATTCCTTCATTTATCTTAGGTCTCAATAGCTTTATTTCACCAACTTTATCCCAGAAAGTTGTAAATTTACATTTCTTCCCATATAGATATTACTAATAAGCCATCTAAATTATTGAGTGAGATCTATTATTGTAAGAAAACTCAAATAGAGGAATTTTTTTATATCAAACACCTTTGAAATCTAATTAACAAGATCTCAACATATCCTCTAGGGTTTGAATTTTTCATTCAAACTAACCATTAATTTGAAGATGATAAGTATTGATAAAACTCAATTATATATTAGGTGCATGTTGAAGTCTTCACTAGAACTTTGAGGTGAACTTCGGATCCTGATCAGATAAAATAAAATGTTGTATTTTGTGAAACCTTACCACTCCCTTTATGTATATCCTATAAAGATGATATAGAGAGAAGACTTATTTGATATTGTTGAAGTGTGATTACTTTTTAAGGTGATCGACTACCACCCATGTAGCATTAAACCCTTCAGATGTTTTGGTGAGTCCAATGACAAAATCCATAGTGATGTTATCCCATTTCTTTTATGGTATGGGTAATTGATGCAACATTCCCTAATATTTTTTCCTTTTTTCCTTATCTTACTAGCATACCAAGCAATGAGATACAAACTCAGTGATTTCCCTATCCATTCCATCCCACTATAATTATTCTTTCAGTTCTCTATACATCTGCGTACTTCCTAGATGAATAGAGAATAAAGAACTATGATCTTCCTCAAATAGATCTTTCTTCAAATCTAGTATGGAAGGAACACATACACGGTTCTTGAACCTTATAATATCATCCTTATCAAGGTTAAACTTATGAATATATCTATCCTTTTTTTCAACTTTATTCATTGATATTCACTTGAATAGGGGGTTGAACATTTAATTGAGAAAGATAATATTTTTCCCCTTCATTCAAGATTTCCATATCCATACTTTGAAAATCCAGAAATATTAGATCATTTTCAATTCTCATCATGGATAACATATCATGATCCTTTAAACTCAAATCATCTTCCTCCTTGTTCACTTTCCTAAGGTGGAAATTTATTGAGCAATCATAATCCTTTATCAGCTCAAACCATTTTCTCTGACGCATTCTCAACTCTTTCTATGTGAATATATATTTCAGACTTTTATAATAAATATGGATATCACACTTTTCTCTATAAAGATAATTCATCCATATTTTTAATACCAAAATTGCCGCTGCTAACTCCAAATCATGAGTTGGGTAATTTTGTTTGTGAATCTTCAACTACCATGAGGCATTAGTGATAACCATGTTATTATGCATAAGAACACATCCAAATCCCTTCTTGGATACATCACTATAGATTACAAATGCTTCTCCACAATAAGGTAAAGTAATCATATGTGTTCTCACTATACTTCTCTTCAATTCCTTGAAATTTTCCTCACATTCATCTTTCTAGAGGAACTTGAAACCCTTCTAAGTTAACTTGGTCTGTAAATTAAATAGTAGTGAGAAATTATCAAAAACCATAAATAATATCTAGATAAACTTGAAAACTATGGATCTCAGTCACCATGGTTAGTCTAATCCAACATTCAATATCCTCTTTATTTGATGGATCTACTTCAATACCATATGTTGAGATTAAGTGACCCAAAAAAGAAACTATTTGCTGCCAAAATGCACAATTTGTAAATTTTTCATACAATTTATCTTTACTTAAGGTCTTTAGTACAAATCTCAAGTGGTCTTAATACACTTACTTACTCTTTTAATAGATAATAATATCATCTATAAAGACTATCACAAACTGATCGAGGTATCTCTAAATACTCTATTCATCAAATCCATAAAGATGGTAGGGAAATTTGTGAGACCATAATGTATCACTGTATATTAATAGTTTCCATACCTTTTAAGAATTTTTTTTTTCATATATCTTATTTATTGACCCTCAATTGATGATATCCATAATGAAGGTCAATCTTGGAAAAGTATTGATCTTCGTACATTTCATCAAACAAGTCATCAATATGAGGAAGCAGATACTTGTTATTGATCATGATATTGTTTAAATATCGATAATCAATGAAAATTCATATTGATCCATAATTATTTTTCACAAATAAGATAGGTTCACCACAAGGTGACACACTTGGATGAATGAATCCCTTATCAAGGTTTTCTTGGAGTTGCTTCCTCAATTCCTGCAACTCAATTAGGACCATTCTATAGGGAGTTTTTGAAATTAGTGTGGAACCAGGTATGAGTTCTTTCGAGAAATCAACTTAATATTTTGGTGAAATTTTAGAAAACTATTCCTAGAAAAAATCCACAAATTCAATAACAATAGTAATATCATCAATTTATATTTTCTCCTCAACCATTTGAGATGAAAACAACTTCTGAGTTGGAATTAAGACTCATACATTGGATGTAATCTCCATAAAAAGTTTATATTTATCATCACATTGATGGAAGATCATAGCTTGGTTTAAAATATCAAATTTAATTTAATTTCCTCAACAATTTATTTTGTCTTTATTCATATGAATCCAATCCATTCCTTAAGATGACTTAAAATTTAACCAAAGGAGTCATAACAATATTTCCAAGAAGCACATTCCCATAAATTTCAATGAGAGAGGAATCATAGACTTGAGATGAAATCATCGTACCATTATGGGTTTTTACTAATAATTACATATCTAATAATTTGGGTGGAATATTAACAACCATAGAAAATTCTTTAGATATGAAATATTGGGTAGATCCAAAATCAAATAAGACATTTTTAGTTCTATATTGGATGGTAATTGTACCTTTCACCATGTCATTATCGCACCCCTCATCAAAAATAGTTATAACATGAGATTCGCCCTTGTCCCTTGGTTTAATAGGTTTTTTATTCTAATCGTTGTCACCAACCCTTGGGTTTGGGCACTGGATAGCATAATTACCATCCTCCTTACACTTAAAGCACTAAAGTGTGGGGGCGCATTCTATGTATCTTTTCCTTTATTTGCATCATTGTATAACTTATTCACATCAGTGCATCAATCAATTGCATGATGGTTTTCCCTTATGCACTTAAAACACTTATCATACCCCATAGTACAATTACCTACGTGATTATTTCAACAGTTATTGGTATTTATCCAGTGTTCAACAACAAGTGGATGAGAATAACCGCTTAAAGAAGGTGGATGTTTCCTCATGAAGTAATCAATATAATGTTTTTCCTTCCTTTTCTCATTTAAAATATCATCATGATTCATAGATTGAGAAATATGTGTGAGAATAGAAACTAGGATTTTTATTCCATATCCCATGGCATTCGGATAATTAGGAGAAAAATCATAAATCACCATTAATGTGGTTCCTTTGGGTTCCAACAATTGACTAAAACCAAAAAACATAGATTAAGAAATAGTTTTCATAGTGAGGAAACACATAATCATGAAAAAACACTTACAAAATGTCTAAATTATGACAAATTTCTTAATCTATGACACCCTATTGTTATCCTAGGTTATTCATAGACAACTTATTTTTAAATCATTCATAATGGTTTATGAAGAGTTTGTGAATTCCCAAAGAGTATTACCTGAGAGTGTCAAACCAATTGCATGTTAAGGACCACTATCATGTACCAGGATATGCTTGAGTCAGGCTTGACACACCTTTTCATAGTTGTTACTCTTAGGTAAATTTGTTCCAAAACCACGTCCACTTTTATTATCCAAACAAGGATGTATTTCAGGGAAACCACTCACTCTATCCTTTACCAAAATTCAAGGATATTTTCCTATACATTTTATTTATCCCTAAACATATCCTTATAAATTTCCTTAGAGTTCGCTCTAAGGTTTTGTCATCCTGGTTTCCAAAGGTTAACTAAATTTTTTCTCTAATACCAATTATAATAACCCTCTCTTTTCATACATTAACATTACATAACTTTTGTGTAATACTTAATAAATTACACAAACAAATGCCCAAAGACCATAATAGTCTAGTTCCTTTTGTAAAATAGAAACGTAAACACATATACATAGGTGATCTATATTATCTCCCACTAGGTTCTTCATGAATACCACCCTTCTTGGACACATCATACTTAATAAATATCTTCATATCCTAGGGAAGGAAATATAAAAATGGGTGAGCTTAGATGATCAGTAAGGGTATAAAAGGGATATATGTAAGCATAAACATGATCATAATGGTATGAGAACAAGATCATGACATTAAAAGATCATATCCTTCATATTAAAGATCATTAAAATGAATCATTCCATAAAGATTGGAAATTC
The DNA here is from genome assembly GCA_963277665.1 of Viscum album. Classification (NCBI taxonomy): domain Eukaryota; kingdom Viridiplantae; phylum Streptophyta; class Magnoliopsida; order Santalales; family Viscaceae; genus Viscum; species Viscum album. The sequence goes on along the minus strand of OY728127.1, from coordinate 1,224,291,428 downwards.
ATAAGACATGAATCATAAAGGAAACAAGAGAATAGTCCATGAAATCATAACATATGAATAAGACATGGAATTTTGGAATACGTATAAACATGTAATATCATTCCCTATAAGTCAATATGCATTGTTAAAACTTATCAAGGCACTTCAGGGGGGACTGCACCTACTGGACGGGACACACCACCATCCCTAGTCACAATTCTTTCCTTATAAGGGATCATGTTTCCCCATCTTCTCATAGTGGATCAGTTTTCCCCATCTTCCTAGAGTGGATTGGGTTTCCTCGTATTTCATATTCATGGTGACTACACCTACTAGGCGGGACACACCACCACCCCCAGTCATAGTCATTTCCTTATAATGTATTAGGTTTCCCCATTATCCCATAGTGGATCAAGACCATTGAATTGATTCCCGTCATCATCTCAAGAGATATAAATCTTTACCCAATGCATTGGAAGGAGATACAGGTCTCACCCATCTCATAATGAAATAATTAATATATGTTCCAGAAGATAATAAAAATTCATTATATCATGAACCATAAAAGTATATGGGTTACATAAACATCCTATAATAACTGATGAAATGAAATGGGTGTCATAAAAATGTAATCATATCTTAACCTATGGAAAAATATATGTTTCATAATAATTTCATCAAAGCATAATCCATGAAAATAAGTGCGTTTCATAAGCATATAACTCATGAAAATAAACAGGTTTTATAAGAATATAACCCATGAAAAATAAATTAGTTTCATATACATCATTCCATAAAAAATAAATCATTAATAGAAAGAATATGAATGTAACCTTTGTATCATTTCCCAAAAAGGAATGAGTAACACCAACAGATGTCATCTGAGATGGAAAATAATTTGGAAAGATCCATTAAAATCTTTTCTTGAGGAAAATATAATTCTTCTTTAAAAAAAAAATTTTAAAACAAAAAATTATTTTGAAAACCTTTTTCTTTTAAAATGTAAAATGGAAACTTGAAAACATTTTGAAAAAATATTTTCTTTTAAAACATATAAAATATAATTAAAAAAATTTGAAAACCATTTACATGAAAAGGAAGCTGAAAAAAATTAAAAAAATCTTAAAAAAGGAAACTTGAAAAAAATTTGAAAACCATTTCTTTGAAAATTAATATTAAAAACATTTTTTAAAGACATTTCTTTTGAAAAAAAACCTTGAAAATATTTTTTAAAAGCATTTCTTTGAAAAGAAAACTTGAAAAAAAAATTGAAAACCATTTCTTTGATAATAATTTGAAAACTTATAAAGGAAGCTTTAAAATCATAAAAATTTTCTAAAATCCTTTTTCCTTGAAAATTATCTTAAAATATCATTTTTTTTAAACATGTTTTTTTAATTTCATGGCATGTGTCTCAAATAAGGAAAATTGAGACAAAACAACTTTACCGATTTGGTAAATTTTGAAACATAAACCCCATGAAACAGAGATAATAAAATGTAAATTTAAATACCCATAAATATAAGGATAAAAATAATATAATATATTAATGGGAAATATATAAACCACATTAAATAAATTAGTGGTGAATAAGGCGTAAATCTCACAGAAATAAAAGTGATACTAGAAATCCTCTTACCTTATGTATTGACTCTCTTTATATTCGTAAAGACCTCCAGTATAATAAATATTAATTTGTTCTAAATATTTTATAGAACAATATTCTTATATCTAATACCATATGTGGTTTTATTATGATTTTATATTACACTCTTATTAATAATTCCAAGTTAAAGTTTCGCTTCGGGTATTATCTACTTTGTTTTTTTCATGTGTTATAATTTGTTTTATTTCCGGTCCTCATAGTTATATCATGAATTAAATAATTTAAAAAATTATATAAATACCATTTATATTCAGTATATATTTTATTATAATAATATATATAATATATAAATATGAAATATAGTACACCATTCATGAAGACGGTAGGTCGTACGTACGTATGAATGTTGATTCCATTTTTTTGTAATATTGAAAGAAATAAAGTAAATGGCATATATTTATACATATATAATATCATTAAAGTATCATTACTATGTAATATATATCATATAATTTCTCTAAAACCATTCTTAATACATTTTATGTAGTTTGTGAACGAATCACATTGATTTTAGGAGGCGGTAGTCCACACTTCCCCAAACGAAATTATCGTATTTCCCTAAAATAAAAATAATAAATTTATGTGTTATATAATAACTAAAGAAGAATAAATAAATCATATATTTCATATATGTCATATAAAAATATATTTTCCATCATAATTACAAACCATTGTATGTGGTAAAGGAAAAGAAAAAAACATTGTTTCATGAGGCGGTAATTCGCTGTACACAAGAACGGTATGTTCTTTACCCATTATATGGAAGTGTGTGTAATTTTAGGTATAAACCTTATAATAAAAACATATAAATATATTGAGTATAATTATTATATTATTTGTGCATGTAATATGAAAAATTGATGTAGTGGAGAAAGAAAATAATTGAAATGAGCTTGAAAAAGGGTGTTACCTCTTCTTTGGGTAACTCCTTTTGGTTTGCACCAAAGGGATTCCACAGATGGATTTATAACCAAAGGGAGGCTTTAAGGAGTAAATAAGGGATGTTTTGAATTTAATTGGGAAGATATTGTCCGAACATAAGTAGTTTAAGATGTGTGAAGAATGGGGAGATTTGGTGGCCTTTATAGGGGTGGGAGGGGACGCACTTTGAATTTTGGAAAACATGTTAGGTGTACCAACATTTTAACCTAAAAAAGTCATAAAAACAAAAAAAACTCAATAATGTAAGGTTTATGGTCTAAATATGTCCATAAAATGGGTTTTGGGCAAGGGGATAGGACATTTTGGCCCTTAAGTTTAAGGTTTAGTCTCTTGTTGGGATTAATTTTACCTTAATCATTGTAATTAATTTTCAACACTTTCACTAATATTTTCAATAAAAAAATAAGTTAATATTATTAGATGATAAATATTAAAATTATTACAACATTTTATGTCAATTTTTTCAAAATTCAGTTCATAGAAGTGGCAAAATTAAGTTTAATTCTAATCATGTAGATGTGGCAAGAAAATAGGTTTTTTAAGTGAGAATGTCCAAATATTCATTAAGCTTTTATATATAAATTCAATATAAAAATGATTATAATGAAAAAATTGTATTAATAGATTTATAATTTATCTATTTTGACTTTAAATCCAACATAAAATATAATTTAACTCTATCAATAAATATGATGAAAAAAAACTTTTGAATTAAAATTCAGTATTTTTCACCATTCATCCAAAAATGATGTTTTTTAAAAAAAATCACAAAAATTCACCCTAAGATAATTTTTACATTATGAATTCAAAAATGAATTTTTTTTTATAAAATTAAATTTCTAAAATTGTCTAAAATTAATTTTATTATTTTACATAGAAGTACATAAAAAAAGAAGTTCTTTTAAGAAAATGGTATTTTCAAACATATAAAGACTTTACTAAAAATTGGATATCTTGTTATAAATATATTTTATTTATATAAAAAATTATAAATAATATTTAAAAATTAGTTGTTATAACTCATATTACTATTTTTAACAGATAGGTTATAACTATCTCATTTAAATAATTATAACAATAATTTGATGTTTTGTAGAAACTTAGTGTTACCTGTTACACAAGCCAAGTCAGTGTCTCCTGTAACACAAGATTATATTGGTGTAGCATATAAATATAGTTTGACTTCATTTATTTTGTAACACACTACATCAAAGAAAATTAATTTATTCAAAAAAAAAGGTTTACAAAAACTCAAGGGGTTATAGTTTTCCTTGTATAAATCTATCTACACCAGTGACTTAAGAAGGTGTTGCCATTAACACAACATCTTATTATCATATAAGTAATCTATACACTTCCAATATATTCTAGAGTCTCAACACACACTATAAATTCCTTCTATCATAACACGTATTGAAACACTCTATTTTTAAATAACTTCAATAATCATAGTGATGTAACCTTGAAAAGGCCAATCTAGTCATGAGGGCCAATGTAGGAAGCTTCCACAAGAAAATGTAGTCTAAGGAATAAATTATACCTGAAGACTAAATCCAATTCTTTTTTCATCCACTCTTAATACTATGTAGTCCATCCAATGCATAGTAAATCCCTTAGAAGCCTAAATTTGTATATACAACACATATAAGCATCATACAATTAAGAATCATCATTATTTGTATAGAAAATTTTTAATGTTCAAAGAAGATAAAGAAGATACCTAAGATAATATCAAGTCCATGTGTCTTAAATTCATATCTTAATGGGACCAAAAATATTCTCACATAACAATTACTTAACCAAATTCGGAAAGGCCTTAACAAACCATCCACATGGGGGAAAATGCTTGAGAGAAGAATAATAACAATATTTTATGGCATGGGAACTAAAATTAAGTCTTAATAAAGAAGTAAATTCCATTGTTTATATGGAATCATCACAGTCATATCAAATTTCATTTCACAGTGATCTATGATGTAGTGATAAATGAACGTTGTAGAAGACTATATAGAGAAGAGTGAGAAATAGAGTCATGGGGTTCCTCTTTACTCGATAGATAAAAAGGAATCCTGTGGAAAATATTGAGACTCCAACAAAACAAAGGAAGATTTCCAGGAATAATCCCATATGGGAGAATATTATTTATATTTTGAAGAAGCTTTCTAGATTCTTTACAAATTATTTAGATTTCTTTTTCCCTTACTTTCAATACTATATCTGAATGTGTTGTCTCTCAAGTTGTTATTTATGTATAAATGGGATTGGGTTATTAATTGATTTTTCCTTTATTAACGTAACATGAATTTTTCTTGTATGATTTAGTATAATTTTATAATTTCTATTTATATTTTTAGTATAAGTATACATAGTGAATGTGAGTGGTGGAGAAAAGGTGGAATCTCGATCAAAAAACTGAGTATTTTTACTTTTTTTCTAGGTAGTGTCCAGTGAGTTTGGGGTAAATATGAGAGTTAAACCTACAATAAAAACATTAGGTAGATAATTATTTCATTCAGTGACAATATTTTAGAGAAATGACACCCTACATAAATATGATTGAAAACCACACTAGTAAGGGAATAACAAATCCAAACAGAATACTTAATTGAGAGGGGTAGTGGAAGCACTTAACACCATGGAATAAAGAACTCATTACTTATCTTAAAGAGAGTTATAAAACCTTATGAGGACCTACTTCTATATTTGAATAAAATTTCAATAGATTAATATATTGTTCATTGGATCACAGTGGTGGTTTCTCATTGGAATACATAAATAATAGGGAGACATTATAGATTTAAGTTCATTTCTATTTTCCCCTTGTAAGTGTTTTTCACTCTGAATAAGGTGAATTCCATGGATATCAGCTCTATGATATGTTTCAAGAGATGTAAATGAATATTATTAATTATTATAATCTTCTAATATACTTTTTGGAAAAAATATTAACACTACTTATTTTGTAATGAACAATATTATACCAAGTCTTAACCTTAAGAAATCGCCTTTGAATTATGGAAAGAAATAAAGCCTAAATATAGATATTTAAGAGTGTTTGAATAAAACTATTTTATCTTAAATACCAGGTATTGTTTTTATAAATGTGATTTTGAGTCCAAATAAATAATATTTTCGGGTTATTCAACAAAAAATAAAGCATACATGGTTTATAAAAAAATAACATTAGTTGTTTAGGAATTTGTATGTGCTAAATTTTATGAGAATATCATTTCTTAAAAAATTTTTGTTATATATCATATTGAATATGAATTTTGGTAATTCAATTTTTATGATTCTCATCCTATTGATAGAGTGGTTGGAATATAATATCAATATCTAAGGGGGAGTCTGAGATATGTCAACCAATAGATTATATAAATTTTAAGATAGCCCCATAGATATAGTAGTTAGAAATTTGGACTCAAGGATTTAAATAATAATTTTTTGAGAAATATATTTGAGAATACTCCATTCATATCTCATGTTTTTCTAAATGATGTTTCTAAATCATTGTTCCACCCTAATTTAATCAAATCTATGAAAGTGGAGATAAAATAATTCACCAGGAACAAGGTTTGGGAATTGGTATGTCCTATTGGTGATATTCAAGTGATTGTAATTAAGTATATTTTAAATAATAATCTTGATAAATCTATATATATTATCAAAAATAAATCAAGGTTTATAGTGTAAGTATATATTCAAGAAGAAGGTACTGGATATTGGGATATTTTCACTAGTTTTTATATCATAATCAATCTAAATTCTCTAATATTTTGATACTCATATGGATTTTAAGTCAAATGATATTGATGTGATGAGTGATTTTATAAACATATTTATTTTAGAGGATGTGTTTATAAAATATTCACCTAGTTTTGGACATGATAATATATCCCATTATATATATAATTTAACATAGGCCTTATAAGAAATGAAACTTTCCCCTCGAGCATATGTGAGACACATTCACTTTTTATTTTATTAAATCATTTTAAAAAATATAACTTTGATCCACCATTATTCATAAAGTAATTTTCTAATGAAATATTAATTTTATATATATATGTGAACAAATTCATCATGGGGCCTTCAAATCAATCCCTCTATGATGAGTTTTCTAAATTATTGGCATATAGAAATTTTTTCATTTTTTCCTTTATTTTTCATAATTTTTTTTTCCTTATAAATATATAGTAATATTTTAAGATTAATAGTTTTGTGATTTTAGGATCCTAATTATTCAACTTGGATGAAATTTATAAACTTCATATAAATTTTTAAATTTCTTTATTTGATGTTTATGGTCGAGCCTTTGATTTAATTTTTTTGTAAATAAATTTAGATGAGATGGTTGTTTAAGAATAAATTATGTAACTCAAGTGATGCATATGATTAAAACTGAGGGTTGAGATAGTGTTATGGGAATAATATATAATGCATTATATATTAAGGGTGTGTTTCTTGGCCAACACTATTTAGGACAATAACTTAAGATTGTTTTTTCTAATATTAACTCATATAAATCCCTAAGTAAGCATCATTGTAGGCACTAAAAGCTTGTATCAACCCTGGAAGGAGAGTTTTTTTAAGAAAAAAAAAAGATGTACCTTAGCCTAATGGATCATTTCTGAGCCAAGGGAGAAAGTTCGTGCAAATTCTAGCCATTGTTCTTAACTATATGTTTCATCACACAACTAACTTGAACACAAAAGGAGAAGTCAAAGAGACTAAGTTTCATGGGATCCCTAGAAGGTCCTAGATTTTTAAAACTTGCAAGAGAACATCATTTGGACCACACGCACAACCCTAGACACTAGTGAGAAAAATAGTTGTGTGATAAAGGAATTATTAAACCACTACCATATGTGACCCTATCTTGACAGTAAAGGTATGGATAGTAAGAAATCACTTTTCATGACATATAGAGAGTTACACACTATAATCCACCCATTTTGGCTATAAATAGAGTATCATTTCCCCACATTTGGGATATACCTCTAGAAGTTGAATTGTGGACTCTCACTCATGCAACCACTTCTTATGTGACATCACACAACTATATAACTTGAATATACCCCAAAAGGTAGGGACCTTTTGTGATTGACCTCATATAGGACCCAACTTATCTTTAATTATGTTTGATATGTCCTCAGTCAACTTATCCTAAAGGTTAGGAGAGTGTGTGAAAGAGAATATTCCCTCACATAACCTTGAGTTTTAGATGACCCTAGAAGTTATGAAAACCAATGTCCCCTAAATTATTCTTAGGGTCCTTATTATAGATCTTATGATTGATACAGCCCCACTTTCACATAAAATTTTAGAGTTACATGCATTAACCTCTGGGTCCTTGACCCAATGCCTCCTTCTACCGAGTACATCTACATGAAAATCGAGTGCTCAGGTGCCCTAACCAACTCCAATTAGGTTTACCCACACCTCAATTACCCACACAATCGGTATCATCAACCCTCTTCTCTAGAATATTTTCTTCAAGCACCACCCATATAGTTATATCACCTTTTTCTCCTAATAATAGTCACACTAATGCTTTTTCTCCTAAGCAAAGGCACCCTAAAATTAGGATCCCCTATTTCCACTTCACCATGGTAGTGTCTATGCCATGCACCACACATAGGTACATGTGAATTAGATACATAAACCCCAAATATAGAATCATTAATGGAAATATATTACCATTTCCTTTTATGAGGTCTAGTTTCATATCCTCCCCTCCTACTTGGATATGGAATCCCCGGTTGTAGTCCCATACCACAACCAAACTGCATGACATTAAAGTGAATATCCCAACGTTTCAGTTGTATGATGTTAAAATACACAACAACATCCTCAACACATGATGTAAAATCTTATCCCTATGTTGCTTGGTGAACACAGGATACCCCGTGTATGAATAGCATGAGATGATCCCACACCTTCTACCCTATGTGATGAGCATAGGATTCCTCATATAAGATCATCATGGGATGACACCTAATTCCCCACCATGGTATGAGACACTTTCCATAGGCAGCCCACATGTGGAATCCCCACACCATCCTTCCCCTCTATGATATGAAACTCCTACACCATGTAGTCTCCATGTATAAGCCCCACACTATCCCTTGTTATCTCACTTTCTATGATGCAAGCATCCTTACCATATGACATTAAACTACCTGGACCAGTCCTATCACATGATCTTAAACCATGACATTGAACAACATGGGTTTTGATCCCTATATCATAAATGGGTATGTAGGATACCTCCATGAGGTTCAATCTTGGAACCCCAATATTCCCATAAAATGTTCACATCTTCCCTCGTAAGGATGCAAATTCAGGGTCTAGCCATCTCCCCCATGGGAAACACACAACCCACCAAACTATCTACACAAGACATTAAATATGTGACCAAATTGTCCTCACAAGATACTAAATATGTGACTAGGTTATCCCCACAAGACATGAAATTTGTGACTAATACATCCCCATAAGATATTAAATTTTTTACCCCCACCAGAACCATCAGAATCTCTACCTCGTGAAATGAGCATAAGATTCTCGAGGTAAAAATAATTTGAATCCTTGTGCCAATGGAACAAATTAACATTTGAAAAGAAAGTTATTCCTTGATTTCTATACCCAATATGCCTCATATATGAGATTCCATTAACTTTGAAAGAGAAAATTTTTGTAGGTTCCAAACACACCCAACATCCACTAGTATATAGATGTTTCCAAAATCATCATCAGTTATGACCATAGGTTTCTTCCCTATTATGATAAAAATAGGTAAATTAACTAGAACCCACCTTGATATGGAATTTGGAACAAGTTTCATGAACCCGACTCAAATATATGAGAGAGACACGGACTAGGAAACAAGATCCAAGGAGAAATCCATGGAAGGAGGAAATAACGTCTCATCATCCTATTTTAATCAAGGAGACAACATCACCAATCATGGTGGCATGGGTTTCTCACCTTTGGAAAGAAGGAATGCAGGGTAAGAACGGTGTGTCTCTACCTCAACGCACACCCCAATAGAAAGAATCAGAAAAAAAAATGGTGAATCCAATGTGAAACTATTATCCATCAATTATGAGTATATCAGTAACATTGGACACTAATAGAATTGGATGTCATTTGATTTTGGATTTCTCTGTTAGCCTCATCAAACCAGTATGGTGGGTCAAACATGACATTGTTCTCCTGCAATAGAGGGAAAATTAACGATGTTAGGAATATCTAATCTGAGACATCATCTATGTGGATCCTTCATCTTATAAGAGAATAGATAATGTTGGGAATGTTTGGAATCACATTCATCAAACTTGTACTGATGATTGACTTCATGCATGATACAAGACTCAGGCCACTAAAAATGTTCGATGAACACCAAAAGGTGTGGGGTATGGAGAACATATGGTGCAGTTATCCCATGCAACTATACTCCTACCTCAACGGCACCAACTTCTCCAACTATTGGGTATCCTCACCCCATTTCTCATTTATAATTAATTCAATAGAGGGTTACTAATTCCCTCATATAATGATATGAATAGGAAGGGGTCATTCCAACAAAGGAAATGGTCTTACAAGATCTAGAAGAATTGGAATATCACTGACGTCAACACCCCCAAGGTTTACACAGGCAGAACAACCTTCTAGTTACAATGAAAAATCATTTCAAGATCCTCTCCTCAGATTGGTCTAAAATCTTTCTCACCTATGCTGAGGAGGTAGGGGATGTGTGAGTCATGCCTATCGCTACCACCACTAGGGATCCTCCAAGGAGGGCCCCCACTCAAACATGATAATAATGTTGACCAGCCCCATAGACTAATGAGTAGTTCAATCCCATCCCAGCTTCATTGGACCTAGTCCAAAATGATTGTCGTCGATGTCGGGGGTAGGCCACAAATCCTATCTAATAGTAAGCCTCTTCATTGGCTCCAATGACCCCTAACACCACTAGATCACCTCATCCAACCATTTAATCCACCACGTGAGGTCTCTTATTTTCCCAATCGAGATCAAGACCCCAACTTTCCACCAGGTTGTCTAGGTTGATTCTTCCCAATGTGGGCACTACCAGAAATCATCATGGGACACCCTATGATGAATAATAGTACTAAACAATTCCACTACAAAATATCACCAATCAAAATGAAGGTATAATCCATGCCCATAATTTTCCCTTCCCTAAAGATCCATCCCAGGGTAGGAGGACGAATGACCACCGTGGGGGATATACCCACAACACCATCCATGGCATGCATGAGAGTAATCCCTACAACCCTTATGGACTTGAACTTAGAGAAATTATATTCCACCTAAGATAGGAATGAGGAAATCACCGCATCACCATCAACCTCTCAGAGTCAGAGGCGATAGATAGTTCATTGAAGGAAACTCTACCTCCCCCATTGGAACTAGAGGCAGAAGCCCATTGGCTAAGGCTTATCATCTTAGAAGACGATATCCACAAGGTATTCAGATCCCACTATAGGAAAATACCTGAGGAGGATGTTCTAGACCCATTTCAAGGACTTGTAGTGTAACTATACCCACCATCATATGCTTCCATCCTATCTACCTTCACTCTAGAAGTGGGATAGATGTTAGGATCAGGGTTGGAACCCTTGCAAGATGGTTAACACTCTATTGAGCCACATTTGGATGGTTTTCTCTCAATAAGTAGGATGAAATTAATTTCTCATCCTATATAGACATGTTCATGAAGCTAGAACCACCCTTGGAAGCACCCCAACATTCCAATGATGATTGGACCATATAGCACCTTCACTATCAGAGAGTGAGTAGTTAAGTATATCCTCATCACTATCACCCCTAATCTCCCAAACACCACATATTGGAGATTGGGGTGACCAAGAATCCATCTTTGACAATGTAAAAGGGGGGTTTTGGGAGGTCATGGCCACTAACCAATTACCATTTGTGTTTCAGACACCTTATACCATTCACTTTGTCATCCTAGAATCCCTTATTGGGGCCAGGTTTCATGTCTTATCTAGAATATATGGGAAATACTCAACTAACTTCGTGATCACCAACTGGTTTACCCAGGGATCCATGAGCATCTTGAGGCCATCCATCAGTAGTGTCAGAGGATTGACATCACACTGATCTCAGTGGTTCGGTTCCCTGAATCCTATGGATGCCAATAGACATTTCAGTGGACCAACGTTAGGAGTCATAAAATGCTCTAAAAAATTATTCATGAGGCATCTCCTCACATGAAAAATAAGGTTATGTGTAGTACATTTCATCACACTTCAATCTTCTTCATAATAAATGGATAGATCTTCAAGTCATCCATCCCATCAACAGTAAAGTTCTTCCCCCCAATTACTACTACTATAAATGTCATCACAATCAACCCAATGGGGATCATAAAAATAGAGTTGAAAACATGAAACATGATGAAGATAATGTGCCCCAAGCTGAGACACAGTATCAAGAAGATCCTTTGATGGTCACCTACACTCTTCAGTAGAGATATGAATTCTTTCTCAAGAGTACCCCCAATGAGGTGTTGTTTCCCATGTGTAGGCATATTAATAAAAGAAAGGGACTCTTTGATCCTATGAATCCATATAATTTCATTCTAGAAACTAATTCAGATGCCAAGTTGGCCTCTTTTCTCCAAGATATTGAGGCTAAAAGAGACACATTTCTGAGCTCATTTCTAAGAATCATCTCGGGTGAGACAACATTAAAGGGGACCTTGTTCCCCCTCTAGTAAAACAGCTGGTTCTTCTTAGTTGATCTCCCAGGGTTGAGACATGTGGTCCCACATATCTAGTCAAGCTAAGGGTTTTCAGTTCTATAAAGAGGCCAAGATATGACCTACCTACCCCACATTAATAATAAAAATCCCCTCATTAGGACAATAATCATAATGCTTCATGAGATACTAGACTAGTTAGACTAATAACCCTTTCCAAGATAAAATAATATCCACTCTAACGGTCTATATTGAATATTTTTAAATAAGTAAAGTTGCAATCCCACCATAGGGGAATCCATATTCAGCATGGGTAGATCATATTCTCTCACCACTAGAATGTGGAAACCCCTGATTCTCCCTATTCAATGGTATAGGTGATCCGCTACAACACTCGGTCCACTTTTCCTTGAGGCATGGCACGATTCTTGGGATTCTAGAGAAACGTGAGGTTGTAAAACTTAACTACTTCATCTAAACTTTGGAAGGATTGGATTTCATCTGGTACAGTCAGTTTCCCCCAGGTTCTATTATCAGCTGGGAAGATCTTCATTGAAAGTTCCTATACCAATTCAGTGTTATCATGTGAAATACCAATATTTCTGACCTCTCCAAATGAAATAAGAGAACCGATGAGTGAGTTGTTGACTTCATTTCCCACTTAAGGGGTCTTATGTACTCCCTTAGTATACATCTTTCCTAGGAGAAGCTATTAATGATGTTCTCAAAGAATTCAAATGATGATCTAGTCCCTACACTCATCTCCCTAAAATATACCAATGGATTTTGATTGTTTTATGAAAGATCTTAGCTCCTAAAATAATCCTTGCAATATAAAAAAGAAATGATCACACCCATTACCCCATCTAGATATTTCGCAAAGGACTATGAAGAAAGAAGTATCTGTTTTTTGACCAGATTAAGGTCCCTTAGTCAATCCACCTTCAAGTACCTCTTTCAGAAATGCCTCATCATTTAGAAATTCTTTATCATACAGATATGCCTCACTAATAGAAACTTCATTAGGTATATCCTTATCATGAAAACACTCCCCAAGATCCCTTATAGATCTAAGAACCCAGGGTCCCCTTTTCAAAGAAAAAGAACCTAACCTACTCATTTATGGATGCATAGGTCCTAGGTTACTTCATCTATGCCTTAGAGAAGAACATCATGAAGCTTCATGAATGGAGAAGGCTTGAGGAAGCTAACCTCATAGATCATGCTATCTTTTTACCATACCATGAGATCTTTGGATAGACCATTAAAGAGTGTTTCATATTCAAGGATTGACTCTAGGATCAATTAGGTTGTGTACTAGTCATGTTGGATAACATCCTAGCACAGGTGGCACATGTCTCAGTGATGCGTACTCTGGTGAATGGTAACATGCTTTGAGCCAGGGAACATATAAGTAGAATGATTGGTTGGACTATAATACATTCTATCATGCACATGGTATTATCTAGTACCATTTGATAAAACCAACACCCCTGGTGATCATTGCACCAGATATTTCAACCTCATCAGCATCACATCCTTTCAGGACTCAAAAGATCTGGCATCGGTGATGCCATAGTAATCAGATCCCCCTGTCAATGTCAAAATAGGTCTACACCCTTGGTGACTTAATGCCTCCCAAATTTAGAGAGACCCCCAAGATTCATCCATTCATGTAATATTACATTGATATGGATTAGGAACATGCTAATATAAATTTCATTAGGATTTTAATCCATTGTATGGTGCTCATTGATAAGGAACATCACAGGCTACCCTCTGGTACCTCTAGTCGATGTAATAGGAGAAGCGGTAGGAATGATGCCAATATGAATGGAATTTGATCTAGTGATCTAGAATATACAGTTCATGCCACTGAGACCACACAAAAATACATGTGAATGGATCAACAAGAACAACAATATTGATCTACTCTGTCAGGTGCACCTCTATAGACAACCATGTTCGTTGATCATGAATCTCAACCACAACAACATCGTGCTCAGACATGGCTGCCAAAGGTCCAACCTCAGCCTCCTAGTTCTTATCCTGAGTCATCCAGTTAGTAAAATAATATGGCTAGTATGATCGAGGAACCAATTCTTTAATAAATTGTTCCCCTTGTGATCTCTTTTAAATATAGACCCTTGGAAAGTAGAAATGTTCCCATTTCCCAAAAATATAATGTGTTGAAACACCTCATGGGTATTCCAATGAGGCTCTCAATCCTTTCCATTTGTCAAGAGAGATATGTAAGGAACTTAATGAGGCATTAAAAATACCTCTCCAGTTTGAGACTGAGGTAGCTAGCATTGAGGATTAATATACTGAGGAATACAAGTAAGAAGAATTTTAAGCCATCATTTCCTTATTAGGAGAAGACAAGGGTGAAACTATCAAGGGGACATCTTACCATTGTATGTCATAGTCCAATTTAATTTCATGGAAATATGTTGTTTCCTTGTAGATATTTTTCTTCAGAATCAATCTCATAGTGAACTTCATACTTTGAAAGTTGTAGCTTACAGAAGAAGACTTGACTCCCTCAAACCTGATAATTATAGGGTATTACAAGAGAAAACATAAGTCATGTGGAAAGATTCTATTGAAAAATTAGTTTTTTGTTTTGGTAGAAAGCATTGAATTTAGGGTGGTCTCCTAGGATATGGAGTAAAATACTTTTTTGGGAAGACCCTGGCTCTATCTACATGCATTGGTCCCTTATTTTTATCATTAGTGCCTAAAATACTCCCTCAACGGTTGAGTAGTGGTACACCAAGGAAATGCTTCTCCCTTAAAATCTTATGAAATCTGTTACCTGGATGTTGGTTACTACAAAAGGGAGGAAAAAAAATTTCAGACCGATGAGGTTGAGTTTATCAACGCCACCAATTATCTAACAGCCACTTCAGTGGATCCCTAGGTAGATTTGAAAAATAGCTTCATTCTACTGATTCACTGATTGGAGCCAATAACCCCAGATCTAGGAAGTAGCTTCATCATCTATAAAAAGAAGAAATGTTCATAGATTACCTTGTATTATTACATGAGGAAGGATCATCTAGTACCATAAAGACCCATTCCTATGAAATACTGGGGGATCCAACCCATGGCCATTGATCCAAGACTTCACCGCTTGTTCTAAAAGGAAAAGTCGACTCAGTATAAATCTAATTGTCACCATTGATTTGGCATCAAAGGTGAGATTTTTAGTCATAATCCATGTGGAATAGTTTCATTAGCTTTTATAACCACAGTCTCTATGGGATAGGAACCCCTCATCAATGACTATTTTTCCACTAAAAGCGATTCTAGCACCATTACCAGATCTATATCTCACACATATTAACCACATCCATCCAACCTTCATACCTCAGGTGATTAAGGAGATTTAGATGATGCCCCTCCAGCATTTGAAGAGGGTGTATCCAAAATGGTTGATGAACTGACACAGGTTAATCTCAGTATAGAGTAGGATCTAAGGCCGACACTGATTAGTGTGTTATTCCTCCAGAAGATTAGTGATAGTATCTGGCCTTCCAAAAACAAAATTGGAGCATGTTTTTAGAGCTATCAGGATATGTCAGGGATCAATCCCTAGGTTTTCATTCATAACTATGGACTCTCAGAGGTCCACCAAGTGTTCAAGAAGCCTCATATGAAGATTCACCCTTATCACGGTGCCATGTTTGAAGACTGGGTTGATAGGATAATCAAGTTCAACTTCATCAGGGAAGTTCATTACCCCAAGTGGATTGCCAAAATCTTCATATTTGGGAAGAATAATAGGTAGATTAGAGTCTACATCGACTTCTGGGACCTCAACTAACACTTCCAAAAGGATGATTTTCCCCTTCCAGAGATAGAGCTTCTAATTGATTCCATAATTGGATTCCAATATTTCTCCTTCATTGATGGATATTCCAAGTATAACCAGATCTAAATGGACCTTGAATATGAGGAGGCCATTGCTTTCAGAGAACCCCAAGAGACCTTATGTTTTCAATTAATTCTATTTGGTTTGAAGAATTCTAGATCTAATTACCAATTTTTCATGCACCACATCTTCAAACATCTCCTCAGGACCATGGTGGAATGCTACATGGATGACTTGGTAGTTAAATATCACTAGATTCGGGACTATATCAAGGACCTTGAGAAGTTTTTCAACTTCCTATGATCACACCACCTAAAAATGAACCCTCTAAAGTGTGCATTTTATGTTACCTATATAAATTTCATTAGATTCATTGTTAGTTATAGAAACATCGAGATACATCTAGATAGTATCAGGGATACTCACAATATTCCAGCCTAAAAAACCACTAGGAATTATGAGCCCTTCAAGGCCACTTGGCCTCTATCTATTGATTCATCACAAATCTAGCGAAAAAGTGTAATCCCTTATTGAGGATTATGAAGAAAGGTACTTTATAACAATGGGATAAAGACTTAAATACTTCATTCAAGGACATTAAGAATTACCTTCAATATCCTACAATCTTAATTCCATCCATCCATATAAATACTCTGGTTCTTTATGTGACCACCCTAGAGTGATCTCTTGGAACTCTACTATCTTAGAAGAATAACAAGGGAATGGAAAAAACATATATTATATCAGCTAAATGTTTTTAAACACTAAGACCATATATTATACTATTAATAAGGTCTTATTAGCCTTGGTATTTATAGCTTGAAAATTTCAACACTGCTTGCAACACCATGAAATACAGTTGGTGTCCTGGTTTAACCCACTGAAGTACATCCTCAATCACCCAATGTTTATAGGAAAAATGGAAAGCTATGAAATAATTATATAGAAATGTTATATTGTATTCATCCCTCATAAATCCATAAAGTATTATGCATTAGTATATTTCCTTGTTATAAATCCAGCCTATGAGGAGTTTCCCCTGGATGTTGATTTCCCAAATGAGGAAATCCTCTCGGTGGATCAAACCACACCATGTTGGAAAATTCATTTTAATGGTGCCTTCTATACTTTGACTAGTAGAATACTCAACAACCCCAAAATTAATAGGGTGGGATTGTAATTATATTCATCACTCCCACAAAATCAATCTTTTCATACTCATTCTTATTATTGTAAGGATAAACGAATAACAAGGCCAATTATTATGCCCTCATCACTAATCTTGAGTTAGCCTTAGATATTGATTTCACCTACCTGCATGTAAATGTAGACTTTGCTTTCATCATCAGACAAATCAGTGATGATTATGTCATCAAGAAATTGGATGTTTTTCCCCTTCTAGAGTGGACACATGGTTCGATGGCCTAGTTACCCTCTTGAGGGGAGGTAACTCATGTTCCCCAATCACATAATGACTGAGCCAAGTAATTGGAAGGCCTATATTAATCTATTTCATAACCCAACCAAGATAATTTATTCATTCATTTAGAACATTGAAGGGTCATTTCCCCTATTGTTTTTGAAGACAAAGACCAATAGTTAAATTAGATGACAACTAGAACTTATGCACTGGGTCCCTCAAATGATTCAGTAATCAAGGAATAACTTGACTGGATGAATATCTTTGTCAATTATATCCAACATGGGACCCTCCCACTAAAACAAACTAAGAATAAGAGAATCTCCCAGTGTACAACACAATTTACCCTCCAAGATGTCACTATCCTTGATCAGACTCTTTATAGGCATAGGATCAATGGAATACTTCTCTATTTCATATATGGAAGGGATATCCCTTGAGTTATACAAGAGTTACTGGTTCATGTGGGTCCCATCAAGCGGGGTTGAAACTTTCTCCCCAAATCTAGAGTTTGGGTTACTTTTGGACCACTAGGTATCATGAATGCATCAAATTCACCAAGAGGTGTTGTTCATTCCAAATACATGCCAACTTCATGCATCAACCACTAGAGATTCTACATAACGCCAAATACTACTACTATTTTTCTTTGTGGGCGATTGATGTTGTGGTTCCCTACCCATCAGTGACCTCTCAGCAGTGTAGGTTCATTATTACCACTACAAGCTTCTTTTTGAAGTGGGATGAGTCTAACCCTCAAATAGTTCATGACTCAATTGGTGATATAATTTTTGAAATCCCAAAAAATTAACTACTTTGGGATTTCTAAAACTATTCTCATAGACAATAGCACTAATTTTTTAGATTCAAAGATAAATAAGTTGTACTCCAAGTACAAAATCTAGCCTAACCACACTTCCTGCTACCACATGAAAGTGAATGGGTAGATTGAGGCCTTAAACAATACCTTATCTAATATCCTACATAGTATGGAAGGCTATAATAATAATATTTTTTCTGATTAGCTCCCCAATTACCTATGGTTTTATTGGACAACAACTCAAAATTCCACCTAGGTGATCCCGTACTCTCTGGTGTTCCAAATAGAAGCAATTCTTCTTATAGAGGTCTAGATACTCTCACTTCTAACAGCCATTTGTGATTAGAAAATACTAGATAGGAGTGTTGAGGTCCATTTGGAAAAGTTTTAATCACTCAAAGAAAATAGTATCCAGGCATTACATGACCTAGAGAAGCATAAAAACAAGGTAGAAAGATTATTCAATAAAAAAATTTCATCTGCTCCTTCCTTAAAGGTTATATGGTGTGGGCTCCCCAGATGCCCAGGATATGTGTGAAGAATCCACTGAAACTAGAGACCGAATGGTAAAGACCTTAAATTATTCATAAGGTATATTCCAATGGTGTGTACTCATTGATCATCATGGTCATGGATCATTTCACACCTCCCACTATTGTTAGGTTACTCAAGTGGTATAATTCATGAACCCTCTAGTCCAATCTCTATGACCTTAAACTAGGAACAGCTCCATTAGTCCAAGCTACATGAATTTAAACTAAAAATCCCAATATCCTCATAACATAACATTAAATTGTATCTTTAACCTGTATAACGATCACGGGATTCCTCATATTATAAATGTGAGAAGATCAATTTTATAACTACATGTGTCCAGATTCCTAGCCCCATAGGATATATAGTGATGCATAAACCCCATGTCTTTGGGCCCAGCTAAAAATTCACTTACCCTATGTGATAATCATGAGATGCCTCCTACATTATGTATGATATAACTTATACATGAAGAGTAATATTCCTCATGTGAGTGACATAATACAACCACTAGACATCTTCATTTATTTTCCTTGACCCACCTATAGTTCAAGAAGCCCATGTATATGCCTACTAATTCCAAATAATATCTATGGGCCTCCCCATAAGGTATAAGACTTGATTATACCCCCCTAGACTATCATCAAGTCGAAATTCCCTCATAAAAAGAATAAAATGGGCATCCCTAGTGTGAAAATTCAAATATATCCCCATTTTCCCTAAATCCCCCCCTAAGGTATATACACCAATCTCATTATTTAACCCACGAACAAGTCAAGATTCCCTCATGTCCCAACATAAAGAATAAGAAATGGGAGTCTCAAAGTATAATATTTGTGCTCAACATACTCAGTTCATGACATTAAACTATAGCCATACCCTATGTGACTAGAACGGGATGCCTCATATGAAAAATGTGAGATGATTCACCATCCTCACTTAAGATAACTTCTCACCTTTGGTGTTGGTCTCCTACCATAACTCATTCCATAACTATGTGTGGATTAATTCTCATCCCCATGGGACACATAATGATGACTATATCTCATATCCAGGTCCCATCCCCACCACCAACTCATTCCAATTTCTTCCCCCCTCTAGGTTAGGTTCAATATGTGCATGTCGATATACTCACCTTGTGTGTTTGACTTCATGGTGGAACAGCTCCAAGAAATTTTCACTTACCTCAAGTAATTCCATAATTCCAATTTCACACTTCATTATTTAGTTTGGATCTTCATCATACTCCCTATCTGAATTGGTCCCCCTGATGGAAATGGTTTCCAAACATATTGTCTCACCTACCGTCCAAGGATCACACCTCAAAGGATCTTTGATGACATTTGGAATCTCCTATGTTTCGAATATAGTCAATGGTTGATCTCAAATCTATTCACCCCAACCATTACTAGTGTGGTTATGGGGCGTATTTTTCAAACATGTTCAATAGGCATTCCCTACCCATCAGTCACCCTCTTTTAATGGTTCAAATCTTAGAAATTATTATTTACCTTCCTTTACACCTCATTTTTTCTGGTGTAATTTCAATGCCCCTAGTGTCACTCCCTCATGTATTTGAGAATGATGGTCAATCAAGTCAGTTTCTTTATAGCTTTTCCTATTATCTCCTTTTCCACTTATTGTGTTTTCCCTTATGATTGGGGGACTCCCTACCACTCCTTATTTCTTATATCAAGCATGGATCACATGGTCTTAGGAGTTATTTTGGAACTTTCCAAAAGCATTTTTGAAATGCACAAGCATTCTATGAATGGTATTCCACATCCTATTTGGTCCAAACTCTATGACCTTGAACTAGGAGTCTTTGATAAAGAATCATGACTTTAAACTATGTGTGAATTGTCTTGGAATTTTTCATGGCGCTGAGTCTCCTCCTTGGATATATCTTCATGTCAAGTTACTACTTATTCATGCCACACAACTTCCTTGTGACACACAACCTTTGGTCCAAGAATATCAACCTTAAATTGTATGAAACTTTCCTCAGGGATGTTTCATGGGGCACTAGGCCTCTTTAACCCTCTCTTTTTGTTGGGTTACTTCTCCTTAGGGTTGAACAAATTCCTTGAGACACACATCCATAGTCTAAGAATCATGGCATTAAACTATTTTCAAATACTTAGTCCAAGAACCATGACCTTAAACTATTCAAAACTCACCCTTGGACCATTTTTTGGGTGTAGGGACTTCTTAACCCCAATTCATGATAGGTTTAAAATTACATGGCACCACAAGAGTCCTCCGATAGTATTATCATTGGGTCCTAGATCTACAAACATAAAATATAATAATCCATGGTTTGATCATTATGAACTCAAACCATGTGCATTTATCCCCATATGGCCTCAATCTGAATATAGTTCGCCTCACCTCAAAGGAATAAACAAAATAATTCCCCCTATTTTTCTACATCTTATATCTAGAAGACTTCCAGCCTCTAGCATTGGTCTCCTACCATGTTGTATTCTAGAACTATGTGTCTTGATTCCTAGTGTCATGGGATATGCAGTCTTTCATAGATTCCTTATCTTGAGCCCAGCTACAAATCTTCTCTTTACCTATGCCTGGTTTTTTCCCTTTACCCAAGGGAAATCCTTATATGGTATGAGACTCTAGAAGAGGTGGTCCATGAATTATGGACTTATACTATGTTCAAACTTGTGTGGTATCAAATCCCCTTATCCCTTTATTTATATCTAGTCAATAGTGCCTCCCTTGCCACATGAGATTTTATGATCAATCCAAACTCTATGACCTTAAACTCGGATCCTTGGTTCAAACTTGTATACAGAAACCCATTCATATTCTCCTAAATATATACCTATTTAGTACAATTGACATGACCTTAAACTACCCCAGGAAAGAGGTACATACATCTCTTAGGTTGAAATCTCATAGGGGAGACCTAAGAAAAAGATATACTTTCACCTACTAAGTCTCCCTCACAAAGTGAGAATAAAAATAATGGTATAAATGGAAAAGTAAAAAAAGGATAGTAGGACCCATCATGATCCTTATAGAAAGCCTGGTTGTGCTCATTGGACCCACTATTTCAAGAAAATTGTATGGCCAAACCTTAACTCCTTCCTCCATTAATGCCAGTTCACATGTCCTATTCACAATACTCTAAACTTATAATGTCTATGATTTTATATGTATTATTTTACAATATTATATGGATTATTTTTTAGACCAAGCACTAAGATGGCATGCAATTCTGAGACTTGGTGTTCTCAGAATAAATGTTTGAAATATATTAAATATATTAAATAGCACGCATGCATAGTTTTCCTAAAAAAGTAGAATATATCTCAAATAAGGACCCGGATCAAAAATATGAGGGCACCATTAAATTAATAACATGGGTTTTACCATAGGAGAAAAATAATATTTATTAGTACATACATTTTTTGAAAAAAAAATTGCGAGGGTAATTAAATAAAATAATTTATTTATTTTGTTTAGTTTTTGATGCAGTGACTATTTATCCTTTTAATTTATGTTTATAGGTTTTTCCTAAGGGTTTTACACTCAATACCTAGAGTTTCAGACAATTGTTGGAGAGATTTTATGGTGAATGATGATGGATTGGAGTTTAGATCATGTAATGTTGCACCAATGGAGTTAGAGGATCTCATTAATGATGAAAACACAACTGTTATTCATCAAAGATCGATCCAAAATCCAGGTGGGATGTTTTTCATTATTATTTTTATCCCATTTTTTAATCTCAGACGAATATGGATCAGTTCCACAAATAGAATTAATACATGCATCTTTGGTAGAATTAATTTGATTGAATAATTTATTTGTTCATTTTGATTTCTACTCTTCGATTATTGCATGATTTTTCTTCAGCGCAATAGATCAAAACCATGTGTATGAAACATGATATAGATTTTGATTTGAGGATTGATGATGATTATGGTTATATTTGGGGAGAATGATGTAAGATCAAGGGATCTTCCTTCTTACCGTGTGGCACACAACATTCCAAATGACAGAGGTGTTTTCCCAATGTGTTTTGAGGCTGGATTCTAGTGAACGGGCAATGGAGAGGTCGATAAACCTTATATCTAGGATCTAAAGTGATATTTTTGTTGAGAATTAAGGTGTAAGTGGCGTGTGAGGAGGAATGGATGAGTAACTCTATATATGGAAAATCCCAAGCAACATGGCATGTAACTTGGGATTACACATTGTGTAGGGCCCATTCAATAGTAGCTAGGGTTTCAGGATGATGAGAAGGATCACACTACATGTGATCCATATAGCACGGCATGTGGAACTTCCTTGATGGATTAGCATGCATCTTGGAGAGTACACAGACATGGGTAAAAGTATATGGCCAGATAGAACGTTATATACTTGGACATAGACACAACTTGGCATACACGGGATGGTACACGAACACAGACACCATACATGAACACAGTCAGAAGACAAGGGAAAGAAATCATGTGTCTCTACACACTATGTACTTCTTATAAATGATGTTTATGTGGAGACTTACATGTCGTGTGAGGATATTCAACATGGGCAGGCATAGGGATAGATGGACATTCCATGTACCCCCTAGTACATGTCGTATACCCCCTTCAAGATTATATGTATCTCTTAGTTTCCTTAGTTTAGACTAGTATATATTGAGTGTGTTTCATTGGTCCTTTACCTTGAGGGTATAGTATGACATTACATCCACATCACGGGATTGTGATCCCCTCTAGAGGTTAAGTCTCAAATAGAGTTGTGGTGTCCCTTCGTAAGACTAGAGTGCTATCCTCTATCACCTTTGTTCCCTAGGGGGAGTTTATGGAATCAGTGTGACCTCCATTAGTAGGGAATTGATCCTCTATCTACCAGGTCATATTGGTAGTGTTTTTGTAATCATTGACATATAATCCCCTACATAGTAGGTTGATCCTAATTGAGTTTGTGGTGTCCCCCAATAGTTATGGGCGTGACCCCCTATCTATCTATCAGGTTATCCTTAGACCAGTGATATTTCATTAGGTTAGGCCTAATTATCTATACCTCTTCATTGAGTTTCTCTAATTATATCATGGCTCATGGAGTGGACTCTCCAAAAATGAGTGTTGTTTCAAGTAGAATCCTGTGGCTAGAAGTCATTTATGACCTCCTGGTCGCGTGGTGTATTTTCTGAGTATATATAGGAGTTTTTATTATAAATTGATTGTTATATATTGTATTTATCTGACTATACATGGTGCTTCATGTTTAGTGTTTTCAGGGTTTCCTATTGAGTTTTGTTATACTCACCCCTTCATGGGATGTGCTCATACATGTCGTGTCTTATACAGACGATGGCCCATTTGACTATGACCTAGGAGGATAAGGAGTGGGTGGAGCATATCTGGAGCTTGGAAGACTGAGTCATTTTATCTATATCTTGAATTTTACTTAGTCTTCTACCTTGGATCATGTTGTACTTTTTCATTTTTTTTGGGCTTGTATTTGGCCCCTTTTTCTACTTTCAGTACTTGTACTATCGTAATATATTGTTGGATCTTAGATGTATGCATGAATTGTTTCAGTTATCTTATATTTCATCATTTTTAGGGCTTGGAGATGTGTGTGCGTTTACAATTACCTTAGGATAATGTCTCCCATTTGTGGGATATTCCTACTTGGGGCTGGTCTCTAACCCCTGAGAAATTAGAGGTAGTCTTGGGGTTGTCATAGGTTGAACCTCGGTGGGTTGGATCATGACAGAGAGGTATCATAGTATTCGGCTCTAACATAGTACCAAATTAGGTGATATTGTTTTGGGGAAACAATGTTTAGTGTTTTGAGTTTGTCTTTCATACCAAGGACTCTAGTGTTAGTACGGCGGCCACCGTGTCCATACACAAGGACTCTAATCACCCACATTTCAAATCGATACATGTAAACATTGGTTGAAGGAAAAAATTTGGAGCATGAATCATATAGGAATGGTTTTGTTTTACATATCCTTCTTGAGTTAACTCCCCATATATACTCTTTTTACTGCGGTACATTTTTTAAATTTCATGATGTCTCTACTCAGACAGCTAGCCAAGATTCCACTGCATGATCATGAGGATGATCCGCCTAGTGATGAGGCATCAGTATAGGGGCATGTGTTGTAGATAGAACCACTAGGTGATTTACCATCTATACCTCAACCCATTTTCTTGTAGCTACATTTGGAAGTTTCAGCTGATTATACACATAGTTTGAGTTCATTATATGAGTTTCAGAGGTAGTGACCTCCCAGGTTTTGGGGTGATCTAAACCCCCAGGTGGTTGAGGACTAGCGAGAGCGAGTCACTCACATTTTCCACCTTATGAGGGAACCAAAATACCATATTTAAGTCCTCACATTGAGCCTTATTTAGGGATATATTAGGTGATGGTGGAGCTTGGTGACTTAGTCACATGACGAGACATCTCTCTTATGGTTAGAGTTTGAGCATATCTTCAGGAAGGAGTTCTATATAGAAACGTTGTGATCGGTATGAATATAGGATATTTTGTATATGTAGTAGGGAATTATGAATGTGGTGGAGTTCTCAATGATATTTACTAATCTATTGTGTTGATCCTTGTATATGGTGTGATAACAGTTATTTAGAGCTTAGAACTTTGATCGAGGCTTACGCCAAGACATCAAGGCTTCAATAGTATCCATTTTCATTCCCACCTATACTAAGGTGATTGATCAAGCCTTATTGGTGGAGAAATTTCTAGAAGATAAAACACTGGTAGTGGGAGATAATAGTGTGAACCCAGTAGCTGAGACCTCAATAGCTGACAACCAACAATAGTCATAGGGATCCAAGCATGTTAGACACTTCGGGAGGCGATCCCAAGACTCAGGGCCATCGGTGTAGGGTTCTCCTGGTGGCTTGAATCAACCGATATATAGGTGTTGTTTCTTCTATAATGGTCAGGTACATCTGGATCAAGATTTTCCAACACATCATATAGCTGATCTTGAGAAGTTTGAGGGACCTTCAAGATAGAGACAAAGGCAGGATCAGGGTGGTCCACAATATGGAAGGCATAGAAGAAGGTTTGGTAGGGAATGAGGAGTTGATTAGTGGTTCGACCTATTACCACCACCACCCCCATGTGGCCCACACTAGGCCTAGGGAGCTGGTGGATAGAGACAAGGTCAGTTGTAAGCTATGTAGGCCTATGACCCTGAGGATCCAGGGATGATAAGAGTTATGATCTATGTCTTTTATAATTTAGATAAAGTATTGATAGACATAGGTGTGAGTCATTCCTTACTTTTCACTTCTCTGGTTTGAGATTTAGAGATTCTGGTTGAGCCATTGACTTGACCCTTGTGGTTGGGGACTCTGAAAGGTGGTGACTCAGTGATTTTGAAATTGTTCCTATTGTGTGATATGTTGTTTGGAGGTGAGAGTTTTCTATGGGATCTCTTCATTTCATCAATAAGTCCTTACAATTTCTTATTAGGTATGGACTATTTATCCACGTTTCTTGCCCCGGTTGACAAATTTTGGAAGATAATGTAGTGTTCCCGTAGTGATGGAATGAGTTTTTCCTTTTGGGTGAAAAGGAGACCTTGGAAGAGTAGGATGAGATCTGGCATAGGAGATTGCATCTAATTACTCATCAGTTGGATATAATGACTCGCAGAGTAGTGGATGGTTTGGACTATCAGTTTTTTGTGGTGGTGGTAGAGTACGGGTATGTCTTTCTTGAGGATGTATCATGTTTAATTACCCACTAAGATATATAATTATGCATTGAATTGCATCTTAGTATGAAACTGATATAAACACCATTATATTAGATGGATCCTTCCCAGCTTTGAGAATTGAGGATGCAGTTGGATGACTTATAGGATAATGGATTTTTGAGACCTATTGTTTCCCCCTATGCATCCCCAATGTTGTTTTCCAAGAATTTATATGGGGTATTGAGGTTATGTGTGTATTACCAGCACTTTAATTAGGTTACTCTAAAAAATTAGTATTCACTACTGAGGATCGATGAACTCTTTGATCATTTTAAAGGGGCTTTATAGTTCTCTATGATCGAACTCAGATCAGTCTATCACTATTTGTGAGTACAATATGGGGATATACCGAAGATGGCCTTTAGATTTCGTTACAGTAACTATGAGTACTTGGGGTTGTTTTTTGGTGTGACAAATACTCTACCAGTGTTTATGGGACTCATGAACCAGATATTTCAGGCATGTTTAGAATGGTTTGTGGTATTCTTCATCTATGACATCATAGTGTATTAGATGTCTAGGGAAGAGCACGTGAGATACTTGAGGATGGTCTTGGACACATTTTGAGAGCATCATATTTATGAGAATCTCTCAAAGTGTTATTTTTGGATTCAGGAAGATTACTTTTGAGGGCACTTTATCTCATAGGTTGGAGTAGCAGTGGACCGGGAAAAGGTTGAGGTGGTTCTTGCTTGGGATCCACCTAGGTGTGTTACTGAGGTGAGGAGTTTCCTTGGATTGTAAAGGTACTATAGAAGGTTTGTACCCAACTTCTCTAGAGTTACATCACCCTTAAAAACTTTGAATCAGAAGGGGGAAACATTTCATGTGGACAGAAATGTTCCATAAGTGCTTTCAGATGCTGGGACAGAGGTTTAATAGCGCTTCCATATTGAGATTTCTAGAGGGGGTCGATTATGTAGTGTTCTTCAATGAATTAGGGACCGGACTAGGTTGTGTTCTGATGAAAAGGAAAGCATTTATTGCCTATGATTTATGCCAGTTGATACCACATGAGAAGACCTATGATACCCATGACCTAGATTTAGTAGTGATAGTCTTCACATTGAAGATATAGTGACACTACCTAATGGGAAAGTGGTTTATCATTTACTCTGACCATAAGAGTATTAAGTACATATTATCTCGGAAGGATCTTAACTTTATTTATATGTTATGGCTAGAGTTCCTCCAGCACTATGTCTTTGATATTTTCTATACACCAGGGAATGGGAATGTGGTGGAAGAGGCTCTCAGTATGGGATATTATTCTCAGTTGTTGGTCAAGGTGTTAGAGTAGTTACCCTCATTAAAGTTGTCCTTTGTGGAAAAGAATTGTGCTTCATATCTTTAGTTGATGGTTGTTACCCCACTACTTTTATAGTGTTTCAGGGATGCTCGGTGCGTAGATACTGACTGTGAGACCTTATATACTCATATATCCACTATATATTCTACTTAGGGGTATTCTGAATGTGGGTAGAACATTATTCTTTTAAGAGGATGGACAATGGTACCTTTGAAGTTATGGGAGGAGGTGTTGTGGTAGTTTCATACATCCCCTTTAGCGGTATATCCAGGTGTGTAAAATATGTACTGGGACCTCTGATGTCATTTTTGGTGGTCAGGTATGAATAAGGGAGTTTCAGAGTTTGTATCTTGTTGCCTCACTTTTCAATAGGTAAAGATAGATCACCAAGTTCCAATAGGTTTAGCTTAATCCCTTGAGGTACCAGAGTGGAAGTGGTATGAGATTTATATGGAATTTATTCGGGGATTACCACATATTTCCAGGGGATATGATATTATCTTTGTGATAGTATACCGACTCACTAAGTTGGCTCACTTCCTACCCATTCAATAGAAGAGTTCAGTAGAGAGTTTGGGATGCCTCTAAAAATAGGAGATAGTCTGACTCCATGGAGTTACCTTAATGATCATCTCTAATCATGATTCTCACTTCACATCTTGGTTATTTAGAGGATTATAGGAAGCCTTTGGGACTAAATTATTCTTGAGCACATTGTTTCACCCCTAGACTGATGACCATATAGAGTGGACCATCTAGTTCTTGGAGGACATGTTTTGGGCTTCCATGTTGGACTTTGGCTGTAGTTGGGAGGATCACCTACCCTTGGTGGAGTTTTCATATAGATATATCTACCATTCCATTATTAGTATGGAACCATTTGAGGCTTTGTACGGGAGACCCTGTAGGTCACCACTTTTTGGGACTGATCCAGGTGAGTCAGCACTCATGGGCTCGGAGTTAGTGTGACCTACTATAGAGAAGGTGAAGATCATCCAGGATCATATAAATATTGTATAGAGCTATCAGAAGTCTTATGTGGACCATCAAAGAGACCTCTGGATTTTGAGGAGGGAGACCGTGTGCTCCTGGGAGTCTCACCTCAACATGGATTGAGGATATTTGGATATGGCAACAATTTATCTCAGAGATTAATTGGTTCCTTCTAGATATTGTGTAGAGTTGGCGAGATGGCATGCCACTTACCTCTACCACCGTAGTTGGAATAGGTACACAACATCTTCCATGTGTCGTGGATGAGGAGGTACATGCACAACTTGTCACACATTATCAACAGGGGAGAGATGGGAATAAAGGATGGAGATACCTTTGAAGAGTACCTAATGAAGATTGAGTATCAACAAGAAAGGATCCTTTATGGGTATTAAATTCCCATTCTGCATGTCTAGTGGTAGCACAGGAATCTTCAGAAGAGCACCTGGGATCGAGAGACTTAGATGAGAGTCCAATACCCACATATTTTTTAGTAGGTTTTTCTCTTTTTGAGATAGAAATATTTAATTTGGGGAGAATGTAATGTATTTTATTTTCCATATATAACTTTTGGATATTATATGGATTATTTTCGAGACTAGGCACTGAGACGACTCGTGATTCTGAGGCCCGGTGTGATCAAAATAAATGTTTGAAATATATTAAATATCACACAAGCATATTTGTCCTAAAAAAGTGGAATAACTCCAAAATAGGAGACCTGGATCATAAATCAGAGGGCACCGTTGTGTTCAGAATGAAAGTTTTACCCTAAGCACAACATAATCATTATCGATGTGGGCCGTTTGTGAAAAAATCATCATGGGTGTAATTAAATGAAATAAATTAAATAATAAATTTATTTTGTTTAGTTTTTAACATAGAGAATATTTCTCATTTAAATGTATGGTTATAGTTTTTTCCTCAGGGTTGGCTACTCAAACCCCAGAGGTTCAGACAATTGCTGGAGATCTTTTCTGGTGGATGATGATCGATTAGAGTTCAGATCTTGGATCACCACATCAACAGAGTTAGAGGATCTCATCAATGATGGAAACACAATATTTATTAATCAATTATCAATCCAAACTCTAGGTAGGATTTTTTATATTGTGATTTCCATCCCATTATTAAAACATGGTTGAATATGGATCAATTCCATGAATCGAGTTGACACGCACATTGTAACACACCTGAGATTTTTTTAAATATTTTTTTCAAATTAATTTAATCTTTTTTATATTTTTAATTTCATACAACACTAAAAATATACTTTATTTTATACTAAAGAACTATGTTTGGATTACATTATATCAAAAAAAAAGTTAATTTTTCACTACACACAACATAAATTTTATATTTCTCTATGTGGAATGTAGATGATATCTTCAGTTACATGCAACAATGAATTTCTCTAATGGCTTGTGTAACACACAAGACAGTGTTTTACCGAAAAATAATATATTATTATTTAATATAATAATATATAACTTTTCTATTAAATTATAGGTTATTAATATTATTAAATAATTTATGAAAATATATGGTTTACACAAATATAAAATGAATTCATTGGTTACAAATTATCTATAAATGAATATTAAAATCAATGGAATATAAACAAATATATTATTATACCCACAAAGTTTTCTTACAATAAAAAATTGAATTAATTAAAATTATTAATTGATATTAATTTAATATATATTATATTCAATAAAATACTTTTTATATTCATCCAATTGATTTTATATTCATGAGATAAGAACAACCCCAATTTTATGTTTAAAAACCTATATTTTTATTAAGGGATGTTTACCGTCTTTCAATGGAGAACCCATTTTAAATAAAATTTTTGTAAATTTTATAGATTTAATATTTAAAACATAAAATTTATTTTTGGAATCGGAACATAATAACAAGGTTAGGTTAATTTTTTGGAATTTTTCTATTAAGCTTTATTTTTTTAATGAATAGTGAAAAATACTGAATTTTAGTTCAAAATATCTTTTTCATATAATTTATTTATATGGTTATATTACATTTTTAATTGTTTTAAAAGTTTAATTAGATAATATTTTTATCAATAAGACTAATTTTGGTCATTTTAATCAATTTCACTTTGAAATTGAATATAAAAACAAAGAAAACTTTTTAATTTTTTTACTTTTAAAAACCTGCATAGTCAACCCGACTACAGGATTAAATTTAAATTAATTTCTACTACTTATGTGATTAAAATATAGAAAAATGGATTCCATATTTTTAATAACCATAATTTATAATTTATAATAATTTAAACTAGGTTTTTTACCAAAAATATTACATAAAGTAATTAAAATTAATTACATCAATTAAGGTAAAATTAAGCTTAACTAAGGAAAAAACTTTAAACTTAAGGGCCTAAATAACCTATACACTTATACAAAACCCATTTTATAGAAATATTTCGACCATATCCTCCCTTTTCTATAATTTTGGTCATTATTTTTTCTACTTTCAATAAAAAAATGTGGGTGGGGTTTCCCTTTTCCAAAATATTACAAAAGTGTCACTCCTCCTCCATTATAAAAGTCAACTGCATCTACCTATTCTTTACACCTATCAAACCACTTAGGTTTGTCCAAAATCCACCCAATAAACTTCTCAATATAACTCCCTTCCTTTTAGAAGCCTCCTCTTGGGCATAAAGTAATCAAGGAATCCTTTCGGCACAAATCAAAAGGAGATATCTGATTAACACGTAACGTCTTCTCTCAAGGTTCTTTATTTTATTTTCTTTCTCCACCCCATCCACTCTCTTTATTACATGCTTGTATAAAAACTACAGTATCCTAAATATACTATTATTTTTTATGCTAAATTTTATACCTACACTTACACACATTTCCATCTAATTGGTAATGAACATATTTTTTATGTTTACTGTGAACTACCGCCTCATGAAATTATGATTATTCATTTTTCCTTTACCGCCTCTCATGGTGGAAATTATGATAGAAACTCTATTTATATATTTAATATTTTAATTATTTATTTAATTTTATTTATTCCTTTTACAACAAATATATTTTTACTTTCCATTTTGTGTAAATACAATAATTTCATTTGAAGAAGTGTGGACTACCACCCCCTCAAAGTGATGTGATTCATTCACACACTACATGGAACGTATTAAGGATTAGTTTAGTGAAATTAAATGATATATATAAAATTATAGTTCTAATTTAATTATATTATATACATATATTTAATTTTATTTATTTCTTTCAATACAATAATAAAAATAGAAACAGCATTCATGCATTCGTACGACTTACCATCTACATAAACGGTGTACTCTATTTCATACTTATATATTATATATAATATTATAGTAGAAATATAGTAAATATAAATGATATTTCTATCATGTTTTACATTCTTGAATCGTGATATAATTATAAGGAATGAATATATAACAAATTAAGACACATGTGGAGAACAAAGCAGATATTACCCAAAGTGAAACCTTAACATAGGATTGTTAACAAGAGGGTAATATAAGGTCATAATCAAACCATTTATGGTATTAGATATAATAATATGGTTATTTAAAATATGTATAATAAATTTTTATTTATTATACATGTGTTTTGAATCAGTATAATGAGAGTCAAGACACAAGGCAAGGGAATTTCATCTCACTTTTTATATCTGTGAGATACAATCCATGTTCACAACTCTTATTTTTTTGGTGTATATACTACCCAGGAATTTATTATATTATTATTATTATTAAACTTATGGGTTTTTACATATCTATTATATGATACTTATTTCATGAGGTTTATGTTTCAAAAGTTACCAAATCAGTTAAATCGTTTTGTCTAAATTTTCATTCTTTAAGACACATGTTTTGTTATGAACCTAAATTATTTTTTTCATCGTGTATATACTTCCATTTAACATGTTATATCATTAATATATTTCTTTAATTATATTTTAACCTTAATGTAATTTATTTTTCTTACATGGAGATTATGACCCTAAGTTTTCAAGAGATAAGAGTTTATTAAAACAGTCTCATCGTTTATTTGACATTATTTAAGTTTATGCTTCTTTTGATGAAATATTATTATCCATATTTCAAGAAAAATAATGAATGTTATTAACCTAAAATTATTAATTATTTATTCATGTATTGGTTCTATTTTTCACTCTTTTGAACATAATATAGTTATGAATGTGTTTTTAAAAAAGCCCGATTTTATCCTCTCTTCGGTCAGAAATCTGTGTTCCTTCAAAACCATGTTTTATAAAAAGGGTTTCCAATAATATAATACTATTCTATTATAATATTTAAAATAAATTTTTACCCTTTTTTGCCTTTTAACAATGTTTTAAAATGAAACTTATTATCATTTTCAGAACAAATAACTTTTATAATCTTTTTACCATAAAAAAAGGAATGTTCTTTTTACCACACATGACATGTATGGATTTACCCACCATCATTTCTGTGAAGCTTCCTTTTCATGTTTAAAATGTTAATTTTGAAGAAAACGTTTTTTAAAAATTAATTTTCAAATAAATGGTTTTCAAAAGGTTTTAAATATTCTTTTATAAGTTTTTAAAGAAAATTATTTTCAAATATTTTTAAAATTATTTTATAAAGTTTTCAATGATATGGTTTTCAAAAAGTTTTCAAGATTATTTTATAATTTTTCAAGTAAAATGGTTTTCAAATAATTTTTACCCTTTCTTTATAAGTTTTCAAAAAAAAATTTAATGAAAATGTTTTAAAATGTTTTCAAGCATCCTTTATAAGTTTTCAATTTATTTTCAATGTAAAAAAGTTTTCAAAATTATTTTAATACTTATTTCAAATTTTTTAAAGTATTTTCAATGAAAATGTTTTTCAAAAGGATTTAGGTTTTAAAAATAATTTTTCAAATAAGAAAGGATGTATTCCCTAATAAATTGTTTTAAAGGATATTTAAAAATTATTTTCCATCTAATATGACATCTGTTGATGTTACTCATGCCTTTATGGAGAAATAATTCACTGTTTCCATTCATATTATTTATATGGATGGTTTATGTATGATGTAATGATGTTTATGAAACCGTTTTCTATTTCAAGAGTTATATTCTTTTGAAATCAACTTTTTCATGGGTTATTATTTTGGTGAAAGGATTATGAAACATGTATCTTTTTCAATAGGTTATGATATTATTATATGTTTATGATACCCATTTCATTTCATGGGTTATGATGTGATTTTTAATGATATTGTGGCACATGTATATATGATTTCATTATGATATGTGTGGGATCTATATCTCCCTCCAATTTATTGGGTAAATATTTATATCTCATGAGATAGACTAAGATGGTCTTGGGAGTGAACCATGACTACTAATATAGTCATGGGAGTGAACCATGACTTCCAAGATGGTATTAGAAGTAAACCCATTCTACTAAGATGGTCATGGGAGTGAACCATTATAACCAAGATGGTATGGGTACTAAACTCTCACTACTAAGATAGTCTTGGAATTAATTCCTTAGCTACTATGGAAATCATATTATATGAAAATGTGTCTTCCACAATTCCATGTGTTATTCCTATGTTATACTTTCATGAATTATGTTCTTTATTTCCTTATGATTCATTCCTTATGATATTCAAATATTTATTCTATGATTCATGTTTATAATATTTGATATGTAGGGTATGATCTTATGTTTTCATGATCACATTCTCATACCCCTATCCTCATGTTTATGCTTACATGTATCCCTTGTTTACCCTTACTAATCATTTGAGCTCACCCCTTTTTATGTTTCCTTACCCAAGTTATGAATATATGTATTATGTTTGATGTGTCTAATAATGGTGCTAGTCAGGAAGAACCTAGTGGGAGATAATGTAGCTCACTTATGTATCAGTGTTCATGTTTCTATTTTTACAAAGGCTCTAGACTAGTATGATCTTTGGGAATATATTTGTATAATATTTTAAGTATTCAAAAAAAATGATGTAATGTTAATATATGAAAAGTGAGGGATTATATAGTTGGTATTAGAGCAAAGGTTTAGTTAACCTTTGGAAACTAGGATGATAAAACATTAGTGAGATCCCTATGTATATTTCTAAGGATATGTCTAGGGATGTCTCTAAGGATCAGTATAAGGATGAGTTAACATTTAGAAAAATGTAGTATAATTTTGTTAAAGGATAGAGTAAGTGGTTTTCTAGAAATAAATCCCTATATGGATATTATAAGTTGATGTGGCTCTATTACATATGTAGCTAGGGGTAACAGCTTTTAAAAGATTTTGTGGGTATAACTCGGGGTAATCTAGTACACAACAACAGGTCTTACTGCACACCTGGTTTGACACTCCCATGGGGTTTTCTTTGGAAATTTACAAACTCTTTATAAACAATTATGAAGGATTTAAATAAAAGATAACTATTAATAACCTAGGATAAACCTAAGGTTTCATAGATTAAATAAGGTTTCATAAGTTATACATCCTATAAGTAACTTTTCATGATTATGTGACTCCTTACTATGATAATCATTTCTTATTCAATTATTTATGGTTTTATTTAATGTAGGGAATCATGATTAACAATATTAGAATTGAATTTGATGGAAAAAAATTTGATGAGAAGTCAAATGATATGCTCTCTAGAGTGAAGTAAGTTATGATCATGCCTGATCAGTTTTCAAGGAACATGATCAACAACTCTCGAACTCACTAGGCCAGGTGTCCTAGTGGGTCCCACTAGATTCCACATCATTTTATGTATTTGTATTGAAGAATTATGTAGTATGAATGGTGAAATATGCAAGGATTGTTTAGTTTTTTATTTTCAAAAAGGATTTACAAGATTATGTTTAATTCTTCTGATGAACTAGAAAAGTGATTTAATGGAAAGGTTATATTTTTACTAAGAGAAGATAACCCTTAATATGCTCTTTATATTAATATAATGTTGTTTTCATAAATATATGTTGGATATGAACAAGTAAATTGGACGGTATTGATTATCTCAGAACATATAAAGGATCTTCGAAAAAAGTAGTCTATTTTATCATAGATAAATCTTACAACTTCTTGGATTTAAGGAATATATCCAGTAAGCTTTGAAATAAGGAATCATGCATGTTTTCCAAAAGTATTTATGGTAATTCAGGTTATTTCCATGTTTCAAGAGAATATATGATGAGGGTATTCACATGTTTGGAATGTGATAACCAAGAGCCACTTTTTGATATATAGGGGATCAATGTTAAGCTGATTTTGTGACCCTTTTTATACTATTTTTTATTTTCATCTTTCAGAAGGGTTATAAGGGTAACCATTCATGAAAAGATTAATTTAAACTTTGGAGGAAGTATTTATGTATTAAGGTTGTGTTGAAAACATTAGTTAAAATGATATTAAGTGATTAACCATATTTTAAGGATATCCATCATATTTTGGAAATTATATTATTGTGGTTTTAGAAAAGGACATCATGTATGTCGGGTGACAACCAATCAAGTCCAGAAAGGTCATGGGTCTTGAAACCATGACTGAAGGACGATAATGGTTTCATGCCTATGCGATATCCTAGTTAATGTATAATTATTTTTGATGAATAAATATTAATGATTAATCAGTAGTGTTACTTTTTATGTTTATAGATTAAGGCATATTGATTCTGAAGAGAAAAATAGTCATACTTTTCATTCTTTTGTGGGCTTTAAGATCTGTTAAAAGTGTATTTTAGTACTCTATGCGTCAAAGCTAATTTATGGACATTCATTACTTGAGGAAATGGATGTATTAGAAATTGATAAAATCACAACCAAAGTATGAAAAAAATATATAAAAATATATCAAGAATTACTCAACTTTCTAAAAGTGATCAAATAAATATTGTTGTCCTAATACGTTAAATTTTGTTGAACTGGTGGATTTTGAAATCATCGCCAATTTATGACTTTGAGGCCCTCAATTTTTCTTTGATCATTCACTTGTTTTTGATTTATGACCTCAATCACCCCTATAAAAATTTACAATTTTCCTCCATTCCCAATCTTTACTCCCAACCTATGTTCTCCTATGAGTAAACCTAGTTATATATTACTTTTGGTAACTGTTATGGTTCCAACATTCCCTTTTTAAAGGAAGTTTTAGTATTTATTTTTACGATGTGGGTTTCTATGAATAAAACTTTCAAGTATTAAACCTTTGATAACCCAGACGAATTTCAAGGGTGAAATTGATTTTAAGGGGGGTAGAATGTCACACCCCGATATTTTGTGAAATATTTTTTTTGAATTAATTTAATCTTTTTTATATTTCTCATTTCATCCAACCCTAAAAAAATACTTTATTTTATATTAAAGCACTATGTTTGTCTTGAATTATATGAAAAACAAATTTAATTGTTCACTACACACAACATAAATTTTAGCTATCTCTACATAGCACACCGAAGATATCTTGGTTTACATGCAATAATGAATTTCTATGATGGCTTGTGTAACACGCAAGACCGAGATTTACCAAACAATAATATATTATTATTTAATATGATAATATATAATCTATAAATTAAATTAGCAATTATTAATAATATTAACTAAATTATAAAAATATATTATTTATAAAAATATAAAATGAATTCATTGGTCACAAATTAATTATAAATGAATATGGAAACTGATTGAATATAAAGGAAAATATTATTATACCCAAAAGGTTTTTTTACCATAATAAATTAAATTAATTAAAATTATTGAGTGATATTAATGTGATATATATGTTATATATTCAATAAAATATTTTTTATATTCATCCAATATATTTTATAGACATAAGATAAGAATAAACCTAATTTTATGCTTAAAAACCTATATTTTTATTAAGGAATTTTTACCACATTTTAATGGAAACCCCATTTTAAATACATGTTTTTTAATTTTTATAGATTTAATATGGAAAAATAAACTTCATCATTGGAATCAGAACATAATAATTAGTTTAGGGTAAATTTTTGGTATTTTTCTATGAAGTTTCATTTTTTTAATGATTAGTGAAAAATACAAAATTTTAGTTCAAAACCATTTTTTCATATAATTTATTTATAAGGTTAAATTAAATTTTAAATTGGTTTAAAATTTTAATTATATCATATTTTTATCAACTAATTTAGGTGAGAAAACTTTTGAACATTTTTACTTTAAAAACCCGCATTGTCGACCCAACTATGGGATTAAATTTATATTAATTTCTACCACTTATGTGATTGGAATTTATAAAAATGGATTCAATATTTGAAATAACCATAATTTATAATTTTTAATAATTTCAACTTAGTTTTAGTCCAAAAATATTACTGAAAGTAATTAAAATTAATTATATCAATTAAGGTTAAATTAAGCTTAACTAAAGACTAAACCTTAAACTTAAGGGCCTGAATAACCTATAAACTTGTAAAAAATCATTTTATTCCCATATTTAGAACCTATTTTCAATTTTATCGAATTTGGATCATTATTTTATCCAATTTCAATAAACAAATGTGGGTGGTGTTTCCCTTTTCCAAAATTTTACAAGAGTGTCCCTCCTCCTCCATTATAAAAGGCCACCACCTCTCTCTCTTCTATACACCTATAAAAACACTTAGGCTAGGAAAATATCTACCAAATACACTTCCTAAAATACATCCCTTCCTCCTAGAAGCCTCCACTTGGGAATAAATCAATCTGAGTAAGCCTTTTGGAAAAAACTAAAAGGAGTTATCCGATTGAGAGGTAACGTCCTCTCTCAAGATCCTTTCTTTTATTTTATTTATCCATACCCTCCACTCTGATTATTCCATTATTTTATAAAAAAAAATATCATAAATATACTATAATGTTTTTATTCTAATTTTTGGACCTACACTTACACACACATTCATCTAATGGGTAATGAACATACTTTTTACGTGTACAGAAAATTGTTGCCTTACGAAATGATGATTGTTCATTTATCCTTTACTATATATCATGGTGGAAATTATGATGGAAAATATATTTATATATGTTATATGTTATATTTATTATGTCTTTAAGATTCTTTATTACTTTTAAAACACATATTTTTTACTTTTCATTTGGTGTAAATATGATAATTTCATTTGAGGAAGTGTGGACTACCGCCCACTCAAAGTAATGTGATTCGTTCACACACTATATGGAATGTATTAAGGATATGTTTGGTGAAATTATATGATATATAATTCTAATTCTAATTCTAATGTAATGATATTATATACATATATACATATATGTTATTTTCTTTGTTTCTTTTAATAAGATGATAAAAACTAAAGCAGCATTCATGCGTATTACGACTTACCGTCTCTAGGAACGGTGTATCTATTTCATAATTATATATTATATAGATTATTATAATGAATATATAATTTATATAAATGATATTTATATCATTTTTTACATTCTGGAACCATGATATAAGTATAAGGATTTAATATATAACAAATTAAGACACATGTGAAGAATAACGCGGATATTACCTAAAATGAAACCTTAACATAAGATTGTTAACAAGAGGGTAATATAAGGTCATAATAAAACCATTTATGGTATTAGATATAATAATATTGTTCTTTAAAGTATTTATAATAAATGTATATTTATTATATAGGTGGTTTATTGAGTACAATGAGAGTTAAGACACAAGGTAAGGGAATTTCATCTCACTTTTTATATCTGTGAGATACATGCCATGTTCATGACTCTTTTCTTGTTTGTGGTGTATATTTACTTCACATGAATGTATTAAATGATTATTATTCTAAAATTTATTGGTATTTACATATATTTTCTATAATTCCTCTTTCACGGGGTTCATGTTTCAAAAGTTACCTAATCGGTTAGATAGTTTTGTCTCAATTTTTATTCTTTGAGACACATGTTTTATTATGCACCTATTTTCTTTTTTCGTGGTGTATATACTTCCATTTGACTTGTTATATAATGAATATCTTTATTTAATTATATTTTAGGCTTCATGTAATTTTCTTTTCTTACATGGAGAGTATGACCCAAATTTTCCAAGAGATGAGAGTTTATTAAAACAATCTCATTGTTTTTTTGAGATTGTTTATATTTATGCTTACTTTGATGAAATATTATGATCCATATTTCAAGAAAATTAATGAATATTATTAAAATGTAGTTATTCGTTATATATTTATGTATTGGTACCATTTTTTACTCTTTGGTACATAAGATAGTTAAGAATGTGTTATTAAGAAATCCCAACTTTACCCTCTCTTCGATCAGAGATATGCATTCCTTCAAAAACATGTTTTATAAAAATGGTTTCCAGAATATTATAATATTATCTTATAATATTTAAAATAATTTTTTACCCTTTTTTTATTTTACTAGTATTTTTTAAGGAATCTTCTTGTCGTTTTCTGAACAAATCACTTCTCTAACCTTTTTACCATACAAAAGGAATATTCTTTTTAACTCGTACGACATGTATGGATTTACCCACCATAATTTATATGAAGCTTAATTTGCATGTTTAAAAGGTTAATTTTTAATAAAATGTTTATTTAAAAGTAATTTTCAAAGAAATGGTTTTCAAAATGTTTTTAATATTCTTTTATAAGTTCTTAAAGAATTTTTTTTCAAATTTTTTCAAGATTCCTTTATAATGTTTTCAAAGAAATGGTTTTCTAAAAAAATCAAGATTATATTTTAATTTTTCAAGTAAAATGGTTTTCAAAACATTTTTCAAGATTTCTTTATAAGTTTCTAAAAATGTTTCAAAGGAAAAAAATTAAATTTTTTCAAGAATACTTTATAACTTTTCAATATGTTTTCAAAGAAAAAGGTTTTCAAAATGATTTCAAGCCTTATTTCAAATTTTTTAACGTATTTTCAAAGAAAATGGTTTTTGAAAGGATTTATGTTTTAAAAAAACATTATTCAAATAAGAAAGAATATTTTCCTCGAGAAATGGTTTCAAAGGATCTTTCAAAATTATTTTCCATCTAATATGGAATCTATTTATGTTACTCATGCCTTTCTAAGGAAAAAATTTAATGTTTCTATTCATATTATTTCTCTGTTTGTTTTATGTTTTAATGGCATGATGTTTATGAAACTTTTTTATCTTTCATGGGTTATATTATTTTGAAACCCACTTCTTTTCATGGGTTATTATTTTGTTTAAAGGATTATTAAACCTGTATCTTTTTGTACAGGTTATGATATGATTATATGTTTATGATAGCCATTTCATTTCATGGGTTATGGTGTGATTTTTAATGATCATGT
The DNA here is from genome assembly GCA_963277665.1 of Viscum album. NCBI lineage: Eukaryota > Viridiplantae > Streptophyta > Magnoliopsida > Santalales > Viscaceae > Viscum > Viscum album. The sequence goes on along the minus strand of OY728127.1, from coordinate 1,224,250,003 downwards.
GGCACATAAATGTATGATTTCATTATGATATGTGTGGGACCTATATCTCCCTCTAATGCATTGGGTAAATATTTATATCTGATGAGATAGACTAATATGGTCTTGGGAGTGGACCTTGACTACTAAGATGGACATGGGAGTGAACCATGACTACCAAGATGGTATGAGGAGTGAACTCATTCTACTAAGATATCCATGAGATTGAACCATGACTAACAAGATGGTATATGGAGTGAAACCATACTACTAAGTTGGTCTTGGCAGAAATGTATTGGCTACTATGGAAATCATATTATATGATTATGTGTCTGCCATAATTCCATGTTTGATTCCTATGTTATGCTTTCATGGATTATGTTCTTTATTTTCCTATGATTCATGTATAATGAACTACCAATCTTTATTCCATGATTCCTATTTATGATCTTTTATATGATAGGTATAATCTTCTATTTTTATATTCACATTCTCATTCCCCTATGCTCATGTTTATGCTTACATGTCTCCCTTGTTTACCTTTACTGAGCATCTGAGCTCACCCCTTTTTATATTTCCTTCCCCAGGTTATGAAGATACATATTGTGTTTGATGTGTCTAAGAAGGGTTCTAATCAAGAAGAACCTAGTGGGAGATAATGTTTCTCACTTATGTACCAGTGTTCATGTTTCCAAAGTCACTAGACTAGTACGGTCTTTGGGGGTCTGTTTGTATAATTCTTAAGTATTTTAAAAAAATCATTTAATGTTAATATAGGAAAAGTGAGGGTCTCTATACACATAATGAGTAGAATTAATTTTATAGAATAATTTATTTGTTCGATCCAATTTCTCCTCTTTATTCTTCTTCTTCTACAATAACGAATCAAGGCCAAATAAACAATGGTCAAAGTTCATTCCTCATATTTTATGGTTTATGGATTTCTCCGCAATTTTCTTCGTTTTATCATAATTGGTATTACTTTTGGCCAATAGTTTGAAAAATACTCAGTTTCCAATCATTTTGTGATTGTTATTCTATGCAACGGATCAAAACCATAGGTAAGGAATGCGATGGAGGTTCTGATTTGAGGATCGATGATGATGGTCGTTATATCTAGGGAGAATAAGGCCAGATCGAGGGATCTTCCTTCCTCCCAAGTGGAACATGACATTCCAAATGATGGAGGTGTTTTCTAGGAGAATTTTGAGGTCAAATTTCAGTGAAGGATAATGGAAAGGTTGGTCAACTTTATATCTGGGATATAAGGTGATATTTCCAGTAAAAATTAAAGTGGAAGTGGTGCATGAGGAGGAACAGAAGAGGAACTCTAGATTCAAAAAATCCACATCAACATGGTGTGTAACTCAGGATTTCATGTCGTGTAAGGCCCATTTAGTAGCGGCTAAGGTTTAGGGGTGAAGATAATGATTGCACGTCATGTGACCCATATCACATGGTGTTTGGACCTTCCTAGATGGCTTGGAATGTACTTCAGATGGTACATTGACATGGGAAAAATTACACAATTAGATGGAACATCGTGTTCTTAGACACAGACATGACTTGGAGTACATGATCCAGTACATGGACATTGAAACTTTACACAGATATAGCTAGGTGACAGGGGTAGGAAACTGTGTGTCTCTACACACTGTGTACTTATTCTACACACCATGTATGTGGATACTTACATTTCATGTTAATCTCTTCCACACAGGCAGACACAGGGATAGCTGGACATGCTATGTACCCCCTGGTAAATGCCATGTACCCTTTTCAGGAGTGTTTATAGCTCTTTATTTCCTTATATTGTACTATTATAGGTTGGGTGTGTTCCCTTGGTCTTTTCCCTTGAGGTTATTGTTCAACTCTCTGTGAGATGGCTATTTTAATAATCACAAATCTTAGTTTTATTTATTTCAATTTAGTCTTTTGTTCAAATTGTTCTAAATGTGTTTATATATGTTTAAATCATGTCTACATATGTTTATCTATGTTAATTTATGTTTTACGGTTGACCTGGAAGTATTCTGGATTGAACAGACACTTTGTGAAAATTCCCTGTCTTGACTCACCGTTAGTTAGTTTTCCAAGTCACCGATAGCAACGGTTGCACTGATAGCAACTGTTGCACCAATAGCAACTGTCGCACCGATAGCAACTGTCGCACCGATAGCAATGGTCACACCGATAGCAACGATCACACCAATATCAACGGTCACACAGATAGCAATTGTCGCACCGATAGCAACTGTCGCACCGATAGCTACTGTCACACCGATAGCAACTGTCTCACCGATAGCAACGGTCGCACTGATGGCTACCGAAGATCTAAAGAGCTACTGATCATGAGTCACCAATACCGATGATCATAATTCACCGATACCGATGATCATAAGTCACTGATATTGATGATCATGAGTCGCTGATACTGATGATCAATGAGCTACCATTGTTGATGCTACCGACATTGATGTATATTCAAAATGACTCACCGATCTCATGACTCACCGATAGTCATGAAAACTGTTTGAATTTCTATAAACTCTTATTTAATTCCAATGGTCATATTTGATGTTTTTAATGCAATTAATGATATTTAATGTTAGTTGTTGGCATGTTAGGAGACCGTACCTCGTACCTATGAAAAGGTAATCATTTCCATTGCCGGAGCGTGTGGAATAAAAGGAAGATCGAGCTACAGTAAAAGAATGTGTGCGTGAAAAGGCATAGAGATAGAATTCTTCCATGAATATAAATGACAAGAAGAACACAAGAGGAACTCGATGAGGATATTGCAAGATCTTCAAAGAACTCTCATGCATACAATCCAACACAATTGAAGAACACACCAAGAACACTGGAAATCAGAGAACATACTCACTTATGAAGAACATCAAGCTGAACCATTATAATCTGTTTTCAACAGACAAACCAAAGGACTTAGAAGCCTTTCTGCTGAATCCAATGAGTCCAGAGTTGCACTGCTAATCTCTAGATCATTTTAAACTCTTACCTACTCTCTCTAAGTGATTGATTTATTTACATTTTGAGCATTGTGTGTACTCTGTATACTTTATACACACACTGTCTCCTGTACTTTACTGGAGGATTCTAAATCCTCATTCTAAACTCCATACATCATACTGTAACCCACTGAGGATAGTGGTAGAGGTAAAGTGTGACATGGGCAGCATGTATGTTGTTGTCTTTGTTTTCCCATGAATAATTGTGGTAGAGGTCTTAGGAACTGGATATTATTGTACTGTTGTTAATCCCGATCCAGGGTGTGGATCAAATTAATATAAATTTTTTGAGAGGACTAAGTCTCTGCTTGATACTGAACCTCTTGGTTATATCTGTTTTTATTTTCAGTATAAGTCTAAAGTATACTACATATATCTTTTATATTCTACTGCTGTTACTTTGAAATACAAATATATTTTAGAGTTACTTTGATAGTTAAATTAGAAAGTGTTTATACTTGTTGTGAACCAGTAGGTTAGATTCAAAAGCTAATTTAATCCTGTGATTAAATTGACTGAGATCTAATCAATCTTTAAGAATATAATTGAACATTTACAATCTGTATAAATTCACTACAGTTTAACTTTGTATTTAAATTGGGGGATTTTTTTAATACAAATCTTTTTAACAAAAATTTTAATTGGAACTCAATTCACCCCCCCCCCCCTCTTGAGTATCCACCCTGACCAACATTTGGTATCAGAGGGTTTTTTTTGTTAATACAGAATTTCAAAACATTCTGTTTTTCAACTGTGATTTTAGTTTCATCTTTAAAGATCTTAAATTTCTGTTAGTTCTAAATTTTATCTCTTTAAATTTATTTCTAAAATCTAGTTATGGAAAATATACTAGAAGTTTCTTCAACCAAAAGTACACCCTTATTTAATGGTACAAATTGTGCTCAGTGAAAGCTTAAAATGAAAATTCACTTAGAAAGTATGGGCTTTAATATCTGGACTGCTATAGAAACTCAATATAAAATTCCAGAAACTGATAGAACTACTTGGGATGAAGCTACTAAGACTTCTTACAATAATAACTGTAAAGAAATGAATGCTTTGTACTGTGCTTTAGGAGATGAAGAATTCAATCGCATATCTACCTTTACAACTGATTATGATATTTGGGATACCTTGAGTGTTTCTCATTAAGGAACAAACAATGTTAAAGAAATGAGACTAAATACCTATACTATTAAATATGATAATTTTAAAATGAAGCATGATGAACCTATTTCTGATATGTATCTCAGGTTCAATGACATTGTTAATACTATGAGATCACTTGGAAAAGTTGTTCCAGCAAAGGAGAAAATCATGAGAATACTAAGATGTTTTCTAGACCGATGGAGAGGCACATCTGTTTCAATTATAGAATCATGTGATATTGGTGCTTTACCTGTTAAAGAACTAATTGGTAAGTTGATGATGTATGAGGAAGAACTCAAAGTAAATAGGTAGGATGATGATGATCCTAAGAGAAAGTCAGTGGCTTTTAAATCTACTACTTCTAAGAGCAAGGACAAAGACAGAGTTTAAATAAAAATTGAAAGTTCAACAAGTGAAGATTCAGACTTTGACAGTGATGATGAGATGGCTCAAATAGCCAGAATATTCAAGAAGTTATATAGGAAGAATAAATTCTTCAGAAAATCAAACTATAAAGGAAAGTATGACAACAAGGGTCATTGGAAGAAGGATTGGAAAAGTCCTGACAAGAATGATGAAGTTGTCTGCTATGAATGCAAAAGAAAAGGTCACATTAAAGCAGACTGTCCAAAATTGAAGTTCAAAAAGAAATATGACTACAAGGACAATAAGTATAAGAAAATAATAAAAGCTACTTAGAGTGCTTCAGAAGATAGAACAAGTGAATCTGAAGTTTCTGATTCTGAAAAGAATTGTGCCAACATGTGCTTCATGTCCAATACCTCGAGGTACCTGTTTCCCCTATGCTTAGTGATTATTATTCTGAAACTGATTCTGAATCTGAAAATATGTCTAGTGTAGAACTATTTGAATATTGCAATATGCTAGAAGAAACATGTAATGAACTTAAGGACAAGTATAAAGCCTTAAAGAAACAGCATGCTCTCACTACCATTGTTAAATCTTCACTTGATATTGGAATGGAAAATAATGCTCAACTGTTAAAGGAAAATACTGAAATTAAAATGTCTAATGAGAAAATTAGAAAGGACCTAGAAAAATTTACAAATGGAAAGGATACTCTAACTCAAATGTTAGGAAAACAAGTGGCACCAAGATACACCACTGGAATAGGCTATCAGCCTTGATGGAGACAGCCTACTAAGACTAAATTTATTCCTAAATCTGGACATAATAATGCTAGTTCTAGTTCTAGTAATTCATATGCCTCAATTAGTTACTCACACAGTTACAGATCAAATAGAGTGTATCTTTCAAAATATATTGAATCTCTTAATTACATGAGACCAATAAGAGAAATTTGGATACCTAAATCTTTTATTGTTGGCCTATATGGACCCATGAAGATCTGGGTACCAAAATCATTTTCCATCTAAAACTGTTTTGTAGGAAACATGTTTGAAGAGTTCTCACAAGGAGATGTGGTACTTGGATAGTGGATTTTCAAGACATATGTCTGGAGATTACTCATTCTTCAAGAGTCTAATCAAAGTGGATGGAGGCCATGTTACCTTTGGTGATAACTCTAAAGGAAAGATCATCGGCCTAGGCCAGATTGGTAACACTGATTCAGTTTTCATTTCTAAAGTTTTATATGTTGATGGACTTAAATACAATCTCTTAAGTATTTCTCAATTATGTGATGATGGCATTAATGTTAAGTTTGAAAATGATTCTTTTAATTTTTTTAATTCTAATAATGTTAGTATTTTCTACTTTGAGAAATGAAAATGTTTATGTTGTTGATTTAAATTCTTTAGCCAAACAAAATGTTACTTGCCTAAATGCTTTTCATAAGGAATATTGGATATGGAACAGAAGATTAGGACATTGAAATATACATTCACTTAGAAAACTGACTAGAAAGAACTTGGTTAGAGACCTACCCAAACTTGAATTCCCAAATGAAAAAGTTTGTAATCCTTTTCAAAAGGGAAAGCAACATAAAGTTTCTTTTAAATCAAAGAAAGAAGTTTCAACTTCTCAACCTCTCGAGTTGGTTCACATGGACTTGTTTGGAACTTCTAGAGTTTCTAGTTTAAATGGGAATCACTATTTCTATGTCCTATTAGATGACTTTTCTAGATATACTTGGGTATACTTCTTGGCTCACAAAATTGAAGCTTGTTCTTACTTTATTAAATACTCCAAGTCTGTAGAAAACATTAGTGGACTTAAGATTAAGACCCTGAGAAGTGATCATGGTCGTGAGTTTGAAAATCATGAGTTTGAATCTTATTGCTCACACAATGGCTATAGTAATAACTTTTCTGCCGCTAGGACACCTCAGCAGAATGGTGTAGTAGAAAGAAGAAATAGAACCCTTCAAGAAATTGCAATAACTATGTTTAATGAGTATGACCTGCCTATTTATTTTTGGGCTGAAGCTATGAATATAGCTTGTTATATCATTAATAGAGTCTTGATAAGACCATTTCTTAAGAATACCCCATATGAACTATGAAACAATAGAAATCCTAAAGTTAGTTACTTCATAGTCTTCGGTTGCAAAGTCTTTATTCTCAATACTAAGGATAATCTAGCCAAATTTTCATCCAAGAGTGACGAAGGAATCATTTTAGGATATTATATCTCTACAAAAGCCTATGGAGTCTTTAATAAGAAAACCAAGTGTGTGGAATAATCTGTTCACATCAAGTTTGATGAAATTGATCCACAAGAACCTAAACCATCTCTTGAGAATATTGAAGAATATTTATCTGTTCTGAACCTTAATAATAAAATAAATAAACCTGTTGTAAAGACAACAAGTTCTAGAATTGTTCCAGAATCCTCTTCTTTAGAACCTGAACCTAGAGAAGATTTTGAAATCTCTAGTCCCACCTTTACTAGATCAACTAGGATTCTAAAGAATCATCCTTTAGATGCGGTTGTTGGTGATCTTGATAGAGGGACACAAACTAGAGCTTCTCTAAGAAACCAAGTTGAACATAAAGCCTTTATTTAATAGTTATAACCTAAAAATGTCAATGATGCAATCAATGATGAATTTTGGGTAATGGTTATGTAAGAAGAGTTAAATCAATTTGAAAGAAAGAAAGTTTGGGAATTAGTTGATAGACCCAAGGATACTTTAACAATAGGCACTAAATGGGTTTTTAGAAACAAAGTTGATGAGTCTGGAAATATAGTTAGAAACAAAGCTAGACTAGTTGCACAAGGATATAGTTAAGAAGAAGGAATAGACTATGAGGACACCTTTTCACCTATATCTAGATTAGAAGCCATTAGGATTCTACTTGCCTAGCTGCTCATCTGAATTTCAAGTTATATCAAATGGATGTTAAAAGTGCTTTTATAAATGGTTTTATTGTTGAATATGTTTTTGTTGAACAACCCCTTGGATTTACTAACCCTCATTTTCCAAATCGATTTTTCAAGCTATCTAAAGCTTTATATGGTTTAAAACAAGCTCCAAGATCTTGGTATGATAGACTTAGTAATTTTCTTATTTCAAAAAGTTTTACTAAAGGGATTGCTGATCCAACTCTTTTTATTAAAAGAATTTCTAAAGATGTTTTGATAGTATAAATCTATGTTGATGATATTATTTTTGGATCTTCTAAACATTCTTTATGTGCTGATTTTTCAAAAATCATGCAAAATGAGTTTGAAATGAGTTTAATGGGGAACTCAAATATTTTCTTGGATTTCAAGTTTTTCAAAATGAAAATGGTATTATTTTAAATCAAATTAAATATACAAAGGATATTTTAAAATGATTTGGTTTGGATAGTATTAAAGAAAGTGATACTTCTATGAGTACAGTCTGTAAATTGGATGTAGATGAAACTGGGAAACTAGTGGATCAAACCAATTACAGAGGTATGATTGGAATCTTACTTTACCTAACTGCTAGTCAACCAGATATTATGTTTAGTGTGTGTATGTGTGCAAGATTTCAAGCTAATCCAAAAGAATCTCATTTACTTGCTGTTAAAATAACTTTTAAGTATCTTAAACACACTATAAACTTAGGTTTGTTTTACCCAAAAGGAAAATCCTTTGAGTTAATGAGTTATTCAGATGCTGACTTTTCTGGTTGCAGGTTGGATAGAAAAAGCACATCTAGAACATGTCATTTATTGGGAAAATCATTAGTATCTTGGTGTAGTAAGAAGCAGAATTCTGTAGCTTTGTCCACTGCCGAAGCAGAGTATATAGCTACTGGTATTTGATGTGCACAAATTCTGTGGATGAAACACACTCTTTTGGACTATGTATATGATTTCAAGCATGTTTCAATTAATTGTGACAACACTAGAGCAATTAATATTTCGAAGAATCCTGTATCTCACTCTAGAACCAAACACATTGATGTAAAGCACCACTTTTTGAGAGATCACTATCAAAAAGGCGATATTACTCTTGAGTTTATAGGTACTGAATATCAATTAGCTGAAATTTTCACCAAGCCCTTATGTTCTGAAAGGTTAGACTTGATTAAACAAGAGTTGGGTATGATAGATCAGTGAAACCGACCTGTCAAACTGATCTGTCAAACCAATCAGTGAAAACGGTCTATCAAACTGATCTGTCAAACCGATCAGTGAAACCGATCTATCAAACCGATCTGTCAAACTGATCAGTCAAACTGATCAGTGAAACCGATCTGTCAAACTGATCTGTCAAACTGATCTATCAAACCGATCTGTCAAACCGATCAGTGAAACCGATCTGTCAAACTGATCTGTCAAACTGATCTGTCAACCCGATTAGGTTGTTTTTTTAAATCATTATTGTTTGTTTAAAACGACGTTGTTTTACTTAATTGTTATTTTATTGTTTGTAACCCTAAATGATACATATAATGACACACATCTATTTCATTCTCTAAAGACTATTAACATTCCTTTTCCCGCTGAACTCTCTTTTCTCTTTCCTGTAACCCGAGCTTTTTGAATCCTTCCAAGCCTCTCGATTGTCTCAAACCTCAGAATGGCCAAGAAAAAGAGAAAGAGCAAGGAATCTGAAGGATCTTCACCTGTCAAGCATGCTCGAGGTGAGTCGAGCAGTATGATGTAGAGGTTTGTGAACCCGGAGCTAGTAAAATGGGAAGTTATAGCTGAAAAGGAAATATGTTTAGAATGGATTTTATCTAGAAAGTCCATTCTCTTGAAAGTGTTGGAAATGCAAGGTTGAAAGAATTGGTTTTGCAATAATAATTGGGTATTTTACTCGAAGTTGGTGCATGAGTTCTATTTAAACTTGAATATAGTATTGGACAGGGTAGAGGCTGTGAGATTGTCTTCTATAGTTAAAGGGAAAAGGATTAATTTTTCATCGAGGAAGTGAACTGAATGTTTGGGAGTACCTCACAATGGAAGATATGATGATTACATTGGTAATATCCTTCCTACTACTGATTACTTTTCTTATGAGATAGCCTTGTATTTATTGACTGGGAAGTCTGAATCGAGGAGGATAACTACTGATGAGTTGGATGGTGAGAATAGAATCCTATTTAAGTTTATTAAACATCAAATATTTCCTAGAAAAGGTGACTTTTCTTCAGTAAAGTATCAGGATGTTTTTCTGTTATTCCTCTTGTTGAATGGTGAAAAGATCAATCTATGTAGATATTTTTCTGAGCATATTGTTGAGATGATAAAAACTTCAAAGAAAGCTACTACTTTGTTTTATTCTAAGCAAATTTATGCCATGTTGAAATTCTTAGGCTGGTGGATGATGGAGATGAGTGTATCTCATCAATTAGATTCTGTTTTAACAAAGTTATTTGTAAGAGGATGAAAATAAATTGGAACCTGTGGAAGAAAGCTTGGGTTGCTGATGAGGAGAAGCTGTATGAGTCCTTAAATCCTACTGATCATCCAAGGAGACCAAAAGGGATAAGAGATCCTAGTTTAAAACCTGGTGAGGAATTGGTTTATTCAGATGAAGAAGAGGAAGCAGTAGTTCCTAAGGAAACTGGTGAATCCAGTAAGAAGGGCACAGAAGAATAAGAAGCTGGTGATAATATGAACACTGAAGAGGAGGATAAATCACCTCCTGATGAGAGGAGTGATCCTGATACAGTAAGCCCAAAGAAAAGAAGGATGGAATTTGGTTCGGTAAGCCCTCTTCTCAAGTTACCAGAGATAGAACCTCTTTTAGATGATGAAGAAGAAGGTGAGACTGATGAATCAACCTATGAGGAGTATGAATCCAGTAGTACAGACAGTTCAAGTGAGAGATTAGTTAATGATGATAATGATGGTGATGATGATGAAGGAAATGATGTTGATGAGGGTGGTGCTGATGGTTATGGTGATAATAGTAATAGTGATAGTGATGGTGGTGATGCTGATGATGCTGATGCACGACCTATACTAGGTCAGAATGTGATCCGAGATGATCCTCAACCCCAACCAAATGTGCAAGAAAATGTCCCTAAGGCTGAGAGAACAGAGCAGTTGAAGATTGATGAGGATGAGGAAGCCCCTTCTGAAATTCCTGGAAGAGCTCAGTTTGTGAAACCTAAGTATCCTTCATGCAGATCCGTATGGGAAGAACATCCATGTCTTGTTGTTCTGGTATTAGACTATCCGGAGGAATAGGAAGAAGAAGGAATGGATCTTATAGGCATAAGTGATTCAGTTAAGGCTCAACTAGTTGCAGAGTTTCTGCAAAGTGCAAGTGTCAGACTGATCCTTCAGTGTCTCAAGATAGATCTGATCCTGCAGTTGCTCAATCTGATTTTGACAGATTTAAGGTTGAATTGATTCAAGAAGTTAGAGATATTATGAAAGATGAGTTATCTCATGTTCCTGCTCCTACACCTATGACTTTATCTGAAGTTGCTATGGATGATTTGGATCAATGAGTGGTAAGCCTTATCAAACTAGACCTGTGAAATTATAGTGAGTCAATTGGTAGGCACATTACCTCTTTGAATCAAACACTCACAGATTTAGGCAGTAATTTGGTTTCTCTATCAGGAGATATCAGAATAACCATCTCTGGTATGATGGAAGTATTAAGAAATTTGATAGAACATCTGAAGAAGGCAGATTTGAGGAAGTTAAAAGCTGAGATCACTCGAGTTGATGCTCAGGCTAGTTCCTCAAAGGTGACCAAGATCACTGGTCATGAGATTAATACTTTAAAGGATGTTATTAAAGAAGAGATGGAATCTCTTGGAATGATTTTTGATTTAGATTGTTTGAAAAAGATGAAAGAGCATAGTGATCATATTCATAAAATGGTGCAGTTGTATTTAGTCGATGTTACCATGGCTCGAAAAGAGATTAAGGAGAAAGTGGATCATTATTTCTCTAAGATTTACACCAAGCATGAGTTGAATCATCATTTTAAAGTGATGGTTGACAATTTGAGACTCCCTCTAGTTACTCAAGCTTTTAAGGCTCAAGTTCAGTAGTTGAAAAATTTTACTCCTACTTTGGAAAGTTTCATGCAAAATAAGGATGATTTTGAAAAGGCTATGAAGTACGGTGGAGAAGTAATTCAGGATTTCATCAATTTTCTCAAACCCTTCCTTCATGTGAAAGCTAAGTCCATTGTTTTTCCTACTACTGAGCCTCTTAATTCATCAGATGTTGCTCCCGGTCAGATGTCTGTCTCTCAATCTCTCTCCAGTATTCGGCCAGTCTTTCAACAAACTCCTTCAGAAAAATATTCTACTATTCAACAAGTGACCTTAGAACCCAAAATTCATCCAACTCGGGTCATCCTGCCTCCTTTATCCATTTGGCCGGTTCAGCCTTCCACCCAGCCACCTTCTGGACCATCCATTCCTCCAACTGCCAAAGGAAAAGCTCTGTTGCACCCCGATAAATAGCTACATCTGTCATTTTTTTGATAGGGTGTCTATTTCCTGTATTGTTCACTTTTGTATGTAATTTATGTCCTCATTTGGAAACCTTATTTTTCAATTGGTATCTTCTTTCTTATCTTACTTCTATTTTTTTTGATAATCCCAGAGGTGGAGAAATTGAGACATGAGAAATGCGACATCATGAATTTGAATGTGGGATGAACTGAATATTCCTATGAGCCCACAATGCCTATTTTAACAACTTACTACTTTGTATGACTGCTTCACTATTTACTATATGAATACATATACACAGGGGGAGAAATGATGACTATATATCTAAGTGGAAGCAATGCTGAAAGGGGAGATTGAATCGTATTATCTAATTTATCTTATATGGGGAGAATATCTCATTTATATAAGTTCTATTTTCTATTCTAATTGTGTCTTATCTTTTGGCATATTTTTCTTCTTATATAGGGGGAGTATGCTGAATGACATACTGTCTTCTCTCTTCATTTATGTCATTGATTTGTGATTATCAAAAAGGGGGAGATTGTTGAACTCTCTGTGAGATGGATATTTTAATAATCACAAATCTTAGTTTTATTTATTTCAATTTAGTATTTTGTTCAAATTGTTGTAAATGTGTTTATATATGTTTAAATCATGTCTACATATGTCTATCTATGTTAATTTGTGTTTTACGGTTGACCTGGAAGTATTCTGGATTGAACAAACACATTGTGAAAATTCCCTGTCTTGACTCACCGTTAGTTATTTTTCCAAGTCACCGATAGCAACGGTCGCACCGATAGCAACTGTCGCACCGATAGCAACTGTCGTACCGATAGCAACTGTCGCACCAATAGCAACTGTCGCACCGATAGCAACGGTCGCACTGGTAGAAACGGTCACACTGATAGAAACTATCACACCGATAGCAATTGTTGCACCAATAGAAACTGTCACACCGATAGCAACTGTCGCACCGATACCAACTATCGCACTGATAGAAATTGTCGCACCGATAGCAACTGTCGCATTGATGGCTACCGAAGATCTAAAGAGCTACTGATCATGATTCACCGATACTGATGATCATAAGTCATTGATACCGATGATCATAAGTCACTGATACTGATGATCATGAGTCACTGATACTGATGATCAATGAGCTACCGTTGCTGATGCTACCGACACCGATGCAGATTCAAAATGACTCCCCGATCTCATGACTCACCAATTTTCATGAAAACTGTTTGAATTTCTATAAACTCTTATTTAATTCCAATGGTCATATTTGATGTTTTTAATGAAATTAATGATATTTAATGTTAGTTTTTGGCATGTCAGGAGATCGTACCTCGTACCTATGAAAATGTAATCATTCCCATTGTTGGAGCGTGTGGAATAAAAGGAAGATCGAGCTGAAGTAAAAGAATGTGTGTGTGAAAAGGAATAGAGATAGAATTCTTCCATGTAAATACCTGAGAAGAAGAACACACGAGGAACTCGAAGAGGACATTGCAAGATCTTCAAAGAACTCTCATTCATACAATCCAGCACTACTGAAGAACACACCAAGAACACTGTAAATCAGAGAACATACTCACTTGTGAAGAACATCAAGTTGAACCACGATACTCTGTTTTTCAACAGACAAACCAAAGAAGGACTCAGAATCCTTTCAGCTGAATCCAACGAGTCCAGAGCTGCACTGCTAATCTCTAGAGCATTTTAAACTCTTACCTACTCTCTCTAAGTGATTCATTTATTTATATTTTGAGCAGTGTGTGTAATCTGTATACTTTAAACACACACTTTCTCCTGTGCTGAACTAGAGGATTCTAAATCCTCATTCTAAACTCCATACATCATACTGTATCCCACTGAGGACAGTGGTAGAGGTCAAGTGTGACATGGACAGCCTGTATGATGTTGTATTTGTTTTCCCACGAAGAACTATGGTAGAGGTCTTAGGACCTGGATAGTATTGTACTGTTGTTTACCCCGATCTAGGGTGTGGATCAAATTTATATAAATTGTTTGAGAGGACTAAGTCGCTTCTTGAGACTGAACCTCTTTGTTATATCTGTTGTGCTTTTTAGTATAAGTCTAAAGTATACTACATATATCTTTTATATTCCGCTGTTGTTACTTTGAAATACAAATCTATTTTAAAGTTACTTTTATAGTTAAATTAGCAAGTGTTTATACTTGTTGTGAACCAGTAGGTTAGATTAAAAAGATAATTTAATCATGTGATTAAATTTAATGGGATCTAATAAATATTTAAGAAGCTAATTGAACATTTACAATCTGTATAAATTCACTATAGTTTAATTTTGTATTTAAATTAGGGGATTTTTTTAAGATAAATTTTTTTAACAGAAATTTTAATTGGAACTCAATTCACCCTCCCCCCCCCCCTCTTGAGTATCCACTCTGACCAGAAATTATAGTGTTTCATTACATCCATACCACAAGATTGTGATCCCCTATAGAGTTTGAGACTCTAATAGAGTTGAGGTGTCCCTTTATGAGACTGGAGTGAAATCATCCATCACCTTTGTTGCCTATGTGGTGTTTTTGGAATCATTATGAACTCCCTAAGCGGGGAATTGATCCTCCATCTATAATACCATATTGGTAGGGTTTTTGGAATCATTAAAATTTGATCCCCTACGTAGGTGGGTTGATCTAGATTGGGTTTGTGGTGTCCCCCAACAGTTTTGGTCGTAACCCATATCTATGTATCAGGGTCTATTTACACCAGTGAGATTTCATTAGGCCAGGCCCAATGATCTAGAACTCTTCATTGAGTGTCTTTGATGATAGCATTTCTCATGGAGTGGACTCTCTTAGAGTGAGATCATGTGTCTAGCAGTTGGTTATGACCGCCTAGTGTCATGGTGTCTTTCCTGAGTATATTTGGTAGTTTCTGTTATACATTGATTTTTATATATTGTATTAAGCTGGCTATAGTTGGTGATTAATGTTTAGTGTTTTTGTGGTTTCATACTGAGTATTTTTATACTCACCCCTGCATTGGCTTCGCCTGTATGTGTCATGTCTTATGAAAATGATGGCCCATTTTATGGTGTCTTAGGGGGAAAAGGACTCGGTGAAGTGTAGCTGGAGCTTGACAGATTGAGTTGTTTTACCGAGAGCCTGCATTTGACATAGTCCTCACCCATAGAGTAGGTTGGACTTTTTTAGATTTTGGTTGGGGTTATAATTGGCCCCTTTTCCACTTTTAGTACTTTTACTATCATACTCTATTGTGGGATATTAGATGTATGCATGCATTGTTTCAGTTGCTTGACATTTTAGCATTATGTGGTCTTGGAGGTGTGTGCATGTGTACATGTACTTTAGGATAATGCCTCCCATTTGTGGGATATGCCTAATTAGTGTTGTTCATCAGCCCTTGGCCTATTAAAGGCGGGATTGGGGTAGTCACAGGCCAGACCTTAGTGGGTCGATCCTTGAAAAAATTGTACTACATACATCTCAACCATATGACATTAAATTGTGTTTCATCGTGGTTAAAGCTATAAAACCTTAAATTGTAACAATTGTTTCCTCACCATATGACTTTAAACTACGTGTTAAAAATAATTTCCATAATATGTTAAATTTTATGCCTGTCATCCACATTATATGGTGTAAAACTATAAATTATCTCAGACCCTCACCTGAAGGAACCTTTTCCCCCTTTAGTACTAGTCATCTATAGCACTGATTGAGTTCTCTAATAATTTCTTAATATCCAAGATGACATTACCCTTGGAAAGTGATTTTTCATCTTGCTTATATTGATATAATCACCTAATGTGCTCAGAACCACAGTGGTGTATCCCAAGAGTATTGAACTCCATTCGAAAATCCCCTCAGTTCATCTCCATGCTTAATGTCTTCCTTGATCTAGATCCCTACCATCTTCCACATCTAAAAAAGCACACTTGCAAAAATGTTACTTGTCCACACTATCTCACCTACCATCTTGGGAATACACTCTAAAGGACTTCTGATGAAATTTGAAAGTTCTTGTTTTCTAAACATATTCAATGTCCAACCGTCATTTTTTCCCCATCCCTCATAGTACGATAATGGAATAATGTTTCAAACATGTTTAGCAGTCATATTTTATCATCCTATCACCCCCTTTGTGTTCTAGATCCTAGTAATCTTGATTTATGTCCATTATCCTTCCCCTTTATTCAGGTTGAATCTGGTGTTACCCCACTTGTGCACCTATTCACATTTAGAAAGAAAGTTTTTTTTGCTAAGTCCCACTCTCCAACTAAGGATTTCTTAGGCAGGACTCCCCTAGAGGTTGATAGATCATTCCAAACCCACCCTACTTGGAACTATCATATAAGTAAGTGTTCATATATTTATCTCTCATTTATCAAATTAATAATGACTCAAATAGTATTATAGGTTTTTTGATTATTTTATTTCTAATTGTAATTGAGATTCAACAAAAAGATACATGTGCATGTATGAAATTTAAGAAAATAGTTATGAAGGAATTGTTAAGAAGGGCCATTCACAGGCTGAAGCCTCTTCTTATTTTAATAAAAATATGGATTGATCCCTAAGATTTATCCCCAAAAATTGATCACTCCATCTCAACCAACATTTGTTGGGTAGACTCCAAATATTTCTTTTACTTAGAGAGATCTATCGATTCCTCCTCAACAACTGAGTAGACCTCATCGGTCCATATCCTCACTCAACCCTACTTAACCCAATGCTCAACCGCCAAATATGACTCCACTACTACCTCATCCTATTCCACTGCAAACTGGGACCTTAGTTGGCTTATGATCTCTTATTGAGCATTGATGATGGATTCATGCTTCTATGTATGATCCTACAGCCGAGAAAGTTCTTGTTCAACTGTTTAGAGTTCCTTGGTTCCTTCATACTTCTCCTTATACCCAGACGCATTGAGATATTGGTGTTTTTTTTGCACCATCTTAGTGATATTTTTATGGTCTAATTCATAGAGATCATGAGAATCCACCCCTATGGTTCTCAGGTTCAGCAACCAGTGGTAGAGAGGAACTATTTGACCAACTAAGTCTTCCTCTGAGGTGAAAGTGGTGAAATTATACACTCTTCTCTATGCCCTGAACCAGAAAATGTGATTCTCTTCAATGATTTCAAACCTAGATTATTCTATAACCTTATGTGGCATGAAATTATATTTGGGTAAATCCACAGGAACTATAGCAGTAGGGCCCTCCTTAGGTAGCCACCCAGATGGGATAGGCTCTATATTGAGAGGAGGGACATATGTGTCCCACTCTTCACTGACAACAGTATCTCTACCAACCATGAGCTCCACCTCTCCCACAGCCACATCTGCATCTAAAATTGGATGATCCTCTAGGATTAATGTAATCATACCCTGAACTAATAGCTCCTAGATATTTGGCTCAGCCGTTGGAGCAAGTTCCCCAACTCCCTCATCCATGCTCGGTTTTTGAGGACACATTACCTCAAGCACTATTTTAGATAAAGGTAAAATGGTTATTTAAACCTATAAAAACAAATAAGGTGGAAATTAATTTTGAAAAAAAGGAGACTTTCATAAGTCAATGGCTTTATGGATATCTACATCAGAGGCCATGAACAAGAATTCCACCATTGGAGACCCTTTGGCACTAGTCAGCACCTCAAAAGCTACCTTGGGATCCATCAGTGTTTCATGTATAAAAGATATATGAAGAAAAAAATGGGTTTGTATGAAAAAAATGATAATTTATCAAATCTATAGGAGGACCAAGGTAGATAGGATTCAAGAATTCACCTTAGGAAGGAGTGGGGATCTCAATGATCAGTCATTCCTGGAGGCCTCCCCCACCAACAAGGGGAACTACTACTAGCATTCCAAGGCGAGGCCCCCAATAGATAACCAGGGGTCTAGGGAGTCTAAAGCCTCCCCTAGGGTCCCCTCTATGGACCCTTCTCTCATCAGTTCCTCAGGATCGGACTCTGAGCTAGGTTACCTAGTTCCCATCAAGGTTCTCTCTTCAACCTTGATAGAGGTCCCTTAGCTATCCTTGTCTGGTTCTTACATGAGTCAATTTTATGGGTTAGTGGTGATAAATAAAGAAAAATATTAAATGAGAATTTTTATAAAATTACCTCTCTAAATAGGAGCTCGGCCAGGTTGAATTCCTCAGGAGTGACCTACCCACTATCTTGGGAGCTTGCCTAGTCAGCTTCTACACCCCAATAATCCTCATCACTAGAAACCTACGTGTCAGCACTGGGGGCTGGCACATCATGGTTTGGAGACCCAAAAGAGATCATATCCTTAGTTTCCACACCGAACATAAACTATAAACAAGGCATAGTGGGTTCACCTATCTCATTCTAGTGTGTGAATTAATTCATGTACACCAGATAGTTGAATTTCTCTTAAAAATCACTTGATTCATGATCCTGATGAGTCCAGTATCCATAAGTTAGATCCCCTTTCAGGTAAGCCTATTCTATAACTACTTCACTATCTAGGATATATGCAACATCCCCTATGTATTCCAAATTTTGGGGAAGTATTCATCATTAGTTGGCTACACCAAATAGTGTAACTTATTCACCAGGGCCTCCCCGAGCTGGATCACCCTAGCATGAGAGATCTCCTCTTACTCCCATATCTATATCTGAGGGAGCCCTTCCCCATCAGGTGATCGACCCATGGAAGGCCCCTGATCCTTTGTCACAAGATCATCTTAATCCCTCATTGTGTTGTGTGTGCTTCCAAGGGAATACCACCAACTACCCAGCTACTCATGTGGATCATTCATTTGTGTCACCTTATTTACCCATTGGTGTAATATTTCACCAAAGTACACCATCACCCATTGTACATAATAATCTAGCATAATTACATCCTTGATTTTGGTTGTAATCAATCTAATGAGATCCCTATAACCCCTAGTTGTGAATATCCATAATAGCTGATGAAGGATACAGAGGTTCCTCTTCTCATGGACCCTTGTGTAAATATTCTTTACTAGATATTTAAAACAACAAAATTTTCAAGAAAATAGAGAAGGGGTGCATAGTTTACATTAGGTTCTTCCATCAATCTGTGTGACAAACACCTTTCCCCAAAAATCCTATAGATACTCCCTCTTCTCTAAAGTCCCCCACAAATCATCAAACATCTATCCAATGCAGGTTATAAAATGCATGAAATTAAAATTATTGGTGTTTTCTATATTGTCTTTTACCCCATATTAACTGGGAGTCACCAGCCAAACCCTGATGATGTTGAGGAGGGATTGTTGAATGCGAACATTTAGGGGAGTTATGGAATTATAGAACTCATAACCCACGAAATACATTGTAACCCATACATGGAGAAATTGTAATGGGACACATATTCATTTAGGCATGTCCCCCCTTGAGACATATTCTAATTGGTTGTAAATACTATCCAATATAGGTACGCCTAGGTTGACTCGGTTCCCTACCACTAGGATCATCATCCTTATCAATGTCCTTATTTATAATCCCATGTATGTGTCTCTAAATGTTAAAATTGAACCACTCAGAAATCTATCTAGAAACATCATGTATCTAACCTTTGGGAGCCATTACTTCACATTGTATCCCCACTCTTGATAGCGGCCCTCCTCCAGTATCATCTAATAAGATCCCAACCTCCTTATATGTTGTTCTCTTGGACACTAATTTATTATCCATGGTATTTTATCTAATTTAACATTCAATAACATTCCCAGACATGTATAAAATTATATTTCCTTATGGAAAAGAGGTTAATGACTCAACACTGAGCTTAGCTGGTCCATAAGGATTGATGTCGTAACTGGCATTTTCTCTCTATTCCACCAAGTGTTGGGCATTGGGAGAAATTCGTCATATTAAACCCCCATCAAGGGATACCATAGATATGATATAGATCCCACATGTTAATTCCTACCACTCTATGATGAAGTTGGAAGGTGTTGGTATATGGGAACCACCTGCTAAGAATCTCTAGTATCAGTTCCAGTTGATGGTACACATGCAATTGGGATGTCCACACTGCTTAATATAAATCGATATTTCATA
Source organism: Viscum album (assembly GCA_963277665.1). NCBI lineage: Eukaryota > Viridiplantae > Streptophyta > Magnoliopsida > Santalales > Viscaceae > Viscum > Viscum album. The sequence goes on along the minus strand of OY728127.1, from coordinate 1,224,229,930 downwards.
GCTCGGTCCTATATTATGTGCATGCAAAGAATACTTATAATTACCATGCCCACTCATTGATGAAATTCCCCTTGGATCATAGATCCCAGTCTTTATACTAGCCTATGAAGTTGTTTTAGATAATGGATTGAAAAATGATCATATAGTGGACAATAAATGATTCATCTATTGCTTGCTCCCCCATTACTATCCTTGTACTCTTGTTAAATGTGTAGATAGTAGTTGTTTCATTCTCTCTTATTGGGTATCCCGTAGTATTAATATTCTAACAATTAATCTTTTCATGATGAGAAAACCATAATCTTGTCATGTTCACTTCCATGGTTAGTACAACCACATCATCCAACAACCCAAATTTGTATATAGGTAGTATTTTTATTAGTGTATATTCCCTATAATAATCTATTAGTAGATCCAATATCTCTCTATTCTCATATATGAATCTTCTTTTCCAAAGAATTTTAGGATTTCTGGTCATTTCTTCCCTCCTGGAAGCAGCAGCGGGAAGAACTTGATTAGCTAGACTGAACATTTATGAGTTTCTAAGGATTTATCAAGTTGGTATCATGTAAAGGGGTTTTTATCATGAAAATGGTTTGTGTAATGAAAATTTGTATTGATTTGAAAAAAATGGTGGCTTATGCATGCTGAATTTTCACGTTAAGGGGACTTTCATGAAAATCACAGATTAAAGCTTGGGGGTTCGCACAAAAGGTTTAAATTATGCACATGAGAGATGACTTATCACACATGTAAGTCAAGCGACCATATGGGACACCAGTTCAACTATTTATTCGCATGTTTTCCATATGTTTCATGTATGTGAAACCATTTCAAGTGTTGGGTATCTGAAAGGGACATTGAAGAGGAAAAGTTTCATAGTCTCACTAGAAGGGCCTATATTCTAAAAAGTTTCAATTTCACAACATTTTGACCTTTCATGCTACCATGGAAACTAGTATGTAAAATAGTTTCATAAGAAAGGAACCATTGAACCACTGTCATACGTGACCCTATCCAGATGAAAAAAATCCTAGAGTGTGTGCAACCACTTTTTGTGACATAGGTATAGTTACACACTAGAATATTCTAATTTAATCTATAAATATAGAATCTCCCCCCAACCCCACCTCATTTGGGATAGACCTATGTAATTTGAAGTGTCGTCCCTCGCTCTCTCAACCCCTTCTTTCATGACTTCGTGCAACTTCAAAAATATAATAGACCCTCAAAGGTAGATAAATTGTGCAACCAACCTCGAATGAGACACAAATTTTCTTGGATTTATTTTTATATTTACTTAATAAATATCTCCTAAAATCTAGGTGGATTAATTTAAGATAATTTTCCTTTGTGTAACCCTAATATTTGTGTAACCCCGAATGTTTTTCTAACCAATTCCACTAAAAATTCCATGTGGTGTCCTTGTGATAGAGCCTATGATTTGAAAAACCCAAATTTCATGAAAAATTATAAAGTTAAAAACAACAACCTTCATGTCCCTAGAACAATTCCACCCTCTATCGAGTATAACTTCATGAAATTTGACTGCTCAGGTTCCCTAATCTACTCCAACCAGGTTTACCCACACCTCAATTACCCATGCGGTTAGTATCGTCAACCCTCATGTCTAAACTATTTGCTTCAAGCATAGATTGGACAATTGTATCACCTTTTTATCATAATAATAGTCACCTTGATGGATTTTAATTCTAAAAATAGGCACCCTAACATCAGAATCCCCATTTTTCACTTTCCCACAATAGTGTTTATTCTATGCACCATGCAGAGGTTCCTATGCAGTAGATGCATAATCCTTGAAGATGGAATCGTCAAGGGAAAGAGATTTCCTTTCCCTTTTATGATTTATAGTGCCATATCATCCTCTACTAATTGGATATGGTCTCCCAAGTTTTAGGCCCATACCATGTCTGAGTTGTATGAAGTTAAACTACATAGCCCAACATCAAAGGCGTATGATGTTAAACTGCATGACAACATCTTTAGCGCATGAAATAAAATTGTATCCCTGACCTGTGAGATGATCATAAGATGTCCCATGTATGACTATCATGTTATGACCCTACTCCTCCTACCCTGTGTGATGAATATAGGATTCCCCATGTACGGTCATCATGGGATGAAACTTTCTTCCCCACAATAGGATGAGACACCTACCACGGGCAGCCCACATGTGTAATCCCCACACCATCCTTCCCCACCATGGGATGACACTTTTACATTAGGTATCCTCAATTAATAATCCCCAAACTATCCTTTTTTATCACTCCTTCCATGATGCAAGTGTCCTTACTACATAATGCTAAACTGCATGGATTGGTCATGTCACGTGACCTTAAACCGTGAAATCTAACTATGTGAGTTTGGATTCCTACCTCATAATAGGTTATGTAGGATAAATCCATGTGGTTCAATCCTGACATCCCAACATTCCCATAAAATCTACATGTATTCCCATTAGATGTTTGAAATTTAAAGGTGTGATCATCTCCCCCTTAGGACACGCACAACCCCACCAACTTGTCTCCACAAGATGTTAAATTTTTGACCAACCTATCCCCACAATAGATTAAATTTGTGACCAAACTATACCCATAAGAAGTTAAATTTGTGAATAACATTTACACACATTATGTTAAATCTTTAACTCCACTAGAAGTATCAGAATCTATAAATCATGTAATTAAAATGAGATGCTCGAGGTAAAAATCCTTGGAATCCTTATGCCTATAGAGAAAATTACCACATAACAGACATGGGATTACTCATGTTCTATTCCAAATATGTCTAATATATGATATTATCTAACATATAAATAGAAAGATTTTATAGTTTCCCAACCTACCCAAAATCTTCCAGTATCTAGATGTATCCAACACCATCATCGTTTATGGATGTAGGTTTTCTCCCCGTTGAGACAGGAGTGACTATTACAAAAACGGGCTTTATCAGCGCTCAAAACAGCCATTATCAGTGCTAAAAAAGCACTGTAAAGCTCAGCACTGATAAAGGGATACTTTATCATCGTTGAAAAGAACTGATAAAGGATACCTTTATCAGTGATAAAAACACGCTAATAAAGGGAGACTTTATCAGCGCTAAAAAGGCACTGATAAAGGACCCCTTTGTCAGCACTAGAAAAGTGCTGATAAATGTGTTTTTTATCAGTGCTCTTTTAGAAATGATAAACTAATCCTTTATCATCACTTTTTTAGCACTGATAAAGGTTTATTTTATTAGCACTTTTTTAGCACTGATAAATGCCCCGTCTACTGCAACAAAAAATTCTACAGCAACACACCCAACCAACACCTATAAAAAAATCAGCATCTCAACAAGTATACCCATACAAAATTAACACATAATTTATAAGGTAATTACACCAAGTATACCCATAACACAAGTATACCCATACACCATTAACATATAATTCATAAGTTAATTAAATACATAAATAATTCAATTCAAAATTTAGGGGGTTGGGGGCTGTTCAGGGGTTTGGGGTGGCTGTCCAGGGGGGGTAGGGGTGTCTGAGGGGATGGGGGTGTCTGGGGGGATAGGGGTCTCCAGGGGGTGGGGGCGGTTCAGGAGGTTGGGGGTTGTCCAAGGGGGGTGGGGTGGTGTCCAGGGGGTGGTGGGGTGTTTAGGGGGGGTGGACGGGCTATCCATGGGGGTTTCCAGGGGGTGGGCCGGTGTCCAGGGTGTCAGGGGGCTTTCCAGGGGTGGGGGTGTCTGGGGGGTCGGGGCGGTCTAGGGGGTTGGTGGGGTTGTCCAAGGGGGGTGGGGTGGTGTCGAAGAGGGTGAAGTTTTCCATCCATGGGTGGGGGTGTTCAGGGGGTGGGGTGTTCAGGTGGTGGGGTGGTGTCTAGGAGGGGTAGGGGTGCCATCCAGGGGGTTGGTGGGTGTCCAAGGGGGGATGTCCGGGGGGGTCGGGGGGTGGGGGTGGCTGTCCGGGGTGGGGGGTTGTCCATGGGATTTTCCAGGGAGTGGGGGTGTCCAGGGGGTGGGGTGGTGTCCAGGGGGTTGGGGGCGGTTTAGGGGGGTGGTGGGGCTGTCCAAGGGGGGCAGGGTGGTGTCCAATGGGGTGGGGGTGGCTGTCCATGGGGGTGGGGGAGGTGTCCAGGTGGTGGGGTGATATCTAGGATGGGTGGGGGTGTCCAGGGGGTGGGGGACATTCAGGGGGTTGGGGCCATCCATGGATCATTCTCCTAAAAGATCAACACAATCTGAATGCGTTTGGTCAGATTTTCGTAGGTCAGTTGTTGTTTTCACTAAAAAATTTGTCCATTTTAAACAAAAGAGAGACACTTTGAGGGATATAGGTCACACCATCCCTCGTATTGAGGCAGGGTTAACTCATACATGTCACAAATGACCCATGGATTGTTCTAATAAATTATCAACACAATCCTAATGCGTTTTTTTGGATTTACGTAGGTCAGTTGTTCTTTTCACTTAAAATTATGTCCATTTTAAACAAAAGAGAGACACTTTGAGTGATACCGACCACATCGTACCTCGTATTGAGACAGGGTTTACTCATACATGTAAAAAATGACCCATGGATCGTTCTCCTAAAATATCAACACAATCCAAATGTTTTTGTTCTGATTTGCATACATCAGTTGTTGTTTTCACTACAAATTTTGTCCATTTTAAACAAAAGAGAGACACTTTGAGTGATACCGGCCACACCATGACTCGGATTGAGGTGGTGTTGACTCGTAAACATTAAAAATGACCCATGGATCGTTATCCTAAATGATCAACACAATCGGAATGCGTTTGGATAGATTTTCGTATGTCAATTGTTGTTTTCCCTTAAAATTTTGTCCATTTTAAACAATAGAGAGACTCTTTGAGTGATACCGGACACACCGTGCCTTGGATTGAGGTGGGTTTAAATCGTACACATCAAAAATGAACCATTTATCATTATATGAAAGGATAAACACAATCAGAATGCATTTGATATGATTTTCGTACGTTAGTTGTTGTTTTCACTTAAAATTTTGTCCATTTTAAATAAAAGAGATACACTTTGAGTGATACCGGCCACACTGTGCCTCGGATTGAGGAAAAGTTGACTCATACATGTCTCGAATAACCCATGGATCATTCTCCTAAAAGATCAACACAATCCTAATGTTTTTGGTCAGATTTGTGTATGCCATTTGTTGTTTTCACTTGAAATTCTGTCCATTTTAAACAAAAGAGAGACCCTTTGAGTGATACCGGCCACACTGTGCCTCAGATTGAGGCGGGGTTTACTCGTACATGTCAAAAATGACCCATGGATCATTCTCCTAAAGTATCAACACAATCTGAATGTGTTTGGTTGGATTTTCGTAGTTCAGTTTTTGTTTTCACTTAAAATTTTGTCCATTTTAAACAAAAGAGAGACGCTTTGAGTGATACTAGCCACACCATGCCTCAGATTGAGACGAGGTTGATTATTACACTTTAAAAATGACCCATGGGTCATTATCCTAAAGGATAAATAAAATCCAAATGTGTTTGGTCAGATTTCCTTAGGTCATTTGTTGTTTTCACTTAAAATTTTGTCCATTTTAAACAAAAGAGAGACACTTTGAGTGATACCGGACACACTGTGCCTTGGATTGAGGTGATTTTGACTCTTACACATCAAAAATTACCCATAGATCTTTCTCCTAAAGTATCAACACAATACAAATTCTTTTGGTCAGATTTGCGTACGTCAGTTGTTGTTTTCCCTTTAAATTTTGTCTATTTTAAACAAAAGAGAGACACTTTGAGTGATACCAGCCACACCATGCCTCAGATTGATGCGGGGTTGACTCTTGAACATCAAAAATGACCTGTGGATCGTTCTCCTCAAGGATCAACACAATCCTAATGTGTTTGGTTGGATTTCCGTACGTCATTTGTTTTCACTTAAAATTTTGTCCATTTTAAACAATAGAGAGACCCTTTGAGTGATACCGGACACACTGTGTCTTGGATTGAAGGGGGGTTGGCTCATACATGTCATCAACTCACCCATGGATCATTCTCATAAAGTATCAACACAATCCGAATTCGTTTGGTTGGATTTCCATAGGTCAGTTGTTGTTTTCACTTAAAATTTTGTCCATTTTAAACAAAAGAGAGACACTTTGAGTGGTTCATCATTCTTGCATGTTGCTGGTGCATTTCATCTGTTAAAATGGGAAAATGACTCATTGGATAAAGGATGTTTTATTTAATAAGAATTACAATTTTCTTACGAACATTTACATACAACAATGTTTCATCTTTTGATCCCCTTAACCCCTCTCAAAAATGACCACCAATTGTATACGTCCCCAAGTCAGATCTTCATGCTATTTGTGTACAATCTACCATCAGGTATGTTTCCCACTCTTTTCTGAACAAATATATATCATCTTGTGAGTATGAGGATTTTCGGTACTCATAGTAGTACTGAAAAATATAAAAATAAAGAATTAATAAATAAATTAAATGAAATAGTAGTTTTTTTTTTGAAAATACCTATTTAGGGATGCTAGTTTGTTGATGAAAAATGATCTCTTTCATAAATTTATAAACATAATAACCGCAATAATTATCGTTTGTTTGTTTTGGACACTGAAAAAATTTTAATCATTAGGAGAATAAGTAACTTGTATTGATATGTGTTTGGATAGTGAAATTTTATTATATATACCCTAATATTTGTCCAAACGTAGTACATGCTCGCCTTCTTATAATTATCCCTTGTCCTCATTCCTTTTTTTTATATGATAATGATACACCGCCCTACATAACATAATCCTAAGTAAAAGATAATATAAATTATATTACTTGATGTTTAGACCTAAAACGTAGGATGTAGTGTCTTACAGATTCAAAAACTTCATCATATGTGGTCAGTTTGATAGATATCCTTGATTTGAATCCAGAAAATAAATCTTTGGAGTATCCAAGTTCACCACAATTAGCAGCCAATGTTTCCTAAAAACATAAAAAGGAATAAGTAATAAAATAAGTGAAAATATAATTGATATGTTTTAATCGTAGAGTTTTACCCCTGCATGGTTGGTATTAGGAAGAGTCTGTAATCTGTAATCTTGCTTTCAAATGTTTTCAGCAAGTCATTCACTATTTCATCCTTTTTTAATGACTATAATTTCGTTAGATGTGTTGATGTGGTATGAGGACTAACGAGTCCGAATTTTGGCTCATGGGAAAATTCCTTCAATTGTTTTTCATATATACGTCTATCAACAATATAAAATGCATTTAGTCATAATTTTCACATTAGATCAGCACTTAGAAAATCAATTCATTAAAACATACCTCATATATATATTTACAACTGTGACACCTAGCCAACTGTTTTCAAGAATCTCATTTACATTTTCAGCAGCAATGAAATCTTGACTTTCCTCTCCATATATATTCTTTTCAAAAACCACTATATGACTACTACCACCTCTTAGCTTTGTATCCACATGAGTCTTCAATGCTAGTAAATGTGGATAGAGAACAGGTGGTGTTATTTTTCTTTCAATAGATCTTTGGGATCAGTTGGTCGATCATTTAGATGTTTTTCAGCCGACGTTTGTCACCCCCTTCCCTTTCTCCTTCTATAAAAACATTCATTGGTTAAGAACCTTTTTTAATTAATTTTTAAAGGTTTAGCTTGAAAAAAAAGGAAATAAATACCTCTTTGTCCACATGTACTCTTACAAGTTGTGACAGCCGTGAAATGAATGTCCCAATAGCCTTTTCAACCGTATTAATATCATCATCATCAAGTGGAATAGGTAGCTCTACATTTGGCTCATGAGCTACAGTAATCATCACTTTCAGATGATCTTTCGGAAGTGGTCTATTGTGTAGCTTGTCATCTGGGATGTTGAACACTGTAGCCCTCGCTATAGATATAAATCATAGTCATTATCACCCTATAGAAGATCAGTACAGAAAAATTATTTTTATTTGTCTCATTCACATTTCATGGGAACAATTATTAGAATATTGATTACCACACCTAAGACATCTCTTTGATGGGAATGGCTCGCCTCAAAGATGGTGGGGTGTGGGGAGAGATCTTCACACGCTGGTTGTTTCTGAGATGTGTCTTCTCCTTGCTTCCCACTGATAAAAGTTTCTAGAAACTCTCCTTTCCATTGAAATCATTATTCAAGAGTTTCTAGTATTTCATTCATTTGCTTCAATTTTTCATCTCTATCATCCGTTTCTTTTTTTATCAAAATATACTCGGGGTGTCACCCCAAACCCCGCACCTCTGACACGACCCTATTATTCTGGCTGCTTCAAAGCCCTCGATAATAGGTCGGCAATCGCTACAAGAGTAGTTGATTCCTGTGACTGTCGAATATAGGAAAATAACTAATTGTTTTTATTTAATAGAAATTTAAAACATATATTTTTATTATCGTGTCATAATTACACATATTTCCCACACTTTTTGTGTGTTATCATCTACTATATTCCATTCCTTATTCACATGTGTCTCCTTCCATAGCACATGACGTGGGATGGATGTGTCTTTGGTTTTAGACTAATCAATCTACATATAAATATAGAAAGATAATTATGATGTTTTTTATTGGCACGTAACAATATTACTGTAAATTTAAAATACTTACCATTTTCTTTTCTAGTGAAGCACACCCCATCCTTGCTTTACGATAAGGGTATGTTGGTTTTGATGCACGTTCCTTATTTTTAGTACAGAGTTGTTGTTTCATAAATTAAATATTGGAAATCAAAGTGATGAATACAAGTATCCTCAAACAACGTATTATCACCCACAATGTACCTGAAACTTCTCATCCCCATGGTGGGAAAAAAATGCATCCCATGCTTATTGGGATATCATGTGAGCATAGATAATTGGTGGGTGTGGGTTTATTTTACCTTTGGAATCTTTTAGGTGACATTTTGTTAAAATAGTGTGAAAACCTCGATGAATTCTTCCTAAAAGACTTAGCACATAATTCTTGTGTGAATCATATACTATAAATGTACTCTGTAAGAGATTGAGAAGATTAAGACACTGTTTCATTATTTTATTTTCTAGTAAATTAAAGAAATAATATAATAATGTTACCATAATTTCTTCCCAGATCACAGCCTTCAGCCCGGACACAACATGGTGCCATGAATCTATGTCAATCAGAATACGTTGACAAGTGACAATTCGAATGTAACTACTAAACATATCCTTGTTGGGGTTCATATTTTGGACTTGTGCATTCCATCTAGCATCAAATTTGATGCCTTTGATTTTCGCCTTAAGAACTTTGGCTAACACCGTCAAACTACGACACACCTGTGTTTTTTGCGACGTCGGTCCTTTATCCCCGACCATTTCATTGATATCAACATCATATATATGTTCATCCAAAATGGTAGCAATGGAATGCGCTGGCAGTTGTTGGACCTCAACACTAGAAGCAGCAACAGGTTTAGAAACTTGTTGTTTCTCTACACTGTGAGTAGCCGCAGCAGGAGCAGCAGCAGTAACAGTAGCAGCAGCTTGAGAGACTTGTTCAACCTCAAGGTTAGAAGCACTAGAACGTGTAGAAGTCATTATCTGCAAAAGAGGTTGAACAGTTAATTTATATTACATAAATTCAGTAATGATAAGATAATAACATGAGATAACAAGATCTATATTACAAACAAAATATAACCTGTTTATTGAACTCTCTTTATTTTTTTCAAAGGATGAAGGGATTTGAAACCTCTATAGATTATCCAAATCCCTTCATTGTGATCTTCTCTAACATACAAAACAACATCTACATTGGGACCGCTGCAAAATTATTGCGACGTACCACTGAAAAGATCATCCTCAACTGAATTTTCATCAGAACCTTCAGTATTTTTGGATGATAACAGAACAATTGACCACTTTCAGTTTGCAGGATCTCGAACATAAAAAACTTGTACCTCTTGTGATTCTATTATAAATTTTTCATCTTTGTACCCTTCTTTAATAAAATCAACTTTCACAAATCCCCAATCATCTATTTTAACACCACTGTTGTTATCAACCCATTTGCATTGAAAAATCGGCAATTAGAATGTCGTATTATCCAACTCCCATATTTGTTTGATAATGCCAAAGTATGACATATTTGTATAAATTGGATTTCTGTACTTACTACCAGAAACATGCATCGCTTTAGCCACAAGTGTAACTCCACTATTTTTCATGGTACTATCTTCTACATGTTCATATGTATAGAATGTATAACCATTAATTACATAACCATTGTAAGATAATACATGCACACTTGGTTTGGTAGCTAGCCATCGAAGTCGTTCTAAAATTGAATTCAGATTTTCATCCAACTCCTTAAAAATATGGTCCTTAAACCATCCTATAAACTGGTGATTATGTGTATTTGATATCAATTTTTCATCCATTGATGGATTCAACTGCCTAAGAATTTCTTAGTGAGTTTCAATATATAGAGCAACCTCCCAACTGTTATGCAAAACATAAAGGTGGGCCTGCTCCCGATCTGTAATATTGATTGTCACAACATATCTTCCAGAAATTCTCTCACCCTCAATGCATCTAGTGTGATGAGATTTCAGGAGATCAATGCTTTCCACATCAGATAGGTATTCGGTACAAAATTGAATATCTTCCTCAACAATATATCGCTCCACTATAAAACCCTCTTTCCAACTTCAATTTTTGAAATACCCTTTCAAAATCTTCATATACCATTCAATGGGTTACATCCATCTATTGTGAACAGGACCACAAAGTCGAATCTCTCTCACCAAGTGAATCATCAAAGGAACCATCATATCAAAGAATATTGATGATAAGAACATTTCTAATTCACATAATATGATGAAAATTTCTTTTTCCATAGCTGGAAATTTCATCGAGTCTAAAACTTTTCTACATATAGCTTTGAAAAAGAAACAAATTTTGGTTAAAATATGAGGAACATTCTTGGAAAAAATGCAATATAAAGCTATAGGAATTAGATCTTGCATCAAAACATAGCAGTCATGTGATTTTTAACCTTTTAACTTCAAATCATTCATTGACACAATGTTCTTTATATCTGATGAATACCCCATTGGAACCTTTACATCATTGAAGAAGTTGTAAAACTGATATCTCTCATCCCTAGAACGAGTGTAAGCAGTTGGAGGAAGAAACATTCGATTTTCACCCTTCACGGGAGCCCACTCTTCTCATATTCCCATGTCAACCATGTCCAACCTTTCTATAATTCCATCCTTTATTTTGATAGGGGCATTTAGCAATGTTCGGATAACACTATCACATAATTTTTTTTCCACATGCATCACATCAAGAAAATGTCTGACATACAAACAATTCTAGTATGATAATTCAAAAAAAAACTGATCACTTTTTCCAACCGATTTTCGTAAGGTTTTTCGAAAATGGTTTACCAAAAATAGTGTTCACATCTTTTACTTTCTCAAACAGCTAATCACCTGTTAGTGGAGATAGTGTTGCGCGTTGTTCTGAACTTTCATTGAATGATGTCATCCAAGATCAGTACTTATGCTGATGAGGTAGAAATCTACGATGTCCTATAAACACATATTTTGATGAATGTTTCAACCTAATTGATTTTGTATCTTCTTCGCACACGGGACACCCTTGAGTTCTTTTAATGCTATAGCCTGAAAATTTTTCATAAGCAGGGAAATAATTTATTGTCCCATACAACATCACTCTCAACGTGAAGTATTCACTTTTATAAGAATCATACAACATAAAACATGAATCCCAAAATAACTTCAAATCCTCGATCAAAGGATCCAGATAAACATAAATATCATTAACTAGTTATTTTGGTCCTGATATAAACATAGACAACATGATGGATTTTCACTTCATGCATAACTAGGGTGTCAAGTTATAATTTACCAACATAACAGGCCATGTACTATGCATGATGGTTTGAAAACCAAAAGGATTCACTCCATATGTAGATAACGCAAGACCAAGGTTTCTCGACTCTTTTCCAAATTCAAGATACTCATGATAAATTTTCTTCCATTGAGGAGAGTCGGATGGATGATGTAATTTCCCATCTTTATTTCTTTTATCTGCATGCCATGACATTTGTCTTGCAGTTTATTCACTTCCATATAGTCTCCTAAACCTTGGAATGATTGGATATTACCATAAAACTTTCATAGTATTTGATTCATCTTTCTTGTATCGATAAGCACCACACTTTGGGAATTCTGTAAGTGATTTGTTCTCCTTGCGAAACAATATACATTCTTTCAGGCAGGCATGTATTCATTCAAAAATCATACCCATCGAGCGTATCATTCATTTAGCTTCATATGTCTGGCTTGGGAGATCATTATCTTCCGGAAACATGTCATTCAAGAGAGCAAGTAGTTTCGTAAAATTGATGAAGATCATATTGAGGAAATGAAAAAGACAATTTAAGATGAACTCCGTGATTTCCCAAAATTATTTGAGAAGTTAAAGAGTTGTGCAAAGACTCCATTATATGCTGGTTGCACTAAATATATAGAATTTTCAGCTATACTGAAGTTGTATAAATTGAAAGCAGGCAATGGATAGAGTGATGTCAGTTTTATGGAAATACTTTCTCTCTTGAATGACATGCTCCTGGAAGATAATGATCTCCCAAGACGGACATATAAAGCTAAACGAATTCTATGCTCGATGGGAATGATTTTTGAAATAATACATGCCTGCCCAAAATATTGTATATTGTTTCGCAAGGAGAAAAAATCACTTATAGAACACCCAAACTGTGGTGATTCTCGATACAAGAAAGATGAATCCAATCCCATGAAAGTTGTATGGTACTTTCCAATCATTAAAAGTTTTAGGCGTCTATATAGAAGTGAATAAACTACAAGACAATTATCGTGGCATGCAGATAAAAGAAATAAAGATGGGAAATTACGTCATTCGGCCGACTCTTCTCAATGGAAGAAAATTGATCATGAGTATCCTGAATTTGGAAAAGATCCGAGAAACCTTCGTCTTCCATTATCTATAGATGGAGGGAATCCATTTGGTTTTCAAACCAGAACTCATAGTACATGGCCTGTTATGTTGGTAAATTATAACTTTCCACCCTAGTTATACATGAAGTGGAAATTCATCATGTTATTTATGCTTATATCATGACCAAAACAACTAGGTAATGATATTGATGTTTATCTATCTCCTTTGATAGAGGATTTGAAGTTATTGTGGGATTTAGGTGTTATGTTGTATGATGCTTATAAAAGTGAATACTTCACATTGAGAGTGATTTTGTATGGGATAATAAATGATTTCCCTGGTTATGGAAATTTTTCAGGCTATAGCATTGAAGGAACTCAATGGTATCTCATGTAAAAATAAGATGCAGAATCAATTAGGTTGAAACATTCATCAAAATCATTGTTTCTAGGACATCGTAGAGTTCTACCTCATCAGCATAAGTACCGATATTAGACGACATCATTCAATGGAAGTTCAAAACAACGCATAGCACTGTCTCCACTAACAGGTGATCAGCTGTTTGAGAATGTAAAAGATGTGAACACTATTTTTGGTAAACCATTTTCAAAAAACCTTATGAAAATCAGTTGGAAAAAGATATCAATTTTTTTGAATTACCATACTGGAATTGTTTTTACGTCAGATATTTTCTTAATGTGATGCATGTGGAAAAAAATGTATGTGACAGTGTTATCATAACGTTGTTAAATGCCCCTGGAAAAACAAAGGATGGAATTAAGGCAAGGTTGGACATGGTTGACATGGGAATACGAGAAGAGTTGGCTCCCGTGAAGGGTGAAAATTGAATGTTTCTTGCTCTGGATTCTTACACTCTTTCTAGGGAGGAGAGATATCAGTTTTGCAACTTCTTCAATGATGTAAAGGTTTTAGAGGGGTATTCATAAAATATCAAGAACATTGTATCAATGAATGATTTGAAGTTAAAATGTTTGAAATCACATGACTGCCATGTTTTTATGTAAGATCTAATTCCAATAGCTTTACGTTACATTTTTCCCAAGAATGTTCATCATATGTTAACCAAACTTTGTTTCTTTTTCAAAGCTATATGTGGCAATGTTTTAGACCCGGCGAAATTTCTAGCTACGGAAAAAGAAATTTTCATCATATTATGTGAATTAGTAATGTTCTTCCCACCAACATTCTTTGATATGATGGTTCATTTGATGATTCACTTGGTGCGAGAGATTCAACTTTGTGGTCTTGTGCACTATAGATGGATGTACCCCATTGAATGGTATATGAAGATTTTGAAAGGATATGTCAAAAATCAAAGTCATCCAGAGTGTTTTATAGTGAAGTGATATATTGTTGAGGAAGCCATTGAATTTTGTACCAAAAACCTATCTGATGTGGAAATCATTGGTCTCCTGAAATCTCGTCACACTGGACGCATTGAGGGTGAGGGAATTTTTGGAAGAGATGTTGTGACAATCAGTATTACAGATTGGGAGCAGGCCCACCTATATGTTTTGCATAACAGTTGGGAGGTTTCCCCATATATTAAAACTCACAAAGAAATTCTTAGGAAGTTGAATCCATCAAGGGATGAAAAATGGATATCAAATACACATATTCACCAGTTTATAGGATGGTTTCAAGACCATATTTTTAAGGAGTTGGATGAAAATCTGAATTCAATTTCAGAATGACTTCAATGGCTAGTCGTCGGACCAAGTTTGTATGTATTATCTTACAATGGTTATGTAATTAATGGTTATACATTATATAAACATGAACATGATGAAGATAGTACCATGAAAAATAGTGAAGTTACACTTGTTCCTGAAGCGATGCATGTTTCTGGTAGTAAGGAAAAAAATACAATTTATGCAAATATGTCATACTTTGGCATTATCAAACAAATAGAGGAGTTGGATTATAAAACATTCCAATTGTTGGTTTTTCAATGCAAATGGTTTGATAACAATAGTGGTGTTAAAATATATGAATGGGGATTTATGAAAGTTGATTTTAGTAAACAAGGGTACAAAGACGAATAGTTTATAATGGCATCACAAGAGGTACAAGTTTTTTTGTTCCAGATCACGCAAACCGAAAGTGGTCGATTGTTCTGTTGTCATACAAAACTACTGAAGGGTCCGATGAAAATTTAGTTGAGGATGATACTTTCAGTGGTACATTGCAATCATTTCATAGTGGTCCTAATGTTGATGATGTTTTTTATATTATAGGAGACCACAATGAAGGGATTTTGGATAATCGATAGAGGTGTCAAATCCCTTCAGCCTTTGAAAAAAAGAAAGAGAGTTCAATAAACAGGTTATATTTTGTTTTTAATATAGATCTTTTTATCTCATGTTATTATCTTATCATTTTTGAATTTATGTAATCTAAATTAACTGTTCAACCACATTTGCAGATAATGACTTCTGTATGTTTTGGTTATCCTAACCTTGAGGTTGAACAAGTCTCCCAAGCTACTGTTGTTGTTGCTGCTACTGCTTTTGTTGTGGATGCTCACAATGCAGAGAAACAACAGGTTTTTGAACATGTTGATGCTCCTAGTGTTGAGGTCCAACAACCATCAGTTCATTTCGTTTCTACCATTTTAGATGAACATATAGATGATGTTGATATCTATGAAATGGTCGGGGATGAAGGACCGACGTCGCAAAATACACAGGTACATCGTAGTTTGACGGTGTTAGCCAAAGTTCTTAAGGAGAAAAGAAAAGGAATAAAATTTGATGCCAGATGGAATGAACGAGGCCAATATGTGAATCCCAATAAGGCTATGTTTAGTAGTTACATTGTAGTTGTCACTCAGCAATGGGTGTTTATTGACATAGATTCATGGCACCATGTTGTGTTCGTTCTGAAGGTTTTTATCTGGGAAGAAATTATAGTAACATTACGATATTATTTCTTTAATTTACTAGCAAATAAAATAATAAAACAGTGTCTTACTCTTCTCAATCTCTTGCAGAGTACATTTATAGTAGATCATTCACACAAGAATTATGTACTAAGGCTTGCAGGAAGTATTTATCAAGGTTTTCGCACTATTTTAACAAAATGTCACCAGAAAGATTCCAAAGGTAAAATAAACCCACACCCACCCATTGTTTATGCTCACCTGATATCCCAAGAAGCATGGGATGCATTTATTGGCCACCGTGGGGATGATATATTTTAGGTACATTGTGAGTGATAATAAGTTGTTTAAGGATACGTGTATTCATCACTTTTATTGTCAATATTTCATTTATGAAACAGCAACTTTGTACTGAAAATAAGGATTGTGCATCAAAACCAACATACCCCTATTGTAAAGAAAGGATGGGGTATGCTTCACTAGAAAAGAAAATTGTACTTATTTTAAATTTACAATAATATTGTTAGGTGACAATAAACAATATCATAATTATCTTTCTATATTTATATGTAGATTGATGAGTCTAAAACCAAAGACACTTCCATCCCACGTCATGTGTTATGGAAGGAGGCACGTGTGAATAAGGAAGGGAAGCTAGTAGATGAGAAAACACAAAAAGTGTGGGAAATATGTGTAAGTATGACACGACAATAAAAAGATTTTTTTAAAATTTCTATTACATAAAAATAATTAGTTATTTTCCTATATCCGACAGTCACAAGAATCAGCTACTCCTATAGCGAATGTAGACCTATTATTGAAGGATTTGAAGCATCCAGAACAATACGGTTGTGTCCGAGGTGTGGGTTTTGGGGTGACACCCTAAGTATAATTTGATAAAAAAAAGAAATGGATGATATAGATTAAAAATTGAAATAAATGAATGAAATACTAGCTACTCATGAAGATCAATTTCAATGGAAGGGAGAGTTGATAGAAACTTTTATGGGTGGGAAGCAAAGAGAAGACACAACTTAGGAATAACCAGCGCATTAATATCCCGCCCCACCCCCCACCAGCTTTGAGGCGAGCCATTCCCCTTAAAGAGTTGTCTTATCTGTGGTAATAAATATTATAATAATTGTTCCCATGAAATTTGAATCAGACAAACACTGATTGTAACGCCCCGACCCCAGCTACCCAGAGTCGGTGCATTACTTCGTAACATTGGAATGATCACAAAAGATCAAGTCTCGAAAGACTGATTAGTTTAGTAGCCTTGGAAACACTAGATACATTCATAAATCTTACATTACATCATAAAGTGAAAAACTAATAACAAAGTCTCCATAGTCCACACTCATATCCTCTTCTGACTATCCCTGCAGGTCATTCCTAAAATACTTCTTTCACATCCCGGAAAATATTAAAACATTGAAAGGGGTGAGCTCAGATGCTCAGTAAGGATAACAATATTGCAGAAGCTTTCATAAATAAACATAAAAATTTAAGGCAATGTATAACTAAAACAAAAGCCTTTTAAACTTGAACATCAACATAATATGGAAAAAGTAAAATGAGATAATTCCATTCACTTCTTCACATGGATATTCTACTGGTCGAATAATCAGATGAAATATCAATAACCACTTTCATAATGAGGGAATGTATAATTCCAGACATTCTGCAACATTTTGTCAAGGTCTCGGCTAAGACGTCTAAAATGATTAAGGCCTCGGCCAAAACCATAAATCAAATTGGGAAAGGGACTCGGCCAAATCCACGTCTAGTTGTCTCATGAGACCTACCGATGCATCGAGGAGCTATAGCGGGCTCCACCCGTCACTTATTAAGTCCAATACATTCCTCATATGAATAGGTTTAAACATATCATAAACCATAACATAATCGTATCACGTAAAACAAGCATAAAGGAAACATAACATTTCCACATTTCAATCACAAGATATCAATACAACACATTGTTATAATAAAAACGCTTTCAAAACCATTTTCAATACCAAAATAAAAGAAAGTTAAAACTTTGTATTTATTTTTCATTAAAAAAAAGATGGCTTATAGAGGAAGCCGAAACTCAAATAGTGGTCACGGCGGCGGAGAAGTCATTGCCGCCGCATACGTACGACAAAAACATTCCCTTTTTTCATTTAGTAAACGCTTCATATAAAAAATATTCCTTTTGAATAAACGTAAAAGTCAAAGTGGTTTATACACCGTATAAAAGAAATTTGTGTATAAAACCAAATATGCCTCAATGAAAGGAGATTGAGACGAAGTCCTTACAAAGATCATTTTTAAAATAAAATAGATATATTATGTGTATTCACTATAGGTACACATAAAGAAAGTAAAAATACAAAATAAGAAATAATAATATCATGACATAATTTGAAAGTAGGAGATTAACCCAAAGAATGGAAGTTGGGTTAAGAAGTTCCCTTACCTTGCGTCCTGTCCTGACTCGACCGTTCTTTAACCTCCTGAATAATAAACTAGAGTTAATTTCTATTTACTTAAGAACCATTTTTATGTTCATTATTCCTTTTATATCCCTTATTACCATGTTATGAACATTATGTAATTACTTAAGTTTATAACGGTCATTTTCTCGATCTTAGGTACTTGAGTCAAAAATAAAATTCTTATAATTACAAGTTGTTCATGTGGTGATATATCCATTATATCCAGAATTATTTTCATGATGTAGATATAATATATATCATATATTTCTAGTATATACATTCATTCATAATATTACGTAACATTTAGAGGTAAGAAATGAAATGCACCGTTCATGGAGACGGTAAGCCGTACGTACGCATGAACGCTACTTTCATTTCTATTTCGTATTTAATGTAATGAAATCATAATGATATAAATGTATAATATAATTCCAGTATAATATATCATATAATACCATTTACTCCATCCTTTATACATCCCACATATGGTATTAACGATTCAAATCACTTTTAGGGGGCGGTAGTCCGCACTTCCTAAAATGAAATTATCGTGTTTTACCCATAATGGAAATCATAAAGTATGCCATAAATAAGAAATACAGAAGCATAAGTAAAACATAAACATATTTTATATCATATATAAATATAGTTACATCTTAATGGCCACCTTTGAAGGTGTTATATGAGTGTTGAACAATCATCGTTTCGTGAGGCAGAAATTCGCCATCCACAGAAACTGTATGTTATTTAACCATTAGATGTAGGTGTGTGTAAGTGTAGCTAGAATACTTCTTATAACAACATCCTAGTATATTGAGGATACTGGTGTTGTTACAAAAGTAATGAATAAAAAGAGTTTACGGGGTTGGAGAATAAAAATAAAACAAAACAACATTAGAGATGACATTACCTCAAAATCGGGTAACTCTTTTTGATTTGAGCCAAAGGCTTCCTTGGGAAGAGTTCTTCCCAAAGTGAGGCTTCTAGGAGTAAGAGGGGATGTTGGGAGAGTATTTGGGCAGAGGTTGGCCGATCCAAATGGCTTGAAGGTGTGAATAAGGTGGGAGAGGTGGGGGCCTTTTATAAGTGGAGAGGAGGGGCTCTTTTGAAAGATTGAAATGTTACATTATTTCACAATGATTTTCGGATTCTAAAGGTCCCACACTTATATAATTCGAGGATAAGGTGATAAGGTTTCGAAATCTACCCATCCAATAGTCTTTGGACAAGTGTAAGCCTTGGATTTTACATTATCTTTTCATTTTATTAAAATTGTTAAATAATGATGTCATCACTGCATCATAATGATGTCATAAATAATTTAATTTATTTAATGTCTAAAAATTATAAAAAAAATACTATGATGTATGAAATCTTTTTATATTTATAATGAATATTTATAGTCAAAATTTGGACTTGTTTAGCCCCACTTAAAAATTGTTTTAGTAAAATAACTCATGTTTGTGTCAATTTAATTTTAACATTAAATAAATATATATTAATGTCATTTTCCAACTAAAGTGGATCCATGGGGTCCCCAAGTTGACCCATGGGTTTTCTTGGTCGGCCATGACTCATACAATAGGAGTAGGACAAGTGTCAAGCTCATATCATATTATTAAAACATTGTTTTTACCTTAAACTACACTAATTACCTCTAATCGCGATTAAGAACTTAAAAGTTACTATTCACCAAAAAATTATTTTAATCTCATTGAACCACATTTTACTTCTTAATGAAAACCATGTATGTCGGATTTTTGAAAATCAAATCACAGAAGTGGTAATATTTCATTTAAACGAAAAATCAGTTATTTAACTACCACTTAGTGGTTTCACTATTCATCAAAAATTGAAGTTTTTCAGAACAATGCCAAAATTTCACCCTAAGCTATAATTGATATTCCGAATTCAAAAATGATGTCTATTTTACAAAATTCCAAACATATAAGTTGCATTAATTAATTTTATAATTAATTCCCGCTGTCACAACAAATAGCGTGTTTTAAGAAACAATTTATATCAAAAGATTGACAATTGTTTATGTCCAATTTCAATATTAAATTAATTATAATAACCAACATTGGATAAAATGGTAAAAATATATTCTAATTATACTCTAAAACCACTAAATAGTATAATTTATCACTATAAATTATTTTGATTAAAAAAAAAATTTAAGTATTTTTCACTATTCATAAAAATTTGGAAGTTCTCGGAAAATTACAAAAAATTCAACATTGGCTAATTTCAATATTAGGAATACAAAAAAGAAGTCCATTTTGAAATATAAAATTTCTATAAATTTAAAAGGTGGTTATTACTATTCATAACGGCTACTTTGATTAGTTGCGGTGTGTTAGAACTCGAACTTGCGTACAATGCAAGCTATTGCATTATTGAAAGAGAGGCGTATCGTGGAAGCTCGGGGTGTTACATTCTCCCCTCCTTCAATAAATTGCGTCCTCGCAATTTGAAATTTTTCTTGGAAAACAAAAGGTTGAAAATAGAAAATACCTTTGTAGAAAACCCACATCGGAAGTAAGGTTAATAAAAATATAACTTTAAAAGAAAGAAAGATAAGTACAAAGGTCACCAGAGATAGCCCATACTAGGATTCTATAAAAATATGGATATGGAAGAAAAACAAACCATCAAGGTCTGATGGAGAGTTATAGAAAACTGGATTAGGAGAAAGTTTAACCACAAGAAAATCACAAACTTGTGATTGGTTAAATGGTCATTGAATCCCCAGTTGGAAAAGTTAACCGACAACATTTTTGTTTTAAGTTACCTTTTATAATGTTGAGGAATTTATTTAGGAGATTTACTACGAACGTAAGGGAATATACATACTTGTTATGTATACTTTCATTCGTTAATAAATTTTTACCACAAACCCATCTTTTACTCCAAATGGTAACGGAACTCAAAAATATTCTTTTTATCCTAATTGTATAAGGTTCCAAATATTAACACATGCCATTTAGATTAGTAAAACTATTTTGTAATAACCAGGGAATTCCTGTAGGCTAGTGGTAGGAAATAAAGGCTTGTCGCACTATGGTTGTGGGTTCGATTCCTGCAGCTTTGTCCGACGCGACGGGTTATTCCCCACCCTGCAGGTTGTCCTTTTCCTAAAACTATAGTATTATAATATTCCAAAAATAATCTTCAGAAATGATTTAACCTTAAACAATACTATCCAAAGATCAACTTAATCCACTCCAACCTTTATAGTTATCCAAAATACCTCTGTCCAGACTTTCTCTAAAAGGTCTCTTAATTCCAAAATCAATTGTAACATCAGATTCCCCAAACAAAGAAAAGTTTCTCTTATTGTCACATACTAAAAATATGATTACCTTAATCATATTAAAACCTTACTGAAATCAACAAGTACTGCAGTATAATCCTTATATATATATCACATTATTCTAATAACCAAAATATAATCCATGAGTCCAAAAGCACCAATACATTAGTTATTCTGCTTCAACTGTAGTAACAGCATAAGATTGTCCTTGATCCCTTGGCCTTTTCTGAGGTAAGTTTCCTTGACGCTTAGGACATTCATTTGCATAATGACCCATTTCTCTACAATTATAGCATTCAACTTTGACAGCCTCTTTCTTTCCCTTGCAATCACGAGCCTGGTGACCCTTTTCTCCACATTTATAACAAACTCCCATTCCTTTTAGGCAAGTACCAGGGTGATTCTTCCCACAATTATCACATAATGGAAAATCCTTCTTTCCCTTTTTCCCTTTATTTGTCTCTTGTTCCACCGTTCTCTTCTTCTCTTTCTTTACTTTGTTATCATAAGACTTAGAGAATTCCTTTTCTGTCTTGATAGCACACGAGACAATATCTTCGTATGATGAGAAGGATTGTGATACTAAAGATCGACGGAGAAATGGTTTTAACCCATCAAAGAAACGATCAATCTTACTCCTTGGGTTACGTATATAATCGGCAGCATGCCTCGCTAACCTTGTAAAGTTAGCCTCATACTTTGCGACATTCTCATCCTCCTTCTGCCTCAGACTCAGAAATTGCCTTTCCATATCTGCTCGATGGTCACGAGGAAAGTATTTTTCTAAGAAAAGCTCTTTGAACTCCCTCCATTCCATATTCGATACGTCATCATCTTCCTTTGTGTTTTGAATCAGCGACCACCACTGATCGGCATCTCCAGTGAGGCGGTAAACTGCCATGACAACCTTCTCCCTTTCACTACTCCCCAAGGAATGGAATATTTTCTCTAAGGAATTTATCCATTGCTCAGCTACTATAGGATTTGTACTCCCATTGAAGGTTGGTGGTTGTTGCCTCATGAAGCGGTCTAACATTGATCCTCCACGTTGCGGATCAGGGTGCTCCATACGAGTAAGGTTATTATTCATAACCTGAGTGAGTTGTCCCAGTATGGTAATAAGTTGATCAGCACCAGTTGTATCTCCAGATCCACAATAATTATCTTGAGCAGGAGGGCAATCCCTACACGGAGTTCGTGCATTGATACGGTTTCCATTCCTTCCACTAGGCGCCATTTCTAAACAATGTCATAAACTAGATTAGTTTATGAATCAAAATACATAATTCCATACTTGTTAAACACTTTACATAAATTGAACTATTTGTGGATATAATCCATAATCATAAAAAGAAATGTTTTCTTTGAGGAAGTATGTACTCATAACCCTTCATAGTGGTTTGTAAATAAAATGAGAATTATCCTAAGCATATCCCCCGGGAGTGTCGTAACCAAGAGTGCAGCAAGGCCCGTTGTCGTGCACCAGTTCCCGTTCGAGTCTAGCTCAAAGCGGTGTTTTCGGGTTTTACCCCTAGGTACATCTGTGCCAGAGCCGCCTCTACCTGCTCGTATCCAGACGGGGATGTATTGCTCGGAAAACTCATAACATCTCTATAATACCAAAATTCTAGGAAGTTCTTCTATACTAATCCTCAAAGTCTATCTTTGGTCTATGTGCTCTAATCAGAGTTTATCTAAATCTAGCTTCCAAGGTTAGTACTAAACTGCCTCTGATACCAACTGTAACGCCCCGACCCCAGCTACCCAGAGTCGGTGCATTACTTCGTAACATTGGCATGATCACAAAAGATCAAGTCTCGAAAGACCGATTAGTTTAGTAGCCTTGGAAACACTAGATACATTCGTAAATCTTACATTACATCATAAAGTGAAAAACTAATAACAAAGTCTCCATAGTCCACACTCATATCCTCTTCTGACTATCCCTGCAGGTCATTCCTAAAATACTTCTTTCACATCCTGGAAAATATTAAAACATTGAAAGGGGTGAGCTCAGATGCTCAGTAAGGATAACAATATTGCAGAAGCTTTCATAAATAAACATAAAAATTTAAGGCAATGTATAACTAAAACAAAAGCCTTTTAAACTTGAACATCAATATAATATGGCAAAAGTAAAATGAGATAATTCCATTCACTTCTTCACATGGATATTCTACTGGTCGAATAATCACATGAAATATCAATAACCACTTTCATAATGAGGGAATGTATAATGCCAGACATTCTGCAACATTTTGTCAAGGCCTCGGCCAAGACGTCTAAAATGATTAAGGCCTCGGCCAAAACCATAAATCAAATTGGGAAAGGGCCTCGGCCAAATCCACGTCTAGTTGTCTCATGAGACCTACC
This sequence comes from Viscum album, assembly GCA_963277665.1. Classification (NCBI taxonomy): domain Eukaryota; kingdom Viridiplantae; phylum Streptophyta; class Magnoliopsida; order Santalales; family Viscaceae; genus Viscum; species Viscum album. The sequence goes on along the minus strand of OY728127.1, from coordinate 1,224,205,838 downwards.
GATGCATCGAGGAGTTATAGCGGGCTCCACCCGTCACTTATTAAGTCCAATACATTCCTCATATGAATAGGTTTAAACATATCATAAACCATAACATAATTGTATCACGTAAAACATGCATAAAGGAAACATAACATTTCCACATTTCAATCACAAGATATCAATACAACACATTGTTATAATAAAAATGCTTTCAAAACCATTTTCAATACCAAAATAAAAGAAAGTTAAAACTTTGTATTTATTTTTCATTAAAAAAAAGATGGCTTATAGAGGAAGCCGAAACTCAAATAGTGGTCACGGCGGCGGAGAAGTCATTGTCGCCGCATACGTACGACAAAAACATTCCCTTTTGTCGTTTAGTAAACGCTTCGTATAAAAAAGATTCCTTTTGAATAAACGTAAAAGTCAAAGTGGTTTATACACCGTATAAAAGAAATTTGTGTATAAAACCAAATATGCCTCAATGAAAGGAGATTGAGACGAAGTCCTTAAAAAGATCATTTTAAAATAAAATAGATATATTATGTGTATTCACTATAGTTACACATAAAGAAAGTAAAAATACAAAATAAGATATAATAATATCATGACATAATTTGAAAGTAGGAGATTAACCCAAAGAATGGAAGTTGGGTTAAGAAGTTCCCTTACCATGCGTCCTGTCCTGACTCGACCGTTCTTTAACCTCCTGAATAATAAACTAGAGTTAATTTATATTTACTTAAGAACCTTTTTGATGTTCATTATTCCTTTTATATCCCTTATTACAATGTTATGAACATTATGTAATTACTTAAGTTTATAACGGTCATTTTCTCGATCTTAGGTACTTGAGTCAAAAATAAAATTCTTATAATTACAAGTTGTTCATGTGGTGATATATCCATTATATCCAGAATTATTTTCATGATGTAGATATAATATATATCATATATTTCCAGTATATACATTCATTCATAATATTACGTAACATTTAGAGGTAAGAAATGAAATGCACCGTTCATGGAGACGGTAAGCCGTACGTACGCATGAACGCTACTTTCATTTCTATTTCATATTTAATGTAATGAAATCATAATGATATAAATGTATAATATAATTCCAGTATAATATAGCATATAATACCATTTACTCCATCCTTTATACATCCCACGTATGGTATTAACGATTCAAATCACTTTTAGGGGGCGGTAGTCCGCACTTCCTAAAATGAAATTATCGTGTTTTACCCATAATGGAAATCATAAAGTATGCCATAAATAAGAAATACAGAAGCATAAGTAAAACATAAACATATTTTATATCATATATAAATATAGTGACATCTTAATGGACACCTTTTAAGGTGTTATATGAGTGTTGAACAATCATCGTTTCGTGAGGCAGAAATTCGCCATCCACAGAAACCGTATGTTCTTTAACCATTAGATGTAGGTGTGTGTAAGTGTAGCTCGAATCCTTCTTGTAACAACATCCTAGTATATTGAGGATACTGGTTTTGTTACAAAAGTAATGAATAAAAAGAGTTTATGGGGTTGTAGAAGAAAAATAAAACAAAACACTATTAGAGAAGACATTACCTCAAAATCGGGTAACTCTTTTTGATTTGAGCCAAAGGCTTCCTTGGGAAGAGTTATGCCCAAAGTGAGGCTTCTAGGAGTAAGAGGGGGATGTTGGGAGAGTATTTGGGCAGAGTTTGTCCGAGAAAAATGGCTTGAAGGTGTGAATAAGGTGGGAGAGGTGGGGGCCTTTTATAAGTGGAGAGGAGGGGCTCTTTTGAAAGATTGAAATGTTACATTATTTCACAATGCTTTTCGGATTCTAAAGGTCCCACACTTATATAATTCGAGGCTAAGGTGATAAGGTTTTGAAATCTACCCATCCAATAGTCTTTGGACAAGTGTAAGCCTTGGAGTTTACATTATCTTTTCATTTTATTAAAATTGTTAAATAATGAGGTCATCGCTGCATCATAATGATGTCATAAATAATTTAATTTATTTAATGTCTAAAAATTATAAAGAAAAATTCTATGATGTAGGAAATATTTTTATCTTTCTAATGAATATTTATAGTCAAAATTTGGACTTGTGTAACCCCAATTAAAAACTGTTTTAGTAAAATAACTCATGTTTGTGTCAATTTAATTTTAACATTAAATAAATATATATTAATGTCATTTTCCAACTAAAGTGGCTCCATGGGGTCCCCAAGTTGACCCATGGGTTGTCTTGGTCGGCCATGACTCATCCAATAGGAGTAGGACAAGTGTCAAGCTCATATCATATTATTAAAATATTGTTTTTACCTTAAACTACATTAATTACCTCTAATCGCGATTAAGAACTTAAAAGTTACTATTCACCAAAAAATTATTTTAATCTCATTGAACCACATTTTACTTCTTAATGAAAACCAGGTATGTCGGATTTTTGAAAATCAAATCACAGAAGTGGTAATATTTCATTTAAACGAAAAATCAGTTATTTAACTACCACTTAGTGGTTTCACTATTCATCAAAAATTGAAGTTTTTCAGAACAATGCCAAAATTTCACCCTAAGCTATAATTGATATTCCGAATTCAAAAATGATGTCTATTTTACAAAATTCCAAACATATAAGTTGCATTAATTAATTTTATAATTAATTCCCGCTGTCACAACAAATAGCGTGTTTTAAGAAGCAATTTATATCAAAAGATTGACAATTGTTTATGTCCAATTTCAATGTTAAATTAATTATAATGACCACCATTGGATAAAATGGTAAAAATATATTCTAATTATACTATAAAACCACTAAATAGTATAATTTATCACTATAAATTATTTTGATTAAAAAAGTTGTTTTTAAGTATTTTTCACTATTCATAAAAATTTGGAAGTTCTCGGAAAATTACAAAAAATTCAACATAGGCTAATTTCAATATTAGGAATACAAAAATGAAGTCCATTTTGAAATATAAAATTTCTATAAATTTAAAAGGTGGTTATTACTATTCATAACGGCTACTTTGATTAGTTGCGGTGTGTTAGAACTCGAACTTGCGTACAATGCAAGCTATTGCATTATTGAAAGAGAGGCGTATCGTGGAAGATCGGGGTGTTACACTAATACTTTTCCTATACTGATCTTCTATAAGGTGATAATGAATGTGATTTATATATGTCAACACCCACCTATCACCTTGTAGTGAGGGCTATAGTGTTCAATATCCCAGATGAAAAGCTGTATAATAGACCACTTCTGAAAGATCATCTGAAAATGAAGATTACTATAGCTCATGAGCCAAATGCAGAGCTAACTATTCCACTTGATGACGATGATATTCATATGGCCGAAAAGGATTTTGGGACATTCATTACATGGTCATCACAACTTGTAAGAGTACATATGGACAAAGAGGTATGTATTTCCTTTTTTCAAGATAAACCTTTAATAATTAATGAAAAAAGGGTCTGAAATAATGAATGTTAATATAGATGGAGAAAGGGAAGGGATGAAAAACATCGGCTCAAAACCATCTAAAGGATCGACCAACCGGTCCCAAAGAGCTACTGAAAGCACAATAACACCACCTATTCTCTATCCGAATTTACTAGCATTGAAGACTCATGTGGATACGAAGCTAAGCGGTGGTAGTAGTCATATAGTGGTTTTCGAAAAGAATATATACGGAGAGGAAATTCAAGATTTCATTGCTGCTGAAAATGTAAATGAGATCCTTGAAAATGGTTGTCTAGGTGTCACAGTTTTAAATATATATATGAGGTATGTTTTCATGAATTAATTTTCTAAAATCTGATCTAATGTGAAAATTAAGACTAAATGCATTTTATATTGTCGACAGATGTATATATGAAAAACAGTTGAAGAAATTTTCCCATGATCCAAAATCCGGACTCGTTAGTCCTCATACCACATCAACACATCTAACAAAATTAGAGCCATCAAAAAAGGAAGAAATAGTGAACGGCTTGCTAAAAACATTTGAAAGAAAGATTACATATTAGTGACTCTTCCTAATACCAACCATGCAGGGGTAACACTCTAGGATTAAAGCATATCAATTATATTTTCACTTCTTTTATTACTTATTCATTTTTGTGTTTTTAGGCAACATTGGCTACTAATTACGGTGAACTTGGATACTCCAATGATTTAATTTCTGGATTCAAAGCAAGGATATCCATCAAACCGACCACACATGATGGAGTTTGTGAATCTGTAAGACACTACATCCTACATTTTAGGTCTAAAAATCATGTAATATAATTTATATTATCTTTTACTGAGGATTTTGTTATGATAGGGCGGTGTATCATTATCGTCCAAAATAAGAAATGAGGACAGGGGCGAAGCATAAGGAGGTGAGAAAGTACTACGTCTGGACAAATATCAGGGTATATATAATAAAATTTCACTATCCAAACACATATCAACACAAGTTAATTATTTTCCTAATGATCAAATTTTTTGCAGTGTCCAAAATAAATAAAAGATAATGATTGTGGTTATTATATTTGTAAATTTATGAAAGAGATCGTTTTTCATCAACAAACTAGCATCCCTAAAGAGGTATTTTCAAAAACAACTACTATTTCATTTAATTTATTTATTAATTATTTTTTTTTATATTTTTCAGTACTACTTTGACTAATGAAAATCCTTATACTCACAAGACGATATATATTTGTTCAGAAATGATTGGGTAGCACGCCTGATGGAAGATTGTACACAAATAGCATGAAGATCTGACTTGGGGACGTGCACAATTGGTGGTCATTTTTGAGAGGGGTTAAGGGGATCAAAAGATGAAACATTTTTGTATGTAAATGTTCATAGGAAAATTTTAATTGTTATTAAATAAAACATCATTTTTTCAATGAGTCATTTTCCCATTTTAACAGATGAAATTCACCAGCAACATGCAAGAATGATGAACCACTCAAAGTGTCTCTCTTTTGTTTAAAATGGACAAAATTTTAAGTGAAAACAACAATTTCTCAACGAAAATCTGACCAAAAGAATTCTGATTTTGTTGATCCTTTAAGAGAACTATCCATGGGTGCTTTGGTGATGTGTATGATTCAACCTCACCTCAATCTGAGGCACGGTGTGGCCAGTATCACTCAAAGGGTATCTATTTTGTTTAAAATGGATAGAATTTTAAGTGAAAACAACAACTGACGTATGGAAATTTGACCAAACACATTTGGATTGTGTTAATCCTTTATTAGAACTATCCATGGGTCATTTTTTATGTTTACGGCTCAACTCCACCTCAATCTGAGGCACGGTGTGGCTGGTATCACTCAAAGTGTCTCTCTTTTGTTTAAAATGGACAGAATTTTAATTGAAAATAACAACTGACGTACGCAAATTTGACCAAATGCATTCGTATTGAGTTGATCATTTATGATGACTATCCATGGGTCATTTTTGACGTGTACGAGTCAACCCCACATCAATAAAAGGCACAGTGTGGCCGATATCACTCAAAGTGTCTCTCTTTTGTTTAAAATGGACAGAATTTTAAGTGAAAACAACAACTGACCTACAGAAATCTGACTAAATGCATTCAGATTATGTTGATCCTTTAGGATAACGATCCATGGGTCATTGTTTACATGTATGAGTCAACCTTTCCACAATCTGAGGCACAGTGTGGCCGGTATCACTCAAAGTGTCTCTCTTTTGTTTAAAATGGACAGAATTTTAAGTGAAAACAACAACTGACCTACGGAAATCCAACCAAACGCATTAGGATTATATTGATACTTTATGAGAATTATAAATGGGTAATATTTGACATGTAAGAGTCAACCCCACCTCAATCTGAGGCACAGTGTGGCCAGTATTACTCAAAGGGTCTCTCTTTTGTTTAAAATGGACAGAATTTTAAGTGAAAGCAACAACTCACATATGAAAATATGACAAAACGCATTCATATTGTGTTGATAATTTAGTAAAATGATTAATGGGTAATTTTTTACATGTAAGAGTCAACTATTCCTCAATACGAGGCAGGTTTTGGCTAGTATCACTCAAACTATCTCTCTTTTGTTTAAAATGGACAGAATTTTAAGTGAAAACAACAACTGACGTACGCAAATCCGACCAAACACATTCAGATTGTGTTTATACTTTAGGATAAATATCCATGGGTCATTTTTCACATGTAAAAGTCAACCCCACCTCAATTTGAGGCACGGTGTGGCTGGTATCACTCAAAGTATCTCTCTTTTGTTTTAAATGGACAGAATTTTAAGTGAAAACAACAACTAACGTATGCAAATACAACAAAATGCATTTTTATTGTATTTATTCTTTAGGAGAATGATCCATGGGTCATTTTTGATATGTATGAGTCAACCCTGCCTCAATCTGAGGCACAGTGTGGCCGAAATCACTCAAAGTGTCTCTCTTTTGTTTAAAATGGATAGAATTTTAAGTGAAAACAACAACTGACATATGAAAATCTGACCAAACACATTCAGATTGTGTTTATCCTTTATTATAACGATCCATGAGTCATTTTTGATGTGTAAGAGTCAACCCTGCCTCAATACGAGGCACGGTGTGGCTGGTATCACTCAAAGTATCTCTCTTTTGTTTAAAATGGATAGAATTTTAAGTGAAAACAACGACTGACCTATGGAAATCTGACCAAACACATTCAGATTGTGCTGATTCTTTAGGAGAACGATCCATGGGTCATTTTTGACGTGTAAGAGTCAACCCATCCTCAATCTGAGGCATGGTGTGGCCGGTATCACTCAAAGTATCTCTCTTTTGTTTAAAATGGACAGAATTTAAAGTGAAAACAATAACTGACCTACGGAAATCCGACCAAACACATTCATACTATATTAATCCTTTAGGAGAACGATCCATGGACCCCCCCCCCCCCCCCTAGATGGCCCCCCACCCCCTGGATGCCCCCCACCCCCCCTAGACACCACCCCACCACCTGGACACCTCCCACACCCCCTGGACACCCCCACCCCCATGGACAGCCACCCCCAACCCCTTGGACACCCCCCCCCCCCTTAGACAGCCCGACCAACCCCCTGGACACCCCCCACCGCTTTGGACACCCCCACCCCCTAGACACGCCCATGGACACCCCCCCCCCCACCCTAGACAACCCCCTAGACCCCCCCCCCCCTCGGACACCCCCCACCCCCTGGACACCCACCAACCCCCTGGACGGCACCCCCACCCCTCCTAGACACCACCCCCACCACCTGGACACACCACATACCCCCCTGGACACCCCCACCCATGGACGTCCACCCCCACCCTCCTGCACACCACCCCACCCCACTCTGACAGCCCCACCAACCCCCTGGACTTCCCCCCACCCCCTGGAAATTCCCCTCGACACCCTGGACACCAGCCCACCCCCCCTGGACAGCCCCCCCCCCCCCACCCCAGACAACCCACCACCCCCTGGACGCCCCCCCCCCCCCACCTGGACACCCCCCCTCCTAGACACCACCCCACCACCTAGACACCCCCACCCCCCTGGACACCCCTATCCCCCCAGACACCTTCATCCCCCCGAACACCCCTACCCCCCCTTAGACAGCCACCCCAAACTCCTGAACAGCCCCCCCAACCCCCTGAATTCTGAATTTAATTATTTATGTATTTAATTAACTTATGAATTATGTGTTAATGGTGTATGGGTATACTTTTTGTATGTGTATACTTGGTGTAATTACCTTATGAATTATGTGTTAATTTTGTATGGGTATACTTGTTGAGATGCTGAATTTTTTGTAGGTGTTGTTTGGGTGTGTTGTTATGGAATTTTTTATTGCAGCAGATAGGGAATTTATCATCACTTTTTTAGCATTGATAAAGGTGTAACGTCTCAGTTTCGGAAGCCACCCAGAGGCGCCCCATACCCAGTTGGTCACATGGCCTCAAGAGCATTTCCCTAAACGCAAGAGGCTGCCGACTAGCAGCGAGGGCCTTGGGTGTGATAATGGGGAAACTATGCCCTCATTGGCAGAGTACACAGTGGAATTAAATAAACATGCAATAGCAGAATCAATAAATAACCAACAATAATAAACAGCGGAAGTTTAAATTAAAAAACTGGAGCACATATGTATGTATATGGAATGATGCAAGATACATATCTAGTAAAGTAGCCAAACAAGTCCCAATGCTGAAAAACACCATAGTACCAAAACAAGTACAAAAGAAAAGTAAACAGCTCCTCAACATCGCAAGCCAAGGCTTGGTCCCATGCTCTCCTTCTCCAAGAAATCAAGTACCAGAAGTCTAAGGGCGCTTTCCCTTGTCTATACCTGCAACAACATAGTCTGCTTGGGCCCAAACAGGGTGTGAGACTAAATCCCAGTAGGAAACCACCCGAAGATATGTGCCTAACAGTCAGTGAGTATATGGCAGGTAAAGTACATTAAGCAGTAAACAGTAGCAACAATAGAAGGAAGTAACAGTAAGCAGTAAATCAGGATGATATATAACAGTAATCAATCCACAACCAACAATAGCAGTGAATAAATCAGCTAACAAGCAGGAAACCCTCTGGAAAGTACCTGCAGCCATCCCCTCTGGTCCTAATCAAAAAATACCACAACCCTCTGGGCAGTTCACTCAGCCTAACCCCTCTGTTTTGGTCATACAAAATTAAGAGACTCTCTTGGGAAGCATACTCAGTCAATTTCCCTTATATTCTAGGGTATTTAGGGACTCTCTGAGGAAGATCATGCGGTCTAACCCTCTTAACCCTAAGGTCTAGAGACTCTCTAAGGAAGCTATCTTGGTCAATTCCTCCTATAGCCTCAGGTATAACATAGACTCTCTGAGGAAGCTCACTCAGTCAATTCCTCCTCTAGCCTGGGAAGGTTCTTAAAAAGATTCAAACAAAGTAAGACTCTATGAGGAAGCTCACTTGGTCTACCCTCCTGTAGTCTATAAAATCTAAAGGCACTCTGGGAAGCTCACTCGGTCTATCCCCTGTGGCCTATAAAGTCTAAGACTCACTGAGGAAGCTCACTCAGTCTACCCTCCTATAGCCTATAATATCAAAGACTCTCTGGGAAGCTCACTCGGTCTATCCCTTATAGTCTATAGCACCAGGTTCTCTCAGCCCCATTCCAGTCAGTGCATAATAATGTTATAAGTCCAAAGTAAACCTATAGAGCTACTTGTATAACCAAAGTACACCTATAGAGCTACTTGGCTAACAGTCTACAAGGCAACAAGCATGCAATGCAAAACACACCATCCTATAGACACATGGCATGGAAAGAGTTATAATGGCTGAAGGCTAACAAGACCCAAAGGTCATAAACAGAGCAAAGCATGGGAAAAACATCCAAGCACAACAAAGTTATCCTCCAAAAAGTTTAATTTACCACTACACAAGCATACAAGAAAGGCAGAAAAACAACAAGGGAAAAAAGGTAAACACGCAATACCCCGTTCATGGGTATTGGTGGAACTTGCACATAAACCTCAAAGACTTTGAACGTTAAGGCACAAACCACATACCTCAATCCTAGTAGATCGATATACTTGAGCCACGATGACTGATTCTCCCCCAAACATTATAGATCTAAGAAAACATCCAAAATTCTCAACCTTCAATAACTTGAGAAAGAGGAAGAATTGGAAACCAAGGCTCAAGCAGAAGGGAGAAATCACCGCTGCGATTCCAACGCAATCAACAGAGCTCAAATCAGAGAACGGACGGGGGCTCGGGAATCCGTATAAGTCTCGCAGTCGTACGATATCTCTCAGTCGAACAAGACATAGAAGAAGACGTTTCTGGGGGTTAGCCGCAACCCCAGTTCGTTTAATGAAAAAAAAGTACATGACATGTACTTTTAGAGTACATGGCCTATACTAGGTCTTTCCATACTCTTTCAAAATCATCCTCCACGTCACCCCTACACACCGTGTGTGTGGCCCGGACATGGCCAGTACATGGCTTAGAGCGGGAAAAGAGTACACGACGTGTACTCAGAAAGTACACGGCGTGTACTTCAAAAATTTCCAGAAACTCTATTTTCCTCAAAAACTCTAGAAAAAGGAAAAACATACCTGAAACGAAGATTCGGGTTCTTACAAACTTCCCCCCTTAAAGAAATTTGTCCCCGAATTTCCCTAGAGAGGCGTAGAAAAAGAAACCCCGAACAGCTCTGGCCCCTACGATGGAACCTCAGCCTCCCTCTCCCAAGTCTCATCCTGTACTCGTCCGTGCTGCCATAGGACCCGTACCATAGGAACATACCGGCCTCGGAGAACCTTCGTACTATGATCGACAATCCGGATAGGATTCTCCTCAAATGATGTATCTGCTTTAAGCTCAACCTCCTCGGGTTGAAAGACATGAGACAGGTCTGAAAAGTAACATTGGAGTTGAGAGACATGGAAGACGTCGTGCATAGCCTGGTACCTCTGAGGTAGCTGCAATTGATAGGAAACCGGCCCAACTTTATCCAACACCTCAAACGACCTGACGTACCATGGTGAAAGTTTACCCTGTATCCGAATCTTCTTGTGTCCCAACCACGATGCGACACACAGGAAAACCTGATCTCCGACCTCAAACTCTAGAGGTCATCTTCACTAATCAACATAAGACTTCTGTCGAGATTGTGTTGTATCCATCCTTTTCCAAATCAACTCTATCTTCTATGAGGTCTCCTGGACAAGACGAGGTCCTAGCAGATCTACCTCTCCTGCCTCCAGCCAACATAAAGGTGATCGGCATAGCCTACCGTACAAAGCCTCATAAGGTGTCATCTGAATGGTCACTTGAAAACTATTGTTGTAGGCGAACTCCAAAAGAGTAATATGCTTCTCCCAAGAACCTCTGAAGTCTAGAATGAAAGCTATGAGCATATCCTCAAGCACCTGGATCATACACTCGGACTGGCCATCTGTCTGGGGATGGTATGTTGTACTCAAAAGTACCTGTGTACCCAAAGCCTTCTGAAGTCCCTGCCAGAACCGAGAAGTAAAGCGTGCATCCATGTCTAAAATAATGGAGTGTGGAACTCTATATAGATGTACAATATCTCGGATGTACAACCGTCCCAGATCATCAACACTGAAGGTCTCCTTGATCAGCAAGAAGTGAGAAAACTTTGTAATCCTATCAACGACAACCCAAACAGCATCGTTCCCCTTAGGCTACCTCGGAAACCCGGTCACAAAGTCCATCGCGACATCATTCCACTTCCACTCAGGAATGGGTAACTGCTGTAAAAGCCCTACTGGTCACTGATGCTCTGCTTTCACCTGCAGAAAAGTAGAACATATCATGAAAAAACTAGCAACATCCTTCTTCATACCTGGCCACCAGTACTGGCAGTGTAGATCACGATACATCTTGGTGACGCCAGGATGAACTGCCCAAACTGAGGAATGAAAATCCTGCATCAGCTCCTCCCGTATGTCTGTTGGCACCCATATGCGTCCATGGAAATGCAAGATCTCATCCTCACCCACTATCCATCCAGGAAGAGGGTCCCCTCCTGACACACTCTCCCACAAGACTAAGGCCTCTGAATCTGATAGCTGCCTCATTTGAACCTGATCAAGAAGTTTAGAGGTAATAGCTAGAGAAGATAGTACAGTCTGTCCCTACCTGTCATGCACTTCCAAGTGCATCTCAAAGAACAGATCCATAAGCTGCCATTCACTGCTAGCCTCCTGAACTGCCTGAATCTGAGTTCTTCTACTCAATGCATCTGCCACTGCATTGCCCTTTCCCGGCGTATAGGTGAGCTTAAAGTCAAAGGACTGAGGATACTAAACCCACCTACGTTGTCTCAGATTCAGATTACGCTGAGTGAAGATATACTTGAGACTCTTATGGTCGGTGAAAACCACAAAGTGCTCTCCTAGAAGGTAGTGTCTCCAACAGTGTAAGGCATGAACAACAGATGTCAACTCCAGATTGTGCGTAGGGTAATTCCTCTCATGTGGCCTCAACTGCTGAGACCCATACGCAACGACTCCATCTCCTTGCATAAGCACAGCTCCAAGCCCGATACCTGAAGCATCACAGTAAACAGTGTAGCCCTTTCCCGGCTCTGGCAGTACTAGTATTGGTGCTGACATCAACCTCCCCTTCAGTTCCTGAAAGGATGACTCATAAGAATCTGACCATAAAAACTTTGCCCCTTCTTGTTCAAACCTGTCAACGGTGCTGCTAGGCATGAAAAGTACTGAATGAAGCATTTGTATTATCCCGCTAACCCTAGGAAACTCCGCACCTCAAAGACGTTCTTCGGTTGCTCCCAGGAAACTATAGCTCTCACTTTCTCTGGGTCCACTAAAACTCATGTCTCTAAGATAAGATGACCCAAGAAGTGAATCTGATCCATCCAAAAGTGGCACTTCGAGAGTTTAGCATACATCTGATGCTCTCTTAGTGTACTCAAAACGATCTCAATATGTGTGGCATGGTCGTGTCGAGTGTGAGAGTACACCAAGATATCGTCAACGAAGACCATGAAGAAGGATTCCAAGTAAGAATGGAACACTCGGTTCATCAGTTCCATGAAAACTGCATGTGCGTTCGTGAGACCGAACTGCATGACTATATACTCGTATAGACCATACCTTCTCCTGAAGGCTATAAGAGGTATATCTGAGGGTCTAACGTGCAACTGATGATAACCGGACCTCAAATCAATCATCTAAAACACACGGGCTCATCTAAGCTGATCAAAGAGGTCATTTATCCTTGGCAAGGGATATCGGTTCTTGACTATCAACTGGTTCAGCTTCCGATAATCGACACAAAGCCGAAGGGTACCATTTTCCTTCTTAGAAAACAGGACAGGAGAACCCCAAGGAGAAGTACTGGGTCGGATGAAACCCTTTGCCTGCAACTCCTCCAGCTGCTTCTTGAGCTCCTGCAACTCAGGTGTAGCCATCCTATAAGGAGGAATGGACACCAGTGTCGCTCCTGGCATGAGCTCAATCGATAATTCTACCTCATGCTCTAGAGGAAAACCTGAAACTTCCTCTGTAAAGACATCCCCGAAACGATCCACCACGGGGGGAAAGTCTCTGTGAAGTCCCCTGGTCATCCAGATAAAGAATAGAAATCTGGGCTGTAACTTCCCCTAGCTGTTGATGCTCTGTTCCATCTCTACCTGCCTAGACATCCCACTTTCCTCTATGAAGAAATGATCTGCCCTCTGGTGTTACGAAACTCACCCTACGACGATAGCAATCGACGACTGCCTGGAAGGGAACCAACCAGTCTATACTGAGAGTGACGTCGTAACCCGTCATCTCTAGGACATAGAGGATCCATAAGAAGTGACACCCCACAACCTCTAGAGGTCACTCTCTGCACTGACGTATGCTAGATGTCCTCGTTCCCAATGGTGTGTCCAGAGTCAACAAGTCTGCAGACGAAAAGATACAGAGCCCAAGGCTCTCCACAACCGCAACAGAGATAAATCTATGGGAAGCACCAGTATCAAAAAGAGATGAAGATAAAACTGAGGCTACTAAGATCATAACTCGAACTGTAGAAGGGACAGGATCCTGCTCCTGATAGGTATGCTCCATAGCGAAAGATTGGCATGTACAGTGGTCATGCGCCCCTAGCTGACCGCTCTGAGCTGATCCACTCTGTTGTCACTGATGACCTGGTGACTGAACACCACGGATGCGACCTCCACCTTGGTCCGAATGGCCAGAAGAACTCCAATTCCAAGACTGGTGGGAAACTGGCGAAGCATCTCCAGAACGCGGGGTCATAGAGGAACCCCTACCACTAGCTGAAGGTGAGAAGATCTGACAAAAGCGTTGAAGATCGCCCATCTTGCCGCAAGATTAGCACTCCATAGGATCCCTCTGGAATTGAGGCCTAGTATGCCCACTCCTACCGCACTGGTAGCATACAACTTGGCTGCCAGAAGATGCACCTCGTGCACCTCGATCTCCTCGAGAAGACTCTCTGCGACGCTTCCTACTATCCGTAGGAGGAACACCAGCTCTGGATGACGAACCACCCTGGCTCATTCCTCCAGAATCTCTCAGATTGTGCTCAGTAATCAGCACCTGTTTGACGATGGAGGATATAGAAGTCAACTGGAAGATATTCACCTGGGAATGGATCTCCTACCTGAGACCATCCTCGAGCTTCCTAGAAAGGAACAACTCATCACCTGCTGGGATCGGTGTGAAACGCTGCAGCTTAGTGAAGCAAGACGAGTACTCCATAACAGAAAGAGTACCCTACTATAGACTCATAAACTCCCAGGCTTGATTGTCCCTTAGGGTCTCCGGATAGAAGTAGTCATAGAAGGTGCATCGAAACTCGTCCCATGACATACCCTGCTGGCGCCCTGACTGTGAGATCACCTCCCACAACCTCTTGGCGGTGTCTCAGAGCATATAGGTGTCCAGCTTTACCCTCTTCTCTGGGGGTATATCCAGATGCTTAAAGATAGTCAGGGTGGCCTCGAACCACGACTCTACAGCCTGGGGTCCTCCATCCTCTGAGAAAGTAGGAGGATGCTGCTGCTGAAAAACCCTCATCAACTCAGCCATCGACGGGGTTGGAGGTGGTGCACCCTGAAAGGTCTGCATCATCCTCAAGAAGTCCTCCTTGAACTGTGCATCGGTGCCTACAACAGGTATAATTGCTAGTGCCAAGGCTGGAACAACAGGAGGATCTGCAGGAGGTCCCTGATCTGCTATATCTGTAGTCTAATTACAACCTAGCAACTGATGTATGACCGAAGGACATCTTGGAGGCATAGCTCTGAAAGATCAAAAACACACCTTAGATCAGGATTTACAAAGGTTGAAAACACAGAAGTACAAAATGGGAACAGGGGAAGGAAACTATCAAGTTTTACAAAACACGACTACACGGCGTATATAAAAACTACACGACATGTCTTCCTTAGCCGTTAAAATGGGCATGTACTCCTTCCACTACTGGTCGTGTAACACCCCAAACTACACGGTGTGTTGTTCCCACACACGGCGTGTACTTGAACACTAAACCCATGCCTAATTCTCCTTACATGGCTAACCCACATGGTCCAAACTAACCCCAGACTACACGGTGTGTTCCCTAGGGACACGGCATGTACTAGACACAATCTCGGAGGCTCGTGTTTATTAGTTACACGGCCGTCTACATGACTGACCTTATACGGCGTTTTCCGAACAACCACGGCATGTATGGAAGAAGATAACACCGACCCGTGTTGTTCGTGACATGGCCTGGTACCTGGGACAAAACTACACGGTGTGTTCTTTACCAACATGGCGTGTTCTACTTGAGCTTCCCCGACCCGTGTTGTTAGTGACATAGCTAGGTACACGGCTCTAAACTATACGGCGTGCACCTACCGTACATGGCGTGTTCCTGAATTTATTTTTACAACACCGTGTTTCTGCTCACACGGTCAGTGACACGGCCTAAAAACTATATGGCATGTATCCAGAAAGTACATACCGTGTATTCTGGGTTTTTCTGGGCAGTAGCTCAGAAACTGCATAGAAGCCCATAAACACTGAAAACAAGGCAAAGAGGAGCCAAATTCCGATCTGTGAGGGCCCATACTCCCCGTGAATCAAAGCTTGGCATCTCCTATAGTCATGTACAAGAGAAAACAGGATCATGATCCACCAACTTCTGATTCAAGAGGGCCCATAACACCTCAAGAATCAAAATTTTGCATTCATTTAAGCAAAGTACAACACAAACAGTTCTCTAAAAATCATTTGAGATTCTATCAAAGCATCTATCACAATAGCATACATAATCTATATAGATTCTATCACAACAACATGCAATCGCTAATGCGCCCTAGATGGCATGGAAATAATGCATGGCATGTGATTTCTAAAAAGTGCCTATATGATGCATGAGATGGCATACCCTCATCTCATCAGGTTGCGACAGAAATAGAACCGTAATATCAAAACAATAATAGTACAAATCATGTGAAACACTCTAGCTGAAATCATATCAACCATAAAATCTCAAAACCAGAAAACTGCAATAAACGAGGTAGTATGGATTTTCCTTGTACACGGGTTAGCTACTCCCAGGAATAGCTTATTACCAAGTACCGAATCTGCCATATCCATGGCTAAAGTCTCCAAACAGAAAATCAAGAGAAAAGAATTCCTCTGATACCACTTTGTAACGTCCCGGTTCCAGAAGCCACCCAGAGGTGCCCCGTACCCGGTTGGTCACATGGCCTCAAGCGCATTTTCCCAAACACTAGAGTGAGGGCCTTGGGTGTAATAGTGGGGAAACTATTCCCTCATTGGCAGAGTACACATAAGAATTAAATAAACATGCAATAGCAAAAGCAGTAAATAACCAAAAATAATAAACATCGAAAGTCTAAATTAACAAACTGGAGCACATATGTATGTATATGGAATGATGAAAGATACATATCTAGGAAAGTATCCAAAAAAGTCACAATGCTGAAAAACACCACAGTACCAAAACAAGTACAAAATAAAAGTAAACAACTCCTCAGCATCGCAAGCCAAGGCTTGGTCCCATGCTCTCCTGCTCCAAGCAATCAAGTACCAGAAGTCGAAGGGCGCTTTCCCTTGTCTATACCTGCAACAACATAGTCTTCTTGGGCCCAAAAACATGGCCCAAACAGGGTGTGAGACTAAATCCTAGTAGGCAACCACCCGAATATCTATGCCTAAAAGTCAGTGAGTATATGGTAGGTAAAGTAAAGTAAGTAGTAAACAGTAGCAGAAACGGTAGGCAGTAACAGTAAGCAGTAAAGCAGGATGATACATAATAGTAATCAATCCAAAACCAACAACAGTAGCGAATCAAGCAGCTAACAAGCAGGAAACCCTCTAGAAATTACCTGCAGCCATCCCCTCTGGTCCTAATAAAAAAGTACCACAACCCTCTGGGCAGTGCACTCAGCCTAACCCCTCTGGTTTGCTCATATGAAATTAAGAGACTCTCTGGGGAAGCATACTCGGTCAATTCCCATTATAGTATAGGGTAGTCAGGGACTCTATGAGGAAGATCATGCGGTCTAAACCTCTTATCCCCAAGGTCTAGAGACTCCCTGAGGAAGCTATCTCAGTCAATTCCTCCTATAGCCTCAGGTAAACCACAGACTCTCTAAGGAAGCTCAGTCGGTCAATTCCTCCTCTAGCCTAGGAAGGTTCTTAAAAAGATTCAAACAAAGTAAGACTCTCTGAGGAAGCTCACTCGGTCTACCCTCCTGTAGTCTATAAAATCTGAAGGCACTCTGGAAAGCTCGCTCGGTCTATCCCCCATGGCCTATAAAGTCTAAGACTCACTGAGGAATCTCACTTGATCAACCCTCTTGTAGTCTATAATATCAAAGACTCTCTGGGAAGATCACTTGGTCTATCCCTTATAGTCTATAGCACCAGGTTCTCTCATCCACATGCCAGTCAGTGCATAATAATGCTATAAGTCCAACGTACACCTATAGAGCTACTTGGCTAACCAAAATACACCTATAGAGCTACTTGTCTAACAGTCTACAAGGTAACAAGCATGCAATGCAAAACACACCATCCTATAGACACAAGGAATGGAAAGAGTTATAACGGCTAAAGGATAACAAGACCCAAAGGTCGTAAACAGAGAAAAGCAAGGGAAAAACAACCAAGCACAAAAAAATTATCCTCCAATATGTTTAATTTACCTCTACACAAGAATACAAGAAAGGAAGGAAAAAAACAAGGGAAAAAAGGTAAACACACAATACCCCTTTCACGGGTATTGGTGGAATTTGCACATAAACCTCAAAGACATTGAACGGTAAGGCACAAACCACCTACCTCGATCCTAGGAGATCGATATACTTGAGCCACGATGACTGATTCTCCCCCAAACGCCGTAGATCTGAGAAAACGTCCAAAATGATCAACCTTCGATAACTTGAGAAAGAGGAAGAATTGGAAAATAAGGCTCAAGCAGAAGAGAGAACTCACCACTGCGATTTCAACGCAATCGACAGAGCTCGAATCGGAGAACGGACGGGGGCTGGGGAATCCGGAGAAGTCTCGCGGCCGTACGACGTCTCTCGGTCGAACGAGACCTAGAAAAAGACATTTCAGGGGGTTAGTCGTGACCCCAGTTCATTTAATGAAAAAAAAGTACACGGCGTGTACTTTTAGAGTACATGGCGTGTACTAGGTCTTTCCGTACTCCACCAAAATCGGCCTCCACGTCACCCCTACACACCGTGTGTGTGGCCCGGACACGGCCAGTACACGGCTTCAAGTGGGAAAAGAGTACACGGCATGTACTCAGAGATTAAACGGTGTGTACTTCAAAAATTTCCAGAAACTATGTTTTCCTCAAAAACTCCATAAAAAGGAAAAACATACCTGAAACGAAGATCCAGGTTCTTACAAAAGGCTTCCTTTATCAGCGCTAAAAAATCACCCATAAAGGATCATTTTATCAGTGCTAAAAGAGCACTGATATAAAACACATTTATCAAAGATTTTTTAGCGCAGATAAAGGGGTCCTTTATGAGTGCCTTTTTAGCACTAATAAAGTCTCCCTTTATTAGTGCGTTTTTAGCGCTGATAAAGGTATCCTTTATCAGTTCTTTTTTATCATTGATAAAGTATCCCTTTATCAGCGCTTATTTAGTTGTGATAAAGGGGACCCCCCTCTATCAGCATTGAGCTTTACAACACTTTTTTAGCGCTGATAATGCCCATTTTGAGTGCTGATAAAGCCCGTTTTGGTAGTAGTGGGTATACCTAGTTTCTCCATTTTATGATTCCGATTTCATACTGGTGATCATGGGAATTTGGGTTTCTAACTGACTTTTCTACCTTGAATGAGTGTTGTTAGATCCTAAAAAACTCATCATTGGTATCCAAGAATCATCATGAATTTTGATTTATGAAATCATGTTGAAAATGAATAATTTTTAAAATTATATTGCATGTCATATTAGATATCATTAAAAAATATGTTAGATTTAATCTATAACATGCCTTATAATTTGGTATATCATAAATTATGATATCAATTTTTCATTGTGGTTGGATATATGATACATGATATCGTTATCTATGATTAGGTCATTATGTATGATATGGGATATTGTAACCAGTGACTCAATTGAAATACTTCAGTTTTATATTTACCATAGTGTAAGATATGGGATCTTTTATCCAACAATAGCATCACTCCTCATATGAAAATAATAGAATCATATCATATATATAATATATTCCATATCATTAGGTGAGAATTCCCAAGAACCAAAGGGTTTGTCGCTGCTGAGAAATCTATCATTAAATATGATAGATAATAGGTCATATTGTGGTGTATGACATAGGGATGTCGTTAAATAGAATATACATAAAAAATTAATTTTTCTAAATTTCAATTATGGATTTATTTATATAATTTATAAATTGTTTATAATTTATAGAAAAGTGTATTTTGGGATATTTATTATTTTATAATTTTTATAAATTAATTAATTATAATTTTTTTATAATTAATTGATTAAATATTTATGAAAAACATATTCTATAATATTAATTATTAATATTAAATACCTTTATAAATTTATATTGATATTGAATATTAATATTAAATACCTTTATAAATTTTTATGTCATGACTTATAATTTGGATATAAATTGTTTATATAGAAATTATTAGAGTAATTGATAAAGTAAATTACAAAAATAAGGTAAAATATAAAGGAGATTATATTTAATATTAAGAATTTTTCATAATCAATTTAAAATGTTCAAATTAAAAAACCTTGTTTGAGAAATTATTTAAACCATATGAAAAGGAGTTTTGATAATTGATATAATAAAGGTTTGAATAATATTAAATATATGATATTTCGATTATATAAATTGTTTACATGATATAATTGGAATATAAAATGTTTATGTTTTATATAATATTGAATATTTAAATTAAATTCAACATAATAGAATAATATAAAGTATTTCATATTAGAGATAAATATAAAGTGTTAATATTTCTTTAATTATAGAATTTCTATAATACATGGTTAAATTATAGTGTTTATAATTTCTTTATTTATGAATGTTTCATAAATAGTTTATATTGTGTTTAAATATATGACTTGTTAAATTTTTTTATTGTATATTTTACTCAAGAATATAATTGTTATATTATGAATGGATTTATTATTTAGTTAAAAATTTTAAAATACTTTTATAAATTATCATACATGCATATAAGGAGTGACATGTTAGGTATGATAATTGATTTAATTTTCTTCTACATATATTTTGGGTTGTATTAGGTTATGATAATTAATTGAGATGTTAATTATAGGTTATACATATTAGGTGTTATAATTGTGATGAAATTGAGGTATCTATTGAGTAAAGTGACCTTGGTTATAAGGACTTTAGGTTGGATTTCTCATTGTCCTGGAGGCTTATGCCTTGTCTAGAAATGTGAGGTTTGGATATATGTTGCTCCATTATTACTCTTGTGAGGATTTTTTATTTCATATGATTCAAAACCTTTACATGTAAGGGTTTCATTTACCTTATGCATGATATGAATTTGAATATGTATGAATATATTTGAATTTTAATTTGGGTTAGTAACACAATCTATGAGTTGTGTAATGAGTTACATGTCAATATGGTTTGATTAGCTTGATTTAGTGGAAGGAATGGGAATTCAAAACTGATTCATTAGAATCATGTATACATGTAAAGGAATTAACATGTATAAATATAGTGAGATTAAATTACCTTTAAAAATAATAATTGTTAGAATCCTTCTAAATTGACATTTTTCAAGACCTCAATCATCCAACCAAGTAGGTCATGCCAAAGTTTGGTGATCTTGTATTATCTTACATAAGGAAAGAAAGTAATGAGGGGAATATAACTATTAGGTGCCTCATTTTTAGAATTTTCTTTAGGTTACACTTAGCTAGTAAACCCTGACTATTAGGATGCCAAAGGAATAAAGTTGATATGATCCATATGATGGATTGGGCAAGGAGTTTTCATATCAACTATCCATGATTCATATATGATTTTATTGACATGATTTTCTACCAAATATAGTCACGAATTATTTATATTCTTAACCAATGTAAGTCATTATGAAATATAGATCTTGGACCACTAATTGATATTATGGATTCATAAAGTGGTCATCATTTTAGTTGGAACACATTTAATAAAATTTCTTATTAAATGAATGTAAAACATGATACTCATCTGATAAAATATTTTCTTATAGATAAATAAAATTAGAATCATTGAACATTAATTTGAGATCAGTCATATAAAAAATATAAACACAATTTAATAATCATTTTATACTAGTATAAAACTTAATAATAGTTATTAATCAAGAGGGAAAAATTATATGTGTTAAATAAAACCCTTACCTAAGTAACAAACTATTTAAATTTTTTAACACTTGAATAAATATGCTTATAAGAAGAAAATAATGATTTTATTGAGGTTTCAAAGTCATTAGATTCTAAATTACCTAAAGAATATTATTATTGACTCATATACTCAATGTGATTGAGTGTGATAAATACTTAGAGAGGCTAAAGATATATTTTAAGGCTATATTTTTCTATATAATTCATTCAAGAATCATTTTTGAAAATCTTTCAATAATATGAATAGGTTTAATAAAAGTTTATCCTATTTTCTCAAACTATTGATGATAGAGGAACTGGGCATGTGATGTTAAGGTTATTTTTCTATGTTGATGGTACAATAGGGTTAAGTTTTAATCAAGAATAAGGTTGTATTTTTTCAATAGTCATCCTTGGACATTAAAACCTAAAGGTAGTGATGGTAAGGGGGTATGTTTCCATTGGATATAAATTTCCACATTGCCTAAAATGGTGTGAGAAACTACATAGAGAGTCCATGTTAGATATTAATGTTATAGAATAATTTATTCAATTTTGAAAGTTATATGATAGCAAATATATACTTTAATAATGTTTTAAATATAAAAGATTTCAAAACCAAGATAATAATCGAATAATCTTGTGGTTTATATTCAAATGATGAAGAAAAGGATTTCTAGATCATGTAATTGAATGAAAAGTAATTTATAAATCTCAGATGGATCTAAGTAAAGGATGTGCTTTCTCATCTTATTTCTCTTATATGATAAGATAAGTTTATGTAAATAAGGAGTTTTTATAAATAATATGATATTCTATGCATTTTTTAGGATTCATTACATTCTATAACATACAGGAGAAGAAGATAAGGATAAAAATAATCTATGATAAAATATTTTAACTATATATTTGTTAAAATATAAGAGAAATTATCTGACCACCCATCAGTGGAATATATTAAATAATTAAATATCCATTTTTAGATTATTTCTTTGAATACATAAAATACCATATAAGATATGGATACAACATATTGTTTGTTAGATATTATCACCAATAGAAAATAAGTATTATTTCCTAACATAAAAAAAGTTTTTGTATCATATAATTATATTTTTAAGATAATATAATTTATAATAGGTTATTTGGATTATATCTATACTTAGATAAGTTCAAATTTAACAAATAAAGGATTATATCAATAAAAACTCAAAGTGAATGTCACTTTATATCTTAAATAAATTTATGATATATTTTTAGAGGAATGTAAAGAGTTACATATTATTACCAAGAGGATATCAAGGATAAATTTTATGTAAAAGGTTCCAATAATGATAATTATGGTGAAATTAGAAATATTTATAGGTAGAAAACATAAATTATTAACATTATAACATTTGATGTTGTGAAGTTAAGAAGTTTGAAAACTTTGTTCAAAGAGTGAAACATTAGGAATATGATTCCTAAGTATATCCATTATTAAAACTATATTTCTTAATATATTTTACTCACTAAAAGAGTTTATTGAGGGGTATTTATTAGATATTAACATATAGATGTGCCAGAAATTACATATATATGTAATGAATTTAACAAGACCCTAAAAGTACATTAAACATAAGATTTATCCTATAGTATATCATATGGGATATGATAAGATAGATTCTTATGTATGGTTTTGTTAATTATTACTAAAGTAGTTTAAGAATATACGATATATCATTCCATACAAATGACAGACTCTACTTTTTCATTCTTTCACATTGGTTGTATATATTACATGCAGTGAAATGATAATTTATCACTCAAAGTACAACTTTGATTTATCCCTAATTTATTTTCATCTTTTTTTATTATATGTTATATTGAAAAATTAAATTTAGTGTGACTAGGATTTTATATAGATATTAAATATTATCATTAACTGTAAAAAAAAATTTGTTGGATGGCTCCCCCCACCAAGTATACCACATAGAGTGAAATACACTATGTTTTTGATATAATAGGGGTGTATTTTTCATATTTATATTTCCCTAATACCTCAGGTTTTCAATATAAAAATAATGATAAAATTTATAATTTAATACCTTTCTTATTCAAGCCTTTATTATTAACTAATCAAGGGGTGGTTGGGTGTGTTATTGATCATGTCATCGATTAGAGCTTAACCATGATAGGATTTTTCTTCTTGTATGATGAGTATGGAATCTAGGACATCGGTTGAGATATAGTGAAGGATTTTATAACCATATCTATATAATTCATATGATATGTTTATCTATTGGATGAGGGGTGTGTTATGTGACCATATATAAAGGGTGAATAAAAATTTATGCGTTCATCGACCTGGTCAGTAAATACTCATAGAATTGAGAATGTATGAGTAGTTATATGGGATTGATATACTCTATGTCACGTGGTTACTAAATTTATTAGGAAAAGGCATCACTTGAAAATAAATTCTTCTATATGACATATTCGGTGGTCATAGGTAAAAATATACATGTGTTTAATAGATATCAGTCCAGATCCCTTTATAACATTAGTGGCATGGATGCTTTTATAGAGGCTAATATTTTCTTACATCTATGAATTTGGGAATTCATATTTTTTTAAAATTATAAAAATTCCTATGGGGTCACACTTTGTGGTTGACTAAATGGGGACTGATTTTTAACATAAATAGAATCTCTAAAAGTTTTTTAGAGGTTATTTAAAAGGATTTTTCAATGGGTATTCGCAAATTATTACATATGATGTGATACAAGGTGAATTTGATGATAGATTTCCAAGTGTTTTGAAATATATTAAAAATTATTTTTGTATATGATTTCAAAAGTTATTATAAATGATACAATATAAGGTGAAATGACACTAACATTGGGAGGCTTTAGTGTAAGTGGGAGATTGATGAAGATATACCCTAAAGATATAATTAATATGATGTTTTGGACTATATAGTTTTGTATTATGTGGGTTTATCATAAGTAATGTTATAGGATATCATGACACTTCCTTCAACTGATCATATGGTATGATTTGGATATATCATAATGTATTTTGTAATACTATATGATTCACTTTGCATCCTATGATCTATTAGATAGTCAAAGGATAAGCATTATAACTTAGGTTCTCTTCCATATTTGTTATTGTAACTATGAACATTTCATATGATGAAATAATGGGAGGATCAATGGTTCATTCACATGATGAATTCATGAATGGATAAAAAATTTACCCATACATTATATAATGTATGATTTGGCGTAAGAACACTCAGGACTGTTTTGAGGGATATATAAAGAGGTCACTTCCATTGAGATGGAGGTATTAATGTGTTTCTATGAATTATGTAGATTATTTCTCAACCTCTTACGCCCTTTTCTATCTAAGATACTACCATATCATGGGATTTAGGAGGGTCTTTCTCATTCAATGAGTGATTCATGTTATCGCATGGATACAACATGGGATTAGGGACTCTTTTGGGAACCTCTTAGTGATCTTCATAAAACACTGATTAAAGAAATATGAAGTGTAATTAAATGGTTAAAGATACATATATTTTATTCATTTTATGTTTTTTCATGATGTTGGGTTTTATACAAAGTGATATTGGTAATTTTATGTTTACAATTGCTTCTGTTTCTTTTAATGGGTGTTTTTTAATCCTATCAAACCCATCATGACCATGATAAGTATTATTTCTCACTAATTTATGTACACCTATGCATTTTTCATCTTGTTTTCATGTTAACTAGTGTATTTAGATTGAGTATGATCTTAGAGTCTGGACATGGGTAGTGTATGTGGTACTTATTGGTGTGGAGTTATCATTATGATAGCCACCCTCAAATCATTATTTTTAGGGATTATATCTATTTAGGATGTATTTTCATTCCTGGTTATTTTTTAAAAAAATTGTAATAAAATATATTTTTTCTCTTCAATACTTATATTAATTTTTGAGTTAAAGTTCCCTTGTGGCATGGTTTTCTAGTTAGTGTAGTGATTTTTCTCCTATGTCATGGTATTATACATTTCATCATGAAGTATCGTGTTCCTTTTGATAAATATTACATAAGAGGAAT
Organism: Viscum album; assembly: GCA_963277665.1. Lineage (NCBI taxonomy): Eukaryota > Viridiplantae > Streptophyta > Magnoliopsida > Santalales > Viscaceae > Viscum > Viscum album. The sequence goes on along the minus strand of OY728127.1, from coordinate 1,224,180,326 downwards.
TGTGTTGTGGTGATGGGTGCTACACCCTAGTGGAACTAAAAACTTTCTAGTTAATATATTGTAGAATATGTTATGACTTAACACCCTTTGTCGTGTTGCAATAAGAGTCAAGAAGCGTAAAGTTATGAGATTTCACTGAGTTTTCAAGGGATTTATGAGGAGTTTTATAACACTATGATTGTTAGATCTCGTTTTACTAAGGGTATTTTATAACATGGTATTATGTATTTTTCCACAATTTTAGCTTAGCTTTAGGTCATTGTAGTGTGGCATGATGAGTCATGTCATGAGAGCGTTGACCTGGGTTTTTATTATAAATTATAAGTACCCAGTTTTTCCTTGAGGTAATAATCCTTTAATTTTCAGTTTAAATCCTTGATTTTGACCAATTAAGAATTTTTAATGAGGTTATGGGGGAAATTAGGGTGTTTGGGGCTTGTTCAGAGCCTAAAACCCTGGCCGGTGGAAGAAACCAATGGGTTGCATGGTTAGTGGAAACCATGATTCCCAACCTGTAAGGTTTCTCTTAACCATTTAGGGTATTTTAGTGATCAAAAGTGAACTACATAGTTTAATGAAACCATGCCACCCAGGACGCACACCCATGTAGAGGATATGTGGTTTTTAACAAATCCTTATAGCATTATTTGTGCACGGTTTCTCAAACTATGCACATGAACCGTACGAGGTCCCTCCTTGGGAAATTCATGGTGCAAAGTTATTGAATGGTTTGGGAAACCATGAAGACAAACCATGTGACCCCTTTAAAGAGGGGTAAATTTACCTTTTTCCCTTAAGTATTTAAAATTTTAACACCCCTCTTCCTTTCTTCATTACAGTAGAGATCCCTCCCTTTTTTCATCCATGCAGAGATCTCAAGCCCCTTCCACCTAGGTTCTTGTAAATCTCCCTCTTCCAATTTCTGATTGAATCATTGTTGGTCCTATTGGATTCCTATCGATACATGCTACACTCCTTAGCCTTATTTAATCATTTTTCTTCTTATTGGTGATGATATTTTGGTGTAATATCTTATGCCTTATTTTCATAGCATTCTTTTATTTCCCTATTTTTTTTCTGATATGGGACAAACTAAGGGATGATATTAGACGAGGAATATTCTATAGGCATAAGGTAGGTGGTCTACGACTCATCCCTTAAAGTCTCTTCATCTATAAATTGTTTCCATTATGTGCACGTTGGTTTCACCTGGCGTTGCTCTTTAAATTCATCTGCCTTAATTTAATTTGGATAGATTGTGTTCTATGAACATAATTGTATCACTTGACACCATTCTAGGTTGAGACATCAACATAGACCACCCAAATTGGGTGTGTTTTTCATTTATTCCTTGGTAACACATGTTAGGTTTATCTTCAGTATTATTCGGGTGTGTCTGACTTTGAATTTGATAAGGTAAGTGTTCCTACATAATTAACATATCATTAAATAATTATTATGGAAATTATATATTTATGGATATCACGTGGATTAGTTTAAATATAATTGAAATGTTAAATAGTTTCATGTCCTTAATATCGTTTTTCATTTTTAATGAAAGTAAATGGAGCAAACTAAATAAATGATTATGTAACTGAATTGATAAAGATTGCATGTCATTAATTTACCTTGTCATGTTAATGAAAGGTAATGAAATGAAACTATTAAATGATTAAATGGAATGAGTTTTACATGGATTATGATGAATTTTTTAAATAAATTAAATAATTATATGGTGCCTACTGCTTTTTTAGTTTTTCATATTTATAGGGATGTTCAGACTTGATCCATCCATGTATTCCCAAGGAAATTCCTTGAGTATTCATAGGACACCATTCTAATTCATTGAGCGGATTACCATGGGAGATACCCACTATTTAATCTAGTCTTTATCTTATTACGTTAATTCCTTTATGTTGTACTGATGATTCACTTGACATCTCTTACAGATATTAGAATTCCTTAAATAAACTCCTTGGATTCATCTTGTTGTCTTCGGATATACGACTCCATGGATTCACCCCATTGGGACCAATCATTCTTATCCCATGATTACTATGGACGAGCTCCATAGACTTAGTCAGACTCATTTAAAGTGTAATTTTTTGGTTTTAGGCCTTAAATTACACTCAAACCTTTATTTCTCGACTACATGAGTTACTACTATGAGTTAGTCGACCACTGAGGTCAATGATGCCTTGGTTTCACCTTGGATCATACTTTACCATTATTATGATCTATTTTGGTATTGTTGGCACCTTTAGATATTCCATCTATGTAAAGTAAATTAAATGAATTAATTAAATGATCACTTGTTCAGATACATCACCAACTAAGGCTGGAGTAGGTATGGGATATTGTCTTAGCATTATTTTAATTTTATAAACCTTCACACTGTTTTAGTTTATATACACATACTAGATTTTTATAGACACTATTGGTGGTTTCCTATTGAGATTTATCTCACACCCCATCAAGGCCATCATTGGTACCCGGTCAGATTATATGATCATAGGTGTGGACAAAGGGAAGTGTTCTACTTTGGACACCTAACTCGCTTGCTTTAGGATGGGAGCTTGGTAGCAGATGATCGAGCCAGAGATCAGGATGATTTGATATTTTTTTATTTTTTATTCTTTTATATATCATGTATTGTATTGTCTTCCTATTATCATGTATTTATTCTTTTATTTTTGTAGATACAAGACATCATCATTTTTTACATGATACAGTTTACTCCCTTTGATGATTAATATTTTTGGATGGTTATATTTATTTTTACTACCATAATTATTGATTATTATGATCCTATATTTATTTATGTTATATTTTTTTGTTCTCCATTATGACCAGAGGGTATAGTCTCCCCACTGTAACACCCTAGGCCCTCACTGCTAGTCCGTAGCCTCTGGCATATGGGGAGGCAGGCTTGAGGCCATGTGGTTGACTGGGTTCAGTTATACAGGAGTGAACTGGGACCGGGATATCACAAAGTGGATCAAGGATTTTCTTTTATTTTTTATTATGGTTTGGAAGATTTATAAAGAAGATTAAGAACATGTTGGAACTTGATTATAAGCTATTCTTGGGAGTAGCTAACCCAAATTTGGGGTAAACACCAAGTTACCTAGGAAAGGGAAATTTTCATTCTATATTTTTTTTATTAAAATTGATATAGTTTTATCATTACATGATACACATGGATTTTGGAATTTTATATTATTAATGGATATTTTACCTTGTCCTGACATGGAAAGGAGAATTATTACATTCATCATTATAGGTACTTAGAAATCACATGCCATGCATATGCCATACCATATAGGTGCATTTTATTGCTTGCATCACCTATGTTTTTTGTGATTGTTGAGTATGTTTTTTTGTGATATATTCCTATTCCAATAACATATTTTTCAAGGAATATAAATTGGTTATTTAATATTTCAACATCAACCTAAATGGTGGTTTCCTATATAGATTGATGGTGGCATCTAAAAAATCCAATTTCGACCCATGTAAGCTATGTAACCCTGGTTGCATAAGATGGGAATTTGTTTATATTAATTGAATAAAAATTTCAATTTATAAGGTGTATGGGCCCTTATAAATTTTAATTTTTAACTCTTCAAATTTATCCATCATATTTTACCTATTACATTCCGAGACCAGATGTAAGGGGATAGTTTTAGTTATATGGGTGTCAATTTTAATTTATAAAGTGTATGGGACTTTATAAATTGGGAATGAAAATACATTTAATTGAACCTTATATTATTTATTTATTCACATAAAAACATTAAATATAAATTTTGTCTTATAAATGAAACGATTTCCTATAAATGAAGTGGTCAAGTGCAATTTAAATATTATTTCCCTCCTTAGATTGTAATTGACCCTCCATATACCAGAACCCCTATAAATAAAAACTTAAACACTTAACAATACCCTAGCCTTCTAATCAAGTATTTGGGGTAGTATTTTAGTTAGTGATACCCCTTTCTTTCATTTCACTTCCATTATATATTCTATCGTATTTGAATCTTGTTTGAGTCTTTTGCTTGGAATTTGTAGAGTTATGCCACCATGACGTCCTCCAGTCGTGTGCCAAGTGAGTGGTGATGATGATGCTCTGGAGATGGTGGGCCTTAATCCACCAGTGATACCTCCATTAGTTCCACCTTAGGTACAACCTTCTATTCTAGAATTGGGCACTAACGCTTATCTTTGATGGGGTTTCCTATATTTGATACAGTCTATGCACAGTTCTCTATGATCATCACCTATGATATCTGATCTGTCTCATGAGTTCTAGTAGAAACATCCTCCCATATTTTTTGATGGATGGTGATCCTCAGGATACTGATTCATGGATAGAAGCCATCTTATTTATATTCAAGCATCTTGAGACACCTCCATAGTGTAGGGTTAATCTCTCCACTACATGTTGAGTGATTCCCCCAAGCGCTGGTGGGATGTGATTACTTAGGTTGGTCGTCATCAGGGCATGTTTTGGGTTGAATTTTAGGCTGCTTTATATGAATAATTTTTCCCTCATATGCTGAGATATGACCAAGATAGAGAGTTCATGAACCTGGATAAGGGTTCTATGTACGTTATATACTATTCATTGTGTTTCACCAAGTTTCAATGCTTTGCACCGCTTATTTCTAGTAATGACTTATCACAAGTGAAACACTTTGAGGATGGGATTAAGTATGCCATCCATTCATAGGTAAATGTTTTTCACCTATCTATCTTTTCTAAGATTGTTAATTAGGCTCTTATCACTAATTGAAACATGAAGGAAGGTGATAGTACTGGGCATAGAGGTTTAGTGTTGAGACAGGGCGGTGGTTCTTCTAGTATCCTAAAGCATAGAATTAAGGTTTCTTGTTAGAGCAATGGAGGCCAGAGTATCCACACTATCAGCTCCATTATATGCCATCAGTTTGGAAGGTAGGGGTATGTGAAACCTCAATATGATAGAGACCCACTGGAGTACAGTGATTTTGAATGGATGGGTCATATTCAGAGGTTATTATGGACCTTTATTTCTATTTATAGTAGAAGAGGGCCTACACCAACTCCACCTTCAGGATTGGGATCAGTTATGCCATGTCAGGAAGGAAGCTGGATTAGTACTATCCAAAACAAGCTAAGGAGGTGGTTGTGGACATGGTATCTAGAATTTTTCTTATCATTTCTAGTAGATCATACCTACTCAGTGTAGTCCAACTATAGCTCAGGGTTGTGTATCAGACTAGTTACATGAATTACACCCAATACCCAAGGATCAGAGTATAATACCATCTACTATATGAGGTACTATCCTAATATCCTCTAATATCATATCTTCTTTATTTGATATAGGTGTTTCACACTCCTTTATCTCTTTATTAACTGTGGAAAATCTCAGGTTGGAAATTCAATACTTGTGAGGTGATAACCTTGTAAACACCATTGGGGGTGCAGTCGGAGCGTATATTCCAATGAAAGGATTTTTCCCTTGAGTTAGGTATTAATAATTTCTTATGGGACCTCCTTTTCCTTGAGATAAAGGTATTTGATTTCATATCAGGATGGATTGGTATGTTCCCTTTCAAACCTATGTGGATTGTTATCATCATAGGGTATCATTTACATCATGACTGTGTGATGGTTATATTAACAAGGGTGAGTGGAATGTGCAGGAAAATAGAGTTATACCATAGCATCATGGTATAGGAGGAGTGATAGCCCATATTTCTAGTCTTTTCTTGGATGACCAGGTGATGCATCTAATGGATTTTCCTCCCATTGTGTATCATTTTAGGGATGTTTTTATAGAAAACTTCTCTAGAATACCTTCCTAGAGAGAGGTAGAGTTTATGATATAGCTCATTATAGGGTCAGCTCCAGTATTTATTCCTCTATACAAGATGGAACCTACTCAGCTCTAGGAGCTCAAGAGACAGTTGGAAGATTTAGAATATAAGGGTTTTATCTGACCCAAAAATTCATCCTAGGGTTCACCCATTCTCTTCTCCGAGAAGGTGGATCGGACCCTTAGGCTATGCAAGGATTATTGGTGATAAAACCAGCTTACATTTAAGAACTGGTATCCTTTTTCTCTAATAGATTTTCCCTTGAACCATCTCAGATGAGCTAGAGTTTTCTCAGAGATTGACCTGATACTAGGATATCATCAGGTTCTAGTCAGGCCTTCAGATATACCATGTACAACTTTTTGAAGTCGGTATGGTTTATATGAGTACATTGTTATGTCATTTGGTCTTACAAATGCACCCTCCATTTTCATGGACTTTATTAATAGGGTTTTCCACCACTATCTAGATTCTATTTTCATGGTTTTTGTGAACAATATCTTGGTGTATTCTCATACTCTAAGTGACCATTTCAAAACATCTTGAGACCATTTTTAATACACTGAAAAAGCATAATCTATATGATAAGTTTGATATGTTCCACTTTTGGATTGAAAAGGTTTACTTATTGGGTCATATTATCTCAAAATTAGGGGTATCGGCTGACCTAGAGAAGGGGAGTTCTATTTTTTCCTAGGAGAATCCCAAGAACATGTTTGATATATAGAGTTTCCTAGGGCTAGATGGTTATTAAAGGTGTTTTATACAGAACTTATCACACATTTAATCACCTCTTACTATTTTTACTAAGAAGGATGTGAATTTATTGTCATCTGAAGCATGCAAGAAGGCCCATCAGAAGGTGAAAGGAAGGATTTCTTTAACACTAATTCTGATTCTTCTTGAGATTGGTAGAGGTTATACAGTGTTCTATGATGCATCAAACATCGAGTATCAGGCTGGGTGTAGTATTGATGTAAGAGGATCAAGTCATTACTTATGGGTCTTGACAATTAAGACCTCATGAGATTAATTACCCAATGCATGACCTTGATCTTACAATAGTCGTTCATGACTTACATTGTTGGAGTCATTATCTGATGGGGTAGAACTTTGTGGCTTATACGAAACAAAATAACCTCAAGTATATCTTTATATAGAATGAATTGAATATCAAGTATCGAATATGGATAGAATACCTTCATTATTTTCACTTGGAGTGCTTCTATATGCTTGGAAATGAAAATGTAGTAATGGATGTGTTGAGTAGAAAAAACTCAGGCACAATCCATTTAGGAAGCCAGTGATGAATAGAAATTGTTGTCCCTTCTTTCTGATATGAATTTGGAGTTTCATGAGAGTCACAAGCAGCCTTTTTATATAGCCATAGAAATTACCTCTTCACTCCTGAATAGGGTGAATATAATGAATTTATTAGATCCTAATGGGGTGGTCCAACGGGAAATTATTTCTAGTGAGGACCCACCTCTAGATTGATATGTTGAAAGAGACGACATCCTACATATACATGGGCATATCTAGGCCCCAAAAACATGATAAAGAAGATAATTAAATAATCCCATGCTTCTAAGTGGTAATTAAATCCAGGTATCTCCAAGATGTATCGAGATATGTGTCTCTAGTATTGGTGGCCTTGGATGAAATGTGAGATTGCAAGTTTTATCACTAATTGTTCTACATATCAGTAGGTGAAGGTGGTAAACCAGTGGCCTAATGTCTTTTCACATCTGTTACCAATCCCAAAACGGAAATGTTGATACATTTTAATGGATTTTTTAGTTGTCTTTCCGAGGTCTCCTCAATGTAGAAACATGGTTTGGGTAGTCATGGATCGACTAACGAAAGTAGCCCACTTCCTTCCTATATGAGAGACTTTCTTAATTGATGAGATGAGAAGAATGTATGTCTATGAGGTTATACACTAACATGGTTTCCCTTATACTATTGTTTCTAATAGACATTCTCATTTCACATCAAGTTTATAGAAATGTTTGTATAAAATATTTGGGTACAAAGGTGCTTCTGAGCACAACTTTTCACCCTCAGACTGATGGTTAATCAAAACAAATGATACAAGTTTTGGAGGAAATTATCCAAGCATGTATCCTCGATTTCAATGGTTTTTAGGAGAATAATATCCCTATTGTTGAGTTCACCTAAAATAACAACTATCATATAATGATTTATATGGATATGTATGAGGCCTTGTATGGTAATTCATGTCGTTCACCACTCTTTTGTCTAGAGGTAGGGAAGACAGTGTTACTCAGTCCTCGTCTTATTCAGGAGACTTTGTAGTAGGTGTAGTTGATCAAAAAATATGTTTATATTTATTATTCTATATTGAAATATTATTTTTATCATTGTTTATCACATCTGGAGTTCAAGTATAGGAATCTTGTTTTCAGGTGTGTGTCACCCATACTTGGGAATAGATGGATATAGAGTCCAAGTAAGTAGTCGCTACATTTTTTTGGGCCCTTTGAGATCCTAGATAGAGTTGGTATGGAAGCCTATCAATTTTTATTACCTAATAAGTATTGTTCCATGCACGATTTCTTCCACATTTCATAGCTTCGCTAATATCATGTTGACCCATCTCATATGTTTGATCCCAATGATATGGAATTGGATGTCGATGCTTCTTTTGAGGAGTATTTTATATGAATTGTTGGAAAGGGAATGATGTATATTTAATGATGGTCATTACATTTAGTGTGGGTGTTATAGTAGAATAGATGTGTAGAGGATGAGACTTTGGAGTTGGAGTCCGACATACATGCTCAGTAGATGGATTTATTCTCAGACAACATTCTACCACCCTTGGAAAGAAAACTTAGGGATGATTTCCTTTAAAGGGGGAAGACTATAAGAACCCAATTTTTCCTTGAGGTACAGATCATTTAATTTTCATTTTAACTCCTTGTTTTTTGACCAAATACAAATTCTTAGTGAGGATATGGAGGAAATGAGGGTGTCTAGGGCTTGTTTGGATCCTAGAACCCTGGACGGTGAAAGAAACTACCGGGTCACATGGTTAGTAGAAATTGTGTCATTCATCCCTCATTGTTTCTCCTAACAATGTGGGGTGATTTAGTGAGAATAAGTGGGACACAAAGTTTTATGAAACCATGAAACCTAGGCCACATGCCTATGAAAGGAGTCTTTACAATTTTTAACATAACCTTATACCATGGTTTGTGTAGGGTTTTTCAAACCTTGTGCATAAACCATGTAAGGTCCCTCTTTGGGAAGTGCATGGCACATGGTTGGTGAATTATTTGGCCAAATGTGTGGATCATTATTTGGGCCAAACAAAGGGTTTATACTAGATGAGGTTGGTGAATTATTTGGGTGAATTATTTGGGCCAAACAAAGGGTTTATACTAGATGAGGCATCTACTACAGGAATAAGGTATGTTTTCTATGACTCATCCCTTAAATTCTCACCATCTATAAAGTTTTTTTGTGTTAACGCTGGTTTTACCAGGATGTTCTATTTAAATTTGGTGCCTTAATTTAATTTGGCTAGATTGTGTTATATGGAACTAATGATATCACTTGACACCATTGGAGTTTGAGACCTCAATGCAGACCACACAAATAGGTTGAATTATTCATTTATACCATGGTAACCCATGTTCAATTTATCTAAGGAATTTTTTGGGTGCATCTAACTTGGACTTTGATAAGGTAAGTGTTCATGCATAATTAATAAATCTTTAAATTATTGTTATGGAAAGTATATATTATGGATATCACTTAGACTAGTTTAAATATAATTTAATTTTTAAATGTTTTTATGTCCTTAATACCCTTTTCATGTCTAATTAAAGGAAATACAATGAACCAAATAAATGATTATGTAATTTAATTGATAAAGGTTTCATGTCTTTAATTAACCTTCTCATATTAATGAAGGGAATCTGAATGAGCCTATTAAATAAATAAATGGAATGAGTATTACGTGGCCTATGATTAATTTTTTATATAAATGAAATAATTATAAGGTGCCCACTACTTTTGGGCCTTTTCATCATGATAGGGATGGTCAGACTTGAGCCATCTTTGGATTCTCAAGGGAATGCCTTAAGCAATCAGTGGATGTAATTATGATTCATTGAGCCGATTTTCTAGGAGATACCCAGCACAAAATATAATATTTTCTTATTACGTGAATGCCTCATCATTTTACCAATGATTCAGTTGACATCTCTTTCAGATATTATAATGTCATGGATACACTCTTTGGAATCAGATTAATGTCTTCAGACACACGCCACCATGGATTCACCCCATTGGGCCCAGTCATTATTAGCTCTAGATTACTATTAATGGGATAAATTGACTTAGTTAGACTCATTTATAGTGGAATTCCTTGGGATTACCCTTTGTATTATACTCAGGCCCTTATTTCCAGACTGTATGAATTACTATTGTGAGTTGGCCAGACCCTGAGGTCAAGGATGCCTTAGTTTCACCTTGGATCCTCCTTTATCATTATTATGATCTATTTCAATATTTTTTACACCTTTATGTGTTACATCTATGTAAACTTAATTAAATTAATTAATTAAGTGATCTCTTATTCAGATGCATTACTAGTTGAGGCAAAAGTGGGTATGAATTATTATCCTAGAATTTATTTACTTTTATATACCTGTACAAAATTTCAATTTATATACACAAATTGGATTTTTATATATGTCATTGGTGGTGGCCTATTGATATTTATCTCACACCCTATCTGGGACACCATCAGTACCTGAGGAGATTATATGATTGTATATGTGCACAATGGAAAGTATTCTGCTTTGGACATTTGACTTTCTTTCTTTAGGATGTGAGTGTGGTAGTAGATGATTGAGCTAGATATTGGGTAATTTTATTTTTTTATTCATAACTTTTTATTTACTCTCTTAACTAATTTTCAATGAAAAGTGTATAATTGGTGTGAAATACTCATGTTTTAATATTAAATATAATTTTTTATCATTATTTTTATTAATCCAAATTCTAGTCAATTTATTATTTTAATTATAAATCTCACTCTAATTATCCAAATTGTGTGATTATTTTTTTTAGGGTTAATAATCAAATTTCCTAAAAATAATTAAACTGGATCTTGGGCCAATTCAGCCATTTTAATGGTCATATGTTCCATACAAGAAGGCCCAAAGAACCTATCAAAGAAACTAGACCAGCCATGATGATTGAATTTATGGTCTAAATGAAGAAACCATAATTTTATTAAACTTATTAATATATTATTTAATATAATAATGAATCATGTTTAAAAAATTTAAGTCCAAACTTTACCAAAAAGGGTCCCAACTAATGCTTTGAAGTCCATCCCACCATTCTATCCTATAAATAAAAAATAGCCCACCATTCAGGACTTTTCTCGCAATTTATTCAACCAATTGAGATGAGATTTTTGGTGTTAAATATTGGATATAATCGGCCTAATTTTTAGAATAAATGGTTCATATTTTATGGAATCTTCATTGTCTAAAATTCATTCATATTGAGACCAATAAAAAACTTGATATAAAATTGATAGAATGAATTTTTTTAGTAAAAAAGTCATAACTTTGGCTAAAAAGGCCCAATGGCTGTAAAATTTTAAGGGTTGATAGTCCAAATAAATTTATAAAACTTTTAAGAAGAATATATCTCTATATTAGTCTTTATGGATGGATAAATTGGTGAGGAAAGTGGAGGGGAATATTTGGAATGAAAATAAGCCACCACCTTGGGATATAAATACATATCCCTCTTATCCTTGTAAGGATTTGGAATTTTAGAATATAAAATAATATGTTATAATGAAAAAATCCTTTAAAAATTTCTGGGAGGACCTTCCGAACTCATGTTTTCACTCGAGAGACCCTTCCTTCTCTCTTTCTTTCATGTTCTTTTGCATTCTTTTCAATTTTAATTGCATAATTTGTTTTCAATTTAATTTTAATTTTAATGAATTTTTACTCTTCATATTCTCATTTAATAATCCACCCTATGTTGTTAAATATTAATGGTATTAAAAATAGTTTAAATAAAGTTTAAACCCCTTTCCTCTTTTTCTTTCTCATTCAACCAAAAGTGCATTTTTAATTATCTTCACATTTCATGTGTGTGTTCGGAACAATACTCTTATCTTATCCTATTCTTTTTCTCCAATTTTTAAATAATCAACCTAAAAATAATAAAGCAGATTAATAACCATATCAATGGATGGGTAAATCTACCATTGGGGTGAGTTATAATCTAAGGACGTTAAGTGATTGAGATCTTTTACTCGATGAATATTCTTAAGGTTAGCATTGTGTATGTTAAACTTAAAATGTCATGGATTAATGACATGTTTTGTTTAACATGTAAATTAAATGAATTATTATAACCATAAATACACCACCATAAAAATTTTGATTAATATTATAAGCCTAGTTAAGTTAGGGCTTAGATTAAAACCTCAACACTTTGGAATTCCTATCAAAATAATCTTATTAATTGGTGTTAATTTAATGAAATATAAAGAAAAGATCAAGGATATCATAAGATTAAATACCCAATAATTAACTCACTACAATATTTATAAAAAAATTTAAAATCAAACATAATCCCTAAATCAATTTAATTAAGCTCTTGAAATGAACACCCCATTAAAAATAGAAATAAAATATAAACAATCAACTCTAAAATTTGTACCATTACTAAGGATTCGACCCGAGTTCCATTATACACATTAGAAGAGAACCAAACCATTGAATGGTTGATAGGTGAAAATAGACCACACTTTAAATAGTGTCATTTATAAGGATGGTGAAACTTATATTTGGAAGTTTTTTATTTTTTAAAAAATAAAACCAAAAAATAAAAAAAATGAAAAAAAATACAAAGAAAAACCCACCTTCCTCATCCTTTAAAAAAATTCTCTAAATTCCCCATAGCCTCCCAAACAATCCATCAGATTTGTTTGACCTAGAAATCCAGTGAACACTTCACCAACTTATAATGAATATTAGGGATAATCAAATCAATCAAGACCCATTCATTACCCATCCAATTATTCTAGATATAGACAATCCTAGGGAACAATACTTAAAAGAACTTGCTACCCATGATATGAATTACCAACTCCTTGGTATTAAATATCCAAATATTAATGATGATTTCAAACTCAAATCACCTTTGATTCATCTTCTTCTTCATTTCCATGGGATAGCTAGTGAGTATCCTTATATTCACCTCAAATAATTTCTAGTGGTGTGCTCTACCATGAATCCTCAAGGGGTTTCTGAAGAACAAATCAAACTTTGAGTATTTCCCTTTTCCTTAGTTAACTCTGCCAAGTCATAGATCTACTACCTCCCTCCTGGTTCCATAACCACATGGAATTACATGAAGCGAATTTTCTTTGAGAAATTATTTCTTACCTCTCATATTGATTCTTTCTAAAAGAAATAAGTGGTATCTATCAATTCCCTAATGAATCACTCCATAATTAATGGTAGGTGTTCAAAAATATTGTGGAAACCTGCCCACATCACCAAATACATGACCAACTCTTGATCCAATACTTCTATGATGGTTTATTGGATATGGATATAACTCACATTGATGTCGCAAGTGGAAGTGCTCTTGTTGAAAAATCTCATGTATTTTCATGAGTTCTCATAAGAAATATGGCTACAAACACATAGAAATTACATACTAGAGCACATGTTCAAGTCAAAAAATTCAAATAGAATCAATCCATAGAGTTTAACAAGATGACCGAGTGGATGAGTGAACTTACAGGTCTTGTGATACAACTATTAGTGTCTTACAAAGACCCAACCTCATCTTCTATACAATATATATTCCCTGGAACTATAAAGAATTGTGGAATATTTAGCTTACCATCTTATCCAATATATACATTTCTATAGATTCAAGATGAATGTTTCTGATGCTTTCGTCGGGGTGCGCGTGTCCGTCTACTTTAGTACGATAGGCGCAGCTTTGTTACCCCGCATTCCCGCTTTCCAAAGGCAGGTGGAATCTGCTCTTTATTCAGGGAAGTTTGCTCCTTGATCAACACAGGGTAATGGAATGTCAGTTCTTCCTTCCATGGATTCCTCCTCAAAACTTTTCACCTAGTCCGGGTCTCCCTCATAGATTTAATACGTTGTTCGTGAAACTCTTCTAGGCTCCATATCTTCATGGAAACTAGTTAATTACACTACTTATGTAAGGAAATTCCAAGGGGTTCGATCAAGGAAGAAACCTTCAGTTAGGGGAGTAGTCACGTTGGGACATCACTGGTGTGTCTGGATGCTGGGGAATTGGCGTTTCTATCTTTTTTCCCTTATTATAGGTCTTCTTTAGGGCACGGAATCCTAAGACATCCCACATAGAATGTGGGTAATCATATTCCATGGGCATGTATCTGAGGTTTTCCTCTGCTTCCTATGTTTAACACAGGGAATGCCGCAAGTTTAACGTCCAGTGGAGATAGATTGGGCTGATCAGAACACTGACTATAGTGGATCAGATGGGGTAACCCCTTGGAGGGAACACCGATATTGGGGCCAACACGTGGGTGGCTTCCCGAATGCTGTCAAATGGAATAGGGAATGGGGTGGCATGATTCCACTGGGATGTGGTGGCCCGGGTAATAATCAGGATGGATGATGGAGCGGTTGAATGAAGTGGGTGGTAGATGGGGTGGAATCATCATGAGGATGACGATGGTTTTGGGCTTGAGCCTCGAAGAGGCTTCCTACATATCTCGGTGGTAGGGAATCAAAGTCCACATAGTTCATCTGACGACGGCTTGCCACCTATTGGGGTTCTCAATGTCTTACCGCTAGATGGGGTCACAATGGCTTATCACTAGATGGAGTTTTAACATCTTACCACTAAATGAGATCACAAAGGCTTATTGTTGAATGAGGTTTCAACAACTTACCACTGAGAGGAGTGATGATGGCTTGCCACTGAAAGGAGTGACAACGGCTTACCACTGAATGGAGGGACAACAGCTTAATGCTAAAAAAGGGTCATAGTTTAACATCATGCGGGATGGGGTGAACTAACATAAAGAAGGACCTAGGGTCTGATGATTGTTGGGCTTGAACCTCGTATAGGCTTCATACGTACCATACCTTAACAAAGATCAAAGTCCTCGTAGTTCGAATGAAAATAGGGATATTGAACCAACACAAAGGGTCGTTGGAACAACTGGATGTTAGGCTTAAACCTTAGGGAGGCTTCCTACATACCCTACCTTGGCAAGGATCAAATACCACGTAGTTTAGATGGATTGGGGCTTACACTCTAGGTTGTCCAAAGTGTTTGGTGAACCGATGTAAATGGGTCATAACGACCGATGGATGGTGGGATTGAACCTCATGGAGGCTTCCTAAGTACCCTGCCATGGCAAGGATCAAAGACCACATAGTTCATATGGATTGGGGATTACACTCTATGCTGCCCAAAGTGTTTGGTGAACCAACGTGAAGGGGTCGGAACAACCGATGGATGGTGGGATTGAACCACATAGAGGCTTCCTATGTACCCTTCCTTGGAAAGGATCAAAGACCACATAGTTTAGATGGATTGGGACTTACACTCTAGGCTTCCCAAAGTGTTTGTTGAACCGGCATAAAGGGGTTGGAACGACCGATGGATGGTGGGATTGAACCTCATGGAGGATTCCTATGTACCCTACCTTTGAAAGGATCAAATACCACGTAGTTTAGATGGATTGGGACTTACACTCTAGGCTTCCCAAAGTGTTGGGTGAACCGACTTGAAGGGGTTGGAACGACCGATGGATGGTGGGCTTGAACCTCATGGAGGATTCCTACATACCATGCCTTGGAAAGGATCAAAGACCACATAGTTCAAATGGATTGGGGCTTACACTCTAGGCTACCCAAGGTGGTGGGATTGAACCTCGTGGAGGCTTCCTACGTACCATGCCTTGATATGGATCAAAGTCCCTGTAGTTCGGGATGGATTGGGGCTTACACTCTAGGCTTCCCAAGGTGTTGGGCTTGAACCTCGTGGAGGCTTCCTACGTCCCATGCCTTAACATGGATCAAAGTCCTCATAGTTCGAGATGGATTGGGGCTTACACTCTAGGCTTCCCAAGGTGTTTTCATGGTTTGTACTCACTCTAAGCCCACGTGAGTCATGATCGGTGTGAGAAACAAGAGGTAGCAGAGACCTGACGATCACATCGCGAAAGGTGCGTCTGTGGGAAATAGAGTGGGGCTTACGCTCTAGGTGGCCCAAAGAGAAAATAGGGGGTTCTTATGCATGGTTAGCAGCCCATGGAGTCGGGACTTACTCCAGGATGGAGGCCCAATGGTGAAAAATCCTAGGGGTAAGATGGACTTGGCACCCAGTAAGAGAGGAGGAGCAGAGATGCTACCTCCTACAAGAAAAGCTAGGGGCTTACACCAAGGTGGTTGCCCTATCCCCTTGAACAAACACCACTCTCATAAGGAGGATATCATCCCCTATGGAGACTAGGGGGGTGTGGAGGATGTCCAAGGTGGGGGAACCCCATGTGCGAGGCATAGGTCGATGTCACAGTTTTAACGTCATGTGCTGAGGACGATGGTGCTTGGTAGTTTAATTTCTTGCAGCTCGGACAAGGTGGGTTTAATCTACACCCCTAGGACTTACATAATCGGTACCTTATACTCCTTGTGGAAGGTAAGGCATCAGCAATGCCGTGGTGATGGGGTGTCATGGAGTGAACCATCAAGGGGCCCACCTTAGCGTGGCTATGCAAAGAAGCAATAGCCATTAGCGTGCCTATGCGAAGAAGCATGATTCGAAGCAACGCAATGGGTAATATCATCCAGGGGACTTTGAAATCACATCGTGAAAACCTGGAGGGTTTCACGGGAAAAGGAATTGCCAAGTAGAGGGGTCCATAGGCGAGGGCCTTGTGAAGCTTTGTTTCTCTGTGTGGCAGAGGGCACTTGCAAAGGGGTTTGCTTCACGAAGTGGGATTCCTTAGCCTAATCATGGGGAAGAAGTGTATATGGGAGGTTCTTCACGAAGTGGAAAGGCATTCGCAGAGCACTGCCTCGTGGGGCGAAGGTATCGCACGAATAAAAGTTTCTTGAAGCAATGTGCTTCATGAAGTACAGTGACCCTACCTTAGCATGTGGATCATGTGTACATGAAGGGTGTTTCGTGAAGCATAAACGCTCTACAATGGCCCGGGTCCCCTTAAGGATCCTCTTCTTTTGCAAAGGCCCTTAGGCTTCGTGAAAGGCATCCCTCTTGGAAGAGAAGATCAAAATGATATGATGGGGAGGCACTTCGCGGAGCAGAAGTACTTAGCACAGCTCATGGTTTGCAGAGCGGAAAGATGCTTCACGATGCGAGAGCTGGGAAGACGAAAGGTCAGATTGTCCGTTATTTGGGCTCAGGGGGAGCCCAATATTTATAGTCAAGGGATGCCACGAAGCAGAGCTTATGCGGTGTGAATAGAGACTTGGTTGCTTCGCGGCAGGCTCGCAAACATCAAATCTGGTTGCAGAGCATCCAGCATCCTTGCTTCGCGGCGGGCTCACGAATGTCAAATGCGTTCACGGAGCATCCCGCCTCCTTTCTCTGATTTGGTCTTGAGAACGTCAAATGCGTTCTTAGAGCATCATGCCTTCGTGCTTCGCAGTGGGCTCACGAACATCAAATGTGTTCATGGATCATCCTGTCTCCTTGCTTCGCGGCCGGCACGGTGCTGGGGGGACTTTGTGGAAGAGTTTCGTGAGGCATCCACTGGTGATTTTTTTTGGCTTCTTCTCTATCCTGAATTTTGGCGCCAACAAATGTCCCCCCTCAGACTTGGATCCACGGAGAGATCAAGGTTCGAAGTCTGAGGGTAATCTCCAAAATCCTCGGTCATTTGTGGTGATGGCTAGGGGTGTCCAGACCCAACCCAACCCGACCAACCCGACTCGACCCAATCGGGTTGGGTCAGGTTAAAAAATTTATACCACGGGTTGGGTTGGGTTGGGTTGGGTTATATCATGGTTGGGTTGAGTCGGGTCACGGGTTGGGAAAAAAATGACCCAACCCGACCCAACCAACCCGACTACTGTGAGTCACCTCTTCAGACTTCGCCCTCTCCCCCTGCTTCTCGACCCAATTCCCCCTCACCTTCACCCCATGTCGTTGTCTTTCTCTTTTCCTACACCATCCATTGAGTTCATGCCATTTCCCACCATTACATGAATACTCTATTAATTGAATAGATGATTGAATCTTCCCTGACATTTCTAAGACAAACATAAAATAAATTCAAAGGAATTGAGACATGTGAAATCAGCAGAAAAACAATTCCCGATCAACAAACAAAAACATGAAGATAACAATATTTCATTAGATTTTTCTACGAAAACTAAAGAACAAGCAAAAAAACAAAGATAAAACAATTTTAATGATTCAAAGATCCGATGGCGGAGGATCGACTAAGAAAACGATCATTGAACATCTCTTTCGCCCTCACCAGTCCAGTGTATCCACTGCGCCGCACCTACATGTACCCCTGCCTCTGCCACCACCTCCATCTCCATCGTGACTATGTGCGGTGCAAAATCTATCAGTGCCAGGCACTACCCCATTCTCATCACCCTATTGGCCTCACCTTTAACCTCCTCAAACATTGATAACTACTTGCAGGAAAGCTAATCACATCACACCATCGAGTCACAGACTGGCATTTTTTTGGGTCGATTTATTACAAGGCGGATGATGTGGGTGTTCCCTAGTGTGGAAAAGAAGATGAAGCAGAGGAATAGATAACCTGATCAACCCATGGGGTGATAGCCAAAAAAATAACTGAACAATTTTTTTTGTCGTAACCCGGTCAACCTGCAGGTTGGGATCATAAAAAAATACCAAACAATGTTTTTCCTTAACCTGATCAACCCGACCCGACCCAACCTGATTTGAGATGGGTTGGGTCAGGTCGGGTCTAAATCCAAAAACATCTCTGACCCAACCCAACCTGATCCGACCTATTTTGCTTGGTTCAGGTCCAAAATATCCCTCAACCCGACCCAACCCGACCCATGGACACCCCTAGTGCTGGATCGCGAAGAGGGCTCGTGAGTCGGATAGGGAATGTGCGGGTGGAGCACGCCGCGAAGCTTCGAAGGTCGTCGCCTATAAATAGGGGGACTGACTCAAAATTTCATCTGTTGGTCTTCTGGAACGTTGGCCCGGGATAATAGGAGGGTCATAGGTCGAGCATCCATACTGTTAGGGGGTCCTCCAGATGTGAAAGAGGACGAGGGTCTGAATAAGGGGCCTGTAAAGCGTGGATTGTGGAGTGATGGTTTTTTCGAACAGAATCCAACACTCGAAATTACGCCACCATGGTGGGAGCACATTAGATGAGAGCATCATTCTGATCATGGATCATCTGTTCTTTTTGGCAGGACCTCTCTGGCG
Organism: Viscum album; assembly: GCA_963277665.1. Taxonomy (NCBI): domain Eukaryota; kingdom Viridiplantae; phylum Streptophyta; class Magnoliopsida; order Santalales; family Viscaceae; genus Viscum; species Viscum album. The sequence goes on along the minus strand of OY728127.1, from coordinate 1,224,160,977 downwards.
AGGGAGCCATCGCTTTCCAATGTCATCTTGGGGCATCCTGAACTTGTTCAGGGAAAAATTGCAGTTACATGGTTCCCCACGAGGGGTCAGGCCAGGGGCCAAAAATGAGGAGGAATAGGATTTATGGTTCTTGGGGTTGAACCCTGGGTGAAATGCCTGGTTGCCTCTACGTATCCCATGAGAATGGGAATCAAGCCATATGTAGTTCTGGAAGTACAGTTTAACGTCATGCGGGACAATGAAAAGCATGTCTGTGCCGATGTACATCCTACCAAAACTACTAAGCCCACGTGAGTCATGCTCGATGTGGGAAAAAAGAAGTAATGGTTGGACTTCCCCGACACAGGGAGGAACATGTTAGGGTGAAGGGAAACTCGATGAATGACAGCCCAATGATGTTAACCCGTCTATGTAGCACACCTAGATGTGCGAAGAATTAAAGTCGAGTATGTCGGAATTCCACATGAACATGAGGAAGTGGAAATGTGTGAATCATGATGCTCGGAATATGGATCACAATGATGGTGGCGTGAAGATTAGGGATAATTTTTTAGCGTGTTTGAAACACAGTATCCATATCGCTTTAGCCTGGAATGGGGACAGACAAATGAGGGTCAACTGTTGACCGTGTTCGAAACACAGGACTTGTCACAAATGTTGTCTGAGATCCTTAGGTACATTGGACCAAAATGGTAGGAGAGCCCTTAGGCCTAGAATCCATGCCATATGAGGGTCCTTTTGGATGTGGAAGAGGATGAGGATCCAAATAGCGAGCTCATGAAGCTTGGACATGGAACGAGGGGAATGTCCCTATGAAAATTCCACACTTCGGGCTCTTTGTCAAAATGCATTCGAATACGACAACGAGACATATTAGATAGAGGGATTTGATTCCCCTCCTATAGGGATGTCTTAGTTTAGGGTCGTAGAATTTGGACCATTGACGGTAGGAAACACAGGAGACTCATGGTGAGTTAATTATAAAACCCGATGTGGATGGGAACCTGGGGTTCCGACCACCACGTGTTCCCTAGGAATATTTTAGGTCAAGGGACCAAAAACTAGAGTTAAGCTGGGTCCAAGGCAAGATGCACGGATGTTCCAACATACCCCATGAGGATGGGGATCAAGCTGCGCGTAGTTCTAGAGGTGGCATGGTAAGGTACCGGTGTCAGGGATAAAAGGGGTGTGTGGGTATGGCCCCCTACACCAAAAGAAGTGGTATTTGATGTATCTTATTTTTCCTTTGAGGTGAATGGTTTTTTTGTGAAGAGATAGGCCTAGGATAGCAAGTCTCGGCATCACCACAAGAATCAAGCCGTACGCAGGCATTGACAAATAGTATGGAGTGTGACCGATACCAAACATGGTGTCCCCTTGAGTGAGGACATCACGATGCAGTGCCATTTTTATTCGTTCATCCAAGACGATAATGTCACAGTTTAGGGTCATGTGATGAGACCAAACATGAATTTTAACATCATGCAGTGCAGACGTAGTAGAGATGATGATAAATGGGGATTTTTTATGGTGCAATAAAACAAACCCCGCATGAATGGGGACATAATCCCATACCACACCGTACGCAATTCCGAGAAAGGAACCCCGGGCCAAGGGGCCCAAATAGGGGTAAGAGGGTAAGAAGCACGAGAAACTAGATCCTAATTGAGATGGACCCAAAAACAAGATGTCCAAGTGATCCTACATATCCCATAAGGGTGGGAATCAAGCTATACATAGTTCTACAAAGGGGTAATACAAAAAGATATTAGTTTAGGGTCTTAGAACTCGGACCACAGAGAAGCAGGAGCATCCCAAGTAAAGGCGTACCTTAACCCAATCCCTAATCCTACTTGAGTTAAAATTGGTGTAGGAAACAAGGGTGGATACAATATTCGCAAAACATGAGATGCAAGCAAAGGGGAGCTAGTGAAGATTTGAGCGATTGCCTTATCGTGGCTTTTCCTTCTTAACGTGCGGATGCGCACAGAGGAATAGTACCAAGAGTTTCGAAGTTATACATGGACATGATGAGGTGGAGAAGGATGTGAATCATGTAACCGACATCTCGAGCTTAGAGGGGTTGGCGTGAAGATGGAGGATGCCTGTTGACCATGTTCGAAACACAGCATTCATATCACGTTAGCCTAGAACGAGAGAAACAAATGAGCATCGACCACTGACCATATTGGCAATGCAGGATTTGTATTGGCTTGTTTCTCAACATCCTTGAGGGAGTTATCCTGAAGTTGTAGGAGATCCCTTAGGCCTAGAATCCATGTTGTTCAGGGGACCTTCAGGATGGGAAGGGTGATGGAAGCCCTAATGAAGGGGAACACGAAGCCTGAGAAATGGGTGATATCATGTCCGGGTAGAATCCGACATTCCAGGCATTAAACCAGAGTACCCTTAGGCACGTTGGTGGATTGTCTAAGAGGATCGAGGGGCTCATCTTTAGAGCGAATGACTTAAATAGATGAGGATAGAACAAGAGAATAGAGAACCCTCTGGAGAAAGAGGTACATGGCGTGGTTGTTACAAACCTGACGTGAACGAGGACATAATCCAGTACCACACCATATATCCCTTTCATGGAAGAATGTGGGTCGAGGGGCCAAGATGGGGCTGGACCTGAAGATGAGATGCTCAGGAGGTCCTACGTATCCAATGAGGATGGGAATCAAGCCATACGTAGTTATAGAACTACACATAGGGGTAGGATACCCTAATGAGGGGGTGTACGACATCTCCAGTAACCCGGCATGAATGAGGACATAATCCGATACCACACCGTACGACCCTAAATAGGAACTTAGGCAGGGGGCCCGAAAAGGCCAATGGGCCTGAGTCTGGGCCTCGGTCAGGAAGGCCCAACCAGTTTTTAGTTTAATTTCTTGCAGTGAGGATGAAGAGGTATCTCATCCAGGGATGTGTACGGCACGACGAGTAACACGTTGTGAATGATGACATAATTCCATACCACACCATACACTCCAAGTAAGAACTTGGGTCGGGGCCCAAAAAGGCCAAGGGGCTTGAGGATGGGCCTCGGTCAGGAAGGCCTGACCAGTTTTCAGTTTAACATCTTGCAGTGAGGACAAAGAGGTATCTCATCCGGGGATGTGTACAGCACGGCAAGTAACTAGACGTGAATGAGTACATGACCTCATACCACACCGTACAATCCCATAAGAGAGAACCTGGGCCGGGGCCCCGAAAAGGTCAAGGGGCCTGAGGCTGGGCCTCGGATGGGGAGGCCATACATCCCCTTATACAATTACTTCCTCATCACAACTCCTAATCCCATGTGAGAAGTGATCAGTGTGGGAAACAAGGAGCCAGTCTCGGCTATCCCCATCATACGGGGCCTGATAGTGGCATTGCCCAAAGGGAGTTCTTCACTTGGAGATACAATGGGGCAGAATGAACCACTACACTCAATGTTTGGGACATCTTGGGGTGGTCCTAATGATCCAGGACAACTATTGACCATGTTCAAAACACAGCGTCCCTATAGTGACCAGGAATGAGAGCAAAAAATGATCATCGACCGCTGACCATATTTGCAACGTGGGATTTGTATCAGCTTGTTGCTCAACATCCTCAAGGGCGTTGGCCTGAAGTGGTAGTAGATCCCTTAGTCCGAGCATCCATACCATTCAGGGGCCCTTCTAGACGGGAAATATGATTGATTCCCAGTCAAAGGAGTGGGTGAAGCATAGTTTTACCCATCTATGAAATAGGAGAATGTATCTAGGGGGTGGGATGTATGGCCGGATCGAGGTTAGATCGACGTGAATTGGGGAAAAAGTCTACACCCCACCATATGTCTTCACCCAAGGGGATGATTTCGGTGTTTGGTCTAGACCAACAGACTAAATGTCTGGGTGTTCCTACATATCCCATAATTATGGGGATCAAGCCATACGTATTTATTGAAGGCCATGCAGTTTAACGTCATGTGGTGAGGACATGGGAGAATATAAGAACGAGAGAGAATATGGTGCGATCATCATAACTCCCACATGAACGAGGCCAAGGAGGCCTGCACCACATGAGGACCCTCTGAGAGGACTATACCCAGGGGGAATAGTTAAAGAGAAGAGTTTGGGGCTGGTCTCAAGATGAGGCATCTGAGCATTCCTATGTATCCCATGTGGATGGGAATCAAGCCATACCTAGTTCTCAAAATGCAGTTTAACGTCATGCAGGACGATGCATAGTTTAAAGTCATGCAGGACTGGACAGTTTAAGGTCATGCAGGACCGACGTGCAGTTTAGGGTCATGCGGGACCAAGCAGTTTAAGGTTGTGCAGGACCAGTAGACTCAGGCAAAGTATTTCTTAAGTAACTTGGCATTGGTGGGAGGAGTTATACGCTCACCATCCATGGTCACTAGGGAGTACACTCCATTGGGGTAAACCCTGTGAACTATGTAAAGTCCTTTCCATTTAGGCTCCAGCTTGGGTGGTTTCCTGCTAGGGATCATCGGCGCTCGAAGGGCCAATACCAAGTCGCCTTGAATAAAAGAGTGGAGGCAAACCTTCTTTTTGAAGGCTCTAGCTATCTTATTCTGATGCCTTTCCATATTGTGCAGGGCACGAAGCATGTTCTCATCAAGTACTTCCAATTGAGCCAGACGAATTTCGACCACCTTATCTGGTGCCTGCTGGTCATAGACCATGGTGTGTAATGAAGGCAGCTGGATATTGATGGGCAAGACAACCTCACCTTCATACACCGGGGAATATGGGGTCACCTAGGTGGAATTGTGAGTCATCTTCTGATAGAATCATAGGGTGTTGGGGAGCTTATCCAGCCAACTCTTCTTGTTATGACCAACCATTTTATGTAAAATGTTAGAGAGGGTTTTGTTGAACGCCTCGATCTGCCCATTTTCCTGTGTGTGATAGTGGGAGGTATGGTTCTAATGGATGTTGTACTTGGCGTACAATTTCTTCAGCTCGGCTACTCGGAATTTGGTGCCATTATCGGTGAGGACAGCATGAGGGACTCCAAACTGGTGGATGATGTTGGAGCTCACGAAGTAAACGATAGAATGGGTCTTGACCTCCTTGAGTGGAACAGCCTCTGCCCACTTGGAAAAGAAATCTGTGGCGGTCAGGATGAACCTGCATTGGCGAGCTGTCGCCGGAGGATATGGTCCCATGACGTCAAGTCCCCACACCACAAATGGTCAAGAGTACTTGGTGGAGTGGAGAGGTTCTGGAGGCCAATGCATGAAGTTATCATGTATTTTACATGACTGACATCTATTGGAGAACTTGATACAATCATGGATCATAGAGGGCCAGAAGTACCCTAGTCTTCGGATCTTATGGGACAGCTTCATCCTAGCCTGGTCGGCACCGTAGGAACCGCCATGAACCTCCTGCATGACCTGATAAATCTCGACTCCTTGGATGCAACGGAGGACAACACCATCAAACCCACGCTTGTAGAGGATCTGCTCGAGACTGAGACCACTCTGGAGGGTAAAATGTAGTGCATGGTGTCGGATTCGCTCATGCTCGGCCCGATTATCCAAGAGGCAACCACTTTAGAGATACTCGACAAAAGGGGCTCTCCAATCAGAATTTGCTTCAACCACTGCATCTGAAGAACATAGGGGTCCTGATGTGGAATCTTCAGTAGTAAGATGGCTTACTCGCAGGTCATCGTCATCCTATGGGGTGACGGGGGCAATGACTCTCTGGTGTGCCACGTGTATAATCAGATCATCCTGCTCGGGTTCTGCAAGTGATGTAGCGAGGCTGGACAGGGCATCCACTCGACCGTTTTGAGATCAAGGGACGTGAGTAACTTCTGGCCGATATGGGAATCGGGACATCAACTAGAGGGTGTTCTCCAATAATGGTATGAGTTATGTCTTTTTGAGAACATAGTCACCATTAACTTTCTTGGTGACTAGTTCAGAATCCACTTTCACATGTAAATGGGTACATCGATCTCGAGGGCCAGCTCGAGGCCACTGATAAGAGCCTGATACTCTGCCTCATTGTTGGTGCAGCCTTATGACAATAGGAATGAGTATGGCAGGACGGCCTCTGCCGGGGTAATGAAGATGATACCCAGCCCCACTCTATTGAGCATAGGATCATTGAGTATCCTACCGGTGGGACTTCGGGAGGTACCGTCAAAGTGCATCTGCCAACATGAGATGGCATGATCTACCGAGAGGATTGCCTCATCAGGAAAATCCAAGTCCAGGGACTGGTCCACAAAGGTTGGATGGGCAGCTAGAAATTGTGCCAATGCCTATCCATTGATAGCCTTCTAGGGAAAAAACTTGATGTCGAACTGCTGGAGGATCACTGCCCACCGTGCTAGACAGTCGGTCAACATGGGGTGGTTTAGAATGTACTTCAGCAGGTCTATCTGAGAAACTAGCTATACCTCGTGGTGTTGTAGGTAGTGTCACAATTTCTGTACTATAAACATGAGTGCAAGGAATCTCTTCTCGATGGGGGGGTATCTTGTATTCATATTGATGAGAATGCGACTGAGGTAGTAGAGACTGTTTTCCGTCCCCTCATTGTTTTTATGGGTGAGAAGGGCGCTGATAGATCATTCCAAGACAGTCATGTACAAGATTAGTGGCTTTCCAGAGATGGGTGGCATCAAGACCGGAGGCTGGAGAAGATACTGCATGATTTCCTCAAACACGGTCTAGCACTCTTCATCCCATTCATAGGCAGAGCCTTTCTTCATTAGCTGAGAAAAGGGCTTACACTTGCCAGCCAAATTCGCAATGAATCGGTGTATGTAAGCTAAGTGGCCTTGGAAACCTCGAAGATCTCGAATATTGCTTGGGGAAGGCATCTGGTGGATTTCCTTGAGCTTCTCTGAGTCGATCTTGATGCCCCGGTACCTGACAACGAAGCCAAGAAACTTCCCAGAGGTGAACCTGAAGGCACATTTCAGCGGGTTCATCTTCAGGTGGCAGGAATGGAGGAAGCCAAACACTTTCTCAAGGTCCTTGATATGGTCCCAGTGCTGGAGAGATTTGACCACCAGATATTCCACATAGAATTCTACCAATTTCCCGAGGATTGGCTTGAATATGTGGTGCATATCCTACTGATAGGTGGCACCTGCATTATTCATGCCAAAGGGCATAACATGGTAACAGAAAGTACCTTGGGGTGCCCTGAAAGCAGTGGACTCTTCATCCTCGGGGGCCATCCAGATCTGATTATATCCAGAGTAACCATCCATGAAGGAGAGGTCATGGAACCCATCCATAGCATTGATCAACAATTTTTTCATTGGAAGGGGAAAATCATCCTTCGGACAGTGACGGTTGAGATCCCGGAAGTCGATGCAGACTCTAATCTGTCCATTCTTCTTTCTGACTGGCATGATGTTGGATAGCCATTTGGGGTACTAGAGCTCCTTGACAAAGTTGGCTCTGATGAGATTTTCCACTTCGGCCTCGATCATGACACCATGAAAATGGTATATCTTTCTGGGTGGCTGCTTGAACCCATGATGATTTTTTGGGGGACCGAGGTGGTGAACGGCTACCTGAGGATCTAGTCCTAGCATCTCTTTGTAACTCTAAGAGAATACATCATGGTGCTTCTTAAGTAAGTTCATGTACTATTGCTGCTCTTCGAGGGACATGGAGGCACTAATCAATGTGGGTCTCGGATCTGCCTCGCTACCAAGGTTCACCTGTACCAGTTCATCGACCGTGGCGGAGACGCCTTCTTCAAAGGTAGGGGTAGCATCCTCTATATCCTCTTCTCTACTTATAGAGGGATCTTCTGTGGGGGTAAGTTTCTTCTAAGCTTCCAGATCCTGATGGGAGGCTAGTACTGACTTGAGCGGCATTGGTCATTGCATCGGGGGACTCTGGCGCTGCCGAGACCATATCAATGAAGGAATTCAATCCAATTCCATCTGGTCTTCAGCCCAAGGGGCCATTCTTGATGATATCAAAGAAGTAGTGGCGAGTTGGATTGAGCCTGCTAATTCCAACCTGGTGAAACAGTCACGTATGACGTACTACCATTTCCATGGGGCGGACATCCCGATACTGTACAGGGGTAGGAGGCTTTGGGATCACATGATCCATGTTTGTGTAGGAGTACGAGGTGATTTTCCACCGTCTCTTGGACTTGGGAATATGTCTTCCTCCTTTACCAGAGACAACAAAGATTTGCCCCATGTCAAGGGTCGTGGCCTCCAATCAATGGATCGGGAAGATGTAGGCGTCATCCAGACCTGCCTAGGGGTCACTTGTGACCAGGGCGGGCTCAACTTCACTTTTCTGGACTTTTTTATCCTTGCTCTTGTAGTAGTCAGTGTCTAGATAAAGGGATTCAAAAGAGTCAAAAGGAGATGCATCACCTTGGAGCACGCCTACTCGACCATTAAGGGAGTACTTGAGGCAATGGTGATACGATGAGGGGACCGTCGTGTGTAGGTGGAGCCACGGTCTGCCCATCAATGCGTTGTACGCGGTGTCCTGGGAGACAACCATAAACTCGATACTAGAAACTAGGTCATCGAACTGGGTCTTCAAATGGATCTTGCTGACCGGGGTCTTTTTTGTCCTGTCATATCCTTGGATTCTTAAATCGGAGGGAGTCAGGTCATCTTCGAATAACCCCAGCTTCCATAGTGTCCGTGTCAGGATAAGGTTGATCCTAGAGACGGTGTCAACAAGACAGCAGCGAACCTCCGTGCAGTTAAATTGGCCGATGATATACAGCGGGTGTATATGCCTCTGTATAGGAGAGCCTTCATCTTATCCTAAGAATGAAATGATGGTATGGCATTCGGCATTCTCAACTACTTCAGCATGAAAGGATTCTGTAGCTGCTACCTCCGTCTCAAACTGGAGGGGGCTCCTTAAAGCCTCAGTGAGGGCCTCACGCATATCTAGAAATAGGAAAAGGGATTCAAGGATTGAAAGCCTCGCTGGGATGCCGGCGAGGTGCTTGAGGACATCGTACTTCTGCACCAGGCGCGGGCTTCTGTTAACAGGAGGCCGCTCTACGATTAGAGGCATGGCGGGCCCTACTGGCTAGACCGGCGACTGGTTGATGCTGGGTATATCCCGCTGCTCACTAGTGGAAGCCTGAAGAGTCGTTGTTGGATGAGGACCGAACGGTTGAGATTGGCCGATAGCTGGGTGAGGCTGGCTGCAGTCTGGATGAGGTAGGTCTGCTAGATCCAGTAGCACAAACAATGGTGGAGGTGGTCCTGATGACACCAGATGAAAAGGTTGTGTGTGTTGAGCTCTACGCAGGGCCTGCTGTCTTGTCTCAGTGTCATGCACGGCCTGGCTGGAGATGCCAACTGATGCACCTCGACAACCCATATGGCCGCAACTCTGTCGACGTTGGCATTGGCTGGGGACGTTGGGGAGGTTCGCCTGGCGTTCCCCGTCATAGGGAGTCATATATGGATTTACCAACTCCATGATTTTAATCAAATCGTACCCTTGACTATCACTTGAAGAGTCATACACCACTTGGAGGATTCTGGTAGGGATTCCCATCTCAGGGGGCATGAAGTCACCGAGAGTGTAGGATGACAACGGCATTGGCAGGGTACGTTGTTTCTTCTTGCACTGTCGATGCTTGCTCTTCTGGAAAGAGGTCGGCTGAGATGATGATGCAGAAGTGGTGGCTGTAACTTCTGAAGGCTCTTCCTAATTCAAGAATGCCTGAATGATTCCATGAGCATGAGAAACCATCTTACGATCCATACAGTCATCATACTTCTGGGACCCGCAACTTGAAACCTACCGCCATTCGCCTCTGCTGTCGCTACCACTGTTTGGTCTTACAAAGACACCCTCCACTTGTTCTAGGGCTGGGCCCAGTCTGACTATGTTGTTATCGACCTGGTCTTGGAGCCAGTCTTTAAACACGTATCACTACTTGAGGTTGAGCCCCAGAATCCGATGGTAGGGGCAGTAGTTGGGGCGATCAGTGAGATTCACCTCTTCCAGACTTCTGTACTCAAGCAAGCGTACAATTCCCTACTCTAGGGCACTACGGAAGTAACCGGGGACCTGATTCTCATTGAATGATTAAGTCCGGTGCCTTCTTTCTAGAAAGGGGGCCCTTGGATCTTGGCCCTAATGAGGATTTGGAGGGGCCTATTGAGGAGGTGGACCCTGATTGTCCCGCCTAGGCAGTGGCAACGCATTATGCAGAGGCGCTTACCGATTCTGAGGATGCTTCTGAGCCGGAGGCTATGCCTGAGGAGGAGGGATTCTGTGAGGCTGCGTGGCCAGTGCTACTGGTAGAAATTCTAGTTGCTTGGGGGCCTCTATTTGGGCCACTATGGAGGGATCGTCTCTGGCATCTCTCCTTGCTGGGATTACAGGGGGCAATGGTTGTGCCTGGATGGCCTGTTGTAGGACTTCCTCAAGGTGTTGGGCCTTGTTGAAGAAGTCTCAGAATCCTCCAGGGTAGTTCTGGGTGATCAGAGAAGAAACCAGTTCCATCTTTACATTTCTCACACACATCGTCAGTAATTGCTCCTGAGTGAGTGGCATGTCAAGGAAGTATGTGATCCCCTTCCCCTGGGTGATGAAGTCTGCGACTCGATTATCAGGCCTTTTCTTGCACTTGAAGAGGTCTGTGATGCTGGTCTTCTAAGTGGTATAGCTGAACTGGTAGAGGAATTGCCTACGAAGGTCCTCCCAACTGGTCACAGATCCGACGGGGAGCTGGTTGTACCAGACGAACATTAACCCCTCAAATTTCTGAACAAAACAGCGAAGCTTGGAGGCCTTCTACTGCACTAGAGTCCCCAATATAGGCCCACACCTTGAGTTGAAGTGGGACAGATGTTGCAGCGGGTCTCCCATCCCATTAAAGGGGAATAAGGTAGGATTCCCAAAACCTGTAGGCACCGGCATGTTATCCACCCATGCCGATTATGTCTTACCATATGGTGGGATTTCCACCTACCGCATTTCCAATGCTTCCAGGTGGGCGATGAGTGCCACCATTGGATCATCTGGGTGGGAGTCCCTCTCTTGATGGGGATCTCTAACTACGAGCGTGTTGGTGAGTTCTTCAATGTGGTAGACATGCTCAGCGGCTCGTGGAGCGGCTGGTGAAGCGGCCTGCGGGGTAGTTGGGGGAACTCGGGCCAGATTCCTTGGATTTTCGCGCCGTTCGGGAGGGGTTGGTGAGACATATCGCACCATATTTCCATGAGCTCCAACTTCAGCCCTATCTATAGGAGCAGCATGATCAGGGTGGCCTGGGGGCTGCTCGCCAAGGGGTAGTTGTTCCTGCCCCTCCTGCCCCAGCCTAAGATCATCGCAGTCAGGCCATCGCTCTGCAGCACATTCAGCCAGGAGTTCATTGATCAACCTCTTCTGCTCAGAAAGTTGTTGGCGCAGCATGGCCTTCTCAGGGTCCTCCTCTATCTTCTGCACTGAAGTGGATGGGTTGGAGTGATTGACAGTTCTGATGTGCTCTTTGCACCTACTGGCATTCCTGTCGAGTACCAATGCCTTGGTGGGTGCAGGGAGACCTAGGAGGTTCCTCTGCTAACGAGTAATCCTCCCTGATGGGTCTAATAATAGTGGCACACCCTCAAGGGGTAAGTTCCCACCAATAATCTCCAGCTCATCCTCCTTGTCCACTATGTCGGCCATGTTGACCATGACCCTTCCTAGGGGCATGTCCTAAATATCGCAGAGCGAGTCGGGCTACCACTGGATGGAACTAAAAAGGAGGGTAGCATACTGCCCCCAACCATGGATCTGTACATGGGGGGTAGCCTCCCTGATAATTTTGTGGAGTACCTTGATACTCTGAATGCATTGCTGCTAAAGAGCCTCACGGTGACCTGGTGACTCGGGGCGCTGGTCCACGGGGAGTGCTGCCAGATCGACTAGATGGTATTGCTCACTGATGTCTTCAAAATGTGCTTGGCTCCTTAGATAAACCACATGCTGATGATGGAGACTGAAATGTGTCGCCCAAAGGGTGTAGCGGAAAAACTCAACTTCCTTCAGAGTGAGGGATTCCAGTATGCAGAAATCCTGCACTTCCATGGGCCAGAACTTCTCAAGGAAGTAGTCTGCTGCAAGAATGCTCCATAAGCTCCTCAACTCAAACTCAGGGTCTGGCCCTTGATTTCCCCACTCGCCGACTGGGGGTGGTGAAGGAATTGTCAGCGGTACTGAGGCAGACTGCTGGGAAGGATGTTCAGCCAGTGGAGAATATGGCAAGTGGGATGACTGGCTGCCGATTCTTGGGTTGTCCTCCGAAGATTGTAGCGACCTGGCTGCTACGTCTCGATAAGAGGGGCTGACGGTCGCCGTTCCTGTCTTAGGGTCCAGGGCTGCTGGTGATAGGTCTCAATGTTGATCGCCTGCCATTGGTCCCTAGAATAGCTCTATGTGATCTCTTATGGAGGTAGAAAGCGCTTCTGGCGACGATGGTGGTGACTGGACGACCGTTACCTACAGGGTTGCCAGATTTTCATCCTCCTGGATATACCTACGGAGGGAGGCGGGAATCCTGTAGACCTCACATTCTGAGAGCACCAGGCTGATGTGCCTCATCCCTGCCCCGGACCTTGACTCGGATGAGCAAGGGGAGGGTTCCTGAGTTGAGCCGTACTCCGCTTCAGAGCCTGAGAAGCAGACCGGTTTGATCTCCGTCTGGGCCTTCCTAGGGTTCTTCTTGTGGTGGTGACGACCCACCCTCCTGCCCCTAGGTGGCTCCTCGGGGCAGGGATGATTTCCAACATGGGGTCCTTTGGCCGCACTGGTGCTAGGGAGGAGAGAGTTTCCACCTGATACATCCAAGGTGCGAGGATCACTGGGAGAAATGTCAAAGGGGGCATGGGGAGGACCTCCATGAATAGCACTAGATCAGGAAAAACTTCTGCTCGAACCGGCGGGATCATAGGGAGGACCTCCATGCTTGGTGCGAGTAGAGTGAGGTTGGCCTTCACCCCTCTAGTTACTGGGGCGAGGAGGACCTTCACTAGCAGTGGAGAGGATTTAGGGAGGATCCCCAGTTTGGAGAGGGACCGGAGGGGCAATTTCTCCACATCGACGGTCGGGGGAAGGAGGAAGGACTCCATACCCATTGTAATGGGAACGGGAAAGGCTTTCGTACTAAACATCACTGTCGTGGGGCAGACCTTCATTTGAACTGGGGGTGGAATGGGGTGGACCTCCATGCTAATCCTTGAAGCGAGGAAGGCCCACTCTCCATATGGTAGTGGTATGGGGAGGACCTCCGTACGGGATGGCATCACTGCGGGTTGGTTCACGGCGACCACTGCTCATGCCTGCACCCAAGAGAGTCGACACAGTCTGCCCATGGGGCAGTTGGGGCCTTGATCCTAGTTGGGCGTATAAGCACCCTTGCTCAGTTTATGCAGGGACTTGATGATATGCATCAGTGGTGGCTCGGGCCATAGTAGTTGTCGACATTGGCACCCCCTGGCAGGCGTCCTCCTCAGCACGCGCCTGACACTGACGTCGGGTCGGACGAGCCGGAGCTGGTGGTGCAGGTTCATAGCTTACATACTCCTCTGGAAATACTGGGCAGTGGTGCTAACGCGGCTAGGTGGGAGCCCTTACTGGGAGTCCTTAGATTGGTACTCTGACCGGGCTGGACTGTACATCGCCTACCTCGTCAGCGTAAGGCAGGGAGTTGTCAAAGTGCTCTGGGGATAGGCTCCCGAAGCGGTTGTATGTCGGGGTGGGGAGCAGGGGCTCCCTGCACGGCCCTCGGGGGCAGTGTTGACGGTGGGGCCTGGATGCCTCTAGGTCCAAGCGGTCCATATCCTAGGTTGGGATTATGCCCTCCTCCTCGTAACTATGTATGAGGTCATTAATTACCCTTCGTTGGATAACTTCTGATGGGGAGATGGGGTGTCGGTTCCCCACAGTTGTGGATGCTGAGGCCATCACAGAAGCTGTGAAACCACACAGAGTAGTTGCACTATTGTTTCCCCTGCCCCTGCGTAGATGGGAAGGAAGTGATCGTGTTCCTGTGGTAGCAACCTGCTTCTTGAGAAGCAGGGAGATGAACTCGTCAGTGCTAAAAGAAAAAGGAATCGATGACCAATTCCCCAGCGTCATCCCATCCTCCATGATCGGTAAGAGAGATCCATGCTGACAACATCGCAGAACGGGATTTCCAATGTTCTATTGCCCCAACTTCGGGTGAGTTTCATGCGAGGCCTGCTATTTGCTTAGCAGGACCCGACACCGGAGGTCTGGATCCGGGGACACATCAATCTATTGATGTCCTGAATTCTACTAATCTCCATATTGAGGAGAATACCTTCATGTCGGGTTCACCATTTTCTGTTTCTGATGCTTTTGTTGGGGCGTGCATGTCCTTCTACTTGAGTACGATAGGTGCGGCTTTGTTACCCCGCATTCCCGCTTTCCAAAGGCAGGCAGCATCCACTCATTATTTAGGGATATTTGCTCCTTGATCGAAACGGGATGATGGGATGTTGGTTCTTCCTTTTTTGGATTCCTCTTCAGAACTCATCACCTAGTCCGGGTCTCCCTCATAGATTTAATACATTTTTCATGAAACTCTTCTAGGATCCATATCTTCATGGACACCAGTTAATTAGGTTGCTTCTGTCAGGACATTTCAAGGGGTCTGGTCAGGTCAACAACCTTTGGTTAGGGGATTAGTCACGTTGGGACATCACTAGCGTGTCTGGATGCAGGGGAATTGGTGTGTCTATCTTCTATCCCTTATTATAGGGCTTCTCGAGGGTGCAGAAGCCTGAGGCATCCCACATCAAACGTGGGGAATCATATGCCATGGGAATTTATCTGAGGTTTTCCTCAGCTTCCTATGTTTTACACTGGGTATGCCACAAGTTTAATGTCCAGCGGAGATGGATCGGGCTAATCAGAACACTAACTAGAGTGGATCAAATGGGGGAACCCCCTAGAGGGAATGCCGATATTGGGTCCAACGCGCGGGTGGATTTCATAATGTTGTCAAACGGAATGGGGAATGGGGTGGCATGATTCCACCGGGATGTGGTGGCCCAGGTAAGAATCAGGATGGATGATGGAGCGGTTGAATGAAGTGGGTGGTAGATGGGGTGGAATCATTATGAGGATGATGATGGTTTTGGGATTGAGCCTCGAAGAGGCTTCCTATATATCCCTGTGGCAGGGAATCAAAGTCCACGTAGTTCATCTGATGGCGGCTTTCCACCTATTAGGGTTCTCAACGGCTTACCACTGGATGGGGTCACAACGGCTTATTGCTAGATGGAGTTTCAACAGCTTACTGCTGAATGAGATCACAATGGCTTACCGTTGAATGAGGTTTCAATGGATTACCACTGAGAGAAGTGACGATGGCTTACCACTGAAATGAGTGACAATGTCTTATCGCTGAATGGAGTGACAACGTCTTACTGCTAAAAAGGGTCACAGTTTAACGTCATGTGGAACGGGGTGAACGTACGTAAAGAAGGACCTGGGGTCCAATGATTGTTGGGGTTGAACCTCGTGGAGGCTTCCTACGTAACTTTCCTTAACAAAGATCAAAGTCCCCATAGTTTGGATAAAAAGGGGGTTGTTGAACCAACACAAAAGGGGCGTTGGAACAACTAGATGTTGGGCTTGAACCTCAGGGAGGCTTCCTACGTACCATGCCTTGGCAAGGATCAAAGACCACATAGTTCATATGGATTGGGGATTACACTCTAGGCTTCCAACAGTGTTTGGTGAACCGGCGTGAAGGGGTCAGAATGACCGATGGATGATGGGATTGAACCTCATGGAGGCTTCCTACTTACCCTGCCTTGGCGAGGATCAAAGACCGTGTAGTTCAGATGAATTGGGGCTTACACTCTAGGTTGCCCAAAGTGTTTGGTCAATCGGCATGAAGGGGTCGAAATGACCGATGGATGGTGTTCTTGAACCTCATGGAGGCTTCCTACGTACCCTACCTTGGAAAGGATCAAAGACCACATAGTTCAGATGGATTGGTACTTACACTCTAGGCTACCCAAAGTGTTTGGTGAACCAATGTGAAGGGGTCAGAATGACCGATGGATGGTGGGCTTGAACCTCATGGAGGCTTTCTACATACCCTGCCTTGGAAAGGATCAAAGACCACATGGTTCATATGGATTGGGACTTACACTCTATGCTTCTTAAATTGTTGGGTGAACCGACGTGAAGGGGTTGGAAAAACCGATGGATTGTGGGTTTGAACCTCGTGGAGGCTTCCTACGTACCCTGCCTTGGCAAGGATCAAAGACCATGTAGTTCAGATGGATTGGGTCTTACACTCTAGGATGCCCAAGGTGGTGGTCTTGAACCTCATGGAGGGTTCCTATGTGTCATTCCTTGACATGGATCAAAGTACCCGTAGTTCGGGATGGATTGGGGCTTACACTCTAGGCTGTCCAAGGTGTTGGTCTTGAACCTCATGGAGGCTTCCTACGTACCATGCCTTGATATGAATCAAATTCCCCATAGTTCAGGATGGATTGGGGCTTACACTCTAGGCTTACCAAGGTTTTGTCATGGTCAGTGCTCACTCTATGCCCACGTGAGTCATACTCGGTGTGAGAAACAAGAGGTAGTAGAGACCTGACGATCACGTCGTGAAAGGTGCGTCTGTGGGAAATGGAGTGGGGCTTATGCTTTAGGCGGCCCAAAGAGGAAACAAGGGGGCTTACACATGGTTAGCAGCCTGGGGAGTTAGGACTTACTCCAGGATGGAGGCCCAATGGTGACAAAGCCCAGCAGGAGAGGGACTTGGAACCCAGGAAGAGAGGAGGAGCAGAGATGCTACCTCCTGCAAGAAAATCTAGGGGCTTACATGAAGGTGGATGCCCTATCCCCTCGGAAAAAATCCACTCCCATAAGGAGGATATCATCCCCTATAGAGACCAGGGGTGTGGAGGATTCTAAGGTGGGGGAACCCCATGTGCGAGGCATTGGGTGATGTCATAGTTTAACGTCATGTGCTGAGGATGATGGTTCTTGGTAGTTTAATGTCCTGTAGCTCAGATGAGGTGGGTTCACTCCACACCCCTAGGACTTATGTAAACAGTACCCTTTACTCCTTGTGGAAGGGAAGGCATCAACAACGTCGTGATGATGGGGTGTCGTGGAGAGAACCATCGAGGGGACCATGTTAGCGTGGCTATGCGAAGAAGTAATATCCATTAGCATGCCTATGTGAAGAAGAATGAGGTGAAGAAACACAACGGGTAATATTATCTAGGGGACTTTGAAATCACATCATGCAAACCTAGAGGTTCGCATGAGAAAAGGAATTTCCAAGCAGAGGGTTCCATAGGCGAGGGCCTTGTGAAGCTCTGTTGCTCCGCATGGCGGAGGGCACTTGATAAGGGGTGTGCTTCGCGAAGTGGGGTGCCTTAGCCTAAGCGTGGGGAGAAGTGCATATGGGAGGTGCTTCGTGAAGTGGAAAGGAAATCTCGGAGCACTACCTCATGGGTTGAAGGTGTCTCGTGAAGCAAAGTGTCATGAAGCAATGTGCTTCTCCAAGTATAGTGACCCTGCCTTAGCATGTGGATCATGTGTACATGAAGGGTGTTTTGCGAAGCATAAATGATCTACGATGACCCAGGTCCCCTTGGGGATCCCCTTCATTCGTGAAGGCCCTTAGGCTTCATGAAAGGAATCCCTCTCGGAAGAGGGGATCAGAATGAGATAATGGGGAGGCACTTCGTAGAGCAGAAGTACCTCACACAGCTCATGGTTCGCAGAGTAGATGGATGCTTCGTGATGCGGGAGCTGGGAAGATGAAAGGTCATATTTTCCATCATTTGGGCTCAGGGGGATCCCGGTATTTATAATCAAGGGGCACCATGAAGTGGAGATTACGCAGCATGAATAGAGACTTTATTGCTTCATGGCGGGCTCGCGAATATCAAATCTAGTCGCAGAGCATCCCACCTCCTTGCTTCGTAGCAGGCTCGCGAACGTCAAATGCATTCGAGGAGCATCCCGCCTCCTTGCTTCGCAGTGGGATCACGAATTTCAAATGAATTCATGGAGCATTCATCCTTCGTGCTTCGTGGTGGGCTCACGAATGTCAAATGCGTTCTCAGAGCATCCCGCCTCCTTGCTTCGCGGTGGGTGCGGTGCTGGGGGGACTCCATGAAAGAGCTTCATGAGGCAGCCATCGATGCTTCTTTTTGGCTTCTTCTCTGTCCCGAATTTTGGTTCCAACAATGAACCATATGATTCTTCTAGTCCAATCAAACTCAACACAATATATTCTCATGAGAACACAAACTCTCAACAATCAGGTTAGTTCATTAGAAACTTCAATAAACCCCACTCTATGCCCTTCTCTTCTACCTTTAACCCAATATTGAGGTATGGTAATCCCATTTCTCATCCCCCTAAGTTCCCTCCTCAAAATCCAAACCAATTCCAGTATGTTCAAGGTAGTGGTAACTTCCAAAAACCATATCCTTTTGTTCCTAAACCTCAAAGGATAAATCCTCCTATTTTTCCTCCTGGATTACACTATCCTAATGATCCTTTCCAATTCCCAACCCAATACAAGTACTTTCCCAAGAACCAAAATCAAGGTAATCCTAATGCAGGACATGCCGCTTCTTCCAATAAACCATGGGAAAGATCTATGGAAGATCTTGCCTTCTTCACCCATTCCAGCCTTAAAAACATTGAAAAAAATTAATCAACTTTCATCACACCTTATCCAAAAACAAAAAACCAATTCTTCCCAACTCCCATATCAACCATTTACAAACTCCAAGGGAAATGTAAGTGAAATTGTACTTTGATCTGGAAAGAAAATTTCTATGCCTTAGGATGAATCCTATAAATCCTCTTTAAATGTTGAATAGGGAAAAAATCTACAAAAAGAACTTGATTCCATTACCTCACCTCCTTCCATTTCTATAAGGAACCAAATTCTTTTTCCTCAAGCTGTCTCTAAGACAAGATAGTCTGTTGAACCCGATCCTGAAATGCTCAACATGTTTAGATGTGTTTAATTCAACATTACCATCTTATATTCCATCAAAAAAATCCACAAGTATGAAAATTTTCTTAAGTAATTGTTCACACATAATAGACAACTTAGGACCATTGATAATGTTTTAACCTAACAGTCCATACCCATGAAGTGAAAAGATTCATGGACCTTTATGGTTGCATGCTGAATAGGGAGTTCCAACTTTGATGATGCACTCATAGAACTAGGAGCCTCAATAAATGGCATGCCCAAATCCATCTTCTCTAACATTGGTCTAGGTCCCTTGTACCCAATGGGTGTTTTCATCTAGTTATTCAATCGAAGCACAGCCAGTCCTATGGGAATAATTAAGGATGTCCTTGTCTGAGTTAATGATCTTATCTTTCCCGCTGATTTTTATGTCCTTAACATAGAAGGTGAGACAACCTCTTCTCGATCTCCCCTAATTCTAGGAATATCATTCCTCTTAACAGTACGAACTAATATTTATGTCCATGTGGGAATCCTATCCATGGAATTTGGTGATCAACTGGTCAAGTTCAATATCTTTCAAGCCATGCGATACCCATCAAAGGATCACTCTACATTCTCAATCCATGCTTCTAAGGACACTTCTAAGAGTCAATTGAACTCCATTACATCATGTTCATCATGTTCTAATGAGAAAGGATCTTGTGATATTTTCACCATGATTAACCAAGTCATAAATGTGGATGTTAATGGTGACCTCTCATTCATAGACTCCATAAATATAGAGGATCTTGAAAATTATCTTGAATCCCATCTCAACTTTGATCTATAATATTCCACCTTAGATATTTTTGAGGAAAATGAATCAAAAAAAACTGAAATCCCTTCCTCCATTCTTAGGTGGTTTAGCTCACAAATGAATGATGAGACCGATCTGAAACCTCTTCCTACACACCTGAAATATTCATTCCTTTTTCACGATCACTCTTATCCTGACATTGTCTCTATCACGCTTACTGAAACTAGAGAGTCCAAACTTGTTCAGGTATTAGAGTAAAACAAAAATTCCTTAGTTTGGAACCTAGATGACATACCAGGAATCAACCCTTCTCTTTTCATGAAATATATCCATATTGAAGAGTCATCCAAACCAATCAGAAAACCAAAAAGAAGAATCAATCCCCTCATCCTTTAGGTATTTAGGGAAGAGATCACCAAGCTTATTCAAAATGTTATTATCTAACCAATTTTCAATAGTGAATGTGTTAGTACAATTCAAGTGGTTCCTAAAGGGGGGATAACTGTTGTCATAAATGAACATGGATAGGTGGTCACAACTCAGGTGAAAAATAAATGGTGTGTATGCATCGATTATCAGAAATTTAATGCTGAAACACAAAAAAGATCACTACCCTCTTCCATTTCTTGATAAAAGTCTAGAACAATTAGAAAAAAAGTCACATTATTGGTTTCTTGATGAAAACATCGACTACTTACAAATCCCAATCACACCTCAAGACCAAGAAAAGACTACATTCACTTTCCCCTTTAGAACATATTCCTATAGAAGAATGCATTTTGGCCTTTGCAGTGCTCCTACATCATTCTATAGGTGTATGATGAGTATCTTTTTTGAAGTCATTGATCATTTCATGGAGTAATTCATGGATGAATTTACCATTTATGATGATTTATTTGAATCCTTCTTGCATTAACTCTCTCTAGTCCTTCAAAAGTGTGTCAAATGTAACCTTGTACTGAATTATGAAAAATTTAACTTCATGGTTACTAATGGGATTGTTCTAGGGAACATAATTTCACAAGATGGCATTCAAGTTGATCATTACAAAATTGAGGTGATCTAATCCCTTCCTGAACCCACAACAGTTAGACACATCCATTCATTCCTTGGTCATGTCAATTTCTATTGGTGATTCATCCATTAATTTAGTGGGATTTCCCTCCCACTCGCTCATATACTCTACAATGATGTTACATTCTATTTTGATGAGGCTTTCAAGAGAGACAACATTGAACTCAAAACTATTCTTACATCTTCCCCAATAATCCAACCCCCAGATTTGTCCATACCCTTTGAATTGATGTGTGACACTTTTAATAGAGTTATTGGGTTCGTACATGGTCAAATAAGAGAAAATATTCCTCATGTCATCTATTATGCCTCAAAAACATTAGATGAAACTCAATATCACTACACAGTGACTGAAACAGAACTTTTAGCAGTGGTTTTTACCTTGGATAAATTCTATCCCTATCTCATTGGTTCCAAAATCATCATTTTTACAGACCATTCAACTTTAAAGTTCTTACTTAAGAAAATTTATTCCAAACCTAGGCTAATAAGATGGATATTAATGATCCAAGAGTTTTACATTGTGATTAAAATAGACCTGTAAACGAAAAACATGTGGCTGATCACCTGAGTAGAATTTCTTATTCTTATCATTCTAA
This sequence comes from Viscum album, assembly GCA_963277665.1. Classification (NCBI taxonomy): domain Eukaryota; kingdom Viridiplantae; phylum Streptophyta; class Magnoliopsida; order Santalales; family Viscaceae; genus Viscum; species Viscum album. The sequence continues at coordinate 1,224,139,537 of OY728127.1, read as the reverse complement.
AATAATTGATCCTGAATTTCCAACTAAACACTTCTCATCTATCACTCCAAAGTTACCATGGTATTCCCCAATTGTGAACTACTTGGTTTCTGGTTTTTTAATGAAAATGTTTCAAAAGAACAAAAAGTGAAGTTGAAAAGTAATTCAAAATTCTATTTTTGGGAAGATAATAAACTTTGGAAAACTAGGGATAACATGGTAATTAGGATATGTGTTGATTAATATGAACATTATTCCATTTTATAATTATGTCACTCAATGCCTGGTGGTGGCCACTTTGGACCACAAAGGACATCCCAAAGGGTCCTTGACTCATAATTCTTCTAGCCTTCACTCCTCAAGGACTCACATGATTTCTGTAAATCATGTACAACTTGCCAAAAGTTTGTAACAATTTCTAAAATAAATTAAATTCACCAAAATACCTTAATTTTTTTAGATCTTTGTTTTTTTGGGCATAGATTTCATGGGACCATTTCCACCCTCCAATGTATTCTCATACATTCTTTTTGTAGTCAATTATATTTCTAGGTGGGTTGAGCCCAAAACCAATAGTAAGGATGATGCACATACTCTTATTGAGTTCCTAAAAACCCATATTTTACATTGATTTGGAACACTGTGTGCCTTGGTAAGTGACTTAGGAACTCATTTCTATAATCAAACCATGGAATCTCTTTTGAAAAAGAATGAATTTATACGTAAAACTTCAACTGCTTATCACCCCCAAAAAAATGGAATGGTTAAACTTTATAATAGAGAAGTGAAAAGAGTTCTTGAGAGAATTGTAAATCCCACTAGAAAATACTGGCCTGAAATACTTGGTGAAGTGATTTGGTCTTATCGAATTGCCAATAAAACACCCATTGGGATGTCTCCATTTAGGCTAGTTTTTTGGTAAAGCATGTAAATTACTAGATGAAATTCAACATAAGTAATTTTGGGGCTATTATAACTTGTAATTTTGATTGTGAAAAATCTATAAAAGAGAGATTATTGAAGTTGAATGAATTAGAGGACCTTCTACTAGATTCTTATGAGAATTCCAATATCTACAAAGAAAAGGCTAAGGCACTCTATGAAAAACACATCATGTGAAAGGTATTCCATGAAGGTTAAAATGTAATGCTCTTCAACTCTCGATTCCATCTTCACCCAGGTAAGATTAATTATCATTGGGAAGATCCTTTTATTATTAGTAATGTTTACCCATTTAGTGCAACACACGTCCAAGACCCCACTTCCAAAAAGAAATTAATGGTTAATGGACATTGGTTAAACCATCACCATGAGAGGAAACACATCTCGAGAACCACATCAACTTCCATTAAATCCCCCACTACTTCACAGACCCACCACTGGATGGAGATAGAGACCCAAAAAATCTAAACCAGGGGCGCCTCTTTCCCTTTAACTCCCCTACCTCTCTTCTTCTCTTTATATATTTATTCTTCTTCATCTCTTGTTATCATTTTTTACCACTTTCTTCATCAAAATTTTTTCCTATTTCTCTTTTTTGTGGGTGTGTATTTTTAAAAACACTAAAAAACTATAAAAAATAAAAAAAGAGTCCTAATTACTCACCATTCAGTTTTGAAATTTTGTCCAACCATTTTAGGGAGTACAATAACTTGTTTTCATCTCAAATATTTTTTATTTTCATCATAAATATGAATAAATAATTTGGGGTCAAGAATAATAAATTTGGAATCCTATATTTTTATTTAGAAAATGATTCTTCCCCAACCATGAGGAATAAAAACATCTTTCATGCCAAGGATACTTATTGCCATCTTTTAAAAATGTGTATTTTTCACCCCTAATTCTAAGTCTTGAGTTTGTGGATCTTCAAGATGAATTTACTATTTAGTGTACATTAAAATGATAGATGTATTTTTTGTAGCCACATTGGAACTAAAATATCCAAATATACTCCCATTAACCTTACATTAATCACCCTTTTGAAATCACCTTTGAGCCTATGAATACTTTTTTTATAGCCACATTAGAATCCCAATAACTTTTCCCTCCCAACATATTAATGGATTTTCATTGCATAATTTATTGAAATTTAATTGTGGGGGAGTGGATTTAATTTTGGGTACCATTTCCTTGTTTTCCACATGTCATCATATTCTTGAGGCCAAGAACCTATTTAATTGTGGGGGAGAGGTTTTCATTTGGTGAGTTTTGGTAATAGATTAACATTTTTTTAATTTTGTACATGTTATTGAAAAGTGTTCAAAAAATAAAAAAAATAAAAAAGAATGGGTTGTGTCTTGGGTGGTTCAAAAATCACTCTTCTTTAACCTTTGATATTGTTATAACTATTACAATTAGTGTCGTGAGGGGATCAAATATGGGTTGATATGTTAGTGTGATATTTTTATCAAGTTCAACTTTTAGAAAAAAAGTAGAAAAGAAAAAAAACACTTATGTCATTGGCAGAAGTTTTGTGTTTTTTAAATATTTCATATTTTCATCCCCTTCCAATTTCTATCCTATTTTGTGTCTTCCTCCACACAATCATTCCTTTGTAAATATATTTTTCCATTTCATTTCATGTTTCATTTCAAAAATATTGTACATTATTTTCCCCATGCTGGTGTTTTACCCCTTTTTCACTCTTTTGTACACTATATTCCTACCAACCATTAGCCACTAAAAACCCTAAAAATAAAAGACCACTTAATTCTTATGCACTTTATGATAGGGGATGTAAGATGAGATCTCTTTCAAACTCTAATATTTTCACTTTTGGTTGGTGAATGAGTGAACCTCCATAAAAAGTTTTCATAATCCTGAGAGGAGTATTCTTTGAGTGCCTAAATTTTCCATTTCTAATTTTGAGCATGAAAAATGAATTTTTTTTTGGAAAATTATTTTCATAAAAAAAATTATGGAATTATTTATGGATGATTTAACTAGTCTAGACCCCCTGATTAGAGAAAACAAAATTTTAATATTTTTTGGTGAGTGAAAATGATTTAGTTATATTTTTATATTTGTTGTGCATGAGGACATGAATAAGACTAAGTGGGGAGGTTTATTTTATTCATTTATTCATAAATTTTTTTTACACACTTTACTTATTTTCAATGAAAAGTTCATAATTGGTGTGAAATACTCATGTTTAAATATTAAATACAATTTTTTAGCATTATTTATATTAATCCAAATTCGAGTCTATTTACTATTTTAATTATAAATATCACCCTATCAAAATTGTGTGATTATTGTTTTTTAGGGTTCCTAATCCAATTTACTAAAAATAATTAAATTGGATCTTGGGTAAATTTTTCTATTTGAAGGGTCATATGGTCCTTACAAGAAGGCCCAAAGAATTTATCAAAGAAATTAGACCAGCCATGATGATTGAATTTGTGGGATCAATAAATAATCCAAAATTTCATTAAACTCATGAATATATTTTTTAACATACAATAGAATCATGGATAAAAAATTTTAAGTCCAACTCTACCAAAAATGGTCTCAACTGATGCTTTGAAGTCAAACCCACCATTCTGTCTAGGAAATAAAAATAGCTCACCATTCATGACTTTTCTCCCAATACAATGGTCCAATTGAGCTGAGTTTTTGTGGTGTTAAATATAAGATATAGGAATAAAAAAATTTATTAGAAATATTTTGGATTATATGGCATATTCCTCAAGACCAAACACTTGTTTAGGCGTGTTAATGGTATTGGGAGAGGTGTGCCTACAAGATAAATCAGGTTACAATATGTTCTAGATTATTCAATGGTCTCCAAGGTACTCCCATGTTCCCCAAACACTTGTTTATCTATGGTGTATAATTTAGGTGCCTCGGCCGGTTTGGTATCTAGTGTTGTGTTTACCATTTCCCTTGTTGTGTGATTGTTGTTACTACTTTCTTGTATAGTGTACTTCTTTGTTAAAGGTGGATAAATGGGTTATTAGATGTTTTATAGAAAAATGTTTTAATAATGTTTTACTCCACTTCCGATATGGCATGGGAACCTAGCATAACTAGAGGATTTTTTGAGAAAATTTACTGCACTAGTTTAGATTACACTCTGGCTAGTGACCCTTAGTATGGAACTTGCTCTTCTTTGGGGTTATACCCCTCAGTTATGCTAGGTGGGGTAAGACCAAGCATTTGGGTGGGTTGAAGGAGTTAGGTGAGGCACACCTACAAGATGAATCAGGTTCTAGTTTGTTCTAGATTATCTACTAAGCTCTTAGGTACTCCCATATTCCCTTGATATTTGTTTATCTATGGTGGATAATTTAGGTGCCTCATCTGGTTTGGTCTTCGGTGTTGTGTTTACCATTTCCCTTGTTGTGTGATTGTTTCTACGACTTTATTGTATGGTTTAATTCTTTGCTAAAGGTGGATAAATTAGTTTTTAGGTGTTTATGGAAAAATATTAAGAATTTTTTGCCCCTTCTTTCCTTTTTTAATAAAAACACCACCTCTCTTTTTCTTTCCTTAAATGTTAAAGCCTCAATCCCTTGGAAAAAGAAATGTGTTTTAAATGAAAAGGGAAATGGAACTTTGTTTGTTTTAAAAGGGAATTTGTGAAAACCCTATTTTTATATTTTGTATTTCAAAGATGAAATTGATGAATCTTTTGTTTAAATGAAATGATTTGGGAATAGATTTCTTGGGCATGCCTACTGAGTTTTTATACTCACGCCTATACTTATTGTTTTTAGCCTCAGGTGAAGGTTCCATTTTGTCTCGATCATAATGGGATATGTTTTTATTTGGTATCAAAGAGTGACATACGGGGTCACATGGAGACTTGGTAGTCATTAGGTTTGGTTTGGTTTGGTTTTTAGTTTGTGTTCGGTTGTTTATCGGTTTCCTTATTTATTTATTTTGGGTTGATCTTTTCTTCTTCCGCTATATTTTTTATTTAGATTGGGAAAAATCATTCCCATCATTACTCTGTTGATGTCCTTGGTGCTTGTCGCCATCCTGGGAGGATAGGGAAAACCTCTTGGGTCTTGTCGCGGGCCGACTCGGGTGGTCAGTTCAGGGTCGACCTAGGTTGGTTTGTGACAGTCTGATTTCCAAATTTTCAATACACTTTCTTTGTCTAGAGCAACTTCTTATAATATAAGTTATTAACTTTTAGAAACACATCTTTTACCTGATTTACAAAAACATTCTTTTACAAAAATTTAGTTGTTAATAAAAAATAAAACTTTGTTAAAACAAAACATCATAAAGGATATTCAAGGTCCCCTCATGCCTCACATGTCTCTCTCTTATCTTATATCTATTATTCATTTTATTATTATTTTTTAAAACTTATCACTTCAATATCTCATGAAATATTGATCATATTGATGTTTCATCAGTTCCTTTGGATTCGTCTCAATGAGTAGAAATGTATTTCTAAGTTTTTCTTGAAGGTGGTGAGGTATTTTTCCCAAATTTAATTTAATCATTCCTTTTCCAAGTTTCAAAATATTGAATATGATAATAATTCTAAATATTTTCAAATCGGGAATAGTACTAGGATTTGGTGGTGCAATTGAACTCAAAAGTCAACCCTTATCATCAAATCACTATTGCACATAAGGTAAGAAGTTCCTTACCTATTGGGATCTTGTTTAAACATGTTTCTATGTTATATTTTATGTGTTGGAATAATTGATATTTGTGCTTGATTATGATTTCAAGTGGGTGTGGGGGGGGGCCATGAGACCCATTTTGATTCCATGAGTGATATTAGAGTATCATTTTCCATGTTTGATTGTTATCGCATGATGTTATGTTTTCTACTTTATTTCTCATGATGATATATTATGATATGTTTTTCATTGTATTTTCTACCTTGTATTTATGTTACCTTTCTTTGTTGGTACTGTTCTTGGTGCTCGGGATAGGTGGACCATTGTGACATGTTTATAACTTAGAGGGGGAGTGTTCTTGACTTGAGATGATGGAAACAATGGACCTAAGCACAGGGTGGAGATATGATAATACCATGGTGTCGTCTTGAGTATGCACTTAGGGCGCTAGAATCCAAGTATTGGGTTGCTCAACATCTAGTTGATTTGTGAGTAATTCACTTGATGCCTAGTTGATTTTCAAGTAGTATTCTTGATGTCTAGCTGATTTTTGAGTGGAACATTTGATTCCTAGATGTCGAGTATCATGTCATACTTAAGGCCTTGGGTGAACCAAGTCACATGTACACATGATGTTATGTGGCTTTCAAGAAACAAATACACTATCCTGGTGGTGATTTTGGTTGCTTCTAACATATTTTGTTATCCTTCCATCATGGAGTTGAATCGGGTACAGTCGGGGGGGTGTGGCGGCTTGGATAGTGCATGACTGTTTAGTTTTGAATTATATGTTTATTTTCTTGTCACACATTTAGGATTATTATGGCATGCACTTGTATACTTGATCACACTTGGTTAAGGAAACATTGTTGGTGCCCTAATAAGTCTTTTGATCTCACCCTACTTGGACATTTCATGTGCTTGTAGATTTCAAAAGGCATCCAGTGAAGGGTAAGGGCCCCATGGTGGATGGATGAGCAGAGGAACACGAAGCTATTAGCAGGCCAAGATGGACTATAGAGGACCTGTTGTTTATTTATTTATTTTATCTGTTGCTTTGTACACTGGACAAGCTTTCCAATTTGGAAACCATTTATTTGTATGACATGTTTAGTTCAGTTTCTACATGTACTCTGATTATGTTTATTATTATACTTTTGTTATTTATTTCTCTTGTACACTCTGGCAGGGGGTATAGTCTCCCCATGGTTCCATTTGTGACCCTCACTAGTATTCGACAACCTATTACGTATGGGGAGGCATGCATGAGGTTATGTTGCATTCTTTCTTGGACATGGTGGTTTGGGTCGAGATGTTACACAATCACAACTTACCTCACATTGAATTTTATGTCACTCTTCACTCAAGATAAATTTAATATGGATTTATGCTCATACTTGGAAAGTGTATGTAACACCATATTCTTGTGAAAATTCTCATCTATCCACGCTATGAGACATAAAAATATTTTTAATCATGAGGACTTGTCAAGGTGAATTCAGTGGATAAGGTTTTGTGGATAAAAACATTTAAAATTTTAATGATGAAAGAGGATGTTTAACTCTTAAGTACAATCACATGAATATTTAGGTTAAAACACATTAAAGGTCATACTAAATTCCCCTTACAAATTTGAAACAACCCCACCCCCTTTATGACATGGACTATGAGTCAAACGGTGAATGTAATGAAGGAAGTCATCATAATTCCCCATTTTTCAATTATTTTCATTTTTTATTGTCTTTTTTCATTTTTTTTCATGGAATATGAGATTAAAATTGAATATTATATATGAATGAAAATTCATGACCTTGATTTTTGAGAGGTACATGAGTCAAAAAAGTAATCATAATGAAAATTTTGATCTTATCCCCATTTTTCTCTTTTTCTCTTTTTTCATTCTTATTTTTTTTAAAGAAAAGGGATGATACAAATAAAGAACAAAGAAATAATGAATCGTGGTAAATTATATATCTATATCCACTAGCCAAAATAATGACACACAACTCACACCACCCAACAATGAAGTACATCCCAAATAATATACATGAAAGTCCCTTCCCCCACACTAAAACTTGAAATATCCATTCAAAAATATTAAAAGTGAAGATGGGTAAGGAAAAATCAGCTTTTAATGTGTCTTAAACATATAAGTAAATGAATGGGTTATAAGGGATAAAAAGGTAGCTATAAAGGTAGGTATCAAGTTAAAATATGGATTGAAAAAAATTACTTAATCATTTTAGAAACACTTTATGAAATTCAAATCTTTGAAAGAGAAAAATCACAAGTTCTAAATCACACACAAAATCGAAGTTTCTCTCAAAAAAGTGTGGGTATTATGAAGAATATGACAAAATGGTTTAGAATAACTCACAAAATAAGGAAAATAATTTTGATTCAATGTTTCATGGCCATGGATTTCAAAAATTGGAAAAATAATAAAAAATGATTGAAAATAAAATTCTAGGGAAATGTTTCAATATCAACAATCATTTAAAATCCATTTCTTCAAAAAAAACCCTACCAAAATCAATTAATTTGTGAAATATGATAGAGAATATTCTTTGAAGCTCAAAGTTCCTAAAAATGAAAAAGAAAAAAATAAAACACATAGAAACACCTAAGAAGGTTGTCACTCCCCCCACACTTAAATTTCACTACCCTTTATTTAATCTAAACAAAATAGAAATATAAGGAATGAAATCCCAATGAGAATGAAATACATGTTAGATTTTATTCTTTAGTGGAAAGCCTAAGTTAAGCTCCTAGTTTCTACCACTTTAAAAATATAATAAATCAATAAAGAAGATGAAATATAAGAAAAATAAAGAAAAATAAAGAGAAAGTGAAAAAGATGATAGATCTTGAGTGAAACCCCCAAATAGGTGCTAGGTTTTTACTGCCCCTAGTCACACGGTTCTAGAATTGTATCCCTAATCAGATAGTGGATGTGTTTTCTTTGAGATGAATCACCACATGTTATTTATCCTAACATCCATAAGAGGGTTTCAAGAGTGGGAAATCCTGAAGAAAAGAAAAATTATCCCAACCCCCATAAGAGAATAAAGAGATAATTTGAGGTGAATATTGGGAGTGAAAATATGATAGGGGTGCTCCCTATTGATTATATAAGTTGATATAGAAGAGGTATTAGCATCACCATGATCTCATCTAACTCTTCTTTATATGCCACTACTTGTGTGGTTAATTCCCTAACATGAATGTCCAGGTTCAGTTCTATAATGTTATCTCATAAATTTTAGAAAAGTAGAAGTTTGAAAAATATTCATATTTTATAATATTAAAACATGAAGAATCGATAGAAAAATTTTCCTCTTCAAGTAAGAAAACTTAAAAATTGATCTCTTATGATAGGGTCACTAGAAACTCTATCTCAGTAGGTGCACCTTCATCATCCTCTTCCAAAGTAAGAGAGAGGTAGAGAGGTGATGATTTTTCATTATCACATATGGAAGAATCACTTACCTTTTCAAGTTCTATAAAATGTGACCAATACTCATCCAAATCATCTTGATATCCCACAAGTACATCAGCTAACATGTTTTCTTCAAGAATCACCTCCCAAAATGGTCAAGAGAGGTTTAATGGATCTTTAATCAATTCCTTATTAGCCTCCCCAAGTTCTTCAACTTAAAAAATTAGTAGGGATACTTCTTCCTCTACCAATTCTGGTTCTTGCCCCAATTACTTATCTTGATATGCATAAACATATTTAGTTATCTATTCAATTTTTATCTTTAGGTTGTATATGTCCTCTTAATTCCTTAAATCTGGGATTTTATTTTGTTTTGAATCTCTTCTTCTTATGGTGCCTGATAGTAGTTTGTCCATGCATTAATATTACAATTTGAATACATCATGAACAAAGATTTTTTTTGAAATTTAAGATTTTTTGTGTTTTTTAATAAAAAATAGTGTGTGAAAACATTATGCCTCCCCAAAAATGGCACCAAATTGATGAGTGAGATTTTTCATGAATCACACCTTAATAAATTCTTATTACCTATAAATGAAATATAATATATGCCCAAAGTCGATCTCGAGGAGGCCATTCACACAACACTAGTTTGTTATTGTCGCTATTATATTCTAAATCATAGATTTATAATAATATAATAATATAAGACAGGTATTTTTGAAATTAATATGATATATCATTGTTCATTAAAATATTCCCGATACTCAATTCAATGTAGTGATCAAGAACTGTCATGATACACCCTCTCATTTGAATTTTTAGTACCCCACATTGAGATCTCAATATTCAGGGAAATAAACTTCATAAATTTGGCTAGGAGATCTCTTTACTGACCATCACTACCCAATCCATACTCCATTGTATGCATGACTTAAACATTGAAGAGAAGGATGATATATGAATGAGAAGAAGAAATCAGGTGATAGAGAAAAGGGGGAAATCGCTCACCCTAATTGATTTAAACATCGAAAAAATTCTCATACACTAGTAGAAATATAGGATTTAGCATCAGTATTTTGACATCATTTTTTTATAAACTGATGTTAAAAGTAATGGGGAAAACTTTTAACATCATTTTTGAAAAAACTGATGTTAAAATGTCTTTGATATTACTTTTAACATCGATTTTCATAAAAATCAGTGTTAAATGTTATTAAAAAAATTAACATCGGTTTTAATGAATATCGACATTAAAAGTAATATCGAAGACTTTTAACATCGGTTTCTAAAAAAGTATATATTAAAATCTAACTATTTAATGTTGGTTTTCAAGAAAATCGATGTTAAAATTCCTTTAAAAATATATCAACAACCCAGATCCTTATTTTTCTTTCACTCAAAACTCTCTCTCTCGACCAACTCTCAACTAACGATAACACCTGACGGCTTCGATGACTGATTCACGCTCAAATTTACCCAAGAGAAGAAGGTAGAACGGTCCTTGTATTCTAGCTTGGGTTGTCGAATCCTCAGAGACCTAAGAAGTAACCTACAGACACGTACATTATATGGACTTTTTTGGCTATGAAGTGGCCAACTTGGGTTGATTTAAGATGGTTTTAAAGGATCACTAATAGATTTAAGTTAATTCAAATTAAGGTAATGAGTTGATCCTAGGTTATCGCTCGGGGTGGATTGGATGAAATTCTTTTTCAACTATTTCAATTTCTTATATTTGAGATGGGTTAATTTAAGAGGATCAAACAACATCCTCACTCACTAGTTTAATAACTAAAAACTTTAATACTGATCACCTATACACTTGAAGGATCAATGTTTTCAGCACTTCAAGGTAAAGGTTCGTATTAGCACTTGAAGTGTGTGCCCTTAAATTCAACAAGGACGATGGAGTTTAAAAATCATCAAATAAAAATCTCAATTAAAAGAAGTGTTTAGACATTAATGGGGTGATAAATAAAATCCAATCCAGCCACTTTCCACTACCTTAGATCAACCCATAAGTGGGTTGGACCTCCATTTATTCTAGGGTTTCAATAGAAGCAGAAAGTAGACTCGTGAGGGGGGAAATTGAGAAGTAAAAAAAACACACAAAAAAAAGAAAATGATCACTCCACCATTGTGTGAATAATTTCACAATGTTTGGTGTGAATAAATTCACACCTTGAGGCAACAGTATCAAAGTGATATAGATAAGAATAGAATAATTGTAAGAAGAACTTTTATTAAGAAACTAGAATGAATTAAAACAACTTACATGTGAAGGAAGAACGTTACAAAGACCAATTGGCAGCATAACATTAAGATGAAAACAAAGATCAAAGATGATAAACTCTTCCACCACCACTTCCTTAAATAGGCATTTTGGGAGACTTGGGTCGATCCTCCAATAGTACAAATCATCCTACTTGATTATGGTAGGCCTAGGGTGGTGGAAAGCTTGTGGAACTTGGACTTTTCCACACTTGAACCGAGGTGGCAGTCAGCTTTCATCCACCAAATAGGAGCGCTTGGAAGACATTCTAGATGGATGAATCAGAGTGGTCCATAGAATAAGAAAATGGATCCCCGGATGTCTTCTAACATCCTGTAAAATTTGGGCACATTTTAAGTTTTTTATTCAGAGATATGATCATATTGGTAGGATTTTTTCTGGGCCGCAGAATCTGGCCCAGAATTTTATCTTCAAATTGGGTCACCTTAATGACCACCATGGAAGCCTAATTAGCACTAGATCCTGAAGAATTATTTGTTACTATACATGTATTCTAGCATACCACAAAATTTTGGCTTCATTTGGCTTGTATGTTGGGCCCCACATTCTCATCAGTGGGCTGGTGTCCAATCTGACTTCTTCAGAATTGTTTCCTTTCATCACAAAATATCCTCATATTCTTCCATGAATTATCCATTGATCCCTAAATGAAACATGTTCATATTGAAGTTTAGATCAATTTCCCAAAATATCAAATTAAAATATGGATAATTACATTCCTTAAAATCAGATGAATCATTGGGTACTTTAAATGATGTTAAAAAATGTACCACATAATAGTGCATTTTAAGAAGGAATTACAATCATAATGTGAAATGATGTTCAAAGTGTAAAATGCACTAAAATGGTGTTTATGAATAATAAATCACATGAATATTATATATATTAACAATGAATATTATCCTCATTTAGTGTCTAATCAATGACTCTTAACGACCTTTTATTATCTATTCCAATTGATTTTTATCCACTTTTCATGTTCTTTCTCTTGAATATTCCAACCTTCATTCTCATTTCACAATCCTTGAGCTATTATAATTGACACACAACCATGATTTGAGGTTTTTGTTGGTTCTTTTTTTTACTTCTTTTTTTCACTCATTTTTCTTTAATCTTGCAGAATTCACTCTGTTGTCACAGACTTTGATTGATTTTATCAAATTTTAGAGGTATTTTTCATTATCGAATTCCAAAATTTGAAAGTTTTTTTTATTTTTGAAAATAAATTATGTATAATTGTTTGTTATCATATTTTTTTGTAAGTTATTATATGTTTTTATTTTTAACTATTTATTATGATAATTGCTTCACTACTACAAAAATGGCCTATATTAGTGCTAAAAAAGCACTGTAAAGCTTAGCGCTGATATAGGGGGGTCCCTTTTATCAGTGCTCTGAAAAGAGTTGATAAAGGCCCCTTTTATGAGTGCTAAAAAAAGCACTGATAAAGTGGTCTTTTATCAGCGCTTTTTTTAGCACTGATAAAAGGGGCCTTTATCAGCGCTTTTCGGAGCACTGATAAAGGTCAAAAAAATTAAAAAAATAACAAAAATTTAAAATAAATTGGGTGCATTTTATCAGTGCTTCACACCCCCTTTTATCAGTGCTAGGAGGTCTCCTGCACGCAGCCCTTCTTGCGCATACCCCCCCCCCCCTTTTATCAGCGCTAGGAGGTCTCCCACGCACAGCCCTTCCCGCGCATCCTCCCTCATACGCGCGCACCCCATTCGCTTCCACCCGAACTCGAACTCAGAACCTCCCCACTTTCGCAGCTGCACCTTTACCACTAATCCATTTCATTTTGTTCTCTATTTAATGATATATCTATATATATATAGTTATATTTATTCATATATTGATATAGATTCATATTAATATAAATATATTTATTCATATATTAGTATATATATATTAATTCGTATATTAATATATTTATATATATATATTTAGATATAATTTTGTATATGTATATTTATTTGTATATTAATATATACATATAAGATTAGTTTTAAATACATTTATGAAAAAATATGTTTTTTATGTGTTTATAAATAAATAAATACATACATACATACATAGATATATACAACACACATACATAGATATATACAACACACAGACACACACAGAGACACACACACACAAACACATTTATATTTACGAATAAATAGATATATATGTGTATTTGAAAAGCCATAGAATGTACATATAAGATTTGTTTTAAATACATTTATGAAAAAATATGTTTTTTATGTGTGTTTATAAGTAATTAAATAAATAAATACATACATACATATATACAACACACAAACACACACATAGACACCCACACACACAGACACATATATATTTACGAATAAATACATATATATGTGTATTTGAAAAACCATAAAATGTTAAAATGACCATAACATATAATCTAGAATTCCGTTTCAAAGCCACAACCAGTCAAATAGAAGAAAATGAAACAATCTTCGATATGATATGTGGTACAGGCCTAACGGACATCCGGATCAGAAGTTATACCTGTTTGAATGTTAACAAATCAGGGTACCCTGACTAAAAACTCAGTTTTGGAGGCCTTCTGGGCCTCTTTTGTCCTCGAAAAACCTTTTACCTAGGTTCCCCCAGGTCGTAGTGACATAGAGCTCGTCACAGGCTTCGATTTTATATGTGGTAGAGCTCAAACGGACACTCGGATCAAAAGTTATGGCCATTTGAAGTTTGAGTTGCGTTTTCCACATATTTTGGATCTTATTTTTTTTTTAGTCTTCAAATTGTTATTAAATGTTTTTTAATCAATAATAAATAGAAAATTGTTAATTAATAATATTTTTTAAAATATTTTGAAGCCATTTTCACTAAATTTTATATATATTGAATTTAATAGTCTATTTATACGTATCTAGAACATATTTAAAAAATATATATTGTATTTATATCAATATAAATATACTTATATAAGAATAATTTTTTTTCAGATTTTTTTTTGAAATATAAAATTTTTCAGCGCTGATAAAGGGGTAGCGCTTCCCTTGCCAGTTTTTGGCGTAGTGCTTGTTATAATAATTGTTTATAATATATTTTTCATAACTATTTATATAATTGTTTGTAATTTATTTATGTATAAATATTTTTATAATTGTTCATAAATTTTTTTTATAATTGTTTATTATGATAATTTTTTGTAAGTTATTTTTGTAAAAAATTTTGTATAATATTTTGCATAATTGTTTGTATAATTGTTAGGAATTCATGAGCTATTTTACATAATTGTTTGTAAGTTATTTTTTTATGTTTAATTATTTGTTATGATGATTTTTTGTAAGATAATTTATTTATAATTATTTTTTATGATAACTTTTTGTTATTTATTATATGTTTTTATGTTTTATAAATTATGTATAAGTGTTTGTAAGTTATTTTTTATTTTTGAAGATAAATCACGTATAATTTTTTAAAGATAAATTATGTATGATTTTTTTTAAGATAAATTATGTATAATATGTTTTTATCATTATGTATAGTTGTTTGTCAAGATAAAATGGTTATCAATAATTGATTATTTTGATCATATGTTAATATGTTTAAAATTTTTCTATTTTTTATATATTTGTAAATGTTTATATGTGTTAATATATTCACATTTTATATTGTGATCTTAGGTATTTAATGGATCATAATTGGATAAATTTATGAAGAACCATTAATGGATATAAAAATGATTTGATGATTTCTTTGAATTTTCTAAATGAAAACTTCAAAAAAATATTTGATTTTATGTCCATGTGTGAAGTGTTTTAATATGAGAAAGTTAAATTCTAGAAAAATCAAGGATCATCTCATTTGTTATGGTTTTATCTATAATTATAAATTTTGGATCTGGCATTGTGAAATAACCGAAAATTCAATATCTATTTTTGCTGAAAATATTCATAATGAGACAAAGGACTGTATTGAAGAATTAATTCATGATGTAGGCATTGAAACCATCTAAAAAAAATTGTTGAATGATTTTATAGTGATTCTAAGAAACCATTATTCTTAGGTTACACTAAATATATAGTGTTATTAGAAATTCTGAGATTAGTTAACTTGAAATTAAGAAATTGGTGGAGTGATAAAAGTTTATCCAAGTTGCTTGAAATTTTAAAAGAGCTACTTACAGAAGGCAACGAGCTTCCAGATTCCAATTATGAGGTAAAAAAAATATTGTGCCCAATGAGATTGGGTTATAAAAAGATACATGTTTTCCCCAATGATTGTGTTTTGTATATGAAGGAATATGAATGTTTATAAAAATTTCCTAAATGTGGGACATCACTCTATAAGATGGATGAAAAATTCAACTCTGGTTCATTCTTAGGTACTGGAATCAATCTCCTACTAAAACAATTTGGTAACTTCCAATAATTCCTTCCAATAATCTAAATAATTCAAATTTGATTCATTCTTAGGTACCAGAATCAAACCTCCCGCTAAATCAATTTAGTACTTTCCAATAATTCCTTGTTTGAAGTGACTATTTTCAAATTAAATTGATACAAAAAAAGTTAAGATGACATACAAACGAGCACATCTTTGATGGTAACATACATCACCATGTTGATTCGCCATAGTGGAAGAGATTTGATAAACAATTTCCAAATTTTTTAAGTAAAGTTAGAAATATTATAATCAGACTGTACACAGATGGGATGAATTCATATTGAAGCCTCAGCAGCCAATATAGTTTATGGTCTGTTTTATTGGTAATTTACAACTTTTACCCTCAAATATATATAAATAAAAAATATGTTATGATGAGCTTTATTATTTTTGGACCAAAATAGTTGGGAAAAAATATTGATGTGTATCTTTCACCATTGATTGATGATTTGAAACTTCTATGGGAAACATGTGTTACAGTTTTTGATGCATGCAAGAAAGAGTATTTTCTTTTGCGTGTTATGATAATGTTCACTATAAACGAATTTCCTGTATATGGAAACTTATCTAGATACAATGTTAAAGGAAATAAATAATGTCTAATTTGTGAAGAAGAGGCTTCATATTATCAATTACAGAATGGAAGAAAGATAGTGTATATGGGACATCGAAGATTTTTGTGAATTGAATATCCTTATCATGGATTGAAAAAAGCATTAAATGGTTTACATGAATATGATATTCCTCTGCAACCATTTTCAATTGAAGAATATTATGATAGGTTGAAAAATATTGATTTCACATTTATAAATAAAGGAGGTTTTGGTCATCAAAAAAATATATGGAAGAAATAGTCTATCTTTTCTGAACTATCTTATTAGATATTTTTAGAGATAAAACATAACATTGACGTTATGCATTTTGAGAAAAACATATGTGAAAGTTTGATTGGAACTTTTTTAGACATAAAAGGGAATACAAAAGTTGGATTTCATGGTAGATTGAACTTTATATCCATGGTAATAAATTTGGATTTAACTCCCACTATGAAAGGAAACAAAACATATTTACCTCCAACTTTTCACACATTAAGAAAAAGTGAGAAGATTAATTTTTTTTCAATATATTTATGGTATTAAAGTACACAGTGGATATTCTTTAAATGTAATGAAATTAGTTCCATTAAAGGATTATAAATTAATAGGTATGAAATCTCATGAATATCATGTATTGATACAACAACCACTACTAGTCTCACTACATGGTATATTACTGACACCTGTCAGAAAGACTATCATCAGGTTATGTAATTTTTTCAAATCCATTTGTAGTAATTTTTTTGATCCATATTTGTTAGATGTGTTAGAGAATGAAGCTGCTCTTATTCTTTTTCAACTAGAAATGTATTTTCCACTTATATTTTTTGATATAATGGTTCATCTAGTGATTCATCTGGTATGTGAGATAAGAATATATTATCCTATTTATTTATGTTGGATTTATCCTTTTGAGAGATATATGAAAATTTTTAAGGTATGTGTTAAAATTTCTCATCGACCGGAGGCCTCTATTGTTCAAAAATATGTATAATAATAGGTGATTGATTTATGTACTGATTATTTGTATGAAGTGGAGCATATTGGTATCCCTATATCTCAAAACATGAAAGTCAATAGTGAAATTAGAGGTATTTAAGGATTAAAGGTAAAGTTAATTAAATTTGATGAAGTTATATAGGCATATTTATACATTTTGAACAACATAGATGAGGTTCAACCATATATATCATCACATATTATTGAATTAAAGGTATGATATCTGAAAATAAATGAAAAGTGGTTAATGATTGAGCATAAAAGACCTTCGTTTCATGGTTTAAAGAGAAAATCATCACATATATATTTTCATCATAAACATTAAAATGGTTGGTATGGGAATCATCTCTTAATGTGATCACATAATCTAGTTTTTATATTAATGAGTACACATTTTACACAAAAAATCAAGATGATAAAAGTATTGTTCAATATAGTGGGGTAATGGTCATCATTTAAGCACTGTATTTTTTGAGTGCAAAAGATAAAAACCCAATTTCTAAATCAATGACATATTTTTATGTTCTTGAGGATATATGGGAAATTGATTATACTAAATTTCGAGTCACAGTGTTTAAGTGTAACTGGGTTAATAATAGTGGTGTGAAGCATGATGATTATGGGTTTACACTAGTTGATTTAAAAATATTTATATTTAAAGAGGAATTATTTATCATGACGACACATGAAAAGAAAATATTTTATGTCATTAATCAATCGAATGATTAGTGGTTCATCATTTTTCAAGGGAAAAGAATTCATTTGGGTGATGAGGATGATGATGATGTTATAGATTTATATGAGACTTCTTTTTCTATTATGTAATTTCTAGATGAAAACAATGACTATAATGTAGACATGGTCCATGCTATATGAAATGATCATGTTTAAGGGATATGAGAAAACACTAAATTACTCTCCTAATTATTCAGGTAAATATTTATATTTTATTTATTTATTGAAATTTATATGTGTAAAAACTCTATTTTTTTAATTATTGGATGTTTAATTATATATATATTGATTATTTATATGTTTTTTGTGTAAAATTTTATATTCAATAGTTATGGTTAACATTTTTTTATTGAAAAAATAGACATACATCATTTTGGTTTTATTAAATTTACGCATATAAAGACACTTTTTTTGTAACTTTGATATTATAAATGTTTCCATCATTTTAAAATTAATTTTTATATTTAATAGTTTAACTTGCATATTTTTTTTGTTAATAATCATTACATCAATATTTTTTTGAAACTTACACATGTGTGACACTATTTTACTTACATATTTTTGTCATCGTTATTTTTAAATATTCAATTTTTTCTAATAATATAAAGGTACAAAAAATATTCATTACATTTACCTATTTCAATGACAGACATAGAGGTAGAGGAACATTTACTAAGGTATATGTATTTTTTCATATTATTAAATATTCAATAATATAATTATTTAATGAAAGAAAATGTTAAATTACAAAAAATAATTATAGGACTACTGATGTTCCTCCTATGAAGGAGTCTTCTCCTTTTTCTATAGAGAAATCAATTTTTAGAGTTGGTAAACATGAGATTACACATTTACCAAGACTGACACTTGCTCATGGAGACCAGATAATACATACTAATTTTGGTGATAATAATAACCCAACTGGACCAAATGCAACGCAGTTTACCAATTATATCATCATGCAGAGCCGTTACAGGATTAACATTTTATATGTTGATTGGAATTATGTTGAAAATATGGATAAAGAGTAGTTGTGGGAATACATAAGGGTAAAATATATCAATTAATTTATTTTTATCTCATTTTTTAATATTATATATTTTAAATGACTAATATTTAATTTATTCAATTATATATGACATTCAATTTTGAAGAAATGAAAGAAATTAAGAAAAGATTTAGATCTTTAGTAGTGGTTCGATGGAGAGATTTTAAAACAAAATTAACAAAGATTGTGTTTTTGGGAAGTTAGATAATGAAAACCCATGCCTCAAGTGTGGGTTTTTAAATGTAGATACATGGAAGAAATTTGTTGCCAACTGACATGATGAAGCATTTATAGTATGATAAATATTTTATATTATAAAATTTATTATATATTACCTGATTACTTATTAATTATTTTTTATGTAATAGGCCTTCATGAGGTCTCATCAAGATATATAGTTGTAGAACATATACCCTCATACTTTATCATATGAAGGGTATCATTTATTGGAGAATAAAATGATTCCATAAAATTTTGATGCATTAAGAGCTCAATCTAGTAGTGGTTCAGAAGAGGTCTAGTCTGGTCCTCCATCTCTCCCCAATTTCCATGAAAAATGGAAAAGAGTGAGAAAAAAAATAAAAAGTATCTTATAGAGGAATATAAGGAAGTAGGTGACAAAATTATAAGAAATTATTTTTTATTTTCCATGAATGTTTTTATTTTTTAAATTAAAAACACTAATATACCATTTTAATTTTTCATTTTATGATTACCTTCAAGAGAAAGTGACGCAAGGGACTTTTATTCCTGAGGGTAGGATGGATAACCCATTTATTGCTTTAGGAAATCCAGAACACCTCGGTCGTGTAAGAGGATATGAGGCAGGTGTCGGTATTAAGAAAGTATTTGGTCATCAAAGTAAGAAATCAAGAGACCTGGAAATATATTCCTTAAAAGATGAGTTAAAATACCTGAAATAGTCGATAGGAGATCAAATTCAATTAGTTGTGCAGGCTATGTTTGAATAATTGATGAGACAATCATAGCCTGTGTAGATTTCACAACCTACATATCATGCCCAGCCTGCTTACTCAGATCCTCCACCTCCTCGTTTAGACTCAAATTTATATTGTGATTTTTATTCTAGAGATCCCCATATGTGTATTGTAGTGTATAGAGTTATACGTATTTTTGGGGATTATGTACATCACTAACCTATGCAGTTGGGTCAAGTAAGAATATCAGTACATGATATTATTGATCCAACTAATTTAATGCCATTTTCTATTGAGGAGGTTACCAGAGTTGGAGTTTGTATGGGTCATTTTTTAATTTGGCTAGCTAGCATTCCTCGTCATCTGACATATGAGGTGTGCATTGTTTCTTAAATATTATTTACATTTTATTGAAAATAACTTATAATGTTTTATGACAATTAATTTATATAGGATTATATATTTTTTAATGGTTTAGGGTCAAGCCACCTTTATTGAACATAAAAAAAAAGATATAACCACTTTTATCACTGGGAAATAGGAAACCCATTACAAGAAGGAAAAAATGCCTTAAAAATAAAATAAAAAAAGGTAAAAAATATCCTACAAGTCCAAAAGAAACAAAAATCCAATTAGGCATTAGAAAATCTCATCGCCCCCTCAGCGGATAGTATACCAGTGAAATCAATCAAAAAAGTGTGTCACCCCCTCTGCCAAGAATTTTCAGTATGCTGGCGGCACAACGTGGCAGAGCACCTCTCCAACTAACGTAGAAATATAGAGGAGAGACAAATGAAAAGTTCCAACACACCCTTCTCTCTTTCGAGCCTCCCACCCAACAAAGAATGAAATGAACTCTCAACAATGTCAAATAGATGCAACACAAAATAATATTGAAAAACATTGAGCAACTATCACGGAAAGGTACTTGTTTGTCCATCAAAGTGGCGATGCATGGCTGAATGATGGGTGTCATCACACTCATCCCTCTTTCGAGGTCGCCCACCCAATAACACCTGCAAAACACTACACCGCATCCAAATGTAATGAAAAAAACTAGTACCCTCAAAGAAATCTTCTCCATAAGAACACGCCGAACCAAAGAGACCAATGCATAACAGGATGAAATTCTAGGGAATCACTCCAGAGAAGTGCAAAACTAGAAGAAAATCCAACACATGATAAACATAACTGAAACAAATTACATCCAGAACCTCTAGAGCACTATAATCTCTAACTGTTGAAACAGAGTTGAATCCACACCAAGTATCCAAAGAAATCCATCTGAAGTCATACCAAAGCAACCTTCAACTCTCCGAACCAAGGCCAACCCTATTCCTCATGTCCCGCATGTCCTTGAACCAGATCCACCAAGCATCCACCCCCCTAAGATCACAACAACGAAGAAACGATAGAAAATATTAGTTCTAGATAGAGCCAGATCTCATGTGCGGTGGAACGATAACCCAACAACACTATTTGGGCAAAACCACGAAGTCAGCGCTGTTGTAGCCACCATCATCATGATATCGAAGGAGGCGAGATCTAAAGCATAACCAGAAGCAAGGGAGGTGAAGATATATGATGATGTAAGAACAGTCCCATATGGAGGCATGAAATTGGATAATCTGTAGTGAAGATCCATGAAACGAAGTTGAGATAATCTCCAAGAACTCACTGATGATGATCGAACCACCAATCGAGAAAGAAGCAAGGAGATGAGAACCCGCCGTAGAAGAAGCTGAGGGAAACCTTAGAGGAAAGCGCCACTGGGAGAGTACAGTGATATTTTTTATATAGTATTGTCTAAAATCAAAAGAATTAGTCTAAAATGAACAAAAGGTCCAAGAACCAACAACTTCATATACTTATGAGATTTCTTATGGGATAAAAATATTATTCCGGGTTTCTTATTCCTTGGATAATATTTATGAGTTTCAGATGACTTTTGATATATGTGGTAGAGAATTTCCATTAATAATATTCAAAAAATATATCATGGATATGGTTATTTTTTATGAGATCAATGTGTCAGTGTTGTAGTTTTTTTCCATGTAAATAAATTTATGTTTCAATTTTTCTCTCTTTAAATAAAGATGATTTCAAGTGACTTACTATATTAATTATTTAATTAGGTATATACACATGCTTCTTATTAAAAATGATACCAATGGTGTTTATGGTATTATATATTTGGAATACATTTCAATAGTTGTGCAATATGTGAATACTTCTACTAGAGTTACATATATATGTGAGAGATTATCAAATACAAAGATTGAGTGTTGCTTTTTTCCATTTCTTGACGGGTAAGAACACTAAGACAATTATGAACTAATATTTATTATAATGTCATTAATTGTGAACTTTTATATTGTAGAGGTCATTGGATGTTAGGCGTATTCTACCCAAATGAATACACATTATATTTGTTTTGATCTTTATTAGGTGGTGTCCATAAAAAATTTAGCAACTTGTTAGAAAAGTAAGTTTTATTATTTTGTATAAGTTCTTTTTTTTAATTATTATTGTTTATACATGTTTTTTTAGTTAATACATATGAAAATAAAGCTCATGGAAAAAGTTTAACAAAGACCACTTGTCGATAAAGTGGCTAAATACAATCCAATATGTGGAAGTAATGGTAAATATATTTTATATTAGATAATATTTGGTTATATATATATTGGTTTTTAGTTTCAAGTTAATGTTTTATAACCGTAGTTTCATCTTCAGAAAGGAAATGTGGAATGTGGTTATTATGTTTTAAGATTCATGTATGAGATAATCACAATAGGGTCAATGACTGAATTTGATAAGGATAGTTATATTATTTATTTTATGTTTTATATTAAAATATTGTGTTTT
The DNA here is from genome assembly GCA_963277665.1 of Viscum album. Taxonomy (NCBI): domain Eukaryota; kingdom Viridiplantae; phylum Streptophyta; class Magnoliopsida; order Santalales; family Viscaceae; genus Viscum; species Viscum album. Next base: position 1,224,116,623 of record OY728127.1, on the reverse strand, counting down.
TTAATCTTATAACATTCATTATTATTATATATTTTCAATTATGTTGAGTCGTATATGAATGATGAACTTACCCATCTTTGCAATTTGTTTGCAAACTATTTGTTAAGTATGATTGTGATTTAAATTATTAGTTATGTCTATTTTAATTAAAGTTGAAAATGATTATTTAGACAACCATTTTTTCATTAAATTGGTATATTCTATTTATTTTTATAGGGTTTTTATCTTTTGTATAAAGGGTTGTGGATTTATAAAACAATCTCTGCACTACACAAGTCTTAATTTAGAAAGATACATCATGAATACCAAAGGACATGAGTAACCAAACCATGCACTCACATGAGTGAGAGAAAATCAATTACTTAAGGAAACATGAAAATCCTTTAAGTCGTGTAACTCTAGTTTAAAATCAATGTAACATACATAATTAACTTTATAGAAAAATCTAGACATAACAACCAACTTAAACAAATTAAACTTAGACAAGCATATCTCTACCAACATTAAATTGTATATTAAACATATAATAATGTATAGAACAATCAATATAAACAAACTAAAAATCATTCCAATCATTCCTTATTTTATACTAATTGTAAATTTTAATTAAAAATATTTTCTTAAAGTAAATTTTCATAGAACCATAAACAATAAGTTTTTAAATAAGGGAAACATAAAACAAAACTATTGCATACTTTATGTAAAAACTCCTTGAAAATTAGTTTACTAGATATATCAAAATATATTTAAAAACCTTCCATTAATAATTTTGAAACTAAAGTTTCATTTTTATCATTTTTTTTTGTTTTTATAGGTTTCTTGTTTGTAAACTATTTTTTATGTTTGGTTAAATTTTAAAGTATCAAGTATGTATCTTTTAATTTAAGTTTAAAAAATGAGTAATTATACAATCATTTTTTGCTTAAAGTTTGTACGTTCTATTTTTTTAAAGGTTTTAGATGTTTTAGGTATGCATATTTTAATTAAATTTAAATAAATGAGTATTTATACCAATTGTTTTCTTCTTTTAGTTGGTATATTGTGTTTTATTTTATTGGGTTTTTCTTTACTTAAAGTTAGTGTATTAGGAGGAGTATGTAAATCTTTTAGCAAATTGTTAAATAAGTAAGTTGTATTCTTTTTTATAAGTTCTTTATTCTTAATTATTATTGTTTATATGTGTTTTGATAATTGATATACAAAAATACAGGTCATGTAAAAGGTTTAAAATGATAAATTATTGATACATAAGCCAAATAAAATCAACTGCATGAAATTATTGGTAAATATATTTTATATTAGATAATATATGGTTTGTCTTATATATATGTGTTGGTTTTTATTTTCAAGTTAATGTTTCATAACTACAGTTTTATCGTCAAAAGGGAAGGGTGGAATGCAATTATTTTATTTTAAGATTTATGTTTGAGATAATCACAACCGGGATGATGACTAAATTTGATAAGGTTAGTTATATTAAATTTTTAGCTTTTATATCAAAATATTCTATTTTTTAATTTTATAAAATTCATTATTATTGTAGATTTTCAATGAGGTTGAGTCATATACAAATAAATAACTTTCCCATCTTCATGATATTATATTTCCCAACCATAACCACCACTATAAATTGCAATTGTATACTGCCAACTTTTAATATTACCATTGATTGGTGTCTTTGTAATGTTTTGTGCATTTCAGGCCCTTATTATCACTTCAATCTAGAAGTTTGTAGTTCAAATATTCAAATACATCATCTTGGTGTCTAAATTTCATCTCTTGTTTCATCTTGTTGTGACTTATGCCCTCAGAGTGCCTTCTCCTCCTACCAAAATTCACTGATTCTTATACTCTTTTTCTTGATAATGTTATGTTGACTTTCTTTACTTTCATTTAAAGTATAATTTTTTTTGTTTTCAAGTTGTACAGAACCCTAAGGTGATGTAGTATTAAGTTTGTTTGTTTTTCTCTCATGTTTAATTTTTTTTGTTTTAATCCTCAATATTGTTAACTTTTTTCCTTTGATCTAGAGGGGTCTAAGAATCAAGAATATTTTCCCCATCTATAGATGATTTTTCAAGTATTAAATGTTATCACTCATCCCATGTCACTGAAAACTCATATTTGATCCTTCATGGTCCCTTTGATTTGTTTTCCATAGTTTCAAATTTCCTATATTATTTTTTGATCTATATTTTTTCAATTTTTACTTCCCTTGAAGCAAGCACCTTTTACATTACAATAGTATTAATCTATTTGATTAATTTGATAAATAAGGTATGGATGATATCATTTTTTGACTCTTTATGTTTACAAAGATTCTTCTATTTAATCAACATGTGGATAATTTCTTTTAACATTTTTTCTATGATAAAATCATTTAGATTTCTCAGCATATGATTGTTATATTATTTCAGTAGAGTATTGAACATTGTCTCCTTATAAATTTTGTTTTTGATGCGGCTTTTGACTGATTTCACTATTATGATTTTAGAGGCTATAAAATGTTTTGATATGAAAACTATGAGTTATGATTGCTAGATATTTCATTTTGATTACATAACTTAAGGGATTGAAGATGTGGAAATGGTAAATTTACTCATGACAATTCATAAAACTTAGTTACGACATGTCTTGATATATTCTGATAGGAGTCGTCAAATTGCAAACCAAACGTTCCATATTTAGTTTGGATTCATTTTTTTCATGTTTATTTTATTTATCCATCTATAGTTTGGATTCATTTGTTTAATGTTCATTTTATTTATCTTGTTGAGGTCCTAATGGTATATGGTACATTGCATGTAGTGGCACGAAGCTTATTAGATCCTCATCTTGAAGTTTCATGTAATTATATTTATGTACTATTTCTATTGATATTGTTTATTAATAGCTTCCAGATTCTATGAAAGCTTAAATACTTGAACCAATTAAGTAGTTTTATGTGTGGTGGGCCATTAAACCATGGGCTATATAAAATCAAGTGTTATGCTCTATAATTTAGAGTTGAGATTATTATAGGTTATGTACTAGATAATATTGGAGGCGTTGAATTTCTTTTTCCATTAGGTATAAATGTTGAATTGTTTTCTAATTTAGATATGAGTTGATTGCATGTTATTCTACCATTGCCTTAGTTTTAATTGATTACATTCATGAACCATCATCATCCATTGACTTTTCTAGACTAATCACATTTCCTTTGGACATCACACCACATATTTAGTCTACTATCCTCATTGGAAATTGAATACACATGTAAGGTTGCATACTTCTTATTTATGTTTCTTAGTCATTTCACTATTTGGGCACTATTTCTCAACCAGCGGGCATGTCCCAGGTGTATCCTGGAAATTCACTCGATGATTAGGGACCCCTACCTTATTCATTAGAAAGTAGTATCAACCTAATGATCTCTAAATAATGCTTCAAGGACAACTAAGTATGATTAAATTATAAATTAACAGGCTTGTGTATTTTTTTTATAGTTTAAAAAATTATTATTTAGACAATATTTTCTGATTTACATTGTTAAATTATGTTTTTAATGGTTTGTTCTCTATTGTATATGTTGTTTATATGTTATATATTCTGTTATGTTTTACTGGTTTTTAGATAATTTTTTGGGGGTGATTTTTTTGTATTTTTTTTTAAATCAACTTTTCATGTCGGTTTTTATATGAACTGACATGGAGTCAAAATTATTGGACTTTAAACATCCTTTTTTCGTAAAAACTGACGTTGAAAGTAGTAAGTGATTTTTTCCAGGTGGACTTTCAACATCATTTTTACCAAAAACTGACATTGAAATTTCCATGTGAACTTTTCCACATCAGTTTTATAGTAAAACCGACATGGAAATATATTTTCAATGTTAGTTTATAAAAAATGACGTTGAAAGACCCCTTAAATTTATTTTTAGTTAATTTTTAAACATTTTTTTTATTAAAACCGATGTTGGAACTATTATTTATAACGTCTCTTTCATAAACATTGGTTAAAAACTGACGTTAAAAAGTAAAAAATAATAATTTGGAAATATATTTATACACTAGTTATAATTGAATAAATAGAAACATGGGTGCATAAGAAACTCATTCAAATCACTGATCCCTCCCTCAAACAATCACCAAGGTTAGTTTTTCATTTTTAGTGGAGTTTGGAAGGGAAAACAGTGGGAAAACACAAAAAAATGAGAGAATGAGAAGAGGAAGAACTTATATATATTAAATATGTATAATACTATTACAATAAAAGAAAAGCCTAAAAACTACTAAAAATGGTAAACTAAAATTTCTAACCCTTTTAAATGGAGAGGGGATACATTTTTATAGGCAAGATAGTGTCCAAATTTCCCTCTAAAATCTTCCTCTAAAAGTTCAGGCATGGTGGGAACATTAAATGACCGAATTGGGAGATATGGGCTAATCTTTGAAAATCTATAGAATTGGGCATAGATTCTAAATATTGACTTGCATTCTCCTTTTAGACCTTAATGTTGGATTAAACTCAAATTATGGTTGAATGAAATGTAGCCCAAAAATACTATAAGTCTAAAAAAAGTAATTTCATAATTTGTATTAGTTTAGAGAAATTTATGGTTGAATTACAAAGCTGACTTAAAATAAATAAATTTCCAGAAATATGTCATTTTCATAATTAATCTCAATTTATTCTAAAAACTTAAAAATGTAACAATTTCCCATAGAATAACACTTTTGGGGGATTTAAAACATTAAATTGTATAATAAAATTTGTGAAAATAGAAGCTTCGTCATGAGTACCACAAGATGTTCTTAATACCAAATTGATAGATATGAAAAGATTACACTCAATAAAAAATGTACCTGAAACATCCCATTGCTTATTCAACTGGGTGTAGTTCTTATTTTAGTGGCCCAACTTACCACATGTAAAACATACTACGTCCTTTTCCTTTGTTTGTCTTTGGATCTTCCTCTTCTTATAAAGACAGTTATCGAGGTCATTAGACTTTGAATGAGTCTTGGGTCCATTTTCCTTATTCTTCCTTTTATTCACCATAAAGACCATAGGTTTTTTATGCCCCATGTACTTATTAACTTGGTGAATCCAATTAAGGTGTTTTAAGAGAGTCTTCTCATCATTGCTCATATTATAATTAACAATGAAACTGGAGAAGCTCTTTGGTTGTGAGAACAAAATGTGATCTGTGCATAGATCATCAGGGGTCTTAAATCCCAAGATGTCTAAGTGCTTTATATATCCAATCATCATGATTGTAAGAGGGTGTAGTGTGATAGTTATGTCTAGAACCTCAGACCATGTATTGTTGGTGCGAAAGATAGGGCATCTCCAACAGTTTTTCTCCAAGGATTCGAGGCTGAGGTTCCGCAGGGGTAGAGGACAGATGAGATCTATGACTCAGGGATCCGATTGGGGTCCTCAACAGTAGGCTCAGACGACATAGACTGATCATACATCTTAGGGATAGGGTCACAAAGTAGAGGCATATCGTGTTTATGTTGTGGACTATACTCCAACAGATGGTGGTGAGGGACCATCTACTATTTGAGGTACATTTTTTATCACCTCTACTTTATCTACCACATTATTTGATATCGGTGCTTCTCATTCCTTCATATTTGGACTTGACTTATCGATTAAGTTTTCTTTTGAGTTACTTCCCCTCAATACACTGTTGAGCATGAAAGTGGATTGTCTTCAATGATGCCCAAAGTGTCATATAGTCATTACTGGTTATGGACATCTGTAGGACTTCATGATATTAGAGATGATGAGCTTTAATGTGATCCTTTTCATGGACTGAATGACCAACTTCTGGGAAAACATTGATTGTTATCGTAGATGGGTGTCATTTTCTTCATCAGGGGGAGAGAAGTATGTGATGATTGAAGAATGGGAATTGGGAGCAGGTATAGTTGGTTTAGACTTAATTCAACTTAGGAATATCATAGTGCAGATTGCGGGTTTGGCACTTTATACAGGATCAATGGCAGCCTCTTGCGTGTAAGGTGTGTGTGAGGTCATATGACTCTTCAGCTCAAACCCTGTGGTTTGGGTCTGATCTGGAGAGTCACATGACCTCATTGCGCCTCTCTATGCAAGAGGTTGGCGACTAGTAGCGAGGGTCTAAGTCCATTAGTTGGGAGACCATACTCTCAATATCATTCCCTTACACAATAATAATATAACATAATATGATAAAAATATAATAATCAAAGTAAACATGTGAAAACTATGTTAATGGCTTACCAGTCATATAAATAAGTAAATAAGGCTCTTGTTGTGGCAAGTCAAACCCAAGTATAAGTGCAAGCATGTAAATAAATAAATAATAGTATCCTCTAGTGTATGTCTGGATGTCGTTCCCAACTCCATGCTCCTCAGCTCAACAGTCTTCCACGGGCCCCTTTCCCCTACATGGAATCATATACATGAAGTGTGCACATGCATCAAAATGTTTGTATAAGGTGTGAGCAATAAAACTCAGTAGGACACCACCAATGCATCCTTGACAAGTGTGTATATGTATAACATGTGTATGTCATGATAACAATAAATGTGAAATAAAACATAACTAACATATAATCATGTATCGAGCAGTCGTGCGCTAACCAAAGCCGTCACAAACCCCCGACCATACCTATTTCAACTCAATGCTGAAAACATGATCAAGGGTCATCAAAAATCGAGACGATCATGCCACTCAGTACCCTCAAGGCATCAAGTTCTGGCACATTTCTCGGTATCCTCAAGGCGTCGAGTTTCGTCCGGGCCACAGGGCTATCATGCTCCTACCCTATGTAGGGGTCCACCATCAACATCGACACACATCATGTGCACTCCCCTTTAAGGGGTAATCATACCACGATGGTTACCCATCACGTATACCAAGAACCAAACCCCCAAAGGCAAGATAATACACACTAAGGTAGTGCATGATCAGCAAGCATAACATCACATCATGAGGAACATAATAGCATAATATAACAACATGTGAATTAACATCAAGCATAGTAACAAGCTGCACTAGCAATTCTCATGGAAACATGGATCGTATATGGGTATCGCAACAACGCACACACCCATAAGCAATCATTATCAAACAAGAACAACAATCATGCCAACACATGAATCATACAATGATAACAAGTGCATACGAGAGGCCCAGATGGTAAGAAACTTCCCACCTCAAGGTTGTTGATGAAGAACTCCAAAGTTCATCAAGGATTGAAGACTGAACCACATTTTACCCCACGAAGAAGAAGCTCACGCATGAAGGGTGCCTGACTCAGGTTTTAGTTCATCAAGAAGAGGTTTAGTACGGAGTCTCGAGAGAATTCCATGTCAAGAGGATCATTCTAGAATCACATACCTTAAGGAATCCGCCAGCAGAACCAATTCCAAGGTATGTTAGAGGAGGAACGCCAATTCACCGGATCCATTGTCGTTTGAAGAACGGATCATGAATTCATCACCAATTCTAAGAGAGAGCCTTAGGTCCAGCCAATGACTGTCGATCCATCATCAATTCATCAACAAAAGGGGATTAAAGATGTGAATCAAGAATAAGACGATCTCATGATGATCGTTCAAAAGAAGCTTACCAGGAAACGTCGTCATTCCTGAAGAATTAAGCTCTGGTCAACGAGACACCATTGACACATTGAAACTTCCATCAATTTACCAAGAGATCGTCAATGGATTAAAGTTTCATCATCAATCTGGTGTCAAGAAGAGGTATGATATGATGATTTAAGAACACATACTCGTTGAACGTTTGTTGTCGTTGGTGGATCTCGATCTGGTCATGAAATGATGTCAACTTGCTAGATCTGTCACCGGTCTATGAAGAAAGGAGGAATTCATCACCAGATCATCAAGGAAAACACAAATCCAACATAGAACTATGCTCATTTCACAAGGAAGAAGTGGGGAATGACATAAATTTGAGAAGAAATAACCAGTCAGACACCAACAGATCGGTCAAAGGTTGATGGATCAATGAGAGAAGGACAAGAGAGCTTTAAAAACCAAGAGGGCGCTCTCTAATTCGAAATAGGCTCAAAGGGGGTGGATTTGGGGTGTTAGAGGTGGCAAAACACGTACAATTAAAACTCACGGGGTGCATTAATCGCACCCTTGGATTGGATGCATCGGCCAGCTGGTGTGCCTGGCAGAATGTCATGCATTCGGACTCGGCCATCGACCGATCGACGATGTCTGTTGTAGCTAGTAGACCTACTGGAACCACATCAGTTGGCAGGTAGGTTCCACCAGCGAATCGGTGGTTGTTTTCCAATGACCTCAAGGCCATGTCCTCCCCAACTCTTTCATCTTCAATTATTGGACCATCCGTCACTAAAAGCCTATCATATCGAATAAAATATTCAAACTTTATAATTTGTATGATTCAAGTTATTTATATATATATTTTTTAAAACATCAATGTTATTTTTTTTAATTGAGATCATTTAATTTAAAATACTCAAGTTATTTTGAAATACATAATTTATTTATTTATTTTAAATGTTTAAATTATTTAAAATTTTAAAATAAATAACTTCAAAAAAATATTTAAATCATTTATATTTTTTTTTGAATTTTTATGTTATTTAATTTGGTATTCAGATTATTTATTTTAAAATATTCACGCAATTTTGAAATAATGAACCTATTTAATTATCTTAAAATATTCAAATTGTTTAGATTTTTTAAAATAACATACTTGAATAAAATATCCAAATTATTTGTTTTTTATTCAAGTTATTTATTTAATCATTTTTAAATATTCATGTTATTTAATTTATTTATTCACCATATTTATTTTAAAATATTCAAGTTATTTTGAAATATTGAAGTTGTTTATTTACCTTAAAATATTCAAAATATTTAAATTTTTTGATTGAAGATATATATTTTGTAAAATATTCACGTGATTTAATTTTTTTAATTGAGGTTAAGTATTTTAAAATAGCGTCAATAAAACATTTAAAATAAATAATTTGAATATCTAAAATAAACATTTAAAAAAAAATCAAATACTTTGAATATATAAAATAAGATGAGTAAAAAATTTAAAATAAATGAATTGAATATTTAAAATAAATAAATTGAATATTTTAAAATATTTAAATTAAACTATTTAATTTAAAGATGGTATAATTTAAAGATAAACAATATTTAAAAAAAAAAATTATATGTAGGTGCCGTCGCGTACCGTGAGTCCCCGCCCGAGTTCGGCCGCATTTATAAATTGCGGGCACCGGACACGTTTTAACCCCTTGTATTTCGCTTCGTGTGGGGGCGAGCGAGCGATAGGGGTAGCGAGAGCGGGAACTCTCGATTTCGGATCCTGACAGAGAAGGGGAAAGCCGAGCCAGGAGCCGTTGGCGTGGAAGACCATGACCAAAGCTGCACAGAAGGAGGAAGGACAAGGAGATGAAGTCGTCTCCATTGAACTTCCGGCTCCCGAAGGCTGGAAGAAAATGGTTTGTTTGTTCTTTTTCTTCGTAACTTATCATCGTTGATTTCGCTGTTTCGATGCCCTAACTCACCGTCTTCTACTCGATATGGTTGAATTATAGCGTCTCCCTTGGTATTATCATTCCGTTTTCCTTTGCCACTTTATTTTCTAAACCCTAGCACCCCCCTCCTTCCGCTAAGATTTTATATTCTAGCTGACTTGTTATTTTACGGGATCTTATCCTAGGAAAAGCTAGCATGCATGATTTTATGCTACTAATTGTTATGATGCACTGCTCCCGAATATCATGGCTTTCCTTCATTTTGACTGCGCAAGGCATGAAAAAGCAGGCGCATAGAGTAGTGCGTATAATTTTCTCGGTTTCAGACGACTTTTCCCCATTACATGCATGCGAGACGGTTTGTGCTTAGTTGGCTAAGCTTCTCTTTGTTTTATTCTGAAATAGCACTTTAGCGTCTTCTTTTAGGATTCAATCGTGCCACAGCAACGACGTGATGTTTATGTAGCTTGTTATAGAAATTGGTCTTACTATCAGAGGTATGTTTTCATTTGGCTTTAACAGTCCACACGTGTACATGATTAAACATTGGCCTTCTAGTTTTCTTTTCATCCTAGCCCACTCCATATCCATCACTCTGGTTTTGTATACGTATACACATCATGCAAGGAGCAGCAAGGGAGGGTGATACCCCATTTCACAATCTGCCGCGTTTTTGTGAAATCTAATTCATGTCTTCAACATCGTTTGTGAGAGATTTTGCATTTACTAAGGTATTTGTTTTTATTACCACTTGGAATAATGGCAATGATCTTTTGTAATTTTTTTTTTCAGAATTATTTTTAAGGTGGTGATTTGTAGGTTTTGATTGATTTTTTTGAATCTTAACCAACTTAAGCAAGACATCCAGCAAAGTGGTATGGATTATGTATGTTTATCATGATTATGTTACTTTGAATTCTGAATCCTTTTAAACCTACATGTGATATGTAAAATAATTTAAATACCCATATGTTAATGATCAAATGAACTTTAATCTATAAAGTCATGCATGTCTTTATGTGTGACAAGTTTTCTAATCCATCTAAAAGAATTTTCAATATGAATCTTTTGTGAATAAAATTGTCATGCTGTTGATATTTCCTTGACTGTATTTATATGGTGCATGTCATGAAGAATTGTAGGCATGTGTTGGATTTTTTTATGAAACTACAAGATGATATTAAGTGCATTCGCTCCACAGTTATTGATCAAAGAAAACGGACTTTAATATCTATATTTGTAGAAGTGATATGCTAAATGAAGCTGCAAGCACATTTGATTTAAATTAATGATGCCTTATTTGCTACAACACTAAATAAATTTCCCAATAAATTTTCAAAGTTTAACGCTTAGTATACCATGAACCTTGGTTCTCATTTTGAATTGTAATGCCTTCATGTAAAGCAAACGGTTACAAGACTTCACTGCTGTCATAGAAGCCTGCACTGTCAGTTGGTAAGATCAATCCAAATGGGAGTTTATACATTTGGTGCTTATAATCAATTGCCCGTTTATTTTTATGGCATTTTAATTTGATTCAGATCCCCCTATTTTTGGTCATCCAACTATCTTTCTTGATGGCGATTCTCATATGGTCACGTTGATTGTTTTTTGTCAGTTTTCTTGCTGAGCTTCTTAATTGTTTTATGGTTATTTTTGCTGCCTTAGTTGTGTTAACTGGGATATGAAAATCGGAGATATGATTGGTGGGGTGTTTTGGAGCAACTGCCCTTCTACCCTTTTTGTTCATGGTGTAGTTGCAATAATAGTAGGGCAACAAGGATCCTTTGATACGCACCGGAAGCAATAGTTGCATGGATTGTCCATCACCAAACAAGCCTGCCAATTATCTTCTTTGTTTGGTCATGCAAATCTTATTAGTTCAAATCTTTCCAATTTGATCTTCCATATAGCATTTCTGCATTCCCCTTGTATTAAGAGTTTCATATTAAACCTTTTCAAGTTGATCCATTGAAATGTGCATTTTTTTTTACATCTTTGGCAGGCCTGGCCTTATATTATTCTTGGATGACTTCATTATTTTTCATGAAAGCTTGTACTAAGTTTTTTATTCTCTTTCTACATTTTATTGCGATGTAATATTATAATTAAACATTCAGTGTGATAATGACAAATTATACCCTTTTGTCATTTGTGTTTTTACTTTTTACCATTTCTTATGAAGTTTTTTGATGGCCTTCTTTCATATAAGCTTTACAACAGAGTAGACTATTGAAGTGCGGGAAGTCACTTACCAGATGTTTTTCATCTCGTGTTTCATATGCATTTCCTCAAGGGCTTTGGGAGCACCTAATTCTTCTTGTTTGTTATTTTCTCAGTTGTCTTTCTTCTTTTATTATTCAAGGTGGTATTTCTCTCTTTGATCATTGTTTCCTTGTGCTCTTGGATTGCTTTTTTTCTCTCTTTAGTGTTTTATTTGATATTCCATCCCCAATGCTTCAGTTAACGATAACTTTTCAGCTTTCTCTGAAATCACTGTTCATAGAATCTACTTCATTTGCTTTGAACAAACACTCCATAATATCTCACAACCACTTGTATTTCCTATTGCTGATTGTCTTTGGTCACCTACAAAAAATCCTTTTGATGCCTTTGTGTAGCCTGCCTAATAGAGCTATAAACACGGCACCTGGAATGGAAACAAAGGAGAACTAATTAGGCATGAAAACTTGTTCCATATATATTAGCATGTGTGCTGTCTGTTGATAATGAATTTCCATTATTATTTTTTAGTTAATGACATGTTTAAACCTATGAAAATCCACCTTTTGTCCAAGGGCTACAACCAGATGCATGATGTGAATTATGGTTACGTATTTTCTCCCATGGTCATGATTGTCTTAGATTATATCCTCCCTGCAAGGAACATCAAACTGCTTTTTCATTGATTTGTTATGAAAGATTTTCTTTTTCTCGAGGATTTGGTTGAAGAGGCATGCTTGCAGTGGCGCCTGAATTCGTTATTCAAAAAGAAAATGTAGTCCGTCATTCGTGTATGACATCGTATAGTTCAAAATAATATTCCTAGGCATGGTTTAGTCAGGATTGGGATTTTGTCATCTTATTTCTTTTTTTTAATTGATTCAACTACACACTTGGGCAGGGGCTGTAAAATCAGCTGCCTATTTGTCACATATCTGTTCATTAATCAACACGTTTAGCTTTGCATCATCCTGTTAGCATTCCATTTTTGTTGAATTGTTCTCAAGTAACAACTTTGATCTCTTATAAATTTTTTTGCCATGACTTGCCCAATTAGTACATTTGATATCTTAAGCATGATTTTATATGGTTTATGAGCAATTTCTAGCTTTCTTTGGATTTCAACGTTGCCGAGTTCTTCATTATATTTCCACTTTAATGTTGATTTATGAGTGTTTTGATGAGCATCAATGCGTAAGTGGGGATCATGAGCCTGATAACTTCTGGTAGTGAGAAAACAACAAACATCCCAAACTTTTAGAACAAAGATTGAAAAACCCATAATTGGATTGGTTTGACAATTATGGGTTGAGCAAGCTTTAGAATAAAACGTTGATCTGCACAATGTTTTGTTGATTAACAAACATACACTTCTAGTTGTCATGGCTTCAGCCATTTGAGAAGTTTATGAACTTAGTTGCATTAGGCTGGCATTTTCTCATGAGCAGCGTACCTAATTTGACATGCAATTTTGAACAACCCCTTTTATTTACATTATTTTGTCGTGGATTCATGTATTTTAATTGTAAACGTGACAAATGGGCTGCTTTCTTGCTAACTTATTTTAGTCTTAAGGTAACATGTTGGAATTAGGGTTTGGTTGAAATCATATATAAATTTCATAGTTGTTTACGACGCATGGCGCAAAATGGCGATGTGGGCCTTTGGCTCTACGGTGCACGGTGTTGTGCGTTGAGATTTTTTTCACGGCACCAATATGTTATATACAAATAATAAATTATAAATATGACTAATAAAATATAAAACTGAACAAAATTAAGTTATAAAACAGCAAAATAAGAAAAGCAGAAAAGGGACAGGGTGCAGCTAGAATGGAATTTTTAAATAAAGCATGACAATACTAACACACAAAAAAAAAAGAAAATCTCGGGTGTGGGGTAGACTCGGCAGGTTTTGGGCGTGGCAGCTGGTTGCCGGGGCTGGTGGATGGAGTCAGGTGTTGGGAAAAGAAGAAAAGAACCCCCCCTCCCCCCCAGCCTGTGGGGGGGGGGGGGAAGGTGCAGCAGCTCTTGCAGGGCAGGGAGAAGAGAGGTGGAGCTCAGATGGGAGATGAAGATGATGAGACTAGGGAATTTTGTTGGGTCAGGTAGGGTTAAAAAAAGGCCAGCAATGACAAAATATTAAAAGTGTGCAGTGGTGCTTGCCATTGTTTTCCCTAATTGCGACATGCGCACGCTCCTTCATATGCGCCTCACAAATGGTAGTGGTGCGGCCCCGACAGCCATGGCATGCACCAAAGTAGGGAGGCTATTTTATTTTGATTGTGAAATTAAGAACTACTGCTGTAGGTGGCTATTCTGTTTTTTTTTTGTCATGCTGTGACCAACTTTCTTGAGTTTTCTTCCTTTATTGGGTTTGAACATTCCAACTTCTCATCATGTATCCTTTTGGGTTTTAACATTAGTGATATCATTATTATATGTAAAAAAAATGCGGGGACCATTTAGGCCAGAGTCCACACCTCCCCAGAGATTGTTTCTCTGGAATGCACTGTTTGCTGATTTGGCTGGCAAGACTTCATTTATCACCCTGCTATTCTGGGGTGGGACCATCTGTCATCTCCGTTTCAGATTGCCTGCCTCCCTTGAAACTCGAACTTGATATCTTGGGTGAGATGCCGCAGACACTTTAGGGTACAAGGCCATTGGCCATCAATTGTAGTGATTGATGATATTCCAGAATTTATGCAATTCTCATAATCTTCACTCATCTTGTAGGCTTTAGACTCTTCACAACACTCTATTGGTGTTCCTTTAGTAGTGACAATTCTCTTAAGTGAATTTAGTGGCGAGTTAGGACTTCATGGAAGTTTGATGGCATGGTTGAAGAATTTTATGTATCTTGAAGCATCGCGATCCTTTGATTTGTATCCAGTTGTTTCTCCTACTTTTGGAAGGAGAACCACATTTTACTGTGCACTATTGAGGGTCAATCTTTTGACCTAAAAGAATAAAAAACAAGCAGTATTTCCCCTCCTGATGTAGCTGGCTGGAAATGTATAGAGTTATGATTCAAGTTGCGTGATAGTTGCTGTGGGTTAGAGTACTCTAATTCAAGCTTTGGATGTTCTCAATTGTTTCCTCAACATTATGTTATGCCGTGCCTATTGACTGATATTTTCTTTAATGGTCATGTTAAATTCATGAAAGATGCTGTTAGCCAGCCTATATAGAAATAAAAATTGATGCACTTTTTTCCATTTGACATCCATGCTTGCTTGAATCTTGAAATAAGATTGCTTTAGTATAATGCTTAGATTACCGGATTGATCGATCTCTGCCATAATTGAGTCATCTGGACTGATCTTGTTATTTGTAGTCTTTGCCCTGAAATCCCTTGAAGTCATTATATAAATTTACATTTTACCTCAAGTTTATGTATATTACAATAACATAAAACTCAACAGGCTTTTCAAAATTGTTATCAAGTTTCTTCCCTTGTATGCATTTTAGTTTTGATTGCTATTTTATAGGGTTTGTCATATGTTGCCTACCTGTGACTTGTAGTATCGTCATGTAATCCTGATAGTGTTTTTTAGTTATATTTATCTATTATTTGTGATTTTATTCATTTATTTGTTTTATTTATCAATTGTAATGCAAGCATGATGAATTTAAAATGTTTGAGCACTGGTTGGTTTGCTTAACTTCATTTTTTTTATTAAGCTCAGCCATGGTTTGAACTTAGCCTCACTCAATACATTGCAGTATACCCTGAACAAAAGTGGAACCCCTCAAAAAAATGAGATTGTTTTCACTTCGCCCACTGGAGAAGAGATCAAGAATAAGAAGCAGCTGGGCCAGTACCTCAAGTCTCACTCTGGTGGCCCAGCTTCCTCCCAGTTTGATTGGGGCACAGGTATTCCTTGCCTTCTTACTGTTGTGCCTGTGATGCCATTTAAACAGCCTTGATGACTATAATTCACTTTACATGTACGTGTGATAGGTGACACTCCACAGCGATCCTCGAGATTAAGCGAGAAGACCAAGGCGGTAGAAACACCAGAAAGCGAACCCCCCAGGAAATCACGGAAAAAATCAAGCTCAAAGAAGGAATTGAATCGTAAGGATGATACTGAAGGGAAGACCAAAACAAATTCTGAAATAGAAACGGTAAACTTGGTGGATTCTTCTGGTGATGTTAATCAAGGAAACCTTGGGGCTAAGTTGGATGCTGTGGCTGATGAGGCTGTTGAGGGTTCAGAGCAGAAACCTGAGGAACAACAACCTGATGAAATGAAGGTGGAAAAGGAGCACCAACCTGATGAAATGGTTGTGGAAAAGGAGCAGATGGCTGCGGAGGATGCTGGTGTGACTAGTACTGAAGCAGTAGCTGAGGATCCAGTGAAGGGTTCCAAGCCGAAGCCTGAGGAACAACCTGTTGAAATGAACACGGAGAGAGAGCACAATGAGGAGGCTGGTGAGCAGGTTGAAGGAATGAACATGGAGGAGAAACCAGTTGAAATGAACATGGAGTGTGAGCAGAATACGGAAGCCAGTGAGAAATTTAATGAAAACATGGAGGAGCTGCAGAATGAGGAGGCTACTGATGCAGGTGCTGATGCTGCCACTGAGCCTGGAGTTGGGGATGATGTTAAGGGTTCCGAGAAGAAGCCTGAGGAAGAGGAGGCTGCTGATTTGACTGCTGCTGAACCTGTTCTGAAGGAAGAGCAGGACGGGGAAGGTATAATTGATGATGAGAAACAGCCGGAGCCAGAAGGGGGAGCTGATGCAGAGGCGCATCTATCTGCAGAAACAGTTGCGAAGCTTGAGAGCAGCTTTGAAGAAGATGCTCATGAGAAAGATGGAAGTGCTGACGAAGTGGAATGAGCTGGACTTGAAAAAAATTGCTTTGAAGATGCTCATAATGAAAGGGCTGAAGAATTGGAAGGAGCTGGACTTGAAAAAAACGGCTTTGAAGAAGACGTTCATGAGAAGGATGGAAGAGCTGAAGCAGTGGACGGAATTGGACCAGAAAGAAACAGTTATAAAGAAGATCCTCATGAGAAAGATGGAAGAACTGAAGAAGTGGAAGGCGGCAGACTTGGTGGTGAGGGCCAGGTGGCGGCGGAACCTGTGGGCAGTATCAGCAACTTTGGTGAGAAGGGAGAGCAGCAGAGCGTGTAGTTTGCAGCGATGATGCGCTTCTTTGGAGTTTATTGTCTCGTGCGTTTTTTAGGAGCTCTGACAAATATTTATGTATTTAACTATGTTTGGGTTTTGGATTAACCATGATTGGGTGACGTTGGTGGGCCTCCTCATATGCTGGGTTAGAATCTTTCCAGCGCACGCTTTTCTTACTCCCCTCGATGTTGGGCTGTAGCTACTGGCCTGCATTTTCTATGGCGCGAGCTTCTTAGTTTGGCTGTCGCATGGCTGTGGATGTCGGGATTCTTGGAAGTACTCTTGCTTTGCTGCTTTATTTCATGACTTGGAACATGGATCTTTTCTAATTCGGCTGTATGGCCGAAAAAAGCTTCCATTCGGACCCAGCCGTCCCGGCGGTCCAAACAGTATTTTAGTCTGGGTTTGGACTGATTGGAAAAATGAGAGGTAAGATGGGTTGGCTTGAGCCGAAAAGGCCACCGATGCCCTCTAGTTGAATGAAATAACAAATGCAATGGAAGGGGACTGGATACATGATTACATGACCGAGTTGCCATGCCGTGGTTGAAAGCATTGAGGCTCTATTCTCAAGTCAAACAAACTTCAAAGTAGTATTTTTGTCGGAGACACCTATATGTAATGCAAACACATGCACATGCAACTCTAAAAAGATAACATGGCCTACAAGGAGGCCACCTATGCCTGATATATATACCAAAATATATTAGTATAAAAAGTACATTGCCAAAAGACTTCATCATCCTAGTGTCTTGGTCCTTTATAACCAATGTCTTCCCTTTTCTTACATCTAGATGAATAAAACCTATATGCATGCATTTGGTTATTACAAAAATGCATACATATATAAGGTAACACAACATAGTAGGAAATCCTTGGTGTAGATGAAGTGTGTGCATGTGCTAGTGAAAAAGTAAAATTTGTGTAAACCACATGTAACATCCCGATTCGGTAGCCCAAATCTAGAGACCAGAGCCGAGATGCCACATGACGTCAAATGCGTCCCTCGATTCCTAGAAGCTGCCAACAAGCAACGATGAATAAAATAAAGTGTGAAGAATGATTTGCCCTCAAGAACATAACCAAGAACAGTGCATGCATGTAACATCTCGACCCAACATGACCACTCAAACCCAGCCCCGAGCTGAATCAGAATGTTACTCAGCTCTTTGTGCTGTCACGGACCGCCAAAGACTCGATGGATACATATAACCACCAACATAATCCATGAGGGACTGTTAGAAAACCTAATACACATGACAAACACATCCCCATGAAACAGCAGCGGAAACGAATGAATGTAAATGCATACAACAACAATTCTGTAATGCTCCCCGACCCGGATCACTCGAACAACTTCGAGCTAGGTGGGGTTATATGAACTCGGGTGCGTCTTTCTGTATGTCAGATGTTGCCGATTAGTGGTGAGAATTTGAGAGCGATCATGGGGAGAGTTTACCCTTGTATAAAAATAAATCAAACGCGAAAAATGTAACACCCCGAGACTACAATTTATTTTCTTTTTAAATAAATTCAATCTCTTCGATTGCCTACGACACACACAAAACTGGGTTTACATGAAAACTCTATTAAAATATTATTTAAACATGAGTATTATAACCTAGGTGTTAAGTTGGCGGGTGTGAATAAAATTAACTAAATTATGATAATTATGCTTATTTGTTGATTAAAAATAAAATAAGAATCATTTGAAAGTAAAATAAATGTTTTCTGAAAAACTATTTTTTTCTTAAAGAAAACGGTTTCATCACTTCTTGCTTATGATGAAATTAATTTTTGACACTTGCAAAATACTGTTTTTTATTGAAAACTGCATATTCGTTTAAATTATTTACAAAGTTAAATTATATTTTAAATTGGTTTTAAAGTAGCATTAGTTCAATTAGATCATACTCAATACAGTTTAGGTCAGTGGAATCAATTTCATATTGAATTTTGATATTAAAACTTTCTATACTTATAAGAATTTTCTCTTTGAAAACCCGCCTTTTCGTCGCGTCTGCGGGTATAATTTTAAATTGAATTCTGCCACTTATTTGAATTGAATTTGAAAAAAAAGATTTCATATTTGGAATCATCATAATTTATATTATCTAATAAAGACAACTCAATTTTTGACCATTATGAATAGTAAAAACAATAAAAATTAATTACAGCAGTTAAGATAAAAATTGATTTACCGATGAGTTAAACTAAAAAGATAAGGGTTAAAATGACCTACCAACCTGTCCAACACCCATTGGTTGATCATATTTCGACCTTATCACCTCTAAGGGTCGAGAATTACCCATTTTGGAGGTTTGTGGTATGAAAAAAATGTGAATGTAATTGATTCTTTAAAAAAATTTCATTGTGTCCTCTCCCCCACTTATAAAAGACCATCATCTCTCCTCCCCTCTTCACACTTACACAACCATCTGGTTCAGCCAAACCCTGCCCAAATCATTTCCTTAATCCCCTCCCAACATCCTAGAGTCCCTGGTTTGATCAGAAAACAATCATAGGAAGGCTTTTGGTGCAAACCTAAAGAAGTCGTTCGAAGAAGAGATAACGTTCTCAAACGAGCAATTTTATTTTGTTTCTTCTTCCACCTCCTTCAAATTTTATTAAACCATGCTTATATAATAACCTCAATATCTTATATATACTGAGATATTATTATGTTAAGGGCATGACCTATATCTATCTCCCCTTCCATCAAATGAGAAACAAAATTGTTGATCCTGTGTATGGAGGACTACCGCCATGTGAACCGATGCAATTCATTTTCCATCACCACCATTCAAGGTTGGATATAATGATGGATTTAACACATGTATATGATATTTTTGATATAACTATACTTCTAGAATTATAATATCACATTTACTTTCTTACGTTTCATTCCGTTTAAAATATGATAACGTCGCTCGTGTGTACGGTGGACTACTACCTCGCAAGCGATGTGATTCGTTTTTCACTTATGCTTTACATGGAAGGTAATAAGGATGAATTCAATGAATTTATGTGATATATATGACATGATATCAATTTTTTA
This sequence comes from Viscum album, assembly GCA_963277665.1. Lineage (NCBI taxonomy): Eukaryota > Viridiplantae > Streptophyta > Magnoliopsida > Santalales > Viscaceae > Viscum > Viscum album. The sequence continues at coordinate 1,224,096,668 of OY728127.1, read as the reverse complement.
AAATTAATACATCATACACTTCCTTACCCTTTCACTAGTTAAGGGAATGATATTGTCGCTCGTGCGTACGTACGACCTACCGTCACCACGAAACGATGCGACTCATTTTCCATGCCCAAATATCAAGAACGGTTCTAATAATGAATATAATGAATAAATATGATATTTATAACATTATTATAATTCTGGAGATGATGTATGTATATCCTATGTACAAGAACTGAAACCTTCATGACAAAACACGTATGAGAAAACATGGCAACTAACACTCGAAACAATGAAAATAATGAAATATTATTAACAAACGAGTGGTAAAATGTTATAAGAGGATCATATATGATATTATAAATATGATTATGATTCTAGTATAAATTAATAACATGCTTAAAACCATTATAAAGGAGGTTAAAGCACATTCAACTAAAGGAAAGCACGATGCAAGGGATTTTGTCTCAATTTCCATTTCATTGAGACATATTTGTTATTATGCACCCATTCACTTTTATGTGGTGTATATACTACCCCTTTTTCATGTAATTTCATGAATACTTAATAATATATGGTATTTAAAGTTTTAATTTAAATTATTTCATCTAAGGAGATTTGACTTGAAAATTACCAAGTGGAAAAGAATTTCATAACTCAATTTCTTTTCATTGGGTTAATTATATTACTTATTTATTACCCTTGACATTCTAAGATTATGTGTGTAAATACTTTTGACTATCTTATGCTATAATTTAACTTGTTTTATGTGGATTTACATTTGATACACACAATCGATTAATTGATTAATTCTCAATTTAATGTTATGATCTTTGTAAGGATTTACTTCACAGTCTCATTTTAATTGGGATTGTTTATACTTGAATTTCCATTGAAGGAAATTATTTGATCATTTTATAATAAAAACCTTTCATTTTATTCTCCTATGTTTATTTATGATATTTTCAAGTAATAATTGTAACGACCCAATGTTTTTAATGGAAATTCCCTTCTTATAAACATTCCATAAAATCACATAATAATGAACTACTAAGTGATAAGTGACCTTTAAACATAATCTTTTCACTTATGTGTTTGGAATTTTGAAAATCTAACATACACGGTTGTGTTCAAGATGTTTTTTGGCGTCTAATAAAACAAAAAATAATTTTTGGTGAATAGTAACCTACCCTAATGAATAGTAACATACCCTTATGAATAGTGATATTCCCTAATGAATATTAACCACACCTTTGGTGGTATAAAAATAATTTTCATGTTGGAAGTACGATATACCTATAGTTTAGAATGGGTTAATAAATGTTTTAAAACTGGTTTTGATAATAAATTATTATTTTATTTAAATATTAAAATAATCATATTTAGAAAATTATTTTTGAAAAATGGAATTCATTTTTGGATTCTACACGTCGAAAAATGGTTGGGGTAAATTTTTGGGATTTTTATGAAATACTTGAATTTTTGATGAATAGTGAAATACCGTAATTTACAAAAATAAGCTAAATAAGCTAATTATTGAGTCATGTGTGATGTTTTGCTGATGTAAGCCCACTTGGTTCGGGATTACATTATAAAATTAATATCCTTGGTCATGCAAGACTCACTATTCCTTGTCTTGTGGGGAAATAATAAACTAATGAATTTTATATTAAGAAAACTTCTCTCTCCTCCACTATAAAACCCCCCCCCCCTTTACTCCCCTTTCACTTCACTCATCTCAAGCCTTGTGCCTTGCCATTATTCTACCCAAATCTATCCCCAAGGTCCCCCCCCCCACGTCCAAAATCTCTCAGCCTCATCAAAATACCATAACCTCTTCAATTAAGAGGTTCTCAAAGGAGGAAGTCTCAAGAGGTAAATTCCTCTTCCCAATTTCTTCTTTTCTTTCAAGTTCTTTTCTTTTTTATTTCTTTCCTCACCTCCCTTCACCATGATGGTGATAAATCCAGTAACATATATGTACTGGAATTTATTCATTCTAGTGGTATATTTCATTATCTTCTCCCCTTCCCACCCTTTTATTTGAAAGAAATGAAAGCACCGTTTGAGATGTGCTAATTTAGCCCATTCAAGGACAACAGTTTATCAATTTCTATTAGTATCTTTAACTCTAGTCATGAAACCATTTGTGTTATAGTTGAATAATATTATTATGTAATATATATCCTATTTTTGGTTCTTTGATATTTTGGTACAAATGGGATTAAGTTATAATGAAAAACACTTTTTTTTGTAATCAAATCTATCGATCAACAAAAACGGTTATCACTATGATTATATATGTAATAATTCAACATCACTCTAAGTAGCCTAATTAAAATTAAAACCATGTAATCTCCTAGATATGAACTAAATAATGTAATTTCAATTCTGGAAAACCACATTCATCTTGCATATAATCCAAACATGAATATAAGTGAACCGGTCTTTTAAAGCCAAGTAAACAAACAAGCCCGAACAATGAAATTGAACCTTATAATTAATCAAAAAGGATTTGAATGAACTAAAAAATGTTATAATAAATAAATTAAATATAAAATAGGTTCCGAAATTATGAATTAATAATCCTAATTTGTTTATTCAGGTCTTTAATAACAAGCGAAGAACACCACCAGATTTAAGGTAAGGGATCCTCTCAATTTCACTCTTATTCAAGTTTGTTCACTATGTTGAGACATGTTGCGTGTAATTATTAATTATGGGGTATGATTTTGCACCTCCCCCATACTTCCCTCTTTATGTATAAGTGATGAGAATTCCCTTTCCTCTCTCACTAAGCCCCCTCAAGTACTCCCGATACCAAGTCGATAATCCGTAAAGAATTCTACCCTAACCTATTTTATTCCTTCGGGTTGTCTTGTCTACCTTTCTACCAAAATGATGTTATCTTATCTTTTCTTGTGCATACTCTAAATGTTGTTTACATGTTCCAAGTTTATTTATCAAGACTCTTTCATCACTCTCTTTCGGGGATATGCATGTTTTAAGTGATTCTCTCCTCATTACTTCCCGATAAGTGAACTCGTTTTAAGGGAACTTTCTGAATTCTTTTCTATTATCAAGTGTACTCTATCCTCTGTTTTAAGTCACCTTTGTATTTATAAAATCAGTATTTTTATTATGAAAACCCTCCTGGTTTGATTCTGGTTTTATAAAAGAATATTACGCCTCTTTTCGTTTTAAGAGTTATTCGATGTTTTCTTAAACCGCACTAAAATGTTTTGACTCATAGATTCCTAAAAACTATTTTTACATGTTATCGCTTCAGTTGGTTATCTATTGTCATGATTTATGCCTTTATACATTATTAATGTCTATTTGTGGTTTAATTCCTTTCTCTCATGAATGCTTGTATGGTACATCCCTTTTTATTATGCTTCATGACGTGATTGTGTACCCATTTCTTTCCTTGGGTACTCTTATGCTTATGTATGATTGATTATGTGAGATTCTTTATGTGGCAAGCATATACATGAATAAGATTAGATGGGTGCGCCCAGATAGCGCTCCAATGCATTGGATAAAGTTAATGTCTCATGAGAAGATTATGGGCAAACGGTCCGGGCGGTTAGCCTTGGCTTGTGCTACTATGGGAAATGAGATTGGCGGTTAGCCTTGACTCATACTAAAGTCATGTTTAAAGTTTCTGCCACCTCTCTATGAAATTATGCTTATATAATCTCATGCTTATATGATCCCATGATTATTGTATTCCATGTTTTTATGATATCATGTTTATATGTTATGATTCTATATGTTCCATGCTTCCAATGTCATTATGTCAAGCCTCATAACTCATGTGCTTAAAGTTTATTCTTATGTTCTTTTCCTTACTGGGATTTTTAGCTCATCCCTTTGTTCATGTGTTTCCCCAGGGTACCCTATGCAGATGTAAGGGCTCAAATGAAGTTAGGAGCTCATTATGAAGATTAAATAAAGTGTTTTTTAGCCCCATGTTTCGTGATATATGTACCTAGTCTTCCAAGACACTAGACTTAATGATCCTTGGCTTGTACTCTAATGATGAATTATGTTTAAAATCATGAATTGTTATGTGAAAAAGGATTGGGTCGCTATAGTTGGTATCAGAGGATGGTCTAGTTATTTTTGGAGATTAGGAATAGAGCACCTTGGTGAAAACCTTAAGGATGAGACTAAGTATTAGAAATCATTCCCAAATTTTGGTGAGTGTTGAGTAAGTGGTTTATCAAGAAAATACATCCCTGTCTGGATACGAGCAGGTAGAGGTGGCTCTAGCACATATGTATCCTAGGGGTAAAACCCGAAAACACCGCTTTGAGTTAGACTTGAATGGGGACTGGTGCACGACAACGGGCATTGCTGCACTCTTGGTTACGACACTCCCAGGGGATATGCTTTGGTAGATTTACGAGCTTAGTACAAACCATTATTAAGGGGAAAAGACCATAAGAATATAAGTTAAGAAATAGATCGAGGTTAACCTAGATATAAACCTAAGGAATCACAAGTTAGGATGTACATCTTTATAAGTTTATCCTTTGATGTTTAAAGTTTCCTTTCTATGCTAAATAGATAAGTATTCAAGACCTCTAATTATACGTTCTTTTTCTTAGTTAATGGCGGGAAATAGAAGAACACGTTCCAACAACCAATGTGATAGGCAATGTGATGATTTCCCTAATGATATGCCTGATGTGATGGAAGCGGGTGCTCAAAACTTCATGGAAGTACTTACTCAGCTGGCTCGAGTTATGAATAATAACTTGAATCAGGTGGAACGCCCTCCTCCTCCAAGGAAAGAGCAAGTTGCCGTAGAATCCTTCATGCGGTAAAGACCTCCCATGTTTATCGGATCATCTGATCCCCTCCTCGTGGAATAATGGATTAACTCCATTGAAAAGATATTCACCATCCTCCAGTGCTCAGAAGAAGAGAAGGTGGTACTGGCAGTCTATCGTTTTGATAGGGAATCTGATCAGTGGTGGACACTAATCAAGAATACGAAGTCCCAAGAGGAAATCAATTCCATAGATTGGGAGGAATTCAAGAGGATGTTTTTCAATAAATATTTTCCTCGAACCCTCCATCTCAAGATGGAAAGATAATTCCTCGGACTCAAGCAGAAGGAAGATGAGTCCATTAGGGCATATGAATCAAACTTTACCAGGCTTTCAAGGTACACCTCTGGCTTTGTCATGAACACCGAAAGCAAGGTGGATCGCTTCTTTAGCGGACTAAAGACGAGTCTATGAAAAGTGTTGGCAATTCGATACTTCGACAGCTATGAGGAGATTGTCCGTTATGCCCTCAAGGTTGAAATGGAGATTGGAGACTCTTAGTGGTCTCATGGGCCCAGCAACAAGAAGCGGAAGATGGAAAAAAAATGGGTGTTTCATCAAACAAATCCCATGATGGGAAGAATCCCAACTTTCCCCTTTGAAAAAATTGTGGGAAGAAGCATCCTGGTAATTGTCTGAAGGGAACCAAGAATTGATTCAAATGAGGAAAGTTTGGTCATCTGGCCAAGAACTACCGAAGGGATATGAAAAATCCCGCTAATGTTGAAGAAGAAAGGAAGGTTCAGATCGACACTCAGCCTACAGTGCAGTGTTATAACTGCAGGGAGCTTGGGCATTATGAGAACAATTTCCCTAAGCCGAGGGTTATCAGAGGCATACAACAAAAACCTCCAAGGCAACAAGGAAGGGCTTATGATATCACTACTGCTGAGGTGGAGCCGGAAAACGATGTGGTGACAGGTACGCTTGTTATTCATTTAAGAATAGCGAACGTACTATTTGATTCTGGTTCTACACATTCTTTCATATCTTGCAAGTTTAGTAGAACTATTCAAACACCACCTCAAAATTTGGAGAAAAATTTATCTGTGAGAACAACGAATGGGGCAATTATTGCATCCATGGTTTATAACTCCTCCCCGGTTAATGTTTGTGGACTGAACCTCCCAGCAAATCTTGTCATACTTCCTTTAGTGGAATTTGACGCTATCTTGGGCATGGACTGACTATCTTTGTACAAGGCCAACATCAACTACCGGGAAATGGAGATTACTATTCACATCCCGAAGCATCCTCCGATTCTTTACAAGTGCAAGGAGGAAGATGAGTCTCCTTTAGAATCTTCGTCTCAAGTTTGGATATTGCTTCCTTATGATCATGCATATCTAGCTCAAATGATTGAGATAAAGGAGAGAATCATGCTTGAAGACATGCCCATCGTGAGGGATTACAGTGATGTATTCCCTGAAGAGTTGCATGGTCTTCCTCCTGAAAGAGATGTTGAGTTCTCAATTGAACTTATCCCTGGATCTCTGCCAATCTCAAAGACACCTTACAGAATGACCACCGTAGAGCTGGAAGAGCTGAAGAAGCAGTTACAGAAGAATATGGAGAAGGGTTTTATATGCCCGAGTGCTTCACCGTGGGGTGATCCAGTCCTCTTCGTCAAGAAGAAGGATGGATCAATGCGCCTCTGCATTGATTATCGCAAGCTCAATAAAATCACGATAAAGAACAAGTAACCCCTTCCACGGATAGATGACTTGTTCGATAAGCTACATGGGGCCAGTTATTTCTCTAAGGTGGATCTTCGGTCGGGATATCACCAACTGAAGGTGAGGAAGGAAGATATTCCCAAGACTGCCTTTCGAAAGAGGTATGGACACTATGAGTTCATAGTGATGCCCTTCGGACTCACTAATGCTCCAGAAATTTTCATGGATTTAATGAATAGAGTCTTTAGAGATTACCTCGATAAATTTGTGGTAGTCTTTATTGATGATATTCTGATATACTTCAAGAGCAAGGAGGAACATGAGGAGCATTTGGAAACTGTGTTAAAGACTTTGCGTAGGGAGAAGTTGTATGCAAAGTACAGTAAATGTGAGTTCTGGATGGAGGAAGTATCATTCTTGGGGCATGTTATCACCGGCAAAGGGATATTTGTGGACCCTTCCAAGACGAAGGCAATTGAAGAGTGGCCCAGAACAACTTATGTAACGGAGATCCGTAGCTTTTTGGGTCTAGCTGGGTATTATCGATGATTCGTGAAGAAATTTTCATGATTGTCAAACACAATGACCAAGCTGACACGGAAGGGAGTAAAGTTTGTCTGGACACAGGAGTGTGAAGACTGTTTCAAGGAGTTGAAAAAGAGGCTTATCACTGCACCAGTACTCACACTCCCTACCAGTGGGGAACTCTTTGTGGTGTATAGTGATGCTTCTAAGAAGGGCTTAGGCTGTGTGCTAATGAAAAACGATTAAGTGATAGCCTATGCCTCAAGGCAGCTGAAAATCCATGAGCAAAACTATCCAACGCATGATCTGGAGTTAGCAGCTGTGATCTTTACCTTGAAAATATGGCAGCATTATCTCTATGGGGAGAAATGTGATATATATACTGACCACAAGAGTCTCAAGTATATATTCACATAAAAAGAGCTTAATATGCGCCAGCGAAGATGGATAGAGATCATCAAGGATTATGACTGCTCAATCCACTACCATCCCAGTAAGGCAAACAAGGTGGCAGGTGCTCTAAGTAGAAAGGATCCTGCATCATTATCAATGATGAGAATTGAAAAGGATCCGATCTTCTTAGATTTTCAAAGGATGGACATGGGAATCATTAAGGGAGGAACATCATCAATCCTTTCTCAAATGATTGCTTAACCATCCCTATTGGAGAAAATAAAGGTTGCTCAAAGAAAGGATGTGGAAATTCAGAAAAGGGTGGAAGCGGTTAAGAATGGGAAATCCTCTAACTTCAAAATTGATGATGAAGGAGTTATAAGATTTGGGACACGATTATGTGTACCATCTGATCCAGAGATAAAGAAAGAGCTATTGAGTGATGCACATAGCTCGACCTTCTCTATCCATCCTGGGAGTACCAAAACATACCGTGATCTTCGAGAACACTTCTGGTGGGATAAAATGAAGAGGGAGATTGCGGAATATATATCAAGGTGTTTGGTATGTTAGCAAGTTAAAGCTGAGCGACAAAAGTCCAAAGGTATGATGCAGCCATTGCCTATACCCATGTGGAAATGGGAAAATATTACTATGGACTTTGTCACGGGTCTCCCAAAGACGTCGAAGGGAAGTAATGCGATATGGGTTGTGGTTGACCGACTTACCAAGACATCCCATTTCATCGCTATTCGGGAAGATCTCTCGCTTGAACAACTTGCAAAGTTATATGTGAAGGAAGTGGTGAGACTGCATGAAGTTCCACTCTCAATTGTCTCTGACCGCGATCCAAGGTTCACATCTAAATTCTGGAAGAGTCTTCAACATGATTTGGGTACTGAATTAAATTTCAGCACGGCCTATCACCCCCAAACTGATGGCCAGTCTGAAATAACTATTCAGACACTTGAAGATATGCTTAGATCCTGCTCTCTAGAATTCAAAGGTGGATGAGATAAGCATCTCCCATTGGTTGAGTTCTCATACAACAATAGCTTCCACTCGAGTATTCAAATGGATCCATATGAAGCTCTGTATGGAAAGCGATGTAGAACTCCAACCTGTTGGGATGGAGTTGGAGAAAGAAAGCTACTTGGACCTGATCTTGTTCAAGAGATGATAGAGAAGGTTCAAGTCATCCAGAAACACATCAAAACTGCTCAGATTCGGAAAAAGAGCTATGCTGATAATCATCGAAGGGATTTGGAGTTCGACGTTGGAGATAAAGTCTTCCTTCGAATATCTCCATGGAAGAGGGTCATGCGATTTGGGAAGAAAGGAAAGCTAAGCCCAAGGTATATTGGCCCCTTTGAGATCCTTGACCGCATAGGAGCCGTGGCCTATCAGCTTGCACTTCCACCAAGTATGGCTCGGGTTCATGATGTTTTCCACGTATCAATCTTGAGGAAGTACATGCCTGATCCCTCACATGTACTAAACTCAGAGGTGGTGCAGTTGGAAGATGATCTCTCCTATGAGGAGCAGCCAGTAAAGATTCTGGATCGGAGAGATAAGGTTCTACGCAATAAGACAACCCATCTTGTCAAAGTGTTGTGGAGGAACCATAAGTTTGAGGAAGAAACATGGGAATTCGAGGAATCAATGAAGGAAAAGTACCCACACCTGTTTTTGGCTTAGTATGTAAAATGAAATTTCGAGGGCGGAATTTCTTAAGGGGGGAAGAATGTAACGACCCAATGTTTTTAATGGAAATTCCCTTCTTATAAATATTCTATAAAATCACATAATAATGAACTACTAAGTGATAAGTGACCTTTAAACATAATCTTTTCACTTATGTGTTTGGAATTTTGAAAATCTAACATACACGGTTGTGTTCAAGATGTTTTTTGGAGTCTAATAAAATAAAAAATAATTTTTGGTGAATAGTAACCTATCCTAATGAATAGTAACATACCCTTATGAATAGTGATATTCCCTAATGAATATTAACCTCACCTTTGGTGGTATAAAAATAATTTTCATGTTGGAAGTACGATATACCTATAGTTTAGAATGAGTTAATAAATGTTTTAAAACTGGTTTTGATAATAAATTATTATTTTATTTAAATATTTAAATAATCATATTTATAAAATTATTTTTGAAAAATGGAATTTATTTTTGGATTCTACATGTCGAAAAATGGTTGGGGTAAATTTTTGGGATTTTTATGAAATACTTGAATTTTTGATGAATAGTGAAATACCGTAATTTACAAAAATAAGCTAAATAAGCTAATTATTGAGTCATGTGTGATGTTTTGATGATGTAAGCCCACTTGTTTCGGGATTACATTATAAAATTAATATCCTTGGTCATGAAATACTCACTATTACTTGTCTTGTGGGGAAATAATAAACTAATGAATTTTATATTAAGAAAACTTCTCTCTCCTCCACTATAAACCCCCCCTTCACTCCCCTTTCTCTTCACTACTCTCAAGCCTTGTGACTTGCCATTATTCTGCCCAAATCTCTCCCCAAGGTCCTCCCCCATTTCCAAAAGCTCTCAGCCTCTTCAAAATACCATAACCTCTTCAATTAAGAGGTTCTCAAAGGAGGAAGTCTCAAGAGGTAAATTCCTCTTCCCAATTTCTTCTTTTCTTTCAAGTTCTTTTCTTTTTTATTTATTTCCTCACCTCCCTTCACCATGATGGTGATAAATCCAGTAACATACATGTACTGGAATTTCTTCATTCTAGTGGTATATTTCATTATCTTCTCCCCTTCCCACCCTTTTATTTGAAAGAAATGAAAGCACCGTTTGAGATGTGCTAATTTAGCCCATTCAAGGACAACAATTTATCAATTTCTATTAGTATCTTTAACTCTGGTCATGAAAACATTTGTGTTATAGTTGAATAAGATTATTATGTAATATATATCCTATTTTTGGTTATGTAATATTTTTGTACAAATGGGATTAAGTTATAATGAAAAACACTTCTTTTGTAATCAAATCTATCGATCAACAAAAACGGTTATCACTATGATTATATATGTAATAATTCAACATCACTCTAAGTAGCCTAATTAAAATTAAAACCATGTAATCTCCTAGATATGAACTAAATAATGTAATTTTAATTCTTGAAAACCACATTTATCTTTCATATAATCCAAACATGAATATAAGTGAACTGATCTTTTAAAGCCAAGTAAACAAACAAGCCCGAACAATGAAATTGAACCTTATAACTAATCAAAAAGGATTTGAATGAACTAAAAAGGGTTATAATAAATAAATTACATATAAAAGAGGTTCTGAAATTATGAATTAATAATCCTAATTTGTTTATTCATGTCATTAATAACAAGCGAAGAATACCGCCGGATTTAAGGTAAGGGATCCTTTCAATTTCACTCTTATTCATGTTTGTTCACTATGTTGAGACATGTTGCGTGTAATTATTAATTATGGGGTATGATTTTGTTCCTCCCCCATACTGCCCTATTTATGTATATGTGATTATAATTCCCTTTCCTCTCTCACTAAGCCCCCTCAAGTACTCCCGATACCAATTCGATAATCCGTAAAGAATTCTACCCTAACTTATTTTATTCCTTCGGGTTGTCTTGTCTACCTTTCTACCAAAATGATGTTGTAAAGACCCGTTAATTTCAAGGAAATTTTTTTCTTAATTTTATTTGGAATTTTACTAGAGCGCAGTCTCTGACGGCACCTGATTCCGAGGTCCGGTGTACCCGGAATCATTTTCCGAAGTTTGGCTCGGGTACGTTTAGTGAACATACGAGCGGGTTTTTCTAACTTTTGAACCCGTCCCCGGAATCGAATTTTGAGGGCACCGATGAAATCGTAGCACCGGTATTCGCTTAGAAACGCCTCTTCCGGAGTTGCGTTTGCTCGGGTGTGGTTTTTAATTTTCGGGCTTAAAGTTAAGAAATAAAATAATTTTGCGACAACTTATTTTATTTAACTTAAGCCACTTGGAAGCCACTTGAAGCCACTTAAAGGCGGCTTGAACTGAGTTGAACCGGATAGGATACTATCCAGAAATATCCTACCCTCTTGGTAGGATATTTGTGAGGTGGGGCCCGCACGAGCCCCGCCGTTTCTTTCCGCTAAGTAACGCACCCGCGGAAACCCGTCATTATGAAAGTCAATTGACGTGTTTCTTAAATTCTTAACAGACCATTTAATTGGGTGGTTTATTTTGAAAATTAAATGAGCTGTTTCTTTTATTGAATTAATTCAACGAATTGATGGGTCGTTACTTACCCGTTTTCGTTTGTTGGCATAATAATAAAATAAGACCAACCTATCTTCTTTGGAGGATTACTCGTTGAGAGAGGATCCTTGAAACTTCAACCTCCTTCGTGAAGAACGCGAAGAACGCGAAGAACGCCGAACCTAGAAATCGACGACGCGACACCGTGATCCGCGACGCCGACGCTCCCTTCCTGCAACGTTCTTCTGTGACGTCTCTTCCTCCGCGACGGATCTTCGATCGGCTGCTTGAGGTAAGAGCCTCAGTTTTTCTTTTAATCTCCTTTGTGGTTCTTTACCAAAACACGAATTTAGTTAATTAAATTAAATCTGCTGTTTCATGGTCCGTTGAGTTCGCCGACTCAACGCCGTGTTTCGCGACGACGCGACACCCTTCCGCGACGACGCGACGATCTCCACCTTCTGCGATGAGCAATTCCACGAAGAATGCTCACACGCGACGACTACGAGGTAGGGATTTCATTTTTGGAATTAACCCTTTTTATTATTCACGTAAATGTTTCTTTAAAAAGTTAAAGAACCGGATTTTTAAACAATTTTAAATTTATTAAAATTGTTGTTTCCTGTGTGGAATAAAAATTCTCCCGTTGTTTATATCTAACGCGGAGGGTGCGGTCCAAACGAATACGGCCCGACAACACTCTGCCGTTCCTCGTTCTTGTGCGGATTTGACGGGCGACGACGGAACGTGCCGCAACGGAGGTTTGGTGATTCCGAAGTGAAGAACGAGTCCCGAGAGGAGCAACGGCGCAGACGGGAAGAAAATCGGGCCACGAAGCGACTCTGGCGGCCCGCGGAAGCCGGGTGCACGACATCTTCCACGTATCCCAGCTGAGGAGATACGTGCACGACCCGACACACATCATTGACTATGGGGAGCTAGACGTGGATGATGGGGCGACTTTTGCGGAGGTTCCGGTGGAGATAGAGGATCGACAGGAGCGGGTCCTACATGGGCGATCGATTCCTCTTGTGCGCATCAGATGACAGCACGAGAACCTCCAGGAGAGCACTTGGGAGCGGGAGGCTCAGATGCGTGCTCAGTACCCACATTTGTTTCCCTAATTTTTGATGTATCTTTACGGGGACGTAAATCCCTGAGGTGGGAGTAATGTAAAGACCCGTTAATTTCAAGGAATTTTTTTTCTTAATTTTCTTTGGAATTTTACAAGAGCGCAGTCTCTGACGACACTTGATTCCGAGGCCCGGTGTGCCCGGAATCATTTTCCGAAGTTTGGATTGGGTACGTTCAGTGAACGGACGAGCGAGTTTTTCTAACTTTTGAACAGGTGCCCGGAATCAAATTCTGAGGGCACCGATGAAATTGCAGCACCGGTATTCACTTAGAAACGCCTCTTCTGGAGTTGCGTTTGCTCGGGTGTGGTTTTTAATTTTCGGGCTTAAAGTTAAGAAATAAAATAATTTTGTGACAACTTATTTTATTTCACTTAAGCCACTTGGAAGCCACTTGAAGCCACTTAAAGGCGGCTTGAACTGAGTTGAACCGGATAGGATACTATCCAGAAATATCCCACCCTCTTGGTAGGATATTTGTGAGGTGGGGCCCGCACGAGCCCTGCCGTTTCCTTCCGCTAAGTAACGCACCCGTGAAAACCCGTCATTATGAAAGTCAATTGACGCGTTTCTTAAATTCTTAACAGACCATTTAATTGGGTGGTTTATTTCGCAAATTAAATGAGCTATTTCTTTCATTGAATTAATTAAACGAATTGAGGGGTCGTTACTTACCCGTTTTCGTTTGTTGGCATAATAATAAAATAAGGCCAACCTATCTTTTTTGGAGGATTACTCGTTGAGAGAGGATCCTTGAACCTTCAACCTCCTTCGCGAAGAACGCGAAGAACGCGAAGAACGCCGAACCCAGAAATCGACGACGTGACGCCGTGATCCGCGATGCCGACGCTCCCTTCCTGCAACGTTCTTCTGTGACGTCTCTTCCTCCGCGACGGATCTTCGATCGGCTGCTTGAGGTAAGAGCCTCAGTTTTTCTTTTAATCTCGTTTGTGGTTCTTTACCAAAACACGGATTTAGTTAATTAAATTAAATCTGCTATTTCATGGTCTGTTGAGTTCGCCGACTCAACGCCGTGTTTCGCGACGACGCGACACCCTTCCGCGACGACGCGATGATCTCCACCTTCCGCGACGAGCAATTCCGCGAAGAACGCTCATGCGCGACGACTACGAGGTAGGGATTTCATTTTTGGAATTACCCCTTTTTATTATTCCCGTAAATGTTTCTTTAAAAAGTTAAAGAACCGGATTTGTAAACAATTTTAAATTTATTAAAATTGTTGTTTCCTGTGTGGAATAAAAATTCTCCCGTTGTTTATATCTAACGCGGAGGGTGCGGGCCAAACGAACACGGCCCGACGACCCTTTGCCGTTCCTCGTTCTTGTGCGGATTTGACGGGCGATGACGGAACGTGCCACAACGGAGGTTTGGTGATTCCGCAGTGAAGAATGAGTCCCGAGAGGAGCAACGGCGCAGACGGGAAGAAAATCGGGCCACTGAGCGACTCCGGCGGCCCGCGGAAGCCGCCGCCGACGCGGGTCGCCGGAACGGCGGCGCCAGCAGCCGGGAGCGGTGGCGCCACCGGCGCGCCACCGGACAAGCCCGCCGCGGCAGAAGCCGCGGCGGCGACACTCGCGGACCCGCGGCCGCGCGGGTCCAGCGCGCGCGGGACGCAGCTGAAGCCGCGTCCGGGTGTCCGAGCGACACCTCGCGGGTGCCGCGGGGTTGTCACGTGGGGGCGGCGGCTCCCCCCCGCGTCGCTCGAATTTCCAGGAAGACACCCCGCGGGTGTCGCGGGGGTGTCACGCGGGGGTGGAGGCTCCCCCCCGCGCCGCTCGGCCGAGCCGAGCCGCCGGTCCGTCCGGGTCGGACCGGGTTGACCCGGTTCGGCTGACCCAGGGGGGATCGGCCCGGGTCGGCCCGGGCCCGGACCCCCCGTCTTCGGACGGTCTTCGTTCAAACGCACGTAACTTGAGCTACGGGCCTCCAAACGACTCGCCGTCAGCGGAAACGCGAACCTTGGATCGAGACGGTCGTTTCAGTATATCGCACTCAAGATTTCGGAATACTTTGAGTTCGTCCGGGTTGGTTCATACACGAAACCAACCGGGCCTTCGGAGCGGAAACACTCATATCTTGAGCTACGGACATCCGATTGACGTGCCGTCAGCTTCTTTGAATTCCTCTAAGTGAGACGGATCTTTTGGCTCACTCCGCCCGAGGTTTGGACGCAGGTGGAGTATGGTCGGGTTGGTTTTGCCTTAAAAACCAACCGGGCCCCTGGGACGAAAAAGCCAATAACTCTCAGACCGGGCGTCCGATTGACGCGCCGTCTGCGACGTTGAGTTCCTGTCGACGATACGGAACTTTTGGATACATCAAATTCGGACCTTGTGTCAGTTGATGTATCAGCCTCTCGGCTCGTGGAGCGGACCCTCCCGAACGAGCTTGCTGTGTGCGGGAACCCTAGTGCTGGCTGCGACTGCTTCTTCGACAGCGACGACCGTGCAGAGATCCTCAGTGGACTGTGGCGACGACTGTGCACAGATCCTCAGTGGACTCCAACGACGACCGTGCAGAGATCCTCAGTGGACTGCGGCGACGACTGTGCAGAGATCCTCAATGGACTGCGACGACTACTGCACTCAGCGATCCTACATGGATCAGTGCTACCGGTCCTGTGTGGGCCCGATCCTGTGTGGGTCCAATCCTGTGTGGGTCAGCGCTCAGCGGTTCTGTGCGAGCCAGCGCCTACAGGTCCTGTGTGGGCCCGATCCTGTGTGGGTCATTATGGGGGTTAGTTACCTATCGATCCTTCGTGGGTTCGACGACTTAGATGGATCAGTGATCATCTTTATCGTCATCCGAAGAAGTATACCTGTGTGAGCTGAATCTTGAGTTACTCTCCTTTGTGGATTATGTTGAGCTATCCTGTGTGGATTTACTGTTTACTCTCCTTTGTGGATTGTGTTGAGCTATCCTGTGTGGATTTACTGTTTACTCTCCTTTGTGGATTGTGTTGAGCTATCCTATGTGGATTTACTGTTTACTCTCCTTGTGGATTGTGTTGTGCTATCCTGTGTGGGTATACATTTTCTTTCCTGTGTGGACTGGGTTGTGCTTGGGCTCGGACGTTGGAGCCGAACGAGAATTGATGACTTAGGTATATGTATGGGCATATACCTAAGCCGTGTCAGATGTTACTTCGTGATTGTATCTTTCCTTTGTGAATTTCGGGAGACCTTCGGGGGTCTCGGGGTCCCTACTGAGTAGCTTATACTCACCCCTGCATGGGCTTTGCCCGCACTATGTTTTGTTGGTTGCAGACGACGGACAACGCTGATCGTGGTGGAGGCGTGCGGAGCAGAACGGTACCTGGAGGTGGACCACTGGGCGGGACGTACTCGGAGCGGTCAGGTGGACCCGAGGAGCAGTGGAGGCTATCTGTACCCACCCTTCAGGTGGGACTTCCAGAGGACGGCTCGACGCTGCAGTTTTTCCTTTCAGTTGCTCTTTTTCCTTTCAGTTGTACTTTACAGTTGGGCTTGTATTTCCGGCCCCTTTTACTTTCAGCACAGCTTGTACCGTTTTTACTTAGTGTTTACTTTTCCGCTTGCTTACTCTGTGGTGCTTGTTTACTTTTCAAAGGAAATGCCTTCCCTTTTTGTTGGGATTTACGCCTTGGTGCTAGTCGCCAGCCCCTGGCCTATGGAAGGCGGGCTTGGGGTAGTCACGACACGGGCCCCGAGGGCGGGTCGTGACAAATTGGTATCAGAGGTGGTCGGTTCTACCGCAGACTCTGATCTTTCTTCTATGTGAAGCAATAGTGTTTAGCGTATTGGGTGTGGTTATCAGTCCAGGGAGTCCAGTGTTGGTGCGGCGGCCGACGTATCTGTACACCAGGACCCTGACTTCTGATTTCTGACTTAATGCACGAAAACATTGATTGCATGTGTGTTTCAAGTTTTCTTTGTGATTACTTGTGTCAGCTCACCAGGTATACTGTTCTGACCGTGGCGCACTTGTTTCCTTTTGAGGATGGCCTGACGACAGCAGCCAGCTAGGGTTCCGAGAGTAGAACGCGACGATAGCCCTCCGAGTGACGAGGCCTCGGTACAGGGCCCGTTGACAGCAGAGGCACCGGCGGTACCTTTACCCGCCGAGCCCCCAATGCTTCCAGCACTGGCAGCTGACGATGCACGACGCCTCGGAGCTTTGCACGAGTTCCAGCGCCAGCGACCACCCAGGTTCCGTGGGGAGACGGACCCCCAGGCAGCCGAGGACTGGCTGGAGGCGGTCGTCCGAGTTTTCAGGCTAGTGAGGACACCAGCAGACCTCATGGTGATCCTCGCGGAGAGCCTACTGCACGCAGCAGCAGGACGATGGTGGAGCTTGATGCTCTAGATACACGATGAGGCCACCCTCATCTGGACGGACTTCGAGAGCCTCTTCCGCTCAGAGTTCGTCCCGGCCACCCTCCGTGCGATGCACATTCAGGAGCTTCTTCAGCTGCGGCAGGGCAGCTTGACGGTCGCTCAGTACGCGGCAAGGTTCACCGATCTTTCTCGCTACTCGACCGACATGGTACAGGACCCCTTCTTCCGGGCCCGGACCTTCGAGCAGGGATTGAGACACGAGATCAGGGCATCGCTGATCTCCCTCAGCATCCCGACCCAGGCAGGAGTGCTGGAGCGAGCCCTTCTGATCGAGAGCTTTCTGGCTGAGTCCACAGAGAGACCTATCGCAGGGCGGCAGGTAGCGGAGTCTTCGGCAGCAGGTAGCCGACGGATGACTCAGGGTTCCAGGCAGACCAGGACTTCCGGCAGACGATCTCGGGACAGTGGCTCAGCAGTGCGGGGCACACAGCGCGGAGCCAGCCTTCTGAGAGGCAAGCAGTGCTACTCGTGCGGCGGGCAGGGCCACATGGCTCGTGACTGCCCGACCCGCCGTACCGAGGAGCATCATATGGTGGAGGGGCCACCCAGGCAGAGGCAGAGGGTCGACCGTGGCGGTACACAGGGAGGAGGCGGACGAGGAATAGGAGCTGGCCGAGCAGCAGGTGGTGAGCGACGCTTTGAGGCTTTGCCACCACCACCACCAGGAGGCCCGCCCCGACCACAGGGAGCTGGCGGGAAGAGACAGGCAGAACTCCAGGTGGCAGAGGCCTATGACCACGGCGTGCCAGAGATGATTCGAGGTACGATCTGTGTCTATTCCACCCTTGCTGTAGTTCTGATAGACACAGGAGCGAGTCACTCTTTCATAGCCACTGCCCTTGTTCGGAGCTCGGAGATTCCGACAGAGCCATTGGCTCGATCCTTACGGCTAGAGACTCCTACGGGAGCAGACTCCACGATTACACACTGGTGTCGGCAGTGTGAGATTACTCTAGGAGGCGAAATCTTTGGCTGGGATCTTCTTGTAGTGGCGTCGAGGCCTTACGACGTCATCTTGGGCATGGATTGGTTATCTATGGTCCATGCTCAGATTGACTGCTTTAGGCGCAAGGTGCGATGTGTGCGCACCGACGGGAGCAGGTTCACCTTCACCGGCGAGAAGGGAGCCTTTGCAGCACAGGATGGACTTCCGCAGAGGAGAGGACAACCCATCACTCATCAGTTGGCTAGCCTCATCCTTGGAGCAGTTGACGTGCAGAGTCCTAGTTTTCCTGCAGTGGTGGATCAGTATGCGGACGTCTTCCCCGACGACGTTCCAGGGCTACCTCCTCGCAGAGAGGTAGAATTTTATATTGATCTGTACCCCGGGACAACCCCGATATCCACTCCAGCATATCGGATGGCCCCTGCTGAGATTCGAGAGCTATGAGTACAGTTGGAGGACTTGCAGGGCAAGGGGTTCATCCGACCCAGTGTTTCACCCTGGGCTTCCCCGATATTGTTCGCCAAGAAGGCGGACGGGAGCTTGCGACTGTGTGTTGATTATCGTCGCCTAAACTAGGTGATAGTGTGGAACAAGTATCCACTACCGAGGATTGATGACCTCTTTGATCAGCTCAAGGGAGCACGGTGGTTCTTGAAGATAGACCTCAGGTCAGGCTATCATCAGCTCATAGTTCGAGACGGGGATGTGCAGAAGATGGCCTTCAGATGTTGGTATGGCCACTATGAGTTCTTGGTTATTCCTTTCGGTGTAACCAACGCTCCAGCAGTGTTCATGAGCCTCATGAACAGGATCTTCCAGCCATACCTCGATCGATTTGTCGTGGTCTTCATCGACGACATTTTGGTGTACTCAACGACGGAGGAGGAGCACGCCTACCACTTGCGGGTTGTACTAGACACACTCCGAGAGCACCAGGTTTATGGAAAGCTCTCGAAGTTCCAGTTCTGGTTACGTGAGGTCCACTTCTTGGGGCACGTCATTTCTGAGGCGGGAGTTGCAGTGGATCCCATGAAGATCGAGGCAGTGCTAGCTTGGGATCCACCCAAGAGTGTGACGGAGGTGAGGAGTTTCTTGGGTCTAGCCGGATACTATCGGAGATTTGTGCCGGACTTCTCTAGAGTTGCGACGCCACTCTCAGCGTTGACGAAGAAGGGGAAACCCTTTGTGTGGTCAGACAGTTGTCAGTAGAGCTTTCAGGAGCTGAGACAGAGATTGACCAGCGCACCTATCTTGAGGTTGCCTGAGGAGGGAGTTGGATACGTAGTCTACTGCGATGCATCAGGGACCGGACTTGGGTGTGTCCTGATGCAGGAGCGGGCCGTGATTTACTATGGATCACATCAGTTGAGGACGCATGAGCAGAACTACGCTACCCATGACCTGGAGTTAGCAGCAGTGGTATTTGCCCTGAAGACATGGCGGTACTATCTGATGGGCGAGCGCTTTACAGTCTTTTCCGACCACCAGAGTCTCAGGTACATCTTCTCTCAGAAGGACCTGAACCTAAGACAGTGGCGATGGCTCGAGTTCCTCCAGGAATATGACTTTGAGATAGTCTATACTCCTGGGAAGGGGAACGTGGTAGCCGATGCCCTTAGCAGGAGGACGGGCATCCAACTACTTGAGGAGGCGACATGGTAGCTAGCCTCTTTGCAGATATCCTTCGTGGATAGAGATGGAGCAGCCTTCCTTCAGTCTCTCATAGTCACCCCTCCACTACTGCAGCGGGTCAGAGAGGTATAGCGTGGGGACGCTGATTGTGAGACATGGCGTGCACAGATATCCTCAGGACAGGCACCCGATGGTTTCTCCCTTGGAGCAGAGCATGACGTCCTTTTCAGAGGACGTACCTTGGTACTAGTCGCTTTACGAGAGGAGGTGCTGAGAGAGTTTCACACTTCTCCTTTGGCGGTACATCCAGGAGTGGCGAAGATGTACCAGGATCTCAGATGACAGCACTGGTGGCCGGGTATGAAGAAGGCTATGGCAGAGTTCGTTTCACGGTGCCTCACCTGCCAGCAGGTGAAGGCAGAGCATCAGGTACCAGCAGGCTTGGTACAACCCTTGGAGGTCCCGGAGTGGAAGTGGGATAGGATATCTATGGACTTCATGACTGGACTTCCACGCACTTCCAGAGGTCACGACTCCATCTGGGTGATTGTCGACCGACTCACCAAGTCGGCTCACTTCTTACCCATCCGAGAGCAGGGCTCAGTGGAGAGCTTGGGGCATCTCTACGTTCAGGAGATTGTACGGCTTCACGGTGTGCCATTGACTATCGTCTCCAATCGGGACGCTCGCTTTACTTCCCGGCTTTGGAAGGGGTTGCAGGAGGCGTTCGGGACGCGGCTACGTCTGAGCACCGCCTTTCACCCTCAGACGGATGGTTAGACGGAGAGGACCATTCAGACTCTCAAGGACATGCTCCGCGCATGTGTCCTCGACTTTGGTCGTAGCTGGGAGGACCACCTACCCTTGGTGGAGTTCGCATACAACAACAGCTACCACTCCACCATTGGGATGACACCCTACGAGGCGTTGTACGGCAGGCCTTGCAGATCTCCTTTGTGCTGGACAGACCCTGGGGAGTCAGCACTTGTGGGACCAGAGATGGTCCGGGCCACGACAGAGAAGGTCCAGGTCATCCAGGAGCGGATGAGGACAGCACAGAGCCGGCAGAAGTCATATGCTGACAGGAGGCGGAGGCCACTAGAGTTCGAGGATGGCGACCACGTCTTCTTTCAGGTCTCACCTCGACGTGGTTTGCGGAGATTTGGCCGAGGCGGCAAGTTGTCTCCACGCTTCATCGGGCCTTTCCAGGTCCTCTGCAGGGTTGGTGAGGTGGCTTATCGCCTGGATCTTCCACCTCAGTTGCACTGGGTGCACGACATCTTCCACGTATCCCAGCTGAGGAGATACGTGCACGACCCGACACACATCATTGACTATGGGGAGCTAGACGTGGATGATGGGGCGACTTTTGCGGAGGTTCCGGTGGAGATAGAGGATCGACAGGAGCGGTTCCTACGTGGGCGATCGATTCCTCTTGTGCGCATCAGATGACAGCACGAGAACCTCCAGGAGAGCACTTGGGAGCGGGAGGCTCAGATGCGTGCTCAGTACCCACATTTGTTTCCCTAGTTTTTGATGTATCTTTACGGGGACGTAAAGCCCTGATGTGGGAGTAATGTAAAGACCCGTTAATTTCAAGGAATTTTTTTTCTTAATTTTCTTTGGAATTTTACAAGAGCGCAGTCTCTGACGGCACTTGATTCCGAGGCCCGGTGTGCCCGGAATCATTTTCCAAAGTTTGGCTCGAGTACGTTCAGTGAACGGATGAGCGGGTTTTTCTAACTTTTGAACAGGTTCCCGGAATCGAATTCTGAGGGCACCGATGAAATTGCATCACCGGTATTCACTTAGAAATGCCTCTTCTGGAGTTGCGTTTGCTCGGGTGTGGTTTTTAATTTTCGGGCTTAAAGTTAAGAAATAAAATAATTTTGTGACAACTTATTTTATTTCACTTAAGCCACTTGGAAGCCACTTGAAGCCACTTAAAGGCAGATTGAACTGAGTTGAACCGGATAGGATACTATCCAGAAATATCCTACCCTCTTGGTAGGATATTTGTGAGGTGGGGCCCGCACGAGCCCTGCCGTTTCCTTCCGCTAAGTAACGCACCCGCGAAAACCCTTCATTATGAAAGTCAATTGACGCGTTTCTTAAATTCTTAACAGACCATTTAATTGGGTGGTTTATTTCGCAAATTAAATGAGCTATTTCTTTCATTGAATTAATTAAACGAATTGATGGGTCGTTACTTACCCGTTTTCGTTTGTTGGCATAATAATAAAATAAGACCAACCTATCTTTTTTGGAGGATTACTCGTTGAGAGAGGATCCTTGAACCTTCAACCTCCTTCGCGAAGAACGCGAAGAACGCGAAGAACGCAAAGAACGCGAAGAACGCGAAGAACGCCGAACCCAGAAATCGACGACGTGACGCCGTGATCCGCGATGCCGACACTCCCTTCCTGCAACGTTCTTCTGTGACGTCTCTTCCTCCGCGACGGATCTTCGATCGGCTGCTTGAGGTAAGAGCCTCATTTTTTCTTTTAATCTCGTTTGTGGTTCTTTACCAAAACACGGATTTAGTTAATTAAATTAAATCTGCTATTTCATGGTCCGTTGAGTTCGCCGACTCAACGCCGTGTTTCGCGACGACGCGACACCCTTCCGCGACGACGCGATGATCTCCACCTTCCGCGACGAGCAATTCCGCGAAGAATGCTCACGCGCGACGACTACGAGGTAGGGATTTCATTTTTGGAATTACCCCTTTTTATTATTCCCGTAAATGTTTCTTTAAAAAGTTAAAGAACCGGATTTGTAAACAATTTTAAATTTATTAAAATTGTTGTTTCCTGTGTGGAATAAAAATTCTCCCGTTGTTTATATCTAATGCAGAGGGTGCGGGCCAAACGAACACGGCCCGACGACCCTTCTCCGTTCCTCGTTCTTGTGCGGATTTGACGGGCGACGACGGAACGTGCCGCAACGGAGGTTTGGTGATTCCGCAGTGAAGAACGAGTCCCAAGAGGAGCAACGACGCAGACGGGAAGAAAATCGGGCCACGGAGCGACTCCAGCGGCCCGCGGAAGCCGCCGACGGCGTGGGTCGCCGGAACGGCGGCGCCAGCAGCCGGGAGCGGTGGCGCCACCGGCGCGCCGCCGGACAAGCCCGCCGCGGCAGAAGCCGCGATGGCGGCACTCACGGACCCGCGGCCGCGCGAATCCGGCGCGCGCGGGACGCAGCTGAAGCCGCGTCCGGGTGTCCGAGCGACACCCCGCGGGTGCCGCGGGGTTGTCACGTGGGGGCGGCGGCTCCCCCCCGCGTCGCTCGACTTTCCAGGAAGACACCCCGCGGGTGTCGCGGGGGTGTCACGCGGGGGTGGCGGCTCCCCCCCGCGCCGCTCGGCCGAGCCGAGCCGCCTTTCCGACCGGGTCGGACCGGGTTGACCCGGTTCGGCTGACCCAGGGGGGATCGGCCCGGGTCGGCCCGGGCCCGGACCCCCCCGTCTTCGGACGGTCTTCGTTCAAACGCCCGTAACTTGAGCTACGGGCCTCCAAACGACTCGCCGTCAGCGGAAACGCGAACCTTGGATCGAGACGGTCGTTTCAGTATATTGCACTCAAGATTTCGGAATACTTTGAGTTCAGCCGGGTTGGTTCGTACACGAAACCAACCGGGCCTTCGGAGCGGAAACACTCATATCTTGAGCTACGGACGTCCGATTGACGTGCCGTAAGCTTCGTTGAATTCCTCTAAGTGAGATGGATCTTTTGGCTCACTCCGCCCGAGGTTTGGACGCAGGTGGAGTATGGTCGGGTTGGTTTTGCCTTAAAAACCAACCGGGCCCCTGGGACGAAAAAGCCAATAACTCTCAGACCGGGCGTCCGATTGACGCGCCGTCTGCGACGTTGAGTTCCTGTCGACGATACAGAACTTTTGTATACATCAACTTCGGACCTTATGTCAGTTGATGTATCAGCCTCTCGGCTCGTGGAGCGGACCCTCCCGAACGAGCTTGCTGTGTGCGGGAACCCTAGTGCTGGCTGCGACTGCTTCTTCGACAGCGACGACCGTGCAGAGATCCTCAGTGGACTGCGGCGACGACTGTGCAAAGATCCTCAGTGGACTCCAACGACGACCGTGCAGAGATCCTCAGTGGACTGCGACGACGACTGTGCAGAGATCCTCAATGGACTGCGACGACTACTGCACTCAGCGATCCTACATGGATCAGTGCTACCGGTCCTGTGTGGGCCCGATCCTGTGTGGGTCCAATCCTGTGTGGGTCAGCGCTCAGCGGTTCTGTGTGAGCCAGCGCCTACAGGTCCTGTGTGGGCCCGATCCTGTGTGGGTCATTGTGGGGGTTAGTTACCTATAGATCCTTCGTGGGTTCGACGACTTAGATGGATCAGTGATCATCTTTATCGTCATCCGAAGAAGTATACCTGTGTGAGCTGAATCTTGAGTTACTCTCCTTTGTGGATTGTGTTGAGCTATCCTGTGTGGATTTACTGTTTACTCTCCTTTGTGGATTGTGTTGAGCTATCCTGTGTGGATTTACTGTTTACTCTCCTTTGTGGATTGTGTTGAGCTATCCTGTGTGGATTTACTGTTTACTCTCCTTGTGGATTGTGTTGTGCTATCCTGTGTGGGTATACGTTTGCTTTCCTGTGTGGACTGGGTTGTGCTTGGGCTCGGACGTTGGAGCCGAATGAGAATTGATGACTTAGGTATATGTATGGGCATATACCTAAGCCGTGTCAGATGTTACTTCGTGATTGTATCTTTACTTTGTGGATTTCGGGAGACCTTCGGGGGTATCGGGGTCCCTACTGAGTAGCTTATACTCACCCCTACACGGGCTTTTCCCGCACTACGTTGTGTTGGTTGCAGACGACAGACAACGCTGATCGTGGTGGAGGCGTGCGGAGCAGGACGGTACCTGGAGGTGGACCACTGGGCGGGACGTACTCGGAGCGGTCAGGTGGACCCGAGGAGCAGTGGAGGCTATCTGTACTCACCCTTCAGGTGGGACTTCCAGAGGACGGCTCGACACTGCAGTTTTTCCTTTCAGTTTCTGTTTTTCCTTTCAGTTGTACTTTACAGTTGGGCTTGTATTTCCGGCCCCTTTTACTTTCAGCACAGCTTGTACCATTTTTACTTAGTGTTTACTTTTCTGCTTGCTTACTCTGTGGTGCTTGTTTACTTTTCAAAGGCAATGCCTTCCCTTTTTGTTGGGATTTACACCTTGGTGCTAGTCACCAGCCCCTGGCCTATGGAAGGCGGGCTTGGGGTAGTCACGGCACGGGCCCCGAGGGCGGGTCATGACAGATGTTATCTTATCTTTTCTTGTGCATACTCTAAATGTTGTTTACATGTTCCAAGTTTATTTATCAAGACTCTTTCATCACTCTCTTTCGGGGATATGCATGTTTTAAGTGATTCTCTCCTCATTACTTCCCAATAAGTGAAATCGTTTTAAGGGAACTTTTCGAATTCTTTTCTATTATCAATTGTACTCTATCCTCTGTTTTAAGTCACCTTTGTCTTTATAAAATCAGTCTTTTTATTATATAAACCCTCCTATTTTGATTCTGGTTTTATAAAAGAATATTATGCCTCTTTTCGTTTTAAGAGTTATTCGAAGTTTTCTTAAACCGCACTAAAATGTTTTGACTCATAGATTCCTAAAAACTATTTTTACATGTTATGGCTTCAGTTGGTTATCTATTGTCATGATGTATGCATTTATACATTATTAATGTCTATTTGTGGTTTAATTACTTTCTCTCATGAATGCTTGTATGGTACGTCCCTTTTTATTATGCTTCATGACGTGATTGTGTACCCATTTCTTTCCTTGGGTACTCTTATGCTTATGTATGATTGATTATGTGAGATTCTTTATGTGGCAAGCATATACACGAATAATATTATATGGGTGTGCCTAGATAGCGCTCCAATGCATTGGGTAAAGTTAATGTCTCATGAGAAGATTATGGGCAAACGGTCCGGGCGGTTAGCCTTGGCTTGTGGTACTATGGGAAACGAGATTGGCGGTTAGCCTTGACTCGTACTAAAGTCATGTTTATAGTTGCTGCCACCTCTCTATGAAATTATGCTTATATAATCTCATGTTTATATGATCCCATGATTATTTTATTCCATGTTTTTATGATCTCATGTTTATATGTTATGGTTCCATATATTCCATGCTTCCAATGTCATTATGTCAAGCCTCATAACTCATGTGCTTAAAGTTTATTCTTATGTTCTTTTCCTTACTGGGATTTTTAGCTCATCCCTTTGTTCATGTGTTTCCCCAGGGTACCCTATGCAGATGTAAGGGCTCAAATGAAGTTAGGATCTCATTATGAAGATTAAATAAAGTGTTTTTTAGCCCCATGTTTCGTGATATATGTACCTAGTCTTCCAAGACACTAGACTTAACGATCCTTGGCTTGTACTCTAATGATGAATTATGTTTAAAATCATGAATTTTTATGTGTAAAAGGCTTGGGTCACTATAATAATACCATATTACTCCCTTTGGTACTTAAAATTATTGAGATTTTTTTCATAAAATATGACATCATTTCTCTTTTCGGTCGAAAATCCTTTTTCTTCCAAAACCATGTTTTCTAAAAATGCCTTCCAAAATATTTTTAACATTCTCCAAATGATTCATTAAATAAATTTTTACCCATGTTTGACTTTTTACAAAATGTTTTGAAAAAAATATTCACGTCGTTTTCCAAACAAGACCCGTTTGGTTTTTTATTGAAAATGTGAAAAGATTTTTTTTAACTTATATGACATGTACATAATTTTTTGATGTAATGTCCACTCAATGTTTTAAATATTATTTTACAAGTTTCCAATGTTATTTTCAAAGAAAATTATTTTCAAAATGTTTTGTGAACTTTTAGTTTTAAAAGGTTATTTTCAAAATGAAAAGAATATTTTCCTCAAGAATGCTTTTAAAGATATTTTTATGGAATTTGTATTCATTAACGACAAAAAAACTTTATTTTAATCTCACTCCACTGGGGATATGTAGTATTGACACCATCCTTATTCTTTATATGATGGTTTGTGTTCATTTTGAACAAGGAAAGTATTGACATTCACTTTCTTGATTCATTTTTGTAGTCATTAACTTTCCCTTAAAACATCCACTTTCCTATGATCATTGAACATTAAATTTCCCCTAAATATCCATATTATTTATAAAGTATATACTTATTACTTAAACCTTATATCATTTATACATATAATATTTTACTTTGAAAGTTATATGATTGACTAGGGAAATTATTGTTAACCCGTATTTCTTACTCGATACAGAAATTTGTTGATAAGACATATTGTTCATGAATAAAATAGATTATTTGATATATGTGGAATTCTTTGGAAAATCGGATATGGGTGGGGACTGGTTATAGATATCTCCTCGATGCATCGGTAATCTCCTGAGACAAATCAATTGACTATCCTTAGTTAAATGAGTTTCTAGTGTATACCCACCCATCAGTTTTAAACTGTCTTGTGAAAGGCCTTGACAACGAATGTCATGACCCATCCCAATGAGGCCCGTTCCATGACTCCCCAAGACTGCCTCCAATAGGTGAGGGGATGAAGACTAGCGTTGAGTAGACATATCGCTGACATGGGAGGCCTTATCCTAAGTACCTGCACACACACACACACACACATCTCTAAGACTTTAAAATGCTAAAATGTAAAAACAACTGAACAATCATGCATGCATACGTCTAAATATAACAACCAGTGTATGATAAGAAGTAAAGTAAATAGTTCCAGATACAATCCCACCAAAAAGTCTAAAAACAAGTCCAACCTGAAAGTAAAGGGACTATTGTCAAGGTACCGCAGGAACACACCTCAATTTGTCCAGTCTCACTAAGCACCATTTGGTCCTAGCCCATATAGGATTCTGTTAAAAGGTCGATCGTCTACACAAGACACGACATGTGCGGGAAAAGCCTGTGTAGGGGTGAGTATAATAATACTCAGTAGGACACCCCAAAACCATAAAGCATACAACAAAAAAAATACAGTTAGCTCTACACAAGTATCTGTCTATAACACATCTAATAAGATTATCTAGACATACTCAACAAAAACACACACTCTAAAGGTAAGTCACAACCGTAGTATGCCAGCCTAATATTCCAGCTCAAAGATTCCACAAAGCACTTTTCTGGGAGAACACACTCCTGAGTCTGATAGCACTAATGACGTCTGTCTGAGAGGTAACGCTCATCGGGTCTCACCATTAGAAGTACACACTGAAGGTCTAAAGAGACATGATACACATATGAGGATCACACCCAAGGCCATGGGGTGATACCAACAACTCAATCTGGATTAAACTACTAAGTAGAAGACACCTACGTAGTGTTTTTCACAAGATACCAAGAACTCCACCTTGGGAATGAAGATGAACATAGGATCTCACTCCGTGCCCCATGAAGATATTCCAACGATTCTATCCAAGAATTCCTGCTGAAGGGATCATTGTCCTAGGAGTAGGAGACGATTCCATACTCACCCTTAGGGAAAGGATAAAGGGAACACACCCTAATGAAAAATTCCCAAGGTTATAGAGGAAAAGGGATCAAAACCATGTATAATAAAGTACATGATGTGTAGTAGGGGTTACACACCGTGTCCCTTGACCCTGGGTCCTACCCGTGTAAACATACCATGTTTGTCACACCCTGACTTTTAAGTTTATTTTTATTTCACTATTTCTTGGATTCAGATTCTCTTATTGAGGCTCGAGTTGAGAGCAAGTCAATTTTTTTGACATTTATTTATTTTACTAGGTTTCAGACCTGTGCGCAGCCACCGTGTGGTTGGCGGTAGCCGCGCAGACGGTTCAGAAGTCGTGCAATTGCTCTTTATTATTATTATTATTATTATTTATATTATTATTATTGTTGTTGTTATCATTATTATTATTATTTATATTATTATTATTATTATTTATATTATTACTATTATTATTATTTATATTATTATTGTTATTATTTTTATTATTATTTATATCATCATTATTATTATTTATATTATTAACAACAACAATAATATTATTATTATAAAAAATCGAAAAAATGAGATCGACGAACCCTAGGGGGGCGTCTCCCTCCCCCTTTTCTATCTACTCCAGGGTGAGGCACCAAAGGAGGCCGCTCGCCCCTCCCGCATCAGCAGGCACCACCTCGCCCTCACTGGTCCCTGCCACACTCACCCCTCCTGGTCCTCTCCCCTCACCGCACTGCCGGCCAGCAGCGCACCCACTCCCCTACTTGGCTCCACAGTGCACCAGGCCTCCAGCCTTGCCCCCCTGCCACCGTCTCTGGCATTCCGCCCTCTGGCCAGGCCATCTCCAGTGTTCCACACTCCGGCCATGCCGTCTTTGGTGAACCTGACACCATCTCCGGTGAACCTGACACCATCTCCGACTGTCTCCCTCTCTAGTGGGCATACTCCTCCTCCACCCGGGTTTGCCTCTCAATTTCTAGGGTGTTTCCTTCGATTTAGAAAAACCCTAACACCCTGGGTTTTAATTTGAGCATTTATCTCATTGTTTTAGGTGTGCGGTTGGTCCGCGAGGGAGTGTTCTACCTTCCGTCAGAGTTTCACGGCGTTCACACAACGTCAAGGTAGGCATTTCCATACCTTTCCATTCCAGAGAAATCTACTGGTGCTTGTGTTGCTTCAAATATTATTTTTACTTGATTCACTACTTAATGATATAGCTAATTAGTCCATTATGATGTTTATGGATTATCATAACATGTTAAAAATAGTTTTGAAGTTTTTCTTGTTTATGTTTATGCATGTTAATGCTCAATATTGTTTTAATCACTTAAATGAATTTATTTTGGTGTTTTCTTGAGAGTATAATTTGTTAAAAATATATTTTGAAGTGAATCTTCAATTGTTCCTATGTGTGCATGCGTCAAATGTTTTTGGTTAAATGTCATTTGGGTTTTAAATAGTGAAATTAGATGTTTTATGTGGTGTGAAATATATTTCAAAGGTGTTTTGTCATGAGTATATGGTGAAATAGTATTTTCTAAATGATATGGTTATGTTTTCATGTGTTCTTCATTAGGGTACTTCTTAGAAGTGTTTTTAGGACTATTCAAAATGTGAGAAATGTGTTTTCAAAGGCACTTGAGATGGGAATGCATTGATAGTGGATTTTTACAAATGGGTTTCATGAATTGATTAATTAACTATAAATGCATTTGAAAAATGGGTTTTGTATGTCTCTTGGAATGTTTGGCGTGTACTAGATGTTGACACACCCATGGGTGCACTAGGTGCACACATGGAGGTGTCATCAAAGGAAGGTGATGCTTTAAATTGGTGTCTCCTTGAAAACTTGTTTTCCTAAATGGTTGCTATTTTCCAAATGATGTTGGTTCCTCTAGGTTAATTAATTAGAGCTTGGGTGGATCCTTGGTGGTGCACTCACACACATACATAGGTACGTATGTGTATATGTATATGTATATATATATATATATATATATATCTTCCTTTCACATATTCCCTCATGGCGCAGGGAATATGTTCAATGGATTAAGGGTATATATATATATATATGTATGAGAATGTATGTGTGTGCTAGTGTGGCCATTTTTCATTGGAAGCTTCAAGATCCGAAGTGTCTTGACTTGGTCTGCTTCCTTCTTTGAGGTATGTTTCCTTATGCATTTTACTTTAAATTAAAGAATCATTGGGTTCTTTAATTTCACACTTTTATTTAATGTTAGTTAGAAATTTATGATTTTTTGAATAATTTCTTATTGTGAAATAAAGAAATACCCTATGTGTATTTGAATTACATGAAACTGTTTTATTAAATGTACTTATTAGTGTTTTTGTAAATGACCCTTTGGACCTTATATATGTGCTTCAAATTTAAAGTGGTGAATTGGGTTTCTTAAATGGGTTTCCAAGTGCGTTCCTGGTTTCCAAAATGGTGTGCGTGTGATTCTTGAAGAAATGGTTTGGCATGAGAAAAATCGTTTGAGGCCCGGTTAACACTTTTTTAAATCTAGTTATCTTAAGAAAACTCTCCTTGTATGTGGTCCCCTCTCTTTATTTGAGTTGTATATTATGGGGGTCTGCTGTGTAGGACTCCTCTGTGATCAAATGGTAGAAAGGTGAGGGACATATTCCTTGGGGTGACTCAGGTGATGCATATTGTGTGTGTATATATATATATATGTGTGTGTGTGTGTGTGTGATTTGATGCTCGACTATCATTGGTTGGCTCACCCTTTTGTTACATGTGTTGACATGGGAACCTGACATAGTAAGTGAATTTTCTGTGAATGATTACTGCACTAGTTTAGATTACGAGCTGACTAGTGGCCCATAACAGAGAGATGTTTTGTTATTATTATTACTATGGGATTGGGCCCCTAGACTAGGCCAGGTAGGGCGACGGTCGGGCATTAGGGCATTATGACATCATCGAGAGTAGGCATGCTTTCAGGATGAGTCACATGTATAGTACGTTCTAGAATATTCATGAGCTCCTAGGTTCTCCCATGTATTTTGGCACTTAGTTGCCTATGGCAGATGATTGTGGTGCCTTGTTTGGCTAGTTATTCACATGATCTATTTTCCATTTCCCTTATTGTGTGGTTGTTGACCCTGCTTCCTTGTGTGGTGTAACCTCTTTGAGAAAGTGATGAGTTGTGTGGAAAATGTTTACATAAAATAACTTAATATTTTTTTTCAATTTCTTTCTTCCTTTTTAAGTGAAAACAAACTTTCTTTCTCTCTAAAATTTTAATGTCTCTTTCATGAACAAGAACACAGTTTTAAATGAAGAAGGGTAATGGACCGTGATTTATTTTAAAGAAAATGCGTGAAAACCTAGTTTTGTACAATGTATTTCAAAATTGAAATTAATGGATATTTTTTAAGGAAATTCATATGGGAATAGATTATTTGGGAACACCTACTGATTTTTAATACTCACACCTATAGTTTTATCTATGTTTTTAGATTTGTTGATGCGCCTTGCTTGTATTAGGTCGCTGTAGTGTGACGTTGGTTTGAGGTCGGTGGTGACCCGTGGGGTCACATGGAGGTATGCACATTTTTTTTATTTTTTTTCTTCCACTTCTAGTTTTATTTTTATTGACAGTTTTTATTTATTTTCTTTTCTTTAATTTACGGGCCAAATTGTTCCGACTTTTTTAGTTTTGATGCTTTACACTAGTTGCCAGCCCGTGGGGATCAGGAACGCCCCTCGGGCCATGTCGCGGGCTGGCTCGGGTGACCGGTTTAGGGTCGACCTGGGTTGGTTTGTGAAAAAATGGTATTAGAGAAGGTTCTTGTTAATTGGGGTGTCCGATAGATGGAGATTAGGATTGTCGGGGCTCAGGAGTTAGTTACAGGTCAGTGCTTGATCACCACTGCTTGTGACGAGACCTGAGTTACTAGGGGTAGTCCGAGTTTTGAGTCTTTTGTCTTCGTTTTGGATTGAGGGGTGACAATAGAGGCGACTCAGTGTCACACTATGACCCCACATGGAGTAGTGACCCATGTGGAGCCTAGGTGCCCGGCTCAAGGTCCTCTGGTGTTATGTCTTACTTGGGGTGTGGCTCACTACCATGTCACTGGGTTGGGCACAAACACTAGTTACTCATTCTGATTGTTCATTGTTAGTTGTGCTTTGTCTCAATTTTGGTTGGTGTTAGAGTGTTTTTGGAAATGAAGGTGGTTTTGAATTGAAAGGGGATCTTTCTCTAATGGTTTTAAGACTGGTAAAAAGGGGATTTCTTTCAAATTGTTTTGAAACAGGTGAAGTGGGTTTTTTTAAAGAGGAAATGTTTTGATTTGGAAAAATTTGGATTATGTTTGGATTTGGTAACGGAACAGAAAGTGCGACCCTTGGAATTCCTTAGAATCATCTACATATGTGTGGGTAGACATGTGGTGTATGTTGACACATATGTACGAGTGATTTGAGTGGAAAGGGATGGAGGATTATGTGGCAGTTCATAAGATTCCATGGGTGGGTTTTTGGAATTTAAGACTTGGATTGATTTTTCTAAGACAAACTTGAATGAAAAAGTGATTTCGGGACTTGGTTTTTCTTGAAAAGTGGGTTTTGGTATTTTGAAAAGTGGATTTCTTCTGTGTTTGTATGTGTTTGACTCATGAGTCTGTAACCCTTGTCTTGGGGTGTTTCTTTTGGTTATTTTTAAGCTTTTTCGGGATTCTGGGCCAATTGTCTCAGCTTAGGGTGTTTCTTTTGATTGAGTTTTGGATTGATGCCTGTTTTGATTTTGTTTTTCATGTTGTTCTGAATATGACACCCTGAAATGTCCTCAGAAGTTGTTAATAATTCGTGCCCAATTCTGGTTTCTATCAAGTGTTACTCGTCCTTCAAGGATTTTAGGGTCCATTAGGGGTAGTGAAGTGGTTTGAGGGGAGTATAGCATGTCTTAGGGTGGTTGGGGACTTCCAAGTTTGTTAGAGTTCGTACTGTCTTGGGTTTAGTAGAGGGTCCAGCCTTGGACCAGTGGAGGTAGATGTCTCATCATAGTTGGAGTTGGGATGATGTGGGAGGTGTTAAAGTCCATATTCATCCAATGGATCATACTTGAGGAGGTGAAGGTGAAAATAGGTAAGATCCCGTCTGTAGTTAACAAGGCCAGTGGTTGGTGAAGGCCTATGTCAGCTGCTTTAAGGAGTCGGCATCTGGAGCGCACGTGCTTGGTAAATCTGGTGCCTCTTGTAATTCGTGAGGGTTCCTCATTAGGTGAGGAGTGCAACCCAGAGAAATCTATCTATAATATTCCATCCTTATTGGTTTTGACATCTAGTTTGTTAGACCACCTTTTGATATTCCATCGGTATGGCCGGTTCAGGCATTCCAAGACGCCTTGTCACATCCCTCTAAAGCCTTGCCGTCGTTGTGGCCATTTAGGTCACTGGGGAAAGTTATTTAAGAAGCGCCGTTAGAGGAAGGAGTTCTGATTGGGGAATTCTAGTGTTTGACTGTGAGGAATAAGATGCTTCAGTCATTAGAGCCCCAGCCTCAGGTCTCAGGGTGAAGCTCGCGCATAGTCAGGGTGTCAGAGGCACGTGAGACCTTTTCTTGGTTCTTTATCTTTCTTCTTGGAATATAGACATTCAGGGTTTCCTTTTTATTGTTTTCCTATTGTTGTAAGTTCATCCTTTATGGTGATACTATGATGAACTTATTCTTTCGTGATCGTAGTAGTTGCGTTCTTCTGAATGTGGCCTCTTGAATCATTTGTTTTTCTTAAAAGGGTATTTGGACCTTGTGAGGGTTGGTCCTAGTTTTATTAGTGATCGTTTATGTGAGTGTTGGGTGTTTTTGTCTTGGGTCGAGAGTTCAAATTTTTAGTCGAGATGTTGTTTTCTCGTGCTATAGAAGTTAGTTTGGATCGGTTGGGAGTTCTCGCATCGGCTCCCCCTTCCCGGGGTGAGGTTTGGGTGTTAAATTTCAGCACTAGTTGGGTTCTTGTGGTGTAGAGAACCCTCTCGTGTTCTCCCATTATCTTGTGTTGTGGTTTCCTTCAGTTTCAATCAGGCATGAATTCTTGTTTTGTCTATTGTTCGGCTGGGTGAATTTCGGGGGGTAGAAAGTGTCTGTGGTGGGGAGAATTGTCACACCCTGACTTTTAAGTTTATTTTTATTTCACTATTTCTTGGATTCGGGTTCCCTTATTGAGGCTCGAGTTGAGCACAAATCAAATTTTTTTGACATTTAATTATTTTACTAGGTTTCGGACCCGTGCGCAGCCACTGTGCGGTTGGCGGTAGCTGCGTAGATGGCCAAGGAGTTGTGCGATTTCTCTTTATTCTTCTCATTATTATTATTATTATTATTCTTAATATTAATATTAATATTAATATTAATATCATTATTAATATCATTATTATATTATTATTATTATTTAAATTATTATTATTATTATTTATATTTATATTATTATTACTATTATTATTTATATTATTATTATTATTTATATTATTATTATTATTTATATTATTATTATTATTTATATTATTATTATTATTTATATTATTATTATTGTTTATATTATTATTATTATTATTTATATTATTAATATTAATAATATTATTATAAAAAATTGAAAAAAAAACGAGATGGGTGAACACTAGGGAGGACGTCGCCCCCCCTTTTCTCTCGACTCCAGGCCGAGGCACCGAAGGAGGCCGCTCACCCCTCCTGCATTAGCAGGCACCGCCTCGCCCTCGCTGATCCCTGTCACGCTCACCCCTCCTAGTCCTCTCCCCTCACTGCACACCCGACCAGCAGTGCACCAACTCCCTGCTTAGATCCACAGCGCGTGCCCGCTCCTGGGGCACCAGGCCTCTATAGTCCAGCCATGTCGTCTTCGGTGAACCTGACACCATCTCCGACCACCTTCCTCTCTGGTGGGCATACTCCTCCTCCACATGGGTTTGCCTCTCAATTTCTAGGGGGTTTCCTTCGATTTAGTAAAACCCTAACACCCCGAGTTTTAATTTGTGCATTTATCTCGTTGTTTTAGGTGTGCGTTTGGTCCGTGAGGGAGTGTTCTACCTTTTTTCAGAGTTTTGTGGCATTTTCACAACATCAAGGTAGGATTTTCCATACCTTTACATTACAGATAAATCTATTAGTGCTTGTGTTGCTTCAAATATTATTTTTTACTTGATTTTCTACTTAATGATATAGCTAATTAGTCCATTATGATGTTTATGGATTACTATAACATGTTAAAAATAGTTTTTGAAGTGTTTCTTGTTTATGTTTATGCATGTTAATTCCCAATTTTATTTTAATCACTTAATGAATTTATTGTGGTGTTTTCTTGAGAGTATAATTTGTTAGAAATATATTTCAAAGTGAATCTTCAATTATGCCTATGTGTGCATGTGTCAAATGTTTTTGGTTAAATGTCATTTGAGTTTTAAATTGTAAAATTAGATTTTTTATGTGGTGCGAAATATATTTTGAAAGTGTTTTGACCTGAGTATATGGTGAAAGATGATTTTCTAAATGATATGATTATGTTTTCATGTGTGCTTCATCAGGGTACTTCTTGGAAGTGTTTTCAGGACTATACAAAATTTGAGAAATGTGTTTTCAAAGGCACTTGAGATGTGAGTGCATTGATAGTGGATTTTTACAAAGGGGTTTCATAAATTGATTAATTAATGGTAAATGCATTTGAAAAATGGGTTTTGTGTGTCTCTTGGAATGTTTGGTGTGAACTATATGTTGACACACCCATTGGTGCACTAGGTGCACACATGGAGGTGTCATCAAAGGAAGGTGATGCTTTAAATTGGTGTTTCCTTGAAAACTTGTTTTCCTAAATGGTTTCTATCTTCCAAATGATGTTGGTTCCTCTAGGTTAATTAATTAGAGCTTGGGTGGCTCCTTGTTGGTGCATGAACACACACACAGGTACATATGTGTATATGTATATATATATATATATATCTTCCTTGAACATATTTCCTCATGGCATGGGGAATATGTTCAATGGATTATGGTATATATATATATATGTATGTATGAGAATGTATGTGTGTTCTAGTGTGGGCATTTTTCATTGGAAGCTTCAAGAGTCGAAGTGTCTCGGGTTGGTCCACTTCCTTCTTTGAGGTAGGTTTCCTTATGCATTTTCTTTTAAATTAAAGAATTATCGGTTTATTGAATTTCACACCTTTATTTAATGTTCGTTAGAAATTTATGGTTTTTTGAATAATTTCTTATTGTGAAATAAAGAAATATCCTATGTGTATTTGAATTGCATGAAACTGTTTTATTAAATGCGCTTATTAGTGTTTCTAGAAATGCCCCTTTGGCCCTTATAAATGTGATTTAGATTTAAAGTGGTGAATTGGGTTTCTTAAATGGGTTTCCAAGTGCGTTCCTAGTTTCCAAAATGGTGTGTGTGTGTGATTCTGTAAGAAATGGTTTGGCATGAGAAAAATCACGTGAGGCCTGGTTAGAAATTTTGTAAAGCTAGCTATCTCAAGAAAACTCTCCTTGGATGTGGCCCCCTCTCTTTAGTTGAGTTGTATATTATGGGGGTCCGCTATGTAGGACTCCTCTATGATCAAATGGTAGAAAGGTGAGGGACATATTCCTTGGGGTGACTCGGGTGATGCATGTTGTGTGTGTGTATATATATATATGTGTGTGTGTTTGTGTGTGTCTGTGATTTGATGCTCGGCTAGCATCAGTTGGATTACCCTTTTGTTACACATGTTGACATGGGAACCTGACATAGTAAGTAAATTTTTTGTGAACGATTGCTGCACTAGTTTAGATTACGCACTGGCTAGTGGCCCATAATAGAGAGATGTTTTGTTATTATTATTTCTATGGGATTACTCCCCTTGAACAAGCCAGGTAGGGCAACGGTCAGGTGTTAGGGTGTTATGAAATCATCAAGAGTAGGCATGCCTTCATGATGAGACACATGTATAGTACGTTCTAGACTATTCAAGATCTCCTATGTTATCCCATGTATTTTGGAACTTAGTTGTATGTGGTAGATGATTGTGGTGCCTTGATTGTCTAGTTATTCACGTGCTCTATTTTCCATTACCCTTATTGTGTGGTTAATGACCCTGCTATTTTGTGTGGTGTAACCTCTTTGAGAAAGTGATGAGTTGTGTGGAAAATGTTTACAGAAAATAACTTAATTTTTTTTTCACTTTCTTTATTCCTTTTTAAGTGAAAAAAAACTTTATTTCTCTCTAAAATGTTAATGTCTCTTTCATGAACAAGAACATGGTTTTAAATGAAGAGGGGAAATGGGACATGATTTATTTTAAAGAAAATGTGTGAAAACCTAGTTTTGTACAATGTATTTCAAACTTGAAATTGATGGATCTTTTTTTAAGGAAATACATATGGGAATAGACTGTTTGGGCACACCTATTGAGTTTTAATACTCATGCCTATAGTTTTATCTTTTTTTAGCTTTGGTGATGCGACTTGCTTGGATTCGGTCGCCATAGTGCGACATTGGTTTGAGGTTGGTGGTGAGCCGTGGGGTCACATGGAGGTATGTACAATTTTTTCCCTTCCTCTTTTAGTTTTATTTTTATTGATAGTTTTTATTTATTTTCTTATCTTTCATTTACGGGCCAAATTGTTTCCACTTGTTTAGTTTTGATGCCCGACACTAGTTGTTAGCCCGTGGGGATCAGGAATGCCCCTCGAGCCATGTCGCGGGCCATCTTGGGTGACCGTTTCATGGTCGACCCGGGTTGGTTCATGACAATGTCTCAAGCTATGTCCATGTCCATGAAGTACACAGAGTGTAAGCTACCCGTGTACTCTACCTATGTGCTTGTACATAAAGTTATCCTATGTACCTGATTATCCACTGAAATAGGATAATATTCATTATTAATATTTATAATATTCATGAGGTTAATTATTCATAAACACCATTTTCAGTTCATTTTACAATTCGAACATCATTTCACATTATGATTTTAATTCTTTGTTAAAGTGCACTATTACTTTGTACATATTTGAACACATCCTAAAATAAATAATGTTTTTGATTTTATTTTTATAATTTATTTTCAGGAATCTCATTATATAAGTAACAATTCATGATTTTAGAGTACTTGAAGATTGACATTGGAAGACCACCAAAATGGGATTTCATGGCAACACATTTCGGGAAAAGTAAATTGGACAACAACCCAATAAAGAGACTATAGTAGACAAGATCCAAGCCCAATGATTCTCAAAATCTAAATGAAGATAGATAACATAATGTAGAAAATTCTATACAAAAATTAAAAGAGCTAATTCAGATGTTTTAATGGAGTTCTAGATGGCCCAATTTGGAGATAAAATTCTGGCCAGATTCTGCGGCCTAGAAAAACATCCCACCATTTTGATCATATCTCTCAAAAAAAATTCTATTTGGGATGAAATTTTACAGGCGGTTAGGAAATACCTAGGGATAAATTTTCTTCTTATATTTACTACTCTAATTTTTCCATATATAAGGTCATTTTGTCTCCTCCGTTCGGTGGATGCAAGCTGGATTCCACTTCGGGTCAAGGATAAAGAAGTCCACTCTCCCTTACTTTCCACCACCATAGGCCTACCATACTCAAGTGGGATGCTTTGTACTATTGGAAGGTTGACCCATGCCTCTTTAAATTTCTATTTAAGTTAGTGGTGGTAAAGGATTTGAGGATCTTTGGTGCTTTGTTTAATTGTAATGTTATGCTGTGATTTTGTTGCCTTGAGTTTGTCTTTCTCATGTAAGTTGTTCAATTCACCTTAGTTTCTTAATAAAAGTTCTTCTTATCCTTTTATTCTGTTCTTATTCATATCATTTTGATACTGTTGTCTCAAGGTATGAATTTATTCACACCAAACCTTGTAAAATTATCACACAATGGTGGAGTGATCGTTATTTCATTGTATTTTTTTACTTCTTCAATTCCTCCCTCACGTGTCTACTTCCCACTTCTATTGAAACCATAGCATCAATGGAGGGGTAACCCACTTATGGTTTGATCCAAGGGATTAGAAAGGGGATGGATTAGATGTTATTTCTCACTCCATTAATGTCTAATCACTAATTATAATTGATAATTCTATTTGATGATCTTTAAACTCCTTCGTCCTTGTTGAATTTAAGGCCGCACACTTTAAGTGCTAATATGAAACTTTACCTTGGAGTGCTCAAAACTTTGATCCTTAACGTGTATAGGTGATTATTATTAGGGTGTTTAGGTATTAAACCAGTAAGTGATTATGTTGTTTGATATTCTTAAATGAACTCATCTCAAATATAAGAAATTGAAATATTTAAAAAAGGAATGCATCCAATCCACCCTAAGTGATAACCTAGGATCAACTCATTCTTTAAAATTGAATTCAATTAAGTCTCTTAGAATTAAATTAAACCCATATAAAATCAAACCAAGTTGTCCAATTCATATCCAAAAAAACAATCCATATAATGTACATGTCTATAGGTTACTTCTTAGGTCTCCGAGGATTCGACAACCCAAGCTAAACTACAAGCGACCACTTAATCCTAAAATCTTGGGTAAATTTGGGAGAGGAAAATTTTTGGCATAGTTTATAGGGACCCAAGTAAGTAATATAAACACCCATTCTATTCTCCCCCATTTCTATTTTCTCACCCCAAATTCTCTTATCTTTTCCCTTTCTCGCTTATTTTCTTTTTTTTGGTGCATGTCCGCCTACACCCGTGATAACTCAAACAAATTAGTTAGGGTGAAAAGTCCTGGGGTTGGGGATTGAAGCACACCTAGGGGTCTCTTACCATTAGATCCAAATATTCCTAATAGTCCAGATTCAAAAATTTATCCAATTTCAATGGAGGGTCTTAAAAGAAATCAACTCATAAACCTGGGTAAGAACCAAAATGGAAATCCAAATGAGGCAGCCCCAAACTTGGGGAATGCGGTCGATCAAACCATGAATGACTACCTCACACCTACCTGGACCAATTCACCATATTTAATTATGAATTCTTCCCTAGGATAATCCCACTATGTTTTAAAACCTCATGTCCTAAACCACCTTCCAACTTTCCATGGCATGGAGTCATAAATTCCATACCTTCATGTCAAAGAGTTCAACGACATTGTTGAAACCATGTTCCCACCACATCAACTTGAGTCAGCTAAGATGAGTCTCTTTCCTTTCTCACTTAAGGATCAATAAAATAATTGTTTAAACAATTTGAGACCTGCATCAATCCACTCTTGGGACTAATTTCAAAGAGAATTCTACAAAAAATACTTCCCCCACCACAAAACAATTGCACTTAAAAAGAGCATCCATTTTTTTTTTGAAAAATAAAGGGAGCCATTTTATGAAACATGGGAAAGGTTAAAAGACACACTCAACATCTTACCTCACCATGGATTTTAAACCCCAGAACAAGTTTGAATTTTCTATGAAGGGTTGGGTCCAGGAAAAAAAATTCTTTGACATGATGTGTAATGGAACCTTAATAAACAAAGCCCCAAATGATGCTTACGAGTATCTAGAAGGACTGGCCGAACAAAACCAAACACAGGGAACATCAATTTACTATGAGAATCCACCCAAATCTGTTGGAATTCACACAATTAGGGAGGAGGAAATCCTTAGGGGGAAACTTGCTGCACTCACTAGGAAGGTCAAGGAGATCGATCTTAGGAAGGTCCATGAAATTCAAACTGTTGACCCTATTTGCACAATTTGTGAAAAACATGACCATAATACTGACAACTACCCAACCATACCTTTCATTAAAGACATTATTCTAGGAGGAACACTAGTGGAAGTCAATGATATAAACATTCATAAGCCACAATACCAAAACACTTTCAATCTAAGGTACAATGACCATCCAGTATTCCATTGGAAAGATAACCAACAACCCAACCAACAACCTGGTTAGCCACAAGGACCAAACCCCTACCCTCCACAAAATTTTCAAATCCATAACCAGTTCCAACCACAACCAGTCCAATACCAACACCCTTCTATCCAATACCAATAACCCATATAGAAACCCATGCAACAACCAATCCAACAACCAAAGTATCCTCCTGGGATAAACCAAGCAGGACACCCCCTACTCAATATGTCCCTCTTACAATCCTTGAATAGTTATGTAAAAAAAATGGAGAAAATGAACTCAAAAGTCTCATCCCTTAAACATGAACTAAAAACCATTAAAATCGAGAAGGCACCCATGCCTACTCAGACAGTACCATCCTCAAATTTAAGGGGAGAATCCAGTTACACGCAAACCTCTCATGAAAAACTCAAAGCAGTAAATGTTTTAAGAAGTGGGAAATACATTGAGAAACATGAAAAATCCATTCAAGAACCATTAAAAGCTTAAAAAATGCATGAAAATGATAAATAACCACCCAAATATTCTGAAAAAAACCAATGAGAATGTGAATGAACTACAACCAAACCAAACAATCAAACAACCTTCTCCCTTACCTCAACACATGAGAGGAAAATCTAAACCAGAACTGAATGAAACTTTGAGGGAAATCTTCTCTCAGTTTAATTTGAACATTCCACTTATTGATGAAATCAAAATCATTACTTCCTACTCAAATTACCTTAGGGACTTGTGCACTTTTAAAAGGAAATTTTCACATAAAAACTAAGTCCATTTGGATGCTAATGTGAGTATCACCATTCAAGGGACCATTACTCCAAATTTAAAAGATCCAGGATGCCCATAAATCAATGTTGAGTTAGGATAGAAATTTTTTTTCAAAGCCATTTGTGATCTGGGAGTCATTGCGAACCTCATTCCTTATGCCATATATTGTCAGTTAGGGCTCTAAGAACTCCAACCCACATCTTTCACTCTTTAACTTGTTGATCATAGTGTTTGAGTTTCTAAGGGGATCTTAAAGGATGTTTTGGTGAAAGTTGAAAATTTCATTTACCTAGCTGACTTTATTTTCATTAACAATCACCCAATATTAGGTCCTAGGGAGAAAACCC
Source organism: Viscum album (assembly GCA_963277665.1). Taxonomy (NCBI): domain Eukaryota; kingdom Viridiplantae; phylum Streptophyta; class Magnoliopsida; order Santalales; family Viscaceae; genus Viscum; species Viscum album. The sequence goes on along the minus strand of OY728127.1, from coordinate 1,224,054,333 downwards.
CAATCATCCTAGGACATCCCTTCCTTGAAATAATCAAATCTGTTATCCAAGTCCAAAATGGGAACATGACCACCACCTTTGGAAACATGAGTCTAGACTTGAACATATACAATGAAAACTCTCAAATTGGGGATGATGAAGAGATACATGAGGTCAATTAGATTGGTAGTGTTGATAGTGAACTTTAGGAACATCAAGGAATTACTAAAGGATATTTAAGTCAAGAATATATTGATTTTCTTTTTTCACATGAGGAAAACTTATCTCCTTAGATTGAATCTATTTCAGATAGATCTATTGATTATTTTATCGAATTTCCAATCAATTATAACATTGGTAAAATAAATAAAATTGAGTCCATACCCATTCATGACACCGATCTAGCCAATTTAGTGGATGAAAATTCTGTTCACAAGGAACCAATTATGTCAAGAAACCTGAACAAAGAAACTGAGTTCAATACAAAGTCCCATCCTTTATTGGAAAGTGATAACCAATATGATCTCAAATTTAAGGTCCTACATTCATCACTAAAGTATGTGTTCTTAGGGGACAATCGAGCCTTTCCTGTTGTCCTTTCTTCCTATCTTGAAGCCAATCAAGAGGTGATGCTTATGGATGTCCTAAGAAATCATAAGAAAGCAATTGGATGGAAAGTTTCTAATATTCCTAGGATTAGCCCACTCATTGGAACTCATAGGATTGTTCTTGAATTTGAATCCAAACCATGTCATCAACCTCAGTGGAGACTCAATCCAAATCTTATGGACATGTTAAGGAAATAACTTCTCAAGTTGTTAAAAGTGGGTATCATCTACCCCATTTCCGAGAGTGAGTGGGTAATCCCAATTCAAGTTGTCCCAAATAAAGCTGGAATCACTATGATCACCAATGAGGATGGTGACCTTCTCCCCACAAGGGTTAGTAGTGGATGAAGAGTCTTTATTGACTATAGGAAGCTTAACTCTTGTACTATGAAAGACCATTCCCCCTTGCCCTTTATTGATCAAGTCCTCAAGCGAGTGTTAGGTCATCAATTATATTGCTTCCTAGATGGATTCTCAGGGTATAATCAAATCAAGGTATCCTTATAGGATTAAGGAAAAATAACCTTCACTTATCTATTCGACACTTTTTCCTTCAAGTGCATGCCCTTTGGGTTATGTAATGCCCCTGGTACCTTCTAGTGGTGCATGATGTGAATCTTCTCAGACATGGTGGGGGATTGTTTAGAGGTCTTCATGGATGACTTCTCCATCTTTGGGGATACTTTTTAGGGATTCATTATGAATTTTAAAAGGGTTTTGTCAATATGTGAGGATAATAATCTCATCCTAAATTGGAAAAAATTCCATTTCATGGTAAAGGAAGGACTTGTTCTAGGACATCTGGTATCTGGTAGAGGGATTGAAGTTGATAATCTAAGGTCGACATCATTCGTCACCTTCCCTCTCCTAAAACTATTAAGGAAGTGAGGTCCTTATTAGGACATGCTGGTTTCTATAGAAGGTTAATTAATAATTTCAGCTCTATTTCTCGACCACTTTGTGCTCTATTGGTGAAAGATGATCCATTTTTATGGACATAAAGCTGTGAGGAATCATTCTCTACAATCAAGTTAGCTCTTATATATCCACCTATAATTCAATCTCCAAATTGGAAACTTCATTTTGAGCTCATGTGTGATGCGGGTGACTTTGTTATAGGAGAAATATTAGGACAATAGTGTGAGAAAACTCCATGTGTCATTGATTATGCAAGAAAACATTTAAATGCTGCACAAATAAACTATACCACCACTAAGAAAGAGTTGCTTTCTGTTGTCTTTTCCTTAGAGAAATTTAGGTCCTATCTCTTAGGATCACCCATCATTGTATTCACCAACCATTCAACCCTGAAATACCTTTTCCAAAAACAATATTCCAAGGCTATATTGATTAGGTGGTTCCTTCTTATTCAAGAGTTCGATTTAATCATTAAGGATAAAAAGGGTGTTGAAAATTTTGTAGCTGATCACCTCTCCAGGATGGAATTCAAAGACAACTCACATCACCTTTCTATGTCTGATTTATTTCCCAATGAGCACCTCTATTCTGTGAGTGATTTCCCATGGTATGATGACATATAAAACCATTTGGTGACAAATGAAATTCCAAAATTCCTAGGGACCCAAGTTAAGAGGAAATTTCTTTCTGATGTCAAACACTATGTGTTTGATGATCCTTACCTCTTCAAGTTCTATCCTAATCAAATCATTAAGAGATGTGTTTCTGAGTCTGAACAAGAGTCCATTCTAAAATTTTGTCATGGAGAGGCATGTGGAGGCCACTTTTACACAAAGAAAACCACTAAAAAGGTCCTTCAAAATGGTTTCTACTGGCCTAACCTCACTAAGTATTCCTTCCAATTCTAAAAAAATTGTTCTCAATGTCAGCAATTAGGATCCATTACCAAAAGGAATCAAATGCCTCTCACTCCCATTCTAGTCATCAAAATATTTGATTGTTGGGGAATTGATTTCATAGGAACCTTTCCAAACTATAGGGGATACCACTACATCCTCTTAGGTATTGATTATGCCTCGAAATGGGTTGAGTCCATTCCCACTAAGTCTAATTACCATCATGTTGTGATCTGATTTCTGAAAGAGCACATATTTTCTCGATTTGGAATTCCTAGGGCTATAATCAGTGATTGAGGAACCCATTTCTACAACCAAATGTTCTCTCCACTCATTTATAATTATGGTATTTCTCATAAAGTTCCCACTATGTACCATCCTAAAACCAATGGTCAAGCTGAGTTAGCGAATAGGGAGATTAAGAAAATCCTTGAAAAAACTATCAATCCCTTTAGGAAAGATTGGTCTGAGAAACTCTTGGATTCCCTTTGGGCATATCGTAAAACATTCAAAACCATCCTAGGAATGTCACCATATAGTTTGGTTTATGTAAAATCATGCCATTTACCAATTTAAATTGAGCATAAAGCCTTTTGGGCAATCAAAAAAATTAACTTTGACATTTCTTTGGCTGAAGAAAAGAGGAAATTAGATCTTAATGAACTTGAAGAACTTAGGATGGAGGCTTATAAAAATTCAAGGATAAATAAATCTAGAGTTCAAGCCTACCAATCTAGGAATATCAAAGTCAAACACTTTGAACTGGGAAAATTCGTGCTCTTTTATAGTTAAAAACTTCATTTACACCCAGGAAAGTTGACGTCCAGATGGTCAGGTCTATATATAGTACATAAGGTGTACCCCCATGGGGCTGTATAAATTCAAGATCCCACCAATGGTCAAACCTTTAAAGTTAATGGTCATAGAGTCAAACCATTCATTGAACCATTCCAAAAACATGAAGTTGATGAAGAATTGTGTGAACCAACCTTAGATGAGTAAAACACTTAAACAATTAGGGGTCTAAGTCGAGATAGCGATGTTAAACAAAAGCACTGCATGGGAGGAAACCCGTGGTCTTCATGGTTCCAATCATTGTGAATCATATTTATTTTTTAAATAGGATTAATAAATCAACTTGATATTTAAAAAAATTACTTAATCAATCAACTCTGAATATGATAGAACCTTATACTGTTGAACTGTTCTTCTATTATGAGTATGGATGAGTATGAAAGGGAAACACCATATTTATCTGTGTCACGTGGTGTGATCATTGAGTAATACCTTACCCAAAAATTTAAAAAGAAGACAATGTATCATCCATTTATTTTATTTTTATGTGTTTTTAGGTTAAAATAAAAATACAAAAAAATATAATAATAATTTAAAAAAATAAAAGGACATGTCATAAGTCATGGGGTAAACCCCATCAAACCGGAGAAGCTGCGGTGACTCGAACCTGGGACTGATAGGAGACAAAGGCACGTGCTTTCCACTGACCTAAGGCTTATAGCACTACCTTATTCTATAATTTTTTTATATATACTTATATTTTATTATATATATATTATTTTGTTTTGTTTGTTTGTTTTTTCCCTTGTTCCACTATGGAACTATGCGAGTGACATGGATATCAAAGAGCTAAATTGTAGAAACATGAATATCAACTTCAACCACCAGGTGACTTCATTCCATGATTCTCATTTTCAATGTCCTCTTTGAACTCCTATCTTATACCCCCTTCTAAGTTTTCTTTTATTTAAACACTAGGGACATTTTTATTCTAAGTTGGGTGGGGGGGTGAGAAGAAAGAAAAAAAATCCTTGTGAAATAAAAAATGTGTGTAAATGAAAGAAAAAATTCCTTTAACTTGGAACATGATAATACACATTGAAAACTTTTAAATTGAATATCAAATAATTTAGCATGCCATGATTATGATTTTAATCAATGTATAATTTCATGAGCATAGATTTTGGAAAGTGTGGTTGTCTAATGTGATATTTCATCGTTTATATTTTCATCCAAATAAAAAAATCACAATGCACATCCTTTGGATAGTGGAGTATTAGTTTGAGTTCATGGGGTCTCCCAAATAAATATCATATGTTTGGCGATCATTTTAGTTTTAATATGAGTATTCAATAAAAAAAATTTAAAAAATAAAATAAAATAAAAAAGCAATAAATTTGCACGTAGAGTAATGAAATAACATAATGTGTGACTTTCAGCACTTGGGGATCGTGAATCCATAGTTTTCTGGCTCAGAGTTAGCAATTTCATCTCTGTTTTTGGTAATTTGACTTTGTTTTTGACTGAGTTAACTCAAGATGATGCCCGAGTATGTGGGATTCACTTGGTGCCCTAAGGTCTTTGAGACTCGGAGTCATCGGCAAAGTCTTGCTACATGGGTTGACTCTATTGAGTGCAATTTCAATTACCATGGAAAACTTTCCAAAAAAAAAAAATGAAAAAAAATTGAATACTCATCTTAATATTTAAATGTGATTCCACCTAGTGCTTCTATAATTTACCCCTTGAATAAAGATGAACCCCATGTCTATTGTGATGCACAATACATCATCATGCTTAATTGATATTGGATGAAATATGGTGATGAATTTGAACAAAGAAATGAGATTTGGATTGAGATATTCTTATGAAACTATTTTGTATTAAAATATTTTGATGGGTTTCATGATTTTTTGGTATAAGGGTTTTTGGCGAGCATTGTGTATTAAAATTTTTTTGGAAAAAGGAATTTGAATTTCATATTTTTGAGATATATTTTGCTCAGGACTAGAAAATCTCAAGTTGGGGGGGTGTGATTAGCCACTGAAATAGTCTAATATTCATTGTTAATATTTATAGTATTCACGAGATTAATTATTAATAAACACCATTTTCAGTGCATTTTACAATTTGAACATCATTTCACATTATGATTGTAATTCTTTGTTAAAGTGAACTATTACTTAGTACATATTTGAACACATCCTAAAATTCCAAATAGTATTGATTTTATTTTTATACTTTATTTTCAGGTATCCCATTATATAAGTAACAATTCATGCTTTTGGAGTACTTGAATATTCACATTGGAAGACCACCAAAATGGGATTTCATGGAAACACATTCTGGGCAAAGTAAACTAGACAATAACCCAATAAAGAGACTGTAGAGGCCAAGATCCAAGACCAATTATTCTAAAAATTTAAATAAAGATAGAGAAAATCATGTAGAATGTTTCATCCAAAATTTACAAGAGCCAATTATGATGTGTTAATGGAGTTCTAGGTGGTCCAATTTGGAGATAAAATTCTAGGCTAGATTCTGCGGCCCAAAAAAACATCCCGCCATTTCGATCATATCTCTCAAACCAAATTTTATTTGGGATGAAATTTTACAGGTGGTTAGAATACATCTGGGGATACATTTTCTTATTCTATATCCTACTCTAATTCTTCCATATATAAATTCATTTCAGTGCCTATGTTCGGTGGATGTAAGATGACTGCCACTTCAGGTCAAGAATAAATAAGTCCACTCTCCCTTAATTTCCACTACCCTAGGCATACCATACTCAAGTGGTATGCTTTTTAATGTTGAGATATCGACCCATACCTCTTGAAATTCCTATTTAAGGAAGTGGTGGTGAAGTAGTTTAGGATATTTGGTGCTTTTTTTAATTGTAATGTTATGATGCGATTTTGTTGCCTTGAGTTTGTCTTTCTCATGTAAGTTGTTCAATTCACCTTAGTTTCTTAATAAAAGTTCTTTTTCTCCTATTATTATGTTCTTCTTCATATCATGTTTATACCGTTGGATCAAGGTGTGAATTATTCACACCAAATCTTGTGAAATTATCACACAATGGTGGAGTGATCGTTATTTCATTGTCTTTTCTTTTACTTCTTCAATTCCTCCCTCATGAGTTTACTTCCCACTTCCATTGAAACCATAGAATCAATGGAGGGATAAACCACTTATGGGTTGATCCAAGGGAGTATCAAGGTGATGGATTGGATGTTATTTCTCACTCCATTAATGTCTAATCACTTCTTCTAATTTAGAATTCTGTTTGACGATCTTTAAACTCCTTGGTCCTTGTTGAATTTAAGGCCGCACACTTCAAGTGCTAATACAAACCTTTACCTTGGAGTGATAAAAACTTTGATCCTTAAAGTGTATAGGTTATTATTATTAGGGTGTGTAGGTATTAAAAAAATAAGTGATTTTTTTGTTTGATCTTCTTAAAATAACCCATCTCAAATATAAGAAATTGAAATAGTTGAAAAAGGAATGCATCCAATCCACCCCAAGTGAACCTAGGATCAACTCATTCTTTAAAATTGAATTCACTTAAGTCTCTTAGAATTAACTTAAACCCATCTAAAATTAACCCAATATAGCCACTTAATATCTAAAAAAACAATCCATAGAATGTACGTGTCTATAGGTTACTTCTTAGGTCTCTAAGGATTTGACAAGCCAAGCTAAACTACAAGAGACCGCTTAACCCTAAAATCTTGGGTAAATTTGTGTCAGACCAGTACCCATGCCCGTGTACATGGGTCCAGGCCATGTCCATGCAAGGGAGTACATAGTGTGCTAAAGTCTATGTCCATTTACCCTCCGAGGTACACGCCGAGTCGGCGAGGAGGGACCACACACCGTGTGACAGGGGTCACACATTGTGTGATACTTAAGTTCCTCTGAAACCCTAGTCGCCGCACAAGGGGCCCACACGGTGTGTTGATCTAGTTTACATGCTGTGTAACACAATATTTTCTAGAATCTTAGATCTGGAATCTGTACATGTTATCCTTTGTCTGATATTTGATTCGGTGACCGCCTTTCCAGAAAATCATGAATCTAGGCCTGAAGAACCTTTCCATCACTAATGAACATGATTCGGCCCTGTGATTTTCTCATAAAATGGATTTATATTCCATTATTTATTACATGATAAAGAATGAAAAATTGGGTATCTATATCATCTGATCCATATCCAATACCACCGTTTCACCTCCGTTGTGTCTTGTTGATCCCATATCTATGATTTCAGATTGTTATTCCAAGAAACATGTGTGCAATGAACGATACATCAGGATATGTCGAATTGTGGGCCTAACAAAATGCCTACGATTAATGGAGAATCGGGGGAAAAAACACAAAAACAATCAAAATTAATGGACCTTGATTAATGTTCATGTTGATATTGGTTTATTTCCATTAGAACTAAAAATGAAGAATCAACAATCATAAAAAATTCTCCTAATAAAATCCCCTTAATAAAACCCATCCCACAAAATGCATGATCCTTGAATCAATCCATTAGTCGATTGATTCACGTTCATCATAGAAATCATGAATGGGGAAAAAATACAAATAAAAATGACCTACCTTGATTCATATCGATCATTGATAAAGAACGGGGCTGCGTCGTGATCATTGGAAAGATCCTTTGAATTTGTTGCACATTGATCGTCGATCCACGATTCGATTATCGTTCGCCTGAGAGATTTTCCAACGATCTCTCCAAGTTTTATCCAATAGCTCTAGGGTCATGTGTATAACCCTAGAATTATATAGTAATAGTCTATTTAAATACTCTCCAATCACTACATCAACAGAAATAATTAAAATAATTTATTTAATTATTTTATTCATTTTCACGCCCATGATGACTTTTCTAAAAACAACCTGCACCGACTAAGATTAAGTCACATCTAGGGTAAAAAACATGTTTTGAACTTAATGGTTCCCCCATATTTCTGATTAGCGCACCTGTTTAGAAGTTATTTTACTTTTTTAGGAAAACGCATGCACTTGCTATTTAATATATTTCAAAAATTTATTCTGGGCACACCAGGCCTTAGAATCGAACGTCACCTCAATTATTAGTCTTGAAAATAATCCATATGATATCCAAAAATAATTCATGGAAAATATGATCTATTAAATTATCCCCACCTTGGGGATTTATGTCCCGAAAATCAAAAACAAGGGCTACACAAAGAGATGTGGGTACTAACCGTGGATCTATGCCACTCGATCTCATGTGATCTCCTAGAGATTTTTGTAATGACACTAGATACACACTAAAGGAATTTCTCACCCACTAAGGATCCTCTACTGCCTATCCTTGATCTCTATCGGGTACTCAATAAAGGTTGATCTATTCTCGATATCTAGATCACCCTAGTCGATAACGTGCGATGGGTCATGCACGTACCTCCTCAACTGCAACACGTGAAAGACATAATGTACCTAGTCTAAATATAGAGGAAGAGATAAGTGGTACACCACCTCAACAACTCTATGCAGTATCTATAAAGGGATAATGAAACTTAGAGATAACATGCCACCCCGGCCAAATCTTTGTAATTCACGTCAATGTGAAACCTGTATGAACACATGGTCTCCTTAATTGAACTCAAAAGGCCTCATTTGTCTATCCTCATAAGAATTATGATGAATCTTCATAATCTTAATCCACTTCTAGATGATCTGTACCTTCTCATTAGTTTCTCACACCAACTCTGGGCCCATGAGTGTCGACTCTCCTAGGTCAGTCTAACAAAGGGGTGACCTACAGGGTCACCCATACAAAGCCTCAAATAGTGCCATAACGATGGTAGAATATTAGCTATTTTTGTATGAAAACTCCACTAGTGGTAGGTGATCCTACCAACTATGAACAAAGTCCAACATGAAAGCTCACAACATGTTCTCCAGAACCTGAATGGTCCACTCATTCTAGCCGTTAATTTGGAGGTGAAATGATGTGATCAAGCGTAGCTGAGTCCCAAATTCCACTTGTATCCCATTTCACAATTGGGATGTGAAGTGATCATCACATTCAAAAATGATCATCGATGAAACTATGTGGAGTTGGACTATCTTCTGCATGTAGAGGTTCCCCAATCTCTATACTGAACTCTTCTATCGTATTGCTAATAAGTGGGATGACTTGGTGAGTCTGTCTATGGTCACCTAGATGGAATAATGTCCCCTAGACCTACATGGTAATACCATAAAAAATTCCATGTATATCCCATCCCACTTCCATTCTGGAATCTCAAGGGGTTGAGCTAAACCCATTGGAACTTGGTGCTTAGCCTCCACTTGTTGACAATTTAGGCATCGAGAGACAAAATCTACAAATCCTTTCTTCATCCCTGGTCACCAAAACTGACATCAGAGGTTATGATACATCTTTTTTTCACCTGTATGTACCACTAAATGAGATGTATGAAACTCTCAAAAAACCTCATCCCGCAACGCCACTGGTACCATTGTGCGTCCTATGAAAAGAATGACATGCTCCACACCTTTAGAAAATCCATAAGAAGCATGTATAGTGGATATATTTGAAACCATCAACTGGAGGTAAGCTGGTCTATCTCCATCCATAAAGGATAACTACAACAAGTCCAACTACTCTGATTCCCCATTCAGCAACTACGAACAAGATCTCTTGCTGAGAGCATCTGCTACTATATTCCCCTTTCCAGGGGTATAGAAAATTTCAAAGTCATAATCCTAGAGGAACTCTATCCATCACCTCTATCTTATGTTAATATCATTATGAGAGAAGATTTACTTGAGAATTTTGTGATCATAATAGATAATAAATCACTCGTCCATCAGGTAGTGTCACCACATCTTTAGTGCGAAGACTACCATTGATAACTCAAGATCATGGGTCATGTAGTTCTACTCGTTGGTCTCAATTGACACAAACCATAGAAAATCGCCACTTGCCTCTACATTAGAACACAACCAAGCCCAGTTCATGATGAATTTCAGAACACTGCGTACTCGATACCCTCCTCTAGTAATCTCAAGATGGGAGTACTCTTCAAACTATGTCTCAACTACTGAAAAGATAGATGGAACCTCTCTATCCATACAAAAGGATACCCCTTTTGGGTCAAATCTGTCATGGGAGATGGTATTCTAGAGGTATAAATCTACAGTAATATCCTGTCAACCGAAGGAATCTCCACACCTCTTTCATTCTCTTAGGTGGATCCCAAGCTAACACTTCTTTGAACTTGGCTAGCTCCACTACCCTCCATCTGCTGAGATAACATATCCCAAAAAGTAGACTGCCTGAATATAGAACTGGAACTTAGATAGCTTTCTGTAAAGCTGGTACTCTCAGAGTATGCCCAAAACTATCCTCAAGTGTCTCTCATGTTCCTCCTTGGACACCAAGTACATAAGGATATCATCGACAGAGACTACCATGAAACAGTCTAAGAAAGGATGAAAGATATGGTTCATGAGTCCCATAAAGATCACTAGGGAATTATTCATGCCAAATGGAATCACCAAGTTCTCATAGTGATTATAGAGGAATCAGAATTCCATATTCAATATATCCTCATCCCGTACTCGCAACTGGTGATATCCTGACCCAAGGTTAAACTTCAAGAACCATAGACCGAATCTCAATTGATCAATGAGGTCATCAATACTTGGTAGTGGATATTTTTTCTTCAAAATCACCTAGTTCAAGAGCTGATAATCTAAACACAACATCAAGCTCCCATCTGCCTTCTTGGAAAACAAAACTGAGGCTATCCAGGGTGAAACACTATGTCTAACAAATCCATTCCTCTAAAAGTACTTCAACTACACCCTCATCTCGTGAATATCTATGGGAGCCATCCGATATTCTAGTAAAGATATCAGTGTCGTCTCAGGGTGTAGATCAATATAGAATTATATCTGATGGCGGGGAGGTAAACCTGAGACTTCCTCAGGGAATACATCCTCATACTCCGCCACCACTATAGGAATCTGGGAACTCATAACATCCACTGCACCAAGGTCCAGGCTAGCCAACTAATGTGTAATCAGCTACACCCTCCTATGCATGAGTCCATCCCATGCTTTCTAGGTTTCCTTTTTAATGAAAAAGGAAAACCAAGTTTCGTCACTACGTACACACCACATCCTTTTCCTGAAATAGTCAATCAGGGCATGAAGCATGGATAACCAGTCCATACCTAAGATAATGTCACAATACCTCATTGCCGCTACATAGATATATCAATATAAACTATCACCTCTAAGAGTGAGGTCACAATATCATCACAAGTGTGTGATTGATGAGTCTTCTCTAGTAGGATTCTTTAAGCGTAAGGGTCGAGCCAAGGGCTCAATAAAAATCTCTAAGTCTCATACAAGGTATGTGGAAAGAAAGGAATAACTAGCACCTATGTCTATCAGTAATGTATATAAGGTATAAAAGACACAAATCGTATCTCGAATCATTTCTAGAGACTTTGGGTCATAATATTTGACCGCCTACAGCTTTCCCTAACCCTTCCTCCAGCTCCCTGAGTCTGGTGTATACTATCTAGGGGTGGTGGTGGTAACAAGTAAAAGTGTTAACCACTACCTACTACTCTCCAAACTTATCTTCCATGTACACCACCTTGTGAACCTTACTACTTATACAACTTCCTCTACCTCAGTGGCCCATCCACGGTCTCTCCGTCAGTTGTATGGTGGGTCAGACAATATCATGTAAGATGTCCCCTGTTGTCACATGAATAGTATCACCTCTCCCTAGACTGACTGGAACCACCTTATGACCTTAAACCGAAGAACCTATAACCTAGGACCTCCTCTTGAAATGTATCACATGTCTAGGTACCTGAGATTGATGTCGGCTCCCTGATGCTGAGGTCTATGCTCCTGTATACCCACTACTGGAAACCACTGGCTGTATCTGCTCATCTAAGAAAATTTCAGCCATCAAAGCTCACTCTAGCACCCCAGTATAGGTAGATATGGGTAGAGTGATAACACCGGGTAAAATATCTCTATGAAAACCTCACTAAAAGGTTTGATCCCTGAAGAACTATCCGTGAACCATATCTATTGAGTACCTAAACAGGTTGGTAAACCTTGATGAATACCCAGCTACTGTCATGATGCCCTTATGGAGCTGTAGAATCTCATGGATATGTACATCCCTCAGCATGGGTGGTGAGAAATTATCTCTGAAAAGGAATTAAAACTATGTCCATGCAAGAGTCTCCTCATCGTAATATTGGGTCACTAACCCCCAACATCGCCCTGCTGAGTTGTGGAGAAGGGTCACTGCTAGCACCTCCATCTAATCTGCTAGTGTCATAAATAGATGGAAAACTTAGGTCACCACCTCAATACAGTCCTCAACCACCTATGGTTCAAGCTCACCTCAAAACCCGAGGGGTCTTGATCACTGAAACTCATGAAGTGCACTCATCCTGCGAACCTCATCTACTGGTACTGAAGGCACCACATGCTTCTCCATAGGTGGTATAACTGGTGCACCATCTGGAGGTAACATCTCAAGAACTGGTCCTTGTATCAACACCTCACCACTGAGGGGATCATACTCATTATCATGATGCTTAATCCTATTAGAAATACATCGTGGAGGCATCCTAAAATAAATAAGACGTACCACCGTCAATGAGTATATCTAGAGTGATGACTCAAGAAATACATAAAAAACCCCATTCCTATATGATGCATGTACCATTGTTTTTCTCTGCAACCAGTGTTCTCATATAGTAAGTTGAAAAGTAGGTGATCAGAGTCTTAGTGTATGGATACGTTATCCACCACACGAACACTGGAGTCCCTGGCCTGAAAGCTGAACTCGAAACACTTAAGACAATTTACCCAAACAAATCTCAAAACATTTGGTCCTAAAGTAGATATGACCACTCTGATAACACTCTATCATGACCCGTCCCAATAGGGATAATACTGTGACTCCCCAATCCCACCTCCAATAGGTCAGGGGATAGAGACTAGCACCAAGTAGGCATATCACTAACATGGGAGGACTTATCCTAAGTACATGTATACAAATACACATCTCTAAGCCTATACAGTACTGAAATGTCAAAACAACTAAACAACCATGCATGCATACATCTAAATCTCACAACCAGAGTATGAAATGAAGTAAAGAAAAGTAAATAGGGCCAAATAAAATCCCACTACAAAAGTATGAAAACAATTCCAATATGAAAGTAAAGGTACTGTTTTCAAGGTTCTATAGGAGGGCACCTTAGTTTTTCCGGTATTACTAAGCATCTTCTGGTCCTGGCATATCTAAGACTCTGTCAAATGGTTGATCATATACACAAGACATGAAACGTGTAGGAAAATACTGTGCAGGGGTGAGTATAACAACACTCAATAGGACACCCCGAAACCACAGATCACATAACAAAGGAAATACATTCAAATCTATATAGGTATATGTCTACAACACATATAACAACATTATACAAATATACTCAATAAATACACATAGTCTAAAGGTAAGTCACAATCGTAGTATGCCAGCCTAAGATTCCAACTTGAAGATCCCAAAAAGCACTCATCCAGAAGAACACACCCCTATGTTTGATAACACTGATGACATCCATCTGAGAGGTAACATGTAACACCCCAAGCTTCCACGATATGTTTCTCTTTGAATAATACAGTAGCGTGTGTTGTACGCAACTTTGAGTTCTAACACACACCACAACCAATCGAACTAGCCGTTATGAATAGTAATACCTACATTTTAAATTTTTATAAATTTTATCTTTCAAAATGGACTTCATTTTTGGATTCAGAATATCGAATTCAGCCTAGGCTGAAATTTTGGTACTTTTTTGGATAACTTTTATATTTTGATGAATAGTGAAAATTACTAAATTTTAATTAAAAACAACTTTTTAAATCAAAATAATTAATAGTGATAAATTATGAATTTAAGTGGTTTTAAAGTATATTTAGAATATATTTTTACCATTTAATACAATTTTGGTCATTGGACATAATTTCACATTTAAACCAGACATAAACAAGTGTCAATCTTTTGATAGTTATTATCTCTTAAAAACACACTTTTTGTTTTAACAACGGAAATTAATTTTAAATTAATTAATTCCAATTCTATGTTTTGAATTTGGTAAAATAGACTTCATTTTTGAATTCGGAATATCAAAATTAGCTAAGGATGAATTTTTGGTATTTTTCTGAAAACTTTCAATTTTTGATGAATAGTGAAAAACATTGAGTTATTAGTTAAAACCGACTTTTTATTTAAATAATTATTTATTTTATTTAAATTTATTTTAGTTTAAATTAGATACATAATACCTATATAAGTTCAATGTAATTCATTGGAGTCAATTTATATTAATTTTAGATATATAAAAATTTTATTAAACTTTTCACCGTCTTTTGCCCACCTCCTAGGAGAATTTGCAAATTCACATAAAACTTAATTTTACCACTTCTGTGAGTGGAATTTCAAAAATCCGAGAAAAACGGTTGATATCAGTAAGTAAAATGTGGTTCAATGAGATGAAAATAATTTTTTGTGAATAGTAACTTTTTATTTTTATTTACCACGGTTAAAAGTAAATAGGGCAATTAAGGGTAAAAACGATATTAATATTACCCCCAAACATGTCCTAATTCTATTGGACAATTGTATTTCGACCAAAAACAACCTTAGGAATAAAATATTATCATTTAGGTCCACATGGATTAGATTAGGACACTTATTATTATTTAATTCAAAGAAGTGTTAAAAGAGTTAAAATCAAAGTTTTATAACTAAAATATTTTTAATATAGGGTTATACATAAGATAAATTAGATTATAAATATTCATTATAAATATAAAAAGATTTCCTACATCATGGTATTTTATTTATAATTTTTAGACATTATATAAATAAATTTATTTATGACATAATGATGATGCAGTAATTACCTTATTCATGAAGGAATCAAATAAATGGTATTATAAATATTAAAATAAATATAATTTCAATGTTTTTATGAAATACAAGAATTTTATAGGTGACTATGACATGTTAGGGATGATTAAATGTATCTTTTTCTAAGTAACCAAGTTGTGATGACTTTCACAAAAACAAACTACCAAATAGTGTCAAAATTGACATAAATTAATATTAAAAAAATACTATATTATTGGTTGATATAATATTCATAAAAATGTAATATTCGGCCAAAGAGATTAAATATTATTATATATTTCATTAATGAGCCACTTGAGGTTTTCTTGGAAGTTTAGAGTAATTTTATTAACCATATAGAGTAAGAATACAAGAAGACACGGTAAAAGTTAAACTATTTAATTAAGAGTTAAATCTAAAAGATAAGGTTAAAATGGTAACCTAAACTTGTCTAAAATATATTGTTTGAGAATATTTATACCCAAAACCACCTAAGGCTCGAAATAAATTCATTAACCATTATAAACTGAATATTATTGTATAATAAATTAATACTTTAATCTTTTCCTAAAGTGACCCTCACCCCTCTTATAAAAGGGCACTCCCCCTTCACTCTATTTCACACCTTCTAAGACATTTGGTTCGACCAAACCCAGCACAAATATCCTCCCAACTTCCCTCAATTCATCCTAGAGGCCTTAGTATGATCATAAATCCAACCTAAGGATCCCTTTTGATCAAATAAAAAGGAAGAACCCGAAGAAGAGGTAACGTCTTCACCACCCTCTTTAAAGTCCCTTTCTTCTTCAACTTCTTATTTCCTTGTTATTTCCATTCTAAAATAATAACTCCAGTATCTTCTATATACTATAATGTTATTATAAGTATGGAACAAACAAATTCATTTTTCTATCCATCCCTCGAATGACATGTCACCATACGTGCGTATGTACGGCCTACCGTCTCCACGTTGTGGTGTAATTGTTATTAGATATATTATTATTTAGATGGGTATAATAATGATGTATAATTCATGTAAATAATAAATATAACATGATAATTATTCTATCTATATGAAATACCATCCAATTATATTAAAAGAATGATATTGTCGCTCGTGCGTACGTACGGACTACCGTCTCCACGACGCGATGAGATTCATTTCCATGTTCACCAATCATCGACAATTATAAATATATATATATTACTAATAAGTATGTAATATATGACATAATAATGCTACTGGATATATATATATTTATATATATAAGTATTTATTTACTTACATATATCTTATTCACTTACTTCCGTTCAATACTATATGAAAACGGAAACAGCGTTTATGCGTACGTACGGACTACCGTCTCCATAAACGGTGTTTTCCATTTCATATATGTATCTATTATACATATTTATATTCTAAATATATATGATATATAAATCATGTTTTATATTTTGGAAGTATTTAAATCACGATCTATGTGATACAATCAGGAGTAACAAGTTAAAACACGCATGATAAAGAAAGCGATTATTACCCGAAATATTAATATACCATGAAAATTATTATTAATTGGGAAGTATAAAGTCATAAAAGAATAATATATGATATCATAAATATTAATATCATTCTGTTATAATCTAATAACATACTATAGTCTTCATACAGGAGGTTAAACGTACCCTCGACTAAAGGAAAGTGCAAGGTAAGGGGTTTTCATCTCACTCCTTATTCCCGTGAGATTCATGCCATATTGCCACTATTACCTTTTGTGTGGTGTATGTACTGCCCATAATTTTATTCTTTGTGTAATACACTTTAATATATGTGTATTTACATATTCATTGTATGATACATCTTTCAGGGGTTGTATGTTTCGTAAGTTACCAAATTGGTAAGGGTTAATTTCACAATCTCTTTATTATTCGAGGTTGTTTTTTTTACGTAAGTATCTACTGGGACATATTTATTATCCATGTCCATGTTTTATGAAAGAGTTTTTAAAAGGATTATTTTGAGATACTTTTTTACTAAAACATCATTTCAAATGTTTTAAATATTTATTCTTCTAAATCTTTTTCATTAATGTCCATGTCTTTAAAATGGGTTTTAATGATTTATTTATATGGACATGAATGTTTTTAAAATGTTAATTCCTTTCAAAAGTTTCAAAGTGTTATGGGACACTTTGATTCAAAAATGTATTTAAATGACTTATTTTCTAAATCACGTGACTTTTAAATGTTTTCATAAAAAAGGGGTATTTCTCTCAAAGAGTTTTACAAATCATTTTCATCTCTGTCAAAATCCTTTAATGAATTTTAAACTTGTTTTGAAGTTGATTTATCATAATACAAATCTTCCATATTGTGTTGAAGGTTTTGTGATATGTTTGACTGTGGATGTGTTATTTTCATACCATTCATGGTTTATGAGTAAATTATTGACATTTCGTATGCTAGTTTTAATACTAATGTTTATGTAATGTTTAAACCTGTTCATATGAGGAATGAATTGGACTTAATAAGTGATGGGTGGAGACCACTATAGCTCCTCGATGCATCGGTAGGTCTCATGAGACAAACTAGTGTCTTGGCACGAGGCCTTGACAAAAATTTTATTTGTAGTCTTGGCATGAGGCCTTGGCTACGTGGTTATGATAGTCTGGCATTATGCATTCCATCATTATGAAAGTGGTTATTGATATTGCATGTGATTATTCGACTAGTAGAATATCCATGTGAATAAGTAAATGGCATTATTTCATTTCATTTTTTCCATATGATACTGAAGTTCAAGTTTAAAAGGCTTTTGTTTTAGTTATACATTTCCTTAGATGTTTATGCTTATTTATGAAAGTTTCCACTGTATTGCTTACCCTTACTGAGCATTTGAGCTCACCCCTTTCAATGTTTTAATTTTTCCAGGATGTGAAGAAGTATTTTATGAATGACCTACAAGGATAGACTGAAGGGGATATGGGTGTGGACTATGATGACTATGTTATTTTAGTTTTTCACCTTATGATGTAATGTAACGTTTATGAATGTATCTAGTGTTTCCAAGGCTACTAAACTAATCAGTCTTTTGAGACTTGATCTTTTGTGATCATGCCAATGTTACGTAATAATGCACCGACTCTGGGTAACTGGGGTCGGGGCGTTACAGTTGGTATCAGAGGAAGTTTAGCAATAAACTTGGAAACTAGATTTAGATAAACTCTGATTAGATCACATTAGCCTAAGATAATCTTTAAGGATTATTATAGAAAAACTTCCTAGAATTTCGGTATTGTAGAGATTTTTTGAGTTTTCCGAGCAATAAATCCCTGTCTGGATACGAGCAGGTAGAGGCGGCTCTAGCACAAATGTACCTAGGGGTAAAACCCGAAAACACCACTTTGAGCTAGACTCGAACGGGAACTGGTGCACGACAATGGGCCTTGCTGCACTCTTGGTTACGACACTCCCAGGGGATATGCTTAGGATAATTCTCATTTTATTTACAAACCATTATGAAGGGTTTATGAGTATATACTTCCTCAAATAAAACATTTTTATGATTATGGATGATATCCATAAACTGTTTAATGTATGTTAAGTGTTTTACAAGTTTGGGATTGGGTATTTCTATTCATAAACTAATCTAGTGTATGCCATTGTTTAGAAATGGCACCTAGTAGAAGGAATGAGAACTCCAGCAATACGCATGATCCGTAGAGTAAGAAGGATCATATCTTTCATGGTCTTAAGATAGAATTTAGAAGGAAAATAGTCTCCCACGTATTATCATCATATGAAGAAATAACATCATGTGTTATCTGAGTCCCATGACTTTGAAGGGAAGCTAGAAGAGAAAAGGATGGTAGAAAGAAATATGGATAAAGGGAATAAGGGAAAGAAGGATTTTCCAATATGTGATAAATATGGAATGAATCACCTTGGTAAATGCTTGAAGGGAATGGAATTTTGAAATAAGTGTGGAGAAAAAGGACACCAAGTACGTGATTACAAGGGTAAGAAAAAGTTTTCAAATGTACAATGCTTCATCTGCAAGGAGTTGAGACACTACGCAAACCAATGTCCAAGTCATCAGAGTATGCACCAAATGATGTTATTGGATAATAATAAAGTTATGATACTACCTCAGATTAAGAGGAATGACTAGCGTTCTTATGTTGTTATTATAGAATTATTTTATTTGAGTGTTGTATCAACAATATACTGGTTACATGAATTATGGAGATAAATAAGGATTGTACTGCAGTACTATTTTACTAAGGATTTGAGATTATATGGTTCTAAGAAAAGTGACTTAATAGTAAGCTACACTTTTTTTTGAAAATACATGGTTGAAGGAAAGGTAATCCTTAATATGGTCCCGATAATGAGGTAGTGATTTTGGAATAAGAGATGGTTGATTTGAATAAATTATATTGGATATTATTGACTAACTTTTTGGAGTATACAACATTTTTGGATAGAAGGAGTATATCCAGTATTATATAAATAATAAGGGATCATGAATGTAGTCAATATGATTTTATGGTAATTCAGGATGTTACCATGTTTTAAAATAATACGCGACGAAGGTGTTCACATGTTATTACATAAAAAAGGATCTTTATTGTGTTTACCTTCCTTAGAAATTTTGGACTGTGAGTTTGGAAAAAAGTATTTTGGATAACTCTAGTTTGAGATTATTTTTGATTGCCATAAAAGGACAACCTGGAGGTCGGGCGACAACCCGTCGTGACCGGCAAGGCCGCGAGACTTGAACCCACAACCGAAGGGCGACAAGGGTGTATCACCTACCACTGACCCATGTGATGTCCTGGATTAAATAATGCAGTTTTTTTATGTTTCTGCTAGATGAATTATAAATTCATTTTTCTTGAACCTTATACGAATAGGATAAATAGAATATTATTTTTAAGTTCTATTATCTTTTAGAGTGAAAGATGTGTTTGTGGTAAAAATTAGGATGAAACTCTACATGTAAAGTTTTTATATATATATATTTATCTTATTCTATGAATAAATTAATTCTTATACTTTACTGAAGGGATATTAAAAACAAAAATGTGTTATCCAAATACCTTATGTTTTGTTGAACCGATGTTATTTTAAATCATCATAGATTGAGGAATTTAAGGACCTCAATTTTACACTTTTTTGTGATTGATGACCTCAATCACTACCTATAAATATTTACATTTTTCTTCCAATTATATGTCTCTAATTTCCACCAATGTTCTCCTAATCTAGATCATTATTTGGTGGTGACCCTTTCATTTCTCTTTTCCTCTTATTAAGACTAAATTTTATTAACCAAATTTCCGATGTGGGCTTTCCCACAAAGATATTTTCTATTTTCAACATTTTATTTTCAAAAAACAATTTCAAATTGCGAGGACAGAATTTATTAAATGAGGGGATAATGTAACACCCCAAGCTTCCACGATACATTTCTCTTTGAATAATACAGTAGCGTGTGTTGTACGCAACTTTGAGTTCTAACACACACCACAACCAATCGAACTAGCAGTTATGAATAGTAATAACTAAATTTTGAAATTTTATAAATTTTATCTTTCAAAATGGACTTAATTTTTGGATTCGGAATATCTAATTTACCCTAGGGTGAAATTTTGGTACTTTTCGGATAACTTTTATATTTTGATGAATAGTGAAAATTACTAAATTTTAATTAAAAACAACTTTTTTAATCAAAATAATTAATAGTGATAAAATATTAATTTAAGTGGTTTTAAAGTATATTTAGAATAAATTTTTACCATTTAATACAATTTTGGTCATTGGACATAATTTCACATTTAAACCGGACATAAACAAGTGTCAATCTTTTGATAGTTATTATCTCTTAAAAACACGCTTTTTGTTTTAACAACGAGAATTAATTTTAAATTAATTAATGCCACTTCTTTGTTTTGAATTTGGTAAAATAGACTTCATTTTTGAATTCGGAATATCAAAATTATCTTAGGATTTTTTTTTGGTATTTTTCTGAAAACTTTCAATTTTTGCTGAATAGTGAAAAACACTGAGTTATTAGTTAAAACCAACTTTTTATTTAAATAATTATTTATTTTATTTAAATTTATTTTAGGTTAAATTAGATACATAATACCTATATAAGTTCAATGTAATTCATTGAAGTCAATTTATATTAATTTTAGATATATAAAAATTTTATTGAACTTTTCACCGTCTTTTACCCACCTCCTAGGAGAATTTGCAAATTCACATAAAACTTAATTTTACCGCTTTTGTGAGTGAAATTTCAAAAATCCAAGAGACACGGTTGATATCAGTAAGTAAAATGTGGTTTAATGAGATGAAAATAATTTTTAGTGAATAGTAACTTTTTATTTTTATTTACCACGGTTAAAAGTAAATAGGGTAATTAAGGGTAAAAACGATATTAATATCACCCCAACACATGTCCTAATTCTATTGGACAAGTTTATTTCTACCAAAAACAACCTTAGGAATAAAATATTATCATTTAGGTCCACATGGATTAGATTAGGACACCTATTATTATTTAATTCAAAGAAGAGTTAAAAGAGTTAAAATCAAAGTTTTATAACTAAAATATTTTTAATATAGGGTTATACATAATATAAATTAAATTATAAATATTCATTAGAAAGGTAAAACGATTTCCTACATCATGGTATTTTATTTATAATTTTTAGACATTATATAAATAAATTTATTTATGATATAATGATGATGCAGTAATTACCTTATTCATGAAGGAATCAAATAAATGGTATTATAAATATTAAAATAAATATAATTTCAAAGTTTTTATGACATACACGAATTTTTTAGGTTACTATGACATGTTAGGGATGATTCAATGTATCTTTTTCGAAGTAACCAAGTTATTATGACTTTCACAAAAACAAAATACCAAATAGTGTCAAAATTGACATAAATTAATATTTAAAAAAAATACTATATTATTGGTTGATATAATATTCATAAAAATGTAAGATTCGGCCAAAGGGCTTAAATATTATTATATATGTCATTAATGAGCCACTTGAGGTTTTCTTGGAAGTTTATAGTAAGTTTATTAACCATATAGCGTAAGAATACAAGAAGACACGGTAAAAGTTAAACTATTTAACTAAGAGTTAAATCTAAAAGATAAGGTTAAAATGGTAACCTAAACTTGTATAAAATCTTTTGGTTGAGAGGATTTCGACCCATAACCACCTAAGGCTCGAAATAAATTCATTTGGAACCATTATAAACCGAATATTATTGTATAATAAATTAATACTTTAATCTTTTCCTAAAGTGACCCTCACACCTCTTATAAAAGGGCACTCCCCCTTCACTCTATTTCACACCTTCTAAGCCATTTGGTTCGGACAAACCCTGCCCAAATATCCTCCCAACTTCCCTCACTTCATCCTAGAGGATTTAGTATGATCATAAAGCCAACCTAAGGAGCCCTTTTGATCAAATCAAAAGGAATAACCCGAAGAAGAGGTAACGTCTTCACCACCCTCTTTAAAGTCCATTTCTTATTCAACTTCTTATTTCATTGTTATTTCCATTCTAAAATAATAACTCCAATATCTTCTATATACTGTGATGTTATTATAAGTATGTAACAAACAAATTCATTATTCTATCCATCCCTTGAATGAAATGTCACCATACGTGCGTACGTACGACCTACCGTCTCCACGTTGTGGTGTAATTTTTATTCAATATATTATTATTTAGATGGGTATAATAATGATGTATAATTCATGTAAATAATAAATATAACATGATAATGATTCTGTCTATATGAAATACCATCCAATTATATTAAAATAATGATATTGTCGCTCGTGCGTACGTACAGACTACTGTCTCCACGGCACGATGAGATTCATTTCCATGCTCACCAATCATCGACGATTATAAAAATATATATATTACTAATAAGTATATAATATATGACATAATAATGATACTGGAGATATATATATTTATATATATAAGTATTTATGTACTTACATATATCTTATTCACTTACTTCCGTTCAATACTATATGAAAACGGAAACAGCGTTTATGCGTACGTACGGACTACCGTCTCCATAAACGGTGTTTTCCATTTCATATATGTGTCTATTATACATATTTATATTCTAAATATATATGATATATAAATCATGTTTTATATTCTGGAAGTATTTAAATCATGATCTATGTGATACAATCAGGAGTAACAAGTTAAAACACGCATGATAAAGAAAGCGATTATTACCCGAAATATTAATATACCATGAAAATTATTATTAATTTGGTAGTATAAAGTCATAAAAAAATAATGTATGATATCATAAATATTAATATCATTCTGGTATAATCTAATAACATACTGTAGTCTTCATACAGGAGGTTAAATGTACCCTCGACTAAAGGAAAGTGCAAGGTAAGGGGTTTTCATCTCACTCCTTATTCCCGTGAGATTCATGCCATATTGCCACTATTACCTTTTGTGTGGTGTATGTACTGCCCATAATTGTATTCTTTGTGTAATAAACTTTAATATATGTTTATTTACATATTCATTGTATGATACCTCTTTCAGGGGTTGTATGTTTCGTAAGTTACCAAATTGGTAAGGGTTAATTTCACAATCTCTTTATTATCCGAGGTTGTTTTTTTTACGTAAGTATCTACTGGGACATATTTATTATCCATGTCCATGTTTTATGAAAGAGTTTTCAAAATGATTCTTTTAAGAGACTTTTTTTTACTAAAACATCATTTCAAATGTTTTAAATATTTATTCTTCTAAATCTTTTTCATTAATGTCCATGTCTTCAAAATGGTTTTAATGATTTATTTATATGGACATGAATGTTTTTAAAATGTTAATTCCTTTCAAAAGTTTCAAAGTGGTATGGGAAACTTTGATTAAAAAATGTCTTTAAATGAATTTTTTTCCTAAATTGTGTGACTTTTAAATGTTTTCATGAAAAAGGGATATTTCTCTCAAAGAGTTTTACAAATAATTTTCATCTCTGTCAAAATCCTTTAATGAATTTTAAACTTATTTTGAAGTTGATTTATCATAATACAAATCTTCCATATTGTGTTGAAGGTTTTGTGATATTTTTGACTGTGGATGTGTTATTTTCATACCATTCATGGTTTATGGGTATAGTATTGACATTTCGTATACTAGTTTTAATACGAATGTTTATGTAATGTTTAAACCTGTTCATATGAGGAATGCATTGGACTTAATAAGTGATAGGTGGAGCCCACTATAGATCCTCGATGCATTGGTAGGTCTCATGAGACAAACTAGTGTCTTGGCATGAGGCCTTGACAAAAATTTTATTTGTAGTCTTGGCACGAGACTTTGGCTACGTGGTTATGATAGTCTGGCATTATGCATTCCATCATTATGAAAGTGGTTATTGATATTACATGTGATTATTCGACTAGTAGAATATCCATGTGAATAAGTAAATGGAATTATTTAATTTTATTTTTTCTATATGATACTGAAGTTCAAGTTTAAAAGGCTTTTGTTTTAGTTATACATTACCTTAAATGTTTATGCTTATTTATGAAAGTTTCCGCTGTATTGCTTACCCTTACTGAGCATTTGAGCTCACCCCTTTTAATGTTTTAATTTTTCCAGGATGTGAAGAAGTATTTTATGAATGACCTGCAGGGATAGACTGAAGGGGATATGGGTGTGGACTATGATGACTATGTTATTGTAGTTTTTCACCTTATGATGTAATGTAACGTTTATGAATGTATATAGTGTTTCCAAGGCTACTAAACTAATCGGTCTTTCGAGACTTGATCTTTTGTGATCATGCCAATGTTACATAATAATGCACCACCTCTGGGTAACTGGGGTCAGGGCGTTACATAAAACTCATTGGGTCTCACCATTATAAGTACACACTGAAGGTCTAAATAGATATGATACATAGATGAGGATCACACCCAAGGCCATTGAGTGATTCCAACAACTCAATCTGGATTAACTCACTAAGTAGAAGATCGATGCCCATGTAGTGTTGGTCAAAATGATATTAAGAAATCCAATTAGTGTATGAAGATGAATAGAGGATCTCACTATAGGCCTCATGGAGGGATTCCAATGATTCTATCCAAGAAGTCCTGCTGAAGGGATCGTTGTCCTAAGAGTAGGAGATGATTCCATATTAACCCTCTAGGAAAGGACAAGGGGAACTCAACCTAACAAATTTTTTCCTCGATATAGAGGAAAAGGGATCCAATCCATGTATAATAATGTACATGGTGTGTAGTAGGGGTCACATGCTGTGGCCCTTGACCATGGGTCCTGTCCATGTAAACGCCCCATGTCTTAAGCTATATCCGTGTCCATGTAGAAGTAAATGGTTTGTAGGCTACTCATGTACTCTACCCATGAACCCACACACAACTTTAGACCATGTACCTGCACCCATGTACCAGTACATGACTTAGCCCATGTACTTGGGTCTAGGCCATGTCTGTGTATGAGGAGTACATGTTGTGCTCCAACCCGTATACTCCAACCCGTGTTTGTGTACCCTTCGAGGTACACACCGAGTCGTCAAGGAGGGACCACACACCGTGTGATAGGGGTAACACCCCTTATGATAATTAAGTTCCTTCGAAATCCTATCCGCCACACAGGGGGGCCCACATGACATGTAGATTCGGTTTACATGTCGTGTAACACGAAATTTTCCAGAATCTCAGATATGGAATTCACACTTCTTCTCCTTCATCCAATCTTTGATCCGACAACTGGCTTGTGAGAAAATTGTGAATCCAAGCCTGATGAACCTTTCCATCATCAAAAAACATTATTTGTACCTTTGATCTACTTGAAAAATAGATTAATACGCCATTCTTCATTGCACGCCAAATAATGAGAAATCAGGTATCTACGTCATTTGATCCGCTACCACTACCACCATCACACCTCCATCATGTCATGATAATCCTAGATCTATGATTTCAGATTGTTATACCAAGAAATGGATGCACAATGATCAATCCATTAGGATATGTCGAACCACGAGTCAAACAAAGAATGCTCGCGATGAATGGAGAATCGAGGGAGAAAAGCACAAAATAAATCAAGAGGATTGAAACTCAATCGATGTTCATTTAAATATCAATTCATTTAAATTAGAATAACATTTGAAGAATAAAAAATAAAAAATAATTCTCTCTATAAAATCCTCGTAATAAAATCCATCACACAATACACATGATCTGTGAATAAACCTGTTAGTCGATTGATTAACATTCATCATAGAAATCAATAACAGGGAAGAAATAAAAATAAAAAACACCCTAACTTGATTTAGATTGATCATTGATGAAGAAAAGGGTTGCATCGTGATTGTTGGAGAGATCCTTTGAATTCGTTGCGTGTCGATCGTCAATCCACGATCCGGTTGCCATTTTTCTGATAGTTTCTCCAACGATCTCTTCAAGGGTTCTCCAAAGGATCTAGGGTTATGCGGATAACCCTAAAATTCTATCATAATAGTATATTTAAATACTCTTCAATCAATGTGTTAACAAAAATAATTAAAATAATTAATTAATTAATTTTATTCATTTTTTTGCTTGCGATGAATTTTCTACAAACAACCTAAACCGACTAAGGCTAAGTCACGCCTAGAAAAAACCCCATGTTCTAAGATCAATGGGACTCTTAGATTTTTGGTTTATAACTCATTTAGAAGTTATTCTACTTTTTTAGGAAAACTGCACACACGTGCTATTTAATATATTTCAAACATTTATTTTGGGCACACCGAGTCTAGGAATTGCATGCTGTCTCAACTGAGTATATATACTCATGGAAAATATAGAGATTTCCCAACTAATTATATATACCCTTCTCTTATGTTGGATTGATTTTTGTGATAGAACCCCCCATCATTTCATGGGACTACTAATCCAATGGTAGTTGATCAATGGATTGAGTCTTTTGAGAAGATATTTATGGCCTTGGGATACGATGAAAAGGAAAATTTTACACTTATAGTGTATTTTATCAAAGGAAATGATGATAAATGGTGGTCATTGATTCATAATACTAGGGAGTAAGAGGAAATATAACTCATGGAATGTAAATATTTTACGTATGAATTCTTCAAAAATTATTTCCCTCATGGGAAAAAAATAAAATAAATAGAAAGATCTACATATTAAAGAAAAATGATGAAGAAAGTGTTATTGAGTATGAGGCTACCTTTACAAGGTTATCCAGGAATGATATGGATTACATATGAAACACAAAGTAAATATTTAATATTACTTTGAAGTGCTTAAGAAAAGTCTCTAAAGGGCGTTGGTCTCTCAAACTTTTTTATCATATGATGAAACAATTTTATGTGCCATAAAAATAGAGAAATAATTATCTAGATCCTACTTATTCAAGGGAAATTATGAAAATAAGAGTTTTAATGAGCACCATGAAAAAGGGAACGCATTAAAGAATAATAAGAGAATGAAGCAATTTCTATCTTGTGAGAAATATGGAAAGAATCATCATGGGAAATTATTGAAGGGATTATGAGTTTTTTATAATTGAGGAGATAAGGTCCATCTAGCTAAATAATGTGAAGGGAATAAATAAAACACTACTATTAAGTGTTTCAATTGTTGGTGTATGGGGCACTATACAAATGAATGCCCCAAGAGTTAAGGGAATTTACCATAGAAGAGGCAAAGAGGATAATGGAAAGATTATGCTATCACTAAAGATAAATTGGAAGTACCCAATGATGTGGTTGAAGGTAAATTTATTAAAACTTAACATTTAGAAAATTATTTACTTGATTTTTGATCCCCACACTCTTTTACATCTTCCATGTTTTCTAAGAAAATTAGATATTTCCCTAGAACTTTAAGAAGGGAGTTATCATTCAAAACTGTTGGAACCAAGGATGTTATTTTCTAAAAATGTAGCATGGTTTGTGTTTATTGTCAATCCTCTAATGGATGATCAAGAAGATTATAATGAAAGGGATCATAGAGTTCAATCAAGACACAATATTGAAGGTGGAATAGTTTCCCAGTGCGTGCAAAATTTTTGGAGCTCAAAATCAAGAGTTTGGTGTTGAAAAACAAAGTTTTTTCACATAGGAGTGAATGATATGTGAAACAACAAAGAAAATAATAAAAATAAGGGAACCACATACCTTAAAACATGGACCATGTACCATGTTCTGGGAAGGGTTTGTGTCCGCGTACATGGCAGCAGGAACGGTATGCGGAGTGGTGCGCAGAACCGAAAATGGTTTGCAGAGACGGTTGATAGTGAAGGCGTGTAGTACGTTGAATCCTAAAAGTTCACAGGATTTCTGTAGTTTGTGAAATAGGAGTGGTACATAGTGGCTGCTAATAGTATGCAGATGAAGTTTAGTATATATTTAAGGTTGTCCCACATTGAAAATTTGGGCAAATCAGATTTGCGAAATTTGTGGAGTTATGTGCCTATATAAGGAATAATAATCCCCTTCATTAAGGAGTTGAATCAGGGATTAAAATTTTAGGAAGAAATACAGTAAAGTCTAAAGTGGTTCATGATGGAGAAGATGGTACATGGAGAGAACCATACGCATAAGGAAAACTGTCTGTGGAAGAAAGTGCAGTTCGCAGAGGAAGCTCTCGCAAAATGCGGCAAAGCAAGGCATCATGCAGAGTAGGGCAGTACGTGGAGAAGCTAAGCAGTACATAGAGTAAGGAAGTATGAAGAGTAGGGAAGTTCACATAGGAGTTTGATGGTACATGGAAACAACAATGGTATGTGGAGGAGGTAGTCTATGAACCATACCCAGAACACAGTACGTAGAACACCCAAGGAAGCCTGAAAATTAACCAAATTAGTTTTTAAAATTAATTTCCATAAACTATCAGTGTACAGGAAAATAAATTACATTTATGGGTGATTATAAGACTTTAACAAAGCATCCATTTATAGTTGAGGATTCACAATTTAATGCTAAACCATTGAAGCAACCTTCACGTTGATAAACTGAGTGAAGATTTTCCAACTTAGTGAGAAAGGGGAAGTCAGTGGAAGTAATATGAGGGATGCATTGTGCTATCACTAAAACCATGTAAAGGAAGTGCACCTGGGACATGGTGACTATGACCAAACCCTTGTAATTCATAACTTGAGAAGATTAGTGGTTTTTGGTACAATCAAAACACTGTCAGTGTATGCTCCTTAGATGTAGCCCTTAGTGGTGGACCAAGTAAAATTACCGTGTCATTTATTTGCATGTGATTGTTTGTTTTATGCACTTCCTCTCCAGATAGGTTTAATTGGTTCCTAACAATGTGGTAACAAGATCCATAAAGTTTAAAAGAAAAATTTGACATCCTGATTCACCCCCTCCCCTATCAGGGTGTTCTAGGGTCCTTCAAGTGGTATCAGAGGGTAAAGGTTGCTGGTGTTGAATATGTATTTTTTTGTCATGGAGAATCCATTCAATGTTAGGGGAGTTCCCCTATTCGATGGAAGTAATTTTAAGATATGAAAAAATAGGACGAGATCTCACCTAAGGTCTCTTGGAATGGAAGTCTTATTTTTTACTACACATGGAATACAGGTCACTAATTATATAGGACTGTCAATGATAGATAAAGATATGAAACTACTTGATGTGGATGAAAAAGAACAGAATTCTCTCACTAAAGCCCTTTTTGATCAGATTTATCTAAAGGTAATGAGTTTCACATCTACCAAGTCAATGTGAAAAAACTGGAGAATATTTATGAAAAAGATAACAAAGTGAAGGTGGAAAAACTTCAAGTACTACACAAAAAGTTTGATGATCGGAAGATGTACCCTCATGAGAATGCAGATTCCTTTTTCAATCAAATTAATGAAGTTGTAGGAGCAATCTGAGGTTTGGGAGAAGAAATCAATGACATTGACATAGTAAAGAAAATCTTGATAAGACTTCCACCCCTTTACAATGCAAAGGTGTCATCCCTTGAGGAAATATATCTCTCCAAACTCTCAGTGGATGATCTGATAAGCAATTTATTGGCATATGAAATGAGAATCAAACTAGAAGAATCTATGACTTGTGTGAGCAAGGAAATTGAATTCAAAGACATGAAAAAACTAAAAGTTTCCGGAGATAACGGTGATTAAAATAATGAGGAAAATTAAACACTTTATCTCATTTCTAAGAATCTCAAGAAGGGAATAGGGAAATTTGAAGGCAATCTACCTCTAGATTGTTTTCAATGTGGAAGAGTTGGGAACATTACCTCTCAGTGCTCAAGAAAATTTTATGATGAAGAGAGTGAAGTTGAAAACATGGAGAAGCCTCAAAAATGATTCTTCAAAAAGTGAAACTTCAAATTTGCAAAGAAAGTACAGAAGAAGATTTTTGTCTGTGAGGAGGAAGATGATGATAATGAATTCTGTGAGGAAACAGAACAAGAATTTAAGACTAGAAACCATACCTCCATGATGTATACCATTGAAAAGCGAGAACCGTTGACATATAAAGCTAAAGATAATCTGTTGACTACTAATGTAGATCCCAAGTTGAAACTTAATGATGATTTTGGTAAGATTCAGAATAAATTTAAGAGATGAAATAAGTGGAAAGAAATGGTGGAGGAATCATCAAAATATATTGATCAGTTGGAAGAAGAAATTGAATGACTGGAAGAACGGGTGAAAGTACAATCATCAATCCTTGAAAGCACTGATTATGTTGTGGAACTAAAAATAAGAATTGAAGAAAAAGTGAAGCTCATCAATGAACTTACCTCAAGACTAGAGGAGAAGTCTAAGACCATTGAGAGACTTGAAGAAGAAGTTGTTACTCTAAAAAGTAAACTCGAAAGTGAATCAATTTCAAAAGAAACAAAGAAGAAAATACAATTTAGAAGGTTCTAAGATGCTGAGTTGCTAGAAAGAGAAAAACATGGTTCTGGTGGAGTTAAAAATATATTTACTGATCAAAGACCTGCATGCATGGGAAATAGTGGAATTGGTTGTGATGCTAAAATGTCAAATGCTATAAATAAAGTGAACCAGAATAATGGCATGCTAAAAGTTGATCATGTTGAAAAGCCACCACAAGTGCTGAAAAAGAAACCCTTAAATCAAACTGAAAGAATAATTGGAGATTATACTTGAGTTTCCAAAAATGATAGGCAGTAAAATTATTTTCTCAAGGAAGAAGACATGAGGAAAAATAGAAGTGAGAAGACATTTCCTCTCATGAAATGCAAGTTTTGTGGCTATTTGGGCCATACCATGTCATACAGTGAAGAGGAAAGGAGCTATATGAATGGGGAAGAGTTAGGAGTTCAACAAAGGAGAATATATTCATATCCTACTTCTTATAGAATAAATAATTTCTATTGATATTGTTTTCACTATTCTAACTTTGGCCATAGCGCTGTAAATTGCAGGAAGAGGTATGACAAGAGAAATTTTTTCAATGCTTAGAGACGAGTCAATACTCATCAACTAGATGATGTTGCTATTTCAAATAGGTTTGATCCTCTAGAAGAAGAATTTGAATATGAAGAACCCATGTACATGGAAGAGAGAATTAAAAGGCCATTAGTGTCCCACACTCAATCTAATATCTCATGGAAAGAAAAAAGGAAAATTGAAAAATCCAATATTGCAGAAGTAGCCCTCAAAGCTACAAAGAACAAAAACACCTGGAATCTTGATAGAGGATGTTCATCCCACATGACAGGTAATGAAGACCTATTAACGAATGTCAATAAAAAAGTTGATGGAATAGTGAGGTTTGGTAACGATGGTGCTTTGAAGATAAAATGCAGTGGAAGTACTGATCTAGATAATGGAGAGCTGGAGAAAACCGAAGTCCTTTATGTGAATGATCCTCGTCACAATCTTCTTAGTGTTATTCAACTCTGTGACTTAGGTCTTATTGTGACATTCAATTAGAATGGCTGTACTATAAGAGGAAAGTATGGGAATTCTCTTACGAAAGGCTGTAGAATAGAAGAAAACTTATATCATGCTGACAGTAAAGAGAGAATTTTCTACCTAACAGTTAGAGAGGAAAACAACTTGTGGCATCAGAGATTGGGGTACATAAATAAGAAGGACATGGAAAAGATATCTAAGTTGAAGATAGTCATGGATATCCCTAATCTAAATCATGAACAAGAAAATAATTATGATGCTTTCATGCAAGGGAAATTGGTATGTAGTTCCTACCAGATAAAGAAGAAAAGAGCATCTAATCTTCTTGACCTCATCCATACAAATGAATATGGCTCTATAAATGTTTCCAGAATACATGTATAAAGGTACTTTGTTCTTTTAATAGACGATTACAATAGAATGAAATGTGTGATTTTTATACACAGGAAGTGACAAGTTCTTGATTGCATGAAAACCTATCAATGAATCACTGAGAATGATATTGGATGAAAGGTAAATGTCCTACGGTCTGACAATATAGGGGAATACACATCCATTGAATTTGAAAATTACCTAGAGAATCATGGGATACAACATGAGGTGGATGCTGTGAGAACTCCACAATAAAATGGAGTTGTTGAACACATTAATTGATAGGTAAACAACATGGCTAGAACTATGATAATCAGGAGTTTTATTCCTCGACATTACTGGAAAAAGGTAGTTCAAGCTGTAGTATATATTCAAAACCAAATAGGGATATATATGGGTGATACAAAGACACCATATAAATAATGGAATGGAAGGAATCCCTCCTTGAAATATTTTCATGTTTTCAGAAGAAAATGTTTCATCCGAAACAAATAAGGAAATAAAGGTAAGTATGGTGACAATATAGTGTAAGGAATATTTATTGGATACTCAATGAATAGAAAAGCCTACAAGTGTTTCAATAAGCGCTTGAGAAGAATTGTGGAAAGTAGTGATGTTAAGATCATTGAAGAGAAAAATACGAATGATTCAAGGAATTATTATACTGATGTGATAGAATATGAGGAATAATGTGAAAATGTAACAAATGCTAATATAGAGGTAGAAGAAGATGAAAAAAACTCTCAGGAGTCACATCATGATGTTGAAACAGAATAAGAATCAAAAGAGTAAGCCATAGCTAGATAGAATTTGGTCAAACCCCAAAGGAGAAATCAAAGAGCATAGATTTATCAGTCCAACATTACCAGGGATCGGAATGCACCCACAAAAACAAGGAGAATGATGAATAATTATCAATATACATTTCTATCAGTTGTGGAACCATCCTCATTTTAAGAGGCTACAAAGGACGAGTCATGGGTAAAAGCAATGAATGAATAGTTAGATCAGATTGACAAAAATCAGACTTGGGATCTTGTCAAAAGACCTGAAGGTCACAATGTGATTGGTATGAAGTGGATTTTTAAGAACAAATTTGACGATCATGGAAATATGATCATAGATAAGGCACTCTTGGTCTATAAGGGATATCCACAAATCAAATGTGTTGATGTTGAGGAGACATTTTCTCCAGTAGCAAGACTTGAGTCAATCAGACTATTTCTTGTCATGGTAATCCAAAGAGGTTATAAAGTGTATCAAATGGATGTCAAGAAAACTTTATTAAATGGAGTATTATAAGAATAAGTCTACATTGAACAAACCATGGGGTTCTTTCTTGGAAATGATGAACTAAAGGTTTGAAAATTATAGAAAGATCTCTATGGACTGAAACAGGAACCATGGGGGTGGTACTCTCGGTTGGACTCCTATCTGAGAAAGCTTGAGTTTAAAAGAGGAGGAGTGGATCAAAATATCTATGTAAAGAATTATAAAAAGGATAAGTTCATGGTATTGGTATACATGGATGATATTATTTTCATTTTAAGCAGGCATGGATCAGTGGATGAATTTTATAATCACATGAAATCAGAATTTGAAATGTCTACGATTAGTGAACTTACATACATTTTAGGGTTTCAAGTGATTTAAAATAAGGATTTCACTTTAATTTCTCAATAAAATAATGCTGGAGAGATGCTCAAGAAATTTAATATGCATGATTCCAAACCAATGTGGACTTCAATTACGGTTGGAACAAAGCTCAGGAAGCATGAGGATGGGGCTTCTGTGGATCCCACCATGTACAGAAGAATCATTGGAAGACTACTATACTTGACAACAACATGACCAGATATTGTCTTTGCAACATGCCTTGTGGCCCACTTTCAGAGTAATCTGAAGGAAGAACATATGGAGGAAGTGAAAAGAATCATGATATACATTTAAGGTACACATAATTATGGGCTATAATTTGCTTCAGGAAGAGATAGTGAATTATCCACTTTTTTTGATGCTGATTGGGCTAGAGATGTAGTGGAAAGAAAGACCACTAGTGGTGGAGAATTCTATATTGGGAAGAAATACATGGGATGGCTGAGCAAGAAATAGGAAAGTACTTCTCTTATTACTACTGAAGTTGAATATATATTCATTACAAAGGAATGCACTCAGTTACTTTGGATGAAGTGACAGCTAATTGACATAGGTGATGAGGTCAAACAACCAATGGTGATTTAATGTGATAAAAAGAGCATCATTGATCTTACGAAGAATCTTGTTCAGCATTCTCATACAAAACATATTGAAATCATACATAACTTCATCAAAAAAAAGTTGAACATGGAATGATCAAAATGGGATCATGTGGGAACTGATGAGAAAGTGGATGACATTATGACCAATCCACTATCAGTGGTTGTGTTTGAGAAACATCAGTTGAACCTTGGTTTTCAACCACATCCCATTGCATAAGGAGATTACAAAATTCCCCTCTCACCAATTGTTTTAACTGTGTTAATTAGTTTGTGGAAGTGATGTAGGTTTATAGGGGAGATACGATCTGGGGGGAGTATATTCTAAGCTATACAATGTTTTAATATCAGTCTTTGGTTTTATTGATAATGAGGGAGAAATAGGTCTAAATTCAGTGTGAAAAATGTGGAGGCTGAAAATTAAATGTTATGGTTGCAAGTTGGTTGCAGTAGAATGGAGATCTTCATTGGAAGGAATGTAAAGGGAGAAAAGAGATAACAATTTTGTGTCATTCGAACACACGAGAACACAATTCATGTCTTCCCTCTTGTTTTCTACAATGATCATTGATCATATAGACTTCGAGTGTTAAATGAGTTTATTCTTACATCTTAGGTTTTGATAGTGGCTGGTACTCTATTGAATTTATCTAGAGATTGCCAACAAACCCAAAGGGGGAGATTGTTGGAACCAAGTATGTTCTTTGCTATAAATGGAGTATGTTTTATGTTTGTTTTCAATCCTCTAATGGATGATGATTCAAATTATAAGGAAAGGGATCATACAGTTCAATTAGTATGCAATATTGAAGGTGGCATAATTTCTTAGTGTTTTCCAAAATTTTGGACCTCAAAATCGAGAGTTTGGTGTTGGAAAACAAAGGTTTTTCACATAGGAGTGAATGGTATGTGAAAAGACAAAGAAAATTAGAAAAATACAGGAACCACATACCACAGAACATAGACCACATACCACGTTCAGGGAAGGGTTTGTGGCTGCATACCTGGAAGTGGGAACGGTACGCGGAGCGATGTGTAAAATTGAAAACGGTTTGTAGGAATAGTTCGCGGTGAAGGCGTGCGGTACGCGGAATGCTAAAGGTTCATGAGGTTACTGCAGTTCATGAAACATGAGTGATACATGGTGGAGGCTAATAGTACGCGTATGGAGTTTAGTATACAGAGAAGGTTTTCCCACATTGAAACTTTGGGTAAATTAGATTAGCGAAATTTGCAAAGTTATGTGCCTATATAAGGGGAATTAGTCCCCTTCATTAAGGAGTTGAATTAGAGATTAAAATTTCAAGAAGAAATACTGTAAAGTCTGAAGTGGTTTGTAGAGGAGAAGACAATATGTGGAGAGAACCATCCATGTAATGAAAACAGTCCGTAGAAGAAAGTGTAGTTTGTAGAGGAAGCTCTCGCAGTATGTGGCGGAGCAAGGAAACACGCAGAGCAGGGAAATACATGGAGAAGCTAAGAAGTACTGTAATGACCTGAACTTTTTAATTATATTTGTTTCCTAATTTTGTGTGTTATTTTATTTTATACTCAATAAAACTATATCCTTTAATTAATGAAGTGGGTATAATTAAAATGAGATCGTTGGGTTTCGACTGTTATATGACCGTTGGAAACTATAATCTTAATGTTGTGTTTTTATAAATATAGTTATCTTGGTTAATTAATACAGAAAAAAATATTGAATGGCCTCATTCAGTAGACTTGGGCCATATAAATCCCATATGTCGGAGCTTGGGAAGGAGGTAACATCACTGGGCTTTGCTCTGGACCAACCCCAAGCCGAACTTCAACATATGAAGCTTGAATGGAATCGACTAAGGGAGAAGTTCAAGCTGATAGAAATCACCACTCGGGCAATGTTGTCCAAGAAATCCCAAGATTCTATCACCATAGCACACCTTACACTTAGGTCCTATGCTGGTGTTATAAGGGGATATGTAATGAGACCTTAGCTACTTTGTGTAATCCTTTTATATAAATAAAATTTTTATTTCTTATTATGGAAAAGTTTGTGAATTTAAAATATTTGGATAAATATAGGATGTGTATTATTGATGAATTTAGGAAAAAGGGGGTATTTTAAAATAATTTTGTATTCTTTAAATAATTAATAATGTGAAATGATTTTCAAAAAATGGTCTTCTACAGTTGTGATCAGTGAAAAATTTAGAGTCTAATAAAATCAACCTATTTTTAGTGAATAGTAAAGTATGAATAGTAACTTACCCGTATGAATAGTATTGAATAGTAAATTGGCCAAAAAATAGAAACTTCACCCATGAATGTATAAATACAATTTAAACATCTTAAAAGTGAAAAAACAATCATAGTATAAGTTTTGATATTTTTGTATGTCATAAATATTTTATTTACAATTTTATAATTAATTTAATAATTTAAAATGGAAATTTATTTTCATAAAATGTAATCATATATTGTTACTTTATTATCTTATGGTTATATGATAATTTTATGGGATCTTGATTACTTTCTTAAGGTGTTACAAAATGAGTTATAGTTTTAAAGTTGTATTTTTGGAATAAATAATGATTTTATTTAAAAATTAAAATAAAAATATTTAGAAAATTATTTTCATAAAATGGAGTTCATTTTTTAATTCAGAGCATCAATATTAGGTTAGGGTGAGTTTTTGGGATTTTTTTGAAATAGTTGAATTTTTGGTGAATAGTAAAAATACAGTTTTGTGTTTCGGGTGTTTAATGACATCATTAATGATGTAATAATGATGTAAGATTTCTGGTAAAATTATTAATAGTGATATATTATATGAGGTGTCCAAAGTATCTAATACCATGGGAAAATACCATGGGAAATCCCATAGTTTTGCAAATACCACTGATGAGGTGTCCCTTAGAAATTAATAATTTATTCCCTCACTTTTCCTATAAATACCAAGCCATTTACCTCATTCATTTCATTCCAAAATTCTACTCAACTAAGTTTTGGTTTCCTTACCTCCCAAGGAGTCCTACCAAGGTTCTCTCAAGCCTCTCAAGGTCCCGAACTTTAAGCTTTCGAAGTTACTCTTCAAGGTAAGGGATCCTTTCACCCTCCTCTTTTAAGTCATAACTTTCTTTATGTTATGTCTTATAGTTCCATTTTATTATGAGGGGTATTGTTCTTATATATCTTTACTACTTTCCATTTCATGTCCAAATTATGAGAGACCCTTTCTGCTCTCATCAATTGATTTTTCTGAATTTTTATGTGATGCCGTTAGGCTGCCGAATTTTCGTAAAAGACATCGCGCTTTCTCTTTCCTTGAAAGTTTCCTTTTCAT
The DNA here is from genome assembly GCA_963277665.1 of Viscum album. Lineage (NCBI taxonomy): Eukaryota > Viridiplantae > Streptophyta > Magnoliopsida > Santalales > Viscaceae > Viscum > Viscum album. The sequence continues at coordinate 1,224,016,213 of OY728127.1, read as the reverse complement.
GTGGTGTGTCATCAATTGTCCAAAACATGATCTTATTTATTTTTATTATATACCTCTACTATAAAATGATTAATTTATTTATGGGATACCCTTGTACTCTCTCTTTATATTATTTTCTAAAACCATGTTATATAGCCGTTATGCTGTAGAAATTTCATCTCAAAATTTCTCTCTTTTTTTTCTCAAGGAATTCTCTTGTTTTATTTATGTGAATACCCAGACCTATTTCGTTTATATGGGTGTTCATAGATAAAAAAATGATATATTTTATTCTGGAATTTACATACATGTAACGCTCACTCCCTTTCCATGGGTTATAAATGACATAACAATCTTATTTTTAAGCACTTTTAAAACGTCATGTTTTTGAAGTGAAACCCATTTATTTTACTCTATTTGGGTTATTTATGAAATTTTTGATTATGATATATGTGGATCACATGAAAATAAAGATATATTAAGGGTGAGCCCTGATAGCGATCCAATGCATTGGGTAAATAATTAATCTATAGAGATGACAAGTTTCACAATACCTTGGTGAATAACCTTGGTAATTTTTATGACACCTCGGGGATAGAACTTGGTGATATGTTCATAAATGTATAAATGAAATGTTGTAGACACATATTCAAGTTATTATTCATTTTCTTTTTATCATGATATTCCTATTCTTTCATATCTCATGTCTTTATGATTTTTATCATGTTCTTATTAATATTTCTCAAGATCACATGTCAACTGTTTCACTTGTTTTCCTTACTGAGCCTTCTACTCACCCTTTTATTTGATGTATGTCTCCAGGATATGAGATTCAGTAATTTTACATAGGATTAACCTATTATGAAGCCTTACGAGTGGTTTAGAATAATGTTTTATATTGTTTTCATGTATTATGTTCCTGATTTCCAAGACACTATACTTTAAAAATCCTTTGTTTGTAAAATGTAATGAAAAGTTATGTAATAAAAAGGTAGGATGCCATAGTTGGTATCAAAGGATAGTTTAGTTATTTATAGAAATTAGGCTATGAAAACTTTAGGAATAATCTTATAGAAAATTTTAAATATAGGAAAACTTCTTGGTATTTTGGTGAGTATTGAGTAAGTGGTTTATCAAGAAAATACATCCCTATCTAGATATTAGATGGTAGAGGTGGATCTAGTACAGAGGTACCTAGGAGTGAAAACTACGACAAGGAGTTTCAGTCTTGATCCGGGGTATCCTGGTACACAACAACGGGCCTTGTTGCACTCTTGGTTATGACACTCCATGGGGATATGTTTGGTTAATCATAAGCTTTTTATGAATCATTATGAAGGAATTATAGAGAAATGTAATTGTTTAAGCATGAAGTTTTAAGACATAAAATCCTTTATAGTTAAAATATTCATAAATTAAATAAGTTTCTCACTAAGGTTTTTTTCCTTTAGAAAATGGCGGGCAATAGGAGGAACCGTGCAAATGGTGATCTCAATGGACCATGAACTGACGACCCTCCAATGGAAGCTGGACTGGAAACATTCATGCGAATGATGAACCAACTGACTCAAGTTATGGGAAATAACTTGAATCAAGATGAGAGACCAATCTCACCACTAAGGGAACAACATTCTATTGAGTCCTTTATGCATCAATGACCACTAAACTTCAGTGGATCGACTGACCCATTGATTTCTGAATAGTGGATCAGCTCTATAGAGAAGATATTTTCTTTGCTCCGCTATTCTGATAAAGAGAAGGTCATCCTGGCTATCTATCGCTTAGAGGGAGAAGCTGATCAGTGGTGGAAACTGATTAAAAACATAAGGAAAAGAGTGGAGGTTGAATCTATGGAGTGGGAAGAGTTCATAGGGATCTTCTTTAGTAATTATTTCCATCGTTCTACGAGAACAAGAATGGAGAAAAAGTTTCTCGAGCTGAAGCAGAAAGAGAATGAATCTGTGGGAAGCTACGAGATGAACTTTACAAGACTTTCCCATTATACCTCAAGATTTTTCATGGATCCTAATGGTAAGGTTGATAGATTCTTCAGTGGACTGAGACCTCATCTGTGGAAGAATCTAGTCGACCAAGACTATGACAACTATGAGGAGATTATACGGAGTGAAATGAAAGTCGAACTAGAGTTCAGTGAGACGCAGTGGTCTCATAAAAAAAATAGATCGATGGAGCCCAGCTTAGGGAGGACCTTTGATCAGGTAAGAGGAGGCAAGCAAGTGAAATGTACCACATGTAATAAATGTGGGGAGAAGAATTTGGGGAACTGTCTGCTCAGGAGCGGGAAATGATACAAGTGTGGAAGAGATGGCCATATTGCAAGGAATTGTCGCAGTGAGGTGAAACCTCAACTTCTAAACACTAACGATAAGGGGAAGATGGTGTGGGCCCTACTTGATGTCCAGTGCTTTAAGTGTGGACAACTTTGGCACTTTGACAGTTACTGTCCAAATCCGAGGGTAGTGGAGGGGAACCACCATCAGCCTCAGCAAAGGCCAAGGGAGAAAGGTCATGCTTTTTCTATCATGAAAACTAAAGTTGAAGCTCCAAATGATGTGGTAACAGGTAATCTTGTTGTTATATCAAATCTAGAAATTACTTTTTTATATTCTGGTTCTACGCATTCCTTTATTTCTTTAAAGTTTACAAAGAATTTAGAATCAACACCCGACTTACTAAATGTATAGTTGTCAGTCAAGACTCTTGGAGGGATTATCCAAGCATTGTCAGTGTTTAGAAACTCTAGTATTTACTTTGGTGAGCACAATCTTATCGTAAATCTAGTAGTCATTCCCATGTTGGAATTTGAAATTATACTAGGGATGGACTGAATCTCAAAGTATAATGCTAAGATCAAATGTAGAAGTAAGGAAATCTCAGTAGCCTTGAATGGAAAACCTACAATCATTTTCCAAGGAGAGATATCTCAAACCGATCTTTGTCTAGAAGAACCTCATATATCCTTCTTTATGGAATTTATTGATGAAGAAGAAGGAAATGAGAGTTTGAGGATAGAAAATGTCCCCATCATCCAGGAATACGTTGGCATATTTATTGAGGAGTTTCCTGAACCTCCCCTAGAAAGAGAGGTAGAGTTCTCTATTGAACTCATACGTAGATCTCATCCAATATCAAAGACCCTGTATAGGATGGAAAATGTGGAGCTGGAGGAATTAAAGAAACAACTCCAAGATCTTTTGAAGAAGGGGTTTATCCGATTGAGTGTGTCTCCTTGGGGAGCACCTATTCTCTTTGTAAAAAAGAATGATGGATTTATGCGGCTATGCATTGATTATAGAGAACTAAACGGGATCACAGTAAAGAACAAATACCATCTTCCAAGAATTGATGAATTATTTGACCAACTTCATGGAGCTAAATTCTTTTATAAGATTTATCTTCGATTTGGTTATCATCAATTTAGGGTGAAGAAAGAAGATATTCCAAAAAACTATCTTCCGATTAAGATATGGGAATTATGAGTTTGTTGTTATGCCTTTTAGACTGACTAATACACCTTCTAATTTTATGGATTTGATGAATATATTCTTTAAGAACTACCTTAATAAATTTGTGGTAGTTTTTATTGATGATATTATAATATATTCCAAAAGTAGTGAGGAGAATGAGGATCATCTAAGGGTTATTTTTCAAACTCTACGGAAGGAGAGGCTTTTTGGAAAGTTTAGTAAATGTGAATTCTGGTTACAAAAAGTTGCTTTCTTGGGGCACATTATTACCAATGAAGGAATCATAGTTGACCCTAAAAAGATAGAAGTTGTAGAGGAGTGGCCTCAACCTACAACAATAACTGAGATTTGTAATTTCCTTGGATTAGCGGGATATTATAGGAGGTTTGTGAAGAAATTTCCATGACTTTCTAATCCATTAACCAAGTTAACTTGAAAAGGGGTCAATTTCATCTAGAAAAAGGAGTGTGAGGAAAGTTTCAAAGAGCTGAAGAAGAGATTGGTTACTGCACTCGTGTTAACTCTGCCCTCAAGTAGATAAGGATTCGTTATTTTTAGAGATGCATCTCTCAAAGGTCTTGGGTGCCTCCTCATGAAAAATAATAAAGTCATTGATTATGCATCTCGACAGTTTAAGACTCATGAGAAGAACTATCCTACGCATGATCTGGATCTGGCTGCGGTCGTTTTTTCTCTGAAGATATGGAGACACTATCTTTATGGGGAGAAATGTGATATATACACAGACCATCAAAGTTTGAAGTATATTTTCACACAAAAGGAATTGAACATGAGACAAAGGAGATGGTTGGAACTTCTTAAAGACCATGATTGTTCAATTCATTATCATCCCGGGAGAGCAAACAAAGTCACTGATGAATTAAATAGGAAAGAGCCAGTTGTTATATCCATTATGAGGATTAAAAGAGATCCTTTGATCAATGACCTAGTAAAACTGGTCATGGGAATTATAAAGGAAGGGACATCATCAACCCTAACCCAAATGATTTCTCAACCATAATTATTATAGAAGATCAAGAAAGATCAGAAAGAAGATCCTTTGTTACAGAAGAAGTTTGAGGTTGTGAAGGATGGGAAGTTTCCTGAGTTTAATACTAATCAAGAAGGTGTACTGAAATTTCATACAAGACTATGTGTTCCATCTATTCCAGAAATAAAGTAAGAGTTGATGGATGAAGCTCATAGCTCTACTTTCTCTATACATCCTGGTAGCACAAAAATGTATAGGGAACTTTGTGATCATTATGTTTGGGATAATATAAAAAGGGAGATTGCTAACTACACATCAAGGTTCCTTGTATGTCAGCAAGTGAAGGCAGAGTGACAACTTCCTAAAGGGGTATTGCAACCACTACCCATACCAGCATGGAAGTGGGACAATATCACTATGGACTTTGTCACTGGTCTCCCGAGAACTTCCAAAGGAAACAATGCGATATGGGTTATTTTGGACCATCTCACCAAGACTGCCCATTTTATCTCCATTTGGGAAGATTTCTCTCTTGATCAACTTTACAGGATTTACGTGAAGGAAGTGGTAAGGCTGAATGGAATTCCACTTTCTATTGTATCTGATCATGATCCAAAGTTCACATCAAAATTCTAAAGAAGTATTCAACAATATCTGAGCACTGAATTGAATTTTAGTATGGCTTATCACCCCCAAACTGATGGACAATATGAAAGGACCATTCAAACACTCGAGGACATGCTGAGAACATGCTCAATGGAATTTAAAGGTGGATGGGATCAACATCTCTATTTAGTTGAGTTCTCTTAAAACAACAGCTTCCATTCGAGCATTCAAATGGCACCCTATAAAGTTCTATATAGAAAGTGATGTAAAAATCCTACTTTTTGGGATGAAGTTGGTGAGAGAAAGATTCTTAGGCCTGATCTTGTGCAAGAGATGACAGAAAAGGTCCATTCCATCCAGCAACACATTAAGGCTGCTTAAAGTCAGAAAAAGAGCTATGCCAACAACCATCAAAGGGACTTGGAGTTTGATGTTAGTGAAAAATCCTTTCTTCGGATTTCACCTTGGAAGAGAGTCATGAGGTTTGAAAAAAAGGGAAGCTCAACCCTAGGTACATTATCCCCTATGAAATCATTGATCGTGTGAGAGAAATGGACTATCGACTTGAACTTCCTCCAAATCTAGCACAAGTTCATGATGTCTTCCACGTATCCCTCTTGAGGAAGTACATACCTAACCCTTCACATGTACTAAATCCAGAGGTGGTACAACTGGAACATGACCTCTCTTATGAGGAGTAGCCGGTGGAGATCTTAGATCGTAGAGACAAGGTTCTATACAACAAGACTACCCACCTTGTTAAGGTGTCGTGGAGGAACCACAAATTTGAAGAAGCCATGTGGGAACCGAAGGAGTCTATGAGACAAAAGTACCCACACCTTTTCTCATCAGAGGGTACGAGATAAAATTTTGGGGACAAAATTTCTTAAGGGGAGAAGAATGTAATGACCCAAACTTTTTAATTATATTTGTTTCCTAATTTTGTGTGTTATTTTATTTTATACTCAACAAAACTATATCCTTTAATTAATGAAATGGGTATAATTAAAACGAGACCATTGGGTTTTGACTGTTATATGACCATTGGTCAATACGACCTTTGGAAACTATAATCTTAACGTTGTGTTTTTATAAATACAATTATCTAGGTTAATTAATACTAAAATAATATTGAATGGCCTCATCCAGTAGACTCGGGCCATATAAATCCCATTTATCGAAGCTTGGGAAGAAGGTAGTATCACTGGGCTTTTCTATGGACCAAGCCCAAGCTGAAATTCAATATATGAAGCTTGAATGGAATCACCTAAGGGAGAAGTTCAAGCTGATAGAAATCACCACTCGAGTAATGTTGTCCGAGCCACCCCAAGATTCTATCACCATAACACACCTTAGACTCAGGTCCTATGCTAGTGTTATAAGGGGCTATGTAACGAGACCTTAGGTTCTTTGTGTAATCCTTTTATATAAATAAAATTGTTATTTCTTATTATGGAAAAGTTTGTGAATTTAAAATATCTGGATAAATATAGGATGTGTATTATTGATGAATTTAGGAAAAAAGGGGTATTTTAAAATATTTTTGCATTCTTTAAATAATTAATAATTTGAAATCATTTTAAAAAAATGTTCTTCTACAGTTGTGATCAGTGAGAAATTTAGATTCTAATAAGATCAACTTGTTTTTAGTGAATAGTAAAGTATGAATAGTAACATACCCGTATGAATTGTAAATTGTCCAAAAAATAGAAACTTCACCCATGAATGTATAAATACAATTTAAACATCTTAAAAGTGAAAAAATGATCATAGTATAAGTTTTGGTATTTTTGTATGTCATAAATATTTTATTTACAATTTTATAATTAATTTAATAATTTAAAATGGAAATGTATTTTCATAAAATGTAATCATATATTGTTACTTTATTTTCTTATGGTTATATGATAATTTTATGGGACCTTGATTACTTTCTTAAGGTGTTACAAAATGAGGTATAGTTTTAAAGTTTTATTTTTGGAATAAATAATGATTTTATTTAAAAATTAAATTAAAAATATTTAGAAAATTGTTTTCATAAAATGGAGTTCATTTTTGAATTTAGAGCATTGATATTAGGTTATGGTGATTTTTTGGGATTTTTCTGAAATAATTGAATTTTCAGTGAATAGTAAAAATACAGTTTTGAGTTTCGGGTGTTTAATGACATCATTAATGATGTAAGATTTATGGTCAAATTATGAATAGTGATATATTCTATGAGGTGTCCCAAGTCCAATACCATGGGAAAGCCCATGGTTTTGCAAATACCACCGATGAGGTGTCCCTTGTAGCCATATATTCAAGTTATAATTAATGTTCTTTTTATCATGATATTCATATTCTTCCATTTCTCATGTATTTATTATTTTTATCATGTTCTTATTAATATTTCTCAAGATCACATGTCAACTGTTTCACTTGTTTTCCTTACTGAGCCTTCTACTCACCCTTTTCTTTGATGTATGTCTCCAGGATATGAGATGCAGTAATTGTACATAGGATGAACCTATGATGAAGCCTTATGAGTGGTTTAGAAGAATTTTTTATATTGTTTTCATGTATTATGTTCCTGATTTCCAAGACACTAGACTTTAAAGATCCTCAGTTTGTAAAATGTAATGAAAAGTTATGTAATAAAAAGGTGGGATGCCATAAGTACATGGAGTAAGGCAGTACGTGGAGTAGGGAAGTTCTCAGAGGAGCAGGATAGTACATGGAAACAACCATGGTACGCGGAGGAGGTCATCCACATACCATACCCGGAACACAGTACGCAGAACACCCAAGGAAGCCTGAAAATTGACCAAATCAGTTTGCAAAATTAATTTCCATAACCTATCAGTGTATGAGAAAATAAATTACATCTATAGATGATTACGGGACTTAAACAAAGCATCCATTTATAGTTGAGGATGCATTATTTAATACTAAACCATTCAATCAACCTTCAAGTCGATAAATTTCGTGAAGATTATTCCAAGATAGTGAGAAAGGGGGAGTTAGTAGAAGTGATCTGAGGGATGTAGTGTGCTATCCCTAAAACCTTGTGAAGGAAGTGCACTTGGGATAGAGTGACTGTGCCCAAACTCTTGTAATGCACAACTTCAGAAGATAAGTGGTTTTTGGTACGACTAACACACTGTCATCATATGCTTATTAAACATAGCCCTTAGTGGTAAACCAAGTAAAATTATTGTGTCATTGATTTGCATGTGGTTGTTTATTTTCTTCACTTCTTCTTCAGATAGGTTTAACGGGTTCATATCAATGTGGGAATAAGATCCATCAAGTTTAAAAGAAAAAGTTGACACCCTGATTCAACCCTCCCCTCTCAGGGTGTTCTGGGATCCTTCAAGTGGTATCATAGGGTAAAGGTTGTTGGTGTTGAATCTATCTTCTTCTATCATGGAGAATCCAATAAATGGTGGGGGAGTTCCCCTCTTTTATGGAAGTAATTTTTAGATATGGAAAAACAAGATGAGATCCCACCTAAGGTCACTTGGAATGGAAGTCTTATTTGCTACTATGAAGGGAATACAAGTCACTGATCCTATGAGACAAGTGTGAGAGATTAGTGAAAAAACCACCCTCGGGGGGAGCTGTGATGTCCATCTCTTCTCCATGATGATGTCGACCTCTGCACCGGTCCCTCTCCCCCCTATGGGGGAGGGACCTTTAAAGTCCAGAAAGGGTGTAGGCCCATCTTTCTCCCCTTCTCTAATCGTGATCTTCTTCCCCCTTTTCCTCATGCTTTGCTGTGTCTGAAAGTCCCCAATTTGTTCAAAGGGTGCCCCAATCTCCTGCTCTCTCTATCAGAGTTTAATGAAGCCTCTTCCCTACTAAATCTCACCATAATTGCTTGATTCAAGTAGTGTCGCCCCTCATTTGATTCTTTCGATCAGCATGTCTTCGCGTCGTGGGATTTATAGGAGTGAGAGATAGTGGGTTTGATTGATAACAAGCATATAATTATTTGATTTGCATCAGAGGAAGATTTAATCAGAGCCTGGTCCGGTGTTCCCCATAGCTTCAACGGATCCCAGTTCTACCTATTTAATTGGACTTATGACTTTCATATGTAGAACGACTCCCCTAAAGTGGCGCTTTGGGCAAGTTTCCCTAACCTTCCCCTTCTATTTCAAAACCCCTCAGTTATTAGAATTCTTGGTAACTTAGTGGGTATATACCTTTTCTCTGATAGCCTCACTGATTCCCTTTTCCACCCTATGAACCCGCAAGTATGTGTGGAAGTGGATGTGTCTAGGGTGCCTTTTAAGTATGTCTAGATTACTGTTGGTGAAGATTTTAGGTGAAAGAAGCCTGTGGTCTATGAATCATGGTATGAGTTCTGTTCAATATGTAAATGTTTGGGCCATTCGCTGACAACATGTTGACGGGGGTCTACGACTCTTTCCAAGGGGACGGATGCAGATAGTGGTAAGCTAATGAAGGATCATGCAGAGATAGACGTGCCTGGTCAGAAACGAGTGGGTGTGGTTTCTGAGCTTAATGCTGCAATGGGAGTCCCATGTGGATCACGGGATGTGAATACTTTGGTGTTTGATGTGTTCAATTGTTTGAGGAAATATTTGCGCATACCTAAGCCTCCTCCACCTTCTTATTTGGGGAACAAGGGTTCTTTAAGGTGGGAGCGGTCTATCAATGACATCAACATGGTGGATCCCTAGCCAGTCGATGAGGTAGATTCCAAGTTTCCTGTGGTTGCTTCTTATGCCGAGGTAGTGAGCTTAGGTGTTGGTACTAGTGCCAATGGTCAGGGTTATTCTTCCAATTATAGTCGGTTGAGGAAGGATAAGGGTGGACCCTATCCAAATGACCAGGATTCACTATTTCATAGGTGTTCGGTCGATGCGTTACCTACTGGTGATTTGGATCCTCCACTTTAGGGTCTCCAGGGAGGTATCTTGCACATTTTAAATGGGGTTCTGACGAAGGTGGATGAGGGAGACCTAAGGACCCCCATGAATGTCACATTATATATAGTCAGAAAGGTCCTAGAAAAGGATGAAGAGAGTGAGGTTGCAGTCAGGAAGAGTTCTAGGGAGGTGGAAGGTATTGTCATGGGTAACCATTTTGAAATTCTGTCATCTGATGACCCCATCCAAAATTATAGAAAATACCCAGTCAGAACCTCTACAGATGTGGATAAGGCCATTGAGAATGATTCCAACGATGAAAGTTATTTCCACTCTGCAGGCGATATAAAAGAAGAGGATCAAGGGAGAAGGTACCCAAGTCTTTGGTGGAGTAAGAATAGGAGGGGTAACTGGAAAGAGAAAAAGGACTACTCATATTTACCTCTACCAGTGGAGACCAGATCGACAAAGAATTCAAAGGAAAAGTAGAAGGATTGAGGCCCCCACCTTTCCAAGGTGGTCTTTTAGTAGTGGGAGATGCTTGATAACCCTTTGGATTTTCTTTTGAGCTCGAAAGAGGTTATAAAGGAAACTGTTTTGACAATCAAAGCTCCTGACGATGAATTGGAAAGAATGATGGGAAGGGATATTAAGGTGGCCCCTAACAAGGAGCAGGGTGCCTGAATCAACAAGCATGACTTGATTCTAGTTAGGGGATTCGACAATGGAAAGATCAATGTAGATGAGTACATCCAGTGCTGGGACAAGATGGCGTTTAGATTCGAAGATCTTCTGATGGAGGAACCAGACACCTAGGTAAACATCTCATGGAAACTTTTTATAGAGATTAAAACTGGTAGGCTGAAATTTCACTTTAATGGATCCGTAATCTCCTTTGGTGCTTGACTTGGTTACTCACCTTTTCATTAAAAGTGTTTGATAATAAAAATTTAATTTTGAGTGAGTGAGTCCCTGATCCTATAGGATTGTCAATGATAGATACATATAAGAAACTGCTTGATGCTGATGCAAAAGCACAAAATGATCTCATTACATTCTTTTCTGATCAGATTTATATAAAGGTAACAAGTTCTACATCTACCAAGTCAATGTGGGATAAACTGGAGAATATTTATGAAGGAGATAGAAAAGTGAAGGAGGTGAAACTTCAAGTACCTCACAACAAGTTTGATGATATGAATATGCACCCTCATGAGAATGAAAATTCCTCTTTCAATCGAATTACTGAATTTGTAGGAGAAATATGAGGTTTGGGAAAATAAGTCAAAAAAATTGACATAGTAAAGAAAATATTGAGAATAATTCCACCCCTTTACAATGAAAAGGTTTAATACCTTTAGAAAAGAGATCTCTCCAAACTCTCAGTGGATGATCTACTGAGAAATCTATCGGCATATTAAATGAGAATCAAACCAGAAGAATCTATGACTCATGTGAGCAAGGAAATGGCATTCAAAGACATGTAAAAACTAAATCTTTCAGGAGATATCAGTGATGAAGATGATGAGTAAAATGAAAAAATTTCTCTCATTGCCAAGAATCTCAAGATGGGAACAGAGAAATTTGAAGGCAAGCTACCTATGGATTGTTTTCTTTGGGAAGATTTGGGCACATTGCCTCTCAATGCTCAAGAAAATTTGATGACGAAGAGAGCGAAGTTGAAAACATGGAGAAGCCTCTAAAAATATTCTTCAAAAATGGAAACATCAAATTTTCGAAGAAAGTATAGAAGAAGAGTTTTGTCTGTGAGGAGGAAGATGATGATAATGAATTCTGTAAAAAATAAGAACCAGAATTTAAGACTGGAAACCATGCCTCCATGATGGCTACCATTGAAAATCCAGAACCATTGATAGATAAAGCTAGAGATAATCAATTGAATAATAATATCAATCCCAAGTTTCAACTTAAGGATGATTTTGGTAAGATTGAGAATAAATGTAAGAGATGTAACAAGTTGAAATTAACGGTTGATGAATTATCAAAATATATTGATCAGTTGGAAGCAGAAATTTAATGACTGGAAGAACTAGTGAATATAAAATCATCAATCCTTGAAATCACTGATGATATTGTGGAACTAAAACTAATAATTGAAGAACAAGCGAAGGTTATTAATGACCTTACCTCGATACTGGAGGATAAGTCCAAGACCATTGAGGGACTTGAAGAATAAGTTGTTACTTTGAGAAGTAAACTCGAAAGTGAATCGATTTCAAAAGAAAAAAAGAAGAAAATACAATTTGAAAGGTTCTCAGATGCTGAGCTACTAGAGAGAGAAAAACGTGGTTCTGGTGGAGTTGAAAATATCTTGAGTGATCAAAGACTTGCATGCATGGGAAATAGTGGGATTGGTTGTGAAGCTGAAACATAAAATGATATTAATAAAGTGAACTAGAATAAAGGAAAAATGAAAGTTGATCATGTTGAAAAGCCACCACAAGTGATAAAAAAGAAACCCTTAAATCAAACTAAAAGGAGAATATAAGATTATCCTCAAGTTTCCAAAAATTATAGGCAGTCAAACTATTTTCCCGAGGAAGAAGGCATGATGAGAAATGGAAGTGAGAAGACATTTCCTCTCATGAAGTGTCAGTTTTGTGGCTATCTAGGCCATACCATGTAATACTATGAAGAGGAAAGGAGATATATGAATGGGGGAAGAGTTAGGAGTTCAACAAAGGAGAATATATTCATATTATACTTCTTATAGAAGAAATAATTTCTATGGATATTGATTTCACTGTTCTAACTTTGGCCATAAAGCTGTGAATTGTAGGTAGAGGTATGACATGATAAATTCATTCAATGCTCAAAGATGAGTCAATACTCATCAACCAGACAGTGTGGATATTTCAAATAGGTTTACTCCTCTGAAATAAGAATTTTAATATGAAGAACCCATATACACAGAAGAGAGAATTGAAAGTCCATCATTGTCCTACACTCAATCCAATATCTCACGGAAAGAAAAGAGGAAAATTGAAAAATAAAATCCTGAAAAAGTAGCTATAAAAGCTACAAAGAACAACAACACCTAGATTCTTGATAGAAGATGTTTATCCCACATGACAAGTAATTAATACCTATTAACTAATGTCAAGAAAAAGGCTGATAGAATAGTGAGGTTTGGTAATGATGGTGCTTTGAAGATAAAGGGCAGTGGAAGTACTGAGCTAGCTAATGGAGAGATGAATAAAACTGAAGTCCTTTATGTGGATGGTCTACATCACAATATTCTTAGTGTGAGTCAAATCTGAAACTCAGGTCTTATTGTGACATTCAATTAGAATGGATTTACTATAAGAGGAAAGTCTAGGAATTCTCTCATGAAAGGTTATAGAATAGAAGGAAACTTATATCAGGTTGATAATAAAGAGAACATTTTCCACCCAATAGTTGGAGAGGAAAACAACTCGTAACATCAGAGATTAGGGCACATCAATCATAAGGATATAGAAAATATATATAATATGAATATAGTCATGGATATCCCTAATCTAAATTGTGAATGAGAAAAGACATGTGATGATTTCATGTGAGGGAAACTGGTATGCAGTTCTTATTGGCCAAAGAAGAAAAGAGCATTTAATCTCCTTGACCTCATCCATATAGACATATGTGTCCTGATAAATGTTTCCGGAACACATGGAGAAAGGTACTTTTTTCTTTTTATATATTATTATAGTAGAATGGCATGTGTGATTTTTATACACAGAAAGCGACAAGTTCTTGATTGCATGAAAACCTATCGACGAATCACTGAGAATGATATTTGATGAAAGATCAATGTCCTATGGTCTGACAATGGAGGGGAATACACATCCATTTAATTTTAAAATTACCTAGAGAATCATAGGATACAACATGAGGTGGATGTTGTGAGAAATCCACAGCAAAATAGAGTTGTTGAGCGCAGGAATTGATAGGTAAACAATATGTCCAGAACTATGCTGATCGAGATTCATATTCATTGACATTACTGGAAAGAGGCAGTTCAAGCTATAGTGTATATTCAAAACTGAACAGGGCTATATATGGGTGATACAAAGACACCATATGAATTATGGCATGGAAGGAATCCCTCCTTGAAATATTTTTGTGTTTTCGGAAGAAAATGTTTCATCCAAAACAAAGAAGGAAATCAAGGGAAGTATGGTGAAAATAAAGATGAAAGAATATTTCTTAGATACTCAATGAACAACAAATCCTACAAGTGTTTCAATAAGTTCTTAGGAAGAATTGTGGAAAGTAGTGATATTAATATCATTGAAGAGAAAAATACAAATTCTTCAAGGAATTATTATACTGATGTGACAGAAGATGAGAAATAATGTTAACATGGAACAAATGCTAATACATAGGTAGAGGAAGATGTATAAAACTCTCAAGAGTCACATCATGATGTTTAATCAAAAGAAGAATCATAAGAGGAAGCCATAACTAGAGAGAATTTTGTCGAACCCCGAAGGATAAATCCAAAAGCAGAGATTGATTAGTCCAAAATTATTGGGGATTGGAATACACCCACATAGACAAGGAGAATGGGGAATAATTCTCAATATGAATTTCTATCAGTTGTGAAACCATCCTCATTTTAAGAGGCTGTAAAGGATGAGTCATGGGTAAAAGCAATGAATGAAGAGTTAGATCAGATTGACAAAAATCAGACTTGGGATTTTTTCAAAAGACCCTAAGGTCACAATGTGATTGTTACGAAGTGTATTTTCAAGAAAAAATTTGATGAGCATGGAAATGTGATTAGAAATAAGGCGTACTTGGTCTATAAGGGATATTCACAAATCAAAGGTGTTTATGTTCAAGATGTTGGATTTGATGGCCTATAACCAACTATTTTTTACTTTATTCATTAATAAATACCTTATCACATCTTGATTGTTATTATGCATGACAATGAATTTGATAATGTCCTAAGGATAGTTGTTGCACCAAAGGGTTATAGAGGATCCCTGTTATGATGAGAAACCGTAAGCACCATAACACTATTCTTGAATATATGTTCTATGGTCATATGAAGTTATTTGAAACAAATAATATAGGCCGTTAGGGGTGTGTAATTTGAAAATTTTGAGGCACCTTCTCATGGTGTGCACCCTTGGTAATATCCAGGAGGATATTATGAGAATGAGACCCACCAGTAGAAAATCCACATTTCATAGTGTCATTGGATGTTCCTATATACATATGTGTGTATTGGTCCTTATACTTTAAGAGTATTATTAATGGATATTACAAATCGCACACTTAGATGTATTGATGAAAACTGTGATGGAACACTGTTCGTAGCGAGGTGGGATATGTTGGGTGCATCACAAGTAATACTACATTAATATATAATGCGAGAAAAGATTTTTTCCCTTCTACTCCATAATGAAATTTGATATCTTAGGACTTTTGATGAAATTGATATATCGTAAATAAATCCATGTCCATGGTGATGAATGGACAAGTTCAAATATGAAAAGTTAAAGAAAGAATAATCGAGCACATGGGTTGATGGAATTAACATGAAACCCACTTGATTCGAGATATCGAGACAAAGAGATTACATTACACAGTAAGCGTTTGTAGGAGGTGACATGTCATTGTGGCATTAAATTATTTCTCTATGGGTGCTTTGGCATGTTTCTAGATGCTAACCTTGGAATTTAGGTAGGCTCCGCCTAATGCCACTGAGAAAGAGGCTTAGAGAGTCACACACTAAGTGTGTCCAAGTATCTTAGTTAAATATTCATTTAAAATGATTAATAAAGATTATTCCTGATTGTGGTTTAATAATTATTCAAGTATTCTTGATTGAATTTATTTCGACACTAGCTATTCAAGAGAATATATTATGGGTGAAATAATATATTTATTAGAGAGAAATATAGTGATATTTATTTAAGAGATAAATAGTCATTATTCAAGGTCTAATAAATGTGGTGGAGGAAATAAATAAAAAGGAAAAACAAAATAACACACCGTGTATATTAATAAATACATGTCATGTAGTTTTTCTAGGGATTTGTAAGAAATAATAATATTTATTTAATTAAATAATATTAGGTGTAATTCGCTGGGTGCACGTCAAGTGATAATAATAATAGTCAAATGTTATTATTAGACATGTGGTATTACTAATAATTAAATAAAATTAATAAATTCCTTTGGGTAATTAATTCATTTTATTATTCTATGTATTATAAATCCTAATGACATTATTCTCATTAAGCCTAGACATTCTTTATGGTTATGCATAATGGATCTGGAAAAATCTCTCAAGCCAAGAGAGGATTCCTTTCCTCCAAGAACGCTCTCAAGTTATGAGAGAGATCCTCATCCACTGGATCAAGGAGAGAACTTTGGAAGCAGCTCTCAAGCCGATCGAAGGTGGACATCGCAAGTGAAGGCTCTTTTGCACTAGCACCCAGAGATCCCTTCGGTGACGTCCAAAGATACATGGAGCACGTGTGGATAAACACTAGAGGAAGCCTACACTTGGCTTCTACGATGAAATGACGGATCACATTGGATCATGAAAAAAAAATCAACAAAGACAGAATTCCATCAAGGTAATTCTTGTCTTTTAATTAAATTAATTATAACCAACATATGATAATCCTCTCCATGGTTTCGAGACTCCCCTCCTTTATTTCATTCTTCATTCTATTCTGAAGATCTGGAATTTTATCATCATGAAGAATCTAATATTGATCGTTGTTAATAGAAAAATTAAAGTTGGGTACCCCATCCATGCACTTCTGCTGCGCCCGAAACCTATAGAAGAGACATTTACTCCAGTAGTGAGACTGGAGTCAATCAGACTATTTCTTTACATGGAAATACAAAGATGTTATAAAGTGTATCAAATTGATGTCAAGAAATAATTATTAAATGGAGTATTGGAATAAGAAGTCTACAATGAACAACCCATGGGGTTCTTTCTTAGTAATGATGAACTGAAGGTTTGAAAATTAAAGAAAGATATCTATGTCCTAAAATAAGCACCACATACATGGTACTCTCAGTTGGACTCCTATTTGAGAAAGTTTGAGTTTAAAATAGGAGGAGTGGATCACAATCTATATGTGAAGAATTCTCAAAAGGATCAGTTCATGGTATTGGTATACATGGATGATATTATTTTCAGTGGAAGTAGGAATGGATCAGTGGATGGATTTTCTAATCACATGAAATCAGAATTTTAAATGGCCATGATTGGTGAACTTACATACTTTTTAGGGTTGCAGGTGATTCATAAGAAGGATTAAACTTTCATTTATCAGGAAGAGTATGCAAGAGAGTTGCTGAATAAATTCAATATGCATGATTCCAAAATAATGTCAACTCCAATTGCAGTTGGAACAAGGCTTAGGAAGAATGAGGACGAGAATTTTGTGGATCCCACCATATACAAAAGAATCATTGGAAGCCTACTGTACCTGATGCTCATATGTCCAGATATTGTCTTTTAAATGTTCCATGTGGCCCACTTTCAGAGTAATATGAAGGAAAAAAATATGGCGATAGTGAAAAGAATCATGATATACATTCAAGATACACATAATTATGGTCTATACTTTGCTGCCGGAAGAGATAGAGAACTATCCACTTTTTCTGATGATGACTGGGCTAGAGATGTAGTAGATAGAAAGTCCATTAGTGGTGGAGAATTCTATATTGGGAATAAATGTGTGGGATGGATGAGCAAGAAATAGAAAAGTACTTCTCTTAGTACTGCTGAAGCTGAATATATATCCACTACCAAGGCATACGCTCAGTTACTTTGGATGAAGCAGTAATTGACTGACATAGGTGATGAGGTCAAACAACCAATGGTGATTTACTATGATAACAAGAGTGCTATTGATCTTACAAATAATCCTTTTTAGCATTATCATATGAAAAATATTGAAATCAGACATCACTTCATCAAGGAAAATGTTGAACAAGGCATGATCAAAATGGATAATGTGGGAACCGATGAGTAAGTGCCTGGCATTATGACCAAGACACTATTAGAGGCTATGTTTGAGAAACATCGGTTGAACCTAGGTGTTCATCCACATCCTGGTGCGTAAGGATATTATGAAATTACCCTCTCCCTAATTATTTTAACTGTGTTAATCAGTTTGTGGAAGTGATGCAAGTTTATGGGGGAGATATGATCCAGGGGGAGTATATTCTAAGATTTATAATGTTTTAATATCATTCTTTGGGTTTATTTCCAAAGGGGGAGAAATGGGGTCAAATTTAATGTGAAAAATGTGGAGGATGAAAATGAAATGCTATGGTTGTAGGTTGGTTATAGGAGAATGGAGATCTTTAATGGAAGGAATGTGAAGGGAGAAAAGAGATAACAATTTTGTGTCATGTGTAAGAACCCGGTTCTTAGTTTTGAGGTATAGGTTTATTATTTTCTCTTTTCCTTAAGTGTTTTTGAGAAAATAAGGAAGTGGGGAAAAATCCTAAATTTTGGGACTACACACCGTGTACTATTCCACACGTCGTGTACTTTGGCCGTGTGGGATGAGTACACAAGGTGTGTAGCCTTGTAGGCGACTAGGGGTGAAAAAACCGACTACATGCCGTGTAGTGGATATTTACACGCCATATAGTCAGTCGGCATGCGAAATAGTAGGGCGGTGGAAGTATCCGCCAACTGGGCAACAGTACACGCTGTGTATTCGAGAATACACGCCGTGTACTCATGTCGACTGATGAACAGTTTGGCGGTGCCGCCAGGGGAAAAGTTAAATGAGGGGAGTACACACTGTGTAGTCAAAAGTACACACCGTGTACTTTGTGTTTTTTGATTAAAATGGATAGTAGACAACCTTGTTCACAGAATTGGCTTAGAACCGGACAGGAGCTCGGGAGTGGATGGATGAATCTTTGAGGATCCACCAATCGGGCGTTGGGAATCCGTTTCCGCCTCGGACGATCTCGTTGGAACCACACGGGTAAGCCCTCCACTCTTCTTAAACCATTCCTTCCAATTCTTCCTCTAAGGGAATTTATTTGTGTTTAAACAAAGTTTCCTCTATGTCAGATCTACGTTGTTCTTGGGCGTTTCTGGAGGTGACATTCGTGTATACCGTCCAGGGGTGTTTAAGGTAGGTGGCTTGGTGTTTATATTCCAACTTTTGTGCGTTTTTGTGTACCATTGTGCCACGAACCCATGTTGGGGTGTCGTGTGGCTTAGGCCATGGCTATTTTAAATACTTAGAATTGAATAGGTAATTAATTGTGATAATAAACTGCTGTTTGGGATCGTTGCTTGGATCCAGGACCACCCCGGGGGTGCATTCCTCTATTTATCCATTTGGCCAGGATGCCCGAGGGTATGCCTTGTTTATATTATGCATTACTTTTTCCTTGAGAGGAATTGTATGCGAATTTCTTATTTATATGTTGGGCATGGCCCGATTACTTACGCCTGAGGGAAATGTTCTTTTTAGCCCGAGGGAATTGTTTGTTTAGTCTGAGGGCAAGGTACTGCTTAGCCTGAGGCAAATGTCTTATTTCGCCTAAGGGAAACTTTTCATATGCCTGAGGGCAGTGACTTATGTGCCTGAGGGTGACACTTCTTACACCTAAGGGAAATATCTGTTACACCTAAGGGAAATTACCTACGGGTTGGATTCTGATTACCTGAGGGTAAGGGTTTGCGTGTCCGTGGACACTGACTGTTTACATAGAAATTCACTGTGGTGATATTTTAAATTAAATGATTAAATGGATATTAAAATTGCAATATAACTGGTTAAGTTAGTTACTTTTCATTACTGCTTACTTTATTACATTTTATTACTGCACACTGTTGTTGCATGCTTTCACACAGCTGGGCATGCGCCTTTGGTGGGTGCCTACTGAGATTTATTTCTCACACCCTGTTTGGGTCCTGCTTTTTTACCCAAACAGATTATATTGATGCAGGTGTGGATAGGGGAAATAATACCTATATAGGTACTTGATTGTTGCTGAGGAGTAGGAGGGCATGGGACCGAGCCTAGGCTCGCGATGCCGCTGGCTGTTCTGTTTGGATTTTTTGTACTTGTAATTCAGTTGTAATGTATTGTATTGCAGTGTAACATGTTCTGGCTATTTTCTTATAACTTGAGACATGTTGCACCATATCTATACATCTGGTTGTTATCTTTTACTGTAGTTGTTATATAAAATGTGTATGGTTTACTACTTCTGCTGTTGTTATATGTTTATATTATATTCCGTTGCGCTGCACTTTGTCAAATGAGGGCATTGTTTCCCCACTATCAGACCTAGGCCCTTACTACTAGTCGGAAGCCTCTGGTGTTTGGGGAAATACACTTGAGGTCATGTGGCGAACTGGGTTCGGGGCACCTGTTGAGTGGCACCCGGAACCGGGACATTACAAAGTGGTATCAAAGGATGTTTCTTTTCTCTTAACTTACTGTTTGGAGCCTTAGTCAGGGATAAGATGAAGCGGTAGTTGGTAATAAGTTTTTCCTGGGCGTAGCTAACCTGTGTACAGGGAAAAGCCTATCTACCCCATATTTTTTCAATTTTTTTGATTTTGCAACTTTTACAGTTGATATGATTTTCACCGTTGGGTGATGCACTTGTGATTGTGCTGTTTATATTTTATCTATGGGTTATATTTAGTTTCAACTTGATGAGATGAGGGTATGCCATCTCATGCATCATATAGGCACATGTTAGGAATCACATGCCATGCATAGTTTCCATGCCATGTAGGTGCATTAGAAATTGCATGTTGTTGTGATAGTTGTTGTGCTAGAAAAGCATGTTGTTGTGATAGCTGCTTGATAAATACCTGTTATGTGATAGAGTATCTTGGTATGAGTCTGTTGATATAATGGACGCCAAACTCTAGTTTTTGGGGAGTATGGGCCCCCATTTACCGGAATTTGGTGGATCATTGACTATTTAATTTTGTTATAACATAGATAAGATGTCAAACTTTTATTCATGGGGAGTATGGGCCCTCATGGATCGGAATTTGGCACTTAGGTGTTGGTTTTCAGTATTTTCTAGGTTCCGGGGAAGTTTCTGAGGCATAATGTCTGGAAAACCCAGTATACACACCGTGTAGCACCTTAAAAACGCCGTTTATGTTCTTCTGTTTGGAAAGAAAAATAAACTTTTTGAGTACACACTGTGTATACTGAGTACACTCTGTGTAGTCTCTTCCCGTGTCACAAACCGTGTGGGCGGCGACACAGGGTAGGTAATCACTTGGGTAAAACATGTCGTGTACCTGATATACACTCCATGTAGTGTAAACCCAGAGTCTGGCCGTGTAACTAACAACATGGGTCATTGAACTCTTTTCTTGAACACGCTGTGTCAATGATGAACACGCCGTGTAGTGTGACCTGGGGACTTGGCCGTGTAACTAACAACACGGGTTGGAGTCACCTCTTCTTGAACACACCATGTACCTATGGGACACGCCATGTAGCCTTGTTCGAGGATAGAACATGTGGACCCGACCGTGTGGCTGGGAAATGGGGTGGTGTACACACCGTGTGCGAGTGTAACACGCCATGTAGTTTCAAGCCGAATAGTCGGCCGTGTCACAAATGACACGGGCAGTTGGAAAATTACACCATACACACCGTGTAGTCAGTATACACGTTGTGTAGTTTTGTTCAACGGGAGCCGTGTGGCTTAGCCATGTAGAAGGACCCGGGTAGGGGAAGATAAGTCAAGTACACGTCGTGTAGTCAGTATACACGCCGTGTAGTCTTGTTTTTCAAATTTTGAATGACTTCTTCCCCCTATTCCCCTTTTTGGGTTCCTTCGTTTCAGTCTTTGATAATCTTGATCTAAGGCATGCTTTGACCTTGTAGTGTCATGCCGCCGAGACGACCATGCATTGTTCGCCAGGAGAGCGGCAATGATTATACTCCAGATATGGTGGTCCATGGGCTACCAGTTGATCCTCCAGCATAGCCAGATGCGGCGCCAGCCATTATACCAGACATAGGCATGGAGGCGCAGTTCTGTGAAGGCTTTATGTGGTTCATGCAAACCTTTCAGAGAGCACCACCAGCTGCCACATCTATGGCTGAGCTGACACGTATATTCCAGCAGCAGCATCCGCCAATGTTTTTAGGGGATGGTGGACCACAGGCTGCGGAATCTTGGCTGGGGTCTATGCAGACTATCTTTGAGAATCTTGAGACGCCTCCAGGGCGGAGGGTCAAGATCGCTACATATATGCTATGTGATTCCTCCAAGAGGTGGTGGGATGTTACCACCCAGATAGAGAATCACAGGTACATGGCGTGGGAAGATTTCCAAATATCCTTCTATGACTTCTTCTTCCCAGAGATGCTAAGGGCAGATCGAGCTCGAGAGTTCATGAATCTGCAACAGAGAGCTATGTCGGTGAAGGATTATTCTGCTCGTTTCACTGAGCTTCAGTGTTTTGCACCTGTTCTGGTGGGTGATGAAACGTTGAGGGCCAGACAGTTTTAGGATGGTCTTAGATACGACATCCAGGCACTGGTGAATGTTTTCAGGTTGCCTTCAGTACATGCTATTGTGAACCAGGCGCTGATTACAGAGAGGAACCTGCGGGAAGCTAGTGGTGTGGGCCAGGGCGGTTCAGCACCAGTTTCTGGTACTATCTCTACCGGGAAGAGGAAACAACAGATGAGTTTCTCTCACGGTGGCAGTACTAGCCAGGCAGTTTCTTCAGGTGGGCCGGTCATGTGCTACTAGTGTGGTAAAGAGGGGCACAAGAGACCGTAGTGTCCATGTGATCCAATGAAGTGTCGATCTTGCGGCAAGATGGGTCATCTGCAGCGCTTTTGCGGGGCGTTTCCTTTAGTGGATAGTGAGAGGGGTTCTGTGCAGACTCCGCGTGCGGGAGCAGGATCGGTGGCTTCTTACCAGTCAGGGAACTGGAATACGTCAGGGCGTGCAGGCAGAGATGGTGGTCGTGGCCGTGGTATCCAGACACCAGGATCTTAGAGGCAGCAGGGCGGGATAGCTCAGGGTAGCCAGGCTGTGTCGCAGGGCCGCAACACTGGGAAGGCATATGCAGTGCAACAGACCCAGTAGGATCAGGATCCCAGAACTTCTACAGTCAGAGGTACTATTCTAGTATCTTCTGTCTTATCTTCAGTACTTTTCGATATGAGCGCTACACATAGTTTCATATCTATACCCATTGTGGAGAGCCTCAGGCTCTGTGTTTCTTCTTCTTCTTCTGATGTCATGATGCTAGACACTCCGTTGGGAACTAGAACGGATGGTGTGCATCAGTGCAGGGAGTTCCCCCTTGAGGTTGGTGGGTGTCACTTCCTTTGGGACCTCTATGTCTTAGAGATGATAGCTTATGACATCATTCTTGGGATGGACTGGTTGGTTCCCTTTCAAGCCTTTGTAGACTGCTATCATCGTAGGGTGCGTTTCAGATCACCAGAGGGCGGAGAGTTTCTATACAAGGGAAAATAGGATGTTCAGGCGAGTCGAGATGGACCAGATCATCGTGGGTGAGGTGGAGTCATAACCCAAATTGTGAGTTTGTATCTAGATGATCAGGGGATTTTTCAGACGGATTTCCCTCCAGTGGTTGATCGTTTCAGGGATGTCTTCCCAGATGACTTTTTAGGTCTACCACTGGAGCGAGAGGTGGATTTATCTATCGAGCTTGTGCTAGAGGTAGCACCGGTTTCCATTCCTCCTTATAGGATGGCTACACCTAAGTTGCAAGAGTTCAAGAGGTAGTTAGAGGAGTTACAGGCAAAGGGTTTTATCTGACCCAGTACTTCTCCTTGGGGTTCTCCGGTCCTTTTTGTGAAGAAGGTGGATGGTACCCTCAGAATTTGTGTGGATTATCAGAAGCTGAACCAGTTGATGGTTAAGAACCGATATCCCTTTCCAAGGATTGATGATGTTTTTGATCAACTTCGTGGAGCACGAGTGTTCTCGAAGATTGACTTGAGATAAAAATATCATCAGCTGCGTGTGAGACCATCGGACATACCACTTACAGCTTTTTAGAGTAGGTATGGTCTATATGAGTATACGGTTATTCCGTTCAGACTCACGAACACGCTAGTAGTTTTCATGGCTCTGATGAATCATGTGTTCCATCCCTATTTGGATTCTTTTGTGGTAGTATTCATGGATGAAATTTTAGTGTAATATCACACTCGACACGACCATTCCACCCATCTTGAGATCGTATTGAGTACACTGAGAGAGCATCGACTATATGCTAAGCTCTCAAAGTGCCACATTTGGATGTACCAGATTCACTTCCTGGGTCATATCATCTCAAAGGCAGGTGTTGCAGTAGACCCAGAGAAGGTAAGAGCAGTAGTTTCCTGGGAGCAGCCTAAGAACATGTTTGAGATACAGAGTTTCTTAGGGCTGGCTGGTTACTACAGACGCTTCATACACGACTTCTCCTGCTTAGTAGTGCCGTTGATGGGTTTGACTAAGAAGGGTGTGAAGTTCGTTTGGTCAGAAGCTTGCGAGACAGCCTTTCAGGACCTGAAAGGAAGGTTGACATCAGCACCAGTCCTAATACTTCCAGAGCAAGGGAAGAGATATACAGTTTACTGTGATGCATCAGGTATTGGTCTGGGAGCAGTGTTGATTCAGGGTGATCGAGTAGTCGCGTACGGGTCTCGGCAGTTGATGCCACATGAGAGGAATTACCCGACGCATGATCTCGAGTTGGCTGTAGTTGTTCATGCGTTACGCTGTTGGAGACACTGTCTCTTGGGAGATAACTTTGTGGTTTTTACCGACCACAAAAGTCTCAAGTATATATTTTCTCAGCGTGACTTGAATCTGAGGCATAGAAGGTGGGTCGAGTACCTTTAGTCCTTCGATTTTGAGCTTGCCTATACACATGGTAAAGGTAATGTAGTAGCTGATGCACTGAGCAAGAAGACTCAGATACAGGCTATCCAGGAGGCCAGTGATGAGTGGCAGCTAATGGATATGTTATCTGAGATGCATTTGGAGGTGCATGAGAATCAGGGGAAAACCTATATTTCTTCTTTAGTTGTGACTTCTACCCTCTTGGATAGAGTGAGGATGAGACAAATATCTGATTCAGAAGGCCTAGTTCTACGGGAGTTAGTGGAAAGTGAGGACCCTCCTCCTGGTTGGATGATAGGCGATGACAAAATTTTGCGTTTCCATGGACGATTATGGGTTCCAGGGGATATACGCAAAGAGATGATGCGGGAGTTTCATGCTTCAGCTTGGGAAGTTCATCCCGGGGTTACAAAGATGTACCGTGACTTGAGACGTCAGTACTGGTGGCCGGGTATGAAGAGGGAGATAGCTTGTTTTGTTACGAGATGTTCCACCTGTCAGCAGGTGAAGGTGGAGCATCAGAGGCCAGCTAGACTGTTACAATAGTTACCCATCCCAGAGTGGAAATGGGATGATGTCACGATGGACTTCGTGACCGGGTTGCCGAGGTCTCCTTGAGGAAATGATGCCGTGTGGGTTATTGTGGATAGACTCATGAAGGTTTATCACTTTTTCCAATCAAGGAGACCTTCAATGTTGATGAGATCAGAAAGTTGTATATCCGAGAGATCATACGTCTTCATGGGGTCCATCATTCTATCATTTCAGATAGGGAAACCCATTTTACATCTCGTTTCAAGCATAATTTTTAGAGGGCTCTGGGTACACAGGTGCTTATGATCACGGCTTACCACCCTCAGACCGATGGCCAGTCAGAGCGTAGAATACAGGTGCTTGAGGACATGCTGCGTGCATGCGTCCTAGACTTTGGGGGCTCTTGCGAGAAGTATATTCCCCTAGTAGAATTTTCCTACAATAATAGTTTTCATGAAACTATTAAGATGGCACCATATGAGGCTTTATATGGTAGGCCATGCCGATCACCTTTGTGCTGGTTAGAGGCAGGTGAGGCAGCTTTACTGGGACTATGTCTCATGCAGGAGACTTCTAAGCAGGTCCAGTTGATTCAGAAGTGGATGGATACCGCACAGTCTCGTCAGAAATCTTATGCTGATCGCTGCAGATGACCTTTGGAGTTCGTGGCTGGGGATCAGGTTTTCTTGCATGTCTCACCGAGGTTGGGACACAGGTGGATCAAGAGATAGGGTAAAATTTCACCGAGGTATGTGGGGCCATTTGAGATTCTGGAGAGAGTCGGGTTGGTTGCTTATCGGTTACACTTACCACAGAGGTATCGAGCCATGCACGACATCTTCCATGTGTCTCAGTTACATCACTACCATTCAGACCCATCTCACGTCTTTCAACCAGAGGAGGTTGAGCTTCACGTCGATGCGTCCTTTGAGGAGCATCTGATTCGTATCATTGATAGGAGTACAGAGGTTCTCCGAGGCCAGTCAGTTCCTCTCGTACGAGTGCTATGGCAGCATGGCCGAGTGCAGGACGAAACCTAGGAGCGGGAGACCGACGTACATGCTCGGTGGCCAGAGCTGTTCTGCAATTTATCTTTTCCACCCTTGGAAGGGAAATTCGGGGACGAATTGCTTTAAGGGGGGAAGTTTGTAAGAACCCGGTTCTTAGTTTTGAGATACAAGTTTCTTCTTTTCTCTTTTCCTTAAGTATTTTTGAGAAAATAAGGAAGTGGGGACAAATCATAAAATTTGGGACTACACGCCATGTACTATTCCACACGCAGTGTACTTTGGCCATGTGGGATGAGTACACAAGGTGTGTAGCCATGTCGGTGACAAGAGGTGGAAAAACTGACTACACACCGTGTAGTGGATATTTACACGTCATGTAGTCAGTCGGTAGGAGAAAAAGTAAGGAGGTGGAAGCAACCGCCAGCTGGGCAATAGTACATGCCGTGTATTCAAGAATACACGTCGTGTACTCATGTCGACGGATGAACAGTTTGGTGGTGCCGCCAGGGGAATAGTTAAATGAGGAGAGTACACGCCGTGTAGTCAAAAGTACACTCCATGTAATTTGTGTTTTTTGATTAAAATGGATAGTATCCAACCCTGTTCATAGAATTGGATTAGAACCGGATGGGAGATTGGGAGTGGAAGACCGAATCTTCGAGGATCCACCGATTGGGCGTCGAGAATCCGTTTCCGCCTCAGACGACCTCGTTGGAACCGCACGGGTAAACCCTTCACTCTTCTTAAACCGTTCCTGCCAATTATTCCTCTAAGGGAAGTTATTTGCATTTAAACAAAGTTTCCTCTACTTCAGATCTACGTCATTCTTGGGCGTTTCTAGAGGCGACGTTCGTGTATACCGTCCAGGGGTGTTTAAGGTAGGTGTCTTGGTGTTTATATTCCAACTGTTGTGCGTTTTTGTGTACCATTGTTCCATGAACCCATGTTGGGGTATCGTGTGGCTAAGGACATGGCTATTTTAAATACCTAGAATTGAATAGGTAATTAATTGTGATAATAAACTACTGTTTGGGATCGTTGCTTGGATCCAGGACCACCCCAGGGGTGCATTCCTCTGTTTAGCCGTTTGGACAGGATACCCGAGGGTATGCCTTGTTTATATTATGCATTACTTTTTCCTTAAGAGGAATTGTATGTGAATTTATTATTTACATGTTGGGAATGGACCGGTTACTTGCGCCTGAGGGCAGTGTTCTTTTTATCCTGAGGGCATTTTTTGTTTAGCCTAAGGTCAAGGTACTGCTTAGCCTGAGGGCAACATCTTATTTCGCCTGAGGGGAACTTTTCGTATGCCTGAGGGCAGTGACTTCTGTGCTTGAGGGAGAAACTTCGTACGCCTGAGGGCAATATCTGTTACGACTGAGGGAAATTACCTGCGGGTTGGATTCTGATTAATTGAGGGTAAGGGTTTGCGTGTCTGTGGACACTGACTGTTTACATAGAAATTCACTGTGGCAATATTTTAAATTAAATGATTAAATGGATATTAAAATGGAAATATAGCTGGTTAAGTTAGTTAATTTTTAGTACTACTTACTTTATTGCATTTTACTACTACACACTATTGTTGCATGATTTCACATAGTTGGGCACGAGCCTTTGGTGGGTGCCTACTAGGATTTATTTCTCACACCCTGTTTGGGTCCTGCTTTTCGAACCAAACATATTATATTGCTGTAGGTGTGGATAGGAGCAAGTGTCCCTATACAGTTACTTGATTGTTGCTGAGGAGTAGGAGGGAATGGGACCGAGCCTAGGCTCGCGATGCTGCTGGTTGTTTTGTTCGGATTTTCTGTACTCGTACTTCAGTTGTAATGTATTGTATTGCAGTGTAACATGTTCTGGCTATTTTCATAGAACTTGAGACATGTTGCACCATATCTATACATCTGGTTGTTATTTTTTACTGCAGTTGTTATATCAAATGTGTATGGTTTACTGCTTCCTCTGTTTTTGTATGTTTATATTATATTCCACTGTGCTACACTTTGACAAATGAGGGCATAGTTTCCCCACTATCAGAGCTGGGCCCTCACTGCTAGTCGGCAGCCTCTGGCATTTGGGGAAATGCGCTTGAGGTCATGTGGTGAATCGGGTTCGGGGCACCCGGAACTGGGACGTTACATCATGAGGAAGTAGTTAAAGCATTAATTCGAACACACGAGAACACAGTTCATGTCTTGCCTCTTGTTTTCTACAATGAACATTGCTCACATAGACTTAGAGAGTTGGCTAAGTTGATTATTGCATCTTAGATTTTGATAGTGGCTGGCGCTCTATTGAATTTATCTAAAGATTGCCAACAAACCCAAAGGAGGAGATTATTGGAACCAAGACTATTCTTTTCTAGAAATGGAGTATGGTTTGTGTTTGTTTTCAATAATTTAATTGATGATCAGGCATATTATAAAGAAAGGAATCATACAGTTCAAGATGTATGCATTATTGAAGGTGGCACAGTTTCCAAGTGTTTTCCAAATTTTTGGACCTCAAAATGGGGAGTTTGGTGTTGGAAAACAAAGGGTTTTCACATAGTAGTGAATGGTATGTGAAATAAAAAATAAAATCAGAAAAATAAGGGAACCAAATACCTCAGAACTTGGACCGTGTACAATGTTCTGGGAAGGGTTCGCAACCATGTACCTGGCAGCGAGAACAGTATGCAGAGCGGTGCACAGAACCAAAAATGGTTTGCAGCGACGGTTCATGGTGAAGGCATGCAGTATGCAGAATATTGAAGGTTTGTGAGATTGATTCAGTTTGTGAAATAGGAGCAGTATGCAGTGGATGCTAACAATATGTGGATGGAGTTTAGTATATAGTGAAGGTTGTCCCACATTGAAAATTTGGGTAAATCAGATTAGAGAAATTTTTGAAGTTATGTGCCTATATAAGGAGAAGTAATCCCCTTCATTAAGGAGTTGGATTAGAGATTAAAATTATGAGAAGAAATTAGGTAAAGTCCAAAGTGGTTCACAGAGGAGAAGACGATACATGGAGAGAACCATCTGTGTAAGGCAAATAATCTTCAGAAGAAAGTGCAGTTCGCGGAGGAAGCTCTCGCATTATGCGGCAGAGCAAGGCAACATGCATAGTAGGGTAGTACACAGAGAAGCTGAGCCATACATGGAGTAAGGCAGTACACAGAGAAGGGCAGTTTGTAGAAGATCAACATAGTATATAGAAACAACAGTGGTGCATGGAGGAGGTGGTTTGCGAACCATACCCGAAACACAGTAGGTGGAACAACCAAGGAAGCTTGAAAATTGACCAAATTAATTTGAGAAATTAATTTCCATAACCTATTCGTGTACAGGAAAATAAATTACATATATGGGTGATTACAGGACTTCAATAGAGAATCCATTTACAGTTGAGGATTCATTATTTAATTCTAAAACAGTTAAGCGACCTTAAAGTCGATAAAATAAGTGAAGATTCTTCCAATGCAGTTATCAAGGGGGAGTCAGCAAAAATGATCTGAGGTATGTAGTGTGCTATCCTGAAAACCTTGTAAAGGTAGTGCGTCTAGGAAAGAGTGACTATGCCCAAACTCTTGTAATCCACAACTTGAGAAGATTAGTGGTTTTTGGTATGACCGAAAGACTGTCAACATATGCTCCTTAGACATATCCCTTAGTGGTGAACCAAGTAAAATTGCCACGTCATTGCTTTTCATGTGATTATTTGTTTTCTGTACTTCCTCTTTATATAGGTTTAATAGGTTCCTACCAACATGGGAACAAGATACATCAAGTTTATAAGAAAAAGTTGACACCCTGATTCACCCCTCCCCTCTCAGGGTGTTCTGGGGTCCTTCAAGTGGTATTAGAGGGTAAAGGTTATTGGTTTTGAATATATCTTCTACTATCATGGAGAATCCAATCAATGTTAGGGGAGTTCCCCTCTCTGATGGAAGTAATTTTCAGATATGGAAAATAGGATGAGATCCAACCTAAGGTCACTTGGAATGAAAGTCTTATTTAGTACTGTGTAGGGAATACAAGTCACTGATCGTATATGATCTTCAATGAAATATATATATATAAGAAACTTCTTGATGTTGATGAAAAAGCACATAATTCTCTCACTACATCTCTTTCTGATTAGATTTATCTAAAGGTAATGAGTTTCCCATCTTCCAATTCAATGTGGGATAAACTGAAGAATATTTTTGAAGGAGATAGAAAAGTGCAGAAGGTGAAACTTCAAGTACTACACAATAGGTTTGATTATTTGAAGATGCACCCTAATGAAAATACATATTCCTTTTTCAATCGAATTACTGAAGTTATAGGAGAAATCTGAGGTCTGGGAGAAGAAATAAAAGACATTGACATAGTAAAGAAAATATTGAGAAGACTTCCACCCCTTTACAATGCAAAGGTTTCATCCCTTGAGGAAAGAGATATCTCCAAACTCTCAGTGGATGATCTTCTGAGAAATCAATTGACATATGAAATGATAATCAAACTAGAAGAATCTACGACTTGTGTGATAAAGGAAATGAAATTCAAATCCATGGAAAAACTAAAAGTTTTAGGAGATAGCGGTGATTAAGATGATGAGTAAAACAAAACTCTTTCTCTCATTTTCAAGAATCTCAAGAAGGGAACAAGGAAATTTAAAGGCAAGATACCTCTGGATTGTTTTCATTGGGAAGAGTTGGGCACATTTACTCCCAGTGCTCAAGAAAATTTAATGATGAAGAGATCGAAGTTGAAGACATGAAGAAGCCTCGAAAAATATTCTTCAAAAAGGGAAACTTCAAATTTTCAAAGAAAGTATAGAAAAATTGTTTTTTCTATGAGGAGGAAGATGATGATAATGAATTCTGTGAGGAAGAAGAACTAGAATTTAAGACTGGAAACCATGCTTCCATGATTTCTACCATTAAAAATCTAGAACCTTTGAGATATAAAGATAGAGATAATCAATTGACTACTAATGTAAATCCCAAGTTGCAACTTAAGGATGATTTTGGTAAGCTTGAGAATAAATGTAAGATATGCAATAAGTAGAAAGAAATGGTGGATTAATCATCAAAATATATTGATCAACTGGAAGTGGAAACTGAATGATTGAAAGAACTGGTGAAAGTATAATCATCAATCCTTGAAAGAACTAATGATGTTGTGGAACTAAAACTAAAAATTAAAGAACAAGTGATGGTCATCAATGAACTTACCTCGAGATTAAAGGATAAGTCCAAGACCGTTGAGGGACTTGAAAAAGAAGTTGTTACTATGAGAAGTAATCTTGAAAGTGAATCAATTTCAAAAGAAGCAAAGAAGAAAATACAATCTAGAAGGTTCTAGAATGCCGAGATGCTAGAGAGAGAAAAATGTGGTTCTGGTGGAGTTGAAAAAATATTGAGTGATCAAAGACCTGCATGCATGGGAAATAGTGGAATTGGTTGTGATGATGAAACGTGAAATGATATTAATAAAGAGAACCAGAATAATGGAAAGATGCAAGTTGATCATGTTGAAAAGACACCACAAGTGCTAAAAAAGAAACTGTTAAATAAAACTGAAAGGAGAACTAAAGATTATACTTGAGTTTCTAGAAATGATAGCCAGTCAAACTATTTTCCTGAGGAAGAAGGCAGGAGGATAAATAGAAGTGAGAATACATTTCCTCTTATGAAGTGTCATTTTTGTGGCTATCTGGGCCATACCATATCATATTGCAAAGAGGATAAGATCTATATGAATGGGGAAGAGTTATATCATGACCCGTCCCCCAGGGCCCGTGTCGTAACTACCCCAAGCCCGCCTTCCATAGGCCAGGGGCTGGCGACTAGCACCAGAGGCGTAAATCCCTATAACCGGGAAGGAATTTCCTCTCTAAAACACAAACACACACCCAAAACCAGAGTACAAGCGGAAGTAAACACTAAGTAAGCAGTACAAGTGTGCTGGAAAAACAAAGGGGGGCCGAAATACAAGCCTAATAGAAAGGTAAACTACAACTGAAAGTAAAGTACAAGAAATAGACAAACAACTGGTAGTGACGAGCTGCTCCTGGGTCATCGTCCGGAGTTCCTACCTGAAGGGTAAGTACAGATGTCCACCTCAGCTCTCCTCGTCTGTCAGTCACCTCCATGCACTGTCTCGTCGTGAATTCCACCTCCGGGTACCGTCTCGTCGTGAGATCCACCTCTGGGTACTGACTCATCGTGGGGTCCACCTCTGGGTACCGTCTCGTCGTGAGGTCCACCTCTGGGTACCGTCTCGTAGTGAGGTCCACCTCCGGGTACTGTCTCGCTCCTCAAGCCTCAGCCACAATCAGCACTGTCTGCCGTCTGCAACCAACACAATGTAGTGCGGGCATAGCCCATGCAGTGGTAAGTATACAATACTCAGTAGGGACCCCGAGACCCTCAAGGTCTCACTAAATCCAACAAGGATAAACACAAGAAGGTTCTCAATAGGTAACCAATCTTAGGTATAAGCCCATACTTATACCTAAGTTACCAAGTAACCCATCTCAAACATGAGGTATCACAGAATTATGAAATCAACGGATAACCACTACTCAGGTATATGCCCATACATATACCCAAGTTATCAAGTAACCCATCTCAAACATGAGGTATCACATAGTTATGAAATCAACGGATAACCACAACTCGGGTATATGCCCATACATATACCTAAGTTATCAAGTAACCCATCTCAAACATGAGGTAAAAACAAAGGTCATTGACTCAGCTCAAACCCGGATTTTCATTATCGAAACTGTAACTGCTGAAGAGCTCCGTCTCAGACGAGTACAGTGATCCTGTCACGAACTCCGAGGTACCGCTCACTAACCTATGACTGCTGAGGTACTCCTCCTGTCGAGTACTGTGGGCCTGCTGCTACAACCAAGCACTTCCCACCAAGGGTCTGCCACTACAACCAAGTGCTCCCCCTAATAGCCGTCAGAGGTACTCCAGCTGTGAGTACCGCAGGTCTGCCACTACAACCAAGGGCTTCGTCTGCTGTGGGTCTACTGCTACAACCAAGCGCTCCGTCCACTAGGCTAACAATTCACTCCGACTCGAATCGGTAAAGCAGTCAATAGGTCTCAGCCAGCTACACGGTCTCCGCACTTCATACGCTCGACTCCTTCATCGTGGGTCTGCCGCTACAACCAAGCGCACCCCCTCTATCGAGTATCATGGTCTGCCGCTACAACCAAGTGCTTCTCCACCAAGGGTCTGCTGCTACAACCAAGCGCACCACTTCTGTCAAGTATCGCGGGTCTGCCGCTACAACCATGTGCTCCTCCTCCAAGGGTCTACTGCTACAACCAAGCGCACCTCCTCTATCAAGTACCATGAAGGTCCGCCTCGTCATAGGGTCCTCAACGCAACAGACGGCGCGTCAATCCAACGCCCGGTCTGTGAGTTATTAACTTTTTAGTCCTGGGGGCCCGGTTGGTTTCGTGTACGAACCAACCCGGTCGTATCTCATCTGTACCCCGAACTCGCATAGGGTATACACAAGGGACCATTTCTCAAGTGATCACCATCTCCGCTGACGATTCATCAAGCAGATAAATCCAGAGCAGTAATCGATGCAGACGCAGCCAGCTCCTGGGTTCCTGTGCACAACACGCTTGTCCGGGAGGGTCCGCTCCATGAGCCAAGGGGGTCGATACATCAATTGTCACGTAGACCAGAGTTGATGTATCACAAAGTTCTATCATGACAAAAGGAACTCAATGCAACAGACGACACGTCAATTGGACGCCTGGTCTCAGAGTTATTGGCTTTTTCGTTCCCGGGGCCCGGTTGGTTTTTAAGTCAAAACCAACCCGACCATACTCCAACTGTGTCCAAACCTCGAGAATAGTAATCCAAAAGGTCCGTCTCACTTAGAGGAAACCAAAAAAGTCAACGGCACGTCAATCGGACGTCCGGAACTCAAGATATGAGCGTTTCCGCTCCGAGGGCCCGGTTGGTTTCGTGTTCGAACCAACCCATCCGAACCCAAAGTTCTTCAAAACCTTGAGTATAGTATACTGAAACGACCGTCTCGATCCAAGGATCGCATCGCAACTGACGTTTCGTCATTCGGAGTTCCGTATCCCAAGATATGGGTGTTTGAACGGAAACGTCCAAAAACGGGGGGGGGGGGGGGGGGGTCTGGGCCCGACCCGGCCCGGCCCAGTACCCCCTGGGCTGACCCGAACAGGGTCGACCCGGCCCGGGTGGCGACCCGGTCCGACGGTCCGGCCCGGCCCGGCTGGCGGCGCGGCCAGCGCGGCGTGCCTGTGCGGCGCCAAGGAAGGTGGGCTAAGCCCCCTCCTTAATTGAAACGGCGGCCCCATAATGGGGTCGTGCCTCTTTGAAACGCCGGGGGGTTACACCCTCCGACTTCTCCTTGTAACGTCCGGCCCTGCTGGCCGGCCGGATTTCTGCCGCGGGACCCCGCGGTCCTGCGCCTTCTGGCGTCGGCGGCCGGAGTTCCGGCCGCCCTTCCAGGAAAGCCGCGAATCCGTCCGGCGCGGCGTGACGATGCCGCGCCCTTCCGCCGCGACCCGACTCCGGCCGCGGCCTTGTTTGCAATCCTCGGTGCGACGATGTCGCGTTTCTTCATCGTGGCCCACTCCTACCGCGTTTCCTCTCATTCATACGCAGTGCGATGGTACGATGCCGTATTTTTAATCAAAAACATGGATTAGAAAAAGGGGTGGGGAATCGGCCGTGTTCGTGCGGTCCGATCCCCTCCTGTTATAATGATAGCAATCGGCCAAAATCGTAAAACGTTTAACCTTCACAATTTTTAATTTAAATAAAAATTGGAACATGGCCCGTCAAATTAATCTTTCATGTTCGAAGGAAAGAATCACAAACTTAAAAAAAGTCATAACCCCTACCTTGGGTATAGATGATCAGAAGAAGGCGTCGTCGTTCGAGATTCATCGCGATACAGCATCACGAGGATGACGATGACGAAGAGGGACGTTGGCGATTGTCCGTCTCGAGGGAAGGCGTAGCTGCCGTCGCTCGCTACTCGATTCCGCTCCCGAACTTGTTCGTCGGTCCGTTGATGACGAAGAGGGAGGTGAAGATCCGATGGAGACTCCCGCGTCGGAAGGAGAAGATCCGATGGAGACTCCTGCGTCAGAAGGAGAAGATCTGATGAAGAGAAGTTGACCCTTCTTCGTCGGGGGTTGGCACGTTCTTCGCATTATTCGCGTTCTTCAGCGAAGGAGAAGGATTTTCTCCAAATCCTCTCCACGCAACCAGTTCCAACCCAAATAAAATAAGAGTTGTCTTATTTTATTAACGCACAAGCCAACGCTTTAAATTCAAAAGGAAAAGAAACGACCAATTAATTGAGGAGTTTAAAACTGCCCAATTAATGAGGCGTTTAATATCCAAATTAAACGCTAGAGTTGACTTCCAATTAGTAGGGGGTGTAGGTGCGTTACTTAAGGAGAAAAGAAACGGTGGGGCTCGTGTGGGCCCCACCTCAAAAATATCCTACCAAGTGGGTATGATATTGTGGGTCCCACTACATCCACCTAGCTTAGGTTAAACAAAAATAAAATAAAATTGGTTGCACCACTTTTATTTTATTTCTTTACTTAACCCCAAAATTTAAAACCCACACCCGGGAAAACGTAACTCCGAAAAAGGTGTTTATAAGCAATTACCGGTGATGCGATTCCAACGGTGCCCTCGAAATTCGATTCCGAGCACCGATTCAAAAGTTAGAAATTCCCGCTCGTTTGTTCAGTGAACGTACCCGAGCTAAAATTCAGATAGAAATTCCGGGCACACCGGGCCTCAGAATCAAGTGCCGTCAGAAACTGCATTCTTGTAAAATCCCAAAGAAATTTAAGAAAAAATTTCCCTTGAATTTTACGGGTCTTTACATTACTCCCACCTTAGGGCTTTACGTCCCCGTAAATCTTCAACACAAACTAGGGGAAACAAAGTAGATATGAGCACACATATGAGCCTCCTGCACCCAAGTGATCTCTTGGAGGTTCTCGTGCTACCCGTGAAAGCACACCAGAGGAAACGCCCTTCCATGTAGAACCCGCTCCTGTCGATCCTCGATCTCCACTGAACCTCCGAGAATGTTACCCTGTCATCGACGTCCAACTCCCTATAGTGGATGACGTGTGAAGAAACATGCACGTATCTCCTCAGCTGAGATACATGGATGACATCATGCAATTGGTGCAACTGAGGTGGTAAGGTCAAGAGGTAAACCTCCCCGCCTACCCTGCTGAGGACCTAAAAGGTCCGTTCAATCTCGGAGGTAACTTGCCGCCTCGACCACATCTCCGAAAACCTCGTCGAGGTGAGACCCATATAAAAACTAGGTCACCATCCTCGAACTCTAGAGGCTTTTACTTCCTGTTTAGGACTGAAACTCAAAACTCCTGCTGCCACGAGGGTAAGGTTGACCGACTCAAGAGTGGTCGGTCACACCCTCCTATGCATGAGTTTACTCTGTGCTTCTTGAGGTTTCCTTTTCACCGACCAAGGAAAACTCATTCCAACGTTGTAGATAAACCACAACCTTTTTGCCTAATACAGTCAACCTGGGTATGAACTGTGAATCCAATCCATACCCAGACCAACGTCGTAAGGCCTCAATGCTGCCACCAATAGATTCCAACCGAAACTCTCACCTCGAGGTCAAATCACACTGTCAGCATAAGCGTGATTATCGAGTCTCCTCCCAAAGGTATCTCCAGATGTGAGGGTCAAGTCAACGGCTTACCCGGAACCTCTAGGTCTGGGACAAGATTTGTGGAAGGATATAATGATTGGTACTTATTTCTATTGATAAGGCAGCTCATAGTAGACATAAACCGTACCTCGAATCATTTTTAGATCCCCTGGGTCACACTCCTTGACCGCATGCAGCTACTGTCTTCCCCAGCCCTCCTGCTCCCTGATCCTGGCGGGGACTAGAAAGGCGGGTGGTTGTAACATGTCGAAATGTACACCACCACATGCTGCTCTCCAAGCTCCGCTTCCACGTCTGCTGCTCTGTAGATTCATCTGTCCTATGCAGTCTTCATCCGCCCCCAAACAAACTGCGCTTTCTCCGTCGTAGTCTAAACCATCGCTGGTCCTACAAGAGCTGCTAAGATTTCTTCTTTGCCGATAAGAGAAATCTGGTCTCGTCCCTAGGACGAACCACATTCTTTGCCTAATACAGTCAATCCTGACATGAATAATGCATTCATGTCATGGACGACGTCGTAAGGCCTCGACGTCACTACTAAGAGATCCAACTGTCACTCTCGCCTCCAAGGGTCAAGCCACACTGTCGGCATCAGTGTGAAGTCACTGGGTCTCCTCTAGTAGAAATATCTAAAGTGAGGGTCAAGTCAACAGTTTTAACCCGGACCTATCAGTATCATCAAAAAAAAAGGACAAGGAAGTAATCATCACAAAGAAATGTGTCTTTTTATTACTGCAGCTCAGAGTATAAAGACACAAATGCAGCAACAACATGGAACTTGAAGTGCCAAGAGCAAAATGGAATCTACTAGTTCTGCTTCTGTCCTCCTGCCTTCCCACTGCTAACCTTCACCGGCTATATCCACTCAGCCAAGGAATTTACAACCACAAAGGTTCTCTCTAGCACCCTAGCATAATTAGGAATGCATAGAGGAAAAGTGATGGCTTGGATGTCCTTCAGACACACTTTTTTCAGAAGTTTGAGTCTAAATCACTGATCACATCGTATCCAATGAGGACCAGGAATGATTAGTACGCCTCGTTGAGTGCTCTACTTCCGACATGTCGTACTTCCAAAGCTGTATAAGCTCCAGAAAACTCGCAGCCACCTCCTCAAGCAAGTTCTCAGCCGCATACGAGTCAGGATCGCCTTGGAACTTGAGGGATATCTGGTGCTAAAACGTATGTAAGGCACTATGCCTACGAGTGTCCTCTACCGGTACCGCCGGTAGTGTCTGCTGACCAACAGGTAGTAACATAGCTGACGCACTACCCGGAGGTACTATCTCAAGCATCAGTCCACGTACCGAACCCTCAATACTATACGGACCAACCTCATGGTCACTCACTGGAAGACTCTAGTAGCAAAGGTCACCATCCGCTCTACTAGTGTCTAAGCTAGGCGTAGAACTCTAGAAATCGCCTCCATCCAGTCCACTACTGCCTGGGAAAAACTGTCTCGCCTCGTAACCTTGGAGGCCTCTACTGCTGGAACTCATGCAACACGCCCTGTCAGCGTGTACCGTCAACTAGTACGGCTGGTGGCATCTGCTGCCTAACGGGTGGTGGTGCTGCTGGTACACCACCAGAAGGTGCCAACACAGAAAAAGGGCCCCGCACCAGAGTCTCGTCGCTCGGTGGGCCGTCATCATGTAATCTCTTTAGGGAACCCTAGCTGGCTGTCTTCGCAGCGACATCCTGATAAGAAACATGTGCGCCACGGTCAAACGATTTATACCTGGTGAGATGACCTGGTTTGAGCTAATTTTAAAACTTTTTGGAAACACACACGCAATCAGTGTTTTCGTGCATTAAGTCGGAAATCAGAAGTCAGGTTCCTGGTGTATGGATACGTCGGCCGCCACACCAACACTGGACTCCCTAGAATGATAACCACACTCAATACCCTTAACACTATTGCTTCACAGAGAAGAAAGATCAGATTCCTGAGTTTTGCGGTAGAACCGAACTCCTCTGATACCAATTTGTCACGACCCGTCCCCCAGGGCCCGAGTTGTAACTACCCCATGCCCGCCTTCCATAGGCCAGGGGCTGACGACTAGCACCAGAGGCATAAATCCCTATAACCAGAAAGGCATTTCCTCTCTAAAACACAAACACACACCCAAAACCAGAGTACAAGCAGAATTAAACACTAAGTAGTACAAGTGTGCTGGAAAAACAAAGGGGGGCCGGAATACAAGCCCAATAAAAAGGTACAACTACAACTAAAAGTAAAGTACAATAAATAGACAAACAACTAGTAGTGATGATCTGCTCTTGGGTCATCGTCCGGAGTTCCTACCTGAAGGGTAGGTACATATGTCCACCTCAGCTCTCCTCGTCTGTCAGTCACCTCCATACACCGTCTCTTCGTGAAGTCCACCTCCGGGTACCGTCTCGTCGTGAGATCCACCTCCGGGTACTGACTCGTCATGGGGTCCACCTCCGGGTACCGTCTCGTCGTGAGGTCCACCTTTAGGTACCGTCTCGTAGTGAGGTCCACCTCCGGGTACTGTCTCGCTCCTCAAGCCTCAACCACAATCAGCGCTGTCTGCTGTCTGCAACCAACACAACGTAGTGCGGGCATAGCTCGTGCAGGGGTGAATATACGATACTTAGTAGGGACCCCGAGACCCTAAAGGTCTCACTAAATCCAACAAGGATAAACACAAGAATGTTCTCAACAGGTAACCAATCTTAGGTATAAGCCCATACTTATACCTAAGTTACCAAGTAACCCATCTCAAACATGAGGTATCACACAGTTATGAAATCAATGGATAACCACTACTCAGGTATATGCCCATACATATACCTAAGTTATCAAGTAACCCATCTCAAACATGAGGTATCACACAGTTATGAAATCAACGGATAACCACTACTCAGGTATATGCCCATACATATACCTAAGTTATCAAGTAACCCATCTCAAACATGAGGTAAACACAAAGGTCATTGACTCAGCTCAAACCAGGATTTTCATTATCGAAACCGTAACTGCTGAAGATCTCCGTCTCAGACGAGTACAATGATCTTGTCATGAACTCCGAGGTACCACTCACTAACCTATGAATGCTGAGGTACTCCTCCTGTCGAGTTCTGTGGGCCTGCAGCTACAACCAAGTGCTTCCTACCAAGGGTCTGCCGCTACAACCAAGCGCTCCCCCTAATAGCCGTCAGAGGTACTCTAGCTGTGAGTACCGCGGGTCTGCCGCTACAACCAAGGGCTCCGTCAACCGTGAGTCTGCTGCTACAACCAAGCGCTCCGTCCACTGGGATAACAAGTCACTCCGACTCAAATCGGTAAAGAAGTCAATAGGTCTCAGCCAGCTACACGGTCTCCACACTCTGTATGCTCGACTCCTCTGTTGTGGGTCTGCCGCTAGAACCAAGAGAACCCCCTCTGTCGAGTATCGCGGTCTGCCGCTACAACCAAGCGCTTCTCCACCAAGGGTCTGCTGCTACAACCAAGCGCACCACCTCTGTCGAGTATCGCGGGTCTGCCACTACAACCAAGCGCTCCTCCACCAAGGGTCTGCTGCTACAACCAAGAGCACCTCCTCTTTCAAGTACTGCAAAGGTCCGCCTCGTCATAGGGGCCTCAACGCAACAGACGGCGCGTCAATCCGACGCCCGGTCTGTGAGTTATTAACTTTTTAGTCCCGGGGGCCCGGTTGGTTTCGTGTACGAACCAACCCAGTCGTATCTCATCTGTACCCCGAACTCTCATAGGGTATACACAAGGGACCATTTCTCAAGTGATCACCATCGCCGTTGACGATTCATCAAGCAGAGAAATCCAGAGCAGTAATCGATGCAGACGCAGCCAGCTCCAGGGTTCCCGCGCACAACACGCTCGTCCGGGAGGGTCCGCTCCATGAGCCAAGGGGGTCGATACATCAACTATCATGTAGATCAGAGTTGATGTATTGCAAAGTTCCGTCATGACAAAAGGAACTCAATGCAACAGACGGCGCGTCAATCAGATGCCCTGTCTGAGAGTTATTGGCGTTTTCGTTCCCGGGGCCCGGTTAGTTTTTAAGTCAAAACCAACTGACCGTACTCCAACTGCATCCAAATCTCGAGTGGAGTAAGCCAAAAGGTCCGTCTCACTTACAGGAAACCAACAAAGTCGACGACACGTCAATCGGACGTCCGGAACTCAAGATATGAGCGTTTCCGCTCCGAGGGCCCGGTTGGTTTCGTGTTCGAACCAACCCAGACGAACCCAAAGTTCTCCGAAACCTTGAGTATAGTATACAGAAACTACCTTCTCGATCCAAGGATCGCATCGCAACTGACGGTTTGTCATTCGGAGTTCCGTAGCCCAAGATATGGGCGTTTGAACGAAAACGTCTGAAAATGAGGGGGGGGGGGGGGTTGGGCCCGGCCCGGCCCAGCCCAGTACCCCCTGGGCCGACCCGAACCGGGTCGACCTGGCCCGGGTGGTGACCCGTCCCGATGGTCTGGCCCGACCCGGCGGCCCGGCCCAGCCGGCGGCGCGGCGGCGCGACCAGCGCACGCGGCCAGCGCGGCGCGCTTGTGCGGCGCCAAGGAAGGGGGGATAAACCCCCTCCTTAATTGAAACGGCGGCCCCATAATGGGGCCGCGCCTCTTTGAAATGCCGGGGGGTTACACCCCTTGGCTTCTCCTTGTAACGGCCGGCCTTGCTGGTGAAAGCGCGGCCGATTGTCGCCTATCGACCGTTCAAGGTTCCGGTGCTCTGCTAATGTGTATAGCAGCACTCGGGTCGAATCCTCGGCGATGGTACAATTTTTTATAGTTGATTGTTTTTTATTTGTGTTTTGATTTGGGGGTTTGTTTGCAGAGCTTTAATTGAAATGATTGATTGATTAATATAGATTTAACAATTTTATAAATATTGGGGTGAGTTCATCATTAGGTAGTTAAGCTTGTGATATCCTTGAGTTTTTCTTTATATTGCATTAAATTAACACCCATGTCACAAGTTGACATTGATTGGAATTCCCAAGTGTTAAGGCTTTAATCCAAGCATTGACTTAACTCAGGGTTCTAATCTTAATCATATCTTGTTTATGGTAGCATATTTATGGTTCCAATAATCCATGGAAACCACATGTTAAACAAAACAAGTCATTAATCCATGACATGCTAAGTCCAACATACGCAATGTTAATTCAAAGAATACACATCGAGCAAAAGCTCTCCATCGCTTAACATACCTAAATTATAACTCACCCCAATGAGAGATTTACTCAGCCATTAGGATGGTTATTAATCTGGTAGGTATGTTTATAGTATTAGGGTATGAGAATAAGAGGAAAAAGAATTGGACAAGAAAAGAGTGGTGTGCCGAACACACACACGAACTACAAAGAACGTGAATGAAACACGTGTTTTGATTGAATAAGAAATCACTTAAAGGAAATGGTTTTAAGATTTATTTTTAAAAATTAAGAAACTATTATTATTAAACTACAGAAGGTGTATGATAATTAGAAGTGATGAAGGAGAAACTTGCATTAAAACTCAGAAAAAATTACAAGTACACTAAAACAATTACAAAGGAAAGAGCATGAAATACATGGAAAGAAATGAAGGAGGAAAGGTTTATCAAGTAAAAACTTGAGTATGGAAGATCCTCCCAAGCCCTTGGAAATTACTTGGTCGTGCCAATATATCCTCCTAAGTGCCAAAGTGCCAACCTCTTGCAAGGAGAAGAGGGGAGTGAATTTATAGCCAAAGGTAGTGGACTGTTTTCATTCCCAAACTGCCCCTCAAGTTGGACCGCCAATATGACCTTTCAGACAGATGAATATCGATATATATACTTATTCAATATTGTAGATATGGATGTTGACTAGTCACCCTAAATATTTTGCTGTCATTGGACTTTTTTGGCCAAAGTTATGGCCGGATTACTAAAAACTTTTCTACTGTCCAATTTTATCCAGAAGGTTTCCATGGCCTAAATGTAAATGCATTTATGGATATGGAGATGTCTTCAAATCCGAACCATTTCTTCTGTAAAGTTTATCTTCCATATCTTATCTTTCACACCACAAAATATGAGCTTCTTTGGAAAAGTGTATAAGTTGAAAAGTCAAGAATGGTGGGCTGATTTAAAATCCCGGACAGAATGGTGGGCTTGATTTCAGTGGATCCATTGGGCCCCAAAATGGTAGAGTTGTGCCTTTAAATTTTTATCCATGACTCCTTAGGAACTTCACGAGATTGAAAAAGAATATCCACTCATTTGTTCTGGGAGATTGAGCCCAGTAATGAAATCTTCAAGGCTGGTCCAGAAATTAGGCAGATCCGGTGGGTCATCTTGTGTGGTCCATATGGCCCTTCAAATGGCCGAATTAGCCAATGCTCCAGTTGAGTGATTTGTAGGAAATTGAATTTATAACCCTAAAAGACAAGAATCACACAATTTGGATTATTAGGGTGAGAGTTATATTTAAAATACTAAATAGACATGAATCTGTATTATTCGAAACAATACTCCAAAATAATATTTAATATTAAAGCATGAGTATTTCACATAAGTTATGCACATTTAATTGAAAATCAGTAGAGGGAGTATATAAAATGATATTAATAAATGAATAACATCAACTCCCCCACACTTAATATTGTGCATGTCCTCATGTACAACAAACACAAAAGAAAATCAAAACAAAACCACATTCATTCACCAACAAATATTAAAATTTTGTTTTCACCAATCAGGGGAGGTTTAGACTATTTCAATCATCCATATTGAATTCCATCACAAATTTGGTTCACAATAATGCATCAGAAACAATTCATTTTTTCATGTTCAAGGTTTGAATTGGAAAATGTAGGCACTCAAAACTTACTCCTCTCAAGATGATAAAAACGTATTTTAGGAGGTTCACTCATTCACCAACAAAAAGTGAAAATCAAGAGTTTGTAAGAGCTCTCACCTTCCATTCCCAAATCTAATGTGTACAAGAATCAAGAGGTCTTTTAAGGGGTTTTTTAGTGGCTATGGGATGGTAGGTATATAATGTCCAAAGGAAAAGAGGGGTTAAAAACACCAACATGGAAAAATCAATGCACATTTTTTTTGAAATTTGATTTGAAAGGAAATAGAAACACATATTTACAAGGGCATGAATGTGTGATGAATGAAAATTTAGGGAGATAGAAAATGGAATAGGGTGAGATGATGAAATATGTACAACATGGAAGACTTCCAATAATGACACAATACAAGATGATTCAAGTGTTCTTTTTTTCTTCTCTCTTTTTGCTTTTTTTTTCGAAAGTTGTGCTTGGAACAAGTCTCACAGTCATCTCCCAACCCATGATTGATCTCCTCATGGAACTAATTTTAGTAGTTATAACAAGATCAAAGGTTGATGATGAATTATTTTTGACCCACCCAAGACACAACCCATTCCTTATTTTATTTTATTTTATTTTTTTTCATTTTTTTTAATATAATTTTTTTTTTCATTTTTTTAAACACTTTTCAATGACTTTTGTACAAATGAAAATTACACATATACACCCCAAAGATCACAGAATTACAACCTATCCCCCACACTTGAATGGATGCTTTCCCTCAAGCATATGAAGCCCAAAAATGAAGTCCATTCCACCCACACTTAAATTTCAATAAATTGTACAATGAAAATCCATGAAGATGTTGGGTGGGACAAGGTATTAGGCTTGTAATGTGGCTATCAAAAGAAAGGTTTTCATAGGCTCAAAGGGGCTTTCAAAAGTAAGATCAATGTAAGGGTAACGGGAGGCTATTTGGCTATTCTGATTCTCATGTGGATTAGAAAATGCCTCCATAATATTAATGCACACAAAAGATGGAAATTCAGCTCGAAGGTCCACAAACTCAA
Source organism: Viscum album (assembly GCA_963277665.1). NCBI lineage: Eukaryota > Viridiplantae > Streptophyta > Magnoliopsida > Santalales > Viscaceae > Viscum > Viscum album. Next base: position 1,223,971,248 of record OY728127.1, on the reverse strand, counting down.
GACTCACAATCAGTGGTGAAGAAACACAATGAAAAAGATGGCCATAGATGACCTTGGCATGAAGGCTAATGTTATTCCTCACGGTAGGGGAGAATCATTTTCCACCAAAAATTGTTCATTCAAAATGTTTGTTATTGACACAAAATTGTTTACCCAAGTTTGAGATAAAAATTCAATATATTTGAGTCTAAAATAAGCCTTTTGACTCCCCAAAAATGGTTGGACATAATTTCAATATTGGATGATGAGTAATTATGACACCCCTTTTTTTAATTTTCATTTTTTAATTAATTTTTTTAATTTTTTTTTATTTTTAATGACACATCCACACAAAATAGAAAATAGAAAAAAGGTTGTGGAAGAATGTTGTAAAAAAAACGAGAGGGAGAGAGGAAGAAGAAGAAATAGAGAGAAGAAGAGAGGGAAGAGAGATTGAGAGAGAGAGAGTTAAAGGGAAAGAGGTGCCCCCTGGTTTGGATTTGGTGGGTCGCCGTTTCCATCTAGTGGTGGGTCAATGGAAGTCAATGTGGAACCTGTAGTGAATGGCCTCTCATGGTGATGCTTTAACCGGTGTTCATTTACCGTGAATGTTCTTTTTGAAGAAGGGTCTTGGACTTGCACTGCACCAAATGGGTAAACATTAGTAATAATAAAAGGTCCATCCCAACGAGAATTGAGCTTACCTGGGTGAAGTCGAAATCGAGAATTGAAGAGCATTACCTTTTCACCTTCATGAAATACCTTTCGAATAATGTGCTTGTCATGGAGTGACTTTGCCTTTTCTTTGTAGAGAATGGAGTTCTCATACGAATCGAGTCGAATCTCCTCCAATTCAGTCAACTGCAACAATATTTCTTCACCAGATTTTTCACAATCAAAATTACAAGTTTTGACAGCCCAAAATGACTTATGTTGGATTTCAACTGGTAAATGACAGGCTTTACCAAAAACTAGCCTAAATGGAGACATCCCAATGGGTGTCTTATAGGCTGTTCGATAGGCCCAAAGTGCTTCACCAAGTCTATCGGTCCAGTCTTTTCTTGTGGGCTTAACAATTCTTTCAAGCACTCTTTTCACTTCTCTGTTAGAAAGTTCAGCCATTCCATTTGTTTGAGGTTGATATGCAGTGGATGTTTTATGTACAACCCCATTCTTTTTCAAAAGTGACTCCATGGTTCTATTACAGAAATGAGTTCCTAAGTCACTTATCAAAGCACGTGGTGTTCCGAATCGATGGAAGATATGGGTTTTGAGGAACTCACTCACAGTTTGAGAAACATCTTTCCTAGTGGGTTTGGCCTCGAACCACCTAGAAACATAGTCAACAGTAAGGAGAATGTAGGATAATCCATTGGAAGGGGGAAAAGGTCCCATGAAATCGATGCCCCAAACATCGAAAATCTCACAGAAGATTAATGGATTTTGAGGCATTTCGTTTCTTTTGGAAATTGTGCCAAACTTTTGGCACGTGGGACATGATTGACAGAACTCGTGTGAGTCTTTGAAGAGTGATGGCCAAAAGAATCCAGAATCTAGGACCTTTCGAGAATTCCTTTGTGGTCCAAAGTGGCCACCTCCAGGCATTGAGTGGCAGAATTCCAAGATGGAGGATTGTTCAGTTTCATCAACACATCTCCTAATTACCATGTCAACCCCAGTTTTCCAAAGTTTATTATCTTCCCAAAAATAATGCTTTGAATCACTTTTCATCTTTTCTTTTTGTTCTTTTGAAAAATATTCAGGGAAAACACCAGAAACCAAGTAATTGACAATTGGGGCATACCATGGTAACTTTGGAGTGAGAGATAAGAGGTGTTCAGTTGGAAATTCAGGATCAATTATTTCAGAATGAGAAGAATTAGAAATTCTACTCAGGTGGTCCGTGAAGATGATGATTTTGGCACCTAAGAGATAGGGCCGGAATTTATCCAAGGCAAAAACCACAGCTAAAAGTTCTTTTTCAGTCACAGTGTAGTGTGATTGAGTTTCATCCAATGTTTTTGAGGCATAAAAGATGACATGAGGAATTTTTTCTCTTCTTTGACCAAGAACAGCCCCAATGGCCCTATCAGAAGCATCACACATCAATTCAAATGGTAAGGACCAATCTGAGGGTTGGATTATTGGAGCAGATGTGAGAGCATATTTGAGTTCAATGAAGGCTCTCTTGCAAGTCTCATCAAAATTGAATGTGACATCATTTTGAAGTAAACGAGTGAGTGGGAGGGAAATCTTGCTAAAGTTCTGAATGAATCGCCGATAGAAACCGGCATGACCAAGGAAGGACCGAATGTCTCTAACTGATTTGGGTTCAGGAAGTGATTGGATCACCTCAATTTTGGATGGATCAACTTGGATACCCTCTTGAGAAATTATGTTCCCTAGAACAATCCCATTTGAAACCATGAAGTGACATTTTTCAAAATTCAGCACAAGGTTGCACTTGACACACTTTTGAAGGACCAAAGAGAGTGAATGTAAGCAAGATTCAAATGACTATCCATAAATGGTAAAGTCATCCATGAAGACCTCCATGCAATTCTCAATGAATTCAGAAACGATACTCATCATACACCGCTGGAATGTTGCAGGAGCATTACAAAGGCCAAAAGGCATTCGCCTATAGGCATAGGTTCCAAAGGGGCAAGTGAATGTGGTCTTTTCTTGGTCTTGAGGTGCGATTGGAATTTGGAAGTAGCCAATGTAACCATCAAGAAAGCAATAGTGTGACTTTACGGACAATCTCTCAAGCATTTGGTCAAGGAAAGGAAGTGGGTAGTGATCTTTTCGTGTTTCAGCATTCAATTTGCGATAATCGATGCACACACGCCATTTGTTTTTCACTCGAGTTGTGACCACTTCTCCATGTTCATTTGTGACAACTGTTATCCCACCCTTCTTAGGAACGACTTGAATTGGACTAACCCATTCACTATCAGAAATTGGGTAGATAATACCAGCTTGAAGAAGCTTGGTAATCTCTTCCCTAACTACCTCAAGTATGAGTGGATTGAGTCTTCTTTGACGTTGCCTAATTGGTTTGGATGATTCCTATAGATGGATGTGATGCATGAAAAGGGCAGGGTTGATTCCTGGAATATCCTCTAGGTTCCAACCTAAGGCATTTTTGTTTTCCTCTAACACTTGAACAAGTTGGGACTCCTCAGTTTCAGAAAGTGAATAAGAGATAATGACAGGGTAGGAGGGATCATGGAAAAGGAATGCATACTTGAGGTGTGAAGGAAGTGGTTTTAGATCAGTTTCAGCCTTGATTTGAGAGCTACACAAGTTAGGAGTAGGATAAGGGATTCCAGATGGGTTTGGATCATTTTCCTCAACACTGTCCAAGGTGGAGCAGTAGAGATCAGAGTTGATGTGGGATTCAAGAGAGTTTTCAAGTTCACTTTGATTGATGGAGTCTAAGAAAGAAAGGTCAACATAAACTTCTCCATTTATAACTTGGTTAATCATTGAGCAGATTTCACAGTCTCCACTATCATTAGAACATGATGAGCATGAAGAAATGGAGGTGAGTTGACTCTTAGAAGTGTCATCAGATGCATGAATAGAGAATGCAAAGTGATTCTCTGATGGGTATCGCATGGCTTGAAAAATGTTGAACTTGACCACTTGGTCACCAAATTCCATGGATAAGATGCCTGAATGGACATCGATCTTGGTTCTAGCAGTCATAAGGAATGGTCTTCCTAGAATTAGGGGAGATCGAGAAGAGGTCGTCTCACCTTCCATGTCAAGGACATAGAAATCAGCTGGGAAGATAAGATCATTGACCCGAACAAGAACATCCTCAATTATCCCCTCAGGACTAGCAGTGCTTCGATTGGCTAATTTAATGACAACACCCGTTGGGTGCAAGGGACCTAGACCAAGGTTGGAGAAAATGGATTTGGGCATGACATTTATTGAGGCTCCAAGGTCTATGAGTGCATCATCAAAGTTGGAACTCCCTATTTGACATGGAACCGTGAAGGTCCCTGGATCTTTGCACTTTATAGGAATGGACTATTGGGTTGAAACATTTTCAATGTTCCTAAGTTGCCTCTTATGGGTGCACAATTCCTTAAGAAACTTGGCATACTTAGGGATTTGTTTGATTGAATCTAAGAGGGGGATGTTCACTTCAACATGTCTAAACATGTCAAGCATTTCAGGATCAGGTTCAAATGACTTCTTAGGCTTGGAGATAGATTGAGGAAAAGGAATTGGATTCCTTAGAGGAATGGAAGGAGGTGAAAGAGTGGATTCAAGTTCCTTTTACAGCTTTTTGTTCTTTTCATTTTCTAGATCAACATCGAAAGGTGAGGTAGAGGAATCAGCATGGGGCATAGCAATTTTCTTTCCCGATCTAAGTGCAATTTCACTTACATACCCTTAGGGTTGGGTAATGGTTGAGCTGGGAGTTAGGATGAATTGGATGGTTGTTGCTGGCTAAGGTGGGATGCAAGTTGACCTATTTGGGTTTCAATGTTCTTGAGGCTAGAACGGGTGAAGGAAGCAAGATCCTCTATAGCACTTTCCCATGGTTGTTTAGAAGAAGAGGCTTGTCCCAAATTGGGTTGGCCTTGATTTTGGTTCTTGGGAAAGCGATTGTATTGGGTGGGGAATTGGGAAGGCTCGTTAGGATAGTGGAATCCAGGAGGAGGATTGTTCCTTTGGGGTTGAGGAACAAAAGGATAAGGTTGATGGATGTTACCACCACTTTGACCATATTGGAACTGGTTTGGATTTTGATGAGGGAACAGAGGAGGATGAGAAATGAGATTACCATACCTCAGAGGTGGGTTAAAGGTAGAAGAGAAGGGATCAGAGTGGGGTTGGTTGAAGTTTCTAACAAACTGACCTGATTGTTGAGGGTTGATGTTTCGCTGAGCATATGCCGCATTGAGCTCCATTGGACTAGATGAATCAGATGGATCATCTTGAAGTTGTGGACATGTGTCAGTCGGATGAGTTGGTGAGTTTCAGATTCCACAGTTCTTGATAGGCCCAGTGAAAAGAGATTGTTGAGGAGAGGAGTTTGGGGATTTGGAAGCCACAACTAGTTGACGCACAAGACCTGTAATTTCACTCATCCACTCAGTCATTTTTTTGGGCTATATGGATTGATTCTCTTGGGATTGTTTCACTTGAGCATGTGCTCGAGTATGGAATTGCTGCGTGTTTGCAGCCATGTTTCTTATGAGTTCTTGTGCAGCTGTAGGAGTTTTTTCAACAAGAGCACCGCCACTTGCGGCATCAATGAGAGTTCGCTCCATAGACAATAACCCCTCATAGAAGTATTGGATCAGGAGTTGGTCAGGGATTTGATGGTGTGGACAAGTTTCCACAAGCTTTTTGAACCTCTCCCAATACTCATGGAGTGATTAATTAGGGAATTGACGGATGCCGCTTATTTCCTTTCGGATAAAAGCTGTTCGGGAAGCGGGAAAGAACTTCTCAAGGAAAAGTCTCTTCATGTCAACCCATGAGTTTATGGAACCAGGTGGGAGGTAGTAGATCCAAGACTTGGCAGAATCCATTAGGGAAAAAGGGAAATCTCTAAGCTTGATTTGTTCTTCAGAAACCCCTTGAGGTTTCATGGTTGATCATACCACTTGGAACTCTTTGAGGTGAAGATGAGGATCCTCACCAGCTAGCCCATGGAAATGAGGAAGAAGATGAATCAAACCCGATTTGAGTTCGAAATCAGCCTCGATGTTTGTATATTGAATACTAAGAGGTTGGTAATTCATATCAGGGGCAACGAGTTCTTTAAGGGTCTGTTCCCTAGGATTAGCCATCTCTAAATCAATTGGTCTAGGAATGAGTGAGCCTTGGTTGTTTTGATTGTCCCTAAGGTTCCTCCTAATTCGGCGAATAGTTCGCTCAATCTCAGGATCAAAAAAATCTGAGGGATTGTTTGGGAGGCTATGGGGCATCAAGAGCAGAGTAAGACTTGAAGATGATGGAGGGTTTTTCTCTGTGTAATATTTTTTTTGATATTTTTTTTGTGGGTTATTTGATTTTTTTGGTCTTTTTTTTTCAAAAATCAGAAACTATCAACTACAATTATGCACCATCCCCGGAAACGGTGCCATTTGAAAGTGCGGCCGATTGTCGCCTATCAACCGTTCAAGGTTCCGCTGCTCTACTAATGTGTATAGCAGAACTCAGGTCGAATCCTCAGCGATGGTACAATTTTTTATAGTTGATTGTTTTTGATTTGTGTTTTGATTTGGGGGTTTGTTTGCAGAGCTTTAATTGAAATGATTTATTGATTAATATAGATTTAACAATTTGATAAATATTGGGGTGAATTCATCATTAGGTAGTTAAGCTTGTGATATCCTTGAGCTTTTCTTTATATTGCATTAAATTAACACCCATGTCACAAGTTGACATTGATTGGAATTCCCAAGTGTTAAGGCTTTAATCCAATCCTTGACTTAACTCAGGGTTCTAATCTTAATCATATCTTGTTTATGGTAGCATATTTATGGTTCCAATAATCCATGGAAACCACATGTTAAACAAAACAAGTCATTAATCCATGACATGCTAAGTCCAACATACGCAATGTTAATTCAAAGAATACACATCGAGCAAAAGCTCTCCATCGCTTAACATACCTAAATTATAACTCACCCCAATGAGAGATTTACTCAGCCATTAGGATGGATATTAATCTGGTAGGGATGTTTATAGTATTAGGGTATGAGAATAATAGGAAGAAGAATTGGACAAGAAAAGAGTGGTGTGCCGAACACACACACGAACTACAAAGAACGTGAATGAAACACATGTTTTGATTGAATAAGAAATCACTTAAAGGAAATGGTTTTAAGATTTATTTTTAACAATTAAGAAACTATTAATATTAAACTACAGAAGGTGTATGATAATTATAAGTGATGAAGGAGAAACTTGCATTAAAACTCAAAAGAAATTACAAGTACACTAAAACAATTACAAAGGAAAGAACATGAAATACATGGAAAGAAATGAAGGAGGAAAGGTTTCTCAAGTAAAAACTTGAGTATGACAGATCCTCCCAAGCCCTTGTCAATGACTTGGTCGTGCCAATATATCCTCCTAAGTGCCAAAGTGCCAACCTATTGCAAGGAGAAGAGGGGAGTGAATTTATAGCCAAAGGTAGTGGACTGTTTTCATTCCCAAACTGCCCCTCAAGTTGTCCCGCCAATATGACCTTTCATACAGTTTAATCTAGAGATATATCCTTCTTAAATATTGTAGATATGGATGTGGAATAGTCACCCTCAAAATTTGGATGTCATTGGACTTTTTTGGACAAAGTTATGGCTGGATTACTAAAAACCTTTCTACTGTCCAATTTTATCCAGAAAGTTTCCATGGCCTAAATGTGAATGCATTTATGGCTATGGAGATGCCTTAAAATCCGAACCATTTCTTATGGAAAGTTGATCATACATATCTTATCTTTCACACCACAAAATATGAGCTTCTTTGGACAAGTGGATAAGTTGAAAAGTCAATAATGGTGGGATGATTTAAAATACCGGACAGAATGGTGGGATTGATTTCAATGGATCCATTGGGCCCCAAAATGGTAGAGTTGGGCCTTTAAATTTTTATCCATGACTCCTTAGGAAATTAAAGAGCTTGAAAAATAATATCCACTCATTTGGGCTGGGAGATTGATCCCAGTAATGAAATCTTCAAGGCTGGTCCATAAATTAGGCAGATCCGGTGGGTCATCTTGTGTGGTCCATATGGCCCTTCAAATGGCCGAATTAGCCAATGCTCCAGTTTAGTGATTTGTAGGAAATTGAATTTAGAACCCTACAAGACAAGAATCACATAATTTGGATTAGTACAGTGAGAGTTATATTTAAAATACTAAACAGACATGAATCTATATTATTCGAAACAATACTCCAAAATAATATTTAATATTAAAGCATGAGTATTTCACATAAGTTATGCACATTTAATTGAAAATCAGTAGAGGGAGTATATAAAATGATATTAATAAATGAATAACATCAGCTGGCCGACCGGATTTCCGCCGCGGGACCCCGTGGTCCCGCGCCTTCCGGCGCCGGCAGCCGGAGTTCCGGCCGCCACTTTCGAACTCTCCGGCGGCCAGTTTTTCCGGCTGCCCTTCCAGGAAAGCCGTGAATCCATCTGGTGCGGCGTGACGACGCTGCGCCCTTCCGCCGCGACCCGACTCCGGCCGCGGCCTTGTTCGCAATCCTTGGCGCGACGGCGCCGCGTTTCTTCGTCGTGGCCCGTTCCTACCGCGTTTCCTCTCGTTCATACGTGGTGCGACGGTACGATGCCGTCTTGCTAATCAAAAACATGGATTAGAAAAAGGGGTGGGGAATCGGCCGTGTTCGTGCGGTCTGATCCCCTCCCATTATAATGATAGCAATCGGCCAAAATCGTAAAACGTTTAACCTTCACAATTTTTAATTTAAATTAAATTTGGAACATGGCCCGTCAGATTAATCTTTCATGTTTGAAGGAAAGAATCACAAACTTAAAAAAAAGTCATAACCCCTACCTTTGGTATAGCTGATCGGAAGAAGGCGTTGCCATTCGAGATTCGTCGCGGTACAATGTCGTGAGGATGACGACGATGAAGAGGGACGTTGGCGATTGTCCGTCTCGAGGGAAGGCATAACTGCCGTCGCTCGCTACTCGATTCCGCTCCCGAACTTGTTCGTCCGTCCATTGCTGACGAAGAGGGAGGTGAAGATCTGATGGAGACTCCCATGTCAGAAGGAGAAGATCTGATGGAGACTCCTGCGTCGGAAGGAGAAGATCCGATGAAGAGAAGTCGACCCTTCTTCGTTGGGGGTTGGCGCGTTCTTCGCGTTCTTCGGCGAAGGAGAAGGCTTTTCTCCAAATCCTCTCCACGCAACCAGTTCCAACCCAAATAAAATAAGATTTGTGTTTTTTTATTAACGCACAAGCCAACGCTTGAAATTCAAAAGGAAAAGAAATGATCAATTAATTGAGGAGTTTAAAACCGCACAATTAATGAGGCGTTTAATATCCAAATTAAACGCAAGTGTTGACTTCCAATTAGTAGGGGGTGCGGGTGCGTTACTTAAGGAGAAAAGAAATGGTGGGGCTCATGTGGGCCCCACCTCACAAATATCCTACCAAGTGGGTAGGATATTGTGGGTCCCACTACATCCACCTAGCTTAGGTTAAACAAAAATAAAATAAAATTGGTTGCACCACTTTTATTTTATTTCTTTACTTAACCCCAAAATTTAAAACCCACACACGGGGAAACGCAACTCCGGAAAAGGTGTTTCTAAGCAATTACTGGCACTGCAATTCCAACGGTGCCCTCAGAATTCGATTCCGAGCATCGGTTCAAAAGTTAGAAATTCCCACTCGTTCGTTCACTGAACGTACCCGAGCTAAACTTCGGATAGAAATTCCGGGCACACCGGGCCTCGGAATCAAGTGCCGTCAGAAACTGCGTTCTTGTAAAATCCCAAAGAAATTTAAGAAAAAATTTCCCTTGAATTTTACTGGTCTTTAAAAGTTAGGAGTTAAACAAAGAAGAATATATTCACATCCTACTTCTTATAGAAGAAATAATTTCTATGGATATTGTTTTCACTGTTCTAACTTTGGCCATAAAGTTGTGAATTGTAGGAAGAGGTATGAGAGGAGAAATTCTTTCAACGATCAGAGACAATTCAATAATCGTCAACTAGAAGGTGTTTCTATTTCAAATAGGTTTTATTCTCTGGATGAAAAATTTGAATATGAAGAACCCATGTACACAGAAAATAGAATTGAAAGCCTATTAATGTCATACACTCAATCCAATATCTCATGGAAAGAAAAGAGGAAAATTGAAAAAATCCAATCTTGCAGAAGTATCCATCAAAGATATAAAGAACAACAACACCTAGATTCTTGATAGCGGATATTCATCCCACATGAAGAGTAATTCAGAACTATTAAAAAATGTTAAGAGAAAGGTCAATACAATAGTGAGGTTCGGTAACAATGGTGCTTTGAAGATAAAAGCAGTGTAAGTACTGAGCTAGCTAATGGAGAGATGAAGAAGATTGAAGTCCTTTATGTGGATGGTCTACATCACAGTATTATTAGTGTGAGTCAACTCTATGACTCTGGTATTATTGTGACATTTAATCAGAATGAATATACTATAAGAGGAAAGTCTGGGAATTCTCTCATGAAAGGCTGTAGAATAGAAGGAAACTTATATCAGGTTGACATCAAAGACAACATTTTCTACCTAATAGTTGGAGAGGAAAACAACTTGTGGCATCAGATATTGGGGCACATTAATCATTAGAACATGGAAAAGATATTTATGCTAAATATAGTCATGAATATCCCTAATCTAAATAATTAAGGAGAAAATACTTGTGATGCTTTCATGCGAGGGAAACTGGTATGTAGTTCCTACCATCCAAAGAAGAAAAGGGAATCTAATCTCCTTAAACTCATCTATACAGTATTATGTGGCCTGATAAATGTTTCTGTAACACATGGAGAAATGTACTTTGTTCTTTTCATAGATGATTACATTAGAATAACATGTGTGATTTTTATACACGGGAAGAAACAAGTTCTTGATTTCATGAAAACCTATCGAGGAACCGCTGAGAATGATACCAGATGAAAGATCAAAGTCCTACGGTTTGAAAATTGAGGGGAATACACATCCATAAAATTTGAAAATTACCTAGAGAATCATGACATACAACATCAGGTGGCTGCTGTGAGAACTCCACAACAAAATGGAGTTTTTGGGCACATGAATCGACAGGTAAACAACATGGAGAGAACTACGATGATCGAGAGTCGTATTCCTTGACATTACTGGAAAGAGGTAGTTCAAGCTACATTGTATATTCAAAATCAAGTAGGGCTATATATGGGTGATACAAAGACACCATATGAATTATGGAATGGAAGAAAGCCCTTCTTAAAATATTTTCATGTTTTTGGAATAAAATGTTTCATCCAAAACAATGAAGGAAATAAAGGAAAGTATGGTTATAATGCAGATGAAGGGATATTTCTTGGATACTCATTGAACAAAAAAGCCTACAAGTGTTTCAATAAACACTTGGGAAGAATTGTGTAAAGAAGTTATGTTAAGATCATTGAAGAGAAAAATAAGAATTCTTCAAGGAATTATTATACTGATGTGGTATAAGATGAAGAAGAATGTGAAAATGGAAAAAAATGCTAATACAGAGGTAGAGGAAGATGTAAAAAGACCTCATGAGTCACATCATGATGTTTAATTAGAAGAATAATCAGAAGAGGAAGCCATAGATAGAGAGAATTTGGTCGAACCCTAAAGGAGAAATCAAAGAGCAGAGATTGATTAGTTTAACATTATCGGGGATCAGAATGAACCCAAACAGATAAGAAGAATGAGTAATAATGCTCAATGTATATTTATTTTAGTTGTGAAACCATCCTCATTTAAATAGGCTGCAAATGATGATTCATGGGTAAAAGCAATGAATGAAGAGTTAGAATAGATTGAAAAAAATGAGACTTGGGATCTTGTCAAAAGACCTTAAGGTCACAATGTGATTGGTAAGAATTTGATATTCAAGAAATTTTTTTACAAGCATGGAAATGTGATTAGAAATAAGGTACACTTGGTCTATAAGGGATATTCATAAATCAAAGGTGTTGATATTGAAGAGACATTTTCTACAGTTGTGATACAAGAGTCAATCAGACTATTTCTTGCCATGTAAATACAAAGAGGTTATAAAGTGTATCAAATGGATGTCAAGACAAAATTCTTAAATGAAGTATTAGAAGAAGAAGTCTACATTGAACAACCCATGGGGTTCCTACTTTAAAATGATGAACAAAAGCTTTTCAAATTAAAGAAAGCTCTCTATGGCCTGAAACAGGCACCATAGGCATGGTACTCTCAATTGGACTCCTATATAAGAAAGCTTGTGTTTAAAAGAGGAGTGGATCACAATATCTATGTGAATAATTCTAAAAAGGATCAGTTCATGGTATTGGTATATGTCGATGATATTATTTTCAGTGGAATCAGACATGAATCAGTGGATGAATTTTCTAATCACATGAAATCAGAATTTGAAATGTCCATGAATGGTGAACTTACATACTTTTTAGGGTTTTAGGTGATTTAGAAGAAGGATTACACTTTCGTTTATTAGGAAAAGTATAAAAGATATATACTGAAGAAATTCAATATGAATGATTCAAAACTAATGTCTACTCTGATTGCGGTTGGAATAAAGCTCAGGAAGCATGAAGATGGGGTTTATGTGGATCCCACCATGTACAGAGGAATCATTGGAAGCCTACTGTACCTGACGGTGACACAACCAGATATTGTCTTTTCAATGTGTCTTATAGCCTAATTTTAGAGTAATATGAAGGAATAACATATGGAGGTAGTGAAAAGAATCATGAGATACATTTAAGGTACACATAATTATGGGCTATACTTTGCTGCAGAAAGAGATAGTGAACTATCAGATTTTTCTGATACTGACTAGGCTAGAGATGTAGTAGACAAAAAGTACACTAGTGGTAAAACATTCTATATTGGGAAGAAATTCATGGGCTGGATGAGCAAGAAATAGTAAAGTACTTCTCTTAGTACTACTGAAGATGAATATATATCTTCTACCAAGGCATGCACTCAGTTACTTTGGATGAAGCAACAACTGACTGACATATGTGATGAGGTCAAATAATAAATGGTGATTTACTGTTATAACAAGATAACCATTGATATTATGAAGAATCATGTTTAGAATTCTCATACAAAACATATTGAAATCAGACATCACTTCATCAATGAAAAATTTGAACAAGGCGTGATCAAAATGGACTATGTGGGAACTGATGAGAAAGTGGCTGACATTATGACCAAGACACTATCAGCAGATGTGTTTGAGAAACATCGGTTGAACCTCAGTGTTCAGCCACCTCCTATTTTATAGAAAGATTACAAAATTCCCCTCTCCCCAATTGTTTTAACTATGTTAATCAGTTTGTAGAATTGATGTAGGTTTATGGGGGAGATACAATCTAGTAGGAGTATATTTTGAGATCTATAATGTTTTAATATCAGCCTTTGTTTTTATTTCCAATGGGGGATAAATGGGGCTAAATTCAATGTGAAAAATGTGGAGGCTGAAAATTAAATGTTATGGTTGCAAGCTGGTTGCAGGAGAATAGAGATCTTCAATGGAAGGAATGTGAAAGGAGAAAAGAGATGACAATTTTGTGTCATGAAGAAGTAGTTAGAGCATTCATTTGAACACAAAAGAACACAATTCATGTATTTTATCTTGTTTTCTACAATGATAATTGCTCACATAGACTTAGAGTGTTGGTTGAGTTGATTATTGCATCTTAGGTTTTGATAGTGGATCGTGCTCTATTGAATTTATTTAAAGATTGCCAACAAACCCAAAGGGGGAGATTGTTGGAACCAATGTTGTTATTTGATAGAAATGGAGTATGGTTTGTGTTTTTTGTCAATAATTTAATGGATGATCAGGTAGATTGTAAGTAAAGGGATCATACAGTTCAATTAGTATGAAGTATTGAAGGTGGTGCAGTTTCCCAGTGTTTGCTAAATTTTTGGACCTCAAAACTGGGAGTTTGGTGTTGTAAAACAAAGGTTTTTCACATAAGAATGAATGGTATGTGAAATGAAAAAGAAAATAGGGAAAATAAGGGAACCAAATACCTCAGAACATGGACTAAGTACCATGTTCTAGGAAGGGTTCGCGACCGTGTACTAAGAATGGTATGCGGAGTGGTGCGCAGAACTAAAAATGGTTTGCAGCAAAAATTCGCGGTGAAGGCATGCGGTGCGTAGAATGTTGAAGGTTCTCGATATTTCTACAGTTCATGAAACATGAGTGGTATGTGTTGGAGGCTAACAATACATGAATGGAGTTTAGTATAAAGTTTAGGTTGTACCACATTGAAAATTTGGGTAAATCAGATTAGAAAAATTTGAGGAAATATATCTCTATATAAGGAGCTATAATTCCCTTCATTAAGGAGTTGGATTAGAGATTAAAATTTCAGAAAGAAATCCAGTAAAGTATGAAGTGGTTCATAGAGGGGAAGATGGTACATGGAGAGAACCATCCACATAAGGAAAATAGTCTGCGAAATAAAGTGCAGTTTATAGAGGCAGCTCTCGCAGTATGTGGCAGAGCAAGGCAACACGCGGAGCAGGGCGGTACGTAGAGAAGCTGAGCAGTACGTGGAGTAATGAAGTACGCAGAGCAGGGTAGTTCACAGAGGATCTGAATGGTAAGTTTAAACAGTAGTGGTATGCAGAGGAGGTGGTCCGTGAAGCATACCTGGAACACCGTACATGAAACACCCAAGGAAACCTAAAAATTAACCAAATCAGTTTGAGAAATTAATTTCCATAACCTATCAGTGTATAGGAAAATAAATTACATCTGTGGGTGATTACAAGACTTCAATAGAGAATAAATTTTTATTTGAGGATGAATTATTTAATTCTAAACCATTGAATAAACCTTCAAGTCAATAAACTGAGTGAAGATTCTTTCAACACAGTGAACAAGGGGGAGTCAGCGGAAGTGATCTGAGGGATACAATGTGCTATCCCTAAAACCTTGTAAAGGTAATGCACATGGGATAGAGTGACTGTGACCAAACTCTTGTAATCCACAACTTGAGAAGATTAGTGGTTTTTTGTATTACCGAAACACTTTAAGCATATTCTCCTTAGACGTAGCCCTTAGTGGCGAACCAAGTAAAATTGTTGTGTCATTTATTTGCATGTGATTGTTTATTTTCTACACTTCCTCTTCAGATAGTTTTAACAAGTTCCTACCAATGTGGGAACAAGATCCATCAAGTTTAAAAGAAAAATTTGACACCCTGATTCACCCCTCCCCTCTCAGGGTGTTCTGGGGTCCTTCAAAAACTCATAGTTGAAGTCTCACTGCAAAAAAGATGTGTCAGGTAGTCCCCATTATGACTCATAAACATTATTTATTGTTGGAATCCTCATGTACTAATCATGTTTTAATGATCACAAATCCTATTAAACCTGGTTAAATCCTATAAATTATATCAAATCATGTGTATTATTGTTTAAGTATTCTCATGCTTTAAGAAGAGCCATTCAAGATCTTAATTTCTCTACATTTAGTTTAATTACTTTATACTATCCTTGATTTAATTTTATAATACCTTATTTGAAAAATGATTAAGTCTAATCCATTCTATGATCATCATTGATTAAGTCGGAATACAATTATTTTGAAAATTCTGAGACACCGTGAGTCTGCCAATGGTTATGTCTTTCTAGCAAAGTAAATCAGAAACTGTGACAATCAGACACCGTGACAATCTGACACCATGAAGGATCAGACACCGTAAAAAAGAAGACCCTGTGACTATCAGAAACTGTGAACAAGACACCGTGAACAAGACACCGTGAACAAGACACTGTGACCACGAGACACCGTAACCACGAGACACCGTGACTACGAGATATCGTGACCAATCCAGACACTGTGTGAAGGAGACACTATTTCCATGACATACTATGACACCGTTTCCTAATATATTTTTTCATATTTCAATTTAATCTCTAACGGTCATATTTGATGATTTTAATGCACTGACATAATTAATGTTTCTTTATAGACATATCATCGGATAGTACGAGGTATGAGGTATAGAATACATGCAACCTGTTGGCCCCAACACATGCACTCCAAGATAAAAGAGTAGTGTGGCCCAGAAACAAAAAATAGATAACGCATGAAAGAAAACCAAGTGGGCATGAGCACGACAATTAAGAACACACTTAGAGAATTTTTTGAAGAAAGGATTATTGCATACAACACGATTCTGCTGAAGAACACATGAAGCATACTGGAATCCTGAGAAAATCTTCGCGCCATCTAACATCACAAAGAACACACACTAATATTGCTGTCTTGCGATACTCTATTTTCCAGACAAGGACTCGAGTTCTGCATCTGCTTCATCTCAGAAGTCCAGAGATACAAATACTAACACTTAGAGCACTTCTAAACCTATCTTAATATTACTAATCTGTTGTGTATCATTTTATTAACTTTAGAGAAGAGTGTGTATCTGTATAATAACACACTCTGTCTCCTTCATCAAACTGAAGGATACAAGATATCCTTAATACAACATTCTTCTACTCTTTTGTATACCCACTGATAAGTGTGGAAGAGGTCCCTATGTGGCATGGTAGTTTGTACCCACGAAGAAATGTGGAAGAGGTCCTTGTGTGACCTGGACAGTCCTGTGTACTGTTGTTTAACCTCGATCCAGGGTGTGGATTAAGTTTATTTATATAAACTGCTTGGTGTTAGGTGCTCACCAATTGGAGTGGATTAGGTATCGACTTGAGACTGAACCACTTGTTTCATATCTGCTGTGCTGCTTAATTTAGTTTTCTCTATTTTACTGCTTTTTTATATAACTCAGAAATCACTAAATTCACTTTGATAGTTAGTCTTGGAAAGAAGTTATAACTATCTTGTCTTAGTATAATAACTTTAAAAGTAACTTTAATAACTGACATTAAGATTACTGAGAATTAACCAATCTTCCAAGAATTTATTTAAACAGTAAAACTCTTATAACAGTATAATCTTGATTAACTGAGCTGTATTTAAATTGAAGGGGAAATCCTTTTAAGAACACTTTTTAAATAGAAATTTTTATAGTTACTCAATTAACCCCTCCCCTCTTGAGTAATCTAATCTGACCAACATTTATTTTATGAACTTATTATCATACCTAAGGTTTAATTTAATATAATCCTTGGTATGAAATGGATTTGAAAATATGATGCAAGAATTTATTGAAAGCAGAAGGAAAATATGATTCGTGATTAAGATGTAGAATTCCTTATCTTTAGAGAATATACACTTTAATATGACACATGTCTATATCCACACCCAATAGCTTTACTGAATGAGATTCTTAGGGAAGAAGAGCATACACAATATTGATATGGGTAAGTTAATAATAAAATTAAGGATGTACCTAATGTATAGGAATGAATTTATGTATTTATTGAGAAATTACCTATACATCCACCAGAGCGTGAAGTTGAGTTTTCTATTAATTTAATATCTAATGCAATACCAATATCAAAGACTCCCTATAGAATGGACACTTTGGAATTATTAGAGTTGAAGAAACAACTAGAGGAGTTGTGTGATAAGGTATTTATTCACCCAAGTGTTTCACTATTGGGAGACCATGTTCTCTTCATTAAGAATAAAGATGGATCCATGAGGATGTACATTGATTATAGAAAAATCAATGCTTTTATAATAAATAAAAAGTATCCTCTGCCTCACATTGATGACTTATTTGATAAAATTCATATATCCTAATATTTTTCAAACATTTACGTTCATTTTGGGTATCATAAATTGTGAGTAAATAAGGAAGGCATTCTGAAGACAACTTTTTTGGATAAGGTATGGAAATTATGAGTTTACAGTAATTCCATTTGGATTAACTAATGAACCCTCTCTTTTTATGAATCTAATGAATAGAGTATTCAAGGAATATCTTTATGAATTTTTTTTGGTATTCATTGATGACATATTGATGTATTTTAAAATCTATGAGGACTATGAGAATCACTTGAGGATCATTCTTGATAATCTTACGAGGAAAGAGTTATATGATAAATTTAGAAAGTGTTATTTCTAGATTCAATAAGTTTCTTTTCTTGGCCATATTGTCTCTAAGGATTGAATCTAAGTTGATCATGGGAAGACAAAGACAATTATATAATGGCCTACACTAATGAACATAATTGAGGTACGTAGTTTCATTGGTTTGGTAGGTTACTATCATAGATTCATTCAAATTTTTTTATGATTGGCTAACCTGTTAACCAAGATTACATGTAAAGGGTTTAAGTTTATTTGTAAAAAGGAATGTGAATAATGTTTTGATGAACTGAAGGGGATATTGGTCAATGATATGATTTTGAATCTACCATATGGAAATGATGGGTTTTTGATATATAATGATTCATATAAGAAGGGAATTGGGTGTTTACTAAACCAAAATGATAAAGTTATTTCATATTCATCAAGGTAATTGAAGAATCATTAATAGAACTATCCAACCTATGATCTCGAGTTTGTAACTGTAATATTTTCTTTGAAGATATGAAGGAATTATCTTTATGTTGAAAGATGTGATATATACCTGGATCATAAAATCCCAAAATACATATTTTCATAGAAATATCTCAATATGAGACAAATTATATGACTTGAGCTACTCAAGGATTATGATTTATTGATACAATACCATCTAGGGAAAGAAAATAAGGCAGTAGATGCATTGAGTAGGAAAGATCATGAAGTTATGACACAAATGAGGATTGAGAGGGATCTTATGTTAATGGATATATTAAAGATAGATATGGTAATTATTTAGAAAGAAGATACATTACTAATTTTATAAATTATTGCGAAACCATCTTTATTAGAAAAGATAAAAAGTTCTCAATCTGATGATGAAAAATTTTAGAAGAAAATTAAAGTTTTGAATGATATGAAATTAGAAAAGATGGTGTTATGA
Organism: Viscum album; assembly: GCA_963277665.1. NCBI lineage: Eukaryota > Viridiplantae > Streptophyta > Magnoliopsida > Santalales > Viscaceae > Viscum > Viscum album. The sequence continues at coordinate 1,223,952,594 of OY728127.1, read as the reverse complement.
AATTTGTAAAGAGATTATGTGTACCATCTATACCTGATATAAAAAGGTTTTTTGGATGATAAAACCATCCTAGTAAGTCTTTTGGTGCAAACCTAAATAAGTTGTCAGAAGAAGAGGTAACATTCTCAAACAAACATTTTTTCTTTGTTTCTTCTTCCACCTTCATAAAATCCTATTAAAATATGAGTATATAATAACCTCAATAACTTCAATATATTTATATGTTATTATTTTAAGTAAATAACCTATATCTATCTTCTTTTTCATAAAATGGTAAACAAAATTATTGATTGTGTGTACAACGAACTACCACCTCACGAATCGATGCAATTCATTTTACATCACCTGCTTTAAAGGATGGATATAATGATGTATTTAACACATTTATATGATATTTATGATATAATTATACTTTTTAATTATAATATCACATATAAATTCTTAATTTCTATTCCATTTAAAATAATATAACGTCACTCATGTGTAAGGCGGACTACTGCCTCACAAAGCAATGTAATCCATTTTTCACTTATGCTTTACATGGAAGGTAATAAGAAAAAATTTAATGAATTTATGTGAAATATATAAAATTATATCAATTATTTAAAATTAATATATCATACACCTCCTTACCCTTTCACCCATGAAGGGAATGATACCACCGCTCGTGTGTACGTATGACCTACCGTCTCCACTATGGCATCCCGCCATTTTATAACAAAAACTTTCATTACATTACACAAAACTGAGGATCTTTAAGGTCTAGTGTCTTGGAAACCAGGAACATAAAACATGAAAACAACAAAAATCATTCTTCTTAAACACTTGAAAGGCTTATCCTTAAGTTCATCTTAGGTTCATTACTGCATCTCATAACCTGGGGACATACATCAAAAGAAAGGGTGAGCAGAAGGCCCAGTAAGGGAAACAAGAGGAACATTTTACATGTGAACTTGATATACTTCAATAAGGACATGAAAAGAACTTTAAGGCATGAGAAAGAAATCATGAGGAATTTCATAATAAAAATAACATTTTTCATAACTTGAAGATGTGTCTACATAATTTAACATAGACAATCATGAACATATCACCAAGGTCCATCCCCAAGGTGTCATTTGAAAATTACCAAGGTTATTCACCAAGGTATCGTGAAAATTGTAATCTCTAGTGGTTACATCATTACCCAATGCATTGGAGCGCTATCAGGGCGCACCCTTAAATTTTCCTTTATTATCATGTGAGCCACATATATCATCATCAAACATTTCATAAATAACCCATATAGCATAAAATAAATGGGTTTCATTTCATAATCATAACGTTTTAAAAACTGCTTTAAAGACATGATCTTTACGTCACTTTAAACCCACAGAAAGGGAAAGAGGGTCTCATGTATGTAAATCCCATAATTCAAAATAGAACATTTTGATATATATGTGAATACCCTTTTATAAATAAGAGCTTTGAGTATTCACTTTATAACATAAAATAATTTTGAGAAAAGAGAGAGACATTTTGAAACGAAAATTCTGCAGCATAACGGCTATGTTACAAGGTTTTAGAAAACATTGAAAAGAGAGGGGACATGGGTCACCCACTCATAAATGATCCATAAAACAGTAGGGGGAACAGAATATGAGGGATTTAAAACACGGTAATGAAATTTGAAAGATATACCATATGAAATGAAAAACATGGAAGTGAGACAAAACAAGATTTCTCTTATGAGAATTCGGCAGCCTAACAGCGTCACTTAACTTCAAAGAAAATGATTTGAAAAGATCAAATAGGGTCCCTCATCATATGATAATAAGAGATCAGTATGATAGATATAGAGATCATACCCCATCATAAAAAAAGAACTTGAAAGACTTGACATGAAAATCAAACTTGAAAAATGAGAAGGGTGAAAGAATCCCTTAAAAATTCGGCAGCCTAACGGCGTCACTTAAACATTCATAAAACGAAATGGTGAGAGTAAGAGGGGATCTCTCATCATATAAACATTAAAGGGCAGTAATATGAATATAAAAGAACATCCTCTCACATAAAAACATGGAGCATAAAAGGAATGACATAAAAGAGATTACATGAAAAGAAAGAGAGGGGTCGGATCCCTTACCTTAAAATGTGACTCTTGAAACTCAAAGTTTTGGACCTTGAGGGCTTGGGGGCACCTTGGGAGGACTCCTTGGGAGGTAAGAAGACCAGAAATTAGTTGGGGGAGAGTTGGGAGTGAAAACTAAAGGAGTAAAGGGTGGGTATTTATAGGGAAAGTGAGGGGACAAGGCATTAATGGCCAAGGGACACCTCACATGTGCTTTTCTCAAACCCATGTGCTCTCCCTTGGCATTTATCATGGAGTTAGGACACATGGGGACCCCAAAACAATAATTCATCACCCTTGTCCGTCCAACCCTCAAAAGATCTCATGACATCATCATGACACCGTTATGATGTCATTAAACATACCGAAACCCTAAAACTGTATTTTTATTATTCACTGAAAATTCAACTTTCTCAGAAAAATCCCAAAATTTCACCTTAACCAAATATCAATGCTCTGATTTCAAAAATGAAATCCATTTTATAAAAATAATTTTCTAAATATTTTTAATTTAATTTTTAAATAAAAACACTATTCATCGAAAATCCATTTTTTTCAGAAAAAACCCCAAAAATTACCATAACATAATATCGATGCTCTGAGTTCAAAAATAAAGTCATTTTTATAAAAATAATTTTCTAATTATTTTTAATTAAATTTTGAATTAAAAAACACTATTCACCCGAAAAAACTAATACTTGATTAATAATTTATGAAACCGTTATTTACCCATTTTATTGAATCACATTACTTAATCTAGGTGTCTAAATTATATTAAAACTTTCTTTGAGTGAAATTACTAATCCATTTGGTCACATTACTAATCCTAAGCGTAAAATCACTATTCATATTTTAATATTCATCAAAAATTAAGTTGATCTTATTAGACTCCAAATTCCTTACTGAACACTTTTGTAGAAGACCATTTTTTGAAAATCATTACACATCATTAGTTATTTAGGGTTTACATAAATATTTTGAAATATCCCTTTTTCAAAATTCATCAATAAAATACATTCTAAAATTATCTAGACATTTGAAATTTCACAAACATCACTAAAGGAAGAAATCTCAATTTATTCACCCGAAAGGATTACACAAGGAAGCTAGGGTCTCGTCACATAACCCCTTATAACACCGGCATAAGACCTGAGTGTAAGGTGTGCTATGGTGAGAGAATCTGAGGGAGGCTCAGATAACATTGCCCTAGTAGTAATCTCTACTAACTTGAACTTCTCTCGTAGGCGTTTCCGTTCAAGCTTGACACGCTGAAGTTCGGCTTGGGCTTGGTCCAAAGTGAAGCCCACAGATGCTACCTCCTTCCTAAGCTCTGATAAGTGGGCCTCATAAGGGTCGAGTCTACTGGATGAAGCCATCGACTCCTCTTTCTGCATTAACCATTAACATCTTATTAAATCAATAAGAGTAAGTTAATATACTACTCAAAAAGATTGGGTCGTTACATTCTTCCCCCCTTAAGAAATTTCGTCCCCGAAATTTATACTTGAGGCCTAGTCAAAAAGGTGAGGGTACTTTTGCTTCATCATTTCCTCAGGCTCCCAAGTCGCTTCTTCATACTTATGATTCCTCCACAACACTTTCACAAGGTGGGTAGTCTTGTTTCGTATAACCTTGTCTCTACGGTCCAAGATCTCCACTGGTTGCTCCTCATAAGAGAGGTCATGTTCAAGTTATACCACCTCTGGGTTCAGTACATGCGAAGGGTCAGGTATGTACTTCCTCAAGAGAGATACATGGAAGACATCATGAACTTGAGCTAGGTTCGGTGGAAGTGCTAGATGATAGGCCACTGATCCTATGCGATCAAGGATTTCATAGGGGCCAATGTACCTAGGGCTGAGCTTCCCTTTCTTCCCAAACCACATGACTCTCTTCCATGGAGAAATTCAAAGGAAGACTTTGTCACCAACACCAAACTCCAAGTCCCTTCGACGATTGTCAGCATAGCTCTTCTGCCGACTCTGAGCAGCTTTTATGTGTTGTTGGATGGCATGAACCTGTTCCATCATCTCTTGCACGAGATCAGGCCCAAGAAGCTTCCTCTCACCAGTTTCATCCCAACAAGTAGGAGTTCTACAACGCTTTCCATACAGAGCTTCATAGGGTGCCATATGAATACTCGCATGGAAGCTGTTGTTATAGGAGAACTCCACTAATGGGAGGTGTTTATCCCATCCACCTTTAAATTCCATTAAGCATAATCTCAACATGTCTTCAAGTGTCTGAATAGTCCTTTCAGATTGTCCATTAGTTTAAGGATGATAGGCCGTACTAAAATTCAATTCAGTATTCAGAGCATGTTGAAGACTTCTCCAGAATTTTGATGTGAATCTTGGGTCACGATCAGATACGATGGATAGTGGTACCCCATGAAGCCTTACCACTTCCTTCACGTATATCTTGGCAAGCTGATCCAGAGAGAAATCTTCCCGAATAGAGATAAAATGGGCTGTCTTGGTGAGACGGTCCACAATAACCCATATCGCATTGTTTCCTTTGGATGTTTTCGGGAGACCAGTTACAAAGTCCATAGTGATATTATCCCACTTCCATACTGGTATGGGTAGCAGTTGTAATACCCCCTTAGGAAGTTGTCATTCTGCCTTTACTTGCTGACACACCAGGCACCTTGTAGTGTAATCAGCAATCTCCCTCTTCATGTTATCCCACCAATAATGATCACGAAGGTCTCTATACATCTTAGTGCTTCTCGGGTGTATAGAGAATGTAGAGCTATGAGCTTCATCTATCAGTTCTTTCTTTATCTCCAGAATAGATGGAACACATAGTCTTGTACGAAATTTCAATACACATTCTTGATCAATATTGAAATCAGGGAACTTCCCATACTTTACAGCCTTAAACTTATCCTGCAGCAAAGGATCTTCTTTTTAAGCCTTCTTGATCTTCTCTAGTAATGAAGGTTGAGAAATCATTTGGGATAGGGTTGATGATGTCCCTTTCCTTATAATTCCCATGTCCAGTTTTACTAGATCTTTAATCAAGGGATCTCCTAAGATCCTCATTATTGCCAGAACAACAGGATCTTTCCTGCTTAATGCATCCGCGACTTTGTTTGCTCTTCCAGGGTGATAGTGTATTGAACAATCATAGTCTTTAATAAGCTCCAACCATCTCCTTTGTCTCATGTTCAATTATTTCTGTGTGAAAATATACTTTAGACTTTGGTGGTCAGTGTATATATCACATTTCTCCCCATAAAGATAGTGCCTCCATATCTTTAGAGCAAAAACAACTGCCGCCAGCTCTAGATCATGCGTAGGATAATTCTGCTCATGAATCTTCAACTGTCGAGATGCATAAGAAATTACTTTGTCATTTTTCATGAGGACGCACCCAAGCCCTTTCAGAGATGCATCGCTAAAAATAACGAATCCTTCTCCGATAGAGGGTAGTGTTAACACAGGTGCAGTAACCAATCTCTTCTTCAGCTCTTGGAAACTTTCCTCACATTCCTTTGTCCAGATGAACTTAACCCCTTTTCGAGTCAACTTGGTTAGTGGATTAGAAAGTCGTGAAAAGTTTTTCACAAACCTCCTATAATATCCCGCTAAACCAAGGAAACTACGAATCTCAGTTACTGTTGTGGGTTGAGGCCACTCCTCCACAACCATTGTCTTTGCAGGGTCAACCAAGATTCCTTCATTGGTTACGATGTGCCCCAAGAAAGCCACTTGTTGTAACCAAAACTCACACTTGCTGAACTTCCCAAAGAGCCTCTCCTTCCGTAGAGTTTTCAAAATAACCCTCAGATGATCTTCATGCTCCTCACGACTTTTTGAATATATCAAAATATCATCAATAAAAACTACCACAAAGTTATCAAGGTAGTCCTTAAAGACTCTATTCATCAAATCCATGAAAATAGCAGGAGCATTAGTCAAGACGAAAGGCATAATAGTAAACTCATAATGCCCATATCTTGATCAGAAGGCAGTCTTTGGAATATCTTCCTTCATCACCCTCAGTTGATGATAACCAGATCGAAGGTCAATCTTAGAGAAGAATTGAGCCCCGCGAAGTTGGTCAAATAAATCATCAATTCTTGGAAGAGGATATCAGTTCTTCACTGTGATCCCATTCAGTTCTCTATAATCAATGAATAGCCGCATTGATCCATCCTTCTTCTTCAAAAAGAGAACTGGTGCTCCCCAAGGAGACACACTCGGTCGGATAAAACCCTTCTCCAACAAGTCTTGGAGTTGTTTCTTTAACTCTTATAGCTCCACATTTTCCATTCTATACGGAGTCTTTGATATCGGCTGAGACCCAGGTACGAGTTCAATGGATAACTCTACCTCTCTTTCTGGGGGAGGTCCAGGTAACTCCTCAGGAAATACATCCATGTATTCCTGAACAATCGGGACATCTTCTATTTGTATTCTCCCTTTTCCTTCTTCATCATCACCGATTAACTCCATAAAGAAAGCTATAGGAGGTGCTTCTAGATAGGGATCAGTTCGGGATATCTCTCCTCGGAAGATAACTATAGGTTATTCATTCAAGACTACTGAGATTTCCTTACTTTTTCATTTGATCTTAGCATTATACTTTGAGAGCCAGTCCATCCCTAGTATAATGTCAAATTCCATCATGGGAATGACTACTAGATTTGCGATAAGATTGTGCTCACCAAAGTAAACACTAGAGTCTCTAAACATTGTTGATGCATGGATAATCCCACTTGGAGTCTTGAATGACAACTCCACCTATAGCAGTTCGGGGATTGATTCTATATTCCTTGCAAACTTGGAGGAAATAAAGGAATGCGTAGAACCAGAATCAAATAAAGCACTTGCTAGCTTTGAGAGGACGACAAGAGTACCTGCTACCACATCGTTCGGAACTTCAACTTCAGCTGTTGTGATAGCGAAAGCACGACCTTGCTCTCTTGGCCTCTGCTGAGGTTGATGGTGATTCCCCTCCACCGTCCTCGGATTTGGACATTGGTTAGCAAAGTGCCCAAGCTATCCACACTTGAAGCATGTGACTTCGGGTAGGGCCAGAACCATCTTTCCTCTGTCGTTAGTGTTGGGAAGTTGAGGCTTCACATCACTATGACAATTCCGAGAAATATGGCCTTCTTTTCCACACCTATAGCACTTACCACTTCCGATCAAGCAGTTCCCCGAATGCTTCTTCCCACATTTATTGCATGTGGCATGTTGCATATGCTTTCCACCTCTTTCCTGATCAAAACTTCTTCCCAGGCTTGGTTCTAGAGTTCTCTTCTTCTCATTATATTTGTGAGACCATTGTGTCTCCCCAAACTCTAGTTCAACTTTCATAGCACTTCGAACTATTTCTTCATAGCTATCGTAGTCCCTGTTGGCTAGATTCTTCCGCAGATGTGGTCGTAGTCCGCCAAAGAATCTATCAAACTTCCCATTAGGGTCCACGACAAAGCTTGAGGTATAACGGGAAAGCCTTGTGAAGTTCATCTCATAGCTTCCGACAGATTCGTTCTCCTTCTACTTCAGCTCGAGAAACTCTTTCTCCATTTTCGTTCTCATGGAATGAGGGAAATATTTGTTAAAGAAAATCCCCCGAAATTCTTCCCACTCCATAGCTTCCATCTCTCCTCATGGCTTCGTGTTTTTGATCAGTGACCACCACTGATCAGCTTCTCCCTCTAGGCGGTAAATAGCAAGGGTGACTTTTTCTTGTTCCAAACAACGAAGTACATAAAAGATCTTTTCAATGGAGCTTATCCATTGTTCCGCAACCAATGGGTCAGTAGATCCACTGAATGTTGGCGGTCGTTGACGCATAAAGGACTCAACAGAAAGTTTGTCCCTTCATGGTGAGGTCGGCCTCTCAGCTTGATTCAAGTTATTACTCATAACTTGAGTCAGTTGTTTCATCATTCGCATGAATGTTTCCATTTCGGCTTCCATCGGAGGGCCGTCAGCACATGGTGCATTGCGGTCACCATCGGCACGGTTCCTCCTATTGCCCCCCATTTTCTAAAAGAATAAAACCTTAGTGAGAAACTTATTTCATTTATGAATCTTTTAACTAAGACTTCGTGCTTAGACAATTATACTTCTCTATAATTCCTTCATAATGATTCATAAAAAGCTTGTGATTAACCAAACATATCCCCCGTGAGTGTCGTAACCAAGAGTGCAGCAAGGCCCGTTATCGTGCACCAGTTCCCGTTCAAGTCTAGCTCAAAGCGGTGTTTTTGGGTTTTACCTCTATGTGCATCTGTGCCAGAGCCGCCTCTACCTGCTCGTATCCAGACAGGGATGTATTTGTTTGATAAACCACTTACTCAATACTTACCAAAATACCAGGAAGTTTTCCTATATTTAATCTTTTCTATAGGGTTCTTCCTAAATTTTTTATATTTTAATTTCCACAAATAACTAAACCATCCTTTGATACCAACTATGGCATCCCGCCATTTTATAACAAAAACTTTCATTACATTACACAAAACTGAGGATCTTTAAGGTCTAGTGTCTTGGAAACCAGGAACATAAAACATGAAAACAACAAAAATCATTCTTCTTAAACACTTGAAAGGATTCTCCTTAAGTTCATCCTAGGTTAATTACTGCATCTCATAACCCGGGGACATACATCAAAAGAAAGGGTGAGCAGAAGGCCCAGTAAGGGAAACAAGAGGAACATTTTACATGTGAACTTGATATACTTCAATAAGGACATGAAAAGAACTTTAAGGCATGAGAAAGAAATCATGAGGCATTTCATAATAAAAATAACATTTTTCATAACTTGAAGATGTGGCTACATCATTTAACATAGACAATCATGAACATATCACCAAGGTCCATCCCCAAGGTGTCATTTGAAAATTACCAAGGTTATTCACCAAGGTATCGTGAAAATTGTAATCTCTAGTGGTTACATCATTACCCAATGCATTGGAGCGCTATCAGGGCGCACCCTTAAATTTTCCTTTATTATCATGTGAGCCACATATATCATCATCAAACATTTCATAAATAACCCATATAGCATAAAATAAATGGGTTTCATTTCATAATCACAACGTTTTAAAAACTGCTTTAAAGACATGATCTTTACGTCACTTTAAACCCACGGAAAGGGAAAGAGGGTCTCATGTATGTAAATCCCAGAATTAAAAATAGAACATTTTGATATATATGTGAATACCCTTGTAGAAATAAGAGCTTTGAGTATTCACTTTATAACATAAAATAATTTTGAGAAAAGAGAGAGACATTTTGAAACGAAAATTCTGCAGCATAACGGCTATGTTACAAGGTTTTAGAAAACATTGAAAAGAGAGGGGACATGGGTCACCCACTCATAAATGATCCATAAAACAGTAGGGGGAACATAATATAAGGGATTTAAGAACATGGTAATGAAATTTGAAAGATATACCATATGAAATGAAAAACATGGAAGTGAGACAAAACAATATTTCTCTTATGAGAATTCGGCAGCCTAACGACGTCACTTAACTTCAAAGAAAATGATTTGACAAGATCAAATAGGGTCCCTCATCATATGATCATAAGAGATCAGTATGATAGATATAGAGATCATACCCCATCATAAAAAAAAGAACTTGAAAGACGTTACGTGAAAATCAAACTTGAAAAATGAGAAGGGTGAAAGAATCCCTTAAAAATTCGGCAGCCTAACGGCGTCACTTAAACATTCATAAAATGAAATGGTGAGAGTAAGAGGGGATCTCTCATCATATAAACATGAAAGGGCAGTAAGAGGAATATAAAAGAACATCCTCTCACATAAAAACATGTAGCATAAAAGGAATGACATAAAAGAGATTACATGAAAAGAAAGAGAGGGGTCGGATCCCTTACCTTAAAATGTGACTCTTGAAACTCAAAGTTTTGGACCTTGAGGGCTTGGGGGCACCTTGGGAGGACTCCTTGGGAGGTAAGAAGACCAGAACTTCGTTGGGGGAGAGTTGGGAGTGAAAACTAAAGGAGGAAAGGGTGGGTATTTATAGGGAAAGTGAGGGGACAAGGCATTAATGGCCAAGGGACACCTCACATGTGCTTTTCTCAAACCCATGTGCTCTCCCTTTGCATTTATCATGGAGTTAGGCCACATGGGGCCCCCAAAATAATAATTCATCACCCTTGTCTGGAAAACCCTCAAAAGATCTCATGAAATCATCATGAAACCGTTATGATGTCATTAAACATACCGAAACCCTAAAACTGTATTTTTACTATTCACGGAAAATCCAACTTTCTCAGAAAAGTCCCAAAATTTCACCTTAACCAAATATCAATGCTCTGATTTCAAAAATGAAATCCATTTTATAAAAATAATTTTCTAAATATTTTTAATTTAATTTTTAAATAAAAACACTATTCATCGAAAATTCATTTTTTTCAGAAAAAACCCCAAAAATTACCATAACATAATATCGATGCTCTGAGTTCAAAAATAAAGTCATTTTTATAAAAATAATTTTCTAATTATTTTTAATTAAATTTTGAATTAAAAAACACTATTCACCCGAAAAAACTAATACTTGATTAATAATTTATGAAACCGTTATTTACCCATTTAATTGAATCACATTACTTAATCTAGGTGTCTAAATTATATTAAAACTTTCTTTGAGTGAAATTACTAATCCATTTGGTCACATTACTAATCCTAAGCGTAAAATCACTATTCATATTTTACTATTCATCAAAAATTAAGTTGATCTTATTAGACTCCAAATTCCTTACTGAACACTTTTGTAGAAGACCATTTTTTGAAAATCATTACACATCATTAGTTATTTAGGGTTTACATAAATATTTTGAAATATCCCTTTTTCAAAATTCATCAATAAAATACATTCTAAAATTATCTAGACATTTGAAATTTCACAAACATCACTAAAGGAAGAAATATCAATTTATTCACCCGAAAGGATTATACAAGGAAGCTAGGGTCTCGTCACATAGACCCTTATAACACCGGCATAAGACCTGAGTGTAAGGTGTGCTATGGTGAGAGAATCTGAGGGAGGCTCAGATAACATTGCCCTAGTAGTAATCTCTACTAACTTGAACTTCTCCCGTAGGCATTTCCGTTCAAGCTTGACACGCTGGAGTTCGGCTTGGGCTTGGTCCAAAGCGAAGCCCACAGATGCTACCTCCTTCCCAAGCTCTGATAAGTGGGCCTCATAAGGGTCGAGTCTACTGGATGAAGCCATCGACTCCTCTTTCTGTATTAACCACTAACATCTTATTAAATCAATAAGAGTAAGTTAATATACTACTCAAAAAGATTGGGTCGTTACATCCACGAAGTGATGCGACTCATTTTCCAAGCTAAAATGTCAAGAATGGTTATAATAATGTATATAATAAGTAAATATTATATTTATAACATTATTATAATTATTTATATGATGTATTTATATACCATGTACAAGAACTATAACCATCCTGACAAAACACGCATGAGAAAATAAGACAATTTACAACCAAAACAATGAAAACAATGAAATATTATTAAAAAAGGTGGTAAAATGTTATAAGAGGATCATATATGATATTATAAATATGATTATGGTTTTCATATAAATTAAAAAAATACTTAAAACCATCATATAGAAGGTTAAGTCATGTACAACTAAAGGAAAGTGTGAGATAAGAGATTTCATCTCAATTTCCATTTCATTGATGAATATTTGTTAATATGCACCTATTCACTTTTATGTGGGGAATATACTACCCCTTTGATGTATTTAAAATGAATACCTATTTATTCATGATGATTAATGTTTTTTTTAAAGTTTATTCTTTAAGGGGTTACAATTTAAAAGTTACCATAGAGGTAAAAAAGTTATTTTACAATCTCACTTTCTTTTGTGATCATTTACTTTCTCTTGAAACAATCACTTTCTTATGATCATTTTTCAATGGAAAATAAATTTATTTTAAATATAAATATTATTTTATGATAGATATGATTATTTCCCAATACATATACCATTTTACATATGGTGTTTACTTTGACATTTATTTGACCGACTAGGTAAATATTGATAATTCACATCCTTTGCTCAATAAATTTTTTTGATAATAAGGCATATTTATTCATAGATTAAATTATTTATTTTATATTTAATGAATGATTTGGACATAAAATTATGGGTGGGGCCCAATTATATATATCCCCTTGATGCATTCAAAGGTCTCATGAGATAAATTAGTTGGCCAAATCAGATGGGTTTTAACTATAGTTTTAAACCGTCTTGTGAAAGGTCTTGAAAGTTGAGGTATCATGATGACCGAGATCATGAAATCCAATAATTAAGAATTTACTTCATTTATAATTCAGTTATTATTATTATCCATGATATTTTCTCAATGATATTATACCTAGATGTATTTCATTATCAGTTTATTGATTAAATTACACGTGTTTTCAGTTATTTACCTTTCCATATCAATTATGCTTTATCTAATTATGGTAGTCAAGTTATTGATTAGAAGGAATGCATGTTATGTTATTTACCTTACCATATTGATTATGCTTTATTTATTCATGATATATTCCACTGTATTTAACCCTTACTAAGCATTTGAGCTTACCCTTATTTTGTTTCCTTTCCCCAGGATATGAAGAAGAATTATTAGAATGCGTACAAGGATTCCAAATGTTTTCCATTAATATGTTTTTTATTTTATTTCCCTATTTAAAATGGGTACCATGTATTTATATGTTTCTCTAAAACTATTGAAATGATTGGTCCTTTGGGATTTGACCCCTTGTATCTATACCAATGTAATAAAGTAGGCACTAAATCTGAGTTACTGGAGTCAGGGTCATTATAAGAAATAACCATAAAACACTATACATATGACTAAATAAATAAAAATTGACAACCCATGTCATACTAAATGAAAGTAAATATAAGAAATAAAAATCTATACCATAAAATATTACCCACCATGGGCCAGTATCATACATCAAACCATAATCAAATAACACTAGAGATCACATCATTATAAATCTAGGATTATTCCAGTTCCATATCCAACATTAACCATGAAACCATCCCATAACATAACCTGTATTTGACCTACTCTAGATCCCACCTCAAGTCCTCACCCTATCTAGTAATACAACATGAGAACTTTACACACACTGATATTTCTATGAAGAGTGTGAGTACAAAACTTAGTAAAACAACACAAATGTTCCCCTAAATAGCTATAATAATATACTTGTACCTGATCAACATGAAATGAAAACAAATTTTTTTATTCCAGATAGTTAGATGGACAAATGGTCAATAGGTGGGTGAATTAACTAATTTATATATTTTAAATAAATTATCAAAGTTAACTTAATTTAGTAGCAGAAAATAAAAATAAGGAGCACACAAGATTTATATTGTATTTTAGATCAAACTTATAATGACCCTTTATTTAAAAACATTAACATTACATAACTTTTTTGGAATACATAAACATCATACAAACAGACGCCCAAAGACCATAGTTGGTATAGATCCTTTGTAAACAAGGAAACATAAACATTGGTACATATGTGAGCTACATAATCTCCCAATAGGTTCTTATTATCTATAACCCTTCTTAGACATATCAAACATAGTACACATAATCATAACCAGGGGTAAAGGAAACATAAAATGGGTGATCTCAAATGATTAGTAAGGGTAAATAAGGGATACATGTAAGCATAAACACGAGTATAAGGGAATGAAAACATGATCTTGTAAATAAAAGATCATACCCTAAAAATCAAAGATCATAATCGAAATCATGGAATAAAGATTAGTAGTTCATAAGAAATGAATCATATTAAATAAAGAGCATAAGACATTAAATCATAATATATGAATAAGAAATGGAATTGTGGAAAACACATAAGCATATAATGATTTAAATAGTATCCAAGGCATCACTGCCAAGACCATCTTAGTAGTATGTGTTCACTCCCCATACCATCATAGTAGTTATAGTTTACTCCCATGACCATCATAGTAGCACGAGTTCACTCCTCATACCATATTAGTAGTTATGGTTCACTACCATGGCCATAATTGTAGTTAAGGTTCACTCCCAAGATCATCTTAGTTTATCTCATGAGATATAGAACTTTACCAAATGCATTGGAGGGAGATATAGCTCCCACCCATCACATAATAAAATCATACATACATGTTCCACACGATCATAAATGATAATATCATAACCCATGAAGTGAAATGGGTATCATAAACATGTAAACATATCATAACCTATGGAAAGAGGTAGGTTTCATAATCATTTCATCATAAACATAACCTGTGAAAAGAAGCGTGTTTCAAAATCATATAACCCATGAAAGAGAAATGGGTTTCATAAATATATTACCCATGAAGGAGAAATGTGTTTCATAAAGACCATAGAATTAAGTATAACTCATTCATATAAAGGATATGAATGTAACCTTTAGATCATTTCCTATAAAGGCACGAGTAACATCAATAGATTTCATATTAGATGGAAAATAATTTTGAAATATACTCTAAAAAAATTTCTTGAGGAAAATATCATTTCTTTTTTGAAAAAGTATTTTTAATACATAAAAAAATTTGAAAATAATTTTCTTAGAAAATACCTTGAAAACTTATAAAGAAGACATGAAATCATTTTGAAAAAAACCTTTTTCCTTAAAAAGTTTTAAAATAAGCTTCAAAAAATTTTAAAAACCTTTTTCTTTGAAAAAAATTGAAAATTTTTAAATAAAGATTGATTTTTTTTTGAAAAACATTTATTTTAAAATACTTTGAGAACTTATAAAGAAAGTTTGAAAAAGTTTTGAAAATCATTTTTCTTGAAAACTTATAAAAGAAGCTTGAAAACGTTTTGAAAACCATTTCTTTGAAAACACTTTAAAAAATTGTAAATAAGACTTTAAAACATTTTGAAAACCATTTTCTTTGAAAATATATTTTAATTTTTTTTCTTAATGATTAACCTGTTAAAAATTCAATGGTATCTTCGAATAAATGATTGTGGATAAATTTTTACATGTCGTACGAGGTCAAAAGAACTTTCCCTTTTCACAGTAAAAAGGATAGAAAAGTGACTTGTTCAGAAAGTGACAAGAAGATTCCCTTGAATAGATTTCTAAAATTTTAAAAGGGTAAAAATTTATTTTATATATTATAGGGGAATGGTATAATTTTCTTGGAAACTCTTTTTAGAAAACATATATTTTTGACCGAATAGAGGCTAAAGTCGGGCTTTATTAATTTTTTTTCTTAACTATCTTATGTAAAAAAGAGTAGAAAATGGTACCAATACATGATTATATCAATAAATAACAGATTATAAGTAAAATAATTAATATTCTTGAGATATGGATCATAATATTTCATCAAAGGAAGCATAAACATAAATAATCTCAAAAAGCAAAGAGATTGTCTCAATGATCACTTACAACTTGGTATCTTGGGATCATGTTATCCATGTAAGTAAATGAAATTAAATGAATCATATAATATCATTAAAATATTGAGATTCATTATATTTCTTTTAAAATGGATGTATATGCACCCCAAAAAAGAGTTTAGGTGCATAAAAAAACATGAGTCTCAAAGAAGACAAATTGAGACAAAACATTTTTACCGATTTGGTAACTTTTGAAACTTAAACCCCATGAAAGAAGGATAATCAAAAGAGCACATGAATAACCATAAATTTAAGTACAAAATACATAGAATACAATCACATTAAACACATACACCACACAAAATTAAAGAGTGGTGAACATATCTTGTATCTCATAGAAATAAAAAGTGAGATGAAATCCCCTTACCATGTGTCTTGACTCCCTCCATAATCATACAAGCTTCTTGTATAATAAATATAAGTTTATTATAAATATTTTAAAGAATAATATTTTTATATATATTACCATATATTCTTTTATTATGACCTTATATTACCCACATGTTAACGATCCTATGTTAAGGTTTCACTTCGGGTAAAATTTACTTTCTTCTTCGCATGTGTCTTAATTTGTTACATATTTGGTCCTTATACTTATATCATGATTCCAGAATGCAGAAAATAATATAAATATCAGGTATATACAGTATATTTATATTATAATAATATATATCATAATTAATTATGTTATGGAATACACCGTTCATGGAGACGGTAAGCCGCACATACGCATGAACGCTGTTCTCCGTTTTTATTGCCGTATTGAAAGAAAGTATCTAAATGACATATGTATATATATATATATCATTATTAAAGTATAATTACTATATAATATATATCATATAAGTTTATTATATCAATCATTAATACATTCTATGTGGTGTGTGAACGAATCACATCACTTTGAGGGGACGATAGTCCACACGTCCTCAAATGAGATTATCATATTAACACCAAATTGATGGTAAAAAGATGTGTGGTGTAAAATGGATATTGAATATTAAATACATAGTAAATATAATATATGAAATATATAAATATATTATCCATAATAATGGCCACCATTATTGGTGGTAAAGGAGAAATGAACAATCATCGTTTCGTGAGGTAGTAGTTCACCGTACACAGAAATAGTATGTTCAACACCCATTAGATGAAGATGTGTGTAGGTGTAGGTAATAAAATTTGTATAAAAAAAATCCTATTATATTAAGGATAATAGTTCTATCACATAATAATGTAATAAATATAGTGGATGGGGTGAAGAAGGAAAATAATGAAAAGGATCATGAGAGAAGACGTTACCTCTTAATCGGGTAACTCCTTTTGGTTTATGCCAAAATACTTCCTTGAGAAGATTTTTGCCAAAAGTGATGATTCAAGGTATAAGGGAGTATTTTTGGGAGGATAATTGTGTATATATTTTATGAACAT
This sequence comes from Viscum album, assembly GCA_963277665.1. Taxonomy (NCBI): domain Eukaryota; kingdom Viridiplantae; phylum Streptophyta; class Magnoliopsida; order Santalales; family Viscaceae; genus Viscum; species Viscum album. Next base: position 1,223,935,560 of record OY728127.1, on the reverse strand, counting down.
AAAATTTTTGAGATGTGTGAAGAATGGGCATAGGTTGTAGCCTTTTATAGGGAATGAAAAGGACTCACATGGAATTTTTAGAAACAAATTAGGTGTGCACATGTTATTACCTAAACAAAGTCTTAAAAAACCAACCAAACTCAATTATGTATGGTTTATGGCCAAACTATGGACATAAAATGGGTGTTGGAAAAGTTTATAGGTCATTTGGGCCCTTAATATTAAGGTTTAGTCCTAATTAAGCTTAATTTGGCCTTAACTGTTGTGATTAATTTTAATCACTTTTACTAATCATTTTGGTCAAAAATTAACATGGTATTATTAAAATATAAATATTAGACTTAATACAATGTTTTATGTTGTATTTTTTAAATTCAAATAAAATAAGAATAAAAATTAAGATTAGTGCTAATCCCGCAGATGAGACGAAATAACAGAGTTTTAAAGTAGAAAAAAGTTCAAAAGTTTGTTAAGAGTTTATATTTAGTTTCAAAGTGAAATTGATTATAATGAATTAAATTATATTAATAGATGTAATAATTATCTAAATTTACCTTAAAAAATATTTATAATATCATTTATCATTAATAATTAATTAGATAAAAAAACAGTTTTTAACTAAATGCAGTATTTTTCACTATTCATCAAAAAATGAAGTTTCTCAGAAAAATCCGAAAAATTCACCCTAGGATTATTTTGACATTATGAATTCAAAAATAAATTTTATTTTATAAAATTAAGTTTCTAAATGGGTCTAAAATTACTTTCATTATTAGAAGCAGTTTATTTGAGAGAACGATATTTTTAACATAAAAGGACTTTAGCAAAAATCTTTTCATTCATTATCAATATGTTTTATTTATATAAAAAAATTATAACCACTATTTGTAAAGTAGTTATTACTATTAATATAACTATGTTTAATGTTTAGGTTATAATTATCTCATTTAATTAATTAATTAATTATATATATATATATATATAAAGGTGTTTCATAGAAACTTAGTGTTACGTGCATTGTATGCTAAGTCGGTGTTGCTTGTAGTGCAAGACAAGTTGGTATTGAGTGTAGTGAAATAAAAGTTAATATTATGTGTTAAAGGAATATTTTAATTAGTTTTTTAATATATACATACATACACACACACACACACACATATAACTATTTCCCGTGTCATGTTAAATGAAAAATATTGAAAAGATAAATTAATTTGAAAAAAATAATTCTCAAAATCTCAGGGTGTTACATTATACCCTCTTAAAATGAATTTCACCCTCAAAATTCATCTGAGTTATCAAAGGTTTAATGATTTAATGTTTCATTCATAGAAACCCACATCGTAAAAATGGATACTAAAACTTCCCTTAAAAAGGGAAATTTGAAACCATAACGGTTACCCAAAGTAACATATAACTGGGTTTCCACATAGGAGAGAACAGGTTGGGAGTGAAGATTGGATATGAAGGAAAAGAATAAATATTTATAGGGAGTGATTGAGGTCATCAATCACAAAAAATTTAATGATAAAAGTAAAGGTGAGGGCCTCAAAGTCATAAATCTTTGATGATTTAAAAGGCCATCAACTCAATAAAAATTAAGGTATTAGGACAACTATTTTTTTGATTACTTTCAGAACGTTGAGTAATTCTTGATAAATTTATATAAAAAAATTCAATTCTTGGTTTGTTCTTTGAAAAATTTCTAATACATCCATTAACTCATGAAATTAATGTCTATAAATTAACTTTGATGAATAAATCACTAAAATATGCTTTTAACTGATCTTCAGACCCATAAAGAATAAAAAGTATAACTATTTGTCTCTTAAAAACAACATGAATTAATATATAAAAATAAAAAGTAACAATTATAGTTCATCATAAATATTTATTCATTATAAATAAATATACATTAATTAAGACATCGCGTAGGCCAGTGGTAGGAATGAAACCCTTATCATCCTTCTGTTACGGGTTCAAGACCCACGACCTTGCCGAGCTTTATTGGTTGTAACTCAACATACATGATGTCATTTTTTAAAACCAAACTAATATAATATATAATATGGACATCCATGAAATAAGGTTAATAACTAATTATCCTTTTAACCTAGGTTTTTAACACAAACTCAATTCACAAATACTTCCTCTGAAGTTTAACTTAAAATTTTCATGATTGATTAACCTTATAATCCTTCTCAAAGGTGAAAATCCAAAACTTTAGAAATAGAGTCAATAAATTATCTTAACATTGATTCCCCTATATAACAAAAATTAGCTCTTGTTTGTCACATTCCAAACATGTGAATACCCTCATCATATATTCTCTTAAAAAATGGTAACAACCTGAATTACCATAAATCCTTTTAGAAAAGATGAATTCTTCCTCATTACAAAGTATATTGGATTTAATCCTTAAATCCAAAAAAGCTATATAGCATAAAACACCCTTCAAAAAGTCCTTACTTATTTCCAAGGTAATCAATACTGTCCAATTTACTTATTCATATTCCATATATCATTATCAATAGAACATTATCTTAACATAAAGAACATATTAAGGGTTACCTTCCCTTAGTCAAAATATCATATTGTCATTAAATCACTTCACCGGTCCAACATAAACTTGTAAATACTGAGTAAAAAACATAAGTAGAACGGTCCTTATATATTTCATTATTCATAACGTTTAAATACAAATACATAAATACCTCGATTACTTTATCCTTAATCCATTAACAATAATACCTCTTTCCTTTTACATTTCATTCATAGTCGTGTCAGCATCTAAAATGTAACCATTACTCACACCACCTTGCTGATTCTCTTCAGGAACATTCCTCTTGGGAAATTGGGTTGCATAATGACCATTTTTTCCACATTTAAAACACTTAAACTTCAATGATGACTTAGAGAGGCCAAAATTTCTATCCATTTCTTTAACCAAACTCTTCATTTTTACCTTACAATCACTTGATTAGTGTCCTTATTTTCCGAAGTCAAAACACATTATTGTTCCTCTAAGGCATTCACTTAGGTTATTCATTCCACATTCTTGACACAAAGGAAACCAAATTTTCTTTCCTCCATGGTCTCCATTATCCTAACTCTCAGTGAACTCCTTATTTTTATTCCTTGGTGAGTCCAAGAGTTGGTTAAAGTAAACATTGTTAATCATATTTTGTGAAAAATGATTAGGAATGATCACAAAATATTTCACTCCAGTGATCATCCCACTTGAATTCTCATAAAAAAAATATTTCATCACATTCAACATTAAATCAGTTCCTTCTGGTTCCCACCATTGACTAAAACCAGAATCATAGTGTGATCATTACTTATCATAGTAGAAAACCACATAGTCATGAAAAGAATTACTTATAGAATATCTAAATCATGACACCTTTCTTAATATATGACACCCTAGGTTTATCCTAGGTCATTAATAGCTAACTTATATCTAAATCCTTCATGATGATTTGTGAAGAGTTTGTGAATTCCCAAAGCATATCCCCTGGGAGTGTCAAACTAGGTGTGCAACAAGGCTCATTGTCGTGTACCAGATTACCCCAAGTCAAGCCCAAAAAATATTTTCAGAGTTGTTACCCCTAGGTAAATCTATTTCAGAGCCACATACACTTTTAGTATCTAGACAGAGATGTATTTCTAGAAAACCACTCACTCTATCCTTCACCAAAATTCCAGGACATTTTCCTAAATGTTAACCCATCCTTATACTTATCCTTAGAGACATACCTAGACATATCCTTAGAAATAAACCTAGGGATATCACTAAGATTTTCTCATCCTAGTTTACAAAGGTTAACTATACCTTTTCTCTCACACCAACTTTAGAGACCCTCACTTTAAAAACATTGGCATTACATAACTTTTTCAGAATACTTAAACATTATACAAACAAACTCCCAAAGACCGTAGTTGGTTTAGTGCATTTGGAAACATGGAAACATAAACACTAGTACATATGTGAGCTAAATCATCTCCCACTAGGTTATTCTTGTCTATCACCCTTCTTAAACATATCAAACATAGTACATATCATCATAACCTAGGGGAAAGGAAACATATAAGGGGTGATCCCAAATGCTCATAAACATGAGTATAAGGGTATGAGAATGTGATCCTATAAATATAATATCATACCCTGAAAATAAAATATCATAACTAAAATCATGTCATAAATATTGATAGTTCATAAGACATGAATCATATAAAATAAAGAGCATAATCCATGAAAGCATAAGATAGGAATAAGACATGGAATTTTGGAAAACACAGAATCATATACTGATTTCCATAGTAGCCAAGGAATAGCTGCCGAGACCATATTAGTAGTATGGGTTCACTCCCCATACCATCATAGTAGTCATGGTTTAATCCAATGGCCATCATAGTAGCATGAGTTCACTCCTCATAACATCTTAGTAGTCATGGTTCACACCTATGGCCATCATAGTAGTCAAGGTTCACTCCCAAGACCATCTTAGTTTATCTCATGAGATATAAAACTTTACCAAATGCATTGGAGGGAGATATAGGTCCCACACATCACATAATGAAATCATACTTACATGTTCCATAAGATCATAAATGAACATATCATAACCCATGAAATGAAATGGGTATCACCAACATGTAACCATATCATAACCCATGGAAAGAGATAGGTTTCATAATCATTTCATCATAAACATAACCTATGAAAAGAATCATGTTTCAAAAGTATATAACCCATGAAAGATAAATGGGTTTCATAAATATATTACCTATAAAGGAGAAATTGGTTTCATAAAGACCATGGCATTAAGCATAACTCATTCATAGAAAGGATATGAATGGAACCATTAGATAATTTCCTCTAAAGGAATGAGTAACATTAATATATGCTATTTTAGATGGAAAATAATTTTGAAATATACTCTAAAAAATTTCTTGAGGAAAATATCCTTTCTTTTTTGAAAAATTATTTTTAATACATAAAACCATTTGAAAATAATTTTCTTAGAAAATACCTTTAAAACTTATAAATAATACATGAAATCATTTTGAAAAAAACCTTTTCCTTGAATTTTTTTAAAATAATCTTCAAAAAATTTTAAAAACCTTTTTTTGAAAACAATTTAATTTTTTTAAATAAATATTGAAAATATTTTGAAACCCATTTCTTTGAAAATACTTTTAAAACTTATAAATAAATCTTTAAAACGTTTTAAAAGTAATTTTTCATTAAAACTTATAAAAGAATATTGAAAACATTTTGAAAACCATTTATTTGAAAACACTTTGAAAAATTATAAATAAGACTTGAAAACATTTTGAAAACCATTTTATTTGAAAATATATTTTAAAAACATTTTATTAATGATAAAACTTTTAAAAATGCAAAGGGATATTCGGAGAAATGACGGTGGGTAAATCCGTACATGTCGTACGAGGTCAAAAGAACATTCCCTTTTCATGGTAAAAGGATAGAAAAGTGACTTGTTTGGAAAGATACAAAAATATTCCCTTGAAAATATTGGTAAAATAAAAAAAGGGTAAAAATTTCTTTTAGATATTATGGGAGAATGATATAATATTCTTGTAAACTCTTTTTAGAAAATATATATTTCTGACCGATGAGAGGGTAAAGTCGGGCTTTCCTAAAAATACTTTCTTAACTATATTATATACCAAAGAGTAGAAAATGGTACCAATACATGAGTATATCATGAAGTAATATAGTATAATTAAACTCATGAATATTATTGAGATATTTTTAATAATATTTCATCAAATGAAGAATAAACATAAACAATCTTGAAAGATAATGAGATTGTCTAAATAAATTCTTATAACTTGGTATCCTGGGATCATGATCTCCATGTAAGTAAAGGAAATTAAATGAATCATATAATATCATGGAAATATTTAGATTAATTATATGGCATGTAAAATAGAAGTATATGCATCACAAAAAAGAGTTTAGGTGCATAACAAAACATGAGTCTCAAAGAAGGAAAATCGAGACAAAACATTTTTACCGATTTGGTAACTTTTGAAACATAAACCACATGAAAGAAAGATCATAAAATGGGAATGTGAATACCCATAAATTTAAGTACAATATACAAAGAATAAAATCATGGGAAGTAAATACACAACACAAAAGGAAAGAGTGGTGAACATAGCTTGTATCTCATAGAAATTAAAAGTGATATGAAATCCCCTTACCTTGTGTCTTGACTCTCTTCGTACTCATACAAGATTACTGTATAATAAATATAAGTTTATTATAAATATTTTAAATAATAACATTATTATATATATTACCATATATTATTTGATTATTACCTTATATTACTCTCTTGTTAATGATCCTATGTTAAGGTTTTACTTCGGGTAAAATTTACTTTGTTCTTCGCATCTGTCTTAATTTGTTACATCTTTGGTCCTTATACTTATATAATGATTACAGAATGTATAAAATTATATAAATATCAGGAATATAAAGTATATTTATATTATAATAATCTATATCATAATGAAGTATGTAATGGAATACACTGTTCATGGAGACGGTAAGCCGCATGTATGCATGAACACTAATTGCCATATTGAAAGAAAGTATGTAAATGAAATATGTATATACATGTATTTATATATCTATATATATATATTATTATAGTGTAATTAATATATAATATATATCATATAAGTTCATTAAACCCGTCCTTAATACATTCTATGTGGTGTGTGAACGAATCACATCATTTTGAGGGGGCGATAGTCCACACTTACTCAAACGAGATTATCGTATTAACAACAAATGGAAGGTAAAAATATGTGTGTTGTAAAAGGGATAAATATGATTAAATATATAGTAAATATAATATATGAAATATATAAATATATAAATATGGTTTTCATCATAATGGCCACCATGATTAGTGGTAAAGGATAAATGAACAATCATCATTTCATGAGGCGGTAGGTCGCCGTACATAGAAATAATATGTTCGACATCCATTAGACAGAGGTGTGTGTAAGTGTAGGTTATAAAATTTTCATAGAAACATCATACTATATGGAGGATAATTTTTTTGTTACACAAGAATGGAATAAATAGATTGGAGTGGGTGAAGAAGGAAAATAATGGAAAGGAGTTTGAGAGAAGATGTTACCTCTTAATCGGGCAACTCCTTTTGGTTTATGCCAAAAGGATTCCTTGAGAAGCATTCCTCTTAAAGGGAAAATTCAAGGTATAAGGTAGGATTTTTGTGAGACTACTTGGGTAGATATTGTACTAACTTAAAAGTTTTGAGAGGTGTGATGAATGGGTAGAGGTGGTGGCCTTTTATAGGGAAGAAAACGGACTCACATGGAATTTTTAGAAACAAATTAGTTGTGCACATGTTATTACCTAAAAAAAGTATTAAAAAACAAACCAAAATAAAAAATTTATGGTTTATTAACGAAATAAGAACATAAAATGGGTGTTTGAAAAGTTTCTAGGTCATTTGAGCCCTTAATTTTAAGGTTTAGTCCATAATTAAGCTTAATTTGGCCTTAACTACTGTGATTAATTTTAATCACTTTTACTTATCATTTTGGAAAAAAATTAACATGGTATTATTAGAATATAAATATTAGACTGAATAATATTTTTTATGTAATATTTTTTAAATTCAAATCACATAAGAGGACAAATTAAGATTAGTGCTAATCCTGCAGACGAGACGAAATAACAGGGTTTTAAAGTAGGAAAAAATTTAAAAGTTTGTTAGGATTTTATATTTAGTTTCAAAGTTAAATTGATTATAATGAATTAAATTGTATTAAAATATGTAATAATTATATAATTTTACCTTAAAACATAGTTATAATATCATTTAGTATTAATAATTAATTAGACAAAAGACAGTTTTTAACTAAAAAGCGGTATTTTTCACTATTAATCAAAAAACGAAGCTTCTCATAAAAATCTCAAAAATTCACCCTAGGATAATTTAGATGTTATGAATTAAAAAATTAGTTTTATTTTATAAAATTAAATTTCTATTTTTTTAAAATTACTTTCATTATTATAAGTGGTTTATTCGAGAGAATAATATTTTTAATATAAAAGAACTTTACCAAAAATATTTTATTTCATTATAAATATGTTTTATTTATATAAAAAAATTATAAAAACTATTTGGAAATTGTTTATTACTATTACTATAACTATGTTTAATATTTATGTTATAATTATCTCATTTAATTAATTATATATATATAAAAATATGTTTCATAGAAACTCTGTGTTGCGTGCATCATACGCCAAGTTGGTGTTGCTTGTAGTACAAGCCAAGTTTGTATTGCGTTTAGCACAAGAAAAGTTGGTATTAAGTGTGAAATTAATGTTTGAATTAGTGTTTTAATATATATATATATATATAAAGAACTATTTCCCATGTCATGTGAAATGAAAAATATTGAAAAGATAAATTAATTCGAAAAAAAATTAATTCTCAAAATCTCGAGGTGTTAAAAAATTGATCCTATATCCACTCTTAAAACTCTCAAATTATGATCATTACACCCAATGTAAAGTTAGTTGACTTTTAAGGGGAGTTACAACCCATTACAACTGACTTTTTCACACTTGGAGTCACAATCCTATTTACTTTTCCCTATTCTACCTGGAGGCACAACCCGAACAGTTCATTACTTTACCTACCTAGAGGCACAAGCCATAACCTACCCTTTTATACCTAGAGAAACAACCTAATATTTACCTTTTTATGGGTAGTAAAACCCAACACTAAGGTATTTCTTTTAAATTAGAAACCATAAACCAAAAATCACACACACAAAATATTGGAAGATACAGTTCCATAAAAACTAGATTTTAAACATTGAAGATTTTAATGTTAAGGAAACCTTGATCATTATTTTAGAGTAGTATAATGTTAAAATTTTAAGTCCAAATGAGATGATCACAATATTAGTGTTTGTAAATATGTATAGTGAGTTTTTTGAATTTTTCATGTTGTACTGTTTGTGTGATCTCACCCAGCTAGTGTCTTGACAATTAATTTTTTTTATTGGTTCTATAAAGATATTTTTATAGAGTTTATTTATGAAAAAAAACTAAAAAAATATTTGATTCATGCATAAAAAATTCAAATTCTCTATCCAATTCCATTTCTCTTTTCTAAATCACATTCATGCATGTAAAACAAACAAACTACTTCCGAGTTGTTCAAATTATTTTGATCAAATATCCAAATCCCATGCATTGTTGGTTTCCATGATGTTTCATGTGATTTTATTCTATAAATGAGTAGTAAAAATATTCACATGGATTATCTTTAATTTTTTTAGATAATATGTTAAAGTAAAATAGTCTGTGTAACAAGTTTGTTAATAAATGAAATAATAATTAATGGGAGTAATAAATACACCCACAAATCAATCTTTAATCATGTGAATATTTCCCATAATCCATTCACAATTTATTTATTTGAAATATCCATCCAAATTATAATTCAAATATATATATACAAATAAATAATAATAAATAAAATAAATAAATAAAATTAATAATATTGAAAATCCACAGGAATTGGAAATTTCTTAAGCACTATGTGCATATGAGTCATTTTTATTTATATGTATGTATCATTTAATCATTCATACGAATCATTTGGTTTTTTCATATTATTTATCTTGGTTTTTTATAAGTATAATTCTATACTAAGTGAAATTTCATCCTTTGTATGAGTCAATTAGACCTTCATATGATTCATTCTTGACTTTGCATACGAGTAATTCTGACTCTGCGTACGAGTCATTCTAACTCTGCATACGAGTCATTCCAACTCTACATATGTGTCATTATAAATTTGAATATGAATCATTATCAATATACTTATGAGTTGATATCACCCTATTTATGATTCATTTTATAGTCTGTGTATAAATAATTTGAAAGATAGAATGTTTTGAGAAAATAGACTTCATAAGGATGATTCAACACTAAGAAAAATTTCTGTTAACTACTTTAGCATATGAGTCATTCCTTAACTCATACTGAAGTGATTTTTTCTCAAATATTGGTTCATAATATACATAAAAAATGAAAATAAATTTTTGAGGAAAATTAAATTAAAATCAATTAAAGATAAATCATTTTTTTCTTCTAAAAGTAGTGCAAGATTCAAAATTCATATTAAAGGGAATAAAGTAATGATTTTATAATTTAGAAAAATATAAACAAATAAAGTTAGGTGTTTGTAATTATTAAAATATGATTTAAATGAAGTGGAAAAGAGACACTCAATAATATCACCCTTTTTGATAATTATAAAATCAAATATAATTTTTAAAAAATTCCCCATTTTTGAAAGTATCAAAACAATTAAATAATAAACTATGAAAACATGTCTCCCCCTTTTTGATAACAAATTTTTAACAAAAATATAAAGGTTATACCCCCTTATAAAATATTTAGAATACATCATAACTATTAAAGAATAAAAAAATAATATAAGGAAATCAATAATAAAACTAGAAAGACTCCCCCTTAATATAATATCTTCCCCCTTCTATAAATAGTAGCATCCTCAAAATTGGATATGTAGAATTTAAAAATATTGTGTGAAAAATTTAAAAACTTCCTTTATAAATCATTGGAAACTCCTTATAAAAGACACTCTAAAATCCACAAGGAGACATAAGATCATTTCAATATATTCATTGAATCATAAAATGATTTTCAATGAATTTAATAGTATCCAAAAATCAAGGAATATTCCAATAAAGTAAATTATAAAATAGATTTACATTCTCATTGGCCATAATTAAAAATAGATTTAAGTGCATGTTAGTAAATAATAAAATACAAGGATATTAATAATTCTAACTAAATAAAGATAACGTCATGTCACAATAATGATGAATTACAAACTAATAGAGTTGACATGAAGTGAGACTATAAATGTAAAATGATCTTAACCTTCAAGAAGGACCCTAGATTTTGTATGAAGTCATTTTGGCCATAAATAGATAAAAAATTTAAACCCACCTGAATATAACACAATTTAATCATATTTCCATCATACCAAGTTCAATTTTATTTTTTCTCAAACTTAGATAAATCTAAAGGTTTAGTAAAAATATACTCTAGTTGATCATCAGTTGAAACATATTCTAAACATATTTCAAATTTTTGAACATGATATCTTATAAAATGATATCTAAATTCAATATGTTTAGTCCTATAATGTTGTATAGGTTCTTATAAATAAAAATATAAAATGATTTATCACAAAAAAAGGAAAATTATCAAAATAAACATCAAAATTGGTTAAAGTTTTCTTAAACCATAAATATTGAGAACAATACCTTGCAAACGCTATATATTTTGCTTCAGAATCTGAAAAATAAACACAAAGTTGTTTCTTAGAACTCTAAGAAACCAAACTTTTACCTAGACAGTGACATATTACACATGTAATTTTTCTAGGTATTTTACATCATATAAAATCATAATCTGAATAAATTTTTAATTCAATTGCAGTTAATCCATGATAGAATAAACCAAGGTATACAGATCCTTTAATATATTTTATTATTTTTAAAATCTTTAATGTGACTTTCCCTAGGGTTACTTTAAAATACATCACATATAAAAATTGAAAACATTAAATCTAGATGAGAAGTAGTTAAATAAAATAAATAACCAATCATACTCATATAAACTTTATTATACTAATTTTCTAGATTTATCAATATCCAATTTACAAGAAATACTCATGGGGTTATTTATGATTTTACAATTATCAAGTCCAAATATTTTAACCAATTATTTATCATAGATAGATTGATTTAGAAAAATTTCATCATCTCTTTGAAAAATTTCATGTCCAAGAAAGAATTTTAATTATACCATATGTCTCATTTCAAATTCAATTGTCATTAAATTTTAAAAATATTTATAAATTTTTTCACTTGAAGTTGAAAAAATAACATCGTCAATATAAATTTATACAATCAAAATATCTCTAGAAGTTTTCTAGATAAAAAAAGCATAATCCATTTTTCCTTTTTAAAAAAATATATTTGAAAATAAATTGTAATAACCTTTTATACCATGCTCTTGGATCTTTCTTAAGTCCATAAATATCTTTATATAGTCTTAAAACATATTCAGGTTTCTTTTCATTCTCAAAACATGGGATATTTTTTTAATATAATTCTTCAGAAATTAGAGCATTTAGAAAAGAACTTTTCACACCTATTTGGTAAAATTTAAATCCATGATAGGCTACATAAGCTAATAATATTATAATATATTATAATATAAAAAGAATAGAAAAAGTCTCATCATATTTTATGTCTTCTTAACAATATCCTTGATATGTTAATCTAGACTTATTTCTTATTATTTGTCTAGATTCATCAAGTTTATTTCTAAATATCCATTTAGTTCCTATAACTTGAGAATATTTAGGTGCTTCAACTAAACTCCAAAATATATTCCTAGAAAATAAGTTTAGTCCTTATTCCATAGCTAATATCCAATTATAATTAGTTAAATATTTATAAATATCTTTAAGAATATAATTATAAATGAAATCATGATAAACAGATTTTTTTCGAAGAATCTATAGTTTTAACTCTCAATTTTATATATAGTACTCTTTAAATTGGATGATATTTATGTGTTTTCCATGATTTTTCATTAGGATTATCCTAATTTTTAGTTGGTGCATCCAAATATGGATTTTATTTTTCTCTAAAGTTAAATTCTCTAAAATCATCTTTAAGCTGATCTAAATCACTATTCTTTTATTTTAAATAATTCTCATTAAATTTAACATGAATAGACTCTTTAAATACCATTTTTCTTTTGTTATAATCTCTATAGGTTGAATTATCATTTTAATATTCCAAAAATATACCATCATCATATTTTTCCTCAAACTCATCTAAATCATCTTTAGTGTTAAGAATACAAACATCACATCTAAATACCCTAAAATATAAAACTTTTGGTTTCCTAACATTCAAAAATTAAGAAGGGGTTTTCTTTAAAACATGTCATAATAGAATTATATAATAAATTTATAAAGTTGTATCCATGGATTCTACCCAAAAGTATTTAGGTGTATTAATCTCATTTAATATAGTTCTACTCATTTCTTATAAGGTCCTATTTTTTCCTTTAAACTACCCCATTTTTTGGAAGTGTTCTAGGTACAAAAAAATTATGAGAGTATCCATTTTCTTTATTTTTTTTTCAAATTCAGGATTTATAAATTATCCTCTAGTATCACTTATAATTTATAATATTAGATATCCTTTATCATTTTGAACTAATTTACCACAAGCAATAAAATTAAACAAGGTTTCAGATTTATGACTAAGAAAGTAAACCCACATAAACCTACTAAATCCATATACAATAACGAAGACATATATATTACCACCCATTATTTCTTTTTTATATCAGTTTAATTAAATAAATATGGCTAAGTTGTAAATGTATTATATTTTAAACTTCCTTTATGGATATAAAACTCTCTTAGTGTTGTTTATCTTTCATGAAAAAATCACATACATAGTTTCTATCCCCTTTTAGTTCGAGAAGATGCAAAACTTGGCGATTCTTGGATAGATTTTACATTAGCCTAAAATTAGTATGAATGAGCCTCATATTACATATAACATTTTATATCTATAAAACATTTAAACAATTGATATTTTAGTATGTTAGTTCAAAAAAATTAATTGAATAAATATTATCCTTTCAGTTTGCATAAAACAAAATAGATTCATCTTTATAAACAATGAACTTATCATTTTGGAATTTAACAAACATTCCATCATCACATAATTATGGTATAATTATTATATTATGTTTCAATATTTCAATATATAAAAATTTATATATGATAAAAAATTTATAAATTCTGACCTCACCGAATCCTTTTACTTCACCTTTTGAGTTGTCACTAAAGGTTACATAACCCCTTCATATTTTTTAAATGATAAAAAATTTGATGCATCTCCTATCATGTGTATGGAGAATCCACTATCCATGAACCATGTTTTCCTTTTCAAATTCCCAAGGCATATATCCTATAAAATCAAATTTATGATAGTTTGTTTACCCATGAAAATTTAAGTCCAATCAGGTTAGGAATACTTTTCTTAGGAACCCAAACCAATTTTAAAAATTTATTTATAGAAAATATTGAGGAAAAGGAGTTAGAAATACAGGATTTAATGTGTCTAAGATATTATGGAAATATCAATGAACACTAACTTGCATAATTTCCTTTCACCATACATTTAAAAAAAGTAGTTATTAAAACACTGCCTTTTAAAATTTTTATAAAAAATGTCTCATAAATTTTAGGTAATTGATTATAATATCCAAGAATTTTTTATTTTTATTGATTTTTTTCATTTTTATTATTTTATCATAAATTAAATTTCCTTAAACAAAACTGGTAAGATCCGTCTTAAGAATTTCAAATTCATTTTTGAGCTTGTTATTTTCATATATAACAAATTTAAATTTTATTTATTATAATTCATTATTTTTATAAAAATAATCTTTAAGTTTAACATTTTATTTTTTAATAATATTAAAATTTTCACATATTTTATAGTTAGATATAGAAATCATATTCCTTATCTTTTCATTTTCTTCAAGAGTAATTTTGTTTTCCTTTATAATTTTTCATGCTTATATTTGAGTTCTTTGTACAGATCTGAAATTAAAAAAAAAACGATTTTGTAATTTTTTGATTTCATCAAATAATTCATCAACTATAGGTTTTTTAGAATTATAACCACAGAAATAATAATCATATTCTATTGCATGATTTTTCAAAGCTATGACATATATTTTACATTTCTTTTTTTTTGTTCTAGATTCATAACTGAAATTAGAATCCTCTGTATAGATCCATCCCAGTGAAATGGTGATTTTCTCATTTTTATTCATCCTCTAATTCTTTCCTTTTATCTTTTGGAATTAAATTTTTATGTGTCCCTTCCTTATTCATTCATAACAGATTACTTTAGGAGCATCATTCGTAACAACATTACCTATTTGATATCACTTGTAATCCTCTCTAGGATAGCCCCTTTTATTCATTATCAAGTATCCTTTCTTTTTTCTATAAAATGCATTTTCAAATTTTGAAATGTCATCTTTATCAGTTACTTGAATATTAGAATCAAATGAGTAAGTATTGACAATTTTTCTTATTTAAGATAAATGACTTTTATTTTAGTAACTTCTTCATCAACTATATTTTTAAGTTCTAGTTCAAATTGAAGTAAATAACCAATAAGTTCATCAAGATTATATTCTTTAAAGTCCTTACTTTCATCAATAAATACTTTCTTAACATGCCACATCTTATTTTAAGACCTAATAAATCTTTCAAGAAGAAACATATTATCTAAGTCTTCTCCTAAAGCACTCATGAAATTTACCATAACAACTTGAATTTTCCATGTATTATTTTTGGATATTGTATTGATTATTTTAGAGACCAAGAGCTAAGATAACATGTGATTCCAAGGCTTGGTGTGCCCAAAATAAATGTTTTAAATATATTAAATATATTAAATATATTGAAAATAACACATGTGTAGTTTTCCTAAAAAAGGTGGAATGAATTATAAATGGAGGTCTGAATCATAAGTCTAAGGGCACCATTGCGTTCAGATAATGGGTTTTACCCTAGACAAAATATAACCTTTGTTGGCATGGTTTGTTTATGTAAAATTTGTCATGGGTGTGGATAAAAAATAAATTAATAAAAAAATTTATTTAATATATAATGACACAAAAATATTATATCATTCTTTAAATACACACTTATAGAAAATTTTAATGGTAAGGTGAATAAACCTAAAAATTGATGAGATCCATTAGAAATCATTCTAGGAACTTCGTTGGTGGATGACAACTAGATCGAGGTTCCACGATCAGTGTGTAACAAATAAGAGGATCTCGACAATAAAAAAATAAAAAAATAAAAAAATAAAAAAATAAAAAAAGAGGATCTCAATAATGAAAAATGATGCATCTTATTTCTTCATTAGTGATAGATCCAAATCAAGTTAGGATTCTATTTTTCTTTGATTTATCTTCGTTTTTTGATTCCTATGATGAATACTAATCAATCAACTAACAAATTGATTTGTGGATCATGTGTATTGTGGATGAGGGTTAGATTTATCTGAGAATTGGGGAATTTATTTGTGATTATTTAATTATATCTTCATTTATCATTCTAAGAACAATTAATCAAGGTCAACATAAACATTATCCAAGGTTTGTTCATCATGGTTATGTTTTTTCTTTTCTTCCCCATTTCTTCATTCATCACCGGTGATTTGTGTTGGCCTACAGTTCGATAAATACAAATAAATATTTTTTTTCCACTCATTCTTTGGTGAAACCATTCAATATCATAGATACATGCTTGATACGATGTGAGGATCATGTAATGATGGATTTGATAGTGGATCAGATGGATTTTGTATACCTGATTCATGTTCTTTGATGAATGATTATGGATGATGTGTGAGGCTGTTTTATGAATGGATTCAAGGATAAGATCCTGGTGTTTGAAGACAAAAAGGTATACTGACCATGGATTCATGTTTTTTTGGTAAGTTGGGTGTCCGGATCGATGACTAGATGTGTGATAGAAGATGTGGAATCCAAATCTATATTTCTAGAAAATTACGTGATACACAGTTTGTAATATGAGATTACATGGTGTGTGGGACTCTGGTGTGGTGACTAAGGTTTCCATGATGAAGTTAAATATCAAATGACGTGAAAATTGATCAAACAACATGAAAAAATTCCCTGGAAACTCAATATGTATCTCGGAGGGTACACAGACATGACCAAGATTACATGGGCATGGGCACACCGTGTACTCAAAATTGGTCATGGCCATGCCAGGTGTACTTAGGAATAGCCGTGTGCTGAGACATGGGTATAAGTACATGGGAATGGGTATGCCTTGTACTATCACACATACATGGGAAAAATATGTTTACATGGGTAGGACCTGGTTGCCAAAGGGACACACCCTGTACTCCTTAAAAGTTGGATTCGAGACCTTGTCCTCTATATCTTGGACAAGTTTAATTAGAGAGCATTCCTTATATCAATTCCCCAAGGGTCAGTATGGAATCACATCCTTTACATTATATAGTTATCCCTTTAGTATAAATTATTGGATAGAGTTGTTGGAATCCTTTCGTGATCCACAGAGTGAGATCCTCTATCATCTTCTTTCCCTAAGTGGAGTTCTTGGTATCATCATGACTAACACTACATGGTCATGGATCCTCTACTTAGCAGGTTATTCCAAATTGAGTTGTTGGTATACCCCATGGCCTTGAGTGTGATCCTCATATGTGTATCATATCTCTTTATAATTATAACATATACTTCCTATGATGATACTTGAAGATCATGACCTCTCGAACGAACATCATTAGTGCTATCTGACTCATGGAGTGCTTTCTCTCA
This sequence comes from Viscum album, assembly GCA_963277665.1. Taxonomy (NCBI): domain Eukaryota; kingdom Viridiplantae; phylum Streptophyta; class Magnoliopsida; order Santalales; family Viscaceae; genus Viscum; species Viscum album. The sequence goes on along the minus strand of OY728127.1, from coordinate 1,223,917,994 downwards.
GATCAGTGCTATGTGGAACCTTTTAAAAGGAATCCTAGGGTTGAATTATGGCTGTGAATTTACCTTGAGATTGTGATTATTTGTTGAGTATATCTAGATATTATTATTATATGTGATGTAGAAATGTACCTATGAACAGTTGACTATTATTCTTCTTGTTATATGCTTTTTGGTTTCGGGGTGTCCTACTGGGCATTGTTATACTTACCCCTACACATGCTTCCTATACATTTCATGTATTTTATATATGATCGACCTTTTGATGGAGTCCTATAGGGACCAGGACCTAGCGATTCTTAGTGATCCAGATAGACTAAGGAATGGTCCTATGGTTATCTTGACAACAATCCCCATCTATACTTTTAGATTAGACTTGTTTTCTGACTCTTTTGTGGTGGAATTGTATTTTTCAATGTTTACTTTATAGTTTTTGTTGTCGTACTCCGCTTATGAGATTTAGATTTATGCATTCATGGTTTATCAGTTATTTTACATTTCATCATTATATGGGATTGATGATGTGTTTGTTGATGTACTTTAGGCTAAGTCCTCCAATGTTAGTGATATACCTACTCAGTGTTAGTTACCAACCCCTAGATTATTGGAGGTAGGATTGGGGAGTTATGGAATGGGCCCCATTGGGATGGGTCATGATAAAGTGGTATCGTAGGTAGTAAGTTCTACCTTAGGTCCAAATATTCTGAGATTTGTTTGGGGAAATAGTGTTAAATGTTTTGAGTTCAGTTTTCAAGCCAGAGACTCTAGTGTTGGTGTAGCACTAATGTATCCATACATTGGGACTATGATAACTTTACTTTTAACTTAGTACATGAGAACACTAGTTATAGGGAAAAAATGGTACATGTATCATATCAGAATGAGTTTTGGTTTACATGTTATTTTTGAGTTATATCTCTAGATATACTCATTGATCATGGTACATCTTGTCTATTTTAGAATTCCTCTATAATGTATGCCACCTAGGATTAAGCATCATGATAACAAGTATGATCCCATAAGTGACAAGTCATTGATACAAGGACCAATTCTAGAGATGTTACCTATAGGTAGTGCACCAGTTATACCACCACTTATAGAGAAGCATATGGTACCCACAATACAAGTCGATGAGGTACATAGACTGAGCACACTTCATGAGTTTCAATGGAAGTGACCCCTTAGTTATGAGGTGAGCCCGAATCATAGGAGGCTGAGGAATGTGTTGATGTAGTGATGTGAGTTTTCCATCTTGGAAGAACACTATCATATCAGATGGTGGTTCTGGAAACGATCCTTCTCTATATATTTACAGGAAGATGGTGGGGTTTAGTGACCTAGTCACATGAAAAGGTGACTCTAGCATGGTAAGAGTTTGAGAACCTTTTTAGAGAGGATTTATCTCTAGATAAGTTGAGGGATATACACATATAAGAGATTCTAGAACCCTATCATGGATGTATGACAGTGGCTAAGTATTCATCAAGGTTAACCAACCTCTCCAGGTACTCGATGTATATGGTTTGGGATCTATTATTTTGGTATCAGACCTTTGAATAAGGGCTATGTAGATACATCTAGTCTAGTGTTATACATATATGAATTCCTACCTATGTTGGGGTTCTAGAGTGAGCCTTGGTGGTTGAGAGTTTCTTGACTGAGTAGATGCAGATAGTGGTTTCCAAGAGTGGGAAAACGGGAGTAGAGACATCAGCAGTATGGGGTCATTGTCAGTATCAGGGACTTGGACATGTGAGATGTTTTAGGAGAAGGTCTTAGGAAATAGGGTATATAGTACAAGGATCATAGGATGGGTCTAGTAATCCCAAGGAAAGATGGTGCTACTCTTGTTATGGAATGAGACATCTTACACAAGATTATCCAACCCACCAAATAGATGACAGAGAGATAGTGTATGGGACACTAAGGAAGAGGTAGTGGTAGGATAAAATAGGTCTGTAGGGTGGACATGGAAGAGGAGTTGGGAGAGTAGCTGGAGGTGGTAGGTGCTTTGACTTGTTACCACCACCACCCCCAGGTGGTCCATGCCAGGCTCAGGGTGATAGAGGATAGAAGTAGGGACAATTGTAGGCGGTTAAGGCTTATGACCCAGTGGCTCCATGAATGATATGAGGTATGATATGTATCTTTTAAACCTTAATTACCATACTGATAGAAAAAGATTCTAGTCATTTCTTTATTTCCACATATCTGGTTCGAGACTTAGAGATCCCTATTGAGCCATTGGCTCGACCCTTGCACTTGGAAACTCCTATGGGAGACGACTCAGTAATCACACACTTGTTCCAAGAGTTTGGCCTGACTCTTGGAGCTGATAGTTTCTTCTAGGATCTATTTTTATTAGAGATGAGGCCTTACAACATCGTCTTAGGTATGGAATGTTTATCTAAAGTTTGTACCTAGATAGACTGTTTCAAGTAGAGTTTGCAGTATTTTTGAAATGATGGCTCCAGGTTTTCCTTTTTGGGTGAAAAGGAAACCCAAGAAGCATAGGGTGGATTCATTCACAAGTGGGTGCATCCAATTACTCATTAGTTTTATAGCATGATCCTTGGTTCAGTGAATGTTATGAGATTTCAATTCCCTATAGTGGCGGTAGAGTATGAGAATGCCTTTCCTAAGGATGTTCCAGGATTACCTCCCCACTGATAGATAGACTTATATATTGATCTACACCTCAAGAAGACATAAATATCTATTTCATCATATCGGATGGATACCATAGATATTAGTCAACTAAGGGTGCATTTGGAGGATTTACAGAGGAATGGATTTGTTAGACCCAATGTTTCACCCTGGGTAACCCCAGTTTTTTTCACTAAGAATCCAGATGGGAGATTTAGGTTATGTGTAGACTACTATGGAATAAAATAGGTGATTGTAAAGAACAAGTATCAAATAATGAGAGTTGATGACTTATTTGATTAATCGAGAGGGGTACGATGGTTCTCGAAGATTGACCTCAGATTAGGCTATCACCAGTTGCAAGTACGGGATGAGGATATACTAAAGATGACATTTTGATATCACTATAGTCACTATGAGCACTTTTTAATTCCCTTTGTCATGAAAAATTCCCCAATAGTGTTTATGGGACTCATGAACTAGATCTTTCATCTTTTCTTAGACCGATTCTTTGTAGTCTTCATTGAAGACATCCTTGTGTACTTGGCATTTGATGGGGAGCAAGAGAGACACTTGAGAATGGTTCTAAACATAATTTTAGAGTACCAGCCTTATGGTAAGCTCTTAAATTTCTAGTTCTAGATTCAGGAGGTCAACTTTCTATGACATGTTATCTCATCATATGGTGTGGTAGTGACCCGGTGAAGGTTGAGGTAGTGTTATCTTGGGAGCCACCCAATAACACGATGGAAGTATAAAGCTTCCTTGGGTTGGAAGGGTACTATTAGAGATTAATACTTGAATTCTGTAGGATATCATCCCTCATGATAGCTTTTACCTGAAAGGGTAAACCTTTTGTGAGGAGATAGAGTTTTCAACAGGATTTTCAAGATTTGAGGAAGAGATTGATGAGTGCTCCCATCTTATGATTTTTAGAGGGTGTCAAGCATGTATTGTTTTTAAATGCATTAGGAACCAACATTGGTTGTGTTTTGATTTAGAGGTAGGTGTTTATTACCAATGGATCACATTAGTTGATACCATGTGAGTAGAACTGCGCAACACACAATCTGGAGTTAACAACAGTAGTCTTCACACTAAAGATGTGGGGACACTACTTGATGGGAGAGTGATATATTGTATATTATGAACACAAGAGTCTCAAATATATATTATCTTAGAAGGATATTAACTTAATATAGAGGTTATGGATATAGTTCCTCTAGGATTATGAGTTAGAATTTTCTATACTCCTGGGAAGGGGAATGTGGTAGCAGATTTCCTTAATAAGAGATTTTGTTCGTAGTTTCTGAACAAGGTGTTAAAGCAATTGTACTCATTGTAGTTATCCTTTGTGGATGGAGATTGATAAGTATACCAAAAATAAATTGTTTTTACCCCTCCACTTTTATAGTGATTCAGGGAGAAACATCTTGGGGATACCGAATGTGAGACCCTACGTAATCAGGTATCCACTGGACATGCTCCTGATAGATTTTCTGGAGGTGGAAAGCATGCTGTTCCTTTTAGAGAATGCATGATGGAACTAGTGACATTACAAGAGGAGGTTTTTATTTTTCATGAATATCATTTGGTAGTATATATAGGTGTGGAAAATATGTACCATGACATTCGACATCAGTTTTGGTGGCTAAGGATGAAGAAGGGGGTTGCAGAGTTTGTCGCTTAATGCCCTACTTGTCTGGAAGTGAAGACTGAACACCGAGTTCTAGAAGGTTTAGCTCAACCCCTTGAGGTTATAGAGTGGAAGTGAGATGATATATCCATGTAATTCATTATAGTATTACCACATACATCCAGGAGACATGTTTCTATCTGGGTGATCATAGACCAACTCACTAAGTCAGTCCACCTCCCAGCTATCTAAGAGCAGAGTTCAGTAGAGATTTTAGGATGAATATATGTATAGAAGATAGTATGAATCAATGTAGTTACCTTAACAATAGTTTTTGACTATGATTCTCACTTCACATCTCAGTTATGGAAGGGATTACAAGAGGCATTTGGGATTCAGTTTCAATTTGAGCATGACTTTGCACCCCCAGGCTGATGGCTAGACTGAGTAGGCCATTTAGGTTATGTAGAATATGATGTGATCTTTCATGTTAGAATTTGGTCGTAGTTGGGAGGATCACCTACCATTGGTGTATTTTGATTAAAATAACTAAAATTCCACCATTAGTATCGAACTATCAAGGTCTTGTATGGATGACCTTGTGAGTCACCACTTTGCTAGACCGAACCAGAAGAGTTAGCACTTATGGGACCAGAGTTGGTTTGAGCCACTACAGATAAAGTGAATATTATCTAGGAGTGGATGAGGATTTCACATAGATTTTAGAATTCTTATGATGACAAATGATGTAGTCCTTTAGAGTTCGAGGGGGGAGACTATGTGTTCCTACAGTTTTCACCTCAATGTGGATTATGGAGGTTTGGTTGGGGAATTGAACTATCTCCAAGATTCATTATCCCTTTTCAAATACTATGTAGAGTTGGTGAGGTGATGTACTGCTTATCTCTAATGAAACAGTTAGACCAGGTACATGACATCTTCCATGTGTTGCAGATGAGGAGGTATGTACATGACCCATCACACATTATCAACATGGGAAATCTAGACATCGAGGATGGAGATAACTTTGATGAGTTCCTGGTAGAGATGAAGGATCAGTAGGAGAAGATCCTTCATGGTTGATTGATTCCTTTAGTGTATTTTTAGTGGAAACATGGGAATCTTCAAGAGAGCTCCTAGGAGTGGGAGGCTCAGATACATGCTCAGTACCCAAATCTATTCTTATAGCCACTTGTTTTGGATTTTTAGGATGTAAATCCCCAAGGTGAGTAGAATGCAGTGAATTATATTTTCGATGTATTATTTTTGGATATTTTATGAATTATTTTTAAGATCAGGCGCTGATAAGGCATGTGATTTTGAGGCCTAGTGTGACAAGAATAAATGTTTGAAATATATTAAATATATTAAAAATCACACTTGTATAGTTTTCCTGAAAAAGTGGAATAACTTCTAAAAAGAGTCCCAGATCAGAAATATGAGGGCACCATTGAGTTCAGAGTATGGGTTTTACCCTAGGTGTAACATAGCCTTTGTCGGCATGGGTTGTTTGTGGAAAATTCCTCACAAGCATGGATAATAAATAAACCAATAAAATTAATTTATCTAATCCGTAATGATGCAGCAACCTAATCCTATTATTTAAATACATTCTTATGGGAAATTTTTAGGGTTATCTAAATAACCATTAAAATCAATGAGAGTCATTGGTGAGAATTGGAGTAACTCTGTTGGTGGATTAAAAACAAATCAAGGATCCATGATCGGTGTGCAATGGAATCAAAGGATTTCACCAATGAAAAATGAAACAACTTAGTTACTCATCAGTGAACAATCCAAATTGAGGTAGGATATCTTTTTTTGGATTTATACCTATTTTATAATTCCAATGATGAATGCTAATCAATCAACAAATAAATTGATTTATAGATCGTGTATATTACAGTGTGAGTTAGATTTTTTCGGGAATTGGGGGATTGATTTCTGATTATTTATTTATATATTCATTAATTGTTCTAATGAAAATGAGTTAAGGCCTACAAAAAAATTATAATAGGTTCATTACTTGTGGTTTTGTTTGTTCTTTTCTTCCCCATTTCTTTATTCATCCCAGATGATTTCCTTTGTCCTGCGGTTCAATAAATATTGGTAAATTGAATGCTGTGAACCCATTTATTTGCACAAAGATTCAATATTATATAACTAATATTATTATCATTTGAGGATAATGTGATGATGGAATCAATAGTGGATCAGATGGATTTGGGATACCTGATTTGTGTTCTTTGGTGCACGAAAATGGATGTCATGTGAGCCTGTTTTCTAAACGGATTCATGTTTCGGATCCCAATGTTCGATAAAAACAAGGTCATCCAACCATAGATTTATGTTTTATATTAAGGTGTGTGGATTGATCGATGGATGGAGTCATGGGAGAATATGTATAATCTAGAACTAGATTTCTGGAAAATTCCCTAACACACAGTGTGTAATCTGTTATTACATGGCATACAGGACCCTTGTGTAGTGATTAGGGTTTCTACAGTGAAGATAAATATCACACAGTGTGTGACCCTTCTCTGGAATCTTAGCATGTACCTTGAAGGTTACACGTACATGACCAAGAGTACATGGGAATGGGAACATCATGTACTCCAACATGGACACTTCCAGGCTAGGTGTACATGGGCATAACCATGTACTGGGACATGGGAAGAAGTACATGAGGATAGGCATGCTGTGTACTTTAACACAGGCATAAGAACATGCCGTTTCCATAGGCAGGTTCTGGGTGATTAAGAGACACACCATGCACTACTAGTACATGTTATATATTCCTTCAAAGTTGGGTTAGAGCCCTTTTCCTCTGCATCTTGCACAAGTTTCATTAGGGTACATTCCCTATATCCATCACTTAAGGGTTTGTATGGAATAACATCCTACACATTGGATAATTATCCCTTAAGTAGGACTTATTAGATAGAGTTGTTAGGATCCTTCGATGAGGCACAAAGTGAGATCCACTATCATGTTTCTTCCCAATGTGGAGTTTTTGGTATCTTCATGACCAACACTACATGGGTACCAATCCTATACTTAGAAGGTTCTACCTAATTGAGTTGTTTGTAAACCCCATATCCTTGGATGTGATCCTCATATCTGCATCATATCACTTCATAATTCCAACATATACTTCCTATGTTGAGACCCGATGAGCACAACCTCTCAGACAGATTTCATTTTTTCCATCTAACTTGTTGAGTGTGTTCTCCTAGTCAAGTACTATGCCATACCTTTGAGAAGGAATCCTAGGATGTAATTATGGTTGTTACTTTACCTTGAGACTATGTGTCTTTGTTGAGTATATTTGTACATTCTTATTATATGTGTTGTAGAAATATACCAGTGTCGATCTAATTATTATTCATGTTTTTATATGATTTGTGGTTTTGGGGTATCCTACTGGGTATTATTATACTCACCCCTTCATGAGATTTTCACGCATGTGCCATGTCTTGTGCATATGATCAACCTTTTGATAGAGTCCTAGAGGGACCAGGACCAGGAGGGGATTAATGAGCCTGATAGAATGAGGTGTATTCCTATAGTTATATTAACAACATTACCCATCTATACTTTTAGGTTGGACTTGTTTTCAATTTTTTTTGGGATTTTATTTGGAACTATTTACTTTCCAGTGCTTGTTTTCATACTATGGTAGTGGGATTTAGATGTATTAATGCATGGTTTATCAATTTTTTTACATTTCATAATTATATGGGATTTGAGATGTGTGCATGTGTACATGTAATTTAGGCTAAGGCCTCCCATTTTAGTGATATTCCTACTCAACGCTAGTCGCCACCCCTAGCATATTGAAGGTAGGCTTGGGGAGTTGTGGAATGGGCCCCATTGTGATGGGTTGTGAAATTTAAAATAATAGTAAACCTATGAAACATTTTATTAATCATTTATTCTTCACCCATTTTGAAATATTAATATTCAGCTCTAAGTGTAATGACCCACATATTTATAGGTCATTATTTTGAGATGGAATTTGAATTTTTCATCTCATGGGTAGTTCATTTTTATGACCTGGACTTGTAATGGTATTTTGAAAATTTAAAAATCCATAAATGTTTTTTTTGGGTGTGTTTTGGGGGTTGGTGGATGACCTGGGGGTTCAAGTGAGAATCAGAGGAAATATGTGAGGTTGGGCCATTTTAAAATAGTAGCAATAGATAGTTCATGCAATGAGACATAGGTTTATTTCATGAATGTTTGGGATAGAGGTAGAGGCCCTTTGACTCAAATGGTTCACGACATGCACTAGAGGTTAATTCTGTGAAAGGGATGCTGTCTATTTTTTTTAAAATAATAGGGGGGTGTCAAACCACCCCTATTTTTGGCTAGTCGTACATGTGGGGAGGGTTGTTAGGCCAATGCCTCCCCTTATTCACCCTTTATTTGGGGTGTTTTCAAGTTCAATTTCATATCAATTCTGGGTAAGTACCTCCTCTTCTATCATCTTGTTTTTGTTTTCATGCACCCACCCTGATTTCATGAGATTTCATTTAGGGTTTTGGTTTTGATTTCATTGGAGCATGGTGAAATCAACCAAGGAGGATAGTGATTTTTCTCAACTTGCATAGAGGAGGGCCATAAATGATGCATGCATGCCAATTTGTTCCATTTCAGTAAAGGTACATCTACATATAACTTTTACTAGGGTTTTAGTGATTCTAATAGAAATTGGCTATTAGAATGGGTGTTTAAATCAGGGCTTTATTATAGATTAGGTCTTGGTGCATGTTAGGAGTGTACCATACCCCATTGTTGGAGGTTCCGATGAGTGTATGGTGACCAATGAGTTTTTATGCAATTATTACTATTTAATTAATTTTGAATAATTAATTATAATTTATTATAATTAATTATGTGTGATTTTTGGCATGATATAGGTTCCTAGAAGCATAGATGAATCTCAGTGGGATTGGATAAGCCTCGATGGAGTTAGATGAGGGGTTAACTCTATGTTCTTGGTAAGTAGACAATATAATACAAAACAATATGTTTGTTTATGCATGATAATGTGTGATTTTATACCGGATGGGGTTTATAAATAAGGACTGGGGATTGATGGGTACCTGGGTAGATGGAATAGATTGGAGCTGAGCCTCCTATGCTTGAATTAAGAACTCTTAAGAACTTAGGTGAACTTGGGTTCACCCAATGACTATGTCTCCAAAGGGAGAGGGATTTATATGATTTTTATAGATACCTATATGTGGTTATGGGATATTACATGAGATGAAAAATGTATTAGGTTGGGTTCATAGGGATATTGGGTAGGCATGAGAGGCTTGGGGATGAGTGTTGATGTGCAAGATGACCAGGCATATCATGAGTGTCTTGGAACTCCATCCCAAGGTCAGAGGTGAGTCTTGGTGTGTGAAGTGAGTGGGGAATTACTTCAGGACTTAGAATATGTGATATATAGGGGTTTCTTATGGGTGAATATTTGAGGGATCTCCTTGAGGAGATGTGTGATGAGATTCAATGTGGGTTGAGGGTTTGTTTGGGAATCGACATCAGGTTTCCAAGGGGGTTTAGGTTAGAAATTAGGCCCCATCTATTAATTATATGGTTAAGTAGAATATAATGTATTGGGATGGTTTCTCTATATCTAGACCAAGAGTGATGGCGGCTTAAGTGAGGTTAGATCAGACCTTAGGGTCTGGTTCAAATGATCCTATAAGCTATGATGTCACCAAAGGGTGATACATGGGATATGTTACCAATGAGAAGAGGATATGATAGGTTTGGAGGACCCAATGTATGTCTTTATGAGTGAGTTGATACATTTCATAATGGGGGTCTAGTACTTGAGATACTATCACCCTAGGATTAACTAGTGAGGAACGTGATAACCCACAGGTCCTACTTGTGTTGCATGTTCCTATTAGACCTTTTCATGAGAGTCTTGTATTGGTGTGATTGGTGTAACCTCCCTATATCCTATGGGATGGTTTTACATGTTTTTTATCTCCATATAATCTATGAGTATGGGTCAATATGTTGATGTTACCTCCTTAGAGTCTACAATAATGGGTTAGTATGCATGAATGGATCTTGTCGTGAAAGGCTTAAGTTGAGGACTACATTGGGGTCTAATTTTTTGTATTAGGTGGAACTTTTATTAGTATTATTGGGTCAAGTATCACCCATGAGAAATATGGGTTGTTACATTATTTGATATGATACTAATAGACTGTTCTATGAGAGAGAAGATAATGGTTTGATATATGGACGCATGACCATGCCTTGTTCCTTCAGGTAGCAAGTAGAGGTTTGGATGCTGCCCAAACAAGAGTATTTGGGTTTGGGATGGGAATAAATTATGATTCCATGAGGCTATTATTGTATTCCATGATATAATCAAATTAGGCATGGTTAGGTTTTAGGGTGTCTTGGTTATCACCCAATAACCTGATGGGAATGCATATCTCATCGAGTTCCATGGTGGCCTGGTTAGCGCATGGAGACCAGGTGAGTATGTTTATTTATGTTCTTTATTTTCCTCATTAATACACAAAAATATGATGAAATATATTATGGTTAATTTGCGAGACCCTACTGAGTTATATGCTCACACCTTGCACTGGTATCTCGGTGCATGTGTAAACCTTATGTTTGTTTTTAGGCTAGAGCATGGTACCTGCAATGGATTGGGTTAGGACAAATAAAGGGTATCATAATTTTAGGATAAGTAATAAGTAATATATTATGTCCATTTTTCATGAGTTTTATTTTGGTTTATTTTGTATTTGGGATCAGAAAATTGGGTCATTAATGTGTATTTTGTATGAAAACATCGTGAATGTGATTGATTGTTTATTTATTATATACACTATGATGTGTATGATATTTGTTTATTTCTATTATATTTTATGACTCTAATTTGAGGGAATAGTCTTCCCATTATATAAATTAGACTCTCATTATTAGTTGGAAGCCTCTAGTATATGGGGAGGCGCACCTAAGTTCCTGTGATTTCTTTGGCCCAAGCACTGATGAGTGGACCGAGGCGGGGTGTTAAAAAATGGTATCAAAGCTATATCTATTTTATTATCTCAATATTTATGGAGATAATATACAAGTGGTATAGGAATGTGTAAAATATTATTATGGATATCATACTGTTGCATCCAGAACACCTATTTCAGTAGGAAGTCTAGGTTACCAGGGGCATGGGATTTTTGTTTTTGGTATTCAAAGTTACAATTTTATTATCTTGACTTGGGAAACACACCTAGATATGGATTTATGTTTTATGGGTTTTTTTATCTTTGCATATTGTGAAGAGGACAATGTAAATGCATCATATTAGGCACATAGGATTGACATGACATATGTGTTCTTGTCTATGGTTCTTTTTTGATGACAGATTTAGTTTATTGAAGTTTCAATTAGAACTTATATAGTGTTTTTCTATATAACTTTTTGATTCCATTATACTCTATAGGACCATAGTGTATTTCAATTTTATGGCAGGTCATGTGGATCTTATGGTATAAGGTTATCTGATGATGGAAATACAATCCATTCATTAAGGGATGTATGGAGACCCATCATGGGTTAGTGAGGGAATTGATGCCTTGATAATGACTTGATAAATGATTGATATTCCCAAGAGTTGATATGAGGATGTGAATGTGTTTCCCTAAGAATTATGGCCACTTTTGGATTTTTGGGATGTTAGTTTAGTTATTTAAAGTATAAAAAAACCAATATGAAATTTTTCTATATATCTTATTGGTGAAATACTACTTAATCAAAATGGGTATATAAGGAAATTTATATGAATGAATTAGACTTTGGAGGTTTTAAGAGCTTAAATAATTTATGACATCAAGGTTGGTTTTGAGGGTGGGACTAATCAATTTATTATCCTAGCTGTTTCTGGATGTTCTTTTAGTGGTGTGGTGGGAGAACAAGTATACACTCATGAATTTTGGAATGACACCCATGTTTCAGGTGATCATGAGGTTATCCATGACATGAGTGATATACCTTGGGTTGTGTGGTGTGACCGACATGCATGTGAGGCATGTTTAGTAGGTCAGGTGCATGTGCCTAGATTATTTGTAACGTGACTCATGGGAGTGTGAGTCGGGTTGTATGATTGGGTTTCATGAGAGAATGTGGCCGATGGGTGTGGTTGAGACTAGGGTAGGTAATGAGCAAGAATCTAGGATAGGGTTCTTAATGGATCAATTTAACTTGGTGGAGAGTGAGTATTGGTCAGGATTTTTAGTGAAAATTCTCATTGTATGAGGGAAGGTGTGCATTGGGTATGCTTAGTGTCTAGTTGGGTTATGGACTGATGAACGATCCATGTGTAGCTCCACTAAATTTTTTCAGGTTTTGGATAAACTCGAGAAGTTCTATGGTATTAGTGTGTCAGTGAGGCACATGCGGTCATGGAGGCCCCAGAATCGGTGTGCTAAGATATATCACTCGATGATGATAGATGAAATTTATAATGAATTGGGGTTCCATGACATGATTGATCCAGGTTGGTCCTTGAAAGGTATTGTCAAGGAGGTATGCTAATAGGATATGTTTGGGTTAGTTCTTGATGAGTAGTGTAAGGTAATCCATATGGAGGGGAGCACACCATTGGCCGTTGGAGGACATAATCCTTGTTGTGAGTGAATTTTTGAATGTTGTGGATATAGTTTGTTGTATTATGGTAACGAGTTCTAGTTTTTGTTTGGTTTTAGTGCTCTGGTATGAATCGTTCAGCCATATCCAGTGATTATGTGCGATAATGGAAGGATCATGGGTTGCAGATATTAATGTTTGGTTCGACGAGTGATGATAATGATTCTCATACAGTGGTGAGTATCATATCGATCATCGGTAAATGAACTTCATGCTATAAGGGTTGTGGATACAGTGAGACAAAATAGTGTATGGTTGAGGTGACATTGGGGCAACTAACCATTTTTCTTGTATAAATTTAGATTCAATGAGATAAGAACCACATTGGGGCTATTCTTTGGGACATGGTTGAGGTAGTTCGGGAATCAGACTGGGAGTTTTGGAGAAAATTTGGTGTATCTGGGATTGGTGTTTATAGTTACACAACATAATCATGTTGGGAATTATTAATAGAGAATTATTTAACAAGGTTGGTTGGGAGATGTGGTACGAGTATTACCATGGATTATCGAGGAAGTAAAGCATTATGGTGGGGAGTTTGTAATGACCCGCAAATTTTTGGGTCATTGTTTTGAGATAGAATTTTTTTTCCATATGGTGGGTGATTTTTTTTGATAATTGAGACTCAAAATTGTATTTTGAGAGTTTTAATGTCCATAAATGGTGTTTTTGGATGTGTTTTTTGGGTTGGTGAATGACCTAAGGGTTTGGCAGAGAATCAGAGGAAAGATGAGAGGTCGGGCTACTACAAAACAACAACAACAAATCATTGATGGTGTGAACCTATGGTTAATTCCATGAAAGTTTTGGATAGAGTGAGAGATCCTATTACTTTAATGGTTCATGGTGTAAACCATAGGTTCATTCCATGGAAGGGGTGATGATATTTTAAAAAAATAAATAAAAGGGGGGTTAATCCCCCTTGTTTTAGGTTAGACACACATGTAGGGATGGACATTTGGTTGGTGCCTCTAAATTTATTATACCCCCTTGATTTAGGGTGATTCTAGGTGATATTTCATGGTGATTTCATGTAAGTCTCTCCTCTTAATCCCTCTTGTTTTGGTTTTCATTCACCCACCCGAATTTTGTTTGATTTCATTTCGGGTTTCAGTGTTGATTACACTAGAGCATGGTGGAATCAACCGAGGAAGATAGGGATTTTTCTCAAATTGTGTGGAGGAGGACTCAAGACACTTTCTACATGTTGTTGAATAAAATTTCAGAAACATTATGCCACTATATGATTTTTACAAGTGTTTCAATGATTTTGGGAGAAATTGACTATTGGAATGAGAGTTTAAATTGGGACTTTCTTGTATCTTAGGTCTGGTTGTATTTTGGGAGTGGATTGCACACCATTGATCAAGGTTCCATTGAGAAAATGATGCTTGATGGGTTTTAGGAAATTATTCCTATTTAATTAATTTTGAATAATTAATTATAATTTCTTATAATTAATTATGTGTGATATTTGGTGTGAGACTGATTCTTAGGAGCATGATGGTCATGGATAGGGCTCAGTGGATCTCAGTGAGTGGTTAACTCTGTGTTCTAAGTAGGTGTCCCATATAATAAAAAAACATATGTTTGTTTATGCATGATATTTCATGCCTGAATACTGCATGGGGTTAAAGAACTAGTTTTAGACATTGATGGGTCCCTAGGTATATAGAGTAGGAGGGCGTTGGGCCTCCTATACTTGATTTAAGTTATATTAAGCACTTGGATAAACTTGGAGTCACCTGAAGACTATCTATCCAAGGGTTAAGGGATTTTGATGAGTTTTATAAAAACCTAAAGGAGGTCCTAGGAAGTGATATGATATGTATAATGTCCTGGGTTGGGTTCCTAGGGCTAGCAGGCAGGCATGAGAAGATTATAGCTGATTGTTGATGGGAAAGATGATCAAAAATCTCATGAGTGGCTAGGAACTCCCTCCTAAGGTCATAGGTGAGTTTTGGTGTGTTAATTGAGTGGATAAGTCCATCAATACTTGGAATATGTAATATATATGGGTGTCCTCTGGGTGATGATTTGAGGGATCTCTTATAGGAGATGTGTTATGAGACCCAATGTGGGTTGAGGGTTTGTTTGGGACTTGGAATTAGGCTTCAAAGGGGATTTTGGTTTTGAATTAGAACACACCTATTGAGGCCATGGTTAGGTAGAATGAGATGTCTTGGTATGGTCCCTAGATAGAAATTCTATGAGTGATGAGGGTTTTATCATAGTTAGACTAGACCTTGGGGTATGGGTCAGATGAGACTACAAGTTGTATTATCACCAAAGAGCGATAGAGGGGAAGTGGAACCAATGATAAGAGACTATGATGTGTTTAGAGGACCCAGTGGATACCCTAATGAGTGAGTTGAGACAATTCATTTTGAGGGGATGGGTCTCAAGAGACTAGTTCCATGGGATCAGTTAGTGAGCTATGTGATGGTATATGAGACCTGTGCATGTTTCATGTTCCTGTTGGAAATTTCCATTAGAGTCTTGGATCCGTGTGCTTGTTGTGACCTCCCCAAAGTCTATAGGTATTGGTCAGTGTGCATGAATGGACCTTTCCATTAGAGGCTTGGGTTGAGGACTGCCCTGGGTGATGGGTCATGTTCTAGGTGGAACTTACTTTAGCAGGATTAGGTTGAGGATATCCTATGAGAGGGATAAGTCATGGAATGATGTGAAAGAATATTGATGGACCCTATCTTGAGTTAGATGGTAATGGGTTGAGATATGAATGCATGACCGTACCCTATTACTATGAGTATCAGATAGAGGTTTGGACACTTTCCTATCCTAAGTCTTCTGGTATAGGTCGAGCATCAATTATGGTGGTATGAGGCTATGATTGTATTATATAATGGCACTGAAGTTGGTATGGTAAGGTGTAATAGTGTCTTGGTTAACACCCAATATCTTGATGGTCATGTGAATCTCACTAAGTGCCATGGTGTCCTAGTTAGCATACGAGGACCCAACAAACATGTTTATTTATGTTGTTTATTTTCCTAATGAATATACACACATATGATGATGTATATTATAAGTATTTGGTTATACCCTAATGAGTTATATTCTCACACCTTGAATAAGAAATTTGGTGCATATGTAGACCTTATGTTTTCTTTTAGGTTAGATCATGAGACAAGCAGTGGATCAGGCTAGGATAACTTGAGGGAATTAGGAGTTCAGAATGAGGCTTGGAGATGGTAATAGGGTTGGTGTGTGAGAGTTTTATTTTGGTCTATTTTACATATGGGATTGTCTCAATGATAGACTAGCGTGTGTTTTGTATGAAAACATCATGTGTGTGATTGGTTGTTTATTTATTCTCTGTACTCTGATGTTTATAATGTTTAGTCATTTCTGCTAATTGTATAACTTTGATATGAGGGAATAGTCTTTCCATTGTATGGATTATGACCTCACCACTAGTTGAAAGCTTATGTAGTATAGGGAGGTATTCTTAAGGTCCCTTTATGTCTCCAATTAGGTTATTGATGAGTGTCCTAGGGTAGGTCATTACACTAAACATCCCAATATTAGTTCTCTTTAATTTATCAAATCCATAATGAGTAACCTTTAATATCCTATAAATATCATGTTCAATTTTAATTTTCATGATATGAATAAATATATTTCTTCCAATTTCATAATATAAAATATTCATTTCCTTGTAGTTTAAGACATCAGTAAGAGTATCATTACCCATAAAAGTTTCTAGCATAATTTCAGGCAACTTGTTGGTTTTTAATGTTAGGATCCAGTGATCAATGCTTAGATACTTAATATAATCTTTCATACTTTCTTTCAAATAACTATAATCAGTACCATCAAAAAATTATAGTCCCTGAGGAATCCATCAGTCATTATAACTTGTTCCTGTTATCTCTAATTGATCTTCTCCTTAGGTGGTAAAGTATAAGATTTAGTTAGCAATGAAAGACATATATAAGAAAAATATAATAATCCTTATAAGGTCTAAGATATGATACCAATTGTTTTTCTCAAATAGCTAGATGGATGAATGATAAAGATGGGGGGGGGGTGAATTGAACAATTTATAAATTTTAAATAAATTATCAAAGTTAAATTAATTTGGTATCATAAAATAAAAATAAAGATCATAAGATTTTTTTATAGCTGTTTGATTGAAAATGATCCTACATCTACTCTTCACACTATTAATGTGAAAGTATGGCACCCACTATAAAGTTAATTGAATTTTTAAGGGGAGTCACAACCCATTACAACTGACTTTTTCACACTTGGAGTCACAATCCATTACAACTGACTTTTTCACACTTGGAGTCAAAACCTAATTTAACCCACATTTTTCTACCTAGAGGCATGACCTGAACAGTTCCTACCTTTTTCTACATGATTGAAAACCCCTAGCCTACCTTTTTATACCTAGAGGAAAAACCCAATACCTACTTATTGATGGATAGTATAACCCAACTCTAAGTTCCTACTTTTTAATTTAAAAACATAAACAAAAATTTATACACACAAAAAGATAGAAAGATACAGTTCCAAAAAAACTATACTTTAAACAATGAATATCTAAATGTTGAGGAAAAATTGATCATGATTTGGGATTAGTATAATGTTGAACATTTAATCCCAATAAATATGATCTTAGTAGTAGTGATCACAAATGTGAATAGTGATTTCTTTTAATTTTTCACACTACATTGTTCATGTGATCTCATCCAACTCATGTATCCTTGACACCTCGATTCATTATACTAGTTCTATCAAAATATTTTTATATAGTTTATTTATGCAATAAAACTTCAAAAAATTTCATGGTTTCATAGAAACTTCAAATGCTTCATCCAATGTAGTTCTAATTTTCCAAAGTATAGTCATGTATGTGAAATAAAAAAACTACTTTAAAGTTGTTCAAATTATTTTGATCAAATATCTAAGACTATGCATCATAAGTTTCTAATATTTTTCACTTATTTTTATTCCTTATATGAGTAGTAAAAATATTCACATGGATTCTCTTTAATTTTCTTTAAAAATATGCTAAATAAAAACATCCCATACAATAAGTTTGTTAAAAAATGAATCAATAATTAATTATAGTAATAAATAAACAAACTAATAATGATTTAATCATGTGAATATTTCCCATAATCTATGAACAATTACTTTATTTGAAATATCCATCCACATTCAAATTAAAAATATATATATAAATAATAGTAAATAAAATAAAAAATAGAAAATAATAATACTGAAAATGCATAGGAATGGAAAATTTTCTAAGTCCTACTTGCATATGATATATTTTTGTTTCTATGTATGTTTAATTTCATCCTATGTATGAGTCATTTGATTTTTGAATATGGGTTATCTCAGTTCTATTTAAGTATCATTCCACACTTGTTAAATTTTTTGCTTTCATATGAGTCAATCAGACATGAATACAAGTCATTCTTAACTCAACGTATGAGTCAATCTAACTATGAAAATGAGTCATTCTGACTCTACATATGAGTCATTATAACTCTGCATATGAGTCATTCTGACTTTGCATATGGTTCATTTTATAGTTTTCATATGAATCATTTTAAACTTAATTTTTTTTATAAAATAGAATTTGTAAATATGATTCAACACTTAGAAAAATTTCATTTAATTACTTCAGTGTGTAAGTCATTACTTAACTCATACTAAAGTTAAATTTTTTCCAAAATTAGTTCATAAGACACAAAAAAAATGTGAAGAGATTTATGAAAATAATTAAATGATAATAAATTAATGATCAACCATTATTTTCCTTTATAATTAGTACAAGATTCAAAAATAATATTGAAGGGAATAAAGTAAGGATTTTCTGATTTATAAAAACATAAAAAAATTAATGTGTTTTCAGTCATCAAAACACGATTTAAATTAAGTGGAAAGGTGACACTAAATACAAATATCATTTATAAAACCTATCAATACATAAGGAACTATACCATCAAACACATTCATTGATCTACCTACTTCAACTCATATCAGAATATGATGATATTCCCATAGCCTGAACATACCTGATACAACATCCTAACCTAGAATCCACTTAACCCATGCCTTGAGCTAGTGGATCAAATGGCCTCAAGAACACCTCCCCATATGCTAGAGTCCTCTAACTACCAGTGAGTTTCTAAGGCAGTATAGTGGGGAGACTATAACCTCATATCCAAGTGGCACAATGGATAAAATAAATAAACATACAACAATAGAATCAGATATAAACAAACACTATAACAACATGACTAGTAACCCGCTGTAGCAGAAGTATATATAAACCGAATGGCACAGTAGAAACAATATGATAAATATGTATGGAAGCATAAATAAGAAACTTTAATAATAATCAAAATACCAATGGATAATTCATATACATGATGATTTCATGGAATGCTAATATACAAAATAGGGGTACAAGGGATAGGAATATACAACATGCTATACAAAAATTCAAAAAGGACAAAATAATTCTCCACTAGAATCTCTAGAATAAGCTCAATCCTCTATTCCCATGATCCAATAATAATCTAGATATAACAAGTATCTATAATAGGGTGTTTTCCATTATCCATACTTGTAGATATGTAATCTACTTGGGTACTAAAGGTGGCCTGAGTAGGGTGTGAGATAAAATCTCAGTAGGCCACCACTAATGGTTTCTAGAAATAATACAACCCATTCACATATCAATAGTAATGTTTAGGTATAAGAATATTTAAAAAATCTAAATAAATAAATTCCATATGGATTAGTTTCCTATAGGACACCTAGCTGGCTCTACCTACTTCGACATATGCTAGTAGAAGTCTGATCAGTAACCATATATATATATATAGTAATAATATATAGTATAGTAATATAATATATCCACCTATATGAACTAAGTATTTGAGGATGTAAGTGTTGAGTCAATAATGTTTTCCTTATGACTTTTCCATTCCTTCATGTTTGGGGGAGATTGTTAAGTCAATAAGGTTTCCTTATGACTTTACCATTCCTTATTTTTTTGAAAATCACAAACACCTTATTTCAAGGCAAAACTATTTTTACCCCTTGTTTTACTTATATAAGGAAAATTTCCTTCCCCATGGAAATTTATCCTTACCATTTCCTCATTGTTCATATCATAGTTTTTCTAAGTGTAAAATTTGGTTTGAAACCAAAACCTCAGAATCTTATAAGTTACTAGATATGAAGAATTATGTTTTAGGATCTGAATTCTGATTACGAATTCTAGATACGAAATCTTCTAAGTTCTGACTCCGAATTCTGATTACGAATTCTGGATACGAACTCTTTTGAGTTTTGACTTTGAATTCTGATTACGAATTCTGGATACGAACTCTTCTGAGTTCTGACTCCGAATTCTGAATACGAATTCTAGTTACAAACTATTCAGAGTTCTGACTCCGAGTCCTCATAATTATGACTCTGAACTATTTTGAGTTCTGACTCCAAGTTCTCAGAATTCTGACTCCGAACTTTGAGAGTTCTGACTCCGAATTCCAATAAACTCTAACTCCAAACTCCTAGGAACTCAGACTTAGAACTTTGTCAGTTTAGGTTCCCAATTCCTAGAAAATAGAATCCAAATATCCTTATAGACTCCGAATTCATATTCAGTTAGACTCCAAAATTTCACTTTCTTACATTCTGAATATTGAATTTTAGTTATGTTACCATATTTTTGCTTACACTTCTAAAATGATGTCGTGCATTCAGTTACTCATTAACCATTTTTTGAGTTACACGTGTATAGGTCCCTCCGAAATTCAAGGAAGAAAATGACCGTTGGAGGAGGGAGCTGACCGTTGGAGCTGTGCCTATAAATAAGAGCTCATTTAAAAAGAGAAGAGGAACTTTGGAAAGAGATCTTTGACAAAGTGCTGTTGAAGTTATTTCTAGAGAGAGAGGCTCTTATACACTCTTAGGTTTCATGTAGAATGTTTTTAACTACTTTTTAAAACTTTTCTTCGTGCAGATTTTCTTAGTGAAGAGGTTCGATTTCCTTAAAATTAGAGACTTCGGGTTGTAAAGTCAGAGGTGCCGATTTCCTTACAAATCAAGGGCTTGTGGGGATAGTAAGACGAATACTGATCTTTGGATTGAGGTATTACCTGGGTTTGGGTAAGATATACTTTCTTGAAAGTATAAATCAAGGGACCTTTTATCCAGGGTTGTTGGATACCCTCCTCTTTGGCTTAAAAGAGTTTACTACTTGTTAAATGTAGTATTACTACTTTGTTTTCTGCTGTGTTTTTTAGTTGTTGAGGAAAGTATAACTTTCATATACTTCCTTAAACTTGTACTCTAAATATATAGGAATCTATATGCTTTAATTTATAATCTTAGTTGGTGTAAACTTTTGTTAAGTTTCATTTTCAGAATCACTTTTCCAGAATCAAGCAAGTTAATAGAGCTTAGAGGTGTTGTGAATTTTGGTTATTCAAAATTTCCTTAAGGATTTTTTAAGTATACAATTCACCCCCCTCTTGTATTTAAGCACCTCATTAGTATCATATAGATCTACATTTGGTATTATAGAGTATATCATACTCACATACCATTTCAACAATAAAGGGGATATTATTATTCAATTTATCGAAACACAAGATCAACTTGTTGATATTTTCACAAAATATTTACCCTCCGATAGATTTGAATACATTAAACAGAAGTTAGGAATGATAACTATAAGGTAATATTCCTTATTAACTTCTTGTTGAAACCAATCTCCTTACAGTAATAAACTCCTTTTCATAGGGGGAGTACATTTTCTTTGATGTTTTCAAAAAATTTTGTAATGAAATTTTCAAAAAATTTCATAATGAAGTTTTTAAATTTTTTTTAATGAAGTTTTCAAAAAAATTTGTAATTAAGTTTTCAAAATTTTGTTTAATGAAGTTTTCAAGATTTTTCATAATGAAGTTTTCAAAATTTTTCGTAATGAAGTTTTCAAATTTTTTTGTAATGAATTTTTCAAAATTTTTCATAATGAAATCTTTCATAGTCAGTTTTGTTTCAATTTTTTTTTCATAGTTAGTTTTTCATAATGAAAATTTCAGTACTCAAATATTTCGTAATGAAGTTCTTTTTCGTAGTCAAATTTTCAGAATCAAAAGTTCTTCAAGGAAGAATTTCCTACTATGAATAATCTTCCAGGAAATCCGAAAGGTATGTTTCCTTTCTTTAGTTTTCATAATCACTTTTTACTTGCTGTTAGTTTCTTTTGTTTTTAAAATTTCTCGGATTCTAGTTTCCTTAAATCCTAATGTTTTCCTTTAAAAACATCAAAATATTGGATCCTACCAAATTTTCCTTGCGGCTATCATTTCAACCGTCAAATCTGATTAGAAGAATTTTCAGCCATTGGATTGAAATGGGAAGATAAACTGTTGCTTCAACACCTATAAAAGGGGACCCCTGATGGTTTTCCCGCATTAGTTTTCAAAGATTTTGCATATCTAAGTGCTTCCCAACTTCAAAACCCCGTTCTGGATTTTTAATGTTTTCTCAAGTCTGAATGTCTGCTGAAATTCCTTCTCAAGATATGTCTTTTGTCAAGCCAATTTCAAAGTGGAAAATATACAGTGAGAGGTTGGTGCATCCAAAATTTTTCAATAAGTATGACTCTATTATTTCAAAGAATATCAGACTTAATGGGTGGGAGGGTGTATCCATTTCGAAGACAGAAGCTCAGGATGTTGTGTATCCGGATCTACTCATAGAATTTTATGAATCATATTGTTTTTTCAAGGAAGATGGCAGAGAAAAATTTTCCTTCAAGAGTTATGGTAAAACTTATGCACTCTCTTACACCAAGGCTGCTAGCTTGGTAGGGATGTCCTATGATGGGGAAGTTGAGTTTTGTTCCCACAAGCTGCCAGAGGTTCAAGGAAGTTTCGTAAATGTGAAGGCTATAGAATGCCTTGGACTTACTGATGTCAATACTGTAAAAATTTCTCACTTGTCTACCAACAATTGGATCTTACAGCTATGGGTTCAGGGTTTCATCGTACTGAGAAAGGGTGACAAGGAAACTATTAAGAAAAGTGACATGTACATCTTGGATTTTTTGGTAAACCTAAGGAAAATCAACCTGATGAAGCATATTCTCATTACGATAGAGAATATAAAGAATGGGAATTTGAGAGTACAGATAATTATGTATCCTTCCCTACTCTCCAAGCTCATTGTTCGGTGTCTTGAATCATTCAAGATTCCTTGTAGTTCTAAGATGAGGAATTGAAAAGTGATGCTACTAAGTGATGTTACCCTGAAGAGAATGAATATTGGGTTTTCTAAGGAATCTAGAGAGTTTTATGATCTACTAGTTGAAGAAGTAGAGACCGTTCCAAAAAAATGCATAAGAGGTTGAACCATCAAAGAAGGATGGAAATAAGAGAAAGTTGAAGGAAGTGGTAGAAGAAGGAAAAATCCCAGAAGCCAAAGGAACCCAATCCGAACCTCCAAATCCCAAGAAACAGAAAGCTTTTTTGGATGAGTTCGTAGTCAAATGGAGGGAGGATAAGAAAAATAAGAAAGAAGGGGAGCCATAGTTTGGTCTAGATCATGCAGAGGCCAAAGCACTGAAAGAGAAAGATGCTGAAGAGCTTGAGAAGAAATCCAAATATAAAAATCTCAAGAAGAATTTGTCGGAGGCAAATATTGTGCAATCTCTTTTGAAGGCTACTGAATTAGCATCTGAGAACATTCCCGTACTGAAATCCTTCCTAGTTGAACCATTACCTGACACACCGGGGAAAAAGTTTATGACTCCGGAAAAAGCACAAGAGAAGGTTTTTGAATAGATAGAAGTTGTGGAAGAAGTGCAAGAAAAGGAAGAAATTTGTATTCGCACTGATGATCTAATTAAGCAAGTTGAAGATTATCATGAAAAGGAAAGTGCTTCTAAAAAATTTTCAATCTAGACTTCTCAAGCCGGATCTCCAAAACTTTCTACTCCTAGAATTGATGAGAAGGAAGAAGATGAAGTTAATAGGACTACTGAGGAAGAGAGTTATGCCCATGACTTCATTCAACCGGAAGAGATTGAGGAAGGATCCAAAAAAGAAAAAGTTGATGGAGACAAGATTGTGCAGTTGTCTGGAAGTGAGCATGAGTCTCCAGATGAAGAGGATATTCCGAGAACCAATAAGAGAAAAAGTGGTTGTTGATACCCCAACAAAATAAATTTTGAGGAAGAAGAAAGATGGTGGAACCTCTAAGAGGAAGCTGGTTGAGCTAGAGTAAGAACCATCACCAAGAAAAATGTCAGATTCAAAATCATCAGCTTTAGGACATGATTTTGTTATTCAGTCCCTGAAGAAGCTAGTGGACACCATTCCAATCTTTCTATCACTTGAATCTAGATGCCAGATGATCCAGCATAGCATGAATCATAAATCAGACTCTATATCCATGGTGATGGATAGGTGTGTAAAGATTGAGGCCAAACACATGAAATTTATTATCAACTATGAAGCCCACAGAAAATCTTGCAAGAAAGTGACCAGCTGGTCGAGGAAGGTTGTTGAATATTTGAGAGAGCTTGATCAATTTCAAGATGATTTTAACGAATATTTTGATACTGAAGACACCAAAATCAAGGATCTTACAAATATATTTTAGGAAAATCTAAATCTTTAATAGAATACTTAGATTCAGGATGTCAAAGATCTGAATGGGAAGTTGAATTATGTTGTCCAAAGTTGGAAAATAGAAAGGGATCTCTGGATTCATATTGAAGAAAAGCTAGTGAAGAAAGATGACTTGCTAAAGGCTCAGGTAGAGGTTCTGAAGGCTCAATATGATAGGATCAAAGCCTTAGAGAAGAAAGAATAGGAGGATCACAAAGAGATAAAGAAGCTGAAAACCATCTTGAAGAAGCTGATACCCAAGGAAAAAGAAGAAAAATAGACCCAAATATGATCTTTTGTTGTATCTGTTTTTCCTTGAACAAATTCTTCCAATCTTAATGAAATTTTGGTTGCTTGTTTTTGTCTGGATGTTAGTACAAATTTTTAAAGTACCATATTTTTTTCATTCCCTCAAACTCTTTTTGAAAATCACAAAGGGGGAGAAGGAAAGATAATTATAAGTATAAGAATAAATATCCCTAAGTAAGGGAGAGTTTATCTAAGGGGGAGTGCTCATTATAAAGATTTCCATACCCAAGATAATGAAAAATATCATTTTGTAAATCTAGAATACGATCCTTAGAGTTCCAAAGCCTAAGGGGGAGTTAGTCGTATTCACCATCATTCATATATAAAGGGAGATAAGTTTTATTTTCAAAGTCAAAGAATGTTTTACTAAGTCCTTATATTCTTTTTTTTAAGGATGTTTGTGCTTTCCAAAAAGGGGGTGATTGTTGAGTTAATAAGGTTTTCCTTATGACTTTTCCATTCATTCATGTTTGGGGGAGATTGTTAAGTCAATAAGGTTTCCTTATGACTTTACCATTCCTTCTTATTTTGAAAATCACAAACACCTTATTTCAAGGAAAAACTCTTTTTACCCCTTGTTTTACTTCTATAAGGAAAATTTCCTTCCCCAAGTAAATTTATCCTTACCATGTCCTCATTGTTCATATCATAGTTTTTCTAAGTGTAAAATTCAGTTTGAAACCAAAACCTCAGAATCTTATAAGTTCCTAGATATGAAGAATTCAGTTTTAAGATCCAAATTCTGATTACGAATTATGGATATGAACTCTTCTGAGTTCTGACTCCGAATTCTGATTACGAATTCTGGATACAAACTCTTTTGAGTTTTGACTTTGAATTCTGATTATGAATTCTAGATACAGACTCTTCTGATTTCTGACTCCGAATTCTGAATACAAATTCTGGTTACGAACTATTCAGAGTTCTGACTCCGAGTCCTCAGAATTCTGACTCCGAACTTTGAGAGTTCTGACATTGAATTCCAATGAACTCTGACTCCAAACTTTGAGAGTTCTGACTCTAAACTCCTAGGAACTCAGACTCCGAACATTGTAAGTTTAGGTTTTGAATTCCTAGAAAATAGAATCCGAATATCCTTATAGACTCTGAATTCATATTCGGTTAGTCTCCGAACTTTCACTTGCTTACATTCTGAATATTGAATTTTAGTTATGTTACCATATTTTTTCTTACACTTCTAAAATGATGTTGTGCATTTAGTTACTCATTAACCATTGTTTGAGCTACACGTGTACATGTCCCTCTAAAATTCAAGGAAGAATATGACCATTAGAGGAGGGAGCCGACCGTTAGAGCTATGCCTATAAATAAGAGGTCATTTGAAAAGAGAATAAGAACTTTTGAAAGATATCTTTGACAAAGTGATGTTGAAGTGATTTCTAGAGAGAGAGGCTCTTATAAACTCTCAGGATTCATGCAGAAAGTTTTGAACTGATTGTTCAAACTTTGATTCGTGCAGATTTTCTTAGTGCAGAGGTTCAATTTTCTTAAAATCAGAGACTTCGGGTTGTGAAGTCAGAGGTTCTGATTTCCTTACAAATCGAGGGCTTGCGAGGATATCAAGATAGATACCAATCTTCGGATTGAGGGCTTACCTAGTTTTGGGTAAGACATGCTTTATTGAAAGTATAAATCAAGAGACCTTTTATCTAGGGTTGTTGGATACCCTCCTCTTTGGGTTAAAAGAGTTTACTACTTGTAACTTGTAGTATTACTACTTTGTTTTCCATTGTGTTTTTAGTTTTTGAGGAAAGTATAACTTTCATATACTTTCTTAAACTTTTACACTAAATATATATGATTCTATATGCTTTAAGGTAGAATCTTAGTTGGTGTAAACTTTTGTTAAGTTTCATTTCCGCAATCACTTTTTTGGATTCAATCAAGTTAATAGAGCTTAGAGGTGTTGTGATTTTTGGTTATTCAAAATTTCCTTAAGGATTTTTTAAGTATACAATTCACCCCCTCTTGTATTTGAAAGTCTCATTAGTATCATATCGATCCTACATTTGGTATTATAGAGTATATCATACTCACATACCATTTCAACAGTAAGTAGGAAAATACCTGGACCTGAGGCGTAACTCAAGCGTCCATAACAAGTCTAACAAGCTACAGGCTTAAGCAAGGGCACATGCCCCGAATCTCATGGTTACTATGGGAAATCATGCTCAACACTCAAGATAGGTGGGGTGAGATGTCATGCCCAACTCCTGAAGCAAGGGAATATGGAACGTCATGCCCATCGTCTAGATACAAGTATAACAGTGAGAGACATCATGCTCAACACCCAGTGTAAGGAGAGAAACATCATGCTCAACAAGTCCCTTAACCATAATTCCACAACCCATATCAATGGAATATTCATAATAATAGTAATAAAATGAGGTATCACCTCTAATTTATCAATATCATCAAGCCCAATATGTCCAAGTGCATCACATATCATGAAATTTACTTTTTATAATTATATAACAAGAGGTGTGGCCTTTCCAACCATTTAAATCCAATATAAATAATGCATTTAATTAATCAAGACATGAAAATTAATAATCAAGGTCATTTAGAACACTTATAATGTGTTTTGGTCCATTGTAAAATTATATAAGGGAGAAAAATTCCATTTACGACCTAAGACGAACACTTAGGAGGTGTTCGGTCCATTTAAAAAAATTTAATATAATGGGGGAAATTCATTCGGAACACCCAAGGGGTGGTATTTTTGAGGTCAAAATGCTATAAGTAGTTAAAAAGGATCATCAGGAGAATATCAACATACATATAATTATTTAGAAATGAAGAAAACATTTTAAGGCAAAGTGTGGAAATGAACGAAACATGACACAATAGAGAAGCTTTGAAAACAACTCAAATTTGAGGGGAAAAAACTATACCACCTACCTTGGGACATAGATGACTCCTAATAGAATATAAAAATAATATTTTAAGTATATTAGATGAAAAAAGAAGAATAGTCCAATGACCTAAAAATAGGGCGAATGAGCTCGCACCAAAATAATGCAAGATATAGGTAGAGAAACCGTGAAAGGAAGAAATACTATTTGAGATCCTATCAAGATCTTTATAATTCTTTAGAAAACACTTTATTTTGAGTATAGATCGAAGAGTTATAAAAAATAATAGGTTAGGATTTTAGAGCACTCACAGAAGAGGGAGGAGGATTTCATCTTCTAGAAATGAGAAGGAAAAGAGTGGGGTGTGGCATTTAGGTTCATCAAGGGAAAAAATAATTTCCCCTTAAAAATAGTGGTCACATGGTTTGAATTCACAATTGGAAAAATTGTGTGCTGAACATGTGCCGCACCACTACTTAAGGAGGGGCCCCACATGGGCTAGGCACACAGTTTGCTTAACCGTGCACAAGCTGTGTGAAGCTCACTATCTCAAACCCATCTGCAACCCACATAGGGATACACCTAGGATTGCATAGTTTCAAACAAGATATGTGGACTCCTATATGCCACCAAGTTCCCCACATGGTTATGTTTCAAGGTTAATACTAACTATGTTCTAACCATCCATCCTACTCTATTTTTCCAATTATCATAGCTACGAGCTCTGAAAAAGCCTCAGACCCTCCCGAACAATTCCTTTGGCCATAGGGAACATTTACCAAGATTAAATGAAGGGTTTAAAGCAAAAAACAAATGATACATACCATGATAAAATCTAGGTTATTACAACCTCCCCTCCTTAAAGAAACTCGTCCCTAAGTTTTCTTTTTGAGGGTAAAGAGAGACCATTAGAGAATAGCTCCGGCCATTGGGCTCATATACCAGCTTCCCACTCCTAGGTCTCATTCTGTACATGGTTGTGCTACAATAACCCATGTACTAAAGGGATTTACCTGCCTCAGAGTGTCTTCATTCTCTAATACACAATATTCATTGGATACCCCCCAAAGGAAGAATCATTCTCTAACTCAACCTCATTAGGATGAAATATGTGAGACAGTTCTAGATAATACTGGTGAAGTTGATATATGTAAAATACATCATGTATAGACTGATATCTCTAAGGAAGTGCTATCTGGTAAGCCACTGGTATGATCCACTCTAGAACCTCAAATGATCTAATGAATCTTAGAGAAATATTACCTTTCCTCTGAATACATCGATGGCCCAACCTAGGTGATAATCTCAAGAAAAACCTCTCTCTAAACTCAACCTCAAGAGGTCATCAGTGTCAGTTAACATATGACTACTGTGATTGAGCTTTCAACATGTGATTTTTGATCAATTGGACTTTCTATGTAGTCTTCGGAACGAGATGCGGTCCAAGAAAAGATGCCTCCCCTATCTCTAACCATCATAGAGGTGATCAGAAAGGCCTACCATATAAGGATTCATAGGGATGCATCTGAATGGTAGCTTGAACTATATTATTTTATGTGAAATAAACTAAGGGTATGTGTTTCTACCAAGATCCTGTGAAGTCAAGGACACATGGATAGATAATTTCTTCTAACACTTGAATCTTATACTCTGTCTGTCCATCGGTTTGAGGGTGATAGGATGTGATTAGTAGAACTAGTGTACCCTAGGCCTTCTATAACCCATGATAGAACTAAGACATGAATCGAGAATCCCTATAATATATGATAGATTGTGGATCTCCATGAAGATGAACAACCTCACTGACATATTGTATCCAAATCTTGTCTACCAAGAAGGTATCTCAAATAAATAAGAAGTGTGAAACCTTCATCAAATGATCAATGAATACCCAAACGATATCGTTTCCATGATGTGATCTAGTAAAACTTGTCAAAATTTATATGGAAACATCATACAATTTACACTTGGGAATAGACAATGTATGTAAAAGTTCTAACCATCTCTGATGTTCCACCTTAACCTACTGACAGGTGTAACATCGAGTGATAAAACTAGATATCTCTCATTTCATAGTAGGCCACCAATACTGGTGATGTATGTATTGATAAATATTGGTGACACCGGGATAAAATTCACAAACCGAGGCATGGAATTTCTGTGTCATCTCCTCTCTCATGTCGCTAGGATCCAATATACCCATGAAAGCATAAAGTCTAATCCTCATCCATAGTCCAACCATAATATGTATCCTCATCCGAGATACTCTCCTATAGGAATAATCCCTTGGGATCAAATAGTTTCCTCACTCTCACCTATTCTAAAAGGGTAGAGGTCATTTCTAAGGTTGTTAGTAAATTCTAACCATGATCCTCCTAGACCTCAATATGCATCTATAAAAACAAGGCCATGAGTTTCCACTCACCACTAGACTCCTAAAATGGCTATGTATGAATCTTTTGTCTTAGAGCATTTACTACAACATTTCCTTCACCAGGTGTGCAGGAAAGATCAAAATCAAAGGATTGAAGGTACTCAAACCACCTATGTTACCTAAGATTTAGATCATACTATGTAAAGACACACTTGAGTCTTTTTTGATCAGTGAATACTACAAAACACTCTCTAAGTAAGTAGTGTCTCTAACAGTGTATATAATGATCTACAACATCTAGCTTGAGGTCATGTGTCAGGTAATTCTTCTCATGGGGCCTCATCTAATGAGACCCGTACATGACAACTCACTCATCCTACATCATAACAGATCCCAACCTAATAACTCATGCATCAAAATATTCTTTATAGATCCTTACTATATTTGAAAGAATTAAGATCACCATTGAAGTCAATATACCCTTCAAATCCTAAAAGGTTGCTTCACAAGTTTCTGTCCATACTAATTTCACACCCTTTTTAGTCAAGACCGTAAGCAGTGTTGAAAGGCATGATAAATCCTAGATGGTTATATATAATACTTGGATAGCCCTAAGAAACCCTGAATATTAAAGAAATTATTGGGATTCTTCCAAAAAACTATAGCTCTCACTTTCTCTAGGTTCACTAAAACTCCTGAATCTAAGATGATATGACCCAGGAAGTGGAATTTTTCAATCCAAAAGTGGAATTTAATAATATTATAATAAATATAATGACACCTTAGTGTATTCAAAATGATCTCAAGATGGTTGGAATGGTCGTTTCAAGAATGAGAATACAATAGTATTTTTTTCCACAAAGTCTACCATGAAAGAATCTAGATATAGGTGGATAAATCGATCCATCAGATCCATGAAGACTGCAGGTAAATTCATGATACTAAAAGATATAACTAGGTATTTGTAAAGACTATACCTAATCTAGAAAGCTATGAGAGGTATGTCTAAAGACTTGACCAGATCTTGATGATAGCCTAACCTCAAATAAATCTTTTAAAATACCCTTTCTCCCTAGAGATGATCAAATAGGTCATCTATTTGAGGTAGTGGGTGCTGGTTCTTAACTATGAGTAGGTTCAATCGATGATAATCCATGTAGAGCCTGAAGGTACCTTCCAACTTCTTGAAAAAAAGGACTAATGAACCCCAAGGAGAAGTTATGGGGCATATAAATACTTTAGCCTCCATATATTCTAACTATTTCTTGAGCTTCAGAAGTTCCATAGGTTCCACACTATAAGGAGGAATGGACACTGGTACTACTTATGGTACTATCTCAATAGTAAATTCTATATATTGCACTATAGGTAGCCTAAAAAATTCACTAGGGAATACATCCATGAAATGATCAACCATGGGATGGAAAAATTCAGGCCGTAACCCCTGATCATCTAAGAATAAACTAGAAATCTGAGATGTCATCCTCCCCAACCTTTTCTTCTTGGGTCTAGCTCGAGTCACATGATCATCCCATTCTCCCTTATGAATATTCCTGCCATCCTCTAGTGATGTAAACATCACCCTATTATGATAACAACCAATGTGGTCTTGATAGGTTATTAACCATTCCATCCTGATGATCACATCAAACCCTATCATTTCAAGGATGAAAATATTCTATATAAATAGAATTTTTTATCTCAAGGGGAAAATATTTACAAATCCTAAGTCTTAATACTTCTACCTTGACCACCACCTTGGATTGTGAAGCCAGTGGTATTCCAACTACCTCCCTAGTGAGATACTACTAGCCCTGCTCTGGAATGTGGGGTAGGTTTAGATCCTTGATTTATAGGCATTGATAGAAAATTATTCAAAAAGAACTATATATGACCCATCCTACCAAATCCTCTACATTCCACTGGATCATGTAAACACCGAGGTTTCATATGTCCTGTTTTCCCACACTGGTGATAAATAAAGAAGATGTCAGTATGAATTTTTTGACTACTTCTACCACCACAAGAAACCTTGAATTATTCTTTTCTCCCACTAAAAGAAACAATGCTAGATCTAGGTATTGAACTGGCATAGTTCCCACCTCCATCTTCCCTTAGATTCATCTTAGTAATAATGGACTAGTTGACTATCTAAAAAATAGTGGCCAATCGAAGGAAATTGTCCTTGATTGAATGGTGTATACCAACCCATCCTCAAAATTTCTCACAATCATGAGATCATCACTAGATAAAGTAGGAGTAAAAAACTTCCACTTAGTAAAACGAGAATAATACTCCATGACAGACATGAATCCCTACTATAGGTTCATACACTCTCTAGTCCGGTCAACCCTCAGATTTTGTGCAAAGAAGTAGCCATAAAAGATCAACTAGAAATCTTCCCATATATTATTTTGATTTCGGTCTTCCTAGGTAATAACATCCCACCATTTCTTGGTAGAATCACATAACATATAATCAATGAGTTTTAACCTTCACTATAGAGTCATCTCTAAATGCCCAAAGATATAAATCATGACCTCCAGCTATGAATCCATAACATTTAGTCATCAATCCCCTAAAAAGGTTGTAGGATACTACTGCTGAAACTCCCAAGTAAACTCTTCCATAGTTAGGGTAGGTTTAGTGACATCTTAGATATTTTTCATCATGTGAAAGAAAACCTCTTGGAACTAGGCATAATGTTCCCATATCAAGAATAATAAGTGATTCCATAAGCGACACTGTAGGAGGTATCATTGGTGACTTAGGGCCCACCACCTTCAGTGCCTGTTCACCACTGCCTTCAAGTCATATGACTCAATGATATCATGGTGGAATGATTCTACAATGCCAAACACATGCCTCAGAAGAGTATTTAGTAGCTGAAATAATTTTATATAGATAACTAGGATATGTACGTATTATTATTATACAAATATAACACTTCTCTACCTACTCTAAAATCCAGGTCTAGGTGGAAAAGGAAAACCAAAATAGGTTATAATAATGTAAGAGACTTTCATTTACCCACTACTAAGGATGGGTTTGGGTCTAGGTATTATATCACATGGTAGGGTTTTTGATATATAGAGTGTCAATTTCAAGGTATAGAGGAAAATTCCCTTTACTTTACAATTGGAATCCCATTTAGAAGTAACCATTTTAATTTGAAAGTTTATTTTTTTGTAATCTATTTTATATAAATATATATATCTCGGTTCATAACCAATAAGTCTAGAACCCGCATTATAGTATAATTAGATAATTAAGGTTTCATCACCAATCTATGTAGGAAAACACCATTTATATTGATTTAGGAACTTTAATTAGTCCACTTATATTCTCCCTACAAGAAATTTCAGCACATTTCAATATATAATAATCAGAAACTAACTATATGCAACAAGAAAATGCACACATAAAATAGATGTGACATGGAAAAATTCATGAAATATTAGTCCTAATGTGCCTATAATGATGTCTGAAATGTCATAACATAATTTCATTGGGAATAGGTAAAATAAATATCATTGAAATAATACCAATAGTAGTAGCATCACAAAACATGTGTGTCACCCAATAGTGAATTCGTATCTACCATAACAGCCGAGAACCCGAACATCAATAACCTATCTCATGTAATTTGGGTTTCCCTTATACGTGAGTTATCTACTCTAAGGAATAGTCTCATTACCAAATTCCATTAGCTCTTAGTCTCCTATATAATTCCTAAACAATAAGACATAGGGAAAATATTACTCTGATACCACTTTGTAATGTACTGACCCAGGATTCACTTAAGTCATGCCCCAGGACGGCGGGTCAAATGGCCTCAAGCATGAATCCCCATATTACAGAGGCTAACAACTAGTAGTGAGGGTCTAAGGTGGTATAGTGGAGAGACTATACACTTATATTAGAGTGGTAAAATGAATAAAATAAATAAGAAAACAATAGTGGAATCATATATAAACAAACACTATAACAACAGTATTAGTAGCCTGTAGTAGCAGAAACATATAAATAGAATGAAAAAGTAGAAACAAATATGATAAAAAAGTGTGGAAGAATAAATAGATAAGAAACTAAAGTAATAATAAAAATCCCAATGGCTGAGTCATATACATGATGATGTCATGGAATGTTGATATACAAAAGAGGGGAACATGGGAGAGGCATATACAACATGATATACAAAAATAAAAAGGACAAAAGACTGCTCCACTAGCATCTCGAGCATAATATCGTCCTCTTCTCCCATACTACAACAATAAGCTAGATATAACAAGTATATGTAGTAGGGAAATTTACTTTATCCATACATGAAGACTTATAATCTACTCGGGCACCAAAGGCGGCCCATGTAGTGTGTGAGATGAAATCCCAGTAGGCCACAACCATCGATGTCTAGAAATAATCCAATCTATGTATATAATAACAAAAATGTGTAGGTATATGAATAATAAACAACACTGAATAAATAAATGCCAGATGGCTTAGGTTCCCACGGGACACCTGGATGGCTCTACCTGCTTCAGAATAGGCCGGTAGAAGTATGATTAATAACCATACATACATACATATATATATATAGCAATAATATATATAGTATAGTTATATACTATATCCACCTATATGCACTAATTATGTGAGGATGCAAGTAGACATGTACCTAGATACTTGGTGCTGGCTGGACCTAGGGCATAACTTAAGTATCCATAACTAGTCTAACAAGATATAGGCTCAAGCAAGGGTACATTCCCTAAATCTAATGGAGAATGTGAGAAATCATGCTCAACACTCGAGATAGGTGGGGTGAGATGTCATTCCCAACTCCTAAAGTAAGGGAATGTGGAACATCATTCCCATCATCCAGATACAAGTATAACAGTGAGAGACATCATGCTTAACACCTGATGTAAGGGAGAGTGAAACATCATGATCAACAATTCCCTTAACCATCATTCCACAACCCATGTCAAAGGAATAATCATAATAATAGTAATAACTTGAAGGATCAACTCTAATGTATCAAGATAATCAATCCCAATACGTCCAAGGGTGTCACATATCACACAATTCACATTTTATAATTATATAACAAGAGGTGAGGACTTTCCACCCACTTCCATAAAATATAAACAAGACATTTAATTAATCAAGGCATGGTAATTCATAATCAAGTTTATTCCAAACTCTTATAAGGTTTTCCGGTCCATTGTGCAATTATATAAGTGAGGAAAATTCCATTTACAACCCAAGACGAGCAATTAAGAGGTGTTCGGTCCATTTAAACAATTTAATATAAAGGGTGAAATTTATTTGGTACACACAAGGGGTGTTTATAGTTGTGGTCAAAATCCTCTAAACACTTAGAAAGGATCCTCAGGAGCATATCGACATGCATATAATTATTTAGAAATGAAGTGCACAATTTAAGGTGATGCATGCAAATGTATGGAATGCAACACAACGATGAATCTATGAAAACACTTGAAATTGAGGGAAAACGACTAGAAAACCTACCTTTGGGCCTTAGATGACTACTCATACAATATCAGCTTCAGATTTGAAGTGTATTGGGAAAAAATGAAGAACGGTCCATCACCTGGAAAATAGGGTGAATGATCTTGAACCAAAATAACATAAGAGATATGAAGAGAAACCAAGAAATTAATCAATAAGATTTGAGATCTTAGAGAGAGAGATACAGTGCTTCTGATGACACTTGATTTGGGGTTTGGATCGAAGAGTTATCAACAAGCCTAGGTTAGGCTATGGTAGTAATCATGGAAGAGGGAGGAGGAGTTCATCCATTGGAAATGAGAAAGAAAAGATATGGGTGATACATTTAGGTTCATTAAGGGAAAAAGAGTCATTTAGCCTTCAAAAGAGGGGTCACATAGTTTGACCACACGGTTGGCCAAACCATGCACCAACCATACACCACACCACTACCTAAGAAGGGACCCTGCATGGGATAGACTCTTGGTTTTCCTAACCATTCACAAGCCATGAAAAGATCAGTATATCAAACCCCTCTATAACCCAAACAAGCGTACACCTAGGCTCGTACGATTTTTGATAAGTTGTGTGGCATCCTGTAGGCCACTAAGTTCCCCACATAGTTATGCTGCACAGTTATTACTAATCGTGTGTTAACCATGCTTCCCACTATGTTTTCCCAATTCTTAGATCTTCGGGCTCTAAAAATTCCCTAGACTCTCCTAAACCATTCCTTAGGTCACGGGGAACATTTAATAAGATTAAAAAAAGTATTTAAACAAAAAAAATGATATTTACCTTGAGAAAATATAGGTCGTTACACCTAAAGACTCACACTGTCCTCTAACAGATTCCATTTAACACAAAAAAACATACTACATCATTTTTGTTCAGCAATTCCAATTATCACATGTCACAACCACTGGCACAAAATCCCAAATTCATCCCTCATAAAGTGAGAACCTCCTCCCAAAACAGTGATCAAAATCACCCCAAAACACATCGATATATCTATAACATATCCCTCAACATGCCTTGTGATCAACTTCACAACCTTATGTTGCTGCATCTATGGAGGATCCTGCTACCTCCTAGCAATTGAGTCACCCAATCATCCTCGTGTGCACATCTTCCCACTGGGCTTGACCTCAGTGACGAGTGGAATAACCCCTATTCCATGAAAAAAATAAACATCATCATTATGAATTTTGTAACCATCATCACCCCACACATCCAAGACACATCACATCACCCCATAACCAGTGGACAAGTCATCACCCAACCATGATGTCTCATAACTCACAACTAGGGACCCATCGATATCCTCATCTGATATGACCTAACCACCAAGACCCAAACCCACTAGATACAAATCAACTCATCCAAAACACCAAATATAGAATACAGAAACTCACAACCCACACACTACACATAAAAGAAATGCACATGTACCACCTTGGGTACCCCTAACACCCTCATACAGCTCTCTAAACCATAAAAAACCCAAACACATCACTTTTACCCATTTAAATTCTAGCATGCCAAACTCCTATGGCTAGAACACCCAAAAAATGGACAATACCAAAACTTAATACAATCCTAGAATATTATACATAGATTCTTATAATTAACCCCATTACTATGCCACACCGAAACCCAATCACCCATCTAACACACACACTTTCCATTAAGACCATAATTGTTAGTGACCCCCAATATCATACACCAACTATCTCAGTCCCTGCATGCCCTATGATACACCCCAGAACCCCTTAAGATCCTTGGAAACCAGTATTGGTTTTATCCTAGTATTACCCCACTTATTTGATCTACCTCCACTCAACAAATAACATAAACACACATATAAAGGTAGAAGAAATTCATGAACCACCTATCTGGAACTCAAAATAGCCTATCAATATAGTATCCCTGGCTAGCCTAGCTCCAATAAGAGGAAATCAAACAACTTGATAAAACCCCCAATTTGGAGCATAACCAGTGAAATAAAAATAAATAGTGTGTGAATCAAATAATATATGTAAGAGGGACCTAATCCTTACCTACAATGATCCCCAAGAATAAATGACATGAATAACTGACCACAAATGAAGAAGATCATACCATATAGGGATATGAATGAGATGGATAGGGGAGGCATCATGCAACCCTACCTCCTAGAAAAAATGAGGGCACCCTCATTAAAAAAACTAACAAATAATTTAATTAATTAATTTTTTAATAAATATACCTAATTACCCATCGGGTACCCGACCACCATCCACCGGGTACCCGATACCTCTCTAAGTACCCACCCTAGAGTCACTGGTCACCCGATGTCCCTCTAGGGGCTACCTACACATTGCTTACACCCACCAAGTACTTGGTGCCAACCCACCAGGTATCTAGTGTTATTTCTCATCAAGGGGGAAGGCTCTTCACCCAATCCAAATCCCTAAGACTCAATTATTTCCCCCACACAACACCTCTAAAAAATCAAATAATCCCAAATACATGCTTTATAAGTATGATTAGACGTAAAATTATTACTTTAACAACCCAAGTCATTACAACCTTCCCACCATAACATAACTCATCCCTGAGCTGTCTCTGACAACAACGCCAACACGACACCTGAAATCACACCCATGAAATAATGATCATTCCTTGATACCCCACTCAAATCCACGAAAAAAACTCCTAAATGGTTCCAAAAACAATTTTTTATTCTCACACACCATACCCCACCGAT
Organism: Viscum album; assembly: GCA_963277665.1. Lineage (NCBI taxonomy): Eukaryota > Viridiplantae > Streptophyta > Magnoliopsida > Santalales > Viscaceae > Viscum > Viscum album. The sequence goes on along the minus strand of OY728127.1, from coordinate 1,223,879,533 downwards.
GAAAAATGATCAATTCTAACTATGGGTGCTCCCCAACATAGGAATTTCCTACTGCCTAAACCATTAGATACCAAACATATCGACATCAGCTTAATATACGCATAAGATACCCACATTCCATCCAATCCCTTACCAAAAATTTATCTCAAAACTCATAAATTTTTCATACAAAACAAACCCATTCTGCCTGACTCTCACCATCCAACACCCATCCGAGTATATCCAAGTCAACCGAATCCTTGAGGCCACTTATAACCTAAAACTGACATGTCATTCCTTCCCTCTCTATCTTGGTTCTACCATATCTCTCACCCATGATGATAGAAAAATTCCCCTTTGGAAATAACATCAAACACAAAACCACTCATAGTGCACTCCTTACCATAGGATTTTTTCTCATACTCAACCAAAAAAACCAAATTATCATATCCCAATATCAACCAAACAATGATAGCCATGATCCTTATTTGGTACCATGAAACACAACCACTCCAGTCCATGAAAAACAAAAAACGCTTAGTCCCCAATCTCTTATAGTCGAGGCACATCCAAATCATAAGACCAATCATTCTTAATCAACCTAAAATCTCATCATCTCTAGATGTAGATTAGATCACATAACCTACACCTAATAAATACCCCAACATAATCCAAAACAAATATAACACATTTTTTCCCATTCTTAGTGTAACATACCTAGCCTAGTTATCCCTCACATTATCAAGATGGGTTTCCAAAATACCTCAAGAGAACCTCCCCATACACCAGAGACCATCAACTAGTAGTTATGGTCTAATATGTATAGTGGGGAGATTATACCCTCTGGTATAAAATAACAATCATAGTAGAAAAAATATAAATAAATCATTGTAATAAACTATAGTAGATAAAAAAGAAACTTCTAAGACAACCCAATATCCTCAATCCATGTAATGTCATACTGACTAGCATAATAATATCATGAAAGAAACCAAATAAAAGAAATACTCTAAATAAAAACTCACAAAACTGATCCTATATCCCATGCTTGGTTCCATATCTAAGATCCAGTCCTAGCTAGAAAGTTAAAAAATCAAGAATAGGTCCCCTTGACCTTGTCTAGACCTGTATCCCTGAAGTATACTAAGGTACCAAATGATAGCCTAAATATGGTGTGAATAAAACTCAATAGGCCACCACCAATGATGTCTAAAATAGTCAAGTATGAGTAATAGTTCATTAAAAATATGATAATGAAATAAATAAATTATAAATTAAATTAAAAATATCTAAATAAACTCACCAACCCTTAAGTTCCAGGTTGACACCTAGGGTCATCCATACAAGCTTTGGCATGATGTTGGATATCTCTGTCCATCCCCACGAATGAGTCCAATCTCAATATCCAGGGAACCCATATATAATTATTATTATTCATAAATTTACACATACCCTATAACATCCCAACCTAATATCCACTAAAACGGTTCCCTGATCCAGTCAGTCACATAGCCCTAAGCGCACCTCCCCATATGCCAGAGGCTACTAACTAGCAATGAGGTTCTAAAGATGGTACAATAGGGAGACTATACCCTCATGAATATAGTATCACAATGATATATAAATGAATAATTCTATCAATATAATATGGAATATAAATAAATGAAAGAGTAGTAGAAGAATAATATAATGACTGATAAAATAATATGAAATGGCCAACACCAAATATACAACTATGCATGCTTGTTCGAATGAGGCTACATAACTTAATAAGTAAATATACAATAGGTGATACAATATTGTAAATTTATGAAAAAAGAATAAAATCCCCAAGGATATATCCCTGAGAATCCTGAGATCTAGCTCAGTCCTATACTCCTATCTCCCATACACAAATGAACAACACCAGTATAATCCATAAACCTGAACCTGAAAACACAGGGTCTGTCTGGGTACCCTAGTACAATGGTGGCCCAAACAGGATGTGAGATATAACCAGTAGGCCACCACTAATGGTGTCTAAATCATAATACAGTCTGCAAATATAAAATATAGTAGTGTAAAAGTATAATAAATTAAAAAAATATAAATAAATAAACATAAAAAGTCAGGCTTAGGTTCCACAAGGACACCTAGCTGACCATACCTACTTCGAACTAAGTCAGAATGTCTATGAATATATATATATATATATATATATATATATATTCACTATAAATGTGGTAATGTTTATAGGCATATATATAGCTATGAAGTATTACCCAGGATATGAGTCATAACTTAGGCATCCATGCATTATACTACTCATAATAATGATAAGAGTATCATAATAATAAATAAGGGTCATCATTCAAAAGGATCATAATTATTATAGGCCTCCATTTTGAGTATCATAATCAATATAGGATTCCATGATGAGTATCATGAATAACAATGAGTAGGGTTATACCCAATCTCCTAATCAAGGGGGTGTGGAACTTCATGCTCAACAACCCAAGTGATGTAGATGTCATGAAAACATCCTCAACCATGTGGGTGTGAAACATCATGGACAATGACCCTACTTAATGTACCTTTAGTCATCAATAAATTTAAGTTAATCCACTTTTCCTATGATCCCTTAGCCCAATATTCTGTAAATTTGACCCTGACATCACTCAAGGAACTGTGAATCCTTTTCAATATAATTCATTTAATATTTAATAATAGGATATATTTTACTCCAATCCATTAATACCATTCAATTATAACAATAAATAAGGACATTTTCGTAATCATTCCACATCACATCTCAATAAAAAATAATTAAATATTCCATATTTATAAACATGCATAAACCAGGTATAAAGAAGAAGGGATCTGTACATTTATCAATTCAATTAACCCATTCAATTTCCCCATTTTATTAAGGAAGATAGCGCACCTCAATGGTGATTTTTTTATAAATAGGGTAAAGGATATCATATTAAATTTATTTAACTCATATGAATTTACCCTTACAAGAGGGATCACTCAACATATCTCAAACACGATTAATTAATAAATAAATCATTATGACTAAGAGTATCTGAACAACACCCAAAGAGGGTGGTTTAATTACATAAAAAGGCATAAGGGTCAAGGTATATAAAAACAATCACCGCAAGGGGGTGGTTTGGGTTTATTTAAACAACCAATAATGGTTTAATTATAAGAATAATGATAATATAACTCAATAAACTAGGCCTTATATAACTAATTTCACATTTAAAGGGAAACACATAGAGAATCTGGAATGCGACAAGAGGATGTACTTTAAAAAATGGAAAGACATTATGGGAGAATCTATAGAACACCTACATTATAACAAGGATGGTCCACTCATCCAATATCAAGATTTGATTTGAGTCGGTTTGATATAAATTGAAGAAATAGAAAAACAACTTGAAAATAGGGAGAATTAGATTACATGAAGATAAAATTGGATATAGGAAGAAAAATTGAGAAAGGAAGAAAGAGGAGTGAATAAATTACTGGTACACATCAAACGAGATCAATTACAAGTAGTTCTAATACTAGACGAAGAAGATATCTCCATGATTAGGAGAGGAGAGGAGGAGGAGGAGCTCGAGCAGCTCACTGTTGTGCATGTGGACTAGAAGAAAAAAGGAGGATAACAATTAAAAGGAAATAAGGAAAAAGGGTAAATTCAACCCTTTAAATTAGGAACATAGTTTGGCTAAATGGTTGGACAAACCACGCGACAACTATTCATGGACCACTGCCTCTGCATGGTGACTTGCACGGTTCATGTGAACAGTTTGAGAAACCATGCAAAAACCATCCTCCTCTGTCAAGGATCTGTAGTCAGCCGCATGACCATGCAGTTTAGTGTGCATAGTTACACAAAACCATGAAGCACCCTTAACCTCACTTAATAGTCCACATAGTTTCTCCTGGTGGGCCACATAATTTCTCTTGGTGGACCACATAGTTTCAGAAAAACCATGTGCCCTTACCAGTCTCTCTCAATTTTGAGTTTTCATATCCCGAAACTCCCAAAACTCATCCAAACTCTCAATAAACTCATATGGACTTAAAAAAAGGCTAAAAAACACCTTTAAGTGTTACAAATCTCATATTTACATTATGAATCTTGGTTTAAATAATGGACCATCCACCAAATGGAAAAGTTCAAATTCATTTGTAAATTTCACTTGGTCCAAACATGGGATGTTTCAACTTCCCCACCATAGAAATTCTCATCCCCAATAATCCTTTGTGAAGCGATTAAAATAACACCAAACCTAATTGGGTCATGAAGTTTTGTAAAAAATACCACGTTGTATTTATAAATGCCCTATACACCACCAAACATCACTTTAATAATATGGAATATAATCCATTAAAACTCAATCCAATGTTCTTTTTCAAAACTAAAACATCGAGATGATACTTACTTGAGCTCATTAAACTAGATACATGATCATGCATTCATCCATTTAACCACCAGACCTATGGCACTCCCCAACATAGGTTCTAGAATTCTACGGCCAATTTCAAGTCATAGTATCTCTACCATTGTAATTTCCTATTTAAGCATGCCCATAGAATTATAATGATGATCTTGGCATGATTCTCAACTTGATAAAATGTTCAACTCCTGATTGACCTTAATTATCCTAGTCGAGCTGAATTTTCATGAAAAACCTTGACCGACTCAAACTACACTCACCTCATCCTGATGACGTTCCATGAATTGATTTCTCACTAACTTTATTTAATGAAACCAAAGGTATTAAAATCAATCCACTTCTAGAATACTATTCTCAAATTTCCCAGCTTAGACTACCACTATATCATAACCAAAAACATGATAAATTCTCCTAAGGTATCCCGTGTTTACTTTGAACATGTCCACCAAAGCCCGTACCCAACTTATGATGACCTCTCAAGACAAAAAAAATCATTTATATTGTCATTTTATAACATGAACTTATGTGTATACCTAATCCAATGGACTAAGATTATCACCATTAAAACATCTCATCTGAGCTCGAATGAAGTCTTATATAACCTTAGAATCATCTACTAGGGTCTAAGGAGCTCATCTAAGGTAATCCATACTCTAACTTTCATAGGTGAGATGTCCTAACATAGCTGAAATTTCTATGCATCAAAACACCGACTGATCCCAATGCGAAACCCACTTGTCGGTCAAGTCAAACAAAAAACATCTCATTCCCATGAGTCCATACAAGTCATTACTAGTTGGGAACCCAAGTATTACTTAGAAATAACCATTCCTATAAAGAAAACCATGCTTCAGTGTCATTTCTATGATGGGTTTTATTTATCGATCCCAATGACGTTTAAATTTAGCATGGTGAAAAACTGATGCAATCTCTTAGTGTATCCTAAATGATATCAAGATAGGGGACAAGATAATCACTAATACAAGAGTACACTAAGAGGATATAAAAAGATTACCAAATACCCAAGACACTCTTATCACATCCAAGACAAAGTGCTCAGTATTGTTTTGAACTAACTGTAACCAGCTACGCAAGGGAAAGGATAGTCAAACCACCACTGGTCGACTTCCTTATAAGAGCTCAGCTACTCTTACTGATGTTCCATCATTACCAACCATGATTTATTTTACACTCTTGTAATCCCATGATTATTAAATCATAACCAACAAGGTCCATCACTAACTAATGGTGTCTTTAAAGGTTGTGTACACAACCAACCACATCCTAGTCACGCTGCCTTACATGCACCAACACATAACCAAACTTACTGTCCTTATAGGAATTCAAACAATAGAACTAACCATTTTTAAATATTCCTACTAGGTTGTGTTCCTTATACTTGTAAGGAAACACTTTTTTTATGATCTATGCAATGCTCCCCACCTTAGGAGTGTCCTTATCATCAGATTTATTGAAAAAGGGAAATCATCCCACAACACATGCTCCATCGACTACTGACTGTAGGTCCCATACATGGAAAACACACTTTAATAGGCATCAAACTAAAGGAGAGAAAAATTATTCACTTAAAAAGTGCACTAGGAAAAAATTAATTTAGATGTATGTGTGACACTCCTACCGAGTTACGCTCATGTGTGCCATAAAATTTGGCGTAAAATCCAAAACTGACCATCCAACATGTCAAAAAACCTGATCCTTTTACAACTTCATCCTAAGAATTGGGATGAGTCTGATTTCCTCTAACACCCTAGTAACTTTACTTCAGATATGACCTATGAATGTATCATAACATCTCAACGATTTAATGATTACCACTGAACTCATAAGGTTCTCTATATCTTTTTAACTACATGAAGACACCATGTGTAATAATGAATACTACCCCGAGATTTATCCAAAAAAATACACATCCTTGATACTTTCCATAAGATAATACTCCCTATGAATCCTAGTATATGATGGGACACACATGAGATCTAATTACAAAGTCACATTATCTCATACAGTTGTAAATTTGGGTGATGACTTACCAAGTCATCCACCATCAAAGAAGAAGAAGAGGGGTCACTCAGCCTACTTGGAAGCTGAACATGTCCTAGGCATATCTAACCTACTTAAACTAAGCGTTAAACAATTCTCACACCTTTAACAAGGCTCAAATCATCAAATGACCACCCATCAAGATAAGGGATTTGTTTTAAAACTATGATTGCTACTTGGGACAAATGAAAACCATATGACACTATACATTAGAAACTATTTAAAGGTATTTACAAAGGTTTTAAAAGTTATGAGGGTGATACCTACCTAGGGATAGACCATTACATAGACAAGAAATTTTAAAATTATAACTAGGTCATTCCATAAAGATTCACTTAGCCCTACAGCTTATCCTTTAGGTTTAATGCAACCTAAGAAAAGTTATAGAAGCCTACAGGAAATTCAAATCTTCCTATTCTAAAGATATCTTAGGGAAACATTTAAACTACCACTTCATGAGGGTTAAAACTAAAAACACCATTAAGGTTTCATTTTAAGGCATCACACTAACTTAAATTTAGTTTTTTAAACATTATAAGGCTTATTTTTAAAGAAAATATTGCACCAGTCATAAGGAAAAAGTATTTGGGTCTTTATTTAACTAAAGACACAAGGAAAACATGTAAGATTTATCAAAATTCCTTTTAAGAATTATTTACTTAATTGAAAATATATTTTAATCAGTTAATTTATCACATAAATTCCTTTTATACATTTAATTTATTCATTAGGTTGTTCAATTTGGATTAGTTAAAGAAATTTTCAATTCCAAAATATAGAAGAAAACACTATTTAGGTTGAAATTAGAATTTTAATTAACTAAAATCTCATAAATAATAAATCTCAAAAGAAGATAACAGGTATTTTATTAATTAAATAGAGGACAAGTCAATTAATATTCCACCATATGTTTATATTCAACACCATATAAGTGGTGCATGCACTTTAAATACCCATCTCTACATAACATAAACATACCCCAATGGGGTTAAGTACTAAGGAATAACAAAAAAAGGTGACCTACAAGGGTCCCTTCAAGAAATAATAAAGGTAACCTACAAGGGTCCCATCAAGTCATTCCGGGTTCATCAAAAATGAAACCCAAAACATGTTAAACATTAAGATTTAAAACACCCTTAGTGGGTTCTATCACATAAACATAACAATACAAGGATGACCTACTATGTTCAATCCAAGAATAAAATTCATAATCATCCAATTTATGTAAGATTTGTGGTTTAATAGATTTTAAATTTATACAATTGTTTCTAAGTATGAAAAGCTCATAAAATATGGTTTGATTATATGGGTCACCATTTTCTATTTTATAAATTTCCCATACACTTTATAAATTGAAAATTGGATCCCATTTAATCACAACCCATATGTTTCATCCCATGAAACCAATTTTTTTAGCTCAAACATGTCATGATTGGTCAGTTAAGGTGTCACTATTAATCTATGTGGGAAAACACCATTTATGTTGATGATGAAACTTTAATAAGAAATTGTATATTTAAAATTATAACTAAGCATACTATCAAATGAAGTAAATACTGAAAACCATGGAAAATAATTACCTAATCATGGTAAGCAGAGAAACATGACAAATAATCATGCAGCATGGAATAATAATCATAGAAACAATATATACAAGAAAACATGCTAATAAAATACACTTCATGTTATACAAATAAGCATGCTAAATAATCACACAAGGAACTTATATCAATTTAACAACATGTCATGGAATATGAAAGGCATGTAAATATCTATGTGCCAAGAATGATGCATGTAACACCACTTACTTGCCATACCGAGCCAAGGGTAAATGATGTAAATCTCATAAATCAATAAACAGTAAAAATACACCAATGAATCATGGTGAAATCATAATCAACCATAATAAAGAAAAACATAAACAAAAATCTCATCCCTAGACACTTCATCTTTTCCTCGTGAATGGGTTGATCACTCTCATACATGAGTATTTACCAATAACATAAAAATTCATAGTCTCCTATCTACAGATTCCCAAATAGTAAAACAAAGGGAAATAAACCCCCTTTGACACCACTTTATAACATCTTGACCTGAGAGCCACTAAAATGGTTCCTCGAGCTGGTCGGTCACATGGTCTCAAGAGCACCTCCACATACGCTAAAGGTTTCCGACTAGAAGTGATGGTTTGAAGACGGTACTGTGGGGAAAACTATACCCTCATGATTAGAGTAACACAACAGTATAAAAATGAGTTAGTCTATCAATAGTTAATGAAGTATAAATAAAGGATATAGGAGAAGAAGAATAATATAATGAATGATAAAATAATATGAAATATCTAATTCCAAATACACAACTATGAATGTATGTTTGAATGACACTACATAAATTAAGTAGTAAACATACCACAGGTGATACCATACAATTAATGAAAGAAAAATAATAATAAAATCACCAAGGCTATCTCTGAGAGTATCCTGAGCTCTAGCTCTATCCTGTTCTTCTATATCCCATGCACAAATGAACAACAAAAACATAATATATAAACCTGAACCTGAAAACATAAGGTCTATTTGGGTAGACCAGTGCAATGGAATCCTGAACATAGTGTGATATATACTCAGTAATCCACCACCAATGGTGTCTAAAGTATAATACAGTCTGTGAATATAACATATAATAGTGTGTAGGTATAATAAATAAACATAAGATAAATAAATAAACATAATAAGTCAGGATTAGGTTTCATAAGGACACCTAGCCGACCATACCTAGTTCGACCTAAGATGGAATGCACCTCTCTCTCTCTCTCTATATATATATGGAGAGATGTATATATATATTCACAATAAACATGTAAATGTTTATATCCATATATATATTGATATGTAATATTAGCCAGGATCTGAGGTGTAACTCAAGAATCCACGCATAATACTACTCATAATAATAATAAGATTCTCATCATAATAAATAAGGGTTATCATGACCCAAGATCATAATTAATATAGATTTCCATGCTGAGTATCACAATTAATATAGGATTCCATTTTGAGTATCATGAATAAAAATGAGGAGGATCATACCCAACCTCCTTATTAAGGGGGCATGGAACATTATGCCTAGCAACCCGAGTGATGTGGAATTCATGCCAACATCCTCAAACAAGGGGGTGTGAAACATCATGGAAAATAAACCTACTCAAGGACCCTTTATTCATTAAAAATATAAGGTAATCCAATTTCCCTATGATCCCTTATCTAGACGTTCCATAAAGAGGAAAATGACATTACTCAATGTGTAGTGGATCCTTTTCAATATAATTCATTTAATATTTTCTAATGATCTTGTACTTGAGTGGTAAAGTCTCCTACTTGCCATCTAGGATATCCCATGTTCAATCCCTATTGAGCGCCTGTAGTATTATAGTCTGACTGAAACTTCTTCTTTTTTGATTTTAAAATAAGTTACTTTTTGGGTTAGTGAGAACCTATATACATCTAACAAAACACCCACAATCCAAACTCCAAAACACAAGATCCAAAATCCAAAAACCAGATCAAACAACACAAATTACCTCAAACAGACATCACGACTGCCTGAATTTCTCCCACTGAATCCTTAATCGGTCGCCAAAACCACACCGCTGATTTCAGCTTTCAACAAGGCATCAAGGCATCACCACTGCTATCAGCAAAAAAAGGCATCACCACTGAAAATGAAAGTTCTTTCCAGAAGAAAATCGCAAGACTTCACAAAAGAATATCCCGAAAAACCAAATTCAAATCGAGGAGGAAAACAAAATCCGAAATTCAGAGCCGACCATAGAACCAAATCACTATAGGGGCATCTACATTCATCACACAACACAAAACCGTGAGACCTCGGAGCAGATTCATCCAAACCAATCCATCGAAAAAATGCAGAAATCGCAAAGAGTAACAACCAGCAAATCCAAACTCGAACAATGAAAAAGGGAAAGAGCGCGGACGCATCACCATTCCGGAACACTGAAGAACAACCAAGCCAACATCATATCCTATCGCCACTACCAGTCCAGCCGGAGAAGACCACCACGAACCTTTGTAGCATTCATTCCACCACAAATCAAGACCACAACCCCCAAACGACGACAGACTAGGACAACGCCGTACCTATATTAGCCGGGATCCCACGAACGCTCCGGAGAGTAAGCCAGCGAACAAAGTGACCTCGTCTCAAACTGGTCTTACACCCGAGGATCCTGAACTGAAGTGCTGTGGAGCCCATAGAAGGAATGACATCAGAAGGATGAGCCGCGAGCATGAACGGAGAGCGCTGGGAAGTCCGCAGTAGATCCACCGCGGGGGAGAAGAGAGCGGCGTTGGGGGAAACCATAGCGCCGTAAGCCCCTTATGGGCCCATCCGCCTGTACTATATAGGTAGTGACATAGATGATGATGTAGGATGGTGGTGATGCATTCCTTGTGACGTAGGTAGGATGTTGCAGGCATGATACTGGGCTTCATGCCCACTGGGTCTATGGGTCAAGTACCAAATAAATAAGGCTTGATGGGTGGTCTATCCCCTTGGGGGGGGGTGACTATGGCCTGCCTTTCCAAAATATGTGTGTGGTGAGTGTGTTTTTGAATGAAATTGTACCTCCAAACACCTAATATATATAATTCATTTAATATTTAATAATAGGATATATGTTCATCCAAGCCATCAATACCAATCAATTATAACATCAAAGAAGGCCATGTCCATAAGCATCCCACATCACATCTAAATAAAAAATAATTAAAAAGGGCATATCGTAAAGATTCCAATATCATAAACTAGGTATAAAAGAGGTACCTGTACATTTATCAATTCAATCAACCTAATAAATTACCCCATTTTATTAAGGAAGACAATGCACCTCAAAGGCAGTTTTATCATAAACTAGGGTAAGTCTATCATATTAAATTAATTTATCTCATCTAAGTTTGGACTTACAAGAGGGATCACTCAACATATCTCAAACATAATCAATTAAAAACAAAGAATTATAATCAAGAGTATTTTAACAACACCCTAATAGGGCGATTTAATCACATAAGGAGGCATAAGGGTCAACACGTATAAAAAAATCATCCCAAGGGGGTTGTTCAAGTTAAGGTGAAAAACCACCAATGGTTTAATTCTAAGCATAATGGAAATATAACCTATGACACTAGATCTTACATAAAAAATTTCACATTTAAAGAAAAAAACACAGATAATCTGACATGCGACACAATGATGTACTTTATAAAATGGATATACATTAAAGGAGAATCTAAAAATCACCTACCTTATACTAAGGATGGTCCAATCATCCAATATTGATATTTGATTTGAGATGGTTTGAGAGAAATAGAAGAAACTAACAAACACCTTAAAAATAGGGTGAATTAGCTCACATGAAGATAATTCTAGAGACTAGAAGATAACCTGAGAAAGGAAGAAACAGGAGTGAATCACTTACTAGTAGACATCTAACAAGACCGATGCCAAGAGATTATGACATAGAACTGATTAGATCTTTCCATGCCTAGGAAAGGAGGGGAGGAGGAGAATCTTGAGTGGCTCACTACTATTCATGTGGCGGAGAAGAAAAAAGGAGGATAATAATTAAAATGAAACTAGGGAAAAGGGTAAATTAACCCAATTAAATGAGGTTCATGGTTTGGCCACATGGTTGGACAAACCATGTGCCAACCGTGCATGGACCACTACTTATGCATGGTGACTCACATGGTTCATGCACATGGTTTCAAAAACCATGCAAAAACCATAACATCCACCTCTTTCAAGGATCTGAAATAAGATATATAGTTCTGAAACCTGGTGTTCATGGTTAGAAAAAATCATACAGAACCCTCAACCTCTTTGAATAGGCCACAAAATTTCTCCTGGTGGGTCACTCAGTTTTAGAAAAACCATGTGCCCTTACCAGTTTCTCCTAGTTTTGATTTTTTAGAGCCCAATGCTCCCAAAATTGATCTGAAATCCTAAGACAACTTTAAAGCCTAAAACCAATTCTAAAAACAACACCTTTAAGTGTTTCAAATCTCATATTTACATTTTAATGATTAGTTTGAATAACATACCATCCAATAAATGTTAAAATTCAAATTCCCTTAGAAATTTCATCTGGTCCAAAACACAAGATGTTACAACCTCTCTACCTTATAACTTATCATCCTTGAGAAGCCTTTGAAAAAAAACAACACCTGACCTACTTAGGTTGTGAAGTTTCATAAAAACTATCACATTGTGTTTCTAAATACCGAAAACACCTCCAAAAATCACTTTAAGCATATGGAATATAAGCCATTAAGAATCAAACCAGCACTTATACTCAAAATTAAAGCATCGAGAAAATTCTTACTCGACCCCATTAACTAGAGACATAATCATGTCATTGTCCCTTTAACCACTAGACGTTTGGAAATTCGCACCATAGGTTCTAGAATTCTAATTCCAAGTCCGAGTCATGATATATCCACTATCAGAATTTCCTATTTAAGCATGCCCATAGTGTTCTAATGATGCTCTTAGTGTGATTATCAACTCAATAAAATGGTCAACTCATGATCAACCTTGATTAGAATGGTTGAGCCATTTTTTTGAGAAAACTCAGATAACTCAAAATGCAATTGAATCATCATGATGATGTTCCATTAATCAGTTCCTCATCTGCTGCATTTAACAAAACCAAAGGAAAACAAGTTGAGTCACTTCCAAATGACTATTCTAAAAAAGATTAGCTTAGACTGTCGGTGTATCACAACCCAAAACATGAGACTTTCTTCTAAGGCACCCCATGTTTATTTCAAAAACATCCACTAATGATCATATCTGGCTTCCAGTGATTTCTAAAAACAAAACACTCATTTATATTTTCATGTCATAACACGAACATAGGTGTATACCTTATCTAGAACACTAGGACTTTTATCCTTTAAATATCTCATATGAGCCCGACTAAAGTATGAAATAACCTCAGAATAATCAAATGGGGTCCAAAGAGATCATCCAAGGTAATCCCTACTATGAAATTCAAAGGTGAGATGTTAGTATATAACTAAAATGTCCATGCATCAGAACCATGACTGATCTCAAAGAGACACCTATTTGGTAGTTAATTCAAAGTAAAAATAGATGGTTCCCATGAGTTTATCCAAGGCATTCCTACTTGGGAACATGATTATTACTCATAACTAACCATGCCTCTAAATACAACCATGCTTAAATAGCATTTCTTCGATGGAGTCTATTTATCGAGACCAATGGAATTTAAATTTAGCCTGGTGAAAAACTGACACCCTCTCTCAGTGTATCCTAAAAAATATTAAGATAGGAGAGAATATCATCACTAAGAAAATAGTACACCAAGAGGATATCCCAAGATTAACAAATACCCAAGAAACTCTTGTCACATCCAAGATAAAGTGCTCAGTATGGTTTTGAACCAACCATAACCAGCTATTCAAGGGAAATGATAGCTGAACCACCACTAGTCAACTTCCTTAGAAGAGCTCAGCTAATCCTGTCGACATGCCATCATTAATGAACATTATACCTTTTCCACTCTTATCATCCCATGATCATTCAATCATAACCACCAAGGTCCATCCCTGAGCAACGATGTCTTCAAATGTTACATACACAACCAACCACATCTCGGTCATGCCACGTTATAAGAAACAACATGTTTCGAAATTTACCAGCCTTGTAGGCATCCGAATAGAAAAAATGAACATTTCCAAATGATCCTCCTAGGTTAAAGGATATTTTTTTTTATGATCTATGTGACACTACACACCTTAGGAGTGTCCTTATCATTAGATTTATAGAAAAAGGGAACTCATCCCATGAAACATAATCCCTCGGCCACTGAATGCAAGTTCTGGACATGGACACCATGCTTTAACAAGAGTTAAACTGAATAAGAGACAGACTATCCACTTATAAGAACACTAGGTAAAATTTACTTTATACATACACATGTCAATCCTCCTAAGTTATGTTGATGTGTTCCATAACATCAAGCATAAAATCCAAAACCAACCAACTAGCATGTCAAAACACCTAACCCTTTTACTACTTTATCTCAAACATTGGGATGAGTCTACTTTACCATAATTTCTAGGTCACTATACTCTAGAGATAACTTGTGAACATAGTGTAATAGATAAAGTATTTAATGATTACCACTGAACTCATATAGTTCTCTATACCTTTTTATTTACTATATGGCACCATGTGTAACAATTCATACTACCCTAATATTTCTCCAAAAAATGGAACATCCTTGATACCATACATAGGATAATCCACCCTATGCATCCTAGTATCTGATAGACCATTGATGCAAGCCTATTGTAGGGTATGGAAAAAGAAAATTTCTATGTTTTCCTAGTGCAACATAGTGGATGACTAGGGTTGTCTCACTTGAGGAGATTTATCAGTTTGTTCACCTATTTAATATAATTCACCTAAGAACTATTTTTTGTTATTTTTTAATGTTTTATAAAATAAATTTAATTTAAGAAAATAAATGAATCTAAAAATTAAGATAAAAATAAAATTCAATTCTAAATTACCATGCAATGCTAAATAGAATGAAATTAGAGTAGAAAAGAAATTCTCCTAAGAGAATTTTTAGGAAGCACCTTCCTGACCAAATTCAAATCTCCTTAGTGAACACACTCCATCGTATGTGTGTACATCACAATATACCATGATTATGAATGAAAAGTCTACTTATAGATCTATAAGAACAACCTCCATCCATATCCTCAATTGAGGGAAAATGGTTGTAGATTAATAAGTTAAACTTTAGACAACCACAATGAGGATTACACACACTATAAATTATACTTATAATTAACTCAAAGAAGACAAAAAAAATGGTCTCGAGTTGAAGAATCTGATTAATCTCACCAAATATTCCTTGGTTCAATTACTCATGATCCTAAATATTAGAGTTCATGATAGTAAGATGAGAAGAATAAAGAAAAATAAGAAGAATAATGGAATAAAATAAGGGTGAAGAAGATGAACACAAAAATAATAACAATGCATTAATTTATTAGAAATTTAAATTACAATTGAAAAATAAAACAAAAATAAAGAAAACAAATAAATGAAGAAGAATAAAATGGGAAGATTTGAGGCCATCCTCCCTCAGTGGAGATCTACTACTTGATGCCTTTAATGGAATGGGATGGAATGTAATGATTTTTGAAGGGAGAGATCACCTCCTTTTATAGTCCATAATCTTTCCTCCTAAAGTTCTATAATTTTTGTCATATTAAATAGACAATTCACACATTTATTCCTTCATAAAAGTTGTTCATAAATGTATTTTTCATTCACCCAAAAAAGTCTAGAATAAGTTTCCCCCATAAGATGGAGTTATGGAATTTATATTTTCTATGAATTTTTCTGGATGAGAAATCCAGGAAGCTTCCTTAAATACATATCATTAAATTTACACCTTAATGGTTGTAAAACTACATGTAATTTATTAGTAGAACTATCCTTTGAGTCCCATTTCATATAAAGGTAGAATAACTTAAATTTTATGTGTGTAGACTGATTTATGATTCCGTTACAGAGGTGGGATCCACACTGTCCACCCGAACAATTGTCCAACTCGAATGATTTTTTAGGCCTCATGTTATTCAAATCAGATCTTGGTCCCCAAGTCAATGTTAAAGAAAATAAATCAATTAATAAAAAAAGAACAACTCAAATTGGATTAATATTTTAAATGTTATTCCAAAAGTACCCTTGTGATAAATTTCTTTCAAAATCCCAGAATTAACCACTTTTTATATGTTAGCTCAAAACAAACCATTAATCCAAAATTGTTGTAAATAAGATAAAATTGATAAATTTGGAGGTTTTAAATAATTGAAACGAATATTTAAAATGAGGAAAATATTATCTCTATCAATTACCTCAGGCTTAAACCATTCTTATCCACAAGCATAAAATATCAACATGGAATTCATAGGACACCAATGTTACCAATATTCAAATTCCAAAGTAATAAAATAAAACAATTTTTAATGTCAAATCAAACATTAACAAATCCACATAAAATATAAATTTAATTTATCATTTTTCAAAGAAATAATCAATTCATGTATTTTATTTTTTCACTTTGGAAAATTATGGAACTTCTCTTTTCATTCATTCAAGCTTCTCAATTTATTATTATTAAACATGGAACATCATGATTTACCTCAACTTTGAATCTTTACTATCATCTCTCATGATACAAATTAAGTACAGTTATGATAATATCATGAGAATATGCTCCTTATCTATATGATTTTAAAAGAACTACTTTCTACACTTTGTAAAGAAAAAAGACACATAAAATCATGAGGACTTGCAATAAAGGTTCAAATGAATTTGAGGCTTAAGGTTGGTAGGATTTGATGCTTTTAAAAATTAAGTCTCACGGAGGAGGTTTATCTCTTAAGTACAATGCATGATATCAAAAATAAAAGTGTAATTAAATTCTCCCCTTATAAGTATCAACTCCCACTTCCCCAAAATCAAATTAAGGTCATGATCAAATTATTCATAATGAATGATTTGTGCACCCTATTAATTTTTTTTCAAATATTTTTTTCTTCAAAATTTATGTTTTAAACAAACCTCAAAACCATAATCTAACCACATATGATAAAATTCATCAGTCTAGTAATGGTGATTTTTGGTTTTCCAAAATCACAACCCATTTTATTCCTTATTTTATTTTATTTTATTTATTAAAGGGGGAAAAAATAAAGAGTACAATTAATTAATCAAATAACCTTTCTAATTACCAAAATATCACCCCCACACTTCTTCCTTATAATATATATTATCCATCACACCATTATTTCCTTTACCCCCACACTTCAACTTTAAAATATCATGAAAATACCAAGAGTAGGGTAGGTATGGATAAAATGGCTTGAAACATGGATCATACCTATAAAGGTCATTCATGGTCTCTATGGGAAAAAGAAGGATTGATGTAAAAGTGTTATTTTAAGTATAAGTGGGTTTTCAAAATATTATCCAATCATTTTAAATGTGTTTTTTCATAGTCATATCTTTGAAAAGTTCCAATGCAAGTTCTGAAAGGTGACATCTCCCAAGATCACTCAATAAATACACTCAAGAAAAAATAGAAAGTTTTTGGTCTATAAATCCTCTCAGGAATAAAATATAGAATTAGAAAATCACTCAAAGAATAATTAATAATAATAAATCAGTTCATATGAATTTCAAAAATTCAAAGCATAGAAAATTATTGGGAAATTTCATTTACATGAATCAAATTATTCCTTCAAATCACGAGTCCTCATTTCAATATCCATATTTCACTTTAATCATTAAATTCTCCATTTTACTAATTTAATTTCAATAACATTTAAATATAGAACATGGTTCATATGATTCGTAAGAAACTCATGTATCCTAGTCAAGTCAAGTAAAACATGAATTTAATCACATGCATGAAATTTTAACTATTAACGCTCAAAACATGTTGTTGCAATCTAAAATCAAGGAGTTAAAAAGATAGGTAATGAAAATGAACTACCTTTTCCATGAATCCTAGTCCTTATCATCCACTATTCAAGTCTTCCTTCTAAAATTATGAACCTATAAAATAGAATTATACAATTAAGCACAAGGATCATATCTTTTAAGATCAAAAAGATAGATGGATGGGGATGCATGCTGCACTACTTCCTAATAAATGAAATTAAAATCTATGTTACTAGAAAGAAAGAAAGTGATAAGTCTTGGTATGATCCCCCAAGTGGGCCCTGAATTTTCACTGCCTATAGAAGATAGTACCAACTATAATCCAAAGTCTGATGGTGGATGCAACTTCTTTGATATGAACCACCACATATGGATTTTCCTAGCATCCACTTCTTCTTCTCTATTTATGAAGACTCCATGGATAGAGTACACTAGATTCACTCCCTTGATAATGTGTTAAAACTTTCATGGAGGGAAAATGATGGAGTATGGAACCTCATCCTCCTTCATTGCTACTTGTGAAACGTCTTCTTCAAAATCTAGTGGTTTCTTCATATGTGTTTCATGAAATGAATAATAAAAGGGAGATTAAAATTTTAAACTTGAAGTATTAATTTCAAAATCTTACCTTTCAATGTAGGTAGCTTGTGTATTTTATTGTTCAGGGAAAAAAACATGGGTATCTTCTTGTACTCCTTCCAGTAAATGTTTAATGCCTTTAGGGATCTCCAACTGTTCCTCAACATGTACAATTTATTTTTTCCTTTTCATCCTCCATGGAATAATAAGATTCATATGATTCTAAAAAATCAAAATAGTTGGGATTAATAATTAGTGTAGTTTAAATAAAATTAAATGAGTTTGAGTTCAAGAATTTATCATCTCCATGAGTTGGTTCAGATTGAATATCTTCTTTGATGGAAGTACCTCTTGGAGTTGATTCTCAGTGGATAGAGGAAGGTAGTTGGGATCCTCTATATTTTATTTAATTTAAATAACGAGTGGTGAAATTTATTCCACCACTAGATCAGGTTCTTTGGAAGGAATAGGGAGATCAAGTTGTTCTTCAAAATCATTCCAGAAGTCATAAATATCTTGTTGATCCCCCACATGTAGCTTAGACTCTGGTTTTTCTTGGGTAGCATAGAAATATTCTGTTAGCCTTCCTATTTGACCTCTTAGTCATTCTATGGAATCTTTAAGTTACTTCAATTGAGCTCTGTTGTAATCTAAGACTTCTTGTGGTTTTTGTTGCACCTGTGAGTATTCATTCCATGCAGAGTAATATCAGTTTGGATATGTCATGGAAAAAGAACTTTTTATGTTTTTTTCTTATTTTTAAAATAATGAAAACTATATAAAATTTGAAAATATAGAAAATAAGTAAATTAATGATTAGATCCCCAGAAACAGTGCTAATTTTGTTACAGGCATATTATTGGTCATGGAAAAAAGAAAATTTCTATGTTTTCCTAGTGTAGCAGAGTGGTTGACTAGAGTCATCTCACTTGAGAAGATTTCTCAGTTTTTTCACCTATTTAATATAATTTACCTAAGAAATAATTATTATTTTTGTTTAATGTTATATTAAAAAAATTTAATTTAAGACAATAAATGAAATGAAAAATTAATATAAAGATAACATTCAATTATAAATTACCTAAAATGCTAAAAATAATGGAATTAGAGAAGAAAGGAAGTTCTCTCGAGAGAATTTTCAGGGAGCACCTTCATTGACCAGCTTCAGATCTCCTTAGTGAACACACTCCATCATATGTGGGAACAACTAAATGTACCCCAGTTATGAATGAAAAGTATAGTTAGCGATCACTAATAACACCCTCCATCTACCTCCTCAATCAAGGGAAAATGGTTGCAGATTAAGAAGTTAAACTTTTGAAAACCATAGTGAGGATCACACCCACTATAAATTATCCTTATAATTAACTCAAAGAAGATAAAAAGACACGATCTTAGGTTCAATAAACTAATTAATACCCTGGGATATTATTCAGGTCAGTTACTCATGATCATTAGTATTAGAGTTCATGATGGTAAGATGAGAAGAAGAAATGAAAAGAAGAAGAAGAATGAAAAAAGGGTGAAGAATATGGACACAAAAATAGTAACAATTCATTAATTTATTAGAAATATAAATTACAATTGAAAACTAAAACAAAAATAAAGAAAAAAAATGAAGGAGAAGAAAATGGGAATATTTGTGGCTATCCTTCATCAGTGGATATCTCCTCCTTGGTGCCTTGGATAGAATGAGATGGAATGAAATGATTTGGGAATGAGGAGATCTACTCCTTTTATAGGCCAGAATCTATCCTCATAATGTTTTCACATTTTTCCCCATTACATGGATAATTCATGAATTTTTTACTCCCTAAATTTTTTTCATAAATATCTTTTTTGTTTACCCTAAAAATTTCATCATAATTTTCCACCAGACAAAGGAATTAGAGAATTTATATTGACCATGACTTTTTCTGGATGAGAAATCTAGGAAACTTCCTTAAATATATATCATTCAATTTTCAACTTAATGTTTGAAAAATTAAATGGAATTTATTTTTAGAACGAACCTTTGAGTCCTATTTTATATCTAGGTAACATCACCTCAATTGGAGGTGTGTATAACGATTTATGCTTCTGTTATGGAGGTAGGTTTCACACTATCTACTCGAACGATTGTCCAAATTGAATTATTTTTTTGGGCCTTATGTTGTTCGAAATAGCTCTTGGTCATGAAGACAAAGTTAAATAAAATAAATCAAGGAATCATAAAAAAAGAATAACTCAAATTGGATTAATATTTTAAAATTTATTCCCAAAATACCCTTGTGATAAATTTCTTTCAAAATTCTAGAATTAACCACTATTTACATTTTAGCTCAAAACACACCATTAATCCAAAATTGTTGTAGATAAGATCAAGTTGATAAATTGGGTGGGTTTAAATAATTTAAATTCATATATAAAATAAAGAAAATATTATCTCTATCAACCATGCATGATATCTAAATCTAGAGTCACATTCTCCCATACGACTATAAATCTGGGTGATGAATTATTGATTCATCCACCAATGAAGAAGAAGAAAAGGGGACACTCAATCAACCAGGTAACTAACCATTACCTAGGAATTCCTAACATGTTGAAACTGATCATTACATGATGCTCGTGAATTTAACAAGGCTCAACTCATTGAAAGAGCACCCGTCAAGACGAGGGTGTTATTTTAGAACTATTTTCCTACTCGGGATAAAAAACATCTGAATGAAACCACACATAAAAAACTATTTAAAGGAATTTATCAAGTTTTAAAAAGTTTTGAGGGTGATAATTATCTTGTAAATCCCCCAACATAGATAAGAAGCATCAACCTTATAACAATGTCTTTCTAAGAAGATTCACTAGTCCCTACCGAATATCCTTTAGGTTCAGCGAAGCCTAAGAAAAGTTATAGAAGCCTATGGAAAATAATCACATTACCTTAATAAATATATCTCAGGGAAACATTTAAACTAACCCTTCATGAGGGTTAAAACAAAAAGCACCACTTTAGGTTTAATTTTAAAGAATCATACTAACTCAAATTTAGTTCTTTAAACATTTCAAGGCTTAGTTTTAAATAAAATCTTGCAAAAGTCATAAGAAAAAAGTATTTGGTACTTTATTTAACTAAATCCATAAGGAAAATGAGAAATATTGATCAAAATTATTTTCATGCATTATTTATTTAATTGACATCCATTTATAATTATAAAATTTATCACATAAATTCCTTTTATCCATTTGATTTATTCATTAGGTTCTTAAATTTTTCTTAGTAAAATAAATTGTCAATTCCAAACTATAGAGGTAAAAACTATTTAGGTTGAAATTGGTATTTTAATTAACTAATTCCTCATAAATAATAAATATCAAAATAATATAACAGGTCTTTTATTAATTAAATAAGGGAAATGTTAAGTAATATTCTACCATACATTTATATGTAACACCATATAAGTGACTACATACACTTTAAATACCCATCCCAACATAACATAAATATACCCCCATGGGGTTAAGTACTAAGGCATGAACAAACAAATGTGAACTATAAGGGCCCTTTCAAGCAATAATAAAGGTGACCTACAAGGATCCCATCTAGTCATTCTGGTTTTATTAAAAATGAAACCCGAAACATGTTAAACATTAAGATTTAAAACACCCTTAGTGGGTTTTATCACATAAACATAACAAGCCAAGGTTGACCTACTTGGGTAAAGTCAAGGATAAGTTGCATAATCATCCAATTTATGTAATATTTAATTTTTATTAGATTTTATATTTATGAAATGGTTTCTAGGTATTTCAACCACATAAAATATGGTTTGATTATACGAGTCACCGTTTTACATTTTAAAAATCACCTATACACTTTATAAATTAAAAATTGGCTCCCATTTAATCATAACCAACATGTTTCATCCCATGAAACTAATGGTAAATGGCCCAAACATGTAAATATTGGTTATTTAAGGTGTAACCAAAAATATATGTGGGAAAAGACCATTTAGGTTGATGATGACATTTTAATAACCAATTGTATATTTAAAATTATAACTAGGCATACTATCACATGTAGTAAATACCAAAAACCACATAAAATAATTAACTAATCATGGTAAGAAGATTAACATGACAAATAATCATTCAACATGGCATAATAATAATAGAAATAAATTTTACATGAAAACATTCTAATAAAACACACTTCATGTTATATAAATAATCATTCTAAATAATCAAGGGGGACTGATAACCCAAGTGATGTGGATTTCATTCCAAAATACTTAACCAAGGGGGTGTATAACTTCATAGAAAATGACCCTAATCAAGGTCCCTTTAGTAATTAAGAAATATAAGGTAATCCACTTTCCCTATGATCCCTTATCCCAATGTTCTGTAAAGAGTCAACTGATATTTCTCTAGGCATAGTGGATCCTTTTCAATATAATTCATTTAACATTGAATAACTAGATATATGTTCATACAATCCATTAATACCAATCAATTATAACAATAAACAAGGCCATATACATAATCATGCCACATCACATCTCAATAAAAAATAATTAAGAAGTCCATATCATAAACATGCCATTATCTTAAACTAGATATAAATAAGTAGGGACTGATACATTTATCAATTCAATTAACCCATTCAATTTCCCCATTTTATTAAGGAAGTCAAGAACCTAAAAGGTTGTTTTATTATAATCTAGGTAAAGGATATCATATTAAATAATTTAACTCATCTAATTTTACCCTTAAATAGGGATAAATAAACATATCTCAAACATAATTAATTAACAAAAAAAGATCTATGATCAAGAGAATATAAAAAACACCCCAAGAGTTTTATTTAATTACATAAGGAATAATATGGGTAAATTATTATAAATAACTCACCCTAAGGGGGTGGTTCGGGTTGAGGTGAACAACCACCAATAGTTTAATTCTAATTTTAATGATAATATAACTTAAGACACTAGGTCTTACATAACTAATTTCACATTTAAAGGGAAACAACAGAGATTCTATCATGTGGCATGATGTCATACTTTATAAAACAAAGATACTTTAAGGAAGAATCTATAGACCACATACCTTATACCAAGGATAGTCCACTCTTCCAATATCGAGTTTTTATTTGATTTAGTTCAATAGAAATTGAATAAATAGATAAAAAACCTAAAAATATGGTGAATTAGATCACACAAAGATAAAACTGGATATAGGAAGATAAACTTAGAAAGGAAGAAAGAGGAGAAAATCACTTATGGGTACACATCCCATGAGACCGACGAAAAGTGATTCCTACACCGTACGTAGGAGATCTATCCATGCATAAGAGAGGATAAGAGGAGGAGGAGATCGAGTGGATCCCTAATATGCATGTGGAGGAGAATGAAAAAAGAGGTGAAGAAGTAAAAGGAAACAGTAAAGATTAGTAAATTCACCCCTTTAAATGAGGCTCATGTTTTGGCCATACGGTTGGAAAAATTATGCACCTACTGTGCATGGCCCACTTCCTATGCATGGTGACTCACACAGTTCATGCACATGGTTTGATAAACCATGTTAAAACTATGCCATCCTCCTTTATAAAGGATCTTCAATCAACTACATGTTCTTGTGACATGGTGTTCACAGTTAAAAAATCATGAAATACCCTCAACCTCTATGAACGTGCCTCACCGTTTCTCCTAGTAGGTTGCATGGTTTCATAAAAACTATGTGACCTTACCAATTTCTCCCAATTTTGAGTTTTTTTGAGACCGATGCTCCCGAAACTCATCTAAAATCCCAAGACACCTCTTGGTCCTTAAATCAAGACTAAAAACAACACCTTTAAGTGTTACAAATTTAATATTTACATTCTTAATCTTGGTTTAAAGATTAGACCATCCACCAAATAGTAAAATTATAATTCCATTGGAAATTTCATCTGGCCCAAAACATGGGAAGTTACATACCCAAGGTGAATTCTGATACCATGGGCTAGTTACATGTTCAATTCTTAGTAGAACCTAGGTGAAATCCCATTTCTAGGCCAATTACATATTCAATTCACAACATACATAAGGCGAATTTCTATGCCTTGGGCCAATCACAAGCTAATTTCTAATATAACAACAACAATACAAAGAATAAAAATAGTTTTATAACATGAAAATTTATCTAATTGTAAGATAATTATTCTATATCATGCCAACTATTCAAGAACCTACAAATTTTCCAATTATAAATCAAGTATTCCAATTTATTTCTAAGTTATCTCTTATCAGGATAATCATACCACTTTCCATACTAACATTTAAAATTACTATTATACATGTCAAATACAAACAATTATCAATTCACATGTCAATTATTCCCAATTACCAATTCAAATGCCAATTATGCCCAATTACCAATTTATATATTAATTGCTAGTCATGATTTAAAATATGTCATTATGCTAACATTCCATTATTCCATTTTCCAATTTCATACTAATCAAACCAATTATGTGCCATTTATGACCATTAACCAATTTATGAGTCAATACATGAACATACCCCAAATTCCAAACCCCTAGGGTGACAAGTTTTGCAAGGTTTGATCCAAAGACCAACCAATGGGTCCACAATTCATCTATATGAGCACTAGGTTCATATATTCCAAAATTCAACCTAGGTAAAGGATAGAAAAACCTCATAGGTGGATAAAAGTAAAGGGTCTCAATCACTGAAGGACCTGACGTGATTCGTGAAAGGTCAAGATAAATAGATTTAGGGCACACAAGTGATTATCAATTGGAGGAGGTCGCACACATGACGTGATGGTGCGATAAAAAATGTTACATATACTAGAAACCAAAATTAGACCATATGGAGATGTTTTTGAAAATTTACTTCAACAAAGAGCCAACACCAACCAAAGAAAATCCCATATTTTTTGTCTAAGTCATCCCAATACAATCAGCCTCCATCAATTTTCATGTGGTTCGGGTATCACTTCCTAGCCGGAACCATGACCAACCACCCATGGAAGGCCCATAACACTATTTTGACATCAATCTATGGAAAATACCTTACTAAAACATTATCCAAAAAAATTCAGGACACTTCTGGTATACTTTTGATCCTTCAACAAAACACCCATCAATGACACACATTCATCATCATGAGACATCCTATAGCTATGCTGATGAAAATACCTATCAATCTCAGACAATTCCATCATGAAATGGTGGAATGTTCACCCAATTAACTATTCACAATTAATCTAGAGATCAATCAATGATAAATAAAATCAAGGAGGAAGAGGAATTGATATTTCAAGGGTACACAAGGGCTATGAATTACTATGAAGAATCATCCACGATGAATGACACAATAATATACCAACACATGAGGAATATGGAGTCAAGATCAAAGTATAATAGAGGATATAAACTAAATTATCCAACTATTTGAATCCATATCCACCATAGATAAAGGGGAACTCATGGAAGGAGGATAGGATGAGAGAACGGACAAATTACCTTGAAAAATATGATCAAGGCACGATAAACCTTAGGGGGATTGATGGCTAAAAGACTAAAAATATCCCCACTTAACATTGACCAGCATACCCCACTGGCTAGTTTCCCAAGATCCAATGACCACCCAGTGTAGGTTCAATAGTTGGATATTGAGTCATGTTGGGATGTAGAAAAATTATGCACCCCACCGACTAGTTAGTGGCTATAGTAGCAACCCCATATACTTCGGGTCTCCTCTACTAACTACTTAAGCTTTGAGCCACCCACTGAGTTTTATTTAAAGTATAAAAATACCCCTTAATATTTTTTAATCATGAAGCCTATCAATTCATCACCCAGTTCTAAGAATGATCCATCCAATCAATGAAAATTTCAAACTCCCTCCAAAATTTATATCCACTAATGACGTGAGTCATTAAAATATCCCCACCATAGTGCTTCTCATCCTTGAGAAGTTATGGTAGTACATGAATCATGCCTCTTGATCATCTTGAATCATAACCCAAAAGGATTTCTCCATATTCCATCCTCAAACACCAAATCATTTCCCCAAGATTGCACTCATTTCCAAATTCCCATCACACACTTCTACCATGACTTTAAGAACAAACATAAGATGTTGATCCAAATGATTACTATTATCCAACATCAATACTATGATCACTATATCTATAAAACTGGTCACAACCGTGTCTTAAATCGATTCCTCATGAATAATTATAGTTCTCTTTACCATAGGAATTTTTATATGGAACAAGATCCCAACTGTATAATGACACACCTAGTGTGGTTTATTTCCATCATGTCCAATCAAACACAAAACATAGGTTAAAAGTTGATACCAAAACCTTGTTTTTGATTTTAGAGTGAACCAATGAGTCTATGACAAAAAAAATCACCCCACACATGACAACATTTCTAGGAAGGGCTCATCTATTCGTAAATAACTTGGTTGTATCTAATACGATGATCTCAATGTAGTTTTAACCAAATACATTCAGTTTCATGCTGAAACAATAGTCAATACTCTTCCATTAGACTTACTATAATGGTTCCCATGTGAAATCATTATTTTTAGGTGTCTTGGGTAAACCTATCATGAATTCCATAGTGAAATAATCCCACTTCCATTCTAGAATAGGAAACAACTGCAATAACCTAGTAGGCCACTTATACTCGGCCTTCACCTGCTGATAGGTGTATCATCATTCCATGAACCCAAATATATCATTATTCATCCTTGAAAAACAATACTACCTATGAAGGTCATGATATATATTTGTTAAACTAGGATATGACACCAATTTTAAAGCATGGGGTTCTCTCATCATCTCCTCACGTAAGCACATAGAAATCCAAACACATACATGGATATGAATAATTTCATCACCATCCATAACCTAGTTAGTTTTTGTCTCCCCACCATATATTCTATACCTCAAGGATAAATCTAATGGATCAGATAATTACCTTCTCTTGATCTGATTTAGAATCATGGTAACAACAATGGTCGATGTCATATTCACTCTCCCATGAGTCTCCTGAACTTGAAGATTAATATCCACAAAAATATCCATTAGTCACCACTCATCATAAGATTCTTGCACTGCCTAAGTCCACATATTCCCACTCAAGGCATTGAAAATAACATTGAAATTTCTAGGAGTATATTCTAACTTAAAGTCAAAATACTATAAATACTTGACCCACCTCCTCCATCTAAGTTTCAAAATTCACTTTGAAAATATGTACTATAATATCATGTAATCCATGTACACCATGAATATATCTCACAAAGATAACATTTCCAGAATATCAGAGCATTTAGCACTGTAACTAACTCCAGGTCATGTGTTGGGTAATTTCTATTATGTAGTCTCAGCTTCCTAGAACCATAAGAAACCACTTGATCCACATGCATTAGAACTTCTATGATCCTAAATCTTGATGCATAAAAAAGGTATAATACTTACCCAAATTAGGTATGGTCATTATTAGTGATGAGGTAATATTTTTCTTCAATTCATGGAAATAATCCTTGAAAGCATCTAACCAAACAAACCTCACCCCTTTTTTGTTCAGAGAAGACATCAACATTGCCACATGGGATAATTCATAGATGAAACACTGATAATATCCTACCAAACCCAGAAATCTTTGAATCTTAAATATGTTCTTGGGTCACTCCCAAGAAACCACAACTTTCAATTCCTTGGGGTCTAATAACACTCCATCCTATGAGATAACGTGACCCAAGAAGTTCACTTAGTCAATCTAGAAATTTCATTTAGAAATATTGACCTATATCCAATGATCTCTTAGAATACATTGGATGAATTCAATATGTTTGGAATGATCATATCTAGACCGATAGTACACTATGATTTCACCAGCAAATATAACCCAAAATGATCTAGATATGAATGGGAGATCTAGTTAATCAAGTCCATGGATACTACTGACATGTTAATTAGACCAAATGACATTACTACAAACTCATAAAAGCCACACCTGATCCTAAAATTAGTATAAGGTATATCATATAGTCTCACCCTCAACTGATGGTACCCAGACCTCAAACCAATCTTGAAGAATATCTGAGAACCTCTCAGTTAATCAAAGAGATCATCAATGGATGGAAGGGGATACCATTTCTTGACTTTCATTTGGTTTAGCCTTTGGTAATCCACCCTTCTTAGATAAAACCATAGGATAACCCCATAGTTATGTACTAGTCCATATGAATCCCATAGCTTCCAAATATTTCAACTACACTTTCAACTCACGATGCTCTGTTGGTTCCATCTTATAGATTGGGATGGAAACTGGTTCAGATCATGGAACCAAATAAATAGTGAACTCAATCCCCCACTTAGGTGGTACAATAGATAAATATTTAGGAAATACATCCTAAAAGTAGTCCACCACTAGAGGGAAAAAAATTCAAGTGTGAATCACAATCATGTAGAAAAGGTCTTGTGAATTGGGTTTTGATCCAGTCCAGTTTGCGTTGAATTGGTCCTATATGACCTGCTTGTAGATACCATTCACCTCAATAGACATAACTATTACCTTCTAGAGTAATTAATATGATGTTAAGGAATTTATCTATAAGGGTAAACACACTCCTTGGGTCATAGGGTTTATAACATGATCAAAATCAGAAGGAAAAGAGACAACAAATAAACATAGGTTCCTCTCTAGCCATAACCACTCCTAGAATGATCACTAGCTAGTATAGGGATCAATTTTCATTCCTCATAAAGAATAATACATCAAATATTACTTAAAAAGTAAGTCAACATGTTATAACAGATTAATTTATTCATCTCCTTAGTCATGTCATGTAATTTAAGCATAATTTAGACAACTAGATTCATACATAGTAAATAAATCCCTATAATGAACAATGAATGTTGACATATTTTCTTACATTCCCACTATGATGCATGCATACACACCCCATTTCATACCATACCATGAGTAAAATCTAATAAATAACTAACATCACATAATAAGTGCATCACCAAATGTAAAATAACATCACCACTGCAACAAAAGAAACTCAAAATCAAGAATCCCATCCCAAGAAACTTTGGTTTCCCCCCACACATGAGTTATCTACTCCCATACACAAGATAATTACCAAGACCCAACACCTCCTATTCTCATGTATAACTTTCCCAAATAGTAAAACAAAATAAAAGAGAAAAGGAACCTCCACTAATACCAATTTATAAAATACCCAACCTGATTCTCCCTCATGTGACTGAGATGGGTTTACACGATACCTCAAGCATTCCTCCCCATATTCCAGAGGCTACCAACTAGTATTGAGGGTATAATATGTATAGTGGGGAGAATATACCCTCTGGTATAGAATAAAAATCATAATGAAAATGATATAAATAAATCAATACAATCAACTCCAGTAGATAATTAGGAAACTTCCAAAAAAACACAATATACTTAATCTATGAAATGTCATACTGAATGTCATACTAATGTCATAAAATTAAACAAAAAAAATAAATAATCAAAATAAATAATCCCAAAAACAATCTCAAACCCCATGCTCAGTCCTATCTCCAAGATCCAGTACTAGCTATAAAGTCAACCAATCAAAAACACGCCCCCTGCCCTTGTCTAGACTTATATCCATGAAGTATTCTCAGGTACCAAACGACGACCCAAATAGGATGTGAGTAAAACTCAATAGGACACCACCAAATATTTCTATAATATTATAGTATGAGTAGTAGTGCATGGAAAAATATGATAATGAAAGGAAATGATTATAAATTAAATGCATAATATCTAAATAAATCTACCAACCCTCGATCTCTAGGTTAACACCCAGGGTCAACCATACTAGAATTAGAATGATGCCAAATGTTTCTATCCATTCCCACAAATGTGTTCAATTTTAGTATCTAGGGGATCCATATATAATTATCATTAATTTTCAATTTACATAGAACCAAGGTGAATTCCCATTCCATGGGATAATTACATGTTCATTTATTAATAGAAACTAAGAAGATTCCCATACCTAGGACAAATATGCATTCAATTCACAACCAACCCAAGGTGAATTCCCATGCCCTGGGACAATTATATATTTAGTTCTCTATAGACCCAAGGTGAATTTCAATACCTTAGTCCATTCACAAGAAATTTTTTAATACAATACCAATAAACCAAATCACGGAAATGGTCAGATAACATTTATATTTATCCAATTGAAATACAATTATTCAATATCATTCCAACCATTCAAGAACCTACCAATTTTCCAATTAAAAGTTAAGTATTCTAGTTTCATTCCAAGTTACCCCTTACCAGGATAATCACACCACTTTCTATACTAATATGACAAATTACAAATTTACATATTAAATATACCCAATTATCAATTCACGTTTCAATTATTACCAATTACCAATTCACATGCCAATTACTCCCAATTACCAATTCACATGTCAATTACTACTCAAGATGCCAAATATTTCATTATGAAAAAATTTAATTACACCATTTTCCAATTTTATACCAATTAAACCAATTATTTTACATTTATTCCCATTAACCAATTTAAAATTAAATACATGACCATATTCCAAATTCCAAACCCATGTGGTGACATGTTTCACAAGGTTTGATCCAAAGACTAACCAATGGTGCAATAATTTAGTTATAAGGAAACTAGGTTCATATATTCCAAAATACAACCTACATCAAGGATAGGTACACCTCATGAGCAGTCAAAAGTCCATGGTCTCCATCATCAACAGACCTAATGGGATCCAGAGAAGTTTTAGATAAAGAGATTCAGGGCATACAGGTGATTATTAATTAAAGGAGGTCACACACACAACATTCAATTGCGATCAGACATGTTACATATAATAGAAACCAAAAATAGACAATAGGGAGATTCTTTAGACCACATACCTTAACATAGAGCCAACTAACACCCAAAAAAATCCCAACTGCCTTGTTCGAGTTTTCTGAGTACAATCAGCCTCCATTAATTTCCTCGAGGTTTGGGTATCATTGACTAGATTGAACCATGACCAACCACCCATGGAAGGTCTATAAAATTATTACAACAAAAATCCATGAAAAATACCTTATATATGATGTCTTCTAACAAAGTTTGGGCCACTACCAACACACTCCCGATCCTTTAATGAAACTCCCATCAATGATATGTGTTCATCATCATAGGACATCCTCTAGCCATGCCGATGAAAATCTCCATCACTCTCGAATAACTCCATAAAGATCATGGGAATTGTTATCCAATTCCCTATTTGGAATCAAGCCAATGATCAATTGATGATCATGATAGTCAAGGAGGAATAGGAAATGATACATTAATGGTGTGTAAGGGATAAAACTTACCAAGAAGAATCAACCATGATGAATAACACAATGATTCACCACCACATGAGGAATAGGGATTCAAGATTGAATAAGAATGGAGGATCTTTCCTGGACTCAACAATGGTTTTCATAAAGATCCACCTTGAATCAAGGGGAACTCATGGAATGAGAAGAGGAGGAGATAATGATAAAATTACCCTAAAAAATATGAGCAAGTCATGATAAACCCAAGGGGGATCAGTAGCCATAAAGACCAAAATGAGCCCCACTTAACCATTACCCAGTGCACCCCACCAGTTGGCTGCTTGGGGTCCACTGAACAACTGGTTTAGGCTCACTGGCTGACCGATGAGTCCTACTGGGTAACAAGGTTACTATCCACCCCACTAGCTACTCGATGGGGGACACTGGCTATCCATTATCAATAGAAGTTTCCCTGGCTACTCTGGGAATCCTATCTTGATTACCCAAGATCTGAGTCACCCATAGAGATTTGTTTCAAGTCTAAAAATAACCCTTATGTATAGTTAATTGTGAATCATTTCAATTCACCACCTGGTCCTCCAAATTATCCATCCACTAGATGAAAATTTCAAACTACCACAAAAATTCATAACTTGTAACGATGTGGGTATTCACACTAAGGATTTATCAACCTAAAGAATTCCAATATCAGGTAATATCATCATTGAGTACATAACCCACATGTATGTAAGATTCCCATAACCGTCATTTCATACAAAATGAGAGTTGTACCCATGGTCCGGTTAAGTATAATTCCACTAAAAAGTCATTTGAAAAAACAATATATAAGTTGTTGTTGACACTTTAAACATATAAACCTATTTTTAGAACTTGGGAAGTAATAAAAATCTAGTACACACATGTAATGTAAACCCTACATGAATAAAATGATGCATGTACATACAAATCTTTCCTCTAGGGGAAAGAGTTGAAAACCATAAGTTAATAACATCAAAACACAATGTTTTATCTATTCCAAATAAGTCAACCATATCCAAGAAAACTAAAACAAAAATCTTGGTTCCCTTAACAACTTGAAATTTATCTCATACTTACACTGGTCATTTATACAATAAGATATCCATCCCAAGTCCTGAAACAACCCTAGATCTTCATATACCATACTCCAAATAATAGAAAAAAACTAGCTCTGATACCACTTTATAACATTCCTCAAGCCAGATCACCTAAATAGATCTGATTTGGGTGGAGCCAAATTAACTCAACACACCTCACCATAAACCAGAGGCTTCTGAATAATGGTGAGGGTTTGGGAGTGATCATGGAGATACTATAACCTCATATAAAAATAAATCACATTATAGTGGAAATAACCAAATAACATAATATACATGACCAAATAAAAATAACTGAACAACCCATTCCCTACTAAATGAAATTTATTATAGTCAATAAATAGGAATACCATAAAAATATTACCTATAATGGGTAAATATTATACATAATACCATAAAAAATATCACTGGATATCACACCATTGTACATTTAGGATCCACTTATTTCCATCTCCTACATCAACCATGCAACTAGCCCGTACCATAACCCATCTCTGACATGCTCCAACTCTTGATTTAGGGTCACACCCTATCCTTTAATACAAATTGGGAAATACACACACACACACTAAGATTTCCAAATATGATGTGTCTATGAAACTTAGTAGGTCACCTCCAACATTCCCCCAAATAGCTCCAAAAATATACAGGTGCTTGAAAAACATGAAATTAAAACTAAATATCACCCATAAAACATCTAGATACACGGGGAACTATACTATAAAAAACTTAAATTGGACTAAATACTTCATCCAGTGCTAGAATGGGACGATATACCTATAGTTTTAATATACTATAAGGATCACATGATTCTCTAAAAACTTCCTTGTTTCTCAATAAAACATAATACCTTATTATTATTTATCTATTCTACCTATCACATGTCACAACCTCCATTAAAATAGTTTGAATTCACTCCCTCATATGATGAGTGAATGGCCCTATAATGGTGATCACAATACCCCCCACAACACCCATGTCCATATCTATAGTGCATCCCTTTACATGCCTCATGATCAACATCACAATGTTATACTGCTGTATCTATGGAGGATCCTGCTACCTTTTGGTGACCGAGTCACCCAATCATAATTGTGTGCACACATCCCAAATGACATCAGCCCCAATGGTGAGAAAAATCCCCACCATCCAATGTCAAAAGCATTGAAAACACATCACCACAATTCATCTTATGACCATAATCACCCCAAACATTCATAACACATCAACATTTTCCCATAACTAGTGAGAAATTCATCACCTAACCACAACATATCATGACTCACAACCAAGGACCCATAAATATCCCCCTTAACATGATATTAACACTAATCCTCAAGACCACTAGATACAACTCAACTCATGTCATGAACTATCCCAGATACCCAGTTATATTGATGCCCGACTATGACATGGTTTGAAGGGCGTTATTTATCCCTATGGGTTAGTGTCTATAAAATGGAATCATGAAAGAATCACAAGGGAATTATTATACCACAAAATAGAGGAATACAAAATAAACAAGTCAGTATGCTCAACACTCCTCAAGAATAATGTACAAAAGATAAATAGATAAACAAACCCAAAAAAATACATTATCAAGTGACATAACATCTTTCAAGGTAAAAACATTGAAATATCCCATGTAATAGGTAGCTAATATCTCCATCGACCACCTCCATAATTTAAAATACCAAGGATCAAGAAAATCCACCACCTATAAGTGACACTTTACCTTTACTTGGACCTAGCATAATATAATTTTCAAATGTTTGAAGGAAAAGGTAGGGTGTGAGATAAACAGCCTAGTAGGGTCTCACCAAGTACTCTATAATAAATTCAATAATAATTAATACAATTATTATTTAAATTTAAATAAAAAATTCATATAAATCCATTTACATATTTTCAAAAAAACATTATTTTAATAAAAAATATGAAAGATACATCAAAGCCGAATTAAATTAATATTTTATATAAAACATTTATATAGATCAATTGGTATGAATAAAATAGTTATATGCTTAGTGGAATGTATAATCAAATTAATAAATCATATCACCATTCTCATAATCCCTATGGTACATTAGTTTATAGAAATAGGATTCTCGCACTACTCAATCAGTGATCTCATCTTAATGTGTACACATGTCCCTCAACTTAGGATGTCAGGACTCAACTCCCCATTTGGGTAATCATTCCACAGTAAGTGTAAGTTAGTGTTATCATTATCAATCCATTACAAGGGGATCATATCCTAGTGTTCTTGTCCTAATTACCAACTAAATACCTTGTATCAAATGTTATTTAATCAATCAATAAATCATTCATGGGGAAATAATTTAATTTTAATCAAATAATCATTTACATTTAAAATTCCTAATTTTAATTTCAAAATGCCATTTTCCATTCAAATCCAAATCACATGTTTTAATAATTTAATTCCTTTAAAAAATATTTTTTCATTTAAATAAAGTCTTAAAAGATCATTCCTCAAATAAAACAATCAAATAAATTTATCAAATCCATCCATATTTCTCAAATCCATTCCCACAATTTCAGTATCATTGAAATTGGGAGTTTTCCATAATTTCCATTCCATTTAAAATAACATATTTTATCATTTCAATTATGGGGTTTTAAATAAATTAAAAACTCATTTCAAATTAATAAAGAAATTTAAGGATTCAATTGTAGTAAAAAATATTATGGAAACACTTAAATTTTATGAGTGATTAAATCAACACCTACAATAGGAAACAAAAATGAAGAATAAATTAAAAGGGTATGAATAAGGAATTACAATATTACAAATCATCAAGATCACACTTCAATTCAATTGGAAAACATGAGATCAAACCGATTTCAATGAAGTGTAGTAAAGAGAAGAAGAAAACCATAATGAGGAAACTCATTAGAGATCAAATTCCAAATAAGACATATGGAAGGGAAGGAATCACCCAAAAATTTCCCAGTTCATCCTTAGGGGTTTAATGGAAAATGATACATGAAAAAAGAAATAATTTTAGGATATAACCCATACAAACACATTGGACACAAGGATTTCACAATGTAAATCCTCGATTCATGATGTAAACATCCTGAGTAACATGCATGCTGAAAAAGGTGTCACCTTAGTTTAAAAATCCTGATCTCAAACAATTCATGTTGTGAAAAAAATTCACAACTCAAACATTATTTATGCTCTAAATAATATTCTTGTCATCTAACCTATGAAAAATTCATGTTGTGAAATACTTTCACATTGTGAAATGGTCCCATAGGCAGCACCCAACCTAGTTCATGAAGAAAACTCCCAGATGGTCTCCAATGAACTATAAACCCAAGAAATACACCCATAAGATTAAAATTACATACCGTTAACTAGGATATTACAACCTCCCTGCCATAAAAACTTTTTGTCACTAAAAAACCATTCAAAAAAGATTCATATAAAATCGATGAGGCCACTGATCTCCCATCAGTGCCTCATGATCACACATATTATGGGAATTATAACCATTCTACCAAAGCACATAGACCAAAGGCATAATCTTTCCATGAAGAACATTTGTATTTGAATCAAAAATCCTGGACGGATTCTCAATCATGGATAAATCAGGTTCAACATCATGATCTTCTTAGCTCAGGTTATGAGAAGGGTAGGAAAGATACCTTTGGAGCTATGATACATGAAACACATTGTGGATTGAATTAAACTATGGTGGAAAGAATAAATGGTAAACCAAATTTCTAACCTACTTAATAATATCAAAAGGACCCACAAACCTCAGTGAAAGATTTCCCAATTTCCCAAAATGATGGTGATCCTATAGAGGTGAAACTCTCAAGAACACCAGATCACCAACTGAAAACTCCAAAGATCATATATGGAGATCAACATAAGATTTATAGAATATTTGTTCCATCACCATTATATGATTAATCAATTGAATATTCACTATTATCTCTTGGACTAAAATCAATCCAACCAAGGAAGATTTACAAATCTCTGACCAACATAATAGAGTTTTACACAACTGTCCATAAAATGCCTCAAAAGTACCATCAAAATTTTATGATGGTAACTATTTTTGTATGAAAACTCAACCGGCACCAAAAATACATCCCAAGCTCCACTAAAGTCAAGAATTCAGTCACAAATCATGTTCTCAAGAATCTATATAGACTATTCTATTTGGATATCCATTTGTGGATGATATTCCATGCTCAAATGTACTTGATATCACATTGCCTCCTAGAGTCCTATCTAAAATTGAGAAGTGAATTAGGGATCCCTATCAAAGACTATAAAAAATGTAAATTTGTGCAATATAATGATCTATTTCACATAGAGACTTCCCAAATCCTCGACTTTTTGATGTATCTCAAATGGGTTTAAATTGAGTTGATTTGGTCAGCTTATTGATCACAACCATATCACATTCTTCTTATGAGGGGTATTCATTAACCCAACCATGAAATACCTAGAAATATCATCCCACTTCCAAGACAGCACTGGAAGTAGCTAAAGAAAAACCAAAGGTCTCTAGTACTCGATTTTGACCTATTGGTAGGTATAACAACAAGATACAAAGTCATAAATGTCTTTTCTCATACCTAGATACTAGAATCATCATCACATATCATAGAACATCTAAATGGTACCTAGGATCACTGCCCACTATGAATTATGGCAATCCACCATCACATATTTTCTCACTTCCAAAGGTACAACTTACCTATTTTTGGAAACATAGGATGCCATTTTAAGAGAATAGACACTCACTAATGGTCTCTCCACCATAAAGAGAGTCCCTAATGCCACATAATTCATTATCAAACTGATTCTCCCAAAGAATCATCTCAAGAATAGAGAAGGTAAAATGAAGGCTCGCCAACACAACCTCAAAATCATTCTCCAAGACTCCCAAATGAAATTGAGAAAAGAGATCCATAATATCCCAATCTTATGATGATTCTTTCATGATATTGGTCAAATTTTTCCTACTCAAAGCATCACCAATGATATTTTTCTTTCTAGGGGTTTAGGCAATGTCAAAATCAAAAGACTACTGGTACTCCACCCAATGCATATGTTAGAGGTTAAAATATTTTTGAGAGAATATATAAATCAAGATTTTGTGGTCATAATAAAGGGTAAACCTTTCTCCATAAAGGTAGTGATACCAAATATTAAGATAATTCATCACAACTATGAGTTTAAGGTCATGGGTCAGATAATTATTCTCACGTGGCTTAAATAGTTTGGAACCATAGGCTATTACATGATCAACCTACATAAGGACACAACCTAAAAATGAACTTGATGCTTCATAGAAGATCACATAGCACTGCCCACCCTCTAGAAGATTCAAAACTGGTGTAGAAGTCAAAATATGATTCAAATTATTAAAATAACTCTAAAATTTTACATCCCACATGAACTTAACTCCCTTATGAGTAATAGTAGTCATTGGAGAATCCAACTTTGAGAAATCTTTTACAAAATGGTGGTAATACTCCCCCCAATCCCAAGAAGATCCAAATCTCAAAAACATTACATGGTTACTCTCATGTCATGACAACTTTAAACATCATATGATCAACTGAAATACCTTGTTATGAGACCATGTTTCCCAAGAGATTCACTTCTTGCATCCAGAAGTCACATTTCGATAACTTGACATCGAGTTGGTGATTTCTCAACATTTCCAGAACTTCTCTCAAATGACACACATGGTTCTCCTTGGACTTAGAGAAAACCAGAATGTCATCTACAAATAACACCATGATTGAATCAAGAAAATCATGGAATATTTTTTTAGAAAATACATAAATACCATAGGATCATTGGTTTGACAAAATGACATAATAGGGCACACATAATTTCCACACCTGCTCCAAAAGGTGGTATTTTAAATGTAAAATTATTTAATTATAAACTGGTGATAAACAGACCGGTGATCAATCCTTGAGAACCACTTTAAACCTTTTAAATGGTCAAAAAAAAAAATCATTAATATTTGGAAATAGATGCTTGTTATTTACCATTACTTGATTGAGTTTTCAGTAATCAACACATAAGAAAAGTATCCCATCAATTTTATTTTTAAAAGATAACAGGAACCACCCATAGTGACACACTTAGGTGTATAAATCCTTTATATATCAAGTAATCCAACTAAGATTCAAGTCTTTAATTTTATCTAGTTACATATGGTAAGAAGGAATAGACACCAGCTAAGTACTAGGTACCAAGTCAATAGAAAAATCTACCTATTTTATCAGTGGAAATCTAGATAAATCAAAATGAAACACAGGGAAACTCAAAGAAAACTAGAGGGAGATCATCACTTATATATTCCTACTCCAAGTCAAAAATAAAACACCAATATTACCCCACCCAAATCTATAAAAGAAGGCTTGTGTCTACTTGACCTCAGGTCCCATTCTCCTTAGAAAACATGAAACACCCCATTAGGTATAATAAAGGAGAATCATTGAAGATAATAGTAAATCTAGGCCTTATGAGAAATCATGTAATCCATCCCAAAAAATGACATCAAGAGGTTTTATGTCTATAACTAGAAAATTCTTGGTAAGATCAATCTCTGATAGAGAGGAAACGCAAGCATGACATTGAAGAACCCACTCTCACCTCATTCCAAGTGGTTTAGTAATATACATCACATAAGAAAATATATTCATAATAATATTTTGTAAATTTACATCACGAGTCAATATAAATGAGTGATATGAACCAGTATCAAACAAAGTTGTCACTAAATAATAAGCTATAGTGATTTTACCTCT
This sequence comes from Viscum album, assembly GCA_963277665.1. Taxonomy (NCBI): domain Eukaryota; kingdom Viridiplantae; phylum Streptophyta; class Magnoliopsida; order Santalales; family Viscaceae; genus Viscum; species Viscum album. The sequence goes on along the minus strand of OY728127.1, from coordinate 1,223,839,574 downwards.
CACATTTGTTAGACTCACATCAACTTCCTTTGGATACTCTTTCACTGCGTGAAGAAGCTTCGTTTTGGATGCCTGAAGTTGGAACCCACTAGTTATTGAAGAATATAATTACATCATAGTAATTTTTGGTGATGATGAGAATGTTCCACTGCATAGAGAAGAAAATATATGGTAGAACTTATATAGGTGGATTGAGAGACCACACAATCTATAGATCTTGGGCACGTCAGTTCAAACCTATTTCGAGTTCCCAACCTGACCACACTAGAAGAAAGTCAAAGGGCCTCTTCCAAGAACAATAGAAGGTCTATAAGACACATTATATATAGAACCAATATGATACTCACAAATATTTATATTTTCATTAAACTAACTCAAAGAATTACCACTGAGAGAAAAAGGAACTTCTATTGTAACAACCTGGACCCGAATAGCCACCCGAACAGTGCTAAATGGGTCGGGTGTTACTACCTTAGGCGCACCTCCCCAAATGCCAAAGGTTACCGACTAGTAGCGAGGGTCTTATAAGTATAGCGGGGAGGATATACTCTCTGGGAGGATAATAATGGTACTGTTCCGATTATAATAATAAAGATGCAGCGGAATAAACGACTCAGTAGACTCGAACCAGAACTGCAGAGCGGAAGAACATTCAATATCGATAAACAGTGGAAGCAATAAATATAACAACAACAGCGGAAAGTAAACACAACATCATGCTGATCACTTGTAACTACTATTGAAAAACAAACATGCATCCAAATCAGGTCATATATATCCATATGTAAAGGGCGCCAATGGCTAATCAACTATAGCTACAAAACAAGTAAGCATGCTAATATAGGAAAGAAAAAAAAAGTAAACTCCAGCTAGGCAAGACCTCTCGGTCTATACCATATCATGCAACAGCTAATGCAGCCCAGCTCCTGAAGTTGACCTCTTTCCTGTATGTAAATCCATAAATTCTACATGCATCCCGAAGGGTCCATGCAAAGTGTGAGAGGAATATCAGTAGGATACAACCCAACGGTGCGTACATAATATAAGTGTTTAAACATTAATGAATTTATAAGGAAAACTGTAAATAGTATGATGTACAAAACCAAACGAAAACTCCACTGGTGCTCAACAGCCACCATGGAGTGTCACTTACTTCGGACAACACCAAAATCTCTATCATGTAACCCGACACCATGTGCCCTCTGACACTGCATGTCTCAATTACCGACATCCCAAAGGCACACCCAGAAAATAGTAACTCAAAGGAACCATGATGCTTGTCCTCAAATATGTAACTGGAGAGATAGTAATGTATGCCCTCAAATAAAGTAACCAGAGGGACAACAATGTATGTACTCAAACAAAGTAACTATAGGTAAAATGATATCTATCCTCAAATAACTGTGAGCCTATGCCCCCAACCCGATATCCTCAATGCTATCCCCTGAAGGCTCCTCACCTTCCACGTGGCTTCCTACGACAAGCAACCCCAACCAAAAGTGCCTAAACCACAACTAACATGGGCCTCTACCCACTCAAGTGGTCAAATCCACCTCATCATGGAGTCTCTCTGTGTGCACACTACTCAAAGTCCCGAGTGAGCGGTAATCACCAAAATAGTACCCAAGCCACAATATCTCTGACACATTGGTCCCTATGACCAAGCCTCTCAAGTCCAACGACCTTTCCATCCAAGTAAACCAGGCCACTCCCAACCTGAAAGTCACCCTACCTCAAGACGACATCCATGAAACCCAATCCCGTGGTCAGAACCACCCAATATAACCAAGGCTAAGCCCAACCAGTGATCAGGATCACTCAAGAATATCCGGGTCATTACCAACACTACTGTAAGGGTTCTAGTATATGAAATTTAGAAATTACATATAAAATCAAAAGAATCACTTTTAAATAAAAAAAATTAAACAGTTGAAAAGGACTAAACAAGTGTTGTCCCATACCAACATTGAGGTCCTTAAGGTCTCCAAAAATTCATATCAAGGTTCAATAACTAAACTCAATAGTTTAAAAAATACAATTCAATTATAACCATTTTTGGAATCCCCTGGCCAAAATGCCCCGATGAGCAATGACCACTCGCCCAACCCCAATCAAGAAAAACAGGTAACAAGGCATACCCAAAGGCATCCCATAGTTCAAATAACAATTAAACAGGAAATAGCAGGTAAAATAGGGTCACACACAAAATACCTGAAAATGCGCCATAGGTCGTGCCACCCAAAAGTCTGCGAAAACACAAAAAGAGGTATGCACCACCTACCTGAGACTCGTATGATGATACTCTTTCGATTAAATCCTCCAATTAGGTATAAAACACGGTAGATCTATAAAAGAATCAAAACCTCTCAAACCCCTATAACTCATTCTAGAACATAAATCAAGAAGAACGACTCAAGAGGAATCAAGGCCTTACTGAGGGGGTTCTAATGCATCCGAAGATGATCGAAACAGAGTTTAGACAAATGATCGGGAGTAAAAATAAGCTCCGACCGGATCTCCTTGCTCAAACCCATTGAGGATTTGAGTTTCTGCCTCAAAATGAGGCTACTGCCTGTTTTAGAGAAAAAAAGAAAATACATGACATGTACATATGACTACACTCCGTGTATCATTTTACTATTCATACGATGACTGAAATTTCACCGAGGACTTTCCGAATGAATACACGGCATGTACCTATGGTACACGACATGTACCTCTCTACCCAGATGACATCCCCAACATGCCATGTATATCCCCATACACGACCCCTCTACACGGTGTGTACAAATAGTACACGACATGTGCTTGCTAAAATCATTCTACCCAGCCAATAGGCCTATACGCCATGTATGGCCTCTACACGGTCAAGGGTACATGACGTGTCGAGAAACACCACACATCGTGTAGTATGAAATTCTTACACGGTCACCGCATGACATGTACTTGGCAAGCACATGGTTGGTACATGCCTAAACCATACACGGTGTGTACTCTAGAGTATATGGCGTGTAGTCTAGAAATTTCCATAACTTCCCATATTTTCCTAGTTTTCTCAAAAACAAGTCAAAATTCAAATATGGTCGAGATTTTGACCCGTTCTAAAAACTCGAGGTTCCTACAATATCCCACCTCAACATAGCTCATCCTCAAGCTATCAAACAAAACCCAGAGATGACACCGAATGTTCCACCCTTATCAAAGTAACCTAGACTCTCCTGATCTCAAAGTTTCTGGATAAAGTCCTCAAGGGGCTCCACACCTTAGGAATTTCCTAACTCAGTCTCAACCCTACAAAAATCAACATGTCAAGGGTTCCCTAACCTATTTCTGGACTCATGGTCTTCTCATGACGCATCATCATCCCTGTACCTCATTGGTACTCCCGTGTCATTTCCTACACCCAAATGTACCCTGCACTACATCGGTGTCCACCTCCATGAGGTCTTGTATCCCATGGATTCTCAAAATGAACCTGGTGCCTAGCACCTCAAGTAACCTGCATCCTCGATACCCCAATGCCTACGACACCTCAAGTAACCGGCATCCTCGATGCCCCGATTCCCAAGGCACCCCAAGTAACCCACATCCTCAATGCCCTGATGCCCAAGGCATCTCAAGTAACCTGCATTTTCAATGCTCCTGATTCTATGCATCTCATATATATATGAATATATCACGCACCCAATATGAAGCCAATCCCACTGATAAGAATCTAGTCAGTCCACATAAATCCTGTACACCTTATACACTCAAAATAGAAATTCCTTAACAGGTCATGCCAAAAGAAATCAAGAAAGTCACGACCACACTCATGGTGTACCTCTAACCGTCGTCGGCTCACCAGCCTGCTCAACCCCTGGTAGCTCCACAACGTGCACCTGGCATGAAGTATGGTTGCCTGATGCCTGACCTCCCTGTGGTGCTACTCCAGTCACCAGCCACTGACCACTTAACTGGGTCCCGCTATCTCTGGAATGTCCTCCACGTGCAGCTGAACCTTGGCTATCATCACCTGGAACTGAACCTGAACCAACTCTAGATGCCACAGTCTGTCCTAGTCCATGCCTGCTTGCTATATGAGAAGGCTGCCTGCAGAACCTCTCCAGATGCCCAACCTGTCCACATGCCCAACACTCCTTTGGAGGCCTATCACACTTAGTCTGAACATATCCTGGCTGCCCACACAAAAAGAAAATCACTGATGAACTCTACGAGGTGGTCTAGCCATGTCCTTGCCCTAACTGCCCTACTGGAACTCATCCTGTCCTCACTTCTTGCTATCCGGACCATCACCTGAAGCCATCACTCGACACCCCTAGAGTCTATCTCTCTGGTTACCCTCCGCTATGAGCACCTAGTTCACCACCTTTGAGAATGATCCCAGCATGAAGATATTCACCTGGATCTGAATGGTGTGCTGTAAGCCATTCTTGAAGCACCTCACCCTTGCCACATCATTTCTTACCATACCAGGTGCAATGTGAGACAACTCAGTGAAAGTAGATGCATAGTCCATGACAGACATGTATCCCTACTGAATGTTAAGAACTCCCAATCCCTCTCTTCCCTTAGTGTCTCTGGGTAAAAGTGCTCAAAGAACCTACCCTCGAATTCTTTCCATGCTAGTCCCTTATGCCTGCGAGCCTGAACCTGCACATCCCACCAACGCTTCATCGGTCCTCTCAGCATGTATGTCTCCATCTTAACCCTCCACCCTATAAACATCTCAAGATGCTCGAAGATCATCTGCATGCTCTCTATCTAGTTCTTAGCTTCCTGCAGACCACCCTCACCCTAAAATAGTGGTGGGTGCTGTGGCTAGAACTCCCATGTCAGATATTCCATAAATGGATTTGAACCCTACACACCTCTTTCGACCCCCTGCAAGACACGTACCAGGATATCTCAAATATTCTCATCAATCCATGGTCCGAATGCTGCAAAACTCGGCTGTTGTCCTACCTGCACTAGATCCTAGACCTGTTCCTATCCCTGAGCCTGTACCTATGACTCATGCTCTTCCTGCATCGGATCCTGAACCTAATCCTACTCCTGTGATACTTTACCATCTCCCGCCTGATGCTCCATCTGATTCGGCTAAAGGGAACCCACTGAATACCATAAATGGCCAGAAAGACCACACACACACACACACATATATATATATATTTATATAACAATACATCCATGCAGATAAGAAAAGCAGCAAAAGGAAGTGCATAACTACTACCGTTACTCTCCCCCACCGCAACCCTTGCCCATGACATCCTGACTTCATGGTCTCCTTACCCTCCCTTCAATAGATCCAAGTATAAAAAGTACCTCGGTCTATGCCCGTCCCGACAACTAACGTTGCCTTAAACCGATGACCGAGTGACCCAATCCTGGTGTTCAAAATCACCTCAACCACAGTACATGCCTACTCGTACAAGAGCCAGACCCAATTATCATGCCACATGAAATTCTACAAATACATAAATCATGGAATAACACATTGAAAATAACAAGCAATTTTATCAAGAATTTCACCTATTCGCATTTTAAAAGAATAAAAATCATGTCAATTGATATTTTTCACATGGTATTATCACATCACAAAGAATACGTGTAGTTATGAAATTAAAATACTCTAAAATGTGCCAATCAAAATCCAAAAAATCACGCCTTTCCATACCAGGAAAAGGTCCAATTCTCCCTTACCGCACCCGATAAAGGGTTACATATCACAATCAATAACATCACACACCAAGTTATCCACTGAGGTGGAAATAAAATAAAATGTAATCTGAGCAAAGGAAAATAGAAATTCCCACCCATGGAAACTTGGTCCATCCATTGTACCTGGGGCTGTAGGCACCCAAGCACAAGCAAGAAACCCAGTTCCAGTAACAACCTATCTCCAGTCTACTATATACCAAATAGCAAAACTAACAGAAATAAAAAGATAAGTCTCAATATCATTAGTATCCAACAAAACACTTCTACTAAATCCCTATCAAGAACTCCCTTGATACCACTTTGTAACGACCCAGACCCAAACAACCACCCGAAAAATGCTAAACGGGTCAGGTGTTACTACCTTAGGCACACCTCCCTGAACACCAAAGGTTTCCAACTAGTAGTGAGGGTCTTATAGTTATAGTGGGAAGTCTATACCCTCTCGGAGGATAATAATGGTACTGGTCTGAGTATAATAATAAAGATGCAGCGGAATAAACAACTCAGCATACTCGAACTAGACCCATAGAGCGGAAGCACTTTAAATATCATTAAATAGTGGAAGCAACAAATATAATAACAGAAGTGAAAAGTAAACACAACAACATGCTGATCACTTATAACTACAACTGAACAAAAAACATGCATCCAAATAAGGTCATATATATCCATATTTAAAGGGTTCCAATGGCTAACCAACTATAGATACAAAACAAGTAAGCATGTTGATACAGGAAAGAAAACAAAACAAAGTAAACTCTAGATATGCAAGACCTCTCGGTCCATACCATCTCATGCAACAGCTAATGTAGCCCAGCCCCTAAAGCTAACCTCTTTCCTGCACCTAAATCCATAAAGTCTATACGCATCTCGAAGGAGCTGTGCATGGTGTGAGATGAATCTCAGTAGGATACCATCCAACAGTGTGTACCTAATATAATTGTTTAAGCATACTTGCATTTATAAGGAAAATAGTAAACAATACGATACACACACCCAAACACAAAATCCATTGGTGCTCAGAAGCCACCATGGAGTGTCACCTACTTTGGCCAATGCTGAAATCTCTGTCATATAACTTGGCACCATGTGCCCCCTAACACCGCGTGTCTCAAGTACCAACGTCTCGAAGGTACGTGCAGGAAATAGTAACCCAGAGGAACAACAATGCCTATCCTCAATTATGTAACTAGAGTGACAATGATGTCTACCCTCAAATAAAGTAACTAGAGGGATAATGATGTTTGCCCTCAAAAAAAGTAACCGAAGGGACAATGATGTCTTCCCTCAAATAACGACGAGCCTCTTCCCCCAACCTGATAGCCTCAATGATATCCCCTGAAGGATCCTCACCTTCCACGTGGATTCCTACGACAAGAACCCCAACCAAAAGTACCTAAACTGCAACTAACGGGGGCCTCTTCCCACTAGAGTGGTCAAAACCACCTCATCACAGAGTCTCTCTGTGTGCACACTACTCAAAGTCCTGGGTGAGCGGTAATCACCAAAATAGTACCCAAGCCACAACACCTCTGACACCTTGGTCCCTACAACCATGCCACTCAATTCCAATAGCCTCGCCATTAATGTAAACCAGGCCATGCTCAACCTGACAGTCACCATGCCTCAAGCCGACATCCATGACACCCAATCCCATGGTCAGAACCACCCAATGTAACCCAGTCCAAGCCCATCCTGTGATCATGATCACTCAAGAATATTCGAGCCACACCCAACACTACTGCAAGGGTTCCAGCATGTGCAATTCAGCAATTACATATAAAATCAAAAGAATCAATTTTAAACAAGAAAACAAATTAAGCAGTTGAAAATCACTAACCAAGTATTTTCCCATACCAGAACTGAGGTCCTTAAGGTCTCAAAAAATTCATATCAAGGTTCAATAACTAAAATCAACAGTTTAAAACAATACAATTCAATTATAACCATTTTAGAATCCCCCGACCAAATTGCCCCGATGAGAAACGAACACTTGCTCTACCCCTCTCAAGAAAAATAGGTCACAAGGCATACCCAAAGGAAAAGGGTATGAATGCAGGGCTTCTCCCGTCAGATGATTCACGAGGTCTTACCCCACTAGTGATGGTGGTGACTCCTAGGATGGTCCCTCCTCCCCTATCGGGGGAAGGATCTCTAACGTTCACAGGAACGGCTTCATCTTTACCCCCTTCTCAAATCCCAATTTTCTTCCCTCATTCCCTCCGATTTCTCTTAGCCCTAAAGTCCCAGATCTGATAAATGGCCTTCTGAAACTTTTTATCTATCACTCGGAGTTCAACGGGGATTTGGGTTTGTTGAATCCCTCCCTTATTGCACATTTCAAACAGCATATTCCCTTGATGGATTCCTTCAACAGACACATATTTGGGTTATGGGGCCTGCAAGACAGAGCAACGGTGGGTTTTCTTGATTCTAGGAATATCTAGATTTACTTTTATTCAAAGGAGGATCTGGTAAAAGCTTGGTCCAGTGCCCCACACAATTGTGATGGTTATCATTTCTATCTATTTCAATGGTCGTATGACTTCCATTTGCAGCGCGACTCCCCTACATCTGTGATTTGGGTTACTTTCCTGGAACTCCCTCTACCTTTTCAGGACCCCTCTATCATGAGGATACTAGGAAATCTTGTTGGTAGATATTTGTGCTCTGATTCGAGAACAAGGGTTCTCTGCCATATGGTTTGTCCGCGGTTATGTGTGGAACGTGATGTATCGAAAATTCACCCAGAGTATGTGTGGATTACAGTGGAGAAAGAGGTTCGACACAAACAACGTGTAGTATATGAAACATGGTTTGACTTCTGTAATTCCTGCATGAAACTGGGCCATTCCGTGGTTTCTTGTAAATGAGTGGGGAAGAATTTGTCTCCTCTGCAGGTTGAGGATCCAAGCATTGGTAGAAGGGGGCTGTGCATGGGTGAATCTAGTGATAATACTATGGAAGTCCAACCAGTGTGCGCCAACAGTGGTCCAAAAGCTGGCAAGAAACTGGTGAAGGGGATGCTAGGACATAGTCCTGGTATTGTGGTTCTAGGTTCTTTGAGTCAAGTTCTGGTCCACAATCCAAACCTGAGTGTTGAAAAGGTGTTTGATAGACTGAAGAGTGATCCGGGGTGCACATTCTAGGGGTAATGGAGAGAAAGGTCTCTTCATTGGACATGAGTGATGGCAAGGTGGTATCCCATTATAATGCAGTTCCAGGTTGTAGTGAAGAGGCAGTGAAAGACTCACACACGTCTTTCGAAGGTGGCTCACATGGTGGTAGTAGTGACCAAGTGGAGGAGGTCCTTCATGTGGATATGGGAATCCAGTTGGCTTCAGAAAATGCAGCCATGGTTACCGAGGTGATTGAAGGAGTCTACGAGGACCAAGACACTGGTGGGGGCTCTTAGCGTTTGGATCCAGAGAATACCTCAATGCAGTTTCAGTTTATGGGATGAGGCTTTCATCATGCAGGGGTCTCTGATCTGCCAAGTCAGGACCTACAGGTGATCCCTTCTTATTCTGAGAAGGTTATAGCTGGGGGAACAAATATGATCTATCAAAACCGGTTTGCAGTATTGGGAGAGGATGACTTCTAAGCTAGTGTAGAATGAGATGGGATGGAGGGAATCCATAGAGAGGGGAAAGACCATTTGGTGGATGAGGGAGCTTCCCATGAGGATAATGAAGATCCTTTGGATTTTCCTACTAAATCCAAGGAAATGTCCATTGCGGACTAATATCTCAGATCCTCCACAAGGAAAGGCAAGTACACTACTATCGATTCAGATAGATTTATTAAGAACATCTGGAGGGCGCGTCATAAGGAGTATTCCAACCAACCCATTCCTCCTAAAACTAGATCTTCAAGTAAGGGAAAGCTGCCCCCAAAATCTCCCATATCTGTGAGAAACCTAGATACATCACCCAACACATCATGTGACATGGTGGCTGCAGGTGGTGAGGATTTTGTCCCGACCAACCACCCAAGTGGTACAGAGACGAGGGATCCTAGACAATGACGTGAGTCAAACTTCAATGGAGACCCACAACGACAGATATGCTCAGTGATGGAACACATGGACCTACTTATGCACTCAGATGAAGAAATGGTATAAGAATCAATGGACTTGAAATCTCTGAAGAAGACGGGAAGAAATATTCATGTGACCTGGTGAGTGGATTGATAAGCAGGACCACATTCTGCTGAGAGGATTCAATATGGGGAAGATCAACATGGAGGAATTTGCGAAATCTTGGGAAAACTTGGTGAATCAGTATGAAGGAATCCTTAAAGGCTACCTGGACTCACAAGTAAATTCAATCCCCTGGATCTTGTTTAGGGAGAGGGATTCCAATCGGCTCAAACTTTTTTTCAACAAATCTGTAATCTCTTTTGGTGTTTAATCCTGTGAGGGTTCTCACTTCCCCCTTTAAAATTGTTTTGAAAATAAAAAAGTAATGTTGAAAGGTCATAGCCAAAGGCATCCTATATGTCAAATAACAATTAAACAGACAATAATAGGTAAAATAGGGTCATGCTCAAAATACTCGAAAACACGCCATAGGTCACACCACCCAAAAGTCTTTGAAAACACAAAAAGAGGTATGCACCACCTTATTAAGACTCGTACGATGATACTCCTTTGATTAAAACCTATAATTAGTTCTAAAATGTGGTATATCTATAAAATAATCAAAACTGCTCAAACCCCTATAACTCGTTCTAGAACATAAATCAAGAAGAGAGGCTCAAGAGGAATCAAGGCCTTACCGAGGGGGTTCTAACGCATATGAAGACGATCAAAACGGAGTTCAAATGGACGATCGAGAGAAAAATTAATCTTTGGATGACTCTCCCCACTCAAACCTGTTGAGGGTTTGAGTTTCTGCCTCAAAACGAGCCTACTTCCCATTTTAGCAAAAAAAAAAGAGAATACATGACGTGTACATATTACTACACGCCCTGTATCATTTTACTGTTCATACGACGACTGGAATTTCACTGAGGACTTGCCGACTTACTACATGGTGTGTACCTATGGGACACGGCGTGTACATCTCTACCTGACCGACATCCCCAACACGCCATGTACATCCCCATACATGACCCCTCTACACAGAATTTACAAATAGTACACAATATTTATTTCTAAAATAATTCTACCCAGCCAACAAGCCTACATACCATTTATGGCCTCTAAACGTTCAAGGATACATGGTGCGTCGAGCAACACTACATGTCATGTAGTAGGAAATTTCTACACGGTCACCACACGACATGTACTCAGCGAGCACATGCCTGGTATGCTGCTAAACCATACACGACATGCACTCTAGAGTACATGGCGTGTATTTTGGAAATTTCCATAACTTTCCAAATTTTCCCAGTTTTCTCAGAAGCAAGTCAAAATTCAAACAGGGTCGGGATTTTGACCGGTTCTAAATACCCGAGTTCTTACACCTGTCAACCCTAACTTACCATCCAGGTCAAGCTTAATTATCAACGCTCTATACAAAACATCAACATAATAAGTGAGATTAAACAAGAAAAAATATGATCTAATATCATGTTTAATACCTATCTAAAACTACTGAAACCTCATATTCTCATTAGATACAACCTCTAGAAAAAATCAGTCAAGCTTAGAAAAATGGTTCACATACTGAGTCACTGTCCTTTCACCTTGATGGAGGTTAATAAACTCTATTTATTTCTCCAAGACCATAGATTCTATATATAATTGATCTATGAAAATAAATATAAAGTATTTCTATCCCAATCCCTCATACTTATTCACTGTCACCATATAATCCCAACATCTCATGCTAGGCCCCTTATGCTTAAAGGTATCACATTTCACCTGTATAGATTCTAGAATTTCCAAGAACACAAAAATAAGTTCAATATTTTTCAACCAATACTCATCCTATTGAGGATCATTCTAACCTTGTAAATATAGTTATTTCTAAGGAATAAAATATTGATCATGATCTCTAGATTCTTCCCTTTGAGGTTCCACTACCAAAGCCTGAACGAGAATGTGTGAAGGTATCTGTCCCAAAGCTTGGACAACACACACCACCATCTCAACAATATTTTGGTCTAATAGAGTATTTTTCTATTCTGTTTCACCATTATATTCCTCTTGTGGCCTATTCAAATGTCTTGTAACAACATAGAATTTTACCAAGGGAATTTCCCTTGTTATAATTATGTCATGTAGTATAAAGCACATAAATCACATAGATAAACTAAAAAAACATTATTCAAATAAATTAATAATGATACATTAGTTAGAAACTAAACTAATAATAATTACAAATATTACAATGGGATAAAAAATATAAAATAAGTTAAGTAATATATGAAAATTTGGATCTCCTCATTCCAATAGAATAACCACACTCATAAAAAAAGTTGTAAAATAAAACAAAATGTTAATAATAAAATATTTATTTTTAAGATGTAATCATATATATAATTGAGATAAAATATAATTTAATTAATAATTAATGGAATAAGATGCATTTATAGGAAGTAGGGAACCCAAATGACAGTTACAAATCTAATCATTAGAATAGTAACCTGATTGTTAGAAAAGTAATATGACCGTTAGGAATAATAATATGAACATTTGAATAGTAACCTAACCTATGGAAGTGTAAAATAATATTTAGGTATTTTATAAAATGAAAATATGATATATTTAAACCATGGTACAAGAAAATAAATTTTTAAAAAATGATAAATTAAGCGCTGCATTTTTATAAAACATAAATGTTCTAACCAAACTTTTGAAACAAATATAATGATTTAAAATAAAGTTTATTTATATAAAATTTATTTATAAATTATTATTAAGTTTTATTATAATTATAATATAATTTTATGAGACCATAATTAATTTTTCAAAGGGTCATAAAATTGATTATAATATTAAAATCGATATTTTGCAAATAAATGAGGATTTTTAAATAAATTAAAATTTTCAAATTTAGAAAACTACTTTAAAAAACTTAATTCTATTTTTGAATTATAAACATCAAAAAATGTTTAGGGTGAATTTTTTATATTTTTCTAAAATATTTGAATTTTTAGTGAATAGTGAAATACAATACTATATTTACCATTATAAGACAAATACATGAATTTTAGAGTCATGGGTGGTGTAAAAACCTGTTATATTGAACTAAAATGCACAATTTACTATATATAGCCACAATAATCAATACTATTGATAGTCTTGAGCCAAAATAATAAACTAATGAATATAATATTCAAAAAGCACCCCTCTCCTCCCCTTATAAATACCACCCCTTGTCTTCAAACCTTATGAGACTTAAAGATTTCAAAATATCTAAAAAAACATCTCCTCCCCACTCCCCCACACCCTAGTTCTATTGGTCTCTCCAAAAGGCCAATTTCAACTTTCATAATGAATCTTTCATGGAGGTGATATTAAAGAGGCAACATTCTCAAACAACCTCTTTTAAATTATTTTCTTATCTTACCTCCTCCTCACCTACCTCATCCAAAATGGAATAATAACTCCAGTATCATATATATACATTATTTTTATAGTTATAATGTAATATCTACCTTCCATCCTTTTATTTTCTCCTCTTATTCAAATAAACGAAACCATTGTCCATGTTATTTCGGTTCACCGCCTCCGTGGTTAATGAGTTTTCATTTTCCATTACCACCTTCAAATTTGGTCAAAAAATATTATTATGGTTAAATAATATGATAATAAGTATATTATAACATTTTTCATGTGCTTTAAATAATATAGAGATATAATATTAAATAAAATAAAAGTAGTTCTTGATGGTCTGTAAAACCGCCTAAATGAACTAGTCACGTAACGTTAACATTTTTACTCAAAGAACCATCCCTATGTCAGAACACATATGGGTATTTTGGAACATTTAAATTTATGTAAGTTCACGAATACCATTTAATTTCACTTCTGGAGTTTTAGTCCCATTTGACAGGAACATCAATAAATTACCCAAAATGATGCACCTTTGGAACCATGAAATTGAACTTTATAACTTATAAAAAAATGGACATAAATAAACTTTATAAAATTATAATAAATAAAATATATATTAAATAGGTTCTAAATTAAGTAATTAATGAATCTAATTTTGTTATTCAGGGTATTAAGTTCAAGTGTAGAACGATTCTGGAACATAAGGTACAAAATCTTTTCAAACCTCCATATTCCTTTGGGGTTATGATTTCTATCTATTACCTCACTTTTTCACTCTAATTTTATAAATAAATTATCCTATATTCTTTATATATTTTCTTCACACATATATATATATATATATTAATTAATATTTATTTGATGGGTAAATACATGCTTTAAAAGGCTCCCTTCTCAATTATGCTCGATAAAAAAACCCAATTAAAAGGAAATTCTTCGTTTCTTAACCCTTTTCATGCACACTCCATAAAATGTGTTTAGACACCCATAATTTCTAAAATGACTCATTTTATCTTTGAAAATAATTTTATTTCATTTCTGGTTTTATGGAACTAATTATTGTCTTTATCCTATTTAAAGACTCTATTATTTTCCTTAAAACCGCTCTTAAGTGGCACATTTCCAATGTTACCTAACCATTTTTTATGTTTTCACTTCAGTTAGACATAATTTATCATGAAATATGATTATTTTTCCCTTAATAATTTCCAAGAATTACTTAATCCCTTATTTCATGGATATCATTATGATATTCCCTTTGGTTATGCCTTATGACATGATTATGAAAAATATTTCTTTCCATGGGTAACCCTTATATTTATTCCTTATGTTTGATTTCATTATATGGAATAAATATGAATGTACATGTTATTATGGGTGTTCCCAAATAGTGCTTAAATGAATTCGGTAATGTTTTAGTCTCATGATATGTTATTTATGGGATTAGGAAGTAAACATAATCCATTATGGGACTTTGTCCACAATGTGTTATTATCTTAGTAGTTAGTCTTGACTCATGTTTATGTCATGTTATATGTTAATGACACATTCCAATATTTCCATGATCTTATGGTTCCATATTCTTTATTTTATACCTCTATATGATTATTCATTATCCATGCCTTTTATGTTATCATATTATGCCTTCTAACTCATATTCTATGCTTCATTTCCATGTTTATTTTCCCTTATTGAGATTTTTAGATCACCCATTTTTCCTATCTATTCTCCATGTTATCCTATATAGTTTTAGAATCTCAAAGTAAGTTAGGAGATAATTATGGAGATTAAAATAAATAAGTTTTATTTTATTTTTATGTTGTCTATTTATGTACCTAGTATTCAAAATAATCTATGCCTTTTAATCCTTAGTTTGTATTTAATGGATATTTATGTTAAAAATCATGTAATAATATGTGTAAAAGGTTTGGCCTATTATAGTTAGTATCAGAGAACAATCTCATTATTTTTGGGGATTTGGATTAGACAAAATTAGTGATAACCCTAAGGATAAGTATATGTATAGAAAAAATTTCCATGGATAACCTAGATTGAAACTTAGGGACTCATAAGTTAGGATATACTATTCATTTATAGTTATTCCTTATTAGTCCATAGTTTCCTTTTTATATTATCATTATACATGTATTCAAGCCCCTTAGTTTTATTTTTTCTTTTTTTAATTAAATATGGGAAATAGGAAATTGATTGCATGGAATGGGAAGGATTCAAGAAAATATTTTTCAATAAATATTTTCTAGGAACTATTCATCTTAAAATAGAGAGGGTTTTCATCAGACTGAATAAAAATGAAAACAATTATATCAGGGATTATGAGGAAACATTTACAAGGCTTGCACAATACGCCTCCAATTTTTTCATGAACATTAAAAGAAAAATGGTTCTCTTATTTAGTGGATTAAATATAATTCTATGAAAATCCTTGGAAATTTGAGAATTTGAAATCTATGAGGAGATTTTATATTATAACCTTAAGGTTGATATAAATATTGGCCACTCTTAGTGTTCTTGTAGGATGAAAGATAAAAAGTGAAAAATTGAGTTTAATATGGGTGGATCAACAGATAAATCCCAAGGATAAAAGAAAACCCAACATACCATGTGTCAAAAATGTAAGAAGAAATATCCCAGAAATTATATCAAGGGAATCAAGAGATGATTAAAATGTGGAAAATAGGGGTATCATGATAATCATTACTGAAGGGATATTAAGAATCCCACTAATGCGGAGGAAGACAATAAGGGCCAAGTCAATACTCAGCCTATGGTAAAATGTTTCAATTTCAAGGAACATGGTCATTATGCGATCCAATTCCCTAATCCAAGGTCTTCCATAGATAGTCAATGAAAAAAACTCTAAGGCATAAAGAGTAAGGAAGGGCATATGCTATCACTAATGCTGAGGTGGATCCCAAAAATGATGCGGTGACAAGTACGATGGTTATTAATTCAAGAATAAAAATTTATTATTTGATTATGGTTCTATGCATTCATTCATATCTTGAAAGTTTAGTAGAACTATTCAAACACAACCTCAAAATATAGAAGTTAAGTTATCTATGAGAATAGAAAATTGTGAAATTATTGCATCTCAAGTATATAACTCCTTCCCATTCAATGTTTATGGATTGAACTTCCCAAAAAATATTGTCTTACTTTCTTTAGTGGAGTTTGATGCTACATTATACATGGATTGGCTATCCTTGTATAAATAAAACACCAACTATTAGGAGAGGGATATCACTCTTCACATATGATTCATCCTCCCATTCTGTACAAGTATAAATAGGAGGATTAACCTTCTTTGGAATTATTATCTCAAACATGGATATTATTTCCTTTAATAAATAATATGTAGCTCAAATTATTGAGACAAAGGAGATTATCATGCTTAAAGACATTCCCATTGTAAGGGACTACATTGATGCGTTTTGGAACCTCCTTATGAGGAGCGTGTTTAAAGTTTAATTATTTTAATAATAAAAAACCATGATTCTTTTAGTACCAATTATTTACATGTTGTATGATAGCATTTTAAATGATAAGATAGTTTTTATGATAATTCGGCTAAGTATTATGGCGAGTCACCATCATCCCAAAGTGACCATTGAATATGAGCTACCACCAGAAAATTTACCGCTAGGCTTGTCACCACCAAAGAGCTACCACTAGGATAAGATACCACCAGATGAGTCACTGCCAATGTCATACCACTAACAAATTTTTTTGGCTAAGTCTAAGACACCATCAGAAGACATGCTTCTAGGATGTAAAAATAGATTAAGTCCAACACACCTCTAGACTGTCCTACCACCAGATTTACCTACCGTTAGAAGGAGACATAATCAACCACTCACCACCTACATAGTAGAAATTTGGATAAGTATGAGGTACCGCCAATATGAGATACCATCAGATGCTAATTCACTAATAAATTTATTATACCATTGCTGTATGAGGAATTTGACATGAATGAATTAAAAACCATTTCTATTTAAGGATATATTAACAAAGTTTTAATGACTCATTGAAAGCTAATCCAAGGATTGTATATATCCTTCAACTATTTATGCTATATATATGGGGGGGGGACCATATTTCCATATCTCTCTCTGTATGATGCTTAATAAATGACATGTTTACAGAAAATTGTGTGATTGAATCTATAAACCTGTACAAGACTACCAATTCATCTACTGTGAATATCATAAACACAGAAGTATAACATCCATTATAGAGATTGATTGAGATACTGGCGGAGATCAACCAAAACACTTGAAAATTACTATGACCCTCTGTTCTGCTATAACATTCAAAAATGAAGCTCAAAATTCTCACCAAAGATTATATGAGGAATTCAATCATTCTGAGCATACCAGACAGAACATCACTATTCTCTTTATATTCTTTTTTATTTCTCTTTATGTATTTTGAGAAGTGTGTTTTTACTTTGTTTTTCAAACACACACTGTATCTTACACCTAATTTGGAGAATAATTGTTATTCACTCTTTCTCTTTTATATATGTTTTCCAATAGTGTTATTGGAAGAGGTCATTATGTGGCCTATGCTATTTAACTTCCCACATATAACTGGGGAATATGATTTCAACCTAGATAGCCTGTTCATGCTGTCTATTTACCTGATCCATGTTGTGGATATATTTGATTATTATTATAATCTTCTTAGAAGTAGGTGATTTCCAAGTAGAGAGGATTAAGTCTCATATTGAGATCAAATATCTTGTTTATTCCACTCTGTTATTATTTTCTATTTTATTACCAAAATCTAGTTTTTTTAATTTATAAACAAAACTATAACTTTGATAGTCAATATTAACTAGTGTTTATATATGTTTTTGTCTAATTAAATTGATTCAAAAATATAAGGTAATTCTAAATATTATTTTAACCGAGACATAATCACTCTTTAAGAAATCAATTAAAAGGATAGATCTTATATCAATCATCTATTTTGATCAACTAGACAGTTTGTTTTATGAAGGGAATTTTATTTTAACTTAATCTTTAATTTTTTTGGGAACTCAATTCATCCCCTCTTGAGTTTATCAATCCGACTAATATTTGGCATCAGAGTATTGTTAATTATCTTTTCAACTATGTTTTTAGTTGTATTCTTAAGAGCTCAAATTTCTATCAATTCTAAATTTTAGTTCTTTATGGATAATATACAAGAAGGATCTAATGCCAACATACCTCATTATTTTAATGAAACAAGTTATGTTCAATGGAAAATTTAAAATGAAAATGCATTTAGAAATTATGGGTTTTGACATTTAGACCGTAATAGAAGATTAGTATGAAATACCACAAACTTCAAGAATTACATTGAGTGATGCTACAAAAATTTCTTACAATAATAACTATAAAGCTATGGATGCTTTATTTTTTTTCATTTAGTGATTATGGATTTAATAGAATATTTACTTGCAAATATTCTTTTGAAATATGTGATTCCTTCTCTTTCTCTTATAAAGGGACGTCAAATGTTAAGGTAATGAGACTAAATACATATATAGTTAAATATGATACTTTTAAAATGATATATGATGATAATATTTTTGATATGTATCTTCAGTTCAATGAAATAGTGAATACTATGCATACACATAAGAAACAAGTGAGAGACAAAGATTAAGTAATGAGATTACTTATATGCTTACCAGAAAGATAGAGAGGAACCTTTATGTTAGTTATAGAATCTTGTGATGTAAGTAAAATAACTTTCAAGGAATTTATAGGAAAGATGATGATTTATGAAGAAGATATTAAATTCAACAAGTAGATCGATGAAGATGAACCAAAAACAAAATCAATATCCTTCAAGGCTACTACCTCTAAACAAAGAGAAAAGGTACAAATTGAAAATACCAGTGAAGAAGAATCTCCTAATGAAAGTGATGAAGAGATGAGCCACATGGCCAGAAGATTTAATACATTCTATAGAAAAAAGAAGTTATTTAGGAAATCAAAATTTAGAGGATATTATAAAAAAAAATATTGAAAAAAGGATGATACTCAAAATGAAATCAACTTCTATGAATGTAAGAGGAAACGAAACATTAAATATGGATATCCAAAATTGAAATATCAAAATAAATATGAGGATAAGGACAAATGATTCACGAAATCCATGAATGAAACTTAGAGTTCCTCCGAAGATAGATCCAATGATTTAGACAATGATCAATAAGATAAGTTTCATAGGGAAAACATGTGCTTTATTGAAAGTAAATTTGAGGTACATAGTATTCTTTTGGATCCTCCTACTAATATTTCAATTCATTATGAAAATGAAGATAGTAATGATATTGAGGAAAATATGTCAAATAATGTTTTTTATAAATACTATAACATGATGGAAGATAAATTTCATGAACTGTAAGATAAATATAATTCTATTAAGAAAAAACATTCTTTGATAGTAAATATTAAAACTAAACTTACTATTGAAAAAGATAAAATTGTTAAATTTTTGAAAGAGAACAATGAACTAAAACTATCTAATGATCAATTAAAAAGGGATTTAGAAAGGATTACAAATGGAATAAAAAAACTAACATAGATTCTTGGAAAGAAAACAACTTCCAAATATATAACTGGGTATAGGTTATCAACCTGGACAGAGAAAAATTGTAAAAACCGGATTTATACTGAGTACCAGCACCTCTAGAAACTGGGCCTATAGAAACTACCAATGGTGGTCAATATATGTAACCAGAAATTTGGTACATCGTGACCACATGGAAGTCATTGCTGGGTGGGTCTATAGCGACCACCATTTGGATGCAAGGTTTGTGCGGTACGACTGAATATGTGTTTTTTAGGTGTTTGACGCACTTAAAAAGTGTTTGTGGGGTGGTCAAAACTGGTCGAAAGACCTCAAAATTCCATGAAATTAGACAAAAACAAAGGGTGGGTGAATTTTGGAATGGTCGGATAGACGACATGTCAATCTGAGGTGTCGTGTGACCACGATAACCGAAAATGCACTCCACATGTCGTAAATGGCCAAAACATGCGTTTAATGGTCAAATGCATACCTAAAAACATCGAAATTATGTGAAATCACACGAGAATACCCTAATTATTATTGGTGAGGTGTACGAGGAGACGAAACAACATTCAGATGCAAGGTTTGTGCGGCACAACTGAATATGCGTTTTTAGGCGTTTGGTGCGCTTGAAAAGCATCCATGGGGTGGTCAAAACTAGCCTAACGACTTCAAAATGCCATGAAATCAGACAACAACAAAGGTTGGGTGAATTATGAAATGTTCAGGTAGGCATCACATCAATCGGTGGTGTCGTGTGACCGTGGTTACTGAAAACGCACTATGTGTGTCGTAAATGGCCAAAACATGCGTTTAACGGTCAAATGCATACCGAACGACATTGGAATGATGTGAAATCACACGAGAACACACTAATTATTATTGGTGAGATGTATGAGGAGACGAAATGTCATTTGAATGCAAGGTTTGTGTGACACGACTGAATATGTGTTTTTTAGGTGTTTGGCGTGCTTGAAAAGCGTCCGTGGGGTGGTCAAAATTGGCCGAAATACCTCAGAATGCCATGAAATTGGAGAAAAAAAGGGTGGGTGAATTGTGAAATGGTCGGGCATATGTCATGTCAATCAGAGGCATCGTGTGACTACGATGATCGAAAATGCACTCCGCGTGTCGTAAATGGCCAAAACCTGCATTTAACGATCAAATGCATACCGAACGACATCGACATGACGTGAAATCACACGAGAACACCCTAATTATTATTTTTTATGTGTACGAGGAGAAGAAACATCATTCAGATGCAAGGTTTGTGTGACACAGCTGAATATGTGTTTTTTAGGTGTTTGGCATGCTTGAAAAGCATCTGTGGGGCAGTCCAAACCGGCCGAACGACCTCAGAATGCCATGAAATCAGACAAAAACAAAGGGTGGGTAAATTGTGAAATGTTCAGGTATAAAGCACATCAATCGGAGGTGTCGTGTGACCATGGTGACTGAAAAAACACTTCACGTGTCGTAAATGGCCAAAATGTGCATTTAACATTCCAATGCATACCGAACAACATCGACATGATGTGAAATCACACGAGAACACCCTAATTATTACTGGTGAGGTGTACGAGGAGACAAAATGTAATTTTGATGCAAGGTTTGTGTGGCATGACTGAATATCTATTTCCATCTCTCTAGGGTAGGTGGATTCTGAGTACCTATTGGAGGCCTTAAGTTTTTGTTATATGTATGTGAAAGAAATGGGAACCACCAGTCTCAATGTTCTAACACTTCTAACAACCCTGCCACCCCCCAGACAGCCCACCTCAACCTTGGACAACCCCCCTCACCCCCGAACAGCCCCACCCCTGGATAGCCCCCACCCCCGGACAACCCCCCTCTCCAAGTGGGACTATATCTATTCTAATAATTGACCATTTTCAATGTAACTCCCACCCTCAAACACTAAAAGAAGGATGGATTCATTAACCTCACTTACCATAGAGAAAAAAGTCAAGAGACTTACCTGAAACCAATAATGACAACACAATAGTGATGACATGAAAGAGAGTGAAACCTCTAGAAACAACACTACAAGAGTGAATCCCCTTATTTAGTATCATTCTACTTCCCCTAAACTCAATTTTTCAATCATTACAGTTTTTTCCATGATGTCACCTATCCGGACACTCGTTACATTTGTTCCCACTCAGCTCGTGCAGAGAAGTGGTTCTGTGACCTACCTCATCAAGTCATTTTATTACCACATTTATTGATCACTCCTTCCCCATTAGGCCATGGGACAAAGGGGATGATTAATCCTTCTTTCTATATTAGTGGAATCTAGGTAAAGCAGGGTGTTATGTATGCTTATAGATAATCCAAACAGTCCCCACCCCGGACAGCCCCCCACCCTCACCCCGGACAGCCCCCCTCACCCCCGGATAGCTCACCTTACCCCCGAACAACCCCCACCCCCCAGACAGCCCCCACCCCGTACAACCCCCACCCCCGAACAACCCCCCACTCCGGATAGCCCCCCACCCCCCGGACAACCCTCTCACCCGGACAGCCTCGAACCCCCGAATATCCCCCCAACCCCCCAGATGGCCCACCTCACCATCGGACAGCCCGCCCCCACCCCTAGACAACCCCTCACCCCGAATAGCACCCCAACCCCCGGACAGTCCCCTTCTCCCCTGGACAACCCCTCACCCTGTACAACCCCAACCCCCCGTAAAACCCCAACCCCCTGGACAACCCCCCTCACCCCTCGGACAACCCCATCTCCCCCCAGACAACCCCCACCCCAACCCCGGATAGCCCTTCCACCCCTTGAACAAACCCCCTCACCCCTGAAAACCCCCCCTAAAAAATTTTTACATTTAAAGTCTAAAAAAATATAACATTAATTCAATAATAAATATAAAAGAAACACACCTCGTGAATATGATGAGTCATGCATGGTCATGGATACTACCTCCATCCGGTGTGGAGGGGTCCTAAAACAAATAAAAATTATAAAGATTTAATAACAAAAATAACATAAAGTAAATAAACAAATTTAGTATCAACCTATGTCGTATGATCTCCTACACCTGTACCCAGATGCAGATATTCCCGCAGTGTTCTAGAATCAGTGATCAATTGCACATTTATCACCTCGGAAGCACGCAACCGTGCCTCAAAATCTGAAAGTTGCTCTGTCATTTGATCAAAAATAGGACCAACAACCTCAGTGTGTGATACTATAGAATGAGGAATCCCCGTTCCATAGGTAAAACTATATCTATGTCCTTCATGACCAATAATGCTATGGAATATCTCATCTCTTCGCATGGGAGGTTGTCGTTGATCCTCTGGCAGATGTCCTAACTCAGCTTCAAATTGAGCCTGTGCAATATTTAAATATATATACATATATATGTTTATATAAAGATGCATTTAAGTATTGGTAATGAGTAAAAGCACTTACTATAAGAGCTGCAACCTCAAGATCATTTCGATCATGAATCCTCATCCACAACGACATTTTATCAGTCGGTGCACCTTGCTCCTGTAACTATATACTAATAAAATAAAATAGTATAACACAAAACCATAATAAATAATAAAAAATTAAATAATAAATACCTCATGTCGGATCTGAGACATGTGACGAGTCCCAAGCCTGTGAGGTGGTCCCTGCAATGCTCGATTCTCAGAATGGCGTGTTGACACCTCCTACATACAATTAATTAAAATTTCAAGAAAAATATAATGTCACAAATTCTTGAAAATATATATACCAAAATAAATATACTAACCATGATGGCCTCATTAGACCAATATGAAACTAATTAATGCAACTGAGATGGGAGAATACTTCTCGGGACTTTTTCTAGAATGTCGGTGGCACCCATATTTGTTACCCAGTGCTCCCTCTTGACTTTTCCTTTATAATCATTCCATATCTTATGAAATTTTCTCATAAAAACAGGCCAAAACTCATTGAGGAACACTTTCAGATTATTCTATTTAATAAAAAAAACCACACATGTTATTATTTTTTTAAACATAGGGAAGAAAATAAATTGGTCTTCTTACCCTAACTTCCCTCCAAAGTCGATCTAATGTATCCTGAGGGATAAAAGTCCAGTAACATGTGGATAATGGAAATCGATGTGGGTCACGTATGATATAACCCAGATGAAGAATAAATGTAGGGGCAGTCGGTCCCATTGGATGAAATCTGTTGTAAAATGAAACATCATAAATCGTGTCAAAATTCCATGATAAAATCCCACAACCAGGGCCTCTCTTACGAGAGGAAGAAGCAGTCAAGTCCGATCCTGTTGAAAACAATTTTATACATAATTTGACACATGTTCATATATATATATATATATATATATATGTTTAGAAATTACATAAAAAATCAGAAACAGTTACATTCAAACATACCTCGACCCTGAGATGTGGATGGCTCAAATGGATGATGTGGATCTGCTGCATGTTCCCCTGACATGCTTGTGATCGTACAAAACATTAATAAGGGGACCATCCACAATTTCAAAAAGATAAATTGGATTGTTTTTTAAAAAATCAAACTTATATAATAGTCAATCAAATAAGAAGGTATATAATAATTAGTAGTAAATGGATTTTAAAAAATCAAAAAAGTAACAAAACAAAAATAAAATTTTGTAAAAAAAGGATTGTATTTAGAGGGGGGTGTTGTGGGGCTTTCCGGGGTGGGGGGTGTATGGGGGGTGGGGGGGGGGGTGTTTGGGGGTGGGGTGGGGGGGGGGGCTGTCCCAGGTGAGGGGGGGGGGGCTGTCTGGGGGGTGGGGGCTGTTCAGGGTGAGGGGGGGGGGTGTCCGGGGGTTGGGGGGCTGTTTGAGGTGGGGGGGGGGGGTGTCCGGGGGTTGGGGGGGCTGTCTGGGGTGGGGGGGGGGTGTTTGAAGTGGGGGGTGGGGGGGGGGGGGTTGTTTGAGGTGTGGGGGGGTTGTTTGGGGTGGGGGGGGGTGTCCGGGGTGAGGGGGGCTGTCCGAGGGGGGGGGGGCTGTCCGTTTTGGGGGGGGCTGTCCGTTGTGGGGGGGCTATTTGGGGGTGTGGGGGGGTATCAGGGGTGGGGGGGGGATATCCGGGGGGTGGGGGGGGGGAGGGCTATCCGGGGTGTGGGGGGGAGGGGAGCTGTCCGGGGTGGGGGGGTGTCCGTGTTGGGGGGGGCTGTCTGGGGTATGGAGGGAAAAAAATTATACACCTTTTATTAAACCTACAAATTGACCATTTCTCCTTCAACGACCGCTATGACCCTATAAATATCTTCTTTACGTTGAACTACAATATGTTTATTAAGCTGTTGGGAAAAAAAAGGATCAGTCTCAGGTTCATCTTGTTCAAACAGAAACACTCCTTGCCGGGAAATTTTCACAACAACTTGCCAAATAGGATCTGAAGGTAAAGAAACAAAGAATACTTGTTCCACTTGTGATGTTAAAATGAAAGGTTCGTTATCAACTCGTTCATTTCTATATAAAATATAGTTAAAAATCACCATTGTAAACTGATATTGATTGACTTTACTTCTACGCACCGGATCAACCCAATTACACTTTAACAATATGTACTTAAACCCATGTGTGTATAAAAATTCAATGATATCTGTAAATTGACCATATTAATAACCAAAATAAACAAATGGACAACAAATGCCACTATTTTATGTTGCTCGTTTGTCATCAACATCTTTAATGTAAAATCGAAATCCATTAGCATCTATAGATTTATACTAACGAGCCGTTATAGATGGACCCTCAGCTAGTTGGATAAATTCTTCAGTTAGCGTGGGGTCACCTAACTCTCTCAGCTTATGAACCTACATAATTCACAGAATTCAATAATTATTTCTACATAAAGAAATTATTATAATACTTCACTCATAATGAAAATCAATTTATACGTACAAAATCCTTGAATCAATCATGAAATGACGCATAATGGGATTGTTGAATTTGATAATCCATCGCACAATACATCTCTTCTTTTAGCTCATTAATGTGTTTCCTACAAATGAACAATCTCAATGTTTAAATGAAAAAATTATGCAAAAAAAACATGTAAAAGTTAAATAATAAAAATGATAAGACACTTACTGCATTAATGGTGCAACTGATGGAGTATTGAACAAGATGTATCGATGCGCTTGTATCCACTCGATGTTGTCTATATCAAATGTGGTTCCTTCTCCAATTGGGCCATCATGAATCTGAGAGGGATTATCTAATTTTGTTTCAACATCCATAATATATTCTGCACAAAAAAGCATTACACTCATCCATCAAATAACCATTGTCTATTGATGCCTCCTGATGAGCTCTGTTGTGTACAAATTGTTTCAATGTATTCAGATACTGCTCAATAGGATACATCCACCTGAATTGCACTAGACCAGCAACCATTACTTCATTAGTTAGGTGCACTGTCAAGTGAACCATAACATCGAAAAATGAGGGGGGAAATAGTTTTTCAAAGTGACAAAGCGTAAGTAAAATTCTATCCTACATAATTTTTAAATCACTCATTCGTTGATTTCTTAAACAAAGATGTCTAAAAAAATTACTCATCTCAATCAATGGTTGAACAACATTGGGGGATAAACAATTAAAAATTGTGATTGGAATCAACTGCTGAAGTATTATATGATTATCATGACTTTTCAACCCTTACAATGTATTTCTCTTCAAATTCACACACTTTGAAATATTAGAAGAGTAACCATCAGGAACCTTTAGCATCTTCAAAATGG
Source organism: Viscum album (assembly GCA_963277665.1). Lineage (NCBI taxonomy): Eukaryota > Viridiplantae > Streptophyta > Magnoliopsida > Santalales > Viscaceae > Viscum > Viscum album. Next base: position 1,223,813,010 of record OY728127.1, on the reverse strand, counting down.
AAATTCATGTCTCTTTCTCCTTTGTAGTCATCATATACTATGCAGCAAGCATATATGCCTTGTTTCCCTCAGCTAAATGTAAATGAAATTGTTTCATTAAACCCATTTCTTCCAAATCACGGCGTGCATTAACATGGTCCTTTGATTTTCCACTGACACCTAAAATGGTCCACAATATATTGTCACAAACATTTTTTTCAATGTGCATGACATCCAGATTATGCCTTAGCATGTTATTTTTCCAATAGGGGAGATTATGAAAAATGCTTTTCTTTTACCAATTGTGACTGCATTGTCTACCTGCACCACGGATATTACATAATGAATGAGCCACTAAATCCTGAAATTCATATACCGTGTAGATGTTTTCTTCCTCAATTTGCGATAACATTTCGACTCCTGTAATGATCTTTGGTGCTGGGCTGAACTCTCTAGAACCATCAAATGTCACTCTGTCCTTTCTGAACCTATGTTGAGGGGGGAGAAAACGTCTATGACCCATGTATGCCCATTTTTTTGGAATGTTTAAGCCAAACAAATTTTTTTACTTTTATTACAACAAGGGCATGGAAATTCCCCTTTCATACTCCAGACTGATAAATTTGTATAAGCTGGGAAATCATTGATTTTCCACAATAAAGCATCCTGGAATTTGAACATTTTATTCATTTCACAGTCACAAGTCATCATACCATCGCCCTAAAATTCATTCAACTCATCAATCAATGGTTGAAGGTAAACATCAATCTTATCCCCCAGACTTCTCGGTCTATCAATAAGAGTGGAAAGTAATATAAATTGTTGCTTCATAAAAAGCCACGAAGGAAGATTATATGGAACCAAAACTATGGGCCATGTGCTATTATTTTCACCAACCATAGACTTGAATGGATTGAAACCATCTCCTTCCAGCCCCAATCGGACATTACAAATACCTTTAGCAAAGTCGGGGTGTCTCTTAATGAAATTATTCCATGCACGAGAGTCTTCTGCGTGGGTTAACATATCAATTTCCTGATTCCTTTCTGCATTCCATCTCATAAAATTAGAAACTTTAGATGACATAATTTTTTTTCAAACTCGGATTTAGGGGAAAGTAATGCATTTTCTTTATGGCAATCAGTTTTCCCTGTTTCACATTATGACTTTAATGAGTCTGATTTCTCATGTTCTCTTTCCACTTGGAAGTGCCACAGACCGTACAAATATCCAAATGCACAGTTTTCTTTCTAAAAAACATACAATTGTTTGCACATGAATCTATTGTATCATATGTAAAACCTTAGTTCTCTATCAACTTATGAGCACGGTAATACGACTCAAGAATATTAGCGTTGACAGGAAGAACCTTTTTCAACAACGCCAACAGCATGTCGAACGATGTGTATGACAACTGATTCAAAGTCTTCATATGCAACAACTCCATGATAAATGCCAATTTATTGTAAGTAGTACATCTAGGATATAATTCTGTTTTCTTATCATCAAGTACTTAATAAAACCTTCTCGAATCACGATCTGCACCATAGTGCATATTTATCTCACTGGTCTCAACGTTCTGAATGTCAATGCCTCCATGAGCCAACCCACATACAATTTAAATAATCATTTCATAATTTGGATCATTCATCCTCACATCAAAAATCATCTGAACTGCATCTGTATTTTGACAATGAATATATTCTTCCCCATGAAGAGTCTAATTCTTATAATTTTTCAGAAATCCGTTCAAGAATAGGTGATCTGTCATGGTATCTAGTGTGAATAGATATCTATTTGCACATTTTCTACACGAACAACTAATATAGTCACTTTTAAATCCTCCAGTGAACTCAATGAACTGCATAATTCCTTCAAAATATTCTCTAGACATTCGATTTGGAAGATCAATCCAACTCTTATCCATAATAATATCTGTATAACAAACATTAACAAAATTGTGGTCAAGCCTCAAACATTTTCTCATGGGATATACACACAAACTCAAGAATGCTATAAATCAAATAACAACACAACTTAATATTAATCTAGTCAATATATACATGGAATATACATTTTATGTAACTTCAAACCTCAAGTAAAGTGTGATGTCTTCTTATACAAACACTATTAACACACATTGTTTCATAATTCTTCATGCACAGAAGCCCATATACATATGAACTTCAATTTCGAAAATTCTTATTCACACACAATATTCATATAATCTTAATGCATGCCAACTTTGGTTTGTAAAATGCCCAAAATCAAAACTCTTAAATGGAATTTAGGGAATACCTGATAGTGCTACAAATTTGGAAGGGAGGGGAGCCAGAGGTGGTTCTGCGAGAGAGAGGAGGGGTAGCGGAGGGGATTCAGAGTCGGAGGCTGTGCAGTGAGGGAGGGGATGGGCGATGGTCAGAGGTTGGAGGTGGTCATGCGGCGTTGACGGTGACCGGTGATGGGAAACGACATTGCAGAAAGGGAGAACAAAAGCTGTGGATAGGGTTCGGGTGCAAGGGGGGTTCGACCGCGAGGGGGGAGGAGGCGGTCACACATCGTCGACGGTGCGGTGTCGATGGTGACTGGTGAAGGGCAGTGACAGTGCGATGAGGGAGAAAAGGAGTTGTGGGTAGGGTTTGGGTATGAGTGGGGTTCGACCACGAGGGTGGGGGAGGGCGTGGTGGAGGTGGACGACATCAGCGGTGCGGGGAACGGTTCCAGTGGCAGCGGTCGGCGCTGTGGGGTATGGTTCCGGTGGTGAGAGGGGGTGCTCAAGGGGGGTTCGAGCACGAGGGTACTGGGGGAGCAGGGAGGGTGAGGCAGATGGTGCAAGGGTGGCCGATGGGCGCGAGGGCGGTGGCAGTCGGCGTGAGGGTGGAGGCAGTTGACACTATGGGGTAGGGTTCCGGCGGGCACGGGGGGGGGGGGGGGGGGTGAGAGGTTTTTTTAAGCTTAGCGACCGCCATTCGTGGTCGCTATTGTGTATCATTAGTGACTTCCAATGGTGGCCGCCCGTGTCAGGGGGCTCCAAAGCCTCCTTTTCTAGTAGTGTTGTTTTGAAAATTCATATACTTCTAGTACCTACTCAAATGGACCAAAAAAAGTATTTATTTATATAATCTTAAGAACTTATTATAATAAACCCATTAGGAAATTATGGGTGCCAAAATTTCTTATTACTAACATAACTAGACCTGAGAAGATTTGGGCACCAAAATAATTTTTGGTATAAACTTGTTTTTATAGAAAACTTGTTTGAAAACCTCTAGCAAAAGACTCTGATATCTAGAGATTGGGTGTTCTAGACATATGATTGGTGAGTATTCAAATTTCAAGAATTTTATCAATGTTGATGGTGGTAATGTCACTTTTTGTGGTAATGCTAAATGGAAAATCATTAGCCTTGGCCAAATTGGTAATTATAATTCAGTATTAATTTCTAAATTTCTATATGTAGATGTTTTAAAATATAATCTTCTTATAATTTCTCAATTATGTGATGAAATATTTTATATAAAATTTTAAAATAATACATGTCATGTTTTTTATGATAAAAATGTTTTAATTTTTACTACTTTAAGAAATTATAATATTTATTCTATTGGTTTAAATTATTTATCTTTTAAAAATATTTATTACTTAAGTTCCTTTCATAAATAATCTTGGATTTGTCATAGGAGACTAGACCATTGCAATATTCATTCACTTAAAAAGATAACTTAGAAAATGATTAGTTAAATATATACCAAATATTGAACTCTCAAATGATAAAGTGTGTAACCCTATCAAAAAACGAAACAACACAAGATTTATTTTATGTCTAAGAAAGAAGCTTCAACCAATCATCATCTAGAGTTAGTTTATATAGACCTCTTTGGACCATCTAGAGTCTCTTGTTTAAATGGAAAAAATTATATCTTTATTCTTGTAGATGACTTCTCTAGGTACACTTGGGTATTATTTTTAGGTCACAAAAGTGAATCTTGTTCTTACTTTATTAATTATGCCAAATCTTTTAAAAAATATAAGTTGACTTAGGATTAAAACCTTAAGAAGTGATCATGGTGAAGAATTTGAAAATTAATACCTTGAATAATTTTGTTCTCAAAATGGTTATAATCACAACTTTTATGATCTTAGGACACCACATAAAAATGGTGTGAAAGAAATAAAAAATAGATTTATTCAAGAGATAGACCAAACTATGATAAAAGAGTATGGATTACCTGTATACTTTTGGGTAGAGGTTTCCAGTACAACTTATAATACTATAAATAGAGTATTAATTGGACCTCTCTTAAAAAGAACACCTTATGAGTTTTGGAATAATAGAAAACCAAAGGTTAATTATTTCATAGTTTTTGGTTTCAAAGACATTATTATAAATACAAAGGATAATATGGACAAATTTCCTTCCAAGATAAATGAATGAATTTTTCTTGATTACTAAACATCCAGTAAATCTTATAGAGTGTTTAATAAAAGAAATACAATAATGGAAGAGTCTATTCACATTAAATTTTATGAAACCAACCTTAATGAACCTAAAAATATCTTAGAGAACCTTGAGGATGATTTGTAAAATCTAAACATTAATTGTAAACCTTTTGAATGTTATGTTAAATAAGAAAAAAGTTCATCAAGTGAAATGCTAGAACTTGAACCTGAATAAGATCTTGAGACAACCGACCCCTCTTTTCAAAGAGCTATTAGGACTCATAGAAACCATCCTTTAGATATAGTAATAGTAAACCTAGATAGAGGTACACAAATATGAGCTTCCCTTAGGAATAGAATTGAACACTGAGCCTTCTTATCATAGGTTGAGCCTAAGAACATTAATGATGACATCAATGATGAATTATGAGTAATAGACATGCAAGATGAATTTAATCAATTTGAAATAAAAAATGTTTCAGAACATGTTGATAGACCTAAATACACCTTAACTATTTGCACTAAGTGGGTTTTTAGAAACAAGGTTGATGATTCAGACACTATAGTAAGAAACAAGGCCAGATTAGTTGCACAAGGGCATAATCAAGAAGAAGGTATTGATTATGAAGAAACTTTTTCACCTGTATCCAGACTTGAATACATTAGAATACAACTCTCCTATTCAACACATTTGGATTTAAAAATATATCAAATGGATATTAAAAGTGAATTATTAAATGGGTTTATAATTGAGGGTGTTTTTGTTGAACAACCCCCTATATTTCAAAATCCAAATTTCTCAAATCGCGTTTTTAAATTAAAAAAATCCTTATAAGGTTTAAAAAAGGCTCCTAGAGATTGGTACTATCGGATTACCTCTTTTTATATTTCATTTTTTTTTTCAAATGGTATATCCGATCCAACTCTTTTTATAAAAATAATTTCTGAAGATGTTTTAATAGTAAAAATATACGTAGATGATATTATTTTTGGATCTACTAAAGATTCCCTATGTAATAATTTTTTAAAACTAATACAAAATGAATTTGAAATGAGTTTGTTGGGAGAACTTAAATTCTTTCTTGGTTTTCATATATTTCAAAATAAAGAAGGGATTGTTTTGAATAAAATCAAATATACTAAATACCTTTTAAAACATTTTGGATTAGACAACACTAAAAGTGGTGATACTCCCATGAGTACCACCTATAAACTAGATCTTTGTGAAGCTAGGAAATCAATAGATCAAATTAGTTAAATAGGTATGATTGGTTGTCTATTATACTTAACTCCTAGTGGGCTTGACATTATGTTTATTGTGTGTATGTGTGCTTGCTTTCAAAAAAATAAAAAAGAGTCACACTTATTAGATATCAAAATAATTTTTAAATACCTTAGATATACAACCAATTTAGGATTGTTCTATCTAAGTGGAGATTATTTTGAATTATGAAGTTATTTAGATGTTGATTTTGGTGGCTGTAAGTTAGATAGAAAAAGTCCATCAGGAATATATCATTTTTAGGAAAATATCTAGTATCATGGTGTTGTAAGAAATGAAATTTTTTTTCACTTCCCAATATTGAAGATAAATACATAGCTGTAGGAAGTTTCTATGCACAAATTATATGTATTAAACATGCATTATTAGACTTTGGATACCAATTTATACATGTTCCTAAAATTGTGATAACACAAGTGCTATAAACATTTTTAAAAATCCAGTATCTCACTCTAGAACAAAGTAGATTGATGTAAGTCATCACTTTTTGAGAGATCATTATCAAAAAGGTGATATAACTTTAGAATTTATTCGAATTGAACATTATCTTTATTATATCTTCACAAAGACATTGAATTTTGAAAGAATAAATTACATCAAACATGAATTAGGAATGATAAGTTTTGGTTGATAAGTCACTATTGATGAGTCACTACTGGAAAGTCACCATTGATAAGTCACCATTGATGAGTCACCATTGGAAAGTAACCATTGATAAGTCACCATTGATGAGTCACTGTTGTCAGGTCATGATTGACGAGTCACCGTTTCATGAGTCATCATTGAAAATGAGTCACCATTCCTTTTTTTGTTACCGTTTCTTTATTACTGTTACTATTATTTTTATGATTAAAATTTTATTTTTTATATTCTTTTTATTATTATTTTGGATCCCTAAATGATGTGATTTATGGAATAAATCAAATCAATTCACTTATCCCTCAATCCTTTGAACTCCCAGAACATTCTCTTCCCCTCTAACTTACCGTATTTCCTTTCTCCCTCATTCCACCTAAGCCTTCAACTGATCAGAATGGCATGTGTAAAGTGAACAAAAGAGATGAATCTAGAAGATATGAGACAATCTAATAAATGTAAAGTATATTTCAATAGTTTGGTTTTTGTTTTATGAAACCCGGATATAGAGAAATAGGTTGTCAGAGCATAAAATGAAATCAATGTGCAATGGCTTCCATCTAGAAATACACTAGTATTAAAAGTTATAGAAAATTAGAAATGGATGAAATGGTTCACATAAAATCCTCGTGTGTATTTTCTGAGGTTAACATATGATTTCTATAATAATGATAGGTTTTTTTTCAGAAAGAAAGAGGATGTGATAATAGGTCTCATTGACGGAGAATATTTTTCCATCTCTTCATGGGAATGGGAAAAGTACCTAAAAGTACCACATAAATGGGTATATAGGGATTTTCAAGGAAACATTCCTAGTGATAGTGAAATGTTCAATTTTGAAGAGGATCTCCTATAGTTTATAGGAGACGGTACGCTAAGGTGACCTACTATCATGAACCAACCCAGGTCGAACCTGAACCGGTCACCCGAGCCGGTCCGCGACATGGACCAAAGGGAGTTCCCAATCCCCATGGGATGACAACTAGTGCTATAAATCAAAACAAACAGTTGGGAATGATTTAGACCAAATAATAAAATATAGATTAATAGAAATAAACTGGAAAAAATAGGTAAACAGTAACAAAATAAAATAAAATAAAGATAACCAGCTAGACATACCTCCAAGTGACCCCATGGGTCACCCCCAAATATAGAACCACGCTCTCTCTAAGAGATATCCAAGACTAAAACCTAAAACTGAAAAGTAATGTAGGAATGAGCACTGAGATTCTCAGTATGAAAGCCAAGGAATAATAATGCCCTATTCCCTTGCCTTTAAAAAGAAATACAATTATGCTAGTGTAAAAATAAGAAATAAGAAATTAATGTTTTTCATTATTTTCAAATTCAAGTAACAAGTTTCACCTTTAAGAAAAAAATTTAACTTCCAATATATTTCAAAGTAGATTCCAAGCTTAGATTAACCTTTCGAAATGAAAAGAAAGTAGTTTAAATTTAAATGTGGTTTTTCAAAAATGACATAACAAGAATGAAACAACTAAAATGAAAATCAGATCACAAGAACCATGTTGTAAACGAGCACCATGGGAAATCCCTATAGGTAACTAGGACAAATGGTACCCAAGAGACCTTGTATCTCAGTGAAAAAGTAACCATATAAAAATTCATTCTCGTGCACACGAGCCACTAGTAGGAGAATCATCCATAACCTAGTAGCCCCCAATCATCACCCAAAAGTTTAGTTAGTGTTATAGAATCAATCTTTCTAGATGAAACCAGGATGAACCACTACCGATTCGTCTAGAATACTAGTCCTAGTCTACTCACCTAGGTACCTAGGGTTTCTCATGTGCTCTATTTCAAATGATGGTGAGGTTTTATCAAAAGAACATAAATGAACATTTTATCCAAAATCCATTTAACGTCTCACCATTGTTCTCCATCCTTAAGAACATTCCCCCTTTTTATGTCACATGAAATCGAATAATATTTTTCAGTAGTCACATATCACAAATCACACATTTAACATAAACATCATGTTTCTAAAACAATGGGGCATGCCTTAAGAGGGTTTTTTCACATTCAAAAATCATTTTCAAAGTTCCAAATGGGACTCATTACTCCATAAGAGTGAATTTTATTTAAAAAACATGTTCACCCAAAATCCATTTTGGAAATTACTCTCAAACAATTTGGAAATCAAAAAGGTCATTGATATATTAAAACAATATCGGCTGAAAGGCCACACATATTTGGAAATACCAATTTCACGTTCAAAACATTAAAAAAACACTTTTAAAGAACCACAACTATTTATATATATATGGCATTGTATTTCATATAAAAGCAGAAAAAACACTTTCAAAGGAACACTAAGCAATAATGGAAATTCAAAATAAAGATTAGGGCATAGGGAACCTACCTCAAGTGAAACCAAGCAGTCCACTTCTGCTCTTGACACTTTCTAACTAAAATCTGTAGCTCCCCCACTAAGCATATGCATCTTCGCATACATGCAAGGACACCTAGCCCCTATGAACACATTCCTATGGACCATGAACATGTTCAAGTGGATCCTTACAGGTATTCGCATATGCATATACCAGTCTCCAATCACCTATGTTTGTATTTTTAAATATACACATGGGAACACCTATCCCCATACATGTATAATCACTACCATGGATGATTATACATGTAATGGGGACCCCCCCCACATATATATACTTACCTATGCACACGCAAGTGAGTCACCCTTGGACCAATGACCCTAAACTACACCAAATAGTACAACACACTATGAAAAAATTATAAGGATCCTTAAAACGTCAAAATAATGCCACAAAATAAGTGATAAAACAACTAGTGGTAGAAAATTCCATACCTAAAAACATGCATCTTTTGACGATGGAAGCCCGAGACCGCTTCACCTTACACTTATATACATTTCTCTCTCTCACACACACATATATACCCTTTGACCCAAGTGAATATTCACCGTGCCATGAGGGAATATGAGCACGGAGGATATACATATATACATGATTACGCATGTATATACATATAGGTCTTTTCTGCTGATGAAAAAAATCAACACCGCGATGTACAAAACTTGGTACAACAATAAAAAAGAGTCTATAAATTACCAAGGGATAAAAAAACTAAATTAAGTGGGGAAAACATAGAAAATTCACCCCAAACATGTTTCACACCCTTTATATGATTTAATAAACCAATTAAAAATTTTATAAAACAAGTCCAAGGAGAATCATATCGTTTTACACACAAAGACCCACTTAAAATCCCTTTTTTGAATTAAACGCACACCAACATCATACCAAAACAAAAAAAACATAGCACTTTCCTCATTTAATAAACCAATTGCATGTATTATAAAATGACCTCTAATAACACAACATGAGTTACACAAGAAAGACACTCAATTTCAGGTAAAAACAACACTTTAGAACTGAATGCTTCATCAATCCTATCAAAAATGGCTTTCACACTTCAGGATAATTACTAGAAACTGTAAAACACATGAAGACCCTAACTCAACAGGTGAGAAACCAAAAAAATGGGTCTAAAACCTTACCTCAGTTGGAAACAGTGAACCAAATTGAAGCACAACCACCCAAAACCAACCAATACCCTACTGATTAACTACTAGGGAGTCATAATTACCGAAAGCCCCAAATTAAATAGGTGAAAAACCCAGCAACATGAGAAAACATTACCTTAGAACAAATCCGGTAGACCAAAACACACCGAACCACCTCGCCTTCAGTGGTGGTTGTCAGAACACGCACCAAAAAGACCCAAGATTCCTCCCGCACCAACCAAGAACAAAACAAACTGAAAATTAGATCACCCCCAAAGAGATAGGGTTTGAATGAACTCTATGGGGTGATGTTTAGGACAAACTGAGGCTGAATTTAGGGATTATATGAGATAAGAGGCTCTACCTTGGTGGTTTCGAAAAAGAACGCGAAGAAATTTTTCCCCAAAATCGTGGATCGAAGGAGGGTCGTGGAGGGGGTGGGGGGTCATGCGGCTCACACACTGTATGGTATCGACTAGGGGTGTTTTTCCATGAAGGTTTGAGGGGGAGCCGGGAGAGGATGCCACCGCGGAGAGGGGAGCTTGGGAGGTGGTGCATCGCATGACCAAGAGGAAGGGGGAAGGGCGCCATTGTGCGTCGAAGGGGAGGGAGGGGGAAGAGTTGCGACATGAGGGGAGGATGGGAGAAAGAAGGAGAGGAGAGAAAAAAAGGATAAAATAAATAAAAAATAAAAAAAGAGATAGAAAAAAAATGTTATAAAAGAAAGTAAAAATACAACGCGCAATGTTGGTGCACGATAATTCTACCCACCATGACACTTTCTACACCCAGAAAGTCCCAAAAGACTCAGCTGTTCAAAGCTTGAAACAAGGACACAACGATTCTCAAAACAAAACCCCTACCACTTAAGGACTGAACACTCACTTTACACCTAGGAACTAAAACCTCAAGAACTAGAATACCAAGAAAAATAACCAAAGACATGAGACTCATATTTTCAAACACATCCACAACATGGAACATACCGACCCCTAACTTAGAAATCATTGGAGTATGCTCCAGATCTCCAATGAACATTCACCATATGACCCATTGTCTGGGATAACCATCTACATTGTTCGGGGTTAGGCAGATTAGTGGCAAAGAGTTTCCCCGAAAAGAAAACCTTGAATATTAGGTTCTCTTAGAAATTTTCCTTTGTTGGTCTCCCAATAATATTAGGACTCTATCCAAATACTAAATTTCCTAAATTGAATCAAATTTAAAAACCAAACCAGACCCTTGATGTTGGTGTGACCCCTCAAAATTCCAAGTCGCACCCAATCATCTTGGGGGAAGACATTGGCGAGACCCATAGTGGGTCTCCCCACCATATTAGAAACTGAGTAGTACAATGGCACCCTCATGGGAACTCTCAATTAAGTTTCAACAATTTAGATTGAATTTCCCATAATTAATCCAACGACACAGACTGACTTCCTACACAGGAGAGGGGGTCCAAACAGGAGGAACCCAAAACGAACACTGACTCCAAACTCACCACTTCCCCAGGACATGAGCATCTCCAACAGGAAACACCCAAAGCCCAAAACTACTTAAGGGGAATAATAGCCGTTAGAGAGTTTATACCTCATGAGACACAACCATGAAAAATTCATGAAAGAGGTCACCAGGACCCCCAAAACAAGCTCCCCCCCAAACAAACAACCACATACTGTGAGAACTTAACCAGTGAATTCCCAAACATTAAATATGTCAGGTTTGAAACACATACCTCACACCTGGAAACTGCCTAACTGCATGAAATTTTTTTCTCCAAGAACAATGGATAGAGCTCTGATGTATTAAAACATCTACTGAACCATAGTTAGGAACAAACAACCTCCAACTGAGGCTTTATCTTCTAGAAAGACTACTTACAAACTTTCCCCAAGTGACCCAAATAGCCACACCAATGACAAGCCTTCAGAAGGTTACGACGTACGGTTTTGAGTACCCAAATCAACCACATTGGAAACAAATGATTATATGGTATTAGGAATAAGAAAAAGTAATGGACGAATGAATCATGATAAGAACATATGCCTCTTGTTCACCCTCTGCACCAGATGGGGAACCCTTAATGAGAACCTTAAAAAAATATTTTCATTTGTCACAGTTCACTCGCTGCAACCCCAACTTGCAAGGAGAAGGTAGAAATTACCCTTCTCTAGCCCAAACATGACCCTTCAAAAAAAAACTAAGACAAATTTCCCTTCACAACAGTTGGAGTTCCTAAATACCTAAAGAAATACCCGACTTCCACAAGTTACACTAAAACCCCCATCTAACCTCATCCACCACATAGAAAAAAAGAAATAATGAAAAGAAAATAACCCCACCACTCCGCTGGGAGTATGGGTAAAACTTACAACTGAAAATGACCCCTCGGGATCCTTTGGACATTCCTGGGTGACATAATTTAAACAAGAAGCACAGAACCAACTAAAATCACATCACAAAAAAGCCTCAACATTTAACCATAAATCATTAACTCAAACTCAAAACATTCTTTCAACCTTGAAACTCCAGCTCAAAAACAAGTATCAATCCCATAAACTAATACATCAGAAAATAAAACCATAACCAAATAAAATATCAACCGAAATAATACAAACGAAACATCACCAACCAAACCTAAACCCCTCTTTCACAAATGACCATTTTCAAAACCACATGAATGCTAAAACCCCATTTTAAAACCCACTTCCCTTTTAAAATTTCTTAAAAAAAAATCATCCCAGCACATCATTAATCAAAAAATGCTTTTGGAAAACAAAACAAGCCTTGAAAACTGAGCACCCACCATTTCTATTCCATGAAACCTCACATACATACATTCCCATGCCAACTCAGGCACCCATCCACGCATACCAAAAACCATCCACATCTAATCACATTCATCCATACACATGGGCATCCATAGGAATACCAAAGGTCAAACATATCATTTTCAAATTCAATTTTCCAAGAGACATCAGTTTCACACTTCAAAAAATTTTCAAAATCCCCAAAAACATTTTCCAAATCCACTTCCGATTTATGCTTTAAAAAAATCTTTAAAATATCCCAAAACAATTCTTAACGGAACATGCATTTTCAAAACAACTCATTTCATTTCCAAACCAATCAAGACTTTAATTTTGGAAATAAAATTTTTAATAGAATAATCATCAATTTTGAAACCCAATAAGAACACCCCAAAACCAACTAAAACACACACAAAGAACATCTCAAAGCAACCAATTCTCCCAACGAATCAAGATTACAAATTCTCAAATAAACAACTACTAAACATAGCTTGGTCACACGGTTTGGAAAACTATGCACCAACTTGGTGAGCATATAGGAAGTCATAAAAGGTAATTTCATGGTCCACACATGCCTTTCTTTTCCATGCACAACAACCATGAACCCCTCAAAAAAGACCACCAAATTTCAAGACCAATTATAAACAACCAAACAAGACTATGGACCTTGAAAATAATCAAGAGATAAGCATGAAATTTGAGGCAAGACAATCCTGAACCACCCAAGAAATTCAAGTGTCATTTCGAATAGGTGGTGATCAAGAACCTACCAAAAACTGACTACTTGAATTTTGACACTCCTAACTCCAAACTATCAGACATCCCTAAAGAACATGGGTTAAACCAACTATGATACCATTTTGTCATGAACCAACCCGAGTTGACCCTGAACTGGTCACCTGAGCCGGTCCGCGGTAAGGCTCGAATGGAATTCCAGATCCCCATGGACTAGAAATTAGTGCCAGGAATCAAAAAAAAAATAGTTGGGAATGATTTAGCCTAGAAAATAAAAGATAGTTTAATATAAATAAACTAGAAAAAATAGGAAAACAATAATAACAGAAAATAAAATAAGTATAACCAGCTAGTCATACCTCCATGTGACCCCATGGGTCACCACCAAACATATAACCATACTCTCTCCAAGAGAGATCCAAGATTAAAACATGAAACTGAAAATTAAAGTAGGCATGAGCACCAAGATGATCAGTAAGAGATCCAAGTAATAACCATACCCTATGCCATTACCTTTAAAAAGAAACCCAATTATGCTAGTGTGAAAATAAGACATAGTAAAGTAATCTTTTTCATTATTTTCAAATTCAAATAACAATTTTCACCTTTAAGGAAATCATTTAACTTCTAATACATTTCAAAGTATATTACAAGCTTACATTAACCTTTCAAAATGAAAAGAAATCAGTTTAAATTGAATTGTGGTTTTTCAAAAATGAGACAACAAGAATGAAACAACTGAACTGAAAATCAGATCATGAGAACCATGTCATAAACAAGCACCACAGGCAATCCCTATAGGTAACTAGGACAAATGGGACCCTAGAGACCTTGTACCTCGGTGAAAAAGTAACCATATCAAAATATATTCTTATGCACATGAGCCACTAGTAGAAGAATCATCCAAAACCTAGTGATCCCAAATCATCACACAAAAGTCTAGTAAGTTTTATAGTGTCAATCCTACTAAATGAAACTGGGATGAACCACTGCTGAGTAATCTAGCGTACTAGTCTTAGTCTTCCCACCGAGGTATCCAGGGTTTCCCATGTGCTCTATTTCAAATGGTGGAGAGGTTTTATCAAAAGAAAAAAAATGAACACAACTGTTTCTTTATCCAAAATCCATTTAACCCCTCACCATCGTTATTCATCCTTAATCGTATTCCCCCTTTTTGTGTCACATAACATCACATAAGCTTCTTCATTAGGAACATATCACAAATCTCACATTTAACATAAACATCATGTTTCAAAAATAATGGGGAATGCCTTAAGAGGGATTTTTCACATTCAAAAATCATTTTCCAAGTGCCAAATGGGCCTCATTACCCCAAAAGAGTGAATTTGCTTTAGAAAACATGTTCACACAAAACCCATTTTGGAAATCACTCTGGAACACTTTGGAAATCAAACAGGTTATTTCCCTTTAAAAAAATCATTTGAAAGGCCACACGTCTTTGGAAATACCTGTTTCACGTTCAAAACATTTAGAAAAAAACACCTTTCAAGAACCACAACTATATATATATATATGGCATATTCATTTCATATAAAATCAGAAAACACACTTTCAAAGGAACTCTAAGCAATAATGGAAATTAAAAATAAATATCAGGGCATAGGGAACCTACCTTAAGTGGAACTAAGACATCCACTTCAGCTCTTGACACTTTCTAACTAAAATCTTCAACTCCGCCACTAAGCATATGCGTCTTCACATACAAGAAAGAACACCTATCCCCTATGCACACATTCACATGGCCCATGAACATGTGAAAGGGGAACCTTACAGGTATGATCACATGCATATACCAGTCTCCAATAACCTACATATGCATTTTTATATATACACATGGGAACACCTAGCCCCATACATGCATAATCACAACCATGGATGATTATACATGTAATGGGGGAACCCACATATATATATACTCACCTATGCACAAGCAGGCGAGTCTCCCTTGGACCGGTGACCTGAAACCACACCAAATAGTCCAACGCACTATGTAAAATTTAGAAGGAACCTTAAAACATCAAAAGAACACCACAAAAAATGTGCGAAACCAACCAGTGGCATAAAAGTCCATACCTCAAAACACGCATCTTTTGACGATGGCAGCCTGAGACCACTTCACCTTACACGCATGTACATTTTCATATATATATATATATACCCTTTTACCAAAGTTCATATTCCCAATTCCATGAGAGAATATAAACAAGGAGGATATATATATACATGATTACCCATGTATATACATATAGGTCTTTGCTGTTGACAACTAAAATCCACACAATGATGTACAAAACATGCTACAAAAATAAAAAGAAGTCTAGAAATTACCAAGGGATAAAGAAAACTAAATTAAGTAGGGAAACAATAGAAACCTCACCCAAACATGTTTCGAACACTTTATATGATTTAATAAACCAATTAAAAATTTTATAAAACAAGTCCAAGGAGAATCACAATGATTTACACACAAAGACCCACTTAAAATCCTTTTTTTGAATTAAGCGCACAACAAAATCATACCAAAACAAAAAACTCATCCCTTGTATCATTTAATAAACCAATTTCATGTATTATAAAATGACCTCAAATAAAACAACAAAAGTTACACAAGAAAGACACCCAATTTTAGGTAAAAACACTAATTTAAAATTGAATTCTTCATCAAACCTATCAAAAATGGATTTCACACTTCAAGATAATTACTATAAACTTTAAAACACATAAGACCCTACTTCAACAGGTGGAAAACCAAAAAAAATAGGTCTAAAACCTTACCTCAGTTGGTAGCATCAAACCAAATTGATGCGCAACCACCAGAAAGCAACCAACACCCTACCGATTAAATACTAGGGAGTCATAAACACCAAAAAACCCAAATTAAAAAGGTGAAAAACCCAGAAACATGAGAAAAAATTACCTCAGAACAAATATGGTAGACTGAAACACACCGGAATGCCTTGACTTCGCTGACAATTTCTAGAACATGCACCAACAAGACCCGAGAAGCCTCCTGCACCAACCTAGAATAAAAAAATGAAAATCGGATCACCCCAAAGAGTTAGGGTTCAGATAAACCCTACGAGAAAATGTTTAGGCCGAATCGAAGCTGGAAATAGGAAGGATAGAAGACAAGAGGCTCTACCTTGGTGATTTCGACAACGAACGCTCACTTTCCACCCAAAACTTGAAACCTTGATACCCAAACTACCAAGAAAAAGAACCAAATAAAAAAGACTCATATTTCCAAACACAACCACAACATGGAATACCCTGACACCTAAATTAGAAATCACTAGAGTATGCTTCATATCTCCAATGAAAATTCTCCATACGAACCATCATCTGGGATAACCATCTACATTGTTCGGGGTTGGGAAGATCAGAGTCAAAGTGTTTCCCCAACAAGAACACCTTGAAGATTAAGTTCTATGAAATTTTTTCCTATGTTGGTCTCCCCACCATATTAGGACTCTATCCGAATATTGACCTTCCCAAATCAAAACAAATTATAAAACCAAACAAGACCCTTGAAGCTGGTGTAACCCCTCAACATCCAGAGTCTCACCCAACCATCTTGAGGGAAGATATTGGTGAGACACATAGTGGGTCTCCCCACCATATTATAAACTGAGTAGTACAATTGCACCCACATGGGAACTATCAATTCATTTTCCACAATGTGAATTGAATTTCCCATAATGAACCCACTGACATAGACCGACTTCCTACACAAGAGAAGGGGTCCAAACAGGAGGAACCCGAAACGACCACTGACTCCAGACTCACCACTTCCCTAGGAAACAATCATCTCTAACAGGCAGTACCCGAAGCCTAAAACCTATTAAGGGGAAGACTATCCATTAGAGAGTTTATACCTCATGATACACAACCATGAAAAATTCATGAAAGATTCCACCAGGACCCCAAAAACAAGCTCCCCACCAAAATAGACAACCAAATGAAGTGAAACCTTAACCGGTGACTTCTCCAATATTAAATACATCAGGTTGGAAGCACATAACTCGCACCTGGAAACTGTCTGACTGCATGAATTTTTTTGATCCGAGACCTATGGATGGAGCTCTGATGTATTGAAGCATCTACTGCACCGCAGTCAGGAACTAACAACCTCCAAATGAGGCTTCATCTTCTAGAAAGACTGCTTATAGTCTTTCCCCAAGTGACCCAAACAACCACACTATTGAAAAGCCTTTAGAAGGTTAAGACGTACAGTTTTGAGTGCCCAAATCGACCACATTAGAAACAAATGAGTGTGTGGTCTTAGGAATGAGAAACAGTAACTGACGAATGAATCATGCCAAGAACATATGCCTTTGGTTCACCCACTGCACCGAATGGGGAACCCATCATGAGAACCTTAAAAAAAGATTTTCATTTGTCACAGTTGACTTACTGTGACCCCAACTTGCAAGGATAAGGTAGAAATCACCCTTCTCTAGCTCGAACATGACCCTTCAAACAAAACCAGGAAAAATTTCCATTCACAACATCTGGAGTTCCTAAAGACCTGAAGAAATACTCGACTTCCTCAAGTTACACCGCAACCCCCATCAAACCTCATCTACCACAGAGAAAACAAGCAATAATGAAAAGAAAATAACTCCACCACACCACTGGGAGTCTGGGTAAAACTAACAACTGAAAAGAACCCCTCAGGAGCCTTTGGACATTCCTGGGTGGCATACCTTAAACAAGAAGCACAAGACCAACATTAAGAACATCACAAAACAAGCCTCCACATTTAACCATAAATCATTAACTCAAACTCAAAACATCATTTCAACCTTGAAATTCCATCTTGAAAACAAGTATCAAGCCCATAGACTAATACATCACTAAACGAAACCATAAACCAATAAAATATCAACCAAAATAATACCAAAGAAACATCACCAACCAAACCTAAACCCCTCTTTCACAAATGACCAATTTCAAAACCATCCAATTTCAAAACCATCTGAATGCTAAAACCCCCTTTTTAAAACCCACTTCCCTTTTAAAATTTCTTAAACAAAAATCATCCCAGCATATCATTAATCAAAAAATGCTTTTGGAAAACAAAACAAGCCTTGAAAACTGAGCAAACACCATTAGTATTCCATGAAACCTCACATACATACATTCCCACACTAACTTGGGCACCCATCCCCGCGTACCAAAAACCGTTCACATCTAATTTCATTTATCCATACACATGGGAATTCATAAGAATACCAAAGGTCAAATAGATCACTTCCAAATTTCATTTTCCAAGATTCATCAGTTTCACACTTATCAAAAATTTCAAAAGCCCCCCAAAAATTTTCCAATTCCAATTATGATTTATGCTTTACAAAAGCTTTAAAAGATCCCAAAATAGTTCTCCAAAGAACATCTATTTTCAAAAAAACTCATTTAATTTCCAAAATAGTCAAGACTTTAATTTTGGAAATCCAATATTCAATAGACTAATCATCAATTTTTTAACCCAAGAAAAACACCCCAAAACCAGATAAAAATCAGACAAAGAACATCTAAAATAAACAAATACACCCAACAAATCAAGATTAAAAATTCTCAAATAAATAATTGCTACACATGGCTTGGTCACATAGTTTGGAAGATCATGCACCAACCGGGTGATCATATAGGAAGTCATCAAAGGTAATTGTGTGGTCTGCACATGGCTTTCCAGGCCATGCACAACAACCATGAACCCCTAAAAAATGATCACCAAATTTCAAGACCAACTAAAAACACTCAAACAAGACTAAGGACCTTGAAAAAAATCGATAACCAAGCATGAAATTTGAGGAAAGACCATCTCGTACCACCCTAGCAATTCAAGTGTCATTCCGAATAGGTGGTGATCAAGAACCTACCCGCAATTGACTACTTGAATTACGACACTCCTAACTCCAAAATATTGTAAATTATCAAATAACATGGTCTAAACCTCCTCTGACACCATTTTGTCATAAACCAATTCGGGTCAACCCTGAACCGGTCACCCGATCCGGACCGCCACATGGCCTGAAGGGCGTTCCTGATCCCCACAGGCTAGAAACTTGTGCCGGACATCAAAAAAATAGTTTGGAATGATTTATCCCAAAAAATAATAGACATATTAACATAAATAAATTGGAAAAAAATAGGTAAACAGTAATAGTGGAAAATAAAATAAAGATAAACAACTAGACATACCTCCAAGTGACCCCATGGGTCACCACCAAACATAAAACCATGCTCTCTCCAAGAGTGATCCAATACTAAAACCTAAAACTAAAAAGTAAAGTAGGCATGAGAACTGAGATGCTCAGTAAGAAATCCAAGGAATAACACCAACCTATTCCCTTACCTTTAAAAGGAAATCCAATTATGCTAGTGTGAAAATAAAACATAATAAAGTAATGTTTTTCATTCTTTTCAAATTCAAGTAACAAGTTTCACCTTTAAGGAAAACATTTCACTTCCAATATATTTAAAAGTAGATTCCAATATTACATTAACCTTTCAAAATGAAAAGAAATCATTTTAAATTGAAATGTGATTTTTCAAAAATGAGACAACAAGAGTGAAACAACTAAAATGAAAATCCAATCACAAGCACCATGTCATAAACAAGCACCATAGGAAATCCCTATAGCAACTAGGACAAAAGGGACCCTAGAGAACTTTTACCTAAGTGAAAAAGTAACTATATCAAAATCTGTTCTCATGCACATGAGACACTAGTAGGAGAATAATCCATAATCTAGTGGTCCCCAATCATCACCCAAAAGTTTAGTTAGTGTTATAGAATCAATTATGCTAGTTGAAACTGGGATGAACCACTGCCGAGTCATCTAGTGTGATTGTTCTAGTCTTCCCACCTAGGTACCCAGGGTTTCCCATGTGCTCTATTTCAAATGGTGGCGAGGTTTTATCAAAAGCACATAAATGAACATAACACTTTCTTTATCCAAAATCCATTTAACCTATCACCATCGTTCTCCGTCCTTAAGCATATTCCCCATTTTTTATGTCACATAACATCGCATAAGCTTATCCATTAGACACATATCACAAATCACACATTTAACATACACATCATGTTTCTAAAACCATGGGGCATGCCTTAAGAGGGTGTTTTCACAATCAAAAATCATTTTCAAAGTTCCAAATGGGACTTATTACTCCACAAGAGTAACATTTATTTAGAAAACATGTACACACAAAACACATTTTGGAAATCACTCTGGAACACTTTGGAAATCAAACAGGTCGTTTCCCTTTTAAAACAAAATCTGGAGAAAGGCCACACATGTTTAGAAATTCCTTTTTCATGATAAAAATTTTTATAAAAAAGCACTTTTCATAAAACACAAGTATATATATATATATATATGGAATATGAATTTCATATAAAAGCAGAAAACTGTACTGCCCCGACCCCAGTTACCCAGAGTCGGTGCATTATTACATAATTGGCATGATCACAAAGGATCAAATATCGAAAGACCGATTGGTTTAGTAGCCTTGGAAACACTAGATATATTCATAAGTCTTACATTACATCATAAAGTAAAGAAAAATAAAACAACATCTTTTCTTCATATCCCCTCATACTATCCTTGCAGGTCATTCATAAATTACTTCTTCACATCCTGGAAAAATAAAACATTAAAAGGGGTGAACTCAGATGCTCAGTAAGGATAACAATATAGTGGAAAATTTCATAAATAAGCATAAACATTTAAGGCCATGTATAACTAAAACAAAATCCTTTTAAACTTGAACATCAGCATAATATGGAAAAGATTAAATGAAATAATGACATTTACTTATTCAAATGGATATTCTACTAATCATATAATCACATGCAATATCAATACCCACTTTTATAACGACAGAATGCATAATGCTAGACTATAATAACCATGTATCCAAGGCCTCATGCCAAGACTACAAATAAAATTTTGTCAAGGCCTCATGCCAAGACACTAGTTTGTCTCATGAGACCTACCGATGCATCGAGGAGCTATAGTGGGCTCCACCCGTCACTTATTAAGTCCAATTCATTCCTTATATGAACAGGTTTAAACATTACATAAATATTCATATTAAAACTAGTATAAGAAATGTCAACACTTTCTTCATAAACCATTAATGGTATAAAAATAACACATCCATAGTCAAACATAACACAAAACCTTCAATACAATATGGGAGTTTTGTATCATAATGAATCAACTTCAAATAAGCTTAAAATCCATCAAAGGATGTTGACATAGATGAAATCAAAACTATTTGAGAGAAATATCTCCTTTTTGAAATCATTTAAAAGTTACATAATAATAAAATAAAACATTTTAATTTGAAAATATTCTTATATATTTTAAGGGATGCTTCGACGATTTTATAACGGCGTAAAATAGCCGCATCCGCCGTATAAGTTAAAAAAACATTCTTACCTTAAATTTGTCGAAAAGGTCAAAAAATACCTTGTTTGGAAAATGACGGAAAGATTCCTTTCAAAAATGTATAAGGGTATAAATGAATTTTAACCATTTTTTATTTAATAGTAAAAATATTTTTAAAGACATTTTTACAAAACATGGATGTGGATGATAACGAGGTCCCAACAGATAAATACGTATAAACAACCTCAGATAAGGAAGAGATTGTGAAGTAAACCCTTAACTTGAAATTTTCCTTAGTCGATGGTATGTTAACCTCCTGTATAATGGTGAAATAATTGTTATTAAATTATAAAAGAATCATATACATTAATATGATATCATATATGATCTTTTAACATTTATTTGTTAATAATATCTTAGTATTATTATCGTTTCGGGTGTTAACAGATTCATTTTCCTTTATATTATTCACTATGTGAGACATATTATTATGGATGGGATGTCTATTATTCATATACATAATGATATCAAGTCCTTAAACATTATTTTTAATCATCAAATGAGAATTAGACTTGAATGGTTATGATGGGGAATGAATCTCATCGCGTTCGTGGAGACGGTAGTCCGTACGTACGCACGAGCGATAATATCATTCTTTTTCTATTAAAATAATATATAATTGGATGTTATATCATATATACAGAATAATTATCATGTTATATTTATTATTTACTTGAATTACACATCATTATTATACCCATCTAAATAATAATATATTGAATAACAATTACACCACGATGTGGAGACGGTAAGCCGTACGTACGCATGTATGGTGACATGTCATTCAAATGATGGGTAGAATACTAAATATGGTTGTGACATATTTATAATAACATCACAGTATATAAAAGATACTGGAGTTATTATTTTATAATGGAAATAATAAACAAAGAGGAAGTGGAAAAAGAAAGCAACTTGAAAGAGGGTGGGGAAAACGTTACCTCTTCTTTGGGTTCTTCCTTTTGATTTGATCAAAAGGACTCATTAGGATGGATTTCTAACTAAAGGAGGGATTCTAGGATGAAGGGAGAGAAGTTGATAGAGTATTTGGGTAGGTTTTGGCTGAACCAAAAGGCTTTTATGGTGTGATATTGAGAGAAGGGGGAGTGCCCTTTTATAACAGGGGTGAGGGGCACCTTAGGAAATGCTAGAAATATTATTTTATAATAAATTCATATTCAGTTTCTAATGGCTCCAAAGTGATTTATTTCGAGGATAAGGTGGGTATGGGTCTAAATAAACTCAACCAATAAGATTTAGACAGGTTTGGGTCACTAAATTAACCTTATCTTTAAGTATTAACTCTTAGTTAATTAGTTTCACTTTTACTATGTCTCTTTGTATTTTTATATTATATGGTTAATAAACTTAATATAAACATCCAAGAGAACCCCAAGTGGTTCATTATTAATATATATATATATCCTTATCTAAGTCATTTGGATGAACCATAGATTTTTAGGAATAGAATATCAATTAATAATATAATATTTGTTTAAAAAATTATTTTATGTCAATTTTGACACTATTTGGTAATTGATTTTTTTGAAAATAATAACAGAATGATAAGTTCTAAAAAAGTTAATTATATCAATAATAACATGTCATATTAACCTAGAAAATTAGTGTAATTCCTAAAAAGTCTCAAATTATATTTATTTGGGTATTTATAATATCATCTTAATTTTTCACTATTATGGTAATTACTACATCACCATTGTGTCATAAATAAATTAAATTATTTAATGTCTAAAAATTATAAATAAAATATTATTATGTAAGAAATATTTTTATCTTTCTAATTAATATTTACAATCGAATTTATCTTATGTATAACCCTATATTAAAAATGTTTTAGTAATTAAACTTTGATTTTAACTCTTTTAACTCTTCTAAATTAAATAATAATAAATGTCCTCATCTAATCCAAGTGGACCTAAATGATAATATTTTATTCCTAAGGTTGTTTTTGGTCGAGATACACTTGTTCAATAGAATTAGTACATGTGTTAGGGTAATATTAATATCATTTTTACCCTTAATTACCCTATTTACTTTTAACTGTGGTAAATAAAAGTAAAAAGTTACTATTCACCAAAAATTATTTTCATCTCATTGAACCAAATTTTACTTACTGATATCAACCGTGTCTCTTGGATTTTTAAAATTCCATTCACAGAAGCGGTAAAATTAAGTTTTATGAAAAATTCAGTTTTTTTAACTACCACTTAGTGGTTTCACTATTTATCAAAAAATAAAGTTTTTCATAAAAATACCAAAAATTCACCCTAAGCTATAATTGATATTTCAAATTCAAAAATGATGTCTATTTTACAAAATTCCAAACATATAAGTTTCATTAATTAATTTTATAATCAATTCCCATTGTCAAAATAAATGGCGTGTTTTTAAGAAACAATATCAATCAAAAGATTGTCAATTGTTTATGTCCAATTTCAAAGTGAAATTAATTCTAATGACCACCATTGGATAAAATGGTAAAATTATATTATAATTATACCTTAAAACCAATCAAATTCATATTATATCACTATTAATTATTTTGATTAAAAAGGTTGTTTTTAATTAAAATTTAATAATTTTCACTAAAATATAAAAGTTATCTAAAAAGTACCAAACTTTCAGCTTAGGATAAATTCAATACTCCGAATCTAAAAATGAAGTCCATTTTGAGAGATAAAATTTATAAAATTTCAAAAAGTAGGTATTACTATTCATAACAGCTAGTTTAATTAGTTGTGGTGTGTTAGAACTTGAGGTTGCGTACAACACATGCTATTGCATTACTCTAAGGGAAACGTACCGTGGAAGCTTGGGGTGATACATTCTCCCCTCCTTCAATAAATTGCATCCTCGCAATTTGAAAAAGTTCCTCGAAAATAAAAGGTTGAAAATCGAAAATACCTTTGTGGAAAACCCACATCGAAAAATGGATTATTGAGGCCTCTATTTAAAATAAAGAGTGGTAAGTATGAAGGTTACCGAAAATAACACATACTAGGGTTCCATGTAGAAAAACATGGATATGGAAGAGAAATATAACCATCAATATTTGATTGAGAGTGGTAGAGAACATGGCTATGAAAAGGACAACAATCACAAAGCCATAAATTTGTGATAATCTAAGGTATTATCTAGGACAATGTTTTTGTTGTAAGTTCCTTTTCTTAATGTTGAGGAATTTATTTATGAGATTGGTTAAAACCATAAGGAGATATACTTACTTTATAATTAGAGTTTTATCCATTAATAAATTTCTACCACAAACTCATCTTTCACTCCAAAACATAATACAACTCAAAAATACTCTATTTATCCTAATCATATAGGGTCCCAAATATAATGAATTTTTAATTCACATATCAGACCCTTTAAAAAAAATCAACATTATACAATCCAGGGACTTCACATAGTCCAGTGGAAGCCGGTAAATCCCAATCGCACTATGGTTGTGGGTTCGATTCTTGCAGCTTTGTCTGACGCGATGGGATGTCACATGGTGTGCGTGTTGTCCTTTTATAAAAATCCAAAAATAACCTTTCAAACTTAATCCATTCCAACCTTTAGACTTTTCCAAAATACTATTATCCAAACTCACAGTCCAAAATTTATAATGAATTTAAACACAATGAAGATCCTTTTTTTTCATGTAATAACATGTGAATACCTTCATCTTGTATTCTCTTAAAACACAAAAACACCCTAAATTACAATAAAACCTTATTGATTACATTCATGATCCATTATTACTTATAGAATACTAGATATATTCCTTATATCCATAAACTTTGAATACTCCAACAATGATGAAATAAAAAAACCATTAATCAGTTCCAAGGTTGTCAAGAATATCCGATGTAATTTATCCAAATCAACCATTACTATCTCAGTATCCGGACCATATTAAGGATTACCTTTCCTTCAACCATGTATTTTCAAAAAAAAATTAACTTTCTGTTGAGTCACTTTTAATAGTACCATATAATCTCAAATCCTCTCTGAAATTTTACTGCAGTACAATACTTATTTATTTCCATAATTCATATAACTGGAACATCATCGATACAACACTGAAATGACATAATTATTTAATAACAACATAAGAACACTACTCAGTCCTCTTCATCTGTGGTAGTATCATAACTTGATTATTATCCAATAACATCATTTGCAGTATACTCTGATGACTGGGACATTGATTCGCGTAGTGTCCCAAATCCTTGTAGATGAAGCATTGCACATTTGAAACCTTTTTCTTATCCTTGCAGTCATGTAATTTGTGTCCTTTTTCTCCACACTTATAAAAAACTCCCATTCCCCTCAGGCATTTACCGAGGTGATTCTTTCCACAATTTTCACATATGGGAAAATCCTTCTTTCCCTTCTTCCCTTTATCCATCTTTCTCTCTTCCATCCTTTTCTTCTCTTTATTCCCTTCAAATCCATAGGACTCAGAGAATTATTTACTTATCTTCTTAACGCATGATATTATTTCTTCATAATATGAGAGTACGTGGGAGACTATTTTCCTTCTTAATTCTGGCTTAAGACCATGAAAGATATGATCCTTCTTACTCTTTGGATCATAGGTATTGCTGGAGTTCTCATTCCTTCTACTGGGCGCCATTTCTAAACAATGGCATACGCTAGAATAGTTTATGAATAGCAATACCTAATACCAATATTTTAAAACACTTAACATGAATTAAACAGTTTATGGATATAATCTATAATCATAAAAATGTCTTTTTTGAGGAAGTATATACTCATAAATCTTTCATAATGGTTTGTAAAGAAAATGAGAATTATCCTAAGCATATCCCCCGGGAGTGTCATAACCAAGAGTGAAACAAGACCCATTGTCGTGTACCAGGATACCCCAGGTCAAGGCTGAAACTCATTGTCGGAGTTTTCACTCCTAGGTACATCTGTGCCAGAGATGACTCTACTTGCTCGTATCCAGACATGGATGTATTGCTAAAAAAACTCACAAAATCTCTACAATACCAAAATTCTAGGAAGTTCTTCTATACTAATCCTCAAATTCTATCTTAGGGCTATGTGCTCTAATCAGAGTTTATCTAAATCTGGCTTCCAAGGTTTGTACTAAACTTCCTCTGATACAAACTGTAACTCCCCGACCCCAGTTACCCAGAGTCGGTGCATTATTACATAATTGGCATGATCACAAAGGATCAAATATCGAAAGACCGATTGGTTTAGTAGCCTTGGAAACACTAGATATATTCATAAGTCTTACATTACATCATAAAGTAAAGAAAACTACAACAACATATTTTCTTCATATCCCATCATACTATCCCTGCAAGTCATTCATAAATTACTTCTTCACATCCTGTAAAAATAAAACATTGAAAGGGGTGAGCTCAGATGCTCAGTAAGGATAACAATATAGCAAAAAATTTCATAAATAAGCATAAACATTTAAGGAAATATATAACTAAAACAAAAGCCTTTTAAACTTGAACATCCGCATAATATGGCAAAGATTAAATGAAATAATTTACTTATTCACATGGATATTCTACTAATTGAATAATCACATGCAATATCAATACCCACTTTAATAATGACGGAATGCATAATGCTAGACTATCATAACCACGTAGCCAAGGCCTTGTGCCAAGACTAAAAATAAAATTTTGTCAAGGCCTTGTTCCAAGACACTAGTTTGTCTCATGAGACCTACCGATGCATCGAGGAGCTATAGCGGGCTCCACCTGTCACTTATTAAGTCCAATGCCTTCCTCATATGAACAGGTTTAAACATGACATAAACATTCGTATTAAAACCAGTATACAAAATGTCAATACTTTCTTCATAAACCATGAATGGTATAAAAATAACACATCCACATTCAAACATACAAAAAAAACTTCAATACAATATGGGAGTTTTGTATCATAATGAATCAACTTCAAATAAGCTTAAAATCCATCAAAGGATGTTGACATAGATGAAATCAAAACTATTTGAGAGAAATATCTCCTTTTTGAAATCATTTAAAAGTTACATAATAATAAAATAAAACATTTTAATTTGAAAATATTCTTATATCTTTTAAGGGAAGCTTCGGCGATTTTATAACAGCGTAAAATAGGCGCATCCGCCGTATAAGTTAAAAAAAACATTCTTACCTTAAATTTGTCGAAAAGGTCAAAAAATACCTTGTTTGGAAAATGATGGAAAGATTCCTTTCAAAAATGTATAAGGGTATAAATGACTTTAACCCATTTTTTATTTAATTGTAAAAATGTTTTGAAAGACATTTTTAAGAAACATGGATGTGGATGATAACGAGGTCCCAACAGATAAATACGTATAAACAACCTCAGATAAGGAAGAGATTGTGAAGTAAACCCTTACCTTGAACTTTTACTTAGTAGATAGTATGTTAACCTCCTGTATAATGGTGAAATAATTGTTATTAAATTATACAAGAATCATATACATTAATATGATATCATATATGATCTTTTCACTTTTATTTGTTAATAATATCTTAGTATTATTATTGTTTCGGGTGTTAACAGATTCATTTTCCTTTATATTCTTCATTATGTGAGCCATATTCTTATGGATGGGATGTATATTATTCATATCTATAATGATATAAAGTCCTTAAACATTATTTTTAATCATCAAATGAGAATTAGACTTGAATGGTTATGATGGGGAATGAATCTCATCGCGTTCGTGGAGACGGTAGTCCGTACGTACGCACTAGCAATAATATCATTCTTTTGATATTAAAATAATATATAATTGGATGGTATATCATATATACAGAATCATTATCATGTTATATTTATTATTTAATTTAATTACACATCATTATTATACCCATCTAAATAATAATATATTGAATAATAATTACACCACGACGTGGAGACGGTAAGCCGTACGTACGCACGTATGGTGACATGTCATTCAAATTATGTGTAGAATACTGAATATGGTTGTGACATATTTATAATAACATCACAGTATATAGAAGATACTGGAGTTATTATTTTAGAATGGAAATAATAAACAAATAGGAAGTTGAAGAAGAAAGGAACTTGAAAGAGGGTGGTGAAAACGTTACCTCTTCTTTGGGTTCTTCCTTTTGATTTGATCAAAAAGACTCGTTAGGATGGATTTATGACCAAAGGAGGGATTCTAGGATTAAGGGAGAGAATTTTAGAGAGTATTTGGGCAGGGGTTGGCCGAACCAAAAGGCTTTGAAGGTGTGAGATTGAGAGAAGGGGGAGTTCCCTTTTATAAGAGGTGTGAGGGGCACCTTAGGAAAAGCTAGAAATATTATTTTATAATAAATTCATATTCAGTTTATAATGGATACAAAGTGATTTATTTCTAGGATAAGGTGGGGATGGGTCTAAAACAACTCAACCAATAAGATTTAGACAGGTTTGGGTCACTAAATTAACCTTAATTTTAAGTATTAACTCTTAGTTAATTAGTTTCACTTTTACTATGTCTCTTTGTATTTTTATATTATATGGTTAATAAACTTACTATAAAAATCCAAGAGAACCCCAAGTGGTTCATTATTAATATATATATCATTATCTATGTCATTTTACCAAACCTTATATTTTTAGGAATAGAATATCAATTAATAATATAATATTTGTTTAAAAAATTATTTTATGTCAATTTTGACACTATTTGGTAATTGATTTTTGTGAAAATATAACAGAATGATAAGTTCGAAAAAAGTTAATTAAATAAATAATAACATGTCATATTAACCTAGAAAATTAATTTAATTCATAAAACGTCTCAAATTATATTTATTTGGGTATTTATAATATGAATTATCTTAAGTTTTCAATATTATGGTAATTACTTTATCACCATTGTGTCATAAATAAATTAAATTATTTAATGTCTAAAAATTATAAATAAAATATAATTATGTAGGAAATATTTTTAGCTTTCTAATGAATATTTAAAATTGAATTTATCTTATGTATAACTCTATATTAAAAATGTTTTAGTAATTAAACTGTGATTTTAACTCTTTTAACTCTTCTTTGAATTAAATAATAATAAATGTCCTAATCTAATCCAAGTGGACCTAAATGATAATATTTTATTCCTAAGGTTGTTTTTGGTCGAGATAAACTTGTCCAATAGAATTAGGACATGTGTTAGGGTAATATTAATATCATTTTTACCCTTAATTACCCTATTTACTTTTAACCGTGGTAAATAAAAGTAAAAAGTTACTATTCACCAAAAATTATTTTCATCTCATTGAACCACATTTTACTTAATAATATCAACCATGTCTCTCGGATTTTTTAAATTCTATTCACAGAAGCAGTAAAATTATATTTTATGAAAAATTCAGTTTTTTAACTACCACTTAGTGGTTTCACTATTAATCAGAAAATGAAGTTTTTCAGAAAAATACCAAAAAATCACCCTAATATATAATTGATATTATGAATTAAAAAATTATGTCTATTTTAAAAAATTCCCAAAATATAATCTGCATTAATTAATTTTATAATTAATTCCCATTGTCAAAACAAATAGCGTGTTTTTAAGAAACAATATCAATAAAAAGATTGTCAATTGTTTATGTCCAATTTCAAAGTGAAATTAATTCTAATGACCAACATTGGATAAAATAGTAAAATTATATTATAATTATACCTTAAAACCAATAAAATTCATAATATATAACTATTAATTATTTTGATTAAAAAGGTTGTTTTTAATTAAAATTTAGTAATTTTCACTAAAATATAGAAGTTATCTAAAAAGTACCAAACTTTCACCTTAGGATTAATTCGATACTTCGAATCTAAAAATGAAGTCCATTTTGAGAGATAAAATTTATAAAATTTCAAAAAGTAAGTATTACTATTCATATCAGCTAGTTTAATTAGTTGTGGTGTGTTAGAACTCGAGGTTGCGTACAACACACGCTATTGCATTACTCTATGGAAAACGTACCGTGGAATCTTGGGGTGTTACAAAAACACACTTTCAAAGGAACACTAAGCAATAATGAAAATTCAGAATAATGATCAGGGCATAGGGAACCTACCTCAAGTGAAACCAAGCCATCCACTTTGGTTCTTATAACTTTCTAACTAAATGATATAGCTCCCCCACTAAGAATATGCGTCTTCACATACATGAAAGGACACCTATCCCCTATGCACACATTTGCATGACCCATGAACTTGTGCAAGGGGATCCTTATAGTTATGATCATATGCATATAACAGTCTCCACTCACCTACGTATGAATTTTTAAATATAAATGTGGGCACACCTAGATCCATATGTATATAATCACTGCCATGGATGATTATACATGTAACGGGGGGACCCCCCACATATATATATACTTACCTATGCACACGCATGCAAGTCTCCCTTAGACTAGAGACCCAAAACCACGCCAAACAGTGCAACACACTACGCAAAAATTAGAAGAAAACTTAAAACATCAATAGAATTCCACAAAAAAATTGTAGAACCAACCAGCGACATAAAAGTCCATACCTCAAAACATGCAGCTTTTGATGATGGAAGCCTGAGACTACTTCACCTTACATGCATATACATTTCATATATATATATACCCTTTGACCCAAGTGCATATTCCCCGCTCTATGAGGGAATATGAACAAGGTGGATATACATATATACATGCTTACCCATGTATATACATATAGGTCTTTGCCGCCGATGACCAAAATGCACACCACGATGTACAAAACATGCTAAAACAAGAAAAATGAGTCTAGAAATTACCAAGGGCTCCAAAAAAAATTAAGTGGGGAAGTAATAGAAACCTCACCCAAACATGTTTCTCACCATTTATATGATTTAATAAACCAATTAAAAATTGTATAAAACAATTCCAAGGAGAATCACATCATTTTACACACAAAGACCCACTTAAAATCTCCTTTTTGAATTAAATGCACACCAATATCATACCAAAATAAAAAAATCATCCCTTTAATCATTTAATAAACCAATTTCATGTATTATAAAATGACCTAAAATAACACAATAGTAGTTATATAAGAAAGACACTCAATTTAAGATAAAAACACTACGTTAAAATTGAATGCTTCATCAATCCTATAAAAATGGATTTCACACTTTAAGATAATTACTAGGAACTTTAAAACACATAAATACCCTAATTTAGCAGGTGTAAAATAAAAAAAAAGGTTTAAAACCTTATCTTAGTTGGAAGTAGTGAACCAAATTGAAGCGCAACCACCAGAAACCAACTAACGTCCTACCAATTAAATACTAGGGAGTCATAAACACCCAAGGCTCAAAATTAAACAGGTGAAAAACCCATCAGCACAAGATAATATTACCTCGGAACAAAGTCGGTGGACTGAAACACATCGAACCACCTCACCTTTGGAAGAGGTTGCCAGAACATGCACCAATAAGACCCGAGCGGCCTCTTGCACCAACCTAGAACAAAAGAAACTGAAAATTGTATCACCCCCCAAAATATAGGGTTTAGAAGAACCTTACAGAGTGACGGTTAGGCCAAAACAAGGACGGAAATAGGAAGGAGAGGGAAGAAGAGGCTCTTCCTTGGCGATTTTGACAAAGAATACGAAGAAATATGACCCTAAAATCGCAGATTGAAGGAGGGCCATGGAGGGGGGGGGGTCGTGCAGATCATGAATTGTAGGGTCTTGACCAGTGGGGGTTTTGTCATGTGGGTTTGAGGGGGAGCCGAGAGAGGAGGCCACCATGGAGATGGGAGCTCGGGAGGCAATACATCGCGCGACCAAGAGGGAAGGGGGAAGGGTGCCATCGTACATCGAATGGGAGGGAGGGGTAAGAGGTGCAGCATGAGGGGAGGAGGGGAGAAAGAAGGAGAGTAGAGAAAAAAAATGAGAAAAAAATAAGAAATAAATAAAAGAGAAAGAAAAAAAATGTCATAAAAGAAAATAAAAATACAATGCGAAATGTCGGGGCACAACACCTGTATATGCTAAACTCAATAATGAATGTAAGATTTTATTCAAGTTTTTACAATATGTGTTGGGCCCTAGAAAGGGAGA
The DNA here is from genome assembly GCA_963277665.1 of Viscum album. Classification (NCBI taxonomy): domain Eukaryota; kingdom Viridiplantae; phylum Streptophyta; class Magnoliopsida; order Santalales; family Viscaceae; genus Viscum; species Viscum album. Next base: position 1,223,779,971 of record OY728127.1, on the reverse strand, counting down.
TTTCAATACCATGCGATATCAGGACATTTAATTCCTGTTTATAATGAAACAAGGGAAAAGTATCAATATATGTAGATATTTGATGATCCATATATATGAGATGTGCCAAAAAAGTTCAAGGTCAAACTCTTTGATATACCCTAAGATTATATCTTCCATATTGGATGAAAAGGGTTTAGTTAAATATAGTGAAGAATCTAAAAATAAGTGTAGTAATTTTTTTTTGTCAAAGACAATTTTCAAAAGGGTTAAAGTAAGTTGTAATCCTTGGAAGAAGAAAAAGAATTGTCAGTTGAAGTGGGGAGTGATCTGGAGATCCCTAAATCTCCTCCTAATGTTTCTTTTGGATCTATAGTCAACCAATTTCCCCACCTACTTGAGATTAACTTTTAGATGAAAATGATGTTGAGGAAACTGAAGTATCTATAGAGGTACAATTTAAGAAATATTCCTCCAAATCATCAAGATACCAGAATGATAATGGAAATGAAAGTGATGAAAATTATTCTAAGGAAGAAGATGGTGTTTTAAATCATGGAAAATCAGATGGCAACGAAATTAATTATAATGAGGATCATGATGATGATGATCATGATCAAGAAATGGTTCAAGTAAATCCTTCATCCACAGTGGTATCAAGTTCTATTAGGAATGTGGATCAATATAAAGATTATGAGATGGTTATTTTACCTGCTATTCCTACAGATGAATAGAAAGCTATTAATGAGGGGGAGAAGTCTCCCAAACCTTATTATCAAACAAAGTTAGTAGATATTACACCAATAGTTTATATAGAACCAAATTCCATTATACTTGAACTGGGTAAAACTCCTTCAGTTCATGAAGATTCACCTCTTCCTTCATATATTAGACCTAACTTAAGTTATTTTGAAGAATGAAAAAAATATCTTGGTTTTTTTATACTTGGTTTCGATTAAAGTGATTCAGATGATGAATCAAATGAAAATATTGATCTAGGAGAAGGATCCTTAGTGGATCAAATTGATGAAGTTGGGGAGTTGAAACCTTTTACTCCCATGGTGACTGATAGAACAACTAAGGATGGTGTGAATCAAGAGAAAAGAGATCATCCTTCTACTCAATTTTTTATATCTCTAGATGCTGTGAAAAAAGATGATTCTTAATACTTCATAAGAAATTTGGTTTCTGATTTTATTGATTCCATCATCTCTCATCACCCTCATGTTACATGCCTAAGTGAAGATAACACTCGATATTTGGTTGAGCTAGTTATATCCCCTTTACAACCAAAAGTTATATTTCATATTAAGGATCTTAAAGTGGAAAATAGAATATTTTTAAAATAATTGGAAAGACTTAAATTCTTATTAGATGGAATTCCACTCTCTTTCTCAGAGAATTTCAGTTCTATGTTTCAGAAATTTGATATCATGTCTGCTGATGCCTCTACATCCCATACACCTCATCCTATTCCAGTCCATATTAACAGAGAGATACTCAAATAGATAATAAAATAAGAATTAAGTACTTCCTTGGGTTATGTTTTCAAAAATGAAGAGAAAATAAGGAAAATAAACTATCATGGAGAGAACATCTATGAGATGATAAGGGAGTATGTAATTGACCTCGGAGGAGATAAGGATACCATTAAGAAATCCATCAATTATTATTTTTCTTAAATTTATACAAATAATGAGATGTCTAATAATTTCAAATTCCTAGAAGAGAACTTCAGATTTACACTAGTTATAAGAGCTTTCAAAGAACAATTGAGTCAACTGAAGGTTCTCACATTAGTATTATAGAGATTCATGGAAGAGAAAAGGGATTTCTTTAGTGATATGGAAAGGGGTGGTAATATAATTATGGACTTTATCACCCTCATGAAACCATTTCCACATGTTCACAATACTATGGTTATTTATAGAGAATCCATTCTAGTTACGACTATTCTTTCCTTAATTTCTATAGAGCCATTTCAATATAGACCTGCAGTGATTACATAGTTAGATGGTATTTTACCTTTACCATATCAACCTCTGAGTTTATCCTCAGTTGAAGATATTCGCCACCTCATAATAGTTCTTGTTCATGAGACACTTCTTCCTGAAACAACAATCCCTACCATCACAACCTATGCTCCAAATTTCACTACTATAGCTTCAGCCTCTTAGGAAAAAGACAAAGACAAAGAAAAAGCCAAATTAAATCTCACAGACAATCCTAATTTTATCTCTAATAGTGAATCTGATTAGATTAAGTCTTTAATAGGGAATTTTTTCATGTACTCTTTATCTTTTGATTGATGTACTCCACACTTTTTGACTGATATTAAAATATCTTAGTGTTCTTTTCATTTACTTGTTCATTTATTTTGTTCTTATTATATTTTTGATAATCTCAATGGAGGATATATATAATGGGCTTTTATATGTTACAGGTGGAGAAAATAGAAAATATAAATATTTTGTGGAATCTTTATTATATCATTGTGATACTAATTGTTTCTATATTTTTAGATCTTAATACTAACTAATGTTACTCTTTTTATATATTACATTTAATTTATATTTTAGTTGTTCATCTTTCATATATCATCTGAAATATTAATAATACTATTTTTAAATACATCTCTACTTATCTGTGTTTACTTATTTAGTACATATCTTATAAAATTCCATGTTTTGTGATCATCAAACAGGGGGGGGGGTGTTGGAACCTCCTTACGAGGAGAGTGTTTAGAACTTCCTTATTTTAATAATAAAAAACCATGATTCTTTTAGTACTAATGATTACATGTATTATGATAGCATTTTATATGATAAGATAGTTTTTATGATAATTAGGCTAAGTATTATGGAGAGTCATCGTCAACAAGGAGCTACCGCTATGTATGAGATACCACCAGTGAATTCACCACTAGCCTTGTCACCACCAGGCTTATCACCGCCAAGGAACTACCACTAGGAAAAGATACTTCTATATGATTTTCCACCAATTCCATTCTGTCAACATAGATTTTTGGGTAAGTCTAATACGCCATCATAAGAAATTCTACTAGGATTCAAAATCAACTATGTTTGACACACCTCCAGACTATCCTACCACTAGCTTTACCTACCATCAAAAGGAGACACCATAAACCACTCACCACCAACATAATGTAAATTTGGCTAAGTACGAGGTACCACCAGTATGAGATACGGTCGGATGCTGAGACACCATCAACTTTATGGTACCATTTTTATCTAAGGAATTTGATGTGAATGGCTCAACGACCATTTCTATTCAAGGATATCTTGACCAAGTTTTAATGACTTAGTTAAAGCTAATATGAGGATTGTGGATCTGCTTCAACCATTGCTGCTATATCTATTGGGAGAACCATCTCTCCATATCTCTCTCTATATAATTATTACTAAATGAAAAGTTTATGGAAAATTATGTGACTGAATCTGTGAACCTTTACAAGCTTACTGATTCATCTACTATGAAGATCATCAATATAGAATTAAAATATCCTTTATAGATATTTATCGAGATACCAACATAGATAAACTGGAATACCTAAAAATTCCTATGATCCTCAGTTCTTCTATGACTTTCAAGAACGAAACTCAAAATTCTCATCAAATTTGATGTGAAGACCTTGATCATTCTGAGCATACCAAACTGAGCATCACTATTCTATTCATATTCTTTTTATTTCTATTTCTGTATTTTGGGTAGTGTGTTGTTACTTTGTTTTTCAAACTCACACTGTATCTTGCACCTAATCTAGAGAATAATTGTTATTATCTCTTTCTCTTTTACATATGTTTTCCCATGGTGTTTGTGGAAGAGGTCCTTATGTGGCTTATGCTATTTAATTTACCATTTATAACCGTGGAAGAGTATTTCATCCTAGACAAACTATTTCTATTTTCTGTTTACCTAATCTAGGTTGTGGATCTATTTTCTTATTATTATAATCTGCTTAGCAGTATATGATTTCCAAGTGGAGGGGATTTAGTCGCCTCTTGAGACCAAACCACTTATTTATTCTGATGTGTTATCATATTTTTTTATTAACAATATATATATTGTTTTTTAATATATAAAAAAACTATAACTTTGATAGTTAATATTAACTTGTGTTTATATATGCTTTTTTATAAGTAAAGTGATTTCAAAAGCTAAGGTAATTCTAAACATTATTTTAACTAAGACATAATCACTCTTTAATAAATCAATTAAAAGAATAGATCTTATTTCAATCTACTATTTTGATTAATTGTCTAGTTTTTTTATTAAGGGGATTTTATTTTAACTTAATATTTAACAAATTTTTTTATTGGGAACTCAATTCACCCCTCTTGAGTTACTCACTTCGACCAACAATGTGTTCCCTAAAGAATTACTTGGTCATCCTTCTGATTAAAAGGTTTAGTTATCAATAAAACTTATACCTTAATCTATTCCCATATCCAAGACTCCCTAAAAAATGGCCACCATTTAGTTAGAAGAACTAAAGAAGAAGTTACAAGAGAATATGGAAAATAGTTTTATATATTTGAGTGCTTCACCATGGGGTACGCCATTCCTATTTTTCAAGAAGAAGGATGGGTCAATGCATCTCAGCATTGATTATCATGAGCTCAAAAATATCATGATAAAGAACTATTATCCCATGCCACAGATAGATGACTTTTTTGATCAACTATATGGGGCCCAATATTTCTCTAAGGTATACCTTCAGTTAGGATATCACCAATTAAAGGTGAAGAAGGAAGATATTCTCAAAACTACCTTTTGAAGAAGTTATGGACACTATGAGTTTATAGTGATGCCTTTGATACTCACTAATTCTCTAGAAAAATTTATAGACTTAATGAATAGTTTCTTTTGAGATTAACTTAACAAATTTGTGGTAGTCTTTATAGATGATATTCTTATATAATCCAAATGGAATGAGGAGTATGAGGATCATTTGAATACCGTGCTAAAGTTTTTTATAAAGGAGAAGATACATGAAAAGTATAGTAAATGTGAGTTATGTATGGGGGAAGTATCATTAATGGGAATGTTATCACAAATAAAGGGATATCTATAGACCCTTCTAAAAAAAATACAATTTTAGGAGTGGCCTAGAACAACACCTATAACGAGGATTCATAGTTTACTTGGAATACATGGGTATTACTAATGATTTTTGAGAAACTTATCAAGATTTTAAAACCTAGAAATAAAGTTTACTTGGAAGGAAGTAATGTTTTTTAGACTAGTGGATGTGAAGAGAGCTTCAAGGAATTGAAAAAGAAACTTGTCACTGCACTAGTACTTACACTACCCACAAGTGGGGAAATATTTGTGTTATAAAGTTATGATTAAAAGTAGGGATTAGGCGGTTTAATAATGAAGGATGATAAAGTTATAGCCTAAACCTCAAGTAATTTTAAATTTCATGATCATAATTATCCAACACATGATCTAGAGTTGGTTGCAGTAATCTTTGAATTGAAAATATGAAGGCATTATCTCTATGGGGAGAAGTATGAGATATATATGGATCTTAAGATCCTAAAATATATATTTAAACATAAGGAGATTAATATTAACCAAAGAATATGGTTATATATGATCAAGGATTATGACTGATCAATCCACTAAAATCCTAAGAAAGCGAATAAAGTGGCATATTCTCTATGTAGAAAGGAACCTAAAACCTTATCAATGATAAAAGTTGAGAAGGATCCAATCTTCTTAGACTTGAAAAATATGGACATGAGAATCATAAATGAAGGAACATCATACTTTATTTCTCAAATGATATCTCAACCATCCCTCATGGAAATGGTAAAGGATTATCAATGAGTTGTTGTGGAAATTCAAAAGAAACCGGAAGCTATTAGAAATGGGAAATCCTTAAAGTTCAAAATTTTTGAGGAAAGAGTGGTAGGATTTGGGTCATGACTATGTGTACCATCAAATCATGAGATAAAGAATTAAATTTTTAATGATTCACATAGCTTGAAATTCTCCATCCAACCAAGGAGCACAAAGATATATCTATATTTATGAGAGAACTATTTGTGTGAAAATATGAAGCTGGAGATTACAAAATATATATCAAAGTTCTTGGTATGTTTGTAAGTGAAGTATAAAAGGAAAAAGTATAAGGGGATAATGAAAACATTACCCATAATTATATGGAAATGGGAAAACATAACCATGAACATTTTCACTGGTTTTATGGAGAAATCTGGAGGAAATAATGCTATATGGGTTATTGTGTATCATTTTACAAATATTTATCACTTCATTGTAATTCGTGAGGACTCATCACTGGATTAAATTGAACAGAAAAGTGGAAAGGATAAATAGAGTACCATTATATATTTTATTTTATCGAGATACAAGATTTACCTATAAGTTTTGGAAGAGTATCTAACATGATCTAAATACCGAGTTGAACATCAGCATGTCTTATCACCCCCAAACTGATGGGTAATCTAAGTGGACTAGTCAGAATATGTAAGACATGTTGAGATCAAGCTATATGGACTTTAAAAGAGGATGGATCCAACATATTCCTTTGTTGAGTTCTCTTACAACCATAGTTTCCTCTCAAGAATATAAATGGCTCCATACAAATCCCTTTATTGGAAAAGATGAAAAACACCTGAATGCTAGGATGAAGTTGATGAACACAAGTTGATGGGACCTGAAATGATTAAGGAAATGGTAGAAAAGGTCAAAACCATTTAGCAATATATCAGAGAAACTTAGACTTGATATAAGATCTATGCTTCCAATAATCGATGAAACCAAGAGTTTGAGGTTGGAGATATGGTATTCCTTCACATATATCCATGGAAAAGAGTCGTGATATTTGGGAAGAAGGAAATCTAAGTACCAGGAACATCAACCCCTTTAAGATTCTTGATCATGTTAAAGCTGTGTCCTAGAGACTAGAAATTACACCAAACATGTCTCATGTACATGATGTATTCCATGTGTCCATCTTGATGAAGTACATACAAGATCCCTTACATGTACTAAATTCACAGGTGGTATAGCTATAAAATGATCTCTCTTATGAGGAGTAGCCAGTGAGGATCTTGGATCGTAGAGATAAAGTTCTATACAATAAGAAAACTCACATAGTCAAAGTACTATGATGAAACCATAAGTTAGAGGAGGTGACATGGGAACTGGAGGAAGCCATGAAACATAAGTATCCTCACCATTTTTACCTTATTGTGTAAAAAAAGAAATTTCTAGGGTGAAATTTCTTAAGGGGGGAATAATGTAACGACCTAGAATTTTATCAATGGAATTTCCCTTATTAAAATTATGTTATATAGTATAAATCAAATACATAACATAGAGATACCAAACAAAATTATTCTCATAAATTAATTATGATACATTAGTCATCAACTAAACCAATAAAAATGCCAAATATTATAATGTGATAAAAAATAGCTAATAAGATAAGTAATATAGGAAAATTTGAATATGCTTGATCCACCAGAATGATCACACTCAAGAACAAAGATGTAGAAATGAAACATAATGTTAATAATAAAATATTCATTTTGAATATGAATATATATATAATATTGAGATAAAATATAATTTATTTAAGAATGAATGGAATAATAGGTATTTATTAAAAGTAGAGAACCCATATAACCATTATAAATTTGACTATTGGAATAATAACATGAATGTTGGAATAGAAATCTGACCATTAGGAATAGTAATTTGATTGTTAGAATAGAAACCTCACCTATGGATGCGTAAAATAATATTTATTTATCTTATAAAATGAGAATATGATATATTTAAACCATGGTAAAAGTAAATAAATGTTTTAAAAATGATAAATTAAGTGTTTTAATTTTTATAAAAGATTAATTTTTTAATCACAATTTTATAATAAATAAAATGATTTAAAATAAATTTTATTTATATAAAATTAATTTATAAATTAATATTAATTTTTATTATAATGATAATATAATTTTAAAAGGTTTTCAAAGGGTTATAAAATCGATTATAATATCAAAATCATTATTTTTAAAATAAATGATAATTTTATTTAAAAATTATTTTTCTTAAATTTATAAAATTAATTTCATAAAATGGATTATATTTTCTAAATATACACATCAAAAAATGTTTAGGGTGATTTTTGGTACTTTTTTAAAATATTTGATTTTTTATGAATACTGAAATATAGTTATTTATGGTATTTAACATTATAAGCCAAATACATGAATTTTTATTAATGGATGATATAAGAACCCATTATCTAAAAATAACATGACCCATTTACTATATATTGTTATAAGATTCAATACTATTGATAGTTTTGAGCCAAAATAATAAACAAATGAATATAATATTAAAAAACACCCTCACCATTATAAATATGACCCCTCACCACCCCTTATCCACACACATTCTAATCCTTGAATCTTGTAAAATTTCTACCAAAAACTTTCCTCACCACTCTCCTCCACATATTAGTGCTTCTAGTGTCACCAAAATAATAATTCCAAGTTGCTAAGGGGTCTTTCAAGAGGCAACATTCTCAAACAATCTCGTTTAAATTATTTTCTCCTCCTACCTACTCATAACCTCCCTCATCCAAAATGTAATAATAAATAAATTATCATATATATATATTGGAATTTTATAGTGATAATTTAATATCTACCATCCATACTTTTACTTTATCCTCTTATTCAAAGAAGCAAAACCATCATCTATATTATGTTGGTTCACCACCACTGTGGATAATGAGTCTTTGTTTTACATTAACACCTTCAAGGAAGGTAAACAATATATTATTATGGTTATATAGAATGATAATAATTATATTATATGTATTTAATTTTCTCTAATTAATATATAGACACAATAATAAATAAAACAAAACTAGTTCGTGATGATCTGTAAAACCGCCTAAATGAACTAATCACATAATGTTAACATTTTTACAAAAAAAAAAACCATTCCTATGTTAGAATAAATATGGGTATTTGGGACCATTTAAATTTATTGAATTTAATTAATACCATTTCATTTAACTTATAGAGTTTTAGTCCCATTTTAAAATAAAATTAATAAATAACCCCAAGTGATTTGACTTTGGAACCATGAATTAAACGCTCTCAGAACAAAAAAAATTGAACTTTATAAATGATTGAAATGGAAATAATTAAAATTAATAAAATTATTATAAATAAAATATATATTTAATATGTTATTAATAAATTAATTAATTTATCTAATTTTTTTATTATGACATTAACGTCAAGTGAAGGATGATTCTAGAATATAAGGTAAGGGATCTTTCTGAACCTCCCTATTCCTTTGGGGTTATGTTTTCTCTCTCTTACCTCACTTTATCACTATGATTTTATTAATAATTTATCATATATTATGTATATATGTTCCAAACATATATATCTATCTTAATTAATATTTCTTTTATAGGTAAATACATGTTTTAAAAGGTTCCCTTCTCAGATCCTCTTGATAAGAGAACCCGATTAAAGGTAACTTCTCTGTTTCTTAATCCCTTTCAAGTACACTCCATAAAATATTTTGATCCAAAAATATTTTCTAAAATCACTAATTTTATCTTTAAAAACCATTTTAGTTATTTTATGGGTTTATTTAACTAATTATTCCTTTATCCTCTTTAAAAATTCTTCATTATTTTCCCTAAAACTTCTCTTTAGTGGAACATTTCTAAAGTTACCTAACCAATTTTTTTTATTTTCACTTTAGTTGGAAATAATTTTTCATGATCTATTATTATTTTTCATTTATGAATTTAAAATAATTATTTAATACATTTTTATATGGATACCATAATGATACACCCTTTGGTTATGCCTTATGATATGATTAAGAAACCCATTTCCTTCTATGGGAAACCCTTATGTTTGATTTATTTATGTGGAACACATATGCATGTACATGTTATGATGGGTGTGGCTAGATAATGATCCAATACATTGGTTAATGTTTTAGTCTCATGAGATGTTTTTATGGGATTATGGAAGAAACCTAATCCATTATGGGTCTCTGTCCACCATGTGATATTGTGTTGGAAATTAATCTTGATTCATGTTTATGTCATATTATATATTGCTTCCAAATTTATATATTTACATGATATTATGATTCCATATTCTTTATACTATAAATCTATATGATTATTCATTTTCCATTCCTTTTATGTTATCATGTTATGCCTTCTGATTCATATGCTATGTTTTATTTCCAGGTTTTTCCCTTACTGGGATTTTTATCCCACACCTTTTGTCTATGTATTCCCTAGGTTATCCTATGAAATTTTAATAGCTAAAAGTAAGTTAATATATCATTATGGATATTAAAATAAAAAAGTTTTATTTTAGTTTCATATTGTCTATTTATTTACCTAATCTTCCAAATATTATAGGATGTTTGATCATTGGTCTGTATTTTATGGATATTCATGTTAAAAATCATGTAATAATATGTGTAAAGGGTTTGGTCCATTATATGTATCCTCATAGGCATGATTCTATACAAAATTAACAGAAAAAACTGAAACATCAGCATGGATACACTGACCAACAACTCAAACAATAGTTATAGAAATATCAATTCCATCAAGCAGAATTCAAACTTAAGATTTTAAAAAACTCAAATCAAAGATAAGGAAAAGACTTGAATTAGATCAATGTATTCCTCAAGGTTACTTTACCCAAACACCCATGTTGACTTAAGGATATTTATATCAAGATATGGCTATACACTTTCACACAACTACCTCTTAATTAATGAAAAACATACCTCCTACCTACTGAGACATCCCAGACTACATACTGACATCAAGAAAAGGCACACAAACTACTTTGATACCACTTTGTCATAAACTTTTCTAGATACCCTGGTACAATGATACCCAAATAAAATTTTACATGGACCGAAGGGAATTCCCAATCCCAATATTTTGGTCACTAGAACCTGGCATCATATAAGAATCACAAGGGAATGATTTTTCCACAAAAAAATAAAAGACAAAAGTAACATGTTAGTATACTCAACTCTTTTCAAGAAGAAAGTACCAAAAAAAGGTAAAAAAACCCAAAACAATACATCATCAAGTGACACAACATATACCACGGTAAAAACTCAAACATATCTCATGTAATAAGGGGATCACATCTCCACTAGTAACCTACATCACTTTGGGTTCCATGGATAAAGAACATCCACCACCACTAAGTGGCACTTTCCCTTTTCATGGACCTAGAATAAGATAATCTACAAACACCCAAAGGAAAAGGTAGGGTGTAAGCTAAAAAATAGAGTAGGGTCTCACCAAATATTTCGTAATCAATTCCATAAAAATTAAATCAATCATGCTTTCAATTTAAATAAAACATTTCATGATGATTCATTTACATATTTTCAACAAAACATAATTTTAATAAAAAAGATGGTAGATACATGAAAACATGATTAAATTAACATTTTATATAAAAAATTTATATTAATAAATTGGAATGAATAAAATAGTTCTATAATCAGAAACACGTATGATAAAATTAGTAAATCATAGCACCATGCTCATAAGACCTATGGTACATTAATTTCAGATAATAGGATCCTCACACTACTCAATCAGTGATCTCAGTTTAATGTGTACAGAAATCCCTTAGATCATGCCTTTGGGGCTCAAATCCCCAATAGATAAGTCATGAAACATTAAGTTTAAGTTAGTGTTTTCATAGTCAATCCATTACTAGTGGGTCAAATATTAGAATTCTTGTCATAATTACCCACTAACTACCCAGACTCACATTCACTTCAATAAATCATGGGAAAATAATTTCATTTCAATAAAATATTCATTTATAGTTTAAATTACCAATTTTAATTTCAACATTCCATTTTCCTTTCAAAAATAATTCATAGTTTTTGATCATTTCACACCTTTAAAAATAAATTTTCATTTAAATACATTCTTCAAAGACAATTCCTTAAATCAAAAAATCAAATCAAATTCTCAAATCAAGCCATATTTCTCAAATTCATTCCCAAAATTTCAATATCATTAAAATTTAGGGTTTTCCACAATTTCCATTCCATTTCAAATATCATATCAAATAATTTTAATTATGAGTTTTTAAATCAATTAAAAACTCAATTCAAATCAATAAATAAATTTAAGGTTTCAATTTTAGGGAAAAATAATATGGAACCATCTACCTTCTCTCAACGATCAAATAAACACATGTAATGGGAAATGATAACAAATAATGAAGGTTAAGGATATCAAAATGAATTAATATATCACAAATCATCATGATAAAACATTAATTCAATTAAAAAACCTGTGATCAAACCATTTTCAAATAAGGGTAATAGAGAGAAGGAGAAATCCACAATATAGAAACTCATTAGAGAGAAAAAACAAAACTGAGATCTTTGTAAGGGAATGAGTCACCAAAAAATAACCTAGTGTAGCCCTAGGGGTTCAAGGTAAGAGAATGTATAGAAAAATAAAAAAATTCAGGTTTTACTGCATAAAAACTTATTGGACACAAGGTACTGATTTATTGAATCCTTGATTCAATATGTGAATATCTTGAGTAGTGTGTATTCTTAAAAAGTCATCTCTGTAGGTTAAAAATACCAATCTCAACCAATTCATTTCATGAAAAAAATTCATGTCTTAAACATTATTCATGATCTAAATCAGATTCACCTTATCTTCCCAGTGATAGATTCATATAATAGAATCCTTTCATGTCATGAAATGGTCCTATAGAGAGTGCCTAGCCTAGTTTCTACAAAAAACTCCCAGATAGTCTCTAATGACCACTAAACCAAAGAAACACACCCTTAAGCTTAAAAGACGATGTACCTTTATCTAGGATGGTACAACTCATCTATAACACCAAATACACGACACAAAATACTCATAATATACAAACTATGTATCAAAGCGATGCCCACATACCACCTCAAGTACCCCTATAACCATCATCCAATTCACTCAAGGATCAAGAAACCCAAACACCTTGCTTTACCCCATTCCCATTCTATCATGCCTAACTCCCATGGCCGATACACCTGAAAAATGGCAACCAATATCACTCAATACACCCAAGGAAAACCATACATGACTTCCTAAAATTTACCTCTTTCCCACACCACACAAAAAAATAGTTACCAACCTAACAAACACACACTTTACATTTAGAATATTTCCCTCGATGACCCCCAAGGTCCTACACTAACTCCCTCAGTCCCTACACACCCTAGGCTGTGTTGGAGTTGATACCATAGATCAAACTTATTTTCACTTTAGAACACTTTTATGTATTCAAAGATGTAAATATTAATGTTTTATCACGTATTGATTGTTCTTATACATGACTATAATGTGATAATTTCATAGCGTATCAGTTGCATAAAAAATGTCATAACAGTTCCCCACTATGATGAGTACCTCAAAACTCTATGTCAATATTATTAAATATAAGTCCTACTATCATATGAATTCATATGATGGGAAACATATGATATAGTTTGTTATGTTCTGGATACTTATAATAAGATAATAATTTATCTCATAAAGTTCACACATGGTAATCTCTAAGACGGGATATTGTGAGGAAAAAACTGCCAGTAAGAAATCCTCATGTTTACGTGTTATTGGATATTCCTGTCTGCAAGTGTGTATAATAATCCTTACATTTTATTAATAAAAATCACAATTCACATACTTAGATGTATTACCATAAACTGTGATGACATATGTTCATAGAGAATTTGGGTATGTTAAGTGAATCATGAGTAATATGTTATTAATGAATAATTCAAGAAATGATTTCCCCCATCCATATTTTAGGAAGTTCATATCTCAAAGAAAGAAGTATCAAGCATATAAGTTAATGGAATTAGTATGTAACCTTTTTGATGAGATACCGAGACAAATATATTATATTACACAGTGATTAATCATATGATGTTATCATTGTTGTGACATTAACTTTTTTCTCTTGGGTGCCTTTATGTGTTTCTAGATTATGATATTAGACTTTAGACAAACATTACTAATTCCACTAAGGAAGAAACATAGAATGTAACACACATAGTATTTCAATTGATCTCAATTAAATTCTATTTGAATTCAATTATTTGAGTAAATATTATTCTCTAGACCATGGATTAATATTTATTCAGGATTTATTGATAATAAATATCCAGTTACCATATTTATGTGTGAGTTAAATATTGAATAAATATTTATTCATAAGACCGTGAATATTATAAATATTTTATTTATTTATTGAATGAATAATATTCATTATTTGAGGTTTGGTAAATATGGTGGAAGTTCAGATTAAGATATCTGGTTTGGAAGGAATGATATATTAAATATCATTTAAATAAATATTAAATATCATTTAAATAAATATTAAATTATTTATTTAAATAAATGATATTTATTTTATTAGTTAGTTTAACAAATGTAAAATAAATAATAATAATTATATTATTATTTATACATGAGGTTTTATGGAGATTAATTTAATAATTAAGGGACTATGTGAAATTAATTAGTCTCTAATATAGATCTATAAATACTTGATTATATCATTTCCTAGGGCTAGATGTTGTTTAATAGAACACACCCATCTAGATATTCTATTAACCATAGTGAGAAAAATTCCCTAGAACTCTCTTAGGAATCAAGTGCTTCCACTTTCTTCTATATTATCAGGAATTATATAACATGAATAAATTTTTAAAATGTAAAGGATTGTGTGGAAATAAAATGGATAAATTCAAGATGATCAATATCTCCATGGTAGTACCCATAGTACCATTGAAAACACATCGAGATCAGGGGATCACATGTGGATCATTTCTAGATGGATTCTTCTTTATATCCTATCAATTAAATGATTTTACAATCAAATAGAGGTTTGGATGATCAACAGTTTCATTAAATAAATAATTCCTAAGACTGAGGTAATTATCAATTTAAATTAGTTATAAATTTAATGTGAAAAAGATCCTCTTTTGTTGGTTCTGACATCAATGTCAATTAATCATCAAATTAATTCATTTGTCACGACATTTATTTTCATATACATCTTATATTATTCATTTATTATGAAAGAAGATGAGTTTATCATGACCAAAATATATTCTTCTACTGTGATCAGAACTTAAAAGTGGCATTAAAGATATCACGTTCAAATTTATAATTATTTAATTTTTTTACTATTATACAAATTTTATACTAGTTTTTAATTTATGAAATTTATTCTTTTATATTATAATGTCAAGATAATTTCTTCCTATTTGTTATTACATGAATAACATCCGAAGAACCCATCAAGAGGTGTCAAAATTTTTGGCTAGATAACATGGAACTACACAACGTGTTACCCAAAGGTACACACCATGCACCCTTTTTCAATGCACTATAATAAAACTAGAATTTAATTCAATGTGTCATGAATTAAATCACATGTGATATCATCAAACACCACATATTGACTTGAAAAATGTGGTACATGGTTTTCCAAACTACACACCATGTCACTTGCTCACACATTATGTAGTCCATGCATTTTCTTAGTGTAAAACACAAAGTCAAAGATGTGTTATGTATTTTTTACATGATGTGTGTGACTGATAGTCATGTAAATCAGAGGTCACATGTCATGTAGATTTATCACATGCCATGTACCTCATTAATATCTTTAGTTGACACACACACCCAATCTTTAGTCATGTGTCATGGAAAAATTATGAAGTGATATACATGGTGTGTAGTTGGCTTATACACGTCATGTATCCTACCCATTTACATAGAAAATAAAATAAATTAATTAATCCATTAAAACTAATCAACATGTGTATGTGTGTAATTTTTTGATAGCATGTGATAGGTTTTATATATAATTAAATGCTTAATTAATTTCCACATAATATCTAGAACTATATCCCGTGTATATTCGTAATACGTCGAGTAATCTACGTTCATTAAAGGAATTACACATTGTGGAAATTAACACATGACCATGTGTCATATATCTATAGTACATAACATATAATTAAATGAAATTTCCTACATGATATATGAATTATGAGTACATGATACATGACCATAATACACACTGGGTAGTTCGGACAGGTACACTCTGTTCTGCCTCTAAGTACAAGCTTTGTACATAGTTAATTTTAAATAAAATTAATTAATTTAATTAGTTTAAAAATATATCAAATGATAATATCTAGGAATATTTGGATTGATATTAAGATAAATTAAATGACTAATTAGTCCATAAAATTAATTAATTTTAGTGTGTTTTATTTTAATTAAAAATGATTGAAATGAATGCTAGTTTATTAAATGCATATTTATTGCATGTGTGGATGATCATGATCTTGGATGAATAATGTATGATCTGAATTTATTTTAATTTAATTATTTCATGGGTTTTTTTTCAATTATTATTATTAAATTAAAATAATGGCCTCTGCATCATCCCCTCCAATTATTATGTAAGGACCTGTGAGTCCATAGTTTCTTTAATATAAACCCCTTAACAATTCAATTGGTTCTCCTCACCCGTGTGTGAGAAAATTATATGTAAGGATGTAGCTCCTAAGTTATTTAAGGTAGTTTAAGATGAATATGAGGTTAAATCCACATTGGTGATACACATTAAAGAGGAAGAATGTTGCAAATTGAGTTAAGAATGACTCATAGAGTTTTCCCCTAGGGTCAATGATTTATTTATTTCCTTCTCAATATTATAACCATTTTATAAAGATCATGATCATTCCATAAATTTTATTATATATTATGCATGGTTATTTATTTTACGGATGCTTTATCATGATCAAATAAATAAATGAATTAAATAACTATCATGATCAGATGGAATAAAATAAAAGGATTTTGCATAAATATTTTATCAACAAATGATTAATCAGTTAAGTAAAATACACTTAATATTAATAATGCATATAAAAGGATAAAATAAAATAATATATGCATAATAAAAAAAATCCCTCAATAAAATATTAAGTTAGAATAAGATTTCCATCATTTGGGTTAAGATGTTTCTACAATTAAAGTGTCAGTTAGGCCATTGTTGGGGGCACTTTCAATTATTGGAAAATCTTAACAAAGGCAATGGATCTACTTAGTCTAACTTTCATTGAGTGTAGTATACATAGTATTTTAAATACAAATTTTGAGTCAAGTATTGAGAAAATTTGAGTCAGGAATTTTGTATTGGGGAGTCCACTCAATGGATTAAGGATTTTCAAGCTTTTAGTTGGCAAGACAACTAACTAAAAAACTTCTTAAAAATTTCATGTCCATATTTTAATCAATGAGAAGGGAAATATGAATTATTTTCACTATAATGTTCTAATTATAAGAAATTTTGAGTCCAACAGTGAGGGATGTTGAGACTTGAAAAAATAGTTGGGGATTAATAATAAAATTAAATTATTTCATATCACTTATTTTAGTAATAAAGATAAAGTAATAATAATATTATTTTATATTTTTACAGTTAAATGAAAAATTCATACAACTTATTATCCATGTGATAAATTCTATAGAAATTCCATATTCTAATTGGTAGTAAATTACAGGAATGGTACAGGTTCTTTCACATTGTATTATTCAATTAACATAAGCTTTATGCGATAGAATCCCCAACTCATGATCTATCTTCTAAGGAGGAAAGTGATAAACGGTTTTCTATCTATGAAAAACACTTTAATGATGTTCTATATGTATAGTGTTTTATTCTTTCAACCATGTTTGAAAAACTCATGAAATATCATGAGAGCATGAATACATATAGCATGCTCAATCATCTCTATGATCTTCATCAAGAGAGATTTATACAAGAAAATTTTATGATCTTTAAGGTGATATTTATGAGAAAAATCAGATAAGTTTCAGTAAATAGGCCTCACATATTCAAGATTATTAACTAAATTTATCATATAGAGGTTCTAGGGTTTAAAATAACTACAAAATTGTGCACTAATATCATACTTACTTCACACCCTTAGAGATTCTTTAGCGCTATTTTAAATTTCAATATGAACACCATTGAGCAGTCTCTCCTAGATCTCCTCACTATAATTTTCTAATTTTACAAGGATATAAAGAATGAATGGCCCTATATATTTATGGTGAATATTATGAAAGGTTAGGTGAATATATCCAAGAATAATTACATATCTAAATATTCATTGAAATTCCTTTCCAAGAAGAGGGGGTTCAAGGGTAAAGTAAGGGAGCAGGATGTTATCTATTTCACTTATGGAAAGAAGGGAAACTAAAAGAAGAATGAAACCACTAAAAAGAAGAAAGGAGAAGATTCAGGTGACATTATTTAATGAAACATATTTATTTATACATATTTGGTATTATATACAACTTTTGGTTCTCATATTTTTATCTAATTATAGGAACCATGTAGATTTTGGAAAAAAATTACATGAGGTGAGGTGGATCTATGAGTTTCTATTAGATCCATGCTCACTGTAATATCTACCAAAGACTACCACCTCATGGTACCTACTAGAATGATCTTAGTTTTAAAAAAATTTCATTATGTTCCATATGTTATGTAAAACATTATTTATTTATCGAAACTTAATATTGATGATTTTGTGTTTAAATTTGTAAATAAAATTTATTTATTTTATAAAGAATATATTTTTATAGTAAGAGACATTTGAATAATAGTCATTATGCATTGAATTACATAAACCAAGTAATGTAAATCGATAACATATCAGGTTCACATGACTCATATCACACCCAACTATGGAATTATCATGTAAAAAAATTACTTGACTAAATTATACTAAGATTCATATTTAGATTCTTTTGAACTAAAAGAACTTGGCATATATCATACTTATTTAAAAGTAAATATTACCAAATATTTATTTAGTGAAAAAGGTGAAAGGGTTATAGATCTTATATAATTATTTTATACTGATGTGTGTGGACTATTTATAGTTGAAGAAAGGGGTGGAAACTCATAATTCATAAATTTTACTAATGATTTTAGTAAAATATGAATATTTCTACTTAATAAGGTATAATTTGGATTCCTTTTATAAATTAAAGGAATATAATAATTAATTTGAGAAACAAATTGGTAGGAAAATAAAAAAACCCTACTCAGACCGTGGAACATAATATCTTAACCAGGAATTCATTTATTATTTATGGGAGTTTTGGATGTTATCCTAAAATAAACCTCCTCATTCACCATAATGGTATAGTGATAGTAGAAGGAGGAATGATAAATTACTAGAAATAGAGATATCAATGATGATTCATACAATTTTTCCATTTTCATTTTAGGTATATACATTATAGACAATGGAACACGTAATAAAACGAGTTCCAACTAAAGAAACAAGTGATATTCCATATGAAATTTTGTATGGAAATAAACCTGTGTTGTCACATATATGAGTATGGGACTCTGAAGCATTTATTAAGGATATATCTAGAAACAAACTTACACCTTGAGGTAATAAGTGTATCTTTTTAGTATATTCTAAGGAATCTAAAGGTTATTACCTATACAAACTCTTATATAAGAAATTTATGGTTAATATATGTACCATATTTATTGATAGGGAGAACATATTTAGAAGAGATAGTGAGAGAAATATATACTTTAATAAAATTATAACTCAAGATACACAAGAGTTTATATAAGAACAGATTCCAAAAATCCCCAATGAAGAGAAGGTATAGAGGCACAAGTATTGAGTTGGAGTAAAAGAAAGTTTATAGATCCTAAAAATATGATTTTCGAGTCACTGAGGATGGTGAATCGTTATTAGTTTATAATAATGAACCTGTAACCTACAAGGAAGAAGTAAGTGGCATAAAATTTTCTAAGTGGAAAGAGGTCTTGAATTCTAAGATGGGTTCTATTTAAAAAAACAAGGTATGTATTTTGGTATATCCTCCCATTGATGTAAATACAAATGGATACAAATGTGTATTAAATAAGAAAATAAACATAGATGGAAAATTCCGTACCTATAATTCATGACTAGTTATAGAAGGGTTTAAGGAGAGTTAAGAAATTGAATACAATGATACCTTGTCACTAGTTTTAATACTGAAATATAGAAAAATTCTACTTACCATAGTAGCTTACCATGACTTTGATATTTGGAAAATGGATATAAAAATTACTTTCCTTAATAGGAGCCTTCAAAAAGATGTCTATATGACACATCCAAAAGGTTTTATGACTCTAATGGATGCCAACATGGTATGAAAATTGTACAGATACATTTATGGATTAAAGAAAGAATCTAGGTCCTGAAACATTTACTTTGATGAATCCATAACGTAATTTGGTTTCATAAAAAATGAATGTGATACTTTTTTCTATAAGAATTTTAGTGGGGGTGTGGTCATTTTATTAAAAGTATATGTTGATGATATACTACTTATTGGAAATAAAATACCAATGTTTCAATCTATTAAGATGTGGTTAAACATATGATTATCTATAAAAGACTTAAGTGAAGAAACATATATTCTTAGGATCAAAATCTATTATGACAAATCTAAGAGACTTCTTGGACCAAGTTAAGCTACATACATTGAAAATATATGGAAGATATCTAGTATGAAATAATACAAGATGGTATTTTTTTCTATGTAACATGGAATTAATATCTAAAATAAAATGTATCTCCAAAAATATAAGGATAAATAAAGGATGATAATAACCCCATACACATAAATGATGAGGTCAATTATGTATTACATGTTGTGTACTAGGCCAAATGTTTCCTACACCTTGAGTGCAGTAGTAAGAAATAAATTTGAACTAGGAGAACACCATTGGATGGAAATCAAGAATATCCCATAGTACCTCAGACATACTAAGGATATGCTCTTGGTTTATGGATGATTCATCAGAGGATACAAAAATTATAGTTTCCAAATAGAACAAGAGGATATGAAATCACAATCAGAATACATCTTCAATATCAATGGAGTTGATGTGAGCTATAGGAGATCAAAGTAAGTCATGGTCACCAATTCTAAAATAGAGGTTGAGTATATTACAACTTCTGATGAAGCTTCAGAAGTAGTTTTGATACACATATTCCTATAAGATATTAACATGGTGCCTAACAATAAAGGCCCTATCACACTATACCATGATAACACAACAACAATATCTCTTGTAAAGGAGCTGAGGTCACATCTGGTAATGAATAACATACTCCATAAATATCATCTCTTGAGGGATTTTTCTCAAAGAGGCCACATCACTGTTAGAAAAGTTTCTATGGAAGTAAACACGTCAGACCTATTTACTAAATCCATATATTAGTAGAAGTATGAGTATCATGTGAGAGCTAGTAGACTCAAATTCATTAGTAGTTGGATCTAGTCTAAGTGGGAGTATGTTGGAGTTGGTTTCCCAGAACCAAATTATTTATACATAATATTACTTGTATAAATTCAAAGTTGTGAATATTAATGTCACATCACATATGATTTTTCTTATGCATGACTATAATGTGATAATTTCTTAGATTATATATTACATTGAAAAAGTCATAACAGTCCCCCTCTATGTTGAGAACCTTGAAATTATATGAGGATATTCTCAAAGATAAGTCCTATGATAGTATAACATTGTTTGATAGGATATAGATGATGTATGTTTTCGGGTGTTGGATACTCACAAGAGGATAAGAATGTATCTCATGAAGTTCACCCTTGATAACCATTAAGATGAGATTATGAGGACATAACTACTAGTAGTAAATGCCCATGTTTATTTGTCATTGTATATTCCTATCTGTGAGCATGTTTAATGATCCTTAAAATTTAAGATTATTATTAATACATATGACGAGTTTCACACCTTTATGTATTTCTATAAAATGTGATGACATATGTTCAAGGAAAGGTTGGGAACATTGGGTTCATCAAAAGTGACATGTTATTAATGAATAAGTAGATAAAGGATTTATCCATTCCATCTTTATGAAGGTTGATATCTTAGGCCTTTGATTCAAATGAAATTTTTGAAGAAAATTCCACAACTGTGGTATATTGATGGGTTCAGTTCATATATTCAAAGAAACACGTATCAAACACATAAGTTGATGACATGAGTATTAAACCTTATTGAAGAGATATTGAGACAAAGGGATTATATTACACACTAAGTGTTCGTATATAGTTGTCATCATTAGGAAATTAACTTCTTCCTATTGGGTGCCTTCATGTGTTTCCAGTCACTGATAAAAGACTTTAGGTGAACCCACCTAATTTCACTAAGGAATAATCCTAGAGGGTCACACACTTAGTGTTTCTATTCATTTCAATTAAATTCTATTTGAATTTAATTATTTGAATAAATATTATTCTACAGTCTGTGGATTAATATTTATTCAATATTTATTGATCAAAAATATCCAGTCACTATATTTATGAGTGAGTTAAATATTAAATAAACATTTATCCATAATAACACGACTATTATAAATACTATTTATTTATTGAATGAATAATATTAATTATTTTAGGTCTAGTAAATATGGAGGAACTTCAGATAGATCTATTGGATCTGGAAGGAATGATATATTGAATAACATTTAAATAAATATTAATTAATTAATTTAAATAAATGATATTTATTTTATCCATGAGTTTAGTGAATGTCAGTAAATAATAATAATAATAATAATTAGATATAGGGTTTTGTAGAGATTAATATAATAAGAATGGACCTTTTTGAAATTAATTATTCTTTAAACTATAACTATAAATACCTTATTATATCATTTCCTAGGGTTAGACGTTGTTGTGAAAAACACACCCCTATAGAGATTACCTTAACCCTAAAGAGAAAAATTCTCTAGAACACTCTCATGATCCAAGATCTTCCACCTTCCTCAATCTTCTAAAAAATGAGATAACAAGAATCAATCCTTCAACCTTGATTAATTATATAGAAATCAAAGGGAGAGATGTAAGATGAACGATATTGCTGCACTAGAACCTAGAGTATGATTAGTGATGCTTCAAGATCATAGGATAATTAATTGATCAACACTTGAAGGATTATGATTTGGATCCTCTCGACATAATGGTAGAATGATTAAATGAATATCAAAATGATAAATGACTTCTTTAAAGAAAGAATTCCCAAGATCGAGTTAATTATTTATTTAAATCAAAAATAATTTTAATGTGAAAAAGATCCTATATTTTTGGTTCCAACAACTATTTAAATTAATCATCATATTAATTTTTTGTTCATGATTTTTATTATTATGCACATCTCATACATTTCATTAATTACCCCAAAATAAAATTTTTTAACAACTCAAATAGGACCTTCCACTTTTCCCAGAATCTACAAGATACACCCCATAACTCCTCAAGATACATGAAAATAAATATTTGTTCTATACTAGTCTTATCCCTTATATTTAGCCAACCCCACCATAACACATCATACAAACACACATATAATAGTGGAAGAAATTTAGAGACCACTTACCTGGAACACAGAACAACCTACCTATTGAGTATCATCAGCTAATTCAAATCTAAGCGAATGAAATCAAAAAACCTAACAAAACACCCAATTTAGAGAATAATCGATGAAATAAGATGAAATAATGATGGAATCATAAAATAGTTAGAACATGACACTAAACCTTATCAGTAGTGATCCTTAAGGATATGTGAGATGTAAAACTGACCAAAAATGAAGTGGATCCCATTATAGAGGGAGAAGAACAAGAGGGATAGTAGAGGGCTCAACAATGATGACTCCTAGGAAAAATGAGGGAAACAATCATTTTTTTAAAAAGTAAAAAATATTTAATCAATTAATTATTTTTAAAAAACTACCCTAGTACCCACTAGGTACCAACCTAATAATCACTAGGTACCCGATACCTCATCGAGTACCCTATTTGGGGTCACTGACCACCTGGTGACCCTCCAAGGCTACCCACACACTTCCTACACCCACTGTGTATCTAGTTCCTACCCACCTGGTACCCGATTCCATTTTTCCTCCAATGGATAAACCCTTAACTTAAGAAAATTACTCAAAACCCTATCCCTATAGTTCATCAAAACCTCTAACAACTCAAATAAGCCTAAATAAACATATTCAAACTCATATTAGACCCAAAATTCCCACCCAAGCACCCTAGGTTGTTACATAGACAACCTAAATATAATAAGCACAAATACTTTCCAAAAGACCTACAACCCTATGCACCTAACCAACACACCAAAAATAATATAAATTCCACTAGTCACCACTATATGACCTACAATACTCTATTTAATCCCAAAAATAAACATCTAATAAACTTGAAATTAATATAACATTATCTTCATGTGCTTCAAGATTCACATTCAGTGGGTTATTATAAGACCTAGTAGGATATCCCCAAGACTCCTCATACACGTCATCTATGTGAAAATATAATGATATATAAATAATTCCTATAAAATGATAACTTAATGAAACCTTATAATAGATTGAATTAATAAATTAAATCAAAAATAATAAAAGAACTTCCCATAAACAAAATCTAACATAAAGTCATAATCACAATTCCATGACCCAACACTACACATCTGTTTCTTTAAACAAAACCCGAGGGATCCATTAGACCATGAGAAACAACCAAGAATGGGTATCTCTTACTTGTGAGTATACTGAATACCCTAAACCCCCACCTTGTCATTTTTAAAAAGGTCCTCACACAGATGTAGGAATTTTAACAAAACCCCACCTCATCTTTATCAAAGATCTCCCCACACCCAATTGAGATTTTTACCACAACTTTACCTCATCCTTATCAAATATTTCCCTAAACACAAGTGTTAGTTTTTACATAATCTCACCAAATCCTTATAGAAGAGTTCCCCACACCCAAGTGGGTGCTTTCCAAGCTCATTTACAATCCCTCACATAACAAAAGTAAATAACATTAGTCAAGTATGAAGTATAAAAATAATATCAAGTAGAAAACCAATGCCTTAGTTCACCATAACATCAATAATGAAACTTAATGAGAAATTTAAATAACACCAGTTGTGAAATTCAATGAAAAAATGAAATAAAAATTAAGAATCCACACACTCCATACCATAAATTATCAATAAAAACCCAAGTATAAAAAACCATTCAATTAATAAATCTATTTCAAACCACATTTGTAAATTCCCATACTTTCTAGAGAACACTTACACACCCAACAAACCACTTTTTCCTATTAATTTAAAAAACCACACACACCATAAACCCATTTAATAAAATCATTCAATAAATATAATTAAATCATTTGAAATCTATAAAATATTTAATTAAAAACAAAAATCTAAGATCATTCAATTTCCTACAATATAGTGTGAGTGATAATCCACATACCTTAACCCAATGTAGAAGCAAACTATGCCATGAAACCTAAGATCCTCACACCTTATAGTATCCTCAAGATCCTAGTGATAAAATCCACATCAATAAAGGGGGAGGGGGTTCTGTGTTTCTGTGAAACCCCCAAGTAAAAACCATAGACCTAGAGATAAATTAATGAGAGGAAGAACAATGAGCAACATATCTTCAATCTTGAACCTAAACTTCTAAAGATTCAAATAAGAAGAGATGCAATGAGAGGGATCCACCAAAATCACCCCAAAATTTTCCAAGGAAGACCCTATCTAAAGTTAGGGCCAAAATTGGGGAGATATTATGGTATTAGAGTTTTAAAATTATATTTTTAGAAGATTTTAAAGGTTTCGCGACCCGAATTCATAGTCCTAGGGACTGTTCACTAACCGAGAAACTCCCCATAAGCACCCAAAATTGCCCTCAAACCCTCTCTAAACTCCTCCCAACCCCTCCAAACTCTTACAATTAATTCCATACAACTAAAAAAAATCTCAAAACACATTTCTAAATTCTATAAAATAATAGAGTTTGAAAAATTTACCTTTTCTCCAAAACCAGGACCTTAAAATTCTACCCTCCTAAAACATTTTTCACCCTAAAAAACTATGAAAAATAAATAAATTACAAAATATTTACAAAATTGGGTATGCAAAATCTATCCACTATCATAATTTTCACCCTCAAAAAGTTAGTGGACATACCAAGCTACCAATTCAATTTTTCTGAGAATGAAACCCCTCAACACACTCCCCACCATAAAAGATTCCCATTCATGATCGAAATCCATCCAATTGAGTATGATCACCACCTTCATGCATACCATTCTATTGAAACTCCTAAAGCCTCACTACTCTATGGTTCTTCACACCATATTTATCGCAATACCTACCATCCTATAGCTATACTTATGCACTCAAAGACTACAAGATGAAATTATACCCAAAAATGACATTCAATCTCTATACACTCTCTACCTAAAGAGTATCTAAAAATATTTTATATCAAATGAATTAGAATCATGTTACCTACCTATAATATCATATCACTATTTATGTTCTTATAATGATTGAATGAAATTTATTCAAGTAGAAAAATTCATCAAGAATCCCAAACCAAGATCAACCATGCTATGAAACTAAAATTATATACAATATAAAATGAAGAACATATGAATCTTACCCTGAACATGGGTGAATCCACCTATATTCAAATTCATGTTAATGAATATCATTTATAAATAACTAAATGAATCCATACTCCATGGTTTATCCATGAGTTAACTTGAACCACCCAATGTTTGGGTGTGATTTTATTTCACACCATAGTATGATAATATCTCTCAGAGAAAAGAATGATGGAGAAAGAAAAATTTCAAAGAGAATAAAAAGTAGAAGCATGGAAATAATTTCCATGGCCTTTAGCTTCATTATATAGGCCTTAGGGACAATTATCATGCCTTCCATACATTTTAATATTATAAAATGTTTGAGTAAATCCTTTAGTGTCAACATTTTTTGTTGGGACCACTTTGTGTATAAGTTGTATTTGTTGTCAACATGTGTCAATAATGGTGAAAATGAAGAAGGAACTAAAAAGTTATTGTATATTGGTTTAAGTGAAGATTTCTGGATAATTTTTATATATTCATAGAATTGGATGACACACTTGAGAAATTCTCCATGTTGTTCAAATCAGACGATTGTTGCACTGGTCTTAAAGTTTAAAGAACTTGTATCAAAGTGTGATACATTGTTTACAACATCAAAGTACCATCCTTTTAAGTATGATTGAAGTAATTTGGAGTTTTGAATCTAAAAATAAAAGAATTATAAATAATGTTGAAGAAGGGTCTTGGACTTTAAGGTGGACATGCATATGTTTCATGGTGTCCATGCATTTACACTTAGAAGAATATTTTTTTTGGATTTACTTAAAAAATTTGGCTAGCCCACAAGCTCTCTAGCCAGCCTCAACCCAAGGATCATGCAAGAACAAGGCTGACCGTACCCATGGGGAAGCTATCTAGATCCATCCCACAAGTTTCATAGATTGGGCGTTGTGTGTATCCGTAGTGTAAGGGCCGAAGCATGAATAAGGTGGGAATAGAGAGTGTCCACATGAAATGGTATGGGGAGGTATCATGGAGAGTGGAGGATAATTTTTAGTGAAAGGTGGAGCATATTGATTGATAAATTGTGACCTCTTCGTGTCTTTGTTTCGATGTGGGAAAAAGAAATGCAGGTACTGTTCATCACTTAAAAACACGGGAGTGATTCTCATCATCTATCCCATCTGTGTCCCATGATCTAATCACCTCCTCTCATCAATCCCACACTGCACATGTATGAAGGAGAACGGTCCAATCTCCCACGGCTTCTGGTTTAAACTACATCGTCTTCTTCCTTCGCCACTGTATGCCAACACTGCTGCTACTCACTGGAGAAGATGACCTAATCACCATGGATGACCACTGGATATTATATGAGGGCCATGTTGGTCACTGGATTGAATCGATATCATGCATTCAATTGAATTTTCAAGCATGAAAAAAATAGTAAATAATGGAGAAGGTTGAGGAAAAATAAGTTTTTGAGTGCCACATGGATTAGAGCATGGATTTAAAATGAGATTCATGCATGAGATTCATGAACATGTTCTTGATCTCATGCATGAAGAGAGGAGCCCGCATTCAAAAAGGAAACACACCGAAGATCTCATCCTATATTCACCCATGGGTTTGAAGATTTCAAAACGCCAGATATACCTATCATTAAAAGACATGACCTTCATGAAATTTCACATGTATTTTGAATGTGTAAGGAGGAGTGGATCTCTCATATAAAAGGAGAAGGCCCGAGTCTATTAAAGGTTGCTGCTCCCACATTCCCGAGAGCTCCTGTTTTCGAAAAACAGAGAATCTCTTTATGCTTCCACTCTGCAAAGAGATACTAGAGGAGAACTGTGAGACTTTTTATCTACGAAGAATAATATCTTGCAGGTGTTTGATAAGTGCTTCACACTCTAAAACCACTTTTCGAAGAATGGTTCCTGTGAACATGCGATTGGTTCCTCAAACCTTCAATATTCTTTGTGAAGGTCGAGTTACCGTGATAAATTGGTTAAGTATTTAGCCTCCCACTGTGCTTCATGAAGTATAATACACTCTGTGAAAAGATTAACCATGCATCCTCTATGTCAAGAAGAAGACCCATGCCCATTCAGGTTCATGAAGTGAAGAAGAACCCTCTCTTGCTTGCACACTTATATCCGACTGTTTGTAGGGGTTTGTGTTTTGGTGAAGAATAATCTTTCACGAAGAAGGCCAGTGCATACATGTAACATCCCAAGTAAGTAATGAATAATAGATATTTTTTATCTATGTCTATTTATGAATTAGATAGTGTTTTAGAGGCTTAAAATGAGAATAAATCCAATCTTAAGTATGGAATACACTAATATTTTTTAAAAGATTGTTTTACTGCCTTTTGATGGAAAACCATTTTAAAATAAAAATTTTGACAATTTTATAAGCTCTATTTGTCAAAATAAACTTATTCTTTAGGATTGGGACATTGAAATCTACTTTGTAAAATTTTTTGGTATTTTTCTGACAATGTTCATTTTTTTAATGAATAGTGAAAAATACTGCATTTTACTTCAAAACTACTTTTTCATATAATTTAATTATATGGTTAGATTATCTTTTTATTTGGTATTAAAGTGTAATTAGAATATATTTTTACCATTTAATCTAATGGTGGTCATTATAATTGATTTCACTTTGGAATTGGGCATAAACAAGTGCCAAACTTTTCAAAGATATTGTTTCAAAAAAACCCGCTATTTGTTTTGACAACATGAATTATTTTTAAATGAATTACTACAATTTCTGTGTTTGTAATTTGGTAAAATGGATTCCATATTTGGAATCAGAATGTCCAAATTATGTAATTAAGACTCTTGTTTTTAGACATTATGAATAATAACGACAGTAATTATCTTTAATTATCGTGATTAATTAGTAATCGGGTTGTTAAGGATAATAAAATAATATCATAGTAATAACAAATAACCCCAACATATGTCCTAATGCTACTGGTTGTGTCATGTCCGACCATGTGATGCCTTGTGCCAAACTTACGGACCCCATGGAATCACTTTTGGGTGATAGTGACACTTTATCATTTTTTTAAAGAAAGGAGAATATCACAAAAGTATGTAACACCTAAGTAAACCAATTTTAGTTCTGTCTATGTAAATGATATATTAGACTATAAATAGTCATTGGAAATCTAAAATGATTTCCTACATCATAGTATTTTTATATATTTTTTAGACATTAAATAAATTAATTTATTTATGACACCATGATGCTGCAACGATTACCTCATTAATGAACGATTTAAATAAAATGAAAAGATAATGTAAAATATAAGACTTAAACTTGTAAAAAACCTATTATATGAGTATATTTAGAACCCTTATCACCTTATCCTAGAAATATATCAATATGGGACCTTTAAATCAGAATCCCATTTTAAAATAATGTAACTTTTCTTGACTTTCCAAGAGTTCCCCTCCTCCCTCTTATAAAAGGCCCCCTACCTCTACCTCCTTACCCACATCTCTCAAGCCATTGGCTCGGCCAAACTCTACTGATTTTATCTCTCCACATACCTCTCTTCATCATAGAAGCCTTACCTTAGGTAGAAAGCTCTTCAAGAAACCCTTTTCGTTCAAACCAAGAGGAGTTACCCAATTTAAATTTAAAGTCTTCTCTAATTTTCTTTTGTTTTATTTTGCTTCTACAACCCCATAAACTCTTTTTATTCATTTATTTTATAACAAAAACAGTATATTAAATATAATAGGATGTTTTTATGATAAGTATTCGAGCTACACTTACACACACCTCCGTCTAATGGTTAAAGAACATACTGTTTCTGTGGATGGTGAATTACGGCCTCACGAAACGATGATTGTTCAATCTTATTTTAACACCTTTCATGTTGGCCATTAATATGTCACTATGTTTATATATGATATATATTATTTTTACTCTTTCCTTATGATTATGTATTTTTCATTTATGGCATACCTTTATGGTTTCCATTATGGGTAAACACGATATCTTCATTTTAGGAAGTGCGGACTACCGCCCACTCAAAGTGATTTGATTCGTTAATGCTATATGTGGGACGTATAAAGGATGGAGTTAATGATATTATATATGATATTATACTAGAATTACAATATACCTTTATATCATTATGATTTTATTCCATTAAATAAGAAATAGAAATGAAAGTAGCGTTCATGCGTACATACGGCTTACCGTCTCCATGAACGGTGCATTTTATTTCTTTCCTCTAAATGTTATGTAATATTATAAATGAATGTATATAATTAATATATATGATATATATGATATCTACATCATGAATATAATTCTGTATATAATCGATATTTTACCACATGAACAACTTGTAATTATAGGGAGTTTATTTTTGACTCAAGTACCTATGATCGACAAAATGACCGTTATTAACTTAAAAAATTACATAGTGTTCATAACATGGTAATAAGTGATATAAAAGGAATAATGAACTTGAAAAATAATCTTAATAAAGTAGAAATTAACTCAAGTTTATTATTAATGAGATTAAAGAACATCGAGTCAAGTCGGACATGAGGTAAGGAAATTCATCTCAATCTCCTTTCATTGAGGCATATTTTGTTTTATACACAACTTTATTTTATACGGTGTATAAACCCCTTTGTATTTTACTTTTATTCAAAAGGATTATTTTTGTACGAAGCATTTTACTAAATGACAAAAGGAATGTTTTTTCTTACGTATGTAGTGACAACGACTTCTCCGCCGCCATGACCATTATTTGAGTTTCAGATTCGTCTACAAGCCATAACATTTTTTTAAATGAAAAATAAATACCATGTCTTAATTTTCTTTTCTTTTGGTATTGAAAATGGTTTTGATAATTTTTTGATTATATCAATGTGTATTCTTGAAATAACTCAAGATTATGTAATGTTTATGGCTGGGGCCTTATAGTTGGTATCAGAGGTCAGTTTAGATAACTTTAGGAGTTAGAATTCTATTAAATGATTGTCTAAACATATTTTTTTTATGGTCAAATTGAAATGATATATCATTTGAAGATTACCATGTTGCTTCATCTAAGACATGTTTGTTCAGAATGGTTTTCCACAGAGGAAACAGTGAAGAAGAGCTTGGAAGGCATACAGAAGGAAATGACCTTCCGAATCAGCATCCTGAGATGGTCAGTATTGGAACTAAATAGTTTGTTGCAGTAATGGCGTAATTGACTCAAGCGATAAATGGTGGTGGTATCCATGCACGAGATCAGCCAGATAAACCGTAGAGGAACATGTCAGTGGTGAAACATTTCATGAGGCAACATCCCCCATCATTCAGAGGATCATCTGACCCTATGCTAGCTGAAGGGTGGATTAAAGCACTGGAGAATATTTTCGATGTCATGGGGTTTTCATACAATCAAAAGGTTAGTCTTGATGTTTACCGTTTGGAGGGTGAAGCAGATCAGTGGTAGTCGATGGTTAATAATATCAGGGATGCTGATGAGATTTATGCTCTCGACTGGGATGAATTCAAAGGTATGTTTCTTGAGAAATATTTTTCTAAGGCTGTTCGACTTAGGATGGAAAAACAATTCTTGGAATTGAGGCAAGAGGATGAATCGGTGGCTGCTTATGAAGAAAGGTTCACTCGATTGGCAAGGTACGCTCCAAATTTTATCCAAGACCTTGATGGTAAAATCAATCATTTTTACTCAGGATTAAAGCCAAAATATCGAAGGGAATTAGCTTCTCGTGAGTTCAAAAGTTATGAAAAGCTTGTTCGATGTGTTGAGAAGGTGGAAATGGAGTTTTTCGATGATCAAGTGTTCTATAACAACCAACAGAAGAAGAGACCGAGGTGGTAGGAGAAAGGGAAGAATTCTTCAAAAAGGTCTGATGGTAAAAAAACTAAGTTTCCTGTTTGTGATAAATGTGGTAAAAAGCATGCTGGGGAATGTCTTTTGAATTCTGGAAAGTGTTACCAATGTGGTAAAATGGGACATAAGGCTCGTGATTGCACTGAAAATGATCAAGGTGATGGTAAGACCAAATTTGATTTACAGTTAGTGAAATGTTTCAAGTGCAATGAGATGGTTCATTATGCAAATGAGTGATCGACAAAGAGCTCAAATGATGGGAAGCAGTCAGACTACAAGGAGAAAGGTGTGGTGAAATCCTTTGCAACTACTTCAGCAGATGTTGGGCCATCAAATGAAGTGGTATTATGTACTTTTTTTTGTTTTTTCAGATTATGCCAGTGTGTTATTTGATTCAGGGTCTACACATTCTTTCATATCTGAAAACTTTTCTAGTAAAATGGGAATACCATCTCAAGAAATGACTCCTGAACTTTTGGTAAAAACACCCGGGGGAAATGTTGAGGCAAAAATATTTTTATAAGAATCTTCCTATCCTTATCTGTGGAAAGAACCTACTTGCAAACCTTATTGTTTTACCTCTAGTAGAGTTTGATGTTATCCTGGGTATGGATTGGCTCTCTTTTTACCATGCTAAGATTGATTGTAGAGCTAAAGAAGTTTCTTTTCAGAAAGACTTTCAGTTTGTGTACAGGAATGAACCCTTACTATTTATAACATATCAAGAGGCTGAGAAACTTGTAAAAGATGGAAATGAATGTTACCTTGCACATATTGTTGAAAAAAAAGGAACTGTTCAGATTAATGATGTGGCAGTGGTAAATGAGTATCCTGATGTTTTTTCTGATGAGTTGCTTGGAATAATACCAAATCGGGAAGTTGAATTTACTGTTGACTTAGTTCCTGATGCTAAGCCAATTTCAAGACCCCCTTATCGAATGGCTCAAATTGAACATTTAGAGTTGAAGGGGAAATTGTAATATTTATTAGAGAAAGGTTTCATTCGACCTAGCACATAACCATGGGGTGCTCCTGTCTTATTTGTTAAAAAGAAAGATGGTTCAATAAGACTTTGCATTGATTATAGAGCCTAGAATAACATCACTTTTAAGAACAAATATCCTTTTCCTCATATCGAGGATTTGTTTGATCAGCTCCAGGGAGCTCAGTATTTTTCAAAGATTGACCTGAAATCGGGGTACCATCAGTTGATGGTAAAGGAAGAAGATATTCCGAAAACTGTGTTTTGTACACGATATGGCCATTATGAATTTTTAGTTATGCATTTTGGGCTAACCAATGCACCTATTGTATTCATGGACCTTATGAATAGAATTTTCCCTGAGTTTCTGGATAAGTTTGTGGTTGTTTTCATTGATAATATTTTGGTGTTTTCTAAAATTAAAGAGGTGCACAAAAGAAATTTAAGGGTTATTTTTCAAACCTTAAAAGAAAATAAATTGTATGGGAAATTCAGTAAGTGTTAGTTTTGGTTGCAACAAATTTCTTTCCTTGGTCACATTGTTTTTAAAGACGGGATAACTATTGATCCTGCAAAAAACAAAGGTTGTGGAAGAATGTACAAGACCCACAAATGTAACTGAGATTCATAGTTTTCTTGGTTTGGAAGGCTATTACCGAAGGTTTGTTAAAATATTTTCACGGTTATCTAGTCCAATGACTAAGCTAACTCGGAAGGGTGTTAAGTTCATCTGGAAAAAATAATGTGATGATTGTTTTCAGAAATTGAAAAGAAGATTGATGAATGCTCTAGTTTTGGCACTACCTTCTAGGAACGAGGAGTTTGTTATCTACAGTGATGCTTCATTAAAAGGACTTGGTTGCGTCCTAATGCAGAATGATCAAGTAATTTCTTATGCTTCACATCAGTTGAAAACTCATGAGGTAAATTACCCTACACATGATTTGGAATTAGCTGCTGTTGTTTTCGCTTTAAAAATTTGGAGGCATATTTTGTATGGAGTAAAGTGTGAAATATATACCAATCAAAATAATTTAAAGTATATATTCACTCAGAAAGAATTGAAAATGATACAAAGGATATGGCTATAATTAATCAAGGATTATGATTGTACAATTCATTACCATCTGAGAAAATAAAACAAAGTGGCTGATGCTTTGAGTCGAAAAAGTAATGCTTCATTAAAAATGTTGCATTTGGAACGTGATACTTTGGTTAAGGATTTGATAAAATTTGGATTAGAAGTTTTTGGTGCAGGATGTTCTTCTGTTTTGTTTTAGGTATCAGTGAAATCTTCTCTATCAGACAGAATTAAGCAAGCACAGAAGCAAGATAGTGAGTTGCAGAAAAAGGTAGAGTTGGTTCAGAAGGGTAAGTTGCTTGAATTCAACATTGATAATGATTGTGTTTTGAGATTTGGGAAGAGATTGTGTGTTCCTTGTGATTCACAGTTTAAGAGAGAGTTGTTATGTGAAGTTCATAGTTCTCCATTTTCAGTTCATCTAGGTAGTACTAAGATGTATAGAGATCTTCAGGAGTATTACTGGTGGGATGAAATGAAAAGAGATATTGCTGATTTTACTGTGAAGTGTTTGACTTGTCAATGGGTTAAAGCAGAGTGACAGTTACTGAAAGGGATGCTTCAGCCTTTACCAGTGCCAGAGTGGAAATGAGAGAATATATCCATGGACTTCGTTGTGGGATTGCCGAAGACACCTTGAGGTAATAATTCAATCTGGGTTATTGTTGATCGCTTGACTAAATCTGCGCATTTCCTTGCTATACAAGATACTTTTTTCCAAGATCAACTTTCTCGTTTGTATCTTAAAGAGATATCCAAGTTACATGGAGTTCACCTCTCCATTGTATCTGATCATGATCCCAGGTTTACTTCTAACTTTTGGAAAGGCCTTTAGAAGTCGTTGGGTACTGAATTAAATTTCAGTACAGCTTTTCATCCTCAATCAGATGGGCAGTTAGAATGAATGATTCAGACTTTGGAGGATATGATACGTGCTTGTTCAATGGATTATCAGGGAAGTTGGGACCAATAACTTTCTTTGGTTGAGTTTTCTTATAATAACAGTTTTTATTCCAGTATACAGATGGAACCTTTTGAGGAATTATATGGGAAGCGGTATCGAACTCCAGCTTTTTGGGATGAAGTGGGTGAAAGGAAATTGATGGGACTAGAATTGGTAGAAGAGTTGGCAGAAAAATTTCAGTTGATACAGAAACACATGAGAACAGCTCAGAGCAGGAAGAAAATTTATGTGGACAACAGGAGGAAGGATCTCTCTTTTGAGGTAGGTGATCATGTTTTTCTCAATGTATCTCCATGGAAAAGTGTGATGTGATTTGGTAAGAAAGGAAATCTGAGTCCAAGGTTCATTGGACCATATGAAATTCTGGATAGAGTTGGATCAGTTGCATACCGAGTGGATTTACCTCTAAGTTTATCTCAGGTACACAATGTTTTTCATGTTTCAATGTTAAGGAAGTACATGCCAGATCCATCTCATGGTTTGAGTCTAGAGGTAGTTCAGCTGGAAGAGAATCTATCTTATGAGGAACAACCGGTCCAGATTCTTGACTACAGGGAGCAAGTGTTGCGAAATAAGGTGATTCATCAAGTAAATGTTTTATGAAAAAACCACATGATTGAAGAGGCAACATGGGAATCTGAAAATGCAATGAGGGATAAATACCCCCACTTATTCGATAAGTAAATAAATTACGGGGACAAAATTTTCTAAATGGGGGAAGGATGTAACATTCCAAGTAAGTAATGAATAATAGATATTTTTATATATGTCTATTTATTAATTAGATAGTGTTTTAGAGGATTAAAATGAGAATAAATTCAATCTTAAGTATGGAATACACTAATATTTTTTAAAAGATTGTTTTACTGCATTTTGATGGAAAACCATTTTAAAATCAAACTTTTGACATTTTTATAAGCTATATTTGTCAAAATAAACTTATTATTTAGTATTGGGACATTGAAATTTACTTTGGATAAATTTTTGGTATTTTTCTAACAATGTTCATTTTTTTAATGAATAGTGAAAAATACTGCATTTTACTTCAAAACTGCTTTTTAATCTAATTTAATTATATGGTTAGATTATATTTTTAATTTGTATTAAAGTATAATTAGAATATATTTTTACAATTTAATCTAATTGTGGTCATTAGAATTGATTTCACTTTGGAATTGGGCATAAACAAGTGCCAAATTTTTCATAGATATTGTTTCAAAAAAACCCGTTATTTGTTTTGACAACGGGAATTATTTTTAAATGAATCACTAAAATTTCTGTGTTTAGAATTTGGTAAAATGGATTCCATATTTGGAATCAAAAGGTCCAAATTATGTAATTAAGACTCTTTCTTTTAGACATTATGAATAGTAACAATGGTAATTATCTTTAATTCTCGTGATTAATTAGTAATCGGGAAGTTAAAGATAATAAAATAATATCATAATAATATCAAATGACCCCAAAATGTGTCCTAATGATACTGGTTGTGTCATGGCCGACCATGGGATGCCTTGTGCCAAACTTAGAGACTCCATGGAATCACTTTTGGTTGATAGTGACACTTTATCATTTTATTTTTTAAAGAAAAGAGAATATCACAAAATTATGTAACACCTAAGTAAAACAATTTTTGTTCTATCTGTGTAAATGATCTATTAGACTATAAATTGTCATTGGAAATCTAAAAATATTTCATACATCATCTTATTTTTTTATATTTTTTAGACATTAAATAAATTAATTTATTTATGACACCATGATGCTGCAACGATTACCTCGTTAATGAACGATTTAAATAAAATGAAAAGATAATGTAAAATCTAAGACTTACACTTGTCATAAACCTATTATATGAGCATATTTCGAACCCTTATCACCTTATCCTAGAAATATATCAATGTGTGACCTTTAAATCCAAAACCCATTTTAAAATAAAGTAACATTTCTTGACTTTCCAAGAGTGCCCCTCCTCCCTCTTATAAAAGGCCTCCACCTCTACCTCCTTACCCACACCTCTCAAGCCATTGGATTGGCCAAAATCTGATCATTTTATCTCTTCAAATCCCTCTCTTCATCATATAAGCTTTACCTTAGGTATAAAACTCTTCATGAAACCCTTTTGGTTCAAACCAAGAGGAGTTACCTGATTTAAAGTTAAAGTCTTCTCTAATGTTCTTTTGTTTTATTTTGCTTCTCCAACCCCCTAAACTTTTTTTATTCATTTATTTTGTAACAAAACCAGTATCTTAAATATAATAGGATGTTTTTATGAGAAGGATTCTAGCTACACTTACACACACCTCCATCTAATGGTTAAAGAACATACTATTTCTGTGGATGGCGAATTGTTGCCTCACGAAACGATGATTGTTCAATCTTATTTTAACACCTTTCATGATGGCCATTAAGTTGTCACTATGTTTATATATGATATATATTATGTTTAATCTTTCCTTATGATTTTGTATTTTTTATTTATGGCATACCTTTATGGTTTCCATTATGGGTAAACGTGATATCTTTATTTTAGGAAAGTGCGGACAACCGCCCCCTCAATGTGATTTGATTCGTTAATTCTATATGTGGAACGTATAAAGGATGGAGTTAATGATATTATATATGATATTATACTGGAATTACAATATACCTTTATATCATTATGATTTCATTCCATTAAATATGAAATATAAATGAAAGTAGCGTTCATGCGTACGTACGGCTTACCGTCTCCATGAACGGTGCATTTCATTTCTTACCTCTAAATGTAATGTAATATTATAACTGAATGTATATACTGGATATATATGATATATATGATATCTACATCATGAATATAATTATGTATATAATCTATATTTTACCACATGAACAACTTGTAATTATAAGGAGTTTATTTTTGACTCAAGTACCAATGATCGAAAAAATGACTGTTATTAACTTAAAAAATTACATAGTGTTCATAAAATGGTAATAAGTGATATAAAATAAATAATGAACTTGAAAAATTTTATTAATAAATTATAAATTAACTCAAGTTTATTATTCAGGAGATTAAATAACGATCGAGTCAAGTCGGACATGAGGTAAGGGACTTCATCTCAATCTCCTTTCATTGAGGCATATTTTGTTTTATACACAACTTTATTTTATACAGTGTATAAAATACTTTTACTTTTACTTTTATTCAAAATTATTCTTTTTTTATGAAGCGTTTTACTAAATTACAAAAAGAATGTTTTGTCTTACGTATGCGGCGACAACGACTTCTCCGTCACCGTGACCATTATTTGAGTTTCGGCTTCCACTACAAGCCGTAACTTTTTTTTAAATGAAAAATAAATACCATGTTTTAATTTTCTTTTATTTTGGTATTTAAAATGGTTTTGATAATGTTTTTATTATATCCATGTGTATTCTTGAAATAACTCAAGATTATGTAATGTTTAAGGCTGGGGCCTTATAATACATGCATGCATGCATGTGCATTTCTTGAAGAAGCCTGAGGCTTTTCATGGTTGTGTGAAGAAGGAGTTCACACGAGGAAAGGGTTTCACCCATTTGGGTTTAAATAATCACATATATAAACCTAAATAAACAACCTAATCAAGTGAAAGAAAAAGAATAAAAATAAAAGAGAAGAGGCCGTGTGTGTATGCTCAAAGAACTATACCCTTTAGGGTTGACACACAAGAAATAAGAAGAGGTGAGTGCATGCATGCATGGATGCACATGCATATGTGAATAAATTTAAATAAATAATCAATATAGTGTGTGCATGTGTGTAAAGAAAAAATAAAGGGAAGAAAGGTTGAACCTAAATGACACATGCACGATCACATTCATACACGAACAAGAAGAAAGAATTAATTTTGATGATGCCCAGTGAGTTGATCCTTAATTCCAGAACAATCACATAAGAGTTTGTGATTATTTCCAAGAAGGAAAGATTTTTAGTGCATTCAGTCATTTCACTAAAGAAGAAGAAATAAAAAGAACTAGTGAAGTTGGTTTTTCACTAGATAAGAAGAGAAAGAAATAAGAGAATCACTTGCCTACTACTTTTCAAGTAATCAAGTGAAGAGAAATGAAATATATCAAGAGAAGAACCTACCTTTTGAATAAGGAAGAAGACTATCCTAGATGTTAGTATAAAAAACCAGCAATTATAAGTGTATATCCTACTTGTTTCAAGTTGGAAGAGTATTATTTCCATTCCCCCACCGAGTGTAGGGAATCACACTGAGAAGTGATTATCTCCTTCCCTACTCTAAGTGTAGGGAGCCACACTTACTAGAGGATTGATTTCCTAGTCAACCATTGTAAAAGAATATCACTTTATAGTGGATACTACATGTACTGGTCATCACCATACTTTAAAAGGACTAGATACTCACATTGAGTAGTGATCCTTGTAAAAATTCCATGTTCATGTTTTTACTACTTTCTATTATTGCATACAATAGGAAATAGAGAATAAGAGAATCAAGATCCTAACAGTTCGGAAGGTATAGGGATAAAATGTTGGAATTGGTTTAAAAAATCCCCAACACTGATTCAACCCCCTCTCAGTGTTATGTATATCCCAAACTAGTCCTCTCAATTGTTATCAGAGGGGAGGTTCACCTCTGTTATATTCTCTACAGTGAAGATATTCTCTTTTGAAGACTTTAGTTTCTTTCCTGAGTCAAAAATAAAGTGTATATTTAGTGAATATTCCATTGTATCTGAGTAGAAGATCATATCTACCAAGACCAAGATGAATAGGAAAAATAAGGAGAAGAGGAAGTTGAAGAAGAAGTCCCTATTATCTAAAGAAGAGGAAGTATCTGCATCTCCATGTCTTTCTGACAATGAATACATATCATTCTTGGAAATAAATGAAAAGGTGGATCAAGTTTCCACCAAAAATATGGATAACCTTCCTACCTCAAGTGATTAGGAAGTATGTGTTAGTACATTTGGAAATTACACTCATGATGAAAATACTTACACAAGTGTTGATGATCAATCCACCTCTCAATAATTACCTTTTTATAGATTAAGAATGATTCTACATAGCATTATAGAAGAAAAATCATCCCTTGTTTGTGGAGTATTTCAATGTATGAAATAAGATATCACCCAACTAAAAGAAGAAAATGATGTTTTGGAGAAGGGATTAAAAGTAAAAATCTGTGAATTTTTAATTCTCTCTAGACAAGTTGGAGCCTTTTAAACAACAAAGAGGGAATTTGAAATGAGTTCCTCAAAGTGGATCAAAGAAGTTGATGAAAAGGAGGGAGTCAACAAGACTCTTGAAGAGAAGATCCATGCAATTTAAGATGAGATGAATATGAGAACTGATGTCAAGGGTTTATATTTGGAAGAAAATTCCAAGAAGTTCAAGGAACTTGACTCTTTATTACAAAAAAACGTTCTGATGCATGAAGTAGAAGTTGAAATATTAAAGAAGACTTGTGAAGAGAAGATGATGATGATTGAAGACCAGAAGATCATCCTAAATATGGAATGTCTAAAATTGGAATCTCAGTGGACCAATATTGATAATAAACATATTGAGACCTCACAAAAGAAGGTGAAAATTTCTACTGGTATTCAATGTTCATTGGAGGATTGTAAGTGTTAAAGAACCCCAACATGTGATAAGAAGATAATGACTTCACTCAATGATCTATCACAAGCATTTTTGAAGAAAAAGGTACCATCCATACCATCTTGTACCAATGTTTCTAAATTTGTTTCTAAAAAAAAGTGCAGGGTGGAAGAAAAATTATAAACAAGTATGGAAGAGGAAAGGTGATGAGATACCTACCCCCATGGTTAGGGTGGATAGGAAGAAGAATGTGGAAGTTGGTTACCCAGAAAGAGAAAAACAAATCAAGAAGAAGGATCAACAAAATTATACATAAGATATAAAGAAGACAAGGTTTGTTGGTCTATTTTGGTGTTGCAATATATTTGGGCATTGAATATTTGATTGTTGGTACAATCCCTTAAAAGAAAAAACAATGATAAAGCCTATATCAAGGGGATAAAGATAGAAAAGAAGAAGCAACATCCATATATCTATAAGAATTTGTACACTACAAACAGATTTGGAATGCTAGAAAACATCTTTTATGTATGAAAGAGGAGTGATCATAAGGTCGGTACATGTTTATCTCAATAGGTACCCAAAGCTGATAACAAAATAAGGTCACAAAAGATGGCTAAGATAAAAGAAGCATCCTTGGGAAGTAATTTCAAGAATTTTATAAAAACAAAGTATCCCAAGATGATTTAAAGGAGGAAAGATGAGAATACCTTGGATTCTAAATCCAACAAGTTGAAGGGTAGTGCATCAAAAAGAACTACCAAGAAGGATGACACTAAAAAGAAGCCATGTGGAAGACCCCAACATGATGCCTTAGTTCTAAATGACATATTTGTGGTTTGT
The DNA here is from genome assembly GCA_963277665.1 of Viscum album. Classification (NCBI taxonomy): domain Eukaryota; kingdom Viridiplantae; phylum Streptophyta; class Magnoliopsida; order Santalales; family Viscaceae; genus Viscum; species Viscum album. The sequence goes on along the minus strand of OY728127.1, from coordinate 1,223,737,978 downwards.
AAAAAATATTTGGAATGAATGGGAAAGATAGAAGGTGCACAGGCTAAGGCTAGTGTAGAAAGCAAAGAGAAGATTCCACATGAAGACAAAGAAGTTCTATGGGTGAGGTACAACAAGGCTGGTCACACTGTTAGAAGTTGCATGGAATTCATTCCAGCCCAAAAATAATTTCTCAAGAAGATGAAAGTTTCTCCAGTAGACCCAAGTGCTTTGAAAGCTCTTAAAGAGAGAAGACTCACATACAAAAAAATGGAAGGTGTACTGAGGTCCACATAATCATAGTCAGCATTGAGGAACAATTGAGAAAGTGTGAATAATGGAGCATTTGGGTTGAGAAAATCATCTCAACCATGTTTTTCACATTGATGAAGCAAGGAGAATCCACCTTATTACCTTAAATATTTTTGTATTATATTTTTTCTTATCCTACAGGGAATTGAATGTGAAGCAAGAACTCAGTGTGAGAACCTAAGATTCAGTGATGAGAAGTGTTCCCTTGAGGGGGAGACACATGAAGAAGCTACATAAGTTATTATTTCAATTAGTATCAACTTCAGTTGGTATCAAAATCAAGTACTTTGAATATTTTTTGAAGATCATGTAATTGGAAAAGGTATTTCATTTCTCAGTCACTCATACTTGGTTACTCAAAATATAGATCATTCTACAAAGGGGGAGTAACTAAATTACTCAGTGAAATAAGAAGAGTGAATATTTCACATCTCATGAGGTATCATGATCAGTGGTTAATGGACAAATTTGTTGTCTAAATCATATCCTATTGTTTTCTACACCAATAATGGATCAAGTAGACATAGAGTGAAATTATTAATGACACCTTGATTATGTATGGACTGATTCCCTATCTACAATGAACTTTATGTTTCTTGTAAATAAGGGGGAGATAAAGTGAAATGAAAGTTCAAAAGTGAGAGAAAGAAAAGTGAAGGGAAGAGATAAGATTCTCATTTTGATATTGACACATTCATTTGAGAGAACTTTGAAGTATTGACAACAAATACAAAGGGGGAGATTTTTGGGACCAATTTGTGTATAAGTTGTATTTGTTGCCAACAAGTGTCAATAATGGTAAAAATGAAGAGGGAACTCCAAAGTTATTAGAGATTAGTTAATGTGAAGATTCTTGGAGAATTGTTATGGATTCATAGCATTGGATACCATGCCTGGGAAATTCTCCATGTTGTTCAAACCAGATGATTTTTACATTGATCTTAAAGTTAAAAGAACTTATATAAAAGCGTGATACATTGTTTACAACATTTAAGTAACATCCTTTTAAGGATGGTTGAAGTGATTTGGAGTTGAGAATCCAAAAAAGAAAAGGATTGTGAATATTGTTGAATAAGGGGATTAGACTTTGAGGTGGCCATGCATATGTTTCACGGTGGCCATGGATTTACACTTAGAAGAATATTTTTTTGGCATTACTTTAAAAATTTGGCTAGACCATGAGCTAGAGATCCAGCCTCAACCCAAGGCTCATGTGGGAACAAGGTCAGCCATGCCCATGGGGAAGCCAGCCAAAGCCAGCCCACAAGCCACAGAGAGTGGGTGCTGAGTGCACCCGCAGAGTAAGGGCTGAAGCATGCATAGGGTGGGCACATAACATGCCCACATAACACGGTATGGGGCGGTACCATGGAGGAGGGGGGGGGAATTCTTAGAGAAAGGAGGAGAATATTTATTGATAAACCACAAACTCTTCGTGTATCCATTTTGATGTGGGAAAAAGAAATGAAGGTACTATTCATCACTTAAAAACATGGGAGTAATCCTCATCGTCCATCCCATCTGCGTCCCGCGATCTAATCACCACTGCTCATCTATCCCACACCGTGAATGTATAAAAGAGGACCATCCAATCTCCCATGGATTCTAGTTTAAACCGCATCGTCTTCTTCCTCCTCCACTACACACCAACGCCGTTGCTACTCACTAGAGAAGATAACCTGATCACCATGGATAACCACAAGATATTATATGAGGATCATGTTGGTCGCTGGATCAAATCATGATCATGCATGCATGAAAAAAAGTTAAAGAATAGAGAAGGTTGAGGGGAACGAAGTTGCTGAGGGCCACATGGATTTGAGTGAGGATTTGAAATGAGATTCATGCTTGAGATTCATGAAAATGTTCCTGATATCATGAACGAATAGAGGATCCCATGTTTGAAAAGGAAATACATCGAAGATCTCAGCATATCTTCACCCGCAGGTTTGAAGATTTCAAAATTCCTGATATCCCAAGAATTCAAAGATGCGATCTTCATGGAATTTCACATGAATTTTGAACACATAAGTAGGATTGGACCTCTTATATAAAAGGAGAAGGCCCAATCCTATTAAAGGTTGTTGATCCTGCATTTTCAAGAGCTCCTATTTTCGAAAAATAGAGCATCTCCTTATGCTTCCACTCTGCAAAGAGCTACCGGAGGAGACCCATGAGCCTTCTACTCTACAAAAAAGAAGACCCTGTAGGTATTTGATAAGTGTTTCCCACTCTTAAACCACTTTTTGAAGAATTATTCCATTGAACACATGATTGGTTCCTCAAACCATCACTATGCTTTGCGAAGGCTGAGTTACCATGATCCAGTGGTTGAGTATTTATCCTCCCACCATTCTTTGTGAATTCCAACACACTCTGTGCAAAGATGAACCACACATCCTCTACGCGAAGAAGAATACCCATTCCCATTTGGGTTCATGAAGTGAAGAATAATCCTCTCTTGTTTTCACAGTTATATCTTTCTATTTGAAGGGGTTTTTGTTTTGGTGAAGAAGAAGCTTGCACGAAGAAGGCTAGCACATACATGCATGCATGAATGTGCATTACTTGAAGAAGCCCAAGGCTTTGTGTGGTTGTGTGAAGGAGTTCACACGAAGAAAGGGTTTCACCCATTTGGGTTTAAATAATCACATATATAAAACTAAAGAAACACCCTAATCAAGTTTTATAGAAAGAAGAAAAAGAAAAGAGAAGAGGCCATGTGTGTATGCTCAAAGAACCATACCCATTATGGTTTAAACATAAGAAAGAAGAAGAGGTGAGTACATGCATGCATACATGCACATGCATAAATGAAGAAATTTAAATAAAGAATCAAAACAGTTTGTACACGTGTGTAAAGAAGAAAGAAAGAGAATAAAGGTTAGACTTAAATGACACATGAATGATCACATGCATACATGAATAAAAGGAAAGAATTAATTATGATGATTCCTAGTGATATTGTCTTTAATGATTGAACAATCACATAGGAGTTTGTGATTTTATCCAATAAGGAAGGAGTTTTATTGCATTCAATAATTGCACTAAAAAATATAAAATAAGAAGAACTAGCGCATTTGGTTTTTCATTAGAGAAGAAGAGAAATAAATAAGAGAATTGCTTGCCTACTGCTTTGCAAGTAATAAAGTGAAGAGCACTAAAATAGATCTAGAAAAGAACCTACCTTTTGAAGAAGTAAGAAGACTGCCCTAGATAGATGTATAAATAACTATAAAGTGTAAGGGCATATCCTACTTGTTTCAAGTTGGAATAAGATTATTTCCCTCCCCCCTTGGAGTGTAGGGACTCACACTTGGAAGTGATTATCACCTTCCCTAATTCAAGTGTAGAGAGCCACAATGACTTGTGGACTGTTTTTATAGTCAACCACTATAAAAGAATATCACTTTATATTGTAGAATCCTTGTACTGGTCATCACCATACATGGAAAAGACTGGCTACTCACATTGAGTAGTGAACCTTGTAAAAATAACATGTGTATGTTTTTACTGCTTTCTATTATTGCATATGATAAGGAAAAGAGAATAAGAGAATCATGATCCTAATAGATCAAGAGGTACAAGGATAAAAAGTTGGAATTGGTTTAAAGAGTCCCCAATACTGATTCAACACCCTCTCAGTGTTAGGTATATCCCAAACTGGTCCTCTCAATTGTAACCCATTGGATGAATAAATAAGCATGAATTTATCATATAAATTGAATTCTATATTCTTCCATATATTTCATCATATGAAACTTTAATAATAATGATATCCAACATGGAAGTTATCTAAACATTAACACTTAATGTTTAACTGCCTTGTTAACCATACAATATTATTAACATATTCTATAACAGTTGTGTCATAACTATATTGTACAATACAATATAGACTTATGATAGTGAAGTGACATATCTATATCTCCCATTACAATATACCCAACCTAATAATATTATATGCCTTAGTTTTATGTACATCATACCATATGATAAACCAATATCATAAAATATTATATAATAAAAATTCATTATATATATATATATATTCTTCAGGAAACATCTACATCAATCTCCCACCTTTAGTAAAGCCTTATAAACTTTGTACCATTTCACCCTATATTGTATCATTTATAATAAATTGGAAAATAAAATAAAAAAAATCCTTTAGGATATATTTTAAAAAACTTTTGTAAATCTATCATCAACTTCATATTGTACCAAATAATATGTAATAATTTGGGAATATCCATCTAAAACTCATTTTTGATAAACTCTAAAACACTTTTAGAGAAACTCTACAAGTTTATTTAAACTCAATTACCATTTATTCAACTAAAAATTGTGACCCCATATAGGTTTATAACTTTGAAAATAAATAAAAATTATTGAATTCATAAATGTAAGAAAGAAGAGGCATATAGAAAAGCATTAGTTCTACTCAATATACAAAGGGATCTGGGGTGATCTCCATAAAAAACATGTATCTTCATACCTACATCCATTAACTATATCATATAAAAGCACAAATTTTCATATGATCACATTTTCCAAGACATCAAGTAACCATATGACAAAAATTATGTTAATATTGTATATATACTCATGCATTCTCTATTTTATAAGTATTGATAAACCTTATAGATGAACACATCACATGCTATTCACCCTGATGGATGAGCACATCACATGACCCTAATCCAATAGATAAGAACATTACATATCACTTATCTAGTTATGGTATGACACTCCTTTAGTCCATATAAATCAATGGAATAAATTTCATACTCAATATACAAGAGGATAAATCCATCTTGATTAAACTCAACCAATGGAATGATAAAAAATATACCCAAACACCCTTAATTAGCTCAACCTCAAGGCTAGAACAAGATAGGTATAAAGGTATGAAGGTTATCATTCTAGGTATCTTGTCTAACCTTAGGTAATGGGGAGATCCAAATATTAAACATGAACCCTTAGTATAATAAATACATAGTGTATAACAATTCATGTAGTATACATTATGAGTTATCTAATACACAACAATTATTTTGTATCTTTTGATTATATTCCATATATTAATATAAAATTCTACTCATACCATACTTAAAATTTCAACATAACCTATAATACTCTATGGAAAATATTAGTTAGAAATAAATCAAAGTCCTACTTTTAGAGGTTAATTGTAACAACTCTGATTTTCATATTTTTATCCTTTGAATATATATATATATATATGGATTTTTATTAGAGTTATAAATATTTTTTTGGTGATGTAAGACCCTATAATTAATATATTAAAATTATTAAATATATTAAATCACACACACAAACACACACATTTTTAGAATAAATGGTTTTCCTATTGATCATGCCTCATATGGAAACTTTGAGACTTTGGTTATTTCCAAAATGCGGGGTTTACCCCAAGAATAGCATAAGGTTGATAAATATAGGATGTTTAGTGGAAGGAAGTCCTTGGAGTGTGTATTGAATAAATAAAATTATATATTTATTTAATTTATTAAATACTAAACCTAAATATATTCTCTTTCAATAAAATGCAATGTAAAATCACCAGGGTTATCTGAATAACCTTGCGATATTAGAGAGGGGGACTAGGAGATCCACTATCGGCATTGATGAACTCAGGATAATGTATCAACAATGAAATAATTGAAGATATTCATGGTATGAATGATGAATATAGCACAATCTTCAATTAAATCACTAGTGAAAATTTTCTTCACCAATGATTGATTCGTTCTCAGGGTAGGGATCATTATTTCCTAGATTTCCTCCCTTGTGTTCTTGATTGTTGAGCATGGATAATATATTTGATTAATTTATTCATTTTTGTTCCTAACATGAACCAAGAATTTAATTATCATTATTGAACCTAATTATAAGTTTTTTTGTGTCCATGTTTCACCCCATTTGGATTTCTGATTATGATCATTGATTGGGATCACATCGTCCAATGATAATCTTACTTTTTATGCCTCTCACACATCTATTATACATGTTCTTCATCATTGAACCATGGGGTTATTGTTTCAATATTTCCAAACCAGTTCAAGCATGATCAAACCCCCAAAATCATGATGGTTATGTGAAAAAATTGGGATAAATGGTATGTAGAAGGATTAAGGAAGAATAATGGATCATAGATGTTGGTTCCGAGTATTGGGATCTAGTTTTAGTGACAAGAGGTTTGACTGATCAAGATTGGTTGATCATAATTCCAATTTATATCCATCATAGGATGAGAATCAATGATTTTAGGTCGCTATATTTAATTTCATTTTATTTGGGGCGAGTCAATAGTAGTTATAGTGGCAGATTTGGTAGATTGGGTGAGAATGTGAAGATCGGGATACTATAATTTATTATCTATGAAAATAAATACTAAAAATTGTGTATTATAGAGGAAAACACACCATATTTCTCAGATTATCTTGTTATATAGGGTTTTATCTCATGTTAAGTATCACACAACATGTGTACTGGCCCACAGGTTGTGTGATATTACTCATGTGGTCCAACCATGTGCCGAGAGCATATGTTCAGGGCCTTAGGTGATCAGACACACCATACTTACTTATAAACATTCCATGCAGAGGTACATGGATATACAAGCCATGTAAATGGAATAAAAATAACAATTCCTCAGATGATATTATAGGCCATGTGCCTTGATTCTCCCACCGTGTACTTTTCCTAGAACCTTTTACCTTGCGTATCTACTTATTCAAGACTTAGATTTGGTCCCATGAGTAGCCTATCCTGAGTATAATTTCATGTAGAACATGATTTTGGACTTTGTTTCAACATATGAAATACGAAATGAGGTGATATTACTAGGTTACTTATTTTAGTGATGCTCAGGAGATGGTAGTGATCACATTTGATCATCTGAGAGATGCTGGGGTCAATACTCTCCTAACACACTAGAGAGAAAGTATCCCATACTCTTTTTAGAGGTAGGGAGAGTACTACCCCACATTATAGAGGGTGTGATTCCTCTCTATATGGAATGGTAATCCTCTATCATCAAGATCTAGTGTGGAGAAGGTCCTCTACTAGAGATAGGTCTCCCTCAACTATGGAGTGCAGTAGAGAGGAGTATGAACTCCATTTTGATTCTTGTGAGGTTTCACATGGTGATTATAATCGAATATTTGTGCTTGTAATATACAAGAAGACTCATCATTATTATATGGATATAGAGTTTAAGATTATTTCCCTTTTCAACTAGGGTTTTAGTATGATCATATCTAATGATGGGTTTCTTATCCCTCTTTGACTTATGGGTTGGGTTGATTACTTTATTCTAATGATTCTCTCTTGGTTTTTAGGGAATCCTACTAACTATGTTTATAATCACCCCTAAACAGGATTTTTAAACACATTTAGTGTCTTTTGTAGATGACAAACAAATAAAAATTAACTTTGGAGGACTTGGTATTAGAGTAGAATAGCAGTAGTTAAAGGTTCTCACCATGTTTTTTGGTTAGCTTTAGAGATTATAAGATGGGATCAATTCATTATTTCCATTTTATAGTTGTTATCAGGTTAGGATCTCCTTGATCTATGGTTGGTTTTATATTTTTCCACTCATAATTTTATTTTACCTTACCAAACTTTGATGTATTTACTAGTGGTTATCACATGTATTTTTTTACTCTCCTAAGGTTACAATTTTTTTATTTCTTTGTACTATTTCATGGATCTAGGTCTGTGTGAATGTGAATAGCTGTATCAGGCTAAGGAATCTTATTTAATAGATATTCCTACTATGTTCTTTATGCTAGTCTCAGTCCTATTAGAGGCAAGGTTGGGGCGTCACCCTTAGCCTTTTTCTGGCCTAGGTGGGGCCTTGGTGTGTTGGGTCATGACAGAGTGGTATCAAAGGTTTTTTTTCCTAGGGTCAGTTTTTGGAGTTAGACAAGTCATGAGTTTAGGTTTGGGAACTTAGGGGAATAATGTTTAAGTTTCCCGAGTTCGGCTCTCAGGATAGGGAACCCAATAATGCTTCAAAGACCGATATATCCATATTCCATGACACTGACTACCATCTTGTAGACTTAGAATACCATTGCACCAGTTGTAGGAAAACCAATGGTAAATGAATCATATAGGATTGGGCCTTCTAACTTCTATGTCCTTCTTGAGTCATCACTCCAGATATTCTCATATGAACATAGATCATCTTGTTAATTTTTAGGATTCCTCCACGATGAAAGTCTGCTAGGATTATAATACAGGGACATGATAACGACCAGTTGAGTGATGATGCCTCAATACATGGACCTACTCTTACGGTTTTCCCTCAGGGAGATTATAAGTTGGTGTTTACACCTAATGATTAGTGCATTTCTCCACCTCTAGTGGTTTAGGTGGATGATAAACTATATTTTGGGAAGCTGATTACTTCAAAGGGTTTAAAAGATGATTCACATAGGTTTCATGTGTTTCAAAAATTCCATCATCAAAGAATGATTAGGTTTCACAGTGAGCCATACCATTTGGCTATGTAACATTGGATCAAGGTAGTGGTTTGAGTTTTTTGACTGGTGAAGATCCTGATAGATTAGATGGTTATTCTAGAAACTAGTCTTCATTAAGTAGAAGTAGACCATTGGTGGGGTATGTTCACTCAAACTCATGATGAGATGATGCTCTTAGGGACATGATTTTAGTAGTTGTTCCATGATGAGTATTATCCTTCAAGCTTGAACTTTATGAGGATCCACGGTATTATTGATCTATAGTAGGGAAATATGTCATTTGAATAGTACACATCAAGGTTTAAAAAAATTACATGGTACTCTCTCGATATGGTGCGAGGTGGATACTTCTTGGAACATAAGTTTGATCAGGGCCTCCACAAAGACATATGGGATAGCAAGGTCACTTTATGCATCCCCATGTATGTTGGAGTGTTGAAACAGACCTTGGTGAATGATATATTTATAGAATAGTGTTATTAGGAATATGGATTATATAGTAGAGATTATGGGTCTATGTAATTTGCAGTTCTTAGTAGCCATCAACCATCAAGGTCTTGGCATAGGAGGCATACTCATGCTCGAACTTAGACACAGGGATATAAAATGTAGGGATCACATAGAGGGTCTAATCATCCTAGTGATGTAATATTCTATACTTGTGATGGGAAATTTCATATAAGTAATTATTACATAAATATATGTGCCATAGATGGTGGATAGATAGTGTAAAAACCTCTACAGAAGAGGAAACATCAGGACCAGGGATCTCCTAGGCATGGTTAGGGTGATCCCTAGGGAGATGGTGTTGACAGGAGGTTAGGTGGATCCATGGAGGGAGGAGATATAGGTGGAGGAAGACACTATGACACACTCCCACCAACACCACTAGGTGGCCCACACTAGGATCATAGGGCTATATGTATAGGTCATGGTAATTTTTAGGCTATAGAGGGCTATGACTAGGTTTCACATGATATAATTAATGTTATGATCTGTGTCTTCTCTACTTTATCTTTTGTACTTGTTAACATAGGAATGATCCATTAATTCATCTATATATCCCTTGTATATGAGATATATAATACTTTGGAGTCTTTGGCCTATCAATTATGGATCGTGGTTCATACAGGGAGATATTCTTCTATATCATATATCTGAAACTAATGTGAGTTGGCACTTAGTGGAGAGAGTTTCTCATGGTAATTATTAGTCATTACATTGAAACCGTATGATTATATCCTAGGCATGGAATAGTTTTCTATATATCATGATCATATTTACTATCACCGCAGGATAGTTAGATGCCTATGTGATGATGGGGTGAAGTTCTCCTTCACTGGAGAGAAAGACCTTATAGTAGAGATAGCGGGGATATCATGAGAAAGAAGTTGTAACCTATCACCCATCTATGGGTGATTTTGGACCTTGTTATAGTAATATCTCTAGACATCAAGCTTATATATGTAGTAGAAGATTATATAGACGTAATTCCTAAAGATATTCAAGGACTACCATTGAGGTGGGAGATCAAATTATTCATTGAATTACACCTTAGGACCCCAATAATATATTATGTAGAATATCAGATGGCTCTTTATAAGATCTGGGAGCTAAGGGTGAATTTGGAAGACCTTCTTGAGAAGATTTTTATCATATATAGTGTTTCATCCTAGGTGCTTCTGGTGTTATTAATGAAAAAGGCATATGAGATCTTAATGATTTGTGTTGATTACCATTACCTGAATTAGGTGATGATTAAGAATAAGTACCCCTTTCCAAGGATTGATGAAATCTTCGACTAGTTTAAAGGTGTGAGTTGGTTCTCAAAGATTGATATTAAGTATGACTACCATCAATTGAGGGTCCAAAAGGATGATAATCTAAATATGCAACTTTAATGTATCTATCAGAATTATGAGTTCATGGTGTTGTCTTTTGTTGTTATGAATTCCCCAGCTATGTTCAGGGATCTCACAAACCAAATCTTATAGCCTTTCATGGATCAGTTTTTGGTTTTATTTACAGATGAAATTCTTATTTACTATATATAATATGAGGATCATACATAGAATTTGAGTATGGTACTAGAATTACTCTCAGAGTACCAACTATATGGTAATATCTCAAAGTTACAGTTTTGGATATGAGAGGTTCAATTTTTAGGTAATTTCATCTACGAATATGTTATAGTAGTGAACCTAAAACATATTGATGTAGTTCTTTCTTAGGATGCACCCAAGATAATGTTAAAGGTGTGGATTTTACTCAGTTTTAATGGTACTACCGAAGGTTCATGGAATAATTTTATAGGATTACAGCCCTTTGACTATCCTGATGTGGAAACAACAACCATTTTACTAAACTAGGAAATGTCATAGATCCTTCGAGGAGCTGAGGAAGAGTTTGACCAGTGATCCTATACTGAGACTACTAGAGGAGGGTATTGTGTATATGGTTTTTCGAGATGCCTCTAGAGTAGGGCTTAGATTAATGTTGATGTAGAGTCTAATAGTGACTGCTTATGGGTTGAGGTAGCTATGACCCCATAACCTGATCTACTTGATCCATAACCTGGAGTGGGAATCAATAGTATTTACCTTGAAGATATATTAGAATTAGCTTCCAGGTGTTTATTTTTTGTTTTACTCAGACCAATAGAGTCTTAGGTATATCTTAACATAGATATACATCAACATAAGACATAGGCATTGGTTGGAGTTCTTATAGGACTATGAATTTGAGATAGTATATACTCTAGGGAAGGTAATTGTGGTGTAATATTCTGTTAAAAGTAAATCTCATTCTTGCTTGGTGGATGAGGATTTAGAGTATTTGGACTTATTACAACTAATCTTAGTGGAAGATATGAATTAAACTCATCTTAAATTGATTATGGAAACTCCACTAATTCTTTAGTGTGTGTGAGAAACTCAGTTGGAGTACTTTAACTATGAATTTACACATGACCAAATATCATCAAAAGATACACATGATGGATTTTATGAAGATGGGGAGAAAACTATCCTTTTATAGGGGTAGATGGTAGTTATAGTTGTGTTTCATGAGGTGGTGTTTATGGAGTTTATACCCACCATTGGAGGTATATTTGATAGTTTCAAATATGTACAATTACCCTGAATGATATCTTTTGTGGGATAGAATGAGGTGGAGTGTTGCTAGGTTTGTCTCTTGATGCCTCACATGTTAGTTGAAAAAGGATGAACATCAGCTTATAATAGGTATTAATCAACCTATTGAGATCCCAGAATTTAAGTGTGATGAAATATCGATGTATTTTGTGATGGGGTTCCACATAAAGTGAGAACCTACAATTATATCTAGGTGATTATTTACCAACTTACCAAGTCATAATAATTCCATGACATTTGGAATTAGAGTTTGGTTGAAAGTTTGGGGTATCTTTATGTATAGGATATCGTATGACTTCATGGGGTACTCAAGAAGATCATCTCTGAATATGATACATAGTTCACATCATGTTTGTGTATAGATTTAAAAGAGGCTTCTTGGATCAACTTATGGATGAACACGAAATTTCAACCCTAGATGGATGTAAAAATTAAGAAAACTATCCATCTTTTGGAAGATATATTGAGAGGTCAAATTTTGGGCTTTTATTGGAGTCGGGAGGATCACTTTACTTTAATAGATTTATCCCATAATAATACCCATCACTCAACTATCAACATGGAACCATTTTAAGCACTTAATAGGAGACATTTTATGTCACCCTTGTGTTGTATTATGATTGGAAAGACATCTATTGTTGGTCTAGAGTTGGTGTAGGTGATGATAGAGAAGGTTTAAGTGATCTATGAGTGTATGAGGATATCCAAAAGTTGATATAAATTTTACATAGATTAACACCATAATCCATTTGAGTCCAATAAGGGAAACCATATTTTCCTGAGAGTCTCCCCATGACGAGGATTCCATATACTTGGTCATGGTAGAAATATATACCCAAGGTTCATTGGACCATTAAAGATCCTATGGAGGGTTGGCTAGGTTGTTTACTACTTGGAATTGCCCTCACAATTGAACTAGATACATGATGATTTCCATGTTTTGAATCTGAGGAGATATGTGCATGAACCATCACACATGATTGACTGGGATGATCTAGACAATGTGGATAAAGATACCTTCTCAGAGTAACTAGTGACTATTAAGGATCGACATGAGAGGATCATGTATGGGTGGACCATTACTTGGGTTTAGTTCTTTGGTATCATTGGAATATGTAGGATATCTACCAAGAGCATGAGTTCTAGATGTGGGATCAGTATCCTCACCTTTTTTGTATCTTGAATTTTTCAAGTTAAAAATCCTTGAAGGTGGGGATAATGTTTCAACTCTAGTTTTAATAGTTTTATCATTGAATATTTCTATATATATAACTTTGTATTTTTTCCTCAGAGATGGTGTAGTGTTTTAAGGGTTGTAGAACCCTCTAATTAATATATTAAATATATTAAATATATAAAATCATGTACATGCATCTTTTTAGAATAAATGGTTTTCCCAATGATTAGAACCTTGGATGGAAAATTTGATATGATGGTTGTTTCCAAAATATGAGGTTTACCCTATATGTGATATAAGGTTATTTGGCACCAGAAATTCCATGGAAGAAATTTTTTGACAGGTGGGTTAAATAAATTAAATAATTTATTTATTTAATTTATTTAATTCTAAACCTTTCTCTCTTCTCTTTAAATACACATCTATAGAATATATTTTGGTTTATCTGAAAAAACCTAGGGTATTTTAGAGGAGTAGGATGAGAACCACCATTTTCATTGATGAACTCAAGATCACGGATCAAATATGAATAAATTGAGGAGATACGTGGGAAGAATAATGAATATAGTTAAATCTTCAATGATATCTCTACTTAATGTGTTCCTCACAAATTATTGATCTATTATTGAGGTAGGAATCATTATTTTTTGGATTTACACCCTTATGTCCTTTATTTTTTATCATTGTAATATCATAAAATTTTAAAGATAATAAAAACACTTGTTGATAATAATTTATAATTTTTTTATTTAAAAATATATTTCTCAATAAATTAATTCAATAGATTATTTAAAGAGATTTTTTAAGGTTAAAAACCCATTTAACACCTTGGAATATTCTATGGAATATTTTCAGAGTTAGGTGCTGAGATAACACGAGATTCCACCTCAGTGTAGACGGAATACAAAATTTAAATATATTATATTACATGCATAATATTATTACAAAAATAATGAATATATCCCAAATAGTTAATTTTATGTGAAATATAAGACCACCATTATGTTCAAGATGAGGGGTTTACCCTAGGCACAACATAACATTTATGTGCATCGGGAGTTTAGTAACATTTCACATGAGGATAACTTATTTAATATTTTTTATTATATATTTTTTATAAAAGTAATTTAATATATCCCAAAAAGTGTGTATGAGAAATCTGAGACCACTGTTGGATTTGGGATGTGGGGTTTACCTTAGGTGGTACAAAACTTTAATATGCATTGGGTGTTTGGTAACATCACACATAATAATAAATTTTTAACAATTATTTATATTATTATTATGAATTTAATTAATTTAAAACTAAAAAAATCATTATTGATGTTAACATTCTCTCATTTACATCAAAAACATCCATTTTCACTCCTAGATCGATCTAAAAGCTTGAAATAATCCATTTTGACCTATTTAATTTTAGCAACACATTAAATGGGTGAAATTAGTGACTCTGAATTCAAGTTTTAGTGGAATAAAGGATTAAAATGGTATCTTAAATTTTTGATTTTGGAAACTTGGTATGCAGGTTGAGATACTAAATGGATGACCTTTTGGATTCTGGTGTGGATGATTTTGGAACTCTTCTGCACACAATTGGAATGACCCGCAAAACCAAATCTAGTTTCCTTCCCAAGTTCCAGGTGTGACGGTTCTTCCTCCATGTGTGGTGTGACTCACCATTTAGATGTTTTTTTTGTTTTTTATTTATTTATTTACTTATTTCCATTTTATTACCAATATTTTCTAATCTTAATTCTTGGAAAAAATGGTTGATTTAAATAATAGATGATAATCTATATATTATAAAGGGATAAATTCCATTGGATTACAATGAATAATTGATTAAAATTATTAAATGGGTAATTTATATGAAATTATAAAAACATAATTGCACTAAATTATCAAAAGATAATTGTGTGGATTACAAAATAATTTTTGGATAAATTATCAAGATATAATCACAAAGAATTATCAAGGATAATTATAAATAATTATCAAATGATAAAGAGACTAGTTTATTCAAAGAATAATCTATTAAAATTATCAAAGGAAAATTTTGTGAAATTATCATGGAAAACATGCAAAGAATCATTAAATGATAGTGGCATGGAATTATTGAAAAAATAAATATCAAGAATTATTAAAGTATAATTTCATAAAATTATCAAAGGATAATTTTATTTTTGTGAAAGGATAATTGGTAAGGAAAAATTATTAGAAGATAATTATAAAAATTATTTAATGGTAATTATAAGAGAATTAACATGTGACAAGGGAATCAATTTATTAAAGGATAATTACGCAATTTTCAAGGATAATTTCATGGTTTTATTAAAAGAATAATTATTCAGAATACCACATGTGTTCTCAAATTAATTTAGAGATATAAATTATCAAATATGGTTTTATAATTATTCTTAGGGATAATATTTTGTTTTGATTCATTGACATAAAAATGATAATTTTAAAATTATCTAAGAGAGATAAAGTATCATCACATGGGATATTTTATTTCCTTGTGAAATAAAATAATTGGTTTTGGTTCTGAGAACCCTTTATGAGCCTCAATATTTGACATGTTAACATTTATGATAATAAGAAATTGAAGTTGTGTTCTTGACTATTGAGGTTTCTACTCTAGATATATAATGAAATAATGTGGTTTATCCTTTCCTTTGACGTCAATGAATTTTAAGGTTGGAAGTTCCTTACCTTCTTAGGATCTCATTTATGCATGTTTCCTTGATGATTATTTAAGTCGTCCTTTCTTTACACCATGCTTGATTGTGATCACATGTGGTTTTGTGTGTAGATATGATATTAGTTGTGATATATTGTTTCCATGAGTGATATTTGTGTAGCTCGTTTCCATATTTTATGTGTTCACATGATATTATGTTTCTACTATATACTCATGATGACGTGACACACCTTACTTGTATATTTATTCAGTGACAAGTATTACCATTGAATTGGAGGTTGTGTTGGTGCTTGAGATAGGTGTACTATCATGTGGTTTACATCCCTTGGTGGGGGAGTGTGTGTGAGGATTGTGATGATGATGATGATAGACCTGAGCACAGAGTACGAGTCATGATAACCTGGAAGCCTGGCCTGAGGCAACATGATATGGGAATGATGGTCTGGTGGCCTAACCCGGGGGACATCAAGGCCAAGTGTCATGGCCCAAGGCATTACAGGAACATTATAGATTGCGAGCATGACCCGTGACATGAGTTTGGATTCCGAGCCTTGAGTTAGTCTATGACATGATGCCTTACCATTACTGAGAGATTGATTCCAAGTGTATTACTTGTCTATACTTGTAAGAACCCAGATATTCATTTCAGGTATGGATATTTATTTCAAGTTGTTATGAGGAAAAAGAAATAAATGGTAATTTTATATGTAAACATCATGTACTTATTATTACACACTATTTACCTGGGTACCATGTACAACCATGTACTGTCAGTGTAACAACCAAGTAAATGGCCATGTAGGTGACTTGACAGACCACGTGGGGGGGGGGGGGGGGTGGGTGGATGAGGCTAATACACGACGTGTATGTTTAATGAACACACCATTTAGTTTTATTTTTATTTGATATATCTGAGTGGGGTTGCGTCTTATGTTTAGAAACTATTTATTCTACCCGTGGTTCGTATAGGAGAGCGATGAAACAGCCGCAAACTTCGAACCCCTCCCAATTCTCCGTTCGACCTCTGATTGAGATGCCATCAGGTGCGTTGGAATCCCATTGGTGATTTCTCAATTCCTTTAGAGCCTTTACTCACAATTCCTCCTCCATCATGGGTTATTCAAGGATTAAATATTTTCACCTTTTTGTAGATCTATGCCATTTTAGGCCAATTCAAGGGCTAACATTCAAGAGTATTGATCGCATGACATCAAGGAAGGTGGTTTGTGCCATTGTTGATTTTATTTGGATTATATATGCTAAAAATTCCATATTACCACATTTGGGGTACTATGTGTTTAGATTTTAACCTGGTCTAATACCTGCTATGGTCTGATTGATTGATAATGGCTAATTACTTATGCTTAATGTTGTATACCTTGATTATGGGAAACCATGGGTGCATTTCCCTTGTTGAATATTTTCTGACCATTTGGTTTAGGATGTCTATTATTCTTGCCCTGTTTTCCATACCTGGTTTGTTAGGATGGAGTTACTGATTATATGAGATGCATGTGATATGCATTGTGAAAGTTTGACCAAGGAGAATTTGACTGTGAGAGCTTCCCAAGGTTGGGTCATTTATAAACAAATTGTTGTTATATTGACCCATAGGTATTGAATGTGATAGATTCTAGGTGTTCATATACCAGAGGGGTTAGACCATGATATCCTACCAGAGGGTCATTATTAATTTTTTTTTGTAATTTTGACCAAGGGGTATTGAATGTCTGAGATGCCCAGGTGGTCGTTTATAAATGATTAGTCTTATATGGTACAAAAAGGGCTAGAATATGAGAGATTTCTTAGAGGTTTTATATTTATTGAATTGAAAATATATTAGAACAGAGGGGTTATACTGTGAGAACTTTCCTAGAGGGTTTCTTATGAATGATTGAATGATTGTGATGAGTCTTCCAAGCCAAAGAACAGTCTTGGAATCAGTTTTTTATGATTATTTAGATGGTCTTCTGAGACATCTGTTTTTTTACTATCAAACCAAGGGATATAGATATTAGGCTAGATCCTGAGATTATATGATTCAGTATGAATACTAAATGTAAATTAATGTTATGGAAAACTATAGGATTGTTTACTTTCGAGTAATTCCTATTTTATTGCCTCATTTTGATTATTGCCTAATATATTTATTCTTTGATAGTTAGGCACATATATTTTGGTGGTTTACTACTAATATTCATCTCACATCCTATTTGGGTCATGTTTTTAGACCCAAAAATATTATATGGTTATAGTTATAGACAAGGGAAAGTGCCCTTATTCATCAGGCACTTGATTGTTGTTGGAGCTGGAGAGCATGGGACCAAGATGAGGCTTGCGATGTTGTTAGAGTTTACTAATTTTCTGTAATTTGATTTCAATATTGTATTTATAGCATTACGACTTTTTCGGATGCTTTCCTAGACACATGTTACATGCATCATTTATATATGCCCCGGTTGTTATATTTCTATCAGTCTTCCACGATTTACTTTTGTTGTATGGTATTACTACTTTTTCTATTGTTTAATATTTTCTTTCCACTATGTATACTCTGCCAATGAGGGCATAGTTTCCCCATTATCACACAATGGCCCACGATTCTAGTTGGAAGGCTCTGACATTTGGGGAAATTTTTTTGAGGTCATGTGACTAACCGGGTTCAGGGAACCTTTGGGCGGCACTCAGAACCAGGACGTTACAAAGTGGTATCATAATAGGTTTCTTTTCTACTTTTCCTTACTATTTTGAGAAAATATATTAGGATAGGAAGTAATAAGTAGTTGGTAATAAGCTGTGCCTGGGAGTAGCTAACCTGTGTATAGGGAAAATCCAAGTTCTCTCGAACATTTCAATTTTTTTTTGGTTTTTCAATTGTTACAATTGATTTGAATTAACCGTTGTGTGATTCACTTTTTTTGTGATATTATGATTTATATAATTGTGGTTCTATTTCTGTTGCAACCCAATGAGATGAGGGTATTCCATCTCATGCATCATATAGAAACCTGCTAGATATCACATGTCATACATTCTTGTCATGCCATTTAGGGTGCATTAACTGATTGCATGTTGTTGTGATTGATGTTGTGTTAGATATGAATGTTGTTGTGATAGATTCCATGATATAATCTCTTCTATTTTGATAGGGTATTGGTATATGTAATGTTTCATTTGGATGGATTCTAAGCTTTGGTCCCTGAGGTGTCATGAGACCTCTTGGATCGAAATTTGGTTGATAATGTTTGAACTTTAATTGAATTTTGTTAAGTTATGACATGATTAATGATGCTAAACATTGATTCGCGGGAATTATGGGCTTCCATAGGTTTGAAACTGTCATGACTTGGAAATTTTTTTAAAATTTTGGGGGTTCTATATATATTTTAGAGTCTTACTATCTGGAAACTCAAACAACATGACCTGTGATGTTATGAACACATGCCATGTGTTCTTCTATTCGAGAAGAGACAAATTTTCTTAAGTACACGTTGTGTACCATTTGTACACACTATGTAGTCTTTGAACATGTGAATTACTGTGTGAGAAAAGACACGAGGTTGATAAAATCTTGGTAGAACATGCCGTGTATGTGGAGTACACATTGTTCTGTAAGAGACCATTTATCTGACTGTGTGACTAATGACATGGGTGGATGAAATTCGGGTGGTACACGCTGTGTCTAGCTTGTGCATGCCGTGTGAAAATTGACCATGTATCCATCCATGTGACTAACGACATGGGTGGATGGAACTTATGTAGTACACACCGTGTCTAGTGTGCACATTCCGTGTAGTGTTACACTAGGTGAGAACTATGTAGTTCTAGCCATGTAGAAGAACCAGGACAGGAGGAAAAATTCAAGTGAATGTTGGGTTGTAGGATGAACACACTGTGTATAGGGGGTGTTACATGACCAGGATGGCAGAGGTACATGCCCATTTTACGGATTAAAGGTAACATACCGTGTAGTGGTTCTACATGTTGTGTAACATTCTTTTGTAAAACATGAATGTTTTCTTCTCTTGTTCATTTCTTTCACCTATAAGTTAAAGTCCTTGATAATATTGTACTGAGGTGTTCACTTGACCTTGCAGAGTCATGCCACCAAGACGTCCTCTAGTTGTATGCCAGGTACAAGGTGATGATCAGACACTAGAAATATTAGATCAGGGACTACCAACAAATCCTCCCATCATGCCCATTTTGGCACCGGCTGTTATACCAGACATAGGTGCTGATGCACAGTTCTATGAAGGGTTTTTGAGGATGATGCAGACTTTTCAGGGAGCACCATATCCTTCCCCAACTATGGAAGAGTTGACTTAGGTGTTCCAGTAGCAGGATCCTCACACGCTTTCTGGGGATGGAGGACCACAAGCTGTAGATTCATGGTTCAAGGCTATGATTTCTATCGTTGAACATCTAGAGACATCTCTTGAGAAGAGGGTGAAGCTTGAGATGTACATATTACGTGATTTTTCAAAGATATGGTGGGATGTTATATCAAAATCATGGAATCATCGAGATATGTCTTGGGAGGAGTTTCATAGGACCTTTTATAATTACTTCTACGCCGAGACATTGAGGGCCGATCGAGCCTGGAAGTTCATGCATTTGGAATAGGGTGCTCTTTCGGTGATGGATTACTCCTCTTGTTTTACTGATCATCAAAGCTTCCCACCTATTTTGGGAGGTTATGAGTTATCTTTGGCTATAAAATTTTAGTATGGTCTTAGGTATGACATCTGATCACATGTGAATGTTTTCAGGCCGACTTCAGTGACTACTATAGTAAGTCAGGCGCTGATTACTGAGCACAATCTGAGGGAGTTGAGAGCTGCAAGCTAATAAATTTTGGAATCAAGGGCTGGTACTCCTTTGATAGATAGAAAGAAGTGCCATAGGGATCTTTCATGCGATGTATCTTTAGGTAGCCGGGTGGTATGCTACCAGTGTAGAAAGAGTGGGCATATGAGACCACATTGCCCGAAGGACCCGACCGAGTGCCGATCTTGTGGAAATATGGTCCATATTCAGCATTTTTTATAAATGTTCTCACCAACAGCAAGTGATAGGGGATCTATTATGACTCCACATTCAAGAGAAAGACCACCAGTTTCTCATCAGTTAGGGAATTGGAGTTCTTCAGTCCATTCAGGAC
Source organism: Viscum album (assembly GCA_963277665.1). Classification (NCBI taxonomy): domain Eukaryota; kingdom Viridiplantae; phylum Streptophyta; class Magnoliopsida; order Santalales; family Viscaceae; genus Viscum; species Viscum album. The sequence goes on along the minus strand of OY728127.1, from coordinate 1,223,716,974 downwards.
GAGGAGGTGGTCATGCAAATGGGAGCCAGACAATAGGTTTTCAATGAAAACTGATTGGATCAGCTCAGGGTAGTTAGGTAGGGTTTCAGGACTGTGGTACAAGTCATACTTTTGAAATTGATCAGACCCAGTAGGAGGAGGATCCAAGACCCTATACAATTAGAGGTACAATTTTAGTTTCCTCAGTTTTATCTTCTTCTCATTTTGATATAGGGGTTCCCATAGTATTATATCTGTTGCCATTGTGGAGAGCCTTGGGCTCTGTATCTTTACTTTTGAGGATATTATGATGCTATAAAATCTATTGAGGATTAGGAAGGCTAGTGTATTTCAGTGTAAGGAGTGCCCTCTTGAGGTTGGTGGGTGGCACTTTTTATGGGACCTCTATGTCTTAGAGATGATCAACTTCGATGTCATTATTAGAATGGACTAGTTGATCTCTTCCCAAGCCTTTGTTGACTGTTATCACTACAACGTGAGTTTCAAGTCACCAGAGGGCATATCTTTTCTATATAAGGGTGAATGGGATGTCCAGGTGAGAAGAGTTGGACCCAAGCATCATGGGTTGGGAGGAATTACAGACCATATTTCTAGTTTATATATGGATGACCAGAGGAATTCATAGATGGACTTTCCACCAGTGGTGGATCGTTTTAGAGATGTCTCCCTAGATAAATTTTATAGTTTTCTTCTGGAACGAGAGGTGTATTTATCTATTGAGATTGTTCCAAGAGTGTCACTAGTGTCTATTTCTCCTTATAGAATGGATACACCAGAATTATAGGATCTCAATAAGAAGTTATAGTTGTAGTTTTATCCGAACCAGTATAGCTCCTTGGGGTTATCTAGTCCTTTTTTATGAATAAAGTAGGCAATAACCTCAGAATTTGTTTGGATTATCAGAAGATGAACCAGTTTATGGCCAAGAATAGATATCCATTTCCGAGGATTGATGAAATATTTGATTAACTTTGAGGAGCCCAGGTGTTTTGGAAGATTGAATTTAGATCCAGTTATCATCATTTGCATGTTAAACCATCAGATATAACTCTTATAGATTTTTGGAGTAGGTTTGGTCTATACGAGTATCTGGTTATGCTGTTCGGTCTAACGAACACACTGGCGTTTTCATGGCACTGATGAACCGAGTGTTCTATCCTTACTTAGATTATTTTGTGGTAGTCTTTGTGGAAGATATCTTGGTGTACTCTCACACTCAACATGACCATGCCATCCATCTTGAGATCCTATTGAGTACACTGAGAGAGCATCAATTATATTCTATACTCTTAAAATGAAACTTGAATGGACCAAATTTATTTCTTGGGTCATGTCATCTTGGAGAAAGGAGTGTCAATAGACCTTGAGAAAGTGAGAGCAGTAGTTTCTTTGGAGCATTCGAAGAACATCATTGAGGTATAAATTTTTCTAGGGCTAGCTGGTTACCATAGATGCTTTATTCAGAACATTTCATGCTTAGAAGCACCCCTATTGGGCCTGATTAAGAAGGGTGAGAAGTACTTGTGGACAAATTCCTACGATTCAACCTTTTCAAGAGATGAAAAGGAGATTGAATTCAGCACTGATACTAATTTTTCCAGAGTTGGGAAAGAGTTACACCATTTACTGAAATTAATCAAGTATCGAGCTGAGAGTAGTGCTTATGCAGTGGGAAAGAGTCATTACATATGGGTCTTGGCAATTGAGGTCACACGAGAGGAATTAACTGATGCATGATCTCGAGTTAGCTGCAGTTGTGCATGCTTTACGCTATTAGAGACATTATCTTTTGGGAGAATATTTTGTGGTATACACTGACCACAAAAGTATCAAGTATATCTTTACTTAGCGTGATCTGAATTTGATACAGTAAAGGTGGGTTGAGTACCTTCAGTATTTTGACTTTGAAATTGCCTATACGACTAGGAAAGGAAACATAGTGGATGATGCGTTGAGTAGGAGGACTCTAATACAGGCAGTTCAGAAGGCCAGAAGTGAGTGGCAGCTTATAGCTATGTTCACTGAGATGTATTTGGAGGTGCATGAAAAATAGGGGAAGACGTTTCTTTCTTCTATAGCTACTACCTCTACTCTATTGGAATGAGTGAGAATGAGGCATATATCAGATTCTAAATGCCTAGTCCTATGGGAGAGTGTGTCATGCGAGGACCCTACTCCTGGGTAGACTATATGTGATAATAAGGTCTTGTGTTTTTATGAATGTGTATGGGTGTCAGCAGAAACACGTGAGGAGATGTTGTGAGATTTTCATTCCTCAATTTGAGCAGTTCATCCTGGTGTCACCAAGATGTATTGAGATTTACATCATCAGTAATGGTGTCCAGGTATGAAGAGGGATGTTACTAGATTTGTTATGAGATGTTCCACCTGTCAGCATGTGAAGGTGGATAATCAGTGACTAGTTGGGATTTTACAACAGTTACCCATTCTTGAGTGGAAGTGGAATGATGTCGTGATGAATTTTTGTGACAAGTTTACTGAGGTCACCTCGAGGGAATGATATTGTTTGGATTGTTATCGAAAGGCTCATGAAGGTTGGAAACTTCTTCCAATTAAATAAACCTTCAGTGTTGATGATCTTGGAAGGTTATACATTCAAGATATTGTACATTTGAATGGGGTTCCACACTATATAGTTTAATACAGGGACGTCCGGGTTACTTCTCGTTTATGGAATGGACTACAAAGGAATTTGGGTACACAAGTACTTCTTATCACAACTTACCATCCCCCGACATATGGCTAGTCCAAGTGCATGATTCATGTTTTGGAGTCCATGATTTGATCATGAATCATGGATTTTGGGGGTTCTTGGGAGAGACACATACCCCTAGTGGAGTTGTCCTACAATAATAGTTTCCAAGAAATGAATCATATGGAACCTTATGAGGATTTGTACAGTAGTCCATGCTGATAATTCCTATATTTCCTAGAGTTAGGAGGGGCAGCTATGTTGGGACCTTGTCTTGTCTAGGAGACCACAGAGTAGGTGGAGTTGATTCAAAAGAGGATGGCTACTGCACAATCTCGACAGAAATCTTATGATGATCAACAGAGATGACCCTTGGATTTCGCGGTCAGAGACTTGGTTTTCTTATTTGTCACACTGAGGTTGGGACACAGGAGGATTGGGAGATAAGGGAAAATTTCAGAGAGATACATTGGGCCATTTGAGGTTTTGGAGAGAGTTAGTCCGGTTGACTATTGGTTGCTGTTACCTCAGAGGTACCGAGCTATGCACAATATATTTCATGTTTCTCAGCTACATCATTACATTTCAGACCCTTATCATGTTTTTCAACCCAATTAGGTTGAGTTAGAGGTGGATGCATCCTTTGAGGAGAACCCTATTCGGATTGTGGATTGCAGCATGAAGGTTCTCCATGGCCGGTATATTCCTCTAGTACAGGTGCTATGATAGCATAGGTGAGTACATGAAGAGACTTGGTAGAAGGAGGCTGGCGTATGATCACAGTTTCCAGAGTTATTTGAAGTTTCTTCTTCACCACCCTTGGAATGGAAATTTGGGGATGAATTTCTTTAAGGGGGAAGTTTGTAAGAACCAATAACTTCATTTCAGTTATGGATCTTTATTTTCTGTTATTATGAGGAAAAATAAAGAAATGAGAATATTATATGTACATGCTATGTAATTATTTGTACACTCTGTGTACCCTGGTATTGTGTACAACCACATAATGGCCGTGTAATGACCGATTACATGGTCATGTAGGTGACCTGGCAGACTGATTAAGGTGGTGGCCAGATGAGGATACTACATGACGTGTACGTTTAATGAACACACCATGTAGTTTTATTTTTATTTGATATATCATAGAGGGGTTTCATCTTATGTCTAGAAACCATTTCTTCTACTTGTGGTTCATATAGGAGAGTGAAAAAATGACTACAAACTTTGAACCCCTCTCGATTCTCCATCCGACCTCCGATTGGGACGCCATCAAGTGCATTAGAATCCCACCGATGAGTTATCAATTACTATTGAGGATTTATTCCTGATTCCTCCTCTTTTAGGGGTTATTCAAGGTTGAAATATTTTTACTTTTTTGTAGATCTACACCATTTTAGGCTGATTCAAGGGATTACGTTTAAGAGTATTGATCATATGACATCAAGGTAGGTGGTTTGTGCCTTTTATTGTGCTAAAAGTTCCATATAACCAAATTTTTGGTATTGCGTTTTTGAATTTTAACCTTTTCTAACACCTGCTATGGTTTGATTGATTGATAATGGGTAATTACTTATGCTTAAGGTTGTATACCTTGATTATGGTACACCATGGGTGTGTTTCCCCTCTTGACTATTTTCTAACTATTTGATTTAGGATTCATGTTAGGCTTTCCTTGTTTTCAATACCACGTTTTTTAGGATGATGTTACTAATTATATGATATGCTTGTGATACACATTGTGAAAGTTTGACCAAGGGGAATTTAACAGCAAGAGCTTCCTGAGGTAGGGTCTATTATAAATGAATTGTTGTTATGTTGACCCAGAGGTATTGATTGCGATAAATACTAGGTGTTCATAGAACAGAGGGGTTAGACCATGAGAGGTAGTTAGTGGGTCGTTATTAAATGAATTGTTATAATTTTGACCAAGGGTTATTGACCGTGTGAGCAGCCCAGGTGGTTGTTTGTAAATGAGTAGTGCTATGTGGGACCAAAGGGGTTAGAATGTGAGAGATTTCCCAAAGGTTTATTATTTATTAAATTGATTATATGTTAGACCAGAGGGGTTAGACTACGAGAACATTCCTAGAGGGTTGCTTATGAATGATTGAATGATTGTGATGAGTCACCCAAGCCAAAGCACAAGCTTGGACTCAGTTTTTAATGATTATTTATATGGTATTCTGAGACATCTATTTTATTACTATTTCACAGGGGGATATAGAGCTTCGACTAGATCCTGATATTACTTAATTCCAGTATTAATATTATATGTAAATGGATGTAATGGAAAACTGTAGGATTATTTACTTTTGAGTACTTCCTATTTTATTGCCTCATTTTGCTTATTGCCTACTATATTTATTCTCTAATAGTTAGGAACAAATATTTTGATGATTTCCTACTAGTATTCATCTCAAATCCTATTTGGCTCATGTTTTTGGACCCAAAAGGATTATATGGTTACAGGTATAGACAAGGGAAAGTGCCCTTATTCACCAGGTACTTGATTGCTGTTGGAGATGGAGAGCATGAGACCAAGATGAGGCTTGAGATACTGATGGAGTTTACTTATTTTATGTACTTTTGTTTCAATATTGTATTTCTAGAATTGTGGCTTGTTTGGATGATTTCTAAGACACATTTTACATACATCATTTATATATTCCCCAGTTGTAATATTTCTATCAGTCTTCCACTGTTTAATTTTGTTGTATGGTATTACTACCTTTTCTATTGTTTACAATTTACTTTACTCTTTGTATACTCTTCTAATGAGGGCATAGTTTCCCCATTATCACACTGTGGCCCTCAGTTGTAGTCGAAAGCCTCTGGCATTTGGGGAAATTCTCTTGAGGTCATGTGACCAACCGGGTTCGGGGCACCTTTTGGCGGCACTGAGAACCTGGACATTACAAAGAGGTATCATAACAGGTTTCTTTTATGCTTTTCCTTACTATTTAGAGCCAATATATTGGGATATGAAGGAATAGGTAGTTGTTAATAATATGTGCCTAGGAGTAGCTAACCCGCGTATAGGGAAAACCCAAGTTTTCTCAAACATTTCAATTTTTCTAGTTTGTAATTGTTACAGTTGATTTGATTTAACTGTTTCATGATTCACTTGTTTTGTGCTGTTACTATTTATATCATTGTGGTTCTATTTCTATTGCAACCCAATGAGATGAGAGTATTCCATCTCATGCATCATATAGAAACCTGCTAAATATCACATGTCATACATTCTTGTCATTCCATTTAAGGTGCATTAACTGATTGCATGTTTTTGTGATCGATGTTGTGTTAGATATGCATGCTGTTGTGATAGATTCCATGACAGAATCCCTACTATTTTGATAGGTTAATGGTATATTTAATGTTTCATTTGTATAGATGCCAAGATTTGGTCACTGAGGTGTCACAGAACCTCTTGGATCAGAATTTGGTTGATCATGATTGAACTTTAATTAGATTATGTTAAGTTATGACATGATTAAGGATGAAAAACTTTGATTTGTGGGAAGTATGGGCATCCAAAGGTTGGAAATTGTCATGACTTGGACAAAATTTTAAGATTTTGGGGGTTCTATAGATTTTTTAGAGTCTTACTGTCTGGAAACCCAAACAACATGACGTGTGATGTTATGAACACACACTATGTCTTCTTCTGTTATGGAAGAGACAACTTTTCTTATGTACATGTCGTGTACCATCTATACACACTGTGTAGTCTTTGAAAGTGTGAATGACTGTGTGAGCAGAGACACGAGGTTGGTAAAAGCTTGGTAGAACATGTCGTGTATGGGGAGTACACATTGTACTGTAAGAGACCATGTATCTGACCGTGTTACTAATGACACAGGTGGATGAAATTCTAGTGGTACACGCTGTGTCTAGATTGTACATGCTATGTAGAAATTGACTATGTATCCATCCATGCGACTAATGACATGGGTGGATGGAACATAAGTAGTATATTCCCTGTCTAGGGTGCACATTCCATGTAGTGTTACACCAGGAGAGAACAGTGTAGTTCTAGCCATGTAGAAGAACTAGGGTAGGAGGGAAAATTCAAGTACACACCATGTCACAAGATGAACACACCGTGTGTATGGGGTGTTACACGACCAGGTTGGAAAAGGTATATTCCTATGTTACGACTTAAAGGGAACACACCGTGTAGTGGTTCTACATGATGTGTAACCTTATTTTTTAAAACATGAATGTTTTCTTCTCCTATTAATTTCATTCACTTCTAAGTTGAAGTCCATGATAATCTTGTACTAAGGTGTGTGATTGAACTTGCAGAGTCATTCCACCAAGATGTCCTCTAGTTGTATTCTAGGTACAGTGCGATGATCAGACACTATAAATGTTAGATCAGGGACTACCAGTAGATCCTCCCATCGTGCCCATTTTGGAACCCGCTATTATACCAGAAACAGGTGCTGATGCACAGTTCTGTGAAGGATTTTTGGAGATGATGCAGAATTTTCACGGAGCTCTACATCCTGACCCAACTATGGTGGAGTTGATGCAAGTGTTCCTGTAGAATCATCCTCACATGCTTTCAGGGGATGGAGGACCACATTCTGTAAATTAATGGTTTGAGGCCATGATTTCTATCTTTGAGCATCTGGAGACACCTCTTGAGAGGAGACTGAATCTTGTAATGTACATGTTACATGATTCTTCCAAGAGATGGTGGGATGTTATCGCACAAGTAGGGTATCATTGAGATATGTCTTGGGAAGAGTTTCAGAGGACCTTCTATGATTACTTCTACCCCGAGACGTTGAGGGCCGATAGATCCCAGGATTTTATGCATTTGGAGCAGGATGCTCTTTCAGTGATGGATTACTCATCTTGTTTTATAGATCCCCAGTGCTTCGCACCTGTTTTTGGAGGTGATGAGTTATATTTTTCTAGGAAATTTGAGAATGGTCTTATGTATGACATCCGATCATAGGTGAATGCTTTCAGGCTGACTTAGGTGACTACTATAGTAAACCAGGCACTAATTACTGTGCACAATCTGAGGGAGTTGGGAGTTGCAAGCCAAGGAATTTTAACATCAAGGGTCGGTACTCCTTCGATAGATAGCAGGAAGTTCCACATGGATCCTTCATGTGATGTTTCTTCAGGTAGTCAGGTGGTATGATACCAGCGCAGAAAGAGTGGGTATACGAGACCACATTGCCCGAAGGACCCAGTCGAGTGCCAATCTTGGGGAAAGATGGTCTATATTCAACATTTTTTTCTAGATGTTCTCACTAGTATAGAGTGATAAGGGATCTATTATGACTCTACATTCAAAAGAAGGACCACCCATTTCTCATCAGTTAGGGAACTAGAGTTCGTCAGGTCATTCAGGCTGAGGAGGTGGTCATGGCCATAGGATCCAAACAATAGGTTTTCAGCGACAACATATTGGATCAGCTCAGGGTAGTTGGGAAGGGTTGTAGGGCCACAATACATTTTATAATTTTGCAGTGGAGCAGACCCAGTAGGAGGAGGATCCAAGACCCTCTACTGTTAGAGGTACGATTTTAGTTTCCTCAGTTTTAGCTGCTTATCTTTTTGATATAGGGGTTCCCATTATTTTATATCTGTTTCTGTTATAGAGATATTTGGGCTCTGTATCTTTACTTCTGAGGATATTATGATGCTAGAAATTATGTTGGGGACTAGGACGACTAGTGTACATCAATGCAAGGAGTTTCCTCTTGAGGTTGGTGGGTGTCACTTTTTATGGGACCTCTATGACCTAGATATGAAAGACTTTGATGTTATTCTTAGAATGTACTAATTGATCTCTTTCCAGGCCTTCACTGACTGCTATCGATGTAGGGTGAGTTTCACGTCACCAGAGGGTAGATCATTACTACATAATGGTGAATGGGATGTCTAGGTGAGAAGAGTTGGACCCAAGCATCATGGGTTGGGAGGAATTACATCCCATATTTCTAGTTTATATATGGATGACCAGGGGACTTCATAGATGGACTATCCTCCAATGGTGGATTATTTAAGAGATGTCTCCCTAGAAAAATTTTATAATTTACCACTAGAGCGAGAGGTGGATTTCTATATTAAGATTGTTCTAGGAGTGGCACCGGTTTCTATTCCTCCTTATAGAATGGCTACACCAGAATTATAGGAGATCAATAAGAAGTTAGAAGAGTTGAATTTTCATCCAAACTAGTACTTTTTATTGGGGTTCTCCGGTCTTTTTTGTGAATAAAGCATACAATAACCTCAGAATTTGTGTGGATTATCAGAAGATAAACTAGTTGATGACCAAGAATCAATATCCCTTGTCGAGGATTGATGACCTATTTGATAAACTTCTAGGAGCCCGGGTATTTTCGATGATTGGCTTGAGATCCAGTTATCATCAGTTGAATTTTATAACATCAGATATACCTCTTATAGCCTTTTGGAGTAGTTATGGTCTATACGAGTATTTGGTTATCTCGTTCGGTTTTAAGAACACGCTGGCAATTTTCATGGCACTGATGAACCATGAGCTCTATCCTTACATGGATTCTTTTGTTGTAGTATTTGTGGAAGATATCTTGGTGTACTCTCACAATCAACATGACCATGCCATCCATCTTGAGATCATATTGAGTACACTGAGATAACATCAATTATATTTTATTCTCTCAAAATGACACTTGGTTGGACAAAATTTATTTCTTGGGTCATATCATCTCGGATATAGGAGTGTCAGTAGACCTTGAGAAAGTGAGACCAATAGTTTCTTGGGAGAATTCGAAGAACATATTTGAGGTACAAATTTTACTAGGGCTGGCTGGTTACCACAAATGCATTATTCAAGACTTTTCATGCTTAACAACACCACTAATAGGACTGACTAAGAAGGGTGACAAGTACTTGAAGACAGATTCCTACGATTCAACCTTTCAAGAGATGAAAAGGATATTGACTTCAATATCGATACTGATTTTTATGGATTTGGGAAAGAGTTACACTATTTACTGCGATGCATCAAGTATCGGGTTGGGAGTAGTGCTTATGCAGGGAGAAGGAGTCATTGCATATGTGTATCAGTAGTTGAGGTCACACAAGAGGAATTAACTGACACATGATCTCGAGTTAGCTACAGTTGTTCATGCTTTATGCTATTGGAGACATTATCTTTTGGGAGAGTATTTTTTGGTATACACTGACCACAAAATTATCAAGTATATCTTTACTCAGTGTGTTCTGAATTTGATACAGTGAAGGTGGGTTGAGTACCTTTAGTATTTTGAATTTAAACTTTCCTATATTCCTAGGAAAGGAAATATAGTGGTTGATGCGTTGAGCAGGAGGACTCAGATATAGGCACTTCAGGAGTCCAGTAGTGAGTGGCAGCTTATGGATATGTTCTCTGAGATGCATTTGGAGGTTCATGATAGGCCGAAGAAGAAGCTTCTTTCTTCAATATCTATTACCTCTACTCTACTAGAATGATTACGAATGAGGCATCTATTATATTCTGAAGGCCTAGTCCTATGGGAGAGTGTGTAAGGAGAGGGCCCTACTCTAGGGTGAATCATAGGTGATGATGAGGTCTTGTGTTTTCATGAATGCATATGGGTGTCAAAAGAAATATTTGAGGAGCGATTGTGAGATTTTAATTCCTCGATTTGGGAAGTTCATCCTGGAGTCACCGAGATGTATTGAGATTTACATCGTCAGTATTACTGGCTAGGTATGAAGAGGGTTGTTGTGGGTTTTGTTATGAGATGTTCCACTTGTCAGCAGGTGAAGGTGGATCATCAGCGACTGGTACTGATTTTATAGCAGTTACCCATTCTCAAGTGGAAGTGGAATTATGTCACGATGGATTTTGTGATAGGTTTATCGAGGTCACCTTGAGGGAATGATGCAGTTTGGATTGTTGTCAAAGGGCTCAAGAAGGATTCACACTTCCTGCAAATTAAATAACCCTTTAGTGTTGATGATCTTGGAAGGTTATACATTTGAGAGATTTTAGGTTTTCATGGGGTTATTACTCTATCATTTAAGACAGGGATGCTCGATTTACATCTCATGTATGGCATGGACTACAGAGGGATTTGGGTACATAAGTACTTCTAAGTACAACTTACCAACCTCAGACAGATAGCCATTCTGAGTGCACGATTTAGGTTTTGGAGTGCATGCTTTGAGCATGCATCTTGGATTTTGGGGGTTCTTGGGAGAGAGAAAAACCCCTAGTGGAGTTTTCGTACAATAATAGTTTTCATGAAATGATTCAGATGGGACCTCATGAGGATTTTTATGGTTGGCCTTGCTGATCACCCCTATGTTTCCTAGAGGTAGGAGAGGTAGCTATGCTGGGACCTTGTCTTGTCCAAGAGACCATAGAGCATGTGGAGTTGATTCGGAAGAGGATGGATACAACAAAATCTTTCCAGAAAACTTATGATGATCAACAGAGATGACCCTGGGAGTTTGAGGTCAAAGACTAGGTTTTCTTACGTATCACACCGAGGTTAGGACACAAGAGGATTAAAAGATAGCAGAAATTTCCCTAAGATATGTTGGACCATTTGAGGTTTTGGAAAGAATCAGGATGGTTTTCTATTGGTTGCAGTTATCTCAAAGGTACTGAGCTATGCATGATTTATTTAATTTTTTTCATCCATGACATTACATTTCATGCCCTTCTCATTTTTTTCAACTCGAGGATGTTGATTTGGCGGTGGATGTATCCTTGGAGAAGCAAAGTATTTGGATTTTGGATTGTAGCATGGAGGTTCTCCGTGGCCAGTATGTTCCTCTGGTATGGGTGCTATGGTAGCATAGGTGAGTACATGAAGAGACTTGGGAGAGGGAGGTTGGTGTACGATCAAAGTGGCCATATTTGTTTGAAGTTTCTTCTTCACCACCCTTGGAAGGGAAATTTGGGGGAAAATTGCTTTAAGGGGGGAAGTTTGTAAGAACCCAGAACTTCATTTTAGTTATGTATATTTATTTTGGGTTGTTTTAAGAAAAAATAAAGAAATGATAATTTTATATGTACAGTGCATGTAATTATATTACATGTCGTGTACCCTGGTATTGTGTATAGCCACGTACTGGCCGTGTAATGGCCGAGGACATGGTCGTGTAGGTGACCTGACAGACCGCTTAAGGTGGGGGCAGATGAGGCTACTACACAACGTGTATGTTTAATGAATACACCATGTAGTTTTATTTTTATTTGACACATCATATCGGGGTCGCATCTTATGTCTAGAAACCATTTCTTATACCCGTGGTTCATATAGGAGAGCAACAGAACAACTACAAACTTCAAACCCCTCCTAATTCTTCATATGACCTCCGATTGAGAAGTTCTTAGGTGCATTGGAATCCCACTGGTGAGTTCTTAATTCCTATACAGGGTTTCTTCCTGATTCCTCCTCTCTCATGGGTTATTCAAGGTTGAACTCTTTCTACTTTTTTGTAGATCTACACCATTTTAGGATGATTCAAGGGATGACATTCAAGAGTATTGATTGTAAGACATAAAGGTAGGTGGTTTGTTCCTTTAATTGATTGAATTTGGATTATATATGCTACAATTGCAATATACCCACATTTGGGGTATTGCGTGTTTGTATTTTAACCCTATCTAATACCTGATATAGTTTGATTGATTGATAATGGGTAATTACTTATGCTTAAGGTTGTATACCGTGATTATGTTACACCATGGGTGCATTTCCCTTGTCGACTATTTTTTGATGGTTTGGTTTAGGATTCATGTTAGGATTGCCTTGTTTTTAATACCAGGATTGTTAGGATGAAGTTATTGATTATATGAGATGCATGTAACACACATAGTGAAATTTTGACAAAGGGGAATTTGACTGTGAGAGATTCTGGACGTAGGGTCAATTATAAATGAATTGTTGTTATGTTGACCCATAGGTATTGAATGTCATAAATACCAGGTGTTCATAGACCATAGTGGTTAGACCGTGAGAGCTACCCAGTGGGTTATTATTAAATGAATTGTCGTAATTTTGACCAAGGGTTATTGACCGTGTGAATTTCCTAGGTTTTCATTTGTAAATGGTTAGTTCTATGTGGGACCAAAGGGGTTAGACTATGAGAGATTTACTAGAGCATTATTGCTTATTGAATTGACAACATGTTAGACCAGAGGGGTTATACTGCGAGAACTTTCCCAGAGGGTTTCTTACGAATGTCTGAATGATTGTGACAAGTTCTCCCAGTCAAAGCACATGCTTAGACTTGATTTATCATGATTATTTAGATGTTCTTCTGAGACATCTGTTTTGTTACTATTACAAAGGGGGATATATAACTTAGTATATATCCTGAGATTACATGATTCAAGGATGAATACTAAATGTAAATGAATGTAATGAAAAACTGTAGGATTGTTTACTTTTGAGTACTTCTTATTTTATTGCCTCATTTTGCTTATTGCTTACTATATTTATTCTTAGATAGTTAGGCACTGATCCTTTGGTGGTTTCTTACTGGGATTCATCTCACATTTTATTTGGGTCATGTTTTTTGATCCAAAAAGATTATATGGTTACAAGTATAGACAAGGGAAAGTGATCTTATTCATCAGGTACTTGATTGTTGTTGGAGCTGGAGAGTATGGGACCAAGATGAGGCTTCTGATGCTGTTGAAGTTTACTGATTTCCTGTACTTTGGTTTCAACATTTTATTTCTAGCATTTATACTTGTTTGGATGCTTTACTAGACACATGTGACATACATCATTTATATATGCCTCAGTTGTTATATTTCTATCAGTCCTCCACTGTTTACTTTTGTTGTATGGTATTACTGCTTTTACTATTGTTAACTATTTGATTTCCACTGTGTAAACTCTGCCAATGAAGGCATTGTTTCCCTATTTTCACATTGTGGCCCTCACTTCTAGTTGGAAGCCTCTGGAATTTGGGGAAATGATCTTGAGGTCATGTGACCAACTGAGGTTCAGGGCACCTTTGGGCAGCACCCAGAACCAGGGCATTACAAAGTGGCATCACAACATGTTTATTTTCTACTTTACCTTACTATTTGGAGCCAATATATTGGGATAGTATGGAATAGGTAGTTGGTGATAAGTTGTACCTGAGAGTTGCTAGCCCGTGTATAGGGAAAAGCCAAGTTACCTCGAACATTTCAATTTTTCTTGTATTTCAATTGTTACAGTTGATTTGATTTAACCATTGCGTGATTCACTTGTTTTGTGCTCTTATGATTTATATCATTATGGTTCTATTTCTGTTGCAACCCAATGAGATGAGGGTATTCCATCTCATGCATCATATAGAAACCTGCTAAAGGTCACATGTCTTATATTATTGTAATGCCATTTAGGGTACATTAAGTGATTCCATGTTGTTGTGATCGATGTTGTGTTAGATATGCATGTTGTTGTGATAGATTCCATGATATAATACCTACTATTCTGATAGGGTATTGGTATATGTAATGTTTCATTTGTATGGATGCCAATATTTGGTAATTGAGGTGTCACATGACCTCTTGGATCAGAATTTGATTGATCATGCTTGAACTTTAATTAAATTCTGTTAAGTTATGACATGATTAAGGAAGCCAAACTTTATTTCTTGGGAAGTATGGTCTTCCAAGGGTTAGACATTTTCATAACTTGGACGGAATTTTAAGATTTTGGGGGCTACATAGATTTTTTAGAGGCTTACTATCTAGAAAACCAGACAACAAGACGTGTGATGTTATGAACACACACCATGTGTTCTTCTGTTTTGGAAGAGACAACTTTTCTTAAGTACATTCCATGTACCATCTGTACACGCCGTGTAGTCTTTGACAGTGTGAATGACTGTGTGAGCAGAGACACATGGTTGATAAAAGCTTCATAGAACATGCCGTGTATGGGGATTACATGTTGTGCTGTAAGAGACCATGTATCCGACCGTGTGACTAATGGCATGTGTGGATGAAATTCAGGTGGTATACGTTGTGTCTATCTTGTACATGCCATGTGTAAATTTATCGTGTATCCATCTGTGTGACTAATGATATGGGTGGATGGAACTTAAGTAGTACACACCATTTATAGGGTTCACATGTTATGTAGTGTTAAACTAGGAGAGAACCATGTGGTTCTATCCATGTAGAAGAACTAGGGAAGGAGGGAAAATTCAAGTACACGCCATGTCGCAGGATGAACACGCCATGTGTAGGGGGTGTTACAAAACCAGGTTGGTAGAGGTACAAACCCATGTTACGACTTAAAGGGAACACACTATGTAGTTGTTCTACATGTTGTGTAACCTTCTTTTGTAAAACATGAATGTTTTCTTCTCATTTCCCTTTATTTAACTTCTATATTGAATTAATTGATAATCTTGTACTGAGGTGTGTGCTTAACCTTGCAGAGTCATGCCATCAAGACGTCCTCTAGTTGTATCCTAGGTACAGGGCAATGATCAGACACTAGAAATGTTAGATTAGGGACTACCAGCAGATCCTCCCGTTGTGCAGATTTTGGCACAGACTGTTATTCTAGAAATAGGTGCTGATTCACAGTTCTGTGAATGATTTTTGAGGATGATGTAGACTTTTTAGGGAGCACCGCATCCTGCCTCGACTATGGAGGAGTTGACACAAGTGTTTCTATAGCAGAATCCTCACACGCTTTCAGGGGATGGAGGACCAAAAGCTATAGATTCATGGTTGGAGGCCATGATTTTTATTTTTGAGCATATGTAGACACCTCCTGAGAGGAGGGTAAATATTGTGATGTACATTTTACATGATTATTTAAAGAGATAGTGGGATGTTATCTCACAAGTAGGGAATCATCGAGACATGTCTTGGGAAGAGTTTCAGAGGACCTTTTATGATTACTTCTACCCCAAGATGTTGAGGGCCGATCGATCCTGGGAGTTCATGCATTTGGAGTAGGGCGCTCATTCAGTGATGGATTACTCCTCTCATTTTACAGATCTTCTAGCACTTCACACCTATTTTGGGAGTTGATGAGTTATCTTTCTCTAGGAAATATGAGTATGGTATTAGGTATGACATCCGATCATAGGTGAATGTTTTTTGGCTAACTTCGGTGACTGCTATAGTAAATTATGCACTGATTACTGAGCACAATCTGAGGGAGTTGGGAGCTGAAAGCCAAGGAATTTCAGCATCAAGGGCTGGTACTCCTTTGAAAAATAGCAGGAAGTTCCATATGGATCTTTCATGCAATGTTTCTTTAGGTATCCAGGTGGTATGCTACTAGTGGAGAACGAGTGGGAATATGAGACCACACTGCCCGGAGGACCCAGTCGAGTGCCGATCTTGTAGAAAGATGGGCCATATTCAGTGTTTTTCTAGATGTTCTCCCCATCAGTGAGTGATAGGGGATCTGTTATGCCTCCAAATTTTGAAGAAGGACCACCAATTTCTCATTTGTCAGAGAACTGGAGTTTGTGAGGCCATTCAGGTCGAGGTGGTGGTTATGGCCATCAGAGCGAGACAATAGGTTTTCAGTGACAACAGATTAGATTAGCTTAGGGTAGCTAGGCAGGGTTTCTTGGCTGTGGTACATGTTATACTTTTTTAGTGGACCAGACCCAATAGGAGGAGGATCTAGGACCCTCTACAGTTAGAGGTACGATTTTAGTTTTCTCAGTCTTAGATTCTTCTCTTTTTGATATAGGTGGTTCCCATAGTTTTATATCTGTTACCATTGTGGAGATCCTTGGGCTTTGTATCTTTACTTCTGAGGATATTATGAAACTAGAGAGTCTATTAGGGAATTGGACGTCTAGTGTACATCAGTACAAGGAGTTCCCTATTGAGGTTGGTGGGTGTCACTTTTTATGGGACCTATATGTCTTAGAGATGACCGACTTTGATGTCATTTTCAAAATGGACTAGTTTATCTCTTTCTAGGCGTTTATTGACTGCTATTTCCGCAAGGTGAGTTTCACATCACCAGAGGGCACATATTTTCTACATAAGGGTGAATGGGATTTCCAGGAAAGGAGAGTTGGACCCAAGCATCATGGGTTGAGAGGAATTACATCCCAGATTGCTATTTTATATCTGGATGACCAGGGGAATCCATAGATGGACTTTCCTCCAGTGTTGGATCATTTTAGAGATGTCTCCCTAGATAAATTTTAAAGTTTACCTCTAGAGAGAGAGAGGTGGATTTCTCTATTGAGATTTTCCCAAGAGTGGCACTAGTGCCAATTCCTCCTTATAGGATGGATACACTAGAATTATAGGAGCTCAGTAAGAAGTTAGAAGAGTTTTAGTTTCATCCAACCCAGTACTTCTCCTTGGGGTTCTCCAGTCCTTTTTGTGAAGAAAGCAGATGGAACCCTCAGACTTTGTGTGGATTATCGGAAGCTGAACCAGTTGATGACCAAGAATTGATATCCCTTGCCGAGGATTGATGACCTATTTGATCAACTTTGAAGATCCCAGGTGTTCTCAAAGATTTACTTGAGATCCAATTATCATCATTTTCATGTTAGACCATCAGATATACTTCTTATATCCTTTCAGAGTAGGTATGGTCTATAAAATTATTTGGTTATGTCATTCGGTCTCACGAATGAGCTGGTGGTTTTCATGGAACTAATGAACTGAGTGTTCCATCCTTACTTGTATTCTTTTGTGGTAGTCTTCTTAGAAGATATCTTGATGTACTATCACACTCAACATGACCATTCCATCCATATTGAGATCATATTGAGTAAACTGAGAGAACATCACTTATATTCTAAGCTCTCAAAATGCCACTTGGATGGACCAAATTCACTTCTTGGGTCATTTCAACTCAGAGACTATAGTGTCAGTAGACCCAAGGAAAGTGAGAGCAGTAGTTTCTTGGGAGAATTAAAAGAATATCTTTGAGGTAAAGAGTTTTCTGGGGATAGATGGTTACTATAGACACTTTATTCAGAACTTTTTATGCTTAGAAGCACCACTGATGGGAATGACTAAGAAGGGTGCGAAGTACTTGTGGAAAGATTCCTATGATTTATCCTTTCATGAGATGAAAATGAGATTTTCATCAGCACCAATACTTATTTTTTCGATGATGGGAAAGAGTTACACCATTTACTATGATGAATCAAGTATTGGGTTGGGAGAAGTGCTCATGCCGGGGAAGGGGTCATTGTGTATGGGTCTCGACAGTTGAGGTCAAACAAGAGGAATTACTCGACACATGATCTCGAGTTATCTATAGTTGCTCATGCTTTATGCTATTGGTGACAATATCTTTTGGGAGAGTATTTTGTGGTATACACGGACCAAAAAAGACTCATGTATATCTTTACTCAGCATGATATGAATTTGATATAGTGAAGGTGGGTTGAGTACCTTCAGTCTTTTGACTTTAAAATTGCCTATATGCCTGGGAAAGGCAACACAGTGGCAGATGCGTTAAGTAAGAGGACTTAGATACAGGCAGTTCAGGAGGCTAGCATTGAGTGACAGCTTATGGCTATGTTTTCTAAGATGTATTTTGAGGTACATGAAAGACTGATGAAGACATTTCTTTCTTCTATAGTTGTTACCTCTACTCTACTATAATGAGTGCGAATGAGGAAACTATCAGATTCTGAAGGCCTAGTCCTATGGGAGAGTGTGTTAGGAGAGGACCCTACTCCTGGGTGGATTATATGTGACGATTAGGTCTTTTGTTTCCATAAATGCATATGGGTGTGAGTAGAAATATGTGAGGAGATGTTGTGAGATTTTCATTCCTCAGTTTGGGCAGTTCATCCTGGTGTTTCCAATATGTATCGAGATTTACATAGTCAGTATTGGTGGCCAAGTATGAAGAGGAATGTTGATGTTTTTTATGAGATGTTCCATCTATCAGTAGGTGAAGGAGGATCATCAATGACCAGTAGGGATTTTACAGCAGTTATCTATTCTTGAGTGGAAGTGGAATGATGTCACGATGGATTTTGTGACAGGTTTACTGAGGTCACCTCAAGGGAATGATGCAGTTTGGATTGTTATCGAAAAGCTCACGATGGTTGCACACTTCTTTCCAATTAAAGAAACCTTCAGTGTTGATGATCTTGGAAGGTTATACATTCAGGATATTGTACGTTTTCATGGGGTTCCAAACTCTATCATTTCAGACAGGGATGACTGGTTTAATTCTCATTTATGGAATAGAATATAGAGGGATTTGGGTACACATGTACTTCTGAGTACAACTTACCATCCCCAGATAGATGGTCAGTCCGATTACACGATTCAGATTTTGGATTCTATGATTTGAGAATGCATCCTGGATTTTGGGGGTTCTTGGGAGAGACACATACCCCTAGTAAAGTTTTCCTACAAAAATAGTTTTCAAGAAATGATTTAGATGGAACATTATGAGGCTTTGAACGGTAGGCCATGCCGATCACGCATATGTTTCTTGGAGGTAGGAGAGGTAGTATTTCTCGGACCATGTCTTGTCCCGGAGACCACATAGCTAGTGGAGTTGATTCAGAAGTGGATGGATACTATAAAATATCTCCAGAAATCTTATACTAATCAATGGAGATGACCCTTAGAGTTTGAGGTCAGAGACTAGGTTTTCTTACGTGTCACACCAAGGATGGGAGAAATGAGGATTGGGAGACAGGGGAAACTTTCACCGAGATAGGTTGGGCCATTTGAGTTTTTGGAGAGAGTTAGTCCAGTTTCCTATTGGTTTTAGTTATCTTAGAGGTACCGATCTATGCATGACATATTTCATGTTTCTCAGCTACAACATTAATTTTCAGACCCTTATCATGTTTTTCAACCCAAGGAGGTTGAGTTGGAGGTGGATGCATCCTTCGAGGAGCACCCTATTTGGATTTTGGATTACAACATGAAGGTTCTCCATGGATAGTTTATTCATCTAGTATGGGTGCTATGGTAGCACAAGTTAATACATAAAGAAACTTGGGAGGGGGAGGCTGGTGTATGATCACAGTGGCCAGATTTGTTTGAAGTTTCTTCTTCACCACCCTTGGAAGGGAAATTTGGGGATGAATTGCTTTACGGGGGGGAAATTTTTAATAACCTAGAACTTCATTTTAACTATGGATCTTTATTTTTGGTTGTTTTGTGAAAAAATAAATAAATTATAATTTTCTATGTACACGCCGTGTAATTATTAGTACACGCCATGTACCCTGGTATTGTGTACAACCACGTACTAGCCTTGTAATGGTTGAGTACATGGTCATGTAGGTGACTTGGCTGACCGCTTAAGGCAGGGGCTAGATGAGGCTACTACACAACGTGTACATTTAATTAATACACAATGTAGTTTTCTTTTTATTTGATATATCAGAGAAGGGTCACGTCTTATGTCTAGGAACCATTTCTTCTACCCATGGTTCATAAAGAAGAGTGATGAAATGACTGAAAACTTCAAACCACTCCCGATTCTCTGTCCGACCTCTGATTGAGACGCCTTTAGGTGCATTGGAATCCCACCAGTGGTTTATCAATTCCTATAGAGGCTTTCTTCATGATTCCACCTCTCTCATGGGTTATTCAAGGTTAAACTATTTTCACTTTTTTGTAGATCTACACCATTTTAGGCTGATTCAAGGGATGAAGTTCAAGATTATTGATCGTATGACATAAAGGTAGGTGGTTTGTGTCTTTCATTGATTGTATTTGGATTATATATGTAAAAGTTCTATATACCCACATTTGGGGTATTGCGTGTTTGGATTTTAATCCTATCTAATACCTGCTATGGATTGATTGATTTATAATGAGTAACTACTTATGCTTAAGGTTTTATACCTTGATTATGGTACACCATGGGTGCGTTTCCCTTGTTCAATGTTATTTGACTATTTGGTTTAGGATGCATGTTAGTCTTTCCTAGTTTTCAATACCATGTTTGTTAGGATAAAGTTACTGATTATATGAGATGCATGTGATACACATTGTGAAAGTTTGACCAAGGGGAATTTGAATATGAGAGCTTCCTAAGATAGGGTCATTTATAAATGAATTGTTGTTATGTTTATCTAGAGGTATTGACTGTGAGAACTACCGGGTGTTCATAGAACAGCGGGGTTAGATCATGAGAGCTAGCCATAGAGTCATTATTAAATGAATTGTTTTAATTTTGACCAAGGGTTATTGACCGTGTGAGGTGCCCAAGTGGTCGTTTTTAAATGAGTAGTGCTATGTGGGAACAAAGGGGTTAGACTATGAGAGATTTCCCAGAGGTTCATTATTTATTGAATTGATGATATGTTAGACTAGATGGGTTATACTGAGAGAACATTCCTAGAGGGTTGCTTATGAATGATTGAATGATTGTGATGAGTCTGCTAAGCCAAAGCACAATCTTGGAATTGGTTTTTCATGATTGTTTAGATGGTCTTCTGAGACATCTATTTTCTTACTATTACATAGGGGGATATAGAGCTTAGGCTAGATCCTAAGATTACATGATTCAAGGATGAATTCTAAATGTAAATGAATGTAATAAAAAGCTATAGGATTGTTTACTTTTGAGTACTTTTTATTTTATTGCCTCATTTTTCTTATTTCCTACTATATTTATTCTCTGACAGTTAGGCGTAGATCTTTTTGTGGTTGCCTAATGGGATTCGTCTCACATCCTATTTGGGTCATGTTTTTAGACACAAAAATATTATATCGTTGGAGATATATAAAAGGAAAATCAACCTTCTTCATCAGGTACTTGATTGCTATTGGATCTAGAGGTCTTGGGACCAAGCCGAGGATTTCAATGCTATTGGAGTTTACTAATTTTCTATACTTTGGTTTCAATATTGTGTTTTAATCATTGTAACTTTTTTGGATTCTTTCCTAGACACATGTGAAATACATCATTTTTATATTCTCTAGTTGTTATATTACAATCAATCTTTCACTGTTTACTTTTGTTGTATGGTATTACTACTCCAATATTTATTTATTTATTTTATTAAATTCTTTGTTAACTAGACATGATTTCCACTTTGGCAGCCACTATTTATTTTTATGTCATGTTTAGTTCACTTTATGCATGTACTCTGATTATTTTTATTATTTTACTTTTTTTATTTATTTCTTCTGTACACTATGATAGAGTGTATAGTATCCCCATGATCCACTTGATACCCCCACTGCTATCCAACAACCTCTTACATATGGGGAGGTGTGCATAAGGTCATGTAGCATTCTAGCTCGAACCTGATGGTTTAGGTTAGGATGTTATAAAATGGTATTAGAGGGATAAAAAGCACTAACTTGTTTTTCTTACCTTGGTTCAAGATAGGTTAGATATGAGATATGACATTTGATATTTGGGAAGGGGAGTTATGATAGTGTCTTTCTATCAATGTATAGTGGATATCCAAGTTTCCATAAAGCGGGACATTTATTTTTTGCTATTACTCTTGATTAAATTCACCCTGAGTAATTCAAATGATGTTGATATCTTATTTATGGGATTTCAGGTATGTTCATGCATCATAATTAGGCATGTAGGTTCACATTCCATTTATATACTTGATGTTTTGCTGAATTGTAATTTTTAATTAAATACTATGATTTGTGATATCTATTTAGGATAGTTTATCCTTATGTGATATATATGTTTCCATACTGTAGTGATATATCTTTATTGGCATTGATTAGTTGAGATGAGAATGCTATTGTGTTAGTATATATATAATGGCTGTGACTAACATGTTGGGACATAGACTAGGGTTAATGATAGAAGGGGTATACCTTGGGCTAAGGGTAGACTCATAAAAGAACCTTATGAGATCCCATAGACTAATTATGGTTTATCCTATTGAATATGTTTTTTTTATTGAGTGCTTCCTTCCTGTTACAGAAGATGTCACCTAGATGTAGTAATATAGAACTACATGGTGATTAGGCCAGAATACATCCACAAGAGATGAGGTTTCAGTATTACCAATGTATTTGTAGGAGAATACAATTGATCCTTCTCCCACACCTTCTCTAGGGTTTAGGTAGTAGTGCCGCTTCAACCAGAAGTCTTTTTATTAGTGTGTGTCATAGGCATCGGAGTTTATAACTATGGTTGAGTATGCCATGATTTTCAACTCCAGAATTCTTCATATTGCCAAAGAACCAAAGGCCCTCAGGATGATGAAGATTGGGTTGAAATAATTTTGGGAATATTTGACCTATTAGAGACTCTGAAGTAATGTCATGTTAAGCTAATATTGAGCTCATTCCAAGTGCACAAACCATTTTGATACCCATTTATCATATGGATTTAACCAAGATAAAGGAGCTCAAGGTACAACTAGATGACTTGGATAGAAAGAGATTCAAAAGGATGTGTACTTAACCATGGGGTTCCACTATGTTTTTTTCCAAGAAGGAAGATGGTATTCTTCGACTATGTGTTGATTACTGGAAGTTGAACTAGGTGATAGTGAAGAACAAATATCCATTTCCCATGATCAATGATCTATTCAATAAGCTATGGTGAGATTGATGGTTTCCCAAGGTTGATCTTAAATCGAGCTATCACCAAGTGTGAGTTATGGAGGAGGACATTTTGAAGATGGTGTTTTAAGGTAGGTATGGATTGTATGAGTACTTGGTGATGTCATTCGAACTGATGAAAAAATCGATGATATTCATGGCCCTCATGAACAAGATATTACAACCATACATAGACTCATTATTTGTAGTATTCATTAATGATATCCTTATATACTCACTGAAACCAGAGAAACATGCTAGGAACCTAGAGATAGTCCCATGTACACTTCGATCACACATGATTTATGCCAAGATATCAAATAGGTGAAGTTCCTAGGGCATGTGGTGTCTGAGACAGATAAATCTGTAGTCTGAGAAAATATTGTGGAAATAATTTCCTAGATATATCTCCAAAATGTGTTTGATATTTTGAGCTCTATGCATTTAATAGGAAAACACTGATGGTTTATCCAGGACTTCTTCTGATTATCAACACCCATGAAAGTGATGAAAAAGAAGAGAGTGAGGTTAAAATGGTTGCATCAATGTGAGTAGGTGTTCCTTGACATAAAGATAAGGTTGACAACAATTCTATTACCGACACTCCCTAATATTGGGATTGGTTATTAAGTGTACTGTGATTCATACGACATTGGTCTGTAAGCGATGATAATGAAAATAGATAAGGTAGTATCCTTTGGGTCTAGTCGGCTATGACCCCATAAGAGGAACTACCCTACACATTACTCAGAGCTAGAAGATGTGGTCCACACTCTGAAATTTTTTAGAGACTATCTATTTGATGACAGATTTATTGTTTACACAGACCACAAGATCCTTCACTTTATCTTCAAACAGAGGTACATGAACCCGAGATAGAGGTAATGGGTTGAGTATCTACATACATTTTACTTTGATATGTAATATGCACATGATAAAGGTAATTTCATTGAGTATGCTCTTATTCGTAAGACACTGACTGAGCAAGATCTTGGAAAGAGGCCCTCAATTTAATAGTAGTGCTTAATGAGATTATTGGCTAATAAGATGATGGATGCCTCAGAGGACCATGTCTCTATGAATTGTGCTCCCTTAATAGTCACATCTTTACTTTTCGACCAAGTAAATTATGAGAAAAAGTTGGACTCAGAGTGTGCTATAATGAGTGAACAACTAGTTGGTGGTTACTCAATACCCATATGTTCAATGGAAAATTATGATATAATCTGGGTAGATGAGAGAGTATTAGTCCCTAATTACATTAGAGAGGAGCTTATGAGGGATTAACATACCTCTAAATGGGAAGTACATCTTGGTAAAAAAAAGATGTATCATGACTTTAGGTGGCATTTTTGGTGGCCAAGATTGAAGAGAGATATTGCTGGGTTCATCCCCCAATGTCTTACCTATCAGAGGGTGAAGATTAAGCACTAGCATCCTAGTGGGTTGTTACAACAACTCCCAATACCTATGTAGAAGTGGGAGGATTTCATTATGGAATTTTTTATGGGGTTACCCATGACCTTGAGGAATCATGATGCAGTATGGATGATTTTTGATTGACTAATGAAATCTTCTCACCTTTTACTAATTAGAGAGACTCACTTTGTGGTGGAGATGGGAAATATCTATGATCGAGAGATCATACACCTTCATGGAGTTCCCTTGAGATTTTTAGATATATATGCACGATTTACATCATGATTTTAATGGGGATTACAAAAATCCCTTGGGACTCAGCTAATATTGATCATAATGTACCATCCTCAGAATGATGGATACTATGAGTGAACTATACATATATTAGATGATATGATTCAAACTTTTGTGCTAGACTTTTGTTGAGGGTGGGATGATCATAAATCCTTATTTGAGTTCTCATACAATAACAATTACATAGATTTTATTTAGATTGAATCTTATGAGGCTCTTTATGGGAGGCCATGTCGCTCACTGCTCTGTTAGAATGAGGTGTGTGAGGCAGTGGTTATTGTCCCCAACATGGTCGAAGAGACCTTTAAGAGAGTGTAGCTAATATATAAGGGGTTGATCATCACATAGAGTAGACATATATTTTATGAAATCCATAGGAGGAGACCCTTTGAGTTTTCTATGGGTGATCATATTTTCTTGAGAGTGACTCCTTGATTAGGGAATAAATGTCTAGTGAAGTAAGTCAAGAAATATTATCATTTTTTAGATCCTTTGATATCACTGAGATGATAGGGACAATGGCATACTGTCTAGACCTCCCTTCTCTCCATCGAGGTACGCACAATGTGTTCCTTGTGTCACAACTTTGGAGGTACATACCTAACCCTGATCATGTAATATATTATGAGGATGTTGAGATGGAGATTGATGAATCTTATAAGGAGTGTCCAATGAAGATTATACATCAAAGTGATTAGGTGTTGCGAGTAAATATAATACCACTTGTCCTAATTCAGTGGAAACATGGAAGAATCAAGGATGAGATATAGGATCATGAGTCTGATATTTGAGCTTAGTGTCCTGGGTTGTTCAAGCAAGATGTATAGAGATACTTCTTAGGGATGATAAGTTGATAGAAGGGAGTATTTTAAACTCCTAAATTTTTAAAGATAATAAATACCCTCATTGATAATAATTTATAATTATTTTTATATGGAAAAGTTTTTTTTCAATAAAAACCATTGAATAGATCATTTAAAGAGATTCTAAAAAGGGTAAAATCCCAATTAACACCATGGAATATTCTATGGATTATTTTTAGAGTTAGGATCTTAAATAGCACGAGATTATGAGGCTCATAGAGCTTTGGTGTAGACAAAGTAAAAATATTAAATATATTATATTACATGTGCAATATTTTTACAAAAAATAATTGAATATCACCCAAAAGGTGTATTGTATGAGAAATATTAGACCATAGTTATGTCAAGGATGAGAGGTTTACCCTAGGCATGACATAGAATTTGAGTGCATCAGGAATTGGTAATATCTCACATGAGGATAACTTATTTAATATTTTTTATTATATATGTTTCTAAAAATAATTGAATATCTCCCAAATAGTGCATTGTATGAGAAATATGAGACCACTGTTAGGTCCAATATACCCTAGGTGGGACATAACTTTTATACATGTTGAGTCTTTGGTAACATCATACATGATAATAACATTTTAGTAATTTTCCATATTATTATTATGAGTATAATTAATTTAATAGTAAAAAAAACATCGTTATTATTAATCTTCTCCCATTTATGTTAAACCCCACCATTTTCACTCCCAGATCAATATGAAATCTTGAAATAATATATTTTTGACCAGTTTAAAATTAGAAACACATTAAATGTGTGAAATTAATGACTACACATTCAAGTTTTGGTGGATTTAGAGATTAAAATGGTAAATTAGATTTTCAATTTTGGAAATCCAGTACCTAGGATGAGATACTAAATGGACAACCTTTTAGATTCTGATGGAGTTGATTTTAGAACTCCTCTACATGCAATTGGAAAGACTCACAAAACCCATTTTGGTTTCCTTTCTATGTTCCAGGTGCAATGGTTCTTCCTCCATGCATGGTGCACCTCACATTTGGAGGTTTATTTTTCTATTTATTTACTGATTTACTTATTTCCATTTTATTACCTATATTCCATATTTTTAATTCTAGGAAAAAATGTTTGATTTAGAAAATAGATGATAAGACCTGGATTATCGAGAGATAAATTCCATTTGATCACCAAGGATAATTGATTAAAACTATTAAATGTATAATTTATACCAAACTATAAAAATTTAATTGCACTAAATTATCAAAATATAATTGTGAGGATTACCAAATAATGATTTTTAAATTATCAAGAGATAATCATAGGGAATTATCAAGGATAATTATAACTAATTCTAAAATGATAATGAGTCCCATTTATTCAAATAATAATCTATTATAATTATCAAAGGATATTTTTTGTTAAATTATTATGAAAAAAATGTAAAGAATCATTAAATGATAATTTCATGGAATTATCAAAAATAATTATCAAGAATTATTAAATGATAATTACATAAAATTATCAAAAGATATTTTTTTTGAAATGATAATTTGTACGGAAAAAATATTAGAATATAATCATTAAAATTATCTAAGTATAATTATAAGAGAATTATAATGTGACATGGATATCAAATTATGAGAGGATAATTATGAAATTTTCAAGGATAATTTAAGGGTTTTATTAAAATAATAATTATACAGAATATCACATGTGTTATTAAATAAATTTAGAGATATAATTCATCGAATGTGGGTTTATAATTATTCTTAGGAATAATATTGCGATTGCATGCGTTTTTCTAAAAATTATAATTTAAACATTATCTAGGAGATAGAAATTATCATTGCATGTTATATTTTCATTCCTTATGAAATAAAATAGCTGGTTTTTGTTCTAAGAACCCTTGATGAACATCAGGCTTTGATGTTTCAACATTTATCTTAATAATACTTTGAAGAGGTGTTCCTGACTGTTGATTTTTATACTCCAGTTATTAAACTACATAGTGTAGTTTATCCTTTCCTTTTACATCGATGACTTTTGAGGTAGGAAGTTCCTTAACTTATTGGGTTCTTTTTTACACATGCTTCCATAATGACTATTTATGTTGTCCTTTCTTTACACAATGCATGATTTTGTTTTCATGTGGGTGTGTGTGCATCCATGATATCTATTGTGATATATGCTTTCCATGTGTGATATTTTTATATCTTGTTTCCATGTTTGATGTGTTCACATGATATTATGTTTCTACTATATACTCCTGATGATGTGATATGCTATAATTGTATATTTATTCAATGATATATGTTACAATTTTCTTGGAGGTTATGTTGGTACTTGAGATAGGTGGATCATCATGTGTTTACATCCCTTAGTGGGGGAATGTGTACAAAGCTTGGAATGATGATGAAGATAGACTTGAGATCAGAGTATGGGGCATAAAAACTTAGTGGAATGACCTAAGGAAACATGTTAGGGGCATGATGATCTATTTCTGGACCTGAGGGACATGACAAACAAGTGTCTAGACCAGAGGAATTTTAGGTACATGATGGATAACAAGCATGACCAATGACATGAGTCCAGATTCCAATCCATTAGCTAGTCTATGACTTGATTCCTTAACATTATTGAGATATGGATTCTGAGTGTATTACTGCTCCATGATCTTACTAACACTCAGAGATGTATTCCGAGAAATATGTGTTGGTCTATTTAGAGATGTATTTCAAGCACCCTTCACTGGTCCATTCTCCTTGAGATATTACATGATTATCTTTTCGGTATAGAGCTGAAGCAGGCATGACCAGGGGTTTGGTGGTGGCTTGGTTAGCGCACTAACTCTTAGTTTTTGATTTCAGGTTTATGATTTCCTCATTTATTATTATTATGGAATACACTTTTTATACTTTATCACACTAGGTAAGGATGCATTGGTGGTTTCATACTGAGCCTTGTACTCACAGTTTACTTGGTAATTTTGATGCAATTTTAGATTTCATGAGTGACCAGGAAAAGAGAAAGGGCCCTATGCTAGATGGATGAGAAATGGAGCACAGATCTAGTAGCATATCGAGAGAGACTCCAGAGGATCCTACTATTTATTTATTTATTTTATCTATTACTTTTTACATTGGACATGATTTACACTTTGTGAGCTACCATTTTTTTATATGTCATGTTTTGTTAAATTTCCACATTTAATATGATTATGTTTATTATTATAATTTGGTTATTTATTTATCCTATGTACTATAACTGAGCGTATATATTCCCCATGATTCTACTTGAGACCCTCACTGCTAGTCAGAAATCTCTTACATACGGGGAGGCACACATGAGGTCATGTGACATTCCAACTCAGACCTAGTGGTTCAGGTGGAGATATTATAGGCATAGATCATATATCTTCTTAATTCATTGATTTTCATTCTTCACAAGAACCAATAATTAAATTAGTGTTCTTGTACCTAATTATCTATTTTTGTTTCACCTATGTTTTAACCCATTTAGTTTTCATGATTATGATCATTGGTCAGGAACGTATTGACCAATGATAATCTTACTTTGTTTTTTTGTGCCTCTCCCACCCACGTTCTTTGTGTTATTCATTATTGGCCCATATGGTTAGTAGTTTGATATTTTTGGATTGTTTTGAGAATGATAAAACCCTTAGAATCATGATGGTTATGTGAATGACCTTGGTATCAATAGTATGTGGATGGATCAAGGCAGAACAATGGATCATAGATTTTGGTTCTAGGTACTGGGATCCCATTTTAGAAATGGGAGGTGTGACTAATCATGTTCAGGTGACTGGAATTCTGATTTCTAGCCATCGAAGGCCACAAATCAATGATCAAAGTTCCATACCTCCAATTTAGTAGATTTGGGGTGAGTTAACGGAGGTTAAAAATATTGATTTGGATGAACTGGTGATCATGTAAAGACCAAGATACCAGACTCCACTGTCTATGAAAATACAAACCATATTCCGTGTATTCCAAAGGAACACACACTATGTTTCTTGGATTCTCATGGACACTAGGGTTTCAACTTGAGTTAAGTATCATACGTCATGCAGGTGGGCCTACATGCTCTGTGATCTATCCAGGCGGACGATCCATGTGCCGAGAACACACACCCAAGGCCTTGGGTGATTGGACACATCATGTTTCCTTAGGAAAACATTGTGTGGAGGTATATGGCTGGCCAATCCATATCCAAAGAAGAATAATCCTAGGTCCTTGTGTGGTATTACACATCATGTTCCCCATTTAACACAATGTGTATTTTTCTCATAACCTTCTATCTTGTATATCTCATTCTTTAGGACTTGGATTTAGGCCTGCAAGTAGCCTATCCTAAGTAAAATTCCATGTAGAATGTGTTGTTGGACATTATTTTGTCATCTGAGATATTTCATGAGGTGATATGTGAAGGCGTCTTCTTTCAAAAATGCTTAGTAAATGGCTATTATTGGGTTTGATCATTGGAGATATGCTGGGGTTGGTACGCCCCTTATATATGAGGGCGTGGTTCCTCTATACTCTTTATTAGATCTCAATGTAATTTATTCCACATCTCCACATGACCATACAATTGTATGGTCCCAAAAATTATAGTGATTAATAATAATTTTTTAGGTATATTTTTATCCTTTTTTTATCATATTTTGGTTGGAGCTTTTCTCAGGTGATTTTGGGTGAGTTTTAGAAACTTTTGAAGGGGTTTTGGATTGTGCATGGTTGGTACATAGTTTTCCAAAATAGTGTGCCTACCCTCTGAAAATCATGAATCACAAATATAAAGGAATTTCATGGTCAACACATTGTTTGTCAAAAAGTGTTTCAACTAGGAGGAATCATACCCTCCAGATAGTTGGGGATCACGGTTATGGTGAACGGTTTGGAAAACTATGCGTCCTTACCCAGAAAATGTGCCTGTGGAAATTAAACTCCCTAATTTTTTATAAAAAAATATTGACCCCCAGTTATTACCCATGATAACACTAGATCAACCTAACATGATTTAATTAGATTTTGGATTCTCTTGGAAAGATTCCAAGGCTCCTTGAACCTCTTTCTTGGTGAATTGAATATTTGTTTAAAGGATCAACTCCTCCTTGGTAAGTGATTTCTTACTCATTTCAGTTCCTATCTATCCCACCTTTATTTTCCATTGGAGAGGGATTATTTTTCCTCCACTATAGATGATTTGAATATAGGCTTTTATGGATCATTTTTTTTGTTGGATCTTGGTCTTAGGTTTTTATCCTAGATCTTCATTTACATTGTGATTCCATTTTTTCTACATCAAATTGAGGATTCAAATTTAGCCAGTGTTTGTTAATGATCTTGAGGTAGGTGGTATAAATTTCCTTTTCCAATAGTATTTATTATATTTTTGTGCATGTAATTATTCAATTTCAATTTCCACATTGGGATATTGAATTTTAAATTGATATAAATAATTGATTCCCTATATAATTGTGAAACCCAACATGGATCCCATTGGAACCATTGAAAATTAAGATACCATAATTGATGGATACCCTTGGGGTATACCCATACACTTAAAATGATGAATTATGAATTGTAAAAAGAGGAATAGTAGGTTAATGGGATTTGAACAAAATTCTTGATTCATGTTTGATAATGTATTTTAAAGGATTTTTTGGCTTAACCATTAAGGTTCAATGCATTATGAATTAATTGATGATAATGGTGGGTAAATGAGTTATGAATGTTGAACCATGATATGTGATAATTTTGAATGTTTTATTAATGATTTGTGTCTTAGAAAATGATTCTCCGAATACCCATGGGGTTCCAGACTCATACTCTAGGCCCCCTAGATATATATTTAATTTTATGTGGTCACTTAATTGTGGGACAAGTACTGCTGCTCCAAATACTCACGAGGAACTAAACT
This sequence comes from Viscum album, assembly GCA_963277665.1. Taxonomy (NCBI): domain Eukaryota; kingdom Viridiplantae; phylum Streptophyta; class Magnoliopsida; order Santalales; family Viscaceae; genus Viscum; species Viscum album. Next base: position 1,223,685,280 of record OY728127.1, on the reverse strand, counting down.
ACTGGTCTAGGAACCGAATGCATGAATTTGAAATTGTAAATTAAATTTAATTATGAAATCCCATGAAAGAATAAATTCTGTTATTCCTTGGTGTATGGTTTAGAATAAAGCATGGTCTGAAGTAGGTATAATTGGTTCAGGTGTCACTCTGAACCTAGGGGAGTATGTGTTTAATTAAAGAATATTAAATGTGAAAACTATTTACTTTTTCATTTGTTTTTTATTTTCTATAAAATTTCATATACTATTATAGTTCTGATATTTATTTAGACACCATTTTTGGTGGCCTAATGAGTTATAATCACACCCTACTCATGATTCCTGATTGGTACCTAAATCGACTTCAAGTATGTAGGATGAGATAAGGGAAATAGCCCTATGTTAGATGGATGATTTGGGATTTGAGATGGATCATGGATGAGGGAACTGAACATGACATTGGGACCCTCTTAGGAGGTGTTAGTGTGTCTTTATTTGGGGTTTTCATTTGACACTTGAAAATTATATGGCATGATATATCTACTATTTTGGTTTATGGTCATTTTAATTATTTTGTATATACTCATGTGATGTTAGTATTTCTTGATTATAGTATTATATTGGTTATTATATATTATCATTTGGATATTTTTATTGATGTATTCTACTGTTTCACTTTGATAAAGGGGGTATAGTCTCCCCACATTACATATTATACCCTATCTTCTAGTAGGAAGCCTCTGGTATACAGCGAGGCGTGCCTAATGTCATGTGGAAAAATAGATTGGGAATCAGCATGTGGCACTCAGACCAGGATGTCAAAAAGCGGTATCACATACTAGTTTTCTTTTCCTTTTAGTTGTAATGCTACTTGGGAAAGGTAGACATGAGAATAGAATGATTCAGGCCTTGTTCATGAGATCATTCATGGGAGTAGCTAACCCATGTATGGGAGAATCCCAAGTACTGAGGGTGGGATTATTGTTTTGGATGTTTGCTGTTACAGTTTAAGGTTATTCCACCCAAAGTGATGCACTTATAATGGGATGTTATTATTTTTATAAGATTTTCCATATGGATCGGTATGGTATGAGAGTGTGTATACATTCATCATTCATGGCACTCAAGATTTATTATGACATGCATTATTTTTAGGTATACACATAAAATCAAGTTATGAGTGGGTTTTGGGAAATGAAAATGATTTTCTTTATTTGTTTAAATTAAAAATAAATAGTGCATAACGATAAATTTAAATGGTTAAAATTATGCTAAATATGGTGATTTGAAATGATTAAATGTTTTTCTCATTAAAAACTTGAAATATGAATGTGCTTTACCCTATGTTAGTAATGAATAGGGTGAGGGATGGTTAAGGGTAGTGATTGTGCCTTAGTTTTCACCATGTGGTGATGTATACAGGATTAATTGTTATTGATTTATATGAATAAATATTATATAAATGTGTTAATATTGTGTTATGTGTCCTAATATTTGTGTTTATCATTGTAGAGACATGCCTCCATAGCGACGTTTGTTGATAGGATGCTAAGGGGACAAGGTTGGAAACAAACCTCTAGAAGTTGAACCCGATTCCCCAATAGTTCTAGGTGATGGAATGGGAGACAATTTCCATGATAACTTCAATCATTTTATACAGTTTATGTAGAGATATCTAGGGTAGACTGTGAGGAATATGTTTTACTCGACACAGAAGTTCTAGTTTAAGCACCCTCTAAACTTCATCGGAGAGGGTGGACCTAAGACAACGAAGTTCTAGATAGATTATGTTCAGATGATACTTGAACATTTAGAGAATCCAGAAAAGAATAAATTCATGTTGGGTAATTATATATTTCATGGATCAGTGAAGCGCTGGTGGGATTTTTAGACTCAGGATGTGCTTCTAAAGAACATGGTATGAAATACTTTTAGGATAATTTCTTGGAACACTTTTACCCAGAGATTCTCAGGTAGAAGAAAGTAGCAGTGTTTATGTGGTTGACCTAGGGGAGTATGTCCTTTATAGACTATTTTGGTCACTTCATTTATTTTCATCACTTTGTCCCAATGTTGTATGGATATAAGGAAACTACATAAGAATGTTCTCAGGATGAAATTAAATGCGAGATTAAGTCCCAAGTTAACATCTTTCATTTTAAAAATTTTGTTGAGGTGGTGAATTGGGATCTCATTTTTGAGGGAAACCTGAAGGAGTCTTCTAGTGTATTTTAGGTTTTTTCTACTAGATGATTAGAAGGTACATATTTTGAGAGTAGGAAGCATCTCTATGATAACATTAACTAGGAAGAAGGATCAGTTACTCAGAGTAGTAACCAGGTATACTGTGACTAGTATGGTAGGTCGGGTCACATTCATATACAATTCCCATGACCACTAATGGATTGATTATCTTGTAGATGCATGGTTCATTTATTGAAGTTCTATAGGAACCCATGAAAGATTGGTGGTGATAGAGGAGCTAGGACAAATCAGAGTACTAGAAGGAGGTCTTCTACCTCATATCAGTCTGGTAGTTGGAGTTTTTCTGGCCATGGAGGTCATGGTAGTGGATGTGGTACATCAGGGAAAGAGAACCTATATCAGTAGAGAAGTGTGACATAGGGGAATAAAACTGTGGCATAGGGAATAAGGGTTGGACAATGACATGCCGTTCATCCTTCTCTTTTGGATAGTGAGGTTGGATTGTCGACAGTCAGAGGTACTATTCTCATAGATTCTATGCCTGCGAGTTATTTATTTGATACATGAGCCTCTAATTATTTTTTTATCTGCTCAAATTTTCGATGGTTTGAGTGTGATGGTGGAGTTTATGAGTGGGGTTATAAAGAATGAAACACTATTGGGAATGCATTTGAGGGACTTCTTTTTATGTAAGGGGTGTTCTCTCAAGTTTGGTGAGTATTAGTTCTCTTGGGATCTTTACATACTTGACATATCAGGTTTTGAATTGATTTTGGGTATGGAATGACTGGTGTCATACTAATCCCACATCAATTTTTACCATAGGAGAGTAAACTTTACATCATCTAAGGGTAACAATTATGCTCATCATGGAGAGTGGGATATCCAGACATGACATGCAAGGCCAGTTCATCATCAACTGGGGGATCTCACCGACCAATTTTCAAGCATTTAATTGGATGATAGGGGTTTGAAACCTTTTTTCCTTTCCACCCATAGTTGACCAATTTTAGGTCATGATTCCTAAGGAATTCTCATGGTTTCCACCTAAGAGAGAAGTTGATTTTATAATTGAGGTAATTTCTAGAGATAGGCCAATTTTCATTTAATCTTACCAAATGGCACTGATAGATCTTCAAGAACTTAAGAATTAACTAGAAAAATTGATAGATGATAGATTTATTCATCTGAGAATGTCACCTTGGGGTTCTCCAGTTTTTTGTCTAAGAAGGCTGATGGGATATTGTGTTTGTGCGTTTATTACCATAAGTTGAACCGAATGATAGTGAAGAAATGGTATCCTCATCCACATATCAATGATCTCTTTTACTAGTTAATAAGTTATTGTGTATTATCCAATATTTACTTGATATTGGGATATCATTAGTTGAGAGTTAGAACTTATTATATAGCACCGACCGCTTTTAGAAGTAGGTATGGCCTATACGAGTTCATCGTGATGTCGTTCAGGCTAACGAACACTCCAAATATGTTTGTGGGATTAATAAACTGAATCTTCCATCCACACCTATATCATTTTATGGCTGTCTTTGTGGATGAAATATTAGTGTACTTCAAGAATCATGATGATCATTCCCAACATCTTGATATCATCTTGAGTATAATAATAGATCATTGGATATATGCCAAGATATTTTAGTGTCAATTTTGGATTTATAGGGTACATTTATTAGGTTACATCATCTCTAAGGAAGGTGTGTCAGTGGAACTAGATAATTTTTAGGAAGTGGTGTCTTTGGAGTAGCCTAAGAATGTTTTTTATATCCATAGTTTTATAGTATTTTAGGTTATTACTAGAGTTTAATCTAGTATTTTTTGCACTTTTCAGCATAACATTCAGGCATGACCAAGAAGGGTGTCAAGTTTTAGTGGTCTAGAGAATATAATAATGCCTTCCAGGATTTGAAGAAGTGTTTGACTACTGCACTTATTTTGATCCCACCTGAGCCGGGTGAGAAGTATATCATATTTTGTGATGCATCCTGGATCAAACTTAGGGTAGTGTTGATGGAGGGAGATCGATCTATGGTATATGGGTCATGACATTTGAGTACACATGAATACAATTACCCTATTCATAATCTCAAGTTAACTATGGTGGTTTATTCCTTAATGTGTTGGAAGAATTACCTATTAGGTAAAAAGTTTACTATGTATACCAATAACAAAATCTTAAATTATATATTTTCATAGTGATATTTGAATCTCTAGTAGTGGATGTGGGTTTATTATATGAATTCATTTGATTTTGAACTTGAATATAAAATAGGTAAGGGAAATAGTGTTGCTAACACTTTGATATATAATACATAGACTCAAGCAGTTTAGGAGTCTAGTTCTGAGTGGAAGATGATGGACTTTCTGACTGGGATTCTTATTGAGGTACACGATGGCTAGGAGTATATAACACTCATATCCTTATGAGTTAATTACACACTTCTAATATGGGTCATGGAAAGACAATTTGAGAATCTGGAGGGTTTTTCCTTGAGGAAAATCCTTAAAGGAAGGGATTCACCATCGAATTGGACTATAAATGAGGATGAGATCATCTATGTCTAGAACCATGTTGTTGTTACTACATGTATACATGAGGATATGATGCATGATTTTCATGCCTTGAAGTGGGTGTTTCATCCTAGTTTGACCAAAATATACAACGATCTTCATAGATAGTATTGGTGGCTAGACATGAAAAATAGATTTCAAGTTTTATGACACGTTGCTACACCTTTCAGTAGGTGAAATCCAAAAATAAATGACCTTTTGGTTTTCTATAGACATTTCCCATTCTAAAATGGAAATATGATGATGTTACCATGGAATTTTTGGTTGGTATTTCAAGGATACCTTAGAAAAATAACACTATATGGGTGATTGTCGACTAGTTGAAAAATTTATTCCATTTATTTCCTATTCAAGAGACTTTCATAGTTGATTAGTTAGAAGTTTTTTACATTTGGGAGATAGTCCATTTTCAAAAGGTACAACAGTGTATAGTCTCAGATCATGATTTCTTCTTTACTTTGTTCTTCTAGAAAGGCTTATAGAAGGTGTTGTGTACACATGTATTTATGAGTATGACTTTTCTCCCATAGAAGGATGGGAAACTAGAGTGTACTATTCAGATGGAACTATATGATTTACTTTCTAGTAGGCCATGTAGATCACCTCTATTCTAGATGAAAGTGATTTTGAGTTGTTGAGACTGATTCTCATGCAAGAAACATTGAAATAGGTTCAGTTGATTCAGAAATGTATAGATATAACTCAGAGTGGGAAGAAGTCTTATGATGATCAATTTCATCAACCCCATCAGTTTAAATTGGGTGATTGTTTATTCCTTCAAGTTTCACTGAGATTGGGTCACCATAGGATCCAAAGGCATAGAAAGCTAGCGCCTAGGTTTGTTCAACCTTTTGAGATTGTGGAGAGGATCAGACTGGTGGCATACTAATTGGAACTTCCATAGAGGTATAGTGTTATGAATGATTTCTTCAATGTGTCATAGATTTATAAATATCACCTCAACCTATCTCATGTGATCGTTGTTGATGATGTTGAGATTGAGGCTGATACAACCTTTGAGGATCATCTGATAAGTGTTGTGGATTACACTGAGAAAGTGTTGCGGGGAAATAATTTATCAATAGTTTAAGTATTGTAATATCATGTATATATTTAGGAGTAAAGATGGGAGGGGTATGTAGATATATGAGCTCAGTGTCCTAACCTTTTTACCTCATAATCATAGAGATTCTTGGGGGTACAACTCGAGGATGCATTGTTATAATATAGGGAGATTGTAAGATCCTAATTTTTATGAAGATTTCTCATACTTGTTTTCAAGTACCTTTTTATCTTTTTCTTGACCATATTTTGGTTGGATTTTGTGTTGGGTGAGTTCATGTGAGTTTTGAAAACTTCTAGAGGGGTTTTGGGTAGTGCACAGTTGGTGTGCGGTTTTCCCAAACCTTGTACCTACCCTAACAAATCATGCATCCTAGACAGAGGGGAATTTCATGTTGGTGCATAGTTTTTCAAACCATGTTCTACTTAGGATAAACCATATACCCCAGATAGTAGGGGCACACAATTAGGGTAAACATATGAAAAATCGTGCGACCTCGCACAGGAAACCGTGCACGTAGAAATTAAACCACTGAATTGTTAATAAGAAATCCAAAACCCCTCAATTATTACCCATAATCTTTCCAGATAAACCTAACACGATTTCCTTAAATTTTGGTGGATATTGGGATGATTTCAAATCTCCTGAACCCCTTTCTTGGGGAATCAATGATCCAGTTTAAGGATCGAATCCTCTTTGGTAAGAGATTTCATCCTCATTTAGATTCTTATCATTCCTACCTTTCTTTCCCATTGGGGAGAGATAATTTTTCATATTTTATAAATGGTTTAGATCTTGGTTTTTATGGATATTTTTTTAGATCTTGTACCAATGTTTTTATCTTAGATCTTCCTTACCATTGTGATTCTGATTGTTTAACACCGAATTGAGGATTAAGATTTGGAGAGAGTTTGCAAACACTATTGAGGCAGGGGATCTAAATTACCTTTTCCTGTAGTCTTTATTATAAATGTGTGCATGTAATTGTGTAATTTCCATTTACATGTTGGGAAATTACATTTTAAATTCATATAAATAATTGATTCCCCATATAATTGTGTAACCCACTACGGATCCCATTAGGCCCATTAGAAATTAAGAGACCAAAATTGATGGAAACCCATGGGGTATTCCTATACACTTAAAATGATTAATTATGAATTGTAAAAAGAGGAATAATGGGTTAATGCAATTTGAACTAAATCCTTGATGTATGTTTGATAATTTTATTTAAAGGATTCTTTATCTTAAACTTGAAGGGCTAATGAGTTGTGAATTAAATGATGATAATGGTTAGTAAATGAGTTATGAATGTGGAATCATGGTATTTGATAATTGTGAATGTTTGATAAATGAGTTTTGGGTTAGGGACTACTACTTCAAATACCCACAGGGAACTAGATTGCCACTCCAGGCCCTCAAGATATATATTTATTTTAACATGACCATTGATTTGTGGGTTATGGACTGCTGATCCAAATACCCATGGCATTCTAGAATAATTCTCTAGGCCCCCAATTCATGAATGTGAAATTGGAAAATAAATTGAATAATGAAAGCCCAAGAAATAGTGAATTGTATTATTCCTTGGTGTGTGGTTCAGAATCCAACATGGGACGAAGCATGTATGATTTTTTCAGGTGTCACCGTGAACCCATGGGCGTATGAGGTTAATTAAAGAATATAAATGCGAATTTTTTACTTTTAATTTGTTATTTATTATTTATTAAATTGTATAAACTGATATATACTGGATATTTATTTTGACATCATTGGTGCTGTACTAATGAGTTTTACTCACACCCTATTTGGGCTGCCTGATTTATACCTGAATAGACTTCATGTATGTAGGAAAAGATAAGGTCAGGATCCCTATGTTAGATGATTAATTTGGGATTTGGGATGAATAATGGATGAGAGAACCAGACATGATATCGAGACCCTATTGGGATATGTTAGCATGTCTTTATTTTGGTTTTCATTTGAAACCTGACACTTATATGGCATGACATATCCACTACTTTGGTTTATGGTCATTTTCCCTGTTTTGGATATATTCATGTGATGTTGGCCTTCATTAATTAGGGTATTATCTTGGTTATTATTTGTTATCATTCAGATATTTTTAATTTATTTCCACCATTTTATACTTTGATAAAGGGGGAATAGTCTCCCCACATTAAATTTTAGACCCTCACTACTAGTCAGTAACCTCTAGAAAATGGGAGGCCCTCTGAGGTCATATGGTGATCCGGATCAAGGCACTGACATGTGGAACGTAGTTTGAGACTTCAGACAAATAGAACCCTCCCACTAAACTTTTTTAAGGGGTAACATATATGAATAAATCTAGTTTGAATAATGGTGATACTTAGGAATCATATTCATAGTGTTAAACTCATTGAACAAGTATTAAAATTCCTTTACTTTATGATATCCAATGTTATGATGCTAATAACTTCTTTGTCTACTTAGAACTCTATAAGTTTTTCATCATCGTCTTAGAACCTTTCCCTTTTAAATTTTTTTACTTGAGTTAATTTGGGTAACTAAATGTAATTATTTATATTATTTCTTTACCAACATATTGTAAAATCTATTAGGGTATAAAGTAACATTCAATTTGAATTTTTGACTACTATAGTCCTTAATTTGTTATAATATTAACTTCTCTAAGTTTAAATATACTCCCACTAGTCTCATAGAAACTATATTCTCTCTAGAATGTCATGCTAAGAAAAAAATTACTATATTCTCGGAAAAAACACTCATTTCCTTTATTAATAATATTTAATAAATAAAATATTGAACACCATATCACATATGATATTATATGTGTTTTGGGAAATATTCTGATAAAAATAATTTTATTCTTTAAAATATGCCATTAATGATGGCACAATATCTTTCTATAATATTTTAATAAATATATTGGATAAACTCTTTACCAAGAATAAAACATTTTTCTTTCTTTTCTTTTTTTTCAAAACATGTTTTAGTATTTAATAAATTATAAACCATGTGTATCATCTTATTTTATTCATAAATACTCCATGTTAAAAAATAAATTCTATTATCATATAAGATAAATGAGATAAAAATAAAAATCATTTATCTAGATCTATTTTGGCTTGAAATATTACTTTTAATTCTAAACATTCATAAAAACAACCATTGTTACTATATTTGAATGAAAACTACAAGCTATATCAATTTTTACCTTTATTTAACAATCCCATATATTACAATTTTTTTAAAGCACACATTTGGTATCACACACCCTTTCAAAATAGAATAATTTATTCTATAACACTAACACATGACATGGAATATCTGTGGAGTTTTACAAACTCCTTAAGGTATTCTAGAAAATTCCATCTTATGGTAAAATTTTCACTCATTTTAGAAACCTTTATTAGGTTTCAATGACCTAAGATAAACATCAAACCATTAAATATTCTTATTTTGACTTAAAAATTTACCAATTTATGCATATAAATATATTTAGGGGTGTGTATAGTTGGTTAAAACATTTTAAGGATATTGGTTTCAACCAACTAATTTAAAAAATTACCATAAGTGAAAATTGAGATTGACTGATGATTAGTCCAGAATCAATATAAAAGGAATCAATTGGTTCATATTAGTTAAAAATGGTATAGATTGGTTAAGAAAATGTGGGAAAAAATTATATGATACAAAAATGATTCATAAAAAAGGATAAAATCTTAAACTTTCATAACCAAGGGTTATAAGATTATGTAGAGATTATGAAAAAATAAATGTTGAGAGAGAAAATCTATAAATAAAATAATCAATTCAATAATAAAATAAAAAAATAGTTTTATAAAAAAATGATTCATCAACAATGAAAATATTAATAGGGATTTAATAAAAAAATAGAAACTTTCAATGTGGTTAAATGAATTTTATTCACATAATAATTAAATATATTCCTCATGATTTATTATATTAAAAAATAAATAACTATTTTGGTTATATTCAATAATGATCATTTATAGTTAATCATCACTTACACATTGAAAAATGATTTATATATTTATTAAATTATTTAATTTTAGTTAAGAATAGTAAAGGTTACCAAAATCAAACCAAACTATAAAAATGAAATATATAATATTTATCAACCAATTTGAAATGATTAACTAATTTAAGCATAATTTTATTGTTTTAATGTATTTTTATTTGGTTGGTTGAAGTTGGTTAATTTAATACTACACACCCCTAAATAAGTACCTAAACCTAGACATATCATGACCAGTTTATCTATCCTCAACAATTTGAGAAAATTGGTTAAACTTTTACTGAACTCATCCTCATCATTGGAACATTTACAATGATGATTATAAAATGAATTTTATAGCTGGATCAATCCACAAATGAAACCTAAGTCTCTCCAAGTCATTGACGTACCCAATCATATTGAGTGAATGAATAGAGACTAAAGTTTCTTCAGTCATGTTTTATTCAAAAAATTCTTTTAAAACCTTAAATGAATTCATCTATGATTATCATAAGCATCCATATCTAGTTCTTAAACAACATCAACATTTAGTTACTTAGTAAAGTATTACTCCAATACATAGAATTTTCCTTCTTATTTAAGAATAATTATTTAGTTTCTATAGAAATCTAATATGTTTATTCTATTAATTTTCTCCTTTTCATGTCTTGATCTCAAAGTTATTTTTTGTGATGACGATTCTATTTTATCTAAATCTGAAGAATTTATCATATGAGTATCATGTTTTATATTTATTTCATAAATAATTTATCTAAATGTTCTCCAATTAAAAGGATGAACCCTTTTATTTACATCATATCCATTAGTGAAACAAGATTCATATCTCACTAAATTTATGTCACTATAGTGTTTCTCCCATCACTAATTTTTTTAGTTAAACAATCATGTCAATCATATAAGATATGAATCTTGTATTGTTAAGATGATGAATCCTTATCCCACTCCATCATATGGATTTACTCATCATTATTACTTTAGTATCCTAATCTTATTAGGGTTTCCAAGATAATTTTGACCCAAATCTCATGCCAGATAAAATCACCTAATCCTATTAGGGTCACCCATATCTTTCATTGCTTACACATGATAATCCATGGGCCCCTAGTTTTAGTATGGACAACCAGATTAGTTTATTGATGTGTTGAGAAGTGTTCATTTTATAAGGAATATAACACTTAATATTTTAAGGATATTTAAAATTACTACATATTATCTAATGTATTCCCTTTCATTGTATGAATGATTTTAATTATTTAGTTTTAAATCCTATTCCTTACACCAAATAAATATATTCGAACCATATTGATGCATAACTTTTATATAAACATAGTTTATATTACAAACCCAACTAAAATTAAAAATCCAAATTATATTTACCCATATCCAAATGTATCCCATGAATAAGGTACATGAAATCCTTTCATGTAAAGACTTAGAATCATATGAGTTCAATACTCCCCATAAGAGTAAGCATGGAGTGATAGGTATCCAACCCAAACTTTTCTTGATAAATCCTAATCTCCCAGGATAGCAAGTAGTCCAACCCAAATTCCCTATACTCATGGTTCTTTACTTAAGAGAGACCTTAATTCCATCACAATTATAACACTTAATATTCATCCAACATCTTAAAGGCCTTCAATTTTTTTTATAAAAACTCCTTTTAAGGTAAGAAGGGGGAAACCCAAACATACTTCATGAACTTAGACAAAACACACCCAGAAGAGAAGAAAACTAAATAAATTATCATACCTAGCATACAAATCTTTAAATGAACGTGTGATAATTTATAGAAGAAAATTTACTTTTTAAACTAAAGAGTAAATCCATTTATAATATAAAATTTATATTTATGAATAAAACATTGAATAATTCTGAATAAATGAACAATTTATAAATTTAGACACACAATACACATTTTTGAACAATTAATTTATTAAGAAATTATAAACACTTTATAAAATAACAATGCATTATGAACATTCCATAATTAAATAAATATAAACACTTTATATTTATATCCAATATAAACCCTTTTATATTATCTTTTATATGAAATTTTACTTAAATATATGATATTTGAAATATAAAAATTTTATATTTCATATATATTATGTAAACACAATAAAATTACCACATGCTTAATATTATTTAAAAATAGATCATATAAATTATCAAAACTTATTTTTATATGGTTTAAATAATTTTCTCAAACATGGTCTCTAATTTTAACATTTGAAATTTACAATTATGAATAATTCATAATTCAACATAAACTTCTCTATATTTTTCTTTATTTTTTAATTTATAAATATTTTAGAAATCACTTTATAATTTCTATATAGACACTTTATATCTAAATTATATGTAATTCCATATAAATAAAAAATTAATTTTAATATTAAAAATTCATCTTATGTACATTCTTTATTAATATTTTTATAAAATATTAATAATTAATTATAAACATTTTAAAATTAATTAATTCATAAACACTATAAATTTAATAAATATCCAAAATTACCCTTTCCTATAATTTATAAACAATTTATAAATAATATAACTCAATTATTAATTGGAGATTATAAAAATCAAAACATTATACAATATTGAATTTGATGATACATCTAAATCATAAGTTATGATATAGTGTAAAAACTATATAACTAATTACGATAGATATTTTGTAGTCTATGACAAATAAAATGATTCTATATATCATAATTTATGATATCTCTATATCAAAAGTTGTAGTTTAGTTCAAAAACATACTATACTTTGATATAGGGTCTTACGATATTTCCTTTGGCACATTGGAATCATATTTTATGATATAAAATATATCTTATTAGTGATACGATTCTTAGTTTTTGGCCATATGAATAGTTCACATTGAAATTATCATATGTTATAATTCTCTCTATTATACATTATGATATAACAATAACCAATGGATTACTCTAAATTTCTTATTATGATATCACACACCGTATTGTGCGGTCCAGTCATTTCTTACAAAATCTTATGTTTTAAATCCAGCCATAATTAAAAAACTATATTGTATGATAGGAAATCCTATATTAAAATTCATTCCATAGAATAAAAATATATCTTATTTGATGACATGAAATAAGATATCGATTTTATTCATTTTAACTATGATTTCATGAATCATTTAAATCATGAAATTGATTTAATATTACTGATAGGATTTTAAGGATTAAATTACACTTATTCAAGCATAAAAAGTTATCAAGAAACCTCAAAATAATATTGAACATGTTTTTTATTTGAAAACATGTATAATATAAAATTAAGAACATGTGTAAATTAAAACAAAGATGAAAAATCTTCCTACCTTTAAATATACATTTGAAGAAGAACCTTAAGAAGTAGCCAAAGGAATCCTTTCTCTATGTTGTATCATTGTTTTGACCTGAATCACCCAATGTTTGGCTGGGATTCTCCTCAACACCATGATATACTAGAATCACTCAAGTAAAAGGATGAAGGAGAAATAATTTTTTTAGTATGATCATTAGAATAATCTTACAAACCATTTTCATGGGATTAAACCTCTTTATATAGGCCTTGATGACACTCCTTGATCCTTCCATGAATTTACTTAAATGTTATGAATCGTCTAAGTAAAGCCTTTTGTTATAATGCGTATAATAACCCCTAAATAAAATCATATAGAATTAATTTATCATATAAATACAATGTTATATTCTCTCATATGTTTCATAATACAAAAAATTGATAATAATGATATCTAACATTAAAGAGATCTGAAAATTAACACTTAACATTTTACTGCCTCATTAATTGTACAACACAATTAATTTATATTGCAAAACATCAAACATAACTTCATAATAAAATAAAATATAGATTTATAGAAGTGAATTTATATATCTATATCAATTATTATGATATATACAACCTCAACATATAATATTCCTTGGGTTTTTTCATTCCATACCATACAACACACCAATTGAAGGATATGAGTATAGTGGAAGCTAATTAGGCCCATGGCCAATGTTGGTTTTTATTTAGATCAAATAGATAATCTATATGAACATGATTAATAATCATTATATATAATTAATATAACTAAATAAAGAATATGAAAGGAATATAATAACATAGAGGAAATTTTTTCCTATTAAATTTTTAATCATTTTAATAATAATAATTACCTTATTCCTGAGATTGTTTTTAATAAAGATGATGATCATTCAAACCTCATTCGAGTTGTACCATGATTTCACTAATAGTATCCAAAGTATTATTTCTCTAGTGGTAATCCACACATGTTATTTGATCTCTTAATGACATCGATGGAAATCCAGGTGCTAGTGTAGATTATCCATTCACATTGCATTGTTTGTATTAATCTCAACACAATCCTTTGGGATTGAAAGGTTATCACTCTATATATCACATTATCATGAAAAAGTAAGGAGGTGGAGGAAATATCACATCCTTAAGAGGAAACCTAGAGATGTTCTTCATAGGGAGAATTATCTAGGGAGAGTATGCATTGTGAACAACACAAATAATTTTTCACATTTTATAAAATTATATAAATGAGTATATATCAAGATAGTGTTTAATAATTATAATTTAATAAAGGACCATAATAAAATAATTAACTTAATATATTCCCCATACCAATAATAATAACAATAAAAATATATTATTATTATTATTATACCAAGGAATATTCCAAATTACATTTATTAAATATCATTTCCATTATTGAACACTCAACTCGGACCATCCAACTTCCTTAGTATTTAAAGAACCTAAAAAATACAGATTATTCATTTGATAAATAAAAAAATATTATATTCATAGTCTCATGAATAAATATTTATTTTATATCCAACTCACAAAAATATGGTGACTAAATATTTTTGATCAATAAATCCAAAATAAATATAATTTACTAGCCTTAAGAATAATATTTATTCCAAATGAGATCAATGGATACACTAAGTGTGTGACCCTCTAGGTATCTTCCTCAGTCGCATTAGGCGGGATTTCCGAAAGTCTAATATCAACATCTATAAACATGTAAAGACACCCATATAAAAATAAGTTAATGTCGCAATGATAATAACCACATATGAACACTCACTCTATAATATAGCTCATTTGTCTTGATATCTCATCAAGCAGGTTGTATACACATGTCATCAATATATAAGCTTGATATATCTTTTTTTGAATTCTAAAATGAACCTGTAATTCACAATTACCTTGGAATTTAATTTTAAAGTTATATTTAAATTAATGGGTGGATGTATCATTTTCTAGTCTTGGAAGGGAAAAATCCTTTATTGACTTATTAATTAATGCCATATCACTTGTAACTTACACAAAATATCCTACTTAGCCATAAACATATGATGTCACATTTTTAATCAATACATCACAGTACATGACTTATGATATGAATTAATAAAAATCTCAAGTTGAAGGACTAATACACATGTTCGTATATAATAAATCCCATGACATGAAAACATGTGGAATTCCTACTTGTGGGTCTATCTACATAATATATCATCATAGAGATTAAAAATTGAGAACATCATGATATGAATACTATTTTACTTATGATAATAAAACACCTGATAGTATTCATCATCCATTTCCCATCAGATGATATCATTAACCATAAGAATTTTATGTTCTATAATATTGTCGGAGTTCTTCAAGGTACTCCTCATAGTGGGGAATTTATATGACCTTTTTATGCAAAAATTACTATAAGGAAATCATCAAATTAAATGTTACATAGAAGAAAAATCAATATATGATAATATATTTATTAATATTCAAGTATTTAAATTTATTGGTAGTCTAAATTAAAAAGTAGTTGGTTCTAGAGCACCAAATTAAATAGGATCCCACTTGAACTAGATCTAACTGTTAATAACTTTGAATCCAATAACTCTCACATGATATTCATTATTCTACTGAGATTGAGATTTAGTCAATGAGTATTCCATGTTATCCTCCATGAAAACTTTACTTATTCTGGTCTATCCTTTCTAAGAAAAAAATTCTCAAGAGATGAAAATTCTATAGTATATTCTTTATCTACCGATGTGGTCTCATATCCTTGAAAAGAGCCACAACTACAACATTATCATAGTATAGTATGATATTATCTTTTTTATTAGTCTCAACATCAAGATCTTAGATGAATTTGTGTATCCACACTAAAGATCATTTTGGTTTGTGATGAGGAATTTATTACCAATGATCATCATAAATAGTTAGAAAAGTCAATGATCAAGTTAAAAGAGATTAAATAAGATAGTACTGTATAATGAGAGTTTGGATGTTATGTTCACTAGATTTTGTAACACAGATAAATCAGATTATATAATATAAAAAAGTTATAGTTCTTCCAAGTGAAGATGAAACTGAAGAAATATTGGATGATTTTTTTGGATAATAGAAGGATAGTGTCAATAAAAGTAATGAAAAGAAGTGGATTTAATGACAATAAAAAATTAAGATATCCAAAAGAATCTTGAAAATCAGTTAAGTGATTGAACTAGTCCATATTGGAAGAATGTCTAATACTAATGGAATTTAAACAAACTGACTAGGCTCTACATAATGCTCTTAGATGAAGTTGTGTATCCACATTGATTGTAACGTCCTGGACCCGAACAACCACCCAGACAGTGATAAACGGGTCAGGGGTTACTACCTTAGGTGCACCTACCCGAATGCCAAAGGTAGCTAAATAGTAGTGAGGGTCTGAATAGGTATAGTGGGGAGGCCATACCCTCTCAGAGGGTAATAATGGTACTGATCCTAGCATAATAATAAAACACAAAATGGTAATAAGGACTCATTAGACTCAAACCAGACCCGTATAGAGGAAGCATTTCCAATGTTAATAAACAACAGAAGAAATATATAAACAAGTGAAACAGAAATTAAATAGAACGAAATGATGAAAACAACCTTTAACTACTATACAAACATAGAATGCATCCATAGAAGGTCAGAAATTTCAATATTAAAAGGGCACTAATAGATAACCAATAGTAGATACAATAATAAAGTAAGCATACTGATACATAACAAGAGATAAAAAAAATTAAACTATAGATAGGAATGAACTTAAGGTCCATACCTGTATCCATAGCAAACATCACTATGGTCCAGCTCCTCAGGCTAACCCTTTTCCTACACGCAAGTTCATAAAGTCTACACGCGTCCCAAAGGGCCTGTGTAGGGTGTGAGACAAATATCAGTAGAATAACTCCCAATGGTGCGTACCTAATATACATGTTTAAGTAGACCTGAATTTAAAAATAAAGAAGCAAACAATATGATGCATAAATAAACATAAACTCCACTGGTCCTCAGCAGCCACCATGGAGTGTCACAAGCTTCAGCCGACACCAAAATCTCTGAAGAAAATAGAGTACTTGGAACATGGCCCAAGTACCCCTATCATCACAAATCTTAGATGAACCCTATAGTTCCCCTCAATCATGTAAACTGGTACCTTGTGCCTCCTGACACCTCATGTATCAAGGTACCAACATCCCGAAGGCATGCCCAAACAAAAGTAACTCAGAGGAACAGTGATGCCTGTCCTCAAATAAGTAACTGGAGGACCAATGACGTCCACCCTCAAATAAAGTAACCAGAGGGATAGCGATATCTTCCCTCAAATAAAGTGTCATATCCCATGACCTCAATCACAGTGAGCCTCATCCCCAACCTGATAACCTCCTCGCTATCTTCGGAAGGCTCTTCACCTTCCACATGGCTTGCTACAACAAGCACCCCCAAACCAATAGTACCTAAACCACAACTATCGAGGGCCTCTACCTACATGGGTGGTCAAAACCACCTCATCATGGAGTCTCTCTTTGTGCACACTACTCAAAGTTCAAGGTGAGCAATAATCACCAAAATAAGTTCCGAAGCCACAATATCTCTGACACCTCGTGTCCCTGAAACCATTTCTCTCAAGTCTGATGGCCTCTCCCTCCAAGTAACTTGGGCCATTTCCATCCTGACAGTCACACTGCTTCAAGCCGATGTCCATGATGCCCAATCCCATGGTTAGAACCACCCAATGTAATCCAGGCCAAGACCAACCTGTGATCAACATAACTCAACAATACCCAGTCCATGCCCAACAAAAACCGATGTTTCCAGCATATGAAATATCACACATCACATATATATAATCAAAATAAATACTTTAAAAAGACAAAGAAAATGAAATAGTTGAATTTCACTAACCATGTGTTTTCCCATACCAGCACTAAGGGCTTGAAAGCATATGATAAACTTAATCATGCTTAAACAATATATACTTAGCAGTTTAATCTTCAAAATTCATTTTAAAACCATATTGGCATACCTAGCCAAAATTTCCCATTTGAGCAACGACCCCTTGCCCAACCTTGCTCAAGAAAAATAGTTGCACGACATGACCAAAGGAATCCCACGAGTCTCATAACCAATTTAACTTATTTAAATAGGTATAAAATGGTCTTTCTTAAAATACCCAAATACGCGGCAATGGTCGCGCCACCCAAAAATCTGAAAAAACATGAAAGAATGTATGAACCCCTACCTCATACACGTACGATGATACTCCTCCAATATTAGCCTCCAATTCAGCCTAAAATGTGGTAGATCTATAAAACTGTCAAAAACACTCAAAGTCCTACAACTTGATCAAGAACATAAATAAAGACTTACAACTCATGAGGAATCAAGGCCTTATCAAAGGGGTTCTAATGCATCTAAAGGTGATCGAATCTGTGTTCAGAAAAATAAATAAGAAGGGTTTGAAGGTCTAATTGATTGGGGTTTAGAGGTTCTATCCAGAACCTCAAAACAAGGCTACATCCCATTTAAAGTGAAACAAATACACGGTGTGTACATAGTACTACATGCCATGTGGCTTCTTTTACTGTTTATTTGGCGGCCACATTCTACCAAATTACTTCCCAAACCATGCCGACATGACTACATGATGTGTACTAGGAAGTACATGGCGTGTAATTGGTTTTTCTTCTATTCTTCACTGACTTCCGCACACGCCATGTATATCCCTCACACACGGTTAGACTACACAACATGTACTAAAAGTACACGATGTGTACTTGGTAAAATCTCTCTACCTAGACAACACGCTCACATGCCATGTATGGACTTCACACATGGCCAATGGTACATAATGTGTACTTAGGAGTACATGGCATGTAACCCTAAAATTTCCAAAACTTCCCATTTTTTCCATCTTTCTCAAAAACAGATCAAAAATTGAAAGAAAAAGAAACCCATACCTCAAAGGAAGAACCAGGTTCTCACAAAATTCTCCCCTTAAAGAAATTCGTCCCCAAATTTCCCTTCCAAGGGTGAAAAAAACATTTTAGGACAATAGTAGACCAAAAATAAATTCAAGAAAAGGTTTACTAACCTATTTCCGGAATCATGGTCCTATCATGATGCATTGTCACACATGCACCACATTAGGTTCTCCCGTGTTTCTTCCAACACCCAAATGTATCTGCACTGCATCAGTGTCCTCTTCAATGATGTCCTACATCCCATGGATGCTCAAAACAAAACCTGGTGCCTTGCACCTCAAGAAACCTGCATCCTTGATGCCCCGATGCCCACGACACCTCAAGAAACCTCCATCCCATGGATTCCCCAATTCCCATGTCACCTCAATTAACCCGCATATAACGATGCTTCAGATGCCAAGCACATCATACATCTATATATAAATATAACACAAACGATATGGTGCCAATCCCACTGACCATCATCTGGTCAATCCACATATATGTTGTTCACCTCATACACTCAAAATGGACATGCCCCAACAGGCCATTCCTAAAAAAGTAAATAAAAAACTGATCATGGCCACACCTAGAGTGTACCTCTAAGCTTTGTTGGATTACCAGCCTGCTCATCCCCTGGAAGCTAAACAACGTGCACCTGGTCTGACACATGACTACCTGAAGATTGTATTCCCTATCGTACTGCACCAGTCACTGGCCACTGACCACTCATATGGGTCCCACTATCCCTGCCGTGTCATCCACGTGCAGTTGAAACTTGACTACCCTCTCCTGGTACTGAACCTGAATCAACTCTAGATGCCATAGTTTATCCTGGTCCATGATTACTGTTCATCTGAGATGGTTTCTTGGAGAACCACTTGAGATGCCCAACTTATCCACATGACTGACACTCCTTTAGAGGCCTATCACACTGAGTCCAGACATGCCCTGAATTCCCACACTGAAATCAATCCACTTCTGAACCACCACAAGGTGGTCTAGCTGAGTCCTTGGACTGAATTCCCTGATAGAACTCATCCCAATCTTGCTTCATGCTATTTGAACCATCACCTGAAGCTGCTGCCCAGCTCAAACAAGACTTTCCCATCATGTTGCCCTCAGCTATGAGCACCTGATTCACTTCCTATGAAAATGAAGTTAGCCTAAATATGTTTACCTGTACTCGTATAGCATTGTATAAGCCATATTCAAAGTGTCTCACCCTCTAGGTGTCATCGATTACCATACCTAGTGAAAAGAGAGACAACTCATTGAAAGTTGCTGCATAATCTATAACAGACATGTCTCCCTACTAAAGGCTCAAGAACTTTTGGGCTCTCTATGCCCTCAGTTTCTCTAGGTAAAATTTCTTGAAGAACCTATCCTCAAAATCCTTCCATGGTATTACTTCATGTCTATGATCCTAAACATGCACATCCCACTAACACTTTGCTGGTCCTCGTAGCATGTATGTCGTTAGTTTGACCCTCCACCCTAGAGGCATCTCGAGCAGCTCGAAGATCATCTTCATGCTATCTATCTAGTTCTCAGCCACCCGTGGACCACCCTCACCCTGAAAAACCGGCGGGTGATATGACTAGAACTCCCTTGTCAGACATGCCATAAATGGATTTGTACCCTACACGCCTCTATCGATCCCCTACAAAACATGTACCAGGATAGTCCGAAGCTTCTTATCGAGCCATGATCCAAATACTGAAAAAAACAGCATCTGCTCTATCTACACTGGATCCTGAACCTGATCCTGTCCCTCAGCCTATACTTGTGGCTCATGCTCTTCCTGTCCCTCAGGTATCTAAACCAGATCATGCTCCTATGAAACTGTACCATCACCCATTTGACGCTCCATCTGAATCATCCAGAAGGAACCCAATGAATACCATAAATGGTCAAAAATCCCCCCATATATATATATATAATGCAGATAAGGAAATCAGTAAAAGTCAACACATGACTACTACCCTTACTCTCACCTACCACAACCATGCCCACAACATCCCACCCTCATGGCCTCCTTACCTTCCCTAAATAGAGCCAAGTATCAAAAGTACCATGGGACATGCCTATCATAACAACCAATGTTGCCTCAAACTGACAACCAAGTCACCCAATCCTGATGATCAAAATCACCTCAACCATAGTACCTTCCTGCTCATACAAGATCCAGGCCCAAACCTCCTATGACATGCAATTCACAATATATAAATCATGGCATAGTAAATTGCAATAAACTAACAATTCTATCAGGAATTTCACCTATCACATTTCAAAAGAATTTAAGGCATGGAATTTGATATTATTCACATCGTATTATAACATCACAAAGAATGCATGCGGTTATGAAATTGAAATACCCTAACAATGTTTCTATCAAAATCCAAGAAATCTCACCTTTCTATATCGGGCCAAGCTATAATTCTCCCTTAACTCACTGAGTCAAGGGCCACACATACCAATTAATAACATCACATACCAAGTGAGCCACCAAGGTGGAAATCATATAAACTGTAATTTGAGAAAAAGAAAAATAGCAATTCCCACCAAAGTAAACTTGGTCCATCCCTCGTACCTAGGGCTGCAGGAACCCAAGAACAAGATAGAAACTCAGTTCCAATGACAACCTATCTCTAGTCTACCATATCCAAAATAGTAAACCAATAGAAATAAAAAAGAGAAGTCTCAATATCATTAGTATCCAATAAAAAACTACCACTAAATCCTTATCAGGAACTCCTATGATACCACTTTGTAATGTCCTGGACCTAAATAACCACCCGAACAGTGCTAAATGGGTTAGGTGTTACTACCTGAGGCGCACCTCCCCAAACTCCAAAGGCTACCGACTTGCAGCGAGGGTCTGAATAGGTATAATGGGGAGGATATACCCTCTCATATGATAATAATTGTACTGTTTTGAGCATAATAATAAAACATGTCATGGTAATAAGGACTCAGCAAACTCGAACCAGACCCTCATAGAAGAAGCATATCAAATATCAATAAAAATCAGAATAAATATATAAACAAGTGTAGTGGAATGTAAACAGAATATCATGATAAACACCACTTCTAATTACTAAACAAACAATGCATGAATCCATAGTAGGTTAGACATGTCGATATTAAAATGGCTCCAATGGCTAATCAACAATAGCTAAAATGATAAAGTAAGCATGGTGATACATAATGAGAGTTAAAACAAAAGTAAACTTTTGCTAGGAATTACCTCATGGTCCATATCAGTCTCTATGCCAAAAATCACTACGGTCTAGCTCCTAAGGCTGACCCTTTTTCTGAATGAAAGTTCATAAAGTCTAAACGCATTCCGAAGGGCCTGTGTAGGGTGTAATACAAATCTCAGTAGGATACCACCCAATGGTGAGTACCTAATATAAGTGTTTAAGAAGGAATGCATTTAAAAAGAAAGCAGTAAACAATATGATGCACAAATAAACATAAAATCTAATGGTTCTTAGTATCCACCATGGAGTGTCACATTATTCATCCAATGGAGGAATGTATGAAGTAAATAGAGTGCTTGGACCATGGCCTAAGTACCCCTATTGTCACAAATCTGAGGTGAACCCTCTGTTTCCCCTCAATCACGTAACCCAGCACAATGTGCCTCCTAACATCTCGTGTCTCAAGGTACCGATGTCCTGAAGGCACACCCAAACAAAAGTAACTTATATGAATATGTATTCTTATCCTCAAATAAGTTACCATAGGGACAACGATGTCCATCCTCAAATAAAGTAATCAGAGGGACAATGATATCTGACCTCAAATAAAGTGTACCGGCCCACAACCTCAATCAAAAAAACCCTTAGTCCCAACCTGATAGCCTCATCAATATCTTTTGAAGGCTCCTCGCCTTCCACGTGTCTTCATATGGAAAGAATCCTGCAAACCAATAATACCTAAACCACAACTATTGGGGGCCTCTACCCACAAATATGGTCATAACCACCTCATCACAGAGTATCATCGTGTGTACACTACTCAATGTTCTGGGTGAATGGTAATCACCAAATTAAGTTCCTAAGACACAACATCTCGAACACCTCGTGTCCCTATGGCCATGTTGCTCAAGTACGATGGCCTCTCCAACCAAGTAACCTGGGCCATTCCCAACTTGACAGTCACACTAACTCAAGATGACGTTAATGACACCCAATCCTGTGGTCATAACCACCTAATGTAATCCGAGCCAAGCCCAAATTGTGATCAACATCACTCAAGAATTCCCAAGCCACACCCAACACAACCCAATGGTTCTAGTATATGCAATATCACACATCACACATATATAATCATAAGAAATACTTTAAATAGGCAAAAAAATGAAATAGTTAAATTGCACTGTCCATGTGTTGTCCCATACCAGCAATGAGGTCTTAAAAGCCTTTGATACACTTAATCTTGATTAAACAATCTATAATTAGTAGTTTAATCTTCACAATTCATTTTAAAACCATTTTGGCATACCCAACCAAAATGACCCATTTGAGAAATGAACCCTCGCCTGGCCTCGCTCAAGTAAAACAGGCGCAAGACATTCCCAAAATCATCCCACAGGTCTCATAATCAATTTAACATATTTAAATAGGTATAAACTAGTCTTTCTAAAAATAACCAAATATGTGCCAATGGCTGCGCCACCTGAAAATCAGAAAAAACATGAAAAAAGGTATGAACCACCTACCCTATACATGTACAATGATCCTCCTCTAGTATCAGCCTCCAATTCAGCCTAAAATGTTGTAGATCTACAAAACTGTCAAAAAACGCTCAAAGTCCTATAACTTGAATAAGAATAGAAATCAAGAAAAATGTCTCCAAAAGAATAAAGAACTTACTGAGGGGGGTATAACGCATCTAACAGTGATAAAATTTGAGTTTAGAAAAAGAAATGGGAAGGGATTGAATGACTGGACGATTGGGGTTCAGAGGTACTGTCCAGAACCTCAAAACGAGGCTACTACCCATTTTATGCGAAAAAAAACAAAAATACTCACCCTATAATTAGTACTACACGCCATGTGGATTATTTTATTGTTCATTTGGTGGCTACTTTCCACTGAATTACTTTCCAATCCTTACCGACATGACTGCATGGTGTGTACTGGGCAGTACATGACCTGTACTTGGTTTTTCTTCTATTCTTCACCGAATTCCCCACACACCATGTATATCCCTCATACATAGCTAGACTATACAGCGTATACTATAAGTACATGGTGTGTACTTGGTAAAAGCTATCTACCCAGCCAAAACACTCATATGCCATGTATGGCCTTCACACACAGCCAAGGGTACATGGTGCGTAACCCTAAAATTTCCTGAACAACCCATTTTTTCCAGTTTTCTCAAAAACAGCTCAGAAATTGATAGAAAAAAACCTGTACCTCAAAATAATAACTGAGTTCTTACACTGAAGACTCCTTTGGATTATGATGATAATTTTTTTGTATTTATTTGTAATGATTATCATCAATAGTTAGAAAAGTCAATTATTAAGTTAAAGGATATGGAAGAAGATGGTGCTGTTTAAGGAATAGTTCTTAAGTTAAGTTCACCAGATGATGTAACTTAGATACATCATACAATATAAAACAAAAAGTTTATATTTCTACTTTATTAAGATGAAACTAATGAAATATTGGATAAATTATATGAATTATTGAAGGATAATGTCATTTAAAGTAATGAAGAGAAGTCAAATCAATGCTATTGAAAAATAAAGATGACTTGAAGTTTCATGAAAATCATACAATTGATTTAACTGATCATTAGTGGAAGAATGCCAAGTACTGATTGAATTTGAACAAACTAACCATAAAAACTTTGAAAATATGTTTGAAGATATTTAGAGTTATAATAATAATCGCTAAATCAATTTAAGGCATTCTCCAAGGAGATTAAATAAGATGGTGTTATCTAAGGAAATTTGGGAAGTTAAGTTTACCAAATGATGTAACATAGATATATTTGATGGTATAACACAGATAGATTCTAGTTCAACTATCTTAAGATGAAATTAAAGAAAAATTGGATAAAATGTGTCAATTATAGAAGGATACTTCACTTAAAGTAATGAAAATAAGTGTAATCAATGTTACTAATGGATGAAGGTCACTAGAAGTATCTTGAATATTTTATAATTAATTTAATTGATCTTTAGTGGAAGAATTTCTAGTACTAATGGAATTTTAACACATTAACTACAATAACTTTGGAAATATGTTTGAAGAGATTTAGAGTTAAACTAATAATATCCAAAGTCAATTGACAGTATTATCCAAGTAGATTGAAAAAGATGGTTCTATATAAAGATAATTTGGAAGTTAAGTTCACCATGTAACATAGATACATCAGATGATCTAACAAAAAAATATTATAGTTCTACAATATGAAGATGAAACCAAAGAAAGATCAGATAAATTTTATATATAATAAAAGGATGCTATTATCAAAAGTAATGTAATGATGTGGAATCAATGCAGTTAATAGATGAAGATCACTAAAATAATATTAAAAATAAGACAATTTATTATAGTAATATTCAGTGAAAGAATATATAGTACTATTAGAATTTGAACACATTGACTACAATAAATTTGGAAATACGTTTAAAGTGATTTATAATTATACTCATAATCTCCAAATTCAATTGAAGGAATTCTCCAATGTCTTATATTTTTTGTAAAGATAAGTATTCTGCTGGCCTTATTTTTAACAAAGAAAAATGTATAGAAGGCTCAAAAATAGGCTAGATCCTATCCAACATAGTCCAAGAAGAGTAGCAGATGAGACAAGTGGCCATGTAGGGTGACTCTATCAGAGTTCATTGCTTGGATAAGGCATGACAGATATATAAAGAAGCATTTATACAATGTTATTTTTGATTTGGGTCAACTTGAAGAGGAAAATTTTTATCATTTAAAAGAAACACACACATTATATTTTATTAGAATGATGTCATTATCTCATTGTTTTCAACCTCTCTACTAGGGTTTTCATGAAGAGTCTAGGAAAATAATGCTACAACCATTGAGAACTCGACACATGAATCGACTAAGAAAAATAACTTGAGAAAATAAAATGAATTCCGATTACTGGATGATACAAACTCACAGAAGGATCACATTGTAGAACACAATGGAGTTTTAGAAAGGAAATGTTAAAGGATGATAATAGAGAGTTTATGCAAGTGAATCACTGGTATCATTCCATGATTTAAAAAATTGAGAAAAACCAACGTCACATCCAAGATAATGCACCAAAAATAAGTATTTTTGGATGAAAATAACATAATGTATGAGTACAAAGATGTCCATATGATGGGTGTGTTCGAATGATTGAAGCATAATAAGCCTCTAATTTTGATTCTTCTAGTAGATATTACCTATAAAGACACTATAAGAAGTTACTAAGATAGAAGATAATTCAATAGGTGTGGTGAAAATATGAGCTAGCCTTATGATAGTTCAATGAACAGACTATAACATATGATGATATTATCAGATGATAATAATTCTATTTAAATAGAACTGAGACTGATATGAATAGAAGTACTTATTCAATCACTAGAACCAGGATAGTTATTAGGAATTCATTGTATAGATGAGAATAACCAAAGAACAGAGTAATAGATATGAGTTGGAGTTTCAAAAATTTGGAGTTATGCTAAGTCTGCATGGGGATAATACTGCTAACCAAGTGTTATGATAAATTAATGTAGTGTTTTATGTATGCATGTGCATGATATTGTGAACTTAAATTTATGTGATTTTAGTTTACTAGATGCAACATTGAAAAAACAAGAAGTAGTTCCATGAAACAATCATGTATAACTGAGTTGATTTTACAGAATAAGTGTGATAATATCATTAATTGTATATTGTGGTTTGAATGTTGAGTTCATCATAAACCATAGTAGCTGTATAAAAATCACAAGAAGCTTATAAAATATTCTATATTTTCCTGAAACAATAATAATTAGTAGGAAGTAATTGATCGATGTACAAATGTAGAGGTGTGTTTCCAAAATATCGACTAGATGTTATGATATGAACATACATAATAAAGATGATATGATTAGAATAGGAATCCACAATCTAGAATCTAAACAAAATATTGGAGGAATATAAGTTTAACTATGGTAGATCAGGAGTAATGTAAATAAAGTTTTCAAAGTACTGAAGGTCGTGGAAGGTTGGTTAATATTTAGAAACAAATGAATGATTCCATAAAATATGAAAAATGAAGTCCATTATAAATTTTTTGAGTCTTTTAAATGTAGATATTCTATACGTTGAAAATGAGATGCACATGCATGCATGAGTTTTTATGTTTGATAGAAAAAAGATGATGAACATGCAAGAGAATTTTAGAATCAAGAGTTCATGATAATTAGAGGTAGAATCAATGTCTACTAGATTACAATATAATTAAATTCATGTTATAATTATTGAAGTATGTGGAATTAGGAATACCTATCAAAACTGGGGGATGATGATTCCATGTGAAGTCAAAATCAAAGAGACGATGTTTAGTTAGAAGATTGAAATATACAATATTCATGAAGATTTATTTCATGATTCAGACCAATATTTGAGGAAAGGTGGAAGTGAATTGATATTATTTTTTTAGTGATTTAATAGACCAATGAATCTAAGATTTGAGAAGATATTAAATGAGTTAAAAATAGAAAGGTGCAGGACATTGAAGTTCAAAGAACATGTGCCTTTTAGGATTTCAGGAAATATTGAGTTTATAAAAGACCAAAATCATTCATAGAAAAGAAGTGTGAATAAAATAACAAGATTTTATGACCAACATTCATTATAAGTTCATTTGGTTCGAGGATTTTAGAATCCTGGAACTTATAGTTCTATAGAATAAGTGAGAGGTTTGTGAACATTAGGAAACCGAAAGAATGAGTTAGTATGATGTCATGAAAGACTTTTAAAAGTTCAGGATATTGAAGCAATTAGAGGTGATAGCTCCAAAAATTAAGTTTATAGAAGATACATAATAATGTTGGCATGCATAATTGTAATGTCTTGAGTTTTTGAGTCGGGTCAAAAAACACTCCCGATTTGAACTTTTCAATTAGTAGCTATGATACTTTTTTTCGTCGATCGTACCTTAATTCTGAGAGTTCCATTAGCTTCATATCATATTTCCACAAGTTCTTCAAGCTTTTGATGAATCCTCGGGTGTTTAGAAGAGGTTTCAAAAGTGTTGGAGGCCAAATACCCTATTTTGGGTTGTAGGAAAAGGGCGTATAGTTTAGGGTAAACCGTGCAGACCCTTTCAAGTAACTATGCAGACCCATTTTATACTGAAGAAAATTTTGTGTAAACCATTCATGGGAGGTTCATGACCATGTGTGGGTGTCTATAGTAATTTTACAAGCTTCCCCACAGTTTTCACATAGTTATAGAAAATTGTGCCGAATGCTGCACTGGTATTGCCACTTAGGCAGTACCTATGAACTGTAGATCACATGATTTTCACACGATTTAGCAAACCATGCGGACTAGTAAAGAAGAAAAAATTACCATTTTCCATCCCTCCTATTTTTAAATTTTCCTCCCTCTTTTCTACTTCTTGGCCATACACAACAAGGGAGAACCCTCCCTTTTCCTCTTCCTATGGATTTTGATCTGTCTTCCTCCTCAGGTTTCTATTCTTCGATCCCAAAAGAGGCAATAGAACCACACTGGTAAGGCTTTCCACATCTGTGCTTAATTTACTATTTGTTTTCTCCTCGTAGAGTGATAAATACAATTTAGCTATTGAGCCCTATTTTTAGGGAATTGAATGGAAACTCAGATCTATGCCAATCCACTTCGAATTGGAGCTCGATATCGGATGTGACTACATCTATGAGTCCAAGGTAGGTGATACTTACATTACTTTGGGTTTTTGCAGACTTTTGGGTGGTGCGACATATAACACATTTTTGGGTATTTTGAGTGAGACCCTGTTATACCTCATGCATCATGTAAAAATGATCATGTGACCCAAATGAATGCTATTGGGACTGACCGAACCTATTTCTGATGAGAAAGGCTAAGTTAGTGGCCTTTTCTCCTTGGGGTATTTTGGTTGGGGGTTCCAAAATCATATGAAATAAATTATTTTGATTTAAATTGATTATTTTAAATTTTTATGGCCCATTTAAATGAATTTGTGGCATTCAAGACCTCCATGATGATTTTTTATAGTTGTTATCTGGTGTAAGTCAATCTATTTAAATTGAATTTCTTGATTAAAGTGTTTTGAATTGAATTATATATGTATGTGAAATTCTGAATTGTATGTGATGGAACCCATGGGGTTGTAATGAGCATGGATTGGGGAATTGGGATGGAATGACCATCGATATTGAGGTAATGTAGATCATCATGTTGGGCTTAGATTAGATTCTTGAGTGGTTTGACCATAGGATTGGGCATTATGGAAATTGGTTGAGGTGGATAGGTCATTAGGTTGGGAATGGCCCATGATATCGAGTTGGCATGGCCATCAAATTATAGTGACATGGTTATAGGGGAATGAGGTGCTAGTTTTGATGTTTCTTAGGTACTTTATTGGTGAATTCCTCTCACCCAAGATGGAAAAAGTGCCAAATTGAGTCATGTGCACATAGGTTGACTTCATTGATGAGTTGGTTTTGACGACTCATGTGGGTAAATCCCCCCAGTAGTTGTGACTTTGGTGATTATGGTTTTGGGGTACCTTCCATAGAAATATTTGTAGAAGGTGGGGATCCTTTAGTTAGTAGCAATGAGGCTATTAGTTGGGGGATGAGGCTAGTTGTGCTTGAGGCTATGGGCTTGGATTAATATTGGAGTATGAAAATTTCCATTCCTCTTAATGTTGTGATATGAGGCAAAAATAGATATTATTTTAGGACAGGTATAACTGTGCCTTTGATTGTCGGGCCTTGGGAAGATGTGTGCTTTCGAGTAGGGGTTCATGGGACCAGGTTACTAATTGTTTGGGCATGACTTCGGGACATCAGTACTATTGAGACATGAGGTGTCGGGAGGCATGATTTGTCATGTTACTTGATTGAGGTGGAACTTGAGGGTTCACTAAGTATATGATATTAGGGGTTCCTTAGTCCATAGTCCAAGGACCATCTTTACATCTAAGATTACAACATTGACCGTAGTAGGTGATACTCCTTGGTGGTTTTTGAGAACCAAAGGGGTTTGTTTGTTTATTTATTACACTATTATTATTTAGTTTATTTCTATTATATTATGCATGTCTACTTAAACACATATTCTAGGTATGCACCATTGGGTGGTATCCTACTGAGATTCATCTCACACCTTACACAGGTCCTTCAGGATGCATGTAAAATTTATGTCCTTATAATAAAGTAAATGATCTTCCCCAGGAGTTGGATATTAGGAGATTCTTTCATAGAGATTGGCATGGACCATGAGGTCGTTCCTAGATAGAGTTTCTATTTAATTTTATTTAAATTTTTAGAATACTATTTTTTATATTGTATGTAGCTACACTGGTTAGCCATGGGTTCCCTATTGTATATTGACATGTACGTATTGATATGAGATGCATTCTTGTTCTGTTTAGTTGCTACAAGTGTTTTATTGGCATGATGATCTGTTTATTTGTCTTCCAGTGTAGTTGTTTCTTTATTACTTCCACTTTTGTCTTTTATTGATTGTTCTTCCACTTTAAAGGTCTGGTTTGAGTTTGTTTAGTACATTAATTTCATTTTATGTTATATCACATACTCAGACCAGTATGTTTATCTATTCACAAAGGGTATAGCCTCACGAATATACTTGTCTATACCCTCGCTGCTAGTTGAAAGCCTTTGGAATTTAGGGAGGTGAGCCTAAGGCTAGTGGAAAACTGGTTCAGAAGCATTGTTCAGGGGACTATTCGGTTTGAGATGCTACAAGTGGTATCATAATAGTTCTTGATTCAGATTTATTAGTAGTGTTGGCTGGCTACTAATGAGATCAAGGATGTAAATTATTTTATCCTGGTCTTACTATTTGGGATCTGGTAGATTGGATATTAGGTTATGATTGGAACTATATTTAGAACTCATTCTTGGGTGCCTACAACCCCATGTATGAGGGAAAAATTGAGTTTCCTTGGGTGGTAATTTCTGTTTTTCTTTTTCTCATATTACTATTTATATGATTTCCACCTCAGATGGTTTATTTGAAATGTGATGTATAGAACATTGACCTAGTATGGAAATAGATGAGATATAGACCTTGTCCTAGTGAGTCAAGGTGTGTTTTCTAACTTGTTTGGATTTTGATAAGCACATTTTAGGGTATTTTAATTTTATAAATGCACATATTATTTGTAAAACATTTATACCATTTTTTAAATATCAATTTCCATGATTTAATTTGTTATTACATTTAATTATATATATGAATTTTATGTTACAAATGAAAGGGGCCGGGATCTTATAGGAACTGACATGTGTTATGGTTGAGGTGATTATAATCACCGGGATTGGGAGACTCGGTCATCAGATTGAGGCTATGATGGTTCTTAGGATGGGTATAGCCTGGGGTAATATTGATATTTTTCTTTTTTGAGGGCGGGTAAGGAGGTCGGGAGGACAAGATGCCATGGGCCATGGTTTCATTGGGGGAGAGTAATGGTAGTGGGGATACACTACCTTTTACTACTTTCCCTATATGGGTAGTGGGGATACACTACCATTTATGTTATTCAATGGGTTCTTCTTAGAAGAATTAGATAGAGCATCAAGAGGGTGATCATACAGTGCTATACGAGAAAAGGAAGGTTTAGATCCTTGAGGGACATGCAGATCACAAGACACAGGTACATGCTCATGCACATGATTAAGCTTAGGAGAAGGTTACAGTGCGGGCATGGAAACCACCATATTTCACTACTCTTGGTCAATGACTCTATGAGCAGCTTCAATCGATCCTAGTATGTGTATTTTAGGGGACTGAACAGGGTGCCCAAGCTGTAGATACATCTATGGAATATCTGACGTGGGAGTTCTTTTCAAAACACCCAACACTTTTCTAGGGTGAGGGAAATCCATAGGCAGTTGAGAACTAGATTGAGAGCATGCTGATGATCTTTGAGAAGCTTGAGATGCCTCTAGGGTGGAGAGTGAAGCTGGAAACATACATTATCATATGACCAAAAAATCACTGGTGGGATGTACAGGTACAAGCAGGGATACATGAGGGACTATCCAAGAAAGATTTTGAGGCATGGTTCTTAGATCACTTTTTCTCAGAGACGTTAAGGGTAGAGAGGTATCGAGAGTTCTTGATTCTTCTATAGGGTGACATGTCCATCATAGACTATGTAGGTACCTTCACTAAATTGTATCACTTCACACCTCATATGGTAAGATAAGACACCTTGAGGGTGAGATGATTAAAATATGGTTTACGACATGCCATTCGGGTGAAGATAAAAATATTTAGGCTAGCCTCATTCTCCTAGGCTATGAATCAGTTAATCATAGATGATGGAAACCTAAATTAAATGTACTACTTGAGATAGGTAGTGGATTTAGGTGATGTTTTAGGCATTCATAAATGAGGTCAAGATGAGTTTCAGTAGGGTGCCCAGGCTAAGGACATAGATACACCACATTGTGGAAGCTCAGTAGTGGGTTTCTTTTAGTGTGGGAAACTAGGACATGTTAGAAATCAGTATGATTGGCCTCCAAAGGAGTGTCAGGCATGTGGATAGGTCGTACACCTTGAGAGGTCCTATAGGAAGCCTTATTAGACAGATGGTAGTTAGGGATCGAGGTAGACTCAACATTATAAGGTAGGTTCAGGATCAACACCAGGTGATGGTAAATGGGGATCAACTACACATGGAGAAAGTGGTAGAGATATTGGGAACCAGTCATGGGGTCAATGGCTAGTTGTTGGTACAATACTTTAGGGTAGTCAGGTGTCAGGAAGTCATGCTTATAGATTGGAAGATGCCATTGAGCTTCTCGGGTCAGAGCAAGATGGTGAGACAATGATAGTCAGAGGTATATCATGGGTGTGGCCATGAGTTGTTTTTATTTTATTTAGGAATTGACTATTGAGGAATGCCTGTTATGGCATGGAATATTGAGTCATTTATGTTTGGAGTGAAAGAGGTGAACATGCTGTATATGGACTAAATAGATGCTGTTCAGTATGTTGAAACCATCTCAGGTGTGTGATTATATATATATATATGAGGTTCGTGGCACTGGGTTCTACATTTGAGCACTGTGGGTGCAGGATATTGAGGTTCTTGGCATCAAGAGCATCGTTGGATGCAAGTTCTAAGGTGATTTAGAATTGGGACATTGATGATAAGGGTTAATTGAGGTGTGAGGGATTTGGGAACCTTTATGGTGTGGTATTTGATTGAGGGTAAGGCATCCAGATTGTTTTGAGCATCCATGGGATGCAAGACCTCATAGTTCCATATGTGACATGGGCTCGAGGTGGGCAGTAATGTTGTACGAGATGTGAATTAGGTTTATGGTATGATATTAGATCACATAATGTGGTGTTAGAGTGAGGATTCATCATGGGAGGACCTTGGTTCTGGGAATTAGTCATTGGACCATTGATTTATTTGAGTTTTAGGTCAAGATAGACAAGGTAAGGCAATTCCTAAGGTGATGATCCCCTTGAGAAATTGGCCTATACCCTTGAGACTAGGGTAGTTTGGGTTTTCTTTTAAGGGGATGAGTATGTTAGATACCATCTCCATGTTTTGTTTGATAGCTTTGGGATGAGATATGTTAAGGTGGGGAGATTGTAACGCCCCGTGTTTTTGAGTCAGGTTAAAAACCACTCATGATTTTAACTGTTCAATTAGTGGTTATATTAATTTTTGTTTTGTTGATCAGAACTCAATTATGAGAGTTCCATCGGATTTATATCATGATTTTACATGGGTTTAATGATTTATCTTAATCATCGGGTGTTCAAAAGAGGTTTTAGAAGCATCAGAGGCCAAATGTCCTGTTTTGGGCTGCAAGAAAAGGGAACATGGTTTAGGGTAAACCATGCAACCCCTTCCACATAATTGTGTGGCCTAGTTTTGTACAAAAGAATGGTCTGTGTAAAATTTAGTAGTACCTATGCACTGTAGCTCACATAGTTTCCACATGGTTTGAAAAAACATGCATGTAAACTGTGTGGAATAGTAAAGAAGGTAAAATGACCATTTTTACCTCCCTTCTATTTTTGTTATTTCCTCCCTCTTTCCCCCTGCCTGGCTATTAATATCAAGGGATAACCCTCCCTTTTCCTCCTCCCATGGATTTTGATCCATCTTCCTCCTTGGTATTCCATTCTTTGATCTGTTAGAGGCAATATAACCATGCTGGTAAGGATTTCCACATTCATTCTTCCTTTATTATATAATTTTTCCTTATGGAGCACTAAATCCATTTTATCCATTTTGACCTATTTTCAGGGCATTGAATAGAAACTCAGATCTATTCCAATCCACATCAAATTGAAGATTAATATCAAACATGCTTACGTATTTGAGTCCAAGGTAGGAGGTTCATACCTTTGTTTTTTTGAGAACTTTTTAGTGGTGTGGATTATAGTTCATTTTTGGTTATTTTGAGTGAGGACCTATTATACCTCTTGCTTCTTGTCAAAATGACTATTTGGCCATAAGGGATGCCATTGGGCTTTCCCAAACCTATTTTAGATGATAAAGGCTGGGTTAAAGGTTATTTCTCCTTGGGGTATTTTGGATGGGGCTTACAAAATCATCTAAATTGAATTATTTTGATTTAAATTTATTTGTTTAAATTATTATGGCTTAGTTAAATGAATTTGGGTTATTCAAGACCTCAATGCTAATTTGTCATAATTGTTATCCTGTGCAATTCAATCCGTTTAAATTGAATTTCTTGCTTATAGTGTTTTGAATTGAATTATATATATATATATATATATGAAATGTTGAATTGTATGTTATGGAAGCCATGGGTTTGTGATGAGAATGGAATGGGGAATGGATGGAATGACCATCAGGACTGAGGTGGTGTAGATCTTCATGTTGGGCTTGGACTAGATGCTTGAGTGGGTTGACCATGAGATTGGGCATCATGGATGTCGGTTGAGGTGGAGAGGACATCAGGTTGAAAATGGCCCATGATATCAGGGTTGAATGGCCATTCGATTTGATAAATATAGTCACAGGGTCATGTGATGCCAGTGTTGATATGGCTTAGGGACTTTATTGGTGATTTACGTTCACCCATGATGGCCAAAGAACTGAATTTAGTCATGTGCACACTGGTTGAATCCATTGATGAGGTGGTTTTGATCACTCATGTGGGTAGAGGCCCCCACTATTTTCATCTTAGGTGATTATGGTTTGGGGGTGCTTTCCATAGAAATCCACATGGAAGGTGAGGAGTCTTTAGTTGGTAGCGATGAGGCTATCTGTTAGGGGACGAGGCTCATCGTGCTTGGGCCATGGGCCTGGATTTATATTTAAGGATGAACATCGTCTTTCCATCAAACGTTGTTATATGAGCCAATGATGGATATTATTTAAAGATAGTTATTGATGTGCCTCTGGTTTTCAGGCCTTAGGCTGACATGTGCTTTCGAGCAGGGGTTAGTGGGACCAAGTTACTAATTGTTTGGGCATTCCTTTAGGATGTTGGTACTATTGAGACACAGGGTTTCAGGAGACACGAGGTGTCAGGTTACTTGATTAATGGTAAACCTAAGGGTTTACCTGATATATGACATGAGGGTTTCCATAGGCTATGGGAAAGGACCCTCTTTAATTTTGAGATTTTGAAATTGGATGAGGTAGGTGACACTCTTTGATGGATGTTGAGAACCAAAGGAGTTTATTTGTTTATTTATTGTACTGTACAATCCACTGGGACTCTCGAGTGGCATCAGATTATAGGTTCACTTATATTGGATATAAACTATTTATAATTTTTTTAATTTATTATAATGAAGTGAATATTTTCAAAAGTTTCATAAATTCATTAGTTGAAAGAAAAGGATAATACTCCTTGTTTGTGACATTGTGGAAGTTTCATCCAGAATATTGAAAAATAGGAAGAAGAAATAATCTTAAGTTAAGGAATGAAACTTCTCAAAATTAGTGAGAGGAGGATCAACCACCACAGAAAGGTAAATACAATGGTATTTTTACTAATAATTTCAATTATTTATCCTCCTAAATAATCCTCATATAGATGTGAAGAGTATGAATCTATTGAAATAGTCAAATTTGTTTACTCTGAAATCAAGAATTATATGAAATTTTTTCTTAATGAAGTTATAACATACATAATTTAATTTATTAATGTTATATGGGCGAAAAAATTAAAACTGGAATTAAAATTTAAAGAAATGGAGAGTGCATTGGTTAATAAGATGCACACATATGATTGTTTCCTCTGGAATTGGGGATGAACTCGTTGATTTAAGGTTCAAACATTCCAATCGGTTTCTAATGGGTTTGATCGTAGAACCAGAAACATCCAATGATTCCATATCCATTTGGACCTACTTTCCAAAGGTAGGTGATCATTATTTTTTGGACCGATGAGGCTTATGAATTTACATTGGTCGAGAGGATGGGAGGTCGGACTCATCACACCTTTTTGGGGGGAATTATTGTCTACTCCGGGACTCTCTTTGTAGAGTTGATTTATGTTCATGAAGCATTATTAAATTACCAAGTATAAGAATGAGCTTTCCTTTAGAATTTTCAATCAATGATTGATGTGTTGGAATTTAGAGAATCTTTTTATATGTATTCAAGGTTCTTCATCGGTAGAGAATAATCTGTATTTGATAGAGATTCTTAGTAATGGGATCCTTCAATACATTATATAGAAGTCTTTTGGTCATTATGATGACCATACTGGGTTTTAAGCCACTCAGTGGGGCACTTGAAGTTTATTGTCATTCAGAAGGACATGGATTATTTCATAGTTGGCATCGTACCTACAGATAGGCTACCTACGTATCCTTGTTTAGAAAAGGAATCAGAACCCACGTAGTTCGAGTAAAGACGTATGAAGTTTATGCATGGTTGATGGCCCAATGAAAGATGCCATAATTACTTTTACACTCTAAGCTCATGTGAGTCATGCTCGGTGTGAGAAACAAGAGGTATTGGTAAAACCAGACAATTGCGACACAAAATATCCAAATCATGAGAAATAATGTGGGGATTATGTATGTGTGACTTCCCAGATAAATAAAGATTAGTTTTGGGATTTACTTCAAGGACGAAACCCAGGAACAAGGTCCATAAAGGTATATGTTCTTTATGGAAATTTGGATACATAACTTAGGACTTAATGAGAAGGATTCCCAAATTGGAAGGTCTTATGATTGGGTTTTATTCCTGAGAAGGAGGCCCAGATCAAAAGAAATTATGACTGGTTAAGAGAAATTATGACTGTGGCTTATTCCTGAGAAGGAGGCCCAGGTTAAAGGGAATTATGAATTTGGGAACTTGGGGCTTACTCCAAAGGAGGATTCCTAGATTTGAGAAATTTTTAATTGGGGATTACTCCTGAAAAGGAGGCCCAGGTTTAGGGGACTTGGGGCTTACTCCTAAGGAGGATTTCCAAGTTAAAGGAAATTATGAGTGGGGCTTACTCCTAGGGAGGATTCCCAAATTAAGAAGATTTGGACTGGGGCTTACTCCTGAAAAGGAGTCCCAGGTTTAGGAGACTTGGGGCTTACTCCTAAGGAGGATTCACAAGTTAAAGGAAATTATGAGTGGGGCTTACTCCTAGGGAGGATTCCCAAATTAAGAGGATTTGGACTAGGGATTACTCCTGAAAAGGAGGCCCAGGTTTAGGGGACTTGGGGATTACTCCTAAGGAGGATGCCCATGATAAAGGAAATTATGAGTGGGGCTTACTCCTAGGGAGGATGCCCAAATTAGGGATTCTATCACCTTTAAAGGACGAGGTTGAATGATTTAAATCTCTAACCTTAGTTATATAAAGATATATAAATCACTAGATTTTGAGAGATATTCCATAGAATTCCTTTCAGGTAAGGAAGCCAACCAAGAAACCATTCCATGAATGGATTTGGAGAGAGTTATGAAGGCTTAATATTGAAGAGGAGAGGTGGATTGGAATACAAGAGGTGAAATAGGTAGGAGGGGCACCTAAAAAGAGAGGGGTGTGTAAGTCCTGGTGAGCGCGCAAGTACTGCGTGGGCACACAAGTCCTGGTCGCACAAGTGTACTTGCGCGACACAAGGGTACTTGCGTGATGGTCAAACATTAGAGTAATACTTGGGAGAGACTTGGCTCAAGCCCTTAGTACTATCCCTAAATGCTTCCAGAAGGATGGCGCACAAGTTCTGTTGAAGGGGTAAGGCGGCGCGCAAGTGTGGCCATTTCCCTTAAGAGTTGGCCACTTAAGCGCGCAAGTGTTTATGAGTTTCAACACTTAGGCATTACTACCTCTCTTTAGATCTTCCATTCTAGGTAAGAAATTACCATAGAAGTATTCGGAATCTTTGAGAAGAGACTAGGGCGTCGGGAGCTCAAATATGAGGTTTTGGAATTTTTCGTTTTTTTTAATGGGGGGCCCACCAGGGGTATTTATAGGCTAGAGAAGACCCTGGGTGAAATTCAAAGATGTCACACAAGTCACATGCGCGACCATTAGGTAGCACGCAAGTGTAGTTGCGCGGCCTTGGTGGAACTTGCGTGACCCAAGTTCATTTGAATCTTTGTTCGTGCCTTTGTCAATTTTTGATGTTTCTTAAAAGGATTAATCAAATTGAGTTCAAGTTATTTACCTTTTTATTCTTTTAGACTATGTGATAGAAAGGAGTGTCAAAAAAATTCCCCCCTCAGAGTTGGATTCTAAAAAAATGAGGATGCGACCCTTAGGAAAAGAAGAAAACCAAGGAACATGCAGCGCGCAGGTGTTGAGCGCACAGATGGGAATCGCGCAGGAATCGACATGCAAGGGTTGAGCATTCTGGCTTTAGGCGCACAAGGGTGAGGCATGACCTATTTATAGGCGGCCATTCCTCGCGTAAATCACAGAATTTCAAACTTATTTCTCTCGTCGCGCAAGTTGGTCTCGCCGCACAAGTTACCCTATTTTTCCGCTATTTCTTTGTTGTCGCGCTGCTGTAGAGGTATTTGGACTTGCACGGTGATACTTGCATGCCAAAAACGTGCACTAAACATCCACACTTGCGTGACACATCCATAATTGCACGCCAAAAAATAGACTTGTGTGCCTTAATGCCTTAGCCATTTTTTTTTGAAATTTCTTCACAAAATTTATGAAAAAAACCCATTTAAGAGTTAATTTATTAAACTTTTGTGCAGATTCAATGGCTCCCAAGAGAATTGGAATGGCTAATGAATTGGAAAGCAAGTGACTTGATTATATGATGAGCATCATTGGCCATGATTACTATACCATCTACGATAGCACTCTACCAGATTTGGCCAAGTATCTGAAGATGTATTATCTTGATTTCCCACAAAGAATTTATCTGTCTTTGTACAGTTATGGTCATCTGCAAGGAATCAACGTTCTAGTGCCAGAGAACTATATGCTCGATATGAAACTGCACTACTACTCCTCTATTTTGGTTATACTGTGCATTAAGAGGAACAACAATGGTGTGAACTTTCAAAATTTTCCTCCATGCCATTTCCTTGCAGATATGAAAATGGAAAACCCATGGGCTGAAATGTTTCCTGCTGCTGGTTGGTGGAGAGAATATTATCATGGCATTGGAACAATATCTGAAAAGAGTACTCTCTCCAAATTTCTCTTTACTTCCAATGCTCCATTCTCAAATGCATGTATCCATCTTCCAAGTCTCTTGGACAGAAATAGAGTCACTATTTTGATCAGTAGAAAATTTTCTCAAACCACACTCAAGAACATTCTTTTACAATTGTTCCAAGAAGAGCTGGTATCACTGCATCTCTTATTGTATCCAGCTGAATGAATGAATTCTAGGAGGCTGCTGATGAAGCTCAGGATGCCGTAAATCAAATGAAGAGTTATGTTGAAAGCCTCTTGTAATTCCTGAAAAAGAGAAGAGACTCCAATCTGTGGATGTCCTTCTAACTCTTGTGTATCAATGAAAAACACTTTCATCTTCAATAATTTATGCATGCCTTCCTTTACTACCTGCATTAAATTTTACCTAATCTAATGGGCCTAGTAAGCATAGTTTTATTTTTACTAGGATTATTATAAATAACCCTACAAACTTTGAATCTCTTCATTGCTCAATATTACCTAAATCATACAAAATGTATGTTTAGTGAGCTGGGACTTGACTTTTATTCAGAGTTCCCTTGTCTTTTGTGGGCAGTTTATAGTCATGCACGTCAGACATAAAATGGCTAATGTTTACGGTCAAAATAACTTTGACCAAAATGGATAAAAAATGACTCAATTCTTTTAAAATTTATCTGAAAACATATTACCACACTCAAGTATGATGGAAAATATGTAAACTATGACTTAAGAAATCTTGAATCTGAGGAATGATATGAAAAAAGGACTCAAAGTAATTAGAAGAAGTAGTTCCCAAGAATGAAGTTACCATTATTTAACAAACCCATTAGGGGGTTGAATTATGCAGGGCCACCTAAGGGCATTGGATGCATAGTCAAATAATATCATCTTTTGGGTAACATGCCCGTTATGTAGACTACTTATGCAAGTCCGCTTAAGGGCACGTGATGCATATTTAGGCAAAATAACTCTCATAAATTTACTTTTCTACTGCTAAAAAGAAAGTGAAAGTTTATGGGGATTCAACTTTTCCAAAGTATTGAGTTTGCTGAATGGAAAGAGGTACTTGAATATGGAGAAGATATTTCCAAACAAGATTGTCTAAAAACGGGATGAATGTTACTCCTACGAAGGTCTGACCCAAATGTAGGGAAGAAAAATATAAACCATAGACTTAAATACTTTCAGATCATGAAAAGGAATCATGGGACAAATATGTTAAGGATGACTATTTTTGCGGATCCATACATATTATCATTAATACAAATAAAGAAAAAAATAGGTTTTCTTCCCAAGAATGATGTTACCACTATTTAACAAACCCGTTAGGTTGTTGAATTATGTAGGGCCGCCTAAGGGCATTGGCTGCATAGTCAAATAATATCATCTTTTGGCTGACAAGTCCGCTATGTAGGCTACTTATGCAAGGCCGCCTAAGGCCATGTGCTGCATAGTCAGGCAAATGAACTCTTAGGTATCAATCATTTTGTGACCAGAAGTCAAGAAAATGATTATGAAGATCTGAAAAATATTTAAGGTTAGGATTATGACACATAAAAATGGGTATTTTCCAATATATGTAAAAATAAACTAACCAATACTAACCATAATCATGTTGTGGTTGGGTCCTGAATTGAAATAATGGACTTCACTACGTATCCCATAAGTATGGGAATCAAGACATACATAGTTCCTAAAATACAGTTTAACGTCATGTGGGACGAGAGTATGGGAGATCTTAGTTTAGGGTCATAGAACTCAGACCATAATAAGGAATACACAGTGTGTGTTTTCAGAGGGACTTTTCAGCCAAGGGACTGAAAGTGGAATTTGGGGTTAGGCCCAAAGACTTGGGGCTAGATTTGAGGGACAATCGAATGTTCCTACATATCCCATAAGGATGGGAATCAAGCCCACGTAGTTCTAGAAATACCCTATGTACAAATTTGATTCTTACAAGTGAAGGGTGAAAAGGGGACTTTAGTGCAATGATGGTTTGACCCAAGATAAAAGGTTCGGGTGTTGCCATGTATGCACGTAGTCTTTAGAATATAAAATGATTGTAAATCAATGTAAATAATGATTCCCCCTCAGGTGAGGGTATCAAAAGAATGTCATAGTTTATTGTCATAGAGGACAAAAGTGATGTACAGTTTAACGTCATATATCAAGGAAAAAGGTGAACCAATGTGAAGATATTGGTTCTGGGGGCGGCTTCACGAGTTAACATTGCATGAGATGGAAGTGAACCGGCGTGAAAATATTTGTTTTGGGCTTGAACCTCAGGAGGTTACCTACGTACCCAGCATAGAAGTCAAGGATCAAAGTCTTCATTGTTCAATTAAAGAATGAATTAGTGATCAAGTTGTTCTTGGGAACAACGATTTAAAAAAAATGGTGTTGGGACTTACACATGGTTAGTGGCCTAGAGAGGGTGTTATGGTTGATGTTTGCTCTAAGCTCATGTGAGTCATACCCAATGTGAGAAACAAGAGGCAGCAACAACCCAAACGATGCACAGTTTAATGTCATATAGGACATATGAAGGGACTATGCAATTTAAAGTCTTGTAGTGGGGACTATTGGTGCTGGACAGTTTAATGTCATGTAGCAGGGACAAAATACAGTTTAATGTCATGTTGGACAATAAAGAACTTATGTACAGTTTAGCGTCATGTAGCTAGGATGATGGAGATAATATATTTTAATGAATGTTGGACGAAAGGGGGACCGTTCAATTTAGTGTCATGTAGTAAGGAAAAAGAGTACACAGTTTAACTTCATATTGGACATATTCGGGACTTTTTCATAGTTTAACATCATGTTGGACAATGGTGCGAATAATTTAAGGTCATATGAATGATGCAATTTAACTTCTTGCTGAACATATGAGACATGAAAATAGTTTAAGGTCATATGCATGGACCGTACAGTTTAACGTCATGTTGGACGTGAGGAACATGCAAATAGTTTAAGGTCGTATGCATGGACCGTATAGTTTAACATCATGTTGGACGTATTACTGAATGTATTTTATGTTTATAAAAAATACTTCTTCAGAAATCTGGCATTGTTTGGAGTCGTGATAAGTTCTCCATCCATTGAGATTAATGAATATGCTCCATTAGAGTAGACCTTATATATTGAATAAGGTCCTTCCCATTTTGGTTCAAGCTTGGGAGGTTTTTTTCCTGGTATCATTGGAGTTCTGAGAACCAATACCAATTCTCCCTAAGTGAATGAACAAAGACAAACTTTTTTGTTGAAAGCTCATGCTATTCGATTCTGATAGACTTCCAAGTGGTGCAAGGTGCACAATATTTTCTCATCTAATCGTTCCAATTCATCCAATCGCTTTTGAGATTGTTCATCTGTAGATGACTAATCAGAAATGGCTACTCCGAGCGAAGGTAATTGAACTTCAATGGGAAATACTTCTTCTGTTCCATATACCAGTGAATATGGAGTTGACCGCATTGCAGTACGGATGGTGGTCCGATAATCTCAGAAAGCATGAAAGAGTTTGTTAGGCTAGGACTTATTATCTTTATCCACCATCTTTTGCAGTATGTTTGACAGAGTCTTGTTGAAGGCTTCTATCTGACCATTTTCCGCTGCATGATAACGAGATGAATGATTGGATTTGATGTTGTATTCTTGATCCAATTTCTTCACCTCGGATGAACAGAAGTTGGTTCCATTGTCCGTCAATATGGTATGAGCGTCACCAAATCTGGTAATGATGTTAGACTTGAGGAAGATAACAATGCTTTTAGAACTAACTTCTTTGAGAGGTATAGCCTCTGACCATTTGGAAAAGAAGTCAGTTTTAGTAAGAATATACTTAAACTTCTTGGCTGTAGCTGAAGGGTAAGGTCCCACCACATCCATTCCCCATGTGGAAAATTTCCACGAGTATTTAGCTGTATGAAGAAACTCTGGGGGCTGATGAATGATGTTGGCATGTACTTGGCATGAATGACTCTTCTTTGTGAAATCAACACAATCTTGTATCCT
Organism: Viscum album; assembly: GCA_963277665.1. Taxonomy (NCBI): domain Eukaryota; kingdom Viridiplantae; phylum Streptophyta; class Magnoliopsida; order Santalales; family Viscaceae; genus Viscum; species Viscum album. The sequence continues at coordinate 1,223,641,184 of OY728127.1, read as the reverse complement.
TGAAGGCCAAAAGTATCCAAGCCTTCGAATTTGACAAGACAGTCTATATCTAAACTGGTGGGCACCACAGACTCCTACATGTACTTCTTTTATGACAACCATTGTCTCTTAACCATCAATGCATCTGAAGAGAACTCCATCAAAACCATGCTTATAGAGAATTTTCTCTAGGTGATCTAGGCCATCATAAAGATTAAAATTGACCAAACGTCTCCGAATTTGTTCTTTCACAGCTCTATCAGGTGGAAGTGCTCCATTTTGAAGGTATTCCCTGATAGGTGTCATCCATCCTGTAGTATTACCATATGGCTCAAGAATGGGACTAATTTCATTGATTTTCTTTGTTCTGGTTTGAACATAAGGTGAAATTGTATGATGGTGGGTAATTTTGATGCTTGTATCATCCTGATTTGGATCTTCTAGAGCTGTCACTATGTTAGCCAATGCATCAGCTTGAGCATTTTGTTATCGCGGGACATAAGAAAATGTCGGTTTCGTAGGAAATTCCGCCATTAACTCTCGGACGTAATCATACAAAGGGATCAATTCTTCTTTTCTGATTGCATAATCCCCATTGACATGTTTGATTACCAGGTCTGAATCACCTTTCACCTTTAAGTGATTCACTTGTGCCTGAAGCGCCAACTCCAAGACTACAATGAGGGCTTGGTACTCTACTTCATTGTTGGTACCACCTTCCAACAATAAGAAGGAAAAGGGTAACACTGCCTTTTTCGGGGAAATAAGAACAACTCCTAACCCAACTTTTTTGAATTTAGGATCTTCCATTTTCCTCCCTGTTGGACTTCTGGAAGAACCATCGAAATACATTTCCCATACTTGAGGACTATCTTGAATAGAGAAGACTTCATCATCAGGGAGTTAAATATCTGAAGATGTATCTTCTACTGAAGGATGTTCAACAAGGAAATCCGCTAGATCTTGGCCCTTTATTGCCTTTTGAGACACATACTGAATATTGAACTGCTGCAAAATAACTGCCCACCTTTCCAGATGTCCTATAAGCATTGGACGACTGAGGATGAATTTGAGCAGGTTATTGCGTGATACCAATTGGACCTCTTGATGTTTCAGGTAGTGTCTCAACTTCTGAAATGAAAAGATTAATGCTAGGAAACACTTCTCAATACTTGAATATTGGGTTTCTACTTCCATCATAGTCCGACTGAGGTATTAGAGGCTGTTTTCATTCCCAACATCATTTTTCTAAGCAAGAAAGGCACCCAATGATCACTCTAAGCCTTTCACATAGAGAATAACTGTTCTTCCTTAAGTAGGTGGCATTAGTACTGGTGGACTCAAGAGGTATTTCTTGAGAATATCGAATGCTTCTTGACATTATTCAGTCCACTGGTAAGTAACTCCCTTCTTCATCAATTTGGTTAAGGGTAAAATTTTTCCTACCAAATTGGTGATGAAACGCCGAATATAGTCTAATTTTCCTTGAAGCCCTCTCAATTCTTTCAAATTTCGAGGAGGTGACATACCAAGGATTGAATTGGTCTTCTCAAGATCGACTTCATTACCACGATGGCGTACAAAAAAGTCGAGAAATTTTCCTGAGGTTACCCCAAAAGCACATTTTAAGGGGTTCATCTTCAAATTATGTTTTCAAATCTTACATAATATGATTTCCAAATCAGCCAAGTTATTAGAACTTTGTTTGGATTTAACCACCAAATCGTCCAAATAACATTCAACAAACTTCCCTAAAAAGGGTTTGAAGATACGGTGCATGGCACACTGATATGTTGCACCATCATTCTTTAAGCCAAAAGGGCATTACCCGATAGAAAAACAAACCCTGAGGGGATCTGAAGGCTGTAAATTATTCATCTTCTGGAGCCATTCAGATTTGATTATATCCAGAATATCCATCCATGAAATAAAGTGCTTCATACCTAGTTGTTGCATCAATCAAGAGTTCTGTAATCGGAACTGGAAAATCATCCTTAGGACAATGTCGATTAAGATCTCTGAAATCAATGCAAACTCTAATTTTCCCATTCTTCTTCTTCACAGGGACAATATCAGCCAACCACTTGGAATATTGAACTTCTCTGACGAAGCTAGCTTTGATAAGATTATCCACTTCAGCTTCAATTTTGGAGGCATAAGTTGGGTGTGTTCTTCTCGCAGCTTGCTTAAATCCTCTAAGTTCTTCTGAAAAACCCAAATGCTGAGTAGCAACATCAGGATCAAGCCTTGACATGTTTGTATAGTTCCAAGAAAATATATCTCAATTTTTATTTAAAAAGGAAATATACTTGTCTTACTCTTCAAGAGTCATGGCCGCACTAATTAAAGTGGGGCGTGGATCTTCTTTAGTACCCAGATTTATTTCTCTGAGTTCATCCACGGTGGTAGAGATACCTTCCTCAAATGTTGGGGGAGCATCCCTGAGATCTTTCTCTTCTTCTTCAACATGTGTTATTTCTTCTGTTTTTACTTGCATAGTAGATGATGAAGTAGAATTTCTATGATCAGAAGAGATGTTAAAATTTGAACATATTAAAGAAGAATCTTCCATTTCTGACCCAATTGATGATGAAGGGTCTTCACTGGGTAATAAAGAGGAGATGATGGATTGAGAATCAACATCATTTTTCACCTCTGATGTTGCTATAACTTCTTCTGGCCATGTTGGCGAAGTATAGACTTGCTGGATTTCAGCAGACGAAATGAAGACATCCCCATTTGGGATTTCATCATTTCTTGGTGGATCACCAATTTCTCCCATGTTTCCTGGATCAACTGCCATAATTGACATTATGGATCTTTCCATAAGAGTATTTTGATTTGGGTCTATCCTGTCAATTTGAATGATAGGAAACACATAATCTAAACTCACATGTGTAAATGGATTTACTGGAATCTTTTCCAAACCAAATATAGCATTAACCTTGGTGACCTCCTTTGTTGAGGATTTATCCTCTCCCTTCATGTGATAGAATTCCACCTCAATGTATTCAGATTCACATGTCCTGAATGGTGCTTTATCACCATACAATGTCCCAATTTGACCATCGAAACAATATTTCAGACATTGATGGTATGATGAATGGATAGCCGCATGTTGATGTAGCCAGGGTCTTCCAAGAAAAATATTTAAAGCTATATCGTGATCAACAACCATGAAATCTGAATTGGATACAAGGTCACCAAACTGAGTTCTGAGTGTAATCTCACCCAGTGGTTCTTGTTCATTTTTATCATACCCTTGTAACATCAATGTAGAAGGAGATAAATCATATTCAGTGAGTCCCAATAGATGAAGTGTAAGAATGGGGATGAGGTTGACTCCTGGACCATTATCAATAAAATCTCTTCGGATGTCTACACCATTGACCTTTCTAGATAAGTACAATGGTCTAATATGCCCATGCATGACATCATCTTCATCTTCATTAGTGAAAGATATCACTGCAAGGCATTCTGTAGGATTATTTTCTACGTGGTAGATTTCAGCTGCAACAATTTCAATTTCAAACTCTCGAGGACTTGACAAAGCCTCAATGAGTGCCTCCCGAAGATCCTTTGATAGATTTAAAGCATCCAGAATTGATAACTTGGCCGGTACTTGGGCCAGGTGTTTCAATACATCATACATTTGATCCAAAAGTCTGTGTTTCCCAACAGGAACATGTGGTTTAGTAGGTTCCTTGTAAGTTGATGCATTGGAAGTAGATGCATCTTGTATCGGGATAGGAGTTGTCAATACTCCTGGCTTTGGAATATTGGACCGATTAGATCCATTTACTCATTGAGAGGACGAAGGTGGAACCTCCAACCGATCCTCCAGAATAACTTCTCCAGGACTGAATTGGCTATTGGTGGAATAACTTTCTTGTTCTTGCTGAGCCCGCTGAAAGGCTCTACCATGAGTTTCTTCTGAATACACAGTTCTAGTAGGGGTAGAATTGGAATAGTGACTTCTGGGATATCCACGTCTTCCTCTGTATCCCAGACCCCAAGAACTTCCTCTAATTCCTCTGTTTGATACAGGGAATTCAGGCTCATCGAAATCGAAACTGTGACTTGCATAAGGATTTGTTAAGTGAATCATATTAACATAACCGAAGATCAACTCTTCGTCCAATGAAGAATTTGCCTGACTATCCAACTTAGGTTGTTCTGTTTGATGGGGCGGTGCCTGTGGCTTTGATGTAGATGGCATAAAATCTGCCAGATTTAAAGATATCTTGGGTTTTGACACATACTCATTTTCTTTTGATTCTTCTTCCTTCCCTGAATTACGCTGCCCTTTTAAGGATTTTTATTTTGATGGAGGTTTCACTGAGGCATTTACAGCAGAAGACACAATTGGTTTCGTCAATTGCATTTTCAAAATTTCATGAGTTCGGTTGATCATTTTTTTGACCATCCAATCATGATATTTCTGCGCATATTTTCTTTTGACTTCTTGCCACTCGCCTCCTTCCTCTGGATCTGTAGTAGTAACACATGCTACCTGAGCTGAAGAACCCTTCAATTTGACTTGTCCTGAGTCAACCATTTTCTACAGGAGGTTCTTGAAGACAAAACACTCCTAAATGGTATTCCCCAACATCTGATGAAATGGGAAATAATTGGGACGGTCTTCATCTCCTTCCTTGTTTGGCCTTTTGGACCTCTGCAGCTGAACCAAATTATTCTCCAAAACCAAAATGAAGTAACTAGTAACTTTTTCATTTTGGAAAGAATAAACATTGCTTTTCAACTAATCAAATTGTTTCCGTCTTTGATCTCTTTTCTCATCTTGATGAAACGACCTCTTTTTCTGATGCTCAGTAGGTGGAGCCCTTCGGGAAGATGAAGGCTTTGAAGTAGAAGTAGATACAGGTTCTTGTTTATGCATGACTGTAACAGTCTCTGCTCTATCCACTATCCTTCTTGGAGCTGATGGAATTACACGAGTTTCATCCTTAGTCTTCATAAGAGAATCTTCAATATGATGAGCGATTGAAGTAATGTCTCGAAACCCTAATGTGTATTTCACAGGGATCAACGACGTGCATAATTCATCACACAAATTTTCCACAAAAATTGGCAACAACTCTTCTTGAGGGAGTACTAAGCTTAGGGAATATGTTAATCCCTTCCAGCGAGAAATGAAATTTGAGACTCTTTCATTTTCCCTTTTCTTACAGTTTGTAAGATCAAAAAATTTTGTCTTTGACAATGTTGAGCTGAACTAAAGAAGAAATGGCTGGCTGAGATCTTCCCATCCGGTAATTTACCGGGATTGCAAGCTTGTGTACCAAAGAAAAGCAGGCCCTTGTAATGACTGTACAAAACACCTGAGCTTAACTTCCTCTTATTGTTGAAGGGTTCCCATCATAGGATTGCAATGAGAAACAAAATGTGTTATGTTTTTCTCTGGATCTCCCGAACCATTAAAGATTGGGAACATGGTACTTGCAAAATTTGATGGGGGAAGAATATAATCAACCCATTCAGGGAAATCTCTCTTTTCTGGTTGAATTTGAGAACAATTTCCCTCCATAGCTTCTAACCGAGCTGTCAATGACTCAATAGTAGTTATTAACTTTTGAGAAACATCCGGTTGATCTTGGATGTGAACAGGTGCACTGATTGGAGCTTGGACAGGTATGGTAGCTGGTACTGCAACTGATGGTAGCACCACTGATTGTTGTTGCACCTGACTCGTAGGATTAGACCTATGAGGGTGTACTGATAAAGGAGGATATTATTAATCCATTTTAGTAGCCGCAATAAATCCCCTTGGCTAACTGGCTCCAGCACGTTTAGGAGGAAGACTACCCTGAAGTAGTTCTGCATTCATCCTCCTTAATTCCTTCATTTCTTACTCATGTTGCGCAAACCTTTGCTCTGGTGAGAGAGATTGGACTTCTCCAGAGGAAGGGTGGTAAGTAACTTGATTTTTTCCATTCCCATTGTTGGATCCCTTTCGGAGAGGGGGAAGTGGGTTAAATAAAGGAACACCCAAATTTTGGGTAAGCCTTTGATTTCGTGTACGCACACCTTCTTCATTCATGTCGGTGTATACAACTTCTTGAGAAAGACCTCTTCATTTAATCCCTCTAAGTGAGCCTCATCTTGTGGATCAACAATAACGAAATTTATGACATTAATTGATTCATAATGCATCACATCCCTTCTATCAGCATTTCTGCAATATTTTCTTCTTCCATGCCCCTGATGAGACATTTCCTTCTGTTGATTTGATCCCTCAGGAACTTCTTGGAGAACCTTAATTTGGAGAGAATCTCCTGATAATTTGGCTCTTAGTTCCTCTTGGGGCATCTTCCCTAATCAAGAAAAGACTGACTTTATCCGAGGGAGGGATTGAGGATTTGAAAAAGTCCCCACTTCGGTGGATTGGGCTTGTTCCTGCTATTCTCGCTCAACTCCTAGAATCCTATTTGTTGATTCTGAGGGTTGGGTTAAAAGAGTCCCCAATCTGGAAAGCTGGGGTGGTTCTTGACATGCTATGTCTGAGACTTTCTTAAAAGATCTCTTGATCTTGTGGACCTTAGTCCAGAAATTAGCTGGATGCATCAATCAACATCCACTTTTATCACTCGGTTCAAAAGACCATTGGATGATTTCTGACACTTATTTCACTTGATGAAATGCTTTCTCCACACGAGAGGCATGTTCAATACTCTCATTGGCTTGATGCAGGAGTAATTCAATAACTTCTTCTCTATATTCTTGACTTTGAGAAGAACTAGTTGAGCCCTGTTCTTGTGCAAGCCTTTGATTTCACACAAAACCATCCAGATGTGGAAAATTTTGGGAGATAACATTGCATGAAACCACCTTTAGTGGGATTTTTTGAATGAAGAGCACAGTGAAATGCAGTGCTCCATAAACACCCCATCCTCTGATACGAATACCAGATGAGGCATTGGCAATTAACTGGAGCAGTCTTCTTAGTGCGCCAAGGCATGAATGCTGAAGGGATCTCTGCTGCTTTTCAGCCTTCGGATATCGAGAAGCTAATAGAGATGCCAAGTCAATTTGGCATTTTAGCCCTTCTATTATCTTAATATTATTTTCATATTCATCATAAGATAATACTTTATTTTTCGACTAACAAAGAGTTTTCCATATGTTGAGATGAATATCATGAATCCCATCTTCAGTCAACATCTCTGGAATGTCATACTGAGAGTTAGCCAAAGGCCAAAACATAACTGGTACTTCACCTTTCACTAGTTGTTTTCTCATGTTCATCATTTTCTATTTATCATTCAAGGAAGATTCTTCTACCTATTTAGACCAGAGCTGGTGATTCTTTGTTGCTTCATCGGACTCAACAAGATTGGTAGATAATTCACTGATCAAACTAGATGATGAATGACCCAGGGGTGGTTCAAAGAATGACCTACACCCCAGGTTATCTTCTGATTGAGAAAGTATTTCACTTGATGATGGTAAAGCATCAGACATGGCTGGATTCACATTTTAAAGTGCCTCAAGATAAGAGGGATTTCTCGTCACCGCATTTTCCTCTGAATAATTTTCCAGGAAATGCGAATTACTACTATGGAGAGGAATTTCGCAGCTAAATTTATCATCATGGGGAGGACCACCATGGTGGGTTACAACAAAAGATGAAATATATTGCTCCTTGATCTTCTGGCTGCACAGAGGGTTATTGTGGCTCTCATATGAAGATAAAACTTAGAGATCGATCGAACTATCATGAAGTAAGACTTCATGAGGAAGTGTCTGATGAAGACCTTCAGAATTAATGCTCCCACTATTGGGAAATGAGAGAGTAGAATCTTGATTTTCAACAGAATATTTTCTGAGTGCATCATGAACTCCAGCATCGAGTAAGGCCTTATCACAGATGGTCCCTTGATTTCTTGACTGTGCTGGGCGGGTCTTCTTCTTAGATGCCTTCTTACTCAATTTGGCAGGTGTGTGTGCCTGCTCAGAATAAATGATCAGGTTAGGCTGATTATCTCCACTCAAACCAGGTGTATGTGCCTGCCTGACTTAGTTGTCCGTATGATATGGGAGAGTACGCCCCACAACCCTCTTGGACTAGAACAGATGTGTGTGTCTATTATGGAGTGATATGATGATGTGTCACTCCACTGGTAGGGACAGATTTATGTGTCTTTCCCTGAGATGCTACTGAAGCTGTTATAATATCCTGACAGGCATCCAGGATATGAGCATGGATTTTCTTCTACTCTTTCACCATTGACAGAATGTTCTTGGTGACTTCAGCTACTGGAATGGGGATATACATCCATTATGTTCTTGGAGTTGGTGTATGTTCCTGCTCCTGTCCTCCTTTTCTTGTCAGTGAATCCTGACAGTACTGAAGTGTGGGGGCAGAGAGTTGAGTCTACCTCCTATTTGTCCCCGGAGCTTTCCAACTGACTTCTTTGAGTTCTACCAAATGAGACTGTTGGTAGGCTTGATCAATACTAGCAGGTGTATGTGCCTGCTGATTGTACTCTTCTGAATGTGGTTTAAGAGCTTCCTTTAATTCTGACAGACGAGGCTGCTGGCAAGATTGACGAGTATAAGCAGGTGTATGTTCCTGTTTACCAGTTGTCAGTATATTGGGTTGGCTGGATTCATCGTATGTAGTCAGAAAAGCCTGAAAACAAGCTGATGATTTATAAATAGGTGTATGTTCCTGTCTATATTACTCCGCCAGAATTACCTGGTGGGATTGGCGTGATGCTACCAGACGAGTCTATTGGACAACAAAATTAAAACGGACGGGTGTATGTGCCCTCTCGTTGCATGCCACCAAGTTAGGTCGGTGGACTTCTCCAGAGATGGAAGAGATGATAACCTACTCACTGTTGACTGGATTTTGCCTTTGGTGATTCATCTTGCCTGCTCGAGTTCGAGGAACCTGAGCCGAACTGTCACGAACCGCCTTCACAAAAAAGGAGGGAAGGGTCAACAGATTGCCAGGCCCTTCCTTCTTTAAGTTGTAGGAGAGATAATGACCCCCGAGTCCCGCCTCCAGTAGGCCCCGGGGTGGCGACTAGCACCAAGGGTATGAGTTTTCACAAAAATGGGAGGCATTACCCTTTTTATTATTTAGGATCGGGAAATAGGACAAGTAGACCACCCAAAAAGGAAAAGAAACAAGTGTATATAAATAAACCCAAATAAAGCCCCCATGCATGTTTAAACAGTTTACAACAAGGTACAAGTACAAACAAAAAAAAGAAGCTCTAAAAGTACAATACCAAAAGAAAACAAAGGTACGACAACAACAACAACTCCAACTGTCCGACTAGTAGGGTCCCGCACAGCCCTGGTAGTCCTCCTGGAAACCTGAAAGTAAACGTAGGGTGAGCATACAAGTACACTCAGTAGGGAAAACCAAGACTCTCATGCACAAGTGGGGGAACGTGCTAAAGTCCCGTGAGAAAGGAGCAAACCAAACGCCTATTCAAGGTAAACTAACCAACCCAGGCCTCACCAAGGCACGCTCCCCAAATAACGCAAGTCAAGTAATATATATAATCAGAGCACATCGATGTTTGGGTACCCCACGCCACTTTCCCACTGGTTATTGAGAAATCCTACGCATCGGACAAATCCCGCCATTCTTACCACAGTCCCACTGCCACACCCGCCCGTACACATCTGGGCCACAACCACACGCAGTCCCACTGCCGAAATCCTGCCCGCACACACCTGGGCCTCAACCGCACGCAGTCCCACTGCTAAAATCCCACCCGCACACACCTGGGCTCAACTGTCTCACGTAACCACGCCCGAAGACACCTGGGCTAGAAGATCAACTGTCACGCCCGAAGACACTTGGGCCTCATCCCGAAGACACTTGGGAAACCACCTGCCGCACACACCTGGAAAACCGTAGTACTACCCTAACCGAAGGTTCTTGGGCTAAACATGGACCTCAGGCCATCATAGCCTGCCGGAAGATACTTGGGATATCCGGGAAAGGGAGCAGAAAAGAAGCTAATAACCAGCCACTAAGAATAGTGTTGGGAAAAACACCCTTCCCCCATAAATGGGGGTGTTCGGCACTGAGTGCCCAACTTGGGTGGGGCACGAATAAGAAACAGAAAGCTACAAGTATAGATATAGGTAACAAACACTCACCCAAAGATTAGGTTTTCCTATCCAACCTACATAACACAACACTACTGCGTCTGAGTCACATTTCACGACCCTTGCCCAAAAAAACCATTTGTCCCATTCTTGTTTCACGTTCAGTCAAAGTGTTCAATTAATTTTAAGCACTACTGGGCAACTGCCATAAGCATAACCAAGGAAAGCATCAAAATCAAGGATCAACCAAAACACTCACACCCGGTTCTGTCAACAGAGGATCTCTCCCCAATTTGTGATATAAACAAGTACCCACCCGGTCTCAAACTCACAACCACCGAAACCATACCAATAGGGAGTCCCATCCCCAAATTCACACAACCACCAGGTAATTTCAGATTTAAAAGACTTAACACACTCCATGATTTCAAACCTGTGTGTTCTAACCTAGAGTTAACATAGAAGGGTTTATCCTGGTGCTTCCAATTTATTCATCCGGGTATACGTGATTAACCAATTTCATAGCAGGAGTGCATAATTTCAACAACCCATTTAAAACGTTACGAGGGGATTCGTCAGTGCACATACAACGACCACCAACGGCCTCAATTTTCAGAAAAACATAAACCAGCACATCTCAAAAGGATAATCACAAGATAAAGAATAAACAATGATCACAACCCCTTCCCCTTCTTTCTTTAGAACTTCGTTTATTATCTTCATTAAGGTTTGGTTCAACCAATTCCATAGGAACAAAATAACGCCCACCCCGCATGATACACAAAAGTGAGAGACGAGAGAAATTCCCTACTTGCTGAAAGATGACCAACGCTTAGGTCAGGGGGGGAGGCGGAACTTCACGGATAACGACGCGACGCGCCCGATGCACCAGAAGAGCCACGATCGAGGAAGGGAGAAACCACGGCCTAACCCTTAATTTATAAGAGCCGGGGACGGTTGAGATAAAAACGCTGAACCGCGTAAGACGTGGAAGTCGTGGGTTGACCACGCGGCTTGACTCATCATTAAAGGTGCTGGGTGGTTTAAACTGACTCCTGAATTGATTCAGTGTTTAGTTAAAACTTTTGTGCGCGTTTCGGGTCTTTAAGACATTTTTAAACGAGGCAGAATAGGGTTTAAAACCCTATTTGCGAAAAAAGAGCGTTATTGGAACAACTTGGCAAGGTCGGGTGACGTCGGCCGGTTCCGCCGATCGGTCGCACCGATCGGTCTCACCGATCGGTCTCACAGATCCGTACCCCCTTAAGGATCCGGATTTTGGCAAAGGAAGGGACCAAGGGGGTCTGGGTCATCACATCAGATACCTCTTAAAATATTCTCGTCCTCGAGAATCAAAACAAATCAGAAGGAAAGAGAGGGTCCGAACAACCATCTTCGAAAGATACCTCTTAGGAGTGAACCCCTGCTAACTAAAAACACTCCCCTGTCAAGAACCAAGAAACATACCACACCAAACTGCCCGGTCATGTGGGTTGGGGAGTTCCCCTCCCCCATCAAGATATTATCCGCTTTGGGCGGCACTGACTCTCCCACACGGGTTTAATCGCATCCACATTAATGTGTCTTGATTAGGGGTCGGGTTCCGTCCTTCCTATAGCCGGGGCTTTTCACACACAACAGAGGAAAGAAACTAGTACATTTCATAGATGAAAGTCAAACGTTCTATCACAACAGGTGCAAAAGGAACAAAGCTCAAAACAACCCGGGGTATTGGGCACGCATCTATGCTTCCCTCTCCCACGTACTCTCTTCGAGCCCGCCATGTCTCCACAACACACGAACCAAGGGAATAGCTCGCCCACGAAGCACCTTCTCCTTGCGATCCTCGATCATCACTGGTTTTTCCACAAAGGTTACATCGTCCTCGATGTCCAGTTCACCCCAATCAAGGACGTGTGAATCATCGTGCAGATAATGACGGAGCTGGGATACATGAAAGACATCATGTATCCTTAGCAGCGGCAGAGGTAACGCTAGCTAATAAGCCACTTCTCCGACCCGTCTCAACACTTCGAAGGGTCCGACGAATCTGGGGGAAAGCTTACCCCCTTTGCCGAACCTCCGTTGCCCACGCCGAGGGGAGACCTTCAAGAACACGTGGTCCCCAACCTCAAACTCCAAGGGCCTTCTCCTGGTATCAGCATACAACTTCTGTCGGTCCTGGGCCACCTTCATCCTTTCCCGTATGAGCTGAATCTTCTCTGTCGTGTTCTGCACCACCTCCGGGCCAAGTATGCCTGCCTCTCCTACTTCGGTCCAACACACAGGTGAATGGCATGGCCTCCCGTACAAATCCTCAAACGGGGCCATACCGATGGTAGAGTGGTATCTATTATTGTAGTAAAACTCTACTAGAGGCAAGTATCGCACCCATGACTCTCCTGAGTCCAGAACACATGCCCGCAGTATATCCTCCAAGGTCTGGATGGTGCGCTCCGTTTGTCCATCTATCTGGGGATGGAAAGTAGTGCTAAGGCGTAACTGGGTGCCAAACACATGCTTCAATCCTCTCCAGATTCGCGAGGTAAACCGTGCATCCCTATCCGAGACTATAGACCTCAGAACTCCATGAAACCGCACCACCTCATTTACGTACTTTCGTGCCAAAGAATCCACAATACTTGACTCCCTGATTGCCAGAAAGTGAGCCGATTTCGTCAACCTGTCCACCACCACCCAGATGGTGTCGCACCCTCCTTGGACCTTGGGTAGTCCCGTGAATAAATCCATCGAGATGTCGTCCCACTTCCACTCGGGAACAACTAAAGGCTATAGTAGGCCGCCTGGAACCCGGTGTTCAACCTTCACTTGCTGACATACTAAGCATTTAGCCACAAAATCTGCCACCGCTCGCTTAACTCCGGGCCACCAGAGCTGCCTTTTCAGCCCCTGGTACATCTTGGTGACTCCTGGGTGCACCGCCAGGGGTGAGTTGTGGAACTCACTGAGAACCTTGCCATGCATCACTCTTGGAACAAACAACCTTTTCTGGAAAAGCATCCGGTGCTGACCATCCTCTGTCCATTCTCTTGGAGCATCGCCTTGGTCAACCCGATCACACATCACTTCGCACTCGGGGTCTCCCCACTGAGACTCCTCCACTTGTCGAAACAGAGATGAATATACTATCATCTGATATAGGCTGCCTCTGCCACTATCCATCTTCGCATCTAGGTGTAAGGCAGCCAACTCCTCCATTGCCTTCCAGGCATTCGCCGACTCTCGGACCGCATCCTTCTGCGTCCTCCTGCTCAAGGTATCGGCCACCACATTGCCCTTGCCCTCAGTATAAGAGATTTCAAAGTCATAGTCCTGGAGGAACTCCACCCATCTCCGCTGTCGCAAGTTCAAGTCCCGCTGGGAGAAGATATACTTTAAGCTTTTGTGACCTGTGAAGACCACAAAGCATTCCCCGATGAGGTAGTGCCGCCATAACTTTAGCGCAAAAATGACCGCTGCATGATCCATGTCATGGGTGGCGTAGTTACGCTCATGGGGGCGTAGCTGCCTGGACCCATAAGAGATCACCCCTTGTTTCTGCATCAACACGCATCCCAGGCCCTGTCCTAAAGCATCACAGAATACCTCATAGGCCATCCCTTCTTCTGGTAATCTCAACACTAGGGCACTAACCAGCTTTTCTTTTAGGTAGCTGAAGGATGACTCGCACTGCTCGCTCCACACGTAAACCTGGTCTTTCTTGGTCAAAGCCGTCAAAGGGGCTGCTACTCGGGAGAAGTTGGGTACGAATCTACGGTAGTAACCTTCTAGTCCGAGGAAACTCCGGACTTCCGCCACATTCTTGGGTGCTGCCCAAGAAACAACTGCCTCAACCTTTGATGGGTCGACTGCTACCCCCTGCTCAGACACTACGTGCCCGAGGAAGTGCACTTCTCGTGTCCAGAACTTTCACTTTGACAACTTCCCATAGAGCTGGTGCTATCGGAGTACCTCCAAAACTGTCCTTAGATGCTCGACATGGTCCTCTTATGACCTTGAATAGATCAAGATATCGTCGATGAATACCACCACAAACCGATCCAGGTACTCCCGGAAGATGGAGTTCATAAGTCCCATGAACACGGCCGGGGCGTTCGTAACACCAAAGGGCATGAACACAAACTCGAAGTGCCCATACCTGTACCTGAACGCCGTCTTCGGAACGTCACTATCCTTCACCCTCAGCTGGTGGTACCCGGACCGCATGTCGATCTTCGAGAACCATCCTGCCCCCTTCAGCTGGTCAAAAAGATCATCTATCCTCGGAAGAGGGTAGCGATTCTTCATCGTTACCTGATTCAGCCTCTTGTAGTCGATGCACAACCTGAGGCCAACATCTGCCTTCCTTGCGAACAAGACTGGAGCACCCCATGGTGACGCACTCGGACGGACATAACCCCTCTTCATCAGATCGTCAATCTGTATCCGCAACTCTCGTAGCTCTGAAGGTTCCATCCGATAAGGAGCCATCGAGATCGGACGGGCGTCAGGTTGTAGGTCTATCCCGAACTCGATATCGCGTCGAGGGGGTAGAGTCGTCACCTCCTCAGGAAAGATGTCCATAAACTCGCGGACGATCTCTGGCACTTCCACAATCTCAGCATCTACTGATTCCACTGTCAGCTCGGTCAACAAGGAGAGGAGAGGTTACTCCCTCCTGTTTCCCTTCGGACTTCTCCGCTCGCCGGTGAAGGTAACACGCTGGCTGTCCAAACCTGAGAACTCCACCCTCCTTTGGAAACAGTCGATGACGGCGCACACATAAAATAGCCAGTCGATGCGTAGGATGACATCGTATGGCTGAATCTGTAGCAGAAGGAGATCCCTAACCGACTGATGTGGCCCTAACATCAGTCTACATCCCCGACAAATGAACAGAAAGTCGGTCTGACCTCCAACTGGTGTGCTCAACACCAGGGGCACTGGAAGTCTCTTGGCATCTAGACCCAAGGCACGGGCTAGACTGGGTGCAACAAAGGAGTGCGAAGCTCCAGTATCAAACAAAGCATAAGCAAGAGTGCTAAACACATTGATCTCACCTAGAAAAACCTCTGGCTCTGCAGGAACTGTTGCCTCAGCGGCGTGTAACTGTCCACGCCCAGCTCCCCTGCCCCTCGGCTGTCGGCCACCTCCCAGACCACACCCTGGTCGAGGTCCCTGGGGAGCGCCCTGAGGTCGGCCTCCTCCTCCTATGTCTGCCTGCGGAGGAGCGGGAGCTCGCTGTCCCTACTGCTGCTGCTGGAAGGGTCTGGCTGGAAACTGCTGCGGCGGATGCTGGGGATGACTGCCACTACTGTACTGCACCCGATCGGGGCACTGACTCTGGAGATGTCCAGGGATCCCGCAGATGAAGCACCGTGGTCCCGAGCCTGAAGGAAAAGAACATGGGCCAGGGGATCGAAACTGAAACTGCTGCGGTCTGCTCCCTGTGGGTCGGAACCTGGAGGGTCCTGATGCTGGAGGCCTGGTGCTGACGGCCTTCCCCTTCGATGGTCCCAGCTGGATCCCTTCTCATGACACTCCGCCCAGATCATGCATCCTTTCCACCACTTCGGCCTTCTTCTGGACCTATAAGTATGTCGGAAGGGTAAAGGGGGTAACAACATACTGGAGGGAGGGTCAAAGCGCCTCCTCCAAACGTCTTGCCCGAGACTCCTCATCGGGAAAGAGGTCCGGAGCAAAACGTAGGAGGTCCTTGAACTTGATTCCAAGTTCCCTCACGGTCATACTCCCCTGCTGGAGGGAGAGTAGCTCCTGCCTCTTCTCCGCCTTCATTGTCGAGGAGAGGAATTCCGCCCGGAACTCCTTCTCGAAATCCTCCCAAGCAACCTCAGACTCTTTCCTATTCCCCAGGTGAAGCATCCACCACTGACGTGCCGCTCCTCGCATCTGGCTAACAGCCAGAGGAACCCAGTACTCGGTCGGGGCCCGAATCAGGCTGAACGCTATAACTAGCTCCTCTAGCCAATCTTCCGTCTTCATATCGGAAGTTTTGCCCTCATACTTCTCGAGGGCCTGTCGCTGGAAGGCCCGAAGAGTCTTCTGCCACTGGTCGCCCTCTTCCTCTCGATCAGCTCTCTACCGAGCGGATGAAGTAGTCTCCGGGGCCTCGATCGCCTGTACCAAACGTGGTCGCCTCCCAGGTGCCATAGCTACAAGGTAAACAAGGAATGCCTAAGCCCAAGTAGTGCATAATAAAATTTTAAATTTATTCTTAATTCCCAAAATATCCCATAAACTAAGAACACAAGTCATTTATGATGAATGTACCTTTCCTAGGGTCTCTACCCTGCAATCAGTGTGGTCTCACTTGGTCGTTCGGTAGGCCCAGAGTCCTTGCATCGGATCACGGGGGGCCCTAAAATCCCGTGTCCTAGCCAGTCTTCCCTGGCCTAATTCACACACCAAAGTCACCCAACGCTGTTGCCTTACCATCCCATGCAATCCTCACTGTGCCTAACTCCAGACTCCATCCTACCTCTCAACCTGCTCTGACACCATTCTGTCACGACCCACATTCACAAAAAGGAGGTAAGGGTCAGCAGATTGCCAGGCCCTTCCTTCTTTATGTTGTAGGAGAGATAATGACCCCCGAGTCCCGCCTCCAGTAGGCCCCGGGGTGGGGACTAGCACCAAGGGTATGAGTTTTCACAAATATGGGAGGCATTACCCTTTTTATTATTTAGGATCGGGAAATAGGACAAGTCGACCACCCAAAAAGGAAAAGAAATAAGTGTATATAAATAAACCCAAATAAAGCCCCCATGCATGTTTAAATAGTTTACAACAAGGTACAAGTACAAACAAAAAAAAGAAGCTCTCAAAGTACAATACCAAAAGAAAACGAAGGTATGACAACAACAACAACTCCAACTATCCGACTAGTAGGGTCCCACACAGCCCTGGTAGTCCTCCTGGAAACCTGAAAGTAAACGTAGGGTGAGCATACAAGTACACTCAGTAGGGAAAACCAAGACTCTCGTGTACAAGTGGGGGAACGTGCTAAAGTCCCGTGAGAAAGGAGCAAACCAAACGCCTATTCAAGGTAAACTAACCACCCCAGGCCTCACCAAGGAACGCTCCCCAAATAACGCAAGTCAAGTAATATATATAATCAGAGAACATCGATGTTTGGGTACCCCGCGCCACTTTCCCACTAGTTATTGAGACATCCTACGCGTCGGACCAATCCCACCATTCTTACCGCAGTCCCACTGCCACACCCACCCGCACACACCTGGGCCACAACCACACACAGTCCCACTGCCGAAATCCCGCCCGCACACACTTAGGCCTCAACCGCACGCAGTCCCACTGCTGAAATCCCGCCCGCACACACCTGGGCTCAACTGTCTCACGTAACCACGCCCGAAGACACCTGGGCTAGAAGATCAACTTTCACGCCCGAAGACACCTGGGCCTCATCCCGAAGACACTTGGGAAACCACCTGCCGCACACACCTGGACAACCGCAGTACTACCCTGCCCGAAGGTTATTGAGCTAAAAATGGACCTCAGGCCATCATAGCCTGCCCGAAGATACTTGGGCTATCCGGGAAAGGGAGCAGAAAAGGAGCTAATAACCATCCACTAAGAATGGTGTTGGAAAAAACTCCCTTCCCCCATAAATGGGGGTGTTCGGAACCGAGTGCTCAACTTGGGTGGGGCATGAATAAGAAACACAAAGCTACAAGTATAGATATAGGTAACAAACACTCACCCAAAGCTTAGGTTTTCCTAACCAACCTACAGAACACAACACTACTGCGTCCGAGTCACAGTTCACGACCCTTGCCCAAAAAAAACCATTTGTCCCATTCTTGTTTCACGTTCAGTCAAAGTGTTCAATTAATTTTAAGTACTACTGGGAAAATACCATAAGAATAACCAAGGAAAGAATCAAAAGCAAGGATCAACCAAAACACTCACACCCGGTTCTGTCAACAGAGGATCTCTCCCCAATTTCTGATATAAACGAGTACCCACCCGGTCTCAAACTCACAACCACCGAAACCATACCAACAGGGAGTCCCATACCCAAATTCACACAACCACCGGGTAATTTCAGATTTAAAAGACTTAACACACTCCATGATTTCAAACCTGTGTGTTCTAACCTAGAGTTAACATAGAAGGGTTTATCCTGGTGCTTCCAATTTATTCAGCCGGGTATACGTGATTAACCAATTTCACAGCAGGAGTTCATAATTTCAACAACCCATTTAAAACGTTATGAAGGGATTTGTCAGTGCACATACAACGACCACCAACGACCTCAATTTTCAGAAAAACATAAACCAGCACATCTCAAAAGGATAATCACAAGATAACGCATAAACAACGATCACAACCCCTTCCCCTTCTTTCTTTAGAACTTCGTTTATTATCTTCATTAAGGTTCGGTTCAACCAATTCCATAGGAACAAAATAACGCCCACCCCGCATGATATACAAAAGTGAGAGACGAGAGAAATTCCCTACTTGCTGATAGACGACCAACGCTTAGGTTAGGGGGGGAGGCGGAACATCACGAATAATGATGCGGCGCGCCCGATGCACCAGAAGAGCCACGATCGAGGAAGGGAGAAACCACGGCCTAACCCATAATTTATAAGAGTCGGGGACGGTTGAGATAAAAACACTGAACCGCGTAAGACATGGAAGTCATGGGTTGACCACGCGGCTTGACTCATCATTAAAGGTGCTGGGTGGTTTAAACCGACTCATGAATTGATTCAGTATTTAGTTAAAACTTTTGTGCGTGTTTCGGGTCTTTAAGACATTTTTAAATGAGGCAGAATAGGGTTTAAAACCCTATTTGCGAAAAAAGAGCGTTACTGGAACAACTTGGCAAGGTCGGGTGACGTCGGCCGGTTCCGCCGATCGGTCACACCGATCGGTCGCACCGATCGGTCGCACCGATCGGTCGCACCGATCGGTCTCACCGATCGGTCTCACCGATCCGTACCCCCTTAAGGATCCAGATTTTGGAAAAGGAAGGGACCAAGGGGGTCTGGGTCATCACACGAACACCTGGAGACATTACCCTCATCATGTTGAGGGCGCACTGCCGCACGATTCTGGCGACGATTGTTGATGTGATTCCTCAGGAAGGACTCCTGTCTTCTTGAATTAAGGCCCAGAGGGGCCTGATCATTCACATCCCTAGAATATGGGAGGGACTGGTGATTTTGTTTCGGGGATAATGACCCGAAACGTTTGAACATGGTGGTTGGAACCATCTGCTTCTTGATTGCTGGTCATCACTGTCCGGACGACCAGGGTGAATTATTGACTTGGAGGGATTGTCGAGTGACCTCCAGAGTCGGAATAG
Source organism: Viscum album (assembly GCA_963277665.1). Classification (NCBI taxonomy): domain Eukaryota; kingdom Viridiplantae; phylum Streptophyta; class Magnoliopsida; order Santalales; family Viscaceae; genus Viscum; species Viscum album. Next base: position 1,223,621,755 of record OY728127.1, on the reverse strand, counting down.
TACCGTTTTGATGGTACTCCTTATCCAACGCATTTTATACCCAGTGTTGAAGATGCTGAGTAGGTGATGTCATCCTCAGAGCGGACAACGATCCAGCAGGAGTAGCAGCAGTGGCATTCACAGGAGAGGTATTCACAGGTGTCAACATGAGATAAGCCATTTCTGTAATGCAGAAGTTCTTGGAAAAGAGTTCCTGTTTGATATAACAGACATAATCAAGATAAATTCAGCCACTACATCTTTTGGATGAGTAGATATGTTATTGATTTCTTTGTTATCCCTCTTATTGAGTTTAAGTAGGGACCTAACAAATAAGTAAAACATCATTTTAATTTGGTTAAGGATTCACGTCGGGTTCACCATTTTTTGTTTCCTCTGGAATTGGGGATGACCTCATTGATTTAAGGTTAAAACATCCCAATTAGTTTCTAACGGGTTTGTTCGTAGAACCAGAAACATCCAATGATTACATATCCATTTGGACCTACTTTCCAATGGTATGCTCTCATTAGTTGTGGACTGATGAGTCTTAGGAATTTGCATTGTTTGAGAGGATGTGAGGTCAGACTCATCACACCTTTTTGGGGGGAATTATTGTTTACTCCAGGACTCTCTTTGTAGATTTGAGTTATGTTCGTGAATCCTTATTAAATTACCGAGTATAAGAATGAGCTTTCCTTTAGGATTTGAAATCAATGATTGATGTGTAGGAATTTAGAGAATCTTTTTATATGTATTCAAGTTTCTTCATCGATAGAGAATCATCTGAATTTGATAGAGATTCTTAGTCAATGGTATCCTTCAATACATTATATAGAAGTCTCTTGTTCATTATGATGACCATACTGGTTTTTAAGCCACTCAGTGGGGCACTTGAAGTTTATTGTCATTCAGAAGGACATGGATTATTTCATAGTTGGGATCGTACCCATAGATGGGCTACCTAGGTATCCTTTCTTAGAAAAGGAATCAGAACCCACGTAGTTCAAGTAAAGTCGTATGAAGTTTATGCATGATTGATGGACCAATGAAAGATGTCATAATTACTTTTACACTCTAAGCTCATGTGAGTCATGCTCGGTGTGAGGAACAAGAGGTATTGGTAAAACCAGAAAATTATGCCACGAAAGATGCAAATCATGAGAAATAATGTGGGGCTTATGTATGTGTGACTGCCCAGATAAATGAATATTAGGTTCGGGATTTACTTCAAGGAAGAAACCCAGAAACAAGGTCCATAAAGGTATATGTGCTTTATGGAAATTTGGATACTTAACTTAGGACTTAATCCTGATAAGGATGCCCAAATTGGAAGGTCTTATGATTGGGTTCTATTATTGAGAAGGAGGCCCAGATCAAAAGAAATTAAGACTGGTTAAGAGAAATTATGACTGGGGTTTATTCTTGAGCAGGAGGCCCAGGTTAAAGGGAATTATGAATTTGGGAACTTGGGGCTTACTCCTAAAAAGGATGCCCAGATTTTGGAAATTTTGGATTGGGGCTTACTCCTGAAAAGGAGGCCCAGGTTTAGGGGACTTGGGGCTTACTCCTAAGGAGGATTCCCAAGTTAAAAAAAATTATGAGTGGGGATTACTCCTAGGGAGGATGCCCAAATTAAGAGGATTTGGACAGGGGATTACTCCTGAAAAGGAGGCCCAGGTTTAGGGGACTTGGGGCTTACTCCTAAGGAGGATGCTAAAGTTAAAGGAAATTACGAGTGGGGATTACTCCTAGGGAGGATGCCCAAATTAAGAGGATTTCGACTAAGGGTTACTCTTGAAAAGGAGGCCCAAGTTTAGGGGACTTGGGGCTTATTCCTAAAGAGGATGCCCAAGTTAAAGGAAATTATGAGTGGGGCTTACTCTAAGGGAGGATGCCCAAATTAGGGATTCTATCACCTTTAAAGGATGAGGTTGAATGATTGAAATCTCTAACCTTAGTGATATAAAGATATATAAATCACTAGATTTTGAGAGATATTCCACAGAATTCTTTTCAGGTAAGGAATCCCACTAATAAACCATGCCATGAATGGCTTTGGAGAGAGTTCTGAAGGATTTATCTTGAAGAGGAGAGGTGGATTGGAATAAAAGAGGTGAAATAGGCAAGAGGGGCACCCAAAAAGAGAGGGGCGCATAAGTCCTGGTGAGGGCACAAGTACTACGTGGGTGCGCAAGTCCCGGTCACGCAAGTATACTTGCACGACACATGGGTACTTGCACGACATTCAACCCTTAGAGTAATACTTGAGTGAGACTTGGCTCAAGCCCTTAGTACTGTCCCTAAAGGCTTCCAGAAGGATGGCGCATGAGTTCTGTTGAAGGGGTAACGCATCGCTCAAGTGAGGCCATTTCCCTTAAGGGTTGGCCACTTAGGCACGCAAGTGTTGATGATTTTCAACACTTAGGCCTTACTCCCTCTCTTTATATCTTCCTTTTTAGGTAATAAATTACCGTAGAAGTGTTTGAAATCTTTGAGAAGAGACTAGGGCACCGAGAGCTCAAATCTGAGGTTCTAGAATTTTTCGTTTTTTTAAATGGGGGGCCCACCAAGGGTATTTATAGACTGGAGAAGACCCTAGGAGAAATTGAAAGAGGGTGCTCAAGTCACCTACGCGACCATTAGGCGTCACACAAGTGTACTTGCGTGACCTTGGTGGAACTTGCACAACCCAAGCGCATTTGAATCATTGTTCATGCCTTTGTCAATTTTTGATTTTTCTTCAAAGGATGAATCACTTTGAGTTCAAGGTATTTCCCTTTTCATTCTTTTAGACTCTGTGAAAGAAAGGATTGTCAACAGTGATACTATCAAAAAGATTATATAAGATAATAATGAATATATATTAATTTGAAATAAAATATTTCCCATAGTTTTATAATGTTTAAAAATAATTTTTATGAGAAATATTTAAATTTGAATTTTTTTGGAAGCTTTATGTACATTAAAATCTGTGGTAGATGTCAAGAACTCTCATTTAGAGGTTAAAGTCAGAAGAATAAAATAGATTTAATATACTACAATTAAAAAAGTGTGGTGTACGATGAACATGTTTTAAAGATAGAAGTGGAGTGTGAAGATAGGGTAACACCCATTTAAGACCAGAAAAATAGTTTCATGTTTAAATTCTTGAGTTAGAGATAAAATTGATAATATTGGAATCTAATCAAGGTGAATCTTCAAATTAAGTTGAGAGAAGAGCCACTATCAGAATTACAATGGAAAGTGTTACTTCACATAAAACTTATTGTTATGAAATAATAAGAATGAAATAATCAGGAAATGAATCATCCTTATAAATTAGGAATAATTTAACCCCATATCCTAGTATAATAATTTTCACTAATTTAAATTCTATGAGTAATGAAATTTACAATTTATGTTATAGGAAAATATGTGAAAAGAAGAGTGATGAAAAACCATAACTTTTTGAATGATGGATGAAAGGAATCAAATAGAAAAGGATACCCCACATGGTGTCTATAAGGATAATTTTTATGTTCTAGAACTGAAATATCCCTTCACTAGATAGTGTTACACACAACAAAATAATAAAATATTCCTTGGCATTGCTGGTGTTGTGGAAATTATGAACATGAGGTTATTGATTATTGGAATAACTAGTTAGCTATCATAAAATAGAGAAATAAAACTTTAATGGGGATAAATATAAAATGAAAGATAAAATCATCTATGTTCAACTAATTCTCATAAAATAAGGTTAATATATCTACTTCTAATAGATTTACGTATCTTGAAAACTTATAAGATTTTTTTTTGAAGAAGTGATCATTGTGATCATGAGTTCTGGGATAAATCCACCATGAAAAACATAACTTCAACCCCTGGAAGGACAAAAAAACTACTAAATAAAAATGAAATGAATATAAATAGTAAGTGTTCCATGGGGTGAAAATAAAATAAGTTACAAAGAACACTGCACCCAAGAAGAAAGTAACATAAGATGCGATTCACAATAAAAGATGATTCTATTATGGAAGGAAGAGACACATCATTAATAACTATAATAAGTCTATATTAATTCGAGATAATGTAAGAAATATGTAAAAAAAAGGAATAAATTTGAGATAGAAACAAGTAGATTGGTTTAGTGAATGAAATATCCATTGAAGAAATCAAATTTCTTGAGAAGTAACCCAAAGAAGCTAACATAAAAAAATTTAAGAAACTATGTACAAGATTTAATATGGCCGGAAAAAATATAAAAATGTATGAGAATACTTCCCAAACAAGAAAAAATATTAAATAAAAGAAACAAGGATTTGTAAGATAAAACGTTTTCTCAATACAAAAATAAATTTAAACATGTTCTGAAGGTTTGTATGTTATTTTTTATAGAACAACTGGAATCAACAAAAAGTTGGAAGAAAATTAAACAGAAAATTCATATTCTATTCTATATAAAGTTAAAAATAATGTTTCAAGAAAGTAAAAATTGAAGGAAAATGGAAGAAACCCATATTGTTCAAGAAGATTAATGCTTGGAAAATCATGGGTGATAGAATGAAGAAAAGTGAAACTAAAGTGATGGGACTTTCTAGGATTAGAAAAATTCCTCAGTACTATTTCTCTAACTAATGAGAAAATGAAGATCCACCTTATCCCTTAAAGAACTCATATTATCTTATATTAATAAGGTAATTGAAGGTGAATAAATCTAGGGAGAGACCTGTAGTAAAGTGTGGCATTTACATCTTATAGTATTCAAGAATTTATCCATCTTGGAAGAATTTATCTCAAGTGGCATCAACAAATCATTTAAGTAGGTTTCAAACATGATGATGATGATCAATACATATCACATTTTAGGGGGAGTAGAGTTAAAGATAGTGATTCTGGAAGTTTCATAAGTTGAAGTTGAAAAAATAAGTTCCAAACAACCAAATAACTAAGAAACTAGATGACGAAATTCTTATATATTGAAGAGTGAAGTACCTAGAATAAAATTCTATGGATAATGATGAAGCTCCATAAATTGAATTTTTTGAGATTGATTTTTTTTCATGTTATGTTACATTGATATTTTATCCTATAATTAAATCAATTCTGAGATTTAGGTAGAGTTTTTAATCATTTATAACAATGAAAAATGTTTTTATAGGGGGAATAACCTACTTTTATAATGAAAATTTTAAATATATTTATTAAGATTAATTTAAGAAATAAGTTTAAATAAAAATAATCTTGAATAACCATTTAAAATAGTTCTTTTAAGTTTTATCACTTGGTGAATATGATGGATAGATTTAATGTATAAGTTAATCACTATTGTTTTCTAAACTAGTCATTGACTATGCTGACTTACCACAGTTGATTCAAGGGTTATTTATTTAATAAAAGTGATTAAATACTTATCTCAAGGACTTCATGAGTTAATTTAAGTAATATATATGTTAAGGGGAGAATATGAAGAATGAAAAAGGATTACCTCACAAAGTGAAACTTTGAATTTATTGTCAATATGTAGAATAAGAACTCATTGAATTTAATGAGAATTTGGTATTAAAAAATACAAAAGTGGGAGATTGAAGATCCCTTTGATTTTTGAATATGAAGTTATTTTATTTTTTGTAAATGATAATCATAAATAGTTGGAAAATTTAATAAGAAAGTTAAAGTATATTGAGGAATATAATTCCACTTCAAGATAATTTATAAGTCAACTTTATTAGATGATGTAAAATAGATACATCCGATTATATAACATTGATAGATATTATTTAAACTACTAGAAGATGACACCTATTAAATAAGAAATAAATTTTCTAGATGCTAGAAGTCCTATTTCACTAAATTTAATGAAAATAAGTGTAATCAAAGACACTTATGGATGAAGATCATCAAATGTACCTTGAAAATAAAATGATTGATTGAACTAATCTTCAGTGCAAGAATATATAATACTGATGGAATTTGAATTCATTGCCTACAAAAGATTTGGAAATATGTTTGAAGTGGTTTTGAGTTACACTCATAATCTATAAAACCAATTAAAGGAATTCCTGAATTTGGTGAGAATTTTTGTAAACATAAGTATTCTAATGGAATTATTTTTGACAATGTAAAATGTGTAAGAGGTTTAAAATAATCTAGGACATGGATCACACAACCTGAGCCATCCAATAAAGAGGAAGTGAATGAGAACAAATGTTTTTGGGAAAGAGATTAGCTTCAGAGGTATAAAGGGCATATAATGAGTTTTTAGCGTAGGTCAGTGCTAAGTAGAGAATCATTTGAGATCAGGTGTGGTGGAGAAGGGTGACTTCTTAGGTGTTTATTATTCAACTATGGAATGTATGAATATATAATGAAGGGTGAATCCAATGTTATTTCTGATGTGGTAAAACATTAAATTGACATCGTTCATCTATTAAAAGAAATTCAAATTTTGTATTTTATTAGAGTGACACCATTCATTTAATATCTTTAACCTCAACACTAGGTTTTTTATGCATTATCCAGGAAAAACATGATGAAACAATTGAGAAATTGATGTTTTTATCAATTAGTAAATATTCATTGAGAAAATAGAATAATATTTAATTTCTATATCATATAAACTCAAAAAAATTTCATGATACAGAAGGAAATGGATTTTGAGTAGGGAAAAATTAAAGGATGAGAAAGGGGTATCATTAAAGAGATTCACTAGTATTATGATATGCTTTCAAAAATTGAGTAATACCAATGAAAAACTTCATGATAATATAATATAAGTACAAAGAATGTACAAATAATTCCTATGTATAAATCATTGAAGTTAATAAATCCCAAGATATCAATTCTTCTAGAAGATGATTTTTTTCACCACCAAATATTTTTTTGATTTTATAAAAACACTTTATGGAAAAGTGAGAACCGCCGTGCACACAAAGGACACACATAAGTGGGCAGGTCTTGAAGCCCTTCCCAAGACCAGACCCACTACAAAGGATAAACAAAACATTAATAAAAAACCAAAAACAATATGACCATAGAAGAAGTAACAGTGATAGATGAGGATGTAGTAAGTTTAGTGTATATTGGAAAATAAGAAGGCATGATGAGAAGATAGATTATTTTTTGAATCTTGATGCATGAATGAAATCCACTATCCAAAAGGGTTTGATCCACCCCCTTTTTTGGGTGTAGTGTTCTTGATGATAATTTCCATTGAGGATATCACCAAGATTTTGGTAATACTGAACATGAAATTTCAACAGTCCCAAAGTGTTGACGTTGGGAGAATATATCTAGTGAATTTCAAATTGAGGAGATTTAATTTAAAAAATATAATTGTCCCATTTATTTATAGAATAAAAATGTTGAGAATCAAACTAATTTTATTATACCATTTCAATAAAAATACAATTTGATTCAATTGAATCAAATAAACTTTTGGAGGGAGACAATCAATCGGATTTCAAAATTCAAAATCCCATCATCATGACTAATCTCTTCATTAGGTAGGATTATAAAAAATATTTTTTGTTGTTTTATTATTATATATATATATTAAAACATTTTACTAAAAATATATATATTTTTAAATACTTTAAAAATTATTTTGAAATATATATATATTTATGAAAATCCCACTTCCCAAGAACCCTTTTTATAAGGGAGGATCCTGGAGAGTTTTATATTATTTCCAAGGTGTTATTACACAAAATTTTATCCACCTCATTAATACTCTCCTTTAAAAAAATATGGGACCCACAAAAGAGTAAACCCATTAACTCTTGTAAGAAGCAACACCAATTCTAAGTTAACATATGAAAAATACTACAATGTGTTCCTATTATTAGAGCACACAACTCATCGAGTTGTAATATTTTGTTAATATTTTATAAAAAACCTCTAGTCATAATGGATTATATTGACACCAAGTAGTTGAAGTTATAATTTTCAATATAAAAAATCATCTTTGTAAATTATTTTTATCTATTAAATACTTTGATTATAATATATCTTAATAAAGTGTTGGGTTTCCATTACAAAAATTATTTATTTTATGGATTTTTACCCCATCTATTTATTAGTTTTATGAATGATATCTATTTTCAGAGATTTTATAAATGGATCCATATGGTTTTTACATGATCTCACATACACAATTATTATAGTACCATTTGGTAACAATTGTCTCACATAATTGTATCCTAAACTTATATGTCTATAATTTCTTTTGTATATGAAACTATATGACTTTGATATGTTCAATTCACTATCACAATTGATAGATATAGGAGGCATAAAACTAAGAAAAAATCTAGTATTTAATAATAGATCCCTAATCCATCCAGTTTCCTTTCCACATGCCAGTATGATAATAAAATTCAACTGCATGGTCGAATGTGAAATACATGTTTGTCTCTTGACGCCCAAGAAACAACACAACCACCAAGAGTAAACAACCATTCAAATGTGGATTTATTATCACCAATATTAGTAATAAAACTCACATTAGTGTATAAATCTAATATATACATATAATCATTATAATATAAACTTAAATATTTGGTCTTTCTCAAGTATCCAAATATTATCATCATACATCTCCATTGACCCACACCAAAATCACTAGTATATCTACCCATTTAAAAAACCTCAGAAGAAATATCAGGTCTAGTAGAATGCATTGAATACATTATAGAACCCATTACGCTAGAATACTCAAGTTGTGCTTGGAAATTTCCCATATTTATAAATAGTTTATCACTAGAATCAAATAAAGTATTATTATCCTTGAAACCGAGATGATCAAATTTATTTAACATTTTTTATGTAATGAGGATGACTTAAATAATAACCCCATGATGTATTCTAACTTTAATACCCATAATAGCATCAAATATTAAAATATCCTCTATTTTAAATATTAATAATAAATAATTATTTTCCTTATTTATACCAATCATATTGGTTTCAAAAATTATCATATAATAAAAATATAGACACATAATACCTCTACATTCTTTTGTAAAATTCTAATAAACAAATTTATCTACAATGTTATCAGTAAATCCATTAGATAAAATAATTGAATCAAATTTCTCATAACTTTTCTTTAGATATTGTTTAAGGTTATATTTAACTAGTTTAGATACTTTCTTTTCATTATATTGTAAAATAGAACCTTCTGGTTGTTCCATGTAAATATCGCTATTTAATTAACTATAAAAAAATCAGTTTTAACATCCATTTGATGGACATACAAATGATTAATTGAAGATAATGTAAAAAAATCATTATTTAATTAATCCAAGATATAGGAGTTTAAGTATAAAAATAATCAATTCCTTCTTTTTGTATAATTAGATGAAATCCTATATACATATCAGATACATTTATTTAATGCTTATTCCTGATTTGGTCTATAATGAATTGGGAAATGGTTTGTTTTCATAGGAATTAGGAATTTTGGATTTAAAGGAAGAAATGATGAAAATCCCCAGAAATAGGTTTTACACACCATGTACCATATACAGGATGTGTAGACTTCATTCACAACATGCCTCCAAAGACAAAGACCAGCCCATGAAGCTTCTTCATGATGTGAAGATAGTACAAAGTGTGTAAATATATTACATGATGTGCAAATTTAAAAAATCACAATCCTTCCAAAAGTGAAATGAAACAAGACATGCAGATATTGCATGATGTGCATGTTCTGATGGATCTCCCGGTCAAAGATACAAATAAATTATTCTATAGGAAAAGTGGATCTCAAATACATAGTGTGAAACAAACTTACATGACGTGCATATTTCAGGAACCAAGTTACTTAAGCTAGTACATGTTGTGCATAACTTACACATCATGTATTTGCAAGCTTATTTATATTTTTGGAGCCCAACCATGCAATAGATCTTCACAAGTTTTACTTTTCATCCATTTTCCTTCTAAAGTTTTCATCATTTTCATTATAATTTAGATTTATTTCATTTCCTTAATTGTTTACTTAATATTCATGAGTTTTTAATCGTTATTCACTCATTCTTTTCCTATTTCAATCCTACTTTCATTTTCGACATTCGTTTCCATCACTGCCTATCATTCTTCATCAATGCCTTCATGTTTCTTCGATGTTTCTTCATTTACAATAATTTTGTTACTGTTTCTTATTTTTTTGGGTTCCAAATTTCTCATTATTCATTATTTCATCATGATAATTCATTTTTTACTATATTCACATTGGTTCAAATTGTTTGACATTGAATCCTTCTTGTTTAATCCTAGTTTGTCTCTTTTGGAACTGTTTTACGATTATGCATAATATGTTTAATATTTCATTACTTTTGATCATCACATAGATGTGTAGCTAATCCATTTAGGGTTAGGGGTTGAGAGTATGGTTGTTTGTAAACCTAATGAATCTATAGATTGAACCTTGGTAACCCTATGTCTAGTAATTATGTTAATAATATTTTTTCTTCACATTATTTCACACAACCTTGATCAGGGAAAGTGCAATTGAATAAATATATCCTAATTGAAGTTGAGAAGGAGTATGACCATTAGCCTATTATGTTTTTTTTTCATAGAATACAAGAATAATGAACTTATATTTTCAGCTATACCCTGACCATGGGATAGTTATAGCATATGTAGATCCAATTGGTTTGACCAAAACCAATTAGTGACCTTTTCACCACTTCACAGCCTAAGACATAGGACTATTCCATGTTAAATAGAGGATTATCTTTTTCAAGAGCCTTGAAATTAAACCCGATTCCTTCCTTTATTATCAAAATTAAAACTAAACTATATAGTCTAAAGTAAAACCAAACTTAAAGAGTGAAAGTGAATAATCCTCAAAAAAGGGTTTTGTTTGACTGGTTGCTGACCTAGCAGTAGTCCTCATGGGATTGACCCCACACTACTATTAAACTATGCCCTTGTTGTAAGTGTTGTTTGGGACTATAAATTCTAAGCTGATCTCATCCCAAACCAATTCAATGATGTGTGTGGGGGAGTCAAATTCTTGCATTGTTTCCAATGACTACTATTTCTCATGCATAATGACCTTTAAATATAACCCCAGATTACCTCACCCCCTTTCTTCTTTTCCTTCCCCTTTTCCTTTTTTCATTTTCTCCTTAGATCACACCTACATCCTTTATTTTTCAACCTTTGTTCCCTCACTCCTTAGTTAGTGCATCCGCCAGAGGACCTTAACTCACTCAATAATCTTGATGCACAAAAACAAATTCTCTTAAATCTAGAGAGTGATAGAGTAATTGTTTCATGTTATCACTTAACAATGGTTGAGGATACAAATCTTGCACCGCCACAGCTTCTAGACCCCCAATATGCACCACATACCAATTAGGGTGAGTGACCAGCACTGCTGAAGCACACCATTATGAACTATGGTTTTCCATCCAATAGTGGTGTTGCACCCAACATTGTACATTCACCAATTTGGGTGTAGACTTTTGAAATCAAATCCGGACTCATTCACATGATCCAGAATATGTGAAAATTTAATGGGATTCAAAGTGAAGACCCCCACAAGCATATTTCAAACTTTCTTGATGTCTTTTATACCTTTTAAAACTAAGTAATATCTTTAGATGCCATAAGACTCTGATTATTACCTTTTTATTTTCATGACCGAGCCAAAGACCATCTAAAAATTCAAGCTCCCGAGTTAATCATGACTTGGGATGAATTAGAAAAGAGGTTCCTAGAAAAATAATCCCCACTAATTTGGACATAGAATATTTGAATAAAAATTAAAAACTTCACCCATAATGTTGGAGAATTAGCATGGGATCTTTGGGATATATTTAAGGAGACCACCCAAAAGTGACCACATCACAAACAAGATGTGTGGATTTAATTACAAATGTTTTATCAAGGAATTCATCCTACTTCCTATACTGCGGTAGATGCAACTTCTGATAACATACTATTTCTTAAGATGATAGAATTTAGCCAGGAAATTATGGATAAAGTCTTCCACAAATTCCAATTTGTGGAAAAGTGATAGAGGACCACCCTAACATATAATTCACTAGGTGGAAGAAATTATCTTCCTCATTGCTCAAGTAGAGGATCTAAAAAATAAGTTCAGAATCATTTCAGCTACCTTATTCACCAACCCTCTTACTCAAGTGATGGAAATTTAATCATGTGAGATGTGTGGAGGCCCTCATTATTAAGAATAACGTGGGGAAGGGATAGATGAACCCCAAACTCATGATTCTAATTGCATTAATTATAATAAAAAAGTTCAAAAATACCAGTAGCCACACCAATATCAAAAAAAGAACTACAAATAGAGTATGACTCAGTAGAAACAGAAAAACTAAGGTTATTTTCAATAGAGGAGTGGAAAATTACCATAAAAGAATCAAGGACCACCTGGGTACCCACCACAAGGTCCAACTCCTCGAACACAACATAAATTCTAATAAACATTTCTTGGAGCTCATAAGTATCCACCAATACCTCAATTGAAATTCCTAAAAACTCCACCAAGACAACAATACGAATCCCATCCTCTCTAAAAAATATTGAAAACCTACTCACTACCTTCATGCAGAAATCATACCAAAGGATTAAACCCAAGAAATGGAGATTCCCAACCACAAGGCTACACTACACAACTTGTAGCATCAAATGAGAAAAATTTCAAAGACATTATCTGATCTTAAATGTGGTACTTTTCCTGGTAATAATGAGGCTCATACTAGGGAATAGAATAAATCTTTAATTATTAAAATAGAAAATGTGTTGGTTTTTTAGTATCCATGTGGAGTTGAGAAAAATTAGTTCAAAGAATCTAATGAAGCTGGTCAAGGGATAACTAAATAAGTATAAGCAAATGAGGAAGCACCAATAAAATAACATCATGAAAATAGTGATGAATACATGATATCACAAATATAAAATCCACCTCTACCATTTTATAAATGGATGCAACAAGGAAAAAATTAAGGGAAGTATAATTTTTTTTTGGAATTGTTCAAACAATTGAATATAAATATCCTCTTTATAGAGGAAATTGCACAAGTACCTACTTACGCATGATTTTTAAGGAATATCTACCAATCAAAAATAAAATATAAGAGTTAGGAATCATTTTTATAAACAAAGAGTGATTTTCCATTTTTCACAGGAAACTACCTCTGAAGATGTGAGAACTTGATGTTTTTTAATCCCATGCACTGTTATGACATGTACTTTTGAAAAGTCATTATGAAATCTAGAAAAAAGTATCAATATAATTCCCATGAGTGTTTACAATAATATGGGGATAAGATAACTAAAAAAACAAGGGAGGAACTCCAAATTTCTGAATTCTCATTCAAGCATACTCAAAGACTACTCGAGTATTTGTTAGTAAAAGTTGAAAAAATCATGTCCCCACTAAGCTCCATGTTTTGGATATGGAAGAGGTATGTGATATCCCCCTAATTCTCGAAAGACCATTTCTCTCCATTGGAAAGATGATTATTGATGTTAACATAGGGAGATTTATTTTTATAGTGGGTGAAGAGAAAGTTGTGTTTGATATGGAAAAGGTTGTTAATAAAAGAAAAGTGTAAAAAAATTTCAAACCATCTATCATGATAATGAAAAAGAAGATCCTATGAAAATTGAATACTATAATATGAAACCAACACCTATTAAAAATGGAAATAGTGCTCCCAAGAAATAAAATTACACTAAACCTCTGAAAAGAGAGGCCATACCACCTTTCATCCCCTATGTTTTCAAGAATCTTTTTATAGGTGGAATCAACTAAAAGTTAAAGGTGTCTACTTTGAGAAATGTGTAGCTCTATAAAATAAATAAAGCACTGATTAGGATGAATCTCAGGGTAGGTTTAATAGGATAGGGTAGGTTATTTTAGTATTTAGAATAGTTTAGATAGATTCTAGAAGTATGTTGAGAGGACATGATCTAAAAAATTCACAAAATGAAAGAATACATGTCATACAAGATATACACGGTGTGTAATAGTTGAGAAACAGGAAATTTTCAAATTCATGATGTACATGAAATATATTAAATAGAAAACATTTAATTATCAAGGATGGGTTTTAAAACTCTTGAAAATAGGTTTCAAGATGAACCCTAACCCCATATCCCCTCTTCCACATGATGTACCCCCCTCTCAATCTCTATCCTGACAGACCACACAACCTGCCCTGCCAACCAACCACCTCGCCTCCTTATCTCCTCCTCTACTTTTCCTCCTCTATTATACCTCTACTTTACCTCCATCCAAAATGGTCTGAATGAAAATCATTCACACCCTACCCATCGACTGTGTCCCTGAGCATGAAGACACACCTCCACTACCCAAGCGGAGGAGGACCACACCTCCTTCACCACCCACAGATCCATCCTCCACATCTTCCACTTCCACCACTACATCCGCTTATACTTCAGGGGACTCTAAGTCATCCTTTGGTAGATCACAGGGCCATAAATGTCCCCACATTTATCCTTTCCTCCACTTTTCCAACCCTATACACCTGGTCCAGTTGGACTAATGCAGGGCCAGAAAATCCAGATGAACAAGACACTGAGTATCATAGTTCTGGAGAACATCCACATCCACTAAGAGATCCTTAGCCTCATGGAATGCCTGCACCTAACTCCGATCACATAGGTGTGATATGATACTTATAGATATATATTCATTGAGTTCCTTACCACTTTTGAGATGGGAATCGACTTCTGCCCTTTCTAAATTAGAGGATGGCCATGGGAGCTCAGCCTGGGAGATTTTTCAGTTGGCCTCAACATTTATTCAATCGATTTAGTCAGCTCCCCCATATTTATGAATTTATAGCTTGATCCAGCAAGATCAAGGCTACATGACTTTAGCCTAGGATCGCCAGAGACTACTAGAGACCACCAGAGTGTTTAATACCTCTGCACCACAAAGAGAACAATGCTCCAAGGTGAATCCCTTTGGATCCTTCACATGGAACATACACAATCTTGATTGTCCTGTGGTGATGATCACAGTGTGGTCTTCCAGATTGAGGTCCTCATTCTCGCATCAACCATGGGTGGACCTATAATTAACATGGATAGACTATTTAGTTATTTTTATAGGATGTTGGAAAAGAGTAATCACAATACGCTAATAGTTGGATCTTTCATCACTCATTTGGCTAGGAATCTAGGTACCATTGAGGCTACTTAACCTCACACATCTCTTAGACCTATGGAGTGAATCATTATTTTACTACTCAATAATATGAGGATTCTCACCAAAGATGGGGACATCTATTGATGTCCACCTTCATACATAAATGATGCTGATGAGGCCCCCACTTATCCTGATGTTGACCCAACTAGCCCATCCTCCCCAACTCATGATATTGCTACCACCTCATCATCTACTACTACAACTGACACCGCTACCATCCCACCCACCACTATTAACCAACTTATTAGCACACCCATGCCTTCCCCTATCACCACCCATATCCCTTCTCCAACCACCACTACCTTTTCTATGCCATTACACACCCTATCCTTCCCTGCTGATCTCTAGATCTCACACCAATATATTTTTGTGAACCTGCATCAGATATGTCTCCACCTAGGCATCCCATTATTTGTAACACCATTATTTATCATACCTACCACATACAATCCCTTATAGACCCTCAACCATAACCAATAGAAGACCCTTCATCCTCCTCAATGCCCTCACTAGCTCCTACCCCAGCTGACCTACCTTCTGAGCTAACAGACCCTGCGACCCAACCAGAGTTTTTGGAAGAGAAGGTCTGGAGGGGAAAGGGCCTAACCCTTCAACAATATACTAAGGTTACATTAATTGACCCTACTACTATACACACAACCACTATCAGTATCATCACCTCACCTCCACCATCCACTGAGGTCACAGCCACTACCATGACACTCACCATAATAGTTGATTTTCTAGCCCCTTCCAACATTACTGATATTGATAGGGAGGGATAGTATCATGAATCCTCTATTCAGGAGGGGAATCTTGATGTAGAACTTGATGATTTCGATTTCATTACTTAGTTATATCTTGGTCCCATCCCCAATTTTTTCACTCTATTTGGTTGAATTGTTTGTCATGATACTTGTATTCCATTTCTCTATAATGTATCACTAATCTATATATACATGGGATACAAATTTTTCTTTACTATTGGTTGGATTATTTTCATTTGATTACTATATTAAATTATCCATGTCTAGCTATTATGCCTTATCCATGTTCACCGATGTGCCTATCCTTCCACCATCTACCATCCAACTTCAGATGACTCAACAACTAGATGATGTCGAGTGCTAACTTGAGGAGATATCACTAGGGATCCATACAGATATCCATAACATGATGGGAACATATAATTTTCTTACAGCATGAGATTAATGATCAGTACACTCCTAAGGTGGTTAACCCCACCAAGCATCCATGCGAGCTCAATGACACAACCACAAGTTCTTGAATGAGGTAATGGAATTCTGAGCAGATGGACAATACTACCTGATATTTTTGTACATCTATTTGGATAGAGATGTCATTATTATATATTAATTAGAGTAAACCCATTGTTTTGTTTCTTTATTTTTAGTAATTTTCTTAGGAGATTTTTTTCTTTTCATTAGTATTATTTTTATAGGCCATTCATGAACTTCACTGTATCCAAATATCCGCATTTTTATATGAGTATCTATTCTTTACTATTCACTATGTGCACCTACCCATTTCACTACATTCATCCAATTTAAAAACTATTGATTAATGTTTTATCTAGTAAGGGTTTTTTATTTCTAATAAAGTATGCAGGTATCCCAATTTTAAATCATCATCCACCAATTTTCCCCAAGGAATGATACTAATCACATGGATCTGTAGATTCCATAAATTCAATTTCAAATTGCCACTTCCTTTTTTTCAATGATATATATGTGATAACTATCCCATGATGAATTTCAGGATAGTAAATACATTGTATAATTTTAAGTGCGGGGGAGTCTTTCTTGAGTTTTATTATCAATACACTTGGATTATTGCTTGATTTCACCTATCTAGAAGAAAATTTTCACTGCAATCATGCTTTATAACCTAAAAAATTATTACAACCATTTAAATAAAATACAATTTTTGTTTCTAAATTTTTGAAATACATGTTTTACTCCTATTTAGGGTTTTAAAATTATTAATATGTTTAGTAATTTAATTCAAATTCATTTTTTTGAAATTACTTGTAATTGACTTTTTACTTAATTTAATAACCTAAGTGATTTCCAGTTATTATTGTATACACCCATTCCTGATAGGATTATAATCCCATGATATCATATTATTTTCTAAGAATATTTATTGGGAGACACCTGGGGCATGTAAACCTATGAGAACTCACATGGACATCTTATTGAGGCTATGAATGAACAAATACAGTTTTAATATTATTGAGACAATATTTTTTATATACTTTTTCTTAAGACCCAACTGGTATATTTTACTCTTTAGCCCATAGTTTCCATGTATAAATTTTTATTATTGAGCTATTTCAAGTTGATTATCCCTTTCTACACTGCTCTTGGTATTATGCATGACTATCCTTTGAACAAGTATGGGGTAATATTCAACTGATGGAAACGAGATTTTGTTATTGAGGGGATATGGTGTATAATTTTTTACTAGAATGATATGATAGGGTCCATTATTACTCTTGGAATTTTATGAATACCTTGGTCTCCTTTTTTAATATATATATTTATATGTGTGTGTGTGTGTAAAGAAAAAGAAATAAGAACATATTGGGTTGTGTATTAGAAGGGCCAGAAATCACTATTTTCAGACCAATGGATCCTACAATGGATCATATGTGGTTAGGGGATGGATGTAAGATCTAGAATGAACATGAATTTAAAAAAATAAATAAAAATAAAAGGAAACAAACAATGTGCATTTTTGATACATACTTGATATACTCATGGGCCTACTTGAGCTTCTTAGAGAAGGGACACCTTTTGATCTTTGAGGAGACACTTAATTGTAATATTAACATTTATAATTCATTATAATTTAGTTATCACCCTCATTTTTATCTTTATTTTCAATTTATACCCACCATCCCTTAGTCTTAGAGTCATTTGAACCTTTTTTTTCTGAATCCCTCACGATTGATTTTGTGTTTGTCTTTACGAAGTGGAGATGATAGAATCGAAAAAAACCTATGGTTAAGAACAAGTATTCATGGTATGAGTATAACTACAGTTACATTTTACCTTGAGTGATGATAGAAAATTTATTATTAGGTAAATTAGAAAATGGATATATAATTTAAGAAAGATTTATGAAATTGTAATTAAAAGAATAAAGAATCTAGATAAACCATCGAACAAGGAGGCATGACTGATTTTCTATAGAGGATTGATTCTAGAGGAATACTTTTTCTCCTTACATGTAGTTTTATTTTCTTAGTAGTAATTGATGTTAATTGTTTTAAAAATTGTTTTTGTTGGCATCCCTATTGATATTCTTTTTTCCTTGAGGACAATAAATTATTCAAGTCTGGGGGAAATTGCTTAGATGAAATTATATAGATATATTGGAAACATTTATTTAACATTTATTCATGATTTTTTAGATAATGAAATAGTTTTTGGTTTGTTTTCATTGGAATTATAAATTATCTACTTAAAGGATGAAATGTTAAAATGTGAAAAATAGGCTTTACACATAACATAACACATACATGATGTGTAGACTTCATTCACATCATGCCCACATAGACAAAGACTAGCCGTAAAGCTTCTGCATGACATGAAGACAATACAAATTTAGTAAATCCATTACATAATGTAAAAATTTAAAAAATTATAGTACCTCTAAATGTAAAATTAATACATCATGTAAATATATTTCACAACATGCATGATTTGAAGTCTCACCCAAAAAAAGATACGAATCGATTCTTCGATAGAAAAAGTGGATATCAAATACATGGAACACAACCAACTTACATGATGTGTATATTTCAAGACCCAAGTTACTTAAGCTAGTACATGATGTGAATTACTTACACATCATGTACTTATTAGGCCTATTTATATTTCCATTACTCCACTGCACAAAAGATATTAACATGTTTTACTTTTATCTCATTTTCCTTTCAAAACTATTCATTATTTTTAATTATATTTTATATTTATTTCATTACTTTCATCGTTTTATTGAATATATTTGAGTTTTTAATACTTATACACATGTTATTCACCTATTTCAATACCACTTTTGTTTTCAACATTTATTTCCATCATCTTATGTCATTATTCATTGAATACTACACATTTCTTCATTTACGGTAAGTTTGTGATTGTTTCTTATTTGTTTGGACTTTAGATTTCTTGTTCTTCATTGTTTTATCATGTGATGTTAGTTTCTAATTAGATTGAAATTTCTTTTAATTTTTCAAAATTTATTCCTAATTATTTTTAATATCAGATTGTCTCTTTTGAACCTGTTTTATGATTATGCATAACATGTTTAATATTTTCTTTCTTTTGATCATCACCTCCATGCCTGGATAATCCTCCTAGGGTTAGGGGTCAAGAGTAGATGTGTTTCAAACTTAATGAATCTATATATTGAACCTTGGAAAACATATAGACTATAATTAGGATAATAATATTTTTTCATCACATTCTTTCACAAAACCATGACCATGGGAAGTGAGATTAAACAAAAATAACATAATTGGAGTTGAGAAGGACTATGACCATTAACTTGTGACATCTTATGCATAGTATCAAAGAATAATGAACTTTTTTATAAGATAAACCTAGTCCATGGGATAGTTGCAACATATATATATCTAATTGATTTGACCAGAACTAATTGGTGGCTTTTTCACTGCTTCACAGCCCAATCCATAGGACTATTAAAATTTATTTCATCGATTATATTTTATAAAGAGCCCTGAAATTGATCATGATCCCTTCATTTATTATCTAAATTAAAACCTAACAATATAGTATTAGTTAAAACCATACTTGAAGAGTGAAATGGAGGAATCCACCAAAAGGGATTTGTTCGACTGATTGCTGACCTTCCAGAAGTCTTCATGAGATCGACCCCACACTATAACTTTACAACACCCTTGTAGTAAGTGTAGTTTGAGACTATAAATTCTAATTTGATCTCATCCCACAAGAATTAAAAAACACATGTGGGTGAGTCATTTCTTAAAACCTTTGGAAACCAATATTTATTTAAAATTTTGAATTATACCATTGGAATCATAATTCTTTATGAAAACCCATTTATAACAAATAGTTTTTGAACCTCTTAGTAAATCCATAATGATCTTAGTATTATTTGTAAGAACCTGATTTTTATTTGAGGTATAGAAACTTTTAATTTAAGTTTAATTCCTTGTATTTATCTTTATAAATGTTAATAGTAAGTCTATAGAAGAAACTAGGGTGTCTGGGCTTGTTCAAAGTTCAGAGCCCCAACATTTGGAGGAAATAATTATGCATGTTTTTTCTAACCGTGCACTGCATCCCATGTGGGGCGTGTTCCCTAGATAGAGGGGGGATTCCCAAGAAGATCATGGTTAGAAACACCATTCTACTCTAACCAAGTGGACCACTATCCTTGGATAGTAGTTGGATAATGGTTAGCACACTGTTTGGAAAACCGTGAGACCAAACGATATGCCTCTTTAAATTTGAGTGATTTTACCTTTTTTCCCCTCCCAATTTATAAACATCTTCCATTTTTATTTTCTCATATGATAGAAAATACATTCTTCTCATCCTCCTCCTCCTTGGGATCACTCTCCCACACACAATGATATACTTTTAGGCCTCTTCTTCATTCAATATTCAAATAGACTTTTATTCATCTTTTTGGATCCTTATCGGTAAGAGCTCTAGTTTGTTACCTTCTTTCCTTAGTTTATCTCACCATTGAAGGTGTTATTTTGGTTTGAGATCATATAACCTATTTTTAAAGATTTAATATTTTATTCCATTTTCTCCTGATCTATGCAAAACCAAGGGTCAATTATAGATGAGGCATCCACTATAGGCATAAGGTACGCGGTCTATGGATTATCCCTCAGAGTATCACCTGTTTATAAATTGTTTCCATTGTGCGCACACCAGTTTAACCAATAGTTTCTCCTTAAATTCATATTATCAATATTTAATCTTATAGGTTTAAATATAAATCACTATTGATACATTTTTATATCATTAGAGGTTAAGAAATCAATGCAAACCACCCCTTTATGGTGCATTCCTCTATATGCCTTCATTGACTAATGTCGTGATTACTCGGAACACCATTTGGGTGTGAATGACTTGACCTTTACTATGGAAAGTCAATATTTATAATTAAATGAATTATAATATTTAAATATAAGGTATATAATTATATATATCACTTTTACTTGATAAATTATAGTTAATTTTTTTAATTGGTTGCATGTGCTTATTTCACCTTGTCATGTATGATGAATGGAAATGGAATGAACCAAATGATAGTGTAAATGGAATGATTATTACATGGACTATGATGAATTATGAATATAAATAAAATGTTTATACAATGAATATTTCATATGGACCTTTTCATATTTATAGGAATGGTCAGACTTGAGCTAGCCTTAGATTCTTGAGGGAATTCCTTGAGCACTTAGAGGATTCCATTCTGATTTATTGAGCCAGTTTCCAAGGGATATTCCACCATAGAACATGGAATTTTTCTATTAGTGGATACATGTCATGAAATCACATGATACCTTTAATTTCTCTCTATAAATTATAGTACCTCAGTTACACTCCTTGGATTCAGTTTTATGTTTACGAACATGCGACACCATGGATCACTCTCCATGGGTCTAGTCATGCTTAGACCAATATTTACTATGGACATGCTCTCTATACTTAGTTAGAAACTCATATAGTGGAATTACTTGGAGATACCCCTTGGATTACATTAAGTACCTTATTCTAGGCTACTTTGTTGTATACCGTAAGATGGATCGACCTTCTAAGGTCACGGATTCCTTGGTTTCATCTTGGATCCTTTTTTATTATCATTATATTATATATTACTATTGAAAATTTTATATGGAATTATAGATATAGAATTGAATCATAATTAACTAATTAAATAATTAAATTTTCATAGACACTATCTATGGTTGAATCAATTATCATTTATTTAAATTAAATTATTTTACTTTTGATATACCTACTTACTATTATAGTTTATATTCACAGACTCTATTTGTATAGATGTCATTGGTGGTGGCCTACTAATATTTATCTCATAACATATCCATGATACCATTGGAAACCATTCATATTATATGATCACTAGTTTGGATAAAGGGAAACATCTCGATTTTGACATCTGACTTCTTTCTTTAGGATTGGTGCTTGGTACCACATAACTGAGCCAGTGATCAGGATGCTTGGATATATTTTTCCATTTTTGATCCTTTTGTATATCATGTATTGTATTGTATTTATCCTACCATGAATGAATTTTTCCCTTTTTTAGAGACATGCCATCATCTTTTTTATATGATACAATTTACATCTTTTGATGATCATTTATTACTTTGATGATTATATTTGTTTCTTCTACGTTATTCACCATCATTATGATTCCATTGTTTATTTATCTTTTAAACCATTATGCTCTGCTCTGGCCAGAGGTCATAATCTCCCCATGGACACACCCTAGGATTTCACTTCTAGTCAGAAGCCTCTGGTATATGGGGAGGCACTTTTGAGGCCATGTGGCCAATCGATTTCAGTTACTCAGAAGTGAACTGAGTCTTGGACATCCCAAAGTGGTATGATAATGGCTTATTTTTTTTCATATTGTTTAGGAAATTTAGATTGGAGATTTGGAATGTGTTGGAAATTAGTTATAAGCTATGCCTGGGAGTAGCTAACCCACGTTCGGGGTAAACACCATGTTTCCTAGGAATGGAAAATTGTTGTTTAATATTCCAAATATTATAGTTGATATATCAGCACTGTTGGGTGATGCTCATGAATTGAGGTGTTTTTATAATTTATGGAGATTCAACATTATCCTGATATAGAAAGGAGAACTTTTACATGCATCATCATAGTTACCTAGTGGTTTACATGTCGTGCATATGATATTCCATAGAGGTTAATTTTTTTTGCTTTCATTGCCTATGATTTTTGAGTGTTCCTTGGTTGGGATATATGCCTATGCTACTAACATATTTTTTAGGAAAAGTACATTGGTTGTTTAAAATGTCAGCATCAACTTAAATGGTTCTTTTTTATATATCTTGGTGATGGAATCTCAAATATTCAGTTTTTGATCTATGAAAGTTATATACCCTTGGCTACATGATCTTAGATTTGGTTTCATTTAGACGAGAACCAATTGTAATTTATAGAGAGTATGGGACTTTATAAACCAGAAAGGAAAATTCATCAAATCAAGCCATCATATTTTACTTGTTACTTTCCCATGTATTATATATATATTCACATACAAACTAAAAATGTAATTTTTGAATTATAAATAAAATGGTTACCAATAAATGGGAAGGGAAAGTGAAACTTGAAGAGTATTTTCATCCTTAACTTGTAATTGAACCCTCCTGTATATTGGAACCCTTGTGATTGAAAATTGGATTGATTACCAATACCTTAACCTTTAATGTGGGAAGCTAGGGTAGTATGTTGGGCAGTGAACCATTTTATTTTATTACAATTATTTCATTTGTGATCCTATCTACTTTGGTATTATATTCTGAGGAATGTTTTGGGAATTGTTAGAGCTATTACACCACAAAATCCTCGAGTTGTACGCTGAGAGGGTGGTGACGATCAAGATCCAAAGATGGTGGGCCTTAAGCCACCAGTGTTATGTCCAAGTGTGCCACTGCGACACCTGCTATTAATCCAAAACTGGGCATTGATGCTCAAATTTGAGAGAGTTTCTTATGCTTAATGTAGTCTATGAAGGGTTCTCCACAACCTTTACCTATGATATTTAATCATACTCATGAGTTCCATAAGCATCATACATCCATATTTTCAGGGGGATGGAGGGCCTCAAGCTACTATGTAATGGATAGAATCCATTTTATCTATCTTCAAGCATATAGAGATGCCTCTATAGAGGAGGGTTAATCTCACCACCTACATACATTGTGATTCTTTCAAGCATTGGTGGGATGTGATTACCCAGGCTAGCCATCATTAGGGTATTTTCTAGATGTAATTATATCCTATATTTTATGATTAATTTTTCCATGATACACTGAGATATGACTGAGATAGGGAGTTCATTAACCTAGACTAGGGTGCTATGTCGGTCATGTACTATTTAGTAAATTTCATTGAGCTTCCACACTTTTCACCGATTCTTGTTGGTGATGAGATATAACGAGTAATACACATAGAGTATAGAGTTAGGTATACCATTAACTCTCATGTAAATGCATAATATCTACCTACCATTTCTGAGATCATGAACCAAAAACTTATCAATAAAAAAAACTTGAGGGAAGCTGATAGTACATGGCACAAAGGGTCAGTACCGAGATAGGGTAGTAGTTCTTCCATTGGAAGGAATCTTAGACTTAAGGTTTAAGATAAGAATAGTAGTGGGAAAAGTATCCACACTAATAGCTCTGTTATATTCTATTAGTGTAGACGTTAGGGGCATGTGAATCCATAGTGTGTTTGAGACCCACTAGAGTGTCATTCTTGTGGCCAGATGAGTTATCTTTAGAGGGGTTTTTGTACCTTTATACCAATTAATAGTTTAATAGGACACATTCTAGCTCCACCTTTAGGAGTAAGATCAGTGAATCAATTCTAGATAGGAAGATGTAATAGTACTGGTTTATTAGTCCATGAAGGAGGTCATGTCTGAGGTAACCAGATATATGATTTTCAGATCTAGTAGAGAGGACCTACTCAGGGTAGTCCAACTATAGCTCAAGGTCAAGGATGAGGCTTCTTGCACACTTTATAATAGATATTCAGGGAATAGAGTGCATGACCATCTACTGTATGAGGTAATATTCTAGTGTCCTCTACCATCGTATTTATACTTTTTAATATAGGTTCTTCACACTCCTTTATCTCAGTATCGATTGTGGAAATCCTTGGGCTTGAAATTATGTGCTTTTGTGTGGTGATTACCCTAGACACACAATTGGGTGTATCTTAAGAGGGTATTTTCCAATGTAGGGACAATCCTCATGAGATTAGTGGTTGTCACTTCTTATGGAATTTCCTTGACCTTGATATGATAGGGTTTGATGTCATACTGTTGATGGATTGGATCATGTATTATTATACCCACATTGACTATTATCACTAAAGGGTGACTTTCACATTGCCCGAGGGTGGTAGATATGAACATAAGGTAGAATGAGATGTCCACACTAGTTGAGCTGGACTATAGAATCATGGTATGGGAGAAGTGACAACCCTGATTTCCAACCTTTTATAGGAAGATCAAACTATGAATCTGAATTATTTTCTTCCGGTGGTGGATTGTTTTAGGGACATTTTCCTAGGTGACTTCTCTGGAATAACCCTTGAGAGAGAGGTATATTTTACCATCAATCTCATTCACATAGAAGTTTTATTATCTTTTCCTCTATATAGGATGGCAGCTACTAAGCTCTAAGAGATCAAGTGATAGTTGAAGGATTTAGAATCTAAAGGTTCTATCAGACCCAGTGCTTCTCCTTGGGGAGCCTATCTTTTTCACCAAGAAGGCGGATGGAATCCTTTGAATTTTAATATATTTTCGATGGATGAAATATCTTATGGTTAAGAACCATTATTCTTTTCCTCAAATAGATGATCTATTCAACTATCTCTAAGAAGTTAGACTATTCTTGAAGATTGAACTGAGATTAGGTTATCATTAGGTATGAGTTAGGCCAGTAGACATGAAATGTAAGAACTTATATAGTCAGTATAGTTTATATGAGTACATGGTTTTGTTGTTCAGACATACAAGGATTCATTCTATTTTCATGGACTTGATGAATAGGGTTTTCTACCCCTAATTGGATTATTTTGTCTTGGTTTTTGTGGGTAACATTTTGTTTTGTTCCTATACTCAAAGAAAGCATGATAAAAATCTCTAGATCATATATAATAATGTT
This sequence comes from Viscum album, assembly GCA_963277665.1. Taxonomy (NCBI): domain Eukaryota; kingdom Viridiplantae; phylum Streptophyta; class Magnoliopsida; order Santalales; family Viscaceae; genus Viscum; species Viscum album. The sequence goes on along the minus strand of OY728127.1, from coordinate 1,223,595,581 downwards.
ATTGAGCATCAGTTATATGATTATATCTCAAAGTGAAACTTCTAGATTGATAATGTTTACATTCTAGGTCTTATTATTTTAGAATCAGGAGTATCAGTTGACCTAAGGAAGGTGAGTAAAGTAGTTTCCTGGGAGAAGCCCAAGAATTTGTTTTATATACAAATTTTCTTGGGTCTATATGGATATTAAATTCCTTTTATATATTAATTATCATACCTTTTGACACATATTACATATTTTACTAAAAAGGGTGTGAAGTTCTTGTGGTCTGAAGTATGCATGAATTCCTTTAATGATTTGAAAAGAAGAATTACATCAAAACCTATCTTGGTTTTTTTGGTTCCTGGAAAAGGATATATAGTATTCTATGATTCATCGGGCATTAGGATAGGTACAATTTTGATTCTGTAAAATTGATTCATTGTGTACGGTTCTCATTAGTTAAGACCTCAGGAGCGTAATTACTTGACACATGACCTAGATATTGCGATGGTCATTCCTGCCATGTGTTCTTGTAGACATCATATTATGGGAGAGTGATTTGTTGTGTTTAAAAACCATACAAGCCTCAAATATATATTAATTTAGTGTGAATTGAATCTCAAATAGTGAATATTGTTTTAATAACTTCAGTATTTTGACATTGAGCTTTCCTATAATCTTGGAAAGGGAAATGAGGTAGCAAATGTACCGAACCAGAAAACTGAATAAAAAAAAAATTCAAAAAGTCAATGATGAATGAAAATTGATGTCCCTATTTTATAAGTTGAATATGGAGTTTCAAGAGAGTCATGAGTGACCTTTTATTACAGCCTTAGAAGTTACCTCTTCACTCCTTCATAGGGTGAAGAGAATGCAGTTTTTAGACCCTAAAGGTTTGGTCCCATGGGAATGTATTGCAGGTGAGGACCCGCCTCCAGATTGGCCGATCAATGGAGACAAGATCCTATATTTACATGTACATATATAGGTTTCTACAGTCATGCGAGATGAGTTGATGTGAGAATCTCATGCTTCATTGTGGGATGTGAACCCAGAATTCTAAAAGATGTATCGTGATATGCGTCGCTAGTATTCAAGGCCTGGGATGAAATGTCAGACTGTGGGTTTTATCACTAGGTGTTCCATCTTTCAAAAAGTGAAGGTGGAACAATAGTGACCAACTATCTTGTTACATCCATTACCGATCATGGAATTGAAATGGTATGACATCATGAAGGATTTTGTTATTGGCTTACTAAGGTCACCTCGAACTAGTGATGTAGTTTCAGTAGTTATTGACAAGATGAATAAGGTATACCACTTCCTTACTATTACGAAGACCTTCTCAGTGGATAAAACTTGGCCAATTATATGTTCATAATATTATACACCTACACGAGGTTCCTCTTACCATTATTTTAGATGAGGATTATTATTTCACATCGAGGTTCTAGAAATGGTTACAAAAAGTTTTTGGTACATAGGTGATTCTGAGCACAAATTTTCACACTCAGACTGATGTTTAGTTAGAATGAACTATAAAGTTTTTGTAGGAAATGATCCAAGAAAAATTTCATAATTTCAAGGGTTATTGGGAGAAGAAAATAACCCTCATTGAGTTTTCCTACAATAATTACATTCTAGAAGAAATTTAGATGGCTCTATATGAGGCATTATATGGTAGGTTAAACTGTTCCCCTTTGTACTGGATAGAGGCAAAGGAGACAGCTCTACTAGATCCTTATCTCATAAAGGAAACATCGTAGTAGGTATATCATACCAGGAAGTGCATGATCACTGCTCAGTCTAGAAAGAGATAATATGCCAAACTCCATCAAGGACCTATAGAGTTTAAGGTTGATTATCATGTTTTCTTTTGAGTATCCCCTAGGCTTGGTTATACGAAGATACAAGGGAAAGGGAAGCTATCAACTTATTTTTTAGGGTCATTTGAGATCTTGGAGATTGTTGGGATGATATCTTATCGGTTCCTTTTACCTTATAAATACTGTTTTGTGTACAACATCTTCCACGTTTCATAGCTTCACCATTACCATGCTGATCTATCTCATACATTTAATCCCAAGGATATCAAATTAGATATTGATTCTTCTTTTGTAGAGTATCCCATTTACATCATTGACCAAAACATGAAGGCTCTCTAAGGAAGGTATGTCCCTTTAGTACAGGTGCTATGGTAACATGTATGTGTATAGGATGGGACATGGGAGTGGGAGGCCAATGTACATGCTCAGTGGCTGGATTTATTCTCAAAGTGAAGTTTTATAACCCTTGGAAGGAAAACTTGAGGGAGAGTTCCTTTAAAGGGGGAAGACTGTAAGAACCTAGATTTTCTTTGAGGTATGCGACCTTTTAATTTTGGTTTCATTCCTTTATTTTATACTTATTATTGTTCCAAGAAAGTCTATAGAGGAAATGATGGTGTATGGGGGATTATTAAGAGATCAGATCCTTGAATATTAGAGGAAAAACTAGGATAAATTGTTAGTATAAAATATGTAAACTAGTCCACATGGTTAGAAAAACAATGTGGGGGTGATATAGGGATCCATAGAGGGGATCACATGGGTTATTCACGATTTGTATAACCATGCACTACAGCCTGTGTGGGGTGTGTTACCTATGTAGAGGGGGATGCATGGGTATGGAATTTTTAGACAAACTGTGATCCCCCAATTTTGAGGGCCACTTTCCATGTACAATAGCTGGTGCATAGTTTTTCCAACTATACGACCAAACTATGCACCTATGTAAAGTTTGTCGATTTTAACTTTTCCCCTCTCACTTTATAACCCTCTTCTCTATTTATTTTCTCCTCCAATAGACAATATGTTCTTCTTCTCCTCCTCCATTAGAGATCTCTACCATGCCTAAATTTAGGCTATAAAGCTGCTTCTTCACCTAATTTCTGATTCAAATTCTTTTTATCTTGTTATAGCCCTCTCAGTAAGAGCTCTAGTATGTTACCTTAATTACATCATTTATCTCACCAGCGAAGATTCTATTTAGGTGAGATATCATATTCCCTATTTTTAGAGAGTTCATATTTTCTTCCATTTCTTCAAATCCAAGACTAACCAAGGGATGTTATTAGATGAAGAATCTATTGCAGGTATAAGGTAGGTAGTCTATGAATTATCCCTCATAGTCTTGCCTGTTTATAATTTTTATTGTTGTGCACACACCAGTTTCACTAGGAATTTATCCTTAAATTAATATTATTAAGATTCAATCATCTAGGTTTAAATATAATTTCATATTGATACCTTTTGACATTTTTGGAGGTTGGTACTTCAATTCCAACTTCCCCTTTTGGGTTCTTTCCTCAATATGAATTCATTAACTAATGACGTGATTACCCGGAACACTATTAGGGCATGATCAACTTGACCTTTAAAATGGTAAGTCCCTATTTCTAATGAAATTTAATCTAATCTTTAAATGAAAATTATATAATTATAGATATCACTTGGTCTTTATAAATTATACTTAATTTTTTTAATTGGTTTCATGTCTTTATTTTACTTTTTCATATATGATAGAAGGTAATGGAATGAACCAAATGATAATGTAAATGGCATGAGTATTATATGGGCTATGAAAAATTATGAATATAAATTAAATGAGTATATGGTTCCTTTTGAATATAGACCTTTTCCTATTTATTGGAATGGTCAGACTTGATATAGCCTTTAATTCTTTAGGGCATGCCTTGAGCACTCAGAGTATGAAATTTCAATTCATTGAGCCAGTTTCTAATGAAGATACCCACCATAGAACATGTTATTTTTATATTATTGAATTCTCAACATGAAATTTTAGGATCCCTTCAATTTCAATATAGAAATTATAATTCCTCAGATACACTCCTTGAATTTAGCTTGATTTTTATGGACATGTGATGCCTTGGATCATTATCTTTGATTCCAATCATGCTTATCCTAGGATTTACCATGGATGTGCTCCTTGGACTCAGCTAGAAACTATTCTAGTGGAATGACTTGGAGATACCCATTGGATTACACATAGTCCCATATTCTAGGTTTCTTACTTTTATACTGTAAGCTTGCTCAACCTTCTAAGGTCAAGGATGCCTTAGTTTGATATTGGATCCTCTGTTATTATCATTATCTTTTATAGTACTATAGACACTTTTATATGTAATTATAATTATTAAATTGAATCATAACTAACTAATTAAAAAATTAAATGTTCAGAGACACTAGCTGAGGTTGAAGCATGTATGAGTTATTTACATTATACTATTTTACTTTTGACATACCAACACACTGTTGCAGTTTATATTCATATACTATATTTGTATAAACTCCATTGGTGGTGGCCTGATGAGATTTGTATCACACCCTATCTAGGCCTCCATTGGAACTCAGAATGATTATATGATTTCATGTGCGGAAAAAGGGAAACATCCCTCTTTGGACACATGATTTATTTCTTTAGGATGAGATCTTGGTAGTATATGACTAAGCAAATTCTTGGGATGCTTGGAAAGTTTTTTCACTTTTGATAATTTTTATATAATGTATTGTATGGTCTTCCTACGACCATGTATACCTAATTTTCCATTTTCATAGATACATGCCATAATATGTTGTATATGATACATTTTAGAGATTTTGATGATCAATTATTACTTTTATGCTTATACTTGTTTTCATTACCTTATTCACTAATATTATAATTCCATTTTTATTTATCCTTTCCATATTTGTGATCAAATTTATCTCCCCATGAACACACCCTAGGACCTCACTATTAGTTGACAAATGCTGATGTATGAGGAGGATCTCTTAAGGCCATGTGACCAACTGAGTGTAATTACTCAGTAGTGGACCAGGTCCGAGGTGTCACATTATTCCCCATAACAGAATCATATTCACAATTAATTGAACATTTCTAGAAAGAAAAATCTCTAGTAGTAATATGTTATTTTTATGTATTTGGGTTATCTTATATAGTAAATACCATAGGATACGTATTTAGAAGATAATTATTTTGATCTCCTTTAAATAGAAAAACTATGTAATTAGGGGAAATAAAATATGGATATAGATGTTTCTCCTTCCTAAGTCTTGTACACTGATGAAGTTCAAATCAAGAATCATCATTATTATCTACTATTGTATTTGAAATTAGATAGAGTATAAGAGATTGAGGTATGATTAATAACCTCATATACATCATTTTTACAAAATTTATTTCCAAAAAACTCTATTTCCATTCATTCAACAATGATATTAGCTTCAAAATCCATAACTATATATGATTTTCTATTTTATTAATATCCAATAAAAACACATTTAATCACCCTTTGACCAATTTTAGTTATTTTAGGATAAATAAATCTATAGGAAGATAAAACCTCTATACTTTAAATTATGAAATATTATGTCTTCTACCTTTCCACATTTCATAATGGGATAACATAGTTTTCCTAAAATAAATACAATTATGAATATAAAATGTAGTTAATAAATATTTTCCCCAAAAATTTAATGTAAAATTAGATTTATTAATTATTAAATTTACCATTTCTACTAATGTAAGATTTTTTATTTCATCTATGATATTTTTTTTAGGTGTGTAAGGAGTAAAAATTTGACGAATTATACCATTTTATTCACAAAACTCATTAAATTCATTTATAAAGTATTCACCACATCTATTTGAGTGTAGTAATTTAATAACTTTGTTTAATTGGTTTTAAACTATATATTTGTAATTCTTAAACATATTGAAGGACTTATATTTTATTCTAAAAAAATATATATGTAAATATCTACTATAGTCATCCTTAAAAGTAATAAAATACTTTTTCCTCGACAAGTTAACAAACCATTTAATTCAAAAAATACCAAAATGTACTAATTTTAATGTATCATAATTTCTGTCAACACATTGAAATGAGTTTTTACTATTTTAGATTATATACATGTTTAAATATATTATATTCAATTCAAAAGTTAATTAAGTTTAACTTATTCATTATTTTTAATGAATTATAATTAACATGTACCAAATGATCATGCTATAAATTAGAGGACTTAATCCTGTAAGAATAATATTCACTCCAATTATTAATATATAGTCAATAGAATCCATTATTTGAGAACCCCTTCACCATTAAAATCCCTCCCATCGATAAGATAGTGTTTTTGAATTCGAATGAAACCAAAAATCCATTCTTACATAAGAGATCAATAGAGACTAAATTATTTCAAATCTCAGGTACATACAACACATTTAGATGGGTTAACTTCTTCCCAGAAGTAAAGTCTATTTCTATCCTTAATTGACAAAATACATTTATGGATGCACTATTTTCAAGGTTTACTTCCTTCATGATAGTAATTTAATTAAATGTTTTGAACATTAAATGATCTTTTCCCACATGCACCATTTCTACAAAATTAATCTACCATCCCATATTCATTGAATACATATTGACTTTTGTTATAATCACAAATATATTTTATTCTATCAGTATATTTAAAATGGTATTTAAAACTTTCTTTTGATAGTTAAATTACCTTGAAAAATGAAATAGTTTTCCATAGAGAAATAATTCTCCAATCTTATTGTAAGGATTTTCTTTCTACTTTAATTTTTGATCTTTCTTCTTGAATTTTAAGGAATTGTTTAGTGGTACCTTTACCTCAATGATATTAAACTTGTTATCAATTTATGAATCCATACCAATGTATCTCAACATGGATTCTTCTTCAATGTGAAGAAGATTTTGAAATTATTCCAAGGAAATATAATAACACTTTTTAATGAGTGATTTTACAATTATCCTCTTAGATCTATGATGAAGCATTTTGAACCCAAGAATATATGCTGATTGAACTAAGTCTTTCATGGAGAAGCATGTATTCAACCAAATTTTAACGTACTATAAGAATGATATATCATTTACAATTTGTAATAAGTCATAACATATACTATTAGAAAAATAATCCCATTACCACTAAACCGTTTGGAGACACAAGGCTCACATTAATTCTTTATGAAACCAGATTCCCTTATGGATTCATCAGAGAAAATTTTATATGATATGGATTCTTGTATTAATCCATAAATATATCTCAATAACTTTCATACCTTATTGGAATATTTTGATGTCATAAACCCTTTTTGTTATACCATATAAAAATATTCCACAAGGTTCTTGATAAGGAAGGATATTTTGACACCCCTTTCCCAAATATCATAATCAAGGACTGATTTTATGGAATGTAAAATTTTGATGGGTTTTAGCATATAAAATATTTGAAATATTACATTATAGTCTATGTATTGAATCTATTTAAACCCTATTGAAACTATTATAGCATTATAGGTGTTGAATCTACCTTACATGTCTAGTTTATTCTTTAATACCAATTTACAACCAATAGTATTTAAATCTAGGGGAGGATCTACCAAAATCCATAATTTGTTTTAGTACATGGAATCCAACCTAAAATTCATTGATTTTTTCCATATGGAATCTTTTGTACCACTAATTTCTTCCTTATAGGTCATTGGTTCATTATTATAAACTAATAACAAGTCACCATAGTTTATCACTCTACAAACATATGTTTCTGGTTATTTAATCTCTCTAGTTCCCCTTCCCAATACTTGTGACTTAATAATGTCCTCTTATTTGGGCCATGTAGAATATGTTCATGTGCCAACTCTTATATATCTTGATCTATGACTTCATCAAATTATATCTTCGTCCCTCTTGAGAAGAATGGAATGTCATTGCATTATTACATTTTTATTCAAGGTTTTTCATAGGTAATACCCTCTTGTTTCCTTAATATATCCTATTAAGATACACTTTGTTCCATAGTGTGTAATTTTGTTACCTAAAGAGGCCTTAAAAATAATTTACATCCACATGCATATAAGTTATACAACACAAATTTCCTTCCACACAAGAGTTCTATGGAATACCATTTTTCTCTTTCGATGGAACTTGGTTTACTATGTATACTAATGTCTATAATGTGTATCCCCAATATGATAATCTAATACTTGAATAACTCATCATTTATCCCACCATGTATAATAAGGTGTGGTTACTCCATTCATAAACACTATTAATTATGGTTTATAAGGTGGAGTTAGTTTAGAAAATATTACAAACTCACATAGACAATAAACTAACTCTTGGTTTAGATATTTTCCACAATGATCTAAGTGATGTTTATCTATCTTCTTACGACGTTGATTCTCAAATTCATTCTTGAACTCCTTGAATTTATCAATGAAATCCCAATTTTACCTCATTAAGTAAACATATACATATCTACTAAAGTTATCAGTAAAAGTTATGCAGTATGAGTTTCCACCCATAGATTTAATAGGAAATGGTCTACACACATATCTATCAACTAATAAAACATGATCTATGGTCATTTTTTATTTTTCAATAAATGTATATTTGGTCATTTTTCCTTGAAAACAAGAATTACATATATAGAGTTGTATTAGTTCAAAAGAACCAAAATTCCCATCTTGATATAATTTTTTCAAACAATTTTTTTGACATGACCTAATAGGTGATTCCATAGGTGGGTTTTATATGATTCATGTGAACCAGATTCATTATTGATTTCTAATACCCAGATTTCATATTCCAATACATAAATAATTTTTTATGTTACATACTATAACATATGATATCTTTGTAAAAATAGTATATTTTATTCCTATATTTAAAAATACATCGATCCATATCAAGACTGGATATAGAAATAATATTTTTGGTAACCGTAGGAACATAACAATAGATTTTTAAAACCACGATCAATCTTATTGACAATGTGAGGTGATAGACTCCAATAACTATTGCAGCAATTCAAGATCGGTTAGTGGATCATAAATCAACCTCACCTTTTGAAAGTTATTTTAATCTACCTAGTTCCTATAATTAGATACAAATATGAGAACTATAATCTGTATATAATACGTATTTTTTAGAAGAAAATAGATTGCACTCGATAAAAAATACACCTAAAGTTTCCCATTTATTCTTTACCATGGGGTAGTTCTTCTAATGGCCCTTTTTTCCACATGGAAAATATACAATGTCTTAATTTAATTATTTCCCCTTGATTTTTCTTCTATTGGATTGGAATTTCAAATATTATTTAGTCTTAGTGCTTTTCCTATGGACTTTCTCCTTTTATTTATCTTGTTCACCATAAGAGAAGAATGGTTCTCATGTTTCATTCCCTTATCAACCTAGCAAATAAAATTAAGGATATCTATGAGAGACTTATAAATATTGTTTATATTGAAATTTACAAAAAATATAGAGAATATATGTGGCATTGAAGCACGTATTAGATTGGTTCATGATTTATTATGAAAATTAAACCCCAGAATGTTTAGATTCTCAATGTATCCAATCATTTTGACTACATGAGGTATATATGATGCACCCTCTCTACATTTTCACATAAAAAGTGACTTAGAGATATAAAAATAATTCTATCTAGATATATCTTGATAATGATCACAAAGATGTTTGATCATGATATATGAATTTATGTTCTCATGTGACTTCTGGAGATCATCAGATATGAATGATAACATCAAACACTGGATATATAGGGAATCATCCAAGTGTTTTAAACATATAGAAAGGTCTTACTCACCCACATCCTTAATAAGAATATTAGGAACCAATGATTCTAACTCAAAAATATTCTATTCTTAGTGTAGTAAAATGTTAAAGTGCATGTACCAAACTTGAAAGATACTTCCATACTGGATTTTGTTTTTATCCCAAATAGATCATAGGGATATCAATGAAATTTTAATTTTATTCAAAAAAATAAAATTATATTTATAACATTATATTGATGACCAAAATAGGTGAGATGAAATAATTTTAATTATCTTATTAGTGTTCTACTATTCTATCATGTCTTAATATCTCTCACCATTGGACTTAGAATATCCCATCACATAGAAAATATAATAGAAATGATTAAATATTTCACTTATCATAACCCAAAATAGAGCTTGGTAAATTAATTAAACGTATTTAATTATTCAGTCTTTCCAACTTCTAGATTTAATATCCTTGACCTATTAGGCGGACTATCTAATCCAAAAATCCTAACTTCGTTTTCATTAACACTTTTCTTCAAGTTACATCATTTCTAGAAAGGGATAACTATTATGATGCCTATAAGGTTATGTCAATAAAAAAAATCATAAGAACTCTAAAATAAAAGTGTCCTAACAAGGGTCTGAACAATAATTAGTCTTATGGTTCCATTATTAATCAATTAATTTAAGACTTTTTGTGACTTAGTATTTACATAATGAATTTTTTTTATAATGTGAAAATTTCCTTATTCTGTCCTTTACATATATTGTTAATATTATGTTGATTTTACATAACTAATTACCCATGTTTTGATAAAACAATTTATGCTTGATCCATTTATTTTACCTCATCTTACATGTCTTGTTATCTTGTTCAGTTTATGTCACTATGTTTAACATCATATAAACATGCATCATATTAAATTTGATAATTATTTGGTTTAACAAAATAAAATAAAATGATCATGATATTTATAATGGTAGATTTTTTTAGAGGATGATAAATCAACCTATGACCTTAGGGAAAAATGATTTGATCCAGTCATGGATCATATTATAGTATTCCACTATCGTGCTTAGTATTTTCTTGGTTGGTTTCACCACAGTTCGGGTTTTGAACCGCCTCCTCTCCTTAGAGATCCATAATTTGCATGTTTTACGATCACACATAGTTTAGGAGAACTATGGGTTTAGTTTAATTTATCACAAATTTAGTTTAAAATAATAACAATCTTGATAGCTTGCATAACATGCAACACCAGCTTTAATTGAACTACGATATACTATAAAAATAGTATTATTTAAATGTAACCATTATAAAGTAAACATTAAATTGAAGGTATGAAGAATATTTTTTTTAAATATATATATATAGAGGTTTTATATATTGAAAATTTATTTATTAATTCCTAATAAATAAATACTCAATTTTTAGTAATGCCATTTTATGCTTCAAAAATATATTTTCTTCAAAAATGGGTTTTATTTTCTTTTTTGTACCAAAATTAAAATTAATTTACAAATTTTTTAGAAATTTTATTTGAAGAAATTAATATCATTTTTAAATCAAAATTTTAATATTATCTTATGGTGATTTTTTGGGATTTTTATAAAAAGATTTATTTTTAAGTGAATAGTGAAAATACCGATTTTTGTAAAACTGTCATTTATTTTCATTAAAAAAATAAATTAAAATTAAAATTATGTTTTTAATTTTATTTTAAGGTAAAATTATTTTCATTTAATTATAAATAATATAATTAATTTAATTAGAATTAGTATTATACTTGATTTTGGAGTACGTTCATTTTTGGCCTTAAAACACATTTTTCTAAAAACAGTTTGGTTGCATTTTACACATTTTTTTAAAAATGAATTATGAAAATTATATAAATTTAATATTATAAAATTTATTCCATATTTTTAATTATGTGGTTCAAATTTGTTAAATATGATTGTTTTATTTTTGGTCATTTTGAATAGTAAATGTTGTAAATATTTGTCTTCTTGATAAGGATAAAACACAGTTAAAACTATGGGGTAAAGATTTAAAATTTCTCTATAAATTTACTTTATCCTATTTTATGAGTTTTTTAGGCTATATAAATCCAATATATGAAAATATGAAAATTTATTTCCACTTTACTTTGATGATAACATTTATTCTGATTTAAGAAAAGGGAAAATACAAAATATCACTCTCTTAATTTTAATTTTTATTGTAGATTTTCATAGGAATAAAAATATGTTATGAATGAATATAAATAATAATTTTTAACATAAATAAGTTATTTTTATGATGTAATTTATTTTTATTTTTTTATTGATTATATAGTTATTTTAAACCCTTACGCAATGTCAATACAGTGCTTGTGCAAGTAGTAGAAAAAGTCAGGTAAATGATTTCAAAAATTATAAAATTAATATTTGTTGGATTAATTATATAATTAAATGAATTAATAGGAATTTATAAAGTAAAATTAATGTTAAATGTTTTTATATTCAAATTACACTTCTTTATTGATGTACTTTAAGTCAAAATAAAGGAATAGTCACAATAATAAATTTAATGATATTTTATGATAAACAATATTTTATTAAATGATTTAAAAATAAATAAATATTAAATATGATATTAGTAGTATTAAATGGTCAAAAATTTCTTTCACGGACCATTTTTCAGAAACTCATCAGCTTAGAAGTAAATTTTTGACCCTTAAAGGCTAAAAAATGTGTTACCACAATTATGGTTAAAAAGTGATAACGAGGGGGTTAAACCAAAATATAAGGATTAAAATAAAACATAAAAATGTCTAAATTTTATTTGTTGAAGTTATTTCAACTTTATAATGTCATACCTTTGAAATTATTTCCATTTTGTTCTACTTTAAATGATTATGATTACAACATCACATTACCTAATTTTAGGTATTTTCCCACCTTTGCTTGTTTTCCTCTTGAATTCGGAGGATAAAGATATTTTTTTTGAAAAAAATGAACTAAATTTTGAAGAAGCCAATTTTTTTGAATTAATATATTCTGGGTATAAATGTGCAATAGATTATTAGGCTTCTCCATGAGTTCGAAGAATACCTGAGGTGGTTTGATGTTTTTGTAATGAATTTGTAGTATTTTAGTTTGGAGGAGATATATTGTCCATGTAATCAGAGTACATGATGTGTAATTTTAGTAGGGTAGATGTAATGAACCTAGTATAAAATGTGAATTGAGTACATGCCATGCTAATGTTACAAAACGTGTAATTATAAGAGATTTATTTTTAATTAAAAAGTGATGTGTTTTTTTGGTACATGTGATTCTCATGGATTTCATGACATGTGAAGTGATTACACGCTATATAAATATCACAAACATGGATTTTAGGGTGATTCATGAGTTGATTTTTATTTAATTCTTCCATATGTATCTCCCCTCTTGACCTATAGCTCTTCTCCATTGTTTTTGAGAGCCTCTATTCAATCCAAATTGATTTGTTTGGAAATTGATCACCATTATGGTTGGATTGCGTCTCTTTGAGTGAGTAATCCATTATACTTTTTTATTGCCTTTGATCATGATAGCACCATTATGTTTTACTATTTTATTTGTTGATCCATGTTGATGTTTCCTCTTGTTTCCTTATATATCCATTGTGCGATCTTGTTCTGGGGACATTTTCTTGTTTGTTGTGGTTAGATGAGTGTAAATTCATTAGCTATGTGCTCTTTCCTCTTATTTACCACAACTTTTGTTGAATTGGATAACTTATAAGATGTGTATCTTGATTCTAGGTCCTCCTTTTTCATTATCAACTTCTTCCTTATGGTGGATTTCATTATGAGCATGTGCGACATGATTTATAAGGTAAGTGGTTCTATCTCTATAATGTGTTGGTGAACTGTATTGCTTTTATTTTGATAAATTGTTTTATGAAATGAAATAGAATGATATGATTAATTTATTTTGTGTGCGTAGAACTAGGTTTTTATAAAATATGTGTTTCCCATAGTTTTGGTAACTGGAAAGGGGTTTTCAAAGTATTGTGAAATGGTTTTGTGAAAAGAATTTTCAAAGCATGGTTTTATGGAAATGGTTTATGAACTAGTTTAGAAAATAGAGTACATGGTAAGCCTTGGGTACTTAGGTGGAAGGTATAGTAATTGGTCTCATCCACTATTGGGGGGGGGGGGGGGGGTTATCATAGGGATTTTCTATACTCCCAAGGCCTATTTTCTAGTGATTTATTAGACCTATTGATAGGTACTATTTATGGAGTGTTCCTATTCTATGTAGACTCGATGCATATGTATAGTGGATTGATGCATACATAATTGTCTATGTTAGGTATGAGTATTCTAACTATCCCGAACTAGTATGATCCCTGTTGTGATGTTACCTACACTTTTGCTTTTGGCTTGTACTGTTTTGTTTTACTTCCATGGATTTGATATGACATGAGATACATGCTTTGTTATGACATGATATATCTATTGTGATATATGGATATAAAATGCTTCGAAACTGATTTATCTATTGATTTTGGAAATTTAGAGAAGGGAAATTAATTTTTTTCCATTCTTTTGATATAAAAATTGTTAAACTCTTATCATGACTTATTTTCTTTAAAGGTTAGCATGCTCGGATTATTGTTTAGATACTTGATATGGAACACTTGGGTGAGACCTTAATGATCATGTTAGTTAACACCTTATATACCCATTTGATGGGGTGTATACCTAGTTATTCCTTTTGATGCAGGGAAAGGTATAACACCACAGTGTGGTAACATGGTCTTCCATTAGCTAGGTTTTAAATAAATGGTGTTGAGATAGTGGGAGGTTTCCCATGCTATCACATGGATCTATTAGATTAGCTATTTGGTTTGTGGTCCTTTGTAGTTATACTTGTCAATGGGAGATTGTTTTCTAACATTTTGAATCGTATCACTTCTATTATCCCTTATCTATTATGGAATATATTTATGTATTACACTTTTTCTCTCTATTAATTATATATATATATTCAATATTTTTTATTTTTTTTGGGGGAAATTGTTTCCTATAACTATTGCTTGATCCCCAGGTGCTAGTCGCCAGCTTGTGGGGACTAGGAATGCCTTCGGGTATGTGGAAGATTGGTTTGGGTTCCAATTTGAGAGGTTATTAAGTTCATTTCATTATAGTTTGGTATTAGAGATAGTATATCCCCAAGATTCCTTATCATGGTACATTTGGTAGACTGTAGATAGGATTGTCAGGACTTGATAGGTATGTTACAGTGAGTGCCTGGCCATCTCTTACCACGATGAGACATAAGTTACCATGGGATGTTGGGATTCATGTCTCATGTTTTGAGTTATTGATGTAAATCTTAGTTTTTGATTATGGAATTTGTAGTTTGAAATGAGATTATTATATTTTTCAACCATTTATTTTGTTTTGGTATACAATAGTATGACTCTAAGATGTTTTCCATGATTTCCATAGGAGGGTGTAGCTGATGATCCTCAAAATAATCCTATGATAGATCATAACTTTATCAAGGCTATTGTGTGAGAATTTCGAACTGTTGATCAGAATGTAGCACTAGCCCCGAATGTAGTTGTTGAGGTATAACTTGGATCTGTAGGAGAAATAGATTGGTCAAGGGAGTTCTTGAGTGAAAACCCAACATACTTTAAAGGTATGAATGAACCTCAAGAGGCAGATTACTAGCTTGAAAATATCAAACAATTATTTTAATTCTTATATGTACATGAGAGTATCAAGGTAAAGTGTGTAGTCTTTATAATTGAGGATCCTAGTAAGCATCAGTGGGATTCCATTGTTTGGTTGGATAGGCACAAGGTATTGAACTTGAAGGGTTTTAAGAATCTCTTCATCCAATAGTTTCTTCCATAGTCATTGATAATGGAGAAGTCTCTGGAGTTACTCACTTTGCAATAGGGAGAGAATTCAGTATTGGTGTACATCAATCAGTTTGTTCAAAAAGTTCATTTTACACTAGTGGTTGTAATGAATGGCCAACTAAAAGCTTATAAGTACCTGTAGGGTTTGCGACTAGATATTAGATCATAGGTATTTATGCTAAGGATTTTGAACTATGTGGAGACAATGTACATGGATATGATGGAAGAAAAAAATATTCTAGGAAATTTTGGATATTATTCCCCTTCTATTCCACCTAATGGAAGATTCAGTAGTGTTCTAAGGAAAAATAGAAAGTGGAAAGATCATCAGAGGAGTAGTGGAGGTGGTTCTTGGTAGTAGGCCTCTTCGTTACCTCTAGTTGCAGATAGTGGTGTGCCTCTGACATTCTATCAGCATGGAAAGGTTAGAAAGAAATATTTTTCTTATACTTCACCTTCAAATATGTGTAATAGTTGTGGGAATTATGCATATATGCGACATTTTTATCATTCTATATCTATATCTCGATATGGCCACGTATCATCAGCTCCGAAGGCTCCTACAACATAGTCATATAATTAAATAACTATAAGGATGAAGCCACATGAATCAATATTGAATCACCATTATGAAGTATATGATTTTTTGGTAGCGGTATATGTGGGTCCAACGATAGTGAGAGATACCACCATTTTTGCATCTTTAGTAACAATTTATTTATTTTGATATTGGTGCTTCCCACTTGTTTATATCTATATTATTTTTATATTATTAAACATTCAATGGATATTATGTTCATTGTTATGGAGTTAGTGACACCTCTTTGGAAGAGGAAAGAGTCAGGGTTTCCATGTCCATATTTTACTAAATTGATAGAGGATGCAGAGTTACTTTGGGATTTTCTTATTCTTGATCTTGATTTATTTTATGTCATCATTGGTATGAATTTTATTGTTTCAAATTATGATGGGGTTGATTATTATCATTGTTATGTCTCATTTATTGCAGCTTATGGGAGCTAATGGGTGTTTTTGGGAGAGTGAGATCTGAGGTCTGGTCATGCAGGACCTTCCCGCCCAGAGTTTAGGAGTTTTTTTCTACTATAGTAGTTGTGCCCAATGATGTTTACTTTATTTTTGATCTTCCCACTGTTGTTTAAGATTTTCCTAATGTTTTCCTAGATTATTTCTTTATGCTTCCTTTAAAGAGGTAGGTAAATTTAATGATTGACCTGGTTCCATGTACACAACCGATATCGACACCTTCTTATCATACGGTACCTGTAGAGCTGAAAGATATCAATATTTAGTTGGAAGTTCTTGTGGTGATGGGTTTTGTTCACCATAGTGTTTCTCCTTGGGCAGCCTCTGTTATCTTTTATAATAAAGGAGATGGTTCACTTCGATTGTGCATTGATTATCAGATGTTGAACTAGATGACCATTAAGAGAAAGTATCCTTTGCCTTATGTTGATGATTTATTTGTTCAGTTAAAGGGAGAAAAGATGCTTTCAAATATTGATATTTGGTTGGGTTATCATCAACTCATTTTTCAAGAGTTTGATATATTTAAGACACCTTTTAGGATTAGGTATGACCATTAAAAATTTCTTGTGATATCATTCGGTTTGACTAACACTCCTACCGTTTTCATGGATTTTTGAATTGGATATTCCATCAGTATCTCAACACTTTTGTGGTAGTGTTCATGGATGAAATTTTTTTTACTCGAGATTTAAGAATGAGAATGGGAACTATCTGATTTTGGTTTTGGAAATCCAGAGGAGTTACTATTTGTATGTAAAGATTTTGAAATGTAATTT
The DNA here is from genome assembly GCA_963277665.1 of Viscum album. NCBI lineage: Eukaryota > Viridiplantae > Streptophyta > Magnoliopsida > Santalales > Viscaceae > Viscum > Viscum album. The sequence continues at coordinate 1,223,578,211 of OY728127.1, read as the reverse complement.
TTGGTTTCAAGAAGTGATGTTTTTAGGACACATGATTTCTGAGCATGGCTTATTAGTTTATCTTGATAAGGTAAAGGATGTTTTTTTTAGGTAAGAACCATGTAATTTATTTTAGATTTAGATATTCCTTGGTATTTCTAGATACAATAGACAATTCTTCAATGATTAATCAAATTTGGAACCACCTTTGAATGATATTACTAGGAAAGGGGTGAAATTCACATGGGATGTTATGTGTTAGAATTATTTTGATGAGATGAAAAGTCTTCTAAAATTGGATCCTATTCTAATACTATCTGAGCTTGGTAAGGGGTATGTAGTTTTCTATTATGTTTTTGGTGCTATTTTGGGTTGTCTGGTCATATAGGATGATCATGTGGTGACTTACAGTTATTATCATTTTTGAAATCATGAGAAGAATTAACCTACTCATGATTTAGATCTTACTTTAGTTATACATGGGATTAAGTGTTGGTGGCATTATGTTTTTGGTGAACAGTTCATAATCTTTTTAACCATAAGAATTTGAATTATTTTTTTCTCATAAGGTATAGAATCTTAAATAGAGGTGGTGGGTGCAATGCCATTAAGAATTTAACTTTGATATTTCATACACCCTGGGTAAGGGGAATTTCATTGAATACACTCTTCATGGGAATGTGTCTTCACAAGCTATTCTAGAATCGAAAAAAGTGTATAACATTATGGCGTTTTCCACTCAGTATCATCTGGATGCTCAGGAACATGTTTCAGATATGGTTCTGAATAGTTTTTAGTTATCATCATATCTACCACAGTATATTCTTTTGATTCAGTAGTAGGATGTGATGTTCAAAGGAATTCCAGAATCTCTCTATGGTGGGTATACCATTTCTAGTTGGTCTCTCTCTTTAGATGGTATTCTTAGTTTCTGGAATAGGTTTTTCATCCCAACATTAGTGAGGATATCCGTTTTGTTTTATTGTCATAGTTATTCAAGGGACATTCATCTAGGAATTATGAAGATGGATTATGAAAAGATATTGGGATTATGGTGGCTAGGTATGAATCATGACATTACTAATTATGTGTCCCACTGTTACACCTACCAACTGATTAATGTAGAGCATATGAAACCTTCTGGTTTTTTCCAACCTCTTCCAGTTGTGGTTTGGAAATAGAATTAGACATCTATTTATTTCATTTTTGGATTACCATAGATTACCCGAGGGAGTAATTCTATCTATATGGTGATTGATTGGTTAAAAAATTCTACTCATTTTATTCTGATCAAAGACACTAAAAAAGTTGATTTTTTTGGTAATATGTATGGGAAGTAAAGTGTGAGGTTACATGGGGTTACTTATGCTGTTCTTTCAGATAGGGATCCTAGGTTTACTAAAAAGTTCTATAAAAGTCTCCAAGAGGTGATGGTGACTCATCTCAGATTGAGTTCAACTTATCATCCATAGGCTAAATGTTAGAAGAGCATGCTATTAAAATTTTGGATGATATGATCCATGCCTATGACGTAGATTTTGGTGGATCTTAGGATATCCATATGAGACTAGTTGTTTTATTATAACATATGTTATCCATCATCAATTATAATGGCTCCTTTATAGGTTTTGTTCGGTTTCCTATGCATATCAAATATTTTTTCAGTAGAGGTGGGAGAATCCTCTTTGGTGGGACCAAGTTTGGTTTAGGATACGTCTACGAGGATTCCGGATATACATCAGTGTCTAGTTATATCTCAGATTCAATAGAAATATTATGTGGATCATCAATGTTTTCCTTTTTAGTTTTTCATAGGTGACCGGGTTTTCATGATAGTTTCTCCCTAGTTGGGTCATTGTCGGCATAGAAAATAGGTAAAGTTGGATCCGAGATATGTTGGACCATTTGAGGTCATTAAGCTTCTTGGGAAGGTTTCTCATCGATTGTAATTTCTGGCTTAGGTGATAAGAATTCATGTTGTTTTCCAGATATCGCATCTCAAGAAATTCCATACTAATACCTCTCACATTCTGATCTAGGAAGAGATTGATTTAGAGCCAAACATTTATGTTGTTGAGTATCCAGTTGAGATCATTGACTCCCAAGTGGAATTCTTGTGTTTGAAGTCTATTCCATTTTTCAAAGTGCTATGGATGCATGGATAAGATTATCATGAAGCTTGGGGGTATGATTCATTGATGAGGGGGTAGTGGGCTCAACTCTTTACTAGAAATAATTCGTCCATATGACTTCTTAGGGATGGAAAGCCTTAAGGTGGGATGTTTTTAACATCCCATTACACACATTATATTATTTTACTCCCTTTACTTATTTTAATCTTGAATTTGGTGCATCTTAGGAATCCTGATGATGGAGAACATTTGATGACGAAAATTAACTAAATTTTAGGGAAGTATATTTGTTTGAATTAATGTATTCCAGTTATAAATTTGTATTGGATTTTTATGGTTCTCTTCAAGTCTGGAAAATTCCTATGGTGGTTTGTGGTTTTTGTTAAAAAATATGTAGTTTTTTAGTATGAAGGGGAAATAAAAACTGTGTAATGGGAGTATATGATGTGTAAGTTCATTAGGGAGGATGTTATGAACCTAGTAGACAATGTGAATGGAGTACATGTTGTGTAAATGTTTTAAGCCATGTAATGATAAAATATTGATTTTTAATAAAAAAGTGACGGGGTTTTCAGAGTATGTGATCCCCAAGGATTACATTATGTGTAAAGGGATTACACATCCTATAAATGTCATCAATTGGGTTTTTAGGGCACAGAATTAGCTTAATTTATTTCATTTTCCATATATATCTCCCCTATCAAGGTTGGGATCTTCTCTAATGATTTTGGGAGCCTCAGTTTTATCTATATTGATTCATTTGGTGATTGATCATCATTGCGGTTGGCTTGCATGTCTCTAGGTGAGTAATCCTTTCTGATTCGTTGTTTCCTTTGATCACGGTAGCACCGTTTCATTATGCTATTGGATTTATTGATCCATGGTGAGGTTTCCTCTTGTTTTATTATAGATCCTTTGTGTGATCTTGTTCTAGGAGCCACTTCCTTATTGGTTGTGGTGTAGTGGGTGTACTTTTGTGAGGAATGTGTTGTTTTGTTTTTTTATCAACCCTTTTATTGAATTGGATCTATCCTAAGATTTGTAGGTTGAATATATGGCCTCTGTTTTATTTTTTAGTTTCTTATTTATGGTGGATTCTATTGTGTGCATGTGCGACCTGAGTTTTGAGGTAGGTGGTTCTGTCTCTATCCCTTTTTGGTGAACTGTATTGCTCATATTTTGATAAATTATTTCATTAAATGAAATAACATGATATTACTGATTTGTCTTGTGTGTGTAGAATTGGATTATTATAAAATATTGTTTTCCTATAGTTTTGGTAAATGGAAAGGGGGGTTTTAAATAATTTTGAAATTTTTTTGTTAAAAGGGTTTTCAAAGCATGGTTTAATGGAAATAGTTTGATGAACTAGTTGGGAAAACAGAGCACTTGGAAGGCCTTGGGTACATAGGTGAAAGGTATAGTAATAAGTATCATCCACTATTTGATGGTTTTATCATGGGGATTTCCTCTTCTCCCTAGGCCCATTGTTATTGGGACTTGTTAGACCTATAAGGAGGTTTACTTTTTTGGGTTGTTCCTATGATCTCTAGACTCGATGCATATTTCTAGTGTGTTGATGCATATGTGATAGTCTATGTTAGGTATGACCTTCTAATCTATCTTGACATAGTGTGATCCCTAGGATAATGTTACCTATGCTTCTATTTTTATCTTATACTATTTTGTTGTACTACCATGGAATTGATATGATATGTAATGCATGCTTTGTTTTGACATGATATATATCTAGTGATATTTTTATATGTTATGCTTTAAAAATAATTTACTTATTGATTATTGAAATGTGGAAGAAGGGGAAATTAATTTTTTCCCATGATTTTGATATAAAAAATGTTAAATTGTTATCATGCCTTGTTTTAATTAAAGTCAAGAATGCTTGGATTATTTTTAGAGACATGATATGAAACTCCCAACTGGGACCCTACTGAGCCTGTGAGCTCACACCCTGCCTACCCATTTGGAGGTGCATAAACACAATTATTCCCTTCACTGTAGGGAATGGAAATGCACTATAGTGAGGTGGTGAGGTCTTTTTTCAGCTGGGTTTTGGGTAGATGGTGGTATGATGGTGGGAGGTTTCCCACATTATCACATGGATATTTTAGAGTAACTATTTGGTTTGCAGTCCTTTGTAGTAGGACTTATCACTTGTTGATTGTTTTATACTTTTTTTATTTATATTACTCATATTATCCCTTATCTGTTATGGAATATATTTATATCTTTTTCTATTTCTCTCTATTACAAATAAATATTCCATGTTTTTGCTTTAGGTTTTGTGAAATTGTTCCCTCTTATTGTTGGTTGATTCCCACATTCTAGTTGCCAAACCATAGAGATGGGGAACACCCTTTGGGTATTGGTGAATCAGATCAGGTATCAGTTTAAGAGGGTATTAGGGTTAGTTTATTATAATGATATATATTATATTTAAATATTTTAAGTAACTCCATGTGTTTCCTTTACCTCACTTATAAAAGGTAACCTCCTCATCTCTTTTATTCAACAAATTTGAGCACTCTATATTGGAAAATATATACCCTAATACCTTCCTAGATTACATAATTTCAACCTATATATTCTATTATTCCATTAAGACCATCATAATGAATATTAAGGTGTAAACCAAAGGAGGTATCTCAAAGAAGAGGTAATTGTTTTACCCGGATCATTCAACATTTAATTATTATTATATTTCCTATAAATACATTATATCCATAATAGAATAATTACTCTAATATAATAAATATACTTATATGATATTATTATTATGTAAAAACCATTTCCACCCCCTTTCCATAAAATGGGAAATGCAAGTATCCCTCATGCGTACGTGTGGACTGCCACCTCCATGAAGAAATGTGTTTCATTTTTCTCCACCACCACACAAGGATAGTTATTGTGATGATCTTAATGGATATATATTATATTAATTACATAAATATGATTATTTAAAGGCAATATATTACTTACCTTTTTACCCTTCCACATATTAAAAAACAATAACAATTCTTATCTGTATGCTTGGACCACCACCACCATGAAGTGATGCGAGTCATTTTTCTTGTATGAATTTATTGAATGATTCTAATTTTTCATTTAATATATAAAAATGATAATTAATTATTTATTAATATTATATATATTATTAAATCCTAATTAATATGGAATGACATAAAATACAAAACTAAAACATGTATAAAAACGAAACAATTAACCCCAGAGATGATGATGTTTATAAAGAATTGTTAATAAATAGGTGATATAATGATATAAGTGAATCATATATGGTATTACTAATATGAATATAGTTATTTTATATATGTATATTATATATAAATTTATTATACCAAAGGCCATGAATGCATACAAAGGATGTTGGACTGAAGGTAAGTGTTTTTCATCTCAATTTCACTTCATTGAGACTTGTGTTATATTATACACATAATTTGTTTTATATAAGGAATATAACACCACTTTTACATATTATATAATGAATTAACCTTTATTCATGGTATTTTAATTTCAATTAAATTTTTATATTTTAAGAGGTTTGATTCAAAAGTTTTTAAAACCGTAAAAGATTATTTTACAATCTCACACTTATTCGTGATTAATCAAGTTTAAATTTATATTAGAATAAATATATGATATTTATTTCATAAAACACTTTTATTTTATTCTTATATGGTTATTTATTTAGTTTCCGTGTTTTTCAACCAACTTTTCCTCTCTTTGGTACTCAAAGATTAAAAATAATGTTTTCAAACAAAATTAAACTTATCTCTCTTTTTTAGTTGGGAATAAATATTCATAAAATTATTTTGCGGATGTTTTTATATACTTTTAAAATATTGGAAAATATATTTTTTACAAAGTTTACAATGTTTTAAAGGGAATTTTTTTAAATTTTTTTCCAAAAAAATCATTGTTGACTCTTGAAAAATGTGTAAAGGAATGTTCTTTTTAACGTATATGGTGTGAATGAAATTTAATACATATGTAAACATTATTATTTATTTATATTCCTCCATAATTTTACATGATTATTCAAATAAAATCCATTTTCTGATTTTTAATGAAAAGAAAAAGGTACAATTTTTTTAAAGTTATTAATTTTTTTTGAAGTGATTTATAATTTCATTCTTATACAATGATTTCAGGAATGTTTTTTAAAATTTCTATTCCATTTTATTTTCTATTTATAAAATTAATGGTTTTACCAAAAAACCTTTATTTTTTATGAATTTATGGTCTTCTTTCAACCTTTAATAATTTATATTTCAGTGGTCATTTAATTTCTCATGATCATATTTCCTCAGACATTATTTTCTCCTCCCCATTGATATTTAAAGTATCATGGATTTATATGGTATCATTTACTCTAATATACTATTTTATTAACCATATACCATTTCTATACGTGGTATCAATTGAATTAGTCTTATTAAGAAAGTCATCTCATTGACCAGGGAATATTTTTTTATTCTTAATTCAATATATATAATTTTTGTTTTTATAAGGTATTTTGAGATTGAATTATTTAATATGAGAAATTCAATAGACATGAAAGTGAAGGCATGCCTCGATTATATATAGCCCCATGATGCATCGATAGGTCTTATGAGACAATTTTTTTTCCAAATTAGTTGGGTATTTTGTCTATACCAACCTATTCAGTAAACTGTATTAGCATAAGGTCTTAATGGTAAGTTTCATGATATATTGGCATAAGGCCTTGATGGAAAGATCATGATGTCTGGAATTATTCTTATATTTCATTAATATTTTAGTTATTATTCACCATGTGATTATTATCTTGATATTTTCCATGGATACATTTTTAATATTAAGTTATTTATTAAATATAATATGTATTGATTATCCACATTTCCATATTGTTAATGACTTATTTTCTCAATGATAGATTCCATTGTACACATTCCTTTACTAATCATCTTATCCCACCCTATATTATGTTTTCCTTTCCATAAGATATTAGGAATAAGTCTTTAAATGATTTCACAAGGATGAAATAATGTTTTTCATGTTATGTTTTATTTTCCAATGTAATATGGGAGAATGTATGTATCTAGTTCTCTAAGATTACTAAAATGATCAATAATTTATGGTGTGATCCCTTGTATATGTAATAAATTAAATATGACCTCTGGGTTACTAGGGTTTTGGTCATCATAGTTAGTATCATGATAATTTTAGTAGGACCCTTGGGAACTGGATTTAAGAAAACATAGATTAGAGAGTTTAACCATATTACAGACACCATGGATAAGTCTAAGTATATGATAACATACTAATGTTTTTGTAAATTAGATATTATGTGGTTTCGTAGATATAAAATATCATTATGGATATTGAAAAGTGTATGAGGATGTGGAATATATGTACATATGGGTAAACACCCTAGAAAAAGGCTGGTTGATTATCAAATCGATATTCACTAGATGCACAATGAGTGGGACTAAAACTGCACAACTAGCTTGACACTCTCTGGAAATATTATTTGATTGATTCACATGATCTTTATGAACAATTACTAAATATTTTAAAAAATTATGATTTGAAAAGAGGACCAAAGATACCAAGCTTATGATTTTGATATTAGTTATGAAAACATTTTCAATTTATGTTTCGTATTGCACCAAATTTGGAATTATACACAATGATTCATAATGTTATGAGCTAATGTTGTGTATATTATTATCTAGAAATGATTCATAATATAATCAATCTAAAACTTTTCAACACCCATAATCAATATAAGTATTTCCGTTGAGATAAATTCAACATAGTTAATGTTGGATCTGAGTAGATTATGACTATATTATAATGTTTAAATCAGGTTATAATCAATAATCTTTCCCATACGGGTCAAACTATTTATTCACAACATTATTTATTGATGTTGGATTTATTAATGTGACAAAAACCTCAATCATTCAATAGAACTACTAATTCATTTGTAGTTGAGAAATGGATCAAGTCCCTTGAGAAGATATTCCTAGCTCTTGGATGTAATGAATGGGAAAAGGTTATTCTGGTAGTGTATTTTTTAATAGAATATTATGATAAATGGTGGTCATTGATTCAAAATACAAAGGAGGATGAGGATATATAGAGAATTTAATGAAATAATTTTTAGGAGATATTCTTTGAAAAATATTTTACTTTTAAATAATAAGATGATATGAAAAATAAATTCCACCATTTAAGATAAAATGAAGAGGAAAGTGTATTTGAATATGAGAAAAACATTATAATATTAGTATATAATGATTTGGATGACATACACAACCCAAAAATGTAATATCAGTCATTTCATTTACGGGATTAATTCAAGCCGCCGAAGGGCACTAGTCTCTCAATTTTTTTTCATTATATGATTATATGGTATAAAGTGACATAAATACTAAGAAATAATTCTCTAATTCATATATTTTCAAAGGAAATTAAGAGAAGAAGAGGATTACTAAGTAACAAATAAAAATAAATCAGATGAAAGAAGAGAAGGAAAGGGGGGAACTTCCAACATGTTATAATTATGGAAAGAAACACCTTGGTACTTTATTGAAGGGAAAGTGAGTTTTATTTAACTATAGAGGGAAATTACATCAACCATGTGATTATAAGATCAATAAAGAATCCACTGGTTTCTCATGTTCCAATAGTAAGGAAATGGGGCACTACACAACTTAATTCTCCAAGATTAAATAGAATTTACCTCAGAAAAGGAAAGGGGGAAAGGCTAAGCTTATGAAATCACTACATATAAAGTTGAAGTCCCTAATGTTTTGATAGTAGGTACTTTAATAATAGCCTAATATTTATCTATTTATTTATCTTAATACCCTTTTATATATTCCATGTATTCCAAAAATAATTTATATATTTTGTTGGAAACTTAAGAAAGGAGATGTCAATCAAGAATCTTAGTAGAAACCATATTGAAATAAGGATATGTCAAATAGTTCCCATTATGACACATAAACATACCCTATTTTAAATATTTATTATTAAATATATTTTTGGATTTTATATAATTATAAATTTTGTGTTTTAGATATTATTTCCAATTTTAACTTCTTTGGTACCTAATACAATCGAGAAAATGTTTTTTATGAAGAGATGAACTTATTTTCTCCTTGTTCAGTAAAAGCTTTCTTCCATATCCAGATTTTCAATTCCCACTAATTTTCTCCTTATATGGGAACCTAATTATGAGTTATTTCAAGTGACCTTTACATTTCACACTTCCCCTTTTAAAATAATGTTTTATTATTCCTTTGTACGATGTGGGTTTTCAAAAATAACATTTTTTAATATTGAACCCTTGATCAATGAGATAAACAAATTATGATGAATCAATTTATTTATAGGGGTGGGATACTGTAACACATGTAATTTTTTAATATAATAATAATCTCAATATATTGATTAACACACAACACCGATCTTTAAGTGAACTATGATATAATATGAAAATATTATTATTTTAATCTGACCATTAAAACCTAGTCTTTAAATTAAAGGTATAAATATTAACAACCAAATTATGAAAATTTTTTATAAAGGTTTTATATAATTCAAATTTATTTTGTAATATAAAATAAATACGTACCCAATTTTTTGTAAAGTCATTTTATGCTTTATAAATATGTTTTCTTCAAAAATGGGTTTTAACAACTTTTGTGTGTAGAAATTATAATTAATCTCTACAAATTTTTTATAAATGTTATTTTATTAAATGAATATAATTTTTTTAATCATAATTTCAAAATTATATCAGGGTGAATTTTTAGGATTTTTCTAATAAGATTTATTATAAATTGAAAATTAAAAAATACTGGTTTTTGTAAAACATGCATTTACTTTCATTAAATAAATCAATTTAAAAGTACCATTAAGTTTTTAATTTGATATTAATTAAATATAAGTATAATTTAATTATAAACAATATAATTAATTACATATGAATCAACATTATACTTGATTTTTATGTAAGTTAATTTTTGGGATTAAAAATGCATTTTTCTAAAAAAAATCATTTCATTTTATTAATTTATATTAAAAATATATCTCAAACATATATAAATTGAATATTTAAAATTGGATTTAATATTTGGAATAATTATTTTAAAATTTATAAAAAATTCCCTTTATATTTTTTTCCATTGTGAATATAAACCATGGTAAATATTTGTCCACTCAGTAAGGGTAAAACATGTAAAACATGAATACAACTATGGAGAAAGGCTTTAAAATCTCTCTAAAACCTGAATATATCATATTTTATGTGTTTTTTTGAAAAAATACATCATATATATGAAAATATGAAAATATGAAAATTTATTTTCACTTTTCATTGATTACAAAATTTATATTATTTTAAGAAATGGATAAATACAAAATGTCACTTTCTTGATTATAATTTCCATTATATGTTTTCATAGGGATAAAAAAAATATTTTGAATGAATATAAATGATTATTTTGATCATAAATTTTTTTTTTATAATTCTATTTTTTTTAATTTTTAGTGATCATATAATTACCTAAAACTTGTATGAAATGTCGATGCGGTGCTTGTTAAAGTATAAGAAAAATCAAGGTAAATGATTTTACAAATAATAATCAATATATTTTTGATGAATTGTGGTATTATAATAATTTCATAGGTATTTATAAATTATAATTAATGTTTAGTTTTTTTATATTCTAATTCCATTTATGTCTTGATATCTTTGAATTCAAATTAAAAAAATTGTCTCAAAATGACTTTAATGGTATTTTATGATAAATAATATATTATTGAATGATTTAAAGATAAATAAAATACTAAAATAGGAAAATATTGATTATAAATGGTATAAAATTTCATCCATATTCCATTTTTTCACTTTTAACCCTAAGATTAAATTTATAACCCTTAAAGGCTAAAAAATGTGATACCATGGTTAAGGTTAAAAAGGGTTAATGAGTGGGTTAAACCAAAAAAATAAGGTTTAAAATGAAACATAAACATGTATAAATTTTTTTGGATGAATTTATTTTAACATTATCATGTCTTATATTCTAAATTGTTTCCATTTGGTTCTAAATTACATCATTATGATATATATCATATTTAAATCTTATAAGTAATTACAAGTGTATCCTATCCCGCACTTATAAAAGGAAGCTTCATATTATCATTTATTCACAAAGTTTGGGAAGAATATATAAGATAATAAATACCCTAATAAATTACTATATTAATTCAATTTATCCTAGATGTTATGGTCTTCCCCTAAGAGAATTTTAATAAGTCATAAGGTGTAAACCAAAAGAGATATTTCAAAAAAAAAAGGTAATTTTGTTACACAACTCTTCAAAAGGTTATTTATTCTTCTAATTCATATAAATATATTATACCCATACTAAAGTAATTAATATATTATAGTAAATATAATTATAAGTTATTATTATTATTATTATTATTATTATTATGGAATAACCATTTTATACCAAATTTCTATTAATTGGGATATGAAAACTACCACCTCCACAAAGCGATGTGTTTCGTTTTTAATCACCAAATAACATGGCTAGTTATTGTGATGGATTTATTAAATATATATAATATTTTTACGTAATTATTATTATTTAATTATAATATATCACTTACCATCTTACCTTTCCACATATTAGACAATGATAATGTTGCTTGTGAGTACGTGTGGACTGCCACTTTCATGAAGTGACGTGATTTTATTCTTATTCTCCCATAATGAATTATTATAAATTTGTATTTAATGTATAAAAATGATAATTATTTTATTATTAAATTATTCATATGATGAAATAATGAATAATATTCAAGTATTATAACTATACAACCAACACATTTATGGAAAACAGATTAATTAACTCTCGAGATGCTGATATTAATAATTTTTTTAAAAAAATGTGATAAATATTTTAAGAGAATAATATATGGTAAGATAAATATGAATATATTTATGATAAATATAAATTTATCATGCAGGATTTTAAGAGTGCATATGATTAAAATTGGACTTGAGGTAAGGGTCTTTCATTGAATTTCACTTCATTGATACCTATGCTATATTTTACAGATAATTTATTTCATAAGGTGTATATATTTATAATTTGAAATATTATATAATTATTTATTTTTTATTAATTTTATTTGAAGTTTCCATTCAAATTTTCTCTTTTATGGGTTTTGATTCAAAACTGATCAAATATATAAGGGTTTATTTTACAATCACAAAAATATTCAGAATTGTTCATGATTAAATTTATGTTGGAATAATTATTTAATATTTCATACATAAACCTATTTTATTTTATTTCTTCTAGTCATTTCTAGAGTTTCTATGTTTTTCTTCCAATTTTCTCTCTCTTTTGGAGTCAAATAATGAAAATAATGTTTTTTAAAAAACTAACCTTATTTATCTTTTTTTTCAGTTAGGAAGTTTTCTCTTCCATATAAATATTATTCTAATTATTTTTTGATGATTTTATATTGTTTTGAATATTGTCAAAGATACCGTTATAATACCTTTTACTTTCATTATAAATGGTTTAAAGGGAATCATTTTAAAAAAGTTCACAAATATTTTGTTTTTGACTCTTTACAAAAGTGTGAAAGGATTGTTATTTTTAATATAAACAGTGGGAAAAACTTTTACCACCTCCATAACCATTATTATCCATTTAGATTCCTCAAAATCTTCTATGGTTCTTTAATGAGAATAATTTTTATGAATTTTTAATTGATTTTTTTATTATTTTCTTAAATAATGAAAAGAATTTTGATAGTGTTTTTAATTTAATTATCAAAAAAAATATTTCAAGGATGTTATTTTTAATGTTTTACTTGAATTTTATTTTCAATTTATAAAAGGTATGATTTTACTAAAAAACTATCTTTTCTGATGAATTGATGGTCTTATTTCATCCTTTATTGATTTATGGTTTTGTGGCCATTAATTTTCTCAGGATCATATTACCTTAGATATTATTTTTTCCTCCATGTCAATATTTAAAGTATCATGGATTTATATAGTATCATTTCTGCTACTATGATGTTGTATTTACGATATACCATTTCTATATATGATATTAATTGAAGGAATATTATTAATAAAGTTATTTTATTGACTAGGGAATATTTTTTATTCATGATTAAATATGGATAATTGTTGTTTTTAAGGAATTTTGAGATTGAATTATTCTATAAATGAGGAATTCATTAGATACGCTAGTGATGGATGGGGCCTGGTTATAGATAGATTTTTGTTGCATTGACAGGTCTCATTAGATAAATAGTTGCCCAAATTAGTTGGGTATATGATGTATACCTACCTATTTAGTAAATTTTATTGGAACAGGGTCTTGAAAGTAAGTTTCATGATATCTTGGAATAAGGATTTGATGGTAAAATATCTACGTCCATGTAAATACCCCAACCCCAATAACCAAGAGTAAGTGCTTATTATATTGGAACAAGATTCAAGGAATTTAAACCCGAAAGACTGAATAGTTTGGTTTTCTTGGTAAACTAGATACATAATTTAATTTCAAATACATTTGAAAACATAAAATATACAAAGTGTTTCCTTTGGGAACTCCATTATTATCCTTAGCACATCTCTACGTATCAATAAAAAAATACTTCCTGGCATCTTGGGAAACAAAAGTAATGGGTGAGCTATGATGACTAGTAAGGGAAAACATAAAACATAAGATATCATGAATAAATTATTATAATTAATATAGAATGGTAAATAACTAAAACATATTCTATTTAAACAATAACTTGATCATAATATAGTAGTAATAAATACTGATTAAATAAAACCATGTAAATGATCACCTAATATTGAAACATATCCATGGATATTATAAATAACTGAATAAAAAAATGGGAAAAATAAATAATCTCATAATATGGGAATACATAATGCTTGAAATTTGAAACACATTTTCAAGAAATTTCACCAGATATTTTAAATTTGTAGGTTGATACTCCTCTAATTTAGTCAACTGATTTGTCACATTAGACATGTTGATCCATCAAGGGGCTATCTTTAACTAGGACCCACACCTAACTTACTAAGTCCAATAAATTACTCACATAAAATGTGTGAAACATAATAAACATAAACATTCATATTGAAAAACTAATATAAGAAACGTTAATACTTACCCCAATCAAATAAGTATAATCATAAACCATCCAGAGTAATATGATTAATGGTAATAAAATTGTACATCATTAGTCAAATTGATCATAAAACATACAAATAAATAATAAGGATAATATTAATACAATATATCCCTAGTGTTTCATAAGTAAAATAAAGGGTTTATGTCATTAATGAATAGAAATACCCTAAGAATGTCATTGAAAACATTTTTGAGGAAAATGACCTTTTCACTTTTAAAATATAACTTTTTTAACTTAAAGTTCACAAAATATTTCGAAAGTAATTTTATTTTAAAATAAAATATTAAAATTATAAAATAATATTTAAAACATTAATTGGTCACAATGGTAGGGAATTCTGTCTATTTCATACACATTAAAATAAAGATTCCTTTCACATTTTTGGTAAAATCCAAATAGGTATTGTTTGGAAAATGACATGAAAATTTCGTTAATTTTATTTTTTTTTTAAAATGAAAAAATTCATAAAAATTTATTTAATAAGTCATTTTTATTATTATAAAATAAATTTTAATTTTTTTGGAAAAAAATAGTTTCATAAGAAAAATGATTTTCATTCGAAGAGAGAAATAAAGTAAAATTATCTTAAAAATAGTTTTTCAATCATTTTAACCACAAATAGTAAAAGATGGTACAACTAATTGAAAAATAATGAATAACCATATGAAATGAATATATATCGGTTTTATTACAGTAATAGAAAATAATTCCCCCAAGGGAGACTTAAACATAAACAATCCCGAATAATGATGAGATTGTGAAATAAATCCATACCAATTTAGTATCTTTAGAATCGTAAGACCCATAAAATAAATAATAATAAAACTAAACTTTAAATACCATTAATATAAATATATTCTTGATTTAACATATCAAAGTTTTAGTATATACACCACACAAAATAAATAAGTGGTGAATATGGCATATGACTCACAAAAGTAAAAGTGGGATAAGAAAACCTCACCATAGGTTTGACTCCCTTGGTATGTGTAAAATTTTTCCATATAATAAATATAGGTTTATTATAAATCTATTAAATAATTTTAATCATATATATAATACCATATATGATCCTATTATAACATTTTACCACATGTTTGTTAATAATTTTTCATTATTTTCAGTGTTTTGGGTGTTAATTGTCTTGTTTTCTAATGCATGTTTTTTATGAAAGTTAAAGAAATTATACTTAGGATTTAGTTACATCATGATTGGAATTATATTAAATTCATATATATTATTTTTATTCATTATATACATCCTTATACCCATTCTTGAAAATTGGACATAGAAAATGAATCACATCGCTTCGTGGAGACAGTAGGTCATACGTACGCCTGAACGTTGATATCATTACCTTAAAGTGTGAAAGGGTAAGTAAGTGTCTGATATATTATTTTTAAAGAATGTATATCTTGTCATATATATCATATATATTCATTAAATTTATCCTTATTATCTTCTATGTAAAGCTTCAGCGAAAAATGGATCACATCGCTTCACGAGGATGTAGTCTGCCGTACACATGAGCAATGTTATCATATTTAAAAAGAAATGGAAATTAAGAATATATATGGGATATTATAAATTTATAAGTATAATTATATAATAAATATTATATAAATATATAAAATCCAGAATTATAACTAACTGTGATAATGTTTTATGGAAAAAAGTAACATCAGTTTATGACGCGGTAGTCCGCTATAAACATGATTGATGATTTTATTTTTCATTTTATAGAAGAGGATATGGATATTGCTCATGAAATTAATATAAAAAATATAAATATATAGGTTTTACTATTGTTATTATATAATCATATATGAAGAATATTTGATGGAGGTTGTGGAACAAATAACACAAATACGTGCATTATGGATTTTAACTCTTATTTGGAAAACCACTTTAGGTTTATACCTAATGCCATTATATATTATATTTATGATAAAAAAGGTCTATAGGATGTTGGGAGATAATTAATTAAGGTATTTTGGTAGGTCTTGGTTGAACCAAATGGTTTTGAAAGTGTGTAGAGGAGAGGATAGGGGGTGGCCTTTTCCAAGTAGGGGAGAGGACAAACATGAAAATTTGGAAAATAAAAACTAATTACCACGTTTTTATCATGAAAAATACATCAAAATGGTTCATTATATAAAAATTTAGGTTATAAGGTCTAAATATGGCCAAAAAATTGGTTTTGGAAAAGTTTTTGGTTATTTTTGGCCCTTAGAATTCAAGTTTAACCCCAGGTAAAATCTTTTTTAACTTAACTGTGGTAATTAATTTTAAATGTTTTCAAAATTAATTATTGTAAAAAATTAATTTTAATCTAAATTAAATTCATATAATTAGTATAATTTAATTTAAAATTGAACCTATAGGTGTGTTGGAAAAGTAATTTTTTTCTGAAGAAAAACCTTCAAAAGTTTAAAATGATTTTATGTTATAATTCTATATAAAATTTATTCTAATAAAATTAATTAGTTAAATTGTAATAAAATTGAAATAAATTGAATTAAAAACTGATTTAAAATAAAATTTAACTTTTTAAATAATTTAAACAGAAATTCAGTTTTTAATAAAAATCTGTATTGATCATTATTTATAAAAATTTAATATTTTCAGAAAATTTTTAAAAATTTGAATAGATATAATTTTGACTTATATATTTCAAAAAATAATTTTATATTTTCAAATAAATTTTCTAAATTTGTTAAAAATTAATTTTAAACTATGTACAAAAAGTACTACTATACTGTCTTTTTGAAAAATGCAGTTTTTTCAGAGAATATTTCTTTTTTTTTCAAATGATTCTTATTTTTTTTCAAATCAATAGATATCCATTGAATTTATTTTATACATGTGTAAACCATATAATTTTTATTATTTATTTATTACTATTCATATCCTCCAACTTAACATCTAGGTTGTAATGATCATGTTTAAATAATAATATTTTAATAGTGTATCATGTTTCGTTTAAAACTGGTGTTTTGTGTATTGTAAGCTATGAAATATATTGAATTTATTTAAAAATAAATATATTATAGTGTCTCAGGGTGTTACATTATCTTTTAATATTGTTTTTGTGTGTCATATACGCTATCAAATATGATGTTACATTTTTAAAATCTCAGGGTGTTACATTCTTCCCCAATAAATTGTTTACTAATAATTTAATCTTGATCTCAATACTCAAGGGTTTGAAAATTTAAAGTTCCCTTATTGGAACCCCACATTGTGAAATGGTTTATAAAACATCCCCTTGATAATAGAATTAGGTAATCACGAAGGTTATCTAAAATAGCATATACTAGGTTTCCAAATAGGAAAATATCGATGGAGAGTGAAGATATGAACATTGAAGAAAAGTGTAACTAATTATGGGTAGTGATAGAGATCATTGATCATAGGAAATTTAATGATCTAAAAAATTTAATGACCATGAATACATAAATATTAAATGATTTTAGGTACTATTTGATTAATTAGAAATGAATATTGTAGGATAAAATTTTCATTTCAAGATCATTTTCCCGAAGTTGAGAAATTTATTTACTCTCTAGACTGAGAACATAAGAAAATACACTTTTTTGATATCTATATATTTTATAAGACCAATTTCATCCTTTGGTTGTTCTTCACTCAATTCCAAATTTATCTCTTACTCTATGAAATTAATATCCAATATGAATTTTTATACCTAAAGCACTAAAATTAACATTTTACAAATCATTATATCAAT
This sequence comes from Viscum album, assembly GCA_963277665.1. Classification (NCBI taxonomy): domain Eukaryota; kingdom Viridiplantae; phylum Streptophyta; class Magnoliopsida; order Santalales; family Viscaceae; genus Viscum; species Viscum album. The sequence goes on along the minus strand of OY728127.1, from coordinate 1,223,560,073 downwards.
AAAAGAATAAAAATTCATTCTTCTTATCTGAAGATATTTTCCAAAAAAAATGATAGCACAAGTTATCCAATATAATAAATTAATCTATAATACCTCAATAGTAACTCCCAAAATTTAACTTAATCCATTTCATAGATTCTTAACCTTAAGAATCGTCTAAAATATTCTTGACCAAATTCAAAGTCCAAAAATTTAGAAGTGTAGATCCCCAGGTCAGATTGACCACTGAGAGGGGAGGGGCGATCAGTGGTTTCTTTTGGTGAATTATTTTTATTTGTATTTCAACATCTTGAACCTATTAAGGTTTTTGATCCACTCAATATTATATCTTAAACTCACCTCATGTGTAGTAATAACAACAAAATGAGAACACACAACATTTACAAGGTTCATCATAAAGACCCACTCCTTTCCATACTTATTATTCTCCCAAACATGGATTCTACATTATAATTCAATCTCAAATAATAAATTACAATGGATTTTAGCTCCAACCAAGATACTTAATTTCTTTTGGCTCTAACCAAAATACTTCTTGCTCTGGATCCAACTGAGAGACTCTGTTTCCTCTTGGATCCTACCAGAAGACTTCAACTACTCCTAGAACCTATCATAATTATTCACCTCTATTCATGGATTGATCCACTAAAGGATGATTCTATGATCTTACTCCATGAGATTTTAGGATCCATCTTTCTCGTGTACTAATTCAAAAACCTTTAACAACCACTGATTGGGTTAGTTGGTCTTTCTCAATTGATCTGATCACCTATAACTGACCAGTTGCCTCAGTGAAAAAATACTCTGTCTATAGTCCCTTTTATCTGATGTCCTGGACTCAATTCTATTTGTGGAATTTGTGAACACAATATTATTTAATACTTAATTGTAGGAAAATAATAGAAAAATCTCAAATCAATTCCACTTCATTCTTAAATTATGTGGAATCCAAAAGTCTTGGTTCAGGTATCTCATGTACTTATTCACATGTGCATGATCATGCATAAATGCATATATATGTTTTTTTTCTTCTAAAACCTCAAAAAACTATCCAATTTTATCTTCAAGCTCTACTGAACACCTCAATTATATCTCAGGTATGAATATTTCATGCAAACACTTTTCCTCATGGAAACCAGTACAATTTATCCTCTTTACGAAAGATTTAGCATGGCCTTATTAAACAACTTCACGTAAAAATATAGATATAGAAGACACTATTTATGCGTGTAAGATTCTTATTCAAAATATTCATTCCCTCAAAATGTGTATATTAATTTTAACTGTTCTTTATCTTGCATGATAATCTTTACAAAACACATTATGTGAAACTACCGCATGGAGTCTCATTCATTTCACACAAACAAGATGGTTACTCGTGGGAGTATCACACACCTCATAATAATTCACATAACACGTTATTCATGAATATTCCTAGAGAGTGTTAGAAAATTTTCAAAGGCATATGGAAATACTTCTCCTTTATGAAAATATTATCATAAGGATTGATTATCTTCACCAACCAGATGGATTGTGATGCTTTGTTTCTTCAAAAATAGAAGCTCTCTCAAAATACATGAAACACTTCTCAGCCTCGAGATATCTCTATTTATATGTAGATTCAACTGTCTCAGATATGGGTTTTAATACACATCAAGATCCCGAATTATGTTCCATGTAGATGAATATTTATCAAACCCGATTTATTCAGGGATATCTCAAATATACACTGAGAATAGTGGTGCCCTCACATCAATCATTACTATGTCCTCATGTATATATGATGAGGAACACATGCAGTTCATATTCTAAAAGTTCAAACATATCCATGGTGATCCGTCATTTGAGTAGCCTCTTATAATTACATTTTCAATTTTTATGATTTTTCTTTATTCAAGTTATCATTTTCATGAAAGGTGTTATTGGATGAATGATTATATGAAGAATCATCACATCATAAATATCTTAGAAGGTGGTCAGAGATCGATCATATAAATCATGATTGTAATCTGGTGAACTGGAGTGCTCAAATTAATCTAGAGGTAGGAGGTGATATCCCATGAAGGTCGGATGGCTAGGATAATCTTCATAATTTAGCCAACGTTATATCCATATTTTTAATGATGGAGGAATAATACACTCACTGTGTGTGTACCACATCAATTTCACCTAACATTGGGTCCATGTTTTGTTAGATAAGTACTAACACTTCTCATTCGAGCTAGCCAAGGTGGATCAACATCCACAATCAACCATCACACACAAAATGGGCTTTGTACTTCCAGTATGCTTCTAGGACTTATAAAAAGACCCATGTGCATTCTTCTGATCATTCTCTTGTGGGACTTATACATGACCCTCTATGGTACCTGTAGGCTGGCCTAGGCTTCTCCCTTGGGCTTGGTTTACCTTTGGGTCCCACATGTGCCTTGATTGAGTGGCTAAGGATGGATTGTTGATTTCCTTTCTTTTTAATGAATCCACCATAAAAAATAATTAAAAAAATATATACATATAGAATTGAAATACCACCAATCCATTCTCAAATTATCAAATATGGAATTCTATTTTTTTATGGCCTCTCATCTTCTACACTTCATGCAACATGAAATTCATGTTGCATTAACATCTTTGATATTTCAATTTTTTTAAACAATGTGTACTCCATAATGCATGTCTTGAACATTTTATAGAATCATAATCAATCATCATAGTTGATATGGAAAATTGTTCAAGTTTGGCCTCTAATGCCCTACTAAAAATCCCTAACAATTCCACAAACATCACCACTAATCATCATCATCTTACCAAACACATATTGACATATCATTGACAAAAAATGAAACACTGGTCCCAAAAATATCCCCCTTTTTATTTTGTTTTCAATACCTCCTTTTCACACTTGGAATCAATATGTGTGCTTTAGATTATCCCCCATTATTGGCATTCAAATTAATGGACAATAGGGGGCCATCTCAAAAAATGGTATCATCACTTTTATGTTTATTTATTGAATAATTTTGAGAGAAAGATGATATATAATGGTTTTTATTAGAAAATATAATTTAGTGAATCAAATCTAAGTCTACTTGGGATAACCTGGTGTATAAAACATGAGAGATATGACCATGGTTTTCAATACTGTCGATAAATTACTATGCATGTGAAATCATGCTTAGACTATCTCAATTATTATCCAAGGGGTTGTATATAATTATATTTATCAATGACAAGGTAAATCCAATACACACTTCAACAAAAAAATCATAAAGTTACAGTGAAAAGATAAATCCCCCTTTATCTCATTTTTTCATCAACCAAACACTCCACATTAATTGATATGATATAAATAAATAATAATGAGGGATGGAAGTATGATTGGCACACCCAATCCTTTAGGTTTCAAATCTTTTTAGAATTTCTAACTTCACTAACATTTAATTAATTGATATATTATTATCAAGATTTCTCCCCCTCAAGGGATGAACTCTTTCCTTCTATTCCAAGGAATTCAGTAGACTCCTTGAAGGGTTATCTTTTCATGTTGTCCTGAAGTGATATCCTCAGGATTATACTTCAATTCCATGCATGTTGTAACGCCCCGACCCTAGTTACTCAGAGTCGGTGAATTATTACATAATTGGCATGACCCCAAAGGATCAAATATCAAAAGACCGATTGGTTTAATAGCCTTGGAAACACTAGATATATTCATAAGTCTTGCATTACATCATAAAAATGAAAACGACAACAACATAGTCTCCATAGTCCACACTCATATCCCCACATACTATCCCTACAGGTCATTCATAATACACTTCTTCACATCCCGGAAAAAATAAAACATTGAAAGTGGTGATCTCAAATGATCAGTAAGGATAACAATATAGCAGAATCTTTTATAAGTAATCATAAGCATTTAAGGCAATGTATAACCAAAATAAAGGCCTTATTAAACATGAACTTCAGCATTATATGGAAATGATAAAATCAAATAATTCCATTTACTTAGTCACATGGATATTCTAATGGTCGAATAATCACATGCAATATCAATAACCACTTTCATAATAAGGGAATGCATAATGCCAGACTATCATAACCACATAGTCAAGGCCTTGTGCCAAGAATACAAATAAGATTTTTTCAAGGCCTTGTGCCAAGACACTAGTTTGTCTCATGAGACCCATCGATGCATTGAGGAGCTATAGCGGTCTCCACCCGTCAGTTATTAAGTCCAATGCATTCCTCATATGAACAAGTTTAAACATAACATAAACAAAGGATGTTGACATAGATGAAATCAAAACTATTTGAGAGAAATATATTTTTTTTGAAATCATTTAAAAGTCACATAATTATAAAATAATACATTTACTTTGAAAATATTCTTATAAGCTTTTAAGTGAAGCTTCAAAGGTGTCATAATGGCAGAGAATAACTGCACCTGCCGTATAAGTTAAAAAAACATTCTTACCTTAAATTTGTCGAAAAGGTCAAAAAGTACCTCGTTTGGAAAATGACCGAAAGATTTATTTTCAAAACATATGAGGGTATAAATGACTTTAACCCATTGTCTATTTAATAGTAAAAAAATGTTTTGAAAGACATTTTTAAGAAACATGGATGTGGATGATAACGAGGTCCCAATAGATAAATACGTATAAACAACCTCAGATGAGGAAGAGATTGTGAAGTAAACACTTACCTTGTAATTTTCCTTAGTCGATGGTATGTTACACTCCTGTAAAATAGTTAAAAAATTGTTATTAAATTATAAAATAATCATATACATCAATATGATATCATATATGATCTTTTAACATTGATTTATTAATAATATCTTAGTATTATCGTCGTTTCGGGTGATAACCGATTCGTTCTCTTTTTATGTTTGGTTATGTACGACATGTTTGTAATAGATTGGTTGTATCTTATTCATATTCATAATGATATTAAGTCTATAAACATTATTTTTAACCATCAAATGAAAATTAGTCTTGAATGGATACGATGGGGAATGAATCTTATCACGTTCGTGGAGACAGTATTCCGTACGTACACATGAGTGAAAATATCATTCTTTTGATATTAAAATAATATATAATTGTATGGTATATCATATATACAGAATCATTATCATGTTATATTTATTATTTACTTGAATTACACATCATTATTATACCCATCTAAATAGTAATATATTGAATAACAATTACACCTCGACCTGGAGACGGTAAGTCGTACATACACACGTATGGTGACATGTCATTAAAATGATGGGTATAATACTGAATATGGTTGTTCCATATTTATAATAACATCACAGTATATAGAAGATACTGGAGTTATTATTTTAGAATGGAAATAAAAAATAAAGAGGAAGTGGAAGAATAAAGTAACTTGAAAGAGGGTGGTGAAAACGTTACCTCTTCTTCGGGTTCTTCCTTTTGATTTGATCAAAAGGACTCTTTAGGATGGTTTTCTGACTAAAGGAGGGCTTCTAGAATGATTTTAATGAAGTTGAGAGAGTATTTGGTCAGGGTTTGGCCGAACCAAAAGGCTTTGAAAGTGTGAGATTGAGAGAAGGGGGAGTGCCCTTTTATAAGAGGGGTGAGGGGCACCTTAGGAAAAGTTAGAAATATTATTTTATAATAAATTCATATTCGGTTTCTAATGGCTCCAAAGTAATTTATTTCGAGGGTAAGGTGGGTATAGGTCGAAAAAAACTCAACCAATATGATTTAGACAGGTTTGGGTCACTAAATTAACCTTATCTTTAAGTATTAACTCTTAGTTAATTAGTTTCACTTTTACTATGTCTCTTTGTATTTTTATATTATATGGTTAATAAACTTACTATAAATATTAAATCAAACCCCAAGTGGTTCATTATTAATATATATATCCTTATCTAAGTCATTTTGCCGAACCTTAGATTTTTAGGAATAGAATATCAATTAATAATATAATGTTTTTTTATAAAAACTATTTTATGTCAATTTAGACACTATTTGGTTATTGATTTTTGTGAAAATCATAACAGAATGATAAGTTCTAACAAAGTTAATTAAATAAATAATATCATGTCATATTAAGCTATAAAATTAGTATAATTCATAAAAATTCTCAAATTATATTTATTTGGGTATTTATAATATCAATTATCTTAATTTTTCACTATTATGGTAATTACTGCATCACCATTGTGTCATAAATAAATTAAATTATTTAATTTCTAAAAATTATAAATAGAATATAATTATGTAGGAAATCTTATTATCTTTCTAATAAAAATTTACAATCTAATTTATCTTATGTATAACCCTATATTAAAAATGTTTTAGTAATTAAACTTTGATTTTAACTCTTTTAACTCTTCTTTGAATTAAATAATAATAAATGTCCTAATCTAATCCAAGTGGACCTAAATGATAACATTTTATTCCTAATGTTGTTTATGGTCGAGATACACTTGTGAAATAGAATTATGACATGTGTTAGGATAATATTAATATCATTTTTACCCTTAATTACCATATTCACTTTTAACCTTGGTAAATAAAAGTAAAAAGTTACTATTCACCAAAAAAATTATTTTCATCTCATTGAACCACATTTTACTTACTGATTTCAACCGGGTCTCTCGGATTTTTGAAATTCCATTCACAGAAGCGGTAAAATTAAGTTTGATGAAAAATTCAGTTTTTTTAACTACCACTTAGTGGTTTCACTATTCATCAAAAAATGAAGTTTTTTAGAAAAATACCAAAAAATCACCCTAGGATAATTTCGATATTCCGAATCCAAAAATGAAGTCCATTTTGATAAATAAAATTTATAAAATTTCAAAAAGTGGGTATTACTATTCTTAACGGCTAGTTTAATTAGTTGTGGTGTGTTAGAACTCGAGGTTGCGTACAACACACGCTATTGCAATATTCTAAGGGAAACTTACCATGGAAATTTAGGGTGTTACATTCTCCACTCCTTCAAATAATTGCGTCCTCACAATTTCTAGGGTGTTAATGAATAAAAAGACTCGGGTGGTTCTTCATCATAAGTTCCTCGGGTTCCCACGTTGCCTTTTCCATCTTATGGTTTCTCCATAGAACTTTTACCAGACGAGTCGTCCGGTTTCTCAGAAATTGCTCTCGGGTGTCAAGGATCCTGATGGGCTCTTCGCAATAAGACAGATCAGGTTCCAGTTCCAATTCTTCATAAGTGAGTACACGAGTTGGGTCAGGCATGTTTTTTCTCAACAGTGATACGTGGAACACATCGTAAACTTTGGAGAGACTTGGCGGCATTGCCAAATGGTAATCTATAGCCCCAATACAATCTAGAATTTCAAAAGGTCCGATGTACCTGGGACTCAATTTACCCTTCTTACCAAAACGTATAAGTCCCTTACATGGAGATACCTTCAGAAAAACATGATCTCCCACCAGAAATTCCAAATCCTTCCTTCGGTTGTCAGAATAGCTCTTCTGCCTACTTTGAGCTGCTTTGATGTGGTTTTGGATTACCTTTACCTTTTCCATCGTTTCCTCCACCAGTTCTGGGCCTACAAGTTTTTATTAACCAACATCATCCCAACAGGTTGGTGTGCGACATCTCTTTCCATATAATGCTTTATATGGTGCCATCTGAATTCTTGAATGGAAGCTATTGTTATAGGAAAATTCTACCAGTGCTAAATATTGATCCCACATACCCTGAAAGTCAGGTGAGGATGATCTCAACATGTCTTCTAATGTTTGAATAGTCCATTCTGATTTTCCATTTGTTTGAGGGTGGTAGGCAGTGCTCAAACAATGTTCAGTATCCAAGGCCTTTTGAAGACTCCTCCAAAATCTTGAAGTAAAACAGGGATCACGATCAGAAACAATCGATAGGGGTACTCCATGAAGTCTCACAACTTCATTAATATATTGTCTTGCTAGATGTTCAAGTGGTAGATCTTCTCTTAATGCAAGAAAATGTGCTAAATTAGTAAGATGATAAACAATGAACCATATTTCATCATTCCTTCAAGGAGTCTTTGGTAGTCCCATGACAAAGTCCATCATAATATTATCCCATTTCCACTCAGGTATGGGAAGAGGTTGCAATACTCCACCGGGTTGTTGCCTTCCAGCTTTCACTTGTTGAAAAACCAAACATCTTGATACAAAATCAGAAATCTCCCTCTTTATGTTGTCCCACCAAAAATGTTCCTTTAAATATCTATACATTTTGGTGCTCCCAGGGTGTATAGAGAAATTTGAACTATGAGAATCATCCAATAATTCCCTCTTTAAATCAGGTATATCAGGAACAAAATGTCTCCTCTCAAATTTCAAAATTCCATTTTCATACACAAATTCACTCAATTTCCCATCATTCACAGCTTTAATCTTCTTTTTAAACTCTTCATCATCATCCTGAGAACTCTTTATCCTTTCTAGTAAAGATGGTTTGGCAACCATTTGAAATTTTTTTGATGTTTCACCTCCCATGGTGATTCCCATATCCATCTTTACTAGATCCATGGAAATAGGATCCCTTTCCACTCTCATCATGTTCAAAACTCCAAGATCTTTTCTACTCAAAGCATCTTCCACCTTATTTGCCTTCCCCGGGTGGTCATGTATCGTTCAATCATAATCCTTGAGTAGTTCAAGCCATCGCCTTTGCCTCATGTTGAGTTCTTTTTGTGAGAAGATATACTTCAAACTCTTGTGATCGGTATATATCTCACATTTTTCACCATAGAGATAATGTCTCCATATCTTTAAAGCAAAGATTACAACAGTTAATTCAAGATCACGAGTAGGATAGTTTTTCTCATGAATTTTCAGTTGTCGTGATGCATAGGCAATAACCCTGTCATTCTGCATAAGGACACAACTAAGTCCTTTCTTCGATGAATCACTATAAATAACGAACCCATCATTCCCCGATGGTAGAGTCAATATAGGAGCATTGACTAATCTTCTATTCAGTTCTTCGAAACATTCTTCACACTCTTTTGTCCAAACAAATTTAACCCCTTTACGTGTGAGCATCGTTAATGGGTTAGCCAATCGGGAAAAATTCTGGAAGAAACATCGATGATAACCTGCCAAACCAATAAAACTGCGTACCTCAGTTATACTCGTCGGTGCTGGCCATTCTTGGATTGACTTGGTATTAGAAGGATCAACGGAAATTCCATCCTTAGAGACAATATGGCCACGAAAAGAAATCTCTTGAACCCATAATTCACACTTGCTAAACTTCCCATATAATTCATGTCTTCTAAGAGTCTTCAGGATAATGCGCAAGTGATTTTCATGATCTTCGTGGATTTTGGAGTATACCAAGATATCATCAATAAATACCACTAAAAAGTCATCAATATATTCCTTGAAAACTTTGTTCATTATATCCATCAAAACAGAGGGTGCATTAGTCAATCCAAAAGGCATTACTATAAACTCGTAATGCCCGTACCTTGTTCAAAATGTTGTCTTCGGAATGTCTTCCTTCTTCACACACAAATGATGGTATCCAGATCAAAGGTCAATATTTGAAAAGTATTGAGATCCATGAAGTTGGTCAAACAATTCATCAATGCGAGGTAGGGGATACTTGTTCTTTATTGTTATAGCATTGATCTCCCTATAGTCAATACACAACCTCATAGATCCATCTTTCTTCTTAACAAAAAGAACAGGGGCTCCTCATGGAGAAAAACTGGGGAGAATAAATCCTTTATTACTCAATTCCTCTAGTTGTTTCTTTAGTTCAACTAATTCCACAGTGGCCATTCTATAAGGGGTCTTTGATATGGGCCTTGATCCAGGAATTAAATCAATGGAAAACTCAACTTCTCATTCTGGAGGATGTCCAGGTAAATCTTCCGGAAACACATCAACATATTCTCTCACAACAGGTACATCCTCTCTTTGAATATTCCTTTCCTCATCCGTAGTAATTTCATTCTCTTCCTCCCCAATAACTGAATTTAGTTGAGCTACTGGGGGTGGATCTAGATAATAATTAGGTGGAGACGATTCTGCTCTAAAGATAAGGTGTTCCTTATCATCATCATCAAGAATCGTAACCTCCTTCTTCTTACAATAAATATTTTCATCATGGTCCGAAAGCCAATCCATACTGAGGATTATATCAAATTCAGTCATGGGTTTGACGATGAGATCAGCAGATAAAGAACATTTAGGTTCCCTAAGGGGAACAAATCCACAGAACTTTGTAGCAATGATACTCCCCTTAGGGGTTTTGACTGACAACTCTCTTGTTAAATCAAATTGGAAATATCTAATTTTCTTAGAAAAATAGGAAGATATAAAACAATGTGATGATCCAGAATCAAATAATGCATTTTCTAAACTTGAAGAAACCATTAAATTACCTTCCACCACGTCTTTAGGAGCTTCAACCTCAGTAGTAGTGATAGCATAAGCCTGACATTGATCCCTTGACCTCTTCTGAGTTAAGTTACCTTGACTCTTAGGAAATTCATTTGCATAATGTCCCATTTCCCTGCAATTGTAGCACTAAACATCGGTAGCTTCCTTCTTCCCCTTACAATCATGATCTAGGTGGCCTTTTTCACCACACTTGTAACAGACTCCCATTCCCTTCAAGCAAGTACCAGAGTGTTTCTTCCCACATTTACTACAGGATGGATATTCAACTTTTCCCTTCTTCCCCTTATTTCCGTTTCTAGATTGATTAGTAGATCTCTTCTTCTCCTGATTTTCTTTAAAGTCATAAGACTTAGAGAATTCCTTTTCCATCTTGATAGAAAATGAGACAATGTTTTCGTATGAAGAGAAGGTTTGTGATACTAAATCTCGACAGAGAAATGTTTTTAACCCATCAAAGAAATGATCAATCTTATTTCTTGGGTTACGTATATAATCAGCTGCATGCCTTGCTAACCTTGTAAAGTTAGCCTCATAATTCGCAACATTCTCATCCTCCTTTTTCCTCAGATTGAGAAACTGCCATTCCATATCTGTTCGATGGTCATGAGGAAAGTATTTTCTAAGAAAATCTCTGTAAACACCCCCATTACATACTTGATACTTCTTTATCTTCCTTTTTATTTTGAATCAAGGACCACCATTGATCAACATCTACAGTGAGGTGGTAAAATGCCATGAAAACTTTTTCCCTTTCGCTACACCCCAAGTCGTGGAACATTTTCTCTAAGGAATTGATCCATTTCTCAGATACTAGTGGATTTGTACCCCCATTAAATGTTGGTGGTTATTTCCTCGTGAAGTGATATAACATTGATCCTCCACGCTGCGGATCAGGGTGCTCTATACGGGTAAGGTTATTATTCATAACCTGAGTGAGTTGTCCCAGTACGGTAATTAGTTGTTCAACACCAGTTGCATCACTAGCTCCACCATCATTTTCTTGAGCAGGAGGGAAATCCCTACATGGAGTTCGTGCATTGATAAAATTTCCATTTCTTCCACTATGCGCCATTTCTAAACAATGACAAAAACTAGATTAGTTTATAAATCGAAATACATAATTCCATACTCAAAAAAAACTTAACATAAATTGTATAGTATATGGATATAATCCATAATCATTAAAAATGTTTTCTTTGAGGAAGTATATACTCATAACCCTTCATAATGGTTTGTAAAGAAAATGAGAATTATCCTAAGAATATCCCCTGGGAGTGTCGTAACCAAGAGTGCAACAAGGCCCGTTGTCGTGCACCAGTTCCCGTTTGAGTCTAGCTCAAAGCGGTGTTTTCCGGTTTTACCCATAGCTACATCTGTGCCAGAGCCTCCTCTACCAGCTCGTATCCAGACAGGGATTTATTTCTTGTAAACTCACAAAATCTCAACAATACAAAAATTCTAGGATGTTATTCTATAATAATCCTCAAAGTCCATCTTAGATCTATGTGCTCTAATCAGAGTTTATCTAAATCTTGCTTCCAAGGTTTTTACTAAACTTACTCTGATACAAACTATAACACCCCAACCCTAGTTACCCAGAGTTGGTGCATTATTACATAATTGGCATGATCACAAAGGATAAAATCTCGAAAGAACGATTGGTTTAGAAGCCTTGGAAACACTAGATATATTCATAAGTCTTGCATTACATCATAAAAATGAAAACAAAAACAACATAGTCTCCATAGTCCACACTCATATCCCCACATACTATCCAGTAAGTCATTCATAATAAAATTATTCACATCCTGGAAAAAATAAAATATTGAAAGGGTTTAGCTCAAATGCTCAGTACAGATAACAATATAGAGGAGTCTTTTATAAGTAAACATAAGTATTTAAGGCAATGTATAACTAAAACAAAGGCCTTATTAAACTTGAACTTCAAAATTTTATGGAAAAGATAAAATCAAATAATTCCATTTACTTACTCTCATGGATATTCTACTGGTCGAAAAATCACATGCAATATCAATAACCACTTTCATAATAAGGGAATGCATAATGCCAGACTATCATAACCACATAGTCAAGGCCTTGTGCCAAGACTAAAAATAAGATTTTGTCAAGGCCTTGTGCCAAGACACTAGTTTGTCTCATGAGACCTACCGATGCATCAAGGAGCCATAGCGGGCTCCACCCGTCACTTATTAAGTCCAATGCATTCCTCATATGAATAGGTTTAAACATAACATAAACAAAGGATATTGACATAGATGAAATCAAATCTATTTGAGGGAAATATATATTTTTTGAAATCATTTAAAAGTCAAATAATTATAAAATAATACATTTAATTTGAAAATATTCTTATAAGTGTGTTAGGGAAGCTTCAAAGATGTAATAATGGTAGAGAATAACCGCACCTACCGTATAAGTTAAAAAACATTCTTACCTTAAATTTTTTGAAAAGGTCAAAAAGTACCTTGTTTGGAAAATGACGGAAAGATTCATTTTCAAAACATATGAGGGTATAAATGACTTTAAACCATTGTCTATTGAATAGTAAAAAAATGTTTTGAAAGACATTTTTAAGAAGCATGGATGTGGATGATAACGAGGTCCCAGTAGATAAATACATATAAACAACCTCGGATGAGGAAGAAATTGTGAAGTAAACCCTTACCTTGTACTTTTCCTTAGTCGATGGTATGTTACCCTCCTATATAATAGATAAAACATTGTTATTAAATTATACAATAATCATATACATCAATATGATATCATATATGATCTTTTAACATTTATTTATTAATAATATCTTAGTATTATCGTCGTTTTAGGTGATAACCGATTCGTTCTCATTATATGTTTGGTTGCGTAAGACATGTTTGTAATGGATAGGTTGTATATTATTCTTATTCATAATTATATTAAGTCTATAAACATTATTTTTAACCATCAAATGAAAATTATTCTTGAATGGATACGATGGGGAATGAATCTTATCGCGTTCATGGAGACAGTATTCCGTACGTACGCACGAGCGAAAATATCATTCTTATGATATTAAAATAATATATAATTGGAAGGTATATCATATATACAGAATAATTATCATGTTATATTTATTATTTACATGAATTACATATCATTATTATACCCATCTAAATAGTAATATATTGAATAACAATTACACCACGATGTGGAGATGGTAAGCCGTACGTACGGACGTATGGTGACATGTCATTCAAATGATGGGTAGAATACTGAATATGGTTGTTCCATAATTATAATAACATCAAAGTATATAGAAGATACTGGAGTTATTATTTGAGAATGTAAATAATAGATAAAGAGGAAGTGGAAGAAGAAAGGAACTTGAAAGAGGGTGGTGAAAACGTTACCTCTTCTTCGGGTTCTTCTTTTTGATTTGATCAAAATGACTCTTTAGGATGGTTTTATGACTAAACGAGGGATTCTAGGATAAAGTGAAAGAAGTTTATAGAGTATTTGGGCAGGGTTTGGCCAAACCAAAAGGCTTTGAAAGTGTGATATTGAGAGAAGGGGGAGTGCCATTTTATAAGAGGGGTGAGGGGCACCTTAGGAAAAGCTAGAAATATTATTTTATAATAAATTCATATTCGGTTTCTAATGGCTCCAAAGTGATTTATTTTTAGGATAAGGTGGAGATAGGTCTAAAACAACTCACCCAATAGTATTTAGACAGGTTTGGGTTACTAAATTAACCTTATCTTTAAGTATTAACTCTTAGTTAATTAGTTTCACTTTTACTATGTCTCTTTTTATTTTTATATTATATGATTAATAAACTTACTATAAACATCCAAGAGAACCCCAAGTGGTTAATTATTAATATATATATATCCTTATATAAGTCATTTGGCCGAACCTTATATTTTTAGAAATAAAATATCAATTAATAATATAATATTTGTTTTAAAAAACTATTTTATGTCAATTTTGAAACTATTTGGTTATTGATTTTTGTGAAAATAATAACAGAATGATAAGTTCGAAAAAAGTTAATTAAATCAATAATAACATGTCATATTAACCTATAAAATTAGTGTAATTCATAAAAATTCTAAAATTATATTTATTTGGGTATTTATAATATCAATTATCTTAATTTTTCACTATTATGGTAATTACTACATCACTATTGTGTCATAAATAAATTAAATTATTTAATGTCTAAAAATTATAAAGAAAAATAGTTATGTAGGAAATCTTATCAGATTTCTAATGAATATATAAAATCGAATTTATCTTATGTATAACCCTATATTAAAAATGTTTTAATAATTAAACATTGATTTTAACTCTTTTAACTCTTCTTTGAATTAAATAATAATAAATGTCCTAATCTAATCCAAGTAGACCTAAATGATAATATTTTATTCCTAAGGTTGTTTTTGGTCGAGATAAACTTGTCCAATTGAATTACGACATGTGTTAGGGTAATATTAATATCATTTTTACCCTTAATTACCCTATTTACTTTTAAATGTGGTAAATAAAAGTAAAAAGTTACTATTCACCAAAAAAATTATTTTCATCTCATTGAACCACATTTTACTTACTGATATCAAACGTGTCTCTCAGATTTTTTAAATTGCTTTCACAGAAGCGATAAAATTATGTTTTATGAAAAATATAGTTTTTTTAACTACCACTTAGTGGTTTCACTATTCATCAAAAAATGAAGTTTTTCAGAAAAATACCAAAAATTCACCCTAGGCTAATTTTGATATTCCAAATCCAAAAATGAAGTCCAATTTGATAAATAAAATTTATAAAATTTCAAAAAGTGAGTATTACTATTCATAAAGGCTAGTTTAATTAGTTGTGGTGTGTTAGAACTCGAGGTTGCGTACAACACACGCTATTGCATTATTCTAAGGGAAACGTACCGTGGAAGCTTGGGGTGTTACACATGTTAACTTTAAACACATAAAATAATAGGAAATATGGGGTGAACTTATGTTTTTTATAGGAAACATTCATATTGAGATATTCCTTCCAATCTGGGCTTATTCATGTTCTTATAATCAAAATATTCACATGACTTGCCACAATTTTTCTATTGAATCCTTTTCTATTTATCATCATAGAGAATAACTTCAGGCAGTATTATCAATAATTTAAAAATTATTCAAACCTTTTGATTACATATACCACGAAATTCTTATACAACTTCATATCTATTTTGTATTAGAATCTTGGATAAATTTTTGGTCACATGATTCCTTCTCTAAGAGTCTTTTCTCATTTGTTCACCATGAATCCCCATTGATTTATGTCTGTTTTCCATAAATGAATTGTCATACCAGCAAGAGTTACTCTGGGGTAGTGATTCTATTAACACATTTATTTCTCTCTTTGATATAGGATAAGACCTGTAATTGTTCTTCTTGGTGACATTTGATTTAATAGTCTTCTTGTATTTTTCACAACCCAACGATGACTTATCACCTTTGTTTTCTATGATTTTTTCTTCTCTATTTTAGGTATTCTATTTTCTTCAGATTTTCTCCCACTCAATACATGCCTTTTATTTTCCTAATGAATTTACATGTTATGTCAACCATCCAATGTATTTTGTTCAAAAGTGTAGAAACACTAAAAATATCATAAGAGCCTTCTTCTTTTTTTAGGTGTATTCTGTTTAGATTTCACATGTTGTGAACCTTGCTGCTTCTGAGTGAAACCATCACTCTTTGAGGGACTTCATGGGGAATATTTTATCATGCTTCTTTTCACATACTCTCTTGATGTGGTTTATTTAAACAAATTTCACCATCCATAATTCCCCATAGTTTGGTTTGAATCTTATACCAACACTTGAAACATCATTAGTTCATAAAACTGTCTTTGGGTTGCGGGATACCTTCTTCTTAAAGGATGTTTCCTTTTTATTATAGAATGATCTCATTATCTTGTTGGAGTTATGATACTTTGATAATACTTTAAAAAAATATATATTTTCAAAAAAAAGGGAAATTTTAGTTTGTGTTGATTCTAAATTCATTAATTTCACCTCTAACTCTAAGTACTTAATGTTGAGAGAGTTCTTCTCAACCTCAACTGATCTCATCTTGGATTCCATTTCCTATTTAAGAATCTTAATTTTTTATTCATTTATATTATTTGTTTGTTGCAACAAAATTTTAATATCCTTTACTATATTATATTTAACATCAAGTTGATAAGCTTTTACAAACATAGAAACTTTGTGAAATTTTTTTAAATGAATGGAAAGCTTCTAAAAACACAATCTCAAAAATTTATTTTTCACAAAAAATTCCTTTTAATTTTTCAACATCTTCAAAATATCCTTTATTAAATAAATAAATTGTCTCTTCCTTATCTTTTACATGTTTTTTGTGAGTGTTGTATATGCCAACCCTTTTAGAAAATGCATATTCCATGGAATCAGCTTCTTCTTCGAGCATCAATTTTTCGTCTTGAAGATCATTAATGCTTGCAACACTACAGTTTACCACTTATCTAGGGATATTCTTCAGATGTTATTTGAATCCAAACTGGATATTACTATGTGATCTGTTATCATAAAAACTTGAATAGGATTTATCAGAAGAATCATATTTGAAAGAATTATTACATGCTGTACCTTTCAGATTACCTCTAATTTGAGGTGTCTCTCCACTTATGATGAGTTTATTCTTTATCTTTATTGATCATTTATTATTCCTATTCTTCTGAGTCTTTATTGGGATCTCTATATGAGGTATCTTACTCATTTATTCAAATATTCAGTTCATAAAGGCTCCCTTGGAACATTAGAGGTGATATATCCTCTGATACCACTTACAGAGCTCCATGCTGGATTGACCACTGAGAGGGGAGGGGTGAATCAATGGCTGATTTTTACAAATTCATTTTATTTTCAATTAAATATCTTTAATTTTTTAAGGTTATTGATCCACTCAATATTATCTCTCAAACTAACCTCAAGTGTAGTAATAACAAAAGAAATATCAACACACAATATTAACAAGGTTCGACATAAATACCTACTCCTTATCATATTGGTTATTCCCCCAAACATGGATTATCCATAATAATTCACTATCAAAGAAGTGATTAAAATGTATTTATAGTCTATATGAAATAATTATAATATATCTCCAACCAAGATACTCTATTTCTTTTGGATCCAACCAAAATACCTATTACTCTAGCTCCAACCAAGAGACTCTGTTTGCTTCTGGCTCCTACCAAAAGACTTTAACAGCTCCTGAAACCTATTATTAGAATTATAACTTATTCAAGGATTGATTCAATATAGTATGATTCTATAATCTTCCTCTATGATTTTTTAGGATTTGAATTGTTTTTATACTGATTCAGGTACCTTCTAAAACCACTGATCGGGTATGTTGGTCTTGCTCAATTGATCTGATCACCTATAACTGACCAATTGCCTCAGTACCACAATTCTCAGGATATGAATAATTTTGTATAAAGTTCTATACTCAATTCTACATGTTCATGTTGTTCAAAAAATATTATTCAATATTTATTGGAAGGAAAATAATGTCCCAATCTCAAATCAATTCCACATCATGCTTGTATTGCATGGAATCTAAAAGTCTTAGTTCAGGTATCTCAAGTAATTCTTTATGTGTGTAGGATCATGCCTGAATTCATGCATGTGTAGTTTTGTTTTCGTGAAACCACCAACACATATTTTCCACTTTTATCTTCCGAACCCGTTGAACACCTCACTTAGATCTGATGTATTCATATTGCATGAAAACACTTTTCCTCATGCAAACCAGTAAAATTTATACTCTTTGTGTAATATTTTTCATGACCTTATTAAAATCCTTCGCACAATAGTCTACATGTGGAAGACACTATTTTGGTGTGAAATATTCTTCTTCACAATATTCCTTCATGAAAATAATATATATTAAGTGTCACTATTCTTTAGTGTGTATGATACTCTTCGTGAAATACAGTAGATGAAACTACCTCCAGGAGTCTCACTCAATTCGTGTAAAAAAGTAGGTTACACCCGAGAGTATGACACACCTCAAGACGCTTTATGGAACAAATTCATTGTGAAGATTATTTTAGAGTGTTAGAAACATGTAAAATTATTGCATACATCCTTCTCCTTCATAAAATATTATCATGTGGAGGGATTATCTTCATGAACTTGAAGGATCAGGATGATCTGATTCTTAAAAAAACAAATATTTCTCAAAATATATGTAACACATATCAGCCTTAGGAGCTCTCAATTTATAAATGGTTTCCACCACCTCATATCTGAGTTCTAATCCACATTGATATCTTGAATTATATGCAATTTTGAGGAATATTTATCACACTTGAGTCAATCAGGGATATCTCAAATATATGCATCGAATAGTGGCGCCTTGATGTTACTATTTATCAAATCCTCACATTCATGTGATGAGGATCACATGCCCTTCGTATTAAGAAAGTTCGATCATCTCCATGGTGATAATTAATTTGAGTGGCCTCCTAAAACTGTGTTTGTAATTTGGATGATTTCCCTTTCTTCGTGTTATCATATGCAAGAAAAGCATAGATGCATGCATGATGTTTCGAAGAATCATCACATTGGAAAGATATTCAAAGGAGGATAAAGATCGATCATGTAGTGCACTTTTGTTATTTTATTAAATGGAGTTCTTGGATGAAGCTAGATGTGGGGGAAAATGTCCCATTAAGACAGGATTACTGAGATAATCCACATCATGCAACCATCATTCTGCCAGTATTTTTAATGACATATGAACAATGCTCTCACTACGTGTGTCCCACATCAATTTCACCTAACATCGGGCTCATGAATTAGTAGACAAGTGTTACCACTTATCATTTGGGATGACCAAAAGGGATAATCACTTGAAATCCACCATCACACATAAAACAGAATTTAGCCTACGAGTATGCTTCTAGTACTTATACACAGACCTAGGCACATGCCTCCAAGTATTTTCTTTTGGGTCTTATACACAACCCTTTATCACACTTGTGGGCTATCCTAGGATTCTCACTTGGGTTTGGTTAACCTTTAGGTCCCATATGTTACTAGTTTGAGTGGATAATTCTACCCCATTGATTACCTTTCATTTTATTGAATCCACTATAAAAAAATACTTATAAAAATATCTAAGTATAGAATTGAAATTCCACTAAGACATGCTAAAAATCTCAAAAGTGGAATTATTTTTTTATTCATCCTTCTCATCTTCATTAATTCATGAAACATGTAAATCATGTTGCATGAACTTCATTGATCTTCCAAATATTATAATAAATAATGTATAATTTTTAACACATGTCTTTACCATTTAAGAATAGAATAATCAATAATCATAATTGAAAAGGATAATTTTCAAAGTGTGACATCTAATTCCATAATATAAATCCATAAAAATTATCTAGGAATCACCATTTCACATCCTCATCTTACCAAACACATATTGACATATCATGGACAACAAATGAAACACTGGGACCAACAAGAAGGTAGGTAACTAAATCAAAATTATATTCCTTAGAAAATATAAAGTGTGTCTCAATGTCACATTAAAAATATTTTAATACCTTGATCACTATAAAACCTTAATGAAAACATGAATTCTTAAAAAAATATAATCTCATGTTTTAAACAATATTCTATAAATCCAAACATTCAGTAAAATCCATAAAATATGAAATAAACCATCAAATCACTAACCAATTTTATGGTTACCAACAATATACCATAAACATCAATTTATAATCATTATCTCAATATATAGAACATAATAAGTAATATATTCCCCCAATCATGTGTTTTCTATGAAGTTCAACTTTCCATTGAATCACTTTTATTAGTCATTGATACCATTTAACCTATGCTCTAAAATCCTTAAAAAAATTAATTAATTAAAATCCCTATAAATTTAAAAATTCTTATAATTAAAATATCATTGTTAAATAATCATACAAAATAATTCTTAAATCTCAATAAAAAATAAATTTAATCATTCCACTCCGGCTGTAGTAATAGAATAAGCATAAACTTGATCGCTAAACTTATTATAAGGTATATTGCCTTGATGCTTGGGGAATTTATCTGTGTAGTGAACCATCTCTTGCTGTTGAAACATTTAATATAAAATATTTATTTCTTACCCCTAAAATCATGAGCATGATGGCATCTCTCTCCACACTTATAGTATATTATCATTCCCTACAAGTAATTACCAGTGTGTTTCTTTCCTTAATTTATGTCCCTGTATGATGAGAATGTTTGGGAAATTATTTCCCTTTGAAATATTAGCTTAATACCATCATGAAAACAATAATCCTTACTATTTATATTACATACATTGATATAGTTCCCATAACATCTTCTAGGTTCCATTTCTAAACAATGAAATATACTAGATTAAAACTTAACATTATGTATCAAAATGTACAATCCCAAAACTAGTAAAAAGCATAACATAAATTGAAAATTTTATTCTTGGCTAATCTCATAATAATAAATATAGTTTCTTTAGGATTGTTTTCAAATCATAAAAATATTTTCAAATATTTCATAATTGGTTGTAAGGAAAATGTTAATTAACCAAATAATACACCCTGGTTTGTCAAACTAGGTGCATAGTAAGGCATTTTACCATGTACCTGGCAATGATTGAGTAAAGTTTGACATGCTTTTTTTTGGAGTTATTACCCATAGGTACATATGTACTATAACCATGTACAAATATAGTGTTTATATAGGTATGTATTAATAGGAAAAACATATAATATCTACCTTAACAAATCTTTAGGATGTTATCCTTTGCTTAAGATTATCCTTAATGTAATTTGTAGGGTCATATTACATAATCTATAGTTTCATAAATCTAGTTCCCAAGGTTTCTACTAAACTTACCTTGATACCAACTGTAAAGAATCTGACACCAATTACTCAGATCCAGTGTCCAATTTTTTAAATTTTCACTAGTTATAAGGATTCACATCCCAATGGAAATAATAGTTTAGTATTCTTGGTAAACTAGATACATACTTGAATTTCACATACATTTGAAGAAAAAAAGTCTTTTCTTTGAGAATTCCATTATTCCCCTTAGAATATCCCTTTATATCAATCAAAAAACACATTCTGGCATCTTGGGGAAAATAAAACATAAGGAATGGGTGATCTCATATGCCTAGTAAGGGTAAGCATGTAATAAAATCTATCAAGAATAAATAATCATAATCAATATGAAAAGGTAAATAATTAAAACACATGGATTATAAAAAATAACTTAAGCATAATATGATAGGAATAAATTATGATAGAAAATTCATACAAATAATCATATGAGGTAGAAACTTATCTATTGATATTCTAACTAATCGAATAATCACATGGACATCAATAAATAATCTCATAATGAGGTAATGAATAATGTCGAACAACTAAAAGATTCTCTCAGGACCATTCATGATACAAACCTGACCCAAGAAGCCAAGAGTTGGTGCCTGAAACATGGTGAGCATTTTTTTCCATAAAAATATGTATATGAAAATTACACATCTCATTCCAATACAGAGAATCTTTTCATTTTAGATTTTGAAGAACCAGATACAACTGATACATTTCCTCAAAAATGTGACATAGATAAACATCTTATTGTTTCCATAAAATAAGAGTGCTCAAAGATGATAAATACACTAACCTTGTAAAAATAAATTTAAAACATAGGGTGAGAATTTAAAATGCTCAGTAAGGGGTTTTAAAATAAAAAAATGAAATTCTTTTTTAAAACACCCTTTTAAAATAATTACAAAAAAATTTCTTAAATGGTAAACAATATTTTTATAAGAACGTCGTCAAGATTTTTTAAAGTTTATTTAAAAAAGTTTATAAGGAAAACTCTTACACAATAATTAATACAATAATTCAAAATCTACTGATAAAATAGTTATTAGAGTTTCCATACATGTATTAAAAATGCATGGAATGCTGCATAATCTAGAAATTGATCATACTAATTATAGGGGGACATGCAAGGATGATGATACCATTAAGAACAAGGAAACAATCTTGATTATAATTATAAAATAACCAATTCCATGTTTATCTTAACACCTGAAATGTAATTCATGAACATGAAGATGTAATTATCAATTTCTGTATCAACACTTAATAGTTGATTCTTATAAAAACATTCCTAGTACATAATTCATTATGCCATATGATTTTATCTCCATTATCACAAGTAAAAGATTCTTAAACAAGATATATTATACTACTGTAATGTTCCCATGGTTGGTTAAATATTAAACACATATTGTGGAAATGAATATTGTCGGACAATCATAACATTTTGTCGAGGCCTCGTGCCAAGACCATACATAATCATTTTGTAATGGCCTCGTGCCATGACTTGGTTTGTCTCATGAGTCCTTTTGATGCATCGAGAGGATATAACGGGCCTCATCCATTACATAATATGCCTAATGCATTCCTCATATATCTAAATGGATTTCAATCAAAGTGTCCCATACCACTGTGATTTATCATTTTATGTCTTTTATTTGATGTGTACCATACCACTTCAAATAATTAATTAGGTAAGTGTCCCATACCACTTCAAATAATAAATTATGTCTTTTATTTGAAGTGTCCCATACCAATTAAAATAATTAATTACTTAATCCTTAAATTATAATAAGTGATATATTAATAATAGATTGATTGGTTTTTACATAAAATAATAAATCTTAGAACACTTCTTCTATGTAAATAAACATTCATTGCATTACATGTTTTTAATTAAAGATGGATATTAATCAAGTTCAAATAATGAACTGATAAATAAGAGTGTCAAATAGGTAAATCATAAAGTAATAGTGTTTATTTTGGTAGTTTCATCTTCTGTTAAAACCTAAAACATGATAATTTATTACATTCATTTTGCTGCATAAATGATTAAATACACTCTACTAATGGCATATATGAATGTAAATGCATATGCATAAAAAAGATATACTACTCAAAGTAAAACATGATGTATGTAAAGTTAATTGTTTTAACAATGTAATGACTACTTTTAGATTTTTAGGCACAAAATAACAAAACAGGGTTTTGTTATTGTTTTCCCTTAAAAAAATTGTACCATGTGTTGTATAAAATCATAACCAGGTTAGTACCAGCCAAAACTTTTTAAATAAATTAAGACATGCATATGTGATATTGTGGTTCTTATATATATATATGGGTTTGAAAATTACATAAAACCATATATACCCAAAGTGCATACATGTGATTTGCACAACCAAAAACATGGCGTAATAAATCCATATAAATATTATACCCTTCTAGAAAATAATTAAATCACTAAAATCAGTGTTATGAAAACCTAATTCGAATTATAATTAAAACCTATGTGTATATATACATACAACGGTATATATATACATATATGTTTATATGATCCAATTAAAAAAATAGGATTCTTACATGATTTACATGCATTAAAGAACATCATTTAAGAATAAACGTTCATCATTTAAAAATCATAAAATCAGTATAGGTTTTATTTATAAATAAAAATATACACCTATATAAGTGTATATGGGTTAAATTGAATCAAAACCTAACTGAATAAGAGCCCTTACAAATGTTATACATAGCATATACATAATTTAAATTCTGTAAAATATCATTTAGAAAACCAAAAGAAGTTTGGGTGTGAAAGTTATACAAATATATATATATATATATAACTATAAAAACATAAAAGTATAACAAAGGGTTTCCACAATTAAAACTTATCAAAAATAATCCCTTACAATTACCATACGTTTTAAAAACATCGGTTAAACATTGATAATCAATACATAAAATACCTTAAATCATTTAGGATGTAAAATTATATAAAACCATATGAATATATATATATATTTCCATATATACATAGGGTGTATATATGGATTTTCACATGGAAGAAAAAACATAAAAATCCATTACTTGACTACAAGAATGATGTGGAGTCGAGCAGAGGTTTCTGGAGGTTTGGGAGGAAGAAAACCTGGAAGGTTTTGGGTGAAAAGCGAGTTTATATAAACTCTATGTATAAAATGTATATATTTTTATATAACCCACATATTAATAATAAACTATAAATAAAGGGGTCTAAAACAAATCAAATACCATTATTTAGACAATACCAAAACCACAATTAGTGATAATCTTAAAGGGATAAATCATTTAATAATATATATATATATATATTGTGGAAAAATTGCATGAGACACTATATAGTTTATATTAAAATAAAGACCAGTGATGACATGTGATAAGAAGAAAGGTGGAAACCTAGGCCATGGAGAGAGAAAAGAGGACCCACAGGTGAGGAGAAGAATAGTGGGGGGAGAGCGACGGTGATGCAGACTTGTGTGAGAGGTGCAACATGAGGAGGAAGAAGACAAAAATAAGAAGAATAAGAGAAAGAGAATGGATGACCGTGATTCGATGTGGATCGATCAAATGAATGAGAAGAGTTCCGTGATTTTAAAAACTAATGGATGGTCGAAATTATAATGTTGGATTCATTGGACGGTCATAGTGAAACGTGGAATTTAAAAAGAGATGCATGGATGATATTAGATGGGTCTAGATCATATGGCTAAAGAAAATTTAGAGGAATGTCGTGGCTGTGGGGATTCATAATTGGGATCAGATCGTGCGGTCCAGATCTCACGCGGTGAGATTGGATGGTTGAGAATCGATACCTGCAAAAAAATTGTGTCTCAAATTGAAAAGAATGTGGTTTTGAGCTTGATTTATAAGTATCGAGCTCTCAAAACTCACCAGATAACTCCCTCTTCCCCTTCTCGGTACCACCCCATACTAGTTATCCTCTGTGAGTGCACTCTACGCCCACCCTCTACTACCGTGCCGCCCCTCACAGTGGAGAGCTCTCGGTTCTTCCATGTTCCCCTGTGGGTGTGTGTGCACCCATGGACGACCTGTGCTGGATGGGGGGCTAAGGCTCGACCACCCACTGCTTGAGAGTGGTGTGAGCTGCCTCCCTCATCCAACTAGATGGCTGTATAAGGTCGCACACAATTTTTTTTTAAAAAACCTTCAAAAATAAAAAAAACATATAACTTAAAAATAAACCATCTATTTTCTTTTAAAACCAAAGAAGGAAAAGATTATGTTTCCAATATTTATTTTCATTAAAACTAACAATATCATTAATTTTATTAGTCTATAACCTGTTTTTAACTTCATTTTAAATTTTGAACATTATAATACACAATCTAACATATACATTTTATCATGTCATTACTTATCCGAAAGTACAACTTGTAGTTAATAAGTGTATTTTAAAACATGATTTCAAATTCAAATACAGAATTTTTGTATCAAAAACAATATGTATACTCTTATTGTAGTAAATAATATGTACTTTTATTTGTAAAAGTCACAATTTCAAATTAATTTTAATCTTTAAAACATCAGAATTTCAAAATATGACATCATTGATTTTATTCATTTTAATATAAACATCATGGTTATAATAATGTATACCCTTAATTAAAACCCTGTTAGTATTTATCATAGGTTATAACTTTAAAATATTTAAATTTTTTTAAAATATTCGAAACATATATATTTATTCATAAAATAATTGGTTACATTTTATTTTTGTCAAATAAACTAAATAAGTATACACTTTTAATACATAGAGAGTTATTATTTCAAAACATTACATTTATTTGGAAACATATGTTTAATAACTAAAATATTACATTCGAACATTTAAAACCCTTAAGTTCTTAAAATAATTAAGACACTTAAAATATTTAGTATTCTTATAATACTTATATATTTAGTTTTCTTATAATAATAAATATACTTAATATACCCAACGTTTATTAAATTTTATGACCATTAGAGACACAAACAGTCACCTAAGTACTGTAACAGCTATTAATGGTCACAAAGGCCTTATAAAAAGGTGTTTAGGGCATTACAAACTTAAAAAAAAACTTGTGAAGGTGGTTCTTTGAATCCCCTTGATGCTTAGTTAGATCTCCATAGATCTGTCTATAAATTTTTTCATTGCGATAGACCAGAAGAACACTCACTATTTTCTTAGTCAGTTTTCGATGTTTGGTGGTCTCTGGGTAATTTTGATTGGCCTCATAGTAGATATTCTAGGTTATTAAGGGTCGTTTTTCCTTATGGAAATGTAATGTTTTCAGCATTATTATGGAATAAAACATGCCTTTATTTTTATTCATGAAATTATTTTATTTTGGATGCACCGTTGTTAAAAAAAACCAACACCATAATAATAAAAAATATTATTATTATAATTTAAATATGTTTAGGGTGTTAAATTATCCCCCCTCAAAATAATTATATCCTCGCAATTCCATCGTGCTCTTAGGAATTCTCACACCAACTTCCGACATTTACTTTGAGGCCACAACAAGATTTGTCTTATTTATTAATGATTAGAAAAATTGATTGACAAAAATTTTAGTTTAATACCTTCACTAGGTCCACCAACATAGATAATATGCTGATGTCCTTAGGTGGATTCCATGGTGGTTTCCAGTTCCTCAATCTCCCTAGACCAGATATACCATGAGCAATTAGGGTCCAACCTACACATGTAACACTCGGGTTTCTAGAGAGATGAATGGGTGGTATGAAGCTCAGAGATTTTGGCATGAACACGTTCCTTATAGATCTGCTGAACTATGTTATGCCTGGGATTTATGATGTCCTAGAGCCTACCATACATACTGAAACACATAACGTGGAACAAATAAGTTTCTCCAAGGTCACCCTCCAAAGAAGGTTCTCGGAATTTCCCCAAGGCTAGGGAATTTTTAGAGAGAGAGAAACAAAGGATGTTAACTTCACGATACATGCCCCTATGCCTATACTCTATAAATTGGACAACTTCATAATGATATAAACATAATTGTCTATCTCATAGGTCTATAAGACATTTGGGCTGATGGATACTTAATAGAGGCATTTACAAGATAAATGAAGGTTCTAGAAAGGATGGTATGATTTTGAACATGACCAGACAATTAAGTTCTCTAGTAATTTTTTAGGGAGAGAAAAAAGGTTTGTTAGTGAACCTTTTCTAGCCATCTAAATTTTTTTTAAGAAATGATGCAACTCAGAAAAATATAATAATTTTTTTATTCTATTTTAATTTTCCAGAGTTTTCTAAACTGATCCTATGATACCATCTTATACAACCCCAACAACAAAAGTCCAAAGTTGGTTCCATAAACATGGTGTGTAATGTTTTCCATAAAAACATGCATATAAACATTATAAATTTCATTTCAATACAGATAATATTTTCGGTTTAGGTTTTGAAAAACCAGATATAGCTGATATATTTCCTCAAAAACTTGACAAAGATAAACATATTATTGTTTCTATCACATAGGAGTGATCAGCGATTAATAATTCTAATTACCCTATAAAAGTAAATTGAAAATGTATGGTGTGAATTTAAAACACTCAGTTAGGGTTTATAAAACAAATTAACAAAATTCCTTTTTAAAACACATTTTTAAAATAATTAATTTTTTTTTCTTAAATGGTAAACAAGATTTCCAGAAGCATGTCATCAAAATTTTTTAAAGGTTATTTGAAAACGTTTAGAAGGAAAACTCTTAAATAAGAATTAATTCAATTATTCAAAAGCTACAAATAAAATAGTTATCAGAGTACGCATACATGTATTAAAAAATGCATGGAATGCTATATAATCCAAAAATTGATCATACTAATTACAGAGGGACATGCAAGGATAATGATACCATTAATCACAAGAAAAAATATTAATTAGAATTATAAAAGCAATAATTCCATGTTTCTATTAACACCTGAAATGTAATTCATGAAATGGAAGTTGTAATTATCAACTTCTGTATCAACCCTTAATAATTGATTCTTATAAAAACTTTCCAAGTACATACTTCACAGTGCCACATGCTTTCATCTCCAATATCATAACTAAAAGATTCTTAAAAAAAAGATATTATACTAGTCCAATGATCCCATGACTTGTTAAATATTAAACACATATTGAGAAAATGCATAATGATGGACAATCAGAACATTCTATTGAGACCTCCTGCCAAGACCACACATAATCATTTTGTCATGGCCTCGTGCCATGACCTTGTTTGTCCCATGAGACCTGCTGATGCATCAAAAGTCTATAGAGGGCCTCACCCATCACATAATATGTCCAATGCATTCCTCACATGACTAAATGTATTTAAATCAATGTCTCCCATACCACCATGATTTATAATTTTATGTATTTTATTTGAAGTGTCCCATACCACTTCAGATGATTAATTATTTATTTAATTTGAAGTGTCCCATAACACATCAGATAATTAATTATGTCTTTTATTTGATGTGTCCCATACCACTTCAAATAATTAATTCCTTAATCCTTAAATTTTTATAAGTGATATATTAATGATATATTGATTGGGTTTTACATAAAATTATAAATATTAGAACCCTTGTTCTATGGAAATAAACATTCAATGCATTACATGTTTCAAATTAAAGATGGATATCAATCATGTTCAAAACATGAACAGATAAATAGGAGTTTCAAACAGGTAAATCATAAACCAATAGTGTTTATTTTGTTAGTTTAATCTTATGTTAAAACATAACACATGGTAATTTATTACATTCATCTTGATTCATAAAAAATTAAACACACCCTACTAAAGGAATATGTTAATGTATATGCATATGTATAAACATAAGATACTACTTAAAATAAAACAAGATATATGTAAATTTAATTGTTTTAACAAGGTTATGACTACTTTTAGAATTTCTAGGCACACAATGACAAAACATGGTTTTGTTATTATTTTCCCATATAAAAATTATACCATGTGTTGTATAAAATCTTCACCAGGTTAGTACCATCCAAAAATTCTTAAATAAATTAAGACATGTATATGTGGGATTGTTGTTCTTATATATATATATGTGGGATTCAAAATTAAAAAAACCATATATAAAGAAAGTGCATACATTGAATTTGCACAACCAAAAAAAAGTCTTAATAAATATTTATAAATATCATACACTTCTAGAAAATAACTAAATCACTAAAATCAGTGTCACGAAAACCTAATTCTAATTATAATTAAAATCTATATGTATATATACATACAACTATATATATACATATATTTTTATATTATCCAATTAAACAAAATAAGATCACTTCTTAATTTTCATGTATTAACGAACATCATTTAAAAATAAATATTCATCATTCAAAAACCATAAATCAATATAGGTTTGTTTTATAAATAAAAATATACAAATATATAAGTGTATATGGGTTTAATTGAATAAAAAAACTAAATAAGAACCCTTACTAATGTTATATGCATCATATACATAATTTAAATTATTTAAAGCATCATTTAGAAGACCAAAAGAAATATGGGTTTTAAAGTTACACAATATATATATATATACATTTATATAATCGTAAAAACTGAAAATTATAACAAAGGGTTTGCATAATGAAATCTTAGCAAAAATAATCTCTTACAATTACTATATGTTTTAAAAACATCATTTATTAATTGATAATCAAACTTAGAAGACCATAAACTGGTTAGGATGAAAAATTATTTAAAACTACATGATTATATATATATATATATATCAATATATACATCGGGTGTATATATGGATTTACACAAGGAAGATAAATCATAAAAATACCTTAATTGACTTCAAGAATGTGGTGGAGTCGAGTAGAGGTCACTGGAGGTTTGGGAAAAAGAAAACCCATAGTGTTTTGGGTGCAAAGTGAATTTATATAAAATGTATGTATAAACTATATATATTTTTATATAACCCATGGATCAATAATAAACTATAAACAAGGGGGCCTAAAACAAACAGAATCTAATTATTTAGACAAAACAAAACCATAATTAGTGATAATATTAAAGGGATCGATAATTTGATAATATATATATATACCCATATATATATATATAATGGAAAAATTGCATGAGAAACTATTTGTTTTATATTATAATAAACACCAGTGAAGACCTGTGATAAGAAGAAAGGTGGACAGTTGGGCCGTGGAGAGGGAAAAGTGGACCCACGAGTGAAGAGAAGAACAATAGGGGGAGAGTGATGGTGATACTGACTAGTGCTAGTGGAGCGACACAAGGAGGAAGAAGACACAAAGAAGAATAATAAGCGGAAGAGAATGGATGACCACCATTTGGCATGGATTGATTAAACAACTTATAAGAGTTCCAAAATTTTAAAAATGGATGGACGATCGATATTATAACACTGGTTTTATTAGACGGTCATGATAAAATTCGCGATTTAAAATGAGATGAGAGGATGAGATTAGATGAGTCCTAATCGAACGAATGAAGAAAACATAAGGGAAAGTCATGATGGTGGGGATTCAAAATAGGGACCAAATCATCCGGTCTAGATCTTGAGTGGCGAGATCGGATGGTTGAGAATCAATTCCCACAAAAAAATAGCATCCCACATTGAAAGGAATTGGGGTTTAGATCACTATTTATAAGCCTTGAGCTCCCAGCACTCATGAGATAACTCCCTCTCCCCCTCCTCAGTACCGCCCCGTATCGGTTCTCCTATGAGGGCACACTCTATGAACACCCTCTACCACCATGCCACCCCGCACGGTGAAATGCTCTTAGTTCCTCCATTCACCCCTTTGGGTGTGCGTGCACCCATGGCCGACCTGTGCTGGCTGGGGTGCCATGGATCGATTGCCCACTCCTTGAGAGTGGTGTGAGCTGCCTCCCTCAAGCAGCTAAATGGATGGCTAGGGTCACACATAATTTTTTATATAAAACCTTAAAAAATAAAAATACACTTTTAAATTAAAAATAAACCATATAACTTCTTTTAAAACCAAATAAGGAAAAAATGAAGTTTCCAATATTTATTTTCATTAAAACTAACAATATCATTAATTTTATTAGTCTACGACCTAGTTTCAACTTAATTTTTAATTTTGAACATTATAATGAAAAATATAACATATATATTATACCATGTCATTACTTAACCAAAGGTACAACTTTTAGTTAATATGTGTATTTTAAAACTTTATTTCAAATTCAAGTACATATTTTTTGTTTCAAAAACAATATATATACTCTTATTAAAGTAAACAGTATGTACTTTTCTTTACAAAAGTCATGATTTCAAATTAATTTTAATCTTTAAAACATCATAAGTTCAAAATATTACATCATTTATTTAATTCATTTTAAGATTAACATCATGGTTATAATAAAGTATACCCTTAATTAAAACCATATTTGTATTTAACATAGGTTATAACTTTAAAACGTTTAAAATTTTTTAAAACATGTGAAACATATATGTTTCTTCATAAAATAATTGGTTACATTTTATTTTTATCAACAAAAACTAAATAAGTATACAATTTTAATACCTAGAGAGTTATTCTTTCAAAACATTACATTTATTTAGAAACATATGTTTATTAACAAAAAATACTACTTTCAGGCATTTAAAACACTTATCTTCTTAAAATAATTAATATACTTATAATATTTAGTATACTTATAATATTTTATATTTATTATGCTTAAAATAATCAAGATACTAAATATACCCAATGTTTACAAAATTTTATGATCGTTACAAACATCAACTATCACCTAAGGAACACAATAGCTATTAATGGTCACAAAGGCCTTATAAAAAGGTGTTAAGGGTAATCCAAACATCAAAACAAACTTTTGAATATGGTGCTTTACATACCCTTTAGGCTTAGTTTGATCTCTATAGCTATGGCTATAATGTTTTCATTGTGATAGACCCGAAGGAAGCTCACTATTTTCTTGGTATGTTTATGATGTTTGGTGGCCTCCTGAAAAGTTTTATTAGTATTCTAGTAGGTATATAGGTTAGTAAGGGTCTTTTTTCATTATGGGAATTTATGGTCTTTAGCATTCTTATGGAATAAAACATGCCTTTATTTTTATTCTTGAAAGAATTTCATTTTGGGTGCATTTTTGTTAAACAAAACTTATACCATATTAATCAAAAATATATTTATTAAAAATTAAATATGTTTGGGGTGTTACAATTAAAAAGGAAATTTATATATGTGGGTACAAACTCATCTAATTTGGCTAACTAGTTTGTCTCATGAGACCGATCGATGCATCGGGGGGCTATCTATAACCGAGCCCCACCCATAACTTACAAAGTCCAATGCATTCCTCATATGAAAGGGGTGAAACATAATCGACATAAAAATTCATATTGAAAAAATAATATATGAAATTATAATACTTACCCCAATCAAATAAACATAATAAAAATCCATCCAAATTAATATGGTGAATGGTATAAAAATTGTACATCCACCGTCAAACTGATCACAAGACATCCAAAGAAGGAATAAGGGTGGTATCAATAGAACATATCTCTAGTGAATTATAAGTATAATAAAGGTTTTATGTCATTTATAAATAAAAATACCATAATAATTTCATTAAAAACATTCACTAGTACACATTAGGATTTTAACAACACTAAAATAGGCTTTTGGTAGTGAAAAATTGATGAAAATTGGAGTGCAATTAAAAGCCATGAGCCTTTTTTAGTGCTAGAAAAGAACTAATAAAGGGACAGTTTATCATTGCTAAAAAATGTTCTTATAAAGTTAACCTTTATTAGTGCTTATTTATGTGATGATAATACACCCCCTTTATTAGTGCTTTTATTTAGCCCTGATAAAGTGCCCTTTTACCAGTGATAAAAATAGTGCCGATTAAGGTGGTCCTTTATCAGTTCTAGTTTAGTGCTAATAAATTTTTCCTTTATTAGTGATTTTTCTAGTGCTGATAAAGGGTACCTTTATCAGTGCTATTACTAGCACTGATAAAGGGGTATAATGCTACAATGTGATGTTAAAATTATAGTACATTACCACAATAAATACAAAAAAAGGAGAAAATACATGAGAAAATAAAAAATTTAATTGAAATAAAATTTACATCACAAATACAAGAAAAAAAACTATATTATATATATTTTAAACATTGGATTGTATAATTACAAGAGTATGTAAAAATTACCACAGTCATTTAAAAACATCAGTGTTCCTTTTTTTAGCCTCGAACCCCACTCATGCTATTAGGTTATAAACCATCCCATCCCGAGTAAAAGTATGAACCTTTATAAGAAAAAAATTCTTATGTTATTAATAATATATAGAAATAAATTAAAAACAAAAATGTAAAATTTAAACTAAAAAAATATACTTTGAGTCATACTAGGAACACCATGTATCCAATTGAGTTGGGGTTCATTCTTAAACATCACAACATTTCTTATTATTCTCAAAATTATCTCATCTATGGTGATAAAAAACTCACTAAGGATGGGAGAAAATTCAAGAGGTATTTCTTTTTAAGAACAAGAAATCAACTATCAAACTATTTTTTTTTCTTCAAGAATTATCTTTCTAAAAATTGACTAAATAAGTATCAAATAAAAATGATAAGTAAAATAATTAATTAATTGAAGATAAAATGATGAGAAAAAATATGATCTTGTTTTATTAGTTTTGGTGATGTGATGCATGTTTTAAACTAAAATAGAACTTATATATTGAAAACATGAACATAGAGTCATTCTGACCACATTGTACGTTATATTTATTTGAGGGGAATTTCTATATGTCACAAATTAATTATAGATCATTTTACTAATGATTGAAAATAATAATAGTTTGTTTTCTTGGTTTTGGCGAGTGATGTGTGTTTTAAACTAAAATGACACCATTATATTGAAAATACACAGTTTGAGTCTTATCGGTCACATCATGTGTCATATTGTGGTGTTTTTTATTATTAGATGCCTAAAATGAATTATAGAGAATTTTCCTAAATTTTGAAGACAATCTGAGATTTTTTTCTTAGTTTTAGATATTTGATGTGGGTTTTAAACTAAAATGTTACTTATAATGAAAACAATAACTTTGAGTCATTCAACTACATCGTGTGTTAGATTGATGTGTGGTAAATTCCCACTCATAAAAAATGAATTGTTCAAAATTTTCCTAATTTATGAAACAATACAATCTTGTTTACACATTGTTTGTGAGGTGGTACATGTTTTAAACTAAAATAGCATGTTTCAATTGAAAACATGCACTTTGGGTCATATCAGTCACACTGTGTGTCAGATTGATGTGTGGTAGATTATTACACACAAAAAATGAATTATGGACTGTTTTCCTAATGCGTAAATACAATTTGATCTTGTTTTATCTATTTTGGATAGTAGTGAGTGATTTAAACTAAAATGACACCTTTATATTGAAAACAGACACTTTGAGTCGTATTAGTTACATCATGCATCAGATTGAGGTGTGGTAAATTATTACATGTTACAAATTAATTATAAACTAATTTCATATTTTTTTAAAACAATCCATTGTCATTTACATTATATTGGCTATTTTAGGTGTGTTTTAAACTAAAATGATAGTTTTATATTGAGAACATGAACTTCGAGTCATAAAAACCACATTGTGTGTCAGATTGATGTGCAATAAATTCATACACATGAAAAATGAAATATGGATAATTTACCTTATGTTTTAAAGTAATATGAGCTCATTTTCATGGTTTTAGAAATGTGACATGTGTTTTAAACTAAAATGGTACCTTTCTATTGAAAACACAAACTTTGTGTCATATCGATCACATCATGTGTCTGATTGATGTGCGGTGAATTTTTACATGTCAAAAATGAATTATATACCATTTCCCAATGTTTGAAAACAATCTATGTTTGTTTTATTAGTATTGTATATTTTTTTGGTTTTTTAAACTAAAGTGACACTTTTGTATTGAAAACATGTAGTTTGAGTCATACTGACCACCTCGGGTGTTAGTTTGATGTGTGGTTAATTCCTACTAGTCAAAAATGAATTATGGACCTTTTTCATAATTTTTGAAAACAATATGATTTTTTTCTTCATATTTGGCAATGTAATTCCTTTTAAAAAACAATGAATGTTGTATATTAAAACACTAACTTCAAGTCACATTGACCACATCATCAAATTGTCATACGTCAATTCCTTCATACAAAAAAATGAATTATGGATCGTTTTTATAAAATTTTAAAACAGTCTAAGGTTATTTTCTGCTTTTTTGGTGACGTGACATGTGTTTTGAACTAAAATAACACCTTTTTATTAAAATCATGCACTTTGGGTCATATCGGTCACATTGTGTGTCAGATTGACGTGTAATCCATTTATACATGTCAAAAATGAATCATGGACTATTTTCCTATTGTTGAATACAATATGTGCTCATTTTCTCAACTTTTTCTATTTGTTTCATGTTTTAAACTAAAATGAATCTTTATTGAAAACAATCACTTTGAGTCATACCAACCACATTGGGTGTCAAATTAATATGTGGTCAATTCCTATAGGTCACAAATGAATTATGAACCATTTTCCTAAATTTTGAAAATAATCTGATATTGTTTTCTTAGTTTTTTATGTGAGTCATTTAAACTAAAATGAATGTTTTATATTTGAAATGCAGACTTCATGTTATATCAACCACATCATATTTCATATTGGAATATAGTCAATTCATAAATGTGAAAAGTAAATTATGGATCATTTTCATAATGTTTGAAAACAATCTATTCTTGTTTTTTTAATTTTGGTGACTTGACATGAATTTTAAACTAAAATTGATCCTTTTTATAAAAACATGAAATTTTAGCCATATTAGTCACATAGTGTGTCAGATTGGTATGCAATAAATTCTTTACACATCAAAAATGAATCATAGACTATTTTCCTTAATTTTGAAAACAATATGATATTTTTTCCATAGTTTTGGATATTTGATGCGTGTTTTAAACTAAAATGACACCTTTTCATTAAAAACATGCACTTCGAGTCAAACCGACCACATCATGTATCAGATTGACATGTGGTCAATTATTATAGGTCAAAAATAAATTATGTACTATTTCCCTAAAATTTAAAAATAATATGATCTCATTTTCTAAATTTTTTCTATGTGATTAATTTTATACTAAAATGAGAGTTTTATATAGAAAACATAGACTTCAAGTCATATTGTTCACACCATGCCTCAGTTTGAAATTTTGTCGGTTCATACTTGTGAAAAATGAATTATGGATTGTTTTCATAAATATTGAAAACAATCCGATCTCATTTTCTTTGTTTTGGTGATTTGACATTCATTTTATACTAAAATGGAACCTTTCTATTGGAATCACACACTTTGAGTCATATCATTCACATCCTATCTCAGATTTTTACATGGTCAATTTATACTCATCAAAAATAAATTATACACCATTTTCATAATGTTTTAATAAAATCCTATATTGTTTGGTTAGTTTGACTATTCAAGGCATCTTTTAAACAAAAAATGACACTTTTTTATTAAAAACATTCACTTTCAGTCATACCAAACAATTCACGTGTCAAATTGATGTGGGGTTGACTTCTATAGGTAAAAAATGAATTATGTAATATTTTAATAATGTATAAAAACAAACCGATTTCATTTTCTATGTTTTGGATATGCGGTGATTTTTAAACTAAAATGAGTATTTTATATTGAGAAAACATAATTTGATTCATATCAACCACATTGTGTGTAAAATTAGAGTGTGGTTAATTAATACACATGAAAATGAATTATAAATCATCTTTCTAAAGTTTGAAAACAATATAATCTAGTTTTCTCAATTTTGGTGATATGAGACATGTTTTAAACTAAAATGAAACATTTATTTTAAAAATGCACACTTTAAGTTATATTGGTATCATCATGTACTATATTGATGTGCGGTTGATTTGTACATGTCACAAATGAATTATGGAATATTTTACTAAAATATTAAAATAATATGAATTTGTTTTCTTGCTTTTGATTATATGACATGAGTTTTGAACTAATGTGTAAATTTAACAAAATAAGTATTAGATAAATATAAAAAGGAAGTTAACTAAAAAATTAGATAATATAATGATACAATTAACAAAATAAGTAATTTGAAGTCACCTATTCATGATGAATGTATACATTCTAATACAATTTATTCTTCCCATTCATTTAAAAAAAATAAAATTCCTCCATTATAATTATCCTTTAAAAACAGGTCAAAAATAATATATAAGTATTATGATACTAATTTTTCACATCACAAGTGAATCTATAAGTTCTTAACCCATAATAGATCATAAACATAATAGGTAATCACCAAAATTTGATATTAGAAAATATTTGAAACCATTTACACCTCCCAATCATCTCTAAACAAATTTACTTCTTCTTTTGAGTATGTATATTGTTTGAAATATTTGTAGTATTAAGAAAATATATAAAAAAATGATTAATAAATATTTTTAATGAAATTTTAGTTACCTTATGAATTTACCTATTTGGGGATGCTAGTATTTTGATGGTATATTATATCTTTCATAAACTTGAAAACATAATATCCATAATTGTTGTCGTTATCTTGCATCAAACATGACATAAACATTGACCAAAATAAGTAAATTGTTTAAAAAAATGTTTTGATAGTTATGTTTATCTATATATAACTGATTTTTTCCTTTTGAAGTAACCCATAGGCTTTTTATTTTCAGTAACCGACCTTATACCATGATTTAACATATATTTATAGATCACCATATCATAAAAAAAATACTGGTAAAAGACAAACTAAAATATATAATTCAATGTTTATCTATAAAATATTTATTTCAATGCATTAAAAATTCACAATATAAATCATATGTAGTGGGATTGATTGAAATCGATACATTGGATCCAAAAAAAATAAATATTTGGGGTATCTAAATTGATTGCGATCAACATCTAGTGCTTCCTAAAAAACAAAAAAAATATGTAATGAGAAAAATAAAAATATATTTTATATGATTAGACTGTAGAGTTTTACCCCTATATTGTAGGCATAAAAAAGAGTCTATCATCTGTTCTTTTCATCTCAAACACCACATTTAAATCATCCTTTTTCTTATCAATTTATTTCAACTCCAAATAAATTTCATTTGTCAAAACCATTCAAGGATTAATGAATCCAAATCATGATTCACATGGTTTTCACTTTATATAGTAATAATATAAAAACTAATAGAAAATGTGAATAGTTATTTACTTCAATGAACTTATTAGATCATTTTTTGGAACTATGTATTATGAATATGTATCTTATGTATGTATTCACTACTAAGAGTCCTAATCATTCAAGATTTACAATAGTATTTATACTCTCGAGACCAACCGTGTTAGTAATGATAGTTTAAAATATTTATTCATCATATTGAATGGAGGACACATATCCTTATTTGAATGTGGTTCTTGCATGATGTTCTAATTATAATATATGTTGTAGTGGAACTGTAAGGTAGAAGGTACTCCCGTAAGGTAGTTTTGTTTTGTTTGGTCAATTTATTATATTGTCTTGATCCAACCATCCATTTATTCATCATTATATATATATATATATGTAATATCATACCTCAATTCAGAAATATTTTATCTACTGTTATAGGTTTCTCAATCGAAATATTTTGTCAAGGACATACCTCATGTATCTTTATAATATTAGATGACCATTATATGAAAGTTCCAATTGTATCGTTGACTATTGTAATATCTGAATCATCAAGTGGAACATGCAACTCAATGATCGAATCTTGAGCTATGTCAATCCCCATTTTAATGTGATATTTTAGGAGTTATTTGTTGTATAGTGTGTCTCCTGGTATATTTTACATGGTACCCCTTGTAACAAGGTGGTTCATGGGTGATGATAGATAGAAATCACATACAACATTACACTATATAATTATTGTAATATAATGTTATTGGAAGTTGTTTGATTCCAATTTAGTAGAAAGATTAATGAAAAAATTGATTTCCTCATGTATGGTATGAATTTGAGGGGAATGATTCACCTCAAATCTAATGGGGGTTATTTTGTTGTTTATGTGATTATAATTATTCCAATGTTGGTTTTCTTTTATCCTTTCACATATATTAGCCTTCCAAACTTA
Source organism: Viscum album (assembly GCA_963277665.1). Taxonomy (NCBI): domain Eukaryota; kingdom Viridiplantae; phylum Streptophyta; class Magnoliopsida; order Santalales; family Viscaceae; genus Viscum; species Viscum album. The sequence continues at coordinate 1,223,520,385 of OY728127.1, read as the reverse complement.
ACTAGACAATAATATCATTCAAAGAATAAATTTGTATCTACAATCCTTTCTTCATATGATTTGAATATTCTTATGATTTTTTCTTCCTGAAATATATTTGAGGAGAAAATCCAAAACCTAAACCTCTAATGGGACCATATTTTTCCAACAACTTCAATCTACTAAAATTAGTTTTTAATCCCATATATTCACTATCGATTCTTGCTTCTAAACTATATAAAAAACATATTAACATAAATAGATATTTTTATGTAATACTATTATAAAGAATAAAAATTACTATTATGTCATACTTATACATTTTCCCCATATTTATTTTGTGTATTCATCAACTATTTTACCCTCTTTAGTTACACGTGCCTCCTTCCATAGCACATGATGTGGGATGGAAGTGGCTTCATATTTTGATTCATTAATATTCATATAAATAAAAGAACATATGTTGTTTCATATCATATAAAAAATTTATTTTTGATTTAAAATACATACAATTTTCTTCACTATTAAAGAGTACCCCATCATTACTTTGTGATAGGGGCACATTGGTTTTGATGTACGTTGTTTATTTCCAACACTCCTTTCATGTTTAAAAAATTAACAATTTTGAATCAAACTGGATAAAATAAATAATTTAAAATAATATATTATCGGTTTCAATGCACCTGAAATGATTTATCATAATGATTACTGATGTAATCATTCCATGTTTAATTATTTATAATTTGTGGATAAGTAACTGGTTGGTGGGGATTTAATTTCCTCTCAATATATCTAAGTTGAAACTTAGAAAAAAGAGTCTAGAAGCCTCTATAGGATTTTTTAGTGATCATTAAGACATATTTCTTATTGAAATCATCCAAAATAAAACAAATCTACAAGGAATAATGAAAATTAAATCAAAATTTCATTATATAAATTTTTAGTAAAATAGAGAAAGTATATCATAACATTACCTTAATATATTCTCAAAGGGTTTTCTTCATCATATACTAGATATGGTTCCAAAAATCTGTATCAATTGGAAGATTCATTATCTTTATGATCCCAACATAAGTAATGAAAATTGAATTGTTTTGGTTAACATGTTGGTTGAGTTGATTCCATCCAACCTCAAATTTTATACCCTTCTTTCTTGCCTAGATTATTTTAGTCAACATGGTGATGAAATGTTTTTCTTGTTTTTTCATCAACATGTATTTGACCCCCCTAATAATTTTTATTTTTTATCATCAACTTCATGTTCTTTCTTGATATTTGTATCATAATCATGTGTAGGAATCATTTTCTTCATGAGTAGTCTTCCAAAAATCTTGAAGGCCAAATATGTTTATTAATTTTTGGATAAAACCCTTTTTTAATTGAGTTGAGGTAGAACCTTACATGACCTGTAGGAACAAGGAACTAGTCCCAATAAATGGGTTTTTATGTCTTAGAGATCAGACACTCAATATACATCCCATCCATAGATGTTTATGTTTTTCCTAATCTGAGCATCCAACCTGCAATGCAATTTAGTAATCAATCCCCATGCAGGACTTCAAGGGGCCTAGTAATGATGAAAAATCTATAGTTTATTAAACAAAAACTTGACTTGATCATTGAACTATCATTATTTTCATTAAAGGTTGATGGGATTTGGATCCTCTATCAAGAATCCAAATCCACTCTTTGTGGTCCCCTAAAATTTACAAGAAATTTTCTACATTGGGAAACCATGAAATGACTATGATATCCAAATTAAAGGGTCATCCTCAATTGAATATTCATCTGAAACTATAATTTTTTTAGTCTCTAGTAGGATAATGGGCCAATTCTTATTTTCAATATCTATGATATAAAATGCCTACACTTCTTGTGATTCCTTTATGAATAGCTCATACTTATACCCTTTAATGCTGACATTCATTTTCACAAAGCCCATTTCATCCACTTTCACTACACTCCTATTGTAAACCAATTTAAAATAGTAAATTGTACTTGAAATATTTTATAATAAAAGCCATATATTTGTTCTATGATACTAAAATATGTCATATTTTCATAAATTGGATTTTTATCCTTGGAACCAGATATATGCATCGCTTCCTCGACAAGAGTAACTCCCATATTTTTCATCATTAGGTGGTTAACGTGTTATTTTGTATATAATGTATAACCATTAATTACAAATTATGTGTAAGATATAACATTTTCATTTGTTCCCATTGATAACCATCGAAGTCATTCTAAAATTGAATTCATATTTTCAGATATCTCCTTATAAAGATGATCTTAGAACCATCCTATAAAATATTGATTATGTGTATTTGATATCCATCATCCATCCATTAGTGAATTCAATGGTATAATAATTTCTTTGTAGAATTTAATGTATGGATCAACATCTTTACTATTATGTAAAATGCAAAGGTGAGATTTTTCCTAATTTATGATGGTAATTGTTTTAAAATATATTATAGAAATCCATTTGTGCATAGAGAATCCATTAAAATGAGATTTTAGGAGACATATACTATCAATATATAATAAGTAATTGGTATAAATTTTAATAGATTCTTCAAAAATATATCATTATGCAATACTATCTTATGGACTTCTTCGATTCAGGAAATATCCTTTCAAAATATTTATATATATTATAGTGGGGTACATCCATCTATAATGGATATGACCACATAATCGAACCTCTCCGAAAACGTGAACCATTAGGTAGATCATTATATCAATGGATGATGGTGGAAAGAACATATCTAATTCATATAATATGACAAAAACCTTCTTATTCATGATTGGAAACTTTTTTGGATCTATAAATTTACTATGTATTTCTTTTAAAAGGAATAATATCCTAGTCAATGTATGTCATAAATTTTTAGGTATAATGAAACATAAATTTACGGGCATCAAATCTTTCATAAAAATATGAAAACCATGTTTTTAGTATCAATAACTTCAAATTAATAACTGAAACAAAATTATTGATATATTATGAATACCCCTCTAGAAATTTTACACAACTAACTAAAATGAAAATTTTCAAATTTTCATGTCTAGATAAAGTGTAAGCTGTTAGAGGAAGAAAATCCCACCTTTTACCCTTCACCGATTCCACTCTTCCCTTATCCCCATGTCAATCATGTCCATCCTAGGATTTATTCCATATTTTTGTAGTATAATTTTTTAACATTCCAATAACACTGTAAAATAATTTTTTTTCTACATTCATGACATCAAGTGAATGTCTCATGCCCAAAAAGTTCAAGTATGGTAATTTAATGAAAATTTATATCTTTTTCCAACCTTATTTTGATAGCCTTTTCCAAAATACTTTTCCCAAAATAGTTTCAATATATTTTACTTTATCAAATATTTGATCACTCATTAGTGGAGTCTGTTTTGTACCTTGTTCGGTATTACCATCAAATGTCATCATCCGAGATCAGTATTTAGGACATCAAGGTAAAAAATTGCTGATGTCTTAAAAAATAGTCTTCGAGGAATGTTTCAACTGAACTGAGTGTGTACATTCTTCCCAAATGGGACACCTCAACATTCCTTTAATGAAATAGATTGAAAATGTTTCATAAGTAGGAAATTGATTTATCATCCCTTACAATATGTACCCCAACATTAATTCTTCACTTTTATGAGAATAATCCATTATAAAAAAACATCCCAGATCAATTTTAGATCTTTGATTAATGGAGCCAAATAGACATCAATATCAAAACTAGATTGTTTGGGTCTATATATAGGTAATTAAAATATAATGTATTTGTGTTTCATGTATAACCATGGTGGAGAATTATAATTTACCAACATAATTAGCCATTCACTATGATTACAACTCTATAAACCAAAAGTATTTATTCCATAATTTGATAACCCAATATGGAAGTTTCTCATCTCATTTCGAAATTCAAGATACTCATAATCAATTTTATTCTTCTGAGGAGCATCTTCTGGATGACATAGTTTCCCATATTTAATTATTGGATCTTTATTCCATGTTAATTTTCTTTTGGATTCCCAACATCTACATAGTCTTTTAAATAATGTAATGATATAAAATTAATATAAAATTTTTGAATGGTTTGATTCATCTTTTTATATCAATTCACACCACACTTAGTACATTTTATGAGTGATTCATGGTCCTTTAAAAACAATATGAAATTATTTGGACAAGAAGGACTTTTTTAGATATCATACCCATTGAAAATAGTATTCGTTTAGTATCTTATGTTCGATAGGGAAGTTCATTTTCTTCAAGAAATATATTATTCAGGAGACCAAGTAGATCCATAAAGCTGGTGTTGTGCCATTCGCCGCTAGATTTCAAATTATATAACAGAAATACAACTAAAAATGTAGTGTATTTAGTATAATTGGTATACAATGGTCTCTTAGAAAAGTTATTTAATATATGAAAAAACATTGGATAATTATGAAGGTCATATTAAATTTCCATTTTCATTTCTCCAATACAATCTCTATCATCATTTACTTTAGTATTCATATCAAATGATCCATAAACTGCAGTATCACCACAATTTGTATTTATGTTTAGTTTTTTCCAATGTTTAATTCAGTATTTATAGCTTTGATATATTCCATGGAAAATAAAATGTTCTTCCAACTCTTATAAACTAATTTATATTGAATAAAAATAACGTAAACTTGGACAAATGATTTGAGAAGGGTTATATGCATGCTATTTTGGAAACTTGTTTAACTATTTAACTCCATATCCACACTCTTTTTTAATATGATTTCCATGCATCCATTTTTGATTCATATTCATCCTATTAAGTTAAAAAAATTCATTTTGTACAAGAAATAAATAAATACACATAGTATTTTCATAATCAAAGGATAAAGTTATAAAAAATTATGATAAAGGGAACCCAACATTTAAATGTTATTAGTTATGATTTCTTGAAATCTATCATTTTTCACAAGTTTGAAATGGAATAAAAACCTATGGTAAACATGTGGATTTTGTTCCAGCTTCTTGATTTGATTTTGTTTAGGATAAAAAGGTTGCATTATATATCTTTGTAGAAAAATTTATTTATTATTGGATGACATAATTCACTTGGAAATTCCTATTCTTAATTTTTATTTAAATATGACTTGGATTTATAAATTTGTGTAAATATATCATTCCTCAGAACATAGAATGTCATGTAATCACCAGATTTTAACAAAGGGTCAAGGATCTAGGAATTTCATAAAACAAATGGATGAAACTGTTAAAGACAATAGAATTGAAGTTGGATTCCATATTACTATCTTTTTCAATATATTATTCTAGACCATGTATTATAAGAATACCTAAAAATATATTTATACCATAACACACTAATGAACACCTATTTAAAAAATCGTAGATTTATCATTCTTAGGTATATCTCACACATCCTACAATATACATGGCCTCTATTAAATTTCATTAAAACACCACAAATACTTTCCATTAATAAACATTCCAAAAAATTCTGTTAGCATGGATTTCACACCATTGAGATCCAAAACATTCTGATTCCACCTATAATAATAACACAAATCACTATAATATATCCGCCACATCTGGTAGAAAAACCATCATAGGTATATCCGAAAGAGTATACTCATTCTTAATAAAATCCATACCAAAATATGGTTATGGGAGATTGTAATAAATGTTATAATATTCTTTCACAATATTCTAATCATGTATGTGTCTGAGATAAATGTGGTTTGAATTAGTAATTTTAATGGGTGAAACTAAAACCATTCCAAATTATACACAATAGATCAAAATAATAATAATATTGTGTACGTGGATTAATCAAAATAAATAATGTAAACTAACCATGCATTTTTTCCAACAGACTATGAATCTATTTTAAATACTTAGTTGATTACCAAATTTCATAATTATAAATTTAAACATTTCTGAGACACTTTACACACTGAAACCCACATATTAGAGGTGTGATTTAGCTTCTAGAAACATATTTTACTGAGTTTTAATCATTCGATCTATTGCTTATTTATAATGCGTCTTAAAATTCATGGGAATTTAGCAACTAAATATTCTATTTTCATAATTCATGAGAAAAATAAATCAAACCCATACCCAATATGCCTATTTAAGCATATTAAACAGGGTCTAAAATTGAATTATTAGTTTTAAATCCATACAAAACTTGAACCAATCTATACCCTTAAAACAACATTTAACTAATTTAATATAAGCAATTCAATACTACTTTCGAAAAACCAAAATCATTATAACTCAAAGATTCATCATACATAGTAGAAATAATTACCAAAACCAAACACTTTCATAATGAATGAAATCATAACTGAAAACATTTTCATATAACCAAGAAAATCACAACCTAATTATATTAACCTAAAATAAAAGGTGTTTGAAATTATAATACCATAAAATGATTTTTTAAAAAATATCTAATAACACAAACAAGACATTACACCTAAAATCGGTCAAGAACAATTAAATTTATTTATTAAAATATAATGAATATAATTTATTTCAAAGAATACCTTTGAAACCAAAGAAACAAATAATTTTTTAGCATCAAAAGCCTTAAAACTTTTTTATTCTAAATAATACTCTTGAAACAAGAAATACAACCATAAATTTAATTTATAAACACTTGAAAACAGATTCAAATATTCCATTAGATAAAAAATTATTTATATATGAAAATAATAATCTATTTATTATATGAAAATGAGACTTTATTCAATAATAATTACTTTTAATCACTTTAAAAATCCAATTTATAATTTTACTCAAGCAATAACCAACTTTAACTCTTTCTTTAAAACATTTCATTGCATATGAATCATTTAATAAAGAATTTAAGTTTCCTTTATACTACAAAATAACAATTTTCAAAATCACTGTACTTTTAAATAATAAAAATTAGATATGTACATGACAACTATAAATATTCATTAATTAAACACTTAAAAAATTTAAAAGAAAAAAACATGAGAATGAGTTAAACATTTCAATTATAATAGGTATAATACACATTAATAGAAAAATTCTGAATTCAAAATTATTAAAGTAATTAACATATATAAATAACACTTTAGATTATACCCAAAACCCTTTTCCTTATATTTATTATGATATATTTCCTGATTATAAATCCTATATTATCAAACACATCCCCTAAGAAAACCATCATCAATAAAAACTCCAACTCATTCAAACTAAATATCACTCAAATGTTTTAGATAAACTTCATAAAGAACCTTAACAAATTATTGGAATTAAAAAATTCATCATTGTAATAAATTAAATGGAAAAAATTGAGTTTTCATTCAAATACATATTTTTTAAAATTTAAAAACATTTATTCAAAACACATACTCTGAATATGTAGATGCCTAAAAAAATATTAAATGAAATGTAATGAAATCAATCCCAATTTTTTTTTGAAATGACACAAGTTATTATATAGTTAAAGACACTTTAAATAAAAACACACAAAATACATTGAAACCAATAAATGTAGAGAGAACCCATAAAATCTCAACTAATTACCTATAATAATACCAATCAAATTAATTATGTAAAATATAATTTTAAATGATACAAAAAAACTATAAAATAAAGAATCAAACACTCACTAATTAGGTTTTCATTGTAGCTAAACATTTAACCAAGGTTATGTTGTTGTTCAATGATATTCAAATTGATAAATGTGTTGTTCAAAATATAAATGAAAATAATCCAATAAATTCAAATCATATAATTTGTTTTCTAGTGTATCATAAGAAAAAATAATGAAATAAGTTTCAATTTATTCTATTTAAAACCTCATGTTTTGAAATCACTTTTATAGATACAAATTCAACCCAATATTATCAAATTTAAAAATAATAAAGCCCAAAACATAATTTTTTCTTATTTTAAATAAAATTTCAAAACATTAAGTCGATCATAAAAAATTCATAATATAGTGAAAATTAAATTCTTTAATATCAAAATATTTCAATGGAATCATTAAAATTTCTCATTTTATTTTAAATCATGATAATCTCATTCTTTACTTTTTTGGGAAAAAAACATCCATGTAGATGTTTAGATCTAAAATTTTTAAAAACAATTATTTTAAGATAATTCATTAAATAATTACATCTAGATAAATTAATCTATAAATTAATTAATAAATCAATTAATCACCATGAATATCATCAAATAAATAAAAAACATATCAAAAAAATCAAGAAATATTTCAATAAATCAGATTATAAATGATAACCGTTAATGAAAACAATAAATAATAATAAGGGGTATCTAATGAATTAAGATAATCAAGAATAAAACCTCCAACAAGTTCAAGAGAGTAGAATGTTTATTATCCAATTTCCAGTAATGGGGGAACTACCCCTATTTATAAGTCAGTCACCTCACTTAGACCTATATGTGTGGCTCACTCGACAAAGTCAATGTGACCCACTCATACTAGCCAACATGGACAACCCCAAACACCTCAGTAAGCATAATGTGGATTATCCAATTTCCACATGAGGTGAAAGAGTGACCTCAAAATATGACCCTCGTTGTTCTACTCAGATCATATTTAGAGGAAAAATCACACTAGAATTTTCATGTTAGAGAGAACAGTAGAGATCCTTGATACTCAGAGAGTTCAGTTCACACCGCAATTGAGTTTATAGTATGAAGAGAGATTATAGTCGACACTAATAAATGGGAGAGGAGGAGAAAAAACAGTATATCTTTTATTTGAGAGTATATTCATCCAAGAGAAGATTGAGGGGGAGCTACATCAGAGATGAACATTCACAAGATCTTGAACGATGCGCCAGAAATAGGTTTGGTTAGGGTTATTTTAAAATGATTGCGGATGGTTTTATCATTGCTTCCAAAAAAGAACAGATAAAGAGGGGTTTTATCAGCACTAAAATAATAAGTGCTGATAAAGAGGGGTTTTATTAGTGCTAAAATAATAAGAACTAATAAAAAACTTCTTTACCAGCACTAAAAAAGCACTGATAAAGACCTATATAATTAATTTTAATAATATAATTAAGAAATTTAATTGTGTATAATTATAAATAAATAAATAAATATAAATGTATATTTTTATAAATATTTTAAAATAATTGTATATATGTATTTATAAATATAATTAGAGATATGTATTTATAATTAAAATTATAAATAAATATAATTGTAAATATAGATATAAATATTTTTATATAATTATAAATATATTTATATCAATATATATTTAACAAATAAATTTAAATATATTAAATATATTCATAATTCAAATATATTTATTATAATTTCATAATTATTTAAATATATAATTATAAAAAAAATATATCATTATATATATCTTTATAATTATATATATTTATATAATTATATATATTTAATAAATAAATATAAATATAAATATAAATATAAATATAAATGTAAATATAGTAAATATATTTATTATTTAAATATATTCATTATAATTTTATAATTATATAAATATATAATTAATTATTTATAATTCTATAAATATTTTTTTAAAAAATATATTTATTTATGGTTAATTATAAATATATAATTTTATAAATATAACAAATATATATGTATAAATATATTTATTTATAATATTTAATTAAAAATATATTTTCTAGAAATATTTATTTATAAATATATTTTTAACATTATTAATAAAAATATAATCTTAAATGCATGATTGTTAAAAATGAGTGAAATTGAATAATTAAAAATGAGTAGACTTTAATAATATTGAAAAATAGATAAGTTTTATAAATTATACAACTTATTAGAAAATTAATTATGGATATATATTGAAATGAAGATGATACATATTAAAAATATTAAATCATAGTAAATAAATAAGTATAAATAAATATTAGAACATTATTAAATTTAAAAAAATAAAAAATAAAAAATAAAAAAATAAAAAAAATAATACTAACTGAAATAACATTTAAAATAAATAATTAAAATTTACTGATTAAAAATATAATATATTAAATATATTATGTAACTAAATGAAATTATAAAATTATTATTAAAATTTGAATAAATTACATAAATTTTAGGTGTCTCTGTTTCTATGTAAGATTTTTTTAATTATGTAAGTACTTATACATGTGAAATCAATGTGTATATATATTTTTACAAGTTTGATATATGCTAAATTGAATAATGAAATTATATAATATGTATCATATATTAACAAAATAAACAATAACAAGAATGAACAAATTTTAAAAATGAATAACCCTCATTAATTATATTGATAAATTTAAAAAATAAAATATTTATATTTGTATATGTTAAAATAGAAATGAATACATATTAATTATATAAATTACAACCATATTAAAATCATTAAATGGTAATTAACAAACATGTATAAATAAATATTAAGAAATGGATACAATTGAAATAATATTGAACAATTAAAAATTAAAAATGAATAAATTTCAAAAAATATTAAATATATTAATGAATAATTATGGATAAAAAAAATTAAAAATGCATAAATTACAAAAATAATAAAATAATAAATATTTAAAATATATAAATTATAAAAAAATGTAAGCACACACCTAACATTATCAAGGACTAAATTTTATTAAATGAATACATGATAAAAGTAAGTGAAATTATATATATATATATAATTAAATAATTAATATAATGTTTTTAATTAATAAAAATGAATAAAATTATTATAAAAGGAGTAAATTTAATAAATATATATAGAAATAAATATTATATGAATTAATTAATTAGTATATTAAGTATTTATTTAGTATATAACAATAAATATTATATTAATTATTTATTTAGTAAATTAAGTATTTAATAATTTTATTTATTTTTATTAACTATGAACATTATATTAATTATTTAATTATATATATATATAATAAATATATAATTTATTACTATATATATTTATATAATAAATTTAATTAATATAATTATAAAACATTTGGGGGTTGGCCCGGTCTAGTTTGGGAACCCGCATGAATATATTTTTAAACAAAAATGATTATATATTAATTTTGTAAATTAAAACTATATTAAAAACATTAAATTATTAAAATGTTTATTAAAAATTGTATTAATGAAATGTTTATTAATAAAAATGAATAAATCTAATATATATATATATACAAGAATAAATAGTATATTAATTATTGAATTATTATATTAAGTATTTAACATATTTATTCATTCAGTACTATAGATAAACCCTTTAACAATACACAAAATGGGCTTTAACATTTCAGAAAAAGTGTCGTTGTCCTCAGTGCTATTAAAGGAGGGTCCCCTTTATCAGTAAAAAAAAGGCTCATAATGGCCCCACTTTATCAGTGCCAGAAATTGTGTTGATAAAGGCAAACCTGCTGCAATGTGTTATTTGAATAATAGTACACTACATCCCATACACTTGTAACCTCTATGAAGATAGAAATGTATGAAAATATATAATTTAATTGAAATAAAATTTAAATTGAAAATACAAAAAAACACTATATACATTTCTAAAAATGTTTTTATGATTAAATTTACAATTAATGTCCAAATACATTTAAAAATTGTAATGTTTCATTATCTTTGGCACCTATAACCCCCTCTCAAAAAAGCACGACTGTGGTTTCAGTTTCTAAAAAAACCACCGCAACCCGAGAAAAATAATACACCTATATATATAAAAATATTATTTTAGTAATACTACAATGAAATAAATTGAAGATAAATATGAAAAAATACATTAAGAAAATGTCAATTTTAAATAAAAATGTCCCACTTGGAGTTTTACCGGTTATACCGTGCATCATATAGAGGTGTGGTTGATTCTTACACATAAGAAATGACTTATAGATCATTTTCTAAAAGTATCAAACCAATATGAATGCGTTTTCTCTATTTTAAGTATGATTCTCATTCTTTTTACTAAAATTAGTTTCAATTTTAAATAAAAAGACACACATTGAGTTATACCGGACACACCATGCATCAGATTGAGGTGTGGATGATTCCCACACATCAAAAATTACATATGGATAATTTTCCTAATGTATAAAAACAATCCAAATGAATTTTTATAGTTTTGAGTATGCCACATATGTTTTTTTTACTGAAATGTCATTTCAAATTAGAAATACACACTTTGAGACATACCAATCACATCATGTTTCGGTTTGATGGGAGACTACTTTATATATGTCCTAAAAGACTTATGAATTGTTATCCTAAATTATCAAGATAATCAGAGAAAATTTTCATGGTTTTTAGTGAGTGACACATGTTTTGAACTAAAATATCAAGTTTAACCTGATAATGAATACTTTTCATACCAGTCACATCGTGTGTCAGATTGAGGTGAATTTGATTCCTACACATAAAAATGACGTATGGATATTTTTCCAACTTCATAAAAATAATCAAAATTCATTTTCTCAGTTTTCGATTTGTTACTTGTTCGTCTTTCTAAAATTAATTCCACTTTTAAATAAAAAGACACACTTAATGTTCTATCAGTCACACCATATGCCCGATTGTGGTGAGATTGATTCCTACACATCACAAATTACTTATGGATTGTATTATAAAGTATTAAAACAATATTAATATATTTTTTTAAATATACCACTTGTTATTTTTATTAAAATCAATGTAAATTCTAAATAAAAAGACACACTTAGAGTTATAAGGGTCGCACTATGTGTCAGATTGATGTAGGGTTGATTCCTATACTTCAAAAATAACTTATGGATCATTTTACTAAAGCATCAATACAATATGAATGTGTTTTTTCAGTTTTTGAGTTTGTAAGTTATTCTTTTTACAAAAACTAATTTCAATTTTAAATAAAAAGACACACTTGGAGTTATATCGGTCACACTGTATATCAGATTGTGGTACATATGATTTCTAAATGTTAAAAATTTATTATGATTAATTTTACGAAAGTATCAATGAAGTCCCAATTATTTTTCTTTGTTTGAGTATGTCGCTTGTGTTTTTTTATAAAACTTCATTTCAGACTATAAAAACACACTTTGAGTCATAATGGTCACATTGTGTGTCGGTTTGATGTGAAACTACTTCATACATGTCAAAAATGACTTATGAATTAGTTTAGTAAATTATTCTGAAAATCAAAGAATGTTTTCTTGGTTTTTAGTGAGTGAAACAGGTTTTATACTAAAATGTTAATTTAAAGTTGATAATAGATACTTTGATTCATACTAGGGACACCATACATTGGCTTGAGGTGTGGTTTAATATTACACCTATAAAATGTCTTTTAGATAATTTTTCTAAAGTATCCAAACAATCTAAATGTGTTATCTTAGTCTTTAGTATGTGACATTTCATTTTTATTAAAATTAATATCAATTTTAAATAAGAGGACATGCTTAGAGTCATACAAGTCACACCGTGCCTCAGATTTAGGTGTTGTGGATTCCTACATGTCACAAATGACTTATGAATCATTTTAATAAAGTGTAAAAATAATATTAATTCATTTTATTATACTTGAGTATCTCCCTTTTCCTCTTTATTAGAATTAATTTCAATTTAAAATAAAAGGATACATTTAGATTCATATTGGTCAAACCATGCATTATATTGAGGTGGTATTGATTCTTACACATCAAAAATTACTTATGGATAATTTAAATAAATTATCAATACAATCCAAATGTTTTTCTTTGTTTTTTGTATGTTACTTGTTCTTTTTACTAAAATTAATGTCAATTTTAAATAAAAAGACACACTTGGAGTTATATCATCCACATCATGTGTCATATTGAGGTGAGTTTGATTTATACACATCACAAATGACTTATGGACCATTGTACTAAAGTATAAAAACAATATAAATTTGTTTTCTTTGTTTTTAGTATTTCACTTCTTCTTTTGACTAAAATTAATGTAAATTTTAAATGAAAAGACACATTTTTAGTTATACCAGTGAAATCTTGCATCAGATTGATGTGAAGTTGATTACAACACATCAAAAAAGACTTATAAATTCTTGTTCTAAAGTATAAATACAATCTAAATGCATCTTATCGGTTTTCCATATGTCACTTGTTATTTTAATTAAAATTAATGTCAATTTAAAATAAAAAGTCACACTTGGATTATACCGGTCTCACCATGCATCAAATTTAGGTTATTTTGATTCTAACATGTAAAAAATGACTTATGTACTATTTTCATAAAGTATCAAAAAAATTAAAATTCATTTGCTCATTTTTTAGTACAGGACTTGTTCTTTTTACGAAAATTAATGACAATTTTAAATTAAAAGACACACTTGGAGTTATACTGGTCACATAGTGCATTATATTGAGGTTTGATTGATTCCTACATGCCAAAAATGACATGTGGATCATTTTACCAAAGTATAAAAATAATAAAAATGTGGTGGATCAGTTTTAAGTTTGTCACTTATTAATTTTACTAAAATTAATGTCAATTTTAAATAGAAAGACACACTTAGAGTCTCATCAGTCACACTATGTGTCATATTGAGGTAAAATTGATTCTTACTTGCCAAAAAAGACTTATTTATCATTTTTATAATGTATCAAAAGAATATGAATTAATTTTATTGGTTTCCAGTATGCCACTTGTTATTTTTACTAAAATTGATTTTAATTTTAAATTAAGACACATTTAGAGTCATACCATCTATATCGTGCATTATATTGAGGTGTGAATAATTCCTGCACATCAAAAATGACATATATATTGGTGTCCAAAAGTATCAAGAAAATCTTAATGAATTTTCTTAGTTTTGAGCATGTGATGTGTGTTTTGAACTGAACTTTAAATTATAAACAAAAAATATATAGTTTGAGTTATACCAAGCACACTATGTATCGTATTGAGGTCAAGATGATTCGTATGTGATATTTTTTCTTTCAACTATCTAAAAAATTATAGAAAATAAAGAACATGTTCTTTTCTGATGGAAGAGGAAACCCCATACTTCTAGAAATGTATTCTCCCTGAAACACATCACATTTTAGGAAATGTGGGATTTCTTCTTCCATCAGATAAGATAATGTCCATTCTTTTCTAGATTTTTTCATATAGTTGAATGAAAAATATGACTTCAAAAAGGATATGTGAGAAAAACTAAATAAGTATTATATAAAAATGATACGTAAATTAACATACAAATAGTAGATAAAATGATGAAAAATCCATTAAATAAGTTGTAGGAATTCACTTTTTCATGATGGTTATATGCATTCTTAACTAATTTTTTTTCCTTATTATCATTGTTGCAACCTCAAAGTCCAATATCATATGATCATGAGTAGCTTTAAACCCTTCTAACTTGAGAAAAATAATCCACCTATATAAAAAAACATTTTTGTGTTAGAAATACTATAAATAAAAAAATAAAATATAAATATAAACATTAAATTAATTAAAAGTATGTTTAAATTGAAACCATTAAATTTGAGTCAAACTAGGTTCACTATGTATCAGATTGAGTGCATGATCATAGTATATGAGTGAATCATCCTTGTTTAAAAAGTCATTTATTTATGATCTCCATGAAAATTATAAAAATAATTATCAAATATAAATGAAGAGTATATTTACTAAAACAATTAGTTAAAATTATGATAAAATCAAGTAAATTAGAAGTAGGAAGTCCTATCTTCATGATATATGTTTATATTCTGAAACCAAGTATGCTGACCACTCAGTTATAAACAAATCTATTTTATCTTTGAAATTGATGTTTTTTGACAGTGATGGTAGTACTGGAAAAATATAAATACAAAAAGGATTGATAAATATTTTAAATTAAAGAGTAATTAACATTAAAAATACCTCTTTAGGTATTCTAGTTTATTGAGGGTATATGATATCTCTCATAAATTTAAGAACATGATAACCACAATATATTAAATTTGTTTGTTTCGAACACTCTATAAAAACTGAGAAAAATAAGTAATTAGTTTTGATATATGTTTGGATAGTGAAATCTTATTATATATACTTAGATACTTATCCACTTGTAGAAGTCGATGGGATCTTTGTTCACATGGGCTATCCTCATTCCATGATTTTCATGATATTTAAACTCCACCATATCATAATAGAATTTTCATTAAAACATAATATAAAATATATAACGTTAATTTTAGTTATAAAATGTTGGACATAGTATATTAAAAATTGAAAAACCTCATCATCTGTGGTTGGTTTGTTGGGTATCCATACAATGAATCTAGAAAATAAATCTTTGTAGTTTTCAAATTTACCATAATGAGTACCCAATGTTTCCTAAAAAAAGTAATAAGTAATTAAAGGAATGGAAATATATTTGATATGATTAAATTGTAGTGTTTTATCCCCACATCGTTGCTATTAAGAAGATTCTATCATTTTTAATTTTTCTTTCAAACGATTTGGATAGTTTTCCACTATTTTATTATTTTTTTATTCACTTCTGTTTTGGTATGTAGAAGTGATGTGAGGAATAATGAGTCCATATTTAAGTTCATGAGGTAATCCCTTTTATTGGTAATCATATATATTCCTATAAACAATATGAATTTTATTTAGTCATAATCTACATAATAGATCATCTATTGTAAAAAAAAATCCTTAAAAAACACCTCATTTATAAATTTACAACTTAGACTCCTAGTCATTCATACGTGAGGATTTAATTTATATTCTCAAGAGAAATTTTGTCTATAATAGACTCTATGTACATTTGTTCTTAAAAATCAACTATGTGATTAACACCACTTTTTACCTTTATATCTACATGAACCTTAAATGTTTGTAAATGTAGATATTAAATGGGTGAGGTACATGTGTTTTCTAAAGGTATTTTTGATTGGTTGCTTCATCTTTTTGATGGTTTTGATTTGAACTTTTATTTCCCCACTTCCCTTTTTTCCATCTATAATAATATACACTGGTTTAAATTTTTTTTCATTAATTGTTAATGTTTTATCATGAAAAATAAATTGGAAATGAATACCTCATTGTTAACATTTTTTATACAAGATCTAATATCCATTTACAAATTGTTACAATAGCATTCCTGAATGTATAAATATTTTTTTCATCAATTGGAATAGTTAGCTCGATCCTTGGATCATGAGCTATGATAATCGACACTCTCACATGACATGTTGGATGTTTTATATTGTGTAGAGTGTCTTATTGGATATTGAATACAATATCTCTCATAAAAAGGCGATATGTGGGTGTTGATAGATATAAATTACATTTATTTTCACCCTATCAAATATTATTATAGGAAATGTATTAGTGTATTCCTAATTCACATTTCATAGAAAAAATTATGAGAATATTATTTTCCTCATCTAAGATAACTCTTTGAGGTTAATGGCTCACCTAAAATATAGTGGGGGTGGGGATCTTCATGCGATGGTTATTACTGAGTAGTTTCTTCTCTTTTATTACCCTCAAAAAATTTTCTAGAAAATAATATGGCCAATAAAATTTTAATTCAAGGGAAGATAATCCTGCTCGCATCTCTTCCATTTTTGAATATTTATCTCTCAATTTTTTTCTTTTCTAAAAAATGTTTGGGGGGTCACCCCAAAATCCAAACTTCTAATGTGGCTATACTTTTCTGGCCACCTCAAGGCCACTGATAATAGGTGTTACTAAATTACAATTGTTGATGGTTCCTCTGTCTAATTAAGATAGAAAATAATGGAAAATAATTAATAATTATTATTTAATTGTGATTTGAAGATTTTTTATTACTATTTCACACTTTTTGTAAAGACCCGTAAAATTCAAGGAAATTTGTTTCTTAATTTTCTTTGAAATTTTATAAGAACGCAGTTTTAGACGGAACTTGATTCTGAGGCCCGGTGTGCCCGGAATTATTTTCCGAAGTTTGGCTCAGGTACGTTCAGTAAATGAACGAGCGGGGTTTTCTAACTTTTGAACCGGTGCTCAGAATCGCATTCCGAGGGCACCGATGGAATCGCAGCGCCAGTTTTTGCTTAGAAACGCCTCTTCTTGAGTTGCGTTTGTGCGGGTGTGGTTTTTAGTTTTTGGACTTTAAGTTAAGAAATAAAATAATGTAATACGACAAACATTATTTTATTTCACATAAAACCGCTTAGAAGCCACTTCAAGCTTCTTAAGCTGAGTTGAAGCGGATAGGGTGGAACCGAAAATATCCTACCCTTTTAGTAGGATATTTGTGAGGTGGGGCCCGCACGAGCCCCACCATTTGTTTTCCCCTAAGTAACGCACCCACGAAAACCCCTTTTTAATGAAAGTCAACCGACGTGTTTTCTTAATTTCTTAACGCCCCTATTAATTGGGCGGTTAATTCGTTGCAATTAATTCTATGAATTAATTGTTCGTTACTTACCTTTGTTTTTCAAATTCTTTAGTTGATAATAAAAGAAGTTGAGGACTTATTTTATTATCTGGTTGTTGTGTTAAACCTTTGGAGAATCTCTAATGATCTTCATCCTCCTTCGCGAAGAACACGAAGAACATGAAGAACGCGAAGAACACTGGCCTCCGATGAAGGGCGACGAAGAATGCCAAACCCCCGGAGGTCAACGGCATGACACTGACGACTCTCCTCCCACGATGTTCTTCTGCGACGTTCCTTCTTCCGCGACAAATATTCGAACATACGTTCGAGATCATCGACGCGACGCCCTTCCGCGACGACGCGACGCCCTCCCGCGACGCAACGATCCTCTTGTTCCGCGACGGTCGATTCCGCGAAGAACTCTTGTCCGACAACAGCTACGAGGTAGGGGTTGTTTCTTAAAAATCATGGTGATTTTGATTGCTGGAAAATCATGGTTTGTTTCAAACCGCTAACGCAGTGGGTGCGGACCAATGAACAAGTCCGAACCCACCGCGTTTTTGCGTTCTTGGTGTGCGGGATGGCGGACGATGACAAACGGGGCTGCAAGGGCGTTTTGAAGGATATTCAGTGAAGAATGAGTCACGGGATGAGCTACGGCGCAGACGGAAATGAAAATGGACCACCGGAGCAACTCCGGTGGCCCGCGGAAGCTACCGTCGGCCGCCAGGAGGCGGCGGCGCCCGGCGCGCCGCTGGAAAAACCCGCCGCGGCTGAAGCCCTGGCGGTGATGGCCGGTTCTGCGGCCGCGCGGAACCGAGGGAACGAACGTGGAGGCCCGGCCGCATCTGGGTGACTCGGGCGGCCCCACGCGGGGGCCGCGGTTCTTCTCCGCGGGGGCAGCGCGCCTCCACCCTCAGCTCGGCCGAGCCGACCCGGCGGCCGGGCCGGTCGCGCCCAGGCCGGGCCGAGCCGCGCCGGCCGGGCCGGATCCAGCCAGGTCGACCCGGTTCGGGCCGACCCAGGGGGGGGGGGGGTCGGGCTGGGTCGGTCTGGGCCCAGACCCCCCCGGTTTCGGACCCTGTTCGGTCTTTTGCCCATATCTCGGGCTACAGACCTCCGATTGACGCACCGTCAGCGGAAACACGATTCTTGGATCGAGGTAGGTGTTTTGACTTATTATACTAAAGGTTTTCTAATACTTTGGTTTCGTCCGGGTTGGTTCGTACACAAAACCAACCGGGCCCTCGGAGCGGAAACGAGTATATCTTGAGCTCCGGACGTCCGATTGATGTGCCGTCGACTTTGGTGGATTCCTCTTAGTGAGAAGGACCTTTTGGCTTACTCCGCTCGAGGTTTGGACATAGTTGGAGTACAGTCGGGTTGGTTTTGACTTAAAAACCAACCGGGCCCCTGGGACGAAAAAACAAATATCTCTTAGGCCGGGCGTCCGATTGACGCGCCGTCTGTTGCGTTGAGTTCCTGTTGACGATACAGAACTTTTGGATACATCAAATTCGGACTTCATGTTAGTTGATGTATCGGCCTCTCGGCTCATGGAGCGGACCCTCCTCGGATGAGCTTGCTATGTGCGGGAACCCTAGAGCTGGCTGCGACTGCGACGACGACGACGACTGTGCAGAGATCCTCAGTGGATTCGACGACGATGACTATGCAGAGATCCTCAGTGGATTTGACGACGACGACTTCATCAATCAGCGATGCTACGTGGATCAGTGCTACAGATCCTATGTGGGTCTGATCCTATGTGGGTCCGCGCTCAGCGGTCCTGTGTGGGCCAGCGCCTACAGATCCTGTGTGGGTCCGATCCTTTGTGGGTCTTTTCGGGGGTTAGTTACCTATCGATCCTTTGTGGGTCAGATCCTTTGTGGGTCATTGCGGGGGTTAGTACCTATCGATCCTTTGTGAGTCCGACGACTTAGATGGATCAGTGATCATCTTTATCATCTTACGAAGAAGTATACCTGTGTGAGCTGAATTCCGTTTTGCTATCCTTTGTGGATTATGATTTGCTTTCCTTTGTGGATTGTGTTGAACTATCCTATGTAGATTATGGTTTTCTATCCTTTGTGGATTGTGTTGTTCTATCCTATGTGGATTACGTTTTTCTATCCTTTGTGGATTGTGTTGTGCCATCCTATGTGGATTATGTTTTTCATTCCTTTGTGGACTGAGATGGACATCCTTTGTGGATTGAGTTGTTTTTCCTATGTGGACTGAGTTGTACATCCTTTGTGGATTGAGTTGTGCTTTCCTTTGTGGACTGAGTCGTGATTCCTTTGTGGACGGTGTTGTGCTATCCTTTGTGGTCTGGGTTGTGCTTGGCCTCGGGAGCTGGGGGCGAACTGTAACAGATGACTTAGGTATATATAGGGGCATATCCCTAAGTGATGTTGTTGATACTTCGTGATTGTATCTTTCTTTTGTGGTTGATCCTTCGTGGATTTTGAGAGACCTTCGGGGGTCTCGAGGTCCCTACCGAGTAGCGTATACTCACCCCTGCACAGGCTATGCCCGCACTTCGTTGTGTTGGATGCAGACGATGGACAACACTGGTCGAGGCTGAGGCTTGTCGAGTGAGAGGGTACCCGGAGGAGGATCTCACGACGAGACGGTACCCGGAGGTGGACGTGATGATGAGACGGTACCCGGAGGAGGACCTCATGACGAGACGGTACCCGGAGGTGGACGTGACGGGGAGACGGTACCAGGAGGTGGACGTGACGACGAGACGGTACCCGGAGCTGAGGTGGCCATCTGTACCTACCCTTCAGGTAGGGACTCTGGAGGACGATCCAGGAGCAACTTGACACCTTCCTGCCGTTTTGTCTTTTTCATGTACTTTACAGTTGGTCTTGTATTTCCGGCCCCCTTTACTTTCAGCTTGCTTGTATTCATTTTTACTTAGTGTTTTACTTACGCTTGTACTCTGTGGTGTTTTGTTTACTTTTATAAAGGCAATGCCTTCCCAGTTATCAGGATTTATGCCTTTGGTGCTAGTCGCCTGCCCCTGGCCTATGGAAGGCGGGCTTGGGGTAGTCATGGCACGGGCCCCGAGGATGGGTCGTGACGGATTGGTATCAAAGGAGTTCGGTTCTACCGCAGAATCTAATCTTCCTTCTATGTGAAGCAATAGTGTTAAGCATATTGAGTGTGGTTATCAGTCCAGGGAGCCAAGTGTTGGTGCGGTGGCCGACGTATCCGTACACTGGGACCCTAACTTCTGATTTCCGACTTAATGCACGAAAACATTGATTGCATGTGTGTTACAAGTTTTGTTTTTGATTACTTTATGTCAGCTCACCAGGTATATAGTTCTGACCGTGGCGCACTTGTTTCTTTTTCAGGATGGCCCCACGATGGCAGCCAGCTAGGGTTCCGAGAGTGGAGCCTGACGACAGCCCACCGAGCGACGAGGCCTCGGTGCAGGGCCCTTTGACAGCAGAGGCACCGGCGTTACCTCTACCTGCCGAGCCTCCGATGGCACCATCCCCAGCCGCTGACGATGCATGTCGCCTTAGTGCACTGCACGAGTTTCAGCGTCAGCGACCGCCCAGGTTCCGTAGAGAGATGGATCCTCAGGCAGTAGAGGATTGGCTGGAGGTAGTGGTATGGGTTTTCAGGTTAGTGAGGACACCAGCGGACCTCATGGTGATCCTCTCAGCGAGCCTACTGCACGCGGCAGCAGGTATATGGGAGAGCTTGATGCTCTAGGTGCACGATGAGGCATATCTCCTCTAGATGGACTTTGAGAGACTCTTCCGCTTGGAGTTCGTCCCAGCCACCCTCTGTGCGGTGCGTATCCAAGAGCTTCTACAGCTGCGGCAGGGCAGCTTGACAGTCGCCCAGTACCCGGCGATATTTACCGATCTCTCGCGCTACTCGACAGACATGGTACACGACCCCTTCTTCTGGGCCCGGACCTTCGAGAAGGGTTTGAGATAGGAGATCAGGGCGTCGCTGATCTCCCTCAGCATACCTACACAGGAAGGGGTTCTGGAGAGAGCCCTTCTGATCAAGAGTTTTCTTTCTAAGCCTACTTCAGCAGCGAGACCCACCGCAGGGCGGCACGTAGCAGAGTCTTCTGCAGCAGGCAGTCGACGGATGACTCATGGGTCCAGGCAGAATAGACCCTCAGGCAAGCAGTGCTACGCATGCGGCGGGCATGGCCACATGGCTTGTGACTGCCCGACCTGCCATACTGAGGAGCATCAGACAATTGAGGGGACACCCAGGCAGAGGCAGAGGGTCGACCGTGGCAGTCCGCCGGGAGCAGGCGGACGAGGCAGAGGAGCTGGCCAAGCAGCAGGTGGTGGGAGATGCTTTGAGGCTCTACCACCACCACCACCAGGAGGTCCACCCCGACCGCAGGGAGTTGGTGGACATGGGGGAGCTCAGCTTTAGGCAGCTGAGGCCTTCGATCATAGAGCTTTGGGAGCCGGTGGACAAGAGCCGAACTAGTGGATACATCTTTTGTACTTCTAGTTCCTTGTTGCTGTTGTGTGGTGTCTTTGTATTATGAGCTGCAATAATAAAAGACACATACCTTTGTGGTGTTTTCCTTCCTGTCCTATTTTGTGTTGTTACTAAGAGGTTCCAGTTTAGACTGTTGACTTGACCCTCACTTGTGAGATACCTACTGGAGGAGACCCAGTTACCACACACTGATGCCGACAGTGTGACTCAACCTTTGTAGGCGAGAGTAATGGTTGGATCTGTTGGTAGTAGCGTCGAGGCCTTATGAAGTCATCCTTGGTATGGAATAGTATCATCCATGTCGGGATTGACTGTATTAGGAAAAGGAATTGGTTCATCCAGGGGATGAGAACAGGTTTCTCTTATCGGCAAAGAAGAAATCTTAGCAGCTCTTGTGGGACCAGAGATGGTCTAGGCCAGGACAGAAAAGGTCCAGGTCATCCAAGAGCGGATGAGGACAGCTCAGAACTAGCAGAAGTCTAATGCTGGTAGGAGGCGGAGGCCACTGGAGTTCGAGGATGGCGAACACGTTTCCCTACGGGTCTCACCTCGATGTGAGTTACAGAGATTTGGACGAGGCGGGGAGTTGTCTCCACGCTTCATCGGACCCTTCCAGGTCCTCAGCTGGATTGGCCAGGTGGCTTATCGCCTGGCTCTACCACCTCAGTTGCACTGGGTGCACGACGTCTTCCATGTATCTCAGCTGAGGAGATATGTGCACGACCCGACACAAATCTTTGACCATGGGGAGCTGGTCTTTGATGATGGGGCGACTTTTGCAGAGGTCCCAGTGGAGATCGAGGATCGACAGGAGCGGTTCCTACATGGATGATCGATTCCTCTAGTGTGCTTCAGATGGCAACTCGGGAACCTCTAGGAGAGCACTTGGGAGCGGGAGTGTAACGACCCGAGAAAACCATGTTTTGTTGGAAAGTTTGCTTTCCAATTTCACCCGTTAAGTGAACCAACAAGGTAATAATAATGAAATGCATCAAATGGATGAAAATTACTTTTATTCAAATAAGCAACCTCTCTGCTACAACATCCACTGACCAAACAAGAAGGTAAACTAACCGAAAATCCCAACTAAGAACCCGATTACAATAATGGGAAGACCGCTTAAAACCACTAAGAGCCCAAGAATGAGGTAGGGGTTTCGAACGTCCATCAAAAGGAACATGAGGATAGATGAAGCCACCGCAACCATGCTCAGCACCAAGGGGATCACACGAACCATCTTTCCTTTTCTCCTTCAGTCACTTGGAGTAAGGGACACCCCGAGACCAGACCCTTTTTATAAGCACCCCGATCTGACCGTTAAGCACCAACGGTTATAAATATAGCCATTGGCTCTCTCCTGTTTTGTTGCATTTTAAAGTTTTAATTTCCAATTATAACCGTTGAACTAAGAATTGAATGCCCCCGGCAGGTTCAAAAAGATTAAACATGATATCTGATGTAAATAAACAACAAATAAATAATAATAATGTAGCTGAATTTTTGGTTATATGAAAAGGATATATTTTTATATATATATATATATATATAATTCATAATGGTGGGAATAAATACTATCTTTCCACTTAAATAAAAATATTTTATTTAACTTAATTAAGCAAAGCTTTGTTTTATTGAAATCTTGTGGGGTTTTATTTTATTTTTTAGTCTGAATAAATATGTGCAAACCCTTGGAATATATTTGTATACATGAACATATTTGTTAAACTTCTAGAGTTGCATATAAATAAAGATGTTTATAAGTTAATTTTATCATTTTTGGAAATAATGTCAAAAATTATGGTTTCTTGTGTCGCGTAATTTCTACTTCAATACATATTTAATGATATAGTTATTCAATGTCCTCGCCTTCTTAAAAAAAGAGTTAAATAATTGATGTTTAAATAATAATAACCACATATAATTGATCAACAACGAATCTTGACCATTCTTAAAATAATAAAGTTTATATATAATTGAAGTATAAATAATAATAAAGTTTATAATAGGTATAAAAAAATAATTTCTTTCAAAAAAAAGGGAAATGCGGAAAAAGGGGGGGGAGACCTGTATTTCTTCCTCCCTATTTGCACCGCGTCACACCCCCCAGCCGTCCGATCTCCCCCAGCATATCATGGTCGTCCGATGTTTTTTTTAACCGCATCAACTCCAGCCGCTCGATCATGCCGCATCTAATCTCAGCCATTGTTTTTTTTCTCTTTATCTTTCCCCCACGTCGTGCATCTCTTCTTCCTCGCGCCGAACCAGCAGTACACAGATGCTGCGTTTTTTTCTCCTATCTTCTTCCCTTAGTCCAATGGGTGGACCCAGCGGCGCCCTCCTTTTTCCACGCGGCAGGTGCGCCTCGGCCTCGGGATGCCTGTCGTCTCCTTCATGCAGGGCGAGGAGTCTTGGTTTTAAGTCCCGGGTTGCACCGCGGGCGAGGGGTGGTTCTGCACCAGTTGTGAAGGGTTTTGCACCGAGCTCTCTTGTTTGCCGACCTCTGATCTGGCATCGCCCCACATCGTCACCCGTTTCCCTTCCTCCTATCCAAGATAAGGTAAGGGTCGAGCTCCATTTTTAAGTCTTTGTTTATGTTTCGGTTGATATGTATATATATATATATACGTGTTATATATATACGTGTATATATTCTGTATTTTACACCTTCAGTTCCTCTTGCCTCGGCTACTTCCCCTCTCCAAGCAAGGTAAGAATCATGTTTTAATATCGGTTGGGTTATGACAAGATTCAGTTTTATATAAATATGTATATATTTATATATACATGATATATATACGTTTCTGGTATGTGTGAACCTGGTGCGAACCCAGAATTTGAGATCTCTCTCAGCTTGAAGAACCGAATAGTGGGTAAAGGGGAAATCCTTCTCATCGTTTCCTACCCTTTTTTTATAAGATTTACATGTTTATATACAATTGTTATATAAATATGTATAGGAATATATGGGATCATATAAATCTGTTTTTACCTGTTTTACCTATTCCTAGAACCGATCTTGACAACCCCTTTGTGAGACCCTAAAATTTGGGGTAAGGGTTCGAAGGATCTGTTTTATTTTGGTGCGGGTTCTTGAATTTTTTACACCTTATGTTTATATATGTGTATATATTTATACATTTATATACACATATGTATAAGATGATATACACAAGTATACAACTTTTTAATGTTTATAACCCTGATCTTATTTTCCTTTTGCCTATAAAAAAAATAGAGAATTTGAGTAATTGAATGAATAGGTCAAATTATGCAAGTGAATAAAGTATATAGATTAGGTGTATTTATAATAATATGAACTTAGTGTTCATGTTTTGAAACTTTATTACAATATAGCATGATGAAGTTTATGGGTTGGTTGGATTTCAAAATCATTCTTGAAATTGAGAATTTTCATTTATCACTGCTCTGGATAAATCAGGATTTTTTCTTTGTGAAAATGGTTAGTATGGACCCCTTGAACTTTTACGAGTGCATACATGTATTCATAGGTATGTACTCATATTTATTTAAAGTGATAATAAAAGAGTTTAAACAATTACATACATGATTTCCCCAAGATGGACTTGATTATGCACATTGTAACCTCAACTGCCTGTATTAAACGCCTATGATATCCATTTATCATCATATGTGTAAGTTATGAGAGACCATGCTTTAATTGGGTATTATGATGTTTGGAATGTTAGGTGTTATGTTTATTTTCCTAAAATCCATGTTTTCAAATGTTAAGATAACTTTTATGTGCACAGAGCTTTAGCATGCATGTCATAATATTTTAATGATTAAACTGTCTTCATGAATACTTATGTGAAAATGGGGTTTAATTAAGAATGCATGAAACCCTATGATGAATGACCATGTCAAGATATGTGAGGGATGTATAAGACTTACATGTGACGGGTGTGCCCGGAATTATATAGCGCAACAAGAATGATGTGACGGGTGTGCCCGGAATTATACAGCGCTCCAATGCATTGGGTAAAGCAGGAGTATCATGAGACGATTATGTGCGACGGTCTTCGTAGTTAGCCTTGGCTTGAGCTAAGGAAACGGGGTGGGTAGTGAGCCTTGAACCGTTAAGTATGTTATACGGTCTTGACGAAAAGTCTTGACAAAGTCCAGTATTATACATTTACTCTGTATGTAATGATAAAGGTTAACCAGGGGTTAGTTCAACTAACATGACAACCCCTAGTTGAAAGCTCCCAAGATCATGAAAATGTACTTTATGTGACAAGAACTGTTTTTCATATGGTAAACTGTTAGATGATCTGTATTTTACTCATGAACCATGATATGCATGTTTTCCCAGCTTATCCAAATAATTATTTTAGAATTGAAGTAACCTTGTTTGAATATTATGTATTGTTTATTGTTCCTATGTTGCGCTCTTTGATCATGTTTATTTTAAATCTTAATTCATGTATGTGCTTCTTTATGCAAGTGGTTTTCAAAGAATGAAGGATTTCATGTTTTATGAAAAGATAATGTTTTGTTTTTAGCAAAGTGTTTTATTCTCTTCAAAAGGACTTCTTTGAGAAAGGATTTTCTAAAAATGTTTTAAAACCCCTTACTTGGCAGTTTTGCTCACCCTACATTTTCGTTTAAAAATTTTCAGGCATGGTTGGTACTAATGAAGTCAATCAGAAGAAGCTGGTTTCCCAGAATCCTGAGCCTCACGATCTTCTGTAGTAATGAGACATGATACATATTTTTTAATGATGTAATGTTAAGTATATCATGTCTCATTAAGCACCCTGGGTTTTGGGGGTCGCTACAGTTGGTATTAGAGGATAGGTTCAGGTAACTATGGAAAACCATGTGACATAAATGTATTACTAAGACTTATTAAATAAAAATGTTATAACTTTCAGATGGATGATGTACCTACCGAACTTTTTTCACTTCCCACTGAGGCTCTAGAGAACATTATATCTCTAGCTAGCCGTGAGAACTTTCTGAATTATGCCCAAATTCGCATGATGTGTAAGCACCTGTACGGCGTGTCAAACTCACCTAGGTGCTTAGTCTCCACCGGGGATTGGGGATGGATTATCTCCTAATGATGATGACCCAATTTCCCTCTTATGCACGTTGGGGAAGGTATCATGAAGGAATATTCCGAGTGTTTACAACTGGCGAGGAATTTGGAACAATGCTTGATAACCCTTTTCAAGAAGCTGCTGCTTCCGGAGACCTCCGAGCGGCTTACCTGTGCCAGATCTTGCACTATGGCTTATGGGGCCAGTTAATGGACTTTGGAGTGTTGGAAAATGAGTCCACTCATGTGTCTCTTAGGCAAGAAGTGTATACCGATGTTTCCCAACTCCATACCCCCACGCGAAACTCAGGAGGCGTTATAAATGTTTCCATGAGTTTAGTCCTGTCTGTTCTTCCTGCGTGTGGTTTGAAGAGTTGGGAAGTTTTTCCACTCTTTGTGGCGTACGCCTTGTAAACTCAGACTTTTCCATGTAAAATTTTTCATAAATGGAATTTCCTTGTTTCCTTTCATGTCTTCACCTTATATATGTTGTTAAGAGTTTCCCTTCGATGTTTGTTTTCAAATGGCTGGTCAAACGAACTTCTCATCCCTACCCGATGAGCTAGTAGAAGTCATCTTGATCAGGGCATGCATGGTGGATTACCCATCATTTCTCCACCTGTGAGGGTCCTGCCAGCGGTTGCTCGATTTAGAAAATGGTCCAGAGATCCTTCGCTTATGTCAAGGGGATGATCGCGTCTTTCACCTCGTTTCCACGGCTCAACTCCCCTGCTACAGGAAAAGGGGAAGATACTTTGAGGGCTTGTTCCAGTGATTCACTCTGGCACAGAACTTTTCTGCCAGAGCATGCTTCCTCGTGGCTGCTCAGAATGGCCAAATCAGTACAACCTACATGTTCCAAGTCTTGGACCTTAGTCTCCTCAACCGCATCATCCCTCTCGACTACCTCGAGCATGATGTGGCCAAAAGAGTCATCAAGGAGTTTATCTACTCGGACATTTCCGAGCATTGCATCGCACGAGCCTCCCTTTGGAATCCCGTGTGCAGTACGCACAAACAAGAGTTCAAGGAGTACTGTTCGAGGTGCATCTGGGATAGGGAAACAGAAGAGTTGTGTGCCAACTTCGGTATCCTGTTAACTGAGCCAGATCCACCATTTAGGTAGTGTTCTATGTTTGGGGTTTCAGTTTTTCTTTTTTTATGATAGAATTGCGAGGGCGCAATTCTTTGAAGGGGGAAGTGATGTAACGACCCGAGAAAACCATGTTTTGTTGGCAAGTTTGCTTTCCAATGTCACCCGTTAAGTGAACCAACAAGGTAATAATAATGAAATGCATCAAATGGATGAAAATTCCTTTTATTCAAATAAGAAACCTCTCGGCTACAACATCCACTGACCAAAAAAGAAGGTAAACTAACCGAAAATCCCAACTAAGAACCCGATTACAATAATGGGAAGACCGCTTAAAACCACTAAGAGCCCGAGAATGCGGTATGGGTTTCGAACATCCATCATAAGGAACATGAGGACGGATGAAGCCACCGCAACCGTGCTCAGCACCAAGGGGATCACACGAACCATCTTTCCTTTTCTCCTTCGGTCACTTGGAGTAAGGGACACCCCGAGACCAGACCCTTTTTATAAGCACCCCGATCTAACCGTTAAGCACCAATGGTTATAAATATAGCCGTTGGCTCTCTCCTATTTTGTTGTCTTTTAAAGTTTTAATTTCCAATTATAACCGTTGAACTAACAATTGAATACCCCCGACAGGTTCAAAAAGATTAAGCATGATATCTGATGTAAAGAAACAACAAATAAATAATAATAATGTAGCTGAATTTTTGGTTATATGAAAAGGATATATTTATATATATATATATATAATTCAAAATGGTGGGAATAAATACGATCATTCCACTTAAATATAAATATTTAATTTAACTTAAGCAAGTAAAGCTTTGTTTTATTAAAATCTTGTGGGATTTTATTTTATTTTATAGTCTGAATAAATATGTGCAAACCCTTGGAATATATTTGTATACATGAACATATATGTTAAACTTACAGAGTTGCATATAAATAAAGATGTTTATAAGTTAATTTTATCATTTTTTTAAATAATTTCAAAAATTATGGTTTCTTGTGTCGCGTAATTTCTACTTCAATACATATTTAATGATATAGTTATTCAATGTCCTCACCTTCTTAAAAAAAGAGTTAAATAATTGTAGTTTAAATAATAATAACCACATATAATTGATCAACAACGAATCTTGACTATGCTTAAAATAATAAAGTTTATAAATAATTGAAGTATAAATAATAATAAATTTTATAATAGGTATAAAAAAAGAATTTCTTTCAAAAAAAAGGGAAACGCGGAAGGGGGGGGGGACCCGCGTTTCTTCCTCCCTATTTGCACCACGTCGCACCCCCCAGCCGTCCGATCTCCCCCAGCTTATCATGGTTCTCCGATGTTTTTTTTAACCGCATCAACTCCAGCCACCCGATCATGCCACGTCTAATCTCAGCCGTCGTTTTTTTTCTCTTTATATTTCCCCCACATCGCGTGTCTCTTCTTCCTCGCACCGAACCAGCAGTACACAACAGCTGCGTTTTTTTTCTCCTGTCTTCTTCCCTTAGTCCAACAGGTGGACCCGACGACGCCCTCCTTTTTCCACGCGGCAGGTGTACCTCGACCTCGGGATTCCTGTCATCTCCTTCACGCAGGGCGAGGAGTCTTGGTTTTAAGTCCCGGGTTGCACCGCGGGCAAGGGGTGGTTCTGCACCGGTAGTGAAGGGTTTTGCACCGAGCTCTCTTGTTTGCCGACCTCTGATCCGGCATCGCCCCGCATCGTCGCCCATTTCCTT
This sequence comes from Viscum album, assembly GCA_963277665.1. Classification (NCBI taxonomy): domain Eukaryota; kingdom Viridiplantae; phylum Streptophyta; class Magnoliopsida; order Santalales; family Viscaceae; genus Viscum; species Viscum album. The sequence goes on along the minus strand of OY728127.1, from coordinate 1,223,489,586 downwards.
TCCTCCAATCCATGCTAAGGTAAGGGTCGAGCTCCATTTTTAAGTCTTTGTTTAAGATTCGGTTGATATGTATATATATATACGTGTTTTATATATACGTGCATATCTTCTATATTTTACACCTTCGGTTCCTCTTGCCTCGGCTACTTCCCCTCTCCAAGCAAGGTAAGAATCATGTTTTAATATCGGTTGGGTTTTGACAAGATTCGGTTCTATATAAATATGTATATATTTATATATACATGATATATATACGTTTCTGGTATGTGTGAACCTGGTGTGAAACCAGAATTTGAGATCTCTCTCAGGTTGAAGAACCGAATAGTGGGTAAAGGGGAAATCCTTCCCATCGTTTCCTACCCTTTTTTATAATATTTACATGGTTATATAAACTTGTTATATAAATGTGTATAGGAATATATGGGATCATATAAACCTGTTTTGACCTGTTTTACCTATTCCTAGAACCGATCTTGACAACCCCTTTGTGAAACCCTAAAATTTGGGGTAAGGGTTCGAAGGATCTGTTTTATTTGGGTGTGGGTTCTTGCATTATTTACACCTTATGTTTATATATGTGTATATATTTATACATTTATATACACATATGTATAAGATGATATACGCAAGTATACAACTTTTTGATGTTTATAACCCTGATCTTATTTTCCTTTCGCCTATAAAAAAATGGAGATTTTGAGTAATTGAATGAATAGGTCAAATTATGCAAGTGAATAAAGTATATTGATTAGGTGTATTTACATTAATATCAACTTAGTGTCCATGTTTTGACACTTTATTACAATATAGCATGATGAAGTTTATGGGTTGGTTGGATTTCAAAATCATTCTTAAAATTGAGAATTTTCATTTATCACTGCTCTGGATAAATCAGGATTTTTGCTTTGTGAAAATGGTTAGTATAGACCCCTTGAACTTTTACAAGTGCATACATGTATTCATAGGTATGTACTCATGTTTATTTAAATTGCTAATAAAAGAGTTTACACAATTACATACATGATTTCCCCAAGATGGACTTGATTATGCACATTGTAACCTCAACTGCCTCTATTAAACGCCTATGATATCCATTTATCATCATATGTGTAAGTTATGAACGACCATGCTTTAATTGGGTATTATGATGTATAGAATGTTAAGTGTTATGTTTATTTTCCTAAAATCCATGTTTTCAAATGTTAAGATAACATTTATGTGTACGGAGCTTTAGCATGCTTGTCATAATGTTTTAATGATTAAACTATCTTCATGAATACGTATGTGAAAATGGGGTTTAATTAAGAATGCCTGAAACCCTATGATGAATGACCATGTCAAGATATGTGAGGGATGTATAGGACTTACATGTGACGGGTGCGCCCAGAATTATATAGCGCAACAAGAATGATGTGACGGGTGCACCCAGAATTATACAGCGCTCCAATGCATTGGGTAAAGCAGGAGTCTCATGAGATGATTATGTGCGATCGTCTTGGCAGTTAGCCTTGGCTTGAGCTAAGGAAACGGGGTGGGCATTGAGCCTTGACTCGTTATGTATGTTATACGGTCTTGACGAAAGGTCTTGACAAAGTCCAGTATTATACATTCCCTCTGCATGTAATGATAAAGGTTAACCAGGGGTTAGTTCAACTAACAGGACAACCCATAGTTGAAATCTCCCAAGATCATGAAAATGTACTTTATGTGACAAGAACTATTTTTCACTTGGTAAACTGTTAGATGATCTGCATTTTACTCATGAACCATGATACGCATGTTTTCCCAGCTTATCCATAGAATTCTTTTAGAATTGAAGTAACCTTGTTTGAATATTATGTATTGTTTATTGTTCCTATGTTGCACTCTCTGATCATGTTTACTTTAAAGCTTAATTCATGTACGTACTTCTTTATGCAAGTGGTTTTCAAAGAATGAAGGATTTCATGTTATAAGAAAAGATAATGTTTTGTTTTTAGCAAAGTGTTTTATTCTCTTCAAAAGGACTTCTTTGAGAATGGATTTTCTAAAAATGTTTTAAAACCCCTTACTGAGCATTTTTTCACACCCTACGTTTTCGTTTAAAATTTTTCAGGCATGGTTGGTACTAATGAAGTCAATCAGAAGCAGCTGGTTTCCCAGAATCCTGAGCCTCGCGATCTTCTGTAGTAATGAGACATGATACATATTTTGTAATGATGTAATGTTAAGTATATTGTAGAGACCCGAAGCTTATCGTACATGAACATTACATTACATTTGCGGAATACTTAGTACATAGCAAAAACACACACTAAAGGATCGTAATAGTTTAGTGTCTTTGGAAACTCGGAACGTAATCTTCTAATCGTGGTGAAAGTTCTTCAATATCTCCCATAAAGGTCATCCCTTTTTTTCTACCTAAAACCTTTCTTTATATCCTGGGGAAAAGAAAACATAAAAGGGTGAGCTCAAATGCTCAGTAAGGGTAAACAAAAGAAAAATCAATCACATCATATACATAGCTTTTGGAAATCTTAACCTGCAAAAGAGCTCATAATATCATAACATGGGATATATCATAGAAGTGAAATGTAATCCCAATAATCATAACTTAAAACATGAAACTTTGTGGCATACACACATAATCATAGAAAATCATTTCTTGTTAGTCAAGACTCATTGCCAAGACTATCTTAGTGGACAAAGTCCCTTTCTGAATCGAGTAACCCTCTTTTCAGTCCTGTTTCACTGAACCGGTATAACCTACCATTTAAGCCATGTCTATCTCATGAGATATAAAATCTTTACCCAATGCATTGGAGGGAGATATAGGTCCCACCCATCTCATAATGATACCATTATTATGTGTGCCACAAAATCATAAATCATACATCATTTCATAACCCATGTAATAAAAATGGGATTCTTAAAACAACATGACATCATAAAACCATTCATATAAGATAAAGGAATTCATAAACATAATTCCATCACAACATAGTCAAATCAATGTAAAAATATGGATAGAAACAGAACCCTTTATTATCTTAGATGGAAAATAATTTTGATAAAACACTTGAAATGAATTCTTGAGGAAAATATCCTTTCTTCTTCAAAATCAATTTCTTTTCACAAAACATCATGCAATTTTAAAATAAAGAGATTTTATTAAAAATAGTAATGAAATATTTTGGAGGAAGCTTCATTAAAATAAGGCTTTATAAAACCGTAAAAATCCGTTCATGCCGTTTAAGTTAAAAAAAACATTCTTCGTACTTTTGTCGGAAAAGTCAAAAAGTACCTCGTATGAAAAAGCGACAAAAGATTCCTTTCATATTCTTTACTAAAAACTCACCGAAGGGTAAAATTGGATTTAAAATATTGTAAGTGGATGGAAACAATATTACATATTGAGGGAACATGGATGTGGATGATAAAATACACCCCAGTAAATACTTACGAATAAACAATCTCGGATAAAAATGAGATTGTGATATTTCCCTTACCTTAGGTCCAATTTGCTTCGTATGTGTCCGAACCTCCTGTATAATGATTTAAATAATTTCATTGACTTATTACAGAATCATATTCATTGTTATGATATCATATATGGTTCACTTATGACATTATATTACCCGTTCTTTTGTAAATTCCATGTTAAAGAAGCGTTTTGGGTAAAATCGTTTCATTTATCGTAGGTGTTTTGACTTGTTGTTCTTGACATCATTATTACTTATATCATGATTTACTTACTTCTAGAATATAAAATATGATTTATATATCATATATATTCAGTATATATATAAATATAATAGATAGATAAATAAAATGAAAAACACCGTTCATGGAGACGGTAGTCCGTACGTACGCATGAACGCTGTTTTTCTTTCCTTATTGTCTTGAAATGGAAGTAAGTAGATGACATACATATGTATATATATACATAAATCCAGTAGCTTTATAATGTCATATATTTCATTATTATTTCTTATATATACATTATAATCATTCTTAAATGGTTAACATGGAGAATGAATCTCATCGCGTCGTGGAGACGATAGTCCATACGTACGCACGAGCGATGATATCATTTATATAAATATTGAATTGAATTGGAGTGGATTATACAATATATCAGAATCAATATGATGTTGTAATAACTATGTATAGTTATTCTTTACACCATTATACCCATCCATGTAAGGTGGTGGTGGAAAATAGATTACACCACGGCGTGGAGACGGTATTCCGTACGTACGCACGCGCGGTGATTTCTTTTTCCGTTGGATGGATAGATGGTGAAATAGGGTTGTTTCATACTTATAATAACATATCAGTATATGAGTGATACTGATGTTATTACTTCATAATGAAACAACCTAAGAAGAAGAAGTGGAAGAAGAAATAAAGATGAAAGAATTGGTAACGGTAATTACCTCTTCTTTGAAGTGCCTCTTTGAGACCTCCTCTTAGGGCACTAGAATTGGTCTTTGAGGAAGACCAGAACCTCTAGGATGTTTCTAGGGAAGTGGAGAAGGGATTTTTGCAGGGGTTGGCCGAGCTGGAGTGCTCAAATTGGTGTGAGGAGGAGGGGGAGGAGGTGTCCTTTTATAAGGGAGGAGAGGGGCACCTTAGGAATATCTCAAAATATTATTTTATATTAAAGTCAAAATTGGTTTATAATGGTTCCAAAGGGTCTTATTTCGAAGCTAAAGTGGGTATGGGTCGAAATACTATCAACCAATAAGATTTAGACAAGTTTAGGGTATTATTTTAACCTTATCAATTAGATTTAACTCTAAGTTAAATAATTTAACTTTTACCGTGTCTTTTTGTTTTCTTTCACTATATGGTTAATACACTTACTATAAAATGAAAAACGAACCCCAAATTGTTTATTATTAATATATATATCCTTATCTGAGTCATTTGGCCGAACCTTAGATTTTTAGGAATAAAATAACAATTAATAATATAATATTTGATTTAAAAACTATTTTGTGTCAATTTTGACACTATTTGATATATGATTTTTGTGAAAGTCATAACAGAATTATATGTTCGAACCAAGTTGATTAAATCAACAATAATATATCATAGTAACCTAGAAAATTAGTGGAATTCATAAAAAGTCTCAAATTATATTTCGTTTGGTGTTTATAACATCAATTATGTCAATATTTCATTAATAAGATAATTACTGCATCATCTTTGTGTCATAAATAAATTAACTTATTTGATGTCTAAAAATTACAAATAAAATACCATTATGTGTGAAATCTTTTTATCTTTCTAATGAATATTTAAAATCGAATTTATCTTATGTATAACCCTATATTAAAAATGTTTTAGTAAATAAACTTTGATTTTAACTCTTTTAACTCTTCTTTGAATTAAATAATAATAAATGTCCTAATCTAATCCAAGTGGACCTAAATGGTCATATTTTATTCCTAAGTTTGTTTTTGGTCGAATTACACTTGTACAATAGAATTAGGACATGTTTTAGGGTAATAATAATATCATATTTACCCTTAGTTACCCTATTTACTATTAACCGTGGTAAAAAAAAGTAAAAAGTTACTATTCACCAAAAATTATTTTCATCTCATTGAACCACATTTTAGTCCTTGATATTAACCGTGTCTGTCGGAATTTCGAAATTCCATTCACAGAAGCGGTAAAATTAAGTTTTATGAAAAATTCAGTTTTTAACCTACCACTTAGTGGTTTCACTATTCATCAAAAATTGAAAGTTTTCAGAAAAGTACCAAAATTTCACCCTAGGCTATAATTGATATTCCGAATTCAAAAATGATTTCTATTTTACAAAATTCCCAACATATAAGTTGCATTTTATAATTAATTTCCGTTGTCACAACAAATAGCGTGTTTTTAAGAGATAATAACTATCAAAAGATTGACACTTGTTTATAACTGGTTTAAATGTGAAATTACATCCAATGTACAACATTGTATTAAATTGTAAAAATATATTCTAAATATACTTTAAAACCACTCAAATTAATGATTTATCACTATTAATTATTTCGAAAAAAAGTTGTTTTTAATTATAATTTAGTAATTTTCACTATTCATCAGAATATGAAAGTTATCCGAAAAGTACCAAAATTTCACCTTAGGCTAAATTCGATACTACGAATCCAAAAATGAAGTCCATTTTGAGAGTTAAAATTTCTAAAATTTAAAAAGTGGTTATTACTATTCATAACGGCTAGTTTTAATAATATTTTAATAGCATATCATTGTTTTGTGAAACTCAGTATTACGTACCACACACGCTATCGAGGAAGGTTGCGATTGCGTGTAATGCAAGGAAAGTCAAGGATGCGTGTTGTGCAAGTTCCTTTTGGTGTAGCGTACAACACAAGACATTAGTGAAATAAAAAAGAATATTTTTCATAAAATCTCGGGCTGTTACATTCTACCCCCCTTAAAATGAATTTCGCCCTCGAAATTCTTCGGGGTTATAAATGGTTTACTATTCGAAAGTTTCTTTAATAGAAACCCACATCGTAAAAAGGAATACCAAAACTTGGCTTTAAAAACTAAAGTATGAAATGTAACGATTACCCAAATAAACTAATCACTGGGTTTCCACATAGGTGAAAATATGGATATGGAAGAGAAATCTAACCATCATGTTCTGATGGAGAGTGGTAGAGAACATGGCTATGGAAAAGCCAGTAATCACAAATCCATAAATTTGTGACGATCTAAGGTACCATCTGATTCATCAGGTATAAGAGAACTAGGACAACATTTTTGGTTTTCAAGATCATTTCCCTAAAGTTAAAGAATTTGAATTAGAATAAATACTTACTTTATTTTGGTACAATCTCACTGTTGTTCATGCCTTTAACAATTTCCACTTCATCTCTTAAATAAATGAAGTTGAATTTTTTATTCGTGAAGTGTTAGCAGATCATGTGATAGAATGACGGGTCATTCCATATGTCTCAAAAGGTTAGCAAAATTTATATACATAAGTCGATCTATAGTGGGATTAATCATATATGGTTCCTAAAATGGGCTTATACTTCATATATCATACTGCTTAATATAATAACACTAGTTTCTACTAAACAGAGACTTCCTGTAGGTCAGTGGTAGGCGATAAAGGCCAGTCACACTTCGGTTGTGGGTTCGATTCCCACAGCCTTGTCCGAAGCGATGGGCTGTCGCCCGTCCTGCAGGTTGTCCTTTTTATAAAACTATATTACTATAACATCCCATCAATAATATCGAAAAAAGCTTCTATCCTTAAACAATACTAACTTATGTCCAACATAATCCATTCCAATCTTTAGGCTTATCCATAATACTGCAGTCCATTCTCATAACATAGTGAAAACGATTACCAGAGATTTAATACAATCACTGATCCCCATATATCATAAGATATATCTTGTTGGTCACATTCCAAACATTCAAAGGCCTTAATCTTGTACTCTCTTGAATACCCATTGAACCTTAGTGAAAACTTGAATGCAGTTAAAAGTTAACACTTTTCACATACCGAAATCCTCAAAATTCTATATACTCAAACCATGATATCACTTAGTCCTTATACCAATCATGAGCTCATGAATACTATTAAACATTTCATTTTCTCGTTTTCCCTTCATTATGCGCATATCATCTTATTTCCAAAAAAAATATCTCAATCACTTCATAAATATTTCAGTACACCATAAAAGTACCTCAACAACATTATTCTTGAATACCAATACATAAACACTTTAGTCCATCCACTTCAATGATTGTCCTGGAATAATTCCTTCCTTGATTTAGAAGTAACTTTTTAGGTCAGGGCATTGAGTTGGGTAATGCCCATGTTCTCCACAAATAAGACATTGAACTCCATAACAATCTGTCACTCTATGACCCTTTTCTCCACACAGATAACATCGGTCCCTCCATTTGAGGTATTCCTCAAGGTTCTTCTTCCCTTCTTTAGAAATCTCAATCTTCCTTTCTTTATGCTCCTCAACATGCGAACATGCATAATAGTTTATCTTCCTCTTCTTTGATGAATTAGCCATACCACTAAATTTCACCTTGTTAATCATATATCGCGATGACTGATTCGGCATAATCACAATATCTTTCTCTCTAGGAATTACCCAATTTTGTTGCTCATAGTCACCAATTTGTCCATTGGATTCAATCTTAACCAAATTCCTTCTGGTTCCCTCCATTAACTAAAACACAAAAAGAATTCGGTGAGAGGCAAAAATCATGCTAGGGAAAACAACATTATAAAGGGGGAGTACCCTCAATATCTAACATCTTAGGTTAAATTCTAAGATCGTTAGCGCAATTCTAGGACTATAACCTATACGTATACTTATCCTTAGAGACATCCCTAGACATACCTTAGAAATATCTCTAGGGATCTCACTAACGTTTTCGCATCCTAGTTTCCAAAGGTTGACTAAAACTTTCCTCTGATACCAACTGTAGAGACCCGAAGCTTATCGTACATGAACATTACATTACATTTGCGGAATACTTAGTACATAGCAAAAACACACACTAAAGGATCGTAATAGTTTAGTGTCTTTGAAAACTCGGAACGTAATCTTCTAATCGTGGTGAAAGTTCTTCAATATCTCCCATAAAGGTCATCCCTTTTTTTCTACCTAAAACCTTTCTTTATATCCTGGGGAAAAGAAAACATAAAAGGGTGAGATCAAATGCTCAGTAAGGGTAAACAAAAGAAAAATCAATCACATCATATACATAGATTTTGGAAATCTTAACCTGCAAAAGAGCTCATAATATCATAACATGGGATATATCATAGAAGTGAAATGTAATCCCAATAATCATAACTTAAAACATGAAACTTTGTGGCATACACACATAATCATAGAAAATCATTTCTTGTTAGTCAAGACTCATTGCCAAGACTATCTTAGTGGACAAAGTCCCTTTCTGAATCGAGTAACCCTCTTTTCAGTCCTATTTCACTGAACCGGTATAACCTACCATTTCAGCCATGTCTATCTCATGAGATATAAAATCTTTACCCAATGCACTGGAGGGAGATATAGGTCCCACCCATCTCATAATGATACCATTCTTATGTGTGCCACAAAATCATAAATCATACATCATTTCCTAACCCATGTAATAAAAATGGGATTCTTAAAACAACATGACATCATAAAACCATTCATATAAGATAAAGGAATTCATAAACATAATTCCATCACAACATAGTCAAATCAATGTAAAAATATGGATAGAAACAGAACCCTTTATTATCTTAGATGGAAAATAATTTTGATAAAACACTTGAAATGAATTCTTGAGGAAAATATCCTTTCTTCTTCAAAATCAATTTCTTTTCACAAAACATCATGCAATTTTAAAAGAAAGAGATTTTATTAAAAATAGTCATGAAATCTTTTGGAGGAAGCTTCATGAAAATAAGGCTTTATAAAACCGTAAAAATCCGTTCATGCCGTTTAAGTTAAAAAAAACATTCTTCGTACTTTTGTCGGAAAAGTCAAAAAGTACCTCGTATGAAAAAGCGACAAAAGATTCCTTTCATATTCTTTACTAAAAACTCACCGAAGGGTAAAATTGGATTTAAACTATTGTAAGTGGATGGAAACAATATTACATATTGAGGGAACATGGATGTGGATGATAAAATACACCCCAGTAAATACTTACGAATAAACAATCTCGAATAAAAATGAGATTGTGATATTTCCCTTACCTTAGGTCCAATTTGCTTCGTATGTGTCCGAACCTACTGTATAATGATTTAAATAATGTCATTGACTTATTACAGAATCATATTCATTGTTATGATATCATATATGGTTCACTTATGACATTATATTACCCGTTCTTTTGTAAATTCCATGTTAAAGAAGCATTTTGGGTAAAATCGTTTCATTTATCGTAGGTGTTTTGACTTGTTGTTCTTGACATCATTATTACTTATATCATGATTTACTTACTTCCAGAATATAAAATATGATTTATATATCATATATATTCAGTATATATATATATATAATAGATAGATAAATAAAATGAAAAACACCGTTCATGGAGACGGTAGTCCGTACGTACGCATGAACGCTGTTTTTCTTTCCTTATTGTCTTGAAATGGAAGTAAGTAGATGACATACATATGTATATATATACATAAATCCAGTAGCTTTATAATGTCATATATTTCATTATTATTTCTTATATATACATTATAATCATTCTTAAATGGTTAACATGGAGAATGAATCTCATCGCGTCGTGGAGACGGTAGTCCGTACGTACGCACGAGCGATGATATCATTTCTATAAATATTGAATTGAATTGGAGTGGATTATACAATATATCAGAATCAATATGATGTTGTAATAACTATGTATAGTTATTCTTTACACCATTATACCCATCCATGTAAGGTGGTGGTGGAAAATAGATTACACCACGGTGTGGAGACGGTATTCCGTACGTACGCACGCGCGGTGATTTCTTTTTCCGTAGGATGGATAGATGGTGAAATAGGGTTGTTTCATACTTATAATAACATATCAGTATATGAGTGATACTTATGTTATTACTTCATAATGAAACAACCTAAGAAGAAGAAGTGGAAGAAGAAATAAAGATGAAAGAATTGGTAACGGTAATTACCTCTTCTTTGAAGTGCCTCTTTGAGACCTCCTCTTAGGGCACTAGAATTGGTCTTTGAGGAAGACCAGAACCTCTAGGATGTTGCTAGGGAAGTGGAGAAGGGATTTTGACAGGGGTTGGCCGAGCTTTAGTGCTCAAATTGGTGTGAGGAGGAGGGGGAGGAGGTGTCCTTTTATAAGGGAGGAGAGGGGCACCTTAGGAATATCTCAAAATATTATTTTATATTAAAGTCAAAATCGGTTTATAATGGTTCCAAAGGGTCTTATTTCGAAGCTAAAGTGGGTATGGGTCGAAATCCTATCAACCAATAAGATTTAGACAAGTTTAGGGTATTATTTTAACCTTATCAATTAGATTTTACTCTAAGTTAAATAATTTAACTTTTACCGTGTCTTTTTGTTTTCTTTCACTATATGGTTAATACACTTACTATAAAATGCCAAACGAACCCCAAATTGTTTATTATTAATATATATATCCTTATCTAAGTCATTTGGCCGAACCTTAGATTTGTAGGAATAAAATAACAATTAATAATATAATATTTGATTTAAAAACTATTTTGTGTCAATTTTGACATTATTTGATATATGATTTTTGTGAAAGTCATAACAGAATTATATGTTCGAACCAAGTTGATTAAATCAACACTAATATATCATAGTAACCTAGAAAATTAGTGGAATTAATAAAAAGTCTCAAATTATATTTCGTTTGGTGTTTATAACATCAATTATGTCAATATTTCATTAATAAGATAATTACTGCATCATCTTTGTGTCATAAATAAATTAACTTATTTGATGTCTAAAAATTACAAATAAAATACCATTATGTGGGAAATTATTTTAGATTTCTAATGAATATTTAAAATCGAATTTATCTTATGTATAACCCTATATTAAAAATGTTTTAGTAAATAAACTTTGATTTTAACTCTTTTAACTCTTCTTTGAATTAAATAATAATAAATGTCCTAATCTAATCCAAGTGGACCTAAATGGTCATATTTTATTCCTAAGTTTGTTTTTGGTCGAATTACACTTGTACAATAGAATTAGGACATGTGTTAGGGTAATAATAATATCATATTTACCCTTAGTTACCCTATTTACTATTAACCGTGGTAAAAAAAAGTAAAAAGTTACTATTCACCAAAAATTATTTTCATCTCATTGAAACACATTTTAGTTCTTGATATTAACCGTGTCTGTCGGATTTTCGAAATTCCATTCACAGAAGCAGTAAAATTAAGTTTTATGAAAAATTCAGTTTTTAACCTACCACTTAGTGGTTTCACTATTCATCAAAAATTGAAAGTTTTCAGAAAAGTACCAAAATTTCACCCTAGGCTATAATTGATATTCCGAATTCAAAAATGATTTCTATTTTACAAAATTCCCAACATATAAGTTGCATTTTATAATTAATTTCCGCTGTCACAACAAATAGCGTGTTTTTAAGAGATAATAACTATCAAAAGATTGACACTTGTTTATAACTGGTTTAAATGTGAAATTACATCCAATGTCCAACATTGTATTAAATTGTAAAAATATATTCTAAATATACTTTAAAACCACTCAAATTAATGATTTATAACTATTAATTATTTCGAAAAAAAGTTGTTTTTAATTATAATTTAGTAATTTTCACTATTCATCAGAATATGAAAGTTATCCGAAAAGTACCAAAATTTCACCTTAGGCTAAATTCGATACTACGAATCCAAAAATGAAGTCCATTTTGAGAGTTAAAATTTCTAAAATTTAAAAAGTGGTTATTACTATTCATAATGGCTAGTTTTAATAATATTTTAATAGCATATCATTGTTTTGTGAAACTCAGTATTACGTACCACACACGCTATCGAGGAAGGTTGCGATTGCGTGTAATGCAAGGCAAGTCAAGGATGCGTGTTGTGCATGTTCCTTTTGGTGTAGCGTACAACACAAGACATTAGTGAAATAAAGAAGAATATTTTTCATAAAATCTCGGGCTGTTACATATATCATGTCTCATTAAGCACCCTGGGTTTTGGGGGTCGCTACAGGGAGGCTCAGATGCGGGCTCAGTACCACCTTTGTATCCTGAAGTTTGTGTTGAAGCTTTACGGGGACGTAAAGCCCTGTGGTGGGAGTAATGTAAAGACCCATAAAATTCAAGGAAATTTTTTTCTTAATTTTCTTTGAAATTTTACAAGAACGTATTTTCAGACGACACCTGATTCCGAGGCCTGGTGTGCCCAAAATTATTTTCCGAAGTTTGGCTTGGGTATGTTCAGTAAACGAACGAGCAGGGTTTTCTAACTTTTGAACCGGTGCTCGGAATCGCAGCACCGGTTTTGCTTATAAACGCCTCTTCTGGAGTTGCGTTTGCACGGGTGTGGTTTTTAGTTTTTGGACTTTAAGTTAAGAAATAAAATAATGTAATACGACAAAATTTATTTTATTTCACTTAAAACCGCTTAAAAGCCACTTTAAGCTGCTTAAGCTGAGTTGAAGCGGATAGGGTGGAACCCAAAATATCCTACTTTCTTGGTAGGATATTTGTGAGGTGGGGCCCGAATGAGCCCCACCGTTTGTTTTCCCCTAAGTAACACACTCGCGAAAACACCTTTTTAATGAAAGTCAACTGATGCGTTTTCTTAATTTCTTAACGCCCCTATTAATTGGGCGGTTAATTCATTGCAATTAATTCTATGAATTAATTTTTTGTTACTTACCTTTGTTTTTAAAATTCTTTAGTTGATAATAAAATAAGTTGAGGAATTATTTTATTATCTGGTTGTTGTGTTAAACCTTTGGATAATCTCTAACGATCTTCATCCTCCTTCGCGAAGAACACGAAGAACGCGAAGAACGCGAAGAACGCCGACCTCCGATGAAGGGCGAGGAAGAACACCAAACCCCCGGAGGTCGACGACGTGACACTGACGACTCTCCTCCCACGACGTTCCTTCTTCCGCGACAAGTCTTCGAACATCCATTTGAGATCATCGACGCGACGCCCTTCCGCGACGACGCGATGCCCTCCCGCGACGCAACGATCCTCTTGTTCTGTGACGGTCGATTTCGCGAAAAACTCTCGTCCAACGACAGCTACGAGGTAGGGGTTGTTTCATAAAAATCATGGTGATTTTGTAACCCTTTTATATTTTTTTTGATTGCGGGAAAATCATGGTTTGTTTCAAACCGCTAACGCGGTGGGTGCGGACCAACGAACAAGTCCGAACCCACCGCCCTTTTGCATTCTTGGTGCGCGGGACGGCGGACGATGACAAACGGGGCTGAAAGGGCGTTTTGAAGGCTTTGCAGTGAAGAATGAGTCCCAGGATGAGCTATGGCATAGATGGAAATGAAAACGGACCACCGGAGCAACTCCGGTGGCCCGCGGAAGCTACTGCCGGTGCGCCACGCCGGCGGCCGGAGGCGGCGGCGGCGCCCGGCGTGTCGCCGGGAAAAACTGCTGTGGCTGAAGCTGCGGCGGCGACGGCCAGTTCCGCGGCTACGCGGAACCGGGGGAACGGACGCGGCGGCCCGACCGCGTCCGGGTGACTCGGGCGGCCCCACGCGGGGGCCGCGGTTCTTCTCCGTGGGGGCAGCGCGCCTCCGCCCCCGACTCGGCCGATCCGAGCCGAGCCGACCCGCCGACCAGGCCGGGTCCAGCCAGGTTGGACCCGGGTCGGGTCAACCCGGTTTGGGCCGACCCAGGGGGGGGGGGGGGTCGGGCCGGGTCGGTCCGGGCCCAGACCCCCCGGTTTCGGACCCTGTTCGGTCTTTTGCCCATATCTCGGGCTACGGACCTACGATTGATGTACCGTCAGCGGCAACGCGATCCTTGGATCGAGACGATCATTTTGACATATTACACTCAAGGTTTCTGAATACTTTGGGTTCGGCCAGGTTGGTTCGTACACGAATCCAACCGGGCCCTCGGAGCGGAAACAAGTATATCTTGAGCTCCAGACGTCCGATTGACGTGCCATAGACTTTGGTGGATTACTCTTAGTGAGAAGGACCTTTTGGCTTACTCTGATCGAGGTTTGGATGCAGTTGGAGTACGGTCGGGTTGGTTTTGACTTAAAAACCAACCGGGACCCTAGGACGAAAAAGAAAATATCTCTCAGACCGGGAGTCCAATTGATGCGCCGTCTGTTGCGTTGAGTTCCTGTTGATGATACAGAACTTTTGGATACATCAACTTCGGACTTCGTGTCAGTTGATGTATCGGCCTCTTGGATCGTGGAGCGGACCCTCCTCGGATGAGATTGTTATGTGCGGGAACCCTAGAGCTGGCTGCAACTGCGACGACGACGATGATTGTGCAGATATCCTTAGTGGATTCGACGACGACGACTGTGCAGAGATCCTCAGTGGATTCGACGACAAAGACTTTTGCACTCAGCGATCCTATGTGGATCAGTGCTACAGATCCTATGTGGGTCCGATCCTACGTGGGTCAGTGCTATAGATCCTAGGTGGGTCCGATCCTACGTGGGTCAGTGCTACAGATCCTATGTGGGTCCGATCCTATGTGGGTCCGCGCTCAGCGGTCCTGTGTGGGCCAGCACCTACAGAGCCTGTATGGGTCCGATCCTTTGTGGGTCTTTGCGGGGGTTAGTTATCTATCGATCCTTTGTGGGTCATTGCGGGGGTTAATACCTATCGATCCTTTGCAGGTCTGACGACTTAGATGGATCAGTGATCATCTTTATCGTCTTACGAAGAAGTATACCTACGTGATCTGAATTCCGTTTTGCTATCCTTTGTGGATTACGATTTGCAATCCTTTGTGGATTGTGTTGAGCTATCTTATGTGGATTATAGTTTTCTATCCTTTGTGGATTGTGTTGTTCTATCCTATGTGGATTATGTTTTGTTATCCTTTGTGGATTGTGTTGTGCCATCCTATGTGGATTATGTTTTTCTTTCCTTTGTGGACTGAGATGGAAATCCATTGTGGATTGAGTTGTGTTTCATATGTGGACTGAGTTGTACATCCTTTGTGGATTGAGTTGTGCTTTCCTTTGTGGACTGAGTCGTGCTTCCTTTGTGGACGGTGTTGTGCTATCCTTTGTGGTCTGGGTTGTGCTTGGCCTCGGGAGGTGGGGGTGAACTATAACTGATGACTTAGGTATATGTATGGGCATATACCTAAGTGATGCTGTTGATACTTCATGATTGTATCTTTCTTTTGTGGTTGATCCTTCGTGGATTATGAGAGACCTTCAGGGGTCTCGGGGTCCCTACTGTGTTGTGTATACTCACCCCTGCACGGGCTATGCCCGCACTTCGTTGTGTTGGATGCAGACGACGGATAGCGCTGGTCGAGGCTGAGGCTTGTCAAGCGAGAGGGTACCCGGAGGAGGATCTCACGAGGAGACGGTACCCGGAGGTGGACGTGATGACGAGACGGTACCCGGAGGAGGACATAACGACGAGATGGTACCCGGAGGTGGACGTGATGAGGAGACGGTACCCGGAGGTGGACGTGACGACGAGACGGTACCCGGAGCTGAGGTGGCCATCTGTACCTACCGTTTAGGTAGGGACTCCGGAGGACGATCCAGGAGCAGCTTGACACCTTCCTGCCATTTTGTCTTTTCCTTTTACTTTACAGTTGGGCTTGTATTTCCAGCCCCCTTTAATTTCAGCTTGCTTGTATTCAGTTTTACTTAGTGTTTTACTTCCGCTTGTACTCTGTGGTGTTTTGTTTACTTTTATAAAGGCAATGCCTTCCCAGTTATCGGGATTTGTGCCTTTGGTGCTAGTCGCCACCCCCTGGACTATGGATGGCGGGCTTGGGGTAGTCACGGCACAGGCCCCAAGGATGGGTCGTGACACTTACACTTGATTCCCACACTTTTTGTGAGTTTTTGTCTATTAATATCCCATATTTATGTACACATGCATCCTTCCATATAACATGATGTGGAATGAAAGTGGCTTTAGATTTATTTTCATTAATATAAATATAAATAAATGAATATAATTATGTTGTTATTTCATGCATATAAACGTATTATGGTATATTTAAAATACATAGCAACCTTTTTTCAAATTAAGCATACATCATCCCTTATTTATGATACAAGTATGTTAGTTTTGATACCTTTTCCTTATTTTAATCACTCATTTTCTTATTCATAAATTAAAATTATCAATCAAAGAGATTAATATATGTATTTTCATTCAATGTATTACTAGCTGTAACATACCTGAAAAGATATATCCTCGTGACGGACAGTAAATTCTTCCCATACTTCTTGAATTATCATGTTTTCATACATATGCATTGGGTGTAGGTTTATTTTCCCTTCACCACCTTTGAGATGAAATATCATTAAATTTTTGAGAAAGCCTTTATGATCGTTTCTAGAAATAATTAATAAAAATTTATTTTGGTATTCATCTAATTTAAATGCACTATGTAAGGGATAATGAAGAGTAAGTCAACGATTCATTATTTTTTTAGTAAAATAAATAAGTGATATGATAATGTAACCTAATCTCCTCCCAAATCTGTGTCCTAAGCATGGGTACAATATGGTTACATGAAGCTACATCAATCGGAACATACTGCTGAGTGATGATCTAAATGAAACTATTGAACGTGGCATTTTTTAGGTTAATAGGTTGGATTTTTGAATTTCATATGACCTCAAATTTGATGTGTTTTATTTCTTTCTTTATATTTTTTTTTCTAACACCATCAAGATATGGTGCTCATATTTTTTCTAGGACATTGGTTCTTTGTTGTCTAATATTTACTCAGGTTCAACATCATCAATATATTTTTCCTTTGGAATGGAAGCATCAAAATGTAAATAAGGTTGTTGTTCCTCTTCACTTGGAGAAACAACAGGTTGAAAATCTTGTTTTTACTTTGGATTAGTACCATCAACATGTTTGGAAGGTCATTGTTCCTCTACACTAGGAGAAACAAATGTTTAAGAAACTTTTTATTCCTCAGGATTGAGAGAATCAACTTATGTAGAAGTTATTATGTTCAGAAGTGGTTCAAAATTTAATTTAGATTATGTAAAAGTAGCATTGAATAGAAAATAACATGAGTCACACACTGTATATTAAAAAAAATTTGACCTGATTATTAAACTCTCTATTTTTAAAGGTTAAAGGTTTATTGGCTATCTATTCAATATCCAAATACCTTCATTGCAGTTTCCTCTGACATATAAGATCCCTTCTATATGGTACAACTGTGAAATGATTGTGGCTTCCTAATAAAAGGTTCATCCTAAGTTGAATTTTCATCTAACTTTTCAGTGTTTTTAGTAGATAAAAGAAAAATTGACCAATTTTGGTTTACGAGATCTTGAATATAAAATACTTATAATACTTGTAATTTCATTATAAATAGTTTTTCTTTGTACCCTTCCTTACTAAAATCCACTTTTATAAATCCCAACTCTTCTATTTTACGATACTCATGTTATCAAAAAACTTTCATTGAAAAATTATCACTTATAATTTTGTATAATCCAACTATCATATTTATTTTATGATGCCAAAGTATGAAATATTTGTATCGATTTTTATTTCTATCGTTTTTACTAGATACATGCATCATTTCAACCACAAGTGTAACTTCACAATTTTTCATGGTACTACCTCTATCATGCTCATTTGTATAGAACATATAACCATTAATTACATGACCATTGTAATATAATACATGAAAACATGGTCCTTTGGCCAGTTATCAAAGACATTATAAAATTGAATCAAAATTTTAATCTGAATTCTTAAAAATATGTACTCGAAACCATACTATAAACTATTGATTATGTGTATTTGATATAAATATTTGAACCCTTGATGGATTCAAATACCTAAGAATTTCATTGTAGATTTCAATATATGGGAAACCTCTAAAAGATTATGAAAAATGTAAATGTGGACCTATTCATGATTTTTTATATTGATTTTGAAAATACAATACAACAAAATCGAATGATAGTGGTAGTTTTTTTATTTGGTAGTGGTTTAAACCGCTGTAATATGTTTCAACACCAGTTTCCAAAAAAACATCACAAAAGTTGGCATCTACATCCAACTCATGTTGCTTCCATACAATTAGAGGTGCTTTCTAGAAACAATAAAAAAAAATTTATTGGTGGTTTTTTTGTGTTTTAGTGGTGGTTTATGCTCACAAAAAATAATGAGAGTATAGTGGCGGTTAAAAACACCGGTATTTCCTTTCCATTTTTTAGGACCAGAAACCACTACTAGAAGTCTAAAAACCACATATAAAAACATTTTTATTGAATATAGTTGTGGTTTAAATCGCTTGTAAACATTAATTTTACATATATAGTGGTGGTTTAAACCACCATTATTTATCACTTTTCAAAAAAAAAATACAACCCCAAAATTTGTTTCCCCAAAATAGCCAAACAAAAAACAAAGCAGTTGGTAATATCCAAAAAAACCAGATTTAGTTGTATTTACATATAAATATATATCAACATTCATTGTATGTTCCAAATATATAAATATATTATACATATTAATCCACTTGTTAAAACTAAGAGATTCAATAAAATAAATCACCAAAAGTACACAAGAAATAAGAAACAAAATCAAACAATAAATTAAGGCCTTTACACTATCATATGAGAGAATTTGAAATCCAAAACACTAATTAAACAATCATAATACACATTGAACCTTTTTTTTATTTTTATCAAACAAATATAATAAGAATATTTCCTTTGAAACTAATTTATTAAATATTAAATTTTATCAATAATTGTATAAAATCATTTAAAACAACTAAAACAATAAAATTTTTAGAACATAAGGGGTATTTGATTCAAAAAAGTGGTTTTAAATCCAACAGGTTCTATACCACGTGGTATATCTTAAAATTATTGATGAAATCAATAAGAAGAGAATCAAACCCTGAAAAATGAAGTGCAGCTCTTAATGTTCAAAGGTGGAAGAAGCTGTGATATCGTTATAGATTTAGTGGAAACCATCACAAAAATGAATAAGAAAATGAATGAACAAAGTGATATAGTTAATGAACTTATTCATGAAATGAATTTAAGAATATAAAATGATAAAATACAAGAATCATTCATGGCTACCCTTAGAGAATGGTGTAAGGAATGGGTGAAGAATTTTTATAGTGAAAAGAATTCTCATTTTGAGAATTTAGAAGGAGAAGTGAAATAAATTAGGGATTAAGAATCTTGTGGGATATAATTGAATATATGAAAGATGCGAAATAACTAGGATTCTCATGGGGGACTTTGGGTGGCAGTAAGAAATCAATTATTGTGGAGTCAAATAAAAGTCTATACAGATCTTCTTATAAAGATGTAAATAGTTCTCAAAGAGAGTGTTATAGTGATATTTTTTAGTAGATTTGGACACACTATATGTCTGTTAATGGAATATAAATAGTTCAACAAAAGAAGAATGATAAAATTTAACCATATATCAAACAATATAACATTAACATGGTATGATATTATTGGAATATGTTATATTTTTTCTAAAATTATTATAGAAATAAAAGGTATGAAAATTCTAATATCAAATTACCACCCTTTATAAAGCTTACCTTGGAGTGTATTATGTTCCAAAGAAAAACTGATATATTTGAATAGTATCAGGAAAATTTTTGGGAAGAATTTAAGGATTTTTCAAGTGGTCAAATTATTAAATAATTAAATGGATAGATTTTTGATGAAACTAATTTATCCATGAAGGAATATTTGTTTTAAAATATTATGAACTTGAGATTTAGTATCATATAAATGTTTTTTTAGGATACTAAAAGGCTATTAAGAAGAATGATTTTCTTATACATTAAGTGTTTAAGTGTAAAAAAATCAAGCATATTAGGGAAATGTTTCAAGAAACCATCATAATTTTAGTTAAAAGAAATATTCTAATACATAGTGAACCCTAATCACTAAAAAATAAACTTTCATAGACACCCTCTCTATATCAATCTCAACTTTACTATATCACCACCTGTGTGACAATCATGTTGAAAATTAAAAAAAATTCATATATAAATTTAAAAATGAAACAAATAATAGTTTGTGTAGTAAATGGATTTGATGTTATGTGATTTACCTAATCACTACCAGTCATTGATGAAATATCAACTGGGATAAATCCAGTCATCCTATGATGTAATTCAATCAATGCTTTCTGTAGAGAAATGACCTTTTTATCTTGCATCTTTATATGAGCCCCCTTTTTATGAATTATATTTTTGATTACAATAAAATATCTCTATCCATATCAATGTAGGGAGTCACTACAACCATGAGTAGATGCTACTACAATCCTCGATGGCCTGGCAATGACCTATGATGGTAATGGTCCCAAACCCATACCACAAACTTAACCAAGATGATCCTTCTGAAGGACTTGACCAACTGGTTCATCCTAGGAGACCAAGAAAGAACATGTGAGATTGTAATTCCCCTGTTCTTTTATTTTTACCTATATATCAAATATCAATCATTATTGAAGTAATACATATTAACATAGTGAAAACTGACAATATGTTATATTTTATGAAAAATGAATTCATATGCCAAATTCTATGGCAGACTCATTAACATAAATCCAATTATATTTTGTATGAACATACAACCATTGTTCTATTCAGGAGACATAATTCCCTAAATTATTTTACTACATTAAACAAATATAAATCAATAATTTAATATATGAAAAATATAATGTTGTCTTATAAATATTTAATATAATGAAAATATTACCAGATTCAATCATTTTTCTGGAAAACTCATTGACATCACAGTGTGAGGGATAATTTCCTTAGCCTGACTTGATGAATTTTTCCTTGAAACATCCTGAAATAAATAACATGTAGTTTAATAGTAATGCATATAATGTCATCCACTTTTCATATTCATATAAATATGTAAAATGATATTAATATAATAATTTATATCTCAATACTGCATGCTTCTCATGATGATGAATATCAACAAAAAAATCCATTTTTCTTTAGGTACCCCTTCGTGTACCTTATCATAAAACTTATATCTACTCAAAAAATTATCATTGAATTCATTCCATAATATCCATTTAAAATCCATCCATTTATAAATCAAAATTTTTAATGTCTAATTTTGTGAGATAAGATCAACAATAGTAATGTTGAAAAGAATATGTACAAAGAGATTAATTTTTAAAATATTAGGATTTAATAACATGTTGACATTAAATTACACTATAATTTTTTAAAATTACATTTATCTATGAAACAAGAACTTCATTTTTCCAAGTCTGAGGAACATGCCTCCAATTTGCATAGGTAATCAGAAGGGTAACCAGTTTTGCAGCTAGATATCCTAGAATCTAGCCAATTAATCCAGTGGCATCATCAGTAGGGACCCCATAATAGTCAAATTGGACAAGTAACTTCATTTCATTCAAATTACTTACATCTGAATAGTTTATATTTATCTGTATAGTAATATTGTTTTCATCTTTTATTAAAAAAATAGTTAGTAGAATAAAAAAATTCATTAATTTTTTTCACATCAAAACATGAACCTATAACTATTACCCTTTAATATCTTCTAAATACAACCTATTCCATCACTACTAAAGTAGCTGAATACAGATTCATTATCTCAGATGCTGATGAGACATTGATGGAGCGTGTTCCAAACACTAAAGGAATTGAGTATGTAAGAGATAGTAAGGGGGGAAGATGAAGGGTATCTCTAAAATGACCCATTTTTAACATATATTGAAATTACATCAGTTTTCCAGAATACTTAAAACATTAAAAAATATGCAACCAAAGACCATATTAGTTTAGTGGATTTGGAAACCTAGAAACATAAAAACTAGTAAAAAAATAAGCTACATTCTCTCCCACTAGGTTCTTCTTGACTAGTACGTTTCTTAGACACATTTTACATAATTGAAATATTCATATCCTAGGAAAGGAAACACAAAAAGTGGTGATATCAGATGCTCAGAAAGGGAAAATAAGGGAGAAATGTAAGCATAAACATGATTATAAGGGTATGAGAACATGATCATGTAACTAAAATGTCAAACATGGAACAAAAACTATTATAAATAACAATAATGACATACAAATTGGAAGTTCATAAGGCATGAATCCTAAGGAAATAAAGAACATATGACATAAAATCATAATTTATGAATAAAACATGGAATTATGGAAAACACATATGCACATATAATTATTTATATAGTAGTCAAGGAATTTCTATCAATGCCATATTGGTGGAAAAATTATTTTATTGAACCGGGTTCAGACCCCCTTCCAACCCTGTATTATTGAATTGAGTTCACTCCTCATTCTAGACCTGTAATAATGAAATTAGTTCATATCTCATTCTATCCCATTAATACTAAATCTAGTTTATTTTTTTATTACATCCATGTTTATCTCATGAGATATAAATATTTACCCAATTCATTGGAGGGATATATAGGTCCCACACATCTCATAATAAAATCTTACAAACATGTGCCACAAATTCATAAACAATCTTATCATAACCAATAAAATGAAATGGGTTTCATTAACATGTAATAATATCTTAACCTATATAAAATATAAATTTTATAATAATTTCATTGAAGCATAACCTCTAAAAGAAAGTGGGTTTCATAAGCATATAACCTGTGGAAAAGAAACAGGTGTCATAAGCATTATTCCATCAAAACATAAACCATTCAAGAAATAATATGAATGACTCCTTCAGATCATTTCCTAGAAGAAAATTAGTAACATCAATAATTGTCATCATAGATGGAAAATAGCATGGAATGATATTTTGAAAATATTTCTTGTGGAAAATATCTTATCTTCTTTGAAAAACTAATCTTTAAAACATAAAAAACCATTGAAAAACTTTTACATGAAAATAAACTCAAAATCTTTTAAGTAATTCTTTGAAAACATTTGGTAATACTTTTTATTTGAAAAAAATATAAATAGATCTTGAAAATTATTTGGAAACCATTTTCCTTGGAAACTTATAAAAGGAGCTTGAATATGTTTTTGAAAACCATTTCTTTGAAAATACTTTTAAAAAATATAAATGAGGCTTGAAATCATTTTGAAAACAATTTTCCATGAAAACTTATAATAGAATATTGAAAACATTTTGAAAACAATATTCCTTGAAAACATATAAATGTAATATTTGAAAACATTTTGAAAATCATTTTCCTTAAAAAAATTATAAAATAATATTTAAAACTTTTGAAAAACAATTTCCTTGAAAATAATTTTAAAAATTATAAATAAATAATGAAAATGTTTCGAAAACCATTTCATATATTTTTTCGAAAAAGTTTCTTAAAATCTCTCCTTTTAAACATGAAAATGAATATTAGCAGAAATGATAGAAATTAAATCCATACATTTTATAAGAGGTAAGAAGAATATTTTATTTTCACAGTAAAATGTTAGAAAAAATGCCTTGTTTAGAAAGAAAAGATAATATTCCTTGGAAAACATTGGTAAAAAAAGGGAAAAATATCTTTTAATTATTATAGTATAATAATGCAATATTTTTGGAAACCCTTTTTAGAAAACATGGTTTTGAAGGAATATATATTTTCGACCAAAGATATGGTAAAGTCAGGATTTATTAAAAACACATTGTTAACTATATTATGTACCAAATAGTAGAAAAATGGTACCAATACATGTGTATATCATGAATAAACATAATAGAAGAAAATTCATAAATGTTAGAGATGGATTATAAAATTACAACAAATATTCATAATCATAAACAAACTCAAAAAATGATGAGATCGTTTCAATAAAATCTTATCAATTAGTAACTTTTAACCGTACTCCCCATGTATGAATATAAAATTTCATGAAGCTTAAAATATAATGAAATTAATTAGATTCAAGATATAACATGTAAAATGTAAGTATATATAGCTCGAAAAATAATGTAGGTGGATAATAA
Source organism: Viscum album (assembly GCA_963277665.1). Taxonomy (NCBI): domain Eukaryota; kingdom Viridiplantae; phylum Streptophyta; class Magnoliopsida; order Santalales; family Viscaceae; genus Viscum; species Viscum album. Next base: position 1,223,464,927 of record OY728127.1, on the reverse strand, counting down.
AACATATGTCTCAAGGAAGGAAAATTGAGACAAAACTGTCTTACCGATTTGGTAGCATTTGGAACATTAACCCCATAAAATAAAAAACATATAATGGATATGTAAATACCCATAAATTTAATTACAATAATAATTGAATAAATATATGGTCATTATACAAACCACACAAAAGGAATTGGTGGTGAATAATTCATGTATCTCATGGAAATAAAAAGTGAGATAAAATCACCTTACCTTGTGTCTTGACACTCGCCGTACTCGTTCAAACCTATTGTATAATAAATACAAGATTATTATAAATATTCTTCAGAACCATATAATTATATATAATACTATATATGGTTTTATTTGGAATTAATATTACTCTTTTATTAATAATTCTATGTTAAGGCTACACTTCGGGTATTATTCACTTTGTTTTTCGCTTGTGTCTTAATTTGTTATATCTTTGGTCCTTATACTTATATAATGATTTCTAGAATAAAAAAATGACATAAATATCATGAATATTAGTATATTAGGACTATAATAATCTATATAATATAGAATTCTAAAATGTAATACACTGTTCATGGAGACAGTAGGCTATACATACGCATGAATGTTGCTTCTGTTTTTATTATCGTATTGAAAGAAACAAAGAAAATGTAATATATGTATATATATATTTATTATAATTCCATTAGAATTATTATTTCATATGTATCATATAATTTCACTAAACTCATTCTTAATACATTCTAGGTAGTTTCTAGAAGAATCACGTCACTTTGAGGGGGCAGTAGTCCACACTTCCTCAAACGAAATTATCATATTTACACAAAATGGAAAGTTAAAATATATGTTTTTAAAATAAATATAGAAGAATAAAGATACAATACATACAATAAATATAATAATTATACATATAAATATAATTTATATCATAATTTCCACCACGATAGGTAGTAAAGAAAGAAACGAACAATCATCATTTAGTGAGGTGATAGTCTGCTATACACATAAATAGTATGTTCGTTACCCATTAGATGGATGTGTGTGTAATTTTAGGTCGAAAACATAGAATAAATAAATCCTATTAAATTTAACATCCTTGATTTATTATACAATAATTTTATAAATAGAGTGTACGGGATTGAGAAAGGAAATAAAAGAAATGAGCTTGAGATAAGACGTCACCAATTAATCGGGTAACTCCTTTTGGTTTATACCTAAAGGATTTATTGTATTGATTTATGACCAAGGATATGATAATATTAGGAAGAGAGGGAAGTTTGGAATTTTATTTTCTAAAACTGTTCTGAACCTAATTGTTTTGAGTGGTCTGATGAATAGGGATAGGTGGTGGCATTTTACAGAGAAGGGAAAGGGAACAAATGGAATTTTTGAGAACAAGTTAGGTGTACCCACGTTTTTATCTAACAAAGACATAAGAAAAGAAAATAAATCAATAATGGAAGGTTTATAGACGAAATAAGTCCATAAAATGGATTTTGGATAAGTTTATAGGTCATTTGGGCCATTCATTTTAAAGTTTATTCCCCTGCTGAGTTTGTTTTTACCTTAATTGATATAATTAATTTTAATTACTTTCACTAATATATTGGGTAAAAAATTATGTTTAACAGAATAGATATTAAATTTTTTTATAATTTCAAATATGGAATCAATTTTTTCAAATTATAATCAAAGATGTGGAAAAAATTAATTTAAATATAATCTCGTAGTCGGGTCAACATTGCAGGTTTTTAAATTAAAAAGCTTCGAATGTTTTCTATGTTTTTATATTCAATTTCAAAGTAAAATTGATTCCAATGACCTAAATTGGATTGATTGATAATAATATGATCCAATTAATCTTCTAAAACAATTTAAAATGTAATTTAACCTTATAAATTTATTATATGAAATATCAGTTTTGAACAAAAATTTAACATTTTTCACTATTTCTTAAAAAATGAGACTTCATAGAAAAATACCAAAAATTTAACCTAAACTAATTTCTATGTTTCCATTTAAAATATTAAGTTTATTTTTTACAAATTAAATATAAATATTTTCTTAAAATTGATTTAAAATGGAATCTCTATTAAAAGTGGTAAAACCACATTTATAAAAATATAGGTTTTTAAGCAAAAAATTAGGGTTGTTTTTATCTTAATAATATCAAATATACTAAATTAATATAAAAAATATTTAATTAAATATTTAATATTTTTATCAAATTAATATAACTCACTAATTTTTATTAATTATGTTAAAACAACTTTGTGGGTATAATAATATTTTCCTTTATATTCAATCATTTTTTATCAATTTCTAATTATTTTGTAACTAATGATTTAATTTTATATTTTTTTAAACCATTTATATTCATAAATTAGTTAACCCTTTTCATAACTACTAATTTGAAAACTTTTTTATATTAAATAATATATCATTAATTGGTAAAACTGGGTCTTGCGGGTTACACAAGCCATAGAGGAAAGTCATTATTGTGTGTATTACAAGATAACCTTGGTATTTCATGTAGAGAAAGCTAAAATTTATGTTTCATGTAGTATAATATTAACTTGGTTTTACATATAATACAATCCAAATAGAATTATTTAATATAAAATAATCTATTTTTTGTGTTGTGTGAATTGAAACATATCAAATAGGATAATTTAATTAAAAACAATATTTCACAAAATCCCAGGGTGTTACATTATAACCCCCCTTAAAATGAATTTCTTCCCTTGAAATTTATCTACATTATCAAAGGTTTATTACTTGAATGTTTCATTCCTAGAAACTCATATTGTAAAATGAATATTGAAAATTCCCTTAAAAAGGGAAAGTTGGAATCATAATGGTTACCTAAAGTAACATATAACTCGGTTTCCTCATAGGAGAACATAGGTTGCAACTGCAAACATGGACTTAGATAAAAGGAATAAATATTTATAGGAAGTGATTGAGGTCATCAAACACAAAAAAGTAAATGATAAATAAAAATTTGAGGGACATAAATTTATAAATCTATGATGATTTAAAAGGACATAGGTTCCAAAAAATTATGGTATTTGGATGAAATTTTTTTTCTAGATTGTTTTCTTAAATCTGATGAATTTTCATTAAAATTTATACTTACATGATTTCAGGAAAACCTCACCCTTTTTGTTCCTTAAACAACTTCACCTATTTCTCCAAAAAGGATGGTGAATTTTTCATTGTTGAATTACTAACAATTTATTGGATTCATGACAAGTCATCCCATATCTCTTTAGTTACCAACAACCCATAATTGTTAGATTAGTTTATCCAATATGCATAAATATTTATGTGGTTAGATAATACTCTAATATCAAAAACTTCATCAAAAGTTTTACTTAAACATCCCATAAATAGTTAACCTTTTAACCCTTCTAAAATTTGAAAATAAAAAACATTATAAATAAGGTCATGAAATAAGATTAACATTGATCCCCCACATACCAGAAAGAATATATTGGTTTTCACATTCCAAACATGTGAATTAACTCATCATAAATCCAACTAAAACATGGTAATAAACTGAATTACCATAGATACGTTTTGAAAACATGCATTCTTCCTTATTCGAAATATTACTAGATATATTCCTTAAATTTAAGAAGTTGTAAACTTTTTCCACGATTACATAGACCAATATTTCAATAATTAGTTTCAGAGAAATCTATACCGTCCAATTTACTTATTCATATCCAAAATATCTTTACCCAAAGATAATTATCTCTACATGATACATTAATTATGGGTTACCTTCCCTTAATCAAAATATCACATTTCCATGAAATCACCATTCAATATATCCTTTTTAAATCCTTAACGAAAACTTATACTGAAAATAATTATATATTTCATGATTCCTATAACATGATCTTTGAATTCCAAAACATAAATAATTTATTCATCTAACATGATTATTAAACCATTACTCATGCTTCATTAACTTATTCCATAATATGTCTTTCCAAGAATATGATATATGAATAATTTCTTAAGGTTACTAAACATCAATATAATACTGATTCTTATGATTATTGTAAAAAATACTGGAAGAACATCACATAAATTTCACATGTTGTTTGTAGCCTCTTTATCTTCAAAAGCATAACCAAAACTCATACCACCTTCCTGATGGGATTTCCACTTGGAAAATAAATTTTCATAATTCCAATAATTCCCAAATCTAAAACATTACATTATAACCATTTTCCTTATTATTATCTCTATTGACTAAAATGAGAAAGAACTGGGTGAGAAACACATATCATATAAGAAAACCTCATAATCATGAAAAATTACTTATAGGATGTCGAAATCACGAAACATACATTTTAATTGAGGACACCTTAGTTTTTTTCCTATGTTAATCATAGTTATATGAAATTTACATCCTTCATAATGGTTTTTAATATTTTGTTAATTTCCAAAGTATATCCCCTGGGTGTGTCAACCTAGGTGGGTAGTAAGGCCTATTATCATGTACCAGATAATCATAAGTAAGGCCCTGAACATCTTGTTAGAGTTGTTACCCCTAGGTACATCTTTTGAAAATACACATCTACTCATAATATCATGATATGAATTTATTTATAGTAAACCACTCACTATATGCTTTACCAAAATTATATAACATTTTCATATACCTTTCTTTATCCTTAGACTTATCCCTAGAAAAGTCGTTATGGTTCTCACTAAGGTTTTCTTATCACAGCATCAAATTGTTAACTAAAAGTTTTCTCTATTACTAACAATAATGACCCAATCTTAACATACACTAAAATTACATCAATTTTTTCGAATACTTAATACATTACAAAAAAGAAGACCCAAGACCATATTAGTTTAGCGACTTTAGATTCATGTAAACATAAACACTGGTGCATAAATGAGCTACATTATCTCTCACTAGGTTCTTATTAACTAGAAACATTTATCAAAACACCACACTTAATAGACATATTCATAACATGGCAAAGGAAACATAAAAAGGGGTGAACGAAGATGCTCAGTAAGGGTAAAAAAGGGGGACATGTAATCATAAACATGAAAAAAGGGTATGGGAACATGATCATGTAAATAAAAGATCATATAATGAATACCAAAGATCATAAACAATAATCATGACATAAATATTTGAAGTTCATAATATATGAATCACAAGAAGATAAATAATATAATACATTAATGCATAACATTTGAATAAAACATGGAATTGTGGAAGACACATAAGCTTATATAATGATTTTCATAGTATTCAAGGCATTACTACCGTGGATATCTTAGTGGAAAAAGTCCGTTAATGATCTAGATTCACACCCCATTCCAGCCATGTTTTACTGAACTATGTTCACAGATCATTCCAGCCCTATAATACTGAGTTGAGTTCATTTCTTGTTCCAGACCTATAATACTAAACCAAGTTTATTTCTCATTCCAACCATGTCTATCTCATGAGATATAAATATTTACCCTATACATTGGTGGGAGATATAGGTACCATCCATCTCTGAATGAAATATTTCATACTTGTTCCACAAATTCAGAAAAAATCATATACTAACCCATAAAATGAAATGGGTTCATAAAATTGTAATCATATCTTAACATATGAAAAAATAATGGTTTCATAATCATTTCATCAAATCATAACTTGTGAAAGGAAGCAGAATTCAAAAGCATATAACCCATGTAAAAGAAAAGAGTTTCATAAGCATCATCCCATCAAAAAATAAACCATTCAAGAAAGAATATGAATGAACCCTTTGGATCATTTCCTAGAAGGTCATTAGTAACATCAATAGATGTCATCTTAGATGGAAAATAATTGGAAAAGATATTTTGAAAACATTTATTGAGGAAAATATCCTTAATTCTTTTAAAAAGTCTCTTTAAAACATACAAAACATTTTAAAAGCCATTTTATTGAAAATAAATTCAGAGGCTTATAAAGAAATCGTTGAAAATCTTCTGAAAACTTTTTTCATTGAAAAAAATATAAAGAGATCTTGAAAAAGTTTTGAAAACCATTTTCCTTGAAAAATTATAAAAGGAGATTGAAAATGTTTTGAAAACAATTTCTTTTAAAATAATTTTAAAACTTATAAATGAGTCTGAAAATCATTTTAAAAACCATTTTCCTTGAAAAATTATATAATAATATTGAAATCATTTTTTAAAATAATTTTCCTCAAAAACTTATAAAATAAGAATATTTTTTTTTGAAAACATCCTGAAAAATATTTTCCTTGAAAAAAAATGAAATGAATGTTTGGAAATATTTTGTAAAAAAGTTTTCTTAAAAAAACTTATAAATGAATCTTTAAAACCTTTTGAAAAACACTTTCCTTGAAAATACGTTGAAATTTTTTAATGAAATCATAATTTTTTTAAAAACCATTTCTTTGAATTTTTTTTAAAATTTTTTCTTAAAAGTTATCCTTTTAACAATTCAATGGATGCTTCATAGAGATGACAGAGGGTAAATATGTACATGTTGTATGAGGTAAGAAGAAAATTCCTTTTGCATTATAAAAGGATAAAAAAGGCCTTATTCCAAAAGAGACAAGAATATTCATTTGAAAACATTAGTAAAATTAAAAAGGGAAAAAATTTATTTTAATTATTATAGGATAATAGTAACATATTATTGGAAACCCTTTTTTAGAAAACATGGTTTTGATGGAATACAGATTTCGGACTGAAGAGAGGGTAAAGTTGAGCTTTCTTAAAAACAATTTTTTGACTATCCATTTACCCAATTGTAGAAAAATGGTACCAATACATGGATATATCAAGAATAACCAAAGGAGAAGAAAATTCATGAATTTTATTGAGATATGGATTATAATATTTCAAAAAAGGAAGCATAATAATAAAAAAACTCAAAAAGCGATGAGATTGTTTAAATAAACTCTTATCACTTAGTAACTTTGAAATGTACTCACCATGTAAGAATGTAAAATTACATGATGATTAAAATATAAATAAATGAATTAGATTCAATATATTACAAGTAAAATGGAATTATATATACCTCTAAAAATAATGTAGGTTTATAATAAAACATGTGTCTCAAAGAAGCCAAATTGAGAGAAAATTGTCTTACCGATTTGGTAGCTTTTGAAACATTAAGCCCATGAAATAAAGATCCAAGAGTGGATATGAAACTACCCAATTATTTAAGTATAATAATAATTAAATACATCAATGGGAAGTATACACACTACAAAAATGTAATGAGTGGTGAATAAAGCAATTATCTCATAGAAATAAAAAGTTAGATGAAATCCCCTTACCTTGTGTCTTGACTCTCGTTGTACTAATTCAAAACACTTGTATAATAATTATAAGTTTATTATAAATATTTTTCAGAAAAATATTATTATATCTAATAAAATATATTGTTTTATTATGAATTTATATTACCTTCTTGTTAATAATTCCATGCTAGGTTTAAACTTCAGGTATTATTCGCTTCATTTTCACTTGTGTCTTAATTTGTTTTTTCATTGGTCCATATACATATATCATGATTTCAAGAATGTAATACATGATATTAATATCATTAATATTCATTATATTATAATTATAATTATCTATAAAATATAGAAGTCTAAAATGGAATACCCTATTCATTGAGATGGTAGGCCGTACATACGCATGAACGCTTCTTCTGTTTTTATTTTTGTATTAAAAGAAAGGAATAAAAAGAAATATATATATATATATATATATTAATTTAAGTATTATTACTATTTAATATATATCATATAATTTTACTAAACTCATCCTTAATACATTCCTTGTAGTTTGTGAACAAATCACATCCCTTTGAGGGGGCGGTAGTGCACACTTCCACAAATAAAATTATCGTATTTACACCAAATGGAAAGTAAAAATGTATGTTTTGTAAAATTAATATATAATATTTAAGATATATTAAATATAATAATTACATATATAAACATAGTTTCCATCATAATTTCCACCATGATAGGTGGTAGAGATAAAATGAATAATTATTGTTTAGTGAGGCGATAGTCCACCAAACACATAAACATTATGTTCATTACCCATTAGATGGATGTGTTTGTAAGTGTAGGTAGAAGCCTTTTTATAACAAAATCCTAGTATATTTAAAACAATTTTTTTATAAAATCAATGAATAAATACAGTGGAGGTGTGTAGATAGAAAATAAAGGAAATGAGCTTGAGGGAAGATGTAACCTCTTAATCAGTTAACTCCTTTTGGTTTGGGCCAAAAGGATTCCTTGGATTTCTTTATGCCCAAGTGGTGGCTTTTAAGATGAAAATAGGGATGTTTAAAAGTGTATTATGTAGATATTGGCTGAACCTATGTTTTTTTATAAGTGTTAGAAAGAGGGAGAGTAGGTGGCCTTTTATAGGGAAGGGAAATGACACAGTTTGCAATTTTGAGAACAAGTTAGGTGTACCCACGTTTTTACCTAACAAAAGTCATAAAAAACCCAAAAAAAAATAAATAATTGTAGTTTAATGGCCTAAATATGTACATAAAATTCTTTTTGGGAAATTATATTGGTCATTTGGCATCTTATGTTTATGGTTTATTTCTTTTGTTAAGCTTAATTTTATCTTAATCGATTAAATTCATTTTAATTACTTCCAATAATATTTTTTGTTCAAAATTAATTTGATATTATAATAAATTGTAATTTTTTTTGATTCAAAATATGGAATCCATATTTTCAAATTATAATCATTGAATTGGTAGAAATTAATTTAAATATATCCCCGTAGTCGGGTCGACAATGTAGGTTTTTAAACTAAAAAGGTTCTAAATTTTTCTATGTTTTTATTCTCAATTTCAAAGTGAAATTCATTACAATGACCAAAATTGGTGTTATTGATAAAAATTTGATATTTTTAAACTTTTAAAAAAATTTATATTTAAATTTAACCTTATAAATTAATTAGATAAAAAAACAGTTTTGAACTATATTTCAATATTTTTCACTATTCATTAGAAAAGAAAACTTCACAAAAAATTACCAAAAATTTATCCTAACCTAAATTTTATGTCTTTATTTTAGTGATGATTTTTATTTTGACATATTATATATATAAAAGTTCCAAAAAATATATTTTAAATGGTTTTATCATTAAAAGCCGGTAAAACTACCTTTATAAAAATGTAGGTTTTTAAGCATAAAATTGTGTTTGTTTTTATCATATGATAATAAAATATATTGAATGAATATCAAATATATTTAATTGATAATATTATATTTATATAAAAATAATATAACTCACCAAATTTTATTAATTAGGCTAAAACAACTTTGTGGATATAATAATATTTTTTTATATTCAATCGGTTATCATATTCATTAATAATTAAATTGTAACCAATGAATTCATTTTATATCTGTTTAAAGTGAATATTTCCATAATTTAGTTAACCCATTTCATAACTAATAATTTAATGTATGGGTTATATTAAATAATATATCATTATTTGGTAAAAATCGGTCTTGCGTGTTACACAAGCCATCGAAGAAAGGCATTGTCGTGTGTAACGTAAGCTAACCCCAGTGTTCTGGGTAGAGAAATCTAAAATTTATGATACATGTAGTGAATGATTAACTTGGGTTTATATATAATTCAATCCATAAATAGTTCTTTAATATAAAATAAACTATTTTTAGTGTTTCTTGAAATGAAAAATATCAAAAAGAATACATTAATTTGAAAAAAAATCAAAAAATATCATGGTGTTATAGTATCAAATACTGTAGGGAGGGAGATCGATTGATCATTATCTTTCGATGTGGTCAAGGGAACATCAAATAAGATTTGACTGGGATCAGTGAAACTCAAACTCCATGGAATTCTTGTTATTTAATCAAATAAAATTAACTTTATAACAATTCATACACTACTAATCTTATTAATTTCATTTATCCTTGGAAAAAAATGGTATAATAGCCAATGAATAATATTAACTGGTATAACATTTAACTATCAATTTCCCACTCTATTTCTCAGAAGTTCAAATAATAATTTCTAAAGAATCTATAGAAAAAAATTACAAAATCATGATATTGTGTTTAATAAACAAAACATATAAATCACACATATCACTTCCATTCACCAATTACAATACATCCCATTTAACCAATGATATTAAATAATTACCCATTTGTATAAAATAACATCAAAAATTAAAAATTAAAAATAAAATGGGAAACAACCACATGGTTATTTATTTGAATGATAAAAATACCATATTTGTTTATAAAACCAGATTTTGGAATTATAAAATGAGTTGAATTCATAAACAATTGTTTTCAAGATATGTATAGATCTATATCTTCACTAAAATCAATCCTTTAAACAATATAAAATTTAATGAACATATCAATGACTCAAAATTGTAATGAAAATCAAGAAATACAATTTCTATTATGACGACAAACAACTAGAAATCACTTAGATAAGGAAGGAAAATTTATAAAATATAGGAAACCCAACTTTATAAATCATGTTTAGTGAAAAAAAAGTTAAGATAAATTTAATTTAGATAAAACCTCTCTATACATTTTATAAAACTGACTGTGCATGCCAATTTATTTTTGAAGTACAAATGTAATTACATTTTTTAATTCCCCTTTTAAGTAAAAAATAAAATCATGGAAAATATTGAATTCCATTTATAAAATAATCATAGATATGTTATATTACCTATATTTATCTAATAATTTTTTTTAAATTCCAATAACATAAGAAAATAGGATGGGGTTGTAAAACCAAGCACACTAACTATTTATTTTTAAGAATGGGGTCGTAACATTTCATGGTTTGGTTTATGGTTTTCAAATGGAACAACATAGTTATATTTGTTATAAAATAACCTAGATAATGAAATCTCTCATAAATACTAATTGAAAACATAATTAAGTGAGGCACTCTAAAATAATATGAAAATGTAAATTGAAATTCACAGATACATAACTTCATTTTTATGTATCTATTTAATCTTATCAAGAAATCAACACAATGTTATAAAATGTTCTAGACCCCTATATATGGGTTAAATACATATTTTTTATTTTCAAAATCTAAAATCATATAAAAAATAATTGTATTTGAATGAATTGAATTCATATAGCCAAATATAAAATTCACTACACCCCATTAAAAAATAATATGCTCATAGATGTAGTATTATGTTAGATGAACCCAAAAAACTTAATAAAATTATAATAAATTGAAAAGAATCAAATCAATAAAAGTCTAACTTAAATGGATAGAGGCTAGATATAATAAAACCAATCAAAGAAACCAAACTACACTACCCTATAATAGAAATATGAGAAGCTAACTAAAATTAATTGAATAAAATAAATTCAACCAAATTTGACATTACCCATGCCACCAATACTTCCCTTGAATCACATCAAATAATATAAATTTAATTTCACTAATAAAACCCAATCTAAATTGAATAAAATGAAATAATTCCAAACTAAATCAAACTTAGTTGAATTAAAATGAATTGAAACCCACCAAACCCTAATAACAAGAACCAAAAAAAATAACTAACATGAACAAAAGTAAACTAATTTGATACAAATAAAAATAAACCACATTAAAAAAATTAACATGGTAGAATAGAACGTAATTGATATTAATTGAAACAATTTTACTGAATTGAACAAAATATGTAGGTATTACAAATGGGGGAGTCGGGAAAGAAGGAGGGTTAGATGGGATGGATTATGGGATAATACTAGGGTGATGGTTTGGGGGGATGAGTGGCGACTATACTACTGATGAGGAATTCTGGGGCTTAGGCTCGATGGGATTTTGGGATATAGGAGCACTGGTGAGGGGGAACCACTATAGTAAAGGGCTTGAGATTGTGGGGGAGGAGTCTTGAGGGAGGTACTTAGGGGGAGAAGGGTGGGGTGGGGGAGAAGTGTTTTGTTTTTAATAAATAAACAATATTTAGTGGTGGTTTTTATAAATCCACCACTAAAAAATTCCACTAAACAATGAATTTGGTGTGTGACATATATTCCATAAATTCCTTCACCCACAAGCTGCCCTGCACAATGATATTTTGGTGGACCAATTCTCTCCACACTGGATTTGTAGTCAGTACAGAATTCAATGGTATCCTAAAAAATATATCACTCATAATAAAAACCTCTGAAAACCTTATATTTTTAACATACCATTTAAAAATCACTATATACTATTCAATGGGATACATCCATCTATAATGTACAGGACCACATAGTCGAATCTCTCTCACTAAGTGAACCGTCAAGTGATCCATCGTATCAAATAATTCTAGTAGGAAGAACATTTCCAGTTCACATAATTTGATAGAAATATCTATTTCTATAGTTGGTAAATTCTCTTGGTCAATAAATTTACTTCATATAGATATGAAAAAGAAACAGAGCTTGGTTATTGTATAAAGGACAATCTTGGAAAAAATGCAACATAAAACTATATACATTAGATCTTGCCTTAAAACATGAAATTCATGTGATTTTATACCCTTAAACATTATATTAGTCATTGAAATTATATTCTTGATATTCTATAAATACCCCTATGATATTTTTACACCATTAAATAATTTGAAAAACTAATATCTCTTTTTCTTGAAAAGAGTGTAAGCAGCTCGAGGAAGAAAAGTTTGTTTTCACCCTACACTGGCACCAACTTTTCCTTTATTCCCTTTTCAATCATATCCAACCTAGCCTAAATTCCATCCTTTGTTTTTTCCGGTGCATTTAGTAATATTTCAATGAAACTACCACATAATGTTTTTTCTACATGCATAACATCAATAATTTGTATATGTACAAACAATTCTAGTATGGAAATACATAAAAACTAATCTCCTTTTCCAACTAATTTTCATAAGGTTTTTCAAAAAAGGATTACCAAAAGAAGTGTCTATATAATTTAATTTATCAAAAAGTTGATCACCTATTAGTGTATAAAGTTCTATATGTTATTCATAACTACTATTGAATGATTTTTTCCTTGATCGGTACTTATGTTGTCGAGGTAGAAATTTGTAATGTCTTAGAAACACTTTCTTTGATAATCCTTTTAGCCTAATTGACTGTGTACCTAGTTCGGAAATAGGAAACCCTTGAGTTACACTAATTCTATATCCTACAAAATTTATATATGTAGGAAAGTCATTTGTCATCACATAAAACATGGCTCTCAATGTGAAATATTAACTTTTTTAAGAATCATACAACCTGACACTTGATTCCCACAATAATTTCAAATCTTCGATCAACAGATACAAATAAACGTCAAAATAATTTCCTAGTTGTTTTGGTCATGATATAAGAATAAATAACATAATGCATTTTAGTTTCATACATAACCACAATGGAAAGTTATAATTTACCAACATAACCAAAAATGTACAATTAATGCTTCTTTGAGAACCAAAAGGATTCAATCCATCTGTAGATAGTGAAAGATGAAGGTTTCTTGACCCATTTCTAAATTTAGGATACTCATTATCAACTGTCTTCCACTGAGGATATTCTATCAGGTGACCAAGACTCCCATATTTATTTCTTGTATCCACGTTCCATGTCAATTTCCTTGCAGTCTCCTCACTTATATATAAGCACCAAAACATTGGAATGATTGGAAAGTACCATAAAACATTCAAAGTATCTGATTCATCTTTTATGTATTGAGAAGAAACACACATTGGGAATTCTTAAATTGATTTATGGTCCTTTAGAAATAGTATATAGTCATTCCAAGAGACATGTATTCTTTTGGATATCATACACATCAAACATAGAATTATTTTAGCCACATATGTTCTGCTTGAAATCTCATTATCTTTTAGGAGAATATCATTTAAGAGAAAAAGTAGTTCAGTAAAACTAGCATGACTCCATCCATTTACCTATTTTAAACTATATATCTTTATTATAGTTGAAAAATTCTGTAAATTTAGTTAAACTAGCATACAATAGTATCTTTTCACAACTCTTTAACTCATCAAACAATTTTGGATAATCATGAATTTCATCTTTAATTTTTATTTTCGTTTCTTTAATATGGTATTCATCATCCATCACACCTGTAATCACATCCATGACATGGTATTATTAATTATCCACACTTTTAATCATATCAGATGATCCATAAAATACAGAGTTATCCCAGTGACTAGTGACAATCTATTTTCCCCCATGTTTATTCCAACATTTATTACTATGATCTATTCTATAATAGATCAAACATTCTCCCAACTCCATTGGAATAATTATTCTTGAATAACAGTAGTGTAAACAATAAAAAATGATTTGAGAAGGGTCATATGCATGATATTTTTAAAAATTTATGGGCTCTTTCACCTCATCTTCATACTCATTTTTTCTATGATTGGCATCCATTGATTCTATATTCATATCCATCTTATTTTATTTTATAATATTCGTATTAAAAATATAAATTAATACAAAAAATGGGCCCTTCAAACAAGGGGAACCTATCATTTGAATGTTTCAAATAATTTAACATTTCTTTGAAGGAAATGGGTAATTGAATTTATGAAAAGAATTACTCCACTAGTGATAGTTGTTATCCACTAAATACATCAATAATGATCACTGGTACCAGGTATGTGATGAATACAACTCAGAGTAGTTCAAGTAACATAGGTGCATTTCTAGAAGAGATGGGGATGAGTCTCAAGCAATAAAATTCAATAGTAACTATTTAGGAGATGAATTCGATGATGATGATAATTATTATAGATTATTTTCCAGGGACTCGTCTCATTAGAAGCTAACACCAAATTAGAGAGAAGATCCGATTTTATAGGACTTCGTTAATTTAAACCATGGAGGTGATGTTGGATGGAAAGTATGTTTTGGGGTTGTAGTGGGTTTAAACATTAATTCAGCTTTTATAGGAGTGAGGTCATGATGGATATCCTATGGGTTAGATAGAGTTTGTCATATTCTTTTTATGCGGTGTTATTATCAATATATTAATTTATTAATCTAGAAAACTATAAAACTATAAATAATTAATAAAATTTTATATTTAAACTATATATGTACAATATGATATACTATAAAATTTATAAAATTATATAAATTTATAAATGAATAAAACTATAAAATTATAAATATTTAATAAAAATTTATTATTATATTATATTAGTATAATATGATATACTGTAAAATTTATAAAAGTATATAAATTTAAAAATGTATAAAACTATAAAATTATAAATGTTTAACAACAATTTATATGTAAATTATATAATAATAATAATAATATGTACTTCGTAAATTATAGATGTATATATAATTATAAAAAATTATATCTATAAGTACACATATAAAAAATTATACTTATAAAAAATTATAAATTTCTATTGATTATTATTTATAAAATTTTCAAAGTAATAATTTATGTTAATAATGATAAAAAATTTCTATTGGTTTTATGTATTAGTTGTGTGTGGGTGAGTGTTAAGTTGTTGTGAAGTAAATGAAGAATGAATTTGGGTGGGACTAAAAGTAATAGGCCTATTATCTCTAAAAAAATGAATATATCGATAGAAATCAGCCTCTTGTGTGAACTTCCAATAATAGTACACACACCAGAACTATCACAAAAGGAATTTCATCAATACTTGCTGACTTGTATGTGTATCAGACGATGATGAGGGAGGGGATCAATTTTGGTTAGTGCATCACACATTTAGGTTGATACTGGGGTGTAACACATTGGAAATGGGGAGAAATCAAGCTCCCATGATGTAGAGAAAACAAAGAGGATGGGTGCTGGGTTGGTCCACTGTAGGGTGGAGGGATTGAGGCTGATCTATAGGGGAGCTTGATGTACGGAGTGCGTTGCACACATAGAGGATCGACATAAAATGGTGGTGCATTGTAATGATGATGCCTCATGTTTAACCATTGCAGAGGGTTTGATCAGTGTTGGGGATATTTGTTTAATTCATTGAAAAGAATTGAGGATGAGAGAAGTAGGGTTCAGTGATGTGTGACTAATTAAATAGTGTGGTTGGAGGTTCTAACAATACAAATTAGCACATAACATTGATTTTGAAGGATATAGTAGGGTCCGATGATAGAGGTTTCATCACTCTAGTTCAACAAATTCTTGAAGGCACGAGTAGAGGAAACACTCTGTTAGGGTTATTTTTATAATAACCTATAAGGATTTTGTCATATCTTCAAAAAAGAAATGATAAAGAGTATTTTTATCCGCAAAAAAATGGAATGCACTGATAAAACTACACATTATCAACACCTTTTTAACACTGATAATGATACCCCTTTACCAACGTAAAAAAAACCACTGAAATAATGTGTTTTCATGCGGTCTAAAATTCTAGCAGTGATAAAGACACGTTTTACGATCACTTTTTCAATGATGATAAAGTGGTGTCTTTATCACTACTAAAAAATCACTGATAATGATCTAATCGTAATAATATATTTTCATTATTATATAAATTTTAAAAATTATATATATAATAAAAATACATTATGTATTTATAATCATAATTATAATGAAGTCGGTTGGAGGCAACCCCCTTTATTTAAAAATATAAAAAGATAAACCCCTTTTGAACTTGGTTAAAGGGGAACCAATTACAAACATATAGGTCAAAGGCACATAGCTTTAAAAATCAATGGCCTCAGAGCCCATTGGATGATAGTCCCATACATCAAAGACCCAACACAAAACAAGGCCCAACTGGCTGCCTTACATAGCCTTAATGACTGTATTATAATAAATTGATAAATTAGATTAATTAAATTAAAAATAATAATAAAAGAGAATTCATAACATTTATACACGTACACATCTACACACACGTATGTATATACGCACACGTATATATTCACATACACATACATACATGCAGTTATACATTAACATATATTTGAAATTATTTAATATCAATATCTATATATATTTAAATAAATATATTCATTTATATATTATATAATTGTTTAAATAAAATATTAATATGTTATATTTATTTTAATTATATACACATTTTGTAATCAATGTATATAAATAAACTTTTAAACAATTTGACAAATATAAATTTGAAAATGTTTTATATATAAAATTATTTACAAAATATATAAATATATATATTTATATATTTATATTTATAATTATAAATAAATATATTTATAATTATAAATATATATATCTAATTATATATATTTATATAATTACACACACACACACATATATAATTATATATATTTATTAATATATAACTATATATAATAAAAAATATAAAAAAAATATATTATTTAATAGAATTTATTATAATTTTATAATTGTTTAAATTTATATTTATTTATAATTCTAATTGTAAATAAATATGTTAATAAATATCTTTATATGAATATATATATATTTGTATAATTATATATATTTATACAATTATATATATTTATATATTTATATATATGTTTATAATTATATATATATAAATTTTAATATATAATTATATAATTATATAAATATTTATTAATATATAAATATATATAATTATAAAAATAATAAAAATATTTATTATTTATAAAAATTTATTATATATATATTTATAATCTTATAAATACTTTTCTTAAAACATTATATACATATTTATATTTGAATTATTAAAAAATATATAATAATATATCATATTTATATTAATTATAAACATTCATTTTTTAATTAATGTATATAAATAAGAATTATTTTAATTATAAGTATACTAATTTTATATATATTAAAAATATTTTTTATTAAAAAATTTTATTAGCACTAATAATAGCGCTGATAAAGATCAACCTTTATCAGCACTAAAAAAAGAACTTATAAAGGGTATACCTTTATCAGCGTTTTTAGGGCTGATACAAGTAATCTTTATCAACACTTTTAAGCTAAGACTCATAAAGGTGTCCCTTTTATCAGTGCTTTCTATTTAAGGTTGATAAAACCAGATGCTGAATTTGCACCAATCTGTGGTAGTGATTTTTATTAATTATGAACAGTGTATTACTTATTTAATTATTTATACAATGTATTTGTAATTTATTAAATTTTAATTAAATAATTAATATACTATTTATTAATATATTTCAATATATATTAATATATATATATATATATTAAAATATATCAATATATATATATATAATTATTTTTCAATATATATTTTTATATATGAAATAAGATATTAATTATAAAAAATGAATAAATACAAATAAATATTAAAAACCAAAACATTTTAAAAAATATTAATCAAATAAAAATTAAAAAACTAATATTAATATATATATATATATATATAAAAGTAAATAATTAATATACTATTTATTAATATATTTTAATATTTATTAATATATATTAACATATATCAATATTTAATATATATTAATATATATTTTTATATACGAAATAAGAATTTAATTATAAAAATGAATAAAAATTAACAAATATTAGAAACGAATATATATATATTAATATTTAATATACTCATATATATCAATATATATCTTTATAAGAAATAAGAATTTAATTATAAAAAAATTAATTATGTGAGTTGGCCCTCAACCTGAAGGCCTAGCCATTTTTGGAGCCCAATAAGGAATGCATGCTGAATAAAGGGTAGGCCAAAGCCTGTGAAAAGAAAAGGATGGGACAATTCTTATGTGGGACCGTGCGTGTAGGCACAATCCCATGTAGTTGTGTGTGGACCATCAATGCGAGATCCCATCCCCACATCAAGCTTTTCACATTGGGATGTAGATGAATCATATATAAAAAGCGGTTGAACATCCATAATTTCGATGCAGAACTCACGTGTGTATGATTCGAACCTTTATCAGTGCTAGAAAATGAACTGATAATGTTCACCCTTTATCAGCACTATAATGGAAGTGTTGACAAAGGAACCCATTATTAGTTCTAAAAAAATATTGATAAAGGGGACCCTTTATCAGCGCAAAAAAATCACTGATGAAGGGTATATTTTATGAGTTCTTTTTTTATTGCTAAAAACCACTGACATTTATCAATTCTTTTTTAGTTCTGATAAATAATACCTTTATCAACTCATTTATCAATCACGGAATAAACCCAAAACTGTAGTAGTGATTTTTTGGGAAAATATCCTTTTTTTATTATGGAAATATCTATTTTTTATCTAAAAGTTAACAAAATGTTTTTAAAATGTTTTTATTTTAAAATGATATTGGAAATATATATTGTAAGCTTTAAACCACTGAGTTTTCATTATATTAGGGAATTCCGTTCATGTCGTAAAAGTTAAAATAAATATTCCTTTAACATTTTTAATTAAATTCAATCGGGAATTGTTTAAAAAAATATAAGAAGACTTCTTATAAATAATTACATAAAAATATAAAAATTGGTAAAAATTTATTTAACAAATCATTTTTATAATGTTAAAAACATTATTAAAAACATTTTTAGAAAACATAGTTTTGGAAGAAAAATGATTTTTAGCCGAAGAGAGAAATGAAGTTATATTTTATTAAAAACATTTTCATAATCATTTTAAGTTCAAAAAAGTGGAAAAATGAGACTATTTCTTGAAAATTCAATGAATGAATAGAGGATATTAAAATATATTAGTTTTAATATAGTAATACCAAATAACCCCCATAAGGGAAATTTAAACATAAAAACTCTTAAATAATAATGATTTTGTGAAATAAACACTAACAACATTGGTAACTTGTTAATCGTAATCCCCATAAAATAAATAATCATCAATTAAAAGTTTAAATTCAATTAACATAAATAGATTCATGATATAACATATAAAATTTGTAGTATATACACCACAAAAAAAATAAGTGGTGAATATGACATATGTCTCATAGAAGTAAAATTGAGCTGTGAAACCCTTACCTTATCACATATATCATACCATATATGATAATATTATAACATTTTACCACCCACTTGTTAATAATATTTCATTATTTTCATTGTTTCAGGTGATAATTGTCTTCTTTTATCATATGTGTTTTGGCATGAAAGTTACATATATTGTACATAGGATATTGTTAAATCATCACTAGAATGATATTAATGTTATGAATATTTTTTTTCATTATATAAATCCTTAAAACCATTAAGGAAATTGGACAAAGAAAATGAATCTCATTTCTTTATGGAGACATTAAGCTATACATATGCACAAGCGACGATATCATTCCCTTAATGGGTGAATGGGTAAAGAAGTGTATGATATATTAATTTTATATAATTTATCTCATGTCATATATATCAAACACACAAATATATATATATATATATATAAAATTTATCCTTATTACCTTCCACATAAATCATAAATGAAAAACAAATCACATTGCTCCGAGAGGCGATAGTCCGCTGTACACACGAGCGACATTATCACATTTTAAACAGAATGGAAATTAAGAAGATATATGTGATATTATAATTCAATAAGTATAATTATATCATAAATATTATATATATACATTAAATTCATCATTATATCTTACTATGATATGTTTTTATGGAAAACCAATTATATCAGTTCGCGTAGTGGTACTCCTTTTTCTCACGATTGATGACTTCGTTTCCCATTTGATGTAAAAAGTGATGGATATAGGTTATTACCATAACATAATAACATATTAGTATATATAAGATTTTTGTTCGATTATATTATCATGTAATAATAATATTTAATGGAGGTGGTGGAATAAATAACGAAAATATTCGCATTAAGTATTTTACCACTTCTTTGGAGAACCACTTTAGGTTTATTCATAAAGACTTTGTTGATTGGATTTATGATAAATAAGTCTCTAGGATGTTTTTATAGGAATAATTAAGTTATTTTGGTAGGTATTCTCAAAACTAAACGGTTTCATAAATTTGAAGAGAAGAGAAGAGGGGCTGACATTTTATAAGGGGGGAGGACACACTTGATTTTTTTTAAAAAAAAATTGATAAACACATTTTTCTCATTAAAAAGGCTTAAAAATGGTCCATTATAAAATATTATAGGTTCTATTATCCCAATATGGAAATCCAATGGGTCTTGTACAAGTATTAGGTTATTTTAACCTTTATCTTCTGAGTTTATCCCCTAGAAAACCCATTTTATACTTTAATTGTAGTAATTATGTTTTACTCTTTTCACTATTCATTATGGAAAAAAATTAGGATTAAATTATTAAATAATATAAATTATTATATCTCAAAATATGGAATCTATTTTTCCAAATTCAATTCATTGAATTGGAATAATTAAATATAAAATTAAACTCGTAAGAGCGTTAAAAAATAGTTTTTATGATGAAAAACTTATAAAATTTTAAAATGTTTTTATGTTAGAATTAAATATGAAATTGATTCAAATTACATAAATTAGTTAAATTATAAAATAATTTATGTAATGTAACTTTGAAAAAAATTAAAATATAATTTAACTTTTTAAATAATTTTAAAAAAGGTAGTTTTCAATAAAAATTAGTATTCTTCACTATTTAACAAACATTAACCATTTTAGAAAATTTTCAAAAAATCACAAAAAGATAATTTTGACATGTAGATTTAAAAAATTAATTTTTTTTTCAAATAAATCTTTTAAAATTTGTAAAATTAATTTTAAATTATGTGTGCAAAGAACGATTAAAATTTCTTTTTGAAAAATATTATTTATGAGAAAACAATTATTTTTTTCAAATGATTCTAATTTTATTTCTAATAAATAGATATTCATAGAATTTATTTTATAAAATTATAAACCATATAATATTCATAATTTATTTATTACTATTTATACCTACCGACTTAATATCTAGTTATAATTTTCATTTTTAAATAATTATATTTTAAAAGAGTATCGAGTTTCCTTCAAACCTAGTGTTGTGTGCATTGAAAGATATCAAAGATATTTAATTTATTAAAAAATAAATATATTATAGAGTCTCACGGTGTTACATTTTCATCTATTCTTGATGTTGTGTTCCATGTAAGCTATCTAATATGTTGTTCCCTTTTTAAAATCTCTGGGTGTTACAGTCCAACATTATGCATTTCCTTTATTAATATTTCCGCTATTATTATCCATGTGATTGTTATATTGATATTTTCCATGGATACATTTTAAATATCAACTAATTGATTAAATGGAACATGTATTGATTATCCACCTTTCTATAGTGTTAATGACTTATCTACTCATGATTGTTTCAGTTGTATTCATTCAATTACTAAGCATATAAACTCACCCTTTATTATATTTTCCTTTCACCAGGATATGAAGTAGAAGTATTTAAATGATTTTTCTAGGATGTAATAATGTTTCTCATGATATGTTTTATTTTACAATGCAATATATAATAATGTATGCATATAGTTCTCCAAGACTGTTAAAATTATCTATCCTTTGTGGTAATATCCCTTTTATCTTGTAACAATGTAATAAAGTAGACACTATCTTTGGGTTACTAGAGTTAGTGTCATTACATTTGGTATACATAAAATAAACCTTTGAAACATAGAACCTAAATAATATAGGTGAAATGTATTACATTAAGGCTAACATATTTAATTCAAAAAAACATTATTACATATTAAAAACCCAGGAAGTTAAATTAAATTAAATATAAACTCAACACATAAATTGGCCGGTCAAGATCATGGTTAGTCACATGCATGCAATGATGTTACATTTATACAAGCTAGTATTCATTTCAAATCACTATATTATTTAAGTTAAATTTTTGTTGAATTAATAATTAATGTTCTTATTATTCAATTAATTATTTATCTTAATTACTAATCCATGTAGTCTAAGAGATATATCATTTTCCGGTTCTATATAATTTTTAAATAAATAAATAAATAAATTTTATTTTAAATTACTTATGTAAATGGAATATAGTGACAAGGGATATGATATAGACCTTACTTGTAATTTAAATTTAGTAATAAATATAATACACGAAATGTATTGTAGGTAAAAGAACCAGTGACACTTTTCTCATCTTACATGACATGTAGTAGCAGAAAATGTGGAGAATAATTAATTTTATCATTTATATATCATATGTTGAATGTATCATCACATGACGTGTGCACCAAATACACAATGTTTAGTATTGTTCTATACTATAAATAGTTTTCCTATCATAAGTTGGAAATGATTACATGACATGTATATAGGCTACACAACATGTATGCCCCTTTGGCCAATATTTCACTACACGCCTAGGGTATCAATGTGTATTCCGCTTGGGAAAAAATCATGTTACATGACATGTACACTATCTACACTACACATAATTACATATTTTACCTATTATGTAGGTTGAAATCCCCAAAAAGTTATGTATTTAACAAACAATGCATATTTTACCATGATTTTTTTAATTTCATTAGGAAACCATGTGGGGTTACATAGTGTGTACCCCAACTGCATGCTGTGTACCCCATTAAACTGCATGATTGTCTGGAAGTTGTCACATGAAATGTAAGTAATACATTTCATGTAACATAACACACACAAAATTGTTTATTTCTCATATCACATCCTAGAGTGGTTAACCAGACTACCTGACATATTCTTTTTAGTTACACACTATGTAACTGTGTTTTACAAAAAAATTAATTTGGCACCTATGGATGATATCTCTAACTGACCTCCATATATTCATAATATATTCTTCATCATGAGAAGATGAATGGATATGTTATCTCAACTATATATATTATTAATTAAAATAAAATAAAAAACTAAAAAAATAATTTTGATAATAATCAAAAAAGAATGAAACAATTATAAATTTTATTGTGTTCTCTTTGATACCACATGAAGGATCTGAGTGAAATAGAATCCAGTTGAGAACATTCCAATGATAGGTTTTTTTAGATATAATGTATATTCTTTAAAAAATAGAAAATACTCATTATGTATAATTATTAAAACTAAATAAAAAAGATAAAATGAATCCTAGAACATAGAATGTATCATTCACATTAATATTGAAATTAATTTAATAATAAGAATTACCTCAGTCATGAGATTTTTTCTTCAAGGAAGATGTTGATTGTTCAAACCTTGTTTGAGTTGTACTATTTTTTCACCAAGAGGATCCAAAATATAATCCCTCTACCAATAATACACACATGATCCTTGATCTCTGAATGATGTTAATGGAAATCAGGGTACTAGCACAGATGATACACATGCCTTTCATTATTCATCTTAATTTAAACACAATCCTTTAGGATTGAAATATTATCCCTCTATATATCTCATTCTCAAGTGGGAAAAAGTTGGTGGATGTTATATATTATTCATGAGAGTAAACCTAGTGATGTCTCCGTTGAAAGAATTATCTTGGGTGATGATGCATTATGCACAACATAAATGATTTCATACATTCTCTAAAATGATATAATTAGAGATATATAGAGATAGGGTTTAATATTGACAATTTTATAAGGACAAAAATCAAATAATGAACCTAATATATAATCCATGATGATAATAATAATAATAATAATGATAATAATATATCATAGAATTCACCAACTTGAAAAATATTTAATATCATTTTAATTAAATAAATAAATATGTATTTATTTAAATTATATTTAATATTATATCATTTCAGTTATCAGATACTTAACTTTTCATTTCCACCTTCTTCAAAATTTATCAAACATCAAATAATAAATATTATTCATTAGATAAATAAATAAATATTATATTCATGTTTTTAAAAAATATATTTATTTAATATTCAACTCACATAAATATAGTGACAAAATAATTTTGATCAGTAATTCCAGAATAAATATTATTTCTTGATCATGAGAATAATATCTATTCCAACTAATATCAATAGATATACATTGTCTTTGAACATATAAGGATCTTCCTTAATGAAATTTGGTCGGATTTCATAAAGTCAAATATCAATTTCTAGAAATATTTAAATACACCCATAGAGGAAGAAGTTAACATCACAATAATGACAACCATTTACAAAAACTCATTGTGTAATTTAATCCCTTTGAATCAATATCTCATCAAACTGGTTGTATACTCATTTTATAAACTTATAATATTGATATATATTTCATTGACTACCTAAAATGAACCCTTCAATCACTATGGACGTGGAATCTAGTTTCAAAATTCCATTTCAATCAACGAGATAAGATATAATTTTCTGATCATGGAAGGGAAAAAAATTCTTTTATTGACTTATTCTTTAATTCCATATCCATCGTGGCCCAACCAATATATCCTTCTTTGATGCCAACATATGAAATCACCAATTTCATTAATATATCAAAGTACATGAGTTATGCTATTCATTAATAATAATATCAAGTATAACAACAAATACACATGTTCATAGATAGGAATATCCTATGACACAAAAACATTTAGAATTTATGCTTGAGGTATTATCCTTATAATCTACCATCTTGGAGATTACCAAGTGATAACTTAATGTGAAGCCTCATGCAATAATAATAATAAACCACATGATAGTATACATCATTAGTGTCCAACTAGTTGATATCATTTGACCATAGAAGAAATATGTTCCAAAATATTATCATAATACTTCAAGGTACTCATCATAAAAGGAAGTTACTATGACCTTTTGATGTGATAAGTAATCTAAGAAAATTATAAAATTAAATGTTACATATAAGAGAAATCAATATATGACAAGAAATTTATTAATATTCATGTATTTCAATATATATGAAATCTGAAGTACAATGTAGTTGGTTCTAGGGAACAAATTTCAACACCCATATCGCACACTATAATATAATAGAAAATA
This sequence comes from Viscum album, assembly GCA_963277665.1. Taxonomy (NCBI): domain Eukaryota; kingdom Viridiplantae; phylum Streptophyta; class Magnoliopsida; order Santalales; family Viscaceae; genus Viscum; species Viscum album. The sequence goes on along the minus strand of OY728127.1, from coordinate 1,223,438,978 downwards.
TTTCTCATGTATATAGGATTTCTTGTATATCTCACTCAGCTATCACATCCTACACACCACAATACCCTAATTTATCATGACTTATTTCTTAATAACCCATCCCAAGTCAACCCTAGAATCCATAATAACCACATATCCAAACTACAGTATTAACATTCATCCACTAGCCCAAATCTCTTATTTGAATTTTAAATTACAATCACTACACATTTTTGGTTGATAAGGATTGAAAAAGACTCAAGAGGGTGGTGGGGGTGAATTGTGTTATTAAAAAAATTCATTACTTACAAAACTACCATATATTTTAGTGACTAGCATTCTATTCCTTCCTTACCACAAGAAGTAATTGAAAATAGAAGTAGAGGAAAAAATAAATAGACATAGAGATTTACAGTTGTTTGGGGAATAGAAGTCCCTTAGTGCACTCTACCAACCCTCTTCTCTATAATCATGGTAATTTTCACTAGCCCTGTCCTTTTACTGGGGACTTCCAAATATTTTTCCAGGGACTACAAAACTGAGTGAATGTTTTAAAAACTTGTTAAAAACACACCTGATATTTTAAACTGGCTCCAAAAAGGCTTTATAAACAACAACATTTAGGTTCTCTTACTAGGAAACATTATACAAAAATATATAAAAACAAAGTGTATATAGGTGAGACAGACAATTGAAAGATACAAATGATAAAAGAAAGAAACTCCAGAATAGATGATAGCAAAAGAATGCATCTTGAGGTTAGTATTTTATATGAAATCATAGAAAAATATTGTTTTAATACTATAGAAAATAAATATTATTCTTCATTTTCACAAAAAAAATATAGTATTGTACAAGAAATTATCTTTTTCTCTGTATTTCTTTTATTTTTTCACATGAGAGCTCTTCTGTAATCTAAAAACCACACCACATACACTTAAAAATTCATTCAAAGATTCTATTTTATTTTTAGATAACACAATCCAAAAAATCTAGGATATGAGACATATCGTTTCCTTTTAAAATACCTTAAAAATATTAAATTAAAAAAACTATCCTTGTAGTTTTCTACTGTATCAACACATAACTATTATCATAATCGATTTAAATATAAATAGACAATACAATATTTAATTATTTTACAGATGAATTAAAATCTCACTCAATTTCTTCAATGGTAATAAATAAAGATTGCATCATGATATAGTTGATTCTTACTTTTGAATCCACATAGCCAATTTGAATCATGTAGTATTTTTACTCACATCCCAAAATTGATGTATCTGAATGGAACAACATATCTGATTTCCCTATGTATCTGATTCACATAGCCGAAAACGTTATGTAACTATTTTATGGAGCTAATTAATCTATGTAGCTGATTTCATATGTAGGTGATCTCATCGATGTTGGAACTTTCTATGTAGGTGATTTTGCAACATAGGCAATTTACATAATAAAATCCATTATATAGGTAATCTATATAGCCTAATTCTCATTCAGACATTTCTCCATGTAGACAAAATCCTTACATAGATATTTTTCCATGATAAGAAAAATTTCAGAAAAAATAACAAAAATTTCATTATTAATGAAATTAATAACTGAAATGATTATAAATAAGATAAAACTTGAGGAACACTCATTAATTTTTTTTTGTAATGTATGAAGGTTATTTCAAATCATCAAAACCTAATGGTCATGACATATGTTGAAATGACACTAGTAGTTTAATAATATACCCCTTTTTTATTATCACAAAACATATTTGAAATTAAAAATAAAATTTTAAAATACTTAATCATTATTTTTTCACAAATTGACATTTATATAATATTTTTTTTAAAATATAGTTCTTATGCTTTTTTTCTTGACACTTTTCCCCTATTGTGTAACCTAATGGTAAAGCATAGATAACTTCTCCCCTTTTTGTGTCTTGAAAAAATAATGATATTGGAGTTAGAAACACATTTAATGTAGAAATTTGAGAGTAATGAAATAGCTAATTATTGTGTGAAAACATGATATAGAATTATGACAAGAAAGAGTTTTAGGGAAAAAAATATAGAGATTAAAAACATAAAATTAAAATAATGACTAAGAAATGAAAACATGATTAAAAAATGAAAAAAATCACTCAGAGAAAAATCATAAATTAGTATTTAATTGATTCTCAAAGGAATATAAAAAATTACTTACACTTAATAAAAATAAAAATATTAGTTATAAGGCCTAGGTTTATGAATGGGTTCAAACTGGGATGGTGGTTTGTAGGGAGGTAGCTTGAAAGTAGGTTCTGTTCTGGAGGTGGTTGGAGTAGGAATTACTGAAAATGTTGTATCCTTATCCACATCCAAAATAGAGCCACTTACTGATCCAACATATTCTTTTACAAGTGAATGATTAACATGGTCATTGATAATTTTTTCTTGAAGAAATTTACATAGACTGAAGTCATTGGTTCCATCTACCTAAGAGGGGACTTTCTTAAAATGATCAAAAGAAGATGGTTATCCCAAAGAAAAATCGATAACTAAAGTAGCATCATAATTTTCTTACTATTTATGATAGATATATGAAGTATCCTAAACTTCTTTAAATGTTTGTTTAGAATCATGATGAGATCTATGAGGACAGATACCAAGAGGCATCCTAATTCTTATTTGAAAAAAAATATCCATCACATATGTCAACTCTAGGATTAATATCATAATTTTAAAAATAAAAATAAATGATAGAGTATTGCATGGACATCTAATAAACTAAACAATAACCACTCATGTGTATCCCATTAAAATATTCAAGCTAACTTGATATAATACTAGAAGGAGAAATAACTTCTTGAGGTTTGACAAAAGGATAAAGGTCTTTAGTAGTGAGAGTTGATAGTAAGTTCTAGAAAAGATTGTTCAAAACTTGATATACTGAACTTTTCATGTCAATCATTCTAAAATTTAGAAATTGAAACTTTTTATATAATTTTACCTTTCTCCAAAAAACTATGAACAAATTCTTATACAAAACTGACCTAATATTCAGAAAAATGTGTATTTATATTAAGAGATTTTTTTAAACTAAAACTAATACCATATGAATAAGGGAAATTAATTACAAATTTGGACCTGTCCTTGGTGGTTTATAAAAAACTAACTCCTTTCCTATAATTATAAATTTCACTTCTAGAACATTTTGTGACCCTAAACATGATTCTTTCTTAGAATATAGATCCACAACCACTAAAATTATTTCCTTCATTAACAAGAAAATAATTTTAGAGTTTTTATTGAAATTCTCAATGTAGAATTAAAATATTTCTATTTCTTTCATTGAAATAGAAAAATTATCTTCTACCATACCACCAAGAGGCTCTTCAAGATGACTAAGATAACCATTCATTCAGATATCAATCCCAATAGTAAGCTTCCTTACTGCTTCCTAAGAATATTAAAATTTAACATTAAGATCCTTTTTCGAATATTGAAAAACATTAGATGAAAATAGATCTTCTTAGAGACATTGGATCTGACAAGAAATAAAAATCAAGTATAATCACACTTGATTTACTCTACTATGAGATTCTTGAGAAACTGAAGGATTAGAGGGAACAACAACATCAACAGTATAAAGATGAAACTTTATTATAAAATTCATTTGGATTAACACCACATTTCATAAAGTGTGTAAATTTTACATCAATTCAGTATTTAAAGACTTCAATTCATTATTAAATTTTTGGGATAGACCAAGCTATAATAAATGAATATTCTGAAATACACCTCCTTAAAACGAAACCACAATACTAAGCTCATTAAATTCATATTTTTTTTGGACATAAATCTATTAATAATTTCACCAAATATTTCATGTCTTCTTGTTCCTTTGAACAAAATTCATATGTACAAGTAGGATGAACATGAGGGTTAGCCTAAATAATTTGAATCATTACTGTTTGAGCAGCCAACATGCTGACCAACCTATTAAAATGAGAATTATAAATAGAGGAATCTTTAAGTTATCTGATCTCATTTTTTCAAGAGATAAGATCATTCTTTTAATCATAATAATTTTATATAAGATTATCAAACTCATCCATTACAATAGAAGAAAAATACTGTCTTTCTGAGCTATTTGAGATTTTACTATCAGATGGAACATCCTTATGATCTACAAGGGGTGGAAATGATAAAGAATGCGTATGGAAATTATCACTAAATCCCATAACCACAAGATCAATCCTTTCTATAAAAATAGGTAATCTAGGAATAATTGGGTCTGCTTTTTGAGCTTCAACCTTAGCTTCATATTTTTCCTCAGCAGGAGATATATTGGGAACAAACTCCACTATAATTTCCTCTAAAACTAAAATTGTTTCCTCAACAACCAGTTAATCAGAATACTAACTTCATTTAGTATAATTATAAACTTCATCCTCTTAGTTCTTAACTTCCTCTTCTTGACTATGAGTAAGATCAAACATGATAGTACTTACAAAAGTTACAAATGGTTCACTTCTAATTGGTACTAGATCCTCCACTCCCCTAATAGGAACAATCTTGGAAGGTGATACATCTTTAGGTAATGAGGTCTAATATGGATCACCCTAAGCCATTCCTTCATATCATATCACCTTCAATGAACATGAATAATAATCCTAGAAATAACAAATTATCTTTAACAATACAATAGATAAAGTGTTAATCATTCAACAATTTACTACATCTCGTTCATTTAAATCAACTTCTTTTCTATTCAAAACCAATGAAATCAACCTTCCATAGGGTTAGTAATTAATCTTACCATTTTATTTGCAATAATTATGCAAAAAATGATTCATGTACCTTTAATAGTTCAATTTCATTTTATTTATCAAAATGTACAACAAATATGTATCCTAAAAAAGAAGTTTCTCTATTTCACCAGATCACTAGGCTATCCTAGTTTAAATAAACTTAAAAAACATCTTCCATTTTTCTAAAAAATATTACATTGACTTATCTTTAAAAATAGATGTGTTGAAAAAAAATTGAACACTTATAATGGCTCAACTGAGCTTATTCCCTCAAGTGACTTATTGAAATAAAACTACCCCTCAATGGGACAATGAAACATCTCTAAAATATGGACCAATGAAACTATCACTACCTTTTCATTAACAATTGATAAAACTATATCCCATGATTTGTTAAAAATAAACTCTACATTACTCATAAACTCATGAAAATATTACTCAAATAGAAAAAAATTCTTCTAATAAAACAAAAACACAGAGACTTGAAACTAAATAACTTTCTTTGGAAACATCTCAATAGACTTCATCCATGACATATCAATGTCTTTCCCATCAAGTATTCTTCAAGAAACACTATTTTTTGTTTTATTATATTATCTGTGAATTACTTCACCCATGTGAATCAAATTTCTTTTAGTTGATAGGGCAGATTGAAGGTCAAGAAAGGAATTGAATGGTTCAATATTCAAGGTTATGGTTCAGATTTGGAAAGAAGACATGTATGTGAGTGGATAATGGGTTGAGTTTCTCTTGTGTTTTAGGTCACAGACCAAAATATCTAAATGCTTACACATGTGAATGGATTTATAGAAAAATTACAACAAATAAATAAATAAAATGAAATAAAAATTTAAAATAATGATATTTTATGTCCTAAATATGAAACACTTAAAAAGATTAACATATAAAGCACCAATTAACAATAATTACTTAAAATAAATTAAACTCGTAAAATTCAAACTAAACCAATTCTCTTTTAATGAAATAAAAATGATCACACTCAAGGGTTTTACTATAAAAATCTGCTAAATAATTTTTAGAAGAGATAAAATCAATATTAATATCACCCTTTTGAGTATGATATTTCAAAAAATTATTCCATAATCTATATGCTTGGTTATCGAATGATTTATTAGAATTTTAGAAATATTGATAGAACTAGTGTCATAACATCTAATTGAAACATGATTGTAATTTAATCCAAAAACCATCAAGGTGTGTTTCATCTGAAATACTTGTTTACAATAACTACCAACAACAATACATTCAACTTCAACAGTATACAATGCAACAAAGTGTTTTTTTACGAGACCACGATACAAGGTATTTACCTAGAAAACAGTTGGTTCTTGAGTTAATATTCCTTTCTAGTTTACAACCACCAAATTCAACATCCAAATATGAAGTTAAATTGAAATTATAAGTTTTTTTAAAAAGTGATTAAACATAAATTATTTCTTTCAAATACCATAAAATTATCTTGGGAGCCCTTAAATGAGTTTTTTTGGTTTTCCCAAAAATATTATAAAAAATAAATACTATAATCATAATGTTTGGCCTACTAGTAGTTAAATACAACAAAATTTAAATTTTTCCAATGTAAATTTTTCTATCAACTAGTTTTACAGCTTCATCCAATTAAAAATTTTCATTAGAACTCATAGCACATGTATGCACTTTTACCAAATTCAAGTATAAATCTTTTAAGTAAGTTTAGAATGTATTCTCTTTGATTTAAAAAATTAAAAATGTCTTTTGGATAAATATGAAAATATATAAAGTAATTTAACTCACCCATCACACTCATTTCAAATTCTATTTTTATGAGTTTTGAAAATTCATTAAATAAATATTTATTTATTTAACCAATGATCACATCATCGATATATTTCTACAATAAAAACATATCTAAAAAAAATTTTCTTAAATAAAGTAGGGTCTTCCTTACCCATTGAAAATCCATTTTCAAAAGAAAAATCTCAAAATTTCATACCAATATTTTTGTTTTTTTAGGTAAATAAATAGATTTATTATTTTTTAAAAATCATTTTAGAGAATACAAATTTTCAAAACTAGGAGATTGTTCCACATAAGATTCCTCTATTAAAAATCCATTTGAAAAGTAGATTTTGTATCCATCTAATATAAATTGAAATTCATCTATTATACATAGGATAAGTGAATTTTAATATCTTCTAATATAGATATATGTGAAAATGTATTGTTATATTTTATACCTTCATCATGATTGTATCATTTATCAACTATCATAGACTTATTTTTGGTTATCACACCATGATCATCCTATTTATTCTTAAAAACCAATTTGTTTTCATATAACATGATAGTGGTAGGGTATATCAACTAATTCTCAAACCTTTTTCCTCTTGAAATGGTTTAATTCCTCTTTCATTACTACAACCCAACTCTCATCTACTAAAGATTCTTCTATAGAACTGGGTTCTAGATGCGATAAAAAGGCAAAAATATATATTAAATTTCCTACACTTTTTCTAGTCCTAATTCATTCATATAAGATTCCTATTATTGTTTCTATGGTAAGGTTATTAAGGTTTATAGGTTATCTAGGTATCACATGTTCAGGTTCACTCGCTTCCATCCTTTTAGGAGTTGGTTCTAGAAAATCAAGTTTCATTTCATCATTCTTTTTACTTTTATAGAGAGGTTCATGTGTCATGTTTTCTGATTATTCACTTATCTCATCAATATTAGTTTTTTTTTGTAATTGAAGGAATTAATTTAATTAAATTTAAAATGAGTGGATTATTTAACAATCTTTGACCTTTTATTTAAAACTCTATATGTATTGGAAGTAATATAATATCCATGAAATATTCTTTCATAATATTTTTGGATCAAACTTAACAATATTATCATTAGTGTTTAGAATATAAAATTTCTAGCAAAAAACCTTAAATAACCCTATGTTTGGATTTCAATTATTCCTTAGCTCATAGAGTGTTTTCATTAAAATAGGTCAAATTTTAAATATTTTTATTATATACCGTGTTGTATTTAAGGATTCATCTAAAAAATGAGTGTGTATGTAATATTCACACAATATTGTTCTTATAATTTCATACAATTCCCTATAATCATCTCAACATAAGCTTTTTGCTAATGTGTACAGGGGGTAGAAAAATTATATTTGATACCATGTTTTTAACAATAGGTATTAAACTCATGGTTTTCAAATTATCCACTATGGTCACTTACTGAATTAATAATTTTGGCATCTTTCTCTTTTTGAACTAGTTAGTCAAAACATATAAAAATAGAACAAACACAACTTTTAACTATTAAAAAAACATTGTAAATCTATAAAAATAATAAACTAAAACATAAAAAAATATTTTACTCTTAGGATTTAAACTGAAGATAGTCCCAAAAAATCCATATAAAATAATTTTAGGGGTCTAAAAGTAGCAACCTCTTCATTTATTTTGAAGGATGACTTATGATTCTTCCCCATTTGGAATGAATCACACAAATTAATTTTATTAAATTTAATTTTAGGTAAATATAAACCTAAATTATTTTTAGATAATACTCTTAATGAACTAGGATTACAATTTCCAAATCTTGTATGCCATTTCCATGTTTCATCTATTTCAACATTTAAACAGTTCACTTTTTATCAACTCAAAGAATTAAAATATAGAGTATATAAATTATTTATTCTAGGTGAATTAAATTTAAGAAAATTATCTTTTAAAAATTTACATGTATTATTTGAAAAATAAATTAAATAACCGTCATCACACAGTTGAGAGATACTAATCAGTTTTTTCTTTAACACTTCCACATAGAGAATTTTGTTGATGAGGATTGATCTTGGATTACTAATAGATGCAACTCCAATAATTTTTTTCCTTTATCATTGTCAAAAAAGTGACATAACCTCCATTTTCTTTTTATAAGGATTAGAAATAATAGAAATCCCTTCTCTTATGTAGAGAACATTCACTGTCCATATACCATTTATCATTTCTACTCTTCTAATTTTTTCCTCATTAGAGTGTTCCATAAATCAGATGTTTACCTTTTGATTAGGGTGTTAATCTTCAAATTATAATGATAAAACATCTCTAGAATCCTTATAATCAATCCATGTCACCTTCATAGATTTATTTTATTAATTTCTATAACCAAATATTTTTAAATACTGTTTTGTTGTCTTTTTATTATCTTGAGGCTATGGAAAATATAGTTTAATATGTCGAAGCTTCTTTCATTCACAACATATCACTTATCTTGAATTTCCATCATCCTTCTTATAATAATTTAAGGGGTTCTTAAAACCGCTTATCATATTCTATTTTTTTTTAATTTTCTAGAAATGATAGAAAACTCACTATCAAAATCATGATTTTTTGAATTCTATTCATCAGTTGATTCATCTATTTTAGTTTCGTTCCATTTTTTATCATCATTTGAATTTGAGACTTTCAATGAATGATTATCCTTCTTAACTAATTTTTTCTCTCTACATTAAACTTTTATATCTGCCTCATGCATCATGTGGGTGCCAATATGATATTTTATTTTTAATTTCTTATACATTTTAGATTAGTAAATATAAGTTGAAATTCCACCCCACTTGGGTTGTAAAATTCTTACCACTTTTACGGCCTTCTATGGACTTCTAATTGGAATTCCTAGAGTATAAATATTTTTTTATAATATCTACAATACTTCTATTTAATTGGGTGATTCTCTCACATTATATAATTATAAATTTAATAAACTTAAGTTTTGAAGTATCATATCTAGGAGCTCTTACATTATCTGTATCTTTATAAGCAACTGAAGTAGTAGTCCATATTTTAGGGGCTGTTTGACATTATGATACTCTGTTAAACTAATCCAAGCCTAATATATAGATCATATAATTCATTAATTTAGAATTTAAATCATAACTTGATTCAATATCTACATCCCATGTTTTTGGTTGGGTTTTTGGAATTTCATACAATTTCACGACTTGGAGATAAACCTTTACACCAAGGTTCATCATAAAAATGATCATTAGAGCCTTATAGTAGCCATAATTTTTACTATTTAATTTAGGATACCTTACCATAGAAATATCTTCTATATTTTTAGTCATAGTATCCATTCTAAAAATATATTTCAAATTAAAAATTTTTTTATCTTAGAACTCAAGTGTTACAACCTATTATACCAATTGTTGGTTAGTAAGGATTGAAAAAGACTCAAGAGGGGGGGGGGGGGTGGATTGAATTCTTAAAAAAATATTTACTTATGAAACCAAATACTTTAGAAATGAATAAATTTAAATTAATTTATTATCACAAGAAGAAATGGAAAATAAAATTAGAAGGAAAAATAATTAGACACAAATATTTATAGTGGGTCAGGAATAGAAGTTCCCTAGTAAACTACACTAACCCTCTTATCCTAGAGTTTTGTTTTTTTACAAGACTAGTCATTTTATCATGGACTACTATTCCATTTTTTTGGGACTACATGAATAAGTGTTAGTAGTCAAAACATGTAACAAACTCACAAGATCTTTCAACTTGGATCCAGTAAGGATTTATAAGGAATAATATTTAGATTATTTTACTAAGAACCTTTATAAAAAAAGATAATAAAATAGTACATTTATAGGTGAAACACACAATTTTATGATACAACTAAAATAAAAAAATAAATTTATAGGAGAAATGATAAGAAAAGAATAAAGCACGTTGAGAGACTTCTAAATGATATCACAGATGGATGTTATTTAATTGATATAGAAAATTAAGCTCCTTAATAATTTTTATAAAAACATAGTAGAATATTAGAGTTTCCCTTATTTTATGTATATCTATTTTTTTACATGAGTGATCTTCTATAGTTTAATATCCACACCACACACACTTCAAAATTCATGAAAATATTATCTTTTATTTTGATGACACACGATTTGTAAAATATGGGAATTGGGACATGTGCTTTCCTTTTAAAATACATCGAAAACAGTAAATAAAAATAAACTATCCTTGTACTTATATCCTATTTCAGTACTTAGATGTTATTATAACTGATTTAACTGTAATGAGATAATCAAGCATTTAAAGATCATATAATAGTTTTAAAAGATCACTCATGTTCTTCAATGTTAATAAATAAAAATTACAACATGATGTGGATAATTTAAGATTAAGACATAGATGGTTATCACTTTTGAATCCACATAATTGATTTAAATCATGTTATATTTTTTCTCAATACCTGAAAGTAACATAAATGAATCGAACAATGTAGCTGATTTCACCATATATTTGATTAATGTAGACAATTACTTTACGTAACTATTTTATATTCCCGATTGATCTATGTAACTAATTTATTAAGTAGGAAACCTCATCAACATAGGAAATTTCCACATAGGTGATTTCATGAAGTAACTGATTTATGTAGGTGAATCATTCACATAGGAAATCTATATAGTTGAATGCTCACATAGGCTTCTCTACATGTAACCAAAATCCTTACATACAATATTCTTATAGACTAAGTAAAATTTAATCAAAACATATCTAATTCCATAATTAATGAAATTAATGTTTTAAATACATATAAATAAGATAAAACTAGATGAAAATACTTAAAAAACATCAGTAAATCATGAAGGGTATTTGAGATCATCGAAACCTAAAGGTCCAGGGTTATGTTGTAAAACACTAGTAATATAACATACACAAAAACAAATTTTTATTGTTCACTCCAAAATATTCACCTTCAGGGCCATCAAAGGTAATAGATTCCATTATGCTACAACTGTATATGTCCTAACCATGACATGTATCAAAAGTGAACAAGAATTATTCCAAAAAACAAACTGACTTTATAACCAATTACAAAAACAAACCATACTTACTAGAAACCCCCAAAAAATATCTAATGAGTAATAAAAATGAATCCTGTGTACCCAAATTTCTTCATTATACTCCACACGACTCAATCCACCTAATGAAAAATCCTAAAACTGATTTATAATTCATTACTTATTGATCCATCTACCCAAGGTAATACATTATTAAATTATTTACCATACTAAACAGACACCTTTTATCAATGTAGTGTGTTTCTAAAAGTGAGTAAACACATATGCACCACTATTCCATCAACACACCCTAAAAAATCTATAAAATATCAATCAAAACCTAGTTCCCCAAAATAAATACTCCCCCAATGCATATATGTTTTCTTTTTCAAAATTTTCCCCATGATCTGCACAATTAATTTTAATCATTAACTAGCACATCATAGTTCAAATCCTTATAAACTACAAAAATAAACATAGTTTCCAACTTTTATACCCTTTTTCACATGGAAAAAAACTTTTTCCCATGGTGAAACTTAACTATATCCTTATCATGACATGAAAAATTAAATGAAAAACTATCAATGAATATATCAAACCTATGTTAACCATGGTGAAGTATAAAAAATAAACTGATATGATTCTTCCCCCAGTTATGACTTAAATTTCATCATTTATAAATCCTTCAGTGAAGGGATAAAAAAATAGACAACCAAATTCTATAAACAACGTTCCTATGAATTTCCCATTTTATCCCCAAAACAATAGTCCTTGGGAAACCATTTCATAAAAAATGACCCTTCCATTTTAGATGGATTATCCATATTTATGCATCAGTCATACCCCCAACCTATCCATATCTCATTGATTCACTACAAAATAATGCCGATAAGAAATTCAATAATCCAACATGATTTACCCAAGGATAAACCTTCTTTTAACAATAGATAATCCAACCGAATCACCATACAATCAGTACATTCTATACCAATTATTACCATTGAATTACATTAATACTATCACACATCATTAAATAAATAAATCATGTGAAATTTATTCATAGATAAACCATTTGTAAAACCCAAAACCACATTTTATCAAACAATAATTTTCCCAAAATTATCTTCATTACATTTTCAAAATATCTAAAAATTCCAAAACATATGAATTGTAAAGCCATATATTTCATTTAATGTTTTTTAAATGTAATTATTTTATAAATTTTTTTTGTAAACGTAATTAAAGTTTTAAAATAATCTATTCCATATATTTTAATAAAAATTCTACCATGATAATCACAAAACACTAAACCAAATACACTTATTTCTTAACTAATTATAACAAAATATATATTCAAAAAACCGGTTCAAATAAAAATCATGTCACCACATGGTTTTATCCAATCTTCTAAAATAAAAATTCATTTCCAAAAAAAATTTACTTGGAGTAACATTTTTGTAAAATAATTATAAAATAATTTTAACATCAAAAATATAAATTTCCAAAAAAATTCCATTCAGTCCAAAAACCACTTTTTCCTAAAATAAAATTGACTTCTAAAACTATTTTGGTAACCAAGTTCTCAAACTATCATAATAGAAGGACACATTTTTTCTTGAATAACACCAAATAATCCAAAAAATTGAATATATTATTCTTACTCCCAAAATAATTGGATCCATTTAAATTACTAAAAACCACCACCATAAAATAATTTTTTAAACCTCATCTTACACTTATAAAACCAATTTAACCCACTGTAATTTTTGGAAATACCCATTCAAAATCCAAAAGTTTAATCAAGTTTAAATATCATTTAAAAATACACCATCTATTTAATTTTAAAAATCAATCCCAAACTAAAATATTCACAACAAAATTATAATTTTAATTTGAAAGAATAAAACTACTATTTTCTTTCTCCTAAAATCACATTTTCCTTGAATTTTTATTTAGTAAATTTAAAACAAGTGAACACTTTTTTTACTTATCTAAAAGGAAACTCAAAAAGTTTTCATATGAAAACCAATAAAAAACATATTCATTCCATAAATGCTTAATACTAATGTTATCCCAATTAGGATGCTCCGAAATCAATCATTTAACCATATATATTTAGTCTTTTGTTGAATTTTAAATTATTCAATTTCCATTCGTTTTATGGAATCCTAACACCAATCAATAAGACTTGATACCGGTGATGAATATAACAAGTAGTGAAATTTAGACTCATATCAAAACTACTAACCAAATAAGATGTGAGAAACCATAAACAATGCTAAAATTCCAATTACACTCTCAAATCCATGAAATTACACCAATTGGGTTTTCTCCATTTTTAATAGAATAACCAAAATCAATATCACTTATAAAATGTTTCTTTTATTAAAATTCAATAAACAAGGGGAGAAACCATTCTTATAAATATATTAAAATTTATTTTATAGAGAAACCAATCAAAAATCACACATAATCAAGAATATATCATGAAATCCCTATCATGGAAATACATAATTCAAGAGATTAAAATACAATATTACTTTTCTATAGATAGTAAACATCACCTGAAAAAAAAACAATATAGAAGGGATATTTAAAAGACAACCAACACTTCACCTTCACAAACATCTGAGGTAACTAAAGTATCACTATAAAAATGTTAATCACATATTTTCTTAGGATTCCTTCGGAGTCACATCACATCTTATCACCACACCCATCAAACCATGACTGAAAAAAACTAAAACCATTTTCAGTATACCAACCCATTCCAACAACTCAAACCAACCCCAAGCTAATTCATAATACTTCTTAGCACTTAACACTATCATGTGACTACCAAAGCTCATTGGAAACATATAACCACAAAACTAATCTATGGGGAATGGTATAAATACCCAATAAACCTAAAAAAATTCCCTGTAATGATATATAGTGGAAATTAATGGTAATAAATGTATACAACATCATTACAACCTGACAATAATAAATAAAAATACCCCTAGTATAATGAAAACCTGTGTGACCAAACAACAAAACACTAACGATGTAACATACACTAGAAAACCTCCACTAATCAATCCAATCCAATAAAGTTACATCCAATCATCCAAAAACTCATGAAACATCATTGGTATGTCCATCAAAATATACATATAATTGGTGAGAATAGTACTTTCTTCGAAATACCCAAGACTCCATGACCCTCCACCATGATAAAATATAACAATATAAAAATATTTTCATAAAAAATTACCGCCTCAAAACACCTTAAAAAAATTCATAAATTGAATTATTAATAATAATAATTATACAACACCTTGATATTTTAAAAGTAGAAGATTATGTTCGATAACATATTTGACACACAACATCGAGCCTAAATGACCCAGGAAATATATGACCATTATAAACTAGGCATTAAATTGGAACGTATGAATAATATTGACTACTTTATGAATTGTATATAAAGGTCATACTCAATATAGATATATTATCAGTTGATTGATTTTATTCATTAAAAATATGTTTTCTTCAAAAATGATTATTATTGCTTATTGTGACTAAATATTATATGTAATTTATAGAATTTTAGAAAATATATTTCATAAAATTAAATTAACTTTTTAAATAGACATATCAAAATTATCTTAGGGTGAATTTTTTTTATTTTTTTGAAAAAATATATTTATTAATGATTAGCGAAAAATATTTATTTTTGAAAAACTATCATTATTTTCAAAATATTATAAAATGGAAAATACCCATTATTATTTAAATTTTATTTCATGTAACACAATTATTGTTTATTTATATTTAATCTATTTAATTACATTTAAATCATATTTACATTGTATTTTTGTATAAGTTTATTTTTGGGTCAAAAAATTGGGTCTTTAAGAAAAATATTTTTAAGTGAATAACATTTCTCAATTTTAACTAATTAAAAAACCCGAATGAATAATTATTTAAATGATATATATATATATATATATATATATATATATATATTTTCAATAAAGATAAATTTAAATTAATATAATTATGATTAATTTTCATAGAGTTAATATTAAATTATATTATGCTTGTAATGTACACTTCTTGAAAAACAACTTTTTCATTGTGTTTGTAGGTTTTCTTTTTAAATTAAATTCTGACACTTAGGTCAATTTAATTTATTAAAATGGATTAAATATTTTTAATCATCATAATTTATATTATTTAATAATTTCAAATTATAATTCCATCATAATGTATAGTACAAACAATTAAAATATTTTACCGTGGTTACGGTGAAAATGGGTGTACTAGGGGGTTAAACTAAAATAATTAGGGTCAAAATGAGAAAATAACTTTCTTACATACCTAATATTGACCTATATCCCATTTTCTTAATTTAAATACATCATGTAGTGTATTTTGGTGCTAACATAATGAGGTTTTCTGAAGTATAGGTACCGTGCTTAACTGAGCATTTTTATTTTATTTGTTATTACACCTCCTTAAAGTATTATTTAATTATGATTACGTAATAGAAATATTACCTTACTTATAATAAGATTATATTAAGTTAATTCAATAACCTAAATACATATCTTATTCCATAAAATAGGAAATGAAATCATTGATCATGTGTATGGAAGACTACCACCTCACGAACAGATGTAATTCATTTTTCATCATCACCTCCCACAACCTAATATAATTGTGGTTTAAAGTATATTTATGATATATAAAATATAATTATAATTATTTAATTATTATGTTACATATACCTTCTTAATTTCTATTTTATGAGGGATATGATAACGTCACTGGTGTGTACAACAGACTACTAGCTCACAAAGTGAATTGATTCGTTATTCACTAATGCTTTAAATTGATGAAAATAAGGATGTATTTAATGAATACATGTGATATATATGATATAATTATGATAATAATTATATATATATCATTATAGGAAGATAATATATCTTTTTCTTCTTCTTACCTTTCCACTCATTAAAAATTGATAACGTTGTTCGTGCGTATGTGTGGATTACCACCACCATTAAGTGATGTAAATACTTTTTCATCAACAAATCAGATGAATGATATATATAAGTATATTTAGAGAAATAATACAGTTTTTAATATATTATTATAAATTTATAAAGATAATATAATACTTAATTTTTTTCTAAAATGATCATTGAAAAAAATGAAATGTTACTCATGCACACGTACAACCTTCCTTATCGATTATTGTAACGTAATTAATTTTTCATAACCATTTTTCATGGATTATTTTAAAAGGAAAATTTATTTATAAAAATTATCATTATTTCAATATCATTATTCTAGATATGATGAAATAAATTCCTTTTTTTCCTTGATTAAAAAACCAAATCCATTTTGAAATATTGAAATGAACGTCCTCAAAACATGCGATGTCAACTTAACTAATAAAGTATTTAAAATTTTTAATGAAATAAATAAAATAAATTATTTTATTATAGGGTATTAAACCTGAATAAACTTCTTAGTAAATAAAATAATTTATATAAGTTTATTATATTGGAGTTAAAGGACATTCATGAAAAGTCTCGACTTGAGGTAAGGGACTTCGTCTCAATTTTCATTCATTGAGAAATACTTTCATGTTTTTCACCTAATTAATTTAATATTGTGTATTTAATGAAACTTTTAGATATAATAACATGAATAATTCATACATAATGTTATTTTACATTTCAATTTTAATTATTTTGTCAAAGTTTATTTGAATTGAAAGTTAACATGTGGTAAAGAATTTCATAACTCATTTTCTTTTCAATGGGTTATATTACTTCCTCATTTTATTTGATATTATATGATTATGTGTGTAATTAATTAATATTATATTACATTGTGTCTCTAATTTTCTTATGCGTATTTAAATTTTATATGCATTATCTATTTATTTATTAATTCTCACTTCAATGTTATGATCATTGTAAGGGTTTCTCGTTCTAATATTGTCTTCGTTGGGACATATGTTAAGTTATACACATATCTTTACCTATGTAGTGTATATAATTATCCTTGGATATTTTATATCTAGAATGTACTTATTTTCATGATATTTAAAGTTCATATTATTATATTATTTCACAATGCTTACGATAGAGGAGTTACCAAAGTGGAAGAGGATTTATGATACAATCCCCTTTATTTTAGGTATTGTTTATATTGATGGTTCTTTGGGAGGAAGTAATTTGTTTTTATTTTCTTGAAGAAAATATATTTTATTCTCATATGGTTATTCATGAAAATTTCAACTAATATAACTATTTACCACTTTTTGGAAATTAAATTATTGATAATATTTTTAAGAAAATCCAAAAATCATTTCTCACTTCGGTTGAAAGCCATTTTTCTTCAATATTCATGTTTTCTAAAAATGTTTTAACATAATTTTTTAAATATATTTTTACCCTTAATTTATTTTTTCATTTTTTTAAAGGAATATTCATATTATTTTACTAATGATTTATTTTTTAATTTGATTGAAAATGTGAAAGGAATCTTTATTTTAACAACCTCAAAATGAACAAAATTTACTTCCATCATAACCACTCAATGATTTAATATAAAAAACTTTATATTTATTTCACATTAATACATTATTTATTACATAAAATTTCACTTATAATTACCCAAAATATTTTGAAGTGTACTGTCTTTGGGAATTATGTAAATTACATAACAACTTAAAACATGAAATACATCTTCTTTATTGAAAACGTCATTAACACGTTCCTAACATACCTTCTACTTAAAACTAGATGGGATATCCTGGGGAAAAAAATAAGAAAAGGGGTGAGACATAATTCTGAGTAAGGGAGTAAAAATGGATATCATGAATAAGATAATACATTTTAGGAAATAGGAATACCAATGGGGCATAAAAAGAGTAGGAATCATAAACATGAACAATGAGACATGATATAAATTGATAATAATAACATGGAAAATGTGGTAACAACTTAGAACAATGAATAATAAACACAAGTCATGGATAAATTATCCAACAATTCATGGGGGAAAAATTCCCATAAAGGAATTAGGTACAACCTTATAAAAACATGACGTATCATGATACTAAACATTACCCAATTCATTGGAGCACTATCGGGGTGCACCCATCATAACCATTTCATTATCATGCTTATGTGTGCCACATAGAACATACAACATGGATTAATTCATCATATTAATTTATTACATGATCAAGTAATGTGGAATAAATACATTCAATTACCCATTTAAACAAGTATATGTGCATAAATATGAATACCCTTGACAGAAAAATGGGTATGGTATTCATTACATAAATATATTTTTAATGCAAAATCATGGTGAAAATTTCAGCAGTATAAAGAACTTACATAAAAATTCATAAAATTTTTAGACGAGAGTAAAAATGGTGTCTCATAATTTGAAAATAAATTGGATAATATGAAGTAAATGTAAAGAGATGCCCAAAAATTAGTAAATGGAAATGGATTGAACAAGATCATAAAGAATCTGGAATAAAGAAGAGAAGGTGAGGATCCCTCATGAAAGTTTGGCATAGTAACAACTTAATTAAGGGTCCAAATGGGGGAGGATAAATGGTACACAATTAAAATAACATAAAATGTATAGTAAGGTAATTATAATTAATGAATGAAATTATAAGAATTAAAAATTACAAGAACTAATTTCAAATATGTTTCTTGAATTTGAAAGGAGGAGAGGAATGTTCCTTAATAGAATGTGTGAACCCAAAGGGTTAAGAGGGGATTCATTAGAGATTGTGGGAGACTTGGGAGGAATCTAGGGAATGAATATAATATTATGGATGTTATAAAAAAATTTAGTAAAGAGAAATGGGATCTTGGGTGGGTTTATATAGGAATAGAGGGAGATATCTTTAATATATTGGTTTTGGACTCTACATAATAAAATATTCAAAACCACAAACCATAGAATATTTTTCCCCATGGTTTCTTCCAAAATGGATATAAATTATTTTATTATTTTAAGGGAATAATTTATTAAAATAATTCTCTTTATTATGTGCAGGTGAGTTACACTCTTAAAGAAAGGATTTTAAAATCATAAAATATAATATAAATTTTGGAAGATTCATAATGGATTTAAAAAATAATTCCAATAAAATTAAAATAAAATTATTTTAAATTGAAAATATATATTTGGTCTTAGATACCATTATTACATCATTTTTTTCATTATGATGTCATAATATAAAAAGTATATTTATATGGTATTTAATTTTTTACCCAAAAATTCGACTGTCAAAAAAAATTATAAAAAAATTGTTGGTTAATTTAAATGTTATTATTCCAAAATAATATTAATTTTATATAAATAATTTTCCAATTATGTGATTTTTCACATTTAAAATAATCACATACTTTAATTGAAAATGAAGGGTTTTTTGAAAAATAGTTTTTGAACTCTGATAAAACCTTATATTCGGATTCATAAAAATGACATGATTATATATATTTAATAAAAATTATTTATTTTTAATATTTTATTAAAAAATTATTTATTAAAAAAATCCATTAATTCATAAATTAATTAATTTAATATGAATAATAAAAAAAATTATATATTTTTCTTTATTGTATCAAAATAAAAATCATTTAAAAGTTAAAATAATATGATGAAAATATATTCATTACTCTATAAAAAATGTACATAATCATATTTCTAGGATATAAATACATATCCCTTTAATACGCTAACATGCTCCCTAAGAGTAAGGTTCATGATGGTGGAACTCTCAGGGGGAGGTTCAGTGAACATGGTCTGGGCCATGATCTCGATGATCTTGAAATTCTCTCATATAAGGTTTTGATCATGTTTAGGATGTTATATCTCATCCTGGTCTTGGTCATGGGAAAATAACTAAAATTATATATCCCTTGGAATCTCTGATAAATGGGCTTCATAGGGTATTATCTTACTAGTCAAGGCCATCACTTCCTTTGTCTATGAAAATTGTATTTTTTTAAAACCTTCTATTTATACTAACCGTGTGATCACTATTAAATGACTATATTATCAATGACAATGATACAGAATAGTATTTTTAATACAATTGGATATAAAAAAACAAAACAAGTGCATGTATTTTCTATAACCATATTACATAATAATACATTTAATTAAATCAAAAGTGGAATTTTATTTATAATAGTTTGGGTCATTACAATATTCCCCATTTAATAAATTCAGTTCCTAAAATTTAAGCTTGGTCTTTGTAAGAAATTTTGTGACATTATAAAACATATTTATTGAAGACCCAAATTGTGAAAAAGATTAATAAACATCCTCTTGGGAAGTGATAAAGGGACGTATGAAGGTCATCACTTAACTAGACTTCTATATTGGATAACATTAGAGGGAAGTGAAAACATAGACATTAAAGAGAAAATTAACTTCAATGAAATATTTGAGTGTGATAAAGAACTGGGTAATGAGAAGGTTAATGACCATAATACCATAAATTTGTGAAGGAAAAAATGACCATCAATTCATCAGAAATGATCAAAATATGAAAAAACTTTTTTATTTTGGATTTTTTCTTAGATTTATGGAATTAATTTATCATCTAGGCTATGAACATAAGGAAATATAATTTCTTGAATATAAAATTTCATCTATTAATTAATTTCCACTATAATATCATCCTTTTCTCCAAATGATGAGAACTCAATATAATTTTTTATTCCTGAAGCTATATTATGTGATTATAACAGATCACATAATCCACTAATGTATAAGAGGATATTAATCACATTTCAATCCATATTCTAGAATAAAGGGAAATTTAGGGATGAGAATTTTAAACTTTTAAACACATAAATGGGAATACAATTACATTAAATGTATAAATTTTAAAATACATTTATTTCCTTAAATTTAGAGTTTCAAGGATTTAATATATTTTATACAGGATCTATTTCCTAACATATATTATTATAGGGTTTTACCTTAATAATGGTTCATAATGAGCTTATTAATTTCCAAAGCATATCCACCAGGAGTGTCAAACAAGGTGGGTAATAAGGCATATTTTCATGTACTTCATTACCATTAGTCAAGATTGGAAAACCTTATAGGATTGTTACTCCTAGGTAAATCAATTCCAGAACTGCATCCACATTTTGTATTTCGGCAGATATATATTTTCTTGATAAACCAATTGATCTATACTAACCAAAATTTAGGGATTCTATATTAGACTTAGTATTATCCCTAAGGACGTCTCTATAGTTCTCTAATCCTGTTCCCAAAAATATCTAAACTTTTCCTCCGATACCAAGTATAACAACCCTTCTCTTTATTTCAAATTAATAATTGATTTGTTACATAAAAGTACACTTAATACAAACCAAAATATTGAGAAGTACAATTTCATTGGGAATTAGGTAAATTAGAAAAAAATTAAAACATGAAATATATTGTCTTTATTTAAAACCTTCTTAACATGTTTATAATGTTTCTTCATACTTAAAACTACATGGGATATCCTAGGGACAAACATAATAAAAGGGGTGAGCCATAAATCCAAATAAGGGAATAAACAAGGTATAACATGAAAAAGACAATACATTCTAGACAATAGGAATATCAATGGGGAATAAAAAAGTATAGGAATCATAAACATGAAAAATGAGAAATGATATATCTTGATAATCATAACATGGGAGATATGGAAACAACATAAAACCCTGCATCATAAACACAAGTCAAGACTAAATCCAACAAAATTTCATGGTGGAAAAAGTCCCATAAATGGAATACAATACACCCCAATCCCAATATGACGTATCACGATACTAGACATTAAACACTAAGTTAGAGAGCTATCTACATGCACCCATCATAATCATTTCATTATCATGCTTATGTGTTCCATATAAATCATAAAACATGGATTCATTAATCACATTAATTTATTCCATGATCATGGAATGTGGAATACATACTTGAAATTCCCCATATAAACAAACATATATGAATAAAGGTGAATAACCTTGATAGAATAATCGGTACGGTACTCATAGGACAATTTTTTTTGGCATGAAAATTGTGGTAAAAATTTCAGCAGCATAATGATGTTGCACAAAAATTTATAAAAATGGTATATGAGAGTGAAATGGGTCTCTCATCATTTGGACATCAGATGGGTAGTAAGAGGTACATGAAAATACATGTTCCAACTTTATGAAATGGAAATAGAATGTATAAGTTCATAAATAATATTGAATAAATAAGAGAAGGTGAGGATCCATCACAGAATTTTGGCATAACAACGAATAAGGTAATGGTCCAAATTGGGAGGATAAATGATCCATAATTAAAATAATATAAAATGAATAGTAAGGTAATTATTATAAATTAATGACAATATGAACATTTAAATTACAAGAACTAATTGAAAATTAGATGCTTGAATTTGAAAGGATAGGAGAGTAACTTACTTGAATGTGTGGCTCTAAAGTCTTGAGAGGGGCTTCTTGAAAGATTGGGGTCACCTTGGGAGGACTCTAGGGAATGGAGGGAAGAGTATGGATGTGATCCAAGTTTTTTTGTGAATATAAATGGGATATTGTGTGGGTTTATATAGGAAAAGAGTGGTGTTAATTTATTATTTTGGTTTTGGACTCTACATAATAAAATATTTGAAGGACCTTGGAACACCCTGAGAGGGGATGGGTGAATGAGGTTGTCAATTTTTTTTCTAAAGTAATAGATCTTATTACCATGTTGGTAGGAACCTGTTAAAATTTTCTATTGGTAATGTGTCAAAATTTATCCAATCACATGCAGAAGGAAAATGCAATAATTTTTCTTAGTTCACCACTATGGGATAGTCCAAATAGAATATGTTGATAGATTTTAAGTCATATAACTAAATATACTAATCTTTACTTGTTATGGAATATAAAAGTTAAGAAACATTCACTCCGTTATAGTCACACTGCCTTTACATGAATTTAGGGATAACATACTATGTCCCTCAGAACACTTCCATCGACTCCCCTAGCTCACTACTTTGAGAGAAGTATAACTCAATTCATCAACTTGAAGGTAACTTCAGTGGATTGGAATTGAAGTATTTTTCTTTATCTAGAACAAGACTCTTCTTTCATCAATGACCTATGTTGATTCACGCTGAAAGAACTGTTCACTGAAAAAAACTAATATTCAAAACTGCCCTCACATAGCTCACTACATTTACGAAGCCAACTGACTTTGTGGAACTTACTTCCTTCACAAATCTCACTGAGTCAATGCAGAATACCCCACCATCACAAAGTACCAATTAATTTGATGCGTTGTCATTAGTCAAGACTAATATTGTCTTTTTGTGATTCTCAAGGTCTCATAGAAATCCAGATTCATGGAGCTCCCCTAACTTCACAAAATCGGAGTGATTTTAGACTTTCCTTGAATAATTTTACATAAAATGAAGTTGGGGTAGCCTAATATTAATAGGATATTTGATTTTTGATGCTCCACCACCTCTAGTGAATTTTTCCAAATCATATTCAAAAAACCTTCATGGCGCTCCTTCCTTTGGGTTGCTCCACTGAGATTTGTTCTAGTCATGGAGATCATCGTCAACACAATAAGCAACAATGATGCTTCACTTCTCATAATCTCTAAGATCACTATCTCTATTTGAGATGCTCAACATCTTCATAATCATTATCCTAGTCTTCATAAAACCCATTCCTTTACCATATTTATGAAGAGCTGATTCTAGAAAATAAACTTTCACGATGCTATCACTTCCTCTGGATTTTGTGCCCAAAACTTTGGCAAACACTGGGAAACGATTCTTACTTCAATACCATTATCAACATATACCATGAGATCACTTTCCTTGAAAAAACCTAGATCTTCCATTTTTTGGATTGAAAACAAACACAAACTAGACTCCATTTGCAGAAAATTATAGACTTGGTTCCAATAATATCTCCATTTGGGTTTATTGGCAATTATTAGACAAACTCAATGAATAAATATATACTATCAAAACCTGATACATAAGTAAAAAATCATCCTACACTCTAAGAATATATGAGAAAGTATTGGTGTAGAAAATAATATAGGAAGAATGAGTTGGGTTATCATGTCTTGGAATGCTTAAATATGTCCAAGCTACAGCTATGATCATGTCAGAGAATCATTGCATTCCCTGATCAACTAATGGAGCTTCATCTTTCCTCTATTTCCTCGTAACATCTAACAAAATTAACTATTGAATTCTTATATTTACACTCCAGTAATTCCCTTTGTAATGTTGAATTTCTTCACCCCCCTCTTTGTAAATAAACCCAAAGAGCATAATTTTACTTGAATATCAAAAAACATGCTCAACCTGAATCTTATCTTCCCCATAAACCTGCATCACTTACAAAAATAGATTAAAATAATTAATATAACTGGGGAGAGGGGAACAACCATAAAATTCTCATGCACTAAGAGGTGGTTGAACAATAAGGTTCAACCGCTGTTTCTCAAATATATGTGCTAACAATGGCTTGGTTATAAAGTTAGCCACTTGGTTATCAGTTCCAACATGATTCATTTTATCATGTTTTGTTCAACATTTTGGTTGATAAAGTGATATCTAACTTTAATGTGATTCATATGAGAATGATGAACATTATTATTCATATGATCAATTTAACTCTTATTATCATAGTGAATCACCATTGGCTGTTTAACCTCATTTACAATATTAGCCAGTTTTTTCTTCATCCACAATAGTTGGGTATAATCCTTTGTAATAGATATATACTCTTCTACTGCTGTACTAAGCGATGTACTTTCCTATTTATTACTCAACCACCCTAAAAATTTCTTTCCAATAAAGAATGATCCACCACTTTTGGACTTTTTATCAAACATACATCTAGTTCAACCATCATCAGAAAATTCATAAAACTCGTTTTCACTTCCAATAGTAAATTATAAGCCAAAATTAAGTGCTCCTTAAATATAACTAATGATTCATTTAACTTCTTCCATATGTTTTTCCTTCATATTTATTTGAAAGTGATCTGCTAAGCATATTACAAAGACAATTTCTGTCCATGTTGTAGTCAAATATAAAAATCATCTAATGATTGGCCTATACATGGTGGGATCCGTAGAATTCCCATCCTCATGCTTTCCAAGTTTCATTCCAACCATAATTGGAGTCGATATTTGTTTTGAGTCATGAATATTGAATTTATTCAAAAAATCTCTTTCATATTTTAATAAGAAATAAATGTTTAATAATTATTCTGAATAACCCAAATCCCCAAGAAATATATGAGTTCATCAAGCATAGACATTTCAAATCATGATTTCATGTGAGAATAAAAGTCTTCTACTAACCCCTTCCTGTTGCCTCTAAAAATGATATCATATATATACAATAGCACCATAAATTTATCTTCCTATGAATTGTTCACATAAGGATTGTGAACAACACCTCCTATTTTGAATTTAATGTTCATTAGATATGCATCTAGTCGAGAATACCAATCACCCAGAGCATATTTTAGACTATAAAGAGATTTCTTTAATATAAAAATGGTTAACTCATCATTTCCAATCAGAAATCCAACTTGTTTTCAATGTAGACATCCTCTTCAAGAAAAAATTCAAAAATTCTATTTTGACATCCATCTAAAAGACTTTTCATCTTCTTTGAATTTACATCATAAGGTAAAGCATGATCAACTCTAGTATCACTACTAGAGCAGATGTCTCTTAAAAATTAATGGATTCAATTTTTTGTTATCCTTTTCACACCAATAGTTCCTTTGTTCAGATCACATTTCTATGATCATTAAATTTATTTTAAAAAAACAACTTTTTTTATCACATTGTGATCTTCTGGTTTCTTAACAAGATCCCATGTTTGGTTCTTATAAATTCAATTTAATTATTCATTCATGGACTTCACCCATGATTTATCCTTCGTTGATTCTTCAAATGAGGTTGGTTCTAAAATTGATAGGATGGAATAATGCACATCATTACTCATTACCTTTGTCTATGTTGGTGTTGTACAATCCCCAATGATATTGGATTAATTAATTTCATCTATTCTATTTCTCCTATGAGGTTTAGAAACATTTTCTCTTGCCATCATTTCTTCTTGTGATTATTCTTATGAATCATCATTGTTTTGCAACCTTTTGACCTTTTTATATGCCTTTCGCCGCTTCCACATATAAATATACTCTATGTCCACTATCTTCTACATGTTCTATAATATAAACATAAGGGCTTCTTGAGGTGTTTTGGTCTTATCATCAAGGATATTAACATCATTAGTTTCAATAATTATTCCACAATGATTATTAAATCATTTTTAAGCATTTCTCTTCATTGAATAACCAAAGAGTATTCCTTCATCAGCCACATCACCATACTTTATTTGATTTAATTATTTATTTATGATAAAAAATTACTTCTGAAAACATTAAAATACTTCAAAGGGGGATTCCTTCCATGTCACAACTCATACTGTGTCTTGGTTTCTACCATATAAACCCCTATTCAATTTTCAGTATATGCTACAGCATGAACAACCTCTTTTCAATAATGGTGAGGGATATCACTCTCAATCAGTATAGTTCTGGCCATATTGCTCACCTGTCAATTATTGTGCTCAAAAAATCAATTTTGTTGTGGGGTTCTAAAATCATAAACTGCATGATTTATTACATTTTTGTCTAGGTAATTTTGATATTCAATTGATCTATATTACCCTCCATTGTCATATCATGGAACTTTGATCATACAACCAATATCATTCTATTCTATTCGGTGATAAGTTTTCATGCTTTCAAGTACTTGACATTTCCTATTTATAACCATAATAAATTCTGTTCTAATATAATCATCAATGAAAATAATTAAGAACATGTCTCTATACATTTTAGCAACATTTATCAGAATACATACGTCTGTATGGATGAGATCAAGAATATTTGATAACCTTTTCATCTTTGGCCAATATGTACTACATACCAATTTCCCTTGTATTCAATCATCAAAAGTCCTTTCCCATTCATGTTTTAGATTTGAGATATCCATGAATATATTTATCTTAGATATCTTTTCCAATTATGTTTTGTTAATATTACCTAACCTTCAATTCCACAAGTTGTTTTATTCTTCAACTATCTGATAAAAAATGTTTTATTTATTGTCATCCTAATATAAGTTCCCCTCTATTCTGAAACCTTTCATGAGAGAATTATTTGCATCTCTTTTTATAGTGCTGCCTTTTTGATTGAAAGTCACTATAAGTATTGATTCAAATAGTTGAATCACACTCGGGAGATTGGGATGAAAACTACCCACATAAAGAAATTCAGTTTTCTTAAGCTCGTCACATAACACTACTATAATCTTGGTACCTCTAATCTTCAATGCACCATAATTTCCTAACCTAACTATTCCAACAACCCTTTTCTTTACATTCTTCAATAAACATGAATTTCTCATCATATGGGATGATAATAAAAATGTCAATAATCTTGGTGCTGCTATTCTTGGTACCTTTGAGGGAGACTTTTGCAAGATTGGAGTTACCTATTTCCTTCTTTTCCTTCCATGAAATATTAGATTGAGTGAAAGATAAATATAGACTTTAAAATATCTTTTCTATGTGCATGGGTTCATTATACTCATACTCTTCTTCTATAGGAGAAAACCTATTTGGAAGAGAAAAACTGTTTGGTTGATGAGTATTGGCCTGTCTCTAAGTTCTGCAGATATTGTTCATGCCCTTCCTCTATCTACAATAAATATATTTATATACAATGTTAGAACAATAAAAAATATCCATAGAAACTATTTCTTCTATAAGAATAAGGATAATAATTCTTTCTCCTTTTTTGACTTCCTAGAACTTCCCCATTCGAATAGCTCATTGCCTCTT
This sequence comes from Viscum album, assembly GCA_963277665.1. NCBI lineage: Eukaryota > Viridiplantae > Streptophyta > Magnoliopsida > Santalales > Viscaceae > Viscum > Viscum album. Next base: position 1,223,410,349 of record OY728127.1, on the reverse strand, counting down.
CACAGTATGACATTATATGGACCAAAAACCCACATAAATAACATTTCATAAGAGTAAATTTCTTCTCATTTATATTACTCCTCAGGTCCCCTTCCATATGAAAAGAGTTTTACTACCGATCATTTTTGGAGACTTGAGGATAGTTTTCAGATATCCTTTCAACTTTATTTCAGGCTTTCATTCTTTGGACTTTAGGTTAATTTGTGATATTTTCATTTTCTACCTTGCCTTTATTTTGAACCATTTTATTTACATCATTTGATGTTTCAATATCACAACAAATTCCACTATTTCTCATGCATGTGGATATTTGATATTTTAGAACCTTTTATACTCCATCAGAAGCATGCTTCTCTCTTTCTAGTCACTCAACATATGAGGATATTCATAACTTTATTTTCTTCATTTTTTTTGAATTTGATTCACTTTAAAGTTTAATCATAAGAGTAACAAATTATTATTCAATACCATAAATAGTTAGGGACTTATCCAACAGAATGGAAGTAATACTATTGATGAACTTTTACTATTCTTCAATTCTGAGCTTCAGTTCAACTACATCTTCTGTGATTTCAATAGTTGTTGATTGTTCTTTTAAAACTTATTCCAGTTAATGAATTTCGACTTCAATTAAATCAACATATTTTGATTACTCTTCCAAAACTACTCTATAATTTTTCATTCTATTAATTTGGTCCTCAAGAATACCAAGATAATTATAAAGTGATAACTTTAGATCAACATTATAAATCAACTGATTGTCTCTAAATTTATCTTTTGAAGGTTCTGACTTTTCAACTATAGCAATCATTGATACTTGGGTTTTAGATTTAATCTATGATTCTTCTTAATAATAAAATTCATTATCATCATATTCTACTTTATAGACAAAACACTATCTGTGTTTTCTTTCCATATTTGAAGTCTCCTATTTTGGGAAAACCATTTTTGAGGCTTTTATGAGTTTCCAACTTCTCTTTCTTTATCATCGAACCTACTTGAATACTAATAGGCAATGTTTGAAACTGTACCATAATGAAAACATGACAAGGGTATATTCCCTTAAAATCTCCCTTTTCCTCTCTTGAATTTCTTGTAAAAGAGATAAATAAGTTCTTCTTCTTCATTACATTTATTAAAAAAATATCCTGAAATCTAAATTATTTCCATGTCTTTGAATGCCATATCCTTAGTAACATGACTTATTGCATCCTATGGTTTGACTCTCACATCATATGCTACTAAACTGATAATAAGATCATCCAAATAATGTTTTGAAATATCCCTTTCCTCAAGGGATAACACTTTTATATTTCAAAGAGGTGGAAGTCTTAACAATATTTTCTTTTTGATGTCAATGTATTTTATTTCTTCAAAAATCCCTCAAAGTTCTCCTATAAATTCAGTAATTCGATTGTGAAAGGTAACTTTATTTTCATCAGGATACATCTTCAGAGCATCAAACCTATTATGAATAACTTGGAGTTAAACCTTCTTTACTTTATTGACTCCTTCATAAATATTTTCACGCTTTTCCCAAAAATAATTTTCTGATGTAGAGATCATCACCTTCAGATAAATTTGATCATATAGAGATACATTAAGGTCATTCTGATTTTTGGCATCTACATTAAGAATTTTTCTATCTATTTCTGTCATATACAATCTTGTTGCATCAGTGACCTAGAACCCATGTTGACTACTAAAGAGTACTTCCATTATAAGAGACCATTAAAGAGATATCATCATAGTAATCCAAATCTAGAGGTTTAATACATCAAATAGGGGGACTCCCTTACCATTAACTGAATTTTTCATGACAATAAAGAATAGAAGATTTAACACGAGCAACCTGCCTCAGATTCCACTTGAAGAACCCTAGAACATCATGAGATGGGAGGGGTCAATCAGGGTGTCAAATGTTTCTTCTAATGTTATGGATTTTGTTCCCACATTGGTAGGATCTTGTGAAACCTATTTGTTGGTAATGTGTATTAATTTTACAAGTCACATGCATAAAGACAATACATTAATTTTAATTAGTTCAACACTAAGGAATATTCCAAGGAACATACAATGATAGATTTTAGGTCGTACCTAAATCCACAAATCATTACTATTTGTGTAATACAAAATATCAGAAATAGTCACTCTGTGCTTGGAATGTAACCTTTAAAAGATTTTAACGATAAAACAATTTATCTCTCAAAACACTTACATGGAATCCCCCTAGCTCACTACTTTGAGAGAAGTCTAAATCAATTTATCGACATGAAGCCAACTTCCATGGATGTGAATTAATGTCATTTTCACTATCTAGAATGAGTCTCTTCTTGCACCATAGACCGGAGTTTATTCACTCTAAAAGAACTGTTCACTGAAAAAATGATATTCAAAACTGCCTTTCAAGAAGATACTTCACGAAGCTCACTACCTTCATGAAGCCAAATACCTTTGAGAATTATCTTCCTTCACGAAGCTCACTAAGCCAACATAGAATACCCCATCATTGAAAAGTTCCATTTACTTAGAATCATTGACATCATTCCAAACTAAACTAGTATTTTCTTGATGCTCATGCTTGAATATAAATCTAGATTCACAAAACCCTCATAGCTTCATGAAATCAGATTATTCTAGATTTTCCTTGAATAAGTTCATGTAAAATGAAGTGGGGTGGACTTCTTGTCTAGGTTTAAATGCATAGTTTCTATTTAGACCATCATTTCAAACTCCTTACACACTTACTATGCCATATCACCATGATTCTTATAACTCATGGAATCAGATACCACATTACACTTTCACTGGTTTTATGTGATATCAAAATCATAATCATATAGAAACTTTACGCATTTCCTTTGATGAAAATTTACATATATTTGAGAAAATATATAAAACAACTTCATATGACTGGAAAAAACTATAAAAACATACTAATAAAATAAAGCCACAAAAAATTCAAGGATATTAAAAATTCATCAACTTTAAAATTTCAAGCAGCATAATTATGATAATGAGAAAACATATATAAATAACCATAAAAAATGATTGCAATCTTATATAATAACATTCATTAAAAATATCGATGAGAGGTATCTTAACAAACAAAAAATATAAATCCATCCTCTAGAAATCAATGAACTCAAGTATATGTTAACTTATCCATTAGACACTCAAATGATTCCTCACATTGACCAATCAAAATAATACACGAACATTTATTGTTAAAGATAAAAAAATTGAAATAATTTGATAGAAATAAGATATAAATATTTGATAATAAGTTTATAATCCAAGGAAACTATTGACCTTAAAAACACTTATAGGTACCTTCCAATAATCTTCCACATTAACGTTTTATGAATCCACAACTAAAATTAGAAGATAAATAATATATCCATTTACATAAAACTATCATGTATATAAGTGATAATTTAATATCTTAATATATTATAGATGTCAGAAAAAGTCTTGAAAATATCATCTGATTTTCAATATGTTCCTAATCTATCCTTGAACACACCAAGATATCATCAATTAAAACTGTAATGAAATTATCATGATATGGTCTAAACACCAAATACATCAATACTATAAGAACAATAGATGTGTTAGTGATACCAAATTATATGAATAAAATCTTAAAAAAATTCTATATCAATATCAAAATGTAATAATTAGAATGTACTCATCTTTCAACCTCATATAATGATATCCTTATTGTTATTAAATCTTTTATATGTAGTTTGATTCAATTATAAATCAAATAGATAATAAATCATTGTTAAAGGATACTTTTCTTTATTGAAACCTAGTTTTATTATCGATAATCAATACATAACCTTAATCAACATTCAATCTTTTTAGATACATATTATTTTTTATCTCACCTTATAAATAACTCATTTGAGACATTTTCTTCTCATTGACCTCATCTTTTTTGACCACTTCCATATAATACTTTAAGAGAAAGTGATTAAACTAAAACTAAATATTTTTTAATAATTCTCACTCAAAATTGTAGGCTCTATAATATTATTTAGATAATAAATATTGAGAGTATCAAATAAAACTTTCAATTATCACTCCAAACTCCCAAAAATTCAATCTTCCTTATTGAATGGTCAAAACTATTATCATGAGTCAAATAAAATACTTCTGGATAAAAACTCAACTTAAACATTATTACTAAACTAGATCCATAAAATATTAAATTTATTTCAATCACCAACGAAAATAATCCACCATTTCCCAAGAGTTCCTCACAATAAACATATAACCATTGGTATTGAATTCTCTTATACTACTTGAATCAGTTGAAAAAATATCTATGTCTCCTCCAATCATTACTGATTATCTTGATTAATTATTGATACCATACATATTGACATTTAATATTGCTATAATTATTAAGAAAATCACCCCCAAGGATTCATTGGATATTAGGTCAATACTTCAATGAATAACCATCACCTACCTTACCTCATAAAACTTCTCTCAATGGGATATCAAACTATTGATATAACTATAAATTAACCTAAGAAAAATTATCCTAGGATTATTTAATATACCTATAATTCTCAGTTTACGCATTGTGAACATCATTATATACTCAACATATAAAATTAATACACATTCCCCTAATATTGTTTGATTGAATTTGAGGGTAAATTTTTTATTATCACAATTTCCCTTGACATCCATATCCTGTTTCTCTAGAATAATCTATGTATTGGGTCCAAATAATTTTTTTCACTATAAAAAAAAATATAATCCACAAATGTTTTTTCTCAAAACATATATCCTAAAGAATAAACTATATTTACACTTTATTATAACTAGAACATATATATATATACTCATCCCAAGTTAGCTCACAGATTGACAATGACACCCCAAGACCACTTCAAAAAGGCTAGGGGTTGATAACTAGTGTTAAAATTATAATCACAAAAATATAGACTACATTAGCCTTAACAAATGAAATATTCAAACCAAGATAATCTATCCCATCCCATTTGTACTTATAGGTTTATCCATCACTCATTTCAAACATGATACACTAAAATGACATGATATATATAGTATAAGTGACACCATCATAAATATATGAAAAATTCCCCCACAATCTGACTCCCACTAACTTCATCACCACAAAACTCATAAAAAAATTTCTTAAGGATCTCATATCATTTCCACCTCATCCATAGTCCAAAAAATCACATACATACCATATCATATTATTGGAATACACCATCCCTATATAACACAACATCATAAGAGAATATAATATCCTTCAACAGATTCCATGAGTGGTAATGTGACCATCCATCCAAAAAATAAGGATATTATATCCCACGTAATTCCAAATACTGATGGTGGTTATATAATAATTGATAACATTTAACATATCCAACACTCATATAATAAAATAAAATATAATAAATCCTCATTAACTTCTACTCTGGTAAATTCATACCATCATCTATAAAATCACAATTAAACCCATTAATTAATTCATTCCACCCTCCACCAAGACTAGAATATCACACAAAGGCCCCAATGAGTGAATACAAAAACTAATTCCACATATCATGGGAATTGTCAATTAAGTAAGAAGATTTTATCAAAACATATATTTATCATCTTTAATTTTCCATTATCTTTTTTATATCCTCAGAATATGATCTTTCAAACCCTCTAAAATATTTTAATCATACTTAACCTTATAAATTACCCTCAATATGCTTTCATTCGCTCCACAACTTTTGTGGATTATAACATCATCCATTCTTACAACCTCTTAATTTCAATATCCATCCCTCACTTTCCATGTACTAGGATATTATTAATTCTTATACCCTTTAAATTAAAGTCTTTTGGAAACTATATAATATAAAACATATGATTCTTCGATATCAAGAGGTACAACTATTGGTCTTCATCCTTTATTTGATATTTAATCCTTTGGATCACATATATCCAGTCTTCAATCTATAACATATAACATCTAGTCTCAATGATATAGAGCCGAACATTAAATAATCACTTAATAAAATATTACATCTATTCATACCACTCTAAATATAATATTTGGTTTTTAAATCCAAATAATTAAAAATAAAATTCAATGTACACCCTCAAGTCATTACACAAAAATATTTAGAATTTACCAGACCCTCTATTTTCCAGAATATATTTTTCATAAAATCAAACCATTATAAAAAATACATCTTTCATAAAGAAATCATATATAATAAAGAAAAATAATAACTATTGTCACTTCAATAACACTTCTATTTATTTTTTTTAACTTCCAATAATGTATAATATATGTATATAAAATCAAAAATAATGGAATGTAAATGTTAGAGTCACATACCTCATCCTTTGAAACAATAAAACATACGGAATTTCTTCACCAGCTATAGGTAAGGAACTTCAGTATGAGTACTCTCCAAGCATTAAAAACTATAGCATTAATAAATATGATCAAATTAATGAACAAAAAAGTTTCTTAATACAAATATCATTTTAAATACTTTTAACTCTCAGTATCTATATTTTTATACAAACAGATGGGGCTATATTTTTTTCTAAACATAAAATAAATTCCTAAATTCGTGAACAAATTAAATTTTTGACCATTGAATCACTCTGACCCTTACATTTTCCTATGTTTTCAATTTTCCAAAATAATAATCCTAAATTCAACTAACTAAACTAAATTAAATCTTATTAATTAGTATCTAATCATACAAAAAACTTATCTCACATGTTTTAAATCATCCACCTCAACTCCTATTTCACTCCTCCATTTTTAGATTATCATGAAAACTGATATCAAGACCATTTAGATACCATTATCAATACATTCTACATTATCACATACTACTTTTTCTATCTGAAAACCTTCAACATATTGACATAAAATGAAATAATTTAATTATAATTAGTTAAAAAATCAAAAACCTTGAATATCCATGATTACCATAAAAATCTCAACCAAAGGTAAACAATCCATTTTTAAATCAATCAATACCTTATAAAAATAATCCATGGTTATATTCAAAGTGATAATTATCATTATAACCCTCAATAAAAAATGATAAATTCACGATATTTTTTAGGAAACTCTTATAAATGAAATTAATGGTCTTCATATATTTATTTTTAAGTATTGGTCATGAAGTATTGTCCATGAATAAACTAATTTGGAGGTTATGAGAATTTGTTAAAGTCATGATCCAAGATTGAAAATTTTAAAAAGGTAATAGTCAATGTAAATTTGATATGAACCTATTATTATTATCTTTATAAAGTAATCCTATCACATCTTTGAGGATAATTGGTACTGATTTTCTCCTAGTTATTTTATGTTAAATATAAAAAATATATCCATATTTTAGTGATTTTATGAAACTATGTTTTAGTGTCATTAATGAGGATACCTAAATACAAAAAATAATTTGATTGTCACATATTTAGTAGAGAAAGTTGGGGAATCAGTGAATCACTTTCTTTAATGTTTTAATACCAAACAACCTTTATCTTCTATTAAAGTTATTTAATTGTATTCTTATATCACATTTATACCATATTATTAATCACAAACATAGTGTATACAACGAATTTATAATGTTCATTGGTAAAAAATTTCTATATTCATATTATAATCCATATAAACCTTAGATAATGTGATCCACTAATAATCACATATACAAATGCGTAGGGAATTACATCTAACTTGTGTTACTCAAAAAATATATCATGAATGATGTAACATGTTCTAACTTAATAAAATAAAGTTATTTAAAATATATAACAAGAATAATCCTCAACCTTCAAAAAGAGATTTCAAATTTTTATAGCTGAGTACCAACCTGTCTTCTCTTTTTTATAGACTAATCATGTAATCAAACAGAAAGTTTTCATAAGATTCAGTAGCCCAAGTTGTTTTACATTGTGTCCATGAGTAATCTGGATGAAAGAGAAACCATTAATCTTTAATTAATAATAATACCCTCATAACATAACTAGAAATAAGAAAGCATCTTCTTGCCTCTTCAAGAGAATCCTCAATCTTTATTTCAATGTATTCCTAATTCAAGATATTATTTTGATGAAGATTCTTTAAACATATATTATCTCTTTGGGTATATTATTATTCATAATCAGCTGTTATACTCTACTAAATTCATGAAACACACTTTTGTACTCTAGATATCCCTTTTATCGTAACTACACAACCTCCTTCATTGTAAATTTAAATTTTAAATTAAAATTGAAAATATAAATTACTTTATAAACTTTCATTGATTAAATTAAAGCCATTAGACCAATCCAAACATTCTTGTGACCATTTATATGTTTTAGTGACTAAAGGATTGAGTTTTAGTAGCCAATAGACCCAAAAATAATCCACATCAAAAAATTTACTCAGAACTAAATTTTAACCATAATCACATTCTGAACATATACATTACAACCCAACCATGCTCTTCAAAATGCAACAAGGTTCACTATGGTTTCACCGAGAAGTTATCCTTAAACTTCATCTCAAACTAAATCTTAATATTAGAATAATATTATCTATTTTGTTATGTTATCTAAAAAACCTTTCATTCTAGATCAATTCTAAATTTTCAAGGCCTTATCATTATTGAATTACTATAGGATACATAGTGTAATCTATACATTAATGGAACAACTCAATTCCCTAAAAAAATAACATGAAATTGAAAAATCATAGCATGATCATTGTTTCATGATATTAATGTCCAAAAATACTAGAAATATAATTTTGACATTTAATAACTAAATCATGAAATGGTCTAATGAACAGATATAATATTTATTCAGACATACTATAAACAATAATCATACATAGGAAAATAATTACTTGATAGTATTTAATGTTATTTTATCAATGCTTATTCTAAATTCATCATATTATTAATTTTATTAACTTTTTATAATTTTGTTCATGAGTTGAAATCAAAATACAACATCAATATCACACATCACATCCATATCACTTTTCCAACAATAGTATTATTCTTTCAATAATCACCCCTTTTGAAAAACACCTATAGGGAATCCATCATTCTAAAACAACTTCTAGGTCAAAACAGTCTCCCCATTTATATTATTTTCAACCATTAAAAGAGAATCTCCATTTCATGGGAGGTAAATGGGTTACTAATACTTGATACTATAAGTCCTCAAAACTGTTTATGGGTCACTAGATAGTCTATATTGATCCAATGACTTAAATTTAAGTAGGAAAATTTGGGAATGAAAGTTTTATTTTGAAAATGAATTTAATAATGCTACTCTCTAAAGAGAAGAATACAAAATATGACAAAGAATAAAAGGTGAAATAAAAAGAAAAATAACTTATTAGTGTTCATCAAAATTTATTAGAATTGTATATTAAAGAGAATAAATTAAATTTTAACATTGATAAGTCAATTCAAGAATTTGGAAAATCTTGGATGGATGTGTCAAGTGTTGTGGTTTTGATAATGAATAAATACCTCAATCAACAAGTGTATGTTGTCATTGTTACGAGAAAGGAAAATATTATTTGAATTTCTAGGAAAATGAAGTTAATATTATATAGAAATAAATTTTATTCATAATATATAGAAATTATGAATATTCCAACTTGAATAATATTTTTTTATATAAAAAGAAGGTTGAAAAATTTCAATGATTAAATTTACTACTGTGTATCAATATAGTATAGAATAGTTTGTGTTTAAGTGAATTAAAAAACATATTGAAGGAGAGGTGAGAGAATAGAATGAGAGACACCACAAGAACTATCCTAGTCACTCATTATCACACATCTTTGAAGAGGATGCTTTGGGTAATAATTATTTATGATTTGTTTCTTGAACCAGATGAACTATAATGGGTTTTTAATGAGTTTATGAGTTATGTTTTGGTCTTTTATGATCATAAGAACATCAATACTTTGATATATCATATTTTAAGAAGGAAAAAAATGTTAGGTTGTCTAATTGGAGTGTCATATTTGTGAATTTTATTTTTTTAATGATCAAAGAAGAGAATATTAGGATATAATTTATTGAGAATAGGTTTGTAGACTTCTAGTGATTCGAGAAAAATATTTTTATTGTTTATTTGAATAGAACTCGCCAAGTGTGTTATAAATTATTTCAAATTTTGCGATACCATTATACACAAGTGATTTAAAGGATAAACCTTTCTCATTAAAAATCCTTATGGTGACACTAGTGGATCGTATGGTGATGAATAATCCAAAGTTATGCCAAGGATGTACATGTGTGTTTATATTGGAGAATCTTATACTAAACCATGTTATTATTTGATTGTTTATATGTGAAAATAAAATCAATTAACTAACCTGATCAACAAAAAAATGTTTGGGGGTGAATGAATAAGATAGGTGAAAAATTAATTATTTCATCCTAACTGGTTATAAAAATTAATTAGTGGAAGTATCATAAATATTTTGTATTTATTGATTCATACCCTCTTAGTGAATTATCAATGTGGCACGACACTACATTATTGGTAGTGTCCCCCATTTTTATTTCAAGTTACATTAATAATTATTAGAAAATGAACATTTAAATTTAATAGTGATAATTTAATTATAATATAAAAATTATTTTAAAGATATTTAATTTTCATTAAGGATGACATATTATATTACATGGTTCCATTTTCTCATAAGATTCTTTATTTTATGAGTGGATTCAATAATTTTAATGGTTTCTCTAAGGTGATGACACCAATGAATTACACTTCTTTTATTTTTCTCATGTTTCTCCTTCTCTATGACTGTATTTTGGTTTAACTTCTATCAGACACCCTTTTCTTGTATCCCCTATTTTATGTTTTATCTTTTAATTTTCCCAATACCAATGTAACATAATCATGAAATCTAGTTTTGATCCCTTGAAAATGGTTCTTACATTGCTTCAGGTTTGTTTAGATCCTAAAATAGAGTGTTATATCTAGATTTGAATGTATGGTTCCCCATCTTTAGTGATGTATCTTATTGGTTTTGTCATTTCCACTAACCTTGAGTATTATTCTATCGAATTTTATTTACCTATGAAATATTTCATTACAAAATGTTTTTATTTTAATTGTGTGATTATAGTGTGGAGGATTGTAGTATAGGAGAAAAATATTTAGTGGGTTATAGAGGTACGGTTTATCTTTTTTGCATATGTATTTCTGTATAAAGTTTCTTGTTCCTATTTTATCCATTATCATACTTCTTCTTTGGTAATTTAATTTTTTATTTTATCTTTTGTATTTTATTATTCCTGTTATCTTCTTAGTGGTCTCATTTTCACTCAGTGGGATTATAGATATGAATAATCTTCTCATCACTATCAATCCTTCACATAGATTTATTTTATTATTTTATATCTTTAATTTACTTTTAAGGAATATTTAGACGCTAAATGAATTATGAAACCACACTGGGGGGGGGGGGGTGAATCATGTTTGACCAGTTTTAATATTTTATTAATATATTGATTTATTACTTTTGAATTTGACCATCCACCACCTTTTATGATAAATAGATCTCATTAATTCTCAAACATATTCACACAATATGTAAGAACGAATGTAAATGAAGAAGAACACATATTATTTTTACAAGGAATCCCCCCCAGGGTGGGTGAATTTTTCCTTATTATGTTTGGATCAAGTCTCAGACACATCCTCTCTGCAAGAATAAAAAATTAATTACATGTAATATTTTTAGGGTATATATGAACATCCAAAATATCACTATATTACATAAGTGAATTAATCTTCATACTACCTACAGATAGTCTTCTGTCTCTCGGCTAAAATGAATATGAATTGTACTAGTAAAATACATTGTACAATTTGTTATTCTCATATAACTCATGAAAAAGATCATATTCCAACTCTAGTATGACTATATATCCAATGCAAAATCTTGTAAATCAATAATAAGTCTTTGGTTTCCACTGAATAAGCAATTTCAACATTATTCTGATTGACATTGTACTCTATAATAATCATAATATATAACCTCTAAATACAACCACTGAATAATAGAATAATCTAATAATTTATTCTTCTCTAAAAAATTAACCTGACTTCCAAACCTTATATAATATAGGGAAAGTTGTTCATTCCCTAGAAATTTTGATTATTTAATGTAAAAATTTCTCAATTTTTCAATAACCAAAATGTGCTGAATTTAGCCACACTAAAATAGCATGTTGGTCTTTGTAAAATTTAATAACTTCCAAACATATTTTTCTAGGAATACAAATTATATTATTCATAATCTTTAATTTTTATTTAATAAATAATTCTTCAACCAAATGTATGTTCAAAACTAAAGTATCCAAGCTATTGTGTGCAACTTCTAGAAAACATAACTCCTTGCCCATCCTTTTCAAACATAATGGCTTCAAATAAATCAATTCCATATTCTCCTTATCACAATTAATAAATCATAGTATATTATCCATGAAAATATTGTTCAATATATATAATTTTTAAAATATTCTTTACATAAGTGGGTCACACATGAGTTTATTCATGAAAATAGTAAAAAGGTGTATATTTTAGCAAAGAATACTCTCATATAAGTCTTATGTGAATATAGAGAACCCAACCCCTTATCATAATCACTGATTGATTGTTTCATTCTCAATGCCTCTCTATTGATGTATTTATGGTATTTATAGGCAAGACAAATTCATCCCAATCAACCCTTAACAATTATAAAACTCATGTGATCTATTAACTCAATTTTTGTGACCCTAATAATCACAATTTCACCCATTCAAAAATATTATCATATTTTTTTAGAATATAAAAAATTCAACATTTTATTATTATTAAATTTAAATCGATAAAAATTACACCTTTATTTTCCATGAAAATCGCTAAGATAACTTTTACCATGCCATAAGATCTTATACATGCATGAAATTCTTCAGCCTCAACATCTATTTTGTAATCATGATAAGTTCTATATTATTTCACTTATAGAATAGCCTTCACTTTGTCAGAATTTTTTTCCTATCAACTTCGGAAGAATAGAAGATTCCAACTTATTTGGGATCATACTATTTAAATGATCATGAAGTTTTTACATTGGAGAAACACAACAAAGCATTATGAGGATTACAGTCCAGACTAACTTCCATATTATCTCTTCATTCTCATCCCATACAGTTTTAGACATTAATACATATCAAATTTACTCATCTTCACAACAGTACACTAGATTTTTGGAAGAACATAATGAACTTGGGTGGTGTGGTGCGAACTCCCCACATTCTAACAGTATCCCACCAAGGTTAAAGACTACACATGATAAAGTTATTCCTCTTAAATATGAACTCTTATTTAAAATGTGAACAATAACCATGCTAATCTAATACCATATCAAACTTCATATCAAGTGATAACTTCCTTATTACACAATGTTCTCTATCACCTTTCATTGAACTCTTTTAGTCACACTCCACACCATGGGCACTAGTATCTTTCTCCTACTTAGCTCCACCCTATGATTGTTTCTCACTGTCCTCATGTTATCCCTGAACCATTCTAACACTCTACTCTTATATCAATGGATAGGCTAGCGATAGTCAATCATGGACACTACTTCATGGTTATAGGGCCTTACTCCTTTATCTATATAAGATTGAAACAATTTTGTTTACTCTGAACAAATATTATTCCCCTTATAAAAAATTCCTACATAATCTAAGTGTATTTTTTTGAAAATATTTTTTAATCTAGAAAATATAAGGATTGGTTCTAACAATATTAGATGAAATAATTTAGTAGATATTTCTCTTACTAGGAAACAGAACTGGTTATCGATTCACACGTAAGACCATCTCAACAATCATTTAATGTAATATTTTCATCCTAAAAATTAGATTCTAGTCGACTTTAGAATTATTTACCAACATGTGTATGATTATAAAACATCTTATAATGGTATAATTTCCATTCATAAATCTCCCCCTTCCTATGATACACTTTATCAACTTCATTAGGATCATCCATATTCCCCAAAATCTTCGCACATTGACTTAACTTCGCATTAATATATTAAAATAAAATACAAATTCAACTTTTTCAATCCATTTAGGTTATCCAATCAAACCATTTCGATTTTTTAATGCCTAATATAATTGTAATATCAATTTATTCTATCTTCTAATTACTGATTTTAATAGAAAATATTTAAATGTATGGAAAAGTTATGATCATTTGTTTATCTCACAGTTCAATCTTTTTATTCTCCCATTTATTATATAAATTTTATGAGATATACCACTTAAGAGTAATAAAAATCGATATTCTTGAGAAAAGTATGACATCACATTATACTTAGCATTAAAAAATTAATTAATCAACCTTATGTCTATTTGATAAATTCTGAGTATAGACAAAAGGAGTGAATAATATAGAAAAAAATCATTCCATTAACTTTCAGGCATGCGATAACAAATAAAAAATAATTATTCTTGGACATTTCGAAAAAATTTCAACTAATCTCATACATCCATCTCAACTAATAGATTAGAAAAATTTATCCAATGTAGGCTTATACCCTTTCAAGTTAATTTTCCTTTTTCATCAAATAATAATTTTCTATACTTTGGTTTCAGAACTAATTTCCCATACAATGATAATAGAACACACCTCTTCAATGAAAAGCTTCAATTTCAAGAACAACAATATCATGACTCACCAGATTAAATAATTACTAGAATTTTAGATATTCTGGAAATATAAATATCTGGTGTTTTTTTCTTCTCTACTCCTGTAACACCCCAGGTAAATAAAGAATATGACATTTCATATTTATCCATATTTGTGAATAAAATATTTAAATGACTTTAAAGGGGACGCTATGCTCGATGGCGTACCCAACACGCAACAACGAGTTTCTTGGGAATCTTACGTTGCACTCTAATAATAAAATAATATTATTTTAAATGGTAGTTAACATGTAGCCGTTGTAATGGAGGGAATGGATAGAAATAACTAAAATATGATTATATATGTTCTTAAATATTTTTACATTTATACAATAAAAGATAAAGGCTTAAAATACGGAAAGAATTCAATTTTAGGCGTATATGCCCTAGTTTTCACTAAAAGTTCACTTATCACCTTTTGATGGAGAACCGTCATTAAATATAGTTTTGTTCACTCTTAAACATTCTATTGGACCAAATAAAACCCTTCTTAAGAATCGGGACATCAAAATTTACTTTGTGTAAATTTTTGGTATCTTTCCGATAATGTTCATTTTTTTAATGAATAGTGTTAAATGTTGTATTTTAATTCAAAACCACTTTTTAATCTAATTTATTTATATGATTAGATTATATTTTGAATTGGTTTTGAAGTTAAATTAGAAAATATTTTTACCATTAAATCCAATAGTGGTCGTTGGAATCAATTTCACTTTGAAATCAGACTTAAACTAGTGTCAATCTTTTGATACTTATTGTTTTATAAAAACACGATGTTTGCTCTGACAGCGGGAATTAATTATTAAATTAATTAATGTGACTAATATGTTTTGATTTTTGTAAAACAGACTCCATTTTTGAATTCGGAATATCAAATATAGCTTAGGGTTAAGTTTTGGTATTTTTCTGAAAAACGTCAATTTTTGATGAATAGTGAAACCACTAAGTGGTACTTATAAAAACTGATTTTCCGTTTAAATGAAATTTTTCCATCATTGTGTTTTGATTTTCAAAAATCCGACATACATGGTTGTCATTAAGAAGTAAAATGTGGTTCAATGAGATTAAAATAATTTTTGGTGAATAGTAACTTATTAAGTTTTTAATCGCGATTAGTGGTAATTAGTGTAGTTTAAGGTAAAAATAATGCTTTAATAAAATGAGATGAGATTGACACATGTCTTACCCTCATTGGTTGTATCATGGCCGACCAAGACAAGCCATGGGTCAACTTGGGGACCCCATGGATCCACTTCGGTTGGGAAATGACATAAATAACATTTTATTTAATGTAAAAGTAAAATTGACACAAACATGATATGTTCTACAAAAACAATTTTTAAGTGGGGTTACACAAGTCCATATTTTGATTATAAATATTCATTGGAAATATAAAAAGATTGCATACATCATAGTATTTTTTTTATAATTTATAGACATCAAATAAATTATATTATTTATGACATAATAATGATGCAGCGGTGACATCATTATTTGACGATTTAAATAAAATGGAAAGATAATGTAAAATATATGAACTACACATGTCCAAAACTTATTGGATGAGTGGATTTCGAAGCCTTATCACCTTATCCACGAATTATATCAATGTGGGACCTTTTTAAACCGAAACACATTTTCAAATAAAGTAATATTTCTTTACTTTCAAAAAGTGCCCCTCCTCTCCTCTTATAAAAGGCCCACACCTCTACCTCATTTAACACACTCCTCAAGCCTTTGTCTCGTCCAACCCCTGCCCATTTACTCTCTCCACATCCCTCTACTCATCCTAGAGGATTCCCTTTGGGCATAATCCTTTCAAAGGAAGCCTTTAGGCTCAAATCAAAAGGAGTTACACTTTTAAAGGTAATTCATTCTCTCATGTTCATTTGTTTTATTTTGCTTCTCCAACCCCCTAAACTCTTTTTATTTACTTCTTTTGTAAAACAACCAGTATCTTAAATATACTAGGATGTTTTTATAAGATTTATTCGAACTACACTCTCACACAACTACATCAAATGGTTAAAGAACATACGGTTTCCGTGGATGGTGAAATTCTGCCTCCCGAAACGATGATTGTTCAATACTCATTTAAAACCTTCAAAGGTGGCCATTATGATGTGACTATTTTTATATATGATATATAATATGTTTATGTTTTATTTAAGCTTCTGTATTTTTCATTTTTGTCTTACCTTTATGGCTTCCATTATGGGTATACGCGATATCTTCATTTAAGGAAGTGCGGACTACCGCCCCCTCAAAGTGATTTGATTCGTTAAATACCATATGTGGGATGTATAAAGGATTGGAATATGATATTATATATGATATTATACTGGAATTATAATATACCTTTATATAATTATTATTCCATTCTATAAAATACGAAATAGAAATGAAAGTAGCGTTCATGCGTACGTACGGCTTACCGTCTCCATGAACGGTGCATTTCATTTCTTACCTCTAAATGATTATGTAATGTTGTAAATGCATGCATGTACTGGATATATATGAAATATATGATATCTAAATCATGAATACAATTCTGGATATAATAAACATTTGGCCACACGAACAACATGTAATTGTAAGAAGTCCACTTTCGACTTAGGAACCAAACATCGACAAAACAAATATTATTAACTTAAATGATTACATAATGTTTATGACATGGTAATAAGTGATATAAAAGGAATAATGAACTTGAAAAATGTTCTTAAGGAATTATAAATTAACTCAAGTTTATTATTCAGGATATTAAAGAACAATCGAGTCAAGTCGGACCCGAGGTAAGGGATCCTACTCCTCTCTTTCTTTTCAAGTACACACTTTTATGTCATTCCTTTTAAAGCTCATATTTCTTATTATTGGGATGATCTTTTATAGTAAACTTACTGTAATTTTTATGTTCATGTGATGAGAGACCCTATTCTCTCTCATCAATCCATTTTGGAAGTTTTGAGTGGCGTCGTTAGGCTGCCGAACTTTCGTAAGAGATCTAACCTCTCTCTTTCTTTTTAAGTACTCTTCTTTATGTCACTTCTTTTAAGATCCTCTTTGTAATGTTTGGGGATGTTCTTTTATATTCCTCTTTATGTAAATTTTATTGTAATGTGATGGGATACCCTATTTGATCTCATCAATCCATATTCGGAAGTTTTATGTGGCGCTGTTAGGCTGCTGAGTTTTCGTAAGGGATTTTTCATCTCACTTTTATTCCCGTGAGATTTATGCTACATTTTCCACAAATTCCATTGAGTGGTGTATGTATTGCCCATTATTCTACTCTTTGTGTAATATAATTTCATTTATGAGTATTTACATCAATGATCTATTGTCCTTCTTTCATGGGGTGTATGTTTTGAAAGATACCCAAGTCGGTAAGGGAACCTTTCACCCTCCTCTTTTTTAAAAGACTTATTTTGTTGGGTCTTTTAATTTACATATTGTTATGTTGGGATATGTTCTCATATATCCTTATTGATGTAAATTTTATGTCCAAGTGATGAGAAACTCTTTTTATCCCTCATCAACTCATTTTGATGTGATGCCGTTAGGCTGTCAAGGGAACTTTTTAACCCAATTTCGATTTCTCTGGGTTCAACATGTAGTCATTGAATATATCATCCATTGAATATGTGTGAATGACCTTTTATTGTTTTACACTTAATATCCACTTATATTGGGTGTATTTATATTTTTCACACATATTTTTGAGATTGATTTGTCCTTAATTTAAGGATACCTTCTTTATAAGGGATTTCATCACATTTGACATTTCTATTGAGGGTTCATTGTTGTTATGCACCAATTCACTCTTATATGGTGTATATACTGTCCTTTGGAGTATTATATCATGAATACTTTTATTCTCATGATATTATAAAGTTATGACTAAATATTATTCCTCGATTATTGTATTCAAGTGTCTCTAATTTTGGTAAAACCCCTTTAACCAAAATATCGTTTTAAATGTTTTAATTATTTGTTCTTATTAATATCCATGTTTTCAAAATGGTTTTTAAGGATTTATTTATATGGATATTAATGGTTTAAAATGTTAAAAGCTTCAAGGTGGTATGGGACACTTTGATTCAAAAATCTCTTTATTAAATGTTTTAAATGGTTTTGGAAATGGTTTCTTTTTGAATGGATTCATTATTTCAATATCCTAAAATGTTATATTGTGATTGAAATGTGGAAATTTTATGTTTCCTTTATTCATGTTTATGTGATACGATTATGTTATGGTTCTTGGGCATTGTTATGAAGAATGGGTGGTTCCGTGATAAACTAAGGGCGGGTGAGCCCGATATAGCTCTCCAATGCATTGGGTAACGCGAAGGAGTGAAACGTTAAGGTTTCTCCGAAGAGATTTAAGGAATATACTGTGATGGGTATTCCAAACGTAACCAAGAGGGTTACTCCCCACGTAAGAATGTTATGAATGCCTCAAGTTACCTTTATGTCTTATGATTTCTATGATTTATTCATGATTTGATATGCCTATGTTTTATGGGTAAAGTATGATTTCATTCTTATGTATACATGTACTCATGTTTCCTTTCCATATCTATATATCCCTTACTGAGCTTTTTATGCTCATCCCAAGTTTTTGAAATGTTTTTCACAGGTCAAGGGAAGGGTACATGATGTGATGATAGTGTCAAGGATGTGTCAAGAAAGAATCC
The DNA here is from genome assembly GCA_963277665.1 of Viscum album. Classification (NCBI taxonomy): domain Eukaryota; kingdom Viridiplantae; phylum Streptophyta; class Magnoliopsida; order Santalales; family Viscaceae; genus Viscum; species Viscum album. The sequence goes on along the minus strand of OY728127.1, from coordinate 1,223,390,866 downwards.
ATGTTTTATTTTAAATATGTTTTCGTTGATGAGAAGAATGAATACTGTCTTTTATGTAACCACTTTGTTTAAATGTGGAATGTAATGAAAGTTTCATGATCTAATTCTCTAAAACTCTAAACCTGAAAAGATCCTCAATGTGTAATCTTGTAATAACTCAAGATTAAGTAAGGTTTAAGGCTGGGGCCTTATAGTTGGTATCAAAGGTCGGTTTAGATAACTTTAGAGGTTAGGGTATTCTTTAAGCATAAGTTACATTACCATAATGGATAGGATTTCAGAAAGAGTCCTAGTTTTAGATAAAGTGAATGAGTAAGTGTATCTTAGTGTTTACCTTCCTCATTAGTACATGATGGTTTTGTTGATATACTCACACTGACATTTCAATTTTTAGTGAATGGATGGATCTAGCAGGCACCAAAGAGACAACAGGTTTGAAGGAAACTATGGTGGTTCTCTGATTAAGATACTAGATAAAATGGAGGATTCAAGGAGGAAACTCGTGGTTGTTCTAAACCAAATATCAAGGAGTCATGATCAACCACTTCAACCTTGGTGAGTTCTCTAATGCATCATGTACGAGATGGCCAACTCGATGTGGAAATTCAGGTAATAATTATTAAGGTAACCATTAGGGTTTATATGATACTTAATTTTTAGGTAATTATGGGTTACTCTATGATATGATGGAAAATGAAAGGAATGAGATAAAATTGAGGTTAAAATATGTTATGATTATTCTTGAAGATTTTTTTCTCATTTTGGGGAATGTTTTAAGAATTATATAGTTTTGGAAAAAGGACAACACGCAGACCGTGTGACTACCCGTCGTGTCAGACAAAGCTGTGGGAATCGAACCCACAACCAAAGTGCGACTGGTATTTATCGCCTACCACTGGACTACGTGAAGTCCCTGGTTAGTTTGGCTGATTCATTATAGTTATATGATTTTATGAATTAAGAGTAAGTTGATTTTGGGTTATTTATGAAAATGATTAACCTATCTTGGAGGATATGTGATTAGGTTAATAACTTTTCAATACGAGACTTTAGGGGAAACTGATGTTGTTTGGAGATAAATGTTACGATTTAACTTGGAAGACTATGTGACTAAATCCTTCAAATATTTGGGTTTCAATCTTATATTTGTTTACTTTGATGAATTTTATGGAAAAATTGTTTATCGGATGGTCCTCGTTGAACTTTGGGTTTTTTGGACAAATTTTAGAGATTAAGCATAGATTTTCTTTTTAAAGGGTTATCCTTTTCTGGATTATCTGACCTTGTACTAACCTTTTTGGTTTTGGTTCTGGATAAATCCTAATGACATGGGAAGTATATAGTTCTATTTTGTGGATTAGGTGATTCTCTAGAAGTTTATTATAGTACTCTTAATTTGAACAAGTCTTCCTAAATACTCACCTTTTGGAGAAAATATGAGTTTGTGTAAGGAATCTAATAAAAGTTGAGAGTCAACATGATAAGTGATTATGTTTCCTTATGAATAAATTTTTCAATAAAAATTAACTTAAAACAAAAATGTTGTCTATTAACTTTTCCTACTGGGGAATCGAATACCGTTTAACCCATCACAAGTTTGTGATTTTCTCATGGTTAACTTTCTCCTAAACATGTTTTCTATCACTCTCCATCAGAACATGACCCTTTGTTTTTTCCTCCATGTCCATATTTTCATACTTAGAATCCTAGTATGGGTTAACTCGGGTGACCTCTGTGCTTATCTTTCTTTATTTTAAAGTGTTTGTTTTACCGACTTTTGTTCCGATGTGGGACTTTCAAAGATGTTTCCAAGCGCAATTTTAAAATTGCGAGGATGCAATTCCCAAAAGGGGGGAAGGATGTAACACCCCAGGTAAATAAAGAATATGACATTTCATATTTATCCATATTTGTGAATAAAATATTTAAATTAATTTAAAGGGGACACTATGCTCGATGGCGTACCCAACACGCAACAACGAGTTTCTTGGGAATCTTACGTTGCACTCTAATAATAAAATAATATTATTTTAAATGGTAGTTAACATGTAGCCGTTGTAATGGCGGGAATGGATAGAAATAACTAAAATATTATTATATATGTTCTTAAATATTTTTACATTTATACAATAAAAGATAAAGGCTTAAAATACGGAAAGAATTCAATTTTAGGCGTATATGCCCTAGTTTTCACTAAAGGTTCACTTATCCCCTTTTGATGGAGAACCGTCATTAAATATAGTTTTGTTCACTCTTAAACATTCTATTGGACCAAATAAAACTCTTCTTAAGAATCGGGACATCAAAATTTACTTTGTGTAAATTTTTGGTATCTTTCCGATAATGTTCATTTTTTTAATGAATAGTGTAAAATGTTGTATTTTAATTCAAAACCACTTTTTAATCTAATTTATTTATATGATTAGATTATATTTTGAATTGGTTTTGAAGTGAAATTAGAAAATATTTTTACCATTAAATCCAATAGTGGTCGTTGGAATCAATTTCACTTTGAAATCAGACTTAAACTTGTGTCAATCTTTTGATACTTATTGTTTTATAAAAACACGTTGTTTGCTCTGACAACGGGAATTAATTATTAAATTAATTAATGTGACTAATATGTTTTTATTTTTGTAAAACGGACTTCATTTTTGAATTCGTAATATCAAATATAGCTTAGGGTGATGTTTTGGTATTTTTCTGAAAAACGTCAATTTTTGATGAATAGTGAAACCACTAAGTGGTACTAATAAAAACTGATTTTCCGTTTAAATGAAATTTTGCCATCATTGTATTTTGATTTTCAAAAATCCGACATACATGGTTGTCATTAAGAAGTAAAATTTGGTTCAATGAGATTAAAATAATTTTTGGTGAATAGTAACTTATTATGTTTTTAATCGCGATTAGTGGTAATTAGTGTAGTTTAAGGTAAAAATAATGCTTTAATAAAATGAGATGAGATTGACACATGTCTTACCCTCATTGGTTGTATCATGGCCGACCAAGACAAGCCATGGGTCAACTTGGGGACCCCATGGATCCACTTTGGTTGGGAAATGACAAAAATAACATTTTATTTAATGTAAAAGTAAAATTGACACAAACATGATATGTTCTACTAAAAAATTTTTTAAGTGGGGTTACACAAGTACAAATTTTGATTATAAATATTCAATTGAAAGCTAAAAATATTTCATACATCATAGTATTTTTTTATAATTTATAGATATTAAATAAATTAAATTATTTATGACATAATAATGATGCAGTGATGACATCATTATTTGACGATTTAAATAAAATGGAAAGATAATGTAAAATCTATGAACTACACATGTCCAAAACTTATTGGATGAGTGTATTTCGAAGCCTTATCACCTTATCCACGAATTATATCAATGTGGGACCTTTTGAAACCGAAACACATTTTCAAATAAAGTAATATTTCTTTACTTTCCAAAAGTGCCCCTCCTCTCCTCTTATAAAAGGCCCCCACCTCTACCTCATTTAACACACTCTTCAAGCCTTTGGCTCTGCCAAACCCTGACCATTTACTCTCTCCACATCCCTCTCCTCATCCTAGAGGATTCCCTTTGGGCATAATCCTTTCAAAGGAAGCCTTTAGGCTCAAATCAAAAGGAGTTACACTTTTAAAGGTAATTCATTCTCTCATGTTCATTTGTTTTATTTTGCTTCTCCAACCCCCTAAACTCTTTTTATTTACTTCTTTTGTAACAACACCAGTATATTAAATATACTAGGATGTTTTTATAAGATTTATTCGAGCTACACTCTCACACAAATACATCAAATGGTTAAAGAACATACGGTTTCCGTGGATGGTGAAATTCTGCCTCCAGAAATGATGATTGTTCAATACACATTTAACACCTTCAAAGGTGGCCATTATGATGTCAATATTTTTTTATATGATATATAATATGTTTATGTTTTATTTATGCTTCTGTATTTTTCATTTTTGTCTTACCTTTATGGCTTCCATTATGGGTATACGCGATATCTTCATTTAAGGAAGTGCGGACTACCGCCCCCTCAAAGTGATTTGATTCGTTAAATACCATATGTGGGATTTATAAAGGATGGAAATATGATATTATACATGATATTATACTGGAATTATAATATACCTTTATATCATTATTATTACATTCTATAAAATATGAAATAGAAATGAAAGTAGCGTTCATGCGTACGTACGGCTTACCGTCTCCATGAACGGTGCATTTCATTTCTTACCTCTAAATGATTAAGTAATTTTGTAAATGCATGAATGTACTGGATATATATGACATATATGATATCTACATCATTAATACAATTCTGGATATAATAAACATTTGGCCACACGAACAACATGTAATTGTAAGAAGTCCACTTTCGACTTAGGAACCAAACATCGGCAAAACAAATATTATTAACTTAAATGATTACATAATGTTTATGACATGGTAATAAGTGATATAAAAGGAATAATGAGCTTGAAAAATGTTCTTAAGGAAGTATAAATTAACTCAAGTTTATTATTCAGGAGATTAAAGAACGATCGAGTCAAGTCGGACCCGAGGTAAGGGATCCTACTCCTCTCTTTCTTTTCAAGTACACACTTTTATGTCATTCCTTTTAAAGCTCATCTTTCTTGTTATTGGGATGATCTTTTATATTAAACTAACTGTAATTTTTATGTTCATGTGATGAGAGACCCTATTCTCTCTCATTAATCCATTTTGGAAGTTTTGAGTGGCGCTGTTAGGCTGCCGAACTTTCGTAAGAGATCTAACCTCTCTCTTTCTTTTTAAGTACTCTCCTTTATGTCACTTCTTTTAAGCTCCTCTTTGTAATGTTGGGGGATGTTCTTTTATATTCCTCTTTCTGTAAATTTTATTGTAATGTGATGGGATACACTATTTGATCTCATCAATCCATATTCGGAAGTTTTATGTGGCGCTATTAGGCTGCCGAGTTTTCGTAAGGGATTTTTCATCTCACTTTTATTCCCGTGAGATTTATGCTACATTTGCCACAAATTCCATTGAGTGGTGTATGTACTTCCCATTATTCTACTCTTTGTGTAATATACTTTCATTTATTAGTATTTACATCAATGATCTATTGTCCTTCTTTCAAGGGGTGTATGTTTTGAAAGATACCCAAGTCGGTAAGGGAACCTTTCACCCTCCTCTTTTTTAAAAGACTTCTTTTGTTGGGTATTTTAATTTACATATTTTTATGTTGGGATATGTTCTCACATATCCTTATTTATGTAAATTTTATGTCAAAGTGATGAGATACTCTTTTTATCTCTCATCAACCCATTTTGATGTGATGCCGTTAGGCTATCAAGGGAACTTTTTAACCCAATTTCGATTTCTTTGGGTTCAACATGTAGTCATTGAATATATCATCCATTGAATATGTGTGAATGACCTTTTATTGTTTTACACTTAATATCCACTTATATTGTGTGTATTTATTTTTGTCACACATATTTTTGAGATTGATTTGTCCTTAATTTAAGGATACCTTCTTTATAAGGGATTTCATCACATTTGACATTTCTATTGAGGGTTCATTGTTGTTATGCACCAATTCACTCTTATATGGTGTATATACTGTCCTTTGGAGTATTATATCATGAATCCTTTTATTCTCATGATATTATAAAGTTCTGACTAAATATTATTCCTCGATTATTGTATTCAAGTGTCTCTAATTTTGGTAAAACCCCTTTAACCAAAATATCATTTTAAATGTTTTAATTATTTGTTCTTATTAATATCCATGTTTTAAAAATGGGTTTTAAGGATTTATTTATATGGATATTAATGGTTTAAAATGTTAAAAGCTTCAAGGTGGTATGGGACACTTTGGTTCAAAAATCTCTTTATTAAATGTTTTAAATGGTTTTGGAAATGGTTTCTTTTTGAATGGATTCATTATTTCAATATCCTAAAATGTCATATTGTGATTGAAATGTGGAAATGTTATGTTTCCTTTATTCATGTTTATGTGATACGATTATGTTATGGTTCTTGGGAATTGTTATGAAGAATGGGTGGTTCCGTGATAAACTAAGGGCGGGTGAGGCCGATATAGCTCTCCAATGCATTGGGTAACGCGAAGGAGTGAAACGTTAAGGTTTCTCCGAAGAGATTTAGGGAATATACTGTGATGGGTATTCCAAACGTAACCAAGAGGGTTACTCCCCACGTAAGAATGTTATGAATACCTCAAGTTACCTTTATGTATTATGATTTCTATGATTTATTCATGATTTGATATGCCTATGTTTTATGGGTAAAGTATGATTTCATTCTTATGTATACATGTACTCATGTTTCCTTTCTATATCTATATATCCCTTACTGAGATTTTTATGCTCATCCCAAGTTTTTGAAATGTTTTTCACAGGTCAAGGGAAGGGTACATGATGTGATGATAGTGTCAAGGATGTGTCAAGAAAGAATCCATGTTTTATTTTAAATATGTTTCCGTTGATGGGAAGAATGAATACTGTCTTTTATGTAACCACTTTGTTTAAATGTGGAATGTAATGCAAGTTTCATGATCTAATTCTCTAAAACTCTAAACCTGAAAAGATCCTCAATGTGTAATCTTGTAATAACTCAAGATTAAGTAAGGTTTAAGGCTGGGGCCTTATAACTCCCCCTAGAGGGATTAACATTCTTCATCATTCTCATCATGGATAATATCAATTGAAGTGTTATGATGAGATTAAATAATTCCTATTGAAGTGAAGTATTCAATTATAGATATCTTTCTGAATAATGTACAACCTTCATATAATTCATTTTATTAGAACTATCCATGAATATATGCATCACCTTCAATTTCCTATATAGAATAAAAAAATATATACACATGGGAATATGGTGGGTTCTCCATTAGATCCATTGTTAGATAAAAATGATGGAGACTCATTTCTAAACCCCATTCAATTCATCTCTAGAGTTATGAGAACTTTTCATGCTATAATCACCCTTAATTTTCAAAATCCAAAATTCTTTGGATGAAATTGATTTCTTTATATTTTAAGCTTTATTCTTAGATGAAATATGGTTCCTTACTTCAAAAAGGAAAAAAATCACTCTTTGGTGATTTCTCTATCTTCGTAGAAAATTACAACTATTCTAGACATATTGTTAAGTACTATTTTGTTACATACTCAACCTTATTATCATGTGTGGGATAATTATTAGTAGAATAATTCTTGGTAATTGGATTCATATGTGTTTTCCATTTATTCTTCAATAATTCATCATATCTTGGAAAACTATCAAAAAAAATTTAGCTGTATTCCTATAAAATTTCCGATTCCACAAAAATTCTTAAAAGTAATTGGGTAATCCATTTTATATGACCTCTCATGAAATTATTATTTTTTATCTTATATGTCTTTCATTAAATCAATCCCAAAAATTATTTATTTATTTTATTATTTATTTAGTAAAAAAGTTCCCTTTTATTTTTATGTTCATATCCAAATTGTAATGGTCAATGGTGTTGCCTTTCCTTCCTCAATAGAATAATCCTTTCCTTATAAAAGCATAATTTTCAACATTATTCTTAGGTGTATTTTATTAAAAAATCCTCTTCCATTATTCCCCAAGGAATAATTACCTAATCTTGTTATTTTTTTATTCAACTATTGTGAACATATCTTCTGATAAAAATAAAACCATGATTAGTTGCACAATAATAATACAATATTATAATTTTAAAAGGCAGTTACCTCATAGCAATTGTATTGGAGAGAATGAAAAAAACAAAATACAATATGATTATACATGTTTGTTAAATGTATTTACATTTATCCAAAAAGAGTTAGAGGCTTAAAATGTGAATAAATCCAATTTTAAGCATAATTTACATTAAATGGTCGATTTACAGCCATTTAATGGAGAACCCTATTTAAATATAGTTTGGTCACTTTAATACATTATATTTGACCAAATAAAATCCGTCTTTAAAATGGGGAAATCAAAATTTACTTTGCGTAATTTTTTGGAATTTTTTTGATAAAATTCATTTTTTATGAATAGTGAAAATATTGTATTTTGATTCAAAACTTTGTTTTAATATAATTTATTTATATGGTTAGATTATATTTTTAATTAGTTTTAAAGTGTAATTAGAATATATTTTTACCATTTCATCAAATGTTTGTCATTGGAATTAATTTCACTTTGAAATTGGACATAAGAAAGTGTCAATCTTTTGATAGTTATTGTTTCTTAAAAACACGCTATTTGTCTTAACAATGGGAATTAATTTTAAAATTAATTAATGCCACATATATGTTTTGAATTTGGTAAAATAAAAATCATTTTTGAATTTAGAATATCAAATATATATTAGGCTGAATTTTTGGTATTTTCTGAAAAACTTCAATTTTTAATGAATAGTGAAACCTCTTAGTAGTAGTTAAAAAACTGACTTTTTCATTTAAATGAAATTTTAACACTTCTATAAATTGAATTTTGAAAATCCGATATACATGGTTGTTATTATTTAGTAAAATTTGGTTTAATAAGATGAAAATATTTTTTGGTGAATAGTAACTTTTTACTTTTATTTACAGCGGTTAAAGGTAAATAAGGTAATTTAAGGTAAAAAGAATATTATAATAATTACAAATTACCTTAACACTTGTCCAAACCTTATTGGGTGAGTCATGTCCGACAATGGACATCTTTGGGTCTATTTTGGGACCTCATGGAGCCACTTATGAATGATAATGACACTAGATTAATTAATTTAAAGGCAAAATGACAAAAACAAAAATCTTTTAGTAAATTAATTTTTATATGGTGTTATATAAGTAATATTTTTGACTAAAAATATTCATTGGAAATATAAAAATATTTCCTAAATTATAGTAGTTTTTTATAATTTTTAGACATCGAATAAATTAAATTATTTATGACACAATAATGATGCAATATTTACCAAATTAATAAAAAATTTAAATAACTAAGATTATAATGTTTAAAATATTTTCCAAAACCTGTAAAATTCCTATTGGATGATTTTATTTCGACCATTAGTCATCTTATCTTCGACGTTAATGATTTTTGGACCTTTAGAAACTGAATATCATTATATAATAAAATAATATTTTCACACTTTCCTAAAGAGCCCCTCCTCTCCCTTATAAATGGAGACCACTTCTAACCTATTCCTCAAACCTCTCAAGCCATTTGGCCCATCCAAACTCGACCCCATTAAGCTCCCTACATCCCTATCCTCCTCTTAGAAGCCTTACCTTATGTAGAATGCACTTGAATAAGTCTTTTTGGTTCAAACCAAAGGAAGTTACCCAAATTAAAGGTAACAGTTTCTCTTAACTTCTTTTCTTTTATTTTACCTCTCCAACCACTAAACTCTTTTTATTCATTTATTTTATAACAAAAATAGTATCCTAAATATAATAATATGTTTTCATAAGAAATATTCGAACTACCCTTACACACACCTCCATCTAATGGGTGAAGAACATAACGTTTCTGTGGATGGAAAACTAACGCCTCACGAAACGATGATTGTCTAATAAACTCTTACCACCTCTCATGGTGAAAATTATGATGGAAATATATTTATATATGATATATATTATTTTTATATTTTCCTTATGCTTATGTAAATCCCATTTATATCATGCCTTTATGGTTTCTATAGTGGGTAAATACGACAATCTCATTGGAGGAAGTGCGGACTACCGCCCCCTCAAAGTGATGTGACTCGTTAATGCCTTATGTGGGATATATAAAGGATTTAATTAATGATATTATATATTATATTATACTTTAATTATAATATAACTATGTATCATTATGTTTTAATTCCATTAAAATGAGAAATAGAAATGAAAGTAGCGTTCTTGCGTACGTACGACTTACCATCTCCAAGAACGGTGCATTTCATTTCTTACCTCCAAATGTTATGTACTATTATAAATACATGTATATAATGGATATATATGATATATATGATATCTAAATAATTAATATCATTCTGTATATAATGTAATATTTACCACAAGGATAGCTTGTAAATATATGGTGTTCATTTTTGACTCATGTACCAAATGTCACCAAAATTAACTTTATTAACTTAAATGATTACATAATGTTTAAAAAATGGTAATAAGTGATATAAAGGAATAATAATCAGGAAAAAGGATCTATGGAAAGTATAAATTAACTTTATTTTATTATTCCGGAGAATAAAGAACGATCGAGTCAAGTCGGACACGTGGTAATAGATTTTCTTATCTCACTTTTAATTCTGTGAGATTTCCATTGTTCGCCACTAATTCATTGAATGTGGTGTATTGTGTACTTAAATTTGATATATATATATATTATCATTATACTCATTATATTCATGGTATTATGTGATTAATTTGGTGGTTATTAACTTTTGGTCATATGACTCAGTTGATTACAATGTGGTAAAGGGTTTCATCTCACTTTTTATTCTTGTGAGATTCATGCTATATTTGCCACTAATTACTTTTTTGTGGTGTATGTACTACCCATAATTGTACTCTTTGTGTAATATAATTTCATTTATGATTATTTAAATCTTCATTGTATGATCCTTCTTCCATGTGGCATATGTTTTGTAAGTTACCAAATCGGTAAGGGAACCTTTCACCCTCCTCTATTTTAAAAAAGACTTATTTTTTTCTATGTATTTTAATTTACATATTATTATGTTAAGATATGTTTTTATATATAATTATTGATGTAAACTATATGTATAATTTTTGAGATACCCTTTTTATCTCATAAACTCATTTTCTGAATTTAAATGTGACGCTGTTAACCTGTCGAATTTTTACAAGGGAACTTCTTAAACCGATTTCAATTCTTTGGGTTCAACTTGTACTTCTTAAATATGTCATCCTATGAATATGTGTGAATGAACATTGATTTTTTTACACTTAAAATCCACTTAAATTGGGTGTATTTATATTTTTCACACATAATTATGTGATTGATTTATCCTTAATTTCAGGATACCATCTTTATAAAGGATTTCATCTCAATATACATTTCCATTGAGAATTCATTTTTTTATGCACCAATTCACACTTATATGGTGTATATACTGTTATTTGACATATTATATCATGAATCCCTTTATTCTCATTGAATTATAGAGTTCTGATTAAATGTTATTCCTCAATTATTTGTGTTCAAGCATCTTTCTTTTTGTTAAAAAATCTCTTTAACTAAAATAACTTTTTAAATATTTTAAAGATTTATTCTTCTAAATATTTCTCATTAATGTCCATGTTTTCAAAATGTGTTTTAGGATTTATTTATATAGAAATTAATGTTTTCAAATGATAATTAATTTAAAATCTTCAAAGTGGTATTGGACCCTTTGATTCAAAAATCTCTTTTTAAATGGTTTTAATAATGATTTGATAAAGCATTTTAATATCTTGATTTGATATATTGGAATGTGGAAATGTTATCTCTCCTTTATACTTCTGTTATGTGTTATGATTATGTTATGGTTATTGGTCATTGTTTACGTATACGGGTGGTTCCATGATAAACCTTGGGTGAGTGATCCCAAGATAGCTCTCCACTGCATTGGGTAACATGATGGAGGTAAACATGATGTTTCTCCTAAGAAATTTAGGGAATATACTGTGATGGGTATTCCAAGTGTAACTCCCTATGTAGCTATGATAGCTACAATTTAAGTTTGATATGGATGCAATAAGTAACCTTTATGATTTATGAGTTGTGTGTGTTATTCATAAATCATATGATATCATAAGGTATGTTAGGATTGAAAAGTATGGTTTCATGGATTTGTATTTATTGATGGGATACTGTTTTTCTTCCTTATTTTATAACCCTTACTTAGCTTTTTATACTCTTCCCATGTTTTTGAAATGTTTTCCACAAGAATTAAAGATGAACAGGGTCAAGGATGGGATCAAAAAAAGTCATCCTGTCTAAAACATGGAAGTAGACATGTTTCTTTTTAAGAGTTTTTATTTTATGAAAAAAATGGATACTGAGTAGTAGTGTTTACTTGTAATATTCAAGTTGTTATGTAATAGTTATGGCCTAATTCTCTAAAACTCTAAACCTGAAAAGATCCTCAATGTGAATTATTCATTTAATTCAATATTATGTAATGTTTTACGGCTGGGTCTTTATAGTTGGTATTAGAGGTTGGTTTAGATTAATTTAGAGGTTAGGGTGTTCTTTAATCATAAGTGACATTACAATAATGGTTAGAATTTTAGAAAGAGTCATAGTTATTTTAGATAAAGTGAATGAGTTTAAATAAAATTAATAAGTATATCTTAGTATTTACCCTCCTTGTAAGATATAATATGATGATTTTACTGATATACTCACACTCACCTTTTTGGTTTTAGTAAATTGATGGATCTAGCAGGCATAAAAGTAACAAAGGATGTAATGTAAACTGTGACGATTTTCTAAATGAGAAATTTAATGAAAGGGGAGATGCAATGAGAACTCTTGTGGTTATTCTCAACCAACTATCTGGAGTCCAGATTGACCACTTGAACCTTGGTGATTTTTATAAGGCATCATATATGTGAGAAACAAACCCCCACATAAGTTCAGTAATAATCATAAAGGTATGTATGTTCAAAAACCTATGTGTCAATGATGTGGAAAGAAACACCTTGTAAAATGTTTCAATGGGACGGGAAGATGCTATAGATGTGGAAATAATGGTCATAAAGCTGGAACCTACCATGGAAAAAGAAAGCATCCAGTTGACTCTAGGAAAGGAAAAGAAGTTCTTTATGAGAGATCAGTTGAATGTTTTAAATGTTGTGTGCATGGTCATTATACAAATAGATGTCCTATAAAGAAGTTTCTGGAATGGGATCCCCATGATCGTACAAATATATGTTTACCAATACATAATTCCATTCCAATTGAAGAAGAAGAAACAGACAATGAACAATGAAATGTATGGATTATTTCTTAACATATGTTTTGACATTATTGAATCTTAGGACATGATTCACGATTTTGTTTGTATGAATGAAGTATTTCAGAATAATTTGGACATGAATGGTTAATGGATCATGAAGAATGTTTAATGAGTAAGAAGTCAACATATATGGGATTCAAGTGTTATGTTAAATTTTAGGATGGGGAAATGCTTAAAAGTATTAAGGCTCTTTTGATGATGGGATTACATTAGGAGACATTTTATAGTATGTGAAACCCTGAAGTTTGATATATGAAAATTTTATTCAAGGAATAACTATCTTTTCTTTTGGGAATATAGTTATAAATAACCATTAGGGTTTATATGATCCTTGAAATTGAGGAAATTATAGGTCAACACATTTTGGGATGAAAATTGAATGTTATTAGATAAAACTTTTGGTTAAAATATGTTATGGTTATTTTTGATGAATTTATATCTTTTTGGGAATGTTATAAAATTATATAGTTTTTGAAAAGGACAACACACAGACCACGTGACAACTTGTCACGTCAGACAAAGCTGCGAGAATCGAACCCATAACCAAAGTGCGATTGGGATTTATCGCATACCACTGGACTACGTGAAGTCCCTGGTTAGTATGACTAATTATATTTAGTTATATGATTTTATGAATCAATAATAAGATAATTTTGGGTTATCTATTGAAATTATTAACCTAGCATGGAGAATATGTGATTAGGTTAATTACTTTTCAATATGAGACTTTAAGAGTAACTAATGTTATTTGGAGATAAATGTTAAAATTTATCTTGGAAGACTATGTGAATAAATCCTTCTGAGATTTCAGTTTCAATCTTAGTTTAGATTAAATTGATGAATTTTATGGTAAATTGTTTATTGAATGGTCTTGGTTGAACTTTGGGTATTGTTTGAAAAAATTTGGAGATTAAGAGCAATTTTTCTTTTTGTGAAGGATTATACTTTTTGGGAGTTATCTGATCTTATACTAACATTTTTTGGTTTTGGTTAAGGTCTAAAGAAATGGAAAATATATAGTTTATATTTTTTGGATTATGTGATTCTATTGAAGTAGATTATAGTGCATTTAATATGAAAAATACATCCTGAATACTCATCTTTTGGAGAAAATATGAGTTTGTGTTAGAAATCTATTAAAGGATGAAAGTCTACATGAAAATTAATTATGTTTCCTTATATTTTTAGTTAAGATCATAAATAAATTCCTCAATTAAAAGTAACATAAAAAAAAATATTTCCTGTTAAATTTTCCTACTGGGGAATCAATGACTATTTAACCCATCACAAGTTTGTGATTTTTTGGTGGTTAACTTTCTCCAAATCATGTTTTATACCACTCTCCATCAGAACATGATAGTTTTTTTCTCTTACATATACATTTTTTTCTACATGGAATCGTAGTATGGGTTGTCTCGAGTGACCTTTTTATATATCTTTATTTTAAAGTGATTGTTTTATTGACTCTTTTTCCGATGTGGGATCTTCAATGATGTTTCCGAGCACAATTTTAAAATTGCGAGGACTCAATTCTCAAAACGGGGGAAGGATGTAACATCCCAGGAAAATAAAGAATATGAAATTTTCATATTTAGTAATATTTTTGAATTAAATATTAATTTTACTTTAATGGGGTTTCTTTGTTCGATAGCATACCCGATACGCAACAATAGGTTTCTTGGAAATCTTACGTTGCACACTAATAATAAAATATTTTTATTTTAAATGGAAGTTAACATATAGCTATCGTTTTGGAAATAATGAAAAAAACTAACTGCAATATGATTATAAATTTTTGTTAAATGTATTTACATTTATCCAATAAAATTTAGAGGCTTAAAATGTGAATAAATCCAATTTTAAGAATAATTTACATTAAAATGTTTATTTTCTACCTTTTAATGGAGAACCCTCTCTAAATATTGTTTGGTCACCTTAATACATTATATTTGACCAAATAAAATCCTTCTATAGAACGGGAATATCAAAATTTACATTGTGTAAATTTTTGGAAATTTTTCGATAAAGTTCATTTTTTATGAATAGTGAAAGTATTGTATTTTAATTCAAAGCTACGTTTTAATATAATTTATTTATATGGTTAGATTATATTTTTAATTGGTTTTAAAGTTTAATTAGAATAAATTTTTACAACTTAATCCAATTTTTGTCAGTGGAATTAATTTCACTATGAAATTGGACATAAACAAGTGTCAATCTTTTGATAGTTATTGTTTCTAAAAAACACGCTATTTTTCTTAACAATGAGAATTAATTTTAAAATTAATTAATGACACTTTTATGTTTTGAATTTGGAAAAGTAAACATCATTTTTTAAATCAGAATATCAAATATATCTTAGGATGAGTTTTTGGTATTTTTCTGAAAAACTTCAATTTTTGATGAATAGAGAAACCTCTTATTAGTAGTAAAAAAACTGGCTTTTTCATTTAAATGAAATTTTACTACTTCTATGAATTGAATTTCAAAAATCTGACCTACGTGGTTGTTATTAGTTAGTAATATGTGGTTCAATAAGATGAAAATATTTTTTTGTGAATAGTAAATATTGACTTTTATTTACCGCGGTTAAAGTTAAATAAGGTAATTCAAGGTAAAAAGAATATTATAATAATTTAAAATTACATTAACACTTGTACAAACTTTATTGGTCGAGTCATGGCCGACCATGGTCATCTTTTGGTCGATTCTGGGACCCCATGGAGCCACTTATGAATGATAATGATAGTTCAGATTAATTAATTTAAAGTAAAGGAAAAATGACAAAACAAAAATCTTTTAGTAAATTAATTTTTATATGGAGTTAAATAAAAATATTTTTGACTATAAATATTCATTGGAAATCTAAAAAAATTTCCTACATGACAATATTTTGTTTTATAATTTTTAGACATCGAATAAATTAAATTATTTATTACACAATAATGATTTAAATAAATAAGCTTATAATGATTAAAATGTTATCCAAAACCTGTCCAATTCATATTGGATGATTTTATTTAGACCATGAGTAATCTTATATTTGAATGTAATGTTTTTTGGACCTTTAGAAACTGAATATCATTATATAATAAAATAATATTTTCACACTTTCCTAAAGAGCCCCTCCCCTCCCATATAAAAGGAGACCACTTTTAACCTATTCCTCACACCTCTCAAGCCATTTGGCTCGTCCAAACTCTACCTAATTAAGCTTCTTAAATACCTTTAATCCTTCTAGAATCCTTACCTTAGGTAGAAGGCACTTCAAGAAGTCATTTTGGTTTAAACCAAAAGAAGTTACCCAAATTAAATGTAACAGTTTCTCTTAACTTCTTTTCTTTTGTTTTACTTCTACAACCCCTAAACTCTTTTTATTTATTTATTTTATAACAACACCAATATCCTCAATATACTAGTATGTTAAGGAACATAATGGGTGAAGAACATAATGTTTCTATGGATGGCAAACTAACGCCTCATGAAATGATGATTGTCCAATTACCTCTTACCACCTCTCATGGTGGCCATTATGATGGAACTAAAATTATATATGATATATATTATATTTATGATTTCCTTATTGTTATGTACATCCCATTTATATAATGCCTTTATGGATTCCATAGTGTGTAAATATGATAATCTCATTTGAGGAAGTGCGGACAACCGCCCCCTAAAAGTGATGTGACTTGTTATTGCCTTATGTGGGACGTATAAAGGATGGAGTTGATGATATTATATATAATATTATACTATAATTATAATATTCCTATGTATCATTATGTTTTAATTCCATTAAAATACGAAATAGAAATGAAAGTAGCGTCTATGCGTACGTACAGATTACCATCTACATGAACGGTGCATTTCATTTCTTACCTCCAAATGTTATGTACTGTTATAAATACATGTTTATACTTGATATATATGATATATAAATAATTAATATCATTCTGTATATAATGGACTATTTACCACATGTACAACATGTAGATATAAGGTGTTCATTTTTGACTCAAGTACCAAATATCAACAAAATGAACGTTATTAACATAAATGATTGAATAATGTTTATAAAAAGAATAAAAAACTTGAAAAAGGTTCTTAAGAAAGTATAAATTAGCTTTATTTTATTATTCCGGAAATTAAAGAATGGTCGAGTCAAGTCGGTCACGAGGTATGGGATTTTCTTATCTCACTTTTAATTCTGTGATATTTCCATTGTTCGCCACTAATTCATTGCATGTGGTGTATTTTTTACTTCCATTATAAAAATATATTATCATGATTATCATTATATTCATGTTATTCTATGATTCATTTGGTGGTTATTAACTTTTGGTCATACGAATCAGTTGATTACAATGTGGTAAAGGGTTTCATCTCACTTTTTATTCACGTGACATTCATGCTATATTTTCCACTAATTACTTTTGTGTGGTGTATCTACTTCCCATAATTGTACTCTTTGTGTAATATACTTCCATTAATTAGTAGTTACATATTCATTGTATGATCCTTCTTTCATGTGGAATATTTTTTGTAAGTTACCAAATCGGTATGGGAACCTTTCACCCTACTTTTTTAAGAAGACTTATTTTTTTAGGTCTTTTAATTTACATCTTATTATTTTGGGATATTTTAATCTATATCATTATTGATGTAAAATTTATGTCCAAGTTATGAGATACCATTTTTATCTCATCAACTCATTTTCTGAATTTTAATGTGACACCATTAGGCTGTCGAATTTTTACAAGGGAACATCTTAAACCAATTTCAATTCTTCGGGTTCAACTTTTACTTCTTGAATATGTCATCCTATGAATATTTGTGAATGAAATCTGTTTGTTTTAAACATAATATCTACTTATATTTGGTGTATTTATATTTTTCACACATAATTATGTGATTGAGTTATCTTTAATTTAAGGATACCATCTTTATAAGGGGTTTTATCTCAATATACATTTCCATTAAGACTTCATTGTTGTTATGAACCAATTCACTCTTATATGGTATATATACTGTCATTTCAAATATTATATCATGAATCCCTTTATTCGAATGATATTATAAAGTTCTGATTAAATGTTATTCATCAATTATTTGTATTCAAGCGTCTCTCTTTTTGTTAAAAAAACTCTTTAACTAAAATATCATTTTAAATGTTTCAAAGATTTATTATTATAAATAATTCCCAATAAAGTAAATGATTTTAAAATGTGTTTTTTGGAATTATTTATATGTACATTAATGTTTTCAAATTATAATTCTTTTAAAATATTTAAAGTGGTATGGGACACATTGATTCAAAAATATCTTTTTAAAAGGTTTTGAAAATGATTTGATAAAGCATTTCAATATCTTGATTTGTTATATTGGAATATCGAAATGTAATATTTTATTTATACGTATGTTATGTGTTATGATTTTGTTATGGTTATTGGTCATTGTTTACGTATATGGGTGGTTCCATGATAATCCTAGGGCGGGTGAGCCCGAGATAGCTCCCCAATGCATTGGGTAACGTGACAGAGGTTAACGTGATGTTTGTCCTAAGAGATTTAGGGAATATACTATGATGGGTATTCCAAGTGTAACTTCCTACATTGATGTGATAACTACAATGTAATTTTGATATGGATTCCATAAGTAACCTTTATGATTTATGATTTGTGCAGGTTATTCATAAATCTTTTGATTTTATAAGGTATGTTATGATTGAAAAGTATGGTTTCATGGATTTGTATTTATTGATGGGATAATGTTTTACATACTTATTTTATAACCCTTACCGAGATTTTTATACTCATCCCATTATTTTTAAATGTTTTCAATAGGACTTAAAGATGAATAGGGTCAAAGATGGGATCATGAAAAAGTCATGTTGTCTAAAACAGGGAACTAGACATGTTTCTTTTTAAGAGTTTTTATTTTATGGAAAAAATGGATACTGAGTAGTAGTGTCTAATTTTAATATTCAAGTTGTTATGTAATAGTTATGGCTTAATTATCTAAAACTATAAACCTGAAAAGATCCTCAATGTGAATTATTCGTTTAATTCAAGATTATGTAATGTTTTAAGGCCAAGTCCTTATATGACATATTTGATATTTTTTATAAAATGGAAAAGGACTGAGACACGGTGATATATAAGAGTCACTATGAATGTTCACTCAATATGTAAGAGTTAAACTAAAATACTAAAGGATATGTAAGATTCATTCTATGTTTTAAATTCATGAAAAAATGGGAAATGGTTGAATATATGTGGGTTTATATGTAAGGGTCTATGGTGAATGTGTAGAGGTTGATAAATAAAGGTAAAAGGGAAAATTTTGAATTTGTAGAAGTATAGATCTTCCCTATGATACATAAGGGTTATCTAGAACATGAATAATAGTACTCAGATCATATGTAAGGATTAATCTAGTTGATAATTTATAAATTTATAGAGCATCCCTATGTTGAATAAATGTAAAATTTCAATACATAAATGTTTCCTATTCCTTGAAAATTGATAATATGACAAAGTGTTGAGTTTCACTGAGATACATAAGGGCCCATCAGTAGTTACTAGGGATACACAAGAGTTTATATAGCCTATAAAAAGGTTAATATCAAATTTATAAGGTTCATCTAGTCATATTTGTGGGTTTCACTAGATTCTTAGAGGATATGTAATATTATTCCAATTACGAAATATGAAAATGAATATGAGACTGCTCTAGGGGTGCACAATAAACTTATTTCTCATACACGATTATATTTTTTTTTGATAAATTAGTGATTTATTGGAATTACAAGGCTAATTTTAAAGGATGTTAAGTGGATATCTGAAGTAAAAATTTATGATATAATTATGATTATGTTTTACTATTTTTTAGTGATTTAATTATGACAATTCTATTGGTAAACAACCTTGATTCAAGACAAGTCTAGTGAAGATGATACATGAGGAGAAAATTTGGGCACAATGTTGAATAATATTATTCCAAAATGAAATATGTGGATTAAGTATAGACCAAATTTGGTTATGTAAATTGAGATATAGTCATGATGAAACGAGAAATCAACAATGCAGTGTGTTATGTAGTGAGTGTTGTAAAAATCGTTTTCTTCACAATAGTTTTATTACATGTTATCTTATAGACGTGGAATTATGTTCATTTTTATTTTATTTAAATTTAAATATGTGATTATGTTGAATATCAAATAGAGATTAAAGACCGATTCTTATGGACATATTATATATATAATATTATTTTAAATGAGTTTTGATGATATAGAATTATGGAAGAGTGAATGAGAGATCATGTGGTCAATATTGAGGGAATATTTATATATTAAAACATAGAAATCATATTCACAATATTCAGTAAAAATAAAATATAAAAATAATAGGAGAATGAATATATTTAAAATGGAGATAATACCCTAATTATTTTTATAAATAAGATTTTGAGTATCAAAAAAGTGAAAAGTGATAACTATTATTTCTTCTATTCAAGATATTATGTGTGTTAAGGTAATGGTGTGATCCAACACTATAAAGAGATAAATAATCTTTGTAAATTTCATAATAACATGAATATAATAAGAAGAGTCAGATGCTACTACAACATAATAACTGTAGCAATGAAGAATAGTGAGGTTATTGGCATGAATATGATCTAGTGATTACTAAACTGGCTGAAGAAGAATACAATGAGTAGACCAAGCTATGATATCTCTATATTGTATGGACTAAATTTGTGATTCATTTTAGTGATTAATTTGATGGTTTAAGAATTTTTTTAAATTCGGATGAAGGATATCATATGATATTAGTCTAGTGGAGACTCAAGCTTACTATTGATCATAATTCAATGTTGAGAACACTGAATATTTCATTTTATAAAGGGACACATTTTGGATTTTATACTTTTAAATTATTAAGTTGATTATTCTATTAAAAATGTTCAGTGATATTATGATAATTTTGAAGACCTACCCCTTTCCAAGATTCATCTTGATAAAAAATATAATATTTGTGCGAGTGGGATAAAAAGCACCATTCCATGGGGTTGTAGTTATCAACATTAGATTAAAATGTCCTTATCAAATCCTCACATTCCTTGTTTTTCACTTTCTTGATTATAGTAATTTTATGAAATCTGAAGGTGATCGAGAGTGAGGTCCCTTCACTGAACATGTGCAGAGATAAAGAGAGGAAAAAAATTTAAATTTGTGAAATGCCATCCACAATTATTTACCACAACTTAGTGTGGTTGCACCAATTTTTGTGGAATAAAATTTGGTATTATTTCTATGGTTCCATCTCTAATTGGATCCTAAACAATATAAATATTTAAATATTTTATGTTTTGAATTTATCCCCAACTGATATATGAATTAAATTTTTTGAAGAGAATATAGGTTACCTATCAAAGAAACTTTAAATGAGATATCAACCAAGACTTTAAATAATAGTAATAAAATAGATACAAATAAATGTATAAAGATCTTATCAAATAATGAAAACAAAACAATGCAACTATATTAATTGAAGGTAATAAAAGTAATGTTCATTTAATTATTTATGTTCCTAATTTTTCTCTTTAATAATATTATGATTAGAATAAATTCCCCCTAAGAATAATGAAAAAATATTACTTCTAAATGATGTTAGAAAAGTGAAATATGGCCTATAATAAATGGAAAATCCTGAGAAGTAAAAATACCCAGTGAAGAATAAAGGACAAGTTCAGAGGATAACATATATAGGGATTTATAAGATATAATAAACTACCAATTTAATGAAAATACTAATATTATCCCAAATAAATAGTCACTTTTATTAGTGGTATTTTTAGAAGTATGTGGGAGTAGATCATCCACATTTATTAAGAATAAAAAATTTAGGGAAGTATTTAAAATAAAGTGTAATGATGTGTATAATGTTCGAACCAAGTAGGCAATAAAAGTTCAATGAATGTGGAGATCAAAGAATGGTGCTCCAGATTTGATAATGACTAGCTAAAAACAACACAGTATAATGAATCATACAAGAAATGGATTAAATTGATGTTCTGTATATCGGAATAAAAGAAAAGGTTAATCATTGATGTCAACAATTCACTATCTAATGCTAAAGAAAATAAGAAAAATGAGGTTGAAAATCAGTTTAAAAATTAAAAAGACACAAATAAAATAATAATCACATTTAAGATATCATAAAATAATGTGAATATATAATTAATTTATTAATTTATTATAAAAACATCTTCAATTTAAAATTTCATTAGATTAAAATAAAATTAGAAAATCAGAAGTGGTTCAGGATGAGTCTTCACAATTAGTTGAGAGAAGATTTTTTCCATCATAAAATCATGATGAAAATATTTATTAAAAAATAACCTTATTTATTAGAATCAATATTTTGAGTAAATATTATGATAGGTCTATTTAAATATCAAAGAAAAATGAAACCTTTTTTCTTTAAATCATTGTTACTCATAGGATAATTTTCATGAACAGTTAAGGCTATAAAAAGAAATATGTCAATATATGGGTTGAGAAAAATAGTGAAGAACCCACCACTAAATATTTAGTTGAAGGAATAAGGTGAATAATATGTTCCCGCTTAGTATAATACCCACATAATTTAAAAATAACACAAATCATTAAGAAATAAAATCCTTCTTGACTACTTTTCCAAAGATAAGATCATGGTTTGTTGGCTATTTCTGGTGTTGTGAAATATTTGGGCATAAGGCTATATATTATTTCCAAAATAGGTCAATCCATGGAGGAAGAGGAAATCCTACAACAATGGGGAGAAAATATTATTTGGATTAAATTATATAGTGGAATGGTGGGAATCTATCCATCTCAAAAAATTTGAAATTCATGATAATCTTTGTGATATTTGAAATAATTTTTTTACAGTTAAGAGGTATGTGGGATTAAATTAACAAAGAATATACCAATCAGAATAATAATATAAGATAATAAATTAAAAGAAAATATTGATATTTATCCTTAAGTAATAATAGAATTAATAATATTGTTCAATGAAAATCTAATAATACTATGAATGATTCTACACCAATGATAAGATGATTCTTTTTTATGGAATAAATTAACACCCTATGGACATTTTCAAAAAATACATGAGTATTATGGTAAATGGAAGAAATGTAGGAATATAAAGAATTAAATAAATATATGGGGGAAAAATATGAATATTTTAATAAATTACATTCCTATAGAAGAACTTAATTATCATGAAATTTTTCCCAAAGATACAAATATAAGGATTCATGAGAGTACATGTGGATTATATAATAGGCTATCCATGTTTCAAAAAAATTTATTATCATCTTGATATATCAATTATAAAAGGATGAATAAAATGGGAACATTAGTGTGAGTAGGAAAAGTAACTCTATAGTATGAAATTGAATTTAATTAGACGTTTTCGAAAGGTGATTCCATAAGAATTCATGATAGTTTGTATAGGCAATGTAAGAAATATGGACATATCTAAGAATATTCTTTTGATCATCCAACTAGATCAAGAAGATATATTTATAAAGAATAAGATAATATCAAATCATTCATGTTATTTATTGGCCAATGTAATTAATTTAATTTCATATTAAGATATTGTTGATAAATGTAAGAAGTACATACTTTCTAAAGAAAAAAAACCTGGAAAATCCAAAATGAAATAATGAAGAGATTATAAAAAAATTAAGATATTAAGAAAATAGTATTTTAATTGAGAAAAAAATCTCAACCTTATTTATCTCACTAAGGAGAGAAGTATTTCCATCTTATTTTCATATATATTACATTTTTTATTTGTAGGGAATTTACGGAGATGAATAATCAAGGGGGATTACCAGAAAAAGTGACCAAACTGGAATAGATATTATGGACATGATGAAATTGATAATATTACAGTGATATTTACTCTTGGTATCTTGAATCTTATTCTTGATAAATTTATCAACCTTGATTAAGTGAATATATAAAGTATCCCTTGTGAGTAGTATTTGAGAAATCCCCTAGGACTATTCATTTTATAAAAATATTGAATTTTAGAAAAACTTCATAGAAAGTATCATTGAAAAGGTATGATTTCATATTCTCCCATATTGGATTTTCTATGTAAAAATTCTAATTTTAAGGGGAGATAAGAGGAATTTATCAA
The DNA here is from genome assembly GCA_963277665.1 of Viscum album. Classification (NCBI taxonomy): domain Eukaryota; kingdom Viridiplantae; phylum Streptophyta; class Magnoliopsida; order Santalales; family Viscaceae; genus Viscum; species Viscum album. The sequence continues at coordinate 1,223,366,609 of OY728127.1, read as the reverse complement.
TGGAATGAAAAGATGATAGATTCAATAGTTGGTTTAGAAAACTAAAAGTATTAGTTCTTTGAATGTTTTTAATTTTTTATTTTGATGAATGAGAGAATTTAGGTTGAAAGCATCATAAAAATAGATTAAACAATTAAATAAGACAAAAAAATATATTTGAATAGATCTTTAGAAAATTTATTAAGTCAATATCATATTCTAGTTTGATTATGGGCAGCCTCATTGTCTTGGTTAGTCTTTGTTGATTTTTACTCCGAGCATTGCTTATATAAAATCACAGTGGAAGAATTTGAAGCACAATGTTTTAAGTGAATTAATTCCACACTCTCTCAAGATTAATTATATTTATATTCAATGAGGGAGAAATATTTAAAAATGATAAGGATATATTGTTATGAATGTTTTTTATTTTTATGGACAACACATCCACAGGGAGATATTTTTGAACCCACTTTTCATTGAGTTGTATTTTCTATCTATAATTTTAATATAAAAATACCTTGGGAAGAATAATATATATGGAGCTTGGAGTACCAATGTATTGTGATGTAAATAAGTTAGAAGTTTTTAATAAAGGTTTCCTTAAATTTTGAGAAGTAAACAAGGAATATGGATTGAAGAAATGCCATGGATCTTGGAAGTGAATTATTATCATTACTCATATGGTAATGTGATATATTTCCATTAGAAATACTGTTAGATATCTAGTCACATAAGAAAAACAGTGAAGATAATGTTTTATGGTTAATGTGTTGAATCTGTTTAAGAATATTTATTGAATTTTGTAAAGTAAATATCTATGGTTTGTTGATATTTCTTGGTATTTTGACACAATAAAAAAGTTAGTAAGATCAATAAGGATGGAGAAAAATATAAGTTAGTTGCTATTTATTTTTCAGAAGATTCATCCCTTAAATTATTATACAGGAATGATATTATCTATATGGATATATCTCTTGGATTATTTCATGATGAATAAATAGAGTTGATACTAAAAAAGGTGGTGTATTAATTGGAAAATGGTTATAGAATCATCATTAATGATTTGGAATGGTTTTCATGATGTTTTCAGTTCTAAATTACACGAAATTATATAATAAAAAGATCATTAAGGTTTTATAAATTTATAATGTCATTTTATGTATTTTGAATATAATTAAAGTTCTTGAGCATGTTTGGAGTGATGTTTGGAACCCTATAAATGAGATATATTGGTTCATAGAAGATTTAAAAGAGGTATGAAATTCATATATGTCATATATTTGTTTATAAAAAAATTGAAAATTGATAACCAAAATTGATAAATAAGAGTCACTCTAAATGTGAACTTCATACTTAAGAGTTATCTTGAAATTATGAAGGATATATAAAGGTATTTTTGTTGTTTAAGATGTCATGATAAATGAAAAGGGTTGATTATATAAGGGTTGATTATATAAGGGTTGATACATAAGGGTCTATAGAACATGCATAATGGTTTATAAATAACAGTAATGAGAGGGATGATTTTAAATTTAGATAAGTATAGAGATATACTATTCTACGTAAGGGTTCACTAGATGATACGTAAGTATATCAAGATCATACAACAGGGTTTATCTCGTTGAGAATTTGAGAAGGTATAGAGATTACCTACTACCTAGACCTTGAAGATTGAGAATTTGGAAAAGTGTCAGGTTTTAATGAGATACATAAGGGTCCATTATACTTTTTGGGGGATATGTAAGAGTTTACAGAGAATGTGTAAATTTAAACATCAAACAAATAAGATACATATTCTCATACATAATTGTGTCACTAGATATCTAAAGGATACATAAGATTATACTAACAATGAAATATTCAAAATTACATGAGTTTATAGACATGATGATTAATAAACTTATTTCTTATGTATAATGATATTGTTTAATAATTGAAAGACATTTAAAAGTTCAAATGGTGATATTGTGCGAACTTAAATGGATATGTGAAGGTAAGTATTAGGAAACAATTATGAACATGATATGTCCTTCTATGATTTAAATATCATGATTTTGATGGTGGTTATCCATGATTCATGACATGAATAAAGGATATGAGACTTGAGGAAACAAATTTTGTGCTATGTATAAGGAGATCATACTTTAAGAAAATTTTTGGATGAAAACATGCAGAATATGGTTATGTAAATTGAGATACAATCACACTATAAAGAGAAAGCCACACTACAGTGTGTGATTATAATTTTTGTAGGAAATATTAACACCATAATAGTTTCTCTACTTGTTATCATTTAGAAATGGAATTAAGTTATTTGGGATGTTTTTGAAAAATTATTTTTTAATTTTTTATATCATATATATATATATATATTAATGAAAAAGTATCATGAAGATATTACATGTGATCTATTTAAATGAGTTTAGAAGGATGAAAATTTTAGAAGGGTGAATGAGAGATCATGTGGTTGAGATAGGAGAAATATTTATATATTTGAATATAGAACTAATATTCACAATATTATATAAATAAAAAAATATTAATAATAAGAGAATGAATATATATATATATATATGTAATAGATATAAGAGATATATATTGTATTATATAGAAGATGTCGAGTATTATAAAAAAGCAAAATGAGAGGACTAAAACTTCTGCCAATGAAGATATTATGTGTTAGAGGAAATGTGTGATGAAAAAAATGAGAAAGAAATATCATTTTTTTGATAAATAAGGACAAGAAGAGAATAATAAGAGGCTAATGCAATAACTATAGAATATCTGTGGCATCAAAGAGTAATAAGGTAACTGAAATCGATATGATCTAGTGATTATCATTTATGCTAAAGAAGAAGACTGTATGGTGACCAAATTTCAATATCTCTATATCCTAAGGAATTATGTTTTTATATTTCTGAATGATTCTTATATAACTGGTTGGAGATTGTGGATTGCTGCATATAATGTAATTAGATCATACCTAGTTAGTATTGTGTGGACTCATGATTACTACTAATCACACTTCAAAGAGGAGAAAGATGAATCTGGAATTTTATAGAGGGATTATTGGTTAGTTCTAGAGTATGAAATAAGAAGTTATCATTTTCATTGTACATGATTGGTACAAGGATAACATGTTCAAAAAATACCCTTTCTTGGTTTTCATCTTAATAATAAAAGAGATGTTGTATATGAGTGGGATAATATCCACCATACACTAGGTATGTAGTCATCCACATTGGAGGAGAACCCTGTTAGTGTTCCTTATTGTTTTTGATGTTTCTTAATGTACTTTAATTCATACTATAAGTGAGATAGAGTGATATGAATTCACTAAATAAGTGAATATATTAAGAGAGGAAAATATATTATTGGTTGAAAAGTCACCAACACTTATTAAACCCACTTCTGAATGCGGTATCATAAATCCTTATGGAACAAAAATTGTTATTAGAGCTATAGTTCTATGTATTATATGATTCTTTACAATATATAAGTTTAAAAATTTAATGTTTTGAATTTCAATTTTAAAGGATTTATAATGTTCTGATTTAAATAATCATGTGAGTTACCTATAAAAGAAACCATGAAAGAAATATTTTCTAATATCATTAAGAATATTAATAATATATATGTAATAAAATTTAAAAAAGACTCATCAATGAAATAAGGGAACAATGATTCTCTAAAAATTAAATTTAATCAAATTAGTGTTCATTTAATCATATCTTTTGGTAATTTCACTCTTGATTTTTTTATTAGAATATATTTATCCTGAGAAAAGAATAAAAAAATATTTCTTTCACATGTTTTTATTATAGATATATTATACCTATTATGTATGAATAATACATGGTGGAAAAATTCATTAGTGAAGAATCAACCAAAAGAGGGTAAAATGACATATATACAGATTTACAAAACGAATAAACTACTGATTTAAAGAAAATATTATAAAATTATTACAAATAAATGTTCAATTTTATATTTGTATGTTTTATAATTATTAAGGAGGAGATCACCCAACTTTAGTAAGAATTATATTATTTAGAGAAATCATTGGAATAATGGGTGATGATGTTTGTAAATCTGTCCAAAAAAGTAGAATACAAATGTTCCATGAATGTGGGGCTCAGATAAAGGTCTCTAGATTTTAGAATGAGTGATTACATACAATTTAAGGGAATAAATAAGTAAATAAATTAAGTGATGTGATGTTCCATTAATTGGAATAAAAATAAAGGATAATAATTGATTTCAATAATGTTTAGTTAGAATTCAAATAAAAAAAGTTATAATATCTTTAAAATCCATTGAAAAATATAAATTAAATTAATGAAAAATATAATAATAATAAGGGTGAATTTATTAGATAATGTAATTATTTAATTAATTTAGTGTAGGGTGCGGAAAACATCCTAAATATGAATTGTCTTGATATTGAAGTTAAATTGGAAAATTAGGAAGCTGATCAAATTGAGTCATTACAAGAAACTCATATAAGAGTTTCTTCAATCAAGATTAATGGTGAAAATACTTATTTAAAATTACCTTTAACTATTTGAAATAATATTATGATGTAATATATTTATAAACATATTTCAATCCCAATGAAGGTAAAATTTGTTCTAATAAACATTGTTTTTACTAATGCAGTTTCTCTAAACAATGAAGGTGATAAAAGAAAATATAGGCAATTATGTGTTAAAAATAATGGTTTTAACCTAAAACAATATACATGGTTGATTTAATAATGTGTATAAGATGTTTCACCTCAATATAGGCCCCATTTAAGAATAAAATAACACAAAAACAATGAGAAAAAAAATTAGTTCAGATTATTTTTTAAATGACAAGATCCATGTTTGCTGGCTACTTCCAATGTTGTGAATGATTTGAGCATAAATCTATTGATTGTTGGTATAATATTTTAGTATATGTATGAATTTTAAATCCTACATAATGGGGTTTAAAATTTGTGTTGATGAAAAATACAGAGTAAAAGTAAAAATCTATCTATATCACATAGATTTGAAAGTACAAAAAATTCCTATTGTATTTATAATGAATGTGATCATAGTAAAGAAACATATTGGTTTAAATAAATCAAGTATGTGAAAAAAAGAAAGGAATATTATACCACAAAATATGAATAAATATGGAGAGTTATAATTGTTAAATAATCCAAAGAAGAATTATATTCATGGAAAACCGAAGAAGAACAAGAAGGATTCTACACTAAAGAGAATTATTTATTTATTTTTTGCAAGAAAAGGACACACCATGGAATTTTTTAATGAATCCATGACTGTTAGTGTTAATGAATGAAAGTTAGATATTATAATAATTCAACCAATCCAAGATACACGTAAAAGGATTAGTTTAGTGGAAGATATATTCCTATGGAATATTTTATGTCTCATTAAATGTTTCCTAAAGTTGGTAACATAAAGATTCATGAGAAACCAAGTGGAAAATTGAAGAGATATGTTAATATTCCCAAAGAATGAATGATCATTATTCTTCTCAAATGGAAATGGAATTAAAAATAGTTTAATAATAATTAAATGTATGTGTTATTGGAAAATAAGTAACTCCACATGTAAAATTTAGTTTCCTGAGTAGTTTTTAATTGTTGATGACCAATGAATTAATGTGTGTTTTTATGGAACATGTATGAAAGTTAATCATATATCAAAGGATTGATGATCATTATTCATTTGAAAGTGGATATGTTAAAGAATATGGATATTTTTTCAAAATGTTCATGTGATTTATAAGAAAAATTAAAGAGTTTAATTAAACACAAAAATAAAATCGACTGAATAAACAATATGATTTCTTCTAAATGAAACACTTACTTGAAAATAAAAATATAAAAAATGAATAGTTAATCAAACAAAAAAGCTATAAATAAAGTAGTATCTTGGATGAGAAGAAACTTTCATCCTTTTTTATGTCACTAAGGGGAAAGGAATTTCCAATTTATTCGTATATACAATGTTTTTCATTCTATGTTGGGAATTTTATGTGATGAATTAATAAGGGGGAGAACAAGCAAAATTGATCTTGCTAGACTAAATTTTCTATACTTGATGCATGTCACTATATTGATGGATACACACTTATTATCTTGAATCTTATCCTTGATTAAGAGTTCATCTTTAATGAATTTAATCTTGTGTGTATCCATTTTGGGGGAGTGTTTGAGAAAGCTTCTAAAACTATTAATTTCATGAATATATGGAATTATGGAAAAGGTACTTAGATTTTGTCCCTGAAAATTAATGATTTTATATTCTCTAATCCTGGTTTTTTCGTGTATAAATTCAGAATATATGTGGGGAATTTTTATTTACCAATTGAAATAAAAATAGAGTAATTAAAAGAGTAATTTATGAAAGTAAACCTACTTGTTTGATGGAATGTTTTTATATATTTTTTTGTGCAGTGCATAAATTTTTGTTGAAAACCTCATGAAAATATACTTAATAACAATATCATACAAAAAATCTATTAAGGCATCCCATGAGAAAGAAATTTGAGTTGGTATCATATTCTAGTTGGATTATAGAAAGCATTGTTTTTAGGTTAATCCAACTTGTTAACAACATAGAGAATTTATCACATAGACTTAGAGTGGAATAATTGATAACACCTTATTTTATGTGAATTAATACTACCCAAACTCATGATTATTTCTATTTATTTTCAATAAGGGGGTGGGATAAGGACATATTGAAATGAATTTTATATATTAGTATTGATAAAGAATCCAAAGGGAGAGATTATTGAAATCACTTGGTGTTGAGTTCTATTTTCTATTAATAAACATGATGTTAATTAGAATGATGATAAAATGAACTCAATGGAATAACATGGAAGGATATTTGAGTACCTGTGATTATTGATGAGAAGTTGGTTGAAGTTCCTAATAAAAGTTTCATTATATATTGATCATAAAAAATGAATTGGGAATAAATAAATATTATGGATCATGGAAGATAGTTTCTAGAATTACTCATATAATAACTAAAGTTAGATACTACTATTGGAAATACTATTATATATAAATTAACATATCAAAAATGTGGAAGTTATTGTATGTAATTTCATTTGGAGAATCTATTTAAGAAAACATGTTGAATTTGAAGATATTTAGTTCCATGGAGTATTGATATTATTAGATATTATAATAATATGAAGAAGATAAGAGTAAAGATAATGTTGTATAACAATATAGGTTCAATTGAATTATGATGAAGATCCATTTCTATGAATATCATGCATGATGGATATTGTCTATGTTTATATATCTCTTGGATGAGGTTATTATGAAGAAATAGAGGTTAATATGAAATAGTTACTACATTAAGTGGAAAATGGTGAGAGAAATAACATTGAGTAATTGGCTTGGTTTTGATGAATTATTGAGTTTAAAATGAGTTTGAAAATTATCTGAAAATATTGATGAACAATTGATAAATTCATTGAGTTATTTTATGTATCTTGAGAGAAACTAAAGATGATGAGAATTTTTAGAGTGATGCTAAGAATCATTGAAATTATATCCGGAGGTTTTGAGATGATTTTGAAGAATTTTGGATTTAATACATAACATATCTATGATTTTAGAAAAATAGAAAAAGGCTATGAGACATTAAAAAATAGGAGTTAATCAAAATTCTTACTATATATGTTATAGTTACCCTAAAATGTCGAAGGATACATAAGAGGCTTTTTATGTTCCAAATTTCTGAAAAATCGAAATGAATTAAATATGTAAGGGTTGATACATTAGTGTATCTTGTAAATGAATAAAGGTTGATACAGAAAGGTACCCTAAGGGTAGATTGTAAATTTGGAAAAGTATGTACCTTCCCTAAGATATATAATGGTTCAATAACACATGTGTATGGGTACTCAACTCATACACATGTGTTAATTTGGTTGAGATTTTGTCAAATTATTGAGATTCCTTATGATGTGTAAAAATACACAGCTCAATAAATAATGGTTTCCTTGACCTTAAGTATTGAGAATATGAAAATTTGTTACAATACACTAAGATAAGTTGAGATTTCATATAAATTTTAAGGGATAAATAAGATTTTCCAATGTATATGTAAAGGTTAACATCCAATATTATCAAACCTAAGTGTGTTCCAAGATCCCTAAAAGATAAATATGATTATTTTAATTATTAAATATCGAATAGTCTATAATCCTTTTGTAGTTATGTATAAGAAATGTATTTATTATGTATAATGATAAAGTTTAATTAATGAAGTATTTATAATAATTAAATGGTCGATATTACTGGTATATAAATGGAAATACAAAGGAAAATATCTTGAAACAGTTGTGAAGATGCTGTGGTGTTTTTTAGTGATTTAAATATCATGAAACCATTAGTGAATATCCATGATTCAGGACAATAAATATAGATATGATAATTAATAAGATAAGATATATTCCATTTAAAATAAGATCATATTCAAATACGATTTATGGATAAAATATATACCAAAGGATGTTTTTTATATTGAGAAAAAATCACTACATAAGTATAAATCCCCATCATAGTGTATGATAATGACATAGTTGTGAGAAATATTTAATCCAAAATAGTTCCAATTCATGTTATCATATTGATATGAGATTAAGTGTTTATTAATTTTTTGGAAATTTAATGTTGTGAAAATTATGATACTATGTGGACATTAAAGACTAAGTATTACGAATATGTCACATGTGATTAGTTTAAACGAGTTTTGAAGATCGAGAACAACATAAGAGTGCATGATAGGCCACATGGTATTGATTATAGGAATATTTACGTATTCAAATAAAGAAATAATAATCATGTGATTCTAGAAAGATAAATTAGATAAATAATAAGAGAATTAATATCGTTAAAAGGGATATAAGATACTAATATTGTATTATATAAAAGATATTTAGTATAAAAAAATTGAAAAGTGTGAACAAGTTCTATTTCCATTGAAGATAATCTATGTGTAAAAGGAAAGGTGTTATCCAGTAATCCTAAGAAATTGATAATTTTTGTTAATTAAATAAGGCCAAGAAGAAGACAAAGAAGAAGATACTGCTTCTATATAACATCAATAACATCAAATAAGAATAAGGATACCCACATGAATATGATCCATAACAACCCAGTTCTTTATTTCATACTTAAACATGATTTATTACATAAAACCTTCACTTGATAAAATAATGAAGATCGAGAGGTCTAGTGTCATTGGGGCTTATGAAAATTACATAACAATTTAAAACATAGAACAAACCATCTTATTGAAAACTTCCTTTACATGACCACTACATTCCCTCGTACATAACATTGCATGTGATAACCCGAGGACATGCATAAGAAAATGGTGAGCTATAAATCCCAACAAGGGAATAAACATGGAATAACATGAGGAATACAATACATGTTAGAAAATAGGCATATCAATGGAGTACAAGGGAAACATGAACATAAAGGAATGATAAAGTATTATAATCATAACATGGAAATGTGGCAACACCACTTAACATGGACTTAGAATGAGCCAAGGCTCAATGCAAATGGAGCTTGAGTAACCCTCATTTCCCATGAAGCACAAGTAAAACCTAATTGTTGTTGAATTATCATGAGTCAACAACCATTTCACATGACGTATCATGATACTATACTTCCCAATGCATTGGAGCGCTACCAGGGCGCACCCTTCTTAAACATTTGATTTCATGTATAAGTGTGCCACATGGATCATATAACATCGAAACAATCAACATAATAAGTTATTACACGATTAGGTAATGTGAGATAAATACATTAATGTACTATTCTATATGTATATGTGCATAAAGGTGAATACCCATGATAGAGACATGGGTATGGTATTCACTACACAATGATCTTGGCTTGGAAAAACGCGATGCAATTTTAGCAGCATAACGACGTGACATAAGAATTCATGAAAATGGTAGATGAGATATAAAAGGGTATATCATCATATGTAAATTAAATGGACTGTAAGGGGATCATATAGATACATTTATCTACAAATTTAATGGAATTTAGATGCATAATACAAAAGAATTACTTGGCTGTAAAAGAGGAGAGAGAAATCCCTCACAGAATTTTGGCATGGTATAAGGTGTACATGGGAGGCATTAACGATAGAGAAAGTGGTCTCACATCATCCAAACATAAATAGGGAAGTTTGGGAGAGGTGTAAAATCATACCCCAACATTTTTAATTGAAAACAATAGTGCATAACAACTTAAAAAAAATTGGAAAAAATTTGAAAGGAAGAAATTCTTTACATGGAAGTGTGATCCCAAAGGATTGAGAGAGGCTTGAGAGAGACTTATTGAGAGCATGGGGAACCTTGGGAGGATTATAGAGAGATGAGGGAAGGGGTTGGCCGAAATCCAAAGGATTTGAGTGAAGAAGAAGATGGAGCTTGGGTGGGATTATATAGGAAAGGAGAGGGAATTCATTATTATTTAGGTTTGGGACACCTAACATTAAACTAATCCAAACCACAAACCAGACCATGGTATTTGCCCATGGTTTTTTCCAAAGGGGATTGGAAAATAATATTTTATAATTCCAATGGCCGAACTTCTTAAAATAAAAGGGTTTCTTATGTAGAGGTGAGTCACACTCTCAAGGAAAATAATTTAAAAAGAAAAAATGGTTTATAAGCCTTTAAGGGTCCACTAATGCTTTGTAAAATAAATAAAACAAATATATAATCACATTATTTTAACTCTAAAATATATATTGGGCGAAAATATTGTTTATAGTATTTTATTACATCACTATTGGGTCATTATGATGTCGTAAAATACATTATATATTTAAACAGTATTTAATTTTTACCCAAAAATTCGACTATCCTAGAAAATTATGAAAAATTCACCATTGGATAATTTATATGTCCTAATTAAAAAAATAATATTAATATTATCTAGATAATTTTCTAAATATGTTAATTATTAATTTCAATATAAAAACCGATATTTACCGAAAATTTATGGGTTCTGACCAAAACAACTTTCAAACCTTAATAAAAATTTCAATTGCATTCATAAATTTATATGATAATTTATATTTAATAAAGAGTAATTTTATAATAATAATAATATTATTATTTTATAAAATATTATTTAACTCAAAAATCCATTAATTTAACAAAAGAGATTTCTTAGTTGAATATTAACAAAAAATACAATTTGTGCTTTAAAAACTATTTACAAAGTAACAATAATAAAATGAATGAAAATTATTTATACCAAAATAATGTACATAGTCATAGTGCTATGTTCATGTTACATAACCCCTTATAACACCGGTATAAGACTTAAGGGTAAGGTATGTGATGGTGACCGACTATTGGGGTTGCTCGGATAACATCACTCGAGTGATAATCTCTATTAACTTCCACTTCTCCCATAGTCAGTTCCATTCAAGATTAATGTGTTCAAGATGTGCTTGGGTTTGGTCAAGAGTGAAGTCCAATGATTCCACCTCCTTTCTGAGCTCCAACAAATGGGCTTCGTTTAGGTAAATTCTACTGGATGAGGCCATCACTTCCTTTTTCTGAGTAAATTGGATTTGTTAAAGCCCTATATTTATACTAATCATGTGATCACTGTTCAACTGCTATATTAGCAACGATCACAATTCGTAATGGTATTTCAAAATAAAAAAACATAAAACAAAATAATTTCACTATTTATATAACCATAATAAGACATTTAATTACATCAAGAGGAATTTTAATTAATAAAAGTTTGGGTCGTTACAATCTTCCCCCCTTAAGAAATTTCACTATGGAAATTTCTTTTTCCCACTATAAAACAAATGCAGGTACCTCTACTTCATCACTTCCTCCGATTCCCACATCACTTCTTCAAACTTGTGGTTTTCTTACAACACCTTGACGAGGGGCATCGTTATATTTCGAATAACTTTTTCTCTACAAACTAATATTTTCACTGGTTACTCCTCATAAGAAGGATCACCCCTAAATGTACAACCTATGAAGAGAGTACATGTGAAGGGTCTAGTTTGTACTTTCTTAAGAGGGATACATGAAAGACATCATGTACTTTGTCCATTGTAGGTGGAAGTGCTAGTCAATAGGCCACAACCCCAACATGATCAAGAATCTCGAAGGGGCCGATGTACCTAGGACTTAAGTTCTCTTTCTTTCAAAACCTCATCACCTTATTCCATAGAGATATGCGTAGAAATACCATGTCCCCAACTTTAAAATCAAGGCCTCATTGATGTTTATCTGCATAACTCTTCTGTTAACTCAGGGATTCCTTGATATGCTGCTAAATGGTTTTCACCTTCTCCACCATTTTTTCGACCATTTCTAGTCCTAGAAGCTTACATTCACCGACTTTATCCCAACATATCAGTGTTCTGCTCCTCATCCCATACAAGGCTTCATAATGTTCCATTCAAATGCTCGAGTGGAAACTGTTATTATAGGATAATTCAACCAATGTAAGAGGTTGGTCCCACCCTCCTTTCAAGTCCATAGAACATGATCTTAACATATCCTCCAGTGTTTATATAGTTCACTCAGATTGGCCATCAATTTGAGGATGATAGGTCATACTAATGTTCAGTTCGGTATCTAAATCATGTTGATGACTCTTCCAAAACATAGAGGTGAATTTGGTATCTTGATCAGATACAATAGATAGTGGTACTCCATATAGCCTTACCACATCCCTAATGTATATCTGTTCCAGTTGATCCAATGGGAAATCATCCTAAATTGAAATGAAGTGCGCATACTTTGTAAGACGAACCAAAACAACCCAGATTGCGTTCTAGCCTTTGGAAGTCTTCGGATGTCAAATTCCATGGTGATGTTCTCCCATTTACATGTGGGTATGGGCAATGGTTGCATCATCCCCTTAGACATCTGTCTATCATATTTCACTTTCTGACACTATAGGCACTTTGATGAAAATTCATCGATCTCCTTCTTCATATTATCCCACCAATAATTCTCTCGAAGATCTCAATAAATCTTTGTGTTTCTTAGGTGAAAAGAGAAATTTAAACTATGTGCATCATCCAAAAGTTTCTTCTTTAGCTTTGAAATTTATGGAACACATTGTATTTTCCCAAATCTCACAATTCTATCTTAATTAACATTGAACTCTAAGGATTTCCCTCTTATGATAGCTTCGACAATCTTCTAAATTCCCACATCATACTTTTGAGCATCCTTTATCCTTTCAAAAAGATACAATTGAGCAATCATTTGTGAAAGGATTGATGATGTTCCCTTCTTTATGAGTCCCGTGTCCATCTTCATCAAGTCTAATAAGATAAGATCCTTATCAATTCTCATAAATGATAGAATTTCTAGGTCCATTCTACATAGAGAATTCGCACCTTGTTCTCTATCCTAGGGTGGTAATGGATTGAGTAGTCACAGTCTTTGATCAGCTATAACCATCTTCGTTAGCGCATGTTCAAATCATTCTAGGTGAATATATACTTGAGGATTTTGTGGTCCGTATATATTTAACACTTCTCCCCAAATAAATAATGCTGCCAAATTTTTAAATCGAGGATCACCGCAGCCAACTCCAAATAATGTGTTGGATTATTCTGCTCATGAAATTTCAATTTTCTTGAAGAATAGGCAATGAATTTGTCATTTTTGATCAACACACAACCCATTCCCTTCTTCGAAGCATCACTGAATACCACAAAAAGTTCTCCACTTGTGGGTAAAGTGAGAATGGGTGCAGTGATAAGCCTCCTTTTTAACTCCTTAAAGCTTTCTTCACATTCATCACTCCAAACAAACTTTACACCCTTCTGAGTTAGCTTTGTAAAAGGGTTGGACAATATTGAGAAATTTCTTAAAATTTATCGATAATATCCCACTAACCCCAAGAGGCTATGGATATACGTTACCGATGTTGTCCTTGACCATCCCTCAATTGCATTTGTTTTAGAGGGATCTGCAGATATGCCATTTCTTGTGATGATATGGCCCAAGAATGAGACCTCCTTCAACCAGAACTCACACTTGATGTACATTTAGTAGTGATTCTCCATCAGTAAGGTATCTAGTACAATTCTTAGATTTTCCTCGAGATCTTCCTTGGTTTTGGAGTATATCATAATATCCTCTATAAAGACTACCACAAATTTGTCAAGGCAATCCCTAAAGAATCTATTCATCAAGTCCATGAAGATTTATAGAGAATTAGTGAGTCCTAAAGGCATTACTATGAATTCATAATGCCTGTATCTTGTATGAAAGGCAGTCTTGGGGATATCTTCCTTCTTCACCCTTACATGATAATATCTCGACCGAAAATACACCTTGGAGAATTATTGTGCTCCATGCATCTGATCGAACAAGTCATCAATTTTTGGGAAAGGATACTTGTTCTTTCTCTTCATTTTGTTAATCTCATGATAATCGACGCAAAGGCGCATTGACCCATCTTTCTTCTTGATGAAGAGGACTGGTGCACCCCATGGTGAAGCACTTGGGCATATATACCCTTTATCCAGATTCTCCTATAGTTTTTTCTTTATCTCCTCAAGCTCAACAACAACTATTCTATATGGATACTTGGATATTGGAAACACCCAAAGTATATGAACAATTTAGAATTCAACATATCTTCTAGGAGGAAGACCAGGAGATTCCTCGAGAAAGACTTCAGCGAATTCCCTCACAATAGGCACGTATTCAAGGATGGTTGCCTCCTTAGACACAATAATCTGAGCCAGATACGCATGCTCATATGACAGTAATATCTATTATGAATATGATGGAGCTAAATAAGATTCATCTCCCTCCTTGCACTATTATAGAATTGGGGGTCGATTCTCCACACGGAGAGTGATTTCCCTCTCACACCAATTTATGTTGGATCTATATAAGTAAAGTCAATCCATGCCAAGAATTGATTTAGATTCCACCAAAGGGATTTTGATGAGGTTATACAGGAAATTTAATCCACATATTATGAAAGGGGAGGAGTTATATTCAAGGGATGCAATGATTTCCCCATTTTCCATACTCACCAACATCTTTACTTCCATGATTTGTGGTTGTTCTTGGATTGTTCTACCAAACTTTTAGGATTTAAAAGAATGCGTAGAACCTGAATCAAAAATTATGTTCACTATTCTTGAAAGAATAACTAGCGTACCTATCAACCCTTCATTGTTGTGGTTCACATTAGCAGTAGTGATGGAAAAAGATCTCCCTTTCCACCTTGGAGGTTGTTGGTTGCCTCAAAAAACTCTTGTCTTAGGGAACTGATTTGAAAGATTCTCTGGTTCTTTGTAGTTGTAGAAATGAATAATGAATTGTGGTTCAAACTGAGTCTTCCTCTCCTCTGTTTTAGCCATGGAGTTTTTCCTATCATCAGTTAATAGCTATGTGACGTTCTTTTCCACCCCAAGACATTTCCTCCTCCCCTTCAGGAAATTTCTGGGGTGCTTCTTTCCGCGCCTTTGGAAAATAGTGTGATGGATCTTCTTAGAGCCGTTGTATTTATCCATCAGACAACCAGCATTGAAGTCCACCTTACTCTTCTTATCCCCATGATACCCATGAGATTATCCAATCTCCATTTCGACCTTGAGGTCACATCAGACAATTTCTTTCTAGATGTCGAAGTCATGGATCACCAACGCTTTCCGTAGGCTAGTTTTCAGCCCACCAAAGAAGCATTCATCCTTGAATTCGGAGGTAATGACAAAGCCGAAGGTGTATCATGCAAGCCTTGTGAAGTTTTCCTCATACAACCCAAAAGATTCATTATCGTTTTTCTTGAGGGAAATGAAGTCCCATTCCATCTTGAGTAGGAGCGTGCAAAGAAAATATTCATCAAAAAACATCATCAGGAAATCCTTACATTCCAATTCCTCAATCTCCTCATCAGGCTTCATATTTTTTTGTCAACATCCACCATTGATCAGATTCACCCTCCATACAATAAGAATTTAGGAGAACCTTCTCTTGTTCAGAACATTTAAGGATGGAGAAATCTTTTCAACGGAGTTGATCTAATGTTCAGTGATTGAGGGATCAAATGTTCCATTAAAAGTAAGAGGCCTTTGTCTCATGAATCTCTAGATAGGGACTTGTTCTTTCTTAGGGGGTTGAAAGTCCATCTTGACCCATTTTTCAATTCAAATCCCGAGTTAACTAAGAGAGAAGCATGACAAAGTTCACGATTCCCCCTCCCATCGGATTGGACATCTCATTTTCACAGTCATCACATTGATCTTCACACCATTTGTTAGCCTGAGTCCTCCTACTACCTGACATTGGATAGAATAAAAGGAAATGTAGAGGTAAAACATAAAGGGTAATCCATTGAAAAAACTAATGACTTATAAATAACTTTTTCCCATAACTTATGAATCTATAGGCTTCAATCTATGCTATCCATGATCTACTTTCTAACATATATTTTTAGGGGCATTTTTTTAATTCCCTTAATAAGGGTTCATACTAAGATTTTGAATTAATGAAGTTATATACCTTGGGATTGTTGTAACTAAGAGTGTTGTAAGTCCAATTGTCGCACTCCAATTCATGTTCGAGTCTAGCTCATAGCGGTGTTTTCAGGTTTTACCCTTAGGATGCATCTGTGCTAGTGCCGCCTCTACCTTCTCATATCTAGACAAAGATGAATTTGCTTGATAAACCAGTTAATCAATACTCACCAATAATTAGAAAATTTTCTATTATACATATTCTTGTATCTAAGTCTTTACTAGGGTTTTCTAATCCCAATCCCAAAAATAACTAAACCTATCCTCTGATACCAACTATAAAAACCCTCCTCCTTACTTCATACTTAAACATGATTTATTACATAAAACCTTCACTTGATACAACATGGAATATTGAGAGGTCTAGTGTCTTTGAGTATTAGGAAAATTAAATTACAAATTAAAACATAGAACACAACATATTATTGAAAACTTCCGTTACATGACCACTATATTCCCTCGTACTTAGCATTGCATGGGATAACCTGAGGACATGCATAAGAAAAGTGTGGGCTATAAATCCCAGTAAGGGAATAAAAATGGAATAACATGATGAATACAATAACTATTAGATAATAGGCATATCAATGGATCACAAGAGAAAAATGAACATAAAGGCATAATAAAGCATGATAATAATAACATGGAAATGTGGCAACAACACTGTACATCGAATTAGCATGAGCCAAGGCTCATTGCACAAGGAGCCTGAGTAAACCCTCATTGCTCATGAATCACAAGTAAAACCACATTTTACTTAATTTAGCATGAGTAAACACCCATTAAACATGATTTATCATGATACTATACTTTACCCAATGCATTGGAGAACTATTTGGGCACACCCTTCATAAACATTACATTTTTTGCATAAGTGTTCCACATGGATCATATAACATGGAATCAATCAACATCATAAGTTATTACATGATTATATAATGTGGAAGTAATACATTAAATTACAATTAATTTTGTATATGTGCAAAAAGGTGAATACCCTTGATAGAGACATGGGTATGGTATTCACTACACAATGATCTTGGCTTCAAAAACCCAGTGCTATTTCGGCAGCATAACGGCGTGACATAAGGATTAATGAAAATGGATGACGAAATAGAAAAGGGTTTCTCATAATATGTACATGAAATGGAAAGTAAGCGGGTCATATAGATACATGTCCCAGTAAACACAATGGAATTTTGATGAATAATACAAAAGAATTACTTGGATGTAAAAGAGGGGAGAGAAATATCTCATGGAATTTCGGCATTGTATCAGGTGTACATGGGAGGAATTAATGAGAGAGAAATGGGTCTCCCATAATACAAACATAAATAGGCCAGTATGGGGGAGGTTGGAAATCATACCACAACGTTTGTAATTGAAAACAAAAGGGCATATCAAATTAAATAAAATTGGACAAAAATGAGAAAGGAAGAAATCCCTTACTTGGATGTGTGATCCCAAAGGCTTGGGAGAGGCTAGAGAGTGTCTTCTTGGATGCATGTGACACCTTGGGAGGATTATAGAGAGAGGGGTCAGGGGTTGGTCGAACTCAAAAAGATTTTAGTGAAGAGGAGGTGGGAGCTTTGGTGGGTTTACATAGGAAAGGAGAGGGAATTCATTATTATTTAGGTTTGGGACATCTCACATTAAACTAATCAAAACCAAAAACCATACCATGGTTTTTGCAATTGTTTTTTTCAAATGAGGAGTGGTAAACAATATTTTATAAGTCCAATGGCCTAAATTCTTAAAATAATAGGGTTGCTTATGTGGAGGTGAGTCACACTCTCAAGGAAAATAATTTACAAAGACAAAATGTTTTATAAGCTTTGAAGGGTCCACTAAAGGTTTGTAAAATAAATCAAAAAATCTAAAATCAAATTATTTTAATTATAAAACATATATTGGCCGAAAATAATGTTTATATGTTTTTATTACATCACTATTTGGTCATTATGATGTCATAAAACACATTATATATTTAAACGGTATTTAATTTTTACCCAAAAATTCGACTGTCTTAGAAAATTATGAAAAATTCACCATTTGATAATTTCAACATCTTGATTAAAAAAATAATATTAATTTTATATAAATAATATTTTAAATATGTGAATTTTTACTTTTAATATTAAAACTGATATTGATTGAAAATTCATGGGTTTGGACAATAACAGCTTTCAAACCTTAACAAAAATCTCAATTGCATTCATAAAATTATATGAAAATTTATATTTAATAAAAAGTTATTTGATAGTAATAATAATATTATTTTATTAAAATATTATTTAATTCAAAAATCCATTAATTCATCAAAATAGATTACTTATTAGATTTTTAACTAAAAATACTATTTGTGCTTTAAAAAGTATTTACAAAGTAACAATAATAAGATGAATGAAAATTCTTTATACCAAAATATTGTACATAGTCATACTACTAGGGTCTTGTTACAAAACCCCTTAGAACACCCACGTAAGACCAAAGGGTAAGGTGTGTGATGGTGACAGACTTTTGGGGTGGCTCAGATAATATTGATCGGGTGGTAATATCTATTAACTTCCACTTCTCTTGTAGTCAGTTCAGCTCAATCTTAACGTGTTCAAGATTGGCTTGGTCTTGGTCAAGAGCGAAGCCCAATGATTCAACCTCCTTTCCAAGCTCCAAAAAATGGGCTTTGTATAGGGAATGTCTACTAGATGAGGCTATCGCTTCCTTTGTCTGAGTAAATTGGATTTATTAAAACAATATATTTATACTAATCATGTGATCACGGTTCAATTGATATATTAACAACGGTCATAATTCATAATGGTTTTTTAAAATCCAAAAACATAAAACCAAAAAAGTTCACATTTTATATAACCATAATAAGACATTTAATTAGATCAAGAGGAATTTTCATTAATAAATGTTTTGGTCGTTACATGATCTGTTGATTATAATACAAGGAGAATAAGAATATTATGAGAAGAACAACATACATTATCTCTATATCTTAACGAATGAAGTTGTGATTCATTCCAATTATTTCTATATAAGAGGAATATGATTGTTCAATAGAGAATATAGAATAATGAGATTAAATATTATTAGTCCAGTAAAGATTTAAGCTTATTGTTGACCATACATCATGAAAGAGAAATAGAAATATTATATTTGTTGGGGGAGATATAGTTGGTTCCAATGTTTGAATTATCAATTTGGTGCTTGAATTATACCCTATTTTTGTCAGTATAAGAGGTTCAAACGCATACCCAGGCCAAATATTTGTCATGATAATGAATGAAAAGTGGCATTTGAGTAAGATAACAACCACTATACAATAGAGAAATAGTCATCCACATTGGAGGGGAACCTTGTTATCAAATTTGGGTGGTCTTCATTATTTATCATTTCTGATTAATGTACTTTCATACAACAAGAAGTTGAGATAGTGTGATATCCATTCACTGAATAAGTAAAGAGGTAATGTGAGATTTTTTTTTAATTTTTTAACAATCACCCACACTGATTCACCCCATACTTGTGTGGTTACACCAATATAGGTGAAACAATATTTAAAGGAGACATTAATGATATTATTTTTAGGAGGAATAAATTATTTTAAATCAAGGAATCATTGAAATATTTATCATAAAACCTTAACATATTTAAAACAAAATATGTATTAAATATCAGTTAGAGTGTCCAATTGTTCTTGTGATGGTCAAGAGACATATATTGTGAGTTCCTATGGAGATCTTTGAAGGTTGAACTATATATATATAACCAACTATTTTATAAATCACTCATCACATTGGAAGATAAATAATCCAATAAGAATCTAAAGATGAGTTTGACTAATATTCACGAGTTATTGAAGAAAAAATTTAATAATTACATTAAAAAAATATTCAAGAGATGAATTATGATTTTATTTATTAAGGATTATTGAATTTTAAATTCATATAATAACTTCATCAATTACTGGAAGATGATCTTTAGTTTCTCAAGAATAATGTTCTTTAATAATTTGTTCACCCATTCAAACTAAATAATGAAATAGGTATTCATATAATCAATTGGTATGTGTATAATAATTTGTGGATCTATTCCAAAAAGTTAAGGATAATAGATTATTATAAATCCTAAAATATTCTTTATGATGCGAGTTTCGTTTTCTATAAACTTGATGATACCAGTCAAAATAAGGAAGTAGTCATCCATAATGTAGATTAAAATTATAAAAATAATATGCTATTACTGAGTTCCATTAATTTAAATGAACATGGGTGTGAAAGTGTATTAAAAGAAGTGATTATTGATACTTTATGAGGTGAATAGAAGTTTATTATACAAATCAAGAAAATATATCAACAATGATTCATTCTACAACATCGTGATTCATCAATGATCATTTCGTGGAATATTGTAACTAAAAATAATATCAACCATATATTTTATTCTTTTATAGAAAAGTTTATCACTTTTACTCATGATTTCCAAAATATTTTAAAACAATACTTTTATTTTAAAAAATAATTTTTTATGATTCCAATAGTATAAAATTACTAATTATCTTGATTTTAATTAATTAAATACAATACAAAAACTTTAATACTTCAAAAAACATCCACATTTTACAACATTAAAGATGAAACAACAATGAAATTAATTATACTAGAATCAAATCATTAAAATAACAATTATTTAATAATTATTTCAAAAATATTACCAAATCACTAGAGAGAAATATTACTCAAACCGAAATCCCAAACATCTGACCTACTTACATCCTCACGAAAAATGTGTTTTCACTTACTTTAATCGGTTTTATAGAACCCATAATCAAGACTGAAGATATTATAATTTTGATTTTGTACTCATAGAGTAACTAAAAACCCTCTATTTTTATTATCCCTATGTTTATTTATCTACTATATTTAGAAATTTATTTTTCATGAGGAATGATTTAGTATGAAGAAAAATGATAAAAATAGAAAGAATATGGGTAGAATATTAAAATGAGAAATGAGAAAAATATTAATTAGTTTGGTGGAGAATAGGTATTCATAAGGAGAGAATATGTGAGAGACACTTTGTTATTTATAAATAAAATATAGGTGAATATCCCGAGATTTGGATATATATATATATATATATATGAGTGACTAAATATCTAATTTTCCTAAAAAACATTTCACCTACATACTATTATTTTTCAAACGTACCAAATACACTCTATTTCATAATTTATCTTTATTATAATATCAATACTCATTCAATCCCCCACTAAAAATGACCCAATCATAGTTTCAAGACCCAATAATTAAATATATTAAAATAAGTCCAAAATATAATTTCCCATAATAAAGTAAGATTCATTTTTGATTAAATACATTAAAAAAATTAATATTAACTATTTAACACCATAATATTTTTAACATAATTAATCTAATTAATTTAAAATAATTTCAAAATTTATAAATATAATGTATATAGTTTCTATAAATATAAGGATTTACCGGTTGATATATGGTGGAGATGATATTTTTAATTAATCATCATTTTTTGTTTAATGTTATAATCTTATAACATTCTATAAATTGATTTATTACACATCTAAACAACTCACAATGATGACATCTAAAAATTTCATGAAAACATCAAGGGTTAAAAAGCGTGAAATTTTTTTTAGCAGTGCATTGAGGGGAAAACTACCTAGTAGTTGGATAATTTTAAAATACCCTCATTTTTTAGAAATATAAAGTGAAATACATTTAATAATCTGAACATGTTTTCAAATATTACCTTTTAAATTACTGATTTTGGATAAAAATACCTAAACATTAATGAAAATAATTGATCATGTCATGGAAGAAAATTTATGAGTTAATACATATGATCAGTCAAGAAATGGACTGATAAAATAGTGAAAATAATTATTTATTAAGTTATTAGTAGTACACCTTCATGGAAGGACTTGATCACATTGTTAAATTATAAAGCACATAACAAGATCAATTTCAAGGCCTTATCCAAAATTAAAATTTCTAGATGTTTCATTCAAGTTCTAAAATATGTATACAAATACTAAAGAAGTATAGAACTTTTTTGGGGGATACATAAATGATAAAGGACATATCTATCTATATTTTTGAATTTTTTAAAGTGTTATCAAAGGAGTTATAATTATAATTAAATAATTGATTTAAATTTTAATTGAAATAGTATTTTTTGCTGATTTTAAATAATTCTTAAGTATAAAGGGATGTTATATCATCATTGGGAGAAATATAACCATACTTTGATGAGAATTAATTAGTGGTTATTTGTTTTTTTTCATTATCTCTACTGTAGGGTTGCTATATTATAAAAAATAGGCGATTCTTATGGGGAGAGGGAGAAATTTAATGAATAAAATTATTTAATGAATGTTTTAAAATTTATAATGCAGTAAAATACTATATTATAGGAAATGATAAATTTTTTGTTATTTTCTATGATATAGATCACAAAAAAAATATATGTGATATATGATATCAAATGTACTAAATTTATCTTCTTCAACATAAACTATCATATTATTTGTCTTATAATGAATGTTACGTGGTATTTATTAAAGTGTAACATATATTTTTATTCATATAAGAGTACAAAAATACCTTTATATTAATGTATAATATGTTATATATAAAAAACATATATTCCAAGGGTTTATTGTGTATTTAAGAAATGATATAACTTGAATAGGATCCTTCATTAATAAAGTAGGTCTATATAAGGAGTTCAATATTTAATTTATGATATATTGGTATGAGATAATAATAAATAATATTCTATTACTTATTTTTTATTTAATTTAGTGGGTATTATCATACCATTTTAATTCACGGAATTAAATCTATAACTTTTTAGATATTTCATTGCTAGTGGATTATCTTTGGAATTTAGAACCCATCTTCATCAACTACAGAAGTTCAAGGTTACTAAATAAAATGCATACTATTTTATATAGATAATATTTTCATCTTTCTTATTCACTTAATGATCCCAGATAAAAGGTTTTATGTTTCTAATAAATTTATATATATTATTTTTTATTAAAACTATTTAGTCATATTAGATCAATCTTTGATGAAGGATTTAATAATCCTTGAATTTTGAATAACTATTAAAAACCAGGAGAAATTAAATCATAGGCCATAATATATAGATAAGATTTTCCATGATATGATATAAACTAATCCTTGATGTTTGTCATGATAATGGACATAAAAATACCGGATATCATTATTTTTGATATTTTTAGTACACACATTCAAAACAATGAATCATAATTCCTCATTGACATAAAGATATCATTGCATACATTGTCATTTAAAATGTCAGTTTTTGGTTAATGTAAGAGGAGTATAGATATACCACTATTTTTGAAATCTAACATGACTAGTGACATGGAACAATTGAATAGATATAATATTTATTTCATATATCCCATGAAACTAAATAGGGATATCACCACCCAAGAAAACATGGGAAACATTATGTAATAACACTACATCATGAGATATGTTATATGATTTCTTATACTATTGGAAATTTTATTGGCATATAACTATCTAGGATATAGTTATTTACTTATTTAATTACCTATTGTCTACCAATGTATATATATTTCTATATTATAAAAGCGTGTATGACTTTTTTAATATGTATAAATTTCCTATTAAAAATATTATCCATTCATTTAATGAATTTTATTCTTGGTATAATACGATATTCATTTTTCCTCAACCAAAATTATTGATGTTTTCATTATAATTAAAAAATTTGGACTTATTAGATTTATTTATAAGTATTTTGACTTAAAAACATATTCATATTGAGATCCCTCTTGAGTAATGATATATGGATATTGGGACATTGAGACAGAATTCCATTAGTTCGACGATTGATGACTGCAGTTCTATTTTAACTGGAAGGTTGGCTACTTATTGTACTATATGTGATGTTTAGTAGGAAATTGGACTTATGTGATTTAATCCATTATATGTAGAGTTTTTTATACCTTATATGTGAAATTCATATCAATATTTATTTAATATTATAATTAAAATTTTCATTTAGTATATATAACACAAATAATTAGATATATGAGTTATACATGAACATGAACAAAACATGTTGATTTGGTTGAAGGAGTGAGAAACATAAATTAAATCATTGGAAGTAAGAATACTTATATGTTATGCGTCAGATACATTTAGGGAATATGGATTATTTGAAAACCCTTCAAATACTATTGGATTAAATTTCATCCAATATAATCACTTTTCAAGACATTGATCTTTCAAATGAGTGAGTCATGATAAATTTGGGTAGTCATGGTTTATATTGTGTATGATATGAAATGTATGGGTGTGAAAAAAGGATAGGTAGCTATATTTAATGTGAATATTTAGATACACTTCATTGGAAGTTTATATCCATTAGGTTCCTAGAAGAATTTAGTTAAGATATTTTATTTGAACAATTAACACAATGTGTTGTCTAATAAACCATATAAATGTTATATATAGTAAAATTGACATGAATATATACATAGATATATAATTGATGATAGAATATATAAATCTCACTAAAATATATGAGAAATTTGTATTTTAGTCCCCTAATAGATATTATGAAAGGGGATATCATTTTAGTGTGATATATTAAATAAAATTCTTTATTGGATATTTTAAAAAACAAGATACTCACTTGATATAAATATATATTAATGAACATTATAATTTCACTAAAAAATAATTCAATTTTAGATTCATTATAGATTTTATTTATAACTTGTTGAGTGTTATCATTTATAAGTGGAAAAAATAGGAACATGAATAATTTAATGCTATAAAAATAAAACTCTCTAATTCTATGTCATGGGTATTATATATTGGTTTGGTATCCCACATTTATAGTAATGTAAAAAGATATAAAAATATAAGATAATTGGTTATTGTATAAGTAGTTATATATATGGGAGATAGACAATGTATTACTTCATTATAGGTGTACCCACATGATTTATATCAACCTAGTGTACTAATTAAGAAATTAGAAAACCATTTCTATATTCTCACCATAAATAGAATTTTGATTTTGTTTTTCATATATAGTTATGAAAGGATTTTATTTTATGACTAATAATAATAGTTATTATGTGTACATTAATGAAATGTTTTATAGAATAAGAAACACAATTAGTTGTTTAAACATCCTAGACATGGATAGTCTAGTGTATAACATTTAAAATAATAAGGATAATTTAAATGACTCAAATACCACATAATTTTGTATTTTTTACATGAAATATAAATTAGAATAATCTATGAAGACTTTATAAGTATGGATTATCAGAATATATTTATTATAGACCATTTAGTACATTAAAATCATATTTATCAAGATAAATGACCAAATAAACTTTTAGTGAAGATGGTGACAGAATTAGTGGGCTATTAAAATTAATACATAGTGATGTATTTGTGTTAATGATTATATATGAAAGTAGTGGTTACAAGTTCATAATATGAATTTTTTTATGATTTTAGTCAGTATGGTAACACATTTCTTATGAAGAATAAATGTTAAACCCATGGCTATTTTATGGTTTTTATATAACAGTACACAATCAACTTAGAAAAAGTATTATGATAATCTAGTGATATAGAGTTGAGGATCTACATTTAATTGAACATATATAATTTTGTTGAATTTCTTCACAGCTCACTATTAATTCTATATATTAATTAAATGGTGGAAAAAGAGTAATAACACCTATAATGACTTACATCATTTTAGGTTGGTATTTTTTGGGGAAATTTGATTTTTCAGTCATAGATAAGAGGGAAATTTTGAGTATTGGGACTCATATTTGGATTTTTGGAGATGAGACACATCTAGGATTTGTGTGTGTGTGTTAAGATGTTTTGGTGGAGCTCAGAAATATTGGGAGAATTATAGAGGTTTGGAAGATTTTTTGGGGGTGGCATTAGATTGTCACGCTAATTTGGTGGTCATTGTGGGGTGATGGTGATTCATTTCCTTGTGAAGAAGCATGATGTTCCATGGTGTCAATTGTGTTGTAGACAAATAAGGTTTTGGGGTGAATCAGTCCATAACATGATTAATTTTACAATGATTATATGTATAATATTATTATTTTTTATAAAATATCGATCATCTAAAAGTGAGGTAGATTAAATTGTGAGGGGAGCTCATTCATGAAGTCATGCACCACAACCTATGGGGGTTATTCAGTGGGTCACCTCATTGAGTTTTCACAATTTTACCATGGAGAGTTTCTTTTCATCATGAACCATATGGTCAATTATTAACATTAACCTAGGCATGGGGCATTATGAAATGACCCCACTTGGTTATTCTAAAACCTAAACTGATTTATTGGAATTTCACTAGGATTCTAAGGGTATTATTACAAAAAAAATTATTGTTTTTTAAGAAGCGATAAAAGAATATTTTCTAGTTTGGAACCTCGCAGGATTCATATGGTAAAGGGTTCATACGGTAGTATATTCAGCTACCTCCTTCAATATTTCTTTATCCCATGGATCCCCCATGATTAGGGATAGTTTTTAGGTTCTTGTACAGTAATTTTGAGGTAGAGTCCCCTTTTTTATCCTATGTTCTTCTTTTCCACATTGAAACAATAATTGTATATAGTTTTAACTATGATATTGATTATTATCCAACTAGATCATGGTAAAATAATCACCTAATAATAATTGTTTTGACAATATTTTATAGAGGATGTTAAGAAGAGATAAAAACACAATATTTTCCACCGGTGTAGGTGAGGTATATTGATCATATGTTTTATTTAGTGATTTTAGTTTAATTAGAAAAAATAGTGATGATCAAGTGTTAGTTGATAGTTATTTTTCTAATAGTGGTTATGAGAGTGCACAATGGACTATTTTCACATGATTGGTTACAGTTACCGTGTAATGGGATTATTTGGTAAGTTCTCAAGTGCTATGATACCTTGGTTTGAATTGGTTAATTAATTATAAATTTTTATAATTATTTTTTGGTTGTTTTGGATGAGTTTGGGGATCGTGGAATGGGTGGGTTTTAGCTTAGTCTTGGATAAGAATCGATTAAGGTTGGAAACTCTAATATAGAGGTTGGTGTCCCCAAAATACATAATAATATTATATTTTTTTCATGATTGTTCAAGACTAAACTAGAATTTAAGTTTGGTTAAAATGATTGGGGATTGAGAACACCCTATGTGGAGGATCTGCTATCATAGATCCTCTTATAGATGTAGAATGTACTCCAAAATATGTCGAGGAATTTAGAATCCCTCAATTACTATGTCACAAAAGTATATAGAATATTGTTCAAATTTATGAGAGCCTTAGGATAAGTATCGGGGCCCATGATGTGTTGAAGATAGGCTGGGATGGTATTCCCCAAAGTTAGTTAGCAATCATGATGGGTTTTGGTCTATGAGTGTTGAGTGAGAGAAGAATATATTTTACATATGATTTGGCGTAACCCATTGAGGTTGTGTAATAGACTTTGTGAATGTTGTGCATGAGTTAAGTGTTTCGTGGATTGTTGTTGTGTAATGAGGAGGGTTTCCTTTACATGATGAGATTCAAAACTCCCAATATGGGAGATGTGTGGAGGGGCCTAGTGGGGTTTTGGGAATTTCATGATAGCCTCAAATTGGTTTTCCTAAGGGATTGGAGTGAGTTTAGATCATGATGTTTATTAGGAAACATGACCATGTTAGTGATGTGGGACTTAGAAAGGGGGATTGGACCTACATCCCAAGGCCAGGGTAATGTAGGACCTGTAAGACAAATGATCACCATAGTTTTTTGGATCAGTGTGTAGATATTTCGTTGGGTTTGAGGAAACTATTGTATTACCATATATGTGATATTGGGGTTAAAATGGGTATTGGGGTGTCCAACTTCTGTGTATGCACCAAGATTAGGGAGGTTAAGTTATTAGGAAAGGTGGGTGATGAGTCATGAATTGATTTTTTAGGCTAGGTCAAGAATGACTAGAACCGAGTCATTCATTGGGATATGGAATAATGATGGCACAAGGAGATAACCTAGATATAGATCATAGCTATACGAGCTAGGCTATGTGTATATGTTGAGATATGTTATGGAAGGCCTACCCTGGATGAGTGGGTAGTGGCCAAGTTTTGGTATAGATACATACCATTAGTGGGAAGGTAGAGGAATTGGATTATGATTGATGGCCCACTATTATTTAATGGTCCAAGGCCATGGTTCAGTGTAAGGAACTAACCCATGTGAGAGGGTTGGGGTTAAGGTTTTGCTATAAGACCACACCTAGAGTTAGAGTATGTAGGTGAAAAACATGGTATGTGATGTTTCCTAAAATCTAATCTAGAGTGATAGAGTGGAAGTATGTGGCATGGTACATGGTGTGTGAAGAGACCTCATCCAGAACAAGAGGGTGGTAATATGACATGTGGGTTGTGATGTGGTATGAGACCTCACCATGAGTGTGACACAAATGTGTCACTGGTATATAATTATTTTAATTATTTATTTTACTATTGAGAGATTATTGATTTAGAGGATTGAAAATATAAATAATGGGTAAAATAAAATGGGAACATGATTAGAATATAATTAGTAACATCCCTGAATTCAAGTCATGTGTAGGAGGAAGAGTTCTCCAGTGGAATACGAATGGTTTGTGCATAATTACCCAAACTATATGATCTTTAATTCTATATAAGATGATAATAAATAATTAGAACATGATTAACACAGTTTTAGGAGTAACCACAAGGTTTAATATTAGAGGGGGAGAGTTACAATTAGTGTCTAACACATGAATGGTTTATAGTTACATAAAATGTGAATCCAAACCATGTGAATTACCAATAAATAAAAAATTGAAATGTCTATTTTTTCCATTATGGAATAATATTATCCTCAGATTATCCTATACCATTCAAAAATCCGTAGAAGCTCTGGATACACTACCAATTTATCATCAAACATTCCATGATATTTTTCTCTTCATTTAAGTGAATCTATTCACTATAACCCCCCTTTTATCTGTATTTTCCCATTTTCTTCACTAATTCTTACATTTTACTATTTTATTCTTTTCTAATTGTGCATAGTGGACATAATTAAGATTTGGGTTAGTTATAAAATCAAATTTGATGGATGTTAGGTTTTAGTGGGGATGATTTTAACACTAATATCTTGGTATTTGAATAAGGTGAGAAGGTTTTAATTTATTTGGGGTAGGTTACTATACATACTACCCTTTTCATTGTAATTCTCTTAGTTCTTGATTAATATATATATATATATATATGATTATAATATGATGATATAAATAAAATATTGAGTCCTGATTTATCCTTTTTCCTTGTGTTTCTGGGATTTTTGTTGGAAAAAGAGAGGGTTTCCAGGGATATAATATGATATTCACTCTAAAACATGTTTTATTCCTATAAAGTGTATGATAATTTTTTTAAAAACATATTTTTATTTAAAATGTATTTTAAAAATTAGATTTAAAAGGTAATTTCTTTATAAGTCATGTTTTCATGATTCATAATCTATTATTTTATATAAATTCTTATTTTGTTATAAATTTAGTTTTTATGAACATATTGTATGTTATTGAGTACATGCATTGGTGAATTTGATTTATTTATTGATATTTGTATACATGAAGTTGGAGGTGTAATAAGATTTGGTTTTTGATTATTTGAACATGGTAATCCTTAGGTAAATTCTTCAATAATCAGATGAGTGAAATGGTATCCAAGTTTACGAAATAACTAGCACCCATAGTGAAGATCATTCCCTGACATAGGGATTTTCAATTTATGAGAACAATATGGTATTTCATGGTTGTGTTTCTATTAGGTTCACTATTGTCTAACCAGTGTTCCATAAATGAGGTCTTTAGTTAACCTTACTTTCATTTACATGACGTGAGTCTAGATCACATGATCTTCCATATTGAGGAAAGTTTTTCAATTATATGTTTAACTTTTAAATATTAGTTACTTGATAATGAATATATTATATTCCATATTGATATTTTTTCCTTTTTAATGTTTATACATACCTCAAGAACTATATTATTTTTATACAGATAAAGAAATAATATTTTATATCCAAATTCTTTATTTATAAAATAATGAAAGTCTTTTCCCCTAAAATATAGTATTTCGATACTAGTTTTAATGGTTTAACTATTAAAGGTATTATTTAGATTCATGGTAGTATTCTATTTGGATTTTGAATCACACCAAACATACACCTCTTGGGTTTATATAGACTTGGTATTATCTCATATAGGAAATTGGAAAGGATATTCTTACTTGGGTGGCCCATCTTGACACCTTATTTATCTTTGGTAGTATAGAGATTGACGTTGACCATGGGTGATGTGGATTTGGATCATGTGGAGTATTTTTGGGTATCAATTGGTGGTTATTTAATTTTGGGTTTCTTAATTATCTACCACATTTATGTTCACCATAGTTTGGTATTAAGTTATATATTATCCAATGGAATCACTTTACATTTGTATTATAATGTAATATTTGGATGTTTTTTATTTATATTATTTTATATCATTTTTGGATTGTCTATTATTAACAAAACTATTTATTCTTATGAATGTTTATCCATTATACGGTTATATTAGGTCATTTTCTCAGATATGTTATGTTAAGTGTTTTATAGGATTTTGACCTTGAAACTTGTCCAAAGGGTGTATTTGATACCCTAAATGTTTTTCACAAACACATGATGATAAGGAAAACCCTACATGCCTTATTGTGGGATGAACTAGGTAACATAGAATGATAACCTAAGTAGTTTCATTAAAAAATGATATCAAATCCCCATTGTTTTATAGGGAGTAGGGGTATTACATAGATTAGAACATCCAAACATGAGAGGTGGGTGTAATAAAGTGTTTGGAAAACTATTCATCATGATAAGTCTTGAGTTACCATGGTTGGGAAGGAGTTATTTTTTTGAATTTGATCTTAATTTATTTATTTTTTGGTATTATTTAATGTTATTTACTACATTTATGTGTTTTGCTTGAAATATCATAAGTAGTTTCTGAGAATTTTAATTATTATTGTTAAAATATGAACAAATCAAGAGGTTAAGGATCAGGAAAACCATAAATGGACAATCCGACTTGATCTGGGCACCTTCCTTATCGCACTCACATATGTTTAGTATAGTTTACCAACTATTCATTTAAACCATGCACTGGGATATTTTTTTATTTTTTTTATTCTTTCAGAAGATTTTAATTTTAAGATGTTATTTATATAGTCGTTACATTTTTGGGAGAATCTGGGTGGAATTTAAGGTTTTGTTAATGATTCTTGAGGTTGTTTTATGTATTGATTATGTTCCGTGTTTTATTGATGATGCATCTCTGAAAAACTACCATGAATTATTCAAAGAGAGATATTGTGAATTTTTTACATGGCATCCCTCTTATAAAATTTACAATTTATGAGTAAGTTATTTGAACTATTTAATCCCTAGGTTGGGGAAGTGTGCATGATCAAGATCAATTGGTTAACCATTCTCATGAGTTTATTAAACATAAACTACATTTGTTTCAGGCTAATTTAGGGTCTTAGAAACATAAAAAATTAATGAATCAAATCAAGTGCATATTTGGTTTCATTCAGATTCCTGATACATCTATGGTTAATCATTCCGTATATACACTGGAGGGGCAGAGCCATAAATATTACGACTCCATCATTCAAGCCATGAACATGATGACCTAACATGGGTAAAGTTCAAGGTTTTATTCAAAAAGTAGTTCTTATAAATATCCATACCATTCATACAAAAATATTAATTCTTATTAGATGAATATTCAATACATTACATTACAATTGATTCCATAATCGTATAGGTTTAGTTGATTTGGAAACAATGATACATAAAAAACATTTACATAAGAGATCTACGTCATATATCCCTATGATATTTATAAATATAACACTTATTTTACATATCATACTTAAAACCTTTCTTCATAAGCTGGGGATTAGAAATATAAGAAAGGGTGAGCTGATATGCTTAGTAAGGGTAAAAAAGGGATATATCAATGATCATTTAGTCCTAAAATGAGAAAAGGGTATGAGAACATGATATTTATATTTTAAAACCACACCCAAAAAATCATAGATCATAATATTAATCCATGGAATAAATCTTGGTAGTTCATAATACATGAATTATAAATGAATCAAAGAACATGATCCATGAGAGTATAATATTAGCATAATACATAATTTTGTGGCATACAAATAATCATTGAAAATAATTTCCGTTGTGAAGGATCACCTCCAAGACTATCAAAATGGATTGGGTTCACTACCCATTAAATAATACCCATATTAAAGGTCCACATCCAAGAATATAATAGTGGACAGTGTCCCTTACTAAATATGTATCACTCCTTATTATACTACTAATAATATAATGAAATATTCATCTTTACCCAATGAATTGGTGATATATATAATTCTAGGCCCACCCATCACATAATAAAAAATATACATATGTGTTCCAAAAAATCCTAAAATATTTATCGTAGAATAAACCATGGAAAAGAGATAGGTTTTATAAATATTTCGTAATTTCATCATAGTATAACCAATGAAAAATAAATTAGATTTATAAAGGTTTCGTCATAACATTATTAACCCAAGGTAATGAAATGGGTTTTATAGAATCATCCTTAAATAAAGATCACCATATGCCATCCAAATAATAAAAGTGGATGTTATAATTAGATCATATCCAAAATAAAGTATAAGTAGCATTAAAGGATACTTTCAAAGATAAAAAATGGAGTTAAAAGTCACTAGAACATTTCATGAAGAAAACAAAATTTTAACTTTCAAATCACTTATATAAAATCTAAATATTTATATAATATTATGGATTTTTCTGAAAACACCCATGTAAAATTGAAAAGAAAGATTCAATTTTTTGAGCGACCATGATAATAGGAAATTACATACATGTTGTGTACATTAAACAAAGAAGAATTTATATTTGTATTTTAAAATTTAAAATTACCTCATTATATAATTGATAAGAAGAATACATTTAAATTATTTTGTGACAAATAAATAAGGGGTAAAAAATTAATGTAAAAACAATTAATGAGAACATAAAAACATTATTGAAAACATTTTTTGAGTACATTGATATGGAAAAAAAATGATTTTTGACCAAAGAGAGAAATAATGTGAGTTTTTGTTAAAAACAACCCTTCCGTCCCTTAAGTTCTTAAGGTGAAGAAAAAGAAATAAAAATTTTAATCTATATAAATCTATATAATACAATAAAATTCATGGGATTCATGTGATATAGGTTATAAAATTTAATCATCAAAAATATAATCATAATCAATTTTAACAAAAAATGATATTGTAACATTAATCTATCACTTCAAGTTTGACATAATTCAAATTTTCTCTAACCTTATTCGTAATAAATTTAAATTTATTAAACTTTTATTCTAGTGTAATTTAAATAATTATAATTTCAAATAAGACCCACCTTTTACATTTCAATACCAAATTATTTATAATTCTATATTGAAATTATCATTTCCAAGTTTTTACTATTACAATTTTCATGAGAATTTTATTATTGTAGTTATGGACCTTGTAATTTTATCATTATTACATAATATATAAAATTTTAATCATGATATAAATATCATATGTATTAACTATATATATATATATATATATCTTTGTACATAAAATTCAGAGATAGAAAAATGAATTACATTGTTCTTGGAGAGGGTAGGTCATACATACACACGAACACTGTTTTCACAATTCAACGGATAGAATAAAATTATGGTAAATAATAATTAAACTTTATATAATAATTATTATATCATATATATCATATATATTTATTAATTTTATCCTTATTACCATCCATATAGATAAGAAATGAAAAATGATTTATATCACTTCATTGAGGTGGTAGTGCACAGATACCCACAAGCGGCATTATTATCTTCCAACATATGAGAATGTAAGAAGGTAGATATGGTTCCAGAAGAATAATTTTTTCATAAATAAAAAATAAAAACATTAAACCCATTATAATAACCATGCTTGATAATGTTTAGAGAAAATAAATTGTATCACTACGTGGATGTAGTAGTCTACACATACACATGAGCAACACATTCAATTCTAATTTGATGGAAAATAGAGTGAATAAAAGTGATTAAATAAAAAAAATAACATTTTAGTATATTTAGGATGATTAATTTATTATTTAATTATTAATACCAAACACTTATAAGATGTAAAAGAAGAAATAAATTAAAAGAGGTCTGGTAGGATGATTACCTCTTCTTCAATATGCCTCATTTTAATCATTTCGTATGGAAACATAGAATGGTTTGATAAGATGAAAAGAAACTATAAATTATTTATATGCATGTTAATAAGAGAATTGGTTAGGTTTTGGTTATGCCGGATGGACCAATTTTTTGTGAAGAAGATAAATGAGGGCTATCCTTTTATAAGTGGGGGAGAGGACTCACTTGGAATTTATTCTTTAAATTAAAATATGATAAAGTCATTCCCACGAAAAATGATTCAAAATGGATATATATTTAATGGTTGGATGTTATGAGGTTTAAATATTTCCATACAATATGATTTATTAAATTTTAATTCCCAAATATACCCTTATCTCTTAGTTTAACCCGTTGGTAAACCTGTTTTAACCTTAACCCTGGTGATAAAATTAAATATTTTTGGTGTTCATTATGATAAAAAAGGAATCTGTGAAAATTAATAAATTTGAAAATGTTTATTGTAAAATATTAAATCTATTTTAATGATTAAATTAATATAATTGGGGTAATTTCGATTAAAATTAAACCCATAAAATGTAATGAAAACCCTATTTCCAGAAAAAAAATGTTTTTTGAGTATAAAATGTTTTTGTAAAAAAATCTAACATATAATTAATAATAAAGAAATTTATTGGATTATTAATAATATAAATGATCTAATTATACTTTTAACACATTTAAAAAATATAACTTTCTAAATACATTGAATGATAAGACATTTTTCAACAAAAATCAGTATTTTTCAATATTAATTGAAAATAAATCCTTTAAGAAAATTATCAAAAGTTAAGTATATCCAAATATTGAAATGGTGATTTAAAAAATTATGTTCAATTTTTAAAATAAATTTTATAAAATTGGATGAAATTAATTATATTATTTACTCACAAAATTAAATAAAAACCATTTCTAAGGGAAAAAATTATTTTCATAGCATATTATAACCTTACTAAAAATTGAGTACTTTTCTATCATTATATTTTTCTATACAAAACCTTTAAACCTATTTTTTCAAAATTTTGTTACTAATATTAACTATACCAATTTAATGTATAGTTTATAAGAGTATCCTATTTTAGGATTCATTTAGAGTTAGTGTCATGTGTATTGCATGGTATTGAGAAATAGAATTTATTTGAATAGAAATATATCATGAAATATTTCGATGAAAAATTATGATAAAGTTAAAATGAACTTCACCCTTAATTGTTTTTATTCCAATGAAAAAATGATGATATCACTGGTTCATGACATCCTCATATTCCCATGCAGGTTATTCCTCTAGTGAATTTTAACTTATTGAGTAATCTATTTTCATATAACTTTATCACTACGATCCTTGATTTATAATAGTTTTTATTCAAATTAAATATCATTATATAGTGGTGTATCCTCTATGTTCATTATATATGATGGATCTAGTATGTACTTCTTTAATAGAGATATATTGAACACATCATGAACATGAGAGACGTTTGGTGGATGCGCCAAGCGATAAGCTATTGTTCCTACTCTATTAAGAATATTAAAGGAACCAATATACCAAAGGATCAAAATTAATTTCTTTATGAATATTATAAACTCTTTCCATAGTTAAATTCACAATTATACTTTAAGAAAAATTAAAATTCTATACTTCATCGATGATTGTTAGAATAACCTTTCTATAGACTCTGACCTTCCGAGATGTGTTGTAAAATGGTTATGGATTTTTATATTGTTTCCTTATCTAAAATATGTCATAATAGATTTATTTCTCTAAATTCATCTAAAATTTTGAGTTCTAATCCTTTTTCTATTGTTGCCTTTATAAGGATCTATATGAATTCTCAAGTGAAAGAAATGGTTATAAGAGAATTAGACAAGAGGAAGGTGTTGATCCAACCACCTTTCAATACATAGAACTAGATGTCAACATTTACTACAAGGTTTTAATTGTTATCTTAGACTAACCATATTTCTAAGTATGATAGAAATTACTGAATCACAAATCTAAATATAGATCTTCCTAAAGACTTCGATAGAATATCAATGTAATCCTCATATCCCGATCAGATATAATAGAATATGGAAATTCATAAAAAGCATACCACTTCAATAATGTATATTCTAGAATAGTGATGAAGAAAAAAATATTTTCTAATATAAATAAAGTGTGATGAGTTCATAAGGTGATTAAATACCACCCAAATAGAATTATGAACATTATAAGTTTTTGGTAGTTTTACAAAAAAATCAATGACAACGTTTTCCCATTTCCGTTTTGGTATTGATAATGGTTGTGACATGCACTTATACTATTGTATATAAAACATAATATTATTTCATACCATGAACCAAGATTCATACTACAAATATATCATATCATGATATACGTTGATAAATACAATTTTGGACCTCTATACATCTCAATACCATGAAGATAAATAGAGAATTTTCATCTTTGAGAATTATCCACCAACTGATTCTTCAAATATGGTATGAATGGAACACATAAATGGATCCTAAAACATATCATTCCATTTTAATCATGGTTAAAATAATGATCATTTCTTAACTTCTTTTTAAAATCCCTACCTTCCTCCTATAATAATTTAATATTAACTTTGATAGATGGTAGGACACTCATTTGAGAAATATAATATTTCTCCCTTTTAAGATTTATATCTCTGCCCTTTGAAAATCCATAAATATGGGATCTTTTTTGATCCTCATCGTCGATAATATATCACAATCTTTTCAACATAGAGCATTTTCCACATTATTGTCTTTCCCAAAGAGGCAATCTATTGAGTTGTCATAATCTTTAATCAACTACAATCATCTTCTTTTAGATGTATTCAAATATTTCTGAGTGAATATATAAATTTAATATTTCATTATTAGTATATATATATATATATCTCATCTTTCTCTAAAAAGATAATTCTTCCGTATCTTTAATGAAAAAATTACAATATCGAACTCTAAATCAAGAGTTGGATAATTTTTCTCATAAAAAATTAATTATTGTGGGGCATAATAAATAATATTATAATTATACATGATGAGGTATCCTAGTACCATATTTAATTCATCATTATATATAATAAAACCTTTTCCATTGTAGGGTTGTGTAATAATAGGTGTATTGACTAAAATTCTATAATATTTCATAAAATTTTCCTCACACTCATTTATGTAAAGGGAATTTTCTACCTTATGATATCACTTGGGGGGTGAATTAGATATCCCTGTGAAATTCTCTAAACAACATAGATAATATCCAACCAACCAAAAAAGAATATGAATATTAGTCACAAGGATAATCCTAAGAATGGGTGCACCCCATGGTGATAGAATTGGCTGAATGAATCTCTTTCCAACATTATCCCTATATAGTTTTTAATTCCTACAAATCAAAACAGGACATATTATATGGTGTATTTAAAAAATCTGAAACACCAGTTATGAGTTCTATTAAAAACTTAACTTCATGATTTGGAGAATGACTCTGACATTGTTGAATAAAAACATCAACAAACTATCATACAATAATCCAATATTTTACTTTGAGTTTCTCCCAAACCATCTAAGATAAACACTCTTTTGGAATAGGAATCAAGACCCATATAATGGATATAATTTCACATATAATATCATATTTATAATCAAACTGATAGAAGAAATAGGTTGGGTTGAAATATCAAATGCGACTTCCCTTACTAGGTAATTAATGTTGGATTTACTTAAAGAAATTCAATCCAAGCCTAAGATAACATCAAATTAAATTAGAGGGTGAATAATGAGATTTTTAGGAACCAAATTTCGGAACATTTTAGTTAAGGAAGAATCAAAGAATTGAGATGTGACCATCATTCTATTTTGGGGTTTCA
The DNA here is from genome assembly GCA_963277665.1 of Viscum album. Lineage (NCBI taxonomy): Eukaryota > Viridiplantae > Streptophyta > Magnoliopsida > Santalales > Viscaceae > Viscum > Viscum album. The sequence continues at coordinate 1,223,327,680 of OY728127.1, read as the reverse complement.
CTGATAATTCATCCTACAATCATTAAGGATATGAAAAAATTCCTGAGAAATTTTACTGATATATAGTAATTCACATAACTATTCTATAAAAGAAAACTTCAGTATTTTATAATATCTATAACCACATAAAATTTATCATTATATATTGAATCCCTTATTAAAATCAAAATGGATGTGATGACCATCAAGAATCTCTGATCAATGTGACCCATTATAAAGAATCACTCATATAGAATCTAAATATCAAAACCATATTTTCACTATATGATACCTTAGGTTTAACCTCGGTCATACATGATAATCATCTATTTAAATCCATTATAATAGTTCATAAGAAATGTGAATTAACCCAATAATATCATCCTAAAATTTCAAACAAGGTGAAAAGTAAAGGCACAGTCACTATGCACTAGAATAGTGGTCAAGATATTCCCAACTAATTTTTTTGATATAAATACCCCTAGAGTATCTATTCCAAAACCAAATCTACTTCTAGTTTCCATATGTAAATTTTTTTTCTAGGAAAACCAAAATAAATTATTATACTATAAAATTGGAAATTCTTCTATATAATGTATTATCCTTTAGTTATCACTAATGTTTTTTCATCCTAGTTTCAAAAGGTAACAACACCTTACTCTAATACCAACTATAATGACCCAAACATTTCATAAATAAATATTACATCTTATTAAATGAATATTAAATACAAAACAATACGATCAATCCCAGAATCATATAGGTTTAGTGTATTCAGAAAATTAGATAGATAGAAAACATGTTCATAAAATATATACATTTTCACCCACTAATTTCTTCATAACTATCACCCTTCATAGATATATCTTACTTAAAACTTATCTTCATAACCCGAAGAAATAAAACATAAGAAGGGGTGAGCTTAGATGCCTAGTAAGGGTAAAAATGGGAGATTGATTCATTAATTAAGCATAACATGAACACGATAATATGATAACAGAAGATTAAATATTTAAATCATTACCCAGAATATCAAAGATCGTTATCTTGAGTCATGTTATAACGCTTGAATGTTTATATGTCATGAATCATAAATGAATCAATGCACGCAAGCCATGAGTGTTTAACATTGGAATATGATATAAGTTCGTGGCATAAACATAATCATATAAAATAATTTCCTAAGTAAAGAATAATTTCTAGTAATAACATATCCTATTGGGTTCACTACCCATTCCATCAATTCCTTAGTCAAGGTTCACTCCCAAGAATATCATAGTATATAGAGTACATTGATGAATTTGGTTCACTTCCCATTCAATTATTTATTATCTCATGAGATATCCTTATTCACCCAATAAATTGAAGGGTTATATAATTTAGATCCAAGGCATCATATAATGAAAATTATATATATGCGTTCCACAAGATCATAAAACATTTATCATAGAATATCACATATAAAGGAAATGTTTTTTTATAAATGATTCCTAATTTAATCATAACAGAACCAATTAAAGGTGTCATCATAATATAATTAAACCATGGGAAAGAAACATGTTTCATTGAATCATCCTTAAATTCTCGTCAACATAATCCATCCAAAGAATAAAATAAATGGTATCATTTTATCATAGATGAAAAATTCTTTTAGAAGACCCTTAGGACATTTCCTAAGAAAAATACCCTTTTTAATTATAAATAAATTATTTTAAAAGTAGAAATTTATGAAATGTTATGGATAATTTTTTTTGAAAAGAAAAATAGAAAATTATACGGTATTTTAAAAATATTTTTGTGGTCATAATGACGAGAAATTTTGTTCTTTCCATGTATATTAAAAAAATATTCCCTTCATTTTTTTGGTAAAATATCAAGGTACATCATTTGGATAATGACTAAAAGATTAATTTTAAACCTTTTTTAAAATAAATATTGGGTAAAGAATTAAAAAAATCATTGTATAAAATAAATATCATTCATGAAAATATTTAAAAAAAATGGACAAGGAAGAAAAATTATTTTTGACAAAAGAGATAACTAAGGTCATTTTTCTATAAAAAATTATTTCAGTATCAATTGAATTCCTAAAGTATGGTAAATAAAATGACTCCATGTAATCTCCATAAATAACTATATTGAAAAAAATTCATGTGATTCCTGAGATATAAGTCCTAAAATTTCACCATTGTAAACATAATCATAAACAATACTGATAAACAAAAAGAATGTAATATCAATTCATTCATATAAGTTTAAATTTCATCGAATGCAGTCCAAACACATATATAATAAAGTTATATTTATTATAATTATATAATAAAGTCATTTACATAATTATAATATCATAAATGACCCACTTATAACAGTTGAACCCCCATTTATTAATAATTCCGTAAGAAAATAATCATTTTAATGCGTTAACTGTTTCATTTTTCATGAGAATCTCAGTTCGGTAGTTATAGTACTTATATTTTGATCATAGTTACATCATATATATAATTTTAATAATGATATAAATAACATATATATTCATTATATATATATATATATATTCATTTATAATTTTAGTAATAAAAAAACAAATTACGTTGTTCATGGAGAGGCTAGGTCGTACGTTCATAGGAAATCTGTTTTCAGTTTTTTAAAAGATGGAATGAAATAATGGTAAATAATTATTCAAAATTAAATAATAATAATTATATTATATATATTATATATATTTATTAAATATATCCTTATTACCATTTATGTAAAGTGGAAATGAAAAATGAATCACATCACTTCATGGAGGTGACTTTTCTTTTGTTTTCATGGGCGATGTCATCATCATCCAATGGATGAGAAGGTAAGAAGAGTGATGATGTGACTATTTTTGTTTTCACTTTTCCACATCATTTTTCACGTTTTATTCTCATTTTTTTATTAAAATAATTCATTTTGTTTAATTTTTTTTATTTTGTTATCTTTTTGTATTAAATTGTAAAAAATAGTGATTTTTTGTGAAATTAGGTGTTTTATTGACCAATTTAGTGTTTTTAAATAATTTTAAAACATATATATTATTCTATTTTTAATTAATGTATTTAAATTATCATTTTCACTTATATTATTTTATTTATTTTATTTTTTAAATTGCTTTATATTTTTTAATGTGACTATTTAATTTAAAATTTTAATGAATTAATTATTGATGTAATTGTTTTTCAAGTTAACAATTCTTAAGATGATTAATTAATTTTTTTTCATTTATAAATTAATTAATTGTTCTGTAACATCATATTACAATTTTTAGGTATTCCAAAACCCCACTTTTGATCATGCTTTGGTTGGTTTTTGTTTGGGGTTGTCTAAGGAGAAGACTTTGGAAAGTTTGAATGTTACTGGGCGGTGCACGGTTGGTGTCTAGTTTTCCTAATCTGGGATCCTTTCTAGAGAAATCCTTGAAAATCAAGGAAGGGGGGTTTTCAATGGGTAGAACATATTTTGGAAAAATGTTTACCCAACTAGGATAAACCTTGAAACTGTTTTAAAAGAGTTACATGACTAGGGCACACAGTTTGGTCTAACCATGCAGCCATGCCAAGCTAACCATGCATACAAGAATTTTAATCTAAAAAATTAATTTCAAATCACCTAAAAACCCCTTTTATGGAACCCGACAGACCTGTATGACCCTTAAACCATTAGGTTTTATGCTCGTTCAGTTTTCACCTGATATAGTATTGAATGAGAAGAAAAGGGTTCAATGGATAAAATTGGGATTTAGATTTGATATTCGCTCTCAGGTATTCTTGTGGAAGATTCCTTATTATGCTAATGTGCTGAATAGAGAGTTGATAGATAAAATTGATATGACTGAGAGGTTTGGGTTATTGGGAGTTTATTTTTCTCCCAATGGTGGTTCAACAAGTTCCATTAAAGGTAATAGGAAACATGATGATTATCCTAGTGGTTCTCAATAGAAGGGTTATTCTATACCTCCAACAGTTCCTGGAAGAAGCCTGTTGATTTTATACCAGTGTGGAAATCCTGGGAATTTTAAGTGGGTTTGTATTGAGGTAGAAAAGGTATATGGTTCTTGTAGATGCTCAGGTCACTTATAGAAATTATACCTTGTCTATTCCAATCCACATAGTGGGATGAGATCATCAACACCATCTAAAACTGTGGGTAAATTAAATTCTATAAGGAAAATGGGGTTCCTACTATAGGATTTTAGAATGAAGCTTCTTCACACCAAGGAAGAGTATCTAGAGGAAGAAGATACATGTTCAACGACCATGATATGTACCATCACTATAGCTTCATGATTAGTGACTATTTTTTTGACACCAGTGAATCTTATTCATTTATTTCAAACTATATTTTTATTCATCTAAATCTTTGTATGAAGATTATATATTATGTAATGGATATTACTACACCACTTGTAATGAAGAGGGATAAGGGTCTCTGTAGTCCAACTTTTCTTTTCTCCCCATTAAATTCCGAGCTTTCTTGGAGTTTTTTGGTTCTCAACATGACACCTCTTGACATCATATTTGGAATGTATTTACTTATTAATAATAAAGCTCTAATTGATTGTCATATATGATGGGTATCCTAAAATTCACCTGATGTGGTCTTCCATATCATTCAATGAGTATTGTACCCAAGGTCAATTAGATCTAGAATATCTTATCCAGAGTTGGGAAAGTAATATTAGAGTTTTCTTTTGATCTATCACAGAAATATTTGAGTGGGGATCTTCCTCCAGTGGTCGTTGAGTTACCTATGTTTTTTATTTCTAATTATGTAGTTTTCCATTGGGAAGGGAGGTAGAATTTTATATTGACATAGTTCCAAGTACTTACATAGTTTTTATAACTTTATACCATGTAGAACCAAGTAAAATGAAAGAGCTAAAGGCTCATTTGGATTATATTTTATATAAATGTTTTATATGCCCAATTGTGTCACCTAGGGTTGCACTGGTTCTCTTTTATAATAATGAAGATGGTTCACCGCACTTCTACATTGAATAACAAAAACTCAATCATGTTATGATAGAGAAAAAGTATTATTTTCCATGGATCAATGATCTTTTTGATCAGTTGAAGGAGGGACATTTATTCACAATGTTTGACCTATGATCTAGTTACCATTAGTTGAGAATAAATGAATCTAACTTTCATAAATCCACATGATGGAGTTGTTATAACCGTTAGGAGTACATTGCAATTCCCTTTGGACTATCTAATTCTCCTTCAGTATTTATAGAATTTATGAATAAGATATTGCATTAGTATCATGACACTATTGAAGTAGTATTTTGGGATGAAATCCTTGTTTACTCTATGTCTGAGGATGTTCATGTAATTTATATGAGAGCAGTTCTGGAATTATTAAGGAATCACTGAATTGATTCCAAGAATTTTAAATGATATTTCTTGATTTGAGAAGTGGAGATCCTGGGAAATTCACTGTAAGAACATGGTACTTCAATTGATCATGAAAAGATGAAGGCTTTTATGACATGGAAATAACTATGAGATGTTTTCAAGATGCAAAGATTCTTGGATCTACCTGGGTATTTTCATTTGTTCTAAGGGACTTCTTAAAGATGGTGTCTCCAATGAATGATCGAAATCAAAATAGAGGAATGTTTTCGTGGGATGAGAAATGTCACAGTTCATTTTATGAGTTGAAATTTATTTTTACTACTACACTGGTATGGACTCTTTCAGAGGACGAGAGTGGATATGTAGTCTTCTGTGATGCATCTTGTTCATCGATGGGATGAGTTCTTATATAAGTTGGTGATGTTGTTGATTATGACTCTCATTATATTTGGCCACATGATAATATCTATCTAACCCATGACCTTGAACTTGGAGCTCTAATGCATGCTCTTAAGAGTTGGTGTAATTACCTTTATAGAGAATGGGTTACTATGTTTTCAAACACAAGAGCATGAGTTATATATTCTTTCAAAAATATTTGAATCTCCACTAGAAGAATTGGGTAGAATATCTTCAATGTTTTGACTTTGAAATCGCCTATACCCCTAGGAAAGGGAATTTCATGACATATGCTCTAATAAGGAAGCATCTAACCCAGGTCTTGAAAGAATAATCAAAAGAGTGGAACTTGATGGATTTGATTCATAGTTCCATGTTAGAGTATGATAATCAAGTGATTAGGTTTTCCTAGGTAGATTTCAGTTGAAATATACTCTTATAAAGATGATTCTTTAGTAAAAATTTCTTAATTATGAATTCCGTATAATTAGAGCCTTTATTTATGGTAGGGATACCATTACAGAGTAGTTGTTCTCCCAAGAGAGCATTCTATGATATCAGAATCACTTTGTTGTGATATTTGTGGTAAGGAAGGTTGTGATGGTGGTTTATTATAACATTAAGTCGGCAGTGTACCCCGGAACCAATAAGATATTCCATGACATGCAACTTTGATTCTAGTTTCCAGGTATGTGATGAGGCGTTAATAAATTTCTCTTTCATTGTTAAATGTGCCAACAATTCAAGGAAGGGCACCAAAATCCTTTAGGATTTCTTTAGCCACATCCAGTGCCTACTTAGAAGTAGGATGAGATCTCAATGGACTTTGTGGTTTGTCCTTCACTATAATTCCCTGACTCCAACAGCCTAGAGCTGAAGCATTATTTTATTACATTGGCATGATTACAAGAAATCAAATCCTGAAAGACTGATCTGTTTGGTAACCTTGTAAAATCTAGATATAAACATAAGTTTTACATTACATCTTGAAATGAAAAACAACATAGTATATTTTTTCTAAACACTCATATAACATAGACTATCCATGTGGGCCTGTCATAATATACATCTTTTCATCTTGGAAAAAAATGAAACATAAGAAAGGGGTAATCTTAGATTCTCATTAATGGTAAAAAAATAGAAGAAGCTATCATAAATAAGCATAAAATTTCAAGGTAGGGTATAAAACTGCAACACACGTGTTTTACATATAATATTGAGCATAATATAGCAAGAATTAATCAAATAATTCCATTTAAACTTTCACATGGATATTCTACAGGTTGAATAATCAAATTATTACAATTAAGTAATCTCATAATGAGGGAATGCATAATTCCAGACATCATAACCATATCGTCAAGGTATCATGCAAAGACCATACATAAGTGGGTAAGAAGTTATTCAAAACCCAAACTAGTTTGTCTCATGATATCTACCGATGCATCGAGAGGATTTAATTAACTGGTCCCAAATAAATTTGGATTTCATTAAGCAGTCCTTAACTTGTCACATAAAAATTCTTTTTCATTCCACATATGTAAAGGATCAAACATAACCAACATAAAAATTTATATTAAAACGAGTATAAAAAATGTTAAGACTTTAACCATAAACCAAGAATGGTATCAAAATAAATCATCCATCGTCAGACATATCATAATATGTTCAATACAATATGTAATATTTTTTTATCATAAATCAAACTCAATTAAGCATAAAATTCAATAAAGGATGTAAAAATTGATGAAAAGAATCTAATAAAACAATTAAAACTCATTGAGAGAAATATTCTTTTTTTAGTTTGAAAAACTCTTGCAATTATAAAAGAAGACAACTATTTTTTAAAAAAACCATGTAATATTATAAAGGATGATTTAAAACATTAATCTGTAATTATGGTGGAAATATCCACTTATGCTGCATAAGTTAAAAAACATTATTCCTTTAATTTGTTGAAATGGGCCATAAAGTACCTTGTTTATAAGACAAGAGAAGGATTCCTTTCAAAATGTCATATAAAAAGTCAAACATGGGTAAACATGAATTTAAAAAATTGTTGATAATATCATGAAAAATATTTCTAAAAAACATGGACATTGATGAAAAATGTGTCTCAGTAGATACTAACATATAAACAACTTTAGATAATAATGAGATTGGAAAATTGGCCCTTACCTTGTAATTTCCACTAGTCGAGGCTATATTAACCTTTTTTGTATTGGTTAAAGCACATTAATAAATTTTACTAGGATTATATACATATTTATTATATCATATATCATCCTCATATATCATTTTTTAAATAATATTTCAGCAATACAATTTTTTTGGTGTCAACTAATCCATTTTCTTATGCATGTTTTGTTCTATAAGTCATGTTTCCTATGTATAAGATATATTTAATTCATATCTAGAATAATATTAAGTTCCAAAATATTATATTTACTCATATTAAATTTTTTTATAATCATTCAGGAATGGTTAACGTAGAGAATTAATCACATCACGTTGTGGAGATGGTAGACTGTATGTACGCACAAGCGACTGTATCATTTCCCTAATGTTTAAATGGTATGGAATTGGATTTTGTATTAATTATAAAGAGTAAATACCATGTCATATTCCATATTTATATCCATTATAATCATCATTATACCCATTCAAAAAGTAGTGTTGAATAAAAAATGACACCATGATGTGGAGACGATAAGTTGTATATACGTATACATTTTGATATTGTTATTCATAGGATGGATAAAAAGAGAATATCATTGTACCATAATCATAATAAAATAAAATTGTATATATTATACCAGATTTATTACTTTGGTATGAAAAAAATATAGGAAGAAGAAGAAAATAACCTTGAATGTGTTGATAAAACAATTACTTATTCTTTGGGTAAATCCTTTTGATTTGAAAAAAATGACTCTATATGTTGGATTTCTACAGAAATTATGGAATCTAAGATGAAGTGATGGAAGTTGGGAGGTGATTTGGGTAGTTTTTGGCAGAGCTAAATGGATTTATATGTGCGAAAAAATGATAAGGATAGGTTCCCTTTTATAAGTGAGGGGAGGGCCACTTTTGGAAACTTGTAAACTATTAATTTATTATAAATTTATTTTCAATATAAAATATCTCCAAAGAGAGTAATTTAAATTTTTATATGAGGATGGGTCTAATTCATCTCAAAAAATGATTTTAGACAAGTTTAGGTCACAAAAGTAACCTTATATGTTTTCTTTAACCCTTAGTTAAATAGTTTAACTCTTACCATGACTATTTATGTTTTTACACTAAAGGGTTAATATAGTTTCTAAAAATGGCTGAAAACCCCAATTGTATCATTTATTAAATATTTAACACTATCTAAGTTAGTGGGACAAAGCATTTATTTTTATTACTTTTATATCATTTAATATAATTGTATTTATTTTGAAATCTCATTTTTGTCAATTTTGAAACTATTTAATACATGATTTTGTTTAAAGTCATAACAACTTGATTATATAGAAAGAAAAACATTAACTCACCCCTAAAATTTCAATATGATCTAAAAATTTCATGGATGGCATCAAATATTTAAAATTATATTTATTGTAATTCTATTAATATCATTCAATTAATTATTCCTTTAATAAATAAACTACTACATCATCATTGTGTCACCATTTAATTTAATTATTTATTTCCTAAAAATATAAATAAATTACAATGATTTTGATAATCATTTATGTTTATGAATACTATTTATTGTCGACCGTATAACTTATATAGCCTCATATTAAAATTTGAATATGACATTTTTAACTCATCTTTAAATAAAATAACATAAATATCCAAATCTTAGTCATGTTCAATAAAAAAGATGACATATTCGACCTAAGGTTGATTTTGGTATGAAAAAACTCATAAAATATATTTAAGACAAGTTATAGGGTGATTTTATAATAATTTAATAATATTTTTTCTTTCAATTACCCTATTTACCTTTAACCGTGGTAAATAAAATTGAAAAGTTACTATTACAAAAAATTATTTTGATCATATTAGACCATATTTTTCAAACAAATTACAACTATTTACGTCCAATTTTCAAAAATAAATTTAGATAATTTGTAAAATTATGTTTAATTCTAATGTGGTGAGAGGGCAGGTAAAAGATATGTTTAAATGTTCAACAAATTTTTAAATCTAATTATATTATAAAAATGATTCCAATAAACCAAATTGGGTAAATATGTGTATTATTTATCAATTTTTTACTTTAACAAAATTTTAAAATAAAATAATTATTTAATTGAAAAATAAGGTTTTGATACAATAATGTAATATTTTTCACTATTCATAAAAAATTGATACTTTTCAGAAAATTACCAAAATTTTACCATAAGGTAATTTTGATATTATAAATTAAAAAATGATTACTATTTTTGGAAAATAAAATATTTAAATTTCATAATGTGATTAATACTATTCATAACTGCCTTTTGAAAGGGTAGTTTGATAGGTCATGGTGTGCTTGAACTCGGTTTTTTGTGCATCGCAAGATATTGAATTATTTAAAATCGAGTGTACCGTGGAATCTTGGAGTGTCACATTCTTCCCTTATTCAAATAATTTTTTCTCAAAATTTCTAGAATATCACTTCTAAAAAAGAATCAGTTGGCTCTTCATCACATGTTCTTATGGTACCCTCATCCCCTCTTCCATTTTATGGTTTCTCAAAACAACCTTTATGAATCAAGTTGTCCGATTCCTCAAAACCTGATTTTTTGTTTTAAGAATATTTATAGGATCTTCATAAAATGATAGATTAGGTTTTAGTTCTACTTATTCATAAGCGAGAACATGTGTTGGGTCTAGCATTTATTTCCTTAATAGTGATACATGGGAGACATCGTGAACTTTGTGAGACTTGGTGGAATTGACAAATGGTAATTTATAACACCAATTAATTCCAAAATTTCAAAATATCTGATTTACCTTTGGCTTAGTTTCTATTTATTTATGAATCTTATAACACCCTTTAATGAAGGTACCTTCAAGAAAACCTGATCTCTAACTTGAAATTCAAAATCCTTCCTTCAGTTATCAGTAAATCTAATTTTTCTAATTTTAGATGCTTTGATATGGGTTAGAATAGCCTTCACCTTTTCCATTGTTTTCTCTACATGTTTTTGGCCTATGAGTTTTATTTCACCAACATCAACCCAACAAGTTGGTGTATGTCATCTCTTTTTATATAATTTTTAATATGTTGCCATATGAATACTTAAATGGAAGATTTTGTTATATGAAAATTATACTAGAGGTAAATAATGATCCCACATAACTTTAAAGTCATGTGGGATAGATCACAACATGCATTCTAATATCTGAATAGTCTGTTCTGATTTTCCATCAGTTTGAGGGTGGTAGGTAGTACTCAAAAAATGTTTAGTGTCTATGTCATTCTAAATACTTTTCTATAATTTTTATGTAATGTAGGGATCACAATATGAAATTATTTATAGGGGTACACCATCAAGTCTTACAGATTTATTAATGTTGCTAACCATTCTAGTGGTAAATCTCCCCTTATATCATGAATATGTGCTAATTTGGTAAGACGATCAATAATAACCTATATCACGTCATTTTTTCTTGGAGTATTTGGTTCCCCCATGAAAAATTCTATTGTAATATCCTCCCAATTCAACACAGGTATAGGAAGAGGATGCAAGCCTCCTCTAGGATGTTGTCTTTCTACATTCACCTGTTGAAAAACAAAAAATATTGACACATAATTAGGAATCTACCTCTTCATATTATCCCCTAGAAATGTTCCTTCAAATCTATATATGTCTTAGTGCTACCTGGGTGTATATAAAAATTGTAGCTATTGGAATTATCCAATAATTCCCTTTTTAGCTCAGGGATATAGGGAACAAAATAATCTCCCCAAATTAAAAAATGCCATCTTCATATATGAATTCAATCAATCACCCATCATTCACAACATTTATTTTCTTTTGAAAATCCTCATCATATGTCTACGAACTTTTTATCCATTCCAATAAATATGGTTTCAAAACCATTTGAAAATGTTGTGATGTTTCAACATCCATGATAATTCCGATATCTATTTTTACTAGATCCATGAACATATAATCCTTCTCAACTCTCATCTTTTTTATAAATCCATGGTCCATTATACACAAATCATCCACTACCTTATTTTCATTCCCTATGTGTTACTGTATTGTGCAATCATAATACATGACTAGCTCAAGCCATCAAATTAGTCTCATGTTGAGTTCTATCTATGAGAAAATATATTTTAAACTCTTGTGATCAGTCTATATCTCACCCGTATCATTAGAGATAAGATTAATGAAGATAACACAAGATCATGGGATTAATGGTTTTGTTTTTGAAGGTTTAAATACTTTGTTGTATAAGTAATAATAAGATCATTTTGCAAAAGGACACAACCATCTCTTTTCCTTGATGCATTACCATAAATAAAAAACCCATCATTCTTATATGGTAATGAAAAGATAGAACCATTGACTAATATTTTAATAAATTCCAATGTTTTTTTCACACTCTATTGTTCAAATGAAATTAACCACTTTATGTGCGATTTTGGTTAATGGGTTTGCCAATCTAGAAAAATTAGAGATGAAATACAAATAGTAACCTACTAAACAAATAAAACTGCATACCTCTGGTATACTCATCAGTGATAGAAATTATTTTATTACATATGTTTTTCTCGATGAACAGAGATTCAATACATATAGAAAATATGGCCAAGAAAAGAACTTTCCTGAAGCCATAATTGACACTTGAAAAATTTTCCACAAAATTAATACCTTCTGAGAGTCTAAAAAATGATTCTCATATAATTCTCACGGTCTTCATAGATTTTATAATATATCATAATATCATCAAAAAATACCATAAAACTATCATCAAGATATTCCTTGAGCACTCTGTTATTGAGGTTTATAAAAACTGAGGGTGCATTTGTTAATCCAAATGTCATTACATTAAATTTGTAATGACCATACCTCTTTCGAAAAGCGATCTTAAGAATGTCTTCCTTTTTCACTCATAATTGATGATATATATAACAAAGATCAATCTCCAAAAATAATTGAGCTTCATGAATTTAATCAAATAAATCATCAATGTGAGGTAGATGATATTGGTTGGTTATTATAATAGCATTGATTTCTCGATATTCAATACACAGTCTGATGATTCCTTCTTTCTTCTTGACAAAGAGAACTTGTGCTCCCCATGGTGAAAAAGTAGGTTGAATAAATCCCTTTTTACCTAACTCTTCAAGTTCTCTATTCAAATCCACTAATTATACTTTATCCATTCTATAGGGAGTCTTTGATATTGGTCTTGCATTAGGTATTAAATCAATAGAAAACTCAACTTCATGCTCTTGGGGTTGTCGACGTAAATATTCAAAAAAACATCAATGTATTACTTTATAATAAGTACATTCTCAATTTGATTATTACCTTATTTATCAGTATATGTCATTTTATATTCCTACCCATGAATCTTATTCAGTAAAGCTAATGGGTGGGGATTTTTATAAGAATAAGGTGATAAAATGTTTTCTTTATAGATAAGGTATTATCCTTCTTCCTCACCAATCATAACTTCCTTTTTTTTGCAATAAATTTTGGCATCATATTTTTAAATGCAATCCATAAAAAGGATTATATTAAAATCAAACATAGGTATGATAAAAAAATTAAAAATTATGGAATGTTTATATTATATAATAGGAATTTCTAGACACATATTTGTTGCGATAAGGTTTCCACTAGTAGTTTTTTATAAAAACTCCCTTATCATATTGAATTGGAAATATATAATTTTTAAAGAAAACTAGGAAGACATAAATAAATGTGATGATCTAGAATCAATTAAAACATTATATAAATTTTAAGGGAAAAATAAATTACATACCACCACATCATTATGAACTTCAACCACAGTAGTTGTTATCACATAAGAATAGTGTTTTCCCCTTTCAATTTTTTGGGGAATGTTTCCTTGACTCTTAGGATAATCATTTTCCTAATGTTCCATTTCATTAAAATTGTACCATTGATCATTGATGGCTTTTCCCCCCCTTTAAATAATGATATTGGTGGTACATTTATCCACACTAGTAAAAAAACTCTCATTCCCTTTAGGGAAGTACTAGGGTGTCTCTTCCCACAGTTACTGTAGGGTAGAATATAAAATTTCACCTGATTCCCATTACTTTTTTTTCTAGGGTGTTCAATGGAACTATCATTCACCTTGTTTCCATTAAATTAATAAGACATAGAGAATTCATTTTCTATCATGATTTCCCATGATAATATATCTTCATATGATGAGAATGATTATGAGACTAGTTCCCATTAGAAGAATGGTTTTAACCCATAAAATAATCAATCAATCTTACTTATTGGGTCATGTATGTATTGTACATATTTCTGTTCTATTATTGTGATGTTAGATTCATAAATTTCATCCCAATTCTCCTTTTTCCTAAGATTAAGAAATTTCTTTTCCACATCCATTCTTTGTTCTCGAGGAAAATATTTTTTCTAGTAAAAGTTATTTAAATTATCCTGATTCTATGTTTTATATTTCATCATCCTCTTTATTGTTTGGAATCAATGACCACTAATTTTCTGCACCTCTTGAGAGATGATAATCTACCATGCCAACTTTTTCCCTTTCGTTACACCCCAAATAATGAAATATATCTCTAAGGAACTTATCCATTACTAAGCTAAAAATGGATTTGTAGTCTCATTGAACATTGGAGGATGTTTTCCCATGAATCAATCTAACATTGATCCTCTACATTGTGGATTAGGGTGCTCCATACGGGTAACGTTATTATTCATAACCAGAGTCAGCTATCCTAGTATGATTATAAGATATTAAATACTAGTTGTATCACAAACTCCACTAAAATTATCTTTCATAAGAGGTAAATAACTATATGGATTACATGAATTGAGACATTTTCCATTCCTTTTACTAGTATCCATTTCTAAACATTTTCATACACTAGATTAGGTTATGAATTACAATGAATAATATAAAACTAGTAAAATAGTTAACATAAATTGAAAATTTAAGAATATAAAATCTCATTATCATAAAAATGGTTTCTTTGGGGACATATTTAAATATAAATCCTTCATAATGGTTTGAAAATAAAATGTTAATTATTCGATACATATCCCCCAAGAGTGTCAAACTAGGTGCATAGTAAGGCATGTTGTCTTGTATCAGGTTACCTCATGTTAGGCCCAAAAAACCTTATTGGAGTTGTTACACACATGTACATCTATTCTAGAACCACATCTACTTATAGTATCCAGAAATTGATTTATTTCATGAAAGACCCACATAATCTCTACATTACCCAAAAATTTATGAAGTTATTCTATACATACCCTTAAAGTCTATCTTCAGGTAATGTTCCAGGATTAATGTTTTTTCTAAATATAGTTTCAAAGGTTATTAATTAAATTCCTCTAATACCAACTATAACAACCCAACCCCAGAATCCCATATTCGGTGAATTATTTTATTACTTTGGCATGATAACAAAAAATAAAATCATGAGGGACCAATCATTTTTGTATCCTTGAAAAAACTAGATAAAACATAATTTTTAACATTACATATTTAAATAAAAAACAATACAATGTATCCTTTTTAAAACACTCATATCCATTAGAATATACCTGCAGGTCAGTCATAATATGCCTCTTTGCATCGTGGAAAAATAAAAAATAAGAAAGGGGTGAGCCCAGATACTCAATATTGTTAAACAAAATAATATATGCCATCATAAATAAGCATAAACTTTTATGAAATGGTATAAAACAGAAAAACAAGATATTTAAAAAAAATATTGAGCATAATATGGTAAGAATTAATCAAATAATTCCATTTAAACTTTCACATGGATATTCTAATAGTTGAGTAATCATATGTATTTTCATTATCTAATATCATAATTAGGAACATCATAACCATATCATCAAGGACTCATGCCAAGACTATACATAAGAAGGTAAGACATTAGTCAAAACCCAAACAAGTTTATCTCATGCGAACTACCAATGCATCGATGGGCTTTCAGTAACTAATCCCCAACCCATAGAGTTTTCATTATGCTGTCCGATAACTGTCACTTACTTTATCCAATTAATTCCTCATAAAAAAGTGCAAAACATAACTAACATAAAAATTCATATTAAAACTAACATACATAATGTTAATACTTTAACCATAAACCATGAATGGTATCAAAATAGAATATCTATAAGAAAACATATCATAATCACTTCAACACAATATGTAAGATTGTATCATAATAAATCAACCTCAATTAATCATATAATTCAATAAAGGATTTTAATTTAGATGAAAATAATCTAATAAAATCATTAGAACACATTGATAGAAATATCCATTTTTTTACTTTGAAAAAGTCACACAATTATAAAAGAAATAATTAAAATTAAAAATATCCATGTTATATTGTAAAGGAAAATTCAAAATGTTATGGTTTTATGAGGACATAAATAGCCGCTCGTTCCTTATAATTTAATTTTTTTCTTAATTTATCAAAAATGGTTATAAGGTAAAGCGTTTCGAAAAATATGGAAATAGTCCTCTACTTTTTTTATAAAAATTAAAACATGGGTAAAAATGATGTTAACTAACTATCCATTCCATTTTTAAGTACATTTCTAAAAAACATGGACATGGATGATAAATATTTCCCAACATATACTTACGTATAAATAACCTCAGATAGTAATGAGATAGCTAAATTAACCCTTAACTTGTACTTTCCATTATTATAGGGTGTCTTAATCTCATTTATAATGGTTAGATCATGTTATTAAATTATACAAGGACCATATTAGTATTTATGATATCATATATGATCATCTTATATAATTTTTAATAATGTTTTAATATTACCATTGATTCGAGTGTTAACAGCTTCATTTTCCAATGCATGTTTTGTGGTGTAAGTCATATTTCATATGCATAAGATATATTTAGCTTATATCCAGAATGATATTAATTTCATTAATATTATATTTACTCATATTATAAATTTTATAATCATTCTTGAATGGTTAATGTGGATAAATAATCTCGTCGCATTGTGGAGACGGTAGGCCGTAAATACGAACGAGTGACGATATCATCCACTTAATGCTTAAATGGTATGAAATTGTATGGTATAATAATTATACAGAATATTTATCATGTAATATTAATTATTTATATCTATTATACTCATTATTATATCCATCCAAAAATTAGTGTTGAATAAAAAATTACACCATGGCGTGAAGAAGGTAAGCCGTGTGTATGCATGCATGATGATATTCTTATTCTTATGATGGATAAAAAAACAATATGGTTGTTCCATATTCATAATAAAATATCAGTATATCTATGATACTAGAGTTTATAATTTGGTATGAAAACAAATTAAAAAGATTATGTATAATAAGAAATTTGTTTTTTAAATTTTTGATAAAAGAATTACCTCTTCTTCGGGTGTTTCCTTTGGATTTGAAAAAAATGAATCCTTAGGTTGGATTTCTTCCAAAATTATGGACTCTAGGATGGTGTAATGGAAGTTATAAGGATAAGTGGATAGGTTTTGTCCAATAAAATGTGATTTAAAGGTTTGAATAAAAGATAAGTAGAGGTTCCCTTTTATAAGATAGTGGATGAGCACTTTTGGAAACTCCAAAACTATTAATTTATTATAAATATATTTTCTATTTCAAATATCTCCAAAGTGAGTAAACTAAAATTTAAGATGATGATGAGTTGAAATACTCTGATCCAATGATTTTTACACTTGTTTATGTCACATAATGAACCTCATATATTATCTTTAACCCTTAGTTAAACAATTTAACTTTCATCGGGACAAATTCTCTTTTTACTCTATATGATTATTATAATTACTATAAAATGAAAAAAGAACCAAAATTAGACCATTTATGACATATTTAACACTATAAATTTTAGTTAGATTAACTGTAGATGCGTATTAGTTTTATATCATTTAATAAATTAGTTTTTCTTAAATCTCATTTATGTCAATTTTGACACTATTTAATATATGATTTTGTTTAATGTAATAAAAACTTTATTCATTAAATAAAACAATATTAAATCATCCAAAAAAATTTATTTTCATCCATGAATTTATTGTATGGAAATAAATATTTCATATTATATTCATTTTAACATTATTAATATATTTTAATTGATTCTTCCTTTAATAAATCAATTACTACACCATCATTGTGTCACAATTTAATTAATTTATTTATAAACTAAAATAATTAATAAATTAAAATTACATAGGTAAAAAATTTATCTTTATAAATACTATTTATAGTTGACCATATCACATATATAACCTCATATTAAAAATTATATTATTGTTAAATTTGAATGTGACATTTTTAACTCTTCCTTAAATAAAATATAATAAATGTCTAAATCTGACTCAACTAGCTTAAAAAGAATCTTATTTTTGACATAAGGTTCATTTGGGTCTAAAAACACTTATCAAATAAAATTAGTAAATGTGATTGGGTAATATTATAACAATATTATATTATTTATAACTTTAATTACCTTATTTACCTTTAATCATGGTAAATAATATTCAAAAGTTTCTAATCACCAAAAAATATTTTGATCCCTTTATACCAAATTTTTCATACTGATTATCACCATGTAAGTAAATTTTTTGAAATTCAATTCGCAGAAGAGGTAAATTTATATTTAATGCTAATGTAGTGAGAAGGCGAGTAAAAAGGCATTTAAATGTTCAGTATATTTATATATCTAATTATTTTATAAAAATTATTGTAATGAACTAAATGGTTTTAATAGGTTTATTATTTACCTATTGTAACATTAAAAGAAATTTATAATAAAATAAATATTTAAATGAAAAAATTTGGTTTTAAACCACAATGCAGTATTTTTCACTATTAATCAAAAATTGAAAGATTTTAAGAAACTACCAAATTTTCCCATTAAGATAATTTTGATATTTAGAATTCAAAAAATGGAGAGTATTTTGAAGTATAAAATTTGTGAATTTTATAATGTTATTACTATTCATAACTCTTTTTCTAAATGGCCAGTTTGATAGGCCATGGTGTGCTCGAACTCGGTGTTGGGTGCATCCCAAGATATTTAATTATTTAAAAAGAAGAATATGATGGAAGCTTGGGGAATTACAGTCACACACCCAGAGAAATAAAACTGTGATATGGGTTGTGATTGACATGATGTCCAATTCAACTCAATTTATACCCATTCGTGATACAAACAATATGAGGAGTTTGGAAATCTATATGTGAAATAAATGGTTTGGTTTAATGGAGTTCCGTATTCAATAGTATCTAATTGTCATTACAGAGTGTTGTAATTTTTAGTTAGTGACCTGGTGATCTTGAATGTTCACCCAGTTTGGGTCATCGATGACTTGGAAGGCAAGGGAAACATACACGTCATTTTGTGGGACCTTATGAGGTTGTTAATAAGGTGTGAAAATTTGTTGTTGTTTACAACTTATAGCACAAATAATGTCAATTCATAATGGGTTCCACATATCTCAACTCTTAAAGGATGTATCTGATCCCTCTCACATTCTAAGCTAGTGTTATATTTAGGTTTAACCTGATTTATTTGTTTATTAATTTTCAATCTGGATAGTTGATCTTGAATCCAAGGTTCTTCCTGGAAGTATGATACCTTTGGTTGGAGTAAAATGGAAACACAGCTCTGATTTTTATAAAACAAAGAATAGGTTAGAACTGATGGGAGACCAGTGGCCACATATTTTTGGCATGGAAGCATTATAGTAGGATTTATAGGGACAAAATGCATCTATGGTGGGGAGTTTGTGACATCCTATTACATTTTTCAGGTATTTGGAAACCATAATTTTGATCATTATTTTGTTGGGATTTGTTTTTGGTAGTTTTGGGAATAAAATTTGGAAAATTTTAATGTTTTTGGGTTGTGCAGGGTTGGTATACAATTTTCCCAAACCATGTGCCCTACTAGAGGAAACCCTGAAAACTAAGGCAAGTAAGGTTTTCACGAGTGGAGAATGGTTTGGAAAACTATGTTACCACCTAGGAGAAACCATGAAACTAATTAAGATGGTGTCTCAAAACTAGGTAACACGACCTGATCTAACTGTGTGGCTCTACCTAGCTAATTGTGCGTACATGATTTTTAATCGCAAAAATTATTTTCAAAAGAGCTGAAACCCTTGTTTAATGTACCTGATGGATGTGTATGACCCCAAAGTGATTTATCATTTCAAGAGCGCTATCATGAATAGTTTTTGACGCCTCAGAACTCTCCCAAAATAAGATCAAATCTTGGAGAACAACATTCGATATTCTCACAGTTAGATTCCCCTTTCAGTTCTCTGTCTCCCACTCTCTCCTCTTTTCTTCATAGGGATTCATAGATATCCTTATTGACTGGAGAATCTAATACCATATTTTTTTTATATTTGATCTTGGTGTGTTTACCAGATCCCGTTGTCACCATTCTTCATTGGAAAATCCCAATTTGGGACTGGAGTTTCGAAATCCCATGATCCTGAGGTAGGTAGTTCTATTTTGATTGGCCAGTTTAATTAACCATAAACTACTTGATTTGATTAAATATAACTCAATTTAATGTGAGGTAATTTATTTTTATGAAATTTAATTTTATTTAAAACAATTATATTGAATTTTTGGATTTGGATTTGAAATTGGGTTTTGGCATAGATTTGCAGAAAACCCCAATTCTAATGAATTGGGGTGTGTTTTTGAAATAGACGGAATTTGTTTAAATTAAATTGTCGAATTTAATTATGAAATATGAATTGAAAAATTTCATTGTGAATTGATATCAAAATATTATGTATGAAAAATTAATTAAAATGGTTTTGATATAAACCTATTGGTTTTATCTTGGGGAAACCAAATTTTTTGATTAAAACCAATGTATTGGTTTTTAAAAAGAAGTTGGCATTTTTGAAATGGATAATGGGATGAATTTTAATTTAAGGTTTCTTAAATTTAATTTCCCTACATTTATTGTACTAGAGAACATGAATCGTATGAAAATAATGATTTTTAGGGACAAAAATGCTAGGATAAGAATGCCCCAGCACCAGATTAATGCTTTACAACTCTAACAAAAATAGTTTGTCACATTTTATTACTCAAAAATATGTCAATGAGTCCTATTTTATCGGTTTCCTGGGACATGTGTAAACATTTACATTATCATTTTGCAAGTGCACGAGGATCCCGTAACCTAGATCTATCATACTTCTTGACAAATGACCATGTTTCTCACCTTTCTATATATGATATATGAATCTGTGTTAATGTTTCTGAACTGTTTTACATGCCTTTTAGATTAATGTAAAATATTTTTTATAAAATTTTTATTAATACATTCATTTAATGTATTTCCATAATTTTAAATGTAAATTTTAATTTGTTTAAATATGATTTGGTAATTCAATATTTTTTTATTTTAAAATTGAAATCTATTTATTTGTTTAATTAAATTTTGGAATATTTTATGGAATCCTTGGTGAGACCCTATTGGGTTCTTAGATCCCACCCTACCCATGCCTTAGAGTGTTTGGAGATTATCTACTTCTAGATTCGAGCAGGTGAAAAGAACCATATCAAGGTTTTCCTAGATCTTGACCATTGGTCTTGGAGAGTTGAGTACGCCGAGACATGGGTTGTTTTGTCAGTGTTTATGATACTTTTATATAGTAACTTGGGTTATTTTTACCAATTTTACTTATGGTAAACATCTTCCTTGAGAGTTTCTCTGGTATGAATACTATATTTGTTATATATCTTAAAAAAAGTATGTGGAAAATTCGTTCCCACTTTAATTTTACTTGATGAAAGGTGCTAGTCATAACCCCATGGGGACTGAGAACACCCCTCATGCTATGTTAGTTTCGAATTAGTTATCAGGTTACTAGGGTTCCCAATTAGGTTTGTGACACACTCTTTTTTATTTTTAATTAATATAAAAATTTAATTTAATTATTATTTTAATTTTCTATAAAATAACTTCAGATTGTTTATATTTTTTATTTAATTTTTTTAGTACAATTAACTTTAAAAATAATAATTTCAATTTATTTATGATACTCTTTTATTTAATTTTTTCACTAAAATTATTTTTATCTTGAATTTTTGTTTTTTTATGTGATAGTGTTGCTTCACGCATCGCTAGTTTCCCCTGTCGTTACCCTTGTTTCATCCAATGATGAATCAAAATAGTGATTGGACATTTTCGCCAACATATGCCCCGAATGGTGACAATATTGAGTGACTACAAGCCCTATCCCCTTTCTTCCTCCACCCACCATTGTCTATTAATGGTTACTCCATTGCACCCATTGTTGTTTGCCCACCTATGACCACCAACAATGACTCCTCTTAACCCACACCTTCTTCCACTGATCTTTACCCATCATAAGACCAACGATCCACTAGAGAGAGTCACTATTCTCCACTACAAAGTGCTATATCTACCCATATCCAACCTTAGAAACCACCAAAACCTGTCTCCAATGAAATCTTCCCGAGTCACCAACACTACATCAACCCAATAAAGATAAATCCGAACCTCCACCAGCTTGACCCTCCATCACCCACCACCACCCCGAGAAGGAAAAAAATAAAAACAAAAAAAATCACAATACCATATTTAAAAAAAATCACCTGTGGTAGTCAATAAACCATTCAACTACTGCCACATGGTCGAAGAAGAAGAAAAAAATACAATTTATCAGTTTTTATAACCAAAAGCCTAAC
This sequence comes from Viscum album, assembly GCA_963277665.1. Classification (NCBI taxonomy): domain Eukaryota; kingdom Viridiplantae; phylum Streptophyta; class Magnoliopsida; order Santalales; family Viscaceae; genus Viscum; species Viscum album. Next base: position 1,223,304,960 of record OY728127.1, on the reverse strand, counting down.
CCACCAAATGAGATTCCAAATATTCTTGAGCTGCTCAAGCTATTTCCTCCCCATCCAAAGCAACCACTCCATTGGTCTGAAATAAATATTGAGTCACCCCATCCCCTTGAAATTGAACCAACCTCTATTATCCCTATGGATATAATGAGAAAGACCGCCGATGACCAAATCTATAGAATCCTCACAATAGATCATTCATTAAATGTCGAGCCACTAGAAACCAATGGTACTGTCCTACCCCTACCTCAAAACCCATAGGGTTCCACCAGAAGAATCCCCCTTCACTACACATTACTATGTCCAACCCCACCTTCACATCACACCTGACTTCTCTATAAAGCCTACCCCTTCCTCTCCTTCTTCAACAACTCGAACACCACCTCTTCCTCTCCTATTTTTTATTTTTTAATTATAATTATATTATAATATATAATAATAATAACTTATTTAAAATTAAATGTCATTACTATAATTTAATAATAATAATATATAAGAAAATTTAAATAGATTTGTAATAATAAGTGCATCTATTTATTAATTCTATTAATGATGTACATTTTTTTATAATTTTATAAGTAATTAGTTATATTTATTTATCTAATAATATTAATAGTAATAATAGGTATATTTGAATAATAATACATATTTTTAGTAGTTTTATAGTTATAATAACTTATATATATGTATATAATTCTGTATTATATTTGTTTTATTTTTATTAAGTTTTTTTTTATATTTTATGTTTTAATAAATAAAAAAGTACATTTACATATTTAATTATGTATGATTTTTTTAATTATGTTTTATTTATTTATTTTTAATTGTACAGTTGTTTCTATCGTCTTTTCACTACTTTTTCCTAATTATCATTTTTTGATTGAATTAGGGGATCTTAGGGGATTCTGATGAGGGTTAGAATAATCAAAAAGTAGTTTGAGACTTGGGACATCCCTTATATTCAAGAACTATCTAGCAAGAGAAGATTATAACTTCATCCATTGATTCCCCTAGGTCTATTCAAGAGAATTCCAGAGGATAAGATAACCTTCATGGAGTGGGATAAGAGATCCATACCACACCATTTACAATTCAGGCATCTGGAAGAAAAAAATATCAGACATTCGAAGTCCTTGATATTATGAATGGAGAGGGAGAACAAACTTCTCTTAATTTTAATCTGTTTTTTTTCACCTTATTTAAACAAAAACATATTCATTGCTAAACATTTTAATATTTTCAATTTTATATTGATTCATTGATAATCTATTTGTGGGGAATAAACTGATATCGTTATTCGATTTCCCCTATTCATGAATTCTTCTTCAACTAGATTCTTCTCTCCCTCTCACTCCAAATAGTCATTCAATTAAAAAAATCAACTATAAGTAAAATGTGAAGTTGATTGGATTTAAATTGAAACTTTTTTTATACTTAGTATTCCACTAAAAGGTTAATCAAGCTCAGGAGGTAGAGGCTCACTAAGTTCAACTATAATTTTAAACTTAGTTTTTTTTTGAGTTTTTCTTACTTAGTGACTGTAAGGTCTCCACATTTGATAAGCTGTAGAGGTCAACCTATAATAGTTTGACCTGATGAAAAATCTGCTCATCCTCATTCTATCAAGTCAAAAATTTTAAATTATAATTTATAAACAAGTAAAAACAATATTAAAATTGTCCAACTGATTTCCAAATTCTTGTCAATTAATTTTTTTTTATTTTCCTTTATTTAATCCTCTATTTATTTATTTTCTTCACACACATTCACTTCCATACTCACAGTCAATATTCATTTTACTCACATATACACCATTATCCACTCTTTCTTCTTTGTTTTTTTTTCTCACTATGGCACAATCATTCCTTCCCTGTGGTTTGACCCCTTACCATAGTACTTGTACTAGAATGAATTTGGATTTATAAATATTAAAAAAATTCAATCCCAATGACCTCAAAGTAAAATTTTGGATCTATTTAATGGGATGGTGTGAACAACTAGAGAAAAAAACATAAAAAAATTTGACAAAATAAAAAACAAATAAAAATATAAAAAAACAATAAATCACAAAAAAATAGTAATACAAAAGATGAAAAAATTACGTAATTTTTTTAATAAATATATATGAACCTACTATATAGACACTATGTATAATCCTGATACCATAGGGCCTATAATTTCTAAAATTGATAATAACATCAGATATTTGACATAGAAAAACAAGGAAAAAAATTGTAGAAAATAGAGAAGATTATAATAAAAACATGAACAATCTACCACCTTGAAATTTGAACCCACTTGGTAATCAAATGATTGAGAGGCACAACCTGAGAAAATTATTATTCCATGCTATTTCTAGAAACCCTTCCTAAATTATAATATCACCTAAGTCAAGAAATTATGAAACAAAAATGTAAATGTTGTCCCAGCTACTGACCTTCATTAGAATGCCCAGTAAAGACTCTGTTGACTTCACTGGGGACTTCTATTGTAGTGTCCGGTAGTTTCCACTAAGAGACATGAGTGGGGATGATCTTACGATGATGGTGTTCCATTTATTAGTCATGGTCAATTATAAGTGTTGGTTCTTGTAGTTAGAGGAATAAATCTTTGTCACTTGAGATCATGTATACAATGCCTTAACTATGAGATTTTATCATAGGAGAACACATTCTGGGATTAGGCACAAAATATCTAGTTTTTTCAATATGATGGAGTGATATTACATGATGATTTAGATAGATTAATGGGTACAATTTTGTAATGTCCAAACCACCAGTGCACTCCTCGATTCCTTATTTAAAGTATCACCCCTCACCACCAATCCTTGGTGGATTAGGTTGCTGGAGGGGATGATAGTGTTAGGAAAACCGGGGAGTTGAATCAAATCTTCAATAGTTTATAAAAGAAAACATATAATTTTTTTTGTTGGAGGTGAAATATAGTGAGGATGGAACCCAACCTTGTTCTATAAGTTCAATAACAAGTTTCTATTTTTTTCAATAGAAACAAATATTCTTATGGAGCAATTCCACCACTGTTGCATGTTTGGGAATATATAGACATGTTTTTTGAATTTTTTCATGCTTGGCCAAGATCCCATGGATGATATGTTTTCCATATATGAACATGGGATACAACCAAGTGATGTACCATCTTCAAATACCTAAAAATAATGGTATAAAAACCACCCAAAACATTCCTTGTGGGTGTAGGGATTTCCTCAGCCATCTACCCCCCTGGTATATAGTAGCTACATAGGCAATAGTTCTTTCCACAACCCAAAGCTGAGTCATATGTCTCGTAAAATGATGTTAAGGTATTTTTCAATAGTCTGTAGGTATTATTGGGTTATAGAAACTAAAAATGATTTGGAAAAGATAAAAATGGATTCAATAATGAAAATTTTCAAAATTCAAATGGGGCAGTTGGCTAGGGAGGTCAGAAGTAGAGTCAAGGGTAAGATCTTAAGTACTACTAAAGCCAACCCCAAATAAAATTATATGGCTATTAACAATATATTTGGTCTCTAAACACGCCAAAAGCCTAGGAATGTCCCCCAAACTATAGAAAATAAAAAAAAGTTAAATTTGAAAGTTTAAATTTGGAAAATGATGAATATAGGGAACTGGTAAGAAGCTCTATAAATAATATAGATTCTACTATCCCAGATGAAAAAATAATAAAATGACATGAAAATAAAATAAAATAATGGGAATAAAAATATTTAGGTGTATGTTTTAGGCATTCCCAAAATTTGAGATAAACTATTCCCATACAATCCATTTTCCATAATGAATTTAAAATAAAAAAATGATTTTGAATTGATATGTTTTTTAAATGTTTTTAAAAAGATGAAAATGGACATCTAATTCTCAGAAGACATGATTCAAAGCCCACCCTATTTTAAATTAATCTAGAAAATATCATAAAAATATTCTTAAAGAGTTTTCCACATGCTGTCTGATAGAGATTAGTAGTTCCCTGTTATAGAATATGATACATTATAAACATAATGAACCATGGATATCTGTCATACAATTCAAATTGGGAGATAGAGGTGGTATGTAGAGACCAGAAGCTTAATGTACATAGATATTACATTACTTTTGCGGAATACTTAGTACATAACAAATCACACACACAAGGACCGTAATAGTTTAGTTTCTTTGGAAACTCGGAATATAATCTTCTAATCGTGGTGAAAGATCTTCAATATCTCCCATAAATATCTTCCTTTTTTTTATACCTAAAACCTTTCTTTATATCCTGATGAAAATAAAACATAAAAGGGTGAGCTCAAATGCTCAGTAATTGTAATCAAAAGAAAAATCAATCACATCATATTCATAAGAACATAACTTTTGGAAATCTTAACCTGCAAAAGAGAGCATAATTTCATATCATGGGATAAATCATAGTGGTGAAATGAAATTCCAATAAGCATAACCTAAAACATGAAACTTTTTGGAATACACACATAATCATAGAGAATCATTTCTTGTTAGTCAAGACTCATTGCCAAGACTATCTTAGTGGACAAAGTCCCTTTCTGAACCGAGTCACCCTCGTTTCAGTCCTGTTTCACTGAACCGGTATAACCTACCATTCCAGACATGTCTATCTCATGAGATATAAAATCTTTACCCAATGCATTGGAGGGATATATAGGTCCCACCCATCTCATAATGATACCATTCTTATGTGTGCCACAAAATCATAAACCATACATCATAGCATAACCCATGTAATAAAAATGGGATTCTTAAACAACATGGCATCATAAAACAATTCATATAAGATAAAGGAATTCATAAAAATATTTCCATCACAACATAATCAAATCCATGTAATAATAGGGATATAAATATAACCCTTTATTATCTTAGATGGAAAATAATTTTGATAAAACACTTGAACTCCATTCTTGAGGAAAATATCCTTTCTTCTTCAAAATCACTTTTCCTATCATAACATGTCATAAAATTCTAAACTAAAAGAAGTTGATTAAAAATAAACATGAAAACTTTGAAAGGAAGATCTTTGGAAATAATGTTTTAAAAATCCATTCATGCCGTATAAGTTAAAAAAAGACATTCTTCTCGTACTTTTGTCGGAAAAGTCAAAAAGTACCTCGTACGAAAAACGACAAAAGATTCCATTCATATCTTTTACTAAAATCTCGCCGAAGGGTAAAATTGGATTTAAAAAATTGTAGGTGGATAGAAATAATTTTACATATTGAATAAACATGGATGTGGATGATAAAATACACCCCAGTAAATACCAAAGTATAAACAATCTCGGATAAAAATGAGATTGTGATATTTCCCTTACCTTAGGTCCGAATTGCATTGTAAGTGTCCGAACCTCCTGTATAATGATTTAAATCATGTTATTGACTTATTACAGAGTCATATTCACTGTTATTATATCATATATGGTCCACTTATGACTTTATATTACCCGTTCTTTTGTAAATTCATGTTAAAGTAGCATTTTGGGTAAAATCGTCTCATTTGTCGTTCGTGTTTTTAACTTGTAATTATTCATATGATTACTTAGATCATGATTACATAATTCCAGAATATAAAACATGATTTATATATATATATATTCAGAATATAAATATATAATAAATCAGTAAATGGAAAGAAATACACCGTTCATGGAGACGGTAGTCCGTACGTACGCATGAACGCTGTTTTCGTTTCCTTATTGAATTGAATGGAATTAAGTAGATGACATACATATAAATATAAATAATTCCAGTATCATTATTAGGTCATATATTTCATTAGTACTTATTATATATACTTTATAATCATTCATGAATGGTTAATCATTGAGAATGAATCTCATCGCGTCGTGGAGACGGTAGTCCGTACGTACGCACGAGCGATGATATCATTTCCATAATTATTGAATTGAATTAGAGTGGATGATACAATATATCAGAATAATTATCACTTTATAATAGTCATATATGGTCATTATTTACACCATTATAATGATCCAATTAAGGTGGTGGTGGAAAATAGATTTCACCACGGCGTGGAGACGGTATTCAGTACGTACGCACGCGCGGTGATTTCGTTTTCCGTAGGATGGATAGAAGGTGAATTAGGGTTGTTTCATATTTATAATAACATATCAGTATGTAAGTAATACTGATGTTATTACTTTATCATTAAAAAACTAAAGAAGAAGAATTTGAAGAAGAAAGAAATTGAAAAGATCGGTAATGGATATTACCTCTTCTTTGGAACGCCTCTTTGAATCATCCACTTAGGGAACTAAGATTGGTCTTTGAAGAAGACCAGGACCTCTAGGATTATTCTAGGGAAGTGGAGAAGGGATTTTGGCAGGGGTTGGCCGAGCTTGAGTGCTCAAATTGGTGTGAGGAGGAGGGGGAGGAGGTGCCCTTTTATAAGGGAGGATATGGGCACCTTAGGAATATCTCAAAATATTATTTTATATTAAAGTCAAAATCGGTTTATAATGGTTACAAAGGGTCTTATTTCGAAGCTAAAGTGGGGATGGGTCGAAATCCTCTCAAACAATATAATTTAGACAAGTTTAGGTTATTATTTTAACCTTATCAATTAGATTTAACTCTAAGTTAAATAATTTAACTTTTACCGTGTCTTTTTGTTTTCTTTCACTATATGGTTAATACACTTAATATAACATGCCAAACGAACCCCAAATTGTTTATTATTAATATATATATCCTTATCTAAGTCATTTGGCCGAACCTTATATTTTTAGGAATAAACTAACAATTAATAATATAATATTTTCTTTAAAAACTATTTTGTGTCAATTTTGACACTATTTGATATATGATTTTTGTGAAAGTCATAACAGAATTATATGTTCGAAAAACGTTTCTTAAATCAAGAATAATATATCATAGTAACCTAGAAAATTAGTGGAATTCATAAATAGTCTCAAATTACATTTATTTTGGTGTTTATAACATCAATTATGTCAATATTTCATTAAAAAAATAATTACCGCATCATCTTTGTGTCATAAATAAATTAAATTATTTGATCTCTAAAAATTACAAATAAATTACCATTATGTATGAAATCGTTTTAGATTTCTAATGAATATTTAAAATCTAATTTATATTATGTATAACCCTATATTAAAAATGTTTTAGTAAATAAACTTTGATTTTAACTCTTTTAACACTTCTTTGAATTAAATAATAATAAATGTCCTAATCTAATCCAAGTGGGCCTAAATGATAATATTTTACACTTAATGTTGTTTTTGGTCGAGATACACTTGTCCAATAGAATTAGGACATGTGTTAGGGTAATATTAATATCATTCTTACCCTTAATTACCCTATTTACTTTTAACCGTGGTAAATAAAAGTAAAAAGTTATTATTCACCAAAAATTATTTTCATCTCATTGAACCACATTTTACTTACTGACATCAACCGTGTCTCTCGGATTTTTGAAATTACATTCACAGAAGCGGTAAAATTAAGATTTATGAAAGAAATTAATTTTTTTAACTACCACTTAGTAGTTTCACTATTCATCAAAAATTGAAGTTTTTCAGAAAAATGCCAAAATTTCACCCTAAGCTGTAATTGATATTCCAAGTTCAATAATGATATCTATTTTACAAAATTACCAACATATAAGTTTCATTAATTAATTTTATAATTAATTTCCGCTGTCACAACAAATAGCGTGTTTTTAAGAGATAATAACTATCAAAAGATTAACACTTGTTTATGTCTCGTGTAAATGTGAAATTACATCCAATGACCAACATTGTATTAAATTGTAAAAATATATTCTAAATATACTTTAAAACCACACAAATTAATAATTTATCACTATTAATTATTTCGATTAAAAAATTTGTTTTTAATTATAATTTAGTAATTTTCACTATTCATCAGAATATGAAAGTTATCCGAAAAGTACCAAAATTTCACCTTGGGCTAAATTCGATACTCCGAATCCAAAATGAAGTCCATTTTGAGAGCTAAAATTTCTAAAATTTAAAAAGTGGTTATTACTATTCATAACGGCTAGTTTTAATAATATTTTAATAGCATATCGTTGTTTCATGAAACTCAGTATTGCGTACTACACACGCTATCGAGGAAGGTTGCGATTGCGTGTAATGCAAGGCAAGTCAATGATGCGTGTTGTGCAAGCTCCTTTTGGTGTAGCATAAAAAACCAGACATTTATAAAATTAAAAAGAATATTTTTCATAAAATCTCGGGCTGTTACATTCTACCCCCCTTAAAATGAATTTCGCCCTCGAAATTCGTCGGGGTTATAAATGGTTTACTATTCAAAAGTTTCTTTAATAGAAACCCACATCGTAAAAAGGAATATCAACACCAATATTTAAAAACAAAAGTATGAAATGTAACGGTTACCCAAATAAACTAATCACTGGGTTTCCACATAGGTGAAAATATGGATATGGAAGAGAAATATAACCATCATGTTCTGATGGAGAGTGGTAGAGAACATGGCTATGGAAAAGCCAGCAATCACAAATCCATAAATTTGTGATGATCTAAGGTACCATCTGATTAATCAGATATAAGAGCACTAGGACAACATTTTTTTTGGTTTTCAAGATCGTTTCCCTAAAGTTGAAGAATTTGAATTAGAATAAATACTTACTTTATTTTGGTACAATCTCACTGTTGTTTGTGCCTTAAAAAATTTCCACTTCATCTCTTAAATAAATGAAGTTGAATTTGTTATTCGTGAAGTGTTAGCAGATAATGTGATAGAATGACGGGTCATTCCACTTGTCTCAAACAAAAGGTTAGCAAAAGTTATTAAATATACATAAGTCATTCTATAGTGAGATTAATCATATATGGTTCCTAAAATGGACTTATACTTCATATATCATACTGCTTAATATAATAAAACTAGTTTCTACTAAACAGGGACTTCATGTAGGCCAGTGGTAGGCGAAAAAGGCCAGTCGCACTTCAGTTGTGGGTTCGATTCCCACAGCCTTGTCTGACGCGATGGGCTGTCGCCCGTCCTGCAGGTTGTCCTTTTTCTAAAACTATATTACTATAACATCCCATCAATAATATCAAGAAAACGTCTATCCTTAAACAATACTAACTTATGTCCAACATAATCCATTCCAATCTTTAGTCTTATCCATAATACTACAGTCCACTCTCATAACATAGTGAAAACGATTACCAGAGATTTAACACCATCGCCGATCCCCATATATCAAAAGATATGTTTTGTTGGTCACATTCCAAACATTCAATGTCCTTAATCATGTATTCTCTTGAATACCTTAGTGAAAACATGAATGCAGTTAAAATTTAACACTTTCCACATACCAAAATCCTCAAAATTCTATATACTCAAACAATGATATCACTTAGTCCTTATATCAATCCTGAGCTCATGAATACTGTTAAACATTTCGTTTTCTCGTTTTCCCTTCATTATGCGCATATCATATTATTTCCAAAAATATCTCAATCACTTTGAATACCACATTAGACCAATACATAAATATTCCAATAATTTATGATAAAACATTATTTTGGAATCCCACTTAATCATTCCACCACATCGTTGTCATATTCAACATCTCCAATAGTGATCGCATGTGACTTCCCTTTGTCCTTTGCCTTCAGTGGTTGCTCATGTTGATCATCACTAACCCTTGGATTAGGGCATTTATTAGCATAATGCCCCATTTCCTTGCACTTGAAGCATTGAAGTGTTGGTGGTGCGTTCTCTGTAGTGTTTGCTTTATTCATATCATTAGAAACCCTTTTTCCATTACTTCGACACTCAGCTGCTCAATGACCTTCTTTTCCACACTTAAAACATTTTCTAGTCCCTTTAAGACAATCTCCACCATGCTTCTTTCCACACTTTGTGCATAAAGAAACATTCATCTTCTTTTCACCTTTATTCTGAGATTTCTCCTTGAACTCCATCTTTCGTTTCTTGTCAAAACCATGAGATGGATATGTAACACCAACTTCCATTTCGACCTTGATATCACAACGCACAATTTCTTCATAGCTACTGAAGTCTCTTATAGCTAATACCCTTCGAAGACTTGGTTTTAAGGAATTGAAAAATCGATCAACTTTACTTTAAGGTTGGATGATAATGCCAGATGCATACCTTGAAAGTCTTTTAAAATTTTCTTCGTATATACCAACAGATTCATCATCCTTCTGATTCAGCTCAGGAAACTCCTTTTCCATCTTTGTTCGAAGAATACGAGGGAAGTACTTACTGAAAAACAAGTTCTTGAACTCGTCCCATTCCATGGACTCAATTTCATCTCTTTGGCTTGTATTCTTGATAAGATTCCACCATTGATCAGCTTCACCTTCCAAACGATATACTGCTAAGATGACTTTATCATGCTCAGAACATTGAAGAACTGAAAATATCTTTTCAGTGGTACTGATCCATTGTTCAGCAACAAGTGGATCGGAAGTCCCACTGAAAGATGGTGGACGTTGCCTCATGAAGGACTCAATAGAATACTGTTCCTTTCTCTTCTCATTTGGAAGTCCAGAATGATTCATAGCTTGTGTAAGGATAGCAATAAGATTTTGCACTCCATCTCCCATAACATTTGTTTGTTCAGGAGGGAAATCATTGCATTTTCCATTGCATTGATCAACACGGTTCCTTCGGGTTCCAGCCATCGTCTAAAACCCAAAAATAATAGTGTGAGAGGCAAAAATCATGCTAGGGAAAACAACATAATAAAGGGGGAGTACCTTCAATATCTAACATCTTAGGTTTAATTCTATTATCGTTAGCGTAATTCTAGTACTATAACCTATACGTATACTTACCCTTAGGGACATCCCTAGACATACCTTAGAAATATCTCTAGGGATCTCACTAAAGTTCTCGCATCCTAGTTTCCAAAGGTTGACTAAACCTTTCCTCTGATACCAACTATAGAGACCCGAAGCTTAACGTACATAGATATTACATTACTTTTGAGGAATACTTAGTACATAACAAATCACACACACAAGGACCGTAATAGTTTAGTGTATTTGGAAACTCGGAATATAATCTTCTAATCGTGGTGAAAGATCTTCAATATCTCCCATAAAGATCATCCTTTTTTTTTATAACTAAAACCTTTCTTTATATCCTGGGGAAAATAAAACATAAAAGGGTGAGCTCAAATGCTCAGTAAGGGTAAGAAAAAGAAAAATCAATCACATCATATTCATAAGAACATAACTTTTGGAAATATTAACCTGCAAAAGAGAGCATAATTTCATATCATGGGATAAATCATAGTGGTGAAATGAAATCCCAATAAGCATAACTTAAGACATGAAACTTTGTGGAATACAAACATAATCATAGAGAATCATTTCTTGTTAGTCAAGACTCATTGCCAAGACTATCTTAGTGGACAAAGTACCTTTCTGAACTGAGTCACCCTCGTTTCAGTCCTGTTTCACTGAACCGGTATAACCTACCATTCCAGCCATGTCTATCTCATGAGATATAAAATCTTTACCCAATGCATTGGAGGGAGATATAGGTCCCACCCATCTCATAATGATACCATTCTTATGTGTTCCACAAAATCATAAACCATACATCATAGCATAACCCATGTAATAAAAATGGGATTCTTAAACAACATGACATCATAAAACAATTCATATAAGATAAAGAAATTCATAAAAATATTTCCATCACAACATAATCAAATCCATGTAATAATAGAGATAGAAACATTACCCTTTATTATCTTAGATGGAAAATAATTTTGATAAAACACTTGAACTCCATTCTTGAGGAAAATATCCTTTCTTTTTCAAAATCACTTTTCCTTTCATAACATGTCATACAATTCTAAACTAAAAGAAGTTGATTAAAAATAAACTTTAAATCTTTGAAAGGAAGATCTTTGGAAATAATGTTTTAAAAATCCATTCATGCCGTATAAGTTAAAAAAAGACATTCTTCTCGTACTTTTGTCGGAAAAGCCAAAAAGTACCTCGTACGAAAAACGACAAAAGATTCCTTTCATATCTTTTACTAAAATCTCACCGAAGGGTAAAATTGGATTTAAACAATTGTAGGTGGATAGAAATAATTTTACATATTGAAGAAACATGGATGTGGATGATAAAATACACCCCAGTAAATACCAAAGTATAAACAATCTTGGATAAAAATGAGATTGTGATATTTCCCTTACCTTAGGTCCGACTTGCTTTGTAAGTGTCCGAACCTCCGGTATAATTATTTAAATCATTTATTTACTTATTTCAGAATCATATTAATTGTTATTATATCATATATGGTCCACTTATGACTTTATATTACCCGTTCTTTTGTAAATTCATGTTAAAGTAGTGTTTTGGGTAAAATCGTCTCATTTGTCATTCATGTTTTAACTTGTAATTATTCATATGATTACATAGATCATGATTACTTAATTCCAGAATATAAAACATGATATATATATATATATTCAGAATATACATATATAATAAATCAGTAAATGGAAAGAAATACACCGTTCATGGAGACGGTAGTCCGTACGTACGCATGAACGCTGTTTTTGTTTCCTTATTGAATTGAATGGAATTAAGTAGATGACATACATATAAATATAAATAATTCCAGTATCATTATTAGGTCATATATTTCATTAGTACTTATTATATATACTTTATAATCATTCATGAATGGTTAATCATTGAGAATGAATCTCATCGCGTCGTGGAGACGGTAGTCCGTACGTACGCACGAGCGATGATATCATTTCCATAATTATTGAATTGAATTAGAGTGGATGATACAATATATCAGAATAAATATCACTTTATAATAGTCATATATGGTCATTATTTACACCATTATACCGATCCAAGTAAGGTGGTGGTGGAAAATAGATTTCACCACGGTGTGGAGACGGTATTCCGTACGTACGCACGCGCGGTGATTTCGTTTTCCGTAGGATGGATAGAAGGTGAATTAGGGTTTTTTCATATTTATAATAACATATCAGTATGTAAGTAATACTGATGTTATTACTTTATCATGAAACAACTAAATAAGAAGAAGTTTAAGAAGAAAGAAATTGAAAAGATCGGTAATGGATATTACCTCTTCTTTGGAACGCCTCTTTGAATCCTCCACTTAGGGAACTAAGATTGGTCTTTGAAGAAGACCAAGTCCTATAGGATTATTCTAGGGAAGTGTAGAAGGGATTTTGGAAGGGGTTGGCCGAGCATGAGTGCTCAAATTGGTGTGAGTAGGAGGGGGAGGAGGTGCCCTTTTATAAGGGAGGAGAGGGGCACCTTAGGAATATCTCAAAATATTATTTTATATTAAAGTCAAAATCGGTTTATAATGGTTCAAAAGGGTATTATTTCGAATATAAAGTGGGGATGGGTCTAAATCCTATCAACCAAAAGAATTTAGACAAGTTTAGGTTATTATTTTAACCTTATCAATTAGATTTAACTCTAAGTTAAATAATTTAACTTTTACCGTGTCTTTTTGTTTTCTTTCACAATATGGTTAATAAACTTACTATAACATTCCGAACGAACCCCAAATTGTTTATTATTAATATATATATCCTTATCTAAGTAATTTGGCCGAACCTTAGATTTTTAGGAATTAAATAACAATTAATTATATAATATTTTCTTTAAAAACTATTTTGTGTCAATTTTGACACTATTTGGTATATGATTTTTGTGAAAGTCATAACAGAATTATATGTTCGAAACAAGTTGATTAAATCAACAGTAATATATCATAGTAACCTATAAAATTAGTTGAATTCATAAAAAGTCTCAAATTACATTTATTTTGGTGTTTATAACATCAATTATGTTAATATTTCATTAATAAGATAATTACCGCATCATCTTTGTGTCATAAATAAATTAAATTATTTGATCTCTAAAAATTACAAATAAATTACCATTATGTAGGAAATCGTTTTAGATTTCTAATGAATATTTAAAATCAAATTTATATTATGTATTACCCTATATTAAAAATGTTTTAGTAAATAAACTTTGATTTTAACTCTTTTAACTCTTCTTTGAATTAAATAATAATAAATGTCCTAATCTAATCCAAGTGGGCCTAAATGATAATATTTTACAATTAAGGTTGTTTTTGGTCGAGATACACTTGTCCAATAGAATTAGGACATGTGTTAGGGTAATATTAATATCATTCTTACCCTTAATTACCCTATTTACTTTTAACCGTGGTAAATAAAAGTAAAAAGTTACTATTCCCCAAAAATTATTTTCATCTCATTGAACCACATTTTACTTACTGACATCAACCGTGTCTCTCGGATTTTTGAAATTCCATTCACAGAAGTGGTAAAATTAAGATTTATGAAAGAAATTAATTTTTTTAACTACCACTTATTAGTTTCACTATTCATCAAAAATTGAAGTTTTTCAGAAAAATGCCAAAATTTCACCCTAATCTATAATTGATATTCCAAGTTCAAAAATGATTTCTATTTTACAAAATTACCAACATAAAAGTTTCATTAATTAATTTTATAATTAATTTTTGCTGTCACAACAAATAGCGTGTTTTTAAGAGATAATAACTATCAAAAGATTAACACTTGTTTATGTCTCGTGTAAATGTGAAATTACATCCAATGACCAACATTGTATTAAATTGTAAAAATATATTCTAAATATACTTTAAAACCACTCAAATTAATAATTTATCACTATTAATTATTTCGATTAAAAAAGTTGTTTTTAATTATAATTTAGTAATTTTCACTATTCATCAGAATATGAAAGTTATCCGAAAAGTACCAAAATTTCACCTTGGGCTAAATTCGATACTCCGAATCCAAAAATGAAGTCCATTTTGAGAGCTAAAATTTCTAAAATTTAAAAAGTGGTTATTACTATTCATAACGGCTAGTTTTAATAATATTTTAATAGCATATCGTTGTTTCATGAAACTCAGTATTGCGTACTACACACGCTATCGAGGAAGGTTGCGATTGCGTGTAATGCAAGGCAAGTCAATGATGCGTGTTGTGAAAGCTCCTTTTGGTGTAGCGTACAACACAAGACATTAATAAAATTAAAAAGAATATTTTTCATAAAATCTCAGGCTGTTACATTCTACCCCCCTTAAAATGAATTTCGCCCTCGAAATTCGTCGCGGTTATAAATGGTTTACTATTCGAAAGTTTCTTTAATAGAAACCCACATCGTAAAAAGGAATATCAACACCAATATTTAAAAACAAAAGTATGAAATGTAACGGTTACCCAAATAAACTAATCACTGGGTTTCCACATAGGTGAAAATATTGATATGGAAGAGAAATCTAACCATCATGTTCTGATGGAGAGTGGTAGAGAACATGGCTATGGAAAAGCCAGCAATCACAAATCCATAAATTTGTGATGATCTAAGGTACCATCTGATTAATCAGATACAAGAGCACTAGGACAACATTTTTTTTGGTTTTCAAGATCGTTTCCCTAAAGTTGAAGAATTTGAATTAGAATAAATACTTACTTTATTTTGGTACAATCTCACTGTTGTTTGTGCCTTGAAAAATTTCCACTTCATCTCTTAAATAAATGAAGTTGAATTTGTTATTCGTGAAGTGTTAGCAGATCATGTGATAGAATGACGAGTCATTCCATCTGTCTCAAACAAAAGGTTAGCAAAAGTTATTAAATATATATAAGTCATTCTATAGTGAGATTAATCATATATGGTTCCTAAAATGGACTTATACTTCATATATCATACTTCTTAATATAATAAAACTAGTTTATACTAAACAGGGACTTCATGTAGGCCAGTGGTAGGTGAAAAATGCCAGTCGCACTTCAGTTGTGGGTTCGATTCCCACAGCCTTGTCCGACGCGATGGGCTGTCACCCGTCCTGCAGGTTGTCCTTTTTCTAAAACTATATTACTATAACATCCCATCAATAATATCAAGAAAACGTCTATCCTTAAACAATACTAACTTATGTCCAACATAATCCATTCCAATCTTTAGTCTTATCCATAATACTACAGTCCACTCTCATAACATAGTGAAAACGATTACCAGAGATTTAACACCATCGTCGATCCCCATATATCATAAGATATGTTTTGTTGGTCACATTCCAAACATTCAAAGTCCTTAATCATGTATTCTCTTGAATACCTTAGTGAAAACATGAATGCAGTTAAAATTTAACACTTTCCACATACCAAAATCCTCAAAATTCTATATACTCAAACAATGATATCACTTAGTCCTTATATCAATCATGAGCTCATGAATACTGTTAAACATTTCGTTTTCTCGTTTTCCCTTCATTATGCGCATATCATATTATTTCCAAAAATATCTCAATCACTTTGAATACCACATTAGACCAATACATAAATATTCCAATAATTTATGATACAACATTATTTTGGAATCCCACTTAATCATTCCACCACATCGTTGTCATATTCAACATCTCCAATAGTGATCGCATGTGACTTCCCTTTGTCCTTTGCCTTCAGTGGTTGCTCATGTTGATCATCACTAACCCTTGGATTAGGGCATTTATTAGCATAATGCCCCATTTCCTTGCACTTGAAGCATTGAAGTGTTGGTGGTGCGTTCTCTGTACTGTTTGCTTTATTCATATCATTAGAAACCCTTTTTCCATTACTTCGACACTCAGATGCTCAATGACCTTCTTTTCCACACTTAAAACATTTTCTAGTCCCTTTAAGACAAACTCCACCATGCTTCTTTCCACACTTTGTGCATAAAGAAACATTCATCTTCTTTTCACCATTATTCTGAGATTTCTCCTTGAACTCCATCTTTCGTTTCTTGTCAAAACCATGAGATGGATATGTAACACCAACTTCCATTTCGACCTTGATAGCACAACGCACAATTTCTTCATAGCTACTAAAGTCTCTTATAGCTAATGCCCTTCGAAGACTTGGTTTTAAGCCATTGAAAAATCGATCAACTTTACTTTAAGGTTGGATGATAATGCCAGATGCATACCTTGAAAGTCTTGTAAAATTTGCTTCGTATATACCAACAGATTCATCATCCTTCTGCTTCAGCTCAGGAAACTCATTTTCCATCTTTGTTTGAATAATACGAGGGAAGTACTTACTGAAAAACAAGTTCTTGAACTCGTCCCATTCCATGGACTCAATTTCATCTCTTTGGCTTGTATTCTTGATAAGATTCCACCATTGATCAGCTTCACCTTCCAAAAGATATACTGCTAAGATGACTTTATCATGCTCAGAACATTGAAGAACTGAAAATATCATTTCAGTGGTACTGATCCATTGTTCAGCAACAAGTGGATCGGAAGTCCCACTGAAAGATGGTGGACGTTGCCTCATGAAGGACTCAATAGAATACTGTTCCTTTCTCTTCTCATTTGGAAGTCCAGAATGATTCATAGCTTGTGTAAGGATAGAAATAAGATTTTGCACTCCATCTCCCATAACATTTGTTTGTTCAGGAGGGCAATCATTTCATTGTCCATTGCATTGATCAACACGGTTCCTTCGGGTTCCAGCCATCGTCTAAAACCCAAAAATAATAGTGTGAGAGGCAAAAATCATGCTAGGGAAAACAACATAATAAAGGGGGAGTACCTTCAATATCTAACATCTTAGGTTTAATTCTATGATCGTTAGCGTAATTCTAGTACTATAACCTATACGTATACTTAACCTTAGGGACATCCCTAGACATACCTTAGAAATATCTCTAGGGATCTCACTAAAGTTCTTGCATCCTAGTTTCCAAAGGTTGACTAAACCTTTCCTCTGATACCAACTGTAGAGACCCGAAGCTTAACGTACATAGATATTACCTTACTTTTGAGGAATACTTAGTACATAACAAATCACACACACAAGGACCGTAATAGTTTAGTGTATTTGGAAACTCGGAATATAATCTTCTAATCGTGGTGAAAGATCTTCAATATCTCCCATAAAGATCTTCCTTTTTTTTATACCTAAAACCTTTCTTTATATCCTGGGGAAAATAAAACATAAAAGGGTGAGCTCAAATGCTCAGTAAGGGTAAGAAAAAGAAAAATCAATCACATCATATTCATAAGAACATAACTTTTGGAAATATTAACCTGCAAAAGAGAGCATAATTTCATATCATGGGATAAATCATAGTGGTGAAATGAAATCCCAATAAGCATAACATAAGACATGAAACTTTGTGGCATACAAACATAATCATAGAGAATCATTTCTTGTTAGTCAAGACTCATTGCCAAGACTATCTTAGTGGACAAAGTCCCTTTCTGAACTGAGTCACCCTCGTTTCAGTCCTGTTTCACTGAACCGGTATAACCTACCATTCTAGCCATGTCTATCTCATGAGATATAAAATCTTTACCCAATGCATTGGAGGGAGATATAGGTCCCACCCATCTCATAATGATACCATTCTTATGTGTTCCACAAAATCATAAACCATACATCATAGCATAACCCATGTAATAAAAATGGGATTCTTAAACAACATGACATCATAAAACAATTCATATAAGATAAAGAAATTCATAAAAATATTTCCATCACAACATAATCAAATCCATGTAATAATAGAGATAGAAACAGAACCCTCTATTATCTTAGATGGAAAATAATTTTGATAATACACTTGAACTCCATTCTTGAGGAAAATATCCTTTCTTTTTCAAAATCACTTTTCCTTTCATAACATGTCATACAATTCTAAACTAAAAGAAGTTGATTAAAAATAAACTTTAAATCTTTGAAAGGAAGATCTTTGGAAATAATGTTTTAAAAATCCATTCATGCCATATAAGTTAAAAAAAGACATTCTTCTCGTACTTTTGTCGGAAAAGCCAAAAAGTACCTCGTACGAAAAACGACAAAAGATTCCTTTCATATCTTTTACTAAAATCTCGCCGAAGGGTAAAATTGGATTTAAACAATTGTAGGTGGATAGAAATAATTTTACATATTGAAGAAACATGGATGTGGATGATAAAATACACCCCAGTAAATACCAAAGTATAAACAATCTTGGATAAAAATGAGATTGTGATATTTCCCTTACCTTAGGTCCGACTTGCTTTGTAAGTGTCCGAACCTCCGGTATAATTATTTAAATCATTTATTGACTTATTCCAGAATCATATTCATTGTTATTATATCATATATGGTCCACTTATGACTTTATATTACCCGTTCTTTTGTAAATTCATGTTAAAGTAGCATTTTGGGTAAAATCGTCTCATTTGTCGTTCGTGTTTTTAACTTGTAATTATTAATATGATTACATAGATCATGATTACCTAATTCCAGAATATAAAACATGATATATATATATATTCAGAATATACATATATAATAAATCAGTAAATGGAAAGAAATACACCGTTCATGGAGACGGTAGTCCGTACGTACGCATGAACGCTGTTTTCGTTTCCTTATTGAATTGAATGGAATTAAGTAGATGACATACATATAAATATAAATAATTCCAGTATCATTATTAGGTCATATATTTCATTAGTACTTATTATATATACTTTATAATCATTCATGAATGGTTAATCATTGAGAATGAATCTCATCGCGTCGTGGAGACGGTAGTCCGTACGTACGCACGAGAGATGATATCATTTCCATAATTATTGAATTGAATTAGAGTGGATGATACAATATATCAGAAAAAATATCAATTTATAATAGTCATATATGGTCATTATTTACACCATTATACCGATCCAAGTAAGGTGGTGGTGGAAAAATAGATTTCACCACGGCGTGGAGACGGTATTCCGTACGTACGCACGCGTGGTGATTTCGTTTTCCATAGGATGGATAGAAGGTGAATTAGGGTTGTTTCATATTTATAATAACATATCAGTATGTAAGTAATACTGATGTTATTACTTTATCATGAAACAACTAAATAAGAAGAAGTTGAAGAAGAAAGAAATTGAAAATATCGGTAATGGATATTACCTCTTCTTTGGAACGCCTCTTTGAATCCTCCACTTAGGGAACTAAGATTGGTATTTGAAGAAGACCAAGACCTATAGGATTATTCTAGGGAAGTGGAGAAGGGGTTGGCAGAGCTTGAGTGCTCAAATTGGTGTGAGGAGGAGGGGGAGGAGGTGCCCTTTTATAAGGGAGGAGAGGGGCACCTTAGGAATATCTCAAAATATTATTTTATATTAAAGTAAACATCGTTTATAATGGTTCAAAAGGGTATTATTTCGAAGATAAAGTGGGTATGGGACTAAATCCTATCAACCAATAGAATTTAGACAGGTTTAGGTTATTATTTTAACCTTATCAATTAGATTTAACTCTAAGTTAAATAATTTAACTTTTACCGTGTCTTTTTGTTTTCTTTCACAATATGGTTAATACACTTACTATAACATTCTGAACGAACCCCAAATTGTTTATTATTAATATATATATCCTTATCTAAGTAATTGGGCCGAACCTTAGATTTTTAGGAATTAAATAAGAATTAATTATATAATATTTTCTTTAAAAACTATTTTGTGTCAATTTTGACACTATTTGGTATATGATTTTTGTGAAAGTAATAACAGAATTATATGTTAGAAACAAGTTGATTAAATCAACACTAATATATCATAGTAACCTATAAAATTAGTGGAATTCATAAAAAGTCTCAAATTACATTTATTTTGGTGTTTATAACATCAATTATGTCAATATTTCATTAATAAGATAATTACTGCATCATCTTTGTGTCATAAATAAATTAAATTATTTGATCTCTAAAAATTAAAAATAAAATACCATTATGTAGGAAATAGTTTTATATTTCTAATGAATTTTTACAATCTAATTTATATTATGTATAACCCTATATTAAAAATGTTTTAGTAAATAAACTTTCATTTTAAATCTTTTAACTCTTCTTTGAATTAAATAATAATAAATGTCCTAATCTAATCCAAGTGGGCCTAAATGATAATATTTTACACTTAAGGTTGTTTTTGGTCGAGATACACTTGTCCAATATAATTAAAACATGTGTTAGGGTAATATTAATATCATTCTTACCCTTAATTACCCTATTTACTTTTAACCGTGGTAAATAAAAGTAAAAAGTTACTATTCACCAAAAATTATTTTCATCTCATTGAACCACATTTTACTTACTGACATCAACCGTGTCTCTTGGATTTTTGAAATTCCATTCACAGAAGCGGTAAAATTAAGATTTATTAAAAAAATTAATTTTTTTAACTACCACTTAGTAGTTTCACTATTCATCAAAAATTGAAGTTTTTCAGAAAAATGCCAAAATTTCACCCTAAGCTATAATTGATATTCCAAGTTCAAAAATGATTTCTATTTTACAAAATTCCCAACATATAAGTTGCATTAATTAATTTTATAATTAATTTCCGCTGTCACAACAAATAGCGTGTTTTTAAGAGATAATAACTATCAAAAGATTAACACTTGTTTATGTCTCGTGTAAATGTGAAATTACATCCAATGACCAAAATTGTATTAAATTGTAAAAATATATTCTAAATATACTTTATAACCACTCAAATTAATAATTTATCACTATTAATTATTTCGATTAAAAAAGTTGTTTTTAATTATAATTTAGTAATTTTCACTATTCATCAGAATATGAAAGTTATCCGAAAAGTACCAAAATTTCTCCTTGTGATAAATTCGATACTCCGAATCCAAAAATGAAGTCGATTTTGAGAGATAAAATATCTAAAATTTAAAAAGTGGTTATTACTATTCATAACGGCTAGTTTTAATAATAATTTAATAGCATATCGTTGTTTCATGAAACTCAGTATTGCGTACTACACACGCTATCGAGGAAGGTTGCGATTGTGTGTAATGCAAGGCAAGTCAAGGATGCGTGTTGTGCAAGCTCCTTTTGGTGTAGCGTACAACACAAGACATTAATAAAATTAAAAAGAATATTTTTCATAAAATCTCGGGTTGTTACATGGTAAGATTAATTTTATGTGTGATTTGGGAGGTATCATCACCTTCATTGCATGGTATCTATTTCAATACTTATGATTAGGAGTTCCCTATCCCACCACTATTGTCATAGTTCATGATGATCGATCAATCAATCACCCAATGGGTAGGGTAGATGATTAGCTTGTGCGAGTAGGTATAATATTCTTGACTATTGAATTTTTATACTAGATATTGTTTATGATTAGAAGGTAGCAATAAACCATGGTAGGACCTTTCTAGCCACATGGGGAGCAGTGATAGATGCATAAAAGGGGAAATTAATTACCAACCTAGGTGATGAAAAATAAGAATTCAATTTTTTTCTATAAAATTAAAGATCTGACTCACAAAATTTATCATTGGCATGATATATTAGTTACTATACAATCTGTTAAGAGGGGGAATATGTGTTTTTTAGGAAACTATAGAAGATTAATGGTGAACTTGAGATCTTTGATGAAACCTACATGGGGATCATCACTAGTATGGAAAAATAGTTTGTTGATGAGTATAAGGGAGAGTTTCCAGAAGAAATGGATGAGTTTTATTAGATAACCTTTTTCTACCAAAATAAGAGTTTATGTTTGAGGATATTTTTTTTGGAAATAATAGTGACGAGGAAGAAGCCTTATATAATACATTATTTATGATTTAGAAAAAAGAATATGGTCCACCCAAGATAACGTGTCTTCCCTCATTCCAAAAACCACCCTATACGAAAATCAACCCCCTACAAAACCATTTTAAATATTATTTTTTAGAATAGAGTTCCACACCACTAGTGATTATATCATCGAAACTAGAGGTAAGTCAATAGGGCAACCTGGGAAGTGTTTTATGGAAATAAAAGTCTGTCATTGGATGATCAATGGAAAACATAAAGGGTATCAGTCCTTCGTTCTACATGAAAAAATACCTATTTATCATGAGTGTAAACTATGAGTGGAAGCCCAAAGATGACGTTACCAGAATATGATGGAAGTGGTATGAGTAGAAGTTATCAGATTGGTTGATGTTGGGATCATGTTTCCCATTTCTAACAGTCCTTGGGTAAGTCCTATCCAGGTTTTACACAAAAAGAATGGTGTAACTATGTTGAAAAATAGTAAACAAGAGAAAATCCAAATAGGAGATGTGAATAAATAGAGGATTTTTTTTTGATTATGAAAAATTTAATACTTCCACGGGGAAATAAATTTTCTTAATGCCAATGTTGGGGAAAATGTTAGAGATGGTTGGAAAGAACCTTTTCTATTTTCTTGATGGATATTAAGGACATAAATAGATTTTAATATCTCTTATGGTTTAGGAGAATACCTCCTTCAGTTTTCAATTTAGGACATTTTTATACCGGAGGATGCCCTTTTTCTTATGTGGTGTGCCAAACACATTTCAGAGATACATGATAATAATTTTAATAGATAAGATTGAAATTATAATTTAAGTTTCCATGGATGATTTCCTAGTTGTAGGAAGCAATTTTGAAAACTTTTTTAATAATTTTAAAACTGGGTTAGAGATATTCCAAGAGAAAAATCTGGGTTTTATTTAGAAAAGGGAAACATCAAGGATATAGAGGGAATTTTGTTTGGTTACAATGTTTTTATGAAGGGTATAAAGGTTGATAATTAAAGAATTGAGGTGATCCAAAATATTTCCCCACCTGATAATGTAAATGCGATACGATGTTTTTTGGGACATGCTAGGTTTTAAGGGAGGTTCATTAAGGATTTTCCATGATTATTATAACACTTTAAACATTTCTTGTAAAGGAAACACTATTTTTTTATAATAAATGCATAGAGAGATTTATCATTCTTATGTATAATCTTAATACCTCACCAATGATTACTACCCCAGACTTGCAATTCCTATTTGAAGTAATGAGTGATGAATATGACCTAACAGTAGGTGCTTTTTATGGGGAACATTATGGAAAGAAACTGCAAGTCATTTACTATTCCAGAAAGACAATGAATGATGCTCATAGAAAATATTCAAAAACTAAAAAGGAACTATATACTGTTATGTTTACTCTGTAAAAATCTAGATAGTACTTAACTGCGTCTTAGTGTATCATTTTTATCAATCATCAAGTCTTCTAGTAATTACTGGTTAAGAAGGACTCATAACCTGGGATCATGATGTGGACACTCCATCTACATAAGTATGATATTGTTATTAAGGATAATAAATGAGATTAAAATGATATGGTAGAACAATTTTATAGGATACTAGACACTCAAATTGATGTACTAAGAGAGATCAATTTCTCATTTCTAGATGAATAGTTGTGCACAACTTTTGTACAATAATTTTCATGGTTAGAAAATTATGCCAATTTTTTGGCTGTTGGTGTTATACCCAAGGTACTTTTAAAGAACCAAATAAAGTGGTTTATTTTCGGAGTTGAAATACTAATTTTTGGATGAAAATCATTTTTTAGGAAATGTGATAATTGTATTATGAGTTGATATTTTTCTAAGGATGAAATGTTTTCTATAATTGAGAGATTCCATTAATAACCCTAAGGTTGAAACTAGTAATGATAAATGACTACTTATAAATATTTGTAGTATAGTTTACATTTGAAATTATTTTTTAATGATTTTAGGAGTTTGGTCTTCAGTTTTTACAAGTTTCAAATGCTTGGAAACATTGAAGGAAGGAAATAGCTACCTCAAAAAGAAATTATTGAGGTTCATGTTTTTTATGTACAAGGATTGGACTTCTAGGAATCCTTCACATCCTATTATGGGAATGAGTATAATTTGGTTTAGGTGGACTGTGTGTCCATGTGGGATGAGGTAGTGGCTCTGCCCATCAATTCTACTACCAGAGTGGTGAAGTTTATCATGAGTAACATTGCGTATAGGTTTAGAGTGCCAAGAAAATTAAATAGTTATAATGTAACTCACCTAAAGAATTATAGATTCAATAATTTTATGGAGAAGTATGAATTATCTCATATAATTGGTACCACCTACCCCACACAGTCTAGTGGATAGGATGAAATATCCAATATGGACCTCAAGAAGAATTTTTTAGAATACAATTTCTAGCTCTATAGAAGATTGGTCAGTGAATTTGTATGAGTCTCTATGGGCCTATAAAACTTCTTACAATACTCTTATAGGGATGTACCCATAAAAATTTATCTTTGTTAATACATTACATATTCTTTTGGAATTACATAAAATGACTTATTCAGTAGTTAAGGCCCAGAACATTGATTTTAAATTTTCTGGTGAGAGGAGGTTGTTAGAGGTGAGTGAGATCGATTAAATTATGAGGAAATATTATTAGAATATTGAAATTTTAAAATAGAGGAAAAAATATTTTCAGGACACAATAATTTAGAATATGTATTTTAGGTTTTTCTAGAGGGTACTACTATTCAATTCTAGGTTGAAACATTTTCCAATAATATTGATGACCAAAGGGTTTGGACCCTTCACCATTTTGAGAGTTTTGGTTAATAGAGTTATGGAGTTACTTTTTGATAAAAACATACCATTCATAGTCAATGGTCATTGGATTGAAAACGTTTTTGAAGGGAATCCAAATGGATTGGTGGCCATTTCTCTTCTTGAAAGATAAATCTATCACTTTTTTAACTAAGGAATATATACTCAGTGTTTCATGCGAACTAACCTGTTGTTGTATTTATGTTTTAGTCTTTATTTATACAATTAAATAAAGTTAATTCATACTAATTTATTTCCTAGTTTATTTTCATGAATATATATTGGTTTCCCAATATTTATTACTGTAGGAGTGTTACTACTTCCAAACACTCCATGAAGTAGAACCAAGGAAGAAATCCACGAAATCGTATGGATAAATCCACTTTAACACAATATTTGGTTTAATGTTTTATTGAAAATGGTAATAGGGATTATTATTATTATTTTATGAACTATTTAGAAAATTGGGAAGACCAATCAAAGAACTTGGGGGTGATATTTTTCAATTCACACTTATGGTCAATGATCGCACATTCCGGGAAGTGTTGTTATGAGTTTTCCATTATTATTTTTATTATCTTCTAGTGCCTGTTGTTGTTACCTAAGAGTGGGGGAGTCCCCATTTAATATTATTACACATGAGAATTTATTTTCATGGCTGTGTTTTATCAAGATATATTTTAGGAAATAAGAATTTATGTTGAGTTACCTTATGGAACATTCTTATACCCAAAGTTTTCATTCACATTCAACTAGTGATGTACTATTTTGGTCATCATTCTATAATAGGAAATGAATTGTGAAAAAAACCATAGATTTTTTATACTATATAATAGAATGTTATTTTAAAAAGCATAAAATAAAAATATATTTTCTTACTTTTTTCTATTGGTGGATGGGGGGTTTCTTCTATATATTTTTTTGTGTTTTTTCATTATTTTTATTTGCAGAAATTGATTTTTGAACATTAATTTAACCCCCCTTAAAATCAATTAAATACTGAATTTCCCATCTATTTTTAACTTAGTTATCTCCCACTATAGAAGTCAATAATTCTAAAATTTTTTAGTTTTATTTGTGTGGGAGCAGGTCATTTCTGAGATTAATTTGTAGACACATCATTTCCCCCTAATTTTTTTTAAATTAATTATTTTCAATATTGTTCACTTTATTTCAAAAAAATTGAAATTATTTCACAACCTCATTGTCCCTTTGTTTTAGTTTTCACATAAATTATGTCCTCCCTAGTGGATAACAATATGCTGGTTGTTGAGAGTTTCACAGATTCCGATACTTTTGAGGTTGTATGATTGCTGAGTGGAGCTGCTTTAGGTTTTTATTGAATATCTATTCAGAAAATGAGAAATAAAGTGATATAGCATAGTTATTTGTGGAAATATGATCATTTTTTTAAAGAAATTGGAAATTTAAAATGGAATCCACCGGACTGATTTTTTTTAAAAAATTATTCATCATAGGGAGACAACTGAAATAGTAATATTATAAGTCCATTGAAATTATAGTAAAATGTGAACATGGGATCACACAAGGAACATATGAGACTTTAGGAATTGTTTGTGTGTTTTATCCATATGTTCATATCAAATATGTGACTTTTTACAGTGCTCTTCAGAAGTTACATGGATGAGTAAAATTAATAAAGAGACAATAAAGTGCCTAGTAGTAAACAATGTGTTCATTAAGGTGAGAGGAATTTTGAATACATATGAAGAAGGGGAAAAATGATTTGTGTGAAGATAATTTGAATTATATAAATAAATAGATTAAAAATCATTGAACATTGAAATTTTTGGAACCTATGATAAAATAAAAATTGAAGGTTTCTTTTGATATTATTTTAATTCCACTTGATCTTACTTAACATCACCCTTATGATTTGAACTAGAACTAGAATTGAAGTAGGTAAGTATGCTACATCATATCAGAGTCCTGAAATATTTGGTAATGAATTAGTTAGTGTTTCATTAATTTCTAATCTCTATTTAATGTTAAACATAACCCATTTTTATCATTATTTGAAAAGCTAGACCAACTTCTGCTTCTTTGTTTCTTAAAGTCTAGACATTCCCTTTCTGAACTAACTTTGAATGATCATTATTCTCTTTTATAAAGGAAATGGTATGAATTTTGTTTGAGTAAAAAACAATCGTTTATGTGTGGGTGATTTTGATACGGATTTTTTTACACTTTGGAACATCGTTTTTTGGTTTTTATTCTCGTTTTATTATTAAAATACTATTTTTTGGTAATTATCACTTTTTTTATTTTTGTTTCAATTTTTTTAAAAAATGTTTTTTGTGAAATTAGGAAATTTATTAATGATTCTATTGTTTTTAATAATTTAACCTTATGTGTGTTATTCTTTTTTTTACTTCAAATTTTTATCCATTTATTTAAATTATTGTTTTTCATATCAAGTCTTTTATTTCATTCATTTTTTAAATTTTTGTATATTTTTCAAAATTACCAATTCATTTAATCTTTTATTAAATTAATTATTTATGTTTCTAATTATATTTTATTTTAATAATTACTATGTTGGTTAATCAATATTTTTTTGTTATTTTAATAAATTAGTCATTATATTTAATTTTAATTAATTTATAAATTTAATTAACACATTATATTAATTTTATAATAAATAACATCACCCTATTTCATTTTTTTATTTAATTTGTTTTTGTATAATTAATTTTTAAAATAATAATTTTAATTTTTTAATACTCTTTTATTTAATTTTTCTTTTTTAGTTATTTTGATTTTTATTTGTTGTGATTTTATTTGTTGTCGTTGCTTATCCCACCACCAGTTTATCTTATAGTTTCCCCTATTTCACCCAATGGTGACTCTAAATGGTTTCTTAATTGAGTCACCGCCAGCCCTTGGCCCATTCTTCATCCACCCACCATTGAATTTCAAGGATGACCCACATTGACCCAGTATTTCCAACCCATCGTTGGCAGCCAATGGCGAGTCCTCTCAACCAACACCTTTCTCTATTGATATTCACCCTCCGCGTGACCAACATTCCATTGGTGGGATTAATCGTTCTCCAAAACACAATGTTTCATCAACCCAATTCCAAACCAAGGTCACCACCAATCATCATCTCCAACAGTGGCTTCCTGAGACACCGTCGTTGCATCTACCCAGCGATAACACACCCTAGCCTCTACCAATGTGACCCCCATCTCCCACCACCACCTAGACAAGAATAAACGAAATTTCACAACAGTTATGAGTTAAAAAAATTACCAGTATTAATCAATCAACCATTCAGCCACAACAACAAGATAAAAGCAGAAAAACAATACAAAAAGCATCAGTTTTCAGAAAAAAAATCAAAGCCAAATGAATAAGATTCTCAATATACTCAACATTCTCCTTCCACTACCAAATCCTCCACACCACTGGTATTAGATGAGGGCCAAGGATCCTCCTCCTTTAAAAGTCATACATTGCCTCCAGCCTTTATGTGGATCTACTGAGAAGAACCAACACTGACCAAATTTGTTGAAAATGAAACCCACATCTTCAACTCAGATCTGATCCACCAATAAGAACTAGTGACACAATAAAACTACCTCACAATTACATTGAGTTCCAACAAAAGTAGCACCACTCCCACATGATGCAGTCCACAACCCCAACTTCACAGCACACCCTACTTCTATGCGAGGAAAACCCACTTCCTCCTCTTCTACAGCTACTTGGACACCCCCAACTTCTTGTCTTCTTTAGTTTTAATTATAATAATAATAATAATATATAATAATAATAAAATGTATAAAACTAATTTTAATTTATATAATTTAATAATAATAATAAATTAGTATACTGAAATAGATTTGAAATAATAAGTATATTTGATTATACATACATTTATTATTGTATATTTTTTATAATTTTATAAATAATTAGTTATATTTATTTATCTAATAAAATTAATAGTAATAATATGTATATTTAAATAGTTATATGTATTGTTAATAATTTTATAGTAATATTAACATTTATTTATATATTTATATAACTTTTTATTATTGTTTTTATTTTTTAGTACCATTTTTTATGTTTTTAGTTTTAATGAATAAATAAGTACATTTAAATATTTTTTTTATGAATTTACTAACCAGTTTTAACATATTTATTTTAAATTATACTGTAGTGTTTTCATCTTTTAACTATTATTTTATTATATTATTTTTTTCATTGAATTTTGTGATCATGTGGGCTGCATGGTGTTGCATGGTACAAGTCAGCATTCAATTAGGGTGGATTTTCTACTTCACTGACTATTACTGAGGAAGAAGTATAGTAAATATGTCTCATTTATTAAATAAATAAATTAAAAGGTTGTAACAAGGACTCAGGATAAAGTTTAGAAGAATCCACAAGATACATGAGACTTGTGACATCCCTTACATTTGAGAACCACCTAGCAGGAGCAGATTACAACTTAATCCATCGATTCCACTTTTGTAATTTGAGGGAATTTAGGATGAGTAGCACACCTTCCATGTATATGATAAAATACCCATACAAGACCATTAATAATTCAATCAGAAGGTATAAAACATAGATCATACATTCAATGTTCTAGAGATCAAGCAGGGAGTGAGAGAACACTCTTCTCTAGGGTTTCTTCTATTTACTTCATCTTATTTCAACAAAATATTCTTTCTTCATAAATATTTTAATATATTTAATTTTATTATTATTATTAAATAATATCATTTGGTGGAATAATATGAACCATTTAATCTCTTTTCCCATGTTGATGAATTATTCTTCAACTGGATGCCTCAATATCCCTCACTCCAAAGAATTATTCTTTTCCAAACATCAACTATCAGTAAAAACAATTTTGGATGAGGATTTAAATTAGAATTTTTTTTCAATATGAATATTAAAATTAAAGGAAAATAAATCTTAAAAGAGAGGGAAAAAATGAATTTGATAGAAAAATTTAACTTAGTGTTTTCTAATTTGTTCTCAATTGGTGATTGTAAGATCTATGTTGTTAATACAATATTGGGGTCAATTAGTCACTAGTTGACTTGATGAAAAATCTATTCAAATTCATTCAAATAAACCATATGTTCAAATTTGGGATATTATTAGGTATAAATATGTATTTCCAATAGTATTTATGTATGTATAATTGGAAATCAGACCCTTATAACTTGGTTTAACCCCCGATAAACCTGTTTTAATCTTAAATGTGGTGATAAATTTTCATTGTTTCTACTATTTATTATAGAAAATAAAATTTTTCCTCATTAAAAACATTAGACATGATAATTAAAAATATGGAATCAATTTTATCAAATTTAATTCATGGAAGTTATAGAAATTAATTTTAAATTAAATCAAGAATATATAATGAAAATTGGTTTTCTAGGAAAAAATGTTTTCTTAATTACTGAAAAGTATTTTTATGAAAATCAAACATAATATTAATTCTAATGACCATAACTGTATTTTTCATAATATGAATGAATTACAGTTTCTTTTAATTATCTTTAAAAAACATATCTTTATAATTTCATTAAATGAAAATATAGTCTCAATAAAAATATATATATTTTTTACTATTAATAAAAATTAAATTATTTCAAAAAATTCTCAAAAATTATCCCTAAGTAAATTTTGAAATGTTGATTCCATAAAGTAAAGATACTTTTTTAAAATATATTTTGTAATAGTGGGGGAAAATAAATTTATAATATTCCCAAAAAATAAAATAAAAACAATTTTTGACAAAAAATGTATTTTTAATATGTATAATGACTTTTCTAAAAATTTATTACTCATTAATTAATATATTTTCATTATCTAAAACAAATTAAACATTTATTCAAAATGTTATTATTACAATTGAATCATTCAATTTAATATCTACATTAAAATTATAATGATCCAAAGTTCTCATACATAGATATTTCATCTTTTAAGATTAATATTCATTACATTAAACAAACACATGCCTGAGGATCATATTAGTATAATTTCTTTCATGAATAGAAAAAAATATTCTTATTTCATGAAGATCTTCAACATATGCGATAAAGATATTCTCACATACTACTCTTATGAGGAAAACCCTGCATAAAAATTTCTTTATAACAATTGATAGAAACATAAGAAGTACTAATCTTAGATCATTTTTAAGGGTAAAAATATGAGATATCAATCTATGAACACGTAATATTATAAGATAATTATAAGGGTATGTGATCAGGAACATAATTTATGATGTTCATACCCAACCTGTCAAAAATTAGAAACATGCATCATGGCATAAAAATTTATCATTTCCAAAAGGCCCCTAACTATTATAAATTAACACAAATCAATAATGAACCATATGATCATGTCATACATGTGTGGCTCTGTCATAAATATTGAATATTGTCACATATGTCAAGGTTAATTACTATGACCATCATTATAGCGGATCATTACTCATCACCTGTTTCCCACTGTGGATTAGGATGAGACTTTTTCCCATAGTGGATCAGGGCACACCTATTTTCCATAGTGAACCAGGACAAACCTGTTTCATATTGTGGAATGGGTTTACTCTCCAAAACATCATAAAATTCATGGTTTACTCTAAAGACTATCATAATGGAAAAAATTCATTTCTGTACTAGGTTTACTCATTGTTGTTGTCATATTTATGTCATGAGATATAAATCATTAACAATTTACTAGAGGTAAATATAGATACAAACCATCACATAATGAAAATCATATACATGTTTTCCATTATATCCTAAACCATTCATTATATCATTACCCATGAAATGAAATGGGTTTCCTAAAAATTTCATCATATCATAACCAATGGAAAAGATATATGATGCATAATCATTTCACCATTTTATGATAACATAACCCATGAAAATGAGTGGGTTTCATAATCATTTTATCATGGTATAACCCATGGAAGAGAAATGGAATTCATAAAAATATTTTCATCATAATAATAAACTACCCAAAAAATGAATAAGAATTGTATCCTTAGATCATATCCCCTATAAAGAATAAGTAGCATAAATGATTCCATATTATATGTAAAATAATTTTGAAATATAAATTGAAACAATTCTTAAGGAAAATAAATTCTCTCTGAAAATTAATTTTTTTAAAAATATCATATTTTTGATATCCTTTTCCTTCAAAATGACCTTGAAAAATTATAATTGAATTTTTAAAATAATTAAAAACATTTTTTGTGGAAAATATAATTTCTTCTATGAATTTTTTTAAAAAAATATATAATATTAGAAAATAATTTTTTTTAAAAACAACATTGTGAGATTATAAATTAATCTTCAATAAAATTAATTTCCATGATAGTTGGAATTTTTGTTCATGTAGTACAAATTAAAATAGAAATTCAATTAATATTCTCCATGAAAGGAAAATGGGAATTGTTTGGAAAAAGAAAAGAATTTCCTTTAATTTTTTTTCTAGAAAGTAAATTAATTGTATTTTTTTTAATAAATAATTTTTAATAATCTTAAAAACGTTTTTGAAAATATGGATTTATATAAAATGGGTTTCCGACTAAAGAGAAAAATAAAGAGGATATTTATTAAAAGATTATAATGAAAAAATGAGTACAAAACTAGATGAAAATGAGGGTAAAACATGTGTTCTAGTGAAATAAAGATGGGTAAGAAAATAATGATTTTATTGGGAGACTGATCAAAAAATTTCATCATTGGAAGAATAATAATAAACAATCCCAATAAACTATGAGATTATAACATAAAAATCATACATCTTTGGAAATATTGAATCATAATCACCATGAAATAATAACATTAAATGAAACATATAATATCTTTAAAAGAAGTATATTCATGATATCACATCTCATAGGGTCTGTGTATATATGTCAAAGAAGAAGGTAGGTTGAAAACATAACTTTTGTCCCAAAAAAGGCAATTTGAGAAAAAAATACCTTACTGATTAAACCCTATGAAAGAGATATCAAAAAACGTATATGAAAATCCCCCAAAATTTAGGGATAATAATCATAAAATTTATTCACATGTAGTATATACATCATATAATATTAAAAAATGGTTAATATGGTGTGTGCCTTATAGACAAATTAATGTGAAACAAAAATACCTTACATTAAGTCTCATATTCCATCATAAACATACAAAAATACTATATAATAGATATGTGTTTGTAATAAATTAATTATAAAACCATTATTATATATTCCATTTATTATATTATTTACTTATGACTTTTTATTACCCATTTATCAATAATTCAATGTTAATGTTATGTTTTAGAAAATAACTACATTATTTTTTTGTTATGTTTTTATTTGTTATTTTAGTCCACTTACATTGATCATGTTTCCATCATGGTCCAAATTTTAATATTTTTATAAATGAAGAATATATTCATTATATTTATTTTTAGTATAATCCATAAGATTTAGTGATATTAAATTAAATACATCATTCATGGAGATGGTAGGTTGTAAAAATTCTGAAATGTTATTTCACTTTTTTCGACTGATTAAAGGAAAGTAAATGGTAAATAATAAAATAAAATTCTAGAATAATATATATTTCATATATTTATTTTATATTTATTATATTTATCCTTACTACATTCCACATAATGTGTAATGAAAAATGAATCACATGGCTTCGCGAGTTGGTAGTCTGCCATACACATGAGTGATGTTATCGTATACTCTAAAGAATGGAATGTAATTAAGTGTCTTTAATATCATAATTAGATAAGTATATTATTGTCATAAATATTATATAAATAAGTTAAATCAATCAATATATCCATCCTTGAAAGGTTATAATGGAAATCAATCTACATCGGTTCGTGAGGTGACTGTCCGCCATACACACGATCAAAAAATTTCATTTTAATTTTTATGTGAATGAAGATGGATATTGTCATGAACATCCCTATAGAGGCTCGTTCAATGAATACCCCAATCCTACCTTCAATAGGCTAAGGGATGGCGACAAGCACCGATTAGGCATATCCCACAAATGGGAGGCATTTTCATAAGTACCTTTACACGCACACTAATCTCCAAGCCAAAAATGATGAAATAAAAAACACTAAGTTAACAATGAATGCAAACAATAAGATACCCCCCATAGAGTATGACAGTAGAAAATTGGAAGGTAAACATGTCTAGTATAAAATCCCACCACAAGAATGATTCTGTAAAAGTTAATGCACAATTTCATGAAACTCATTCGAAAAAAACACTACTTGAGTTAAAAGGTATTGGAAAACTGTCTAAAGCCATTGGAGCACACCTCGACTATCTTGTCTGTCTAAGAACCACCTAGTCCTAATGCACCAAGGTCTCTATCAAAGTGTCAATGTTTTTACATGAAATGACATGTGTGGGAAAATCCTGTGTAGGGGTGAGAAAAACAATACTCAGTAGGACTCCCCGAAACCACAACAGAATTACTCGAAGAATATCATAAAAAAATACAAAAAGTATACCAAAATGAAATACATGAAGTATAATACAAAGAAATAACTAAAGTATACTGTAATGAAATACATGAAGTATACAACAAATAATACACATTGTTATTACACAACGTTATTGGCCTATAGTACGAAAAATTGGATTATCAGATGTAATTCAAAAAACACCCAGTATTGATAAGACATGTAGTCCTAATGAGACACTATGTCCCGATAAGAAACACAATCTCATTACGAAATGTATTCCTAGTAATACATATAGTCTCAATAATTCACGTAGTAACATGAGCCTCAGCCCAATTGGTGAGGTACACTTAAGTGCTTCCACAAGACCCAGGTTTAAAACCAGGTAGAGGAATATTTCCGCATTACTGTAGCAGGTATTGTACACTGTGCGACTGTAGCAGAACTGTACACTGTATAGGTACTGTAGCTAGCTAAACATTGTGCGGGTACTATAGCAGGCACTGTAGCAGGTACTGTGAGGTACTGTAGCAGCTGGAACTATTCACATTGGGACACTAGTTTGGGTTTGGAGTCTTTAAGGCTTTCGGGCCACCCAGGCCTTCGAGTCAGTAGGGCTTTCGGGCAACCTTTAAGGCCATTGGGCCACCTCAAGGCCTTTGTGCCACATGCAGTTTCCTAGACACACTACAAAAAAGGAGCAGCCCCAAAAGAGGATTCAGAGCAGGTGCACTAACCAGAGTAGAACCAAATGGATTTGTCAGAATGAGGGGGTATGACTATGGCATCAGGATCAAAATATGCTTGTCCGGGAAGCCTAGACAGATGACCATGTGAAGGTAAAGATCTATTATCATGATGCAAATACTGTGGAGGGTCAGTTTTTTATAGATAGTCTGGTTGAATTCCCTTAGACCTTCGGGTCATGTAATCTCCAAAGCCTATGGGACATGCAATCTCTGATCCTACGGGCCTTGTAAGGGTTCCCCCCCATCCCTTGAAAGGGGGGTTATCAAAAATCAATAAAAATGAAGGCCTTCTAGCCATTCGGGAAATAATTCACATAGTCTCATAAATTCACCTAGTATAAAAATAACAACCAGCCACATGATTCTGCTTGTAGTGAAATCATTTCAAGAGAACATACACCTCAATACATTAGTTCGAATGAAAACTTCCAGAAAAGCTCAAATACAGTATCTCAAAAGGATTGTCTAATCCCAAGGGTCCCAATACTGCAAACAGTTCTTCAAACAAACATACAGTTTGAAATTCAAAAGCATTTGATGTTTAGAAGGGGGTCCACCAACTCATGGACCAACCGGGCAGTCGATCAACTAACTATGGGCTGATTGGGTGGTCATTCTACAGACTATGGAGGTCTACCACCATGTGTCATCGTGAGCTACCATATAGATTTACCATGATGGAGTTACCACAACTACACGACATCTCCACTGAATGTGGATCATGGTCGCCTGTGGCCCAGTCCTCTCCGGAAGACAGGGTCCGACTCAGGTTAGACCCGACCAACTGGGTCCGAACTAGTTTTCCGTGATAACCTAGACCACTGGCCCTCCTAACCCAGTCCACTAGGCAGCCTGGTGTGGTCCAGTTCCTCTTGTCCAACCCTCCCACATGTGGGTCGAGTTGTCCACCACACGCTGTCCGCCCTGACCTCATGCCCTAAGTTTACATAGCACTAAGGCACTTCCAATGCGACTGATATACAGTGTCCACATGCACCCCACAGAGTCTTCATGCCTCGTGCACTCTGTGCACTCTGTGTTCCCTATGATCTCTTCATGACCTACATGCTCCACATGCCCCACAGCTTCACTGCCGTTGTGGGCCTCTCATGTGGATGATCCGCCTCCTACAGGTCCCTGGTCACCATGACACGATGCATCATCATCCACTAACACCCCTAGTTATGTGGGCCATGACCATGTTCCTCTACTCCATTCTTTTAAAGGGAGACACATCTGTGATCATCTGTTCTTGATCTTCATTGCCTTGGGATTCAATCCATCTTCCCATTACTCTAGGGGTTCAATCATGTTCGGAGCCTCCCATCATGTAAATCCATGACCATGTGGGTCCAATGATGAAGAATACTGAGAAAAATAGAAGGTAGAAGCACAAAAATCCACTGAGGAAGGAACCATGGCCTCTTTTTGTGTCAGCCTTGATTCGTTCATGTTAGAATAATTAATGAAGAAGTACGAAAACAATAGAAGGTAGAAGCACAAAAATCCACTGAGGAAGGAACCATGGCCTCTTTTCGTGTAAAACTTGATTCGTTCATGTTAGAATAATGAATGAAGAAGTATGAAAACACATAGAATATATCCTCTTTTAAAACACCACAACATAACACCCATCCCATAGGTGATCGATCCACAAATAAATCTGTTCGTTGGTTCTCTCATGTTCATCATCGAATTCTGAAATGAGGAATGATCCCAAATAAAACTACACCCTACCAAGAGTTTGAATCATTTATTGATGAATAATAGAAGTCACATCATCATCGATACATGATCTTCCAGTATTCATTGAAGATAACTCCATCTCCACCATTCAGTGTAATTCTAGGGTTATGATGATAACCTTAAATTTTCTAACAAATTTTATTAAAAATAAAACCACAGGATCACCATGTAACGTTAAATAAAATGAAAATTTATTTATTCTATTTCTTTAAACATATGAAAATTACTTTTCATAGTTGAAACATGATGATCGATGTTAGGCCCCTCACTAGGTAAAGTTGTTACTATGAACACAATGATTCCATCAAATTTCTAATCTGGGAAACCATTTAGATGTTATTTTAAATTTTCAGGAAAACTATGCATGCATTATATTTAATATTTTAATAATTCACAAGAAATTGTTCCAAGCACTCTGGGAATAAGAATCACAAACTCTCTCAGCGTCTAGTCGCGTAATAATTCCATATAATATTAACCAAATACAAAAAAAATAAAACATGTTACATTATCTACACCTTAGGTATTTACATCCCCAAAAGACAAAAGAAAAGCCTATACAAACAAATGAGGGTACTGAGCATGGATTTGAGCCTACTGCTCCTTTGTGTTCTCTTGGATATTACCATGATGCCACAAATGTACACCAGTGGAATCAACCAGCCATGAAGTATCCTCTACTATCGATCCTCAATATCCATTAGGTACTCCAAAAATGTCTCTCCATCATCAATTTCAAGCTCAGCCTAGTCAATGATGTGTGATGGATCATTTATGTATCTCCTCAACTAAGACACATTGAAGATTCCTCACACACACTCTAACTGTGGAGGTAGAGCTTAGCGGTAAACCACATCTCCACATCTATATAGTATCTGCAAGGGGGAAATGATCCTCATAGATAGTTTTCTACCTCGGCGATATCTACATATCCTATGTTGAGGAGAGACCGGAAGAAAAACATGGTCTCCCTCCTGAAACTCCAAAGGCCTTTATCACTGGACAACATAACACATTTGAAAGCATTGTGCAGTCTTCTTCCACTCTGGGATGACCTGCTGCTTCTCTATAGTCGCCTGCACTAACTGCAAGCCCATGAGTGTTAACTATTCTAGGTCCATCCAACAATGTGGTGACCTTCTGGGTCACCCGTACAAGGCCTAGAACAATGACATAATTATGTTGAAATGGTAGCTATTATTGTATAAAAAGTCCACTAGC
This sequence comes from Viscum album, assembly GCA_963277665.1. NCBI lineage: Eukaryota > Viridiplantae > Streptophyta > Magnoliopsida > Santalales > Viscaceae > Viscum > Viscum album. The sequence goes on along the minus strand of OY728127.1, from coordinate 1,223,266,194 downwards.
GGTAGTTGATCCTCACAACTTCTGCCAAAATCTAGGTTTCAACCACATAGAACATCATATAGAACTTGTATGATATGCTCAGTCGGGTCATCCATCTGTGGGTGAAAAGATATACTGAAGAACAACTTTGTTCCAAATGCCTGCTGCAATCCCTTCCACAATTAGGATGTAAAGAGAGCATCATGATCTGAGAATATAATTGATGGGACTCAATAGAGTCAAATTATCTCTTGCATGTAGAGGACTCCCATGCTCTGAATTTAACTACGCTCCTGAATCGCTAGGATGTGGACCGACTTGGTGAGTCCATCAATAATAACCTAGATGGTATCATGCCACTGGAGGTACGTTGTAACCCTATCATAAAGTCCATCGATATTCCATCCCACTTTCACTCAAGAGAAAGAAAGGTTTGAGTCAAAAATACTGGAACCTAGTTCTCATCCTTCACTTGTTGACAAGTTAGGCATCTAGGAACGAACTCCCCCACTACCTTCTTCATCCCAACCACTAGAAATGACATCAGAGGTCCTTGTAAATAGTCACCACATAGGATGTACCACCAAAGGGGATATATGGAACTCCATCAAGAACTCATCTCTTAATACTACTGGTACCACTATGAATCCTATGAAAAGAAGGATGTGATCCCCACCTTCTGAATATCCATTAGGGGAATCCCCTGTGGACATCTGATCACGTAAATTCTCATATTCGGTATCTCGGAGCTACACCTCCTTAACTCGCTGTAAGAGTGAAGGGGTTACAACCATCAACTAAAGGTAATTTGTTCCATATATATCCACAATGGATATTCACAATGAGGCCAACTATTCTAATGACTCTCTCAAAAACTATGAACTAGATCTCCTTCTGAGAGCATCTGCCATCAGGTTCCCCTTCCTAGGAGAATAGATATTTTCAAAGTCAATGTCTTGGTGGAACTCTAGCCATCACCACTATATCATGTTCAGATCCTTATGAGAGAAGATATACTTGAGACTCTAATGTTAAGAGTAGATGATAAGTCGATCTCTAATTAGGTAGTGTCACCACATCTTCAATGAAATGACTACCACTGCTAACTCAAGATCATGGGTCATGTTGTTCTACTCGTGTGGTCTCAACTAAAATAAACCATAGAAAATCACTGATTTCCCCTGTAAGAGGAAAAAATCGAGCTCGATTCATAATGTATCATAGAACACCACATACATGACACCCACCTCTGGAAATATCAAGATAAAAGCACTTGTCGATATCTGCCTCAACTACTGAACACTCTCCTGGAACATCCCCATCCACATGAAAGGCTACCCCTTTCATGTAAAATATTTCAACGGTGATGATACTTGGGTAACATTGGGTGAAAACCTTCAATAGTACCCATCTAGACCAAGGAAACTCCACACCTCGGTAACACTCTTTGGTGGTTCCCAGGAAAGCACTACATCTATCTTTGTCGGATCCACTACAAACCAAAATGTTGAAATGTTGTGTCCTAGAAAATGTCCCTCACTTATCTAGAAATAACACTTCAAGAGTTTCTCATAGAGATGGATCTCTAAGAGCATGTCTAGGACCATCCTCAAGTGTATTTCAAGCTCTTCCTCAGATTCTAAGTACACTAGGATGTCATCAATGAAGGCCAAAATGAATCGGTTTAGGTAATAAGGGATAATCAGGCTCATGAGTCCCATGAACACTATTGGGGTGTTATTTATATAAAAAATCATCACCATGTAATATAACTGGGCGTAACGACATCTGAAAGCCACCTTCATTATATCGTCATCCCGTACTCGAAGCTGGTGATAGCTAGATCTACGATCTATCTTCGAGAACTACTATAACAATTTCAACTACTCTAAGTGGTCATAAATTTATAGTAGTGGATACATATTCTTCATAGTCACTTGGTTTTGGTGTTGAATGTTCACACATAATCTCAAGCTCCCGTCTGAATTCTTGGAAAACAAAACCTAGGATGCCCAGGGTGAAACACCGGGTCTCATGAATCCCTTCCTTTATAGGTCCTCCCACTGTACCCTCACATCACGAAGATCTATGGGAAACATCTAATAAGCTGGTGTAGATATCAGTACCATCCCAAGGTATAGATCATTGTATAATTTTACCTCCCTATGAGGAGGTAATCCTGAAAAATCATCCGGAATGATTTCCTCATATTCCACCGCCACTATAGGGAACTGGGGACTCATATCATCCAATGTACCAAGGGTCAGGCTAGCCAAATGATGTGTGATTGGCTACACCCTCCTATGTGTGAGTCTATCCTTCACTGCATGGGTTTCCATTTCACTGATAAAAGAAAACATGGTACCATAACTGTGGAAAAACCACACTCTACGCCTAAAATAGTCATTTCGAGAATAGACTGTGGATAACCATTTCATACTGAGATTGACGCCATAAGGCCTCAATGCTGCTACTACGATATCCCAACCGAAACTATCAACTCCAAGAATACGATCACACTATTTTAATTGGTGTGTCATCATTGAATCCCCTCCCATAAAAGTCTATAAAATTAAGGTTCGAGTCAATGGTTCCACCAAAATATTCACGCCTCGAACTAGAGTCTTGGAATGAAAAGAATGATTGGAACCCGTGCCTATAAAAACTATAGCTAATGTGGAAAAGACCAAGATCATACCTCTAATCATCTCTGGTGTCTTGGAGTCATAAGCCTCCATCACATGAAGCAGGCCTCAACTCTATCAACCAACTCCCTGAGCCTATCGTTTATGACCTGGGGGTGGTGGTAATACATCAATCCTATACCCACCTCCAAATTCCCTTCCTGCCCCTCTACCACATACACTGCCCTATGGACCACCTTACTCCAACCTCTACCTCTGTATACGAGGTCCCTCAACTGCCTCTTGATTGGTCATATGATGGCATGGTAAATCTTAAAACAGATTTCCCCAACTACCACATGAGTTACATAGTCTTTCCTTTAGCTGAGTCAATCTTTTATAGGATCCTTGAGCTACTAATCTTGTGTCCTATGGTCATCCCATGGAGGGAATGAACTATTTGGGTCCTTGTGACTACTATCAGCTAGCAACTTCTGAAGTCTCAGCTTCCTGGTCCCCAGTGGTATCTCACACTGCCTGTGTCTACTACACAAGAAAGTTCTGCACTTATAGAGCTCACTCCAGTACCCAAACATATATAGAAATGAAAAGGGAAGTCATGGATACCCCGATGTCCTAGTGTAAGAGCTACTCAGACGTTTGAGTCTTGAAGAATGTGTCTCATACCATATCCTTAGAGTAGTGATAAGGATGAGTAAATCTCGCTGAGTACTCCACCACTATCTGACAGCCCTGCTGTAGATGCAGAAGATCATGTATATTCATTGAGAATAATCTAGCCAGAAATAACTAATCTATGAAGATATTCTCAAAGAGTTCCCATGTGAGATTCATCTCATCTTGTGTTTGGGTTACTAAGCTCCACCATCACCTAGAAGAAGACCAGCTTCTTGGATGACCATCTGGTTGGAAGGAGTCCTAACAAGGAAGACAAAATTTGAAACTACCACTAGCCAATACTCAGCTACCTAGGGGTCTATCTCACCTAGAAACCTAGGAGTTCACTACCTATGAAACTCGTTAAATTCACTCAGCCTGCGTGCATCCTCAATTGGTAGTGATGGTAACAACTACTACTCGATGGGTGGTGGTATCACTAGTAAACCACATAGAGGTACTATCTCTTGTAAAAGCCTCTCTACGAATGCCTCTTTGCTAGGCTGATAATACTCATGATGTAACAACAAAATTCTGGATGGCTGTCGATATAGAGGCATCCAAAAATAGAACAAGATGAACCATGATCAATAGATTATACCTTGTGAGCTGACTAAATAAGGGCATGAGTACACACCCAAATCCTATATGATGCATATACCATTTTTTTCACAAAACCATTGCTTTCTTGTACCATGATGAAAAGAAGTTGTTCAGATTCTTGATGTAAGGATATATCCGCAACCACACCAATATTGGAATCCCTATCCTAAAAGCTGAACTCGATACACTTAACACTATTTCTCCAAACAAACCTCAAAGACTCCCTTTCCTTATATAGAACCAACCCAATATTATACCACTATATCATGACCTGTCCCAGAGGGGCCAATGTTGTGACTACCCCATGCTCTCCTCTAATAGGCTGAGGGATAATGACTAGCACTGAATATAAATATCCCACAAATGGGCAGCATTTTATTAAGTACTTTTATAAACACACATATCTCAAAGTCCTAAATCATGAAATGTAAATAATATAAGTAAAAAATTCATGCATACATTTGGATACCAACCAAAGAGTAGAAAATAATACAATAGGAATGTGAATAGGGAAAAATACAACCCCAGCAAAATAGTGTTTGTAAAATTGAATGCACGGTTTCTTGAAACTCATCCTCAGAAAACCCTACTCGATGGGAATGGTTGTAGAAAAATGTCTAAATCTTGAAGAGAACACCTCATATTTCTAGTCTCTCTATGAACCACCAAGCCATAGTCTATTTATGACTTCATTGAAGCATCGATCGTCTACACAAGGCACAATATGTGTGGGAAAAACCCATGTAGGGGTGAGTAAAAGAATACTCAGTAGGACACCCCAAAACCAAAAAGAAAGTACATGAAGAATACCATAGATAAATACATGAAGTATAAAACATGTAAATATATGATGTGTACTTCAAATAAAAACTTGATGTTTACCCTAATGAAATACATGAAGTATTCCACAAAAAAGATACATTGTCATCTAACATAGGTATTGGTCTACAGTATGCAAAACAAGATTATCTGACGTAAACCTCAAAACACCCAGGGTCTATAAGACATGTAGTCCAAATGATAAATTTCGTCCTTATAAGACACATAGTCTCAGTAATACATGTAGTCTCTATAAATCATGTAGTATCATAATGTCAAATAGTCTCATAAAGTCACGTAGTCACAAAATCATAGTCAGCCATAGGATTCTCCTTGTTTTACGCTTGTTCTGGGAGAAACTACTCCAAAAAACATTATGTTATATGAATTCCTCAAAAAAAAAACTCACATAGTGTTTCTAAAAAGGACCAACTTTTCACAAGGGCCCAAACACCAAAAACAATTCATCAAACAGACACACAATTTAAAAGTTACATACCTTCGAAGTATAGAAGGGGGTCTACCAGCTTGTGGACTGACTAGGAGGTCGGTCGAATAACCACGGTAATAGACCACCTGGTCTAACCAAGACCAAGCTTTAACAACCATGTGGTACATCCACCAACCGTGGTTCATGGTCATCTATGGAATGTTTTGGTCTGACCGCCTGGGTCGGATCTGACCCGCCGGGTCTAACCCAGTTCGCTGGGTCGAACCCGCCCACTAGCGCCACTAGGCCACATGGGGTGACCCACTTCCTCTGGTCTATATTTCACAAATGTGTTCCACCTCGACTATGTTTCCCCACTCAACCTGAAATCATTCCACGTCCAACGTGGTTGGTCCATTGCATTCGTGCCTGCAATGCATGCTCCCCATGCCCAACGAATTCCCCGCCACCGCGTGCCCCTCATATGGCTGACCCACCACCCACACAACTGCATCACCAGCCATATAACACTGGTTGTCAAAAATCCATGCACCATTGTCCGCTGGTTCTGTGGGACACCCACCTTTATTCGATGCTCAATTTTTTGAAATTGAGACACACCCATGATCCTCGGGCCATGATCTTCATTACCTTGGGATCTAATCCATCTTTCCATTACTCTGGGGGCCGATCACATTTGGATCCTCCTGAAAAAATTTCCATGACCACAAGGGTCCAATAGTAATGAACACCAAGAACAGGGAAAGGGAGAAGCAAAAAAATGACTGGAGGAAAAATCCTCTTCCTTTTTTCATGTCATCCTCAATTATTTTCCTTTACAATGATGAAATAATGAATCACACAGATTATCTACCCTTTTAAAACCCTAGATCATAACACACATCCCACAAGAGATCAAACTGAGGATTATGCTATTTGTGGGTTGGCCTGCATTCATCATTGAATTTAAAAATGGGGAAAGATCACAAAGAAAGATACACCCTATATGGAGTTTGGATACTTTGTTGAAAAAGAATATAGGTTGTGTTGTCATCAATCCTTGATCCTTTTTTATTCTTTATAGATAACTAATTATCCACCATTTAGTGGAATTCTAGGGATATGATGATAAACCTAAATTCTATAACAACAATTATTAAAAAAAACCATTGATTTCTATCTGTGTAATGTTAAATAAAATGAAACATGATTTTTTTATTTCTTTAAACATCTAAAAATTACATTTCAATGTCAACCCATGCTAGTAGATGTTATCCCCCACTTAAGGAAAATTCACTACTATGAACCTAGCGGTGCATTTAGATTTCTAATTCGGGCACCTGTTTAGGTCTTATTCCACTTTTTCAGAAAAAATATGTTTTCTTTAAATTTAATATTTTAATATTTTTCAAGCAATTTTTCTAGGCACTCTTAAGCTCAGAATCACAATCCATATCATTACCGAGTCTCGTAACAATTCCATATAATATTTCAAAATAATACATATAAATTTTGAGATGTTACATATATATGTTATTAAATTAATTTAATATAATATAATTATATAGAAGATAATGGTCTTATTATATTGGACTTTATATTACATAATTAATTGTGGAAATATAATAATGAAAAAGGAGGATCATAGTGAAGATAATTACCTTCTCTTAGAAGCACCTCCTTTATATTTCCTATTAAGGACCCTAGTGTTGGTACTTTGGGAGGACAATAATATTTTAAAACTTATTAGGATACTAGGTGGGGGTATTTTTTTATTGTATTTTCTGAGCTATATGGATTGATATGTGTGTATAAGAGAAGGATGGTGGTGGCATTTTATAAGTTGGGGAGAGCAACCAACTTGGAAACTACTTGGAAATTTCCCTAAAGAATCCAAAATAATAAATTCATTTATATGAAAAAATATTAAAAATGACCCTAGAGTATATATTGAGATGTATAAGATGTAAATATTTCCATCAAATAGGATTTAGACTTGTGATGGTTGTTTTTTACCATTATTTTTTAGTTTCTTCTCTCGTAAACCCATTTTTATGTTATCCACAATAATTAATTTTTACTGATTCCACTATTAATTGTGGTAATGTTTTTTGAAATTATTTGAAAACATGAATTATTCTTATTTAAAATATGGAATCCATTTCTACAAATTAAATTCAAAGAAGTGGAAAATTCTAATTTAAAATTAATATCACATATGAGATGAAAAAGCGTTGTTTTAAAGAGAAAATATTCAAAAGCATACAATGATTTTATACCAAAAATCAATGTTAAATTTATAAAAATAAGATAAATTGGATTAATAAATATATAAATGAACTAATTTTAATTTTAAAACGATATTAAATTAACTTTTATGTTTTTAAAATCTTTAAAATAAATGAAAATTCTTAATAAAAAACCCTATATTTCAGTATTCATCGATTTTTTTCTTTTCTGAAAATTACAACAAAAATCACTATAATATAATTATGATATAATTACTTGAAAACATAATTATATTTTATAAAATTAATTTTATAAAATTTTATATAATAATTTTATTATAAAAGAGGAAATTTTTTTTCCGAGAAAGAATCAAATTTTAAATATAAAATTTGATTTATTCTTATCTCTTATCTAAAAATAACACATAATTTGAATGTTAATTTTTTATTGAATATATAATTCCTATATTTTCATTAAAATAATTCAAATTTTTTTGTTAATTTATTCCTATAACACACATTTATGTTCATAAAAATATTTTTTTAGAAAAATATTTCTCTTATTTTCAAATGGTTTTTATTATGAGTTATAATTAATTATTAATCAATGAATTAATTTAATATACATGTATAGACCATATATTTTTATAATTTAGTTAATAATATTCATACCGACCATTCCAACATTTAGGTGATAACTATCATATTAAATAACAACATTTTTGAGATAACTATCATATTAAATAACAAAAGTTTAATAGTATTTCATGTTTCATTTTAACTTTTTTTTTTGTGTAACAGAAACTAAACATGATGTTGCATGTAACACAATATAATCTATGTGTTATGTGAAATTAAAGATTAAATTGGTGTTGTGTTTAATGAAAGATGAACTTGATGTTTCATTTAACATAATCAAAAATAATTGTTTCATTTAACACAATCTTATCTCTGTGTTTCTTGTAAAAAACTATTTAAAATATTAAATTTATTTGAAAATAATATTTTTAAAAATATGGGTGTGTTACATTATACCCCATGAAGTTATCTATAAATATTTTCACTTTGGTACCATTAGATGAGGCTATTTCTACCTCAATACATCCTCAGGTTCCCACTAAACTTCCTTAACCTGGTGTTTTTGCCACAAAACATTAACTTTGGGAGTGGTCTGGTTTCATATAATGTTATATTTTCATTCTAGAATTTGTACCCGTTATTCCTCATAATAAATATAATTACCTATAATTATGACCTTTGAGTGCAATAAATGTGACAAATTAGGTGTTTACATCCTTAAGAGAGATACATGGAGAACATCATGAACCTTAGAGTGGTTTAGTGGTAGAACCATTCGATAGGCTACCGATAACATGTTGACCTGAGTGTGACACACCAGCTCCCGAATCCATTTGGTCACATAACCTCAATCATGCATTTTAATATGCCAAATGCTACCTAATAGAAGAAAGGGTCCGATAAGTCATTCATGGGGATAATATACCCTCTTTTATCAAAGTAATGCGTCAGTGGAAATCATAAAAATAAAATAATAATATACAACCATAAACAATAAAAATACTTAAAGACATACAAAGAGTGAAATACAATATTCAACTAAGTAGAAAAAATGATAGGATAATTTAATTGTCAAGTGTATAAAATGAAAAATGGAAATAAAGACACCAATGAAACCTAAGAGGGTCCTGGACCATGTTCAGTTCACTCATCCAAGATCCATCCCCAAATCAGCCATCTAACATTGGTCGTTTTAACATAAAATGTCCTACAACAATAAAGTATATTCGGGTACCGATTAGACAACCTGAGTCGGGTGTGAGTACGAATCAATAGGTAAACACCAATGGTGTTTACAAAAAACCTTGTAAAAAATAATGTATGCAGTTATAATATAAAATAAATATAATGCATTAATAAATAGTTTATCACATTATTAAATATTCTCTCTTTAACCATATAAACTATGAAGTTCCTGAGGACACCTGAACCTCATTACCAGCTTTAGACCATGCATAAATCTGATCTATCCCCAAGGGATGTCACATTTGAATATCCATGTTACCATTCATAACAATTTTTTAATTTTGATGTTATCATTCGACATTTAATATCACATAATTAAATGAGTTTGTTTCCATTCATAATACTTGGTCAAATGTCTGTGTCACCAATTACAAATTAATAACATAGAATTGAATGATAATGTTTCCATTCATAATACATGTACAAATTTATATGTTTCCATTTACTATTTAATAACACATAATAATGAAAATCACAATATTACAGATATCTCAAAAACTATTAATTAATTCATTAATAAATTAATCATACTCACAATTCCAATATATCATAATTAATCTACAATTAATTATCCCATCAAATGAAACCAATATCTCATAAATAATCTACCACAAATTATTTCATCTTAAATAACATTATATCACACAAATAGTCCATCAATTAATTATCTCAAACCAATTATCATAATATCTCATAATTAATCCCCCAATCAATTACTTAAATCAAAATTCCCCAAATATCAGAAATTATCCTCCAATTAATTATCTAAATATAAAACCCCTAAATCTTATAATTAAATTCATGATTAATTTTCTAAATGGGTAGCCCCTTATCTCATAATTATCTCCCAAATTAATCATTAAGTTCAATAGAAATCCAATTAATCAATTTCCATTATCTAAACAAAAAATTCCAAAATTTCATAACTAATCATCAAATTAATTTTCAAATTGAGTTTCCGCTAATTATAAAAAAATCACAATTAATTATGTAAATATACTACCCTATAATTCCAATATTAACTCCATGATTAATCATATATTTCTACAATAATTCATTTAATCAAATGACCAAATTAACTAACCCAATTTATGAATTTGAATTTATAATAAATGCTAGAAATACTAAAACATTCATACATGTATAAAAATCATGACTATGTGAATTGAATATTATACAACTGAACTCAATTCATCAAATAATTATCACCCAATGAAAATCCTTAAAAATTGGGTAGCATGATGATGTTGATCTAGATCTGAATCTCAAGAACCTAAATCAAGATTGAATAAAATAATAATCTTGAAAATATAGATCTAGATCTAGATTCATAGATATATATCTCAACAGAAAGATATAGATATATAAAATATACAATGGATTACATTTCTGAAAGAAAATAGAAGGAATATGGGAAGAGTGAGGTAAAAAGGGATGAAGAGTCCACTTATTGGGAGAGAAGTGGGCTTCGATCTAGGATTAAAATTTTGAAAAATATAGGTTGGGAGGGTGTATAATTATTTTGATGAGATCCCAAACCTAAAAGTCCTCCAAGAGTTAAAATTGGGATGAAATAGGTGAGTTACGGGGGGTTTGAGAATTTTTTAAAATAAAAACTGAGGAATTTTTTGGCCCATGCACTGTTTGCAGTGATGGGGAAAAAAGTTTTCCCTAAATGTGAACTAGTTATTTTGAGGATCGTAATTACTCTTAAGATGGGTGCAAGGATTGGGTAAACCATTCAAAAACCGTTAACAACCCCATATCCTCCCATTTTTTCCAAATTTCACCCCAACACTCCCCAAAATAAATCTCACATGAAAGGTACATAACAGAAGGAAAAATAATACCTACAATCAGGCTCCAATATTTTCTAGAAATTATTGGGATATTACACTACCATCATGATATGATCAAGAATTTCAATGTGACCAATATAACTAGGTATTAGCTTTACATTGTATCATAAGAAAAATTTCACCATTTAATTGTGCTTAAATTAATTTAAACATCATATCATACACCTATAAATGAGAATGATTTTTTTTCATTATGAACTAAAAGATCACATGATTTATAATATAATGATAAGTCATTACATACAACTCTATTTGTAACAAAATGGTTAGGATTGGTTATCTAATATTTATAAATATTCATATAGAGAAGTAATTCATTAATTTCTAAAACCACTTAAAATGTTGAACTAAAACCATTTAATAAATGGTTATCCTTATGACACTTCCAGAATGATAAAATACAAAACTTTTGAAAGAAGGTCTCAAATTTTCCAAAAAATCAACTTATCATTATTCCTCAAAAAATTGAAATAGCTCTTAATTTTTACACAACATACATGTGAATAAATTCATCATGTATTCTCTTTGAACATTTTAATAAACAAAATTACCATAAAGTGTTATTGAAAACCAACATCTTTCTTTATTTATTAAAAAAACCACAGATTATTTAATAATTCCATAAATCGAAAAATGTTGTAAACTCAATGATTGATAACATGAACCTCTTCTTAAACAAATCATTAATCATTTTCGAGGTTATCAATATTATCTAATTTAAATTATCTATATAAACCATCTATTTATCCAAAATAAAACCCAGTTTCTCAATATTAGGAACATATTAAGGGTTTTCCTCCCTTGAACAAAATACCAACTTACCATTAAATAAATTTTCTAGGTCATGATCACTTTTCAACATATTTTTTAAAATACTTAATGAAAAATTAATAGTCCACAATCCTTATATATGTCATTATTCATATAGAAAAATTCTTGAATACAAATTCATAAAAACTTCTATGATAAGAATTCCTTATAGAACCCCTAACTAGTCTTCATCATCTTATTCCTTAATACCTTTTTACTATAATATGGAATATGAATATATTCTAGAAATTAATAAACCTCAATTTAATAATTCGTCTCGTCTTTAACATAAAAATACTATTAGAATAACCTAAACCATTAATATGTCATTTGTTGTCTCCTCATCATACAAAGAATAATAATTACTCATAACACCTAGATAATTATCTTCATGATATTTCCCCTTATGACATAGATTTTTATAATTCCCATACTTTACAAATTGGAAACATTCAACCTTAGATTATATCTTTGGGGGACCATTATTCAAATCCATTATGTTATCTAACCTTTTATTTTTTCTTCTATAATTACTTTCTTTGTTTCCCTCTTTTACGAACTCAAAACATCATCTCGTTCCTCTAAGTAATACAAATGGGTTATTATTCCCACATTTTTGATCTATAGGAAACTTAATCTTTCTTCCCCTATTATCTCTACCACTCGAACTCTCAATGAACTTTATCCTTCTCTTATTTGGTGAGTCTGGGAGTTGGTTAAGGTGAAAGTTGTTAATCATTTATTATGATAACTTATTAAAAAAAATTATAATATCCATCACTCTATTCATTATCCCATTTGTATTTTCATCAACATATTTTCAATCACATTCAATGTTAACCTAATTACTTCTTATTCCCACCATTGACTAAAACCAAAAATCATTGTGTCAGCAATAATAATTATATTGGGAAACTAAATAATCTTGAAAAATAAATTATATGATGTCTAGATCACTAATCATTCCATTTAATACATGAAACCATATGTTTATCATAGTTCATTCATATTCATCATCTATTTAAATCTTTCAGGATGGTTTGAAAAGAATTTGTGAATTTTCTAAAGAATATCCCTCAGGAGTTTCAAAATAGTTGTGTAGCAAGCCCACTGTCAAGCATCAAGTGATGATTGAGTCTAGATAAACATACAATTTTCAAAGTTATTACAACTTGGATGTTCTATTCTAGAGACACATCCACTTGTAGTATCTAGATAGGGAATCAATTTCTTTGAAACCACTCACTCTATCCTAAAAAATATTCTCGGAAATTTTCCTATAATTCTACATGAAATTATACTTTTCCTTAGTTTTATCCCTATAAATATCCATAGAAATATCCTTAGCTATCTCACGAAATTTTTCTCATCCTATTTTCCAAATTTTAACTTAACCTTTCCTCTGATACTAACCCTATTTACCCAGACTTCACATTCGTAGAGATTTCATATTTTTAGATGAATAATCATTACATTACACAAAAACTCACCTATTTATCATAAATGTATAGTTTATTAGAGAATAGAAACATAATATTCTAATTTTATGAAAGATATTTAACATCACCCACAAATATCTTATCATATAGTAATCCTCGTAGGAATACCCTACCTAAATCATTCATCATAACATGGGTATAGAAACATTAGAATGGGTGAGATCATATAATAATTAAGGGTAAACATAATAGATATCAATATATGATCATATGAAATAATATGTTAACTATAAGGTTATGTGATCATCAACATAACTTATGAATTTCATACCCAAACTATTATAAATCCTAAACAAGTGTCATGGCATAAAACTTGGCCATTTCTAGAAACATTCCCCATTATAGTGAGAAATAATCATAAATATATCATAAAACGTAATGTAATTCCATAATAGTGTATAAAACCCATAAATATTTAAAATAACTTCATATGTAATGGTTAACTAAGAAGACCATTGAAATAGTGGATTAAAAATCATCAGTTTTTTTATTATGGATCAGGTTACACTTATTTACAAGAGTAGATCAGGATTCACATATTTCCCATAGTGGATTAGGATTAACCTATTTCCCATAGTGGATCAGAACACACCAACATTCCATATTATATTGTCTTCAATCCCTAAACCATCATAGTATCCAAGGTTAACTCCAAAGACCATCATATCATATAGAGTCCCTTATGGAATCAAGTTCTCTACACATTCTAGTCCTTTTATAGCATGAGATAAAAATATATTCTAAATTAATTTGAGAGAGATGTAGGTCTAACCCATCAAATAATTAATATCACACATCTCTGTTTCATAAGACCATAAAACATTCATCATATCATAACCCGTAAAAGGAAATGTTTTTTATAAATATTTCATCATATCATGCCCTCTAAAAAAGATAATCTTTTCATAATAATTTTATGCTTTAATCATAGAATGTCCCATGAAAAAAAGTGGGTATCATAAGAATTTTACCATGGTACAACCCGAGGAAGATAAATGGGTTTCATAAATATCTTATTGCTTCAAAAATAATCCATCTAGATAAAGAATAAAAATGGTATCCTTGGATAATATCCCTAGTAAATCATAAGTAGTATCAAAGGATATCATCTTAGATGGAAAATTATATTAAAAGATCAATTAAATCCTTTCTTAATGAAAATAAATTTTAATTGAAATTTAATTCAAAAATATATCTAAAAAATCCTTTTCATTGAAAATATCCTTGAAAACTTATAAAGTAATCATTAAAAATCATATGGAACATTTTATAAGAAACATTACTTTCCAATTTAATTATTTTTATTACATAAAATATTTTAAAAATAAATTTATTTTAAAATAAAAATGTATTATTATAAATTAATATTCAACAAAAATAATGTTCACGATTGTAAAAAATTTCATTCATGCTGTACAATTTAAAATAATGATTTATTTCACATTTTCTATAAAATCCAGAGGGGTATTGTCTTAAAAATGAAATGAAGATTCATTTTTTATTTTTTGTAAAAATTAAAACAGGTGTAAAAATATATTTATTAAATCATTATAATAATGTGAAAAATGTTTTTGAAATCATTTTTAGCAAAAATGGTTTTATAAGAAAAATTGTTTTTGATCAAAGAGAGAAATAAAGACAATATTTATTAAAAGAATTATTTTAAACTCTTGAGTACACAAATAAAGGAAAATGAAATTAAAACATGTATTCTATTGAAATAATTATATTATAAGAAAATTTATAATTTTATTGAGAGATATATCATATTATTTCATAATTGGATGTGTAATCATAAACATTCATGATAAATGATGAGATTGTAACGTAAACATTATACCACATTGGTAACTCTGAATCATAATTTCAAAGAATTAATAACATTAAATTAATCATATAATATCATGAAAATATTTACATTCATGATATAACATGTAAAAGGGGTATTTTATATACCTTATAGAAGGATATTGTTATATCACATAACTTATGTCCCAAAGAAGGAAATTTGTGACAAAAAACCCATTACAGTTTTAGTAACGTTTGAACCATAATCCCAATGAAAGAGATTTAATCAAATAGATATTTTATTTAAGAAAAATTCATGGATAATAATAATAAAATTAATTCATGGGAATTATATACACCGCATAAAAGAACACATAGTGAAATGCCATCTATCTCAAAGAAAAATAACGGTGACACAAAAATCAATTCATTTATGCTTTAAATTCTTTTATACATGTAAAAAAATTCTATGTAATAAATATAATTTTATTATAAATATATTACCGAAATATACTTATATATATTACACTATATATTATTTAGTTATGACCTTTTATTATCCATTTATTAACAATTTCAAGTTAAAGTCGCATTTTGAACAATAACTACTTTCTTTTTTGTGTATGTTTTGATTTTTTAATTTTGGTCCTCTTAATTTTATCATGATTCTATAATATCCAAAATTTTATAAAATTTATAATTTAAATATATATTCATTATATATTTTTTATAGTAATCCATATGATTTCGTGATAGAAAATGAAATACATCATTTATGGAGATGCTATATTGTACGCACACATGAAGGATGTTCCCATTTTCTAAATAGATTGAAATAAAGAAAAAGGAAAATAATATATTACCTTTATAGAATAATTATTATTTCATGTATTCCATATATTCTCATTAAAATTTTTCTTACTATATTCCATGTAAGTCTTAAGTGAAAATGAATCACATAAGTTTGTGAAGAGGTAGTACATCCTACAAATGAGTGTTGTTATCATATTCCCCATGGAATGGAAAGTAAGAAGGTAAATTTGATATAATAATTAAATAAGTATAGTATTTATATAATTATCCTATAAATGTTATAAATTTTTCACTATATCCAGTCTTTAATGGTGGTGATGAAAAACAAACTATGTCGGTTTGTGATGCGGTAGTCACACACTCACATGATCAACAGTTTTCATTTTCCATTTGATTGAAGTGGAGATGAAAATAGGTTACTACAATAATTTAATAACATATCAGTATATATTAGATATTGGTTTTATTATATTGTAATTTATAAAAAATAATTGAGGCCTAAAAATGAATAAAGAAAAGGAATGAGCTCCGTGAAGACAATTACCTTCTCTTAAAATCACCCCATTTGGATCTTTTATTAAGGACTTTAGTGTTGGTCATTCTGGGGGACCAAGATATCTAGAACATGAAAAAGCATATTGGGGAGGAATATTTTCAGGTTTATGATAACCTACTTTCCTTTAGAGGTGTGAATAAGTGAATGGTGGTGGTGGCCTTTTATAAGTTAGGAAAAGAACACACTTGGAAACTACCTTGAAATTTCACAAAAGAACCCAAAATGATAAAGCCACTCAGATGAAAAAATATTCCAAATGACCCTATATTATAAAATTGGAAGGAAAATATGTAAATTTTTAAATCCAATAGTTTTTATACATTTTTTGATGTAATTTTATACGTTATATGTTTAGTTTTACCCAAGGTAAACCTATTTTTAAATCAATCGTGATAATAAATTTTCAATATTTTCACTATATATTATTTTAGAAAATTAATTTAACCTTATTATATAATATAAATTATTATGATTAATAATAAGTAATAATTTTTTTACCAATTCAAATAAAATAATTTAAAAATTTTAATTTAAAATAAATATTGTAGACATAGGGAGAAATCATGTTTTCAAAGTAAAATGGTTCAAAAGTTTTGAATTTTTTTATATCAAAATTCAGTATTAAATTTACTAAAATAGAATAAATTTTATTGATATATATATAAATAATTGAAATAATATTACTTTTAAAACCGTCATAAAATTCATTTGATGTTTTTAAAATCTTTAAAATAAGTTAAAATTCTTAATAAAAACCATTATTTTTAACTATTCATAAAAAAATTTCCTTTTTGAAAAATTTTAAAAAAATGACACTATGAAAACATTTATGTGATTATTTTAAAAATAAATTTTAATTTTTCAATTTAATTTTTTAAAAGTTTCAAAAATATATTTACTTATAAGTGCACAAAATGTGATAATATAGTTTTTTAGAAAGATATAAACTTTAAGCATTAAATTAGATATATTCATATCCTTTTTCCACAAAAAGACACATAAAATGAATTTTAATTTTTTTATTGAAAATATTATATATCAATTTCATTAAAATCAACCACCAAAATTTATGTAGTAATTGTTTCTGTAAAAAAAATTGTGCGTATAAAAATTATTTTTTCAGAAAAATATTTCCTTTATTTTAAAATGGTTTTTATATTCATTTATAATTAATTGGTAATAATATAATTAATTATATATATATATATATTTATTTATAAATAATATATTTTCAAAATTTGTTTAATCTTTTTCATACCCTACATTCTAATAGTTAGATGATAACTATCATATTAAGTAATAATATTTTAATAGTAAGGCATGATTTTTTAAACTCAGTGTTTCATGTAACACAAGATAAATTCAATTTTTCATATAAGACAAGACAATATTAGTGTTGTGTGTAACATAATATTAAATTGGTTTTGTGTGTAACATATGATAAAATATATTTTTTAATGAAACATAATATAAACATAGTGTTTCGTGCAACATAAGCTTCACTCTCTATTGTGTGTAACGAAAAATATAAATAATATTAAATTTATTTGAAAAAATATATATTTTAAAAAATCATCGAGTGATACAATACCTGTAAACTATATTAGATCTCATTTACACTCAAGTATTCATGTACCACAATATACCAAAAATTTTAATTTATTTGAAGAGAAATATATCATAAAATATTAGGTGATATACTTTTACCCAAACACCCTGAGGATAAAATAGGGTGGGGATATTATGACTTTGGAGTAAGGGAACAATTATGTTAGGGAATATAATAATAAATTTTTCAATTTGGTTCAATTTGATATTAATATCCTCATGAATGATTTCTTCATGCCTTGATGATTTTATTTGGTAATAAAACCTCTAATAAGAGTGATAATTACTCTTTATTTTCATAATCCTGTGATAATCTAGTCAACAATGTAGTGTTGGATGAGAATGATATGGAAGGACATACTGAGTTGAGTGGTTCCTCCACTATTACTATAGGAAGTTAGGGATCATCATCTAGTCAAAAGTGGAAGTGTAAGGAATCTTGATGAGGTAGTAGCAGTAGTGTAAAATTATCCCTGATTACATTCCCATGAAACCTTTATGAAATAATCCATTGGTGTGGTTCTAATGTAGGACGTTGGGTCACTTTAAACCATATTATTAGGAGGATCTGATGTCATTCAACATACATGGGAGATAATTCCATTTTAAATTATTTTGAATGAGATCTCTTCAATGAAATAAGTATATATATTATTATATCAGAGGATATTATTTTTTTTTAGATGCATCTATGGGAATAGGGTCAAATCATTAGAAAAAGGGAGATTCTCATCAAACCAAGAACTCTCAGAGTGTGCTTGATCTAGGTGGATATATGTTGTTGAGAATATACCAAAATAATTCTAATTCGAGACAATGAACATTAGAGTTATTAGGTTTATTTCTCCTTTACTGTCATTGATTTATTTAACATAGAGTGCTTAAAATTATTTCATCTCATGTAATCTTATTGATGCATCAAGAAAATGATCCAAGTTGATGCCTTAGGTAATTGATCTATATAAACCTATCAAGAAGAAGTAGAAAGATTTTAAGTGTTTTGTGCATCATGTGGTGATCCCTGACATTGAGTTCATATGGTATTTTCTAGTTGTTGATTTAGATATATTTGATCTTATATTTATATACAGTTAATTGTTTGCTATAAAACTCATACTGAATTCTATCATGATAAGATTCTATTTATTTTTGATGATGGTAACAATCACATCTTCCAAGGTGAGTGGTATACAATATTATATAGGGAAAGGAATATTACTCTATATATTATATTGAATTCATGTCAAATATCTATTTTTTTTATTGATTATCTTAAAGAGAGTTTATATGGGAAGTTTAATTTGGTAGTGGATATGTATCTTGAGATTTTTCCTAGTGGTTTATCTAGATTTCCACCACATTATGAGGTGGAATTTTATATTGTACCACTCCCAAGGACTATTTCTATTTTCTTTCCATATTATCAAATGGATTCTTATGTGATAAATAGTTTATCCTCGAGATATAATATTTTTAAAGTAATATTTTTATATATCCTATCATCTCATAGTTTTTAGAACCGGTTTTCTTTGAAAATAATTTGGGTGGAAGCCTCTAAATATACATTGATTACCAAAAGATCAATCAAGTAGCTATCAAGAATAAGTACCCATTTCCTATTATTAATGTTCCCTTTGACCAGATATGGGATCTTGATAGTTTTCAAATATTTAACTCATATTATGGTACCACCTTTTGATAGTGAGGGAAGCTGAATTTCCAAAGACCTATTTAAAAAGTCGGCACACACATTATTATTATCTTGTTTTTCCATCTTACCGTACCAATTATCCTTCGTTTTCATATAATTGATGAACATAATTTTCCATTGGTATATTGGTAATTTTTTCATATTTTTTTGGATGGTATCTTGGTTTACTCCATGATGGAAGATGATTATAAAAATCATCTAGTTGTTGTTTTAAAAACATTAATGTATCATACCTTGAATGATATGTTATCAACATAATAATTATTCATATATGAAGTGATATTATTGGTTCTTGTGGTGTTTGAGAAATTAATTTCTATAGATCTTGAGAGGATCAATGTTTTGATATAATTGGATATACTAATGATTTTTTTTCAAAATCAGAAGCCTTCAGGGCCTGGTTGGGTATTAAAATAGGGTTTTTATATTCATCTCCAACTTAACATCTACCATGATGACTCTGACTCCTGAGGAAGTGACATTTGTATGAGATATGTAATTTCATACATCCTTTTAATAATTGATAACAATGGTTGCATCGACACCCATTTTTATTTTTCCAGATTCTGTTTAGGGATATTCTCTGTATTGTGATGCCTCAGGTATAGGGTTAGGGAGTGTTTTGATGTACAGTGACCATGTAATGACATATGGATCCCAAAGGTTATTCCATCATGATATAAACTACGTCACCCACAACCTAGAATTTTTTGTGGTTATATATACATTAAAAAAAAGGATTTACCACCTCTTTAGAGAGAAGATCACCATGTATAATAATTATAAAATCCTAAAGAGAATCTTTTCTTTGAATTATCTAAGACTTAAATATATATGATTGGTTGAGTACCTTTTTAACATTGATTATTATTTATCTAATTCTTGGGAAAAAGGGAATAATGTGGATGATGGGGATATTAATTATTCTAGAGATAACAATAATTGTTTAACTAATCTATAAAATATTAGAAACAAATCACAGCCACAAAAAATAAAATGCTAACAATCACTTTCATCAATTTAACTATTGGTGATAGGGTATTTATCAAAAAATTTGTACACCCAAGACATTATAGAATGGGTAAGTAGGTTATTATTTTGCTATGATATGTTGGAAACTTTGATATACTGAAGAATCATGGAAATATAGAATATCCACGGGACTTTACTTCTCAATAGATTTCTATTCTTGTTGTGTTTGATGTTTCTCAATTGAAGACCTACCATTTGGACACATCTGATGTTGTTGAATGTGTGGATTTATATTCAAAACCAAACCCCATCATGGTTGAACATCTTTTCTATATTATGGATCATCAGTATAAACTGTTGTGTGTAAATATTTTCCATTAGATAATGAGATATAAAATAATAATAGAGATATCCATGAGACTAGGGAGCATGAGGAACTGATGAAAGAGAAGTGGCATCACTCATTCTGTTGTCAATAATGATAATAAATTTTCTAGGGGATGAAATTGTCATTGTTGGGATAATTTTTAAACACCCTCGAGTTACTAATATCTGTTTATTTTTATTATTTTATTTATTTTTTTGGAGGTTTTATAGTTGTAGGTTTGAAAGTATGAAATATATGAATGTTGAAATATGAACATTAATAGGAAATCATTGGTATTAACCATTCACCTAAGCCCTACTAATGGAGGAGGAGTTTTCTAGTGGCATATGAATAGTTTCCCAAATCATATGGGCATTATTTCTAGGTAAGGTGAGGATTCATGTCATGATTCAACCCATAGGGGCCCTTCTGGTTGGTCATAAGCCAAGTCTTTCACCCCAAGCCTTATTTTACTAGAATAGGGGATGGAAACCAGTGTCGAGTATGCATATCACACACATGGGAGGACTTATCCTAAGTTACATGTACACACACACATCTCCAAATTACCATACAATGATGAAATGGAATGCAATACATATGATACCATATTTAATTCATACATCTAAATCCCACAATCAGAGTATGAAAAAAGTATCAAGAATAAAGGGACAAAAACAAGCCCACCAAAAGTGGTAGAGTCTATCCTACAAAGAAATATGGGGATGAAATCAAGCAAAAATCTTGGTAAATGCATAGTTAGTATATCTCACTATACTCTACATGTTCCTAGTCTTTATTAGATTCCATCAAATGTAATTTCATCTGCATAAGACATGACATGTTAACTTAGAGTTGATATAGGGGTGAGTATAATAATACCAAGTAGGGAACCCCAAAATCACAAAACATAAGGTTAAAGAGAGTAGTACTCTAATTATAAAGAATGTAGGCATGATACAAGACATAAAAATATAAACAAGAATAACCAAAATATACACGTTATAGACTTAAAGTCACGAAATGGTCTCAACCATATTACTAGACACTACACTCTACTCTATGGTAAAACGTAATAATCATCTGAGATAAATTTCTCCCAAATCCATGCTATAAATGATGTCTCTCATCTAAGTGGTCATTATCATTAGGCCTTGAAAAATAAATACTCACTAGATCTCTAAAGATCTCAATACATAGATAGGGAATCACACCTAGGTCTACTGGGGGACACCACACAACTTATCTAAAAAAACATGTTATGTAGGTTATCGTGCACCAATTTATGTTGTTCAAAATGATTCCTCAAACTCCACATAAAAAATATGATAAGATAGAGGATGTCGTGCAAACACTTGATGTTGGCTTCCTGAGAACTATATCTGAAAAAAATCACATAGGGGGTAAAATCCTATTATAAAGGCATAATGCCACAATGTACCCTCAAAGGGATAGAACAAGGGAACACACTCAAACAATACTGGTCTAAAATAAAGAAATGGAGGGCATCAAACTACCATGGAAAAAGTACACGACATGTTCTAGGGGTAAATGAAATGTCTTCCTTACCTTGGGTGTACCCATATCTCTCTATATCACACAATAAGTAATCCACTACGTACTTGGCATGTTCTACTAGGATACATGGTGTGTAGAGGTTGATAGAAACAAATCATTATGATATCCTATGACCATGTACATATGACCACACTTGTGTTGTTAGGTCCATGCCTGTGTACCTCTAAGGTACATGCATAGCCTCATGTATTTACTCTTATAGTTTTGGAAAAATTTCACATAGAGTTTGATACTTTTCTATACATGAAAACCCTAGTCTCACCGAAAGTGGACTATAACAACCCAAAAATTTTATGATATGATTATATTAAATACATTCTATACATAGTCTATATTCTTTGAAGAACTTTGTCTTTTGTGAATCAAAAAATTATAGAATAAACATATAAGCCATCCATTAAACATAAATTTTCCACTTCTATGTTTTGAATTTTGAAAAACTGTCATCTAGAGTTGTGACCAGTCAGTCATTTAGAGAATGATAGATCCAACTTGTTTTTTTGATGAATAGTAGTATACCCTTATGAATAGAAAAATTAATAGTAATATAACACGTATAAATAGTAAAAAATAATAATATTTTATTTTCTTAAGTTAATAAGATAATGAGATATTAATTAATTTTTCCAAGTGATATAGAACTAATTATACATTTAAAATTGTTATTTTTCGAATTAAATATGATTTTATTTGAAAATTAAATTAAAAATAATTAGAAAATTATTTTCAAAATATAGAGTTCATTTTTGAATTCTACACGTTGAAAAATGGTTAGGGTAAATGTTTAGGATTTTTCTAAAATACATGAATTTTTCATGAATTTTAAAAATACAGATTTCAGTTTTCAGTAGTTTAATGATATCATAATGATGTAATAATTAAATATAAAAGTATGGTTGACTTGTTTAGAGTAACTTATGACATGAGGTTTCCCAAGTGGCTAAACAGTTGGGCAAAAACTGTGGGCAAGCCCATGAATTGACAAAAACCACTAATGAGGTGTCCCTTTGAAATTATTAAAAAATTACCTCTCTTTTTCTATAAATACACACTCATCCATTCGTTTCCTTTAATTAAAATCCCTCATTCTAGAAGATATGATGGTTTTACCTCTATAAGTGTCCTCCCAAGGTTTTATTAAACCCCCATGGTCCCATCCCTCAAGATATAGGAGTTACTCTACAAGGTAAGGGAGTCCTTCATTCTATTCTTTAAGTCGACACTTCTTTTATGTTAGCTATTTGAAATTACTTTTTCATATGTTGGGGATTGATTTTATTTATTATTTTTAATGTCTATTTGATTTCAATATGATGAGATACCCTTTTGTTGTCATCATTTGATTTTATGAAATTTGAAGCGACGCCATTAGGCTGCCAAATTTTCATAAGGGATCTCTCAACTTTTCTTTTATTTTCATGATCATTTCTTTTATTTTTCTCTTGTCACCTCCTCTATCCAAATGACCATGATAAACTCCAGTATCATCTATATATTGAAATTATATCATGTTAATGGAATAACCATCATCAATATTTTTATTCCCCCATTTTATTTTTATAAGAGAAGTCAACGTCCATGAGGTTCCAATTCATAACCTTTGTGGATGACTGAGTTTTGTTCTTCACTTTCTTCTTCATTACTAGTCATGAAACCATTTTCATGGTTGAAAAAAATCATAATATATGTATTTAATCTCATTAATGTTATGTAATATTTAAAAACATAAAATATGGAATAATAATTCAAAACGAGTTCATTGTATACAAAACTGCCAAGCTAAATCCAAGCATTTATCAAAAACATTTAACTAATGATTCATCCTCAATTATATAACCTATAATTATTATAAGATCCTTTATCTATATTTAATTTCACTAGTAATATATATTAACAACTCTGGATATTTATCCACATTTCAAATAAACATCTATTAATGAAACCAAGTAAATGAATCATGAAAACCATTGAAGAAAATGCTTCCAAAACAATAAACTTGAACCTATTAAACCGATTATAAGGGCCATTAATGAACTTAATAAGGTTATAATAAATCAATTAAATGTATAAGAGTTTATGGAATTATTAATTAATGAATCTAAATTTGAATATTCAGGTCATTAATACAAATGAAGAACACACTCGAGTTAAAGGTAAGGGGTTTCTAATCTCCCTTTCATTTCTGTGAGATTTTCATTGTTTGCCACTTATTTCTTGTATGTGGTATATGTTTACATCCATTTGATATATAATAACATTATTCTTTTTATATTCATGTTATTCAATTATTCATTAGATGTTCATTATGTTCTAGTCATATGATTTGATTGATTACATTGTGGTAAGGGACTTTGTCTCAACTACCTTTTCATTGTGACTAAATTTGTGTTGTGCACCTAATAATCATTATGTGGTTTACCTAATTCCAATTTCATAGCATTTTTAAATTGAAATTATATTTATATTAAATACCCATAATCTCATATCATGGATATGTTTCATGTCTAAACCGTATGCCATTTTACATACGGTGTTTATTTGGAAGGTTATTTTAGTTAAGGGAATATTGATGAATCCATATACTCTACTCTACATGGATATTAAAAAGGAATATTGATATTGTATTGAATCAATGTATAATGAATTCTTTGGACATGATGTGGAGGGTGGGGTCTGATATAGCCCCTCTATGCTTCGGTAGGTCTCATGAGACAAATCAGTTGGCGACAAACCCTTCGAGTTTATTTCCAAAAAATCAGACGGGTTTCTACCCATAGAACTAAACTATTTTTACAGTATTATGGTTTCTTATAACAGATAAATGACGTCCAATTAATAATAATTCTCTTTATTCATTATCAGTTATTATTTTTATCTATGTGGTTTTCACTATGAAAAAATCTATAGATGCAGTTTCATTCTCCGTTTATCAATGGCATTAGTTTTTTATTTTTTCACCATACCATATTGATTATGTCAGATTGACTATGATTCACTTATTATTTTATTCATGATTCCACTATTTTTAACCCTTACTTAGAATTTGAGATCACCCCTTCCATTGATTAATTTCAATAGGTGACAAAGAGAAGATCATTTATTGAGATCTTGTGGATGCAATTTTTAGTTTTCGTTATGTATTATATTTTGTAACTTTTTTTCAATGTAATTTGTGTTACATCTATGTATCTAGTTTCTTCAAGAATACTAAACTGATCATTCCTTTAGTATTTTTCATTCTTTTTAACCATGCTAATATCACAAGTAATGCACCAGCTCCAGCCTAGAGTGGTCAGGGTGTTACAATTGGTATTAGAGGAAGTTTAGTAGGAAACATGGAAACTAAAGTAGGAGATATATAGTAGGGAACAAAGACCTATTGTAATATTTGAGGATAAATGTACACGAATGTACTGGTATTTTGTTAAGGAATGATTATGTGAATGTTTCTAGAAAATACATCCATTTCTGGATACGAGTTGGTAGAGGCGGCTCTAGCACATTTGTAACTAGGGGCAAAACCCAAAAACCCCACTTTGAGAAAGTATTGAACGGGACCTTGTGCACAACAAAAGGCCTTGATACAATCTTGGTTATGACACTTTCGGAGGATATCCTTAGGATAATTCACATTTTCATTACATGCCATTATGGAAGAGTTTAATGTAAATTTTTCATTCATGGAAATCATGTTTATAAGATTATCTATGCTTAGAATTCCAATCTATGTTGAGTGATTTTATATTTGAGATTCATAAACTAATATAGTGTATTCCATTATTTAGAAATGGCATCTAACAGAAGAAGGGGAATCAATACTCGTGGGAAAGGTAGGGATCTCCCTACCGAGCAAGTCAACACAGTCAATGTAGGTGCAGATAATGTCATGACCATATTGAGACAACTTACTCAGGTTGTAACAAATAACCATTACACACCTATGTTGGATACTTTTATGTTGCAGAAGCCCCCATCTTTCAGCGGGACTACTAACCCAGTGGTTGCTGAGTAATGGATCAAGTCCCTTGAAAATATATACATGGAATTAAGATGTAATAAAAATGAAAAGGTAGTATAGAAAGTATATTGTCTCAAGGAAGATGCTGATCAATAGAGGTCCTTGATTCAAAATACCATAGATGAAGAAGAAATAGGAGATACAGAATAGAGGAATTTTAAGGAAATATTCATTGAAAAATATTTCCCTCGTGAGAAACGAATTGAAATGAAGAAGAAATTCCTTAGATTAAAATAAAGGGAAGAATACATTGTTGCAGAGTACGAGGTTACTTTCAAAATGATGGCCAGGTATGCTGTGGATTATGTATGTGACTCGGCAGAAAAGATTGATCATTTCATTGAAGGTCTTAAGACATGTCTTCGAAGGGCACTTGATTCTCAATCATTTTCATCATATGCTGAAATTGTATCAAGTGCCATCAAAACAAAGAGGGATTTTTCTAGATCAATTCTTTTCAAAGGAAACCAAGATAAGAAAAGGCACTCTGATAATAAAGGAAAAAGAGAAGCACCATAGAAGATCAAGGGAACAAAATTATTCCTATTATGTGAAAAATGTGGAAAGAATCACCTTGTGAAATTCTTTAAAGGAATGGGAGTTTGTTATAACTGCAGCAAAAAGGGTCATCGATTTGATGAATGAAATTGGAAGAAACAATTCAATGACATTCAATTCTACAATTGCAAAGAGGTGGGACACTATGCAAATGACTATCTTATGCGCCAAGGAATCATGCCTTAAAAAAAGCCGAGAGAACAAGGGAGAGCCTACGCGATTACAACTGCGGAGTTTGAAGTTCCTAATGTTGTTGTGGAAAGTACTTTAGTTGTTTCATCAATCATAGTAAAAACTTTATTTGATTCTGGATCATTTAATTCATTTATATCTTCCCATTTTCCCAAGAAAATTAGATATGTCCAATTTGAGTTAATAAGGGAGTTTTCAGTCAAAACTCATAGGTGATGCATCATTGCAACCAAGGCATATCGACTAGTCCCCCTCCAGACACCAAAATGTGATCTAGTTTCTAACCTTATCATCATACTAATGACTAAATTTAATATAATTCTCAGTTCGGATTGGATGTCAAATTAGGATGCAATGATTTATTGTAAGAAGAAGGAGGTTACAATTTTTGAAAATGGTGTAGAATCCCTTATCCTTAGGGAAGAAACTTTGCCACCATATTCTTATCTAGAACCACCCCAGTAGCCCTACTGAATAAAATACTTGGAGAGGAATATAAAAAAATATCTATGGGAGAGGAATGAAATCTTAAAATTGATGATGTACACAAAGTGAAAGAGTACATAGATTTATTTACAGAGGATTTACCTTGACATCCGCTAGAGCAGGATGTTGAGTTCTCTATTGATTTAATTCCAGATGCAAGAACTATATCAAAGACTCCCTATAGAATGGCCACTATGGAATTAGTAGAGTTAAAGAAAAAACTAGAGTATTTGAGTGAAAAAGGATTTATTCGACCTAGTGTTTCTCCATGGGGATCCCCTGTCCTATTTGTCAAGAAGAAAGATGGATCCATGAGGCTTTAAATTGATTACAGGGAAATAAATGCTATTATAATAAAGAATAAGTATCTTCTACATCAGATTGATGATTTATTTGACCAAATTCATGGAGATAAATACTTCTTGAAGATTGACCTTCGCTCCGGATATCATCAGTTACGTGTAATGAAGGATGATATTTCTAGGACAACATTTCAGACTAGGTATGGGAATTACGAGTTTACAGTAATGCCTTTTGGACTGACAAATGTACCCTCTGTTATCATGGATTTAATTAATAGAGTTTTCAAGGAATATCATGATCACTTTGTTGCGGTATTCATCGATGATATCCTCATATACTCAAAAAGATATGAAGTCCATGAGAATCACTTGTGGGTCATTCTGCAAACTCTTAGAAAAAATAAATTATTTGGGATGTTTAGCAAATGAAAATTCTCGATTCAATGAGTTTCGTTTCTAGGCCATATTGTCTCTAAGGATGGAATCCTAGTAGATCCTATGAAGACAAAGGAAATCCTAGATTGGACCACGCCAACAAACATAACTGAGGTACACAGTTTTATTGTCTTAGCAGGTTATTATCGACATTTCATTCAGAATTTTTCTCGACTGGCTAACCCGCAAACCTAGATCAAATGTAAAGGAGTTATGTTTGTGTGGACAAAATAATGTACAGAATACTTCGATTAATTGAAAAGAAGATTGGTCAATGATCCAATTTGGACTCTTCAATCTGGAAGTGATGGATTTTTAATATACAATGATGCATCAAAGAATGGACTGGGTTGAGTCCTTATGAAAAACGATAATGTTATTGCTTATGCACAAAGACAGTTGAAGACTCATGAGAAAAATCATCCAACACATGATCTTGAGTTATCAGAAGTAATTATTGCTATGAAATTATAGAGGCATTATCTATATGGAGAGAGATGTGAGATTTATATGAACCACAAGAGTTTGAAATATATTTTCACACAAAATTAAATCAACATGAGGCAAAGAAAATGGATTGAGTTACTCAAAGAATACGATTGTTCAATACACTACCACCCAAGAAAGGTGAATAAGGTGGCAGATGAATTAAGCAGGAAATATCATGGCCTTCTGACTAAAATGAGGATTGAAAGAGATCTTATGTTCATGGATCTACTGATAATGGATATGAGAATTGTTATGGAAGGGGAAACATCACTCTTCCTTCAAATTATTGCTAAACCATCTTTACTAGAGAAGATAAAAAGTTCTCAATATGATGATGTGAATCTGCACAAGAAAATTAATGCAGTCAAGGAAGGGAGACTGGCTGGCTTCGTGTATGAAGAAGGAGTTATAAAATTTGGGAAGAGGTTATGTGTTCCATCAGTACCTGAGATAAAAAGGGAACTATTAGACGATGCTCATAGCTCAAATTTCTCTATACACCCAGGAAGAACCAAGAATTATAGGTATCTTAAGGAATATATTTGGTGGGATAATATGAAGAGAGAAATTTCTCACTACGTGTCAAGTTGTCTAGTTTGTCAACAAGTGATGAAAGAGAGAAAACATCCCAAAGGAGTGATGAAACCTCTACCTATTCCTATGTGGAAGTGGGATAACATTATGATGGATTTTGTCACCAGACTACCAAGGACAACTAGAAGGTATGATACAATATTAGTAATTATTGATCATCTCACTAAATCAACACATTTACTTCCAATAACAGAGGATTTACCACTTGAGAGCCTGGAAATACTTTATATTAATGAAGTTTCAAGACTTCATTGTTAACCTCTATCAATTGTATCTGATCGAGTTCCCCAGTTTACATCAAAATTCTGGAAAACTCTCCAGAAGGCTTTGAATACTGAGCATTATATGAGTACCACATATCACTCCCAAACCGACGGACAATCTGAAAATACTATTCAAACTCTAGAATTAATGCTGAGGTCATGTTCTCTTGACTTCCAAGGTATGTGGGATAAATAATTTCCTTTGGTGGAATTTTTCTACAACAATAGTTTCCAATCATGTATTCAAATGGCTCCATACGAAGCATTTTATGGAACAAGATGTCGAAATCCAACTTGTTGGGATGAAGTTTGTGAGATGAAACTTATAGGCCTAAAACTTATTGAAGATACCACGATAAGGGTGAAGGAAATACAAGACCATATTGAAGCAGCCCAAAGTAGGTAGAAGAGTTATAATGACAACCGGAGAAAGGAAATGGAATTACAAGTGGGGGATCATGTATTTCTGAAAGTAACTCCATGGAAGGGTGTCTTAAGGTTTGGTAAGAAAGGGAAACTGAGCCCTAGGTACATCGGGAATTTTGAAATTTTGGGGTGAATCAGAGCTGTAGCTTACCGTTTAGCGATGCCACGAAATATCTCTAGAGTTCATAATGTGTTCCATGTTTCATTATTAATGATGTACATTCCAGACCCAATGCATGTACTCACATATGAAGAAATAGAACAGGAACCTGATTTGTCATACTGTGAAAATTCTATCAGGATTCTTGACACAAGGGAGAAGGTATTGAGTAATCGAACAACTCATCTAGTAAAGGTTCTTTGGAGAAACTAGAATATGGAGGAAGGAACTTGGGAACCAGAGGATTTCATGAAGAAGAACCACCCACATCTTTTTGGTGGACTTTATTCATAAAATTTCGAGGATGAAATTTCCAAAGGAGGGAATAATATAACACCAAAAACATTTTATAGTATGATTCTATTAAATACATTCTATTCATATCCTATATTGAATGAAGCACTATGTCATTTTTGAATCAAAACATTATAGGATAAACATATAAGACATCTATTAAACATATATTTTCCACTTCTATGTTTGGAATTTTGAAAAACGGTTATCTAGAGTTGTGACCAGTAAGTCATTTGGAGTGTGATAGAACCAAATTGATTTTTGATGAATAGTAACTTATCCTTATGAATAGTAAAATGAATATTAATATGCCCCTTATAAATGGTAAATAATGATATTATTTTATTTTCTTAAAGAAACAAGATAATGAGATCTTAATTATTTTCTCAATGTGATATTGAACTAATTATACCTTTAAATTTTGTTAATTTTCAAATTAACTATGATTTTATTTTAAAATTAAATAATAAATACATTAATATTATTTTTAAAAAATTGAGTTCATTTTTAAATTCTACACATCGAAAAATGGTTAGGGTATAGTTTTGGGATTTTTCTAAAATACATGAATTTTTCAGGAATAGTAAAAATATAGTGTTGAGTTTTTGGTAGTTTAATGGAATTATAATGATGTAATAATTAAATATAAAAGTATTTTCAACTTTTGTATAGTATCTTATAAAATGAGGTGTTCAAAGTGGCTAAAACCATGGGAAAATACCATGGGCAATCCCATGGTTTGGAAAAAACCACTAATGAGGTACCCCTTAGAAATTATTAAAAAATTACCTCTCTTTTTCTATAGATACCCACTCATCCATTAGTTTTATTTCATTCCAAATCCCTCATCCTAAAATTTATATGGGGTTTAACTCTCTTTATGTACTCTCGAGGTGTCCTTAAACCCCCATGGTCCCATCCCTCAAGATCTAGGAGTTACTCTACAAGGTAAGGGAATCCTTCATTCTATTCTTTAAGTAGACACATCCTTTTATGTTAGCTATTTGAAATTACTTTCTCATATGTTGGGGTTTGATTTTATTTATTCTTCTTACATTACTTTTTATTTAAATATGATGTGATACCCTTTTGTTTGCATCATTGAATTTTATGAAATTTTAAGCGACGGCGTTAGGCTGCCGAATTTTTATAAGGGATCTCTCAACTTTTCTTTTATTTTAAAGATCATCTCTTTTCAATTTCTCTTCTCACTTTCTCTATCCAAATGACCCTGATAAACTCCAGTATCATCTATATAATGGTATTATATCATCTGAATTTAATATCCATCATCAATATTCTTACTCTTCCCTTTTTATTTTTATAAGCGAAATCAACGTCCATGAGGTTCCAATTTATAACCTTTCTGGACGACAAATTTTTATTCTTAACTTTATAATTCATTACTGGTAATGAAACCATTTTAATGGTTGAAAAAAAACCAGAATATATTTATTTCATCTCATTAATGTTCTATAATCTTTACACACTCATAATATGAAATTATAATACAAAACAAGTTCATTGTATACAAAATTGCCAAGCTAAATCCAAGCGTTTATCAAAATCTTTTAACAAATGATTCATACTCTTGTATATAACCTATAATAATTATATGATCATTTATATATCTTTAATGTCACTAATAATATATATTAAAAACTCTGGATATTTATCCACATTTCTAATGAACTTCAATTCATGAAAGAAGTAAATGAATCATGAAAACCAAGGAAGCAAATGCTTCCAAAACAATAAAATTGAACCTCTTAAACAAATTAAAATGGCCCTGAATGAACCTAATAAAGTTATACTAAATAAATTAAATGTATAAGAGGTTCCGTAATTATTAATTATGAATCTAAATTTTGTGATTCTAGTCATTAAAACAAATGAAGAACACACTCGAGCAAAAGGTAAGGGGTTTCTCATCTCACTTTCATTTCTCTGAGATTTTCATTGTTCGCCACTTATTTCTTGTATGTGGTATATGTGTACTTTCATTTGAAATATAATAACATAATTCTATTTATATTCATTTTATTCAATGATTCATTTGATGTTCATTATGTTCTATTCATATGATTCGATTGATTACATTGGGGTAAAAGACTTTGTCTCAACTACCTTTTCGTTGTGACTAACTTTGTATTGTGCACCTAATAATAGATATGTGGTGTACCTACTGCCCATTTGAGATCAATATTCATTAGAAATTATATCTATATTAAATATCCATAATCTCATATCATGGATAAGTTTCTTTGTCTAAACCGTATACCATTTTACATACGTTGTTTATTTTCAAAGTTATTTTAGTTAAAGAAATATTGATGAATCTGTATACTCTACTCTATACGGATATTAAAAAGGAATATTGATCTTGTATTGAATCAATTTATACAGAATTATTTTGACATTAAGTGGCTTTTAGAGCCCTCTATAGCACCTCGATGAATTGGTATGTCTCATGAGACAAATCAGTTCGCGAAAAACCCTTCGAGTTTGTTTCCAAAAAACTAGACAAGTTTCTAGCCATAGAACTAAACCATTTTTATGGTATTATGGATTCATGTGGCAGATACATGATGTCCAATTAATAAGAATTCTCTTTATTCATTATCAGTTATTATTATTATCCATGTGGTTTTCACTGTGAAAAAATCTATTGATGTAGTTTCATTCTCAGTTTATTTATGGCATTAGTTTTTCATTTATTCACCATGCCATAATGATTATGTCAGATTGACAATGATTAACTTATTCTTGTATTCCTGCTTCCTCTATTTTTAACCCTTACTGAGCATTTGAGCTCACCCCTTTCATTGTTTACTTTCAACTGGTGACAAAGAGGAGATCATTTATTGAGTTCTTATGAATGCCGTTTTTAGTTTTCATTATCTAATGTATTTTGTAACTTTTTTTCAATGTAATTTGTGTTACATCTATGTATCTAGTTTCTTAAAGACTACTTAACTGATTATTCTTTTGGGATTTTTTATTCCTTCTAACCATGCCAATATCACATGTAATGCACCGACTCAAGCCTAGAGGGGTCAGGGTGTTACAAGACTATATGAAATATCTTCATGGGGATACATGTTGTGTGTTAAGAATTGTCATGAAATTACCAACAATTCTACACATGACACGAACACCACATCCACCTTTTGTTATATCGTGAAACTCCCTTTTAATAATGGATATGTTATTTTTCAGTCCTTCTTCACTACTGGATATATTTTGGCCATCTAATCTGATCATGAATAACCTCCCATCACTCCAAACCACATGTTGTACACCAAACCACAATCAGGTTAACACTAATTCAATCCTAATCTACCTCTGATCGTCCACCATTTTTATCACACCTATATCACCCCATATGTCATGATATTGAACCCTCAGTATCAATCCATTAAATTAAATAATTTTCTTATAATGATCAAATATAGGGTATCTATTGACACTATCCAAATGGGGTTCTGAAAAAGATTATGTGATGAAATAAGGGAGAAAAACACAAATAAAAAAACTGGAAAGATACCTGTATATTTTTTGAGTTTACCATGATTACTTTTCATTAGAATTAATAATTTAGAGAGGCAACATCAATTCCCCAAAATCACAGGATGATAAATCCACACCGACAAGTATGAACGACCCATGAATCAATCTGATCGTGGATTTGATTAGTATTGATCATGATATAATCAATAAAGAAATAAACCAATGTAAAAAATTTTATACCTTAAATTTGGGTCAATCCCTAATGTAGAATGGTACTAGGTTATGTCATTTCATGATCAATAAACTCTATTGACATTGTCGATCCTTGAATCACCTGATCATTGAACCATGTTCTAGATTTATGCCAATGATCCTCTATGATGTCCTATAAAATCTCAGGTTTTACTGCTAAACCTAATGAGTTATAACATATGTGTATTTATAGAGGATATTAGGTTTTGATTTTAATTAAAACAATTAAACAAATATAAATTATTTATTTACATATTTATCCCACCATGGAGCTCAAGATAAGAACCTAATGCTAACAAATATTATGTCATTCCATGGTTAAAAACCACATTTCAGGCAAAATGAAAGTCCCATATTTCCCTTATGAGTTTCCATTCATGAGTTATTCCATTATTTAGGGAAAAAATGTGAAATCGTAAAATAAAATATTATTTTATGAACACCGAGGTTCACTAAACAATTGGAATATTATGTCAATTTAGAAAATAAATCTGAAGTATTCCTTAATATATTTCAAATTCCTATATAGAGAAAACAATGAAATTAAATTCCCCCCACCATAAGAATTCTCTCCTCGAAAATAAACAATTATACTAAAAAAAAGATGGTACTGAGATTGAATTTGGGTCTCCTACTTTCCGTTTCACTCATGAAGATTCCCATATTGCCACCAAAGACACACCAAGGTAATCTCTCAGCTATAAAGGACCTTCTCCTTCTAATCCATGATCTTTATTGGCAACCCCATAAACATTTCTATATCTTTGATTCCCAACTCACTGTAGTCGATAACGTGTGATGGGTCTTGCACATTCCTCCTTAGATGTGACACATGGAAGATACCATGAATTCATTCTAACTGTGGTAGTAGGGAAAATCATTATGCCACCTCCCTAACAAAGAAAATCATCTAGAATGGTCCAATGAATATTGAATATGACTTTCTTTCTTGTCAAACTCTAGACAATCCATATTGATGTGAGACCCTTAGGAACTCAGGGTCTCCCTCCAATAACACTAAATTACATTATCATATGTTTAAATTTGAATTTTGATAGCGTTGGGATGTATTCATTCTCTAATGAATGATTTCTACCTTCTCTTCGACCACTCCTACAAAATCTATTACTATGAGTGTTGATGAACCTGGATTAGTCCAACATAGTGTTGACCTAAATGGTCTCTTATAAAAGTACTCGAATGGTTCCATTCTAATGGTGTAATTTTAGTTATAGTTAAACCCAAACTACCCAAAGGGTATGTGATCCTCCCAACTACATCCAAATTCCACCATGAAATCCTGAAGCGTGTCCTCTAGAACCTAAATGTTTAACTTAGTCTAGCCAACTATCTAGGGTTGAAACACATTTCTCAAATTAAAATGATCCCCAAAGGCCTCCTACAATCCTATACATAATTGTGAAATGAAGCGAACATCATGATCTGAAATAATTATCAAGGTAACTATATGGGTTTGGTCTATCTCATGTATATAAATATGTACCATGATTTTTATTGAACTCATCTCTTATATAAAGAGGAAGTGGGATGACTTGGGGAGTGAGTCTATGATCAAACATATGGAATCATTTTCTATAAATTTTTTTGGTATCCTTGTCATGGATTCAATAGATATACCATGAACTTCAACTTTGGATCCACAATTGGTTATGAAAAAACCGTTGGACCCAGTGCTCATCCTTCACCAACTAATAAGTGAGGCATGAAGAGACAAATAATTTTATACACTTCTTTATCCCTAGCCAACAAAATAACATTGATGGTCTTGGTACATCTTCAACATGCTTTGATGTACTACCCAGGTTAATATATGAAACTCCATCAAAACATCTTCATGTAGTGTATTTTATATAACTGTCTATCCTCTGAAAATGATGACATGATCCCCACCATTAGAGAATCTACAAGATCATGTTCTGTAGAAATTTGAGTAGGCATGGTATCATAGTTGGTAACTCCCTGATGATCTCTAAACAAATATGTCGAAGTAGTTGGGTAAGAACCATTAACTAAAGTTAAGATTCACCATCATCATCCATAAGGATTATTTTCAATAATGCTAACTTCTCCACCACCTCAGCTGGTAACTATGAATAAGTTCTCATGCTGTGATAATCTTCCACTACTTTCCCCTTCTCAAAAGTATAATCTATCTCCAAGTCAATATCGTGGAGAAAATCTATCCATCACATTTGACTCACATTAATATCCTTCTATAAGATTATATACATGACACTTTTTTGGTTAGAACAGATGATAAACTGATCATCCATGAGGTTTTATATTGACATCTTTAAGGAAAATACCAAAAATAGATCTTGGTTTATATAGATCTTTATATATGGTCTCAAATGTTTAGAACCATAGGAATTCAGTTCTTGATTTACCATTAGTACACAACCATGTTTGGTTCATGGTGTATCTCATAATACTAAAAATTTGATACCCTCCTCAAGTCATCTTAAGATGGGGGAACTCGTCAACCTTATCTGTGACACCTAAAAAAATTTCAAGAACCTTTTTGTCTAAATTAAAGGCTTCACATTCTAGGTCAAGGTAGTCAATTTTTTTGATATTCTTGATAAATCAAGCCAAAAAATCATATAGTGTCCTACCAACCTAAGGAATCTTTACACCTCTATCATTCTCTTAGGTGGATCTAAATCTAGAACTATATCAAATATGGAAGGACCACTATTACTCCTACCTCTGAGATGAAATGTCTTAAAAGTGGACCTCTTGAATCTAGAACTGATACTTTTAGAGATTCACATAAAGCTAGTACTATTTGATTATTTACAAGACCATATACAAGTGTCTCACATTCTCCCCCATGGTATTTGATTACACTTGGAAATATTTGATTAGGAACACCATAAAAGGATTAATAAAGGATAAAAATACAATTCATGACCCCCATGAAAAATTCAAGGTAATTAATCATGCTAAAATGCATCACCAAGTAAATATAAGAACTATAGTGCCATTGGAATTCCGTATTTTTAATATCAACATATTTTACTCATATATAGTGATAAGACAATCAGAGTTCCACCTTTGAGAACCATCTCACCCCTCTCAAAAAAATTATGAGGATAGAAATATTTGATAGTTGATACTTATTCTTTACATTTATCTAGTTTAGGTGATGGTAATATAGACACAATACCAAGATCCAATCAACCTTCTCAGATAACAAGAGTAAGGATACCATGGGTGACACACAGGGTTTGATTAATAACATTCTCTGAAAGTCCTCCAACAAAACATTTTTTCTCACGAATATTTGTAGGATATATATGATATTCTAACACAGATATTGGGGATTTCCCTAGGTGTAATTATATGTATAATTATATCTCTTGATTGGGAGGTAAGCCTGAAATATCATCCGGAAAGACGTCCTCGTAATCAACTAGCACCACTACAGTAACATGAAGGCCCATAAATCCATTTCACTAAGGGAAATACTATATAAATGATGAAAAATCAACACTATCCATATATTTATGCTCCCATTGTACTCTTCCTAGGATTCATTCTCACCCATAATGGAAAACCTCATTCTATTACCATGGAAACACTATATCCTCCATAAAAAATAGTCAATATTGGCATGAACTATAGACATATAATACATAAATAAGATGAATTCATTTGAAAAAAAATATAAATAGTAGTTTATTAATGTTTAATCCCCTAGGGTTGGAGTGTCCAAGTGTAAGGGTTGAGTGAAGGCCTCAACCAGAATATCTAATTGTCATAGAAGAGATGTGGAAAGGAAATAGTGCCTCACACCTCTATCTATTATTACTAAATCTAATTTAAATAATACACATATCATTCCTTTAATAATCCAATGTCCCTTAGGGTCATATGACTCTATTTCCTATACTTATCCTCATCACTAACCACCTACTCCATTGGCCTGGCGTGGATGACCCAAGGGTGATGGTGGCAACACATCAAACTATGTGCTACATCTACCTACTCTCCCTGCCCCTCTATTAGGTACAAAACTATAAAAACCTCACTTATTTTGCCGATGTCTCTTCATAGGTGTTCCATCAACAATCTCTATATTATCTGTAAGATGGGTAATAAAATCCAGAGCAATGTTTCCCTAATCGTTATAAGAGAAACACCACCTATCTCTAGGATTAATTAAAACATCTTGGGATTCCTGAACCACAATACCCCTATATTGGGATAATCTCCTAATGAATCTTACACATTCGGACCCCTATGTCTTCCCATAAATACCAAATGTCATGGTCTCAGCTCCAACATTCCCACCACCAGCACCAACCAACATTTTTTTTAATGTTTTTGATAGATCTCCACAACTAAGGCTCATTAATGGATTCCAACATCGGTGAGAAAGAAAATAGATTACACTACAACCTTGATATCAAGGTACATGAAAAACTCAATGGTTCACGCTCAAAAATATTTATCTATAACCCCAAAAAGAGAGTATCTCAAGATGTAGGTGATCCGAAAATAATAATATACCATAGTCATTGTACCCTACCAAAGCTATAGAATATCATTTATATGCATCTCTCACAAAGTGGTTAGGTAGAACTCCAACTGAAAGGGATAGTCAAAATCTATCTAGGAGGGAGACTTATAATTATAAATCTATGTCACCAAACTCCACCATTTCCTAGAAAATCCTTGAAGAATACAGTCTACTAGGACCACCATCTGGTTGGAAAGTGTCCTCAAAAGGTGAAAAACATGAGGTAACTACCTCTTTTTTATCTTCAACTACATGCAGGTATGGTTCTCCCTAAAACCTGGGTGGTCTATAACTATATAACGCATGGGGTGTGGTAATCTAATTCAAATCCAAATACAGTTCTACCAGTGCAAACTTCTCCACAACAGGTGGTGGAAAATCCTAAAAAAACCCTGGGCTTTCATCCTCCTATGTATTTCCCTACACAGTATCCTCATCACTAGGAGGATCATCATTGAAATCCCACTATAGAATCCTGATTTGGTATCTTAATGGAGTCATCTTGAAATAAAATCTAGATGTAACATGGTAAAAGATTATATTTAAGGAGCTGACTGAAGAAGGACACGGAAAACCACAACCCATTCCGATATAATGAACATACCAATGATTTCCCAACAAGTGGTGGATACATGCATGGAGTCAAAAATCAGGTTTCCAGAGTCCAAGTTATTGGATTAACCAACCAACACACCAATTTTCATGAACCTATAATTAGAAATGAACTTAAAACAATTTATCAAAATTTCCATAAATCATAAACAAAACAACACAGCTATATAATATCCAAACTCGAGTTCTTAAATAAACCACTCCATTAATACTCCATCACAAACTGACCCAGCATGGCCCACTTGGATGGTGATAAGATAATTTCCATGACCAATGACCACCTCAAATGGCTAGGGGATGGAGACCATCCCTGAGTAAACAAATCACACACATGGGAGACCATAGCTTTAGATATATGTACAAACAGACACACACATCACTAAATTCCAATACAATGATGAAAGATTAATAAATTACATTGAATATGATAATTAAAATTTATATAAATTAAATAATTATAGAACTTTTAGACTCACCTGTTTTGATAATCTCAATTATGTTTAGATATGCTTTGATAATCCTAAAAAATTTATATCTATATATTAGTTATATATTCAAATTATGACATCATGCTAATAAGTTGAAATGAATATCAAAATGATCATATCATATCATTTGAATATGTAAATCAATGTTTATTTATGATTATAAATGTTTAACAATGATTAATATTGATACTAACTAAATATGGAAATGAAATATATATAGAACATAGACTTTATAAGCATTCAAGTATTAGGGTCACTAATACAGACAAAGCTACCGATACATGGAACTGCCGCTACACATGGAGCTACTAATACATGAGCTACTACTACAAGAGTTACCATTACAAAGAGCTACTGACATATAGAGCTACCGATACAAGGAACTACCACTACACAAATAGCTACTGATAGAAGGAGATACCACTATACAAGAAATCTACCGTTACAGAGAGTAACAGATACCGATACATAATCTACCGCTACACAAGCTACCGATAGATGAAGGAATGAAGCTACTGATAATTGAAGCTACTGATACAGATATTAATAACTTCCAAAGCAAGACCAACTGTTACAAGTCTACCACAACAAGTTCACTGATAGAAAGAGCTACAAATGGAAACCAGTCACCGTTTCTATAAACTCTATCTATATTTATTTATTATCAATGGTCATATTTGATGATTTTAATGAAACTGAAATTAATTAATGATGTTTGTTGGATGTTAGGAAACCATACCTTGTACCTACAGAAGTAATCACACCTTATGTTGAATATTAATTAATTATGGAACCGTACCTCGTACCTACAAATGTAATCATGCCTTATGTCAAACCACCACATGAGATATAAAAGGATGATCAAAGCTGCACATAAAATAGAGACAAAAAGGATTCACAAATAGAAGTATGTTAGAGAAAAATGAATAGATACATGAGAGCTTAAAAGAAGTACTTCATTGGAAGTTGAAGGACATTGCTGTGCTACAAAGACTACTGCAATCTCAAGTAAAAAAATCGTACCTGGAAGTCAAGAAACAGAACCACGAATACTCTGTTTTCCAAAAGCATTCTAGAGAAGGACTCAAAAAAACATCTTCTCAATCGAAAAGGAGTCCAGAGATGTATTTCCATCACATAGATCTTTCCAAAACTCGTCTCAATCTTATTAGCTTTAATGTGATTTGTTTATTTACATTTCGAGCAGTGTGAGTGCTTCTGTTTATCTTAAATACACAATGTATCCTAAGAATAACTAAAGGATATCTAATATCCTCACTCAATATTTCTAAAGCTTCTAGTATCCAACTATGAATTTTGGTAGAGGTCAAGTGTGACCTGAATAACTGGTGTGCTACTGTTATAGTTTTTCCCTTAGAGGTTTTAATACCTAGACAGTCTCAGTACTGTTGTTTACCCTAATCTAGGGTGTGGATTTAAATTTTATATAAACTGTTTGAGAGGACTGAGTCTCAGCTTAAGATAGAACCTCTTGGTTAAAACTACTACACATCTTATTTCAGTTTAAACTATCTTCTCTTTTCCGCTACTAATTACTTTGAAATAAAAATATGTGTAAAAGTAACTTAGATATTTGAACGAGCAAGTGTTTTTAATTATTTCTAGGTAGTAAGTTAGTTTCAAAAGTTAACTTAATCTTATGATTATGTTAACTGAGAAATAATCATTATTTGAGAAACTAATTGAACACTTAAAATCTTTATAAATTCACTACACTTTAACTCGTTTATTAAATTGGGGGGTTTTAAATATAAATATTTTAAACCAAAATTTTAATAAGAACTCAATTCACCCCCCTCTTTAGTATCCTCTCTAAACAACATTTGGTATCAGATGTAGTATATAAATGTTTTTCAAAACACTTTGTTTGTGAAATGTTTTCAACTGTGATTTTAGTTGTATCTTAAAGATCTCAAAATTTCTATTAATTCTAAATTTTTATATCTTTATATATCTATTTAATACAAAATTATTATGGATTATAGATTAGAAGGTTCAACTACCAACATTCCACCTTTCATTAATGGTGTTAATTATTCCCAATGTAAAATAAAAAAAATTCACCTATAAAGTATGGGATTTGACATTTGGAATGCTATAGAATCCGAGTATGATATTCCAAAGACTTCTAGAACTACTTGGGATGATTCTACAAAATCTAATTACAATAATAATTGTAATGAAATGAAGGATCTTTACTGATCTCTAGGAGATGAAGAGTTTAATAGAATTTCTGGTTCTAAAATAGCACATGAAATCTAGGATACTTTGTCTGTTTCCCATGAAGGAACAACCAATGTGAAATAGATGAGATTAAACACTTACAATATTAAATATGAAAATTTTAAAATGAAGCCTAATGAACCTATTTCTGACATGTATCTCAGGTTCAATGAAATTGTTAACACCATGAGCTCACTTGGAAAAGTTGTTCCAACAAAGGAGAAAATCAGGAGAATACTCAGATGTCTTCCAGAAAGATGGAGAGGAACATACGTTTCAATACGGGAATCATGTGATATAAGTTCACTACCTGTTAAAGAGCTGATTGTAAATTTTATGATGTATGAAGAAGAGTTGAAGGTAAACAAAGAGAAAGATGATAATCCTAAAAAAAGTCAGTTGTATTTACGTCTACAGCCTCAAAGACCAAGGACAAGAAGAAAGTTCACATACCAGTCGAAATCTCAACAAGCGACGGTTTAGATTGAGAAAGTGATGAAGAGATGGCTCATATATCCATGAGATTCAAGAAATTCTATAAAAAGAAGAAATTTTTTCAGAAAATCAAATTATAAGGGTATGTATGACCAATGAGGTAATTGGAAGAGATATTGGAAGAAAGCTGATAAAGATGATGAGGTATTCTGTTATGAATGTAAAAGGAAATGACATGTTAAGGCTGACTATCCAAAATTGACGTTTAAAAAGAAATATTATTACAAGGACAAAAAATATAAAAAAGCTATTAAGGCAATATGGAGTGCTTCAGAAGACAGCACAAGTGAGTCTGAGCTTTATGATTCTGATGAAAAGAATCATGCCAACATGTGATTCATCACTGAAACATCTAAGGTAACACTTAATTCCCAGATGGATAATTTTTTTTTTTGGGATTGAATGTGATTCGAAAAATGTGCCAGGATGGTATGACTGAGTATGATATACTCTATAATACCAAACATAAGATCAAATTAAGAATGAGATT
This sequence comes from Viscum album, assembly GCA_963277665.1. NCBI lineage: Eukaryota > Viridiplantae > Streptophyta > Magnoliopsida > Santalales > Viscaceae > Viscum > Viscum album. The sequence continues at coordinate 1,223,222,594 of OY728127.1, read as the reverse complement.
CTCATATACAAGAGGGGGGGGGGGGGGTGAATTATACCTTTTTAAAACATTCTTTGGAACATTTAATGATGGTTATGTTTAACAATGTTAAACAAGATAATTCACATGACCTCTATATGTACTAAACACTTTCTAGATTCCGGAAAGGTGTTTCCAAAAAAAAACTTAACAAAACTTTACAAGGATGAAGATTATACCTCAAGGCGTATATAATCTTACTATATCAGAGTACAAGAGTAATGATGTTTAAGAAAGTTATACTTTCCTTAATAATACAAAGTGTAGAAGAAAAAAAAGTAGTATAACTATAGGTAACAATTATAAAAACTTTTAACCCAAAGAGAAGGGTATCTAGTAACCCTGGATAAGGGGTCGCTGGATTTATACTTTCAAGAAAGTTTGTCTTACCCACACCATGGTAAGACCTCAATACGAAGATCGGAGTATGTATTTCTATCCCCACATGACCTCAACTATCAGGTAGTCATCACCTCTGTCTGCCTTAGTAGGGAAGCCCTCAACTTCAAGGTGTTGAAACCTTTGTCTTCCTATCCCCATAATCTCTAGATTTTACACAGCAACAATCGGAGACTCACTAAGCAAATCTGCACAAGGAACAGTTTGAACAAGCTGTTCAATCTTTCTGCATGAATCGTAAGAGTTGATAAGAGCCTCTATCTCTAAAAATCACTTCAACATCATGTAGGCACAGTTGTCAAAGCAATTTTATGGAGATTTTCAATTTAGCTCCTATTTATAGGTGAAGCTCCAACATTCATCTCCCTCCGCCAATGGTCATATTCTTCCTTGAATTTCAGAGGGACCAATACACGTGTCACTCAAAAAACTATTAGTGAATAACTGAAATCATGACATCGTTTTGTAATAAAACAAGTGTAAGCATAACTAAACTGATATTCATAATGGATGTAAATGAAAGTTTTGAATGGAAAAAGTTAATGTTCGAAATGGAAGTAAAAATGAATTCGGAGTCTGTGGTACTACAATATTCGGATTCTATTTTGTAGGAATTCGGAACCTGAATTCTGTAGAAATCTGGTGTCTGAATTTCAAGGAAATTCGGATTCTGGTTTCACTAGAATTCAGAACCAGAACATACAATGTTCGGAGTCTAAGTTCATGAGAATTCAGAGTCATAACTCATCAGAGTTCGGAGTTTGAATTCAGAGAACTCGGAGTCAGAACATAAAGAAGTTCGTAACTAGAATTTGGAGTCTAACTTTACATAAGTTCATAATCTGAATTCGGAGTCGAACTACATGAGATTTCATATCCATAATTCGGAGTTGAACATTTAATAAGAGTTTGTATCCAGAATTTGGAGTGGAACATCATGAAAGTTTGTATCCAGAAATCGGAGTGGAACTTCATTAGAGTTCATATCCAGAATTCGGAGTGTTGAAAAGAATACCTCATATCTATGTATTATGTGATTCCTAGTTTTTGGACTTCAATCCGAATTTTATACTATGAAAAATTTATGATATGATCAAAGAAATCTAGGCAAGGGTAAATTTACTTTGGGAAGGAAATTTTTCTTATACAAGTAAAACAGGGGAAAAATGAAATTTTCCTTAATAAAAGGTGTTTGTGATTTTAAAAACAAGAGTAATGATCAAGTCATAAAGAAACCTTGATGACTTATCAATCACCCCCATATATGAAGGAATGGAAAAGTCATATGTAAAACTTTATTGACTCAACATAATGATGATAATATGTCTAAAGATGAATTATTTGAATACTGTAATATGTTAGAAGATACTTGAAATGAGATGAAAGATAAGTACAAATCATTAATGAAACAGTTTTCCTTGAATAGTACTGTTAAATATGTTCTCAGTATAGAAAATTAATAGACTGATCAACTATTAATGGAGAATACTAAACTTAAATTTTCCAATGAGAAACTTAGAAAAGACTTATAGAGGTTCAAAAATGAAAATAATACTCTATCTAAAATTCTTCGAAAACAAGTTGCACCAAAGTATACCACTGGTTTAGGACACCAACCTAGACAGAGACAGTTTGTTAAGAATAAATTTATTCTGAAATCTGGACAGTATGTCTCTAGTTCATGTTTTGGAAATTCTTATGCTTTATCTAGTTATTCAAATTCTTATTGACCAAGCAATATTTATTTATCAAAATATTTTGAATCTGTTAACCATAGGAAACATGTTAGACAAATAAGGGTGCCTAACATCTTACTTTTTAACCAGTCTAGACCCAAGAAAATCTAGGTACCAAAATCATTTTCTGTTTAAACATGTTTTGTAGGAGACCTGTTTGAAGATTTCATGTAAGAAGATATAGTACTTGGATAGTGGATGTTCACAGCATATGACAAGAGACTACTCATGCTTTAAGGTCTTAATCAAATTTGATGGAGGGTATGTCAACTTTGGTGATAAATAAAAAGGAAAGATCATTTGCCTATGCCGGATTGGTAACAATTATTCAATTTTAATTTCTAAAGTATTATTTGTTGATGGACTAAAATGCAACCTGTTAAGCATTTCTTAGTTGTGTGATGATGGATTCAATGTAAAATTTGAAAATGATTCTTGTAATGTTTTTAATTCTAAAAATATTTTGGTATTTACTACATTAAGAAATGAAAATGTATACGTTGTAGATCTGAATTCTTTATCTAAAAAATTTTTACTTGTCTAAATGAGTTTCATAAGGAATCTTGGCTATGGAACATGAGATTTGGACACTGCAATGTTAATTCACTTCGGAAACTAACTAGCAAAGGTTTAGTTAGAGACCTACCCAAACTAAAATTCCAAAAATACAAAGTTTCTAATCCCTATAAAAAGTCAAATTAACATAAAGTTTCGTTTAAATTAAAGAAATAAGTTTCAACTTCTCAACCTCTCGAGTTGGATAACATGGATTTGTTTTGACCATCTATAATTTCTAGTATTAATGGGAAGCACTATGTCTATGTTCTTGTAGATGACTTTTCTAGATACACATGGGTATTCATTTTTTCTCATAAAAGTGAAGCTTGTTCCTATTTTATTATATACTTCAATTCTATATAGAACCTTAGTGGACTTAAGATTAGGACCCTGAGAAGTGACCATGGTTGTGAGTTTGAAAATCAGGACATTGAAACCTATTGCTCACACAATTGCTACAGTCACAATTTATCTGCCCCTAGGACACCTCAATATAATGGTGTAGTAGAAAGAAGGAATAGAACCCTTCATGAAATTACAAGAACTATGCTCAATAAGTATGAATTACCTGTTTACTTCTTTGTATAAGCTTTAAATATAACATGTTATATTATAAATAGTGTTTTGATTAGACATGTTCTTAAAAAGACCCCATATGAATTGTGTAATAATGGGAACCCTGAAGTTATTTGCTTTAGTGTTTTTGGTTGCAATGTTTTTATTCTCAATACTAAATATAATCTTGAAACGTTTTCATCCAAAAGGTATAAAGGAATATTCTTTGGTTACTCTATAACCAGTAAATCCTATAGAGTCTTTAGCAAAATAACCAATTGTGTGGAAGAATCAGTACATGTAAAATTTGATGAAATTGATCCACATGAACCTAAGTCTTCACCCAAAAATCATGTAGAATACCTATCCATTCTGGTCCTTAATGATAAAAAATCTAAACCTGCTATAAAAGCATGTAATTCTGGAAATTTTTCAGAACCTGTTTATGTTAGAACCAAACCTACAGATGAACCTGAACTCTCTATTCCTACCTTGACCAGACCCACTAGGATTCAAAAGAACCATACTTTAGATACTGTTGAAGGAGATTTAGATAGAGGAACACAAACTAGATCTCCTCTATGAAATCATGTTGAACATCAAGCCTTTATTTCAGAGTCAGAACCTATGAATATCAATGATTCTATCAATGATGAATTTTGGGTAATGGCTATGAAAGAAGATTTAAATCAATTTGAAAGAAACAAAGTCTGGGAATTAGTTGAAAGACCTAAGGACACCTTGAATATAGGAAATAAATATGATTTTAGAAACAAAGTTGATAGTTCTGGAAATATATTTTGAAACAAAGCTGGGATAGTTGCACAAGGATATAGTCATGAAGAAGGAATATACTATGAGGAAACCATTGCACCTGTATCTAGGTTATAAGCTATTAGAATTCTACTTGCTTATGCTGCTCATCTAAGTTTCAAGTTATATCAAATGGATGTTAAAAGTGCTTTTCTAAATGGATTTATAATTTAAGATGTTTTTGTAGAAGAACCACCTGGATTTACTAATCCTCATTTTCCAAATCGATTTTTAAGCTTTATAAATCGTTATATGGTTTAAAACAAGCTCCATGCTCTTGGTATGATAGACTTAGTAATTTTATTATTTCAAAATGTTTTATTAAAGGGATTGCTTGTCAAACTCTTTTTTCAAAAGGATTTCCAAATATGTTTTGATAGTACAAATCTTTGTAGAGAATATTATTTTCGGATCTTCTAAAGATGCTTTGTGTATTGATTTATCAAAGAGTATGAAAGGAGAATTTGAAATGAGTTTAATCGAAGAACTCAAATATTTTCTGGGATTTCATGTTTTTCAAAATGAAAATCGTATTATTTTGAATCAAATTAAATATAAAAAGGATCTTTTAACACATTTTGGTTTGGATAATAATAAGGAAAGTGAAACACCTATGTGTACCACCTGTAAATTGGATACAGATGAAACTGGGAAACCAGTAGATCAAACCAATTATAGAGGTATGATTGGGAGCTTACTTTATCTAACTACAAGTCAACCAGATGTTATGTTTAGTGTGTGTATGTGTGCAATATTTCAAGCTAATCCAAAATAGTCACACTTTCTTGTAGTTAAAAGGACTTTCAAATATCTTAAACATACTACTAATTAAGGATTGTTTTATCCAAAAGTAAAATCTTTAGATTTAATAAGTTATTTAGATTTTGAATTTGGTAGTTAAAAGTTAGATAGGAAGAGTACATCAGGAACATGTCAATTTCAAGGTAAGTCCTTAGTATCTTGGTGAAGTAAAAAAAAGAATTTTGTTGCATTGTCTAAAACTAAAGCAGAATATATTGCTGCTGGTCGTTGATGTGCACAAATTCTGTGGATGAAAAATACTTTATTGGACTATGGATATCAATTTAGGAATATATCTATAAATTGTGATAACACTAGTGCGATAAATATCTATAATAATCCGATATATCACTCTAGAACTAAACACATTGATGTAAGACATCACTTTTTGAGGGATCATTATCAAAAGGGTGATACTACTCTTGAATTTATAGGCACTAAACATCAATTGGATGACATTTTCGCCAAGACATTATGTTCTGAAAGGATAAGTTACATTAGACACGAGTAAGGAATGATAAACTATGAACAAACCTTGCCGTTAGATAAACCTAATCGATAGATAAACCTCACTATTTGAGAGGCCTCACCATTATGATTATCACCTGTAGTTGTCAACGAAATGGCTTGCACTATTTGGATTTCAGGTTTTTAATGGAAAAAATTATTATTTTTAATGTATTTGTTTTTATTACATCCTGATTTTAAATTGATAAAAATTAAGTCTAAGTCACATTTCAATCCCTCACAAACTCTCTACACTTCAATCCTTACTTATCGAACATCTGTGTTTCTTGTGAACCCTAAGTTCATTGATTCAGAAATGGAAAGAGTAAAAAGGATAGTAGTCAGAGATGAAGGTGATGTGCAGAGTGCAAAGAGGAAAAAAGACGGATCTGAAGGTAGTTGCAGTGGAACAAGTCATAAGAAGAGTGCAGTGAACTTGCACTTACTGAATTGAAATATCATAATCAAGAAAGAAAACTATGCAGAATGGATCCTGCCTAGAAGATCATTGATTTTAAGGATATTGGAGGAACAAGGATGGCTCGAATGTTTTTTGAATAACAATGGTCCCTATTATCTAAAACTAGTAAAGGAATTCTATGAGTTTGTTCATTTTGAGAAATCTAAAGGAGAGAACAGAATGATATCAGTAGTGAATGGCAAGATAATATCTTTTTCTTCCATTGAATGGGATGAGTGCTTGAAAGATCCACTCGAGGGTGGGTTTGGATATTACTCAATGTACGTACCTCCCACTAGTGATATTTTTGAGTATGAAACTGCTTTGGAAGAGCTCACTGGAGATTGCACACCAAGAAAATTAGTTGCTATAGAAATGGATGGAGAAAACTGGTTGCTTTTCAAATTTATCCAGCATGTGTTATGTCCAAGAAGAGGGGATTTTTCAAACCTCATATTCCAAGTTATATTCTTGTTTTATCTGCTAAAGCATAGTGTCAAGGTAAATTTTGTAGGCTTCCGATGATCCCAATTAATGATATGACCATGCCAAAATTGAAAACAAATGCTCTATTCCATGCAAAGAAGATTTTTTTGATGATCAAGGTAAAAGGAGTGGTGATTCTCAGGACGAGACAATGGTCTTAAGAGAAATATATTGTGTTACAAGAATAGTTTTTATGTAAATGAAGATTGGTTGGAACCCATGGAAAAGGGAATGGGTAAATGATGATGATAAAGTTTATGATAAATTTAACTCTCTTGAGCATCCCAATCAGCCAAGAGATAGAAGAGTTTCAGGTCAAGGAACTGATGTGGAAGAACCTCAATACAGTGATGATGATGCTGAAGATGATACCTCTATAGAAGATGAAGGGGATACTAATTTGCCTCCAAGACCGGCTATTGAAAAGGTATCATATGGAAAAGAAAGTCCACCTGTGAAGGAAGTAGTTCAAGGAGAAATTGTTGAAGAAATATCTATAAATGAGGAAGACCTACCTAGATCAGATCATAAGAATACTACTCCAGATTCTAGTTGTAGTGATTATAAAGAGGAAGAAGTATCTGAAAATAGAAGTACCTGTTTGAGTCTCAGTCATCTGATTGAGAGATCCATTTTTCCGGTTGAGGAGGTTATTGAAGTGGAAAAACCAGTACCTATTTCTAACATAACCCAACCTGTGACACCTGGCATGGATATAAATATGGTTTTAGATGACTCCTATTAGGAGTTTATGTATGCATCTAGTACTGAAGTGGAGGTAGCTCAGGTTTAGGGGGACCAACTAGTAAAGATAAGATCAGTTTCTGTGACCTATGAAGTGGAAGATTGTCTTGTGGATCCAGGATTTTTTGTATTGGGACTAGAATTTCTTGATTTTGATGATGAGACACCCATTAGAAGGAATCCTAAGTCTTATGACATTTTATTAGAGGAAGTTACTGCTGAACCAGTACCTCCTCTAGCTCTGCCTGAAGACATTATGAGAAAAGAAGATCTTGAGGCACTGAAATCTGATTTGAAAACCTGTTTTGTTGAAGAGCTAAGTAAGATAGAAAGTTCATTGGTATCTTCTCTGAGAAGTGTTTTGTAAAGTTCTATGATAGAAGTGATTGATATAGTGAATGTTTGTCAAAATTATATTGGGAGTTTGACAGAGACTATTGATTCTTTGAAGCAATCCATTGCTTCATTTGATACCTTTTTTAGAACCCAATCTCAAGTTGATTCTGAAATAAACTACATTTGAGGTGTAGTAAAATTTTTTGTGGATGTTTTTGATAGCTTAAAAAGACCATAAAAGAGCATGTCATTAATGAAGATTTAGTTGTGAAGAAACTGATATGTAATTTGACACAGTCCTTCTATGAAATGGTAGAATTTACTATAAAACCTCTTGGTGCCTCCAGAGTTTTTGTTAATATTTAATAGTTTAGATCTGTGCTGAAAGAAGAACTTGGTCAAGTTAGTGCCAATAGCTCATCTAACACTCAGGTGATATCTACCATAAGGGATATCAGAAAGATCATTCAGGACTATATGAGAGATGCTACTATAGCCCAGAAAAAAATCAAAGACAAAATTGATTATTATTTTCAGAGAGTGTACACAAAGCATCAGCTAACCAATCATTTCAAGCTGCTATTAGAGAATATAAATCTACCCCCATTTACTCATGCCGTGAATGAATATTTTAGTAAGATCAAGGAGTTTACTTTTGCCTTGGACAAGTTTATGGAGATCAAAGATGATTTTATCTCTGCTATGGAAAGAGGAGAAGGAATCATCATGGATTTTAGGAACCTGTTACTTCCCTTTTTGCAGGTGGACACTACACCTATTATTGTACCTCCAGCCTTGCCTGCCTCTGGTCAGTCTGCATCCACACCTCAGTTGACTCTAGCTCAAGCTATCAGAAGTCTTACTCCTATGATCACACAAAAGAGTACCCATTACAGGCCCGACAATGTTCCAGTAGCTCAACCACCTTTGATAATCACTGGTGTTCTGAAGACTTCACCTACATCCACCAAGCCTAAATCCTCTTCTGATCCCAAATGAAACTCCAAATTACCTATTGAGTGGGTGGATTGATTAGTGTCTATGAAATTTGATAGCAATCACTTGTATTATTTTTGTATCATTTTTGTATTTCTTTGTATCATTGCATGAAGAAATACTTACACGATCTCATTCTTCATTACTTTATGTTGTCTATCTACTCAATTATTGTTTAATTATTCTTTTTTCTAATCACAAAGGGGGAGAAATAATGATATGGAGATGTTTTTGGTAGAATTATTTGGCTAAGGATTGGGAAAATGAGTCTCATATATATAATGAGTCTATTTTTTTATTCTAACTCTGATAAATTTACATTTTATACTATATTCTCTGTCTCATTTGAAATATATCGTTTATGGTTACAAGGAATTCTATTTTGACAACATTTGAAAATATCATTGAACACACTGAGAAGTGAGAACAAATATATTTTATACTGATACATTGATGATTTTTATGGATTATAATACCATAATTTGTGATTATCAAAAAGGGGGAGATTATTGGACTCACATGTATTGATAATCTCAATTATGTTTAGATATGAATTGATAATCCCAAATAATGTCTATCCACATATTAATTATACTTTCAAATTAGGACATCATGATAATAAGTTGAAATGAATATCAAAATGATCATATCATATCAATGGAATATGTTAATCAATGTTTCTTTATGATTATAAATGTTTAAAAATGATTAATCATGATACTAAGTAAATCTAGAAATGAAATATATATAGAATAGATACTTTGAAAGCATTCGAGTTTTAGGGTCACTGATACAGACAGGGCTGTCGATACAAGGAAATACCACTACACATGGAGCTAGTAATACATGAGATAGTGCTACAAGAGTTACCATTATAAAGAGCTACCAACCAATAGAGCTACCGATACAAGGAACTACCACTACACAAACAACTACCGATAGAAGGAGCTACTGCAATACAAGCAAGCTACCGTTACAAAGAGTAACAGCTACCGATACATAGTGTACCTCTACACATGCTACCGATAGAGGAAAGAATGAATCTACCAATAGATGAAGCTACTGATACAGAGAGTAACAACTATGGATGCAAGACCTACCGTTACAAGTCCACCACAACAAGTTCACTGATACAAAAAGTTACCAATGGAAACCAGTCACTATTTCTCTAAAATCTATCACGGTTTAGTTATTATCAACAGTCATATTTTATGCTTTTAATGCAACTGAAATTAATTAATGATGTTTGTTGGATGTTGGGAAACCGTACCTCATACCTGCAGAAGTAATCACCCCTTCTGTCAGAAATTAATTAATGATGGAATCGTACCTCATACCTATAGAATTAATCATGCCTTATGTTGAACCACTGCATGAGCTATAAAAGGAAGATCAAAGCTGCGCATAAAATAGATACACAAAGGATGCACAAAGAGAATTATGTTGGAGAAAAAGGAATAGATAAATGAGATATTCCAAGAAGAACTTCACTAAAAGTTGAAGGACATTATTATGATAGAAAGACTACTGCAATCTCAAGAAAAACACTCATAACTGAAAGTCAAGAAACAGAACCACCGATACTATGTTTTCAAAAACAATTCCAGAGAAGGACTCAAATCAACATCTGATCAATCCAATAGGAGTCCAGAGCTGCATTTACATCACAAAGAGCTTTCCAAACTCATCTCAATCTTATTATCTCTACTATGATTTTTTATTTACATTTCGAGTAGTGTGTGTGCTTCTGTTTATCTTTAATACACATTGTCTCTTAAGCATAACTGAAGGATATCTAAAATACTCACTCAAACTTTATAAACCTTATAGTATCCCACAGTGAATTTTGGTAGAGGTCAAGTGTGGCCTGGATTGCATGCGTGCTATTGTTATATTTTTTACCATGAAGAACTGTGGTAGAGGTCTTACTACCTGGATAGTCTCAGTTATGTTGTTTACCCCGATCCAGGGTGTGGATCAAAGTTTTATATAAACTATTTGAGAGGACTAAGTCTCACCTTAAAATTGAACCTCTTGGTTAAAACTGTTGTGCATCTTATTTCAGTTTAATGTATCTTCTCTTTTCCACTGCTAATTACTTTGAAATTCAAATTTGTGTTAAAGTTACTCTGATAGTTGAACTATAAAGTGTTTGTAATTATATCTATCTAGTATGTTAGTCTCAAATGATAATGTTATCTTTAGATTATGTTAATTTAGAAACAATAAATCTTTGAGAAACTAATAGAACACTTACAATCTTTTTATATTCACTATAGTTTAACTTGTTTATTAAATTGGGGGATTAAATATAAATCTTTTAAACAGAAATATTAATAGGAACTCAATTCACTGCCCTCTTGAGTATCTTATCTGTACAACAAGAACAATAAATGTTCTAAAGCATATTGGAACAATATAATCCCACCACATCTAACAAATAGTTCAACCAGATCAGAAGGATGAGACTACTGTCAAGTGATTATCCTGGTATAAACACACTCAGTATATCTTACTACGCTCCACCTGACCACGGTCCACCTAAGATGTCGTCGAATGACCAGTTATTTGTCTAGGACATGACATGTGTAGGATATGACCATGTAGGGGTGAGAATGAAAACACCAAGTAAGACACCTAAAGATCACCAAACATAAGAATCAATAGAGTAGTCTTCTCATCACAAGGTTTTTCAATAGGATATGTGAAAAGAATAGAAAAAAACCTATATATATGAATAATAGACTCCATGACTCAAAATGAATCTAACTTACTACCAAGAACTAGATTCAGGTTAAGGATTCAAGGTAACACCCATCTGGTATAAGTTAATCTATGAGCGATGCTGTCACTGATGGTGATCATTCGAGAGGTCATGATTAATAAGAATTTCCAAATAAATAATCTCTAGATATCAAAATATTACAATATAATGATAGGATATCACACCCATGACTATTGGGTGATAACTAAAACCTATTCTGGAAAAACCTTATATAATGGATTTTATGTCCACGCAAGTTGGTCACTACGATTCCTCAAACATCCCATAAGAGAGATAATATTTTATAGGATCCTATATCATGCCTGATAGAGGGATTCATGAAAACTCTATCCAAAACCATCCCTTAGAGAGGATTAAAATCCTATGATAAGGACATAACTACAAACTGTACCATCAAGGGGATGGACCAAGGTAACACAATCAACTGATATTATTCTAAAATGAAGAGATGAAAGGCGGCATCCATCCCTTCAAAAAGTACATAACGTATTCTGGGTGGAGGGGGTACATGGCGTGTCCTTGCTACAACAAGTCTACCTGTGTCTCATCGTATCACACGACATGTAATCCTCCACATACATGGAATGTTCTATTAGGATACAAAAAATTTGGTGGTTGACTGAAACTGGATATTCTATAAGCCCATGTTTGTGAAATCTAGTTGTGTCTGTGTACTTTCGGACCTTCCATGCACCTAGTCATGTCTGAGTATAAAGATATGTCCATTCCAATTCCTATTCCCCCATTAACTGGTCACACAACATATGAAATGTATCACAGAGTGTGTGATACATTAATCTTTATAGAAACCCTAGTTCCGAATAAGGGGGACTACATGATGTTTGTTCATTGGAAAACACAAAGTGTAGTATACAATTATACATAAATTATAGTTTTGTCTTCAAAATATGTGTGCTGTCTTTCCACCTCATATTTCACAATTAAACACTCATTTAATCTTGGAGTTGGGATTTTTTGGGAATTTTGGTTTACATTGGCTGAATTATAGCCATCTGATCTGGTTGGGAATAATCTCTTGTTGCTCTAATTTTCATGCCACACACCAAACCACAACAGGGTAACATGACTCTTATCATGATCTACCTAGTATCATTTTTACTTATTGTCACCCCTCGATCTCTCCATTAATCACAAACACAAATCCCCTGTATCAATCTGTTACACTGAAGAATTGTTTTTTAATGACCGAAACATGAGTATTTGTCAAACCACCAACCAAATGGGTTATAAATGAAGGTAATGTGAAGAAATAGGGAAGAATAGAACAAATAAAAAAATAGGAATGAAACGTAACCATTGTTTGGGTTAGCTTCAATTCGTTTCCATTAAAATAATGAAAAGAAAACTATAAGGCCAAATTCATAAAATTTGAAGAATATAAGCCCACACCTGTAATCGTGAACAACTAGAAAATCAATCTGTTAGTTGATTTAATTAATGTTCATCATCAGATAATCAAAAGAGAAATAATCCATTGGAAAAAATGTACTACATCAAATTTTCATCAATCTATAATGAATAATGTTATTCTTCCATCATCATGGGTCAGATCCATGAATATCATTTTAATTAGAGATCCATGTAGCACTCGATAGTTTATCCATAATCTTAACATCTACCAATGATCCTCCACACTCTCTAATCAAATACTTGGGTTATGTGGCCAAACCTATGGATTTGGAATAAGCATGAATTTTTTGAGGATATTAGTTGAGGATTTAATCGAAAACAATTAAACAAATTTAAATAATTTCATTAATTATTTATAACATGATGGAGCTCAATACAAACACCTAATGTTGAAAAAGATCATTTCACTCCTAGGGTTAAACCTCTAGTTTTGACTCAAAAGCAGTGCCTGAGTTCCCATATGAGTCTCCATTCTTGTGTTATTTCATTATTTCCAAAAAAATATGTGTGTGTGATACAATAATTTAATATTTTTATTATATCGAAACTGAGGCTCACCGGGCCCCTGAATATCATGTCTTCTCAGTTTCTGACTCTAAAAATACTCATTAATTTATGTCAAATTGTTAAAAGAAAAATAAAGGATAATATACTTCCTGGATAGCATATGTTTAGAACCATTAAGGATTAATCATGTGGTTTGATCTTATATAGGGAAATTTACAATTAGTGTCTACCACATGGTTGGTAGAGAGTTTCCTAAACTATACAACAAAACAACGTGACCAACGTATAAATTAAAAATTAAAATGTTTATGTCTCCCAAACATGATTTATCTTTCCATTCGATTTTCTTAGACCATTAAAATAACATATAATATCTTCTATCTATTTCTCTATGACACTTTAATGTACTATGAATTTATTATCTTGATTAAATTCAATATATTCATGGTATCTCTCTCTTCTCCTCCCATTCCTCTTTTTTCCCTTATTAATCTAATTTCCTCTTATATTATTCCCGTATTTGGCCAGGGTAGACAATCATAAAATGAGTATTGGTTTCAAAATTGATTTCTTATTCTTTTATGAATTTTGAGGGCCCCTTTATCTCTAATATATTATTATTTTAAGAAGTTGATAAGGTTATAATAAATTTACAGAAGGTTTTTTTAGCATACTCCACTTTTCCCAATTATACACTTAGTTCGTGATTTTTATAATGTATTTCCCAAACATATGATGAAATAAATAAATTTTGGAGTACAAATTTATACGTTTTTTCCTTTTGTTTCTAGAATTTCGGTAGGAAAAAGTGATTTTTTCTAATTATATCATTTGATATTCATTATAAAAATAGATTTATGACTATATGATGTTTGATAAAGTGTTTCAAAGAATATTTTCATTTAAAATGGTTTTTTGGAATAATTTTTTAATGATAATTTCTATATAAGATAAGTTTCCATGATTTTTAGGACTTTTTTTCATATAAATACTTTTTTGGTTATATAAATATTTATCTGGATCTTTTTATATATAGATAAACAAATGACTTGGTGAATTTTATATGCTTATTTAGATTTCAAGAAATATTTTTGGATGCATTATAAGAGTTTGTTTTAATGAGATGAACATGGTAATAGATGTCTATGTTTTTGGGTAGTACTATTTGTAATACACTATCTTGATTTATGTATCAACTAGAATTCTAAGTGAAGATCATTCTTTTATAAGGGTACTTTCACCCAGTGGGTTTAATAGGGTATGTCAGAGTTGGGTTTCTATTAGGTTCACTATAGGCCAATTAGTGTTCCATAAGAGAGGTCCTACATTACCCTTACATTAATTTCAATTTCTTAATGTTATATCCCATTTTTTTCATATTGTGGATTGTTTTACACTTTTAGGTGTCACTTATTTATTTTAAATACTTTATAAAACATATTTTTTATTTTTTATTTTTTATTTATCCCGTTATCATGTAATTATTTTCTTATAGAACTAATTTTATTTATTAATTAAATATAATATTATTTGAAATAAAAATTATTATTTTATAAAACTATTAAATGAATTTTTCCCTGAAAATTATATTTCCAAACTAGTTTAAATGATTTTCATTGTGAAAGGTATTATGTTGATTCTTAGTGGTATTCTACTAGAATTTCTCCACATATCCAACATATACCTATTAGATATAAATATATAGAGTTTATATTTTCTGATGTAGATATTGAAAAGTGAGGCACTTCATTTTGAATCCCATCTTGATGCCTTCTTTATCTATAATGGTATGATGATATTTGGAGACTAAGGATCACAATGTGTTGGATCATGTGTAGTATTTTTAGAGATCTACTTGTGGTTGTTTTCTTTTGGTATTCTAATTCATCAAACAATTCATAATTAACTTTATTTTTAGATAAATATATATATCATGGTTGGGAATAAATTTAATTTTCTTTTATAAGGTCATGTTTTGATTCTTGGCTATTTCCATTACTTTTTTCCATGTTTGGATTATCTCTTATTTTTGAAACTATTTATTCATATGCTTGGAAATACAACTTATTGTTATACCTTTATAGATTCTATAATGGGATACCTTATGGGGTTTAGGGTATTTTTAGGGTTAAACCATTTCAAAAGGTTGTATTTGATACTATTGTTTCTTTTCTACCACCCATGGTGATTGGGACCACATTTTAGGTGTTATGGAAGACTGGCCTGGGGGATGTGGATGGTTGAATTGATCATGATAATTTCATTGAGTGATATTTTCATGGAATGAAATGTGGTATGTGACATAGTGTGTGACCTATTCCTATGTGAGAGGGTTGTGTGCTGGAAGGGATACAAGAAATGATTTTAGTAAGAGACCCTACCCTGAGTGAGAGGATAGTGGCTAAGACCCCATTATTGACCCTTCCCCTTATTTATGGGGTATGAGTTGGGTTTTTTGTGAGATTATTTAGTCCATAGTTCATGGTTGATCCAATTATGGTTTGTGGTCATGGTTTATTAGTTATCACATGATGATTCAAGAAACATGTTGGTATACTATCTATTCTGTTTAATTATTTTCTCATACTAACATGTTAGTTTGTATAACACCCTATGATGTTGTAAATATTTTTTTTAAAATAAATGTAATCCTTGAGATATTTTGTGTTTCAAAAACTAACGAGTTTATCTTGATTACATGAAACACCACGTTAATATTGTGTTACAAGAAACTTATAGTCAATCTATAATTACACACAATATCAAGTTAAAATTGTGCTACTTATAATAATCGGATATCATGAGACATCGAGTTATAATAAACCACAATATATTACATAGTAATTTTAAACTCACCATTATAACCTATTCGTTAGTCATAGAGATATGAATAATAATAAATATTTTTTAACAATGATTTATAATGGTCTTAAAAAATCAATACACATTGATAGAATGGAACTTATTTTTTTTAGAAGAATCATTATACTCTTTGAAAATACTATTTTATCAAAAAATGATCTTAAATATTTTTTGTACACAATAATAAAATTAAATATGGGAACTTTTATAAAATTAATCTGATAAAATAAAAATAATTTTTTAAATAATAATTAGAACATTAATTTAGGGTGACTGTTTTTTATTTTTCTAAACAGTTTCATTTTCAGATGAATATTGAAACATACTAAATTTTAATTGAAACTGCATTTTTGTTTAATTTATTTGTGAGGTTAAATTATATATTAAATTAGTTTAAGGAAATATTGTTTCAATTATAATTTAATTAATTCAATTTATGTCATTTTAAAAAAATATATATTTTATTTTGATATTAAAACATTGTAAACATTTGGACAAATTCTCTTTAAAAACCTTATTTTTGTCGTGCCCATGGGAATAATTTCAAATTAAAAATTTCCACTTATGTGAATTGAATTTGGGAAAAAGGATTCCATATTTTTAATATGTGTGATTTATAAATTTTAATATATTCAACTTCTGTTTTTACCATAATGAATAGTAAAAACAACAAAAACTAATTATCACATTTAAGGTAACAATGAATTTACTGGTGGTTAAACGTAAAAGATAAGGGTTAAGAATGAACTAAAAATTTGTAAAAAACACATTGTCTGCTTATTTAGAACATATAACTTATAATATATAAAATTTTCGATTTATATGACTTTTTCATTATAAAAACATTAGTAAGATAAATTCTTTTCAAACAATTACAAGGGTTCCACTCACCTCACTTATAAATGGACACCCCTATCATATTTCATTCAAACCATAAAAGCATTTTTGATAGGCCAAGACCCACCAAAATCATTTAAAAAATTACCTCATCTCATCCTAAAAGGCTTATTTTGGATATAAATTAATCCAATGATAGATTTTAGTGAAAGCATAAGGAGGATATTCGAAGAACAGGTAACGTTCATTAAAAACCAGTATTGTTTATTTTCTTACTCTGTATCACAAAATTATTTTTATTTCCTGATTATCGAATAAAATTAGTATAATACATTTAATTATAAGTTTTTATGATCATTTAAAAAAATAACAATCTCCACTTCAATCAAATCTGTTACGACATCATCGTTCATTTGTACGCCAGACTACCCCCTCGCGAACTTATGTCATCCATTATTCCATTAAGACCTATCATGGTGTGACATAATGATGGTATTATTATTGATATATGATATTTATGATATTATTATACTTATGAAATTATTATATCACATAGACATTCATTATATCAATGTTTTGGGAATACAATTACGTCACTCATGTGTACGACAATCTGCCACCACGGGAAGTGTTGTGATCTATTCACACATCACATGAAAGGAAATAAAGATGGATTTGATGAAAATATATTATATACATGACATAAAAAATATTATATAATTATAACATATCATTTAAATTTATTTCATTCAATTCAATATGAAAATGGAAACAACATCCATGCGTACATATGACCTACCATCTCCTGGAATGATGCATTTCATTTTTTATCTCTAAATAATATGGATTAATCTAAAAAAGTATATAATAAATAAATATTATATTTATATTTTTTGTAAAATTATATACATGATGATTCAATTATTTAAGTAATATGAATAAAATAAAAGGGTAAAACATACAAGAGAAAAAATCAAATATTGCCCAAAACTTGATTTTAAGATGGAATTATAAGTAAACAGGTAATAAATGGTCCTAATAAAACCATATATGGTATGAAATATAATAATTTTGATTAAAAATAAATG
This sequence comes from Viscum album, assembly GCA_963277665.1. NCBI lineage: Eukaryota > Viridiplantae > Streptophyta > Magnoliopsida > Santalales > Viscaceae > Viscum > Viscum album. The sequence goes on along the minus strand of OY728127.1, from coordinate 1,223,204,675 downwards.
TTTTAAAAGTTATATTTATTATACATAAGGTTTTAATGTGTACTAAATATGACAAGACTTAAGGTAAGATATTTTTGTCTCACTTTTTTACTTCTATAAGAGAGATGCCAATTTCACCACCTATTTAATTTATGTGGTGTATATAATGACCATGAAATTATTTTACTATTTATATCATGAAAATATTTGGGATCTAAATATCCATTTTAGCATCTCTATTATTTGGGGGTATACAGTTCAAGAGATACCAAAGCAGTACATGATTTTTGTTTCAATTTTCCATCTTTGTGACATATGTTACGTCATACACCCATATTATTTTACAAGGGGAATATAAAACCCCATTAACATGTAATAAAAATAATTTATTTAACTTCATGATATTTTATGATGAATTTTATGATATTACATCATGGGTATTACGATTCAAATTTACCAAAGTGGTAATGGTTTTATGTTACAATCTCATAATTTATCTGGAATGTTTATGATTACATTTCTCATGATAAAATCATATGATAAATTTATCATTTAACACATTAATTTTATTTTACTATATTTATTCATGATATTTCCATGTTATATTATTATATTACACAATTTGGTACATAAAATACTTGATAAAAATGTTTTTATGAAAATTCGAGTTTGTTCATTAATTCAACAGGAAATTTGATTTACTAAAAAACCATATTTTATTAAAATGTTTAAAAAAATGTTTTATTAAACTAAAATTATTTTTATAATTCTTTTTTACCCATTTTTTAAATTCTTATAAAGGAATAGTCATTTTATTTTCTAAACAATGCCATTTACCTTTTACTGAAAATGTAAAAGAAATATTTGTTTTAATGTGTACGACAAGAATGAAAATTTCTATATTCATAGACAATAATTTCATGGATTATTCCTTTTTATGTTTTTAAGGTTATTTATTATGAAAAATAATTTAAAAAATAATTATTTTTTAAAAACTTTTCTTCAATGTGTCAAAGTATATTTTCCTCAAGAATTTTTAAATGATATTTCAAAAGAATTTTCAATCTTAGACGACTTTAGTTGTTGTAACCTATGATTTACTTGTAATATTAACCAAGTACACTATTATTATTATTCTAATAAATGGTTCATTATGAAAATATGGCAATGAATCTCGTTCTGCTTCCATGAGTTATATCATGATATTATTCTTATGAAACCCTCTTCTTTTACAAATGTTATACAATGATGAAATGAATATGAATACTATCTATTTTCTATATTTTATGTTATGATGAAATCTTTATGGAAACAAATAAATTTAATGTGTTATTATATGATGAATGTTTTACTAGATTTTGGAACATATTTATATTATCTTCCTTATTTGATAAGTGGTAAATGTATATCCCTATATTGAATTGGGTATTGATTTATATGTCATGAGATAAATTTGACTAGATTAAAGAGTTTACCCGGTTTAGCAAGGGATTGTTATTGTAAAGATGGTCTTGAAATTGTAGCTATATAACTAAGATGTTACGTATGGACCAGTCTTTCATTTCTATAAAGTAATGCATGAACCATATTACACATTTATAATGTTATGCATGGACTTACCTTTCATGACCATCATGTAATGCATGGACCAACCATTCTTATCAATATTGTTATGGATGTACCTAGGGGAGAATCTATTAGTTTATGGAAAAGATTTATTTTATGACCTTATCTTAATGAGTCTACCTATTTCAATTTATTCATATTTAGAATTTTATAAGCTGATGTTAATCCCATGATTATAGGTAGTCTACCAATTCTGTACTGCTAACTATCATTTTCTTTTATTTGATTATAATTCAAGTATTATCATTTTACATGTCCTAGTCTATAGGTATATATTAAGATAATTGTTTTAAAGGTTATAGTTTTCAAATGTTAATATGATGTTATCATACCCTTATAATCATTTCATACATATGTGATCATTAATATCTCATTTTCTTACCCTTACTAAGAATCCGAGCTCACACAATATCATATTTCCTTTCTCCTAGTTATGAATAAAGGATTAAAGTATATAATGTTTGTGAAGAGTACTAATGGAGAAGATTATGATGGGATATGCTGAAGAGATTTCACTAAGTTAGAAGATTGTGTTCCTAGTCTCCAAATATAGTAAACTATTATGGTCATTAGGAATGTGTTTATGAAATGTGGTGAATATTCATATAAAAATATATAATATCTATGTATGAGAAGCCTATTTCACTATAGTTTTTATCATATGATTTGTTTAGTTATCCCTTTGATACATGGAAGAGAAAATTTTATTGATATACCTGGGGATATTTCTAAGGATATATATAGGGATATGTCTAAGGATAATTGTATGGATGGGTCAAAACATAGAAAAATGTATTGGAATTTTTATATAGGATATATAGTGTGAGTTCGGAGAAATTAAATCCATTTATAGAGACTATAAGTGGATGTGGCTCTGGAATAGAGGTATGAATGGGTAGTAACTTCGAATGTGCACATTGAGCTGGACTCGATCGTCACTTAGTGCATGGCAATGGGCCTTGATGTTCTCCTAATTTGACACTCATGGGGATATTATTTGAAAATTCACAAATTCTTTATGAACAGTCATGAATGATTTAAAAATATGATGACTATGAATGACCTAGGATAAACCAAAGATATCCTAGAGTTAAAAGAGTGTGTCATCATTTAAAACCTCTATAAGTGATTCATCCGGATTTCGTGGGTCCCTACATTGATTATTTTTTCATACATTACCATTTTTGGTTTTAATAAATGGATGTATCATGAAGAAAGCATTATTATGCTGAATGTAATCGAGAAATAAATGATTTTTCTTATAAGAAACTGATTGTTAAAGGAGATAAATTACAAAAACTAATTGCTATGATCACAAAAAATTCTCAAGTTTTTATTTATAATGGACTTCAAAATGATCAATGGAGGAAAAAATGTTCAATTGAGTCCTTAATGAGTCAACACTAATCTTCTTTCAATGGTCTTTATGGTCCTCTAGTTGTTGAGTAATAGATCAATTCAAATGAAAAGATTTTTTTCCATTATCTAGTGTTTGGTCCATGAAAAACTCATTTCCACTGTCTACTATTTATAGGGTGAGGTTGATCAATGGGGTTGTATTATTAAGATTACAGTGTAGTGAGAAGAAAATTACACCATGAAGTGGGGTGAATATAAAATACTACATTTCAATAAGAAATTTTCCAATATTCTTCATTCAGAAATGGAGAAGTAATTCCTCAAGATTTTGTAGAAGGATATTGAATCTATCGTTACATATGAGGAAAAATTTATGAGAATTGTGAGGTACTCTTCATGTATTATAATTTCACCAAAATATATCATTGATCATTTATTTAGTTTTTGAAACAAAATATTTAAAGGAAATTATCCATAAGGGACATTGGATGCTATAATGAAATCATTTTATGTGCACTAAACGTTGAAATTGAATATGGAAAACATCTTTATTATGGTGATAAGAAAAGTAAAATGGGGTTCCATGTAAAATCCAATGGTATGACACTAAGAGGGATGAAAGTGTTTCAAACTCCTGCATTCCAAATCTATGTAAAGGATCACCCATGTGAGTTCTTGAAAGTATGAATGAGGTGTTTCATGTGTATGAGGCTTGACCATTGAGAAAAAGAATTTAGATCTGATATGGAGAGGTCAGCCAATGAAATGAATTTTGTGAGAGGTCAATAGAATGAACCACCCACACTTTAGGGTTTATAGTGAATGGAGTTTGGAAATTATGAGAAAAAATTTCCCAATCCAAGGGATAACCTAGATGATAAGCCTCCCTGATATTTGATGAAAACGAAAAAAGTGAAGGATTATGAAATCAAAATGTATAATGTGAGTCATGATAATATGGGGACACTTATTATCCCCTCATTAGTTGGGAATTTTAGGATTTATTTTGTATGATTGAGTCCTATGAAAATATTATTGTCGATTCTTTAGTGAAATTTTATGTTTTTTCTATATATAATTTGATTCTGAAATAATGAAATTAAATTTGATATTCAATCAGAACAAGGATGAAACCAATCTTCCAATGAAAATGTTTTTCTATAAGATAAGATCTTATATAAGGAATACAGAGTGAATTATCTTTTATAATTGTATATGTATCTATGTAATATTAAATTAAAATTTATTGATACCATCATGTTTTTATGTTTTTATGTTTTTTATATGTTCTATGACATTAAAACTCCCTTTTGAGGTTTTATGTTATGGGAGATTATCCATATTAATGATATTTTTATAGAAATTTGTTGCAATACAACCAATTGGTTTATAATATGTTTTATTGAAAAAGTTATTTAATGAGGAATTACATTTTTATGGAAATATTACTAATGTTATTAGAATCCATTAGGGTTTATCTTATCTTTGACGTTGAGTTAAATATGGGTTGTAGTTTATCACATTACGAAGTCAGCACACTTCATTTCTACCTATAATATTTTTTTCTAGATACTCTTTTAAGAATATAAATTATGGATATTGTAAGGTTACATGGGGTACCATATTCAATATCATTTTCTCAGGAATTTATGTTGATCTCAATGTTATGGAAATTTATATAGAAAGATATAGATATTGTTTTTGGTTTCATAACTGCATCAACAATTAAAACCCTAGGGATATTTAGAAATCATATTATATGGATTTAAATGGTTGTTAGGATCAACACTTTCATCAATATGAGTTTTATTGTAATAATATATTTAACATGGTCACTCATAACGATCCCTATGAATCCCATTATGGAAATAATTGTAGAGCTCAGAAATACTAGAATGATGTTGTAAAAAGTAAGCTATTGGAACATGAGAAAGAGGAAAAGATTCCTAAGAAGGTTGAAATCCATTCATAAAAATGGAAGGTAAGGAAAAATTTGACAAAAATGATATCACGATAATCTACCCCATGGCCAAAAATTAGATGTTGGTGATGTGATCCTTCTATTAATTTCTTTGTGGACGAAAGAAGGGAACACTATGCCCTTGGTATATCTGTCACTTTGAAATACTTGATCATATCAAGAAAGTAGATTATTTTTTGGTGCTTCTAGGAAACCTATATAAGTTTCGTGATGTGTTCCATGCACCTTTGTTGAGAATATAAATACCATATAAATCATAATTACTAAATATAGAGGTTTTACCATAGGATCATGATATTTTATATGAGGAACAACTGTTAAAGATTCTGGATTGAATAGAGAAAATTATATAAATCAAGGCCACTCACCATGTTAGTGTGGTGCGGTGAAATAAATATAATTGAGAAGATATTTGGGAACCATAGTATTTAATGATTTAGATGTTTCATTTGTTTTTGTTAACAAAAAGATGAGTTTTGAAGGAAAAATTGATTTTAAGTTGTTATAATGCAACACCCTGAGATTTTGTGAAATATTTTTTTCAAATAAATTTAATATTGTAGATATTTTTTATATTAAATACTATGTTTATCTTACATTATATGTAATACGAATTTAATAATTAATTATACGCAACAGTAAGCTAATTTTACGCTACATGAAATACTAGGTATTCATGCTATAGTGAGTTTTAACCAAACCACAATATATTTTATATTAATTTTTACATGACAGTTATAACATTGAAATTAAATTTAGTGATGTGAATTATAATAAATAATTTTTAAATATTATTTATAACCATATTATTTAAATAATACATATTGGTAAAAGGTACTTAATTATTTATTAAAGACTCTATAAACATCAAAAATAATATTTCCCCAAAATAATTATTTTCATATCATTCATTACACAGTAATAAAATTAATTTTTGAAACTTTTATAATATTAATTTACAAAATTAAACATAATTTTTTAAATAATAATGTAAAAATTATCATTTGGTTAATTTTTAATAATATTTTAGAAAGGTTTCATTTTTTGATGACTAGTAAAAAATACATCATTTTGAATGAAAATGCCTTTTCATTTAATTTACTTATGAAGTGAAATTATATTTTAAATTTCTTTTAATGAATAATTAGATCACATATAATTATATTAATATAATTTTAATAATTTTAATAATTTTTTTTATTAAATTCTGTTATAAGAACATTGTAATATTTTTAACATTTTCTCTCAATAAAACCCACATTCTCTTCGCATCTTCAGGATTAATTTTAAATTAAAAATTTTCACATATTGGAAATGAATAAGAAAATTTGGAATTTATATTTTTAATCATCCTAATTTATAATTTTATAATATGTTGAGATTAATTTTTGACCAAAATGAATAGTGAAAATAGTAAAAACTATTTAACAACGTTAAGGTAAAAATGGACATACTAGGGGATAAACTAAGAAGAAAAGTGTTAATAATGACCTAATATCTAGTAAACCACCCATTTGATATCCATTTTGAGACCTTATACATTCTAGGGTAAATAATTACCCATTTTGGAGGATTTTTTCCATGACATATATGTGGGTATGATTGATTTGATTTAAAAATATTACAGGTATGCCACTGACCTCAATTATGAAAGGCCACCTCCTCTTATTTATTATTGAAACCATCAATCCATTTTGACTCAGCTATGTCATGACCAAATAATTTCCAAATATCCCTCATCTCAACATATAGTTCTTATTCTTGACATAAATCTATCCTCGAACGGATTTTAGTTAAAACCTAGGAGAAATCCTGAAGAACATATAATGTTCATCAATGGGAATTTTTGTTTTATTTCTTCCTCCACCTCATTAAATTATTATTATACAATGATAATATAATAACCCCATTATCATATATATACTATTTTTTTTATTTAAATTTCATGACCTACATCTATATCCACTTCCATAAAACGGTTTAGGAAATCTTCATTCATGTGTATGATGGACTACCACCTTACGAAACGATTCCATTAATTTTTACAATAAAACATATAAATGTTTGAATTAATGGTGTGTTTATTGTTTTTTTATATTTATAATATTATTATTCTTATATAGATATTATAAGACAAATAATTTCAAGATTTCCATTTTGTGGGAATAGATGATGTCACTCGTGTATATGGTGGACTACCGCCTCGTGAAGCGATGTGATTTGTTCAAGTTTACGTAGAAGTTATTAATAATGGTTTTAAATAAATATTTCATATATTTAAAATAAAAATTATTATATAATATAATATAAAATTCATCTTTATTTCTTTCAATTATTATAGAAAATGGATACAATCCTCATGAAAACATCGTGCCTACAGTATCCATGAAAAGTGCATTTAATTTTTTATCTATAAATATAATGGATTAATAAAAAATGTATATCAATAATATCTACTATATTTAAATAATTCTAAATTTTTTTGAGATGATGAAACAATGATTTTTGTAATAGGACCAAAAACAAAAAGAGAAAACATATAAGAAAAAAAGTAGTTATTGCCCAAAACATGAATTTAACAAGGTATTGTTAATAAATGGTAAATAAAAGGTCATAAGAAAGCCATATTTGATATGATATATATTAATATTGTTTTTAATATATTTATAATGGACTTATATTTATTATATATTAGTTTTTAATATGTAATAATGAAGTCAATACTTAAGGTAAGTGATTTCTGTCTCACTTTTAACTTATGTGAGACACATTCCATATTCACCCTATATTTCCTTTATTTATTGAATAAACTACTAATGAATGTATTTTATGATTATTATCTTAAAAATTATTTTGGTTTCGAAATCCATTTTCTGATCTCTCTATCATGGCGTTTACAGTTCAAAATTTACCAAAGTGGTAAGAGATATATTCCTCAACTAACCTTCTTTGAGACAACTGTTATGTTATGCACCCATATAATTTTATGAGGTGTATATACATCCCATTTCACAAGTAACATAATTCATTTATTTATCATCATTATATTTTATTTTTCATTTTCTATTAATCCTTCATAGAGCTTATGATTCAATATTACTAAAGTGGTAATGATATTATTTTACAATCTCATCATTTATCAGGACTGTTTATGATTATGTTTCTGATGATAAAATATTATGATCCATCTCACAATAAACTCTTTAATTTTTTATCCCATGGATATCAATTATATTTTAATGTAAAATTTCCACTCTCTACTCTTTTGTACATAAAATAATCAATAAAATGTTTACAAGAAAATTTGACTTCATTTCCCTTTTCGATCAAAAATCCATTTTATTTTCAAACCATGTTTTGTAAAAATGTTTTCTATTTTTTATTAGTCTACTAGGATTTCTAATATAATGTTTTCCCATGTTTTAATTTTTAATTTTTTAAAAGGTATCATAATGTTTTTTTACAAACAATTCTTTTTCAACATTCACTAAAATGTGAAATGAATTTTTTTTACATGTACTCCATGAAAAGACTTCATGTTTTCGTAAATATTATTTTAAAGGAATATAAGCTCATATTTTTTCAAGTTTATTTTAGATAAAAATATTTTCAATATGTTTTTTATTTTAAAAAATGTTTTCAATGCATAAAGTACATTTTCGATAATATCTAATTTAAATGATCCTTAAAAATCATTTTCAATCTAAAATGGAATTTGATGATGTTTCCAATGCTTTACTAGGGATATAAACCAAAAATACCATTATTATTCATTCTCTAATTGGTTCATTATGAAAAGATGTCTATGAAACCCGTTTCTCTTCAATGTTTTATACCATGATATAATTATTATTAATCACAATTATTTTTTAGATGTTATACTATGATAAAATATTAAAATGATTAAGAAACAAGTATATTTTAAAATGGTTATGATATGATGAAATGTTTATGAAACACATTTCATTTTAGGGGTTATTATATGACAATGTTTTTTTGACATTTTAGAACTCATTTGTATGATTTTTATTATGTCAAGGGTGGGATATATATCTCCCTACAATCCATTAGGTAATGATTTATATATCATGAGACTGATTGGACAAGAAAACTGACTGAACATAGTTTATTAAGGGACTTTTTCTAACATTACGGTCATTATAGTGAACCTTGACTACTGTGATGTTTTTCATACACTATTCTTTTATGTCTATAATGTTAAGTGTGAACCTTATTTCAGGTTCACAATGCTATGTGTGTACCTATCATTCATGCCCATATTGTTATGTGTGGACATAACTTTCATGTCTATAATGTTATACATTGACCTGATTGAATGTCTATAAGATTATGTGAGGGATTTGTTTGATGTCATTAACTTCATGATTTAAGAATTTTCTATTTATACATATTGATAGTGTTATAAGAGGACATGTATTCCATACCTCTATGTATTATGCTAATTTTTCACTCTCATGGATAATTTTAATTTATTTATTTATGATTCATTTCTTATGATCTACCATATTTTATATCATGCCTCTAGATTATGATATTTTTTTATAGGGTAAGATTTTTAAATGTTAAGCTCATATTCTGATACCCTTATTATCATGTCATACTTATGTGAACCTTCATATCTCATTCTCTTACCCTTATTAAGAATCTTTTCTCTCCCTTACTTATGGTTCGTCTCCCCATGTTATAAAAAAAGGTTTTAAGTAGGATATGTTTTTGAAGAGTACAAAATAAGAAGATATTTAGTGGAAATTGATATGACCATTAACAAAGATAGAAGATTATGTACCTTGTCTCTGAAGATAGAAAACTATTACGGTCCTCAACCATGTGCTTCTATAATGTGTTCAATATTTATCTAAAAAAATTTAATATCAATATAAGAGAATACTGGGTCTCTATAGTCAGAGTTGATAACTCAATGGGTGGAGTTGGGTAAATTGAGTTTCTATTTAAAATTTCTATTTAAAAATATTTTAAACTATAATCTACCATTTTAAATTATAGAATTGTTAATTAATATATAATGAATATCTTATTCAATAATTTTAAATAACCACATAATTGTTTGATTGAAACTCAGATAGAATAATTCTAGGATCATTAGATTATTTTGGGATTACTTTATGTGCAGTAAGAAAAAGAAATACCACTTATTAAAAAGACCATCAAAGTACAATTTTTCTAATCTGACTTTGAAATCAGTTTTAAAATAGAGTATAAAAAACATGAAATACAAAAGGAAATTAAAAAAATATGTTCATTATCATGCAATGACCTAACCCATTATAATTTGTAATCACCCTCTATTAAGCATGTTTTTTTAATAAATAAAATAACCCACAACTTGTATTGAGTTTTACACACAATTTTACATAGATATTACAAGATTTACACAACCTATTCCACAATTTTCATGGGTTAACAGGTAAAAATAAGAGTAGAGAGATTATTAGTGTACTCTCAAATATAGTATAGGATATTTTTCACAAGAAATAAAACAATTACATCATGAAAAAGGTAAAATATAATAAAATATAGATATATAAGAAGAAAGATATTGATTTAGAATACAAATAGAGGAATGTTGTTCTATAGATGATTCTTCTATCCTAGAATGTTCACCATCAGGATAGACCCTAAGATGAAAATATGTGATGAAGTTATCTGATATTGATATGAGGTTATTACCAAAATAGTGTATTTATAGGTATATATGTTTACATTTATAAAGATCTCATTTTTATGTATATGCGTTCATTTTTTATAACATCATTCATCTATAAGAGAAAATCATCCTCTAAAAAGGGATTTTAAATACTCTTAATTAGAAATGATTGTAATTAGTATGAAATATAGGGACATTAAATACGTCTGAACAACATTTAATTTTTCAATGAAATAGTAGCTTAAATATAATATTTAAAAAATATAATATCCACTTTTTGATATGGTCACTTTATGTGTTCCATGATAGCTCCCATGGTAGCTTTGACACTTTACGATGAACTTGATCAGATTTCTTGAGAAGCTCATATAGTTGATCACGTTCAACTTATATCCAACCTAACAGTTTTTAAAATAATGACTACTTTCCATGGAGTATGTAAAGAGTCAATAGGTTACTTCCGTTCTTTTCCATAAATCCAATTTCCCTATACAGTCATATCAACTAGTCATGTGCTAACTTCATTAATTTGTTAGGAATCCAGTTTTCCTATATAGTCACTTCATTACAATGCATGGTTAATTGGAATCTTATGGAAGCTTCATCAGTTTCTCAATACCCACAATGTGAAAATGGTTTCTCTGATTTCATCATGTGGCTAATTGGAAATAAACATACAATAACTTCAATATTTTTTGGAATTTATGATTGATGCATGGTTTCTTCGAAATGGGTTTTTATCCACCATGATTTTCTTCTAGTTGATTAAATAATTTGTGGGGGAAAGAACCAATTTCCATAAAATTGTGGTTTTTTTGATCCAATTTCTATGTAATCAGTCCAATCCTTTGTAAAAATAGCTATAGTTGTGTCAACTTTGAGATACAATTTGCAACAAATTGACTTGTCTTGCACTTTCTTGAGTTCATTTCGATATTTACAAAATAGTTGAATTAATGGATATGAGGTCATTCAGGTGATTTTATAAATATGGCTTGCAGATATTTCTTCATATAGTTGATGGATTCCTTATGTAGCAGATTTTAGAAATTGAAAATTTTCTAAATTTGTCAGAATAAAACATAAATTCCATATAACCCAAATTTTTTTATAAACACAGAAAAAAAATTTTTATTATAAAAATAATGAATTACCATTACAATCCATCAATATCCCACTTTCTTATGATAAAAATCATTAAATTAATAAAATCACACAATGCATTAAACAATGAATCACTGTGTCAAAAATAATTTTTTTAGCTAACACGAAATATGTTATTTAAAAAAAACTTTACACGTAGTTTTATAACATGAATAGAATACCATACTTTACTCACCATTTTGGTATTATCAAAAATATAGAGCATTAATAGTGAGACAGAAAAAGGAATGCTAATAAGGAAAATAAAGTGATTTAAATAAAAATCCAATAAATTGACTTAAGAGGACTTCAAATATTAAATATTTTATTATAGAGACCAATCATAATTCTAATTAAAATATGAATATAATTCTTTAAGGGTTGAGTAGATAATAAGTTATTTTCCTTTTACAATAATAAGAATAGGTGGTGTAGGGAGAGGTGTATAAGCAGCACCTGGAATAGTAATATTCTTGGAAAGATGACTAATCTATCCAAAATCTTGGGTGAGGTTGAGTCTATAATTTTTATTTAGAAGGGAAAAAGGATTCAAAAAATATATAGTGGTATATATTTATATAGAAACCAAATTAAACACTTACATAGAGATAGATGTAGGAATAAAGGTTCACATGAATAGTGTAGCTCAGGTAAGAGAATTATATATAATAAGAGAAGGTTGAGCCAGAGGATCAAGAAATTGAGTATTTTAGGAATATATAAAAGGCACTAATATATTGGTAATATCTATCATATATCTGGCCCCATGATCTACAATATAAATAAACCCATAATTATTTGATATTAATCAGTCCAGAACAGTTTCATTATCAACATCTTCCCAAAAATACCTTTGAAAGAAACAATAAGGGGGGAATTTTATGATCGATTTAGATGGATATAAACCAAGTCTTTAAAATGTCTTAGTTTAAATTTGATTGATATGGTATTTGATGTCAACCTAAATTCTATCCTTATCATTGATAGTCGTTACCAATTCTCCCTTAATAATATCATATAGATTCTCACCGAATGTAGAAAAATTCATTTCATCCTAATTTGGAATATCAATTACCCTTCAATTCTTGTAATTTATTTATTTATATATAATTATTGCAATAATATCCTCATCAATAGTGATAGAGGCATGAGGAGTTATGGTAGAGTCAGAGGGTTCATTAGAATTAGTAATTACAAATAGGTTCCTTATATCCATAGTTTCTAACATGTCTATTAAATTAACATGAAGGGAAATAATATGAATTCTAAAATACCACAACAGAGTTATAAAACTCATAGTTTCATAATCAATATGATATATTTTGTGGAACATCTTCGGTTGGATATTAGAAAACATAGTCTCAATATTGTAAGAAAAATATTTTTATTTGTTATACTCATTATAAAAATCAATACTAAGAAAAATTTATTTCAATAATTCTATAATATCATTATTAAATTGGATAATATCTGTTGAAATTATCATAAATGATGAACCATAAGAAGTTACAACTTATTGACTGGGAACTCAATGGTGAAGAGCATGATTATCCTTATAAGATGATGTAGAATTAGTGTCATTAAACTCATATTTCTATGATTTATTTGTAGATAATTAATTTTCTAACTAGGGACCTAGAGCTCTCTCAAATAATTTAATTGATATATCTGATTCTTCTTCTAATTCTTCCATAACCACTTCTTTGGTTCTAGGTGAAGAACTATAATCTAGATAACCTTAAAATAGATTATGTAACCCATGTTTTGGGAGAATAAGTTATATCCAAGAGTCCCAGAATATGACCAGAGATATCAAGTCTAATTTTGTCTTATAGAAAAGGTAAAAATGGCCTTGGAACAATATTCTCTATAGATAATGAAGTAATATGAAAATTAGGCTTATCAATTTTAGGTTGATTGTCATAATTATCATCATCCTTTTTCATTATTATAATTATCAATGTCAGGAGTAGATATTTACATGTGAAATAATAAATTATCAGGAGGAGAATCATATCTAGGAGGCATGGAATTATAAAAGTTATCTCTTACTAACTCAAACATTGAAGGAATATATTCAATAGGATTATTCCCTTTTCAGTTTTATAATCCATGAGAACTAGTCCAAATAGAAAAGATCTAGAATCTATCTACCACTTGTAAGATACTCTTTTTCTATCATGTTCATCCTTAATAGGGACCTTAGTATCCTTTAGAACCCCATGAATTAGAGATATACTCATGTTATCTTTATAATATTGTCTATATAATTAATTTACATCAACTGGATCTTATGATCCATCTCGATAAGGATATTTATTTTATTCAACAATCTTATTTGGATCTCTTCCTAGATCAATGTATTCTCTAGGTCTGGTAGGATTCGAAACTAGATTGAATAACTCATACACCAAGCCTTCATTAGCTATCCATATTTTATTTTTAGATTTCCAACTTATCTCAATTATATTATATGTTTTTTGGTTTCAAAAGGTTCCAAAAAAATATATTAATATCTCAACTCACTTATCAAACATCCATTTCTATTCAGACATCGAAGAAATGTACTTGGGGAATGAATGAGTATTGAACTAAGAAGAAGATTTACATTTCTCTTCCATGTTGCTAAAAAAAATCATGGAAAATTTATCATAATTTGAAAAACCATTATGTATAGTTAGAAGATATCATTGTTAATAATGGTGCAAAAATATCCATTTCTAGGCCAGGTAGTGTGCATCCGGAACATTAACAACAACCTACAATCACCACCTAACTCATTATCGCTAAGCACCTGATGAGTTATTTCACCAGTTGGCACTTTTAATTCATTCTTAATTTCAAATTCCAGATGTTTTAGAGGATATGATCTCTAATTTTTAAAATATTTTCCTATTTGTGGATCCTTTAAATAGTCATCCCAGAATATTATTGAGAATTCACAGTGGTGACTATCAATAATAGTCTTAATCAGATCCTCTTGATCTCCAGCATAAAAAACCATATTCATATAAAAATATTTCAAACAACATGGATATAAGTATGATCTCATACAAAAGACAAATGGTTTAACCGTGAAAATGTATTAATCACCAAATAGAGAAAAAATATTCTAAACAACTCAACATTGAATAATTTTTCAGGTACCCCTTCATGTTGCAATAGATGTGGCTTCGAAATCATATGATATCCGTCTATTCTAATCTTTTCTATATTAGGTGTATTATAAAATTTTGATATATCTTTTTAAAAATATCACTTCATCCTGAATATTTAAAACTATAATTCAAGTATCAAAATTTAAGGGTTTTGGTGACAGATTGTTCAAAGGGGTGTTTGTTTAGATTATGAAAAGAGATGTGAAAAATAAGAATCTACATTTGAATATTAAAATCATTTACGTATTTTATATTTAGTAAAATGTATGGGAATATAGATATAATTTACATAAAATACATATGATATTTCATTTTTAAAAATATTCTTTAAAAGAAGACCATTTTATATAAATTTTATAGATACGTAGATATATATATATATATATATATGTATCAAATAATTTTATATATAAATAAAATAGAAATATTTAAACAATCTAACCTCATGTAGGATATAAATTAATCCTACATAATTTATTAGCATTATAAAAATTTAAGGAACCTTATTTTTTTTGAATTAATTCTAGAGTGATATCTCTATTTCTAAAAATGATCTCTTAATATATAATGTCATATATGATTTTATTTTTTCTTAGAGTGAGAAACATGCTTTTTCTAAATCTTAATAGCACTTTTATATTGAATATTTATATGTAAATGCATGAATTTATATACATAATCTAGTATTGTATATTTCATCCTCAAAATAAGATCATATAATCTACCTAAAACTATATACTCAAATTTATTAGTTTATAATGAAATAGAATTTCAATTCTTACTACACCGTGATACTGAAAAATTTCACAAAATATGACATGTTTTTCAGGTTCTCTTTCAATCTGAATTACATCCACTAACATGTACAACTGAATAAGTATGTAGATCAAAATCATGTCATTCATAATAGAACTTTCCAAAATTGGTTGTAATCTTGAGGTATTCAAATATTATTTCAATTTTATTGAAGTGTTATCCATTATGGGTTTCATAAAAATGTGCACAATTGCACACAATAAAGACAACATCCGGTCAACTAGCAGTTAAGTATAGTAAACTTCCAATCATACCTCTGTTTGTAGTCGGATCAACAGGCATTCCATTTTCATCAAGATCTTAATTATATCTTGTACTCATGGTCTTATAACTACCTTTAGTTCTATTCATACCAAAATTTTTAAAAATATATTTTTTGTATTTTATTTTATATAAAATTATTACTTATTTTAAAAAATCTAAAAACCATGGAAAATTTTAACTCACCCATTTAAATCATTTTAAATTAATTTTTCATAAGTATTGAAAATTATTTAGATAATGAATTTCCTAAAGAACCAAAGATAATATAATTAATATAAATGTGTGAAACTAAAAAGTTATTTGGGGGTTATTTTAAAAAATAATGTAGGATCATTAACACCTTTTGTAAACCATTTAAATTAATAAATGTTTTAAACCTATCATACCATGCCAAAATAGATTTTTCTAAACCATACAAATATGTAGTTAATTTAAAAATATAATTTTTAAAATTAGGCTTTTGAAATATATGGGGTTTTTTAACAAAAGAATCATAAAAAACTATAAAACAATTAAGAAAATAACTCATTATATCTATTTTATAGGCTTTGAAATTTAAATGTTATATATTGGAATGAATCATTCTAATATCCTCAAGCCTTTCTAATGGCGACAAGTTTTTTTCTAGTCATTATCTTTTTCTTGACTGTATAATATTGAAAATAGTCTATATTTATTTCCTATTATTATTCTAGAATCATCATCCTTCTTTCAAAACACCCATTTAGTTCCAATGGTTAGGAATCCCTTAGGTATTTACATTAGTTCCCAAAAGAAATTTATTTTAAAATAAGTCAACTACTATTTCAGATCCATTACCCAAAATTCTTCATCTATTCCTTCATTGATGTTTTTATGTTAAATCTATGACAAGAATTCTTGATGTTCAACCATGTTTCTAAGATAAGGTCTAGACTGGGTGACTCTATTTAGATCTACTACCACAACATCTATAGGATGACCTCTTTGATTCCAAAAGGATCTTAGGTCAAATTTACATTTTAATTCATTTTATTATTCATAGTTTAATTGAAATACCTCATCACCACTTGGAAATTTTTTATAGTTTGTTTTAATTAATAATTAGTAAGATTATTTGAGGGATTCATATTAAAATTATAATGATCATCCTCAAGAATTTCTAAATAATTTTTCGGTTCATCTAGATCATTTTTTTAAAAATTATATATAAAAAAATATTACTAAAGATTGGTTATTTTATTAAAAACCCAATATGATTTACTATAGGTTGAATAACAAAGGAACATTCAGCCATTAATTTAAGATGAAATATTTTCTAATTTTTCCATTCTGTTGAGAATAAAGAACTTATTTCCAAACACTCAAATATAATTAATATTTCATTTTATTTCATTCCGAAACACATATGGATTATTCTTTAATATTGGTCTAATAAGAACACTATTGATAATTCAACGTTTTGTATTGATATCCTCTTCTAAAAAATAAACAAATAGGTTTTACCCATTGAGGATAGTCTAAGAAACTTGTTTAAGGGACTTATTCATTATTTATACCACACAATTCTGATAGGGAGTCTTTGGAGAAAAATGATGTGATTGTATTCATATTGTGAGCATAATTTTTAAAAGTTATTATTTTCAAACACATATATATGATCACTCTATAATATTGTACTTTTAAATTCACTATGATTTTCAACTAATTTTTATTATTTTTTATAATAGGAATAATATTAAATTTTGGGAGATAAAAAGAATATTGTTTTTTATATATATAATATTCCTCTACAATGACATTAGTACAATGTATCCCATTTAATATAGAAACATTATATTGTCTAAAAAAAGAAATGTGAACCAACTCTAATGGTTGATAAGTATAAATTTATTTCATTGGTTTGAAAGTGATCCTGTACAATTTCCCTTTTTCATAGAGGTTATAGACATTATCTTTTGGGAATTATAGTTTTAAAAAACAAATTACTAATATTTTTCTTGCTAGTATTCTTTATGTGTAAAAATTAGAGTCTTTTTCTCCTATTAAAATTAAAATAAACTTTCTAATAGAAGTTAATGAAGAAATTTATTAAGAACATAAGGAATATAAATAATCTTTATAATCATTATCATTATATAAATATGTAATAACTAATACATCATTAGAATCATACATTACCCAATAATTATTTTGAAGCAAAACATGGTATCCATCATTCTATAATTAAGAGATGGAAAATATATTATACTCTAAACTATCAAAAAATAAAAGTTTATAAATTAAAATGGAATTCATGTTACTAATTTAATCAGGCCAATTATTTTTTCTTTTGGAATTGTAACCAAAAGTGACATTTCCTTTATAAGTTTATAAGGTTATTAATGAATGGGTAGTCTCCATCCATGTATCTCAAACATTCATAGTCAAGATACCATAAATTCTTTTGGGTACACATGATAAATGCTTCATACAAAAAATTATATAATAAATGATTTTGGTACCTATAGTTTATTTGTTCTAGAGAAGTCTGTAATAAGATTTTTTGGAACCCAAAGGTATTTACTAGATTTAACATTAGTAGAAATAAGAATTTAATAAATAAAAAACTTTTTATGATTATAAAAAATGAACTATCTATAGAGTTTGAAGTGGTTGATCAGGTAATAAGATTATTTTAATAAATTCTCTTTTGATTATGAGGACATCAAATCCTTGTTTTATAGTTGGGTATGGTCTCCTTTATAAGAATCCTGGTCAAGGATTCTCTTCAATTAGTAAAACATTCAATATAATTTTGGGTATTTTATTTGAAATTTTATGTTCATTGTTATCCTTTAATTAATTATCATTATTTTATTTTTCTACAACAAGATAAAATTTTACCTTAATTTATAAATAATAACATTTCTTTAAATTTTTATACATATCATTAAGATTATTAAATGATTCTTCTAGCTTGTTTCAAGATTCAAATAAATTTTCACTGGTCATATTTTGATTGTTATTTTCATTTTCAATGATATTATAAATATTAGAAGGAGATGTAGTGACAATATCTTTTAACTTAGATTTTTTGTCCATAAATAATTAGATTTCCATTTCAACCTCATCTTCTCTACACAAATTTGACTCACTAGTACTATCCTCAGAGGTTCCCCATATTTCATTTATATCATTTTATAATCCCTTTTACTTTGTCCAAATATTTTTTTCTTATTCTATGATTTAGTACATTCAACTTTGATATTCCCTTTAATATTTCATTCATAATATGTAAATTCTATGGGTTGATTTTATATTTTCAGTTTCCTCTTATATTATTCATTCGTCCATAGTTTAATTTCATGAATAAATTATTATATCTGTTTAACATCCCAAATTTCATAGATATGTAAGACATCTCCTCATCACTTTTAAATGGTTACTCATTCCCAATTATACTATCTTCTTTGAATTTATCATTCATCATTGAATGAGATGTTTTGAATGAAAATCATTTTATTTTTTTGTATATCATGTTCCTTGTTTACTTTTATGTCTTACTTATACCTCATGAGTTTTCCAATAAACTCCTTTATTATAATTTTTCTTATATTAGATTATTATCAAATGAATATATAATTTCTTCTTATTAATTTTGAATGAAATACAAGAGTCTCATTACATGATATTTACCTTAACTTTTCATTCTATGTGTGTTCATTTTATTGATTTATAACCATAGATACATGTAAGAAATTAATCCATATAGAGTAATTTTAATTGTATTGTATTTAGTAGTTTAGGTATTCATGTGCATATATTTGAAAAAGGATGTTTCATCATGAGACATTAGAAGGGTATTCTATATTTCATAAGTAGTATAATATGAAGAACATATGTTGAATTCATATTCTTCCAATAAAAAATATATGACATTTATATCATTTCAATTACAGTCATTAATGTTCTTAGTGTAAAAACTCCAACTAGGCCTTGCGAATTTCAGTTTTTCACAATTTATTTTTTATCACAGTCAAAATATTAAATCAAATACTATCAATATTGATTGTCATATTAAAACTCCATTTAACATAGTTTAAACCATAAAATTAAGGTGCTATGTTTGTTGGTATCTGCTAATGTCTATTGTTATCAATGAGGATATAAATTTATAAATGATAGTAATTCAGTTCAATTAATAAAAATAAACTCGAGTTGTTAATTAAAATTACCCTAATACCAAATGATGGCTGGAGTGGAAAACTCAAGGGGGTGGGTCCATGAATTTTGTTTCTAATGGAATGTTCTGATTAGAAAAATTAAACTAAAATACCCAATTCTAAATAACAACCCTATTAATTAAGATATTTGGTACATATTAAAAAATTCTTTTAAATAACCCATTTTAATTTTGATCTATAAATAACTAGAATAATATTATGATTATTATAATCCTTATCAATTACTCTAATTAAACTAAATAGAATATATATCAGTTAAAAAAACTAACTATAAAATCATAATTTTTTAATGGTTTTTAATTTTTTTTAATATATTAAACAAAACATGAAATACACAGTGGAATTAAAAAAAGAGGTTTAGTTTCAAACCAAGTCATATTCCTATCCACTTAGAAATAACCCACTACTATGTTTTTTTATATAAATTAACCAATCCACATCCTAGACTGTGTATTACAGAACACTATACATAGAAAATTGTGGCTATACATAGCCTCTTTTATAGTTACTATGAGATAAGTGTTATAAAAAAGTGTAGAGATAGTATCATAGTACACTCCAATATAGTACATGAGATTGTGATCAATAAATAATACCATAATAGTAAAAACAACTCAAATTTAAGAAAAATTCAGACAAAGAAGAAGAAATAATTCAATGATAAAAATAAAGAGAGTTCTATATTTCTATACATGATTATTCCCTTATTTAATTTTCATATTCAGGTTACAAAGAGAGATGAAAGTATGTGATGATGATATTTTACATGGAGATTTATTTTTTAACCGTAAAGAGTATTTATTGGTTAGAATTTTTAAATTTTAAAATGTCCCATTATTGCGGTACATTTTCCTTATTTTTCTTCGTATTCATACCTCTATCAATGGAATATTTCATCCAAAAGGATCCATTGAAAACATATCATTATAAATCCTTATACATAGCATGAAAATTTGGGTCATTATATGCCCTAGATGAAAATATAATCCCACATATAAATGTGATTGAAAAATTATATTTATCAAATATAATACTCACTTTTAGATAATGTCACTTTATGTGACCCATATCATCCTCTATGGTAGCTATGATTTTTTTTGGAAAACGAGATTAGTTTTATTAAAAAGGCCATATGTTCAATATACTTGATCTATGGACTGATCCAATAATTTTTTAAATTATGTCTACTTTATATGGTTTCATCATTTAGTCATGTGGTTTCTTTATTACATTACCAAAAATCCAGTTTTCCCATATGGTCACTTCAGTTATTAATGTGGAAACTTCATGAATTTTCTAAATTTTATTCTATATGGATGCTTCCCATCTAGGTGTGGATGATTGCAATCTTATGAAAGCATGATCATTTTTTCAAAATCAGCATTGTGATTTATTCAAGAACATTTCATCATCAAATTTATTGGAATTCAATATGCAATTAGTACAATGTTTTTTGGACCTTTTTACTATCGTGTGGTCGATTCAAACTGGCAATTCATTGCTATGTTTTTTTTGTAGTTGATCCAGGATTGGGAGATAAAAAATCCATGAATGATTAGATAGGCATGTATTCAATCAAATTTTTGTAATGGTGATCTTATCCTTTGTGAGAATCTTGATTAGTGTAGTCACTCTGAGATAGAACATGTATTTCTTTAACTTTTCTTGTGGCCACTTGAACCCTTTGTGATATTTCAATCATAGTAAAATAATTGTTCATGTGGATATTTTAGAACTTCTTTAAAAATGGATTTTGTTGATTTCTTTATAAAATTGATATATTCTTTATAATATTGATTCAATACTTAATTATTTTTCCATATTTCACGAAATAAAACATAACTTCATAAAATAGAGAAATGACTAGAAACACATAAACAAAATTTTAGATTATTAAAATAAGTAATTGTGTGAGTAAATCAACAATAAAAATGTTTATGATGAACTATATTAGGGGAACATAGTGACAACCAATAATGATGTATTTCTACCATAGTGCATTGGAACCCTTGTGTGTGTGAAGACATTATGGTTACATTTAGGTTATAGGTTGTTTTGCGAGTCATTATAAAGAAACTCGAAAAGATATGGATATGGGGTTTATGTAAATACCTAGGATTCTCATAAATAGATATTTATTCTTGTTAGATGAATATTAATTATATTATAAAAACACAAGCTCTGAGATCATAAAATAATAATTCCTTTTGCGACTTGATATAAAATAATTTTATTTATTGAAAGATTTTCAACATATCTTATAAAGGTATTCACATAGTTTACTAATCTTAGAAATACCATAATTAAAACCATCCATAATATTTAGGGGAATGGAAACATAAGAATGGGTGATCTTGATTGCTTGGTAAGGGAAAAGGGAGATACATTAGAATAAAAAGAGCACAAAATTTTAAATCCATAACTAGCATATAAAATATCATAATTTATAGTCATGGAATATATATTAAAAATCCATATGACATGAACCATAATGAAATCAATGAAAATGAACTATGAAAACATAAAACTGGCATAATACATAGATTTGTGGCATTCAGTTAAGCACAGAATATCATTATTTCAGTAGTCCTGGCTCATTCCCAAGGCCATTAGAGTGGAATGGTTTCACATCCAAAACCATCATATTAGTCAAAGTTCACTCTTAATACCAACATAGTGGAAAAACTACCTTACGTAACTGGGTTTACTCCCTGTTCCAGTCCTTATAAGCTCATGTGATTTCAATCATTACCTAATCCATTGGAGAGAGAAATAGGTCCCATAGATATCATAATGAAAATCATACATACGTCTCCTACAAGAACATAAATACTATATCATACCAGAAAGTATAAAAAGAAATTGGATTTATAAATAATTTAACTAATCATAATCCTAAAAAAGAAATGGGTTCCATAAATATATCATATCATATCCCTTTACTAATACTACTTTGTTATTATTTTATTATCAAAGATTGAATGATACAATCATAAAAGAAAAACTGTATGGAAACTGAAAACCAGATACTAAGGAGGCCTGTAATGATGGAGCTCGAGAGCTTCCAATCTAACATGGTTCACCCCTAGGTGGAATGGAGTTCATAATAGGGATGCAATTATTCTGATCATCTCGGACCACTATAAATTCTAGGATGTCTATTAATTTTTACCCTATACCTATGTTTGAAGAAAACTCATACAGTTGTTGATAATTCCGTGAAACTGCCTACTAATTTATGTGATCAAATAAGGGGTGGTATCTAAACCATGAAGGGACATGAAAGGAATCATAGAATATATTTCAACCATCACACGACTCATATTTTCCAACCATTATAAGATAATACCTATGACCATTGCATTCATCTGAACCTGTAAGGAGTCCCTATTTCAAAACTATTAAGTGAACACAATTATGAAAACACCCTAATGATCTCAAACCACACCACCTCCCTTTATGGTACCAAAATTATATGATCCATCTGTGTTGTGTTTAGGACTGGAAAAGGGGGAATGTCAATGGACACAATGATCATGGTTGGATCTCATGGTAGAGTGAACATAGTTCCATCCCACAAGGATTTGTATTAGTTTAGGGTATTCATCCTGGTTTTTTAATAGGCTTGTCATATTTTCCAAGAGGTTCCTAGTTCATATGACTTGTTCTCTCCATCCATATGTTTTAAAATCAACATGGGTTATGTTCCTCTATTTACAGATACAAAAACATCTAGATGAGAGGACCATAGATATGACCTTCTTTTCCAGCCCCACTGTACTAGCTCCTAAGAACAAACATTCATAAAATTCGAAACCCCATAGATACTTTGAGGAAATACTAGTAATGTCACAAAACAATTTCTACACTGACTGTGCCCAATCAACATCATAGAGTAGATTCAACGTGATCTCCTCCTAACAATCATCGCTACATGAACACCTAGATACAATATTGATGCCTATTCATTTTTTATTCTAATCTGTGGGTTATTCCTGATTCATTTTCCTCTAGATGAGGATGTTGTATTTCCTAAGAAACTCTGAACCCCCAAAGGCCTCGCCCCAACTATCCCCATGGTCAAGGGATGTCATCACCCTTTGAATATCCTTTATAGATAAATTATCTGATGTGGAAACAATAAAAAAACTATTCCATATTAGTATTAATTTTTATGAGGTCCAAAATATCATGTCAATTCTTTTCCAAAAGAGAGTTAATGATGTTTGGGTGCATGCATGAACTACTGAAGATTATATTCACAAATAGGAATATAGAGAAACCATGCATAGATCCATCCCAGTTGTGGTCCCAAAATTATATATAACCCCTAACCACTATCCAACAAGTTTGGATTTTAAAAACCAAGATACATAGATGAATGATAGAACATAAAGAGGAGGAGCTCACTCTTTCCACAACCAAATCCCCACTGCATTTTTTATTTATTAACCTTCTCTATAGAGTTCATTCCTCAAGAACCCCCATATGAATTTCACATGAAGACATTTAATAATGTTTATGATATTTATAACATTTATTCCTCCCTTCTTTATAGGTGTGACCATTACCACCTAATAATCCTAGTGGTTCCTACACTATGAATGTTCATACCATATAAATGATGCAAGGATAATATCGATAAGAGAGATAAACCCATTGATTACCTTGTTTAATGAGATGTAATGGGTTGGTATAGATGAGAGGATGATATTCACAAATGTTATTGTATAACCAAAGTACATGTATCAAGTTTTCTGGTTTATAAATTTTCACGTGATCCATTCCACAATTTTTTAGAATTATGGATGTTCATTACTGATGGAGAGAGGGGAACCCAAATAATCCATCAGAAAGTCTCTTCTATACATGCCAAGATAGTTTATCAGTGACCTTAAATTCCTATCCAAGCACCTACTTGAGATTTATAATCTACTCCTCATCCAATTAATAATTTGACCACTCCATATGAAATTGTGTTCAATAATTCTATTGATACATTAGACTGACATCCCATTGCAATTCATGAAGGTAATAGTGTCATGAAAAAACATTACATAGGAAATAGTCAATGAGGGAGGCCTACACCAATAAGGAAGAAAATTCCCCCACATGACACTCCTACCAATGTGGTAGCTAATAAAGTCTTGTATGATAATGAATAAGGTTGGGGATAGTGGGTCACCTTTCATGAGGCCCCATAAATTTTTTGAAGAATCCACAAATTTTCCACAAGAAGGATATTGATGTCCAAGAAGAATGCACATAGAAAAGAGAGATACATCATCATTGATTTCAGCTCCTGAACAGTGACAATGGTGGCCTCCAAGCAGGTTCCTCCCCCTCCATGGGATGGATCTCTACCGTCTATAAAAAGAACGGAATCCTCCTCTCTCCTGTTCTTGAACCCGGAGTTCCTTCCTCCATTCCCACCTAGTTTTCTAATCCTTAAGTTGCAAGATATGCACATTGGTCGCCTTAATATTCTGATTTCAGTCGATGAGTTTTACAAAGCATTGTCCCTTCAAAGTTTGTCATTAATCGCTCAATTTTCAATGTAAAGTCCCCTCGACAGTTTTTTTGACAAATTTGTGTTTGGTTCCTAGGATTTTCAAGAAATAGAAACTGTAGGTTTTTTGGATAACGGGAACATTTGGATCTATTTTGCTTCAGAGGATGATCTGATAAATGCATGGTCGAGGGCTCCCAGCAACTGCAATGGCTCACAATTTTACCTATCCCAATGGTTTTATGATTTTCAAATGAAGCGTGACTTACCCTCAGTGGCGATCTGGGTAAGTTTTCCAAATATTTCTATTACCTTTCAAAATCCATTGATTGTTAAAATTCATGGAATCCTACTGGAAAAATACTTGTGTTCGGATAGCTGGACCATTATGGTCTGTCATCCGGTTAACCCTCGAGTGTTTGTGGAGGAGGATGCATCAAGGGATTTATTGGACTTCGTCTGGATTATTATAGGGGAGGAATTTCATTGTAAGAAGCTTGTGGTCTATGAGTTGGGGTTACATTTTTTCCATGTTTGAAAATGGTTGAGTCCTTCACTAGAGAGTTGTAGGTGGCGAGATATGAATATTGGTTTCAAGAGGATGTGTGCAATAGCGATCATGGAATTCTTGAGAATAGAGCGGTGGAGGGTGTGCTGGTTGAGGAAGTAACTGGGGAAATATGCAGTAGACCAACTGAGGGTAGTGGTTAAGTGGGAACTGCTAATGGTGTCCAGATTGAAGGCCTGGTCCAAGAAAACAAGGGGGATGGGATAAATTCAGTTGGCACGGGTCCTTCGACTTCTTATGGTGCCAGTTTGGTGAGGCAGGAGCAACCACTGGTATTTCCTACTGACCCAAAAGTAGAAGATGGTTTTAGCCGGTTGATTGGTGACCTTAGTGGTGTGAGAATTTATATCATAGGGCCTAATGGTAATGTAGTGGCCAAGCATGGTCAGTCTTGACTTGCAGGTGATTCTCAATCTGTAATCAATGGGGAGTTCCTTATAATTCATACTTCTTTTGATTCATAGGTTGTGGTTTTAGAGGACTGCTGCAAGCTGCCTTAGTTTATAGGGCATGGATTTATACAGCCTAGTCAGGACGAATCATTTGGAATGATGCCACTGGATGGGGAGGCTTATTTGAGTATGGAGAATACATATTTGGGTGATAAGGGTGATAGGACTATAAGGGATTTTCAAATGGCGAATGAGGGAGGGGTCTGATATCGATTCAGACCTCAATTTGCTTGTGCAATAGTTTTGAAGGCCCCCCAGAGGCTGATGTGAATTATTATTTCATTACCCCAGCTGAGGGAGATGAGGCCAGAGTGAAGGTTTATAAAGGAATAGAACATGGCTAACTAGAATATGAGTATTCAACTCCAAGAAGTAATAAGGGTTGTGTGAAGATGAAGGGGAAGAAGGACTACTTCTCGTTACCTACTCTTTTAGAGACATACTCTTCAAAGAATATGAATGAAAAGAAAATAGAAATGGAGTCTCTATACTTGTAGCGGCCATAAGAATAGGGTGACAAAGACATGGATCTCCTTTTAAGCTCTGATGAAGAAGTGAAAAAGTAGACCTTAATGCTCAATGCATCTGTGGAGGTGGAAACTAAGATGAGGGGAAGGTCACTGGAGGTGTCTCTTAATGAGGAAAAATGTACATTGATTTATAGATAAGAATCCATTCTTGTTGGGGATTTCAACAGATGGATAATCAATGATGAGGATTATATTCAGATGTGGGACCAACTTGCTTCTTTGTAAGAGAATAAGATACTGGAGGTGGCTGATTTACAGGTTACATATCCATTTTGGAAACTTTTTAGGGAGAGTGATTCAGGTAAAAATAAGTTTCTCTATAACGATCCTGGTTAAGTTAATGGTTTTGGAAGTGTGTTTTGAGAGGGTTGTTAGATGTGTAGCCCTTGGGTTTTTCTGTTTTTGGTATTTGTTTGTATGTTTGGTGTCTTTTTCAGCTTTTTACTTGGTCCTGCGCCAGAGGGGCACTAGAGTGATAAGTCTTCAGTGATGCATGCCTTTTATATTGGGATGCTTGAGATGGTATGGCTATGCCATCTGTACTGTTCCCACTCACTTATGCACGAGAATGATTTCCAAAGGGCCCAATGTAGGTGAAGACTTGTTATAAAGATCAATTCCTCGGGTGGGGTAGACTCGATGGTTTGTTTCAGTTTTCTTTTTCTTCCTTTTTTGTAATGAGTTTTCCTAGAGTATTTTTGTGGTTTCTCACTTTCTTCTTCAAAAGTGTTTTGATAATAAAAAAGTAATTTTCAGTTAGTCAAGAAGCACTAAAGCATCTAAACATGAGGTCGGAGAACCATGAAGAAATCCCCATGCTAAAAATCACCTTCATGATAAAATTTCACTATACACGATCATAAATTTTTACATATCCATATTTATTACCATGGTAGAGCTGATGATCTTCTAGTTAATGTCACTGACCACTTAATTTTCCAAATAAATTTTCCATTCGATAGTCCTCCCCTTCACAAAGCTGTGATACTTTTTAGAGGTCTAGTAAGGGATGTTAGTCGAGATCAATCTATTAACAACATTGGTCAACACAATATAAGGATAATTTCACATGATTATTGGTTGATAGTGATTAATAGATAAGGGGTTCTTGATCTTGGGGATAATCATAAAGGTTGTAGCACATGGAACACAAGGGAGAACACCGCTCAAACCAATATCTTACACAAAACTAGATCAATGTTGATAAGGTCCCAAGAAGACATTTAGATAGAACCATGAAAACCATCTCGACTTAGTGAAATATTCAGATTAAAGATTCACATCACCTCATTGATGTCCATCTCCTCTTGTATGCCTCCAAAGAACTCATTGTCATAACTGGAGACCACATGAAGAACAACAACAAGAAGGCCTCCATATTCCCTCAGATAGAACCCCTCATATTCAAGTTGGGATAAAAAATAATAAGTTTAAAGTAGGTTTGATATATACCTCCATTCATACCCCTATAATCAGTGTATGTACCATCCCAAAAAATAATGTTGGTTCTGGTGATATGTTGTTTCTCTTTTATACATATTTCTAAAAAAGATTTATTATGGCTGCATTCACGAATCAATTTTACTCTTAACTGCTCACACACAACCCACTCCTACCTCAGTATCATGTAAGCCAAAATATCATTCCTATTTTTTATCTCATGGAACACTGTCTCATTCCAATCACTTACTTGATCAGAATACATGTGTTCAATGTTTTCCTTCACCACCTCAATTTCATGATGTTGGGGAAGATGCATAGAAATCCAAGATTGAAGGTCACCTTTGAGTTAGTGATTCTTGTTGTGGAGCCCAGTATAGGCCAGTCCCGATTATGGATTATTCCATGAATCGCTCACCGCATGAAGGATGGCTAGAGTGGTAATCCATAAATAATAGAAAGGCAACCATATGCTGATTCCCTCCCTAAGGGAAAATAATACTAGAAGTAGAGAATGATTAGAGAAACTTTGTATGAGGAATGTTACCATATAACCTGGGTAGTTTTATATAGTGTGGAAATTGTAATGGAACTAACCCAAGAGACACCATGTGTGTATATCCCATTTTGGATTATTACACTAGGTAAAATGTTCACATGCATATCCCATGTCCGTCAGCCAGCTAGGGACCATGAATGAAATGAAGTCCTGACTAAACATTCGAGGGAAGGATTATCTCCCCTTATTCTCCTTTGGATCAACCATGATGTTGAAATAACATTTTAAAACCCATGTTTACTCCCACCAATTGATGTTTCTATTATCATTCAACATGTAATACCTTATTTGAGTGTCAAAACTTCCATAATCAAATAAGAAAATGAAGATCTGTGGATAAACAATGTTTTTTTTTCAGCGATGAATTAATCTAATTCATCCATCAGATCTGCTATGATAATTGAGTTCTATAAGATTCATATATGATTTTTTTTAGGTTCCGCATGTATGAAATAACACATTATTAATTTACGTTAAATATTATCAATTTTTAAGGATTATTTCATTGGACTGATCTCTAAATCTTTGGAAGCTTTACTTAGATAGAGTTCATTAGTGATGATATCTACCTTTAACTGAGCCCCCTGGCCTCAGGAATTTCGGATGGTAATTTATATCATTAAGGGGAGAAATTAAAGGAATTGTACTTGTAATACATGCCAAAATTATCTTGATATGGAGACCGATCCATCCGATTTACTATGTAAGAGCGAGTACATTTCCCCTTGGAAATTAAAAAAATAAAATATCATTTTTGGAGTGGTGGTTTATTGAGTATAGATATTACCATCCTCCACACATTGTAAATTTATGTTGTAGGGGAATAAGTCACAACATGCGTGGTAGGGGAACAAGAAATCAGAGTACCCATTGGGGATACCGGGATGTCCTTTGACTAAGGAAACTCCACCTGTGACTTATGAGGAGTGGTACAGGGTGAGAAAACATGTTCCTATTGTAAATGATATATTTATCTATTTTTGGATATCTAAATAGTAGGAACATCTCAATGTTAGATGGATTGTGTAGAGAAAAAAAGGAAATGAGGGTCGAGGTAAAGACAATACCCTTACCACATTCCTGCACAACCTGGAGTGAGACCATACCCTACAAAACCCATCATATGGAGAATGGAAGATTGATGTTTTGTATGTAAATAGGTCCAATCAATTGGAACCATACATGGTTGGGGGAATGGAAACCAATTAAACTATCTCTTTAGGAAGTAAGCTGATCTGAGAGAAAGAAATATAAGATACCAGGGAGACTGGATCCCTAACCAGTACCTCCAAGACCAATTTTTCTGGGAGGGACACTCTATATTCTAGCGGGAAGGCCGAACCTGTAATCATAGAACCCAAATAGATATCTTCTAAAATGGATAGCATAAAATTTATACACATTGGTAGGTAATTCCCTTGAAGGTGACAAAAAAAGAAGAATCTGGGAAGTGAGGGACAAAAAAGATCATGGGACCATTCAAACAAGCCCTGCAATTGAAGATATATCCAATCTATATGTGTATGAGAGATGTATCTATCCATATATATTCATGTTACTAGGGAATCTTCAAACTAAAGGGTGTGGTCAACAAAAAAGTGAAAAACTTATAAAGATTCTCTGATTGAGCCCAACATAGAGGCGTTTTGGAATTGGTGGGGGGGGTGTAGGGAGGATAATCCATAATACCACATGGTGGGAATCCCTTTCATAGAGAATCTCTATTACCCAATGAGAATGATCAAACCACCACCGAACAATGGTTCTGTTATCCTTGTACCAGACCTAAACAAATTCCTCCTTTGAATCCATCATGAAAGAGAGAGAATTTTTTATGATCGAGATATGATCATGGTTATGTAAACTTCAAGACCCCATAAAACTCTATAATGTAAGAGTGGTATATTGTTCACACCAAACATTTCCACATGCTTCCACTTGAGGAGATCTGAATCTTCCTCCAAGGATGAATCTGGAACATGAAGAAAAAAACAATAGTTGTTGAGTATTTTCACTAGCATCCTCATAGATATCATAGGTAAGCACAACTGTTAGCACTAAGAGGGAAAACATAGGGCCTCTCTATAAGACGTGGAGATATGCGGCGCCCGAGTGGGGGAATGAGAGTCACTATTATATAGAAATGATAGGATTCCATCAAACGAACGATTCATAGGATGGGAGATATGGGATTTATCAACTAGATAAGAGGACACTTCCCTGGTGGAGGTGGATGTCGATGAAACCACAATCGAATAATTTTGAAAATCCGATAGCGCATGAGGCATGTTCTTTTTAACAGGTGAAAACATTTCTTATTATATTGATGCACCTTACTCATCATATTATAACATATGGAAAATAAATTGGTTTCATGATTAATTCATCATTTCAACATATCATAACCCATGGAAAGAAAGAGGGGTATATAAGCATTTTTTATGGTATATGCAACACCTTGAGACCCGCGATTCTGGATCTATTACAAAAAAATGATGTATACATTTTTTTATAAAAAGTTACTGAAAAATATACCGAAATTTCCACATCAATGATATTTTCCATTCTAGAATTTGGAGTAAAAGGAAGAACTACTAAAGATTATCAGAGTTAAACAATAATAAAAAATGTAGCTATTTCACTTTTCTTGTACTAGCTCATTATCGGATCAAATATCATTGAAACTCTTAAATGATACTGAATTTTTATAAAAACATGAGTGTGAATAATTTTTTAGTAAGGGGTTTTTAAAAATATAGTGAATTTTTTTTGGTAATACTTTTTGAGAAAAACTTCTAAAAAACCATTTCAATAATATAATATCTTTTGAAAACACTTTTTAAAACATTATATTGAAATCTCTTTCAAAATATAATACATTTTGAAAATAATAATAGTTTTGAAAATATCATTGGAAAACAAATATTATAAAAATATGATAGCTTTAAAGATATAATTAAAAATTATTTGAAAACATGGTTTTTAAAACATCTTTGATAATACTTATGCCTTAAAAATTTTAGAATACCATTGAAAATAATTATTTTTGAATAGAGTAATATACCTTTGAAAATATATAATCTTGGAAAAATATATAATACCTTTGAATATACACATGTTTGAAAATACTAAAATATCGTTGAAAATTCATTCTATTTGAAAATGCTATAATACCTTTGAAGGTACTAATCCCTCAAAAATGCCTTCTTAAAAAAATAATACATTGATTTTTCATAAAATATTATGAAATATATGGGAAAAAATCATGGGGCCACGTGAGACATTAATGGTTGTCTGTGTCTGCCCACATTTAGGGGGATGAGTTAAGTCCCCAATTCCTTATCATTTTTACAAGGATCAAGTGAATTTTTTTATAAAACAATTTTATTCAGCATAAAATCTGGGAATATAAGGAAATTTTATTCATTATATATATATATATATTCACTATATTTTTTTTCTTTCAAAGACATGAAAATTCATTATTACAAATTTACACTTATATTTTTATAAATATATACATAAATATGAAATTTCATATGAAATCTCTTTATAAATTTTATACTACCAAATATCATGAAAAATATCATTTTTATACATGCATGGGATGGTAAAAAATAAAATTTTAAACCCAATTTATTTAATGTTTCATTTATAAACCCCTAAACCCATTTTTGAAAGTAGTTCCAATAATGGAATAATTCATTCAATGAGAAAGCCTATATATATATCTGTGTAATTTCATGAATAATCAATAACGTATAGCTATAATTATTTTCAGGAATGACATGTATAATCTTTATATAGACAAATAATGCATAAAATAATAGTTTGAAAGAATATAATTCCAAAACATGAAATAGTGGAAATTTGAACCATTATTTCAAAAATAAAATAAAACATCGAATAATCATAAATAAATAATCATTAACACTTTTAAAAAAGTCCATTTACATAACTGTAATTATGAAAATAATATTTTTAACACCATTACATTGTATAGTGGTTTTGTAAAACTTATACATACAATAATACCTTAAAATCATACATTGAAATTAGCATAATAATTTTCAATACATAAAATATGTGTTTGAATATAATATAACACCCTTACATAGATATAATTTTAATTTTGTTCTTAATTAGAAAAAATAACTTGTGTTTTGAATATAATACAGACATATATGATTAAATAATATGGACTTGATGTTTTGAAAATAATATATGCATATATATATATATACATCCTTACATAAATGTTAAACGGATAAAATATTAGGTTTGAAAATATCAAATACATTAGTATCGTACAACCATACCATGAACTCCTAGGAAAACATCTTGACTATTGAAACCAAGTCAAGCCACCTTCCCCAAAAACTAAATCCACCCTCACACTATTTTCACATCTAGAGAAACATGAAAAACATTACTAGGGAGTTTTCTAGTGAATAATTAGGTAAAAACCTAAGTGAAAACCATATATTTATACACCTGACAATTTTAATAAATATTTTAATTAATTATTTGTTAGTAAACATAAATAAAAAATAATTCTAAATAGTAGTTGTACTTTTATTTCATTCTCATTAAGACATTTTATTTTATTTTTAGTTCTTTTTATTCCAAAAAATTTAAGGAACAATCATTTTTTTATAACAAGTGTATTTATATATACATAATAATATAACACACACACACATATATATATATATAATTTATTTTCAAAAAATATATTTCTATATAACATCTATAACATATAAATATCTATACTATATAAATTATGACAAACAAATATATATATAAATTCACATAACATTTTTTACGCATATATATTATATGAAACATTTTTTCCCACATCCTTTCTGAAACACATCACATCAATTTTTTCACTTTTCTTTCTTTTTTTCATCACCATCACATCACACAAAATTCACATGAACAATATTTCCCCTCTCTTTCTTCCCTAACACACCAGAGAGACACATAAATATTATTTTTAACTTTTTTTTGTGTCTAAGAAAATATATATGTATTTATATATATTTACACACACACACACACATATATATATTGTAATATATATAACATATATATTTTATATAACATATATTTTTATATATATAACAAGTATATATATTTTAAATATTTATATATATATATTTGGATTCCTTACATGGCACACCACTGTGCATCGTCATTTTCATTTATATTTTTTTTCTTTATTCATTTTTTAATGCCTCTCTTCACGCACCATATAAATATAAACAAATAACTCCATATATGTGTGTATATGTATATATATAACAACTATATTTATTTAGACATTATGCACATATATATACGTAAATACAATTTTATAACTCTTTACTATATACATAACAGTAGATTTTATTATAAATTAAATATTAATATATGTTACATTTAATTTTAATATCAAATTTATATATAACCAATTTTATGGTAAAATATTTCTATACAAATAAATAATTACTTATGAAAAATTATAATTAAATAATAAATACTACGAATAGAATTTGTTGATATGTTACATTCTAAACCCCTTAAATGAAATTTCCCCCATAAAATTCATTTTTTATAAGGAAAATAATGAAATTATATTTTCAGAATTTGTAAAATAAGAATAACTAGAATTATCTATTCATAAAGGTTACTTAATTAGGAAGGAGTTCAAAAGTAAATTTCTAACTCTTATATTTTTCATGAATATGAAAGGTTATAAAAGATAGGTTTTAATAAAAGAATAGACTTAGAATCATAGCTTATTTGAAAAAAATTTAACAATCTCCAAATTTGACTAAACCGTAGTTCCAATAAAAACTACTATTCTTGGAGACCAATGCTTCTGGATCAGTCAAACAATTCTGTATTATTTTTTTATAAAAATTAATTGAAAATATTTATTTATTTAAACAACCATGATATTTTCTGATATATGATTTTTATGAAAAAATACTATTTATTAATGATTATCAATGTTAAATAATAAATAAAAATGAATATATTTTTCTTTTGTTGTGCTAGATACTTATCGAAATTAATCTCATTGAATCATCTAAATGATCCTGAATTTTATTTAAAAAACACAGGGTGAACATAATTTCTCAACAATGGGTTTTCAAAAAAATAATGAAAAATATTTATGAAAATTCTTTTGAGAAAATTTTTTTAAAAAAAATCATTTTAAACCACTTTAGATTTTTTTTAATCCTTTAAAAGATAATACATTTTGAAAATATTTATAATTTTTAAAAAATTATTTAAAATCACACTTTCTCAAAATATAATAACCTAAAAATTAATTTCAATAATCATTTGAAAGCATGGTATAAAAAAAGTTGTTGGAAATAATTATTCCTTGAAAATTATAAAATACTTTTGAAAATAATTTCGCAATAACGAGATTATAATACCTTGGAAAATAATTAATCGTTGAAAATGATATAATATCATTGAAAATATATACAAAACAAAATGTAATTGTAACTCTGAAAATTCATACACATTGAACATGTTGGGATACCTTTGAAAATACTTACACTAGGATAATGTTTTTCTTAAAAAAATAATCCAGTGATTTTTTTTGAAAATATTATACAAGATTTGGAAAATAAAACAACGAGGTAAATTGAAACATTGAAGGCTATCTAGGCCTACCATATTATAAGGGTATGGGTTAGATCCCCAATTCCCTATAATTTTTACAAGGTTCAAATGCCAAATTTTATAAAACATTTTTTATCTTATATATATATATTCACTGTAGTTTTTCTTTAAAAACATGATAATTCATTATTATATATTTAGAATTATATATATATAATCCTTCATTGAAATTTATTTTATAAATTTTGTATAACCTAATCTCATGAAAAATATAATTTCTAGACATGAATGATTAGTCCTTGAATATATGATTAGAACCTATATATTTAAATTTTCATTCATAAACTCATAGAATCCATTTTTGAAAGTCGTTCGAACAAAGGAATATTTTATTCAATGCACATCACCATATATATATGTATACAATGTGATGAATAATAAATAACGTATGTGAATAATTAGGATCATGAATGACATGTAGATGAATTAGATTAACAACTCATGCATAAAATAATAGTTTAAAAAAAATATAATTCCACAATTTGAAAGAATAGAAATTTTAACCATTTTTCTTGCATAATAAAAAACTGTTAATAATCATAAATAAATAATCATTAACACATTGTATTAAAAATAAAAATTAGATTTTTATAATTATAAATTTGAAAATAATAGTTTTAAGAACTTTATAGAAACAAGGGGTTTTTGAAAACTTATACATAAAAAATAGCTTATAACCAGAATTTGAATTTAGTATAATAAATTTCAATACATAATTTTTTTTGAATATAATATAACTCCCTTAGAAAGATATAAATTTTTAAAATACTTTTGTTAATTAGAATAAATCAATTGTAGTTTTCTAAAAAAATTATATATGATTGAATAATATAATCATAAAATTTAGAAAATAATATAGACACACAGATTGATATATATATCCTTACATAAATATAAAAAAAACGAAAATTTATAGTTTAAACATAATATATACCTAATTATAATACACCCATACATTGAATAGCTAAGAAAACATCATGCACATTAAAACCAAACCGAACCTCATTCTCTAAAAACTAATTTCACTCTCACACTATTTTTACATCGAGAGAAAGTCACATAATTATTCTAGAGAGTCTTCCAGAAAATTAATGGGTACAAAAACTATGTAAAATGATTATATTTATAATTCAAAAAAAATAAAATAACCCATTTAATTAATTAATTTTTTAAAACTTTTTGGTGTGAATCGCAAATAATGGTT
This sequence comes from Viscum album, assembly GCA_963277665.1. Classification (NCBI taxonomy): domain Eukaryota; kingdom Viridiplantae; phylum Streptophyta; class Magnoliopsida; order Santalales; family Viscaceae; genus Viscum; species Viscum album. The sequence goes on along the minus strand of OY728127.1, from coordinate 1,223,167,509 downwards.
GTACATTTGTTTCATTCACATTTTGTAATTTTAGTAATTTTAGTTTTTTATTCCTTAACCCTTAAGGAACACACATTTTTATATCAAGTGTGTATATATATATGATGTAACACATATATAAAATACAAATTTTGGATAAATATATTTCAATATAATATTTATATCTTTTAAATATTTATTATATATAAATTTTAGCATATAAATATATACACATTATATTTTATACATATATATAATATGTAACTTTATTTTCACTCTTCCTTCACCGAACACAACACCTATATTTTGTTTTTTTTCATTTTTCTTTCTTTTTTTATTCATCATTACGTCCCAAAAATTTCACTTATAGTTTTTTTTTATTTTTTTCCTCTCATCGTTCCCTAATACACACCACACACAAAAATATATTATTTTTTAGTTACATTACATAATAGATATGTATGTATATATATGTGTACATATATATATATTTATATATAAATATATTTATAATATTAGATATTATATTATTTATATATAAGACACATATATTTTATATAACATATATTTATATATATAACTTGTATGTAGTTGGGGTTTGGCTTAGTGGAAAGCACCCTGTAATATTACATGAAAATTATAGGTTCAAAACCCATTAGACACAGGTACTGTAGCGGTACTATAGCAATGAAGGCACTATAATAATACCAGCGCTGTAGCGGCGGTGAACACTGTAGTAGTGGGAGGTACTATAGTATGGGGGTACTGTATCAATACAATTCAAAAAATGGGCCTTGGGCCAAAAAAATTGGGCTTATGACCCATGTAATGGGTTACATGCCCACTGGGCTTTCTTGCTATGTAATAGGTCTCCCTCTACCTAATCAAAATAGGTATTTGCTTTGATTTAATAATAAAATGAGGCTTTGACCGGACTTTATATATATATATATATGTATAACTTGTATATATATTTCAAATGTTTACATGTATATATATTTTGGTTCCTAACATTGCACACCACTTTGAATGTTCCTTTTCATTTATATTTTCTTCTTTATTAATTTTTTAATCCCTCTCTTCATGTGCCACATATATATCAAAAATTAACAAATTATATGTGTGTATATGTATATATATACCTATTATTATTATGTACACATTCTATGGAAATGTATATGTATATATATTACAGACAATTTAATAACATATATATATTTATATATAACCTTAAATTTTATTTTCAATCAAACATTAATATATGTTACATATAATATTCATATAAAATTTATATTCTAAAAAAATTTATGGTAGAAAATTTATTGACAATTAAATACATATTTATGAAAAATAATATTATAAAAAATATATAGTTGCAAATTCTAGGATTTTACAGTATTACCCATGAAAAAAGATGTGGGCTACATAAAAAAATTGTCCTCAAGAACATAAAACATATACAGAAATAATAAGATTGTTATACTTGGATCATATCACTAATAAATCATATATAACATAAAAAGATGTCATCTTTGATGGAATATTATTTTGAATGAACAGTGGGAACATTTTAGGTGGAAAATTTCCTTTCCACTATGAGAAACACTTTTTTAAACTAAAAACTCAAACAAAATTCAAGAAATAAGTTTCCTTTAATATGAAATTTGAAACTTATAAGGAAATATTTTTGACATTTCATGGTACTCAAGATGGAAATCTCTGTACACATTAAAACAAATATTCATTTAACATTACTGATAAAATAAAAACGATCCTTGTTTTGAAAAAAACATGAAGATTAATTTTATAAATTTTTATAAAATTAAACAATAAGTAAAAATGATTCAATAAAAAATTTAGGGAATGTATATTTTTTTTCATTATTCAGAAAACATTTTTTTGAATAAAACTTGTTTTCAAATGAAGATAGAAATAATGATAATTTTTATTATAAACATTAATTTTATCTATTAGAATCCTAAGGAGAGAAAAATGATGGGAAACATTTATTTTTGATGAAAAAATGGAAAAAAAATTCATAAGCTTTTTGAGAGATGGATTATAATATTTGATTATTACAAATATAATCATAAATAATCCTTATAAATGATGATGTTGTATCATAAAATACTTACCACATTGGTAATATTTAATCATAACACGCATGAAGGAATAAAATTAAATTAAAATTAAAATATTATTAGACTAAAAAAATACATGATATTACATGTGAATGTGGATTTATTAAAACCACATAGTAGAATATAGGTGCATAACATAACATATGTCTCAAAGAAGAATATTTGAGACAAAAATCTATCACCATTTTCATAACTTCAGACACATAAACACCTTGAAAGACTAATACCAAAATAGATATGAAAAAAAATTAATGATAATGATAATAAATTAAATTAATGGGATGTATGTATCCCACATGTAGGAAACTTATGGTGAATATGGCATTTGTCTCATGAAAAAAGTGAGATAAAAATCCCATACATTAAGTCTAGATTCACTTAATAAAAGTTTGGAACAAATATATAATTTATATAATTTTATAATAATTCTATTAATTAACCATAATAATATGTATCAATCCATATATAATTTATTTGTGACCATTTATTACCCATTTGTCAAAAATTTCTTATTAAAATCAAATTTTGGGAAATAAATGCTTTTCATTTCAGGTACGTTTTGATTTGTCATTATATATCCTATTACTTTGATCATGGTAGAATAGTTTCGACAATTCTCACCATGATATAAATAACATATTGATTCTTTATATATTTATTTACATTGATCTATAAAATTTAGAGATTGAAAATGAAATACATCATTCATAGGGATGTTGGCTCATGCATACACTTAGAGGTTGCTTCCATTTTCTCAACGGAATGAAATAAATATGGAAAAAAATGTATCAACATTTAGAATAATGTTTTTCATATTTATCACAAACTATCCTTATTACCTTCCATATAAATAATATATGAAAAAAAACTCACATTACTTCAGGAGGCAGTAGTCCTCTGTACACAAAAACAATGTTATCATATCCCTCATTGGATAGTAATTAGGAAGATATATGTGATATATTTATTAAATAAGTATAATAATTTAAAAAATATCATATGTAATCATTTAATATATCCTTATTACTATCCATGTAAAATGGAAATTAAAAAACACATCACATCGGTCCACGAAGTTGTAGTTCCCCATACATACGAGAAACGTTATTATTTTCAGAGGGATTAAAAGGTAAGAATATATATGTATTATTTTAATAAAATAGGTATAATAATTTAATAAATATATTATATAAACATTAAATTTATCATTATATCCATCCAAAAAAATTGGTGATGGAAAACCCATAACATCAGTTTGTAAGGCGGTAGCCCACCGTACACATGAATAATGATTTCATATCCAATTTGATGGAATTGGAGATGGTTTCAATTCATGATGTTATCATAAAAACATATCACTATATGTAATATAGTTACTTTATTATATCATAATGGTTTAATAATATTATAATAAGGTGGAGGAATAAATAACATAAAATTCCACATGGAAGAATGTTGCCTCTTTTTTAAGTAACCTTCTTGGTTTTCACAAAAAACATTCATAGGATTTCAATATGAAAAAAATCAGGATACAAGTGTGATAGGATGGATTTAATAAAGTTCTTTGGGATGGTTTTATAACCAATTGGTTTTGTATGTTTTAAGAGGAGAGGAGAGGGGGTGTTCCTTTATAAGTGAGGTGAGTGGCATAATTGTAATTTTTCAAATGGAAAGGTATACCCATGATTTTCACATGAAAAAGGATCCAAATGGGTTATTTTCAAAACTAAATGGAATAAAAGTCCAAATAGGGACATAAATAGGGTTTTGAAAATTTTATGGTAATATTTACCCTTATCCATTTATTTTACCTCAGGTAAACGCATTTTCACCTATACCACGGTAAATAATTTTTAATTTTTTAAATAATTTTTATAGTCAATAATTAATATGAAATTATTAGATAATATTAATTATTATTATTATTAAAAAATGGAATAAAAATTTTAAAATTACAATCACAGATGTGGTAAAATTTACCATAGAACTAATCCCACAGACGTGCTAACAAAGCAGTATTCCAATGAGAAAATGTTAAAAAGTTTAAAAAGGTTTTCTATCAAAATTAAATTTTAATTTATTCTAATGACTTAAATTGGATTATTAGAGTTATATTTTTAATAATTATACTATTAAATCAATCTTAATTTTTTTATGTTTTAAAATTATTTAAAAAAATGAAAATTATTTAAAAGAAATAAAAATTCCTAATGAAATCCCATATTTTTCACTATTCAACAATAAATTTATCATCTAAAAAAATAAAAAAAAATTAAACTAAGATAATTTTTAAACTATGATATAAAAAATGAAGTTTACTTTTTCAAATATTTTTTTTAAAAATAATCTATAATTAGTTGTAAAATAAGTGCACAACGAGTAACAAGACTACCCAGAAGATCTTATATCTGTATGAGTTTGGTCCAATAAATTATTTATAAATAGGTAAAAATTAAAATGATATGAATTTAAAGGTATTTTACAATGGATATAGTGAATGAATCCTCACATGTCCTCATTAATCAATTCCATGAAAAATTCAGGAGCCAGAAATGTCCACATCCTACAAGTTTCTGGAAAATAAATAAGATGATTGTTAAAAAGTTTATTCAATATATATTATATATATATCAATAATATAACACACCATATGTGATTTTTTTAATTTATTTATGTAAAAAGTGTTTATGTGAACAAAAATAGTGCTTAATAAAAATATTTCCATCATTTTCAAATAGTTTTTAATTAAAATTAATATTAATTTGTCACCAAATAATTAATTGTATATAAATGTGTAAAGAATATATTTTTATAATGTATTTAATAATATTAATTCCCAACATTAAAATGTATATGTAGAAATTATCATGATAAATAATAATATTTTAAATGTATGGAATGTTTCAATTAATCTCTTTGGAACATGGAACAACAAGAAAACACAGTACGACCTGTAATGAAAGATAAACTTAGTATTATGTGTAAAAAAAAGATAAACTCAGTTTTTCATCTAATGAAATCTAAAATAAGTGGTTTAGGTAATGAAATCTATTTAAAATATTAAAACTATTTGAAAAAAAATATTTCACAAAATATCATGGGGTTAAATTCTACCCCCACTTAAAATTAATTTGTCCCTCAAAATTCATCACTTTGGTACAAAAAAATAAGGATAATTATACATCATTACATTCTAAAGTTACCATGTAACTTCCGAAAGCCACCAATTTCTTTATAAATCATTGACTAGATGAGTGGTCTTTTTTCACAGAACTTTTTTTGTTCAATCCATAATCTCAACTGGTTGATCCTTATAAAAAAGATCATGATCCAACAATATGAACTCTTAGTTTACTACATGTTATTGATCAGATATGTAATTACTAATGAGAGATAGATGGAACACATTTTAAACATGATAGGAATTTGTTAGAAGCTCCGAGCGATAAGATACGGTCATGATATGATCAATAATTTCAAATTTACCAATATACATATGGATTAGTTTTCACTTCATTATTCCATAAAGATATTTAAAGAAAAACCTTATAACCAACTTCAAAATGTAAACTCTGTCAATGATTCTCATCATAACATTTATGTCAAATTTTTACTCTCATTTAGTGATTTTTAATGTATAAAACCTTATTTTTCATTACATAATCTAGCTCAGGTCCCAACAGCTGCCATTCTGCAATTTACTTTAATACATTGTAGTTATACCCCTTTTTACATAAAGGTAATCCTAAGGATCCATCTGAATGTTTGAGTGAATGTTATTATTGTATAAAAAAACTAGAGGATGTTGTTGATCCCATGCACTTTTTAAATCCATTTAATTAGATCATAGCATATCCTCTCGGGTTTTAACTGTTCACTTAGGCTGACCATCTATCAAAGAATAATATGCATTGGTAAAACTCAACTTCATATTAAGAGCTTCCTGAATACATCACCAAAAATTTGAGGTAAACATAAAATCCTGAGCGTATATAATTGAACTTGGTACTCTATTCAAACATACCACTTCCTTAATATATATTTTTGAATGAGTATTTAGAGATAAGACCCCCATGATCGAAATAATGGGGTCTTACATGGTAAGGTAGTTAAATACAACTCAAAATTACCACAATATTAATGATAAGATAGACCTTAAAAGATATTACTATCTTTACTCACATGTCCAAAAAGTGTAAATTCATTACTCCTCAAAACATTTTTCCATTAAAAAATATATAATACTAAAGGGTAGTATTTACCAAAAAAATCTCAAGTAATATCCTTAATCTTGATAAAATCCAATCATATAATAAACTATGATTTGTATCTTGGAATTTGATCTTATGATCAACCCTAAACATATAAACCCATGATGGTATCCATAAATCTAATGGTAATACTGCATGGATATATATATTCTTCCAAAATTAACTCAATACATAGATGTTTAATGATTCTTATAACCCAAATATCATTGTAAAAAATAATTCTACAACATAATACTTGAATCCCAATACATAAATACTTCAATACGTCAACATCACTGATTTCCATTGAATAAGTACTAACATGGACTAGAATTTACTTTCTGGGTTAGGAATTTTACTTGTAGAATTACCATGTTCCGTAGACATAATACATTGAATACCTCCAAAATTATCATTATATGACATTCTTCTCCACATTGATAACCTCCTCCCTTCCATTTGAGATATTCTTCAAAGTGTTTATTCACACATTCTTGACATGTAAGAAGTGGAATATTCATTCATCTACATTCATTATCAAATGAATACTCATAAAATTTCATATCCATTAAATTTACTGCTTTAGGAATCTCATTTAGGATCATGTTTTTTATCATATAACTTGATAGATGATTAGGAATAATCAAAATATCTATCCCTATAATCATTACCCATTTTGGTTTCTTTTATTCCAAGAATTTTCCCTTAGATATAGTCTAAACATGATTCTTTCTAGGTCTATCCACTAAATAAAAAAAATCATATTATAATAAATGATAATCCTAGAGTGGAACTACAAAATCATGAAAAATCACTAATAGGACGTATAATTCATGGAACCTTCTTTTTAATCAGTGACCCCATATGTTATCCTAAGTTATTAGTGGTCATAATATATCTAAATCCATCATGGTGGTTCATAACGAGTTTTTGAATTTCAAAATCATATCCACTGGGTGTGTCAAACCTTGTGTGTAGAATAGTTCATTCATGTTCACCAAGTAATGATTGTGTCTTGATCAATGCACCCTTATAATGTTCTTACCCCTAAGTACCTTTGTGCCAAAACCACATCAACTTGTAGTATCTAGAAAGGGATGTAATTGAATAGAAACCACACACTCAATCATTTACATATATTCTATTACTTCTCCTATTAATTTACACATCCTTAGGCTTATACATAAACATATCACTAGACATTTCCTTAGGAATTTATGTTGAGACCACACTAATGTTTTCTCATCCTTGTTTCCAAATATAATCTAAACCTATCATATGATACCCAATTTAATGTTATCAACATCTCATACATAATTTTTAAATATTTTTATATGAATATTTATTATATTACGTAAACACACACCTGAGGATCTTAATGATATAGTTAAATTTGAGACTAGAGGCAAAATCTTTTTATTTCCAGAATGATCTTCACCGTCTCCCATTAAAATCTTCCCACAATGTTCACTTCCTAGAAATAACCTATATAATTTTCTTTTCATACCCTATAGATTAGAAGAATAAGAAATGGTGAGATCAGATTCTTAAAAATGGTAAACAAAGAAGGTACATAATCCCAACATGGCCAAAAGGGTCTGAGAACATGAGAATAACATTGGAAAACCATACATTGCATATTAAAGATCAAAATCATTAGTCATGGAATAATTATTGGAAATTAATAATAAATTAATAAAAAGGAAATCAAATTAAATGAACCATCTGAACAAAAAATCCCCAAAAGAAATCTATTTTTGGCATACACATATGCATAAATCATCATTTCCTTAGTACTCAAGGCTCATTTCCAAGGCCATCATAGCGGAATGTGCTCACTCCCCAAACCATCATTGTATTCATAGTTCACTCCCAAGGATTTCATTATGGACAATGTCCTTAATTGAACTGGATTCACCCTCTATTATATTAATGTTTATCTCATTGTATTTCATTCTTTACATAATTAATTGGAGGGAGATATAGGGACCAAACATCAGAGAATGAAAATCATACACATATGTGACAAAAGATAAAAAAAAATTACCATATTAGAAACAATGGAATGGAATGGGCTTCACAAAAAATTCATCATATAAGAATCCATGAATATAAAATGGTTTCATAAACATTTTATCATATCATATACTATAGAAAATATATAGGTTTCATGATCAATTCAAAATTTCAACATAGAATAACTCAAGAAAAATGTAATGGGTTTTATATGAATTTTATCATGGTATTACCCATAGAAAAAGACATGGGTTTTTTAAATATCTTATAATCTTAAAAACAAACCATATTGGGAAATATTAATAATTCTTTTATAGGATCTTATTCCTAAAAAAGAATACGTAACATAAAAGGATGTCATCTTAGATAGGAAACGATTTTGAATGATCACAAGGAACATATTTAAAGGAAAATAGACATTGCATTGTAAGAAAAATAAAACTAAAAATTCAAATAAAAGATTGGAAATCATTTTCCTTGAAAATAGTATCTGAATATTGTAAGGGAGTCTTTAAACCATTCATTTGTCTTGACAGTGGGAAATGCTATACACATTAAAATAACTATTCCTTTCACATTTTCAGTAAAATACATATGGGAGTTGTTTTGAAAAAACATAAATTTTTCTTTTTAATTTTCTTGTAAAAATTCATAAATGGGTCAAAGGTATTTAGTAAATCATTTGGTTAATGTTAAACATATTTTTATAAAACATGTTATTGGAAGAAAATGAGTTTTCAATTGAAATGAGAAATAAAGACTATATTATTAAAACATTGTTTTGAACTATTGAGTACAAAAGGAGAGTAAAATGAATGGATACTTGTAATATCATGAAATAACTATATTAGAATAATCTTGAGATACAGATAATTATATTTCATCATCGGAAAGATAATCATAAAAAACCTGATAAATTATGTGGTTGTATCATAAAACCCTTACCACTTTTATAAAATTTAATCATAAGGCTTATGGTAGAAAAAAATTAAATTAATATTTAAATATCCTGATAATTAAAAATCCCAATACGCAATTTCAATGTGTATTTATAGACACATCATTGTAGAAGATAGTTTCATGAAAACATATCTCTAAAAGTAGGAAAACAGAGGCAAAAAAACATTACTGATTTGGTAACATTTGAATCGTAAACCCCATGAAAGAGATATCCTAAAATGTATATTTAAATAACCATCATTTTAAGGATAATAATCATAAAATAAGTTTATTTTAAATATAAAAATCATATAAATGACACATGTTGTGAATATGACATTGGTCTCACAGAAAATAAAAGTGAGGTGAAAATCCATTGACTTAAGTATTTAATTCCTTTGTATGTGTCTAAAACTCCTGAAAAATAAAATTATCTTTATTATAAATGTATTAAACAATATTAATCATATGTGTCATACCCTATATGTTTAAATTATGAACTTTTACTGCCTTTTTATAAATAATTACTTTTTAAATTCATGTTTTGGGTAATGATTTCTTTTTTTTCACATGTTTTGATTTTTTATTTTTAGTTAATTTATTTGATCATGGTACCAAAATATCTATAATATTAAAAATGACATAAATATCAAATATTTTATGTATATTTTTTTTACAAGAATCAATAAATGTTAGAGATAGAAAATGAAATACCCCATTAATAGAGATAGTTTACCTTATATACGCATGAATGTTGTATCCATTTTTACAATGGAAAGAAAGAAATAAGGGTAAATAATATATTAAAATTATAGAATAATTTTTATTTAATTTATATAACATAATTTTATTTAAGATTATCCTTCTTAATTTCAATATAAAGCGTATGTGAAAAATATATCACATCACTTCATGAGGAAGTAGTCCTTTGTATACATGAATGACGACATCAACCCCCCACAGAATAGATAGTAAGTATGTATATTTGAAATATTTTTTCCACAGATATAATTATGATACAAATATCATATATATTAATATAATCTATCCTTATTTCTATACATGTAAAATGAAAATGAGAAAGCACATCATATAGGTTCGTGAGGTAGTAGTCCACCATAAACACGAGAAACAAAATTTTTTTCCTTGGGGTTAGGAGGTAATAATATATATATGGTATTGTATTTATTGAGATTATAAAATATCTCAAATATTCTATATAAAAATTAAATTAAACATTTTATCTAGCTGTGAGAAGAGGCGATGGAAAATGAAAAACATTAGTTCGCAAGGTGGTAGTCCGTCGTAAAGGTGAATGATGATTTCACATCCCATTTGATGAAAGTGAAGATTATTATAGGACATTAAATTACCATAAAAACTTCTTATTATAGGCAATATATTTATTTTATTATACCATAATTGTTTGATAAGAATATATGGAGGTGGAGGAAGAAATATAATAAAAATGCTCGTTGAAGAACATTACCTCTTATTTGGGTAACCTCCTTAGGTTTAGACGAAATTCCATCATATGTTTTATCTATAACCAAAATAAGTCATCTAGGATGATAGTATTGAATTATGGAATTTATTTTTGTGTGTATTGGATGAAAAATTGGATTTTTAAATGTGAATGAGATATGAGAGGGGGTGGTATTTTATAAGTGAGGTATGTGGCACGTTTGTATTTTTTAAAAAGATACTGAAGTACCCCCTTATTTCAATCCGAAAAGGATCAATAATGGTAATTATCAAACCCATTTTGTTATAAGGTTTAAATATACATGAAAATCGGGTTTTTAAAATGTTATATGTCTTTTACCCATAAATTTTTTAATTTATCCCCTGGTAAATTCATTTCCACCTTAACCACAATAAAAATGTTTTACTATTTTGAATATTTATTATGGAAAAAATTAATTAGAACATATTATATAATATAAATTATTATTATTAAAAATCTTTATCCCTTTATTCTAAATTCTATTCAAAAAAATGAAAAAGATAATGTAGAATTAATCCCACACTGGCGACATGAAAGCAATTTTCCAAAGAGAAATGTTCAAAAGATTAAAATATGATTATACTAAAATTAAATATTATAATGATTATAAAAAAAGAAAATGTATTAATTTTTGTAAAATGTTTTAAATTTTACTTTTAAGACCCTATTAAAACTATTTGGATGTTTTTGAATTCTCTAAAAAATGAAAATGCTTAAAAAAGCACTTTTCACTATTCATTTTTTTATGCACTAAATTCTCAAAAAACCACTCCAAGAGAATAATGAAATAATTATTTAAAAATAAATTTTATTTTTCGAATATATTTTCTATATTTTTTAAACAATATAATTTTAAATAAGTGCGCAAAAAGAGACAATAGATTTGTTTAGAATTATATTGTTTTTAGGGTAAACATTGATTTATTCTTATCACTTGTATAGATAACAAATAAGTTAAATTCCAAAAAAAATTATTTGATATAATATACATATATTTAATTAAAATAATTTAAAAAACGTTATTTTTCAATTTATTTAGGTAAAATATGTTTTTTTCATAAATATAGTATTTTCAGGAAAAATTTCATTCAATTTCAAAGAGTTATTATTTTAATTTATTATTTATTTTTCCTAGATAATTAATTTATATACATGTGTAAACTATATATTTTAAAATTTTAGTAAATATTATTCTTACCTACTATTCAAATAGTTAGTTGATAATTATCATATTAAATAAAAATATTTTAATATCATTTCATGTTTCACTTAAACTCTATGTTGTGGGTAACATTGACTAAAATCAGTGTTTCATGTAACACAAGGTAAATTTAATATGGCATGTAACAAAAAATCAAATCATTTTTTCATCTAAGGCAATCTAAACATGGTGTTGTGAGTGACAATTTTTTTTGGAAAAGAAAATATGTATTTGGAAAAAATATTTCACCTAATCTGGGGGTGTTACAACTAAAATTAGGACTGAGGTTAGTAGTGAATCTTCATTGGTATTTTATTTCTTCTCTTTATTCAAGTATATGATCTTCCTAGTGGGAGATCTATTTAAATATATTAATATATGTCTGTATATATTTTAGTTTTTGTATAAATGTGTTTTATTAGATTATGGTTTTTTTATGCTATACTACCAATCATTTTTTATCTAATTAATTGAAGTGGATGAAGTTTGGTTATTTAACTATTATTTATGGAATTGATATGGAGAGTACAGTATGCCCAAAATTATCATTATAAGTCCCAAATTTGATGAGATCAGTGTTATGGGGAATGGTTGGATTAATGATATGTTTTATTTTTATGATTTATTACTTTTTTAACCATCCTCTATGGCTGGTTAAATAAATCTCACATTCTCTTATTTTCTCTCAGCCTTAAATGAATATGAGGAATGAAAAAGGCATGATACATATGGATTTACAAGGTTTGGCCTTGAAAATTTAACAATTTCAATGTTTGGGTGATATTCCAAGACATCATTTACCCAATATGAATCATATCAATATAATAAAATGTTATCCACTAAAAATATTAACGTACAATATAATAAAATATCCAAAATAAAATGTACCAAATTTTTTATCTTTCATGTTTTCATAGAATCCATCTTCTAACAAGTTCTCTATACTGGCATCCCACAAGTTCCCAAAAAGTATCACCTTTCCTCCTCTTAATGGGTTCATTGTACTGCCTCTCCATAGTTCTTCAAGGGTTCTCCTAAATATTCATAGTACCTTTTTTTCATATGTCTTCTCATGGTTTATATTGTTTTCATTATTCATTTTCAATTATGCATGCCCCCTCTTGTGAGGATCACTTTACCATGATCACAGGAACCCCTGGAAATATAATGACTAGACAGGTCGTGGGAAATGGTTCCTATTTCTCACTTTCTTCCTATCTTCAACATAATAGCATTAATTTTGGCCTTATTTTCCTCTATATTATATGTATAGGATCTCCCTAATTCTATGAGGTTCTCTCAAAATTCACACAATGTTTATGAATGTTCTCATAATGGATCATATCATTCATCATTCACCTTCTCTAGTTTAAATAAAAACTTAATAATATCCTAAATTATATTTTCCATTTTTGAAATACAAAAAAATCCATAATCGTTGAATATATGAGTGATATTCACATTTAATTCTATAAAAAAAATTCTAGCTTAATATTATTCTAGCTTCCATATTTAAAATCAGTTTAATTTTAATTGAAATATCCATTTAAATCACACGAATACACATGTATTTTAGTTCTTTTAATTATCTATAAAATATGATTCATCTATACTCACTTGAAACATCTATGAGAATGGATTCATGCTTCACTACCATGTGGACCTCATACTTGTGATGTTGAACCATACTCAATATTCATTATGTATTAAAGGATTACATACATGGCATGCGATAACAGAATATAACCATAGAAAAACTGTCATCGATAAAGGCCTTCACTGACTCCTTCTAAGATTTATTCTCACTACTTTAAAAACTTATGTTGAACTAAATATATGTGCTAAATAAGATATAAGATCAATTTATTATGATTAGAAGAAGTCTCAAGATCATATTTTAAAGGATTACACTCATGGATCTTCCATTTCTCATAGATCTCAATCATACCATCCTCAATCATGATAGTAACTCCATCAATCTCATATAATCACCTTTATCGTGATGTTTTGATTTCCAGTAGAAAGGAAAAATACCAGATTATGTGACAAAAATGCCAAATCCATGAGCATTATGGATTTTTTTGTTATTTATATTTCATTAGAATATATAATTTTTAAAATCACTCTTTTCTTTCCTTTACATAGGTACTGATCTCTAGAGTCACTTATTCATGAATTGCATGGTACCTTTATGTATAGTGTACTGACCTTTAGATATCTAATAAAATTAGCAATTTAACCAATACAAAAATTGTCATTATCATTGTTTCATTTATATTAATGTTATTTTAACAGTCCATAACTTCTTAACACGATGTTACCTTTCTACAGGCATAAAAAATTTTAAATTACCTTTACATAACTAGTCGGAACGCTGACATATCTTTATAGTGGTGGGGTATGAACCTTAAAAAGCTCAAATAAATAGACTAGTTATATTGAAATTATAAATAGGATTGACTGAAGCCATGAATAAGCGCATCCATATAGTTAGTGGATTGATCATATGAACAAAATCATGAAAAATCATTGGGTAGACCACATTAATAAAGTCATGCATATAGTCATTGATTAAACCATATAAAAAACACATGATTACACAAACCCACATAATTTTTATGTAAACATACTTTATGTTTACAAAAAACAAGAAATTATGATTATATAGACTCAATTTATTGCTACACTTGATTTGTGCCTAACAAGACCTTATGCTTACGTTGTAGCTACTCCAATCCAACTCATAACTGTTCCATTACATACACCATCAATTTTTTATAATAATCTAATCTGTAACACCAAAAAGATATTTTATATTCTCTAGTTTTTAGTGTATGAAGAATTAATTTTTGTTTTCTACCACAAAAAAGGTGAGGAAGATCCATGTGGGAATCATACTAAAAATATGAGGGAATGATAAGAAATTGACACAATAAAGGGTGAGGTTTTTTATAGATTTTTTTCAATATGTAATTTCCTCTTATTCTAAATATAAAAATTGATATGAAATTTCTAGAGATTAATTGGAAATATTTATAATCTTTTTGTACCTATGAAGAAAATTTTACAAGGATTGTGTGGTACTCTTCCAGTAATATCGTTCAACCTAAAATTAATGTTTAAATATTATTCAGTGTTTTAAAATCAAATTTCTTAATGGATTATCCATAAGGGACTTTGGATGATATGGAGAAATCAGTTTATGTGCACTAAAAGTGGCAATAGAAGATTAAACCTTACCAAAATTTGGGGATAGGAAAATGAATATGGGGTTCTATAAAAATTCTAATGATATGTCACATGGATGGAAGAAAATATTCCAAAATCTTACTTGATCAAACTATGGGAATGATCACTAAGGTGAGTTTTTTAAAGGAAAATGAATGTGATTCAAGTGTGGGAAGCCTGACCATCATGAAAAAATGTAGAAGCAGTGTGAATAGGAATGTAAATGAAATGAATGGACAGAGAGCTCAATTTAATGCATCATACACACTCAAGTATTTCATGTTTATGGAGTTTGGGTATTATGAAAATAAATTCCCCAATCTAATGGATAATATTGAGAATATTCTAAAATAACCTCTAAAGTGAAAATAAAAAGGGAATGCTTATGAAATTACAATAGAGGTAATGAATCATGATAACTAGGGAACGCTTATCCTCCTCTATTTAGTTGGAAGTTTCATGAATAAGCCCTATGAAAATCTTTTTATGCGTTCTTTAGTGAAATTTCTTTTGATTTTCTCCCTTTATATGAAAAATGGAATAATGAAATCACATTTGACATTCTATCACTGTAGGGATGAAACCAAGCTTCCAAAGAATGTTTTTGTATAAAATAAGATCTTATATTAAGAATAAATAATGTATTATCATTTAGTGGGTCTTATTTATCCATTAAAGATTAACTTAAGAGTTACATATACAATTTTTTGTTTATTATTTTAAGGTTTATCGGAAGTTTAATGTCATTGATATAAGGCCCCAGCCTTAAACCTTACTTAATCTTGAGTTATTACAAGATTACACATTGAGGATCTTTTCGGGTTTAGAGTTTTAGAGAATTAGATCATAAAACTTGCATTACATTCCACATATAAACAAAGTGGTTACATAAAGATAGTATTCTTCATTCCCATCAATGGAAACACATTTAAAATAAAACATGGATTATTTCTTGACACATCCTTGACTCTATCATCTTATCATGTACCTTTCCCTTGACCTGTGAAAAACATTTCAAAAACATGGGATGAGCATACAAACTCAGTATGGGTTATAAAAAAACATGGAAAGGAAACATGAGTTCATATATACATATGAATGAAATCATACTTTACACATAAAACATAGGCACTTTAACATACCTCATAAAATCATGAATAAATCATAGAAATCATAATACATAAAGGTAACTTGAGGCATTCATAACATTCTTACGTAGGGAGTAACCCTCTTGGTTAAGTTTGGAATACCCATCACAGTATATTCCCTAAAATCTCTTCGGAGAAACCTTAAATTTTCACTCCTTCGCGTTACCCAATGCATTGGAGTGCTATAACGGTCTCACCCGCCCTTAGTTTATCACGGAACCACCCGTCTTCATAATAATTCCCAAGAACCATAACATAATCATATCACATAAAACATGCATAAAGGAAACATAACATTTCCACATTTCAATCAAGAGATATCAATACAACACATTGATATAATAAAAACATTATGAAAACCATTTTCAATACCAAAGTAAAACATGGTATTTATTTTTCTTTTAAAAAAAGAAGGTATGGCTTGTAGAGGAAGCCGAAACTCAAATAACGGTTACGACGGCGGAGAAGTCGTTGTCGCCGCATACGTACGACAAAAACATTCCCTTTTTTCGTTTAGTAAACGCTTCGTGTAAAAAAGATTCCTTTTGAATAAACGTAAAAGTCAAAGGGGTTTATACACCATATAAAAGAAAGTTGTGTATAAAATAAAATATTCCTCAATGAAAGGAGATTGAGACGAAGTCCCATACCTCGTATCCGACTTGACCCGACCGTTCTTTAATCTCCTGAATAATAAACTTGAGTTAATTTATACTTGATTAAGAACCTTTTTAAAGTTCATTATTCCTTTTATATAACTTATTTCCATGTTATAAACATTATGTAACCATTTAAGTTAATAATGTTTGTTTTTTCAATATTTGGTTCTTAAGTCGAAAGTTGACTTCTTACAATTACATGTTGTTCGTGTGGTCAAAAGTTCTTTATATCCAGAATGAAATTCCTGATTTGGATATCATATATATCATATATATCCAGCATATAAATGTATTTATAATATTACATAATCATTTAGAGGTAAGAAATGAAATGCACCGTTCATGGAGACGGTAAGCCGTACGTACGCATGAACGCTACTTTCATTTCTTTGTCATATTAATGGAATTAAAACTAAATGAGAGGTATGTATATTTTAATTCAAGAATTATATTCATCATTTAGATATATCATTAATTATATATATCCATTATATACATGTACTTTTAATAGTACATTACATTTGGGGATAAGAAATGAAATGCACCGTTCATGGAGACGGTAAGTCGTACGTACGCATGAACGCTACTTCCATTTCTATTTCATATTTTCTAGAATGGAATCATAATTATATAAGAGTATATTATAATTCCAGTATAATAACATATATAATATCATTAACTTTATCCTTTAAAAATCCCACATATGGTATTAACGAATCAAATCACTTTCAGGGGGCGGTAGTCCGCACTTCCTAAAATGAAGATATCGTGTTTACCCATAATGGAAACCATAAAGGTATGACCAAAATGAAAAAACAGAAGCTTAAGGAAAACATAAACATATTATATATCATATATAAAAATAGTGACATCATAATGGCCACCTTTGAAGGTGTTAAATGAGTATTGAACAATCATCGTTTCGGGAGGCAGAATTTCGCCATCCACGGAAACCGTATGTTCTTTAACCATTTGATGTAGTTTTTTGAGTGTGTAGCTCAAATATATATTATAACAACATCCTAGTATATTGAAGATACTGGTTTTGTTACAAAAGAAGTAAATAAAAAGAGTTTAGGGGGTTGGAGAAGCAAAATAAAACAAATGAACATGAGAGAATGAATTACCTTTAAAAGTGTATCTCCTTTTGATTTGAGTATAAAGGCTTCCTTTGAAATGATTATGCCCAAAGGTAATCCTCTAGGATTAGGAGAGGGATGTGGAGAGAGTAAATGGGCAGGGTTTGGCCGAGCCAAAGGCTTGAGGTGTGTGTGAAATGAGGTAGAGGTGGGGGCCTTTTATAAGAGGAGAGGAGGGGCACTTTTGGAAAGTAAAGAAATATTACTTTATTTGAAAATGTGTTTCGGTTTCAAAAGGTCCCACATTGATATAATTCGTGGATAAGGTTATAAGGGTTAGACATCCACTCATCCAATTGGTTTTGGCCATGTGTAGTTCATATATTTTACATCATCTTTCCATTTTATTTAAATCGTCAAATAATGATGTCATCGCTGCATCATTATTATGTCATAAATAATTTAATTTATTTAATGTCTAAAAATCATAAAGAAATACTATGATGTAGGAAATAGTTTTAGCTTTCCAATGACTATTTATAATCAAAAATCTGATCTTTATAACCCCATGTAAAAATTCTTTTCGTAAAACATATTATGTTTGTGTAATTTTTACTTTTACATTAAATAAAAAGTTATTTATGTCATTTCCCAACCAAAATGTCTCCATGGGGTCCCCAAGTTGACCCATGGCTTGTCTTGGTCGGCCATGACACAACCAATAAGTTTGGGACATGTGTCTCGGTCATTTCATATTATTAAAGCATTATTTATACATTAAACTACACTAATTACCACTAATCGCAATTAAAAACTTAATAAGTTACTATTCACCAAAATATTATTTTAATCTCATTGAACCACATTTTACTTCATAATTACAACCATGTATGTTGGATTTTCAAAATTCAATACACATTAGTGGTAAACTTTCATTTAACTGAAAAATCAGTTTGCTTGATTACCACTTAGTGGTTTCACTATTCATCAAAATTGAAGTTTTTCAGAAAATTACCAAAAATTCACCCTAAGCTATATTTGATATTCCGAATTCAAAAATGAAGTCTATTTTACAAAATTCAAATCATATAAGTCACATTAATTAATTTAATAATTAATTCCCGCTGCCAGAGCAAATAGCGTGTTTTTACAAAACAATAAGTATCAAAAGATTGATACTAGTTTAAGTCTAATTTCAAAGTGAAATTGATTCCAACGACCACCATTGGATAAAATGGTAAAAATATATTCTAATTTCACTTCAAAACCAATTCAAAACATAATCTAATCATATAAATAAATTAGGTTAAAAAGCAGTTTTGATGTAAAATGCAGTATTTTTCACTATTCATTAAAAAAAATGAATATTGTCAGAAAAATACCAAAATTTCACACAAGGTAAATTTTGATGTCCCAATCATAAAGAATAAGTTTATTTTGACAAAAATAGTTTATAAAATTGTCAAAATATAGATTCAAAAATGGTTTGTCATCAAAAGGCAGTAAAACAATCTTTTAAGAATATTAGTGTATTCCATGCATAAGATTGTATTTATTTTCATTTTAAGCCTCTATAACACTATCTTAATCATTAATAGACATAGATAAAAATATCTATTATTCATTACTTACTTGGGATGTTACATCCTTCCCCCCTTTAGAAAATTGTGTCCCCACAATTTATTTACTTATCGAATAAATGGGGGTACTTATCCCTCATTGCATTTTCAGATTCCCATGTTGCCTCTTCAATCATGTGGTTTTTCCACAAAACCTTTACCTGCTTAATCACCTTATTCTGTAACACTTGCTCCCTGTGGTCAAGAATCTGGACTGGTTGTTCCTCATAAGATAGGTTCTCTTCCAGCTGAACTACCTCTGGGCTCAAAACATGAGATGGATCTGGCATATACTTTCTCAACATCGAAACGTGAAAAACATTGTGTACCTGAGATAAACTCGGAGGTAAAGCCACTCGGTATGCAACTGATCCAACTCTCTCCAGAATTTTGTATGGTCCAACAAACCTTGGACTCAACTTTCCTTTCTTACCAAATCTCATCAAGCTTTTCCAAGGAGAAACCTTGAGAAAAACATGATCACCTACCTCGAAAGATAGATCCTTCCTCCGGTTATCCGCATAACTCTTCTGCCTGCTCTGAGCTGTTCTCATGTGTTTCTGAATCAGATGAACTTTTTCTGCCATCTCTTCTACCAATTTTGGTCCCATCAACTTCCTTTCACCCACTTCATCCCAGAAAGCTGGAGTTCGACACCGCTTCCTATATAATGCCTGAAATGGTGACATCTGTATACTGGAATGAAAACTGTTATTATATGAAAACTCAACCAAAGAAAGATGTTGGTCCCAACTTCCCTGATAATCAATAGAACAAGCTCGTAGCATATCCTCCAATGTCTGAATTGTTCGTTCTGACTGCCCATGTGATTGAGGATGAAAAGCTGTACTAAAATTTAATTCAGTACCCAACAACTTCTGAAGGCCTTTCCAAAAGTTAGAAGTAAACCTGGGATCACGATCCGATACAATGGAGAGAGGAACTCCATGTAACCTGACTATTTCTTTAAGATACAAACGGGAAAGTTGATCAAGAGAGAAAGTATCTCGTATAGCAAGGAAATGAGCAGATTTGGTCAAAAGATCAATAATAACCCATATTGCATTATTACCTCGAGATGTCTTCGGTAATCCAACAACAATGTCCATGGATATATTCTCCCATTTCCACTCTGGCACTGGTAAAGGCTGAAGCATCCCTTTCGGTAACTGCCGCTCTGCTTTAACCTGCTGACAAGTCAAACACTTCATAGTAAAATCAGCAATATCTCTTTTCATTCCATCCCACTAGTAATAATCCCGCAGATCTCTATACATCTTAGTACTGCCTGGATGAACTGAAAACGGAGAACTATGAGCTTCACATAACAACTCTCTCTTCAACTGTGAATCACAAGGCACACACAATCTCTTCCCAAATCTCAAAACAAAATCATTATCAATGTTGAATTCAGGCAACTTACCTTTCTGAACCAGCTCTACCTTTTTCTGCAACTCACTGTCTTGCTTCTGTGCTTTCTTGATTCTATCTGATAGAGAAGATCTCACTGATACCTGAAACCAAACAGAAGGACTTCCTACACCAACAACTTCTATGCCAATGTTCATTAAATCCTTAACCAAAGGATCACGTTCCAAATGCAACATTGTTAATGAAGCATTACTTTTTCGACTCAAAGCATCAGCCACTTTATTTGCTTTTCCCGGATGGTAATGAATTGTAAAATCATAATCCTTGATTAATTCTAGTCATCTCCTTTGTCTAATGTTCAATTCTTTCTGAGTGAATATATACTTTAAACTTTTGTGATTGGTATATATTTCACACTTTACTCCATACAAATGATGCCTCCAAAATTTTAAAGCAAAAACAACAGCAGCTAATTCCAAATCATGTGTAGGGTAATTTACCTCATGAGTTTTCAACTATCGTGAAGCATAAGCAATTACCTGATCATTCTGCATTAGGACGCAACCAAGTCCTTTCAATGAAGTATCACTGTATATAACAAACTCACCATTCCTGGAAGGTAGTGCCAAAACTGGAGCATTCACCAATCTTCTTTTCAATTCTTGAAAACAATCATCACATTCTTTTGTCCAGATAAACTTAACACCCTTCCGAGTTAGCTTAGTCATTGGACAAGATAACCGTGAAAAATTTCTAACAAACCTTCGGTAATAGCCCGCCAAACCAAGGAATGTACGAATCTCGGTTACATTTTTTGGTCATGGCCATTCTTCCACAACTTTTGTTTTTGCAGGATCAACAGTTATTCCATATTTAGAAACAATGTGACCAAGGAAAGAAATTTGTTGCAACCAAAACTCACACTTTCTGAATTTCCCATACAGTTTCTTTTATTTTAAGGTTTGCAAGATAACCCTTAAATGTCTTTCATGCTCCTATTTACTTTTAGAAAACACCAAAAATACCATCAATAAAACAACCAACATTTTTCACCTGAGTCAACAGAGCCATTACTGCAACAAACTGTTTAGTTCTGATTCTGACCATCTCTGGTTGCTGATTCGGAAAGTCATTATACTTTGTATGCCTTCCCTGAAAAGAATCTCTATTTCCTTTATGAAAAACCATTCTTGACACTGAAATATCTTAGGCGAAGCAACATGGTAATCTTTGAATGCTATATCATTTCAAAAAAAAATAATTTTGGATAATCATTTAATAGAATTCTAACTCCTAAAGTTATCTAAACCGACCTTTGATACCAACTATAAGGCCCCATCCTTAAACCTTACTTAATCTTGAGTTTTTACAAGATTACACATTGAGGATCTTTTCGGGTTTAGAGTTTTAGAGAATTAGATCATAAAACTTGCATTACATTCCACATATAAACAAAGTGGTTACATAAAGATAGTATTCTTCATTCCCATCAATGGAAACACATTTAAAATAAAACATGGATTATTTCTTGACACATCCTTGACTCTATCATCTTATCATGTACCTTTCCCTTGACCTGTGAAAAACATTTCAAAAACTTGGGATGAGCATAAAAACTCAGTATGGGTTATAAAAAAAACATGGAAAGGAAACATGAGTTCATATATACATAAGAATGAAATCATACTTTACACATAAAACATTGGCACTTTGACATACCTCATAAAATCATGAATAAATCATAGAAATCATAAGACATAAAGGTAACTTTAGGCATTAATAACATTCTTACGTAGGGAGTAACCCTCTTGGTTACGTTTGGAATACCCATCACAGTATATTCCATAAAATCTCTTCAGAGAAACCTTAACGTTTCACTCCTTCGCGTTACCCAATGCATTGGAGAGCTATAACGGTCTCACCCTCCCTTAGTTTATCACGGAACCACCCGTCTTCATTATAATGCCCAAGAACCATAATATAATCATATCACATAAAACATGCATAAAGGAAACATAAAATTTCCACATTTCAATCACGAGATATCAATACAACACATTGATATAATATAAACATTATGAAAACAATTTTCAATACCAAAGTAAAACATGGTATTTATTTTTCTTTTAAAAAAAGAAGGTATGGCTTGTAGAGGAAGCCGAAACTCAAATAACGGTTACGACGGCGGAGAAGTCGTTGTCGCCGCATACGTACGACAAAAACATTCCCTTTTGTCGTTTAGTAAACGCTTCGTATAAAAAAGATTCCTTTTGAATAAATGTAAAAGTCAAAGGGGTTTATACACTGTATAAAAGAAAGTTGTGTATAAAATAAAATATGCCTCAATGAAAGGAGATTGAGACGAAGTCCCATACCTCGTATCCGACTTGACCCGACCGTTCTTTAATCTCCTGAATAATAAACTTGAGTTAATTTATACTTGGTTAAGAACCTTTTTAAAGTTCATTATTCCTTTTATATCACTTATTTCCATGTTATAAACATTACTTAACCATTTAAGTTAATAATGTTTGTTTTGTCAATATTTGGTTCTTAAGTCGAAAGTTGACTTCTTACAATTACATGTTGTTCGTGTGGTCAAAAGTTCTTTATATCCAGAATGAAATTCCTGATTTGGATATCATATATATCATATATATCCAGCATATACATGTATTTATAATATTACATAATCATTTAGAGGTAATAAATGAAATGCACCGTTCATGGAGACGGTAAGCCGTACGTACGCATGAACGCTACTTTCATTTCTTTGTCATATTAATGGAATTAAAACTAAATGAGAGGTATGTATATTTTAATTCAAGAATTATATTCATAATTTAGATATATCATTAATTATATATATCCATTATATACATGTACTTTTAATAGTACATTACATTTGGGGATAAGAAATGAAATGCACCGTTCATGGAGACGGTAAGCCGTACGTACGCATGAACACTACTTCCATTTCTATTTCATATTTTCTAGAATGGAATCATAATTATATAAGAGTATATTATAATTCCAGTATAATAACATATATAATATCATTAACTTTATCCTTTAAACATCCCACATATGGTATTAACGAATCAAATCACTTTCAGGGGGCGGTAGTCCGCACTTCCTAAAATGAAGATATCGTGTTTACCCATAATGGAAACCATAAAGGTATGCCCAAAAATGAAAAAACAGAAGCTTAAGGAAAACATAAAAATATTATATATCATATATAAAAATAGTGACATAATAATGGCCACCTTTGAAGGTGTTAAATGAGTATTGAACAATCATCGTTTCGGGAGGCAGAATTTCGCCATCCACGGAAACCGTATGTTCTTTAACCATTTGATGTAGTTGTGTGAGTGTGTAGCTCAAATATATCTTATAACAAAATCATAGTATATTTAAGATACTGGTGTTTTTACAAAAGAAGTAAATAAAAAGAGTTTAGGGGGTTGGAGAAGCAAAATAAAACAAATGAACATGAGAGAATGAATTACCTTTAAAAGTGTATCTCCTTTTGATTTGAGTCTAAAGGATTCCTTTGAAAGGATTATGCCCAAAGTTAATCCTCTAGGATGAGGAGAGGGATGTGGAGAGAGTAAATGGACAGGGTTTGGCCGAGCCAAAGGCTTGAGGTGTGTGTGAAATGAGGTAGAGGGGGGGGGGCTTTTATAAGAGGAGAGGAGGGGCACTTTTGGAAAGTAAAGAAATATTACTTTATTTAAAAATGTGTTTCGGTTTCAAAAGGTCCCAAATTGATATAATTAGTGGATAAGGTTATAAGGGTTCGAAATCCACTCATCCAATTGGTTTTGGCCATGTTTAGTTCATAGATTTTACATCATCTTTCCATTTTATTTAAATCGTCAAATAATGATGTCATCGCTGCATCATTATTATGTCATAAATAATATAATTTATTTAATGTCTAAAAATCATAAAAAAAATACTATGATGTAGGAAATCTTTTTATCTTTCCAATAACTATTTATAATCAAAAATCTTATCTTTATAACCCCATGTAAAAATTGTTTTCGTAAAACATATTATGTTTGTGTCATTTTTACTTTTACATTAAGTAAAAAGTTATTTATGTCATTTCCCAACCAAAATGTCTCCATGGGGTCCCCAAGTTGACCCATGGATTTTCTTGGTCGTCCATGACACAACCAATAAGGTTGGGACATGTGTCTAGGTCATTTCATATTATTAAAGCATTATTTATACCTTAAACTACACTAATTACCACTAATCGCGATTAAAAACTTAATAAGTTACTATTCACCAAAAAATTATTTTAATCTCATTGAACCACATTTTACTTCTTAATGACAACCATGTATGTCGGATTTTCAAAATTCAATACACATTAGTGGTAAAATTTCATTTAACTGAAAAATCAGTTTGCCTGATTACCACTTAGTGGTTTCACTATTCATCAAAAATTGAAGTTTTTTAGAAAATTACCAAAAATTCACCCTAAGCTATATTTGATATTCCGAATTCAAAAATGAAGTCTATTTTACAAAATTCAAATCATATAAGTCACATTAATTAATTTAATAATTAATTCCCGCTGCCAGAGCAAATAGCGTGTTTTTACAAAACAATAAGTATCAAAAGATTGATACTAGTTTAAGTCTAATTTCAAAGTGAAATTGATTCCAATGACCACCATTGGATAAAATGGTAAAAATATATTCTAATTTCACTTCAAAACCAATTCAAAACATAATCTAATCATATAAATAAATTAGGTTAAAAAGCAGTTTTGATGTAAAATGCAGTATTTTTCACTATTCATTAAAAAAATGAATATTGTCAGAAAAACACCAAAAATTCACACAAGGTAAATTTTTATGTCCCAATCATAAAGAATAAGTTTATTTTGACAAACATAGTTTATAAAATTGTCAAAATATAGATTCAAAAATGGTTTGTCATCAAAAGGCAGTAAAACAATCTTTTAAGAATATTAGTGTATTCCATGCATAAGATTGTATTTATTTTCATTTTAAGCCTCTATAACACTATCTTAATCATTAATAGACATAGATAAAAATATCTATTATTCATTACTTACTTGGGATGTTACAATTGACACCCCTTTTTATGATTTATGTGATGGTAGTTAAAAATACTAAGGATATATATTAATAGATAGTTACTACAATACAACCCATTTTTTATATGTTTTAGTGATAAATTAATTTGTATAATATTGCATTTAAAGTATTTGGATATATAAATAAAGTCAATGGAAACCTTTATGATATATCTTATCTTTTATGTTGAGGTAATAATTGGTTGTATTTGATCACCATATGATATTAACATACATCATCTCTTCCAGATATGATTCCACTATGGATCCTAATTCTAGAATATACATAAAGAAAGCGGTAAGGTATCATGGGATACCACATTAAATTTTATCTGATTAAAACAAAAAGACTACATTGATGTTTTGAAATTTTTTTCAAAAATAACATTATTCATAGTTGAGTTTCAGCACTACGTATCGTCCTCATACACAAAATACGATAGTGTGAACAATTAAAACCATATAGGATTTTCTATGTTCCTTTTCTATAGATTTAAATGGTGTTCAGGATAAAAAAATTCATCATGTTTGTGTTTCTTGCAAACATATATTTCAAGGGATCTTTCATAAGGATCCTTTTTAATCCCTTAATATAAATAATTGTATAACTTTAATATATTGGAATGAAGATACATAAAGAATGATATTTGGAACTTAACTACCTAATGAAATTTTAATGATGGTTACAGCCAATTAGAAACACAATCCAGAAAAGTGGACAAAAATATTATATAGGTAATCATTAATGTTATCTATAATTTTATTTTTTAGATATTCGTTCAAGGAATTTATCTTAAGAATAAATATGGTAAAACAATGTCTTAGGTATATTGATCGCTTTGAAATTATGGATCATATTGGGACCATAGATTATAATTTGGAACATCCATTGAAACTATATAATTTTCATGATGTATTCCTTTTATCTATCCTATGGAAGTATATACATGATCTACCAGTTTTTTTAAACTCATTCTTCATACCTTTGGATCATGGTATTCCTCAAGAGGAACACTTGGTAGAGACTCTGGATTACATAGTGATGTTTCCATGAATCAAAGACCACATACTTGGATAATGTTTTATAGATAAATAACCAATTTGAGTAAGATATGTGGGAACCTAAAGATACAATGAGTCAAAATTATCCCCATTTGTTGGTACAAAATAGTTTAATTTTCTGGGTGAAATTCATTTTATGGTGATAAAATGAAACACCCTAAGATTTTCTGAAATATATATTTTTAAAATAAAATTAATATATTTTATATTTCTATGTTTTATGAAACACTGTATTTAGATATTTTAAACACAAAAATGATTTTATATTATGTTACACACAACACTGAGGGTGAATTGTGACACACGATACACCGAGTTAAAACAAAACAGAACACATTATTAAAATATTTTTATTCAATATAGTTGCTGTTACCAAGACATTATAATAGAGGCTTTAAATAGAATTAAATAAATTTAGAAAATATTACTTATTCAAATGTACATGAAATTATTTATTTGGTGACTAATTAATTGGAATTTAAAATAAAAATTATTTGGAAATAAATGAATTTCCATTCTAAATAACAATTTTCAAGAAGAAAAACATATTGTACCATAATAAATTACAAAAACTAATTTTTGTGAAATATTTTAATCAAATTTATATAAAATGTATTCAATAAATATTTTAATATTCATTTTATGTGTTTTCTAGACAAGGGATAAAAGCATTTCTAATTTTATGGTAATTTTTTTTTAATTTTTTTACCTTTTGAGAAGTTATGTTAAAAATGATTTTTTTCTTTTAGAGAATTTATTTGAAATAATAAATTTATATTTTTAAATAATAATTTCTGATTTTTCTTATGGTGATTTTTTTTGGAATTTTATAAATTGATTTATTTTTTTGATGAATAGTGAAAAACTGAATTTTAATTTAAAACTACATTTTTGTTTAAATTATTTATATAGTTGAAATATATTTTAAATTATATTGAAATTAAAATTTTTAAAATTTTATATCTTTTAATATAATTTAATTCATTTCAATAATTTTCATTTTACATTTTTCTATAGAAACATTGTTAACTTTTGAGCATTTTCTATTTGAAAACCCACTTCCTTAAAATGTTTATCGGTTTAATTTTAAATTACAATTTTCTAATTAATGGAATGAATTTAAAAAAATATAACCCATATATTTTTTCATTATAATTTATATTTTCTAATAATTCCAACTTGAATTTTTTATCATAATTTGTAGTAAGAAAAAATGAAATTATTTACTACGGTTAATGTAAAAATGGGTTTAACAGGGGTTGAAATTAAATGATAACCGTTAGAAATGAACAAAAAAAATTTATAAATACTATATGATGGTAATGTTTGAATATTAAACTACTTAATTTTGACCCAAGTATCATTTTTATTCATTTTTCATATTAATGTATTTATCATATTGGATTCATTTTGGAAATATTCAAGTAGTTTCCATGTGGGTTCCATTCCCCCACATATTAAAGGCCACCACCACCATTCCATATTTCACACTTAAAAGCCATAATGTTTAGAAAATAACCAGAAAAATAACTCCCAAACACCCATATCCATGTTCAAGAGATAATGGTCCTCACAAATTACCAACAGTGGGGTCATTAATATGATATCCAAAGGAGGTTCTTTTTAAGAGAAGGTAATTGCCTTCACTAAGCTCTGTATTATTATTTATTCTATTCCACCACAAATTATTTCTTAAAACCTAAAAAATAACAGAAAAATTATCTAACAATATATTAAAATATTATTATGTTGATGTTATAATCTATAGAAATATCCACATTCATTAAATGGGTTATGAAATCACAATTTATGTATATGGAGGAAAACCGCCTCATGAACCAATGTCATTAATTTATCAATTATCACATTTAAAAATAGGTTGTTATGATGGAATAAATGTTTATATACTATATTTATGATATTTTTATTCTTTTTTAATTATTATATCACACATACCTATATACTTCCCATTTTTTGGAAGACAATATATTCCCACATGTGCACGACAGATTACCTCCTAGCGAAGTGATGTGATTCGTTCACTCTTTTTATGAAAGGTAATAAAGATTGTTTTGGTGAATATAAGTGATATATTTTAATTATGAATTCATCAATAATGATAATATTTTATTTACCATTAATGAATTCAGTACTTTGTGAAAATGAAAACTATGTTCAGGCGTACGTACGACATACTGTTTCCATGAATGGTTTATTTCATTTTATGTTTCTAACGTTTATGGAATTATATAATGACATATAAAATTAAAATATATTATATTTATATAATGATTAAAATTCTAGAGATTATGGAACATTGATCAAAGTATGAGAACCGAAAGTAAGAAATCAAAATATACTTGAATAACAAAGCAGTTATTTCCTGAAATGTGACTATGACATTGAACTGTAAATAAATGGGTAATATAAGGATATAATAAATTCATATATTGTATTATATATATAATTATGGATCTTTAATATATATATATATATATATTATATTCAATATATAGGAGGTTTTAACATGTATGAAGGATATTGAGACATAAGGTAAGGGATTTCTAGACTCTATTTTATTTTAAAGAGACATATGAAAATTCACTACTCCTTTAAATAGTGTGCTGTATATACTATCCATTTTTTGTGTTATTTCATGAATCTAATTATTTTCCTGATATTTAGATTTTCAATCAATTTAATTAATTCATGGGGCTTACATTTTAATGTTACCAAATCTATAAGGGTTTTATGATACAATCTCATTATTTATCAAGATTACTTATGACTATGCCTCCAATGATTATGTATTATGATATATCACTGAATAAACTAATTAGTTTTATTCTACTTTGGTTATTTCTTGAAAATACATGTTTTACTTCATTTTTCACTCTTAATATACTGAATAGTTGTAAAAAAATTCAAAATAAAATCTTCGGTTGAAAACCCTTTTCCTTACATAACCATGATTTCTATAAATGTTTCCAAAAATAATTTTGAAATTATTTAAATGATTAATTAATTAAATTTTTACACATGTATAATTTTTTTTGAAATGAATCTTCATTTCATTTTCCAAATAGTTCCCATTTTTATTTTACTAAAAATGTGAATGGACTCTATGTTTTATTGTGTATAACATGAACATAAATTCCCACCACCATCAACATTATTTTCTATAAATATTCCATTCTAATTATTCAAATTCATTTTGAATGAAAAGTAATTCTAAAATATTTTATTATTTTTTAGTTTTAAAAAGTGATTTTCAAATAAAAATATCTTCTTCAAGAAAAGTTCCAAGTGATTTATCTATGAAAATCTTTCTCTATCTATGATGAAATCCCATGATTTAATTTTTTATTTGATGGTTATATGAGTCAAGGATATCATTTTTATTCTTTCTCTAAAGGATTTATCTTTGAAAGTTGTTTATTAAAGCTATTTCTCTATCAGGGGTTATTCCATGATAAAATTATTATGAATCTTGTAACTTTTCCCACGAGTTATGCTATGATGAAATGATGAAAGAATTATGAAACATGTCTTTTTTCAGATGATATGATATGATGAAATGTTAAATAAAACCATTTCATTTCATGAGTTATGATATGATGAATTTTTTATTATATTATAGAACACATATATATAATTTTAATTATGTTACTAGTGAGACCTATACCTCCCTGAAATGCGTTGGGTATAGATGTATAACCTAGGAGTAAATATGTTATGTGTAGACCAGATTTACATGTTCACAATGTTATGAGTCAACCTAATTACATATTCAAATTTTTTGTGTGAATTTGATTAGATGATGAAAATATTATGCACAAACCTGACATCATGTTCAAAGTGTTATGTATAAGCAATCTATCTTATCAGTAACATTATGTGTGGACCTGGTAGAATGTATATAGGTTTATGTGAGGGCCTGATTTTATGCCCCTAATGATATAAATTTTCTCTATTTAGACATGTTCAAAATGTTATAACATGATTTGTATACCAAAAATCAGTGTTTTATGCCAATTTTATGCTCTCATGGATCATGTTCTTTGATTTCCATATGATTAATGTCTTATGGTCTTCCAATATTTATTAAATGACTCACTAATATGATCTTTTATCGCAGGGTATAGTTTTTAAATGGTGTACTCATGTTCTAATATCCATATGTTTATGTTATTATTACGTATCTCACTTGTTTACCCTTACTTAGCATATTAGCCAACCCTTACCTATGTGACCTTTCCCCTTGTAATGAATAAAATATCTATGTAGGGTACATACATGAAATGTACTAAAGGTGAAGGTATTTATCAAAGATGTTGAAGATATTTCACCAAAATAAAGGATCTTGTAACTACACATCAAGAAAAAATAGATTTCACAGTGGTTTTTTGTATCAATTTTCTAATCCACCATTAAATATTTTTCAGGGATAAATTTTATGATATTTTTTAAAAATGATATCATATGTTTATTTATTTATTTTAATTATTAATTTTTTCAATTTTTTTTAAATTTATTTTTATCAGTATTTCTTAGAACCCACTTAGAAATAATGGATGTTTTCTGAAAACCACCACTAAATTAAGCTAAAAAATATAAAATACAAATTATTCAATATTTTTTTACTATTACTTATTTATTATTAACAATTAAAAATTGTTTATTATTCATAATATTAATTAATTATAAATTTTAAATTAATTAATTTTTATAATTAGAAACATAAAATAATTCATCAATAAGTTAACAATATGTCTTCGAAATTAAATGAACATAACTTTTGATATGATAGTATGTTTCAGCTCTACAACCAAAAAAATTGATGCTTATGAAATGAATTTAAATAGAATTGGACAATTTTTTGGTAATAATTTAAAGAACAAAATTTACTATAGTTTTAAGAAAAGTTAGAAACTGAACTTCAATTTCAAACGACCATAAATATTTATCAGGGTGTCAGTTTGGGCTCTACCATATATCAAACCAATGCCTGTGAAGATATCTATACTATGATGACAAGGGTAGAACTCAACATCTAATTTTTCAAGGTGAAAAGGCCTAAATGTTCACGAAAACTGAGTTTTTTATGCTGGGTGTTATAATATTTTAACATATGATGTAATTTTAGCCTTGTTTAAGATTGTATTCCTAGGATTTTAATGTCATTTATGATTTTATTCAATTTATTTTCATTCATATTTATTTCATGGAGTTTCAATTATCATGATTTCCCATATTTTTGTGATTTAATATCTATAATAAATGTTATTATAAGTGTTTATAAATTTCTATGTATATTTATATACATTTGATTATGTTTTTAAATATTTATGTCTATATATTTTTATATAAAATATGTGTGTATATATATATATATATTTACTTGTGCTTATATATATATATATTAATAAAGAGTTATATATCAAATTGTGTTTATATGTATTTATGTAACATATATGTGTGTTAATAATTTTTTATTTAAATTTTTTATATGTATATATATTTATATCCATTTATTATTAATTATTAATTAAATTGTTATTTAATATTTAATATTTTAATATTAATATATTATTGATTTATTTTTTATTATTAAATTATTTTTTAATTAATATATAAGATTTAATTAATATTAATTAGTTTTTATATATTAGTACATATAATTTTTAATTTATAATTAAAATAATACTAATGACTAATTTATTAATTGTTTTTAATTTATTGTTTATTTTTAATTTATTATTTATCAATAATTTATGAGTAATTTTTCATTATATTAATATTTTTTATTTTATTATAATTGAAATATTATTTATTTCTTATTTACAAGTTATTTATTAGCTAATATTTTTTTATTAGTTATTTATTATTATTTTTATTATTTATGTATTATGTATTTATTTATTATTTATGTATTATGTATTATGTTTTATTAATTATTTAATATTCAAAATTTATTATTTATTACATATTACATATCACTTATTTATTATTTAATTATTTATTATTTATAATTTATTTATTTATAAATTATTTTTGAATTACTATATAATTATTTTTCATTATTATTTTATTAGTTATTTCTTTATTATATATTTATCAATAATTTATTATTAATTATTTATTGTTGATTTATTTATTATTTGTACTTTATTTGAAATTTAATTATTAATTTATTATAAACAACTTTTTTTCTTAATTTATTTTTCGTTATAATTTTATTAATTACTTATTTTTTTGTAATTAGTTTTTATTATTTTTTACTATCTATATGTTAACTATTAATTTACTTTTAATGTATTATTAATTTATTATTAATTGATTTTTAGCATATTATTTATTTCTTTTTTATTATATATTCAATATATGATTATTATTTATTTATTCATAATTCATAATTTATTATCTATTATATAATAATTTATTATTTATCAATCATATATTAATTTATATATTGATTTATTTCTTATTTATTTAATACTTATATATTATACAATATACATTATATATTATATATTATATATTATTTAATATTTATTATAGTATTTTTTATTTATTTATTTTTTATTCATTTTATTTTTATTTAATAATTATTAATTAATAAATAATAAAAATAGAATATTAATAATTAATAGTAAATAATCAATAATAATTTATTAATTAGTAATTATTTTGTTTGTATCTGTTTTTATGTATTATTTTTTTCCATTGATATATATATATATATATCTAAGTATATTACATTTTGTTTACCCATCAAACGAAGAGCTTTTTGGAGCGATAATGTCATTTAAGAATAACCAATAGACAAGGGATTCAAATTTCACCCAACATAGAATTTTTACATCGCATATATGACATATGCGTCCATGAAATGTGTATGAACTTGATAAATAAAAGATAAAAGATAAATAATTATAAATAAATAATAATAATAATAATTAATAAAATAATAAATTAATGATGATAAAATAGATAAAAAATTAAAGAAATAAAAATAAGATTTTTTTAAAAAAAATTCTAAGATAAAAATAAAAAATAATAAAGTAAAAAAATAATTATTTATAAAAATTAAAACAATGAAAAAACATTAAAAAAATAAGAAAACATGAATTTGAAAATTAAAAATTAAAATAAAAAAATAAAAAATAAGCAGTCGAGAAAAAAATTAATGGTGGTTTAAACAACTTTTAATGATTCTCATTAATTTAGCATTACTATGTTGTCCCACTATGGTTCTGAAAAATGATCAATATATGATTGCGAACACATGATTTATCATCTTTGTTTGAAAACCATCATGAAACGATTTAGTGACGGGTTAAACCCTCACTAAACACTTACTTTGGCATTGTTCTCGTCTCTAAAGACACTAAAATGATATAATTCTCATGTGTGTGTTTGCGTAATGTATTGAATCTTCAAATAATTACATGTAATATCTGTGAATAAGAAGAACATGTAGTTATAAATAACATTAATTTTATGAAAATATCATAATTCAAGAATGACATAAATGTTTTTGAAACAACTTTTCTATTAATATATATATATATATATAAGGTAAAATAAATCAATTATAAAATACTATGTTTCATTTATTATACATAATTTTAACATCATAGAAATAAAAGAATTACTTTTCTTAAAATTTGTTTTTACTCACTTATATTAAAAATCAGTTTTCATTAGCCATTGAAATTAAATCTGACAAAATGGATTTCATATTGTAGTTATATTTTTTTCTATTATGTAAAAAGTTCAATTTTATATTTATGTAGAAAAAATGATTTCTAATATGAAAGTTAATAACTATGAAAATAGTGAAACGAATATTTTTTGGTAATTATTTTATTAATATTATTAATTTTTTTCAAATAAATAAAATTTATTTATAATACATACTGAATTTTATATAATGTTTTAAATTATATGAAAATATATTATCTTTCATTTATGTGGTATATATCTTTATTTGAGATTAATAACAATTATCAGTAACAACAACAATTTTTTACAAAATTGTTTTAAAAAAATATAAAGTTATTTAATTTAAAAGTTAGTTTTATATTATTTAAAAATAGAATTAAAATATATGAAGTATGAATTTATGTTTTTAATGTCCATAATTTGTTACTAGGGATGTCTTATATTCTTATCAAAATAAAAACCACTTGGATAAATATTATTTACCATAGTAAAAATCAAAATGGTAAAATAGAAGAATTAAGTAGCAAAAGGCTTTAAAAATGTTTAAAACATATGTGAAAATGAGTGTTGAAGGATTTATCAACCTCATATCTGTAAAAATTCCATTATTACTATAATTTGGAGCTATTTACCCTTGAATAGTGTCATATTATTATTGAAAAAATGGGCATTAAAAAATCTTCCATATTCTTCACTTATAAATGGGGAACACTTCAAAAAATTATTGTAATGTATCAATTTAAATTTCTTCTAGAAACACTTAAATTTTTATTCTCCTATAATCCTCTCTCATGTTTGTGAGAATCAGGTCTCAATTAGTTTTCCCAATCACTTCATTTTATAGGATAATTTAAGGATAAATTTTACTTTCCCAATGAGCGTAGAGAGCATTCAGATATGAGGGGAAATGAGGTACGGTTTTTGTAGAGACCCGAAGCCTGACGTACATGGACATTACATTACTTTTTCGGAATACTTAGTACATAACAAAAACACACACAAAAGGATCGTAATAGTTTAGTGTCTTTGGAAACTCGGAACGTAATCTTCTAATCGTAGTGAAAGATCTTCAATATCTCCCATAAAGATCTTCCCTTTTTTTCTACCTAAAACCTTTCTTTATATCCTGGGGAAAAGAAAACATAAAAGGGTGAGCTCAAATACTCAGTAAGGGTAAGCAAAAGAAAAATCAATCACATCATATTCATAAGAACATAACTTTTGGAAATCTTAACATTGAAAAGAGAGCATAATTTCATATCATGGGATAAATCATAGTGGTGAAATGAAATCCCAATAAGCATAACTTAAAACATGAAACTTTGTGGCATACACACATAATCATAGAGAATCATTTCTTGTTAGTCAAGACTCATTTCCAAGACTATCTTAGTGGACAAAGTCCCTTTCTGAACTGAGTCACCCTCGTTTCAGCCCTGTTTCACTGAACCGGTATAACCTACCATTCCAGCCATGTCTATCTCATGAGATATAAAATCTTTACCCAATTCATTGGAGGGTGATATAGGTCCCACCCATCTCTTAATGATACCATTCTTATGTGTGCCACAAAATCATAAACCATACATCATGGCATAACCCATGTAATAAAAATGGGAATCTTAAACATTGTGACATCATAAAAAAATTCATATAAGACAAAAGAATTCATAAAAATAATTCCATGACAACATAATCAAATCAATTTAATAATAGGGGTAGAAACAGAACCCTATTTTATCTTAGATGGAAAATAATTTTGATAAAACACTTGAACTCCATTCTTGAGGAAAATATACTTTCAACTACAAAAACGTTTTTCCTTTCTTAACATATCATAAAATTCGATACTAAAATAATTTGATTAAAAATAAACTTGAAAACATGTAAAGGAATCTTCTTGGAAATAATGTTTTAAAAATCCATTCATGCCGTATAAGTTAAAAAAAACATTCTTCTCGTACTTTTGTTGGAAAAGTTAAAAAGTACCTCAACAAAAGATTCCTTTCATATCTTTTACTAAAAAATCATTGAAGGGTAATATTTGATATAAACTATTGTATAAGGATATAAATATTACATATTGAGGAAACATGGATGTGGATGATAAACTACACCCCAGTAAATACCAAATTATAAACAATCTCAGATAAAAATGAGATTGTGATATTTCCCTTACCTTAGGTCCGACTTGCTTTGTAAGTGTCCTAAACTCCGGTATAATGATTTAAATAATTTTATTGACTTATTCCAAAATCATATTCATTGTTATTATATCATATATGATCCACTTATGACTTTATATTACCCGTTCTTTTGTAAATTCATGTTAAAGTAGCGTTTTGGGTAAAATCGTCTCATTTGTCGTTCGTGTTTTTAACTTGTAATTATTCATATGATTACTTAGATCATGATTACTTATTTCCAGAATATAAAACATGATATATATTTATATTCAGAATATACATATATAATAAATCAGTAAATGGAAAGAAATACACCGTTCATGGAGACGGTAGTCCGTACGTACGCATGAACGCTATTTTCGTTTCCTTATTGAATTGAATGGAATTAAGTAGATGACATACATATAAATATAAATAATTCCAGTATCATTATTAGGTCATATATTTCATTAGTACTTATTATATATACTTTATAATCATTCATGAATGGTTAATCATTGAGAATGAATCTCATCGCGTCGTGGAGACGGTAGTCCGTACGTACGCACGAGCGAAGATATCATTTCCATAATTATTGAATTGAATTAGAGTGGATGATACAATATATCAGAATCAATATCACTTTATAATAGTCATATATGGTCATTATTTACACCATTATACTGATCCAAGTAAGGTGGTGGTGGAAAATAGATTTCACCACGGCGTGGAGACGGTATTCTGTACGTACGCACGCGCGGTGATTTCGTTTTCCGTAGGATGGATAGAAGGTGAATTAGGGTTGTTTCATATTTATAATAACATATCAGTATGTAATTAATACAGATGTTATTACTTTATCATGAAACAACTAAAGAAGAAGAAGTTGAAGAAGAAAGAAATTGAAAAGATCGGTAATGGATATTACCTCTTCTTTGGAACGCCTCTTTGAATCCTCCACTTAGGGAACTAAGATTAGTCTTTGAAGAAGACCAGGACCTCTAGGATTATTCTAGGGAAGTGGAGAGGAGAAAATGGCAGGGGTTGGCCGAGCTTGAGTGCTCAAATTGGTGTGAGGAGGAGGGGGAGGAGGTGCCCTTTTATAAGGGAGGAGAGGGGCACCTTAGGAATATATCAAAATATTATTTTATATTAAATTTAAAATCGCTTTATAATGGTTCAAAAGGGTCTTATTTCGAAGCTAAAGTGGGGATGGGTCTAAATCCTATCATCCAATAGGATTTAGACAAGTTTAGGGTATTATTTTAACCTTATCAATTAGATTTAACTCTAAGTTAAATAATTTAACTTTTACCGTGTCTTTTTGTTTTCTTTCACTATATGGTCAATACACTTACTATAACATGCCAAACGAACCCCAAATTGTTTATTATTAATATATATATCCTAATCTAAGTCATTTGGCCGAATCTTAGATTTTTAGGAATAAAATAACAATTAATAATATAATATTTGATTTAAAAACTATTTTGTGTCAATTTTGACACTATTTGATATATGATTTTTGTGAAAGTCATAACAGAATTATATGTTCAAACCAAGTTGATTAAATCAACAATAATATATCATAGTAACCTAGAAAATTAGTGTAATTCATAAAAAGTCTCAAATTACATTTATTTTGGTGTTTATAACATCAATTATGTCAATATTTCATTAATAAGATAATTACCGCATCATCATTGTGTCATAAATAAATTAAATTATTTAATCTATAAAAATTAAAAATAAAATACCATTATGTAGGAAATCGTTTTATATTTCTAATGAATATTTAAAATCTAATTTATATTATGTATAATGCTATATTAAAAATGTTTTACTAATTAAACTTTGATTTTAACTCTTTTAACTCTTCTTTGAATTAAATAATAATAAATGTCCTAATCTAATCCAAGTGGGCCTAAATGATAATATTTTACACTTAAGGTTGTTTTTGGTCGAGATACACTTGTCCAATAGAATTAGGACATGTGATAGTGTAATATTAATATCATTCTTACCCTTAATTACCCTATTTACTTTTAATCGTGGTAAATAAAAGTAAAAAGTTACTATTCACCAAAAATTATTTTCATCTAATTGAACCACATTTTACTTACTGACATCAACCGTGTCTCTCGGATTTTTGAAATTCCATTCACAGAAGCGGTAAAATTAATTTTAATGAAAAATTCAGTTTTTTAACTACCACTTAGTTGTTTCACTATTCATCAAAAATTGATGTTTTTCAGAACAATGCCAAAATTTCATCCTAAGCTATATTTCATATTCCGAATTCAAAAATGAATTCTATTTTACCAAATTCATAACATAGAAGTTTCATTAATTAATTTTATAATTAAATCCCGTTGTTAAAACAAATAGCGTGTTTTTAAGAAACAATATCTATCAAAAGATTGACACTTGATTATGTCTGGTTTAAATGTGAAATTACAACCAATGACCAACATTGTATTAAATTGTAAAAATATATTCTAAATATAATTTAAAACCACTCAAATTAATAATTTATCACTATTAATTATTTCGATTAAAAAATTTGTTTTTAATTATAATTTAGTAATTTTCACTATTCATCAGAATATGAAATTTATCTGAAAAGTACCAAAATTTCACCTTAGGCTAAATTCGATACTCCGAATCTAAAAATGAAGTCCATTTTGAGAGCTAAATTTTCTAAAATTTAAAAGGTTGTTATTACTATTCATAATGGCTAGTTTTAATAATATTTTAATAGCATATCGTTGTTTCATGAAACTCAGTATTGCGTACTACACACGCTATCGAGGAAGGTTGCGATTGCGTGTAATGCAAGGCAAGTCAAGTATGCGTGTTGTGCAAGCTCCTTTTGGTGTAGCGTACAACACAAGACATTAATAAAATTAAAAAGAATATTTTTCATAAAATCACGGGCTGTTACATTCTACCCCCCTTAAAATGAATTTCGCCCTCGAAATTCGTTGGGGTTATAAATGGTTTACTATTAGAAAGTTTCTTTAATAGAAACCCACATCGTAAAAAGGAATATAAAAACCAATCTTTAAAAACAAAAGTATGAAATGTAACGGTTACCCAAATAAACTAATCACTGGGTTTCCACATAGGTGAAAATATGGATATGGAAGAGAAATCTAACCATCATGTTCTGATGGAGAGTGGTAGAGAACATGGCTATGGAAAAGCCAGTAATCACAAATCCATAGATTTGTGATGATATAAGGTACCATCTGATTCATCAGGTATAAGATCACTAGGACAACATTTTTGGTTTTCAAGATCGTTTCCCTAAAGTTAAAGAATTAGAATAAATACTTACTTTATTTTTGTACAATCTCACTGTTGTTCGTGCCTTTAACAATTTCCACTTCATCTCTTAAATAAATGAAGTTGAATTTGTTATTCGTGAAGTGTTAGCAGATCATGTGATAGAATGACAGGTCATTCCATCTGTCTCAAAAGGTTAGCAAAATTATATACATAAGTTGATCTATAGTGAGATTAATCATATATGGTTCCTAAAATGGAATTTATACTTCATATATCATACTACTTAATATAATAAAACTACTTTCTACTAAATAGGGACTTCTTGTAGGCCAGTGGTAGGAGATAAAGGCCAGTCGCACTTCAGTTGTGGGTTCGATTCCCACATCCTTGTCAGACGCGATGGGCTGTCGCCCGTCCTGCAGGTTGTCCTTTTTCTAAAACTATATTACAATAAAATCCCATCAGTAATATCGAAAAAAGTTCTACCCTTAAACGATACTTACCATATGTCCAACATAATCCATTCCAATATTTAGTCTTATCTAAAATACTTCGGTCCAAATTCATTTATCCCCCGTATATATATATAGTTGGTCACATTCCAATCATGTGAATACCTTAATCATGTATTCTCTTGAAAAATGAATACCCATTGAACCATAGTGAAAACATGAATGCAGTTAAAAGTTAACACTTTCCACATACCAAAATCCTCCAAATTCTATATACTCAAACCATGATATCACTTAGTCCTTATATCAATCATGAGCTCATGAATACTGTTAAACATTTTGTTTTCTCGTTTTCCCTTTGTTATGCGCATATCATCTTATTTCCAAAAATATCTCAATTACTTTGAATACCACATTAGACCAATACATAAATATTCCAATATTCCATGATAAAATATTATTTTGTAATCCCATTACATAAACACTTAATCATTCCACCACATCGTTGTCATATTCAACATCACCAATAGTGATCGCATGTGACATCCCTTTGTCCTTTGCCTTCAGTGGTTGCTCATGTTGATCATCACTAACCCTTGGAATAGGGAATTTATTAGCATAATGCCCCATTTCCTTGCACTTGAAGCATTGAAGTGTTGGTGGTGCGTTCTCTGCATTGTTTGCTTTATTCACATCATTAGAAAACCTTTTTCTATTACTTTGACACTCAGCTGCTCGATGACCTTCTTTTCCACACTTAAAACATTTTCTAGTCCCTTTAAGACAATCTCCACCACGCTTCTTTCTACACTTTGTGCATAAGGAAACATTCATCTTCTTTTCACCATTATTATGAGATTTCTCCTTGAACTCCATCTTTCGTTTCTTATCAAAACCATGAGATGGATATGTAACACCAACTTCCATTTCTACCTTGATAGCACAATGCACAATTTCTTCATAGAAACTGAAGTCTCTTATAGCTAATTCCCTTAGAAGACTTGGTTTTAAGCCACTGAAAAATCGATCAACTTTACTTTCAGGTTGGATGATAATACCAGAAGCGTACCTTGCAAGTCTTGTAAAATTTTCTTCGTATATACCAACAGATTCATCATCCTTCTGCTTTAGCTCAAGAAATTCCTTTTCCATCTTTGTTCGAAGAATATGAGGGAAGTAATTACTGAAAAAACAAGGTCTTGAACTCGTCCCATTCCATGGACTCAATTTCATCTCTTTGCCTCGTATTCTTGATAAGATTCCACCATTGATCAGCTTCACCTTCCAAACGATATACTGCTAAGATGACTTTATCATGCTCATAACATTGATGAACTGAAAATATCTTTTCAGTGGTACTGATCCATTGTTCAGCAATAAGTGGATCGGAAGTCCCAATCAAAGAAGGTGGGCGTTGCCTCATGAAGGACTCAATAGAATACTGTTCCTTTCTCTGCTCATTTGGAAGTCCAGAATGATTCATAGCTTGTGTAAGGATAGCAATAAGATTTTGAACTCCATCTCCCATAACATTTGTTTGTTAAGGAGGACAATCATTGCATTGTCCATTTCATTGATCAACACGGTTCCTTCGGGTTCCAGCCATCGTCTAAAACCCAAAAAGAATAGCGTGAGAGGAAAAAATAATGCTAGGGAAAACAACATAATAAAGTTGGAGTACCTTCAATATCTAACATCTTAGGTTTAATTATATGATTGTTAGCGTAGTTCTAGTACTATAACCTATACGTATACTTAACCTTAGGGACATCCCTAGACATACCGTAGAAATATCTCTAGGACCTCACTAAAGTTCTCGCATCCTAGTTTCCAAAGGTTGACTAAACCTTTCCTCTGATACCAACTGTAGAGACCCTAATCCTGACGTACATGGACATTACATTACTTTTGCGGAATACTTAGTACATAACAAAAACACACACACAAGGATCGTAATAGTTTAGTGTCTTTGGAAACTCGGAACGTAATCTTCTAATCGTGGTGAACGATCTTCAATATCTCCCATAAAGATCTTCCATTTTTTTCTACCTAAAACCTTTCTTTATATCCCGGGGAAAAGAAAACATAAAAGGGTGAGATCAAATGATCAGTAAGGGTAAGGAAAAGAAAAATCAATCACATCATATTCATAAGAACATAACTTTTGGAAATCTTAACCTGCAAAAGAGATCTTAATTTCATATCATGGGATAAATCATAGTGGTGAAATGAAATCCCAATAAGCATAACATAAAACATGAAACTTTGTGGCATACACACATAATCATAGAGAATCATTTCTTGTTAGTCAAGACTCATTGCCAAGACTATCTTAGTGGACAAAGTCCCTTTCTGAACCGAGTCACCCTCGTTTCAGTCCTATTTCACTGAACCGGTATAACCTACCATTCCAGCCATGTCTATCTCATGAGATATAACATCTTTACCCAATTAATTGGAGGGAGATATAGGTCCCACCCATCTCTTAATGATACCATTCTTATGTGTGCCACAAAATCATAAACCATACATCATGGCATAACCCATGTAATAAAAATGGGAATCTTAAACATCGTGACATTATAAAACAATTCATATAAGAGAAAAGAATTCATAAAAATAATTCCATCACAACATAATCAAATCAATTTAATAATAGGGGTAGAAACAGAACCCTATTTTATCTTAGATGGAAAATAATTTTGATAAAACACTTCAACTCCATTCTTGAGGAAAATATCC
The DNA here is from genome assembly GCA_963277665.1 of Viscum album. Taxonomy (NCBI): domain Eukaryota; kingdom Viridiplantae; phylum Streptophyta; class Magnoliopsida; order Santalales; family Viscaceae; genus Viscum; species Viscum album. Next base: position 1,223,123,813 of record OY728127.1, on the reverse strand, counting down.
TTTCGACTTCAAAAACGTTTTTCCTTTCTTAACATGTCATAAAATTATAAACTAAAAGAATTTGATTAAAAATAAACACGAAAACTTTTAAAGGAAGCTTCTTGGAAATAATGTTTTAAAAATCCATTCATGCCGTATAAGTTAAAAAAACATTCTTCTCGTACTTTTGTTGGAAAAGTTAACTAGTACCTCAACAAAAGATTCCTTTCATATCTTTTACTAAAAACTCATTGAAGGGTAAACTTGGATATAAACTATTGTATAAGGATATAAATATTACATATTGAGGAAACATGGATGTGGATGATAAAATACACCCCAGTAAATACCAAAGTATAAACAATCTCGGATAAAAATGAGATTGTGATATTTCCCTTACCTTAGGTCCGACTTACTTTGTAAGTGTCCGAACCTCTTGTATAATGATTTAAATCATGTTATTGACTTATTCCAGAATCATATTCATTGTTATTATATCATATATGGTCCACTTAAGACTTTATATTACCCTTTCTTTTGTAAATTCATGTTAAAGTAGCGTTTTGGGTAAAATCGTCTCATTTGTCGTTCGTGTTTTTAACTTGAAATTATTCATATGATTACTTAGATCATGATTACTTAATTCCAGAATATAAAACATGATATATATATATATATATATTCAGAATATACATATATAATAAATTAGTAAATGGAATGAAATACATCGTTCATGGAGACGGTAGTCCGTACGTACGCATGAACGTTGTTTTCGTTTCCTTATTGAATTGAATGGAATTAAGCAGATGACATAAATATAAATATAAATAATTCCAGTATCATTATTAGGTAATATATTTCATTAGTACTTATTATATATACTTTATAATCATTCATGAATGGTTAATCATTGAGAATGAATCTCATCGCGTCGTGGAGACGGTAGTCCGTACGTACGCACGAGCGATGATATCATTTCCATAATTATTAAATTGAATTAGAGTGGATGATACAATATATCAGAATCAATATCACTTTATAATAGTCATATAGGGTCATTATTTACACCATTATACTGATCCAAGTAAGGTGGTGGTGGAAAATAGATTTCACCACGGCGTGGAGACGGTATTCCGTACGTACGCACGCACAGTGATTTAGTTTTCCGTAGGATAGATAGAAGGTGAATTAGGGTTGTTTCATATTTATAATAACATATCAGTATGTAAGTAATACTGATGTTATTACTTTATCATTAAACAACTAAAGAATAAGAAGTTGAAGAAGAAATAAATTGAAAAGATCGGTAATGGATATTACCTCTTCTTTGGAACGCCTCTTTGAATCCTCCACTTAGGGAACTGAGATTGGTCTTTGAAGAAGACCAGGACCTCTAGGATTATTCTAGGGAAGTGGAGAGGAGAAAATGGTAGGAGTTGGCCGAGCATGAGTGCTCAAATTGGTGTGAGGAGGAGGGGGAGGAGGTGCCCTTTTATAAGGGAGGAGAGGGGCACCTTAGGAATATCTCAAAATATTATTTTATATTAAAGTAAAAATCGGTTTATAATGGTTCCAAAGGGTCTTATTTCGAAGCTAAAGTGGGGATGGGTCTAAATCCTATCATCCAATAGGATTTAGACAAGTTTAGGGTATTATTTTAACCTTATCAATTAGATTTAACTCTAAGTTAAATAATTTAACTTTTACCGTGTCTTTTTGTTTTCTTTTACTATATGGTTAATACACTTACTATAACATGCCAAACGAACCCAAATTGTTTATTATTAATATATATATCCTTATCTAAGTCATTTGGCCGATGCTTAGATTTTGAGGAATAAAATAACAATTAATAATATAATATTTGCTTTAAAAACTATTTTGTGTCAATTTTGACACTATTTGATATATGATTTTTGTGAAAGTCATAACAGAATTATATGTTCTAACCAAGTTGATTAAATCAACACTAATATATCATAGTAACCTAGAAAATTATTGGAATTCATAAAAAGTCTCAAATTATATTTATTTTGGTGTTTATAACATCAATTATGTCAATATTTCATTAATAAGATAATTACCGCATCATCTTTGTGTCATAAATAAATTAAATTATTTGATCTCTAAAAATTACAAATAAAATACCATTATGTAGGAAATCGTTATATATTTCTAATGAATATTTACAATCTAATTTATATTATGTATAACCCTATATTAAAAATGTTTTAGTAAATAAACTTTGATTTTAACTCTTTTAACTCTTCTTTGAATTAAATAATAATAAATGTCCTAATATAATCCAAGTGGGCCTAAATGATAATATTTTACACTTAAGGTTGTTTTTGGTCGAGATACACTTGTCCAATAGAATTAGGACATGTTTTAGGGTAATATTAATATCGTTCTTACCCTTAATTACCCTATTTACTTTTAATCGTGGTAAATAAAAGTAAAAAGTTACTATTCACCAAAATTTATTTTCATCTCATTGAACCACTTTTTACTTACTGACATCAACCGTGTCTCTCAGATTTTTGAAATTCCATTCACAGAAGCGGTAAAATTAAGTTTTATGAAAAATTCAGTTTTTTAACTACCACTTAGTAGTTTCACTATTCATCAAAAATTGATGTTTTTCAGAACAATGCCAAAATTTCATCCTAAGCTATATTTCATATTCCGAATTCAAAAATGAAGTCTATTTTACCAAATTCATAACATATAAGTTTCATTAATTAATTTTATAATTAAATCCCGCTGTTAAAACAAATAGCGTGTTTTTAAGAAACAATATCTATCAAATGATTGACACTTGACTATGTCTGTTTTAAATGTGAAATTACAACCAATGACCAAAATTGTATTAAATTGTAAAAATATATTCTAAATATACTTTAAAACCACTCAAATTAATAATTTATCACTATTAATTATTTTTATTAAAAAAGTTGTTTTTAATTATAATTTAGTAATTTTCACTATTCATCAGAATATGAAAGTTATCCGAAAATTACCAAAATTTCACCTTAGGCTAAATTCGATACTCCGAATCCAAAAATGAAGTCCATTTTGAGAGCTAAATTTTCTAAAATTTAAAAAGTGGTTATTACTATTCATAACGGCTAGTTTTAATAATATTTTAATAGCATATCGTTGTTTCGTGAAACTCAGTATTGCGTACTACACACGCTATCAAGGAATGTTGAGATTGCGTGTAATGCAAGGCACGTGAAGGATGCGTGTTGTGAAAGCTCCTTTTGGTGTAGCGTACAACACAAGAAATTAATAAAATTAAAAAGAATATTTTTCATAAAATCTCGGGCTGTTACAGTTTTCTTATCCCAAATTTAATTTCTTGATGTATATTTCCTGTTAAACAAAATTATAAATGTGAAATTGTTTTTTTAATCCTCATTTAAATTTTATTTATCCTCATTTTCTAATTATTCGTGATATTTATTGGTTCATGGAAATCATATCCTTCAAGGGGGTTTGATTTAATAGTTTCTAATGTCTTAAAGGTTTTTTTTTCTAAAATTTAATATCATTAGACTTATTTCATAGTATATAACTTTCTTTCATTATAATTTTTTTAACAAATTCTCCTATAATATTTTGTATCATAATAATCTCATTATTCAGGATATTTAATATTTCATTTTAAATCATATCCTTTAAGGTGTTTGGATTCAAATTTTTCTAATATTGTAAGGGATTCATATATGAAATTTAATAAATTCACAAATATTTACTATTAAACAACATGTTTTAATAGTAATGGTGTATATAATTCCCCATTAGTAGTTTTTTATGATCATTTTATTATTCTTTCAATTAAATGTTTAATTTTAAATCATATCCTTCAAGGGGTTTTGATTCGAATGTTTCAAATGTCATATAAGTTTCGTTATCTCATTTTAAAATATAAGATACATGTTTCTTATTAAATACAATAAATTATCCTATATGATGTATTACCTTACCAATTTCATCCATATATAATGAATATATTTCATGTCATGATATTTTAATGTCGATCTCATGGAATTCAAATTATGTTATTTGACATTTATGTTACCATTACACCGAGAGTTTTTTTAACCAGACTCCATTTGTTGAGTTAAAATGTATCTTCTTAATATTCTTTCTTACATGATAAATTTCTTAAACTCTAACATTTTATTCCAAATAACATTGTCTTTCCCTATAGGGAAAATGATACATTTGATTCAAATCTTATTCCTCTATGAATTTCATCCTTATTAAAAGTATATCATCATTTATAATATTTTCCAACCTATTTGACGATAGTTTCTCTTAATTTAATATAATTTCCATTCGTTCCAATGTTATCCTTTTTTATTTTCAAACCCAATTATGTGTTATATAATTACACATTTATATTTACCTTCCCCACTTCTAAAAAATTAAAATTTTGTTACTATTTTATGATGTGTGTTTTCAATAGAGTTATTCACAATGTTAAATTTGTTTTACATTCCATCAAAATAAAATGTTTTATATTTCACTAAACATTTCATTTGAAATGAATAATGTATTTTCACGGATTTTTTATTTAAGTTTACATTAAAAAGTAATTTTTCCCATTTTTCTCACATCAACTTTTCAACAATAAAATTTTATTTCAATTAGTATCATCTACTTTTGTGCCAATTTTAATTTAAAAAAAAAACTATTATAGAGTTTCTAAAATTTACCAATTTATATATAAAGGATTTATTTCCGTTGAATTTTTTTCAAGAATAAACCTATAAGTATTATTAAAAAATATACATTTGGTGTGACTGAAGTTTGGTTATCAACCGTTTACATTCATGAGGTCAATTTAGTGATACCAAAAACATTTATCACAAAACCCATTTTATTTTAATTGGATATATACACTAAGATAAATAATAATTTTCAATGGGAAAATATGTATGTATGATTTATGGGGATTAATTTTACTATATAACCCTAAAATTCATTAGTCTAGAATTTGTATCTCTTGGAATAAGGATGTTAAGTATTTATGATTTTTTTTCAAAATAGGAAGCATTCACATTATTTTGTTCACAATAGGAAGCATGGACATTCATTTTGTTTATATCACGATGATTGGTTATTTGTTTCATAATGTTATATTTGTTATATGACAATTCTTGTTACAAATTTCATTTTATTCAATGTTTAAAAGTCTATCTGTATCTCTATTTCATAAGCCTAAGATTATTCTCTATGGATCATGTTTATCATATCATAATTTTGTTCTCCTTTTTAATGGTATACATTTATTAATTTTAGAATACATGCCCTTATATACCAATTTTTGGATAAATCTTATTGTTCATTTTTTATTTTAATATGAAACATTTCCTAGGCCTTTATTTCTTATCTTATTTATATGATCTAACAATTGATGACATATTAATATGTTTTAAATTACTAAGAGTTTAATCTCACCCCTTACTTATGTTTTCTTACTCGAGGTTAGAACAATATGTATAACATGATAGAAGTCCAGAATAGATTCTAGATTTCAATTATGAATAAATGTTTACATGTGTGGAAAAATAAATTTCTTTTGTATCTCGTCGTCAATGGAACAAAACCCAATGGTTAGGTAAGTTGTTGGATATTATTGTGAGATAAAATTCTAAAATGAAATTTGTTAATCCTTAGTTTTGTTCAGGTCACTTGATATCAATGTTAATTTGTAAATGTATGTGTTTTCTTTATTATAAAGAAGAGTCCAGGTTTGGATCTCCTCAATTGGAATCAAATGTGTGTTTAGTTATATTTGGAGAATATTTTAGCCATTTTTGGATTAGGATGAGAAAATGTTATTGAAAATCCTTGGGATAGACAAAAGTAAAATTATAATATACCGAAGTTGTAGTAAATTAAATATTTTGTGCATTAACTATCAATTAAATCCCGATATATATATTGCAAATTCAATGTGGATGTGACAAAAATTCATTTATTAATAACCATCCTAAATAGGACTATATTATAATGGAATCAATATTCATTATAGTGAAAGATGAGTGGTCCTAATTCTATACACCCAGAGAGACACTCCAAGGGGATATTATTTTGTTAATCACATTTTCCTTACTAACCAATATAAAATATTTTAATATATTGGAATTCAATTATGATTTAAGATAGAGAACCTAATATAAAAATTAACATAGGATATATATGTTAAACTTAAGGATTAATAGGTTGATCCTATTATATCATATTTGAATAGAAAGTATCATATATTAAAATTAATATTTTGTTGGTGAATATAACTTGATATTGAGTTTTTGTATTCATTGTCTATTTACTTTGATTTGATTGGAATTTATCCTTATATTTTTATTTATAGTTTTTGGTTGGCAACATGATCAATATAATTATGTTCTAATAGGTATTTACCCAATAAATCCTCAAGAAACATATATGAGATAAATAGTTTTATATTTTTACCAAAGAATGTGAGATGGATATCATAATAGATGATATATCATGAGTTTATTATCGATCTCTTAGCCTCCAATTTTTTTAATGATAACTAAAATTATGAGAATGTAATTTATTGATGTTCGGTGTGGGGTAGACTATAACACAATGATATTTTGGAATATATATATATATATATTCTAATATAAAAGTATTTTTGATAGCTTTATCCACACACAAAACAATATAAAATTGAGATATTGAATATTAAATGAATATTAATAAGAAAACATGTGATTAATAAAACCACTAGTAAATAGAAATACTATAATCAATTATAAATCATTAACAAATGAGATTAAGAATAATTAAGAAATTAGAAGGGAATAATTTAAATAAAAGAAGCTTTTTTATATAGGGTATTTTCATTTAGAAGATAAATTTAAATATTAAAAACATTTTATTCGATATAATTATTACCATTAAGGTATTACTAATTTCAGTATTACATTATTAATAATTTTCTAGTTTTTTCTAAAATAGTGGATGTTTAGGTGCGAAGTGAAAAACTTAATTATTTTATGTTGTTACTTCTTTGACGTTGTCATAATACAATAAGGACTTAAAATTGTTTGAAATTTTTTTCCTTAATAATATATATTTATAATGTAAAAAAATCATTTAAAAATAATTTTTTATACTTTTGAAACATATGTTTAACCTTTTTAATACTTATGAAATAATAAAAAAACCGTCTTTAATTACTTATATTAAAAATAAGATTTAATCACTCAAATAAAATATATCTAAAAAATGTAATACATATTTTCCATCAATATGGTGATATTATTTAATATGTTCAATTTCATTTTTAGGTTCAAAAGCGTGGTCACTAAGACACATATTAATTACCATTATAATGGTGAATGAGTTATTTTCAAAGAATTCTTTTTATAATGTTGTGATTTTATTTAATAATTTTAAAAAACCTATTTTATTTAATAAATTGATATTATATTTACCCATATATATAAAAAATTTATCAATAATTTAATTGCTAAAAAACGGTATACAAGAATAATAGAAAGTATTTGTAAAAATAATTTTTTTCAACAAAACATTTTCTCTATATAATATTTGATTTAATTGAAAATGTAATTTTCTATTTTTTTAGAAATTCATTATACAATATGGATCCTAGAGTACGCTCTAAAACATTAAATTTTAATTTTGATGGTAAGAAAATTTGTTTTAAAAAATATAAACTACAAAGGTGAAAACATGTTAGTGAACAAAATGAAAAATGTTAAAATCAAGTTGTAAAAAGATTGAAATATGTTTAAAACATGTGGGTAGAAGCATGGTGGAGGATTATTTAAACATTATATTATAAAAAAATCAATTATTTTATAATTTTAGATCTAGTAAACCTTTAATTGTGTAATTCTATTATTGAAAAATAATAATTACTTACAAAAATGCAATTTTTTTCACTGATAAAAGAGAAACACATACACCACATTATGTCACACCTATCCATTCATATTTAAAACTGAAATATTTAAATTTTTCTCTTAATATACACGTATATCATATTAAAATCTTTTAGTCTCAATTATTTATCCAAAAATAATTATTTCCATAGATATATTCAAGAAAACGTTCAAGTTTGCAATGAGAATAGAGTGAATTCCAGTAAAAAGGAAAACTAGATAACCATTTCCCATATCTAATTTAATTTATTAAGATAGATTTATTATTATATACCATGTATTTCTAGAAATAGTGTTTATACTACCCCTTTAACACTTTTTATCATGTTCCTCTAATCATATAATACACCCAAATCTTCATTTGAAATAATATCCTTCATGGGGTTTTGCTTCAAATGTTTCAAATGTCATAAGGGTTCCTTATCTCATATTTAATTTTTTGAGTAATAAATATAATTATAAAAAATGGTATATTTATAATGATGTATCTAATACCTATTAAATTTTTTTTTATCATTATACACTCAATATTCATGATATTGAATTTTTCATTTGTAATCATATTCTTCATGGGGTTTTAATTTGAATGTTTCTAAAATCATAGGGTTTTTTTCAATAATTTAATATCTATAGAGATATTTTTTAATATACCCCATTATTTAATTGTTTTTTTGTATCTAATTCCACATTAATATTCTTTATCATAATAATGTCATTATTCATGATATTTTATGTTTCATTTGAAATCATATCCTTCAAGAGGATTTGATTCGATATTTTTAATTTCTGAAGGGTTTATTAGTCCCATTTTAAAAAACATGAGACAATTTGTTATTTTTCACCATAACGTATCTTATATGGTGTATTAAATTCCCTATTATATTCATTTATAATGAATATAATTAATTTCAGGAAATTTTAATGTTCATTTCATGGTATCCCTTTTATGTCCTTTGATACTTACATTATCATTACCAAGAATGTTTTTGATAACTCAATTCACTTTGTTGAGCTAAAATGATTCTTCATGAAATTATTTAATCTAATATAGATTTATTAAACCATATGATTTTATTTCATGAAAAACTATCTTCTTAATTTAGGAAAAAAAAAACATTGGATTCAAATATTCCCCCTCAATATATTTCATCCCCATAAAAAGTGAATTATTTTTAGAATAATTCTCATTATCTTTAACAATAGTTTCTCCCCACTGTTCATATTTTTGTTTCCATTAAATTTTCCCCTTTATATTCGAAAAAATTATGTTTCAACTCATGTGGAATTATTAATTCCTTTTTCCTCTGTCAAAAAATTAGTTTTTACTACTTTTATGATCTGCGTTTTTATCAAAGGTATTTTAAAATATTAAAATAGTTTTTTATAAATTAAAAATCTACTGATTTTTTATTAAACTACACATTTATTTTGGTAAACCATATGAATAATTAAGCATAAATTATTGATGTTTATTTTTAAATTTAATGGTTTTTAATAGTTTCACTTTACTTTTACAAAAATGAATTTTGAATAGGATTTTAAACATTTTAAATTATTATAAGAATAAATTTTTTTTTCTAAAATCACTTTTTTTATTGTTCTTAGATTAAAATATTTATATCTAAAGGATATATTTCCCTTGAAATTATCTCCATGAATTACCATCTAAATGATCATAAAAATTACTATTTTGGGGTCATTTATCATTTTGTATCAACCATTTACATTCTTGAGGCAAATTTTGGTGATACCATAAGGCAATGTTAATTTTTTTGCATGAATTAAATATGATGTATAAAATGGGTACATTCAATTGGCCCACATATGTTAAAATTATAGATGAGTGGGGTCTTATATCACCCTTTAATGCGTTGATTAATGATTTTTATATCAATGAATAAGTATGTTATGTATGGATTTATTTTTCAAAACATAATGCCTACAAATTTTGTTTGTTCACAAAATGTAGCTTGTAAATTTTGATTTTTTTCACAACATGAAGCATGTGATTTTTATTTTTTCCATGTTTTATAAATTAGTAATTATACATTTTGTTCCAAATTTATGTATTATATGTTATTTTAATGTAATTGTTTATTTATGTATCATATTACAAAGAATATAATCAATGAATAATGTTTATTATCTCATGATTCGACAATATTTTTCCTTAGATTTTTTTTGTTAATTTTAGATTACACATCATTCTATATTGATTTAAGGAAAACTATTATTACTCCAATTTATTTTTAAAAATAAATTTCTTCCTTTACATGTTTTCTCACATGCTTATTATTTTACCCTTTATGGCATGTTGATATGTTTTCCATTACCAAGCATCTAAGTATACCCATTTATAATATTTAATTTACCTAGATTACATTTCTAAATACAACTTGATTAAAGACTATAAATAATTCATTAGTATTTTAATTATTGGGAGATATTTAAATTTCTTCTAAAAAAATTACTTATGCAGCAAGTCCACAAAGACACTGAACCAAAGGGTTCTCATAGATGTATGAGATTATTATGAGATATAATGGTAACGTGAAATTTATTAAAGTTTATTTTGGATAAAATCACTTGGTATAAATTTTAATTTTTACAATTATGTGATTTTATCACTGGACCTGGCAGTATGGGTCTGTGGAACCTCACATGTATGGGTGAACCTCACATACTTTAGCCTTATTATTCTTGAAAAAAGGGACTTTTTAAATTGTTCTTATCCTTTATTAATTAAATATTATTTCTCAAATATATTGTGAGAGAAGGAATTGTTCTTCATAGAAAACATATCTAAGATCCTTTAGTTAATCTACTCTATATTTACTTGTCCGAACCTAGTGTGAAAACAAGAGTAACTTCACAAATACATCAAGGATATCCATTATCAATATAGGAAATGATACCACAAAGTTCAAAATAGGGGCTATTGAAATAGATTTATCATGACTAGATGGGTCTTGTACCAATCTATATAAAAACATTAAAACAAATCATATTCATAAAAATTGTATCCCCCCATTTTTTCTTTCCAAAAACATCAATCGACACTCCCCCCTTTGTAAAACCCCTTGATATAACTAGAATACATATGTCAAGTGTGATTGGAATACCCTAACCTTAAATTCATTTTCGGGATATCCATATATTTAAACAAAAATAAAATTCATATTTATAATACCCACCCTTTATATTAATTCCACCTTATGTGATTCATGAACTTTCATCATCATTGTAGAAGGATTATTATATGACCTGAATCCTTAAATTTCTATCCACTAGTGAAAAACTCATCCACCTCCCCAAATTATTTTCCTTTAATTCCCTAAAAGTTAAAAAAATAAAATAAGTGGGATTAGGGAGTGGGTAACTTCACCTTTAACAATACCATGAAGGTTGAGAGATGTCGCTCAATTGGGATTTTCTATTCTTCCCAACTTTATCATTAGTGATATCCTTCAAGATTATTTTCTAAATTATCTTATCATTTATCTTTGTATAAAACATGGGTGACTCACTCATCTCAGTAGGATTATTTTGTGGGACCTCATTAATTGAATATTAACCAAAGGCACATTCATCCTTATTTTGAGTATCATTTCCTTAATATTCTCTCTTTAGTCCACGAAAGTATATAAAGAAGTTTTTCTCAGAATGGGAGGTAACCTTACATCTTTGACAAATATTTTCTTGAACATAAAGTCGTCCATTTTGTATTCTATCAAAAGAATAAATTTTTTCTTCTAACATCATTCTACTTTACATGGAACCATATTGTCCACAATTTGTGTTTCTTGTTTAATTCATAACAACCATAGAAACATCTTAGACATATCAAGTAGTTTCTAGAGCTTCAAATTTTTTCATTTTAAATTTATTTCTTATACTAACCAAACTATATCTTTTCTTCTCATATATTCACCCTCTATTCATAAAATTTTCTTTAAATTACATTTTATACCTATATTCATAATATTATTTTCTCTAAACATCCACAAAAACAATAATATCCCTTAAATGTTCATCTTTTTTTATTTTTAAATGTTTGTTGTGCTTCTAGTCCAGGCATCTTCCTTTATTTATAAAGAATCTTTCTTGGGGTTTTTTCGTTATTAACTAATATTTCAATCTCTAATTCATAAAAATTCCATTGAAAATCATTATTCAACTAGAAAATATCCATATTGGGTTTAAAAGTCTATAAAACTGAAAGAAATATATTCACTTCAACTTGGTAATTTTAAGAATCATTATACCATTTTTCTGGGGCTAGTTTTCTTAACAGCCATGTATTATTTACCCTAAATATCATCCACTCTCTTATAAAATTTTATTATAGTATTCAAAATGTTTTACATTTATGGATTTGATATTGAGCCTTATTTAGTTACTCCATATTTTTATTCATCTTTTCATTATGATATTCCAAAATATTTTATTATTTTACAATCTCCATTTTAAACAATTCAATATCTTCTATAAGATTATTTATTTCTTTATATTACCTTATTTTATGCTTATCAAACAATAATTTTTCATCACGAGATTTGTATTTTTATTTAGAAAGGAGTCCAATTCTGAGCTTAGTATATACATAATATATCCTTCTTGATCCTTTTCTCCACTGTTTGATACAAAGTTATTCATTTTATCTTTAGAAATCAAGGATATGATATTTTTAAATGGATTAAAATCTAAATTAGTTGAGGATAATGACTATCCACTCTCTTCATTACTCATTAAGTTCATCTTTTATTTTCTAAATTGTAGTAGTACTATAGCATGTATTGTTACAGTACTCTATCATGTAATGTTGCAGTTACTGTTCTGTACTGTAGAATCTGAAACTATTCAGATTGATCCACTGATTTGGGCTTGGAGTCCTTAAGCCCTTTGGCCCACCCAGGACATCGAGTTAGTAAGTCTTTCGGGCCACCTCATGGTGTTCGGGCCACCTCAAGGCCTTTTGGGCCACCTGATTTGCAGTTGCATAGACATATTCTATAAAGAACCACCCCAAAGAAGGATTCAAGAGTAGGGCTCATTCACTAGAGCATATTCTAAACAGATATGGAAGAATTAGAGGGTATGTCATTTTACATTGGTACCATGCATGTGAAACAACATATGGACATGCTATCCAAACAACCATGAAAAGGTGAATAACTGATCACGATGCAGATGTTGGGGAGGGGTGGTTTCATGTAGTCATAGTCTGTATGATTTCCTTGAGGACTATAGGTCCTATAATGTCTCCAAGAAAACATTCAATGTAATATATAAGCCTATGGTCCATGTAAGGGTTCCCCCTAATCCCTTGAAATGGGGGTTATCAAAAATCCTGAAAAAAATGAGGCCTTCCAGCTATTCATACTTCAGACCTTTATACATGCCTCTTCCTCTTCTAATGTTTTTTAAATTTTATCCATTATTATTTTTTAATCTCCATCCCCTTCATTTTTTAATTTTGAGTGTGGATCATGTTTAGGTTTGAGGACATTAATGGATTTAAATTACACTTATTCTTTATTTTACTTTTTATCTTAACATTGGATATTTTCACATATCATAATTTATATGAGAGTTTTAAAGATCACCTGGAGATATATTTATAATCTATTCTATGAAAAAATATTTGGATCAAATCTCTTGGCTAAATTTATCATCAGTTATTTTTTGAATGGATGAATCTTCCAAAGTATCAATGAACCCACTAATGCTAATATCTTTTTACTCAGGTAAAGTAGTCATAAATATCATTATCATCTATAAACCAAATATATTCATAATTTTATCTGTAAAAATTAATCATAGATTATTTGATTTGTTAATTTCCATAAACCTCATTTTCATGTTCTATCACTTCTCCTTGCCTATTCAATACTCTATAACCTTTATTTAGACCTTTTTTGATAGGGATAAAAAAGGGAATTAGTTAACTTCCCATATACATCTAGATTTATTTTTTCTATATAATTCATTTGGCCATATATTAACAGTGGTTTAAATCCCACGATAATAACATAACTTACCTCAAGGCCTTATGAAAGTAGATATGATGTTCTTAAGGGATTCCAACTACAAAATATATTTCCATCATGGAAAGGAACTCATCTAATATTGTTTAAAATAAAAATAATCAATATAAATATTTAACAAAGGTTGGATCATTAAAGGCAACCATTATCTTATTCCAAATATTAGTCCCAGATCTTTTAAGAACACTACGATAGGGAGGGGTATACTAGTAATCCCATTACATTTTATATTTTCTTCATTTTTCAAAATATTTTGTACATGGTTAATGAAAAATCACCCCTCTTATTTTCTATCAACCTTATGTGAATTTAAAAAATGTAAAAGGAAAATGATATAATGATTTATATTGTTTGTCCATGAAAGTCATTTTTTTCATGGTTTAAGTGATTCTTGATACTTGGTTTCTAAAATATAAATTAGTTGAATAAAATGGAAAGATATATCCTGAAAATATTTATTATAAATCTCATGAAATAACCAATACAAAATCATCCAAAATTTATGGTCTACATGTTTTTACAGTAGATGCCTCATATTCAGTTATTTAGAACAACATCCCACTAGTTAATTCTATCTATAAAAAATATTCTCCTTTCCACCTCATGGTGAGATATTCTTACTACCTCCCAATAGTTATCCATGGGTCCTCTATATTCCCCCTTGAGATGGTCTTCAAATATGTCATCTTTTTCTATAAACAATCATACTTAATCTTCTTCAACACCAAAATTATTTATTAATATAGGGTATTGGACGAATTTCTCATTGTAACTCATTATTATATAATTATATCATAGATTATAGTAATGTATTCATACATATCACGTTATTATAAGATTTAATATCGTATCATTCATGTTGGTTTTCTTATCCTATCTCTATGATGCACATTACCTCCTAAAAACTATCTGGTTCTCTAAAAATTATCACATTGTTTATTAATATTCTTTTAATGAGTCATATTATTATTATTGTAATGTCCAAATAATAATTTGATACACCTGGTGGATTAGTCTATTTCCATCATTAATTTCCTATTAAAAATGCTTCTTTTAAAATAATTTGAAATATCCATGTTTGTGGATTAAAGATTTTATACCACATGGACCTACTATTTATAGTGTGGAACCCTCATTATTATCTATGCCATGAATTATTACATTGAATAAATATGATACATTCCCATGGAAAAATATGTATGCTGACTGGGAAAGAATTATGCTAACTACTTCCAAGAAATACAGTCACAAATTCCCAGACTTATGGTCGACTAAAGACATATGCTCATGATGATTTATGATTAATCTTTTATAAGAGACATAATTCTTATGATCAACTTGTAAAGGCATAATTTCATGACTTTTCTATTTTCCATAAATATCAAACATATGAGATTAAATCTCTACTATAACTCCTTAAATCTCAATTAATCACATTTAGTTTGATGCTTTAACTCTTGACAACTAGGATCATGATCATATAGGGTGACCATTATCATTGATACATGATTACATACAATATAATTTTATTTATATTTTTATTGTTAATAATTTTTTTGGAAGAAATCTTAATTACATTTCCATAGGTCTTTCTCTTCAGAGATACATTTACTTGAATTTAATGATACCTTGTTTAAAGGTGTAATGACCATTTCATAACTAATATAATTATAAATTTACCCTTATATAGCTCTTTGATATTTGTGTTACCTTTACATGAAAGTTATATTATCCTGATGTAGCTTTTAAACATGGATTTTCCATTCTATATGTACTATAAATTATAATTTACAATTATGTATCTAGTAAAAATACCAATTTACCTTCACATATAAGGATTTTACCTATATTAAACATAACATAATGGATAAATTGTATCTAGAAACCATATGGCATGGAGTTATCACATTAAAAAAATCATTTATACGATCTGTGGATCGACCACATGAATAAACTCATGCATATAGCCAGTTGATCAACTATATAGAAAACTAATGCCAACACGTAGTTGATTTATTACTTGAGAAAATCATATTTACAATAAGAAACATTATTATTATATAGAATAAAATTATAGTCACACTAAATAATAATTTTTTCTTACTAATACTCAATTGATTGTTACATAACATATGTACCCAACATCACTTTATGTTTACATAGAAGGTGCTCCAAACCAACTGTCACTATTTCCTCCATATCCACCAATACGTTTATATAACTTCATTGAGTATCATAATATAAATAATCAAATTTAAAGGATAAATTGAATCAATCATACCATGTTCTAAAAGGATGAAGCACATCCAACCTTAATAATTAACTTTTTTATGTAGTATAGATGTAGTTCCACATCTCTAAAAAATATTTACACATTATCATTAGCCCTTTGGATTTTCTTATTGAGAACAAATAAAATCCATTCTTAGGTACCAAAATAATAATCTTTCATCACTAGTCAAAACCTAGTTGTATATAAGGATATATTCATAAGGTCCGATGGTGACTCGGGATTTGGGGTCTTTTGGGAAATTCTATTCCGTGAGTTGAAAATTTTTATTAGAGTGTTTTTTAATTTATTTTACTATTTAAGAACATATATGTTAGAGATATCAATTTGTTGGAGTTTAGATAGACCTCTGGATAGAGATTCATGGAAATGTATCATGTATGAAGTTTATGTTACTACGGTTATTGGATTTATATTCTTGGTTTTATCATTTAAACTTGTGATTTTTATTCAAGTAGGATTTTCTGATTTGAGAACATTATTTATGGTTTTACTATTATCATAGATTGTAATGTTTCATACATACAAGAACAATGCTTTACATATTAACTTCTATGACATTCATTTATTTATATGTGATTGATGATCTTGTAATGACATATAGTCCAAATGTTTAATGATTCAATAATTAAATATATATATTGTTTTCATATAGAAATTGTTTGTGGAATTATACTCATATGGACCACTATTTTGACTCATGAGATTGTTTTGATGGTACATCATGTGGATCTTATCATGGTTTGTCATCTGATGAAATAATATACCATCTCTGGGTGCATGGTATGTATAACAACCGTTGATAGGTAATTATATTTTGTTAATTCCAAGGTGATGGTTCAATATAGGAATTTTTTTGAGGATTCACATACCCATGAGTAGATAAATAATAGAATGTGGGATGACTTGGACTTTTTTGAATGTAAAGATATTTTATTGACCTTTGTGTCTTTGTTTTGTGTAAAAGGAATGATCGAATAGATGTCAATTCTTAATGGTATTAGGTATGGTTTTTGAAGGAATCATGTGATTGACATTGGAATTGGTGAAATTACTCAAGTTCATGAGAAAGGAAGAACTGAGAGTGATTTTGGGATTATATGTTAACATAAAATGGGTTCATGGATGGATTATTGGGCATGAGGGCCAATTTTGTGTGTGGCATGGCTCTTGGAAACATGGTTCTAGTTGTTTGACTTGGTAATATGGGAGTGTACAACCAATTTTTTTAGTGAAATATTTATGAGATTATGGGATTATGGTTTTGAAGAGATTTGAGGGAGTTCTATCTTTTTATGGATGGGACAACAATGAGAATTATGTATGATAGATGGCGTGTTGGTTCCCACCATGGAAATGATAATGTATTTTTTTCTTATTGTAATGAAATATTCCATTTCAAGGTTCATCTATCATGATTTTGGGGATGTGCAACTATCCATTTCTACATTTAGATGACCATTTCTCAGAGCACTATGAGGTCATGGAATTTTTAGTGTGGCTAATAAGGACAAAGTCTTTAATCATTTCATAATCTAGATTAATCAAATATGAATTCAAATTATTTAATTCCTAAAGTTCCTTTAGGTTTAGAGTTTTATAGAATTAGGTAATAACTCTTAAAAAAGTCCATAAATTTAAAAATGAACCCTTCAACCAATTAACCATTTTCCCACAATAATTTTTATAAATAATGATAATTTTAATTTCACAACAACTTTTCATGATTTTCAGCATGATTTATTCATTATTATTACTTTTCTTTATACCCTATAAAAATTAATTAAAAATATGGGATGAGGAAAACTAATTAGTAAGGTAAATAAAAAATAAAAATTCCATTTGTCTATTGAAAAACATGAAAACACATAAAATGTTTATCTTTATTTATTTTTTATTTCATTGTATAAAATAAATTATATCATCCTAAAAACAATATTATTCTAAAAGAAATCATTTTAAACAAAAAGAATTAATATAAAACCCCTTATAAACAATATAGAATAATATATTCATAAACTATGTTCACTAGTGTCCAAAATAACTAGATCCTAATTAAAAAAATAGTAGATACCTCCCATGTTAAATTCATCCTTATTGTATCTATTGATATGGTTCATTACCAAATTCATTAGAGAGTTATATCAGGATCAAACGTCATATACGACGTATTGGGATAACTAGTCATATAAGATATATCACTCTAACATGTCATCATATACATTCCTCACATTCCATTCCATTAATTAACCATTTATTCTTGCACATTTTTGTAATGAAACACTTGAAAAAAACTTTTGAACCTATATGAAAAGTTTCTATGGATATTGAAATACACTTTATATTTAAAAACCCATTGTTGAAAATAAAATACCCAAAACAAATAGAAGAACTGATTTTCATTGAAATAAAGAACGATTTTAAAGTAACAAAAAAATTTAAATAATAGTTTAGTGACATGAAAATACAACAATTTTTTATATGATAAAATAGAACATTACATTGAAATTTTTTATATAAAGTCAAAATATTCTTTATCAAATATGTAAAAAAATTTCTTTTTAAAGCATTTGATAGAAATTCAGAAGTGAAATAAAATTTTATTTAATATTTATTTATGTAAATATTAATACATACAAAATAATAATTTTATGAATACATACATGGAGAAAAAATAATTAGAATATAATTATATAAAACAATTAAAATTATGTTTAAAGTAAATTTTCCACTACCTTGTGTCTGATTGGTCACATATTTTACCTATCTTCCTAAATAAAAAATTTATCTTAACTATTTAATTAAATAATAACCTTATTAAAATTAATTATTCATTCTATTTAATTTAATACCATGTTATATTCATTTACAAAGTCAATTAAGATCATGTCAGACATTTTAATGATATTCAATACATATATCCATAATGAATTTTGTAGGATGATTATGGTCAAATGAATAATGATTAAATTATTTATAGAATTATAATTAAAATATGATTATCATTTTATTTATTATTTATAATTTCAAAACAAACCATGTAATGTTGTTATAAAAAATTAATTACTTTACAATCATCGGGATGATAGACTATCCACACACATGAGTAACATTTATGTTTTTGAATGAATGTTTTGGAAATAAGTTTATTATTTTTTGTTTACATAATGATATTTATATCATAAATATCATATTATTTCATTAAATATACCCACAAGATAAATAAATGTGTGGAGATGTTGAAAAATAAAATATATCAGTTCCTGAGAATGTAGTCTTCACATACACACAATTAATGTTTTTATTTTTCATTTGATTGTAAATAAAGAGGTATAATATATATTATAACACCTTATTATTCTAGAAGAATAACGTAGTATTCGATAGTGTGTAGATAACACCACACCAATGATAATTGAAAATATAAAAATTTATATAAATTCAATTACTTATATATCATGCATTACACAAAACACTATGTTTATCTTACTATACACCCATTATTAGTATTTTCGTGCATTTCATGAAGCACCAAGTTCAAATGAAACATAACATATTACTAAAATATTATAAATTTTTTATAAATATACCAATTCATTAAATTTGAAGGTATGAATTGTACTAACAAAATTATTAAAATTATGGTTACCAATTGATTAGGAATAAAATAAGAAACATTTAATTTTTTTTAAAAAAAATTGTATTTTTACTAAAATACAGTTTTATCATGATTTCCGAACATAATATGAAATTTATTTTTACCATATTTTTAAAATATATTTGTTAAAATGAAATTCATTTATTAAATATGAATATAAATATTATGTTATTGTTAATTTTTTTTATTTTTCATAAATTATTCATTTTTTATGTATTGGGAAAATAGTGAATTTTAATTAAAAAATACCCTTTCCTATAAATTAGTTTTAATGAGAAATTATATTTTAATTTGTTTTTTAAAAAAAATTAGTAAAATTATATATAATATATTCATATTTAAGAAATTTTAATCAACATCATATTAAATTTAGTTATGAAAACATTGAAAACATTTAATCTTTTTCTCATTCAATACCCTCTTTCCCATCATGTTTATGGGAGAAATTATAAATTAAAATTTGACAATTATGTGAATTGAATTTAAAAAAATTGAATCCTTATTTTGAGTTATAATAATTTATAATTTATAATATGGTGATATTATTTTTTTCCAAAATTATTAGTGAAAAATATTAAATTTAATTTTCATAGTTAAGGAAAAATGGATTTACTTGGGGATAAACAAAATAGATAGGAATTAAATTGACATATAAACTCTTATAAAATATAATTTATTGAAATAATTACCCATTATATATTATATTAACATTAATGGTCCTTTATTGGAGACTTGTGACATGATAAAATGTGGGTAGAATTCATTCCTTTCCGAAATTATATGTGTGCCACTGCCCTCACTTATAAAGGACACAACCACTCATCTACACTTCACACCTTAAAACATATTTAGTTCAGAAAATATGAATCTAAATAACTTTAAGAATTATATATACTCATCCTAATATACTTATTTTGGACATAAATCTATCCTATGATAACTTTTGGTGGAAACACAAGGAGTTTACCAAAAGAAGTTGTAACGTTCATGAACATGTGTTTTTTATTTTATTTCATTCTCCTCCTCCATAAATTCATATTTATACCTTCTAATATAGAAATATAATTATATAAAAAGTACTAATATGTTTTTATGAAAATGAAATTGACTAAAATAGTACCCACATCAATCAAATGAGTTAAGAAATCATCATTTGTGTCTACAATAGACTACCACCTTGTGAACCAATGTCATTATTTCTTTTATTATCACAAATAACGGTTGGGATTGATAATATATAAAAGGTATATAAATAATATTTATAAAATAATTATTCTTATGATGTCATTTTAGTATATTTAAATATTTTACTTTACATTCTATAGGAGTTATGATAATGTCACTCTTATGTATGATGGACTACCACCTCCCAAAGCAATGCGATTCATCTCTCACTAGTTACTTACATATAGTCTGATAAGAAAAATGTTAATTATTATATGTGATATACATGACACAATTATTATTATCATTTAATATTATGCATTATTAAAAGATAATATAAATAATTTTCTTTCCTCCGTTTTCACTCAATGAAAGTTGATAACATTGTTATTGTAAGTGTAGACTACCGCCTTTACGAAATGATGTAAATCTATTTTAATGACCACAACACATGAATGATACATATAAATACATTTAAATACATAACATGGTATAGATTATATTATGATATTTTTGATATATTAATATATTAACTACCTTCTTTATAGAATGATCATTAAAAATGGAAACGTTACGCGTATGTACAACCCACTATCTCCAAGAACTCAATGTTGATCATTTCTAAAAACCATCAGTGAGGATTGGTAATAATATAATATTTAATGTATAATTGAGATAATTATCTCATTATTTTTATCTATATATGATAGAACTACATAATATACGAAAGAATCGGATCTTTCATGGAAAAATATGTATGAGAAAACAAGGAAATTGATGACTAAAAATCAAAATAAAGAATGATTATTAAGTGAAGATTGATTAGAGATCATAAAATCATCATAAATGATGTTATAAATATTAATAAGGTTATTTAATAAGTTAATAACTTGCTTTAACATATAGTAAATAAGTTTATAGCACGTTAAAACAAAATTAAGGGTAAGGTATATGATTTCCTCTAAATTTTATTTCATTGAGGCATATTTTAATGTTATGAACCTAATTTATTTTATATGGGGTACACAATGACCATTTATATGTTATTTCATGATTAATTAGTAATTCAGGGTATTTTATGTTTAAAATTTTAATATTTCATCTAAAGGCATTTGAATTGAAAATTACCATGTGATATAGAATTTTATAACTTAATATCTTCTCATTAGGTTATATTACTTCTTCGTTCTCATTGATATTATAATATTATTTGAATAATGTATTTTGAATATATTATATTGTATTTAATTTTTTCTATGTTTATCTATGTTGATACATATAATACATTCATTTATTAATTCTCACATGAAAATTATGATCATTGTTGTCACGACCCCCTCCCACCAAAGATGCCCCTCCTGAGCTGGAAATGGTGAAAGGGAGATAATGACCCCCGAGTCCCGCCTCCAGTAGGCCCCGGGTTGGCAACTAGCACCAATGGTATGATTTTTCACAAATATGGGAGGCATTACCCTTTTTATTATTTTGGATCGGGAAATAGGACAAGTCAACCACCAAAAAGGGAAAAGAACAAGTGTATATAAATAAATCCAAACCAAGCCCACATGCATGTTTAAACAATTTTTATAACAAGGTACAAATACAAGGAAGTTCAAAAGTATAATGCCAAAGAAAACAAGAGAACAACAACTGCAACAACTCCAACTGCCCGACTAGTAGGGTCCCGCACGGCCCTGGTAGTCCTCCTGGAAACCTGAAAGTAAACGTAGGGAGAGCATACAAGTATACTCAGTAGGGAAACCTAAAGATCTCGTGCAAAAGTGGGGAGACACCCTAAGGTCCCGTGAGAAAACAGAAGAATCAGAAACTAACAAGGAAAAACTATCCACCCAGCCTCACTGGTCACACTCACCAAGTAACACAAACAAGTTTAGTATATATATAGAACAAAATTATTGGGTACCCCGCACCATTTCCCACTTAATTAGATGCTGCTCTTCCTAACGGCAAACGTCCTGACGCTACCACACTCTTCCCGCCCGCACACAACTAGGCCAAACTACGCATCCCGCCCGCACACACCTGGGCCTCACAACCACGCATCCCGCCCATACACACCTGGGCCTCACAACCACGCATCCCGCCCGTACACACCTGGGTCTCACAACCACTAACCCGCCTGCAGACACCTGGGCCTCATCCCGAAGGTTCTTGGGAACGGTAAGCCTGCCCGAAGAGTCTTGGGCTAAAGGTCGCCTCAAGCCATCACAGCCTCCGAGACCTACCCGAAGAGTCTTGGGCGTAAGGTCACCTCAAGCCATCATATCCTTTGGAAGAAGGAGCAGGAAGGAGCTAGTAACTAAGGGGGAACACCCTCTCCCATAAAATGGGAGTGTTCGGCACTAGGTTCTTGACATGGGTGTGGTGCGACAAAACACAAAGATACAATTATATATATACATATACCAAACACACAGCCCAACCTATGGCTTCTTAAAAAGAGGAACTGAGCATGTGCCTCGGCACTGCTACCACGAAGCATGCATCAACAACCAAACAATCATCCCCCAACCCCATTTTGGTTTTCATGTTTCATGCAATGGTTTAATCAAATTATTACTACTGGGAAACTATCATCCAGACAAAACCTTTCACAGACATATCCCTGCCATCCACAACCAAGGTTAGGTAAAACGCAAGCAACCACATGCCATTTCATTTACAAAAGATTATCACAACCATACAACATTCCATCATTCATTTTTTTCAAAGTTACACACATAAAACCCATTTCCACACACAAAACATTTCCGCATTTGAAAACACCTTTTTTACTTCAAAACACTTTTCATAATCAAAACACTTTTCATAAATAAAGTCATTTTCCACAACCAACCACTTCCCATTTCAACCCCATCGTTTACAAAACATTTCACACCTCCACGTTTCCACCATCAACCATTCCAATAAGATCACCACCCAAACGTCGCAGCCCCGCTGCTCACCCAAACCACAACAGCCCACAAAACACCCCCAACACATGCCACGTAACCAAGCCAACACCCACATGTTCATTATTCCATTTTGGTTCAACCGGGGTGATCACACAAGGGTTCTAGATTTTTATTTGAAAAGTCAACTTTACGTGATTAACCAATTTCCACATTTCATGAAGTTTCCATCAATAAGAAAATACAGAAGGAGAGGGCAACATTTAATTGTATAAGAAAAGGCCCCCAACGACTTTGATTTTCAGTAGGTAGAAGCTCATTCAATTCACAAATATAATATCACATGATATATAAAAAGTAAGGTAACAACAATCACTAACTTCCCAACCCCATTCATTAACCAGTTATTATCTTTATTTAAAGGTTCAACCATTTCTCATGAAAAAAAAGGATACCCGCCACACATGATACACAAATTAGAGAGACAAAGGTGAGATCCCTACCTCAAAAGGTCCCGATCACGTCGCATTCGACAACGTCCTTCGGTGTCCTCCGCCTTCGCCAAACCCGAAAAACGCCTCCTAGGATGGAAGCTGGAGAAGGAAGGCTGGAAGGAAAGGTGACAAGTCCGGGCTTAGAAGCTTCGTCTCGTCGCTACGATCCTGTGGCCGCTGACGGATCGTAATTCGGAGCTCGGACAAAGAAGTTAGAGGAAAGGCTTCTAGGTCATCAGGGAGCGTCGTTGTGCGGGGAAGAAGAGAGGTCCGTAAATAACATGTGCTCCTATCTTATATAGGCAATGAAAGGGTAAGACGGTATGCAACGTGTATTAATGAATACATGATGTGACCGTACGACTATTACACCATTTGACTGGTCAACACATGACACGTCATGTGGTTTCCATGCGTTTAATGATAATAATAACTTCAATTAATAATAGGTGTTTTATTGACATGGAACATGAACCATAATTTAATATCCAATATTAGACTTGAATCGATCATATTAATTATAGAATCACATCGCCACTGACAAAAAGTTAATCGGACGCCGCACGCGGGAGTTATGACGGGTCAAAGATTTAATAATAATATTAAATATATTAATTCACAAGCATTTCGGGTACCCGATCTGAAAACCCAAAAAAAGACATACAATATTGGACTCATAATTTTCGTCTCGTAGTCAGGGTCTCACTGCCACTGACGGTTCGTGAAACCGAGGTCGCGCGAAGAAGTTATGGTCGGAAAAGTGTTTTACCTACAAAAACATTAACATGATTATTATATTATTATTTTTAATTGATTTATTTATTTCATATCTTTAAACTCATTCCACGCATGGAACACTTCACACAAAAGCCGCAAATCAGTCTCCCTTTTATATTTATTTATTTATTTTCATTATTATCATATAATACCTCCCTCTCTCCAATCATCAATCTTTATTCCACAATTTTATCAAGCTCCACAAAAGTGGTGCCTTGCCTATACCCATGCCAATCACGCCCCACCTCCTTGATTGCCTTTCCTTTTTTTCTTTTATTATTTCTCAATTTTCTATTATATCATTTTCTCTCCAATCTAACTCTTCCATGTTATTATTAATAATAACACCCATCATTAATGTTCTAATTTAATCTCATTAAATTAGTTTACCATGGTTAGTCTCATATTAAATTAAAACCATTCCATTTAATTAAAACCATATCCATGACAAAACAAAATTAATATAACTAAATATTCAACCCCTTTTTAATACCTTTAATTTCATTAACCTCTCGCACATAGTTTTACGCCATAATTGTCATTTATTGTTTTTCAATAATAAAAACAATTCATCAACTTATTTTATTAACTCATCACCATTATTATTTTTAATAATGATAATATTTATGCTCATCGCATTGATCACGTTAAACAACCCCGTTGGATATCTGAATCTGACCATGCCACGTAAATGTCGCATAACGTCCATTAATTTAATTATTTAATTCTATTTATTTCTATTTCACACTGATTAAATTGAACCACTTTTATTAAATTAAAACCATTCATTTTAATAAACCTAACATATTTTTACGTTATCATCAGTATTAAAAATTATCATTATAACGCACGTCGTGTTGACCACATCGATTTCAACAAGGAATGGACCGGAGGTGTCCGGGCCATTACATCAGATACCTCTCAAAACATTCTCTTCCTCGAGAATTAAAAACCAACCCAGAAAAAAGAATGGATCCGAACAACCACCCCGCAAGATACCTCTCAGGGCTCTTGTCATAACAAGAAACAACCGACAACCCTAATTATATGAGTTAGGAATTCCTTCTCCCATACCGAGATATTATCCGCTTTAGGCGGCACTGAATCGCCTTCACGGGTTTAATCGCATCCACATCAATGCGTCTCGATTAGGAATTAGGTCTTCCGACTTCCATATATTAGGATTTTCCAAACTTACACTACCCCCAACACCATACACAACAACAATAAATTGCCCGAACACATGGCTTGAGGAATTCCTTCTCCCATGTCGAGATATTATCTGCTTTAGGCGGCACTGACTCTCCTGCACGGGTTTAATCGCATCCACATTAATGCGTCTCGATTAGGGATCAGGTCCTCCTCTCCCCACATGTAAGGACTCTTCACACACATTTAAAGGAAAGAGGGAAATAACATAGCATTATAGACTCATGGAAAACAAGGTCCAGGCCCAAAGCATGGGAAAGAATGAGGTTCAAAAAAGTATTGCGATGCTCTTGTATTTAAACAAAACATAAACAAGATCATTTAGGTAAAACCGAAAAAATCTCTCTTGATCTCTGACCATGCTAGGGTTTCCACTTCTGTTGCGTGCAACTGTCCACATCCCACTCCTCTGCCTCTCTATTGACGTCCATGTTTCATAGTTTTATGGTAAACAAAGAATGCCTAAGCCTAAGTAGCAAGGAAATTTCTCAAGGTTTCATTTTATCACTTTATTTTAAATTTCTTTCCCAGAACACCCAAATCAAGTAAAACACAAATATTATGATGCATGTACCTTCCCTAGGGTCTCTACCCTACAATCAATATAGTCTCACTTGGTCGTTCGGTAGGCTCAGAGTCCATGCATCGGATCACGGGGGGCCCTAAAATCCCATGTCCTAGCCGGTCTTCCCTGGCCTATGTCACGCACCAAGATTAACGAACACTATTGCCCTACCATCCCATGCAATCCTCACTGTGACTAACTCCAGACTTCATCCTATCTCTCAACCATCAGCCTTTGATACCATTCTGTCACGACCCCCTCCCACCAAAGATGCCCCTCCTGAGATGGCAATGGTGAAAGGGAGATAATGACCCCCGAGTCCCGCCTCCAGTAGGCCCCGGGTTGGCGACTAGCACCAAGGGTATGAGTTTTCACAAATATGGGAGGCATTACCCTTTTTATTATTTTGTATCGGGAAATAGGACAAGTCAACCACCAAAAAGGGAAAAGAACAAGTGTATATAAATAAACCCAAACCAAGCCCCCATGCATGTTTAAAAAAATTTTATAACAAGGTACAAGTACAAGGAAGCTCAAAAGTACAATGCCAAAGAAAACAAGAGAACAACAACTACAACAACTCCAACTTCCCGACTAGTAGGGTCCTGCACGTCCCTGGTAGTCCTCCTAGAAACCTGAAAGTAAACGTAGGGTGAGCATACAAGTATACTCAGTAGGGAAACCTAAAGCTCTCGTGCACAAGTGGGGAGACACCCTAAGGTCCCGTGAGAAAACAGAAGAACCAGAAACTAACAAGGAAAAACTATCCACCCAGCCTCACTGGTCACACTCACCAAGTAACACAAACAAGTTTAGTATATATATAGAACAAAAGTATTGGGTACCCCTCACCATTTCCCACATAATTAGATGCTGCTCTTCCTAACGGCAAACATCCTGACGCTACCACACTCTTCCAGCCCGCACACACCTGGGCCAAACCACGCATCCCGCCCGCACACACCTGGGCCTCACAACCACGCATCTCGCCCCCACACACCTGGGCCTCACAACCACGCATCTTGCCCGCACACACCTGGGCCTCACAACCACTAACCCGCCCGCAGACACCTGGGCCTCATCCCGAAGGTTCTTGGGAACGGTAAGCCTGCCCGAAGAGTCTTGGGCTAAAGGTCGCCTCAAGACATCACAGCCTTCGAGACCTACCCGAAGAGTCTTGGGTGTAAGGTCACCTCAATCCATCATAGCCTATGGAAGAAGGAGCAATAAAGAGCTAGTAACTAAGGGGGAACACCCTCTCCCATAAAATGGGAGTGTTCGGCACTAGGTGCTTGACATGGGTGTGGTGCGACAAAACACAAAGATACAATTATATATATACATATACCAAACACACAGCCCAACCTATGGCTTCTTAAAAAGAGGAACTGAGCATGTGCCTCGGCACTGCTACCACGAAGCATGCATCAACAACCAAACAATCATCCCCCAACCCCATTTAGGTTTTCATGTTTCATGCAATGGTTTAATCAAATTATTACTACTGGGAAACTATCATCCAGACAAAACCTTTCACAAACATATCCCTACCATCCACAACCAAGGTTAGGTAAAACGCAAGCAACCACATCCCATTTAATTTACAAAAGATTATCACAACCATACAACCTTCCATCATTCATTTATTTCAAAGTTCCACACATAAAACCCTTTCCACACACAAAACATTTCCGCATTTGAAAACACATTTTTACTTCAAAAGACTTTTCATAATAAAAACACTTTTCATAAATAAAGGCATTTTCCATAACCAACCACTTCCCATTTCAACCCCATCGTTTACAAAACATTTCACACCTCCACGTTTCCACCATCAACCATTCCAATAAGATCACCACCCAAACATCGTAGCCCCGCTGCTCACCCAAACCACAACAGCCCACAAAACACCCCCAACACATGCCACGTAACCAAGACAACAACCACATGTTCATTATTCCATTTTGGTTCAACCGGGGTGATCACACAAGGGTTCTAGATTTTCATTTAAAAAGTCAACTTTACGTGATTAACCAATTTCCACATTTCATGAAGTTTCCATCCATAAGAAAATACATAAGGAGAGGGCAACATTTAATTGCGTAAGCAAAGGCCCCCAACAACTGTGATTTTCAGTAGGTAGAAGCTCATTCAATTCACAAATATAATATCACAGGATATATAAAAAGTAAGGTAACAACAATCACTAACTTCCCAACCGCATTCTTTAACCAGTTATTATCTTTATTTAAAGGTTCAACCATTTTTCATGAAAAAAAAGGATACCCGCCACACATGCTACACAAATTAGAGAGACAAAGGTGAGATCCCTACCTCAAAAGGTCCCGATCACGTCGCATCCGACGGCATCCTTCGGTGTCCGCCTTCGCCAAACCCGAAAAACGCCTCCTAGGATGGAATCTGGAGAAGGAAGGCCGGAAGGAAAGGTGACAAGTCCGGGCTTAGAAACTTCGTATCGTCGCTACGATCCTGTGGCCGCTGACGTATCGTAATTCGGAGCTCGGATAAAGAAGTTAGAGGAAAGGCTTCTAGGTCATCAGGGAGCGTCGTTGTGCGGAGAAGAAGAGAGGTCCGTAAATAACATCTGCTCCTCTCTTATATAGGAAATGAAAGGGTAAAACGGTATGCAATGTGTATTAATGAATACATGATGTGACCGTACGACTATTACACCATTTGACTGGTCAACACACGACACGTCATGCAGTTTCCATGCATTTAATGATAATAATAACTTCAATTAATAATAGGTGTTTTATTGACATGGAACATGAACCATAATTTAATATCCAAAATTAGACTTGAATCGATCATATTAATTATAGAATCACATCGCCACTGACGAGAAGCCAATCGGACGCCGCACGCGGGAGTTATGACGGGTCAAAGATTTAATAATAATATTAAATCTATTAATTCACAAGCATTTCGGGTACCCGATCTGAAAACCCAAAAAAGACATACAATATTGGACTCATAATTTTCGTCTCGTAGTCGGGGTCGCACTGCCACTGACGGTTCATGAAACCGACGTCGCACGAAGAAGTTATGGTCGGAAAAGTGTTTTACCTACAAAAACATTAACATGATTATTATATTATTATTTTTAACTGATTTATTTATTTCATATCTTTAAACTCATTCCACGCATGGAACACTTCACACACAAGCCGCAAATCACTCTCCCTTTTATATTTATTTATTTATTTTCACTATTATCATATAATACCTCCCTCTCTCCAATCTTCAATCTTTATTCCACAATTTTATCAAGCTCCACAAAAGTGGCGCCTTGCCTATACCCATGCCAATCACGCCCCACCTCCTTGATTGCCTTTCCTTTTTTTCTTTTATTATTTCTCAATTTTCTATTATATCATTTTCTCTCCAATCTAGCTCTTCCATGTTATTATTAATAATAACACCCATCATTAATGTTCTAATTTAATCTCATTAAATTAGTTTACCATGGTTATTCTCATATTAAATTAAAACCATTCCATTTAATTAAAACCATATCCACGACAAAACAAAATTAATATAACTAAATATTCAACCCCTTTTTTATACCTTTAATTTCATTAACCTCTCGCACATAGTTTTACGCCATCATTGTCATTTATTGTTTTTCAATAATAAAAACAATTCATCAACTTATTTTATTAACTCATCACCATTATTATTTTTAATAATGATAATATTTATGCTCATCGCATTGACCACGTTAAACAACCCCGTTGGATATCTGAATCTGACCATGCCACGTAAATGTCGCATAACATCCATTTATTTAATTATTTAATTCTATTTATTTCTATTTCACACTGATTAAATTGAACCACTTTTATTAAATTAAAACCATTCATTTTAATAAACCTAACATATTTTTACATTATCATCAGTATTAAAAATTATCATTATAACGCACGTCGTGTTGACCACATCGATTTCAACAAGGAATGGACCGGAGGGGTCCGGGCCATTACAATTGTAATGGTTTATTTCACAATCTCATTTTAATCGAGATTATTTATTCATGATTTTTAGTTGAAGGAAATTATTTGATAATATTATAATATTTTTTTTAATTTTAATCTAATTTATTATTTTATTATATTCTTATGTAATATTATCATTTCCCTACTCTTTGGTGCTTAAAATAATATGAAAAATGTTTTAAGAAAACCTTGCTTCATTTTTCTCTTCGGTCAGAAATCCATTTTACTATAATACCATGTTTTCTAAAAATTAATATATATTTTTTAGAAAAATATCGAATTTACTTATTAAATAAAAATTTACCCAATTTTAGTTTTTAATTTTTTTTGAAAGGAATTTCATGTAGTTTTCTCAACAAGGTACTATTCTACACTTTTTATGGTGCAAAAGGAATGTTCTTTTTAACTGGTATGAAATGTACAAGTTACCCACCATAATGAACATCATTTATTTTAACCATTAATTTCAAGATTATGTGGATAATTTTAATGAATTTATTTCTAAATATATGGGAAATTAAAATTTTTTTAAAAAAATTATTTTCAATGGGAAGGATATTCAAAATGTTTTATGTTTTGAAAAGTATTTTTCAAAAGGAAATGGGTATAATCTTCATGAATATTTTTAAAGATGTTTTTTGGGTATTTCTATTCACCAATGATAGAAACACTTCCTTTTACATATACCATGCAAGGGATATGTTGTATTGATACCATTGGTATTCTTCCTCTAGATGGTTTATGATTATTTAGACTAAGGATAACATTGGGATTCACATACATGATTCATTTTCATAGTAAATATAATTCTCTTGAAATGTTCATCATCCATTGACAATTGGAAATTAAATTTCCACTAAATATTTATTATTTATAATGGACTTATTTATTTATTAAATTATATATCATTTCTTCATACACAATTCTATATTTAAAGGCAATTTTTTATCCAAGTACATATTGTTAAATCTACATTATTTACTCAGTATGGATATTTGATGACATGGAACATTGTTAATGAATTAAATTGAGGATTTGATATATGAGTAATTATTTAGATACTAATGAAATGGTTGGGACCTAATTATAGATAGCCTCTTTGAGCATCCGTAGTCTCATGGGGTGAATCTATTCGACAACTATAGTTAAATGGGTTTCTACCCATCAATTTTAAACTATCTGTATGATAGATCATGATGGAAGAGGTATCATTTTCATGGGAATCATGACTTCTTATAAATAAGTGTTTACTTAATTAATAATTCATTTATTTTTATCCATGATATTTTCACTATGATATTGTCTCTCAATGTATTTCATTCTCTGTTTTTTGATTAGATGAAATATATTCTCAGTTATTTACCTTTTCATATTGAGTATGAATTATATAGTTATCTGATTCATGTTTTTGATTAAATGGATATTTTTTATGTTATTTAACATTCCATAATGATTATTCTTGGAAAGGGTAGGAATATTTATAATCTGACTCTCCTGTCATTGCTAATATTTGTCGTGCTTCCTCGAAGTTTGTTATGGATAATGATGGATTTCATCTTGTCTCTTACAAGAAGAAAGAGTCCCCTGTTGTCACTCTAGTGGTGGTAGATAAATCAATTACAGATATCAATATTACTTGATCTAATCAAATTATTGATGGTGTTACTTTGGATCCGGCTTAAGCAATGGAGGTTGAAGAGA
This sequence comes from Viscum album, assembly GCA_963277665.1. Classification (NCBI taxonomy): domain Eukaryota; kingdom Viridiplantae; phylum Streptophyta; class Magnoliopsida; order Santalales; family Viscaceae; genus Viscum; species Viscum album. The sequence goes on along the minus strand of OY728127.1, from coordinate 1,223,091,046 downwards.
TCATGATGCTAGTGACAAGAGATGCCTCCTCTGACAATTGTAAAAAACAAAAAAAAATAGATCTTATTTTGAAAGCAATGATAATGAGACACTTTATGAAATTCTTCAATATATTCCTTCAAGTAGAGGGAGATCGAGAGGTCGAGGCAGAGGTCATGGATGGGACGCCATGTATGAAATTCAAGAAGAAGAAAATAGGTTAACAACATGACAGTTGTTAAAGATTAATAAGTTATTTTTTCTTTGGGTTTTTTGATGTCTTCCAATTCTCTTTTCAGCTACTTTCTTTTAATTCATTCAATAGAGGATGGCCAAAACTTCATATATCTTAAAATTTTTGATTATTCTAATATAATTATTTAAATCAATTTTTTTTCAATTATTTACCTATACATGTTGATTTTGTACATTAATTCCTGAAAGAATCCACTGTACTTAACCATTAACAAGAATATTAGCTCACCCTCAGTTTTATTCCTTTCACAGTAACCTAGGAAGTCTAATATGACTGATATTAAATGATATTATAGAGATAATAATCATATTGTTGGAAAAAATATATTAATTTTTTTCAAATGCAATACGAGAATCATCTATGTATCTTGTTTCCTAAGAATAATAAACTATCCAGTCTGATAGGATGTCATTCCATTTATATTATGCCACTATAATAAATCATACTCTAGATCTCGGATATTGTGGTTAGGGATTCTATAGTTATTAGAAGAGGGAGGTATTTTAGTTACCATGTGATCATGACTTATGAAAATATAGAATAGGGATCATAACTCTATGATTGAATTTGATGATAATTATATAAGAATATCCTAAATTTTTGGTAAGGATGATATTATATGGGTTTTCATAAAAATAAATCTCTATATGGATACAAAACTGTATATTATTCTAGCACATAGGCATATATATGTAATAACTCTGAAAATGGTGTATTGGTCTTGACCTGATCATCTCATAGTATATAACAAAATTCCTTAATGCGCACCTATTTTGACACTCTAGGGGGATATATTTAAAATAATTCCCATTTTATTTAAAAACCATTATGAATTAATTTTATAGATAATGACAATGAATGACCTAGGCTAATCCCAAGGTCCCTTATATTGAAAAAAAATGTCTCTCCAAGGAATATAAAAATGTTTTATTTTTGAAAAATATGGTTATAAATAGAAGAATTTGTGAGGAAAAATGAATAGTGTGATGGATAGATACAATTATATTCATTGGGAATCATATATAGTTTGTTTTCATAAATGAAGAGATCATAAGAACTATCCTAGTCAATGATATATTTTAAAATTTAACCCCTAGACTATGAAATGGAATATGTTGAAAAAAATGGATGAATTATTTATGTATTGGGAAACAAAAATTAAATTGTAAAGGTATTTTACCAACTATATTTTAATTATAATAATTAGGAAACATTTATGGAATGTATAATTTTTCTTATCAAAGGCATATTCTTTAAATTAAGTATTATGGATTCCATCATGTGTTTTGAGTTTAAGATTAATCATATGTTATGTTTCATAAACACATCTTCATATGTTTTATGCGATGGGAGTCTACTAATATTATGGAAATGTTAGAGTCATTTATGGAATTTTTATGTTTTAATAGAAATGATTTTTTTTTGAGAAATAATGCCTTTTCATTTTATAGAAAAATGTTTAACAATAAAAATAACCTTTAGGATTAATATGATCATTAATGACCTTATAATATTATTCAAATAATATTTTTAGACTCAATAGAAAAAAATTATATTACCAACCATAATAAAATGCTATTTAATGATTAATTTTACTTGTAGGATATACATAATATTTTTTAGGAATTTTATAGTAATTATATTAATATGGTTTTATAAAACAGATTGCTCACATGTTATGTGACAAACAGAAACATCTGGAAAGGTTGTGGGGAATAAACCCATCACATAACGATGATAAGGGTTTGACACCTCTTATGTGATGTCCTGGTTAATATTTCATTGTATTTAGTTAAATTATTTGAAAAGTAAATAGTATTGAAGTACAAGTGGTGTTATCTTAGTGTTGTAGATATTAATTTATTATATTGAATAAATTGTGATAGAAAAATAGGTTTTGGAAAATATTTAGAGAGAGAAAAATAGTGTTCCACTCATTTATGGGTCACACGATCAACTAAATGTGAGTTTTAGGGTTTCAGGCATAAAAAATTTATTTTCCTATTCTTGTTTCTTAGAGTAAATGGTTAAATTATAAATTTATTGATTCACAACCAAAGGATGAAATTTATCTTATAAAATAGAAACATATCATGTAGTTATATTTCCTTGTACTCTTATACAATAGTATACTCTCTCAACTCTATAAAAAATACATGAAAAAATGTTACCATAATATCTTCATAACCAATGAATTAAATACCCCATTAAATAATAATAGATATATGGTTTTGAGTCCATTAATAGACCATTTACAACCATTCATTTTATAATTGACCACAATCTGTCTCTAAATATATTTACACTTCTTTGAATGCCCATATGATCAAATATGACTAATATTCTCCTACTTATAAACCAAGTAACATGATATTCATTATGAACATTGTACTTCCCTTTCTCACTTATTAAGAAATTATTTTATTAAAACTATTTTTGATGTGATCCTTCACCAAAATAATTTTCATATATTATACCCTTGATCACCAAGATAAAGATTAAATTATGAGGACACAATTTATATAATTTTGGGAGAATGTAACACATAATAAATCAAAAATAACAACATAGAATTTCGTAGCATGTTTGACACATAAGAATAAGATTTGAAGAAAAAAACTCCTCGAGACATTATAATATATTTATTTTCTAATAAATTCTATATCTTCAATAGTTTTCCATACACAAAACACTGATTTATCTTTCCTTTCTCACAACATTGTGTTTAGCTTGTGTTTGATGCAACATCAAGATTAAACAAAATGTGATATATTTTTAAAATATTATTATATAATATGATATGTATACATAGTTGTTAAATTTTATGGTATCAATTTTACTAAATAAATTCGGAAAATTATGATTACATATAGATTAGGAATAAAACAATAATCATTTAGAAGAAAATTAAATGTTCTCTAAAAAATTATATTTTTTTCTAACAGACATTGTAGTCATGATTTGTGATCATAATTTAAAATAGATTTAAAACAAATATAGAAAATAATTTCATTAAAATTAAATTATTATATAAAAAAATACTATTAAAATTATATTATTGTGAACTTTTTTTATTTTTCTGAAATGTTTCATTTTTTCATGAATAGTGAAAAAATCTAAATTTTAACTGAAAAATACATTTTTGTTTTAATTATGGATAATGATAAATTATATTTTTAATTTATTTTAATGTAAAATTAATTCAATTATAATTTTTTTTAAAAATTTAGGTAATTGGAATCATTATCATATTGTATATTGATATGAAATAATTATAAAATATTGATCATTTTATCTTTAAAATCCCTCTTTCTATTCACATCTATGGAAGTAATTTTAGTTTAAAATTCCTAAATAATATGAATTGAACATGAAAAAATGGTTGAAATATTTTAAATCATCATAATTTATAATTTTTAAAAATTTCAAATTAATTTTTATCAAAATGATTAGTGAAAACAGTAAAAATTAACAACAACTGTTAAGTAGAAACAAGGATTTATCTAGGGGTAAATATAAATAGGTAAGGGTTAAATTGAACTATAATATTTTATAAAATATATTTTAGGGAATTATTTTGAACGTATACCATCTAATGCTAACAATGGTCCATTTATTAGAGCCTTGTAACCTGAAATAATGTAGTTGGAATTCAATCCTTTCAAAAATTTAAATTATGCAACTGACCTCCCATATAAAAGACCACACATATAATCTCTTATTCACACCCTAAAACCTCTTTGGTTTGGTGAAGATATATCCATATCACTTATAAACAACCATATAATCATCCTATAAGCCTTAGTTTGTATATAAATCTAATATATAGTTTTTTTTGGTGTAAGTCAAAAGATTTTAACCAAAGAAGAGGTATTGTTTTTCAACGAGCATTTTTATTTTATTTATTACACAATATACCAAATTTCTTAGTGAAACATGCTGATATAATAACAAAAGTATCCTTTGAATACTTATATGTATTTATGATAAGAGTGTGACATAATTTTTGGATCGTAATAATTTTTAATGAAGGCTATACTTATATGAGTGGAGTGAATTGTAGTGAAAAATGTTACATTAATAAAAAAAGAAAACATATTGAAGTAAATAAACAAACACAGTATTCATCCAATGATCATAGTAAGTGAATTAGAATTAGGGTTTATTTGATTACGTCAATATATAGTTTTATCAAAATTATAATTAAATGATAAAACAAATATTATATAATTATAACTATGAAGATTTACATTCTATTATATTCAAAATAGACTAATGAATTATAAAAATAAGAAATAAAATAAATTAGGAAAATTTTAAATGAATTACAAGATATAATAAAAATAATAAACAGCTTTATCCTTAATATTAAATGTATTAAGAAACCGTGATCCTATTTTTCACTAGTTTTATACTTACTTCGAAGTCTGTATTTTTATACCCAAAAAGTACTTGATACAATGATCAAAATATGATCTGTTATCCATTCCTTAGAATCCCTCAATGCAATGAGGAGAACTATCTTCCAAGACATATAATATCTCAATACAATGTATTGTATTGACCATCTTTTTTCCACATAATCCCTCAATTGTAACATTGATCAGACATGTGATTACAAAACAAAATTTGTTCTTAAGTAAACTGACCTAAAAAGGATTCCATAGAACTAAAAGTATCTAGAGTATTACAAATACTTGGGAATGTGTTGTTCATAAAATAAATATTTCATAATATTGAGTTGTGAATGTGATTATATCTCAACTATTTAAATGAGCATATATTTATAGGTGAATCTCTAATGGTCATATTTCTGAGTTAGTTACAACTATCTCAGACAACTGACTCTTTGAATACTCATAATATTTTGGAATAACTAAATGCCAGATGTAGTATTTTTGAACCATTAGAATTCTAAAAGTATTCCTTATAAAAGGAACACTTCTTAAATACTATAATTATAAACATTAGTTAGTCCAACAATATAAATTATCAATTTTCAATATGGTATTCCTTATGAGGATTAGCCTAATATATTGGTAGTAGAATTAGTCTGGTGGTCCTGAATTTTGTCATTATGATGTACAAGAAAAATTCTAATAATAGGTATAAATAAAGGTACATCCGAGTAATTGGAAACATACATAAACACATTATCATATTGAAGAATTATAATCTTATATTTTTAATACATTTTAAAATTTTCTATGTGTGGTAAAATATAATGTATTCTATAAAAACAAACTAAACCACCTGAGACATAAAAAATTATTAAAAATTGTTTTAAAGAGAGTTTTTGTGATTTATATAATTAAAGAAATGGAAAACTAAAAAGTCATACTTCTAACTCCAAAATATATCACTTTTTTTGAAAATCACAGACAAAAATCACATAAATGAAAAAAACATGAAAAATATAAAACCCTTTATTCATTTATGAACATTAAAGATATTATTTAAATCAACTGCTGAGTTTGTAACTATTTTTTAATATGCTCAAAAGTATTAGAACAACACTTCCTTAAAGAAAAATTTTCAATTTTTATAAACAATTATTTGCACTAGTATAACATCTCCCTTTTATAAAATATCCTGATATTTTATAAAAAATCCACCTATAAAATATTCTCCCCTTTCACATTTCAAAAATTAATGGGAATAAATCCAATGTTTCATGAAATATTGTAAAATATGACATGTGAAACGATGAATTGAAGTAACTAATAATCCAAAAATAATACGAAATAAACGATATCAAATTTTAATTTTAAAACATTCAAATATAGAGTATTGGATGAAAAATAAAAAAATCATTAATAATTGAAATGAGTGAAAAAAAATCAGAGTTCAAAAAATAAATGTAATCCTTATTTATTAACAATATTTATGAAAAAATATTACATCATCTTGAACTCCTCTCAATGCTTATCCATATTTTTGGAACATTTCCTCCAAAAGGCCTGATTATGAACTTCATCCATGAGGTTTTCTATTTCCTTAATAACTTTCAATGTCATCCCTCATAATTATTAATTCATCATCAAAATATATGAGACATCACATATCCATCGACATGTTGAAGTTATTTTCTATAGATCTTTCACATCCTCTTTATAGTCATATTTATTATCTCTAAATTAATCTACAAACATTACTCTATAATATATTTCTTAGGATAAATTGTTTAAGGATTCATCTATTTTTATCAAATGTTTCATTACTTCTAAAAACTAATAATTATGTTGGACTGTAACGACCCAAGCGTGACACACATAGAAATTACAATAATTTTGAGGAATACATAATACAAGACATAAAGAGACACCAAATGAGCATATTAATCTAGTGTCTTTGGAAGAATGGATAATAATATTCTAACTTGGTGAAAGATATTCAACATTTTCTGTAATGATCATCCTCTTTTCAATTCCTTCCTAAAACCAATATTCATATCTAGGGGAAACAAAAACATAAAAAGGGTGAGATCAAATTCTCATTAAGGGTAAACATAGATAACATAAAACAAACCATAAACATAAGAATGTAAAAACATGATCATAATTTTTAAATATCAAAACTGTGTGTCCTGAAATAATTCTTTGTAGTACATATGAAATAGTTCATAAACGAACATTAACCATGATAAAATTTCATTGTAATAAAACATGGAATTATGGAAAACAAATAAGAACATAGTATGATTTACATATTAGCAAAATCATTTCTAGTAATACCATCATATTGGATAAACCCCATTACTAAACTGGGGTTTCTTTCGGTTTCAGCCATGTATTACTGAACTGGATTTACTTGTCATTCCATCCCTACATTACTGAACTGGATTTACTTTCCATTATAGTAATGTATATCTCATGAGATATAAATATTTACCCAATTCATTGGAGGGAGATATTGGTCCCACTTATCTCATAACTATATCATTATTAAATGTTCCACGAAAACATAAATAATTCATGAATGCATAACCCAAGAAAAAATGGGTTTCTTAAACATCATTCCATTATAACATAACCCCTATAAAATATCATTCCATAATTAACAGAATAAAATCACAGTAATAATTGGGATATAAACATAACCCTATTTATAGAGTGTTATCTTATATGGAAAATCATTTTGATAAAACACATGAGCTTAATTCATTTGGAAAATATCCTTTCCTCTTAATAAAGATTTATTTTATCAAAATGTCACACATTTTTAAATTATAATAATTTAGTAGAAAATAAAAATGAAATTGTGTAGAGGAAGTTTCATGGAAATATGTAATTTTGAATACATATAAATTTATTAATGTTTTATTTGTGAAAAAAAACATTCTTCTCGTACTGTTGAGAGAAAAGTCAAAAAATACCTCAAGTAGAAAACCAAAGAATGATTCCTTCCATGCCTTTTAATAATAATTTACCAATGGATAAAAATTCAATTTAAAAAATTGAATAATAAGATAAAAAATATTATATATTTTGTAAACATGGACATAAATTATAAATATAACCCAGTAAATACTTAAAGTCAAAAAATCTCAGATATTAATGAGATTGTAAGATTATCCCTTACCTTAGGTCTAATTTCATCTATATGTGTCCAGAACTCTTGTATTGTGGGTTTAAACAAATTATTATCTTGTTACAAAACCACAATAATAACTAAAATATCATATATGATTCACTTATGATTTTATAATACCCATTCATTTGTCAATTTCGTGTTAAAGAAACGTTTTGGGTAATAATATTTTTATTGATCAAACATATTTTGATTTTTTATTCATGATATTATAACTTATATCATGATTTAATTACATCCAAAATTTAAGACATGATTTATATATCATATATATTTAGTACAAAAATATATATAAAACATAGATAATTTAAATGGAATACGTTGTTGCAAGAGACAGTAGACCGTACATACACATAAATGCTCTTTCCGTTTCTTTATTTAATTGTATGGAAGAAAGTAAATGATATATATATATATATATAAATATATCCAATATAATTATTATTTCATATATTTTTTGATTATTTATTTTATATACTTTATACTCATTCTTGAATGGTTAACTTGGAGAATGAATCTCATCGCATTGTGGAGACAATATGTCGTACATTTGCATGAGCGACAATATCATTCACTTAATGGTTAAATGGTATGGAATTGGATGGTATATTAATTATAAATAATAATTATCTTGATATATTCATTATTTAAATACATTATAATCATTATCATACCCATTAATATTAAGAATGGTTTAATAAAAAATAACACCACAACTTGGAGACACTAAGCCGTACGTACGCACACATAGAGCTATTGTTATTCGTAGGATGCATTAATGGAGGTAAAAGGTTATCCAATAATTTTAATAAAATATTTTAATGTATAAGATACTGGATTTGTTACTATAGTATGGTAACAACATAAGAAGCGGATGTATAGGAATAAAATATTTTGGAAAGAGGTGATCAAACAATTACTTGTTTTCAGGTATCTCCTTTTGGTATACAAAAAAGGACTCCATATGATGAAATTATATCAAAAAGGTGTCCTCTAGAATGAAGTGAGGGAATTTGGGAGGAGATTTTTTCCGTGGTTTTTTGTGCGAAAGGGCATTATAGGTGTGATTAAAAAAGTTGGAGAGGTGACCTTTTATAAGGGAGGGGAGGGGAACATTTGAAAAGTCTTAAAATATTAATTTATTATGAATTAAAGTTTAGTTCATAATTCTCCCAAAATAATTTATTTCCAAGATAAGATGATTATGGTTCTAAATACTCTCAAAAATTAGAATTTAGACATGTTTTGATTTTATTTTTAACATTATCTTTTTTGATATATCCTAATTTAATCTATTTAGTTTTGTTAGTGGTAATAATATTTTAAATATTAAATGGTTCAAAATATTTACTTATTGGTGGTCAATTTTCAATAATAAGATACTTAATGGCATTTTCGACAATATAATTTTCATGTTTTAGTTTTTTACACAATTTTTTATATAATTTAATAATATGTTATTTTTATAAAATCTCAATTGTGTCAGTTTTGACACTATTCATTTATTTGACTTTAAATAAAATACTCATAGAAGATAAACATGAATAAAAATATATAAAAGACTAATAAAATGTTATAGTCACCTAGAAAATTCGTGGAACACTTTAATTAGTTCAAATTATATTTATTTTAATATTTTTAAAACCATTTATTTTATATTTCCATTAATAAAATGATTTCTACATCACTAGTGTGTTATAATTAATCGTAATTTTTAATCAATAAAAATTTATATGATTTAGATAATTTTATTATATTAATGGGGACTACTCATGTTATATGTTTTATCTTGTTTATTACCATGTTTAAATTATTATACTTTTAAAACATATGAGAGGGACATGTTGTCACATTCGTTTGTTTAAATTATAATCACATCACATTCATGAAAAAAAGACCATTTAATGAATAAATTCCGGCCCATAGGTGATATTGGTCGACATTAATTCATCCTCTAGGTTTTTTAAGGTGATAGGGTAATTTTATTATGTTTGTCATATTGTTAGTTACCCTAATTTACCCGATTTACCTTTAAATTTGCTAAATAAAAGTTAACGTATATACTATTCGTAATATTAAAAAAATAAAATTATCCTATTAACATAATTTTTACCCACTAATTAAAATTATTGAATAGAATATTCATAATTAAAAAAATAAAATTATTATTAATTAATTTATAATTAATTCTTGTAGTCGAAACCAAAAACTGGGTTTTTAAGAAGTAAAAACTTATAAAAAGGCTGTCATGTGTTTATGTCAAATTTAAATATAAAATTACATAAAATGGACAACATTGGATTAAATTATAAAAACTTAATCCATTTACACTTTAAACCCATCTAAAAATATAATCTAACAATATAAATAAATTCGATGAAAATGGTGTTTTGAACTAAAATGCAGTATTTTTTACTATTCATCAAAATATTAATTTCATCTGTAAAATACAAAAATTTCAACCAAGTTTAAATTTTATGTCCCATTATCAAAGGAAATTTTTATTTTGTCAAATAGAATATATAAAAGTGTCAATAACTTGATTTAAAATTATTTCACCATCAAAAGGGGGAAATGTGTATTTTAAAAAAAATACTTTTTTTCCAAAAAAAAAATTGAATTTTTTCTTATATCATGTTCTAGAAAATATATAAGGTGAATGTTAATGTTATATAAAATACATAATTTGGTTAATAATATTCATAATGTCTAGTTTATATAATATTTTAATAATATATCATTGTCGAGTGAAACTCGATATTGTGTACAAAGCAAGCTATCATGGAAGGTCACTCTTGGGTGTAATGCAAGCCATGTTAGTGTTGTTTTTAGTTCAAGTTTAATATGTGTTTCATATAAAATAATAAAAACATAGTTCTTCTATACATTGAAAAAAATCTATACTTAGTGTTGTGTGAAATGAATTCTATCAAATGAACTTGATATTTTGTGTAACACTAACCATGTATAATGTTGCATATACTCTAAGCTAATACGGTGTTTCATATAGCACAAGAAAATATTGGTGTAGAGTATAAAAAAATACATCAAATAAATTAAAAAGATCATATCTCATAAAATCTCGTGGTGTTACATTAAACCCCCCTTAAAATGAATTTGTCTTTTAAAATTCATTTGGGTTATAAAAGGATTACTACTTGAATGTTTCTTTCAATGAAACCCACATTGTAAAAGGAATACTAAAAAATCCTTTTAAAAAGTAAAGTTAGAAACATAATGGTTACCCAAAGTAACGTAACACAAGGTTTCCACAAATATGAACATAGGTGGGATGTGAAATCACGGATATAGAAGAAAAATCTAGCCATCAAGTTCTTATGGATAGTGATAGGGAACAACGATTAGAGAAAGATGACCACTGGAAAACCATAAATATATGATAATTTAAGGGACCATTTGATTCATCAGATAAAAATGTACTATGATAACAATTTCATTTTCAAGATCCTTTCCCTAAAGTTGAAAAATTATGCATGGGAATAAATACTTACGTGATTTTGGTACAATATCAAAATTTTTTGTGCCTTGAAAAATTTCCACTTCATCTCTCATTTAAAGAATTGAAGTTGAATTTTTCATTCTTGAGGTGTTAGTAGATCATGCGATAGAATGATAGTACATTTCATCTATCTCAACAAAATGGTTTTCACACGTTATTAAATATGCATAATCCTACCTATTATGAGAAAAGACTTTATTATAATTAATATCATTTGAAGATAAACTAAAACATTCCATAAAATTATAACCTTAAAATATTTAAAAAGGATTAAAATCCAATGATATATAATGTGTTTAACTTAATTAATTTATCATTTATCACCCATATACCATATGATATATCTTGTTGGTTACACTCCAAAAATGTGAACACCTTTATCATGTATTCTCTAGAGTCACAGTAATATCCTGAATTATCATATATCCTTAATGAAAATATGAATTTTTTCTTATTAAAAAATTATTGGATATATTCCTTGAGTCCCAAAATGTTGTATGCCTCATCAATGATAACATAATCCTTTTTTCAACAATTCCATAATTAGTTCCCAAGAAACTGGAATCATCCAATTAACTTATTCAAATCCAACATATCTTTATCTAGACATCATTATCTTAATATAAGAGACATATTAAGGGTTATCTTTCCCTTAATCATGTGTTCTTCAAATATATCACTTTACTCCTAAATAAATTTTTTGGCTCTGTAGAACTATTCAATATATCCTTTACAATCCTGAATGAAAAACTGATATTGAGAAAAAGTATATTTCATGATTCAAATAACTTAATCAATGAATTCCGAATCATATACAACTAAATCATCTGAATTTATTCTTAAACCATTACATAGGATCCATCATCTTCATCTTCTTGAAATATGAATCATGTCGTATGGTTTCTCAACCTTTTGATTCTTAGGACTAAGGTAAAAAATACTGGAAGAACATCACATAACATTCACATGACTTTTACTATCTCCATAACCTCAGTAGTATGACCAATACTCATACCATTATCATTATTCTCTTCAGGATGCTTCAACATAAGAAATCGATCTTTATAATTCCCATAATTTTCACATATAAAACAGTTAATGGTTAACTATGTTCTACATAGTCCTGGATTTTGACTAAGACCAGAAAAAAAGTGTGAGAAATAAATATTAGATATTAAAACACACAAATAAGGTAAATTAACTATAATATTTCAATCTATGATATCTTCACTTTAATCCAAGGTTAGTCATGATTATCAGAAAAACCCTTGGATTTTAACCTATACAAAGGCTTATCCTTAAAAAATCCCTAGATATACCGTAGAAATATCTCTGGGGATCTCACTAAATTTTTGGCATCCTTGTTTTCAAAGGTTGACTAAACCTTTGCTATGATACTAACTATAAAGAACCATTCTTGAGGTACGTGGACCTTACAATAATCTTTTATAATAATAAATACATGACACAGACAGACATCGAATGAACATACTAGTTTAGTATCTTTAGGAACATGGATCACAATCTTCTAACGTGGTAAAATATCTTAAATATCTCCCATATATATTTTCACATTTTTTCCCACCGAAAACCTTTCTTTATATCCCAGGGAAAAGAAAAAAAGGGTGATCTAAAATGATCACTATGGGTAAACATAGAGAACATATAGCACGCCATAAACACAAGAATGTAAAAACATGAACATAAATTTTAAATATCAAAATATGGAGTCATGAAATAAATTTTTGTAGTACAAAAGGCATAGATCATAAAGGAACACTAACCATGATAAAATAGCATTGGTATAAAACCTGGAATTTTTGAATACAAATAAGCACGTAGTATCATTTCAATAGTATCCAAGGTTAGTCTATAGAGGTCTCATATCCTGATACCTTTTTTTTCATAATCAAAAAATATAGAAAATATGTGTGTTGTATTTCATAAAATCACATGTGAAAGTTTGTTCAAAGATGATAAATATGGATATATTGTGAAAAGAATATAGAGAAAATATCCAGAGTGTTTCAGTGTAGAAATTATTATTGTTCAAACCTATTAAAGAGTAACAAAAATGTTGGAAATGTAGTAACATTGTTGAAAAGTTAATATTAGGTTCCGAAATGGAAAAAATAAAAGGAAATTAAATACTAATAATTCTTTTTAAAATATTAATGATTCCAGGGTTAGCAATACCCTGACAATTCTAGAATAAGATCTTCATTTATACCTACGTTGGGAGTTAGAACTCCACTTTTTCTTACCATCTAATAAATTTTTCCTAGATGATCTTCTAGGATTCTTAGACGAATTTGCGATTGAGTTTTTTTCTTTCTTTCCTTTATAGGAAGGAAAAGGGATATAGGCGGTCCTTTCAATTAGTGTTTCTTTATATATATCTTGAATATCATTCTTTTCAAATATTGTTACAGTACTATTATACCATCTATCACTAGTTCACCTATTGGAGGCATCGTTAACCTGAAAAGCGTTAAATGATAAAGCGTTAGCATCAAGATAATAGTTACATATTTTAGTGCGAAATTTATCCTTATGAATAATATATGTAATTGTATTTTTTCCTCTGGGGTGTACATGCTATGAATTGTCCAGTCCTACGCATTCCATATGCAGAACCTGTGAAATAATCAACTTTCTAGGAAGGAAAGAGGGAGGAGTAGAATTTCTATCCATCATACCTTTGTTTTGATCATTTTAAATTGGATTGGTATTTATACCCTTCCTAACTGAGGAAGAGGAAATCTGTCTAGAACTACCGACCAGTTTGTCTGCATTATCTTCAGTAATTTTAGTTAGTGACAGTTGGCCATCCCTATCAATGTTCGAAGAAGAATTGAGTGTGTTCTTCTCTTAATAAGACTAATCTTTGTGATTGTTGACATTGTTCAGAGTACTAGGTGTAGTGAAAATCACATGATGAGAGGCAATACCCTTACAGAATGTAGGGAAGGAACATTGACCAAGGCTTTTGACCCTCTTACCTTTACTACATTCCTTAAGATCTAAGATAGGAATTGTATTTCTATTACTAGTCTGTACCTATTGTGACCTGAACAAGTTAGATAAATTCAACGAACTAGGTTCGAGAACCTATTCAATGTCCATATTTTATGAGAGGTAGGGATTAACCTTAATAGTGCTTGCTACAGTTGAGTCTGTGACACCAAAATATTTATGCCTAAGTTTACTAGAGGGGATTTTATGAGGCTCTTCCATTAACGGTATAGATTATTCAATGACCACCATAACCAGTTTTTCAATATATTTTAAAATATCCTATTCTTCTTATTCATTATCTTTAATTTCAACCAGTTCAACCCATGTATTACTCGAGATGTCTCTTAAATGGTTCAGATGAACTCATTTCATTGCCAAAATTTCATTTATCCTGTTAAGGGGTTCAGGTTTTTCTATAATAATAGCCCTGCCTCTCCTGTTTCTAACCATAGTCTTGTCATTATCTTTTTGGTGGACAACATGGCTTTTCACCACCCTATAGTTAAGGATAGAATGTACAAATATATTGTAAAGCTCGCCAAAGGGTTTTTTCATTCATATCAATTAAAACTTATATTTTATAATCGTGTTTCTTAATGTTAACAGTAGTCATGAGTTTAGTGTCTTGGTTGATTTCCACTGTGACCCTAGAAAACAATCCTAATTCTGCATTAAGGGTACGTTGATCAATCATAAGAGGGGTAATGTTAGGTCCACTAGGTTAGATACCCTGAGAGGGGGGTGGGGTGAATCAAGGTATGATATATTTAATCCTATTCCCCTTGGGATCATGTTTCGCTATTAATGAATACTATCTTCTTTCTCTTTCCCGTAGAAATGTATAAACAGAAATTAAATCATAAACATGGAAAAACAATTTTTACTTGGTTCACCCTCACTAGGATACGTCTTAGGATAATACACCATCGATATGCTGATGTACCCAATCAACAATAAGCATACTTCTTTTTACTATGTTTGAAGTGGACTCACTTTCCCTTTTGGTTTACAACCAATCACAATAGGAAAGGTTAATTCTCTCTCAGTTGAAGTGTTCTCACTAGTTCTTCATAAGATCCACTCATAGTTTTTAGACCAATAAGTTTCATTAATTGAATGAATACTAGCATCCTCAACCTTATATAGATGCTCTATTGAAGTTCTAATTTCATTTGAAAATGAATACCACTTTACCACAGAATTGAACTGGGAACCCTCAAATTTTACGAGCAGTCCTTACTGCGACTTGAGCACAACTCTCTTGACATGCGCACAAAAATATTCTTTTTTGCACTCAATACCAACTACACTTTTTGTGAAACATCAATAATTACATGAAAACTTCATTTTATGTGGAATGTAAACTTTTATGCAGAACATAAATTTTTATTAGAAATGTAAACTTTTATGCGCAATGTAAACTTTTACGTACAACACCAATTTTTACGCGCAACACACTTTGCATATTTTTTACGTGCACCATAGCTCAAATAATCTCTCAGTATTGAGATACTTCAAATGAGGGGTTCACTTCATTTTTAATGATAACATGACCCCTATGCTAGAAAACCCTCCTTGATCCGATAATCATTTTTGAGCAAGAGAAACACATATTTTGCGCAACATCATTTTTCGCACACTTCTCCAAATTTTCATGAACCTCAAGCATTTTCCAATTTTTGAGATTCTGATCTCGCAACACCTCTTGTGCGAAAAAATTCATCCATTTATTTCATGTAACACTATTTTTCTGCACTACTCAAATTTTTCATGCACCTCCCTTTGCCAAAAACACATTTCTCGATTTTCCAACTTTCAGGAAAAAAATTTGGCCAAATTGGAAAACGACACATCCTTGTATTTGATCTTTTTGTACCACCTCGAGATCGTCCATTATTTTTTGGATGTTTTTCTATCAAAAATTTATATCCAATGATATATCATGAACCCAAAAAATGACTATGTAAACCCTCTTTGTCAACAAATTTGACATCGTGGTCCACTTTATCAAAAAACACAACATAGAGGCCTATTTTGTCAATAAACAAAATCATCTAAAAAATGATTCAATGATACCTTGAGTAATTTGTTTCCAACAGGTACCTACACCTGATACTACTCCATTTAGAATCATAGGGTACTATAAGAACTTGTTTAGTCCATTCAACTGAATCAATACATTCTCTACAGTGTTCTTATGAGAATGAGGATTAAAAGTTCAATCCCATTCTGAGATTTATAGGAGACCAGGATTAAGATGAATGTTTCATAATATTCAAACACGATTTAAATCATCCTATGATTTCATTAAAATATGGAAGTAACCACATCCAATTTGAATTAGTTTCCCATCAGAAAATCCCCAACAGTGAGTGATTCTCAATTTAAGATCAAAGTAGAAACAATGTTTATCACCGTTAAGGAATGATGCGTGACCCATAATATAAACTATCAGACTCATACATTAGATGATGATCAGAGTATGAAAATCAGAACCATGATTTATCTGATTAAATCAATCTATGTTTTTATCATAATTCCAATTACTCCAATATATCAAATAGTCTAGAAAGATATTTTTGACGAATAAATTTCTATTACATGCCCAAAAAATAGTTCATTATAAAAACAAGTATTACAATAGATTAGTAAAAATAAGAATGACTTAAAACTACATTAAAAATATCAAACTTTTATATCCTTAAGATTAAAGTTATCAAGTTACACTTACAAGTGGTTTCCACAGTTTTGTACTTACTTTAAATTATGAATTTAATTAGAAGAAAATACCATAATATGGTGATTAGAATCAGCACTATCATCCAATACAAAGAAGAACTCAAGATAATGATTGGTGTTTGTAAACCAATCCCTAGAATACCCTGATCTGATGGATCATATTCAACATCATCCTATCTTCGAAAGCCCTAAATTGTAACAATGATCAAATGCAAGATTAAAAAAGAAAATTTATTCCTATGGAAACAACCCTAACAAGGAGTCATTAGAACTAAAACATTCTAAAGTATTATGAACAATTTTGAACATGTTTTTATATAGGGAAAATTATAGAAATATTAAATTGTAAATGTGATCATATCCCAACTCTTCAAATGACCATTTATTTGCGGAGAAGCTCCTACTGTCATATTTTTGTGTTAGTTGAAACAACCTCAGAATGATGGATCTTTTACTGATCAAAATCTTCTAGCTTAACTGAATGTCTAAAGTCATTTTGTTTCAGATCCATTAAAATGATAACACAATAGTAATTTCTTACAACTGCGATGTGCATTTGCGGATGATTTGCATTGCAAATGACATTTTGCGATGGGTGTCCGTTGAAAATAGCCCATCATAGTAGAAGGTGTCAACAATATAATTAGTTGTGATGGTCCTTGGTAGAAAACCTTTTTATATGGTCGATATACACTCTATTGTAGTAAATCCCAGGAATAGTTTTTATATCCCTTTTGAGATGGTCTATTGTAAAAGCTTTGGGGATGGATAAGTAATATGTTGCAAACAATTTTTTTTAAAAAGAAATAATTATGTTATTTATAAAAAAATATAATTACAAATATTTAAAAACATTAATAATGATTTTAAAAAATTAACATTAACAAAAAATTAATACAAATTTTCAAAATATAATACGTCTATAATACCAAATTATAAAATAGTCATGAAAATATTCAGAAAAAATAAAATGGGATCAAGTGAAGGAAAATCAATTAATGGAACAGGTTTTGGAAACTTTATACCAATGCCAAATGAAATTCACCACATATACTTCATCATATCCTCATCTCCCAGACGGTGTAGCTCAAGATCCTCCTACCTCTGCTTCTGCATCTACTATATCATCTCATCCTGAGCTCTCAACCTCTCACCATAATGTGATGATGCCATCGATGAACACCCTCCATGATCTCCCTTCGGGATCACTAGTTCCATCACAAAAGTACCATAATAACTAGTAGGATTCAGTTGAGAACTAATACCAATCACTCAACCTTTCTCAACAGCCTGTGAATTCACCTGATTCAAGCCCCCAAATTGAAACCCAAATCAGCAGGGACATCTTGTTTAACCTCATCTTGACTCTCCTGTGAATGATAAGTCAAAATATCATATGTTTTATTTATATATACTGACAAATTATAATAACATTAAAAATAATATTGATTAATTTTTACAACAAAATCACCAACCACAATACAAAATTATTATTTGTGTACAACATCTCTTATATGTGGATTAGAATACATCTTCTTATAAACATCAATCTCTATAATAGATGGGTTAGTAGTGGCCTATATTATATAACAAACATGTTATAGTTAAGATAAATATACATTAATAAATAATATCACATTTTATATGTCATTGATGTATAAAAAATGTATAACTCCCAACCCTATGGGTGACATATTGCCTCCCCCAACTCTAACGTCGAGTTGCTGATCTCCGCTGAAAAGTCTCTTCTTGCTAGAAGGAGCACAACCCATCCTGTACCTAAGATAATATATTGTCGAGAAGATGGGAGAAGCAAGACTAATCGAAGACAGTAGCACTTGCTTTATCCATATGCCTCTTTATGATGTTGTGTAGAAACTGACAAAATTTCTCACGTATACAAGTATCCCATGCCTTTAAGATATGTCCTCTCTGACTATCATAAACTAAAGAAAATATATTCTGGAATTCAATTAAATAAAATATGTAAGTAATTAAATAATTTTTAAAAAATAATATATTATTTAGTAATATACAATCCAATGGTCAAAAATATGGTCACAAACGACAATGGGTAATAGGTCCCATGACACCAATGGCTCTGAAAAATAATTTCCCAGAATCGAACAATCCTAGACAATAGAAGAATGTGAAAACTTTGACAATTGAAGCAAATATATAATTATAAATTTATATTTAAAATTAATACACTTAGTTAATATAAAATAAAATACTTATTAAACAATTAAAAATTCCTCTGTAAATGCCGATCAAAATCAATGGATGGTTGTATCTCTAGAATAGGATCTATAATCGGTAATTGAGAAAGATCGCGCCCCATCCTAGTAGGCACACCAACCTAAGGACGAGTAGCTGATTCAGGCTATTCATTAGAAAGTCTAGAATTAGTGAGAGAACGTAATAAATCATTATGAGGATCCTCTCCAGCCTTCTAAACAAATATTATCACCACTAATAGATTGTTAAAATAGATATGAAATATTAAAAACAAATGAATTTAAAAATAAAATAGTGATACTTATAAAATATAGTTAATAAAAATATAAATTTTAAACAACTAATAAATATCAGAATATGATAATTACCTATAACTAATGTTAAAAAAGATATGAAATATTAAAAACTAATGAATGTCAGAATGAAATAATTTAACATATAACAGATTGTTAATACAGATATAATATTTTAAAAACAAATAATTATAAGAATATAATAATAACCTGTAAGTAATGTTAAAAAATATAGGAAATAATAAAAATTAATGAATGTAATAATAAAATAATGTTACCTATAACAAATTGTTAATACAAATATGAAATTTAAAAAACTAATAAATATCAAAATATGATAATTACCTGCAACTAAAACCAGAATATAACACATCGATCATCATCTTCATCACCATTTTCATCGACATCAATGTCCTCATTCTAATAATCATCATTATCAACATCCAAATGCCTTTTATTTTCATCATCCCTTTTTTACTTCATCTACATTATCTATAACAATATCCCTTAACTGAGGGGTTTCATCATCAATATATATATCCCATTAGGTAAGAGATATATTTTGTGTTATTTGTTGAAAAATTTAAATATTTTACCCTTCCACAAAAACATTTTCATTTTCAATAAAATGATTGTCTTGTGATTTTATTTTTATCACACTCCACCATTCTTTAAAATATCTCAAAAAAATCACAGTCATTTGCATAGTAAACATGACGCGCATTATGTTCCAATATAAATGGTTCATTTGATGTAAGAAGACTATTATATTTAATTACAGTTACTCCATGTCACGGGTGAACTTGAAAACCTCAATCAGTATCAAACAAATGACATTATACATTGTAACATAATTTGGTCCCAAATAATAAAAATCAAATATTTCTTCAAGAATATCATTAATTTCAAATTTACATTCCTTATGAAAAAATACATTAAAACTAACACCATTATTCCTTGATTTATTCTTGTCACAAAATATGTGTTTTTGGAATTGAAATCCATTAACCATATACCAATTAAAATATTTTACCAATTTTCATTGAGGGTTTTTAGATCATATAATCAAACATAATTTTTTTTCATGTTGTGTTACCTGTAACCAAGAAAAATTATTAGTAATAGATATCATGGGAAATTTGATTTATTATTCAATCGATTTTTTGACGTATCATTATTTGAAACTAATATGGAAAATTTTATTACTGACATTCCTCTAAAGTAGCTGATGTGATTTGTAGAAGTTGATTCATGATATTGTCATCAAATAGTATACAAATAAGTTAATTAAAATAAAGAGTTATTTTATAAATATTTAAATTAATTATAAAAATGTATTACTTACTACACAAATCGTGTCATTTCTAATGTTGGTATTATTTTCATCATACGGCCTCTATTAAATGAAGATGAAGGTTAGAAAGGGATTCATGCACTGATTTTATGATATTAAAGGATGCTAAATTGTGGAAAAAATATGAGTGGGGGTGTTCTTTTATAAGTGAGGGAGATGTCACAATAGGATGTTTTCAAAAATATTTAAACAGTATTAAGTCATTTACATAGTTAAGAGTACCATAAAAAAATAAATTACGAGAAATATGTTTTAAGGGTCTAAAAATATCTATTCAATAGTAATTAAAATGATATTTGGTATCCTTATCAATTATTTTGTCCTACTTTTACATGATTTACCCTTATATCATCATGACAAATGTTTTAGTAAAGATTATATTAATAATGAAAAATAGTAAATTGAAATTCTAAGTATATTTATAAATTATTATTCTATGTATGGAATCCATTTTCAACATTTTTTCTCTATAAATGGCAGAAATTAATTTATATAAAAATGTAAAATGCAACAAAAAACATTTTTACGAAAAATTAGTTTTTATTTGTAAAGAAGATTTTACATGAAGATCAGTTATACTATTGATAAAAATTAATAAAATTAATAAAATTAATATAATTTCATATAATATGATTTAATTTATTTTTAGAAACAATAAAAATTAGAAATTGTAAT
Source organism: Viscum album (assembly GCA_963277665.1). NCBI lineage: Eukaryota > Viridiplantae > Streptophyta > Magnoliopsida > Santalales > Viscaceae > Viscum > Viscum album. Next base: position 1,223,069,384 of record OY728127.1, on the reverse strand, counting down.
TTAATATACAATAATATAAAGCATTATTTTGTTTCAAAATCCGTAATTTCTTATTATTCACCCAAAAATCATGTTTTTTTTGAAAATTTACCAAAATAAACCTAAGATAATTTAAAATTTGGAATTAATAAATGATATCATTTGTATCAAATTAAATTTCAAAAATTGATAAATTAATGATTTAAATAAAAATATATAATACAACAAAAAAAATTAACTAATAATAAAACTATTTTTTATTGAAAAATTACAAAATATATTTATCCTAAATATAAATCGATAAAATAAAATTCCTAAATATTAAAAATCCATCAAAATTAGTTACTATTTACATTACCAAGGTTGTTAATTTCATAAACATATTTAGAAATTGATTCCTTATAGTTTTTTATATTAAGTAAATCAGTTGGGTTATTTTTTACTTAATTGCATTTTATAATTTATATGTTCCCTGTTAAACCATATATTTTTTATATAAAATATTAACTTGATTAATAATGTTATTTGATAATAGTTTTTATCTGAGATCAGGATTTTGTACCCCTGGTTCCTTAAACAAAATATTCTCTACAAACCATACTACTCTAGGAAGAAAAATATAAGATGAAAATGTACATATTTCCTTAGTAACAAAACATGAAACACATCACGTATTCAAAATAAAATCGAAGGTAATTCCAATCAATAAATATATGATCAAAATTTCTCTAGAATATCATATTATCTAATAAACTGTATACTTAAATTCACATTTTACCAAAACACATCATACATTTTAATGGAGATAATTTATGAAAAATATTATCACCTACCGTGAAAGAAAAATATTTCCTCCTGTAATATATAGAACAATTGTTTTCTAATCAATCATATTTCCATGTGATGTTAAATTTTCTTTAACTTATCAAAAATTTCCTCAAACAACCTTTTCCCACAAAAAACATAATTTCTCATCAAAATGAACCTCATGTAAACGATAATAAAACTGTATTTATAATAAAAGTCAAATAAATAATTATATTGTCCCAAGTTTCCCCTAGTTTTCCAATGAATATGATCGAACCATTTATCCCAAAGTCTAAATAATTCACTATGACTATCCATAATATTTATTATAGAAAGATATATTGAAATTTAATTTAAGACCAAATTAATTTTGATCGCCTTACTCAAAATTAGAAGTAATCCCAGGATCACGGTCAAATACATTGTAGGGAGGAACATAATGTAACATGACTATCACCACGAGTTATAATCATGAAATATATTATAGATATTGTATCTTTTGTAATAATTAAATTCAAAAATTTAGTTAATATATTAAAAATAAACATAATAAAATTATTACCTTGAGGTTTCATTGATAATATAATGATGAAATCCATAGATATATTTTCCCACTTCCACTCTGACACTGAAAAGGATGAATTATTCCTTTCAGAAATTATTGTAAAGACTTTTAACCAAGTATCCTAAAGCTGGTGTCTACTTTATTGCATTATATTAGGATTCATGGAATCACATCCCAAAGGACCGAATAGTTTAATAGTTTTGGTAAACTAGACACATGATTCATTTCATGTTCATTTGAAAACATTATTTATGCAATGTTTTTTTATTTAGAACACTATTATTACCCTTAACATATCCCTACATATCAATAAAAAAACACTTACAGGTATCGTGGATAAATTAAAGCATAAGAAAGGGATGAGATGAGATACTCAGTATGGTTATACATATAATAAAATCTATAATGTATATATAATCATAATCTATATCTTATGGTAATTAACTGGGAACTATTTCATTTAAGTAAACCATGAGCCTAATATGGAAGGAATAAATGAAGATCAAATAAATCCATATAGATAATCACATGATCTAGAAAATTATCCATGGATATTCTAAACATTTTAGTAACAAAAATGTTAGAAATAACTAACCTCATAATGAGGGAATCCATAATGATGGATATCTAAGACATAATATTAATTCTTTTTTGAAAGAATGTGCAAATTTATTGGTAAAAACCCATCTAATTTGGACAAATTATTTGAATGATTAGAAGTGATGATGCAATTAGGGGCTATTTATAATCAGGCCCCACCCATCACATACTAAATATAATTCATTAATATTAATAATGGGGTTAAATCTAATAAAAAACATTCATATTAAGAAACAAACATATGAAATGTTAATACTTAACACAATCAAAAAAACATTACGACAAACCATCAAGAGTATTATGGTGAATGATAATAGAATTGTTCATCCTCTATCAAACTAATAATAAACCATCTAAATAAAGAATAATGATTAAATCCATAAACATTATCCATATTGGATAATAAATTTAATAAAATTTTAATTCAATGATGAATAAAAATTCCATAAAAATGACCATAATTTCTTTAAGGAACATTACATTTTCAATTTGAAAATATATTTTATTTCAAAAATATAAATGTTAAGAAAATATTTTGGGAAAAAAAATTTGAATATAAATGTTCAAAATTATAATGTATTGTTTAAAAAATTTAATGGTAATGATGGAATTAAATTCCATTCATATCTTCAATATTATACAATAATTGCTTTCACATTTTTGGAAAAAACAAAATGGGCCTTTTGTTGAATACTATAAGAAGATTCATTTGAAACATTTTTTGTAAAAAGTAAAAAATGGGTGAAAATGTATTTATTAAATCATTCATAAATGGTTATAAAAATTTCTGAAAATAGTTTTTATAAAACATGGATTTTGATGATAATTTATTCTCTATTGACTGGAAAAATATAGTTAGATTTTTTTAAATAAAAATGTCTCAATAATTTTTATAATAAATGGGTAAAAAAGGATACAATTACAAGAAAAGTTCATGAATAACTAGATTATAAGGAAATATATTATTTTTATGACATACAAAAAAATAATTCCCCTAAGGGAGAGTTAAAAAATCACAAATAATGATGAGATTTTGAATTAAAGCTCTTAAAGTTGGTAACCTTTAAATCATAATACCCATGAAATAAATTACATAAAATAAAAATTTAAATACCATTTAAAGAAATAGATTCACTATATATCATATCAAAAGGGTTATAATGTTTACCAAAAAATGGAATATCTGGGGAACTTGGCTTATGTCTCTGGGAAGTAAAAGTGAGATGAGAAACCCTTAAATCAGGTTTGATTTCCATCATAAGTGTCCAAACCTATTTTATAATAAATATAAGTTTATTATAAATATATTAAATAAAAATAATCAAAACTTTAATACCATATATTATTTACTTATAGTCTTCTAACATACATTTATTAATTTTTATTTGTTAAAATAACTGTTTTTGGTGATAATTGTAACCTTTTTGGTTTATTTTTGGGTTTGAAAGATTTTGTTTTTTCAAATTTATCATGTTTACATATTATATATATTTTTAAACATGTTTTAAAACACACATATATTAATTATAAATGTAATTATCATGATGTATAAAAGTTGTAGACAACAAATGGATTACACCATTCATTGAGACTGTAAGCTGTATGTTTGCACAATCATTGTTTCCATTTTTCCTGAAAGATGGAATGAAATGATAAAAAATGTTAATTAAAATTTAAAAAATATTTAATATTTAATTTATATCATTTATTTTAATAAATTTCATCCTTATTACCATCCATGTAAAAATAATATAAAAATAGTTCACATCGCTATGTGGGGGCGGTACTCAAGTTCACATGAGTGATGTTATTGTTTTCCACCGAATTGGAATGTAAGAAGTTATATGTGATATTGAATTTAAATAATTATTTTTATGTTATAAATATAACATATATCCATTAATTTTATCCTTACTAACTTCTATGTAATGAATAAGTGAAAAATGAATCATATTGCTTTGTGAAGCGGTAATCTGTCACACACATGAGTGATGTTATCATATCCCCCCCCACAGAATGGAATATATAAAGGTATATGGGATATAATAATTGTATAATTATAATAATTTCAAAATTATATAATAAATATTTTAAATCCATCATTATATCCACTATTAAAAGGTGGTGATGGAAGATCAATAACATTGGTTTGCAAAGTGGTAGTCTACCGACAGAAGATCAACAATTTAATTATACATTTTATAGAAGTAGAGATGGATATAGGTCATTAAATTTGCATAAAAAATCTCAGTATATGTTATATATAATTTTCATTATATTATAATGATTTAATATTATTTTGAGTAGGTTTAATAATAAATAAAACAAGTACACACGTTAGGAATTTCACCACTTATATCAAAAACTCTTTTTGGTTTATGCCTAAATCCATCATGGATTGGATTTATAAAATAAAATCATCTTAGATACTAGTAGAAGAAAAAGGAAATTATTTTGATATTTATTTTAGGATCAAATGGTTTTTGGATTTATGAAGTGGAGAGGAGAGGGGTGGCCTTTAATAAGTGGGGGAGAGGACAGACTCCAAATTTTTGAAAACAAAATGTGCAACCCGCATTTCCCTCATTAAAATATCCACCAGAATTGATCATTATGTTACATTAGAGATTATAAGTTCTAAATATGTCCATAAAATGCGTTTTGGGCAAGTTTTATATTATTATATCTTTTAATATCATTGTATAATCCCTGGTAAACCCATTTTACCTCAATCAAAGAAATCAATTTTAAATGTTTTCACTACTCATTATGGTAAAAAATTATGTTGAAATTATTTAGTAATATAAATTATTACCATTTAACTTATATAATCTATTTTTCCAAATTTAATTCATTTATTTTTTAGAATTAAATTTAAAAATAAACTAGTAGGCACATCTAAAAATGGGTTTTACGAAGAAAAGATACCAAAAGATTAAAATGTTACAATATCATAATTCAATATGAAATTTATTATAATTAGAAAAATATGTTAATTTTTAATATAATTGAAGTATTTTTAATTTTAAAAAATATAAAATATAATTAACTTTGAAAATAATTTAATTGACAATGCATTTGTTGATAAAATATCCTTTTTTCATTATTCACCTAAAAATATTATTTTCAGAAAATTTCAAAAATGCACCCAAAGATAATTTTAACATTAAAATTTCTTAAATTATGTTTATTTTTTAAAATAAATTTTATTGAAGTGGTAAAATTTAATTTTAAATTATGTGCATAGAGAGAAACTAAACACCATTTATGAAAAATATTGTTTTTTCAAAAATCATTTTTTTCATTAATGTGATTCTTATTTTATTTGTAATCAATATATATCCATTGAATATATTTTATATATGTTTAAACCATATAATTTTGAAAATTTAGTTGTTATTATATATTGATTCCAACATAACGACTGGGTTATAATGGTAAGTTTTAAATAAAAATACTTTAACAGAGTAGTGTGTTTCATTCAAACCCAATGTTGTGTTAATTACAAGATATAAAATAGAATTTATTTATCGAATAAAAATACAATAAATACTTGGGGGGCTTACATTAACATCTATTATTGGCTTTGAGTGTCATATATGCTATCAAATATGACTTTTCTCTTTCAAAATCACGAGGTGTCACATTCTTCCCCATGAATAAATTATGTTGTTGCAATTTAGTTATGTTTTTAGTAATCTTGGGTTTGAAATTTGAAAATAACCTCATTTATACCCCACAAAATAAAAATGGATAATAAAATAATTCCCTTTACTAGAGTGTAGGGGAAGAATCTACGTCATCTGGTGTAAAACATACAAATATTTCTAATAGGATAACATTAGTGGAATGTGAAGATATATACATGGATGTATATAGTAACACCCAGGTATTAATTGTAACAGCCCGAGATTTGATGAAAAATATTCTTTTTAATTTTATTAATGTCTTGTGTTGTAAGCTACACCAAAAGGAGCTTGCACAACACACATCCTTGACTTGCATTGCATTACACGCAATCACGACCTTCCTCGATAGCGTGTGTAGTACGCAATACCATGTTTTACTAAACAACGATATGCTATAAAAATATTATTAAAACTAGCCATTATGAATAGTAATAACCAATTTTTGAAATTTTATAAATTTTATTTTTCAAAATGGGCTTCATTTTTGGATTCGGAATACCGAAATTATCCTAGGGTGAAATTTTGGTATTTTTCTGAAAACTTTCAATTTTTGATGAATAGTGAAACCACTAAGTGGTAGGTTAAAAACTGAATTTTTGCATAAAACTTAATTTTACTGCTTCTGTGAATGGAATTTAAAAAATCCGAGAGACACATTTGATGTCAGTAAGTAAAATGTGGTTCAATGAGATGAAAATAATTTTTGGTGAATATTAACTTTTTATTTTTATTTACCACGGTTAAAAGTAAATAGGGTAATTAAGGGTAAAAATGATATTAATATTACCCTAACACATGTCCTAATCCTATTGGACAAGTGTATATCTACCAAAAACAACCTTAAGTGTAAAATATTATCATTTAGGCCCACTTGGATTAGATTAGGACATTTATTATTATTTAATTCAACGAAGTGTTAAAAGATTTAAAATCAAAGTTTATTTACTAAATTTTTTTTAATATAGGGTTATACATAAGATAAATTCTATTTTAAATATTCATTAGAAAGATAAAAAGATTTCCTACATAATGGTATTTTATTTGTAATTTTTAGACATCAAATAAGTTAATTTATATATGACACAAAGATGATGCAGTAATTATCTTATTAATGAAATATTGACATAATTGATATTATAAATACCAAAATAAATGTAATTTAAGACTTTTTATGAATTCCACTAATTTTCTAGGTTACTATGATATATTAGTGTTGATTTAATCAACTTTTATCTAACATATAATTCTGTTATGACTTTCATAAAAATCATATATCAAATAGTGTCAAAATTGACACAAAATAGTTTTTAAATCAAATATTATATTACTAATTGTTATTTTATTCCTAAAAATCTAAGGTTCGTCCAAATGACTTAGATAAGGATACATATATTAATAATAAACAATTTTGGGTTCGTTTGGCATGTTATAGTAGGTGTATTAACCATATAGTGAATGAAAAAAAAAGACACGGTAAAAGTTAAATTATTTAACTTAGAGTTAAATCTAATTGATAAGGTTAAAATAATACCCTAAACTTTTCTAAATCCTATTTGTTGATAGTATTGCTACCCATCCCCACTTTAGCTTCAAAATAAGACCCTTTGGAACCATTATAAACTGATTTTGACTTTAATATAAAATAATATTTTGAGATATTCCTAAGGTGCCCCTCTCCTCCCTTATAAAAGGGATCCTCTTCCCTCTCTTCCTCACACAACTTTGAGTCTTCAAACTCGGCCAAACCCTGCAAAAATACCTTCTCCACTTCCCTATTATCATCCTAGAGGTCCTGGTCTTCTTCAAAGACCATCCTTAGTTCTTTAAGTGGAGGCTAAGAAAAGGCGCGTCAAAAATAGGTAATATCCATTACCGATCTTTTTCAATTTCTTTCTTCTTCAACATCTTCTTCTTTAGTTTTTTCATAATAAAGTAATAACATAAGTATTTATTATATACTGATATGTTATTATAAATATGAAACAACTCTAATTAACCTTCTATCCATCCTACAGAAAAAGGAAATCACCGCGCGTGCGTACGTACAGAATACCGTCTCCACATCGTGGTGTAATCTATTTTCCTCAACCACCTTAATTGGATGGGTATAAAGGTGTAATGAGTAACTATATATGATTATTATAAATTGATATTGATACTTAAATAGTATACATACACTTCAACACAATTCCACAACCATGGGAACGATATCATCGCTCGTGCGTACGTACGGACTACCGTCTCCACGACGTGATGAGATTCATTCTCAATGATTAACCATTCATGAATGATTATAAAGTATATATAATTAGTAATAATGAAATATATGACCTAATAATGATACTGGAATTATTTATATTTATATGTATGTCATCTACTTAATTCCATTCAATTCAATAAGGAAACGAAAACAACGTTCATGCGTACGTACGGACTACCGTCTCCATGAACGGTGTATTTCTTTCCATTTACTGATTTATTATATATGTGTATTATGAATATATATATATATATATATATCATTTTTTATATTCTGGAATTAAGTAATAATGATCTAAGTAATCATATTAATAATTACATGTTAAAAACACGAACGACAAATGAGATGATTTTACCCAAAACGCTACTTTAACCTGAATTTACAAAAGAACTGGAAATATAAAGTCATAAGTGGACCATATATGATATAATAAAAATGAATATGATTCTGGAATAAGTCAATAACATGATTTAAATCATTATACAGGAGGTTCGGACACTTACAAAGCAAGTCGGACCTAAGGTAATGGGAAATATCACAATCTCATTTTTATCCGAGATTGTTTATTCGTAAGTATTTACTGGGGTGTATTTTATCATCCACATCAATGTTCCCTCAATATGTAATATTGTTTCCATCCCCTTACTATAGTTTAAATCCACTTTTACCCTTCTGTGAGTTTTTAGTAAAGAATATGAAAGGAATCTTTTGTCGTTTTTTTCGTACGAGGTACTTTTTGACTTTTCTGACAAAAGTACGAAGAATGTTTTTTAACTTATACGGCAAGAATGTATTTTTTAAAACATTATTTCCAAGAATCTTAATTTATAAGTTTTCAAGTTTATTTTTAATCAACTTCTTTTAGTTTATAATTGTATGACATGTTAAGAAAAGAAAAGTGTTTTTGAAGTAGAAAGGATATTTTCCTCAAGAATGGAGTTCAAGTATTTTATCAAAATTATTTTCCACCTAAGATAATAAAAGGGTTCTGTTTTTATCCCTATTATTACATTGATTTGATTATGTTGTGATGGAAATATTTTTATGAATTCCTTTATCTTATATGAATTGTTTTATGATGTCATGTTGTTTAAGAATCCCATTTTTATTACATGGGTTACGCTATGATGTATGGTTTATGATTATGTGGCACACATAAGAAAGGATTAATTATAAGATGGGTGGGACCTATATCTCCCTCCAATTCATTGGGTAAATATTTTATATCTCATTAGATAGACATGGCTGGAATGGTAGGTTATACCGGTTTAGTGAAACAGGACTGGAACGAGGGTGACTCGGTTCAGAAAGGGACTTTGTCCACTAAGATAGTCTTGGCAATAAGTCTTGACTAACAAGAAATGATTCTCTATGATTATGTGTGTATTCCAAAAAGTTTCATGTTTTAAGTTATGATTATTGGGATTACATTTCACTTTTATGATTTATCCCATGTTATGAAATTATGCTCTCTTTTGCAGGTTAAGATTTCCAAAAGCTATGTTCTTATGTATATGATGTGATTGATATTTCTTTTGTTTACCCTTACTGAGCATTTGAGCTCACCCTTTTATGTTTTCTTTTCCCCAGGATATAAAGAAAGGTTTTAGGTAAAAAAAGGTGAAGATCTTTATGGGAGATATTGAAGATCATTCACCACGATTAGAAGATTACGTTCCGAGTTTCCAAAGACACTAAACTGTTACGATCCTTGTGTGTGTGTTTTGTTATATACTAAGTATTCCACAAATGTAATGTAATGTCAATGTACGTCAGGCTTCGGGTCTCTATAGTTGGTATCCGAGGAAGGGTTTAGTCAACCTTTGGAAACTAGGATGCGAGAACATTAGTGAGATCCCCAGAGATATTTCTAAGGTATGTCTAGGGATGTCCCTAAGGTTAAGTATACGTATAGGTTATAGTACTAGAACTACGCTAACGATCATATAATTAAACCTAAGATGTTAGATATTGAAGGTACTCCCCCTTTATTATGTTGTTTTCCCTAGCATGATTTTTTTCCTCTCACACTGTTCTTTTTGGGTTTTAGACGATGGCTGGAACCCGAAGGAACCGTGTTGATCAATGAAATGGGCAATGCAATGATTGCCCTCCTGAACAAACAAATGTTATGGGAGATGGAGTGAAAAATCTTATTGCTATACTTACACAAGCTATGAATCATTCTGGACTTCCAAATGAGCAGAGAAGGGAACAATATTCTATTGAGTCCTCCATGAGGAAACACCCACCTTCTTTCAGTGGGACTTCTGATCCACTTGTTGCTGAACAATGGATCAGTACCACTGAAAAGATATTTTCAGTTATTCAATGTTCTGAACATGATAAAGTCATCTTAGCAGTATATCGTTTGGAAGGTGAAGCTGATCAATGGTGGAATCTTATCAAGAATACGAGGCCAAGGGATGAAATTGAGTCCATGGAATGGGGCGAGTTCAAGAACTTGTTTTTCAGTAAGTACTTCCCTCGTATTCTTAGAACAAAGAAGGAGAAGGAGTTTCTTGAACTAAAGAAAAAGGATGATGAATCTGTTGGTATATACGAAGCGAATTTTACAAGACTTGCAAGGTATGCATCTGGCATTATCATCCAACCTGAATGTAAAGTTGATCGATTTTTCAGTGGCTTAAAACCAAGTCTTCGAAGGGCATTAGCTATAAGAGACATCAGTAGCTATGAAGAAATTGTGCGTTGTTCTATCAAGGTAGAAATGGAAGTTGGTGTTACATATCCATCTCATGGTTTTGACAAGAAACGAAAGATGGAGTTCAAGGAGAAATCTCAGAATAATGGTGAAAAGAAGATGAATGTTTCCTTATGCACCAAGTGTGGAAGGAAGCATGGTGGATATTGTTTTAAAGGGACTAAAAAATGTTTTAAGTGTGGAAAAGAAGGTCATCGAGCAGCTGAGAGTTGAAGTAATGGAAAAAGGGTTTCTAATGATGTGAATAAAGCAAACACTGCAGAGAACGCACCACCAACACTTCAATGGTTCAAGTGCAAGGAAATGGGGCATTATGCTAATAAATGCCCTAATCCAAGGGTTAGTGATGATCAACATGAGAATCCACTGAAGGAAAAGGACAAAGGGAAGTCACATGTGGTTCACGTCCAAATTTACCCAAGAGAAGAAGGGTAGAACGGTCCTTGTAGTGTAGCTTGGGTTGTCGATTCCACAGAGACCTAAGAAGATACCTAAGATACACAACCTAAGGGATGGATTTTTGGCTATGAAGTGGACAAATTGGATTGATTTTGGATGGGTTTTAAGGATATCTAAAATATTTAAGTGTATTTAATTTAAATGAATGAGTTGATCCTAGGTTATCACTCGGGGTGGATTGGACATATTTTCTTTTTAATGATTTTAATTTCTTAAATTTGAGATGGGTTCATTTGAGGAGATAAAACAACACCATCACTTACTGGTTTAATTCCTACACCCTCTAATACTAATCACCTATACACTTGAAGGATCAAAGTTTTGAGCACTTCAAGGTAAAGGATCGTATTAGTACTTGAAGTGTGTGGCCTTAAATTCAACAAGGACGATGGTGTTTAAAAATCATCAAATAAAAATCCCAATTAAAGAAGTGATTATACATTAATTAGGTGATAAATAACATCCAATCCAGCCCCTTGATACTCCCTTGTATCAAACCATAAGTGGGTTATCCCTCCATTGATCCCATGGTTTCAATGGAAGTGGAAAGCAGACTCATAAGGGAGGAAATGGAGAAGTAAAGAAAACAACAAAAATAAAATGATCACTCCACCGTTCTGTGAATAATTTCACAATGGTTGGTGTGAAAAAATTCACAACTTGATCCAACTGTATCAAAGTGATATTAATAACAACATAATAAGAGTAGAAGAAGAAATTTTATTAAGAAACTAAAGTGAATTGAACAACTTACATGTGAAAGACAAAATTAAGGCAACAAAAATGCAGCATAACATTACAATTAAACAAAGCATCCAAGATCCTCCACTCCTTCACCACCACTGCCTTAAATAAGCATTTTGTGAGCCTTGGGTCGAACCACCAATATTACAAAGCATCTTAATTAATTTTGTTAGGCTATAGGTGGTGGAAAGCTTGTGGAATTTGGACTTTTCCACGTTTGACCCGAGGTGGCAGCCATCTTTCCTTCACCGAACAGACGCATATGGAAGACCTTCTAGAAGGCCGAATCAGGGTGGGCCATAGAATAAGAAAATGGATATCAGGATGTCTTATAACCTCCTGTAAAATATGGGCCCATTTGGAGTGGTGGGTTCAGATATATGATCAAATTAGTGGGCTGTTTTTCTGGGCCGCAGAATCTGGCCCAGAATTGTATCTCTAACTTGGTCCGTCTAAATGACCACCATGTATGCCGAATTAGCATTAACTCATGAAGAGTGATTTGTTCCTATACATGTATTATATCATAGCACGAATTTTAGGATTAATTGGGCTGTATGTTGGGCCCCACAGTCTCATCAGTGGGCTGGTGTCCAATCTGCCTTCTCCAGAATTGCTTCCTTTCATTGCCAAATATCTCTATCATCCTCCATGAATTCTCCATTGATCCCTGAATGAAACATGTTCATATTGGAGTGTAGATGAATTATAAAATTAAAATATGTATAATAAGATGAATCATTTGGTACTTTAAATGATGTTCAAAAATGTACCACATAATAGTGCATTTTAAGAAGGTATTACAATCATAATGTGAAATGATGTTCAAAATGTAAAATGCACTAAAATGGTGTTTATGAATAATAAAGAACATGAATATTATATATATTACCAATTAATATTAGCCTCATTTAGTGGCTAATCAACATGCGATCACTATTGACGATGTTGAATATGACAACGATGTGGTGGAATGATTAAGTGTTTATGTAATGGGATTCCAAAATAATATTGTATCATGGAGTATTGGAATATTTATGTATTGGTCTAATGTGGTATTCAAAGTAATTGAGATATTTTTGGAAATAAGATGATATGCGCATAATGAAGGGAAAACGAGAAAACGAAATGTTTAACAGTATTCACGAGCTCATGATTGATATAAGGACTAAGTGATATCATGGTTTGAGTATATAGAGTTTTGAGGATTTTGGTATGTGGAAAGTGTTAACTTTTAACTGCATTCATGTTTTCACTAAGTTATTCAAGAGAATACATGATTAAGGACTTTGAATGTTTGGAATGTGACCAAAAAAACATATCTTATGATATATGGGGATCGACGATGGTGTTAAATCTCTGGTAATCGTTTTCACTATGTTATGAGAGTGGACTGCAGTATTATGGATAAGCCTAAAGATTGGAATGGATTATGTTGGAAATAAGTTAGTATTGTTTAAGGATAGAATTTTTTTTTTCAATCACTACTGGAAAAACGGCCTATACCCACGGTTCAAAACCGTGGGTATAGCCCCCAAAACCGTGGGTATAGCCTATACCCACGGTTTTGGGAACCGTGGACTGGAACGTCGTCGGTATAGGTCCCCATCCTATACCCACGGTTTTGGAAAACCGTGGGTATAGGTGTCCTGCCACCGTGTCACCGAAACATAAACAATTTCAACGGTGACAATGGCTTTTACCCACGGTTTCAAAACCGTGGGTATAGGTCCTAAAAAAATGCAGGCGCCGAGTTTCGATCCCACAACCTCTTCGCTGCAAACACCACATCTAACCACTACCCTAACTTCACATATATGTATATATATATATTTAGTTAAATATAGTTATAAAAACCATGGGTATAGAGAGAAGAACCGTGGGTATAGGGTTCCCACCAAAAAAAAATTCCTTCACGCGGAAAAAAAAAAATTCCCGCGCACACAATATTGACCTATACCCACGGTTTTTCATAACCGTGGGTATAGGTATTTTATCCCATACCTATCCCCACGGTTTTCACCAAAACCGTGGGGATACACCCCCCCTATACCCACGGTTTTGGGAAACCGTGGGTATATGTGACTTTTCAGGACCTATCCCCACGGTTTTCCAAAACCGTGGGGATAGAGACCCCTATACCCACGGTTTTGGAAAACCGTGGGTATAGGTCATGAAAATTCACCTATACCCACGGTTTTCCAAAACTGTGGGTATAGGGGGGGTCTATCCCCACGGTTTTGGTGAAAACCGTGGGGATAGTTACATTTTCCAGTAGTGAATATTATTGATGGGATGTTATAGTAATATAGTTTTAGAAAAAGGACAACCTGCAGAACGGGCGACAACCCATCGCGTCGGACAAGGCTGTGGGAATCGAACCCACAACCGAAGTGCGACTGGCCTTTATCACCTACCACTGGCCTACAGGAAGTCCCGGTTTAGTAGAAACTAGTTTTATTATATTAAGCAGTATGATATATGAAGTATAAGTCCATTTTAGGAACCATATATGATTAATCTCACTATAGATCGACTTATGTATATAATTTTTTCTAACCTTTTACAGATGGAATGACCCGTCATTCTATCACATGATCTGCTAACACTTCACTAATATCAAATTCAACTTCATTTTTTTAAGAGATGAAGTGGAAATTGTTCAAGGCACGAACAGCAGTGAGATTGTACCAAAATAAATTAATTATTTATTCTAATGGAAATTTTCAACTTTAGGGAAATGATCTTGAAAACCAAAAATGTTGTCCTAGTGATCTTATACCTGATGAATCAGATGGTACCTTATATCATCAAAAATATATGGATTTGTGATTATTGGATTTTCCATAGCCATGTTCTCTACCACTCTCCATCAGAACATGATGGTTAGATTTTTCTTCCATATCCATATTTTCACCTATGTGGAAACCCAATGATTAGTTTATTTGGGTAACCGTTACGTTTCACACTTTAGTTTTTAAATATTGGTTTTGGTATTCCATTTTACGATGTGGGTTTCTATTAAAGAAACTTTCGAATATTAAACCATTTATAACCCCAACGAATTTCGTGGGCGAAATTCATTTTAAGGGGGGTAGAATGTAACAGCCCAAGATTTTATGAAAAATATTCTTTTTAATTTTATTAATGTCTTGTGTTGTACGCTACACCAAAAGGAGCTTTCACAACACACATCCTTGACTTGCATTGCATTACACGCAATCACGACCTTCCTCGATAGCGTGTGTAGTACGCAATACCGAGTTTCACTAATCAACGATATGCTATTAAAATATTATTAAAACTAGCCGTTATGAATAGTAATAAAAACTTTTTGAAATTTTATAAATTTTATTTTTCAAAATGGACTTCATTTTTGGATTTGGAATACCGAAATTAGCCTAGGGTGAAATTTTGGTATTTTTCTGAAAACATTCAATTTTTGATGAATAGTGAAACCACTAAGTAGTAGGTTAAAAACTGAATTTTTGCATAAAACTTAATTTTACCGCTTCTGTGAATGGAATTTCAAAAATCCGAGAGACACGGTTGATGTCAGTAAGTAAAATGTGGTTCAATGAGATGAAAATAATTTTTGGTGAATAGTAACTTTTTAATTTTATTTACCATGGTTAAAAGTAAATAGGGTAATTAAGGGTAAAAATGATATTAATATTACCCTAACACATGTCCTAATCCTATTGGACAAGTGTATCTCGACCAAAAACAACCTTAAGTGTAAAATATTATCATTTAGTCCCACTTGGATTAGATTAGGACATTTATTATTATTTAATTCAAAGAAGAGTTAAAAGAGTTAAAATCAAAGTTTATTTACTAAAAAAAATTTAATATAATGTTATACATAAGATAAATTCGATTTTAATTATTCATGAAAAAGCTAAAAATATTTCCTACACAATCGTATTTTATTTTTAATTTTTAGACATCAATTAAGTTAATTTATTTATGACACAAAGATGATGCAGTAATTATCTTATTAATGAAATATTGACATAATTGATATTATAAATACCAAAATAAATGTAATTTAAGACTTTTTATGAATTACACTAATTTTCTAGGTTACTATGATATATTAGTGTTGATTTAATAAACTTGTTTTGAACATATAATTCTGTTACGACTTTCACAAAAATCATATATCAAATAGTGTCAAAATTGACACAAAATAGTTTTTAAATAAAATATTATATTACTAATTGTTATTTTATTCCTAAAAATCTAAGGTTCGGAAAAATAACTTAGATAAGGATATATATATTAATAATAAACAATTTGGGGTTCGTTTGGCATGTTATAGTAAGTGTATTAACCATATAGTGAAAGAAAACCCAGACACAGTAAAAGTTAAATTATTTAACTTAGAGTTAAATCTAATTGATAAGGTTAAAATAATACCCTAAACTTGTCTAAATCCTATTGGTTGATAGGATTTCGACCCAGCCCCACATTATCTTAGAAATAAGACCATTTGGAACCATTATAAACTGATTTTGACTTTAATATAAAATAATATTTTGAGATATTCCTAAGGTGCCCCTCTCCTCCCTTATAAAAGGGCACCTCCTCCCTCTCTTCCTCACACAACTTTGAGCCTTCATGCTCATCAAACCCCTTCCAAAATCAATTCTCCACTTCCATATTATCATCCTAGAGGTCCTGGTCTTCTTCAAAGACCATCCTTAGTTCTTTAAGTGGAGGCTAAGAAAAGGCACGTCAAAAAGAGGTAATATCCATTACCGATCTTTTTCAATTTCTTTCTTCTTAAACTTCTCCTTCTTTAGTTGTTTCATGATAAAGTAATAACATCAGTATTTCTTATATACTGATATGTTATTATAAATATTAAACAACTATAATTAACCTTCTATCCATCCTACGGAAAAAGGAAATCACCGCGCATGCGTACGTACGGAATACCGTCTCCACGCCGTGGTGTAATCTATTTTCTGCCACCACCTTAATTGGATGGGTATAAAGGTGTAATTAGTAACTATATATGATTATTATAAAGTGATATTGATACTGAAATAGTATACATACACTTCAACACAATTCCACGACCATGGGAACGATATCATCGCTCGTGCGTACGTACGGACTACCATCTCCACGACGCGATGAGATTCATTCTCAATGATTAACCATTCATGAATGATTATAAAGTATATATAATAAGTACTAATGAAATATATGACCTAATAATGTTACTGGAATTATTTATATTTATATGTATGTCATCTACTTAATTCCATTCAATTAAATAAGGAAACGAAAACAGCGTTCATGCGTACGTACGGACTACCGTCTCCATGAACGGTGTATTTCTTTCCATTTACTGATTTATTATATATGTGTATTATGAATATATATATATAAATCATGTTTTATATTCTGTAATTAAGTAATCATGATTTAAGTAATCATATGAATAATTACAAGTTAAAAACACGAACGACAAATGAGATGATTTTACCCAAAACGCTACTTTAACATGAATTTACAAAAGAACGGGTAATATAAAGTCATAAGTGGACCATATATGATATAATAACGATGAATATGATTCTGGAATAAGTCAATAACATGATTTAAATCATTATACGGGAGGTTCAGACACTTACAAAGCAAGTCGGACCTAAGGTAAGGGGAAATATCACAATCTCATTTTTATCCGAGATTGTTTATTCATAAGTATTTACTGGGGTGTATTTCCTCATCCACATCCATGTTCCCTCAATATGTAATATTGTTTCCATCCACTTACAATAGTTTAAATCCAATTTTACCCTTCGGTGAGTTTTTAGTAAAGAATATGAAAGGAATCTTTTGTCGTTTTTTTCGTACGAGGTACTTTTTGACTTTTCCGACAAAAGTACGAAGAATGTTTTTTTAACTTATACGACAAGAATGTATTTTTTAAAATATTATTTCCAAGAATCTTCCTTTATAAGATTTCAAGTTTATTTTTAATCAACTTTTTTTAGTTTATAATTGTATGACATGTTAAGAAAAGAAAAGTGTTTTTGAAGTAGAAAGGATATTTTCCTCAAGAATGGAGTTCAAGTATTTTATCAAAATTATTTTCCACCTAAGATAATAAAAGGGTTCTGTTTTTATCCCAATTATTACATTGATTTGATTATGTTGTGATGGAAATATTTTTATGAATTCCTTTATCTTATATGAATTGTTTTATGATGTCAGGTTGTTTAAGAATCCCATTTTTATTACATGGGTTACGCTATGATGTATGGTTTATGATTATGTGGAACACATAAGAAAGGATTTATTATAGGATGGGTGGGACCTATATCTCCCTCCAATGCATTGGGTAAAGATTTTATATCTCATGAGATAGACATGGCTGAAACGGTAGGTTATACCGGTTCAGTGAAACAGGACTGGAGCAAGGGTGACTCAGTTCAGAAAGGGACTTTGTCCACTAAGATAGTCTTGGCAATAAGTCTTGACTAACAAGAAATGATTCTATATGATTATGTGTGTATTCCACAAAGTTTCATGTTTTAAGTTATGATTATTGGGATTACATTTCACTTCTATGATTTATCCCATGTTATGAAATTATGCTCTCTTTTGCAGGTTAGGATTTCCAAAAGCTATGTTCTTATGTATATGATGTGATTGATATTTCTTTTGATTACCCTTACTGAGCATTTGAGCTCACCCTTTTATGTTTTCTTTTTCCCAAGATATAAAGAAATGTTTTAGGTAAAAAAAAGGGGAAGATCATTATGGGAGATATTGAAGATCTTTCACCACGATTAGAAGATTACATTCCGAGTTTCCAAAGAAACTAAACTATTACGATCCTTGTGTGTGTGTTTTGTTATGTACTAAGTATTCCGCAAATGTATTGTAATGTCAATGTACGTCAGGCTTCGGGTATCTACATTAATGGAGAGTGATAGAAATAATTGATAAAAAGAAAATTAATTGTGTAGAATATTTAGTGTCAACAAATCCATAAATACATGATGAGTTAAAATTCAGTTTGATTCATCAAAAATGAATGTACTATGATATAAATTTGGTTTTTGGATGATTTTCCTAGAGTTTAAGAATTATTTCATCATATTGATTGATAGTGTATGAAAATACAGTTACTTGGTATATTATTATTTCATAGGAAAAATTTAATATTTTGGATGTGAATTGATCAATTCCAAATTCCTCTCTTACTCCATGATAATAAATATCTGATTTGAAGTTTTATTCCCAAAGCAATAAAATTAAAAAAATAACAAATCATTAGTTTATTCAAAGAATGACATGTCAATCCAACTATCTCTAGATATTTTCCATCACCCAAATGGTGATCAAAAGTTATGTAATACCACCGGATGTTCAACTTATTCCATTTCATAAATGGTTTAATATAAGACACATCCAAAATATGTTTGACTAAACTCAAATTACAAACATTTAGAAGGAAGGTAACCAAATGAACATTATATTCCTTCGAAAATGTAACGTGTCTATAATGTCACATTACAAAGAGCTGAGAAATTTGATCATTGTAAAACCTTAATGAAAAAATTAATTCTATAAAAAATAATATTTGAGGTTTCCAAATATATTACATATATTAAAAATATAGTAAACTCCATAAAAAATAACATAAATTAGTAACAAATTTCAAGGTTACCAATGAAATCCCATAGAAACCCCTGTATCAATATTATCTCAACATCAGCAACATTTTATAGTTTATCTTCCCTGAATCATGATTTTTTTAAAAATATAAACTTTACAAAGAGTCACATTTTGTGTTTATAAGACCTATTTATAAAATTATTTTGAATCCTAAATGAAAAGGTGATGTAGTATAATACTTATATATCTCATGATTCATCTACCCAGAATACCATTGTTAAAATACTCAGATAACATAATTATTGAATTCATTCATAATATCATTATTCATCCCACTTGATAAATAATAATATTCTAAGATTGACCTTGTTACCTTAGCTTCTTCTGAGGTATATTCCAATGATTTCTTGGGAATTCATTTTCATAGTTCCTAATCTTTTTATAGATGGGACAATAATCAAAAAAGATTTATTTTTTGTATTTGAATTCATTCTCCAAATGAAATTTATCTCCACACAAGAAGTAAAATTTTATTACATTGCATAAATAACAAGGTTGTTTCATTCCATAATTATGACATTTATGAAATCCATTAACTCCATTATTCCCCTTATATATATTCTTCATTAACATCTACTTCTTCATTAATTTCCTTTAAAGACATAAGAAGTATGAAATTATTTTCTATCTTGATAAAATAATATACTATATCCTTATTTTTTGATATTTTTTGGAAAAAAAGTTTGATTTGAAATATTTTATAATGATCGTCATGGAAAAAATCATTCTTTCTATTTCAATTATCCGTATTGATACAATACTTATTCCTTTCTCTAATTTCTATTTATATGAAATAGAATACAATATATTTGATTATAAAATTATGTATTATAATTTATTATCCATTAAATAGTGATTCAATTTACATAAATTGAAAATTTTAAGAATGATTAATCCACTAATAATAAACATGGGTTCTTTTAGAAATATTCCAAAACATAAAAACATTTTTCAAATAATTCATACTTTTTTGTAATAAAATGTGATTAACCATATAATATCAACTAGGAGTGTAAAAATCAGTGTCTAGTTTGGTTTGTGTTCACGTACCAGGTAATGCTCAGGACATACCCAACATTCCTATTTTGGAGTTATTACCACTTGCTACATCTGTCATATAACTATATTAACTTATAGTATTAATAAATGGATGTGTTTTTAGTAAAGCAACATAATATAGATATTACTAAAACATTAATATGTTAACATATAATTAGATTTATCACTAAATAAATTCATAGGGTTTTATTCCCAAATCTATGTTTTACTAAATATAGTTCCCAAGGTTTTTACTAAACATTCTCTCAAACTAACTGTGAAGGCCTTGAGCATAGTATCCCAAAGATAGTGTCTATTTGATTATGTTGTAAATGGGTGAAAGAAATCACATCCCGATGTATAAAAATTGTAGTAGTATTGGTAAAATTGATGCATAATTGAATTTCACATAAATTTTGAAATATATAATACCCAATGTGTATTATTTAAAAATAAAATTATTTCCCCTAGCATATCCCTGAATATCAATCAGAAAAAAATTCTTAGTCTCTTAAGGAAATAATCATAAGAAAGGGGTAATCTTATATAACAAGTATGGTTATGCATAAAATGAAAGATATAATGAATAAATATGAATAATAAATATAGAAAGGTAAATGACTGAAACACATAACATTTAAATAATAAATTGAGAATAATATGGAAAGATTAAATGATGATATAATAAATCAATAAAAATAATAACATGAGATTGAAGCCTATCCAATAATATTAAAACTAAAAAAAATCAAATGGAAAATAATAAATAATTTCATAAATATAGAATGATTAATGAAAAACATATGAAATTTACTATCATAACCTTTTAAAAGATAACATTAATCTATATGTAAAACCAATCTAATTTATAATACTGATTGGTTTCATGAGTCCTGTTGATCCATCAAGCAGATATCAATAATTGGCCCCCACTCAAAACATACTATGTATAATGAATTCTTCATATTAAATGTTTGACACAAAAAAACCTAAAAATTTATATTAATAAAATAACATATTAAATGTTAAAAATTACATCAATCAATTAAACATAATCATAAACTGTCTAAGTAATATGGAAAACAATAATAAAATTTTACATCCTTAGTCAATATGAAAATTAACCATACATGAAAGGAATAAATATGATATCAATACAATATATACATATTGAATCATAATTACAATTAATGGATGATGTTGTTGATGAATAGAAGTACAATAATAATCTCATTAAATTTATTTTGAAGAAAATAACTTTTCAAATTGAAAATAATTATTTTTTGAAACTAAAATTTAAAAAATATTATGAAAAAAATTATTTGTAAATTTTCATTGAATCATATAAAGTAATATTTAAATCATTGAGTAGTTATGATTCTAATAAATTCCGTTCATGCCATAAATGTAAATAAAAATATTCCATTTCTATTTTTTTTTAAAAGATAGAAACAAATTATCTTGAAAGTGACCTCAATATTACATTAATTTTTTTTAAAAAGGGAAACAATATATTTAATAATTAATTTTGAGATGTTTAAAATAATTTTGGTATTTTTTCGAAAACAAGTATTTTGATGAAAATGGATTATCAACCGAATAGAGAAATAAATTCAAATATTCTTATAAACTTTGTCTCACTAATTTTAAATAAAAAATATTGGTATAATGGTACATTAACGTCAAAAGTAAATTAATAAAATTAGGATACAAAAATAAATTGGTTTTATGATAGAAATAAAAAATAATTATATAAGGGAGACTTAAATAAATCAATCCTGCAAAATGAAGAGATTGTGAAATAAAACCTTACCACTATGGTTACTTATAAATCATAATCCCCATATGATAAATAAATTAAAATTAATTTTTAAATAACATGAATATATATATATATATATATATATATATATGATATATCAAAATGGGAATTATATACAGCACATAGAGGTATAATTTGTGAAAACGTTGAATGTTACATTGAAACAAATCTAATATGAGAAAACATTACCATATGTTCAACATCCATTGTATGTGTGAAAAACACCTTTATAATAAATATAGGTTTATTATAAATCTTTCATATTACCATATTCATATATTTCAAACCATATATTATTTACTTATACTCTTTTATCTCTTGTTTATTAACATTTATCTCTTAAAATAACTATTTGGGTGATAATTGCTTTGTTTTTATGTATGTTTTGGTTCAACAGTTTTAGTCCTTTTACATTCATCATAGTTTCATCTATAAAATTTTAAAAATGAATAAAATATAATATTTATTCATTATATATATAATTAGTGTAATCTAAAATATTTCGAGATATGAAATGAATTATGCCGTTCATGGAGATGGTAAGTCATACGTACACATTGACATCGTTTCCATTTTTCAAGAAGGATGGAATGAAAGGAATAGAAATTTTAATTAAAAATTTAAAAATAAATATTTAATCATATATAGAATTTATATTAATCAAATAAATTAGTATTACCATCCATATAAAAATAATATGAAAACATTTCACCTCGTTATATGTATGCGTTAGTCCACATGATTTCACGATCGACATTTTTTCTTTACAAAGGATTGGAAGGTCAGAAGATAGATGAGATATCATGATTAAAGAAGTATTTTTAGGTCATAAATATAAAAAATATTCAACAAATTTAACCTTAATAACTACCATGTATAGAATAAGTGAAAAAAGAATCACATTGCTTCACGTGGAGGTAGTTTGCCGTATACATGAGAGATGTTATCATATCCCTCCAACAGAATAGAAAATAAGAATTTATATTTTATATAATAGTTAGAGACGTATATTTTTTAATAATAATATAAAAAATTTAAATAAAACATTATATAAAACCTTTAAATGTTGTTAGGGAAAATAAATTACATCTATTTTCGAGGTGATAGTCCACGGTACATATGATCACCAATTCCATTTTTCATTTGGTGTAAGTGAAAATAGATAAAGGGTTTTACAATAAATTAATAAAATATCAGAATATAGAATATAATGGTAATATTATATTATAATTATTTAATAGTAATTTAATGTTGTTGAATAATAAATTAATCAAGTACACAAATTAAGAATTTGACCTCTTTGTCAACGAAATCGTTTTGGTTTATACCTCCATACTTTATAAATAGATTTAGTATAAAAAAAATGAAAATATGATGTTTTTATTGAAATAAAGAATATATTTGGGGTATGTATTGTCAGATCCAAATGGGGTTTGATGTGAGAATTGTATAGGAGAATGATGAACTTTTAAAAGAGGTTGGATAGGTCACACTTGGTATGTTTGAAAAGAAAATGTGATACCCACATTTTTATCATCCCAAAAGACTAAAAAATGGGTAATTATGGAAAATTATGGGTAATAAGTATTAAATATTCTCATAAAAAACATTTCAATAGGATTTCTCTTATTTTAACAATTATCTTCTTTGTTTAACCCCTCTATAAAACAATTTTACTTTAACTTTAGAAATTAATTTTCACCATTTTCAATATTCATTATTGCCAAAAAATTACGTTTACCTAATTAAATAATAAAAATTATTATATTTAATAATATTTAATCTATCTATTTTCATTAAATTAATATTATTCATAGAAATACATTTATAATTAAACCTATAGATCTTTCAAAATAATGTTTTTTTCTGAAGAAAAACATTCGAAATTTTAAAATGTTTTAGTATGAGAATTCAATATAAAATTTATTCCAATTAATTAAATTAGATATGTTTTGACATTGTTGAGTCATTTTCACTAATAAAACAATTCGAAATATAATTTAAATTTGTAAATAATTTAAACGAAGTGATAGTTTTTGATAAAAATCAATATTTTTTACTATTCACTTAAATATTAATCTCTTAAAAATATTTTCTAAAATTTAATAAAAATTAATTTTCATATATATATTTGAGTAATTTATATTATTTTTTCATATTAATTATATAAAATTTGTATAAATTTGTATAAATTATGTGCACTAAGCGCAAAAAAAACTGCAATTTTGAAAAAGACAATTTTTAAGGAAAAATATATTTATCTTTCAAATGGTTCTTATTTTATTTATAATCAGTAAATATTCATTGAATTTATTTTATACATGTGTAAACCATATAATTTTTATAATTTAGTTATTACTATTAATTCAATAACCATAATGTGTAGGTTATAATGATTGTGCTTGTTTCAAATCCAATATTTCATTCATTGCAAGCTATCAAAGAGATTGAACATATTTAAAAAAGAATAAAATATTAAGATTCATAGGTTACATTAAATTAAAATATTTGGGTTTTATTTCATATATAATATCGATTATGATGTTCATATTTTAAAATATCTAGTTGGTATAATTTTCATTTTACTTTAACTTGTTGATAAGTAAAACATTTCCTACTAAGATGTAAAATATATTTATTCACTCCATACCACTATTAATACTACTAAATATCATTATATATCCAATTAATGATGTGATGAAAAGGAAAGTGGGATCCATGCACATCACTGAATATTCAATTTTTCAACTAGAAGACAGTTGGAAAATGAAACCTTTTTCCACAGCTCTTAACACCTTCCTTATAAAATTTAAATTCAATAAATATAAATTCTTTTACAAGTTACATAGATTATTGACAAACATAGTAATCTTTTTCTGATTCAATAATTCTATACAAAAACAAATTTCACAAAAACATGTAACAAAATAGATTATTTTCTTGCATGAATAATTTATAGGTGAACATTTATCAAATCATATATGAAAAGATGAGGTTACAAGTGTAGCATAATTAATAATGAACTATCTTTTTTACTCAAATAATTAACTATTATATTTTATTTCCATATAGAGTAATGAATATTGTAATTATAATCATTTATCAGCTCAAAACACCATCTATTTCTCATGTTGAAATCTTTCCAAGTGAATATATAATTAAAAAATTTAAAATTAATAAATATTTTACACTGTAATCCATACAAGTGATTCCTTAAATTTTTTAATGGAAAGCCAAAAATACTAATTACACATCATATAAAAGAAAATTTATTATAAGGCTCCTATTGAATAGAAAAATAAGAAATTTCCTAGTCCTTTAATATTAAAACACAATAAAGTCCCTTCAAAGAAGAATCAATATATTATACAAAATCACCATTATAGTTGATGTGGAAAAAACTAGAGAATTTACCAATCTTAATTTTAGTTCATGTAAACAATCATCACACCCTTTTACCCAGATTAATTTATTTCATTTTTGTGTCAACTTTGTCCATGAGAATGGTTTATTAGAAATTATTTAAATAAACCACCCATTGTAACTAAATAATGAAAGTCAATTTTGAATCAATTTGACATTTTTTGGGTTTTATCCATTATTCAATCACTTTAGTTTTAGTTAGGAAAGCATTTATTCCATCTTTAGAAATTATATTCATGAGGTAATAAATCTTCTATAACCAAAATTCACACATAAAAAGTTTTCATATAAATTTAATCATTAACTGGTAGTAATACAATTACTAAGTTTCTTTATTGATCCAAAAGTATTTTATTTTATTCCAAAATATCATCAATAAACACTACAAAAAAATCATCTAAATAGTTATTGAAAACTCTATTATCGAGGTCATTGAATATAGTGAGTTCATTAGATAACCCAAAAAAATAACCGCAAACTCATAATTCTCATATGTAGTATCAAATTACATATTCAATATATCAATACAATTATTTTTAAATTGATTGTATACTGACTTTAGATCAATCATTGAAAATTACCTTTCTCTCTAGGGATGATCAAACAAATCACAGATATGAGGAAAAAGATACATTCTCTTAATGGTGATTATTTGAGGCTCTATAATCAGTTAAATGAGTCATTGAATAATCAGTCTTGTTAATAAATAAAATTGGGGAACACCATGTTGATGTTCTAGAATTAATTAAAAATTTATCATGAAATTAGTGAAATTGTTTTTTCTATTTCAAAAATGTTCCACTTTAGCCATTAGATAAGGGGTTTGAAAATTGGCATAGAATCAGGAACTATGTCAAATATAAAATCAACCTCTTAACCAGGAAAAAAATTTGGGAAATCATTATGAAATACATCTATATGTCCATTTATATATTGGAGATCATTAATAAAGGTAATTTATTTATTTTAAATAACATGAGCAATGTAACCTTTACAACCATATATAATTAATTTTTCGGATTTTTGATACATTATAAAATGTATAGAATCATTGAATATATATTTCATAATGATAAAATTTATCAAAAAAAGATAAAAAAAATCCCATAAATACCAAAAATAATATATAAGTTTAATATGGGACTTTTAACTAGACATATAGAAAAAATCTTCCCACTAATATCAATAGAAATATTCTTATAAATCATGTTTTCATTAATATTTATACCCACATTTATCAACAAAAGTTATATCTTAATTTAAAAATTCATCACAGTGACACATACTTTTCATAAATAGTTATTATATCTAAATAGATGAATATTATTTACATTACATAACGTTCCATGCTAGAATAAAATAGGTATAATATCTTTGAAAACATGAAAACATAGTCAACTTTCCCATAATAATTTAATATTTTGTCTCACATAGATCATCATAACTAGTATCTCTCTTAAACATATCATACATGATAAAATTATTTATAACATAGGGAAAGGAAATATAAGAAAATGATGACCTTAGATGTCCAATAAGGGAATATAAGGTACATATCAATGATCGTACATGAACAAAATTAGAAAAACTGGCATTATAAATGATATTCACATTAGAAAAATGTACCACACATATCATTGATCAAAATCATGAGTTAGATCATAAATAAAAGATGTTTATAAGATATGATTTTTAATGGATTCAAAGAACAAAGACCATGAAATTTTAACATAGGCATAAGAAATTTAATTTTTGCATATATATAAGAATAAATAATCATTTACTAAGTAGTAAATGTTCATTTCATAGGATATCATAGTGGAACGAGTTGACTCCTCAAAAAATCATAGTATTCAGTGTTCACTCCCTAGAATATCGTAGTAGTAATAGTACCTCACTGAACTGGGTTCACTCTATACTAATATTCTGTTATATAAGTTTTCTATAAGATCATAAAACATTCATCATATCAGCACCAATGAAAGGAAATTATATTAAAAAATATTTCATCATGTTATATCCCATCGAAATAATGGGATTTATAAAAATTTCATCATTGCATAACCCTTGGAAGAAATGAGTCTCGTAAACATTGTATCATAATATTCATATACCATAAAAAATGATTAATGATGGTATCCATGGAATTTAACCCTAGTAAATCATATGTGAAATCAAGGGCTATTGTCTTTGATGTATAAAAATTCTATTAAAAGATCATTCAATCATTATTGAGTAAGACAATCGTACAATTTCTAAATCACTTAATAAAAAATACCCAAATGTAAAATAAAATATATTTTTTTAAAAAAGATACATGTAAAATTATAATGGAATACTCATGTAAAAAATTATTCATGATATCATGAAATACTATTCATTCCACAATCGTTGAACAAATCATTTAATCTATATAATTTTGAGAAAATTCACTAAGTACCTCATTTGGAAAACCACAAGCAGATTGTTTTCAAACCATTATTTGAAAATTAAATTTTTTATAAAAATGAACTTAAAAATAATTGTAAAATAGAAAAAAAATTATTAAAAACATTTTTCAGAATCCTAGATATGGACTAAAATGGGTTTTTGACCAAATATTTAAATAAATAAGATTTTTTCTTAAAAACATATTTTCATACTATTATGTATATAAGGTGGGGATAATTAATGGAAGACATGTATTTTTATTAAATAAATAGAGTATATTAATATTACTGAGTATATTGAGAGGTAGATCATAATATTAAACCATTAGAGGCATATCCACAGTCAATCTTGATAAAAAATGAGATTATGACATAAAGACCTTACCACATGTTTTCTTTTATTTAAAAGAACTCTAACCTCTTGTATCATTAATTTAAATTTATTATACTTCGATACTAGATTTTTTTCACTTATAAAAATATCCTATATTTTCCCTTTATTACAATTAAACACCCCTATTAATCAATAATATCTTATTAAAATCATCATTTTTGGGTTTTAACTATTTAGTTGATCGTGAATCTTTTAGTTTCGTAGTTCTGGTCCTTGTAAATTTTTCCAAGATCCATAAAATCGAGAATATTAATTATTAAATATATAATACTTATATATATAATTATTTTCGTCTATAAACATTGATATATAAAAATTAATTAAACTGTTCAGGGAGAAAGTAGTCTGTATGTACACATGAATGATGTTTTTATATTTTGATAGATATAATCAATGAGTAGAAAATATTAATTCACTTTTAAAATATCCTTATTATATCATATATATAATAAATATTCCTAAAATTAATCCTCACAACCATAAATGTATTATATAAATGAAAAATGAATCACATTTCCTTGTGGATCTGATTGTCAAGACATACACACGAATGACGCTATCATTTCCCATGGATTGGATGGTAAAAATATAGAAATGATATTATTATTATTAAAGAATTATAAAATTTTCATCAATTTCAAATATAAATATTAAACCCATATAAATACACATGAATAAAATATGAAGATAAAAAATGAATTGTATTTCTATGTGGAGACGATTAGCCATGCATATGCATTAGTAATACTTTCACTTTTCATTTGATTGGAAAGCGGTTTCATAATAGTGTTTTTATAATCATACCAAAATTTCATAATATCAGAGATACATAATTTAGTATTTTATTATAATAAAAATATATATATATACATACGAAAAAGAAGAGTAGAAAATAATGTGATAGTGTAAGGAAATTACCTCATCTTTGAAATGACAGCTTTGGATCTCCTCAAAATGTTTCAATAGTTTGTCTTATGGGAAGAATAAAACCTCAAAAATGTGAATATAAAAGTTTAAAGAGGATTTTTTTTAATTTTTCTATAGGGATTAGGTGGTTTTCAATAAGTGAGTAAGGAGGTTATATTTTATAATATAGTTGAGGGGCACTTTCAATTTTCTCAAAATATCAAATTTTAATAAATTCCTTCCCATTTTGTTTTTGAAATGGAAAAAGATCCCAATATAATATAGGATATGGTTTTAATTCCCTAATATTATTTAATTTTGGCATGTTTTGTTTCCATTGTAATCATTATCATTTGGATTAACCGTTAGTTAAACAAATTTAGTTTTTTACTACAATAACAACCTTTCAATAATAAAGGGATATAATTTTGAATTATAAGGTGAAAATTGGCCCATAAATTGTCAACTAATGAAATTTTAGACCATATCATATATTAAAAATATTATTTAAACATTTTATGTTTTGAAATAATTCAACAAAATATTATTTTGATAAAATATAATTATTCTCAATTTTGACACTATTCTTTTAATTTGGATTAAAAAAACAAATAATACGTTTTAATTAAAATATAATTATTTAATAAATAGTAATATGTCATATCCAAATATAAAATTTTTCTAACACTATAAATTACTTAAATTGTATCACTTTTAATATTTTCAATATCATTTATTTTATATTTTCAAAAATTGAATAAATACTATTTGGAATTGTGTATGAATTTAAGGTAAATATATAATATCTAAAAATTATAAATAAATTGACACCATGAATATAATTCCTTTATAGAAAAATTAAATATTAAAATTCATTTAAAACATTTTTCCCCATGTCATCACATAATGTATATTTAAATCTCATTGAGTGACAGTTTATAACTTTCATTTATTGAAATTAAATATAATGTCAATTTGTGACACATATCTATTTAAAAACTAAATTTACATCCTAATGTAATATGGGTAAAAAAAATTCATATAATAATAAATAAGATGAATAATTATAAATTTATCAATTTTTTTAATCTAGAATAACCTGATTGACCTCTTATCATGTTGATAATTTTTCCATGTTTACTGTTCAAATTAACCAAAAATAAAAGGGGCTTATTTACCAAATTTTACCTTTTGAATTATAAATATTTAATTACTTTTTCATTGTTAAACAAATTGATGAATTAATTACCTAAAATTTTAATTTAAATAAATTACTAATTCTCATTAATTTTATTTATTAAGATAAAAATACATTGTGCCCATAAAAATAATTGATCAGAGAAAAATTACTTTTATTTTCAAATACTTTTGATTTTAGTTATAAAAATTTTATTACTAATGAATTCATTTTATAAATGAGTATAAAATATATATTTCATAATTTATTTACTACTATTCATACATTATAAAATAATTTTTTTTGATAATGAAACCAAAATATTTTCGTAATGTCACAAAATTCATTTGAACATGAAATGATGTGTACGTAACAAAAGCTACCGAAGAAATAAAATTATTTAATGATAAATATTTAACAAAAATATTAAGGTGTCCCATTAAACCTCCTTAAAATAAATTAATCTCTTGAAATCCACCACTCCATTACAAAAAGAAGAGGATGCTGCTACCTCATCACATCCCCTGGTTCCCATGTAACTTCCTTGAATTGGTGGTTTCTCCATAAAACATTAACTCTGTGAGCGGTCTTATTTTGTATAAATTTATCCCTATGATCTAGAATCTATACCAGTTTCTAATTTTAAGAAATATATTTCTTCAATAATATGGCCTTTGATTTTAGTACATATGATATATTCGGTATGTACTTCATCTAGAGATATAAATGAAACACAGTATGAATATAATAGAGATTTGAGGAAAGTGAAAATCAATAAGCTACCATCATGATATGATCAAAAAATTTAAAATGAATTATTTACCTATGTTTTAGATTTCTATTGTTTCTTAATATTATCATCCTCATCTAGAGAAATATTTATTCTAATTTCTTATCTCTATCTTCAAGCACTTGATCGTTCCAAATAATTTCAGCATAATTTTTTTGATAAATTTGAGATGCTTATATTTTATATTTAATGAATCTAGAATTCTATTCCATTTATTCATCTAGATCAAGTCCCAATAAATATCATTCTCCAACTTCAGTCTAACGTGTTAAATGTTTTCAATTCCTAAAAAATATTTCATCATAGGGAACCCTCTCAATGCTTGGATTAAAGCTATTATTATAAGAAAATTCAATCAAATGATATTGTTCATCCCAAAAACATTTGAAATCCTTATAGAAATATCCCAACATACTGTCTATAGTTTGAGAGGTTCATTGAGACTAACCATGTATTTGAGAATGATAAGAAGTAATGAAACATAACTCTTTATCCATAGACTGCTGAAGACTCCTCCAAAACATTAAGGTAAACCATGGATCCTAATTAGATAAAACTGATTGTGTTACAGCACAAAATCCCAAAAATTATATAATGTTTATCCCTATATGTTTATAAATCAAATCTAATCTGACTATTGTTTTCTAAATTCCATGGTAATTGACTACAACCCTAATATAATTATTCCCATTATATGTTTTGGAGAGTCTTGTGACAAAATATATGGTGTTGTTTTTCTATTTCCATTATAATATTTGTAATGCTTGTAAATTTACCATATTTGTATTTCTATGAGACTTAAATTTATGACATAACCTGTACTGAGAAACATTCTCTACAATATAATTCTTCTTTCCATCATAACAGAAATACTCTTTGAAATCTATATATATCGTAATACTTACAGGATGGATTGAGAATGAAGAACTATGAGATTTATGAATCATCAACTTCATAAAATTATCCCTTGAAGGAACACATACATAGTTAAAAATCCGTATTATTATACCATAATAAATACTGAACTCTAGAAAATTTCTCACATTCTTTCATAGACACATATCTTTATTTTTTTCCTCTTTAAAACTCACATGGAGAAATGGTTGGACACTCATTTTAGAATGACATGATTTATCCACTTTAGTCCAAAATTCTAGATCCATAAATTTTATGTCTAAAAATATTGAATATTTTGTGCTCTTTATGATATAAAATATAGCATGTTCCATTATCCTCAAATAATTTCCTGCCTTTTTCTCTTTCCTAGGGTGGTATTTTATTTTGAAATTATAAAAAATTTTCAAAACCAACCATCTTCTTTGGACCATGTTTAGATATTTTTGAGTGAACATATACTTTAGATTTTTTTTGATTTGTATAATTTTCATACCATTATCTATATGAATAACAACTCTATATTTTTAATACAATAATTAATGAAACTAACTCGAAACCCTTAGTTGGTTAATGTTTCTCATGGACCATAAATTTTCCTCAGACATATAATATAACCATACTATTATTTATTAGTATGCATACTAGTCCCTTACTTGATGCCTCAATACTGATTACAAACCTTTTTCCACTACAGGGTAGTGTAAGCATAAGTTTATTGAGTAGCCATCTCTTCAGTTCCTTAAATCATTCCTCGCATGGATCCTTCCAAAGGAACATGGCTACCTTCTTAACTTACATGGTGTGTGTATTCGATGCCCATGAAAAATTATCCAAAAACCAATAATAATATCCATCCAAACCAAGAATAATATGGTTCTAAATTACAATGGTTTCTCATTTACAATGCTCAATAACTAATGTCATTGAATGGTCGGCTAATATATCCACACTTGAGATTATGTGAATAAAGAATGGAAATTTCCAAATCCAAAATTTAGACATGGTATATTCTTCATAATTATTATTATTCATTATTGTATATATTTTAATTATTATGTGATATTCATGATCATTGAATAGATATTAATATAATCTCTAAATACTTCCACAAACAAATCATGTTAATCTTGTAAGACACTATTCATTAAATCTATGAAGAAATCATTGGAATTAGTAAAACCAAAAGGAATTGCTATGAATTCAATGTCCATACCTATTAGGGAATATTTTATTGGGTATAAACTCTTTCTTAACCCATCAATTGATGATTTATATAATGAATATTAATCATTAATAGGTATTGATCTCCACATAATTGACAAAACAAGTAATAAATATTGTGTACATGATAATTTATTTTGACAATGACCGTGTAAAATTATTGATAGTCAATGAAAAGAGTCATTGATCAATTTTTTTTATTAAAAAATATATTAGTGAAATCCATGGTGAAAAAAATATCCAAATTAATCACTAATGAATATTCTCCTAATGTTTTTTCTTCAATTCTGGAAACTTTGTTGGGATAATTCTATATGGTGTCTTAGAAATTGTTGTAGATCTGAGTAGGAGTTCTATTGAAAAATCAATTTCATAATTTGTTGCAATACCACAAAACTCTTTAGTATAGACATCAATAAAATCATTCACCATAGTAATATATTTGATGTCACATATCTCCCAAGACAATTGAGATAATATTAAATTTTTAATTGGTATCAAGACACATATGATAGATTCATTTTTTATTAGAAGTTGATTTTTATCATAACAATAATATATGATCATAGATTTGATTAAAATATCAAATTTACCATACCATCATCAAAAATTGATGTGGTATTTATTTAATTAAATCCAATACATTCAAAAACAATTAATTTAACTAGTATAATAAAGATAATATTTGTAGAAAACATATTCCCAAACAATTCCACAAGAGAAGAATCATACACATAGGGAGTGATCATCATAGAATTTTGTTTTTTTATTTAAAAATAATCATTTAATTTATTAGGTGGAACTATGATTGTAACCCTTGCCCCTACCACATTGGCTTGAGGAGGCGGTGAGGGCTACTTGGCTTCAAGTGACGTTCCCAAGACGCCAAAAGCTGGCAATAAATGCCAAGGGCTTCAAGATAATGTTGGGGAACGATTTTACCTTAAGACAAAACCAACCAATCCATCCACCAACAGCCACTATATGTTGCATGTCAATTCAATTTCCCATCCCTGCATTCCCAAAATACAACCAAGTTGTTCCACAACACAACCCTAAACTAATAAAACCAACCATATTAGAGTACAATAGGAAAACTAAAAAACAACCACTACGAGCCATGACACCCACACAGCTCGACACCATGCTCCTAGCTCCATGCTCCACCAAGACAGCATGATGCACCACTAAAGGAGAGAGATTCCTTACCTTTTCCCACGTCACGGTACACAACATCTGCAAAGACACCAATGTGCCATAGCAGGGGGTGAGTGCTAAAACTCAGTAGGATTTCCCCAAATGAATTCTCTACATAGTCCACTAGGATAAAATCGTTAGCACATTTATATAAAACAATTTATATAAATTAAATCACAAGTGTAACTATTTTAATAATCCAAACATGCCCACACCAAGCCATCATACCGAAACCAAGAAACCGAGGTAAAGTCAACCAAACAAGCCACAAACCATTCCAAAATTTACACATTAGCACAATAATTCCATCTGGCAATGCAATGCACAACAAACAACAAAAACGGTGGGACTTCTACCCAACCCATTCACCCATTAACACCAAAACAATAAAAAATGTGGGACTTCGGCCCAACCGGTTCACCCATTCACAACTAGCGGTACATCCTAACCACTACTCATATGGTGGTTCTTCCGACCACTATCTATCCCCTTTTTATAGTGAGACTTCCTGCCCACTTCCACACAACATTCAATGCAATCCAAAGTCCAGCATATAACCCACCACATCACAACCACATGCAATCAACCTATTCCATTGCATATTAATGCACTTCAATAAGTCACCCATTTATTGAAAACCATTTTCCATGGAAAAAAAATATCAATAAAAAAACCCTTTTATTGAAATCCATTTACATCAATTATTTTAACAAATCAACCATAGCATCCCATTTTAAAATCTCCATTTTAAAATCCACAAGAATAAAATTTCACCTTAAAAAACCCTTTTTCCAAAAAAAAATCCCCAAAACATCACCCAAGGGATTTCTAATCAATTCAGCACATCAAAACACAATTAATTTCAAGAAGAACAAATTAATTGTAACCAAAACCATTAGCTCTATCCATGTGGAGTCGAGAGAGAAGCCACCTACCTTTAGGGTTCCTGAGAAATCAACCCACACACCACTGTACCTCAAATCCAGCGAACGCACCACCGAAACAACTCTAGATCCCCTTACCTAACCATCACAAGCCTTAAAATCATTATCCTAGGCAAACACAACCCTAGATATACACACAATAAGTGTAGATCTATAAAACCAAGATAGAAGGAAGAGCAGATCTAGAGGAAAAAAAGAACCCAAGAGAGAAGACTTACCCGAAACCAATCACCATCAAACCGCCTTGAAACCCCTTTGAAATGCTTCCAAATCGATTGGGAGAGCACCCTTAACACCTGAGAACCGAAAATCACAATTGAGGCTCGAGTGGGAGGAATATTGGAGTGAAATAGTTTAAGCCCGAGGGAGCCTGGAACTTATTACCCTATTTTTAGAAGGCTGCATGGTTTGCGCATACTTTTTTGGAAAACCGTGCGCTAACCATGTGAACGCTACTACCATGGGATTTAGGGTCCGTACGATTGCCTCACACAGTTTTGGAAACCATGTGCAAGGCAAACAAAGCCTACTGTCTCCAATGCACGGTTTCCTAGAGAATCCACACGGTTTCCACTAACCGTGCTCAAATTGTGTGCCCCTTTAAAAGTCTCCAAGCACATCCAAAACCATTCCAAACTCTCCCTACCTCCTACAATCTCCTCCCATGGACATTAAACACATAAAAATGTATATACAAAGGCCACATACCTCAAACCAAGGGTACTACATTCTCCCCACCATTGGACTATCCATCCTCGGAATGTAGTGAACCCACCCTTTACCGAAAGAGGTCAGGCCATTGCTTGACCATCTCTTTCTCTCGCTCCCATGTATCCTCTTGAATCTGACCATGTTTCCACAAAACATGAACTAAACCAATGCTTTTACCATGAAAGACTTTCTCTTACCTATCCCCAACCCGCACTGGCACCTGAACCAACGAAGCATGCCGTTCTAGCTCAACATGATCCCATCGAATTACATGGTCACGATCCGGCTGATACCTTTTAAACTGCAAAACATGAAACACATTGTGCACCGCACTGAACATATGTGGAAAAGACAAATGATAAGACACCTCACCAACCCACTCAAGAATCTCAAAAGGCCCAATATTCCTAGAGATATCTTTCTCTACTTCAAAAACCGATGATGTCCCAACCAAGGATAGATTCTCAAGAAAACATGATCACTCACCTCGAACGACAACGACCATCGACAATGATCCGCATACGATTTATAATGGCTCTGAGTTGTCTCCACTCTCTTTCTAATCAACCTGATCTTCTTCGTAGTCTCCTGGACAAGGCTCAGTCCAACCATCGAGAACTCACCTGTTTCCACCCAACATAGTGGAGAATGACATGGTCGCCCTTACAATGCCTCAAACGGAGCCATCTGTATGGATGCCTGATAACTGCTATTGTATAAGAACTCAACCAACACCAATTTCTCCTCCCAGGAGCCACCAAAATCATTGACACAAGCCCACAACATATCCTCTCGAGTTTATCTCATCCTCTCAGATTCAACATCCATCTGAGGGTGATATTCCATACTCATAGTCAACTGTGTCCCAAGGGATTGCTATAAGGATTTCCAGAAACGAGATGTAAAACTCAGAACTCTATCAGATATGATCGAAACTGGAACACCATGCCTCTTTACAACCTCCTAGATATTGATTTTGGACAGATCCTCCACCATATGAGATTCACGAATTAGAATGAAATGGGCCAATTTCTTTAGCCGATCCATTATCACCAAAATGGAATCGTGCTTCCTGACCGTTCTTGGGAGACCTGTGACAAAATCCATTGCTATTTGCTCCCACTTCCAGATAAGGGTTTATAAAGACTGCAACATTCCTTTTGTCCTCTGATGCTTTGACTTGACCTGCTGACAAATCATGCATCTCGAAACAAACTCAACCACTCTTCTTTTCATACTAGCACACCAGAACTGTGCTTTCAACGATTTATACATGTTCTGAATTCTAGGATGAACAACCCAATAGGAATGATGATACGCCCTGAGAATATCCTCCTGGAAAGTAATTGGTACAACCACCCGATTCCGAAAACACAAAACTGGATCTCCATTCAGTTGCCAACCGTCAATGGTGTCCCAACCATTGAGTCTGGACCCCATGGTCACACACTGAGAATTAGATATCTGTTCATATCTAACCAGGCCAACCAAGTCAGGAATCAACAAAACCGGAAAGAAGATCGCACTATTGCCCTGGTCCTCATAGTCCAACCACATATCAGCTATAACCGACATCAACTACCACTGGTCTGATGCATGTTTCACCACCTGATCATATGATTTTCTACTTAATGCATCCTCTACTCAAAGAATGTCGATCTATCTTTTCTGGATCCACTGAAACATCTCTTTCTGAAATCACATGCCTATGAATACGAACTTCTCATATCCAAAAGTCACACTTTGACAATTTGGCATACAACTGATGATCTCTCAAGATCCCCAGCACTGTCGGCAAGTGCTACCCATGCCCCACAATTTCCTTTTAATACACCAGAATATCGTCTACAAGCACCACCACAAATGAATCTTGATATCTCTGAAATATCCGATTAATTAATGCCATGAACACTTCTGGCACATTCGTGAGACCAAAGGTAATAATAACATATTCATAATGGACATATCTACTTCTGAAAGTTGTTTTTGGAATATAATCATTCGTCACCCGTAATTGATGATATCCCGACCTCAGGTCGATCTTGGAGAAACATCAGGCTCCCCTCAACTGATCAAACAAATCATCAATTCGTGGACGTGGATATCTATTATTTATCATAACTTGGTTGAGTTTATGATAATCAATGCATAGCCTCAAAGTTCCATCCACATTTTGACTGAAAAACTGGCACTTCCCACAGAGACGTGTTAGGTCCGATAAACCCTTTGTTTTATAACTCTTACAACTAGACATTGAATTCCCACAATTCAGCTAGTGCCATCCGATAAGATAAAAGTGAGATATGACTTTTCCTCGAAAGGAGATCAATCGTAATCTCCACTTCTCTTACGGGAGGTAACCCAGAGAATTATTTGGGAAAAACATCCATGAACTGATCCACCACTACTGGAAGAACACACTTCTCATCACCGTCTACCGATTACAACAGTAAAACCACTAACTGATGCGATAACGTACCCACTACTGGTGCAGCCAAACTCGTTTCACCCTGACTTTCATGCTTCTCTCCTCTAAAGAGATGTCTAATGCCATGGTGTGTCGTAAAAGCCTCTCTTCACTCTTTGTAGTTGATGTGGGCATTAAATGCCACCATCCAATTCAATCCCATGATTACATCATACCCATCCATCTCAAGCACTGAGAAATTCCAGGTTATCTCAACCTCGCCCAAAATGATACAACATGTTGTACACAAGAAGGCTCGACACTCTCTTCGACCTGAAGGAGTTTGAAGATTCAAAACTGAGGGAATCCTTTCTACCCTTAAACCCCAAAAATCAACCACATGTGGAGCAATAAAAGAGTTTGAAGCACCCGTATCCAATAACACTTGCATCAAGGTAGAATTTAAGAGAATAGTACCTAGCACAATGGATGGTCCTGACTGATCATCCACCACAACCTGCTCAGCTCCGAACACATGTTTTCTTGACACACTTTTCTCTTCATTGCCTTGCTGAGGTGTTGTGGTATTCTGAGAATCACCATGACCCACTTTAGTCTGCTGACGAGGGGTGTGCTGCTGTCCGCATCCTGTCGAAACATACGACATCTGCGATCCCTGAGGAGTGTCACGCGCACCCAACCTTAGATATTTTTGAAAATAACACTACAGATGCCCCATCTTTTTACAATTATGACATGCTAGAGGTTGTTTTGTATAGTCCCGCTTGATGTGGCTCGTAGAACCACACTGAAAACATCCCGGCTTGGTCTGCGGATTCGGTGGAAGATTTACTGGTCTTTCCATCAGATTATATGTCATATTCCTGCTCTGGAAATAAGTGTCCCTCATTCTCTTGAACCCAGTGTTAGAGTTCCCACTATTCCTCAGGGGTACCACCATGCTTCCTCCACCCAAAGCGCCCAACAAATCCTGCTAAGCCATCGAGGCTCTGTTCACCATCTTTGTGTAATCATTTATACACAGTAGTGTTATCTTTGAACGTATTTCTTGCCTTAACCCCACTTCAAAGATCCTTTCCTTCAACGAAGTGCTACCCGCCACCTCGAGTGCAAACCTTAATAAGTTCATAAACGTTGCTTCATACTCCGTCACCGACATAAGCTCTTGCTTCAAACTGATGAAATCAGTCATACACTGAATTCTGAATGTATGTGGGTAGAATTTTTTATTGATCAATTCTTCAAAGCCTTCCCACATCATACCATGGTCCATCCACGCTGGGACTACCAAATCCCACCACTGAAGGGAATGTTCATCCAATATATACGTGGCCAACATCACTTTCAACCCTACCACATTCCCAAGAACTCGAAGATCTTTTTTATTCTATTCAACCATGCTTTTTCCCTCTCCAGCTTTGAATCAACCCTGAAGATGGGTGGAGTCTACTTTTGAAACTGAATTGCAAAATCCACATGCTTTGGTTCATCCACTTTGTTCCCACTTTATCATACATGGAATGATTGCACTATGCTTTGCACTAGTTGCTTGTTCACCTAAGGCTTAGGTGCTACCAGATTCACAGCAGCCTCCTCTGGTTGGTCTCTACGACACCTACCGAGTGCCATTTCTATAACCAAAAATCAAACTACCCTGAGTCTCACTTCCATAGATATCACGAAATCCCATTTCAATTCACATTACACATCACTATCGCACAAGTCTTTCCCCAATTTCACATTTTCCATGTTTCACCATTTTGAAAACCAAACCATTTTCGAAATACCTATGTATTCACATTACAGTTTCACACAAAAACCATTTCTCAATTCAGCCCATAGATCATTATATCCCAATGAAATATGTATCCTAGGGGGAAGTCATTTCTACCATGCATGTCATGATCATCTCATTTTCTACACCCATGACAATGAGATATCCAATGCCTATAAGTGTCTACAAAACACTTATGTACCCAACTTTCTGGTAACTTGAAATTCAGTATAAAAGGGTTAGCTACGTCCTTTTATACTATACATTCCATGTTCCGAGAATCCTATGCCTTGCTACCATCCTGACTCAAGGAATATACCACATCGAATGTCAACACCAAATCCGAGAATCAACTCCAAAGGACCAAACAAACTGATACCACTTGTAACACCCCACCCCTACCTCATTGTCTTGAGGAGGCAGTGAGGGATACATGGCCTTAAGCGACGTTCCCAAGACGCCAAAGGCTGGAAATAAATGATGAGGGATTCAAGATAAAGTCAGGGAATGATTTTACCTTAAGACAAAACAAACAAAACCATCTACTAACAACCACTATATGATGCATGTCAATTCAATTTCCCATCCATGAATTCCCAAAAGACAACCAAGTTGTTCCACAATACAACCCAAAACCAATACACCCAACTATATCACTGTACAAGCTGAAAACTAAACAACAACCACTACGAGCCATGACTCCCCCACAGCTCCACACCATGATCCAAGATCTATGCTCCACCAAGACATCACGATGCACCACTAAAGGAGAGAGATGCCTTACCATTTCCCACGTCATGATACACAACATCTGCAAAGACAACAAAGTGCCAAAGCAGGGGGTGAGTACTAAAACTCAGTAGGATTTCCCCAAATGACTTCTCCACACATTCCACTACTATAAATCCTTTACTACATTTATATAAAACAGTTTATATAAATTAAATCACAAGTGAAACAATTTTCATAAGCCAAAGATGCCCATACCAAGCCCTCACACTCAAAAAAAGAAACCAAGGGAAATCTAACCAAACAATCCACAATCCATTCCAACACTTACAAATTAGCACAACAATTCCATCTTGCAAACCAATGCACAACAAACAACAAAAAAAGTGGAACTTATGCCTAACCTGTTCAACCATTCACACCAAAACAATCAAAACGGTGGGACTTCCTCCCAACTCGTTCACCCATTCACAACTAGTGGTACTTCCCAACAACTACTCATATGGTGGTTCTTCCGACCACTATCCATCCCCTTTTTATAGTGAGACTTCTCGCCCACTTCAACACTACATTCAAAACAAGCCATATTCAAGCATATAACCCACCACGTCACAACCACATGCTATCAACTGATTCCATTGCATATCAATCCACTTCAATAAATCATCCATTTATTGAAAACCACTTTCAATGCAAAACAACATTTCAATAAAACAACCCTTTTATTGAAAACCATTTCCATCAATTATTTTCACAAATCAACCATAGCATCCCATTTTTAAAATCTCTATTTTAAAATCCACAAGAATAACATTTCACCATAAAACACC
The DNA here is from genome assembly GCA_963277665.1 of Viscum album. Lineage (NCBI taxonomy): Eukaryota > Viridiplantae > Streptophyta > Magnoliopsida > Santalales > Viscaceae > Viscum > Viscum album. The sequence continues at coordinate 1,223,027,145 of OY728127.1, read as the reverse complement.
CTTTTCCCCAAAAATCCCCAAAACATCACCCAAGGGATTTCTAACCAATTTTTCACATCAAAACACAATTAATTTTATGAACAAGAAATTAATTGTAACCAAAAACATTAGCTCTAACCACGTGGAGTCGAGAGAGAAGCCACCTACTTTTAGGGTTCCTGAGAAATCGACTCACAAGGCACCACACCTCAAATCCGGTGGACACACCACTAAAACCTCTCTAGATGCCCTTCCCTAACCATTACATGCCTTAAAATCATCATACAAGGAAAACAAAACCCTAGATCTACTCACAACATCTGTAGATCTAGAAAACCAAGAAAGATGGAAGAGCAGATCTAGAGGAAAACACAAAGAACCCAAGAGAGAAGACTTACCCGAAAGAAATCAACATCAAACCTCCTTGAAACCCCTTTAAAACGCTTCCAAATCGAGTCAGAGAGAACCCTTAACCCCTGATAACCCAAAATCCCGAGTGAGGCTCGAGTGGGAGAAAGATTGGATGAAATAGGTTATGCCTGAGGGAGCCCAGTACTTATAACCCTATTTTTAAGAGGCCGAACGGTTAGCCCGTACGGTTTGGCCAACCGTGCGCTAACCGTGCACACACTACTACCTCAAGAGAAAGGGTTTTCACGGTTGTCACGCAGGGTTTGGAAAACTTTTCGCAAGCCATGTGAAGCCTACTGTCTCCCATACACGGTTTCCTAGAAAATCTGCATAGTTTCTACTAACCGTGCTCAAACCGAGAGCCCTTTAAAAGTCTCCAAACTCATCCAAAACCATTACAAACATTCCCAACCTCTCCCCAACTCATCCCATGCATTTAAACTCATAAAAACGCATATACAAAGGCCACATACCTCAAACCGGGGGTACTACAATGATAACATTATAAAAAAATTATATATAAAATATTGTGTATATATTAATCATATATGATATTAGAAATTCTTGTGTGGATGGAAAGTGTACCATTCACCATGTCATTATCATTACCCTAATCAGAAATAATGATCAGATGATATTTACCTTTGTCTATGTGATCAAGTGGTTATTGATGGTGATCGTAATAGTTAAAATTCATATTTGGGAACTATTTAGAATTATTTACAACCACTCAATATTTAAAACATTGAAGTGAGGATGGTTCATTTTGGTGTGATTTCTTTTCTTGGTATCATTAGCAGAATTATTATGAGAAGCTTAATGTTCAATTTTTTGATGACCTTTCATTCTGTACATGAAAAATGTAATTTATCTATTAAGATAATTTACTAAATTTTTCCTTCCAAACTATAATAATAAAATGAAAAATCATCTTTTTAATAACATTGTTTTTAGAATTCCATTATAATTCCATCTTTCTTTTCTTACCAATTCCATGAGATTGATGGACAACTTCAATTTCCACTATGATAGCACATCACATAATATCTTTATACTATTAAAGCCCCATATAGATAAATCCTATTGGGTAATTGGTTTTAATCAATTAAATAATAAATCTACATAAATTTTATGTTAGATTATAATATTATAAGTATACCTAAGATGTCCTGTGAATTTTACTCATATGTACCAAAAGACTCACCATCTATCAAATTTCTATCAAGGAATTTTTTCTCTATTTTATTATAAAGAATAAGTGGTATGTACTTGTTGTAAATAAATATTTTAAATTCATCCCACTATATAGATTATTGTTTTTCTTCTTCTCTCATGTTTTGGAGAATAGTACACTACTAATATGATTTTCTTTCAAAACAATAAACAACCAGAATAACTACCTCATAGTTTGAACACTAAAAAATGGAAAATATATTTTCAATGGTACTAATAAATTTCCCAATGACTAGTGGATTGGTTGACCCACTAAAATATGGTGGGCGTTGCATCATGAAATACATAATGTATTTTTGTTCCCATGTTTTTTATTTAGAATCTCAATGTGATTCATAGCATGATAATGTTCTGTGAGCATAATAAATATATTTTTCTTTCTATATCCCATAAAATTCTATTGTTAAAGATGAAAATCCTTACATTGTGCATCAGATTCATCATTAACATAATTTCTTGAGTTCCACCCACTAACTAAAACCAAAATCATATTTTTATAAATAATAATCACGGTAGAAACCACATAATCGAGAGACGTCATTTATAAACTGACTAAATCATGAAACATTATTCAATGAAACCGTCAGATTAATATATAACGTTGATGGATTGTTTCCAAGCACACTCTAAAAAATATTAACATCTAAATGAAATATAGGGGATGACCTATGTAGTTATCTTGAGGAGCTGTTCAAGTCAATATATCATTACTTCTATTTCACTTTTTTATATATTTTTATGAAATAAAATAAACTAAAATGTATATTTTAAAATTAAAAATTAATTACTACAATTAAATAATCAAAATAAATGGAAACAGAATGAATGGAAACAGAATGATGTTACAAAAAAATAAGATCATCCTAGTAGAACACCGAGAGTAATCCTTTATGTATCTTAATTTGATTCACATTTAAAAAATGAATATGGTCAATTATATTCATCGATATACCATTATGCTAACGGTTTTGAATATATATTACTATCAATTATCATTAATAGACTGCACAAATACATCCTCAATCATGGGATATTATTATAGAAGTGAAAGAAAATCCGCAGGTGGTAAGTGGATTGACAAAGGAAACATTCCCAATAAGATCTCCTAAGCCTAACTCTATGAAAATAAGAAACCTAAAAAACAAATTTGAAATGACTTGGCTTCAATATCATATTGATCCATCAGAAACTTCCTCAGGATAGTCACTAATGATCATGAATGTAAGAGATCTTGGTAGAGAAGGAAATGATATAGAAATATTGAAGATAACAATATGAAATAATGAGATATAGAAAAAGACTAGACAATAATAAAAATTTAGAACAACATTACAATAGAAATTAAACTAAAAAACTATTGAAAATGGAGAACAATGGAAAACCCCATGTTTCTAACACATTGAAATGAAGAAGAGACAATCTTTTATAGGTGGAAGAGGTGAGATTTTTGGCTCCAAAATAGTAATATGAATGGTTCCTCATATATGACCCATTAAATTATTAAATTTGGGAAATCATTATCCTTGAATGTTTTTTATAATTATATATTCTGTCAACACACAAAAATTCAGATATATTGGAATTATGTGGAGAGATATATAGAAAAATTATTTTGGGAATTCATTCTGGCCTGTAGGATTTTTTGTATTCCAATTTAGCGAGTTCCCATGCTATAATAACAATAAAAAAGTTATAATTAGGCATTTCCACCATTAGAAATAATATTCAACTTGTTTTTAATTAGGTCATGTGAGTAGATTTTGGTCCCTAAAAAGGTGGATTGATGTTGGGGGCCAGAAGGATAAAATGAAGACCAAAATTTATTGAAACCTACAAAACAATAATTTTTAAATTTTAATTTGTGATGAAAATTTAATGGCCAATATAAAAAAATAAATTAAAATAGTTAAAATCTAAAAAAATAAGACTTTTTAAATTAATCTATTTTTTTTCTAAACTATAAAATGTGAATATTTCACTTTAAATAACACTTTTTTGGGATTAAAAACATTGAAATTATGAAAAACAGTATTTTAAAATATTTTCTTTATTATTTCCCCATAATTAAACATTTCACTCCTCTGAAACCATCTTAGTCGAAGGTCAAAACAAACATCCGAAATTATAAATGATAACACTACTAAATTATGATACCAATGAAAATATCATGCCACTTAAATGTCGAATTTTTTTCCAAATTCTCAAAAATCATTAGAATCCATTCAATTTCTTGTTAATCCTCATATGCCTGTTGTACTGACATACCCCAAACAATTTCCCTCTTTACTCAAGGATATTCAATATGGATCTTTTATCATTCCCAAAATAAAGTACTATCTCCATAGGATTGAAAACCTAGTAGTATATACACCTGACAGAATCAAAAAATGGTTCAATAATGAGGGATTTTTCATGGGTTTTTTTTAAGGATGAGGATTGGAAGGTTTAAAATGTAAAAAACAACTGACATGGAATAAGGAGGGCTAGCCTCTAATATAACGTAAATGCATGAAAATCATTTTTCTCAAAAATTGTGTTCTCCTCAATTATCTCAAAAAAGAATCACCTTTAAACACATATTTATTTAGGATGATCACACAAAGAATTTTCAGCATCAATTATAAATTTTATCTCTCTATCCCCAATTTGTAGCATTATTTTAGCTAGAATGTAGATATGAGTTTCAATTCAAAATCATTTTTAAGGAAAAGAGAGGGGTATTTTTATCTTCAAAATTTTTTTATCACAAATCCCAAATTTTTTAATGATATTTTGGTCTACCCATCCATCAATCCATCAAGAATTTCTTCCCCAATGGAATAAATAAACATTTAATGACATTCAATTCAGCTAAAAAAATTTCTTCAGGAATATAAAACAAATCTCATATTATCCCTTCATGAATCTTGAGTTCAACAATAATAATCGATTTAACATCTAGATTAGGTTGCAAAGGGATAATTGAATTTTATTATGTCCTCCAAATAAATAATTTCATGGATACTAGTGGCTTAATAAAGGAAATATTTAAAGGTAGGAAAAAATTAGAGTTCAATGTAAAAAAGGGAATTTAATGTGCTGACTTAATCATGATTAATAGTTAATAAATACGGAAAAGTTAATAAATATGGAAAAGTTAATCATATTCAGTTTGGACAGTACTTGGGTGCTTGAGTCTCACAATCAATCATACTTCATCAAATAAAAAGTTAATAAATACGGAAAAAATCAATTTACTAATAATTTAATCACATAATCACTAAAATAAATAAATGTTTCCAAAAAACCATGATAGTTGGAATTTTAACAAGTTTTCAATTCATCCCATGGATCCTAAAGACACAATAAAAAATGAAAAAGAAAACAAAAAAATTTAGAAAGTGACATTAAAAATAAAATAAAATCACAATGTTTTTTTAAATACGTATAAATACCTTCCTCGCACTTATTAAATTTACTGCCCTCTTTTTTATCTCTAATAAAAAGATTTCTTATAGACATTTAATTGGGTAATAAACCAAATAAATAAAAGGAAATACACAAACTAAGTTATTTTTCAGTGGAAACCTTGAGTTAAGCTCTTAAGTGAAACCACATTAAAACTAAAAGAAAGAAATTACTCAAAATAAGAAAAATAAAATAATAATAATCACGAGGAACTAAAAAGGATAATTCTTTGTTTAGACCCCATAATATGGTGATAGGTTTTTCCTTCCCCTATTCTGGCAGGTGTAGTGGGTTATCCCCAATTAGATGGTGGATGTGGTTTCATTGAGATGAACCACCACATGTGAATTTTCTTGGTGTCCATGATTTGACATAAAGAATAGAGAAACACAAAGAATATAAAAAAGTTTCCATCTTTGATGAAATAATACATATGTAATTTGAGTTCTAAAGTTAGAGGGAATAGAAAGTAGGGTACACCCTGTTCACTTCATTGGTGTCGTCATTCATATGGTATGCATGTTATTGTGGTGAAGGTAGTTGCACCACCACTATCTTCTCCAGCTATTTATCATTAGACACTACATTTATGAATAATTCCTCAACTTCCAAAGCCTACTGCATTTGTGTTGTATCATAAATTTCTATAAAATAAATTTCATAAATCAATTTATCTTCTATAAGATTAAAAAATTAAGAATAAAAAAATCAATATTCTTTTTCTAGTAATTCATCATGGAAATTTATCTCTTTGGGAAAAGAAATTTTCTACACAATATCATTAGGTGTATCTTCATTGTAATATTAAAATAAAATATGGAGCAAAAAAGGTGTTAATTTTTCAATATCAATGATGGGAAGATCACATTTTTGGATATCATCAACAATGAAATTATATGATTCCGCTAAAAAATATTGATCGCCCATAAGTATATCATCAGTAATGTTTTATTTATTGATATACCAGGTCAATGGTTTTCTAAATTTTAAAGTGTTTAATTATATTAGTAGATCCTTCTGACTTTACTTATGTTATTTATTGTACAAAATTATTGGTAAAATCTCATCCACCTATCATTCTACTTCTGGATCAAGATCAGGTTCTAGCTACTCATGACAAGAATGTACATATTTTAATAGCCATTCCATTTTTTTAACTGGGACCTATATTTTTTATCAATATTATTTCATCTGAGATTTTTTAATTTCATCATCTTGATCCACCTGAGATTAGTTAGTCATAGCACAATAATAATTATTTTAATACATCAAGAACAAAGAGTTTTTTTAGGTTTTGAAATTTATGATTTTATTATGTTTTTTATGGAAAAAGAAAATATTTCAAAAATGTAAAATGAATAGTTACTGAATTCTTATTTGATCCCCAAATATTTGACCCAATTTTATGTAGCATCATCATGTGCACTCTCAATAATATTTATAACTAAGTGAAGCATTGGGGATCACCTAGTTTATTCCCTTGGGGAGCTATTCTTGTCAAACACTCAAATATTTTAATTCACTTTTTGAAATATATATTATTTATGAAATAACATGAATATAAATAGATATTTGAGAATTTAAAATACATTACTAAAAGTATACATGAAAATTAAACTGAAATAGAATCAATGTAGACAGAATTATGTTAGAGAGAATGGAGATCATCCTAGGAGAACACCAAGAGTGAACCTTGATCATCGATTAATTAGTTTGAAATTTACAAAATAAATATTCTCCATCATATTCATGGAAATACCCTAATTATGTTGTTTTTGAATATATAGTACAGTAATCTATCTCTAAGATGTCGCACATCAACCTCATTGATTGGGAAAGAATATTAAATAAATGAATGCTAATCCTCGGTTTTCTTGAGTAAACAAAAATGTCCTTTGACCACTAAGATCCCCATAAGTCTAACTATAAGAAAATAAAGCATAAAATAATTAAATGTAAAATTACTTAGATGTAATATAATATTGATTACCAAGAAATTCCTTCTGTTAGTTACTGATGGTCATGAGTGTAAGAGATCATGACAGATAATAGAACGATGTAGAAACCCAAAAGATAAAAATATGAGATGATGAGATAAATAAAAATAAAATCATATAATAAAAATTCATAATAATATTAAAATATAAATTAAAATAAAAAACTATAAAAAATGGACAACAAAGGATACAACCATGTTTCCGATACATGGGAATGAAAAAGGGACACTCTTTTATAGGTAGAAGAAGTGGAGTTTTTTTCTATAAACCAGTACAATGAATCGTTCTACATATATGCCCCATTAAATGACCAAATTTGGGAAATTTTCCTTCTTGAACATTGTTTTAATATCTCCAATCTATCGAAAATAAAGAATTTAAGATTTATTTTACAACTATATAGAGAGATATTGCCAAATTATTTTTGTGTAATTTATTCCCTCCAGGATAAATATTCGTATTCCAATTCAGTGAGTTCCCATGCCAATATAACATTGATAAATTGAGAATCAGGCATGTCCATGTTAATAATTGTTGTTCCAACTGATGTACTACAGGTCATATGAGATGTTTTTGGGCCAAAAAATGGTTGATTAGTCTTGGGTTCTAGAATAATAAAATGAAGCACAAAAAATAAAGAAACCAATAAGGGAATAATTTTTCAAATTGGATAGGTCTAGAAAATGTAATGGCTGAAATAAATAAATAAATTAAAATAGTTTAAAAATATATCATTTTAGAAATTAATATCACAATTTTTTATAGACCATAATATATGAAAATTTCCATTATAATAACACTTTGGTTGGATTAAAAACATTAAAAAATAGATCAAAATATACATTAATGATAATTACTGAAAAATTATAAAATTATCCAATACTTAGACATAATAAAGTTGTTTGACAAATTTTTTCTCATCCGAGTTATAAAAGATTAATTAAACCTTACTCTGATACCATATATATTGAACCATACATTTCATACATAGATATTAAATCATAATAGATGAATATTCCATACATAGCATAACGATCCACGAAAGAATAAAATAGGACTAGTATATTTGGAATCATGGATACATAAAAAACCAGTCCATAACAATTCTACATTATATCCCACTTAAATCATAATAACATGAATCCTTCCTATAAATTTCATACATTATAAAAATCTTCACAACCCATTGAATGGAAACAAAAAATGTGGGATAGAAGATGTACAATAAGTGTATAAAAGGGAGATATCAATGATCATATCAGAATAGGATGACAAAAAGGGATATAAGAAGATGAGATTAATATTTTAAAACCATAAGTTACATATAATATATCTTAATCCTGAGTCATGGAATAAATCAAGGTAGTTTATAAGACTTAAATTTTAGGGCAATACAAGAACATGAACTTTGAAATCTTAACCGAGGCATATGGAATTGTTTTTTGGAATACAAAACCATAGAAAATAATTTTCATAATAGTAAAAGAACATTTATAAGGAAATAATAGTGTGATCTATTCACTCCCAAAACCATAATATTAGTCATGGTTTATTCCTAATACTATCAAAGTTGACAAAAGTCCCTTACTATTATAGTTTCACTACATATTCCATTACTATTAATCTCAGATGATATCAATCATTAACCAACAAATTTTAAGGAGATATAGGTCCCACCCTTCACATAATGAAAATAATTACTACGTGTTCCCAAAAAACATAAAGAATGGTTAATATTAGAACCCTTGAAATGAATTGGGTTTTATAATAATTATATCAGAGTAACCCCTAGAAATGGGTTTCACATTAATTTATCATTCCATAAAAACAATATCGGTGAAAAAAATAGGTGTCATAAATATTGTGGCATCATTAATAGAAACCATATATTAAATAAAAAGGATTGTATCATGGGATCATATTCCTAGAAGGTTTTAGGAGAAATCGAGAGTTTTTTCTTTGATGAATAAAAATACTATAAAATTTTCATTAAAACATTCTTGATGAAAAGCATTTTATTATGAATTAACATAATAAATAAATATTTGAAAATTTTAAATAAATAATTTTATCTTAATAGAACCACATAAATTTTTAAATGAATATTTATAGAAATAAAAAACCATGTTGGTGAGAAAATTTATTCACACGATATATATTAAAAAACATTCCTTCCATACATTTTTCAGGAAATTCATGATGTACCTCCTTTGGAAAATAACAAGAATATTCCTTTAATTTTGTTAAATGTCAAAATATGGGTAAAAAATAAATTTAAAAATCATAGGATAATAGTAAAATCCGTCTTTAGAACATTTTTAGAAATCATGGATATGGAATAAAAATCGTCTTTGATTGAAGAGAGGAATACTAATTATTTTCCATAAAAAGATATATTTTGTATCTTGAGTACATAAGGCGAGAGAAATGAATGAAAAACCTGTATTTTAATGAAATCGTCATAGGATAATAAAATTAATGATTATGTTGAGAGTTGGATTATAATATTTCATCATCATAGGCATAGTCATAAATATTCTTGATAAATAAAAACATTATTACATAAAACCCTTTCTTATATATTATCTTACTTAGAAAGGATTATAAATCCTCTATAATAAATTTAAATTTATTATAATTCTATTAAATACTCATTTTGATACTTATATTATCATATAAGATCCATTTATTACATCTCAACACCCCCTTTCATCAATAATTCAATTTTAAAACCATCGTTTCCCGGTGTTAACTGTTTTTTTATCATTAGTATTTCAGTTTAGTTATTCTAGTACATTAGTCATTATATTATATATATTTGATATGGAATATTAATTATGTTATATATATATTTTTTATATGAATATTTTCAATCATCCATAAATGAAATAGATACAAAATTGAATTGCCTCGATCTGGGAGACGGTATGTTGTACATACGCCTGAACACTCTTTTCAATTTTCATAATATTTAATGAAAGACAAGATAAAATTTTCTAAACAATGAAGATAATTATAACATCATATATATTCCTAAAATTCATCCTCATTACCCTACAAGAAAATTTTATGTTAAAAAAATCACAACTCTTGTTAGAGGTGGTAGTCCACACGTATGCACAAACGATGTTATTATTTCCCATGGATTGGATAGTAAGAAGGTAAAAATAATATTATTAGTATAGAAGTATAAATTTTTCATAATTATTGTATATAAATATTGAACCCATCATAAAAAACATCCAAAAATTATTGAAATGAAAAATTAATTATGATTCTACATAGAAACGGTAATCTATATGTATAGACAAGAGGCACTTTCACTTCTCATTTGATTGAATAAATTTTTATAATGGTGTTTTCGTAATCATAATAATATTTTAGAATATTTATGACACTGAATATATTATTTATTAATAAATAAAATATATTTATAAGAGGTAAATAAGAGTAAATAGGAGAGTGATCATGTTAGGTGATTACCTCATCTTTGAAAAGACTTATTTAGATTTCTTCTAAACCTCCCAATGTTTTATCTTTTTAGAAGAATAAAAAATATATTTTTTTTTCTAGTAATTTTCATAATCTAAATTTATATAGTTTTTTGAGATATAAGAATCAATTTTATAAAAATAAGTGATGGAGGAGGATCCCTTTATAATTGTGGTGACAGAATCATTTATAATTTCACAAAATAATAAATTTTAATAATTTCATTCCCATGAAAAATGTGTGTAAATGGTCATTTATTTTAAGATAAGTATTTATATTATTGAAATAAAATCAACAAATATAATTTAGATAATTTTTTGTGTCATAATAAACATATTAATTTTGATTAAGGGGATCTCTATAAGCTTTTTAACATCCTAGTATCTCTATGTGATATAATAAAAATATGTCAATCAAGAGGAATTTTTGATTGTTTTTTCTGAGCAAAAGGAATGACAGTTTTAAAATTTTAAAAAACTATGAGGTTGAATGAGGTGGGTTAGGATATAATGTAAATGAAATTCATGAAATAATGTTTGATCAAGAATAATATGCTCCTCAGTCTGCTGAAAGAAGAATCACCTACAAAAAAATATTTATTTTCGAGGCACACACTTTGAGTTTTCCTCATAAATTATAATTTTCATCACTCTTTCCATAATTTTATCATTGTTTCATCTTGAATACAGGTCATTATTTCTCTTCAAACTCATTTTTTTGAGGAAAATAGATGAATGTTTTGTTTTTCTTATATTGGTTAACACCGTATATTTCTTAATGATATTTTTGTCCACACATCCATCCTTTGATCTTGAATTTTATTCCCCCAAAGTATAAATAAACAAAGAAACATGTTCAATTAATCTCAAACGAGTTCTTCATGAAATAAAAACCCATCTCATCTTCTCCCTCCCTGAGACTTGACTTTAACAGTAATCTTTCATTTAACCAATAGATTTGGTTGGGAAGGGATAAATGGATTTTAATTTGTCTTCTTAAAAATGTATTTCATGGATACTAGGAACTTAATAATGGTTATATTTAATATAGGCCAATATGAGTTCTCAATGTAAAAAGGGAATTCAATTTGGTTCTTTAATGATACTTAACACATTTTACGAACTCTATTTTTTTGAAAGATAAAAATAGATTGTTATCTATCACACAACATGACTTAAGACTCAATAGAAAATGTAAAATATATGAATATGTAAAAAATGTTTATAAACCTCTTGTGTTGCACATGATAATCAATTTAGACAGTACTTGTGCGCATGAGTTTCATATTCAATAAAAATTCATCATATGAAAAGATCATAGATAAAGAAACATAATTAATTTAATTATCATTTAAATACATAATCATTAAAATAAATAAATTTATCAAAAACACCATGATGGTTTGAATTTTACAAAATTTTCAATTCATCTAAAGAATCATAAAAAATGGAAAAGAAAACATGAAAAATTTAGAAAATGACATGAAAAATAAAATAAAATCTCATTATTTTTTGTTTAAAAAATGGTATTAAATACCATTCACCACACCTATTACATTTACTTCCCTATTTTAAGATCAAATTTGATCAAAAAAAATTTCACACAGCAGTTTAATTTTGTAGTAAAAATATATATAAAAGGAAACACACAACTTGATTTATTTTTCAGTGCAAACCTTAAGTTACGATCATAGTTTCTACTACATTAAAACTAAAAGAAATAATTATCACAACATAAAAAAATAAAATAAAATAATGATGGAGAATTAAAATGGATAATGTTTAGTATATACCCCTTAATAGGGTACTAGGTTTCAACATCCCCTAGTCAGGAAGTTTCAGTGGGTTATCCCCAATTAGATAGTGAATGTGGTTTCTTTGAGATGAACCACCACATGTGAATTTTCCCAGTATCTAAGAGTATAAACCAGGAATGAAGAAAAAAAAGAATATAACAATGTTCCCAACCCCCAATAAAATAGAAATATAGAATTTTACGTCCATTGTTTGAGGGAAAAGAATATAGGTGTATACCCTATTAACTTTGTTGTGTCCTCCTCTATATGGTATGCAAGTTATTATATCGAAGGTTGTCACACCACCATTAGCTTCTGTATCACTTAATCATTAGACATTATATGTGTAAATTATTACACCACATCCAAAGTGTTCTCTTTTTGTGTTGAATAAAAAATTTCAGAAGAAGATGATTCAAAAAACAAATTATCTTGAATATGATTAAAACACGAAGAATCAGAAAAAAAATCATCTATTTCATGTAATTAAACTTCAAAATTAATCTCTTTAGGCAAGACCAATTGAAAATCAATATCAAAAAGTGTATCTTAATATTCATCTTCTAACGAATGGTAGAGGAAGAATGGTTTTCAGCTTTCAATATTAATGATGGGAAGATAAAGATTTTGGTTACCTTCAACAAAGGAATTCTAGGATTCTTCTAAAAAAATGTTGATCTCCCCTAAGTATATCGTTGATCATTTTTTATTTTCTGACATCTTAGATCAATATTTATATAAATGATGATGTAATTAATTATTTTTTATCTCCTTATCTCCCTACATAGGTTCTTTAATGTAGAAAATTATTGGTGAAATCTCGTCCAATACTCATTCTGCTTCTGGTTTGGGCTTAGGTTTCAGGTTCTCTTGACATTAATGTACATATTCCATTAGCCATTACATTTTTATATCTAGGCTATGTATTTATTCGTAAATTTCATGCATCTCATATTTTTTAATTTATTCTTCTTATTGCACCTATGAGTAGTCAGTCCATGCATAATAATCAAAATTCTAATACATTATGAACAAAGAGTTTTTTTAAAATTTATGATTTTTTGTTTTTTTATTACAAAATGATATTATTTATAAAATGTAAATAAAAATAGTGAGTAAAGACAACTTGGATCCCCATAAATGGGACCAATTTGATGGAGCATTGTCATAAATACTCTCAAAAATATTTATAACTATGTAAAGCATAGGGGCTAACTTGGGTCATTCTCTTGAAGAGATATTCAGACAATTACTCACTATGTCTAATCCAATTTTGTATATATTTTTTATTTATAAAATAAAATAAAGTGATATGGATATTTGATAATTGAGAATATATTACTATAATTATACATGAAGATAAAATGGAAACAGAATGAATGGAGATAGAATGATGTTAGACCAAAAGGAGATTGTAACACCCCAAACTTCCATGGTATGATTCTCTTTGAATAATACAATAGCATGTGTGTTACGCAATTTCGAGACTCTGACACACCGTGACCAATCAAAGTAGCTGTTATGAATAGTAATACCCACTTTTTAAAATTTTATAAATTTTATCTCTAAAAATGGGCTTCATTTTTGGATTCAGAATATCAAAATTAGCTTAGGGTGATTTTTTGGTATTTTTATGAAAACATGCATTTTTTTGATGAATAGTGAAAAAAACTAAGTTATTATTTAAAACCGACTATTTATTTAAATAATTATTTATTTTATTTATATTTATTTTAGGTCAAAATATATTAATAATATCTATATATGTTCAATGAAATTAATTGGAGTCATTTTGTAATAATATTAGATATACAAAATTTTATTGAACTTTTCACCGTCTTTTACCAACCTCCTAGGAGAATTTGAAAATTCATCTAAAACTAAATTTTACCACTTTTGTGAATATAATTTCAAAAATCTGAGAGACACGGTTGATATCAGTAAGTAAAATTTGGTTCAATGAGATGAAAATAATTTTTGCTGAATAGTAACTTGTTTACTTTTATTTACCACGGTTAAAAGTAAATAGGGTAATTAAGGGTACAAATGATATTAATATTAACCTAAAACAGGTAATAATTCTATTGTAAAATTTTATCTTGACCATAAAAAACCTTTTGAATAAAATATTATTATTTAGGTCCACTTGGAATAGATTTGGACATTTATTATTATTTAATTCAAAGAAGAGTTAAAAGAGTTAAAATCAACGTTTAATTACTAATTTTTTTTAATATGAAGTCATACATAAGATAATTTCGATTATAAATATTCATTAGAAATCTAAAATATATCCTACATAATGGTATTTTATTTATAATTTTTAAACATTAAATAATTTAATTTATTTATGACAAAATAGTGATGCAGTAATTACCGAATTAATGAAATATTAAAATAATTGATATTATAAACATCCCAATAAATGTAATTTGAGACTTTTTATTAATTCCACAAATTTTTCTAGGTTAATATGACATATTATAATTGATTATAAGAATTTTTTTCGAAGTAATAATTCTCTTATGAATTTATCAAAAACAAAATACACAATCGTGTCAAAATTGATATAAAAGTGTTTTTAAAACAAATATTATATTATTAATTCGAATTCTATTCCTAAAAATCTAAGGATCGGAAAAACAACTAAAATCATGATAGGTGTATCATTAATGTACCACTTGGGGGTCTAATGGAAGTTTATAGTTAGTTTATTAAATATATAATATAAAAATACAAAGTGACATGGTAAATGACAAAATAGTTTACTAAGAGTTAAAACTAAAAGATAAGGTTAATATAATGACCCAAACCTGTCTAAAATATATTGGTAGAAAGTATTTAGACCCATCCCCACCTTAGACTTTGAATAATTCACTTTGGATCCATTAGAAACCGAATATGATTTTATTATAAAATAATAATTTATGTTTTTCTTAAAGAGCCCCTCCTCCCCCTTACAAAAGGACACCACTTCTAAAAAATTCCTCACACCTCTCAAGCCTTTTGGCTCATCCAAACACTGCCCAATTAAGCTCCCTATATCCCTCTCCTCCTCCTATAATCCTTACCTTGGGAATAAAGCACTTCAAGAGTCCTTTTTGGTTCCAACCAAAGGGAGTTACCCAAATTAAAGGCAACAATTTCTTTTAGCTTCTTTCATTTATTTTATTCTCCAACCCCTAAACACTTTTTGTTCATTTATTATGTAACAAAAACAGTATCATAAATATACTAGGATATTTGTATGACATGTATTCGACCTACACATACACACACCTCCATCTAATGGGTGACGAACATAATGTTTCTGTGGATGACAACCAAACGCCTCACGAAATAATGATTGTTCAATTATATCCTACCACCTCTCATGGTGTCCATTATGATGGAACTATAATTATATATGATATTAAAGATATTTATTTTATATATAAGCTTTTGTAATTCCATTTTATATTATACCATTATATTTTTCATGTTGTATATATATACGATAATTTCATTTGAGGAAGTGTGGACTACCGCCCCCTCAAAGTGATATGACTCGTTCATAACATACATTGAACATATAAAAGATGGTGTTAATGAACATAAGTTAAATATATAAGATATTATATTATACATTATTAATAATATACCTATGTATGATTTGGTTTTGATTCCTTTTAAAATGAAAAATGAAATGGATGTAGCGTTTGTGCGTACGTACGGATTACTATCTCCACGAACACGATGAAATTCATTTCCCCATCATATCCATTCAAGAATAATTATAATTTGATGATTAAAAGTAATTTTTAAAGAATTTATATCATTCTGGATATGAATAAGATACAACCTATCCATGAAAAACACGTCTAACCTAACAAAGCATATAAAAGAAAATGAATCAGTTAACAACCAAAACGACAATAATACTAAAATATTATTAACCAAGAAATATTAAAAGATCATATATGATATCACATTTATATATAAGATTCTTGTACAATTTAATAACAATGATTTATATATTATACTGAAGTTTAACCTACACTCTATCAAGGAAAAGTACAAGGTAAGGGGTTTTCATCTCACTCTTATCCTTGTGAGATTCATGCCGTATTGCCACTATTACCTTTTTTGTGGTGTATGTACTACACATAATTGTATTCTTTGTGTAATACACTTTAATTTATGTGTATTTACATATTCATTTTATTATAACTCTTTTATGGGTTTTATTTTTCCTATGTTACCAAATTGGTAAGGGTTAATTCCTCAATATCATTATTATCCAAGATTGTTTATGTGTAAGTATTTACTAGGACTTTTTTATCATACTTGTCCATTTTTCATAAAAATGATTTCAAAAAGAATATTTTAAGGAAATTTTAAAGGTACTCTTTATCATGATGAGAATTTTAAATGTTTTAAAGATTTATATTTCTAAATATTTTTAATTAATGTCCATGTTTTCAAAATAATTGTAAGGATTTTTTATATGGACATGAATGTTTTGAAATGAAAATTATTTCAAAAAGTTTCAAAGAGGTATATGACACTTTGATTCAAAAATATCTTTTAAATTACTTCCTTTTTAAATATGTGACTTTTCAATGATTTCAAAAAAATAAATATTTCTCTCAAATAGTTTTGATTTCATCTATGTCAACATCCATTGATTGATTTTAAGCTAATTTGAAGTTGATTTATTATGATACAAAAATTCCATATTATAACGAAGGTTTTGTGATATGTTTGACTATGGATGAGTAATTTTTATGTCACTCATGGTTTATTGTTAAAGTATTAACATTTCTTAAGTTAGTTTTAATACAAATGTTTATGTTATATTTCGACCATTTCTTAAGATGAATGTGTTGGACTATTATGTTCCCGGTTGGGGTCCGGTAATAGTAGACCCTCCGAGTTGGTGTCCGTTTATTAGAGGCACTCCAGGTTTTTTTTTCAGTTATTATAGGCACTTCGGGTTGGTATCCGGTTATTAGAGGAACTTTGGGATGGTGTCCGGTCATTAGAGGCACTCCGAGTTGGGTTCCAGTTACAGTTAGACCCTAGGTCTTGGCATGAGGCCTTGAAAATAAAATTAAAGTTCAGCATTATGAATTCTATCATTATTCATGTGGTTAGTGATATTGCATGTTATTATTCGACTAGTATAATAAGCATTTGAATATGTAAATGGCATTATTTCATTTTATTTTTGTCTTATTTGGCTGAAGTTCAAGTTTAAAAGGCTTTTGTTTTAGTTATACATTCCCATAAATGTTTATTCTTATTTATGAAACTTTTCGCTATATTTCTTACCATTACAAGCATTTGAGCTCAACCCATTCTATGTTTTATTTTTCCCAGGATTCCAAGAAGTGTATTTTGATTGATATGTAGGGTTAAGCCAAGGGAATAATGGCGTTCATATAGATTATTTAAGTTTTTGGTATATCTTAAAGTGCAATGCAACATTCATGTATGTAATCTATTTTCCAAGACTTCTAAACTGATCGATTTTTCGGGACTTGATTCCTTGTAATCATGCCAATGTATTATAATAATGCACCAACTCTAGGTAACTAGGGTTGGGGCGTTACAGTTGGTATAAGAATAAGTTTAGCAATATCCTTGGAAACTAGATTAAGATAAACTCTGATTAGAGAACATTACTCTAAGATAGACTTTGAGGATTATTATAGAAGAACTTCCATGAATTTTGGTATTGTAGAGATTTTGTGAGTTTTATGAGCAATACATGTATATCTGGATACGAGCAGGTAGAGGTGGCTCTGGAACAGAGGTACCTAGGGGTAAAACCCGAAATCACCACTTTGAGCAAGACTTGAACGGGAATTGGTGCACAACAACAGGCCTTGCTGCACTCTTGGTTACGACACTCCCGGGGGATATGCTTAGGATAATTCTCATTTTATTTACAAACCACTATGAAAGGTTTATGAGTATATACCTCCTCAAAGATTTTTTTTGGGATTATAGATTATATCCATAAACTATTAAATTTATGATTGGTATTTTACATGTTTGTAATTATGAATTGTGATTCATAAACTGACCTAGTGTATTCCATTGTATAGAAATGGCACCCAATAGAAGGAATGTGAAATCCATCAATATGTATGATCCACAGAGTAAGAATGGTCATATCATTCATGGTATTAATCCATCATTTAGAAAGTAAATAGTCTCCCATATATTATCATCGTATGAATAAATATTATCATAAGATCAGTAAAGAATTCTCTGAATCCTATGGATTTGAAGGGAAGCCAGAGAAGAAAAGGATGGTAGAAATAAATATGGATAAAGGTAATAAGGGAAAGAATGATTTTACAATATTTAATAAATGTAGAATGAATTACCTTGGTAAATTCTTGAAGGGAATGAGAGTTTGATATAAGTGTGGAGAAAAAGGACACCATGTACGTGATTTCAAGGGTAAGAAATTTTTTTTAGATGTACAATTCTACATCTGTAATGAGTTGGGACACTATGAAAACCAATTTCTAAATCATCATAGTATGCACCAAATGATGTTATTGGATAATAATAAAGTTAGGCTACTACCTCGGAAGAAGAGGAATGACTAGCATTCTTATGTTGTTAATATAGAATTATTTTATTTGAGTGTCGTATCAACAATATACTCGTTACATGAATTATGGAGATAAATAAGGATTGTACTGCAGAACTATTTTATTGAGGACTTGAGATTTTATGGTTCTAAGAAAAGTTACTTAATAGTAAGCTACACATTATTGAAAATACATGGTTGATGGAATGGTAATCCTTAACATGGTCTCGATAATGAGGTAGTGATTTTGGAATAAGAGATGGTTGATTTGAATAAATTATATTGGATATTCGTGACTACCATGAAACTGATTAATGATTTTTCATTGTTGGAGTTTACAACATTTTTGGATAGAAGGAGTATATCCATTATTCTATAAAGAATAAGGGAGAATGACTGTAATCAATAAGATTTTATGGTAATTAAAGATGTTACCATGTTTAAAAATAATACGTGACGAAGGTGTTCACATTTTATAACATAAAATAAGGATCTTCATTGTGTTTAAAATCCTTATAATTTTTGGACTGTAAGTTTGTATAGTAGTTTTTTGGATAAGTCTAATGGTTAGAATGGATTATGTTTAAAAGGTCATTTTTGGATGTTTATAAACGTACAACACACAAACTGTGTGACAACCCGTCGTGTCGGACAAAGCTGCGGGAATCGAACCCACAACCATAGTGCGATTGTGATTTATCACCTACCACTGGACTACGTGAAGTCCCTAGATTGTATAATGCTGTTTATTTTTTTATAGGGTATGATATGTGAATTATAAATTCATTAAATTTCGAACCCTATACGATTAGGATAAATAGATTATTTTTGAGTTGTATTATGTTTTGGAGAGAAAGATGAGTTTGTGGTAGAAATATATTTATGGATAAAACTATAATTATAATGTGAGTATATCTCTTTATGATTTTATCCAATCTCATAAATAAATTCCTCAATATTAAGAAAAGGAACTTAGATCAAAAATGTTGTCCAAGATAGTAACTTAGATCATCACAAATTTATGGCTTTGTGATTGTTGGCCATTTCATAGACATATTCTCTACCACTCTCCATTAGATATTGATGGTTATATTTCACTTCCATATCCATGTTTTCCTACATGGAACCCTATTATGTGTTATTTTCGGTAACCTTCAAACGTAACACTCTTTATGTTAAATAGAGGCCTCATTAATCCATTATTCGATGTGGTATTTCAACTATGATATTTTGAAATATCAACCACAAGTTTCCAATACCGAGCATAAATTGCGAGGATGCAATTTTTTGCAGGAGGGGAGAATGTAACACCTCAAGCTTCCACAGTACGATTCTCTTTGAATAATACAGTATTGCGTGTGGTACGCAACATCGAGACTCTAACAGCATCTAAAGGATGATTCTTTAGAATCCTTGTTGATCTAGTAAAGGTAGGACTAGAAATTTCAGGTTCATCTCTAGGTTCAGGTTCAACAGAAGAATGTTTTGGAAAGATTCCAGATTTGGATGTCTTTACAATATGGTCACTATTTTTTCATTAAAGTCCAGAACAGATAGGTCTTCTTCAATATTTTCAAGAGAAGGTTTTGGTTCATGTGGATTAGTTTCATCAAACATGATGTGAACATATTCTTCCACACATTTGGTTCTTTTATTAAAGACTCTGTAGGCTTTCCTAGTTAATGAATAACCACAAAAAAATTCCATCATCATCCTTGGATGAAAACTTGTCAAGATTAACCTTTTTATTGAAAATAATGACTTTTCGTCCAAAAACTCTGAAGTAACTAACTTTAGGTTTCCTATTGTTCCACAACTCATAAGGGGTATTCTTAAGAACAGTTCTGATCAAGACTCTGTTGATAATATAACGATATGGGTTTACATGTTCTACCCAAAAATAAATAGGTAATTCATACTCGTTTAGCATGGTTCATGAAATCTCTTGAAGGGTTATATTTATTATTTCTATTACACAATTCTGTTGAGGTGTCCTAGGAGAAAAAAAGTTGTGACTATAGCCATTGTGTGAGCAGTAAGATTCAAACACAAGATTTTCAAACTGACAACCATGATCACTTATGAGGGTCTTAATCATATGTCCACTATGGTTCTCTATAGACATGCAATGTTTAATAAAGTAAGAACATGCTTCAATTTTGTGAGCAAGAAAGTATACCCATGTATATCTATAAATGTCATCTACTAAGACATAGACATAGGGCTTCCCATTTAAACTAAAAACTCGAGAAGGTGAAAACAAATCCATGTGAACCAACATGGGAGGTTGAGAATTTGAAACTACTTTCTTTGATTTAAAATAAACAATGTGTTGCTTTCCTTTTGGACAGGGATTAAAAACTTTGTCAGTTGGGAAATCATGTTTAGGTTGGTCTCTAACTAAGATCATTCTAGTCAAGATTCTATGTGAATGAATGTTGTAGTGTCCTAATCATCTGTTTCATAGCCAAGACTCTTTATGAACAACATTTAAGAATGTAATATTTTTTTAGCTAAATTTTTTAAATCAACAGCATAAACATTTTCATTTCTCAACGAAGAAAATACTAAAACATTTTTAGAATAAAAAACATTACAAGAATCATTTTCAAATTTAACATTGGAACCATCATCACGAAATTTATAGATACTTAACAGATTATATTTAATTCCATCAACAAATAATACTTTAGAAATCAAAACTGAATTACTGTTACCAATCTTCCCTAGTCTGATTTTTTTTCCTTTAGAGTTATCACCAAAGGTGACATGGACTCCATAAACTTTGATTGCATTCTTTAAGAATGAGTAATCTCCAGTCAAATGCCTTGAACATCCATTGTCCATGTACCATAACTTCTTCTGAGAACTCTTCAAGAATTTTTCCTACAAAACAGATTTAAACTGAAAATGATTTTGGTACCCAGATTTTCTTGGGACAAGATAGGTTAGCAAATAAAGCCTTAGGTACCCAGATTTGTTTTATGGGTCTCAAATAATCTACATAATCAATAGATTTTGAAAGATACACTTTATTTGATGTATAGAAATGTGAATAATGGGTTGAAGCATATGAATTTCAAAAACTAGAACTAGTAGTATTCTGTCTAGATTTACGAATAAATCTAGTTTTAGTAATCTATATTTTTACAGGCTGATAGCCTATTCTCGTGGTATATTTTGTTGCCACTTGTTTTCCTAGAATTTTAGTAAGTGTATCTGTTCAATTAGTGAACTTCTCTAAGTCCTTTCTTAGTTGATCATTAGATAATTTAAGTTCAGTATTTTCCATCATCAATTGAACATTCTTTTTCTTTTCTATATCATGTGCAGATTTTACAGAGCTGATTAGAATATGCTATTTCTTCAAATCTATATACATGTCCTTCAATTCATTACAAGTTTCTTCTATAATATTACAATATTCAAATAACTCTTCACTAAACATATTTTCATATTCAAAATATGAGTCAACTCCAGAATAATGTGTATTTAAAGTAGGAGTATCTAATGTTACCTCAGAGGTGTTTGTCATAAAACACATATTAGCCTTTTGAGAGTCTTCATCCTTAGTAGAATCAGAATCACCTGAAGTTTCTTCTGAATCACTCCACATTGCTTTCATTTCCTTATTGTTTTTAGTGTCCTTGTATTCATGTTTCTTCTTGAATTTCAACTATTGACAGTTGGCTTTTACATGTCCTATCCTTTTGCACTCATAATAGAAAATTTCCTCACTTTTATCAATATTTTTTCAATTCTTCTTCCAATGACCCTTGTTGTCATATTTTATTTTGTAATTTCATTTTCTAAAGAATTTATTCTTCCTGTAGAACTTCTTAAATATTCGGGATATTTGTGCCATCTCTACATCACTGTTAGAATCTAAACTTTCACTCGATGAGATTTCAGTAGGTATGTGTACTTTCTCCTTATCCTTGAACCTCTAGGCAGTAGACTTAAAATCCACTGACTTCCTTTTTGGTTCATCATATTCTTCCTTATTCACTTTGAGTTCATTCTCATACATCATAAGCTTACCTATTAATTCCTTGATAGGTAAATTAACAATATCAAATGATTCTATAATTGAGATAGATGTTCCTCTCAATCGGTTTAGCAGACATCTCAGTTGTGTCATGATATGTTCCTTTGCTGAAATATCTGATCCAAAAGAGCTCATAGTGTTTACAATCTCATTAAACCTGAGATACACGTCCGAAATTGGTTCATCGGGCTTCATTTTAAAATTATCATATTTAATAGTATAGGTATTCGATCTCATTTCCTAAACATTGGTTGTTAACTAATGAGAAACACCCAAATTATCACATATTTTATAAGCAGTTTTACAAGAAGTAATGTGATTAAATTCTTCATCACCTAAAGCACAGTACATGGCATTCATAACTTTATAATTATTATTGTACGCTATTTTAGTAGTTTCATCCCAAGTAGTTCGTTCAGTTTCTAGAATCTTATATTGAGTCTCTATAGCAGTACAGATGTCGAATCCCATACTCTCTAAGTGAATTTTCATCTTAAGCATCCACTGGGCATAATTTGTACCCTTAAAGAACGGTGGCCTGTTGGTAGCAACATCTTCTAGTCTATTATCCATAACTAGATTTTAGCAAATATATTAATCAGATAAAATTTAGAAATAACATAAATTTATGATCTTTGAGATACAACTAAAATCAAAGTTGAAAAGTATATTGTTTCTAAAACCTTTTAAAAATAAACAATACTCTAATACCAAAAGTTGGTCGGAGTGGATACTCAAGAGGGGGGTGAATTGAGTTCCAATTAAAATTTCATTTAAAAATATTTCTATTAAAATCCTTTGATTTAAAAACAAGTTAAACTGTAGTGAATTTATAGAGAGTGTAAATGTTTAATTAATTTCTCAAAGATAGATTAGGTCTCAGTTAATTTAATCAGAAGATTAAATTATATTTTGAAACCAACTTTCTGGTTCACAATAAGTATAAACACATGCTAATTTAACAATCAATGTAACATTAAAAAAAATGTATTTCAATGTAATTATCAGAGGAATATAATATATATATATATATATATAATATACTTTTAAGCTTAAAATGTACATCAGATATAACCAAGAGGTTCAGTCTCAAGCCGAGACATAGTCCTCTCAAACAATTTATTTAAATGTGATCCACACCCTGGATCTGGGTAAAAAACAGTGCAATGACTGTCCATCTACTAAGACCTCTACCACAGTTCTTCGTGGGAAAACAAAACAACATCACACAGGTTGTCCAGGTCTTACATGACCTGTACCACTATTCACAGTCGGACACAAGAGAGTTATGGAAGGTTTGTGTGAGGATTTCGAAATCCTCCAGTTTTGCATAGCAGAAAGTGTGAGTATAAAATATACAGAGCACACACACTACTAGAAAATGTAAATAAAAGAATCACTATGTGAGTAGATATGAGTTTTATAATGCTCTAGTGATTTGAAGTGTAGCTTTGGACTCTTTTGATTAATCTGGAATGCTTTTGAGTCCTTATCTGGTTTTTTTTTCTGAAAAATGAGGGTCGTTTTCTTCATGTTTAGTTTGATCTTTTTGAGTGCATGAAGAGCTCATTGTAGTTCTTCACTCCTTGACTGTGGTGCAGTTTGTGTTCTCCTTTAGAATGAATGGCTTCGTGTATGTCCAGTGTTCTTCCAGTATGGATGTATCCTTTCCTTTCTGTATGTTATGCACCACTTTTCACCACTCTTCTTCCCTTATTTCACACTCCTTTTGCACGGCATGTGTCCTTATTTTTATAGCTTTTAGCTCTGGAAATGGGAATGATTACCTTTTTAGGGATACTAGGTATGGTTCCCTGACATGCCAACAACAATCATTAAATAACATTAATTGCATTAAAATTCTCAAATATGACCGTTAGTATAATTTAAATAAATCACAAAAGTTTAAGCAGCAGTGCTTATAACAGTCGACTGGTAATGGTTAATCCTTCTATTAGTATCTCTGATTGTATCGGTAGATCTTTGTATCAGTATCTCTTTGTATCAGTGGCTCTTTGTATCGGTGGGTCTTTGTATCGGTAGCTCTTTATATCGATGGATCTTTGTATCGGTAGATGACTGTACTGGTAACTATACTTATCAGTAGACTGTATTAGTAGCTCTGTTCTGTATAAATCTATACATGTAGACTTATGCATACCGGTAGACTTGTTCTATCAGTAGCTATCTATATCGGTGGACTTGATGTATCAGTGACATGTGCTTACCAGTGGAATATACATACTGGTAGCTCTGCATATCAGTGACCTTTTCTTATCGTGGACTATGTATATCGGTAGACTAAGTACCAGTAGATCTCTGTTTGTATGTATCCGTAGCTATAAGAATATCAGTGACTTATCACTTATCTGTTTTATGCAAAACAAATCCGATTGAGTTAGAATTATTTCAAAGAATTAATATATAGATAAAAATTTATTTGGGATTATCAATGAATGTAAAATCATAATTGGGATTATCGAAATAGGTGAGGTCAACACTAATGAACAATTATAACACCTCATTAGCACATTCACATCCAATCAAACATTCCATGAAATATTTTTTACAACACTTGGAACATGTAATGGGTCATAACTAGATTCAATAGTTTATTTCTTCTATATATCATACCAAAATGATAACTTCTTACACTTTTCATCTCAATGAACAGAATTGTTTTCAAACTCCATCTAAACTTTCTCAACACACACAAAAAACATGACATAATATTTATATTTCCACGAGGTTAAATATACATCATAAACATGGTTTTAATATCTAGTAATATCTATTAATGTTTCTATTAAGGTCCCAAATACAATTCATTATGTACCTAGAATGTATTATAAAATTTTCACCATACACAGCTACTTAATCATCTTCCATTTCCTTCCATCCAAAAAATTATCTATCCATTTTCAGTCAATAAAACATAGGGAATTTTTTTAAAGAAAAATATTATTAAAAGTATATCATTCCATAGAATCATGATCTTCTATCAATATGGTATTAATAACCAATGACTATTATTGATACTCTTCACCATCAAAATGATAAATAGACATAGATAGATTTATAAATTCTAATCATTCTAGGAATTCAAATAATTTTTAAAATGAATAGATCAATCCTTTGGCTACCTATGGATCTTAATGTCCATTGAAAACCAAAGGGTTTTGTTGTCATGACCCATTATTTTATCATTGGAGATTCCATTCTAATAACTATTTTATGTAGTATAAATCTCAAACACCAAATATAGAGACCATATATTACTATTCTTGTAAATGAATAATGAAACTTTAGTCATTAATAAAACCAATGATAATTCTAAATGTAACAGCAGGGTAACAAATAGAAAATAAGAATAGGAAAATTTGGATCTTCTTGATCCACTATAATTACCATGCAGACAAAAATTGATGTATAAATAAAACCTAATGTTAGTAATGAAATAATCACTTCAAATTTGAATGTATATATAACATTGGGATAAATTATAAGTTTTTGATGAGTGTTATTAGAGGAATTTATAAGAATTAGTAAACCGTTATGATCATTGGATATATGACCATTTGAATTGTAACTTTACCATGGGAATGTCATTGTGACTGGTACAACCATCACAACACATCCAATTTGATAATGTTTATTACCAACAGGTTACTGTAAAAGTGGTGAGAAGGATAACACCACATAGAGCACGAAATCTAGTTCACTAAAAATATTTTTTTTGACAATGTTTACATAGAAAAAAGAAAAGGGAATTCCTATTTTAGGTTTTTTTATTATTTCAATTAAACTAAAAGATAAAAAGGAAAAATAAATAAAGTTAAATTCACTTAGAAATGTTGAGAAACTCTAAATCATCCAAATGGGACCAGAATGCTGATGTCACAATTAAATTACTACGCAACCATGAAAAGTATTATTTTATTTTACTAAATATTTATTATTCTTAATAATATCTAGTTCTAAAAATATAATCATTTTTAGATGCTCATTTTAAATATCCTAATTTATTTAAGATCCCATTCTATAGGGTTAAAAAAAATTTGGGGACTCTTTCAAGTACTGAAATACAGGATGAGACGACTTAACCCATTCCTAACAAAGCTGTACCACCAATTTTCCCTCAAAATTGGTCAACACAGTTTACCTTCATGAACCTGCCAAATAGAATTATTTATTAATATGGCCAGTTTCAATTTTAGCAATTAATTCAGGGAAAAAATAATTTAATTAGATAAAAATTCAATTAAAAAAATTATATTGACAATTAATAAAAAATACAAACAACACATGGCATGCACAAAAACATTAATTACTCAACCAACATACAGACACTAATAAATTTCCCCAACATCATGAATAAATGAATAAAAGGGGTAATAAAATGATAATTCATGTGAAATAAAACCGCGTTAATGGAACAATTATCATGTCAATATTAACATTTTCCCCATACAGCAATCACTAAACTTCGAACTCTGACTACACCATTGACATGTGATGATGTTTCACTCCAACTATGCACCAACCAAAATGGGGGATGTTTGAGATGTAGTGAAGGCTGGTTGTCTTCTGGCGTGGCATGATGAAGAGGCATCTTGAGCAAGAGAGACACACCTTAGGGTGGTGATGTGGATCTACGGAGACTGATTGGATGGCGATGGCTTCTCCTTACATTGGTGGATGGTGTGATGCATGTGAGAGAAGGGAGGGGGAGCTGGGAATGTAGGGGGAGAGGTGGAAAATGGTTGCGGAGGTGGGGTAGTATGCCAAAGGGCGATCAGTAGTGAGGGTGGTTTGATGGACAGGGCTTCTAGGTGAGAGAGGGTGGGTATGTTGAGAGTGGGGGGGGGGGGGTTAGGTAGGGGAGAAGGAGGGAGGCCTGAGGAGAGATGGGTGAGGCAGATGGATGGGAATGGGGAGTTAGAGAAGATCAGAGTGGGGGGGGGGGGGGTTCAGTGAGAAGGTTATAGTAGGGTAGAGGGGGGAGAAGAGGGGAGTGAGGTAGGGTGATGGTGATCTGGTGGGAGAATGGGGAGCGGGGTCAGGGGGTGCGATGAGGAGAATGTGGGAAGATAATGTGAAAGGTGGGTGGGGTTAGTGAGTAGGGGGATATGGTGTAACATCCCCAAATGATGAAGGGGTAAATGACTAAATGATATGACTCATGTCAATAAGGTGCACATTCCTTTTCAGAATCCTTCCTGATTAGAACTACACAGTTAAGCGTGCTTGTCCTGGATTAGTGATCAGGATGGGTGACCTTCTGGGATTGTCCCCAGGATGTATGCGAGTGAGGACAATGCACACCGGAAATGGCATGTGTTGGCCTGTGGGGACTGTCATTAGTCATATAACCCATTCAGGCATGTGTTAAAATCGCCCCCTTTAGAGCACAACGTCTCGTTGTGGGCCCTACATATCCACCCACATAAAACATGCATAAAGGAAACAAAGAATTTCCACATTTCAATCACAAGATATCAATACAACACATTGATATAATAAAAAAAATTCTCAATACCATTTTCAATACCAAAATAAAAGAAAAGTAAAACACAGTATTTATTTTTCATTTTAAAAAAAGTTATGGTTTATAGAGGAATCTGAAACTTAAATAATGGTCATGGCAGTGGAGAAGTCGTTGTCGCCACATACGTACGACAAAAAAGCATTCTCTTTTGTCGTTTAGTAAAACACTTCGTATAACCACTATGGGTAGTATATTAGATGGAGTCATTGTTTTTTTTAAGTTATAATGAGTTGGAGATAACTTGGATAAGTATATCTTAGTGTTTATCATCCTCTTTAGTACATGATGATTTTGTTGATATACTCACACTGACCTTTTTGGTTTTAGTAAATGGATGGATCTAGCAGGAACCAAAGTGACAATGGTTTTGAAGGAAAATGTGGTGGTTCTCTGATTAAGAGACTGGATGAAATGGGGGATTCAACGAAAAATATCGTGGTTATTCTAAACCAACTATCATGAGTCATGATGAACCACATGAAACTTGATGAGTTCTCTAATGCATCATGTACGAGAGAACCAACTCTATGTAGAAGATCAAGTAATAATTATAAAGGTAACCATTAGGGTTTATATGATCCTTACTTTTGAAGTAATTATGGGTCATTATATGTTATGATGGAAAATTAAAGGAATGAGATAAACCTGAGGTTAAATTATGTTATGGTTATTTTTGAAGATTTTATCTCTTTTTGGGGAATGTTATAAGAATTATATAGTTTTGGAAAAATGACAACAAGCAGACCGTGTGACAACTCGTCGCGTTGGACAGAGCTGTGGGAATTGAACCCACAACCAAAGTGCGACTGGTATTTATCACCTACCACTGGACTACGTGAAGTCCCTGGTAAGTTTGACTAATTATTTTTAGTTATATTATTTAATTAATCAAGAATAAGTTGATTTTGGGTTATCTAGTAAATCATTGACTTATCATGGAGGATATGTGATTAGGTTAGTTGATTTTCAGTATGAGACATTAAGAGTAACTTATTTTATTTGGAGATAAATGTTATGATTTATCTTGGACGACTATGTGATTAAATCCTTCAGAGATTTGGGTTTCAATCATAGTTTGGATTACTTTGAAGAATTTTATGGACAATTGTTTATCGAATGGTCTTTCTTAAACATTGGGTTTTATTGGAAAAATTTTGGAGATTAAGAATAGATTTTCTTCTTATAAAGGATTATCCTTTTTGTGGATTATCTGATTTTGTACTAACCTTTTTGGTTTATGTTTTTGTTAAGGACTAAAGACATGGAAATATATAGTTCTCTTTTATGGATTAGTTGATTCTCATAAAATTGATTATAGTTCTCTTAATGTGAACAAGTCTTCCTAAATACTCATCTTTTGGAGAAAATATGACTTTGTGTAAGAAATCTAGTAAATGTTGAAAGTCGACATGATAAGTAAGTATATTTCCTTATGTTTTAGTTAAGATCATAAATAAATTACTCAATGAGAAGTAACTTAAAAGAAAAATGTTGTCTGTTAACTTTTCCTTCTGGGAAATCAAATACCGTTTAACCCATCAAAAGTTTGTGGTTTTCTTATTGTTAACATTATCCTAAATATGTTTTCCATAACTCTCCATAGGAACTTGACTGTTTGTTTTTTCTTCCATATACATGTTTTCCAACATGGAATCCTAGTATGGGTTAACTCGGATGGACTTAGTACTTATCTTTATTTCATTTTTAAGTGATAGTTTGGATGACTCTTTTGTTCAACAGTTTTTGTTTTGTGAAAAAAATGGAAACTGAGTAAAAGTACCTACTTTGTAATCTTGTTAGATGTAATTGTTATGTCCTAATTCTCTAGAACTCTAAATCTAAAAAGATCCTCAATGTGAATTATTCATTTAATTCAAGATTATGTAATGTTTTAAGGCTAGGTCCTTATAGTTGGTATCAAAGGTGGTACCCTGCCTTAAGTGCGGTGCACTGCCTGGGATGAGATGTAGGGCCCACAACGAGGACATTGTTCCCTAAAGGGGGGTGGGGGTGATTGTAACATCCCCAAATGATAAAGGGTTAAATTGCTAAATGATATGACTCATGTCAATAAGGCGCACCTTCCTTTTCGGGAGCCTTCCTGATTAGAACCCAATAGTTAAGCGTGCTTGTCCGGGTGTAGTGATCAGGATGGGTGACCTTCTGGGATGTTTCTCAGGATGTGTGCGAGTGAGGACAAAGCACACTGGAAGGGACATGTGTTGGCCTGTGGGGACTATCATTAGTCATATGATCCATTCAGGCATGTGGGTGGACCCTATGGTGGGCCCCACGTGTCTGCGGGGTAACTGGTGGTACCTGGTGGACCAGGACCCGACGACCGTGTTAAGGAGAGGAGGTTGTGCTATCACTAGGACCTGGTTGCTACATATGGTGGTGGAACGTGAGTGATGGAAGGAGGGCGACGAGGTGGAGAGGAAATATGGGGGGCTGCTTGAATATAGAAAGGGAGGGTAGTGGGTGAGAAAAATGGGGATGTTGGAAGCGGGTCAACCAGAGAGATAAGGGAGAATGAAAAAAAACAAAATGAAAACAAAAAATAAAAATAAAATTCAAAATTTAAAAATCAAATTAAGACTTTAAAAATAAAAATACAAGTTATATAAAAGATAAATAAAATAATGAAAGTACTTATAATAATTCGTAAAAATAATAATAATAAGAGTTATATATATATATATATTATATTTACATGTTAAATTATTATAAATAATTAATAATCTAATAAAAAATATAATAACTAATATTAATTAAACTAAAAATAAAATCTAAAAATAAAAATAAAAATAAATAACAAATATTAATATAAAATTAATTAAAAACTATAACAACAATAAAATTACTAAAATAATAAAAATTCAACCTATATTCACAAGAATCTATTAGAAAATAAAGTAAAACTAATAAAAAAATTATAAAATATGTTAGAAAAATCCATGTTCATCAAATCCCCCACACATAATCATTTTCACTCATATGAAAAAATAATAAAGAAAACACAAATGGATCCATAGACATATCAAAAAATTCAAAATTACAAGTTCAAAATTTTTCAATCAATTTTTCCTACAAAATGTCATGCTTTATTTAATAATTCAATTTTTAAAAACTATTTTACTTCCAATCACGTTATTTCCAAAACATGTACATGCACTCATGTATCATGTGACCTACCTCACCATCACTCTTATCTCTCAAATAATATGATCAATTCTGTGCTCAATTCTTATACCAACACATGCTTACCATAGGCTTGCAATTACTTTCACAACTCCACTAGTGGAAATCAAAATAATTCACCAATATAAGGGACATTACATGATGTTCAAATGTATTTAAGGCTATGGGATAGTGGGTGAAGAAAATTTAACAGATATTTGGATAAAATAATGGTTCATTATTGAAATAAATGCTTGATAAATGTCAATCCAAATGTCTCCC
Organism: Viscum album; assembly: GCA_963277665.1. Taxonomy (NCBI): domain Eukaryota; kingdom Viridiplantae; phylum Streptophyta; class Magnoliopsida; order Santalales; family Viscaceae; genus Viscum; species Viscum album. Next base: position 1,222,995,144 of record OY728127.1, on the reverse strand, counting down.
TCAGACTCTTGCCTCCCCACACTTAAAACATTGGTTTTCCCCAAGCATATGATAATCCAATGATTAAATTTTTTTTAAAGGGACATAGCTCACTCAAAAAGGATGGATAGAAAAATTTATGAGTGTCAACTCTAAAACCCCATGAAATAATTGTCAAACAAAAATCCCAAATAATGGTACAATTGTATTGTGTATGCAGTAACATATTAGTGAAAGTAGGTCATATAGAAAACACCTTCTCTCCTGGAGTAAGGGATCATCATTTTCATAAGAATACCCAAAAGAGAGGGTTATTTCATAATGACCAACAATTTACTAATTCTTGGAACCAAAAGGATTCCATATTCTTATATCAAAATTCATTTAATGAATGTCGCTACCATGAAAAATAACTTATATAATTGGGATACGATAATTTCAATCCATGTGAATCAAATGAATCATTCCCCTCAAAGAAACCTCTCCATTATTAATTCTATCCCCATAGATAAATTGAAATTTATCATGCAAAAATTCAAGAAATGGGTAGGTAAGGGTTTTAGCAATGAGATCATCCTAAAAGAAAAATTCATAGATTTTAAGGGCTACATGATGGAGAAAATTTATGGGTGGATCAGTGGGTCAATAGGGCTAAAATATAAATCATATGTCTCAGACATTTTAATGAATCTTTCAAAATTCTTAGCGCATTGATGCGAAACATGAAAAGTTCTTAAAGACATAACATGGTCATGATTGGAACAAGAAAGGAGAAATAGAAGATGGGGTAAAAATGATGTAATAGGCCTCAAAGGTATGGAAATAAAATGATGTACATCACTAATAATAATAAATAAAAATAAGTGTCACAAAAATAAATATGTTTTTGAAATTTTTTTTTGATGCATGGAATAATATCAGCAATCATCTATGTTGTGAGATCAAAGATCAAAGCAATCAAAACAAGAATCAAGGGATCAAACTGCCTAGAGAGAAAAGTGGTATGCCACTGATAATGTTACGAAAAAAATAAGTGGCATTCATGTGGGTTCATCAATGAAAATTATATTTGTTTTTATACATGGTGTGTTTGGAAGCATAAAATATGGAAAAAATAAAACACTTCCATGAGTATGAGCCGATAGACATTGTGATGCTGTCAGTATCAGATGAAGCTCCAAAAATTATGTACCTGTAAATTTAAAAATTGAAAACACCTAACCACATCATATCATAAATATAACACCAAGGATTATACCAATAAAATAAGATATGCAGGAGAATGAAAAGTGCATCAAAATATTAGTAGTAGATAAGTAATTTCCACATGTTCCATGTTTAATTTTCTCAAAAAATCTGGAATGAAGAAAAGAAAAATATGAAAAACTAGAACATGGGTTGAATCTCATGAAGTGATATGTTTTACCTCATCAACCAGATGGATAGAAAAAATTATAAAATCTTTGTCCATCAGATCAAAAATCCTCTACCTCTTTTAAGAACTAGTGGTTGTGTCATTGAGCTCATGGGGACTCTTAATGGAATTAACCACCTCCAGAGCACAGTGAGAGTGAATATGATGCAGAAGGAATGGAATTTGTGCTCGGCATGGTGGTGACATATGCAAGGAATTGATCTCTAATGAAATATTCTCAAGATAGAACTTGACATTAACCAGATGCTGAGTCATCCATCGTACAAAGTCAGATGGAGATAGAACATGCACATCTATTACCATGGATGTGTCAAAAGAGCTATAAATTTTTGTTTTAACAGCATGCAAAAAAACAGGCAGAGATATAGAGATAGTGTAAGAAAACATAGACCAAGTAATGAAGAAGCAGTTGGGTTGCCTCTTAATCATTACTAAGTTTAATGTCTTTAGCCAGACAGATAAAATCTCATTGTAATTGGAATTATTTAACGATTCACATTGTATCCAAAGTTTTGTAAAGTCTGAGGCATTTACCATTAACATTTAATGCAGGAAAATTCCAATCAGAAATTTCAACAGCACCATGTGAATAAAAAATTGTGACAGTGTGAGGACCTGAAATCATTGACGTGATCTTTCCTACAATGATATGAAGTTATGAGTTGAAGAAGACAAAATTGACTCCTATTGAGGAACTTCATTCTTGGAACCATTTTTCAGGCCATGAAAGTTTTTTTTTCTATTGTAGATCAAATAATTGTCATATTCTTCTCTCCCCATCTGGTCAAGTTCATTAATATATTGAAAAACTCATCCCTTGGGACGTTTTGAAATCAAAATTCTGTTTCTTCACAGCCCAATAAGCATTATGTACCAGTTCTACACGTAAGTGGTAGGTTATTCCAAAGACCAAGTGATACAAGGACATTTCAATAGGTGTCTTGTATGAAATTCTATTGTCCCAAAGTGCATCATCAAGCCTAGAAACCCAATCCTTCCTAGATGTATTTCCATTTTTCTCCAAAATTCCCATAAGTTCACTATTTGAACCCTTAGCTTGGGCATTGGTTTGTGGATGGTATGGGGTGAACATGTAGTGGTGGCATCCATGGTGATTCATTAGCTTCTGAAACAATTCATTATTGAATTGGGTACCACGATAACTGATGACATGACTTGGAATTCCCCACTGGGTAAAAATGTATTACTTTAAAAATTTGATGATGAATCAAGGAGTATTTTTTGAAAATGCTTCAGCTTCCACCCATTTTGACACATAGTCCACAGACACAAGAATGTATGATTTCCCAAATTATTTTGGATATGGGACTATGATGTTTATTCCCCATATGTCAAACATTTCAATTCTAATGATTCAATGTTGTGGTATTTCGTGCTTCCTGCTTATAGCCCCAGTTATTTGGAATTTGTCACAAATAATGATGAGATCACAAATATCATTATTCATGTTAGGCCAGTACAAACCACATTATTACATTTTTTTTGATTGTTTTATGAATTCCATTGTGTCCAACAGGTTCTCATGCGTGACACAAGTTCAAAACACTATCCACTTATTCATCAGGGATGCATCTTCTTATCATTCCATCTGCACAATCTTTGAAAAGTAAAGGATCATCCCAGTAGTAATGGCGTGATTCATTCAAAAATATTTTCCTCTAATCCATTGAGTAATCTAGGTGTATCATTCCTTAAGCTATGTAATTCATGAAATCATCATACAAGGGTGTGATTGGATCAATGGCATATAGTTGTTCATTAGGGAATGTTTCATTGAATGGTTCTACATCGATTTCAATTCATTCATGGTCATGGCGTGATAAATTATCAACAACGACATTATCTATGACCTTTCATTCCTTGAATTCAATGTTAAATTCCTAAATTAACAATATCCATCGAATGAGTTTGGGTTTCTCATCATTCTTGGTCATCAAATACCACAGGGCAGAGTGATCCATATAGACAATGGATTTGGAGAACAACTGATAGGATCAAAATTTATCAAATGAAAAGACAACATCTAGCTTCTCTTTTTTAGTTATTGTGTAATTATGTTGATGTGCATACAATGTGCAGCTATCATAATAGATTGTCCTAAAGATCCATTCTTTTAATTATCCCAAGGCAGCACCAATAGCCCAGTCACTGACATCACATATTAAATCGAATGGATGCTCCCAATTAGGTGAAATCATTATCGTGAATTCAACCAAACAATGCATTAATAATTTAATTTCTTGCTGACATTTAGCACCAAATTGGAATGTGAACTCTTTTCACAAAAGTTTCATAAGGGAATGGGAAATAATAGAGAAATCGTTATTGAATCCTTAGTAGAGTCCAATGTTCCCATGAAAACCTTGGATTGAATGAACAGAAGTAAGTATGGGTTACTCAAAGATTGTATTGATCTTGCCAGCATCAACTTCAAACCCTTTCTTTGAAATTATATGACCTAAAACTACTCCACTTTGTAAAATGAAGGGTGAATTTTCCCAAATGAGCTCCAGATTCTTTTCTTCTCTTCTTCCAAAAACATTATCCAAATGTTCCAGATAGTCATTAAAAGATTCCTCATACATAGAGATGTAATCCACAAATATTTCAAAGAACTCTTAAATTATTTCATGGAAAATTTCCATCATGCCACATTGAAATATTGTTGGAACATTGAACATTCCAAAAGAAATTCTCTGATAAAAAATTTACCATATAGAAAAATGAAAGCACTTTTTTTATCTTATGATGTCACCTCTATTTGATTATTTCCTGAGTATCCATCTTGAAAATAATTGTAATCACTTCCTACAATTAGTACAAGTATTTGATCAATAAAGGGTAATGGGAAGGGATATTTCCTTATGGCATAATTCAATTTACGATAGCCAATGGACACTCTCCATCCAATCACAGTTCTTATGGTATAAATTATCCTTTATTGTTTTCAACTACTGTGGTTCCACCCTTTTGAGGTACCACTTGTAAGAGGATAACCCACTACCTATCAGAGATAGGAAATATTAAACCATCATCATGGAGTTTAATGACATCATTCTTGAATACTTATTTCATGGGAGGTGTTAAGAGTCTTTTTGGTTTCCTAAAAAGATTAGAATTTTCATCCATATGTATTTTTTGAGTATAGAAGGTAGTAATTGTAAATTTTAAATCAGCAATAGTCCAACCTATTTCTATCTTCCATTGTGATAGTACATTGAGGAGTTTTTTTTCACACAAAATATTGGAATTTATGATGACTGTTAATGTGTTTAAAACTCCCATATAACTATATATCTGGTTGGATGGAAGTGGTTTAAGCACTTGTGTTGGATGATTTACATGTGATGGAGATAGTGATGTGAATTAATGTCTATCTTAATCCTAGACTATGTTTATGATGAATTCCACTACATCTGTTGATTCCAAAAACTCTTTATTTTATTTTTTAAAATCCTTGTGATCCAGCGCAACACTTGATAACTCATCCCATTCATCAATTGTATCAAAGGAATGATAGTCCTCTGTAGAGGATTTTTACATATACATTAGGGAATCAAATGTTATTTTCTCTTCCTTAATTATAAATATTAATTTTCCCTCTTGCACATCAACCAACTCTCTACATGTTTCTAAGAAAGGTCTCCCATGAATGAGTGGGACATCCTTATCTTCTTCCAGATTGAGGACAATTAAATCAGCAGGGAAGAAATATATATCAACCATGACAAGTACATCCTATAGAATCCATCATGGATGCTTCACTGATCAGTCAACCATTTTCTAGGGGACCTTCATTAGATTTAATTTTGTGATTTCTAGTTTTTCAAGTACTCTAAATGGAATGATATTTTCACTAGATCTGAGGTCGCACAAAGCACATCTGAATTTAAATAATCCAATATTGAATGGAATAGTGAAACTACAATGGTCTCTTAGTTTTGGAGGTATGGGTCTAGGTTTGACCACTGAACATTCCTTGTGCATTAGGATTGTTCCAACATCATCTAGTTTTCTCTTTTTGACAGAAGCTCCGTGATAAAATTTAGCATAGTGTGGTATTTGTGTGATGGCTTCCCAAAAAAAAAATATTTAGTTGAAGTTTTCTGAATAACTCCATGTATTATGAAAATTGAACATCTAACTACCATTTCATTAGTATTTATAGAAATGAAGGAGGTGGTATGTGAGATTTCACTATTTCATTGAGTGCCTTTTTTTCCTTTTCTTTTCGTGCCTTTTCAATTTTTGAATGTTTTTTTGATCCTCCTCCTCATTAGATTCATGTTGAATGATTTGTTTGTTGAGTATCCATTATTAGTGGAAGGTGTAGGAATCTCAAATTTAAGTTGAACATGAGGCATTTGATTCTTGTGTAACTGTGTGCCACTTTGAAATGTGATAAACTTTTCTTCTTCTCTTTGGTTAACTATTTTGTTACATGGTAGAGTTACTTGCTGTCAGTTTTGCATTTGTGTAGCTGACTGACTGACATTATTTTCAATGTTGCACATAGAATCCTGTAATTTTTTGGTTTCCATCACTTGGGAGTCAAACTGTGATTGATTATACATCATCAAATTTTCTATAATTTCTCCCCAATATTTTTTACCTTGCATTGTAGTAGGGGAATAGTCTGTTGTTTTTTTTCACTTTGAATTGTTTTTTCTGATGGAATAGTGTTTAGTGTTTCTAATGAGATCCACGATCTTGTGATTGCAAGGTGTGTCTAAATACTGGTTGAACAGGGAACCCTGGTGGACCCATGTTCTAGTTCGATGGCTATGTAGCCACCAGTTTCGTCAAACCTTGATTTTGTGCATTGATTTTCTAGTGTGTGTTGTAATTGTTTGCATAATTTCCTATATAGTAACAGAAAAAGGTATCATCAGACATCTTGGTTCAAAAATGTTATATGGACACATGACATACTCCTGAGGACCAACATAGTGTGATAAGTGTTCAGATTGAGCAAATGGACTGGCTTTGGTAGGTTTACTGACAAGTTCTAAATCCTCTTGTTGAGAGCTGCAACATTTGCAACCATGAATGTATGAGAATCAAATTGATGAACTCCTACCTTTCTTCTTGAAAAATACTCTGGCCACTTGAAACTGTGTTCAAGTATGATTTGAATTAATATGTATAGATCCTCCGGATCCATTTACATGAAAGTATTACTAGTAGCTATGTTTATTGCATACCTACTCTTGGGTTGATGTCCATATTAGAAAGCTTACAACTAGTTTTCCAACATTATCCCATGATGAGGACAAAATCTTAACATAGACTTGAATCTTTCCCATGATTCTCTAAATGATTCATATTCTCTTTGAAAAAAGTAGTCTAGGTCTCTCTTGTTTTTCAATGATTGAGCTCTTGGGTAATATCGATCAATAAATTTTCTTCTCAGCACATTACAAGTGAAAACAATTTATTGGTCAAGACATTCCAACCAATCCTTTTACTTTCCTTACAATGAGATTGGAAACATCTAAAGGATCAATGCATTATCGGTCACTCTGTTATATTTAAATATGTCACATACTTCATGAAATCTATTCACGTGCATATAAGGGTCTTCGTTAATCAATACATGAAATGTTTCATGTTGTTGGAGTAGGTTGATCATGTATGTAATCCATTCAAAGTGTGTCATATGAATTATGGGTCTTGTTATGCCTGATCTAACTCCAAATGTGTTGGGTTGCAACTCCTATCTCATAGTAGTCCTAGGACTTTGATTATGAAGAAGATTTTTGAAAAGTGCGTGTACCTGTGCACTAGGAAGAGTCAGAATGTGATGATCAATTCTTTACATTGGTGGATTCATTGGATTTTTGGATAAGGTACCAATTTTTTCCCTTTTCATTGATGTTCCTGTTTTGGATCTAGGTGTGGGTAATTCTTCAATGGAGCATAATTATGAGTGTTCACTATTTTGGTGAACAATTCCTAAATCGAGGACTACTTGAAATTTTCTTAATGCTAGATGTGAGTGTGCCTCTCAGAAACGACACTAGAAATTTGGTACATGAATCACAACAAATCCAACATGAAAATTTTTCAATTCAATTGTCTACTGTAAAAGTGAAGAGCAGGTTCGAACCATAGAGAGCATGAAATATAGTTCACTAATTTTTTTTGTTGGACAGTGTTTAGATAGAAAAAATTTAAGAGAATTCTTATTTTCTGTTTTTTTTATAATTATTTTAATTAAACTAAGAGATGATAAGGCAAACGAAATAATGTAAAATGATGTTAAAAATGATGAATAACTCTAAATCAACCAAATGTGTCGGGTATGCTGATGTCACAATTAATTTACAACAAATGCATGAATATTATTCATTTATGTGATTAAATATTTATTCTACCTAATTATCGCATGTTCCAAAAATATATATATTTTTTAGATGAACATTTTATATCTACTAATTTATTTAAGGTCATTTTCTCTTGTGAAATATATAAATTAAGGGACTTGTTCATCTATGTAACTACCTAGAAAAATGACTCAACCTATTTTTCACAAAGCTGTACCTCCAATTTTCCCTCACAATCAGTCAACACAGTTTACGTTCTCAGAATCACTAAATTGACTTATTTATTAAAATGACCAGATTCAATTTCAGTAGTTAATTCAGTGAAAAAAAAATTTAAACAGATAAACATTCAACTAAAATAAATTTAATTTACAATTATTCAGAATATAGAAACATCACATGGCATGCGCAATAACATTATATACTTGACCAACATCCCGAAAATAAGAAAATAAACCCAACATCATGACTAAAAGAATAGACGTTTTAATAACATGATAATTCATGTGAAATAAAACGGTGTTACCAACAAAATAATCATGTCAGTCTTAACATTCGCTGCACACAGCTATCTTTGTCCTTCAATCTTTAACTACACCCACTGCATGTGATTAAGTTGCACTCTAACTTCACACCTACCAAAAAGAAGGATGTTGGCGATGAAGCCGAGGATGGTTGTCTCTTGTTGTGGCATGAGAAGAGGCATCTTGAGTTAGAGAGACACACCTTAGAAAGGTGATGTGGATCCATGGAGGCTTCTCAGATTGCGGTGGCTTCTCGTTGCTGTGGTGGATAGTGAAAAACATGTGAGAGTATGGAGGGTGAGTAGGGCGTGTAGGGTGAGAAGAAGAAATTTCTAGCGAAGGTGGGTAGTCATCTAGAGGGAAAGAAGGAGTGAGGGAGGTCAGATGCCCCAGGAATCTGGGTGAGAGAGGGAGAGTAGGGGGAGAGGGGGGGGGGGGGCTCGTGTTAGGCAGGGCAGAAGGAGGGCATCCCACAAAAAGAGGGGTGATGTAGCTGGATGGGCAGGGGTAGGGAGAGAGAAGTAGAGTGAGGGTACTTACGCGAGTAGGATAGAAAAGGGGGAGGAGGTAGCGGAGCAGAGTGGGTTAGAGATATGGGGGTCCTGTTGGGGAATGGGGAACAGGGTAAGGGGGTGTGATGGGGGAATGTGGTGGAAGATGAGAAGCGGGAGGGGGCAGTGGGTGAGTGAGAAGGGGGATATGGGGGGCGGTGGGTGAGTGAGAGAAGGAGGCCGACAAGTTGGAGAGGAAATGAGGGGGGGGGGTGGTGATTGGAGAGATAAAGAGAGGGTGGCGGGTTAGAAAAATGGGAATGTTGGTAGATGGTCAATAAGAGAGATAGAAGGAAAAAGAAAAAAAATAAAAAAAACCAAAATGAAAACAAAAAAAATTAAAATTCTAAATTTAAAAATCAAATTAAAACATTAAAAATTAAAAAACCAGTTATCTAAAAGATTAATTAAATTATGAATGTAATAATAATTATTAGTTAAACTTAAATAATAAGAAGATATATATATATATTTTTTTATTTACATGTTAAATTAAAATAAGTAATTAATAAACGAATATTAACAATAAAAACTAATATTAATTAATCTAAAAATAATATCTAAAAATAAAAACAAAAATAACAACCAATATTAATATTAAATTAACTAATAACCATATAAAATTTAGAAAAATTCTTGTACATAAAAACCACACCAAATTAAACATCTTCACTCCTCAGAAAAACAATCAGAATGAAAACAGAAGTGGACCCATAGAAAAATGAAAACATCAAAATTATAAGATCAAAATTATTCAATCACTTTTTCCCCACAAAATATCATGATTTATTTAAAGTTCCAATTTTGAAAAACTTTTTTTCCTCTACTCAGTTTCAATCCAAAACTAATATGTGCAATCATGTATCATGGGACCTACCTCCCCATTAATCCCATCTCTCCAAATATTTGATCAAATCACTGCTCAATTGTTATGGAAAAGAATTCATAACATATACATTCCATGAATTTAACATCTCCACTAGTGGAAATAAAAAAATGCACCAATCTCATGTACATTACATGAGGTTAAAATGTCTCTGAGGCTTTGAGACAGTGGGTAGAAAAATATGTGTCACATCTTTTTAGTAAAAATGAGGGTTTAATCTTGGAATAAATGCATGATAAATTACAATCCAAATGTATCCCTCAAATGATTTATCCCCCACACATAAAACATTTATTTTCCCCTTGAATTTGATAATACAATGTTGCAGTTTTTTTGAAAGGACACATCTCACTGAAAAAAGATGGACAAAACAACTGATGAGTATTAACTATAAAACCCCATGAAATAAATTCCAGACAACAATCCAAAATAATGGTACACAAGTTGCATGTACACTATAACATATTTGTGAACATAGGTCATATAGGAAACTCCCTAGATCCTGGAGTAATGGATCATCACATTCATAGGTATCCCCAAAAACAAGGGTTAACGCATAATAACCACCAATGTACTCATTGTTGTAACCAAAATGATTATATATTAATATATAAAAATAGATGTAATGAACGTTATTTACATGAAATATAACTCATATGTTCATGAAGAGATAATTTCAATCATGTGCATCAAATGACTCCATTCCCCTCAATGTTTAAAAATCAAATAAAAACATTAAAAATTTAAGATCAAGTTATCTAAAAGTTAAATAAAATAATAATAGTAATAATAATACTATGTAAAAAAGAAATAATAAGTGGAGTTATATATATATATACTATATTTACAAGTTCAATTAATATAATTAATTAATAAACTATAATAACAAAAATAAATAATATTAATTAAAAAAAAATTAAAGTTAAAAAAATAAATATTTAATTAACTAAAAACTATAAAAAAAACTAAAATATTAAAATACTACAAAAATAACCTTAAAAACAAGAAGTAGTTAGAAAATTAAATAAAAATAATAAATAAGTTATAATTTTTTTCAATATCCATCTACATTAGTGAAAGTTAGAATTATTAACCAATCCACTTGAATAGTGTCCTCACTTATGAAATAATTAATAAATTAGGAATCTAAAATGAAAATACAACATATATATTTCATTGTATAAGTAAGTAAATGTTTTAAAAATGCCAAATTATGTGCTAATATTTTTATGAAATGTAAATGTTTATTTATAATTTTTTAATTAATATAATGATTCAAAAAACATATTTTCCTAAAATAGATTCATAAATAAATATTTACTTTTTTTATAATAAGATGACAATTTCATGAGACCTTAATTAATTTTTCAAAGGTCCCTAAAATCTACTAAAATATGAAAATTTATATATTTAGAATAAATATAGTATTTATATAAAAATTAATTTTCTCCTATTTATAAAATTATTTTCACATAATGGAGACCATTCATGGAGTCTAAAGAAAAAAAATTAGGGGGAGTTTTTTGGATTTTTAAAAAATAAGGGATTATTTTTGTGAATAGTGAAATACGATAATTTATAGTATAGTCTAAGCACATGAATTTTGTTCCATGGATGATGTGTGGATGAATTAAGAACCATTATCATCAACTATCTTTCATTATTTTATTTATTTAGTGATAAAGTTCTAAACTATTGATATTCTTGATGAAAAACAATATAAAAATGAATATAATAAAAAATAACCCTCTATTATCCCATTAAATACCATCCCGCACCATATCTTCTATTCAAACATTCTTATAATTTTAGACTATATAAATTTTGTCAAATTTTTTTCGAAGCCTCTTTCTCATATTCTGTTCTTTATGGTCTCACCCAAATATCAATTCCAAGTGCTATAAAGGTCGCGAACAAAATATAGTTTCCATCAAAATTGGCACAAAACCCAGCCCATGAAAAGGCTTAAAGGGTGTTCCGGATCCCCATGGGATGGAACTAGTGTCTGGGTAACATATATTTTTGTGTGGGAATGATTTATCTAAGTATGGATACAAAATACATCCAAAACCAACAATAAACTAAATATGGAAAATCCATCCAAATAAGATTTAAACAAAATAATGAACTGAATAAGTAGATTTAAACATAAAACAAGTGGTCGAAAGAAACATAAAGGTGGCATAAAAATATCTCCAAGGACACCACGTGACAATGGGACATCACCCACATGTTGTCTCTAAAATACTGCACTGTGGAATAGAGCTAAAAACCCAAACCTCCTTCACTCAAGGCCTTGAGTTTACCGGTGTCAAATATTATCACGTCTACATACACCCAAGGAGTGTATGTATGGTGTGATCCTAATCCCAATAAGATACCACTATGATATTCCATATAGTTAACAATACAAGATAAAAAGCATGACAGTTTTGATAAGAATAAAGTGGTGGAAATAATTTCTAATGAATGAAATATTTAAATGTAAACTATTCTCAAGGGGAATTTTCTTGAAAGTGAGCACATTTTAGTAAACTAGGTAAGATACTGTATTTTTGAGAAAAACTACCATATTCCAATGTTAATAAAAAAAGAGTCAATGATCACTAATCTCAGGAACACCCCTAGGCACTAGTTAGTCCCGGGCCCCATTATGCTAAAACCATATTCACATGATACCAAAAGCAATTATGACATAAAAATCATTTTTGTTCATAAAAAACTCAAAATAGTAGCAACACATGATTTTCACCACTTACACCACCCAATAAAACCACTATGATTTCAATAAAATAACTTCAAAAAATTTAACATATTTTTTCACACAAAATTCCTTTAAAACCACACATTGAACACTTTGTGCATACCTATATTTACCAAAATAGAATTTTCAGCACCTAAAACATTTCCATAAACCCATTACATGATATATAAATTAACCCCAATTGTCACAACATAAAATAGACATGTAAAACACCCAATTTAACACAAAATAGGTACCTAAAAATCATTTTCATAACAAATGTCACAAAAACCAGATTTCACAGCAAGGATAATGAATTTTTAGTGTGATAAAATAGAAATTCAGAAGATCTAACTCATCTAGCATTTATTACCCATTGAATGTCCTACAACAAGAATCAAAACCCTTGAATTATTGTGTGAAAACTCATCAGCACCACCACCACACGATATGGGACATAGATTAGGACTAAAACAATAAGAATAAAGAAATAAACATAAGATCAAACCCTTGATTCAAAACCCAACATTCAATACATAAGAAACATCAAGAATAAGGGAAGAATCCCCAAGAAAAAGGAAGGGACACTAAAAAAATTGAAATAAGGAAGGAGACCCACTTACTTGGGGGATCTTTAAGAAATTTACCCAAATAAGCTAGTAAATGAATTTTCAAATAGCAAAAAATGAATGTTACGGTTCAAGAAGGATGATAAGATCATTTGAGAACTGAAATTGGGGAAATAGAGTAAAAATTGAAGGAGTTGTAAAGGAAACAAGTTACATCTTCAAATATAGATGATTTGAGAATGCCTAAGATGTTTTTCCAGAATTCTCAATGTATATGAGCTCCAGAAAGGGGGAAAGAGAATGGGGGTGCATCAAGGATCAGTGGGATCAGGTGAGAATTGGAATCACTAAATATTTATAAAAATTTAATAATATGTTTAATAATCAATTTTTTAAAACATGAAATGGGCTTCTGGGATGTCCAAAATCCTTATTTAGAAAACCAAATCCATTATGATTATTGATTCATATTGGGTATTAATTGGTATTGTGGTGTTAATATGTCATGGTAGGAAATTTTGGAAGTGGAATGGGTGTAAAATGTTAATAAATGAATGTGTTATGAATGAAAAAATTTGGTTTTTTAAACTGGAAATGGGATCACGGTTTGGTCCAAATCATGAAAACTCACCATTTCCATAAATAATTCATGGGAACCCACCACAAAAAAGAAATAATTGAATTAAAATGAAAGTTAAAATGAAAATATGCCATGGATGTGACAATTATCCCCACCATTAATGAATTTCCACCCCAGAATGTCAACCTGAAGCATGATCAGAAAACAAGAATGGTTACTCCTTCTCAACCCAAAACATCTTCTCCCAGGTATCATGTTTATCACTCCCACACTACAAAAAAACCTGGACTAGTGGAATAGACATTCCTCGAAGAATCTTTTCTTGTAAGTCTACTATTCGCACTGGCCGCTAAAAAAATAAGCCAGGGTCTATATCCAACTCCTCCAAATTTAGTACATTGGATGGATCTAAGTTTTATTTGTTCAACGAAGAAACATGGAAGTAACATGGATGTATGTCAACTAAGAAGGTAAGGCCAAATTATATGCCACCTTGAAAATACACTCAGTGATCTCAAAAGGTCTGATATACCACGACGTGAGCATCCTTTTTTTCCCAATCAATGATGGTCCCAATGTGGGGCCACATTCAAGAATGCCATGTCACCCACATAAAACTCTTGGTCTCGTTGCCTCTCGACAACATATGATTTATGGTGGCATTGAGCTATCAATAAGAGATTCCAAATCAACTTGACCGTATCAGACATCTCCTACACCATTCTCGGCCCCAACTGTGAGGTCTCACCGACCCTAGCCCAACACAGGGGGGAAAAACATGGCCGACCATAGAGCCCCTCAAAATAATCCACTCGAATTCAAGATTGGTAACTGTTATTACAGGAAAACACAAACAAGCCCAAATGTATATCCCAAGAACATGCAAAGTCTGTAATACATGCATAATGTCGTCCTCCAAAATCTAATTCTCCCACTCTATCTTACCATCCATTTGGGGATTGTATTCCATGATCACCTTAATCTGAGACCCCAAGGCCTTTTTAAGGTCACACCAAAATCATGAAGTGAAACATGGGTCTCTATCTAAGACAACTAATGATGACACAGCATGGATCCTTACCACCTCTTAAAGATTCAAACGGCCCAACTCTTCCACTTTAGCTGTATCTCTCATCGTAATGAAGTGGGATGATTTGGTCAGATGATAAATCACCACCCAAATGTCATTTTTACCCTGAGGTGTTCAAGAAAATCCAAAAAATGAAGTCCATGGAAATCTCATCCCACTTATCTATAGGAATGGGTAATGGATGGAGCAAACCAAAATTCCATTAATGTTATGATTTCACCTGCTAACATGTGTTGAATCCCAACACAAAGTTTGTGATGTTTTCATTCTTGACCACCAGAATGGATGAAGGAAATCATAATACTTCTTGGTGGAACCTGTATTGACAACCCATTAAGATAGGTGGATATCCAGCATCACCACCTTCCAAAGAGATAACGACACTATGGAACGGCCCTTGAAGCACATGATGCCCTTGGGAGACAACGACCAATCAGATGATGTCTCCCCACCATGATGAAATAGATTTGACCACTAAAAAAGCTCATCACTAGGCTGTTCCTGCTGAAATCGATCCACCAAAGGAGTAAACTAATCACATGTAAAAAATGCTCCCCCATTTTTATCCTTGGTATCCTTATGCATCTATGAAAACAGTGCCAATAGAGTACACTCATCACTGGGCTTCCTCAAAGCCTACACTGGGACACTTCTGCTTAAGGTGTCGGCCACCACATTTCCCTTTCCTGGGGTATATACTATTTCAATGTCGAACCCCTATTAGTACTCCATCCAATGACGCTACCTCATGTTGTGATCCTTCTAGGAGAAGATATAGGCCAAGATTTTGTGATCCGAGTAGACCGTGAACTTCTCCCCAAAGATGTAGTCATGAAATGTGTTCAAAGTGTGCATCACAGTGGATAACTTCAAGTATGTGTTGGGTTATTACTTTCATGTGGTCAAAGTTGGAGAGAGAAACACACCACCACCTGACCATCCAACACAATCTTGCACCCAATACCCATACCTGATGTATCACAATACACTCCATACCCCTTTCCATCAACTGGAAAAATAAAAATTGGGGTGGTAGTTATCCTCCTCTTCAGTTCCTAGAAGGATGCCTAACATTCCGAGCCCAATACAAACTTCACCCCTTTCCAGGTGAGCGTGGTCATTGGTTAAGCAATCCGAGAGAAATCCCAATCAAACTGCCAGTAATAACTTGCCTAGATGATGAAACTCTTAAACTCGAACACGTTCTTTGGTAGCTCATATCACATATATGAACTGATCCTCTCAGCGTCCCCTTACACCCCCTGATCTATGATCACATGCCACAGAAATATCACCTCCCTAATCCAGAATGTGAAAGTGGACAACTTTTCAAAAAGTCAATGCTCTCACAATGTTCCCAAAACAATCTACAAGTGATGCGCATGTTCCGTCTCGGATCCGGAAAAATATAGGATGTCATCTAAAAATTCCATGAAAATATAATCGAGATACTGATGGAAGATCATATTCCTGAGTTCCATAAAGATTGCTGGAGCATTGGTCAATCCGAAGTGCATGACCAAGTACATGAAGTGTCTACACTTATTTTTGAAGGCTGTATTTGGGATATCTGCCTCTTTCACCCTGAGTTGATGATAGCCCGAATGCTAGTCGATTTTAGAAAACCATCTGGCCCCCATAAACTGATCGAAAAATCCATCTATTCATGGAAAATAATATTTGTTCTTGATTGTTACCTTATTCATATTCGAGTAGTAAATCCATAATCGGAGGGATCCGTCAGCCTTTTTAATGAAGAACACATGTAGTTTCCCATTGAGATATTCTTGGGATAAGAAATCATTTGGATTATATATTGCCGAACGGTATCATTAATTACCTCAATGTGGTGGGGGACTCGTGATATTGGGGAAAAGAAATCAGCTATGTTCCAGATGCCAGATCAATCGAGAACTCCACATCCTGATATGGGGTCAAAGATGAAATATCATTTGAAAATACCTCCAGAAACTTGACAACTACATGAGTTAGACCACAGTCAGGAGCATGAACATCATCGTCTATCTCAAGAAATGATTAATTAATAACAATATCTACCAACTCTGGGAGTGGATGTCCCAAATTATACAACCGAGGATCTCATTACCCATGAATAACATAACGACTCTAATCAGGTGTTGTGAAACACAGTTGCCACTTATAGCAATTGATTTATTCATAGAAGTGTACTAGCTAATCCATGTCAAGTATTATATCAAACATATCCATATAGAGGATCAAGAGGTCCAACTCAATCTCAACACCTGGCATAAAAAGCACACATGATGGGCACCCGATATCTTGATCCTTCTTCTATCCCAACAACGTCACAAAATCCATTGAAAAGGACAATAAATTAGTTGGAAAACACAGCGTGTACACAAAATGGACAGAAATGAATGAAACAGAGGCACCATTATCAGAAATAAAAATAGACATAGTTGATTAAATCAATATAGAACCATGAACTGTTGATGGTTTCACCTATGGTCATACTGGTGCCTAATCCACTGGACGGAGATGTCTGGTCTCTACCTAAGGATGACCACAAGTCTGTGGTTATGCCAAAAAATGGATCTTCCTAGAATATGACCCAATCCAACCACCACGACCACCAAATCGAGATTCCCCAATCCTTGATGTCTCATAATGAGCTAACACTTATCTTGAAACAACTCATCCGACCCCACTTTGAAGTGGTTGTGGAACACTGCAAAAGGGATGCAAGTTACCCAAACCTCCACATTGATAATATGGATTCAAAAGAAAGGTAATGCTGGTAAAATGTGCCTTGGCCTCCCACATAGGTGGCAGATGACTGATATCACATCATAAGCCACAGATGAAAACCTCCTGGAAGAGTGGCCTGAACTACCACCTCCCTTCATCCCATCTTCTCTCAGTTCCATTTCATCTCTAAAGTGATTCCACTTCCCACAACATATACTATCTTAGATAATCTAACCCTCCCTTTTTGGTCAATCTCCACCAACACTCCCATCCAACCACCTTTTCATAGGTCCTCAGCTTAATCAAGAATACCTAGGAGTATCTCTCCGATCATAAGCCTTTATCAAACCCATATCCCATAACTTTCTCATTATAGACGATTTAAAGAGAATATCGAACCAGCTCAGTGAAATGGATTGAATAATCCATCACAAAATGACCCCACCAAAAAATATCCATGAACACTCAGAATCTACCATATGCCAAAAAATCATGGTAGTACTATTCATTGAAGGCAACCTTGAAATCTCCCCAGTGCATCTTCTCATTCTTCCAAGTTTGAAGTACCGATACCAACCACCTACAGGTGGGAAAATTCAATAGATAAGAGCCACACATAACCATGATTCCATTGAGTGTATCCAAGAACAAAAACATGATCTCTTTATTTTCGACCCATTCCTCTACTTCCTGGGGTTCTACGCTACCTCAGAAAGCATGAGACTTATTTTTCAAGTACTCTTGGGCCTTGTTCTTCCAAGGACTAGTCTCATCTTCTCTAACAGGAGCTCAAATAGTATTTGGTCTATGTCTTATATCATTGACATCCTGAACCACAACCTCTACTAATCTCTGATCAAGTGGTGAGGGAGAACTCTCTCTAGCTTCTTCCTATGGGTGTCTGGGAGCTTTCCAGGGAGGAATGTTTCTTCAAAAGGTAACTATTCACTAGAGAAAAAATCAGTAAAACAATTATGAAAATTTCATCAATAACATTAAATATAAATAATCAAAACACATGAAAACATTAAAATAAAAAACTACCCCACCACCACCCGATGTCTGCATTTAATCTATAGCCCACACATCACACCTAGAAGTGAAGTGAAGCAAAAAATTCCAGTGCCCCATAGTGAATCGAGGTCTCTCTAGAGAGGTACACGCCAAGAACACTACACATAACCAAAACTCTGAGTCCCATTAGTTGAAGCTTTTGTCGAGCCCGACTCACCCCAAAATAATAATATAACCCAAAAACATTAAACTCCTCTAATAAAATTTTTTCATGAAAGAAATATAGTCATCTTCAAAACTGTCACCAAACCTATCCCGTGACAAGGGCCGAAGGGTAGTCCCAATCCCCATAGGCTGGCACAAGTTCCTTGGTATCATATATTTAGGTTTGGGAAATATTTATCCGAGAATAGATACATGAAACATAAAAAATAATCTATAAACTAAATCTGGAAATACAATCCAAATAAATATTAAACAAATATAGAATAGAATAAATATGTTTGAACAGAAAAAATGAGGTCCAAAGGAAAATAAAACTAGAATTAAAACTGCCCAAGGACTCTACATTATAAGGGGACAACACCCACAAGCTGTCTCCACAACACTGCACCATGGAAGGGAGATAACAACCCAAGCTGCCATCACTCAAGGCCTTTCCTTTAACTGTGTCAAACATGATAAAGTCTACTTACACCCAAGGGGTTTATGTAGGGTGTGATCCTAATACGAATAGGATACAACCAATAGATTCTATATAGTAAACAATACAAGATAAAAAGTATGCTAGTTTTGATATGGAAAAAGTGGTGGATATAATTTCTAAAGAATGAAACTTTTAAATGTAAACTGTTTTCAAATGGAATTTTCGATGAGTTAGCACATTTTAGTAAAACATGTAAGATAATTTATTTTAAAAAAAATCTACCATATGAAAAATATAATTATAAAAGGGTCAAGGATCACTAATATCAAGAACACCCCTTGGCACTAGTTAGCCTCATGCCCCATGCACCTCGTACCTCGAAGTAATGTATTCATAGAAAAAATCCATTATCATAAAAAAAAACTAGTAAGGAACATATCCATAACCAAGTGGTCCCCAAAAAATCATCAATATAGTTTTTCAGTCTTATGATTATCTATTTTTCTCAGTGAAATAGGGATAAAACTACTCCAGATCACTAGAGTACTAGTACATATACACCCTCCAAGATAACCTGGCTTCCCCCTTTGTGCTCAAACCACATTAACATGATAAAAAATCCATTATCACCTAAAAACATCCAATCTGGTTAGAATCAACTCAAAATAGTAGCTACAAATTCTTTAAACCACTTACAACACCTTATAATACCTTAAGGATTTCAATAAAATAACTTCACTACATTTAATAATGTTTTTCACACAAAATCCCTTAAAACCCCACATTTAACACTATGTGTATACCCATATTTACAAAAATAGAATTTTCTCACCCAAAACATTTCTGTAAACCCATTACATGAGTTATAAAACAACCCTAATTGGCATAAAATAAAATAGACATGTAAAACACACCGTTTGACCCAAAATTGGTACCTAAAAATCATCTTTTGAACAAACATCATGAAAAACCAATTTCACCGGTAGGATAATGAAATAGAATTATGAAAAAAATATAAATTCATAAAATTTATCTCATCTAGCATTTATTACCAACGAAATCACCAACCTCATTTATCAAAACCCTTGAATATTTGTGCGAAAATTCAACCGCACCACCGCCGCCCCACAAGGGACATAGATCAAGAATAAAACCAGAAGAATAGAACAAAAAACCCAAGATCAAATGATAGGATAAAAACCCTACTTTATGGTCATAAGTAACATCACGAATAAGGGAAGAAACCCCATGCAAAAGGAAATTGCTCTAATAAAATTTAATGAATAAGGAAGGAGACCCACTTACATGAAGGATCTTGAATAAATCGCCCCAAATACACCAGTAGATAAATTTAAAAAGAGCTAAAAATGCATGTGAGGTTAAAATAAGGCTGATAAGGTCAAGATAGAACTGAAATGGGAAACAATATTATAAATTTAAGAAGTTATGAAGGAAAACATTTACCTCTTCAAATATGGATGATTTGAGAAATCTTATGAATTATTGCCCTAATTCGCAATGTATATGAGCTCCAAAGTGGTGTAAAAGAGAATGGGGGAATTCCTGGGATCAGTGGGCTTGGGGTAGATGTGGAATATCAAAATAATCAAAAAAAAGTGAATAAGATATTAAATAATTTTTTTAAATAAACTAGAAATGGGCTTCTGGGATAGCCCTATTCCTTTGTTAAAAACCCCAATCCACGATGACTATGGATTCTTAAAGGTTGAAAATTGACATTGTGGCCTTAACAGGTCATGGGAGGCCATTTTGGAAGTGTAATTGGAGTAAAATGTTGAAATATTAATGAGTTATAAAATAAACAATATTTGTTCTTAAATTTGGAATTGGGATAACAGTTTGTCCCAAATCATGAAAACTTACCCTTTCCCCCAAATATTCATGTGAAACCACCAGAACAAAGAAATAATGGAAATTAAATAAAATATACATTTAAAATACGTTATTTATGTTATTATAAATAGGCTTTCAAAGAGAAAACATTTATGAGGTAAAATCCTCCTTCAATCACTTTTAGATTATTATCATCTCCAAATCTGTCTAATCCAAAATGTAATGATTACTAGAATATCATATAAATATATAATATAAATTCATTGTTTTAATTTTATATTCATCATAAAATCTATTCTATTCATCTTTTATCTGAAAAACTACTACATTGCATGAGATATGTCGATTTACTGCCCCTATGGATAATGTTTTTTTGTTTCCAATTACCACCTTCAAGACTTGTCATAAAACTATTACTATTGTTAAATTAGATTGTAATATACAATTTATTATTTTTATTATTTTATATGGAAATTATAATCATTATATTAAATAAAATGATAATAATTAGTGATAGTTGTAATACCCCCCAAAATAATGTAATCATTTTCAATTAATTTTTTATTTAATAAATTACTATCATATATAAAAAACATAATATATTAGAAGATTTGAATTTATGGAATTATATTAATACTATTTCATTACCCTTATTGAGTGTTTCATATATTTGAAAACAAACTCCAATAATTATACTCAAAGGAACTGGATATAAAAGCATGAAACAAATGATTCATGAACAACCGAATTAAACAACATTACTTATGATAATGATAATAAATTAACATAATAAAATTATAATAAAACATTTAAACGTATATAATGTTGTGAATTAATTAATTAATGGATATAATTTTATTTTCGTGGATATTAATTTAAAATTCATAACAATTTTAGTCAAATGGTAGGGGAACTCTATAAACCACAACTTTCTTGTTTAGGTTATGATTTATCTCTTATTACCCCAATTTATTTGTTAATTATTCTAAAATAATTCTTCTAAATTAAATTTATATATTGTAAAATTATGTATCTAAAGAAATTATACACTATCATATTGGTAAATAAATACGTTATATGGTTCCCTTCTCAATTTTCCCCAATAAGAAAGCCCGATTAAAATAAACATTCCTATTTTTTCCCATTTTTACCCATTTTTAAGTACGATGTACTATCTATTTTAAGACAAATTGTTTTTGTAATATTACCACATTTTATCATGAAAAACCATATTAGTTCATTTATGGTTTAATACAGATAATTATTAATTTTTCCTTTTTAATGACTCTTTAATATTTTCCCATAAACCTCAATAAAGTGGATTATTTTTAATGTTTTATAAACACTCTTTTTATGTTTTTAACTTTAAATTGACATCATTTATTACCATATATGTTTATTTCCCCTTATTAATATCTATGAATTATATGAATCAATTTTTTAATGGATACCAATATGATATTCCCTTTTTATGCCTTATGACAAGATTATGATACCCATTTCATCCCATGGGTAACCCTTATGTGTATTACTTTTGTCTGATTATTCATATTGAACATATATTCATGAAAATGTTATAATGGGTGTGACTAGATAGTAAGACAAGTCATTGGGTAATGTTTAGTCCCATTAGGTGTCAAGTATGGGATTATGGAGTAAACCTAATCCATATTGGGAATTTTTACACCATGTGACTTAGTCTTGGGAGTTGTCCTTGTCTCATATTTATCCCATGTTGTATGTAGCTCCCACATTCAACGGTATCAATGAACATATGATAATATATTCTCTATTATATGATTTCATATGTTTTTTCATTGTCCCGACCTTTTATGTTATCATATTATTCTTTTCTAACTCATGTGATATGAGTCATTCAGATGTTTATTCCCATACAAGGGTTTTAAGCTCATCTATTTTTTCTATGTATTTCCCTATGTTATCGAAGGAATTTTTAGGGGATCTATAATGCCCAAATATTTTTGAAAATATTTTTTCCAATTAATTTATATTTCTGATATTTTTCTTTTCACACGACACTAGAAATATATATATACTAAAACTCTAAGTTAGTCATTCTTTTCACATGAAAAGAACTTTTATTATGCTACACACAACACCTAATTGTATTGTGCTACACACAATACTAACATAACATGAATTACACATAACACCAACTTGGCATATGTTACACACAAAACTGAGTTTTTACGAAACATCATTAAATTATTATAATTCTTTAAATGTGTTAGTTATAACAAAGTTATAAAAACATAGTAATTTAAATATTAATTACTGAATCTCAAATACTTATATAATGTTCATATATATATATATATAATATTGTTAATGTGGAATATAATATTTTTTAAATTATCTATACATTTAAAAATACTATTTTATAAAATTAACATATTTTCATGTCCTTATGTGAAGGGAAAAAAATAATTATTTCCACATAAAAAATTTTGAATAGATAAAATAAACATCTAATTTGAAATTATAATTCCAATATTAATTTAGAATGATTTTATCGGATTTTTTTTTGAAAAACAACAATATTTTTATTAATATTGAAAATACTGCATTTTAGTTAATTAATTCCTTTTCATTTTAATAATAATTATCATTAAGTTATACATTAAATATATTTCAATGTCACATTAGATAAATTATAAATAAATTTATGCAATTTAGGCCATTATAATCAATTTCACTTTGAAATATAATATTAAAACTTAACAAACTTTTGAATTTTTTTACTTTAAAAACACGTTATTTCATCCCAAGTGCGGGATTAACAATAATTTTATTTTTTACACTTATATGAAATGAATATAAAAAATAATTCATGAAAACTTTTAATATATATAATATTGAGGGTCTAATTATATCATGTTAATTGATGACAAAAATGTTGTTAGAGTGATTAAAATTTATCACTATGACTAAGGTCAAATTAATCTTAATTAGGGACAAAAAATTATTCTTAGGGGCCCAATTAGTTATACACATGTCAATAAACCATTTAATGGATATATGTCATCCATAAAACATCATTAGTTATTTTTATGACCTTTTTTTGCTTAATAACCTATGTACACCTAACATTTTTTATAAGATTCCAAGTGAGTATGTCACCTTCCCTGAAAAAGGCCACCACATCTCCCACTTCCTCAAAACTCTCATAACACTTATGTTCTGCCACAATATTCCCAAAAAAATTATAAACCCCCATACTATTTCAATCCTTTATATAGTAAGAAATAAAACAAATGAATCCTTTTAACATAATCAAATATGAACTACCCAATTAAGAGGTAACGCCTCCTCTCTTGCTCCATTCATTTATTTTATTTCTCCACCCCCATAACTATCTTCATCCCATGATTTTATATAAAAAGTATCTAAATATACTATAATGTTTTTATTCAACTTTTTTTTACCAAATCTTATATAAATATCTATATAATGGGTGACAAACGTATTTTTTACATGTACGACAAACTACCACATCACAAAATGATGATTGTAAATTTTTACATTACCGATTCTCATGGTAGAAATTATAATGGAAAATATATTTATATACGATATATATTATATTAATTATGTCATTAAGCTTATGAATTACTTTTTACAACACATATATTTTTTACTTTCCATTTGGTTTAAGTATGATAATTTCCTTTGAGTAGGTTAGACTACCGCCCCCTCAAAGCGATGTGATTTGTTCACACACTTCAATAAATGTATTAAAAATGAATTTAGTGAAATTTTATGATACTAATGATATAATAATTATAATATATAAAAATTTATATATATATATATGTCATTTAATTTCTTTCAATAGAACGATTGAAACCGAAACAACATTCATGCATACGTACTACTTTCCGTCTCAATGAACAGTGCCTCCCATTTAATAAATATATAATATATAGATTATTATAACTAAAATATAATGAATATAAATGGTATTTAAATCATTATTTAAATTCTTGAAATCATGATATAAGTATACGGACAAAGGATATAACAAATTAAGACACATTCAAAAAATATAGTGAATATTACCCGAAGTGAACCCTCATTATAGTATTTTAAATAAGAGGATAATATAAGGTCATTATAGAACTATATGTGGTATTATATATATGAATATTATTGTTTAAAATATTTAAAATAAATTTATTTGTATTATACAGGTAGTCTGAATGAGTACGGTGAGTGTTAATACATAGGGTTATAGATATTCATCTTCTTTTTTATTTCAGTAAGATACATGCTTTATTCACCAACCATTATTTTTATGTGTGATCTATAATTCCCAATGATGTATTATATGAAGAATATAAATAAATATATGTTTATTTACATATACATTTTATTATATTTCTTTCATGGGACAATATTTTAGAAGAAAAAAATCAGTAAAAGGATTTGGTTTCAATTTTCGTTCTTTGAGACACATTTCATGTTATAAACTAATTTTTTCCCATGAGGTTTATATAACTCCTTAAATAAGATATATAATGAATATATTTATATTACATATATTTTAATATTAATTTATTTTAAATTCATTAAATGGTTAGTATGGTTTAAAGTTACCATGTGGAATGAGTTTATTGAAACAATCTCATCACTTTTTGATTTTTTTTATTATAATTACGTTGATGAAATATTATGATCAAAATATCAAGAAAATTAATTAATTTTAATCTAATATGGTTATTCATGAATTATTCATGTGTTGGAACCATTTTTCTACTATTTATTACATAATTAATTTGTAATGTGATTTTAAGAGTCACCAACTTTACCCTCTCTTCAGTAGGAAATATGTGTTCTTTAAAAATCATGTTTTAAAAAAAAGGGTTTCCTTGAATATTCTACTATTGTCCTATAATCAAGAAAAGTAATGTTTACACTTTTTTTTTTTACCAATTTCTTTAAAGAAATCTTCCTGTTTCTTTTTGAACTAGTCATTTTTCTACTATTTTAAACGTGTAAAAGGAATGTTCTTTTTAACTCATACAGTATGTGTGGATTTACCTATCATAATTTATATGAATCATAATTTTCAAGTTTAATAGGGTAATTTTCTAGAATTTGTTTTTCAATTTATTTTCAAATAAATTGAATTGAATAAATTTTTATGTTTCATTCATGATTTTTCTTTTAAAAAGGATTTCAAAATATAATGATATTATATTAATAAGTTTTTAATGCGTTTTCAATTAAAAAGAGTTTTAAAATGTATTGAATGTTATTTAATAAATTTTCGAATAAAAATGTTTTCAAAAAATTTTCATTCTTTTTTTATATGTTTTCAAGGAAAAAGGGTTTGAAAATGATTTAAAAAACTATTTATATGTTTTAAAGTATTTTCAATTAAAATGAATTTCAAAAATCTTTTATGATTTAAGAATAAATTTTCAATGAAGAATGGATATTTTCCCCATGAAATGATTTGAAAATATATTTTCAGGTTATCCTGCATGTAAGATGCAATCCAGTATTGTTAATAAATCCCTTATAGGAAATGATCCATAGTTTTCATTCATAATTTTTCATGAATGATTTATGTTTTGATGGAATAATTCTTATGGAACCCATTTCTCATCAACTTGTTATATTCTTTTGAGACACGCTTCTCTTCACGAGATATTATTAGATGAAATGATTATGAAACCTATATCATTTTCATTGGGTTCAATTTGATGAAATGTTTATAAAAAATTTTCATTTAGTGGCTTTGGATTTTATATTTATAAAACCCATATCTTTTCATGGGTAATAATATGATTAATGTTTTTTTGCACAAGCATGTATGATTTCATTATGTGAATGGTGGGACCTATATCTCCATCCAATGAATTTGGTAATGATAAATGTTTTATGAGATCGAAGGGAACATGAGAAGGAATTCGTATCTCAAAACAATATGGTATACAGGAGGGCATCCTAATCATTAAATAATAGGGTATATGATAAAACATCCCATGTCCAAAATAAGAGGGTAAACGAGAGGACCACCCTAGCCCAAAAAAAGAGGGTACACGAGAGGACATCTGAAGACCGTAATAAGACGGTGCATGGGAGGGAATACAATGACCAAATCAGTTAAATCAGTTATTAAAACCATACTAACATGTTAAAACATCCTTGGTAGGATGTCTTAACATATGGTTGTAATATTAGTATGCGTTTTCCATAATTCAATGTTCAATTATTATTTTCGGATTACATAGATTATGTAATTTATTTTCTTATTATTCATGTCTTATGAACGTCCAATCTTAATTATAATTTCTAATATGTAGGGTATGATCTTCCAATGTTATTCTCACGTTCTATACCATTTTTCATGTTATTATTACAAATTTCCTTTATTTACCATTACTGAGAATCTAAACTCACCTATTTATTATGTTTACATTCCCCAAGTTATGAATAGAGTGTTTTAGGTAGAAGTACAAAAGATGGAAGGTTTTTTGGGTGATTTTGAACATCTTTCACAGAGATAGAAGAATTTGTTTCCATGTTTTCAAATACACTAAACTATTATAGTCTTCAATCATTTTTTTGTAATGTACTGAATATTCATCTATAATGATGTAATATCCATGTATGCTAAGGCATGGAATGTGTAGTGGAATCCAATGAAATTATTTTTCAATCATTGGAAACTAAGATGAGAAGAATTTTGTGAGATCCCTTGGTATATTTCTAAGGATAGGTCTTGGGATGTCTCTAAGGGTAAGTATAAGGATGAGTCAATGCTTATGAAAATATCTTGGAATTTTTGTAAAGGATATATTGAGAGGATTCAATGAGATAATACCCTTTTATTGATACAAATAGTAGATCGAGATCTGGAATAGATGTACTTAGTTTTAATAACATTGAAAAGATGACTTGGGCCGAACTTGGGATAATCTGGTGCACGATAATGGGCTTTGCTACACACAAAGTTTGACACTCCCAGAAGACATTCTATAAAAATTAAAAAACACTTCACGAATAATAATTATAGATTTAAAAGGATTTTTTAAATGAATAACAAAGGAAAAACCTAATGTTTCATATTTTAATATTGTTTTCATAATTTAGAAATCATATAAGTTTCTCTCATGATTATGTGGTCCCATATTCGGATAACTACTGCATACTCTCTAATTTTGGATTGAATTATTTGTTGGAACCCAAAGGACCATCACTAATGGTTATTTCAATGGAATGTGTTGTGATTGTAATATTAAAAAACCAAATTCTATTAGAGAAGGAATGTAAATTGTCACTGCTATAATCATCAAAATTTCTCAATATATGAACCATGCTGGATTCTGAAATGTGAAAATGGAGGAACCAAATTCTATTGAGTCATTCAAAAGGAAATTTATGCCTTCTTTCAGCGGGGATCGTGATCCACTTGTTGCAGAAAAATGTATCAATAACAATGAAATGATATTTTACATTCCCTAATGTTTGGAATATGAGAGATTCAGTCTTTCAATTTGACAACTATAACATTAAGTGAATAAATGGTGGAATCTAATCATGAATATGATGGAGAATTATGAAGTTGAATCAATGTAATTTTATGAGTTCAAAAACATATTTCATTACAAGTACATTCCTTGAATTGTTTATACAAAGAAAAAAATTTAATTCATAGAGCATATGTTTAAGGATGAGGAATTTTTTTTCTTATGAGGAAATCATTACAAGGATTGCGAGTAACTCTTCAAGTATTATCATTCTACTAGAAATAAAAATTGGTCAATTCATTAGTTGTATGAAAACTATTCTTCAAAAGGCCTTGTCTATAAGAGGTAATAGAAGATATGAATATGTGGTCAGATTTGATAAAAAGGTGGAAATGGTGGTTGGGGTTTTGAATCAATATCATGGTTTTGATAAAAAAGGATGATACAGTTCGATGGAAAATTTAACAACAATGTAGAAATGAAATTGATCCATCCATTGTACACAAATTTTGGGAAGAAACATTGATATAATTGTATTAAGTAACATAATAATTGGATTAAGTGTGGAAGGGAAGGTAATTGACCATATAAATATTAAATTGATGAGAGGAAGTCAGATAATAATGAATATAATAAAAAATCCCAATAGAATGAAACTCCAAAACATCAGTGTTTTCAATTGCATGGAGTTTAATCATTATGCTTACAAGTTCACTAATCCAAGGACTAATGTGAAATATAGGACCAAAAAGAATCTAATGAAAAAGGAAAAAGGGAATGACTAGGTGATTATAATGGAAGAATTAGACTATGATAATTAATAATTAATTATCCTTCTATCCTTAGTTGGATATTTTATGTTTGATTTAGTTTGAATAATCCCTATGAAGGTATTATTATTCTTACTTTAGTGAGATTTAATGTGATTATCATTTCCAACATGCATTATCAAATAATAAAATCACATATGATATTCTATGAGTACAATGATGGACCCATGTTTCTAATAAAAATGTTTTTGTTGGTTTAAGATAAGTTATTATTTAAGGAATAAAAGGGGGATTATATTTTAGAAAGGTTACAAGGGTATCCATATATGGAATTTTTAAGTTAGTAATCAGTTGAAGTTAGTAAGATTAAAGATTTATCCATCTATATTAGGATTTATTCATATTGGATTGTCATTTCATACTACTTTTCATTGATTATAACTCATGGG
This sequence comes from Viscum album, assembly GCA_963277665.1. Lineage (NCBI taxonomy): Eukaryota > Viridiplantae > Streptophyta > Magnoliopsida > Santalales > Viscaceae > Viscum > Viscum album. Next base: position 1,222,965,478 of record OY728127.1, on the reverse strand, counting down.
ATGTCATATCGTGTGTCTCAAGATCCTTTATTTATATATAAATGAAAAATTAACATTCCTTTTTAGATAAAGTTGTTAAGAAGATCAATGAAATACAAAGGTCGACATTTGGAATGACCCAGAATTTCTATGTAATTATTTTAATTAAATGGGAATTTTATAAGTCCATGAAAATTGACCGAATGTGATTCCGAGTCCTGAAGTGCCCAAATTGAATTTCGGAACATTATTTCGGGTACGTTTAGTAAACGTGCGAGCGTGATTCTCTAACATTTGAACCGGTGCACAGAATTGAAATCTGAGGGCACTGTTAAACTTGCATTGTCAATATTCTCTAGAGGAGACTTTCAACTCGATGGTAGTTGGTCAAGAGTGAAAGATATTTTTTTGGGTTATTCTTGAAAGAATAATATAAAATGAAATGGTGTAAAATTTTATTTTATTTTTCCTAAAGATCTCCCACGTTGATGTTGAGAGGTGGGGACCCGCTGAACTAAAACCTCTCAACATAGGTTATGGTGGTGGAGACCACTGGAGCCTAACCGCCCATGTGGGTTATGGTGGTGTGGACCCCCCAAGACTTAAACCACTTGAAATTCCTTATTATGTGCGAGAAACTTCTTTAGATCATCCACTTAATTGTGCCACCCCCAATAATTAATTAAATCGACTCAATTAATTAATTATACCATTTTGAAATTGGTCCAACATAATTTAATTTGAAAACATAAATTAAGAAGTTGGATATATTTATATTTTGGTAGAATTGGGGAAAAGGGTTGGCAAAGGGGAGAGCTTGGTTGAATTGGGAGAAATCCCTCCAATGAAGAACACATTCTCCAATGTAGAATGCACTCTCCAACATAGATTGCCGACTACGACTTCATCTTCTTCCATGAGATATTTATTGATGAAGAATGCATTAAACGTCAATGAACTGAAGATCGAGGAAATTTCGAGGTCACTGATGTCCATCTATTCCTAATGAAATTGTCTCTTTCAGCATGAACAATCTTCAAAAAGTCAAATGAACATGGTAGTGTTTGTTATTGAATTCGTGAAATTCCTCATTCTTGAAAAGCATAGAAAATGTGGATCAACCTAGATGAGTTGATCCACTATTTTTTTGAAATTGTAATGTTTGAAAATTCTTCATTCTTATTCTTGTTGATCAGCTTGCTATCGCTCTAACATAGAGGGTTCTCTCTAATCAAACATTGCCCGACCCATCCGACGTTCTTCTGGAATAGTGTATCCTTCGGAATGAACGAAGACAACTTTGGTGACAGTGACTAGTGCTGACAGTTGGCAGCAGTGGAACTCAAGAACCATTAAAGAAGGCATTACTACCCCACGGCCCCACGGCCTTCGCGTCACGTGGCACGCCGCAGCCCCGGTCGAGCTGCCCTGCGGCCTTGCCACGTTGCCATGGTCGGGCCGCCCCACGCTATCCACGGCCTCCACCCTCCCAGCGGAGCCGCTGCGACTAAGCCACCTGGCGGCCTCGCACCCTCAAGGCACCACTTGCGGCCGAGCCACCCCGCTCCCTCCCAACACCCCCATGGCCGAGCTGACCCGCGCCCTCGTGGAAACACCATGGTAGAGACGCCCTTGAGGCACCCCCGCGGCTGAGCCACCCCGCGGCCTCACGTAGTCCACGGACGAACCGCTCCACAGCCCCTCACGGACCACGCGGCCTACCGGACCACCCAGCGGGCCGGGCCACCCAGCACGGACTGGGCCTGGTTGACACAGAGTCGGTCAGCTCAGGTCGGGTCCGCCCAGGTCAGTCCGAATGGGTCAGACCAGACCCCGACACCCATCGAACCATTTATGATATTTGTGCCATAACTCTGGCACCAATCGACCGTTTGATGAACTGTCTACGACACTAGAAACCTAGGAGTGAGATGGTCCCATTGAGTATACCCCACTGGAGATTTGGATTATGATGGGGTATAGTCAGGTTGGATTTAGAATGAATCCAATTGGGCCCCCGGGACATAAAGGTTCATATGTCACAGAACTGGTGTCCAATTGATAAAATGTCTCTTGCGTTGAGACCCCTATGATCTGTCTTTCCTTTTAGATACTTCTCCATGAGACCTCGTGGTAGTTGGAGTATCGACCAGTGGCTTGATGAGAGGATCCTCTTGGAGACGAGCAAGCCTAGTGCATTTAACCCATAGATGGCTATGACATGAAGAATGAAGAACGATTCTGGGTGGGTCAGCACCTTGCAATCTTGTGTGGGTCAGCACCAAGCGATCCTGTGTGGGTCATCACTGGGAAATTCTATGTGGGTAACAACCGAGCGATGCTGTGTGGGTCAACACCTAGCGATCCTATGTGGGTCAACACCGAGCGATCCTGTGTTGGTCAGCACCGCGCTATCCTCTGTGGGTCATCACCGAGTGATCTTGTGTGGGTCAGCACCAAGCAATCCTTTGTGGGTAAAAACCGAGTGATCCTTTGTGGGTCAGCACCAAGCAATCCAGCATGGGTCAACACCACGTGATCCTCTGTGGGTCTGCCTCTTAACAGAGAAAGATGATTCAGTAGTTATATCTAATCATCTTTAATAATGTACATAAGTTATACCTGGTGTGAGCTCAGTCCATACATGTTTCGTACTTTCCTGTGAGGTAATAATTTGGTTGTGTTATTCTCTATGGAATACCTGTGTGGTAACTGACTTAGTGGTTTCCCTTCCATTGTGGAATAGTTGAGCTTTGGGCTTTGAATTGGACTCCGTGTTTTCCTCATGATTGAGATGGGTTTACATGATAACTTAGGTATATGTATGGGAATATACCTAAGTCGGGTTGTCACTGGTTTACATGATTTTTGGTTTATCCATTTTGGATTTTTGTGAGATCTTGATGGTCTTGGGGTCCCTACTGATTATCGTGATACTCACCCTCCATGGGCTATGCCAGCAACTTGTTGTGTTGGATGCAGATGACAGATATCATTAATAGAGGTTGAGAGTTCCAAGACTGGACGATGCTCGGAGGTGGACCATACGGCTTGTCTGTACGCAGAGGAAATGGGTGGAACAGGAGTGCTGTGGAGGCGATCTGTACCAACCCATCATGTAGGATCCTAAAGGATGACCTAGTAGTGGCCTTTCTTTTTCATTACTTGTATTTTATTTTTGTTTTACATGTACATGTCACTGTTGAGCTTGTATTCCGGCCCCTTTTTTACTTTTAGCACTCTTTTTTCTATATAGTTGACTTGCATTCATATCTTTTTGTGTGCTTGGTTGGGTGTGTTTATAGGTTATAATGGAAACTCCTTCCTAGTTTTAGGGAATATGCCTTTAGTTCTAGTCGCCAGCCCTGGCCTACAGATGGTGGGTGTATGGTTAGTCGTCGCATGGTCCCTAGGGGAAGGGCCATGAAAACATTGTTTGAAAATCATAAAAGTATTTCGTTTCATGAAAATTCATTAACAGTATGAAGAAGGACCTTCATGCCCAAAATTTTGTCCTTGTGCATTTGATTCCAATGAATCAGAAGTTCCCTTAGGTCATCAGAAATTTACAGATTTTTTATTGTTAACTTTTTTCTAAACATGTACTATTTCAATCTCTATTAGAACATGGTCATATTCTTTCTCTTATGTGTCCTTGTTTTATTATCCCACCAATGTCGAATCCTAGTTATATTTTAATTTGGGTAACCATTTTTGATCCAACATACAACATTTAAATTTTATTTTAGTATTCATTTTTAACGTGTGGGTTTCTATGAAATGATCATAATAGTATTTCACCTGTAATAACCAAGATGAATTATGAGTGAGAAATTAATTTTATGAGGGGTATAATGTTACACCCTGATATTTTGGGAAATATTTTTCTGAATTAATTTATCTTTTTGATGTTTGTAATTTCATTTGAAATTGTAAATAGTTATATATATATATAAATAATCGCTATATGAAAATTTTGTTTCACATGACATCAAATTTGATTTGGATACAAATAACACCAACTTGGATTATGCTACACAGAAGACTAACTTGGTTTATGCTATTCAAAACAACAAGTTGGCGTATGGTACATGAAATACCGAGTTTCTATGAAACCTCATTTTATTTTTATAATTATTTAATTTATTTGTTATAAAATAGCTTTTAAAACGTAGAAATATGAATAAATAATTTTTCTTAAAGTATTTATATATATTTATAATATAATTAAAACATATTGATATTGAAAAATATAATTTTTTTAAAGTCATTATATGCTTAAATTTTTTATTATCATGAATGGAAAACTTTTCATCTCCTTTGACGAAGAAATATTATATTACAAACATATATAAATTTAATTTTATAAAATGAAATTAATTTTTTAATTTATAAATTAAACATTATGTTAGGGTGAAATATTTTTATTTTTATGAAAAACTTCATTTTTTATTAATAGTTAAAAATTCTGCATTTTAGTTAATAACCACATTCCCATTTAAATAATTATAAATGTGAAATTATATTTTAAATTATTTTTGAGGTAACATTAAATATATTATAAATCTATTAATTCAATTTAGATCATTATAAATAATTTTAATTTGAAATTGGAAAAAATACTTTACCTTATTTTGATGATTTTTCTACTTTAAAAACTTGTCATTATTTCCTATCTACGGGATTAACATTAATGTAAATTTTACCGCTTCGATTAATTGAATTTTTAAAAATTTAAATTAACCATTTTAATAATTATAGTATTTATAGTCTCATTAATTTTTGTTATATTTTTATCATAAATATTAGTAAATTTGATTAAAATAAATCCCAATGATTAAGGTAAAATTAAGCTTAATAGGGACTAAACCTTTATATTAGGAACCCAAACTACCTATCAGCTTGTAAAAAAATTATTTTATGTAAATATTTCTTCCATAAAAATTGAATTATTTTTTTATTTTGGTTTGGAATGCATTTTTTAGGTAATAACTTGTGTAAACCTAACTTGTATTAAAAATAAAATTATGTGAGTTCTTTTCCTTCCTTATAAAAGGTTTCAAACTCTCCCACTTCATCACCCCGCTAAAACCCCTTAGAAACAGACCCGATCATCCAAATACACTTCCCAAAATCTAAAATTAATTTTTTAAGCCTTTATTTTGGAAGAATGAAATCCAAGGAAGCATTTTGGAAAAAACCAAATGGTGATACCCGATATAGAGGTAATGTCTTCCCTCAAGGTCCATTCATTTATTATCATTATCTAGATACTCCAGTCTATTTAATACATGATTGTATAAAAAATAGTATAATAAAATAATATTATGAGTTTAATATATTTTTTTGTCCTAAACGTACAGACACATCCATTTAATGTGTAAGGTACATACAATTTATGTGTACGGTGAACTACCGCCTCAGGAATGAGGAATATTCATTTTTTCATTATCTCTTATCATGTTAAAAATTGGGATAAAAATATGTTTCTATATGTTATATATTATATTTATTATTTCTTTAAAATTATTTATTCTATTTACAACACATAATTTTTTTACATTCCATTTAGTGTAAGTAAGATAATTTCGTTTGAGGTAGTATGGTCTACCGCCCCTTCAAAGTGATTTGATTCATTCACACACAACATGAAATGTATTACGAATGGTTTTAGAGAAACTATTTGATATATATGATTTAATAATGATAATATAATATTGATATATATAAATATATATATACACTGATATTTCATGATCTTTTATTCAATATAATAATAAAAACAGAATCAACGTTCATGCATTAGTATGACTTACCATCTCCATGAACAGTGTATTACATTTCACATTTATAAATAATATAGATTAATATAATAAAAAATTACAGAATATAAATTATATTTAAATATTTATGTACATTCTATAATTAATTATATAAGTTTAAGGATCAAAGATATAAAAAAATTAAGAGACATGCGAAGAACAAAGTGGATGTTACCCGAAGTGGAACCTTAACATTGGATTCATATCATCCAGGTAATATAAGGTCATAATAAAAATAATTATTGGATTATATGTAATAATATGGTTCTTTAAAATATTTATAATAAATTTATATTTATTATACATGTGGTTTGAATGATTACAACGAGTGTCAGGACATGAGGCTAGGGAGTTTCAATTCACTTTTTATTTCTGGAAGATACATGATTTATTCACCACCCATTAATTTTGTGTGGTGTGTATACAAACCATGGATGTATTATGATATTATTATACATAATGTTTTGGGTATTTATGTATACATATTATTATATTTATTTCATGGGGACTATATGTCAAAAGGTACAAAATTGGTAAAATGATTTTGTCTCAATTTCTCTTCTTTGAGACACATACAATGTTATGGACTTATATTATTCTATGATATTTATATAATTAATTATACATGTTATATCATAAATATATTTATATTCCTAAAATTTTTTGATACCCTTAATTTCATTTTCTTAAATAAGGATTATTATTCAATGTTACTAAGTGGTAAATGATTATTGATACAATCTCATCAGTTTTCAAGATTGATTATGATTATGATTCCTTTAATGAAATAGTATGATATATAACAAAAAAAATCATTAATTTTATTCTACTATGGTAATTAATAAATTATTTAGGTATTGGTACAATTTCTCTAATCATTGGTACATAATATACCTTGGAATGTGTTTTTAATCAAGCCCGACTTTACCCTCTATTCAGTCAGAAAAATGTATTCCTTCAAAACCATGTTCTCTAAAAAGGGTTCCCAAGAATATTATATTATTCTCTTTTAATCATAAAAATATTATTTTAACTTGTTCTACTTTTAACAATGTTTTCAAAGGATTCTTATTATCACTTTTCAAACTAGTAATTTTTCTACCCTTTTATCATGCGAAAGGAATTCTCATTTTATATCATACATAATGTATATATTTACCAGCCATTATTTATTTGAAACTTTCATTACAGGTTTAAATGGTTAATATTAAATAATTTTTTAAAATTATTTTATGATAATTGGATTTCAAATTTTTTTGATGCATAACACATGAGTGTTCAAGTAAAAAAGGGTTTCGAAGAATTTTTATGCTTTTATTATAATTTTTCAAAGTGTTCTAAAAATATGGTTTTTAAAATGTTTTGAAAATTATTTTATATGTTTTCAATGAAAATTAATATCTTATCTATTTCTATATTATTTTACATATTTTGAAGGAAAATGATTTTTAAAATGACTTCAAGCCTTCTTTTTATGTTTTAAAATTATTTTTAATTAAAATATATTTAAAAAATGTTTTACTCTTTAAACCAAATTATTAAAAGAAGAACATTAATTTAACTCATGAAATATTTTTAAAATATATTTTCATGTTATTTTAAATCTTAGATAACATGTGTTGATGTTAATCAAGTCCTTTTTAAAAGTAATCCAAATATTTCATTCATATTCTTTCTTGAATTGTTTATGTTTTGATGGAATTATTTTTGTGCCACCCATTTCACTTCCATGGATTTTATGCTTTTGAAACCAATTTCTCCTCATAGGGTACACTTTATAAATTGATTATGAAACCAATATATTTTCTATATGGGATAATGTGATTTAATGTTAATTATACCATTTTAATTTAAAGGGTTATGAGTCTATGTTTATAAAATCAATCTCTTTTTATGGGTCATGATATGATGAATGTTTTTTGGTATAGGCATGTATGATTTCATTATGTGACAGGTTGGACCGGTATATCTCACAAATGAATTGGGTAACAATAAATTTTTTATGATCTCAATGGTTACACAAGATATAATCCCAATACCTAAATAAGTGTGTATACATGAGGGAATCCCATGCCCGAATCAAGATGGTATACGAGATGAAATTCCATGAAAAAAATAGGATATACAAGAGGAAATCCCCATCCCAAAATAAGAGGGTACATGGGAGGACATACCAAGACTAAACAAAGAGGGCATATGAGATGGAATCCCATGAAAAAATCTGGTGCATGGGTTATTAACGCAAAACTAACATGTTACAGCATCCTTAGTGGGATTCCTTGATATAGGGTCATTATTTTCTAATGTGTTTCCAAGAATTCGATGTTTTTTTCCTATGTTATTATTTCATAGATTATGTTCATTGTTTTGTTATAATTACTATATAATAAACATCCAATATTAATAAAGATCTAAAATATTTAGGGTGTGATCTAAAAATGTTATTCTCAAGTTACATACTATTTTCTTCATGTAATGTTAAATTTTTTTTTGGTATTTACCCTTACTAAGCATACGATCTCACCCCTTATGTTTAACTTCCATAGGTTATAATGAAATGATTTTAGGAAAAAGTACTAATAGTGGAGATCATTATGGGATATAGTTAATATAATTAACATAGATATATTATTTTGATTCCATGTTTCCAATGACACTAAACTAATACAGTCCTAAAGAATGAATTTTTTAATGTACTGAATATTCATCTAAAATGATGTGATTTCTATATATGTTAATCTTATGTAATTATAGTTGGTATCAAAGGAAATGTTTATTCATCCTCTAGAGATAATGATTAAAAATATTTGTGATATCCATAGGTATATTTCTATGGTTATGTCTATGGATGTATCTAAGGATAAGTATAAGGTTGAGTCATGTTTAGGAAAATGTCATAGAATTTTTGTAAAGGATAGATTGATTGGTTTCCAAAATATATATCCCATTCCTAATACTATAAATGGTTGTTTCTCTAGAAATTATGTACCTAGGGGTAAAAACATCAACAAGATGTAATGGGTCTGACGCATGGTAATCTGGTGCCTGACAGGGGGCCTTTGTGCACACCTTGTTTTACACTCCTACGGTGTATACTTTGGGAATTCCGAAATTATTAAAGAAACATCATGAATGATTTAAAAAAAAGTGGTATTTTAATAGATTAGGAATCCTGAGGTTTTATAGATTAATAGAGGTGTTATAATGTAGACATCATATAAGATTCTTTTATGATTATGTGGTTCCTCACTCTGATAATTGTTTCTTACTCAATGCCTTTGGATTTCCACAGTGGAAGGATCCCAAATGAATAGTGTTAGTAATGATTGGAAATGAAATTTCAGTGATTTTACTCATGAAAATCCAAATGATATAGGATAATGAATGAAACTCTTTTTTCTATAATCACCAAAATTTCTTATGAAATGAACCACATTGAATTCCAAAATGAGCAAAGGAGGAAACAATATTTTGTTGAGTCCTTCATGAGGTAGTGTTTGGATTTTTTCAGTAGGTCTCTTATTCATCTTGTTGTTGAACAATGGATTAGTACCAACAAAAATATATTTTCCCTTATCAAATGTTTGGAACATGATAAATTCATTTTGGATTTTTATCGATTATAAATTGAAGTAGATCAGTGGTGGAATCTAATCAAGAATAAACGGTAACATGTTGAAATTAAATGAATGGATAGGGAGGAGTTAAAAACATATTTTTTCATAAGTACTTAACACATATTCATCATAAAAATATGGAAAAGGAATTAATAATGATTAATTATAAGGAAAATGAAACTCTTTATTCTTATGAGGGAAATTTTACAAGGATCGCAATGTAAACTTCAAGGATTATCATTCAACCTGGAAGAAAAAATGGCTGATTATTTGGTGGTCTAAAACCTAGTCATCGAACCGACTTGGATTTATTAAACATTATAAGTTATGAAGAAGTAGTTAAATGTTATATAATTTTTTAAATATAGGTTAGATTTTTGTATCAATCTCATGATTCTATGATGAAAATAAATATAGTGTTACATGAAAAATTTAACAACTATGGGGAAAAGAAAATGGGCCTTCTATTATGCACTAATTATGTGAAGAAACCTGGATTAAATTTTCTTAAGTTGAATAATACAATTTTTATTTGTGGAAAGGAAGGTAAACGAGTTGCTGAATGTTATGTTGATGGGAGGAAGTTCGATAATGATGAAAATAAAGACAATTCCTCACAAAATGAACCTCACACATATTAGTGACTCAATTCCATTGAGTTTGTAAATTACACTAACATGTACCCCAGTTGATGGACTAATGTGAATGAGTAGCCCCAAAAACCATTGAATACAAAGAAAAAAAGTTAAAGAATATGAAATAATAATGGATGAACTAAACCATGATAATTAATAATAACTTATTATTCTCTACTAAGATGGGAATTTTATGTTTGATTAAGTATGAATAATACCAATGAAAGTATTATTATTCATCCTTCAGTGATATTTAATGTGATTATCATTACCTACATAGATTATGGAATAATGAAACCACGTTTTATATTTTATCAGTATAATGATGTATCTATGTTACCAGTAAACATGTTATTGGTAAAATATATAACCCTTTTTATGGAATAAAGGGGGATAATATTTTGGAAGGGTTAAAAGGTTAAATATTTTGGAAATGTTTATGTTAAACTTCAAGTGATGTTAATATGATAAAAGTGTTATCTTTCAATAATAGGATTTATAAATATTGGATAGCCTATTCAAACTAATTTGTGTTGATGATAACATATGTGATGGCATATCATGGGTCTGATGATATTTTATTAATTTAGGAATGTATAATTCACCTTCTATAATAGAGAAAGAGGTGAAATGGATAAACAAAATTCAGAGGCTGATATTGTCAAAAAATCATGTAAGTATATCTATTCCTGATAATTATTTAACATTAGGAAAAATGATCCGCATGACAAGAAATTTTTCCTTTAATTTTTGATGAATCATAATGTCCAATTGGTTTTCATAGATTTATGGATTTATGATTATTAACTTTCTCCTAATCTTGTTCTCTATCACTCTCCATTAGAACATGATGTTAATAAGTCTCTTCTATATCCTTGATTTTACATCAAACTGATGTGGAAGCCTAGTTATATGTTATATTGGGTATTGTTTTTTGGTTCCAACTATCCAGTTTTAATGTAACTGTTAGTATTTATCTTTATGATGAATATTTATATGGAACAAAATTTCAACTATTTAAACCTTAATAACCTAGAATATCTTTTATGGAAAATTTATTTTAATGCAGTTAGAATGTAACAACCTAGGATTTGGTACAATTTGTTTTTTTAATTAATTTATATTTATGATATTTTTCATTTCACATGACACTAGAAATAGTTATATATATATATATATATTAAACCAATAAGTTAAAAAATACTTTTACACCACACCACATCTTATTGCACTACATGAAACACCAACTTGGATTGCACTACACACTATACTTACTTGGGATATGCTACACACAACACCGACATGGCTTACTTTCCATGCATTGGTGAGTTTCGATGAAACACCATTTTATTGATATAATTATTGAAATGAATTAGTTATAACCATTGCATTAAAACATCGTAATATAAATATTAATAACTACTTTAAATTTTTTTTATAATGGTTTTATATAAATAAAACATATTGATAATGAAAAATATAATTTTTTGTAATTTCATTATATGATTAAAAATAGTATTTTCTCACATGAATTACTTTTCTTGTCTTTATGTGAGGGAAAAAATTGATTTTAGAAACATATAGAATTATATTTTGATAAAATAAACATTAGTTTTGAATTTATAATTTCAAAATTAGATTACAATGAATTTTTGTGGTTTTTCCTTAGAATCATTTTTTTTGATTAATAGTGAAAAATACTAGATTCCAGTTAATATCTATCTTTTTTAAATAATTATTAATGATAAATTATATGTTAATTTTTAAGGTCATATTATATAAATTATACATAAATTATTGAATTTTTTGTCATTTAAATCTATTTATCTTTGAAATTTAATATAAAAACATAACAATATTTTGAACATTTTTCTAGATTAAAACCCCATTTTTTCATACAATTTGCGGGATTACCATTAATCTTAATTTTTACTATTTTAAAATTTCCATTTCAAAATATGGAAATAGGAAATTTTAATCAGTATAAAATTTATATTATAATTTGATCTTGTTATTTTTTTACCAAATCAATTAGTAAAAGTAATTAAATTTAATCACATTAATAAAGGTTAAATAAATCTTTATTAGGGACTAATATTTAATCTTAGAGGCCCAAATTACCTAGACACTTTTAAAAAACTAATTTTATACCCATATTTTTACATAATACTTCTATTATTGAATTGATTTTGATTTTTCTATCTTTTGTTATGTAATAACATGTGTACACCTACCATGTTTTCAAAAAATCCAAGTGGGACCTTTTTCTTCCCTATAAAATGCTACCATATCTCCCACTGCCTCACAACTATCATACCACATAGGTTCTATAAAACTTTTCCTAATACACTTCTAAAAATTACTAACTTACTCCTTGAATCTTCCCTTTATGAATAGTGAAATCCAAGGATCCTTTTGTCAAAAACAAAAAAAACACTACCTGATTAAGAGGCAACATCTTCTCTTAAGCTCCTTTATTTTATTTTATTTCTATACAACCTCTACTCAAATTACTCCAGGATTTTATAAAAAAATCTATCTTATATATACTATCATGTTGTTAGGTGGTGGGTTTGACCTCAACTTACACACCCCTCCGTCAAATGGGTAATAATCATATTGTTTACATGTACGGTGAACTACCACCTCACAAAATAATGATTGTTCTTTTTTCCTTGACAACCTATCATGGTGTGAATTAGGATGGAAAATATATTAATATACTTTTTATATTATATTTATTATCCCTTTATGTTTTTGTATTAATTTTACAACACATATCTTATTTACATTCCATTTGGTGTACGTACGAAACATTATTTGAGTATGTGTGGACTACCTCTCCCTAAAAGAGATGTGGTTCATCCACACGCTAACTAAATTTAATTAAGAACAAATTTAGTGAAATAATATTATTTGTATGATATAATAATTCTACTTTAAAAAAGATATATATACATATATATACATATATATTCCACGTAGTATCTTTCAATACAATAATAAAAATAGAAACAATGTTTACTCATACGTGTGTTTATCATCTCTCTAAATGGAGTATTCCATTTCATACTTATGTGTTATATGGACTGTTATAATAAAAATACACTGAATATACATGATATTTACATAATGATGTAAATTCTTGATATCTTGATACAAGAATAAGGAATAATGATATAACAAATTGAGACACATGTGAAGAACATAGCAAATATTACCTGATGTGAAACTTTAACATAGGATTGTTAACTAGAGGGTAATATAAGGGTATAATAAAATTATATATCTTATTAGATATAATAATATGGATATTTCAAAAATTTATAATAAATTTATAATTATTATACATGTTTTTTAATGATTACGATGAGAGACAATACATAAGGAAAGGGTGTCTCATCTCATATTTTATTTCTGTGAGACAAATGCTTTATTCCACACAAATTACGTTTGTGTCGTGTGTGTACTAACTATGGATTTATTATATGATGATTATTCATAATTATTTTTTACATTTCTATTTTATTACATTTCATTCATGGGGACTATGTATCAAAAAAATACAAATTCGGTAAAATGATTATGTCTAAATTTTCCTTCATCGACACACATGTAATGTTATTCACTTTTATTTTTCAATGACATGTATTTACTACCATAAAGATGCAATTTCATGAATATATTTATATTCATGGTACATTATGATTAATTTAATTTCATTTTCATAAATGGGGTGTTTTGTTCAATGATACATAGTGGTAAGGGTTTATAGAAACAATTTCATCAATTGTCCAGATTGTTTATGATCATGCTTCCTTTGATGAAATATTATGATAAATCTCCCAAGAATAGTAATGAATTATAATATAATATGGTAATTCATTAATTATTCATGTGTTAGTACCATGTTTTGAGTATTTGTTACAAAAGGTAGTTTGAAAGTGTTTTTTAGAAATAATGACTTTACCCTCTCTTTGGTCGGAAATTTTTTTCTTCCAAAACCATGTTTTATAAAAAGGGTTTCCAAGAATATTCTAATGTTCTCCTATAATAATTAAAATATTTTTTTTTTGATTTTTTATTTTACAAATATTTTTAAAGGAATATTCTTGTCTCTCTCAAGATAAGATATTTTTCTAACCTTTTTACAATCCAAAAGGATTGTTATTTTTACCTTGTACAACATGTAAAAATTTACTCGCCGTCATTTCTATGAAGATTCCATTTCATGTTTAAAAGGAAAATTTATAATAATTTTTTTATATTATTTTCAATGAAATGTATTTCAAATTTTAAATCCTCTTTCATTATTTTTCAAGTTAAAAATTTCATTAAATATTTTCAAATATTCATTATAAGTTTTTATAGTGTTTTAAATGAAAAATATTTAATTTTTTTGAATATTATCTTATATATAATAAAGGAAAATGGATTTTAAAATTTTTTCAAGTTATTTTTAACTGTTTTCATGGAAAAATGTTTTCCAAAATGATTTTAATCCATGATTCTATGTTTTCAATGTATTTTCAATGAAAATTTATTTAAAAATTTATTTATGCCTTAAATTGATTTTCATAGAAGAATGTATATTTTCCTCATGAATTGTTTTCAAAATATATTTCTATTTTATTTTACATCTAAGATGAATTATGTTGATGTTAATTAATCCCATATAGGAAATTATCCAATTGTTTTATTCATAAAATTTCTTTATTGGTTTTCATTTTGATGGAATAATTCACACTACACATGTTTCAATTCTGTGGGTTATATGCTTTTAAAATTAACATATCTTCATAGTTTAGGATTTGATAACCTGATTATGAATCTTATATCTATTTTATTGGTTATGTTGTGATGTAATGTTCATGATACCCATTTCATTTAATGGGTTACAATGTTATGTTTATAAAACCCATCTCTTTTCATGGGTCATGATGTGTTGAATGTTTTTGTGGCACAAGCGTGTTTGATTTCATTATGGGATAGGGGGAAATATATAGGTCCCCAAAAGTTGTAAATTACATATAAACATTAAAAAACATTTGATTTACATGTTATAAGTCTTCCACCATTTATTTTCACAATACATTATAAGGTTTATACCATTTTGTTTCCTTTTTAAGAGACTTATTAAAACAATCAGTCAATTCCAATAACATAGCTTTCTCTTTTGGATGGCAATTTTCTTAAATGACATTCCATGTTCAACATCGTGATTTCCTTTTTAATTATTAATATATTTATAACTAATTCCACAAGTTACCACTTCAGATGAAATTATAAGTCTGTTTATTTATCATTAGAACTACTACTTATTAACACTTCATCATAATCATTTACAATGAAAATAATTTCTCTAGAAACCATTGTAATCATTTCATATTTAGCTTCACCATCTTCTTATTCATCAATTTTAGACTAAAATATTATGCTTTAAGATAGGGAGAATTTATTTTCTCCCCACATGGAAATTTTCTTTTAATCATCACCATCTTTATTATATGATATTCTTGGCCTTGTATCATCTTCATCACTATCTTCTTCATTATTTCTTCAAGGTAAATCCTCAAAATGATCCCAATGACGCCAAATTCAAAAAATAGTTTAATTTTCCAATTATACATCCTTTTAACTATTTTCAAATTTTTAGAAAAAAAGGGTAAAAATTCTTCAATATTAATACATACCTCATTTTATGATTTGGAGACCACAAATTTTTCTTTTCAAGAATCTTTTTTGACATTCCCTTCAGGAAAAACATTATGGAAATTACTCAACCATAATTTAAATTTTTTATGGCATTATGAATTCTCATTTCATTATAATTGAGAGTACTATGATAGTTATACAAATATAGAGTATAATGATCTCAATATTTAAAGGATGAATCATTGGCATCAAACTTCTCAGGAATAATTCTCCAGATATTTTCAACAATAGTAACACATTTCTTCTTATCACCATTAATTCATGTGGTTCTAAGCATATGATTTAAACTTTTAAAGGAGCCACAAATAGATTCATATTCACCCACTTTATAATCCTCATAAATTATCATCTGAATTTTTACCTTTTACTTATTCACACTCATATTTCCTTCATAATTTTGTTTCAAAGTATCATAAATAACATTTATAGTACCCTCTCCTTTCACTCTAAGGCATTCAAATTTATAATGTAATGAGGGTAATACAATGTTAGGTATCCCATAATTTGACATATTTTTCATATATTATGATATAAGAGGATCATTTTCAATAAAAGGATTAACTCCATACATATAATCTTCAAAAAGAACATATGTATGAGGCATAAGATATTGTAAGATTATATCATTCAAGATATGATAGTTCTTTCCTTCAATTACCAAAATCTTCTTATTGCTCAACAAATTTAGATTCCTTAATCATTATTGGACCAGCCTCATCCAAACTAGTGATGTTTCACCTATTTCATCCATAAATGTGTTTAATGAAAAGGATTTCCAAAAAATACTACAAACGGAGCCATAAGTATCATGTCCTAATAAAGTCTGTTGTATGATAACTCCATTAATGGAACATTATCTTTCCATGAGCCACCTAAATCAATCACAAAAGAATGAATCATATATTCCAATGATTTATTCATCTGTTTGGATTTTCCTTCAATCTAAGGATGACATGCCAACCTCATAGTTTAATGATTCCCAAGGGATTTCTGTATGGATTTCTAGAAACAAGATGTATACATCTGTTCTATGTGTTATGATATCAAAACAAGTAAACCATGAATCTTTAATAATTTTTAGATATATATATTTTTACATGTCCTCTACAATATGATGTTAAAAAATTATGATGAAATTTCCTTACATTGTGAGGAAATCCAGTATCACCCATATGAAATCATGTTTATGAACCATTATTTGTAGAATTATTATAAAATCGATGGAAATCTATTACTATTTAAAATAGGAACATGTAAATACTAAAACATACTTACTATTAACTAATATTCATCCATATACTACTGACAAGTTAATCATCTTTAAGCACACTCATACACATTCATTTTCATGCGGACCAAAAAAATTGTGATTTTAATGCCTTTTACATCTTCTATAGTTGAGGATGAACAACATATTTGGAATGGTAATATGCATGATTAATTTGTTCCAATCAAGACAAAAATATTACCACATGATTTATAAACCATAAAACAAAATTGTTGTCCATCATCTAGCCCTCAATAGTCTCCCAGCCATTGAGTTTTGACCTCACATCAACACATTCATAATTAGATTTCTGCTCCTCTTTAAAACATGAAACAAAATCAATAATGAAAAAATTGTAAATAAACCCACAACTTAACCAAGATCTTTACACTCCATGTGCATGTGATCTGGGATCGATATCAACTACCACTGATATGGATCCTATTTTTCCATTTGAGCATATAAATTTTGACATAATGAATATGACACCAAATTTCTTTTACCCAGTGTATACATCATGTCAAAGTCAAGCATTTGGAGACAATCCATCTATATTCTTTACCTCAAGTTCAAATCCCTTTGTGAGAAAATATAATTCATGATATTATGATATGTAATCATTTTAAATATCTATGCTAAGAGGTTGAAGTCTTTAAAGCATAGAATACGTTTACTAACTCCAAAATCATGTGTTGGGTAGTTCTTCATTTGAACCCATAACTTCATTGGTCTATATGAATTCACATGATCTCCCTTCATGAGAACAAATCTCAACGCAGACACTAAATCATCATAACAAACAACATACCTTTTCCCGGATTCTATAAAAATCATGATTGGTGATTATGTAATGTAAACAAATTGATATTGAAATGTCTTCTGACATTTATTATTCCATATTAATGTAACATTATTCATTTTTAAAGCAATTAGAGGTGAGTACAGTCATGAAAAATCACTTAAAAAGCACCGGTAATAACCACACAGTCCAAGGAAATTTCATATCTTGAATAGATTGTGTTGATGTTTCCAAGAGATAAAGGCTTATATATTTTCTAGATCGATATAAACTTACCTATAATATATTTCATTTCTAAATAAATGTACCTATTTTATCCAAATGTAACTCTTTGATAACTTGTAATTCAAACTATGATCCCACAATATTCCCAACACTATCTCTATGTGTCTGCCATGTATATCACTTGTCCTTGAATACACATATAAGTCATCAAAAAACACCTCAAATAAAAACTCAATATATCACGGAAATATATGATTCATAAATTCCATAAATACCACTGTATAATTCATAACAATGATAGGAATTACCACATATTCATAATTTACATATCTACTTGTGAAAGCTATCTTTAGAATATCCTTCTTCCGAACTCACAACTGTTAAAATCAGGTCCACAATTTAATTTTAGAGAAGCAATGAGATCCCCTAAATAGATCAAATAGACCATCAATGTCATGAAGTGTATATAGATTCTTTATTATAACATGGTCATTGTTACAATAATCCACCCACAATAGAAGAGTTCCATCAGCCGGTTGTGACTAACAAGATTTGTGTTTCTCGTGAAGACTTCTTCAATTGAATGATCCATTTTCTATCAAACTCTTCCAAATAAAATTTGAGTTCCCCTAATTATTTTAGTTTTATCCGGTAAGATGAAATTTAAAATGATCATGTCCTAAGGATTATATCAATAAAAACTATAAATTTCTTATAAGTGGAAGCCTAGAAAAATTATTTTAAAAAACATCATGAATCTAATAAGAAATCACTAGAAAACTACTATTCTCAATATCATTAATCAATTCCAAATTCAATGATACCAAATGGTATTAGATTATTTCTAATGATTATTCTAAAAAACATGTTGCACCTACCTCTACATTCTGGTATCCTCTAAATAGATTTGTGACACCTTTATCAGTTTCTAAAAATGACCCTTCAAGTATAACAATACGTGTGAGCCCAATACATTGTCATCCAATATAAACCATTGATTGTATCATATAAATTAATCTCAATTATAGATAATGACCCTATCAAATCATCTCCATCAATATATATAGAACATTTTGTACACTTAATGATCAACTATTTCATTAATACAAATGAGTTTTTTATGTTTTAATATAGAGGGACACATCATAACATTTAAAATTAGACAACAAAAAAATGGGAAGAAATAACAGAATATGATGCACCTGTATCAAAAAAATATTTTATTAGGGTACAATTTAAGTGAATCAAACATCTCACCATTGATGGTCTAGATTGATCATCTGAAATAACTTAGTCAGCATCATATAATTTCTTACTCACTGCACTTTATCCTTATTGACTTATTGAGATTTCCCTTGTTGAAGATTTATGGTATTACTAAAATTTCCATGGCTAGATCAGTTTTTCTGATGAGGATTATTCTCATACCCTCATCCCTTAGATTCATACGATTTCTATGACACATGGCAATTGTTCTAAACACCAAAACTCAGAGAACTGTGATAGTAGCATAAAAGATATCCTATATTGTTGTTGTTGTTTCATGATCTAGGTTGTTTCATAAACTCTCACTTCATGTGGTTGAACTTACCACATTGGAAATGTCCAACATTAAAATTACGCCGTAGAGGACGATTTACCGATTTTGGTGTATGATTTTGAGCCATACTCCTACCTTGGAAATATGTGTCTCTCTTTTTCTCTCTCCCATCATTATAGTTCACACCGTTTCTCATTGGTGTCAACATAATACCTCCACCTGTATCTCTTAATAGGTACCCTTATACCACCATATTTTTATTGACCATCTCTTTATATTCTGTTATGCAAAGCATGAAAAAATTTGAGAGAATATATTATCTAAGCCTCGATTAAAATATTTGTTCCTCTAAAGACGCACTAGAAACAACATTGGGTGATAAAATGCCTAGATTCATGAATTTATCCCTGTAATCTATCGTAGAAATATTTTCCATCTTCAATATGAATAATTCTGTCATTCTTTTAATATTAAACATATGAGGAAAGATATTTTCTGAAAAATTTATCAAAATCCTCCCCACCAATAACATGATTTAATTTAGTCTAATCAACTGAACCACTTCATTATTTTGAAAGATGCTCCATCAATTTTGTCATGATATTGATCAAAAACTCTATAGGTGTGCTAAAGAAATCAATGATTTGATTCATCCTATTTAGACACAACTCTTCCATATATGGTTCTGAATCACCCTGAAAGATGGGTGGATTATAATTCTAGAATAAGAAAGAGTGATCCACTTGCACTGTTGAATCTAGTTAGCTAACTCTATCCACAAAACAAAAATATTTTATAATAATCTGAACTAGTTATTGGTTAACCTATGGTTCAGGTAAAAACACATTCTCATCAAGCTCTTCTGATTGGATTCTATGATTCCCTCTGAGTTAAATTTTATAAAACACAAAAAATATCATAAATATAACTCTATAAATTGAAGTCCTAAAAATTTAGAATTCTACCAAATCACAAATATAGCTGTCTTGATTTAAAAAATTCAACATTTTCAGTATTCAACCAATTTTTAAAATTTCAATATTCTTTTGAAAATCATACCATTTATAGAATAAACATTTAATATCTTTTTCAAAATATTAAATTTGAATAGAATATCAAAATTCTTCTAAAATTAAAAATGTTCCTCCACATGCTATATCATTACCCAAAATGAAATATTCACCCCAAGGGGAATTCATTTCTGAAAGGAATTGTGTGTACATTTCATTGGATAAACCCATGGTAATGACATTCCAATTCCTATAAGATTATCCAAATCACTTATGTAACCAACCCTTTTGTATTATTATGTTCTGCTTTAAAACTTAGATAAATGTTTTTATGTTATAAATATCATGTTCCAAAAATCCTAATCCTTTCTACCAACCCAACATTAGGTTTCGAACAAAATGAATTTCAACTCGGACATTGAGAAAAAATAACCGAGGAAAAGCCTGACCAGGTCTAATACAACTATCAATTGAGGGACTGAAAAAGATGATACCACTTGTGACATCCTGCCACTCTTTATTGGATTGAGTTGGGGTATAGCTTCTACTTGGCCTAAAATGACATTCCTAAGTCACCAATGGATTGAAATAAATATAAAGGGCTTTAAAACATCTGTGGGGAGATTTTCCTTTTGAGAAATAATAAATCCAACCAAACATAACAGAACCAAAATGACTTCATAATGCATGATAATAATGTAAATCAACACAATTTATTTTCATTGATATCTAAAAAAATTAAAATGAGTAAGACATCGGAAGAAAACTAAAAACAAAGTACAAAGCAGAAGACAAAACCAACAAAACCCAATGACTCTAAAGAGATAACACCGCAGCTCCAATAATGCTCTATAGTACAACTCCACAATATTACCCATGTATCACGATGAAACACTAATGAAGTGAGAAACTTTATAGTTTTTATGTGTCCTGATAAACAATACATTCAAAGCAACAATAATTCAAAGAAGGGTCAGTAATGAAACCCAGTAGGCATTCCCAAAATGACTTCCCTACTCCCACCACTATGATAAAACATGTTAACCCATTTAAACAAAAAAATATATAAAAAATTTATTTGAAAAAATTTACCTCAAAATTTATGTATTTTTTAGAAAAGTACTCTTACAAACTAGAACCATTTTCCATGTAATGTAACAAATAATATCTATCTAGACCATTTCATAAACCAATTTGTATAACCCATTCCAATCCACACATCCCCCTATCCACGCATGCTTTCATTTCGACAGTTCCATTTAATTTGGTTGTCTCTCATCGATAATTTTTTTAATAAGGTAACCAGTTTCCACATGTTCTATTACACATTTTTAATCGAGTACCAAGTAATTTTCTAACTACAGAATGAAAAACGAATCAAGAAAACAATCCACCACAGGTGTCAAAAAACCATTCCAATACAATTATGACAAATCAATTTCAATAATTTTTTTTGAAAACCCTTACAAAAATAATTATCCATGAATAAAACCATGAATTTTTTTTTAACATCCACATTTTAAAAACATTTATTAATGCACACTAACAAAAACTCCACAATTCCAAAGACCCTCACTAAAGAAGGATTCCACCGAGCTTTTCACAACAATTTCATAATCAATTTTAGTCAATAAAATCAATTATAAATAATGACATATAGTTATATAAATATGATTCATGATGGAATCTGCATACCTAGAGAATTATGACAAAAATGATGAATGAAAAAAGCACTCACAAAATGAGATAAATCACTAAAGACCATTATTGTTATATTCTCCTAAAATAAAAAAGGAAAAATATAACCATGATAGAAATTAATAACATTAGATCTATAATATTTTTACTATATCTAAAAATATGAGATTTGATGGAATGTGTATATAATGAAACCATGAAAAACTACAACCATTGAGGGCTTACCAAGTGAATTAGGCTATAATGCACCAAGAAATTCCTCTGGATCACTTTTAATTAAATGATGAAATGATTCACAAACTTTGGAAGGAAGAACAATAGATTTAGGGATGTAATGGAAGAAAAAAGAGAGGCTTAAATAAAAAATGAGTGAAATCCTCATTTTTAGGTTGTCACATTTAAACTGTGCATTGTTAAGAAAACTGTATGCTAATAGTGTGTTATCTTCTTCTTTAAAGAGAACCTTACATGGTTGGCCCTCATAGATAGACCATCATGCATCAACTGTAAAAAAGATCTCCATCCAACTTTGATAGACATATCCTCAGCGTGTTCATGGTTTTTCAAAATTGTGTTCCTAACTTTGAACCAACCCATTATCCCATGTCTCACTGTTCATGGGTTCTTATAAGAGTTTCTTGGTTTCCATATACTTTGCACAAACCATGCACCTTTTGAAAATCCCCAAAACGTTCGACATGTTTTCCAACCCCACCAAAACATCACCCATAAATTTTATATAAATAAAAAAAATGAAAGGTTTATTTACATGAAACGATAGTGCTACACTTAGGACACATGAATTATGATTGACCTACAAACAGATAATATACCTAGTTATTTACATAAATTCCACTCCTCCTCAGCTATTAACGGTAACTCACTACCCTCACTTATTCAAACATTAAATCCAATTTTTTTTTCAGACAATAAGTATGAAAATAACTTCAAAAAATCCCCTATATAATCCTAGATTCCTTTGTTTTGGCATAGATCCAACCCTTTAACTCTTTAGTGAAAACATAAGGAGGATACCGATAGATGTGGTAATGTTTTTTAGTGAGGGTCTTTATTTTATTTCCTTCTGCACCTCCTTCAATTATTATTAAACCATGATGATAAAATAATTTTATTAAAATATGAATATTGGAATGTTTTTTATAATATGTTCATGACCAAAAATTATCTTCCCTTCCTTCAAATTGGAATCGAAATCATCATTCATGTGTACATCAAACTACCTCCTCATGAAAATATTTTATTCATTTTATCATTTCCACCTCTCAAGGTTGGGTATGCGGATAGATATAATGTATATATATATATATATATGATATTTATATTATATTTAAACATATTTAGTCACTAAATAATATATATATATTTTTACCCTCCATTTCATCAGAGATACGATACTGTTTCTCAAGTGTACATTATACTACCGACTCGCGAGGTGATGTGACACGTCTTTCACTATTGCTTTAAATGGATGTTGTTAATGAATAATTTAATGACTATATGTTCTATAAATTATATAAAAACTAAATTCATGATATATTTATAATTATAGATAGATAATATATATCATTTTCTATTTTCCATTTTCACTCATGTTAACATGATAACATCATTCATGTACGTTTAGACTATGACCTTTGTGAAGCAATGTGACTATCGTTTCATCACCAAAAAACATTTATTATTTATATTTGTATATAATGTGGTATTAATGATATTAATATCTTTATATAACGGTAAAATATTAATTAAATATTTTCTATAATGATAGGTAAAAATTATAAATGTTAATCAGGAATACGTAAGACCTATCATCTCTATGGCCATAATGTATTTCATTTTAAATAACCATCACTCATGATTGGTTTAAAAAAATTTATGTAGTGATTTATAAATATTAAATGATTACTATTTTAGATATTATACAAAGATTTAATATTTCAAATAACCATATTTTTCATGATGTAACATGCCTACGAAAACAAGGTAATTAACACACAAAATAATGAAAATAATGGAATATTATTAATTTAGTGGTAATAAGAAGTTATATTTTGTTTTTATATTATATTATAAATACTAATATAGTTATATATAATTTAATAATTTTTTTAATGGTGATTTAAATGAGGTTAAATAATTTTTAATCAAAAAGATGCATCACGTAAGAGATTTCATCTCAATTTACAATCAATTGTGACATATTTTTTTATTATGAACCAATTAAATTTAATGGGGTCAATGTACTACGCATTTTACATGTAATATCATTATTGATTTATAATTAAGGTTATTTTATGTTTCAATTTGAATTATCTCATCAATGTGGACTTTACATGAATGTTAACATGTGTTAAATGTTACTGTACTATCTCATATTTTTCTGTGATAGTTAACTTATTCTTGAAAAAAACACATTAATGTAATAATTTTTCATTGGATATTAGTTTATATTAAATATAATCACTCTAGTATGTTGGATGGTATAAATACGTAAAATGTATAAAATTCATACATACTATGTTTACATTGAATTATTATATGGGAAAATATTTATAAATATGTAGCCTTTAGTAAATACATATATTTAATAATAACACATATAGTTTTATGATTTAAATTGACTATTTTATATATGAGAAATGCAATGGAACTGTAGTGATGAGTGAGACCTGGAATGATTTAGCCCCTCGATGCATCAATAGCTATCCTGAGACAAATTATAGTAGGAATATTAAATGGGTTTCTACCTATATTATTTACACTCACTTTTAAAAGGAATTATCAGTATAGGTATCAAGATGCTTGAGATCATAGTGTCCCATAATTAAGAATATCCATCATTTGGAATTTAGTATGTATTATTATCCTTGAGATTTTCATTATCATATTAGTTATGGGTGCATTCTATTCTATGTTTATTGATTCAATGATGTGTTTTCAGTTACAAAAATTTCTATATCAATCATGTTGTATCTATTAACTGATTTAAATTATTTAAATGAAATATGTTTTTAGTTAATTATACTTTTCTATTTATTATTATTCCACGTTTCATGAAACATTCTAATATATGTAACTCTTACTGAGCATTTTAGAACTCCCATGCTTTGTTTCCATTCCCTAGGGTGTGAAGATGAATATTTTTGAATGATTTTCCATGTATTTTGAGAATATTTTTTTTAAAAGATATATTATATTTTCTAATCCCATTATAAAATTTTTATTATTTATGTATGTGGTTCAGCCAAAATTCTTAACTACCATATCCTTCAAAATTTGATTCCAAGTATATATGAAAACATAAATAAGTAAATTACCATCTCTATTATAATAGGTTTACGGTCATTACATTGATAGTGTGTACACTATTGTTCACAACCCTATAATTCAACTCTAGGATAAATAAAGCAATCATAGTGGAGTCCCACTCATTATTTGTTTAACCTGGGTTAAGAAGTTTCTAATAGAACAATTTGAAACCACATTAGCCTATTTAAGAGACAAAATTGAAATGTGTTCTTGATTTGGTCTCATATAGTCCTATATTAGATTATTTTACAATTGGATACATAATAGGGATACATGGGATAATTGGATGCCCAATACAGGGTTGGGTGATCTAGAAACACTAGAATTCAGTAGATAGAAGTTATTTCTATTTTTACATGGTAGGGTAAATATTATGTCATTGTAGTAGGATAGAGTAAGGGTTTTCTATAACATGAATTCCTAGGTGGTGGTCCACCAAAATGATTTTGGAGAGGGAGAATTTGAAACCATATTAAGCATATGGGGAAGTGTTCTCCAGCTTTGAGGTTGGGTGAATTGGTCTCTAGTGGTGAATACTTGGGTGAGGTGTCTCTGAAGTGAAGGGATAAGGGAAATGTGTCACCTAGGTGAACCATATTTGGGGTATGGTATTTCACTATATTCGTGAAGGATTAAGAAGAAGTGTAAATTACATGACAGTTTCAATATTTTAAAACCTAAGGTAACTAAATTTCATTTTTGGTTAATTCCATTAGGTTTTAGGCATCTTTGATCTACCTAAATGGGATTCAAATACTAGGGAATGATGAGGTCCATGCACTCAAGGATTCCCTTCATATTCTAAACATCATCCATTGTGTAAAAAATGAATCCATCGGGGTTTTATTAATTGGTAAATATATGGATAGTGATGAATCATGGTTTGGAATAGAAGGTTGTTCACACATGTAGTCTTGGTGTGAAATATGATCATTATTATTAGATTATGCATTAAAGCTACATGAAAATGGTGGTTGTAGTGGCATGATAACAAAATTAGGTTAAGTCGCACATAGGGAAATCAGCTTGGGATCTTGCCCAGGGAGTTATAAAATATGATATATACATGTGTGTAGGGTCCTAAGAGAATCAACACTCAGTTATTATATATTTTACCATCCCCATAGAAATGATTCCATTATTTTATAAAAAGTATCACAAAAATTTTGATACAAATAATATTTACTAATTTTATGATAAATTTATAAAAAACACACATAGAAATATAACGGTCCAGTGTCCATGAGTTATTAGATACATAATAAAACATTTTGAAATAAACTATGATTTATTTTAATTTAAATTATAAAAAATTTCCCCAAGGGATCATTATATTCATATAACATCATGAGATAACCTACAGACATAAATAAAATAAATATATGAGAATAAAATCCCACTATGGTAATAAGAGTAAATAATAATATCATAGAATAACAAATGAGAAGGATTGAAATCCATCACATGGAAAAAAGGATTACGAAATAGATTTAAGGTTGAGTGTTAATATTTAGAATCATAATAATTTAGTACAAACATAAGTAAAATTATCATAATAATAAGTTAAAAATATTATATAAGATATAAAAACATAACGGATAATTCAAACCACATAATGTCCATATATAACGTTATTAGAAAATCTAACGACATCATTCCCACACATAAATATTTCACATTATTTAATGTAACATCCTAGGTAAATAAAGAATAATACATTTTCATATTATTATTATTTTTTAATTAAATATTAATTTTATTTTGAAGGGGTTTCTATGTTCGATAGTGTACCCGATACGCAACAACGAGTTTCTTTGAAATCTTATGTTTCACGCTAATAGTATAATATTATTATTTCAAATGGTAGTTAACACGTACCCGTTGTATTGGCGGGAATGAATATAAATAACTAAAATATGATTATATATGTTTTTTAAATGTTTCTACACTTATCCAATAAAATATAAAGGCTCAAAATAAGAAAAGAAATAAATTTTAAGCATAAATACTCAAATATTCACTAAAAGGTCGATTTATCGCCTTTTGATGGTGAATCCTATTAAATATATAGTTTTGGTCACTCTTATACATTCTATTTGACCAAATAAAATCCTTCTTTAGAAATGGGACATCAAAATTTACTTTGTGTAAATTTTTGGTACTTTTTCGATAAAGCTCATTTTTAGTGAATAATGAAAAATGCTGCTTTTTTATTTTAAAGCCGCCTTTTAATCAAATTAATTTATATGGATAGATTATATTTTTAATTGGTTATAAAGAGTAATTAGAATATATTTTTACCATTTAATCCAACGGAGGACTTTTCAATTATTTTCACTTTGAAATTGGACATAAACAAATGTCAATCTTTTGATATACATTGTTTCTTAAAAACACCCTATTTGTTTTGACAACGGGAGTTAATTATTAAATTAATTAATTATAAATATATTCTTTGAATTAGGTAAAATAAACATATTTTTTGAATTTGGAATATCTATTTTGTCTTAGGGTGATTTTTTTTGTATTTTTTTGAAAAACTTCAATTTTTTGATGAATAGTGAAACAAATAAGTGGTAGTCAAGCAAACTGATTTTTCGTTAAAATGAAAGTTTACCCCTTATGTGTTTTGAATTTGAAAAAAACGACATAAATTTTTGTCATTAGTATGTAAAATGTGGTTCAATGGGATGAAAATAATTTTTTGGTCAATAGTAACCTTTTTTTATTAATCGCGATTAGAGGTAAATTGTGTAATTTAAGGTAAAAATAATGTTATAATAATATGAAATTACCTTTAAAAATGTCCTAACATTATTTGATGTGTCATGGCCGACCAAGACAATCCATGGGTCGACTTGGGGACCCCATTGAGCCACTTGGGTGAGAAAATGACATTAATAAATTTTTATTTATAGTTAAAATAAAAGTTTCACAAACATGAATTGTTTTACTAAAACAATTTTTACAAGTGGTTATGCAAGAAATATTTTTGAATATAAATATTCACTGGAAATATATGAAGATTTCATACATCATAGTATTTTTTTAATAATTTTTGGACATTAAATAAATTAAATTATTTATGACATTATGATGATTCATCGATTATCTCATTAATGAACGATTTAAATAAAATGAAAAGATAATGTAAAATATAAGACATAAACATGTCTGAAACCTATTGTGTTAGTATATTTAGAAACTTTATCACCTTATACTCGAAATATATTAACGTGGAAACTTTAAAATCCAATACTCATTTGAAAATAAAGTATCATTTCTTTACTTTCCAAGAGTGCCCCTCCTCCCCTCTTATAAAAGGCCCCCACCTCTACCTCCTTTCCCACACTTCTCAAGCCTTTGCCTCGGCCACGCTCTACTCATTTTATCTCTCCACCTATCTCTCTTCATCCTTGAAGCCTCACATTGGGCAGAATGCTCTTCAATAATCCCTTTTGATTCAAACCAAGAAGAGTTACCCGATTTAAAGGTAAAGTCTTCTCTAATGTTCTTTTGTTTTATTTTGATTTTCCTACCCCCTAATCTCTTTTTATTCCATTATTTTGTAACAAAACCAGTATATTCAATATAAAAGGATGTTTTTATAATAATTATTCGAGCTACACTCACACACACCTATGTCTAATGGTTAAAGAACATATTGTTTCCGTGGATGGTGAATTTCTGCATCACAAAACGATGATTGTTCAATATTCTTCTGACACCTTCAATGGTGGCCATTAAGATATCACTATATTTATATATGATATATAATATGTCTATGTTTTCCTTAGGCTTCTGTATTCTTCATTTATTGCATAACTTTATGGTTTCCATTATGGGTAAATGTGATATCTTCATTTTTGGAAGTGTGGACTACCGCCCCTCAAAGTGATTTGATTCGTTAATGCTATATATGGGACATATAAAGGATAAATTTAATGATATTATATATGATATTATACTAGTATTATAATATTCCTTTATATCATTATGATTCCATTCCATAAAATACTAAATAGAAATGAAAGTAGCGTTCATGCATACGTACGGCTTACCTTCTCCATGAACGGTGCATTTCATTTCTTACCTCTATATGTTATGTAATATAAAAAATATATGTATATTTTGGATATATATGATATTTATATGATATTAAAATCATGAATATCATTCTGGATATAATGATCCTTTGACCAAATGAACAACCTGAAACTGTAAGAAGTCCATTTTTGACTTAAGAACCAAATACCGACAAAACGAACATTATTAACTTAAATGATTACATAGTGTTCTTAACATGGTAATAAGTGATATAAAACGAATAATGAACTTGAAAATGGTTCTTAAGAAAGTTGAAATTAACTCAAGTTTATTTTTTAGGAGATTAATGGATGATCTTTTCAAGTCGGATATGAGGTATGGGACTTCATCTCAATCTACTTTCATTGAGGAATATTTTGTTTTATATAAACCTTTCTTTTATATGGTGTATAAACCCCTTTGAATTTTACTTTTATTCAAAAGGAATCTTTTTTATACGAAGAATTTTAATAAATGACAAATGGGAATGTTTTTTGTCGTACGTATGCGGCGACAATGGCTTCTCCGCCGTCGTTACCATTATTTGAGTTTCAGCTTCCTCTACAAGCCATAACATTTTTTAAAATGAAAAATAAATAACATGTTTTACTTTTCTTTTATTTTGGTATTGAAAATGGTTTTATTATATCAATGAGTTGTATTGATATCTTGTTATTGAATGTGGAAATGTTATGTTTCCTTTATGCATGTTTTATGTGATACGATTACATTATGGTTCTTCGCCATTGTTTATGCAGATGGGTGGTTCCGTGATAAAATAAGGGCAGTTGATCCTGATATAGCTCTCCAATGCATTGGGTAACATGAAAGAGTTAAACATTAAGGTTTCTCTGAAGAGATTTAGGGAATATACTATGATAGGTATTCCAAACGTAACCATGATGGTTACTCCCTATGTAAGAATGATATGAATGCCTCAAGTTACCTTTATGTCTTTTTATTTCTATGAGTTATTAATAAATATTATGATTTCATGAGCTATGTTAAAGTGCTTATGTTTTATGAGTAATGCATGATTTCATACATGGACTAATGTTTTCATTTCAAACTTTTAAATCCCTTACTGAGCTTTTTATGCTCATACCAAGTTTTTGGAATGTTTTTCACAGGTCAAGGGAAAGGTAAATTAGGTGATGATAATTTCAAGGAAGTGTCACGAAAGAATCCATGTTTTATTTTAAAAGTGATCCGTTGATGGGAAAATGAATACTATCTTTTATGTAACCACCATGTTTAATAGTGGGATGTAATGCATTATTTATGATCTAATTCTCTAAAACTATAAACCTGAAAATATTCTCAATTTGTATTCTTGAAATATATCAAGATTAATTAATGTTTAAAGCTGGGGCCATATAATTGGTATGAATGGTCGGTTTAGACAACTTTAGGAGTTAGAAAATAGTTAAATTTTATGTCCCTAAATTAATTTATGGTATGATTGAAATTATATAGCATTTATAGATTACCATGTTTCTTCGCCTAAGATATTTCTATGTTTAGAATGGTTTTCCGTAGAGGAAATAGGGAAGATATGTTAGGAAGACATCAGGAGGAAGACAACCTTCCGAATCAGCATCCTGAGATGGTCGGAATTGGAACTGAACAGTTTGTTGTAGTAATGACGTAGTTGACTCAAGCGATAAATGGTGGTGGTATCCATGCACGAGATCAGCCGGATCAACCACAGAGGAACATGTCAGTGGTGGAACACTTTAGGGAGGCAACATCCCCCATCTTTTAGAGGATCATTTGTCCCTGTGCTAGCTGAAGGGTGGATTAAAGCACTGGAGAAGATTTTCGATGTCATGGGGTGCTCAGAGAATCAAAAGGTTAGTCTTGCTATTTACCGTTTGGAGGGTGAAGCAGATTAGTGGTGGTCGATGGTTAAAAATATCAGGGACACTGATCACATTGATTCTCTCAACTAGGATGAATTCAAAGGTATGTTTCTTGAGAAATATTTTCCTAAGGGTGTTCGAATTAGGATGGAAAAACAATTATTGGAATTAAGGTAAGAGGAAGACTCAGTGACTACTTATGAAGAAAGGTTCACTCGTTTGGCAAGGTATGCTCCAAACTTTATCTGAGACCTCGATAGTAAAATCAATCGTTTTTACTCAGGATTAAAGCCAATATATCGAAGGGCATTAGCTTCTCGTGAGTTCAAAAATAATGAAAATCTTTTTTGATGTGCTGAGAAGGTGGAGATGGAGTTTTCTGATGATCAAGTGTTCTATAACAACCAATAGAAGAAGAGATTGAGGTTACAGGAGAAAGGGAAGAATTCTTCAAAAAGGTCAGATGGTAAGAAAACTATGTTTCCGGTTTGTGATAAATGTGGTAAAAAGCATGCTGGGGAATGTCTTCTGAATTATGGAAGGTTCTATTGATGTGGGAAGATGGGACATAAGGCTCGTGACTGCACTGAAATAGATCAAGGTGATGGTAAGACTAAATTAGATTTACAGTTAGTGAAATGTTTCAAGTGCAATGAGATGGGTCACTATGCAAACGAGTGTCCAACAAAGAGCTCGAGTGATGGGATGAAGTTAGACTACAGGCAGAAAGGGGTGGTGAAATCCTTTGCAACTACTTTAATGGATGTTGCGCCATCAAATGAAGTGGTATCAGGTAATTTGTTTGTTTTTTCAGATTATGCCAGTGTGTTGTTTGATTCAGGGTCTACACATTCTTTCATCATTGAAAATTTTTCTAGTAAATTGGGAATACCATCTCATGAAATGGCTCTTGAACTTGTGGTAAAAACACCTGGGAGAAATGTTGAGGCAAAAAGAATTTATAAGAATTTTCCTATACTTATATGTGGAAAGAACCTACTTGCAAACCTAATTGTTTTACCTCTAGTAGAGTTTAATGTTATCCTGGGTATGGATTCGCTCTCTGTTTACCATGATAAGATTGACTATAGATCAAAAGAAGTTTTTAGAAAGACTTTCAGTTTGTGTACAAGAATGAACCCTTACTGTTGATAACATATCAAGAGGCTGGGAAACTTATAAAAGATGGAAATGAATGTTACCTTGCACATATTATTGAAAAAAAGGAACCGTTCAGATTAATGATGTGCCAGTGGTAATTGAGTATCCTGATGTTTTTCATGATGAGTTTCCTGGAATAATACCAGATTGGGATGTTGAATTTACTGTTGACATAGTTCCTGATGCTAAGCCAATTTCAAAACCCCCTTATCGAATTACTCAAATTGAACTTTTAGAGTTGAAGGAGCAATTACAAGATTTATTAGAGAAAGGTTTCATTCGACCTAGCACATCACCATGGGGTGATCCTATTTTATTTGTTAAAAAGAAAGATGGTTCAATGAGACATTGCATTGATTATAGAGCCTTGAATAACATCACTGTTAAGAACAAATATCATTTTCCTCATATCGAAGATTTGTTTGATCAGCTCCAGGGAGCTTAGTATTTTTCAAAGATTGACCTAAGATCAGGGTACCATCAGTTGAATGTAAAGGAAGAAGATATTCTGAAGACCGCGTTTCGTACAAGATATGGGCATTATGAATTTGTAGTTATTCCTTTTGGGATAACCAATGCACCTGCTGTATTCATGGACATTATGAATATAATTTTCCATGAGTTCTTGGATATGTTTCTGTTTTTTTTTCATTTATGATATTTTGGTGTTTTCTAAAAGTAAAGAGGAGCATGAGAGTCTTTTAATGGTTGTTTTTAAAACCTTAAAAGAAAAGAAATTTTATGGGAAATTCAGAAAGTGTTAGTTTTGGTTGCAACCGATTTCCTTCCTTGGTCAAATTGTTTCTAATGATCGGATAATTGTTGATCCTAAAAAACAAAAGTTGTTGAAGAATGGCCAAGACCCACAAATGTAACTAAGATTTGTAGTTTTCTTGGTTTGGTAGGCTATTACCAAAGGTTTGTTAGCAATTTTCATGGTTATATAGTCCAAGGATGTAAAATTTATCTGGAAAAATGAATGTGATGATTTTTTTTAGGAATTGAAAAGAAGATTGGTGAATGCTCCAGTTTTGGCACTACCTTCCAGAAATTGTGAGTTTGTTATCTACAGTGATGCTTTGTTTAAAGGACTTGGTTGTATTGTAATGCTGAATGATCAGGTAATTTCTTACACTTCACGTCAGTTGAAAACTCATGAGGTAAATTACCCTACACATGATTTGGAATTTGCTGCTGTTGTTTTTGCTTTAAAAAATTTTGAGGCATCATTTGTATGGATTAAATTGTAAAATATATACTGATCACAAAAGTTAAAAGTATATATTCACTCAGAATGAATTGAACATGCGACATAGGAGATGGCTATAATTAATCGAGGATTATTATTGTACAATTCATTACCATCTGGGGAAAGCAAATAAAGTGGCTGATGCTTTGAGTTGAAAAAGTAATTCTTCATTAACAATGTTGCGTTTGGAACGTGATCCTTTGGTTAAGGATTTGATGAACATTGTCATAGAAGGCGTTGGTGCAGGATGTTCTTCTGTTTTGTTTCAGGTGTCAGTGAGATCATCTCTATCAGAAAAAATTAAGCAAGAACAGAAGCAAGATACTGAGTTGCAGAAAAAGGTAGAGCTGGTTCAGAAGGGTAAGTTGCCTGAATTCAACATTGATAATGATTTTCTTTTGAGATTTGGGAAGAGATTTTGTGTTCCTTGAGATTCACAGTTGAACAGAGAGTTGTTATGTGATGCTCATATTTCCCCGTTTTCAGTTCATCCTGGTAGTACTAAGTTGTATAGAGATCTTCGAGAGTATTACTGGAGGGACGGAATAAAAAGAGATATTGCTGATTTTACTATGTAGTGTTTGACTTGTCAATAGGTTAATGTAGAGCGGAAGTTACCGAAAGGGATGCTACAACCTTTACCAGTGCAAGAGTGGAAATGGGAAAATATATCCATGGAATTCATTTTTGGATTGCCGAAGACACCTCGAGGTAATAATGCAATCTGGGTTATTGTTGATCTCCTGACTAAATCTCCTCATTTCCTTCCTATTAGAGATACATTCTCTCTAGATCAACTTTCTCGTTTTTATCTTAAAGAGATAGTTAGGTTACATAGAGTTCCCCTCTCCATTATATCGGATCATGATCCAAGGTTCACTTATAACTTTTGGAAGGGCCTACAGAAGTCGTTGGGTACTGAATTAAATTTTAGTACAATTTTCATCCGCAATCAGATGGGCAGTCAGAACGAACGATTCAGACTTTAGAGGATATTATACGTGCTTGTTCGATGGATTAACAAGGAAGATGGGACCAACATCATTCATTGGTTGAGTTTTCTTATAATAATAGTTTTCATTCCAGCATAAAAATGGCACCATTTGAGGCATTATATGGGAAGCGGTCTAGAACTTTAGCTTTTTGGGATGAAGTGGGTGAAAGGAAGTTTATTGGACCAGAATTGGTAGAAGAGTTGGCAGAAAATTTCAGCTGATAGAGAAACAAATGAGAACAGCTCAGAGCAGGCAGAAAAGTTATGTAGACAACAGGAGGAAGGATCTCTCCTTTGAGGAAGGTGATCATGTTTTTCTCAAAGTGTCTCCATGGAAAAGTGTGATGCGATTTGGTAAGAAAAGAAAAGCTGAGTCCAAGGATCATTGGACCATATGAAATTATGGAGAGAGTTGGATCAGTTGCATACCAAGTGGCTTTACCTGCAAGTTTATCATAGGTACACAATGTTTTTCATGTTTCTATGTTAAGGAAGTACATGCCAGATCCATCTCATGTTTTGAGCCCAGAGGTAGTCCAGTTGGAGGAGAATCTCTCCTATAAAGAGCAACATGTCTAGATTCTTGATCGAAGAGAGAAAGTGCTACGAAAAAAGGTGATTTATCAAGTGAAGGATTTATGGAAAAACCATATGGTTGAAGAAGCAACATGGGAATTTGAAAATTCTATGAGGGATAAATACCCCCCACTTATTTTGATAAGTGAATAAAACGGCGAGGACGCAATTCCCAAAAGGGGGGAAGGATGTAACATCCCAAGTAAATGAAGAATAAAACATTTTCATATTTATTAATATTTTTGAAATAAATATTAATTTTATTTTGAAGGGGTTTCGATGATCGATAGCGTACCCGATACGCAACAACGAGTTTCTTTGAAATCATACGTTTCATGAAAATAATATAATAATATTATTTCAAATGGTAGAAAATGCATAGGAGTTTTATTGGAGGGAATGAATAGAAATAACCCAAATATGATTATATATGTTTGTTAAATGTTTCTACATTTATCAAATAAAAGATAAAGGCTTAAAATAAGAAAATAATTCAATTTTAAGCATAAATACTCTAATATTCACTAAAAGGTCGATTTATCGCCTTTTGTTGGTGAAACCTCTTTTCATGTAGTTTGGGTCACTCTTATACATTCTATTGGACCAAATAAAATCCTTCTTTAGAAATGGGACATCAAAATTTACTTTGTGTTAATTTTTGGTACTTTTCTGATAAAGCTCATTTTTAGTGAATAGTGACAAATGCTGCTTTTTAATTTAAAGTCGCCTTTTAATAAAATCCATTTATATGGTTAGATTATATTTTTAATTGGTTTTAAAGATTAATTAGAATATATTTTTACCATTTAATCCAATGGTGTACTTTGCAATTAATTTCACTTTGAAATTGGACATAAATAAATGTCAATCTTTTGATATATATTGTTTCCTAAAAACACTCTATTTCTTTTGAAAACGGGAGTTAATTATT
Organism: Viscum album; assembly: GCA_963277665.1. Lineage (NCBI taxonomy): Eukaryota > Viridiplantae > Streptophyta > Magnoliopsida > Santalales > Viscaceae > Viscum > Viscum album. The sequence continues at coordinate 1,222,928,982 of OY728127.1, read as the reverse complement.
AAATTAATTAATTCTACTTATATTCTTTGAATTACGTAAATTAAACATCATTTTCTAATTTGGAATATCAAAAATGGCTTAGGGTGAATTTTTGGTATTTTTCTCAAAAACATCAAATTTTGATGAATAGTGAAACTACTAAGTGGTCGTCAAGAAAACCGATTTTTCGTTTAAATGAAATTTTACCACATATGTGTTTTGAATATTGAAAATACGACATTCATGGTTGTCATTAGTATGTAAAATGTGGTTCAATGGGATGAAAATAATTTTTTGGTGAATAGTAACCTTTTTTTTATTAATCGCAATTAGAGGTACTTAGTGTAATTTAATTTAAAAATAATGTTATAATAATATGAAATTACCTTGACACATGTCATACTCTTATTGGATGTGTCATGGCCGACCAAGAGAATCCATTGGTCAACTTGGTGACCCCATGGAGCCACTTCGGTGAGAAAATGACATTAATAACTTTTTATTTAAAGTTAACAAAAAGTGTCACAAACATGAATTGTTTTACTAAACATTTTTTTACAAGGGGTTATACAAGTCATATTTTTAAATATAAATATTAATTGTAAAGTTAATAATATTTCCTACATCATAATATTTTTTTAATAATTTTTATACATTAAATAAATTAAATTATTTGTGACACCCTGATGATGCAGCGATTATATCATTAATGAACGATTTAAATAAAATGAAAAGATAATGTAAAATATAAGACATAAAATTGTAAAAAACCTATTGGAAGAGTATATTTCGAACCCTTATCACCATATCCTAAAAATATATATATGTGGGACCTTTAAAATCTGATAATCATTTGTAAATAAAGTATCATTTCTTTACATTCCATGAGTGCCCCTCCTCTCCTCTTATAAAAGGCCCCCACCTCTACCTCCTTTACCACATTTATCAAGCCTTTGTCTCAGCCATTATCTTCTCATTTTATCTCTCCAAATCCATCTCTTCATCCTTGAAGCCTCACCTTGGGCAAAAAGCTCTTTATGAAACACTTTTGTTTCAAAACCAAGAGGTGTTACCTGATTTAATGGTTAAGTCTTCTCTCATGTTCTTTTGATTTATTTTTCTTCTCCATCCCCCTAATCTCTTTTTATTCCATTATTTTGTAACAACACCAGTATCTTCATTATACTAGGATGTTTTTATAATATGGATTCGAGCGAAACTCACACACCCCTATGTCTAATGGTTAAATAACAAACTGTTTCCTTGGATGGTGAATTTCTGACTCACGAAACAATGATTGTTCAATATTCTTCTAACACCTTCAAAGGCTGCCATTAAGATGTCACTATATTTATATATGATATATAATATTTCTATATTTTCCTTAAACTTCTGTATTTTTCATTTATGGCATACCTTTATGGTTTCCATTATGGGTAAACGTGATATCTTCATTTTAGGAAGTGAGGACTACCGCCCCCTCAAAGTGATTTGATTCGTTAATTCCATATGTGGGACGTATAAAGGATAATGTTAATGATATTATATATGATATTATACTAGAATTATAATATACCTTTATATCATTATGATTCCATTCCATAAAATACGAAATAGAAATGAAAGTAGCGTTCATGCGTACGTACGGCTTACCGTCTCCATGAACGGTGCATTTAATTTCTTATCTCTATATGTTATGTAATATTATAAATAAATGTATATTATGGATATATATGATATATATATGATATCCAAATCATGAATATCATTCTGGATATAATGATCTTTTGACCAAATGAACAACATGTAACTGTAAGAAGTAAATTTTTGACTTAAGAACCAAATACCGACAAAACGAACATTATTAACTTAATTGATTACATAGTGTTCATAACATGGTAATAAGTGATATAAAAGTAATAATGAACTTGAAAAAGTTTCTTAATCAAGTATAAAATGATTCAAGTTTATTATTCCGGAGATTAAAGAATGATCGTTTCAAGTCGGATATGAGGTATGGGACTTCGTCTCAATCTCCTTTCATTGAGGCTTATTTTGTTTTATACACACCATTCTTTTATACGGTGTATAAATCCATTTTACTTTTACTTTTATTCAAAAGGAATCTTTTTTATACGAAGCATTTTACTAAAGGACAAAAGGGGATATATTTTTTTCATTAGTATGCGGTGACAACGACTTCTTGGCCTCCATGACCATTATTTGAGTTTCAGCTTCCTCTACAAACCATAAAATTTTTTAAAAGAAAAATAAATACCAAGTTTTACTTTACTTTTATTTTGGTATTGAAAGTGGTTTTATTATATCAATGTGTTGTATTGATATCTTGTGATTGAATGTGGAAATGTTATTTTTCCTGTATGCATGGTTTCTGTCATACGATTAAGTTATGGTTCTCGGGCATTGTTTTTAAAGACAGATTGTCCTGTGATAAACTAAGGGTAGGTGAGCCTGATATAGCTCTCCATTACATTGGGTAACCTGAAGGAGTTAAACGTTATGGTTTCTCCAAGGAGATTTTTGGAATATACTATGATGTGTATTCCAAACATAACCATGAGGGTTACTCTCTACGTAAGAATGTTATGAATGCCTCAAGATACCTTTATGTCTTATTATTTCTATGAGTTATTCATAAATCTTATGATTTCATGAGGTATGTTAAAGTGATTTTGTTTTATGAGTAAAGTATGATTTCATACATGGACTAATTTTTTCATTTCGTACTTTTATATCTCTTACTGAGATTTTTATGCTCATCCCAAGTTTTTGAAATGTTTTTCATAGGTCAAGGGAAAGGTACATGATGTGATGATAGTGTCAAGGAAGTGTGAAGAAAGAATACTTGTTTTATTTTATAAGTGTTTCCGTTGATGAGAAAAATGAATACTATATTTATTTAACCACCTTGTTTAAAAGTGGAATGTAATGCATGATTTATGATCTAATTCTCTAAAACTCTAAACCTAAAAAGATTCTCAATGTGTATTTTTGAAATATCTCAAGATTAAGTAATGTTTAAGGCTGTGACCTTATATTTAATGTATAAAACAATTTATTAAGTAGAAATTTTTTTTATGATTCCACCCATAACAAAATAATATGTCATGAATATGAGTTCCACATGAAACAATAAATCCTACATCAAGTGTAAACATGTTAAAATCCCCGGAGAAAAAAATGTGCTATATAAAATTTACAAAGATCATAAGAAATATTAATCTTGTAGATAACCAATATGAGAAGGGAATATTTCATAATTTATGTAAAATGGAAAAACAATAAATAATGAAAAGTTATAGTCCATAAATGGATAAATAATGGCGGAGAAAAAAATACAGGAATAAATTATCAAAAAATAATGAATTTGAAAATGTTTTCCATGTAAACAACATAGGATTTGAATTAAAGTGAAAATTGTATGGGAACAACAAAGGAAATTATATCCTCACAAAAATGAGGGAAATTGTTTTTATTGAAAAATGAATTGGGAACATAAAATGTAATAAGAATATGAATATCTAGAGAGTGATAAAAAAAATTAACTTATGTAGAAGAAAGAGAGCGGCGAGAGTCCACTTATCAACAACTCTTGTTTTTAATTATAAATCAGTAAATGAGGTTTTGGGAAAAAATAACTAAATAATAATGGGAAACTAGTTAGGTTTATAGTTTATACATTTTAGATATTTCCTAGGAAATGAGACAGGTGATAGGGAAACAATTTATGGAAGGAAGGAAGTTTTGAATGAAAACCCTATATATCAAGCCCTTATTATCTTGGTATAATCTTCTTAACTCATTGATATTTAAGTTACATTTACAAATTAAATTATTTTGAACTATTTTCCTGCTTATTTCATCTCTAATATTCCTTTGATTTTATCTTTTATTAAATTTAAAAATTAACAGTATTCACATCAACATTTATGAGGTGCTTCAATTACTAATTTCAAATTTACTTTTGAGTAATTGTAATAATAAATAATCACCGTACAATGGTTTTATAGTCTCTAAATGTTTAATGGTATATTTTTATGTCATTCCAGAGGGAATGTATCTGAATTGTAATATAAATTTTTTAAAATTTATCAAAATAAAAGTGAATTTATTTATAAGATTCTTTGATATGGTTAAAATGACTATGATTATTTCATTTTAATATCATTTCTTTCCATTAAATTTTTTCATTCAAGACTCCTACAAATTAAATTAATTTATTTTAAATATTATATTTATTAGTGCAACCATTTTTTATGAATATTTATGAAAGGAATAAGTGAAAATAAAACATCATTCTTCCCATAGATATTATATACCTACCATGGGTGAAAAATGTTTTTAGGAGAGATAAAAATAAGGGATAAAATTTATTTTTTTCCCTAAATAAAGATTTGTATAAATGTTCTAGAGTTTAAAATTAACTTTAATTATTAGTTATTTTATTGAATGTTTAAGATTTTAATTGAAATAACAATATATGGTATTTGACAACCTTACCATTCTCTCTTGGATGCCGATATTGGACTAAGTTTATATTATTAGAGGTGAGGGAGGAATTTTTTAGATTGGGGACTTAAGAATGTGTCTTGGATTTTTTAGAGTGGGATTTTGGAATATATATTTATATGAAATAAATTTTTACCTTAGGTGAATTGATTGGAGGAGAGTGGTTAGAGAGATAAGTGGATGGATACTTTTGAATAAAGTGTTTAAGAATTCATTATTAAAGATCAAGACAATGAATTTGGTTGAATCATATAATTATTAATTTTTTTAATATATAAAAAAATATTATTGAAAATTAAATTTACTAAAAAAATGAACAGAATCATTGAAATATTTTATTAAATATAATGATTCCAGAATAGTTTTCTATTCAAATAAATTATAACTGGTGATTTTAAAATTGATTTATCGGTTTTCAAATTATTTTTATCAATAATAAATATATTATCTTACTCATTAAGAAAATTTTATTATAATTTTTTATATTATTATGTCAGTTTTAGATCATAATGATTGTATTAAATATATTGTATGTGTTAAAATATTATTTTTTAATATTCACATAAAATTCAAATTTTTTTAAAAAATTTATAAATCCACCCATAGCCGATTTCGATGCACTAATTTAAAAAATATTATATAAATTTAAAAAATTCCTATTTTTCTTAAGAAAAATATATATTTTCCAAAAGTAATTATTATAATAGTTTTGGTATGGTGAACAGTATTCATAAAGGCTCTATTACCATATTCATGTCATTATTTTTTTCTTTTGTCACATCATCAAAATATGATATACCATTTCATGATAATATTCTACTCAAATTGATATAAAACTTTTAATATGTGTAATGATGTTAAATAAAATAGTATGCATGAAAATAATACAAAATTTTGTATTATAGATTTCATAAAAGCATCAATATTTCTATTTTTCATAAAATATAACTTTGAAACATGACTTTTAAATAACTTTCTATTATTATTCAATATAATATAAATAGTGGAATTATATAGACACAATATTATTTTTATAATACATATAAATATGATGAATAAAAGGAACACTATTATCCCATCTTGATGAGTGATAAATAAATTATTATTATTCCAATAATTTTCATTATTTCAAATTATTTTGTAATTATATATTTCTATATAATTATAAAATTTATAATGATAAATAAATAATCCAAAGATGTAAAAAATTGATTCATCTATCAATTATATAACAATAAAGAATATATAAAGAACAAAAATCTAAGAAATATAATACATAGATACCAAAATATTATAAAACTAAAATAAATCATGATATATATTTATTATAATATTATATATATTATGATTCTTATATGTACATTATTTATTAATTATTATTAAAGGTATAATTTTATTTATTTTATATACTGATATTCAATGAACATATACATAAAATATTTATTTGAGATTTGTAAAATTATTCTATTTAAGGGGGACAATAAAGAAATGATAATTTTTAGGTACTATTATTCGTAGGTTCAATAGTAATAATCATTGTCTTGATAATTATGAATGATTATGATATATGAAATATATATCTCATAGCTTTGATATTTATTCGATATGAAAACCGTGTATATTTTATCTAAAATTTACTTTTATATAATAATTAAATTAAATTTACCTTATTATTTTCTTTTATTAAACTATGAAATCATCTACAATATATTTATTTTTTTTAAAAATAAAAATAAAATGAATATTATCCTAACATAAAAAAATGATAAATGAAAAAATGAAAAGAATTTCTATATTTTAAAAAATATAGATAATTATATCCTTTTTAAAACCTGAAAATTCAAAAATAAGATCATTTTACTAGATAGTTTATTAGAAAAATAAAACATATTTTATCTTTCTATAAATTAAATATTGAGTTTTTGATTTATTACTTGAGACAAATAGTTTATCTGAATGCCTGCGTTACATACATTGCCGAGTTTTACCAACAATAAGATACTATTATTATAATTTTTTAATATGAGAACTATTTCATAGCTATTGGAATAGGGTGTAAGATAAAGATTAATTAAATTATTAAAATATATAGTTTTTAGTTTCTATATGAATTAATTTATTATAAATAATTTAGTAACCATCTAAAAAATAGAAATGTTTTTTGAATAATTGTTTTTTTCTAAATGATAGTTTACTCAAGATTTTCACACATAATTTAAAATTAATTTATACCAATTTTAAAATAATAAAAAAAATTAATTTTTGAAATTGGTATATCGATATTTTATTTAGGTTAATTTTATTCACTTTTCTGAAAAGATTCTTATATTTGATGAAGATTTAAAAATAATGATTTTTAATTGAAAGCTGTCTTTTCATTTAAATAAATTATAATATTAAATTGTATTTAAATTTATTTGAAATTAATAATAGATAACTTATATATATTATATAATAAAATTTATGTTATTTCAATCATTTTCCAAATTAATTTTTATTTGAAAACGTTTTAATCTTTTCAACATTTTCCCTTTAAAAAGTAGCTTTTGCAACTCATCTGTGGTATTTAATTTAAATTAAAAATATAAAATACTATTAATTGAATTATAAAGAATGGATTCCATATTTTAAATAGAAAAAATGATTAATTTCTTATAAAATAGACTTAATTTTTGAAATAAAATTAAAACTGAATGCAGTAAAATTATTTACCATAGTTATGGTAAAAATAGGTTATCATTGGATAAACTAAAATGATTAGGGTAAAAGTGACATATTTAATTGTGTAAGAAATACTTTGTGAACATATATATGGCATTAAACCTATATGGTTTTATAATAGTCCATTTTTTACCCTTGTAACGTATGAAAAATGTGGCATCACTTAATTCTTTTTAAAAATAAAAAGTGTGTCCTCTCCCCCACTTCTAAAAGGAAACCCCTCAAATTTATTTTTCAAACATTTACACAATTTTTTTGGTTCCAATAAATTCCAAAATAATTTCATAACAATCCTCACATTGACCAAGAATCCTTAATTTTGGATGAAATCCAACTTTGGAAGGCCTCATACAAAGCTAAGTAGTACACCTAAAGAAGATGTAATGTTCTTCAACGAGCATCTTTATTTAATTTATTTCTAAACCTCCTTAAATTATTATTAATTCATGATGATATAATAGCCTCAGTATCATCTTTATATTTAGTTTTTTTCATAAAATTTTTTTGACATAAAATAATCACTACTTTAATAAGATGGGCTATTAAATCATTGTTCAGCTGTATGACATACAACTACATAGCGAATTGAAGTCATTTGTTATTACTTTATCACCTCTCATAGTATGGTATGATATTTTATCTAAATAATATAAATATATATATTATTTGTAACATAATTATTTCTATATAGTTATTATATCATATATTCTTTTGTTACTTCCCATTCAGTAGGGGATATGATAACATCGCTTTTATGTACGGTGCACTACCGCCTCATTAAGCATTTAAATTCATCTTTCACTAATGCATTATATCAAATGACAGAGTTTAAAATTTATGATATATTCTATATTATTTGATATGGTATCTCTGAACATAAATAACTATTAAATGAAGTTTCAAGAATGATTAAATGTATCATATTCAATGGTTTAAATAATTCATATTTAAAAAGGATATTATGAATCTCTTTGAATGATTTGTATTAAAATATCCTCTATTTATTATGATGTATTTCTAGAGCAGTTTGCACCTAATTTTTGACTGAAATTGATAAACAATGACATCTTCAACTTTTGAATATTCTTATATTCATTGAGAATAATGAGTTATGGGATTTTAAATAACAATTTATCATTTAATATAGAGATAAATTTTGGAGACATACATGTTTTGATGTAGTTTTTCAACTAGTAGATATTTTTGTCACTACTATTGTTTCTTTTTGTAAAATATTATTCTTTATTTTTGAAAAGATTTGGTCAGAGTTAAAAATTAGTGACATACGCGATTATTAAGCTTCATTTCATTTTCATTATCATGGGATAAAATAAGAATTCATATAAATGAAGATTATTTTTATGGAACAGTGTATTATTGAAGATAAATTAAAACTTTTACTAACTAGAGAAATTGTAAGTATAATATATTTTCTCAATGTAATCAATATCAATTGATTTAATTGGAGTATCTGTTACTAAAATTAATTAATGGTGATTAAGGAGTATCTTCTTGTAGAAATACGATATGGATTTATGGTTCCCTATAAAAGAACCATACGGATTTGTAAAAATATTTTTGTAAAAGTACCAACATCCTGTAACTAGTTTTATATTTCCCTGATAAAATAATTTTATAATGAAAATTACAAAACACAAGGCTAGATTTTTTTGGAGTGGGTTAGGGATCTTTCTATCCTAAACAAGTATACACAATCATGTTATTATATTTTATTATTTAAACTATATAGCCATCTTTATGAATGAAGAAAATAATCAATGCATATAAAGAGGGTTTTTTCAAATTTTATAAATTTTTTAAAGAGCATAATTAACCACACTTATGACTTTTCCCGATTGATTCCGACAATATTATTGGTATAAGTGGTTGGTGTTAATTTTATATATTTATATTGTTGGGAATCATAGAAAATTGTTCTATTACTATCTATTACTACAATTTAATACTAGAATATATACTTTTGTTCTAAAATCTTTTCGGAAATTTGTTTTTCTCTTGTTGAAACTATAATGTGCATTAAATTTTTGGGATCTTGTTCAATATAAAAGGAATAATTTGGCTCTAACAAGTTATGTATAAGTATTAAACTAATATAAAATCCCTAAATGTATGATCTTATATAAGTTATGTTGTTGATATGTGATCCTTATTTTTAAGTTGATAATTATGTATACTAAAAAGAAAATATAAATATTTATTTGGAAAATCCTAGAATATGAGTTTATATAATAGTTTTAAATCCTAATGATGTTTCTATGGAATATTTACAAAATTCTCTTGATTATTAAGATATAGATTATGATCTTAATAAAAAATCAATGAATTTTATTATTTTTGGTTTAGGGACATGGGAGATTAGACGAGTTTCTGATTTTGTTACTGCATATAAGATGTGGAAGAATGTTTCTATTTCCTATTATGGAACTGGTAATATTTGAAAACTAATATACAATAATACATTGTGGATATTTGATATTTTTATAATACATGATTAAGAGAACATCAATCAACCTAATGGGAGATTGAATGAATATTTCAGAAAATTTTCTTCCTTAGGAACTCCAATACATATAACATATCAAGCTTTAAATGTTATTAAAGTTTTAAATTCAATGTGTAATTGAATAAATGATATAATAATTAAATCTTCTCTAGTAACATAATAATATATAAAAGAAATAATTGGAAAATCAATGATGTATGCCATTGAGATGGTGGCCAAAACTAAAAATGACATCAAATATGAAGTAGATTCCCTAAAAATAAATTGGATTAAACATCTTATTCAATTTATCTAGATTATTGTAATTATTTATTAAATTTTCTAAAAGGTTAGGTAAACTATACAATTAAATAATAAAAGGGATTAAATAATACATATTCTATAACTGAAAATATAAGTCACACAATGTCTAACCGTCCTTTACTCAATGATTAAAATAAAGAAGAATACAAAAAAAATTAAATAAAATTATGATGGATACATGGAGTTATTATTCTAGTTGAAATTATAAATATACAATAAACAATGAGGATGAGAATACAAATTATATGGAATGTCTTATGACTCACAATAATGAAGTCCTATTTTCTTAATCTCTAAAATTTAATTCTGAAAAAATATAAATGAAATAAATAAGAATTTTATTATTCTTAACGATATATTTCACTCCCTAATGAAATATAATAATAATGATCAAAAATATTATAATTCTATTTTATTTTATATATAATGTTTTTCTTAAAAAATTTCTACTTTGAAATATAGTTCTTCTAAAATAACGTGTGATTTGCATGAAACTAAAATTAATGAATTGTCAGAAGATGATTATAGTTTAAAAAAAGGCTCTTGTATTGACATCAAAAGAGAAATTAATTTAAACCAAAAAAATGTTATAAATAAAACTCATAAAAGAATACATGGAATAATTAGTAATATTGAAAGGCCAGAATTATATAATTTTTTGGTTCCTATTTAAAATAGTACATGAATGTTGCCTTCTAAATTCTTTTATTATTGTATTAATGTAAAATTTGAAAATCATTGTCTCTTTAGAAAAAATATTTTTTCCACATTAAACATGATTGTTATTAAAAATATTTATCAAATTTTAATTGTAGAATCTATACTCAAAATAAAGGAATTAGGTTCACTAAAACATTAATTACTATCACTGATGCTGCCAAAATCATATGTATAGAAAAATGAACGTGTATTTTATATTTTATAAGAATACACTACTAAACCACATTAGTAAATAATTTTGTGGTTTTCTGAAATTTATATGGACATTTATATTCATTAAAAATAGTGATCAAATTTGAAGTAGTTCATTAATAGAAAATTCATTGAGCATTCAAAAATAAATCATGAATTATTTCAATATCATCATTATATATATGTTTTAACATTATTAAATTTTTTATTCATGGGGAGAGAGATATTATATGAATAATTGTTAAATATGTTATCACTTTTTGTAATAATAAATTAAATACTAAATTATATTTGAATATAGAATTATATTACTAACATTCTAAAATAGTAAAATTTCAAAAAATATTATTTTATATAATTTTCTCATAAAAAACTATTTAGAAAATATAGTAATCATTTTAATTAAAAAAATTAATTTATGAAAAACTATTAGTTTTTTATATTCTAAAATTGAATTGAATTTATATTTCATGTTCATAAAAAATTATTCATTTTACGTAACATCTCCTTTCAGAATTGTTTTCATTTTAAAAAAATTCTATTCAAAATTTAATATCTAAATGGAATAATCTGTATTTTTTGCTCGAAAATATAATGCATTGTCTCTTAATATTCTCAATGAATTGTATCATCTTATCTTTAGAACATTATAATATTCTACATGGAACCCCTTAATTTTTCCCTTATTCTTCAAAATATAAATTTCAGGGACTTTTGAACAATCCTTTCTGAGAAAAGTTATGTGTGGAGAACTTCACGTTCAGATTAAAATATTTCTCAAATGAAAATGAAAGCTAATCCTTATTTTAATCAACATGTAAAATAGCCAATATCTTATTTTGATGAATAATTTTATAATAAAAATGGAATAAGTCATGGTAGCTCATGGTTTTTAATAACCATAATTTTAATCATCTCAAATGTTTTTAGGTGGAAGATCATTCGATGGTATTTATTTAATGGTAATTAAATTAAATTAGGACATAATGATGTTGTATACTGATAAGAATGTGTATAATAACTCTCTTAAAGTAATGAAAAAATTATTTAATTTTTTCTTTTGGCACACTTCAAAGGGAGTATCATAATGTGAACTAATGTTCAATTTCTAAAAGAATTAATTGAGGAATTTAACGTGGAGATGATAATTCAAATGGTGTCACTTATAAGATATGTTTTTACTAACATGGATATTGATGAGTTAAAATCATTATTAGTTTAATTATTTTCATCTTCTTCATTGTATGAATGGTATAAAAATATTCAATGATGAATATAACATGTGTAAAGTGTCTTAGCTTATATATGTGATTTTTTTAAAATTTTAATATTCATATGATCGTTCTAATCCTTCTTAAAACTTTTAATTCCCATCATATATTTATTTTATTCTCATTGCATATTTGAGTTTATCATTTTATTTAAATATTTTTTGTTTATTTTTTAATACTATAAATTCATTCGTAATTTCTTTTTTGTTTCTAAATGGGGAAAATGTTTATGATAAATTTTTGAGAAATTTCTTATATATTCCATATAAATTTGAATCTTTTTTGGGGAGATATTATTGAATGTGGGATACATTGGTCTCATGTATATATTTTTAATGGGAATAAATTTGATTATAATATATTTTTATTTATATGTGTAAAAATTATTCTTTCAAAATTGTTTTAATTTGAATATTCATTATGGGATTTTTGATAATAAAAATGGTCGAGATTTTTTCGAATCTATTGATTAAAAAATTTCAATAATATCTTTTTCATTTCAATTCTCAAAACACCACACATTAATTTTACTATTAAATTTTTGATGAAGTTATTTTATGGAATATTACATTTCATAGAATATTTGAGTATATTCTATATGATTTTAAATTTGATTTATCTGTGGAAAGAAATCAGATTAAGTATTTAGGATTTTTTTGGAATGTAAATTCTCAAAAATATGCATACAATATGTTTTGAAGTGTAACATATGGTTTTACAACTCAACATTTGGAGTAACACCTATGGATCATGAAAACGATGTTATTGGTAAATTATGGATTAATAAGTATACATTTGGAAGAAACTCTATATTTAAGGAAAAATTTATGGTACATCTACCAAACACATATAATCAACTGTACTTGTGGAGTTTGTCACTATAAAACGAAACCCTAGGTTTTCCGTGGTGAATGCTGGATTTTTAAATTTAAGATATATTATGTTTTTTATTAAATGATCTCATCAAAAATAAATATATATTTAATGTAATTTTACAACTAATTTAATGGCTCATTTTCAATGGATTAAATTGTTCTAAATTCAAAGGAATGTTCTGAATCTATTTGATTTATTTGAATTCAAATATCCTGAACTTATTATCTAGTATGTATGTATCTATTTTAACCTAAATATATTCAAATGAAAAGATAAATGTAGAGATAATTATATTACAAATATACAAATATTCATAAAAAATAAATAGTTGAGTACCAGTAAAAAACAACTTGTAATTGTATTCAAACTAAATTATAGATAAACAAATGTTTTGATCTATTTGATCGAATCACATCTTTTATAGTCAGTGCTTCACTATTATCTTATTAAATCTTATTCTGTGTGTCTAGAAAATATTTTTTCAAAGATAAAATTTAGAGACCTATATTATTACTCATCTTCCCATGCATAAATGATGATTATTTTTTACTAGTATGCATTATTGATGATAAAATACAACTTCCTGTTATTACTCAAACTATAAGAGTTCTGTGTTTTCTCAAACAAATCAATCTATATTGATTTCATTGTAGTATCTGCTATATAGACCCAATCATAGAGGTGAATGAGTCTAATCTTCTCAAACTAAGATGTGGATTTACATTTCCATGAAAATGAAACATAAGTCTTCGTATAATGTTTATTCTAAAGGTATCAACTACCTATTCTCAGTTATAGAAGTCATCAGAAAAATTAAATTCTAGAGGGATGAAAGTCAATAGATGTTTATTTATACTACATACTCATCTTATAGAGGTATGGAATTAATCACTATATATCCATAGAGTTGTTTAAATTTTTTAATTTTTATTAAGGATTATTATTCAACCTCTCTTGTGAATTCATCCTAATTATTCTAGGATATTAATATGAAGATATAAAAGGAAAATATATGGTATTATAAATATAAATATGTCTATGGTAGATGTTAATGACATGTTTAATTTTTTTCTTCATTTTATTTTGTTACTTTTATACAAATCCATATCCATATGCTCTCAAAATAGTACAATGCATGGTTCACTATTCAAATTAGATTTCATTGAAGAACAAAAACATCCCTCATATTATTTATTAGACATTGCCATAATAAAATATAGGTGTATTATTCAATAGGAATCATGATAGATTGAGGTAGAAAATGTTGAAAATTTCAATTTTGAGTGAAGGAACATACAATAATGGTAAAAGGGTGGAAGCTTGATTCAAAATTTTATGTCATAAAAATGATTTTTAAAATGGTACATAGCCAATACAGAACATCAGATCAATTATATATTAAAATAAATAAAAATTAAAAAGAAACAGTATATCATATTTAAATATAAATGTTGAATGAATTTCAAAAATAAAATAAATCAAAATAAATTTACATAATTATTATAAAACATTAAAATAGTAATAAATTAATATGTAATAAAAAATGAAATAAAAAAGAAAGAAAATAAACGTATTTAAATTAAATAACTACATGTCACACTTAATAAAATCAAAATATTCTCCTAGAAAGATAATAAAAATTATTTTTTAACTTGATCATAGTAGAGATAAACTAAAGAGTAATATAACATTTTTGAGTATGATTTCATTGTAAATGATGACAAATATATATAACCTTTATCTTTGAATGAATTATCAAATTCATTGAAATGATGATAGAATTAGTGTTATCACATTTGATTGATAAATGATTAAAATTTAATACAAGATCTATTAAGGCTAGTTTCAACCACAACACTTGTGAACAACAACAACTAGAATCAATATATTCTTCGTAAGATGTAGATAAATTATAATATTATTTTTTTCATATAAGAAAATGATACTAGGGATTCACATAGAAATGGATGGTTCGTGAGGTCTTATTTGTGTATAGTATACAACCACCGACATCAAAATTAGAATAATAAATCTAATTAAAAGTAGAAGTTTTTTGAAACATCAAGGAAAGAGAATTTGTTCCTATTAAATACCATAAATTTATTTTGGTAACATTTAAATAAGATTCAATAGATTTAGCTTAGAATATTTAATTTAATAATACCATAAACATAATTCCAAGACCATTATAATTCATATACAATATAATCTCAATTATTCCTATTTATATCTTGTTGTTAACAGGTTTCCCAGTATTAACCAAAGCATGAATTTATCAAAACTCATAGAATATTCATTTTATATACTTATTTTGAGTCCAACAATTTTAATCATGTCAATTATGTATTTAAATTGATAAAAAAAATTCCAAAATAATAATTGATAAAATTTAAAAACTAGAAAATAATTTAACTCATCCATTAATCTCATATAAAATTATTATTATTTTTGTTTTTTGAAATCTCATTAGAATTTTTTTTCATAGATAAAAAATTCACATCATCAATACATATAGAGAACTAAAAAAATATCTAAATATTATGTTATATTATAAAATTATTAGGATCTTCCAGTCCTACTAAAAATACATTTCATAAAAGAAATGTTCTTAATTGTTCATTAAAAGCACTAGGTTCTTATTTATGGTAATTAAAATATTTTTTATGTTGGAAAATCAAATTAGATAGTAGTGGATTTTCATAATGATGATTTTGTTAGAAAAAGTACTTACACCCTTAGAAAACCATTTTAAAGTTATATTTTTACCCATAAGATATAATGATGAATTCATATTTGATTCATAGGACGGAATAATCCTATCCACTTCCAATATAGCTATAGGTGAAAATTAATCTTCTTAGTCTATAACCTCCTCATGGATATACCCTTTAGCTTAAAATATATCATTATTTATAGTTATAACACCAATATAATCTTGTTTAATCCAGGAATCCCATTTTTAAAATAGTCAGATAGAGTGAGATGTTAATAACTATTTCCCATAAACTTTTCCTTTTAAAATGTTTTCATTTTTATTGCATTGATAAAACCAATATATTTTCAATAGAGGGGTTTTTTATTGTTTTAGGTGCTAATTGAAACAGAATGGTAGAAAATTATACAAATTGTCTTATAGTCCTTCAACTCATAATTCATTCCTTTAAACATCCTAGAACCATTTTTATGGTGTGGCCATTAAGAATACTAATATGTCTAGGAACTAAACATTCTGGTTCACTAGTATCTATCTAACAAGATTTTGTGTCTCCAAAATCATGTTCTAAAAAATATTAAATTTTATTATAGATCATTGGTTCTAGTCTCATGATTTATAATGAATGTATTAACTCTTCAACTCAAGTAAATTACTGGTCAAAAGGATATATTTTATTCAATTTCTCATGAGTTCATTATTCAAAAAATAGCATTTTTGTGAAAGCTTCATATCCCTTGGAAGGAGAAGAATAGGAAAGGGAGAAACATTCATTGTCATTTAGATCAAATTTACCATGTGTATCCATGGGGATAAAAATGTAAAATTTTCATCAAAATAGATTGATGTATCCAAATTTAGGATTTATATTATTTTATTGATCATAGGGTGTTTTCTTATAAAAAATGTCTAATTAGATCTTTGTTTATGACAGAACATTATTTATTTACATATTTGTCCAAAAAATTAATAGGAAAGTTAGATTAAAAGAACATTCTTCTAGAAAATTCAGGTGAGGTCCAATTCATACTTCCAACCACACCATTCTGTTACTGTGTACTTGGGGTAGAAAATGTATGCTTAATTCTATTTTTTTAACATTATTAATTGGACTTATGGTTATAAAATTCTCCCCCATGATAAAATATTAATAAAATAATATTTTATTTTTTAACATTTTGAATTTTTTTTAAAAAGAACATTATTTAATATTAATAATAAAAAATAAAACCCAAATTAGTATAAAAAAATAATCAAATAAGACATAAACAAAATATTTTCCTCTTAGACATGAAATTATAGATCGATGGAGGAAATCCATATGAATAAGGTCTTGTAGTATTAAATCAGAATCCACCTAAATATGTTTTATTGAGGAATTTTGCTTCTTTCCATTTTGGAATTCATTGTATATATTTTTTTATTCAATTTATGTTGAGGTAAATCTAAAACTAAATTTATTTTGTAAAATATTATAAATTAATAAAACAATATTATCCTTTTATTCTATTCCAAATTGATCATTGATTTTATGTATCATTTAAAATATTATCTTTTACTACTCAATGAATTAAGATATATGGTATATACAATTTTAATTCAAGGATCCAAAAAATAATAGAAATTTATCTATGAAAATACAACATATTTTTTTGAATTATAAAGAAAATTAACATCATCACAAAGATGAAAATTACTTCTTATATTGTTTCTCAACCCTTATAAGCATGAAACGTTTTTGAGGGGGATTGAGCATAGATTTACAACAAATGAAACACCCATAATTATTACATTGGGTTTTTAACAAAAGATATATATCATCCCTTTATTTTTGTTACGTAGTGGAAGTTAGTGAAATCCCCACTCATAGGTCTTGAGCATCCTTTTTCCATATACAAATTTACACTGTCGAACTGAGACATTTTAACCAAAAAATAAAAATCAAATAAGAAATTTTCATGATCCCCATATTCTCTTGTGTAAAAGAATTTTATAAACTAAATATATGGGAACCCAAATCATGTTTTTGTACAAAAATATCCTGCCACAAAATTTTGAAATAATTTTAAATGAAAATATACTTTTACATAAAAAATAGATTATATCTTAATCTCTGATTGTTTTCATTGTTCATTAATAATTAAAAATTGAAACAAGTTATATTTTGAATATTTTTCCTCCTATAAATAGAGATTTTTTTTATAATTATTGTGATTCATATATTGGATTAATATTCCAAATATAACTGTGTAGGATTTATTTTTTTTCCAAGAGTTATATTTAAAACATTTAACATTTTTTGAAGACACTCATTGAATATTTAATTTCCTGATCTTATTTTTGGTTTCTTATACTTTTTTATCATGTTTAAGAAACGAAAAAATAGTATTTTATGTCTTATTTTTATAATCTAAAATTTTCAACTTATATCCACTTATACATTAGTAATAAAAATTTACGAATTTTTTTGGGCATTGTTTTTCATTATAGTGTTATCATGAATTTTTTTGGAATTCTATAACATACATTTATTTATTTATAAGATAAATATTTTTACTTTCTAATTATGATTTATGCTTAAAATAATAATAATTTGGTACGTCATGTGAGTGTTCCATGAAGCACATATTTTCCTTTAGATGGGAAATGTTATCTTTTTAATTGAAATATGTATCTTCACTGGAATATTTAGAAGCAATACATAAAACATTCATGGATTTCTTCTCACATCCAAACGAATTGAAATATTATTTTTCAGATTTCTTATTGTATCTCACTTGAGGGAAATATATAATGATTTTCCCAATCATAATAAATTACTAACATCATAATTATTCATAATTTTCATCATTCATCATGTGCATATTGTAGGGTTTTATAATAACACTTGTTGTTACAAAATGCTTTCAAAATTTCAAAAAAATGTTCATGATAACTTTCTCATGTACAATTATTTTATCTATATTTATCCAATTACCCAACCACTTATATTTCATTACATTTCTATTAAGTTTTTTAGGTTGAACCATGTATAGAATTATTATCTTCTTATGTAATCCTTCATCTTCATCCGTAGCTTCTATATTAGCCTCACACATCATAACATTTCCAATTAGATCCTTTATTTTTAAATCATTGATAGTTTCCTGTTGCCTAATAGAAGATGAAATTCCACCCCATCTAGGTGGTATAATATTAGGGATTTTTAGTTCGTTATTTGGTTCAACAATTTTTTTTCCTAATGTTTCATGACCTGACCCTATCTATGTATCATGATGAAACTTACAAAAGCCCATATACATTGGAAAGGTGGTGGTGATAATCACCCAAAGGCATATCATAAATATGAGGGCCTCAACTACTGTTATTGTATGCACACATCATACTACATCAATGAAGAAGTGTAGAAGAATAATAACAAAACAATTCACTAGAAAGATTGTATATCATGCATTTAAAATCTCTAGGGTGTATAAGAGTATGATAGTTGAAATTGAATGGTATTCGGGAAAAATACACACATGACTATGAAATATGTCACAAACTGAAGAAAAATTTAATGTAACTAATACGTGAGCCAAAATCTTGATCTCGACAAAATTAAAACTTTATGTGGTCCAAAGAACCCAGTATCTCTAAGATCATCTGATGTTTCCATCGAATTATCCATTCCAAACATAACACACCTCACTGGAAGGAAAGGCCAATATATGGGTGAGTGTATACATAGCTAGTAGGACACCCCAAAATCCTAAGGGGGGAGTAGAAAGAGAAACAATAGATAAAGAAATAAAATAGATAGTAAAAAGGATTTTGAAATAATCTCAAACCAAACCAAGAGATTATGAGTAACCATGTCTAATCACTAGGGGATCAATATAGTGTGTAGATGGATTACATATCTAGTATTTTACAGCCATAGTAGGAGAATAACCACATGCAACCCCAATGAGATAAACATGGAATGAATGTTGCATACCACACATGTCATTTCAACCCATGATAAGAGATTAACAGAAACCAACATCATGTATAAAATTGTAAATGTATATAAGATGAAAACCCTGAATGAGAGATAAAGGGGTCTTTATCTCATATCCCCACCAAGGAATGATTATCCAATAGTTATAAAAGACCATCAACATTGACCATCATCCCACATGTCTTCCCAAATGTAGTTGTGTATAGTCCCACACCTCACCATAGTGCCACACAATTAATGGGGAATAATATCCAAGTCGAGGGCTCAAACCAAAGTGTGATAGGGGGTTCCACTCTGTCGGTATCCATAGAGGACCCACTCCCTGATACATCCTAGGTGTTATTGTTTTATGGTCAAGGACCCACACCAAATTTGATAGAGGCATTCCGCTCGGTACATAGAGGTTTAGCAGCCAAGAGGACGAGGGGTTCCACACTATAGGTCGATGAACCACACCCTCATAAAACAAGGGGGACATTTTATATTGTCCTAAGTACCCAGGGCCTATCCTATTGGGATGTTCCACCTGATTTATAGAGGCCCCACACCCATTTTAATAGGGGGCTCAACTCTATTAGTCATGGGTACATGCCCTGGGTGACAGGGGGTTCTACTATAATGTTTTGAGGACCTAAAACTTTTCTAATAGGGGTTCCACAAAATAGATAGGGGACCCACTCAAATCCTTAATGGCGGTTCCACATTATATTTCACTGGTGATCCTCTTTCTGATCACTAATGTCATTAGGTGTGACTTATTATGCATCACACCTTGAAAATGTGGTAAAATATCCTAAAAGAAAAAAAACATAGGGAAAAATAACGTTCTACATGAAAAAAACTAAGGATATGTTACAAGTTGTCCAAAATTTGAGTCCAAATGAAGTACATATGAGAGTTGTAATTTTCATCAAAATGACCCAAGGAGTACAAGAATGTGAGGGGTCCCACATGGCATGTGGTACCACTCTATCACCTAGATGTCTCCCTAGTGGTATATGGATCTATACCCATGTTTGAATACATGGCATGTAGTGGGTATACATGGTGTGTCTGAGCCACTCGGGGTCGATGTCCATGCACCTTGGTCATGCCCGTGTATCTATATCGTGTCTGTGTAACATAGTACAAGGAATGCCTTGCTATGATCATGACATTGAGCTCCCCAAGTACATACCGAGTATTCCAATAAAATTTTTCATGGTGTGTGGGGGCCTCACAAGGTTTTGGACACTTATAATTCACTGAAACCCTTGATTCCACATCATGGGAATGACATGGCATGTGTTCATCGAGCTACATGAAAAGTAGAAATTCTTTTTTAGAAATATCATATCTCTTAAATATGTGTTTTATTTTTTGTGTCCAACAATAAATATGGCTTCTTATTCAACCAATATTTATAGATCTAGTCACAGTTGGCCATTTTCATCCATCTGAAGGGAAAAAAATGGCATCCACTCACAACAATGGTCCATCATCAAACCCACATGCCTCAAGTTCTTAATGCTTTGATGATTTGAATATATATCTTCTAAATGATCAAACACAGCCCAAAATCATTCTAATTGCATCACATGCATTTCGATAAAACCCTTATAGGTGAATCTGTCATGAATCTAGGAGTCTGATTTGTCTCGATACCACTTGAAAATGTCAAACTTTGACCACAGGGTCCATCCACAGGAGAAAATGATGTATAAATAATTAAAGGCACCAATAAAATGTTTAATTAATTTTTGGAATCAATTCATGGACAAATACAACGAATAAAGATATTTGTAGTCAAAAAATAGATTAATAAATTATTTAATCGATACATATAACCATGTTGAGGTTCAAATTAATGTTAATAGATGATAAAAGGGATGATTCATTTAAATATATTTACCAAAAATTTTATAAATCCACAAATATAAGAGTCCAACCTGGGGATTGGATCTTTCTTCATTGAAGAACACACCCACTATTTAATAAACAAAGTGATTTTTTTTACTAACACTTGATCTCTTCTGATCCAAATATTCATAGTCACTAGAAATCGATTGACCAACAGATGGAGGAAGAATGCTCTAGGATTATCCAAAGTTTAATATGGATAAAGGTGTTCGATTCTCCATATCAGTGAATTTATATAAATTTAATTTAGGATAAATTATTACATTGATTTAATTTATTAACCCATTGATGACACCACCAATGGTCTTCATATTTTAACTCCCCACATCGAGTTAATCTTTGTTGAGCCTAGGAAAAAAATCATGTTTCAAACTAATCTATGGTATTATATTTCTGATCCAATATTCCATTTATGATTTATCACATTTTACTTCAGAAACTGCAGGCATTTAATATAAAATATATTTAATATTTTAATAAAACTAATTTCAGGGACATCGAGGCTCGTTATCATACATCATCTTAATTAAAATATCATAATATATTTTCATAAATATTTCATAGTATTGAAAGAGAAAAAATGGGTCTCTATATCATTTCCTCATACAATATCTTCATCTCATAAATGAATAACTAGATAATAAAATTGGGAGACTAATCACACAATTGGCCCTACCTCTTCCAGTAGATCTCCCAGATGGTTCCATTCATCCACAAAATGTGAAATAAGGAGAGGGTCTGTCTACTCAAGGTCCTCACCTATTGATCCTTGATTGACACCAGATGCTCCTCAAAGGATGATCCATCCTTTTTATCCATCTCTCTCTAGTCAACGATAAGCATGGTTTCATTCACATATGTCATCATTTGTGAAAAATTGAAGATGATATGCAGCTCCTACAACTATTGGTGTAGGGAGAGGTAGTAATTAACCACAGTGACAATCTGTAGCGTCTTGACTGGCCTAATCTAACTCATGGATAACTTTAATCCCTAGAAAAAACACTAAAATCCTTATTGTGTGGAAACTCAATAGAAAATATTTTCTCTCTAATCGAACTCCAAGGGCCTAAGAAGTCAGTTTTCATAATATTTATACCTACACCAGTCCATAATCATCTTCTCATAGATGACCTGGACCTTCTACATAATCATATGAACTATCTTTGGTGGTATAAGGGATTTATATCTAATATCTATCTAGAGAAAGGTTGTACAAAATTGTCTCCTGTATAGGGTCTCAAAAGGTTCCATAATGTTGTCAAATTGGTATATGTTGTTGTAACAAAACTCTACCATGATAAATTGATCCTCCCATCCATGGGTAATTTCTATCATAGAAGCCCTCAACAAATACTCCAACACTAGTATAGGGAATTCGGTCTTCTAATCAGTCTCGAGGTGAATTTTTTTACTCATCCTCATCTGGATTTTTAATTCTTCATGTAGGCCTACACACAATCATGACGTGAAATGAGCATCATGATCAGAGATAATCATCGATGGCTCCCCTTAAAGGAAAATAATCTCTCTAATGTATAATTGCCACAAAATATTAACAAATAATCTACTAATTGATGGAGTCTAATTTTGTTAACATCATTAATTGATAAAATATCACCTAGATGGAATCATGGCCCTTCCAAATTTTTAGAAGCCTTGTCACCAAATCCTTGGATATTCCATCCCACTTCCAATCTAGGATCTCAATGGGTTGTAACAAACTAACAAACACATGGTTATACGCCTTTACCTGATAACCATTGAGGCACCAAGATATTAAATTGAAAAAACTTTGTATCATTCTGGACCAAAAAAATTGACGATGAAGGTATCGGGGCGTATTCTCCACACAGGGATGCATTTATAGTAGAGATGTTTGGAACTATCGCATCACAACACCCCTTAGTGAGAATAGGTCCACTGTTCATCCATAGAAAAAGATTACACTATTCCATTCTTCAGAATATTTATTTTTTTAATGTCATGTTGATATATGGTCTTTCAAGACCACATAGTCCATATCCTCCAACTCAGACTCTATCACATTACAAAGAGTTGGAGTATTCAACACCAGCGACTGATGAAAAGATGTACCCTCCATCTCCCCTGGGGTAAGCTGCATTGAATACAACTGATTATATGTAATGACCCTAACCTCGGGAGCCCAAATTCGGTGGGTATTTTATTAAAATGGAATATCTATATGTTTCAAAATCACTAGGGACAGATCAGTTTAGTAATATTGAAGAATAAAATACACACATAGTTCCCTTATTACATTATTAATTAAACCTATAACATAAAAAGGATGAAAAACTACTTCCTTGACATTTATTCACCGAATCTATATTCATAAAATGGGGATGAAAAACAAATAAACATGTGAGATCAAATATTTATTAAGGTTTACATATAGTACAAACTGAAATTAATATTAAATGAACCATAATCAATAAGTCATAATTAATAGAGAAAGGTAAATATCTGAGCAGACATGGAATTTAATGAATAACTAGAGAATGTTATATGTCCATAGAATTTTCCATAATGAAAATACTCGGATATTAATAAATGAATAATGAATGTCGGAAATTGTTAATTAATTTAACTCATGTATCTGGTACATGAACCAATAATTTCAAGAGATTTGACAATATTTTTTTAGTCTGTGGGTTGAAACCCATCTCATACTAATTGGAAACAAAATCAAAGTGTTTTTTCCAACTGTTTTCTCTCATATGTTCATTCAATGCATTGAGGGAATATATAATACCTATATACACCCATCACAACAAGACCAAATCATTATTTATAAATAGATTTTATTTATCAACAACCCACATTTTAAAATTATCTATATTGAGTTGAGGATATAGATTTATTAATTTTTCCCAAGATAATAAAATAACATTCAGTGTAAACACCACATAAACAATTGTTATAAAAATCATTAAATAATTGAATCCATGGTATAATAAATATTGATATTTGTAGAAATATTCAATTAATAATGATCATAAATAAAGGGGTATTATATACACCATATGAAATAAAATATGTTCATAAAATCAAAAATAAGTCTCAATGAAATTAAACTGAGATGAAGTCCATTATAGAGAGCTTATCATTAATAAAATGAATATTATATATGTATTTTTTGTAAATAAAAATAATGTCAGTATAAATACAATATATCATACTAACATGAATTTTTTCACATAAAATTAGAATGACATAATCTATGAAATAGAAGTGTAACCCATTGAATGAAAATTGAATTATGCTATCCCTTACAACATTGTAATCAATCAGACCTTATTCCCCATAATATTAATGATTTTTAAATGAATCATTAAATGAAATGAATATAAATATTTTAATTATATGATATATAAGGTAAAGTATTTACATAACAAACAAAAAATAAGGAATGAATAAAAAATATATCACATAGAAGTAAAAGTGAGATGAGAAACCCTTACCATAAGACGAAAACCGTTATGAAAATATAATTAATGTCTAGAATAATCAAATTAGAAGCAATAATAAATTACTTAATGTCATATTAAACATATATTATATTTATTATAATTCATTTATTTTAAATTATGGGAATTTCATGAGTTATAATGTTTAATTTCTTTGTCCCTTATGTGTTCTGTTCATGGTTTCATGAGCAGTTTGTTTATATATAATTATGAGATTTCTAGTCAATGTAAGAGAAACTATAGAAGTTGAATTAAATGATATCAATATAATTTTAGAATGTTAAATGGTCCTATATTTAATTTATTTTTTATTATGGGCATGATTCAATTGATAAAATTATATTGATAAACATTTAGTTTATTTAGGTTTTGTTTTCGTCATCATGAAATTGTTTTGTTTTGTTATTTAATATTATATATATATAAGATACAGATCATAAAATTGTTCTAATTTACATATTATAACCTGACTGAGAAATAAAAATGGATTTATGACCAGCCTTGTTGGTGTAAAAGGAAAACAAAAACTCATATTTCATGAAGGTGGTGAACCTAAAGATCATAGACGACGTTCTCATTATTATAATAAAAGGAGAAGAGAAGAGATTTAATTATATATATTTCATTAAAAAATTAAATTAAATTATATATATGATACTTGATTTATTATTAAACTTTATATTGGGGAGGCGAGGAGAGTATAATAAAAGAAAATAAATTAAAAGAGAATAAAGTATAATTTTACCACTAGAATATTTTCTCATTGGGAACCTCTTTAAGTCTAGTGGAATTGGTATTTTGGTTAGAACAGAAGGTATTGGACATTGATATGATATTGGGGAAGGAAATTGGTCATAATTTATACAATTTTCAAGGCTTGGAATGTGTGAGAAGAAGTGGTGAAGAGTGGTATCTATAGGATAAGAGAGGGGTGTTTGTTGATTATTTTATTCATTACCTTATTAATTTAGCACAAGACTATACATTTTATTGAATATTGTGTGTATGATCATTAAAATGTTCAGGTTAGTAATAAATAATGTGTTCACAAATTTATAATGTCTCAAAAATTCTTGTATTTAACTTATATTGTTAAACACTAAAAATTACAGCATTACATTATTCAACTAAAATTAAAATATTTTCAAAAATTCCTAATATTTACCAAAAAAATTATTCAATGTGTATATTTAATAAATTTAATAAATTATATTAAAATTATTTTCTAAAAATGAGAATATATTTTTAATTAAAATCATCATTAGTCAATATATAATGATTTTAATATTATAACCAGTTTGTCGACACTTAGAAAAATTACTTATGTACTCATAGAATTATAATAAAATTATATTAAAACAAATTATTAATTTAAAAATCTATTTTATGAAAATATATTTTCCTTTAAATAATTATAATAAATATAAATTTGATAATAAATTTTTTGGTTTCACAAAAATACAAAACATTACTTTATAAATTTTAAAACATTTATTTACTTATTCAATGATATAAATGTACCATATTATTGTTTATGAGAAACATATATTTTATTTAAAATTTTATATGTGTGGTTATTATTATAATGGAAACATAACTTTTCCTAATGGTCAATATACCAACCCGAGTTTATGAAAGAAACACTATGTTCAATAGCATACATTATACGCTACATCGAGCTTAAACGAATCAATAAATATATTATATAAGTGTTGCCGTTATAACATATTTGTTTGTATGGAAAGAATGAAAAGTATGAATTCATTTATGAAAATATGGGTGTACACATTTTTACATAAAGATTCATTGGTCAGAAAATTGATTTGAAATTATAATAAAAACCAATTAAATATAAACGATGTGTTTTACGGAAAACAATTTAAATGAGAATAATTTTGTAAAAAAATAATAAAATCAAAATTTTTATATTTTAATAAAGAAATATATATTAAATATAATTTTTTTAATTCATCTTAAATATTTTAAAGACATGAAATAAGAAAAAATTCAATTTTTTAGATAAAAAAATATTTTTTAAAAAATGCATTTTTACAAGATTTTGATGGGAAACCCATTTTAAATATAATTATTGACAATTATAATTTTTATTTAGAAAAAAATTTAATATTTATAATAAGTAAGAAAAAAATTATTTTGGATAAATTTTGAGTATTTTTCTGAAAACATTCCTATTTTAATGAATAGTGAAAAATATTGTTCCTTAATTCTAAACATCTTTTTCATCCAATTTATTAACATTGTAATAAGATCAATTTTATAGGTTTTAAATTATATTTAGATTATGATTTTACAATTTAATCCAATTTTTGGCATTGTAATTAATTTCAAAATGAAATTACATATAACAACACTTTCATCTTTTGAATGTTTCACTTAATAAAAACGCGTTATTATTTTGTATGTGGAATTAATTTTAAATATAAGGTTCCAAATTTCGTGAATTTAATTTGTTAAAATGGATTCCATAAATGGAATCAGAATGTCAAAATTTATTTTTTATTTTCAATTACATTTTCATATATAATAAATTTACCATGGTAAAAAAATGTATACAAAAGTAAAATTAAACATTTGACAAGGGTTTAAATTATGGGGTTAAAATCATAACATACCTAAAAAATAATATAATTAAAGGGTTTTTGAGATATTTCTCGACCCTAAAAAACCTAAAAAACATTAATTTAATCAAAAGTCATGGATTTTTTCCACCTTTATATTGTTATATTTTAATAAAAAGTAATCAATCATTAAATCACTTAAACCCACCTCTCCTCAAGTTTAAATAACAATCGTAACCACCCCATATCATCCCAAAAATCGTTTTACCTACTAAAATGACATAATAAACATCTCATCACAAAAAAAACTCTATCCAAGTTTTTATGGCCTCACCAAAAGACCAAATCCACTATTCTCAGGGGTCTTTCAAGGACAGGATATCATGATGTAATTTTCTCAATGTACCTCTCTTAATTTTTATTCTTTTCCCACATTATCCTCACCTAATTAATTAATAAATTAATTTATACTAAATAATCCTATATATTATAGAGTTCTATTTTTTTATTGAATATATTATGTCCATTTAATTTCCCTCCTCCTTTTATTTAGTGAAATGAAATTGTTTTCCCTGTTATGTTAGTAAATCGCCTCAGAAAATAATGTTTTCATTCATTTTCAATTTCCGCCTTCATGGATTGTCAAAAAAAATTTATGGTCCCATAATATTTTAATGTTTATATTATAAAATATTTAATATTCATTAATTTTTATATTAAGCATATCATCATTCTCTCTATATTATGGTTATATGATAACTTCGTTTGGGGATGTTTGGGAAACCACCTCCTCAATGTGTTTTGATTCGTTAACACGTCATATTGATTGTGTTTAGGATTGTTTTAGTAAAAATATATGATATAAAAGAAATATTTATAATACATTAATTATATTATATATATTCATTTCATTTAGTTTAGTTTGTTTAATACAACAGGAAAAACGAAAATAGTGTTCATGCGTACGTGCATCCTACCATCTCCATGAATGGTGTTTCTAGTTTATATTAAAATATTATTATATGTAATTTTATAATGAATATATAATACATTTATGTCATGTTTTATATTATGTATATGATGGACTTAAGACCACATGGACTAGTGACATCATACCATAGTAATTTTTGACATAAGTACTGAATATCGATAAAACAACTGACATGGAATAAAATAAATAATTAATTATTATAACATTGAAATTATTTATATAAAAGGAATAATAATGATTAAAAGGATCTAAATAAAGTATTAAGTAATTTTTTTTAATTATTTAGGAAGAATAAGGAACATACATGTGGTAGCGAACTCAATTTTAGGGGCATCGTCTCAATCTTCTTTCATTGAGATATGTAAAGATAATAAGAACCTTTATTCTTTTATTAGGTGTATATTATACCACTATGAGATTTTTGATAAATTATTGTATCTATTATAATGTTAATTAATGCTTTGGTAAATTTTTTAATTCATGGAGATCAAGACGTAAATGTTCAAAGTGTTATGGGACAACTAGAATGCTTAAATATTAATATAGAAAATATATTCATCATGAGATTAAGTAAATTATTTATTTATATAGATAAAAAATGATTATATGAGTAATTTTATGTCTAAATTTTAATTATTTTGATAATTAAAATATTTATATGAACCATTTCACATTAAAAAATGACAAAAGGAATGTTTTTTAAACGTATGTAGTGACAACAACTTCTCTATATCCATAACTGTTATTTGATATTTGGAATCCTATATATGACATAATGTTTCAAAAAGTAAAAATCTAATATTCTCTTTCTAGGTATTTTATAATTGAAAATATTTTTAAAGTGTATTGAATCTTTTAATATCTTGAAATTTTTATTGTGATTGAAAATAAAATTGTATGCGTGAAATATTAATTTTTTAATTTTTTGTTAAGATTCTAAAACGGTACTTGTAAATTTGACAGCTGGTTACATTATAAACTTAATATGGGAGGTTATGTGATAAACCAAATACTGGTGGTTCAGTGATAACTCAAGGATGGGTGGTTACATTATAACCTCCAATGCATTAGTTATTGAATTCATCCATATAGCTATTCCATTTAGTGATATGTATGGAAGTTGACTGTATGGTTATTCTATTTATGTATGAATATCTCACATGTTTCTATTATATGCTATATGTTTCTTTCTAGGGGGTTTAAGATAAAATTTTTGTTACAGAAAGTTCAGAAATGAGTTTATATTTAGTGAAGTTTATTTTATACTTATTAAAGTTGAGATGTACTAATTTGGGATTAATTATTCATGGTTTACATTTTTTGGCAACAAAAATAGTATTCCCTTTTTGTGTATCCCTTACTAAGATTTTCAATCATATAAAAAGTTTATAATGCTTTTCACAGGATTTAATCAAGCATAAATAAAATGTAAAATTTATGATATTTAAACTTGAAACAAAACCATGTTTTTTTTAATTTTTTTAGGAAAAAGTGGATATGGAGTATATGTTTCTACATTTTAATATTTAAGTTGTTATATATGTGTTATATAAAAATTCTCTAAATCTATAAACATAAAAATATCCTCAATGCATTATAATGTAAAATTATTTACATAACTCAAGATTAGGTAATGTTTATGGTTATGGAATAATAGTTGGAATCTAAGGATGATTTAGATAACCTTATAGATTAGGGTGTTACTTAAGAATAAGTTTCAAGTTTTATATTACCAAAAGTGTTAGAGTATTAGATAGAGTCATATTAATTTTAAAAAAATTTAATGAGTTTTACAAAACATGAATAATTATATTTTAGTGCTTTTCCTCCTCATAAGATTTTATATAATAATTTTATTGATATAATAACACTAATGATATTGGATCTAGTAAATGGTTGGATCTAGTAAGCATAAAAGTGACAATGGATGTTAAGGAAAATGTGTTCATTCTCAAAATATGAAATTGAATGATATAGGGGATTCAATGAGAAATCCTGTGTTTATTCTAAACCAACAATCAGGAGTCATGATTAAAAACATGAACCATGGAGAGTTTTATAATGCATCAAATATAAGAGAAATGAATCCATGCTAAAGTTCATGCGATGATGATCATATGGTAAAATAAATTAAACTACATATGTGACATTAATGTGGATTTAAACACATGAAAAAAAAGTCTTAATGGGCTGTGAACTTTTTATATATGTTGTAATGGAGGTTATAAAGGAATAACCTGCCATGTAAAATAGAAGCATTAAGTTGACTCCAGGATAAGGAAAGATGTTCGTTCTGTGTTATCAACTAAATGTTTTAAATATGGAGAGTATGATTATTGTAAATACCAGTTTGATATGAAGAAGGTTCAATAATGGGATCATTAGGACCATAAAAATATATGTTTAAGGATAACTACTTCTACTCAAATTGATGATGAAGAAACTAAAAATTACATGTGAATGTTATGGATTATATATTGACTCATGTTTTGACATTGCATAATCATAGGACATGAATCATTTTTTGGAAATAATTATTAATGAATAAGGTGTAAAATAATTGTTAAATGATGATGAATAATTTTGAATGATTATGATATTAACTTATAAAGGATTCAAGTGCTATGGAAGACATAATGATGATAGAAATTTAAAATTTACTAGAACAATTTTGGTAGTTTGATTATTTTTGGAGACAGTATTTGACTTTGATTTATCGTTATGTTTTTCTAAAAAAAATTATTTGAGGATGAATTATTATTTTTTAAATAAATATAATGTTATAGATAGGCTTTATGTATCATATGATTTTATGGTAATTAGGGTTTATATATTTTGGGTTTGAAAATTTATGTTATGAGACGATATTTGAAGATAAAATATGATATTGTTATTTTTTAGGATTTTAAATTATTTTGGGAATGTTATAAAATTATATATATTAGAAAAAAGACATTACAGAGATTGTGTGAAAACAATCCACGTTGGACTAGGATACAAGAATCAAACCCATAACCAAACTGCGTCGAGGCTTTATCACTTAAAACTATCTTACATGATGTCCCTAGATAGTTGGAGTTTTCATTTTTGTTAAACAAGGTTATGGAATAACAATATGTTGATTTTGTAAACATGCGTTTTATCAAATAGATATCCTTGGTACTAGAAAATGAGTTCCAAATTAAGTGATAAGTGTTTGTTTAGAAGATATTCCCTATTTTGGGGACCCAATATGCCTAATATAAATAAAATACAATGGGATTTTATTTTAGGAGTAGTGGTTGAATTTTATTTTGGAATAATATAAGATTTTATTTTGGACTTCGGGAGATTCGATTTATTAATAGAAATGGTTAACATATCATGAATATTATCAGGGCAATTTTTTTTCTGTTAGTCATAATGAAAAATTTATATCTGGAGATAAATTTTAAAATTTATCTTGGAATAATATGTCATACAATCCTTCTGGAATTTGGGTTTTAATATTAGTAGGGTTTATTTTCAGAAATTTTAAGGAAAACTATTTGTTGAGTTATATGTATTGATGATTGGTTTTTATAATTAAATACTTGAGAATAAAAACTACTTTCATCCTTCTATGGATTATTATTTTTGGAATTTAACTCTCTTGTACTAACTTTTTCATTTTTTTAAATATATAAATAGAGTAGAAAAATATAATTTAACTTTTTTGGATTATGTGTTTTTTGAGAAATTGATTCTAGTTCACCAGGTGTGTCTAACTAATCAGGAATAATAATTATTTGGAAAAAAAGATGATTTTGTGGAAGAAATTTATTAATGTATGATATTATACTTGTAATGTTTTTATATTTCCTTATGATATTAGTCAAGGTAGTAATAAAATTCCTAAACACTATGAAAAGGATCTTAAAAAAATGGTACGCTTACTTTTATTAACAAACATTTTCCATGACATATTTATGATATTGTGATGGTTAAATTTCCATGATAAATTTATCTATCACTCACTATTATTCTATGAGTTATTGTTTTCTCTTATATATCCATGTTTTCTTATTTGTAACCCTAGTGTTGGTTACTCAGGTGATCTTTGTACTTCTCTTTATTTATCACAATGTTGTAGTATTATTAAACCTTTTTATGATGTTGGATTTCCATAATGGTATTTTGAAAATTCAAACCATAGTTACCAACCCAAAATTAAAATTTCACGGATTCAATTTTTTAGATAGAGGATGTAACATCCTGACTTTTATGAAAAGTCCATATATTCAATAACATACATGATACTCTACATCGATATTAGATGACCAACTAAAAATTATTATTTAAATTTCACCATTATAAAATATTTTCTATAATGGATGGAAAATATATTATTAATTAAATTGTGAATATAAGGGTTTACACATGTTTATATAATGGTTCATTGGATAGAAAATGAATTATGAATGAAAATAAAATTCAATTGTATATAAAAGAGGTGTTTGTTTGAAAAATTACTTAAATGAGAATAATGGTGTTTATAAAATAAAAAAATAACTATATTGGAATTTAATAATGAATTATATATTTAATATTGTGTTTTAAATTCATATTATATATTTTCTATAGATGACCTATGAACAACTTAAATATTTCTAATAAAAGATGAATATTTTGAAAAAAAACCTTATTTACTACAATTTGATGTTGAAACCAATTTAAATATATTTTTTAGGTCTTTTATAAAATATATGTGAAACAATTATCATATTATTTATATTTAGGACAACAAAAATTATTTGGTATAAATTTTTAGTATTTTTCTTATAACATACATATTATAATGAATAATGGAAAATACATCTTTTTAATTCTAAAAAAGGTTTTTGTATAAATTTTATCTATCTATTAGAATGTAATTTTAATAGGATATAACATATATTTATATTATGGAATTATTATTTATCCAATTTTGGTCATAGAAATGGTTTGTAAATTTAAATTATATATAAAACATTACAAACTTTTGAATCTTTGTCTTAAAAAACAAACTTTTTAGTTTTATCTATGATATTAATTGTAAATATAATCTTACAAATTATGTTAAGTGAATTAGGTAAAATTGAGTCCATATTTGTAATCAAAATTTCCAAAATAATTTTTCAGGTCCATTTTTTTTATATATAAAGAAGTTACCATGGAAAAAAATTATTTTCCATAGTAAAAGTAAAATTTTGACAGGGATTCAAATTAAAAGATAAGTTCTTAACATACCTAAAAAATAAAAAAAAGTAAAGTGTGGTTGAGTTTTTTTTCTACACAAACCATACAATAAAATATTAATTACTATCTAATGTCAAAAAATTTAATTCCACCTTTATATTGTAATATTTTAAGATAATATAATCAATAAATTAATCACTTGAACAAAGCTCTCCTCAAGTATTTATAACAACCCTAACCTCCCCATTTCAACCCACAAAGAATTACATGTCCTAAAATATCCGCCTAAACCTATCCACCAAACTCTCCCCATGTCCAAATGTATCTGGTCTCACCAAAAGTCCAAATCAATGTTCCACAAGTTTCCTTCAAGGAGGGTATATTCAAGATGTAATTTTTTCAATGTAACTCTCTTAATTTCATTAAATTTTCTAATTTTTCCTCTCCTTCATCATCCAAAAAATGCATGAACACTCAAGAATAATGTATATAATGTATTTTTATGTTTATAATTGAGTATCTAATATTCATTTCATTTCTCACCAACTCTTATTCAATGAAATGAAATTGTCGTCCCAGTTATGCTGGCCAATTGCCTCTATAAATAATGTTCTTGTTCACTTCCATTACCGCCTTCATGGGATGTATTAAAATTTTTTAATGGATAAATAATATTTTATCATTTATATAATTACCTTTTTAATATTTCGGAAATTTTATCTCAAAAATACCTTCATGATTTCCATTTTGATGTTTTACAATAACTTCGTTTGGGGACGTGTGGAATACTGCTTCCTCATAGTGATGTGGTTCTTTCAGACATCACATGAAATGTATTAAGAATTATTTTAGTAAGAATATATGATATCAAGGATATAAAAATTATATTTTAATTACATTATATATATTTATATACATTTTATTTTGTTTCAATCTTTCAAAAAGACGGGAAAAAACAAAAATAGCGTTCATCACTACGTATGGCCTACCATCT
This sequence comes from Viscum album, assembly GCA_963277665.1. NCBI lineage: Eukaryota > Viridiplantae > Streptophyta > Magnoliopsida > Santalales > Viscaceae > Viscum > Viscum album. Next base: position 1,222,894,021 of record OY728127.1, on the reverse strand, counting down.
CCATGAACGATGATTCTAGTTTGTCTTCCTATATTATTATAGATACAAAAATAATTAATATATAAGATATCTATATTGTGTATTGTATTATGAATATGAAGGACTTATAATTAGATGGACTAGTGACACCAAACCAGGTTCATTTTTGACTCAAGCATCGAATATCAACAAAATATCCAACACAAACCAAATTAATTAACTAATTTTTATAATGTGGAATTTAATGATATAAACGTAATAATAAACATTAAATGTTTCATTATAAAATATAAATTTATCTAATATTGTTATTCAGGAATAATAAGTATCTTATGTGTTACAACAAACTCAAGGCAAGAGGCATCGTTCCAATCTTCTTTCATTGAGAAATTTTGTTAGAATAAGAACCTTTAGTATTTTATTAGGTGTATATACAACCACTATGACATTTTATATCTATTTTTTATATATACTAATGTTAATTAAGGTTTGGGTAAATGTATTAATCCACGAAGATTAATATTTAAATGTTCAAAGTTGTAGGAAACACCCTGACTAATTAAAGATTTAATTGGTAAATATTTTATTTAATATATTAATTCACATACATATTTATATAGATATAAAATTATTATTCATGAAATTTTATTTCTATTTTTTAAAGGTTTTCAAAAGGACTCCTTTTATATAAATTGTTTTACATTTATTACAATATGAAAAAATGAATTATTTTGTAAAATTATACAACAACAATGACTTCTCTAACACCATAACTGTTATACAATATTTCGATTCCTCTATAATACATAATTTCATTAGAAGGAAAATAATCCCCCTATTCACTTTTTATAGGTTTTTTGTTTTTGAAAGTTGTTTAGAAATTGGATTTAATATTTCAATATCTTAAAATGATTTCTTGTGATTAAAAATGAAATTTTATTAATGAAATACGGATTATTGAAATATTTTTTGTGATATAATTATATAATGGTACTTTTTCATTTGACGGGTTATTAAGTGATAAAATTAATAATGGTTGTTATGTGATTAACCCAAGATGGGTGTTCCATGATAAACCAAGGATTAGTGGTTATGTTATAACCTCTAATTCATTGGGTATAGAAGTCAAAATTAGGGATATTCTATTTATTTATATGCATGGAAGTTGACCATATGGTCTATTGTTTTATGTATGATTATCTCCCTTGATACCTTTATTTGTTATAGATTTCTTTCTATGGGTTTGATGTTAATATTATGGTTAAAAATGTGAAGAAATGCGTTTATATTTAGAATAGTGTATTTTATACTTCTTAATAGTGAAAATTACTACTTATTATAAAGTATTCAGGCCTTACATGTTTTCAAAATATTAAATTTTTTCTTATTTTTATATCCCTTATTACGTTTTTTATACCCATCCCATTTTTAAAAAAAAAATCACATGATATAAGGGCAGATAGAGGCCAGCTAGCAAGCAAGGAAAAAGTAGTGAATTTAAATCATTAAACAAAATAATGTGTCGTTTTAAATGTTTTTTGTTTTATAAAAAAATGGATAATGAGTAGAAGTGTCTACTTTTTAATATTTAAGTTGTCATATATCATTTATAGCCTAATTATCTAAATATTTAATATTTTTAAAATCCTCAAAGTGAAAAAATTCAAATTATAAACTAAATTCAAGAGTAAGTAATGTTTAAGGTTGACGACTTATAGTCATGTTACTATTAAAATGTTAACGTGCATATTTAATATTGTACAAAAATTAATTTAATATCAATGTTTTTCGTAACATAAACTCTCAACTAAATTGAATTAATTTAAGAAGATACATAGTATAAAATATTTAGGTGTTATATTATTATCTCCTTCTAAAACAATATTCATATAATTTTCCATGAGTATTACCTTATTAAATGATGAGAGTGGTTTTTCTTCATAACATATTCCAGTTCCCAATTTTCTTCTTCTATTTTATGGCTTTTACAAATAACTTTTATAGTTGTTGACATCCGATTTCTCAATACATCCCCTCTAGTGTCCAGAATATTGAGAGGCTCTTTGTGTAACATCCCATGTAAATACATAATATGACATATTCATATTTATTATTATTTTTGAAATAAATATTAATTTTCATTTCAAGGGGTTTCCATGTACTATAAAATACTCAACATGCAACAAAAAGTGTCTTTGAAATCTTACGTTGCACACAACGTTGAATTATACAATAAAATAATATATTACTATAATTATTTTAAATGGTTGGTAACTCCTATCCATTGTATTGGTGGGAATGACAATAACTAACTAAAATGTGATTAGACATGTTTTCTAAATGTTTTTACATTTGTCCAATAAAATTTAGAGTCTTGAAATGTGAATGAATCCAATTTTATGCAGAAATACTTTAATATTCTTTAAAAAGCCTATTTACCACCGTTTGATTGCTAAATCTTTGCAAATATAGTATTTTTCACTTTTATATGTTCTATTAGACACAATAATATTACTCTTTAGAATAGGGACATAAAAATTAACTTTGGATGAAATTTTGGTATTTTTTTGATAATGATAATTTTTTAATGAGTAGTGAATTTTTTTTTCATTTTAATTCAAAACTACCTTTTATTCTAATTTATTTATATAGTTATATTACCATTTTAATTTTTTTTAAAGTTTAATTAGATAATATTTATATCATTTAATCCCATTATGGATATTGGAAGTAATTTCACATTGAAATTTGACACAAACAATAGTGAATCTTTTGATAGTTATTATTTCTCAAAAACACACTTTTGGTTTGATAGTGAGAAATAATTTTAAATTAATTTCGGCAACTTCTGTGTTTGGAATTTGTTAAGTTTAATCCATATTTTTAATAAGGTCATACAACATTTTTAAATAGGTAACTTGAATTTTTAGACATTATGAATAGAAACTTCAGTAAATATTTTATTTACCCTGGTTAAAGGTTAAATCTGGTAAATAAAGGTAAAAAATAATATTATAATAATATTAAATTACCCTAATAGGTCTCCTAATCTAGATTTCTGGTACATGTCCAACCATTTCCATCCTTGGGTTGATTTTGGGACCCCATAATGTCACTTGTAAGTGGAAAAGACACAATAAAAAGTAATTTAAAGTTAAGAAAAATGTAACATAAACATATATATCTTAGTAAACAAAATTTACAATAAGTTATAAAAGTGATAATTTATACTGTAAATATTCATTAGAAAGAAAAAAAGATTTAATACATCATTTTATTTTATATATAATTTTTATACATCATATAAATATAATTATTTAAGACACAATGATAATGTAATGATTACATCATTAATGATGTTTTAAATAAACGAGATTAAAATAATTAAAATAAATTTAATTTGAATATTTTTAAGACATCCACTAATTTTATGGATGTGTATAACTTGTGATATTTTAATTAATCAAATTTTTTCAAAATAATCATTTTTTATAAATTTATTTTAATGTCATTATATAAATAGTTTATAAATTGACATAAATGAGTTTTTAAATCAATCAATATTTTATTAAATGATAAAGAGATTCTAAAAATCAAGGAATAATCCAAATTAAATATATGTTATTAATAATGTCATTAATGATAAATTTTTTGGTTTCTTGTAATTTTATAGAAAATATATTAATAATATAGTATTAATATACCAGAGGACATGAAAAAAGATAAATTAGTTAACGAAATGATAAAGATAAAAGATAAGGTTAATTTTATGGCCTAAACATGTCTGAAACTTTTTTTATGATATGATTGAGAATAATAATCACCTTATTTTATAATTTAATTAAATGGGGACCTTTTTATATCTAAAATTAGTTTATAATAAAAATAATATTTTCAAACATTCCAAAAGAGCCCCACCTCCCCCTTATAATAATCCATCAACTCTAACCATTACTAACAACACTCAAGCCCAATTGGTGGATTCAAAATCATCCCAAATAATATCCCAACGACCATATATTCCTCTTATAATCCTTACCTTATGAGTAAGTCACTTTAAGAAAGCCTTTTAGTTCAAACCAAAGGGAGTTAACCGATTAAATGGTAACGACTTTCCTCATGTTCTCTTCTTTTATTTTACTTCTTCATTCACTAGGATATTCTTATTCAATTTTTAATAAAAACTACAATATCCTAAATATACTAGGTTGTTTTTATGAGGTTTTTTAGAACCTAACTTACACACACCCCCATCTAATGGATTTAGAACATACTGTTTCTGTGGTCGGTGAACCACTGCATCACGAAACGATGATTGTTCAATTATCTCATACAACCTCTCATGGTGGACATTATGATGGAACTGTTATTATATGTGATAAATATTATATTTATATTGTCTATATGCATATTTATTTATCATTTATTTCATTCCTTTATGGTTTCCATAATGGGTAAATTTGATAATTTCATTTGAGGAAGTGTAGACTACTGCCCTCTCAAAGTGATATGACTCATTTATACAATACATGGAACGTATAATGGATAGTGTTAATGAACATATGTAACGTATATATAATATTATATTATATAATAATAATAATATAGCTATTTATCATTATGTTTTCATACCATTAAATATGAAATTGAAATGAAAGTAGTGTTCATGCGTACGTACGACTTACCATCTCCATGAACGGTGCATTTCATTTCATATCTCCAAATGTTATGTACAAAAATAAATACATATATACACTATATATATATATGATATATTTGATATTTACATCATTAATATCATTTTGGAGATAATGTAATTTTTACCACATGGACAATTTGTAATTATAATATGTTTATTTTCATCTCAAGAACCCAAAACTGACGAACCAATCAATATCAACTAATATAATTACGTAATTTTTATAACATTGTAAATAGTGATATAAAATTAATGATAAACACAAATAACATTGTTAATAAAGTATAAATTAACTATTGTTTATTATTCAGGATTAACAAAGAACATACAAGACAAGTCGGACATGAGGTAAGGGGTTTTCATATCAATTTTTATTCCCTTGAGATTCAATCTATATTTGAAAATATTTCATTTTTATGGTGTATGTACTGCCTATGATTGTATTTATTTTGTATTATAATTTAATTTATGGGTATTTAAATCTTTATTGTATGATCCTTCTTTAATGTGGTGTATGTTTCATATGTTACCAAATCGGTAAGGGAACCTTTAACTCTCATCTTTTAATCAATGACTTCTTTTATGTCATGCCTTTTAAATATAAATTTTCATATATTGGGATATGATATTATATATCCCTATTGTGATAAATTCTATTTGCTTGTAATGACAGATCCTTTTCTCTCTCATCAACTCTTTTTCTTAATTTTAAATCAACATTGTTAGGCTATCAAATTGTTGTAAGAGAACTTCTTAACCCAATTTAAATTATTTGGGTTAAACATATACTTATTGTTCATGTAATTATATGAATATGTTTGAATGAACACTGATTATTTTACACTTAATATCAACTTATATTTGGTGTATTATTATTTGTCACACATAATTTTTCCATTTATAATTCCATAATAAATTGTTATGATCATTACAAGGGACTTTGTTTCAATTTACATTCCATTGATACTTATTTGTTATTATACACAAATTATACTTTACATGTTGTATGTACTTAAACTTTGACATATTATATAATTAATCTGATTATTCTGATGATATTATAAGCATTTAGTAATGTTTTTTCACATATACTTGTATTCAAGTATCTCTCAATTTGTTTGGAACTATTTAACTAAAAAATATTTTTCAATGATTTAAAGATTTAATCTTATAAATATTTCCCATTAATATCAATGTTTGATAAATGGGTTTAAGGATTTGTTTATATGGATATGAATGTTTTTTAATTAAAATTTCTTTCAAAAAATCTAATGTTGTATGGAACACATTTATTCAAAAATATCTTTATTAAATGTATTAAATGGTTTTGAAAATTGTTTGATAATGCATGGATTATGTCAATAGATTTAAATGATATATTGTGATTGCAATGGGAAATGTTATCTTTCCTTCATGCTTGTTTTATGTGTTATTAATATGTTATGGGTATTGGTCATTGTTTACATATACGAGTAGTTCTGTGATTATCCTATGGAGGGTGAACCTGAGATAGCACTCTAATGCATTGGGTTACTTGACAGAGGTAAACGTTTATGATTATCCTAAGAGATTTATTTATTATACTATGATGGGTATTCCAAATTTAACTCCCTATATAGATTTAAAATCTACAAGGTTTGTAAGTTATGTATGCCTCTATTTACCTTTATGATTGATTATTTCATTGTGTTATTTATAAATCTTATGATTTTGTGAGATTTGTTAAGAGCATAGATTCATGATTGAAAAGAATTATTTAATTTATTTGTTTGTATTTATGCACTATTGTTTTCATTCCTTGTTTTATAACCCTTACTGAGATTTTAATACTCATCCAATGTTTTTGAAATGTTTTTCATAGGGAATAGCCTAATAGTTGGTATTAGAGTTCGGTTTACATAAATTTTCAGGTAAGGGTGTTACTTAAGCATAAGTGACATAACCAGAATGGTTAGAACATTAGAAAGATCCATAGTTATTTTTGATAAAATGAATCTATTTAAGATATCATCAATACATATATCTTTGTGTAACACCCCAAGATTTCATAGTATGATATTTCTTCAAAGTAATTCAATAACGTCCTCTACACGCAACACCGAGTTCAAGCGCATCACGACATACCAAACTAGTTGATCAAAAGTGGTTATGAATAGTATTAACTAAATTTTAAATTTTATATAATCCTTATAATTTTAGAATCTATATAATTTGTTTCTTATACATAATGTAGAAACAAAATCATTTTTTTCAGAAAAAAGAAGTATTTTTCTAAAAATGCTATTTTACCACATTTTAATGGAGAACCCTTATTAAATAAAATATTTGAAACCTATATATAGTGAATTTGACTAAATAAATTTATTCTTTAGAATGGTGACATCAAAATTTACGTTGTGTAATGTTTTGGGATTTTTCTGATAAATTTCATTTTTAATGAATATTGAAAAATATTTTATTTTAATTCAAAAGTGCCTTTTAATCTAATTTATTTATATGGATAGATTATCTTTTTAATTGGCTTCAAAGTTTAACTGGAATATATTTTTACCATTTAATACAATTTTGTTTAATGGAATTAATTTCACATAGAAATTGGACATAAACAAGTATCAACCATTTAATAGTTATTATTGCTTAAAAACACGCTACTTGTTTTGACAATGAGAATTAATTTTTAAATTAATTAATGAAACTTATATATTTATAATTTATCAAAATAGACATCATTTTTTAATTCAGAATATAAAATATATCCTTGGATGAATTTTTGGTATTTTTTTGAAAACATTGAATTTTTTGATGAATAGTGAAAAACACTAAGTTATATTTTTAAACCAAATTTTTATTGAAATAATTATTCATTTTATTTAAATTTATTTTTGGTCAAAATTGATACATAATACCTATATATGTTCAATTTAATTCATTGGATTAAGATTATAATAATTTTAGATATATAAAAATTTTATTGAACTTTTTAGCGTCTTTTACCCACCTTCAAGTAGAATTTTCAAATTCACATAAAACATAATTTTACCACTTTTGTGAGTGGAATTTAAAAAATCATAGAGATATGGTTGATATTATTAAGAAAAATTTGGTTCAATAAGTTGAAAATAATTATTGTTGAATAGTAATGTTTTACTTTTATTTACCACGGTTAAAAGTAAATAGTGTATTTAAGGGTAAAAATTATATTGTTATTACCCTAAAACATGTCATAATTCTAATGGATAAGTATAAATCGACCAAATAAAACCTTAGGACTAGAATATTAACCTCCTTGGTCTACATGGATTATATTAGGAAATTTATTATTATTTAATTTAAACAAGAGTTAAAAGAGTTAAAATCAATGTTTAATAACTAAAACATTTGTAATACAGGGTTATACATAATATAAATTCGATTATAAATATTAATTAGAAATATAAATCGATTTCATACGTCATGGTATTTTATTTATAATTTTTAGACATTATATAATTAAATTTATTTATGACACAATGATGATGCAGTAATTACCTTATTCATGGATGAATCAAATAAATGGTATTATAAATATTAAAATAAATATAATTTCAAAGTTTTTATTACATACAAGAATTTTCTAGGTGAATATGTCATTATAGGTACGATTCAATGTATCTTGTTCGACATAATCAAGATGTGATGACTTTCACAAAAACAAAATACCAAATAGTGTCAAAATTGACATAAATTAATTTGTTAAACAAATACTACATTATTGGTTGATATAATATTCCTAAAAATGTAAGGTATGGCCAAATGGATTTAATAATATTATATATGTCATTTATTATCCACTTTAGTTTATCTTGGATATTTAGGGTAAGTTTATTAACCATATATAGTAAGAATACAAGAAGACATGGTAAATGTTAAACTATTTAACTAATAATTAAATCTAAACGTTAAGGTTAATATGGTGACCTAAACATGTATAAAACATATTGGTTGAGAGTTTGTCAACCCATCCAAACCTTATCCATTAAATAATTCATTTTTGAACCATTAAAACCAAATATTAATTTTTTATAAAATAATATTCTATGTTTTTTCGAAGTTTCCCCTCACGCCTCTTATAAAAGGCAACTCCCCCCTTCACTCTATTTCACACCTTATATGCCATTTTGAGCATCCCAACCCTACACAAATATTCTCTCAACTCCCCTCACTTCATCTTAGAGTCCCTACTTTGGTCAGAAAGCCATCTTAAGGACCCCTTTCGATCAAATCAAAAGGAAGAACCCAAAAGGTAATGATTTCACCACCCTCTTTCAAGTTACCTTTTTCTTCCACTTACTCTTTCTTTGTTATATAAATTTTAAAATAATAAATTCAGTATCATCCATATAATGTGATGTTTTGATAAATATGGCCCAGATATATTCATTATCCTATCCATCTAATGAATGATAATGTCACCATGCGTGCGTACGTACGGCTTACCATCTCCAAGCCGTGGTGTAATATTTTATTCAACACTATGTTATTTGGATGGATATAATGATGATTAATATAAAAATAAATAATGAAAATAACATGCTAATTTATCTGAAAAATTAATATACCATCCAATTCCACAACATCAAGGAAATGATATTTTCACTCGTGCGTACGTACTGATTACCTTCTCCACGATGCGATGAGATACATTTCTGAGTTCACCATTCATCAATGATTATAAAAAATATATATTACGAATAAGTATATAATATATGACATAATAATGCTACTTGAGATATATATACATATATATATACTTAAATATATCTTATTCACTTACTTTCGTTGAATATGAGAAGAAATATGAAACAACATTTATGCCTATGTACGGACTACCGTCTCCATAAACTGTGTTTTTCCTTTCATATATATGTCTATAATAAATATTTATATTATAAATATATATGATATATAAATCATGTTTTATATTTTGCAAGTACTTAAATCTTTATCTAAGTGATACAATCAAGAGTAACAAGTTAAAACACGTACGATAAAGAAAGCGGTTATTACCCGAAATGTTAATTTAACATGGAAATTATTAGTAAATGGGTAGTATGAAGTAATAAATGCATCATGTATGATATCATAAATATTATTATGGTTCTGTAATACTTTAATAACACACTACTATTTTCATACAGGAGGTTAAACGTACCCTCAACTAATGGAAAGTGCAAGGTAAGGGGTTTTCATCTCACTCCTTATTCCTGTGAGATTCATGCCTTATTTCCACTATTACCTTTTGTGTGTTGTATGTACTAAACATAATTGTATTATTTGTGTAATAAACATTTATTTATGCGTATTTACATATTCATTGTATTATACTTCTTTAATGGGGTGTAGTTATTCTAGGTTACCAAATTGGTAAGGGTTTATACCTCATTCTCATTATTATCCGAGATTGTTTATGTGTAAGTATTTATTGGGACATTTTTATTATCAATGTCCATTTTTTATAATAATTAATTCAAAATAAGTATTTTAAAGATTTCTGAAAGGTACACTTTAACATGATCAGAATTTTAAATTTTTTAATGATTTATCTTTCTAAATCTTTTTAATATTTTCAATGTTTTCAAATTGATTTTAAGGATTTATTTATATGGACATGAATATTTTGAAATAACAATTATTTTCGAATGTATCGAAGTGCTATGGGAAAATTTTGTTCAAAAATCTCTTTTAAATTACTTCCTTTATAAATGGGTGACTTATATATGATTTTACAAAAAAGGATATTTCTCTCAAAACATTTTACGCATCATTTTCAACTATGACAGCTTCCTTTACTGGATATAAATTTTATTTTGGTTGGATTATTATAATACAACATTCCATATTGTATTGAATGACTTATGATATGTTTGACAGTGGATGTTCTATTTTTATACCATTCAGGGTTTATGGTTAAAGTTTTGAATTTTTTTATGCTAGTTCTAATACGAATGTTTATGTTATCTTTCAAACTTTTCATATGAGTAATGTATTGAACATTGTAAGTGATGTTTGGATCCCACTATATCTCCTCGAGGAATCAGTAGGTCTCATGAGAAATCTAGAGTGGAATTGGCCGAGGCCCTTTCCCAATTTGATAAATGGTTTTATCCTAGGCCTAAATCATTTTTAGATATCTTGGTTGAGGACATAACAAAATGTTTTAGAATGTATGGCATTATAAATTCCATCGTTATGAAAATAATATTGATGGTTCATGTGGTCATTCTACTAGTAGAATACGAATGATTATGTTTTATTATGGCATTATTTACTCAGCTCATATTACTGCCATAAAATTATACATGTTTATTATTCTTAAAGGAATGTGGTTTAAATTATTCACCATGCTTAATATTTTATTTATCTTCCGTTGTATTGCATACCCTTATTGAGCGTTTGAGATCACCCCTTTCTATGTTTTATTTTTTTCCCAGGATTCCAAGAAGTGTATTGTGACTGATAAGTAGGGCTAAGGTAAGGGAATAATGGTGTTATGAAATCACTATCTATGTTGTGTTGTATGTTTGAAATTGTAATATAACGTTCATGTATGTAATCTATTTTCAAAGACAACTAATCTAATCAGTCCTTCGAGACTTGATTCCTTGTAATCATACAAATGTATTAAAATAAGGCACAGACTCTAGGTAACTAGGGTCGGGGTATTATAGTTGGTATCAGAGGAAGTTTAGCAATAACCTTGTAAGCTACATTTAGATAAAACTCTTATTAGAGAACATAAACCTATGATAGACTTTGATGATTCGTATAGAAGGACTTCCTAGAATTTTTATACTGTAGAGATTTTGTGAGTTTTCCAAGAAAATGAATCCCTTTCTGGATACGTGCAGGTAGAGGTGGCTCTGGAAAAGATATACCATGGGGTAAAACCCAGAAACACCGCTTTGAGTTAAACTCGAACAGGAACTGGTGCACGACAATGGGCCCTGCTTCACTCTTGGTTACGACACTCCCGGGGGATATACTTAGGATAATTCTCATTTTCGTTACAAACCACTTCGAAGGGTTTATGAGTATATACCTCCTCAACGTACACATTTTTGTGATTATGAATAATATATATAAACTATTCAATTTATGTTAGGTATTTTACATGTTTGGAATTATGAATTGCGATTCATAAACTAACCTAGAGTATGTCATTGTTTAGAAATGGTGTCTAGTAGAAGGAATGAGAACTCCAGTAATTCGTATGATCCAAAGAGTAAGATGGGTCATATCATTCATGGTATTAAGCCAGCATTTTTAAAGGAAATAGTCTCCCACGTATTATCATCATATGAATAAATAGTATCATAAGATAAGTAATGAATTCGCTGAATCCTATGGCTTTGAAGGGATGGAAGAGATGAAAAGGTTGATAGAAAGAATGATGGATAATGAAAATAAGGGAAAGAAGGAGTTTCCAATATGTGGTAAATGTGGAATGAATAACCTTGGTAAATTCTTGAAGGGAATGGGTGTTTGTTATAAGTGTGGAGAAAAGGGATACCACGTACGTGATTTCAAGGGTAAGAAACAGTTTTCAAATGAAAAATTCATCAACTACAATGTGTTGAGACACTACGAGAATCCATATCTCATTCATAAGAGTATACCAAAAATAATTTTATTGGATAATAATAATGTTATGATACTACCTTAGATGAAGAAGAAAGACTAGTGTTCTAATAATGTTATTAAAGAATTATTTCATTTGACTATTGTATCCACAGTATACTGGTTACATGAATTATGGAGATAACTAAGGATTGTACTGCAGTACTATTTTATTAAGGATTAGAGATTATATGGTTCTATGAAAAGTGACTTAATAGTAAGCTACACTATTTTAAAAATAAATGGTTGAAGGAATGGTAATCCTTAATATGGTCTTCATAATGAGGTAGTGATTGTGGAATAAGAGATGATTAATTTTTGTAATTTAGGATGTTGCGGTGTTGTAAAAGAATACACGATGAAAGCATTCACATGTTATTACCTTGAGAAAAGGATCCTCGTTATGTTTAACTTCCTTATTAACATAGGATTGAGTGTTTGGATATATGTTTATTGGATAATTCTAAAGGGTGGAATGGATTATGTTTGAAATTGGATACTATTGTTAAAGTTATTTTTGGATTTCCATAAAAAGGACAACAAAGAGTCAGGCGACAACCCATCACATCCAGCAAGGCCGCGAGACTTGAACCCACAACTGAAGGGAGGAAAGGTTGTATCACCTATCACTGACCCACATGATGTCCTGGATTGAATAATGTAGTTTTTTAAAGGGTAAGATATGTGAATTATAAAATAATTATTTTCGGAACCCTATATGATTAAGATAAATAGAATATTTTTAAGTTCTATTATCTTTTAGATTGTAAGATGTGTTTGTGGTAGAAATTAGTTAAAGGATGTAACTCTACTTGCCATGTATAATTATTTTTTACGTCCTATTAAAGAATTAATACATAAACATTAGGGAAGGGATCTTAAAACAAAAAATTTGTACCTTATGATTTGTTGAACCGATGATCTTTTAAATCATCATAGATTGAGGTCTTTGAGGCCCTCAATTTTACACTTGTCTGTGATTGATGTCCTCAATCAGTACCTATAAATATTTACGTTTTTCCTCTAATTAATTGTCTATAATTGCCACCAATATTCTCCTATCCAAAACACTAATTTTGTGGTGAATTTTTCATTCCCATTTTCCTCTTATAAAGACTAAATTTTATGAACCCCATTTTTGATGTGGGTTTCCCCATTTTGGTATTTTCTATTTTCAACCTTTTATTTTTGAAGAACAATTTCAAATTGTGAGGATGCTATTTATTGAAGGAGTGGATAATGTAACACCCCAAGATTTCATTGTACGATATTTCTTCAATGTAATTCAATAACTTCCACTACATGTAACACCGAGTTCAATCTCATCACGACTTACCAAACTAGCTGTTCAAAAGTGGTAATGAATAGTAATAACTAAATATTGAATTTCTTATATTCCTTATAATTTTAGAATCCATATTTTGAGTTTCTTAGACATAATGTAGGAACAAATTCATTTTTTCAAATAAAAGAACTAGTTTTCAAAAAATGCAATTTTAACACATTTTAATGGAGAACCCTTTTAAAATCCAATATTTGAAACTTATAAATAATCAATTTGACTAAATAAATTTATTCTATTTAATGGGGACATCAAAATTTAATTTGTGATATTTTTTTGTGATTTTTCTGATAAAGTTCATTTTTTCATAAATAGTGAAAAATATTGTATTTTAATTCAAAAGTGTCATTTAATCAAATTTATTTTTATGGTCAGATTATCTTTTTAATTGGGTTTAAATATTAATTGTAATATATTTTAACCATTTAATACAATGTTTTTTATTGAAATTAATTTCACTTTCAAATTGGACATAAACAAGTATCAATCTTTTGATAGTTGTTAATGCTTAAAAACACAAAATTTGTTTTGACAATGGGAATTAATTTTTAAATTAATTAATGCAACTTATATGTTTATAATTTATTAAAATATAAATCAATTTTGAATTCGTAAAATCAAATATAGCTTAGGATGTATTTTTTTGTATTTTTTCTGAAAACATTCTATTTTTGATGAATAGTGAGAAACACTATGTTATTGTTTTAAATGAATTTTTTATTTAAATAATTACTTATTTTATTTAAATTTATTTTTGGTCAAAATATATATTAATACATATATATGTTCAATGTAATTCATTGGATTCATATTATAATAATTATATATATATATATATATATAAATTTTATTGAACTTTTTACCGTCTTTTACCCACCTCCTAGGAGAATTTTCAAATTCACATAAAACATAATTTTATCACTTATATGAGTGGAATTTTAAAAATCCAAGAGACACAGTTGATATCAGTAAGAAAAATGTGGTTCAATAAAATGAAAATAGTTTTTGGTGAATAGTAACTTTTTACTTTTATTTACCACGGTTAAAAGTAAATAGGGTATATAAGGGTAAAAATTATATTGTTATTACCCTAAAACAAGTCCTAATTCTATAGGATAAGTATTATTCAACCAAAAACAACCTTAAGAATACAATATGAACCTCTTTGGTCCACTTGGATAAGATTAGGACATTTATTATTATTTAATTCAAAGAAGAGTGAAAAGAGTTAAAAAATAATTAATAAAAAAAAATTTATATAGGGTTATACGTAAGATAAATTATATTATAAATATTAATTAGATAGCTAAAATGATTTCCTACATCATGGTATTTTATTTATAAATTTTATACATTAAATAAATAAATTTATTTATGACACAATGATGATGCAGTAATTACTTTATTCATGAAAGCATCAAATAAATGGTATTATAAATATTAAAATAAATATAATTTCAATGTTTTTATGACATACAAGAATTTTATAGGTGAATAATACATGATAGGGCTGATTCAATGTATCTTGTTCGAAGTAATCAAGTTTTGATGACTTTCACAAAAAATACCAAATAGTGTCAAAATTTACAAAAATTAATATTTAAAACTAATACTACATTATTGGTTGATATAATATACCTAAAAATGTAAGGTTTGGCCAAAGGGCTTAAATAATATTATATATGATATTAATTATCTACCTGAGTTTCTCTTGGTTGTTTAGGGTAAGTTTATTAACCATTGAGATTAAGATTACAAGAAGACATAGTAAAAGATAAACTATTGAACTAAGAGTTAAATCTAAAAGTTACAATTAATATGGTAACCTAAAACTGTCAAAAACCTATTTCATGAAATATTTCTGACTCATACCTACCTGATATTTTAAATAAATCATTTTGGATCCATTAAAAACTGAAAATAAATTTATTATAAAATAATATTTTATGTTTTTCCTAAGGTGCCCCTCATCCATCTTATAAAAGGGCACTCCTCCTTCACTATATTTCACATCTTATAAGCCATTTGGCTCAGCAAAACCCTAAGAAAATATCCTCTCAACTTCTCTCACTTCATCCTAGTGGCCCTACTTTGGTTAGAATGCCATTTTAAAGATCCCTTTTGATCAAATTAAATGGAAGATCCCCAAGAAGAGTTAATGATTTTACCACCCTCTTTCAAGTTCTCTTATTCTTCCACTTACTCTTTCATTGTTGTTTAAATTATAAAATAATAACTCAATTATCTTCTATATTCTGTGATGTTATTATAAATATGGCTCAACTATATTCATTATACTATCCATCTTTTGAAGGAAAATGTCACCATACGTGCGTACGTACGACATACCGTCTCCACGCCTTGGTGTAATTTGTTATTGAACACTATGTTATTTGGTTGGATATAATGATGAGTAATGTGTATATAAATAATTAAAATAACATTATAATGTCTCTGTAAAATTAATATACCATCCAATTCCACAAATTTAAGGAAATGATATTTTTTCTTGTGCGTACGTATGGATTACCGTCTCCACGACGTGATGAGATTCATTTCTGAGTTCACCAATTATCAATGATTATAAATATATATATATTGATAATAAGTATATAATACATGACATAATACTTATAATAGAGAGATATACATATATATATATACTTACATATATCTTATTCACTTACTTGCAATCAATACAAGATGAAAACGGAAATAGCGTTTATGCGTACGTACGGACTACCGTCTCCATAAATGGTGTTTTTCATTTCATACATATGTCTATTATACATATTTATATTCTAAATATATATTACATATAAAAAATGTTTTATGTTATGGAAGTACTTAAATCTTCATATAAGTGATACGATCAACAATAACAAGTTAAAACATGTACGATAAAGAAATCCATTATTATCTGAAATGTTAATTTAACATGGAAATTATTACTAAATCTGTAGTATAAAGTAATAAATGAATCATGTTTGATATCATAAATATTAATATGGTTCTGGTATACTTCAATAACATACTACGATCTTCATACCGGATGTTAAATGTACCCCCGAAAAATGGAAGGTTCAAGGTAAGGGGTTTTCATCTCACTCCTTATTCCCATGAGATTCATGCATCATTTCAACTATTAACTTTTGTGTGGTGTATGTAATACCCATAATTGTATTCTTTGTGTAATAAAATTTAATTTATGTGTATTTACTTATTCATTGTATGATACTTATTTCACGGGGTGTATGTTTTGTAAGTTACCAAATTGGTAAGGGTTAATTCCTCAATCTCATTATTATCTGAGATTGTTTATGTGTCAGTATTTACTGGGACATTTTTATCATCCTTGTCCATTTCTCATAATTTTTTTTTTCAAAATGAATATTTTAATGATTTTTGAAATTTACACATTATCAAGATCATAATTTTATGTGTTTTAAAGATTTATCTTTCTAAATCATTTTAATTAATGTTCATGTTTTCAAAATGATTTTGAGGATTTATTTATACGGACATGAATATTATGAAATAATAATTATTTTCAAAAGTTTCAAAGTGCTATGGGAAACTTTGATTCAAAAATATCTTTTAAATTACTTTATTTATAAATGTGTGACTTTTAATTGATTTTATAAAAAGGTTGTTTCTCTTACGATGTTTTACTCATCACTTTCAACTATGTCAGCATCCTTTACTAGATGTTACTTTTTATTGATTTTGTTTTATTATAATACAATATTCCATATTGTATTGAATGAGTTATGATATGTTTGACTGTGGATATTCTATTTTTATACCGTTCATGGTTTATAGTTAAATTATTGACATTTCGTATGCCAGTTATAATATAAATTTTTTATGTTATGTATCAACCTTTTCATATGAGGAATGTATTGGAAATAGTAAGTGACGGGTGGATCCCTCTATATCTCCTCGATGCATCAGTAGGTCTCATGAGACAACTAGACGTGGAATTGGCCAAGATCCTTTTCCAATTTGATAAATGCTTTTGGCCGAGGCCTTAATCAATTTTAGACGTCTTGTTCAAGGCCTTGAAGAAATGTTTTAGAATGTCTGGCATTATAAATTCTCTCATTATGAAAATAATATTGATGGTTCATGTGGTCATTTGACTAGTAGAATACGCATGATTATATTTTATTATGACATTATTTACTCAGATCATATTCCTACCATAAAAGTATTATTTTTTATTATTGGTAAAGCCATGTGGTTTCAATTACTCACCATGATTAATATTCATGTTATCTTCAGTTGTATTTCTTACCCTTACTAAGCGTTTGAGCTCACCCCTTTCTATGTTTTATTTTTTTCCAGGGATTCCAAGAAGTGTATTGTGATTGATAAGCAGGGTTAAGCTAAGGGAATAATGGTGTTCTCAATGAACTATCTATGATGTTTTGTATGTTTGAAATTGTAATGTAATGTTCATGTATGTATTCTATTTTCCAAGAATGATTAAATAATCGGTCCTTCGGGACATGATTTTTTGTAATCAAGCCAATGTATTAAAATAATGCACAAACTCTCGGTAACTGGGGTCAGGGCGTTATACTTTGTGTTTACCCTCCATATAAAATATTATATGTTTATTTTACTGATATAATTACATTTTCCTTTTTGGTATTAGTAAATGGCCAGATCTAGTAGGAACCAATGTAACAATAGACATGAAGGAAAACTGTGGTTGTTTTAATTTTGACTAAAAGAATGAAATGGGAGCTGCAATGAGAAATTTTGTGGTCAAAATATGTTATGGCTATTTTTGATGTATTTTTATTATTTATTCAGAAGGTTATAAAATTATATAGTTTTTGAAAAAGGACAACACCCAGACCGTGTGACAAACCGCCACGTCCGGCATGGTTGTTGGAATTATACCGACAACATAAGGGCGACTAGGGCGCATCACCTATCACTAGACTACGTGAAGTCCCTTGTTTGTATGTCTTATTAGTTTTAGTTAAATGATTTTATAGATCAAGAATAAGTAGATTTTGGGAACTTAGGTTTTATCAAACAGATATCCTTTTTATAGGAAATTGATTTGGGGATTATGTGATAAAGGTTATTTTGGAAGACATTTTCTCTTTTTGGAAACTATATGCCTAATGAAAATATAATTCTATGTGATTTAATTTGAGGAGTAATGGTAAAATATTATTATGGAAGAATAATGGATTTTATTGTGGACATATTGAGATTTTGGTTATTTATGGAAATGAATAACCAATCAAAGAGAATATGTGATTAGGTAAATTACAATTCCGTATGAGACTTTAAGAGTAGTCAATGTTATTTGGATATAAATGTTAAAATATAAATTGGAAGAATGCCTTTGGAGTTTTGTGTTTCAATCTTATTTTGTATTACTTTAAAGAATTTTAGGGATAGTTGTTGATTGAATTGTATTTGTAGAACTCTGGGTATTTTTTGATGAATTTTGGGGATTAAGAGTAGTATTTATTTTTATAATGTATTTTCCATTTTAGGGATTATCTAATCTAGTACTAACCATTTTGGTTTTAGTTAATGTCTAAAGACCAGGGAAATATATAGTTCTTCTTTTGTGGATTTTGTGATTCTATATAAGTTGATTCTAGTGCTTTAGATGTAACCAAGGTATCATGAATACTCATCATTTGGAGAAGGGATGAGTTTGTTGAAGAAATTTATTAAATGATGAAACTCTATTTTTCATGTACATTTGTTTCCTTATATAATTAGTCAATATCATAAATAAATTCTCCAAAATTATTAAATATAATTTAAAAAAAATCATTGTCGGCTTAAATTTCCTACTGGGAAACCAATGACCATTTAACCTATAATATTTTTGTGGTTTTCAGGTGGTTAACTTTCCCTTAAGCGTGTTTTCTATCACTCTCTATCAGAACATGATGGTCAGTTTTCTCTTCAATATCCATGTTTACCTATATGAAGTCCTAGTATCAGTTATCTCAGGTGACATTTTTGAAATCTCTATATTTCATTTAATTTGATTGCTTTATTGGCTATTTTACCAATGTGGGACGATTAATGATGTTTTTTAGGCCAAATTTAAAATTGTGAGGACGTAATTTGCAAAAGGGGGAAGGATGAAACATCCTTGGTAAATAAAGAATATGACATTTTCATATTAATTAATATTTGTAAAATAATTATAAATTTTATTTTGAAGGTGTTTCTATGTCTGATATCATACTCAACATGCTACAATAGGTTTCTTTGGAATCTTACATAGCACCAAACATTGATTTATACAAAAAAAATATAATAATAATATAATTATTTTAAATGGTAGTTAACGCCTAGAAATTGTATTTGATGTAATGACAATAAATAACTAAAATATGATTACACATGTTTTTTACACGTTTTTACATTTATCCATCAAAATTTAGTGGCTTCAAATGCGAATGAATCCAATTTTAAGCCTAAATACTCAAAATTATTTAAATGGCCGATTTACCGCCTTTTGATGCCGAAAATTTTTAAATCAAACTTTTAGAACATTTATATGTTATATATTAAAAATTACTATTATTCTTTTTAATGAGGACATCAAAATTTACTTTGGATGAAATTTTGGTATTTTTCAGATAATGTTCATTCTTTAATAAATAGTGAAAAATACAATATTTTAATTCAAAAAATCCTTTTAATCTAGTTTATTTATATGGTTAGATTAAAATTTTAATTGGTTTTATAGTTTAATTAGATTATATTTCATTACATTGAATCAAATTTTGGTCATTGTATGTAATTTCACTTTGAAATTGTACATAAACAAGTGTCAATTTTTGATAGTTTCTTAAAAACACGGTTTTTGTTTCGACGGTAGGAAATAATTTTAAATTAATTTATGAAAATTCTTTGTTATGAATTTGGATAAATGGATTCCATATTTGGAATCATGATATCAAATTTTTTTAAATAAGTAACTTTTATTTTTAGACATTATGAATAGTAATTTCAGTAAATATATTATTTACCATCGTTAAAGGGTAAATCTATTAAATAAGGGTAAAAAAAATATTATAATAAAATTATATTACTATAAATCATTTCCTAATATTATTTGATGATACATGTCTAACCGGGGGCATACAGTGGTCTATTATGGGACCCTATGAAGTAACTTGTAAGTGAAAATGAAACTTTATAAAAATTAATTTAATGATAAGAAAAATGTGACATAAAAAAATATCTATTAGTAAAACATTTTTTATAATGGGGTTTATAAAAGAAAATTTTGACTAAAAATTGTCATTAGAAATGTCATTTTATTTCATAAATTATGATATTTTATTTATCATTTTTTGACTTCAAATAATTAAATTTATTTATGATACACTAATGATGTAGTGATTACATCGTTAATGAATGATTTAAATAAATGATATTATAAATATTAAAATAAATATAATTTGAAACGTTTTATGCAATCCATAAATTTTATGGATTATTATAACTTGTTATCTTAAATTAATGTAGTTTTTTAGAACAAATAAATTTTTATAGATTTATTTTAAAGTCATGATATGAATAGTTTACAAATTGTCATAAATGAGTTTATAAATCAATCCGTATTTTATTAAATGATAAAATACTCTTTAAAAATATAATATTATTACAAATAAAAAATGTGATGATACTAATGACATTAATTATACATTTTTTGGACTCTTGGAATTTTATTGTAAATATATTAACCATATAGTACCAATATACAAGAGGACAAGGTCGAAGTTAAATTAGTTAACTAATGGTTAAAGCTAAAATATAAGATTACTTTTATGCCTTAAACTTATGTAAATCCCATTGGATGAGAGTATTTAGAACCATAATCACCTTATATTATAATTAAATGAGTTGGGGACCTTTTGAAATCGAAATTTATTTTATAATAAAATAATATTTTTAATCATTCCAAAAGAGCCCCTCCCCCTATATAGATCCATCACCTCCAACCATTACTAACACTTATCAAGAACCATTTTATCAACCATTGTATGCCCAAATTAGCTAAAAAAATCCCCACATTCCTCCTAGGAGTCTCACCATAGGCATAAGTCACTTCAAGAACGCCTTTTGGTTCAAACCATAGGGAGTTACCCGATTTAAAGGTAACAACTTCCTTCATGTTCTCTTTTTTTTAATTTACTTAATAACTCCCTATTCTCTTATTATTATTATTTTACATAAAAACACCAATATTATCAATATAATAGGTTGTTTTTATGAGAATTATTCGAACAACACTTACACACACCTCCATATAATGGATTTAGAACATACTGTTTCTATGGATGTTAAACTACTACCGCACGAAACAATGATTGTTCAATTATCTCCTAACATATCTCATGGTGGAGATTATGATATCAATGTATTTATATATGATATTTATTATATTAATATTGTATCTATGCTTATAAATTTTTCAATTTTCTGAATACCTTTACGGCTTCCATAATGGGTAAATATGATAATATCATTTGAGGAAGTGTGGACTACTTCCCCCTCAATGTTATATGACTCATTCATATCATATATGGAATATATAATGGATGGTGTCAATGAACATTTGTAACATAGTTAAAATATGATGTTATACTGGAATAATAATATACTTATGTATAATTATGTTTTCATTCCATTAAATATGAAATAGAATTTAAAGTTGCGTTCAAGCGTACGTACGACTTACTATCTCCATGAACGGTGCATTTCATTTCTTATATCCAAATGTTTTGTACTAATATTAATAAATAAATATATTGTATATATATTATATATATTATATCTAAATCATGAATATAATTCTAGAGATAATGGACTTTTTACCACATGGACAATTTGTAATTATAACAAGTTTATTCTCAACTAACATAATTAATATCGACAGACTGACCAATATTAACAAAAATAATTATGTAACTTTTATAATGTTTTAACAATTGATATAAATGAAATAATAATCATAAAAAATGTTCTTAAACAAGTAGATATTAACATAAGCTTATTATTTAGGATGAATAATAAACATACAAGATTAGTCAGACTTTAGGTAAGGGGTTTTCGTCTCACTTTTTATTCTCATGATATTCAGGCTATATTTGCCAATATTTCCCATTGTGTGGTGTATTTAATCCCTAAAATTGTATTAATTGTGTATTATACGTTAATTTAGGGTTCATTGCATTTTTATTGTATGATTCTTATTTCTTGTGGTTTATGTTTTGTAAGATACCAAATTGGTAATGGAACCTTTAACTCTCCTCTTATAATCAAGGAATTATTTTTTGTTATGTATATTAAATTTCCTTTTTAATTATGTTGGGATATGTTTACATATACCATTATTTCTATAAATTTTGTGTCCATGTGATGAGAGATCCTTTTCTCTCTCATAAAATCATATTCTGAATTTTATAGTTACACTATTAGGCTATCAAATTTCTATAAGAGAACATCATAACCCAATTTCAATTCATTGGGTTAAACTTCTACTTCTGGATTATGTCACGATAGAAATATGTGTGAATGAAATATTGTTTCTGTACACTTAATATCCACTTATATTTTGTGTATTATTATTTTTCACACATAATTATGTCATTGATTTTCCCTTAATATAAGTATATGATCTTTACAAGGGACTATGTTTCAATTTACATTACATTGATAATTATTTGTTATTATATAAAAATTAACTTTTACATGCTCTATATACTACCCTTTGAAATATTATATCATTGACCTCATTATTTTCATGATATTATATGCTTTGATAAATTTTATTCCACAATTATTTGAATTAATGCTTCTCTCATTTCATTAGGAACTCTTTAACTAAAATATATTTTTAAATGTTTTAATTATTTATTCTTATTAATATTTCAAATTAATGTCAATTTTTTAAAAATGGTTTTATAGATTTATTTATATTTACATGATGGTTTTTAAATAAAAATTTCTTTCAAATGCTTCAATGTGTTATGGGACCCCTTGATTCAAAAATATCGTTATTAAATTTTTTAAATAGTTTTGAAAATGGTTTGATAAACCATTGATTATGTTAATATCTTGAAATTATATATTTTTATTGAAATGGGGAAATTCAATCTTTCATTTATGCTTGTTTTATTTGTTATGAATATTTTATGGTTATTGGGAATTGTAAACATATACGGGTGGTTCCATGATAAACATAGGGCGGGTGAGCCTGGGATAGCTCTCCAATGCATTGGGTTACGTGATGTAGGTAAACGTTAATGTTTCTCTTAAGAGTTTTAGTGAATATACTATGATGGTATTCAAAATGTTATTCCATATGTTGTTATGAAAGCTACAATGTAATTTTTTGTTATGTATTCTGCAAGTTACCTTTATGATTTCGGATTTCTTTGTGTTATTCCTAAATCTTATTATTTTGCGAGGCATGATAAGAAATTATGTTTATGATTGAAAAGTTTGATTTCATTGATTTGTTTGTATTAATGTACAAATATTTTCAATCCTTGTTTTATAAACCTTACTCAGCTTTTTATGCTCATATCAAATTTTTGAAATGCTTTTCACAGGGTATAAGGAAGGCTAACAGAATGGAAGAATTCAAGAAGACTTATATCAAGAAAATAATTCTTAATTTATTTAAAGAGATTTATTATTGTGAAAAAATTAGATGGAGTATAACTGCCTGCTTTGTAATATTTGAGATGTAATGTATTAGTTATGGAATGACTATATAAAACTCTAAACCTAAAATATTTCTTAATGTGAATTATTTACTTAATTAAAGAATATGTAGTTTTTTAAGGCTGGGTCCTTACACATTAAATTAAGAAAAATATGATTCATGTTAAATTTTATCCTAAGTGAGTACATGTTTTTGGTGGTTCATGTATTTATTTAACAATTATATGTGAGAATCATCATGAACATTAGAGATACATGTTTTTATTACTAATTAGTATACTATAATGAAAATTAATTCCATAATTTTAAATAATCCAATGTTTCTGTGGCGTAGTTTTCATTTGTTACAAAACCTTACGACACATTTCCATTAAGATACTATTAGAAAGAAATGATCCCCCTCTCAAAATTCAATATCCTCTTACATTTTCTCAACAAAACTTAATATTCATGTTATAATAGTCTCAACATATCTTTTAATGTTTGAATATTTCTTTACGACTATCCATCGGTTTGAGGGGGATATGCGGTACTTAAATAAAATTTTATATCCAATTAATTGTGATGAATTATTGAGAATTTTAATTTATAATGAAGATCTTGATTAGACAAAATCGATAGAGGTTCATAGTGAACTCTTATAAATTCATTATTATAGAGTTTTTATAGGAACTCACAACTAAAACATTATCTAATAGAATAAAAATATATTAATTTTTTGAGAAAATCAAGATTAAAAATTATCTGATGCATCCTTCTAGGATTCATTATTAGTCATATGACAATGTCTATCATAATGTCATCCCACATCCACATTGTAATAGGTAAAGGTTTCATGTCCCACTTAAGATATTTTCTGTTTTCCATCACTTGTTGACAAAATAGTCATATTGAATCATAAAGAGAAATTTCATACATTATGTTATCCCACAAAATATTATCCATAAAATCTCAGAATATAATTGTATTACCATGGTTTTAGAGATGATAAACATCCAGTTATTACAATTTTATCTTAAGTATTGATGTAACACATAACCACTATCAAATTTTTAGAATACCAATCTCATATATAATGTCTTCCAATATTCCATCCTTATATATTTTATTTCCTTTTGAAAATTACCATCATAATATTGAGATCATTTTATATTTTTTAATAAATGTGGTTTAACAATCATTTGAAAAATGATTGTTGATTCCCCTTCCAAGAAAATCCTTATATCCATCATTATTAAATTTTTAAACATAGGATATTTCTCAATCCTAATTTGGTTTATAAGTCCATGTTATTTCTGGATTAATGCCACTTCTTCATTATTTTCATTTCATGGGTGGTACTGTATTGTGAAATCATAATCTTTGAGCAACACAACCCATCATCTTGATCTCATTTTGAGTTCTTTCTATGTACAGATTCATTTCAAAATATTATGATCTATATATGTATCACATATTTCACTATATAGAAGTGTATCTATTTAGTTAGAGTAATGACTATAGTTGCCAACCCAAGATCATGGCTTTGAAATTTTTTTCAGGAATCTTCCACTACATTGATTTAGTTGAAATAACTTTATCATTTATCACAACGATACAATCTTTTCCTTTATTAGATTTATCATTATAGGTTTCAAACACATCTTTTAATTATGTTAAAGGAAAAATTATAGAATTGATCAATATTCACTTAAATTCTAGAAAATATTCTTCACTTAATTTTGAATACACAAAATTAACCCCTTTATGTGTGATCTTGGTTAACAAGTTAGCCAATCCAGAAAAATTATGAATGAAACACCAATAGTAACTCACTAAAACTGTAACATCCCGGGTAAATGAAGAATAAGACATATTTCATATTTATTAATATTGTGAATTAAATATTAATTTTAGTTTAAAAGGGTTGCTATGTTCGATAGCGTACCCGATATGCAATAACGTGTTTCCTTGGAACCTTACGTTGCACACTAATAATATAATATTATTAATTTTAATGGCCGGTAACTCCTAGCCATTGTATTGTTGGGACTGAACAAAACTAACTACAATATTATTATA
Organism: Viscum album; assembly: GCA_963277665.1. Taxonomy (NCBI): domain Eukaryota; kingdom Viridiplantae; phylum Streptophyta; class Magnoliopsida; order Santalales; family Viscaceae; genus Viscum; species Viscum album. Next base: position 1,222,867,550 of record OY728127.1, on the reverse strand, counting down.
CATGTATTTACATTTAACCAAAAAAATTAAGGGCATAAAATGTGAATGAATCTAATTTTAAGCAAAATTTACATTAAAAGGACGATTTACCGCCTTTTAATGTGGAACCATTTTTAAATCTAGTTTTGTTACCTTTAATACATTATATATGACCAAATAATTTTTTTAGAATGGGGACATCAAAATTTACTTTGGGTAAATTTTGGTATTTTTATGATAAAGTTCATTTTTTTAATGAATAGTGAAAATATTGTATTTTAATTCAAAACTATGTTTTAATCTAATTTATTTATATGGATAGATTATATTGTTAATTTGTATTAAAGTGAAATTGAAATATATTTTTCCCATTTAATACAATGTTGGTCATTAGAGTTATTTTCTCTTTGAAACTGGACTTAAACAAGTGTCAATCTTTTGATAGTTATTGTTTCTTAAAAAACACGCTATTTGTTTTGATAACAGGAATCAATTTTGAAATTAATTAATGATACTTCTATGTTTTGAATTTGGAAAAATTGATATCATTTTTGAATTCAGAATATAAAATATATCATAAGCTGAATTTTTGGTATTTTTCAGAAAAACTTCAATTTTTGATGAATAGTGGCACTTAATGGTATTTACAAAACAGAATTTTTCATCTAAATGAAATTTTACCACTTATGTGAATTGAATTTCAAAAATCTGACATACATGGTTGTTATTAGTTAGTAAAATGTGGTTCAATAAGATGAAAATAATTTTTTGTGAATAGTAACTGTTGACTTTTATTTACTGCGGTTAAAGGTAAATAGGGTTATTCAAGGTTAAAAGAATATTATAATAATTTAAAACTACCTTAACACTTGTAAAAACCTTATTTGTGGAGTCGCTAACGACCATGGGCATATTTGGGTCTATTTTGGGACCCCATTGATTCACTTGGGAGTGAAAATGACAATTTAGATTAATTAATTTAATGTAATGACAAAATTGACAATAACAAAAATATTTTAGTAATTAATTTTTATGTGGTGTTATATAAGTCCAAATTTCGACTATAAATATTCATTGTAAAGATAAAACTATTTCTTATATGATGGTATTTTTTTCATAATTTTTAGACATAATAATTTAAATTATACATGACACAATGAAGATGCAGTATTTACCTAATTAATAAATCATTTAAATAAATATGATTATAATGATTAAACTATTATCCAAAACCTGTCCAATTCTTAGTGGATGATTATATTTCGACCATTAGTCATCTTATCTTTCACTATAATGATTTTTGGACCATTAGAAACCGAATATAATTATATTATAAAATAATATTTTCACTCATTCCTAAAGAGCCCCTCCTCTCCCTTATAAATAGTGGCCACTTGTAACCAATTCCTCACACCTCTCAACCCATTTTTTTCTTCCAAACACTTCCCAATTACACTCCCTACATCCCTATCCTCCTCCTTGAGGCCTCACCTTAGGCAGATGACACTTCAAGAAGTCCTTTGATTGAAACCAAAGGGAGTTTTCCTAATTAAAGGTAATTGTTTCTCTTAAATTGTTTTCTTTTATATTGCTTCTCCAACCCATAAATTCTTTTTATTTCCTTTCTTTAGTAAAAACACCAGTATCCTAAATATACTAAGATGTTGTTAAAATAAGGATTCAAACTACACTTACAAACACCTCCATCTAATGGATGAAGAACATAATGTTTCTGTGGATGGCAAACTAACGCCTCACGAAACTATGATTGTTCAATTATATCTTACCGCCTCTCATGGTGGCCATGATGATGGAACTGAATTTATATATGATATATATTATGTTTATGATTTCCTTATGCTTCTGTACTTCCCAATTATATCAATACTTTATGCTTTCCATAGTGGGTAAATACGATAATCTCATTTGAGGAAGTGCAGACTACCACCCCCTCAAAGTGATGTGACTTGTTAATGCCCTATGTGGGTTGTATAAAGGATAGAGTTAATGATATTATATATCATATTATACTATAATTATAATATACCTATTTATCATTATGTTTTAATTCCACAAAGTAATATATAGAAATGAATGTAGCGTTCATGTGTACGTACAGCTTACCATCTCCATGAACGGTGCATTTCATTTCATACCTCTAAATGTTATGTACTATTATAAATACATGTATATACTAGATATATATGATATATATGATATCTAAATCAAGAATACCATTCTGGATATAATGGACTATTGACCACATGGACAACATGTAATTATATGAAGTCCATTTTTGACTCAAGTACCAAATATTGACTAATAGACATTATTAACATAAATGTTTACACAACATTTATAACATGGTAATAATTGATATAAAAGGAATAATAATCTTGAAAAGGGTTCTTAAGCAAGTATAAATTATCTTTAGTTTATTATTCATGATATTAAAGAACGAACGATTCAAGTTGGACACGAGGTAAGGGACTTGGTCTCAATCTCCTTTCATTGAAGCATATTTTGTTTTAATACACGATTTCTTTTTATACACAATATAAGCACCCTTGAATTTTCAAAGAGTGGTGACAATGACCTTCCCATCACCATGAGTATTATTTGATCTTTGGCTTCCTCAACAAGCCGTAATGTTTTTTTAAAAGAAAATAATTACCATATACTCTCTTATCTATTTTTGGTATTGAAAATGGTTTTCAAAATGAATTTTATATGTCAATATATTAATGTGATATATTGTGATTGAAATGTGGAAATGTTTTCTTTCCTTTATATTTGTTTCATGTCTTATGATTTTATAATGGTACCTGGACATTTGACGTATGGTTACATGATAAACCAAATAACGGGTGGTGCCGTGAATACCAGGATGGGTGGTTACGTTATAACCTCCAATGCATTGTGTATGGAAGTCAGCTGTATGGCTATTCCATTTAGTGATATGTGCGGAAGTCGACCGTATGGTTATTCCATTTAAGTATGTGTATGCCCCATGTTACTTTATATGTTATGTTTTCTTTATATGGGTTTTATGGTAATCTATTGGTTACAAAATGGTAAGTAATGATCTTTTATTCAGTGATGAGTATTCACTACTTCATAAAGGAGAAAAGTATTAATTATGTTAAAGTATTCATGGTTTACTTGTTTTTTCAAAAAACTAACAGTTTTCCTTCTTTGTGTATCCCGTACTGAGCTTTTTATGCTCTTCCCAAGTATTAGAAATGTTTTTCACAGGACATAATGTGGAATAGGGTCAAGTATGGGATCCAGGAAAAGCCACCATGTTTTAAACATGGAACTATACATGACTCTATTTTTTTCAAGAGTTCATGTTTTGTAAGAAAAATGGAAAATGGGTTGAAGTTTCTACCTTACAATCTTTTGAGATGTAATAGTTATGTCCTAATTCTATAAAACTCAAAACCTGAAAATATCCTCAATGTGAATTATTCATTTAATTCATTATTAAGCATGATTTAAGGCCGAGTCCTTATATTTGGTATCAAAGGGAGGTTTGGATAACTTTAGGAGTTATGGTATTTTAAAATTAATATCCATAAAGTAATTTATGTTAATATTGATATCATTTAGAATTTACAAATTACCATGTTGATTTGCCTAATATATTTCTGTGTTCCGAATGGTTTTCCACATAGGAAACAGGACAACTATGTTGGGACGACATCAGGAGGAAGACAACCTTCCAAATCAGCAACCTGAGATGGTCGGAATTGGAACTAAACAGTTTGTTATAGTGATGGCACAGTTGATTCATGCTATAAATGGTGGTGGTATCCATGTTCGAGATCAGCCAGATCAACCAGAGAGGAACATGTCAGTAGTGGAGGATTTCATGAGGCAACATCCCCCATCATTCAGAGGATTATCTGATCCGGTGCTAGATGAAGGGTGGATTAAAGCATTGGAAAATATTTTCGATGTCATGGGTTGTTCAGAACATCAAAAGATAATTCTCATTGTTTATCATTTTGAAGGTGAAGTTGATCAGTGTTTGTTGATGGTGAGAAATATCAGGGATAGAGAGGAGATTGATGCTCTTGATTGGGATGAATTCAAAGGTATGTTTTTTGAGAAATATTTTTCTAAGGAGGTTCGTCTTAGAATGGAAAACAATTCCAGGAATTGATCCAGGGGGATGAATCATTGGCTGCTTATGAATCAAATTTCACATGACTAGAAAGGTATGCACCAAATTTCATCCATGATCTTGATAGTAAGATAAATTGATTTTACTCAGGATTGATGCCACGATATCAAAGAGCGTTAGCCTCTCGTGAGTTCAAAAGTTATGAAAAACATGTCTGATGTGCAGAGACGGTGGAAATAGTGTTTTCTGATGATCATGTGTTCTTTGAAAAACAATAGAATAAGAGGTCAAGTTGGCAGGAAAAGGGGAATAATTCATCAAAGAAGCCTGGAGGTAAAAAAACAAAATATCCAACTTGTGAGAAGTGTGGTAAAAAGAATCCTGGAGAATGTTTATGAAAGACTATTATGTGCTTCCGGTGTGGGAAGTCTGGTCATATTGCTCATAATTATAAGGAAGATTAACAAGCAGGAAATGAAAATCCATCGGTAAGATGTTTTAAGTGTAACAAAATGGGTCATTATGAAAATGATTGAGCAGTGAAGAACTCAGCTGAGGGAAAACAGTCAGAGAACAAGCAGAAAGGGGTGGTGAAATCCTTTTCAACTACTTCAGTAGATGTTGGGCCATCAAATGAAGTAGTATCAGGTAAACTATTTGTTTGTTCAGGTTATGCCTATGTGTTGTTCGATTCAGGGTCTACAAACTCTTTCATTTCTAAGAAGTTTTCTAATAAACTGGGAATTCCATCTAATGATATGAATACTGAACTTATGGTTATAACACATGGAAGACATGTTGAGAAAAAAATAAAACATAAGAACATTCCTCTCCTTTTGTGCAGAAAGAATCTGACTACAAAAATTATTGTTTTGCCTCTAGTATAGTTTGATGTTATTTAGGGAATGGATTGGGTTTCTGTTTATAATGCTAAGATTGAATACAGAGATAAAGGGGTTTCTTTTCAGAATGATTTACAGTTTGTGTACAAGAATGAACCCTTGATTTTGATAACATATCCGGAAGCTGAGAAAGTAGTAAAAATGGAAATGAATGTTACCTTGAACATATTGTTGAAAACAACGGAGTTATTTAGATTAATGATGTGCCAGTGGTAAATGAGTACCTTGAGGTTTTTCATGATGAGTTCCTGGTATTATACCTGATCGAGAAGTTGAATTTATAGTTGACTTAGTTCCTGATGCTAAGACAATTTCAAAACCCCCTTATCGAATGGCTCAAATTGAACTTTTAGAGTTAAAGAAGCAATTACATGAATTATTAGACAAAGGTTTCATTCGACCTAGAACATCTCCATGCGGTGCTCTTGTCTTGTTTGTTAAAAAGAAAGATGTTTCAATGAGTCTTTACATTGATTATAGAGCTTTAAATAACATCACTGTCAAGAATAAGCATTCTTTGCCTCATATCGATGATTTTTTTGATCAGATCCAGGGAGCTCAGTATTTTTTGAAGATTGACCTGAGGTCGGGGTACCATCAGTTTAATGTAAAAGAAGCATATTTTTCGAAGACTACGTTTCATACTAGATATGGCCATTATAAATTTGTAGTTATTCCTTTTGGGTTAACCAATGCACCTGCGGTATTCATGGATCATATAAATAGAATTTTCCAGGAGTTATTGGATAAGTTTGTGGTTCTGTTTATTATGATATTTTGGTTTATTCTAAAAGTAAGGAGGAACATGAAATTCATTTAAGGGTTGTCCCGCAAACCATAAATGTAAAGAAATTGTTTTGGAAATTCAGAAAGTGTGAGTTTTGGTTACAAAAAAAATCATTCTTCGGTCACATTATTTCAAAAAAATGGCATAACTGTTGATCCTGCTAAAAGAAAAGTTGTTGAAGAATGGAAAAGACCCAAAAATATAACCAATATCTATAGTTTTCTTGGTTTGGTAGGTTATTACCGGAGGTTTGTTGAAAAGTTTGCATGATTATCTAGTCTAATCACTAAGTTATCTCAAAAAGGTGTTAAGGTCATCTGGACAAAAGAATGTGATGATTGTTTTCAGGAATTGAAAAGAAGATTGGTGAATGCTCCAGTTTTGGCACTACCTTATAGAAATGGTGAGTTTGTTATCTACAGTGATGCTTCGTTGAAAGGACTTGGTTGTGTCCTAATGCATAATTAACAGGTAATTTCTTATTCTTCACGTTAGTTGAAACCACATGAGTTAAAATATCATACACATGATTTGTAATTAGCTGTTGTTGTTTTTTATTTAAAAAATTGGAGGCATCATTTTTATGGAGTAAAATGTGAAATATATAATGATCACAAAAGTTTAAATTATATTTTCACTCAAAAAGAGTTGAATATGAGACAGAGGAGATGGTTGGAATTAATCAAGGATTATGATTGCACGATCTATTACCATCCAGGAAAAGAATATAAAGTGGCTGATTCTCTGAGTCAAAAAGTGATGCTTCATTAGACATGTTACGTTTGGAACGAGATCCTTTGGTTTTTTATTTCATTAAATTTGGAATAGAAGTTTTTGGTGGAGGGAATTCTTCTGTATTGTTTCAGGTGTCATTGAGATCATCTCTATCAGAAAGAATAAAGCAAGCGCAGAGAGAAGACAACGAGTTACAGGAAAAGGTAGTGTTGGTTAAGAAGGGTATGTTGCCCGATTTTAATGTTGATAATGATTGTGTTTTGAGATTTGGAAAGAGATTATGTGTGACTTGTGATTCACAGTTTAAAAATGAGTTGTTATGTGAAGCTCATAGTTCTTCGTTTTCAGTTCATCCTAGAAGTACTGAGATGTACAACGATCATCAGGAGTATTACTGGTGGGATGCAATGAAAAGATATATTGCTGATTTTATTGTAAGGTGTTTGACTTGTCAGCAGGTTAAAGTAGAGAGACAGTTACCAAAAATAATGCTTCATCCTCTACTAGTGCCAGAGTGGAAATGGGAAAATATATCCATGGATTTTGTTGTGGGATTACCAACGACATCTCGAGGTAATAATGCAATCTGGGTTATTGTTAATCGATTGACTAAATCTGATCATTTCCTTCCTATTATAGATACTTTTTCTCTAGATCAACATTCTAGGTTGTATGTTAAAGAGATAGCCAGGTTGCATTGAGTTGTCCTCTCCATTGTATCTGATCGTGATCCTAGGTTCACTTATAACATTTGGAAAGTCCTTCAGAAATCATTGGGTACTGAGTTAAATTTTAGTATATCTTTTCATCCTCAATAACATGGGAAATCAGAATGAACAATTCAGACTTTGGAGGATATGTCACATGCTTGCTCGATGGACTACCAGGGATGTTGGGACCAATAACTTTCTTTGGTTGAATTTTCATATAATAAGAGTTTTCATTCCAGTATATAGATGGATCAATTTGAGGCATTATATGGAAAGCATTGTCGAACTCCAGCTTTTGGGATGAAGTAGGTGAAAGGAAGCTGATGGGGCCAGAATTGGTATAAGAGATGGTAGAGAAGGTCTAGTTTATTCAGAAGCACATGAGAACAGCTCAGTGTAGACAGAAAAGTTATGAAGATAACAGGAGGAAGGATGTTTCTTTTGAGGTAGGTGATCATTCCTATCTCAAAGATTCTCCAATGAATAGTGTGGTGCATTTTGGTAAGAAGGGAATGTTGAGTCCATGGTTCACTGGACCTTATGAAATTCTGGAGAAAGTTGGATCTGTTATGTATAGAGTGGATTTTCCTCCAAGTTTATCCCAGGTACACAATGTTTTTCATGTTTCGATGTTGAGAAAATATATGCCTGATCCATCTCATGTTTTGAGCCCAGAGGTAGTTCAGTTGGAAGAGAATCTCTCTTATGAAGAACAACCAGTTTAGATTCTAGACCATAGAGAGCAGGTGTTGTGGAATAAGTTAATTTACCAGGTAATGGTTTTGCGGAAGAACCATATGGTTGAAGAGCCAACGTGGGAATCTAAAAATGCTATGAGGGATAAATACCCCCACTTATTCTGATAAGTGAATAAAAATTACGAGGACACAATTTTCAAAAGAGTGGACGGATGTAACATCCTAGGTAATTGAAGAATAAGACATATTTTATATTTATTAATATTTGTGAATTAAATATAAATTTTAGTTTAAAAGGGTTTCTATGTTTGATAGCGTACCTGATATGCAACAACGGGTTTCTTTGGAACCTTACGTTGCACAATAATAATATAATATTATTATTTTAAATGGTCATTAACATCTAGAAATTGTAATGGAGGGACTGAAAAAAACTAACTACATTATGATTATACATGTATTTACATTTATCCAAAAAAGTTAGAGTCTTAAAATGTGAATGAATCAAATTTTAAGCAAAATTTACATTAAAAGGCCGATTTACCATATTTTAATGGACAACCCTTTTTAAATCTATTTTTGGTCACTCTAATACATTATATATGACCAAATAAAATCCTTTTTTAGAATGGGGACATCAAAATTTACTTTTGGTAATTTTTTGTATTTTTCTGATAAAGTTCATTTTTTAATGAATAGTGAAAATATTGTATTTTAATTCAAAACTATGTTTTAATATAATTTATTTATATGGATAGATTATCTTTTTAATTGGTCTTAAAATGAAATTGAAATATATTTTTATCGTTTAATACAATTTTGGTCATTAGAGTTAATTTCTCTTTGAAATTGGACTTAAACAAGTGTCAATCTTTTGATAGTTATTGTTTCTTAAAAACAACGTGATTTGTTTTGATAACGGGAATTAATTTTAAAATTAATTAATGAAACTTCTATGTTTTGAATTTGAAAAAATGGACATCATTTTTGAATTCGGAATATCAAATATATCTTAGGCTGAATTTTTGGTATTTTTCAGAAAAACATCAATTTTTGATGAATAGTGAAACCACTTAGCAGTAGTTAAAAAACTGTATTTTTCATCTAAATGAAAATTTACCACTTCTGTGAATTGAATTTCAAAAATCCGAAATACATGGTTGTTATTAGATAGTAAAATGTGGTTCAATAAGATGAAAATAATTTTTAATGAATAGTAACTTTTGAATTTTATTTACCGCGGTTAAAGGTAAACAGGGAAATTCAAGGTTAGAAGTATATTATAATAATTCAAAATTACCTTAACACTTGTAAAAAAACGTATTGGTTTAGTCCTTAACGACCATGGGCATCTTTGGGTCGATTTTGGGACCCCATTTATCCACTTGGGAGTGAAAATGAAGATTTAGATTAATTAATTTAATATAAAGAAAAAAATGACATTAACAAAAATCTTTTAGTAATTAATTTTTATATGGTGTTATATAAGTCTTATTTTCGACTATAAATATTCATTGGAAAGATAAAGAGATTTACTACATTATAGTATTATTTTCATAATTTTTAGATATAATACGTTAAATTATATACAACACAATAATGATGCATTATTTACCTCATTAATAAATCATTTAAATAAATAATATTATAATCATTAAAATATTATTCAAAACCTGTCCAATTCCTATTAGATGATTATATTTCGAACATGAGTCATCTTATATTCTACTAAAATTATTTTTGGACCATTAGAAACTGAATATTATTATATTATAAAATAATATTTTTTAATTATTCCTAAAGAGCCCCTCCTCTCCCTTATAAAAGGAGAACACTTCTAACTAATTCCTCACATGTCTCAAGCCATTTTGCTCATACAAAATATTCCCAATTACACTCCATACATCCCTCTACTACTCCTTGAAGCCTCACCTTAAGAAGAAGGCACTTAAAAAATCCCTTTGGTTCAATCCAAAGGGAGTTTCCCTAATTAAAAGTAACAGTTTCTCTTAAATTGTTTTCGTTTAATTTGATCCTCCGATCCCTAAACTCTATTTATTTCCATTTTTTGTAAAAAAAACAATATCCTAAATATACTATGATTTTTTTATAAGATGGATTTTGACAACACTAATAGACACCTGCATTTAATGGATGAAGAACATGATGTTTCTATGGATGGAAAACTAATGCCTCACGAAACGATGATTGTTCAATTACATCTTACCGCCTCTCATGGTGTCCATTATGATGGAACTGAATTTATATATGATTTATATTATGTTTATGATTTACTTATGCTTCTTTACTTCCCAATTATATCAATCCTTTATGGTTTCCATAGTGTGTAAATACGATAATGTCATTGGAGGAAGTGCGGACTACCACCCCCTCAATGTGATGTGACTCGTTAATGCCATATGTGGGATATATAAAGGATAGAGTTAATGATATTATATATTATATTATACTATAATTATAATATAACTATGTATCATTATGTTTTAATTCCATTAAAGTTAGAAATAGAAATGAAATTAGCGTTCGTGCGTACGTACGACTTATCGCCTCCATGAACGGTGCATTTCATTTCTTACCTCTAAATGTTATGTACTATTATAAATACATGTATATAATGGATATATATTATATATATGATATCTAAATCATGAATACCATTCTGGATATAATGGACTATTGAGCACATGGACAACATGTAATTATAAGAAGTCCATTTTTGACTCAAGTACCAAATATTGAAAAAATAGACGTTATTAACTCAAATATTTACATAGTATTTATATCATGGTAATAATTGATATAAAAGGAATAATAAACTTGAAAAAGGTTCTTAAGAAAGTATAAATTAAATTTATTTTATTATCCAGGATATTAATGAACGAACGGGTCAGGTTGGACACGAGGTAAGGGAATTTGTCTCAATCTCCTTTCATTGAGGCATATTTTGTTTTAATACACGATTTCTTTCTATACGCTGTATAAACACCGCTAACTTTTCAAAGGGATTATTGTTTTATGAAGCGTTTTATGAAATGAAAAAAAGGAAAGTTTCTTTTACCGTAAGTGGTGACAACAACCCTTCCTCCGCCGCGAGTATTATTTGATCTCTATCTTCCTCAACAAGACATAATGTTTTTTTAAGAAAATAAATACCATATACTCTATTAAATTTTTTTGGTATTGAAAATGGTATTAAAAATGGATTTTCTATGTCAATATATTAATGTGATATATTATAATTGAAATGTGTAAATGTTTTCTTTCCTTTATATTTTTTTCATGTCTTATGATTTTATAATGGTACTTGGACATTTGATGGGTGGTTACATGACAAACCAAATGATGGGTGGTTCCGTGAATACCAGGATGGGTGGTTACATTATAACCTCCAATGCATTGGGTATGGAAGTCGTCTGTATGGCTATTCCATTTAGTGATATGTGTGGAAGTCGACCGTATGGTTATTCCATTTAAGTATGTGTATGTCCCAAGTTACACTGTATGTTATGTGTTCTTTATATAAGTTTTATGGTAATCTATCGGTTAAAAAAAGGGTATGTAATGATCTTTTATTCAGTGATGAGTATTTACTACTTCATAAAAGAGAAAAGTATTACTTATGTTATAGTATTCATGGTTTACTTGTTGTTTCGAAAAACTAAGAGTTTTCCTTCTTTGTGTATCCCTTACTGAGCTTTTTATGCTCATACCAAGTTTTGGAAATGTTTTTCACATGACATAATGTGGAATAGGGTCAAGGATGAGATCTAGGAAATTTCATGATGTCTTAAACATGGAACTAGACATGACTCTCTTTTTTTTCAAGAGTTCATGTTTTGTAAAAAAATGAAAAATGTGTAGAAGTGTCTACCTTGTAATCTTTTGAGATGAAATAGTTATGTCCTCATTCTCTAAAACTCTAAACCTGAAAATATCCTCAATGTAAATTATTCCATTAATTCATTATTAAGAAAGGTTTAATGTCGGGTCCTTATAAAACTAATGACACAATGTACATTGATTATGTTTTTGGAATATTCCTTTCTTATATTTCATTTTTCCTTACATGATCAACTAAGATTCCATCCTTTGAGATAATATTACATTGAAAAGAAATTTATTTAAGACGTAATTCACACTTTCTAAATATACTGTATAAAACTTTCCATGTCATGTCCATGATTTTTCTATGTAATATTTTAAATATTATATGGAATTATATTAAGACTAGGCACTGAGACAATGTGTTATTTTAGGGCCCGTTGTGCCTAAAAAAATGTTTGAAAAGTATTAAAATTTTAATAGAACACATGATCAGTTTTCCTGAATAGTGGAATAACATCGAAATGGGTGTGTGGATCAATAATACCAATGAACCATTGCATTCAGAGAAGCGAGTTTACCCTAGGTGAGGCCCCACATCTATTGGTGTCAGTCGACTGTGAAAAGTAGTTATTGAACGTAATGGGGAAAATATATTTAAAGAAAAATATTTCTATTCGATGTGGAAACATCATACATTAAATAAGATATGATTGAAAATTCATGTTTTCCACTGTATCCATGGAATTTTACTGAGGCATGGAGAGTAACCCTCTTGGAAATCGACGATGAAAGATTAATAAGATCATTGAATGATGGGCCAATGGAGTTGGAGGATATCCTAAATGACAGAAACATAATTGTTATTCATCATGAATCGATCAAAACACTATGTAGTATTTTGTTTATGATTTTCCATCTTGTAATTAATCATAGATGAATGCATATGAATTTAACTCACAAAGATTGATACACATGTCATCGATAAGATTAAATGAGATGGAATTGTTTATCATCATTCAACATTTTAGTGAGAAAAAATCAAGACTAACATGAACAATGTATCAGGTCTGTTCATTGAGTGTTTTTATGGTTTTATAAATTTGTTCTTCACGGTTATCTCTGTTGGCCACCCATGGCCACAACATGAAATTTTGGGGTGGCTTCAAGTATAATTGGAGCCTCAGATTAGATGTGAATTGATACTATATATCAGATATGTGAAGTTCAGGTCTAATGAAACTTAGATCTTCAACTATTTTGAAAAACCGGAACCAGAGGTGTCCTTGTTATCCATGGAAAGGACCATCAGTTTGGGTCCAGTGTGGTGGTTCGATAAGGTAAAGTAATGTCGGTATAATGGTAGGAGGAGACAAGTTTTTTTGTGGAGCCGAAGCTCAAGCCAATGGTGTCTAGAGGCATCAATGTGGCATATGGAGTCAGTGGAGCAGCATGGAAACTAATGTGGGGACACATCAGAACCACGAGAATCATAGGCCATAGTTGGAGAATGGAGGTGGCATACCATGTGGGAAACAAGATATGTGGAGTGGTCGTGGGGGGAAACGGGCTCGACAGGCTGAGCGGGGGGCTAGGTGGGCCGAGCATGAGGCCAGGTGGGCCGAGGGTTTAGTCTAGGTAGCCCGGGGCAGAGTAGGCTAGGTGACCTAGACTTGTGGATCCGGGCCATGCTACGTGGCCCAACAGGCAGCAGTCTAAACGAGCCGGGTTGGACAAGACCCAGAATGTTGGATCAGTTCGAGTCATGTTGACTAGACCGTGTTGGGTCTTTTTACTAAAACTAACTTATGTATTAAAAACAGAGTTTATTTAATCCGTTAATACCCGTTCTTGGACCCCTGTGAAGAGGCAGTCCTCATTAGACCAATGGTGGGTTTTAATTTTGATATATATCATGTCAAATGGGAGGTTGACATGGGCAGTACCCGGGGTCAAGGGGTACAGTGTGTGGGACTACTTTCCACTATGCATCCTTTATTTTCTACATGAATTTATTAACTTCTTTACCATATCATTTAGTATTTTTTTAGGGTTTGTTCCTATTACCGTTTCCATGAAGGTCTTTCAATATTATTTCTTACTCATATGAGTATGATCCCTTCAACATGATTTCCAGGATAAAGTTGTTGGAATCCCTCTAATGGCTCATAGACGATCCACTATTACTTCATCATTCCCTTGGTATAGTCTTTGGTATTGACATTACCAACATCATTGGGTGACTATCCTCTTCGTAGTTGGTTAATAAAAATTGACAAGTTGGAATCACCTCATTTCCCAGGAAGTTAGCCTCATCTGATTTATTATATCTATTTAAATATTTCTACATATCCTTCTCATGATGGTTTTTTCCAAACAATACTTCTCAAACAGACGTCATTAGTGATATTAGACTAAGAAGTGGGTTCTCCCAGATAGGTGCCTTGTGGATTATTTGAGATAAATCACTAGTAATGGTTTTTGGTTGCAATAAATTACCCTAGGCAATGTGGTATAGTTTTAGTATATCTAGATATTATTATTTTTTATTATAGACATATAGTTTTGTACAAATGATTGTAACTTCAATTGTGTATTGCTTTGTGGTTTTTGAGAGTCCAACTGAGTATTTTTATACTCACACCAACATGGGATTTTCTTGTACTTTTTGGTTAATTTGGAGATGAGAAAAATTTTGATAGGTTCCTGGGCAGACGAAGACCAGAAAAAAGAATCATGAGATCAGACAGACCATGGTGTTCCTATGTCATGAAATAGTAGCCCCAGTTCTATGCCTTCAAGTAGGGTTTTCTGCAAATGAGTTTTATGAACAAGTTTATAGACTTTATTTTTGGTTGGATTATATTATGGACATGTTTAATTTCTTGCACATTTACTATTGTACTCTGATTTTGGGTTACCTTTGATTAAATGCATTGTCTACTTATGGTTTTAAATTTTGGAATTTTGGGTCTTATATATGTGCAAGTTCATATATGTACTTGTTAATTTTTTTCCCATGTTATTAACATGCCTACTCAGGGCTACTCAACAGCCCTAAGCCTATTAGAGGAGGGATTAAGGAGTCTCTATATTGGACTCTCTAGGACAGGTCCGGATAAAGTGGTATTAGAGGTAATTTGTTATACCATAGGGCCAAGTGTATATGATATTGGATTAAGGAAATATTATTTATGTGTTTTTATTTTGTATTTTAGGATTGGGACCCCCAGTGTTCGTTTGGTGGCTGATGTATTCATACACAAAGACTATGAAAACCAGCTTCTAGACTCACTACATGTGAAAAATAATTGCCAGGTATAAAATATTACATGAATCATTTTGGAATAGGTCATGATTTCCATGCATTTATTGAGTAAAATATAATGTTATATATATTTATCATAGTACATGTTGTTTCTTTAGAGGAATCCTCTATGAAACATACATTCTAAGATTTAGTAGATTAATCATGAAGATGACTGCCTCTAGGACAAGGGATCATTACAGGGAAATGTTACAAGATGTTACTTCTAGGTGTTGTTCTGTTTATACTGCCACATGTATATCTACACATGGTACGTAACATACATGAAGTCAAGGAGCACAAGATGGGAACGTTTCAAGAGTTTTAGAGACATAGTCCTCTCAGGTTACAAGAATATCCCAACCCTGAGGTAGTTGAGTACTATCTTGAGGTGGTGACCTAAGTTTTCCATCTAGTCAGGATACCATTCGATCAGATGGTGGTCCTAGCACTTAGCCTTTTGCAGGTCTTGGTTGGGGTATGGTGTAGTTTTCCTATCGATTCTAACGACGAGGCGATGCTCTTGTGGAATGAGTTTTAGCACCTCTTTAGTTTTGAGTTATAACCAGTAATGCTGAGATTTTTTCATAAATTGGAGCTTCTTCAGTTCTAGTAGGGTAGTGTAATAGAAAATTAGTATTCATAGAGGTTCAAAATCCATTCCATGTACTCGATTGATAAGGTCAAGTATTGGTACCTCTGGGATCAGAACATTGAGATAGGTTTGTACATAAAAATATGATCCAACATTATCCCTATAATCATTACTACTTATAGTGGTGCTCTTGAGTAGGGTTAGTGGTGGAGAGATTCCTAGATGAGTAGAGTCATCTAGTGATAGTTTGTAGAGGACATGTAGGTAAAGATGCCTCGACAGTAGGGAGATGACATCAACCTCAAGGATCTGAATGTGGGATATGTTATAAGAGGTGGTATGAGGATAGAGGATCTACACTTCATGGTGCACATGGTGGATCTTGTTATCACAGAGAGTGGCACTGATACACCTGTTACATCACGTTACACCTCTATCAGGATTGCCTGACTCGCCATGATGCTGATAGGGAGATAGTGGTTGGGACACTAAGGAAGAAGAAAATGAAGGAGTATAAAGATACACAGGGTGGTGGATGTGTAAGAGGAGCATGGAGAGAAAGCTGGATGTTGTAGAAATTTCAACGGGCTACCAGCACCACCCCTAGGTGGTCTATGCCTGGCTTTGGGAGCTTGCAGAGAGGGGAGGGGACAACCAAATGTGGTCGAGGCTTATAACCCTAGGACTCCCAGGATGATTCCAGGTATGATATGTGTCTTTTATACTATAGATTCCATTCTTATAGAAACAAGTGATAGTCATTCCTTCCTTTTCATGTATCTTTTATGATACCTTATAATTCTTGGGGAACATTTGACTCGACCCTTAAGCATGGACACACCCACAGGGGGGAGAATCAATGATCACACATTTATGCCAATAGTGTGTCCTTACCCATGGAGGTGAGAGTTTTTGTTGGAACCTCTTGGTTGCATCATAAAGGCTATAAGATTTTATTATTATTATGGATTGGATATCTTTAGTCCATGTCCAGATTGACTATTTTTGGAAAAGGGTGCAGTTTTTTCACCATGAAAGAATGTGGATTTCCATTTTCAATGAAATGGTAAACCATGAAGCACAAGATCGAATCATGCAACGGAGGGTGCAACTGATCTGTCATCACTTGGTTATCTTGAACCATGGTGCAGAAAATGATATGGGGTTTTGTCCCCAACAGTAGTGGATGAGTATGAGGATATCTTCCTAGAAGATGTTCCAAGATTACCCCCCACCGGTAGATCGACTTCTACATAAATTTATACCCAGGGATGGAACTGATATCCTTTCCATCATATTGAATTGACATCGAAGTGCTTTTTTATCTGATGATGTAGCTGGAGGATTTGGAGGGGGAGGGCATCATAAGAACTAGTATTTCACCTTGGGCGGCCCTATTTTTGATTTCCAAAAAGGAATCCATGATATTGAGGTTGTGTGTAGATTACCGGTGCTTGAAATTGGTGTACGTGAAGAACAATTTTCTTCTACAGAGGAACAATGACCTCATCAACTATTTGAGACTGATGTGATGGTTCTCAAAGGATGACCTTCAATCAGCCTACCACCATCTCTATGCACGAGATGGGGATATACTAAATATGGATTTGTATGTATCTATAGTCAATTTGAGTACATCCTGATTCCCTTTGGTTTGAAGAACAATACAATAGTGTTCATCGTACTCTTGAACCATATCTTTCATCCCTACCGAGACAGATTCTTGGAAGTCCTCATCGATGATATTCTTGTGTATTCGACATCCAAGGAGGAGAACGCGAGACACTTAAGAATGGTTATGGACATAATCTAAGAGCCCTAGAATTATTATTAATTATTGATGCGCCAGTTTGGGATTCAGGAATACCATGTTCCAAGATATTTTACCACTTAATATGGAGTGATAGTGGACTTATCCAAGGGGGAGGTAGTTTTATCATGGGTTCAACCATGGATTGTGACAAAGGTGCGAAGCTTTAATAGGACGAGAGAATATTACCGTAAATTCATACCTGATTTTTCTAGGATATCAACCTTGATGAATGATTTAACCCAAAATTTTATGTGTATTGTGTAGATAGAGAAGTTCTAGCAGGCATTCCAGTTGTTGAGATAGAGTTTGAAGAGTGCTCTGATCTTGAGATTGCCGGAGGAGGGGGTTGAGTGCACAGTGTTCCGTAATGCATCCAGAATAGGTCTTGGTTGGATCTTAATGAATAGGAAAGTGGAGATTTCCCCTGGATTGCGCTAGTTGAGGAATCATGAGCATAACTATGTGGCACTCAATATAAATCTTGTAGTGGTAAACTTTTCATTGAAGATGTGGAGATACTACATGATGGGTGAGTGGTTTATATTCAACAATGATAAAAAGATTCTCAAGAATGTCTTCTCATAGAAGTATATAAACATGAGACAGAGGTGGGGGATAGTGTTCCTCCAGGATTATGACATTGGGATTTTCAATACTCATTGGATGGGGAATGTCGTGGAAGATTCTCAATCTAGGGTATCATGTTCACAATTTCCGTATGAGGCATTAGAGAATTTGGATTCGTTGTAGTTATCATTTTTTGGATGGAGATCAGGGTGCTTACCTCAAATAAATGGATATTACCCCAACATTCATAAATTGAGTTAGGGAGGCACAACATGGGGATACCAACTATGAGACTCAATGTGCCCAGTTATCCATAGGGAGTGATTCTAAGAGGCATTTGAATGGAGGGAGCCTTTTTCTTTTTAGAGAGCACCCACAATTTTACTAGTGGAATTTTTGGGGGTGGATTTGAGGGATTTTCATTCATTCCTTTTTGCGGAACGTACTAGTGTGATAAATATTGTCAAAGACCTTTGATGTTAGTTTTGGTGGTCAGGACTAATGAAGGTAGTGGGGTAGTTCATTTCTCGATGCCTTACGTGACTACATGTAAAGTTGAAGAACTAGGATCCATTATGTTTAGCTCAAACCCTAGAGGTGCCACAATGTAATTGGTTCAGAATATCAATGGACTCTGTGATTGGTTTACCATGCACATAGAGGGGACACGATACCATATGGGTGATCGTTGACTGACACACCATGTTGGCCCACATCCTAAATATCTGAGAGCAGAGTTCAGTAGGGTCATAGGGGCCCTATAAATGTTGGAGATAGTTCTTATTCATTAAGTTACATTGACTATTATCTCCGATCATGATGATCATTTCACATCCTTGGTCTGGAAGGGATTTCAGGAGGCATTTGAGACTCAGTTATGTTTGAGCATGACTTTTCATCCCCCAAACGAGTGGCTGTTTGGAGAGGACCATTCCGGTTCTGGAGGACATGTTGTGGGATGACATCATTATATTTATTCATATTAGGGAGGATCTCCTACCACTGGTGGATTTTTCATCCAAAAATAACAAAAACTCCACCATTGGTATTGAACCATTCTAGGATTTGTACAGTTAACCCTGTAAGTCATCTCTTTGTTGGACTAAAGAGGCTCAGAGTTGGTGCGAGAAATTACTAGAAGGTTCAGATCATCGAGAAGTGGATGAAGACTGTTCCGAGCTGGTATAAGTCACATGAAGATATGAGAATGATACCCCTGGAGTTCGAGGAGGGAGACCGACCATGTGTTCCAATGGGTCTAACCATGATGTGGGTTACATGGATTTGTTCGAAGTGTCAATTTATCTATTTTTTTTTCAATGCCTCTTTTCAGATATAGTGTTGAATTGGCAAGGTAGCATACCTCCAAGCTGTACCCCTATAGTTTCATAGGGTACACAATGTCTTCCACATGTCACAACTGCTGAGGAATGTGCATAACCCATCACACGTCATAGATTTGGGGAAACTAGAAATAATGGATGGAGATACCATTTATGTTTAACTGGTGGAGATTGAAAAAAGGTAGGAAATGACTATTATTGGGAGAACAATTCTATTGGTGCATGTCTAGTGGTTGCACATGAATCTCTAGGAAAGAATATGGGAACAGGAGGCTCAGATTCTTACATAGTACCAACATCTTTTATAGTATCATTATTTTTGACTCTTTAGGGACATAAATCCCTATGTTGGAATATATGTAATGTCCTATATTTTTTAGTGTATAATTTTAAATATTATATGGAATTATTTCTTGACCATTAATAAGACAGTGAGTGACTATGATTCCTAGGGAACCCTGAATAAATTTGGGAAAAATATTAATCTTTAAATGGAATGTTCAAGAGATTTTCCAAAAAAAGTTTTATAACATCCAAATGGATTCCGATGTTATAAATATGAGGTTACTATTTCATTTGGTGT
The DNA here is from genome assembly GCA_963277665.1 of Viscum album. NCBI lineage: Eukaryota > Viridiplantae > Streptophyta > Magnoliopsida > Santalales > Viscaceae > Viscum > Viscum album. The sequence goes on along the minus strand of OY728127.1, from coordinate 1,222,847,559 downwards.
AGCGAGGTTACCATTGGTGAGGCATAACATTGATCGGCACTGTTCGACTATGAAAAGTAGTTTCTGGTTTCTATGTGAATAAAAAGATTTTAATAAAAAGATTTTTCTTCTATAAGGAAATGTTTTCATTAAAATAATATTTTCCTCAAAATTTAGGGTCATCACCATAACCGTAGAACTCATATTAGTTGTGGTGAGGACACCACTATGAAAATGTAAATGAAGAATCAATAAGATCATGGATCATCTCACCAACAGAGTCGGTGGATCTCTTCAACGATGGAAACACAACCATTCATCAGAAGTGAAAGATCCAAACAACAGATAAGACATTTTTCTTATGATTTTTCATCCTGTTCATAATAGTAGGAAGAAAACATATCAATTTATCAAATATGAATTTATACATGCATCATCGATGGGATTAAATTAGATGGAATTGTTTTTCTTCATTCATCCTTATAAGGATAACGAATTGGGGCCGATACTAAGAAAGACCAAGGTCCATTCCTTGGGAGTTATTGTGTTTTTCTCCCTATATACATCACATTCATCTCTATTTCCTCCCCATGGCAACATTTTGACATATCTGGGTAGCTCCAAGCTCGATCAGACCCCCGGATTCATGGAAAATCAATATCAGAGGCCGGATCTATAATGATCGAGACCCAATAAACCTGGATCATCAACAAATTTGAAATATTGGTCTTGGAGGTGGCCTAATGGTATTTGGAAAGGACCACATGTGTGGGTTTGGCATAGAGGTTTTTCGAGGTGATGTAGTCATTATAAAGTGGTTGAAGGCAACAATGCAGTAGTTGAAGGTGATGTTGGTTGGAGGGAGTGGTGCAGTGTGCAGAGTGTGTGTTGACACATGGACATATTTGTGTGACCATGTGGGGACCATAGGATGCAGAGGCCAGAACATTCCAGTTGAGGAGGTGGACTAGTGGGGCTATAGTATGTGGAGAGTTCATGAGGTGCGGTGGTCTAGGAATGCAGAACATGAGGCAAGGAGGGCCGAGCAAGTAGGCCAAGTGGGCTAATGTGGATAAAGAAGGGGGGGTGTTAGACTAGGAGAACCAGGCCATGCCAGGTAGCCCAAAATTCCTAATGGGTCTAGTTAAACCAGGACTAGCAGTTTGGACAGGGTCTAGTCAGGTTGACCAGATGAGGTCAGATCTTTGTACTAAAATGCCCATATCATTTAAACTGAGAATCTGTTTGACACACCGTCAATGTTGTTGGTACCCATGAGAGTAGGAAGCCATTATACAAAAAAAAATTATTTCTTACTTGGATATATTTCTTGTGACATCTTCTATTTACACGAGTAGTACCTTGGTCAATGTGTACGGTGAGTGTGACTAATACTCACTATGCACCCTACCTTTTTTACATGGATTGATTCCATCATCCACTATATCATAGGTGTTTTTTGTTAGGGATAATTCTCGTTAAAATTTTCTTAATATTTTATCAATATCATTATGATCCATTTAGCAGGATTTCTATGATATTGTTTTTGGAATCCCCTGAGAGGCCTAGAGTTGATCCTTTATTCCTTCTTCGTGCCCAAGGTAGGGTATTTAGTATTGGAATGACCAAATTCACCAGGCATTGATCCTGTACTTAGATAGTTAATCAATATTGGGTTGTTGGTATCACCCTTGGCCCTTTCTATGATTGTCAATTGATGTATCATATCTATTTAGATATTTCAGTATATCTCGCTCATGATGGTTTCCAAAAAATAGTACTTCTCAAATGGATGTCTTCAGTGCTATCAGATATAGGTGTGTGTTCTCCAAGATGAGTGAATTGAGGAATTTTTTTGATTAATTCTTAGTGGCATTATACAGTTGTTGTGATTTACTATAGACTATGTTGTATGGTTTGCGTATATCTAGATATTCCTGTTATATGTTGTAAGTATATACTTGTGTATAACAAACTGTAATTTCATTTGTGTACTGATTTTTGATTTTGGGGTGTCCTATAGAGTATTTTTATACTCACCCCTACATAGGATATTCCTACACATTTTGTTTCTTGTGTAGAAAAGAGAACTTTTGAAAAATTCCTGATCATACTAGGACCGGACATAGCCTTTTTAGATGAGAGACACTATGATGTTCCTTCATCTTCAAATAGTAGACCCAGTACCTTGCCTTCATTTAGCGTTTTATGGGTTTGAGATTCAATATATTTTTTACAAACTTTCTTTTTTTGTGGGATTTTATTCTAGCCCTATTTTCCTTCCATCACTTTTACTATTTCTCTCTAGTTGTGGGTTATAGTTGGTTGCATGCATTTTTTACATAGTGTTTTTATTTTTCAGTATTTACGGGCTTGGAGATTAGTGTTTGAATATATGTACTATCGAAGTGCATCCCATAATAGTTATATTCCTACTTAGTGTTACTCATCATCCCCTAGAATAGTTGATATGTTCTTGGGGATTCATGACATGGTCCCCTCTGGGAGGAGCCATGAAATTCATTAAGAGAGTCCGAAAAATGATCTACATGCTATTCTCATGGTCTTCATAGCTTTTTGAATACACAACAATATCATCAATGAATACTAAACAAATCCTCAAGATATTCCTTGAATAATATGTTCATTAGATAAGGAAAACCTGAGAGTGAATTATTTAATCTAAATGTCATTATTGTAACGTGTTAATTTCCTTACCAAATCTAAAATGATGTACTCAAAATATATTCTTTTTCATAATAGTAATTGATGATGCCCATAATGAAGGTCAGTATTTAAAATATATGGACCTCTATGAAGATGATAAAATAAATCATCAATAAGTGGTAGGTGATAATCATACCTTACTATATTATCATTGAATTCATTATAGTCAATGCACAACATCTTGGATCCATATTTATTATTAAAAAAATGGATTTGGGATCCCCATGGAGAAACACTATGGTGAATAAATCCCTTAATAATCAACACCTCTAGATTTTTCTTAGTCTTCACTAATTTCAAAATGGCCATTCGAGAATGATTATTCGATTGTTGTCTTTCATCATGGACTAAATAATGGTAAACACAAATTCAAACTTTGGGGGTGTCCAAGTAATTACTCAAGAAATACATCAATTTATACCCATATAGTTGATACATCCTCAATTTGATGATTACTTTCCATATCCCTAGATATTGTTTTATCTTCCTCCCTATGAATTTAATTTTGTAGAGCTAATGAGGGTGGACCAAGTCAAGAATCAAATGATGATATTTATTCGCAAGAGATGTAGAATTATATATCTTCCTTACAAATCATAATTTCAATCTTTGTGAAATAAATTTTCCCATTATATTTTGAATGCCAGTCCATACCTAGGAATATATCAAAGTAATCCAAAGTTATGATGATAAGTTTAGAAAAAAATCATTTTTTATAATAATGGGGACTTCCCAATTATGTTTTTGCAATGAGTCTTCAATAATTTGTTTTGATTGAAAATTCGAAATTAAATCAAAAGGTAAATATCTAATTATCATTGAAAACTGTGTGGATATAAAAGGGTGCACTAATCAATAATTAGATAAATCATTTGATAAATTTAATGATATGGTTATACTAAATTCCACCCCATTATTGGGTACTTATACTTCATATTTGGTGATTGGATAAGCTTGACCATCTCCCATTACACTTTTCTATGGTAGATTCCCCTAATTCATGGGAAATTAATTGGAATAATTCCCTATTTATTAATAGATGATTCAATGAAAATAATTATTTTCCCCCTATAATTCAATAGAAGATAAACGATTTTCCACAAATATAAATAACTTTCATTACATTTTATAATTCCCCATGATGATTCTTTCCAAAAATTTACCATAATCAGAATTTATTTTTTCTCATCTTCTTTTTTGATGATTTACCTTTTTTATGGTTATATGAAGACCTATTCTTATCATGATTTCCCTTAATCATATCAAAACTATAAAATTATTTCTCTATTTTTATAGATCACAATACAATATAATCTTATGATTAAAATATTTGAGAATTTGGTGCCCTTTTATGAATTGGCATACGAAAATCAAATATGTGATCAATATTATTTTCTATACAATGTATGTTATATATAGAATAATTATCCAGTCTGGTGATGACATCCTCACACACTATAACACTCCATTCATCATTTTTCATTATGTTAAAGAATTTTATATTCATCTTAGTTCATTGGTCAAATGATTAAAATTGGATGATGAATGCTTATTTAAATATTCTCCATTCCATGTCTACCTTTTCATATTCCTCTCTAGAATTCTGGATCAATGCCCACCATTTATCAATATCACCATTAAGTAATTATACTGATAGTAAATCCTTATGCCTTTCATCACATCCAAAATCAATTATAATACTTTCAAGGGTCTGGATCCATTTCTCGGCTACGACTAAGACAATTTTACAACTATTACATGGGGGATTAAACCTTATGAAATGAACCAACGTAGGTGTAGTATAGTAATTTATCATAATCAGGGGAATATTTCCCGATATGGTCATGATTTTCTCGTCTTCAACACCATCTGCGTTGACTTTTAGAGAGGGGGAAATCCCTACATTGTCCACGGGTATTGATTCCCTTTCTTCTATTACATTAACTCAATAAATAATGGAACACAATGAGATAGCTGATAAAAATCATGATTATTGATGAAAAAATCGACATTAATGAATTATTATTATTTTCATAATTATTTGAAATCTATTTAGTATGTTTACAAAAAATCCTCATCTGATAACTACTATAACATCCCCAACCCCAGTAGTTGAAATTCAGTGGTTATTTTATTACATTGAAATTGATACATGAGATCACATCAACATGGATTGATAAATATTGTGTCCTTGAAGAACTATATATAGATATGGTTACATTATTACCTTTTTAATTAATCATATAACATATATAGGGAAAATAAAATGATTCCTTGACAATTATTCAATGATTTCATCTTCATAACTAGGTGATGGAAGAAAAATAAAAGGTTGAGATCAAATGATCAGTAAGGTTTCTGTGAACTAGAAACATGAATTAATAATTATTTATGAATAATAAATAATGAATAATTAATATGACAAGGTAAATAATGGAAGACATATTCCATTAAATCAATTACAATAGAATGTCACGCACCAATAGACTCTACAATAGGGAAAATATCATGGATAATAATAACTAAATACTGAATGAAGAAAATTATTAAATATTGGATGTCATCATTATAGAACATGAACAACTACCATCAGGAATGTTCACAATATAGTTTATGTCTTGGGGGTAGAAACCCATCTGATTTTTCTTGGAAAACGATATGAAGGGGTTTTCACCCACTTATTTCACTCATATGACCAATCAATGAATCTTAAGGATATATAATAATAGGTCCCAACAATCATTTCTAGTTTTAAAATATTTTCATACATATACTTATTTAATGAAAAAAATTGCATATAAAAATATCAGAATAGAGTTGAGGATACAAATGTATCAATATTTCCCAAGCTAATCAAATAACATTCAATGTATACACTACATGAAAAATTGGTATATGAATTTGGAAATATTCATATCCATGATACAATAAATATATATATTTAATAAAATATTTAAGGAATAATGATCACAATTAAAAGGAATAGAGTATACACCATTGAAAATAAAATCTGTGCGTAATATAAAACTTTTTCTAGAACAAAATAAAATTTAGAAGAAGCTTCTTAAAAATATCATATCATTAATATAAATGGATATATTTTGTGTATTAACTATATATAAACATAACACAAGTTTAAATACAATATAAGATAATAATAAGTAATTTTACACATATCTTTAAAATGACATAATCAATGAAATAGTTATTTAACCTAATGAATGAAAATTGAGTTAAGAATTCCATTACTACATTGTAATATGTGAAACAATATTCCAAAAAAAAAATTAATGATTATAAAATGAAACATAGAAAAAAAATTAATATAATGTGATTCGTGATATAATATATTAGTAGGTAGTATGTACCTCACAAACATGAAAATATGGGTCGAATAAGGAATACATCCCATATATGTAAAAGGCTTATAAAAAACCATTACCAAATGTCTAAAATAATTATTAACTAATACTTAATATCATTTATAATTAAATTAGATTCATTTATTACATATTTAATACCCTATTCAAAAAATATTTTGTATATTATAATTTTATTAAGTTTACTGATGGCCATTGATGTTAGCTATATTGTTTAACTTCTGTATTCAAGGAGAGTTCATTTCATGGTTTAATAGTGGCTTCCCATATGTATAATTATGGGAGTTATTATCAAATGGGAGACTAAAATAATAATTTGAATAAAATCAAATTAATATACTTATATGATTTTCAATGGCCCCATATATTATATTTTTCTGGTATGAGGATGATTTATTTGATAAAATGTTATTGATTAATGATTATTTTTTAGAGGATTTTCGATAATCAAGAACTAGTTTGATTTTCTTAAGTAATATTATGTATATATATTAGTTCTCGAACAATAGAATACATAATTTATATTTTGAAATATAATTTATACATAATAAGAATTTTATGACCACCCTTGTTGGCAGTAATGAAAAATCAAAACTCATCCTTCCCAAAGGCAGTGAATCGACACACCATGGACAATGTTTTCAATTTAAAATTAAATGGTGAAGAGGAAAGAATTGATGATAGATATTAACTTATCTTAATAAAATTAAAATATATATATATATATATATGATATATTTGTTAACATTCCACTTTTCATAGGAGATGGTGGTAGAGGATAAGAAAATAATATAAATTAAAAGAGAAAGAAGGAGGATTTTAACTCAGGGATAATATCTCCTTGGGAACCTCTTTAAGACACTTGGATTTGGTATTCTGTTAATAATAGTAGGTTCTGAACATGGGGAAGAGTATAGGTAATTAAATTTGGAAGAATATATACCTAATTAATGGTATATAAGGTGTGTGGAGATGGTGTCGTGAGGGTTAGTATTTATAGGATATGAGAGGGGTGTTTTTTGATTATTTTATTCAGTATTTTATTATTATGGCTCAAGAGTATCAATAGTGTTGATTCATGTGATTAAGTAGAGTAAATAGTTCATTTGAGTTCATAATATCAGGTTTTACATCATTAATGACTCAAAAATTCATTCATTTATCTTATAATGTTAAATACAATAAATTACCGTATTTCAAACTTCACCAAAAGAATATTTATTTCAATATAATCCTAAAAAATTCATCATATTCATTTATATATAAGTATATTTCTAAAATGGTCTCCATTTTATGAAAATAATTTTATAAATATGTGAAATTTATTTTTCATTAAAAATTATCATATATTCAAAAAATATATATATTATTATTATAATTGATCTTACAACACTTTAAATAACTAATTATGGACACATAAACTTATATAAAAATTATAATATATCAAAATATTAATTTTTGAATATATTAAATGAAAATAAATTTTATTGTAAGTCATTATATTAACAATAATATTATAAATAAATTTCCACATTTTAAAAAATACAAACACATAATATATTAATTTAAAAAATTTATTTATTTATTTGTTTATATAAATATATCATATGTTCTTTTATGGTATAAAAAAATTTTAATTTTAATTTATTTATAAAGCTTAATATTCTAATTTCCACATCATTATTCTTGTGGTAACATTAATAGTTAACAATCATGTGAATCATTAATAGTATATCATTATTTATTTAAGCTCATTTTTCCATGAAACATAATCTTTCGAATAAGTTGAATTTATTTAATAAGGTTATAGTTCTAAAATAATGGGGGTGTTATATTAGAATACACCTATGAAAAAATATTCTAGGATTCCAACTAAGGCCATTTACTACCATGTTTCCTTTCCATAAAATATATATTATTTGAAAGTCATAATCTTATAAGACCTCCAATTAGAGACAATATCTATGTATTAACTCTATTTTTGTGAAGACATATCTGAGACTCTAATGGTTTAGGTAAGCAAATATTTGCTCCCCAAAATGATATTCCCTCTATATCATTTTGTAGAAGACTAAAACTACCAAATATTGGTCAAGAGCCACATTGTTATTCTTATGCAGTCTCAATTAACTTGACACGTTGCAGTAATTTCCTTCCTATACATCAACATGCAGATGAGCCCAACTCCCATGGAATCATAATACACATTGAAATCCATATGAGTACCGTAATATAGTATCCCAGTGGTGGCTCCAAACATTATTACGTTGGAATAAGATATTATAAATCAAATCCCAAAAGACTAAATAGTTTAGTAGTCTTGGTAATGTAGATATATATTTATAATTGATATTAAATTTTAATCATAAAATAAAAAAACTATTTTATTGGACAATAATAATATTGATCTATCATAACCCTTAAAATTAGTAATAAAAAATCTTATTGGAAACCTAGGGAAAATAAAATATTATAATGTGGCGATCTCAAATGAAAAGTAAGTGTACGGTACAATGGAAACTATCGTTAATCAAAGAAAATAAATGAACATGGAAAGGTAGATAACTGGGAATATATTACATTAAATTAATTTAATTAGGCATAGAAAATATGTTAAGATAAATAACTAAAACACATGTCATACAATAAATATATTGAAAAAAAATTATTCAATAATTTAAATTATAGTACAAACATTATAGATTATAACAGAAATTAATTCTGAATGAAGGCATTACATTAATAGTAGACAACATCTATTAGGAATATGATCCACTATATCATCAAGATATATTCTCAATAATGTTTAATCTACATTAATTTAGCAAATAACTCAACCCATGAGACTATCAACCCATCGTGGGGCTATCAATAATTGGGACACAAGTGTATTCTAGTCCAAAAAATTCATCATATCTCGAATAATCGATTTAATAATATATTTTTAACTCAATTTATCCCATTATAGTTTGAAATATTTAAATCATAAGACACATAAAAATTAAAAATATTAAAATGAAACATTTAATAACATGAATATAAATAAATTAATGATATGATATACCAAAGGGGAATTACATCCCTTAGAAGAAATTAGTGGTGAATAAGGAATATCTCAATGAAATAAAAGTTATACGAGAAAACACCTTACATTACGCTTCTGTTAGGAAAACGTACATTAACCTCTTGAATAATTTTTTTAATAGAATTTATAGAATATTAGATTACCATATTAATATTTATTATATAATATATGATCATTATATAATGATTTATTAAACATTTGTTAACAATTTTACATTATTTTCTCTATTTAGAGTGTTAATTTCTTAATTTATTGAGTAAATTTTGACTTTTTATTTATTGTCCCCATTAATTAGATCAGTGTTTCATCATATCTAGAATGTAAAGAATGAAATAAAAATTAAATATTATCATTATATATGTACTTATAATAATGCATAAAATTTGGAGATATGAAATTAAATGCACCATTCATGGAGAAGATATGACATATGTATGGATGACCTCTACGCCAGATTGTTACTCAACCCACACACCTAGACTAATATCATCATTGAATATTTGAATTGTGATTATCAAAATTCTTTCTTAAAACCATATATATATTTGAAAATAATTTTTTTTTCTGAATTCATTAATTTAATTTCAATTATTTATGAATACAAGGGTCTGATCGGGCCCGTTACTTCTAAGAAATGATGAACCAAGATTGTGAGGTCTAACTTTTGATGAAAGAGAAGAAACATGGGAGAAAATCTGCATAATGAATGTTTAATTGATCATTTCCAAGAGTTATTAGCCAATGAAAAATAAGGAGGATATCTGGGTTTAGAAAATAGTGGACTAAACAAATAAACCAGTACATATGAGCATGCCATGGTTCTTCAATTGGAGTAGATCTTAAATGAGAATATTTTTTACAATAAATTTTAAAAATTAATAAAAATCTATTAAATTAATTTTCATAACTAGAGATTTGATTGTCCATTGTGATGGAATATACCATCCAATGATGGGATAAGTCTTTACGTCTGTTGTGTCACAATCTGATCTGATATAGAGATTCATCATTATCAGATGTCTATTCACCAATGGAAGGAAGAAAAATTCACAAGAATTGACCCATGGTTTAAGCAACTGTCCTTGGTGTATTATCCAAAATATTAGATTTATAAACAATTCAGTTTGGTGAAACTAATAATCTAATTAAACTAATTTAATTGATTTACCAAAATAACACACTGCCAACAATTTCTATATTTGAAGGCCCTACACTGTCCTATTTTAGGACGTGACTAGGGTGAAAATCATGATCCAGACTCAACTATGTTCTCAAATATCTAATCAAGGATTTCATTTATAATTAATATCATTTTATTTAAGAAATAGTGCATATGTTGATGTTTGTAGGGGGGTTCATAGTTGTAATAACCCTGTAATACTACATTAAAAATCGGGGTTCAAAACCAATTAGGAGCTAGTTACTGTAGTATACTATAGTAGCGGTGGAACTGTTGATTAGTGACACTATAGCGGTTGGGGTCATTGTAGTAGGTTCTATAGTGGAAAAAACATAATAGAAGGCCCTAAAGCATCCTGATTACTGTAGTAATAATATTCATCAGAGGGCCTTTGGGAAAAGCATTTGGGCCTTTAGTTCTAGGTAATGGGATTTCAAGCCCAATGGGACTATGGTCCGTGTACTCAATAAATAAGGCTTGATGGGTGTGCTATCCGTAGGGGGGATATGGCCAGCCTTTCCATATTTTGGGTGACATGTGTCTATCAATAAATGTAATTGTACCCCCACCAAGAACATTATATATATATAGTTCACATGTAATATAATATATATTTAATATTTTTATAAAATTTAGATTGGGAATCCCAGACCACGAAATCGCATGTTGTCTCGATCCATCACTTGAAAAATATATATAGAAATATGTAAACATTTTACAATGAAAAAAAATGTCTCTACATAATTGAGAACCTTTATTTACATCCCCAATTATTCTTTCTCTCAACAGAGTAATTAGTTTTACATTTATCTTATGGAATGTATCGAACATATTCTTGGTAGTGTTATATCTGAGAGCTGACATGTTGTCAATTCCACTATATACCACTGAAATAGTATCCCACATTTCACAAGCTACTACGCATGTTGAAACATTATTAATCTCATGTAGACCTTTTTCACATATTATAACATTCTTTCATTTGGATTTTAATTCATATATAGATTTTTTATCATCATCCAATGTTTTATGTTTCATCATGGCTATTTCAAAAGGCTTCAAAATTGTATGTTAAATTATTAGACTATGGTTCTTCAATGAAATTATTATACATGCCTTCCTGCATCCATAATTCTCACAATTAATGTAGGGATATCATATCACATAAATAAATTTTCAATTTTCTAACTTTTAAATGATTTTTAAAATTATATTAAGCCATTAACTATTAAAAAACATGAAATAAAAAGTCAAACCATCAGATACAAATTTTTGGACACAGAACATCTTCACTAGGACTCAAGAGGGGAAGGTGGGTGGGGGAATTGAGTTCTTGAATTTTTTTCATTTAAAAAATCACCCTCTTTATGAAATGACTACTTATGATTTTTTAATTACAAATGAACAAATTGTAAATAATGGATCAAAGAAAATGTATTAGATTCTAGAGATTTATGGTGGTTTAGAGAGAATAAATCCATTATTCCACTACACAAATGCTCGAATCCATGATCTTGTTGATTATTACTAGACTAGTAGACACAAGGTAAAATAACCAATGGTTTTGAACTAGATCGATAAATTATTTCAATAAACTAGACTTAAATGTTCCTTTACCATGATCCATTAACGTGAAAGATATAATTAACATAGATTTTATAAATGGAAATTGTTTTTTGTATAATAAAACTGATAGACGATTTGAAATATCTTGGAGAAAGAACATGAATAAGAAACAACTCATCGACATTACTCTGAAATACATCAATTATTATCATTGATACAATTTTTATATAAATTTGAGTTTTTTTAGTTTTTTATATAATAAATAAATGGAGAAAAAAATATTTAATAGAGATAGTTCAAGGGCTAGTGCTTCTTCTGTTCTTTCAAAATTACTCTAAAATTTTATTTTTTACCACACGTATATAAGATTTAAACAATTCCCATTTAATTTCATAATAATATATTCATAAAATCTGGTTTTGTAATTAATATACAAACATCCTTTTCATAGAAATACCTTAGCATCAGTACATACTATTATATTATCATTATATTGTTTTTATTTTTCAATAATCAAAATTTTTATATAATTTATTCCCTAAATTTGTAATCAAACATTTAATTCCTAAAAAAACATTTATTTCTATAGAATTTTCACCAATTGTAATAAATATTTGTTTGTAGAATGGTGTTTCCAATTCAATATCCACACATAGCTGAAATCCCTTTATATGATTCCATGTAGAATAGTTTCATAAGCTTTGTACACATTGATTAATTATGTCCCAAAATATTGTTACTCCTATATCATAATATTATTTAACAAATTGAATTAAATATTCAATTGGTACCAGATATCCATTTTCACCATGTATCCAAATTACGTAGATGATTAATCCATTATACTGAATCATGTTGCAATTTGATCAATGTAGCGGAATTTTCATATAGGAAATTCACTAATGTAGTTCATTTAAACATTATTATTTTCATAACGTAACCATGTCACATCAACAATTAGTCGATGTGTGATATATTCACGTTGTTATTTTTATAATGTATCCAAATTCATAACCTAGTAAATATACAATACATATCATTTTTATGGAATACTTTCTAGATTTTATAATTTATACCGAATGAATAGAGTAGTTGATTTAAAACACGTGATGAAAACATGTAAGAAAATATCATTTTTAGAAAATGATGCTTATTTGATATTATGAAAACCCAAAGTTCATTGAATATGTTGGAACTCCATCAGTATCCCAATATATGGTAGTGAGTTCATATAATCTATTTGGTAGTTCCAAATACATATTTAATTTTATGCAATACACTTATTTATATTCATGTGGAAAATAATATAATGAAAGACCAATAAAATGTTATTATCATGATATAGAGAACAATGAATGGAATGTTTACCTTCTTAGAAACATTGAATATTTCGATGTGTGGACTAACATAAGGTCACATCCAATAAGATTTCAATTTTCCAATTGAATGTATTAATAGTTATAATCATTTACTCTATCTTATGGAGGATTTAGGTAAGTAACTACTCTCATTTTCACTTAATTTCTTTTAATTTTTTAGAAATAGATGAAAACAATTGAAAAACATACTGGTTTTTAAAATTATGAATGTGAGATATGTAAAATAAAACATAAAATATATTTATAAATCAATATTGATCCATAGATAATTCTGTGGTTTTATACATTCACTTTTATTATTAATGATTAATATTTGCAAATTCTCTATATATGACTCAATTCAATATAATTAATTAGAATTACCATAATAGTTTATCTCTTATTAGAATAAAAGAACTATAATCATTGAGTGGAAATCCCCTTGTATCTGCTACTATTTTTTGGTATGGATCATTTAATAACAATTAAAGTGATTCAATGAATCTTTAGAACACACTACTAAAAATATCCTCAAACCTGATTTATATTTATCAAAAAGAGGAGTCACATATATTGATCCTCTATATATATACGGACATAATCATGCACCACTCCCTATATAGCCACGCAAATGCAATGTATACGTGAAACTATGTAAGGGGAATCATTATTCTATAATAAACATGGTAATAAAAAATGAGATAATATGAAAATTATAATGATCAGTAATTTAACTTTCATTCTCATCACTATAAATTTAGAATAAAATAAATAATATGACAACATAATTATAACAATAAAAAATCAGGGGATATAAATTTTTTTCTACCCTAATGGATATACACTAATGATTAACATTATACAGAAGAAGGTGAAACTAGTTGAATGACATAATGAAAATACAATTATTGAAGGAAATATATTCTAATACAAAATATTGAAAAAAAATTATCTATGGATTCTTTTATATATTATAGTAACCATTATGTTCATTAGGGTCTTTGGATTATTCTTCATAGTATGTGATTCCTCAGATGATTCCTCTAAAAGGTAAAATAACTATATATAGTTACATTTATTCCTTATTCACTCTAGTCACATGGTTTTCAAATCCCTATAATAGTATTGGATCAACTCATGATCATGGATTCCCATATTTTATTTATTAATTTCCTAAGGTATTTTCTAATAGAAAATTGAAGATTATGGTTTGATAATTTGTATATGGAACTTTTAAATTAATTTCATTTTACATGTATTGCATATTGAATATGATGGGTTGTATAGGATCATCTCATTATCATTGTCGTTGAAGAAACCCATTAATTTTCTCAATCCATCCTCATATATCAATATTAAAAATGAATAAAAAATTAAGAGGAATGAATTTATCATAATGTGATCCATTTTAGTGAAACATGTGTTTTCATGAAATATATCACTAATAAATGACCAACAGACTCTGTATTTCCTAAGAATGAAAACAGATATAATGATCCTCATTTGTAATGAGGGGACCCTAAAACACAAAGGTGTTCTACAAGATTCTCCATGAAGATGTATAGTGAATAGGGATTATGTGGGAGATTTTTCATCAGAAATATAGTATCATGCATCACTATGATGGGGACCATATCCCATTATATAGTGTCCCTTGATTCAATGAGGGAGGTTGAACATCATCCTCTATCATACAGAATACACCCTGAGTTTTCGATAATTCATTCACATTGAAATATCATAATCATTTTATCCCTTAAAATGATAACATATATCAAAAAATAAATCAAACCATTAATTTATATCTAATGTAAAATGTGTGGGTGACTTGGAAAACTCATTAACATGATATCAAAATTGTATTCTAATCCATGATAGATGTATCACATGGCTTATAAAATATCCAAATATCATAACATTTGATATACATCATGTGAATATAACATACTACAAATCATGATATATCATACAATAATATAGACTAATTTTAGTAAACTTTATAAAATCTAACAGAAGGACTAAAATCGTATGACTAATCTATGAGAAAACCAAAAAAATTATTTTTGAATCCGTCATAATGTATTTAATTATAATTTACCAAATGATATTTTTTTAGAAAAAAATATTGTTATAAAATATAATACATATCCTATATTTTTAGATCCTATAGTACTTTTTTCATTGAAAATAATTATGAAAACCATATTCCATAAATTTATGTAAAGATAAGTCTCTAACAAAATTTATGTTCTACTAAATCTACAAATGGGTCTAGTCTGATCTTAATCAAACATACATGAACATGATCACCACAAGATATTTCATATAAATATTATATATACATATATAATATGACATTTCATGTAGTATAGTGCCCTATAGACATGAAACATGTTAATATAATATAAAAAAAGTAATAAATTCATGATTTTATAAAATCAAATTAGAAAATTAAAAAACACATTGATGGGTTCAAGCACAACAGAAGCACCAGGGTTGGAGATAAAATAAGGATTTTTTTTGATTCAACAGATCATTCATAATATCGTATGTGACATGAAACCCAAAATAATGAAATATTTACACTGAATATTTACATGTAGACCATCCTTACCAAAAATATCATCATTTAACATGAAATAAATAATTTTTTAAGACCATAAAAAGTATTTAACTCACTATTGGAGCTTTCTCCAATGAATATGTTGTTGATCTTCACAAAGATCTTTTTTGTTGTACCATTTTCATTCTGTCTGGATCTAGGTTTAGAATACCGCTATTGGTGATCCACACATGCTCCTTTTATCATTGAATTATGAAAATTGATTTCTGGGTGTTGGTGTAGAAAATCTATTTTATTACATTGTTTGTGTTGGTCTCTTTTAGTTCCTTCATGCTTCATGGAATTACTCTAGGGATACTCACTATTGATCAGATGAAAGGAGGAGTAATGTAAAGAGAATTCAATTGTACACAATGATCCTCAATGATAGATTAACCCTACTGAATAAACATGATCATTTATTGATTGAGTTGGGGTTTATGGTAATATATTTTTTAATGAATTACAATCCCTTAAATAATTTATTATTAATTTTTAGACCCCACACCAAAAAATAAAATAATTTTTTTTTAATTCATGTACTAACATACACAATAATAAATATTATTTTACATTATTCAAGTAAATATTTTTCATGAATCATGATATGTGTCCACTCTGACTCCTTGATTACAATTTCATACATGAATATATATTTAATTTATTATTTCAATAATAAATAACTAAAATAAAAAATTATTTACTATCCAAATGTAAATATTTTTTAAATATTAATTTAATAAATTAAATTAATTATTATTTAATAATTAATGGTTTATTACCATGTGAATAATAGAGATCAATAAAATGTTAAAAAACTATTCCTGAGTCTAGAGAATAATTTTTATTATAATAAATAATTTAAATTAATTATTAATCATGAACAATGAAAACACTTTGTATGTGAACATATGGGATCTTTTGACATTGTAATTAGGTTGGGTTACAGTGAGTGTAACATTTTCACCTAGAAAATGGTCATAGAACCTAAAAAAAGAATGTAATGTCACAATAAAGGCAAAAATATTAAAAAATAACCATGTAATACAATCCTTTTTCCTCAATATCTCATCAAGAAGGTCATATATTTATTTCATCTACCAATATGCTTGATTTTTTACTTTGGCTATCTAATGTAAACATGTTGCTACACCCTGACCGTAGAATTTTATGAGACTGTTTTATTCAAATAAAATGTCCAAGATATCAACTTCCATAAATAATGGAGGGACATAAAATTCCCAAACATATCCATTTATAAGAAGTCATTCATGATTCACCCAACATACACTTATTTAATAAAACCTATTGATTCATGGTTTTCATAAACAAATGAATGTGCATGAATCATGGATTGTGGTAAAAATAATTATATATATTATGGTCCATGACATTTTCTCATAGATAAGAATATCAGAGGTCACTAAAAAATGAAATATTTCAACTGGTTAGCCTTTTTATATCAAATCATATATATTAGCACATGTAAACATCAATAACATAAGCCTCATCTGATTTTCACTACACACAACTAAAAACCTAAATACTGTATGTCATATAATAGAATTATATCCAATAATAGATCTATATTTAATAATATCATCTAGAAAGTTTAAGGTTATCATTATATTTGGGGACTACTATAACCTTAATAATATGACAAATAACCTAGGATGTTATTACATTATATTTATTTAGAACAATGAATAAAATGTTATAATATATTTTATTAATATTATAGTATTTGAATATAACTATATTTAATATCTAAATGGGTTTTTCTAGAAATAAAACTAATGAAAATCCCACTTGGGAAATATATAACTTCCATAAACATTTAGTTCCCATGACCTTACATGATGATCATATTTTTTCTAAGTAGTGGCTTTAATCACAGCTTCTACCATGTTGTGTTATGTGGAATCTATGGTCCCGTCAACCTCACCCCATTTTGAAAAATACCTCTTTTGATAATACATAAAAATTATATGCTTTTCCATTGATATGACCTTTGTTTGTTTTCAAGAGCCACCAAAACAGTATTGTCACAATAGAGTGTGATAGGGTCATTACTTCTAGTAACCACATCAAGATATAGAAATATGTTTCATATATAAAATTCATTATTATCTACTTCAGAGGCCTCAATATACATTTAGTATAAAGTTGAATTTGATACCATATCATTTAATTGTTTTTCATGATCAACACATCCAGTCAAAGTGAATATTTATCTCATAGATGATTTTAGATCATCATGATCAGATTAGAAACTAACATCATCATATTATTTGATGGCCAGTTCCTTATCTCCAATATATAATATGAACACATGATTATATACCTTATATGAGTAAATATATTGTTGAATTTTATATAAATGTTTGCACTTGGTTCATCTAGATATCTTCCAATAAAACTCATGATGTATGAAAAATATATAAGAGTACATAGATAACTAATATTGATTGGACCTATCCCAGATGACTATAAAATATATTCCATTCATTGTACTTCCTCATGTTACTATGGTAACATTTTCCAAAAAGATGAATTGTATATTACATTGTAAAAGATATCCTCATATATTGTTCCATATATAATTCACCCATATCTTATATATATATATATTATCTTTAGAGAAGTATAATGTTAAACATATCACGATGGGTCTTAATCCCAAGAAGATATGATACCTCACCAAAGTATGTAATGAAGATATATTTATTCAACCCTACCTTAAAAAAATAACCATGGAATTTAATTTCTAATAAGTAGTATTTCATCATCATATTCAATTATGAAAATAACCAAACTCCCACTAAACTCCTTATCGACACAAGTGTCATTTTTTTATGAAACCATATTAAATTATAGCTTGATCAATCTAAATTTTCCATGATAGGGATGATTATATTATGAAATAGATACATATTATTCAGTTTAAATATATTTTTGGAATCATATATTGTCACAAAATCTTTTTGTTGTTTCATATTGACATATTTCAAAATGTTCCCATTATGGACATATGATTTGACTCACATTTTATGAATATCTTAGTTATTTAAGGCTATAATGGAATGTATAATTATAAGGGATTTCAACATTTTAAATGGTTAAAATATTTCATAATAGTCTATTACTTTACACATTATGTATCATTTTGAAACCAATAGTGTCATATAGGTTTTGACAAGTCCATCCCTGTGGGGTATATTTTTGAAAAACAATCTATGTCCAATTAGAGATACATCAACTAGATGGTGTACCAAAACCTAGAAATTTTTTTGATATAAAGAATATATTTTTGAATTTAGGTATCCTTGCCACATGGTGACATATGTGAATCATGATTCATACATTTATGTTAGAGGATCACTATTTTCAACTAAAATTGAGTCCCCATTCTCTGCGACTAGATAACCATATCATCTTAGTTCTTTAAACTATCTCGTAATATTAGAAATTACATGGGACTCTAGAACTTTTTCATCTTCCATGGGGCTTCGTGGAATCTGTTCCTAGGATAAATATTGTGTTCCTTGAAATTTGACTTTACTGTATTCTATCGTGATCCTACTATATATTTTAGAGATATGATCCCTCTATAGAAATATGTCTTTTAAAAGAGATATTAACTTTTTTATGGGGTCATATTGAAAATATCCAGTTGTTTCCATGGGGTATCCTATGAATGTACACATTAAAAATCAGGGGAATGGTTGATAACTAAATTGGTTTTTAAAAATTCTTTTAAATCCCACAATTGTAATTATGATTACATGTGTTTTTTTCAATTTCAAAAATGGTATGTTATAGAATCTACCACTTTAGTTAGAGATTAGTTTTTTATTTGGGATACTATTTATAATTTATATCCCCAAAATTATATTGGAAGACTCCTATGACATATTGAACTCACAATTTTCATCAAGGAGTGGACCCTCCTTTCCCTTTTATAAATCCACTATGAAAAATATGGGGGGTGAGTTATGATATAATCTCAAACTCCCAGAAAATAATCAATGATGTATTGGATAAGACATTATCCACTATAGTCTATGTTATGTTTCTTAATCATATTACCAATGTAGATCTCAACATTATTATTTATTTACTTGAATAAATCAATGTAATTATTAATGTAACCCATCATGTAGACATATCCATATATACTAAAATAATTCGTAAAAGTTATTAAGTATAGTACCTCCTTTTTCTATAAGAAATTGATCACACACATTAATATGATCTATTTCAAGAATCTCTTTATCCCATTCTATTTTCGTCTAAATTGATCTTTATTTATTCTACCTTCTATAGATGTGTTACATAGACAATGTGGTTATAGTTCAAAATAATATAAATATCTAAATTTAATTTTTTTAATTTGTTTCATTTAAATGAACTAGAAAATGATTCCAATTATGGTTTTCTTTTGGGTCATGTGAAGTAGTTTCACTATTTATTGTGACTACTTAATATATTTAATCACACATTTAAAGGCCATTATTTAGTTTTGTATTACCATCATAAATAATATAATTTTAAATGAAGAAGCATTACATCATCAACATGGAATAAATCCATTTTTTTGGAATAGATATAGAAAAAATCTGTTATTTGTTAATAAATTGCTAAAAATAAGAATCATTCAAAACCATGATCATTCACAAGGGAAACATGAGGTTGTTTTACCTATTGACCACATCAGATAGTTTGGAATTATTGGATTCTCATACATCCAACTCCCCTAAATAATATTTATAATTCTACATGGCTCATATATTTTAATACATTTGGGAGAACCACAAAATGTTTGTAATAACATTTTTTTTAAAAAGATAGATTTCATTTGATAACAAAAACACATGAAACTCTATCAAACATTATTGGTTAGGTGTATTTTTTTCAACAGTGGAACCTATTGACACATGGAAAATAGTACCATAATACTCCTTTCATTCCCCTTGAAATTTCTTCTATTAGAAGGGAATTTCAAACATTACATGGGGATAAAGAATTTTTCTTTGAATGTTTTTATTCACAATATGGACAGATGGATTTTCACAACTCGTCTCCTTATCTACATTGTGATCAATTGAGAGTAGATATATAAGTTAATTATCAATCAATTTTATATCAAAATTCTCATCAAATATTGATAGGCTCTAATGTATTGATACAAGAATGAGATCAGTGAGTAGTTTATGAAGTAGTTTGAACCATAAAACATATTGAAACCCAATGTATCAAATGATATTGACAATATGAGGCCGATAAATTTCACCTTAACAAAGATTTATCTAAAATATCTCAATGGAAATCTTAAATAATCCTTTCCATTCCCTATTATGGTATAAATAACATAGATGATTGAGCATGCTATCTGTGTCAATTGTTTTATGAGTCATAATGAGTTCAGTAGACATATATTAAATCATCAATCACTGAATATTATCTGCATCATTAAAATGTTTTTCTTAGAAAATTAAATTTTCAACAGTCAAATACTTCGTAGGAGGATCATATATTGAGGAATTTGGGTGTAAGATTTCAATTCATGAAAACAAAAATAAAGGCACCAGAACCACTTATTGATGTTACAACTGGTGAGGAGATAATTATTCTTTAATATTGACACTAGGGATTGTGTGGATGAAAAACATTCAATTATTCTATATATTTATAGATAGAAAATTAATAATTTTTTATATTTAAATAATATGAGGAATAAAATTAATTAATTCTTTAAATCTCCCATTATTTTACCCATTCCCAATAGCCATAAACAATGATCTCAAACGGTCATGTTTCAAAACTTTTATAGTTTCAAGGATCTATAATCCCCTTCTTATAACCCCAACAAGGTATGGTAAAGCTACATGAATGTATTTAGGTATCCATGCCCTTCCAAATTAATGATTCGAGCTCCTAGTTTTGTTGAGTGGACTCTACAATCAATTTACCCTAACATTGATTTCATAAACACTAATCACCATGGTACACCAAGTCTAGTGGGGGATACATACCATAATGTAATATTATTCTATCAACCCATAACCATTATAATAACTTTTTAATACAAGAAAGTGTCTGACTGAGGCATGGTTAAATATTAAGTTCTATGAATTTAATTCATAAAAATTTAATGGATTAAAATGTATGACATAATAAATATTGTAGTGATTTTGTTAATTGTGTAAAAATCTATATTATTTTATCTTATATATGAATTTTTAATATTAAGTATTATTTACTTGAGTTATTAACCATGATTTCAAAAATCATTTTACTAATAACCCCTTTATTTATATTCAATATTTTAAAATTAGTTCATTTATTTATGTGATCATGGTCTTGCATCCATTAAATAATTAATGTAAAATAAAAAATTATTTTAATATTTAAATGACCCGATCATAAACAAATTAGATGATAGATTTGTTGATTTGAAAACAATTCCACATATATCCTAGGGGGAAAATTTTGTGTTAATCTTGGTAGGAGTTATGACATTACACCTTCATACATGTGTATCACCTAGGATGGGATCAAATATGTTCGGTCTTGAACCACCCCCACACGCCATTGGTACTCCATTTATTATATGTATTTATAACATGAACACATGTGAGGTGAACCAGAGGATTGGTTATGGGTGATTATATAAATATAATTAGATACAAAGGTAATACATAATTATAAATGAAAGGTTTAATTGTAGGAAATTATTTTTAATTTAATAATTGATAATTTTAAACCCATGAAATAAAATAAATTGAATTAAACCAAATAATACTCAGGAACTCATTAAGATCGTTAATTGTGATACATATAAAAATATACAAAAATTAAAAATTAGATAAAATTTAACTATATTATTTATTGTAATAAAAATCAAAATTAAAGTAATAAATAAATGAATTAATTCCCATTTATCTTATTGGAAATAAAATTTTTTAGACACCCATAATAAATGAATTCCTGGAAAAAAATGTAGGACCAAAATTTATATATAAGTACAATAAATTAATTTATAATTTAATAATTCATTAAAACTCTTATTAAATGGAAAAACAAAATATGGTTCAATTAATATAATAATTTTTGTAATTATACAATTATAAATTTATTTCAATTTAATTCCATTATTTATTGGGAGACTCCACAACACGTATTATGAGTTATATGCCATATACCTTGATTACCATGTACCCATGATACATTCTTGTGGTTTCAGTGTGTACATTATATTGAATAAACGAAATGTAATAGATACACAAAAATAGTGCATCACCATTTCCATGTTTCAACGAAACCCATCTAAAGAGTCAACATATTCTTCGGGCACGAGAGTCCACAACAAGTACTCTGTATAAACACCATGCGTTCTGCATTTTGTGAATCATCTTGACCTGCCAAATGTCTTAGAGTGTAATTTGGACGTTGTAGATAATGAACTACATCACTAACTACGCATCGTGTATATCATTATTTATCTAGGATGTTAGTGTCACATTGTTTTGACTATGAATATGACCACATGAGATGTTCCAATTTCCCCTTGAAATTGTGTATACTACACAATGTGTAGACTAGCTTCATGCTATGTAATTTTACTGGTCATGTGTTAGGTTAGACCTGTATATATGCAGTGTGGAAAAAATTCAACATATGTAGTTATTTATGGTTGTGTTTTGTATAATGTGATGTGACTATATATAGTGAAATTGTGTATAAGCTAGGTACATTAAGAACCCTCCATGTAGTCACTTGCTATCATTTAAGAATTCTCAGCACTTCCCAATGGAATATTTGATCATTATATATCTGTTTTTTGTCCTATTATAAAATTAATCATTTAATTTTGAATAATAAAATAGAAAAAATATTTTATTTAAAGTTAATATTGAATGATTTAATTACATGGATATGAAATATTTAACAACTATTACGTATATAAATCCACAATAAAATAATTTATAATAAATTTAAATGTGACTACTATGATATCATTGGATGTTTCTAAAAATTACGAAAGTAAAATGGTGGGTGGAATAACCATAATAATTTTAATGATTCAGTAGATCACTCATTATAATTTAAAGGATGTGAATACTATGGCTAATGAATGTTTTCCATTGAATATTAAAATAGTGAAAACCAAGAACCTAATGAAAATATTTCAACGGTTAATATATATTTAATTTCTTTATGAACAGAAGAAACCGTGCATCCTCTTTGGTTATTTCATCAATAATGATTTCGATGATCATTCAAAGAATATTTTCATGATTATCTTTCTTTTTCTATAATTTTCCATGTTTATAATTCTTCTAATGGTGACAGTAACAAGATCATTTTATCTTTGAATGATAATAATTGTTATCTGAGTGCTGGCATAATGAATCAATTTTATTATATTATTTTTGTTAATCTTATAAAGCTCCCTCAAGCATGACGTAATATCTTTAATGCATGTCATTATTTAGATAAATATAAGAGGACGAATGGGGAGAGAATTCGGTTGTATACAATGAGTCTCAAATAATGATTAATCCTACACAATAATAATAAAAATCTATATATATAGTTGGGGATTAAGTTAAAATATTATTTAATATCATAAAATACCTAAAATGATATAATAATCATTATAAAATCCTATTCTTAGTAATAAAAATCCTATTATTATTACTTGATGTATTCTAACTGACACAGTTAATAATATTATTTCCCCTTATGCAAATATATATTCATCACTAGAAAAGATCTTTCTCTATTCCAACTCCATGACATTTTTAGAATAACCAAATAAATATATAATTAAATACTTCATTCATCAATAAATACAATACAGTTTTTATTCATAATCCATTGAATAAATATTTATTAAATATTTATATGATAAAACAAATTATTTATAAATAATTAAATATTAATTTTTTACCAACAAAATATTATAAACTTGAAAAACATATATAAAATTATTCCAGATTCTTGAATATAATATTTATTCAAATAGATAAATTCAAATAAAACTTTACTCTGATCAACGAAAAAATATTGTGTGACCCTATAAGATCTATTTTCATAATCTTTTGGCATGAAAGATAAAAGAACAAGATTTAAATATAAAAAATGGTCAAAGAACCTATAAGAATAAACAAAATTTTATAACCATGATAAAAACATACGAATTCATGTCATGTAATATAATACAATTTTGTGAATATATCATTAATATGGTGTCACATTTATGTCATCAAAATATATTCTCGATATGTGTCTCATTAAAAAATAGAAATAAACAAGTTGTTATAACATGTACATGGAAGTT
Source organism: Viscum album (assembly GCA_963277665.1). Lineage (NCBI taxonomy): Eukaryota > Viridiplantae > Streptophyta > Magnoliopsida > Santalales > Viscaceae > Viscum > Viscum album. Next base: position 1,222,822,336 of record OY728127.1, on the reverse strand, counting down.
AATGAACTAGTCATATTTCAATCACATTGCTGAGATATCAACATTCATAAATATGGAAGGGTCGAATCTTTCCTCAACTTATACATTAATAACATTTATTTTGTGATTCATCCAACATACCCTACTTTAATTGAACATATGGTTTTACAGTTGGTATTTTTAAATTTATATTCGCAATTATTTGAAAGAGTTATAGAATATTTTTAAGTCAAATTACCATTAGACATTATCCTAGATAGGAATATACAATCGTAGAAATATGTGTTATGTTTTTACTGGTGGGACTATTCTCATAATATCACATCTTAGATATTAAATGGTGTGAACATAATTTTAAAACGAATCATCAAAATATGAGTTCAAAATCCTGATAGTATACATAATATGGGTCCATTGATAGTATGTTATCCAATCATATAACTATACATCAAAATTAAATTATGGTACTTCAAGGATCTAATTATATAAGTGAACTGATATGAAATTATCAATATAATAGATATCGTGCGACATTTTAAAATAAATGTAATTAAATATAAAGATTTATATAAAATTTTATGTTTTATTAATATTCATTTCATTAAATATAGTTGTGTTCAATATAAAAATACTTGGTTATAGAACACTATGTCTAATATACATGAAGTATCACTCATCTAGATGATTAGCACATCATATGTACCTCATGAATGTAGATGAAAAAATCACATGTCACTCATCTAATCATACAATTAATTTCCTTAGTCTAAGTCAATCATGTTTATGGATGTATTTTACTCATCAAAAAAAGTATTGAAATTTCATATTGGTTTATATTCAACTGATGACATTCTCAATAACCAACGCAACCACCCCATGATTTTCAAAGCCTCAAGAGATTTTTAAGATTAGTATCAAAGAATAATGGTTCTCTTCTATATAACATTCCAATATAAATTAATAGAAATTCATTTTAATAATAAATCCTAATGTATATCAATGTCCATAGGACACTCCATTTCATATAATTTGGTGGTAATGTACAGAGAACAAGTCTCAACTTATTACCTCATGAGTCTATTCTTCTTATATCATATAAAACTATTATTATTGATTGAATGATTACAATTATGTTCATATTAACACATCATCACACCCTAAAATACTCTATGATGATACTTGATTAGGTACACCTCAATGTAATACATTTACGAGATATTATCATTCAACTATTCATGTAATACAAATTATAACATACATTAATGGTTGATAAATATTGATTTTGTTTGTTATTAAATCTCGAACCATTTTATAACCATTACATTATATCATTTATGTATATTATATCAAGAGATTCAACATAAACACCATTATTTTTATATGATAATGGTTTTGATAACAAATCCATTGAAATTAATTTTTAGAATCCTAATAGATATTTACATCACCACTAACAATGATCCCTCAATTGAGATTGTATTTATGATGGATGTGTTTGACCCTTTGGTTATACTAGGGTTACATATCTTGATAAATAACTACATTATTGTCAAAATAAATATTGATTAAAACATTAATGATAAGAACCACCCCACATTATCAAATGACCTTCTTGATCAAATAATCTAATATTTCAATGATTAATGTAATGGATTATTCTAATTATGTAGTCAAGTTTTCTATGGTGCCTTTTTTAGAAATCTTCGTACAAATAGAAACATGATTTAGGAAAAACATGGAATGAAATTGAGATTTTATATAATCTTGCATAGATTATGAAATATAATGAATGAAAACTATTACACAAATCTATTCCTAACATCATTAAACGAAAAATAAATTCTTACATCTATGTATGTACATAAGGATGCTCTAGAAATTAATTTTGTTTCTCCCATATGGAATTAATTTGTATCGAAATATAATTATAAATTCGAAAGTCACATCAAGTCATGTATATAATTTGGAATACATGATATATCCAATGGTAGATGCATATGGAATCATATACATCATTTTTAACTCTGTAATGAATGTTGAACCCTACAATATTTAGAAAATTCATAACTGGTAATGTCCCATTAATTGGGGTTATCAATGCTATACAACTTTTTTAATTTACCAAAATATATGTTCTCATATATTCAATAATTGATTTATACATATATATATATATTTATACCCATTATGAATGTTTCATTATCCATGTATTTCATTGGGAGGCATTTTACCTACCAATTAATTAAAGAGTTTATTATTTGAATTTCATTTTAGATTTGTATAATTTCATCCACATACAATATTGATAATACCCCAACTTTTAGTAATTATCATGAATACAAAATAATAAACATTGTTTTTTATGAATAAAAACTTTTTGATTTAATTTTCCAAATAGATATATCAACTTTTAGAGGATCACGTCATCACATAAATATACAATTGATGTGAAACACATTAGTAGAAACATTGGGATCATGAAAATATTTGGTTTGTTTTATATTCACATCATTAGGAAAATTAAAATTAAATTATGTGGTGTTGATATTAATTTGATATATATCACAATTATAATGAGTTATTATGGAAATAAATATCAAAATTGATCTTATTTTCACAACTGTTGAAAAGGACTCTTTATAGTTCATACCACAAATTTTTTTGTCCATTGAAAACAATGTATTCATCATTATTTGAAACTCTGCAGTCCATTTCAGTAGAAAACCCCTATTTAAATATATGTTTTACACCCCTTTTAGTTCATCAACCATGTTACAAACCCGGTCAATGTACATGGATTCCATTTTAGATTCCATATAATTTATCCATTCCAAAAAATAGGAACTTTGAATGCCCTCATGATAGATTGTATTTTTAATTTAATACCCAATATTATTTTATTTTTTATGAACCTTTCATTAAATGATTATTTTTTAATACATGATTTACTATTTAATATATGTAATTCAACACATATTTCCAAAAAATAACAAGTAATTAAAATTATAATAGAACATAAAAAAATATAAAATATCATGAAATAATTTCAGTCAACATCATAGTCATTTACACTGGTGAATAGTATCAAAAATGAAGAAAATTTATATGAGTAAAAAATTATTAAGAAGAAAATAATAAAAATTCGAATATATATGGTGTAATATATTTGATAATGTTATTCAAGGATGTCGATTTTTTGTGTTTATTTAAGAATTAATATGACCATAGATCAATATGATCATTGTCTGTCATGGTGTTTTAAACAACCTAAGTTTTTAAAAAGAAATAATTTATTCGATAGTGTACATGATACACCATATCAAACCTAAAGAGAAAACTAAATATTATTATTTAAATTTTACAGTTATAACCAATCCATTAGAATGGAGAGAAAGAAAATTATTTACTAAATATAGAAAATGGAGTTTAAATATGTTTATATAATGATTATTTTGTTATAAAGATAATTATAAATTATAATACTAACCAATTAAAAATAAAGGATGTGTTTTTATGAAAAACTATTTACATGTGAATAACTATGTTTATAAAATAATAAGATCACTCTTGTTGGATTATATTAATAAAATATAAATTCAATCTGATATTTAAAATTCAAATTATATGTTTCCATGACATGTTATATGAACAAATTCAAATTTCTAAAAAATGAGTATTTTTCATAAAAATAATCCTTATAGGATTTTGAGTGCCCAACTATTTTAAATATAATTTCTAACACAATTAATTTTTTTAAAAAAAATAATCTTTTTTTGTGGTAGCATGTAATAAAAATTTATATTGGATTAATTTTCTATATTTTTAGGACAAATTTCATATTTTAATAATAGTGAAAAATATTTCATTCTAATTAAAAACTTTTTTTTTCATCCAATTTATTTATATTATTACACAATTATTAGAATTTGATTAAATTAAAATTATTTTATGTTTTAATCATTGAATATAATAAAGGTTATTAGAATTATTTTTGTAATCAAATTAGATATAAACACTTATTCAAATTTGGGACACCACTTTTACCAACCTTCTATCCACATTTGCATGATTAACATTAAATGTATTATTACCACTTCTATGAATTGAATACTGAAAAACAGAAATAAATTTTTTTTAATCGGTATTAAATTTCTTTTCTAATAGGAGAAAATAATTTTTGGTGAATTGTAACATTAGTATTTCATTTAGCATGATAATAGGATAAATGGGGTAAATAATGGTAAAAAGTGTTATGATTATATAAAATGGCCCAAAATTTTTTCCTTATTTTATTATATAATTGTTTTTAGACAAAAATAAATAATAGGTAAAAATTATATACTTTTTAATCACTTGAGTAATAACATGACAATTATTACGTTTTATTTAATGATAAGCTAAAAATTCAGGCTCATGTGAATAATGAGTAAATCATTTTTACTCTATTGTTATATAAATGATATATTTGACAATAAATATTTATTATAAATATAAAATTGTGATATACATCATGATAAAATATTTATAATTTTCTAGCCTTAAATAATTAAATTTAATTGTGACACAATAGTGATGCACTAGAAGACTTTTTAAATGAATAATCTAATAAAATATATAAATAATATTAAAATAAATTTAATTTGAACTATTTGATGCAATACAAGAATTTTAGAGAATAATTTTACATTTTAGGATTTAGTTAATGTTTCCTTTTTGAAGGAATTGTGTTCATAATATTTTGGGAAATATAAAGTAATGAATAGAATCAAAATTTAAAAAATTAATATATTAAAATATAAAATATTTAATTGCATGATATACAATAAATAAAAATTAATAATTCATAAAAAATATTAAATAAGTCTAAAATTAAAATTTATGACTAATTAATTGGGATTTTTGCATGTAATGGAAATTAGATTAGCTAACAATGTGTACCATACATGATAAAATTGTAAGAGTTAAAAGGGGATAAAAATATATATGGATTAGAAAATATTAAAAAAATTCTACTTTAATTGGATGATGTGTATTAGAACAAAAAACATAATATATTGGAAATAGATAAATTTTGGACAATTTTTTTTCAAAATTAATTTATACTAATTTAACATTTTATGGGTTTTCATCGGTACCCCTCCCCTCTCTTATAAAAACTCACTCATTCCTCTCTATTACTCACACATCAAAAACCATTTTTTTCATCCATGATCTACACAAACCCTTTATAGAATGCATACCAACATTTTAGAGGTCTTTAGTTTGGTAGAAAAACCTTTATAGAGGTATTACATTATTATGAATGGTGATCATCTGAAGGAAATGATGATAAAGAACATTCGAGATGATTCTGAACCCATGCAAGGGAAATCATCTCAATCACTTTTCATTTCGACATATCATGACTTTATACATCTATATTATTCTATACTTTATATATAAACCCAATCTGACCCATTGTAACATTAATTATTAAACTCTCATGATATTTAATGGTATTTTAATGTTATTTTATAATGAATTTTATTCTTGTTTTCTGAAGCTGTAAGGGAATCATTAAATAATAGTTATTATAAAATGTTTTAATGATTATTTATTCTAAATAATTCTCATTTATGTACATATTTTAATAAATTATTTTATTGATTTATTAATATGGAATGTATTTGGTTGAAATGTTAATTAATTTCAAAAATTTCATAGTCGAATGAGACTCTTTTATTTAAAAATATTCTTTTTAAATATTTTAATGGGGCTTTGAAAATGGATTGAATATTTTAAAAAAAATGTTTTTTAAATTTTATTCCATGAATGGAATTTTTAAATTTCAGGTTTATATCATGTATTTTTGTGTAATTTATATTATTTACATTTTAAATTAATATAATGTTTTATTTAAAAATGAGTGGCTTGTAATGATGAAATTTGATTTCAAATTGTAAATGTCATTTTTATATTATACTTATTTTATTTTTTAAGATTTTGTCATGGTTCATGGGAATTGATTATACATATGTGTTGTTACTTGAAAAAATATTGTCTCGTGATCCCGTGATATATCTTCAATGCATTGGGTAATGAGACTGAGTAAAATGGTTTGGATTCTCTTAAGAGATTTAGGGAATATACTTTGATGGGTATTCCAAACATAGACATGAAGGTTAATTGCTATGTAGCCCCAAAATCTATTATGTAAGAATCATATGTATTCCAAAACATAACTTAATTATTTATTATTTCTTTGGAGTTTAAATGGAATATTATGATTTCAGGAGGTATCCTATAGAGTTTAATTTTTAGGGGAGAAAATATTATTTTGTGAAAATGATTTCATTAGTTCAAAATAATCATGGATTAGTTGGTTCTTTCCTTCTTTCATGCAATTGAATGAAATTTTTTTTCTCATCCAAAGATTGAAAATGTATTTTGTAGGTTATAAGAATGGGTAAGAGAAAACATTCTGTCTTGATTAATGTTAATAATATTTTTATCATGAAAACGAATTCATGTTTTATTTTAGAAAGTTTTACTTTTTGAAAAAATCGATAGTGAGTAGAAGTGTCAACATTATAATATTTGAGATATAATATAATAGTTAAATCCTCGTTCTATAAAACTCAATACATTAAAATATATTAAATGTGAAGCGATATAGACTCTTGAATTAACTCAATATTATGTAATGATTAATTCTTCGGTCGTACAGTTGGTATCAAAGGATGTTTTAGAAAACATTGGAGATTAGGATGTTTTCTAATGAGATTAGGATATCAGCCTAATTTTATAATTTTGTTTTTGATTATAGGATTAATGTATTAAAATCCTATTTGATGATATATATTATTTACTTTTATGGTGACTAATGGTAAATTTTTTAGAAAATTGGCTTTGATATAATTATAGTTATTACTTTTTGGATGAAAAATGATGGGTATGAAATAAACATTGAGGTTAGAACATGTTATGGTTATTTTTTAGGAATTCATATCTTTTTGGAATTTTTATAATAATTATATGTTTTTATAAAATAGATAACCTAAAGGATTGGTGACAACCCATCACATCCAGAAAGGCCATATAAGTTGATCCCACAACTGAACGGTGACAAGGGTGCATCACCTACCACCATCCTACGTAAAGTCCCTGGAATGTATGATTTTATTGTTTTTAGTTAAACAATTTGATTTATTAAAAATATTTTGAATTTTGGAATCCAGATTTTATCGAATAGATATTCTTGGGATTGGTAAATGATTTGTTGATTAAGTGATAATGTTAATTTGGAAGACATTCAATATTTTTGGGAAAATTATATTATTTAGGTAAATAGTATACTGTGGGATTTTATTTGGGGAGTAATGGTTGATTTTTGTGGGAGGAAGAATCTATAATTTTATTATGGACTTATAGTAATCAGGTAATTTATGTAAATTATTACCCAAACATGGAGAATATGTGATTATGGTAATTACCCTTTTGTTTGAGGATTCAAGAGTACTTGATTTTATTTGGCGATAACTGTTTGAACATATCTTGGAAGATTATGTGATAAAATTATTCTATGTTTTGTGTTTTAATCTTAGTTTGGATTATTTTGTTGATATTTTAATGAAAATTATTTATTGAAGGGTCTATGATTAAATTTTGGTATTAAATTTGAATTTTGGAGATTTAAATCAATTTTTCACTATCCAATGGTTTATCATTTATGGAGGTTTTTTTCTTATCCTTACCATATTGGATTTAGTTAATATTTGAAGAGATGATAAATATATATAATATTTTACAGATTATGTGATTCAATAGATGTTTTTTCATATTTAATACTCATCATTTAGATAAAAAGTTGAGTTTCTGGTGGAATTTTATTAAAGGATGAAACTCTACATTTCATGTATGTTTGTTTCCTTATGTTCTTAGTCTAAGAAGTAAATGAATTCATCAAAAATATCATAAAAAAAGTTATCAATTTAATTTTCTCAATTATCTTTTGACCCATCACCAATTTATTGTTTTGTGATGGATACCATTCCAATGATTATGTCATATATCACTCCCTATTACTCATTGAGGGTTTTTTATCATACATATCCATGTTTTCCTACATCTAATCCTCGAATGATTTATCTTAGATGACTATTTAATTTTCTATTCTTTCATTTAAAATTATTGTTTTGTAGAACCTTGTTCCGATGTAGGATTTTAATAATGGTACTTTTAAAATTAAACCTTAATTACTGATACAAAATTAAAAATTATGAGGATGAAATTTCAGGGGGGGAGGAATGTAACATCCTAATTTTTTTAAAAAAAAATACCTTGATCAATAGGGCACATGATACACTATATCAAGCTTAAATAGGAAACATAATATTGTTATTTAAATGGTACTATTATAACCTATCCATTAGATTACCATTAATGAAAAATATTAACTAAATAAAAAAAATAATTTTTAACCATTTTTATATAATGATTCAACTGTTTTTAGATTAATTAGAAATAAAAATACAAACCAACATAAAATAAAGGTTTTATTTTTATGAAGAACTATTTATGTGAGAATAATTCTATTTATAAAATAATAATATCACTATTTTTGGAATATATGAATGAAATTTAAATTCAATATGATGTTTAACGTTCATCCTATTATTTTTATATACAGGATATGAGAATGAATTCGATTTTATGCATAGAAGGGGTATATTTTAGAAATGGAATTTTTACCTCTATTTGATTGGTAATCTATTTTAAATATTAATTTTGACACTATTATAAGTTATATTTGAAAAAAATAAACTTATTTCTCTAGTAGAGGGATTCAAAAATTATGTTGGATTAATTTTTTGATTTTTTTTGATAAATTTCAAATATTAATGAATAGTGAATGATAATGTTCTTTAATTCAAAATTTATTTTTCGTCCAATTTATTTATACTATATAATTATCCTTTTAATTGAATTTAATGTATAATAAAATTATATTTTTATAATTTCAACCATTTTAGGTCATTCGAATGATTTTTATTGAAATTCGAGATAAACACTAATTGTAATCTTGAACGACTCTTTAACCGGCCTTCCTGCCACATTTCATGGATTAGAATTAAACATATATTTACCACTTTTGTTAATTGAATTTTAAAAAAATAGATATACATGGTTGTAATTTTTAGGAAAATTTTGGACTAATAGGAAAAAATATATTTTTTTCTGAATAGAAATATTAGTATTTTATTAACCGTTGTTAAAGGGTAAATGAAGTAAATACAGGAATAAGTAATATTATAATATAAGAAAATTTCACTATCACTTATCCTCAATTTATTAGACGAGTTGTATTAGACTGAAATAAATCTTAGGTCATAATTATACATTTTCTAGACACATGGGTAAAAATATGGCATTTATTATGTTTTAGTTAATGATAAGTTAAAAATGGGACACTCATATGTTTAATCATGAAATAATTTTTTAAATAGTGTAATATAGGAGATAAATTAAAATATAAATATTATTTTCAAATATAAATATTTTATCTACATTATTATAACATATTTATAAATTTTGGATGTTAAATAATTAAATTTAATTATGACACAATGGTGATGCAGTTGTTGATTTATTAAAGGAAGAATCCAAAAAATATTATTCATAATTTTATAATAAATATAATATTAAATATTTTATTCCATAAAAAAATTTTATGGATTAATATTATATATTAGGAATTCTAAAAAGTAGTTTTTTATAAAGAATAAAGTTTTCATGGTATTTTAAAATGTTACGTATTGAATAGTGTCAAAATTGACATAATTCCTATATGAAAATATAAAATATTTAATTAAAGGATATAAGATTGATAAAAATCTATTATTCCGACATAATGTTGATATAAGTCTATATATATCATTAAAATCATATTGAATGGTCGTTTGTCAAGATATAATAATTATTTAAACCCACAAAGTGTATGTTTCTAGAATGAATGGTAAGAGTAAAAAGGAGTAAAAAAACATAGAAGTATTATAAAATATTGAAAACTTATATAATTTTAATTGGATAATTGATATTCGACCCAAAATAATCATATATTTGGAAGAAATCTGATTGGTATAAAATCCTGATATTTAATTTTTTTTGTTATTCCTCAATGATTTTTATTCATGTTTTTCCCAAGTAGTAAGGAACAATTTCACTAAAATATTTTTTAAATGTTATAACGATTTCATATTATCAATAATTATCATTTCTTTTATATGTTTTCAAAATGGATTCAATGGATTTTTTATATGTAAATAAATGTTTATAAATTTTCATTAATTTTAAATGTTTTAGATTGGTATGAGAAACTTTGATTTAAAATTATTCTTTTTAAATGTTTTAATTGTGTTCTAAAAATGGTTTGATTTTCAAAATAACATGGAACAATTTTTATTATATACTTCATGAATATAATTTATATATTTCATGTCTCTATCATGTATTTATTTTTACTTTATAGGTTCACCATTTTATTTCAAAATAATGTGATTTCATTTATGAAAGTGAAACTTGTAAAGATGAAATGTGTTTTCAATGATTAAATCCTATTTTTCCATTATTTTTGTTTTAGGTGTTATGATAATGTTATGGTTATTTGGAAGTTCTTATGTATATGGGTGGTTCTATGATAATCTAAGGGAAGGAGAGACCAAGATAGCTATTTAATGAATTGGGTAATGGGATGTAGTTAACCAGATAGGTTTATCCTATGAAATTTTAGGAATATAATATGATATGTATTCCAAACATAACTATAAAGGTCACTTCCTATATATTTGTGAATTCTACAATGTAATAATGATACATATTCCATAAGTAACCTTATATGATTTATTATTTCATTGGAGTTTTATAGGAATCTCAGGATTTCAAGAGGCAAGATAAAGAGTTTATGTTTTATTAGTGACATGTATGATTTAGAACATATTTATTCATTATATTATGATATAAATGGACTAGAGGTTTCTATATTTCTTTTATTTCCATTACTGATCATTTTTGTTCATCCCAAGCAGTAGTTTTTTTCATATGGTATAGGGTTGGGTAATAGAAAATAGGATGTCATGATAAATGTTATAATGATTTTTATCAATAAAATGAATTCATGTATTATTTTAAAATGTTTTACATAGGTAAAAAATGGATTGTGAGTTGAAGTGTATACATTTTACTATTTGAGTTTTTATTTGATCATTATGGCCAAATTCTATAAAAATATAATCTTGAAAGAATCATCAATGTGAATGAATTTAAATTCATTATTAAAACCCTAATTATGTAATGAATAAAGTTAGGGACTAACAATCATTGGTAAATATGATCATTGGGAATTTTGACCATTGATCAATAAGACTATTGAGAATTATGAACATTGGTGTTATTAGTATTAATAATTGACCATTAGTATTGTTATATACTAAGGGTAATAATGAGTGTCAATTATAAATTAATGTAAGAATCATGTACTAGACTATTTGGAACATCCTTTATGATGTTAATTTATCCCATCAAGAGAAGGAATGTGTCATCACGGGGGTTATCCATTGTCCATGCCTAAGAAGAACTCTAAGTGGTCAGCTTTAGTTGAATCATTAAAATTATAATTTCAAGTTATTGGTCATTAAAATCCAATCAATGTGGGCCAAGACACCCATTACTTTATTCATTGGGAATATGTTGGTCTGATTTGAGGTTATCTATTTGGAGGATGGGGTGTGTGATAATATATAAATTTAAAATAAATAAAAAGAAGGATTACTCTTATAAATTATTTTAAATGAATTTATCAGAAAACACAATAATGTTAAATTTTAGGTAATTTTAGAATTAATTTGATAAAATGGAATCCCTAGATAAAATCTATCGGTTAACATTATCTATGGAATGATTTTTTTAAATGTTTTTATTGAAATAGAAAAAAATAGTTAAATTGATGGAATATAATAATGTATAGTATATAAGAAATTATATTTATATATTCATGGCCTATTTCAGAAAAGGATGTTTTATTTCTCTTTTTTTAAGAAAAAACATTATTGGGGTTTTGGGGGTTGTATTGGATAAAACAACCTCGACATTTCATACATTACTATTATATCTTTTTTGTTGAACATTTGTTCCATTATTCAAACTCACTAATGAGGATCATAATGGTTTAGTTACTTAAGATACTCGTCACACAATACAATTTTTAGAGAATATTATTCAATATTTTTAAAAAATATCTTCTCATATTAGAATCTTCATAGACACTCCCTTTATAAACTATTTGATAATCACATGGGGGGAGGAAGGACAATAAAGGGTTAGAACTGACTCTTAGAAAGGTTAAACAAGGGGTAAGATATAGAAATAACTTGTGAATAAGGGGATGTAAACATGATCATGACATACTAAAACCATAAAATGCATATAAAAAATCAATATCTTCAGTCATTGAATAAATATTGGGATATCATAAGGCATGGTCTATATTTAAATAAAAGAACATGAGAAATGTTAACAAAACAAAAAAATAAGAAATAGATTTTAAAATACACATAAGCATATAAATCATTTCCATAGAAGTTTATTGCCTTTTTCAAAGATTTTCATAAGTGAAATGGTTCAATCCCCAAACCCTCATAATAGATAAGTTTCCCTATGAATACTATACTAGTAGAAAATTTCCTTTACTTTACTGGGTTGACATCAATTCCAGTCCCATTAATCTCATAAAACATCATTCATTACCCAATGCATTGTAGGGAGATATGTTTCCCACCCATCCAATAATTAAAATCATACATATCAGTTCCCCAAGATCATAAAACATTTATTATATCATAAACCATGAAATTAAATGGGTTTCATAAACAGTTAATCATTTCATAACCTATGTAAATATATAAGATTCAAAATCATTTCATCATATAATTTCCCATAAAAGGTGAGTGTTTCATAAGAATTACCTTATGTTGACACTCGTTGAAGAGAAATAGATTTCAAAAACATTATTTCATCAAAAACAAATCTATGTAGAGGAAGAATAATAATAGTATCCTTGGATAATATCTATAGAAATGCATATTTATCAACAACTGATGACATATCAGTTAGAAAATAACATTGAATGATCATTTAAATGATTTTATGACGAATATAACTTTTCATTGAAAATCACTTTTTAAAAATAAAAATTCATAAAAAATAAAAAATCATTTTTATTGAAAATAAAACTTGAACATATAGTGGATGCAAATAAAATGAAACAATAATTTTATTAAGGAAATTATTTTTTCAAATTTGAATTATTTTTGATAAAAAATTAATCATTTTTTAAATATTTTACTTTGATGATAACCATTAAAATTATGAAAATAATCTTAAAATAAAATAATGTCCATGATGGAGGGAAATTTCTTTCATGCAATACATGTTAAAATAATGATTCATTTTACAATTTCAGAATAATATAAACCAACTTTTTTTTGAAAATGTAAGGATTTTTCCTTTATTTTTGTTGTAAAATTACAAACATGGGTTCAAAAAATTTTATAAAATAATTTTACAATTATTTTAAATATATTTGAAAATAGTTTTATAAAATATTTTTTTATAAGAAAAATGGGTTTTCGACGAAGAGACAAATAACGATGCTTCTTCTTAAAAAAACTATTTTGAACTCTTGTGTAAGTATAGAGGAAAACAATAAATGGAAAACATGTACTCTATATATTTAAAAATATTAGAATAAAATATATGTGTTTATGGAGATATGGATCCTAATATTTCATTATTTGAAAGATAATCACAAGTAATATCGATAGATAGTAATATTATAACATAAAACAATTTCTAAGTTGGTAACATTTAATTTTAATCCCATATTAAATAATAACATTAAAATAAATTTATAATATGAATATAATAATGATTTTCAGGATATTACATTTCTTAATGGGATCTACAGATACTATATAACAAAACATATGTCTCAATAAAGGAGAATTGAGGCCAAAATACCTAACATTAAGTCTCATCTTCCATAAAACATGATAAGACATCCTATATAATAAAAATATGTGTATTATTAAAATATTTATTAAACCTACTGAAATATGTCATACCATATATGTTTTTTCTATTGTATTTTATTATCTCTTTATTAACAATTCCATGTTAAAGTCATGTTACAAGAAATAACATCACTGATTTTTATTTATCTTTTAAGTTGTTATTTATAGGCCCATTACATTTATTAAGGTTCCATTATCAATATGCTTTTATAATTGGTAAAAATTTCATATATATTCATTCTATATATTATTAGAGTATTTCATAAGATTTAGATATAGGAAATGAAATACAACATTCATGGAGATGGTTGGTTATATGAATGAATGAACAATGTTTCAATTTAATTAATGTATTGAGTAAATAAAGATTAATAATACCTTAATAATAAGGAATAACTTTTTTAAAAAATATATCCTATATTTTTCATCAATCAAATCAATACTTCATTCCATGTAAATCATGAATGGATCACTTTACTTTTGGAGGTTGTGGTCTGCTATTAACATGAGTAATGTTATCATATTCGAACAGAATGAAATGTTTGAAGGAATTTGTAATATAACAAATCTATAAGCAATATTAGATTTCAAATATCAAATATTAACATTTAATCAATCATTATATCTAGTCTTGATAGGTGGTGATGGAAAACGATTAACATCAGCTCACAATGCAGTACTCTGTTGTACACATGAATGATGGTTTCATAACCCTTATAATTGACGATGATATGATTCCAGGTAATTAAAATATAATAACAAAATATAACCATATTTGATATAATTATTTTATTATATCATAATTTTGAGTGATTAGTGAATGACGTAGAGGAATAAATATTAAAAAATACTCTGTTAGTTGTTTGACCTCATCTTCAGATAATAACTTTTGGTTTCACCAAAAAGATTCATATGATGGATTTATAAAAAAGAGAATTATTTCTAGATAGGATGAATAATTTAGGTATGATATTTGGGGTGGTATTATAATCCCAAAATATTTTTGGATGTGGGAATATAAGAGGAGAAGGGACGACAATTCATAAGTTAGGTATGTGGTAGACTTATATTTTTTCATAAGAAAAAGGTATATTGATGTTTTTATTCTTAAAAAGGATAAAAATGAAACATTATAGGTACTAGAAGATATTAGTTCAGAATTTTCCTTAAAAAATGGTTTGGGAATTTTTTTTATGATTTTAATCCATAATCAATTTTTACCACATGATAAACCCATTTTGACTTTAATTACGCTAATTTTTTTTACTATTTTTTACTTTTATTTATGGTATGAAATTAAGATTAAATAATTAGATAATATAAATTATCCTTATTAAAAATATGGGATCCATTTATATATTTTCAATTCATATAAATAGAGATATTTAATTTAATATTAAACCTATAGACGACAGGAGAATAGTGTTTTTAAATGAGAAAATGTTAAAAATTGTAATTTTTTTTTCCAAATTCATTATCAAATAGATTCGATTGATACAAATTGTATTAAAAGATATAAACATTTTTCTTAACTATTCTTTTAAAACTATCTTAAAATTAATTTTTAATTTTTTAAATGCTTCAATAGAAATGAAAATTATAAATTAAAATATGTATTTTTCATTAGTCATAAAAAAATTTGTCTTCTAAAAAATATTCCAAAAAATCACCCTTATATAATAGTGACATGATGATTAGTAAAACTATATTCATTTTTATATAAATTTTTTAAAAAAAAATCAATTAATTATTTGAAAATAAATGTGAAAAATAAGATAGATATTTATTTTAGAGAAATAATTTTTTAATTGAGTAATTGGATAAATCCTTATCTTTTGTATAAAAAGATAATACGAATATTAGAAATTGTATAGAATAAATCACATATAAATTTAATAAAATAATTCACTAAAATATATTGGTTTATATTAATGAGGTAAAACATGTTTGTGGATATAAAATTATTATTTTTCATAAAATTATTTCCTATTAATTGAAAATTGTATTTACTTTCAATAATTTTGATCTATTCACCATTTGAATCATTGTATATGTTTATAATTTAGTTATTCTAATTAACATTCTTAATCACAATGTCTTTTTGATTTCTACCACATCATAAAATAATATCATAATAGTATACAATGTCACATTTAAACTCGTTGGGGGCATGTAACACAAGATAAACTCAATGTAGAATGTAACAAATGATAAACATGATATTGCGTGTATTGAAATTGTCCAAAAAGATTAAATTTATTTTAATAAAATATTTCAAAAATATTATGCAGTTACCTTCTACACTTCTTAATAAAAATTTCTCCTTTGAAATTCTTCAAATTATTTCCAACAACTGAGGGTTCTCATCTTTCATTATATCCTCATGTTCCAATGTAACTTCATAATCTAGTGGTTTGACCAAAATTCAATGACCATGTGAGTGTTCTTGATTTATATAACATTATCTTTTTGATCCAAATTCTACATTGGTTATTTCTAATAATAAAAATTATGCTCAAAATGTATAACCACTATGTTTAGTACATGTTATTGATCTGGTATATACATACATATGAGTGATATATGGAACAAATTAAGAACATGAGAGATATTTTGTGTGAGCATTATGTGATATAATACTCTCAAAATATGGTCAGAAATTCTAAAAGGACTGATATACTTAGGGAATTTGTTTCTATTATTTCCTCCAAAGAGTAATTCATAGAAACACAATCCCAGAAAAATCAAATTCTAGATCACATTAATGATTATCAACATAACATTTTATTCAACTTTCTACTTCCCATACATATTATTGAAGAGAGATAACCTCACCCCATTTTTCATTAGGTATATTAGTCCAGAATATCATTTTTTCTTTAACATCATTCTTGTATGTTGTATTTATAAACATCTTTTCATAAAGGAATCATAAGGATCTATCTAAATTCTCGAGTGAATGATATTGTTTCAAGAAAGAAAAACACGATGTATGTGTTGATCTAAAACACCATTTAAATTAATTGAATACGAACTTCTAATATTCTCGAGGGTTTGAAATGTTCTCGCAGGCTGACTATCTATTATAGGACTATGGAAAGTGATAAAAACACAACTTCTAATCATGATCTTACCGAATACTTCTCCAATACATTGAGGAAACATTATTTTTTGAACAAATAAAACTAAATGTTGTTCTAAATGAAAATCAACACTTCCTTCATTTATATTCATTAAATATGATCATGATATAAACCATCACTTATAACAATTTTTTTTGATAAATTGGTAATGTGACTGACTATATCTCATTATTTCCTCAATAGAAATGATAAGATAAACTCTATATGTTAATGTCACAAATAATCATAAGTCTATAATGTGTAATGGTACTCTTATTAAATAACATTTTCTCTATGGGTCCGTAAGGGGCGCAGCATTACAGGTCTCTCTCCTAATCGCCGCCTCCTTCCCTAAGGTTTTCACAGAGGCCTTCCATCCTCTAGGTGAGTCCTGGCGGTACCTCAGTTCCAGTGGCTTCGGGGTTTCCATCGTCTCTCCCACTCACCATTTCTTGCACTGCTCGCCCGATTCCTTTCGCTAGATAGGGTTTTCATTGGCGGTGTGGTGTCGGCCCGAGACTGAAGTTCCAGATCCATTCACCTGAGGTCTTTTTCCTTGCTTCTGGTGTGGGCAGTTGGTGTTTTTCTGCGACTCTCGATGTCGTAAAAGATGGTGGTGACAGGATCTGGGTAGCAGGTTTCCTCTATTGCAGCGGTTTCCTTCTTCATCGTGTTTCATGATCCTTGATTCCTTAATAGTGATGATACGGTGCTGATGAATTTGAAATCTAGAGATAACTATCGCATAGGGTTTGAAGGTTTCAGTTTTTATTTTGTAAGTGTGATTTTGAATTTGTTCTTGGTTCTTTCTTCCTGGTGATTTATGCCATGGGATGGCAATGCTTCCTGGTGGTCGGCCTCGCCGGATCTATGCTCCGGTGGTGACGCTTGATGGCGCTACTGGTCGGACCAAAGGGTGAAAGACCGTTTTCATCGGCATACTCTTCAGAGCACTCTGGGTCCTTCTCGGTCTAGCGTCGAAGTCATGCGGTGAGTCCATGGGGGTCTCCTTCTGAGGCGGTTGTCTGCCTGAGTTTTTCTGCTGGAATGTTCTTTTGTTTTGCTGGATGATGGTCTTTGGGCTGGAGGCCCTGTTTTTTGTCACCGACGAGGAACACTGATTGTGTGTGTTCTTGTGATCTGTGAAGGTTCATGAAGACGCTGGCCGGTCAATATGTCTGACCAGCGGTATGATGGATTTCGCGTGGATTCGCTCCTTGACGTGGTTTCGCGGCTCGAGGTGGATACGTGGTGCATGGTGTTTTTGAATTTTGAATTTCTGATGATGTTTTCTTTTGTATGATCTTCTGTTTGGTGGTGAGGTTACCGGTTATCCTAAACCAGATATATGAAAATAATAAAAAAAGAATTTTCAGTCAAATATCATTTTCATTAAAACATATACAAAACCAAACTATTGTATAAAAATAAATGTTTCTTAAAGTACTATTAATCCTGATAAACTCCCATCATAGAAAAACTAGTTTTAATTGTTAATTACATTGATATTATTGTCAACCTTATACTCATAAACACATGATGATATCCAAAAATCATATGTAAATCATACATGGATATGTAGAAAATTCTATAATACAATTCACCATTTATTTACCAAGTATGACCTAATCTTATTCAAAAATAATTGCACTGGGAAAATGGGTTCAACCATGAACTATTATAATAAAAAAATATTTTCATTATTCCATAGTTTATATAGGGGAAGATAATAAATGATAAAAATCATATTATATTTTACTCAAGTATGATTAATATGACTTTCAACCGGCTCATTCATACAAAATCAAATAGGAAATTCCTGACATGGGAGTGGAGGATATGATTTCCATAATTATCATGGTTTACATAAACCATTTTAATTTTATAATAATTCGCCTTTTTAATTTTCTTCAAAGATTGTTATGGTGTAACATCCTCTTATTTAGTAGGATTGAGGCATCGACTCACATAATTCCCAAATTCTAGGAAATTGAAACAATGTTGTGTTGGTGCTGGATTATATGAAAATTTCCATATTTTTTCATTATTATGTGTATTATTTACATCACTTTAGAAAAAAATTTATTGATAACCTTACTTGCATTATTTAAAAAATTTAACAGTCCCCATAAAATAATTTCCTCCATGATTCCATTGAAACATTGAGAAAGAGGTAAATATTTCATTCTTTTCTCCATGGTTTTATGATTTTCCTTTCTTTTCCATCTCCCATTTCTTGTCAAAATAGTGATATTGTTCATTAATCCAAATATCCATTTCTTCCATTATAGCACAAAAAATTATTCACTCATATATTATTATTGATAAATTGAATTTTTGATTCTCTAAAAATTAGAGAACATAAAATATATTTTCAATGGTACTGATCCATTACTCAAAAAATATTGGGTTATTAGATCTTCAAAAAGTCATTGGAAATATACTCATTAAGTACTAAGTATAACTTTGTTCCCTCATTTTAATATTTTTATGTTCAATTTGGTTCGTAGCTAAAAAATGTTGTGGGATCATTGAAAAATGATTTTTCATTCCACCCCCTTTGGAATATGTATTTTTAAATGAAAAATGAATGAATTTCCCCTAACACTCATTATTAATTCTATACCTTTTATTGTCCTATCGATTTTATAAAACAAAAATAAATAGTGTATGAAACAATAATCGTATCATGGAACCACATTATAATGAAAAATAACTTATACGATGTATGAATCATGATAACTTTTTTTAGTCTTTGAATCTTTCATAGATGTAATCTATTAATATCATTCAATATGTTTTGTAATGTTTTTTTAATCTCCAAATAATCTCCCATGGTAGAGTCAAACTATGTCTGTAGAAAATTTCATTTTCCTTCAGTTGATGATGATTCAATCAAAATCAGTGTTCCCTTTTCAGCATTATTATAGCTAGGTAGTTCTATTCAACAATTACGTCAATTTAAAGTATCCTGAAATAGATTTATTTTATTGGAAACAACATTCCCTATCATTAACCATGATTCGAGGACATTTTCCAAAAACGTGGAATTTCACTTTGAATTTTATCTATAAATAAACTTTAAAATATCACTGGGGATCCAACTAATAATTAATTATCCTAGTCTCAAAAGGACAACTAAACCTATCCTCTTATACAATATAAATGACCCATAACATTCAAACATAGATATTAATTATTTTAAGATTAATTGTAATTATCACACAAGAACAATCCCGAGGATCATAATGGTTTAGATTCATTCGTGACTAGGCATGCAATATTATTATATTCTGGAAGATCATATGAATTAATAATCATTAGGGAAACTACATACATAAAACCTTTTTCAAACCTACATATTGGAAATATATGAAATAGTTATCTCAGATGCTTGGTATGTGTAATCAATGTAAAATACATCAAAATAACATGAGTATAATGGTATTAGAATGTGAGTATAACATATCAAAACCATACTTGATATATGAATTGTAAAAATATTGAGTCATGGGATAAGTAAGGGTAGTTTATAAGACATATATCATAAGGAAATCAAAGAAGATGAGCCTTGAACACATAAAATTGACAAAAGAAATAATTGTTTTTCATACACATAATCATAGAAAACCATTTACATAGTATTTAAACACTCATTCCCAAGACTATCATAGAATAATCGGTTCACTACACAAACCATTATAGTAGTCAAGTTTCACTCACAATACTATTTTAGTTGAAAAAGTTCCTTACAAAACTAGTTTTACTCCTAATTCCAATCCATTTTATATCATGAGTAATCAATATTTAGCTAATGCATTGGATGTAGATATTGGTCCCCCCACAAATAATTATGAAAATTTAACATATGTGTGACTAATGATCAAAAAAAATTCATCATATCATTAAAAATGAAATTAAATTGGTTTTATAAACAGTTCACCATATCATACTCCATAGAAAATAGATAGGTTTCATAATCATTTAATCATTTAATCATAGCATATCTAATGAAACAAAATGTGTTTCATAATAAATTTCTCATTGAGTAACCTGTGATAGAGAAATTTTTTTCTTAAACATCATTCCATCATATAAAAAACCATTCATGTTATGAATAAAAATCTTATAATTTGATCATATCTCTAGTAAGGGAAACCAAACATCACATGATGTCATCATATATTAAAAATAATTTTGATATATAACTTATAACATTTATACAAGAAATTAACATTTATTTGATAATCAATTTATAAGACTAAAAATTCCTAAAACATTTAATAAATAGTTTTCTTGGAAAATAATCATTGAAACCTATAATTAAGTACATAAAAATAATTTAAAACAATTCCCAAGGAAAATAATGTTTTTGATTGCAAAAAACATATTTTAAAACACACATATTTTTTAATATAATTTACATTGATAGTAAACATGAAAATATATAAATTATGAATCAATGAAAAAAATGTCCATGCTGGTTGGGAATTTCATTCATTACATACCCATTATGTCAAAAATTCATTTCATATTTACTATAAATTCTAAATAGGCAGTTTTTGGGAAATAAAATGATGTTTCTTTTTCAGTTTATATTGTAAAATGTCAAACATGGGTTAAAATTTCATCAATATAATTTATGAATTTTAAATTCATTTATGAAAAAATTTTATAAACCATATTTTGTGATAAAATATGTGTTTCGGCCAATGAAAAAATAAATATAATTTTTCATAAAATCACTATTATGAAATCTTAAGTAAATAAAAAGTTGAAAAAAATGAAAAACATCATAATCAATATATATCCATAGGTGATGTAAATTCAATAGTTTCTTGAGTGATATATCATATGATATCGTTATTGGATGAATAATATAGAGAAATCCTGGAAAACAATTAGATAGTAACATAAATCACTTAACAAATTTGTAACATTTAATCATATGAAACATGAAATAATAATATAAAATAATATATATTATATAATTAGAATAGTGTAATTCATGATATTACACTACAGAATGGGTTGTATATACCCCTTATAAAAAAACAAATGTGTATAAGAGAGCAAACATCTCATGGATGCAAAATTCAAACAATCATTCATTAACATACATATCATCTTAATACATACAAGTTAAAACCTCCATTATAATAATTATGTGATTACTTTAGATCTATTCCATGACCATATTTATTTATATCATACCTTATATGTTTTTTATGATTTATTATGTCTTTTTTACTAGGAATCCCAGGTTAAAGTCATGATTTATACAATAACTACATTTTTCATGTAAGTTTGGATTTATTATTTTTAGTCCACTTACATTGATCATGATACTATAATCAAAATAATGTTAAAAATAATATAAATATCACACGTACTATTTATATGTTTTCATATATTTTAAAATAATATTTAGATATTAAAAATAAAATACATCAATCATGGAAATAATAGGTCCAACACAATCATGAATAATGCTTTTATTTTCTCGATTAATTGAAATAAATAAAGGTAAATAAAATATAAAAATATAAAAATAATTTTTAGGTTATATTTTTTAAATATTTTCATTAAACTCACCCTTATTACCTTTATTGAAAAGTATGAATTAATCATAATGCATCGCAAGGTGGTAGTTTGAATGACATATGAGAGATGTTAACATAATCAAAAATAATGTAAATTGTGTTGGGTTATTAGATGTCATAATTAAATAATAATAATAATATCACTTATATAAAATATAAATAGTTAATACATTAATGTATCAATCTTTTATAACTTGTGATAGAAAACAGATAACATCTGTTCGTAAGGTGGTAGTTCACTGTACACATGAGTGATTATTTTGTTTCTCATATAATAGAAGAGGAGATGGTTTTAGTTCTAGGACTTAATAGAAAAACAATATCTATGTATTTAATATAATTAGTATTTATATCATCTTTTTAAATAATAATTGAAGGTGGTGGAGGAATAAATAGTATAAAACTCTCGGTTAGGGGTGTTACCTGTTCTTTGGAAAACAACTTTTGGTTTGCACCAAAAGGCTTCATTGATCGGATTTATGAAAACAATAAGGCTTCAAAGATGATATTTTTGCAGTAATGAAATTATTTGGTAAAATATAAATATATCCAAATGGTTTGGAAGTGTGAAGTGGATATGATATGGGGTGGACTTTTATAATTGAGGTGATTGACACAATTTTAAATTTTTGGAAACAAAACTTTTTTACCTCATTTTTGCGTTGAAAATGGCTCCAAAATAGACAATTTACTATCCTATATGTGATAATATATGAATATATCTTTGAAATTTGTGTTCAATAGTCAATTTTTATCTATATATTTTTAATTTAACTTATGACATACACATTTTTATCCTTACCACTGTATATAATATATAATATTTTAACAATAAATTATGATAAAAAATTAAGCTAAACACTTATATAATATAAATTATTCTTGTTAGATATATTAAATTCAAAATTAAAAATTTCATTCACAGAAGTGGTAGTATTTAATCAAGAATATAACTCACAGACGACGCGATAAAGTGGGTTTTCAATGAGAAAATGATCAAAAGATTAATTTTATCAAAATGAAATACTAACTTGATTAAAATGAAATATATTGAATTATTATATATTTAATTTAACTAATATTAATTTTTAATCCAAATAAAAATATATTTTGGAAAAAATTATTCAATATAAATGATAATTCAGAATAATCACATGTATTTTCAATATCTATAAAAATATTTATCTTCGCAAAATATTTTCAAATATTCACCATAATATAATTTTTATATTATGAATCCATTAAAATATATTTCGTTTTTTGAAATAAATTACCAATATTAATAAGGAAGAAATTTAAAAAAACATTTACAAAAATAAAACGACTACTTTTTTTGAAAAATACAGTTTATAATTAGAAAATTAGATGTATAATTATCTCTTATCTACAAAAAACATAAGATAATTATTATTTTAACAAATATATAATATATAAAATTCATTATAATAGTTCAAAAAATGTTATTTATTTATGTTTAAGGGATAAAACAAGTTTGTGTAGAAAAAAATAGTTTTTTTAGAAAAATATTTATTTTTTCTCAAATAGTTTTTGTCTTCATTGATAATTAATTTCTCATCAAATAATTCAAAATATATATTCATAATCTAGTTAATATTTTTAATACCCACCATTGCAATGGCTATGTGATAATTATAAAATTAAATAATAATATTTAAACAGTATTTCAGGGTTTATTTAAACTCGGTGTTACATATAATGTATGTTACACTCATTATTTCATGTAATGTATGATAAAATAGGTTTAATGTATATTGAAAAATATTAAACAGATTATTTTTATTTTGGAATATTTTTTAACATATATCTTGTTGTATTCGTATAGAACAATGGTTATAGTGGGGAACTAATAAATTGTTGAAAAATATAATGTTTCATGAATTATTCCATGAAATTCCACTCACCACACCTATAAGTACACACCTCACAAATAATTATTAGAAAAAATTAAATTTACCTATTTTGTTAATGATCAATTAGTATCTCTTCTAGCTCTAAAATTAATCTTGATGAGTTTGTTATGGTTTAATGATAAGTTCGAATCTCAGATTATCGTGATAGGTTAAGGTTCTTATTTCTCTCAATACATTTCCTAAATGAAATTACATATTTTTATTTTCTATTAACTTTGAATGATATATGATTCATTGATATTTACACATCTTATTAGTTCCCAATTTAATTATTTTCACACATATATTTCCAAAATCCATTACTTCAAATCCATTTTGTATGTTCTTACTATGCCGATGTAAGGGTTGATTTTCCCTTCCATTACAATTGATATCAACATTTCCATTATTCTATTCTTTATAATCAATATGATAATATACTTATATTGTTTTGATTTCATTTTATATTCCATCATTAAAATATGTCACCCATGTGATATTTCCTTTCACACACATTATGGCTATTTCATAATTCATACATATTATTAATAATCAATTTAGCAGTAGGAAATCTATTAAATGATTATGTAAAACGTGTGAGATATTATAACAAAATATTTTATTATATGGAAAATATTATTAATTATTTTGATCCATATGACTATATTTGATAATATCTTTGGTAAAATTTTCTTGGGTATATCCAGGGAATCATCCAACTACACAGTGGATAAGTCCTTACTAGGCACTTGGTTGGACACTCCTAGGGGACATTCTATGGAAAATTATTATATATACCAGAAATTATCATTTATATAGTTTTTTATAATGTATATTTTTATTTGGTCACCTACAATAGAAAATATAGCTTCTTAAACACACTGAAAATCCTTAATCTTAAAAAATAAGAATAAGGTATATCATCATATAAATCACTAAATTTGAATACTTTTATAAATTATGTATCTAAAATTATTTATTAAATTTTTCATGGAAGTTAAATTTTAAATTAATAATTGTTCATTGAATGGGGAAAAATATTAATGGATCATATAATCATTCTTTAAATATGTGATGTTCATGTTTGATAAGTCCCACTACACAAATGTCCCATGATTTTCTATGTTGTTCATTCTTGAACACCATGTATTTTATATTCAATAATCATTTTTATATAATGGAATGAATTGTACTGTTTTGTTTCAGGCAAGGAAAAATTATATATCACCTCAGTGTACTAGTATGTGTCATATGAAAACAATAAAATGATAATGGGATTTTCTGGACCCATTATATATAATATTATCGCATAAGGGTTTGATGATATGTTTATTTGTCTAATATATATATTTCATAATATTGAATGATATATGTGATTATATATTTCACATTATTCCATATATTATTCTTATACGTTCATTATTAATGATAAAATTTTACTAATTATTTTCTAATTCAAAATTTATCTATAATTATCTTATGCCCTACGTTTTTCCCATACTAAAATTTTAAGATAACCCACATTACAATGTTTTCCCATTTCTATATGCAATAAACTGGAATACTATGACTAAATAAATGAATATAATTATGGAATAAAAATATTTACTTTTATGGTGTAAAATATATTATTTTAATATAATCATTAAGTATTTAGTATCTTGTTGTATACTAAACTAATCTCTATGGATTTTAATATCTTTTAATCTCGTTTCATGTAATAAATAACACACAGGTTTTATGTTACTAGGGATGATGTAATTAATTTTTGTATTATAAATTTTTTTAGGGGAATCATTAGGAACTCAATTTAATAAAATATTGGTGAATAACAATAAATCTACCACTAAAAATTATAAATGAAGAAATTGTAGATTTATTTTGATAGTATACAATATGTGTCATGTTAGACGTTTTATAACTAATAACATTATTTTTAGATAATAAAATCTACTATGAGATTCAGAAAAAAGGACAATAAGAACAAAAAAAGAGATGACAATATGAATAATTATGATAAGGGTGTTAGTATTATTTCAAAGGTAATGATTACCATTCTATGACAATTGAATGATGTTACAAAAAATATAATTACCACAAATCAGAATCTAGTTTCCCCAACATAGTTATCATCCTCATTGAATAATTTTATGAAGAAAAAACCTCATCCATTATGTGGAACCACTAATATTGTCAATGTAAAAAATGGATGATATTTTTCGATAAAATGTTTTTTTCGTGGTGATAATAATTTATTATGGAAATGTATCACCTTTGGGGTGTTGTTGACTAATGGTAGATCATAATTTGGAATACTAAAGAAGCATATAATATTGATTACATATAATTGAAATCATTCAAGGTGATTTTTCTTAGGAAAAAGATTCCTTGATGGAAACCTAATGATATAGAATGTAAATTATTTAAATTAAGACAAAATTAAGAAGAGACAATGACAGAGTACAATGAAAATTTTATTAGATTCTAAAGGTATGTTGTGTATTTTCTACATAACCATCAATGAAGGATTGATTACATATTTTATGGTTTAAATACTATCTTTAAAGATTATTTTTATCTAAAAAGTAATCAATATTTGATAAAATAGTAACATGAATAATAATGATTTAAAAATAGATTTATAAAACATTTTCTTATAATGAGAAACGTGGAAAGAAGAGGATATCAGATCACTATACAAAATAGTGTGTTGAAAAAATAAAAAAATAAACATTACTACACGTATTATATGTGGAACAAATCTGGCCAAAACAATTTTAAGTGGATTCAGTATATGATTAAAATATGATGAGAATGGACATCATGCCCATGAGTGGAAAGGTAAGAGGGATGAAACAAATGTACAATGGTTTAACATCAATGATAATTGAAATTACTATAATAAATTACCAATGTTTCTATGGAATCCTACACAGAAGTGGCATATGGATCATGGTCATGGCATAAAAAAAGAAAACATTGAAGCCCAATAAGTTGTGATAGAATAAAACTTGATTATACAATTAAAGAAAAATAATACATTTATTGATTATTAATCTAAAAATTTCATTTTAACCTCCAATAATTTAAGGAATATTCCATTACCTCATTCCACAATAAGGAACAATTAATCGAGTATTACACTATTTGTTATGTATATTTCTAAAATGGTAAAATAGGTAGTTCAAATTCATATTCAAGGGTGTCATCTGATTGAAAATCAAATCATAAGACCTATATTTTATTTTCATGTGATCTTGGGGATTGATTTGTTCTTGATTTATAAATAAATAATTAGATATAGGGACCAAGAAATTAAAATTTTTCTGGAATATAAATAGTTACATATTTTCTTAACAGATATTTTATTTCCAGAATCATTACTTATACCTCCCAGAATATCATAACATAAAGAAACACTTAATAGGATTTAAAAGGAATTAAATATATTTTATGTAAGTGATTTTTAATAATTAAAGATTTACTGGTTGTGTTAGAATATATTCATGTATTTCTGAATGAATTAACAAGATTATTCTCTAATAGAGAAGTATAATTTTATATGAATCTCATCATTTCTGAAATGTAAATATATAAGAAAAAAGAAAATATGAAAATATTTTTTCTAGATAGGATGATTATGAAAATAAAATACTTATGCGATGAGGGGTTTACTCATTTGAGTGTTTAACAACAGGGAGCACCTGTAATACTTTTGAAGTAGAAGGATGGGACAATGAGATTGTATAAAAAATATATTTAAATCAATAGAATTATATAATAATAAAGTATCTATATCTGTTTACTGATTTATTTTTTGATCAACCTCAATGGACTCAATTATGTTCAAATATTGATCATCATTATAGTTACCAGCTATTTGAGGTTAAAAATGATTATATTATGAAAAATATGTTTTCATATGCGGTATGGTTTATATGTTTTCAAATTAATGTTGCATGCCTTCTTTAATTGTCCCTTTATGTTTATGATTTTTATTAATTGAGAATTCAAGAAATTTTTCATATGGTTTTGGTGTTATCTATTGATTAAATTATTATATACTCTAATTGTTATGTTGCGTAAGATAAACATTTAAAAATTGTACATGATGTGTGTAGAATAATATAGTTATATGGTAAACTTAGTTGAAGTGGACTATGGTTTAAAAAATCCAATTTCATTGGCCTTATTGAATCCAAGGATTGTGTATTTTTTAAAAATTAAAAATGAAATACAGTAATTGAATGGAGGAGACACACAAAAAAACACGAATATGTTGTTTTTGTAGGTTAATTTGATATAATGAGTGTATTGATGAAAATTATTCAACATTTGGCAATCCATTAACTAAACTAACATGTAAGGGGGTTAAGATCAAATGGAAAATGGAATATGATAATATATTATTAATAATTGTTGTCAAGATTATTGAATGTTCCATAATTTACAATTACATGTTGTAAATAAGGCTTTGTTATTTATAGTGATGGATCAAGTAAATGTGTTGGATTTGTTCTAATAAAAAATGATAGATATGTTCCCTATATACCAGGATATTTGTAACCCTATGAGATTAATTATAAAACTCATGAATTAGAAATGGAGGTAGTAATATTTTATCTGAAGATACAGATACATTATCTCTTTGGAGAGATATTTCATATATACAAAAACCAAATGAGTTGGAAATATATATTTACATAGAAATACCAAAATAAATAGAAAACAATAATTTTCGAACTACTCAATGATTAAGACTATTCGATTCACTATCATCCATAGAAAGAGAACATGTTGGAAGTTGATGTGATTAAAAAGGACATGGTATCTTATACATTTTATGGGTAAATAATGATCTAATTCTTAAAGGACAATTCAGGTTTGACTTGGGAATTATAACGGAAGGGGATGATTGATTCTTATTCTATTTAGTTACCATCAATCATTATTTTATACATGTAAAGTTTATAAAAAGGAGATAAAACCATAAAAAAATAATATGAATGATTTGATGTAAAGGAAATTAAGGGTGGTTAAAATTGGTGAAGATAGAGTTTCACATTTTGGTAAGAGATTATGTTTTCTTTAGTGCCATAGAATAAGAAGTAACTATTGGATTAGTTTTATAGATAAAAATTCTCTATACATCCTAGTAGGACCATAATATGTTGTTATATCTAAGAGTACATATATTAAAAAAAATATTGAGGGAGAAATTACATATTATAAAGCCAGATTTCATGTATTCATGTTGGTAAATCCTGAAAGACAACATCCCAAATGATCAAATCATCATTTGTCTATAGCATAATGGGGGTGGGATAATATTATCTTAGATTTCATAAATGGAATTATAAATACATTTGTAGTTAATACCTATAGAAGGTTTATTAATGATCATATCAAAAAGATAAAACATTTCTTTATGATCTATGTGAATTTATCTATAGGATATCTTTCAAGGAATTATATAAATTAATTTTTGAGACTTCATGGAACATGCCTACTAACAGTATAAGATAACGATCAAAGTATCACATCAATATTCGGAGGTGTTTCTTGCATTATTAATCTATATAGATTAATCATATAATATCTTACCACCATTAAACATATTGGTAGTCTAAATGGATTATCGAGACATCAAAAGACAATAGGTTATTATTTATGAACATACAAGAATGTTTTGATCAATATATAAACATGTAGAGGTTATAATATTATGATTTACATCTCCTGTATTAATATAGAACCATATAATGAAGTAGATTGAAATTTATGTCTAAATATGATGTGATTTGATGAATTCGATGAATAGAATATTTTGGGTGAAAATATTTTAGTCGAGATAAGTGAAAAGTAAAGTTTCACCCAAACGTTTATCAGAATAAACTATTGTAGACAAAAACATTTCATTGAAAATTTTAGGAAGGATCATGAATTCAAATAGGGAGACTATTTATTTTAATATTATATAAAAAAATAAAGTTTGGAGGTTTATAATGAAATGGAATCTATGTCCAAGATATAATACTCCATTTGAAATTTTATGTTAGATTATAGGAGTGGGGTATCATTTGTTGATGCCACCAAACAAATACAATGTTCTTGATATCTTCCATATATCACCTCTAATGAATTATTTACCATTACCTACCCATGTTCATAAAAGTTTTCATGTTTGATTTTCATAGGATTATCAGATGGATAATTGTTTATACAAATTATTGATATAAGGGAAAAAATTATATAAAATATAATGACATAGCTGATGAGGGTTTGATTGAGGAATCATCTTCTAGAAGTGGAAACATGGGATCCATATAATTATATGATAAAATCATATCCACTTTTTTTGATTGATTAACAATGTTTAGGATGCAATTTTTTAGGGGCACAATGTCATGATTGACTTTCTGTAATAGTAAATAAACCATTCATCATATGATTATTATAGATTGCAGGGTTTATTATTTCATATAAATTATAACACATATCGATACAAAAAACTATGTTATTATACTTATTATAAATTATAAAACATGTACCATAAATAATATTACAATTTTTGACATCATCATAAAATTACACATTAGTTAGTCATACTCAAAAATAATAACAAATGTATGAGATACATTAATATAAATAAGAAAAAAATATTTCAATTGACATAGTGTAAGAACATATTGAATTCTATGAAGGAATTATGATATTAATTTATATATATGAATTAATATAATGGTTGGTCAAAATAACCACTAGGAATAATGATCATTGGAAAATATGAATGATGGGATTTATGATAATTGTTGAATATGTCCATTGCCCATTATGATCACTTGCTGTATAAATATTAATGAATAATCATTAGGATTATTTTATATTAAGGATTATTATGTTATTTAATTTTCATAGAAAGTATGACTCATGTATTAAACCATTAAAAACATTCTTTATAATATATATTTATTAGATCTTCAGAAATAGGTAGCATTAATGGTGTTCTTACTTGACCAAGCCCATGTAGAACACTAAAAAGTGATGTTGGAGTGGAACCTTCTTTTGGGAAGTTCAATTTAGTAGAGATAACCAGAGGATAGTTGTTTCTAAACATCCCCATGAGTTTACCATCATCAAACACCCTATTGTTAGAGAATATTAGAGTGTGATTAGACGTTCTATATTTGAGTTGTGCGTAATGTTATAATATAAATTATTTTAGCAATTAAAAGGATTTTTTCTGTAATAATTTATTTTTAATGAATTTATAAACCTATTATATAAGATATAATGTTTTTAATTATAGGATTAAACCAATAAATAGTAATTTATATTTAGAATTAGGACATCCAAAATATATAAGTGGTAAATTTTGTTATTTTTTGGTTGAAATAGTAAAACATAGTATGATTGGTGGAATACCATAGAATATAGTAAATAAAATATATATGAAACTATATTTTGGTATGTACGATTCAATTTATTTATATATGTTCTATTAAACTATTAATTTCTCTAAAAACTACAGTAAGAAAATTAGGGTGGTAGTAGAGAACAATATTCTTAGTGAGACACTAAAGGATAGGGAAAATAAAATAAAATATTTATTAAAACATTCTGTGAAATTCAACTCTCCACTACCCACCCCTCCTATCATTATTTAAAAAAAACATGAATTTCCCTCTTTATTTTCTCTCAAAGAGTATTTCCCTTAGCTCTATTTTTATTCATAAAGCTTTTAGTTGGAACTAATGTCAGGTTCTTTTCTAAAATGATCAAGAGAGGCATAGATTCCTATTTCACTCAATAAATTAACTAATTTAATTTCCATTATTTTAATCCCATTTAAATTTTAAATTTCTATAATATATGATATTTATCAACATTATCATCTCCCTATAGAACAATTATCAGGGATATAGTAATGCCCAAGTTATTTCTAGAATAATATGATTTAATTTTTATTAATATTTGTGAATTAAATATCAATTTTACATTATGGGTATTCTATGTTAGATAGTGTACCCAACATGAAATTTTTTTGTTTCCCTAAAGTCTTATGTTGTACAAAATGATGTGTCATACTGAAAAAATATAATAATAATAATAATATAATATTATTATTTTAAATGGTTGTTAACACATAGTTGTTGTATTAGCTGGAATAAACAGAACAAACTACAATATTACTACACATGATTGTTAAATGTTTTTACCTTTACCCAATAAATGTTAGAGGCGTAAAATATGAATGAATCTTATTTTAATAATAAATACTCTAATATTCATTAAATGGTCGATTTACCACCTTTGGTGGTGAACCCGTTTGAATTCTAGTTTTTTGTCACTTTTATAAGTTCTATTATAAAAAAAATTTAATTCCTCTATATAATCAGGACATCAAAATTTACATTCGATGAAATTTTGGTATTTATCTGATAAATTTCAATTTTTAATGAATAGTGAATAGTAATACATTTTAATTCAAAACCGCCATTTAATCTAATTTTTTATATTGTTTGATTATCTTTTTAATTGGTTTTAATGTGTAATTAGATTATATTTTTTCCATTTAATCCAATTTTTGTCATTAGAAGTAATTTTAATTAGAAATTGAACATAAAGAAGTATTAATCTTTTGAAATTTATTATTTCTAAAAAAAGATTTTTGTTTTGACAATGGGAAATAATTTTAAATTAATTTCTAAAACATCTGTGTTTGAATTAGAAAAAAATGGATTCTATATTTGGTATAAAGATGTCCAGATTGTATAAATAGTTATCTTTTATTTTTAGACATTATGAATAGTAACTTTAGTAAAGATTTTATTTACCATGGTTAAAAGGTATATCTGGTAAATAAGGGTAAAATGAATATTTTTATAATAATAAATTACCCTAACACACTACTTAATACTATGGGCTGATACATATCCGACCATGGGTATCCATGGGTCGAATTTAGGACCCCATGGAGGAACTTGTAATTGAAAATGACATTTTATAAAAATTAATTTAAAGTTAATGGAAATGTAAAATAATCATATATGTTTTAGTAAATAAATTTTTATATAGGGTCATATATGTTATATTTTATACTACAGGAAATCATTAAAAATATAAAAATATTTCCTACATAATGGTATTATATAGATAATTTTTAGGAATCAAATAAATAAATTTATCTCCGATATAATAATGATGTTATTATTACCTCATTAATGAATGTTTTAAATAAATGAACATATAAATATTAAAATAAATTTATTTTGAAAATTTTTATACCATCTAGGAAATATATGGATGATTATTAATTGATATATTTTAATAATGAATTTTTTTCGAATTGATCATGTTTTTATGGATTTTTAAAAATTTAATTGAATAAAAATTGACAAAAATGAGTTTTTAAATAAATTAATATTTTATTAAATGATATAATAGTCTTAAAAATATATTATTATGCAAAATGACCTAAATGATGTTTTAAATTTCATTAATTATCCATTTTGGGACATTATGATTTTATTGTAAATATATGAACTATATAGTATGAATAGATATGTGGACATGGTAAAAGATAAAAAATTCAACAAAGGGTTAAATAAAAAAGATAATGATTAAAAAATATCCAAAACTAGTCCAATTATTGTTTGATGATTTTATTTCGACTTATATGATCTTTATCATCGAATTAAATACATTTTGGGAATTTTGAAACTGAAAATAAATTTATAATAATATAATACTTTCCAACATTCCCAAAGATTTGCACCTCCCTCTTATAAACGATCACCACTTATAACTCATTACTCAAAGCAATCAAGCCCCATTGATGATCCAAACTCTACACCAAAAAGCTCCCAAAATCCCTCTATTCCTCTTAGAATACCTCCTCGATAAAGAATTAAATTTAAGAAATCTTTTTGGTTCATACCAAAGGGAGTTTCCTGATTTAAAGGTAACGTCTTCTCTTATGTACTTTTCAACTATTTTCCTTATCAAACCCCCTAAACTCTATTTTATTCCATTATATTATAACAAAAAAATTATATTAAATATAAATGGATTATTTTATGATTATTATTAGAACTACACATCCACACACCTCCATCTAAGGGATTCGAACATACTGTTTCTGTTGACGGTGAACTACTCCCTCACAAAACGATGATTGTCCAATTATCTTCCATTGCCTCTC
Source organism: Viscum album (assembly GCA_963277665.1). Classification (NCBI taxonomy): domain Eukaryota; kingdom Viridiplantae; phylum Streptophyta; class Magnoliopsida; order Santalales; family Viscaceae; genus Viscum; species Viscum album. Next base: position 1,222,787,413 of record OY728127.1, on the reverse strand, counting down.
ATTGTGGCCATTATTATGGAAATATAATTACATATGATATATATTATTTTTATGTTGTCTTTATTCATCAAAATTTATTATTTATAGCATACCATTATGGTTTCTATAATGGAAAAATATGATAATTTCATTTGAGGAAGCGTGAACTACCGCCCCCTCTAGGTGATCTGATTTGTCCATGCCATACATAGAACATATAGAGGAAGATGTTAATGAAATTTTGTAACACAGATATATATATGTATATATGTCATATTATATTATAATTGAATCATAATATACTTATGTTTCATTATGTTTTTTCCATTAAATATGATATAGAAATGAAAGTAGCGTTAATGTGTACGTACTGCTTACAGTCTCAATAAATGGTGTATTTCATTTATTATCTCCAAATGTTATGTAGTATTATAAATAAACACACACACACACATATATATAATGGATATATATGATATATATGATATCCAAATAATGAATATAAATATGGAAAAATGGAATTATGACCTCATGGACAACTTGTATTTATAACAAGATCATTATTTACTCAAATTCCGAACATCGACAAAATGTCCGATATGAACTCAAATAATTTTCTAACAATTATTTCAATGTAATATGTTATAAATAAATAATAATATACTTAAAAATGTTATTATGAAATTTGAAATTAACTTATGTTTGTTATTCATGAAATTAATGATTAAACGAGTCAAGTCAGACATGAGGTAAGGGAACTCCTAAATGTAATTTCCATTATTTGGGTTAAAATTATACATCATGATTATATATAGATGTGATTATGTGATAAATAAATTTTGATATCATATCTAGTATTTATAATTGATTTATCTGTACTTATAGTGAATACCCATTATCGATCTATTTAATTTATAAAATGATCATTGCAAGGGATCCTTTACCCCTCCTATTCAAGTCAAAGACTTATTCTATGTTATGTCTTTAAACGTAAATTTTAAAATGTTTTGATATTTTATTATTTATAATTACTTCTCTAAATTTAATATCTATGTGATGAGATACCCTTTTATATCTTATCAACCCATTTTATAAATTTTTATGCGACGTCATTAGGCAGTAAAATTGTATTAAGGGAACTTCTTAACCCAATTTCTATTATTTGGGTCAAACTTCATCATCTTGATTATATTGTGATTTGAACATATATGAATTACCTATGATTGTTTTATACTTAATATCCACTTATATTGGCTGTATTATTATTTGTCACGAATTATTATTTCATTTATTTATCCTTAATCTAATGGTACAATCATTGTAAGAGACTTCATCTCAATATCCTTTCATTGAGGAATACTTCAATTTATACACGACATTATTTATATGTTGTATAATAATCCCCTTGGAATTTTAATTTTATTCAAAATTAATATATTTTTCAAATTATTTTTCTAAATGATAAAGGGTTTTTTAACATACTCGGTGAGAACGACCTATCTTTCGCAACGTGAATTATTTGATATTCAGATTTATTAACAACCCATAATGTTTTTAAATGGGATATAATTACCATAAACACTTTTTATGTATTTTGGTACGGAAAATGGTTTTAAGAAATCAGTGGTTATTTCTATATCTTGAAATGATATTTTGCGATTGAAATATGGAAATGTTATCTTTCTTTTATGTTTGTTATATATGTTATGAATATGTTATGATTATTTGGAATTTTTTACATATACTAGTGGTTCCATGATAAACCTTGGATGGGTGAGACCGAGATAGATTTCCAATTAATTAGGAAACATGATTGATGTAAACATTAATGTCTCTCCTAAGAGATTTATAGAACATACTATGATGGATATTTCAAATGTAACTCCCTATGTATCTGGAAAAGATAGAATGTAAGTTTGTTATATATTCCAAAAGTTACCATTATGGTTTATTATTTCTATATTTTATTCATAAATATTATGATTTCATTAGGTATGTTAAAGAGATTTTTTTGTATGTATTGACAAACTAATGTTTTCATTCTTTGTTTTATAACCATTACAATGATTTTTATTCTCATCCTATGATTTCTTGATAGGGTATAAGGAAGGGTAAGAGAAATGATGAATTAAAGAATATTTATATCAAAATAAGAGCTTTTGATTTATATAAGAAGTTTTTATTATTGTGAAAAAATTTGGACAGAGTAGCAATGCGTACTTTGTAATTTTTGAGATGTAATGTAATAGTTATGGCCTAATTCTCTAAAGTTCTAAACCTGAAAAGATCGTTAATGAAAATTATTGATTTAACTCAAAATTAAGTAATGATTTATGTCCAAGACTTATAGTTGGTATCAAAGGTCAGTCTAGATAACTTTATAGGTTAGGGTGTTATTTAAGTATAAGTGAAATAACCATAATGGTTAGAATATTAGAAATAGTCATAGTTATTTTGGTTAAATTTATTGAGTTTAAGATAACATGAATAAGTGTATCTTAGTTTTTACCCTTCTATTAAGATACTATATGATGACTTTACTAATATACTCACACTATTTTTTTTGGATTTTACTAAATGGTTGGTTCTACCAGCAACCAAAATTACAATGCATGTAAGGAAAACTGTGAATGTTTACTAAATGAGAAACAGAATGAAATGGGATTTTCAATGATAAATCTTGTAGTTATTCTCAATAGACTCTCAAGAGTCATTATTGACCTCATTAACCTTGGTGATTTTTATAAGGCATCATATATGCGTTAAATTAATGCCTATTGATGATCAAGTAATAATCATAATGTTTTGTATATTCTATGAGTCAAGGATGGGGAATGAAAAACATAGAATTTTTTTTCAAAGGGACAAGAATATTCTATATATGTGGAAATTAAGGCCATAAATAAAGAACCTAACATGGAAATAGGAAGTATCAAATTGACTATAGGAATGGGGAAGAAGATATTTTTGAGGCATCAATTGAATGTATTAACTGTTGTGTGCATGGTCATTATACAAACATATGTCCTAAAAAGAAGGTTCATGAATAGGATCACCCAAATCGTACACATATATGATTACCAATACCTAATTCCATTATAATTGAGGATGAGGAAACTGACAATGACCAATGAAATGAAAAAAGTATTACAGAATAAGTTGTAAAATAATAGTTAATGGTTCATGAAGAATGTTTAATGAGTAATAACTCTAGATATAAAGGATTCAAAAGTTATGGTATATTTTAGGATGATGAAATTCATAAAAGTAATAAGGAAATTTTGATGATAGGTGTAACACCTCAAGCTTCCACGGTACGTTTCTCTTTGAATAATACAGTAGCGTGTGTCGTACACAACTTCGAGTTCGAACCCACACCACAACCAATAGAACTAGCTGTTATGAATAGAAATACCTAATTTTTGAAATTTTATAAATTTAATCACTGAAAATGGATATTCATTTTTTTGATTCGTAATATCGAATTTATCCTAGGGTGAAATTTTGGTACTTTTCGGATAACTTTTATATTTTTATGAATAGTGAAAATTACTAAATTTTAATTTAAAATAGGTTTTTAACCAAAATAATAAATAGTGATAAATTATGAATTTGTATGGTTTTAAAGTATATTTATAATATATTTTTACCATTTAATACAATTTTGTTCATTGAACATAATTTCACAATTAAACCAGACATAAACAACTGTCAATCTTTTTATAATTATTATATCTTAAAAACAGGTTTTTTGTTTTGACCGCGTGAATTAATTTTTAATAAATTTCTGCGACTTTTGTGATTTGAAATGAGAAAAATGAATTCCATATTTTTAATCAGGATTTCCCAATTGTGTAAATAGTTAACTATTATTTTTAGAAATTTTGAATAATTACTTCGGTAAATATTTTATTTACCATTGTTAAAGGGTAAATCCATTAAATAAGGGTAAAAAATAATATAATAATAATAATAATTTACCCTAAAATGTGTCCTAACCCTATTGGTTGATACATTTCCGACCATGGTCATCTTTGGGTCGATTTTGGGACCCCATGGATCCTCTTTTATGTGATAGTGGCACTTTATATAAATTAAGTTAAAGAAAATACAAAAATGACATAAGCTTAAATCTTTTAGAAAAACAATTTTTACATAGGGTTATATATGTTATATTTTCGATTATAAATATTCATTAGAAATATAATAATATTTCATACATAATGGTATTTTATTTATAATTTTTCGATATTGAAAATGTAAAAATATTTATGACACAATAATGATGCAGTATTTTCGTTATTAATGAAAGAATAAAGTAATTGATATTATAAATGTTAAAATATATATAATTTGAAATTTTTTATGACATAAACGAATTTTATTGGTTAATATGAAATTTTATAATTTCATAAATGAATTTTGTTCGAATTAAAAATAATGTTAAGACTTTAACAAAAAATCAATTATTGAGTACTATCAAAGTGGACATAAATGAGTTTTTAAAACAAATATTAATATATTAATTTATATTCTATTCCAAAAAATATGTGGTTCAGAAAAATGACATATATTATTACTGGTGTATCATTAATGGACCACTTTGTGGTCGTGTGGATGTATATAGTATGTTTATTAACAATATATTATAAAAATACAAAGTGACATGGTAAGTGATAAACTAATTAACCAAGAGTTAAAACTAAAAGGTAAGGTTAATTTAATGACCTAAACCTATCTAAAAACTATTGGTTTAATGGATTTAGGCCCATAACCACCTTATACTTTGAATAATAAACTTTTGAGCCATTATAAACCGAATATGATTTTATTATAAAATAATACTTCATGTTTTTCATAAAGAGCCCCTCACCCCTCTAATAAAAGGGCACTCCCCATTCTCCTTAATTCAAACCTTCAAATCCATTTGGCTCGGCCAAAATCTGCACAAATATCGTCCCAACTTCCACACTTCATCCTAGAGGTCTTAGTTTTATCATAAATCCAACATAAGGAACCCCTTTGATCAAATCAATAGGAAGAACCTGAAGAAGAGGCAACGTCTTCACCACCCTCTTTAAAGTTCCTTTCTTCTTCAACTTCTTCATTCCTTGTTATTTCCATTATAAAATAATAACTCTAGTATCTTCTATATACTGTGATGTTATTATAATTATGGAACAAGCAGATTCATTATTCTCTCCATCCCATTAATGACATGTCACCATACGTGCGTACGTACGGCCTACTGTCTCCACGTTGTGGTGTAATTGTTAATCAATATATTATTATTTATATGGGTATAATAATGATGTATAATTCATGTAAAAAATAAGTATAACATGATAATGAAATTTTCTATATTAAATACCATCCAATTATATATTAATTTAATATCAAAAGATTGATATTGTCGCTCGTGGGTACGTACGGACTACCGTCTCCATGACGCAATGAGATTCAATTCCAAGTTCACCATTCATCGACGATTATAAAAATATATATATTACTAATAATTTTGTAATATATTACATAATAATTCTACTGGATATATATATATATATAAGTATTTATGTACTTACATATATCTTATTCACATACTTCCGTTCAATACTATATGAAAACGGAAACAACGTTTATGCGTACGTACGGACTACCATCTCCATAAATGGTGTTTTCCATTTCATATATGTGACTATTATACATATTTATATTATAAATATATATGATATATAAATCATTTTATATATTCTAGATGTATTTAAATCATGATCTATGTGATACAATCGGGAGTAACAAGTTAAAACACGCTTGATAAAGAAAGCGATTATTACCCGAAATATTAATATATCATGAAAATTATTATTAATTGGTTATTATAAAGTCATAAATGAATAATGTATGATATCATAAATATTAATATGGTTTTGGTAACATTTAATAACATACTATAGTCTTCATACAGGAGGTTAAACGTACCCTCGACTAAAGGAAAGTTCAAGGTAAGGGGTTTTCTTCTCACTCCTTATTCCCGTGAGATTCAAGCCATATTGCCCCTATTACCTATTGTGTGGTGTATGTACTGCCCATAATTGTATTATTTTTGTAATAAAAATTCATTTATTTGTATTTACATATTCATTTTATGATACCTTTTTCAGGGGTTGTAAATTTCGTAAGTTACCAAATTGGTAAGGGTTAATTTCACAATCTCATTATTATCTGAGGTTGTTTTTACGTAAGTATCTACTGAGACATATTTATTATCCATTTCCATGTGTTATGAAAGTGTTTTCAAAGGGAGTCTTTTGAAGGAAATTTTTACTAAGACATCATTTCAAATGTTTTAAATATGTATTCTTCTAAATCATTCTCATTAATGTCCATGTCTTCAAAATGGGTTTTAAGGATTTATTTATATGGACATGAATGTTTCTTAAAATGTTAATTCCTTTCAAATGTTTCAATGTGGTATGGGAAACTTTGATTAAAAAATGTCTTTAAATGACTTATTTTTTAAATTGTGCGACTTTTAAATGTTTTCATGAAAAAGGGGTATTCCTCTCAAAGAGTTTTACAAATTATTTTCATCAATGTCAAAATACTTTAATTAATTTTAAACATGTTTTGAAGTTGATTTATCATGATACAAATATTCCATATTGTGTTGAAGGTTTTTGGATATGTTTGATTTTGGATGTTTTATTTTTATACCATTCATGGTTTATGGAGAAAGTATGGACATTTCGTATGCTATTTTTAATACGAATGTTTATGTTATGTTTAGACCTTTTCGTATGAGGAATGCATTGGACTTATTAGGTGATGGGTGGAGCCCGCTATAGCTCCTCGATGCATCGGTAGGTCTCATGAGACAAACTAGTTTTTTTGGCACAAGGCCTTGACAAAATCATATTTGTAGTCTTGGTACGAGGCGATGGCTATGTGGTTATGATAGTCTGGCATTATGTATTCCATCATTATGAAAGTGGTTAGTGATATTACATGTGATTATTCGACTAGTAGAATATCCATGTGATTAAGTTAATGGAATTATTTCATTTTATTTTTTCTATATTATGCTGAAGTTCAATTTTAAATGTCTTTTGTTTTAGTTATACATTTCCTTAAATGTTTATGCTTATTTATGAATGTTTCCATTGTATTGCTTACCCTTACTGAGTGTTTGAGATCACCCCTTTCTATGTTTTATTTTTCCCAGGCTTCCAAGAAGTTTATTGTGATTGATATGTAGGGTTAAGACAAAGGGAATAATGAAGTTCATAATGATTATTTACGTTGTTTTTTATGTCTTAAAGTCCATTGTAACATTCATGTATGAAATCTATATTCCAAGACTGCTAAACTGATCAGTCCTTCGGGACATGATTCCTTTTAGTCATGCCAATGTATTAAAATAATGCACCGACTCTGGGTATCTGGGGTTGGGGCGTTACAGTTGGTATAAGAGGATGTTTAGAAATTACCTTGGAAACTGGATTTAGATATACTCTGATTAGAGCACATTACCCTAAGATAGACTTTGATGATTATTATAGAAGAACATCCTAAAATTTTGGTATTGTAGATATTTTGTGAGTTTTCCGAGCAATACATCCCTGTCTGGATTCAAGCATGTAGAGGCGGCTCTAGCATAGATGTACATAGGGGTAAAACCTAAAAACACCGCTTTGAGCTAGACTCGAACGGGAACTAGAGCATGACAATGGGTCTTGCTACACTCTTGGTTATGAAACTCTTGGGGGATATACTTAGGATAATTCTCATTTTATTTAGAAACCATTATGAATGGTTAATATGTATATACTTCCTCAACGAAAACATTTTTATGATCATGGATTATATCCATAAACAGTTTAATGTATGTTATATGTTGTCCATGTTTGGGATTAGGTATTGTTGATCATAAACTAATCTAGTGTATGCCATTGTATAGAAATGGAACCTAGTATAAGGAATGTGAACCCCAACAATACGAATGATCCAAAGAATAAGAAGGATTATATCATTCATGGTATTAAGCCAGAATTTAGAAGGGAAATAGTCTCTCACGTATTATCATCATAGGAAGAAATAGTATCATGTGTTAATAAGATATGTAAAAAATTCTTTGAGTCTTATTTCTTTGAAGGGAAGCCAGGGAATAAAATAATGGTAGAAAAAATATGGATAATGTGAATAAGGGAACGAAGGATGTTCCAATATGTGATAAATGTGGAATGAATCACCTTGGTAAATGTTTGAAGGGAATGGGAGTTTGTTATAAGTGTGGAAAAAAGGACACCAAGTACGTGATTGCAAAGGTAAAAAATGTTTTCAAATGTACAATGCTTCATCTATAAGGAGTTGGGACACTACACAAACCAATGTCAAAATCATCAAAGTTTACATCAAATGATGCAATTAGATAAAAATCATGTTATGATACTACCTCAGATGAAAAGGAATGAAAAGATTTCTTATTTTTTTATTGTAGAATTATTTTATTTGAGTGTTGTATCAACAGTATACTGGTTACATGAATTATGGAGATAAATAAGGATTGTACTGTAGTACTATTTTATTGAGGATATGAGATTATATGGTTCTATAAAAAGCAACCTAATAGTAAGATACGCTTTCTTTGAAAATTCATGGTTTAAGGAATGGTAATCCTTAATATGGCCCTGATAATGAGGTAGTGATTTTGGAATAAGAAATGGTTGATTTGAATAAATTATATTGGAAATTCATGACTACCTTGAAACTGATTAATTATTTTTCATTGTTGGAGTTATCAACATTTTTAGATAGATAGATTATATCTAGTATTCTATAAATATTAATGGAGCATGAAAGTAATCAAAAAGGTTTTATGGTAATTCAGGATGTTACCATAATACGTGACGAAATTATTCACAGGTTATTACATGAAAAAAAAGAATCTTAATTGTGTTTAACTTCCTTATATATTTTGGACTGTGAGTTTGGATAGTTGTATTTTGGATAAGTCTAAAGGTTGGAATGGATTATGTTTGAAAGGCTGATTCTGGATTTTTATAAAAGGACAACACGCAGACCGTGTGACAACCCGTCGCGTCGGATAATGCTGCGTGAATGAAATCGACAACCATAGTGTGATTGGGATTTATCTCCTTCCACTGGACTACGTGATGTCTCTAGATTATATAATTTAGTTTCTTTTTTTAATGGTTCTGATATTTGAATTATAAATTCATAATATTTGGAACCCTATACGATTAGGATAAATAGAGTATTTTTGAGTTGTATTATGTTTTGGAGTGAAAGATGAGTTTGTGGTAGAAATTTATTAATGGATAAAACTCTAATTAGAAAGTAAGTATATCTCCTTATGATTTTATCCAATCTCATAAATAAATTCCTCAACATTAAGAAAAGGAACTTAGAACAAAACCATTGTCCAAGATAGTACCTTAGATCATCACAAATTTATGGCTTTGTGATTGTTCTCCTTTTCATAGCCATATTCTCTACCGCTATCCATCACATATTGATGGTTATGTTTCTCTTCCATATTGATGTTTTCCTACATGGAACCCCAGTATGTGTTATTTTTGTTAATCATCATACTTACCACTATTTATTTTAAATAGAGGCCTCATTAATCCATTTTTTCGATGTGGGATTTGAACTATGATATTTTGAAATGTCAACCCCATGTTTCCAATACCGAGCATAAATTGCAAGGATGAAATTTAATGAAGGAGTGGAGAATGTAACACCCCAATCTTCCTCAGTACGTTTCCCTTTGAATAATATAGTAGTGTGTGTTGTACTAACTTCGAGTTCTAACCCACACCACAACCAATCAAACTAGGAGTTATAAATAGTAATACCAACTTTTTGAAATTTTATAAATATTATCTCTGAAAATGGACTTCATTTTTGGATTCGGAAAATCGAATTTATCCTAGGGTGAATTTTTGGTACTTTTCGGATAACTTTTATATTTTGATGAATAGTGAACATTACTAAATTTTAATAAAAAACAACATTTTTAATCAAAATAATTAAAAGTGATAAATTATAAATTTGAGTGGTTTTAAAGTATATTTAGAATATATTTTTACCATTTAATAAAATTTTGGTCATTGGACCTAATTTCACAATTAAACCGGACATAAACAAGTGTCAATCTTTTGATAGTTAATATATCTTAAAAACACGGTTTTTTTTTACAGCAGAACTTAATTTTAAATTAATTTATGTTACTTCTATGTTTTTAATTTAGAAAAATAGATTCCATATTTTTAATCAGGATTTACCAATTTTATAAATAGGTAACTTCTATTTTTAGACATTTTGAATAATTACTTCATTAAATACTTTATTTACCATGGTTAAAGGGTAAATCAGGTAAATAAGGGTAAAAAATAATATTATAATAATATTAATTTACCCTAAAATGTGTCCTATCCCTATTTATTGATAAATTTTCAACCATGGTCATCTTTGGGTAGATTTTGGGACTCCATGGATCCACTTGTATGTGATAGTGACACATTATATTAATTAAGTTAAAGTAAATACAAAAATGACATAAGCTTATATCTTTTAGAAAATCAATTTTTACATAGGGTTATATATGTTATATTTTCGACTATAAATATTCATTAGAAATATAAAAATATTTCCTACATAATTGTATTTTATTTATAATTTTTAGAAATTGAAAACGTAAAAAATATATATGACAGAATAATGATGCAATTTTATCCTTATTAATGAATGAATCAAGTAATTGGTATTATAAATGATAAAATAAATATAATTTGAAAGTTTTGATTACATAAACTAATTTTATTGGTTAATATTACGTGTTAGTATTGCATAAATTAATATGTTTAGAATTAATAAAGTTTTTTAAGACTTTATCAAAAATCAATTGTTGAGTAGTGTCAAAATTGACATAAATGAGTTTTTAAAACAAACATTAGCTTATTAATTTATATTCTATTCCTAAAAAAAATGGCATGGCCAAAGGACTTACATCATTATTGGTGAATCATTAATGGACCACATTGTGGTCGTATGGATGTATATACTATGTTTATTAACTATATATTATAAAAATACAATTTGACATGGTAAGTGTAAAACTAATTAACCTTGAGTTAAAACTAAAATGTATGGTTAATGTAATAACACAAACCTGTCTAAAATCTATTGGTTGAAAGTATTTCGACCCATACCCACCTTATACTTTTAATAATCATCTTTTGAGCCATTATAAACCTAATATGATTTTATTATAAAATAATACTTTATGATTTTCCTAAAGATCCCCTCACACCTATTATAAAAGGGCACTCCCCCTTCTCATTAATTCAGACCTTGAAAGTCATTTAGCTCAGCCAACCTCTACCCAAATATCCTCCCAAAATTCCTCAATTCATCTTAGAGGCCTTAGTTTGATTATAAATCCAACATAAGGAACCCATTTGATCAAATCAAAAGGAAGAACCCAAAGAAGAGGTAACGTTTCCACCCTGTTTAAAGTTCCTTTCTTCTTCAACTTCATCTTTCCTAGTTATTTCCATTCTAAAATAATAACTCCAGTATCTTTTATATACTGTGATGTTATTATAATTATGCAACAAAAAAATTCATTATTCTATCCATATTTTGAATGACATGTCACCATACGTGCGTACGTACGACCTACCATCTCCACGTTGTGGTGTAATTGTTATTCAATATATTATTAATCACATGGGTATAATAATGACGTATAATTCATGTAAATAATAAATATAACATGATAATGATTCTATCTATATTAAATACCATCTAATTATATATTATTTTAATATCAGAAGAATGATATTGTCGCTCATGCATACATACAGACTACCGTCTCCACGACGCGATGAGATTCATTTCCAAGTTCACCATTAATCGACGATTATAAATATATATATATTACCAATAAGTATGTAATATATGACATAATAATGCTTCTGGAGATATATATATTTATATATATATATGTATTTATGTACTTACATATATCTTATTCACTTACTTCCGTTCATTACTATATGAAAACGGAAACAACGTTTATGCATACGTACGGACTACCGTCTCCATAAACGGTGTTTTCCATTTCATATATGTGTCTATTATATATATTTATATTATAAATATAAATTATATATAAATAATGTTTTATATTATGGAAGTATTTATATCATGATCTACGTGAAACAATTAGGAGTAACTAGTTAAAACCCGCATGATAAAGAAAGCGATTATTACCTGAAATATCAATATATAATGAAAATTATTAATAATTGGGTAGTATAAAGTCATAAATGAATAATTTATGATATCATAAATATTAATATGGTTCTGGTATAATTTAATAACATTCTATAGTATTCATACAAGAGGTTAAACGTACCCTCGACTAAAGGAAAGTGCAAGGTAAGGGGTTTTCATCTCACTCTTTATTCACGTGAGATTCATGCCATATTTACACTATTACATTTTTTCTGGTGTATTTACTAGACATAGTTGTATTATTTGTGAAATGCACATTAATTTAGGTGAATTTACATATTCATTGAATGATACCTCTTTCAGGGGTTGTATGTTTCGTATGATACCAAATTGGTAAGTGTTAACTTTACAATCTCTTTATTATATGAGGATGTTTTTACATATGTATCTACTGGGACATATTTATTATCCATGTCCATGTTTTATGAAATAGTTTTCAAAGGAATTTATTTAAGGGTCATTTTTACTAAAACATCATTTCAAATGTTTTAAATATTTATTCTTCTAAATCTGTCTCATTAATGTCCATGTCTTCAAAATAAATTTTAAGGATTTATTTATATGGACATGAATGTTTATTTATTGTTAATTCGATTAAAATGTTTCAAAGTGGTATGGGACACTTGGATTCAAAAATTTCGTTAAATGACTTCTTTTCTAATTTTTTTTACTTTTAAATGTTTTCATGAAAAGGGGGTATTTCTCTCAATGATATTTACAAATTATTTTCATCAATGTTAAAATATTTAATGAATTTTAAACTTGTTTTGAAGTTGATTTATAAGGATACAAATATTCCATATTGTGTTGATGGTTTTGTGATATTTTTTATTGTGGATGTGTTATTTTTATACCATTCATGGTTTAGAGAGAATGTATTAACATGTCATATGCTAGTTTTAATATGAATGTTTATGTTCTGTTTAGAGAATTTCGTATGAGGAATGCATTGGACTTAGTAAGTGATGGGTGGAGCCCGCTACAGCTCCTCGATTAATCGGTAGTTCTAATGAGACAAAATCATGACTTGGCACGAGGCCTTGATAGAATATTATTTGTAGTCTTGGCACGAGGCCTTGGCTACGTGGTTATGATAGTCTGGAATTATTCATTCCATCATTATGAAAGTGGTTAGTGATATTGCATGTGATTATTCGACTAGTAGAATATCCTAGTGATTAAGAAAATGGAATTATTTCATTTTATTTTTTCCATATTATGTTGAAGTTCATGTTTAAAAGGCTTTTGTTTTAGTTATATATTGCCTTAAATGTTTATGCTTATTTATGAATGTTTCAGCTGTATTTCATACCCTTACTGAGCATTTGAGCTCACCTCTTTCTATGTTTTATTTTTCCGGGAATTCCAAGAAGTGTATTTTGATGGATATGCAGGGTTAAGACAATAGAATAATGGCGTTAATAAAGATTATTTATGTTGTTTTGTATGTCTTAAAATGCAATGTAACAATTATGTATCTAATCTATTTTCCAAGACTTCTAAACTGATCGGTCCATCGGGACGTGATTCCTTGTAATCATGCAAATGTATTAAAATAATGCACCGACTCTGGGTAACTGGGGTCTGGGCGTTACAATAGGATTACATTGGAAGAATTTTTCTAGTATATGTAACCCTAATGTTTGATATGAGAAACTGTTATTTAAGGATGAATTATCATGTATTGATTTAACATAATGGATAACCATAGGGGTTCTTATGATCTTTTTTTTTGAGGTGATTAATGGTTACTACATATTGTGATGCCAATTGAATGGTATTAGAAAACCATTGATGATGAAATAGGCTATGGTTTTTTAGGGAAGTAATATTATTTTTCAAAATTTATTAAGAATGATATGGTTTTAAAAAAAGAGAACCCGCAAGAAGGGTGACAACCAGTCGAGTCCAGCAAGACCATAAGAATCAGAACCACAACCAAAGTGTAATTGGGATTTATCGCCAACCACTGGACTACGTGATGTCCCATGTAAGTATGTCTAGTTATTCTTATTTAAATGATTTTATTGATCAAGAATAAGATGATTTTTGTAACTTCTGTTTTATCAAATGGATATCCACAGTATAGGAAAATGATTTGATGATTATGTGATAATGGTTATTTTGAAAGATGTTCTCTCTTTTGGAGAAACCCTATATACCTAAAGAAAATATAATACTATGTGATTTAATTTGTGGAGTAATGGTTGAAATTTTATTTTAGAAGAATTTATGTTTTTATAGTGAACATATGGCAATTTGGGTTATTTATGGAAATGATTTAGCTATCATAAATAATATATGATTAGGTTAATTATAGATTTGTATGAGACTTTAATAGTAGATGATGTTATTTGGGATGAAATGTTATGTTTTTTCATGGAAGACTGTGTGATCAAATTTTTTTGAGATTTGGTTTTCAAACATAGTCGGCATTATATTGAATGATTTGAAGGACAATATTATATCGAATGGTATTTTTTGAACATTGTGTATTATTTGTTGAATTTTGGAGATTTAGAGTAGTATTTATTTTAATAAAATATTGAACTTTTGGGTATTATCTGGTCTCGTACTAACCATTTTGGTATTTGTTAATTTATAAAGATAGGGGAAATATATAGTTCAACTTTTGAGGATTATGTGATTTTCTTGAAGTTGAATCTAGTGATTCAGATGAGAACAAGTAATCATGAATACTCATAATTTTGAGAAAAGGTGAGTTTGTGGATAAAATTTATTAGAGGAATAAACTCTATTTGTTATGTAAATTCGATTCCATATGTTCTTAGTCAATCATATATATAAATTCGATAACATTATGAAAAGGAACATAAAACAAAAAAAAATTCTATTTACTTTTCCTACTGGGAAATCAAAAAAAATTTAACATATCTAAATTTAAGGGTTTTCATATTGTTAACTATCTCTGAATAATGTTTTTCTATCAATCTCCATCAGAACATGATTGATAGGTATTCATCTATAGCCATGTTTTCCAACATGGAATCCTAGTTTGTGTCATCTTAAGTGACCTTTATATTTCTCATTAATTAATTTGACGTGATGGTTTTATTGACTCTTTTTTCTGAGGTGGTAATTCCAATGAAATTTCCAAGACCAATTTTAAAATTGCAGGGATGCAATTCCTAAATGGGGGGAAGGATGTAACGACCAAAGTATTTATATATTAATAAATTTTCATATGTATTATTATTTTTTAATTAAAAATTCATTTTAATTTATGGGGATTCTATGTTTGAAGGATTACCCAACACGCAACAATGGGTTTTCCTAAATTCTTATGTTTCACACAATGCAGAGTCATAATAACTAATAAATAATAATAAAATATTATCATTTTTAATAGTTATTAACACATATTCATTATATTAGTGGGAAAGAACCGAAATATCTATAATATAATTACACATGTTAGTAATTGTTTTTAAAATTTACCAAATAAAATTTGGAGTCTTAAACTGTGAATGAATCCAATTTTAAGCATAAAAACACTAATATTCATTAAAAGGCTGATTTACTTCGTTTTGTTGAAAGCCCCCTTTTATATATAATTTTTGTCAATTTTATATAATTTATTTTTAAAATAAAATTTTTATTTATAATAGGGGCATCAAAATATACTTTGGATGAAGTTTTGTTATTTTTCTGATGTTCGTTTTTTAATGAATAGTTAAAAATACTACATTTTAATTCAAAACTGCCTTTTAATCTAAATTATTTATATGGTTTTATGGGATTTTTAATTGGTTTTAAAATGTAATTAGATTTTATGGTTTCATTATAATGTAATGTTGTTCATTATATGTAATTTAACTTTGAAATTGAACATAAACAAGTGTCAATCATTTGATTGTTATTATTTCTTAAAAACACTTTTTTTGTTTTGACAACATGAATTTATTTTAAATTAATTTCTACAACTTCTATGATATGAATTCGGAAAAATGGATTCCATATTTGGAATCTCGAGTTCAAAATTGTATAAATTGGTAACTTTTATTTTTAGACACTACGAATAGTAACTTTAGTAAATATAATATTTACCATGGTTAAAATGTAAATCTGGTAAATAAGGGTAAACATATAATATTATAATAATATTAAATTACCATAACACATTTTGTAATCCAATTTTGTGATAAATGTACAATGATGGGACTCTGTTAGATTTTGGGATCCCATGGAGCCAATTATTCGTGAAAATGACTTTTTATAAAAATTAATATAACATGAAGAGAAATGTAACATAAACATATATCTTTTAGTAAAACAATTTTCATATGGGGATATATAAGTAAAAATTTCGACTATAAAAAATATTATAAATATATAATTATTTCCAACATCAAGGTATTTTACTTATATGTTTTAGACTACATATAAATAAATTTATTTATGTCAGAATTATGTTGTAATTTTTACCTCATTAATGAATGTTTTAAAAAAATGTGCATATAAATATTAAAATAAATTTAAATTGATAAATTTTATGCCATCCAATAATTGTATAGATGATTATGAATTTTTATATTTGAATTAATGATGTTTTTTAAAAATGATCAAGTAGTAATGGATTTCTAAAAAAGTCATTATATGAATATTAAAAATATGCACATAAATGAGTTTTTAAAACCATTAATATTATATTACATGATAAAATACTCCTAAAAATTTAATATTCGAAAAAAAGATATATATGATGCTAAAATGTAATTAATTATCCATTTCTTTAACTTTTAATTTTATAGTAAATATATAAACCATAGATTATGAATATATAAGGGGACATGGTAAAAGTTAAATAAGATAACAAAGGGTTAAATAAAAACATAAAGATGAAAAATTATCCATAACCCATCAAATTATTATTAGAAGTTTATATTTCAACTTATATGCACCTTATATTCGAATTAAACAAGTTTTTGTCATTTTGAAAGTGAAAATCATTTTATAATAAAATAACAATTTCAAAATTTCCTAAAGAACCCCTCCTCCATCTTATAAAAGACCACCACCTATAACCCATTACTCACACCTATCAAGCCCCATGGCTTGTCCAAACTCTACTACATAAATATATGAACATACCTATCTTCTTCCTAGAATACCTACCCATGGATGAACTGAAATCAAGAAAGTATTTTGGTTCAAACCAAAGGGAGTTACTTGATTTGAAGGTGACGTCTTCTCTCAAGTTCATTTAATTTATTTTCCTTCTCTAACAGACAAAAACCTATTTTATTACATTCATTGTTAACAACACCAGTATAATAAATATAATATTATGTTTTTATAAATATTATTCTAACTACACATCCAAACACAACAGTCTAATGGATATGAACATACTATTTCTATGGACGACGAACTACTGCCTTACGAAATGATGATTGTTCAATTATCTCCAACCGCCTCTCATGGTGGCCATTATAATGGAAATGCATTTATATATAATATATATTATGTTTATGTTTTCACTATGCCTATGTATTTTTTTATTTATAGTATACCTTTATGGTTTCCATAATGGGTAAATAAAATAAATTAATTCAATGAAGCGCAGAATACCGCCCCCTGAAGGTGATATTATCTGTTCATTCTATATATGGAACCTAAAAATGAATTCATTAATAAAATTATGTAACATTTATATATCATATGATATAATAATTTAATTATAATATACCTATGTATCATTATGTTTTCATTCAATTAAATATGAAATCAAAAGGAATGTAGCATTCATGCGTATATATGACTTACCATCCCCATGAACGGTGCATTTCATTTCTTATCTCCAAATGTTATGTAATATTATAAATACATATATATACTGGATATATTTGAAATATATGATATATAAATCATGAATTTATCTTTGGAGATAATGGTCTTTTGACCTCATGGAAAACTTTTAATTATAACAAGATTCTTTTTTACTAAAATTACGAACCTTGGAAAAATGTCTGAAATAAACTCAAATAATTTAATAATAGTAATATCATGGTAATATGTGATAAAAAGTAATAAAAAACATGAATATAGTTCTTGTTACTGTATAAATTAACTTATGTTTTTTTCCAGGAAATTAAAGGAAAACAAGTGAAGAGGGACACGAGGTAAGGGAACTCCATAACCCAATTTCTATTCATTGGGTTAAAATTATACTTCATGAATATATCGTGATATGATTATGTGAGAAATATATATTTTTATCATATATTGTATTTATTCTTTATTTATGTGTAATTAGAGTGATTACACATAATCAATCTTTTTTATTTATATAATGATATTTGTAAGGGATCCTTTCACCCTCCTCTTATATTGATGGAATTATTTTATGTTATGTCTTTAAATTTTAATTTTCCAATTTTGGGATATGTTATTCTATATCACTATTACTCTAAATATTATTTCCATGTTCTGAGAGGCCCTTTTCTATCTCATCAACACATTTTATAAATTTTTATGTGACGTAGTAAGGCTTCTAAATTTTTGTAAGAGAACTTCTTAACAGAATTTGAGTTCTTTTGGTAAAACTTCTACTTCTTGAATGTATCATTCTATGAATATGTGTTAATTAACACTAATTGTTTTTCACATAATATCAATATATATTGGTTATATTTATATTTTTCACACACAAATATTTTATTGATTTGTACTTTATCTAATTGTACAATGTTATTAAGGGAATTTGTCTCAATCTTAATTCATTGAGGCATACATTGATTTATACCTGACATTCTTTATATGCTGTATAATAAACCCCTACGAATTTTACTTTTATTCAAAATTAATATTTTTTTACTAAGAATTTTACTAAACGACCAAGGGAATGTTTAATTTTAATGTATGTAGTGACAACGACCCTTTCTTCCACCATGAGCATTAATTGATATTTGGATTCATTAAAAATATCTAAGGATTCTAAAAGGAAAATAAATACCTTATACCTTTTATACGTATATTGGTAATGAAAATTGTTTTTAGAATGATTTTTTTATTTCAATATCTTGAAATGATATTTTATGATTTAAATGTGAAGATATTATGATTTATTTGTAGATGTTTTATGTGTTATGAATATGATATGGTTCATAGGCATTATTTATGTATATGTGGGGTTACATGATAATCCTATGGATGGTGTGCTCGAGATAGATCTATAATGCATTAGACAACATGATGGAGGTAAATTCTAATATTTATCCATAGATATTTAGGGAATAAAACGTGATTGGTATTCCAAATCTAACTCCCTATGTTGCTATGAAAGCTACAATGTAAGTATGTTATATATGCCACAAGGTACTTTTATGATTTATTATTTCTATATTTTATTCATAAATCTTAGAATTTCAAGAGGTATGTTAAAGAGATTATGTTTTTTATGTATTGACAGACTAATGTTTTATTTCTTTGGTTTATAAACCTTACTAAGCTTTTTATGCTCATCGCACATTTTTGAAATGTTTTTCACATGGTATAATAAAGGGTAAGAGAAATTAATAATTCAAGAATATTTATAAGAAGAGAAAAAAATTTATTTAAGGATTTTTTATTATTGTGAAAAAATTTTGGATAGAGTATAAGTGTCAATATTGCATTTTTTTGAGATGTAATTTAATAGTTAATGCCTATTTATCTAAAACATTAAACCTGAAAAGATACTAAATGTTAATTATTGATTTAACTCAATATTAAGTAATTTTTTAAGGCTACGGCTTTATATATAGATTAACCAAACCAAAATATTTATACACATTTCCATTCCATTAATTTTATTAAGGTTTGGTTTTGTCTTTATTTATAATTTCTATCTATATTACCATTTCCATATACTTTTTAATCCATATGTTGTTACCCCATTGTAGTTTGGATTTCATTTTATGTTCCATCCATAAGATATCTCACCCATGTGATATTTCCTTTCACACACATTATGGCCATTTCAGAATATGTTATTATTACTAAACATCAAGATAGGAATATAAATCTTATACATTGGTTATGTAAAAGGGGATGATTTTACAAAAGTATACAACCATGTCTATAAAAAATCATTGGGATGCAGTTTTGGATTATATTAATATATGTTTAAATTTTTTGAAAAGATTTGGTTTGGTATATCTTCAAAATCATCCATGTGCAAGATGAATGACCCCGAACTATGTACATGGATTGAGAATCATAGGGGACATGAAATGGATAATTATCATTCCTTATATGATCCCAAACATAGAATTTATATAGTATATTATAATGTAAGTGCTTCATTTTTTTCTCCTACCATTTCAAAAACCATTTTAAAAGTAAATTGATAATACTTAATTTTGAGAAATACCCATTAGATTTAACTTCATATAAATAACATATTATATGTAACATAAAAATTTTAAAAAATTCATAATTATTCTTTATAAGTGTCAATGGGATTAAATAGACATTCTTATTAATTCATATTGACTGTGGGAGTATATTAATGAAACATATAATAAATTTTTCCATATGGTAATATCATGTATGATAAGTCACATTAAGAAAATGTGTGATGCCTTTTTAACTTGTTCATACTTGAAATCCATTCAAGGTATACACAATAATAATTTATTAGATTGAGGATTATATTGGAGTTTTATGTGATATTTGGGCCCCAAAATTATAAATCTGCTATGTTATACGATTGGTATCATGGGATATCTATGATATTATAATGGTAGTGTCCATAACCTTTATGTATAATTTCATGTAAAAAATCATCAATGATATGTTTATGAGTCATAATTTATAGAATTTTATATTTCATAATATTATAAGATCCATGTTCTTTTTTTTTATTTCATCCAGTGATTAAACATATGTAGTAATTTCTATGGATCAAATTATACCCATGATGATTCTTTTTTCCATATGTAGTTATTATTAGCTTTAACTATGAATTTTCCCATGCATAATATTTTAGATCACTACTTTTACACAATTCTCTAATTTCACGAGGAAATGAAGTAGCTAACTATGATTAAAAAGCTCGAAGAAGAACATTGGTGAATAAATATGATTAAATCTATTTAGTAAAATATCATGTTATCATTTAATCATTATTTTTCTAGTATATCAAGGTCTACAAAACTTTATCAATCAAATATAATTCATTATACTCTATTTTCAATTTAATAATTAACCCACAAGAATTTATCAACATGGATTTTAGGAATTGTAGAGGGTATTATAAAATGGTTTATTAAAATCCTTAGGAAAAATATTTTGGAATATGTAGTCAGAGAACCCATAATCAATCATAATAAAAAATATATAAATTATTGAATTCTTTTGATAATATATTATATAAGTCATTTTAGAAGATTTATAATTACTAAAATTTTCTTTTAGATAAATTATCCTACTCTGAGAATAAAACACTAGTCCAATAACCATGGAAATGTGATTTCACTCAATAAAGTTAGGGTAATGGAGTAAATAATGGTGATAATCAAAACATTATAGTTCTAGGTTAATTGACTCTGGTTTTGATAAGAAACCTTTCCCATATAGAGTTTCTAGTTTCTCTTTTGTAGGGATAAAGCATGTTATATCATTTTATCGTGTAATAAACACCACTATTAAATGAATCCACTAATCGTATAGAGGTTGAACAGTGGAATATATCTTTATAGAAAATAATTTTTTCTTTAGGATGAAGTTAGACTAAGAATTTCAATATGGATTTGTATCATCTAAGAGGTTATACTGAATAATAGTGGTACATAATTCCAAATATCAATTTAGAAAATGATATTTAGAAGATGAAATATAATTCATTCATAGTTAATTGTATAGAATAATATTTTTCTCAAGAAAAACATGATGTGATTAAAAAGAAATTCCTAATACTATGAAAATATGAAAAAGATATTGTTTCTAATCATGTATCCATTTTACATCTTTATCAATGTATATAGTGGATTATCAGTGTTATCCTAAATCTAATATTTATCATTTATTTTATTTATTAAATATTATTATTTCAAGTTCCTCAGTATCATTAATTTTTACAATATTTGTGGAAATAATATCATGCAATATAAATTCAGAAAATGATATGAAAAAAATCATTTTATTATAGGAAGAAACCTGAGAAGTACTGGAAAGAAGATCACCATATTGAAATAGTTTGTGGGATGGAAAATAAATTAAGCATTTAGATTCATACATAAATTAAATTTGGACAAAAATTCTAGAAAATAGATTAAGTGGATTGGGTGTATGCTTAATATTTGTAGAGAATGGTCATGAAGATCATGAATCCAAGGATAGAGAGAATTAACCAATTTATAATGTTTCAACGACCATGAGATAAATAATTAATCAAATCAATTACCTATTATCCTATGGAATCTTCTATATAAGAGTCCAATATATCAAGGTTATGCTTTTATACAACTATAGGTGAAATTGATTCCCTTATTAATGTGATTGTACTTACATTTATTATACATTCCCAGTTATCTAATGCATTATTTGTTTCTTGATCTACACATTTTATTATATAATTCATGTTTTCCAAGAATATTTAATCACACCTAATATAATATGGAATGATTTACAATTTAGAACACTGATTGGTACATTAATTTCATAAAATATTGTCTTGATAGTTCAAAATATGATTTATTGTTTTTTGTGTAGATGAAAATATAATTTTCCAACATATTGTGGATTGATATGTAAAATTGGGGATCAATAATCTCTTGGATAAAAATGATAGAATTTATTAAAGTGGTTTAAAATTTATAATTAGATTGAAAATTGAGGAGTTTCCTTTTTTAGAGGACTGATTTCATTGCTTACATCTTGTATTTAACCTACCCTAGTAGCTCAACTTAATAAAATTCATGTGGATTTTATAGATGGTATTCAATCTATGGTGGTTAAAGTATTTTTTATAATTTTATAGGTACATGTTGTGTGAGAATATATTGATGTATTTCTAGATGAATTACCTATATTACCTCATGATCATGAATTAGAATTCACTATTTACATCACAACTTACACAATGTAAATATATAAGTCAATTTATAGGATAACTCAAGTGTATTTAGTTACATTTAATAAAACATATATTACGTATGTGATACAGGTTTCCCTTGTTTGAGTGTTTCACCAAGGTGATAACCTATGTTGTTTTTTAATAAGAATATTAGGGAATGAGATTACTAATTTAATATAGGTAATTAAATATAATTATAATAAAAATATTATCTATTTCACAATATGTATATCTTCATTGATGAGCATTATGGGGATAAATTCTATTTAATGAGTTACCATAGTTCAGGCTAAATTAAGGTAAAATTAATGTAGGAGAATATTCTAAAAAGCATTTCATATGATGTTTGGTCATTGAGTGTTCAGTTTAATTTTTTCTAGATTAAAAATGACATCTCTCTATTAATGGACATGACCAAAATATTTTTCAAAGACCACCTAGATAAGTTTTTTGTTGTATTTATGGATGAATTTATAATATAATCAAATAATTCTGAGGAGGAAGATAGTAATTTATGAATTTATTATAAGGTGTTTAGGATAGATGTTTTGCATGGTAAATATAGTAAATGTGAATTTCTCAATCAACATGTTTCTTTCCTTGGTAATATTATATCCACAGATGGTATATTTTTTGTCCTTTTAAAAATTAATTTTTTAAGGATGGTCAAGAAGCCACCAACAAAAAATGAAATAGTATTTCTTTCATTGGTTAACTATATACTATTGATGTCTTGTTGAAAATATTACCTGATTTATTTATCCATTTACTAGGATAAAGCATAATTGGGTAATGTTCATAGAGAATTGTTTTTTGGGAATATAGTTTTAATGTATTAATGCGTAAATTTGTGAAATCACCTATATTCAACCATCCATATGGTAATGAATGATTTATAATAGAGATAAATCATAGAAAATTCTAAGATGATTTTAATGGAAAATGACAAAATATTTTCCTAAAAATAAAGGAATGTAAACCTCCATGTAATTAATTATCCAAATTATAATTTTAGAATGGGTGGTAATAGTCATTTCCCTTTCAACATTGGGACATTACCCATATCATATATACACTGTCTACAAGAGTTTGAAATATATCATTACTATTTAATATCTTAATATTATGAAATGACAATCATACTAATCGTAGATGAATTAAAAATAATAAATCTATTATCATCTAATAATGCGACTAGGTTTTCCGATGATTTGAGTAGAAAAGAATAGGGTTTCTTAACCTTGATGAATTTAAAGAACAATCTATTTGTCAAATGCCTAATAAAAATTGAATTTGAAATTATATTATATAGGTAATAATTATTATTATTTTATTTAATTCCCCATAATAATTATTAGAGAGTATTAGGAAAAATCATCATGGTGATAATGCCTTGAAAAATAAGAATAGAGAAGAGATGAGTGGGGAATTAGTAGATTTCAACATTGTAATGATGAAGATTTACTTTTTGGTAAGAGGTAATGTATTCCAATAGTATAAGAGTTTGAGAAGGATATATTGTATTATACTCATATATAAAAATATCGATACATCATAGTTACACCATGATATATAGGGATATCAAAGATAAATTAATATAGAAAATTTTGAAGAAAGAAACAGTGTATTATACTTCAAGATACATAGTATTCCACTAGGATAAGTATGAAATAAAAATTACCAATGATTACTATATAATTTACCAATAAAATAATGAATTTTGGATAATGATACAATGAGATTCATCACTAGGCATCCTAATACATATATGTGGAATAACTATATTGGGCTCATTATCAATCATCAAACAAAGTCATCACATTTCCTTACAATTATAGTTTATTTTTCAATAGAAAATTTTATAGGGATTTTTATAAATTATTAAATGAGATTTCATAGAACACCCTTATAGATAGTTTCTGATCATAGCCCATGGTTTACATCAATATTTTGGAAGATTATACAGAAGGACTAAATTACAGATCATTGTCCAAGCATGACCTATGGTCCTTAAATAGATGGTCTATCTAAACAGACTATCTAGACAATGGATGCTATTATAATATCTTTATATATATACTCTTATAATGTTAGGATATATATTTATCAATAGTTAATTTTTGTAATAATAACTATTGCCACTCGAGATTTATGATTGCAGCATATAGAACATTGAATGTAAAGAGATGTTCAATTTTGATGTGCAAGGATGAAGTCACAAAATTGAAGTATTTTGGTCAAACACATATGAAAAATACAATTGAGTAGGTAAGATCAACCACTAATCATATCTAGGACATTTGAAGTATATTGAAAATATATTATGAAAATTAATGGAATGATATTAAATTCCATGTTGGAGAATATGTATTCTAGAAGATACCTAAATAGAAATGGGTTGTGAAGTATGGAAATGAATAGAAGATATGTCAAGGAGATATTGGGATATTTGAAATATTAAAGCGGATTTGAGTTGTGGATGTTTTTTTTCAATTCAAAAAAAACTTTACATATTTAATGATATATTGAACGTATCACTAATATAGAAGAATATATTAAATCCGACCCCTGTTCTAAAATATCATTTTTTATAGACACAACTATAATATAAATAATAGATATGTAATAATATTTATGAGAGGGAAAAAGTGCAATAGAAAAGAATGACTTAGTCTGTGAAGGCTGTTGAGGGGACCAACATTTCGATGAGGGATAAGGGGATCCAAAGGATCCAATAATAATGCCTTATCCATTTTTATTGAAAACTATTCAATAGTTTTGAGATTAATTTTTTATGAGAGGATACTGCTATTCAGGATATACAGTTTTAGTGAAAAAAACCTTTCATCATAATATTTTTGTAGAATTCACTCATTACTATATCATAATAATAGTATAACAAAATTGATAAAAATCACTAATTTTTTAAATTTACAATAAAAAGAAAAAATCACCCCATAAATCATTTAATAATGCCTGGAAAAACCAGAATCATGTAATAAAATGGATCATACTAAAAAAAAAATAATTATATGTGATTCAATACTATTAAAAAACATAATGAATATTGGGATGGACATGCTGTATGATGTTAGAGAACGGTGTGATGAGATTTACATGTTAATTCATATATACATATCAATATGACTATTACACAATATGAAAACTATGAATTATGACCATTTTTATGTATGTATGTTGGGAGATATGATCATTGGTTAATATAATGGGTTGGTATTATAACAATTGGTGGTATATCAATTAAGAATATATCGTAAAGATTCGTTGATATTAATGGCAATGATAAGTGTTAATCATTTTAGAATAGAAGGATTATGGTTTTGAAAATCAGAAACACCCCTAATGAATTTTTTTTGTCTGATCCGGAGAAGAATGTAGCGTCACTATGATTGACACATGAAAAATCCCCTGTAGAACTCCATCAACTGAATTGGGAGTAGAACCATCTAAAGGATAATTTCATGTTATTAGAAATCAGCACCCGAAAAATAATTTATACACCACACCATTAAAGTTCATCCATTTAAAATCATACCATTTGGGAATATTCAATTGTGATTAGTTGTTATGTTTATGTGGGTTGAGTTATACATCGGTGTAAATTCATTAATGAATTAAAAGTCTTATAAATTTTAATCATTATTCTTATTGAATGAATAAACCTAACTTATAAGTTAAAATGTATTTAATTAGAGATTTAATTTGATGAAATGAATTGAATATTTGGAATTAGGATGCTAAAATTAGACAAGGTTTGAATAAAGGAAATTTTTTTTGATAAAATTATAAACGGCAACAAAATTGTGGAATACATTAAAAAGTAGTAATAATAGATTATATGAAATAATATTTATGTATGATTGAATCATTTCAGCCAAAAAAAAAATTTATTTCACTAATTTGTTAACTAAACATTATTTCATGGAATTAAGGGTGGTGTTGAATAATAATTTTTTTCGGGACCAATGAAATTTGGGAGTATAAAATAATTTGTAAATAATTCCATGAAATTCCATTCGCCACACCAATAAATATCAACTTGTCCACTTATTCAAACACAAAAAAAGTTCCATCTTTAATCGCCTTTTAATGTGTCCCTCCACTTTCTCCAAAAACATTGTTGATGAGTCTTATTAGATCTATGGCTGGGTTCCAATATCTGATGTTGAAGAGAGTTAAGGGATTCTATTTCCCTATTATTATTTACTATAAGAATTTGATTCATTTTAATCTATTTTAAATTTTCATATTATAATATTACTTGAAATGTTTCAACATTATAATATCCTTATTAAACAATTATTAGAAGTAAAATTCCAAAACCCCATACATAACCGATTTTTCAAGACATTACTTTTCAAAAGAATGTCTGTCTTTTCACTCTTTGCAATTCTTATCAACATAACTACTATTTTATCCTTTATTATAAAATTTATTTTCCTATCATTGTGTTAGTATCATTCTATGTTCCACCCTTTTGACGTCTAACACATATGATATTTCCTTTCACTCACATTATGGCAACTTAATAAGCCATTACTATTCCAAAACATCCTCATAACTATATAAATCCAATATGTTGGTTATGTAAAAGGTGTTTTATTTTCAATTAAAATACATCCCAATATAGATTAAAAAATTATATATGGTTTTAATATACATTCATTAAGTATTAATAACCAATAAATTGTTTGGTTGGGAATGTTTCGGTTATCATCTTCTTAAATTGTGAATACACCCTTTCTATGAACCTAGATTGACCCTAAAGGCATATATTCTATAAAAAATTATCATTCTAGTTTACAACTACATAATATAATTTATATGGTGTCTTATAATATAAGTGTTTCTCTGGTTTCCTAACATTTCAAACAGAATTTCCTAAACAAAATGAAAATTCTCAATCATGTTAATGATCCATTAGATATAAATTAATTGAATTAACTTATTGTGAGTTATTTTTTAAAACCATGATTCCCTAATTTGTTTTATATATGTCAAGGGAATTCACATATATGTTCTTTTTTATTTATTGACTGGAGAAATCTATTAATGACCCTAATAATCTACTATTTCATATTAGAATATCATTTATGATAAGTTCCATATTGAAAATGTTACATGTATTTATAAGTCATTCATCCTTGAAAATGGTGACATCTATTGTCAATAGTCATTTGGTATGGTATAGAATACATTGATATGTTATGTGATAGGGGTGATTAATTTTATAACCTCTTAGTTCACTGGTAGGTCTCACTAAAAAAATAATATAGTGTAATGGAAGTTTCCTCGTCCTTTATATATAATTTCATGGAACAATGCCTTAATGAAATGTTTATGAAGTCTGAAATTATGTAAATTTCATATTTATGATTATTATTCGATCCATACGATTATTTATTTCTCTTTATTATATGGATTATACTTATTTAATCATTATTATGGGTAAAATTTTTATATTTATTTTTCTTATGATATAATATTCCATTATTAGGTTCTACAATAAATTTTCCCTTATTGTACATTTATGATAACTACATTACTAGAATTTATGATTTCTCTAGGTAACAATGTGGAATACAATGATTAAACAAATCTATGAATATTATTGTGGAATAGTTATTAGTACATATATGTTGTAAAACTTCATGTTGTAATGTAATCATTAGGTATCTAGTCTCATAAGGGCTAAAAATCCATCATCCTTGGAATAAAATTTCATTTACTATATATAAAATTTAATAAATATCCCACCAGATCGGGTAAACCAATGATATGATAATTTCATTTAGCACTAATGAACATTAACATAATTACAATAAAATATATATATCCCTTTATACCATGATTAATCATACCTATCCATTTAGGTTCTTATGTAAAAAAAGTTTCATCTTCTTCCACAACTCTTTAGAGAACTAGCTAAACCTAAATCATAGGATCAATGAATGTTTTTCTAGTCTTGAACTTCCTTAAGTCAAACTATCCACCCATTAAACCATAGAGGTATTTATTCCTTATCAAGGAATATATAATTCTATTTAATGAAAACCTGGTACATTGTAGAAATATAGAAATTATATGCTTCATTTTTCTTTGTGTAACTAATAAATATTCACATTTTAGATACATGGTTGTGTTTATTACCATAAAAACATTATCCATATATTTCACAACAACAAAATATCTATAAAAACACATTGGTATGATTTTCAATTCTTATTGCATAAGGTGTATTCTTTATATAGTGGAATGTTCAGTAATAATGAAATAGTTTCAAAAAAATAACTCAATGTCACACCGACTCATCATCGATCAAACCACGACTAATGGAATTATTTATCATCTTAGAAACTCCATTCTACACTAGTATTTCAAGAGAATTTAGTTATATAAATATTCCCCAAAATCATATAAAATAAATTTATTTATATATTAAGTATTCAAAATCTTTATTATATTATAGAATCATGATAAACATCTATTTTGATTGCAAACTATGTTACGAAAAAGATTAAATTATAAAAAGATTGAATCAAATTTCTAACTTGAAACACATAACATTACTGACAAAATTCATGGTAATGGTTATAAATTAATAATACAAACCAATATGTTGAGTAATTATTTATCAATAAACATCCCTATATATAAAATGTACATGTCCACTTGGCATTTCACTGTTTCCTCTAAAAATTGGATTCCGTAAATTTTATTAAAATAAATTATTATCAATTATCAATAAAAATCAAAATCAAATTATTCCAATAATCTATATCTACAGTGTCTTTGAATACATTTATAATTTATATATATATGAGGTGACAATGGTAATGGTATGTGGAATTAAAATCAACCATCACCTTCTTCTTCTAAATCATATAGATGTTATTATCCATACCTTGAATATATGCACCATTTACCACATTCACTATTCCAAAAATTCATTCCAATTCCCATTTTATCCAAAAAAGATACATAAATCAAATTTTTTTTATGGTAGGATAATAAAATCATTTTTGTAATTCTAGACTAATCCTCTTGTTAGAAATTGATCAAACATAGAAACATCCAACAAAACAACTCTTACTCTATTTCAAACACACAGATACACAAAGAATTTATTTAATTATTTCATATGATTATGTTTATGTTTATCATAAAAAAATTGTGATTCACCCCAGTTATCTAATACCCTAAATCATATTTTGATAAACTTATCTCTATAAAATTAAAATTCATATACCTAAAATGATTACATTTCGGAAAACTTATCAATCTTATACATCACAATAGAAGAGTTTTATAGATAATTTATTGTACCATCCTGTTACCAATCTGATAGGTTTGACTTTAACCTTGGCATGGTTTTTCTTCTTGTTTGACATTATAGGGTTGAGAATCGATTGGGATGAATCATATAATGGTAAAGCTAGAGCTTTTTTGGACTCTCATCATTAACCCGTGTTCATTGAAGGCTGACAGAGGGTTAAAAAACATGTAACTATGTTACACGATGTGTAATGGTTTTTGTTGTCATGTTGTGAAAGAAATAATTCTATATAGGATACTTGTTGTGACTTGGATTTACACATCATTAGTTATTTACTGAACATTTTTTAATGTAAAGTGACATTTTTATCAGTGGATATGAGAATTATCTATTTCAAAATGTGAAATGCAATTACACATCATGAAATGTCCCAATTGCGTGTTTTAAACAGGAAGTGAAATTGAGATTTAATTTTCTTCTCCACTCCAGTTTAAAAATCGTCATCCTAAGGCCTTCCCCAGACATTATTTAATCCTTTCATTCATTTTGGATCATGTCATTCATCATTCAAACATCATTTCACTTGAAGTGTGACTTCTAGGTAATCGTTATCTCTTATTCATCTTCTTAATCTCTTTCTTCTCTATTAGTATTTTAATATATCATCCTGATATTGATGGATCTATGCTTCATGATGTTGGATCTCATCTCTAGGATTATTTTTTAATTCTTATGCACCCCTATTCACATGGATTGTTGTTGTTGTGATTTATAAGATTCAAGAAATTTTAGGTGATTCTATCATGTATAAAAAAATTGATTAACGTTGAAATTTATTGATCTATATCAAATGTTGAAATTAATTTAATTTCTCAAACATTATTTAAATTTATTGGATAAAATCCATCACCAGTGAATTGGGATATATGGAATTGTCTTGGAATCTGAATTTGATAAACCCCCAATTCCATCGAATTAGGTGTGTTTATGAAAATACATTAATTTAAATTACTGAATTTAAATTGGCGTTTTTATGGAAATGAATTCAATTATATTGTTGAATTTAATGGTGGAAATAAACCTTAAAATTTATGGAATTGGAATTGAATAAATTTCAATCTTGTGGAAATGGCATAAAATGTTTTTGAATGTAACATAGTGGTTTTATCTTATTAAAGAGTGATGTTTCTGTTATTAAAACACATTTGGGGGTTAAATTAAAAAATTTCAATGAAATGGATGACTGAGATTTAAATCAATTTTAAGTAGACCAAAAATAAATTTCTCATCATTAAATATATATTATCACATGATAGAATAAGGTATTTGGAGAGTTATTTGGACACAATCTAGGGTATTGCAATATTCTAAAACAAATCGGTAGTGGGTCACATCCCTGATGGTATGGTGATGAGTAATATTTGGAATGTGTGAGAGGGCATTTTTATACACATAATATTTTAATTACTTAGAGAGTGCAGAGTCCTATATCCAGAAATACTATTGTACCTATTTCGCATATGACAATATTTATCACTTTTTATTTATATTTGAGATATAAATGTATACCAATGATGTAATACTAGATTATGATCCTTATGATTTTATAAAAATTGTTCTATATAAATTATTCTTTTAAGAAATTGTATTAGAAATATACAGTCACTTATAAAACCTTTTATAAATGTACATTCCATCATTTGAACTATATACCAAGATTTGTTTTTATATTCTCTAAAATTAAAAATCTGTTTAATTAAAATATTAGGCATTCATTTGTATTATCTATATTTGGAATGTATTATGGTATACTTGGTGAGACCCTGCTTGGTTTTTTATCTCACACCTGGCTTTTGGATTTATGTGTTTTTAGATTATCTCATTCCATGTTCGAGTAAGGGGAAGGGTTCTCTTGGAGGTGGATCCAAATTCTAAGCCATGAACATGTTGAGTTGTTTCCATAGTGACTTGGGTTGTTTCCCCCTTTTGGTAGTCGGGTTGTAGTAACATGTGATTTTTTACTCAATTTGGTATTCTAATACATTACTCCCATTTGAGTTTCTTTTGTTATTCAAAATGTTCTATTTCATTGAATTCTTCTATGATTATTCAAATTTTCATTTTGACTTTTATATTGTATGATTCCAGGTTTTAGTTGCCGACCTGTTAGGATCGAGAATTCCCTTCGAGCTATGTCCCATATGGCTCAATTATTTGGTTTTCAGGGTAACCAAGATCGTTAATGAAAATTTTGAATCGAAAGAGGTTGTTTAGTTTTTTTCCATAAAGTTAGTAAGGATGATTGAAATCACATCAAGACATAGAAAGAAGTTTAAATTGAGATCCCAGCCATATCTATCCACAGTGAACCATATGATTCCATGTGTAGTTATTGGTAGACATCTTGTGGATTAGTTCTAGTCTTTTCCTTATTTAAAATTGAATAGATTGGAATTTAAATCTGGTAGATCCATTTTTTGGGATTATTTCCCATATTGCTCATTTTCAGTGTCAATGTAATAACTTATTTGTTATATTTTGATATTGTGTAGCATCATGCCTCTGATAATACAGTTCAATCAAATATAGGAGGATGATTCTGTTGATCTATAATGAGTGAATCCGACAGTGAACCTGAATCTATTTTAAGTCGTTGTGCACACTATCCAAGCTCCATCACAATCCCCACCTCTAGTTCTCATTTAGGATCCAACTATGTAACATTATGGGGATGTTATTCAAAATCATCATCACGAGTTCCTTCACCATAAGACACCATTTTTCAAAGGATCTACTAATCCACAACATTCATGGAATGGTTGGGAAAGATATAAAGTCTGTTTGAGTTCTTGGAGACCAAATATGATATCAAAGTAAAGTGTGCCACCTTCATTATGGATAGACCAAACATGATATGGTGGGACATAACAGTGATGGTGAAGAAACATGAGTTAGAGTGGAAATACATTATGGTTGTTTTCACAATCATGTTCTATCCATAGTCAATTATCTTGGCTTATAATATTCAATTTCTCTATCTTGAGATGGATTATAGAACTATGAATAAGTATTCAAATTGATTTTCTAAGCCGGTGCAGTTTGCGCCTGAGGTTGTAAATAATGAGAGGATGAAGGCTCAATGGTTAAATTTTGGACTTCAATCTGATATATGTTCTATTTTTTTAATATACCACTAATGCTGATGTGATGGATTGGAAAATAATGGTTGATATGGAATTGGATAGAGGGTCTGGGTTGATGGGAGTTATTTTTTCTCCTAGTGGTGGTATGAATCCCTTCAATGGAAAATAGAATTGTGATGATTATCATAGATTCTATAGACAATAGAGTTATTCCCGACCTTGTAATGTTCTAAGATGATGTACTTGGATTTTCCATTAGTGTGAAAATTTAGGACACTGTAAGAGGGTTTTGACAAAGGAACCCAAGAACTTTATATCATGTGGATGATCAGAACGGTTATAGATATTCTACCAAAATTTCCTACTCTGTGAAGTGGGACTGGAAGATATGATCATCCTAAAACTATGGGTAAATTTGATTATTCATATTTAAAATTGTTCCATACATAGTCAACTTGAAGGAATATACATCAGACCACGTGAGATTCTTCAGAGGAAATTGATACACATTCTATAATGGTGAAAGGTACCACTAATATAACTTCATTAATAGTAATTGCTCTATTTGATAATGGTGAATCTCAATCATTTATTTCAATCCATATTTTTAATCGTATTAATCAAATTATTGAGAGTTTATCTAGTGAAATGGATATTAGTATGCCAAATGGTACAAAGAGAGAGTTGGATCTTCGTAGTATGGCTTGTCTCATATCTCTATCTATTTTCGAGTTTGCATGAGTTGTCAGGTTCTCTATATAAAATCTATCGATTCCATATTTAGGATGGATTTTACCATTTCAAATAATTCTTGGATTTATTTTTATCTTCAATGGATCTACCATACTACACCTAATGGTGTGTCTATTTTCATTCAAGGATATTTGGACCCAATGTTGTGAGGATCCTAACTATATTATCTAGAGTAGGGTAAATTAATATCGGTGTTTTCTTTTGATTAAGAGTAGTAATTTTCAAGAATTGATTTCCCTCCAGTTGTTGTTGTTGAGTTTACAATGATTTTGTCTTCTGACTTCTCTATTTTTCCACCATTAATGGTAGTTGAGTTTTCCATTGACTTGATGCCTGGTACTAAACCAGTTTATATTCCCTCTTACCACATGGATCCATATGAAATGAAATGGATGAAGTCTCAGTTTGGAAGTCTTCTTGAGAAATGATATATAAGATGGAGTTTGTCATATAATGTTGTAGAAATTCTCTTCAATATGAAATATTATGGTTCATTTCACTTATGTGTCAATTACTGAAATCAAAATCATGTTATGGAAAATAAAAAAGTATTTATTTCCATAGATCGATTATCATTTTAATTAGTTGAAATGGGTAATGTGGTTTTCAATGAATGACCATTAATCTGGTTACCATAAATTGAGGATAATGTCTCTGACGTCTAGAAACCTACCCTTCGGAGAAGGTATAATGATTATGAGTTCTTTTATATGCCCATTGGTCTGAAAATTAATCATACTGTTTTCATTTATCTGATGAAAATGATTTTCAAATAGTATTTGGATACCTTGGTTCTATTATTTTTCTATGATATCCTCATTTAATCAAAATTTGAGGATGATCATGTGCTTCATCTGAGGATAGTTTTGAGTATTCTAGTAAATCACGTACATTACATCAATATGTCGAAGTGTGATATCTTGATTCATGAAGTGAAATTAGTTTGGAACATGGTGTTTGAGAAATGTATTTCAGTTGAGGTTGAGATGGTGAAGGATTTTATGACTTTGGAGAAACCAAAAAATGTCTTGGATATTCATAGCTTCCTAGGATAAGCTGAAAATTATCAATAGTTTGTTAATGAATTATAAAATTAGGAATAATTGATGACTACAACAACAAAAAAGGGGGTGATGATTGATTAAAATGATAAATTGGGTAGTTGGTTTGTTGAGATGAAACCGTTTTTACTACTTCACCGATATAGAATCATCCAGAGGTCGAGCATGTGTGGCCTTTTTTGAGTCATCAATTTTTGGCTTGTGCTACATTCTTATGAAGGGATATCGTGTATTTTATTATGGATCCTGTCATTTTAGGTGACACTAGATAAATTATCCTACCAACAAACATGAATGTGTGGATTTTATGAACACACGTAGAGTTTGGCTGCAGTACCTTTTTAGAGAGAGATTTACTGTGTTTTGAAACCACAAATTCCTGAGTTATATATTATTTGAAAAATAATTAAATCTTAATTAGAGTCATTGGGTTGAATACCTATTGTCTATTGAGTTTTCAATATCCTACACTATAGGTAAAGATAATGTCATTGCATATGAATTGAGAAGAAAAATACCAACCTATACAGTGAATGAATATTTAGAAGTGTGAAACATGATGGATCTATTTGCATAGTTACATAATAGAGTTTAGGTAAAACATGATTAGTTTCATTTTTCAGAGTTAAGATGATATCTTCTCTTATCAAGATTTTTTTAGGCTCATGAGATATATTATGAAAACCATATCATTAGAGACTCTCTATATGGAGGCGAGATAGTTTCATAGCAGTTATTCTCCATTGAAGGTGGTATATGATATCAGAATAGATTTGTTCTTCCATTAGCGACAAGGAAGGATGTGATGGGGGATTTACTTACTTCCCAATGGAATGTGTACCTTGAATCCAATATGAATATCTATGAAATGCGACAATAGTTCTAGTCGCTTGGATTAAGGTGGGGCTTTGCTGATTTTGTCTCACGATTCTATAGATACCCTCAGATGAAGGCCGAGCATCAAAAACATTCATGTTTACATCATAAGAATCTTTTCCCTCCTTAGAAGTGGTATGAAAATTTTATGGGCATTGTCGTTGTGTTTCCTCATACCCAGAGGAAGAATAATGTGATACAGGTTTTGATCGATAAGAAAACTGAGTCAACGCACTTCATATCGATTATTGATACCAAAAACGTTAAGAAGGTAGTAAATATCACTATGAAAGAGGTGATTCATTATCACAGAATTCCTAATTCTGTAGTCTCTCATAAGGATCCATGAGTAGCATATCAATATTGGTGATTCCTTCAAGAGGCATTGGGATCTCTTATTCGTTTGAGAATGACCTACCATCGATAGTTAGATGGCCAGATAGAGAGCTATATACAGAT
This sequence comes from Viscum album, assembly GCA_963277665.1. Taxonomy (NCBI): domain Eukaryota; kingdom Viridiplantae; phylum Streptophyta; class Magnoliopsida; order Santalales; family Viscaceae; genus Viscum; species Viscum album. The sequence goes on along the minus strand of OY728127.1, from coordinate 1,222,750,441 downwards.
TCATGATGATATGATTCATGCATATGTTCTCAATATTGGTGGAGATTGAGATGGCTAGTTGGGGTTGATATACTTCTCTTATAAGAATAGTAACTTGTCAGTAATTAGACTAGAACCTTTTGAGTCCTTGTATGGTCATAATTTACAAATTCCATTGTGTTTGTCAGTGATTGGTGAAATTTCCTTGGTTGGACAGAGTTTGGTCCAATGGATTACATCTAAGATTCTATTGAATAATCCAAAAATATTGACAAAACATATAAACTATATGTTTTTATTGATCACCATCGTAGAAAATTGGAGTTCATTGTTGGAAACTATAATGTCTCGGTTCCGTGTGCCTCCCAAAGGTTCCCCATACTCGGTTTTTCAAATGGCCTAAAGCACGTTTCCATGAATTTTAGAGGCTTCCAACAAGAAATATGGGCCTTGGGTATAATGGTGGGGAATCTATTCTCTCATTGGAAGAGAAACACACCAGAATTACCATAATATATAACCACAGAAGCAGTAATACCATTCAATAAGAAAACAGCGGATGAAAAAAATTAAACAAAAAATTGGAGCACATATATAAATGATTCATGTCACATATGTTTATGAAAGAATAGAAACATGTCACAATGTTTGAAGTATAGTACTAAACAAAATTTCAATGAAAACAAGTACACTATTACTGCATTGGAAGCCTCAGCTTGGTCCCATGCACTCCAAATCTACAAGTAATAAGAGCATAATGTAAAAGGGAACTTTCCCTTATCAATATCTATCACAATATAATCAGTTTGGGCCAAAAGCCTGACCCAAACAGGGCATGAGATGAATCCTAGTACGCAACCACCCAAAGATTGGTTCCTAACGTATCTGTGAATATATATAGCAGTCAAAATGCAAAATAAAGTTACAAATAATGTTGTACTCAAAAGTAAATAGTTCTATAGTCGAAACTATATTCACTATTATTTATTAATTATTCATATAATCATTCTCATGAAACTCTCTATGAATTTTCTCATAGTCTAACCCCTCTGGTTTCACAAGGACAAAGACTCTCTGGGGAAGCCCTCACCATCAATTCCCCCTGTGGTATTTTAACGAAAACTACAGAATCTATGAGTAATAACTCAACGTCCATTCCCCCTATGGTCTCGTAACAGTATAATATAGACACTCTTAGGGAGAAATCAACTTCCACCTCCTATTGTCTGGCAACATAAAAATAAAACAGACACTCTTGGGATGCCCTCAATGCCAATTCCCCCTATGGTTTAACTATACTTGGTTCTCACAGCCCTGTGTAATACAATCATACACAAATGATATCCAACCACCAAAGTAATATCATCTACTACAAGGCTATGCAGCTATAGGGCATATCACAAGAATTTTATATAATATCAACTTCATCCATACAACACTTGGCATGGAAAAAAGTCAATCTTGCAGTTCTAGACCCAACAACTAATATCAAAAAAACTTGGGAAAACATTTACATAAACAAGATAATAAACCTATATCATAATTGAAACCCTTTCTGAAGGAATCAAAACATTGTACGAATCGAACAGGGTTAAATATCCAAAACACACTATATCCTAAACTAGGGTATTCGACACTTTTTGCACATATAATCCAAAGACAACAACCAAAATGCCAAAACCACCTACATTGATATTGTAAGATTGAAATAGTAGAACCTCTTCCATTTAATTAACTGAGATCATCATAGATGTAAAAAAATATCAAAAATGCTTATCCTCGAATATCTCATAAAAGAAGAAAATTCTGGAGGAGAGGCTCATGAAGATGGAAGAACTCACCGAGGGGATTCCGACCCAATTGAATGTGTTTGATTCAAGGAACAGATGGAAGATCAGAATATCAGAGAAGAATCTTAGCTCCCAGTCCCTCTTGGATGAGACAGGGTTAGAAGAATACAATTATTGTAATTAGATGTGACCTCAGACCATTTAATTAAATGAAAGAAAATGTACACAACACGTACTATTAATGAACACTCTGTGTATTCACCTCAACCATCTCCCTACATTAGTTGTATCCTATTTATTACCACACAACCATGTCTTGTCCATTAGATGAATAACACAGTACTTCCTGTGGAAACCTAGTACATGGAATGTAATCTCAAGTACATGGTGTGTACTCATTAAATTTTAAACAACTATACTTATTTTCAAAAAAACTCTAACAAACAAGATCAATACATAAAAATAAGATCTAGTTCATTCAAATATCCCCTCTTAAAGAAATTCATCCTCAAATTTTTCTAATGAGTAGGTGTAGAAGAAGAATCCATAACCAGCTCTGGCCACTACAACTGCACATCCATCTTTCTCTTCTATGTCTCGTGTTGTAGTCTCTTGTGCTTCCATAGCACCCGTACTGGAGGAACAAACCTTCCACGGAGAACCTTTTCACTGTGATCAACAATCCGGATAAGATTTTCCTTGAACAATTATTCTACATCCAACTCAACATCCTCAGGTTTAAAAACATAATGCTAGTCTGAGAAATAACGTCGTAGCTGAGAAACGTCGAAGACGTCGTGCATAGATCAATACGTCAGAGTTAACTGCAACTGATAGGCAACCAGTCTGACTCTCTCCAAAACCTAAAATGGAATAACATATCTCGTTAAATTTTTTCCTTGTCTCATAATCCTCTTGTGTCCCATCCTTGGTGTGTCACATTGGAAAATCATATCTCCAACCTCGAACTCTATAGGTCTTCTCTTTCTATCAACATAAGTCCTCTATTGTGATTGTGCAGTAGGCATCCTCTTCGGAATCCACACCCCTACTCTCTGGTCTCCTCTACAAGATGAGGTCCCAGCATAGTTGACTCTCCTACATCCAACCAACATAGCGGTGATTGGAATGGCCTATCATAGAAAGTATCATATGGTTTCATATGAATAGTTCCAATAAATATTATTGTAGGAAATCTCCACAAGAGGGATCTTTTTCTCCCAAGAACCTCCAAAATCTAGGATGCATGCTTGATGCATGTCCTCAACCACCTGAATCGTATTCTTGGACTGTCCATCTGTCATGGGATAGTATGTTATACTCAGAAGTACCTATGCTCCCAAATCCCTTTTTATTCAATGATAGATCCAATAAGTAAAACATGTTTTTCTATCTGAAATGATGGAGGGTAGAACCCCTAGTAAACTTACAGTATCTCAGATTTACAACCTTCCAAGATCATCGACATTGATGTTCTCCTTGATCAGAAAGAAGTGTGCAACCTTGGTGATTCTATTAAAGTTAACCCAAAAAACATTATTCCCGTGAGGAAACATTGGTAAACCTTTCATAAAGTCCAGTGCGACATCATTACACTTCCTCTCAGGAATGGGTAACTTCTACAAAATCCTTTTTGGTCACTAATTCTCTTCCTTCACTTGCTGACTGGTGGAACACCTCATCACAAAACTAGAAACATGTCTATTCATATCAGGCCACCAATAAAGATAGTGTAGATTTTGTTACATCCTGTTCACTCCAGGATGAATTTCCGAAACCGAGGAATGAAAATTTTGAAAATGCTCCTCGCGTATTTCTGCTGACACCCATACGTTCCCTTGAAAATGCAAGATCTCATCCTCACGTATGGTCCATCCGAGAATAAGTTCCTCTCTGGACCCAATCTTTCGTAGAACAATACATTTATATTTTGATAGCTAATTAATTCACACTTGATCAGGTAGAGTAGAGGTAACAACTTCAAAAGAATGAAATGTATGCCCCTGTTTTTCGTGAAATTCCAAATTCATTTTAGAGAACCTAACCATGAGCTGCCACTCACTACTAGCTTACTGAACATCATGTATCTGAGTCCTCCTGCACAATGCATTATCCACAATGTTTTCTTTCCCAGGAATGTAGGAAAGATCAATATCAAAGGACGGATGGCACTCAACCAACATTTACTATATCAAATTTTGGTCACGCCGGTTAAAGATATACATGATAATTTCTTGGATTGTTTACACCAAAAAATGATCTTTTAGAAGGTATTGTCACCAATAGGGCATGTCATGAACAACTTCTACTAACTAAAGATCGTGCATTAGGTAATTATTTTCATGTGGCCTCAACTGCCGAGACCCATACACAATGACCCATTCCCCATATATAAGAAATGTTCCCAGCCCGATACCTGATGGATCACAGTAAATAGTATGAATGATGCCTGACTCTAGAAAAAATAGTATCAGGGCATAATTCAATCTCCCTTTTTGCTACAGGAAGGCTGAATTGAAAGAGTGTATCCACAAGTACTTTTCACACAATATAGTTAGGCCCGTTATTGTCGCTGCTAAGCATGGAAAGTTCTCTATTAAATGGTAGTAGTAACCAGCCATCATTTGGAAACGTCGTACCTCAATGACGTTTTTTTGGATACTCCTAGGAAATTTCTTCTCTCATCTTCTTTGGGTTAACTGATAGTCATGTCTCTAAGATTACATGACACATGAAGTGAATCTGGTCCATCAAAAAGTGGCTTTTTGAGAGCATATAATATAAATGGTTCTATTTTTTTGTGCTCAAAATGATCTCAAAATGGTTAGCATGGTCTTGTTGAGTGTGAGATTACACAAATATAATGTCCAAAAAAACAACCAAAATGATTCAAAGAATGGATGGAACTCTCTGTTCATCAGCACTATAAAAACTACAAGCACGTTTGAGAGACCTAAAGGCATAACCACATACTTGTATATACCATACCTACTTCGAAAGAATGTTAGAGGAGAATTTGATGGTCTAACATTCAAATGATGACAACCAAATCTCATGTCAATATTTGATAACACCTAGTGTCTTTGATGATGATCTAATAGATCATCAATCCTCAAACAGGGATATCAGTTCTTGACCGTCAATATGTTGAGATTTAGATAATCCATCGAAGGTATGATTGTACCATCTCCCTTCGTGAAAAGGACATGTGAACTCTGAGGAGATGTACTAGGTTAAATGAAACCCTTTGCCTGTAACTTCTCAAACTATTTCTTGAGCTCTTATAACTCTGATGTATCCATCCAGTAAAGAGGAAAGGGCACCAGTTCCTCTCTTGGTACAATCTCAATAATGAAATCTACCTCTTGCTCCGAATTTTAACCTGAAAAGTCATCTAGAATGAAATCCCTTATAAGATCCACTAATGGAAGAATGTCTATTTATGAGGTACCCTGGTCATCTAGTTACAAACCAGCTATCTAGGATCTAACTCATCCCAAACAATGATGCTCCGGTCCAGCTCATCTTTCCTAGACATCCCATTTTCCATTATGTTGAAGTAATCTTTTGTCAGGTGATGTGAAACTCACCCAACGACAAATGAAAACGACAATGGCCTGGAAGGGAACTAACCGACCCATTCCAAGAATAACTTCTTATCTCATTATCTCTTTTACATAAAGGTTCCTTAAAAAGGTACACCCACCAAACTCAAGAGGAAAATCCTTGCACTGATGTACACTATTCGTTCTAGTCCTCAAAAGTGTGTCCAACATCAAGATATATGCAGAATTAATGATATCGGGCCCAAGGATCTACACAACAGAAACATATTTGAAACTATGGCAACCCCTGTGATGAAAAGAGAAGAAGCTAAAATCGATGAAACCAAAATTGTACCTCTAACCATTGAGAGTCATGGATCCTGCTCTTGTTGGGTCTGTTCTAATGAAATGGCTTGACCTGCGTCGTGTCCCTGTGAAGCTGTCTCTTATCCCTGAGCTGATCAACCCTTCACCTGTCGAAAACCCTGTGTTTGACCACTGTTGACATTACCTCTACCTCGGCATGAATGGTCGGATGAACATCAATTCTCTGACTAATGAGAAACCAGTGGTCCGGCTCCAGAATGTGGAGTCATAGCAGAACCCCTATCACTAGCAATTTGTCAGAAAAACTGACCAAAATGTAGAATATAACCCATATTTCTATAATATTGGCATGAAACTAGGTCTGTTGGTAAATGTGGCTTTGTATTCCCACTCTTACAACACTAGTAGCATACCACCTGGCTACCTGAAGGAGTATCTCTCCCACTCAGATCTCCACGTGTATCCTCCCTACGATGCTTCTTACCATAAGATGGATAACGTCTCCAGATGATGAGCCACCCTAGCTAACACCTCTAGAATCCCATAGGTTTCTCTCTATAACAAACGCATGGTTGAATATCAATGTTTTGGATTTCAACATGAAAATTTTCACCGGAGATCAGATGACATACCCGAGACCATCCTAAAAATTACTCTCCAGAAATAACTCATCACCCACTAGAATTGGATTAAAGAAATGAAGCTCTGTGAAATGAGAAGGAAAATCCATGAATCAGAGAGTACAATGCTCCAAACTCATCAAATCTCAGGCTCGGTCATCCCACAAGGTCTCTTGGATGAAGTAGTCATAAAAGATATTCTGAAACTCATCCCAAGACATAACCCATTAGTGTCTCACCTGTGATATCACATCCCACCATCTCATGGAGGAATCTCGAATCATGTTTGTCGTGAGCTTCACCCTCCTTTAAAGTGGTGTCTCCTGATGCACAAAGATAAACAACATGGCATATAACCATGAATCTATAGCATGAGGTCATCCATCCCCTGAAAATGTGGGAGGATGTAGCTGCTAAAAAACCTGCATCAACTCTACCATAGATGGGGTAGGATGCGGTGCACCCTGGAAGGTCTTCATAAACCTCCTGAAACGATATTGGAACAATGCATCAACACCTGTATTCAGAATGAGGGATGGTGACCTGACGTGCACAATGGGAGGATCTGCTAGTAGTCCCTGATCTACAATGTCCGGTGTCTCATCATTTCCTTGTATCTATAGTACAACTGGAGAACGTCTCATAGGCATGAATCTGCATGGTCAAATGCACGTGTATTTCAAGATTATCAATGACATAAAAATAGATGTGCAGGAAAGGAGTAGAATAATGAAAACAATGAGGCTATTCAAAAAATGGATACACATCGTGTATGACCCCTACACAACATGTTAACATAATTCTTTACATGGGCTTGTCCTTCTGTCAACCCTGGCCATGAAACACCCCATACATAGGGCGCCTCCTTCCAGTGACATAGTGTGTACATGAATTATTCTCCCCTTCCTAAGTCCCACTACACGACTAGACCACATGGTCCTTTCCAGGGTGACACTGAACGACATGTTCACCATACACAAGGCATGTACCACTTTTGTTTCATTCATCTATGTTATTGGTCACATAGTTGGATACATGGTTAATACAACACAAGATGTTAATTATAGACATGGAGTGTTCTAGAAGAATTTCACCATCCCGTGTAATTAGTAACATGGATGGATACACGGCTATTACCACACGACATGTACTAACAGTACACAACATGTGTCCCCTAATAATTCTGAACCCCATGTCACTGTCCACACAGTCAGTCACATAGTTAAGTACTACATGGTTTCTACATATAGTACACAACATGTACTTAAGAAAAGTTTTTCCTCCCCAAATAGAAGAAAACGTGGTCTTTATTCATCATTACACACTGTGTATTCATGGTTTTTTGGGATAGTAAGCCTTAGAAACTACACTGAAACCACATAAAAACACTCAAACAAACATTAAATTGAGAAATTTCGATCCTTGGGGTCCATACTCCCTGTGAATCAACAATTGGAATCTTATTCAAGTATACCACTAAATATAATCGCGAAATCAATCACATAATCCACCAAATTCCAATCCATGGGGGCCCATAACACATCAGGGTCTAAAATTTGGCATCTATCAAAAAGAAACATTACACAATCCAATAAAGTATCAAATAGAAGTTATTCTACCATGGAATCTATCACAAAAACATGCATATCTAGCTCAACATCTATCACAACAACATGAAATCAGTAATATACTGTAAATGGAAATGACAAAAATACATGACACGTGATCTCTAGCGAGTGCCTATATGATGGATGATATGGAATACCCTCATATAATCAGGTTGAAATAGAAATATAACCTCTATAATATCGATGATAATAGTAGAAATCTTGTGATCCACCCAATGGTGAAATCAAATCAACTATAATAGTTGTAAAACAGGAAAATTTCAATAATTGAGGCATATTGGATTTTATCTATACATGGATTAGCTACTCTTGAGTACAGCTTATTAACGACTATATATTCCATCCTATCCATGTTTATAGGCTCAAAACATTAAGTCAAATAAGGAAATAACCTACCCTTTGATACCACTTTGTAACATCCCGTTTCAGGGTGCTACCAAAGGTGCCACATACCCAGTTGGTCACATTTCCTCAAGGGCATTTTATCTAAATTCCATAGGCTACCAACTAGCAGTGAGGGCCTTTTGTGTGATAGTGGGGAAACTATTTCCTCATTGGTAGACTAACTCATCTGAATAACCAATATATACAACAGAGGAAGCAATCATATCATACAAATAGAAAACATTGAAAGATTGAAAGTAAATAAACAAATGGAGAACTTATATAAATCATGCATTTCATATATATCTAGGAAAGAAGTCAAACATGTCACAATGTAGAAAATAAAGTACAAAGAAAACAATTAAACTCCATCAGCATCACAACAGTCGTCTTGGTCCCATGCTCTCCCGCTCCACAACCATCAATTACCTAATGTAGAAGGGATCTTTCCCTTATCTATACCAGCGACAATATAACCTGTTTGGGCATAAAAGAAAGACCCAAATATTTTAGGAGATGTATCCCAGTTCGAATCCACCCAAAGATATGTGCCTCACTATCAGTGAGTATAAAGAGCAGGAAAAATGACTAATTATGTAATAAACAAGGAAGTAATCATATGTAAAAAGCCGTGTAGTTTCATCTTAAATAATTCACATTTATTAATTATTCAACCAAAAATTCACAACAACCCCTCTTCAAATGTTTTCATATACTAACCCCTCTAGTTTCAGAAGGGAAAAACTCTCTGAGGAAGCAGTCACCATCAATTCCCCCTATGGTCTTTTAACAATAACTAAATACTCTCTGAGGAATAACTCAACATCCATTCTCCCTTTGTCTCCAAATAGTATACTATAGACACTCTGAGGGAGCACTCATCGTCTATCCCCTTAGTGGTCTCACAATGTAAAAGTAAAACAGAATCTATTGGGAATCCCTAAACATCAATTTCCTTATATGGTCTAACTACACCAGGTTCTTAATGCCCTATGTAATACAACATGCACAAATGATATCCAATAACCAATGTAATCTCATCTACTACAAGGTATGCAGCAAAAATGCATATCACAACCATGTCATATAATATCAACTCCATCCCCACAACACTTGGCATGGAAATAAAACAGCCTAACTGGAAGTTCTATACCCATCATCCATATATCAAACAAACATTGAAAATCACCTCTATAAACAAGGTAAAAACCCTATTTCGTAATTAAAATACTTTCTCAATAAAACAAAACAATGAAGGTATCAAACATGGTTAAATCTTCAAAAAAAAACAAAATAACCTAAACTAGGGTATTCAACAATTTTTTCACATATAATCCAATGACCACTACTGAAAGGAACAATCCCCCTACCTCGATGTTGTATAATAAATATAGTTGAACCTCATCCTTGGAATTGACCTAGAACATAGTATATCTACAAAAACATCACAAAACGCTCAACCTTGAATATCTCACAAATGAAGATAAATGAAGAGGAGAGGCTATAAAAAAAGGAAGATATCACCGAGGGTATTCCAACTCATCCAACGATTTTTGATTCAGAGAACAGATGATATAATGGAAGCTCGTAGATGAATCGTCTCTCCCAGTCACTGTTGGACAAGACAGGGTTAGAAGAAGATAATTCTGAGAATTAGATGCAACCACAATCAATTTAAGGAAATAAATTAATATGTAAATGGCGCATTCTATTAATGAACACAAAATGTATTCACTTTATCTAATCCCCTATAATAGCGGTCTTCCAGATAACGCCACATGGCTATGTCTCGACAGTTAGAGAGTTAGTAAATGTATACTTGCGGAAACATGGTACATGATGTGTAATCTCAATTACATAAAGTGCACTCCTGAAATTTCAAAAAACTCCAATTTTCCATAAAAAATTTAGAAAAAAATTCATACCTAAGAAGAAGATCCATGTTCTTATAATGACCAGGTGTTCTTGAATGTTTCACCATGGTTGTTCCATTAATGTCTTGGGAGGAAAGGGAGAATTTGACTTTTTTTGTTGGACCTTTCAAGGTTTTCGAAGAGGTGGGGAATGTTTCTTCCTGGTTATTTCTCCACTACAGTTGATATTGATATATAACGAATTCCATGTTCCATAGATGAGAAAGTGTTTATCTGATCCATATCATGTTTTGAGCTGGAATGATTCGTTGGATGAACATGATTTATTTTTGACTGAATGGCTAGTCATAATAGTTGGTTATGAGACCAAGGAACATCATGGGAGGATGATACATTTGGGTCATGTGATATGGCATTATGGTTATGATAATAATAATATAATGGATTGCGGGGTACTGATGAAAGTGTTGTGGAATCATTTTTTTGGAATCGAATATTCTTCATAGGCTTTCTCAGGATAGAATGTTTTTATAGTGGGGAGGTTATAACATCCCATTAGAGATCTAATAGGTATGACATTATCATTATTCTATTTCTTCATTTTAATTGACCAGGTAGGGTTGAGAATGAATTAGGGGGATACCTATAATAGTGAAGTCAGAGATTTGTTGGACTCTCAACTTTAACAGTTACATTATACATGCAACATGAGGTTTAAACATTTGGTAACTGGGTTATATGTAGTGTAATAGTTTCTGGAGTCAGGTTGTGAAAGTGTTCACACTGTGATGTTTACCTGTCATGACTAGACATTACATGTATTGGGTTATTTAACAAATTGTTTTCAAATTAAAGAAACATGTTTATTTGGTGTTTACTAGATGTAACTTTTTTATGAAGAGAAATAGATTTACATGTCATGAAATATCCCAACTATGTTTTTTAAATAGGTAGTGTGGCTGAGATTAAATTTTCTCCTCCACTCCAATTGAAACTTATTCAATCTAAGGCCTTACCTAGGCATTCTTGAATACTTCCAACACTTTCGGATCCTCTTGTTCTGCATTCAAATTTTGTTTCTCTTACAACGTGATTTCTGAGTATGCATTCCATTTTGATCATATGCTTTATCTATCTCTCCACCTTTTGGATTTAAATATATCATCATCATATTGATGTATCTATTCTATGTGATGTTAGATCACATCTCTAGGTTGTGTTTTTTTTTCATCAAGACCCCTGTTCCCGTAGAAGGGTGTTGTTATGAGTGTTCTATTTTGGGAAAAGGTAAGTGATTCCATCCAGTTTATCCAAATAGATTAACATTGAAATTTCTTTATTAATTTCAATTTTTGATTGAAATTAAATTTTTAAAACGTGTTATCAATTTATTTTTGAAAATCTAATTCTTGTGAATTAGAATATTTTAAATGGTTTTAGCAGAATAATTGGGGAAAACACAAATTCCATTGAATTGAGGTGTGTTTATTGAAATATGTTGATTTAAAATGTTTAATTTAAAATGATGACTAGAAAAAAAATTTGAATTAAATGGTTGAGTTTAATTGTTAAAATGAATAATAAAATTGATGTAATTGGTCTTGAATTGATTTCATACATGATAAATTGGATTAAAATGTTTTGATTGAAACCTAATTGATTTTTATTTTTAAAGAGGTATCTTTTATAATAAAACACAATTTTTTAAATTGAAATTTGGAATTGAAATAGAAGAATGGAATTTACATGTTTTTAAGAAGACTTGAAATAAATTTACCATAATTTATTGTGTAAGAGAACATTTATTCTTTAGGTAATTGGTCGGTTATTTGGACACACTATATGCTATTTCAATATTCTAAAAAAAATATGGAGTGGATCACATCCGTGATGGGACTGTGATGAGTCACCTTTATCTAGTTTTAGGGAGTTTGTGTATACACATATTTATGAGATCACATAGAATGTGTAATGTCCTTTAGCGAAAATTACTTTCGTTCCTATTAAGAAGACGACAATGTTTCACGATTGTTATTTATATTTGAGATATCAATGTATGATAATGTTGTAAAACTTCTTTATGTGCGTTATGAATTTATATAAACTATTTTATATAAAAATATAATTTATTCCAATTTTTTAGAAATAATCCATCGCTTATAAATCCTTTTCGAAAAGTGTTTTCCATCATTTGAAATTTATATAATTATTTGTTTAAATATAGCTCAAAATGCAAACCACTTTATCTAAAATCGAATGAATTATTTTGGTTACCCTATATTTGGATACAGTTATCGAATCCTTAGTGAGACCACACTGGGATTTTTATCTCACATCATAATTGTGCCTTCTAGTGTTTTTAGATTACAGCCTTCCATGTTAGAGAAAGGGGGAATGTTCTCTTGGAGGTGGTTCCAGCTGTTTAACCATGTACATGGTGAGTTATTTAATTAGGGTCTTGGGTTGATTTCCTTATTTTGGTTAATTGATTGTAGAAAATTGGGATTCTTTATTCCCTATTTCATTATTTTACTTTACTACTAGTAGAGTTTATTTTGTTATGCAAAAAATCTTGTTTCTTTTTTTATGTTATATTTTCTATAAAATTTATTCCCACATGCATGTTATAGGATGCTAGGTGTTATTCACCAACCCCCAATCATTGTAAACTCCCTTTGGGCTATGTCAGGGCCATCATGGTTACCATGTTACCATGGAACGCGTGCTAGTTCATGACATCCATGCCACACCTCAACCTCCAAATTCCATTATATTTTATCTATTTATTTGTTTTTATATTTTTCATAATTTTTATGTTAAACATGTTATTTTTTTTGAATTTTTGGACTTTCATAATTATGTTCATTGTTGGAACACAGATAGTACTAATTACACAACTAACCATATAATGGTTTGAACATCTCAAAAAATTAATTCAATACGGTTAGTTCATGGTTTAATAAATAATGTGTCCAAACCATGTAAATTTATATGTGAGTCCAAAAAATAGAGCATGTTTGGAACATTGGTTGGAGAACCATGTGTCCAAACCATACACCTCACATAGATACCAAAATTTGTTAAATTTATATTATAGCCTTCACTGATTTAATCCTTTTAAACAGATCCCCTCCTCAATAACATGAAATAGACAAGGGGATCTATAAAAACACCACCCAATACTGTATCCATGTTTTCAATATTTTTTCTTCTATTTTTGATGGATTAAAAATCATTAGAGACACTTTTATCATTTCCTTCTATTATTTTCTTTGTTTTCTAAATAATTCCTCATGGTTATTAAAAAAAATAGGGTGTGGAATAAAAAAAATTTGTTATGATGAAGTCAGGTTCTGAAAATCATGTCATGGTTCTACCTATTACTATACCATCATCAACTATTTTAACGTAGGATGATCCATTCATAAATCTTTAAATATTAAAACATTGATTACTTGAGATATATAATAAGGGGTTTAATATTTTTTTGGCCATATTCATTTATGTATAAAATATTATTATATTATAGTATTGTCAATATAATACTCTATGAAAAGTGAATGAAGTTCTTTTTTATATTGAAGTTGATATCTACTTTTATAGGTTCTTGCACGTCTTGTGATCAATTATATTCCTGATTGGGTCATGGAATATATCTCGTAATCATAGATATTTATTTTTGTTCCTATGAATATGTAAGAGTCCGATTTGGAAGTATACAATGATATTTCATTGTTTTTTATAATTAAGAGGAATCAAGGCCTTATAGTTTCGTTATGATGGTGACATTTAATTATCCCTTGTCTATTTCTATTTCAACCATGACGTGTGTTAATTAAATAATGGATTTTTATTAGTATGCTAGGAAATGAGGTGAGGGTATTTTATATGATATTTTTGAGTTATGGGGTTGACTCAATATTATACTTTCCACTACCAATTTTATTGATCATGGTATTGATAAATATTAATTAAAGGGAACTAATATAAGTATCACCAAGAAAGAAATACCCTCCCAAGCCTCGGAATATGAGACGAAAATACATAAACTATGATACATGGTGGGCCACTATTTAGTTCTTCTTCACATGTATAGAAAAAGGTAATGAATAAAATATTGGATTCAAACAAGATTGGGAGTCACCATTAATCTTAGTACCACATCACTTGTATATGTATTGTATTCCTTTTCCAGTCATGTGAAATTGGATATGTTCTAATTCAATCATCATTTGTAAGGGTATTCCATATTATAACGAACATCGATTTATGGGGCCACTTCTATGATAATGTTATAAATTTAATTGAATTTAATTTATGGTTAAATGTGGTGTATAATTTTGGTTATTATTTTATTATTGGATTCATTTAATTCCTTTCTACTAGAATTTATTCTTTTTGTTTATGTCACCACTATTGGATCTTACTATCCTTCATTAGATGTATGTGTATATCAAAGTGGGTTATCATCCTTCATCATTCAATAAAATATTGTTTTTAAAAATTTCTCTTGGATTTGAAATTATATTTTTTTTGGGAGTTGAATTGTTCTAAATATTAATTTATGCATGATTGTGGGTTTTAACTGTAAAAATATGGCTTTCAAATAAAAATAAAATTTATATTTCTATATATGATTTATTTTCAAAATTACTAAATGTAAAATTCCTATGATATATTTTAAAAAACGGATTAAGGGATTTTATTGTTAAAGACATTGAAATGGGAATAGAGAGGATACAAACTAGGGTATGTTCCCGTGTTTAAAAATATTTAAGGTATGGTAAAACTCAAGGTGATTCGTATTAGGGACTATTTAATTTAGTATCCTCATGGAGAAGGTGTTGGTGTTGAATAGCGACCTTATGTCATAAATAGTTTCTCAGTTTGGTATCTATGATTCCTTTATATACATGTTTTTTATATCATCAACCCCCACTACTTAATATTGATCTCATATATTTGTTTTTATAAACCATTCCATAATGTTGTTATTTCACGGATGTTTATTTATTTCAATTCCTTTATATTATTTTCTTTTATTTTATTCAACATGTCTGTATGGTGTGGGAATACAAATTATAGAAGAAAATTTCAATTACTAGAAAACAATTCTATTTATTTATTTATTTACATAATTTGTGAGAAATAATTCCCATGATATTACATCATAATGTTTAGTTATTTTCACTAGCTTTGTTTGATTAGGATGAAACCTTATATGATGTCACATGACATCTTACGTTCCTGGTTAAAGGGGTTCCAAGGATTATTTGTGAAAAATGGTATCATAATTTTGGTTCATTGTTGGTATAGGTTCTTGAAACTTCCATTTTATATTATGGGTGTAATTGTAGATCCAATTTTGGATAATAATTAATCAATAGGTAGTTTTGGGAATATTCTAGAAAATTATTCCTTTTCCCCATATTAGAGTTATCATAGTTTGTTCGGATGAATTAAGAACATGGGATCCAATTTATATTTATTCCAATATGTTTTGTTTCTAAATTGAGTACATTTAGACATTATTGGCATCGTGTTGGTTTTTTATGATAATTTTCATGTTTTTTTGAATATGGGAGAATAAAGAGAGGAACACAGCTATCTTGGATGATCTTGTAAATAGGATAGTTCCCATTAAATTTAGAGCTACCCCAACCATAGTATCATAGGTTTGGTTATTTTCGTTATTTAATTGGAATAAATACATTGGGTCGAATCCCAAAGGAATAATCAGATTGGAAGTTTTGTAAAATAAGAAAAATATATGAAACACATTTTACATTTTGAAAAGAAATAAAATTAATACAAAAGTGTAGTAAATAAAATTCATCTTTGAAAGAACCTTGAAATATCTCTTCCACATATCCCCGGGAAATTATATAAAATAACAATTAGATTAGGTAATGAGTAACTGTTATGTACATTAGACGCAGTCTTGTATCAATAATGAATAAAAAATATGGAAGGATAAATAACTATTTTTTTCATTTATATAACTTGACAACATGTAAAGAGAAGATATTATCCACATCGAACGATAAACAACTACGAAACATTCAATTTTGTAAATAATCATAGAATAAAATGCATCCATAGTTAATATCATTGTGAGAATCACATGGGAAATAAAAAACTAAATTATTATCAAATGGAATTCAAAATTATTTTATTTCATGATCTTAGGAATCATGATAACTAATATATAATGACCTTTCACACAAATTTTTAAATACTATATTTAGAACCACATTTAATTTGGCCAATTTAGGTTTTCACTAGAATGTTATCACTGCTTCAAGGGGATATATTATTCTAGAAGCCATCAATCACTATTGGTAAAAATCATTCCTATTATATCAAAAATTGTTATAATTTATGAATCAAAATCCCTTATCATATAATATGTGTATTGAGTAAATGATACTTATTTATCAATATTTACTTAGTCAATAAAATAGCAGTCATTGAAAAAACCATATGTGAAAAATAGTATATGTTTTATAAAATAATCTTATATATCAATAATGAATATTTATATTTATGAGAGTTTTTATTTACAACGATAATTTATTAATGAACATGATTGTCTCAAGAGAACGTTAAAAATCAAAAGAGAAAGTGATATTGTAAATCAACTTGGTAGTGTTCAAATCTAATCCACATGAATAAAACGATTCAATTTGAAATTAAAAATGCTTTAATTATTAACTAATAATGATATTACATATCATAGTGGAGAAATATACACCATATAGAAGAGTGTTTGTGTGTATTTATAAAGTAAGTCTCAATGGAATGTAAATAGAGATAAAATATCATACCTCAAACATTCCTTTAGTAAAACATACATTAACATCCATTATATTGGTTTTATGAATGTTATTAATATATATCCTAACGATACTCATATTTACATTATCATATTTGATCCCCTTGCCGCATTTTCCTCCCTTTTGATAAAAACATTTCATTATTTTCAATGTTTTGGTTGTTAATTGCCTTATTTTCACATTCGTAGTTTGTTACTAATGTTCTGGTTCTTGTGTATATCGTAATGTTATATCATCACCAAAAAATAGTCACATTATATATATCATATCAATATGTAATTATTACTTTTAAAACCTAGAATTAAATAGTTATGAGAAATGTGGTATGTTACGATAATGAAGACGTTGGGCGGTGCATACACATTTGTACAAATCCAATTTTCCAATGATCATTTTGGGAATAAAGTAACATATTATATATCTAGAATGATAAAAGTATCATAAATTAAATATTAATAATATTAAAATTTAAAATATATATATATATATATATAAATTTATCATCCATGTGTTCTGGTGATGAAAATAGACTCACATAGCTTTATGAATGTGGTCTCCCAAAATTTCATGAACGATATTATCACATTTATGTGAGTGAAAAGATAAGAAATAAAATGATATATTGTACATAAAAATTAAAAACATTCATTAATATTATAGTTATTTAATTGAAATAATATATCTTTATTAAAATTATCTTTACCACATTCAATATAAAGCAATAGAGAATGAAAAATCACATCGCTTCGTGACGTAGTAGTTCTCCACACACATTATGGACATTATCAAATCTCTTATAAAATGGAATTTAAAAAAGTATATATGATATATCAACTACAAAGTAACAATTAGGTTAAAAATTTCAAATATATAATTTATATCGATTATCATTCCCATCATTCACCAGATGAATTTAAAAAATGAATGAGATTGGTTCATGAGGCGATAATCAGTTGTACACATAATTGATGATTTCATAACACATTTGAGGAATTTGGAGATGGATTCATGTCATCAAATTATTTTTAGAATAAAACCTAGAATATATAAGATATTGAGGTTATTATATAATCATGGTTTATTTACAATTTAAGTAGGTGGAGAATTAAATAAAATAAAGAGGCTTGTTGAAGACCATTACATTTTCTTATTGTGTATTCCATAGTATTACACCAAATTCCATCTTATTTTGGCATAATTCCAAAAATAAGGAATCATGGTAGTGGGTAGTGATGTTTAGATGTTATTTGAAAAGATATTAGATAAACCAAAGTGGTTTTATTGTTTGAATATTTTTAGATCGTCGGCGGCTTTTTATAAGTGAGGTTAGTGGCACACTAGTATTTTTTTGAAATGATTCATTCAAAACAAGTTTTTTATCATGAAAAAAGACTCCAATATGGTCTAATGTTAAATATATAAGAGATAATTATGAATTATTTCTAGAAAATGGGTGTTGTAAATGCATGTAGATCATTTTAAACCCTAATAATTATTATTCAACCCCCTAGTAAATCCATTTTTACCTTAATCACTGTAAATAATTTTCATTATTTTCACTATTAATTTTTGTAATAGAATAATTTTACATTATGAGAAATTATATATTTCTCCAGTTCCAAATATGGAATCTATTTTAAGAAATTATATTAAAATATTTTTAAAATATTTATTTAACAGTAAACCCATAGTTCTGATGAGAATGTGGTGTTTTAAGAGAAAATATTATATAGGTTACAATGTTTTTATATAAAAATTCTATATGAAAATGATTCAAATGAAATAAATTTTATTAATTAATATAAAATTGAACTAATTTCAATGTTACCTAAAAAAAATTAAAATAACATTATTCATAATTTAAATGATAAGGATGTTTTCAACTAAAATTTAGTATTTTTTACTACTCATCAAAATAGAATTTTTTTTTGATATGTCACAATAATTTACCCTAAGATAAATTTGGTATTCTGATTTAGGAAATTAGTTTTATTTTATAAAATATATTTTCTCAATGGCATAGAAATTAATTTCATTTTATTTTTACCAATCATGACTAAAACTTCATTTAGAATTTTTTTTACTTTTTTATAAAACATTTTTTTTATTTTAATTGATCCTTATTTTTTATTATCAAAATATAGCTCTAATTTAAATAATTTTGTTTGTATTTTTCATTCAAAAAGATAAAATGGGTAGTTTTATTCCATTTTATTCATATTTTTTATGGAGTACTAGATATCACATATGATGTTCATGTTTAAAAATCTCAGGGTGTTTCACATAATGTTTTTTAGGCTCCCAAAGACTGTCATATAGTTGTTGTATGGACTAAAATCCATGTACAAAAAAGTGCAACCAGTATCACATCTATAATTATTTTTTTGGTATTCTATTCATTTTATTCTACCTTTATGATTACTTCTAACATGGGATGAGTTTAAATATGTTTTATTATAATTAAATGTTATTTGGATCAATTTTTTTAATGAAATGTGTTAAAAACATTTTTCCCCAAGATTGAGTCCATGTCCAAAATGTAATAAACGATTTTTTCTTAATTAATTTAAAACGTGTTATATGATTAAGATTTCAAAATATTTTCAATAGTAAAATATTGAATAATATAATTATTTTTTTAATACTTTTAAAATTAATAAAAAGTTTATCTATGATAAATTGGTAAGAACATGTTCTTTTGATTTTCCAAATTATTATATGAAGAAAATTGTGGTTTTTTTTATTATTTCAAAAAACATATTTGTTGGAAATTAATTTGTATTACATTGAATTTCATTTAGGAAAATTATTTTAACTCTAAAAGTTGGTTGATTTGTGTTTTTTGGGAGAAAATATTGTTTTAAATTATGAGAATTTATGTTTTAAATTTAGAAATTGATTTTACCAAGTGAATTGAAATTTATTTTAAATGGTTGGTAGTGAAAAATATTTTTAAGATGATCCAAGGGATTGAAAATTATGTTTTTGTGGAAATAAATTGTGTTTTGAAGAATTATAAAAAAATTATTTTATTTTGTACAAAAACTTATCAATGAATTTTATTCATTCAAATTTTGGGTTTTTATTTTTTAAAAAATTAATCTATTTTAGGATGTTTAGATCTTTATATATTGATGATTTGCTTTTTAATTAGATCATTATATCATATGTCTCCCAAAAATATCAGGGTAGATTGTGGGAGATCATATCTTTAGATTTATTGATTATTGTTTCTGATAGTTTGGGATCTATGATCTATTTGATTGACAACCACTTATAGATTATAGGTGGTGTTTTAAAGACTTTATATTAGTATTTGATTCACACCATTAAATTATAATTAATTATCTTTTTTCCAGTTCTGGTATTTCATTTCATCAATTCCATCGGTAGTGACTCCATGAATGTTCTATATTTTCAAGAGGACTTCATTCAGTTTAGGTGTATTCAAATCTAGTTGATATATATCAATATATGTGATCAATAGGTATATTTATAGAGTTTTATTTATTGGGTAAATCCCTATATTATTTGAGATTCTATATCTTTCATTCTTGGTGAAGCACCTCAATCCAATCGGTGGGGTGAGACAACAATATATGATCCAGTGTGATTGGATAATGTTTGATAATTTTATGAGGAATTATAATATCCATACATTCATTTTATCAATCATCATAGAAGATTTCATGGTTTATTTGAATTTCATGTTTTTTAGAATTTCATACTTTGGGTTAGTTCGTAGAATAATAGAGGCTATTGGGAGGCGGTCCCCTCTTAAATTTTTTCATTTTCCTCATATATGAATAATATTTTTCATAATTTTATACTTTTATTTTCTTAGAGACATAAATCATTAATTATAAATCATATGTATTTTCTCTTTAATTGAATGTTTTAGTGAGTTTCTCTAATTTGGATTATCATTGTATTTGTGGTATTTCCAATAGAGTATTATCAAGTTACATTGGCCCTTAGTTTTAGTGAAATCCTGTGTATGGGGACAAAATCCATCAGTAAATGATATCCATATTATTTCCCCTTTTCAAATTCATGTTATTTTTGGGTTCTATAATACAATATTGGATTTATATAAAATATAGTTGTGGGGGTGTGTTCTGATTAATCGTGTAATGATTCTCTTCTAATAATGAAATGATACTTGTGGATTCACATTGATTTGGAGACATATCGTGTTAGGATGGTGTTATTTTGATAAATTATTGTTCCATTATAATGCTTATAAGATTTTTAATATTCATTTTCGGTCATTGGATGTTTCATTAGTTTGCATTAATTTCAGGTTCTGGTTATGGTTTTACCACTTCTTCAGTTTTGAGATGGGTTGACCTTGTCCTATTATAATTTGGTAAAATTTTAGGGGCAGAATGTTTTATAGTGGGGATAGTTTTCACAAATACACCTTCAATTTCCTTGTTATTATATATATTAAATATTTTATTGAATTTTATTTTAGTTTCAGGTTGAACCTGGTTGATTGTTTTAAAATGTTTTAGTTTCAATGAATGACGATTAGTTTGTATTACCCATATTTCTATCCTTGAGAAGGATTTCAATAATTAATATAGTATTTTTGTATTATTTGATCATGGTATTAGAAACATAGTTGGAAGACCATTATTTTCTCAAAGGAATCCCAATGAAGGTTTCAAGGTTGGTTTATAGTTTGGTAAACTATAAGGCCAAACAGATCACATCCGAATGTATTTATAATTTTTGAATTTCCTATTCTACCACTCCCAATTTTTAAACATCTGGAGATCCTATCCCCTCTCACTATCATCCATAAATAATGGTATCCCTATTGGTTTCTCCTCATTCTTTCATTTTTTATGTATTTATTCAATGTTTTTTGGAAAATTTCATAAGGTTTGAGGTTTTTTACTCCTATATTTCCCTTATCTTCTACATTTTAACATTCAATTCCCTTAGTTATTTTTTATGAACTCTTTAGAGGGTATTTTACCAAAGAAATTTATTTTAACTGTTTTAGATTGTTCAAATAATTCTTTAGGTCCCCTTTATTGAATAATCATAGCTTGCATCCCATCCATATCCATTTCAAGGAAGATGACTACAAGTGTAATAAATTAATAATGTAATCCATATTATATATTTATTTATAACAATATATTTAATATTTTATGTCCATTAATATATATTTTAAATATGTTAGTTTAAAATTCGATGGTCTATATGGGTATCATTTAAAATAAAAAGGATATCCTTTTTAATTAGAGGTTAGAATAAGTTTTTAAAAGTGTATGTGTGTTTATTCTGTTTGATAAAATTCCCATGTGGCTCATAGAAAAATTATACTGGCCCATTATTAGTATTTTGGATTCTAGACATGTAAGAAAGGAATGTATAGAAAATTTTAACAGAATTTCATTCTTTGGATATTAAAGAGATACTGAGGGCTAGATGTCACATTACTAAAGTTACAAGTGATTATCCATTCGATTTGGATATTTTAATGATGAAAGGAGGTTATTAACGAAGATATTAAATTTCCATTATTATAAATTTTTTGATGATTATTTTTTATAATATTATTGATTTATAAGGCTATATTGGTAATATACAATCACTTAATGTTTTGATCATGGGGACTTGAGGACATTTTTAATGGTTTCTAGGACAAGTACATATTGGAAGGACATTCCTGATCAAGACATGGAATATGATACCACACTAAATAAAATATGATACATATATAATAACCAATAATTGTTATCCCATATCAATATTTAAATAAAATTCTCCATATAGTATCCTTATAATTGTTTTGGAGACACCATTCAGGGTATCATTATGCCACTAGGATACGACATGAACTACTTAGTGGAAAACAATGGTGTTGGATATGGTTTTATTTGATCATTAAATGTATGAAGATATAAGGCAAAGGATTCTTTAGTTTCCTATTATAACTCTCATGATAATGTTTATCATATTTTTTCCTTTTATTAATGCTTTACAATGTGGTTTACTTTTCTTCAATTTTGTTATTGTTGGTTTTTTTTACTTCTTTTCTATGACCATTTATTTATTCTTATGATTCTTCTATTTCTTTTTAAATTATATATTCAAATTTATGTGTATTTAAAATTTAGTTACCATTATTCAGTTTCAAAAAATTGGTTAATCCAAAAGAACATTGGATTTTGAATGGTTTCAATTCAGTGGGGGGTGGGGGTTTCAATCTCATAAAAATATTATTAATCCTGATTTTAAATTTTTACAAAGAATATATTTATTTTTAGTGAAATGAACATAATTTTATCATTATGTTGTTTCCTTATATCTAATTGAAAAGATAAATTTTTGGTTATAGATTTAATCTACCACGGAAAATGTTATTTTTAATGATTATGCATGGGGAGTGGGTATGTAATATTTTTTTGGCTTTTGTTTATAAAAATAATAATTTGTCTGTTGGTTCATACACTAGGGTTGATCATTTTTTGGAAACATTGATTTCAGATCCTCATGGAGAAGAAATTATTTAGAGTGTTATATTATGGCCTTTGCTCACATATATTTTCTCAATACAGTGTCGATTGTTGCTTTTATTTATTATTTTTCATATCAATCAGTTCAACCTTGCTTATTTCCAAGGGATATTTAATAATTGTGTTGTCTATAATTCCTACTATTTTAAATGATATGATGTTTATTTTATATTATGACATGTTTTTAATGTATTTTATTTAATTATACTTTTCTATTTATCTTGGTCATCAAAATTATAAAATGGAAATTCAATATTCAAGGATGCTTTTGATGTTATTTTAGTTATATATTTTGGGAAAAATAAATAGGTTGGTATTAAATATCATAACATTTTAATTTTTACTATCATGGGGTGATTAGGTAGGTACCTCATGTGATGTGGTAGTTCAGATTGAGTTCCCACATTCGGGGCATCCACGATTGGTTCATAACAATTTCTGTAAGATATTTTAAAATGAAAAACACAGTGAATGAAATTATCTATAACAATGAGATATCAGTGGGTGTGTATAATGTTTAATATAATTTCATCAAGTACTTTTAATGAATATACCTCCACTATTAATGATAAACTTATACATCGCATCCATTTAGTGAGTCAGGATGCATATTCCATAGGCAATGAATCCGATTTGAAATTTCTCTCACTACCTACTTATTTATGATGGGAACTATCCTAATAATATCACATATGTCTCTTGGATTTTTGAGTATATAAATCTTTATCTGAATCCATCATATAGTGATTGAACCATGGTGATCTACATTGGTAATAGATGGTGTGTTTTTTATTCTATCAATTAATTCTTGGATAATAAAAAAGTTTGAACCATAAAGGTGATTATTGGTCGATGATCGGAACCTAAAATAAATTATTGAATGCAACTTTTTCCTAGGGTCTTCTAAAAATTTTGGTTTAAATGTGTGGATGATGTGATATATGGATTATTCATTTAATTAATATGTTTTACAAAATTCATTCATAGGAAGATACATATATTTTTGGATGTAAATGTATTAGAGTTAGGAATGTTTTATAGTTTCCGGAATGTAAGGTCCTTTCATGGAAGTTTATATTCATGAACAAAGATCATATATGGAGTTTGGTATGAAAAACTTATAAAAATGTTCTTTTAGGAAACAGAGTTCCATGAGACAATGTATTTTGTCTATAAACAGTTTGGTGATTATCATTTAAAGCATCAATGATCTGTAAGGGGAATAATCTCTTTTTATTCATGTAAAACATTATGAATTTTTTATTACAAGAAAAAGTAAATTTATTCACACTCATTATTCATGATAAATATTTTTTGGAAGCTTCTTCAATCATTTTTATTTCATAAATTGGAGTTTTGTGAATGTTATATGTTTCACAAACATTGTATGTTTTAAAAGAAGTAATTTTTTAAATATTATTAATGAAAATATAGTTGTACTTGGGAATAGATTTTTGAATAAATTGAAGCATTATATTTCTAATTTATGATGAAAAAATAAACTTTATGTACTTAAATTTAGTGGAGACATTGATTTCAATAAACTAAGGGAGATTATAACAAATGTAGTTAGTGACATGGAGTCAATGAAATTGATATAAAGGAGGTACTGTGTCTTCCAAAAAATTCTTGTAAAAGAAGTGTTATTATCATGGAGTGACCATAATTGAACATTTTTCAATCAATAAAACTAGAAATGATTAGTTTATATTTGTATAATTAACACATTATTGTCATAATCTCCATGGAAATTACATTAGTGATTAGGTATGATATATTATTGGCCTATTTATCTATATTAATATTTTTATTTCTGGTGATTGAAAAATTCATTCAGAAAAGCTTAATAAGATATTAACTATTAGGGGAAAAGATCTATTTAATTGAAAGAAAAAATTATCACTATGATTCAACAAACAAATATAAAAAACCCTGAGATATAAAATATATCTAAACCCAACACAATATATACAGTAACCTTTTATTATTATGGTATTATAAATAATTGTAACCGAAAGAAAATTACAAGAACATATACCTATTCTAATTAGTTCCACCGATATATTATTTTCTTCTAATGGATAATCTAGGAGTACCTAGATTTGGAATGACATACCAAATATAATGATCGAGGATATGAAATGATTCTATTTAGAAGGAATATCACACATAGTATTCAAGGGGTTTTCATTTAATGACTCCCCTATTTAATATAAATCACATTAGTATTAAAAAATAACTATTTCATTACATGAATGTATTATTATGTATTTTTTATAAAATTATGTATTCATGATTCAAGTGATTTATTTGTACAATCCATTCTATATACACAATATTAATATGTTCAACACATATTAATTTATAACTCTTTACAGAACATATAGTTTTTGATAATCACCAAACAAAAGATAAACATATTCACCAATATCATAATTCTTACGATGAACAAGGTAAATGATTTTTTTGAGTAATAGTTAGAATTACATGAAATTGATAATCTTCATTCGAGTAATATAAGAGCCATATATAGACATTATCCAACATTGTGTAATTATTCATAAAACTCCAATCTAGTGTATTGTTTGACCCCAATCCCCTCTAGAATGATATACAATACACACAAGATATTAAAATTCATAAAAACAATAGATCCTAATTTAAACCTCATATATTGAACAACTAAATTTATTCAAATGACTTTAATTTTAATCCATGGTCTTATTAGAAGAAAAATAAATCATATGTGGTCCTAACTTTCATGAAATGCATGTCACCCCAATGTAAATGAATTAATTTAACACATATGTCAGAACATACAAAAATAATATTTCACAATAATTTCATAAACATTAATCTATAAAAGGAATAAAGAGAATAAATAGAAAATTTATCTATTTTCAAAACCTGATTTATTAATTTAGACATTTCAAATTTAATTATCTCATGAAAATTTTTAATTTACAATGACCAACACATAACATTAAAAAAAATTATAAATCATTAGAATTTTATGATTTTTTTTAATTTATACAATTTGTGATGAATGTTATTTTTTATTGATAACAATATTTTCAATCATAAGTAAAGATTCAATCATCAATTTATGTTACATTTCATTAATTTAGAAAAGGAAAAAAAATACATATTAGGAAACCCATACATAATAGACATGGAAGAAACACTTTCCAAATATTTTTTAATTTATTACAAAATAGAAAATATTATTTATATGGAATCACAAGAATAAGAGTATCTCTCAAATAAATGAAGGGATATATAAATTATTTAACCCATTTTTTATAATTTTTATCATGAACCATAAAAAAACATATATATTGGTAATTTATTATGTAAGGCCAAATATTCATTAACTATATACACTATATAATAAATATTACTCCTCTATATGTTTTTACATAACTCTGGTTTTAGTCATAGAGTATTCCATTTAATATTGTATCTTAACACATAGTAATAAATAATGAGTTTCTAATTTTTCTAACCTTATGGTACACACAAGTTTTTCGATGCATTGGAAACAAATATTCACAATATCCATGATTTTATATCTAATAAATAAAACATATGACATTTATAATTGTCATATTTTAGATTATTATATGTATTTAATAAGGTTATGACAGACCTCTTCTTTAAAAATCAATAAATATGTTTTTTGATTCATTGATGTTTATGGATCTGATACCAAAGATGATCAGGAACACATTACCTCTTATGAACATATCCAATATCAAATTGATATGAAACTATTATATCAATCAACTAAACCTTTTTCATTTTTAGACACCACTAATGGGTTTTTTTGGATCAACTCATTATAATTACTAAAAACGAATGTTATAAAATGGAATTATTTTCCAACAAAAATATTCATTGTTAATGAAAACCTAAATAAACTAGTATACATTTATCATATTGTGATCAGTCTTTATTGAAAATGATACATTTTTCTAGATTGAGATAATAAATAAATAACCACATGACTATTGTCTCATCAAGGATAAAATCAAAAACATGGATTCTCTTTCAAAATGGATAGATCTCAAACCAAAAATGTGTGTGGCCATATTCTATGTGAAGATGAATGTAAAATAGGTAGAGATAAATAAAATTGAAATTGACGTGATAGTATCATATGTCTCCAATAGGGGGATCATATACCTTTATATATGATCCCATAATTCAATTAGGGGATACATTCATGGGAATCCATTAAATAGAAGAATTAATACATTACAGAAAACAAATTCATTCTAAAATATCATAATCATTTTAACATTTCAAATTATTATGTATATCCATCATGAAATCAACCTTTTTTATAACACAAGTAAACCAATTCGAAGATATAGAAAATATATTTAATCGAAATCCTAATCCCATATCTAAATAAAATGGGGGATTTAAATTCCATAAACACTGCCAGTATATAATTTTGTAAAATAACAATGACATTCATTACATATTATATAGAAACCCATGCAATGTATACAAATATATTATGTAATTTTAGATTAATATTTAATACATGTCACACTAATACTTCCTGAGAAATGTAAAGGTATAGTGTCCTTGGAAACTTTTACTAAAAAAATGATACATAAAGGATCGATTCCATTAAAAATTAAGATCCTCATAACTATAACCCTTCATAGACATATCATAATTAAAACATTTCATCATAACCAGGGGAAGTGAAACATGGGAATGGATGAGAACAGATTCTCAGTAAGGGTAAACATATGTGATTACATCAATGATAATAAGTGAGAATAAGATATGTATAAGGGTATAAAATCATGATAAAGTCATAAAATAATATTTCCTAACCAGTCAAATATATATAATCATGAATCATGATCTATGGTTTGGTCAGTCAAATGATATAAGAAATAAGAGTGAGGATTCATGAACAATCAATCATGAGCCTTGAAAATTTATCATAACTATAATAAATATGTTTTTTGAATTCAAATACAAATAGGAAATCATTTCATTAGACAAGAATCAATTCCAACAAAATTTTATTGGATCGGGTTCACTCACATTCTATCATTTCCTTATTGATGGTTCACTCCCAACACTATTTTATTTGACAATGTCCCTTACAAAATCATGTTAACTCCTCCTTATAGTCTTTATTATATCATGGGATATCTTTTTTTACCTATTTCAATGGAGTCAAATATAATTTCATGAACACATGTCACGTAAAGAAAACCATACATATGTGTGCCAAGAGATCCTAAATCATCAACGAGATCAAAAAATCCTAACACATTGAAGGATATGTTTTTCGTAAATATTTTTGTTATTATAAAAAAAATCTACAAAAAGAGTTTTGTCGTTAACATTGTATCACATCCTCAATAAATTGTATAAAACATTAACAAATTTTTTATAGTTTAAAATAACATTAAGTGATCATTAGAAATCTTGTTGTGGAAAATTGCCTTTATATTTGTAATAAAATATGTAGAATAAAAAGAATCCAAAATAATTTGGAAAATATGTCAATTTAAAATGAATTTAAAATCATATATATGAATTAGTAAATAAAATACTATAAATGATTGTGTAAAAATTCACTCATGAGGTGAATGTTAAAACAAAAATTTTGTACACATTATAGTTAAAAAGACAAGAGCATGATGTTCAAAAATGACAAGAATATTCCATTAAATAATATTTATGAATAAATTAAATAGTTTAAAAATAATTTTAAAAATATTTGATGAATAGTAAAAAATATTATTGAAAACATCATATAGAAAATATAGAATATAAGAATATATTTCTGATCGAAGATAAAAACAAGGTGGATTTTGAAAAAACAAATTGGTCAATTGAGTACATAAATAAGGAAAAATTAAGGTAAAAAAAATTAAATCTCCATGAATAACCACTAGATAATAAAATATATAAATCATGGGTGAGATAGATCTACTAATTTCAACGTTATAAAATTTTATCATAAACGTTGCTGGTTAAAATGAGATTACAACATAAAACCATTACGTAAACTCTATGTTGATTAGTAATAGATTTAACATCATGTAAAATAAATTTAAATTTATTATAATTATATAACAAAAAAATAATAAAACATATAATACCATTCCCATTTTATATATAACACCGTACCCACTTATGATCAACATTCATTCATTATCATCATCATTTCTGATGTTATCTTCTTCATTTTCATTTTATTTTAGTTTGGATGTTTTATCCTTTGCACTTTTCTCATGTATCATTCATAGAAAAATTAATTTTATTATATAAATATTATATATATTCATTAATTAATTTTTTTTACGTAGTCATATATATTTGGGATGAAAAATGAATTATATCATAATGTAGAGATGATTGTCTACACGTAAGAATGAGTTTTGTTTTACTTTTTTCAATGGATGTAAATGAAGGAAGGTAAATATTAACTCATATTTTAAAAAATAAATATATAAAATATTTATCATATATAAACCATAAATATATAATAATATTAATGAACCATGAATGATGGTGGTGGAAAATGATTAGTATCATTGAATGGAGGTTGTTGTCCACGAATAAGAACAGGTGAAACATTCATCTCATATTTAATTGACAAAGGTGTTAAATGGATTGGAAATAATCATATAAAATAACATAATTTTTATTAAACTATATTAATCATTTTTTAAATTAAAATTTTTATAGTATGTACAAGATAAAATAAATTTCATGGAGCTCGGTTAAGTTCAGTACCTCTTCTATGAGAGACCTTTTTTGGTTTTCTCTAAAATCATTTAGAGAGTTCTATTAGGATTTGAAAATAAGATCTAGGTTTAATGGATGGAATATAAGGAGTATTTTTATGAAGTCTTCGTATAGGTATAGGGATCAAATTGTCTGAATAATAGAGGATGAAAGGTTTTGGTTTATAAATGCGGTGAGGGACACTTGTGGGATTTCATAGAAGATTTCAATGATTTAAGATCAAATTCAACGAATAGTTACTCTAAAATGGACTTTGAATCATTTAAGTGTTTTATAAGGATTATTTATATTAAAAAATAATATTTATATTTTTTTATAATGTGACACTTTTCTCATGGTCTTACCCTCAGTAAACCCATTTTAACCGTAAATATGGCAACAAAATTTTATCATTTTTACTATTCACTTTGATAAAAATATAGGATAATACTATTATATTATATGAAATATGTTTAGTAAAGATATTGGATTAATTTTACCATATTGAAATTATATAAATTGATGAATTTAATTTTAATTTTTTTGTGCAGACCACAACAAAAAAGCCATTTTTAAAAAATGGATTGTCAAGTGTAAAACTTAATAATCAACCTTTAATTTACTTATTACAAACTTAAAAATATATTTAAAATATAATATTGAATAATTTTTTTTTAAATTTCTTTAAATCATAAATCAATAGACATTATATTAATTTGTAATGATAAAAATACATGGTGTATATAAATATTCTTTTTCCAGAAAGATGTGTTGTTATGCCCAAAAAATAACTTATAAAAAACTAAAGTATAATGATAATTAATATTTAAAAATTTATAATAATTATAATTTAATTTTATTTAAAATAAGTTAAGATAAAATTCAAAATATTATGGGACATTTACAATGATATAAATTACATGTTTTTTTCTTCTGAAAATCAGTATTTGTCATAATTCATTGAAAAAT
Source organism: Viscum album (assembly GCA_963277665.1). Classification (NCBI taxonomy): domain Eukaryota; kingdom Viridiplantae; phylum Streptophyta; class Magnoliopsida; order Santalales; family Viscaceae; genus Viscum; species Viscum album. The sequence continues at coordinate 1,222,719,185 of OY728127.1, read as the reverse complement.
AATCCTTTTATGTAAAATCCAAACAATTCACTAAATGATAATATTGAAATGATAAATATAAAATTAATATTAATTTCAAAAATTATATTTTAGTAGTATTATAAGTTAATTTTAAATTTCATGTAAAAAATGCTATACAATTTTGTTTTGACGAAAAACATTTATGGTAAAATGTATTTACTAAAAATTTGAGTACATACTTATTATGTATTAATAAATAATTTTGTAGCATCGCAAGTCTTTATTAAATAAAAATTTCTCATGCATATTTATATTTATGAAAAATATATTAATTTTAAATTATATAGGATACTTTTTTTGATAGCATACTAGACAAATAACAATGGGTTTCTCTGAAATCTAACGTTGCACAAAACTTTGAGTTATACTGAAAAATAATATAATAATATTATTGTTATTTTAAATGGTAGTTAACACCAAGGAATTATGTTGGATGGAATTAAATAAACAAACTACAATATGATTTAGATCTTTTTTAAAATGTTATTACATTTAATCAATATATTTTAGTGGCTTAAAATTATAATGAATACATTTTTAAGCATTAAATGCTCTAATATTTTTAAGAGGTCATTTTACCTCCTTTTGATTGTGATCCCTTTTTAAATTTTATATTTATCACTTTTATATGTCATATTTTACAAAAATAAATTTATTTTTTATTATCGAGAAATCAAAATTTACTTTGCCTAAATTTATGTAATTTTATAATAAAGATCATTTTTTAATGAATAGAGAAAAGTACTACATTTTAATTCATAACTTCTGTTTCATATAATTAATGTATATAGATAGATTTTCATTTTAATTGTTTTTATATTTTAATTGTATTATATTTTTATCATTTAACCCAATGTTGTTCATTGGATGTAAAATAACATATAAATTGAACAAAAAAACATGTCAATCTTTTGAAAGTTTTAACGTCTCAAAACCCATATTTTTGGTTTTCACAATGGGAATTAATTTTAAATTAATTTATACATAGTCTTCATTTTTAATATGAAAATATAAATTCCATATTTATAATATGAATTAAAAAATTGTTGAAATGGGTTCTTTTATTTTTGGACATTATAAATGTTAATTTAAGTAATTATTTATATTTACCATGGATAAAGGGTAAATCGTGTAAATAGGGTAGAAATTAAAATTATAATAATATAAAACTAAACTAAAACGTATCATATTCCTATTATATGAGTTATTACTGACAATGAGAATCCTTAGTCTTAGCATTTAGCATTTGGGAGACACTTTGGGGTGATAATGACATGTTGTAATAATTAATTTAACTTAAATAGAAAAAAACATAACCATGTATAATTTTAATAAAAAAATTATAGGGGGTTTTATAAGTTATATATTAAACTATAAATATTTATTAGAACGAAGAAAATAGTTTTTAGATCATGATGTTTTATTTATCATTTTTGTACATTAAATGAAAAAAGTTAATTATGATACAAGGATGGTGAATGAGATGCTTCATTAAAAAAGGATTCAAATAAACAATATAATAAGAATCTAAATAAAAATTATTTGACATAGTTAATGTCATCCAATAATTATATAGGTTAATTTCACATTTTTGGATTGATTCAATGATTTTTTCAAATGAGTAATGTTGTTATGACTTTGTTAAAAACTAATATATGAATAGTGTCCAAAATTGTCATAATTCCAACCTTAAAATATAAAATAGATTATTAAATGAAATTAAAGTACAAAAAATATATGATTCATTCAAATGGTTAAGATAATTCCAAATACATCATAAATGAATTTTTTGTGTGTCTTTTGACATGATATGGTAATTACATTAACCAACAATGTGTAAATATCATGATGTCACTTTATGAAAAAAGGGTAAAATAAGTGTTAAATGAAAATGATAAGGATAAAAATAATATTGAAAACATGTATTAAATTATTTGATGATTTTTATTCTTACCAATATCATCTTATTCTCTAATTAAATTAGTTTTTGATCAATTTTAATCGTACTTGAATTTATAATAAATTAATGATTCAAGACTTTCCTAATGTTCCCCTCCTCCATTTTATAAAAGACACCATCTCTACCCTTGTGCTGAGACATATCAATCACCATGTCTTGTAGAAACTCTACTTAAATAATCTCCCAAAATCCCTCCCTTCCTCATAAAATCCTTGCATTAGGTGTAAGTCATTTCAAGAAATCCTTTTGTCTCAAATAAAAAGAAGTTACCCAAATTAGAGGTAATGTCTTCCCTCATTTTCTTTTCCATTATTATCCTTCTCCTATACTTAGGATCTTATTATTATTGGATTATATAACAAACCCAGTATCCTCAATATACAAGGATGTATTCGTTAGAATTTTTCGAACTACACATTCACACACCAACATCTAATGGATACGAACTTATTGTTTCTATGTACGGCGAACTACTACCTCACAATACGATGATTGTTCAATTTTCTCTAACATCCCCTCATGGGGGATATTATCATGGAAGTGTATTTATATATGATATATATTATAATTCTATTTTCTCTATGATTATGTAATTTTTATTTTCAACATACTTTTATGTTTTCCATGATGTGTAAATATAATAATTTCTTTTGAGGAAGTGTAGCCTACCGCCCCCTTAATGTGATATGACTTGTTTGTGCTATACATGGAATATATAAAGGATATTTTAATTAAAATAAATAAGACATTCATTTCATAAATATAATATTGGTATTATAAAATTCATTTATGATATTTTACTATTTTTCATTAATATGAAAAAGAAATCAAAATAGTGTTTATGCGTACGTACAACCTAATTTTTCCAGGAACGGTACATTTCATTTATTATCTCCAAATGTTATAGACTATTATATCTGCATTATAATTGATATATATGATGTTTAAATCATTATTAATATTCTGGAGATGATGGTATTATGACCATGTGGACAATTTACATAAAAAAATGTTCATTTTTTACTCAAGTACCAATAATAATAAAATGTCATATATTATCTTAAATAGTGAATTGGTTATTATAAAATGGTTATATGTAATATAAAAGTAATTATAAACTTGGAAAAATTTCTCAAAAAATTATAAACTAATAATATCTTATTATTCATGAAGAACAAGGAACATACTCGATGAGTCAGACTCAAGGTATTGGATTTCGTCTCAATCTCCATTTAATGAAGAATATTTTGAAGTAATAAACCAAATTATTTTATATGGTGTAAAATAATCAACTTTTAAATTTAATTTCATCCAATGTGAATCATTTTTATATGAATAATTGTAGTAAAGGGAAAAAAGTAGTTTTTTTAACATATGTAGTGACATCGACTTCTCTACTGCCAAAACTATTATTTGATATTTGGCTTCCTCTATAAGGTTAAATTTTTTTAAAGGAAAAGAAACCCCTCATTCACGTTTAGGATTTTTAGGAATTGATTATTATTTTTTAAATGGATTGAATATTTCAATAACTTGAAATTATTTATTGGGATTTCCAATGAAATTTATTAGTGAAACGTTGATAATTACCCTATTTTCTGTGTTGGGATTATATAAAGGTACTTGAACTACTAATGGGAGGTTACGTAATAAACCAAAGTCTTGTGGTTATGTGATAAACCAATGATAGGTGGTTCTATGATAAACCAAGGACAATTATTTATGTTAAAATATCTAATGCATTGGGTATGGAAGTTAGTAGTATAGCTATTCAATTTAGAGATATGTGTGGATGTCAACCATATTGTTAATCCATTTAAGTATGTTTATGTCCCATGTTTCCTATATATGTAATATGTTGTATTATATGTTCATTATGTAAATATTTTGGTTACACAAAGGGTATGTAATGATCTTTTATTTAGTGATGTATATTTACTTCTTCTTAATGGTGAAAAAAATTTCATTCTGAAAAAGTATACATGGTTTTCATGATTTACCATGACTAAAAAAATTTCCTCATTGTGTATCCCTTACTAATATTTTTATGCTCATCGTATGTTTAAAAATATTTTTTCATCTGGCATAAATAATAATAGAGTCATGTATGGGATCATGGAAAGTTATGATGTTATAACATGAAATGATACCACGTTTCTTTTTAATGAGTTTTTGTTCTATGAAAAAATGGATAGTTTATAGAAGTGTATAAATGTAATATTTAAATTTTTATGTATGAGTTATGACCTAATTCTCTAATTTAATTAACCTAAAAGGATCCTCATTTGAATTAAAGAAAAATTAATGGCTTATCTCATGATTAAGTAATGATTATGATTGAGACATTAATGTTGGTATCATAGAACAGTTTATATAACATTTGGAGTAAGAATATTATTAATATTATATACACAAAATATTTTTACATTATGCTCAAATTGTTATAGAATTTGATGATTACAATATTTCATCATCTATGATATGCTTTTTAGAATGGACTTCCATTAAGAAAACATGGTAGCTATGCTGGGAGAGAATACAGAGGGAAATAACCTTCCTAGTCAAAATTTAAAGATTTTTAGAATCCGAAAATATCATATTTTGGTTGAGTTTATAGATGATATTTTAGTAAGAGTGAATTTTTGTATAAAAAATTTAATTATAGGGACATATTGTTTCAAATGATTCCATATTTTTTGACCCTTGTAAAACAAAAGTTGTTGAATACTGGCCAAGACCTACAAATATCACAGAGATTTGTAGTTTTTATCGATTTGCGGGTTATTACCAATGGTCTGTTCAAAAATTTTCTAATTAATCCTACACTCTAACTAAGATAACACATATGTGGGTTATGTTCATTTGGACAATATAATGTGATGATTCTATTCAGGAATTGAAATGAATATTGTTACATTCCTCAATTTTGGCCATGCCTTCCAGAAATGGTGAATTTGATATCTAAAATAAAGAATCATTGTAAGTAAATGGTTTTATCCTAATAAATAATGATAAATTAGTTTCTTATTCATCACTTTAGTGTAATCCTTATGTGCTAAATTACCCTTCAAATGATAAGGAAATATCTTATATTGTTTTTGAAAAAAACATTAGAGGCATCATTTGTATGGAAAAAATGTGAAATACACATAGTTCAAAGAATATCTGAAGTAAATATTCAATAATAAATAATTAAACATGAGATAAAGGAGATGGATGGAATTAATCAGGGATTATAATTTCATGGTTCATTACCATCCAGGAAAGGAAAATAATGTGGATTATGCGTTGTGTCTAAAGAGAAATGCTACATTAACAATGCTAGGTTTGGAACAAGATCCTCTGGTTTATGATTTATGAATTTTGGAATGGTTGTTTTTGGTGTAGGGAAATCCATTATTTTGTTTCTGGTGGTAGTGAAATCATCTCTATCAGAAAAAATTAATCTTGGGTAGAAAGATGTCAGTGAGTTGCATAAAAAGGTAGAGATGGTTTAGAAAGGTAAGTTATCTAAATTTAACATTGATAAAGACTATGTTTTGATGTTTGGAAAGAGATTATATGCACCATGTGATTCACAATTTATGAAATAGTTGTAATGTGAAGTTCAAATTTCCTAGGATTCAAAAGAGATTATTTACTATGAAGTGTTTGAATTGATAATAGGTTCAAGAAGAATGGATGTTACCAAAATGGATGCTTTAGCCTTTTCTAGTATGAGAGTGGAAATGGGATAATGTGTGCATAGACGTTGTAGTGGAATTTCTAAAGAATTTTTGAGGTAACAATGAAATCTAGGTTATTGTTTTCTATTGAAAAAATGTGTTCATTTTATTTTTATATGAGATACTATGTATCTAGATCAAATTTATTAATTTTATATTAAATATATAGTTTGGTAACATGGAATTCTCTATCCATTTTATCTAATCATGATCCCAGTTTCACATCTATCTTTTGGAATGTCTTTCTGCAATCATTGGGAAATGAATTAAATTTTAGTAAATCATTATATCCAAAATCATATAGGTCGTCAGAACAAAAAATTATTCCCTTGGAAGATATGCAACACGCTTGTTCAATGGAATAATATCGATGTTGGGATCATCATATTTCTTTTCATGATTTTTCATTAGATAACAGTTTTAATTCCATTATAGAGATGGCACCATTTGTGTAAATATATGGAATGTGTTTTTTAAATACAACAATTTGGGATAATGTTTGTGAAAGGATGTTAATGGGAACAAATTTGGTAGAAGAGTTGGAAAAAAATGTTAAATTGATTCAAAAGCACATGAGGAAATTATAGAGATAGCCAAATATTTGTGTTTATTACCTGATGATGGATCATTCTTTCAATGTAGGTGGTCATGTCTTTCTTAATGTTTTTTAATTGAAAAGTGTGTTGTGTTTTGGTAAGAAGTTAAAGTTGAGTCCGAGGTTTATATGAACGCATGAAATCATGGAGAATGATGGATGCGTTTCATATAGGGGTGATTTAAATTCAAGATTATCCCATATACAATTTTTTTTCATGTTTCAATTTTGAGAATGTATATTCCAGATCCATCTCATATTTTGAGCCCATAGGTAGTTCAATTGGAAGAGAATCTTTCTTTTGAGGAACATCTAGTATAGATTCTTTACCATAGATAGTATGTGTTATGGAATATGTTTATTCCATATATAATAGTTTTCTATAAAAACCATATAGATTAAGTGGTAACATGGAAATCTAAAAATTATATGAGGGAGAAATACCCACACTTATTAGATAAGTAAATAAAATTTAGGGGTTACAATTTCCAAAAGGGGGAATGATGTAGCATCCTAGGGTTTTATAAAATAATAAATTTTCATATCAAATAATATTTATGAAGATATATTAATTTTAGGTTAAAGAGAAAACCTTTTCCGATAACATACTCTACATGAGACATTGGGTTTTTCCAATATCGTATGTTGCAAAAACATTGACTTATACTGAAAAATAATCCTATATTAATATTATTATTTTAAATGGTAGTTAATTCCAATAAGATGTATTGAAAAGAAGGAAGATAACTAATTAAAATATGATTACACATGTTTGTTAACGTTTTTTACATTTATCCTATAAATTTTATCATTTTAAAATGAGAATTAATCAATATTTAAAAATAATATACTCTAATATTTTTAAATGGTAGTTTTACAACATTTTGATGGAAAACCCTTTTTAAATCTATTTTTTCCCTTTTATATGTTATATTTTACGAAATATACTTCTTCTATAGAATTTAGAGATAAAAAATGACTATGCTTAATTTTTTGGTTATTTTCAGATAATGTTTTTTTAATGAATTGTAAAAATACTGCATTTAAATCAAAAATTCATTTTCATCTAATTTATTTTAAAAGAATGATTGCAGTTTTAATTTTCCATAATCTGTTATTAGATTATATTTTTATAATTTAATCCAATATTGGTCATTAGATGTAATTTTACTTTTAAATTGTACATAAACACATGTATATCTTTTGAATGTTTTTTAACTTCTAAAAAACACAGCTTTTGTATTTGACAACATGAATTAATTTGAAATTAATTTATTCCTATTATGTGTTTATAATTTGGAAATATGGATTATACATTTAAAATATGAAGGTTTGAACTATTTAAATAGGGACACATTAATAATTTAAATTATGAACAGTAACTTCATTAATTATTTTTATTTACCTTCATTCATGAGTAAATAAGGTAAATAAGTGTTAAAAATAATTTATAATAATATAAAACTACCCAAACTCATATCTTAATCCTATTGGATGTGTTATTCCCGACCACGAAAATCCTATGGCTGAACATTTCACATTTTGGAGCCACGTGGGAGTTATAATGACATGTTGTAATAATTGATTTAATGTAAAGTGAAAAATAACCATAACATGTATCTTTTTACTAAATATTTTTTATATGGGTTATATAATTTATATATTTAGCTATAAATGGTCATTAAAAATCTATGAATATTTCCTACATCATAAATATTTATTTATAAATTTTAGACAAGAAATAAATATATTTATTTAGGACACAATGACAATGTAGTGATTGCTTCATGAATAATGTATTCAAAAATTGGTATTATAAATATTTAAATAAATATTATTTGATATAATTAATTTCATCAAAGAATTATCTAGGAGAAAAATACATGTTTGGACTGATTAGTTTCTTTTTCTCAATGGAATCTAGTTGCAATGAATTTGTAAAAAAGAAAAATATGAATATTTTCCAAAATTGACATAATTAATAACATAAAAAATTAAATAGTTTATAATATGATAATATATTTTTAAAAATACATTATTTATCGAAACGGTTAAGTTAAGTCCAAATATTTCATAAATAAAATTTTTAGGTGTTGTTTGACATGACATGGTGATTACATTAACACACAATGTGTAAATAACATGATATCACAGTATGATTAAAAAGGATAAAATAATGGTTAAACAAAAATTAAAAGGATAAAAAAATATCCACAACATGTATAAAATTTTTTGGATGATCGGTATTCGAACCAAAAAATCATATTTTCATGGAATTTAATTTTTTTTGGGCAATTTTAAATCTAAATTGAATTTATAATAAATTTATATTTCAAGACATTCTTAAACTGCCCCTCCTCTCTCTTATAAAAGACACCACCTATACCCACATACTCACACATCTCAAGCCCCATGTATCATCCAAAATTTTTTAAATTACGCTTCCAAAATCGCTTCCTTAGTATTATAAGATTTACCTTCAAAAGAAGGAAATTCAAGAAAGCCTTTTAGCTAAAATCAAAAGAAGTTACCCGAATTACATGTAGCGTCTTCTATCATGTTCAATTACATTATTTTCTTTCACCACTACGTATTCTCTTATTATTATTTTATTAAATACCAAAAACCATATCCCAAATATACTAGGATGTTTTTAGGATATGTATTCAAACTAAATTAACACAAACCTCCATCTAATGGATACAGTCATACAGTTTCTATGTATTCGGAACTACTGGTGCACGAAATGATGATTGTTCCATTTCCTCCTACCACCTCTCATAGTGGACATTATGATAAAATATTATTTATATATGATATATGTCATATTTATATTGTTTCTATTATTCTATACTTTTTGTTTACAACATACATTTATGCTTTCCATGATGCGTAAATCTGATAATTTAATATTAGGATGTGTGGAATACCACCCCATCAAAGTGATATGACTCGTTCATGCTATACATGGAACACATAAAGGATTGTTTTATTAAAACTATGTGACATACATGACTAAATATTATATATTTATTATAATAAATATTTACATCATTTGATTATTATTTTTTAATATGTCATAGAAATTAATGTTGCGTTCATGCGTACATATGGCCTACCATCTCCAGGTACGGTGCATTTAATTTATTATCTACAAATGTTATGGACTATTATAAAAACAATATTGGATATATATGATATTTAATTCATGAATAATATTCCATAGATGATGGACTTATGACCATAGGGTCAATTTATTTCAAAACAAATTCATTTTTGACTCAAGTACCAAACATCAACATAATGTATGATATGAACATAAATAATAAAGTGATTGTCATAACATGGTAATGATTCATATAAAAAAATTATAAACATGGAAAATGTTCTAAATCAAGTTTAAATTTACATAATTTTATTATTTAGTATGAATAAGTAATATAGGTTACGATTCTGACTCAAGGTAAAGGACTTCATCTCAAACTCCTTTCATAAAAAAATATTTTGATGTTATACACCTCCTTTTGTTATATAGTGTACAATAAATACCTTGGAATTTTAATTTAATTATAAGAGAATATTATTTCTACAAATTGTTTTACTAAATGAAAAAATGGATTGTTTTTAATGAATGTGACTTCATCGACATCTCCGCTTCCATAACATTTAGTTGATATTTTTAATCCTCTATAAACATTGATGGGTTTTAAAGGAAAAGAAATCCCTTATTCCATTTTTGTGTATTTTGTTTTGAAAATTAATTTTGAAATTAATTTTATATTTTTATATATTGAAATTATTTCTTGAGATTTAAAATGAATTTTTATGAGTGAAATGTTGAAATATTAAATATTTATTGTGTTATGATTGTATAGTGGTACTTGAACATTTGATGGGTAATTACGTGATTAAACAAATATGCATGGTAACCTTATAAAACAATGATGGGTGGATCATTATTAAAATTAGAATGGTTGGTTATGTTAAACCACAAATGCATTGGGTATGGAAGTCGACCATTGGGAAATTCTATTTAGTAATATTTTTGTATGTACACTATATGGTTATTCCAATTAATTATGTTTATATCCCATGATACCTATATATGTCATATGTTTCATTATATGGGAATTATGGTAATATTTTTGTTATAAAAATTTAAAATAATGAGCATATATTATGTGATGTATATATACTACCTCTTAAATTTGGAAGGTTTTACTTTATGAAAAAGTATTCTTCGATTTTTTTTGTTTTAACAAGACTAACAATTTTCCTTATTTATGACTCTCTTACAAATATTTTTATTCTCATCCCATGGATTGTATTGTTTTTTATAGGACAAAAAGAATAACAATGTAAAGGAAGTCATAATGAAAATTTTATGTTGTTAAAACATGAAACGATAACATGGTTCATTTTAATGTGTTATTTTTGAAAAAGTGGATAGCGTGTAGAAGTGTCTACTAGTAATATTTTAGTTGTTATGTGTGAATTATGACTTAATTCATTAAATCTGCAATCCTAAATAGATCCTCAATGTAAATTAATGTAAAAATAATGACTTATCTCAAAATTAATTAATGTTTAGGACCGTAGCCCTACAAAAGTTATATTATCATAAAAATTGAATATATTTTTCTCATAGTGGTTACTAATATTAATACATTAAATTTTTATAGAAAGGTTGTGACAACATACTATGTCATTTTTTATATAGTATTTAGGTTGTGTACAAAAAGATTTTTCAAATAATTCATGTTTTCATAAAAGGAATCATTTATAAAACCAAGTGCAGTTAAATTATTCCAATCATAAAATTAATTTCACCATTGATGTTCCATCACTTTAGTACAAACAAATGTTGATATCAATACATCATCACATCCTCATGTTACAATTTATCATCTAAAAATTTTGTATTCCTTGAATTAACATTATCTAGGTGAGTATTATAAGTCCATATAAATTTATATATATGATCCTATATTAATATATGATTTTATTCATAATAACAGAGATATTGTAGTTGTATGATCTTTATGTTCAATACATGTGAAGGGTCATGTTTTTTCATTCTCAAGAGAGATACTGGACAACATTGTGAACGTAGGATAGGTTTTGTGGGTGTATATGTGATAATTTATTTTCCTTAAAAGATCAAGATATTCAATGGGAATAATATAAGTAAGTCAATGGCATGGAATTTTTTTTGAATCTATAACCTTATTTCATTGTGAAATTCCATGATAAACCTTTCCTCAAACATCAAATACCATATCTCATTGCTTATTGTCAGCATAAGAATTTGTTTGGATTTTGAGATACTTTTATATTATTTAGAACATCGTTAACTATATATGAAATTTCAACAACTATTGTAGGTAAAAATATCTTCATCAAACAACACCCAAATATATCAGATTTCTACACTTCATTCTATAAAAAGATTCATAAGGATCGATCTGAATGAATGATTGAAATTTATTTTTGAAATCATGATTAGAGGAAGTTTTTGATCCCATAAAAATTCATATAACAGAGAAAAAGTCCACAATATATCCTCTTGGTATTGAATGTTCATCTTATACTGACCATCTATTTGAGTATGAAAAGTAGTTCTAAAACACAACTCAATATATATAGGTTTCTAAATACTTCTCCAGACTATCAATGTAAACCACAAATTAAAAACAGATATGATATAATGTTATACCCCATGGATCTTTAAACAATTTTAACATATATCCCGTATAGAATATCAAGGGTGAACTATTCTATGATAAAAATTATGTATAGTGACTTATATATTGATTGATCACAACCCAAATATCATTATGACCATTAGATATTTTTTTGAGTTATATAATGAAATCTTTGGTGATTTATTCCAATTTCTGATATGTCAGTGTTAATTATTGTAACATCTGATTAGATTTATGCCTCTCGATTGTAACTTAATGTCATACAAACGATTGAGATACACACTATACAATATATCTCATCATGTTTTCAACTAGAAATAATCTTTTGGATATTTATATGTCTTCATACATCCAATATTAATAGGGAATGGTGAGTTATTGTCTTATTTTATTACATAATTTTTATCCCCACATCCTCCTTTTTCTCCTTCATAATTTTTTCCTAGATATATTGTTGGACACCCATTTGAGAAATACAATATTTTCATCCATCCATAAATATTTCAATTTAAAAATGTTGAAAATACATAAATATTTTATGTTTTTTTATCATTTTCATATATAATAAATCATGAATCTTTGGAATAAATATATCCTCCACCCTGTTCTACTAATTATGGAGGTAGCATATAGAATGTTCATAATCTATAATAACTATCATTCATGCATATTAATATGTATTTTTTGGTATAAAATATACTCTAAGACTTTATCATCAGAAAATATGTCACAACATTCTATATAAAGATAGTGCCTCTATATCATTACTGTAATGATTACTACTGCTAACTACATATAATGAGTCCTGTAATTTTACTAAAGAAAATTAAATTATCATGATGAAATACCAATCCCCATATCATTTTTAATTATAACACATCCCAACCCATTCGTTTATACATCATTATTAAATAAAAAACACTATCCATTATAGGTTAATGTGAGCATAAGTTCATTAATCAATTTTATCTTCTGTTCCTCAATATTTTCTTCACACTCCTAATTTCAATGGAACATAACTATGTTCTGAATTAACACAGTGAATAGATTATATATACATGATAAATCCATTATAATTATTCAATAATTTCAATGAAATCTAGGAAAACTACTTATTTAAGTAACAATGGTTGTTCTTGGCCAATGTTTAACAACTTTCAACCTCATGGATCGTGAAATATTCCCTATGTTGAGAATATATGACTCATAAATGAAATAATCAATATAAAAAATTCTTCTTTATAATTAATTTTAAAAAATTATATTTTCTTAAGGTCATTTTTAGAATCCAAAATTGATATTCACACTCTTTCTCTAGGAATGTATAAGAATACATTCTATGAATCCAACCACAATCAGATGAAGTTAATCTATAAAAAATATAGTCATTAAATAGATGAATAGTATAAAAAAATTATTAAGATCAAATGTAATTACTATAGATTCATAGTGTCCATAACTTGAATGGGAAGATATATTCAGTGTTTCTTCACTTTTAATCTTCAACTGATAGAATCTAGGTACCATATCATGAATTAAATAAAGAATTATAAAAGAAAACATTACAGTTTTCAAACATATGTCATAATATTAAATTATTACATTCAAAAAATAATTTTTTTATATAAATAATGTTTATTTAATTTAAAATTTTTATATTAATATATAAAACATTTTTTAATATAGATTGCTTATAAAAAATATAAACTTATGTAAATTAGTTTTAAGAAATACTTTTTATTTAGTATATTATTATTATTAATAAAAATAATATTTTTAGATAATAAAAAAAAATAAAATTTTAATTGATGTTATTGTTTTAAAATTACTTATATACACAAACCATTATTTTGAGGAAAATATATTTCATTATAAATATAAATATTTTTGTGATTTATATATGAAATATGAAATTATTGTAATTTTTTTTATCAAATTTATAATTTATAATACTATAATATTTTATTAAAGAATAATTAATGAATACTAGTATTATTATATTAAAAAATTAGAATGTGGGTTTGAATATTCTAAAATGTTAAGGGGATGAGTAGAGTACCAAGAGTCTTTTGTTGAGGAGAGGTCAATCATTAAATCTAATGATGTTGAAGTTTTGTGTCGAGTCACAGACATAGATATTTAGCCCAAATCACAGGATTGAGTACAAGATCGACCAGAGATGTGGTTCCATGAGTCTGAGATCTTTTTTATTGGTAATAGAAGTCTATATCTAATCAAGTAGGGTTTTGAACTCAAATCAGTTACTTCGAAAATAATAAATATTTTCACATCTTTTGAAGTAGGCATTTTCATTTAATTTTAGTTTCTGAATATTTTTTAAAATCATATCTATTTGAGCAGATCAAATGTAATAATACATCTTTTTCATATCCCTCATTATTTCTGCATCTCTTTTGATGCACTATTAATTTTAAAATTCTTTTAAATTTGTTTCAACGGCTTCGATTGGATCTGTTTATTTTGGTTTCTTGTGTTACTATTCATCCTAATTTTATTAATGATGTATCTGTCTAATTCGGATCATTTAATTAATAAAATTGATTTGGAATATATTTTTGTCAATTTTTTGTGTGTATGTGGTTTCATGACAACAAATTTCAAATGATATCTTCTTTATATTACTTATTTAACATATTTCAGTTCATTGCAAAGGCTACATTGATTTCGTTATTAGTCAATTTTTGAGAATCACGTGGGATACTTTGGTTTTCCCCTAATTTACACCCCTAAAAATCACTTCATTTTTTCAATCCTCTCGACTATTAGAATAATATTCTAATTGAATTACGTTGTGTCTATAAATAAGATTCATTAACTTATTTTACAACACTAAGATGTGTGGAAATCTTGTCTAGTTAGTCTTGGATGAGCATGGTAGAGGGCCATAGACATTATGTGGTTTTTTCCTATTTGGGTATCAATGTGGAATCTAGTTTTCATCAAAGAGGTGGTGCACATAGAAAATAAAATCCAGGGATATATTGTCTTCCATTTTTCATCTTTTGATCAATAATTTCTTATTCAATATTAAAGAACATAAATTTTCATTCCTATTTTTTTGAAATCCAATATTAATTGGATTATAATATTGATTATTTAATTCATCGAGATTATATTTATAAGGGAATGTTCAATTTTATTGGATTTTTTGATTATAAAACCAACTGATTTTCTTGTAATTCGATTTGATTGGAATTTCAAAACTAGAATTGTATTATTATAAAATTATTAAGCCATGTGTGTTTTTTGTAAAAATTAATCTTGATTTCAAAATAAATTAAAAAATTAATTATATATGTTTATTTTCAAAAGATACCCAATTTGGATTATGATTTTGAAAATATTATTGTGTTCAATGTTATTGGATTATTAATTCTATTTAAATATTAAAATTAACTATGTTTATTAATATTTACCTTAAATAAAATTATATCATTTATATGGATTTAAAAAATTAAAACTACCATGTAATGTGTGAAATTACATGTAACAACATGAATTTCATTCACATTAAGATGTATGGACATCAAATTATTGAATGACATGTCATTCATCAGTTCTATTATTTGTGTATATATATATATATATGTTTTTGTAATTAAATATATATATATATACCTATAAGGAGACAGTTTTATCAGTTTCAAAAATGAAAAATTATTTCATGAATGTAAATAGTCATCTTAATAACATTTAACATACTAAAAAAATACTTAAAATTTTATGATTAAATTGTTCAATCAAGTATATTTTCTACTATAAAATGTGTTTTTAAACATATATATACATATTCATATGAATATGATGCCATAAATTTCAAACCATATGTACCAGTGTGAAATGTATATGTACATAAAGATAAATTAAATTGTGTTTATAAAAATTGGTGATTAAATTCTGTAAATAAGGTAGGTTATTTGAGAGTAATCCCTATATTTCCACATGTGGGTAGGCCCAAGAGAGCCTTCCTTATTCTATGTTTCTAGAGTATTTTTTTCAAAAGAATGCTTAAAGTTTTCAATAAAATCATTGGTTTACTTTTAAAGAAACTTTTATACGTAAGTAATTTCAAAATTCGTCTATTATTTTAAAGAGTAATTAATTTAAATTAATTTTTTAAAAGGTATTTATAAATTTTAATATCATGGAATGTTTTTATAAAAGGTATTTCATTTATATCAAAACCACTTACTGAGAAATTGAATTCTAACCCTTTTTTAAAATGATTTTTACTGGTATCTTTGATGTTCTATTTCAGATAGCTTCCCTTTTGGAGTTAGCACGTGAGGAAGCATAGTATAAATTTGTTTTATTTCTATTCAACTATGATCAGTGAAATGTGTTTTTTAATACCCTAGAACCTGGACCCATAAAATGCCTTCTATTCAATAAATCAATGTTCATTTTTTAGTTATCTTAATAAAATACATAGGATTTTTTTCAGCATTTAGTCTAGAAGTAAGGTATCAGGGCATTATAATTAGTATCAGAATAATTATCTAGAAAACATTGAATATTTGATATCATCATTTTTCAAAAAAAAATATACATGGTAGAGATTTTTAGATAGTTAAGTACCCTTTTAAATTCTTTATTTATGATGATGAAATTCAAAACATTAAATATTCTAACAAAATGAATTATGAGCGAGAAATTACTTTAAAGGGGGTAGAATTTAACATCCCGAGTATTAAATAAATAGTTATAAAGGAAAGAATTACTATTTTTGAACCATTGTTATAATATTATATTATTATATTAAATAAATAAAATGTTTTTATATAAATATGTTATTAATAAAACAACCATTTATTATAAATATAAAAATCATATTTGTAACTATAGAATTTGTAAAAAATATAATTAAAATCATGTAAATTAATTTTAACAAATGATTAATATTTATAATGTTATTATGAATAATTAAGATAATAGTTTAGGATAATAAAAAATAATAATATCTTTATAAATGTTAATGTTATAAAATTACTGATATACAGAAATCAAAATTTTTAGAAAAATATATATCATTATAAATATAAATAATCTTTGGAAATATATACAAAATATGAATTTATTTTAATTTAATTAATAATTTTTTAAATGATAATATTATTATTTTGTTTTATATAAATGTTTAGAAAATTATTATTATTATTACTTTAGGAAAAAATATTTATGAACATCATATAAAAAATGAAATGATGATTTTAAAAAATAAAAAAATTGACATCTAAATATGTGAGTTTGTTGTGAGACGCCGCAAGGGAAGTGTTTGAAAGTGGGGTCGCATTGTCTTTAAATTCAGTGGGACGAGGAGAGTTCTGAGAGAGTTTCATCAAGGGCGATGTTGAATGTGAACTCAGATGATTTCAAAGACATGTTTGTAGTTAAATAACTATATATCGAGCACAGATCTCGTTCTTGAGTGCTAGATCAACATTGGATGTTGTTTTTAGAGTTTCATTTCAGTTGTATGAGAAATCGAAGAGCTGATCGGGTCAAGTAGGGTTGTGTACTCAAATCTTTTACTTCCCCATGTAATAAAAATTCATAGATCTTTTGAGGTAGAATTTTTTCATTAATTTTTGTATCCAAATATTCATGAAAATATTATCTTTTTAATCGGATCTGATATATTAATACATCATTTGTCATTGCTTTCATTTTTTATTTATCTTGTTGGACACACTAATAATTTTTAAATGCGTAAAATTAGTTTCAATGGCTTCAATTGGATTTGTTTGTTTCAGTTTCAAGTATCGATATTCATCACGATTTTATTGATGATGTATATGTCAGATGCCGATCTTTTAAATACTAAATTTTATTTGGAACTTGTTTTTGTCAACATTTTTTTTGGATGTGTTTTGATCACAACCAGTTGTAAATAATATCATCTTTTGATTCACCTTTCATTTTTTCGGTTAATTTCATAGGCCGCATTGTTTTAGTTGTCATTAAATTTATATGAATCTCATGGGATACTATGGTATGTGCCTCATTTACATCGCCATTAATCTAACTATTTTTTCAATCCATTAGACTATTAGTATAATATTATAATAAAGTGATGTTGCATCTATAAATAATAACCTTCACCTTCTTTTACGACAGTCAGTTGTTTGGAGAGGCAGTCAAGTGAGTCTTGTAAGAGCATGGATGAGGGTTATAACCTTTTTGTATTTTATTCTAGTTCATGTATCAATGTGAAAACTAGTTTTCTTCTAAAAGGTGTAGTACATAGAAAATAAATCAAAGGGATATAGTATATTCTGTTTTTCATCTTATGACCTATAATTTCGTGTTCGGTGTAACAGATCAAAAATTATGTTTCATCAATTATGTTTTGAAATTATTTTATTAATAGAATTACAGTTTTGATTATATTATTCATTGAGATTCTATTTTTAAGGGATAGTTCAATTTTATGTCATTTTTTGATTTCCAAACATATCTGGATTTAAATAATTTGATTTGATTAGAATTTAAACAGTAGAATTGTATTGTTATGAAAATAATTTTCCATCTTTGTTTATCTTAAAAATTCATCATGGTATCAAAAATAATTATAAAATTAATTATATGTGTTTATTTTTAAAAGATACCCAATTTTGAAATATTATCTTGAAAATATTTTTATTTTCTAGGTTATTGTATTATAAATTATAATGATCCTTTATAGTTAACATTTTTTATTAATATTTTCCTCAAAATAAATCTATATCATTTTACATTTATAGTTTTGAAATATAAAAACTACCATATAATTTGTAAAATTACATATAGAAACTTTAATGTCATTAACATTAAGTGGTAAGGACATCATCTTATTCGATAACTCATCATGCATCAGTTTTATTACTTTTGTTCATATGTATGTATGTACGATGGGTTGGGACACATTGCTAATGACTTCCTGACCCACATCACATATAATCAGTGGACAGTCAAGGGGCCACCATGGTAGAGGTATAGATACAAGTGAAGAGGTCCGTAGGGTGGTAGACATTGGAGAAGACCAAGTCGACCAGTAAGTGGTGGGTGATGGTTCGACGTAATACCACCACCACCCCTAGGTGGTCCACCATGACCTCAGGAAGTAGGTGGACAAGGATAAACTCTAATTCAAGTATTGTTGTAGATGAAACCAGTGATCTATAGATTATTAGTTCTATAATATTCATATTCTCATCCCTAGATGCATTTCTTATAGACACAGGTGCCAATAACTCATTATTTTTTATAGTCCTCATTCACGGTTTAGAGATTCTAGTGGAGTCATTGGCTCTATCCTAACGATTTGAGACACCTACGGTACGGGATTTGGTGGCTACACACTGGTTCTAGTAGTATGCGCTAACTCATGGAGGCTAGAACATTAGTAGGAATTTCCTTGTATAGGTGTGGAGGCCTTACGATGACATCTTGTGTATAGATTGGCTATCCATAGTTCATGTTCATATTTAATATCTTTAAAAATTGATTATGGTGTGTCTTCTAGAATGGGACCAGATTTTCCTTCACCGGTGAGAAAAAAACTGTTGAAGCGCGAGATGAACATTCACGGTGGAGGGTGTAGCCGATCACTCAACTGTTGGCTTGCCTCACCCTCGGTACTGTGGAAGAGATGAGTCTATGCTACCTAGATGTGGTAGACGAGAATGAGTACATCTTAAATGAGAATGTTTCAGGACAACCTCCTTGTGGAGAGGTAGAATTTTTCATCGATATGTACAATGTGATGACACCGATATCCACACTACCATATCAGATGGATCCTACAGACCTTCGCAAGTTAAGGGTAAAGCTGGAGGACTTGGAGTTGAAGGGGTTAATGAGTCCCACTTTTTCACCATGGGCACCCCAAGTGTTTCTTTACACAAAAGTAGATTGATGCTTCAAGATATGAATGGACTACTGATGCCTAAACAAGGTGACTGTGAAGAACAAATATCCACTAACATGTATTGATGACATCATTGGCTAGTTGAAGGGAGTAAGGTGATTTTCGATGATAGACCTCAAGTTAGGATATACCATACATCGATTATGTGATTATGATGTACCAATGAAATCCTTAAAATATCGGAATGGATTCCTTGTGTATTTGGTGATTCCCTTCAATGTGACCAATTCTCCAGCAATGTTCATGGGACTCTAGAAGAGGATCTTCCATCCTTACCTTGATCATTTTTTAGTGGTCGTCATTGATGACATCTTGGTATACTTGGTGTCATAAGTGTACCATGCGACACAACTACGAATAATCATAGACACAATCCAAGAGAACTAAATTTAAGGGAAGCTCTCGATGATCTAGTTCCAGATTCAAGGGCTCCACTTTTTGGGACATGTCAGATTAGAGGCTGGAGTGGTAGTTGACCAGAAAAAGATAGAGGCAGTGATTTCTTGGGAGCCACCCAAGAATGTGAATGAGGGGAATAATTTTTTGGGGTTTTATGGATAATACAAGTGGTTCATGCCAAACTTTTCCTAAGTATCATTATCGATATCTTAATTGAAAAATATGGGAAATCCCTTCCTGTGGATGGAGAAGTTCCATCAGAGTTTCTCGATGAGGAGGCGGAGACTGGAGTGTGCCCTATATTGAGACTACGAGATGAGGGAACTGGGTATGTAGTTTTCTACAATGAATCACAGACCAGAATGGGTTTTGTCCTGATGTTGGAGTGATCAGGGATCGCCTACGGTTCACAATATTTCAGGTATTATGAGAATAACTATGTGACCCATGACCTAGAGTTAGCAGCAGTGGTATTTTCATGGAAGATGTGGCAGCACAACATGATGTCTGAACAGTTAACCATCTACTCCGAACACAAGTGTCATAGGTATATCTTATCCTAGATGAACCTAAACTTGATATAGTAGTAATGGATAGAGTTCCTAGGTGAATATAACTTATGTATGGAAAAAATCCTCCAAGGCAGTATTGAATTATTTTTAAAGAGATTGTGTTTGTTGATAAAGAGAGACTCGATGTTTTTTTGCTAACAAGGTATGTTTTTTGTTCAATTTGTCAATAAAGGGGTATCAATGGTTATTTTTCTATTTAAGGGGATGTTGGTGATAATCCATGATTGAAATAATAATCATGAAAAATGAATGGATGATCTAAAGGGAGTAAAAAAAGAGAAAATACATGGTGGTTTCGTTTTCCAGTGTTTGCCAAATTTTTGGGCCTAAAAATCAGGAAATTGGAGAGATGTGTTTTTGTAAAATGAAGGTGTGAGAAATATTGGATTGATGTGAAAAATAAGAGAATAGATATTTTCCATACATAGTTGTTTCAAGATCATAAACTCAAGAATTGGAAAATGTGTTAGGTGCGTTAAATTTTGGAGCGATGTGCAAAATATTGTGTAGCAGGGAAGATGATTTTTCTCTGCTTGAGATGATTACACACTCAAGAAGGGTTTTTCACATAGGGATTGAGTTTTACTATATATATGAGGCAAACCAATCATTCAAAGCATCTCTAGACCTATAGAAGATCCGAGTTTTGGTGCACATAAAAAATATACAAAGGGAGTTGCACGTAAAATTTTTCGTTGGGTGTAAAAATTTATGATGTGCATAAAAGATTACATTTCATGTAAAATGAATGTTTCACAGAATTGTGGAATTTGGGGAAAATATGAGTTGGGATCACATTCAAAAAATATATTTTTCATGCAAAGCAAAAGAATTATGTGCTAGGCGCAGTAAGGGCTGCATGTAAAATTTGAGGTTTCCCAGTTCAATTATATGGTAAAACGGTATTCATCTATGGATGAAATTAGAACATCAATAGAGTATATGCATACAGTTTAGGATGAAGGTATGATTTCAATTTAAGAGAAAAATATGTCTATAAACATTGAGTGGATCTTTTGATTATGTAGTGAGCACACATCAGTTGAGACAATAGAGAACTTTCATATTGTGATTGGTTGTAAAATAGAAGGGATAGTGAGTCCACTTCAAACATTATAATGAGTAGTGTGATTATAGTGGATTTGGTTCATCGTCACATCGCCAATGTATTATCCTTAGATGTAGCCCATAGAGGGTAAACCATATAAAAAACATTGTTTCATGTGCATGATTTAATTTCAGCTTATACATTGCTATAGAAAAGAGATAGAAGAGAGTTTTTCTTAATAGAAAAACAATATACGAAGGGGAGATGGTTTAAATCCGTCATACACTGATTCACCCCCACCACCTCAGGGTATATAGAATTGTGGGACTAATAATTGGTATCAGTGGGAATGATTGTTTTTAGTGTTTCACCCTCAAATGAAGGCCACCAATCCTAATGGGAATCAGATCTTCGACGGGAAAAAAATTTCAACTATGGAATAATCGGATGCAACACTACTTCTAATAATTTGTAATGGATGTGTTCAACACAGAAATCCATGTAATAAAAACTAATGTTAGTAGTGAAGAATTATCGATGGCCATGTGATATGAATTGGATGCTGACTCCAAGGGAATCAATGCATTAGGGGGATCCATATCCAATTCGACCTATACGAAGGTGGTGTTAGAAAAAACATCATATTCCATGTGCGGAAAACATTTGAACATATATGAATCAGATTCAAAAGTCAGATAAGCAATGCTATAACAGTTTTTGGAACAATTATGAAGAGCTTCGAATGAACCTAAATGAGCCTATTGATGTATTTTTATAAATGTTAAATTTTATAGTGGACGACATGCATGTTCCGGGTGATGTCATTTAAGACATAAATACTGTGATGTGCATTCTGAGAAAAAATCCACCTCGCGTCAATCCCAATGTTTCAGTATTAGAAGATATGGATTCGAAAGATTTGACACTAGATAAATTGCATAATACCCTTTTATCATATGAAATGCCAAATAATGATAATGATGCTATCAAAAAGGGTAAATACAAAGAGGTGGCATTCTAGGCCATGAAGAAGCTAACTATTGAAGATACTTTGGAAGAAGAAGATATAGATGATGTGAATTCATTATTTTCATGAAATCTTTAAAGAGGAATATAAATTTTTAAATGGAAACATCCATTTGTAATATTTTGATGTGGAATGGTTGGTCATCATACGGCAATGTGCCCCCAATAGTATAAAGATAATGAAAATGATGATGAAGAAGTTGAAATTCTGAAGGAGAAGTCTTTAGCATTTGTGAAATGGAAGAAGCAATTCAACATAATTTTATTCAAGATGAAGAATCTACTTTTAAAAGAATTTGATAGTTCATATGAGTTTGAGGTTGAAGTGAACAAGGAGATTGAAAACTGCAATGATTATGTAGAAATTTCTATGGTGGATGTTGTTCTTAGTGCTTAAAAAAGGAATAATCTGATATTGACGATGAATAAGAATTTGGAGGGCGAATTGATATGCATGCTGATTTAGAAGCCTCTCATGAAGAAATAGATTTTTGGAGAGATCAAACAAAGAAATTCAACAATTTTTTTTGTGACACCAAACTCTACATGCACCAAAAAGTGGAAGTGAATTTTGAGCTAATGGATGAAATTGAGAAACGTAATTAATCAGCACTAGAGAATATAGAACCATTGAGTGAGTATAAAATCAATGATGATGAGAATATGAGGGATATTGATGGCTTGAATAATAATGTGAAATATCACATCATGCATATTGATGAGCGTGAAGAGGAAGTTATCGGTCTGCGAGAAAAAGTTAAGGATGAAGAAAAACATCTAATTCATACAACGTTATTGGGAAATAAGTTCATTCAGAATACTGAAAAGTTTAAATAAGAGTCTAGTTGCTCAGTAAGAATGAAACAACAATTGATCATAGACATTAAGGCAAATTTGGGTCTTGATCAAAAAGCAAAAGCATTTAAGGTTGAATTCAGACCGAAAGCACCCGTTTTAAGGAAGAAAATTGATGTTGGTACAAAGCAGTATCAAGAAATTCAAATAAGCCAAGGGAAAACTAGAAGTACAAAAGTGACACACGAGGAATATACCTTCTATCATGTGTTATTGTTTTGGAATGATGGGACTCTCATAAAATGGGTGTTCTATAGCTAGAAGATACTGATGGTCACAAGAACAGAGGTGACAGCTAATCAAAGAACGGTTCTATAGATCATATTTTGTGGGAAATTATTTTTGGAGTGAAGGGTTAGGGAATATGGCAACATAATGAACATAGACCATATTGAATAATATTCCAAAGCAGAATAAAAATGTTTGAAAATAGCAGATTAATGAACAAACAATTGAGTTGAAAAAGAAAAATAGATTTAGAGCTTTTCAATATGAAGTCGTTCATTCATACTATTAGAAAGATTATAAGTTTCAATATGTGATAATTTTAAAGACAAAAATATGGACCAGGAATAAGAGAGAATAGAAGGAAGTGGTTTTTGAAATTTACCTTAATGAATCAGACCATTTTGGTTTATGGATCCTTGTAAATGGTTTCACATCTCACATGACATGAAATAAAAATCTAGTTATAGGTATAAAATATTACAAGGAAATATTTGTCAAGTTTTGAAATGATGAAGGCGTGAAGATAATTGTATAGTGAAAGGTTAGGTTTTGGGAAGACGAAATAAGACATGCTGATGTCTTGGTTTTAGAAGGTCTCAGTCACAATTTTCGTAGAAACAGTCAATTCTCTAACTCCAGGAAATGTATATGGTTTACCAAGAAGATATGTGTTGTCCTGGTATGAGAAGGTATAATGATCCTATAGGGAAAAAGAAAAAATGGGAATCTCAACCTATAAATTGGAGAAGAAGATATGTGTTTTTTATCCAGACAAGAAGATTAAAAATTTTGTCATAAATGACTTGGTCATCTATGTTTACAAATTTTGTATCATCTACAAATGTGTGAAGAAGCGAGATGCCTCCCTAAGATATCATGTGATCTTACAAATACATGTGATGCCAGTCAATAAGGGGTGATAATTAGAAAGACATACAGATCGATGGAAAATAATTCGACAAGAGAGCTTGAATTGGTGCATGCTGATGTATGTGGACCTATTTCACCAAGAACCATTGATGGAAAAAGGAATTACGTTCTTTACATTGATTACAATAGTATAATAGAATGGGTATTCTTCATTTCCCATAAAACCTATGTGTTAAGTTTCCTAAAACAATATCAGAGGGAATTTGAAAGCATGTTTGGGATGTAAATTCTGATGTTTCATACTAACAATGGTACATAATTCACAAATAGTAAGTTGGAAGAAAATCATGAGAAACATGGGAAGAATAATCAAGTATCTTCATGAAAAACTCCCCAATATAATGGATTGGTTGAAATGAGACATCAAATCATCAACATAATGACCAAAACTATTCTTAATGAAAAAAACCCACAAGAGAAATTTTGGATGGAAACAGTATTGACATTCGTCTACATTTCTAATAGGGATTTTTTGTGTTCGAAGGAATGAAAGACTCCATAGGAAATGTGGTATGGGAAGAAGCCAATGTTTAAGTACTTTAGAATCATTTGATGTAAGTTCTTCATACTCAACAAAAAAACACACATGAAATTTGAGTCATATGCAGATGAGGGTATATTCTTTGGAAACTCTTGAAAAATAAAAGCATATAAATTATTTAATTAAAGGATGGGAAAGGTTTTCAAGAGTAATGATGTCCCTGTTTTGGGAAATGAAGAGAATATTCAACAGTACAATGAACAATTTTTTGACGAAAGTGTTGAGGAGGAATGCAAAGCAATGGGATAAGAAGTGGATGATTCTAATTTAGAAGAAGATACTGATGATAAGCAGGATGAAGTAAAATATGTATCTGTAGAGTACCCAAGATGTCAAGGTGAAATTGAAAAATAGAATATCATTGGTGGTCAATCAGCTCCAGTTCAAACAAGAAGAATGAAATCACTTCAGCAGACATCATTTTTATCTCAGGATGATCCTAATTGATTTGCTGATGCAGTTGAAGATGAAAACTGGGTTCAGGATATGAATAAAGAGCCTGATCAAATTGAGAAGAATGAGACTTGGGAGATAATTTCGAGTCTAGTAGATAACAATATCATCATGAATAAATGGGTTTATCACAACAATATGAATTAATATGGTACAATTATTTGAAACAAAGCATGACTAGTGTGTAAAGGATACTCCCAGATTGAGGGTATAGATTTTGATGATATATTTTCACCTGTTGAAAGACTCGAAACAATCCAATTATTCTTGGCCATTGTAGTACAACAAAATTTCAACATGTTCTTGATAGATGTCAAATCCTCATTCATAAATGGGTTTTTGGAGGAAAAAGTGTATATCGATCAGACAAAGGGTTTTTTTCATTCATGAGGATGATAACTTGTTTTTTCTGCTAAAGAAGGCCTTTTATGGGCTGAAACAAGAACCAATAGCTTGGTACTCGAGGCACAATCAGTATTTAATGAGTCTTTCTTTCCAGCATGGTGGAGGTGATTACAATCTCTATTTCAACAATGACAGTAGTCAAAAGATGATGGTTCTGGTTTATGTTGAAGACATAATATTTTGCGGATCAGATGAAGCTCAGTGTAGATAGTTTCCCGAACACATGAAAATTTATTTCAAAATGTCAATGATCAGAGAACTGACATTTTCCCTTGGTTATTATGTGATATATGGAAAGAGTAGAAACTTCATTTCTCAATCAAAATATTCCAAAGAGGTTCTACAAATATTTTGAATTGAAAATTCCAAGGAGATAAAGACTCTGGATTCCACCTAGATGAAACTATCAAAATATGATGTAGGTATGATAGTTAATGTCACATAGTAAAGGAAAAATATTATAAGTCTCCTATACTTGACTACGACATGGCCTGACATTGTTTTCCCCACATTCCCAACAACGATATATCAATGTAATCCCAAGGAAAGACACATTCTTAGAGTGAAAATAATACTTTGGTATATTAAGGGCATGGTGTAATTCAACTTAACATATAATGACAAATCTAAATCAGAGTTATTGGGATATACTGTTGCTGATTGGGCCGATTCATAAAATGACATGAAATCAATATTAAGAGGTTCATTATATCTTTGTGGACTATGTATGGCTTTGCTAATCAAGAAGAAATATTGCATTTCATTAATCCACTTGAAATTTCAGTATATTGCGGCCACTCCAGAATGCACACAATTATTGTTGGTGAAGTAATAGCTTGATGATATGGGAGTCGATGTGAAGTCTCAGATCTGAAATAAGTGTGTTAACTAAAGTGAAATAAATCATTGACAAAATACAGTCCATAAATCAAGGTATAATAACATTAAGATGAAATACAATTTTATCAAGGAGATAGTGCAGCAAGGGAATATGAATTTGTAGCATGTGCCTATAGAGCTATAGGTTGCAGGCATTCCAATAAAGGCCTTACCTTAGGATGAATTTGAAAGGAAAAAAGGTATCTCTGGGAATCCATTCAACTCCCATCACTTGAAAATGTGTGGATGGGGGCCCTCCCCCTCTCTCTGAGGTATGGTGTGTTTTCATTATGGTACTAATATGTGATCTCTACTCTGTTGTAGACCACAATGGAGTGACCGTTGGGTTCATTGACAAAGTGATAGAAATAGTTACTCTGAAAGGGGGATAAACTATGGCTAGAAAAGTGTGGCAATATCATTCTCAAAGACACAGGGAGAAGCTAACAGGGTGGAGCAGGGAGATAGGGGTGTTTATCAAGGTAGGTGGAGAAGCTAAGAGATAGGGGTGTTTATCAAGAATGGTAGAGAATATGACAGGGTTAGAAGTGATTAGCCAAAGCTTATCATGGACCACACAAGAAACTAAGAAGTGAGTAAGGAGAGTTTTAAATATGACGATGATAGATATCATCGATCAAATCATAGATATCACGACATATAAGGATGGTGATAAAAGCATTAGAGTGGCATTAGAATGGTGTCAGAAGGTTTCCAAAAATTAGAAAATTATATCACTTGGTTATTAACAAATGATGTTAGAAAAGAAGTGATTTGATGATAAAATTTTCATTTACTCTTTTTTATCAAACCGAGTGTTGCTCATGTTGGGTTAATGTATGTTTTGAGTGAATCCTTGATTGACATCAGAATCAAAGGAGTCCAATGGAGACCAAAGAATTAAGATTGTATCATTTTATGTAAGTGTTGTCAATAAATCCAATTGAAGATATTATTTAGAAAAATCCCCCAAGGCAACTTTGAATTTTTTTTGAGGAGATTGTGTTGTTGACAAAGTGACCCTCGATTTTTTGTTGGATTAAATGTTGAGTTTATAAGTTTATTTTGTTGACAAGTGGGTCATCAATGGTTATTTTTCAAATTCAATAGATGTTTTTGACATTACCAGATTGAAATAAGAACCATGAAAAAGGAATGGATGATATGGATATGGGAAAAATGAGTAAATAAAAGGTGGATCCATTTTCTAGTGTTTTCCAAATTTTTTGGTCAAAAAATTGGATAAAGGAGAGATGAAATTTTGGAAATTGTAGGTCTGTGAAATATTAGAGTGGTGTGTGAAATAGAGAAATTGAGTTTTTTTGCAAGAGGTGTTTCAATATCAGAGGCTAAAAAATTGGCAAAGGCATGAGGTGCGTAAAATATTGGACAGGTGTGCGAAATACGGTGTTGCACGGAAGATGTATTCTATGCGCTTGAAGATTATTAAGATCTTAAGAATGGTATTTCACATAGGGGTTGAGTTTTCTTATAAATATGAGGTTAACCCCTAAGTTAGATCATCTCAAGACTTAATGATGAGCTGAGCAATGGGGTGCATAAAAAATATGCAGTTGGAGTTGTGCGTAAAATTTCGTGTTGCGTGTAAAAAATGTTGATTCACATAAAAGATCGCATTGCACATAAATAGAAGGTTCCACTAAATTATAGAGGTTGCTCGAAAAGTGGAGTTGGGATTGTGCACAAAAAGGATATTTTCCGTACTGGGCAAAAGAATTACGAAGAAGGCACAGTAAGGGTTACAGATAAAATTTGAGGTTGCCCAGTTCAATTCTCTAGTAAAGCGGAATTCATCTACGGATTAAAGTATAACATCAATAGATCATCCACATATATTTGATGATGTATGTAATCATTCAATTGAATAGACATATTGGTCTATAAATTGTGAGTAGATCATCTGAAGAAGTAGTGAGCACACATCAACTGAGAGAGCATTGTGCGTTCATATTGTGTTTTGTTGTAAACCATAAGGGATAGTGTGTCGGCTTAGAACATTGTAAATAGTAGTTCACATATAGTGGATTCAGTACATCTAGAAATTAGTGGTTTATTCTCCTTTGACATATCCAAGTTAGGGTGAACCAAGTAAAATTTTATGTACTGCTTTCCTGATTTAATTTTTCCTTATAATTGTCTATTGAAAAGAGAGAAAATGGAGTTTTTCTTAATGGGGAAACAAAATAAAATGGGTTAGATGCTTAAATCCATAATTCCCTAATTCGCCCCCCCCCCCCCCATATGGGTGTCTAGAATTTTGGGACAAAAACATCAAGATAGTATATCCTCTAGGGAAGGAGAACATGGTTGGAGACGTGCTAAGAAGATTATCTGGATTGCAGCTACTGAGTGAGGCGAGATATCAGCTATATGGGAAGTAGATATCCTATGTGGATGATGATGTAGCATTGTAACATTAGTCGATGAATATTACTCCCACACTTTTATAGTGATTTAGGGAGCCACAACTTGTGGATATTTATTGTGAGTCCCGATGTTCTCAGTTATCCTCAGGAAACACTCCAGATGGATTTCTAATAGGTGGGGAGCATGTTATCCTTTTTAGAGAGAGAACAGTAGTACGAGTGGAATTACAAGAGGTTATTCTTAGGGAGTTCCATACCACCCCCTTATAGATACATCCTAGAGTGGTGAAGATTTACTCAGATCTCCGATGTCAGTACTTGTGGCCATGGATGAAGAAAGTGGTGGCTGTGTTCAATTCACATTTCCACACATGTCAGCAAGTGAAGGTTGAGCATCATGTTTCAATTGGATTGGACATTCCACTTGAGGTTCTAGAGTAGAAGTGAGATGGTATCTTGATAGACATTATGATGGTATTTGCATGCACGTGTAAGGTCTACGATCCAATCTGGGTGATTGTTGACCGACTCACCTAGTCGGCTCACTTTCTACCAATCCGAGAGTATGGGTCAGTGGAGGACTTGGGACGCCTCTACGTTCAAGAGATAGTGTGTCCTCATGAGGTTCTTTTGATCATTTTTTCAGACTGTGATTCTCACATCCCATCCTGGTTGTGGAAGGGATTGTAGGATATGTTCGAGACTCAACTAATTTTGAGCACATCCTTTCCCCGAAAAACTAATGGTCAGACAGAGCGGACCGTATAGATCATTTAGGATGTGATCCATGCATTATTTCTTGATTTTGGTCTTATATTAGAGTACCACCTTCCACAAGTTGTTTTTACATAAAACAACAACAATCCCTCCACCATTTTCATGGAATAATTCCATGGATTTGTATGGAAGACCTTGCGGATAACCACTATGCTAGATAAACCTAGGAGAGTCAGCACTCATGGGCCCAGAGTTGGTATAGGCTACCACTGAGAAGGTTCTGATCAAATAGATAAAGATGATAACTACTCAGATCCAGTAGAAATATAATGCTGATAGGAGATAAATGCCATTTGAGTTCGAGGAGGGGGATCTTGTGTTAATTTTGGTCTCACCCTTCTGGGGATTGTATTGGTTTAGATAGGGCAAAAAGTTATCTCTAAGGTTCATTAGACCATTCCAAATTCTGGGTAGAGTTGGCAAGGTGACGTACTGCTTAGCTCTCCCCACAAAGATGTACTGAGTGCATGATGTATTCCACGTGTCACAGAAGGGGAGGTATTTTCATGATCCACCACACATCTTTGACTAGGGAGAGCAGGAAATTGATGATGGGATGACATTTGTGGAGTTCCAATTAGGGATTGATGATCGAATAGAGTGGGTCCTTCATGGATGGTTGATTCCTCTAGTGTGCATTCTATGGAAGCACATGAATCTGCAGAATAGTACATGGGATCGGGCGGCTCAGATTCATGGTAAGTACCCCCAATTTATTATTTCCATTTTTTTGGCTTATGGAGATATTAATCCCTAAATATGGGGGTAATGTATTTTCACTAAAATTCCATGTAATTTTTTTAAAATTATATGGGATTATTTTGAGGCCAAACGCTCAGATGGAACCTGATTTTAAAGCCTGGTGAGCCCAAAATAGATTTCTGAACATTTATTATGTTCATTTAAATAAACATGAATGGTGAGTTTTATATGATTTAAATCAGTTGTCAACTCAAAAACATGAATGCACCATTGAACTCAAATTGTTAGGAATCTCTTAGAAAGGAAATAATTTCGACGGGTGAGGGTTGATCAAAAAAGATAATTTTCAAACGTTTTGGATGAAAATAAAATAAATTAAAAAATAATGTCATTTTTACATTCCTCACCATTGAGCGGTGGAACATCAGCATTTCTGTGTGACAAAGTGGAAGTGAAAAACTCCCTTTAATAAGGCTCTTTAACTGAAGCGTAACCAAGATGTTATTTCATAAATGAAACAATGTAACGCCGCAACGACGTAGCATAACAGAAACACTAGAACCCTTATCTCTTTTAATGAAATAATGTTTTGGAGAAACTATTTAAGAATAGAGATTTCCTCTGTTAAATCTATTGACAGAATCCCAATATAACAATGAGCGACAAATTCCCTCCTCTTCCACCCATGGAATGATCTCTATCAATATGGGCCAAAGATCAAGAACAAATAACGAAAGAGAGTGACCACGCTCTACCTCTACCAACAAATCAATCCAAGTTATAGGTTACCATTTTTAATAGAATGGTCAATATTTTTAATAAACAATGAATATAGACCAACTCATGTACATGTTGATCCAATGATCGATGTTCCTGCAAGATTGTTCTCTATATTGGGTTTTTGAATCTGGATAGAACATTGTTTATGCCTTAGAACATGCCCCCTTTTTTATATTCTCTTATGTGGAGGGTGAGGGCCAGCATGAACAAGTCTTGATACCTTCCACCTTTCATCATTATTGTGAGTTATTCAAGGATACACCTTTAAAATGGAGGAAAGGGGGTTTTTGAAGCCATAGTAGGGGAGATGGAGACCCGAGATGACCGCTGGTGGAGATAGTTCATGAAATAGATAATTGTAGAAGACTCGGTGGTCTGGGGAAGGTGCCGCTGGTTCTCCATGAAGGCTCACTATGGAAGATAGAGCCATAGTCAGCTTGGGCCATGATGGTGGAACAGGTTCCGCTGGTGCTCAGGCCAATTACTGGCGGGTATGGGATGAGGCCCGTGTTGGGCGGGAACTCGCTCCCCACTGGGACGTGGTCATGATACTACATGTAGATGAATTGGGCCACTATGTGGGCCGATCCATGGGGCTCCAACCCAGATTCCCTCATAGAAATTGGGTTGGAAGAGGCTATCCCGCTGTGTGGGTCGGGACGTGGTGCGTGAATTGGGTCGCTGAGCTACCTAGTCTTGAGTAAACATGCCCGCTATTGTGGGCCCGGCTGGTGGGATAATGTTGGGCCACTGGGTGGCCGGAGTGGGAAATAAAAATGGTCGCCTCAGTGTGGACTGGGCCTGATAAATCTAGGTCACTGGGTGACCCGGCAGGTAGGACCAACGACCAATTGGGGTTGGATAGAGTAAGGCCCAATGGGCTTGGCCCACTGTCCAAGAAGGACCATGCCAACCCAGACCACAACAAGGATAGGTCGGGTTGTCCGAATCAGGTTGGGTCATACAAGAACCCCATGCCAGGTTGGTCGGGTCAGTTCAACTAAATCAGACTTGTCCTAGACACAACCAACACCTGTCTACTAAAATTCTAATATCCTTCAGACCAGACGTCCGACTGTTGCATCATTTACAACATTTTGACCCTTGCGATGAGATAGTCCTTTCAGAATCCTCTCTATGATTTTTTGTTTTATTCATGATATGACTGATTTCTTAAGGAGTAGATTCTCCCAAAATCATGTGTGTTACATGAAGGAATCTTACGGCTGGATGAGAACCCAAGAAGAGCAGCCCAATGTGGATCCCCTCCTAGAAAACTATTGTGGATAAACACCTAGAGACCCTATTTAGATTAGCTCCTAAATACCCTGTGCTAATAAACTCCTAGAAACCTTATGTGGATCAACTACAAGCCACCCTGTGTGTATCACCTCTTAGAACCACTATGTGGATCCGCACTGAGAGACACTATGAGGATCAACTCCTAGTAACCCTATGTGGATCAATTCCAGGAAACCCTTTATGGATCAATGATAGGTGGATCTGTTTGACCCATCAGTCTCACAGAACTCATCTATGATGGGTACATCAATAGTCCAAGGTGCATGTGTTACGACTGGTAGTCTTGGTTTCTGTAATTTTGATAATACACATGTTTGTTTTCTACTTTTATTATTACTCTTGGTTGTTTTATTTTTTTATTTCTTTGTGGTTTCCCATGTGGTTGGGGTCCCTAATGAGTATTATATTATGCAACCATGAATGGTATTTTCCAACACGTGTTTTGTATGTTATAGAAGTTTGATGACTTGATAGATGACTTGGTGGCCAAGGACATGGAGCTACCAAATGAGATCTAGTAGGTTGGGTGTTCTTCTATGGCTTCGAGAAGCTGATCATTACTTACTTGTCAGGTGGGGTTTCCTGCCGATGACTTCTCTCCATTTTTTCTGTTACAATAGTTGTCGATTTCATTAGTTGGGTTCTTATTCTGGCCCATTTAACTTTAATATTTACTTTTTATACTTGTGCTTGTTTAGTAGAATTCATGTTATCAATTCCAATTTTCATGGGACATGGTTGTGTGTTTGGGCATAATGGTACTCAGGAAAATGACTCCCACATATAGGATGGTGCCTTTGTTGCTAGTCACCAACCCCTGGCCATTGGGAGGCTGGCTGGGGGTAGCCACAATAGGGGCCTCAGGGGATGACTTGTGAAAAAGTGATATTAATGGTGTTCAGTTCATCCCCAAAGTCTGCGAGTCTATTGTTTTGTTTTAGAGAAACAATGATAAAATGTTTCATGTCCATCATTTAGATTCGGGTAGTCCATTGTTAGTGGGGGGGCCAATGTATCTATACCCTAGGACCTTGAATTCATTGTTTCATATCTATGTATAAAAACACTGGTTTCATGAATCATATAGTAATTGATTGTTTCCTTATGTTATTCTTGATTTAGAGTCAGCTCACCAGGTATAATTTATTTATTGTGGTACATCATCATCTATTTCAGGATCCCTCCATGTAGCTATCTAACTAGGATTCTGATTCGTGATCATGAGGATAGCCCTCGTAATGATGAGGAATCATTTCATGGATCCATGATACAGATGGACCCACTGGGTGGTGAACCATTATTTTCACCACTCGTTGATCAACAGTTAGTAATGGAATTTCCGATAAAGGATGTGCAAAGGTTCAATGCCTTGGATGAGCTCTAGAGACATAGACCTCTAATGTTCATGAGAGAGAAAAATCCTCAGGATGCTGAGGAATAGCTGGAGGTGGTAAAACAAGTCATCCACTTTGTGATGACACCACTTGAACAAATTATGATCATAGCTATGAGCCTTTTTCGAGGCTCAGTTGTGAGATGGTGGAGATTGACGATTCAGACTCATGATGAGACGACACTGTCCTGGGCTATCTCTGCTTAGTTTTTTTGGGAGGATTTCTTCACCGCAACCTTGTACTCAATGTGCATATAGGATTAGCTTCACCTATGGCAAGGAATCATGTTAGTGGATGAGCACTGTACAAGGTTTACAGAATACTCATGCTACTCTATGGATATGGTACGAGACCCTTTCTTCAGGTTCGAAACCTTTGAGCAGGTACACCGATGGGACATTAAGGAATAAATCATTTCCCATAGAATCTCCACATAGTCTTGAGTGCGACATAGAGACTTAATGGAAGAGAGTTTCTTCATAGAGAAGGTACCAACATTAGGAGCTACACCGTGCGATAAGTGGTCGATTCATCCATGGGGGGCATATCACAGTTGGCGCAGAGGTCCATGTGGTCTATAACATATCGAGGGAGAACCTAGGACACATGATCAGTGTTGTTTGGCCACCAAGGATGTAGGGGTCAATATAGGAGTATGATGTTCTACTCATGGATTGAGCATGGACACATGGCTCATGACTAATCAACTCGTTGCACATATAATCAATGGACGGTTGAGGTACCACCGAGGAAGAAGAAAAGATTCGAGTGAGGAGGTATATAGGGTGATGAATGTGGTAGAGGATCAGGTTGAGCAACTAGATGTGGGCGACGGTTCTATGTTCTACCACCACCACCACCACTAGGTGGTCCACCATGGCACCAAGGTGCACATGGACAGAGGGAAATATCAACTTCATGAAATGGAGGCCAATGACCCAGAGCTCTAAATATTTTTAGAAGTAAAATATTTGTCTTCTATACACTAACTACAGTTCTTATAGACACAGGTTTCAGTCACCCATTCCATTCCACAAACCTCATTCAAGGCTCCATGATTTTTCAGGAGCCATTGGCTTGATTCTTACGATTAGAGAATTCTACAGGAGAGATTTGGTGATTACACAATGGTGATGATAGTGTGTGATTACTCTTAGAGTTGAGAGCTTCAACTCCGATTTCCTAGTAGCGGTGCCTAGGCGTTACAATGTCGTCTTTGGTATGGAGTGACTATCTGTAGTTCATGCTCAGATGTATTGTATATGTCTTAGAGTGTAGTGTGTCTACAAATATGGGCCCATATTTTCCTTCACCAGCTAGAAGGAAACTATTGTAGCGTAGGCAGAACATTCTCAGAGGAGGGTTCAACCGATCACTCACTAGTTAGCTTGCCACACCCTCAGTACAGTGGGCGATAAGAGTCCCTGATTACTAGTAGTGGTGGACGAGTATGAGTACATATTCTCTATTGATGTTTTGGGAATACGTCCTTGAAGAGAGGTAGAATTTTTAATCTATATGTACCCTGATATGGCATTGATATTCACACCATAAAATCTGATGTTTCATGTGGAGGATAATGAGTAGAGGCTACAGGTGGAGGACTTGTAAGAGAATGGATTTTTGAGGCCTAGTGTTTCACCGTGGGTAGCCCCAAAATTGTTTTCCATGAAGGAAGATGAAAGCCTGAGTCTATACATGGACTGTCGGTTCTCGAACCAGGTGACCGTGAAGAAAAAATATTCATATCCAAGAATTGATTTCCACTTCGACCAGATGAATTGAGCATGGTGGTTCTCAAAGATAGAATTCAATTCAGGCTATCACCAACTTTGGGTAGAGAGGAGGATGTACCAAAGATATCCATTGGATGCTAGTATAGCCACTAAAATTTATTGGTAATGCCCTTTGGCATTACCAACACACTATAAGTGTTCATGGGACTCTTGAACATGATGTTCTATCCTTACCTCGATCGTTTTGTGGTAGACTTCATTGATTCCATCTTGGTATACTCAGCTTCAGAATGGGGACCATGCTACAAACCCGTAGATAGTTCTGGATATACTCCGAGAGAAACAACATTATATGAATCTCTCAAAGTTCTACTTATGGATTCGGGAAGATTGCATTCTAAGACAACTTTTCTCAAAGGTTGGATTTGTAGTGGATCTAATGATGATAGAGGTAGTTCTTGCTTGAGATCCACCTAGCTACGTGGCTGAGGATCAGAGTTTCTTACGGTTGGTTGTATAGTATCAGAGTTTTGTTCCCAAATTTTCCACAGTAGAATCACCCTTATCGCCCTTGAAAAAGAATGGACAACTCTTCATGTGGATGGAGAAGTGCAAGCAGAGTTTTAGGAGCTGAGGTGGAGACTGATGAGTGCCCCCATATTGAAACTACCAGAGGTGGGCATTTGGTATGTTGTTTTCTACGACGCATCAGAGACTGAAGTAGGTTGTGTCCTAATGTATAATTGAGTAGTGATTACCTACAGTTCAAGATAATTGAAGCAGAATGAGAAGAAATATGTGACCTGTGGCATGGAGTTAGAAGTAGTGGAATTTTTTATGAAGATGGGGTGGCACTACTTGATTGGTGAATGGTTTACTATCTACTATGGCCAATAGAGTCATAGTTATATATATTCCCAGGAGTATCTAAAGATGAGATATCGTTGTGGGATGGAGTGCCTATATGATTATGACTTTGAGATAATCAAAACTCATGGAAGTTTAACATGTTGGTAGATGCGCTCAGCAAGAAGATGTGGTCTGTAGCTGCTGAGTGAGGAGACATAATAGCTAGAAACAATGAAGATATACTTTGTAGATGATGATGGAGCAACATACATTAAGTCAATGAATGATACTCTCCCACTCTTACAGTATTTTTGGGTGTCACGTCATGTGGTTGTGGACTGTGAGGCCCGACGTGCTCAGTTACCCTCAGGACATGCTCTGGATGAATTTTTGATAGGTGGGGAGTACATAATCCTTTTTAAAGAGAACCCAATAGTACTAGTGGCATTGCGAGATGATATTTTGAGGGTTTTTTATTCCTCCACCTTAGAAGTATATCTTGGAGTGGCGATGATGTACTAGGATCTTTTATGACATTACATGTGGATTTGGATGAACAAAGAAGTTGCTGAGTTTGTTTCACGGTGCATCACATGTGATCAAGTGAAGGATGAAAATCTATATAAAACAGTCTTGGCATTACAACTTGAGGTAGCAGTGTGGACTGGGATGATAATTCAATGGACTTTATGGCCAGATTAGCACACACATCAATGGTATGTGATTCAATCTAGGGGATCATTCACCAACTAACTATTTCCACTCACGTCATACCCATCCGAGAGCAGGGATCGGTAGAGGGTGTGAGTAGCCTCTACATAACAGAGATAGTGCAGCTTCATGGGTTTCATTCTATGATCTTTTCCAACCATGATTCTCTCTTCACATCCCGGCTATGGATGTGATTTCTGGAGGCATTTAGGACTCCAATAATCTTTAGAACAACTTTTCACCCACAGACTGATGCTCAAATCTTTCAGACCATATAGACCATGGAGTACATGCTCAATGCTTTCGTTGTTGTTTTTGGTCACTATTGGAAGGACCACCTACCACTGGAGTAGTTTTCATACAAAGAAACTATCACTCCAACATTATCATGGAACCATTTTGGGATTTGTATGGGTGACATTGAAGATAACCTCAATATTTGACGGACTAAGGAGAGTCAACACTGATGGGCCCAAATTTGGTATATGCTACCACTAAAAAGGTGAAAATCATCATGATGTTTATGGAAAATACATAGACTAGGATGAATGCTTATGAAAATAGGAGATAAAGTGCCTTGGAGTTCAAGGAGGGGGACTATGTGTTTCTTCATGTCACACCTCTATGGGGATTGCGTAGATTTGGCTAGGGTGGTAAGTTATCTCTAAGATTCATCATACCTTTCTAAATTATGATAAAATTTTATGAGGTGGCCTACCTTTAGATCTCCCCCCTGTAGATGCAGTAGGTGTATGATGTTCTCCATATGTTGTAGGTGTAGAGGTATGTGCATGATCCGTCACACGCGATCGACTTGGATGTGCTAGATATTAATGATGGGGTAGCGTTTACGGAGTTCTCGGTGGAGATAGAGGATTGATAAGAGTATGTCCTTCATGGAAGGTCAATAAAATTGGTCTGTGTTCGATGGTAGTTGAAGACTCTCTAAGAGAGCACAGGGGAGCGGTTGGATGAAATTGGTTCTCAGTGCCCCCATTTTTAGTTTATCTTTGTTTTGGATTAAGGGGACGTGAAGCACTAATGGTGGGGGGTATTTCAATGTCCTCATAATTAAAAATATTATTTTTAATTCACATGGGATTATTTTGAGACCACAAGGTCATATAGCACTTGATTATTCAGTTTGGTGAGTCGAAGATATATTTTTTTAATTATTATGTTTATTTAAGTTAATGTGTGAGTGGGTTTTTATAATTTTTAAACCAGTTGTATGAATAGAAATATGAGGGCAACGTTGAACTCCGAACATCAGGATTCACACTGAAGGGACCTATCTTCGGCCTGTGAGGGTGGACCAGAAAAGATAATTTTTATACATTTCAAAAGAGAAATAAAATAAAATGAAAATTTATTTTATTTTTCTATTCCTCAGCTATGAGCTATGGCACGATAGCACTGCGGTGCAACGACAAGGCAGCAAGGAACCCCCATTAATTAGGATCTTCAACTAATGCGTAATCAAGGAACTATTTCAAAAATGAAACAGTGTATTGATGTGACGATGTCTCATTACAAAAACGTTGCGATACGTTTCCTATTTAACGAGATAATGGTTTGGAGAAACTATTAGAGAAAATTGATTTCCAAAAAATAATATACACAGATAAACCTTCTCCAATGATGAGCAATGAACACCCTCTCCATCCACCCTTCGAAAGATTCCTAGAAACATGGGAGGTGTACCAAGGTCGGTGGATGAATGTGAGTGACACCGCTCTTTTTTTCCCAACAAATCTATCACAAGTAGAGGTTAACTTTTTTGATTTAAATGGTTGTTCATCCTTCTAAATAACGATCTTGGACTTAACCACAAACTGGATGAACATCATATCATTGTTCTTTTTGGAGGGTTCTATTTGTTGGGGATTTGCATCTGGTTATAACATTGTTAAAGATTTATAACATGCCCCTTGTTTTAAATACTCTGACGTGTAGGGTGTGGGATGACACAAACACGACCCGAACCCCTCCAAATCTGTGTGTTCTTGATAAATCTTCATTTCTTCACCTTAGAAATGCATCCAAGGTGTTTTTGAGGCCATTACATGGGAGTTAATTGCCCTAGAAGACACCTGGAAAAAACGATTCGTGAATCAAACCATCGCAGCAGACCTGATGGTCTCCGGAAGGTGTCTCCAAAAAGCCAGCTTTGGCCGCGGAGACTATGGTGGGGGTGGGGGTGGGTGGTGAGTGGTGTAGTAGGAGCCTTCAGAACTGGGGCTGGTGGTCGGTGGGGGTTGGAATCAACAAAATGGCTATGTCAGGTGGAGCAGCCCGCACTGCACGGGTCGTGGATCCCCATTGTCACGTGGTCCAGAAACAGTGTGAACTTGAGTTGGTCTACCTTCCAGGTCAGGCCAGGGGCACAGAACTGGATGCCCATCTAACATTTGAGCTTGAGGAGAGATTCCCACTATGTGGGCTACTCCAGGGCATTTATACTAGTCCAAATAGCATCCCATGATGATGTAAACTATCCTATTGTTGTGGTATGTATGGGGAAAGAATACTGGCCCGCCAATACAGGCCATGTTGGATAAATCTGGTTCGTTCGGCGACCCGGTGGACTGGACCCATGTGTGAAATGGGATGTGTCCAGCAAGGACCAATGGGAATTTCCCACTAGCCAGGTCTAATAAAGCCGAACTAGACCTGAATCAGGCCGGTTTGGGTTGGTCAGATCAGGTCGGGTCATACTGGACCCCCAGGCCAGGTTGGTCAGGTCAGTCTGACCGAGTCAGATTGGTCTCAAAAACATGTATCCCATGATTAATAATACTCAATACTCATTCAGAAAGGGAGTCTAATTGGAACAAAATATATGGATTTGTGACCCTTGAAATGAGAATGTCCTTTCGGCATACACTCTAGGAGTTTTCATGGTTGTTAAGATTACACTGATGGATTTATCAGTAGATACCCTTGAAATCAAGCTTGTTACATTAAGGAATCCAACAGCTGAAATAGATCCAAAGACAAGCATCCTAGTGTGGATCAGATCCTTGCGACCATGTGGGGATCAGATCCTAGAGACCCAATGTGGATCAGCACATAGAGAACATGTGTGGTTGAGCTCCGAGCAACCCTGTGTGGATCATCTCCTAGAGACCTTATGTGGATCACCTCCTAAGGACCCTGTGTTGATAAAATCCAAGATTCCCTATGTGGATCAACTCTCAGATACCATGTGTTTATCAAATCCAGAAGAACCAGTGTGGATCAGCTACATGTTTCCTCGTTTGACCTAGTAGACCCACAGTAATAGTCTAGGATTAGTACCTCAATAGTTCTAGGTGTTCAGTGTTACAAATGATAATATTTCTCTCCGTATTTTAGATTATACCTGTGTGACCTATATTGTTTCTTGATCATGGTTCGTCGTTTTCATTTAGGATTTCATTATGGTCTTTCTTGGGGGATGGGGACCCTATATATTATTTTGTTACTCACCCCTATACCAATGTTGCCCACACGAGTTATGTCTGGTGTAGATGAATGGAGACTTAATGTAAGACTTTAAGGCCTAGAACCTGGTGGTGGCTAGTAAGATCATATAGGTAGGGTGTGCTTCTACGTCTATTGATAGTTGATCTATAATTACCCATCAGGTGGGGTTTCCTACGGACGTCTTTTCTATAGTCTCGTACATTCTATAATTGCAGTTTTCTATTATAGGGTTTTTATTTTGGCCCATTTACCTTTAGTTTGAACATTTACACTCATTGGTAGTTTAGTATAATACATTTTCTATTTTCCACTTTTCTTTGGACATGGTTGTGTGTGTGTGCATAGATGTAATTCAGCAGATTTCTCCCACTTGTAGGTTGATTCCTTAATCACTAGCCTCCAACCCCCGACCTTCAAGAGGTGGGATTGGGGGAGTCACTACATGGGCTCTGGGGGACAGGTTGTGGCAAAATTGATGTAATTATCATTGGATATTAACATTTATACCAT
This sequence comes from Viscum album, assembly GCA_963277665.1. NCBI lineage: Eukaryota > Viridiplantae > Streptophyta > Magnoliopsida > Santalales > Viscaceae > Viscum > Viscum album. The sequence goes on along the minus strand of OY728127.1, from coordinate 1,222,677,297 downwards.
ATTATAGTCTATCGAAGGATGATTCAAAATATAAATTTTTACTTCAGTCTCACAAAAAATAATATATGGGATGTATAAAAATAATTACAATTCATTCTAAAAATCACAAAACATTTATATAGGGGAAGAATAAAAAAATTGGAAGAAAATTGTGACAAATTTATAATGGAAATTTTTAATAGAGTTGAGATGTATTCATTTTACGATAATGGGTTTTTACTGATAATATAACATATTATCATTAAAATGGTAAACTGATAGCATTATAATTTTTTAATATAAAATATTTGGATGATATATAATCAAATATGAAATTAAAAATTCTTGAGTGGATGACATGTGTATATATAACCACATCATTATCACAAACCAAATCTGAAATAGTTATCAATTGATATTTCACAACCCTTCTAGGACTAAGTGGTTACTAATGTATATCCTTATAATTATCCCTTTTTTTAAGCACTAGTTATCTTATTTTCCTTTTTGTATTCTATTTTATGATTGGACTATGGGTGATTCATTCTGATGATAATTATCTCTATATTTATCCTTAATAAGCATCTTCCCATTTCATTAAAATTTAACTTTCTTTTATTATTATTTTCATCACAAAATAATTTTACCAGTCACCATCTAAAAATTATCATCATGCTTCTTTCCCCATATCTAGAATAATGGAAAAATATTCTTCTTCACTCTATGATTTTTGTTATTATAATATTCAATATATTTCATATTTATTTTCTTAATAAATTTATGATATTTATCTGTGAATATAATATCTATTTTCACCTTGATAACCCCCCTAATGATTTCCTCATAGACATGAATGTTTCATATTACAAAATTAATTCACTGAATTGGTCTTAGTGTACTACCCAATCAATCAATCAAAATTTTTGGATAAATAATAAGAGAAAATTTGTAAATTGGATGTGCTGTAAAATTTTCACAATCGGTACCAATAGATTCATTATTCTTATTAAGCTAATGGAATTCCATCTCTATCATCATATGATGAATACAAGGATAGTATTTATAAAAAATTATGTACATAAACCCATTAATCTCCATAGGTTATACTACTTCTGATGCACTCACATTAATGATAACATTCGAACATTCATCCATTTCAACTTCCAAAAGATAAACATATAAGATAACCCTTTCAATTTATGATAACTGGAAAAAAATATTTACTTGAGTACTAATGCATTTACTATAAATTTGTGGATAGATATATCCAATCAAATTACGTTTACATTACCTCACGATTAAGTAAAAATTAAATTGTTCCATCCTCTCCTCATTTTTAATGTTGACAATCATTAATGAATTGAGAATTATTTATAATCAATACTACAAAATGGAACATTCAATATCTGATAACCTTTAGTTTCTTAGGTGGGACAATAATTATATTATGTATCACATTTTATGTTAACATGGTTCTTTCTAGTTCCATAAATTTATTGATACCAAAAATCATAGTATGAGTAACAATAATCATACTAGAAAATAATATACATTGGAAAATCATTTATAGGATGGCTAAATAATGAAAAATTCCTTTAAATTCATGAAATTTTAGGCTAATAATATGTTATCAATGATCATTATCAATTTAATTTCTTCTTAATGTATTTTAATGATAATGTGTTTTGACCTAATCATATCACCAATGATTGGTAAAACATGAGAATAATAAGGTATCTTTCCTTATTCACTAGAATAATGGGGAAATATACTAGACCAAATATTTTTAGGATTAGTACCCCTATATGGATCTTTTCCAAAACCACGTCTTCTTATAGTGTCATGAAAAGGATATATTTTCATCGGGAAACCAAATTCCATTCATTAAAATAAAAGTGTATATTTTCTTACACATGGGAATATCCTATGGTTTTGTACTAATGTTTCTTCATCTTAGTTTATAAATCTTACTAAACATTAACATTGATCCCAACTATAAAGGCTTAAAATTTCTATACATAAATATTTCATCATTTTAGATGAATATTCAATAAGTTTAACATTATTAAATTGTGATGGACCATATATGATTAATTATATTGGAATATTCTATATATATTCAACTATAAGACAAATATCTACATTATTTCAAATTAATTTCCCAGCATCTAGAAACAATATTTTACATATCATAAATTATACCATTCTTAATATCGGGGAAAGGGGAACATAAGGAAGGGTGAGAAAAGATACTCAGTATAGTTAAACATAATAGATAACATTCAATTATCATAACATATTATAAAATAATAATTAGGGAATCAGAACAACATCATGACATCCAATAATCATAGTCACTCATTCAATGATTATTAATCATGATTCATGGGTATTTATTTTTTTACAAAAAAATAACATAAGACATAATAGATATGAATCGTCAAAAATAATTCATGGGAAAAATATATCATAATCATAAGAAATAAATTTTTGCATGCACATAAGAATATAACATTATTTCCTTAATCTGGGTTCACTGGCAAGACAATCAAAATGGATTGGGCACACTTCCCATTTTTTTATTTCCTCAGTCAGGGTTCACTCCCAAGACTATCTTATTAAAAAATGTCCCTTAATAAAAAGGGTTCACTCCCCATTATAGTACTTGTTATCTCCTGAGATATCCTTTATGAACAAAATATTTTTAGGGATACATAATTATTGGATCACCCATCACATAATGAAAACCATATATATACGAGCCACAAGACCATGAAAAATTTATTATATCATCGAATCAAAACCTATGAAAATGATAATAGTTTCATAATCATGTAATCCTCATAATCATTAACCTTGTATATAAAGAATAAATATTATTACAATCGGTCATATCCTCATTAAAATAAAAATATCATATGATGTTATTTTTTCATAGAGAAAAAATACCATTAAAAGACAACTAGAAAATTTCATTAGTAAAAAAACAATGTCATTTAAAAACAAGTTTCTAGAATACCAAAAGATCCAAAATATTATGAAAAGAATATTTTTTAAAAAAATTGATATTGATAAAAGAATATTTAACTAAAATATTATATATGATGTAAAGGAAATTAGTTCATGTGGTGTACGTTAAAACAAATATTTATTCCATATTTTCTGTAAAAAGTCAGAAGAACCTTATTCGGAAAACTTCATGATGATTAATTTATATAATTATTATATAAATTCATTAATTGGTAAAAATTATTTTATTAGGTCATCTTATAATATAGAAAACATTATTAAAAACATTTTAATGAAGACATTGACATGGTAGAAAACATTCTACATATAAGAGAATAACATGGCAAGTTTTCATTAAAAATAATCATTTAATATTTTTGAGTACTTAATGAGGGGAAATTTAAAGGAAAAAAATTAATTATGAAAACATAATTCAGGATATTATAATATCTAATTCATCATATGGATGGATCATATAAAATTATAATCAAAAAAATTAATCATAAACCACACCTTTAAAAATAAAATATCGTCATATAATACTTATGTCAAGCCTGTCAATATTATTTATAATTATAATTTATTATATAATATGTTTAATTTTATTAAAATAATATATTAGAATAAATATGATAAAAATAATACCATCCATGTTTTAAAAATAAAAATTCTCTCCCATTCATTAAAAATCATTCATTGTCATCCAAATTTTGGGAGTTAACTTTATCGTTTTTCATGCATGTTTTGGTTTGGTTGTTTTGTTATTTGATATTTGATCATGGTTAAATCATATAAAAAATATTAATAATTATATTAATATCATTTATATTAACTAAATACATATTTAAAGCAATTCATTTGAATTGATAATGAAGAATGAATTAGAGTACTATTTTGAGATGGCAGTATGTATATACACAGAAGTGACATTTTGATTTATTGATGGAAGGAAAAGTGAAAGGTAAATGTTAATAAATATTTCAATAATAAAAAACATATGATAAATATAATATATATTTTTTTCTATAATTATATAGACCATGAATGTGTTTAAGGTAAAATGGGTTGTATTGCTACTTATAGGCAATAATTTACATGTACGTATGATCGATACTTTCATCTCCCATTAGATTGAGAAGAGGTAAAAATGGTTATGAAATAACATATTTTCATAACAACATAATAATAACAATAATTTATTAATACTGTTTACATGGATACAACATGTTTATTATATTAAAAATAATTAGAAACATCGAAAGGGCTTGGTTGATTTCGATACCTCTTTAATTAAAGACATCCATTGGTTTCCTACATATTCCATGAGTGATTATTCATAGGTGAAGACCAGAAGATCAAGGATGAATGTTTGGAAAAATTTGAGGTTTTTAATTTGTAATTTTATTTTATTAAAGGATCAAATGGTGTGAATAATGGTGTTGAAGTGGGTTCCTATTATAATTGATGTGGGTGAAACACATGGGATTTATTATAAGATTTCAAAGATTTATGGTATCTTTATGAGGTTAATGGATTGAAATGGATGGGTATTATAGGTTTGGATAACATAATGTTTAATTATATTATTCCAAAATGGAATTTACTAGTGTGGGTGTCAATATTATTCATATCCCATCGATTAACCCACTATAAATCCATTTTAACCATAACGGTGGTAACAAAATTTCTTTTTTTTTTACTATTCTCTATAGAAAATGTTTAAGTGGAAGCTGTTATATAATAATAATTCTTGATATTATAAATATTGAATAAATATTGACATATTTAATTTTTGAAAGTGAGGAAATTTAATTTTAATTAATAATGGAAATATCCATCAATATCTATTTTAAAAACATAAATGATACAAAAACCCATATAATTTATTTTCAAACATTACACATCAAAAACAAAAAATGAATTTTAAAATATATAAAGAATATATAATGAATAAATTTAATTAAAACCATATATATATATATATATTATAAATATTTATTATGATAATAACACATTGTGCACATAGAAACATTTTTTATTGAAATCTGTTTTTAAGACAAATATTTAACAAATACCAAAATAAAGAATAATAATGATTAATTTGTAATAAATTATCTTATTTATAATTAAATGATATTTAGGATAATTTAATATAAAATTTAAAAAATGGGACATTTAACTGAAAATAAAAAACAATTTTTTTAAAAAAATGTTATTTTTTCCAAATTACTAAAGAATATTTTTTTACACAATCATAATAATTTTCAATTAATTAATACTAATATTATAATTTAAAAATTGATATTCATTTTCTGATATAAATTTTTTAGATATATAATATATTAATAATAACTTTCATAAGAAAAAAATGTAAATATATTTATTTTTTAAGAAAACTTATTTTAGAAGTTCAGAATGGCGATACTGAATATCTAACACCTATTTATTATTAATATAAATATGTAATTGTTTTATTAAAAACAATAATATATATAATATATATTTTATTTATTACTATTCAAACATATCATTTTACGAGCTAGGTTATAAAATTTTAATATATCATGGTTTATATAGACATATAGTTCAATGTAATGAAATATATAAAATAATTAATGTTTTATTTAAATAGTAATAAACACAAAATCTTAGGTAATTACATAGGATATGAATAAGGGTATTCTATAAATTATGATGTAAACATTTTAGGGGGTTTTTCTATAGTATGGATCTCATCACTTGATTAATCTTATTTTTTTAAATAATACAATTAATAATCACAATCCGTTAAACAATTTCAAATGATTTCATTATACTATGTTTAACCATCACTTTATTATTTGATTTTAATTTCATTAATATTTCATCTCAAAAATAACAATACTACTTGGATAATTTTATTATTCTCATGGTTAGTTTAGGGAATATTTGTAATCAATTAACTCATGCTTTAAAATAGGTTCAACTAACTGAGAATAGTATTCATGTTCAGTTACGGTAGTATTCCTAGTACAAATGGTTTTAAGGTCGTAATTAATTCATATAACTGAGATTATTAGTTCATAATAGGTTGGCCTCCCTTGATTTCCTTGAAATCACATAATTTAAATAAATTATAATCTAGTCTATACATGTTTTAAAAAGGATATAAATTAAAAACTACTTACTAAATCAATTAAATTATTTTTTAATAGATTTATTAACTGATTCCAAAAAATATATTTTGAAAAAATATATTAAATATACATTCAATTTTATAATTTTTAAAATAAAATTAATGAATTTAAAAATATAATAGAAATATATTTTTTCATTAGGGGTACTAAAATACCAATGAAATTCAATGTATTAACTTCAAGGTATTTTACAGATTTCGTAGTTCTTGGAAGATATTTAGAAAAAACAACATACTTGTTTGGCTATGTGGACATGATAAACTATCATATTTTATGTTTAGTATATATAATTAATGTTATTTTATTCATTTCCTGTTTTTATTATTTCATTTTTATCAAATGATCACCAAAAACGGGTTTAATGTTTATACAAATATTATAAAAAATAATAATTATTAAAATATTATCTTGTTCATGGAGATTATATTTATATTATATAAGGGGATATATATTATATTCTAATATAGATTCAATATTTTTTATAATTTTATGAGGAAAATAAAATATATGAATCCACCTTGGTCTAATATTTTGTTTAAAACATTATGTAAATATAAAATTTCATTTGAGTTTTTTATTTTAAATTTATATTTAATAAATTTTATGAGTAAAAATTAATATTATAGGTTCATTGAACCTGTTAATGTCAGGTAATTGTAGATTTTTTGTTCACCACGTGATAACCACTTATCATGAAATGTATTATATCATATGAAGATTTTAACTACAATAGCTTCATATGAAACCATATATAAGATTACATTGCTAAACTAGATGTTTGTTACTAATCGCGGGTTGAAATCCTAGATGACAAAGTGGTGAAGAAATATTCTATATCAGAATAAATATATTGAAATTGTGTAGTAATATCCTGATGAATATCAAAGGCTACGTTAGAGAGATGTTATATGTTTCTAGATTGTTGCAATATTCACTATGTGGATCACTTGAGGTGGTAACATTTAGTTAGTGGAAATGACTAATTAGGGGGACATAAACATTGACTGAATGGAAGTGGTACTGATTCAATAATATGATATAAGGGATTCAAATATAATAAAAGATATTTTGGAGTTACATGTTTTATACATGTCATTTTCATGCATGTGCTTCAATTTTCCTGTGCATTTTAGTTCTATTATACTATAATCTCTATTTTCCTCTATACATGTTTCTAGTTATTGAGGAATAATACTGTTACCTAATCTAGTTTAAATCCCCTTACCCATTACAATGTGTTTCATTTCCATTTATTGTTTGTTCTATTTGAGATGAATATTATGAGTTCTTGAGTCTCCAAAGGATAATGTATGGGGTTCTTGGGATTATTAATTAAGGATAGACCTATAAATTGCATAAAAATGTAGATCATATTGTATCCTAATTCAAAATTTTATGTATTAATCGAAATTAAATGTTTTTCAAGTATGGGATAAAATTTCTACTACAATTTTTAAAAAATGTAATGGGATATTTGTTTATGTTTTTAAAGGGTATCACATATTATAACTTCCATAAAATGATAGTTACTTATCATTTACCATTTTTGGATTCAATAAAAGAATTATTTTTTAGAATATGGGTTTTCATGAGGTTAAGGTGTTTATAGTTAATTATTTATTACTAAAAATTGTTTTATAGAATATTTATGTGTATGATTACTTATCGTGGAAGTAGCATAAAATTGTTTGATCAGCAAGGAGATGTAATAAATGGATAATAAGGAGTGGGGGAGAAATCTATATAAAGGATTTTAATGTGTTATATATTATGTTATCCCCTAAAAAGTCCTTGAATATTTATGAAATGAAAACATCCGATGAATTGATAATGATAGTTGTGAACACACAATGAAAACATTGATCATGTTATGGAGGATTTTCAAGATGTTAATATGAGAAGCAATTCCAATGGATGATCATCAAAATGAGTTTATGTTATTTTAATTTAGCTAGTATACAACGATGTTTTGTTCACTATAGGAATGAGATCCTTAATTCTTGGATCATTTCCTCTGAAATGATTGATTTTATTGTGATTACATTGAGTAATTACTATTCTAAAAATGAAATATTCTTTGATGAAATCAGCAATTAAATCATGAGTGTAGATTTTCAAAATAATAACGTTTCAACATTCATCAGGATTTCATTTAGTATCAAATTCATATGATGATCAACTTAAAGAAGTTGGATTAAAAGAAGAAAATTAGATGACTGTGAATCATAAGGAATTCTGCTGGTTCTAGTGAATATATAGGTCATAACCATATAAATAAGGGAAATTTGTGGGTACTGTAGAGTATGAATGTTAAATTTAATAAGATATATTATATTATATATATATAAAATACTTAGCTCATGTGGTGTATTCAAAAAAAAATCTTAGTGTGATGGGTTTTACAGTGTCATAGATTCTTGATTCTAAGGCATCATTTCACTCATCATCTGAATGATGGTTCATGGAAAACTATGTGCTTGAAATCCTTAGAAAGGTTTTCCTTATGGGATAAGAGGTGTATAAAGTTATTGGGAAATTTATATGTTACCAAAAAAGATATGTTTTATACTGCACATCCAAGATACCAAAAAATATACTAGGTTTATAGAGAAACCAAATTTAAATTATTTATAATGATGATATCAAATTGAACACTATATTTCTAGAAGATTTTTGATTGATCAGATACAGATCCATGGTGGTGGCCTTAAATTTGAAATAATTAACTTTTAATGTAACATGGGTATGTATTAAATCATTCATTATAGTGAATAAACTTAGGGTATAATGAGGACAATGAATTATTTACATGATAAAATTAGGAGAATATTTTATGAACCTTTGTTTCAAAATTATTACTAAAGGTTGATCACATAGATTGTTCAATATGAAGGGGTAACGTATAAGGTAATTATCAAAATGTGTCATTAAAAATGGATAGAATTAAAAAATAGTAAAAATAATATGATGCTTGAGATGAATTTATAGGGACAAACACAAGTTTGATTTCATAAGGAATCATTATACTATGATTCGTTCATTGAATATTTTATAATGGACTTGTGGGTGTTTTATCTAAAACCAAAGTGTGATTTTTTTATTCATTTTAATTCGATGGAGAGCCACGGTGAAAGATAATAATATATTAAATCATGATATAATTATATCTAATAATAGTGGAGAGAATAGTTTATGATAGTTTCATATACTCTATTAACTGGACCATAGAGAGAAGAATATTTCAAGAACACATAAAAAATAGAATAGTTGAAGGATTAATCCTAAATGAGATATCTATTTAAATGATATTCTTTAAATTTTAATGATTCGTTGGTACTAAAAAATTAAATTCATTGATTTTCACATTAATCTATGTTAATACACACCAATTAGGTAGTTGCATTTCAATGAACATTTTTCATAGGGAAATATAGACTTCACTTCCACAAATGGATTGAGATGTATTACATATCCATATATCAGCTCCAAGTATATATATAACTGGGTTGATAAGGCTGAGATATATTTATTTATTGATTATGGTGATGAAAACATTAGTTCCAGTCTTTGGCATAACAATTAGTTAAATGATATCAAAATCCATAACATTCTATTCTATGAGGAAATATTTTGGAAATATCAAATACAAGTGGATTATTATATCAGGTTGAAACAATCCATTGATGTGAGCTGATTTTGAGATGAGAAATGCCAGAATGATATTGAGATATTAAAGGAGAATGAATGAATAAATATGATAGGTACAACCATGATCTAGATCTAAAGATACAAATCATGTACTGAATGTAGCACTGCCCATGTACCTGAATGATCGTAGATAATAAAAAATTGAAGTAGAGTTTTTGATTTTTGATGTTTAAAAGGACAGAAACATAGGAGTTAATGTGGTCCTCCCCCTATGTGTATGAACATCATTAGAGGTGATTATTTGAAACTATAACATTAGATCATGATAATTCATGGGAAATAAGGCCTTGTACACATTATGTTTTTATTATTTCTTACTTTTTTCCATTCTATATTTATTTAATATATATTATTGTGTTTATTTCAGATTCAATAATTAATTTCATATTAAATAATGATGTTTCATAACAGAAATTACATTGTGAGGTGACAAGTATATGTAACATATTTTTTCAGAGTTAGAAATGAAGGAAAATATTGAATCCATATATTTTTTCTATACATCAGAGATAAAATAATTACTTTATATGAGAAGATAATTTCACATCAAGTGGGATTATCATCTAATGGAGGGATAAAATGGTATATTCTTGTATAATGTACATTTTTTTGTAAAATTATTTCAATAATAGTAAGTTATAGTATTTAAATAAATTTATCCCCTATTGTTAAGTGAATAACAATTTACATGGTTATCATCTTATTTTTATAATAAATCATGTTTCTTCAAAAACATGATTTCCGAAAAAAATTTCATCATAGAGACATGGTTTCTAAAACCAATAAGGATCAATAAAAATGTTTTGTACCAAAACAAAATTAGATTTCTATCTCAAATATCATGTGATGTTTGTATGTGATTAATCTTACAACATGGCTATGGAATCAATATTTTGAAAACATCATAATGTAACATAAGTTCATCTAGAGAAATGAAACTCATTTATACTAATAGAAGGATTATAGTGATTGGATGTTTATTATTGTTCCTTTGGAAATTTATGAATTACTCTTAGTTGGACCAGTGATGACATATTTTTAATATTTAAAGTGAGAAGTGGGTTTTGGGATATAGAATAAAAGTGAAGAAATTTAGACAATATTGTTGCAATCCTCATTGGAGTAAATAAAAAATGTTAGTATGATTTAAAATAATATATTCATTGATAGTAATCACACAGTTGATATGAGATATCAAACATTCAAAGAAGAAGACACCTAAAATAGATAATCACGCAATTTTTATGGTGAATGTTTCTTTTTTAAATAGTTATGGGAAGTCAATTATATTCTATAGTATTTACTTTACCGGATATGGATCAAGTGGTCGATATGGTTTGAATATTTATAGAGAATCTTGGAAATGAGAATCGATAGGCTATTTAGTGTATCATTCAGTATCTTAGAGGCATAACATTAAATTACAACATTTTATAAAAATTGATCCTTTATAAGTGTTTGATGATTATGTCTTTGATGGAGATATAAACTAATGTTATATAACCAATATATTTTCATTTAATTATATAATTATTATCTTGATATGAATATATATGTTACAACTAAAAGATATAATAAAAAACAAGTAATCAAATTACATTTCAAGAAAAAAATAATCAAAGGAGTTTGTGGGGTAAAATATCCTTCTGGAGGAGATTTTATTAAGGCCTGAAATGAATATCCTATATTAGGGAATCCTATGACACCATATTGGTCAATATTATGTATTTATCTTCTATGTTATTTCATATTTATTTTGGGTAGTTATAAGTGTTTTAAGATGAAATTATGGAAAATTTAGTAAATTATACTAGGTACCAAGTTAGAGGTTGCATAATACTAACCATGCACCAAACCATATGAATTGGTGAAAGAGATACCAGTGGGGGTTTTTATAATTAGAGAACAATTTTTTTAACCACATGATTTCTCTAGGAAACTGCGTATACTCATTTTATGTTTTGGGGTGACCACATGATTGGTGCATGATTTGAGAGAACCACACAACCCAAAATGTGCGATATATTTAGGATAACATATTGACTCCCATATGATTGGAACGTTGTTTTTCTAATCATATTTCCAAATCATGTCACTTTCTAAATTATCAAGAAATTTATAAAATTTAATTATTTCCCCAATTTTTTTAACTCTTCTCCAAATTGTACTTTATGTTCATGGGACCAACTCCTCTCTACCTTGGAAGCAACATCCTCCTCCATTACTTGGTGTACCTCTCTTGATTCGTGTGAAATATTCAAGGTAAAACCCAATTTTATTTTATATTTCGACACATATCCAGTTCTATTTTCATGTTCATCAATTCTTTTTTATATAGAACACTAGAATTTGAAGGGTGTTGATACTTGTGTTTGGGATAGATGTTCTATGAATTAATTATTTGTTCATGGGTATAATTTAATATCATATACAATAGTTTTTATTAATATAAATGAGTTTTAATGATTATAAATTATTTTTATATTCAGAATTGGTCTTTGAATTGGAACTTATAACACTCATGCTTTATATTTTTTTATTGTTTGGGAATTTTTATAATGTACGTTATTTAATATGGATTTCCAATATGTCTTTCTAACGATAACATCATTGAGTAAACAAAGTGTTATAAGATATGTGATAAAAAAATATTTTATTCTAAATGAGTATTTAAATGGTTTTATAAAAATTATTACATGTTGGACTAGATATTTTCATACTCTTTCGATCATGGGAATTTATTAGATATTTTCATTATTAATTTATTTCACTTGGGAGACCTTGGTTGATTTGGTATCCCATGAAAAAATAATTAATTTATTGATTGTGTGATATTTAGGTAATGTTTACCAATTATACTAAGTGATATAAAGGGTAGTATTAGTAATATAGTGATACTATGAGTTCTTATAGGATCAATAGGTTCACACATGTTGGAAAATGTTCCTAGATTGATTCCCAGTTTCTTTAGACCCATAGGTATAGGCCTATGATTCATCACTTATTATTTTTTGAGATGTGTTACCTCTTAATTCCCATATTATTACTATTAGAAATTTATTTTACTCATTATATTTTTATCAACGCATGATTTTGTATGTACTTTCTTTGAATTTTTTTTATTCAATATATTTCATTACACAAAACCTCGATTCTAGTTAAAGCATAATATTAAAAACGGTTATAAACTAGAAATTAAAAATCATGTTTGAAAATTAATTTCCAAAATTTTAAAAAATTTAATAATTATTTTTAATTATGAGAAAATATTTTTTAATTCATAATAAACAAGTTCTCAATTATCTGTAGTCATTTTATTCATCAGAAATATGTTTCTATTAAAAATATTTTTATCACGTTTTTTTTAAAAAATAATTAAAATAGAATTTTTTTAGCATTTTTTTTGATGAAATGTATAGTTTTTTTAAATTATCATGTTATTATTATGTTAGGGTGATTTTTTAGAATTTTTTTAAATGAGGTATTTTTTACTGGATAGTGAAAATGTCCATTTTTTTAAAAACAAAAGATCCATTATTTTCAAGTATGTGTCCAATTTTGTATAAATTTGTATCATAATGTAACATAATAATCCTTTATCTAGAAATAATATTATTATTTATATAGGAATAAACATTATACCTTATCTCTATATAAGTAATTGTTTTTAGAATCGAAACACATTTATCTAATAAATGTATTTATGAATGCTAAGTGTTTTTATCTATATAAATTAATTTATTTTCTATATATTAGTTATTATATTTCTTTATTATATATAAAATATAATATTTTAAATTTTTAAATAAATCAGTATAATGTATTTAAATTGTGCTTTACAGATAAAAATCATTTTAAAAAACTGCATTATTTACAGATTGAGGGATTAATTAAGTATAAAATTTCCATATTATATAAATTTAATATGGTAAAATGGATTAAATATTTTAAATATTCATAATTAATATTATTTTATTAGGTTTAATAGGTTTAAAATACTTTTTCTATAGTGAATAGTTAAAATTAAAAATTGTTATTTCTAGGGTTAAGGATATAACAAGTTTATCTGGAGGGGGTTAATCCTAGAGGTAATGATATGATTAAAAAACTGTAAAATTAATGTTTTATTATGGTAATTAAAATATATATTTTAAAAAATTTAATTCATTTCAATTTTGACCAACTTTTCCTTGAAATTATTATTAAAACATCAATTTTTTTATTGAAATTCCTTATTTGTAATTCCCCTCACTTATAAAAGGGAAAATCATCTACCCACTATTTAACACAATTTGTGAATTTTGTATACAAAAATTCAAATAAATAATTACTATATTCTCTCCCATAATCCCATATCTTTTGTAGTTCCCCAATGATAAATCCTTCATGGCTCGATCACTAAGACAAAGGAAGTCACATAAAGAAGAGTTTTAGATCATAAAAAAGATCTTTCAATTTTATTTATTACTATAATTAATAAAAATTATTATTTTCTATAAAATGATGATGAATAATTTGTCATAAATATACTATTATATTATTCTTGTGATGGTATAATCATTTAGGCTCTCTTCTATATAAACTGAAGATTAAAGTACGACACATTTATGCGTGTTTTCTATCATCTCAACATAAAGATAAGCCTAATATCCCACCACAATAATCCATAATTGGTTATTATTATTTTATAAATGATTGTATTTTAAAATTACATTATTAATATTATTATTTAAGAATAAATTAATATTTTCTTTTCTTTCATTCCACCCATTAAAAAATGAAATTTCACCTATGCATACGTACAGACAACCATCTCCACATACTGATGTAATTCATTTCTAATAACCATTTTATATAAAGTATTATTATTTTTATTTATATAATATATATATATATATATGATATTTAAATTGTTATTATTTCCATTAAATTAAGGGATCATGATCAAATTCCAAGGACCAAAACTCCCAATCCAAAATATATTTGAGAAACAAAACTGTTAACATATGAAATGATGATGATAACGAATGATTATTATTGATAAAGTGATAATAATTTAAATATAAAATATATATTATATTTTAGTTATGATTAAGTTTATCGAATAAAATTTTAATAAATTTTAATTTATTATAAAGGGAGTAGAGCAATAATGAAGCATGAGGAACATGTGGATAGGGGTTTATATTGTAATATTTTTTTTACCAGGAATGTATAGGATTATTTTTTGGATTGAAAAAAATTAAATATCCATATATATATTATAACCATAATTATAATTTTTTATATGTGGATAATTCAATTTTCCCATTTAGTTTCTTTTTTGTATTTACATATGATGTTGAAAGAAATATTTCAAGGAAAACTCATATGTTTTTCTCTTTAATCAGTAATCTTTTCTTCTATGTCCATATTTTATGTAAATTTTTTTAAATAATTTGTTCACTATCCTAATACTATTTATGAATTCTATATTAACCAATTATTTAATTATAATTATTATTTAAAGTAATTATCTTTTTTACCAATAATGTTTTTCAAAGTCTTTAATGGAATTGTAAATGTTTTTAATATGAACCACAAGAAAAAGATTCTCTACCTCAAGAAAACACTTTTCATTAATGTTAACGTTTTTATATTTCTATGATATTTTCAAAGGAAATGTTTTCATTAATAATTTTGACGTTTTAATAATCAGAATAGGTGATTTAAAATTAAAATGATATTTTCATCCGGAAATGCTTTGCCGCTATATTAAAGTTAATTTTCTATACGATGACAGAATTTGATGTTTTTTATGATTTATTGGGGATATTTTACAATGTGAATATAATTGTTCATCACATGATATATTATGATGATTATGTTGAAATTTATATGAAACCTATAAACATTACAAGGGAAATGATTTGATGTTATGTTGGATGTTTTATGAACTTTTGAATAAAAAATGTATTGTCATAAATATGTGATGGGAGGTCCATGAATTATATATCCCATAAATGTTTTGGGTAAATTTGTAAAAATAATTAAATAATAAGGGTATTTAATTGATGTGAACCCAGTTCTATAAGGAAATTAATCCAACTAGATGTTCTTTATTGTTAAAAATGAGTATAAAATGGATGGAATATGGAGTGAACCTAATCCACCAAGATAGTATTATTAGAAATCATTGACTATGGAAATTGTTTTATATTATTATGTGAATTCAAAAATAATATGTATTATTCTTATGAATTGTTTTCATAGATCTTGATTTTTTTAATGAGTCCATGATCATATTTTTTTTATATTTTTTTAACAAAACCTTATTCAATGTTTTATGATTAACTATATTTGACAGATTGGGAATAAACTTTACATGTCTTGATCATGTTATCAAACCATTATTCTTTCATTTTTCTCAATTATTATCATTAATTGATATATATTCTATTTATCCAAAATGAGTATCTATGATCACCCATTTTTATGTTTTTCTTCCCTAGGTTATGCCACTTTCTTTTATGTATGATATGACTATGAAGGTTACAAGTTTTGAATTAAATAATCAAAAAAATTATTTATTATTTAATTACAAGTTATTTATATATACATGTTTCTAAACACATCCAACATGTTAATTAATATTGTATCAATGAAAAATGTATTGAATAATAATCTAAAATAATATAATATTTATATAATAAAATTATGGGTTTTAATATTAATTATTGATGGAAATATTTAATATCATTTAGAAATTATGAATTGGAAAATATATTGACAGAAACATATAATAAGACTAGTTATAGGATAATATCCTATGTCGTGGTAAATAATGGATTGTGGTTTCCATATAAAAATATATCATTTTTAGGATGCAACGGGTATACATTCTTTTAGCATAAATGCATATATGGGTAATAACATATAAAATAGTTGGTTGAGTATATAATAACCATCATTATGGTGAATGGTGAATGTGACCTCTCTATACACCTAGTTTGACACTCTCTTGGGCTACACAAAAGTTGATTAAATTTTTTCTAGAATATCATTTATGAATTATTTGAATAGATAATGTCCAGAGATATCCTAGGTTAAACTAATAGTGTCAGAGATTAAAAAAGGTTTCATTATATATACATAATATAAATGAATTTTATGATTATAATATTTCCCATTATTAATATATTTTCTCATACTATTCTTTTTGGTTTCAAGAAATGGTTTGAACCAAATTTACCCTATTAAGACTATATGGGATGACAAATTAAATTATTTCCCAACTAAAAAATTCAATGTTAAGAGGGATAGAATTAAAAATAATATTTATATAGTTATGAAACATTTCTAGTTAGTGATTCAGGTCATGATTCCAAATGATTAAAGGTATGCCCATTGCACTATTAAGTCATTTGGGTGGAAACAACTCCCTTATTTTAGTGGGTCCATCATTCTAATAATTACTATTTAATGAATAAGTACAACTAAAATGATATTTCACACACTCCATTCCATAACACAAGAAAATATTGTCTTAACTATTAATCATTTATAATTAGAAATAGATCGATGGTGGAATTTAATAACACTATTGGAAATGCAGGTTTTCCCAATGCTTATTTACCAACGGTTTTCTTAAACTGATGGTAAAGAAGGTCCATGACACCCTTTGCCAACAGTTTTAATAATTTGTTGGCTAATGTGTATCCAAAGCACCCTTTCCAAACAGTTCTAGGAAATCGTTGGGAAAGGGTGCCTTGGACACCCCTTTCCCAATGGTTTTTAAAAACTATTGGTATATATTTACCCCAAATATAGAATCGGTCGCTGCTCTCCCCCATTCACGATAGAACCCTAAATCTATGCACCACTCGGCTCCTCTCACGACTTCCCCCATCCGAACCTATGAAATTCCATTGGAATCATCTCAAATCAGGTATTATTATCTTCATACACATAAAATATTTATGTGCTACCTTGTTTTAATTTTTGTTCATCTCATATTTATGTTATATGTTTTTATTTTGATGTGTATATCATTTTATTTTATTATCATTTAATCTAGACTTTATCCATTCCAATTCATTTAATTAATTATATCTTTAACGCTCCATTGAAGAAGAAACATCTCAAATTCATTGCGGTTGGATTATAGATTTTCTAATTATGTGTTTTTATGATTTTTCTTTATCTTGTAATTAATTTTTATTTGGAAATTTATTTATATGTGTTCATTAATTTTTAGTAAATTTTTTGTGAATGTTTTGCATAAAATTTCATCAGGAAAGTGTCTTATTAAAATGAATTTTTTTTATAAGGCTTGTGTAATGTAATATTTTATAGTACAAAATTTGACTATGTTTGGAATTTAGTAACACATGAGATAACTGGTGTGTGAGAATGTGTTGTGAAAGACATTCCATGGATGGTTCAAGATTATATTTACATTTTGAGCCTATTAATGAGTTGTTTTAAAGATATTTTGAGATATTTACCTTGTGTTTATTGGTAAAAACTGGGAGCTCTAGAGGTGGTTCATGATTAAGACATATAATTACTACTAAATATGTGGATAAACCATGCATAATAGAGAATTGATGAAATGTTTGATTTTTTTAGTACTCTTTTATTTGGAGTTTCTTTTGATGCTGATGTTTCTTATTGATACCTATGATGGAATTTATTTTAGTTTCTAAATAGGCTGAGTCTCCCCCACCATGCACAGTGTAAGCAACCACTACCCTTACTTAATCATTCTATTTACAAAGCCTATGGAACCTCTACCCTCATTTAATTAGTGAACTCAAGTCATTAATTCAAGCCTTAATTCTCACTAGCATGTAAGACATTGAATGATGTAAACCCATCCTCACATGATTTCTTACCTTAGATAGTGTCCAACATATGGAATATGAGATTTTGAATTCATCGGTTAACCAGGATCTTATATTCCATTTCCCCCAAGATGATTGTACTCATTTAACATTAGGGTCAATTAAATATTGTTTTAATTGTATGTTGTATATTATGTTTCCTTCTTGGATAATACTCACTTTTATGAGGTTGGGGTGCTTTTCACTACCCATGCTGGCATGTGTAGACATCCATAAAAATGTTAGATAAGTCAAAAGTTTAATTCAGTAATGTTGTTATCATTGACATAATTTATTATTAATCAAAAATTTAAAAATAAATGTTTTTTTATATACATAATGAAATTAAATCATTTTACAAGCCATGTACCTCCTATTAGTGTAAAAGCCTAAAATTTATTCACCCATGGGGTGCGCTTGACTTGGGGATGTAATTGGGTAATGAAAGGTATAACCATAGAGGTGCCAATAATGAGTTATTGAACCTAAGTGAATGACTTGGGATGCCTATAACACATAATGGGACCTGAGGCATGTGCCTCTTATAGACCTAATGAAAATGAATTTAAATAAATTTAATTTAATCTATGAGTACTTGTTCTTTACATTATTTTAATAGTTCACTACAATGACTAGAAACTTCTTTTTTTTCATTTACATAAATTTATTTTCTATTAACGTACAATCCTATTGAATCATTTTTGACAAATTGACTTATATATATATATTCTTATTACAGAATGGAAAAAAGTTGGATGCATGAAACCGATCAGATCTAAAGCGATTTCAAAACAATTTGGAGAGATTTATAGATTTTATATTTCACAATTCTTCAGATAGGTGTCGCATTCACTTCCCATGTTCCAATTGTGTTGGTAGACCTTCGTTGAGCCATGAAGAAGTTATCTACCACATAATCAAAAATGGTTTTCAAGAAAACAACTTTGTGTGGTATCACAATGGGGAGAAAATGAAATCTCAAATTGGTGATGATCGAAATGAAAGGAATGAAAAGGAAACTTTTTTAGATGATCGGTTTCTGTTTATTCGTCATCATGAAAAAAAAGTATTTCAACTCAAGAAGGCTTCAATATGAGGACAACTGATGCATCTAGTGAAAGTGATGATATTGGTAGGGTGAAAAAATTGAATGATGCTACCATGAATCCAGTATATCGACAATGTGATAAAATGAAAATGATTGAATTTTTAATCTGATTGTTTCATGGGATAATTATGTATGGGATTTCTAATAAAGAAATCGATTACATTATTATCCTCTTGAAGGATTTACATCTAGATGATGCAGATATTCCCTCAAACTACTATATGGCAGGGAAGTTAGTTGAAGAACTTGGATTTTCAAGAAACAAAATTCAATCTTGCTCGAAAGGTTGTATTTTATTCTCGGAGGAAATCGCTGAATGAAATGATTGTATAAAATGTGGCACATCTCGTTGGAAGTCAAAATATGATGGAATTCCATCCCGAGTTCCCTAGAAGGTAATGTGGCACTTTCCATTGATCCCTATACTCCAGAATATTATTATTTCTGATGAAATATCAATAAAAATGAGATGGCATGATACTGAGAGAAAGAAGACAAATGATGATTTGGTTCATCCTGCAGATGGATTTTCATGGAAGATATTTGATGCTCGACAACCTAATTTTGCAGTTGACGTGCATAATGTGAGTTTGGGTCTTTCATGCGATGGTTTTAATCAGTTTGGGCTTATGCTTACTTCGCCCAACACATGACCAGTTTTTATACAGATTTATAATCTTCCCCCATGGTTGTTTATGAAAAAACCTTTCACTTTCATGTGTATACTCATATCTGGTCCTTCTGATCTCGGCATTGATATTGATGTATACATGCAACCTTCAATAAAAGAGGTGAAACCTCTTTGGGATGTCAGTGTGCGCACATACGATGCTCGTTTGAAAGACATATATCATATGTGTGATGTGCTTATGTGGATGATAAATGATTTTCTAGCATCTAAAATGATTTCTAGATGGAGCATGAAGGGAAAACTGTCATGCCCAGTTTGTATGAAGAATACACAATCCAGAAGACTGAAACATCGCTCTAGTTTCAGTTTTATAGGACATCAGCGATTCTTGCCAAATGATCATCCATATATAATAAATCGTCAAAGATTTGATAATACCATAGAGACCGATGATCCACCTCATTGTATGTCTGGAACTGATGTGCTTAATGAATTGGAAGATTTTAGTTTTTCATTCGGATATGGTCAAATGGAATCTGAAAAGAGAAAGAATGTTTCCACTAAAACCTGTTACAATGGGGGGAAGAAGAGTATCATTTTGATTTTCTTTATTAGTCAACCAATTTGTTAAGTCAATGCTTAGATGTAATGCATATTTGAAAGAATATATGTGAAATTTTTCTTTCGATTCTTCTATATGTCAAAGGGAAGACAAAATATGATTTACGATCTTGGCATGACTTGGTGGATTGGGGCATCATAACATAATTTCATCCTATGCATATCTGTGAAAATAAATGGAAACTTCCATGTGATTATTATGTGATGATACATATAAAAAAATAACAGTTTTTGGATGTATTATAGACTATTAGAATTCCTGAGGGATATTCAATCAATATATCTAAATGGGTCAACAGAAGAGAGTTGATGTTAAAATCTTTGAAGACTCTTGATTATCACGTTCTACTGCATGAGTTTCTTCCAATAGAAATCTGTCATATTTTGTCCAATAATGTAAGGGTGATTGTTATTCGGTTGAGCCATTTTTTAGATATCTTTGTGATAAGATGTTTTCCAAGTCTTTCTTATAAAAAATAATGACAAATGCCCCATTAATTTTGTTTGAGTTGGAGAAAATATTTCCTCCATCATTTTTCACATGCACGTTGCATCTGACTATCCATATTCCCACTACAATACTTCTCAGAGGACAAGTTTCTTTTGTTTGTATATATCAAAATAAAAGATATATGTTCAAATTAATGTCTTATGTCCGAAACAAAAATCACCCTGAAGGTTCTATCATGAACAGTTACATGGCTCAAGAATGTATGGATTTCTGCTCAATGTTTTTGTCTGATATTACTACAAAAATGAATAGAACAATGAGAAATAAAGAAGAATAGTATGAGAAAATTGAACCCAGTTTTCCATCACTTCCTCAAATAGAAGGAATTATTGGATCATATACATTAAAGACATTAATCCATGAAGTGCGGGAGAAGGCACATCAAACAGTTTTGTTCAACTGTGATTTGTTCATTGACTATATTCGGTAACTAAATTGAATATGTATATTTTTCATATATATCTGTTAAACTATTCATATTTTTTATCTACAAGGAACATAAAACAATGATAAATAGGAATCTTCATTCATTATATTTCAGAAGGAGAGAGTCTTTTCATTGCAAAGAGTTTTATGCTTGGTTAAAATTGAAGGTAAAAATATTCATGTTTAAAATAATTATATCAATATTTAATCAATTTTAATAGTCATTTATATTGTAGGTATTGAGTTTTTCTACTGACACTGTCTCTAATGAAATAAGATATTTGGATTTTGGTCCTAATATCATGGTTCGTGACTGTAAATCAATTGTTATCGATGGGTTCAAATTTATTGTCACTGAATGAGAAAAGAACATGAGAACACAACATGATGGTGTTATGGTTACTACCACAACAGATTGTTATGCTAGTGCATCAGATAGTAGACAACATTTTGAAAATGTTGGTTATTATGGAGTCGTTGAGAAAATAAAAATATTGGATTATTACTCTCTTGGACGAGTCACAATGATGAAATGCCATTGGTTTGATTCGATGACGAGACAAGGCACATTTATTGATGATTGTGGATTTCGAGGAATTAATATGACCTGCAATCTTGCTACCGAAGAACCATATGTGTTGGCATCAATGGCTAAACAAGTTTTTTATGTCAATGACCAACTTTGGCCTGAATTTTTTTCTCATTGTTGAAGTAATTCCAAGACATATTTTTGATAACGGGGATGATGGAATTGAAACTGCCGCTAGTGCCATTGGAACAAATCCATTTTTTTCTTTTGATGACTCCAATAGCTCAATTGTGATAGTTTACTGTGAACCTGAAGTTGTTTTTGAAAATATATAGAATCATTCATCCATGATCTCAATTCATTTGGATTACCTCAAGTTGGGTTGTTAAGGTTGGTAATATTCAAATTGATTTAGTATTGATCACAAATATGTTTTAGCTGACATGACCGTTATGTGAATTTTCAATGTTTATTTGTTCCTGTTTTATTTGAATTGCATTTTATAATTTAGAATTGAACTGTATTCATACCTAGTCAAACAGTATTTCTAACATTGTGAACATTACAACTTGTATGATTTATTAAATCCATTAAAGCTCTTCTAAAACAATTGATAGCTAAATTACAAATTATTCCCCCTATTCCCTCATATATTTAGTTTTTTGGGTTACACATTAGTTTCCTTTTTCTTATTAATTACATATTTGTTTTCAGAAGAAGTAAATATATCCAATTGAAGATAGACGAAGGAGAAAAATGATGGAGAACAATCATCGAATGGAAGAGATGGGCGTTCCACCATTAGTGCCTATAATGAGTACTTTATTTCAAGTATATATATTTTTAGAATATATAATGTCATGTGATTACTTTTTAGTAAACATTTATGTAGGATCCACCTATAAATCGACAGTTATTCGACGAGGAGCTTAGTACTAGCCCTACTACACAAGCCGGTGGTACAAGTAAGGTTTGTACCAGAGGTGGACGAGAAGCTGCGCATACCCGACTAGACCCTGCCCCTTCCACTGACATGTCATCCTTCCCACATTCTGATCTCAGTGTGTCATTAGGGACATAAGGGATATTTAGGCCTCCCATGTTTTCGCCACCTTTTTCATCTTCTGGCCCATCATTTTCACATCCCATTATAATTCCCACTCCCCAGTAAGAATCCAGTCATACAGCTGTCCCATCTTCCTTTCCTTCTACTTTTTTCTCTCCTAGCTTCTATATTCCATCACCTTCGACTCATGTTCCACCATAGGGTGTTCCATCAATTTCTATGGATCTAGTGCTAATCAGCATTCAGACTGGTGCAGGTATATTTATAGAACCCTAACAAATTTTTATAGCAATATTTATTTTCATTATAACATGTTTTGATAAAATATTTGTTTTTCTTTCATGACAGATACATCTACGGACAGAAGGCGGGGGCGGGGGCGTACACACATGCATTCAGTGTGGAACTGCCGCACACAGGTTATGGTGGATTACAATGAAGAGAACCAAATGGTTGAGAAATCATGGTAGAAATGTCGGTGTTTTTTGGAGACGCTTTCCGAATACTCCCCCATCATTCCCGTTAGCACACTATCGTGGAGACATTTTCCACATGAGGTCAGTGATAGAGCTTGGGCATAGATATGGGTAAAAAATTCTTTTATATTTAATGCCAAGATTTTTTGTTTGTATTTATATGAATTAATATTTTGATGTTAGCTTCGATATAATTTTCCGAATTGTGAGGATGCACTACCGGAACATCTATAGGATTTTGGTGAGATTTGGAGACCCTACAAACATGAGTTGTATATTGGATGGCGTGCTTGAGTTGGCACTAAGTTAGATGCAGTACCAGTCGTGGATGATTGTCATATAGAGCAGTATCGTCAGATGATTTCTCATTGGATGAGTACCCAGTTTAAGGAATGAATTACATTTGAGGTATTTAAATAATAACATTCATGTTTTACATTAATATTATCCTTTTCAATATCAAATTTTATTTAGGAATCATCTTGAAAAAATAAAAAAACATTGATGCAAAAAAATACCTCCACACATTAGGACGTACTATGATGTCGGATCATGAGAGGAAGTAGGTATTATAATTGTTTATAAGTTTTCTTTACGAGTTACATTTTCATTTGTTTCCTAAATTATTTAATCGTTTGATAAAGTTTAGATATAACTTTAGTTTTCATTGTCATTTTAGTGGAAAATACAGAATATTGAAGGACGTGCACGTCGAGAAAAACTGTTTTTCTCGGGTAGACGGAAAAAGGATGGAAGTGTCATCAACGGAGCGACTCAGAAGTAGATTGTAAGATTTAATCTATTGATTTCAAATTATAATATCTATTTTCTAACTTAATAATATATTTATATTTGTAACAGTCTGCTTTAGAGGCCTTTGATTCCCAAGAACAAGAAAATTTTGGGCCAATTGATCACTTACATCAGGTGTTGGGAGAGGAGCGTCCTGGTAGACTACACTTCCGACCTAGGATAGCCCCAACGAGGTATTGACCCACCTCAGGTATGAGTTGTAGTACCACCGAGCTGCAACAAGTTAGGGCACAGGAAGAACAGGCTGAGAAAAGGGCCACAGAGACGGAAGAACAGTCTGCTAGGGAAAACAGTACATTTATGAAATTTAGTGAAGTTCTACGTCCAACACTTCTATGAGAGGCCATCCCAACTTTTGATGAATATATTTCATATATAAGTTCTATATATGGTTCACCAGGTGGCAGTTCTAGTGGTTTTTAGGACGATGTCCATCTTGACGATGATGATGGTGAGGAGTCTGATGCGGAAGAGGGGGGAGAGGAGGAGGGCAAGGCGGATGGCGAGGGTGAGGAGGAGGGCGATGGCGAGGATGAGGGTTCTGAGGGCAGTGAGGACGATGATGGGTAATAGGACGAGGGTGATGAAAATGGTGATGATGGTGATGGTTATAGGGACCCAAGCTTAAACCTTACTTAATATTGAATTAAATTGAATAATTCACATTGAGGATCTTTTCAGGTTTAGAGTTTTAGAGAATTAAGACATAAGTATTACATCCCAAAAGATTACAAAGTAGATACATCTACTATGTTTCCTTTTTTGAAAAGATAAAAACTCTTGAACAAAAGAGTCAGGTCTAGTTCCATGTTTAGAGAGCATGACACTTCCTTGATCGCATCCTTGACCCTATTCCACTTTATGTCCTATGAAAAACATTTCAAAAACTAGGGATGAGCACAAAAATCTCAGTAAGGGTTATAACAATATGGAATGAAAACATTAGTCCATGTATAGATAAGAATAAATGAAATCATAATATACACATAAAACATAAGCACTTCAACATATATCATGAAATCATAAGATTTATGAATAACTCATAGAAATCATAAGACATAGAGGTAACATGAGGAATTCATAACATTCTTACATAGGGAGTAACCCTCTTGGTTACATTTGGAATACCCATCACAGTATATTCTCTTAATTCTCTTCGTAGAAACCTTAACATTTAACTCCTTCGCGTTACCCAATGCATTGTAGAGCTATATCGGGCTCACCCACCCTTAGTTTATCACGGAACCACCCGTCTTCATAAAAAATGCCCAAGAACCATAACATAATCATAGAACATAACATAATCATAATGGAAAGATAACATTACCACATTGTAATAACAATATAACATTTTAAGATATTGAAGTACTGAATCCGTTCTAAAAACCATTTAAAACATTTAATAAAGAGATTTTTGAATCAAAGTGTCCCATACCACATTGAATCTTTTAATATTTTAAATCATTAATATCCATATAAATAAATCCTTAAAACCATTTTGAAAACATGGATAATAATGAGAAATATTTATAAGAACATTTAAAACGAAATTTTAGTTGAAGGGTTTTTAACAAAATGAGAGACCCTTGAATACCAATATTTGAGGAAAAAAATTTAGTCAGAACTTCATAATATCATGAGAATAAAGGTAATTCCGGATATAATATGCCAAAGGATTGTATATACACCATATAAGAGTGAATTGGTGCATAAAAACAATGAAGTCTCATTAGAAATGTAAAATGAGACGAAATCCCTTATAAAGAAGGTATCCTTAAATTAACGATAAATCAAGCTCATAATTATGTGTGAAAAATATAATTACACCCAATATAAGTGGATATTAAGTGCAAAACAATCAAAGATAATTCACACATATTCAAAGGATGACATATTCAATAACTACATGTTGAACCCAAATAAATCGAAATTGGGTTAAGAAGTTCCCTTGGTAAAATTCGACAACCTAACGACGTCACATTAAAATTAATAAAATTAGTTGATGAGAGATAAAATGGTATCTCATCACTTGGACATAAAATTTACTTCAATAAGGAAATAAAAGAACATATCCCAAAATAAAAAATTTAAATTAAAATACATAACAAAAAGAATCCTTTTAAAAAGAGGAGAGTGAAGGAATCCCTTACCGATTTGGGTAACATTCGAAACGTACACCCCAAGAAATAAGGGTCATACAATGAAGTTGTAAATACCCATAGATTAGATTATATTACAAAACTAATACAACCATGGACAGTACATAAACCACACAAAAGTAAATAGTTGGAAATGTAGCATGAATCTCACAGGAATAAAAGTGAGATGAAAAATCCCCTTATGAAAATTCGGCAGTCTAACGACACCACTTAAAAATCCCAAAAATGGATTGATAAGATCAAATTGGGTATCTCATCATATGAACATAAAAGGACTGTATGAGGGATATTGATATCATACCCCAACATAAGAACAAGGAACTAAAAGGACTTGACATGAAAATAGAACTTTGAAAATGAGAAGAGTGAATGAATCCTTTAAAAAAATCGGCAGCCTAACAGTGCCGTTGAAACATTAATAAAATGAATTGATGAGAGAAAGAGGGGTTATATAATCATATTAACTTAAATTGGATAGTATGATGAATTTAAAAGGAAATCCTTCAACACAAGAACATGGAGCATAAAAGGAATGACATAAAAGAGAGTACTTGAAAATAAAGAGATATGTAGGATCCCTTACCTTGTGTCCGACTTGACTCGATCTTTCTTTAATCTACTGAATAATAAACATGAGTTAATTTTTACTTTCTTAAGAACCTTTTTCAAGTTCATTATTCCTTTTATATCACTTTTTACTGTGTTATGAACACTATGTTATTATTTAAGTTAATAACGTTCGTTTTGTCGATATTTGGTTCTTAAGTCTAAAATGGACTTCTTACACTTACATGTTGTTCATATAGTCAAATATAAATTATCTCAAGAATGATATTCATGATTTAGATATCATATATATCCAGTATATACACACATTTATAATATTACATAATCATTTAGAGGTAAGAAATGAAATGTACCGTTCAGGGAGATGGTAAGCCGTACGTATGCATGAACACAACTTCCATTTCTTTGTCATATTAATGGAATTAAAATTATTGAGTTATATATTATAATTATATAATAATATTAATAATTTATATGTCATATATATCATATAAATACATTATACAAATGTACATATAATAGTACATAACATTTGGACATGAGAAGTGAAACACACTGTTCATGGAGACGGTAATCCGTACGTACGCATGAAAGCTACTTTCATTTCTATTTCATACTTTAATGGAATTAAAACATAATGTTACATAGGTATATTATAATTAAAGTATAATATCATATATAAAATCATTAACTCCATCCTTTATACGTCCCACATATGGCATTAACGAATCAAATCACTTTGAGGTGGCGGTAGTCCGTACTTCCTAAAATGAAGATATCACGTTTTCCCATAATGGAATCCATAAATATATAGAATAAATTAAAAATAAAGAAGAATAATGAAATCATAAACTCAATATATATCATATATAAATACAGTAACATCATAATGGCCACCATAAAGGTGTTAGAAGAATATTAAACAATCATCGTTTCGTGAGGCAGAAATTCGCCATCCACGGAAACAGTATGTCCATTATCCATTAGATGTAGGTTTGTTTAAGTGTAGCTCGAATCAATCTTATAACAACATCCTAGTTTATAGGATATACTTTTTTAAAAAAAATAATGGAATAAAAAGAGTTTAGGGGGTTGGAGAAGAAAAATAATACAAATAAACATTCGAGAAAGCATTACCTTTAAGAGAGTAACTCTTTTTGATTTGAGCCCAAAGGCTTCCTTGGAAAGGATTATGCCCAAAGTGAGGATTCTAGGATGAGTAGATGGATGTGGAGAGAGTATTTGGGCAGTGTTTGGTCGAGAAAAATGCTTGAGATGTGTGGGAAAGGTGGTAGAGGTGGGGTCCCTTTTATAAGAGGAGAGAAGGGGCTCTTTTGAAAATCAAGAATGTTATATTATTATGAAATGCCTTTTTGGATTTTTGAGGTCCCACAAATATATATTTCTAGGATATTGTTATAAGGGTTTGAAATTTACACATCCAATAGTTTTTAAGAATGT
This sequence comes from Viscum album, assembly GCA_963277665.1. NCBI lineage: Eukaryota > Viridiplantae > Streptophyta > Magnoliopsida > Santalales > Viscaceae > Viscum > Viscum album. The sequence goes on along the minus strand of OY728127.1, from coordinate 1,222,648,193 downwards.
GTATGTCTTATATTTCACATTATCTTTTCATTTTATTTAAACAATTCATTTATGAGGTAATCGTTGCGTCACCATGATGTCATAAATAAATTAATTTATTTAATGTATAAAAATTATAAAAAAAAGTACCATGATGTAGGAAATCTTCTTATATTTCTAATAAATATTTATAGTCAAAATTCTTACCAGTATAACCCCATGTAAAAATTGTTTTAGTAAAACAATACATGTTTGTGTCATTTTTTACTTTTACTTAAAAAAGGCATTAATGTCATTATCCCACCCAAGTAGCTCCATGGGGTCCCCCAAATTGACCCATGGGTTGTTATGGTCTTCCGTGAAACATTCAATAGGGGTAGGACAAGTTTCATGTTGTTTTCATATTATAATAATATCATTTTTACCTTAAATTACACTAATTACGTCAAATCGTGATTAATTAAAAAAAGTTATTATTCCCTAAAAAATTATTTTCTTCCCATTAAACCACATTTTACATACTAATGACAACCATGTATGTCGTATTTTAGAAATTCAAAACACATAAGTGGTAAACTTTCATTTAAACGAAAAATCAGTTTGCTTGACTACCACTTTGTGGATTCACTATTCATCAAAAATTGAGGTTTTTCAGAAAATACAACAAATTCACCCTAAGCTATATTAGATATTCCAAATTCAAAAATGATGTCTATTTTACCTAATTCAAAGAATATAAGTAGAATTAATTAATTTAATAACTAACTCCTGTTGTCAAAACAAATAGGGTGTTTTTAAGAAACAATTTATATCATAAGATTGGCATTTGTTTATGTCCAATTTCAAGGTGAAATTAATTGCAAAGTCCACCATTGGATTAAATGGTAAAAATATATTATAATTTTACTTTAAAACCAATTCAAAAGATAACATAATCATATAAATAAATTATATTAAAAGGAAGTTTTGAATTGAAATACAACATTATCATTATTCATTAAAAAAAGAACTTTATCGGAAAAATAACAAAAACATACACAATGTAAATTTTGATGTCCCAATTCTAAAGAATGATTTTATTTAGTCCAATAAAATGTATAAGAGTGACCAAACTATTTTAATGACGTTTCTCCACCAAAAGGCGATAAATCGACATTTTAGTGAATATTAAAGTATTTATGCATAAAATTGAATTATTTTATTATTTTAAGCCTTTATCTTTTATTGGATAAATGTAAAAACATTTAACAAACATATATAATCATATTTTATTTTTTCTATTCATTCCCACCAATAAAATGGCTATGTGTGAACTACCATTTGGAATAATATTATTATATTATTGGTTTGCATTGTAAGATTTCAAAAACTCATTGTTACATATTGGGTACGCCATCAAACACAGCATCCCTTTTAAGGTAATATTAATATTTTATTCACATATATTAATAAAAATAAAAGGTAATATTCGTTATTTACCTAGGATGTTACATCCTTCACCCCTTTTGAGAATTACATCCTCGCAATTTAAAAAATTAGGCTCGGAAACTTCATTAAAAGTCCCACATCGGAAAAGGAGTCAATTAAACTATCACTTTAAAAGAAATAAAGATAATTACAAAGGTCACCCGAGACAACATATAGTAGGATTCCATGAAAATATGGATATAAAGGAAAAAACAAACCTTCATGGTCTGATGGAGAGTGATTGAAAAAATGATTAGGAGAAAGTTAACACCAAGAAAAGTACAAACTTATGATGGGTTAAATGGTATTGGATTCCCCAGCAGAAAAAGCTAACAGACAACATTTTTGTTTTAATTTACCTTTCATTGAAGAATTTATTTATGAGCTAAACTAAAACATGAGGAAACATACTTACATGTCATGTTTACTTTCAACTCTTACGTAATTTCTTACGCAAACTCATATTTTCTCCAAAAGATGAGTAAGAAGACTTGTTCACATTAATAGTTCTTTAATCAACTTTTTGAGAATCACCTAATACACAAAAGAGAACCATATATCTCTCATGCCTTTATTCCAAAAACAAAACCAGAACCAAAATTTTTAGTACAAGATCAAATAATACCCAAAAAGGAAAATCCTTTATAAAAAGAAAAACTATTCTTAATCTCCAAAATTTTTCCAACCAAAACCCAATGTTCAACAAAGACCATTCGATAAAAAAATTTCCATAAAATTCTCCAAACTAAGATTTGACCCCCAATATTTGAAGGAATTAATCACATAGTATTCCAAGATAAATCATAACATTTATCTCCAAAATAACATCATCTTCTTTTAAAGTCTCGTATTGAAAAGTAATTAGCCTAATCACGTATCCTATATGATAGGTTAATCATTTCCATAGATAACCCAAAATAAACTTAATATTGATTCATAAAATCATCTAACTAAAAAGAATTAGTCAAACTAATCAGGGACTTCACGTAGTCCAGTGGTAGGCGATAAATACCTGTTGCACTTTGGTTGTGGGTTTGATTCCCGTAGCTTTGTCCGACACAACGGGTTGTCACACGGTCTGCGTGTTGTCCCTTTTCCAAAACTATATAATTCTTAAAACATTCCCCAAAAATAGATAAATCATCAAAAATAACCCTAACATATTTTAACCTCAAGTTTATATCATGCCTTTCATTTTCCATTACAACATATAGTAACCCATAATTACCTCAAAGGTAAGGATCATATAAACCCTAATGGTTACATTTATAATTATTACCTGAGCTTCCACATTGAGTTGGTTCTCTCATACATGATGCATTAGAGAACTCACCATGGTTCAATTGGTTAATCATTACTCCTTGATAGTTGGTTTAGAATAACCCCGAGATTCCTCATTGAATCCTCGCCACAGTTTCCTTCAAACTCATTTTCACTTTGGTGTCTTCTAGATCAACCCATTTACTAAAACCAAAAAGAGTAAGTGTGAGTATATCAACAAAATAATCATATAATATCTCATGAGGGGGGTAATTACTATGATATAATTATTCATGTTATCTTAATCCCATTCACTTTATCAAAAAGTATGACTATTTCTAACCATTATTATAATGTCACTTGTGCTTACAGAATACCCTAACCACTAAAGTTATCTAAACCGACCTTTGATACCAACTATAAGGCCCCAGCCTTAAACCTTACTTAATCTTGAATTAAATTGAATAATTCACATTGAGGATATTTTCAGGTTTAGAGTTTTAGAGAATTAGGACATAACTATTACATCCCAAAATATTACAAAGTAGATACATCTACTCATTTTCCATTCTTCACAAGATAAAAACTCTTGAATAAAAGATTCATGTCTAGTTCCATGTTTAGACAGCGTGACACTTCCTTGATCCCATCCTTGACCCTATTCCACTTTCTGTCCTGTGAAAAACATTTCAAAAACTAGGGATGAGCACAAAAAGCTCAGTAAGGGTTATAACAATATAGAATGAAAACATTAGTCCATGAGTACATAGGAATCAATGAAATCATACTTTACACATAAAACATAATCACTTCAACATACCTTATAATATCATAAGATCTATGAATAACTCATAGAAATCATAAGACATAAAGGTAACTTGAGGAATTCTTAACATTCTTACGTAGGGAGTAACCCTCTTGGTTACGTTTGGAATACCCATCACAGTATATTCCCTTAAATCTATTCAGATAAACCTTAATGTTTAACTCCTTCGCATTACCCAATACATTGGAGAGCTATATCGGGCTCACCCGCCCTTAGTTTATCATGTAACCACCAGTCTTCATAAACAATGCCCAAGAACCATAACATAATCATAGCACATAACTTATGCATTATAGAAAGATAACATTACCACATTGTAATAACAATATAACATTTTAAGATATTTAAGTAATGAATCTGTTCTAAAAACCATTTTTCAAAACCATTTAAAACATTTAATAAAGAGATTTTTGAATCAAAGTGTCCCATACCACTTTGATGCTTTTAACATTTTAAACCATTAATATCCATATAAATAAATCTTTAAAACCATTTTGAAAACATGGATACTAATGAGAAATATTTATAAGAACATTTAAAACGAAATTTTAGTTGAAGGGTTTTTAACAAAATGAGAGACACTTGAATACCAATATTTGAGGAATAAAATTTAGTCAGAACTATATAATATAATTATAATAAAGGGAATTCATGATATAATATGCCAATGGAAAGTATATAGACCATATAAGAGTGAATTGGTGCATAAAAACAACGAAGTCTCAATTGAAATGTAAAATGAGATGAAATCCCTTATAAAGAAGGTATCCTTAAATTAAGGATAAATCAAGCTCATACTTATGTGTGACAAATATAAATACACCAAATATATGTGGATATTAAGTATGAACCAATAAAAGGTAATTCACACATATTCAAAGGATGAAATATTCAATAACTACATGTGGAACCCAAAGAAATTGAAATTGGGTTAAGAAGTTCCCTTGGTAAAATTCGACAGCCTAACGACGTCACTTTAAAATTAATAAAATTAGTTGATGAGAGAAAAAATGGTATCTCATCACATGGACATAAAATTTACATCAATAAGGATATAGAAGAATATATCCCAACATAAAAAGATGTAAATTAAATGACATAACAAAAAGAAGTCTTTTAAAAAGTGGAGGGTGAAAGAATCCCTTACCGATTTGGTTAACTTTCGAAATATACACCCCATGAAATAAGGGTCATACAATGAAGTTGTAAATACCCATAGATTAGATTATATTAAAAAAAGAATACAATCATGGGTAGTATATAAACCACACAAAAGGTCATAGTGGAAAATGTAGCATGAATCTCACGAGAATAAAAGTGAGATGAAAAATCCCCTTATGAAAATTCGGCAGCCTAACGACGCCACTTAAAACTCCCAAAAATGGATTGATGAGATCAAATAGGATATCTCATCATATTAACATAAAAGGACAGTATGATGGATATAGATATCATAACTCATCATAAGAACAAGGAACTAAAAAGACGTGACATGAAAATAGAACTTTGAAAATGAGAAGAGTGAATGAATCCTTTACAAATATTCGGCAGCCTAACGACGCCAATAAAACATTTTTAAAATGAATTGATGAGAGAAATGGAGGTTATATCATCATATTAACATATATTGGACAGTATGATGAATATAAAAGGACATCCTCCAACGTAAGAAAATGGAGCATAAAAGGAATGACATAAAAGAGAGTACTTGAAAATAAAGAGATTGGTAGGATCCCTTACCTTGTGTCCGACTTGACTTGATCTTTCTTTAATCTCTGAATAATAAACATGAGTTAATTTATACTTTCTTAAAAATATTTTTCATGTTCATTATTCCTTTTATATCACTTATTACTGTGTTATGAACACTATGTAATTATTTAAGTTAATAACATTCATTTTGTTGATATTTTGTTCTTAAGTCCAAAATGGACTTCTTACACTTACATGTTGTTCATATAGTCAAATATCCATTATCTCAAGAATGATATTAATGATTTATATAACATCTATATCTATTATATACACACATTTATAATATTACATAATCATTTAGAGGTAAGAAATGAAATGCACTGTTCATGGAGACGATAAGTTGTACGTACGCATTAACGCTACTTCCATTTCTTTGTCATATTAATGGAATCAAAAAAATTGAGATATATATATTATACTTCCAGAACGATATTCATAATTTAGATGTAATATATATCATATAAATCCATTATACATATGTACATATAATAGTACATAACATTTGGACATGAGAAATGAAACGCACCGTTCATGGAGATGGTAATCTGTACGTACGCATGAACGCTACGTTCATTTCTATTTCATACTTTAATGGAATTAAAACATAATGGTACATAGTTATATTATAATTATAGTATAATATCATATATAAAATCATTAACTATATCCTTTATACATCCCACATATGGCATTAACGATTCAAATCACTTTGAGGGGGCGATAGTCCGCACTTCCTAAAATGAAGATATCGCGTTTTCCCATAATGGAATCCATAAAGATATGACATAAATGAAAAATACAGAAGCATAATAAAACTATAAACTCAATATATATCATATATAAATACTGTGAAATCATAATGGCCACCATGAAATATGTTAGAAAAATATTGAACAATCATCGTTTCGTGAGGCAGAAATTCGCCATCAACGAAAACAGTATGTTAATTAACCAATAGATGTAGGTGTGTGTAAATGTAGCTCGAATCCATCTCATAAAAACAACATAGTATATAGTAGATAATGGTGTTGTTACAAAATAATGGAATAAAAAGAGTTTATGGGGTGGGAGAAGCAAAATAAAACAAATGAACATTAGAGAAAGCATTACCTTTAAAAGAGTAACTCTTTTTGATTTGAGCCTAAAGGCTTCTTTGGAAAGGATTCTGCCCAAAGTGAGGATTCTAGGATGAGGAGAGGGATTTGGAGAGAGTATTTGGGCATATTGTGGCTATGCCAAAGGCTTGAGATGTGTGGTAAAGGTAGTATAAGTGTGGGCCCTTTTATAAGAGGAGAGGAGGGGATCTTTTGGAAATCATAAACGTTATGTTATTATGAAATTCCTTTTTGGATGTTTGAGGTCCCAAAAAGATATATTTTAACGATAAGGTTATAAGTGTTTGAAATATAATCATCCAATAGTTTTTGGGCATGTTTATGTCTTATATTTCACATTTTCTTTTCATTTTATTTAAATAATTCATTTATGAGGTAATCGTTGCATCATCATGATGTCATAAATAAATTAATTTATTTAATGTCAAAAATTATAAAAAAAGTACCATGATGTAGGAAATAATTTTATGTTTCTAATGAATATTTATAGTCAAAAATCTTACTTGTATAACCCCATGTAATATTTTTTTTGTAAAACAATACATGCCTGTGTCATTTTTACTTTTACATTAAAAAAAGGCATTAATGTCATTATCCCACCCAAGTGGCTACATGGGGTCCCCCAAATTGACCCATGGGTTGTAATGGTCGTCCATGCCATATACAATAGGGGTAAAACAAGTGTCGTGGTGTTTTCATATTATAATAACATCATTTTTACCTTAAATTATACTAATTACCTCTAATCACGATTAATGAATAAAAGTTACTATTCACCAAAAATTATTTTCATCCCATTGAACCAAATTTTACATACTAATGACAACCATGTATGTTGGATTTTTAAAATTCAAAACACATAAGTGGTAAAATTTCATTTAAACGAAAAATCAGTTTGCTTGACTACCACTTAGTGGTTTCACTATTTATCAAAAATTGAAGTTTTTCAGAAAAATACCAAAAATTCACCCTATGCTATATTCGATATTCCAAATTCTAAAATGATGTATATTTTACCTAATTAAAAGAATATAAGTATAATTAATTAATTTAATAATTAACTCCCGTTGTCAAAACAAATAGCGTGTTTTTAAGAAACAATTTATATCAAAAGATTGGCATTTGTTTATGTCCAATTTCAAGGTGAAATTAATTGAAAAGTCCACCATTAGATAAAATTGTAAAAATATATTATAATTTCACTTTAAAACCATTTCAAAAGATAACCTAATCATATATATAAATTATATTAAAAGGAGGTTTTGAATTGAAATACAACATTTTCACTATTCATTAAAAAAAAGAACTTTATCGGAAAAAAAACAAAAACACACACAAAGTAAATTTTGATGTCCCAATTCTAAAGAATGATTTTATTTCGTCCAATAAAATGTATAAGAGTGAACAAAACTATTTTTAAAGAGGGTTCACCATCAAAAGGCGATAAATCGACATTTTAGTGAATATTAAAGTATTTATGATTAAAATTGAATTCTTTTCTTATTTTAAGACTTTATCTTTTATTGGATAAATGTAAAAACATTTAACAAACTTATATAATCATATATTATTTATTCCTATTCATTCCTGCCAATACAACGACTATGTTTGAACTACAATTTGGAATAATATTATTATATTATTGGTGTGCATTGTATGGTTTCAAAAACTCGTTGTTGCATATTGGGTACGCCATCGAACATAGCATCCCTTTTACTGTAATATTAATATTTTATTCACAGATATTAATAAAAAGAAAAAGCAATATTCATTATTTACCTAGGATGATACAATGGTGATGTGGGAGAAATTGATCTGTTACATTTTTTACTAATATTATTGAGATTTGATGTTTAATCTATTCTAGTTGTGGGTTTTATCTAGACCCTAAGTACAGTATTAAAGTTTAGTTATTTTTATATATTGTCTATTTTTATGGATGTTGTTGTCTTTTAGTGGTTGTGTGTTTGGTAACTCCCTAGATAGCCCCCTCCTTCCTTGACCCTGGACACCCCCACCATCCTCCTTGGACAGTAGATATCCCCCTGGACAGCCCCCCGGATAGCCCCAGAACAGCCCCCACTATCTTCCTTGATCCCCGGACAGCCCCCCAGACAGCCCCCGGACAACCCCACAGACAACCCCCCCACCACCCTCCTCCTTGGACCCTGGATAGCCCCTGAACACCCCCAGATAGACCCCTGCATACCCCCCCCCCCCCCCCGCACAGCCCCCCACCCTTCTCCTTGGTCCACAGATAGCCCCCCGGACTGCCCCCTCCCACCCACTTCCTTGGACCCTAGACATCCCCCCAAACACCCCCCGAACAGCCCCCCCCCCCCCACCCTCCTCCTTGGTCTCCGGACAGCCCCCTGAACACCCACCAGACTGCCCCCTGCACAGCCCCCCCACCCTCCTCCCTAGACACCTGACAGGCCCCCAGACAGCCCCCTCAGACAGCCCCCCACCCTCCATGATTTCATTTCCTACAAGAAAATCTATAATAAATATTTTATTTATTTTCATCATTATAATCAATGTAAATCAAATTTACACATCTAATAAATATAATAGATTCATGATATGTTATAAAAGGGATGTTTTTATTCGGCCGGACATTGTTAGCTCTGAAATGATTCATAACATGATAAACTAAAATCTAATCCATACTGTGGATGATATATAAATATTTTATATGAATTTCGACAAGATTTTAAGTAAATAGCATTCCACTAATAGAAACATGAGCATTCCCATAAATCATTTTTACCTAAATATTTCCACAAGGATTTTTAGTAAAAGTTTTATCTTATATTAATTTTCAAATATTCTCATTTTAAATGAAAATGTTTCATAAATAAATTAAATTGATGTCCCATAGTCAAATAGTGTATTTGAATAATGTGAATAAATAACTAACATACCACTCTAACTGTTTCTCTTTTTGTTCAAATGGACATGATTAAAAGGGAATAGAAAAACTGGAATACGTAAAACCAACCAAACACATTCGGATTCTATTGATAATTTATCACAATTATCCATGGTTAATATGTGACGTGTATCAGCCAACCTGGGCTCAATCCATGTCACGGTGTGGTCGGGATCACTCTAAGTGTCTCCTTTTTGTTTAAATGGACAACATTTTAAGTACATACAGAAAACCGACCAAACACATTCAATTTCTATTGAAACATTAGGAGGACGATCCATGGGTCATATGTGATGTGAATGAGTCAACCCCACCTCAGTTCGAGGCACGGTGTGGCCGACACCACTCAAAGTGTCTCTCTTTTGATTAAAATGGACTTCATTTAATGTGAAAACAACAACTAGCATACAGAAAACTGACCAAAAGAATTCTTATTGTGTCGATATATTATCACAACAATCCATGGTTCAAATGTGATTTTTACGAGTCAACCCCTCCCCAATCTAAGCCACGGTGTGGTTGACACCATTCATAGTGTCTTTCTTTTGATTAAAATGGACATAATTTTAAGTGAAATCAACAAGTGACATACGAAAAAAATGACCAAACGCATTCAAAATGTGTTGATGATTTAGTGCAATGATCCATGGGTCATATGTGACGTGTACGAGTAAACCCCGCCTCAATCCAAGGTGTGGTGTGTCCGACACCACTCTAAGTGTCTCTCTTTTGTTTCAAAAGGATATTATTTTAAGTGAAAACATCAACTAGCGTACGAAAAACTAACCAAATGCATTCAGATTGTGTTGATACTTTATAAAAATTATACATGGTTCATTTGAGACGTGTATGAGTCAACACTGTCTAAATTCGAGGCGTAGTGTGGCCTATACTACTCTAACTGTGTCTCTTTTGTTTAAAATGGACAGGATTATAAGTGAAAAGAACAACTAGCATATGGAAAACCAACCAAACAAATTCAGATTCTATTGATATTTTATCACAACGATCCATGGTTCATATGTGATGTGTACGAGCCAACCCGGGCTCAATCTGAGTCACTGTGTGGTTGGGATCACTCTATGTGTCTCTCTATTATTTAAAATGGACAACATTTTAAGTACACACGGAAAACCGAACAAACACATTCAATTACCATTGAAAAATTAGTAGAACGATACATGGGTCACATGTGATGTGTATGAGTCAACCTCACATCACTCTGAGGCATGGTGTGGCCAACCCCACGCAAAGTGTCTCTTTTTTTTAAATGGACTTCATTTTAAGTGAAAACAACAATTAGCCTACAGAAAACTGACCAAACGGATTCTGATTGTGTCGATACTTTAGCACAATGATCCATGGGTCATATGTGGCATGTACGTGTCATCCCTACCTCAATCCGAGGTGCGGTGTGGCCCACATCATTCATAGTGACTCTCTTTTGTTTAAAATGGACATCATATTAAGCAAAAACAACAAGTGACATATGAAAAATGGACCAAACGCATTTGAAATGTGTTGATTCTTTAGGACAATGATCCATGGGTCATACGTGATATGTATGAGTCAACCCTACCTCAATATGCGGTGCGGTGTGTCCGACACCACTCTATGTTTCTCTCTTTTGTTTCAAAAGTATATCATTTTAAGTGAAAACATCACCTAGCATACAGAAAACTGACCAAACACATCTGGATTGGGTTGATATGTTAGGAAAATGATCCATGGGTCATTTGAGACGTGTATGAGTCAACACCGTCTAAATTTGAGGCATGGTGTGGCCGGTACCACTCTAACTGTGTCTCTTTTGTTTAAAATGGACAAGATTATAAGTGAAAAAAACAAATGGCATACAGAAAACCGACCAATGCATTAGGATTCTGTTGATAATTTATCACAATGATCCATGGGTCATATGTCGCGTGTAAGAGCCAAACCGGGCTCAATCCGAGTCACGGTGTCGCCAGGATCACTCCAAAGTGTCTCCCTTTTGTTTAAAATGGACAACATTTTAAGTACATATGGAAAACCGAATAAATGCATCCAGATTCCATTGAAACAATAGGAGAACGATCCATTGGTCATATGTGATGTGTACGAGTAAACCTCACCTCAATCCGAGGAGCGGTGTGGCCGACACCACTCAAAGTGTCTCTATTTTGTTTAAAATTGACTTCCTTTTTAATGAAAACAACAACTAACATAAGAAAAACCGACCAAACAAATTTTTATTGTGTCGATACTTTGTCACAACGATTCATGGATCATATGTGATGTGTATGAGTCAACCCTGCCTCAATACGATTCATGGTGTGGCCGACACCATTCATAGTGTCTCTCTTTTGTTTAAAATGAAAATCATTTTAATCGAAAAAAACAAGTGACATACAAAAAACTGACCAAACTCATCAGAAATGTTTTGATGCTTTAGTAAAATGATCCATGGGTCATATGTGATGTGTACAAGTCATCCCAGCCTCAATCTGAGGCGTGGTGTATCAGGCACCACTCTATGTGTCACTCTTTTGTTTCAAAAGGATATCCTTTTAAGTGAAAACATCAACTGGATTACAGAAACCCGACCAAACATATTCTGATTTTGTTGATACATTTGGACAATTATCCATTGGTCTTTTGAGACATGTAAGAGTTAGCCACGTCTTAATCTGAGGCGTGGTGTGGCCGGTACCACACTAACTGTGTCTCTTTTGTTTAAAATGGACAGGATTATAAGTGAAAAAAACAACCGTCATACGGAAAACAAACCAAACTCATTCATATTCTATTTATAATTTATCACAATGATTCTTGGGTCATATGTGACGTGTACGAGCCAACCCAAGCTCAATCCGAGTCGCAGTGTGGCTGGGATCACTCTAAGTGTCTCTGATTTGTTTAAAATGGAAAACATTTTATGTACATACGGAAAACCGACCAAACAAATTTGGTTTATGTTGAAACATTAAAAGAATTGTCCATTGGACATATGTGAGGTGTACGAGTCAACCTCGCCTCAAACGAAACCGCAGTGTGGCCGACACTACTCAAAGTGTCTGTCTTTTGTTTAAAATGGACTTTATTTTAAGTGAAAACAACAACTAGCATACGGAATACCAACCAAACAGATTCTAATTGTGGCGATTCATTAGTACAACGATCCATGGGTCATATGTGATGTGTACGAGTCAACCCGGCCTCAATCCGAGATGCGGTGTGGCCAACACCATTCATAGTGTTTCTCTTTTGTTTAAAATGGGCATCATTTTAAGTGAAAACAACAACTGATATATGAAATACTAAACATACACATTCAAAATATATTGATGCTTTAGGAAAACTATCCAGGGTTCATATGTGACGTGTTCGAGTCAACCCCACCTCAATTTGAGGCACGTTGTGGCCGAGATCACTCTAAGTGTCTCTCTTTTGTTTAAAATGGACAACATTTTAAGTACATGCGGGAAACTGACCAAACAGATTCTGATTGTTTTGAAACTTTAGCACAATGTTGCATGGGACATATGTGACGTGTACAAGTCCACCCTGCCTCAATATGAGGCATGGTGTGGCCGTAACAACTCATAGTGTCTCTCTTTTGATTCAAAAGGACATCATTTTAGGTGAAAACATCAACTAACATACGGAAAACTGACCAAATGCATTTGGAATGAGCTGATACATTAGGAAAATGATCCATGGGTCATTTGAGACATGTTAGAGTCATCCTCATGTAAATCCGAGTCACGGTGTGTCCTGATTCACTCTAACAATGTCTCTTTTTTTTAAAATGGAAAGGATTATAAGTGAAAAGAACAACTGGCATACGAAAAACAGACCAAATGTAGTTAGAATCTGCTGAAACTTTTGGAAAATGATCCATGGGTCATATATTACTTGTATGTGTCATCCACGCCTCAATCCAAGTCGATGTGTGGCCGAAAGGACCCAAAGTGTCTCTATTATGATTAAAATGGACAACATTTTAAGTACATATGGAAACCCGGCCAAACAGATTCTGATTGTGTTGATATTTTAGTTCAACGATCCATGGGTCATTTGTGACGTGTATGAGTCAACCCCACCTCAATCCGAGGTGGATTATGGCCATCACCAGTCAAAGTGTCTCCTTTTTATTTAAAAAGCACTTCATTTTAAGTGAAAACCACAACTGACATTCCAAAAACTGACCAAATGCTTTCGGAATATGTTAATACTTTAGAACAATGATCCCTGGGTCATTTGTGACGTGTATGAGTTAACCTCGCCTCAATCCGAGGCACGGTGTGGCTGGTATCACTCTAGGTGTATGTATTTTGTTTAAAATGGACAACATTTCTAGTAAAAACATATGGTATATGGAAAACCGATCAAATTTTGAATTGAATTCCGGATTCAACGTATAATTGTCATCTAAATTTTTAATTGATTTCTAAATTAATTCTGTATGATTATAATTACATTATGAATTCTGATTTAATTCTGCATGTTTACTGTTCCAGGATGCATTAAATATTAAATGTTTATGAATATGTTCTCTATATGTATGTGTTAGATGGTTATTTCCGATACAATAATTGTATTTGTATGTGTTAGTTTATTGTAGTTACAATAATTGGAAATGATTGAAAATGAGGGATGTTGTACGAATTATAGGTTGTTGTGCGATTTTCATAGCATAGGCTATGCCAATAGTTTGAAAACGTTGGCATATAATATTTAGGATTTTTTACCAACAGTTCATAGAAATGTTGGTAAAATCCTTTCCCAGCAGTTTAGAAACCATTGGGAAAGAAGTCTACTACTTGGTTTTCATAACGTTTCAAGCCAAACCGTTGGAAAAAACTATCCCAATGGTATGGCACAACCTTTGGGATAGGTTAATTTTTTCCAACCTATCCCAACGGTTCACTATAAACCATTGGTAAACGCTTTCCCAATGGCTTACTTCCCTAGGGTTTGTAGAACCGTTGGTATATGTTATACCAATGGTTCTACAGCCTTTCCTAATGATTCATAACAGTTGGGAAAACCTACATTTTCAGTAGTGTAATGAATATGAAGTAACAAGATGAAATTGAATCCATGGAGTGTGATAGTTAAATATATTATTTTTCAATTAGTACTTTACATATATTATTCATATAAATGTTGATAAGTATATACATGATCTTTAGTATATTTATGATTAATCTAACTGTATATATGAGTAAAATTTTATTAGGGTTTTGTGGAACACATCTATTATTATTATTAAACAGGATGGTAAGAATAACCATTTATTAAGTAGTTAACAACCATATTTCTAATGGTATTTATCCATTAGATACATTAGTTTCTATATATAAATAATTACAAGTGATATTAAGGTCTAAATGTATATTAGATTCACCAATCAATCAGATCGTTTTGATAAGAAAATAAAGTTTAAATTCATGGGAAATTCAAATAACAAAAATCTTAATAGCGGAGAAGATGATTTTTATTTTAAAATAAAATTCTGTATAGAACCTCGTATGAAATTTTCATAATATTTATAATAAATTCTTTATGTATGGAAAATAATTCCACTTGGAAATAGAATGTCAATGTAATGAGAAGAATCTATGTAATGATGAAAATGGAGAGAAATATCCACAAAATGATCCACCCACACACTAATTTAAAATTTCATGAATTACAGACATTATATTATCTAGTGATCGAAGATGATAAATAATGATGATTATTCGAGTCAACAATATTTTCATATTATAGATAATCTAAAATCCTATTCGATCATTATTTTCTACGTATAGTGTGATTACTATGTGGTGGAAGGTTCACATACATTATTCTATATAACTAATAATTTCATATTGTAAAATACATATACCAAATTTTTGAATCAAATTTGTTTATGGAGGATGTCACATTAATACATCAATGACATGAAGTAGGAATGGAAATGAAAATTCCAAATAGAACAATGATAAATTCTAATGTCTATGAATACTTCCCAAATTGG
Source organism: Viscum album (assembly GCA_963277665.1). Taxonomy (NCBI): domain Eukaryota; kingdom Viridiplantae; phylum Streptophyta; class Magnoliopsida; order Santalales; family Viscaceae; genus Viscum; species Viscum album. The sequence goes on along the minus strand of OY728127.1, from coordinate 1,222,632,852 downwards.
TGTTTGTTGGAATTTTATTGTTGAAAACCATATTCATGTTCCACTACATTAAATTGATGTGATTTTGGGAATTAATAGTCTTTATTAATATAAAACCCTCAATCAGTTATCATAGAAGGTAAACTACATTTGATATTCTAAACAACTATATTATTGTTTAATTATGTGATGATAAATGGGAAATTCCACTATAAAATACATCTATTTAATGGTTTTTTTCATGTTAAATGATGTTATTTAGTTTGTATGGTTTGGGAGAAACTAAACATTGATGAGCTTCCTATTGTATAAGTGTTTTTTGCAACAACCCAAAATTTTATCATTGGAATTTCCATTTTTATGATTATTTCATAAAACAGATACATCACATAGAGAAACCAACTAATACATTATTCTCATAAATGGCATATTAATCCTGAATAAAATTTACAGTTTAAAAAATAAAATAAGAAAATTAATAATGGTAATTTTTGATATGACCGATCCACTAAAAAGGAAATAATCATGAAAAATGATTTTTAAATAAATCAAAATATTAACAAACTATATTCATTTTAAGGATGAATGTATAAATAAATACTTGAGAGAAAATATATTTGAATAAATAATTAATTGAGTGGGATGTCTTAGTTAGAATTAGAGAACCTAGACTTTTGAAACAGTAACATGACTATTGGAATAGTAATATGACCATTATGAATATCAATCTAACTATTATAATAATACTCTCCTCTATTAATGTATTTATAGAGTTTAGTAGTCTTATACATGAAAATATTTCATTCTTATATCAGGTTATATGTAAATAAATATTTTATAAATGATAAAATAAGTGTATGTATTTTCATAAAAAGTATATCTTTAATTTCAATTATCTAAATAATATAATGATTTAAAAGAAAAAAATAATTTCATAAAATAGATTCACAAATTAATATTAGTTTGTTTTAAAATTATGAGATAATTTTATAATTCCTTCATTTAAATTTCAAATGGTAATTCAATCAACTATAATACCAAAATCAGTATTTATCGAACAAATGTCTATTTTATTTATAAATAAAATTTTAATATTTGAAAAATGGATTATATTTTTTAAATATAGACTTCAAATAATTATTAGCGTGATTTGTTTTAAAAAATTTATCATTTTTTATAGAATTGTGAAAAAAAATTAGAGTATAAGATAAATACAAGAATTATGGGGTGATGAATGATGACTAACAGATGTATAGACAAATATTTAAATCATTATTTAATTTATTTTATAATCATTATCAAAACTATTGATATTCTTGAATTAAAATAATAATCTAATGAATATAATAATAAAACAATCGGACACACCCCCTATAAATACTACCCCTCACCACTTCTTCAACACACACCATATAAGCCTTGTATATTGTTTAAATTATAACCAATTCCCTTCCCAAGACACTTTCACACATCCAATATCATATGATCTAAATTAAAAACTAGTATAACATTTCTTAAGGATGTTTCTATGTATTGGATATTAAATAGTTAAAATCCGTAGTCTATCTAATTTAATTTAATTTCGATTGTCCGAATCTACAGAACTCCACAATTCAAAGTTGAATAAAATCTCTAGTGTGATATATATATATTTTAGTTTTAGTTTTTAAAATGTAATATTCTTCCCAAATTCACTTTTCTTATCCATTTATTATACAAATTAAAACATCATCAATGATTTGTCAATTCATAACCTTCATGGATGATGTTTTTTTTTGTGTTTAGTTACCCCCTTCACCAATGATTTTAATACCATTAAAATGGTTCTAATAAATATTAAAATGATTATTATTACTTTTACATCTTATATAACTAATATATATATATATATGTATAATTATATAATATAAGAAAACTAGATCGTGATGATAATAAAATCCTCAAAAATAAACGAAATTGTATTCATTAATGTTTCGTATAATGAATCATTATCATATCTAAAAAATATATTCTAGACAATTTATATTATATAATTACATTAATACCATTTCATTGTAATTCTAGATTTTGACTTCCAATTGATATGGTCTTGCCTAATTTTACTCTAGTGAACAGACCATAAAACTATAAAATCATTGCTCCCAAAACAATGAACATAAACACAGTAACTCATTGAAATGACCATAAAAAATCATTATGAAATTTTCAAAAATCAGATATATGATAAAGAGGTTTATAATTAAAATATTAATAATTCCAATTTTATTATTCAACATTATATGTGAAAGTGTATAACACAACCAACCATAAGTTAAGGGGATTCTTGAACGAAACTCATTTTCTTTGGGATATCCCTCTTTCAAAAAATATTTTTTCTCAATGCTTCTCTAATGTTCAAAAAAAATAATGTAATTGTACATCAATTTTATTTTATGGGATATACATGTTTCATATGTTATTTTATGACTACTAATAATATATCCCCATGAATTATTCTTTCCATAACACATTTTGAATCTTCTTGAGTTGTTTCTTCATCAATAAATAATGATGATTATTATACCCAATATGAATTCCACTGTTCATTTTGGAATGCCATATTTACTCATGAAATATTTATTGATAAAATATTTATGAAAAACATTATTTCTATCAGTTAATTCCTGACTATGAAGGTAATATATTCTTTGTGTAATGAATGATTATGTAAATGTTATAATGTGATGGGTGGACTTAAAATTAAATATTTCTCCAATGCATTGGGTAATGCAATGTCTCTCATGAGATAATGTTTATTACACGTGAAAATGATTCTTGCGTTGTTAAAAAAATATAATGTTTTGATTATGAAGTTACGTTATGCATGAACATGATGCTATAATTGTTCAAAAACAATGTGTGGAATTTTATCACTGTGAAATTAGGCTTCATTTTTATACAATTCCATATTTTATGACTTTATTTAATGCTTCCTCTAATGATAAATTTCATGATTCTATTATAATGTATTAATGATGGTGATTATACACCCATATATTATATTAATTCATATCATTCTTCATTCTATTACTTGAATTTTATCTCATACCTTTTTTGATGTATATCATCACTTGATTACATGTACTAAGTTTTCCATGTTCTTTTAAAGATAAATATAAATCTATTAAATAAATTTAATTTTCATTTTATATTGAAGTTATGTATGGTTATAATTTTCTAATGATAATAAACATTTGGATCTTGTATTTTAATGCTTTAAATGATTTAGCTTTAAAATGACGGATTACTCATGTTAGAAAAGTAGGGATTATGCAGTAGTTTTCAATGCACAACATAGATAATATTGAAATTATGATTTGTGAATGTCAATGAAAATTATAAAGATTTGACTAATTGTAGAGTAACATCCAATATTTATTGTTTATGAAAAATTCTATAAATAGGGATCCAATATGTTATTACATTATACTTAATTTCACAAATAAATAAATTATTTTTTAATGATTTATTGAATTGCCACTTGTTCAAAAAAAAATTATTATAGAAAATGATGGTAATAAGGAGAAATCATAACAAAACCCATTTTAATGGACAATATAGCCATTTACCATATGAATTACCCATTTCCATTTTAGGTGTAGACACAATCATAATGGAAATTCTTACCTAGTATTCTCATGCAATCAATACTGACATGAACCTGGGGGAACATCTGGCATTACCCAAGAAAGATAAACTTGTCATTGAGTCCATTAATGTAGAGATGAACATCGATTCATAGTGTATTATTCCATCAACTTGTTTTGGGAAAATGTGTTAACTCAATAGATAAGATATTTTAAGTGATCCACTTTTATGTGGGGAGAAGGAGACTCTAGAAATTTATTATTTATATAGAGATGTATATGGAATGTGCCATCTCTATGGCATGTGGCGGTTCTCCTTGATCTACTGTGATGATGGGGTTTGGTCTTCAAGTGTGGGCATGACCACCATTGTGGGGATGTGTTTATAGAAATCAAGACTAGATATATTCTTCTGCAGTATGTGATGGGTTACCATCATGTTATCGAATGTTGGGGTTTTTGGTTGGATGACATAGCAAGTGGTATTCGATGACGACGATAGGATTTGTGGATTTGACAGAGACAGAGAGTTTATTTGGAAAATTGGTTGGGATTGATAGACTTTAGTGCATGTGTATCATTCTAGAAGTGGTTTCAGTGGCTGTGGAGACATTAGGTGTAGCTTCAATTTTGGACTGTAGTGATGATGGCTTCTCGGTGTTTCAAATTGGCAGCAATTATGGAGCTCCTCTTTCTTGGTTGTGATTGTGGTAAAGTTTGGTCATGGTGGACCTTATTGTATAGTATTGTAGATTCTCTAGCAGTGGATAGGGTTTCTCTGTAGTGATTTATTTTTTTGGGGGCATGGACATTTAGACCTGATTTTCTGATTTTTTTTTATTTAGAACTATTTAACTTGGATTTTTGTTTCATTAACTTCTGTATGTAGGCCTCTAGCCTTCGGACAGGTAATTGGTTCCCCATTCCATGTTCAAAAGGGATCCTTGTTTTTATTTTTCAACAATTATGAATCTTCTATAAGATTTCTGAGGATTTATATCGAGATTATGTTTAATGGTGGTAATTGATAAAGAACACCAATCGGGATGTTGAAATAGAATATATGGAGTGGGAAGGATTAATGAAAATAGTTCATAAAAAGTATTTTGTTTATTCTCTTCATTAAAATATAGAGAGAAAATACGTAGATCTAAAAAAAATTAAGGTGAATCTATCATGGAATATAAAGAATAAATCGCAAGGATTTCATAGTATGAATTTTGTCTCTATCAAAAATGATAAAAAAAATAGATAGATTCTTTAGTATTTTAAATACTAATTTTTGAAAGGCTATAAGTGTCCATGAATTTGGGAGTTATGATGAAGTGATTTGATGTGTTCTCAATGTAGAGATGGAGTATGGATAATGGTCCAATGTAATAGAGATAGGATAAAGTCGTATTGAATTTAATGGGTATTGATCTAATGACAAAGTTGAAATTAAAGCTCAACGACCCACATGAAAAAATTGTGGGATGAAGCATCATGGTAATTTCCTCACTATGAGAGGGAAATTCTTCAACCATGGGAGATATGGCCCCAAAGAACATGAATTTTAGAGATACATAATGAATTAAACCAATATAATTGTGGAAAAGTTAAACCACCCATTTTTCAATGCTTCAACTATAGGGAGAATGTTAATTATGCAAGACAGTTCCCTAATCCATAAGTCTATAAGGGTAATCAGTGTCTGCATCCACCAAAGAAAAAGAAGTAAGGGAAAAATTATTACATAACAACTACAGTTGTGGACAATGAAAATGATATTGTAGAAGTCAAACATTCTTTTCATTCAATAAGGGATGGGGTTTAATTTTATTCTAGTTCTATGCATTCCATTATATACGACATGTTTTCTAGAACTATTCAATCGAAGCCATGGAGTCCTGAAGTAGATGTATCAATAAAAACACTCAGGGGTTCATATAGTGACCCAGCCTTTTCTTATTCTACTATCAAAACATTTTAAAGATTAAATACATAATAGTATTACCCATAAAACATCCAAAGTATTAGTGTCTTTGGAAAACTAGGACCATACCTAACAATTACAACATCAAGCATAAACATTTATTTAATTTCTACTTCTCTAGCTTCTTATTGGAACATGACCTCTCCTTACTACACATAGTCACATGAGTATATAAATCCAAAGTGTTGAGATAAAATCCCAATAAGAGGATATATAAGAACAATATGACAAAGTTTGAGAATAACCATAACCTAAGAAAAGGATCATGAACATGAGAGGAATCATTAATAAGAGAATTGAAATGGGGAAATGCATAAAAATGAATCTTCATGTATTAGTGTTTAACAACCACACATAATAGTGATCTAATGCAGAATATTTTTCACACATTATTTCAAATTAACTCATGAGATTCACGACTTTAACTAATTCTTTGAAGCACTGTATAATTCTGGTCACACCAGTCACATTAAAACATTCATATTGCCCTATATTATTTTGGCCGCACATGTCACATCAAAACATTATCATTTATCATTCATGCAACAATGAACATATATAAAAACAAACATAACTAACCCATGAAAAGGAATGAGTTTCATCTCATAAGAACACATTCATAAACATTGGGTTCCCAAAATAATGGGGTAATAACATACATGATACAAGAATAGTCAACCTTGAATGAGAGGTAAAAGGTGTGTTCTTAAAAGAAGATTTTTTGTAGAAAATATTTTTTTTACATAAACATTAGTAGAAAACATGAATATCTGAGAAAATTTATGATAATGATGAACAAATTATTTTTATGGAGTGAACATACCAAATACGGAGTGAAAGAGGGTGAACCAGAAGAAAGAAAATTGGGTTCGAGATTTTCCCCATACATTATATTTGAATGCTTCCTTCTATTTAATGTCATGTATACCCACATTAGATTCATTAATTAACATTTCTAGAACCTTGTGTACAGAAATATGGTTAATTATTGTTTCATTAAGATATTTAATGGTCCTTTGGATGAGTTATCGGGTTTAAAAACATTGTTCGGGAATGTTTGTTTTTATTGGTTTTCTTGAGTGGTTCACTTGTATTCAAAAAATGAAATTCAGGTAGATCATGGGTAAACATCCAGAACTGATATTAAATAATAATAATTATCTTCTAGGATTTTAAATGATCTTATAATTGTTTATATTATATACCATATAGAAGAGGCATTAGATAAGAATTAAATGATTACGGTTTGAGTTAATTTGGGCAGTTTTTCAACCCCAACGTACATGTTTTGATTAATCATTTAAGAATATTTACACAAGTTAGCTCAAGAACATTAAATAGGACATAATAAATTTATCTTATTCTGGTTCAACCATAAAAATGGTATCATGACCATATCTGAATTTTTAAATGAAAAAAACATGTCATTTTTGAAGGTGATTAATTAAAACCTCACAAACAACATTTCCTTTTATGAAATAAAAGGAAGTGGTTAAGGGGTTGGATGGTACATTATCCCATTAGTATCATAAAATAATAGTATATGAATGATACTAGAGGTTCCTTACCCTATGGATGAATACAAGAGGTATGAGAATAATAAAATAACATCAAATTGAATGGAAATTAAAGGAAAGAGGAAGAGAAATTACCTCTTGAATCCACCTCTTGAGATCCTCTTTAGGGGGCCTAGGATTTTTATTTTGATGAGACTAGAAGCTCTTACTCATGGGGAAGGGGGTATGGATGATGCCTGGGTAGATATTAAACAAGGTTTTAATCTTGAGAGGTGTGAATAAATGAGGGTGTGAAGGATGGATTATATAGTGGAGGGGGTATGGGTTTTTTCAATTTAAAATCCATTTGTTTATTATTTTCCCACAAGAAAAGGAATAGTGAGTCTTCCATGACCAAGAACTGTAATTTTATCATGTGACCCAAAACCAATTAGGAATAAATCAATAGAAAAACATGAAATACACTATAATTAGCTTTTAAGATTAATTTTTAAATTATGGTATTTCACTATAAATCCAAAATTCATGTATTTCAATGAAATCCAAAAAATTAGCCCAAACCATTTTTCGAAGTGTAGAATCCCGAAATGATGTCCATTTTGAAAAATAATTCTATAAAAATTATTATTTCAATATTTAATTAAAATAATAATTTTAGTATAAAAACCCATTTTAAAAAAAGTCATTTACTTATTCTAAAATATAGGTATATAGTTCTTTCAACTAGAATATTATTTATATATTATCATAGTTCAAGTTACTTTTCATTAGGGTATATCACAATTTATAATGGTATGTTATTATTCACAAGGGTTGGTTACTATACACAAATAATTAGGTTTTTCATATTGGACTACAAATAACTTATTGATTGCAACCGTGTATGTAAGATTTTTGAAATTACGAACACAGAAGTGACAAACATATGATTAAAGGTCACTTATTAATTAGTAGTTCATTATGTTGTGTTTTTATGTGATTTTATAACATATTTATAATAAGGGAATTTCCATTGAAAAACATTGGGTCATTACATTCTTCCCCCTTATGAAAATTATCCCTCGAAATTTCACTTCACACAAACAAGTGATGATACTTCTCCTTCATCGCCTCCTACATTTCCCATGTAGCTTCTTCAAAACTATCGTTCCTCCACAACACTTTGAAAAAGTGATTTGTCTTTTTGCGTTGAACCTTATCTCTCCGGTCTGGAATCTCTTCTGGCTACTCCTCATAGGAGAGATCATCTACCAGTTGTACAACCTATGAGTTTAGTACATGTGAGGTATCAAGTATGTACTTCCTTAGGGGTCATACATGAAACACAATATGTACATAGAGCCATATTTGGTGGAAGTTAAAGAGGATATGACACAGCACATATACGGTCAAGGATCTCTAAGGGGCCAATGTTCCTTGGACTTAGATTCCTTCTCGTTCCAAACCGCATGATTCTCTTCCATGGTGATAATCGAAGGAAGGCTTTATCTCCAACATCGTACAACAAGTCCCTTATAAGGCTTTCATCATAGCTCTTTTAACAACTCTGAGCATCTTTGATGTGTTTCTGGATGACTTGAACCATTTATGCCATCTCCTGCACAAGATCGGGTCAAAGAAGCTTTATTTCTCCAGCTTCATCCCAATAGGTTGGAGTTCTACACCACATTCCATACAGAGTATAATATGGATCCATATGAATACAAGAGTGGAAGCTATTGTTTTATGTGAACTCAACCAATTGGAGATGCTGATCCCATGCACCTTTGAATTCTAGAGAGCAGGCTCTTTACATATCTTCATGAATCTGAATAGTTTTTTCAGATTGGCCATCAATTTGGGTGTGATATGTCTTGCTGAAATTTAATTCAATACTCAAAGCATATTCAAGGTTCCTCTAGAATTTAGATGTGATCCTTGGATCACGATCAGAGAAAATAGAGAGTGGAACTCCGTGAAGTATCACCACTTCCTTCACATATTTTTTTTTCAAGTTGTTCAAGTCAAAGGTCTTCTCGAATAGTGATAAAATGGTAAGTCTTGGTGAGTCGGTCAACCACAACCCATATCACCTTATTTCCCTTCGACGTCTTTCAGACACCTGTGACAATTTCCATTCAAATATTCTCCCATGTACACATGGTTATAGGCAATGCCTACATCAACCATTTGAACTTTTGTTTCTCTACTTTAACTTTATGACATACCAATCAGCTTGAGATATATTTTTTGATCTTCTTTTTCATGTTATCCAACCAAAAGTGTTCTCGGAGATCACATTATATCTTGGTACTCCTAGGATGGATAGAGAATGTTGAGTTTTGTGAATTTTCCAATACCTTGTTCTTTTTACCGCGTGAAGAAGGCACACAAAGATGTGTTCCAAACTGAATCACACCATCATTGTCGATATGGAACTCTTTCTGCATCCCTTCCTTTACTATATTCACCCTCTTTTGTATCTCCACATCATCCATTTTTGCTTCCATAATCTTCACTTCTATGTATGTTTTCACAATCACTTTGGAAATGTATGATGTATTCCCAACCCTTATGATTACAAAATACATCCTTTGAATAACCAAGAAGATATGGTCATTCTCAATCCGTAATAGGGATTGAGTAGCAAGTTATTTTCTTCTTAGAGATCAACTACCATGTTCGTCGTTCATGGATGATATTTAATAGTGAAATTGTAATCCTTGATTATCTCTAACCATCTCCTTTGACACATGTTTAGCTTCTTTCGTGTGAATATATACATTAGTCTCTTTTGGTAGGTGTATATGTCACACTTCTCACTATAAAAGTAGTGCATCTATATTTTCAAGTATAATATCAAGGCTTCTAGAACTTGATCATTCGTCGGGTAGTTCTACTTATTGATCTCCAATTTTCGTGAGGCATAGACCATCACATTATCATTTTGCATTAGTATGAAACCCAATTCTTTCTTTGAAGCATCACTGTATATCAGCAATAATTCAACAATTTTTGGTAGTGTGAGTATAGTTTATGTGATCAGCCATCTATTTAGCTCATTGATGCTTCCCTCACATTCTTTCGTCCAGACATCCTTTACACCTTTCCTTGTTAACTATGTCAGCGGGGTTGAAAATTGTGAGAAATTTCTCCCATAAATTTGTAGTACCCAGCTAATCTATGAAAAATATGAATTTCTATGACACTAGAGGTCCTGGGCCATTCCTCAATCGCCTTTTTAATGAAGTCCCCACAGAAATTCCCTTACTTGTGATCACATGTCCCATGAAAGTTACTTTCATTATCCAAAAGTCACAATTTTTGAAATTTGATTACAACTTCTTCTTTCTCAACATTGCCAACACAAGTCTTATATGTTCTTCTTATTACCCCTTTATCTTGTAGGATACAATAATTTATCAATAAAAAATACCACAAATATGACTAGGTAATGTCTAAATACTCTAATAATTAAATCCATGAAGATTGTAGGGGCATTAGTAAGTCTTAAGGGCATCACCAGAAACTCATAGATACTTATTCTCTATGGTGATCTTGTTGAGTTCCCAATAACCGATACACATCCAAATTGTACCATCCTTCTTCTTCACCAAGTGAAATGGCGTACCCCATGGTGATGCACTCGGGTGTATGAACCCTTTGTCTAGATGCTCTTGCATATACTTATTTAACTCATTCTATTCGATAGGATCCATCCTATACAGTCACTTTTATATAAGAGTATCTCTGATTATGAGTTCTATTGAGAACATTACCTCATGATCTGGGGGATGTCCGAGTAACTATTTGGGAAATACATCATTGTATTCACTCACGATTTTGATTTCAGTAAGTTTGTCACTTTCCATTGGCACATCCATTTGGGAGAGGTATTCATCTTCATAGGGAATCAACACCCACACAGTTGAAGTATTTTTCAAAGGCGAATCATGATCATCCTTGCATTTGAAGAGGAGCAGGGGATGGTTCTGAATATGAAATGATATTTCCTTTTCCCAACAGTTGATACAAGCTTTATATAACAAGATCCAATACATAAAATAGATTTAAATTACACCAAGGGAAGAATTTTCAGATTCTCTAGAAGAATCATTCCACATATGCTGACAAGAAAAGTGTCAAACACTTGGGATGAAATGATTACACCACTTGGTTTTCTTACAAATATCTCTACTTCAAGGTTTTGGGGCATCGATTCTATAGTTCTAGCAATCATGCAAGATATAAAGGAATTCATAGAACCAGAGTCGAATTTGACTTTTTCAATTCTTGATTGAATAAGAAGTGCACCTTTTATGAAATCATTATCTTTATCCACTTCTGCAGTAGTGATGGAATAACCCTTATCTTGTTCCACTGGATTTGGTGGCTGCTGACACAAATTAACCGCAAGAACTTGAGGTTTAGTTCCCTCGCATGCATAGTGCCCCAACTCCCTACAGTTGTAACATTGAACCATGGTTGGTTCTCTTTTTTATTCAGTTACATTATCCTTCATTTTATTGTCTTTTCAACACTCTTGAGCATGGTGTCCTTTTTCCCACACTTGAGGCACTTCCCCATCCTTTTGAGTCAGTTCCAATGGTGTAACATCCCACATTTTGGGAATGTGGGTTGTTAAGTTTTCTTTCCCCCTTTGTCATTAGATCCTCCAGCATAAACCACCTTCTATAGTTTCTTATCACCATAGGTGTGAGAAAATTCTCCAAACACCATCTCCACTTTGAGAGAACACGAAACAACTTCTTCATAATTCTCAATGTCTTGAATTGAATGAGTTTTTTGAAGGATTGGTTTTAATCCAATAGAAAATCATTAAATTTTGCCATTATTGTTGGTAAAAATTCCAGAAGCGTGCCTTTCATGCCTTGTGAAATTAGATTCATTGGTTGTGACAGATTCTCCTTCATTTTTCTTGAGATCCATGAATTATCTCTCCAATATTATGTGAAGAGTTCATGAGAAAAACCTGTTAAGAAACATTATATTAAAGTCTTCCCATTCCTTCTTTTCAATAACCTCCCTTGGCATGGTGGTCTTAATCAAAGCCTAAAATTTATCAGCCTCTTCATATAGATGAGAAAATGCTAAAGTAACCTTCTATCCCTTAGAATAGTGGAGGTCACAAAAGATATTCTCCTTGGAGTTGACCCACTGCTTCGTAACTAGTGGATCGGACGATCCACTAAACATTGGTGTTCATTGCATTATAAAACATTCGATATCTAGCTGATACCTCATTAGTGAAGGAAGATGTTCTCCATTATTATGGTTATTGTTCATATCCTGGGATATTTGGGTAAGAATCCCCATGATTTTTTGATCTCCACCTCCAAAATCATTGGGGATTTCATTCAGGAATTCATTTAATTATCCCTCTAATGATTTGTTTTCCCGGTTTCTCCTCATTCCCACAATTTACTAAACTAGAAAAGGATAGAACAAATCACAAGTCAACAAGTGATTAATAACATAATCATTTAAAAAATTTTCTCAACTGAAATATCTTATGGGATCCCTATGTAAATATTCTTGTTTACATATTTGTACTTAGTCTCATGCAAGAGGGTTTATCTAGAGTTTAATAATCCTAATTCCCATATTAAATAAACCTTCCCTATTAGACCAACTATAAAGACCCAGGATTTTCTTGTATTACAATTACATAATTTTAATGACAAAAAATATAATAGTATTACTCATAGATAATCCAAATGATTAGTGTCTTGGAAAAACTAGGACCATACATAATAATCACAACATCAAGCATAATCATTTATATAATTCCTTCTTCTCAAGATTCATTTTGGCACTTGACCTCTACAGAGTACAGGTAGTAACTTTAGGATATACATCAAAAGGGGTCAGAAAAATTACAATAAGAGGATATATAATAAAAATATAAAAATGGATGAGCATAAACAAAACATAAGCAAAGGATCACGAACATTAGAGGAAGCATTAATATGAGACTTCAAATGTGGAAATGCTTAAAAATAAAACATCAGGTTATAGTGGTTAACTATCACACATAGTTGTGAACAAAGATATCATATTATTCACACATAATTTAAAATTATCCCATGATATTCATCACTTTTCCCAATGCATTAGAGCTCTGTATTATTCTGGGTGCACCCATCACATTGAAACATTCATACTTCACTATATAATTCAGGTCACACCCGTCACATCATAATATTATCATTTATCATTCATGCCACAATGAACATATACAAAAATGAACATAACTAACCCTTTAAAATGAACTAGTTTCATCTCATAAGAACACATTCGTAAACATTGGGTTCTCAAAAGAAAGGGGGAATAACATACATGTTACAAAACCATCAACATTGAATGGGAAGTAGAAGATGTGTTCTTAAAAGAATAGTTATTTTAGAAAATATTTTGATTGACATAAGCTTCAGTAGAAGACATATATATCCTATAAATGGTATGAAAATTATTTAAAAATTATTTTATGGAGTGACCATACCAAATACGGAGTGAAAGAGGGAGAACCCTAAAAAAGAAAATTAGGTTCCAGATTTTCCCCTCTATATATATCTGAACACTTCCTTCACATTAATGTCCTTTATAACCACATTTGATTCATTAATTAACTATTCCATAACATTTTTTACATGAATATGGTTTATTATGGTTTCATTAATATATTTTATATTTTTTTGGATGAGTTATATAGTTTAAAATCATAGTTCGGGAATATTGGTTTTTATGGTTTTTCTTGAGCGGTTCACTTGTATTCATAAATTGAGGTTCATGTAGAACAAGGTTAAACATCCAAAACTGATATTACATATTATTTATTGTCTTCTATTAGTTTAAATGATATTATAATAGATTATATAATATACAATGTGGATGAACCATTAGATAAGAATTAAATGATGATTGTTTGAGTTAATTTTGGCTGTTTTTCGGCCACAATGAACTTTTTTTGATTAATAATTTAGTAATATGTATAGAAGCTAGTTCTAGAACATTAAATATGACATAATACATATAACATATTCTGGTTCAACCATAAAATTATTTTCCTGACTCGATCTTAATGTAGAAATTGAAAAAGAAAACATGTCCTTCTTGAATGTGATAAATTACACCTCACGAACAACGTTTTTTATGAAATAAAATTAAGGGGGTAAGGGGGTCGAATGGTATAATATCCAATTAGTATCATAAAATCCTAGTATATGTATGATAATAGAGTTACCATACCATATGTCTGAATATAGGGAGGGAGAGAATAAGAAAAGAACATGAAATAGAAAAGGAATTAGAGGAAAGAGGAAGAGAAATTGCCTATTGATTCCTCCTATTGAGATCCTCCTTAGGGAACCATGTTGGGTTATTTTGATGAGACTAGAATCTATTTGTAGTGGGGAAGAAATCGGGAAGATTCTTGGGCAATGTTTAGACATGTATTAAATCTTGAGAGGTGTGAGGAATAAGGGTGTGAAGGATGGTGTTTATAGTGGAGGGGTGAGGGGTTTTCTCAACATAAAATTCATTATTTTATTATTTCCCAACAAGAAAAGGAATAGTTAGTCTTACATGACAATGAATAGTAATTTTATCATTTGATCCCGAACCTATTTGGCTTACATCATCATAAAATCATGCATGACCCCATTATTAGCTTATTTAGCTTATTGTGTAAATTATGATACTTCACTATTCATCAAGAAATTCAATTATTTCAGAAAAAACCCAAAAAATTCACCCCTACCATTTTTCTACATGTAAAATACTAAAATTATTTCCATTTTTCAAAAATAAATTTATTAATATTACCATTTCAATATTTAATTAAAATAATAATTTTAGTATCAAAAAACTGTTTTAAATTAGTCATTTACTTATTAAAAAAACAGGTATATCATACTTTCAACATTAATATTATTTATATATTATCATATGTAAGGTTTCTAATCATTAGGATATATCAATATTCATAAGTGTATGTTAATATTCATAAGGGTATGTTACTATTCACCTAATTTATGTTTTTCTTATTGGACTCCAAATGACATACTTATAACAACCATGTACGTATGATTTTCAAATTTCCAAACACCGAAGTGAAAAAACGTATGTTTAAAGGTCACACGGCACTAAATAGTTCATTATGTTCTATTTTAATGTCATTTTATGACATATTTATAAGAAGGTAATTTCTATTGAATAACATTTGGTCATTATAGTGCAATCATTAAAACCTATGTTTGGGAAAATTCCACCTTGGTTAGAAGTGGGATGATTCTTCTAGAGATCATAAAAATATATCCCTTGGTTGAATTAAACACTATAATGTACATGTTTTTCCTTATCATATAAGGGAAAAATAAACTCTCAAGAATTAGAAAATAACTTTTTATATTACAAATCATCTAATGATTCTCTATAATTTCAAAGAAGACAGTGAATATCCTATGAAAACTCCATCAAAAGGGTTGGTGTTGATTACCTGGGAAGAGGAATAACATTATCGAAGGGTTGAGTCAAAGGAAGATATTGATCTAGAGGAAATTACTACTACGAGAGAATACACTGATGTATTTCAAGAAGATATTCCTAGAAACCCCCCAAATCCTGAGGTAAAGTTGTCAAAAAATCATTATACCTGGAGCTAATCCTATCTTAAAATGACTCTACTAGATGGAACCAATTGAACTGTAGGATATAAATTAGTAACTTCAAGAGAACATGGAAAAGGGTTCTTATACCCAAGTGCATCACTTTGGGGTGCACCAGTACTCTTGGTAAATATAATGGAGGGATAAATACAACTATGAATTGATTACCAAGAGATCAATAAGATCAACATAAAGAATAAGTATCTCCATATAAGTATTGAATCCTTCTTCCTTCAACTATAAGTAGCATTGTACTTCTCAAAGGGGGAACATTATTTTGGACATTATTAACTAAAATTCATGAAGAATGATATTAAGAATGAAATATTTTTTACAATGTATGGGAAAAATGTGTTCTTTGTGATTCCATTCAACCGTAAAATTAATCTTAAAATCTATAGTAATCCGATGAAAATAGTATTCAAAGCCTGTAATTAATATTTTTGTTTATATTTATCGATGTTATTCTCATATACTCTAATATAATTGAGGAACATAAAGAATATATAATGATTGTGAGGTCGATATTTTGGAATGATAAATTATACACAAATATCCACAAGTGAGACTTTTGAATGGGGAAGGTAACATTATTTGTGTACATGATCACATGTGAGAAAATTTCTTTGGATCCTACAAAAAAGGTAATTGATGAATAGCCCAAACCCTATAGTGTTTGGGAAATCCATAGTTTTTTGTGAATAGGTGGGTAAAACCTATGTTTTATGACAAATATCTCATGATTTTCTATATCAATATCTTTGTTAAAAGTGAGTGTGGTAATGTATGTTCAGATGGGAGAATGTGTTGAATGTTTCAAATAGGCCAAGAAAATTCTAATCGAAGCATCTTTACTTTCACTACAAAAAATGGAGAAGTGTTTGTGATATATAGTGATTCTTCAAAGAATGTCTTTGTTTTTATACTCATGAAAAATTAAAAATTATATACCTATCCCTCATGGTAGTTAAAGATCCATTAGCAGAACTCACTAACACATGATATAGAGTAAGAAGCTATGATATATTCCTTAAAAAGTTTGTGGCAATACCACTATGGTGAGAAGTAATACATATATATAGATCATATGTGTCTAAGGTTTATATTCATATATAAGGATATAAATTTTTTTCAATCAATATGGTGATTACTAATCATGGACTATGATTAATCTATTCATTACCAGTTAAGAAACGAGGACATGGTAGATGACGATCATAGTTGAAAAGAAATAGTTACACAATCCATCATGCAGATTAATAAAGACCACATCTTCATTGGTTTTCAATTGATGGATTTAGAAATCATGACTACTAGGAATAAAAGATACATTTTCAAATTTATATTGCAATCATCTATTCAAGAGAAGGCCAATAATGAATAAAGGGTTGATCTAAAGATAAAAAAATTAGATAATGTATATAAAATAAGGGATGATACATGAGTTACATAATGATGATGATGGTGTGATTTGGTTTGGAATAAGGATTTATATTCCTTTATCTCCTATGATAATACTGAATATATTGGATAATTCAAATATCTCATCTTTATCCATCCATCAAAAATGTAATAAGATGTATCGTGATATTTTGGATCACTTTAGGTGAGAAGTTAGGAATAATGACCTAGTCGATTATATATCATGGTGTTTTTATATCTACAAGTTCAAAATCTGCGATAGAAGTCCAAAGAGATGATGAATCCATTTTCTATAACAATATGGTAAGGGTATAATTTCTCTTTGTAAATTTTCATTTGTCTTCCAAAATCAATAAATGGAAAAAATATGATATGGTTTGAGTTGGATAGAGTCACCAATACTACCCACTTTATCAATATTCAAGAATATCTTTTTTTAACAGATTTTTAGATATATGTGATGAAATTTAGGAGGATGTATGAGGTTTCAAATTTGATCAAATTTGATAATGATACATGGTTCACATATAAATTTTGGTGAATTATTCAAAATCCATTGAGGAATGGTTTGAATTTTAACATGGACTCTCACTCCAAAATGAATGTCCATTATTAAAGGACTATTCAAACTATCAATGGGATTATTAGAGCCTACCCCTGCGAATTAAAAGGCAGATGGGATGAAGATATCTCATTAGTCATGTTTTTATGCAAAAAAATCCACAACTCAATTATTTAGATGGATCCATATGAAGATCACTATGGGGAGTGATACAAATATCCATCTTGTCTGGATTGATTAGAAGAACAAAAACTAATTGGACTTGATGTTGGGTAAGAGATGGTTGAGAAGTTTCAAGACTTGAATCAACACATAAAAACTAAGAAGTAGTAGTTTATCAGCTAGAAAATCTACCAAATATTGGTCTTGTTCATGATGTGGTCCATGTATCTCTCCTGAGTAATTGCATACCATATCCCTCACCTGTACTTGACTATGATGTGGTTCAATGGGAAAATGATCTCCCTAATGAGGACCAGTCGGTGGATATAATGTAATGTTCTGTCTGATATATACTCAGCAAGACAACACACCTAGTCGAATTTCTATGGTGGAACCAGATGTATGAAGAGTAGATATGGGAATCAAAGGAAGTAATGAAGGAGAAATACCCTAACATATTTTCACCAATGTATGTAGGGATAAATTTTGAGGATGAAATTTCTAAATGGGTGAAGAATGTAACTACCCAAAATATAATCAATGCATTAACCATTTTCATTATTATTTATAGATACGGAAAATATAATAATTTAATTACAATAACTTATTCTCATAAATTAGTCATTAGTTATTTAATCAATAAAATAATAATTCAAAAAAGAAAATATAATAATTCGTGTAGGAAAATATAGATATATTCAATCCACTAGAATGAAAAAAGTTGCATGAATTTCATTATAAATTAAAAATAATGATAATAACGAAATATAAATTTTTTTATGATTGTTTATTTATGTCATCGAGAGAAAATTCATGATAATGTAGAATAAATCCAATAAGAGTTCATAAAAGGAATTATGAACCCTATATTATTGAAATAGTAACATGTTAATTGGAATATTAATATGAACATTAAGAATATTAATCTATCATTTAGAATTCTATCCACCCTTATAAAGGTGTAAGTAAAATTTAGTTGTCTTATAAATGGTATTATGTTGTAATTATAACCTAGTATAAGTAAATAAATGTTTTTTAAATGAATGATTAATTTTTGTATTTTTATAAAATGTAAATATCTATTTAAAAATATATAATTAAGATAATGATATAAATGATAATTTAAATTCATAAAATATATTAATGAATTAATATTACAGTCCATCAGAATTAGTATATTATTTTATGGGAAATTAATTAATTTTTCCAAATGTCAAAAAATCCACTATAATATTAAAATCTACCTTTCTTAATAAATGTTGATTTTATTTAAAATATAATTTTGTCATATTTATAATTTTTTTTAATAAAAATTATTCTATTTTAGAAATATAAATTTCTAAAAAAGTTTGGGGTGATTGTTTTTGAATTTTTCTAAAATAGATTAATTTTTAATGAAAAGTCAAATATAGTAATTTAATGTATAAGCTAAATAAATTAATTTTTGAGTAATTAATGATTAAGTGATGATGTAAGAACAATTATCTTGGAAAATAAATCATTATTTAATTAATTAATTTATAATAATATAGACTATTGATAATGTACAATGAAAATAATAAACAAATGAATATAATAATAAAAATTCCACTCTTCTATAAAAATAAAACCCCACACCACCTCTTCCCCTTAGAAATTATATGCATTTTATCATGTCTAAATTCATCCCAATTTACTTCTCATTCCTCCTCCCCATGTCAATGTTCTGATTATCACTACAATAGTCCTAACCCATGTTCTTTAAGAAGGATCTCTAGGAGATGATATTTAAGAGATAAAATCATCCTTCTTTATCTTTTAATTTCATTCCTTTTGTTATAATATCATAAACTTTTCTATAAAATGTTTAATGATAACTGAAGTGTCATATATATACTATAAATTTAATTTGATGATTTAATATACATAATATATTATCTTCACGTCTCCTTTTATTCAAAAAATGAAAATATCTACCATGATGTGTTGTTTCTCTGTCTTTGTGCTACATGAGTTCTTTTTCCAATACCTCCTTAATGATTGGTCATAACTCCACTATAATAGTTAAACTGGATTTTTAAATTTATTTTATTAATTGTTTTGTGTTCTTGGACTAATATAGATACATAATATTAAATAACAAAAGAAAACTAGTTTCTGATGATTGAAAAACTACCAACAAAAACTAAACGTTTTTATTAACATATTATCAAATGAGTCATTATCATATCTGAAAAAGATGATATATCTATCAATTAAATATTTTTGGAATTAAATTAATATCATTCCATTCAAATTATACCTTTTTATTCTATTTTATATGAACTCCGGTAATTAAACATAAGTAAACAGAACATAAAACCATGAAATGAAAGCTCTTAAATAAACGAAATAAAAAATTGTTACTCATGGAAACTACCCAAAATGTATATAATAAAATTATAATAAATAATCAATATATATATTATAATCTGAAATATAATATTAATGAATAAAATTTTAATATCTAGGACATTATGTCAAAGAATGAAACTCATCTAGACATATGGTAAGATGATTCTCAAACCGAACTCATTTTTTGGGTTATCCCCAATTGATGACATATTTTTAAAAATTATTCTTCTAATTTTTCATAAATATAATTTAATTAGTATTAACATTTTCATTTGAGGATTCCCATGTCTCCTATTTTATTTTATTGCAAATTGTTATATTTTCAAAAAGAAATCATCTTTCTAGAAATGAATCCTCGTGACTTGTCTCTTTATCACAAATGAATTATTATTCTTAAAGAAAATAAATTTTTCATTTTTCATTTTGGAACCCAGATTTTATTAATTAAATCATAATATGTAAAATATTCATAAAAACCCTTATTTTCAGTTGGATAAATTCGGACAATGATTGTAATACGTTCTCGGTAGAATGCATGATTATATAAATTCTATGATGTGATGGGTGGGAAAAAATTCATATAAACCAAAAATACATTTGGAAATGCAATCTATCTAATGATATAATGTGTATTACACATGATTATAATGCTATATTTTTTCACATATATTATTTTATGATTATGAACATATATAATGCATGAACAAGATGAAAACCATGTTCACAACTATGTGTGGTATTTAACACCTATTATATGGTGCTTCATTTTTATGAATTTCTACTGTTGATTTCTTTATCTGATACATCCAATCTTGATTATGATGATGATACTCTGATTATATTTTGATAACGATGATAATGTTCAGCCATTTATTATTAATTCATGTACTTATCCATCTTATTCCGTGTATTTTAGCTCACTCCATTCATTGATGTATATCCTCTGGTGATTACATGTACAAAGTATAAAATGTTATTTCTTGGGAAAAGTTGAGGGAATTAAATAAATTTTCATGTATTATTATGTTGAAATCATGTGTGGACCTAATTAACCCATAATAGCAGTCCTTTGTATCCTGAATTAAGACGCTTTCAGGTTGTTTATCATTAAAATGTTTTATTGGTTACATAAAAAAAATATTGTCTCTATATTTATTAATGTATTTCTAGAATTATTTCAAATTATTATACAAATAGTGAAGTTTAGTTTTCAATATAACTCATACAAGGTGCTACATATATTTCAAATAGTGTAGTTGGAATCGACAATATTGAGTTATAGGAATTAATGATGCAACTAGAGGTGAATCGTGATAATGTATTCATTTGGCCAAGTGCATCACTATGCAACACACCTATACAATTTTTTAGGATGAAATATATAAAAATTTGTCTCTTCATTGATTATCAAGAACAAAAAAAGGTCATGATAGATTATTAGCATCATATAATCCCTATTATGGTTTTGTTAATAATTTTTTTAAGCAGAATATTTTTCTTTGATTTATAATTTTTGTGGATCCTATCAGTTGATATTAATAAGTTTCATATTACCTAATTCTTATTTCCATTCAGTGTGTGGAAACTATTAATTTTTTATATTTCAATTTTATCTAAAAAATTTCCCTACCAACATAATTGATTTAATGAATAGAGCCTGTGATATTTCATTGAATTTTTTTTATAGTTTTATATATCATATTCTTATATATTACAAGAGAAATGAAGATCATAAAGAACACTAGAAGATCATACTGAATACCCTATGGAATGAAATTTTGTTTTAAAAATTCAGCAACCTTGAATTTTTGAAATCAAATTTGTGATTATTGGGTTTTCTAATCTCATACAAGGGTATATTAGTTGATTAATTATATATTGATGTTATTGAACATTTGACAAGACCAAAAACTATGATTGTTATCCATTGAATTCTTTGGTAGGATAAATAAATTTGATTATTTCTGAAAGATTTATCATGAGAATCTAATCATCTCCAAAGGTAACTCAGAAGGGTATTAAAGTCCTCTATACTGATGATTGTGAAAAAACATTACACGTTCTTATGAGAAGGTTATACAATACACCTATTCTCACAATACCCAATATTGGGAAAATAGTTGGTAACATATTGTGTTTCATCAATGAAAGTGTTCAGATGTGATCTCTTATGAAAAGATATGGTGATTTGGTTTCTGCACACTATTTGATGGTTCATGAGAATATTACCCAACCAATGATATAGAGTTAATAGAATAAATCTATTTATTAAACATATGGAGTAATTATCCTTACAAAAAAATATTTGACATATATAATTATAAAAATTATTATACTATATATTTTTCAATAACGTGTAAAATATGTCCCAATTAAGAAGGTTGTAGTTTATTAATGATCATGAACACGGAATACACTACCACCCAAGGAAAGAGAATGAGTTGGGTGATACATTCAGTCTAATGTAACATGCAATCATTTCTATGTTAAAAATTAAAAAACATACAATATTTATGCATTATCTTGTGGTTGACCTTGAAATATTAATGAATGTGGAGAAAAAATATCTTTCTCCAATGAGGGTTTAATAATATATCATGTAATGATTAAGGAAGTTAAAAAGGAGGATGTGGAGTTGCAAATGAAGTGGAAAATATTTATGAGTTCAACATTAATTCCAATGGAATGATATGGGTCATGTGTCTTGTATATTTTCAATTAATATAAGTGCTGAAGAAGGTACTATTTCCCGAATCCCATAACTCATAATTCCCTATTCATCATGGATGTATGGAAATGAATGATGATTTGGAAGGGAATTTATAAGGAGACAATATTAAAAGGGATATTTTAATGTATGTATCATGGTTCATGGGTTTTTAGTAATATAATGAAGAGAGACATAATTATAAGGGGTTATTAAAACCATTACCCATACTAGAAGGGAAATGAAAAAACATAACAATATATTTTTTATTAGACATCCATAAGAATCCAAATACCATATTTTTATTTGGTTTGATGTTAGTCATCTTTCGAAGATTGTGTTAGTTTTTTCTAATAGAGAAAATTTCTCTCTTTACCACCATTCAGGTATATAAATTAAATAAGTTGTAAGGTTACACGCAATACACAATTATATAACATCTGATATGGATCTAAGGACTTCTTCTATGTTCATCAGAAGACTTTATAATTCTCTAAATATATATTTTTGTTTTAGTACTACTTTTCATACATAGACTGATGGTTTGATTAAGAATTACATTCAATCCCTAAAGAATATATTTAGCTATTTTTCATTTTTATAATGTTTTTTCAATGAACACATTCCCCAATATTAATTTTCATAATATAATATCTTTCAATTGATTATTTATATGACACATTTTGAATCCTTTTAAAGAATGAATTGTAGAAATCTAATATACCTTGATGATGTTGGAGGAAGAAAAATATTGAGACGTGATCAAGATGATAAAATGGAAGAGATGGTTGGATCCATTTAGTATCATATCATGGTTTCTAAAATTTTAAAGAATAATTGTACTAACTATCATTGAGGGGATTTAGAATTCAATTTTGGTGAGATGGTTTTCATATAAATTTCACCATGAAAAAAGGTTATTTTTTATAAATAATGAAAATATAATCCATGGTAAATTGTTCCCATTGAGATTATAGATCAATTAGGGACTGTAGGTCATCACTCGACACCCCCATCAAACAACTCTCATGTTCTGGATGTGTTCCATATGTCTCATGTGATGAAGTATATAACTGATCCTTCACATGTGTAGAACTTATTGGTTATACTAATAGAGATTTATCATTCAAATGATGGATGACTTGTTGAGAAATTAACCATAGAGATAATGTTTTACAGAACAACACTACTCACCTAGAAAAATTAAATTGTAGAATTATAAATTTTAGGAAGCATCATGGGAACCAAATTATGTGATGAAGGAAATATATTCTAATTTCATTGTACCATAGGTGTAGAATTTCATTGGATAATTTCATTTAAAGGGATTTAGAATTTGACAACCTATGATTTTATATATATTTCCTTTGAAATAAAATGATAATTATTTTATAATTTTCCATTAACACATCCATGTCTATATGAACTATGAAGTAGAAAAATTTTATAACCTAGATACCAAATTTGATTGTTGATAGAGAAAATATTTTTAATTAAATTTAAATTCAATTTAAATTTTTTTAACCCACAAAAGTGTTACTCTTAGATGAATTGCTTCATTTTTATGAGATTGGTGTTATTTTGAGCAGAACTGTAAAAATGACCCATTTCAGATTTTTAACTTTTTTAAATTATTTCTATAGTATGGCCATAACATATTCTACACTAATACAAATTAAAAAATTCATTCATTTCCTGATTCTACACATCCAAAGATTCAT
This sequence comes from Viscum album, assembly GCA_963277665.1. NCBI lineage: Eukaryota > Viridiplantae > Streptophyta > Magnoliopsida > Santalales > Viscaceae > Viscum > Viscum album. The sequence continues at coordinate 1,222,608,142 of OY728127.1, read as the reverse complement.
TAATCGTTTTGACCAAAAGCTTAATCAACCATATGGAAGCCCCAATGAAGTTCACAAATTGTCTCAAAAAACAATTTAATGTTCTTTCCGAGTTTGGGTGTCGTGTCCATAACTCATTCTTGGTGGGACCAATTGTTGTGAATTTTAGTAGATAGACGCACAAGGAGTTGTGGACTATCATTCATGAAGAAAATGCCACATGAATTGGCCATTTAAGGGGCCCTTAATTCTTCCAATTTTAAAGCTTGGCATTTTGGAGTGTCTAAAAGGACTGAATAAATGGTCAGAGTAAAACAAGCATAACATTTGGAATATGGGTCCAAATCTTCTGTGATTATGAGGGAAAACATCCAAGAGAATTATGAAGAACATTATAGAAGGGAGAAACACGTAAAGAAGACATTTAATGGGGATTAAATGCATCAACATTCGTGAGACAAATTATGGCCATAAAAGGAGGACAACTCCCCCCTCTCAAAACATCTCTCATTCCATCTCATTCCTTCTGGGACACCAAGGAGGAGAACTTTTCAGATTTATATTTTATTTCTTTTCTTTTACATAGTTTTTTAATGCCTTCTTCTTACCCATTCATCTTGATTACTCTTACCATGGTGGGGTAAACATTTTGAGTGATTGGGGAAGGGTTGGATTTCTACATTGTAATGCTTGAGTTCTTGGACATAATTGTATAAATTTTCTTTCTTTTTCAATGTTGTTTTCAATTTAATATAGCAAATTTTATTATCAACTGCTATCATTCTTGAATATTAATTCCATTATTGATTTTTCTCTTGTTAAAATAATCATTATCTTCCTCCACTAATTTCTAGTTTATATACGATGGAATAGACCGGGGATTAGTGGTGAAGTACTTGACGATCGTCCGTACATGTAAAAGGTGTAGTGAATGTTTTTAATTGTTTTCGATAAACAAGACCCAATTGGGTATTTCCCATGTCAATTAAGGATATTGCATACAACTATTTTTCACATGGAAGGTGAGTTGTGGAAGCCGAGATCTTGGTAAGGTTTTCTCTCACCATCATAATTTCACATTGGATGTGAGAGGAAACGATTGTGGAAACTCATTTTAATAAAATAAGAAGAATTGGTTTGAATTAAATTGAACAAGGATAACAATACAATTAGGAAACCGACCCCAAACTAATCACCCTTTTAATATCATTGTTTTTTCAATCATTTCAATTTCAAATATTATTGCAAAAAAACAATATTTATACCCTCGTTTTGATGTGACAAACTGATTTGTGTGCACTGTTATTCAGGAGACATCATAGGGTTAAACACTAGAATACACATAGAAATTTTAAATATTGTTTTCCCATGCCCTATGATAGGTGTGCGTCAAACATGGAACCGTTTCTATGGAGGCAATGCAACAACAAAAATGATTTTCAAAATTGAATGACCCGCAACTCAAAAGAACTATTAGTTGAATTTGATCGAGAAATTTAAAAGAACATTAACCCAACTATGAAAAAGAAACCCACCAGAAATCATTGAGGAAATAGATCTCTCAGATTCATGTGAAACTCTTAGTGTTCACTCTGAACCTGAAATCATGGCTGGGAATCCCAACACAACCCTACTTGATCTATGTGCACCTGAATTTTACATTCAAAATAACTAACTCATTGCACCCACTGAACAAAATGATTTTTAACTACATGTCAATATGATTCTTGTTGTTCCATCGTTTCGTGGTCTTGTAGGAGAAGATCCAAATCGGCACATGCAAGAATTCAGATACACTTCCTCAAGCTTCAGGCCAGGAAGAGCACCTGAAGACCAATTTTAGTGGAGGTCATTCCCCTTTTCACTCGAAGGAGTGGATAAAGAATGGTTGTACAACCTACAACCCGGGGAGATCAGTGATTGAGAAGACCTAAAAAGAATTTTAATGTAGAGATTCATTCCCACATCCTGGAGCACTGCCATCAAGAAAGAGATTGACATCATACGACAATCAACTGGAAAATACCTATATGAGTACTGGGAGAGCATCAAGAAGCTATGTTTTTACTGCCCACATCATGAAAGGGAGGAAGACCAATTAATTGTGTTCTTCTACCAAGGACTTATATATATAGATCGAAATATTCTAGATGCCTCATCTGGGGGTCCCAGATTGACAAGTTGACTACAGATATCAGAATACTAATTGAAAAGATTACCTAAAACTCACAAAAATTTGGACTAAGAGGAATGGGAATGCGGGGGATACATGAGGTAAAAACATCTGACTCATCTATATTGATTGAAACCAATGTTGATGACCTATAAAGGTTTGTCCGTCAAATGGATGTAACTCAAACAAATGGACAACAAGAATCAGCTCAGGTATGTCGTTTCTATTATTCTTCAACTCATTATACTGACTAGTGCCCTAAGATACAGGGGAAAAAATACTTTTCCGCAACCATTCATCTAGACAATTCTATCAAAATCAACTACATCAACCTCAAGCCCAAAAATGATATGGGTACTAACAAAGCAAGATGAGATCATTTAACCAACAGCCCAGTAAACCTTTTTACTACCAGCAGAAATTCCAGAACCCCCCTCCATTCCAAAAATCCTATAAATAGCCTTTTAAAAAACAAAAATCCATTAAGCCTCCACCATTCCATAGAACGACATATGAATAACCATCCACCAGACCAGACCCTTCTATGGAATAGCTACAATCCATGTACGAGGGCCTAGCCGATATGGTTGAAATGCTGGTAGAAACTTGGGGAAGAATTATAGAAATCATGTCCATGAATCCTGGGAATCTTCCATCATAAATAGTACCAAATACAAAAGAGAATGTTAGTGAAATCATAAAAATAAGTGGAAAAGAAATATACCCTCCATCAAACCTTGAACCTGAAACAATACCAGCTGTTCTATGGGAGAATGATTTTGAAAATTCAAAAAATCTTGTGAAAATACACCAAAAAGATAAAAAGGATGAGGAGGAAGAGAAGGATAGGCCAGAGAATAAGAAACAAGAAACACTAATGCAATGGAAATAAAGGGAGAAGAATGGCCCACCATCAAAAAGAAATCCTAGAAACTTTTCAGAAATGGGAAATCAATATCCCCTTAGTTGAAGCTGTCGAACAAATTACAAGGTATGCAACATTTTGAATGATCTTTGCACCAAAAAGAGAAGACTTCATCGTAATGAAAGAATCAACTTGGGGAGAAGTCTCTCAGCCCTTATCACACCGCATATTCCAACCAAATGTCATGATCCAAGGGCGTTTTTCATCCCATCCACCATTGGTTCATTAAATTTTTCTAATTCCTTTTGTGATCTAGGTTCTTCAATTAATGTATTGCCTCTCTCTTTATATAATTATTTGCCGATGGGAGACTTAAAACCCACAAGAGTTGTGATCCATCTTGTAAATAGTTCCAGAGTTTTCCCAACTGGAATTCTAGAGGATGTCCTGGTGAAAGTCAAAGAACACTTTTTCCCAGTTGACTTTTATGTGCTAAATATGAAAAAAGATAGAATCCCATCACACTCACTGATTATTTTGTGGAGAACTTTTTGTAAGACAACTAAAAACATCATCAATGTGCATGAAGGTACACTCACTAGCGAATTTGGAGATAGAACAATCCACTTCAACATTTTTGAATCCCTATGATACCCATCAGATGACCAATCTCTCTTTTCAATCTCCCATGAAGTTAGTATTGATCCCATTTACGAATCAGGTATGTGCAATGAATTCATAGACATAGGAGATAATTTTTCCATTAATGAACATATGAATGACCAAATCACTGAAGATTCCAATTTTATGTGGGAAGAAGTGGTAAAATATGATTTCATTAATGATTTGTTGATTGAGGAGGAATATGATCTTGTTTCTTGTGTGCAGGAGGTTCAACTTTTGGAAGTGGGTATGTTTAGTTTAATTTCAACCCTTGAGAATCCCCTTGAACTTGAATTAAAACTACTCCCCAATGAATTAAAATATGTGTACCTTATGGATGAAGACAAGTTAAATGTTATAATTGAAAATAATCTGTCTAAAACCCAATAAAAAACATAGATTGAGCTTTTGAGGGAGAATTTATAGTCAATAGGATGGATCTTAGGTGATATCCCAGAGATAAACACAAAAATATGCTCACGTAGAATTTTTCTTGATAGAGATTCCAATCTTGTTAGACTACCCCAATTGAGATAGAATCCCACCATGATGGAGGTTGTGAAGAAGGAGAACGAGAAGATCATGGAATCTTGGATCATATATCCCATTTCATATTCACAGTGGCTCAGCCCTATTTTTGTAGTTCCTAAAACAACTGGTCTGGCCACTATGAGGAATGAACAGAATGAGTTAATCATGATGAGAAATCAAAACAGCTGGAGAGTGGACATTGATTTTAGGAAATTGAACTAGGTCACTCCAAAAGATCATTTCCCCATCCCCTTCATTGACTGGATGTTAGAGTCATTGGTAGGGATAACACATAATTTCTTTTTGGATGGATTTTCATGTTACATCCATGTACCCATTACTCCAGATGGTCAATATAAGATGAAATTTACATGTCCTTTTGGTACATTTTCATATAAAAGAATGCCATTTGGAATATGTAATGATCTAGGTACATTTCAAAGGTGTGTGGTGAGTATATTTTCTGGCCACATAAAAAATTTCATGGATGTGTTCATAGATGATTTCACAGTTTTTGGAGATTCTTTTGATCATTGAGTGAAAAATCAAGAAAAAGTTTTGAAAACCTACTTAGAAAAAAAATCATGTTTTATATTTTGAAAAGTGTCATTTCATGGTTCAAAGAGGAATTGTACTTGGTAATTTCATTTCCCAAAATTTAATTAAAGTGGATAAATCAAAAATAGAAGTGATAAATTCATTTCCTTAGCCTACTTGTGTGAAACATGTTAGAACATTTTTAGGACATGTAGAATTCTAAAAGAAATTTATCAAATATTTCAGTAAGATTTTGATCCCTCTATCTATATTACTTTTGTAAGATACAGATTTTGATTTCATTTGTGCATATAGGTAATCCTTTTATGAGTTTAAGAAGATATTGATTTCACCACTTGTGATGTAGCCTCCAAATTGGGGAGAACCATTTGAGCTACTTTGTAGTGCCTCCAACCAAGCAGTTGGAGCAGTCCATTATTTGAGAATTAAGGGAATACCACATGTCATTTCATATGACCTAAGAACCATTGATGTGGCCCAATTCAATTACATAACCACGGAAAAAGAGTTCATACTAGTTGTTTTTTCTTTAGAAAGATTTAGATCGTATCTTCTTGGAACTAATTTCACTTTATTTTCTGGTCATGTAGCATTGAGATAGTTGATTAAGAAAGATGATGCTTAACCAAGTTTAGTGAGATGGATGATACTATTCCAAGATTCAATATATAAATTAAGTATAAGAATGGAGTTGAGAACCAAGTGGCTGATCACTTCATTAGACTACAAAACAACGCTTAAATTGAAATTCCAGAGAGAGACCCACTAAATAATCAAATTCCTGGAGAGAAGTTGTACATGATTGAAGAAGAAGTGCCTTGGTATGATAACATGATCAACTTTATGGTAACATCTCACGTCCCATCTCATTTTAATTTTTACCAAATTCAAAAACTGAATGCAGAATCCAGAAGTTACATTTGGGATTATCCTATCCATTGGACAATTTGCAATGATCATGTAATAAGATGGTGTTTACCTGAAAGTGACGTTAAATATTTCTTTGATTTTTTTCACACTTTAGCTTGTAGAGGCCACTTTGTACCTCAAAGAACAGCATGAATGGTTTTAGAATCTATAATTTATTGGCTATCCATTTTCAAGATGCTCATGGATTTTGTAAAATATTTGAAAAATATAAATTTTCATGAAATATTTCAAAGAGACAAGAAATGCCCCAAAAGCCACTGAATTATTGTGACAATTTTGATGTTTGTGGGATATATTTTATTGGACCTTTCCCGATGTCATTTGGGAATTCGTATATCTTGCTTGAAATTGATTATGTTTCCAAATGGGTATACTAAAAAGCCACAAGGACTGATAATGCTAAAATTGTTTGTGATTTTCTCTGGTCTAACATATTTTGTTCGTTTGGAGTACCGTGTGAAATCATCAGTGATCAGGGGACTCACATCTACAACTAGATAATGGAGAATTTGCTGAAGATGTATAGGGTGAATCATAAAAAATCAAATCCCTATCATCCATAGACTAATGGGCAAACAGATGTTTCCCACAGGGAAATCAAAGTAATTTTATAAAAGACTGTTAATCCAAACAAGAGGGATTTGAGCCAAAGGTTTGAAAATACATTATGGGATTATAAGACAACCTACAAAACTGCAATTGAAATGAGTCCATATAGGATGATTTATGGGAAAAGCAACCACCTACCTCTGGAATTGGAGAATAAGGCGTATTGGGCTATGAGGAAAATGAATTTGGACATTGAAAGTGCTAAGAAAGAAATAATATTGAGGTTTCAAGAGTTGGAGGAAATAAGAAGGGAATCATTTGAAAATTCCAAGATATACAGATAAAGAACCAGAGTGGCCCAGGAAAATCAGATCCGACCAAAATACTATTATCCTAGAGACAATGTGTTGTTATTCAACTCAAGACTCAAGTTGATGCTAGATAAATATCGTAACAGATGGGAAAGACCATTTATTGTTACTCATGTATATCCTTTTGGTTCTGTGTAGATTATGAATGATGGAGAGTAGGATCCATTCACTATGAATGGGAATAGATTGAAGAAATTTCTTTAGACCCATCCATCAGAGCCAGTGTAGAAGATCGCACTCCTCTAACATGTCTCTCAATAAGACCCATTAGGTTGTACCTCTCTTACAAAGTTTCTTGATGTTGTGATTCATTTTAAAATTTGATTACATGTTAAATCAACTTGAATTAATTGAGGACACTGCATAATTTAAGTGCGGGTAAGGGAACCTTGTTTGTTAATGATTTTCATTTGATGTATATTTTTTAAAATAAAATGCATGTTTTCAAATTTGTGTGTGTGTTTTTTTTTCAATTTTTGGTGTGTTTTTTGAAATCTTTTTTGCTGAAATGATTATCATTGCTATTTTTTGAAACCACGTAAATGATTGAACTAATAAATTCCATGAAACTGATCTTAAATGAATGCTATAATGACTTTGTTTCGTGTTCAAATAATTTGGAATTTCATGAAAAGTACACTAATTTTTTAATCACTGTCCATATTTCACTATCTATATCATTGAAATCTCTTTCCTGTGAGGCATATGAACCATTTGTCTCATATTCTTTTCATTCACCTCATTTCTTGAGATACCTAGAACATTCGTGCTTTAACTATAATTTGATTTATTCCGGTCAAAACATGAGGGTTTGAGGTACTTGTTTTTATATGATCATGGATTTTATTGGTTTTAATCCCCCTATTGGAAATAATCCTTTTCATTATGGCCTACATTATACATTAATCATTGTAGACCCCAGTAGACTTGAATATCCTGTTAGTTTAGCCACATTACAAGCCAATTTTCTCTATCCAACCTATTCATGAAGTGAAATTGCATGATCTAGTTGAACTTAAGTGTGGGGGAAGATGTCTTGTGGTGTACTATCTCATTTGTTGATACTTTTGGTGGAATATAATATGTTGAAGAGATGATGTTTCTACTGAATATTTAATTTTGTTAAAATCTATGCTTTTTTCTAGAGCATTCATGATAAGAGATGTTGTGCCTTTCTGGAGCATCCAATGTAAAAATAAAGTTGTGCATATCTGGAGAATTCATGAAAAAATATTTTTTGAAAAGATTAAAATTTTTTCTGCTGAAATCCTGAGATGATTGAATTATGATGGAGCCTATTTTCTACAAATGGGAAGAGAAGGAGACCATATTTTAGTGAAAATTAGAATCTTGCAATTTTTCTTCAAAAAGAGACAAGACCTTCGTTTTCAGCCTCAGAAGTATTAACATATAAATACTACCAACCGGAATCCAAAGAATAAACCTCAAAAGTTCTCATGATAAAGACATGTCCTTGACTCACATCGAGTGGAGAAGTAGGAACTAATTAAGAATATGGTGACTCTTGGGTGATTTTGGATGAGAAAAGCCTTGATTGACATTTACATTTGTGAGATGAGTGAAAATTCATGTGAGGTAGTTGTTTTGTGTTCATGGGATAATAAATTAAGTGTAAATATAATATATAATCTGAAATGGAGAACATGAATTTTTTTATGAGGCATGATATCTTTTTTCTTCTTAGTATGGATTTGGTATATATTGGATTTGATTTGATTTTTATTTGTCCTAGAGTCCAAGTGCTATGTGTGGTGGAATTGATAGAGAAAATATTTTCAATTAAATTTACATTTAATTTAAATGTTTTTATCCCAAAAAAGTGTTACTCTATGATGAATTTATTCATTTTTATTAAAATGGTAATATTTAGATCTGAACAGTAAAAATGGCTTATTTCTCATTTTTAATTATTTTAATTTATTTTTGTAGTTTGGCTATAACATTTTATACACAAATCCAAAATGCAAATTTTTTTTCTAGATTCTAATCATCCAGGGATTCATTTATTTGTTTTGGACCAAAAGCTGAATCGACCATATGGAAGCCCAAAAGAACTTGACAAGTTGTCTAAAGAAAACTGTTTACAGTGCTGTGGAGTTTTGGTGTGGGGTCCATAACTCATTCTTTATGGGCCCAATTATTGTGGAATTCAGTTGATAGACACTCAAGGTGTTGGGGAATATATATAATTAAGTAAATTCCACGTTAATTGGTCATTTAAGGGTCCATTAATGATTCTTAATCTGGAGGATGGCGTTTTGGAGACTCTGACTGGACAGAATAAATGGTCAGAGTAAAACGAGCATAACATTCAGAATACATGTCCAAATATGATGAGATTTTGTGGGGAAACGCCCAAGAGAATTATAAACGACATTAAAGAAGGTGGAAATATGTGAAGATGTCATTTAATGGGGAAACAACGTTTCAACATTATGGGGACAAATTCGGGATATAAAAGGAGGAGAGCTTCACCCTCTCGAAGCATCTCTCATTCCATCCAATTCCTTCTACGACACCAAAGAGGAGAACTTTTCGACTTTCTATTTTAAATCCTTTATTTTACAAAGTATTTTAATGCCTCATTCTCCCCCATTAAAATCTATTAACCCTACCATGTTTAGGTATACATTTTCCGGGATTGGGGAAGGGTTGGTTTTCTACATTATAATGCTTGAGTTCTTTGACGTAATTGAATGAATTTTTTTTCTTCTTCAATGTTGTTTTCAATTTAATATAGCATATTTTATTATCATGTGAGATCATTCTAGAATTTTAATTCCATTATCGATTTTTTCATTGGTAAATTAATCATTATCTCTCTCCACTAATTCATAATTATGTAATACAAAATATACCAGGGATTGGTGGTGAAGTACTCGACGATCGTTTGTACGTGTAAAAGGTGTATAGAATGTTCTTGACTGTTTGGGATAATCAAGACCCGATCGGGTATTTCACATGACAATTAAGGATATTCAATACACCTATTTTCTACATGGAAGGAGAGTTGACCAAATTGAGATCTTTGTAAGGTTTTCTCTCACCATCATAATTTCACCAAGGAAGTGAGAGGAAATGATTGTCGAAACTCACTTTAATCAACCAAGAAGAAGGGGATTGAGTTAAATTGAACAATGATATCATTAAAATTAGGAAATGGACCCTAACCTAATCACCCTTTAATATCATTGTTCTTCCATCATTTCAATTTAAAATATTCGTTTCAAAAAGAGAATATTTTTACCTTTGTTTTAAAGTGACAAACTGATATTGTGTCCACTCCCCTTCTGGAGGCATCCAAGGGTTAATCACTAGACTGCACTTTGGAAATTTAAAAATTGTTTTTCCATGACCTACAACAGGCGTTCAAGAATGGTATGAATTATGATGACCACTTTATGAAAATAAAAATAAAGTTTTAGAGATTTATACGTATTCACAAATCCACTTACTACAAGAGTGTGTTATAAATTAGGAACCCTTATGATTAATTAAGAAAATCGAATCCCATAATTCCATGAAATAAAATAAATTTGGTATATAAAATTTCATAGGGAAGTATATACACCACATCAAATAAATAAGAGGGGAATATGGAATTTCTCTCATAGATATAAATAGTAAGATGAAATTATCATGCCTTAAGTCTGGAATATCATTGTACTTATTGAAACTTTTTTATAATAAATATATATATTATAAATTTCTCACAATACCATATTCATATACATAATAGCATATATTATTTACTTATGATTTTTTTGACAAATTTATTATCAAATCCATGTTAATATTAAGATTGAGGTAATAACAGATTTGGTTTTTGTACATCATTAGACTTGTCATTCTTAGTCCACTTACATGAAAAATGATATCATAATCTCAATAATGATAAAAAATTATTTAAATATAACATAAATATCTATTATATAATTATCTATAAGAATATATAAATGATATAATTAGAAAAATTAAATACACTGATCATGGAGATGGTAGGTCGTATGTACACATGAATGATATTTTCATTTTCTTATTGTATTTAATGGGAGATAGTAAATGATATATATATATATATCATTACAGTAACATTATTATGTCATATATATCACATATGTTTATTAAACCCATCCATAATACATTCCATGTAATTTATGAACAAATCACAACTCTTGGAGGATGCGATAGTACCTAGGTCCCCAAAAAATGTTATCATATTTCCCCAAAATTGAAAGTGTGAATGTATGTGTTATATAGTAATTAAATACAAATAAATAAATTATAATTATCATATATGTAATAAAAAATAGTATCTTCATTCTTATTCCTATCCACGAAAGGTGGTAATAATAGAACGAACTACATCAGTTCATTATGGGGAATTCTGTTATACATAAGAATAGTGACTGCTTATCCCATTTGATAGAAATTTGTGTAACTATAGGTCAAACACATATTATTAAAAAAATTCAAAAAAAATAATATTCTTTATTAATTTAGATAATCAGGACATACAAATAAATTAAGTGGTCAATGAAGAAAAAATACAAAGGCATTCACTAAAGAACGTTACATCTTCTTCAGGTAATTCCTTCTCATTTTTACCTAAGGACATCCACAGATGGATATATCCCAAAAGTGAAGATTATGGGTTGATATTGGAGATGTTGAGAGATTTTTATTATTATTTAGTATTTTAAAAACATCTTGATAGGTGTGATGATGTGAGGTCAGTGAGTGCCCATTTAATGTGGTAGTGAGTGGAAAACATGTAAATACCATAAAGATAAACTCTATTGGGCGGTATCACATACATAATTAGCCCCCAAAAATGAAAAATTTTATATAAAAGATGTGGTATTGTTGAAATATGTTATGAACATTTATTCTGGATGATATTATGGTCATTTAACACAATATATTTCAATATTAAGAACTAAATAATATTTTCATACCTTATTCATCGAAATCAGTTTGATTTTCATTCACTTATAACATCCACAAATAAATCTCACATTACTAGACCGTAAAAACAATTCTTATTCAAAATAAAAAGGCCATTTTTCCATATTATAATAAAAAAGTGGCAGAAATTAATTTAAAACTAATTCTACATATGAGACAAGATTATGAGTGTTTAAAGTGAAGAAATCAACAGTTTGAAATATTTTTACATCGATTTTCATAGTGAAATTTATTACAACAAAATAAATTATATTATTGGATGTATATTTTTTTAAAAAAAAAAATTTAAAAAAATTAATATATTTTGACTATATAAAATATTTAAATGAAAAAGAAAATTAAAAATAAAACTACGACCTTTTTACTATTCATCACAAAAAATAAATATCATAAAAAGACCACATATTTACCCTCAGATAATTTTTAAATTTCTTATTCAAATATTCAATTCATTTGGTCAAATAAAACTCAAAATAGTTCCAAAATTGTGTTTTATAATTAATTCTCCATTAAATTTCAGTGAAACTTATTTTTAGAGGAAAAAATTATTAAACACTAAAATCAGATTTAATTTTATATATTTCCTATAAAATAGATAAGTTGAATTTTAAATAATTTATTCTTTATATAATATATTAATTACCATAAAAATATTTCCTACAAATTCTTTTCATTATTTTATTGATGTAATATGGGTTTGATAATAATTGATTTCTAGAAAACTATTTCCTATATTTTTTGAAATGGTTTAATTTTATTTTATAGTTCATTGGTGACCATATAAATCCTTTTATATACATATTTAAACTATATTTTCATATTTATAAAATCCTTATAATAAACTCTATTCCCATTTATTTTTTTTCAATTATTATATTAGATAATAATATTTTATGAATAAGTCACATTTAATTTGTACTCAGTGTTGTGTATAACTCAAGATAAACACTATGTTGCATGTAATAGAAACTAAGAATGGTATCATTTGTATTAGAATCCAAAATCAGGGAGACATGTATCTCAATATAAACTCATACTTTTATGTAGTGAATTATTAACATAGTGTACCATGCAACACAAGAAAAACACATGGCTTTCATATCACACAATATATATTCATTGTTTTGTGAAATTGATTCTAATGAAATGATTATATTAATTCAAAAAGTTATTTCACAAAATCTCATGGTGTTATATGAATAATTTGGAGTAATTATAATATTAGTTATAGAAATTACAAAACAATGCACCCATGTCGAATTAATGAGATCCCAAAGAATTCATTGATAATGGATTTCGAAGAATCTTATGGTGATCACTAAAAAAAGTTCAGATTTTGGGTCCTAATAAGAATAAATAGGTTTATACCAAGGAATTAAAATAATAATATTATATAATATATGCAAAGAAAAAGTACTTTGATTTCTGGGTATGAATCAAATGAAAACTGTTGGAGTATCCTAGTGGTTTCCTTTTCCAAGAGATCAATCTAAAAAATGGAAATTATCCAAATTGATATATTATTTGTAATGCTTCTAAATGAATACATAATTATTAGAAGTGTAATTCATGAGTGTAAGACCTTAATTGAATGTAATTAATCATTACTACTGAACATTCACATTAATAAACCGGGTAGAATCCTACATGTTTTCTCAAGAAATACCAACAATTGAATAAAATGCTTTCTTGAGGCATACCACACCTTGGAAAATTCTTGTTACATCCATAATTAATAACCAAAGAATCCATAATAATAATAATAGTTTTTTATAGGTATTAATGTAATGTATTTTATAAGAACTAAATAAAAAACCTACTGTTACACATTTTTCACAAAATTTAATTTGTCAATTGATTTTGGAATTACATAATGATTATAGTGCTCAGTTCCAAAAATTAATCAGGGTATCCAAAAATTCCTTACCACAATGAAACTACACAATACCTAAATGATGAACAATTTTTAATATTCTTCATTAATTTGACATACCAAACACACCCGAAGGGAGGGGTTTCATAATATTAAAGCATGGTATTTGTGAGTGTCTATCCTATTACACCCTAAGAGGTGGATGGGTATATTTTTTTTCAACCACCAATGCCATTATGGAGGAATATAGTATAACATGGATGGGATTTAAGATAACAATTAATGAAATAAAATTTTTTGGTTCAATGTCGGGAAATAAGAGTCTAAAATTAGACATTTTATAAAAATATATAACATTCTGGAATAGAATACAAAACACTAAAATAGGAATCATGGTAAACTCCTCATCCTATATTAGCATAATATTTGTGATGGATTGAGAAAAATAAAGATCTAACAAATGTCCACGAAAATAGGGAATAAGATATTAAACAATTGAAGCACAATGAACAATGGTTTGAAGTGGAAAATTGGTTAATGATGTTGTAGATATAACACAATGACTAAGAAAATTAAGATTAAAATCATATATAATGGGATATATAAGAGATATCTCAAGATTTTTATAGAAATAAATGAGAGCCAATTATAGGGGATGTTGTAAAAATAAGGGAAAATAAATAAGAAATTGGATATAAGTTGTAGAAATTGGAAAATTTTATAATTAAAAATTTTTTAACTAGAAAATCAATTTGGAAGCATGGTTGGGGATAAAATTCATTAACAATGCTTCCCTAAAGTCTAAGAGCCTCAAAACACTACACAACCATGTACAAGTCTTGAAAAACTATAAAGAAACATTTTAAGTATTACTAAAAAAATTTAGATCTTACAAGGTTTACAAGACCCCTTTACATTGATTTCTAATCTTTTCTCCACAACTTTTCAAGATACATGAAAAGGAAAACTTTTAGTTTAAATCATACAATTGTCATGTTCCCTATTTGGCCTTCTTAGAAAAAGAAACACTGAGCCTTGAACATTTCAAAATTCTCCTGATACCACTACTATATCATTGATACATCGATTATATTAAAATTATTGTATTATAATAGAAATTAAAGGAGTTAATACCTTGAAATAGAAAGTGTTTTAATTGTACTGAGCCCAAGGTGACCTATATAGGTGTCTTGTGACATGAAACCATAGTGATATGGTGGATACAAGAATTCATTGTGATAATTTCAGGTGCCTCTATAGAAACCAGATCAGTGTGTGTGGATTTTTAATCCATGATGAAATAGTTCATACTCTTCGGAGTTGGACCATTGGTTTCCTAGAGGGTTATTAATTTGGCCACCTAGTAATGTAATTATTATATAAATGATTGAAATATCTTATCATATAGAATGTCTTTATGAATCATTATAAATTTCTATAAGGGAGGATTATTAAATTCATTTAGAAAATATTCCCTAGATGTGATAACTCTTATAGGGAAGGCTAGATATGATGCCTATATAAAATATTCTCATGTTTGGAAAACTCCCATAGGGTAAGTATATGTTACTTGAATGAGATACCCAATAGTTGGAGATTGAATATGGTTGGGTTGTAAAGGATTTGGAGCTCATATGATTAGGTGGACCCCAAAATTATATCATAGTATGTGTCTATTAGTGGAGGATAATTGTATATGATCTATTTGTGGCGTATTATCTACTGAGGAAGTTTTCGTTTAGTATTCCATGTTGAGATTAGATATGAATTTTTGACAACTATTTTATAATCATATTGAAGAGGTATGGAATTAATGTTATATACACTCTTAGGGGAGGTCAGGGATGAGTATTGAATACTCCCATAACAGAGGCCCGTGATGATTTTTGTATATTATCATAGTGGTAGTCTATCATAATTTCTAATGAAACTCCCTCAAGGATGTCTATGATGACTATAGAAACACCTTATAGATGGATGATTTTTATACAATTGTTGGGGATACTATGGAGATGGATACATGGTTTCTATTATGTCTAGAGTGATTTTATGTTCCAAATAGAGGGAAAATGGTACAGTTACATGAAAATAACATTAAATTACTATATTAGAATAAAATTAAGTGTTTATTAACAATTATGAAATAATTTCAATTAATTAAAAATCAAGTTCAAAAAATCCGAAATAAAATGCGATTTTGAAGAAAACAATGTGTAATTTTATATAATTTAAGGGAGAAACAATGAATAAATTGATAATGTGAATCAAATATAAATTCAAATTACACAACTATAAATATTAAATTATATTTTCCAAATCTATCACAAACATAATATTATAATATAAAATATAAAGTGGATGTAATATAACTCAATGTAAAGGAATTGAGTTGTGAGGTTCATTACCACTAGGTAACACACAATTTAAATCCCCTTATATGTAATAATTCAAAGTGATGCTTAAAATTACTTGAATAATGAATTATTCATGTTCATACATGTAATTGGGTATTAAATGTAGTATATAAATGTAATTAGTTTCATTATATTATAGTATGCCTTAATGAAATGAAATTGAGACGAAATCCCTTCCCTTAGAAATGATTTTTATTGAACGTGATTTAATATCATTTATATGAATTTGAACATGATATGAAGTTATTAAATAACTATAATAAAACTTATGATATCATATATGATCCTTTTGTAACATTTTATAACCTTTCTTAGTTATCATTCATTATCCCAATTGTTTCAAGTTGTAATTACATTTTTTTAGAATGTTTTGACATGTATTTTTTTGTCCTTGTTACATTAATAGGTATTTAATAATATGTCGAATATAAAAAATAATAGAAATATCATATATATTTTTTATATATGATTATATTGTAATCCATCATATTTTTGGGAAAAAATTAAATACACCGTTCATAGAGATGGTAGGTCATACCTATGAATGAACATTGTTTCCATATTATTGTCATATTAAAAGAACGATAAGTAAATGATATATATTTACATTTTCATTATAATAACATTTTTATTTCATATATGTAACTTATGATTATTAAAATCATCCATAATACCTTCCATGTGAAGAGTGAATGAATTATATTGCTTCACGAGGTGATAGTTTGATGTACACATGAGACACATTATTATACACCTGTAAAATAGAAATCCAGAAGGTATGAATGGTATAATAATTACATAGACAAAATAATATAATAATTATCATATTAATAAAATATTAAACACATGTCCATCATAATTCCCAACCATGAGTGATGGTAATGGAAAAGTGAAGGACATCGGTTCATGAGGCGATAGTCCAATGTACTCATGAATGATTATTTAAAAACCCATTTGATGAATGTGTATAAACATGAAGTTCATAACAATAACAAGAAAAATATCATAATATTAAGATTACTGAGGACATTTTATATTCATCATAGAAAATTAATTTAATTTTTAGGGGATGGAAATAAAAAAATCATAAATAAGAAAATTATATCTTCATTTGGTATCCAAATAATGATTTTAATAAAAACCTATACGGTTCATTTATAGAATGATTAAGGAATATTTAATGAGGAAAAGTTTTTTATTGGGATATAGTTAATAGGATTTTTTTAACGAAAAAGAATTATTTTTTTGGGGAGAGAAGGAGTGGGGGAGAGCTTTAATAAGTGTGGTGAGTAGAAAAGTTCTATTGTTTTGAAAATGGATATTTCAAACAAATTTTTTCCATTTCAAATGTATTAAATAATGAAAAACATGATATTAAAAGTCATAAGTTTTAAATATTTCTATACAATGGGTTTTTGAAAATTTTAAAAGGCCTTTGGCCTATTATGAATAAATTTTAGTCATTTTGGATGCTTGTTTTTCTCTTAACTATTGTAATTAATTTTTTCATCATTCAGAAATAATTTTGTTAAGCAATTGTTAAATTATTAAACGATATAAATTATAAATATTAAAAATATGTAATCCATTTTTCCATATAAAAAAAATAAGTGGAATAAATTAATATAAAAATTTTCCAATAGATTTGAAGATAGGGCTTGTTTTTAAATAAAAAATGCTCTTACATTTTCTATGATTTTATATCTAAATTATATATAATAATGATTTCAATAAAGAAAATTGGATTAATATATGTTTATTTTATATATTAATATATTAAAACTAAATATATATAAAATATAACTCTATAAATTATATAGATTAAGTGGTAGTTTTCATTTAAAAAATAGAAATTTTCACTATTCCTCAAAAACTGAATCTTCTTAGAAAATATGAAAAAATAAACACCAAGATAATTTTGATATTATGAATAAAAAATGAATTAAATTTCTTATATGAAAATTTTTCTAAATTATGATTTGTTTTAAAATAAGTGATCCATTAAAATACAAAGTAATAACCTTAAAATAGTTTTTTATGAAAAAATTGGATTACATCCTATATTATTATTGTAAAATTTATTTGATGGATTTCAGAAAAAAAAATATTGAATATATAAATTATAAATTCTATTAATGTTATTTAATAATTATAATTAATTTTCATTATTATAATAAAACACCTATTCCACATAATAAATGTTTTTTTATAAAAACTTTTACTATATATTCAATGGGTATTTATGTTTATTACTTACTAATTGGTAACTAATAGAATTAACAAAAAAATTACATGCGTTATATAGTAATATTAATATATTCTAATTTAGTATCAAGGAGAAAATTTTATTTTTAAATAAAAATATTAATATTATTAGGTAATACTCCATCTTCCATGTAACACAAGATTTTAAAGGAACTTGTTGTTACATGTAATGCAGGCTAACATTGTTGTTTCATATAAAGAAATATAAAATTTTTGTTACATGTGACATAACGTTATATATGAATTGCATGCATTTCATTAAATAAAAAATGTTTAATTTATTTTAAATATTAAATACATTATAATGTCTCAGGTTGATTTAAACGTTAATATGATTGGTGTTGTATGTCATAAAAAATGTTGAATATAATATTCTTATTTTAATCATTTGGGGTATTATATTCTCCCCACTATAAGAAAATTTTTCCCTTGCGATTAAAATTTTAACATGGTATTGAAATGTTGATATTTGAAAATTTATTCATTAAAATCTAACATCATGAGAAAGGATGGGAAAACATCTTCTTTATAAGAGAGAATGAGATATATTATGTTCATATGGAACAATGAAAATCTAGTGACCAATAATGAGATAATTAGTGGAATTTTATTATATGGACATATTGGATAAGTGAAAATATTTATTTAGAGTGACAGATGTTTGTAATAATAATGAAGGGAATTTTCAATGGAAAGTTGAGTTACTCAAATCCTTAAATCTAATTGGTGAGAATAGGTCATTAATATAATCAATAAATGTGGTAATATGATAGGATTTTATCTCATGACACTTTTTAAAAAGTGGAGTAATTATTTTTGTAACGTGACACATATCAATTTGATATGTACAATACCATCATGGTGGTTTGTTTCCACCAATTTATAATTCAATGATTATTACATGAATGAAATTTTCAAAAATGATAATTTTACGCATGATGTACAAAAATTCACTTTTAACCGATTGTATGATCTATAAAATAGCTCTTTACTTATGTCATTAACTATTTTCCAGAACCAATTTGGTTGATGAATTAGTCTATAGACCTCAAATGTAACATAATTAAGAATTATTCGTTAAATGTTTTATCGAAAACTAATTAAATATTAAAAAATTCATCATATACACCAATGGTAGGTGAAAACCACTTATCTTCATTTTGTCATGCGATTAAGACCCGTCACCTTACTAGATGCTACAGGTTTTCACCCTTCATGAAATTTTTTACTTTTTATAAGTTTTAAAATTATTATAATGTTCATAATAACATTATGTACAACCTTTTAATATGGATAATAACCAATTATTATTTTTACTAAGGTTTTCATCAACATTTTTACATTTTAAAATAATCGTATTCGATTATTACAACAGTTTCAATAATTTCATTATTTACAAAAATGGTTATAAATACCTTTATTCACATGTCTATAATCCTTAATGTCATTATTCCTCAAACAACAATCCCCCTAAAATGTATTCTTGCAATAAATTTGCCACAAAATATCATTAATCAAGAGAAATTCCTACCATATAAGACATAAAATAATGAATTTATAAATATGTCCTAATGATTAATCTTAATCTCATTAACCCATGATGGAATGCATAAATATTATGGTAAGGAATTCACATTCTCTACTAATTTTTACTATAATCCATAGATGTCTGATAATTGTAATAACTAAATACCACTAGTAAACTACATATACTGAAATACTTCATCCTTTTTTAAAATATATCCTTCTATGCTTGAGGTTTTAACATAGTTCATTAATTTTCATTATCTATTAAAATCCCTCGTAATGGTTGGTAATGAATATATGAATTATCCAATGAATATCCCCTATGAGGGTAAAACTAGGTGTGCAGTAAGGCCCATTGTTGTGTACTAGGTTACCGATGAGTCATGAATGACATAACATTTTTTATCTTATTGTACCTAGGTATATCCATGACACAATAAATTCCACTTATAGGATCAATACATTGATGCATTTCAAGTAAGACCCAAAAAATATATATCCTACCAATATCATGAGGAATTTATTCTATATTTTTCCTTAATAACAACCATAGGTCCATTATTAAAATTTTATATCTTCTAATATCTATATACCAACTGTCTCTATTATGCTTATTATAAAACCAACTATAGTTAACATAAACAAAATAAGTCTAGATAATGTTCTTGATTACATTACATCGGCAAAAGATAAAATGAATCCCATCCAAATGGACTGAATAGTTTAGTACTCTAAGTAAAAAGGATATATAAAATTGTAATACATTATATATGAATAATTAAATTAAACCCCAATTTTTTGAGAATTACTTTATTCCATGTTACATATTATTGCATAACATTAATAGTAAACTTCATGGAATCCTACTGAAAGGGATAAAATAACAGTAGGATCAAATTCTATTTATTGGTTACATATTATAAGAATCAATAATGTATCTATGAGAATAATCTACATGTAATTGTAAATAACTAATCGCAGAAGCCAATTTAAAAACTATATTAGTAGAAATGAATATGCAATGTCAAATATGTGACTTTAGATGCAATTTAGTATACAATTTCATAGTGAATTGTCTGCACAGATTATAATATAATGAAAAAACCATGAATTATAATAACTAAATTATAAAAGAATGAAATTAATAACTATTTGAATCAATGATTACCAAGTACATATAACCTTACCATCAGGATCTATATTCAAGAGTGTTTATAATATATTCAGTAATAAACCGTCTGATTCATGTCATGACCTTTTAAAAGACAATTACTTTCAAGATCAATCCTCCAGATAGTTTTAAATAGAATGGTTAAAAATATGAAGGGTCTGAGGAAAAATGTTTTCCTCTCAGGATACTATTAATGCATCAATGGGATTACATTAAATTGGAACCAACTCATTTCATACATATCCAATTCATTCCAAAAATATTGAATAATTGGTAAAATTCATAAATAATGTTCCCTCTAAAATATTAGTATTATGTGAAGAATAAAAATTAATCAATATATCCATAGTCAATAAAATAACATTGAAAGGAAACACCATATTGAAAAATGGTATGTGATTTAAGAAATATTCATTACACTGATAAATGATATAGATAGTTAGGTTAAATTTATTGTTCAATGATACCATAAATATGAATTACTGATGAGGGTGATAATAAAAATGAAAATGTTTTACGGATATGAATATGATCACAATAATTAGTCCAAAATAATCACAACACATCTATATAGCTCAAATGTATTGTATCAAAATAAAATATACCATTTGTATTACAAATATGTATTATTATTTGTTGAAGAAATTAACATAGAAGTTTGAAAACATTCTTGAGGAAAATATACTTTTAATTCTGAAAATCACTTTTTAAAAACTAATATTTTTTAAAACCATTTTCATTAAAAATAATAATTATTTTTTCTAAAAAAATAATTGTAAAAACTCGACAGAATATTTAAATAAATTATGATGGGTAATTACATACATGTAAAAATATTAAAAAGAATAGACTTTTTTCATTGTCAAAATGTTAGAAATGTATCATATTTGGACAAATCAAAGATGATTAATTTACAGACAATTTGTAAAAGTAAAAATTATTAAATAATTATTATTGAATAATTTTTAAATGTTTAAACATAATTTTTAAAACAACTTTTGAAAACATAGTTTTTCAAAGAAAATAATATTTTGTCTAAAGAGTGCAATGGAGTCTATTTTTCAATAAAGTTTTTCCTAAAACATTTTATATACAAAAGTGTATGAAGTGGGTACGGTAAATTTATTATAATCATGAATAATAATAGTAGAATAAAATAAATTTTTATTAAATTTATATCTAATAACATCCTTTAAGGGAAAATTCTATTGAAATTCATCACGAATAAATTGATATTTTTGAATAATCCATTACAATGATCATATCATTGAAGTGAGAATCAACCACTCAATAGATTATGTGTATCAAATGTAAATAGACATAATACAATTTGAAATAAAATATTAAATAGTAAAAAGGAATTACAGACATTGTCAGTCAATATTAATGAAAAAGTGGATGTAATATAACTCAATAAAATGTAACTGAGTTTGAAATTATTTTCACTTGTAAACTCTTAATTCCAATCACCATAGATGAAATAATTAAAATTTTATAAATAAATTAAATGAAGAATGAATTATTTATGATATTACATTTTAAGCTGTAGTATATACACAATTTTAAAATAATTTGGTGCATAACATTACAATATGCCTAAATGAAATGATATTAAGATAAAATCATTTGCCTTATATTTTATTTTCATGTAATGTGAAATAGATTAATGAATAATAATTATAAACTTGTTTTTAACTTTTTAATGAAGCATATTAATATATATGATATCATATATGATCCTTTAATAACAAATTATAACCCTTTTGTTCATAATATTTTATTAATTTAATTATTTCACGTAATATCAGCTTTGTGTTTCGAGACTTCTTTGGTTAGTTATTTTTTTGTTCATCCTACAAAGACCATGATTTCATCATATAACGCATTTAAAAATTAATTTAAATATAACATAAATTTAATATGAATTTATTTATAGCAATAAATAAAATATATTGATGTGAAATGAAATACACAATTCATGGTGACGGTAGTCCATAAGTACACAAGAACATAGTTCCCATTCTATTGTCATATTGAAAGAATGAATAATAAATTATATATTGGTATATTATCCTTATATTAATATTTTAATATATGATATAAAATATATTATTACTAAAACAATCACTATTATGTATCATGTAAAGCTTGAATGAATGACATTGCTTCATGAGGAAGTTGTCTACTCTACTGATGACTAACATTATCATACTCCCACACAATGGAAATCATGATGTTATGTGTGGTATAATAATTCTAGAAACATAATAATATAATAACTATAAATAATATTAAATAAAAACTATATTAACATCATCATTCCTAACCATGAGAGGTTGTAATGAAAAAAAAACGACAAGAGTTCATGAGGCGGTAGTCCACCGTACAAATGAACAATTATTTCTTAACACATTTGTTGGATGTTTGTGATGTTTTAGGTCTTAAAAATATGAAAAAAATATTAAAAGTTATTATTTATATTTTAGTGCATAATAATGATATAAAAATAATTGAAGGAGGTGAAGAAGTTAATAAAATTAAAAGTTTTTAGATGAACATTACATCATTATCAGGTATCCAATTTATATTTTTAAAAAAACCTTCAAATGATTGATTTATAAAAAACATAAGGCAACTAGTACAAGGTTATGGATATTTGGTAATTTTTTTGGTAGTTATTTGATCTACCAAAAGGATTGGTAGGTGTGAAGATGGGTGGGTAAAGGAGGCCTTTTATAAGTGGGGTGAGTGGTAAATTTTTAATGTTTCTAGAGAGTGAATTCCATCAATGTGTTTCCATGTAAATTTGATAAGAAAATAAAAAAAATAACTATAATAGAAGTTAGAAGTTATATATATTCCCTAAAAATGGATTTTAACATGTTTATATTCCATTTCCATCGGACAATTTACGTTTATCCCATTGAAAAACACATTTTTCTCGTAATGGATGTATTTAATTTTAACTGATATCAGAAATCTTTTTTGGAAAAAAATTAGTTAAAATTACTACATATTATATATTACTATTATTAAATACATGGAATAAAATTTCCAAATTCCAAACACTTAATTTAAAAAATTAATTTAATATTAATCCTGTAGTCAGGATGGGAAATTAGGTTTCTTATGTGAAAATGTTCAAAAGTTTACAATCTTTTTTGTATTTAATTCAATATAAATATAACAAAGATGAAAAAAATAATTTAATAGATATGAATAGTTTATATATTTTTTCATTTAAATATATTCATAATTAAGATTTTCATGATAAATTATTTAGATGAAAAGTCAATTTTCCATTAAAAACAAGTTTTGTTAACTATTCACCAAAAAATGAAACTCCTCAAAAAAATAAAAATATTACATAATATAATTTTTAAATAATTAATACAAAAATGGCATTTATTTTTTAAAATACAATTTATAAAAGCGGGAAAATAAGTATTTAAGATAAACACTCCACTAAAAGTTTTCCAAACGGCCTTTAGAAAAATACAGTTTTTAAAAAAAATATGTTATTATATGATCCTATCCCAATCAAATATACTGGATGAATATAATAAAATTTTATTAATTTATTAAATAATTTTTTTTATTATCATTTCATAATAGTAATTAATTTATTTTATTATTATAAAACACCTTTGGCACATAAATATTGATTTTTTAAAAAATATTTATTTTATATTCAATTGGTTTTTAGATAAATTTATATTTAATTAGTTACAAATGAATTCAACCATAGATTTTCATAAGTTTGTTAAAAAATAACATATCAACTAATTTAAAATCTATGATAATTTTTTTATTTTAAATAATAATATTAGCTGTTTTTGTTAAAACTAGGACTTGTGTGTTATGAAAGCTTTTGAAAAAACTTTTTTTCCCTGTAACACTAGATAAACACATTGTTCTATGTAGAGAAAAAAAAATTCATTTTGTGTAACATTATATTATTTTTTATTTCAGAAATTTTTAGCTATATAAAAGACATAATTTATATATAATATTAGATTTATCAATATGTCTCGAGTTGTAATATTTGTTTCTATCCTTAGTAAGGGTTTCCATACATTCTATTAAATATGATGTTCATATTTTGAACTTTTGGTGTGATATATTTTTCTAGTGGTAGTTGTATTTCATAGAATTATATCTCATCTAACCCTTTATTTTTCCATTATGTGGAACATGGATTGAGAGGGGATTCCCAATAATGAATTGTTTTTTGTATTTACAAAAAAAAATCTCCTCCTTTCTTATAGAATATAATCTAAAATCCTTTCTATTAAACACTTCCAAAACATATTTTTATCCAGTTATTACACAATTCCATTCCATACTTCCCCACATTTATCCCAGAGGCCTTATTTTTATCAAAAATCAAATCTTGATACGCATTACAAATAAAACTAATGAGTTGTCCTAAAGAAGAGGTATGATTATTATGAGAGAATATTTTATTTATTTCATCTTACACATCCTTAAATTATTAGTCAATCATGATGATATAATATATTAATTATATAAAAAATTATAATAATTTATTATGTAAATTTTGTAACGTAAATAAATCTACAATTCCATCAAATGGGAAGAAAAACTATTATTCATTTATACTGTGGGCTACCACCTCACGAACCAATGTAACTAGTATCCCATCAATGACTTACATTAATAATTAAAATGATTATTAAAATATTATATATGATATTCATGACATATTAATCATTCTGAATTATTAATATATCAAATATTATACCTTCTAATTAAAATGATATAATATTACAAATGGTTTCATTTTTTATTAACTTGTATTCATGAATGGACGTTCATTTGAAATGTGGATAATCATCCAAAATAGTTAATATATATAATTAGTGAAATTAAATTGATATACCTTATATATTAATGATTTTTTATAAACAATGAGGAATAATCATTATATAAATGTTAATGAGGAATGCTTGTATTAACTTGGAACTTTTGTGCATAATGAACTTATTTTGTATTATTTTTTTATATTATGAGTGTATAAGAATTCAAGAAAATTCACTAAGATAAAATAAATATATTAATTTATCTTTAACCAATTTAAATGTTTTCAATACATGTCTTTAATATAATAATATAAATTCAAAACACGTTATCCTTGAATGTGATAATTTAACAAATCTTGGACGGTGTTTTAATTTTTAGTATAAGAGGAGGGGGAAAGATAGATGATGATAAAATATTACATTATCATGATATTATTAAAATTCGTGTAACCTATTGGAATTATCATAGTACATGGATTAGGGGAGGTGTGATGAGTGTAACAAAGGAGTGAAACTTTTAAAATAAGTTGAAAGAGAAAGGAACATATGCTCACCTATAGAGTACTTCTCATTGAGAATCTCTTTAAGGCCACTGTTTTTGGCTTCATGGTGAGTCCAGTAGGTTTAGACAAGGGGAGGGCATGGGAGGTATATTTGGAAGAACATAGGCATGTATCAAATATTGGGTGGTGTGAGAGGAAGAGGGGGTGAGCGTTGTTTATATAGTGTTGTGGAGGAGAGGTTTCTTAATATTTTAAGCATTTGTTTCTTATATTTCTCTAATACAGAAAATATTGATTATTCTATGACCAAAATTATTAATAAGTTCATTTTAAATATATACATGTGTTCTTTAAACAATTTAAATCATCCTACACACTATAAATCATGAATTTAGCTTTTATCATAATTTCTTGTATTTTACTATTTAACAAAAATTCAAGTATTTCAAAAAAATACAAAAAATTCACCTATACCTTTTTTAGAAGTGTAGAATCCATAATTTAACACCATGGTTCAAAAATAATATTCTAAATAGGAGAAATATATTTTTTAATTAAAATTATAATTTAATCGTAAAAAGAAACACATAAAATATTCATATTCAGTTTTAATATGCCTAAATTTTATTTACGCATTCATGTCTAATGTTATAATTCATAAGGGTAATGTTAAGATTCATATGGTTAGGTTACTAGAAATAAGGTTATGATACTATTCATTAAGTTATGTTAGTATTGATTAATAATTTACTTGATTCTATGAGACGTTAAATATCCCCCTTACCGAAATCGTGAATGTTAATTTTTTTAAATTCAAAACATAGATGTTCCAAATTTAAGATTAATGGATATGTTATGACTATATCCTATAAATAAAAAAGTGTTGTATCACATATACTATATTTTTCATTCAATAAAGGACATCAAATGAATTTAATGTTTTTAAGGGAAACATAACATAAAATTTTTTGGGTGTTATATTCTTCCCTCATTCAGAAATTTTGTCCTTGGATTTTTTTCATATATACAACCCTTTAAAAAAGTTGTGGGAGTTTATTATTCGTATAATATAAATATGAGAAGTCTTCTAATATTCCATCCAAAACAACATTAATTTTATTTGTTAGATTCTCTTCTTTAGATTGAGATCTTGTTATCTTCTCAAGTAATGATGGCTTGGAAATCATTTGAAAGAGGAATGATGTTTCCCCTTTCTTAATAATTATCATATCCTTATTTAGAATATACCCAAATATAGAATCTCTCTAAATACTCATTCTGAGTCTGAAGTCAATGATCTTTCCTACTTAATGAATCTATCACCTTATTTTTCTTTCATGCGTGGTAGTGTATTGAAAAATCTAAATCCTTGATTAACTCGAGTTATAACCTTTTACATATGTTATGTTCTTTTTGAGTAAAAATTTATTTGAAACTATTGTGATCCGTATATATATCACATCTCTCATCATATAGATAGTGTCTCTATTCTTTTAGAGAAAAAATCACGGTGACTGTCTCATGATCCAGATTTGGATAATTTTTCCCATTATTGTTCAACTACATGGATGAAAAAACAATAACATTATCATATTTCAAAAGGACTCAACCCATCTCATTTACTAATTCATCATTGTATATCCCAAATCCATAATATATAGAGAGAAGAGATAAAATTAGGGCATTGAACAATCATCATTTCAATTTTTCAATTCATTCTATACATTCTTTCGTCCAAACAATCTGAACCCTTTACGTGTGAGTTTGGTTAAAGGGTTATCGAGTCAGGTGAAATTATAAATGAAACCACGATAGTAAACAATTTTTTAAATAAATCACTATACCTAGGTTATGTTCATTGAAATGGGCCATTCTTTGATGTCCTTTTTCTTCATAGGATCGAGTACTATCCCATCAATTGAGATAATGTGGACATGAAAATAAACTGACTGAAGAAAAAATTCACATTTTCTCAACATACTATATAATTCATTTATTCTAATAGTTTTTAGAATTAACCATAAGTTATTTTAATGGTCTTCATTTATTTTGGGCTGTACTGGGTTATCATCTATAAATATAACAAAAAATTTATCAAGATATTCATTTTAATCCATAATCATTAGTTCTATAAAAATCAAGGGTTCCTTAGTCAATCCAATAGGCATTACTATAAATTCATAATTCCCATACATGGTTAAAACAATTTTCTTTGGAATGTCTTCTTTCCTCACACACAGTTGATGATATCCATATGGAAGTAAAATCAATTAATAATATTGGGATCCATGAAGTTGATCGAATAAATCACCAATGTGTGGTGGAGGATACATTTCCATTACAATAATATCATTTATTTCCAAATAATCAATGAATAGACTCATGGATCAATCTTTCATCTTGAAAAAAGTGGAGAAGAGATCCAAATGGAGATACACTAGGTTGAAAAAATCATTATCACCCAGTTCCTCTAGTTGTTTCATGAGCTCCACTAATTCCATAGTGGCCATTCTATAATGACTATTCGTTATAATCCTTGCATCAAAAAATTCAATCAATAGAGAACTCATCATTACAATCTGGTTGATTTCTAGGTAGATCTTTTTAAAATTAATCAATTTACTCTTTCACAGTAGGTACATCTTGAATTTGAATATTTATCTTCTCACCCACAAATATTGTGTTGTCTTCCTTCTTATAAATGGAATTTAGTATAGAAAATATGGGTGGATATAGATAAGAATTATATGGTGAGGTTTCTGCTCTAATTATAAGCGACTAAACACTATTATCAAAAATTGTAACATTCCACTTCTTGAAATAGATCATAACATCATCAAGTGAAATCCAACTAATACCAAGGATTATATCAATGTCACTCTTTAGAATTATGAAAATATTAGAAACTAAAGAACATTTATTTTTTAAGAGGGGGATTGATCTCTACATCATTGTTACAATGATACATTCCCTAAATGTTTTTACTCGCATCTCATTTATTAAATCAAATTGGACATTTCATATTTTCTTGGAAAACATGGAAGATGTAAATTAATGCGATGATCCAGAATAAAATAATGCATTGGATAAATTTGAGGAAACTATTAAATTACCAATCACCATATGTTTAGGAACTTAATCTTTCGTGACTGTAATTTTATAAGATTTACCTTTATCTCTTTCCCTTTTCACATTTATGTTTCCTTACCTCTTAGGACACTCAATTGTACAGTCTCACAGTATGTTTTTGACCTGATCTGCTCCAACACTAACGTTGTTGACTTTATTACTGTAGAATTCCCTACATGGTTTGTGGTTATTGATTCCCCTTTTCCCCTTAGGACTCATCACTAAATAGTGTAATACACTAAATATGGTCTTAATTCGTATTTATCATCCAGCAAAAACATAACATAATATGAAAATTTATGAAAATCTAATATCATAATCATAATGATTATTTCAATTTACTTTTTAATCCTTTATAATTGTTTGTAATAAAATGTGAATTATCCTAATCATATCACCAAAGGGTGTTAATCCATGAGCATATTATGGCCTGTTATCATGTAGCAGGATACCCCATGTCATGCCCGAATCACTTTGTTGGAGTTTTTACTCATTGGAATATTTTTTTCCAGAACAATGTCCACATGTAGTATCCTAGCATGGATGAATTTTCAATGAAGATCCATATAGTCTCCACCTTATCAAAATTTCAGGATGTTACTGTATGCTTATCCACAAAATCTATCATAGTGTTATGTCTTCCAAACTATGTCCCCTAAATCTAGTTTCTAGGGTTTTTGTTAAACTCCCTATAATACCCACTATAACGCCCCAAACCCCGAAGCTTAGAGGTGGTGCATTATTTCATTATATTGGAATAAATATAAGAAATAAATCATAAATTAAGAATTAGTTTTGTAGTTTTTGATGAACATATTACATATATGATACAAAATGTACATTATGAAAGATACAAAATACAACATGATACATAAAAAAATGAAATAAACTGTCACTGTGAATACTTACTCAAGGTTCTATTCTTCATAACCTGAGAAAAAGAAAAATTATAAAGGTGAGTAATAATTCTCACCAAGGGTTACTTATTGCAGAATCATGGATAAATAATGTCTAAATTATAATAAATTGAATATGACTAATATAGAATGATAAATAAATGAATACACATTCCATCAATAAGACGAGAATAAAAATACATACAAAGATTTTGTCATAGTAAAAAACTCAAGGATTGTAATAACTGAATATTGAATAAATAGAATTCATATTATTTGGACATCTTGTTTCTAGAACATGAACTATTATACTATTGAGAACATTTGTATATGTGGGTAGAAACCGATATAATTATTCAAAACAAACTCAAAGGGTTTATCGCAAATAGAATTGTCTCATGAGACCTATCGATGCATCGATGGGATATAGCATGTCCTGCCTATCACTTCCAGTCCAAATTTTTCGTTATGAAACGATTTAATACTAGAAAAATATTATTTTTTATTATCTGTATTAAGTAAATGATACAATTTCATCAATATTTCCATAGTTAAAGCAATATTCAACATAAAAAACTTATGTAAAATTTTATATAGATATGAAAATAATCATATCCATGTAAAAAGAGTATATATATAATTTAATTAAAATTTTAAAAAAATGATCTCAAAGGTGCATTAGTTACACCACATAATTGTCACAACCCGTCCCCCGGGGCCCGTGTCGTAACAACCCCAAGCCCGCCTTCCATAGGCCAGGGGATGGCGACTAGTACCAGAGGCGTAAATCCCTATAACCGGGAAGGCATTGCCTCTTTAAAACACAAACACACACACAAAAAGAGTACAAGCGGAAGTAAACACTAAGTAAGGCAGTACAAGTGTGCTGAAAGTACAAGGGGTCCAGAAATACAAGCCCAATGGAATGGTACAACTAGAACTGAGAGTAAAGTACAACTCAAGGACAACAGCTGAAAGGTCACAAGCTGATCCTGGATCATCCTCCGGGTTCCTACCTAAAGGGTAGGTACCGATGTGCTCCACAACACTCCACGTCCGTCCGTCTCCTCAGGGTACCAACTCATCGTGAGGTCCACCTCCGGGTACTTTCTTATCATGAGGTCCACCGCTGGGTACCGTCTCATCGTGAGGTCGACCTCCGGGTACCATCTCGTTGTCATGTCCACCTCTGGGTATGGTCTCGTTCCTCAAGACTTAGCCACGATCAGTGCTGTCTGCCGTCTGCAACCAACACAATGTAGTGTGGGCATAGCCCGTGCAGGGTTGAGTATACGATACTCCGTAGGGACCCCGAGACCCTCAAGGTCTCACTCAATCCAAGAAGGATAAACACAAGAATGTTCTCATCTGGTAACCAAACTTAGGTATAAGCCAATACTTATACCTAAGTTACCAAGTAACTCATCTCAAACATGAGGTATCACACATATATGAAATCAACGGATAACCACTACTTAGGTATATGACCATACATATACCTAAGTAATCAAGTAACCCATCTCAATCATGAGGAAAAAACAAAGGTCACTGACTCAGCTCAAACCAGGATTTTGATTATCGAAACCATAACTGCTGAAGAGCTCCGTCTCAGACGAGTGCAGTGATCCTGTCACGCCTCCGAGGTACCACTCACTAACCTAGACTGCTGAAGTACTCCTCCTGTTGAGTACCACGGGTCTGCTACCAACTACCATGTGCTCTGTCCGCCATGGTTCTGCCGCTAAATGTTGGGCGCTCCCCCTAATAGCCGTCAGAGGTACTCCAGCTGTGAGAATCATGGGTCTGCTGCCAACTACCAGGCGCTCCGTCCATCGTGGGTCTGCCGCCAAATACCGGGTGCTCCGTCCACTGGGCTAACAAGTCACTCCAACACGAATCGGTAAAGCAGTCAATAGGTCTCAGCCAGCTACACGGTCTCCGCACTCCGAACGCTAGACTCCTTTTCCATGGGTCTGCCGCTACAACCAAGTGCTCCCCCTCCGTCTAGTACCACGGGTCTGCTGCTACAACCAAGAGCTCCTACACCAAGGGTTTGTCTCCAACTACCAGGTGCTCTGTCCACTGAGGGTATCTTCTGCTATAACCAAGCGCATCCCCTCTGTCGAGTATCGTGGTCTGCTTCCAAATACCGGGCGCTCCGCCTGCTATCGAGCTCATGTAACCCAGTCCACACATGATAGATAGAAATCACAAAGTAACAACCAATTCTACTTAGGTATATGGCCATAAATATACGTAAGTCATCAATTCTAGCTCTGCTCATGAGCTCTAGTACAACCTCGTCCACACAGAACTGCACAACGAAATATCAAGTCAACTCATCGAGATGAGGATCCAAAGTAATGACTCAGTTCACATAGGTATGCTACAAAAGTAGAATGGTTTGATGATCAGTTGTATCCACTGGATCATCTAAGCTGTTGGACCCACACAGAGTCGCTGGGAGCTGGTCCACAAAGAATCGCGCTGGGCACTGGTCCACACAGAACCGCGCTGGGTGCTGGTCCACACAGAACTGCTCTGGGCGCTGGTCCACATAGAACCGCGCTGGGCGCCATCGTCGTCGTCGTCGTCGAACCAACGGAGGATTCCAGTACAGAAGTCGATGCAGTCGCAACCAGCTCTAGGGTTTCCTCACACAGCACGCTCGTTCCGGGAGGATCCGCTCCACGATCCAAGGGGGTTCGATACATCAATTGTCATGTAGACCAGAGTTGATGTATCACAATGTTCTGCCACAATGACAGGAACTCAATGCAATAGACGGCGCGTCAATCGGACGCCCGGTCTGAGAGATATTGGCTTTTTTGTTCCCGGGGCCCGGTTGGTTTTTAAGTAAAAACTAACCCGACCTTACTCCAACTGTGTCCAAACCTTGAGTGGAGTAAGCCAAAAGGTCCTTCTCACTCAGAGGAAACCAACAAAGTCGACGGAACGTCAATCAGACGTCCGGAGTTCAAGATATAAGCATTTCTGCTCCGAAGGCCCAGTTGGTTTCGTGTTCGAACCAACCCGGCCGAACCCAATGTCCTCCAAAACCTTAATTATAGTATATCAAAAGGACCATCTTGATCCATGGATCGCATCGTAACTGACGGTTCGTCGATCGGAGGTCCGTAGCCCAAGATATGGGTGTTTGAACCAACTCAGTCCGAAAATAGGGGGTATGGGCCTGGCCCAGCCCGGCCCAGTACCCCATGGGTCGGTCGAACCGGGTCGACCCGGACCGAAGACCCAGCTCGGCCCGGCAGCCCGGCCCAGCCAGCGGCTCGACCAGCGTGGCCAACGTTCCCAAGGGAGGGGCTACGCCCCTCCTTTAATTCAAAATAGCGGCCCCCTTTAAGGGGTCGTGCCAAGTGTGCAACCCGGGGGGTGTAACCCCCCGGCTTTTCCCCTATAACTGCCGGCCCGTGCAGGTCCGGCTGGATTCTCGCTGTGGGACCCCGCGGTCCCGCGCCTTCCAGCGTCGGCGACCGGAGTTCCTACCGCCTTCTTTGAATTATCTGGTGGGTTGTTTTTCCGGCCGCTACTTCCAGGATGGCTACAAATTTGTCCAGCGCAGCGTGACAACGCCGCGTCCTTCCACCGTGGCCTGACTCCAGTCGCGGCCTCGTTCGTACCCTCGACGCGGCGTGAAGACGTCGCGTTTCTTCGTTGTGGCCCGCATCGTTCACGTGTCCCTTCTCTCAAGCACGGTGCAACGATGCATTACCGTCTTCGCTAATCAAAACTGAAGAATAGCAAAGGGGGGGAGGGCTATCGGCCGTGTTTGTGCAGACCCATCCCCTCCCATTATATCGATAGTAGTTGGCCGAAACGTAAAATGTTTAACCTTCACAATTTTTAATTTAAATAAAAAATTGGAACATGGCCGTCAGATTTATCTTTCATATTCGAAGGAAAGAATCACCAACTTAAAATAGTCAAACCCCTACCTTGGGTATAAGCCGATCGGAAGGAGGCGTCAACGTTCGAGGTACGTCGCGGTATGGCGTCGCGAGGATGACGATGTCGAAGGGGGACGTCGGCGTTCGTCCGACTCGAGGGACGGCGAAGCCATCGTCGCTCGCTACGTGATTCCTCTTCCGATCTTGTTCGTCGATCCGTTGATGACGAAGGGGAAGAAGAAGATTCGTTGAAGAGTCTTGCCGCGGAAAGAGAAAAATTACGTGGAAGGAAAATGAGCATTCTTCGTCAGAGGTGGCGCGTTCTTTGTGTTCTTCGCGTTCTCCGGCGAAGGAGAAGGAGGAGAGGAAAACTCAGTGCAACGCTTCACAACCCAAAAATAAAATGAGGCCAAGGCCTTATTTTATTGATTTCCACCAACAATTTCAATTTTCAAACGACATAACCCTCACTATTAATTTCAAGTGCGTTGAATAATTTAATTGAGGGGTTAGAGAAATTATGGGGAGAGTGGAGCGTTATGCAATAATGGAGGGGGTTTTTATAAAGTTGAAAAGGGTGGGGCTCGTGCGGGCCCCACCTAGTTAATCCTCCCGAGGGAGGTTATGCGGGGGTGGGTCCCACCAACTTAACCTCTCTTGAGAGGTTATGGTGTGGTGGGACCACCTTAACCACCCTTTGGTGGTTTTAACCTCCACTTGGTGGTTTTAACCACCACCAATAAAATTGTTTCAAAATTTTATTTATTCCTCAAATTTTAACTTCTCCACTCGAGAAAATGCAACAGCGGTGATGGTCCCCTTAAGCAATAACCGGCGTTGTGAGTTCAACAGTGCCCTTGGATTTCAATTCCGAGCACCAGTTCAAAAGATAAAAAATCCCGCTCATACGTTTAGTGAACGTACCTGAACAAAATATATTAAATTGATTTCGGGCACACTGGGCCCCAGAATCAAGCGCCGTCAACGACTGCGGACTCGTAAGATTCCAAAGAAAATTAAGAAAAAAAATTTCCTTGAAATTTCCGGGTCTTTACATTACTCCCACCTCAAGTCTTTACGTCCCCGTAAAGCTTCAACTCACATTAAGGGAAACAAAGTGGAACTGATCACGCATATGAGCCATCCCCTCCCACGTGCTTTCCTGGAGGTTCTTGTGCTACTAGAGAAATAACACTAGAGGAATCTTCCATCCACGTAGGACCCGCTCCTGTCGATCCTAGATCCCACTGAACCTCCAAGAATGTCGCCATGTCATCGACGTCCAACTCCCTCTGGTCGTTGACGTGTGAAGAAACGAGCACGTATCTCCTCAACTGAGATACGTGGATGACATCATGAACCCGGTCCAACTGAGGTGGTAAGGTCAAGCGGTAAAACACCTCGCCTACCCTGCTGAGGACCTAAAAGTTCTATTGAATCCTGGAGGTAACTTGTCGCCTCGGCCACATCTCCGAAAACCTCGTCGAGGTGTGGCCCGTATAAAAACGAGGTCGCCATCTTCGAACTCTATATGCTTTTACTTCTGTTTGGGACTAAAACTCAAAACTCATGCTACCACGAGGGTAAGGTTGACTGACTCAAGATTGATCGGTCACAACCTCCTATGCACAAGTCTATCCTGTGCTGGCTAGGGTTTTCTTTTCACCAACCAAGGAAAACCCATACCGACCTTTGCCTAAAACAGTCAATTTGAGTATGAACAGTGATTACCCAATCCATACTCAAACTAACGTCGTAAGGCCTCGACGCTTCCACCAAGAGATTCCAACCGAGACTCTCGCCTCGAGGTCAAATCACACCATCGGCGTATGCATGATTATCGAGTCTCCTCCCAAGGGTATCTCCAGATGTGAGGGTCAAGTCAATGGCTGACCCAGAACCTCTAGGTCTGGGACAAGATTCGTGGAAGGATAAAATGATTGGTACCTATGTCTATTGATATGGCAGCTCATAGTAGACATAGACCGTACCAAAAATCATTCTTAGAGCCATTGGGTCACATCTCTTGACTGCAAGCAGCTGCTCTCTTCCCCAGCCCTCCTGCTCCCTGAGCCTGGCGGGGACTACAATGGCGGGTGGTTGTAACATGTCGAAATTTACACCGCCACATGATGCTCTCCAAGCTCTGCTTCCACGTCTCCTGCTCTACAGATTCATCCATCCTTAAGTCACACTTCGTTCAAAAGTTCGTGCCTATAGCACTGACCACATCGTATCCAACGAGTACTAGGAATGATTTTTACTCCTCGTTGAGCGCTCAGCTTCCGACATGTCGTACTGCTGAAGCTGTATAAGCTCTAGGAAATTCTCAGCCACCTCCTCAAGGAAGTCCTCAACCGCCTGTGAGTCGGGCTCGCCTCGGAACATGAGGGTGTTTGATGCTGATATTTGTGTAAGGCACTATGCCTACAAGTATCATCTACCGGTACCGCCGGTTGTAACTACTGACAAACAGGTAGTGATGTATAGCTGACACACTACCCAAAAGCACAATCTCAGGCATCGGTCCACATACCGAAGCCTCATCACTAAGCGGACCATCCTCATGGTCATTTACTGAAAGACACTAGTAGCGAAGGTCACCATCCGCTCTACTAGTGTATAAGCTAGGCATAGAACTCTTGAATTTGCCTCCGTCCAGTCCTCTCCTGTCTGGGAAACTGCCTCGCCTCATAACCTCAGAGGCCTCTGCTACTAGAACTCGTGCAACACGCTCTGTCAGCGTGCACCGTCAACTAGTACGGCTGGTGGCATCTGATGCCTAACGGGTGCTGGTGCTGCTGGTACACCACCCGAAGGTTCCAACATAGAAAAAGGCCCTACACCGGAATCTCGTCGCTCGGTGGGACCTCATCGAGAACTCTCTCGTAACTCCAACTGGCTGTCTGCGTGATGAAATCCTGAACAGATGTGACACGGTCAACGATTTATACCTGGTGAGCTGACCTGGTTTGAGCTGACTTTTAAACATTTTGAAATCACACGCAATCAGTGCTTTCATGCATTATGTCAGAAATCAGAAGTCCGGGTCCTGGTGTAAGGATATGTCGGCCGCCGCTCAAACACTGGACTCCCGGGACTGATAACCACACCCAAATTCCTTAAACACTATTTCTTCACGAGAAGAAAGATCAAAGTGCTGAGTTCTGCGGTAGAACAGAACTCCTCTGATTCCAATTTGTCACGACCCGTCCCCCGGGGCCCGTGTTGTAACTACCCCAAGCCCGCCTTCCAAAGGCCAGGGGCTGGCGACTAGCACCAGAGGCGTAAATCCCTATAACAGGGAAGGCATTGCCTGTTTAAAACACAAACACACAGACAACCAGAGTACAAGTGGAAGTAAACACTAAGTAAAGCAGTACAAGTGTGCTGAAAGTACAAGGGGGCCGGAAATACAAGCCCAATGGAAAGGTGCAACAACAACTGAAAGTAAAGTACAACTCAAGGACAACAACTGAAAGGTCACAAGCCATTCCTGGATCGTCCTCTGGGTTCCTACCTGAAGGGTAGGTACCTATGTTCTCCTCAGCACTCCACGTCCGTCCGTCTCCTCCGGGAACCAAATCGTCGTGAGGTCCACCTCCGGGTACCGTCTCATCGTGAGGTCCACCTCCGCGTACTGTCTCGCTCCTCAAGCCTCAGCCACGATCAGCGATGTCTTCCATCTGCAACCAACACAACGTAGTGCGGGCATAACCCATGCAGGGGTGAGTATACGATACTCAGTAGTGACCCCGAGACCCTCATGGTCTCACTAAATCCAACAAGGATAAACACAAGAAGGTTCTCAACTGGTAACCAAACTTAGGTATAATCCCATACTTATACCTAAGTTACCAAGTAACTAATCTCAAACATGAGGTATCACACAGATATGAAATAAATGGATAGACACTACTTAGGTATATTCCCATACATATACCTATGTTATCAAGTAACCCATCTCAATAATGAGAAAACACAAAGGTCATTGACTCAGCTCAAACCAGGATTTTCATTATCAAAACCGTAACTGCTGAAGAGCTCCATCTCAGACGAGTGCAGTGATCCTGTCACGCCTCCGATGTACCGCTCACTAACCTAGACTGCTGAAGTACTCCTCCTGTCAAGTACCACGGGTCTGCTGCCAACTACCAGGGCTCCATCCGCCGTGGGTCTACCGCCAAATGCCGGGCGCTCCCCCTAATATCCGTCAGAGGTAATCCAGCTGTGAGTACTACAGGTCTATTTCCAACTACCCGGCGCTCCGTCCGCCGTGGGTCTACCTCCAAATACCGGGCGCTCCGTCCATTGGGCTAACAAGTCACTCCGACTCGAATCGGTAAAGCAGTCAATAGGTCTCAGCCAGCTACACGGTCTCCGTACTCCGAATGCTCGACTCCTCCGTCGTGGGTCTGCCGCTACAACCAATCGCTCCCCCTCCGTCGAGTACCGCGGGTATGCCGCTACAACCAAGCGCTCCTCCGCCAAGGGTCTGTCTCCAACTACCGGGCGCTCCACTTGCTGTCGAGCTCATGTAACCCAGTCCACACAGGATAGATAGAAAACACGAAGTAAAAACCAACACTACTTAGGTATATGGCCATACATATACCTAAGTCCTGAATTCTAGCTCTTCTCACGAGCTCAAGTACAACCTCATCCACACAGAACGACACAATGAAATATCAAGTTAACTCATCGTAGATGAGGACCCAAAGTCAAGACTCAGTTCACATAGGTATGCTACAAAAGTAGAACGATTAGATGATCAGTTGTAGCCACTGGATCATCTAAGCTGTTGGACCCACACAGAGTCGCTGGGCGCTGGTCCACACAGAACCGTGATGGGCGCTGGTCCATACAGAACCAAACTGGGTGCTGGTCCACACAGAACCACGCTGGGTGCCGTCGCCGTCGTCATCGTCGAACCAACAGAGGATTCCAGTACAGAAGTTGATGCAGTCACAACCAGGTCTAGGGTTTCCGTAAAAATCACGCTCGTTCCGGGAGGATTCGCTCAATGAGCCATGGGGGTCAATACATCAACTATAATTTAGACTAGAGTTGATGTATCAAAAAGTTCCACTACAACGACAGGAACTCAATGTAATAGACGGCACGTCAATCAGACACCAGGTCTGAGACATATTGGCCTTTTCGTTCTAGGGGCCCGGTTGGTTTTTAAGTCAAAACCAACCCGACCTTACTCCAACTGTGTCCAAACCTCGAGTGGTGTAAGAAAAAAGGTCCTTTGCACTCAGAAGAAGCCAAAAAAGTCAACGGCACGTCAATCGGACGTCCGGAGTTCAAGATATAAGCGTTTCCGCTCCGAAGGCCCGGTTGGTTTTGTGTTCGAACCAACCCAGCTGAACCCAAAGTTCTTAGAAACCTTTATCATAGTATACCGAAAGGACCGTCTCGATCCAAGGATCGCATCGCAACTGACGGTTCATCGATCGGAGGTCCGTAGCCCATGATATGGTCGTTTGAACCAACTCAGTCCGAAAATAGGGAGTCTGGGCCCGGCCCGGCCCAGCCCAGTACCCCCTAGGTCGGCCGAACTGGGTCGACCCGGACCGGGCGGTGACCCGGCCCGATGACCCGGCAGCCCGGCCCGGCCGGCGGCACGGCGAGCGGCGGTGTGGCCAGAGCGCCACGTGAGAGCGCCAATGGGAGGGTCTACGCCCCTCATTTAATTCAAAACGGTGATCCCCTTTAAGGGGCCACGCCAAGTGTGCAACCCGAGGGGTGTAACCCCCTGGTTTTTTCCCTGTAACAGTCGTCCAGTGCAGGGCTGGCCGGTTTCTTGCCGCGGGACCCCACGGTCCTGCGCCTTCCGGCCGTCTTCTTCGAATACTCCGGTGGGTGGTTTTTACGGCTTCTACATCCAGGATGGCCGCAAATTTGTCCGGCGTGGCATGACGACGCCGCGTCCTTCCGCTGCGGCCCGACTCTCGTCGCGGCCTCGTTCGTACCCTCGACGTGGCGCGACGGCGTCGCGTTTCTTCATCATGGCCCGCATCATTCACGTCTCCTTTCACTCAAGCGCGATGCAACGATGCATTACCGTCTTCGCTAATCAAAACTGAAGAATAGAAAAGGGGGGAGGGGTATCGGTCGTGTTTGTGCAGACCGATCCCCTCCCGTTATATCGATAGCAGTTGGCCAAAATGTAAAACGTTTAACCTTCACAATTTTTAATTTAAATAAAAATTGGAACATGGCCGTTAGATTTATCTTTAATATTCTAAGGAAAGAATCACCAACTTGAAATAGTCAAACCCCTACCTCGGGTATAAGCCGATCGAAATGAGGCGTCATCATTCGAGGTTCGTCGAGGTATGGTGTCGCGAGGATGACGACGTCGAAGGGGGACGTCGGCGTTCGTCCGACTCGAGGGAAGGCGAAGCCGTCGTCGCTCGCTACCCGATTCCTCTTCCGAGCTTGTTCATCGATCCGTTGATGACGAAGGGGAAGAAGAAGATCCGTTGAAGAGTCTCGCCACGGAAGGGGAAAAATTCAGTGGAAGGAAAACGAGTGTTCTTCGTCAAAGGTGGCGCGTTCTTCGCGTTCTTCACGTTCTCCGGCGAAGGAGGAGGAGGAGAGGAAAACTCAGCGCAACGCTTTCCATCCCAAAAATAAAATGAGTTTAAGGCCTTATTTTATTTCTTTCTGCCAACGATTTCAAATTTCAAATGACGTAACCCTCAAAATTAATTTCAATTGCGTTGAATAATTTAATTGAGGGGCTAGAGAAATTATGGGGAGAGTGGAGCGTTATGCAATAATGGAGGGGGGGTTTTAGAAAGCTGAAAAGGGTGGGGCTCGTGTGCCCCCACCTCGTTAATCCTCCCGAGAGAGGTTATGCGGGGGTGGGTCCCACCAACATAACCTCTCTAGAGAGGTTACAGTGTGGTGGCCCCAACATCAACCACCCTTTGGTGGTTCTAACCTCCACATGATGGTTTTAACCACCACCAATAAAATTGTTTCATAATTTTATTTATTCCTCAAATTTTAACTTCTCCACTCGAGCAAACACAATTGCGGTGAAGGTCCCCTTAAGCAATAACCGGCGTTGCGTGTTCAACGGTGCCCTCAGATTTCAATTCCGAGCACCTATTTAAAAGTTAAAAAATCCCGCTCGTACGTTTACTGAACGTACCTGAACAAAACTTCCTAAATTGATTCCGGGAACACCGGGCCTCAGAATCAAGCGCCGTCAGAGACTGTGGACTCGTAAGAATCCAAAGAAAATTAAGAAAAAAAAATTTCCTTGAAATTTTTGGGTCTTTATAATAATAATGATTTGGTGCACAATACCAAATAAATCACAATGAAATATATACAGAAACAAAGTCCATTACAACATTTTACTCAATTGAGTTAAAAAACATCAATTGAATCACTAAATACCATGAATATAAGGTGAATGATGATAGTATATATCAAATGGTAGTTATTATACACCACATACAATAAATAAGTGGTGATCATTGTAAATCTCATAGAAATAAATGTGATATGAGAAACCCCTTATCATATGCTCGAATGTGTTCTACGATTGATCATAATGACACAAATATTCAGATTTATCTTCTCAATTAACAACTCCACAACATTATCAACAATTAATTTATTTTTATAACATTATTAGATTCATTCATTGTGTTTTTTACAGGTATAAGATGATTAATTTGATTGTTTTGGAGGCCTTTTCATCTATGTTTTTCATGATATGTTTACTTGTATTCATGAATGGAATTTCATTTTTAATCCGTATAAACATCCAGAATTGTTAGTATAAATTAATAGTGAAATTACAAGGATATAAATAATCATACAATGATTTTGGTCATATACCATGAGGATGAATCATGAGATAATAGTTAAGGATAAATACTGGGATTAACTTGGTGATTTTTTTCACAATGACTTATTTTTTTTATTATTCAATATTATGAGTGTATAAGGATTATAGAACATTTCATGAGATAAAATACATATATTATGATCTGTTTCAACCATTAAAAATCTTTCATGACTAGTCTTGATGTTAATAATAGAAATTGAAAAACCTGTCATCCTTAAATGTGATAAATTAGCATACCGCAGAGAGTGTTTTCATTTTTACTAAAATAAGAGGGGTAAATGATAGATGATGATGAAATATTCCACTATAACAATAAAATTATAATTCATGTACGGTTCTAGAATTATAATTGAATTTGTATGATTCGAGGTGAGATGAGTTCAACAAAAGAATAGATCTCATTAAAGAAGTAGAATGAAAAGTGAAGAGATGATCACCTCTTGATTACTCCTCCATGAAAACCTCATTGAAGACGTTTTTGGACTTTTGGGGATTGTGGATGGTTCTCGAAGTAATAGGAGGAATTGGGAAGTGTATTTGGATGAACATAGGGAAGGCATAAACCTTGATTGGTGTTAGAGATAGAGGGGGTGAGGTGTGGTTTATATAGTGGAGTAGAGGAGGTTTTTTTTTAATTTTAATCATTAGTTTATTAGTTTTCTCAGAGACAATAAATAGTGATGATTCCATGAAGAAAATTAGTAAAATGTTCATGTGAGTTTGAAATTTTTTTACCTCACCAATAGATCATCCCTGACATAACAAATCATGTATTTAACATTTAAAAAAAATTATCATTTTATTCTATTCACAAAATTCAATTATATCAGAAAAATCCCCAAAATTTACCCTAACCATTTATCAATGTGTAGAATCCAATAATGTACTCTATTATGGAAAACTAATTTTATAAATATCATAAATTTAATTCGTAATTAAAATTATCATTTAATCGAAAAATACCAACATTTAAAAAATTCATCTTCATTTTAAGGTGCCTAAATTTTAATTACACATTATTGGGTAAGGATATTATTTATTTGGGTCATATTAAAATTCATAATTCTAGATTACTATTCATAAGGGTAGATCACTATTCATAATGTAAGTTACAATTCACAAAAAAATTACATGATTCCATGAGACTACAAATATCACTCCGATCGAAACCGTCTAGGCCCGTTTTTTGAAATTCAAAACACATTAGTGAAAAATTTATATTCAATGGATTGGTTATGACTATATGCTATAATTAACGATGTTCTGATTCATAGAGACTCCATGAATCATGACATATAGGCTAACTAATTTGTTGAATGTATTTAATGGAATACTACAATAAAATGATTGGGGTGTTATAGAATGTGTTTTCTAATCAATTCAGAGTAGAAAAATTTTATCATCCTATTCTGATCGAATTATATTCTCGAGTATATGTTT
The DNA here is from genome assembly GCA_963277665.1 of Viscum album. Classification (NCBI taxonomy): domain Eukaryota; kingdom Viridiplantae; phylum Streptophyta; class Magnoliopsida; order Santalales; family Viscaceae; genus Viscum; species Viscum album. The sequence continues at coordinate 1,222,564,709 of OY728127.1, read as the reverse complement.
TAATCCCTGAAGTGGTGTCTGTGATCATCAAACATTGATATTGTAGGAGTGTAGCCATATCCATTTTCTACAAGAAAACTCTAAATGAATTACAATAATAAAATAAACCATTACTGTTGTCTATTAAATTAATGTTGAATGAAAAACAAAAGAAGGAATTATATTTCAGGATGAAATATAATGTTAAATTATTTTATATTTTCAGTATAACAATTATAAATGAACCAGAACTAATAAAAAATTTAATAAAAATACAAACCTCGGGATGATAATGAGAGAATAGTGTTGTAAAATAGTGCATCCTATGAATATAAATCCTAATGATCATGTGAACATGAAATATTAATAAAAATAATTTTTATGATCTATTAAAATTAAATTTAAAAATAAAATAATAAAATAACTAATAATGAAATTTATTTTATCAAAATAAAATATAAATTTTAAATTTAAACATTATAATTAATTCTTAATTTAATAGAGGCATAAATTATCAGGCACTAAAAAATTTTAGCGGTAAATCATTATCTACTCCTAGAGGGGTCCAATGGTGACTTGTGAACCCACACTGGAAATATATAATGATCTATCCTAGAAAATAATTTCATGAACTCCAATTGTGACTCATGACCGACCCTTCAAAGTGTTTGACGGTGGGTCAGTATGAACAATTTCTAATAAAAAATTGAATGTACAGATGATGAAATCAAAACTAAAGTTTCTTAATAATGCATAAATTAATAAGAACACATAAATAATGAAAAATTGAATAAACTTCCAAGATTATATAAACCTAAAGGTTTAATAATTATTGAAGAAGATCATACTAAAAAATTGATAGAATGTTTTTATAAATATATGAAAAAATTAAAACAATAGGAATATTACTACAGATAATTAGAGATTAAATAGAAGGATGTGTTGGAGATTGAGGAAATTTTACAATGGTTACATAAATGAAAATAAAAATAACAACTGATTTTTAATGATGTCTCACCAACGATGTCCATCTAGGAGTAAAATGAGTCAATGCCAAAATTTGATGATTTCCTACATGGTTGGTCCAATTGGAATCCATTGTGGATGAAGTCCAACCAAGGAAAATCACTAAAGATGGGACATTATTTCTTAAACAATTAAATCATAAGTAGATTAAAAATATGATACCTCTAAGTATGAATTTCATGAATTTACAAAAAAATTAATAGTGATAAACAATTTAAATAAAAATTTAATAACTTTTGAAAACACGTGATAATTTAATGAACATGTGAATATATTAAAATAATAATAAAGAGTAAATTATTAAAAATAAAAAGAAAAGGTAATAATGGTCCTTCAAATACTGAATAAATACCCATTTTTTACATTAAAAAACATATAATTTATTAAATTATCAAATAAATGTTCACTTTTTGGAAATTAATCCAAAATTAAATTAACAAATACAAGATAATAATATTTAATTAAAAAATGGAAAACTAAAAAACTAAAATATTATCATTATATTATAGAAATAGATTCAATGTTAGATGAAATAATACAATGTTTTAGTTCGAAAATGCATTTTTTAACATAGGATATAATTATCATTTAATAATACTAAAAAATAATAGTGAGATACAAAACAAATGTGAAAACATATTTAATAGATAAATTATACTAATATAGATTTTATACATATAACATAATAATTTAAAATATCATTTTCTCAACTTTAACATAATCTATGTATTTTATAAAATTATTAGCAAATTGTTTCTCAGTCGAAACAATTTCAAAAGAATATCACTTTTATTTTCAAGATCCCATAAGTAGTTAAATCTATCATAACCATGTTTAGTCATAGAGTGAGGAAGAGGGTTCTTATAAATTGAAATAATAGTTGATTTATTATATTATATATGAATATTATTAATAATAAAATTAAAATAATAAAAACCATGTTTTATCCATATATTCTGTGAAAAAACATGTAGTAATAATATATTCAGCCACAACGATTCATTTTCCTCTATGAAATTATACTTTCCCAAAAAATGTGACACATAACTATAGTGATTTTCGATTCATGTCTAAAACCTCCAAAGTAAGAGTCACTGAAACATACTAAATGGATGAAATTATTAGTAGAATATAACAGTCCATTACAAATAGTACCATTGATATATCTAATTACACTTTTATAATCATTATGATGAATTTATTTAGGGGTTGACAGAAATCTAGAACAAAATCAATAAAAACAAAATATCTATCCTAGAAGTAGTAAAATACATAAGGCTTCTGATAAAGACTCTAATTAAACTTATAACTAGTATACTTTCTAATTTCATCCCTACTTAGTTTATAATTTTATCTCATAAGGGTTCTCTTACATTTATAATAATCCAAAAGAATCCATCTTTCATGTTATTTTTCATAAATTCTAGGATTTAAGAGAATTCAACATTTCCTTTGATTAAATGGTAAACCATAGAAAAAAATAAATCCCCTATTATTCTTATAATAAAATAATGTGTTATTAATTTAGAAATCTCATTTTAGAGTTTATCATTTTTAGAATAAAATAATTAAAGGAACATATATCTTTATAATCAGTATACCATTTTGAATATATTTTAATGATTGATTTTGGATCAGAATTAATGTTACCAAATTATATTTTACTAAAAATATAGGTAGTATTTCATATATAACATGGGGATATTTTTTAGGATAATAAAAATCATAATACTATTGGAAATCATGATTTCTATGTTTATTGTTTTTTAAACTAAGGGGATGTTTATCAAAAACCACTTCTGAAATTACACCATTTCAAAATGAAATTTTGACATTCATCTAAAATATTTTAAAATTTCAAAATATGGAAATGATAATAATTTCCACATAGATTTTAATATAGAAAGTTATAAAAATGATTCTTCTAAATCAACAAATTATTCTTGGAGATAAACTTATAAAAAAATTCGATATTTCAAAAAATATTACTTGACTCGTCCAATTTATTATAAAAAATCAATGTGGCTCTAATAAACACAGTATCAATAAATTACATAACTAGAATCTAATCATAATTTCTTCAGAAATTTCATTTTCACCATGAATGGAATTAATATTTTTATTATCATTCAAATATTATTTAATATTTTTGAGCCATAAAATAAGCTAGAATGGTAGAATCAACAGAGAAATTTAATATAGATTTTCTATTCTGAAATAATAATTCCACATTTCCAATAACATTTTTGAAATTGTTAGCCCTGTCATTTTTTTATATTAATTTATCATGTTGAGATGATATATTCTCCCACTTTTAAGATCCAATACCAGTTTACAGTTTATCTTTATCAAAGTAGTATTATTTAAAATCACTAGCATTATCAATAGAATCATTACTCTATGTTTAATTATCCTCAATTATCCTAACATACACATATTTTTTTAGTGGTTATCTAATTATATTCCCTATAATAATGAATGCTATTAGAGTGTCTTAACAATTTTGAATTATCAATTATAGAATCAAAATTTTAATCATTATCCATAGTAATTATAATATAGACTGTAAATCTAAAAACATTAAAATATCAAATGATGGGTTTCTAATTCTTAAATCATTCACATGGTGTTTTATTTTATAAGGGTCCAATATAAACATTATTTAAGGTATAACATGTAGTTTATAATCATTCACCACAAAAAATAAATTGGAAGGTTCTATTCATTAAGAATGATTATTACCATTTATTGAATATATATATTTTTCTAATCTAAAACAACATTTTTTTGTGGTGTTCGATGGGAGAAAAATTATAACAATATCCAGTAGTTTCATCATATTTATCAAAATCTATGTTAAAATAATTTTTCTCATTTATTAGTTATAATAGAGGAAATTAAGTGACCATTCTAAATAGTATTTTTATTACAAAAATTAATAAACATTTAAATTTTTCACATTAATGTGAAACGAATATTGTTCACGAAATCCAATGAAATCATCTACCTTTATAAAAACTTATCTTTTTGGAAAAAAACTACCTATTCTAAAAGGTAAGAAAAAATAAAAATAATGTAGTTCAATAAATCTTGTTGTATTTAATACATTAAAAATATCAAAATGACTCTTTCTGATTCATACCATTTATCAAATAATATTTTATATAGTACATACATGTACTTTAGTTTGTATGTTCTAAAACCTATTCATCTTTAACCAGCTTGTAAAACTATAGAAGATGAGCATGTACTGACCTTCTCTGCCATATTATGTGTATGTATCTATAATATTTTATCATTTTAAATTCATTTAGGTGAATTATGAAAAATAAATAAAATTTAAATATATCAATTTTTGATATCATAAAATAAAACAATATTTTCATCATAATGAAAAAAATTTATTCTCTTCAAATATTAAACTCAAACCATCATAACAAAGATGTTATATGATAATTGTTCTCATACCTCTTCAAATAGTACATTAAAATTTATAACCAAATTTTAACACCGTACTTATCTAAAACATTTAACCATATATTTAATGTTGTTCACTAAAATAGATCCTACATCACAAAAATGAGTTAAAAGATATGAAGATTGATATTTAACTATTAATGTTCATTAAGCACTCAATTTTGATATACCTTGTGACTTTAGATCTATTAGGATGAAATCCTATTAAAAGGGAATATGGTTGTGTTGGTATAAAAACTAGTCTTCCTTAAACTAGATTAGCTTAATAAATTTTTGGTAATCATATATATTAGACATATTTATTTTATTGTAATCTAAAATGAAATTTTTTTATAATGGAATTAGTTATTACATACTAATGATTGATTATACTTTAATGAACATTTTTTCCAAAATTTTCTTTTATGTTACATGTAAATCAAAAACATTTGAAAAATTCCAATTTAATCATTTTAAAAAATAGGTGTTTAAATCTTAGGAACCTAAATTTTATTACCACATCAGGTTTTATCACTTTTTTATTTCATAACAATTATATTATCAGTTTTTTCATGGCATCTAAAAAAACATATAAGGTTATCTTAAAACTAATAATTTCCAATTTAATGTTTTCATTATCATTATAAATGAAAAGTATATTATAAAATATTTTTATAATAGAACTTGATCCATAATTTTTATGTTTATTATTATCATGTTTAGGATTCTTATATTCCCTATCAATTTTATAAAAATCAACCCAAAAAATGTAAATATTTTGTCTTTAGATTTATTTTCATATTGGAAAAAATTTATTATCATTCAACAATATTAAACTTTTAATAGTTAAGAATCTGAACCCATTTTTATTTCTAAATTTACATAAATTGAATCGAACAATTTTATATTTTCTTCTTTAATCGTATTTTTTTCTCTTTTTAATTCCCCATATACTTATCCCATTCTCAAGATATAAATTTGAATTTTTTTATTTTAAATATTTAGTGAAATAAAATATTTTTAAATATTAGATTGATAAATATAACTATAATTATAATAAGAGAGTACATCATTAGCATATGTGGCCATAAAAATAGATTGGGATATTATTTATTACATTCAAAACCAGTAATACTTGATTATTACTCTTATGATAAAATCCACCCTGTATGATATTATTTTTTCTTTTTTCCTTATTATGTTTCTTGTATTTTTTATATTATTTTCATTTGGGATAGATTGATTTTATATGAAATTTTTTAATTCACTAATGGTATATTATTTTAGAGAAATCAATATTTATTCATTTACATCTTTTACTACCCTTTCTATCATCTTTTTAATGTCTCTTTAGGGGAACTTCATAAATCCTATCATGCCCTTCATGTACTTGTAAACTCTATTGATGAAAGATTTAATTTCATCATTATAAAATTTTTCAAAAATGAAATTAGAAGAATTAGTCGTAAAATTTATAATAGATTTAATTTTGATACATTTCAATTTATCATGTTCATCTTAATTTTCATTCTTCATTTCTAACTCGTATTGATTTAGAGACACAATAAACTTATGCATTGAATACTTATTCAATTCCTTATTTTCACCAGAAGAAAAATTCATTGAATTTCATCTCTTTAGATGATATAAATGAAATATTTTCTTGAAAGATCCCTTATTTATGGTCTATATATGTGAAACCATACTCTCGAAAAATTTGATGAATCGACTATATATATCAATGAAGTTTCTTTTGACATTCATTGTGAATTTTTGAAGAAATCCCATGTGTATAACTAGATTGGTTCGTTGAAATTTATCTATTACTGTTGGTGTTACTTTTATTATCTTTTAGATTTCCAGAGTACATTTACTTCATTAATTAAGGAATCAATTTTTTTTACATATAGAGAATTATATTTAATTCATATCATTTTTATTTAAAGATAATTTTTATGCATCAATATTATTGAATGTTTCAAAATCTCTATCTTCTAGAGTACTTGGGTTTTTCATTATATTCCAATATCAAAAAAAATATATTTTTATGAAATTAATTTATCCCATCCTTCTAGTAAAGATAGTCACCTCTATTTAATTGAGATGATATGATGCGATTCAACATCTTGAAATCCTATCTTTCCATAACAATGAAGTGGATTTATCCTTAGATGTTTTTGTATAGGATAAGGGATAGTTCATTTAAAAATAATGAAACAACTAAAAAAATCATGGAAAATGAACCAAAATCTAATACTATTTTTATGTCCAATGGTCTGTAAATAGTGATGAATATATGGGGTTTTAATAATAATAATTTTGTATAAAAATAAATACTTTTAAACCAAATTTATCGAATCGTTAAAAAATATATAGGTAATAAAATAGATAACATTGGATAATTTAAAGATGTCATGTTCTCCAAGATACTAGTCCTCTCATCTATATACTAAAATCTGTGTGGAGACTACTATTAAATATTTTCTCACTATTGAATGGGATTAATAACCCCATTACAATTAAATGAAACCTTCATTTATCACATGTGCTAGTATAACACCTGAATTTTGAAGGATTCATAACAACCCATTATTTTTCTATGAGGAAAACGCTTACTATCCATTTAGATTAGATAAATATCTCAATAAGATAACTTATGGAGCTCAAAATCATTTACCAACATTTAGAGGAAAAATAAGATTGAGTAATAATTACAATAAAGGAATAATGAAATCAATTAAAATGATAGATGGGAAGATGATCTACATGACACATGTTAATGAATAATAATTAGATAATATGTTCTTTTAGTTTTTTTGTTAAATTCATTGGAAAAATGAAAACCATGAATTATATTTCTTCAGGATATATTGAAATAAAACCCTTTATATTTTATGTATACTAATTCTAAACAAATCACAATTGTAAATAATTGAAATAAAAAAACGTTCACCCAAATAATAATGATTTTATGGGGATTTAAAATAGATAAACACATGAATATCAATCTGTATGAGAATGTGAACATAAAATAATACTATATTTATTTATTATACACTATTAAAACATAAATATACACAGAAATAAAAAAAATAAAAAAAAATTATTTTTAACAAACATAATTAAATATAAGAAGTAAATACATAGAAATTATTTTTAATAAATAGTAAATTAATTTAGATTCTAGTAAAATAGAATGTTTTAACTCATGAGCTATAATTTTAGGATTCAAATGCAAACTTTTTTCCAACCTCTAAAAACATATAATGATGAGTCATTACTCAATATTACATGATGTCTCACTATGTACACTGGAAAACCGCTGGATGTGTCTAATGGTGTCACACTAAAAACATTTTCAAATAATAAATTGAAATTAAATGTTAAAAAATCAAAAATATTCTTGTCAAAAGTTGAATAAAATAATAAAAAAAATAGAATTATTGAAAATGGTTGTATTTTGAAAACATCAATGCACTTTATGAAATCCAAAACCATGAAGAACATGTTTATTATTAGAATTAATAAAATATAATAAAAAAGAAAAAAAATTAAAAAAATCATATTATATGAAAAGAATGAAGAAATACAATCTCATATTGGAAGAACCGTATTCTATGCTTCATTACAATAAATACAAAATTCCATTAGTAGGAAAATATAAACCACTGTTGATGTATAATAGTGAGTAAAGTGACTCATCAATGAAATATGGTGGTTGCCCATGACTCACCAATAGAAGTGTATAATTGTGATTCACTAGCTCAAAATTGGGTTCCAATGGTGATTCGACAAACTGTTTTTCGATGGTGAATCACGGACTCACCATTGGGATCTAATGGTGGCTCATGGCTCATTGTTGGGTTCCATCAATAGATGGTGACCACTATTGGAAATAAAAAATGACATCATTTAGAAACCAAAAAAGGATCTTCAAACTAGAGAAGCATCTTATGTAGGTAGTGGGATTAATTAAAAATAATTTGATCTACTAATCTATCAAGTGATGATTCATAAAAAAATAAGATGAATCATGAAGAGAAAAATTCCAGGGTTAAAAAACTACGAAGGTCTCGAAGGGAAAATATGAAAATATCCATAGAACTAGATTTCAATGATCTGAAAATAGAGGGAGAAGACAAATAAAGTAATGAGGAAAAAAATTCTCATAAGGAAGAAGGATTCTCGTGTGATCAAAAATTAGAAATAATAGTTGAGATAAAATAGATATGAAAACTACCAATGAATCAATGAATTTATGTTTGAATGGATATTAAATATCAAATGTGTCCGACATAAAATAGATGATATAGTAGGTGAAAATTATATCAACTTGGAAGAATTTATCCTCTATTAAATCTTTCATTTAGAGATCAACACTGATTAACACAAAAAACACTCAGCCCTATCACCCAATGGGGGTCCTTCCAAACCTATACTTATAGAGAGCATACAATACATTCCTTATACATAGTCCATAACCTAATATGCATGTAATATTCACAATAACAAAATCAATGAATCCTTGTTGTCTAACCCTAGAGGGTATTCCCATGGGGATGTCTAACTGGGTCTCCTATGTGGTGGAGATATAACAATGGTTCCTCACTAAGGATGCATCAAATTGATTAATTTTCTTTGAAAATTTAATATTATGAAGAAAAAAATAAGATAACAAGATTTATCAATTTAATAAATTTACACAAAAATTTAACACTACTAAAACATGTAATTAATATGTGAATAATATTTATGAATATATTATAATTTAATAACTGTAGAAATTAAATAAGTAAAATTAATGAGTCGTTTATGAAAACATGTAATAATGATAATGTAATAGTAAACTTTCAAGTAGAAATTATATTTTCATAACTATTCCCTATGATTATATTTATATGCATAATTGAGGTATTAAAATGAGAATTATGTCACTATTATATTTGGATGATTAGGTATTAATAATCTTTTTGACTAGAGTAATCTTTATAATGAGATTTTTGACATATGAGCGATACATTTTCAAAACATCTTTGTCGAACCAAAAGGAATAATTAGTTGAATATAATAGGAAAATAAATTTAGTATAATATTAAACATAAATAACAATTAATAATGTTAATAAATAATATATATTTAATATTAATGAAGATAACGAATACATGTAATGAATCAGGATCAAGATATGGGATCTCTTTAAAAAACAGTCTCCTTTGGTTTAGGACCATTATTTCATTGAATTAATTAATGTATCTCTCTATAAAATTATTGTATTATTAATAATTTTACATATATTACTCTAACATTTATTAGTATCTCATTTTATCTAACTTTTATAGGGTGATTCATTTTTTTGTTCAAATATAAAATACATTATCTATGAAATTTCGATTGATTAATACCCATTTTCAATCCATGTTTATTTTCTTTTATATTCCTTAGGGTCCACTTCAAATTTTCGGTGAATAGAAATCATATACATGTTTTTATGGGTATTACCTTAGATTTATCCAATATGTTGTATAGTGTTTTAGTTTTATGAGTTGGTATGTATGGAATTTGAGAGTAAACCTAATCAAATATGGGACATTGTCTACAATGTGATATTATCTAGGAACATAGCCTAATCTCTTTTTTTGTTATGATTGTATTGTTTACGAATTTCACATGTTACAATGATATTATGATACCATGTTCCTTATGTTATTACACTATTTTATTTCTCATCAGCCTTCTCTTTTATGATATCATGTTATTCCATAGACTCATTGGTTATGTTACCTTACAATGTTTATACTTTTACTGGGGTTTTTAGCTCACTGCATTCTTTTATGTACGAAAATAGTTTTCCTATGTATTTTTGTGGACTCAAATATTTTTATTATCTCATTATGGACAATAAAATTAGGATTTAATGTTTTATATTCCTTTTGATGTATAATAAAAATAGTTTTCCATAAATATTAGACTTCATGATCTTCAAGTGGTATTTACTGGATACATATGTCTAAAAATCATGTAATAACAGATCTAAAAATGGTGGGTTTCTCTAATTGGATACATAGAAATGGTTTAAATAATGTTTGGAACTAGGATGATAAATATTTAGTGAGAACCTTAGAGATAATTATATATATAGTTTTAATTAAGGATAATGTCCACGAATTTTGTATAACGACAAATCAACTGGTTTTTGTGAAATTACATCCATATCTAGATTATAAAATTGTATGTGGATTTAGTAGAACCATTCCTAGGGGTAATAGATAAAAAAGGGTTTATTTGGATTTGACTTGATCATCACTTGGTGCAAAAAAATGGAAATTTCCAAATTAATGTTTTGAAACCCATGGGGATTTTTTTTAAATTCATTTAATCATTATGTACCCCCTAAAGGACATAAATAAATTATAATCATTGATGAACTAGGTAAAACCTCAAGTTTCATGGGTTGATATGTATATGTTTTATCATATTTTTTAGGGAATAATGACCCATTTTTAGTTTTCTTGTTATTGAAGTCTAAAAACATTAAGAGTATTTTAGAAGTATTTATAGTAATATAAGCCTTGATATTAGTATGGGATTTAGTAAAATTGAAGAAATTTTTAGAAGAATGACTTTATATTTTCTGGACATAAGTTTATTTTTTAAGGAAACACTTAGGGTTTATCCAATATTTAATGTTATGGTAATAATATTTAATTCAGACTACATGATGTTATGGGAAAAGGAATCTATATAGAAAACCATTGAGGATATAAACTAATTTGACCATTAATGTTATTTTTTGGATTTCATGTTATTAATAAGACCATTATAGGATCATGGTGTATTCTGATTGTTATTATCACATTTTATTTTACATTGTTTTAGAGAAATGATAACCCATAATTTTGGTGATAACAAATTTCTTCGAATAGAGATGATGATGATGAACCCACAACTAAGGGGATATAAGAGTGTAGTGTGTAGAACTTTTCTACATAATGTATCAGTTAGTAAGAATTTTTCACTTAAATCATTTGGTGGATAAATACTAAGTTGATTTGGTGAAATATTTTTTAAGATAAATTATTTTTTAATGTTTAGGATTTTTATGTGATTAATGATATTTTGAGAAACATTTTTTGTTTTGTGATATATATAACCATAAAATTTAATTTAAAGCATTATTTCAGGAAAATGAAACATTGTTTTGGAGATGTAATTTAAAGGGTTTGAGATATCCTTTGACTATAAAACCAAAATTCAGGTTGTTTTTTATGATATTATCTAGGATAATGGTTTTCTAATTTATAAATAGATCTATATCAAAACATTCGATTAATTATTGAATTTTTGAGATTAATATATTCTTTTTGATTTTTTGTATTATAATATTTTTAGCTAACTATTTTGGTTTTAATTATGATTATAGGAGTAGATTGTAACTCTATTATATATATTATGATCCATTAAATGTTTCTTTAGTTATTTATGTATAAATAAGATAATATTTTATATGTGTTCCATACAGTAATAGGTTATGTGGAAAAGCATTCAAGCAAAACCAATTGATGAAATAGTGTTTTAAAAAAATATAATGAAATAATATTTTCTAGATTCAATTATATTTAAATTAAAATAAAACGTAAAATATTTGAAAATGATATAGAAAATTTTTTATCCTACTACCTTTACGTCTGATGAATCAATTAACTTTTTTCTCATTAATGATTCATGGTTTAGTGGTCGTTTTCATTCACCTGATCACTAAATGTCCTATACTAAATGATATTAATCACTAAAAATGTTATTTAGGCTATTAAAATTTGTAAATATTTCAAATTCCATGCAATTTTCTCATAATTTTAAACATTGTAAGGCATTATTTATAGGTCCTTAATATTTTTTTTTCTTTTTTAGGAGGATGTTTAGTAATACATTTTTACAAAGTTGGATTTTCTAAAATGGAAATTTCAAATTTAAAACCATTTATTTATGATTACAAGTTCAATATATGTGTGTGAAATTTATTTAATGAGGGTATAATGTAACACCTTGACATTTTAAAAGAACACTATGTTCTAGAATATACAAAATCTGAAATAATGGGTTTAGATGAATCATGAGTTATTATTAAAAAAATTATTATTGAAATATTTCTGTTATATAATTATGGTAAATTTTTATTTATGAATATAATTAAATTATTTATGAAATATATATAAAGGTTATAATAAATATCAGGAAATTTTTAAATTCATAGGACATAAGAACAAAATTTATTTAAAACACAACCATTTTAAAATTGATTTTAATTACTTTTGTTGATAAAATAAAATAGTTATTTATTGTATTTTATAAAATATATTTAAAAAAAATTAATGTTATTTTTAAATAATTAAATTAATATTCTTATAGGGTTAGTTTTTTGGATATTTTGGAAAATATTGATTTTTTAGTGAATAGTGAAATATAACGATTGTTATTAATCATTAACTTATTTTAACTAATTATATTATTAAAAAGAATCATTATTATATTTATTTGAATTAAATTTAACATATTAGTATTTATTTATTAATAATCCAATAAAATACATTTAAATACTTTTAATATTGGATTTTAAAGTAAGTTTATATTTAGTCTTAATAGATTCATTTGTTTTCAAAAACCATTATAATGTGCATACCATTACTCAATTTTAAATAATAAAAAGAAAACCTATTTGAAAATTTTTCAAATTAAATTTATATATTAAATATATATATTTTTCACTTTAAATTCATATAATGATTAGTTTTATTCACACAGTTAATATAAGAACATATTTTCCATTAGAAAAACATTTTTCGAAAAACAAACTTTCATCATGGTAGGGAGTTTTATTTTAAATAAAATTCTAAAAACATTTTTAATTGAATTAAATAAAACTAAATAAATAATTTGAATTAGAATCAATTATATTATTAAATATAGTCATCTATTTTTTTTAAAAAAGATGAATAATAATACTTCTATTAAAAAAATTAATATGGTTAAAAAAATAAAATGGTACAAGTGAATAACTATATATGTAAAAAAGATAACATCTTTAAAACTTATTTATTCATGTTAGAGTTTTTTATCAGATATATATATCGTCGAACCCTCTATTTGTAAATTTTTGAGGCAAGTGGCATGGGAGGACCTCCCATTATTGGGTAGTTTTTGTGTATTTACAAGAATGTCAGTCCCCCTCCATTATAAATGGGTACCCCATATCATATTCATTCAACACATAAAAAAACAATGGTCAAAAAAATACATTTCTTAATTACTTTCATAATTCACTCCAAAAATCCTAAAAGACGTATTTTGGTGAGAATGAATATATTTGGAAGCTTTAGGCATAATCCAAAAGAGGTGGTCTGAAGATGATATTCCATTCTGAACCAATACGTTTATTTATTTATTTTCCAAATCCTTAAAATATATTTTAGTCATGATTATATAATAACTTAAATATGTAGCATATATTTATATTTAATAATGTAAATGTATTTACAAGAATCTATCTTTACTTTCATGAAATCGGAAATGAGACAATCATTTGTGAGTACATCGGACTACCTCCTCGTGAACTGATGATACTATTTTTATATCCTCGCCCAAAATGAATATTTAAAATGATTTATTTAATTTAAATATGTTATATTTATGTAATATAAATCATTATCTGAAAATTTTATATCATATACATTCTTACCATTCCATAAAATTAAATTGATAATGTCATTCAGATGTGTGCAGATAATTATCTCATAAAGCGACATGATTCGTTTTTACTACCATGTCATATGGATTGAATATGTAATTAAATTTATTGAAATTATATACTATTTATAATTTAATTATAATTTTGTAATGATAACATATTACTTACCTTCATTCAATCATGAATGATGAAAATTGAAATGATAATCATGTGTACGTAAAGCATGTTGTCTCCTTGAATGTAATGTAGTTATCGTGCATAAATATCATTAATGATTGGTAATAAAATTAAAATTTATATATAATAATTATAATCATGTCACTATTATTAATTTTTATATGATTAATTAATAATCTTTTTAACCTTAGTCATTTTTCTAATGTTATTTTTGATATATCTGCCAAGAATCATCAAAATGTATAACATGAACCTAAATAAATATGTAATAGAATATAAAATTTTAATAAATAAAAATTAAATAATAATAAAAATTTAAAAAAATTCAGAATAATGAAAATAATTAACAATAAATTTTTTATTTCTGGAGGTAATGAACAAACATGGAGAATCAAGTTTGAGGTAAGGGGTCTCTTTAAATAACCATTCTCACTGGGTTATAACCAATATCTCTCTAAATAACATTATCTCAATCTATAAAGTTATGTGATTATTGTTAATAATATATATATTTCTCTCACATGTATACATTGGATATTATACTTTCCATTCATGGTGTAATAAATCCCTTTTGTTCATTTTTCAAATGACTTCGTTAAGAAATTTTCCTCGATTATGATATGCAGAAATATTATAAAACCCATTTAAATTTCAAGTGTAATTATATTGTTATTCCTTATGAATGATTTACTTTTTGGGAAATATAAAACATAAATATGTTATTATGGGTGTGCCCTTATAGTTCTCCAGTTCATTTGGAAATTTTTTAGTCTCGTGAGATGTCATGTATGGGATTAAGGCGTAAACCCAATACATAGTGATATTTTCAAGGAAGTTATCCTCAACACCACTTTATGACCTGTTTGTGTGGCTTCAACATTTCATATATTACCATTATGTAATGATACAATATTCCACATGTCATTCCACTAAGTGATTACTCCTATGCCTTCTCTTTTAGGATATCATGTTATAACATTGGCTCACATGTTATGTTTCCTTATCATGGTTATTCTTTTATTGGTATTTTTAAATCCCCCATTTCCTTTACATATGAAATTAGTTATCCTGTGTAGTTCTATGTGGTCAAATAGATTTAAAATCTTGTTAGGTATAATACAAATTAGATTTCATGTTTTAGTTTCATTATGATGATTATGATTATAGACTTCAAATGGAATTAGGACTCGTGATCATTGTGATTAACTTATTTGATTGTTTTGTGAACGAATAATGTAATAATTTATGTAATAGGATTAGGAAAATATTTTAAATCCTTTGTTTTAATTGGTATCCACTATAGTAAATGAAGGTACCCCTATGGTACTGTGAATTCCTTCGGTCAAGGCACTGGTAAGTAGTCCATGGGTGAAGGATGTTGTGTGGATAGTGAATACGGTCACATGTAGATGGAAGTAGCTTAATTTGTGTTCATTTTTTATGATCAGGTATTAAAATATGGACAATATATTTTTCATATTTTTTATGTATTAATTAGATTCAGTTATATTTTATGTGGTTCTTCCTATCATTATTGTTTGTTTTATTGTGTATCTATTTTTGTCTTTATAATATAAATATAATTAGAAGTTTAATTGAATGTTTTGGTTTTATATTCAAACTTAATTAATTTCCATGTATTATTTTATGAGATCCTAGAACTATTTCACAATATGGGGTGATCTGGAAGACTCCTCGAGTATATCGCAGACTCGATCGGGTGTATGGTGGATCGATAACTGTATCATGTTTAGGACATAAAAAATGTGGATGAAAAATGATTTTTTGTAATCACAAAATATATATATGATGAAAAATATATTTTAATGTAATTATATTTAATTTTTATATAACTGGTTTAAATAATAACATTCATGAACTCTTTAACTCTATATAAGCAATTAATAAAGAAATTTTTCATTAAGATATGAATAATCAATTGATTTTATAATTATGTTTATTCAATGAAACTGAATTCAATATTTAATATGCATTAAATGATCATATTTTGATTGATCACATTCCTAAAACAAATTTATTTTGATGGATATTGAATTATGGTCTTTTTGATAGATAGTTTATGGAAAAAATATACTTTCTGTGTAGATAATGATGATTCCAACCATGCTAGTGGGTGATCCTTATTATCCATAAAACAAATTAAATGTATAAAATAAATTTGTATTTCCAATTTCTGATGAATCAACTCATTATAAGTTCTATAGAGGATATAATATATTATTCAATAGTGTGTTCATCCGGTTCAAGACCATTCATTCACATAAAAGTGAAAAGTTTGAGAATATTTAAGTAGAAGGTTCTTTTCATACAATATTTCATTGGTTAACAATTACATTAAAAAGAATAAAATTTATAATTAATATGGAAAATTGAATAATAATTTCTTATTTACAATGAATAAATGGGGGATCATGATTTCAATACTATATATTATTTCACACAATGAAAAAGTAAAAATTAAAAAATATATAAGAAGTGTTGTTCATATGGTGTTTTGTAGAACCTTATCAATTCATTGAAGTGTTCTAGGTTACCGTATTATCTAGTTTTGTTTTTTGAATCCTATTATTATTATATATAAAGAATGAAAATATGGGTGTGTATTATCCTTGTCCATTTATAGAAATTCCCTGATGAAGAACTAAAAAAATAATTAATGATGAATAAATACCCAACTACGTTCCATTGATGTTAAATTTGGTTTTTGTAATGCCCCGACCTTAGTTTCCCAGATTTGGTGCATTAATTTAATACATTGGCATGATTATAATTAATCTAGTCACAAAGGATTGATCAGTTTAGTCGTCTTCAAAATTAGATTACATACATGAATGTTACATTACACTTTATAACATACAAAACAACATAAAAAATTCTTTTATGAATGCCATTTTTCCCATGGATTAACCCTGTATATCAATCAAAATACACTTCTTGGAATTCCAAGAAAAATAAAACATAGAAATAGGGGAGCTCAAACCCTCAGTAAGGGTAATAAATACCGAGAAAACTTTCATAAATAACTATAAAAAATTTAAGGCAATGTATAAAACTAAAACAAAATCCTTTTCAACATAAACTTCATCATAATATGGGAAATATAAATCAAAATAATTCAATTTACCTACTCACATGGATACTCTACTTGTCGAATAATGACATGAAATATCAATAACCACTTTCATAATGATGGAATTCATAATGCCAGACTATCATAACCACAAAGTCAAGGGCTTGTTCCAAGACTACAAATAACATTTTCTCAAGGCCTAGATCCCAAATAGTAGTTTGTCTCATGAGACCTACCGAGGCATCAAGGATCTATAGTGGGATCCACCCGTCACATACTATGTCCAATGCATTCCTTATATGAAATGGTTTAAAGATAACATGTACATTCATATTAAAACTAGCATAAGAAATGTCAATACTTTATCCGAAAACCATGATTTGTATAAAAATAACACATCCACAGTCAAACATATGACAAAACCTTCAATACAATATTTATGAATTGTATCATGACAAATCATCTTCAAAAAAGTTTAAAATCCATCAATGGATGTTGACATAGAGGAAAATGATTTGTAAAACTCTTTGAGAGAAATATCCATTTTTCATGAAAACATTTAAATGTAACAAAATTTAGAAAAGAAGACATTTAAAGGCATTTTTTAATCTGTGTGTCCCATACCACTTTGAATCTTTTGAAAGGAATTAATGTTTTAAAGACATTCATGTCCATATAAATAAATCATTAAACCCATTTTGAAAACATGGACATTAATGAGAATGATTTAGATGAGTAAATATTTAAATCATTTGAAATGATGTTTCAGTAAAAAAGTCCCTTAAAATAATCCCTTTGAAAACTCTTTCATGAAACATGGACATGGATAATAAATATGTCCCAGTAGATACTTACGTAAAAACAACCTCAGATGATAAAGAGATTGTGAAATTAACCATTACCATGCACTTTCCATAAGTCGAGTGTACATTTAACCTCCTGTATGAAGACCTTAGTAAGTTATTAAATTATAAAAGAACCATATTAATATTTATGATATCATTCATTATTTATTTATGAATTTATAGTACCCATTTAATAATAATTTTCTTGTTAAATTAACATTTCGGATAATAATCACTTTCTTTGTCGTAGGTGTTTTAACATGTTACTCTTGATTGTATCACATAGATCATGATTTAAATACATCCAGAATATAAAACATGGTTTATATATCATATAAATTTAGAATATAAATATTAATAATTTACACATTTATGAACTAGAAAATACCATTTATGGAGACGGTAGTCCGTACGTATGCATAAATGTTGTATCCATTTTCATATCATATTGAACGGAAGTAAGTGAATATGATATATGTAAGTTAATAAATAAATATACATATAAATATATATATATATATATATCCATTAGCATTATTATTTCATATATTAAATACTTATTAGTAATATATTTTTATAATCATCGACGAATGGTGAACTTGGAAATGAATATCATCGTGTCGTGGTGACGGTAATCCGTACATATGCACGATCAGAAATATAATTTTCTTATAGGTGTGGAATTGGATGGTATATCATATATTCAAAATCATTATCATGTTATATTTAATATTTAAATTAATTACACATCATTATTATAACCATCTAAATAATAATTTATTGAATAACAATTACACCACGACGTGGAGACGGTAAGCTGTACGTACGCACATATGGTGACATGTCATTAAAAGGATGGATAGAATAATGAATTTGGCTTAACCATATGTATAATAACATCAAATTATATAGAAGATACTAGAGTTATTATTTTAGAATGGAAACAACAAATAAAAAGTAAGTGGAAGAAGAAAGAAACTTGAAAGAGGTGGTAAGATATTTACCTCGTCGTCGGGTCCATTCTTTTGATTTGATCAAAAGGGATCCATTGTATTGCTTTATGACTAAATGTGTAATGCCCCGACCCATGTTACCCAGAGTCGGTGCATTATTTTAATACATTGGCATGATTACAAGGAATCAAGTCCCGAAGGACCGATCAGTTTAGCAGTCTTGGAAAATAGATTACACACATGAACATTACATTACAATTTCAATCATAGAATACAACATAGATAGTTCTTTGAGAACGCCATTATTCTCTTGTCATAACCCTAAATATGAATCACAATACACTTCTTGGGATCCTGGAAAAAATAAAACATTGAAAGGGGTGAGCTCAGATGCTCAGTAAGGATAATAGTACAGTGGAAACATTCATAAGAAAACAGAAGCATTTAAGGAAATGAATAAATAAAACAAAATCCTTTTAAACATGAATTTCAGCATAATGTGGCAAAGATTAAATGAAATGATGACATTTACATACTCACATGGCTATTCTACTAGTTGAATAATCACATGAAATATCAATTACTACTTTCATATTAAAAGAATGCATAATGCTGATCTTTAATTTCTTTGTCAAGGCCTCGTCCCAAGACCTAGGGGCAAACTGTAACCAGAACCCAACCCGGAGTGCCTCTAATTACCAGACACCAACCCAGAGTGCCTCTAACAAACGGACACCAACCCAAAGTTCCTCTAAAAATCGGAGACCAAACCGGAGGGCTTACTTTTACCGGTCCCCAACCCGGAGGGCTTACTTTTACCGGTCCCCAACCCGGAACATACTTGTCTAACACATTCATCTGAATGAAAGGTTGAAATATAGGATAAACATTCAGATTAAAAATAACTTATGAAATGTCAATACATTAAACATAAACCATGATTGACATAAGAATAACTTATCCACAGTCAAAAATATCACAAAACCTTCAATAAAATATGGATTTTTTGTATCATAATAAATCAACTTCAAATAAGCTTAAAATCCATCAAAGGATGTAAAAATAGATGAAATCAAAACTATTTTAGTGTAATATCTCTTTTATTAAATCATTTTAAAAGTAACATAATTATAAAATATTACATTCAATTTGAAAATATTCTTATAATCTTGTAAGGGATTCTTTGACGAAGTTATAACGGTGGAAAATATCCGCACCCGCCGTATAAGTTAAAATAAACATTCTTACCGAAAATTTGTCGAAAAGGTCAAAAAGTACCTTGTTTGGAAAAAGATGGAAAGATTCCTTTCAAAAACGTATAAGGGTATAAATTACATTAACCCATTTTCTATTAAATAATTAAAATGTTTTGAAAGATATTTTTATGAAACATGGATGTGGATGATAACGAGGTCCCAGTAGATAAATACGTATAAACAACCTCAGATAAGGAAGAGATTGTGAAGTAAACCCATACCAATTTGGAAACTTACGAAACATACAACCCATGAAAGAGGTATCATAAAAGGAATATGTAAATACACATAAATTAAAGTTCATTACACAATGAATACAATTATGGGCAGTACATACACCACACAAAATGTAATAGTGTCAATATGGCATGAATCTCACAGAAATAATGAGTGAGATGAAAATCCTTTAACTGGTGTCCAACATGACCCGTTCCTTCTTTAATATCCTCAATAATAAACTAAAGTTAATTTATACTTGCTTAAGATCCTTTTTCAAGTTTATTATTCCTTTTATATCAATTATTACCAAGTTATAAACTTTATGTAAACATTTAAGTTAATAACGTTTATTTTGTCGATATTTGGTACTTGAGTCAAAATAGTCTTTTTATAATTACACGTTGTCCATGTGGTCAATATTTCATCATATCCAGAATGGTATTCATGATTTAGATATCATATATATCTAGTATATACATGTATTTATAATAGTACATAACATTTAGAGGTATGAAATGAAATGCACCGTTCCTGGAGGCGGTAAGCCGTACTTACGCATGGATGCTACTTTCATTTCTATTTCTTACTTTAATGGAATTAAAACAAAATGATACATAGGTATATTATAATTCCAGTATAATAACATATATAATATAATTAACTCTATCCTTTATACATCCCATATAGGGGATTAACGAATCACATCACTTTGAGGGGGAAGTAGTCTGCACTTTCTCTAATGAGATTATCGTATTTACCCACTACGGAAACCATAAAGGCTTGATATAATTAGGAAGTACAGAAGCATATGGAAATCATAAACATAATATATATCATATATAAATATATTTCCATCATAATGGACACCATGAGAGGCGGTAAGATGTAATTGAACAATCATCGTTTCGTGAGTCGTTAGTTTTCCATCCACAGAAACATTAGGTTCTTCATCCATTAGATTGAGGTGTGTGTAAGTGTAGTTATAATACTTCTTATAAAAACATCCTAGTATATTTAAGTTACTGGTTTTTTCACAAAATAAAGGAAATAAAAAGATTTTAGGGGTTGGAGAAGCAAAATAAAAGAAAACAACTTAAGAGAAACCATTACCTTTAATTTGGGTAACATCATTTGGATTGAACCAAAGGACTTCTTGAAGTGTCTTCTGCCTAAGGTGAGGCTTCTAGGGGGAGGAGAGGGATGTATGTAGTGTAACTGGGCAGATCTTGGACGATCCAAATGTCTTGAGCGGTGTGAGGAATTGCATAGAAGTGGTCTCTTTTTATAGGGGAGAGGAGGGGCTCTTTAGGAAAGAGTGAAAATATTATTTTATAACATAATGATATTCGGTTTCTAATGGTCCCAAAATCATTATTGTCGAATATAGGATGACTCATGGTCGAAATATAATCAACCAATAAGAATTGGACAGGTTTTAGATAATATTTTAATCATTATAATCTTATTTATTTAAATGATTTATTAATGATGTAAACATTGCATCATTATTGTGTCATTAATAATTTAAATTATTTGATGTCTAAAATTTATATATAAAATATAATTATGTAGGAAATCGATTTATCTTTCTAATGAATATTTATAATCAAAAATCAAACATATATAACACTATGTAAAAATTGTTTTGCTAAAATATATATGTTTTTGTCAATTTTGTATTCACTTTAACATAATTAATATAAAATGTCACTATAACATATATGTGGATCCATGGGGTCCCAAAATAGACCCATGTATGACCATGGTCGGATATGTGTCCACCAATAAGGTTAGGACACGTTTTAGGGTAATTTACTATTATTATAATATTATTTTGTTAACCTTATTTACCGGATTTACCCATTAACCATGGTAAATAAAATATATACCGAAGTAATTATTCAAAATGTGTAAAAATAAAAGTTACCTATTTACACAATTTTTAAATCCTGATTCTAAATATGGAATCCATTTTTCCAAATTCAAAACACATAAGTGGCAGAAATTAATTTAAAATTAATTCCTGCTTTCAAAACAAAAAGCGTGTTTTTAAGATATAATAACTATCAAATGATTGACACTTGTTTTTGTCCGGTTTAATTGTGAAATTATGTTAAATGACCAAGATTGTATTATATGGTTAAAATATATTCTAAATATACTTTATAACCACTCAAATTCATAATTTATCTCTATTAATTATTTTGAATAAAAAGTTGTTTTTAAATAAAATTTGGTAATTTTCACTATTCACCAAAATATAAAAGTTATCCGAAAAATACCAAAATTTCACCTTAATCTAAATTCGATACTCTGAATCCAAAAATGAATTCCATTTTGAGTGATAAAATTTAAAAAAGTAGGTATTACTATTAATAACGGCTAGTTTGATTTGTTGTGGTGTGTGTTAGAACTCGAGGTTGTGTACAACACACGCTATTGCATTATTCTAAGGGAAACGTACCATGGAAGCTTGGGGTGTTACATTCTAAATTTTTTATCTCCCTATTCTAAATAATTAATTTATTTAGTCAAATTGAATATATAAAAGTTTAAAATATTGGATTTAAAAAGGGTTCACCATTAAAAGTCGGTAAAAGTGCATTTTTGAAAAATACTTCTTTTATCTGAAAAAATTTAATTTGTTCTTACATTATGTCTAAGAAACTCATAATATGGATTCTAAAATTATAATGATTATATAAAGTTCAAAATTCAGTTAATAATATTCATAAATTCTTTTAAACGGCTTGTTTGGTAAGTCATGGTGCGTTTAAACTCGGTGTTGCGTGTAGTGAAAGTTATTGATTTATTTTGAATATGTAACACACTATGAAATCATGGGGTGTTACATTCATCCCTCCATCAATAAATTGCGTCCTCACAAATTGATATTGTTATTTGAAAATAAAGGTTTAATTTTAGAAAATATCTTTGTGGGAAAACCCACATCGGAAATTGTGTTAATAAAATTTAGTCTTAATAAGAGGAAAAGAGAAATGAAAGGGTCACCAAAAAATCATGATCTCGATTAGGAGAATATTGGTGGAAATTAGAGACGTATATTGGAGGAAAAACGTAAATATTTATAGGTAGTGATTGAGGTCATCAATCACAAACAAGTGTAAAATTGAGGGACTTAAATTCATCAATCTATAAAGATTTAAAATACCATCGGTTCAACAAAACATATGGTATTAGGATAACACATTTTTTGTTTTAAGATCCCTTCACGCTAGTATAAGAATTAATTTTATCATTGAATAAGAGAAGAATAAAAATATATACTTGAAAAGTAGAGTCTCTACTAAAAATTCATCTTTCACTCCAAAACATAATACAACTCAAAAATACTCTATTTATCCTAATCGTACAAGGTTCTAAATATTAGCACATACCATTTAGATTAGGAAAACTATTTTGTAATAACCAGGGACTTCCTGTATGCTAGTGGTAGGTAATAAAGGCCTGTCGCACTATGGTTGTGGGTTCGATTTTTGCAGCTTTGTCTGACGCGATGGGTTATCCCCTCAACCTGCAGGTTGTCCTTTTCCTAAAATTATAGTATTATAATATTCCAGAAATAATCTGCAGAAATGTTTTAACCTTAAACAATACTATCCAATGTTCAACTTAATCCATTCCAACCTTTATAGTTATCCAAAATACCTATATCTAGACTTTCTCTAAAAGGTCACTAAAATCCAAAATCATTTGTAACATCAGATTCACCAAACAAAGTAATGTTTCTCTTATAAAAATATGATTACCTTCATCATATCAAAACCTTAATGAAAACCATAAGTACTGAAGTACAATCCTTATATATATATCACATTATTCTTATAACCAGAATATAATCCTTGAGTCCAAATGCACCAATACATTAATTATTCCTCTTCAACTGTAGTGACAGCATAAGAATGGCCTTGATCCATTTCCCTTTTCTGAGGTAAGTTCCCCTGACGCTTAGGACATTCATTTGAATAATGCCCCTTATCTCTACAATTATATCATTCCACGTTGACAGCAACTCTCTTTCCCTTGCATTCAGGAGCTTGGTGGCCTTTCTCACCACACTTGTAACAGACCCCCATTCCCTTCAAGAAAGTACCGGGGTGTTTCTTCCCACATTTAATACAGGAATGATATTCAACATTTCCCATCTTCTCCTTCTTTTCATTTTCATATTGATCATAAGATTTCTTCTTCTCTTGCTTTGCAATAGATTCATAAGACATATAGAATTCATTTTCTGTCTTGATAGCGCACGAGACAATTACTTCGTATGAAGAGAACGTTTGTGATACTAAATCTCGACAAAGAAATGGTTTTAACCCATTAAAGAAACGATAAATATTACTTCTTGGGTTATGTATATAATCAGCTGCATGCCTCGCTCACCTTGTAAAGTTAGCCTCATACTTCGCAACATTCTATTCCTCCTTTTGCCTCAGATTGAGAAACTGCC
Source organism: Viscum album (assembly GCA_963277665.1). Classification (NCBI taxonomy): domain Eukaryota; kingdom Viridiplantae; phylum Streptophyta; class Magnoliopsida; order Santalales; family Viscaceae; genus Viscum; species Viscum album. The sequence continues at coordinate 1,222,539,494 of OY728127.1, read as the reverse complement.
TTTCCATATCTGCTTGATGGTCATGAGGAAAGTATTTTTCTAAGAAAATCATTTTAAACTCCCTATATTCCATACTTGATACTTCTTCCTATTCATTTTTATTTTGATTCAAGGACAAACATTGATCAGCATCTCCAGTGAGGCGGTAAACTGCCATGAAAACTTTCTCCCTTTCGCTACTCCCCAAAGCATGGTATATTTTCTCTAAAGAATTTATCCATTGCTCAGCTACTATGGGATTTGTACTCCCATTAAATGTTGGTGGATGTTGCCTCATGAAACGGTCTAGCATTGATCTTCCACATTGCGGATCAGGGTGCTCCATACGAGTAAGGTTATTATTCATAACCTGAGTGGGCTTTCCTAGTATGGTAATTAGCTGTCCAGCACCGGTTGTATCACCAGCTCCACTATAATTATCTTGATCAGTAGGGAAATCTCTAGATGCAGTCCGTGCATTGATACAGTTTCCATTTCTTCCACTAGGTGCCATTTCTAAACAATGGCATAAACTAGATCAGTTTATGAATCGAAATACATAATTCCATACACATAAAACAGTTAACATAAATTGTACAGTTTATGGATATAATCCATAATCATAAAAATGTTTTCTTTGAGGAGGTATATACTAATAAACCCTTCATAATGGTTTGTAAAGAAAATGAGAATAATCATAAGCATATCCCCCAGGAGTGTCGTAACCAAGAGTGCAGCAAGGCCCGTTGTCGTGTACCAGGATACCCCGGGTCAAGCCCGAAACTCCTTGTCGGAGTTTTCACTCCTAGGTACATATGTGTCAGAGCCACCTCTACCTGCTCATATCTAGACAGGGATTTATTTCTCGGAAAACTCAAAAAATCTCTACACTACCAAAATTCCAGGAAGTTCTTCTATACTAATCCTCAAAGTCTATCTTAGGGCTACGTGATCTAATCAGAGTTTATCTAAATCTAGTTTCCAAGGATATTGCTAAACTTCCTCTAATACCAACTGTAACGCCCCGACCCAAGTTACCCAGAGTCGGTGCATTATTTTAATACATTGGTATGATTACATGGAATCAAGTCCCGAAGTACCGATCAGTTTAGAAGTCTAGGAAAATAGATTACATACATGAACATTACATTACAATTTCAATAATAGAATTCAACATAGATAGTTCTTTGAGAACTCCATTATTCCCTTGGCTTAACCCTGTATATGAATCACAATACACTTCTTGGGATCCTGGGAAAAATAAAACATTGAAAGTGGCGATCTCAGATGCTCAGTAAGGATAACAGTACAGTGGAAACTTTCATAAGAAAACAGAAGCATTTAAGGCAATGTATAAATAAAACAAAAGCCTTTTAAACATGAATTTCAGTATAATGTGGAAAAGATTAAATGAAATGATGCCTTTTACTTACTCACATGGATATTCTACTAGTCGAATAATCAAATTCAATATCAATAACTACTTTGATATTAAAAGAATGCATAATGCTGAACATTAATTTCTTTGTCAAGGCCTCCTCCCAAGACCTAGGGGCTAACTGTAACCGGAACCCAACCCGGAGTGCCTCTAATAACCAGACACCAACCCGGAGTGCCTTTAATAACCGAACACCAACCCGGTGTGCCTCTAATAACCAGACACCAACCTGGAGTTCCTCTAATAACCGGAGACCAAACCGGAGGGCTTACATTTACCAGTCCCCTACCCGGAACATATTTGTCTAACACATTCATCTGAATGAATGGTTGAAATATAACGTAAACATTCAGATTAAAAATAACTTATGAAATGTCAATACTTTAAACATAAACCATGAGTGACATAAGAATAAATTATCCACAGTCAAAAATATCACAAACCCTTCAATTAAATAAGGATGTTTTGTATCAAAATAAATCATCTTCAAATAAGCTTAAAATCCATCAAAGGATGTTGACATAGATGAAATCAAAACTATTTTAGAGTAATATCCTTTTTTAAATCATTTTAAAAGTAACATAATTTTAAAATATTACATTCAATTTGAAAATATCCTTATAAGCTTGTAAGGGAAGCTTCGACGAAGTTATAACGGCGGAAAATAGCTGTACCCTCTGTGTAAGTTAAAAAAACATTCTTACCTTAAATTTGTCGAAAAGGTCAAAAAGTACCTTGTTTGAAAAAATATGGAAAGATTCCTTTCAAAAACGTATTAGGGTATAAATGACATTAACCCATTTTATATTAAATAATAAATTTTTTTGAAAAACATTTTTAAGAAACATGGATGTGGATGATAACGAGGTCTCAGTAGATAAATACGTATAATCAACCTCGGATAAGGAAGAGATTGTGAAGTAAACCCTTACCAATTTGGAAACTTACGAAACATACAACCCATGAAAGAGTTATCATAAAAGGAATATGTAAATACACATAAATTAAAGTGAATTACACAAAGAATACAATTATGGGCAGTACATACACCACACAGAATGTAATAGTGGCAATATGGCATGAATCTCACGGAAATAAGGAGTGAGATGAAAATCCCTTACCTCGTGTCCAACTTGACACGTTCCTTCATTAATATCCAGAATAATAAACTAAAGATAATTTCTACTTTCTTAAGAACCTTTTTCAAGTTTATTATTCGTTTTATTTCAATTATTACCATGTTATAAACATTATGTAAACATTTAAGTTAATAACGTTTATTTTGTCGATATTTGGTACTTGAGTCAAAATGGACTATTTATAATTACACGTTGTCCATGTGGTCAATATTTCATCATATCCAGAATGGTATTCATGATTTAGATATCATATGTATAATATATATTCATTATATACATGTATTTATAATAGTACATAACATTTAGTGGTACGAAATTAAATGCACCGTTCATGGAGACGGTAAGCCGTACATACGCATGAACGCTACTTTCATTTCTATTTCTTACATAAATGGAATTAAAAAAATGATACATAGGTATATTATAATTCCATAATAATATCATATATACTATAATTAACTCTATCCTTTATACATCCCACATAGGGGATTAATGAATCACCTCACATTGAGGGGGCGGTAGTCCGCACTTCCTCTAATGAGATTATCATATTTACCCACTATGGAAACCATAAATGCTTGATATAATTGGGAAGTACAGAATCATATGGAAATCATAAACATAATATATATATCATATATAAATACACTGCCATCATAATGGCCACCATGAGAGGCGGTAAGATGTAAGAGAACAATCATCGTTTCGTGAGGCGTTAGTTTTCCATCCACAGAAACATTATGTATTGCATCCATTAGATGTAGGTGTGTGTAAGTTTAATTAGAATCATTCTTATAACAACATACTAGTATATTTAGGTTACTGGTGTTGTTACAAAATAAATGAAATAAAAAGAGTTTAGGGGTTGGAGAAGAAAAATAAAAGAAAACAACTTTAGAGAAACCATAACCTTTAATTTGGGTAACTTCCTTTGGTTTGAACCAAAGAACTTCTTGAAGTGTCTTCTGCCTTAGTTGAGGCTTCTAGGGGGAGGAGTGGGATGTAGGGGGTGTAATTGGGTAGAGCATGGATGGGCCAAATGGCTTGGGAGGTGTGAGTAATTGCATAGAAGTGCTCTCTTTTTGTAGGGGAGAGGAGGGGCTCTTTAGGAAAGAGTGAAAATATTATTTTATAATATAATGATATTCAGTTTCTAATGGTCCCAAAATCATTATAGTCGAAGATAGGATGAATCATGGTCGAAATATAATCAACCAATAGGAATTGGACAGGTTTAAGATAATATTTTAATCATTTTAATCTTATTTATTTAAATGATTTGTTAATGAGGTAAACATTGCATCATTATTTTTTCATTAATAATTTAAATTATTTGATGTCTAAAAATAATAAATAAAATATCATTATGTAGGAAATATTTTTAGATTTCTAATTAATATTTATAATCTAAAATCCATCATATATAACCCTATGTAAAAATTGTTTTTCTAAAATATATAAGATTTTGTCAATTTTGTATTCACTTTAACTTAATTAATATAAAATGTCTCTATCACATATAAGTGGATCCATGGGGTCCGAAAATCGACCCAAGGATTCCCATGGTCGGATATGTGTCCAAAAATAAGGTTAGAACATGTTTTAGGGTAATTTAGTATTATTATAATATTATTTTGTTACCCTTTTTTACCGGATTTACCCATTAACCATGGAAAATAAAATATTTACCGAAGTAATTATTCAAAATGTGTAAAAATAAAAGTTACCTATTTACAAAATTTGGACATCCTGATTCTAAATATGGAATCCATTTTTCCAAATTCAAAACACATAAGTGGCAGAAATTAATTTAAAATTAATTCCCGCTTTCCAAACACAAAGCGTGTTTTTAAGATATAATAACTATCTAAAGATTGACACTTGTTTATGTCCGGTTAAATTGTGAAATTATATTCAATGACCAAAATTGTATTAGATGGTAAAAAAATATTCTAAATATACTATATAACCACTCAAATTCATAATTTATCAGTATTAATTATTTTGATTAAAAAAGTGTTTTTTATTTAAAATTTAGTAATTTTCACTACTCACCAAAATATAAACGTTATCTGAAAAATACCAAAATTTTACCTTAGGATAATTTCGATACTCTGATTCCAAAAATGTAGTCCATTTTGAGAGATAAAATTTCAAAAAGTAGGTATTACTATTAATAACGGCTAGTTTGATTTGTTGTGGTGTGTGTAAGAACTCGAGGTTGCGTACAACACACGCTATTGCATTATTCTAAGGGAAACGTACCATGGAGGCTTGGGGTGTTACATTCTAAATTTTTGATGTCCCTATTCTAAAGAATTAATTTATTTAGTCAAATTGAATATATAAAAGTTTAAAATATTGGATTTAAAAAGTGATCACCATTAAAAGTCGGTAAAAGTGCATTTTTGAAAAATACTTCTTTTATCTGAAAAAAATGAATTTGTTCTTACACTATGTCTAATAAACTCATAATATGGATTCTAAAATTATAAGGATTATATAAAGTTCTAAATTAAGTTAATACTATTCATAACTTCATTTGAACGGCTTGTTTGGTATGTCATCGTGCGCTTGAACTCGGTGTTGCGTGTAGTGAAAGTTATTGATTTATTTTGAAGAAGTATCACACTCTGAAATCTTGGGGTGTTACAAAATGAAGGACTCTAGTATGAAGTGAGGACTCTAGTATAAAGGGCGGAAAGTTGATAGGGTATTTGGGTAGAGGATGGAAGATCCAAAAGGCATTAAAGGTATGAATTAGAGAGAAGGGGGAGTGCCCTTTTATAAGAGGGGTGAGGGGAACCTTAAGAAAAGCTAGAAAAATTATCTTATAATAAAATAATTTTCGATTTATAATGGCTCCAAAATGTGTTAATTATAGGATAAGGTTGTTATGGGTCAAAAACCACTCAACCAATAGGTTTTACATAGGTTTGGGTGACTATATTAACTTTATTTTTTGATTTAACTCTTAGTTAAATAGTTTGACATTGACCATGTCTCATTGTATTTTAATTTAATTTATTAATAAACATAATACATACTTCCAAGAGAACCCCAAGGGGTTCATTAATGATACAAATATCATTATATATGTTCTTCTGGTGAACCGTATATTTTTATCAATAGAATATCAATTAATAATATAATATTTGTTTTAAAAACTCTTTTATGACAACTTTGACCCAATTTGGTATTTTGTTATTCTAAATATATAACATATTTATTACATAGAGAAAAATTTATATAATAAATACTACCATGTCAAATTAACCTATAAAATTCTTGTATGTAATCATAATCTTCAAATTATATTTATTTTAACATCTATAATACCATTTATTTGATTCATTCCTTAATGGGGAAAATATTGCATCATCATTGTGTCATAATTAATTATATTTATATTATGTCTAAAAAATATAAATAAAATATCATGAAGTATGAAATCATTTTATATTTCTAATGAATATTTATAGTCGAATAGATAAATTATATAACCTAATATAAAAATTGTTTCACTAAAAGATATTTTCGTTTGTTATATTTGTCGCTACTTTAAATTATTTAATATATAATGTCATTATCACGTACATGTGGCTCTATGGGGTCCCAAAATCTACCCAAGGATTCCCATGGTCAGCCATGACTCATCCATCATGTTTAGGACAAATGTTAATGTAATTTTGTATTATAATATTATTATTTTTAACCTTATTTATTGGATTTACACTTTTAACAACGATAAGTAAAATATTTACTGAAGTAAATATTATTAATGTCTATAATAAAAGATACCGATTTAAAAAATTTGTATCTCCAGATTCAAAATATGGAATCCATTTTTCAAAATTCAAAACACAGAAGTTGCATAAATTAATTTAAAATTAATATCTGTTGTCAAAACAAAAAGTGAGTTTTTAAGAAATAATTTCATCCAAAAAATTTACATTTGTTTATATCTAATTTCAAAGTGAAATTACTTCCAAAGACCAACATTGGATTAAAGGGTAAAAATATAATCTAATTATATATCTATACTATTCATATGTATAGTTGACCCATATAAATTATTTTGATTAAAAAATGCGTTTTATGTTAAAATATATTATTTTCACTATTCACCAAAATATAGAAGTTATCCGAAAAACACCAAAAATTTATTGAAACTAAATTCTAAAATCTAGATCCCATATAAGAAGATTATTTTGTCAAATTTTATATATAAAAGTATAAAATATTGGATTTAAAAAGGGTTCTCTATTAAAAGGCAGTAAAATTGCATTTTGGGAATAATATTTCTTTTATCCGAAAAAATGATGTTGTCCTTATATTATGTCTGAGAATCTCATAATATAAATTCTAATATTATAAGGGTTATATATAGATCAAAATTATATTACTACTATTCATAACCGCTTTTGAACGGCTAATATGGTAAGTCGTGGTGCGCTTGGACTAGATGTTGCGTGTAATGTAAGTTATTGAATTATTTTGGAGAACTAATGTACTATGAAATCTTGGGGTGTTATATTTTTCCCTACTTCAATAAATTTCTTCCATGCAATTTGAAATTGTTTTTCGAAAATAAAATGTTGAAAATAGAAAATACCATTGGGAAAACCCACATAAGAATTTTTTTTAATAAAACGTAGTCATAATAAGAGGAAAAAGGGAAATGAAATTATCACCACCAAATTATGATCTCGATTAAGAGAACATTAGTTGAAATTAAAGACATATAAATGGAGGAAAAAAAGAAATATTTATACCTATGGTTGAGGTCATTAATCATAAAAAATTGTAAAATTGTGGGCCGTAAATTCATCAATCTATGATGATTTGAAATACCATTGATTCGAAGAAAAATAAGGTATCAGGAAAAAAAAATTTGGTTTTAAGATCCCTTCACTAATTTCTAAGAATTAATTTTTTCATAGAATAAGAGAAGAAGAAAAATATATACTTGGAATGTAGAGTTCCATACATTGACAAATTTCTACTACAAGTTCATCTTTTACTCTAAAAGATAAAAGAACTTAAAAATATTCTATTTATCATATTCATATTGGTTTCTAAAAAATGAATTTTTAATTCAGCTACCAAACATTGTTTTTAAAAAAAACATTTTTCAATCAGGTAAATCATGTGGGCCAGTGGTAGGTGATACACCCTTGTTGCCCTTCAGTTGTTGGTTCAAGTCTCATGGCCTTGTCAGTCACGATGGGTTACTGCCCGACCACCGGGTTGTACTTTTATGGAAATAAAAAATAATCTCAAACTAGAGTTATCAAAAATAATTCTATCCAACTCACAGTCCAAAATTTGTATGGAAGGTAAACACAATGAAGATCATTTTTTCCTCATAATAACATGTGAACACCTTTATCATGTATTCTTTTAAAACACTGCACATCTTGAATTACCACAAAACCTTATTGATTAAATTCATGCTCCTTGATTCAATATAGAATACAGGATATACTTTTTCTATCAAAAAATGTGGTGAACTCTAACAATGATAGAATATAAAAATCATTAATCAGTTTCAATTTATTACAGAATATCGAATATAATTTATTCAAATCAACAATCTCATATTCCAAAATCACTACCTCATTATCAGAACCATATTAAGGATTACCTTTCCTTCAACCATTTATTTTAAAAGATGTGTAGCTTAATATTAAGTCACATTTCTTAGAACCATATAATCTCAAATCATCAATAAAATAGTAATGTAGTACAATTCTTATTTATCTCCATAATTTATATAACCAGTATATTGTTGATACAACACTCAAATTAAATAATTCTATAATAACAACATAAGAACACGAGTCATTCCTCTCCATCTGAGGTAGTATCATAACTTGATTTTTATCCAATTGCATCATTTGCGGTATACTCTGATGACACAGACATTGATTTGGGTAGTGTCCCAGCACCTTGTAGTAGGAAAATTTTACATTTGAATCCTTTTTCATATCCTTTAAATCACATACCTGGAGTCCACACTTATAACAAACTTCCATTCCCATCATGAATTTACCATGGGGATTATTTTCCACATTTATCACATATGGGAAAATCCTTCATTCCCCTCATCTATTTATCTATCTTTCTCTCTACCATCCTTTTCTTTTCTTTCTTCCCATCAAATCCATAGGGCTCAGAGAATTATTTACTTATCGTATTATCATATGGTATTATTTTCTTATAGGTTGAGAATAATTGGGAGACTATTTCCATTCTAAATATTGGATTAATACCATGAACGATATGATCCTTCTTACTCTTTGGATCCTACGTATTGCTGGAGTTCTCATTCCTTCTATTGGGCACCATTTCTAAACAATGGCATACACCATGTCATTTTATGAATATCAATGAATAATTCTAAACTTGTAAAATATCTAACGTATATTGAACAGTTGATGGATATAATCCATAATAATATAAATGTTTTCTTTGAGGACATATTTACTCCTAAATCCTTCGTAATGGATTTTAATGAAAATGTGAATTATCCTAATCATATCCCCCGGGAGTGTCGTAACCAAAAGTGCAACAAGGCCCGTTGTTGTGCACCAGTTCCCGTTCGAGTCTAGCTCAAAGTATTGTTTTCTGGTTTTACCCCTAGGTACATCTATGACAGAGCAGCCGCTAACTGGTCGTATCTAGACATGGATGTATTTCTTGGAAAACTCACAAAAATACTACATTACCAAAATTCTCAGAAGTTCTTCTATACTAATCCTCAAAGTCTATCTTAGGATAATGTTCTCTAATCATAGATTATCTAAATATAGTCTCCAATGTTATTGCTAATATTCCTCTAATACCAACTATAATTCCCCAACCCCAGTTACCTAGATTCTGTGCATTATTTTAATATATTGGCATGATTACAAGGAATCAAGTCCCATAGGACCGATTGGTTTAGCAGTTTTGGAAAATTTATTACATACATGAATGTTATATTACACTTTATAACATAAAATATATACATAATATTTTATGAACACAATTATTCCCTTGGAATAACCCTGTATATCAATCAAAATACCCTTCTTGGAATCTGGGGAAAAATAAAACATAGAATGGTGTGAGCTCAAACGCTCAGTAAGGGTAAGAAATAATGTAGAAACATTGATAGTTAAACATAAACATTTAAGGGACTGTATAAATTAAAACTAAAGCCTTTTCGACATAAAATTCATCATAATATGGAAAATATAAATCAAAATAATTCAATTTACTTACTCACACGGATACTCTACTAGTCGAATAATCACATGCAATATCAATAACCACTTTCATAATGATGAAATTCATAATGACAGACTATCATTACTACATAGTCAAGGAATAATGTGAAGAGTACAAATAAAATTTTTTCAAGGCATTGTGAAAAGACACTAGTTTGTCTCATGAGACCAAACGATGCATCGAGGAGCTATATCGAGATCCACCCATCACGTACTATGTCCAATACATTTTTTATATGAAAAGGTTTAAGCATAACATAAACATTCGTATAAAAACTAGAATACATAATGTCAATACTTTATCCCTAAACCATGAATGGTATAAAAATAACACATCCACAGTCAAACATATCACAAAACCATCAATACAATATCAATGATTTTTATCATAATAAATCATCTTCAACAAGTTTAAAATCCCTCAATGGATGTTGACATAGAAGAAAATGATTTGTAAATTTTTTTGAGAAATATATGTTTTTCATGAAGACATTTAAAAGTCACACAATTTTGAAAGGAAGACATTTAAAGATATTTTTTAATCAATGGGTCACATACCACTTTGAATCTTTTAAAGAAATTAATATTTTTAAAACAATAATGTCCATAAAAATAAATCCTTAAAACCCATTTTGAAAACATGGACATTAATGAGAATAATTTAGAATAATAAATATTTAAAACATATAAAATGATGTTTTAGTAAAAACACCCCTTAAATGAATCCCTTTGAAAACTCATTCTTCAAACATGGACTTTGATAATAAATATTTCCCTGGAGATTCTTACATAAAAAAAACCTTGGATAATAAAGAGATTGTGAAATTAACCCTTACCTTTCTCTTTCCCTTAGTCGAGGTTACATTTAACCTCCTGTATGAAGACCTTAGTATTTTATTAAAATATAACAGAATGATATTAATATTTATGATATTATATATTATTAATTTATGACTTTACACTAACCATTTAATAATAATTTTCATGTTAAATTAACATTTCGGGTAGTAATCGCTTTCTTTATCGTATGTGTTTTAACTTGTTACTCTTGATTGTATCACATAGATCATGATGTAAATACTCCAGAATATAATACATGATTTATATATCATATATATTAAGAATATAAATATGTATAATAGAAATATATATGAAATGTAAAACACCGTTTATGGAGACGGTTGTCCGTACATACGCATAAATTTTGTTTCCGTTTTCATATCATATTGAACCAAAGTAAGTTAATAAGATATTTTTAAGTATATAAATATAAATAAATATATATATATAAAGATATATATATATCTCCTGTAGCATTATTATGTCATATATTACATATTTATTCGTAATATATTTTTATAATCGTTGATGAATGGTGAACTTGGAAATGAATTTCATCGCATCGTAGAGACGGTAATCTGTACGTACGCACGAGCGGAAATATCATTTCCTTAAAGGTATAGAATTGGATGGTATATCATATATAAAGAATCATTATAATGTTATATTTATTCTTACATCAATTACAAATCATTATTATACCCCATCTAAATAATAATGTATTGAATAACAATTACACCACGACGTGGAGATGGTAAGCCGTACGTACACACGTATGGTGACATGTCATTCATAGGATGGATAGAAATATGAAATTGGTTGTACCATATTTATAATAAGATAAAAATATATAGATTGTACTGGAGTTATTATTTTAGATTGGAAACAACAAAGAAAAAGGAACTGGAAGAAGAATGGAACTTGAAAGAGTTGGTGAGATATTTACCTCTTCTTCGGGTTTTTCCTTTTGATTTGATCAAAAATGAAACATAGGTTGGATTTATGACTAATTAATGGCATCTTGGATGAAGGGAGGATAGTTGGGAGGGTATTTGGGAAGAGGTTGGCTGAGCCAATAAGATTTTAAGGTGTGAATTAGAGAGAAGGGGGAGTGCCCTTTTATAAGAGGGGTAAGGGGCACCTTAGGAAAAGTTAGAAATATTATTTTATAATAAAATCATTTTCGGTTTCTAATAGCTCAAAAATAGATTATTTAAAGGATAATGTGGGGATTAGTCGAAAACCAATCAACCAATAGGTTTTAAATAGGTTTGGGTCACTATATAATCATTATCTTTTAGATTTAACTCTTAGTTAAATTGTTTGACATTTACCATGTCTCATTTTATTTTTATATTATATAGTTAGTAAACATACTATATACTTTCAAGAGAACCCCAAGTGGTTCAGTAATGATAAAACTATCATTATATAAGTCTTTTTTCTAAACATTGTATTTTTATGAATATTATATCAATTAATAATATAATATTTGTTTGGAAAACTCTTTTTTGTCAATTTTGACAGTATTTGGTATTTTGTTTTTTATAAATTGATAAATGAATTATTACTCAAAAAAATTCATCTAATCAATCCTAACATGTCACATTAACCTATAAAATTTATGGATAACATCAAAACTTTCAAATTATATTTATGTTAACATCAATAAAACCATTTATTAAATTCATTCATTATTGAAGAAAATACATCATCATCATTTTGTCAAACTTAAATTTATTTATTTTACGTCTAAAAAATAAAAAATAAAATATCATGATATAGGAAATACATTGAGCTTTATAATGACTATTAATAGTCTAATAGATAAATTATATAACCTCATTTAAATTTTTTTTTTCGAAAATATATTTTCTTTTCTTATTTTAGTCTCTACTTTAAATTATTCAATATATAATGTTATTATCACTTCCATGGGGTTGCATGGGGTCCCACAATCGTCCCAAATATTCACATGGTCGGCCCTAACACCTCCAATACGGTTAAGACAAGTGCTATGGTAATTTTGTATTATTATAATATTATTTTTTTACCTTATTTACTAGATTTACCCTTTTAACCACAGTAAAAAAAATAGTTACAAATGTAAATATTCCTAATGTATAAAAATAAAGGATTCAAATTTACAGAATTGGGACCTCCTGATTCCAAATAGGTAATCCATTTTTCTAAATTAAATACACAGATGTGGCAGAAATTAATTTTAAATTAATTCTCGTTGTCAAAACAAAAAGCGTGTTTTTAGGAAATAATAACTATCAAAAGATTGACATTTGTTTATGTCCAATTTCTAAATGAAATTACATCCAATGAACAAAATTAGATTAAATAGTAAAAATATAATCTAATTATACATCCAAACAATTCATATGTATTGTTGAACACTATGAATTATTTGGAAAAAAAATTTGTTTTTAGTTAAAATATATGATTTTTCAATATTCACCCAAATATGAATGTTATCAAAAAACACCAAAAATTTATTGAAACTAAATTCTTATGTCCCGATCCCAAAGAAGAAGATTATTTTGTCAAATTGAATATATTAAAGTTTCAAAAATTTAATTTAAAAATGGTTCTCGATTGAAAGGCGGTAAAATTACATTTTTTGAAAAATACTTTATTATGTAAAAAATGAAATTGTCCTTATATTATGTCTATGAAACTCGTAATATGTATTTTAAAATTAAAAGGGTTATATAAAGTTCAAAATTATATTAATACTATTCATAACTAATTTTGAACGTCTTGTTTGGTAAGTCGTGGTGTGCTTGAACTCGATGTTGCGTGTAGTGTAAGTTATTGAATTACATTAAAGAACTAACATACTATAAAATCATGGGGTATTACATTTTAATAAATTTAATCTTATGTGTTTGAAAAAAAATTAAGATTCATATATTACTATCTAAAAAACATCATGAAATGGGTGTTTTTCATTATTAATGACTTAATCCACTAATGATATATAGTTTATGCGATTTATTATAGGAAGTAAGTCACTCCCATATAATATTTCAAAAGTTTGGTATTTAATAAGAATAAAAATAAATTAATTTTTAATATATATAGATTAAATTTTTTTAATATACATTAATATTTTTTTTATTCCAATAAATTTTTGAGAAGAACTTATCGTGATGAAATTCATTGTACATGGGTTTATGTTTATTCGCATTGCTTAATCATGGTTCAATACTTTTAGATTGTAGAAGACCAAGTGTAGTTGGTAATTTTCTGTTACACTAAAGGTAATATAAAATTACATTTTTTGGTTTGTTTTTTATCTATCATCGTATTATTATTTATTTTATATCATTATATAGAATTAATTATTTTATTTGTTGCATTAAATGATCATTTTTTAACTATGAAGCAATTATGGAAAAATAATATTGGGTAAATGTAATTGAGAAAAAGTTATAAAAAAATATTGTATAACAAATTCAACCATATGTGATATCAATAAATTTTCATGATTTTCAATTGGTACTATAGTATTTGATTTCCCTTGTGGGATCCACTATATATAATGACATTTTGAATCACTATGGTGATACACAATTAGTATTAGAGAATATTTTAAATGAAACATGAAGAATTTATTGGGTGGTTAATCTAAATAAATTTTTATATTGTATTATATCATTCATTGTGAAATTTTCTTAAAATTTCTAATGTAAGCACTTTGATTGAAGTAGTTCTCTAGTTCAATATTTTCTCTAATTTTTTGATCATTTCTATAAAGAAAGGGGAAAAGTGAAACAATTATCAAATATGATAAATAATATTTTAATACATTAATACTTAAGTGATGACATAAAATATTTTATTTAAATGTAGATTATAAATCATCATTTTTGTTTTAGAATTGAAATTTTTGGATCAAAAAAATGAGGATCATATGAAAAGATGATATATTTATTGTAGTTCTTAATTTTTTAAGAATAAGTGGAGACTGAAATCATATGTTAATTTATTCCGTAAGAATAAATAAGTCCTTGTTGTTATGGGGTATCATTAGAATAATCCAATATTGGTTCAAACGATAAACATATCGTTTTTCTACATGAAATTTCTCAAAATTCGACATCAAAACATTACAAAACTAGTAATGGTGAAAAATTAAAATTTGAGTATATATATATATAAAGACCTATTGGATAACTAAATCAATGAAAATTCCTGGATGATATCTAAAATAATCTACTTAAAAAACATTCATGAATCAATAGGGGAAGAAGGTTCTTGAATTTTTAGTCAACAAATCCATTGAAAAACAGGATTAGATTAACGAAGATAAATTATATGTCAATAAAAATGGTAACCCTTCTTATCAAATGTGAAAAAATGGTTGATGTTTTGAATAACATTAATTAATGATTTTTTAAGATGACTAGTCAAGAATATATAATTACAATATCATAATATATGTTATATTACATCAAATAGTATTAAGAGAATTAACTAGATCATTCAAATGAACATATTTTAAAAAATTTATATAATGATTCTAGGATGAATAAAATATTCCTTAAATGGTTTTATTACATACCCAAGGTCACTATTAATGAAATAAAATCCAAATATAAATTTTGATAAGAATAATTTTTTTTGATGAATATAATATATCAAATATGATAGATTCATGTGTATATCAGGATAATCACACCTAAAAAATGATATAAAAAATTTCATTATTAAGGATAAATAAAATGAGTAACAAATGGAGTTTATCCAAGAATGAAACCAAGTGAAACCCTTTCCTAGAATTTATTTTCATTGGAATTAATGAGGTTAGAGAAATTTATTCTACACATTTCATTGAGAATAATGCATTCAACTTTTCAAGATAACAAATGATATATATTTATCTCCCAATAATTTTTTATCATTGTAAATAAATCTCCAAGGAGACATCATAAATGTGAAAATAAAAATGTAAAAAATCAACACAAAATAAGTGGATTTTAAGGGAAAACATTTTTAATGATTATTTCCCATGATTTATAATATAATTCCACATTTATAGGTTATTTATTACTATTAATTATTATAAAAATTTAATAATAATGTTTTAAAGGAGGTGATAGAAAAAAGGTTACAATAAGTAGGTAAAACAATTAATAATCCATTAAATGTCTTCTGAATACCTTATAAATGATATGAAAATAGATACAAAGGTAACCATTAATTGTGTATACACTACAATAATACTCTATTTATATAATTGGTACCATGAAACATGAAAAATATATTTTAATTTGTGATAATTTGGAATCCAATAAAAATAAATACTTTATTGAATTATTAAATATAGTTATTTTTATTTATCCGACTATACATATAAAAAATAATATTTGTGCATTATAATGTTTTTTCTTTAATATCATTGATTTATGTTTTATAGGTGGATTTATATAAAAAAAATCTAAATGATAATTTTATAAATTAATTTGTGTTTTATATTTTCTTATAAATCAATAAAATGAATTCAGGAGGATTTGGTCCATTTTATATAAAAAGGGAATTCATTTTTATTTGGAATAAAGAATTTAAACATCATTTAAGGTTCATAACTATTGAATAAACTGTATGTTGTGAGATTAAAAACTACATGAATTCATGATATATTAGACGAAAATGTGTGTCGATGAAGAATAACATTGATAATGAAAAAATAGAGCGTTAATTGATTTCAAAAATCCATGAGCATGATAATGCCTCAAAAATGATTACAGATTCGTAAGCAATATTATATATTTTTTACGTCATTAATTATTTATAGGATATATTACATAATCAAATGTAATTTTTGACAATATGGAATAGTAGTTACTCATAAACAATGCCCTACACAATGATTTGGTGTCGAGAATCCCTCAAAGAGAGTTGGAATTGGAATGAATTAATTGAATGATCTAGTTTAAATATAATAATATAATCTCTTATAATTTTATATGTTATTTCTTTTTTTATAGTTTTTCATGAGAATGTCATCGAATTTCTTGTATATCATTTGTAGAAGTGGAATGTTTTGGTGATGTTGATTATTTTCACGCATGAGATTCATTTAATTTATTTTTTGATTATATAATATGAATAAATATAATTTATATTGAAGGAATTATTAAATGAAGAAGATATATTAAAATTTACATGTTACTTATTAGAGGGTATTTCTTTTTATGAAGATCATAAAGAGATATTGAAATTATATATAATGATTTTCTTGATTATTATGGAATATATAAATGGATATGACTCCACTAGACATTATCTAATATCTTATATATGAAAATTTCTGAAGATTTGTAAAAATGGGACTGATTCACATGTGGTTAAATTGATGTACATGTATAATAATATGCCACTCAACCCAAAAACAATTCACTAACTCGAAGAGTTTACGAGGTAATTATGATCATAATTTTTATACTAAAAGATGATGATAAAATAATTTAAGAAATAAATGATAAATAATAATTATTATCATTTTACTAAATTTTGAGATTTCCTTATTTAAGTGGAAAATAAAATTAAGTGAATATTTTAAATAATAAAATAAAATAACATCATCTCTTTTTTATAAGGATAAATTAATAAGGGGACGATAATATATATTAATGGAATATAATTATTAATTTTAATACATATAATATGTGACAATGAATTTAATGAATATTTGAAATATTATGAAGGTTTGAAAATTTTTTATGGAGTGTCATGATGATGTATGGAGTACAAAAATTGAACTTAATGTAGAATGAATAGATATTATGAACACTTTAGAATATGATATAGATATAAAATTAAACCAATAAAATGTATCCATGGATGTTATACTTCTAATTCAACTTTTTCCAAATCAATTTAATGTTTTTAATAAATGCTATTTAATTTTTGTATAGATAATAGAATATATCGAATAAATTTTTTATTAGTAAAATGATGATAATGGATTTTGAATGAAGCTCTTATACTAAACCAATGCAATAAATTTATCTGATTATAAATGTGACTAAAAATTAAATCCAAATTAAAATATATAAACTCATGAAACAATTCAATGTGACCACTTTAATTTAGTCATCTTAAACAATAAATATGTTTATTTTGTATTAAGAAGACGACAAAATTGGAATAATAATTTATTGGGTGGAAAATATAGATCCATAATAAATGAATCCATAATAATGTATCCCTTAATGTGGATGAAAATAGGAATACTATATTTTTGCGGGATTTGATTGGTTTTGAGTGTAACAATACTCTTGGAATATATATGATAAATTAAATAAATTAGAGAATAATTTTAATGTGAGTATTTATATAATAATGAGTTTATTATTAAACAAATTAGAATAATGTTAATATTGTTTTATGAATGAGGTTATTCACTTATATTAATTCAAGGAGATCTACTTCAAAGTAAGAAAATAATATGTTTGATTTTGGAATAATAATGAATAATTATTTTTGATTGTTTAAGAAATCATATGGTAGAATTTATTAAATATTTAATATCATCAAAACACATTAAAAGAGTATGTAAGATTAGAATATAGTTTAATATATCTCATATAGATTTCTCACATGTTTGGTAAATTTTTTTAATAGTTGGTGGATTATGTATTCTATAATTATTATTTTTAAATCCTAAACAATTAATGTAAATGTAATAAAGGAGAGTGTATATCTATCTAGATAATATTTAATAATTAACATGATTAGATTTTATACAATTAGTGATGTTTAAAAAGGACATTAATTTATATCACTGAAGCCAAGAACAATATTATGATTATAATATCAAATAATAAGTGACTATACCATAATATTATTATATAAATTTTAAAGAAGGAATGAGAAGAAGAGTGTTCAATTTTTTTATTATTTAATGTAAAAATTTTATAATACTGGGGATGTTTTCTGAAGAGTGCTTTTCACTCTTGTAGTATTGGATATTTTCCTCAAAAATGAAAAAATGATTTCATTTTTATTAATTAATCTTGTGAAAAAATTTCAATCTACTCAATTTTCATAAATTTTAATTCCATGTATACATATGTGATATAAAGACATTGTAATGATGTTCAAGTCTATCATCATTCTTATATAAATGTTTGATCATGATAATATCTGAATGAAATTGTATATTGAGATACAAATAATTCCAAATTAAGGAATAACTACACACATTATGTGGTGAAAATATAAAAATCTCAACATCACTAGTTTTTTTTTTATTTTATTTCACGACTATACAATTCAATATAGTTACATTATAATATAATTAAAAACTAAAAAATTATGAAGATAGTTTTTTAAACAATATTAATTTGAATAAGAGTTATAACATAGTGTCAAATAACTGATTAAACCCATAATAATGATCCCATTAGATTACGTGACTCTTGATCATTTAAAAACATTTTTCTTATAGTATAATAAAAAATATATCAGAATATTTTGACTGTTGATCTATAAATATTCAGTTACTGTTGTTTTTTCAAATTGACTGATTCTTGTGGAAATTGAAATAACATGAATAATATATGTATATAAATATATTTTATACATTATTATGTCCATACAAAACTATAGATGATATTTACATAGACTGTATATTGGTTAATATAATTTTTTCTAAGTTATATATGTGACGTATGAATAAGAAACATTACACATAAGTGCTATATTTATGACATTTAAGTGAAGAAAAAAAATAAAATATCCTTATAATATTTATTGATATATATGAATCACCTACACTTGATATACATTGACATTTAATAATAGTTATGTTTTTATTCCAAAGGCTAAATAAAAGTGGAATCAACTGATCAATATTATGTAATGTTTCAACCTAATTGATGGATTAGTGGAAAAGAAGATATACAAGATTAAATATAAATTTTCATTGGCTATATTAAATTTAAGTTTAATGTGTGTGTTAGATTTTTACATAATGTTTAATTTTGATATGCCTCTTTTTATTTTTATCCATATGAGTTATAAATTTACATAAAAGTCATTTTATTAAAATAAATTAAATTATTTTAATACTAATTGTATTATTTTTCTAGAGAAATATGTGGGTAAAATCATAGAAAGTGATTATATATTACGAATTATATTAATATATGTTAAGATGGAATGTTTTTATCGAAATTCTTGTGAATGAATATATTATATAAATGAGATATAATTTGGAAAGGTAATACTAATAAATGTTAATAGATATTTAGTTTCAATAGATTTTGATCATAAATAAATAAAAATATGATTTCATAAAGGTAATATGGAAAAATTAGAGAAGACATAACAAAAGGGGTGACATATTCTATAATTGATAAATTTAGAATGTGTTACTCGTTTCATTTTTTTTATTAAAAATCAAGAAATTGAAATCAGATCATTAAGTTTATGGTGTTATTCTATAATAGTGAAAACAACAATTAATTTTTTTTATTTACATTAACATATTTATTAATGATTCAATGTATTGTGTGGTATAATATTTAAAAAATACATTTAGTTTCACTCAATTTAGTGATAAATATGGATAGACTAGTGTGAGACATTGTAAATTATTAAAACATGTAAGAGTAATGTGACTTTCAATGTTTTTATATTTCCTAAATCATGATATCACAATCTAGTGTGGTAGTTATTAATTATTAAAAAATAACCGCATTGTAAGTATACTTTATTAATGCATCCAATTTGGGTGAAACATGTAAAATTTTAGGTGTTTTACTCTTATTATTTACTTTTAGTATGGTATCATGGGTAAAACAAATAGAGGTATGTAAAAAGTAGTTTGTGTTTTTGTTAAATAAAAACTAATTTACATTTACATGATTGTATCCATAATAAATATTTTGATACCATGTGTCCAATAATCTCTAAAAGTAACTTCATTAGTCCTTTTCATTTAAAACTAGAATTAAATATAAGGTTTGTAACTTGAAAATTTTATAACTATCCATTGATATTTTCTAGTTTTTGATAATTATTCTAAATATTAAAAAATTATAATGAGATTTAATTTTATATGGTATGAATTATTAGATATAAAATAATATGTTGAGATCATATATTAGATACATTAGCTTGGATACTTAAGTTTATTTCATTCATTGTGTTGACATTTGTCATCCAACAAACACTGAATTCATGAGACTAGAAAATAAACTCATGAATGAAAATGAAATGAAAAAATTATATTGAGAACAATAAAATAATATATATATATATATATGAACTTTTTAAGGTAATGGTGTTTTCAAACTATAATTTAATATATAGAAAATTCGTTAATATTTTATAAGGATATAAAAATGTGAAAATGAAAAACACTAACTTCTATGAAATTAATTTGATGATTATAGTATGATTCCAAATGAAATTTGGATGAAATATTAAATAGGATTTGTAATTAGGTTGGTAAAATGATATAAAATGGATTAAAATTATAGATAATGAATTTATAATGTATATTTTATGGAGGAATAAAACATTTTATCATGATTTTTTTTATATTAAGGAATCGGACTCGAGTAATGTATCACTTGAAGATATACAATGTAGAATGGTTAACTATGAGGTGAGTGTAAACAAGAAGGGTTACTCAACAAATATAAAATGATTAGGTTTTTTTCAAATGGAAAAATATTATTTCAAATCATTATTTTAATAAAAACATGTGAGAAAATAAATTATATCCATGATATCTTGCGGGTTAAAAATAGGAATGTGTAGATTTTAAGGAAAATTATAACTAACATTTTTTATATGTGGTAAATTTGGTTACACTTTTGATAGATTTTTATGGAGACATGAAAGAGTTGAGTATAATTTCATACAATGGTTATCAAGTATAATTTCACTAAATGTTAATATAAATTACATTTTGGATTGAATGAGAAGAATATGTTCCAAGTAATGAATGATGTTATAAAATAAGAGTAAGATGTTAAGTAATCTTATGAAAAAGATGAAATCTGATTTTTATGACATGGTTAGGAAGTAATAGAGGAGGTATAGATCAAAAGTCAAAACAATAAGAGTGATTTATTAAGATAAATGTCAAATTTAGAATTGTACATGGGTATATTGATTCACATTAAAATAAAATAATTAAGAATCATCCATTAATGAAGTAATAATTTATTTTTTAATGTAATTAATGATTTAATTTAAAAACATGAACAAGATGTGGAGGACCTAAAAATATTTAATTAAAATTCATAACAGATTATTGATTTCATGTTTAATGAATACAAAAAATCTAATATTATACATTATATTGGATATTATGTTAATGAAAATGAATGAATAATTGAATATATTGAATTTGATGTGGTTTCACTCATAAAATAAATTTATGAAAAATAAAATTCTAAAAAAAAATAAGAAATATATTGATTGGTTTCTATGATTATTGTATAACAAAATTGTAAAAAATCATGAAACAAATTGGATGAATTTTTGAGAATGCGAAAACATTATAATATTACAAGGAATAATATTGGATACTGAGGATATTAATAAAAAATAAAAATAAAAATATTTATCTAGAATAAATAAAATAACAATTTGATACAAATATCAAATAAAAATAACAAAATATAAAATTTGGAATATATTGTTATTCTATGGTAAAAATGTTTTGGTGGTTTTTCCACTAATTTTTTTTTCAATTTTTTCGATACATTGGTAACATAATAACTATTTGAAATTATGTTAATATAACATTTTGTAGTAAATATATGGTAAATAAAAAAAGGAAAAAAATTCCTACCCTATAAAAAATAATTTTTGTTGATATTTCAGTCAATTAAATAATTATTTCCATTAATAATTTAATTTCAATAATTGAATAAATATAGATAAATGTGGCATTTCTCTAAGGATAGTGGAGAATAAACCCATTAATATCATCCCCCAAAAAATAATTTGTTTTTATAGAATGATATGGTGCTAATGTAACATATTTAATCAAATTTAATATTAGTTATCAAATTACAAAAATTGAGTTCGTTTAAAAATAAATGAAAATTATTGATGTTTCTAATTTTGTAGAAGTTATATTTATGTCTTGACAAAATTACCACACATGAATTTTTAATATCTAGTGTTTAATTTCTCTGGTAATTTTTGAAAAATTATTTTATTATTCTCATAATTGTGTACCAATTTTTATTTTAGTAAATATATTACTGACTATATTTGATGAATTATTCTCTTAAAAAATACAGAATTACATAACTTGTTTGATGTGAAATTAAAAAGCCATAATTTTCATTCAAAAATGACACATAAGAAAATATTTGAATATCATAAAAGGAAGAACTCACATTAAAATTGATTTAATTTGATATTAAATGGGATAATAAATTTAATTTAGGTTAAATGTTTAGAATTTTTTTTTAAATTTTTGACACCTTGTGGGAATTTATTTTTTTTACCCTTAAATTCCATGATTATGGATCATGATTTTTAGGAGACATTGATTTTAAAAGGAGACAACGTGATGGTGACACTAAGGATTTTATTATTTTCTTTACTTTTGATTTATTATTGAATTTTGAATTATTCATATTAAATATCATTATAAAATTTTATTAGGAATACATTTTATTATAATATAAACATTATTATAATTATTATTATAATCATTTTTTGGATGGTTAGTGTACGTCCAAACATCAGTGTAACACCCCAATATTATTAAAATTGGAATATCATATTTGATTGCATGTATTACAAAAATCCCCAATCATAGAAGAACATATCAGATCCTAATAAATTATGATAATTTTTTTTTAAAATAAATTCAATCTCTTTAATATATTGTGATTCACAGAAAGAATTGATTTAAATGAAACATGATAGTATATTATAATATTATTGTTTAAACATGAAGATTTTAATATATCTCTTATGATGTAAGGTATGAATATTTTAAAAAAATTAAGAAAAATCTATTTCTACACATGTATTAAATGAATTTAATTATTATATATTTATTAGTTATGACATTAAAAATATTTTAATGAAAAATTAATGTTTTCAGAAAAGTTATATATTTTTAAGAGGTGGGTAAGTCACTAATTAAAAAATTAAATATATAATAATTTTTATAAAAATAAAAAAAATTATTTAAAAAAATAATCCTATTTTTTAAATCATCGTTTAAATAATTATGTTTGTGTTGAATTTTCTGCATTTTTTTGAAATGTTATAATTTTCATCGAAAAGATAAAAATAAAGATTTTTTTTGTAAAAATATATTTTCTTTTATATTATTTAGAATTATAAATTATGAATTATATTGTTTTTAAATTTGAATTAGTAAAATTATATTATAATTTAATGAATTTATGTCTTTTAAATAAATTTTATTTTTAATTTTGATATTAAAAATCTTCTATACAAATAATAATTTTCACTTTTGAAGCAAACTTTTTCATCATGTCAATGTGTATAATATTAAGATGTATTATACCACATCTATGAATTGAATTTAGAGAAATGGATTCATATTTTTTAATCAGGATAATTTACATTATCTAACAATCATTAATTAAATTTTCAACAAAATGAATAGTATAATATTTAAAAAATAATTATCACTGATAAGGTAAAAATGGGGTTATATTACGGTTAATCTATTAAGGTAAGGGTTAAAAATACTTATATGGTTTTATAAATGATTTTTATAGCTATATTTTGACATTATCATGTAAAATTATCTATATTTCTCACTTTTGGACCCTTTTGGCATGAGACGAACATGGGTAAAACTTTTTCTTTTTAAAAATTACCAGTGTTCAACTCACCTCAATTATAAATGGTCACCCTCTTATTTTTTTAACACCATAAAATCATTTTGTGTATGAAAAGACCTTCTGAAATAATTTCTCAACATCCATACCCTCATCCTCGAAGATATTTTTTTATCATAAATCCAGTATTTGAAATGTTTTTTTTTCATCATAATGAGATTTTATGTGGTATTAAAAATCCATAACTATACATTTTTGTTTGATTTATTCTTAGAATTCATCAAATCACTAGAAAATATGATTTTATGATAACAAATGTATCTCTAATATACATAGATGCTATTATTTTAATAAAATGTCCTATAAAAGTCACTTCCTCCCCCAAATTGGAAATGATAAAATCCCTCGTGCATATAGAGTACTACCACCTTATGAACCAATGTGATACATTTTTCATCAATACCTCTGATTCCATGTTATCTTGATTGAAATATAGTGTTTGTATATATATATTATATTTATAACATAATTATACATGTATATCCATTATTTCATAAATAAATTAAATGCATTTCATTTCAGAGGGGAAGTCAGGATGTTTCACTGTTGTATGGTGGTCTACAGCCTCACAAAGTGATGTGATTTAATTTTCAACAACACAAAAAATGGATGGTAACAAGGATGATGTTTATAAATATATAGGATATAAATATAATTATTATATAAAAATGACATATTTATAATTCAAAATTAATAATATATCGTTTTACTTAACATTTCATTCACTGAAATATGATAATGTCATTCTTGTATGTGTGGAATACCACTTTCACAATGTGATGGGACTCACATTTCATAACTATAGCTAATGAATTCTTAATATAATTACATTTGAAGAAATAATAATTTATTTATGATATTATGATAATTATGTCAATATCAAATGATACTTACCTACTTTCCATAATGATCATGGAAAAATGGACACATTAATCATGTGACCTAACACCGACCGTCTCCCGGATCCTGACATAATTAATTTCTAAAAACAATATTTATTTATAGTTATTAAATGTTTAATATATATATTAATAAGATAATTATATCTTGTTTATTGTTCTATGGATGTTGATATGATCACCACTTAGACCCATAACCAACCTATAGAAGTCATTTTCAAAAATAATTCAAATATCATTGAAATATATTATATAAAAATAATTAATTAATTAAGTGTATATGACATGTCAATATGTTAATAAATGTAATAAAATGTTTGGAAAAGTATATTATAAAGGTATATAGTAAACATAAGTTTATTATTTAGGATTATAAAGAATATATGTGATGATTCATACTGATGGTAAAGGAATTT
This sequence comes from Viscum album, assembly GCA_963277665.1. Classification (NCBI taxonomy): domain Eukaryota; kingdom Viridiplantae; phylum Streptophyta; class Magnoliopsida; order Santalales; family Viscaceae; genus Viscum; species Viscum album. The sequence continues at coordinate 1,222,513,632 of OY728127.1, read as the reverse complement.
ATTTCAGTTTATCTTTGTTGAGGCATACTGTAATGTTATGAAGGTGATTAAATATATATGATGTATATAATTATAGTTTTTAATTTATTATCCTGAATAATTCATTATTCATGGTATATTATGTTACAATATTAGTTATTCAATAAAATGGGATTTTACATGAAAATTGCATAGGGGAAAGGCAAATCATCTCAATTTCTCTTCATTGAGGCATATTGTATTATTTTTCACCATACTTATTCTATATGGTGTATATTCTACCCCATTTTCTTGTATTATCGTGACTTATTAATCTATAATTTCAATTATTTTAATTTTAATATTTCATCCAAGGGTATTTGACCTGAATATTACTATTTCGTAAGTAATTTACCAACATAATTTATATTAATTTGTTAATATTACATATTTTATTTTTTTAGATATCTTAAGATAATGTTTATAATGGATTTTTATCATATTATGCTTATATTTAGTAATTCTATATGGATTTACAATTTATAAAAATAATATATTCACTGATTAATTCTCACTTTAGCAATATGATAATTATAGTTGATTTCATCTCAATTTCTATTTCATTGACACTTTTTTGGTAATGTAGAATTTTTGACTTTTACATGCTCTATATTCTATCCCATTGATGTATTTATGTTTTTTAATAATTTTTTCATCTTGGTTAATGTTTCAATTTTAGTTTATCTAAAATCATTATGTCATGGATATGAGTACATCTTAAAATATATAAAAATTTTAATATGGTCATTAAATTGATATTTATTTGACTAAAAAAGAAAATATCTATCAATAAGTTTCATTTATTAATTATTAATTGTTTATGATAATGAATATTTATTAATGAATTAAATATATGATTAGGTTTTTGAGGAATTGTCATATCCATGATTTTATTTTGATATATTTTCTGTTTCTTTTTTGTCTTATCATGGTTTCATGATTTTGTAGTTTGTTTGAACGAAATTAGGAATTTTTGGAACTGATAGTAAGTGAAAAAAATTTTGTGCACACCTATTCAAAATCATGCACCTACCTAAGAGGGACTATGCACCTTGAACAATGGCTCTATCTAGCCAACAAGGCCTACCGCATGGGAATTCAGCTAGTCGTGTGCCTAGACCATGGGTTCCATCTTTGGATCTTGGTAAACTGCACTAGTGTGCAATGTCCCTAGAAAAGAATTTGTTCTAATTCCATATCGATCGAGATGGACACCGAATTTCCACAATGTTTGAAAAACCATGTTGTCAAACAATGAGACCAGTGCATGTCATAAAAATATAGAACTTATCCTTTTTAACATCCATGATTTACTGTCAATTCCACCCATTTAATCTCGGAATTAAGAGACACAACCCTATGATCCTCCTACTCTACATATTATGCCTTTTACCATCATTTTTATGGTAGTTTTGGTGTCGATGTTCATGGAATCATCATGTAAGTCCCTTTATTTATATTTCTACATTCTTCCTGGCATGAGTATCTTTCTACTTTAGCTTTTCATTTCATCAGAGAGTCGTTAGACCTAATAAAGGTTCAATCATTCTTTTTGGACATTAATATTGACATTTCATGTTTTCTTTTCCATTATAAGGTTCTCTTGAGGTTCAAGACCAGTTTTCCATGGGATTATTGATGTTACTAATCTTGAGTTATTTGACTACATGATTTAACATTATTAAATTATATTTTTTTATTGATATTCATTTGGAATATGTTCTATGGTATGATTTTGATGTTACAAATGTGTTTTAAAGAGGCTTTGAGGTTTATATTGTCTGAAAAGTGATTTTCCAAATGGAATTTATTTGATTTGATGTTTGTTTTCTTGTTATGCTTTATAAATATGTTCGATAAATTTTTAAGTGGTTTAGAGTGTGTTTCAAAATTGATCTGGTGTGCATATGGGTTTTAAATAGGTTTTTTAATGAAATATGGTGGTTTTCCTAATATATTCATATTTCTTGATATGTGTATGTGAAATTGTTGAGTTATGTTACATGTGAAATAGAAATTGAGAAGAAAGAAAATCTGAGGTGATTAGGGGGAAGAATAGGACTTGTATTATTATTGGATCATTTGGAATAAAGCCATGTTTCTTATAAAATGATTGATGAAAAAATAGTAACTTAACTATAATGATGATCAGAGTGCACTATAATTATGTATTGACCCCTCTCTAGTGTCTCATGCATGTGGATGCTATTTGTTTTATATTAGATACCATGTTTCACTGAGATATGAGGTTCATGTAGACCAATGACTGCTAATTACAATAGGGACTACATATCAATATCATGGGATGTAGAGATAATTGTTTTCATATAGTTGAACATACATCCATTTTTTATTTCAAGAATTTTCTTGTTGAAAATGTTTTACATTATATAATTTATCAAAAGAATTTTCCTTCCATTTAAGAAAATAATAATGGTATATTTTCTTATATTGTATTGTAATGGAATATTTATATTTACTGATATCCTAATAGGATTTTGATAACACCCTACATGCACCCTTGGGTGTATGGAGATCTCGAAATGATTGGCCTTTGTAAAGATAAATTGACTCCTGGTAGTGATGATAGATCTAGTTACTATTATTTCCCTTCTTACTAGTGTTAGTGGAGGTGTAATGAGGGAGATAGAAGTCTTTTTGCAAAAATTTTGGGTTGGGTAGTTGATTCCCATATTCATTTGGTATTTTGGTTATACGATTAATGTTTTAAAATTTTAATTTGTGATAGTTGGATCTCCTTTTTCAGAGGAATTGTTTAGAATCTGATACATGATTATTGTGAATTCATTATGGTTGTTAATAAAGGGTGAAATCATTCCAAAAGGTGAAATATTGATACCTAGATACTACTTTCCAACACATTGGTATTAGGAACTCCCTTTGGACCATTCCATAGGCGGATTTGTGTGTTGGGTTGAATGGAATCATGGACCAGTTTGTGAAAATGTTGTATTGAACTAAATTTTAATATTTTCGCAATGTTTTAATTTTTTGGGAGAGTCTAGATATATATGATGATAGACTAGAAGGGATTGAGGTTTTGACTGTGAGTGGATTTTTTGACCAACACACCTCATGAAAGGCCTTGATTTTCTAAAGGATGTTTCTATTCTTGTTTTTCTTCTCCTCCATGTTAGAAATGTAGTTTATAGACTATGTATAGCCACCAGTCAGTGGTAAGTGGTTTATCTAGTGATTTTTCTTGTATTGGTATTGATTTTGATTTATGAATATATTCAAAGGATATTGTAGCTGAAATTCTTTAAAAATGGCATTTTTATGGTGTTTCATCATGTTTGTTAATTGATGTAGTAGTATTCCTCCTTCGAGTCTTCCTATAGATCCTCGTGAAGAGGCTTGAGAGTGTCCCCCCTCACCAGAAGATTAGAGAGTAGTGTGATCAGTGGGTTAGGCTATCCATGATTTATTTCAGAGAGCTGGATCTCCTCCTACTCAGATCGGAGAAGCTAAATTAGCTCCAGGGAAGGACCAAGCTCATTTATTCCGTAGGAAAGTAGAACTTAAATTATATGGTATTATAGATTCCCAATAAGAATAATATTTGGTTGAGAAAATAAAAAGGATATTTGGATTTCATAAAACTCTTGAGCTGATCAATGTAAAGTGTTCTTTATTCATGTTTTAATTACATTGTTAGAGGTTTTGGAACACAGTAGTACAGGCTGGGAAGCATGAGTATATGCAATGGAATTATTTCAAAGTTTTCATTAATGAGATGTTTTTACCAGAGACATATCTCCTTTCCTTGAACTGTGAGTTTTTGTATATTTAAAAGGGGGATAGTACCTTAATGTTTTTTTCCCAAGGATTTTATTCAATTTGTTTAGTTCACACAAGGGGTATTCTCTAATGTGTAGAAAAAGGCTTTATATTTTGAAAGGTAGTTGTATCCACACCATAGATTTTTTGTCTTCTTAATCATGTGAATGAAGAACACTAATAAGTTGATCGTGCATTGATGGTTGTGATTAATCACTTTGGAAAGTCTAGTTTTTTTGGATTAGTTATTGAATTGTTCTAGTTAATTGGATGTTTTTAGAAGAATAATATTTAATAAGAGAATGAACGTAAGGGATGTGGTAGTTTAGTCAATCATTCCTGACCTCTATTGACTGTGGCTTCATATATTGGAATACATTTGTTCATTACTGTGGGAAGGTTGGGCATGAGTGGTAGACTTTTTCATATACTCGTAGACCATTTCAATGGTATGGATATATGTGGATCTATAAATGATTTTTAATATCTATAGGACCATATCAAGGTGGTGTAGGTTCTATAGATCCCATAGGGATTCCATCCCTGTAAGATCAAACCCAGATAGCGGGTTCTCATATTGGTAGTCATGGTTGTAGTGCTAGATATTCGTTTGTTCAAAATGAGATTAAGAAAGAGTCATAGGATTGTTTACATTATCATTATCAATAATAGATTGGCCATGTTCCTTCCCTAGATCAGGCACCATTGAAATAAAATGTTGGACTTACAATAGATCAAGGTACGATTCAAATTTCATTATCCATTGTTTATATTCGATTTTTATTTAGGTTCCTCTCTTTAACTTATTTCTAGAAATTTTGATAATGTTTTAAATTTTTCATAATTGATAATATTCCATATGTAATAGATTAGTTTATATGGCTTGTTATGTAGAAATAAAATGTATTTTGGTGTCCATCAATAGTGCAGAAAATGTTATTTACGTCACCATTTTTTACGTCGGTTATATATAACCAACATCATAATCTATAAAATGTGGTTTTTTACGTCGGTTATTTGATAACCGATGTAAAAAATGCAATTAGTAACATTGTAACATCAGTTATTTTAATAACCGACATTATAAATCACTCACGTTCATTTTTTACGTCGGTTATGAATTAACTGACACAAAAAACTGAAGCGCAGGTGTTTTGTAGGTCGGTTATGAAATAACCGACGTAAAAAACGAGATATCTACGAGTTTTTTACATCGGTTATTCAATAACTGACGTAAAGAACATGACTATTGAGGGCTTTTTGACGTCGGTTATTTGATAACTGACGTAACAAAAGAATCCGAAGAAGCATTGTACGTCGGTTATAAGATTACCGACGTAAAAAAACTCTTCTTTTGAGGGATTTGTGACGTCGGTTATGCGATAATCAACGTAAAAAACACAGCTTTTGAGGCCTTTTTGACATCAGTTATTTGATAACCGATGTAACAAAACAATCCACAGAAGGTTTTTAACATCAGTTATGCAATAACTGACGTCAAAAATAGTGATTTCTGATGTGTTTTTACGTCGGTTATAAAATAACCGACGCAACAAACCAACACGCGGAATTTTTTACGTCAGTTATTGTATAACCAATGTAATAAAAGCAATATATGATACATTTATAACGTCGGATATAATAATAATCGACGTAATAAATGTAAAAATTAGTTTATAATGCCAGTTATTAAATAACTGACGTTATAAACCATATAAAAAATAAACAAGCCCCGCGGATTGTCATTTATGATTTTTCATTCGATAGTCTGAAGCTCTTCCTTCTCGCGCAGTAAACCCTAATCGGCTCGTCAATTTCGTTGCATTAAACTCGTTTTGTAATCATCGTTTCTCATCTTTACTCTCCTTGGATCTATCATCTAAACTCGCAACACACAGGTAAGCCTCCAACGCATTTATTTCGTTCGTTTTTTTCGCGGATAGTCTATATTTATGTTTTGCGATTTTTTTATGAAACTACGTAATATTCTTCGATTTCGAACCCTTTTACCTCATTTTGGCTGCATAATCTTATTTATTATCCTCAGATCTATTAGATCGACTCGCAATATTCACTACTTTTATCATTTCACTACTTTTTCATAGTTATCTAAAAATCCCTGAGACATTTTGGGTATAGTAAATCCCCGAGACAGTTTGTGTCTATAAGATCTATCTTATTCATTGGTTAATTATAAATATCATATTATATGATTCTAAAAAATGATTATTTATGATCACTATACATTAAGAATTATTACATGATAGTTTTACACATGGTTTACAGGAATTAGAGAGTGAATCCTTCTCCACTATGTTTATCAGAATAATGTAGTGAATCTTACTCCACTCTATTTATGAAAATTAGTTATTCCTATATACTCTAGTATTGTATATAGGTGTTTTTGTCTACTACACCTTGTTATGGTAAATTTTCAGTGATTCCTACTCTATGATTTTATAATTTATACTCTTACATTAGTGTTGTAGATTACTATTATGATTCAGTTCAATGAAATAGTTAACTTTGTTCCTATGAGTATTCTCTATGAATGGTTTTTATTGTCTCAAGGGGGTGGGTGGGTGTGGGGGGCTGTCCAAGGGGGTGGTGTCCAAGAGGGGTGGGGGTGCATTCTAGAGGGGTGGGGGCTGTCCAGAGGTTTTGGGGGTGTCCAGGGGGGTTTCCAAGGGGGTAGGGGGTGGGGGTGGTGTCCCGGAGGGGTGGGGTTCTTTCTAGAGGGGTGGGGGTTATCCAAAGGTTTGGGGGGTGTCCAAGGGGGTAGGGGTGGGGGTGGTGTCCGGGAGGGGTGGGGGCTGTCCATAGGGTTGGGGGTTGTCCAAGGGGTGTCCAAGGGGTGGTTGGGTGTGGGGGGCTGTCCAAGGGGGTGGAATCCTCTCTAGAAGGTTTTTGGGGTTGTCCGGGGGGGTAGGGGGTTGTCCAGAGGGTTGGGGGGTGTCCAGGGGGTGTCCAAGGGGGTAAGGGTCTGGGGGACTGTCCAGGAGGGGTGGGGGTGCTTTCTAGAGGGGTGGGGGTTGTCTATAGGGTTGGGGGTGTCCAGGGGCATGTCCAAGGGGGTGGGTGGGTGTGGGGGCTGTCCAAGGGGGTGGAGGCCTCTCCAGAGGGTTTTAGGGGTTGTTCGGGGGGTGGGGGCTGTCTAGAGGGTTGGGGGTGTCCAAGGCGGTAGGGGGTGGGGGTGGTGTCTAGGAGGGGTGGGGGTGCTTTCTAAAGGGGTGGGGGCTGTCCAGAGTGTTGGGGGGTGTTCAGGGGAGTGTCCAAGGGGGTAGGGGGTGGGAGGTGGTGTCCATATGTATATGGATTCATGGACCCACAATTGATTTCCCCTGAAGCATGTGCATTGGATGAGGAACAAAGAATGATATATATTGCTGAATGACTTCAAAAGAATATAGTCACACAATGTTGGATGATGCCTTTTTGTGAGAGGTATGAAACACATCTCTCTGAAGGAGTTAATTATCTATTAACAAAAAAACCACTAATGTTAAATTTCCTTTTATCATTGATCATTGGATGTTAGGGGTTTTTTGCCCAAGGTAGAAAGAACATTATTTGATATGCTCTATCCATGATGATGTGCGGGAATGTTTTAAGAAGATATTGTAAGTGTAAGTTTCAATTTCTCAATAGTTTTATATATTATAATGATTTTTAAATTTACCCCATTCGTATTATTTTCTAACAGGGCATGAGTCCTCATTCGAAAAAACACAAAGAAAAGGAATGAAAATATCAAATATGTACATGCGAAGGTAAATATCCATTTATAATTTGTACTTTCTGAATTATTAAGTAAAAATAATATATTTAATTTACACTCATTCAAACAGAAATGTCATGAACAACAAGGCATCATCGAATGCAGATATTACATGTTAAGATTCATGTATGAAATAATAACAACTGGGACATTTGTGAATTTTGACATGGTATGATTTCCTCTTAAACATTCTCATAATATTTCAATTTTATTTATTTATTATACACGTTGACTACTATCCTTTTCATTTGTAGCTTTTTGATTACCCTCAACCCTATACTGCTGAAGACATAAAACACTTACAAGTGGAGTGGTCAAATTATTTTCCAGGTTTGATTGAATTTCAGTTTTTTGTAATGTAAAATGTAATTTTGAATATTGTCATTGTAATTGTGTATTTGGTAGTTGTTTAGGTTGGATTTAGTTTTTTTGAAGTTGACATTGTAAGTTTTTAATGTTATATATGTGAATATTGAATTTTTCTCTACTTGTTTTGGTCTACTTTTGATGTTGTTTCTGTTCTAGATTCTAGTCTCGGGGGGAGGGGTTCCAAGGGTGTGGGGGTGTTTCGGGGGTGTCCAGGGGTCTGGGAGGGCTATCCGGTTGTGTGGGGAGTATAAATGAGGGTGGGGGGGGGGGGGGGGTTGTCCCGTGGGGTTTGGGGCTGTCCAAGGGGTCGGGGGGTGTCCAGGGGACTGGGAGGGCTATCCGGTGGTGTGGGGGCGTATAAATGTGGGTGTGGGGGAGGGGGGTTGTCCCGGGGTTTTTGGGGCTATCCAAGGGTTCAGGGGTGTCCAGGGGTGTGGTGGGGACTCCAATGGGGTGGGGGAGGGCTGTCCAGGGTTTGGGGGGTATAGATGAGGGCGGGGCTGTCAAAGGGGTCGGGGGCTGTCCAGGGGCCTAGGAGGGCTGTCCGTTTGTGTGTGTGTGTGTGGGGGGGGGGGGGGTTGTCTCGGGGTGTTTGGGGATATCTAGGGGTAATTGGGGCTGTCAAGGGGTCGAGGGGGTGTCCAGGGGTCTAGCAGGGATGTTCAGTGTTGTGGGGGGGTATAAATAAGGGGGGGAGGGGGGGGGGGGGTTGTCTAGGGGTGTTTGGGGTTGTCCAAGGGGTCGGGGGTGCCCATGGGGCGTGGTGGGGGCTCCAATGGGGTGGGGAAGGGATGGCCAGTGTTTGGGGGGGCTATAGATGAGGGTGGGGCTGTCCAAGGGGTCGGGGGGTGTCCAGGGGTCTGGGAGGGTTGTCCGATGGTGTGGGGGGGGGGGGGTATAAATGAGGGAAGGGGGTTGTCCTGAGGTGTTTGGGGCTGTCGAGGGGAGTTTGGGGCTGTCCATGGGGTCGGGGGGTAGTCCAGGGGTGTGATGGGGGCTCCAATGGAGTGGGGGAGGGCTGGCCAGGGTTTGGGGGGTATAGATGAGGGTGGGGCAGTCCAAGGGGTCGGGGGTGTCCAGGGGTCTGGGAGGGCTGTTCAGTGGTCTGGGGGGTATAAATGAGGGTGGGGGGTTGTCCCTGGGTGTTTGGGGCTGTCCAGGGGAGTATGGGGCTGTCCAAGGGGTTGGGGGTGTCCAGGGGTGTGGTGGGGGCACCAATGGGGTGGGGGAGGGCTGGCCAGGGTTTGGGGGGGTATAGATGAGGGTGGGGATGTCCAAGGGTTCGGGGGGTGTCTAGTGGTATGGGAGGGCTGTCTGGTGGTGTGGGGGGGGGGTATAAATGAGGGTGGGTGGGTGGGTGTCCCGAGGTGTTTGGGGCTATCCATGGGTGTTTGAGACTGTCCAAGGGGTCGCGGGGGTGTCCATGGGTCTGGGAGGGCTGTCCGGTGGTGTGGGGAGCGGGGGGTATAAAAGAGTGTGGGGTGGTTGTCCCAGGGTGTTTGGGGCTATCCAAGGGGTCATGGGGGGGGTGTCCAGGGGTGTGGTGGGGGATCCAATGGGGTGGGGGAGGGCTAGCCAGTGTTTGGGGGGGTATAGATGAGGGCGGGCTGTCCAATGGGTCAGGGGTGTCCAGGGGTCTGGGAGGGATATCTGGTGGTGTGGGGGTATAAATGAGGGTGTTTGGGGTTGTCCCGGGGTGTTTGGGGCTGTCCAGGGGTGTTTGGGGGTGTCCAAGGGGTCGGGGGGTGGGGGGTGTCTAGGGGTCCGGGAGGGCTGTCCGGTGGTGTGGGGTGGTATAAATGAGGGTGGGGGGGGGGGGGGGTTTCCCGGGGTGTTTTGGGATGTCGAGGGATGTTTGGGGCTATCCAAGGGGTCGGGGGGGGGGGGGCAGTCTAGGGTTGTGGTGGGGGTTCTAATGGGGTGGGGGAGGGTTGTCCAGGGTTTGGGGTGGGGGTGGGGGGTATAGATGAGGGTGGGGTTCGTTGGGGGCTTGGGGGAGGGGTGTTTGGGGCTGTTCAAGGGGTTGGGGGTAGTCTAGGGGTGTGGTGGGGGCTCCAATGGGTTGGGGGAGGGCTGGACAGGGTTTGGGGGGGTGGGGGTATAGATGAGGGTGGGGTTCAGTGGGTGCTTGGGGGGTGGGGTTTAGTGGGGGCTTGGGGGAGGGCTGGTTTCTTCTACATTTTTTGGTTTCTGGTTGCTTCTTCATTTTTGGTTTCTGGTTTCTGGTTGCTTCTAGGGGAGAGCAGAGGACTGCATTTATTTTTTTTTAAATTTTTCTTTCACGTCGGTTATTTTATAAGCGACGTGATAAATAACACAGGATGGGTTTATCACGTCGGTTGTTTTTAAAACCGATGTGATAAACACCTGTGGCATGGTTTATCATATCGTTTCTTAAAAAACTGACGTGATAAAAGGCCTGGGAAATGGTTTATGGCATCGGTTCTTTCATAACCAACGTGATAACCGAATTTTCCAGCCCGTTTATCACGTCAGTTATGAAAGAACCGACGACGAAAAACCCCGTCGGGAATCTTTATGATGTCGGTAATATAATAACCGACGGGATAAATTATTTACCCAGGGGTTTATCATGTCGGTTATTGAATAACCGACGGGGTAAACTCCCCCGCACCTGTTTATCACATCGGTTATATCATAACCGATGTGATAAACCATCCCCCCAAGGTTTATCACGTCGGTTCTTATATAACCACTGTGATAAACCCACATCCCCACCCATTTTTCACGTCGGTTATTAATTAACTGGCGTGAGAAACACTGCGATATTAGGTTATTTACGTCGGGTTTTAAATAGCCGACGTAAAAAACGTTATTTATAATGTCGTATGTATTAACTTCCGCTAAAAACCGACATAAAAAATGAAAAATAACCGACGTAAATAACTTTTTCTGCACTAGTGCAAATTTGGTTCTCAGCTTGTCAAGGTTTGAACTACAATGATATTTCCTTTTTCTCGAAATGGACCTCTTTAATGTAGTGTTTACTATTCATTAGATGAAATGTTTTTGGAAAAAATAGATAATTATTGATTGTGGTTTATTTTTGTTTTAAAAAGCATGATTTAGTGAATATTTATTGAATTAATATAATCTTTACTGATATTTTTTCATTCCATGCAACTCTAAAAATTTCTTGTGTTATAGGAAAGATCAATGTTTTTCATTCAATTTAGGTAACACCAGATAATTTGAACTACATGAAACTCTTATATTATCTAGCAGTACACAAAACATTGTTTTTTACTAGTGTTACAAGAAATGATGATTTTCATTGATATCTTGTGTTATAAGAAAATCCTAATTTTACAAAACTAAAATATAATATTAATATTATTGAAAAAATATTGTTATAGTTTTTACCTATCAATTAATAAAAAATGTATTTCTAAAATATTGTTTAAACATGTTAATAAAATGATCCCATTTAGCTAGAAAATAATGTTATAACTATTTAAAAATAAATAAATTCATTTTCTAAGAAAACTATATTTTGGTTTATAAAAACTATTATCTCTCAATAAATTATCAAAAGCAATACTGATGAATTTTTCTAATATATTATATATTCAATAAATAAATTTGTTACATATCCAATATATTTAATAGGTATAAGGTAACAATAAATACAATTTTATGAATAAAAATATATATTCTTCTAAAAACAAATTTCAACACATTTTAAAAGAGAAATAAATTTTAATATAACTTTTAACACAATTATAGTATTTCATTAAAAAAATAAACTTTATTTTTGATGGATAAATATCTAAATTTACATTGGGTTCTTTTTATTTTTTATTTTTATTATATTCATTTTTAATGCATAGTGACATATATTTAATTTTAGTTCAAGAATATAATTTTCATCTAATTATATTATAATGTTAATTTATATTATTGAGTAGTTTTAATTTTTAATTAGATAAATTAGGAAAAAAATAATCCAATTCTATTCATTGGAACAAATTTAACATTGAACATTGATATAAAAACATTGCAAACTTGAGAATATTTTTACATTAAAAACACACATTATCTTACTTTATCTAGGATTACACGTCAATTAATTTCATCCACATATCATCAATAAATTTATAAAAATTTATACCATATTTCAAATCATAATAATTAAAATTTTCAAATATTGTATATATATTTTTAACCAAAAAATAACAGTGAATGTAATAAAAAATAATAATAATTATTAAACTAAAATTTTTCATACAAGGGACTATTCCTTAATCTTAAATATCCAAATAACCTATAAAAATTTAACAAATCATTTTTGTGGCTATATTTTGACCATATAATCCATTTTCAATAAATGTTTCTATTATTGGAGCCACTGGACATGGGAGAAACGTGGGTGGAATTCCATTTCCAAATATTTACTAGAATACCCCCCATCATCCAATAAATAAAAGGAAGCCCCCACCATTTATTATCTAATCTCAATCCCTCTGGATCACCAAAAAATTAGGAAAATAATATCCAAAAACACCATCTTCTTTCTTTAATCCTCTCAGATTTGAAAAAGCCAACCAAGGAAGCCCTTTGATTTAAAACAATTGGAGTTACCCAAAGAAGTGGTAAAATCCTTCCTCTAAGTACTCTATTTTATTTTAATTATACAAAAAATAACATATTATTATTCCATTAATATATAAATACTAAATTATAATAAATATATTTAAATGTATTAATTATATTTTTCAGCCTAAAATTAAACACACATCCATCAAATTGGTAACGAACATAACGTTCTTGTGTACTATGAACTACCTCCTAATGAAATAATGTTGATAGATTTTCATTTACGAGAATAATTGTTGGAAATTATGAAGTAAAATATATTTTTATAATTTATATATGATATTTAGGATGTATTTATAATTCAAGAATTATCACATAATTCATACCTTCCTCATTTACATTTTGTCAAACTATGATAAATTCATGTTTGGATGTTTAGACTACCTCCTCTTCCATGGGTTGTGATCCAATCATTTTATCGATCCGATTCCCCCTTTTCGAGGAGGCGGAGGACCGACACGCCTGACCGTCGGTCTCGTGGGTGGCTAAGCCTCGTTTGACCACCAAATTCGGGTACAATGGTCTTTGTTTCGAAACACCCAATGGTTCCATATCACGTAATATGTGGACATGATTTAAAAAGGCAGGAGTCCACTAGGCGGTTTGGACAGTGGTGCTTTAGAACTCACATTGGTCGAGAGGATGGGAAGTCGGGCTCATCACACCCTTTTGGGGGGAATTATTTCCTGTTTCGGGACTCTCTTATAGATTTAAGATGTATTCATATGTTCGCGAATCTTTGGTTTATACCTAAACATGGTATCCACAGATTTAACCATGGTTGGAAATGGTCAACTGGACGCAGGGACTCAGAATCATTTAGGCCCGAGGTTTACAATCCCTCGTTGGATTAATGACCCTATGGAGTGGGGATTCACTGAGACGGTGCTATAGGTGGTGCGTCGAACTATTATAAAGATAGTCGGATCGGCTGTCTGTTGGGCTTCATCCTTGGGGAGGCTTCTTACGTACCCTACCTAGGATATAGGGATCATAGTCCACGTAGTTCGGATGTGCAGTTTAACGTCATGCTGGACAGGGTGGAACTCGATGTGAAGAAACGAGCGAGTGACGGGCTTGAACCTCAGGGAGGCTTCCTACGTACCCCACCTAGGAGGCAGAAATCAAATTCCACGTAGTTCAGATAGGGTTTCAGAGAACCGACGTGAAAGTGGGCCCAGAGTTAGGGGATGATTGGGCTTGAACCTCAGGGATGCTTCCTACGTACCCTGCCTAAAAGACAGGGATCAAAGTCCACGTAGTTAGGATTGGTGGGGATTACACTCTGAGAAGGCCCATAGGAGGATGTCTTGGTCGATGATTACTCTAAGCACGTGTGAGTCATGCTCGGTGTGAGAAACAAGGGGAATCAAAGACCAGATGATCACAGCACGGAAGGTGGGTCCGTGAGGAATGGAGTGGGGCTTACGCCTGGAGCGGCCCACGACTTTGGGGCTTACTCTAGGAGGGACGCCCAGAGTTTCTTCCTCATGTCTGGCCATGAGGGAATCCCATCCCATTGGTGGGTTGAGGAATATAATGGGGAATAGTGCCTATGCGCAAGTGCACAAGCGGGATAATGCCCAGGGCATTGAAATTAGCCCGAACAAAGGGAGATGAAAAGTGTGAATCACATGCCCGACATTCGGAAAGCAATGAGGGTGGCATGGTGATAAAGGATAACGGTTGACCATATTTGAAACACAACATCCATATCATGTTAGCCTAAAATGGGGACAAACAAATGAGGTTCTGCTGCTGACCGTGTTCGAATCACAGGACCTATATCAATTTGTTGTCCAATGTCTTCGAGGGTATTGGCCTAGGATAGTAGGTGAGCCGATGTGGCATTAAGCCAGGCCGTTAGGGGGTTGCTTCAGACATGAAAGAGAGTGAAGATCTGAATGAAGGACACGCAAAGCGTGGGGTGGAGTGATGGAATGTTTGAATGGATTCCAACGCTCTTGAGGGAACGCCACTGTGATCATGGCATTAGGCATCATATGCATGGAGCATAAGGAATCTCTCGTGGCATCCTATGTATGGAACATATGGTGTGCAACATTTTATAGTCATGTAGAAAGGACTATTTAAATATAGTCTAATGTCATATGTATAGGATGAGGGCCATACAGTTTAACGTCATGTGGTTAGGATGATGGCCATACAGTTTAACGTCATGTGGTTAGGACGACAAGGCAGGAGATACCTAGAAATGGCTTGTGTGGGACTTACGCAAGGGCGGCCCTTTCTGGATGAACCTAGCAAAAGAATCTTGGTAATGTGGTTATTGGAGAGTCATGTGGAATAGCGCGACTCATGGAATTTATAAGAAGGATGTTCGGGCGGCGTAAGAGTGCAATAGAAGATTTTGACATCCCGACCCGAAAATCTCATGGTGCGACTCCACATTTTTCATGGGGGTCAGTGATGGTAGGGAAAGGACCGGCCCGAAGGGCCGGGACCGTAGCCCGGCATTGACGCCGAGTGGGGGTGCGGGGGCACAGGCCCCGCGGTATGGACCAGAGAGTTCAGGGGGTTTTTCGCATGGGGCTAGCTGCGAAGTTGCTGGCCGTGAGGAGCCGGTCACGAGGAGCTGGCCACGAGGATCCGGCCACGAGGGACTAGCCACGAAGGAAGTGGGATGTCTGCGATGGAGCCGGCCGTGAGGGACTGGTCACGAAGAAGGTGTCCGTGAGGAATGCTGTCTGCAAGGGATGATGTCCGTGAAGGATGTTGTTCGTGGATGAGATGATGTCCACGAAAGATGTTGTCCGGGGATGAGAAGGTCGTGAAGGACCTGCGGCATGAGGTTCATGGTTTGGTTGTCCGCGAAGGGTGCATTCGTGGAGGAGCTAGCCACGAGGGAAATATCCGCGAGGGAGCAGGCCGCGAAGGTGGCTGTCTGCGAAGGAGCTGTCCGCGAGGGAGCCTGTCCATGAGGAACTGGCCGCGATGGAGCTGTCCGCGAAGGAATGTACATGGAGGAGAGATCCGTGAAGGAGTTGTCCGCGAGGGAGCCGGCCGCGAGGGCACCGCCTCCATTTGGCGAACAAAACTAGTCTGCGGAGGAATCTGCTGCTAAGGGCTAGCCGCGAAGGAGCCGGCTGCATTTGGCTTGCGGTTCCGTTTCTCCTCTCTACGGAAGAGCACATCTACGGATGATATGGGTTCTGCAGATGGTCACGGACCGTTGGGAGAAATTTTTCTATCATCTCCCTATGAGTTTTCACCCGTCCTTCTGGTTTTTTTGTTCCCCTGAGTGATTATTTGTAGAGTCACGAGAGAGGCTGTGTCGATGGGACCATGTCACTTTCTGCAGAATCCCATGAAGAAATTTCCACATTAGGATGACTTGGTCAACTAAGGATTTTAGGAACCGAGATCCTCAATATTTATTTGTTGCTGGGCACCACTCCGCCTCTATTCTGCGAACGACAATAGTCTGCGGAGGTGGCTGCTCGCGGTGGTGGACTGCCCTGGCACCCTTCCTACTTCGCGCCTACTGAGGGACTCCGCCACTATTTCGCAGACGAAGCTGGTCCGTGGAATTGCGGGAGGGCGTTCTGCCGAACCGGCCGCATGCTATTGCTGGGAGCCGGTGCGTGCACCGGTTCGGTCCTTTTCCGAGTCTTTTGGTAATTGGGTTTCCTTCTTGCAGAATTTTCAGGACCCTACCATCATACATTACACAGAATGTGTTAAGGATTAATTTATTAATATTACATAACATATATTAAATATAAATTATACCTGAATTATTTTTATATATGGAAATATATTTTATTTAAATTCCTTCATTGAATATGATAGTAAATTGGAAACAACGTTCATACATGTGTGCGACCAACTATCTCCATGAATGTTGTATTTCTTTTAATAATTCTATATATTATAGATTTATATAAATAATTATATTATAAATATTTATTACATTTATATATTGGTTTAAATTCTTGATATCACCATATAATTATGTGGAAAAAACATATTACAAAGTAAAATAGATGAGAAAAAGAATGTGATTATTACTCAAAACATAATATTAACATTTAGTTGTCAGTAAACGGTTAATATAAAGTATTAGTAAAATAATATATATTATTATATATAGGAACATGGTTATGTGGTATATATTTAAGAATCTTGTATTTTGTATACATGAGTCATGAGAGTTTGAGATGAAATTCAATAATTAATGTAAGGGTTTGCATGCCTTGCTATTATTTATTCAGATACAAAAGTCGTGTCCACCCCCTATTTCATATATTTGGTGTGTTTACACACCATGTATGTATTCTAAGATTATTATACTTGAATTTTTTTGTATTTAAATATACTTTTTTTATATCTATTTAATGTGTTTTACATATTTAAATTTACTAAATCATTAAATTAATTTTGTATCAGTTTTGTTCGATTGAGACACACGACATATTATACATGAGTAATATTCATTGAGGTGTATATAATTAAATTTCAATTATTATATAATAAAACATATACATTTAATTATATATTGAGCACATTTTACTTCAAATTTCATAAATGGGGAGTATAAATAAATTTTACTTAGTGGTAAGGGATTATTGGAATAATCTCACCATTTATTGAGAATGTTTTTTATTATATTTCCATTAATAAAATATAATGTTCCATATATGATTAACTCTTATGAAATTAATATTTGTATATTTATTCATGATATAATCATGTAATGGTACCAATTTTCCACTCTTTAGTACATTATATGATTAATAAATTGTTTTTAACAAATTATGACATTACCACTCTCTTTGGTCTGAAATTTATATTCATTAAGGACCATGTTTTTTAAAAAGGTTTTTAAAAATTATTTATATGATTTCAGTGTATATTCAATGGAAATGTTTTTAACAATGTTTTTAACAATTCTTTATATGTTAAAAAATAATTTTAAAATAAATATATTTCAAAACAATTTCATGATTATTTTATAAGGATTGAATGAAAATTAATTTAAATTTATTTTTAAATATTATTTTATAGGATTTATATAAAAAAAATCAAAATAATTTAGGGCTACTTTCATATATTTCGATTATTTTTTTATATTATTTATCCAATTCTTTTTTATTTTCACGGGAAAAGGTTTCAAAAAGATTGTAAACTAGTTTTCATTCTTTTTATATTTTTTTATTGGAAAATATTATCAATATGTTTTATAGATTCCAATATAATTTTTACTATTTATATTCAATGAAAATGGTTTTCAATATTTTTTTCAATATTAAGAATCATTTTTCAATGAAGATAATATATTTTACTCATGAATTTTTTTAAATTGTTATTTCACAATTATTTTCCATCTAAATTTATATTGGTTGATGTTCCTTAAGCCTTTCTAGGAAAATAACCCAATGGTTACATTCACATCCTTTCTCACAGTGGATTATTTAATTATTTCATGTTTATTATTATAACCACATCTCTTTCAAAAGTTCTATGTTTATGAAACCCATTTGACTATCATTGGATTGATGGTGAATAAAACCACATATTTTATGGGGCTACACTTTGAGTAAATTATTTTGTAACATTTCCCTTTTTCAGTGGTTGTGATATGATTACATGTTTACGATACCCACTTAATTTCATGGTTTATTTTATGATGAATGTTTATGATCTGGTTTTACACATATATTGGTTTTCGATATGATCTCGGTGAGGCATGTATTTCCATCCAATGCATTGGGTAAGTATTTATATCTTATGAGATGGAGATGGAATTCAATTCGACAATCATGTTCCAATATTGGAAGAAGGGGGGACCCAATCCACTATCAGGAGATGGGGAAACTCGGTCTACATTGGGTAGATGTGAAACCCTAATCCAATTTGATAATATGGGGATAAATGTTCCATTATGGGTAGAGGGGAAATTTTGATCCATAATGGGAAGATGGGGAAAATATTAAATTACAAGGAAAGAACACTGACTGGGGAGAGTGGTGTGTCACATCCAGCAGGTGCAATGCCCATGAAGATCTCTAATTTGTTCTAGAAATATTTATATGTTTTTAGGGAATGATATTACAAGTTTATTTGTATACAAAAATTAAATTTCATATAACTATGTTAGGCATTATTAGCTAATGAGTTTTTATCCCTTATGATTCATGTTTTATCAATTTCTAATCTTTATGACATGATTCATTTTACGATATTTGATATACATGTTATGATCTTCTAATTTTATGATCATGTTATCCTAGTCATATGCTTAAGTATATGATTACATATATCCCATTTTTAATCATACTGAGAACATGAGCTAACTAATAGTATTATTTATTTTTAGAAGTAATGATGAAATATTTCATATATGATATTTATTAGTGGGGAACTAGTCTTTGGAGAATATATTGGTTTATATGGAAATCTCACCCACAAACTAGTGATTATGTTTCAAAGATTACAATAAGACTAATCTAATATCACTTTTGTGAATTTATTTTTCTAATTAATTATGTTATTTGATAAATTGATGTAATGTCTATGTTCATAAAGTATTATTTGTTATATTTTGTATTTGAGTAAAGTATTTTTCACCCTTTGGAATCATGGATGAGAAATATTTAGTGTAATCTATACAGATAAATCTAATGATATATAAATTGATTTTTGTAAGAAAAAGTCCATGGATAAATATGTGTGTATGAAAATGTATTATAATTTTGGTAGTGGATATAGTTAGTGGTTTCCTAGAAATACCTCTCATTCTAGATTCTAAATGTAGATCAGGTTATATCATAGATGTACCTTGGATAAACAACTCTATGAAGGTGCATCATGAGTGACTCAAGCAGAACCTGGTACATGATAACAGTCCTTATAATGAACTTTCTTTGAAGCACCCATGTGATGTTATTTGGGAACTCATAATCCCATTATATACCATAATGATGGTATAGAATAGAAGATGTTTGATAATTACCATTGAAAAAATGATATTTTAATATATTAAATAAGTATGTATCATGCTTTAGACATCATATAGGTATTATTTTAATGATTATATGTAATGACCCAGGAATCTTTAAGGAATATTTTTTTCATAAATACATTTGAATTTTATGAGTCTGTAGTTTCTGATGGCGTCTAATTTCGAGGCCCGCTGTGCCCGGAATCAATTTCTGAACTTTTGTTCAGGTACTTTTAGTGAAAGTATGTGCAGGTTTTTCTATCTTTCGAAACAGAGCTCAGAATTGTAAACTGAGGGCACTGATGAACTCACGGTGTCAGTATTCACTTGAGGAGACCGTTGGCTCGGTTGCAGTCGATTCGGGGAGAAAATTGGTTTTCAGCAGTTTTTTGAGATAAAAATAAAATAAACATATTATTTTATTTTTAAATAAATTTTGGTTTTCGAAACTCGGTTAGTGTGGGGACCACTCAATACTTGAAACTCCTCATTTAGTTAGGAGTATTAAATGTGTGGTCACACAAGAGGTGTAACCTACCATTTAATGATATTTAATTATGTTAAACACTTAACTCAACTTATTGTGTTTTTTTGTTGGAGTTATGTTGAAAAAAAGAGATTTGTTGGAAAGGGGAGTGATGGGTGAAAGGCTTGTTGACGAAGAACGGTTCTCCAATGACGGGCCTTCCAAGATCATTGATGAAGAAAAATCTTCGAACAGAGATAGGATTCCAACGATTCTATGATGCTCAAGCTCGGATATGAAGTGTGTGGCAGACGTAATGATCGAATTCAACTCCACCCTTTTTCTGTGACGTCGTTAAAAAACAACGAATTGAGCCAGGGGGTGATATTGTTTGATTTAAATCTTCGTACCTCATCGTTTAATGTGGTTCGTGTTGGCCAATTGTTATTAACATATGCGGAGGGTGAGGGCCGAAAAAGCATGGCCTAATTTCCCTCCGATGTTTCTTGATTGATTAACAACGACGGTGGTGCATCAGCATCACCGGTAGAGAGAACCACGGATGAAATCGACAGCGCATTTGCCATCGGGTCACTGGAGTTGTGCGAAGAATGGGACCACAACCACCACGGGCCGCAACAATAACGAAGGGGCACGGTTCCATTACACCGTACAAAATGAATATGGCCTCGGTGGTCAGATGAAAGCACGGCGCCGTCGTGCTACAGGGTAGAGGGGCCGCGGCAAAGAGGGACGTGGCAGTTGGAGAAAGCGCGGCGCCGTCGCGCCGCGCCTGTGGGGAAGTCGCGGCTGGGCTGATGTGGAGAGGTAGGAGGGCGGCTGGTTGAGTCGGCCGCTGGTGAGGGTGCACTAGGGAGAAACCCAATGGATTATGTAGAGAGAAACTGGCATTTTCTGATTCTGTAACTGGAGGCGAGGTGCGCAAAACTACCCCATGATTGATTAGGGTGGGCACCACAGGGCACCGCCGCCGCCTGGTCATGCTGACCAGGTGAGCTTCACCACCCCAGCCACATGGCTGGGCCACCGCATCACGCAGACTGGGCCACCACGTCACATGGACCGGGCCTCCGCGGCAAGTGGGCCGGGCCGCTGCGCCACTGGGGTCGGGCTGCAGCATCACCCTAGCCGGGCCACCGCGTCGCGCGGGTCGGTTCGCCGCACCACGCTGGCTGGGCCGCTGCATCACACGAGCCAGGCTTCCACCCTAGGCTAGGCTGGCATTCTAGGATAGGCTGCTCCCTACCGTGCCACACCCGGATCCGGGTCGGGTCGATCCGGTTCGGTCCAACCCCGAGCGGGTTGGGCCGCGTCAGACCATGCCCAGACCCCCCCCCCCCCTTCTTCGGACAATTTTCGGTTATTCATCCATATCATGAGCTACATACCACTGATCAATGAACTGTCAGTTGCATAATATTCCTTGGATTCAGACGTTCGATTAGAAATATTACACTCAAGGTTTTGGCAATATTTGTGTATGTCCGGGTTGGTTCGAACCCGAAACCAACCGGGCTCTCGGAGTGGATAAAATAATAACTTATGGACCAGACATCCCATTGACGTGCCGTCAGCTATGTTGGTTTACATTTGACAAGATTTTCCTTTTGGTATAATTCATATGGGATTTGGATGATATTGGAGTATGGATGGGTTGGATTGTACCCGAAATCCAACCGGGCCCGTAGAACGGAAAAGCCAATAACTCTAAGACCGGGCGTCCGATTGATGCGTCGTTTGACGTCTTGGGTTTCATTTGATGTGATGGCACATCTAGATACATAAAATCTAATCTTAGAGATATTTGACGTATATAAACCCCTTGGCTTGAGGAGAGGACCCTACAGTAATCGAGCGTGTTGTGTGTGGGAATCCTAGAGCTGGCTATGTCCGCGATGACAACCGTACTAGAATACTCCGTCGGTTTGGTAGTGATGACAACTGTACTGGAATCCTTTGGGAGTTCGGAAGTGACGAAAACTGTACTGGAATCCTCCATGGGTTCGGAAATGATGATTACTCTACTGGAATCCTCCGCAGGTTCGGCAGCGAGGACAACTGTACTGGAATCCTCTGTGGGTTCGGCAGCGACGACAATTGTACTAGAATGCTCTGTGGGTTCCACAGCGAGGAAAACTGTTCTAGAATCATCCATGGGTTCGGCAGCGACAACAACTGTACTTGAATCGTCTGTGGGTTCGGTAGCAATGATAACTATACTGGAATCCTCCGTGGGTTCAGCAACAATGCCAAATGTACTGGAATCCTCTGTGGGTTCAGCCGCGACGATAAATCAGTGACTACATCTCATTATCTCTATCACTATACGAAAGATGTGTACCTGTGTGAGATGAGTCGTGAATTTCTATCATTATTATTGATGTGATTGACTTTCTTCTTGTGTGGACTGGGTTGTGCTTGGGCTCAAGAGTTGGAGCAGAACTGAGATTGATAACTTTGGGGTATGTATTGGCATATACCTAAGTAGGGTTCGTTGTTATTTCGTGGTTGTATATTTCTTTTTTGGCTTATACTTCGTGGATTTTGGGAGTCCTTCAGGGGTCGTGGGGTCCCTACTGAGTATCGTATAATCTCCCTTGCATGGGGTATGCCCACACTATATTGTGTTGGATACAGACGACAGACATCACTGATCGTGGAAGAGACTTGTCGAGCTGGACGGTACCCAGAGGTGGACCACTTGGTGAGACGTACATGGAGCGAACAGATGGACCTAGGGTGCTGAAGAGGCCATATGTACCCACCCATCAGTTGGGAATTCTGAAGGATGACTCAGTGGTTTCTGTTTTACATTACTATAGTTGTACTAGATTTTCAGTTGTACTGTACTTTCTGTTGGGCTTTTATTTCCATCCCCTTTTATTTTCAACATTTACTTTTGTATACACTATTTCTTAGTGCTTACTTCATTTGCATTATTTGTTGTGTATAACACTTTAAGAAATGCAATTCTATCCCTTTTTAACAGGATTTACGCCTTTGGTGCTAGTCACCAGCCCCTGGCCTATGGAAGGTGGGCTTGGGGTAGTCACGACACAGGCCCCGAGGACAGGTCATGAAATTATATGGTTTTATTATATTATTAGTGGAACTCCCACTATTAAATATAATTTCATTTATTTGTAGTAAATAGATGGAATTAGATTAATGTAGAATTGAAGAGAAAATATCTTGTGGAGAAGACAAATGGGATGAACACTGGAGTGATGGATGTTGTGATAATTATTAATAATGTTTTATAGAACATGATTATCAATGTATACCATAAAAAAATCTGAGACTCACACAGAATAAAAGGAAGGAGTTTACTAAGATTTTGGGTAATTGAGACTATAAAGGAAATATGATTTAGTTTTCTTGATGTCAAGAATGTTGAAATAATCACCTATGTTAATGTCCTACTAGAACGAGAAGGTGTTTCGACTATAGAAAAGAAGGACCCAAAGAATGAAACTGTGAAGGAAAGAAGAAGAGTTCAGTTAACTAAATGGATGGAAATATTTTCCTCCCTAATAATTTAATTAAAGATAAATTCGTTTATTTTGATTTAATGGTGACTATGAAAATCAATTACCTTAGTGGATTTCTCTCATAGAGAAGAAAAAAGCGGTGAGAGTAATTTTTATATTTTCACTGATTATGAGACTAGATATGAAATGTTAATGGAAGGTGGTATTATATAGTAAAATGAATTTTCATTATTATTCATTTAATACGTAGTGTAATTTTAAATGTTATTATGTATTTTCATTCACAAATTATGGTTTGTGGGCAATGAAAAATATAATAATTTTTTATTTTTTCCTTTCTCATTGAGGATTTTCAAGAATACATTAAATAGTTCTGATGGAATCAATATCTGATTTGATGGAAATGTTATGTCTTTGGGAATCAAATTATTAATGTAATCACAAACCTTAATATCTTCCAAATGTTATAATAATGATTTTTTGATAAAATAAATGTTGTATATTATCAAATGAATGTGATTGTATAGATTAACATTGAACTCCTAAAAGATTTTTGGACAATAATGTTTGTGATATCATGGATGTAATAGAAGACCTTTTTTATTTAATGAATATATATAATAAAATATTGAATAATAAATACCTAATGTTATCATTAAGAAATTATGGTTATTCAGGTTATTACTATGGTTTTATGGAATACATGATAAAAGTATTCACATGTGTGGAATGTGAAAACCAAGAGTTAAATATTTTTATGATGGGTCAATGTTAGGATGATTTATTATCTATCATTCTAAATTTTTATATATTCATCATATTTAAGGGTTATAATTTTACCATTTATGGAATGTTTTATGTTATAATTCTGATGTGGTTTTAGAGAATAAAGTATTCTCTCACCATATGTGTATATATGCATATTGGATAACTTGTGATAACCTTTTTGTTATGATAGGTGGAATCAAACATCATTCTATTTCTAGATCTCATGACATTATTTAGCTTCATGATTGAAAAATTCTCCTTAATTTCATAAAATAATAGATAATATAGAAATTGATAGGGTATAAAAATGGCTGATATTGTCAAAAAATATTTCAAGTATATCATTTCATTAAAAATATACAACAGTAGAAAAATGACCCAAAAATAAAAATATTTCTTTATACAATATTTTTTTTAAAATCGAGGGGATTTTAAATCATAAAAAATTAATGAATTTGAGGAAAAAAATATACAGTTATTATTCAAAATTTTTTATTGATCTCCTTGATAAATTCTTATATGTATTTATGCTTTTTATCCAAGCACATATTATTAGTTTCCACCAATGTTCTTCTATGTGGGAAAATAGTAAGGTGTTACTCTGAGTATCCATTATATTTAAAAAATTTCATTTTATAAGTGTGTCTAGGTATTCATTTTTATGATTTGGGTTTCTGTACATGGAAATTACATGTATTAATCCTTTAATAACCCAAATTAAATTTGAGGGGAAAATCATTTTATGGGGGGTGGAATGTAACACCCTATGTTAAATTTTTTTTTTTCAAATTAAAATAAATTTTTTTGATATTATTCATTTCATCAAACACAAAATATATCTTTTTTATATAAAATAACAATATTTTTCTTGTTTTTCACGTGACACCGTGTTAATAGTTAACTATAAGAAACACAAATATTAGCTTGCGAAACAGACAGCCCATTGGTTGGATTTTGTGACACAGAATGCTGATTTTCATTGATAACCATTATTACATGCAAGAAACTGTGTTACAAAAATATTACATACTATTAAAATTATTTTGAAAATATTATTAGAGTTTTTACTTAGCCATTAGGATTAATTTTATGAATAATATATTATTTAAACATGTGAATAAAATGAACCCTTTTAAATAGAAATTAAAGTTAGAGATTTTAAAAATGAAATACATTTTCTAAGAAATCTACATTTCAAGGATTTTTTTTTATCAAATTAATAGAAAAAATCTAAAAT
Source organism: Viscum album (assembly GCA_963277665.1). NCBI lineage: Eukaryota > Viridiplantae > Streptophyta > Magnoliopsida > Santalales > Viscaceae > Viscum > Viscum album. The sequence goes on along the minus strand of OY728127.1, from coordinate 1,222,488,102 downwards.
TGATGAATTTATTTAATAAATATTTTTTTAAAATAGCATTTTTTTTACTCATAAAAAATATTTTGTAGGCATAAGATAAAATAATTCCATGTTTTTTAATAAAAATAAGTATTCTTCAATAAAGTAATTTTACCGCCCTTTAATGGAGACGCCATATTAATTTATATTCTTTAATATATTAAAAATATTATTTGAAAAAATAATATTAATTTTTTAATTAATAATATCACATTTTCATTTCGGTGATTAATTTTGTAATATTTGAGAAGTTTTATTTTTGATTAATAGTGAAGATTAATGAATTTAAATTCAAAATTACATTTTCATCCTATTAATATATAAGGATAAATTATATTTTTGATTGATTTTAAATTATAATGAGATAAATTATACAAAAAATAATCCAATTTATGTCATTTGAATAAATTTTACACTGAAATTGTATATAAAAACATAGACAACTATATAATGTTTGTACATTACAAAACTACATTGTCATCCCATTTGGGGGAATAAATTTAAAATAATTTTTTCGAGATCAATGATTTGAAATTGGAAAATTTGATTCAATATTATTAATCTTCATAATATATATCATCTAATGAGTTTGACATTGTTTTTTTATCAAAAATATTAACGATTTTAATTAAAATAAATTTCACCAATTAATGTAAAATTATGTTTTACCATGGATTAAACCACAATATTAGCGTCCAAAATGACCAATAAAGTTATCCAAAATCCATTTTATGGAAATATTTATAACCTACCCTCCATTAAGTTTTATTTTTTTAGTATTTTCCCCGCATTATTTCATAAAAAAATGTACGAAATTCCTTTTCTAGAAAATTCTAGAATGCCACTCCTCCAGCACTATAAAAAAGAAGATGACCCTCTAACTTATTATCAACTCTCAAGCCCTTTCTGTCACCCAAAATCATCATAATGAATCTCAAAAAATACCTAATATATTCTTACATTCCAACCATTTTGAATAAATCCTTCTAATAAAACCCATTGGCTAAAACCTAATTCAGTTACCCAAATAATAGGTATCAACCTTTATTAGGCGCTTTTATTTTATTTTAATTCTCCACAATAAAATATTTTTGACACATTATTGTATAATAACCAAAATATCATCAATATAATGATATATTGTTATTATAATTCTTTTAATTAACATTACACACACATTCATCCAATTAGAAACAAACTTTCTATTATTTCTTCTGTGATCTACCATATCACAAAACAATGTTGTTTGTTTTTACATTACCACATATCATGGTTGGGAATTATATTAGAAAAGAATTGTTTCTAAGATATATGCGGTAGTTAAGATTCCATTATTATTATATAATTATTATATAAAACATACCTTCATTCATTACATTTTGATTAAATACAATATCTTTATATGGAAGTGTGGATAACTTCTTCCTAAAAGGAATGTGATTCATTCACATAATGCCTCGAATGTATTAAGGATGGATTTTGTAAATTTATATGAAATATATAACATAATAATTCTACCTAAATGATATTATATATATATACATATACTTCATTTTATTTATTTCCTTCAATATGACAATAAAATGGAAAAATCATTCATGAACACTTATGACCTACAATATCTATTAACATAATATTTCATTTAATAATTGTATCATTTATAGAATAATATAATTATTTATATACTATATATATATCATTTTTATATCATTTTTTAAATTTTATGGATCATGATATATCTTTGAGGACCAAAAATATAACAAATCAAAGCACAAGAGAAGAACAAATCTATTATTACATGAAACATAACATTAACATTGAGATTTAACCAAACATTAAAAATAAAATCATATTCAAATAATTTATGGTATTATATATATGAATATGTTTTGTGGATGATTTATAATATTTTTATATTTATAAAACTTTATTTTTTAATGAGTATTAAGAGAGTCAATAATTAAGGTAATGGTTTTCTTGCCTCACATTTATTTTCCATGAGACACAAGACATCTTGATGACCTATTTCTTATATGTGGTTTTTTTACTAAACATATATATATTCTATGATTCATATTAATAAATTAAAGGTTATATAAATATCAATTTTAATAAATTTTATTCTTTTGTTTTATGTTTCCAATATTTTTTCTAAATCAGTTGATAAATTTTGTTTCAATTTTCCTTCTTCAATACACTATCATTATAATGTACCAATATTATTTTAGGAAGTTTATATATGTATATTTTACAAGTAATATAATGAAAATAATTATTTTCATGATATTGTAATCATTATGTAATATCATTTATTTACATGGGGAGTATAATTCCAAGCTTCAATGTGGTAACAGTTTATTGAAATAATCTCATCGTTTATCATGATTGATCATAATTATGATTACATTGATGAAATAAAATATCCAACACTCAATAACACTAATGAATTTTATTCTCATATGTTTATTAAAGGTAAATTCGTATATTGGTATTGTATTTTCACTCTTTAGTACATATGATTATTAATAAAGTGCTTATACGGAAGTCCAATTTTACCACTATCTTTTGCTTAAATCTATATAATTTCAAAACCATGTTTTCTAAAAATATTTTTGAGGATTATTATTATGTTATCATGGACTTTTCAATTAAAAATTTTATAAATTTTTTCTTGAATTATATAGATATTTTAATAGTATTTTAAATGAATTATTTTTAAAAACATTTTTAAGATTACTTTATAGGTTTTTTTGGAAAATGGTTTTCAAAACGTTTTCCTGACGTCTTTATTAGTTTTTAAAGATAACATTTTTAAAAAAGTTTTTTGAGATTACATTATAGGTTTTAAAATTTATTCTCAATGAAATGCTTTTAAAAATGTTTTCAATATTTTATTTTATGTTTTCTATGTATTTTCAAAGAATGAGTTTCTGAATATTCTTTTATAATATATCATGGAAAATAGTTTTCAATATATTTTCATGATTATTTTATTGGATTTCAGTGAAAATTGTTTATGGAAGATTTTTCAAACAAATTTTAAATATTTTCAAGGATATTAATTTTCAAAATATTTTCATGATTCTATAATAAGATTTCAATGAAAATAGTTTTCAAAATAATTTCCAGTATCCATTATTAATTGTCACGACCAATCCCATTGGGGCCCATGTCGCGACTCCAAAATCCCACCTCCAATTGGCTAGGGGTTGGTGACTAGCACTAAGTTGGTGTATCACTAACATGGGAGGCATTTCATAAGTAGTTGTACACATGCACACATCTCCAAACCAAAAAAAATCTCAAATGTTAAAATGCACTAAGGAACAAAGTGAATGCATACAACTAAAACCTACAAATAAAGTATAATGTAATGTAAAGTGTTGACCATAAACTGGGATTGAATACAGGACAACTAGAAAACAAGAGTCTTCAAACTACAATGTCAATCCACTATGAAAATTGAGGTATTGTGACTTATACTTGTAGCCATAGGAACCCCTCACCTACTAGGGAACTCATAAAGCTCGGTCCAGCCCTAGTCAGCCCTGGACTCCGTTAGGACACTCATTTTCATAGGATATGACATGTATAGACAAAGCATGTACTGGGGTGAGTATAAAAATAAATAGTATAGGGCATCAAAAAAAACAAAGCAATATGCCAAGTAAAGGTAAAATCTCCTCTACAAAGTATATGTCCTCTGAACACATAATAAGGGTAACACAATCCTTATATACTCAAATCCAAGATTGGTAGTCTAGATACAAGTCACACAACCGCATACCCCCAATAGGGATTCAGTTCGAAGGTTCTACAAAGCACTCGTAAGGGAGAACTCAATCCATTATTCTGATGGATCAGATGATGTTAGTTTGAGAAGTACGGTTTAAATGAAGATGCCATGATATATAGATACACTCATTCTTGGGAAACACACTCCTGAGTGGGAATATATCATGATACACATATGAGGATCAATTCCAGGGCCTTAGAGAATACTGCAACTCATCTAGATTCACTTGCTATGTAAAGGATCTCTGTTCTATAGGATTAGTCACGTAGATAGCTAAGTCCATCTTGGGAAAATAATGGAAAATAGATCTTTATTTGGTACTCTCATTAGGATACATAACTCAATCTTAGAATGTCATTTTGAAGAGATCATACTCTTATGGATGGAAATGATACCTGGCCTTCAAGGGAATAAGATACGGTAGCACTAACAGAAATGAAACATGTCCATGTAATTGTGGACAAGTAGATCATTCCTTGTTTATAAGATCTACAAAACATGTAGAAGGGGTAACACACAATGTCTCATGACTCTGGATACTGCTCATGGGCAACAGCCCGAGTTAGAGGGATCATGCCATGTAGAAAGGTAAGTACATGCCGTGTATGGTGGACCACACGCCATGTCCGAGTAACTGGGGCTAGCTCTATGTGAATGGCCATGTTCCCATTCAAGTCCCCAAACTGTGTATGTCATCCACTATAACTATTATATGGGGTAAGCTGTGCAGCTATACGGATCTTGTCGTGAGGTGGAGTACACTGCCGTGTACTCCCTCCCTTTGACGGTATATCGTCTGAGACACATGACGAGTCCTATGTAAGGATCCACATGTTCTGTTTTATGGATAACACACCATGTCATTTATTCCAACATTGCAGAACCCTATCCACCACTTAGCTGACCCACACAACGAGTACTTCAGGATACACGTCATGTTCTTCAGAAATTTCCAGAAACATATTTCTTCCCTGGTTCCCCTCCCGTGATGCTCTATTCATCGATATGGCTATCTGATCTCCATGAAAATCAAGGGTATAGGCCACCTTGACATCATGAAGCTGATTCCATTTGTTTTGGGCCTCTGATAGGCACCGAAAACATGCTCTGATTCACCCATATGAAGAATAATTGATGATTGAGAACTCCCAAAGAATACCAATTCATTTGGAACTATTGTCATCCCACCCCTATTATGTATTCAAAAAATCTAGATATCTATTTTGGAAACATTGAACAATTAAACTGTCAAAAAAAGATTCCTCATTCATATCCCCATAACGATCACGAAGAATAAAGGGTAGAGGGTGGAAGAAAACAAAACAACAAGGGATAAAAGAAATTCTATCATCATTATTCACAACATTAATCTGATCCAGTTAGAAGGATTAAATGAGATAAATTAAAAACATTGGAACACGAAAAAAGAATCCATAGGAAAAATTTGATAATGAATATCCCCTCCCACAAGAACGATGATTCTTGGGTCAACCAGTTCATGGGTAGATTCATGTTCGTCATTTAATTTAAAAAATAGGGAAGAAACAATCTAAAATATAACCCTACCTCATCGGGGTATTGATAGTTGATGAAGGGATCACATTACCTTCATCACTGAGATCCTTCAACTTCGTTGGGCAATAGTTCACACATTTTATTTGTCATCGTTCATTGTAACGATTTCTCCCCAAATCTCCAAGAATTATCTAGAGTTTCTCTCAATCTTCATCCAGTGACCAACATTTGATTAACAAATTAAAATGTGGTAATTCATTTTATCGTTATGCCACGCTGAGTCACTGCCATTATGCTGCAACATTAGTGAGTCTGTGTTGTTTTTTCATAGATTTTATGCTATTTTATATATTTTGGAAATAGAAACCTTGTTGTTGAGCTACATAAAACATTTCCAAATAATATAAAACAATTTTTTTAATTTAATTTAATTTATTTTACTATATTTAAATCGTCTAAAAATTAACGTTTCCCTAGACCCAAAGTAGTCGGGGTTTGGCCCGTTCATAGGTATGGTCATCGTCCCAGATGCATCAGTGCCCTCATATTTTTAATCCATGCATATGTTTGGAAACTACCAGAGCCACACACAGATGACAACTCACGTACCTTAAAAAAAGTTCGAACCACCATTATGGAATCACTAGCCATCAAAATAAAATTCCATCTCTACACATGGTCTCGAAATATTTTCATATATTATTTAAAAAATAATAATAGATGAAAAATTCAATAAATTAAATTATCTCCACTATGGGGCTTGGTGTCCCCAAAAAGAAAAAACAGTGGTAACTAAAAAAGGTGTGGGTACTAGGAATGGAATTGAGCCTCCCTCTCCCACGAGATATCCTGAAGGCTCCCATGCTACCACCGAATACATACCAAGGGAATCATTCACCTACAAAGGATCTGATCTTACTGATCCTCGATCTCCACCAGGGACTTAGAAAAATTTGCTCCAACCTCAATGTCCACCTTACCCCATTCGATGATGTCTAATGTGTCATGCATGAACCTCCTAAACTATGACACGTGGAAGACATCATGTACCCAGTGCAACTTTGGGGGTATAGATAAGAAGTACACCATCTCACCAACAATTTGAAGTATCTGGAAATGTCTGATGAACCTCGAAGATAGTTTTCCTCCCTGGCCAAATCTATGTAACCCTCGTCAAAGTCAGACCTAACGGAAGAGATGGTCTCCCTCCTAAAACTGTAGAGGCCGCCATCATCTGTCTGCATAAGAATTAAACTATATTTGTGTAGTATCCATCTGCTCATGGAAGATATGAACCTTCTACATGTTTTCTCACACCAACTCTTGACCCAAAAGTTTTGAATCTCTAGGATCGGTCCAGCAGAGAGGTGACAGGCAGGGTCTCCCCTAAAAATCCTCATACAGTGCCATACCGATGGTGGAGTAGTGGCTGTTTTTGTACGCAAAATCTACCAGTGGTAGATGCTCCTTCTATCTATGACCAAATCCAAGATACATGCTCGCAACATATTCTACAGAACCTATATTTTTCTCTCTGTTTGACCATCCATGAGGGGATTGAACACCGTGCTCAAGAATAGCTATGTCCCAAATGCATCATAATGTCCATTCCACAAGCCATATGCCAAAAAACAATCACAATCTGAGTCAATCATCAATGGGACCCCATGATGTCGAACTATATCCTACGCATAGAGGTGTACCAAGCTCAATATGGAACTCTACTCCTGGATTGCTAGGAAGTTGGCCGACTTGGTGAGTCAGTCAACAATCACCCAGGTAGAATCAGGACCCATGGATGTTCGTGGTAAGCCCATCCCAAATTCCATAGATATCCCATCCCACTTCCACTCAAGTACATCCATGGGGTGAGCTAACACTACTGTATCTGGGTGCTCAACTTTCACCAACGGGCATGTAAGGCACCGATAAACGAACTCTCCTACTACCTTATTCATACCTACCCACCAGAACTGACACCAGATGTCCTTGTACATTTTCCCCACAATAGGATGTACATCCAAGGGGGATGTGTCAAAATCCCTTATAACCTCCTCCTTTAACTCCACTGCCATGACCGTGCATTCTTTGAAAAGAAAAACATACTCCCCACCCTATGAATATCAATCAAAAGCATGTTATGTGGATTATTAAGCACGTAAAGCCTCAAAATAGATATCCCCAAGTTGTTCCCCCTAACTCTTTGTATGATTAGAAGGGTTACTACCATCAACTAAATGTAATATGAATCCTCTCTGTCTAATAAGGATAACTATAACAAGGCCAACTTCTCTACCCCCTCACGGAAAAGTTGTGAGCCCGATATTCTGCTAAGAGCATCAGCCCATTGTTCCCCTTCCCATGAGTATAGATGATCTCGATATCGTATTCATATAGGGACTCTAGTCGTCTCCTCTACCTGAGATTCTGATCCTTCTATAAGAAGATGTACCTGAAGCTCTTGTGGTCATAGTTGATGATAAACTGTTCTCCCATCAGGTACTGTCTCCACATTGTGAACACGAATAATACCACTTCTAACTCAAGATAATGTGTTGGGAAGTGTTCTTATGTGGACATAGGTATTGAAAACCATAAAAAATAACTACATGTCTCAGCGTCTGGACACAACCAGGCCTGGTACCGGATCTATCGTAGAAAACTATGTACTCGACACCCTCTTCTCAAAATCTCAGAATCGGTGTACTCATCAAACTATGCCTTAGCTATTAGAATTCCCACTGGCATTTCTCAATCCAATCAAATGGATGCCCCTACATGTTAATGTAGTCAATGTTACTGATACCTAGGGGATATCAGGGATAAATATATTGTAGTATCTTGGAAGCCCAAGGAAACTCCGCAACTTTGTCATTCTACGAGGTGGCACCCATGCTAACCCCACCTCAACCTTAGATGGGTCCAATGCTACTCCATCTGCTGAGATATAATTTTATTGAAAGTGGAACTCTTGTATCCAGAACTGGAACTTCTTATTATTCCCATAAAATATGTTCTCTTAGAGTAGACCCAGAACCATTAGTTTGTGTCTCACATGCTCCTCCTCTAATTCTGATTATACAAGAATTTCGTTGATGAAGACCACTTCGAACCAGTCTACGAACGGCTGAATGATCCAGTTCATAAGTCCAATGATCACCTCGGGGGCTTTCTTCATGCCAAAATGCATCATCAAGTACTCGTAGTGACCATAACCGCATCATAAATCCATATTTGGTATATCCTCACCCAGTACTCATAACCCGTGGTAACACAATTGAAGGTCAACCATTGAGAAACACTATTGACCTTTTATCTGATCGAGTAGGTCGATGATCCTCGATACTGGATATTGTTTTTCACTATCACCTGGTTCAGGAAATTGTAATCCACATGCACATCAAACTCCCATATGCCTTCTAGGAAAACAAAACTGGTGCAACCCAGGGTGATAAACTGGGTACTAGGAAGCACTTACACAACAAATCCTCTAACTACACCTCATCTCGTGAAGCTCTACATGAGAAATTTAATATGATGGTGAGGATATTGGTGTTGTCATAGAGTGTAAGTCAATATAGAATTCAATATCATGGTGGGGAAGTAATCTGGGAACATCTTCAGGAAAGACATCCTCATTCCCCACCACTATTTCTGGGAAGTGAAAGCTATCAACATCTACGGCTCCAAGGGTAAGGCTAGCCAACTCATGATTGATTTTATACACCTTCCTCTGCATGAGCCCATCGATTGCTTTGTGGGTCTCCTTTTCACCAATAAAGGTAAAAACGTGTCCCATCATTGCAGACACACCGCACTCTTCTCCCTAAAGTAGTCAATGTATTCATGAACGAAGAAAACCACTCCATTCAATGATTAACTTTGTATTTCCTTGACACTACCACCAAGAGGATCCAATGAAACTCTCACCTCCAAGGATAAGATCACACATTCTTCATAGGATCGTGATCATTGAGTCCCCTAACATAGGTGTATCTAAGCGCAAAGGTCGATCAACAGTGCTACCAGAATATGAAGGCTTCGGTCAAGACATGTGGAGTGGAAGGAATGGATGGATCCTATGTCTATGATTATGGTAGATAACGTTTAGATGAAATAGATGATACCTCGAATCATCCCTAGGCTCCCTAGGTCATATTCCTCGACCGCATGCAACTATCTTTGCCCATATGCCCCTTCTCCCTAGGCCTGGGGCATACCTACTGGTGGTGGTGGTTGCTGTATATCGAATCATCTTCCACTACCTATAGGTATTCCTAGTCCTCTGACACATCTGATGTCTAGAGGGTTTATCTTCTACCCTGTCTGCATCTACCTCAGTGGCCCATCAACATTTTCTCTGTCAGCAAATCGACGGGTCAGACAGTCTCTAATGAGATTTCACCTTCCGTCACACGAGTAGCATCGTCTCTCCCTAAGCAAACGAGATCAATCCCGAGAGACCTGTAATAGAAATCCCATGTCCTAGGTCCTCTTGGAAAATCTCCCACATACCAAATCTTGTGCCTGATGTCTGAACCCTGATGTATTGGTCTACGCACCTCTCTGCTGGCTACTGACTGTCGTCAGTTGCCTCTGTTCCACCAAGAAGCTCTCGATCACCAAGGCCCACTCAAGCACTCTATCATAAGTCAAAATTCATATAGTCACAACAATATCTCATATGTCCCTTCATAGACCTCTCTCGAAGTTCTATGTTTTGATGTATTGATCTCTGAACATATACATCTAGTACATGGCGAGGTTGGTGAAACTCGATGAATAGTCAACTACCGTCAAATTGCCCTATTGGAGCTGAAGAAGATCTTGGATATGCAATGCTCTCAGTGTAACCAGTGAGAAATCCTACCTAACGTTTCTCCCAAAGACGGTCTGAAAAAGTTTCTCCTCATTGTGATACTTTTGGGTCAGACCCCACCATCATCCTACTAAACCATAAAGAAGGCTCACTCCTTGGAACACCATCTAGTCTGACTGTGTCCTCACTAGATAGAAAACTCTGGTCATCACCTCTATCCATTCCTCAGCTGCATGAGTCTAGACTCACCTTGGACCCTGAGGGGTCTCTATATCTCAAAAACATTGAGTGAACTAAGTCTGCTCCCATCATCTGCAGTACTCTAGGTACCATGGGCTGCTCCACTGGTGGCAGTATAGAAGTTTCACTACCTAGAGGTAATGGATGGCCAACTTTCCCATATATCGAAGACTCCTTACTGAGGGGGTAATTCTCTTGTTCGCGCTACTGAATCCTAATGGGTATTCATTGCGGAAAAATCATGTAAGAATACTATATGTATCGTGGTCAATGAGTATATATGGATAGATAACCTAAAAGATATGGGAAACAAAACACATTCCTATATAATGCATGAACCATTATTTTACTGACCAAAAACAAGTGTTTTCACGTACCAAGTAGAAAAGTTGGTAATTATAGTCCTGGTGTATAGATATATGGGCTGCACACACCCACACTAGAGTCCCTATCCTGAATTCCACTCTCAAAATGCTTTACACTTTGTACCCAAAATAATATCACAGTCCCTTTGTCTTAAGGTAGGTCTGACCACCTCTGATACCACTCTGTCGCAACCCATCCTAGTGTGGCCCATGTCGCCCCACCCCAATCCCACCTTCATTAGGCCATGGGCTGTTGACTAGCACCGAGTAGGCATATAAATAACAAGTGAGACATTTCTTATGTGCTTATACACATGCACACACATCCAAGCCCACAAATGCTGAAATGTTAAAAACACTATGTAACAGTGTTCATGCATAAAAATGAATCTAACCAATTGAGTACATCAAAAAGTAATGTACCTAATGTAAACTAGGCTTGAATAAAATCCAACAAAAAAACAAGAGAATAAAAATTAAAAAGTCTAACCTTTAATAACAAGAAGATATTGTTACTTCTAGTCATCGTCGTATGAATGCCTTGGCATGTAGGGATCTCAGAATGCTTGGCCATGTCAGGTTCTGCCCTAGACTCTGTCAAAAGGCCACTCCTCTGCACAAGACATGACATGTGTCGGAAAATACCATGTAGGGGTGAGTATAAAAATACTAAGTAGAAGTCCCTAAAAACCCCAAATAGATAGTCAATGTGATTCCACATTCAACCATACATAGTACATTTATACTGAACATATAGTAAGAGAAATAAAATTACGATATACTCAAAAACCAGACCCATTGTCTACAGGAAAGTCATATAACAACCTACCCCCAATAGGGATTCTATTCCAATGTTCCAAAATCATTCCTCCAAGAGAAATCACACCATGAGTCTGATGGCGCTGATGACGTTCTTATGAGAAGTACTGTTCATCATGAAAATCTATAAGAGATAAATAATCATATTCTGAGAGAACTCAATGTTGAGCGGGAAAATATCATGATACACTGATGAGGATTACTGCTAGGTTCTTTGAAGAAATCACAACTCATTCGGATTCACCTTCTATGTAGAGGATCGATGTCCTATGGGATTTGTCACTTCGATAACTATCTTTACTGAATTCCATGAATGTATAGAGTATATCACTCTGGGACTCTCCGAGGGATACATGAATCTATATCGGAATGTACTCCTGAATGGATCATACAATATTGAATGGAATCGATACGTAACCTTCACGAGAACAAGAAAAAGGGGCATTAACCAAAAGGAAATTTTTCCAAGGGTCAGTGGACTATGAGATCATGCCATATTTCCTGGATATACATGACCTGTAGAAGGGGTGACACGTTGTGTCTTGCAACTCCCAGTAATTCCTATGTATAACAGCCCAAGTAAAAGAGGGAACTTTACATGTATAACGGTAAGTACACAAGATGTAGGGTGGACCACATGCTATATAAGAGTATCTGAGGTTCGATATGTGTGTTTGGATGTGTACCCAGACATGGAAACAACCCAAGTATGCCATCCCATGCAACTGGTACTAGAGTAACCCCTACAGTTGGCCTGGTCTGGTTGTGTGGTATAGTACACATCTGTGTACTCCACCCCGTGTACTGCACCTCGTGTTTCTGTATCATCTAAGATACATGAAGTGTCCTACGTAAGTAACCAAATTTTGTCTTGTTTGGAGAACGTGCCGTTGCGTCCCTTCTTGAATCATGGAACCCTAGCTTCCATTGATCCGGTCATAGATAGCGTGTTCTTCGGGATACACGCCATGTTCTTCCGAAATTTATAGAATCCTTATTCTTCACCAGATCACCTCCCTTGATGGTACTTTAATTGAAACATCCATCTGAATTCCATAGAAATAAAGGTTTTAGTTCTCCCCAACATCCCAAAGCTGATTCCGTCAGTTTCGGGCTTCTGATCGGCCCCAAAAACATTTTTTATTTCACCCGCATGAAGAACACTCGAAGAACAAGAACTCCCAAACCATGTTTATTCATCTGTCGCTATCACTATCGCACCTCCTCTTGGTCATCCCGATGCTGGATCCCTATTTTGGGATTTTTTTCTCTATGAAATGGGGAGGCAATGATTCATCGATATTATCCTTGTGGAGAATGCAAAGAATACAAGGAAGAGGGTGGAAAAAAACAAAAATGGATGAACTAACCTCTTCTTTAATTCATCAAGGAATTAATATGATCCCATTAGAAGGCTTAAACATATGAAATTAAAAATATCCATATATGAATAAATAATCCACATTAACAAACCCAATAAAAAAATATGCACCCTCATGAATGACGATGTGCAGGTCCACTAGATTGTGGGTTGATTTACATTCATCATTTAATTTAATGAACATGGATGAAATAATTTGGAACATAACCCCAATCACATGGAAGGATCTCTCACTAACTAAGGGATCACATAAATATCATTGATGAGATCCTTATACTCCATTAGTGTAGCGATTTAGAGATTTCATATGTTGTCGTTAGTAGTGGAGATTTCACTCCAAATCCATAAGAATTATCCATAGTTTCTATCAATCTTCTTCCAATTAACATCATTCGATTAACCCATTAAAAAGACAGAATGTGTTTTAGAATTCATTCAAACTGATTTGTGGTCGTTACGTTATAGAATTAATGAGTCAGTGTTAATGTTTGAGGGTTATTATGTTGTTCCATTGATTATAAAATCAAAATCCTTGTTTTTGCGTTGATGAAAAATTTTCCAAATGAAATTAAATAATAATTTAAATTAATTTTATTTTATATTCTTTTACATACATTTTTAGGAATATTTTTTCCCTCGACCCACACCAGTTGCTGTTAGAACCATTCATATGTTAAGCCATCATTCTGAAGTTAATGGTGACCTTATATTTATAATTCTATCATCCAATTGTAAACTCAAACAACTGTGTACACATGCCAACTCACATAGCATTAAAAAAGTTCAAACTACCATTCATGGATTATCGGGCCTCAGAATGATGTATTGTATCAATGATCGTTCTCGAAATAATTACATATAATCATCAAATAATAATAATACACAGAAAATTTAAGAAATTACATTAATTTTCAAGGGAAAAACTTTTTGGAATGTTTTTATGCTTCATTATAAGTTATCCAGGAAATATTTTTCATACTATTTTATAGATTATTTTATAATATTTCATGTTTATGTTCAATGAAAATGTATTTTAAATGGTGTTATGTTTTTAAAATAATTTTTTAAAAATGAAAATATAGTATCCTTAATAATATTTTTAAAATTATATTTCAAAATTATTTTCATTATAAGAGGACATATGTTTGTGTCACACCTGTGTTTACTAGAAAATAAAAAAAAATGATCCATTTTTGTCCTTTCTCTAAATGGTTTATGTTTTGATGGAATGATAATTATGAAACTCATTTCTCTTTCATACGTTATATGTTTATGAAACCCATTTTAAATTTACGAGTTAGGTTCTTATGGAACCTGCTTATTCTTAAAGGTTATACATTCATTAAATTATAATGAAACCTATCTCTTTCCCATATGGCATGATATAAATAATTTTTTTTATTCCCATTTAATTTCATTTTTTTGGTGTCATGAATGTTTATGATTTAATTGCACAAATATATATGATTTTTTATGAGATGGGTGGCACCTATATCTCCCAACAATTAATTAGGTAATGATTTATATTTCATAAGATAATTATGGGATTTAAGTCAACTAGACAGATCCAATATGGGATGATGTGTAATCATGATCCACTATGGGGATATGGGGAATCCCAACCCACTATAGGGAGATGGGGACACCTGATCCACTATTGGAATTTGGGGAAGCTTAATCCATTATGGGATGATTGGAAAACCTGACTAACTTTAGGGAGATGGGGAAACCCAATCCATTACCAGGATAGGAATGCAATTGTGGATAGTGGTATGTCATTTCTAGTAGATCTCATCCTCGTGAGTTTCCTAGATATGTTCTAGAAATGACTCTTCACTTATAGGGAATGAAAATACATTTTTATATTTTTGAATCAATTCTAAGTTTTATTCTTATATTATTGTTTCATGTATTATATTCTTTTTTTACCTTATGATAATTTTCATATTAACTACTAATATTTATTCCATGATTCCTATTTATGATATTTGATATATAGGGTGTTATTTTATAATGTTTTTATCATGTTTTTATAACATTATCCTCATGTTTATACTTATATATATACCATTTTATACCCTTACTAAGAATATATTAAAATACAATTTATTTTTTTCCTTAACCATGTTATAAAGATATATTTTACATATGATATGTCTAATAGGGGTTTTAGTCTTGGAGAATCTAGTGGGAGATAATTTTTCTCACTCATATACCTGTGTTTAATTTTCCATGTTCCCAAAGGAACAAAACTAATACAATCTTTGGGGGTCTTATAATTTAATGTCTTAGGTATATTAAAAAATTTATATGATATATATGTATATTAAACCTTTTTTGTTATATTTTTGGAACATGATGGAAGCTCTCTTGTTCTACAGTGTGAATGGGGTCCGTAGTACAGAGGTGTTGGGATGCAACTCATAGAGTTACAAATTCCTGTTTTTTTGATCAAGTCACTCATGTTGTAGGATGATGGTGATAGTTCAAATGGTGGATTACCTCTACTGGTTTATATGTTCCCAGAGGTATTTCTAAATGATTTCATAGGGTTTCATCTCGAGCATGATGTGGAGTTCAACATCTATTTAGGGTGAGGGACACAACTGATATCTATTTCATCATACCATATCACCCCCTTAAAGATAATGGAATTATTGATATAGGTGGAAGATTTGGAATCCAAAGGAATAATTTTTTGAAGAATATGATCTTGGGTAGAACTTGTTTAATTTTGAAAGAAGATTTTTGGATCACTCTAATTGTGCATCAATTTCGAGATGATAAATATGGTGTTGATCAATAACATGTTCAAATTGCCCCACAATGATTATATATTTGATCATCTTAGGTGGGGGATGTGGTTCTCCAAGATAAACAAGATTTCCGAGAATCACCAGGTCAATGTTAGAGTGGTGGATGACCCTAAAACAACATTCCCAAGTAGGTAAGAACAATTTGAGTATTTTACCTTGTCTTTTGGGTTGAAAAATTCTCTAGCAGCCTTTATGGAACTCTTGAACAGGTTGATTCATCAGCACCTTGACTCCATTATCATTTTATTTGAGGGTATAATCCTGTTATACACCATGATCAAAGAACATGAGTGACAATTAATGATTGCAGTGGGGACACTTCTTGATCATTGACATTATGTTATTCTTTCCATGTGTAATTTCTAGATTTAGAACATTATGTTATATAATCATGTAATTTCAGAATGATGGGGTTTATTATATTCCGAGAAGATCAATTCATTGATGTCATGGGATTAGAAAAAGAACATTTCAGAGATTAGAAACATCTTGGTTAAGGAAAGGTATTACATGCAGTTTTTAGATATTTTTATTAGATATATTACCCCATTATGGAACTAAAAAAAATATGATTTTTGAATAGACCACAAAATAAATGGAATAATTCATGGATCATAAGTGATGGTTGGCCTTATCCTCTTTTTGATCATCCAAAAAATCTGTGAAGGGATATGAGTTCTATTGTGATGCCTCAAGTCTAGGTACTGGTTGTGTTCTAATTCCAGATGGCTCTGTGGGTGAGTTGAGTTCTCTACAATGAATAACACAAAAAAAGAACTACCTCACCCATGACATAGAGGTAGCTATAGTGATTCATGACAAAAATATTTTGACTAACTATTTATTTTTATAAAAGTTTTTATTATATTCATAACATATAATTTTTCATTTTAATTTTGATCTATATGGATATGAATAAAATGAAGTGTTGTTGGGTCGAGTACCATTAGAGGTTTGATTTTGGGATCTTTTCCACCCCATGTAAAGGTAACCTATTAGAAAATTATTTTTTTAATTAATGTATTAGAGAAGGATCTAAATTGTCTAGTGATGAGTTGATTTTTATTGGATTTTTCCCTAATGCATTTGAAGACTAGATAGCATAGTTTTGGTGCATCTTTGGATACATTGTATTTAAAATCTCCCTCCTAGAGTGGATTCTGGATGAAAATCCTTGTGATGAGTTTTGAAAATATTATATGTAGTTTTTAAATTGTAGGGAGGTGCCCATTAAATGGTATTTGTCTTTAGATGGGGTCTTTTTTATTCATTGGTCACATAGTGGTGTCTATGTCATTATAGAAGATTTTCATATAGAATAAACTGTAGTCTTAGTGATATGTTCAGCCTAAGACAACCACTTTGTTTTATGATGTGATTAATCAGTATTGGTGTCTATTAATTAGATTTAATATAACTATCTTTTTATCTCAGTGTTATATGTGTCAGCAATTTAATGAAGAGCACAAAAATCTCTCTAGATTCCAATATAAGTTTATTATTTCTATATAGATGTGGGATGAAGTCACCATGGATTTTATCATTTGCCGCCCTCATTCACCTTGATTAAATAATTCCATATTGGTAGTGATTGACCATCTAACCAAATCAGTCCTATTTATTTGGGACTGGAATTTAGGATATGTGGAACATTTTGGTCAGTTGTATTTTTTGGGGATAATGAGGCTTCATGGTGTCCTGTTAGAAATAATTTCACACAAGGACCCCCATTTTACATTTTGATTTTGGGAAGGCCTTCCAATGGAATTGTGGTTGCAGATCATGTTGAGCATGAAATACCACCCTCAAAATGGATGGTCAGATGGAGTGAGTAAATCAGATTGTAGAATACCTGAATTAGAAAAGTGAGTTGGATTTTGAAATCATATGGGACAACCATTTTGGTTTTATTGAGTTTTTATATAATAATAGTTATAAATCCACGATAATAATGGATACTATGGAGGAAATATATAATTGTTCATGTCTTTCACCATTGTGTTTGGTTGAGGTGGGTGATAACATGTTATTCAGACTAAGTCTCTTGCATGAGATAAACGGTAAGATCTATTTGATCATGAAGTTGTTGTTGATGTTTTAGAATCACCACATATATTATTCTTATTAGATGTGTTGATCATTAGAGTTTCATATTTTTGATTGTTTTTTTTTAATTATGGATCCACCATTGGTTCACCATCATCTTATTAATTTTTGGGAACATAATTTAAGGAACATCATACCCTTTTGAGATTAAAGAGAGTATTGATATTGTTGTATAATGTTTTGAATTTATATCTTAGTTTACATTAATTCATTTTTTGTTCTATTTATTGAAGTTGTATATTCACAATCTAGACTCATCACATGTTCTAAATTGGGAAGATTTTGATATGGAATTTGATTTTTCTATGTTTGAGTTGACAATGGAAATTGTGGATTACCAAGAGAACGTGATTCAGGGTAATTTTATGCCCTTTTTCTGATTTCGTTTGTAGCATGATAATGATGAGCATGAGAAATGGGAATGTAAATCATGGGTTGAGGAGTAGTTCATGATTTTGTACTTTGATCTCACATAAATTTGACATTCTAAGGGCGGGATGTTTTTATGGTGGGTACAATTTTCACAACCATGATTTTATTTTTAGGTAATAAATTTATCATTCAATGTATTATCATAGTTTTTTGGCTTCCCCATATGTTTTGGGTGAAAACCATAATTTTGGAGAAGAAAACATTTGGTTCATATTTGGAACATGATTAGTTGAAACCATGCAAAATCCCATGAGAGATAGTGGGCCCCAAACATTAGCACTATCCATTCTTCACATCTTTTATCACGGGCATGTGGCTAACCATGCACCAAAAATATATGTTTTTTCTTGGGTGTATCGTCTATCGCAAGGGTTTTTGGACTCCGGGACAGACAATGTGATCTTACCGAGTCATTAAAAATTGAGAAATTATCCTTTCTCCCATCCTCAATCTGACACAAATTTCACCCATTTATCTCCATTCTTAGTATTTGTAGCCCTAGGAACCTCCCCCTTTTACTCCATAGTTCATCAATTTTGGGTTATTTTTGGTGAAGGTCTACAATTAATCATTATGTAAGTCCTTCCATTATTTATTTCTTCCTCCTTCAAATTCTCCTTTGGGTTTCTATTTCTTTAGCTGGTCGGTTGACCAAATAAAAGTTATATCATGAATTTTTTTTCTTAATCATGATATTGTTGGTTTAATTACATTTATTATGTCTACTTGAGGTGCACCTTTGGTTTTCAACTGAATTTATGAAGTTTTTAAGGTTGAGGCTGGTGATTCTATGATTTGACAATATGGGTAATTTTAGTATTCTTGATGTGAGATTTGAATCTATACTATGGTTTGTGAGTGAGGAAAAAATGTGTTATAAAAAGTCTTTGAGATGAAAGTCGATTAGAAACCTGTGTTACAAATGGAATTGGTTGGATTTCTTGTTTTATTTCATTTTATGATTCCTAAATGTGTTTACTAAATTGTGTATTTGGTGTGGAGTGTGTTGCACAATGGATTGGGTATGTGTATTGGTTTGAAAGGGATTTTTCTACTGAAATGTGATTTTTTATCATGTGTATGTGTATTTCATTATTTTTTATGGGAATATGGTGAACTATGTGACTTGTGAAATGGAGATTGAGAATAAATAGAATACATAGTGACTATGTGGGTGGATGAACACTTGTACTATAGTTAGATCAGTAGGGATATGTCTCAGTTTTTTATAGTACGATTGATGATAAAATAATGACTAAAATATGATGATTTGTATAGACCACAAGGATTTTTGATTCACTCCTTTATTTTGGCTCGTTTAGGGGGATATTTTGGGTTATCTTCTCTATAACATGTTTCACTATGATACAATGTTCATAAGGTCGCACAAGTGAGAGTTTCTTTAGGGATTACCCATGGTGCTCTTATGATGTGGGGCTCACTATTGACATCATATGAGGCTTTCTTTAAATTTTATATCAAATCATGAGTTCTCTATAAATATATTAATTAAATTGTTTTATTAAAAGTTTAATCCAACCCTTTTTTGAAATAAGCATGGAATTTTATATTATCTTATTTTTCAATGGAATCCTTATTTTGGGTGATATCATATTGGGATTTGGATTTCACCATATATGAACCAACAATTGAATGTATACGAGGTAATATATTAACCAGGTAAAGGAAATATGTCTCATGAGGGTGATACTGGATCTGATTTCTATTGTTTAACATTATTCAAGTTTTTGTGGATGGGGCATAAGGGTTCTTATTTCATGAAGATTGGGTTTTGTTGTTGACTCCCATCCTAATTTGGGTATTTTGGTAGTTAGTTTAATGATGTATTATTTTATGTTATGATTTCTAGATTTCATTTTTAGGGAAAGTTTTTTATCATTTAATGATTTATTATTTTGAACTATTTGTACATGTTAATGATGGGTGAAATCATTCCAAAAAGTAAAATGCAATTACCCAGGTGCTAGTTGCCAACCAATGGCGATAAGGAACTCCCTTCAGGCATTGGAAAGTGCCTTTTAGGGTGTCTGTTAGGATGGAATCCCTAAACAGTTTGTGAATTAAATGAATTTGAATATTAGTGACGAGTAGAGAATGTAATTATATATCCCCTTGATACATTGGTCGTTCTATTGATACAAATTATTTTTCAAAATCAAATCGGTTTCATTGTATTGTTTTTATCATATTTACAGTAGAGGTATCATGTACTTATGAAAATTTCGTCAAATGATTAATCATTTCCATAATAATGAATTCTGTTATTATATTATATGATTTTTTCACAATAATATTATCACTGGATGAAATTAATTTTTATTATTTTGAATAAATGGAATATGTTTTCCTTTATGTACCATGAAATATCGATTATGCTTCATCATATTATCTATGATATTTTCACAATGATATTATCTCTTGATGCATTTCATTTTGAGTTTGCTAACTAAATAACCTGGGTTTTCTATTATTTTCCTTGTCATATTTATTATTACTTAACATATCATCATAGTGATGTTATTAACATTGAAATTTTGTTTATTTACTTACCTTTCTATTAATATTTTTTTATTTATTCATTACCACTTCCACTACACATAACCCATACTAATTATTTTAGATAACCATTAATTTTATTCGTTTCCCTATGATATATACAATAATTCAAGGAATGAGTTCAAGGGCTCTATGTTCATTCCATTTCCATCTATTTTTAAATTTCTATGTAAAATGGGTATTAGGTATATATTTGGTTGTCTAAAATCACTATATTGATCAGCCCTGTAGGATTTTACTCCTTGTATCTATGATAGTGAAATAATGAAGGCGTTCAATCTATGTTACCAGAGATGGGGTTACGATAGATGGAATTAGAGTACCCTTCGAAGAATCCTTTTGAACATGAATTATGATAATATAGATTTCGAACAGAATCATATGATAGAATTTGAGGATATGTATAGAATAACATACTATTTTTTTATGAAGTATTTTGTAGTGTTTTCCCATGTAATAAATCTATATTTTATTTCTAAAAGTTGATGTAGCTATAGAACATTTGCACCTAAGAAATAATAAATCAATAAAGGGTACTTTGGGATTAACTAAATCATCACCTAGTGTATGATAATAGGCTTTAGTATGAACCAAGTTTGAAACTCATGGTGAATATTCTAAGGTAAAATAATATTATTTTTTCAAATCATTATTAGTTAGTTAAAAATAAGGATATCCCGAAAGAAATAATGTTCATGATTATGTGATTTTCTCTGTTGAAATTTTAAAATATTTTTTTATTTTTGTAAAAGTATTCCAATGATACGTAATGTTTCATAATGTTTTGTACTAATCTGGTATATATCATTATTTTGAAGTGATGCATTCTGGATTGAAAAGAATGAAAATCGGTTCACGTAATCAAAATTTTAATTATGATCTTTTCATTGATTTGATTATGCCAATGATTTTAAGGGGATTAGTCACCTATGAATTTTCATCATACGAAGAAATAATATCATGTGATATCAGGATAGTGAATTAATTCCCAATATATTATGTATTGAAAGGGAAACTAAAGGCAAATAGTATAACATTTAAGAATATTTATCAATGGAAGAATTTAATGAAAACTTTTCCCTATTGTAAAAGTTTTGGAAAGAGTCACCCTAGTAATTTCATGATGTGAATGGGAGATTCATACATGTTTTAGGTGATAGGAAACCATTCTCGTGATTATAAGGGAATGAAATAATTCTCCAATGTTCACTTATTCAACTACATTGAGATGAGTCACCAAACCAATGAATTCACCAAGCATCAAAGGAATATAATGTTGATGAATCAAAGG
Organism: Viscum album; assembly: GCA_963277665.1. NCBI lineage: Eukaryota > Viridiplantae > Streptophyta > Magnoliopsida > Santalales > Viscaceae > Viscum > Viscum album. Next base: position 1,222,465,927 of record OY728127.1, on the reverse strand, counting down.
GCTCATTTCCAATATTTTTTAATTACCAATGAGGATGTGGAATGATTATTTTTTTCTGTTTAGATTCAAGAATTATGTTTTAGGAGTATTTTACCCATGATATTCTTGTTATAAGTGTCATGAATTGTATGTGGATTTTACTAATGTATTATATCATATATGATTTTAGGCAATATATTAAATGGATTTTATAACAAGGAAAAGTGATTCACAAATAAGTTTAGACTTTAGTTAATCAAAGGATTATGGGAGAATAATCCTTAATATATTACAGATGTAGATATAATAATGAGATTCTTATGGGATAATATTGTTGACAATGAAATTTGTTTTATTTTTTACAATTTATGTCATATTTACTGGATTTTACTACATGTAATTATTTATAGAATATATTATAAAACCTGAAAATATATTTTATGATGTATGGATGTTTTCAATTGGGGTTTTATAATGATAAGGGTATTCACAAATTTTTATTTCATAATTTAGAGACATAGTATAATTTTTATGGAATATATTTATATTTAGTGGAATTCCTTAAAATATTTAGACTATGAATGTAGTTACAAATATTTTTGATGAGTCTTAAGTGTAGCAATTTATGAAATAGATTAAGTTGTATTTTATATGTTTCTATTTTGGTATGAAAGATTATTGTATTAAATTAGAAGAATATTTCTAAATATTAATATTTCATTAATGATAGGATAAATACCAATGTACTCATTTATGAATCTTATGATCAAATAAAATTCAATTTCAGGGCTTCATGTATAAAAAATTATTTTTGATATTAATTACATTGTGTACGAAAATAAATAGAAATTTATTGAATCAAAAATAAGGGATGTAATTATAATAATATTATCTAGTGTTCGATATAATATTAGTAATGTAATTCCTTTACTCTAGGAAAAAAATATTGAAAAAACATTATTCAATTTTATTCATATAGGTTGAATCAAATATCCCATTATATAAATATATATATATAAGGTTTTGTTAACATTAAACTTCAGTAGGTCACTCAATATTTTCTTTAAAATATGACCTTTATAACTCTTTACTAATATTTGGAAATTAGAATTCTCTTTCATTTCCATGTATTAATCACCCACCAATTTTCTCTAATATAGAAACCTAGTAATATGTTATTTTGGATGGCATTTGTACTTTTTTTATCACATATCAATCAAATGTATTATTAATCAATTTTATTATGTTGGTTTTCAATGATGTTATTTTAAAAATTCAAACCCTTTATTATGAAGATGAAGACCAAATTTCATGGAAAAAATTTATTTTGGTGTGGGGGAATGTAACACAATGATAATTTTATAATATGAACATAATGATTAATAGTTTGTATGATGAAAAAACCAGGCTTGTAATAGAATATTAGATCATGATACTTTATGAATCCATTTTTTTTAAATAAACTCAATCATATTGATATCTTGTTTGCTATGTAACAATAGTTTTAATAGAGACATGATGCTCTATTAAAAAACTATTATTTAATAAAAACCATTATAACGAAGCCTTTAGGTGGAGGTTATGATTTTCACTACCAAAATTATGAATATTTATTTTTTAAAAAATATATATATTAAATGAATTTTTTATCCACTTATTATTAATAATATAAAAATCATTTTAATGTAAAATAAATTTTTTCTGAAGAAATATATTTACTAAAAGACCATTTATTCGCTCTATTCCCTCATATATGAATATTAATATTTAAAAACTAATATTTTTTTTACAAATAATATATTATTTTTGGAATCATCATATAAAAAATATGTTAGGGGTAATTTGTGTGATATTTATGAAGTGTTTAATTTTTTGATGAAAAGTGAAAAATACTTCATAATAAATAGCATTTTTGTATAAATTAATTTTAAAGTAAAACTATATTCTAAATTGGTTATAATGTATCCATAATTATGTTATAATAATATGTATATAATTAAGTTAATTTAAATCAATTTCATATTGAATTTTAATATTAAAACCTTTTATAATTATGAAATTTGTCTCTTTGAAAACATTCATTTTTTCATGTATGTGAGTATATTTTAATATTTAATACATACACTTCGTTGAATTGAATTTTGATAAGGGGATTCAATATTTTTGAATAAAAATAATTTATATAATCTAATAATATTGAATTACATTTTTTCTAAAATGAATAGAGAAGACATTAATAATTAATTTTTGTGGTTTATGGTAATAATTGCTTTATCGTGGGGTTAAATGAGGAAGATAAGGGTATTAATTACCTAATAATAGTCCAAAAATATTGTATGGCCATATAATGAACTTATAAATTCTATGTCTTGATAATAATCTATTTTGGACCCTTGTGGCTGGTAATAAATTTGGGTGAACCTTGCTCATTTCAAAAATTAAGAGTCTGTTAGTCCCCTCACTTATAAAAGTTTAACCACTATACAAAATTATTAACACCATAAAACCATCTAGATTAAAAAAATACCTTACAAAATCACATAAAAATTACATAATCTCATCCTAGAGTTAATGGTTAGGTTATAAAACCGTTCAAGGAAGGGATTTTGTGTAATCATAAATTGGTGGCTGAGGAAATGTTAAAATTCCTATAATGTGTTTTTGTATTATTTTGACATCAACATCATTATAATCTTATTAATTTTTATTTATTTAATAAAATAATTATATTAAATTTTTAAATGTAATTATTTCTGGTTCATGAACTACATACATCTCATATTCCCTCAAATGGGAAATAATAATGTCCCTTGTCTGTACAGTGTTTACCATCCTTAAAACTGATGTGACATGTTTTCAATCAACACATCTCATTGTTTAGTACGATAATGGATATAAATTATATATATGATAATTATAAAATAATTATACTCATTTAATAATTATATATTAGATAAATATTTTACTTTTCATTTAATAGGGGATATGATAATATTTTTTGTGTGTACAGTAGATTACCGCCTCGTGTATTGATGTGATTTTTTTTAATAATGAATTATATAGGGGGGGAAATGAAGATAGATTTAATGAATATATATGATATAAATGTTTTATTTATTTTATTCATGAATATTTTATCATTCTTAAATGATAATTTCTCATTTTTTACCTTTTAGTTCATGGAAAGATGATAACGTCGATCATGTATAAGTGGATTACCTCCTTCACAATGTGATGTGAGTCTATATTCATCACAAAAACAAATGGATGTTATAAATAATGAATTTTAAATAAATAATATAAAATTTAAGATAGTATTATTGTTGTATAATTATAAAATAATATTGACCTCCTATCTATATGGATAATTGACAAATGGAAATGTTACTCATGCGTATGTATGTCGTACCAACTCCATGATAATAATGTACATCATTAACAAAAAAATGTTTCATTACCTGTATAAAAATTATAAATATTTCATAAATACTGTAATTAATAAATAATTTTTATTATGTAGTTATAGAAATAATTATCTGTGAGAATAATAGTTAACCAATCGATGTAATTTTTTTCACATAAGTCAAATATCATTGAAACACTCTATATAATCCTAATTTATTAAATAATTTTATATAAAATGGTAATAAGTTATATAAATTGAATAATAAAATTTCAAAAGGATCATTATGAATTGTGTAATTAAATTTATTTTATAATATATGAAGATTATTAATGTACATTGTGATTCATCCTCACGGTAAGGGGCATCATCTCAATTTTTCTTAATTGAGGCATACTATAATTTTATACACCTATGTTTTATATAATGTAATTAAAACACATATGACATGTAATATAATCATTAATTGATTAATCTTGGTATTTTATGTTCAAATTTTAATTATTTTATTCTTTGAGATTTTACATGAATGTTTTCATTTGGTAAGGGACTTGGTCTCAATTTCTCTTTATTGGGGAATATTGTAAAATTATTTAACATTTTTTTATGATGTATATCAATCATATCTACAATGATTTATAATTAGTCCATTATCATTCAAGGTATTTTTTATTTTAATGTTAATTATTTCATCCATATTTATTTTACATGAATGTTACCAAGTGTTATAGAATTTAATAACTCAATATTTAAAATAGATTATATGAATTTTATTCTTTCGTTTGATATTATATGATTTTTCTTATAATTAATTTTTTACCATATGATGTATTCCTAATTTTTCCATTAGAATTTACATTTAATACACATATTCTTTTCATTTTTAATTCCTCACTTGAATGATATGTTCATTATTAAGTATTTCATCTCAATTTTCATTTCATTGAGTCATTTTTTTAGTATGCACCTATTAACTTTTACATGGTATCTAACGTACCGATTTCATGTATTGAACATGAATACCAATTTATTCATGATTGTTAATTTTTATAATTATTGATTATCCATATTCTATTTTTCTCGGGTATTAACATTTCCTAAATCATTTACATTTTCTCATATTATATTTACATTGTATATTATTTGATTAAAATAATAAATAATGATAAATCTATAACATTACTCAATATAGTTATTTTATTATAACGAATCTTGATTCATGAATTAAATGAATCATTTCAAAAGCGAGGATGTCTTTTTATATGATGTTATGGGTGGGGCCAAAAAATTTCTTGCCCCACAATAAATCAATTGGCCAAATGAGAAAAAAAGGATGGCCAAATTATATAGGTTTCTACCTGTATTTTTTAAAAATCTCATTAATGATATTGATGGTATAGTTATAATGTTCCAAAGAACATGAAATCTAATAATTAAACATTTAATTCATTATTATTATTTTATTAATATCCTTATAATTTTAACAGTGGTATTTTCCATGAATGAATTTAATTAAATATTTATTTATTAAATGGAATGTGTTTTTAGTTATTTACCTATACATATTGATTACACTTTATTTTATTATACATGAGTTTTTCACAATGTTATTAAATATGGACTCATTTAATTAAATATTTATTGATGAAATGGTATGTGTTTTCTATAATTTACCTTTCCATATTGAATATTCCTTATATTAAAACGATAGTAAATATATTTCAATTGAATTTATGATCAATTATTTACCTTTCACTGTTTATTATTATTTTGATTCATGATATATTTCTCTTTACTTAACCATTACTTACAATTTTTTCTCACCGTAATTTTGTTTCCATTACCACAGATATGAGGAGAAATTATTGTAATGATTTGAAGGATTCCAATGGTGTTCCATTTATATGCATTATTTTTTACAGCCATATATAAAATGCGTGTCATGTATAAAATGGTTTATTGAAGGCTAATAAAATGATAGGTCCACTATGTTATGATGCATTGAATCTAAGATAATGTAATAAAGTAGGCACTGCCTGTACATTATAAGATTCAGTGTCACTATATTAACCTATTGTAGTTATAATGAGAAATTGGTAATTGTAAGATATGATTTCCACTCATATGGTACTGTTGATGCAGGAGATGGATTACTGATAGATTGATATACTTCCACATGCCTTTCATGCTTCAACAGATTATGGTGTTATTCATTATCTAAAATACCATTACTGTGTTTGGGACATCCCCTTTACAAAAAAAATCTTACAAAATGAATTTTGATCATTACTTAATGATTGATATATAAAAAGATTGATAATGGATGGTAAAATTCAGCATGAGGTTGTGGTTGGATTGGTAGAGCATTGGTGGTTTCTTCTGGTGGATAGGATTTAAATTGAACTGTTATTTATATGGAACATGATTAGTTTCCATTTAATAAATTGATCAGAAATATATGAAATTTGGGTCCCAATACACATATTCTATAGGAATGAGAATTTCGAGAAACATTATAGATTAAAATGGTATGATAATATTTGGTCCCCATGGTACAATGGTTTGTGGGAATAATTATTGACCAAGGAGGGATAATTTTATTATAATATTTTATAAGTGGGACCAGGGTGGGTTGGGTAAATAGTTTCTAACCATGAAGAATTTTCTAGGGTAGGTTTGTCTACTATATTCACCCAACACACACACACACAATATCCTCAAGATGGGAAATCATTTTGAGTTAAAATCTTTTTAAAAATGAACTTTGTAAGGATATTACTTATTAAGGAAAATTTAAAAATCCATTCTATGTTTTTTATAAGTCGATATTGATATAATTTTTTTAAATTCCACCTTATATTGTTTGAAAATATTAATTATATTTTTGAATAATTTAAAATTTCCTACATTGATAATTCCATGTTAAAAACTTGAGAGTAATATATAATTAATTTAATTAAGTAGATCCCAATTGTTCCAATCATTGGGTAATTAGGGGATGAAATTATTTTCTATTTTATAATAGTAGTTATGTACTATAAGGAATGATGTGAGATTGTGATATTATAATTTTTACTATATTTTTATCTATTCATGCTTATTATACCACTAATATAACTATATGTACTATCATATTGGATTATTAGTTTGATCATAATGAACATTTAGTGATATTATGCTTGTTCAACAGCATTATATTTTACATTACGTGTGTTATAAAAATAAAGCTAGATTAATGGATGATATAGAAGATTTTATCGGTATATGATATAATAAAAATCCAATAGTATTTATAAATTATTATTTTCTTTCATTTGAATAATAGTTCAATGATAATAACTTCAAAGTCACTGATGATGATGATTTTGGATGGACTAGTGTGTTATTTGATCTATAATGATAATTCACCTACATGAATGTTTCTTAATTTATGTTTTTCATTTGGGATAGATTCTATTTAAAATGGTGGTAGAATTTATTTGGAGTAGGGTCACCTGACTGATACTCACAATCAAACGGTTGATCATCCGTGAGATATCATTATAGTGATTTGTATGATTTAATTTTATTTGGTAGAGTGATCCCCTTCTTTCCATGAGAATACATCATCTCTTGTATTTTCACTGGATATTTTTATTATAATTTCAATTATTAAAATTTCATAACTCTTTTTTATTATTATATTGTTGATATATTTTTTAGTGTATCTTTGTGTTTGAATTTTCATATTGAAATGGAAATATGATATTTAAAGTAAAAACTCTATGAGTTTTTGAACATGATTGTATCTATGAAACTTGTATATTAGATACTCATCAATTTTATAGTTGAAAGAGATTATATCTAGTTTTTATTTATATTTGTGAAAATAAAACAATAGTCTGATTTTATTTTGTTTTAATTATTCATTCATGATAACAATTTATGTATTTCTAATCAATATGGATATCATACATGGACATTGTACTCACCCCGACATGGGATCATTTTATATTTACTAATAATGTATTTTTTTCAAATTATAACATTTATAAGAGTACAATATTCCTTTTAGTCAGTTATATAAATCTATTAAAGTGGAATAAATAGTGATGAGGGTAACAAATAGAAGGAGGTTCCACATCTATTTATTATAATGATTTGGTTCGGATTTATTCGATGGAGATGTTTCTGTCATGTCCATGGAATTGAATTGTATACATTATTATATGATATTGATCATCTGTTATTATACAATTGAGTAATTATATATCAAAAAAATATTCTTGTATTAAAATTTTCTCTGGGATGTCAATTTTAAATATTTCCATCTTGTGGCATTGTGGTGATTTTCTCTATGGGTTACATGGGGAAATTTCACTTATATTGTGTGTATGAACTTTTAGAACATGTCAAAGAACAATTAATTATTGATAAAAATATTGGGGAGGTATAATTATAACCCATATAAAAATAATAAGAAAAATTCCTTTATTATTAACATTCATGGTGATATTTTATGAGGTTATATTCATTAAAATAAAAATAAGTCATTCTCCATTTAAAAATTATATAGTTTTATTTTAGAGAAATTTTTTTCCATAAAATATATAATCTCATTAAAAGTTAAAATAGTAAATTTATGAAATTGGGTTTGATAAAAAACATATTTTTTTATATCATCATATAATATATAGTTTAGTTATAATTTTTGGTATTTGTTGGAATATATTTATTTTTGGGTGAATACAGAAAAAGACCATTTTTTATAAAAACTATCATTTATATTCAAATGTATTAATTGTACCATTATGTTTTGGAATGAATTTAATTCAAAACTACTCCTAGTTTTTAATTAATAATAAATTTTATTTAATAATAATTAGAATAATTCTTGATTTTATAATAAATTCAGTTTTTATGATTAAAAACCTATTTTTCTAAAATCTGTTTTTCATTGTCTATTGTGTGCTTATATAAAAACAAATTTCATCTAGTTGCACATATTGAATCATGAAAAGTAATTTATATATTCAAATTAATTATGTTAAATTTTATTAATAATTTTAATTTCATTTTATGTCACAATGAATTGTTACCATATTAAAAATTATTTTCCATGGAAATTGGTAAAAAGAGATAAATAAGGTTAAAAAAGTGAAAATATCAAAAAAATATTATCTTAATTATTATGGGATGATTGAATTAAAAATGGGATGAAATTTTATTATAACTTTAAAATTATTAATTCCACTTGAACATATGGGTTGTATTAATATTATTCTAAAACATTGAAAATTTACTATAGTTTCACTCCAATCATTTACAGTGAATCATTACATCCCCTCTATAATTCACCAACATAGAGAACTATAGAATTGGAATTTCCTACCCCAATTCCATAATAAATTCCTCAAATAATCCTATAGGTTCTTTTCTCCCAAAAAGCCCATATGACAGGGCTTAATGAGCAATTTAATGGTGGTCTTCTGGTAAAGAGTTGAAACACTTAACCAAGTTGTTTTGTATTTATATATTCTTCAAAAACCATAAAATATAACAAAAATATATATCATATATTAACATCAGTTCTTATGATAAAAAACATATAATTATTTTTATTGAAAAAAATTGTTTTATCAAATTTTCAATTTTGTATAAGACAAAAACATCTCTCTTTCATATAAGTGGAGTATCACCTCCTCGAATTGATTATTATTATTTTTATATACCACACATAAAAGGATATAAAAATATGAATAATGAATATATAATATAGTTTTTATTTATTCCAAGAATTATAATAGATTACATTATTCGATACTGTTTCCATCCTTGGATGATGATGACATCACTCATTTGTATGTGCGGTTATCTACATCGATGAAGAGATGTGATTTGTTTTCGATGTCCAACATATATGGATACCATTAAGGATGGAGTTACCAAATAAATATGATATTTATAACATATTCAAGATTTTATAAATTAATATATTATTTAATCCATTTCTTTTCTAGCTAGTAGAAAAATGATAATTTCTTTCGTTCATATATACAAATTGTATTATCCCTTAAATGATGACCATCATTTCACATGATGTCCTTACCTTGATTGTATTAAAAGTATATTTAAAATATAAAAATGATAATTATAACATTTTTAATGTTCTATTTATTATGAAATCAGGAACTCTTTCGCCATATTCAATTAAAGAATATTATTTTTATGTTATAAAATGAACGATAGAAAAACATAAAACATGAACCAAATCGATTTCGTAACTATATAATACAACTAATTTAATGAAATAAAACTTATTTTTCCTATAGAATATAAAAAAAATTGTTCATAATCTGGTATAATATTAATGATATATTATTATTTAGTAATATAAATTAAGTACATGTGGAGTAAGAATATTAGGCTCTTTTTTTCTTGAAAATGTAGTTTTAATTTGTTTTCATCTCTTTTATCTCAATCTTCCCATTATTCAAATTTAATCATGGACGATTTTTAAATAATTATTTTTTTGGTGGAGTAATTTATTACTACCTTTTACATTATTTTAAAATTATTAAATGGAATCTTTTTAAATGGTTTTCAAAACAAACACTATTTAAATTCATTACATATTATGTCAAAAATATTATTAAAAGGTCTACTACATGACCACCATTTCCTGCCATTATGTATATTATTCATTGTCATAAATATTATACAGGTTTCTATGTTATTTCAAGGAAACTGTTATCACCTTTTTCTGGAAATTATTAATTAAAATGATATTTTCAAAAAAAATGATTATTTATTAGAATTTTTTGGATAATAAAAATTTGTTTTCCTTCTATGCTAAAATTCCGAATTTTTATGTTTCTAATGGGAATTTTTTTTACAAATTTTATTATTTATATTGTTCTTTTAAATTTTATACAGTAATGGGTGATCTTGATATATGTCTAATAACGGATTAGAGATATATATCTCGAAAAAATATTAGGTAAAAAAATGGAGTATATAATCATTATGTTACTCTTAAGTAATATGTTTCAATTAAATATTATGGTAATAATTTTAAATGATTGTTATAAGGGTGAATATAATGAAAATATACCAAGATAGAAAACAATTTTTTCTATTCATTCAAATGGGTTTTTTTGAAAATATTTTTATTTCAAAATGTAAGGAAATGAACTGATGATTTTAGAAATGTTTATCATCTTCATATAGATAATGCATTTTTTTATGATTTTTCGTATTTTAGCAAGCTAAATTAAGAATTATGATATCAATATTATGGTATCATTCAAAATATATTATTAAATACTTGGACTGAGAAGTATAGTTCTTCAGCTTGAAGTCATTATTTTGTGTTCAATGATTAGTATGTAAAAATGAAATTATCCATATATGGTTTCATGAATTTTTAATTGGAACAATGGGTTTAAAATATTTTTTATATCCCTTAATGATATTTCATTCCTCATCCCATGTTTTAAAAAGCTTTTGATATGGATTAATAATATACTTGGATTATAAAAAATGTAAATAGTTACAAATCATGAATTAATAAGAAGTGTAATGATTGAAACATGGATGTAATCATAGAAAAGTGTTTTTGTTTTATAAATGTTCACTATATGAAAATGTTTACTATGTTATCTTATGGTTTTAGTAATTATCCAGCATAGAAAAAACAGTAATCCTAGAAATATTATAAAGTAAAATCATTATTTTAAATTATGTAATATGGGATGATTATATTAAATTGTATCATAAAAATTAGAACAAAACACTTACATAACATTAATGTTTATGATGATATAAAATGTTACTTTTAACAAATTATAATTAATTATTTTAATATCATTGATAGTTTTTTATGACTTCTATTTTACATAATCTAATACATATATAACAAGAATTGTTTTCCATTGTGGAAACCAGTAAAATTATGTATAAAGTATACAAGGGAATGATTTCTTTCTGAATCTGCAATCTGGAATTTTTAATGTAAGAACTTAGTGGTTTGTGGCATTGTCAACTCAATTAAATTAAGCTATAAATTTCAAAAACCATGAAAGGGAGCCACATAATTCTATAATGTGAAAAAAATCTATGTTAGAAAATTGTATGATATAACACCCTCTGACCTATAGTGAATCTTGTAACCATTGCGTAGTTAACGGACGGATAAATTGTTTGGAAAATAAATTCAATTTTTTTTAATGTTCATCGAAATAGATGTCAACTACCAAAATATATCATTTTAAAAGTGAATATGAGCAATGGTGGTATCTAATTATGAATATTATGGTAAAATATTATATTGCTATTGTAGAACTAACACCATTTAATGATCATTTCCATGATAAATATTTTACTAAAGGTGTTTGTATTAAAATGAAAAGGAAATTCTAGTTATGAAAAAAGAAGTACATCATTAGAAAAAATAGAGTTAAAATTTATAGAATAGTATGGTATGCACCAATTTTAATTGTTCATTATGATAATAAATCAATTGATTTAACTCATGCATAAACCCATATTTTGAATGGAAATTGGAAACTAGTGTTTTTAGAAGTTATAAGTACATTTCATAATATGTTAAGAAGACCATGATAGAGTTTATTGATTTATATACCATCAAAGAGAATGATTTGTTCATGTGGGAAAAAATAAGGGATAATTCATCATATAAATCTGTTGGAATGAAATTTAAAATTCACCCTTGTGTTAAGAGCGTTAAAAATAATTTTTGGTTAATGAATCTTGAGATATAGAATGTGTTATGATTATGGTAAGATGGCAAATACAGATCACATCTACAACATAAAAAATAATGGTAATGGTAAGGCTAATTATGATAATATAACCATAAATTATTTTAATTATAATTATATGGTCCATTATTAATGTTTCTTTCCAAAACAAATATGAATGATGAAGATGATAATAATCATAAGTAGAAGGGTGTGGACTGATTATTCATGATTACTTCATTGAATTGGTAAAAACCAAAAGATATCATTAAAGGAATTATACATTTTCACATATTATTCCACATTCGTATTTGGTTTGGGGTTCTATGAATTTTTATATATTTTTAATTTGTGAAAGTAAAAATAAATATCACCTTAGGAAATAATGAAAAATATTTTTCATAATATAAATAGTGATTTATTAATGAAAAAAATGATTTATAAGAACCGTACTATTATAATATTTGGAATATTTTTCATAAAAATATGGTTGTTTTATAATTAGTTATGTTTGATTCTATAATGGGTATAGATTTGCTTCATGTTTACCATTTTATAATAAATTTAAAAGATAAATAAGTAACATTTGATCCATAGATTGAGTTATAATTTTTATATCTGAGTGAGTTCATATTTGTGATAATATATTATGAATATGTGGATTTTATTAAATATTGGGTGAATTTTATCTTTCACATGTTATTAAAGGGATATAAATTATTTAAAATTTTGACGTAGCTATTTTAATTAAATTTTTATACATATTTCATGTATATCTTCCTATTATTTTTAATGATTTTGAGATTGATTTTTGTATTGAATTAGTTCATAATGATAATCTGATTTAAAAATCTTTTTATCGAAAGGATTCAATATAACTATTAGAATATTTAAAATTAGTATCAATATTTACTTGAATTGGTTTTCATATAACATAGTACATACCTTAGGGTTATCCAATTTTTTATTATAAGAGAAACATGGTACTATGAGTATATTTTTTCATTATTGGGCACTCAATAAGATTACGGTTAAAAACTATTAGTTTACTCAAATTAATAAATTATTTGAGAAGGTTGAGGGTGCTCATAATTATTCTATGATACAAACTTATATTGAGTTACCATTTTTTGAATGTGAAGTAAAAGGATGGTATTATTTAATTGTTTCATATTTGGTATTATAATTATGAGTTTGTGGTTAGAAATATTATATTTAAAACAGCAAATGTTGTATTTATAGATATTATAAATAAATATTTTAATGGGTAATTGTATAACTCTTTAGTGGTCTTTATTAATGACAATCTAGATTCATGGGAATTCTATGATGATCATTAGAAACATTAAATAATTTTTTTCAGATCAAAACAATAATCTTTTTTGAAAAAGTTAATAAATGTAAATTTTGGATTCAAACAATTTCATTATAGGGGAATATTTATTCTAAAATGTAATAACTAGATATAATTACAGAAATAATTATATGGAAGAGTTTCCATGACCTATAAATGTTAGTGAAATTTGAATCATTGTTTTTCTATCATGTTAGTGTTGAATGTTTTTAAAAAATTTACATATTTTTATTTCCCATAGGAGAAGTAAACTCAAAAACTAGTTAAATCATGTGGATAAAATAAGATGAACAATTATTTTAGTAATTTAAAACAAGATTTGTAAATTCGTCCATTTTTAATTTACTATGTTAATATTGGGTGATTATTCATTAACTAGATATTTAAATAAAGGGTGTTGGTTTCATAATAATATAAAATGATCGCATAATAACTTATGTATAACTCTTATTTGAACAACAAGAAGAAATATTAAACACAAAATCAGGAACTAGAACTGGTGAATTTTCATTATAAATTTAGAGTAATTTTTATATAGGGTGAAATGTGGAATATAGTAAAACAATAAAAGTTTTAATTTTATTATAATTCAAAAAGAGTTCAACATATTTAAAAAAGATGTTGGATTCATATAATAAGGGTGTGTAAATACAAGATTCGTTATCATCCAGGCATAGAAAACAATGTTTTTGATGCATTGCGTGAAAAATATTATACATAACTAAACATGATAAGCTTGGAACATGATTAATTACTTGAAATTTTAATAAATCTAGATTTTTATGTTATGAATTTTGATTCTTGTTACCTTTGGTCTATGTTATCAATGCATTCATTAGTGGATGAAATAATTGATAAGGAACCTAAAGAAGGTTATGGTTCTTAAATGAATATATAATTGGTTAATGATGGTAAATATAATTATTTTAATATTTAAAAAGAATTGATTATTATTATTCAAAATTGGGTATGTGTTCTATGTTATTTTTAGTTGAGGATATAATTACAAAATGAGGCCCACATATCTTTATTTTCTATTCATCATAATAGGAATGGGAATTCCAAATACATTCAAAAATATTAATTATGAAATGTAATGAAAAATTATATCTCATATTTTAACATGAAATTTTTACCTTATCTATAACACCCCAAAATTTTATGGCATTTCTTTCTTCATGAAAATTTAATCTCTTAAAAAACCAATGTCTCCCGAAACACATAACATAAAAAAATAATGAAGTATTATTATTTCATCATAATAACCTAGCTTCTAAAATCATAAAAATGAATAAAATTAACAACATTATGAAATATATAATTTTAAAAATCATTGTCAATGTATTAAATAATTCAATGTTAATAAGTGCTAATTTCTTTTAATTTCATTTATTTGTTTGAAGTAATTTTTTTTCAAAAATGGTATCCGTGATTTTTTTGAGTAAACATTATAATACATTTTTAAAAAACTATAGAATTTATTTTAAAACAAAAATATATTTTTTGAAAATATTAGAAATTAAATTATCTTATGGAATGTTTTTTTGGATTTTTTTGAAAAGATCAATTTTCTATTGAATAGTTATAATACTGATTATTTTAAAATTTTCATTTTCATAATATTAAAAATTATATTTATGATGGAATTTTATATAAAATTAAATTAGGTATTATTTAGTTAGATATATTTTAACTAATTAAATTTTAGTCGCACTTATACTATCTTTAGCTATAAATAAAATGTTTGCATTGAAAATGATTTTTTCATGAAAATTGTTTGTTATTAGTTTTTTCATGATTAATTTTTAATTATATTAAAAACAATATATATATTTTGAATTATAAAAATGGGATTCCTTATTATTATTTTTAATTTAAAAATTTAGTAAATTGGTCGATTTTAATTTTGACCAATTATAATAATAACCTGGAATTTTTTAACTATATTAAATAGTGAATTGTTTAATTTATGTTAAAAATAAAAGGATAAGGATTAAAAAAAATTTGTATAATTAAACAATTTTTTGGGATGAGTAATTTTCAACAATAATGGATTATTTTTGAGTTATATTACCATTTATAGACATTTTAATGATATGATGGATTTTATAGTCTTTTCTAAATGAAATGTCAATGTGGCCACATTCATGATTTTAACAATTAAATTTTTAGATTTTTTTATCAAAAAGATATCTTCTTCTATAGATATTTCTTATATAGTGAAAACATTTATCTACATCATTTTTTTATTTATTTTCTTCTTAAAAATGATAACCCATCATAATTAAAAACAATGAAGAAGTAATTGTTAAAATAATTAAAAAGATAAACTAAATGATAATAAAATTATTTAAATAAATATAATTTGATATAATTAATGTATACATGAGTTTTTTTTATTGTATAGATTTTTTAGGGATATATTAAAAAAAATTAAGTTATCTTTTTGTATATATTTTATTAATGTCAAAATAATGAATGGTTCTTGAAATTGTCAATATAAATGTTTTATAGTAAATAATATTTTTTAGAATAAAATGAATTCATTAAAATCTTAAATTTAAAGAAATTATTATTATATGATTTATTTTATAATCCCTGATCTAGTTATGGGACTTTTTTTATTTCATAAAAAACATATTTACTCTTAAAGAATAATATCCAGGTTGTCACATGAGTAAGAGAAGTTTAATAAGGGATAAAACCAAAAGATAATGGTATATATTTTGTCAAAATATAAATATATTATATTGGATAAGATTATAATGAACCATAAACATATTATATTTCAAAATAAAATGTTTTATAAATTTTCGAATTAAAAGTTTTTATATTTTAATTTTATATTTTATGAAATTATTAATGTCCCCCTCACATCAATTACAAATAAGAATTGATTTTTTCTCATATTTAAACCAATTATAAAATATTATTATGAAAAACCTAACTATATTCCTTATAAAAATCATTACCAATGTTTTAGAGGTTTTGATCGTTTCAAAAGTACAACCCTGGTATTTTTAAGAAGTGATCGAAAATAAGTTCATCGAATTTGTATTTATCATCTTTACAAATTCATTCAAAATTTTTTATTCTTATAATTCTTCATCATCTATTGTTTTCATAATAAAAAAATAAATATAGTATCATATATATAAAAATATGTTTTTATTAATATGAAAAATAAATAATTGACCTTTTATACATCCAATGAATAATAAAGGCAACACACATGCGTTCGTATGACAATCTATATCTATGTATAAGAGTAATTCATATTTGATAATTACTATACATAAATGGTAAGGATAATGTATATAATGAAGATATATGATAATTATGATATGAAATTCATTCCTTGAAGTTAATATATCATCAACTTAATTTACCATTCTTCCT
Source organism: Viscum album (assembly GCA_963277665.1). Classification (NCBI taxonomy): domain Eukaryota; kingdom Viridiplantae; phylum Streptophyta; class Magnoliopsida; order Santalales; family Viscaceae; genus Viscum; species Viscum album. The sequence continues at coordinate 1,222,449,051 of OY728127.1, read as the reverse complement.
TCAGGAAGGGATATTGTCCCTCAGGTGTACATACAACTTACAATCTCAACATAGATACGTGACTCATTTTCTATGTCAAACATTTATGAATTATTCTAAGAATGTAATTGAAGATTAAATATGATATCTATTATATTTATAATATTCTCGTGATGATGGAAATATAACCTATTCAAAATAATTGGTACATACATGACAAAACATGTATTGTCAAATGAATCCGTTTACATAAGAAACAGGTGTAACTATGACTTACTCTAGAATCAACTGGTAAAAAGATAAAATAAGATCATATATGATATCATTAATATTAATAAATTTATGAATAAATTATTAGAATAAATTAAACCATTATAAAGGAGGTAAATGAATGATTAATTAAATTAAGTACAATGTTGAGGGATTTTCGTCTCACATTTGTTTCAGTAGGACTCATGCTTTATTAAAAAATTATTTCTTTTCAGTGGTGTATATAATTACCATTTTATATATTATATCTTGAATTATTTTATTCACATGATATTATTGTTTTGTAAAATTTTATTCATTTATGTGGATTTTGATTGATGAGACACCCAAGTGTAAAGAGTTTATTTCTGAATTGTCATCATTAATTGGGATTTTTTCTTTTTTAGGTTTACCTTAGGGGAATTATTTATATATTAAAATCATCCTATTTTATTGTTCTGTAATATTTCAAAAAATATTCAAGTAATAATTATTTTTAACTCTTTGAAAAATAATATTATTGTGAAATGTTTTTAAGAAAATTCAACATTATTATTCTTCTGTCAGAAATCCTTTTTCATATGAACAAATTATTTCTAAAATTATGTTTTGAAGAATGTATATACAATTTTCCTAATGATTTTTCATATACATTGGGACCTATTTTTCTTTCATAGTTTTCTTAAATGAATCATCGTGTTTTTTAAACAATTCTTTTGGTGTTTTACTAATTATATGAAATGAATAATTAATTTAAAGTGTTCAAAATTAGGGTAATTTTATTCAATCATGAAAACTAAAAAATATACAAAAAATCATCTTTAATTTGAAATTGATTTTTAAATTTTATTAAATATTTTGTGTTTGTAATGTGATTTTAAAAATAAAAAGTATACTTTTATCAAAAGGTTTTTAGGGATTTGTTAAAGGAATTTTTATTCATCAATTTTATCAACCCTTTTAGGTACTTTTGATACACAAGGGATATATTAAATATCATATATATTTTTTTCAATATCTGTTTTTGGATCCATATGATTGTGGGTGTTCTACTTTGATACCATTAAATATATAACTCTATAATTGTTATTATTATGTTCATATGTCAAGGGTAAGTACTATCATTTCAATTGTATGTTTTTAATATTGATGTTTATATTGGTTATGTTTCACCCCAAATATGTTAAGAATGAATTGGTACTTATATGTGATGGGTGATTCCTATTATATCCCTTATATGCATAGGTTGGTCTCATGTGACCAACTAGTTTTGAAATTGGCCAAAGCCTTATAGGTTCGTTTTTGGTGTCTTTGAAGAATCTTAAACTGTTTTTTATGATGTTTGGAATTATACATTCCCTCATTATGATATATTCTATTGATTTTCCATTTTATTATTATTTTCTTATAATATTTATGGTTATGTTTCGTTTTCATTGGATTATTCATATGGCATTATTTAATCATATTTTAATTCAACCATATCGTACTAAAGGTGTTGGTTATATGAATCATGTTTTAGTTGTTTCCCATTACATTTTGTTTATGAGATATTTATTTATTTCATCCATTTTACTATATCACTTATTGGGAATTTGATCTCACCCTTTGTTATGTTTATTTTCACCTATGATATGAGTATGTATTGTGTGATTGATATACATGGATATAAGAAGGGGAAAATAATTTTCATTTAAATAATCGTATATTTATTGATTTTATGGTTATATTTCAAATGGACAAGTTCTCAATCACTCTCAATCTGAACGTGATAGTTTTACTTCTCTTTTATTTTCATATTGTCACTTCCCACTACTTTTCTCCAATTTAAATCATATTTTTTGGTTGACAGTTCAAATTTTATATCCCTATGTTCAGAGTAATTTTCTTAAACCATTTTACAGTGTGGGTTCCCCATAAAGAAATATTCAAACATCACCCCCCTAATTTAATGAATAATTGTAGAATGTAAGATGAAAATATTTACTTTCATTTATTATTTTTAAAAAATTTAATGCCTTCGATATCTTTTGGTTCCCAAAATAGTTAGCCTAAATGAACAATGAAATAACATTATGTGATCATTATAACACAGACACTAAAATTATGGGAATGAATTGGGTTATCTATAATATGAATTAAATAATTACTAACAAATTGTTAATTTAATAATTAATTGTTTGTGAATAAGTGATTAATTTTTAGTTATGTCATATATTCCATTAAAATAAGTTTTCTTTAAAAAATTGTTTTCTTTATTTATAAGAGTATATTCATTAATAAGAATATAAAACGTGTATAAGATTTATATTATAACACTAATATAATTTTTGAAATCATCATATTAAAATTCTCTTATGGTCAATATTTTAGAATTTTCTAAGTGTAGTGTTTTTCAAGAGGATAGGGAATAATAAAGGTATTTATTAAACTATTATTTTCATTATATAAAATGAAACATTTTGATTTTAATTTTATCTAAAATTATCCTATGTATTATTTATTATAATATAATTTTAAAAAATATTTCTTAAATATATTTATAAAATATTTTGGTATAAATACAATTTTTTAATTGAAAATGCTTTTTTTGATAAAATTGTTTTTATTGTGTTTTGGGGGAATAATGTTAAATTAAATATTAAAACGTATGTCACATTAATTTCTAACAAAATTTTAAAATATTTGAATTCATTAAGAGAAAAATAAGTAAATAATTTGTTTTTATTTTTGACCAACATTACTAGTAAGGTTTGTAATTTTTTTATCATATTAGACGATAAATTTTGTAATTTAGGCTGATAATAATTTGATAAAGAAAATAAAACATTAAAACTATCCCAAATATTATTTGATGATTAATTTTAAACCCTAATCAATTAAAATTTGGTTATATAACAATTTATTGTAATTTAAATGAGATTATGATTTTTTAAATATTTTGATTAATAAAAAGTCAAAGACGTCAGAATTATGATTTATATATATATATATTTTTTAATATGATAATATACAGAATATATCATCGAATGTAGATATTATTTTCAAATATAAATTATTTAGATATGTTTTGTTAATTTATTTTTTTAGTTAAAAATTATTTATCATAAATAATTATGCAATGATGATGATGTTATTATTAAATTAATGGAAAAGCATATAAATAAAATTTAAAATAATAAAATCAATATAATTTTTGATAAATGATTTCATATACTTTTTTGGAGTTACTTTTTATATTGGGAATTTATTAAAATATATTTTTGAAGTCACCCTAAAGTCTTTAATTTAATAAGTTCAATGTAATAAAGAATTAATAAAATTTACCATAGTAAAATTTTATAGTAAATAAAATTTTACAGAATGATATAAAATGGCACAAAAAAGATAAAATATGCAAAAATATTTGGATAATATTGAATATTTCATCCATGATCTATTTATGGGTAATGTTTTATTTTATAAAAAATATATTAACTCTAATTGAATAAAAACCCAAGATTTCATGTTAGGAGTCAATGAGGTTAAATAAGAGTTAAAACCAAAATATAAGATTATAAATTAAAACAAAACATAAATAATTATTATTATTATAAGTTGTTTTGACTCATAATCATGTAAAGTTCATAATAGTTTTTGGGGGCCATTTGGAAGTGAAAAGAAATTTATATCAATTTAATATTTTATGATTGTCTTAATGTGCCCCGCATCACAATTATAAAAGAGAACACCATACATTATTTAAAAACACCACATGATGCCATATATCTCAACTAAATACATCCATTTTATCTTTTAATTAATGATGTACATGTTTTAGTGGTTTTGTTTCATTCAAAAGACCATCCCCAGTGTCTCTAAGAAGTGTTCTAATGGAATTATTCTGATGAAGATATAATTGTTTCTACCAAATAATTCTCATTTATTACTTCTTACATATCATCTTCATGTATTTTTTACATCCTAAATAAATAAATCATGTATTATATATATGATAATATATTATTATTATTATTATCCAATTCTATTATACTTTTTTCCTTTGTCGTAAAAATGGAAGCAATGCACGTGTGTATGTAAAACATACCATATTCGAATAGTGGTGTAATTAAATTTTAATCCCCACATTACATGTATGTTTTTTGTTTTTAAAATAATTGATATATATGATAATTATAAAATTATATTTATTCTATTGAAATAATAATTAATCCACTTCCTTACCGTTTATTCTATTTAGAAATGATATCGTTACTTGTGTGTACGTATGGATAACCAATTCTACAAATAGATTTGATTAATTTTCAATTTCCACCATTGAATAATGAGTCTAAAAGTGTAACTAATAAATATAAAATATATATATGTCCTTAATATCATTATTTATATGATTAAAATTTATCATATGCAAAATAATTATGACTACACGACAAAAAATGAATATAAAAATGAAGTCATTAACATCAAAAACGGGGGTACTTATGGAATTTTATTTATAAAATAGTGATAATTAATCATACTAATATCTTATAGGATATAAAAAATATGAATATAGTTTATTTATAAATTATTAATATTATTTAAACTAATATACATGATGTTAAATGACACACAATTATTGGAAATGTAAACGTATCAAATTTTAATCTCACATTAATTTCTATGGGACACAAATTTATTCACCAATTTTTTGTTTTCTGTGTAATACCAACTACCCATTTGAAATTTTATATGATGAATATATTTATTATTTTGATAATTATTTTTTTTAATGTTTATAAATTTTTGGGTATTATTATTGACAAGACTCTATAGTTGGAAGAGTGTATATCACAATAACATCATACTACATTTTTTTTGTTTAATATTCTTCTCTAAGGGATTATTAAAATGTTAAACATAGTATATTTTATTATTATATATTCTCACATGGTCTTTAAATGTAATAATTTTATTTTTTTAGTCTTATGAACATAAAATTACTATGGAAATGTTTTAATGAAAATTAAAATTTATTTATCTTCAGTCGAAAATCAGTTTTCATAAAAACCAACTTTTTATATAATATTCTTTTCATTAATTTATTTAAACTATGAAATATTATTTATTATATATATATTTAGGCCTCCAACATTTTCATATAATTTATTAGAATGAATATTTATATGAATTTGAATACAATGCATTTTTATATTTTAACAAAAATAAGAAATTAATATTTGACTTAATCTGCAAAGAATGATTGAAATTTTCTACTATCATGAACAATAAATGTTTTTAATCTTATTTCAAGACTGTTTTCAAAATAAAATTATTTTCAATTTTATTGAACAAATTCTAATGATGGTTTCCAAAATACATTGGATATTTTACAAAAATACTTTTATTTATGTTTTTATGTTATTAATATTCACCAATGGAATGAACCATTTAATGTTCATATGATAAAATGGGGATATGTTTAATATCTTCAATATTCATTCTTTAGATGGTTTATGGTCCGTTTTATTCTGCATGTACTATTTTTATACCATTCACCATAGTACTCTAGATGGTTTATGATTATGTACTATTGAATTGGGTATGTATTATCATTTTTGATATTTTTTCCAATATGAATGTTTATGTTGATTATGAATCACTACATTAATTTGAGAAATGAATTATAATTAGTAAATTATGTGTGGGGGCTTCTATATCCCCTAGATGCATCAATTGGTTTGATGATACAAACATGATTGGGTATTGTCTACAAACATAAATTTTTATTCATGGTGTCCTGGATGAAGCCTTGACAATATGTTTGGGATGTGACACATTATTTATTCACCCAATATGAGAATAGTTATTAATATTACATAAGATTATTATACTAGTTAAATATCTATGGTTTTGAATCACTATCATTTTATTATTTATATGAAATTATTGGATTATATTATATTCTTACTTTATTATGATCGTGTTATTGATTAAATGGAATCTATTTCAATTATTTATCATTCAATATTTTTTTTATTTATTCACATATTTTCATTAAAAATAAGACTACTGATCATTTTTTATCAACCCTTCTGTATTATTCATTTTCCCTGGATATGAGGAAGTGTTTTGTGATCTATATGCATTGATAGATAATTTTACTTATGTATTTTATATTTGAAAATGTAATTTTAATTTTATATATATCTCTATATTGAAAATAATAATAAATTATATCATCCTTTGGGTCATTATTCATTATATCTAATTCTAGAATAATTTGTAGCCTCTGACTCTATGCTTCTTAGGTTGGGTTATTTATAATATATACATGATAATGTTGGGAGATAATCACTAAATGGGACACATCAAATATTTCTAGTACTGGGATGGAAATTAGAGAATATATCCATAAATTTCATTATCATATTTCCAAATACATGATAATGTAATAATATGATTATTGATATTAGCAATCATATAACTAAATATGTTCATTTTACAAAAATTCATGATATAATTTAATTGGATCATCTTGATAGACTATATTTTCAAGATATAGTTAGGTTACATGGATATCTTCTCCATATTGTATCGTATTATGAAAAAATATCTGAATACATATTTGTGAATGGTATTTAGAAGTTATTGGGTACTAATTTAAATTTTATCTAAAATTCATCTTCAATGTTATTGATAGTTAGAGTAAAAAATTTAGAAATCTGGGGATATTTAATGCAATTTCATTCTGGATTACCAAGTAATTTTGGATAACATCCATAATAAGTGGAATTTTCAAATAATAATAGATTTCAATGACGTATAAAAATAAAACCTTATTAAAAAACTATATTTATTGATGTGTGAAAATTTAATATCATGAGATGATTTCATTGAGATAATTATTTTTTGGATTTGAAGTGGTATAAAATATAATAAAGAATGTAATTTTTTTAAGAACCATACGTGGACATCTCAATCTAACATCCTTGAAAATAGTATCATGAAGGTAGTTCCATACTTTATTAAATTGGATAATACACAAGACTTTAATCCTGAAAGGCTGATTAGATTTGATATCATGGAAACTAGTTGACAAAAACGAACATTACATTATAAATTAAAACCTATAATAAATCTTATAGTGTACTTTGATGACACAACTTCTCTCCTAGATTATCCCTACATATCAGTCATAATATACATCACACAATCCTGGTAAAAGTAAAACATTATAAATGGGAGATCTCAGATGCCCAATAAGGATATACAAATAGATGGAGCTGTCATATGAGAATGAATCTTATCACCAGTGAATGAATCTTATCATGGATATTTGACTAGTAAGATAATAAAATAAAATATTAATAAATTATATCAAAATTATGGATTCATAACATTGGATATTGTAAACATACATTCCCAACATCTGCCATGAAACCATACATAAATAGGTAAGCCCACATCCAATTCAATATCTTTGTTGTCTTATGTGCAATACCAATGCATCAAGGTGTAATTGTAGACCCCTCTCGTCGGTTACAATTTCAAATTAATCCCACATTTCAAATGGATAATGAATCATAATCATACTAAACACATCTATTAAAACTATCTTATGAAATGTGAATACATTAACTCTAAATCATTATTGGATTTAAAATTTAAAATCTATAGGAAAACTAAATCATAATCTATTCAATGTTTTATGGTAAATGATATAATAAGATATCAACCTGAATCAAGAATAACATTCAAATAGGATGTTCACATAGATGAAGATACTATATTAAAATCATTAAAAAAAATTATGATAAATATATGTTTTTACTATGAAATAATTTATTTAATATTCATTCAATATTAAAAGAAAAAATATCCATTAAAATGAATTTTAAATCATGTTAAAGAAGCCTCAAATTTTTATGGAATCATGATAGTGGAAAAAATCCTCTCACACATAATAAGCAAAAAAACATTCATTCCGTCAAAAAATCCATAAAGTAACTCATTTGGAAGAAGATAAAACAATTTCACTAAAACAATTTTTTAAAAAAACAAGGGTAAAAAAATTTTATATTTCATAGGATTATAGTAAAAATTATTTTAGGAAATTGTTTTATGAAATATGTACACGTATGATAAATATTCCCTTGTATAAACTAGCTTATAATCAAGAGATAATAACAATGTTATTATGAAATATCACTTATCACATTATAATCCATAGAATAATATGATCTTTTAATGAACTAAAATTATATAGAAAATAAAAAACCATAATATTTTGGATAAAAATAATCAAAGCCATTCATGGGAATTATATACACCATATAAAACGAAAATTTAGTGTACTAGGTATGTCTCCTGCATATATAAAAGTGAGAAAAAAATTCATGTACTGATAGTGTAATATTTGAATCCTGATCCCCAAGAAATAATAACATAAATTAATTTTTTAATATAATTAAATAAATTAAATCAATGATATATCATTTAATATGATATTATATACACCACTCAATGTAATCATGTGAAGCATATGACATGTTTCCCATGAAATTTAAAAGTGAGATGAAATTCAATTACATATTACTTTAGTTTAGATGAATGTTCTCTAGCAAGTATATAGTGGATTAAAACATGTTATTAATTTATACCAGATCCATATATATATATATATATATTCTTCAATATATGATCCTATTATATTATCTTATCACCCATTTGTTAATAATATGTTGTTATTACCCTTGTTTTAGGTGTTAACTACTTCATTTTCCTATGCACATGTTGTCTTGTCAGTCATGTTACATATTAATAGGATATTTTTTAATATCCATAATTTTATTTAGTTTATAAATATTATATTTATTTATCATATAAAAATCAATAATCATTTATAAATGTTTATCGTGGATGATGAATCTCATCCCATCGAGGTGATGGTAGGTCATACGTACACACAAGCGATGATATCTCCTTGAAATAGTCAATGGGTAATGAATTGGATGTTATATCAATTTAATGAATCAATATCATGTAATAATTTTTATATCTCAATAATATCCATTATTATATATAACTAAATATAATTAGTGTCAGTAGAAAAAATTACACCACTTCATGGAGACGGTATGTTCTACGTATGCACTCATGGTGATATTGTTTTTTCATTGATGGAAAAATGATGAATATAATCACACAATAATAATAATAAAATATCAAAATATATATTATTATTGAGTTTTTAATTTATTATGGAAACAATATATGAAGATGGAGTAGACTAATTATATAACATGAATGAGTTGGTAAAACAATCACCTCTTATCCATTAGAGTTCATTTTGATATCCTTATTAGAAAAGTTGGGGTAAAATATTTAGATAAAAATTACCTCCAGAAGATATCAATAATACATTATAAGAGAAATTTTGTGTAGGTTTTCAACATAAAATGTTCAATGTGGTGTGAGAAAGTGAGGTAGGAGGTGTCTTTCAATAAGAGAGGGGTGGTGTACTTTAGGGAACATTCAAAATATTAAATTAATTTAAATAGATTTTTGGATTACAATTGATAAAAAAAATATTTCCTAAGAATATAAGATAAATATGGGTAAAAATCATCTAATATAATGATTATTATAATTCAATAGGTCATAATATTAACATTAATGTTTGGATTTAACCCTTTGTTAAACCTATGAACTCTTACCATGAAAACACGATTTTTTTACTCTTAAGGGTTAATATAGTTACAAGAAAATGTCCAATGAACTACAAATTGATCATTGAGAATATATTTAACCTTATTAAAGTTATTTGGCTGAAATATTATTTTTATGAGTTTTACACCATTTAATAAAATATTATTTATTTTAATATACCATTTATGTCAATTTTGATACTATTGATTATTTCTCTTTTTAAAAATGTCGTAACAAACTAATAACTTCAAACCGACCATTTTATATATAAATAAAAATTCAATTTTACTTATAAAATTCATAAATTTAATTAGTTAATTAATATTATATTTATTTATAGTTTATATATATTAGATTTGATATTTCAACTAATTTAACAATTAATTAAACATTATTATGAACGTATTTAGTTAAAATATTTATTCTATAAAAATTTAAAAAATTACAATAATCAAAAACATCTTTTCATTCAAATGACTAATTATTTTTGAATTTAACATCTACATATGCCAATGTTAAAAATGACTTATTTAATAAAAATATTATTATGAAAATTTTAACTTATCATTATATATAATATAAAAAATATCATATTTTTACCTATGTGGCGTAAAAAATTAATAATTTGTAGTTATGGTTGATTTTTCTAACAACCAAGTTGTCCAATAAAATTATGGCATGTTTTTTGTTAAATTTTAAATATTAATATATTATTTTTGATTTTAATTACCCAATTAATCTTTTAACACGGTAATCAAAAATTTACTAAATTTCATTATTCATACTCCTAGAAAAAATCCAATTCACTTAATTTGGACATTATTAATAAAAAATTGTAATATATTTTTCAAAAATCAAAAACACAAAACATAAAAAACTTAATAAAAAATTCATCGCGTTGACAGGGGTGAGAATAGTGGTTATTAAAGTTTAAACATGCCAATGATTGAAACGTTTTTATCTAAATTCAATGTAAAATTAATTCCATTGACTTAAATGTTAATACATGACATGAAATTTTATTGTTATTCTTTAAAACCATTGAATAATATAAATCATTACTCTATTTTCTGATGTAAAAAGTTTATTTCAATTAAAATTTATCATCTTTAACTATTCATCAAAAAAAGAAATTTATCAAAAAATAAAATTAATTTAACCAAATTAACATTTCATATCCTCATTAAGTATAATTTTTTTAAATATATATATATATATAATTGTCAAAAATTGGATTTAAAATAGGTTCTCAATTAAAATGCGGCGATACAACTTTTATAAAAATATAAATTTTTATGGGTGATATTGGTCTTGTTACTTTCTTATCCCTATAAAATTTATAATATGAACATTAAAATATAGTTAGATTAATATATAACATATATATTTAATTAATATCATTCTATAATAATAATTTAACTAATTTATTTGGATATAATTTCTTTTTGGACATAAAAAGCATTATTATAAAAATATTTCCTATATGTTCAGTCAGTTTCTATATTAGTTTCTAATTAATTTGAAAAACAAATTATTTGACAATATATTCAAAACATTTATCAAATTATATTCACTACCTCCAACTTAATGGAATGGTTATGTCTTATTATATTGAATATTATTATTATAATAATATATTATTGTTTTGTAAAACTTAGCTTTGCTTGTAATGAAAACCAACTCATTGGTTTTTTTATCATAAGCTTATCATGGTGTTGCAAAAATATAATATATTAAGGAAATTTATTTTATTTTATAGGATATATATTGTAATTTAGTTAGCGGTTATATTATCTCATCGTTAAGTAAATTTAATCCTCGTAATTTGATTATGTGATCAAAAACTAGGGATTGGACTTTTCCAAATATCCTTGTTGAAGTACCACATCAGAAAAATAAATACTGAGATCTATAATTTAATATAATTAAAGGGATGTATAATGGTAATAAAATATAACACATACTAGGGATTCATATTCAAAAACATGTTTGTGGATGAAAAATATGACCATCATGTTCCGATGGAGAGTGAAATAGAACATGGTTAGAAGAATGTTAAAAATAAAAAATATATAGATTTATGATGATCCAAGGGACCATTTAATTCAATTGAAATGATTTTACTAGGATAAAATTTTTGGATAAAAGAGAATTTCCCAATTTTTAAACAATTATTTACTTCATATAATAAGATCATAATGAATCATTCTATATTGATAAGTAGTGTTTTCAACATATAATGATTTTTCCCAAAAACCAATATTTATCCCAAAAAATTTGTTAATGTGTTGAATTTTTTTAGAATTATAGATTTAAAATTAACATAAACATACCAAAAAATATAAAATATTAAAACTATATTTTCCTCCTCTCATTACACATTAATAGAAACCAAAATGGTTATGATAAATAATATAATTTCTGAAATAGATTCTCTAATCATTCAGCTGTAAAATCGAATGTCAAACATAGATCATTCATAAAATATATATCATTACTCAAAATTATTATTTACTTGGATTGTTACCCAAACATAAAATGGATTTGATCATAAAATCGTCAAAAGAAAGTCATTCAAACATAGAAAATTTAATTTTCTAAATATCATAATCATCATGTTTTTTAACCATTTCCATAAATAAAATGAATCCCCATATGTCCACTATAAAATAATATTTTATTCTGAAAAAAAAATTCATTAAATTTCACTCAATATATTGTAATTATATTAAATGAACATCACTCTAAAAAAAATAATCACATAATCACAAAATATTTTTTCAATACCAGGTTTATCTATTTGACAATTTAGATGTTCCTAAAAAATAACCTTTTTCAATTAGATTTTTTCACTAAAACAATTTTCATGGTAACCCTTACATCACGTAAGATAGTGGTAGGTAATTCAATAGTTTTTAGCCTTTAGTTATGGGTTCAAACCCCATAGGTTTATCAGATAAGGTAGGTTGTCACCCAGTTTTTCAGTTTTCTTTCTTTTTAAACTATATTAATATAACTCCCAAATAAAATTTTATGTAAATACATGAAATAAGGTTAATCACTAAATAATATTTTCACTATTTTTTTCCATAAAACCTCGATATGTAAATAAATTATCAATTTATTTCAATATAGATCCTTCCTTGGCCTAGATTTTATCCATTATAAGTGAACACTGACTTGGGAAAAGCATGGGTTCCCCATGTTTATGTAAATAAACTGAAATTAGAATATGAGGGGGATTTTTTTACTTCCCTCTCTTATACACATCATTAATCATTGTAAATTTTATTCTCTATGTACTTCATTCCAACTCAAAATTGATTACATCATTATATTGATTCACTTTATTAGGGGTATCCATCTACATTTCTAACATTATTGAAATAGAAACTTAGTTTCTACATTGCCTTAATGAACAGAGCTCCTATAAAGCCCTATCCATCACATCATTTGTTAGTTTAGATGATTAATATGGTATATGTTTTAAATAAAATTTCAAGATAACTGATTAGGCCTGAACATGAAAACTTTGACTCCTATCAAAAATAAATATTTTATCACTACCAGCATCGTATCCATCATGTTAAATGTAAACCTTAATCAAAAATGGTTTCATCTATTGAATTACACTTGAAAGCATAGTGTGATTAAAAATTGTCATAGAGAGAAAAAAGTATAATCATTTATTGATTATCATGAATCCATATATTAAATCTAAATTTACCTATGTTTAACATAGGTTTTTTATTTTCATCATATATTTGAATTCTTGATAATGGTTTTTTAAGGATAATGTGAATTATAAAAGGCATATCCCCAAGGAGTGTCAAACCAAATGCTCTGTAATTCCCCTATATTTGTACCAAGTTATGCCGTGTCATTCCCAACACACCTTGTCATAGTTATTACACCAAGTTTAATCTTTTACAAAATCACTAACACGTGTAGTGTCCAGACATAGATGCATTTCTTAAGAGGTCCACATAATCTATTACATACCAAAATTAGTGGATGTTCATATGTACTTATCCTCAGATTCTATCTTAGGGTAATGTTCCATAATCATTTTTTTTAAATTTTGTTTCCATGGATTCTACTAAAATAGTACTGATAACAATTGTAATGAACATGGCCCCAGTAGGCCAGTGATAGTGCCTCACCTCATTACCTTGGAATAGATAAAAGAATGGAATCCAAAATGACTGATAGTTTAGCAGCCTTGGATGATGGATTAAAAACATAAAATTTACAATACAATTGTAAAATTGAAATACTACAAGGATAATACATTGGGAAAAATATTTTCATCATATATTTACCTAAAATCTCATTCATAATAGAAATCTAAAAATCCTAGGAAAAGTAAAACATGTGAAATGGTTGAGCTCAGATTCATTATAATGGTATACATATAACGAAAGCTTTCAAAATCAAGAATAAATGGTTATAACAAGGTGATTAACTCAATCCCATACCATTTAATCAACATCATGAGTATCATATTGATGGAATGAATAATTATTAAATAATTCCATATAAATAATCACATGATAATGATAAATAACTATAGATATTCTTCTAGTCAAATAATCATGTGGAATATGAATAACTAATCACACAATGTGGGAGTGTAAAATGTTAGAGATCATAAACATACCGCAAAGGCCACATTCAAGTCACCCTATATAAAAGATAAGGCCTCATCCTACAGCCAAACTAGAATGTCTCATGAGACCTTCGAATTCACTAAGGGGATATAGCAGGCCACACATAGAACTTATTAAGTCAAATGCATTATTCGTATGAACGGGTTGATGAAACATAATCAACATAAATACTAATGGTAAATCCAGTATAAAAAATGTGAACACATAAACCATAAACCATGATTGGTATTGAAATAGGACATCTATAGTAAAAATAAATCATAAACCATTCATGGAATTATGGTAAATGATTTTATAGGATGTCAACCTCAATCAATCATAATTTACAACAAAGGATGTGTCCATATATTAAAATATACTAATAAAATCGTGAATTGTTTTTGAAAATTTCACACTTTTAACATTGAAATCATTTATTCAAAAGCCATTGAATTATTGAAGAAATATTTTCCATTGAAAATAAATTTCAAATCATTTAAGGTAATATTGAAAACATCAAGGCGTCATGAATGTGGAAATATATTCTCAGTCTATATAAGATAAAAATACATTACTTATATCGAAAAAACAATAACGTAAATCACTTGGAAAACATCAAAAATATTCATTTTGAACCATTTCATAAAAAGTAATACATGGGGAAAATACATTAACAAATTTTTTAATATCAGTAAAAATATATTGGAAATTAATATTATGAAACATGGGCATAGATTATAAATATTTTTCAATAGATACTTATATATGAACAATCCAAAATACTAATAAGATTTTTAAGTAACAATTATTACTTTAGAATAAGTAAAATGATATACCCCAGGAATGTATGAAAATTATATGGATGTGAATGTATAATAATTATCAAGATAAGACTCAGAAAATAAATTCATGGAATGCATATACATAACACAAAAGAAAATTTTATTTTATAGGGAATGTGTACCATATAAATAAAAGTGTGAAAAAATAACTTATTACTAGATTTACATTTAAATCATGATAAACATGAATTAATAACATCTATTAATGTTTTTAATATTGAAAATAAATGAATCTAAACACATATCATGTCATAATTCAGTATATACACCACAGAAAAGAAGTATGTTGTGAATATAACATGTATCTCATGAAATTAAAAAGTGACATGGAATTTCGTTACCATGTACATAAAATTAGTTGAATGTGATTTATCCTCTTGTATAATGGTATACCACATGTAATTAATGTATAATATTATCATATAAATATTTATGACCTCATATAGAGTCCTCTTATATAATTTTATCACATTTTTGTTAATAATATTTTGTTATTACCCTCATTTCAAGTGTGAACAAGTTCATATTCATATGCATGTTTTTTCAAAAAAGTGACGTTTATTATGTACAAGATATATTTAATTAATAAATAATTTATTATGTTTACATATATTATATTTATTCAGCATATATATTTTTATAATCATTCATAAGTGGTTATCATGGAGGATGAATCTCCTCAGGTCGTGGAGATGGTAGGCTGTATGTACGCATGAGAGACTCTATTATCCTGTAATCATAATGTGTTAAGAAATAAAATGATATATTAATTATAAATAATCAATATCATGTCATATAAATTATTTATATAAATTATAATCAATATTATACCCATTCAAATATTGTATTGATGAAAACAAAATTATACAACAACATGGAGATAGTAAGTTGTACACACACACACATGGTGATATTGTTTTTTATTAGATGGGTAAAAAAAGAAATTGGGGTTTACCATTATACTAATAAAATATCATAAAATATATGATAATGGGGATATTACATTATTATGGAAACAATATAATAATATGAATTATAAGAAGAAAAGTACTTGAATGAGTTGGTCAAATAATTATCTATTCTTTGATGGAGTTCCTTTTGGTATCCTTTTAGGGACACCATTAATTATATTTATTGAATTCCAAGACCTCCATAACATAGAAAAAAATGTTGGGAGAAAACATAGTAATTGGTTGGATGGGATATAAGGCTCAATGTTGAGTAAGTGAGGGAGGAAGTTCTATTTAATAAGAGAGGGTAGGGGCACTTTATGGAACTCTCAAAATATTAAATTGATTTTCTATTTGATATATATCAAAAGATAATTATTTTGATTATATGATGTGTATGGGTCAAAATACTATCACCAATTATTTGTACACATGTTTAGGTAAAATTATTAACAATATATTTTAACTTTAACCTTTTCATTAAACTCTTTTACTCTTAACATGAAACCATGGATTTTTACACATTTGGGTTAATATAGTTTCTATATAGTTCAAAAAGAAACCAGATGGATCATTGATGAGATACATGACCTTATTTAGGTTTGGTGGATTATGGTTATATTTTAATAAATTGTATATAAATTAGTAAAATATAATTTATTTTAATGTATCGTTTATTTAACTTCGTATAAAATTCACAATTTATATTCATAGAAATATCATTAAAAATTTCTAAATTTTAAAACAAAACATCAAATATATCAATAATATCTATAATTTGTAAATAAAATTACCTTATTTCATTAATTATGTCAAATAATATTTATTTTAATGTTTTAATATCATTTATTTTACATTTCCATTAAATAAGAGATTATTGTATCATTATTATGCAAGCCTTAAATAAAATTATTTATAATATTAAAATTACAAAAAAATTATCATGATGACGATAAATTTATTTTATTTTAAATGTTTAATTATGGTCTAATTTATATGATACATGAAACAATATTAAAAAAGGGTTTTCTATTAGAAATATGAGTATTACCTTTTTTGCATATCATTATATAATATATAATAAATGTCATTTTTTATAAAATAGTCTTCAAAATTTTATAATTGTTCAATAAAGATGATTTTTATAAAACCCTAGTCATAAAATTAAAAAAAGATACATTATAGAGTAAATTTATAATATCACAATTTTTGTTTCACCGTTAATTGCATTATTTAACCATACCCATGGTATTTAAAATATTACAACATTTTTTTATTCATATGACCAAATAAAATAAAATAATGCAAATAATTTGAACCCCGTGATTCCAAATATAGATTCCATTTTTTCAAAATTCAAAACAATGATTTTATAGTAATTAATTTAAGATGAATACAATTGAAGGGGGTGGGAAAATGAGTTGATAATGATTAAACATGCCAAAAATTGAATAGATTGAATATATAAATTAGATTTAAAATTTATAAATATGAGTGTGGATTAATATTAATTTATATAATTGTGAAATTAAAAGATGTCAACTCCCCACACATATAAATTGGAAACACCACTCTTCAATTATTCATAACCATTGAAAACTCTCAGTCAACAAAAACCTATGAAATTCCATTTATAAAATGCTACATCCTATTATAGATGTACATTTCAGCCGAAAATACCAACCTATATAGATGAATTAGTATGACAAAACTGGTTTTCCAAATAAATTGCATAACTCTTCATTGAGTTAATTCATGTTTTTTTTATTCTTTTACCTCTTATAAACCAATAAAAATCACATATATAAAAATCAATTTCTCAAATATAATTATATATTTTCATTTTTTGGTACAATAGTTTTTTATTTCCTTTTATATCTTATTTTAGTAGAAAAAATCATATTAAGACTACAACCTACACATACAGTAACATTTAATTTCCCATGAAATCCTCATATAGATAGATATAAAGACGAAATTAATTAACATTTATAGTTTTTATTATATTATTAATACTCATTTATTATAATATATTACATAAATTCATTCTCATTCTATCAATTGGATTATTATAACATCGCCAATTCGTAGGTGAAAACAACCACCTCCACGATGTGATGTGACTCGTTTTAAATTTTTACCATACATGGACATGAAAAATGATATATCTAATGAATAAAAAAGACATGTATAATTTTTTTTATTATTATATAATATTAAATTATACTATAAATTATTTATTTTCCACCTAAATTGTAACAGCCCGAGATTTTATGAAAAATATTCTTTTTATTTCACTATTGTCTTGTGTCGTACGCTACACCTAAAGGAGCTTTCACAACACACATCCTTGACTTTCCTTGCATTACACGCAATCGCGACCTTCCTCGATAGCGTGTATAGTACGCAATAACGAGTTTCACTAAACAACAATATGCTATTAAAATATTATTAAAACTAGCCGTTATGAATAGTAATAACCACTTTTTGAAATTTTTTTAAATTTTATCTTTTAAAATGGAATTCATTTTTGGATTCGTAATATCGAAATTAGCTTAGGGTGAAATTTTGGTACTTTTCGGATAACTTTCATATTCTGATGAATAGTGAAAATTACTAAATTATAATTAAAAACAACTTTTTTAATCAAAATAATTAATAGTGATAAATCATTAATTTGAGTGGTTTTAAAGTATATTTAGAATGTATTTTTACAATTTAATACAATGGTGGTCATTGGATGTAATTTCACATTTAAACTAGACATAAACAAGTGTCAAACTTTTGATAGATATTGTTTCTTAAAAACACGCTATTTGTTTTAACAGCGGGATTTAATTATAAAATTAATTAATTCAACTTTTATGTTATGAATTTGGTAAAATAAACTTCATTTTTGAATTCGGAATATGAAATATAGCTTGGGATGGAATTTTGGCATTGTTCTGAAAAACATCAATTTTTGATGAATAGTGAAACCACTAAGTGGTAGGTTAAAAACTGAATTTTGCATAAAACTTAATTTTACCGCTTCTGTGAATGGAATTTAGAAAATACGAGAGACACGGTTAATATCAAGGATTAAAATGTGGTTCAATGAGATGAAAATAATTTTTGGTGAATAGTAACTTTTTATTTTTTTTTACCACGGTTAAAGGTAAATAGGGTAATTAAGGGTAAAAATGATATTAATATTATCCTAACACATGTCCTAATCCTATTGGACAAGTGTATTTCGACCAAAAACAAACTTAGGAATACAATATGACCATTTAGGCCCACTTGGGTTAGATTAGGACATTTATTATTAATTTATTTAAAGAAGGGTTAAAAGAGTTAAAATCAAATTTTATTTACTAAAACATTTTTAATATGGGGTTATACATAAGATAAATTTGACTATAAATATTCATTAGAAAGCTAAAGAGATTTCCTACATAATGGTATTTTATTTGGAATTTTTTAGACATCAAATAAGTTAATTTATTTATGACACAAAGATGATGCAGTAATTATCTTATTAATGAAATATTGACATAATTGATGTTATAAACACCAAACTAAATATAATTTGAGACTTTTTATGAATTCCACTAATTTTCTAGGTTACTATGATATATTAGTGTTTATTTAATCAACTTGGTTCGAAAACATAATTCTGTTATGACTTTCACAAAAATCATGTATCATATAGTGTCAAAATTGACACAAAATAGTTTTTAAATAAAATATTATATTATTAATTGTTATTTTATTCCTAAAAATCTAAGGTTCGGCCAAATGACTTAGATAAGGATATATGTATTAATAATATACAATTTGGGGTTCGTTTGGCATGTTATAGTAAGTGTATTAACCATATAATGTAAGAAAACAAAAAGACACGGTAAAAGTTAAATTATTTATCTTAGAGTTAAATCTAATTGATAAGGTTAAACTAATAACCTAAACTTCTCTAAATCTTATTGGTTGATAGGATTTCGATCCATCCCCACTTTAGATTCGAAATAAGACCCTTTGGAACCATTATAAACCGATTTTTACTTTAATATAAAATAATATTTTGAGATATTCCTAAGGTGCCCCTCTCCTCCCTTATAAAAGGACACCTCCTCCCCCTCCTCCTCACAAAAATTTGAGCACTCAAGATCGTCCAACCCCTGCCATGTTCTCCTCTCCACTTCCCTAGCAACATCCTAGAGGTTCTGGTCTTCCTCAAAGACCAATTCTAGTGCCCTAAGAGGAGGTCTCAAAGAGGCACTTCAAAGAAGAGGTAATTACCGTTACCAATTCTTTCATCTTGATTTTTTCTTCCACTTCTTCTTCTTAGGTTGTTTCATTATGAAGTAATAACATCAGTATCACTCATATACTGATATGTTATTATAAATATGAAACAACCCTAATTCAACTTCTATCCATCCTACGGAAAAATGAAATCACCGTGCGTGCGTACGTACGGAATACCGTCTCCACGCCGTGGTGTAATCTATTTTCCACCATCACCTTACAAGGATGGGTATAATGGTGTAATGAGTAACTATATATGATTATTATTAAGTAATATTGATACTGAAATAATTTATATATACTCCAATACAATTCCACGATCATAGGAACGATATCATCACTCGTGCGTACGTACGGAATACTGTCTCCACGATGTGATGCGACTCATTCTACATGATCTTCATTTCATAATGATTATATAAATGAATTGAATGAATGAATATGGTATATACTACACTAATACCATTCTGTAAATGAATTATCTATAACTTAAAGATAAGAATAAGAATTTATTCGACAAAACACGCATAAGAACAAAAAGTTATAAAGACCCGAGTAACAAGTAACAATGAAATATTATTAACAAGAAGCTAAGAATATGACCATATATGATATGATATCAATATGTATGATTCTGGAATAAGTCAATAACATTATTTAAACCATTATACAGGAGCTTCGGACACGTATAAAGCAAATCGGACCTAAGGTAAGGGAAATATCACAATCTCATTTTTATCCGAGATTGTTTATTCGTAAGTAATTACTGGGGTGTATTTTATCATCCACATCCATGTTCCCTCAATATGTAATATTATTTCCATCCTTCTACAATAGTTTATATCCAATTTTACCGTTCGGTGAGTTTTTAGTAAAAGATACGAAAGGAATCTTTTGTCGTTTTTCGTACGAGGTACTTTTTGACCTTTCCGACAAAAGTACGAAGAATGTTTTTTTTAACTTATACGGCAAGAATGGATTTTTAAAATATTATTTCCAAGAAGCTTCCTTTACAAGTTTTCAAGTTTATTTTTAATCAACTTCTTTTAGTTTAAAGTTGTATGACATATTATGAAAGGAAAAATGTTTTTTTGTAGAAGAAAGGATATTTTCCTCAAGAATGGAGTTCAAGTGTTTTATCAAAATGATTTTCCATCTAAGATAATAAAGGGTTCTGTTTTTATCCCTATTATTAAATTGATTTGTTCATGTTGTGATGAAATTATTTTTATGAATTCCTTTATCTTATATGAATTGATTTATGATGTCATGATGTTTCAACAATCCCATTTTTGTTACATGTGTTATGCGATGATGTATGTTTTATGATTATGTGGCACACATAAGAAAGGATTCATTATAAGATGGGTGGGACCTATATCTCCCTCCAATGCATTGGGTAAAGATTTTATATCTCATGAGATAGACATGGCTGGAACGGTAGGTTATACCGGTTCAGTGAAACAGGACTGGAACGAGGGTGACTCGATTCAGAAAGGGACTTTGTCCACTAAGATAGTCTTGGCAATGAGTCTTGACTAACAAGAAATGATTCTCTATGATTATGTGTGTATGCCACTAAGTTTCAGGTTTTAAGTTATGATTATTGGGATTTCATTTCACTTCTATGATTTATCCTATGATATGATATTATGAGCTCTTTTGCAGGTTAAGATTTCCAAAAGCTATGTTCTTATGTATATGATGTGATTGATATTTCTTTTGTTTACCCTTACTGAGCATTTGAGCTCACCCTTTTATGTTTTCTTTTCCCCAGGATATAAAGAAAGGTTTTAGGTAAAAAAAAGGAAGATCTTTATGGGAGATATTGAAGATCTTTCACCACGATTAGAAGATTACGTTCCGAGTTTCCAAAGACACTAAACTATTACGATCCTTGTGTGTGTGTTTTTGTTATGTACTAAGTATTCCGCAAATGTAATGTAATGTCCATGTACGATAAGATTCGGGTCTCTACAGTTGGTATCAGAGGAAAGGTTTAGTCAACCTTTGGAAACTAGGATGCGAAAACGTTAGTGAGATCCCTAGAGATATTTCTAAGGTATGTCTAGGGATGTCCCTAGGGATAAGTATACGTATAGGTTATAGTAATAGAATTACGCTAACGATCATAGAATTAAACCTAAGATGTTGGATATTGAAGGTAATCCCCCTATATTATGTTGTTTTCCCTAGCATGATTTTTTCCTCTCACACTATTCTTTTTGGGTTTTAGACAATGGCTGGAACCCGAAGGAACCGTGTTGATCAATGCAATGGACAATGCAATGATTGCCCTCCTGAACAAACAAATGTTATAGGAGATGGAGTGCAAAATCTTATTGCTATACTTACACAAGCTATGAATCATTCTGGACTTCCAAATGAGCAGAGAAGGGAACAATATTATATTGAGTCCTTCATGAGGCAACGTCCACCTTCTTTTAGTGGGTCTTCTGATCCACTTGTGGCTGAACAATGGATCAGTACTACTGAAAAGATATTTTCAGTTCTTCAATGTTATGAACATGATAAAGTCATCTTAGCAGTATATCGTTTGGAAGGTGAATCTGATCAATGGTGGAATCTTATCAAGAATACGAGGCCAAGAGATGAAATTGAGTCCATGGAATGGGAAGAGTTCAAGAACTTGTTTTTCAGTAAGTACTTCCCTCGTATTCTTCGAACAAAGATGGAGAAAGAGTTTCTTGAACTGAAGCAAAGGGACGATGAATCTGTTGGTACCTATGAAGCAAATTTTACAAGACTTGCAAGGTATGCTTCTGGTATTATCATCCAACCTGAAAGTAAAGTTGATCGATTTTTCAGTGGCTTAAAACCAAGTCTTCGAAGGGCATTAGCTATAAGAGACTTAAGTAGCTATGAAGAAATTGTGCGTTGTGCTATCAAGGTAGAAATGGAAGTTGGTGTTACATATCCATCTCATGGTTTTGACAAGAAACGAAAGATGGAGTTCAAGGAGAAATCTCAGAATAATGGTGAAAAGAAGATGAATATTTCCTTATGCACAAAGTGTGGAAAGAAGCATGGTGGAGATTGTCTTAAAGGGACTAGAAAATGTTTTAAGTGTGGAAAAGAAGGTCATCGAGCAGCTGAGTGTCGAAGTAATGGAAAAAGGGTTTCTAATGATGTGAATAAAGCAAACACTGCAGAGAACGCACCACCAACACTTCAATGCTTCAAGTGCAAGGAAATGGGGCATTATGCTAATAATTGCCCTAATCCAAGGGTTAGTGATGATCAACATGAGCAACCACTGAAGGCAAAGGACAAAGGGAAATCACATGCGATCACTATTGGCAATGTTGAATATGACAACGATGTGGTGGAATGATTAAGTGTTTATGTAATGGGATTCCAAAATAATGTTGTATCATTGAGTATTGCAATACTTATTGATGTGGTATTCAAAGTGATTGAGATATTTTTTGGAAATAAGATGATATGCGCATAATGAAGACGAGAAAATGAAATGTTTAATAGTATTCATGAGCTCATGATTGATATAAGGACTAAGTGATATCAAGGTTTGAGTATATAGAATTTTGGTATGTGGAAAGTGTTAACATTTAACTGCACTCATGTTTTCACTAAGGTATTCAAGAGAATACACGATTAAGGACTTTGAATGTTTGGAATGTGACCAACAAGACATATCTTATGATATGTGGGGATCAACGACAGTATTAAATCTCTGGTAATCGTTGTCACTATATTATGAGAGTGGACTGCAGTATTATGTATAAGCCTAAAGATTAGACTGGACATAAGTTAGTATTGTTTAAGGATAGAAGATTTTCGATATTATTGATGGGATGTTATAGTAACGTAGTTTTAGAAAAAGGATAACCTGCAGGACGGGCGACAGCCCATCGCTTCAGACAAGGCTGTGGGAATCGAACCCACAACCGAAGTGCGACTGGACTTTATCGCCTACCACTAACCTACAGGAAGTCCCTGTTTAGTAGAAACTAGTTTTATTATATTCAGCAGTATGATATATGAATTATAAGTCCATTTTAGGAACCATATATGATTAATCCCACTATAGGTCGACTTATGTATATAAATTTTGCTAACCTTTTGAGACAGATGGAATGACCCGTCATTCTATCACATGATCTGCTAACACTTCACGAATAACAAATTCAACTTCATTTATTTAAGAGATGAAGTGGAAATTGTTAAAGGCACGAACAACAGTGAGATTGTACCAAAATAAAGTAAGTATTCTAATTCAAATTCTTTAACTTTAGGGAAATGATCTTGAAAACCAAAAATGTTGTCCTAGTTCTCTTATACCTGATGAATCAGATGGTACCCTAGATCGTCACAAATTTATGGATTTGTGATTACTGGCTTTTCCATAGCCATGTTCTCTACCACTCTCCATCAGAACATGATGGTTAGATTTCTCTTCCATATCCATATTTTCACCTATGTGGAAACCCAGTGATTAGTTTATTTGGGTAATCGTTACATTTCATACTTTAGTTTTTAAAGCCAAGTTTTGGTATTCCTTTTTACGATGTGGGTTTCTATTAAAGAAACTTTCGAATAGTAAACCATTTATAACCCCGACGAATTTCGAGGGCGAAATTCATTTTAAGGGGGGTAGAATGTAACAACCCGAGATTTTATGAAACATATTCTTTTTATTTCACTATTGTCTTGTGTCGTACGCTACACCTAAAGGAGCTTTCACAACACGCATCCTTGACTTGCCTTGCATTACACGCAATCGCGACCTTCCTCGATAGCGTGTATAGTACGCAATAACGAGTTTCACTAAACAACAATATGCTATTAAAATATTATTAAAACTAGCCGTTATGAATAGTAATAACCACTTTTTGAAATTTTTTTAAATTTTATCTTTTAAAATGGAATTCATTTTTGGATTCGTAATATCGAAATTAGCTTAGGGTGAAATTTTGGTACTTTTCGGATAACTTTCATATTCTGATGAATAGTGAAAATTACTAAATTATAATTAAAAACAAATTTTTTAATCAAAATAATTAAAAGTGATAGATCATTAATTTGAGTGGTTTTAAAGTATATTTAGAATATATTTTTACAATTTAATACAATGCTGGTCATTGGATGTAATTTCACATTTAAACTAGACATAAACAAGTGTCAAACTTTTGATAGACATTGTTTCTTAAAAACACGCTATTTGTTTTAACAGCGGGATTTAATTATAAAATTAATTAATTCAACTTTTATGTTATGAATTTGGTAAAAAAGACTTCATTTTTGAATTCGGAATATGAAATATAGCTTGGGATGGAATTTTGGCATTGTTCTGAAAAACATCAATTTTTTATGAATAGTGAAACCACTAAGTGGTAGGTTAAAAACTGAATTTTGCATAAAACTTAATTTTACCGCTTCTGTGAATGGAATTTCGAAAATCCGAGAGACACGGTTAATATCAAGGACTAAAATGTGGTTCAATGAGATGAAAATAATTTTTGGTGAATAGTAACTTTTTACGTTTTTTTTACCACGGTTAAAGGTAAATAGGGTAATTAAGGGTAAAAATGATATTAATATTACCCTAACACATGTCCTAATCCTATTGGACAAGTGTATTTCGACCAAAAACAAACTTAGGAATAAAATATGACCATTTAGGCCCACTTGGGTTAGATTAGGACATTTATTATTAATTTATTTAAAGAAGGGTTAAAAGAGTTAAAATCAAAGTTTATTTACTAAAACATTTTTAATATGGGGTTATACATAAGATAAATTTGACTATAAATATTCATTAGAAAGCTAAAGAGATTTCCTACATAATGGTATTTTATTTGGAATTTTTTAGACATCAAATAAGTTAATTTATTTATGACACAAAGATGATGCAGTAATTATCTTATTAATGAAATATTGACATAATTGATGTTATAAACACCAAACTAAATATAATTTGAGACTTTTTATGAATTACACTAATTTTCTAGGTTACTATGATATATTAGTGTTGATTTAATCAACTTGGTTCGAACAAATAATTCTGTTATGACTTTCACAAAAATCATGTATCAAATAGTGTAAAAATTGACACAAAATAGTTTTTAAATCAAATATTATATTATTAATTGTAATTTATTCCTAAAAATCTAAGGTTCGGACACATGACTTAGATAAGGATATATGTATTAATAATATACAATTTGGGGTTCGTTTGGCATGTTATAGTAAGTGTATTAACCATATAATTTATGAAAACAAAAAGACACAGTAAAAGTTAAATTATTTAACTTAGTGTTAAATCTAATTGATAAGGTTAAAATAATAACCTAAACTTGTCTAAATCTTATTGGTTGATAGGATTTCGATCCATCCCCACTTTAGCTTCGAAATAAGACCCTTTGGAACCATTATAAACCGATTTTGACTTTAATATAAAATAATATTTTGAGATATTCCTAAGGTGCCCCTCTCCTCCCTTATAAAAGGACACCTCCTCCCCCTCCTCCTCACACAAATTTGAGCACTCAAGCTCGGCCAAACCCTGCCATTTTCTCCTCTCCACTTCCCTAGCAACATCCTAGAGGTTCGGGTCTTCCTCAAAGACCAATTATAGTGCCCTAAGAGGAGGTCTCAAAGAGGCACTTCAAAGAAGAGGTAATTACCGTTACCAATTCATTCATCTTTATTTTTTCTTCCACTTCTTCTTCTTAGGTTGTTTCATTATGAAGTAATAACATCAGTATCACTCATATACTGATATGTTATTATAAATATGAAACAACCCTAATTAACCTTCTATCCATCCTACGGAAAAATGAAATCACCGCGCGTGCGTACGTACGGAATACCGTCTCAACGCCGTGGTGTAATCTATTTTCCACCATCACCTTACAAGGATGGGTATAATGGTGTAATGAGTAACTATATATGATTATTATGAAGTAATATTGATACTGAAATAATATATATATACTCCAATACAATTCCACGATCATAGGAACGATATCATCACTCGTGCGTACGTACGGAATACCGTCTCCACGATGTGATGCGACTCGTTTTACATGATCTTCATTTCATAATGATTATATAAATGAATTGAATGAATGAATATGGTATATACTACACTAATACCATTCTGGAAATGAATTATCTATAACCTAAAGATAAGAATAAGAATTTATTCGACAAAACACGCATAAGAACAAAAAGTTATAAAGACCCGAGTAACAAGTAACAATGAAATATTATTAACAAGAAGCTAAGAATATGACCATATATGATATGATATCAATATTTATGATTCTGGAATAAGTCAATAACATTATTTAAACCATTATACAGGAGCTTCGGACACGTATAAAGCAAATCGGACCTAAGGTAAGGGAAATATCACAATCTCATTTTTATCCGAGATTGTTTATTCGTAAGTAATTACTGGGGTGTATTTTATCATCCACATCCATGTTCCCTCAATATGTAATATTATTTCCATCCTTCTACAATAGTTTATATCCAATTTTACTGTTCGGTGAGTTTTTAGTAAAAGATACGAAAGGAATCTTTTGTCGTTTTTCGTACGAGGTACTTTTTGACCTTTCCGACAAAAGTACGAAGAATGTTTTTTTTAACTTATACGGCAAGAATGGATTTTTAAAATATTATTTCCAAGAAGCTTCCTTTACAAGTTTTCAAGTTTATTTTTAATCAACTTCTTTTAGTTTAAAGTTGTATGACATATTATGAAAGGAAAAATGTTTTTTTGAAGAAGAAAGGATATTTTCCTCAAGAATGGAGTTCAAGTGTTTTATCAAAATGATTTTCCATCTAAGATAATAAAGGGTTCAGTTTTTATCCCTATTATTATATTGATTTGTTCATGTTGTGATGAAATTATTTTTATGAATTCCATTATCTTATATGAATTGATTTATGATGTCATGATGTTTCAAGAATCCCATTTTTGTTACATGTGTTATGCGATGATGTATGTTTTATGATTATGTGGCACACATAAGAAAGGATTCATTATAAGATGGGTGGGACCTATATCTCCTTCCAATGCATTGGGTAAAGATTTTATATCTCATGAGATAGACAAGGCTGGAACGGTAGGTTATACCGGTTCAGTGAAACAGGACTGGAACGAGGGTGACTCGATTCAGAAAGGGACTTTGTCCACTAAGATAGTCTTGGCAATGAGTCTTGACTAACAAGAAATGATTCTCTATGATTATGTGTGTATGCCACTAAGTTTCAGGTTTTAAGTTATGATTATTGGGATTTCATTTCACTTCTATGATTTATCCCATGATATGATATTATGAGCTCTTTTGCAGGTTAAGATTTCCAAAAGCTATGTTCTTATGTATATGATGTGATTGATATTTTTTTTGTTTACCCTTACTGAGAATTTGAGCTCACCCTTTTATGTTTTCTTTTCCCCAGGATATAAAGAAAGGTTTTAGGTATAAAAAAAAGGAAGATCTTTATGGGAGATATTGAAGATCTTTCACCACGATTAGAAGATTACGTTCCGAGTTTCCAAAGACACTAAACTATTACGATCCTTGTGTGTGTGTTTTTGTTTTGTACTAAGTATTCCGCAAATATAATGTAATGTCCATGTACGTCAAATACGGGTCTCTACATAAATGAAAAATTGAAAATATCATTCATGTGTATTTGCAGACTTCCATATCAATAAATTTATGCAATTCATTTTTCCTGCACAAATTATTTTGATGTATATAAATTTATATTTAATTTAAAAAAATGATAATTTTAAAGTTTTTTAGATTATTGAGTTGATAGAATTTGAAATCATTGACCATAGTCAACCCATTATTGTCATTTTATGGTTATAATTCTATCAAGCCCAAAACATCCAACATGATCTTAACTGATCTAGTAACAATATATGAAATATAAAAGATGAAATAAAATTGAATATGATATGTGAATAACCATGAAAAGGTTTCATAATAATTTAATAAATTAATAAAATTATGTTATTTATGATCATAAAGGGCATTTGTAGCATGTCTTGATGAGGAATAAATTATTTTTTTATAAATAAATTTTTTATGTTTTAAATTCCCTTAAATCTTTTAATGCTAATCATATTATTTATTATAACTTTAACCTATTTAATTTTTTTTAAAAAATAAATTTATAATACATTTTCCTTTATTTTAAATTAATTAAAACAATTCTTATATCATTTTTTCATTTGATATATTTTTTTTACTTTATTTACATTGTGTGATTGCAATTTTTTAATGTTTAATGAATAGATTGCATTACATTTCATATTTTCCAAACAAAAATATCAGTATTCATCGATAATTTATATATTTTTCACATAATACCTTATACCATTTTCTATGATTTTTTAGCTAAAAATAATTTTATAAAAATAATTATAACTTATTTTTTTACAAATTTAACGAAGGTTTTATTTCTTATATGAACTAAATTTTTTCATGAGCTTTAAAATCAAAATTAAATATTATATGTGTTTATATTATGATATATTTCATATATATTATATCTGATAATAATTTTTACCAATATATCTGTAATTGTGTATTGAAGATATATATATCACTAATGAATTTGGTGATGAAATGGAGTTAATGTGAACTACGTTACTCATAAGTTTTATGTTGGAATTTTTTATGATGGTAATTCCACTATAAGGATTACTTTAAAGTTTAATATAAAGAAAAATTTTATATACCTAATTGTGGGATTTTTAATTTTTTAAATGACTTTTTATAGAAAATTTTTTATTTCATAAAGAAATATAATAAACTCATGATTAATTGAATGATTATGATCTTTTAAAGGTGACCTATTTATTTTCATGAGTTATCCGGCTTTTCTCATGTAATAATAACGTTTATTAATTTAATTTTATTATATATTATAAATTATTTTATTAAATTTTTGTTCTTCTATGTTGATTCCATGAGTAATTTTTTTTTGTTTTGAGATAGACAATTATTGTGTAAAATAGAATTTTCTATATGGGTTTTCATGAATATTAAAATGTAATAAAGAGTTTTATTTTATATTTTATCTCTCACTGATCATTTTTTTGTCTCATCCTATGGTTTTAAATTTATACAATGTACGTAAGGGATATTATGTATTAGGACAATTTAAATAGTGACCAATCTTTAATGATAAAAAATTGTCGGGATTAATTAATGAATGGTAACAAAGATACATTTCGTGTGGAAAGCATACAAACTATATGGAAATTTCATTATACTATATAATTATATATCTAATTTTATAACACTCAAAACAAAAAATATCATGTAAATATAATAATTTAATACCATAGTTATTAAAAATTTAATTCAGGGTTTATTATATTAGGGTGCTTTATAGGCATACCAAACCATGTCACTGTCCTAAGAAAGGTATGCATGGGATGATTCATGTCATAGTGGTATTAGAGTTAGTATGGAATAATGATTAGTTATTTATTTAGTAATATTTTAGTTTTTTTTTGGATAGTATAAATATTATAGTAGTGGTATTCTAGTTTTTTTAGTCAAAATATTTCTTTTTAGGGAATATTGGATTAAAAAAATTTGTACAACGATATTAGTAATTTTTTGAAAATCATCTATATATAGTGCATAATTTTTATGTTAGAGTTGGATTAAAAATTATAATATATAATGGTTACATAAGGCATTCATACTTTATTTATTTTCATATATGCTGTTTTCTCCAATATAATGTTGATAAATTCTAATTTCATATCATAATATTCTCTCATTATTACATTAAAAGAAATATACATTTGTGGATTCATTTTATACTGTGATGTAGAAATACGTAAAAAAAAATGTGAAACCATGATTTTAAAAATATAATCTCTACCCCTAGTGGAGTGTTAATAAGGTAAATAATAATAATGATGAATTTATAATAAATGGATAGAAAACTAATGGATCCACATCAATTTACACACTGAAAAATTATATCAATATAGGAACTGAGAAAAATTATATTAGTAAGATATTATAATAGTTTTGGTGCATAATTCTACCTATGTGTTAGTGTATTCTTGAATATAGATAGAGGATTATTTTCTCGATGACATTTTCATAATGTTTCATATAAAATATAATATATATATATACCTATGATTTCATTATTATGATGATACTGTTTCATGGTAAATTTGAATACTATAGAAAACTATTATTTGGATCAAGGGTAGAGTTTATCTAACATTTAGTGACTCAAAACATTATCATCTTTTCATTTTATTTTCATAGTCATTGATATATATGTTTATATATATCTATTATTTGACGCAAAATTACACGGTAAAAATAAATAATTATATGTGACATGACGAATTCTTTAATTATTTATGGAGGATGAGAGTTAGGATTTTTAGGAATAACTGATGTGGTTAAATATTAATAGAATCGAATAAGATAGTGACAAAAATACCAACTTACATTGAGGATTTATTTAAAAATATACATGTTGGAATCGTCTCAATCAAGATAAATGATGATGATATGAGTGATATCTATCATCTTTCATGAATAAGAAATTATTTTTTTCTCGGCATTAGTATTGTTATCAAACCCAATATAGAATTATGTGATTAATATTGGATGAACTATGTTATAAATAATAGGAAAATCATGAGAATGAATTGATTTACTATGTGTAGTTATTTATCTCCATATGGAGACAACAAAATCAATGGCTGAAATTATCTAGTGGAGGGGCCATCTAATGACATCTAGTTTTAGTAAATCATTAGCTAACACAGATATTTAGAAAATGGAAGGCAATTTTCAACAAAAATGATTTTTTAGATCATATAATATAATATATTAATTAAACTATGTGTTCTTTTTTCCTATTAGTTCATATTAATATCTTCTATCAATATCACAGCCATTTAGGTTTGATACTGATCAATGAGGAGGAGAATGATTCAATGAAATAATATTTATTCAATATACTTTTCATATTATGTAACTAATCTAGATTACGTGTACCTAATCAAAGTCATCTATAAATGGATGATATATTATCTTAAGGTACACATGAATTGAAAATGTTTCATTGGGTATGAGGTTGATAGTTAGGGCCATTTCGTTTTCACTAGAAACACCACCTAAGATATGAAGGTATGGATATTTTATATGTTATTTACTATACTATCATGATAATTAGAGAATGTCAGAGTGTATTATGAAAATAGAGTATAATTCTTGTTGGTTATACAAATTTCTCAAAAATAACATTAATAAAATCAATGATAATGACCAAATAATTATCCCTATTTTTTGGTGAATAATTGATGAATTACTAGATTAATTGGACTGATAATTGAAATCATTCCATGCCTTCCAATAAATAATTATATGTAGATCACCAATGTCATATTTTTTTGTGTCAAAATTGTTTTTGAAGCATTATGATTAGTGTTCTCCATCATGGTTATAAGTTTTATTCATTGATATGATCACATCAATAAGTGAAGGCGAGAAAGAATAGTGAAACATAAAAGTTTACTATCATTGTAATACATGATGTGAAGATTTCATATACAGAGAGTTTCTTTATAATGATGAGTAAAAAACTTCTCCACATTGATATTAAGATATGAAAACTGTATATGTTATATAAATCATTTTGAAAAATGTGAGTGATACATAAATTATCATTCATGGTATGTAAACAATAAATGATTGGAAAATTATTTTATTCACATCGGTTGAATTGAAAAATAACAAACCATAATGTATATTACTATGATTGTTAACATGGAAATTTATTTTCATAACTTGATATTGTATACTTTCACACATATTATTAAAATATAGTTCATTTACCATAAATCATTTATATTGTGGTCATATATAACTGAATGGTATCAAATGATATACTGTAGTAAAACGTGAGAAGTATGATTTACACCCATAAAACTAGATTATAACACTAGTCAAACAATAATGAAAATAATCTACTTTGTTTTTTCTCTTTTTAGTTTGTATTACATTTCAATGTTGTGTTATTTAAATATGTGTACTAGTAATAATAATTAATGAATAATCATTATAGTTTTCATAACATTGTGATATATATTCCTTGCATGATTTATAGTGATATTTTAGTTATGATATTCTATAGAGATTGTGAGTCTTCCATTTATTATCATATGATATTACTAAGTTGATAATGTGATGTCTTCTACGACAAATAATCATTGTATTTAGAAGTTTTCTTGGGGGTAGATTAGTGTTCATCAACCAATTATCCTAATTTACCAGTTTTTTTATTATTTAAGAGATATACATAATAGGATGTATCATATTATTGTGTTTATTTTTCATTAACTTATGTTACATGATACTAATTATGTCTGTCTCTAATCCATATATTATTTCTAGTACTAATTTATAATTAGTCCACTTTGTAATAAGTTATTATCATGTACATGGTGATACATTATAGACTATAAATAAAAAATTAATCTATAATGGATCTAATAGATATATGGTGACCTTATATGTATTTTTTAGGAAATTAGGTTGAACTGGTGATTTTTATATTATATGAATTGATAGATTTTATTGAAGGTGATTGATATATTTGAGATTCATTGAATGATTTCATGCCAGAGTTGTGTAAAAATGGTTTTCTACAATAAAATTTTATTATAAATAGAAGATAAATGTGAGATTCATTTATTCAATTGACATATCTAAAATTTTTATAGTAATTGGTGTTTTTTCTGGCTATGATTTGAGATAGTATTTGAACATCTATACATGTACCTGGTTAGTTTTCAATTACACCAAGGTGTAAATATGATATAGGTTAACTATAAAAGAATTAATTACATTAAATAATATATATAATTTTTTTATGGATTTCAACTTGTGAAATATGTGTATGGGATTAATGAATTAGATCATTATACTCTCTAGTTCATGGTGGTTTCTAGGAATTTTTTTTGAGGTGAGAAAAATATAACGCCTTGGGTTATTTTGAAAATATCTTATCATGTGATTTTAATTTGAAACCCTTATTGATAACATTTGATTCATTGGTACCTATATTTATTGGATTATACTCTTATAATATTTATTAAAAACCATAAAATAATTATATCAAAAATGAATTTTTTAATGTTTATGGGTAGGGGCCATAAAGAGAGGAATAAAAATATCTGAAAATCATGACTTGATATTAATTTTTTTTGGTTAATACATGGATAATGTATTTTAAATATGGAAAAGTATGGTATTTTTCAATTCATGATTTATAGTAGACTCTTTTTATTTATAATATTATGGTTGGAGGCTTAAATTATAAACATTGAATCCTAATTATGAAAAACATATAGCTTCAAAAGAGATTAGGATTCGATGGTCCCACTATGGTGTAATTTTCGAGTTTCTATTTAATTCACTTTATTATATTTATTCTTGAATCATAACGTATAAAATATATTTGTATTAATAATTTATTTAATTACAATTATATTTTTATTACTGACATAGTTGTTCATATTTATTGTTTACCTAGTATAAGTTAATCCTTCACCTCTAATAGCTACTATATATAAGAGATATGATATTTTTCATTTTCACTTATACATTATTGACTATACTGGATATGAATTATTTATGGATTGATGTATCAAATTATACTTGAGATGCATCAACCAATTGTAGTGATGTCCAAAGTCTAAAAGACCCTCCTTAGACTTACATTTCATTAATTGAAAATGAGAATGAAAAAATGATCACCTAATCTATATTCAATGTTAAATTGTGATAATCATAAATGAGTGATTCTGAAAATCCAATGTCAAGTAGTATCAAACATCATGATATTATAGATATTACATGAGATGAATGATATTATTTTTAAATATTTTATTTTAGGAAATATAATTGGGTAATTATGATCACTGGTTTAGATAACTAAGGTATATGAGTTTTATAGGACATGAAAAAAGGGACAGAGCCAATGTTTATCCCTTAAATTTCATTTGGGTGTGACATGGATCAAATATTATGGTTATATGGGTTATTTTGGAGATGTGACTTACCCTAGGATGAGGAAATTTAGTTTAAGGGTTAATCTGGAATACCTAGGTAGGTCAATTCTAAGAGATATATTTTTAATCAATACACAGTTGATGATTCATAATCCTAATGAGACATTCCACCCTACCCCTTAAGAATATGATCAAAACGTATTTTATTAAGAATAATATGTTTTCATGTACCTAAAACTTATATTTTGTATTAATTTACTATTGTTTTTATTTCATCTTTCCTCCTTAAGTTCATAATGTATTTTAGAAATAAAATGATTTAGGGTGAAGCCTTGTGTTTCTGTATAAGTGTGGACATGAAAAAATATATAGAATATCGACATATAGTCCACAGGGTAGCCATTGAGGGAGACGGACCATCTGGTGGATGGATGGTAGTATGTGTTTTCTATAAGAAAACCACTAACTGGACGGTGGGGTTCATAGAAGTGCTGGAATTCTATCTTCACTACTGGATACAAGATTTATTTTTTTTTTTAAAACCATTGGCCCACTGATAGAGGCATTATATATTAGGAATAAATGGGTTTGGTTCATATTTTGTCAACAGAAATAAATAATTTTAATTCTAAATTTACCACTTTGGAGCATAACATGGTTTAATCAAAATGGAGACACTCTTGGGGTGTTGTTGGATCTACCAACTCATTTCCCTTGGTAGTTAATACAATTGATTGATTTCATGTTGATATATCAGTTTGTTGATGACCATTTTGGAATTAGATCTCATTACAACTCTAATTAATATTGAATCACTCTATGGTTCTCTTTCTCATTGGGTTGAGTTTTTAAGATAGGTATTATAATCATGTTCTTCAAAGATCTAATAAGGTTTTTAGGGGTCTTAAACAGTTTTTCATCCATTTTGGAATATTGATTGTGAATTGTGGTGGTATGTGTTTTATTTAAAATTATATAATATATATCATTTTAAACTAGAGATTTTTTATTAATTTTTTTTTCAAGGATCTCTCTTGATACATATAGCCATCATATAGTCGTGGCTTAATATTCACCCATGGGTATTGTTATTCCCAATGTTTCATTATAGTTGGCTTCATGATTCAACTTTATGGTTTAATAATAGAATTAATTTTAATTGAAACTAATTTATAAATTTTATTAAATCCATGGAATTGGTTTTCGTGAAATATGATGGGATTGAATATAATTTCCAAAATTTAATCATACCATGATGTTTTTAAAAGAAATTGTTTATAAGCACGAAATGTATGGTTTTATTGATAAAATATCATTAAAATATTTTGTTATGTTAAACCCAAATTTCAATAATGATTAGGTATATGGTCATCTCCATGTATAATATCTTTCCCATAATACTTATTTTTCTATGGAAATATCTACACCAGGATACCTATGTTTTGGAAAGGAGACACTCTAAGGTAAATAGTCTTACTCCCTAGACCAATTTTTCAATGTTAATGTGCACAAAATATGTCTTATTAATCACAATAAAGGGAAAAAGATATTCATCTTCATAAAACTAATTGCATATGAAGTATTATATTCTCTATTGTTTTTCCTTGAAATTATTATTTGGAAGATGAACTAAAATGATTTAGAAACCTATTTTTTGAATAAATTTTGATACTGTGAATGTGGTATTTTAACAATTATTATTTTAAAATGAATCACATTCTATATATTAATATATCGTAGTATAATTGGTTTTTTTATTATGACATATTATGAAACAAATGATTGGATCCTACTATGATATTTTTTTCACACCCTGCACATATATTTGGGTGTATGAAGATTAGTAATATCGTATGCTATAAAGGGAAAGGTTCCATAGGGTGGTGATTTTTTTTTCATTAGTAGGGTGTTGGAGTCAAGTGGTGAAACCATATCAAATTTAGTTTTGTTTAAAATTAATTTATTGATTTTTTATCATTTTTTTCCATGATTCTTTTATCTATATGATATTGCCTTATTTTTAAAATTAAAAAAAATATTATATATATATATATATATATCTCCATTTTATTTAAGTCACATAAGGAAAACTTATACCAAAATGTTTTTTCCATCCTAATGGCTTGTATCTAGCCTTTTGGGATCATGTATTCCCTCCGGGTCATGTATGGAACTATTTTGGTTTGGAATATTTTGGTAACAATGACTATTTAGTGAAAACAATTATATAAATTGGTATGTAAATTATTTTCATAGTTGACATGATTTTTAGGACATATTTTTAGATATGGGAAGGTAATGTGGGTACATAAAATTAATATTATTAAAAAATTCCAAGAGAGATATCATCAAACAATGAGTTTTTCAAAAATGTATCATTTTGGATATTGATTATTTAAATCCCAGCTATTCTTTTGCATGTCTCCTTACACATCCAATAGTATAATGCTTTTATTATATATAATTACATCATGGTTATTATTTTTTATGTCTCGTTGTATATTTATGTCTAGTACCATTACCTGAGTAGTAATTCCTATGATTCAACGGGTAGGTATTATTGATAAAAAATCAAAGGGAAATATCATAATTAATCAAAACTTGATCAAAATTGTGGTACGCATGGTTTGAGTTATGGGTCAATGTGTGGTTAATCTCATATTAAAAATCGATTTGGAGAACCACAATGGGAGATATACATAATTCAGGATTATTAATTACTTCACTAGAAACCATTACCATTCTAATGGAAGAATGATATTGAGGATGTGGAGGGTTGGTTGAGAAATATAGAGATAATTTTTTAATTCACAATGTCTCTAGACTCAGTAAATGTAATTTTTTTGTCTTTAAATTGGATGGTCTGAGTGTAATATGGTCGAAATAGTTTTTCATGTCAATTATTTGTAATAATATGGAGTGGAAGTACATCAACACCATTTTATATGACTATTTCTACGTTGAATATATTACAACGGGGAAATAGATGTTGTTTCTCAAGAACGATAATGGATATAGATCTCAAATAATGTGTGCTAATCTCATTCCTAAGAAATATGTTTTTTCTTCGGTGGTTGTATCTATTGAGAGTATTAAGGATCAAATTATACAAATGGTACTTTAATTAGATATATGTTTTGATTATTTTCTTTTAAAATTGACCATGTATGCTTATGTGGTGGATATAGACTTGATGGATGAGATTGACATGATATGTAAGATATTATTGAACAAGGATTCTTTTACCAATATCCAATATTTATTGAATTGGAAAAAGTAATTGAATGGATTTTTATTGTGGAATAGTGGTATTGATTCAAATAGGTATATTCATAAATCATCATCAACATCTAGTGGATTTAGATATAAATTTATGGCAAGATAGGGAACATGATAGAAATATTACCTATTCAACCAAAGGTTTGTAACTCATTTGATTACCATTCCCACATGAAGGAGTTTAACTATGATATGAATCTCAACATCTCTATTGTAACCCCATAAACACCAAGATGATCTTTAGTATAGTAACATTCTCTAGAGACTATGGTTTTTTAGCTATGGGCCTATGGAATAATGAAAAAACATGCACTTTATGAGTATCATGAAGAGGTTGATATGGATCCCAAGACTATGAGAGCTTCCATTTTTTTCTTCTAACTAAGAACCAATTATATTTGGTATGCATTCCTCTTACTCTATTATTTTTTCTCATATGGTGTATCTTGATAAATTTTTTATTTTAAATGAGTTTTTTAATGAAATTGTAAATTTCAATAGAGATGAATATGTAGAAGGGTTTTTGATTTACATTATTCTCATTCATTATGCAAGGTATAGGGATGATTTTCTATTTCATGATTCTTGGTTTATAAATATTCAATTTGATAATTAGGATGAATCATTTGATCTCTTAGAATTCATATATTTATTGTTACCAATAATATTTGTTTATAACTACTTATGATGGGATCTCCTAGGTGCTTCACTAAAAATGGGATCCAAGGTAATGTCTAGTGGAAAAATCTATTCCCAATATTTATAAGTTATTGTTTTTAGAAATAGATTTAATGGATCTAGATGTTAACATTTCTATCATTCCACTAGTAGTCAATGTGATTCACGAAGTGTTTTCTAAAGAGTTATATAGTTTCCCTCTAGTGTTGGAGGTCGAGTTAGGGATTCTTTATTTCCTAGAACCCAACTAATATCGACATCATTATACCATAGATATCCAACTCAATTTTATATAATTAAAATTTAAAAATATGATATGAGAGTTAATGGAATTATATGTACAATTGTGCCACCATGGGAAACCCCCATAATTTTTGGAAATAATTATGATGCAACACTTCACTTATGAGTCGGTTATCACAACCACATTCAATTAATGATTAGGAAAATATATCCTTTTTCTTTAATTGATTAATTGATTCACTAGTTTTAAGGGGTAATGTTGTATTCTAAAATTCATATTCTTTTAAATTATTACCAATATAGAATAAATTAGTATAATATTCCTTAGACAACCTTTAGAAGATGGTATGAAAATTTCATGTACTATTTCATGGAAATTGTTATAACTAATCCTCTTGTATTCATAATGAAATTGATTAAATGAATATTCAATAGAGTTATTAAAATTATTATCATATTATCATGGTTGAAATCTTTCTATATTTTAATATAGAAGAACAACATGTGTTTCGTATGGGGTTAAAGTAAGGGAAATCTAAGGGATCATCATCTTTATCCTAAATTATCAATTTACTAATTCTTGATCCCTGAAGACATATTCTTTGGAAATGTAATCTTGAAATGAAAAATATCATTTAATCCTGAAAAGGTGATTACTTCCATGTCATGTTAAAACAATGATATATCATTGAGATATGTAGTTTTTTTATTTTTAATGATATAATCTGAGGTTCATAAAGGATATTTCACACTATACATCTCTTCTAATCACTTTGGCCTGTAATGAGTGATTCATTTGTGGGAATAAATTTCTATGAATCCATTAGGTAACATAAGAAGAATTTTACATGTAATGTCCCGGACCACTCTGGTCCATTACATTGTGAAAATATGGTATTGGAGGTGTTCCGGGAGGTCAAGGTGACTTATCCCCAACACTTTTCCAAATTTCCAGTTCTGTGTATAGTGTTTCCATTTTTATGAATAGTAGCGGTAGGTGAAGAGTGTTTCTATTGGTGAGGATCAGTGAACAGTGTTTCTATCGGTGAGGTCTATCAGTGAGGTCTATCGGTAGGTTTATAATGTTTCCAGATCAATAGACTTGTACAATGTTTCTATCGGTGAGGTTCAGTGAACAGTGTTTCTATTGGTGAGGTCTATCGGTGAGGTTTATCGGTAGGTGTACAGTGTTTCCAGATCAGTAGACTTGTACAGTGTTTCCAAATCTGTAGACTTGTACAGTGTTTCCATATCGGTAGGTGTACAGTGTTTCCATATCGGTAGACTTGTACAATGTTTCAAGATCGGTAGGTGTATAGTGTTTCTATATCGGTAGACTTGTACAATGTTTCCAGATCAGTAGGTGTACAATGTTTCCAGAACGGTGATGTCTATCGGTAACCTATAATGGTGAGGTCTAGCGGTAACCTCTAATGGTATGGTCTATCGGTAACCTCTAAGAGTGAGGTCTAAAGGTGACCTTTTCTTTCCTTTTCCAAATTTTGAGTATGTGAATAGTGTTTCCAACTTCTATAGTTTCTCACCTTTGACATTTCCATTGACGTAAAATACATTTGAAGCCTTATTTTAAGGACTCTTAAGGCCAATTCAAATGCCATAAATCCTATATTAATTATCACTATAGATCTGGATGTTTTTACTTGGTCAACATGTGTGGGATAATGCGATCCACTTTTAATGGAGAATTAAGCGTATCTTAAACTGTCGCCCCATTAAATCTTCAAAAGGGACAAGATATCATCCTCCTCTGTTCTTCCACTTTGTTCTCGGCAATGATATTCTAGAACCATTCAATCCTTCTCATATGAGTTTCAAAATCAAACCATACTCCTCTGATTGGATCCGCTCTATTTTGGATGCAACCGAGCTGTGTCGGTCATTCTTCCATATAAGGTATTTTTTATCGTCATTCCTTTAGGGATCATATTCTCTTGTTTCTCCCTTCCATATTATACCATGTAATCTACAAGATTCTAATGGGTTTCTCTTGGGGGTTGGTTAGTGATGTTGTACCGTGGCATCCTCTGGTGGATGCAGTTGTCACAAGAGGAGGATTGTGACCCGTTGTGTAGATAAAGAATGTCAAGAATTGTTGAGGTAGGGGATTCGTTGCTTCTCATTTCTTTTACGTGCAACTATATCGTTAGCATATTTTATACATGGGGGTCACAATGGAATTTACATAATAAATATTTGAACTGGATAAATAAATTGATATCTATCGTATGTTATTACCTCTTATTTTTCTTGATAGTGTGATATATATTATTTCTTTGGTTTGTTGTTTGTTCTCAATGGAAATCGGTAAAGAACGTAAACCGGAATTAATTAATAACTGTTTGATGAAGATAAAGAGGCATGAAAAAGAATTTGGTTCTTATACTAATTTAATGTTAATCAAATTTGTATAGTAATCATGATTAATTATTTGTGATAGATTACTGATTAGGTTTCCTGAATTTGGAACCTACGTTCAATAAATCTGTTAATTCAAGATGGATTAAAGAACCTCTTGATTGATAATTTCTAAAAGTGTTCTGACTTACCCTCATGTTTATTAATGGTCCAGTTTCCATTGATACGATTGTTGTTTTTCTACTGCTTGTGTTGTGATGTGAGTCTAGGTGGCTGTTGAGATATGTAGAGGCATGGAGACTTTTGGTGGTGGCAGCAGATGATGCCTAAAGTGGTGAGATGCATCATTTTATGCATGTGGGTGTCAGGGATGACACCAGGGATAATGGAATAGGATGGATGTGATTGTTGGATTCATGTTGTTTCATTTGTTAATTATCTACTTTAATTTTACCCACTATATAAGGCATCTGGCCTTTCTTACCCCTCTTCTGAAAAGGTGAAGTCACGCGGGGTGTGCCACATGATTTCCATGTTTAGCCTCTCAATTGAGTATTTGTCTCGCTCTTTCTATAGTCATCAACGACTCGACGAGTAGTACATCTACTCACCATGTTGATCCCTTTGTGTTAAGTAGCATATAATTCTTTTCTAGAATGCCTGGGAATATGGGAAAGTACTTCTGTAATGAGTAATTGAATTAATGGTGTTAACTCATGTGGTTAGAGTTGTTGGAGCATAATGACCAGGTTGTAATTTGGATGGTATAGTTGATATTGGGTGTGATGCTAAAGAAGTTTAGAGTTAAATTTTTCCTAGTTAATTAATGTTTAAATAATTAATTAACATATAGTGGAACTTATAAAAAGGGAATGAGTTAATATAATAAAGATCTTCAAGTGGTTGTGTGCTTATAGGTTACCTTGTCTTAGAAGTAGCAGCTCAGAGTCTGAGACACGTTAGCTGCAGTTGTGTCTAAGAGTAAGTAATTCCCATAGTGTAGATGTGAGATATAATATATTCTGTAGTTTGTTTGTTTCTATACACTACTCCACCCTGTCCGTAAGGGAAACTGACACCCAGGGGATTCTGAGCCTTGGGGTGGGGGTGTTTTCCCCAACATTTCGTTGGGAGGATGTATGGCTTACTACCCCCTTTGGCCCCACTCTCTACTATTGGAAGATAATTGTGCCAACAGGATCAATGTTTAGTTTCTCCCATATATGTGTGTAGAGGACTATAATGTCTTTTTGTTATTTCACACACATATATTCTGGATTTTGTGTCCTATGGACTACTATAGGTG
Source organism: Viscum album (assembly GCA_963277665.1). NCBI lineage: Eukaryota > Viridiplantae > Streptophyta > Magnoliopsida > Santalales > Viscaceae > Viscum > Viscum album. The sequence goes on along the minus strand of OY728127.1, from coordinate 1,222,405,450 downwards.
TAACGTGTATTGGCTCTGATGGCTTGAGGATCCCTACTTAGTGTATGGGCTATAATGGCATTAGGTATAATACCCGACATATGATACATGTTATGCGGGTTGTGGTTGCTCCCGGAACATACCTAGTTACTATTGGTTGGGAGGATGGTGTGGTGCTTCTCCCATGAGTCTGCGGGCAAGCCTTTGTAGTGCACGAGGTGAAGATTGTGGTGCATCGCCCAGGTGTCTGCGGGTAAGCAGTTTTGGAGAGAGAAGCTTAAGACGTGCGATGTTATGGAAAAGCGGAAAACCAGTGGGGAAGTAGTAGCAGGATACCATTGATATTCATCACTATATGCTATATTCTGGTATGTGTTACTTGGTGAGAGTGGCCATGGTGAAGATGGGAACTTAGTATTCATGTTTAAATGACGAGTTAGTTTCACTTATTGTTCACTGTTCTTTAGTATTAATTCATTATTTTTCCACGAGAGGGTTCAGGGAGGATCCTACTGAGTATACTGTTATACTCAGCCTATTTATATATAAACAATTTTTCAGGTCACTTGGAGAAGGTTGGAGATCAAGCTGGTTTCCACTATATTAGAGTTGTAGGGGTTATTCGGGCTTGAGGTTGCGGCTATTTTACATACTTTGTGGTACTTGAAGTTTTTCCCTTCCACTTGTATTAAATTTTCATGACATTTCATATGTGTATGTGGGTTTATTTTATATTCTAGTTATGATTCGGAGTTGATTGGTGTCTATCTTATATCTATCTTTTTCATGTGTTCTCTTAGAGGGTAATGCCTCCCATTTTTCTGTCTACTATACCCTCGGTGATAGTCGCCAACCCGGGTCCTACTAGAGGTGGGACTCGGGGGTCATTATCTCCCTTCTGACATTGCCGGCCCAGGAGGGGTACACTTTGTGGGGAGGGGGTCGTGACATTACAACATCCCCAATTATTACATAACCATAGTTTGTTATGTGATATGTGGTTTACAATGATTCATTATTTTTATGATTGGGATGTGTCCCCATGTAGCGATATTATGTTGTAGTATATGGATCACATCCAAGTTGGCCACATGTGAGCAATTTCACCACCCTAGATTCTAAACAGATAAATGTTTTCCAAGCCCTAAAATGATGGTCACAATATATTTTTATTGAAAATTTGACAACATATATTGACCATAAATATTTTTATAATTTATTTTCAAAAATATATTTGTTCCTCTGACATAGGCATTGGGTGAATTACTTATATTCATTCCACATTGAAATTTCCCTTAATCTCGGGGAAGATAACAATAGGTCTATCAATTTTAGGAGAATATTACCTTTTAAGTTCGTGGAGGAACAAAATGTGGAATGGAACATATTATAAACATTTACTTAGATTAACATATGGGATTGAGAATATAAGTCTATTAATATTCGTTATGTGTGCATATTATGACCTACCTTCTTGAAATGATTCTTCATAATAAATAGTAAGATAAAAATTCAAGAATATCAAGGATTATTTATAGAATAGGGTTAACATATGTGAGTGTTCTATTTCCTTGGAAGATATCCTCTACTTTAAGAGTTGATATGTTATCATATAATCTGTATGGAAGGAGGTTTGGGGAGATTTCCACTAAACATTATGGGTAATATACCATGGAACCAAAAATATGTTTTCGAACATGAAATAATTTTTTTCAATGATATGAAATAATACATCACTAGCCTCATATTCCTTTTTTAAAATTTGAAACATATAATGGGTTTTCATATGAATCATTTAGGGTTTATTAAACCTATTCCCATTCCAACTTGAATGTGGAATAAAATTATCATGTAATTAATTGTGGGTTTTCCTCAAACACCAGAATGTAAGAATTCCTTTTCGGTGGTGATCGATTCAGCAGACCATGTCATCCCATTTAATACTTATCCTTGTCAAAACTAATGGGGTATAATAATTGATATTATATATTTATGTGATTTTTGGACCACATGTGATATTTATCTCCATTTTATATAATAGGGACCATCATTTTGCGTCATTGTTTTATAATGGATTCCATGAGGCTATGTGAAATTAGGTATATTTGGGCACAACATACCATCCCTATATATATGGGAAAACATAAAGGTCTAACAAGAACTAATATGACTTTCTTTGTGCCTGTGTCTTGTACTATGGATGCTCTTCAAATAATCATTTGGGATTGGATTATTTTTTTATAATAACTTTTACCTAAAGATCATTAGAATAGAATATTTCAAATATTTATATGACCTTCATTACATACCTCTTATGTATTGGTATGAGTTTGGAGAAGCTTCCATGTTCAGACTATGTCCGGATCAATAGGGAAAGAGAAAGATCATATTATTTTTTCAAATTTTGGTGATGTGTCAATGAAATTAAAATTTTTAAACATATTTGAAGCATCCGTATTTTTTGTTTAGTGTGGGAGATCAATTTTTTTACACATATTTTTAGTAACTAAAATAATGAAACTTTAATGAAACTGTCTCTCGTGTGTTTGGGACCATTTGAGATCATATAATGAATTAGAAATTTGGATTTTCAATTAACATTAATACAATATTAATCATCGATACATGATGTCTTCCCTGTGAATCAACTCATGATGTATCAACCAGACTCATATCATATGATGAAATTTGATGTCCTCGATTTATAACCTAAATTTGTTGGGACTGCATAACATATTCATGTTATAGATTTTAATGTGAAACTATAACATGATTTCAAATACTAGGGCTTTACGTTTGGTCAAAGCATGTTTTTAGACTCATTAGGAATAAGAATATTATCTATTGATGATGGATCAGTGGTGTCAAATTTTGGTAGCTTAATTTTCATTTTCTTCTCCTTCAAGGGAGAGATTGTAATATTTTTGGGAGAATTATAATAGTCAAATGATTTATTTATGTACTCATCTACTCTGTATTTTCTTACATTTTTTTATAGTTTTCATGCCTTTCTCATTATGATCATAGAAAAATTTATAGAAAAAATGGTTGATGGTTCGTCATTTAGATTTATTATTGTTATTTCCATGAAAACATATATGGATGAGATACATATAGTTCAATAGTTTACAAGTGGGTGACAGTACCTTGACTGTGGAAATATAGATGTCGGTATTTCCTATATGAAGGCTGCTAGTGAGCTTGTGGAACCACAATGGGTACTATTAGAATTATGCTAACTATCCAGTGGGGTCTCTAGAGGTCCATACATTTTACATGTGCCACATTCTAGTTAGTAGGCCATTACTAACTCATAAATGTTTGTGCTCTAGGTTAGGAAAGCATTCTATAGTTTCTTTTTTATAAATCATAAAATATTATGTTTAATTATAAATTAACACCCTTTATCCCTAAATAAATTATTTAAAATTTTAGTTTCTCTTATGGTGTTCTTGGCTCTCTTAACCCATTTCACTTGGATGATCATTGTGATGATCAAACTATTGTCAACTTATTTGTATATTGATATTGATTTTGTTCTCGGATGTACATGTTAATCTAATTCATCTCAATTCTCAATACGGTATGTATATTTTAGTTATTAGAATTATTGGGTCAGATATTTTAATATTTTTCTTCATAGAACTATTTCCGAATTAGGGGTATTGATTAGACATTTAATAATTGGGGACTATTTATTTTAAATTTATGAAGTACAAATTCTCTTCCAAATTCATCCGTGTAGATCACTCTAAATGAGATATTTTTATTTTTTAAATAATTTAATTTGACATCCCTTAATTTATAATCCCCTCATATAATCATGGAATATTATTCTCCCATGGTCATGGTTTTTCAAATTTTTTTAGGTTAGGTGTGTTCATGATTCATCTTTATTCTATGAAACATGATTTCTTAGTCATTGAAATTTAATTTTAATGTACATTAATGACATGAAAATAAATTTTTGAAATAAGGTTGTTTGAATCTGGATTTGAAAATGGAATATCCAATTGAGGTTTTTTAATGAAATGGATTCAAGGAATTAAACTTATGGTAGCAATTATAAAATTCCCTTGAATGACGATTTTTTGGTAAACCCAAACCAAATAGACGATGTGGTAAAGAGTCATACATAGGGATTATATATTTCCCCATAGACTCTTTCTTCTTGTTAAATGTGTATAGAAGTCTACCAAGTTTATGGAAAGAATATTTTCTCAAGAGTATAGTCATAACCCTAGAATTTATCTTCTTGGGTAAAGGGAAAACTAGGTGAATTACTGGTACCAATAATGGAACAGATGACCCTATTATAATAAAACTAGTTATATACATGAGATTGATTTATTTTTTTATCATTGAAATTTCTATTTATTGTTTTTACAAAAAATTGAATAGAAAAATATTTAATAAAATGGATAGGTAAATTAAGAATGAGGTATTTTATCCTTTATTATGTTTAATTTTATACCATTCATAGTTAAATTATTTGAGTATAATTTTTTTTTATCATGTCTATTTGTGAAATATTGGGTGAGATCCAACTAGAGCATTTTTCACAATTCAATGATAGAATGTTGGGTGTATGTATATATTATTATATCCCATATAGGTAAGAACAATGTTTCCTAGAGAGGAAGTGGGTGTGTCTATTTTTGGGACTGAGGGTATTGACATGTAATCATTTAACATTGAGTATGAGTACATTGTCTAATTTGATGTATTGAATCATGTTTAACTGATTATTTTCCTTATTTATATTATATTTTTCACCATGTAGATATATTATACTTATTTACTAAATAACTTCTGGATATTGTTGAAAAAAACATTCCCATACACTTTTTTCAAGCCCGTGGGGAACAAGAAGACACTTCAGCCTCATTTAGGATTTGTTTAGATTATAGATATTTGGGTATCCTGAGTTGGTTCATGAAACAATTTGTGAAACCGAATCTCTATGTGACCCTTATTTTTAGTGAAAATTTTTATATGAATAATTTTTTAGAAAATTTTACATTTTATATGAATGAAAAATCAATTTTATTCATATTTATTTATGGTTCATGATGATAAATATTTAGTTCCATTTTAAAATTTTTAAGTATGTTTCTCTTATTTTTTGTTCTCTAAAATTAATAAGATGATGAACAGTCTATAGAAAATATCAGTAGTATAGTTTAATTCATTTATATGAGTAAAATATGATTAATACTTTTAAAATTCTATTGGGAGATATATCGATTCTATTCAAACCAAAGTTTTCTTTTGGACTTGTATGTGTATGTTGGAAGTCAGATGACCATTGCAATGACTATAACACGTTTGGTGAAATTTATGGGAACCACGATCATGTGTACAAATATAAGGATACATTCATATGAATATTTTTTTAGAAATAATTTTTTGATTATTTAATTGATAGTAATTAATGGTGAAGAAAAATTAATGGATTAAATAAGATACAGAAAATTTGTGAGTTTTACGAGCCATGAAACAATAATCTCAATTATTCGAGTTGAAAAATTGATTCAATTCGATAATAATGTTATAGTGAATGATTCAATATGACATTGGATTCCATGATATTCCTACTATTATTATTATATAAATTTTTATTGTCTTATATAGCATGTGGTTTACTCTAGTTTTTTGTTATTAAATCATCCTCCATATACTTTTATAATATAATTGATCTATAAATGAAATTTATTATAATTTTTGTAATACCCGAAAAATTCATTATTGGAGACAAATATATGAGTTTGATATATTGTGAATTTTTTTTGAATAGTTGAAAAACTTTTAAGCTAAATAGATTATGTCATAATATTTTAATTTTTCTGTTTTGATGATCCTTGTTGATTAATTTATGGATTATTTTCATAAAGGTGATTGGGCAAAATATTGGTAGATGTGAGATTAGGATATTTTATTCATTACAAAAAAATATTACTTCTTCATGATCATAACCTATGATGTCAATATATGAAAAAATATGGATTATCAATGATATGTAGATATATTTATAATTTTTTTTTGTAGTGGTTTTCTAATAATATATCATTTTTATCATTACTATGGTAGTCAAAAAGATATTATAAAGACTTATATTAGTAAAAATTATACATGGAACCCTTTTGGATTGCTAAATTGATATTATTAATAACATGATTCATTGTGATGGTTGATTGGTTCACATTTATAGTAAGTAAAGGATGATAATTTTGGATATAATTACAGGGAATTGGAATTATTTTGGGGGTTCATTATCTCCAATGCTATGATGATAAAGAATTTTATTTAGGTTAGAATAGTGTGATGAAGATAATGAAATATTGGAGGACTTGGGACTCATGAATATTACTAACACATTGTATGTTGATCTTCTATGTGATCACATTACAGAGCATTTGTCTGTAGTGTTTTTTCAGGTGGAATGATCCCCTATTGACCCTGATAATGAATCTATTCCAGGTTTAGCAATCAATTTTATTTAAAAATATTTTAATTTTAAATAATTTATAACTCTATTATTTATTTTGATATTTTTATATGGCAATGTGTTTGGGACTATATTTCAGAAATGACATAGAAATATGAATTATGATGTGAAAAATAGAGATATATATGAAATTATTTCATGATTCATTGAGAGTTTTTTTATTATATACACTCAATGTTTTTGTTTTTCTTATATTACACTTAGATAAAATTATGTTGTGAGGTTTTGATTATATATTTTATTTCATTTTTATTCATTTTTATTCATGAATGGGATCATCATTAGTGTTTCTTAATTTTTGGTATATCCCATTGAGTTATTATACTCACCCCTATACGAGAATGTTTGAAAAAATGACATACTTTTTTGTATACATTTTAACTTTTCCAGGAATACAAATTAATATATATCTAATTGTCTTCATATATATAGATATATATAGTGGGGTTCATTATTAATGATTGTATATAGGATAATACATTTATTTCACGAGTTATTTCATAAATATATAAAATCCTTGAAAGAATTATTTCATACAAGGGGTATTTCATTGTATAAATTGCTATATGATATTGATCCTATTTTGTTATGTACATAGTCAATGGTATTTCATATATTGTTCTATGCATTTGAGTTTAATTATGTTGGAATACAAATTCTATTATATTTTTAGTGGAGTTATTTTGATTTTTCTCCCCATGTTACATGGGAAAATGCATAATCATTATATGTGAATTGTCTTGGTGCTAGTGAGCAATCCATGACCTATTAATTGTTCAGTAGGGGGGTGGAATTTCAGGGACTCTAAAGGAGTACAAGTGGGTATCTCTATCTAATAATTTAAATAAAAATTTCTCTAAATGTCGACCAACTAATTAATATTTAGAATTTTATTTATATAACCACTATATTAAGAATGGATAGATCCCTACAAATCAATGAAAGGGAACGACAAAATAAAATTAGAAATGAATTAAAAAATGTATATGTAGTCAATAGATGGACCAAGACATAACTTTTTATGTTTATATTTTCATTAATATTGATGAATATATTTTTTGAAAAAAATGAAGGATTTTTCTATTAACTAAAAAATAAAGGTAATTTTTCGTGAAATGATATCTCATGGTAGACTTTATCAAAAAGAAAACAATGGTAATAATGATTCTGTAACTAATTATGAATAATATTTTATTTAACTTTTATGATTTCCATTTAAACACACTAAAAATCTATAAACTAACCAAACACAAGGATATAATTAATATAATGGTTTGCACATATGAGAAAGAAAATTATTTTGATTCATGAAAACTGGAATCTAGTAAGAATCTCATACAATAATAGAAATAAAAGTTAAATAATCAACATGATTAGGATGATATAGATTTAATCCAATAATGATAAAAAATTGGACTAAATATGTATGGTTTTTTATTCCATTTTATCGGATTACAAAAAATGAAATTTTTATAATGTAATGTACACTAAGAGGGATGTGGTGAGTTATATTAAAGGATATAAACAGGTTATTGAAAAATAAAATTGTAAAACTATAATAAATATTATATTGTATAATGAATTGGTGTTTACCTAACTTCCTTAAATATAATGACATTACACAAGATGTATAAAATGAAATACGATGTTATTGAACAAATTTGTAGAAAAAAATATCATGGGACAGATTCTCTTTTTTGGTGGTAGAAATTAATGAAAATGTAGGACAAACCTATATAGGCGGTTTCCTATATTTTGAAAAGTGTTTAATCATTACTAGTGAACATGTTACTCCACATGATATAAGACATGAAATAATAATAACCTAAAAAATATTATATTTTTCAGAATTATATTATTGTTTTTTAAATGAGTAAATTAAGATTATGTTTTTTGATGATGAATATAATATTATATAAATATGATATTAAATTAAATTAAATCATAAAAAATATTCAATAGAACGCCCACAAAGAACATTGAATTAATTAATGTAAATATAATTAAAATGTGTCTTTAAAAATTATATATGTTTGTAATTATGTTATATTCATGAAATTAACGTGATCATTAAAATAAATTTTAAGAAAATTAATTTACATCCTATAGAAAAGATTCTTGATATTGATTAATAATATAAAGATAAAGTGAATGAACTATCAACATATAATAAAAATAATAGTGGAGTGTTTAAGATGTATATTGATAGAAAATGAAGGATCTTGATGATTTTTGATCAATAAGTGAAATTATTTTTTAAAAAAACAACACATATCTATAAAATAATATTTTCAGACTCCATGTAATGGTGAATGTAAATTTACAAATTCAATAATTATATACCAATGTGGAATAATAATTCTTCTTAATATTTTTATGGGATCAAAATAAATAGTCACCCATCAGATGACCTGATAAAATAATAAAATTATAATGGTAAGGGGACATATCATGTAGTACATAATTCTAGATCCAATAATACCATTAGAATTAATTTGTTCACTATTTACCAACCATGTGTATGGTTCGGGGATAAATCCCAAGTAGTTCATGAAAGGAGATTTCAGTCAAATATCCTCGTGGAAGTATCACTACAGCAAGGATGTTTAAGGATGTCTCCATTATGACACATAAATATGATTTACTTTATATCTTTATTATCATTCCTATGGTTGAATTTGAATTAATAGTTTTTAAGTATTTTCTTTCACAATATGATGTAAAAAACAATTAAATGAATAATAAAAATTTAATTTCTCAATGAAGACTTATAGTTGATTATCTTAGAGTTGATAAATCATCATATAAGATATTCCCAAATCTTCCCCCATTAGGTTTACATAATGAGATTCTTGGGGATGAATTTGAGACATAGTCTAGAGATGGATAAGTTAATAATTAAATTGAGGATGCCCCTACTATATTGGAATACATTTATGTTTTAATAAAATTACATAGACATCCCTATAGTGTGGAGTATATTTTTTCATTGATTTAATCTTATATGAAAGACCAATATCAACAACCACATAAGGAAGGGCCATTATTTAATTATTTGAGTTGACGAAATAACTATAGGAGCATTCTAATGAGGGATTTATTCCCCATAGTGTTTAACTATGGTGATCCTCTATTTTACTTATTAATATGAATGATGAATCCAAGCGGCTTTTTATTGATTTTAGTGAAATAAATTCTATTAAAATAAAAGAAGTGTCATCTACCTCGCATTGATAAATTATTCGGACAACTTAATAGATTATGATTTTTTAAACATTTGACCTTTGATATGAGTATTGTCATTTTATTGTAAATAAGTAAGACATTCTGATAATATCATTCATAACAGGTCATTAACATTTTGAATATAAAGTAATTAAATTTGGATTGAATAATGAACCCTATGTTTTTAATGATAAAATGGAAATAGTTTATAAGAAATATCTAAATCATTTTTGTGGTATTCATTGATGATATCATGGTGTATTCTAAAATCTACAATGACCATGAGAATAAATTATAGATTACTATTTAGAATCATTTTAGGAATGATTAAAATTATAAATTTTGTAAGTTAATTTTTTTTCTTAAAGAAGCTTCATTTAATGGACATATTGTCTCCATGTATGGAATTTAAATCGAAGTTGTGGAGATAAAGGTAGTCAATTAATGGAAAACACAAACAAATATAACCTAGGAACATAATTTCCTTGGTTTTTTCAGACAAAATTAGTGATTAATTTCAAATTTTATTAGGTTGGATATAAAAATGAGTTATGATAATTTAGACAAATGAATTTGAATATTTTTTTTTGATGAACTATAGAGGAGATTCGCCAATTTTTTTATTTTTAATCTACCATATTGAAATTATGGGACATAGATATATTTTTATTCATTTAATAATTGTCATATTTTGTACTAGTAAAATTTTATAATTTTATTGAATATATATCAATGTAATTGAAGTATCATGATTAGAACAATTCATCCCATGACCTTTATTTAGTAGCCACAATCTTTACATTGAATATTTGAAAAAAAATCCACATTGTCAATGTTATGAGATTTAAATGGATAATAAAATCCAAAAAAAAACCTTTTACCATAAAATGATAAATATGAGACAATGTGGATGGATCAAGCTACTCGATGGTTATGAATTCTTAATACTCTAACACCCTGGGGAAAAATAAGATATAAAATTGATTGAGTATGGGAGATCATGTTTTTTGGATACATATAAAGAAAATAAGATATTATATGATCATGGGTATAATAAATATTGATATGGGAATTGTTAAGGAATAAGTGACATCATTCATTTTTAGAATATTTTGAAACCATAATTGTTAGAAAATATAAAAAGTTCACAATCTGATGATGACAATATTCAGATGTAAATTAATCCTCTAAATGATATGAAATTAGTATACTTCATTTGTGAATATGGAGTTAATATATTAACAAATTGATTATGTGTTTCATTAGTACCAATTTTAAAAAATTTATTTTCTTATTCTCATAGCTTGAATTTCTCATTACCCCATTATTGAACAAAGAGGAATGTTGATTTGTGGGATCATTTTTGTTGCGATTATATGACGATGGAATTTTATGATTCTATGCCTATTTCATTGGTTTTTTAATAAGATAAAGGTATTATGAAACATCATAGAGGATTCATGAAACCTCTTTCAATTACTATGATGAAATTAGATGAAATTACTATATAATTATTAACATGACTACCAAAGTCTCCCTGAATGAATGAAGTAATATGATTAATCATGAATCACCTAAAAAATTTAAAAATCCCCCCTTTATGATAGAATATTGCACTCTTGAGCACCTTGAATTGATCAATATTAATAATGTTGAAATAAATTATATAATATCGCGTTTAATATGTCTAATCATGATACCCATTACACAGTGATATTATAGAAGAGTCTTTAGAAGGCCCATAATAATGATCTTTATTTGAGCATCTCCAACCATCCAAAACTGATGGAATTTCATAAAAGAATATTAAAACAATGGATGAGACATTGAGTACTTTATAACCTGAAATAAGAGGGATTTGGTATACACATTTGACATTCATATAGTTTTCCAATAATAATATTTTCAATTCAAGTGTTAAAATCATACAATATGAATAATTATTTGTAATTAGATGTTTCACTCAATATTTTAGGATGTTGATGGTAAAATGAAACTAATTTGACCATAATAGTTTCATTAGAAAATAAACATGTAAAAAACTACACAAGATCATCTCAAAAATTCATCATTTAGTATAAAGGGTTATGTTTATAGTTAGAGGAATGATTTTTATTTCTATGTCGGATATTATGTTTTCTTGAAAGTGACTCTAATAAAGGGTGTTATAAGGATTAGATAGAAGGTAAAACTGATACCTTGGTATTTAGGATCCTTTGAAATAATTAATATAATTTTATCAATTTCTTATCATTTTGAAGTTCCGCAATGTCTCTCAAAATTACATGATGTGTTTATATATCATTGTTAAAGACATACCAGCCGAACCCAACACACGTGCTCACCTATGATGAGATAGAATTAGAACCTGATATATCACACAATGAAAAACCCATATATATTCCTCATACTAAATATAATTTATTGATGAATTATATGACACTTCTTGTGAATGTACTTGGATGATATCACCAAATGAAGAAAGCAATATGAATGGGAGTAGATTTAATGAAAATGAACTACCCAAATATATATAGATTGAAATGTCCACATAATTTAACGGAATAAATTTTATTATTTTGGGAAAAATATACACCATGATAAATTATGACTTTTTTATTTTTAAATGAATTTAATCTATTTGATATTATACGACGCAAAAAACAACATGTTATAATGAAAATACCCAATTAAAATATTATTTTGATAAGATTATTATAATAATAATTAAATATCTAAAATGACATTGATTTTACATATACAAAATAAATTAATTGTAAATTTATTTATTAAAATTAATATTAGAATCATTTGATTGAATAATAAATGTTTTCAAATTATTTTAATGAAATTGGTTTCATCACTTCTTTCCCAACTATGATTAAATTATGTTTTGAAACATTTAGAAAATATACATAATAAAAAATATATATTTTCGATAATCTTATAAAAATTATAATATGGTTAATTTTTGGGATTTTTCCGAAAAGATTCATTTTTCAATGAACCCTGAAAAGTACATCCTTTCATTTGAAAACTTCCTCTTCATTTTAATTGTCTAAAATGATAAACTATATTTTAAATTATCATTTTACTAAAATTATTCCAATTATATTTTAGAAAATAAAATTTATGTCATTGGAACCAATTTCATATGGTATTTTGATATTAAAACATTACACGATTATGCAAATTTACTATTCGAAACATGATTTATTGGTCTGCCATTAGTTATAATTTTAAAAAAGAGTATTACACTTATTTTAATATAATTTGGAAACAATTATTCCATATAGTTAATTAAAATAATTTATATTATAATATAAAACAAACATATGTTTTTAAAAAACTAAACTATAAAACAAGTAACAATTATTTACCATGGTTAACGTAATACCTGATTTAGAAGGGGTAATACTACGTAGATAAGGGTAAAAATGACATTCCAACATGGAAAAACCCATTTTATGGCCATATCTTTACTTTTTCAGGTATTAGGGTAAATAATAACAGATGTTATAATTTTTACACGACCAAAATGGTTTTTTGATGATTCATTTAAAAAAAATACATGTTTGACCATTCCCCCACTTCTAAAAGGCCACCAATCTCCTCTGATATTCAAACATAAAAAATACATTTCTATTTGAAATTTACTATAAAAATAACTTCATTACCCCACAAAATGTTTTTTCCCTTTGTTTTATCATAAATAAATCTTAGGAAAGATTTTTGTGGCAATAGAAAAAAGATACTTCTAGATGATTTAACATTATTAAATGAGTGTTTTTATTTAATTTCCTCTCCCAATTCCATAAAATAATATTTAATCATGATAAAATAATAACCCTATTGTATCTAATATAGTGTGATGTTATTAGTCTAATTATATAACCTATATCATCAACCTCTTCCATAAAATGAGAAACAAAACTATTGATTGTGTGTATAGGGTACTATCGCCTCATGAACGGATATAATTCATTTTCCATAACCTTTATCCAATGATTGATTTGAAAATTTATTACTGTATTTATTATTTTTATATAAATCATTTATTATAACAATACATAAACATTAATACATCCCATTCTATTTAAAACATGATAAGATTGATTATGTGCATAGTGGACAACCACCTCCAGAAGTGATGTGATTCTTTTATCACTTAGGATTTACATGATTAGAAATAGTGATACATTTAATTAAAATATGTGATTTATAATAAATTACATCGATTATATTATATTAATATATCCCCCACTTTTATACCATTTCTTTCATTAAGGACATGATATCATCACTTGTGTATGCGTACGGTTTACCATCTCCATATAGGGAGGTGATTTATATTTTATTCCCAACATTCAAGAATTATTGAAAAATGTATATAATGAGTCAATATGAAATTTTGGAAATTATTATAAATCACTATACCATTTAACTACATTGTGAATTCATGAACCAAAACATTCCGGACAAAACATTCATGAGAAAATAAGTCAATTAACACTCTAAATAATGAAAATATTGAAATATTGTTAACCAATAGGTGGTAAATTGTTTTAATGTGGTCATATGTGATATTATAAATAGTAATATTGTTATATTATAAATTATTAACCTGAATAAGCCCATTATACAAGAGTTTAAATCATTTTAAATGCAAAAGAATCACGAGGAATGACAATTTGTCTCAATTTCTCTATATTAAGTAATATTAAAATGTTGTGCACAAAAATTTAATTTATATAGTGTATGTACCTCCCATATAAAATGTAATATATTGAATAATTAACCATTTAGGTATTATTGTGTTGCAATTTGATTTATTTAACCCAAATGGATTTGTATTGAAAATTACCATCTTGTAAAATTTATTATACAATCTCACATTCTTTTATGATTTCATACTTCTTCTTTATACAATATCATTATTGAGATATCTTTTCATTGGTAAATAGGTTTTTCTTATATTTAAATATTCTATTATAATTTATTTGATCATTTATTAAAAAATAATTTATTATTTAATATTTTTATTAATTTGAAGGTTATTTTATTGACTAGGTATATATTTATAAATCAATATCCTCTACTCAGCACATATAATATTTTAGAAGGAAATTTTTTCATTTATTGAATGAATTATTCGATATGTGAGGATTGTTTAGAACATTAATATATGGGTATTTACTAGTCATATATAACCCTTCGGGGAATCGATATGACTAATGAGACAAATCATATGGGGTTTTTTACCCTATATTGGTAAAATATCTTTTCAATGAATATGATGATAAAGGTATCATAATGTTTGAGATCAGGGAATCATATAATAAATCATTTCCTTCATTGATAATTAATTTATTATTATTATTACCCATTTTTTTAACGTGGATATTATCTATGGTTTCATTTCATTTCAGTTTACAAATTAAATGTAATGTCATGTCATTTATTTACCATTCCATATTAATTTTGAGTTATCCAACTATGATGGTCTTTTTATTGTTAAATGTCATTAGTTTCTAGAAATTTATAATTATATATTGATTATTAGTTTTTCATTTATAATAACTTCCACATTATGTTTACCTGACTTAGCATTGTACTACACCCATATTTTGTTTCCATTCCATATATTAAGATGATTAATAATTTGAGTTAGTTTTAAAGATAATGATCCTTTGATTTTTTTCATTTTTTATTTTGTATTTCCAATGTAAAATGAATAAACTTTGTACATTATGTTGAATAAAATCAAGAAAAAATCGTTCCTTTCGGATTTGACCTCATGTATCTATTCCAATGTAATAATGTATGAAATGATTCTTGGTTACTGGTTTTAGAGTCATTATTGAGATATTTACACAACTTTGGAAGTAAAAATAGTTGTTGATGACTTGAAACAAGTTATACAATAATACCAAATAAATTTAAATTTTATAATTATTTTCATTATAATTTAGTTAATTGAAAATAATATTGTTATATATTTAATAACTATAGTTTTTTATATATTATGGTACTTTGAAAAATGTGTTCGTCAATACATCCTTATTGGGACAAATGACACCACCTTGAATCTCATTAGATCATCCCAATCCTCATTTAACATGTCTAATAGTGATTAAATGGACGACGACTATCAAATAATTAATAAGTATAGCCCACAAATTTTCTAATTGTAAAAGGTAAAAAACTACACCCATATTTGAGTCATGTTATATAAAAAAAATCAATTTCTAATCAAATTAGACATACTGAGCTATTTTTGAGATATATTCATTTTTCTACCACTATTAATTTTTTTTTATTTTGTGTAAATTTTTATGTCAAAGCATATAATGATGTAATGTTAAAGATTTTAAAATTATGTTTATGTAGATATATATATCAATGAAGGTATACAAATTGAAATTGTTGATAAATTATATTAAAATACTAAGAGTCCTCAAAATGAACCAGATGTGCCACACTGCACTAGAATTAAACATTTTCTTCCTAGAAAATCACAATTGGGGAATAATATACTAGAATTTATAGGTGATTATTTCCCAAAAATAATCTAAAAACATCATTTTCATCAAAATATTTTATTCATGGTATGTCATGAAGTTATATCCCGACTATATCATGTTAATACACTGACACCACATTCCACTGAAAGAGTACACATGTTAATTAATACATATTTCTCACAGAATATATAACATGAAATCACCCATAATAATTATTCTTAACCTATACATCATGGAATAAATCATTCATTCATTTAGATTTAATGGTAAAAATAAATTTCATGTTATATCACTTTATATTTTCAGATAAAGAATCATCTAGTGAATACTATTAAGTATTCATATTTATTGAATACTACATGTACATCCATAACACTGAATTTTATTTAGGTTATCCTATATTCCACAAAATAAAATCATTCACCATAAAATAAAAAATACATGAGAATTTTTCTCAATCTATTAATTTTATAATGATTTGAGCATCATACACAAATATAGATGACTCCCTCAAATTCCAAGGTTGTTCCATCATACAAAAATGTTTAAATGAATATATCAATTTGAAGTAATAAATGATTTCAACACTTTTATGAAAAAAATCAGCTATATATAATCAACAAATAAATCTAATGAATGTTAGCTCATATATACCGTAACTAAATGGGTATACTCTATATAATAGTAAATAATCACTTACAAAATCAGAAAATCCCTTTTAAAATTGTATACAATCATCTATGAATCTCATAACTATATCACCTTTATTCACATAAATGATAAATCAATTATTAACTCAATAGTTCTGGAAAATATTATTATATACCCTTCACCTAATTATATGTAGGGAAATAATTGGAAAATTGGGATACTCTTCATATACCTTCATATTTCTTGAAATTCTGGACTCCCAACAATTAATATGACCATGTGTGAATCCAATCATCAAACATTTTGCAATTATAGTATGAAAATTTCAACCACCAATAGATCATATTCCACTTTTGAGAATAAAAGAAATAAACTAATGTATATAATTTATAATATTCTCCTAAATACATACAATGAACATGAAACTTCTCTTAGATCAAAGTAAATGATAAATCCCAATAATTTGAAAATTAATGTTTTATATACAAACAACAGTAATTATCACTAATATACAGCAAATAAAGTATATTAGATTCACATTAATCACCAATTTGTAGCAGGATAGCTAATCGAATCGATGAACTAATATAAATGCTGATAAGATTTATAGTGATATAATACAAACACTAAATTAAGGGATCAATCACAAATATACTCTATCTTCACTATTCCTCACATAAAAACTGATCCACTATATCCCCATTATCTATTTTTATTTCATTATAATATATATATTTGACTTTACATCATTACTTATATCTATGTGTATTATCCTTATAATCTTGAAAATATTTTTTTAAATATGTACATATCATCATATTAATCTCCCATTTTTCATCAATCTTCATGTACATTAAATTCTATAATGATCTCCTTCTATAAAGATAACCATTATGATATTTTTAATATATATACCAATATCATGTTCCACTAATATATAATGAGGTAAACATGGATCATAAAATATCCTCCAAACATGAACATGAGACACTAATATAATCTATTGAAAGATTTCCCATCTCAGAAAAAAATAATTTAAAATATAATAATAACAAAGAGGATAATAACATATCCCACATTCTACGAATATGATTCTACAAACCTCACAAAAATGAATTCATCAGTTATTCTTGTAAAGTAATGTTTTTTATCAAATAATACATGTTCTCAATGGTACTATATTAAACCATATATTGCAGTTTAGGATTTAATAAATTATTAATTATTTCAAAAATATGAGAAATAATTTTAGGAATAACAATATACTATTTAATATTTTATGGAATCAAAAACAAAAAAAAACATACACATCAATCTAATCATATTTTCATAATTAAATTATAAGATGTATTTATAGTCTATCATTGTCTATATTTTAATTTTGAGTGAACCACTTACTATGAATCATAAAAATATGTAAGAATATAATGGCTCCACAACAACCACAACCAATGTTTCATAATGTATGCATCCTTTATTTATTTCTTGTTCCTAGTATTAACACATCATGTTATGCAATCCATCCATTCATATACTCAAACATAATATAAATATTATTATTGATCTCCTAAATTAAAAATATGATAGAATTAAATATATACCAAACACATGAATATATTTTCCAATCACTATATATGACTTTTTGATGTGGTAAATGTTTTTAATTGACCATTATCTCATGTGATATTTTCATATGACCCCTTCTAAAATCATTAGAGGAAATATAACTAACAAAAAAATGAAAAAAATTCTTTTTGGCAATTGATCATGCTAAAATTTTTATATACTATAAGATAAATTGCTACTATCAATAGATTACATCTAGAAAAAAATATCCATTTGATTACTACACCTCATATAATTATTTATAAGAAAATTAAATAAATAAATTTTAAAAACAATCATAAAAAAATCCTCAATCAAATTATGAGTACTAAATCAATCATTCTTCACATCTATACATGTAATAATTTTCTTTTAAATTAAACCTATCTAGTAAGCTAAACATGTTTTCAAGATTCCATAAAAACTATGTTATTAATAACTATTTTAGCATAGGTAATACACCAGATAATAATTTCAGGATATATTTTGGTTTCATGTGTGAATTAGTTAAAAAATATTCTAAAAATCATTATAATCATATTGGAGGTTAAAAATGTTGTTATATAGAACAAAAAATATAAAAATAGTATTTTCATAAGTTAAGTGGGTTTAAAATGTAAGAGAATATTATTTTGATAAAAATTTACTACACAAAATTCCGGTTAAATTCTATATGTTTTTCATTTAGATTTGGATTAATACTTTTCACAATGTAGATAATAATCATGAAAACCTTTACGGAATTAATGTTAAATTATGCAGAACCAAACCCTGAAAAAAAACCTGAAGCCAATATATAATTATTATTGATGGAATAATTCATTTCAAATGGCCATGATATCTCATAAATGTTTTAAAAAATATTCTTGTGTTGTAAATTCAGAACAATAGATGTCACACAACCAAAATCTCACACTGACCAGATTAAAACAAAAAGGATTTCATTACATTCCAAAAAAAATATATTAAAATATGAATCAACATAATTAATAATTGAATGAAATTTTTACAAACTAAAAATATAGAACATTAGTTTAAAATAAATTGATTTCAACTCCCTCGAAAATTGACTAGTGCACATGTAATTAAAACGAACATTTTTTCTCAACTTTTGGAGGAAGAGGCAAGAGAGAAACTCCATATTAATTCTCAATATATATTTCCTGATAGTTATATATATACAAATTATAATATTATGAGAAGAACCATCTAAATATATAAAATTGTATCACATAACCCTCATGGATAAAGATGCAATGGAGTTTTCCAAGGATCCATTTTATAGGTAATTAGTATGGGGGTTTGTGTAGTTTTTTTGAAATAAATCATGGAATATAAACTAGGGAATGGATATCATATAACCTAATTTTTTTTGAAAAAATATTTCTCCACCTCTTGGATATCTCCATGTAATTTATTTATGTATTTTTTTTTCATAACTCTATATATGGTGAATATATAGACGTGACCTCATTATAATCAATTGAAAATATTATCTTTAAAGAGGATGAATTTAACGAATATAAATTGACTAATTGGGCATCAAGATTTTTTAGAGAATCATATCCCTAAAGTACATGGATATTGTTAAAACAATTCCCAAATGGTCAGATATTTATGAAAAAAATTTGATTTTAATGCATGTATTCGTGGGGTTCTCAAATTTTATTTCATATTTTTCATGAATTTCATTGTACGTTCACCAAATCACTATTTACCACATTGAGAAAGTTATGTGTAAGTTTATTTATCATTTTAATGAATTAAATATTTAAATATTAGTTGAATGAGATGTTGATCTGATTATTATATTTTTAATTTAAATATTGAAAATAGTTTAAACATTATTATAATGGTGGAATAAAATAGTGAAATTTCTTATGAACAAACACCAAAAATGAATATTTTCAATAATGGGATATAAATAATTATCTAAATCTAGAATAATAATGAACACATGTTTATTTTTCTATGTTAATGATGAATTAAAATATGAAGATAAATAAAATGTGTAATAAAATGTGAATAATTAAATAATTAGACAATGGGTTAGTTAATGTATGCACATACATAATATTACTGAAAATTTATTTAGAGAAAAAATAAAGTAGATATTTTATTATAATATTTTAATGTTATTAAAAATTTATTTTTTCACCCAACCCCATTGTGGGTTTGAAATCATTTTCATTGATATCTTACAATTTTTATTAAATAATAAGGGTAATTTTAAAAATTCTTAGATTATCTAATTCATTCCACCATACCATACATACAATAATTTTAACAATATTTCAAGTCCCCCTCACCTAATCAATCTACAAATAAAAAATAAATGATTTTAGAAGAAATATCCCACTGTTTAGTACACATAATAACATAAATTATTATATATTATCTAAATATTATCAATCTATTGTTCTTGTGGGTGTAAATCAGTATGATAATTGGCACACATGCATAGGAAAATATGCTAAATAGTGAAACTGATCAGATAATGAATAAACATTTGAGAAAATAATTTTTGAGATATGACTATCATTAAACTAACTTATAAATGCATTTTCTAATTTAGAAAAGATTCACAATTAAATTTTTTTTAAATGAGTGTTGAAATATAAAATAACAAAAATTTCACCTAAAATATTATATATAATGTTTTGAAAAGTCAATTTTCTTATACATATAAAATCCATTAGGTTAATTTTAATTTTAATTTTTCTAAAATCAATGATTAAGGTTAAATTATTTCTCATACTTATATACCCAATGTGATTTACATTTTTATTAAATTATATTAAAATAGGAATGTTGGATATATGGAAACATTTAATATAAATTGAAAAGAAATACTAAATGTATAAAATGAGTGTTATTTATTTATTTATGATTATATTCATAAACAAGAATAACACATCAAAAAAAATGAAATGGATAAATTTTATTTATGCTTTTTTTTATTTACTTAGTTTTTTACTTATTTAAAAAAGGTTTGTATTCATAAAAACAATATGGAAATTGAATAAAATAAATATACATGATTAATTATTATTAAAGGGAAATAAAAGGAAAAAAAATTTCATCTATTCTTCTGGTGGGGGATTACCATTGACTTTTTCAATATAGATGAGCACCCAAAAAAATGTGAGAAAATTGTTACCTCTATTTTTTTATTTTCACATAAATATTTTTTAATTTTTTTTAATTGTTTATAAGGAACAATAAAACTGATCTATGTTTTAAAATCAAATTATTGTACTAAGTCTATGAGTAGGGATCAAACATAGTTTTTTTGGACTCTATGTTGTGACCACAATAGGTAATGCAAACCCACATTTAGTTTTATATGTGTTTTTAAATTATTTTAATATTTAGGAAAATAATAGATGTTTTAATAATAATTTATATGAAAAAACTAATCACACATAATGCATTATGTGTATAAAGAAACATGATTTTTATTCATATAAATAATTTTATGAATAATAGATGTGAAAATTATGGCAAGGATAAGATTTGTTCCTGAGGCTAGTTTGATTACATTAATTATTGATGTCCATTAGACCCCCACTCATTCCAGTTCAATGTTGTTAATAATTTTTAAATTTATTTTTAATTTTTAATGATGTTATAAATAATAATTCATGGGTATACATTATATTTGACATGAAATATAAAAATGAATGATTTTAGCATTGATGATTACGTGTGGATTTGAAATGGTGAAATGTCACCACTATAAGAATAACAAACCCTGAGAAAATACTTTATTATTTACATTTATTCTTTTAATATATATATTAATAGTTTTTTTATTTTATTCTGTTAATATTATATGAAAATAATTATATAGTCAATAATATATGATAGAATAGCATTATTTTTATATAATCCTTGTACACATAGAATAATTTTTCAATTAAATAATTAAAAATATACTAATTTTTTAAAAAAAATATGTATTCATGTTTTCCTCATTTGTTTATTGATGAAAATTAATGAAATTGATATCTATATAGTCTCATTAATATTGAAACAAAAAAATTCCAATTTCAATACATTCTCAAACTCTCTAATAATGTTGAGAAATATAAATTAATTTACTAATTGGTGTAACGTAGAAAAATAATATTCCATTCCTTTACAACATTTCTAGATGTTTTTTGTATTATTGATATATGAAATAAATGAAGGAGGATCCTAAAATCTCTTATCAAATTAAATAAATCATCATCAGAAAAGAATAATATATTTCATAAGTTGAGAAGAATCAATGATGGTCAATCAATGATAAAAATTCTAAAAAATATTCATTAATAAACATGTGTAAAAATGATCAATTCTATGAAAACATTCATCATGTTTTTTAGTACATTAAATTTTTATTAATGGTTCAATATAAATAAAAATTAGAAAAATAAAATAATGAAATAAAATTATGGTGAATATATAGTCAATGTTCATCATTTTTATAATGCATTTTTACCCCCAAATAACATATTTGTAATAATAATACCAATGATTTTATGCTGGGAGATATAACATAAAAATTAATTTTATCTAATACACATTTTTCAATTTAAAAAAATTATAAATGATGGGCCCATGAATATGATGTTTGAATTCGAATGCTCTTTTAGAACATGTAAAATTAATTCAGTTTTAAATATTATTTTTAGAATAACATAGAACCTAGTCATTCTTTTTAGAACCATATCTTTCATACAGTTTTAATTTTTCAATATTATCTAATGAAATATTAAAATATTGGGGGTATAAATATTATAAAACTACAAATAATGAAAACATCAATGTATTTTTTTATAATTAAATGGTATTTGAGAAAAACAAATAAATGTGATCATTAAATAATTACTATGAAACATTACATGTTCATTTATTTTAGAAATATATTCAAGATTGGAGTAATTCTTTGATTAATGTCAATTAGTATCCATATTACCCTGAAAGCCTTTATATTGATGTTTGTTGAACTGATCCATGAAATAAAAACAATGTTCCCATGGCCTAGTCCTTATGAATGTTATAAACCTTCAAAACAACATTTATATCTCATATATGTGGAAAATAAAAATATTATAGTGTTATTTAATTGAAAAAACATATTTCATATATTTATGCTCTCATACTAATTAGATAGAAACAATGTACATTTCATTACCTACCATAAAAATCATTCAATGTTTTATACTATTAAAATATATTTTAATGAAATCTTTTAAAATCTAAAATTCACAATATATATAGATAACATTTGATCTATAACACCTTTGAAAAATTCATAAATCCATCTCTAGAATTGCCCTTCCTTTAGCTCGAAAACATGTGGGGTAGATTGCTTTAGTTGAACTGAATCATTATCCATGATCTTCTTATAAGGATAAAAAGATCAAAAACTTATATGGTGATGAATGGAATCCTATAACTCTCTAAAATGAAAAACCATATTTTATGAATATAAAATTGTTGTTCCAATGGTTTAAATATATAGGAAAAGTGGAATTTTTTTTCAAACATGTTTTTGAACTTCCACATGAATCGTGTATTGGAGAAGGAAACACTCTTATCACTCTTTTTAAACAATAAATAAATACAGTTTCTAAAAATTTTACCTATTCACTCAAAAAATTTTGTAGAAAATTTATTTTAATTCAATATATATGTCCACGATAAAGAAGTTACCTCACCACTAAGAATACCTAAGTTTATATTTAATGATCACATTTATTGGGCCATTTATTGGATGAATTTGGGTTCATTTTCTTTTAGATAATTCTATATCTCATGGTCATGGATGTGTTCATAAAGTTTTAGCAACAATGATATGAAATATTAGGTACAAATTATATTTTATTCATATTGTAACATCCAAAAAATTTATTTAAAATAATATTATGCTTGATATCATTCATAACACACAACACTGAACATTAAGCGAATTGTAGAATAATATAATAAATATATTTTTAGATGGTACCATTATAACCTAGTAATAAATGTGTAAGGTATGAATAGTAATATCCACATTATTAAAAATAATTAAATTTTTTCAAGTAATTAATGAGTATAAATTTATGGATAATAAACAATATGAAATTATCAATAATCCAATTTAATTCTTTTGAAATGCATTTTCTTTAAAAAATGATTTTATAGAATTATGTCTGTAGAAATTATTTTTAATCTATAAATATATTATGAATAATATTATAATTATTTAATATTATTTTTCAAAAACAACATTTCCATATTATCTTATGGATACTTTTTATTACATTTCTAAAATAATTTATTTTTTGTCAATACAGAAAAATACAGATTTTTGTAACACTGGTATTTCATTTCAAGTAGAAGTCCCGTTACTTTTTTAATTATATATTAATTTAATATTATAATATATTTATTAATAATAATTAAATTTTTTTTCATTTTGGTTTTCATCATAAATTAATTTGAAATATATGAAATTTTTTCCATTAAAAAAAAGTTTCATAAAAAAAATTTAATGTGAGAAACATGTTTTTCTCCCAAAAAATAAATTTAATATATATTGATACATTATATTAAAGAAATTTATATTTTTTTATTAAAAAAATAATTTTAAAATTCAATTAATATCTTTTAAAATTAATGGAATGATATTAGATTCAACATTATTATTAAAAATAAATTTTTATAAAACAGTTATTCATTGCATTTTCATTTTAATTTAAAATTTAATTATCCAAAATATATAAATTGAATATATAAATATTTATATCATATTTTATTCAATAATAATAAATGTGTTTTTATTGTGTTGAAAAAATTTATTACATATTGAATAGTAAAAATAAAAACAAATACAGTGGTTAATGATAAAAAAAAGATTTAATGGGGGTTAAACAAATAGAGAAAGGGGGGTAAATTGTCCCTTAAACTTATAATATTATTTCATGAATATATTTCAATCTTATATTATGATACCATTCCATTCATAGACGTTTGGAACCCCATTCAATTGAAAATTACTTTATATTTTTGAAAATGCTAAAGTAATTCCCATTATGTACCTCCCGTCACATATAAATGAATACCTATTCCAATCCATTATTAAAAAATTTATTTTTTATATGTAATTAAATTAGTAATAAAACAATTTTTCTAAATATTAATTTCTTCCTAAATATTTTTTTCAGGTCCTATGTCCTATATTTCATGACCATTGTTTTCTACCAATGTTGGTCTCCCAAAGAAGAACTATAAATTTAAAAGATCTCTTTCAATATTATTTCAACAATAATATTATATATTTATATTTTATCCACAATAATTGATTAATAATGTATCATAAATGAAAACTATAAATGTTATTTTTATGACTTCACAAATATTTAGCACCTATTATAAGTCAAATAGGAAATAAAAGTATACACACTTGTGTACATACAGACATCTGCCTTCATGTGGCGATATAATTATATTTCCATCACTATATAATTTTTTTTGTTCATAAGATATATTGAGGGTTTATATATGATATTTATTACATATTTATTATTCTATAATTTTAATTTCTTATCTACAATATTATCACCCCATCAATTGAAGAATGATAATTTGGCTTGTGTGTGCATGTGAACTATCTACTCCCTATAGTGATACATTTTTATATTTGAATACCCATTAATATGGATTACATTAATGATAAAAATAACTTTTATATATTATGATTATGAAATAATCATAAATATTTAACAATTAATGATTATTTACTTTTACATCAATCCATTCATTGAAAGATAGAAACATCACTTATGTGTGTTTATGGATTATTGTCCCCCTGAAGTGATGTAGTTAACTTTTTATCATTTTTTGTTAATAGTTATACATATAAAAATAAGAAATATAAATTATATTTAAATAATTATTATAATTATTGGTAATATGGTATAATATTTAAGGATAGTGGACATTTTCTATATGACCAAATAAGACACGAAAGATTAAACAGTTGAAACCAACAACTAGGGATTTAAATCATGAATAATTATTTAATGGGTGTTGGAATATTATAAGAAAGATAAATATGATATTATAAGTATTAATATTATTATTTTATAAAATAATAATAGATATAAATTTTTTATATTGTTTTTTGTACTTCCAAAGAATCATGTTGTATATATGTTAAGTGTATCTCGTTGCACTTTAATATCTATGAGATAAATACCATAATCACCACTTATTTATTTTGTGATATGTATATACTTACCATGATTTTATTTTATAAAAATTATCAATTAAAATAATTTTATTTTAAAATCCATATAAATTTTACTAATTAATTATGTTTTTATTTAGATATTACCAATGTGGTAAGTGTTTATTATCTCAGTTTTTCATCGTTGAGACATATTTGATTATACAAAACTATTTATGTTTATGAGGTGTATATAATGATATATTAAAAATTTATGTCATGTATCCATCATAAATAATTTTATTAAATTTATATTTAAAATTATTTAATCTGTGTATATTTTATTCAAATGATACTAATGTGTTAAAGGGTTACTATCTCAAATTGTCATGTTTAGAACAGATGATATGTCATATATCAATATTATATTATAAGGTAAACCTAAATCCCATTAGATATTTTATATATTTAATATACTTTTTGTTCATGTTATTTAATGTTTCATTTTATTTTATTCATCTCATGGGTTTTATGAATCAAAAGATAAAATCAAAGTAAGAGTTTTAAATTAATATCTCATTTGTACAAGTAGTCTTAAGGATTAAATATCCCATGATGAATTCTATTTCTCTATCTCCCCCAAATATTATTTCTATTATTCTTCCTTATTAATTTAGGGACATTACATGTTTTCCATTAATATTCATTTATTTATTACTCATGGTACTGAATTAGTGTTTTTATGATATGTTAAATTTATTCCTCTCCTTAGTTGGGAATCATTTTTTTCAATATACATACTTTATTTAAATTGTATTGAAATTTTTTCCATTATTATAACTTGTTCAATTGAATTAATTATTACCCAACATATAATTTAAATAAAAAAATTACAAGAATATTCTTAACATATTTTCAATGAGATACTTCTTTGTTTTTATAAAAAATGTGATTTGAATTTTTTATCACAGAATTCATGAATGTATATTCTTGACAGAAATATTTATCATTTATTTGAATATTCCACTAAGAATTTCCATTAAATGATAATTTTTCCCAAATATTTTATAAATTTTTAGATCATAAATAATTTATGTCTAATGAATTATGATATTTTCCTAAAAAAATGTTCCAGTTGAATTTTAATGGGATTTCAATATATAAAATCATCCTTAAATGTTTGTTGTGATTTATTTAAGAAATTAGCCGATGTTGCCATAATTATTCATTTTCAAAATAATTTGAGATTATTATGGTCAAATATATCTGAAACCCATTTTTCTAGTGACATGTCCCATAAAATCCCAAGGATGGTTTAATGCTACTATTAAAATGGCATAATATAAAATTTATTCATATTCCAAAGGACCAAAAAGTTTAATAGTCTTTGTAAAATGGATTCCTACAATATTATTTTTAGAAAAATCAATACCCTAATTTAAACACAGTTTTTTATTTTCGTGATAATAACATTATTCCATCTAGTTTATGGTTTCATTTAATTATTAATACAATTCAAGGAATCATAATGAAATGAATCATAATAATAGTGAGCACATATTTTTATTAAAGGTAATGTGTAGTTGAAGAAATAATAAAATCCATGAGAATAGTTAATATAGTAAGGTAATAACATTATATACAGTCCATGTATTCTGTAAAATTATTAGAAAGTTTGTAAAAAATATATAAATGTAAATAACTAAACAAACATTTATTATAATCAATAAATTTAGTTAATAAACCATATAGAAAGGTATTAACTTGAAGCACATATAATTAAAATAAATAGATAAGGAATTAAGAATATGGAATATTAAGAAACTGAAAACACATTTTATTTAATCAATAAACAATGAATGATATGAATCAATATATATATATATGGACAGAAAATATCATGTATTATTAATAACTGAATCAAAATGAGGTAAATGATTAATTATTGGAATTTATGTTTTTAAGTCACATGAATCCTTTATAATCAAGACCATTCACTAGAAATTTAAGAAAATCACATGAAAACCTATCTAAGACAACCAAACTGAATCATACCATGGGAAAAATAATGCATCAAGGGGATATCTATAATCATCTTTTACTCATTCCTTACTTTTCCAATGTATTCCACATACAACTAATAATCGATTTAAAAATGTTCCTGATCTAATATAAATAAATTTAATAATATTTCACCATTATATTGATGAACATTCAATGTAAACACCATATGTAAAAATGGTATATTGTCATTGTAATTATATTATTTATAATAAATGATATAGACATTTCTCTTAAATTCAATGGTCAATGATCATAGGAAATTGCATATTTAAGGGGAATTATCATTGTAATAAAGGATGAGGATGTCAATACTATCCTCGATAAATCAATCAAAAAATCTAAATAATGATGACATCAATACAATATTTCCCAATTTGAGTAAGGATAATGTGTTGTTATCATTGATGAAAATAAAAACAATAAAATGATCTTTTTGAAATATTTCTGTGGAAAATATCACTTTGTAATAATTTTTTTTAAAAAACACAAAGTACTTTGTGATAGGTGAAAATTCATTCGAAAAATCATACAAAAAGGGATAAAAATATTTATAAAGTAATGTTTATAAAAGAAAATAGGATCCTTGAAAAAATACGAATAATTGTTTGTGTTTTATAAAATTATATTTTATATCATTTTGAGTACCAATGAATATAAAAATTAAAATATTACTTGAAATAATTCATGATGTACTAGAGGGGATGGAAAATATAGTGTTTATTAAAAAATTGATAAATTAGGTTCCACTTATGTAAATTCAAGTGTAAACAATTGTAAAAATTGATATTGTCAGTAATCCTTTTAAAACCCGAAAAATTTATGTGAGAATAAATCAATGAATAAATTTTCTGTGTAAAATTTAAATCAACATAAAAAATGTGTAATAAAATAAATAATTATTGAAATGTGACTGAGAACAAAATATTAGAATATTAATGATAATGATGAAGTAATATAAACTAATGAAAATGAGCCATCTTTAAATTTTCTTTTTCCACATGGGTAACTTTTACCTCAAATCTATTTAGACTAAATAATTCAAATTGGAACTAAAAATACCATAATAAATGAAGGAGTCCTGATATAACATTTTCAAGGTGATGTATGTATAATATATATAATAATTTTGGTAAAAATTAATAAAGTATGCCTCAAATAATAGAAATACCATCTGAACAACATTAAAAACATTCTTTAGGAAAAATTATCATTAATCATTCCAATTTGTCCCATACCACTTTGAATCATTTGAATAACAACACCAATGAAATAATAAATCAAAATGAGAATTATAATATTCTGAAAATAAGATGATTCATGATATACCATGTTAAAGGGAGGTAGCTACAATACACAATAAAATTTAGTGGTGAATATGACATTCATCTCATGGATCTGAAAGGTGAGAGGAAAATCCCTTACCTTGTCTTTTCATTTGGGTGAACACCCATTAATATGTGGTATAATGGTTTTAAAAAGGTTAATAACATATACCAAAACAACAACAATATATATTATATCATACATAAAATTATCATAATATCTTATAACCCTTTCATTAATAATCATTCATTATTTTCACTATTTTTCGTGTTAATTGCAAAGCATGTTGAGTATGATTTAATATATAACATGTTGTTACTATAACTTATACAATTTTTTCACTATCCGAATAATATTACCATTTATTTAATTATCCTATATACATATTTTATATTTATTTATAAATATATATTAATTTTTATTATAATAAATTAAACACAATTTTCATGGAGGCAGTTGGTTGTACGTACACGTGAACACTAGTTTCATTTCATTGTCTTATTAAAATAATGAAACGTAAATTATATAAATATTTAATATAATTCTAATATTATCTATCTGTTATTTATGTTACATATTTTAATTAAAACCCAAAATTATACATTCCATGTATATTATAAACAAATCACATCGCTTGGAGGAAGAAATAGTCCACACATCCACAAACGATGTTATCATGTTCACAAAAAATTGAAAGGATATAGGTATGTTTTTTAAAGATATTATAGAATAATAATTAAATTTGTGGTATTTAATATATCTTTTATGATTGATGTCTCCTTCATAACATCCAACCATGAATCAAGGTTGAGGAAAACCAAAAAACATTATTTTGTGTGGTGGTAGTTCATTGTAAACATTAATGGTATGTTTGTTACTAATTAGATGGAAGTGTGTGTAAATGTAATTCAATGTGATAGAATAATAAAATCTCATTATTTTTGGGATACTAGACTTATTATATAGTTATGTAATACGAATATATGAGGGGTGGAGAGTGAAAATAAAATAATAGATCATGAGGAAGGATGTTACCTATTTTTCAGGTAACTTGTTTGAAATAACCAAAAGGTATTCCTTGGACAGATTTATGCACAATGTGAGGCATAAATTTGTACTTGAAAGATTTTTTGGTGGGTATTTTTTCTTTTCATAGTCAAACCAAAAAGGATTAATATTTTTTAGGAAGTGGGTGTTATTATTTTTATTTTTAGAATAGAGTAGTGGAAATTCTTTTTAATTTTGGAAAATAGAATTCCACCCACATTTATCCATTATCAAGTTGATCCAATAATTGTCCAATTTCTAGCCATGGAATGATATAATAGAAAAATGGGAATATAATATCATTTTTACTTGTGTATATATTCATTGTTATCTTATGTTTATGGTCCATTCTCTCATTAAACTAATATTTCTCTTAATAATTGTAATTAATTTTAAATACAGTTAATAATATATTTAGTAAAAAAATTGTTAAATTCATTGAAATTATAAATCATTTTACTTACAAAAAATTATTACATTATCCCAAATTCCAATAATAAAAGTGGAGGAAATTTATTTAAATGTAATCCAAGAGACAAGATAGAAATGGTAGTGTTAAAAGTAAAAAATGGTAAAAATATTGAGGTGTATTTAAATCTAATATATTTGTAAAATTTATATAAATTAATTAAATCTATTTATGTTAAAAATCATTCTCATTTATATTAAAATATAATAAAAAATATAATTTAATTTCTTTAATAAATTAGATGAAAAAAGAATTTTTTTAATTAAAATTCATTATTTTATTCTATTAGAAATAAAATGAAGCTTCACAGAAAAATACCAGAAATTCACTCTGTCATAATAATAATTTTTATCATTTAGAAATGATGTTTATTTTTATGTATAACATTACGTATAATATTTCTAAAATTTCTAAAAATTACATTTAAAATTGGTTCTTCATTAAAAGGTGGTATAATTGCCTTTATAAAATTAATGTTTTTTGTTTAAAACTGGGATTGTTCTTATCTTATACCTCTTGAATATATTGGATGAATATAAAATATCTTTTTTAAAATAAATAACAATTAATTTTATTAATATCAGTTTCTAATTTTAATAATTTTTTTTAATAATGATAAAATTTCTATGTCATTATAAGAGTATATATTTTACAAAAACATACACTTTATATTCAATTGGTTCTTATTTTAATTTATAATTAATTCATAACCAATTAATTCATTTATTTTTTTAAACCATATATTTTCATATGATATTTAATACTATTTAGGACTTCTAATTTAATAGATTTTTTATATCTGATTATGTTAAATAATAAGGTTTTATAAATGTATTATTGTTTGGTAAAACTATGTCTTATCTGTGATTCAAGTCATCGAAGAAACTCATTATTCCATGTGACATACATTAAATCATAATTTTATACAATGTATGACATATCGCTGATTAATTTTAATTAAAATATGAAATATATTTTAAATTCTTGGGATATCATATTTCTTTACTCGCTCGATGTTTCATGTCATACACGCAATCGAAAGAAATGTTATATCTTTATAATTTAGTGGAGTTTCATTATCCTAACTTTAAATAAAGTTTATCCTCCCTATTTATTCTCATTTGTGGTAATATATTATTTGATAAAACCCATGTTAAAATCCCACATCTTTATATGGTTTTGTAAAACATCCTCTATAAAAGAAATAATTTGATGTAAAATGGTCACATTGAGTAACAGATAACATGATCTCTCTATTTTAGAACATTAGTGGAAATTAAAAATATATATATAAAGGAAAAGAGTAAATATTTATAGGAATAGAATGAGGTCATCATTTAAAAACATGTGAATGATCAGTGGAATTTTTAGGGTCTCACAGTCAATTTTTTTGATGATTTTAAAGGACGTTAGATAAATAAAAAATAGGGTATTATGAAAACCATTTATTTTAAGATACTTCTCTTTATGTTGAGGAATCCATTTACTAGGAAATAATATAATGGAAATTACTTATGTGATATATTTCTATAAACACAATATAATCATTAGGTTGTTCTTTGATCAATTTCCAAATCATCCCTTACCCCATGGAATGGAT
This sequence comes from Viscum album, assembly GCA_963277665.1. Classification (NCBI taxonomy): domain Eukaryota; kingdom Viridiplantae; phylum Streptophyta; class Magnoliopsida; order Santalales; family Viscaceae; genus Viscum; species Viscum album. The sequence continues at coordinate 1,222,372,252 of OY728127.1, read as the reverse complement.
ATCGAGGAATCAAAACCATTTTTTTGAAGCAATAATATTTTCCTATAATACATATAACAAAATTCAATATATTTGTCTTTAACAATTTAAAAAAACCAATATGGTTACAAAATTAATATTTAATCCTAATATTTAATAGTAGAGATCTATTATCAAAATATATTTATCAAATTATTTAACAAAAAAATGTTATATTAATCAGGACATTGTGTGGGTGAGTGGATGGAATTGAACCCTTATTGTCCTTAAGAAATGGGACCATGTACCGTAACCTTCTAGACTTTATAGGATTTCACCCAACATAGATGTGATACTTTTCTAAAACCATTTTAATGTTGTTTCCAATATAAATATTATATACAACCTTTAAATAAGATTAATAACTAAATAGACTTTTAAATAAGGTTTTAAATGAAACCACTTTACCTAAATACATTATCTTTTAATTTCCACATATGACCTTCATTGGTCTTGAGTTTATCCAAGAAAAGAGGGAATTTACTAAAACCAAAAACCATAATGTGAGCATCAATTATAATGTTGGAATAACAATGTAACACCTTGACCCAAGAATTCCCAAAGTCGGTGTCTGCTATCAATTATATTGGCATGATTATACGGAATCCGGCCCTGAAATACTGATTAGTTAAGTATTATTTGAAAACCATTTACAGAAATGATAATTTTATTATAAATGTACATAATTTTTACAATGTTTTTTTCTTCTAAAAAAATACACAAATTATAGAGAACCATATAATTTGGCTAGCAAACTATTCTGTCTCATGAAACTACAAATGCATCGAGGTGCTTTAATTCACTAGTTCGCAACCTATAGGGATTTCTTTATATGGTCCCCAAGAAATATATTTCTTATAAAAGGAATTTGTCATATGGAATAATCAAAAAAATAATAATCCAAATTGAATGTCCATATTGAATAAAGAATATGGATTTATTAATAATACATCATTGAAAAAAATAATTGTCAATGTAAACACAGTATGTAAAATTATATACAGTTCATGCAATAGTAAAATCCCTGAAAAATGATATGGGCAATTAGAAGAAATTTAATACTCAATTATTATATGAAATATAACATTTCTATTGGACTTCAAGAGTGAAGAATGTAACAGAATTTGAATATTATCCTTGTACAAATAAATACTAAAATATCCATATTAATAATAAAGCACATATCAATACAACAAATCCTGAGTGGAATAAAATAGAGTGATGTTTTCATTGATGAAATAAAAGAATAACTTTTAAAAAGATTATTGATGAAAATATCATATGATTTTGAAAATCAATTTGAAAATAATATTCACTAGAAATACATTTTAAAGTTATTTTAAAAAAATAATCCATTTTAAATTCAAAATGAGGCTTCAATGAAATGATGATATATAAGTCCATGCATGTCGTATGAGGTAAAAAAATATTAATTTTGTACATTAAAAGAGTATAAAATGCCTCATTTGTATGTAGACGTGAATTTTCATTATAAGATATTTTTTAAAGACAACAAGGGTGAAAATTTCATATTATGATCATAGGATAATGGAATAATATTTTTGTAAACACTTTTTGGGAAATATGTATTTTAATATATTTCCAACTAAAGAGAAGGTAAATTCGGTATTTCATCAAAATAATTTCATTACAATATTATATGAAAAAGATTTTAAAATGGTACCAATAAATTATTATAACCTAAAGTTATAGATAATATGAAATCCTTGGTCTATTTCTGGGAGATCTATCATAGTATTTCACCTATGGAATCCTAAATGTAAACAATCTTGAGAAAGTGATGAGATTGTCTCAATAAATTCTTATAACTCAGTACTGGGGTCATAATCTCCATGTAAGAATGTGAAATTAAATGAACCAAATAATATCAAAATAATATTTAGATTCAAGACATATCATTAAAAATTGTAATATATGCACCTCGAAAAAGAGGTTGGGTTGATAATAAAACATGGGTTGAAAGAAAGAATATTGAGACAAAACAATTTAGCGATTTGGTTACATTTGAATTTTAAAACCCATGAAAAAAATAATAATATAATGGATATGTGAATACCATAAAATTTATTTATTATATACAAAGAATAAAATCATGGATGTACATACACCACACAAAAGGAAAGAGTTGTGAATATAAAATGTATCTCACGGATATAAAATGTGAGATGAAATCCCTTTAACATGTGTTTCCTTCCGGGTGTACGTCCTTTAACATAAAATATAATAAATTTATGTTGATATTATACATTATTCAGAACCTATATCGTATTAATAATTATTTTATTTCACCTATAGTAATTTTTTTACACAATATATACAATTAAGTTTACGTCATGAGTGTTTGAATAACAACTGTTTATTTGTCAAAACTAATATTGTTTGTAAACATTGGTCAAATGGGACATTATATAACAGCTATAGAATAATAAACATGAAATGATTATTATATTTTTAAATTAATTATACTATTAATATCAATAATTAAATGTGGTTATGAATATTTTTTAATGTTACAATAATGGAGACGGTAGGTCATATGTATGCATGAGTAACATTCCCATTTTTAAATGATTATTTTGAAAAGAATATAAGTAGATAAATTCATTTTATAATGATAATTATATAATGAAAAATTATTATTTAAACATATATACTTTTATATAGAATTATATAATGTAAACAAAATCACATCATGTCAAGGAGGCAGTTGTCCACACGTCCAAGAACAACGTTATCCCATTTCAAGTGTGTGAAATTTTAATAAAGAATGCGATATATATATATATATATATATATTATATTATATTTATAGAAATATAATTATTTCATGAATAAATTTTTGTTTTTTAAAATTTTCTTATTTTTAATTATAACAAATAATTTATACATTCTTTGTATCGTGTGAATGAAACACATCACATTGAGGGAGTAGTAGTCTACACATCCTCAAATGATGATATCATATAATGGAAACTGTTAAATGTATGTATTATAAAGTAAAAAATAATTAATATGTATAAAATATCATATATAACATATAAAAATAAATTTTCCATCATAATATCCACAATTAAAGGTGGTTTAGGGAAATTGAATTATCATCATTTCGCGAGGCAATATTTCACCGTACACAAAAACAGTATGTTTGTTTCCCATTAGATGGAGGTGTATCTATGTGTAGGTCAAACCCATAGTATTAAAATATCCTAGTATATTTAGTATAATGGTGTTGTTATTTAATAATATATTATGATGAGTATATGGAGAGGGGAATTGTAATGAAACTAAAAAACCTCAGAGAAGGCATTACTTCTTAGTCGAGTAACCTCATTTGGTTTACACCAAAAGGATTCCTTGGGAGGATTTGATTCTTGAGGGATGACTTAGGATAGTGTATAGGATTTTTGAGAATCTATTTTTAGAATTATATGGATTATCTTAATTTGTTTCAAGGTAGTTTGGAATGGGGAGAGGTGGTGGCCTATAATAGAGAATGAAAAGGATATGATAGTAATTTTTGGAAACATGTTTGATGTGAACATGTTATTACCTAAAAAAAGATATTAAAAAACTAAACACTAAGTAATAAAAGGGTCATAGACTGGATATGTCCATAAAATGGGTATTGGACAATTCTCTAGGTCATTTGGTCACTTAAATTAAAGTATTAATCCTTTCTTATGATTAATTTCTATTTAATAAATGTAAATAATCTCATTCACATTCACTAATATTTTTTTAGAAAAACAATGTTGGTCTTATAAAAAATTATAAATTTTTCTAAATTAAAATATTGAATATATTTTTACAGATTCCAATAATTTATGTGGGAGAAAATAAATTATAATTAATCTTGTAGATGGGAAGACAATGTTGTTTTTTAAAATAAAAGCATTTGAATGTTGGATATTTATTGTAGTCAAATTCAATGTGAAATTTATTAGAATGACCTAAATTGGACTAATGGATAAAAATATGAATGAATTAAAATTACAATAAAATAAGAAAAATATCCTTTTAAATAAATTAGATAACTAATTTTTTTATTGAGATTTACTATGTTTAACTATTAGTTTAAATAATTAATGTCTCGTTAAAAATTAAAAATTTCACCATAACCTAATTATTATGTTTCAATTTAAAATATGAAGTTTATTTTGAAATTTTGATTCAATTAATGTTCCAAAATTCAAATTTATAATGGGTTCTCCAATAAAAGGTGGTAAAATTGCCATTATAAAATTATTTGTTTTTATGTATGAAATATGGTTTGTTCTTATATTAAAAACATAAAACATAATGATTGAGTTTCAAGAATATTTTATTTTATATATAACAAATATATTCAATTAATATAATTAAAAAAAATTAATTATGTTAATTTATTAAGCTAATATATATTCATTAGAAAAAAATGGTTTTATATAAAAACATCACGTTAATATTAAATAAGATCCTATATTAATTTTTAATTAATTTTTAACCTATGTATTAATATTTTTTGGTAATAAAATATATATTTTAATTATTTAATTAATATTATTAACAATAAGTAGTCTTTATCTTATTATAATAAAATTTTAATAATATTTCTATGTTTGGTGAAACTCATTCTTGCATATAATTCATGTTTTCGAGAATGGTTTCTCTTGTGTGTAATGCACACTTTCTCGGTGTTTCAAGAGTTGAACTATATGGAATATACATTAAATATATTATAAAGAATGTGAATATTATATTTCATTATTCATATAATGTTATGTTTTATACATGTTATCAAATACATGGTTCCAACTTCAGTTTTTTGGGGGTTCACATTATCCCCAGCTTTTTTAAATTTATCATCAAATTTTAAAATTGATCATTGTTATATATTGATTGATATTTCCAATTTTTTAAATCCCATAAAGTGAGAAGGGTTCATAAATGATCCTCTATAAAAGTGATAATTGAATATACTCAGGACATATAGAATACCATGTATCTAGGTCTCTATGTAGGACAACATCTATAGAAAGTAGAGATATGTATTGGGAGGAATAATTTAAATATTTATAATGATTGAATTAGGTAATCAATAAAAAATGTTAATGATAAATGAAATGTTTAGGGACTCAAATAAATAAATATTTGATGATTTATAATGCCTTCTGTTCAACATATATTTAGCTATAAGGAACTTTTTTTATTTCTACGTCATTTTACTAATGTTGGGTAAATCAAAAATATAATGAAATATCCATACATGATAGTTTTAAATATCATAATAAAAATCCTATCTATTAGTTTTTCATCAATAAATTATAATTAGACCCCTTACTCCTAAAAAATTAATTACCATTGATGAATTCTTTATGCCTGAATCACTAAAAGAAACATTTAAAGGATCATAAGCCCTATAAAATGGTTATATGTCTTACTATTTATCATTAAATATCATCCTAAATAAATATGGTTAATATATTAATTTATAATACTCAAAAAATTTACTATTCTGTCATCATTAATATTTATATTTAAAGTATTTTAATTAAAACCATAAAAATTCACAAGGATATTGAGTTGGATGACCTTTATTTCCTTACAACATACATATCCTTTTTCCTAGAAAACCTTTTTTTATTTAATTATTTCCAATAAATAAAAAATTTCTCATACCATTGAGGTGTATTATTGGGTGTCTTCTTCCACATATATCACATTTCAAAAGATGAACATTCATTTATACTATCTCCACCACTTTAGCTCTTATCATCCTATATTATTCTCTTCTTTGGTGCGCTCGAGAGTAGGTAAAGGTATATAATCTAAATAATATTTTGGGAAAGCTGATTTGGCATAAACATGATATCATCAACTCTTTTCAACATATAATTTGGTTTATAATTTTTACCACTATTCCCTTTATGTTACATGTTAGATTTAAACCTTTATGTTCCATCCGATGACTAAAATGAGAATGAAGAGTTTAACCAATAATAATCATAGTGAGAAAAGTGTACAATTATATATAAGATATCTAAATCATGACCCCTTGATTTAAAATAATAAAACATTAGTTTTATTATTGATTATTCATATTCAAAATCCTATAAAAAATTTCATTATGCTTTTTGAAAAAAAAATGTGGACTATCAAAAGAATATCCTCTAAGAGTGTCAAACAAGGTGCACAGTTAGGCATGTTGTCATGCACAAACATATCCCAAGTCAGACTCAAAACACCTTATCATAGTTTTCACCCAAATGTATATATGTGACAGAACCATAACCAGTGGTATTATCCAGATTGGGTGAATTTATATGGATACCCACATAATCTATACATCACCCAAAATCATTTGGTTTCATCTATACTTATCCTAAAATTATATATTATTATTATGTTCCCTAACCTACTTTTTCCATAATATAGTTCACATGGATGATACTAAACATCCATTGATACTAAATGTTGCACCCCAACACTAGATAACCCAGATATGGTGTCTGGTAGCAATTACATTGGAATGATTATAAATAATTAACCCCAAAAATTCAACTCAGTTTGGAAGTTATGTAAAACAAGATACATAAATAATAATTTTATTACAAATGGATACTATAATTTCAACATAGTTTTCATTAAAAATTTATAAACATATTAGAGGATAAATATAATCCATCTATTAAAATCATTCACGTCTTTCATATTATTCTTTCAGGATTCCAAGGGAAAGAAACATAATAAGGGTGAGCTCAAATGCTTTGTAATGGGAAAATGTAGCAGAAAAAATTATGAATAGATTACAATAGTCAACATGGAAAGGTAAATAACTAGAAATTAATATAATTAAAATAAATAGATAAATAAATGGAATGTTATGAAAATGAAACTGATACCATTAGTCAATGAAATAAAATAAAATTTATCCATCGATATGTCAATGAAAAATATGACCGATGAATAATAACTAAAACTAATATGAAAAAAATTATTACTTATTGGACTCTATATTTCATATGTACATGGAACCGTTAATGTAAAGACCTCTCACATGAGGGTTTATATATCATGTAAAAACCCATATATGGTTACTATCCAACAATTTTTTCACATGAGATTGTTGAGGCATCAAAGAGATTTCATTCACTAGTCCCCTACCAGTTGGGATTTCCTTAATCATTCCCCAACCCATGTATTGAATCTCCAAATAATTAAACATATTGAATAATACAACAAATAATAAGCCATATCGAATATCCATATTGATTCAATAAAATTTATTTATCAATTATACATCATTTAATCTTATAACAGTCAAAGTAAAAACCTTATGTAAAATGGTATACAGTGTAGGAAATTGTAATTCCACTGACAAATCATATGAATAATTAAGATAAATCCAATATTCAAAGATTATATGAAATTGAATATTTAAAGTGTAATTAATGAATGAACCAATGAAGTAAATGTGAAAACTATCCCTTCCCAAAACAATCATGAACAAACTAGAGGATGAATAAATATTATATAACCACAACATATTCTGAGTTCAGTAATATAGAGTATTATTATAATTGATTAAATAATTGACTAAAATTTAAATATATTCTTCAGGAAAATATAATTTTCTTTCAAATAAATATTTGAATGTACAATTAATTTAAAAACACTTATAAAGCTATTTTAAAAAGAATCATTTTTAACATGTGAAGGGGGATTTAATGAATTGATGCCATATTTCTTCATACAAGTCATCTGAGTTTAAAAAAATTATTTTTGAATGTTAAAAGGATACAAAATGCCTCATTTGGAAAGTAAAAAAAGATTCCACCTAAGAGATTCAAAAAATATAGAACAGATGAAAATTTATTTTAATGATTATAGGGGAATTGAATTATATTCTTGTAAACACTTTTATTAGAAACATGGTTTTGAATATATTTCTGACCAAAGAGAGGTTAAATCCAAGCTTTCATAGAAATACATTATGAGCTATATTATGTACCAAAGAGTAAAAAATGTTACCAATACATTCTTATATAATTAAATAATAGTTTATATGTAATCTCAACTGTGTTATGGAGAGATATATGATACGATTTCAACAAATTATGTATAAACATTAAATATCTTGAGAATGTGATGTGATTATCTCAATAAACACTTATAACTCTGTTTTGGGATCATAATCTCCATGTATGAAATGGAAGTTAAATGAAGCTCATAATATTCTATCAATATTCAAATTTATGATATTTAATGTAAAATGCAAATATATAAATCTTGAAATAGTTTTTAGCTGCAAAATAAATCATGAGCTCAGAGAAAGAAAATTGAGACAAAATATTTTAACGATTTGGTGAAATTTGAATCATAAAACCCATGAATGAAGGATCATAAAATTGATCAATGAATACCATTAAATTTAAGTATAATATACATACAATACATTCATGGTGGTATATACACCACACAAATTGTATGAGAAGATAGAATAATATCTATCTCACAGAAATTAAAAGCTAGATGAAATCCCCAAACATTATGTTTACTTTTGGGTGAACATCCATTAACATCATATATAATAAATTTATATTAATTTTATAATTTCATAAAACCCTTTTTCATGTTTATGATTACATTTACATCACATTTAATCATGTTTTCTAATCTAATTAAACAATTATGTATACATCATGTGTCTTTGATGAAATTTATTTTCTTTGTCAAAATAAACATTGTTGGTCAACTATGGTCAAAGGATTAATTATTTTACATATACTGAATAATAACCATGAAATAATTATCATATATTTTCTTAAAATATACTTTTAAAATCATTCAATAAATATGCATTTGACAATAATCTAACATTATGGTAATGGATATTGTAGGTCATACAAATGCACAAGTTACAATCCTATTTTAAAATGATAATTGCAAAAAAAGGTCAGTAAGTCAAATATTTCCATAATTATCATTATATAATAAATATAAAATTATTTAATTATATATACATATAAATATAATTATGTTACAAAAAAGGAATCACATCATCTTGAAGAGGTGGTAGTCTACACTTCCACAAACAACATTATCACTTAAAGTGTGTGAAAGGTTAATAAAGGAGAAGATATATATATATATATTATATTTCTTGAAATATAAATATTTCATTGATATATTATTTATATTTTTTATGTAACTTATTTTTAATTATCACTCTTAATTTATACAATCCATTTATCATGTCAATAACATTACTTTGATGGGTGGTAGTCCAAACATGATGAAATGATGTTATTGTAAAATAGAAAGAACTAAGTCTATGTATTGTAATGTTAAATAAGAATAAAGACATATTAAATATAATTAATAACATATATATATATATATATTTCCCATTATAATTTCCACGATGAGTGGTTGAAGGGGAAAATGGAATAATCATTATTTCATTAGGCAGTATTTTGCGGTTCAAAGAGACAATATGTTTGTTTACCATTAGATAGTGGTGTGTGTAATTGTTGGTAAAACCATTAGTATAAAAACATAAATGTATATTTATGAGAGTTTTTTATGTAATTATAAAATAATAAGTGTGCAGGGAGTGGAAAATGAAAATGAAACTAAAAAACACGAGAGATGGTGTTACCTCATAATCGAGTAACATCATTTTATTATACCAAAAAGATTACATGGGAGAATTTATGCACTGAGAGAGAAATAATATTTTAGGTGAAGATTTTTGAGAAAATATATGGTAACATAAAGCCCAAAAATAAGTGTTTGGGTAGTTTTTAAGAATGGGGTTAGGTGGTTTCCTTTTTTAGGGAAGGAGATGGACCCACATGGAATTTTTAGAAACAAGTTATGTGGGTACTTGATCATACATAAAATAAAAAAAAATCAAGAGTTTATGTTTTAATGTAGATATATGGCTCTAAGATGGGTGTTTTACATGTGTCTAGGGCATTTGATAAATTATAGGCTCGGTCCTTTATTAATCTGAACTTTCCCTTAATAATTTTATGTAATTTTACTCACATTCATTAATTGTTTTGATGAAAAACTATGTCGGACTTTTTAGAAATTATAAATTATTCTAATTTTAAATATGGAATAAATTTTTCCAAATTTAAATCACCTATGTGGCTGAAATTAAATTAAAAATAATCTCATAGATGTGACGACAATGAGGGTTTGTTACGTAAAAACACTTAAAGTTTATCGATACTTTTATAGTATATTTCAATGAGAAATTTTTTCAAATGACCTAAATTTGATATATGGATAAAAAATTTATATCAATAAACATTAAAACCTTTTAAAATTAAAGTTTAACTGTATATATAACTTAGATTAAAATGTAGTCTGGAACTATGAATCAGTTATTTTAAGAATTGGTTAAAAAATGCCATGCCTTAGAAAAATTTCAAAATTTTTCCTTGAAATTATTCTTTTTTTATATATTAAATATGTAGATTATTTTGGATATATTCAATCAGTTAAATTGTCAATATTAAAATTTAAAATTTGTTCTCCATTAAAAGGTAGTAAAATTGCATTGATAAAAATATAGGGTCTTATGTGTGAAATAGGGGTTCTTCATATATTATGCATATCAATCCTAATGGATGAATATAAATAATATTTAAATTAATATATAAAATATATATTCTATTAATATAATTAACTAATTTTAATTATTTTAGTTTATTATCTTAAAATAGATTTTTGAAAAAAAAAATGGTTTTATATAAAATTATACTATTTATATTCAACTAGTTCCTATATTAATTTATAATTTATTTTCAACCTTTGAATTAATATTTTATTATTATAAACCAAATATTTTAATAAGTTATTTAATAATATTAATAACTACTATTTAAATATTATTGTAAAATTATTTTTATACAATATCATTGTTTGGTGAATCTCGGTCTTCAAATAATGCAAGCTTCCCTAGATGGTCTCTATAACATGTAATGTATGCTGACACAGTATTTCATGCATTGAATGTATATAATATATGTAGAATGTATTTTTAATTATACGGATTTTAAATTATTTTATGACCTTATTGTTTATATTCATATAAGATATAAAATTCAAGGTTATTACATTAGTTTTTCGTTGCATCACAGCCCATACAATCATTTTTCATATATCAAAATATAGAAACATCATTTTCATTCTAAGACACCTCATGTATAACCTATGTCAATAATTTTCATTATCTATTCAAATATATCAAAATATATTGTATATAAAATGAGATTTATCTTATGTGTATCCCATTAGATTTTCCAAACAATCCCACAGTAAGGCCTATTTTTCAGTACCAAGTTATGCTAGTGGAAGGACCTAGAGACCTTTTTATATTTGATAACCCAAGGTACATTTCATCCAGAAACATGTCCACTTGTATTACCCAGATATGTTTGAATTGTGAGGAATACTACGTAATATCCATATGAATGAATCATTAAGTTGATTTTATATTCTTGTCCTCAAATTATACCTTAGGGATATGTTCTCTAATCAATGTTTTCCTAAATCTTGTTCCCAAATTGGCCTCAAAACATGTTATAATTGAAACTATAGTTACACGACCATAAAAATATAAGAGATGGTATAATGCTTCCATTACATAGTCATAATTTACCGTTAAATCACATCATAATGTACCGAATAGTTTAGTATTCATGAAAAATAAGATACATACCTGAGTCTTGTTTAAAAATTAACACACTATTTATAACATAATTTTTTTATTTTGAGGATAATAATTAATTGCATGTATTGTATCATTTCATATCTTTCTTAGAAAAGAATAGGGCTTCTTAAGGAAAATAACATTATATGAGTGAGCTCAAATTCTCAATAAGGGTAATGTATATCAGAATAAATGATGAATTAATGAGAATAGTCGATATATAAAGGTAATATTTGAATAAACATTCCACATAATGTAATATATTAAAATAAAGTGCAAACAAATATGTGAATATAAATTTCTGAACAGATATTCCATATAATCAATAAATTAAATAGAATAACAATATGAAAAAGTAATAACTTGAAGTAGATTCCATTCATATTACTAGATAAGGAATAATCAATATCGCAATGTAAAAATGGAAAACACATGAAATTTAATCAATATAATAAAAATGAAATTAAATCATATATATGTTAATGAAAAATATCATGTATAAATAATAAGTAAGTTTAAATGAGGGAAATTATTATTTATTATACATCATATATCTTAGGTACACAAAACCATTACCATCAGGAACATTCACAAGATAGCTTAATATATAGGTTAAAATTTCATATGAGGCTTGCTAACAAAATAGTACCATGAGAGTATCGATGCATCTAGGGGATCTCTATTACCGGGAGCCACACATGTTGTATTATTCAAAAGAATTCCTCATTTATTGAATAATTGATTTAATAATGTGCCTTATAAAATATCCATTAAAATTAAAATGGTATAATTGTTCCATTATTTGAAAATGTTCATGAATAAACATAGGGGAAAATGGAATGGTTTATTGATAAATATATAATTATTTTCTCTAATGAAAATTCATGTGTAAATAATGCATAAAAATGATATTAGGAAATAATCCATTATGAATTCCATAATGATAATTTGATAATAAATCAATCAATATATTATAGGTGTAAAATTTAAATCCACATAAAACAAATTGAAATCACCATGAAGATGTGTCTATTTATGAAATTTATTTTTCCCTTCCGTAACTTCTAACGCAAATACCCATTGAATAAATAATTCAAATTGAAACGAAAAATACCATAATGAATTCATTAATCAGGATATTACTTTTAAAATTGGTTGAATGTACACCATATATAAGAAAATACGTTCACAAAAGTAATTCACTCCTAAAATAATGGAAATACCAATGGAAGATCATTACAATAGTTCATAAGGAAAAATAATCATTAATAATTACAAAGAGTATCATACCACTATGAAACATTTGAATCATAATACCCATGTAGGAATAAAATTAAATGAAATTGAGAATTTCATGTGAATAATGTGATTTGAGATAAAACATTTCAAATGGTTGTAGATACAAAATACAAATGAAGTAGTGAATATTATATTTAGGTCATTGATGGAAAAAATATGATGAAAATCCATTACCATGTGTTTTTGTAGTGAATGTAGTATAACCTCATGTATAAAGGCATTAAACATGTAAATAAATTATACAAGAACCATACAATAATTTATTGTATTATACATTAACTAATTATAATATCTTATTAAGTTTATTAATATTCTATCATTATTTTCACTATTTTGGGTGTTAATTTTTTAGTTCATCGAGTATATTTTAATTTGTTATATGTTGTTCCTATTAGATATATCGAGATTTCATCATATCATGAATTTTATCCAAAAAAATGATTATAACATATATTTATTATATATTTATTTATAAAAATATATAACATTTCAGGATATGAAATGAAATGAACTATTCATCGAGATGATAGGATGTACATATACTTTAGAAATACATTAAATTATTTTTAAAATTAAAATATTGGAAATTAAATTATATATATTTATATTATAATCCAGTTATCATAACTATATCATTTATGTTTCAATCTTTTATTCAAACCACCCTTTATATATTCAAAGTATAACGTGAATGAATGACATTGCTTTGAGGAGGCAGTAGCCACACTTCTATGAAAAATATTATCATATTCATGAAAATAGGAAATCATAAAGGAATATGTTATATTGTAATTAAATAAAAAAGAAATAAATTATTAAAATCATATATATAATATATAAATATTTTTTCTTTCATAATTCACAACCATGAATGTTGGTCAAGGATAAATATACATCATTATTTTGTGAGGGGGTAGTACGTCGTACAAATAAAAGGTATGTTCACTATGCATTATATAGAAGATTGTTTAAGATTAGGAAATCCCATTCTAATAATATTTTTATTATATTTAAGATACTATTTTTATTATATATTCATGTGATAATAATTTTTGAGTGGGTGGAGAATGAAAAAAACAAAGGGGTTTGAGGAAGGATGTTACCTCTTTTTCGGTTAACTTATTTTGGTTTTCACTAAAGGGATTACATGGATATATTTACTCCATAGGTGAAGATTATAGGTTATATTGAGGGATTTTTAGGATCTATTTTGGTATATCATTGAGAATCTATATTTTCCTTAGTGGTTTGAGGAAGTGGGAACTGTGATTAGCCTTTTTATAGTGGGTGAGGAGATCCATTTTTGTTAATATTGGAAAATGAAATTAAAAGCATGAATATTCTTCGAAATTTAGTTCCAATAATTATTCAATGTCAATATAATGCAGGATATGGTCACAATATTGCCAAAAATTTTATTTTTGACATATTTTTGGCTCTTCAGTTTAAGATTTGGTATCTTTTTAAGATAATTTTTCTCTTAATCGTTGTAATTAATTTTAATCGTATTAAATAAATTTTTTGTCTAAAATTTAGTTGATATTATAAAAATTTATAAATTATTCTAACTCCAAACATAAAATCCAATTTTTTATTTCCAAATATAGTAGAGGCATAAAACAATTTAATCATATTCCCAGAGATGGGATGATATGTGTGTTTTTAATATAAAAAATTTAACAGCTTAAGTTGTGTTTATAACTAATTACAATTTAAAAAATTTTCAAATAAAATAAATTTATTTAAATTATAAAATATTAATATATGTAATCATTAAAACAAATAAAAATAATAATTTAATTTTATAAATAAATGAGTTAAAATTACAATTTACAATTAAAATTCATTATTTTTTAATATTCAATCTAAATGAATCTTCACTGAAAAATACAAAACAAATTTACAATAACCGTTGTTTTTAAAATCTAAAATAAATATTATTTTTATATATAAAAATAAATAAATTATATATATATATTTTAAATTTCGTTGTAATTAAAAGGCTCTAAAATTTCATTTGAAAAATCGAGGTTTTTATATCTAAAACTAGGTTTCTTTTTATCATATACCCATAAAATCATTTGGATGAATATAAAAATTATATTATGGAAAATAAAATATATATTACATTAATATCAGCCACTTATAGTAATTTATTTAATTTATTATATTTTTATTGTTTTTAGCATGAAAAAAGTTTTTAATATAAAAACAGTACGTTTATATTCAATTGCTTCTTATATTCATTTATAATTAATTGATATATGTTGAATTCATTAAATATATTTTGTAAACAATATATTTTTATAACATAGACAATATTATTTATTTCTTCTAATTTTATGGATAGGTTATATCTTATTATATTAAATAATAATGATTATTTATATTTTTTGTGTCCGTAAAATTTTTCCATGTCTGTAACACAGGTTATCAAAAATAATTATTGTTTCTTTTGAAAAATTATAACTTGGTATTGATTTAATCACAAGATATATCATATATATATATTCTATTTAAAATATTAAATAAATTCCTTTGTTTAAGAATATTATATTCACGTATGTGCTTTCAGTTTCATGGCTTGCAGGCTATCGAATAAAAAAGTTATTATGTTATAATTTCTGGGCATTATGTGTTTATTTCAATAGGTTAGGCTATCTAGAAGTGATGAATGTTTTATGTTCTCCTAGAAAAAATATATCTAGATTATTATTATGTTTTTTATGAGATTGATATAGTTTATGAAAAATAGTGGGTTCATTATAGATTCCTAATGTATTTGGAAATACTGAGAGTGATTATAATTTATTAATTGATAATAGAGTAAAAAATTCCAATAGGAAAATAATGTAAAATAGATTGAAGTTACTCCTATGATAATTTTATGAAATTACTATGTCTGAGTTTCTGTTATTATACATCATACACAATTATAAAATTGGGTTTGTACAATGACGAAGGAAGTTATTTTCTTTTCTTATATGGAAGTAAAAACGTATTTCTTATTTTTATGATATGTTCTCATGGATCATGATAGATAACGGATGATCCCACATGCTTATGAATTATGTCTTTTTTTTTAAAAAATATTTATTCCATGATTATTGATTCATTTTATTTGAATGATTTATAGAATAATTATATGTTATGATAATGTTCTCATTCAATTATGAATGTCTTTTTAAAACATATATTAATTGATTGATATCTCTTATGTTTACCCTTATTGAAATTATGATATAACCTATTTTATGACTCCTTTCCTCATATTATGAATAATGGGTTCATTTATGTTTTTTCTGAAAGGTTTTAGTTGGGATGAACATAATGGGAAATAATGTAGAACATCTTTGTACCAGTTTTTTAGGTATACAAGTATCTACAAACAATAATATTTTATGAATCTAGGATGTATTATACTAATATATAATGAATATTAATTTAAGATGATAAAATATATATGAATGTGATGTATCGGTTTCCAAACAACATGTGTTATTAATCTCTTTCACAATTGGGCATTTTTTGGCTTCGATTTTGTTGTGGGAGCACCTAATCACCTTCACCTACCCTAGAAACATAAAAATAAGTTGAAGTACAGATTTTGATTGTTTTCAACATTAGAAAATCTAAAAAATGGTTAACTAAAATTGATTATTATATTTTTAGTTGTCAATAAAAATATAATTTATGTTGTGGTATAACAATAGAATAAAATTGTGAATCACACCACCACACATTACTATTCACACTCCTAGGAAATTTTAAATTTAATCAAATTAATAAAATTATTCAAATAATAATAATTTTACTAGTTCATGAATATTAAATATATAAAGACAATTAAAATCCTTATTTGAATGCGAAAAAAACAAAAGTCTCACAAAGAGTTAGTATTAGTTGGAATTGAAATAATTTTACCACCTAGTTTATTAGAAAAATATCCAGGATAAAATTTGATAGAAATCATAGAAAGGAACTCATATGTCAAAAATCACACTAAATCAACACAAGAGTATGTGAAAACAATTTTTTTCTTATCTTATATGATTTTAATCAGAAATATAGGTAATTTTAATTATTTTTACAACCTAATTATTTCTACTAAAACAACGCCATTATTTTGAAAATAAAAATTTATAACGTGCTCTATTAATAATTTTTTAAAGTTAAAAATTAATCTATCTACCATGATATCCTCATATATGTTACATTTCAGAACCCCCATGAATATTAATTATTAGGTTATTATTTTTTTTATTATGGAATAATATAATTAGAAAACATGTACACATTCATAGGTAAGAAAATTATAGTAGTTATAAATGTCATATAAGAATTTAACATATAGGTTTTTTTAGAATGATGAAAACCATATCTAAATTTATATATATCTTTAATTAGGTATAAAATATTCACATATAGTAGATGGGTGTAATGAGAATTGGATATTAAAACGTTACACAATATACTTGTTATAAACTCACATAGAAAGAAACACTATCTCAATTATTTTATAGATTTACACCTAATCATATCATTAAAACATATCCAATCACACTAAAATCTACCCTTAATGTGAAAATAATTCATAAATTAAATTTACATTCATGACATAAATGGTCATCAAATGTAAAATCAACTAAAAATCGGTAAATTATGCATTAATTTTAAATAATATATATGGGTATATTTAATTTATACGATGTGTAATATTTGTTTATATTTTTAATATCTATCAAAAAACTAAATCTCCCTAAAAATGAGAAAATTAAGAAAATTTTATTGAATATGGTTACAATTTTGATAGTTTTATTATTTTTTAACCTCTAAAAAAATAAAATGAAAATTCTATAGTTTAAAAAAAATTACATGATTATATATATATATATATATATATATATGTGGTTCGAAATTATAAAATAGATATATAATGAACAGACTAAAGCTCGATGCTTGGGCCGAGGTTTGAACCAATTTCTAAGTCAATCCCATTTATTTCCCACTATTATATGGCAACTTTTTATACATGAAACATTTTAATATCATCTTGTAATTTGTTACTTATTACATTATAGACTTCATAGAATTAATTTTGATTTTTTTTATTTTTATGAAACTGTATAGAGTTTATTTTTCTACGATGAATATTTCCTTATTATTTTGGACAAAGCATTGAAAATATAGTATCCAACCCAACACAATATTTTTTTTTGTATTTATTTTTAAATTATTTTATTATTTATGGAATGAAATTCACAACATGTTTATAGAAATAGTAAAAAAAATAGATTCGAATATTACATGACATGATAGAATATATGAATCATGTATTTATTTACAATAATGATAATTAATTAGATTAGACCAATATGGATGGGGAAGGATTCAGACCAATATCTAATGAAATTCCGTTGATCGCTTGCCACTAGTGAAGAATAACTCATTCCCCTTCCATGTTATAATTTTTGTTACATTTATACACTAGTGCAGAAAATGTTATTTACGTCACCATTTTTTATGTCGGTTATATATAACCGACGTCATAATCTGTAAAACATGGTTGTTTACGTCAATTATCAAATAACCAACGTAAAAAATGCGGTTATTAACTTTGTAACGTCAGTTATTAAAATAACCGACGTTACAAATCGCGTTCTTTCATTTTTTTACATCAGTTATACAATAATCGACGTAAAAAACCTGACTTTTGAGGGATTTTTGACGTCAGTTATTCGATAATCGACGTAACAAAAGAATCCGTAGAAGTTTTTTACTTTGGTTATGCAATAACCGATGTAAAAAAACGCGGCTTTTGAGGCCTTTTTGACATCAGTTATTTAATAACCGACGTAACAAAACAATCCGCAGAAAGTTTTACGCTGGTTATTCAATAACCAACGTCAAAAAAGTGATTTCTGATGTTTTTTTACGTCGGCTATAAAATAACAGACGTAAAAAACCAACACGCGGATTTTTTTAACGTCAGTTATGTGATATCCGACGTAATAAAAGACATATCTCATACATTTATAATGTCAGTTATTATAATAACCGACGTTATAAATGTAAAAACTAGTTTATAATGTCGGTTATTAAATAACTGATGTTATAAAACCTTTAAAAATTTAACAGCCCTGTGGATTGTCATTTACGATTTTTCGTTCGACAGTCTGCGACTCATCTCTCTCATGCGGTAAACCCTAATCGACTCATCGATTTCGTTTCATTAAACTCACTTTGCGATCATCGTTTCTCATCATTACTCTCCTCGGATCTATCATCTAAACTAGCAACACTCAGGTAAGCCTCCCACGCATTTATTTCATTCGTTTTTTTTCGCGGATAGTCTATATTACATTTTGCGATTTTTTTGTTGAAACTAGGTAAGATTCTTCGATTGCGAACCCTTTTACCTCGTTTTGGCATCATAATCTTATTTATCATCCCCAGATCTATTAGGTCAACTCGCAATATTCACTACTTTTATGATTTCACTACTTTTTCATCGTTATCTATAAATCCCCGAGATAGTTTGGGTATAATAAATCCCCGAGACAGTTTGTGTCTATATGATCTATCTTATTCATTGGTTAATTATAAATATCATATTATATGATTCTAAAAAATTCTTATTTATGATCTCTATACATTGAGAATTATTACAAGATAGTTTTCCACATGGTTTATACGAATTCGGTAGTGAATCCTACTCCACTGTGTTTATCAGAATCGTGTAGTGAATCCTACTCCTCTCTATTTATGAAAATTAGTTATTCATGTATACTCTAGTATAATATATAGGTGTTTTTGTCTACTCCACCTTTTTATGGTAAATTTTCAGTGATTCCTACTCTATGATTTTATAATTTATAATCTTACATTAGTGTTGTAGATTACAGGTATGATTCAGTTCAATGAAATAGGTAACATTATTCCTATGAGTATTCTCTATGAATGGTTTTTATTGTCTCATGTTTCATGAACAGTATTAAATTTTATATTTTTGATTTTGGGAATAAATGGCTTGTTATCAGGGATTATGTATCACTCTTATTGTTCAATTTTTTATAATTTGATATTTCTCCCATCTCATGTTTTATCATACTTTTATGAGAGGGTTGGGGGTGTCTAGGGGGGGTGTCCAAGGGGGTAGGGGGTGGGGTGGTGTCCAAGAGGGGTGGGGGTTGTCAAGAGGGGTGGGGGCTGTCCAGGGGGTGGGGGGATGTATAGAGGGTTGGGGGTGTCAAGGGGGGTGTCCAAGGGGGTGGGTGGGAGTGGGGGCGTGTCTAGAGGGTTTTGGGGTTGTCTGGGGGGTGGGGGCTATCCTGGGGGTTGAGGGGTGTCCAGGGGGGGTGTCCAAGGGTGTGGGTGGGTGTGGGGGCTGTCTAAGGGTGTGGGTGGGTGTGGGGTATGTTCAGTGGGCTTGGGGGTTTCTAGGGGTCTGGGATGACTGTCCAGTGGTATGGGGGGTATAAATGAGGGTGGGGGGGGGGTTGTCCGGGAGTATTTGGGGCTGTCCAGGGGTGTTTGGGGCTGTCCAAGGGGTCAGGGGCAGTCCAGAGGTGTGGCAGGGGCTCCAATGGGTGTGGGGGTGTTCAGTGGGCTTGGGGGTGTCCAGGGGTCTGGGAGGGATGTCCGGTGGTGTGGGGGGTATAAATGAGGGTGGGGGGGTTGTCCCGAGGTGTTTTGGGTTGTCCAAGGGTGTTTGGGGTTGTCCAAGGGGTCGGGGAGCAGTCTAGGGGTGTGGTGGGGGTTGGCCAGGGTTTGGGGGGGTATAGATGAGGGTGGGGGAGTTCAGTGGGCTTGGGGTTTCCAAGGGTCTGGGAGGGCTGTCCGGTGGTGTGGGGGTCTATTAATGAGGGTGGGGGTTGTCATTGGGTGTTTGGGGCTGTCTAGGGGTGTTTTGGGCCTTCCAGGGGGTCAGGGAGCAGTCCAGGGGTGTGGTGGGGCCTCCAATGGTGTGTGGGAGGGTTGTCCAGGGTTAGGGGGGTATACATGAGGGTGGGGGGTTGTCACGGGGTGTTTGGGGCTGTCCAGGGGTGTTTGGGGCTGTCCAAGGGGTCGGGGGGCAGTCCAGGGGTGTGGTGGGGGCTCCAATGGGGTAGGGGAGGGTTGTCCAGCGTGTAGGGGGTACACATGATGGTGGGGAGTTGTCCTGGGGTGTTCGGGGCTGTCCAGGGGGTCGGGGGCATTCCAGGGGTGTGAATGTGGGCTGTCAAGTGGGGTAAGTTTTACATGTTATCAATGTAAATGCTTAAATTTTCTTTAGTTCTTGTTTGGATCCCCTTCTGTTTTTGTGGTTCTTGTTTTGATCCCCTTTTTTTTGTGGTACGAATGGTTTATTTGGTTTCTGGTTACTTCTGGGGGAGAGCAGAGGACTGCATTCAGATTCTAAAAAAAAAGTCAGTTATTTTATAACCGACGTGATAAATAAATCGGGAGGGGTTTATCACATATGTTGTTTTTAAAACCGACGTGATAAACACCTATGGCATGGTTTATCATGTCGGATCTCAAACAAACAATGTGAAAAAACCCTGCCGAGCTTGTTTACCACATCGATTATTATATAACTGACGCGATAAACCATTTCCCAGGGGTTTATCGCATCGGTTATTGAATAACCGACGTGATAAAACCCCCCGCACGTGTTTACCACGTCGGTTATGTTATAATCGACGTGCGAACGCCACCCCCCCCCCCCATGGTTTATCACGACAGTTATATTATAACCGCCGTCATAACCCCCCCCCCCCCTTCACGTCAGTTAATAATTAACTGACGTGAAAAACACTACGATCTTATGTTTTTTACGTCGGGTTTTGAATAACTGACGTAAAAAACATTATTTATAACGTCGTCCGTATTAACGTAGGCTAAAAAACGACGTAAAAAATGAAAAATAACCGACATAAATAACATTTTTTGTACTTGTGATATGTGTTTTATTGATGATATAAATGATTTTATTATTGATTTTAATGTATATACATGAAATGTTAAAAAAATTGTATAAAACATCGACTGACATTTGAGCTTGAATTGAGACATGTGACTTGTTTGATCCTATTTACATAAAAAACCCTCAATGTATTCATTATTAATTATTTTTTTCATTGATTTTATATCTATACATTAACATTTTAATATATTTCAAATACTCTCCTTTCATTTTTTATGAAAATATATTTATATCATGTTATATGTGATAAATTCACTAATTATTATATAAAACACCTATAACATATATATTTTTATATATAAAATGATTCATGATGTTAATCAGTACCTGAACACATCACGAAATTAATTATTTAACTATATAATGAAATTTAAAATTTTTTCTTTATTATTGATGTGTACGACTCCTTGGTTTGGTCTTAATAATTAATGAAAATAGTGCATATTTTATTGTATATATAATAATAATTCAGATATGTTACAAATTCAAAACATATTAAAAATCCAATAAAAATTCAACTAATATAGTTTTACTGTTTAATAGGGGTGTGGTATAATGAATAAGATATCACTAATTTATATATTCAAGATTGTTTTCTTTGGATTGTGGATAGATGAAAGGAAAGAGGTTACTCTATGAAATCTTCTATATACTAAAATTAATCGTCCTTAGATATTTAAATAGATTTTTTCAGATGAGTAGGATCATAGGTGGCTAATCAATTCTCAAAATTTTAAAAATATCAATTATTAAACATGTGTCACAATTTTCAATTCATTCACAGAATTCAAAAAAAATTATCCTTACCAGAAACATTTATTAAATAAATAAAAGAAATAGAAATTGTAAAACGACATAACGAATTAGAAGGATAGAAGATGTCTGGTTTTGGTTTATCACATTGATGATGAATGTTTGAGACATTGTGATAATATCTAACAGAAACAACTTTTTTATAAAAAATGTGAAGAAAACATATTTACAGATTGCACAAATTTATTATAAATAAACACAATCTAAATGATGTAAATCATCCACAATTGTGATAAAATTTGAAAAAATTTCAATAATGAGTCAAATTTATTAGGTATTTAAATATTATTTAAAGGATATGGAGAATCCTAGTTTATCGATCAATGAGTTTTATTGGTTTAATGTGGTAATTTTTTAATAAATTGAAAAAACCATATAGTGGATGTGTTTTTTATTTTGGAAATGTTTAAAATAAAATAATAATGAGAAAATAATATATTGTATTGAATGAATTAGTTTTTGGGAGGAATAGAAGAATTGGATCATTATATATTTAATACATAAAATTTCAAGTTTATTTCACATAGAAGTTAATCTAGTATTGATTATATTAGTTATATGATGTCGAATGGAATCCTAAATTCCTCAAGGACAATTTATAAATTCTAGTTAAACATAATCATGACAAAAAAAACTCTCATCGCCTAGGCCTTATCATTAATCATGGTTATTTTTCTAACCTTTTCATATTGCCTAGATCTCAACTATTTTAATCAATTGAACCATAAATACGAAATCATTCCCATGTCCATGATGGTTTAAATAACATCTTTCCAAAGACATGAGGTCCTTTATGTATTTTACCATTTACACATAAGAACTCACATTAGTCAATAGGATAAGATTTTGGGATCATCAACCCTCTTGTGGGGAATTTTTCATATTCTAGTACACTCCTCTAGATTAAATTCATATTCATGAATCCATTATAGAAATTAAAATTAGACTTATTACCCATCACATTTCCAATAAATCACATATACATTCAGGTATAACCATGTGTATGTATGAAGGGTTCTTTATAAATGGAGCCATTCAAATGTATATAAGGTTCTCCATTTAAGTATCCAATAGTACATATTAGTGTATAATTATTTCATTTTTTTATTTACATGGATGTTCATTGTTTAATGGATCATTGTTTAATGCCTTGTGATTTGGATCCCCATAGTCTATTTTTATATAGGGTTTATTTTGTGTATTGATGTCAGTATTAGTCCAAAAATAGTACCTTCTTTTGTATCCTTGTGAATTGAATCCTAACCCATGTAGATCATTTCCACTATATAATAAATCTTGTAAATTCTTGGATAATGTTATGAGGAAAAGATCATGGAGTTTAGCATTATTGGTAAGGACATCTGGGAATAAAATTACTAGAAAAGGATGATGTGGTGCTAATGAATTTGAAGACCTTTATGTTAGATCTATATAGGAATAGAGCCATAAAATAGAATGAACATATTTGGGAATTTCAGGCAATGAGGGTGAGGTGAGAAGGATCTGAATGGAGTATATCCTTATAGGATAGTAGACTAATCATACATAGAATATTGACCAAATATTATTATGATGCATTAAAATATATTGGGTTTGAACCATTGGGAGGAACAATACATATCCTACAAATACATGAATCTCATCTTATATATATTGGATGGTCGGGTAATAAACCTATGACGGATTCCCATTTTATGTTGCATAAAAAATATGGACCTTTTAGGTTTTTTCTCAAAGGGAATATAGACAATTTAGGGTATGGTGACTTGATTTTGGGGCTTACATAGAGTAGGAGGTCCATTTTGGGTTATTTTATCATTATAGTGATATGATCACCACAAACTTCTAAGATCATGTGACTCATCCTTGGTGTGATTGACAAGATGTAGTAGGATATCTAGCACATCACACAACATCATTCATCTACTGGAGGAAGGGCCATAGAGTTAGGTAGGTGTGATATGTACATAAACCAATGCTAATGGCTTATTCCTAGTGGGATTCCCAGTTCATAATTTTATAGAGGAGGATAGATGGATAAAATATTAGTTATCATCAATTTTAAAGGCTAGTTCTTCCCATCACTGTCTGAAATGGGAAGGTCCTTGGAATAACCTCAAATTACAATATACACATTACCATGATAATTCATTATTTAGAAAATTATTAATACCCATATGAAAATGGTGGGTAAATTGTTGACCACCATTTCCACATGAATGCTCAATCGAGAGGGCACATAGGTGTGTCATGTGGTTTGATCCAACATGTATAGAGGCCCTAGTAGAAGTCATTATTTGGTATCCTTTTAGTGGAAGTCACAAAGGTAATTAGTTTCATTTAATTTGTGATATGATATAGATTACAGAGTTATTTCATCCAGGTGACACCTAGGATATTTGGAGAGCTCTTTTTCTATGAGATGCCTAGGTTAGATAGAGATTTCTCCCTATATGAGATTCCAAAGAAACGTAGATTTTACTTTACTAGGAAGATATTATGGTGGGTTTAGAGGTACTTATCCCATGTTCCACTTAATAGATCATAGGGGTACCTCACCCATGTTCTATTTGACTGAAAATGGGATAATTTCCCCATTAAATAGAAACCTATACAAAAACACTTTTGTGAGGCCTTGCTCTTAGCTTCAAAGGTTTCCATATGTTCTCTTGGAAATTTGGTTCTCATATTATTATCCAAGGAAAGCCACTTCACCCTAGTATTTGTAGACAAGGGATATTTATTTCTCATTAAATCCATCAGTGTTATAGGGCTTTTATAATCATTAATCCCTTCACTCCAAACAATGCCCTCTTCTTTTTCATTATAGGGAGACTACATGGGGGTTTATTGGATAAAAGAAAAGTACATGGGTGCGAAGAGTATTGATATAATTATTCTAATTATATACATGAAAAAATAGGATCCCAAGAATCATATTCACACGAAAAAATTTCACATTGGGAAATGGGTTTTTTTTAAATCCCTCACACATGTGAGTAATGTTGTTCCGACATGCTCATTGGTTTTGCAGGTTGGCCATGATCTATAGTTTTTATGCATCTATTCATTGAAGGATTTGTTGTGAAAGTGTGACATGTAGGATAAACATAAATTTGTTGGATGGAATTACATGGGAGACATGTATCTGGGAAATGCATGAGGTTTTTATCCTTCTATTGGTCCACATATAATTGAATTGTGTGAGGTTCTGGTATATTATCTGTTTGATTGAGTTGTGTGAGATCACGAATTCCATTATAAAAAATTCCTAACATCTGATGATTTTATCATTGGATTCGTGAATCCTTTTGGGCTAAACAAGTAGTCAATGCAAAACCTAAGAGGTGATTTATACCCTTGTATATGTTATATTTACCATAGAAATATGTTTTTGGATTCCAAAAAATCATTAAAGATCCAAAAAATGTTATTTAAAGAAGCAAAAATTTTCCATCAAGAATTTTTGAAATGAACAATCTAGTTTAAAATGAATGTTCATTCCACCAAGCTACCATATTATAAAATTTTTATAATTAATCACCATTCCTCAGTGTTTAGATGTCTTGATACACATTGAAATCCTACACGATTCTCCTTCTATCATATAATCATTTTTCTACTCATAAATGACTTTTGTTGTCTATTTGAGGATCAAAAAATGGATTCTATGAAAAATTGTGTGTCATGAATTTTTCAATGAAAAAAAATAACTCCCCCACAATCGAATTTGATTCAATTGAAAAAGGCCCAAATTCTTATGTGAATTTATGGAAAATTGATTCATTTCCAAAATCATTTGGTGGGATTCGGTGCTTTATCTCCAATGGGATTATGGTCTACCTTATTTCTAGACCATGGGACCATGACAACCAAATTTTACTATTGTTAAAGTCACATGATGAACTATATAAAAAAAATTTCTTTTTCGTCTGTGCCAAAAAATATTTTCACTTCTGATACAAAGTATACATATCAAAATAGTCATGGATTTTTAAAGGCACCCCCTTTGAGTTTTTCATCCAAACTACTTTTTGTGTCCTATAGATTTTAATTTTTTAATTTTCCCAGAACTTTTGGTTTTCAAGTCTAGTGAGTTGAGTCTGGAATTTTTCCTATACTGAACATTTGGGGGTTTTATCCTAATGGAAAATATATATCATCCAATTGGTAGTTTAGTGTCCTAAAATATTGGATAATCTAGAATAGGTTCTTATGAAATAAAATTACCATGACACACATGAATTATTACCCATGAAGGCATTATATGATAGAATTATGCATAATCATTTGGATATAAGGATGGATTATTTATGTTGGGATCATTGGGTTTTTTGGATGTGATGAAATGGAATAGAATTAGTATGTAAGCAATGAACATGTAAAAATTTCAAAAGTTTTTTTCATTGAGGTGTTTAGTGTGTATTTTTTATAAATTGATCAATTAAAAATGATGAAGGTTCCTCTAGTTTACATGTCTCATTAGAGCATATTATGGAAGTACGTATTTGGAAAAATTATTCCTAGGTAAAAGGGTGATTATCCTATTGATTTTGATTCTCTTATCACTAATTGTTGATGGTGGTTTTTCAGGATTTGACATTCTTGGGACCATGAAGTGTGGTTTTCCAAAATAATGTTTCTAATAATGAAGAATGTAGTTCTTTATTCATGATGGGGGGAAACACTCTATAAAAAATATTTTTGAATATATGTAAGGGTGAATTTTGTTTCCACGATGTACTAAAAAATTAAATAACATAGAATAAATTTACAAACACAAACCTGGATCTTGGATTTTTCTAAGATTGAAGGAACATAAATATTTTTTCCCAATGGCTACGATGATAACGAATGACCTTGGCATCACTACATAATTAATTGAAATGATATGAAATCTACACATAGTTATAGAATTTAGGATCCTTACATAGATATGAATTATATGTACTGAATGAAATCATAGATAATTCAACCCTAAATAGTTTAAGGTAATGAAATATTAACTCTTTATTCCTCAATATTGATTGTGATAGAATTTGAACAAATAAACCAAGAAAAATGCAAAAAATATATATAAACTCGTGTGGGTCAAGATAAGTGTGTTACATAAGGTATGATCAGTGGACTGTCAGCGTCAAAAGAAAATACATGTCTCATGAATGTTTCTAATGAATATGATTTGATTTTCATTCTCATGTTAAAGACACTATTCCTTAGACTATAAAATTTATGGAGGAAATGAGATTGAATGTACCATAGAGTATGTTTTAAGGGGGTAAGTAAGGTATGTCATAAATCAGGTCACCATGATTCTCAAATCCAAATAAATGTAATTGTATAGGTTATTATGGTATAAGGATTTACTAAGTTTGATAAGTTGTTTCTCTTATGATTTTTCTTCTCAAACATAGAATAATTTATATTCATATATGGATGAATGTTCTTCTATATTATAGGCCACATTATGGTGTATTATTGTATATATCCACATTGGGGAATAGTATGGATAGTAAAAAATGGATTCATTTATAGTTGGATTCCATTATCATAGATAGTTGATAGAGATTAATGGAGATATGTGTTATCCAGGAAACTAAGTATGATTTTAGGAATGACGATATCCAAATACAGTGGAGGCATTTGGACTAATGCTAGCTGTATCTATGTAGAAAATTCCCAATATAATCCTATATCAAATGTGGTGTAAACTTTTTGGAGTTTAGTTAATGGATATGTTTATGGTATAAATAATAAATAACTTTCTACGTATCCAATTAGGATTAGAATCAATTCAACCACCATTAAAATATATATATATATATATATATATATGTTAGGAGACCATCATTAAAAATTGTGCCCCTCACAAGTCAGAACCAGAATATCATGTTGTCTAATGTATTATGATAAAAAAATTGCCTATGTAGATTAATGTATTTTGGAAATTATTTTCGAATGAAAACATTTTTTATGATATTAAAATTTATGATAACATCATTATATTGTTTTTCTACTTTGAAAGTAATTGGTTGGTTAGAATATGTTTATAGTGTTGAAAAGGGCCAAACCCAATGAAATAAGGAGTTCAAATTATAGTACAAAAAAACCCATATAAATTTAAACATATATTAAAGTCATACAACATATAAAACTAGTTGATAAGAGTTTACAATCACAATGCTTTGACACATATTTTTCATTTTAATGTATTTTATATAGGGGTATCCATTCACTAAATAGTTGTGGGAAAATAACTGGAATTAAATTTTAGTTTTTTCATGATCTAGCCTGGTAGTATGGAACAATCACCCCAAATACCTAAGATTATTTATATCATTCCCAATGTGTGACATAAGAGAATTCGACTGGATATCCATATTTTACCAAAACACCAATCTATGGTTTCTTCGAGTGGGTAACACATGACTTCCCATTTCATTGTAACTCAATTTAGAATATTCCATCCTACTATGGTAGTGAATGGGGGAATATTAAATAAATATCATAGTTTTTTAAATAGGAAAAAAGTATATGTGATATTTATATAAGGTATGGAAGTTCAAATGTTAGAAAAGTAGATTGTGATATGACATTTTCAGTACTTAAAGAGACAAAAAGATTATCTCCAGAGTATGAAGGTGCCTTTTGTTGATAGTCTACATGGGTGTCTATCATATTAATATACATCAAATATGAGTATTTATATATGTAATTAATGTTCCCCATAGAGATGTATTATCTTATAATCAGTATCCATTGAAATCTTATGGGGATCCAAATCCCCAAGACACCGAGTGTGATTTGTGAAAATAGGGTACCCAAGATAGAAAGGAGTATTAAAACATGGATTTGCCAATAATGGGTAGAATATTCCAATCATATATTAAAATAATACATAATAAATGGAATATTATTCCAAACAATGACAATGTGAAAATGGGAACCCAAACTTGTATAAATTCTGTGGATTAATGGTTTTTATATGATAAGGGAGACCATTTTTTAAATAATTCTTCTAGATGCAAGAATTGAGATCTAGTCATCTGCTCTTATCCATTGAAAATATAAATCAGTCTATGAATTGTCCTGGAGATTAATTCCAATAGTTATCAAATTCATTTTCATAGAGAGTATATTTTATATATTTGGGCTGAAGGAGGATGCTGAATTTATGTGTAACAATGTACATCAAAAAATAACAATAATGACACACATTTGTTATAAAGAAAATTTTTCCACAATAACGGGCCCATATATGGATATGGAAAATTATTTGTTTAATTTTTTATATGGGCCTAGGATCACTACAAGAATCAAAAAATATCTTATAAAAATGAGAATCAGACCATATGCACTTTAAAGGTAATGATGGAACAAGAGAACGAAATCAAGAATGGTTTTCCTACCTAGTGAAGGCCTCAAAATATCATATTATTGTAACATATGAAAGGGACCTAAGCAATCAATTTTAACATATTAAGCCATAGATTTTTTGGGTTCCTTTAGTAATTTTTCATCCAAGACCATCGAGAGGTATGTAATTGATTTTTCAGCTTGTAATGACTACTCTTTTTTAAATTAATTACAATGATTCAAATAGTAGATAATATAATAATATTTAGTTTTAGAACTAGTTTTTGGTCCAGATAAATAATATTTAGGAATCACTATGTAACATTTTGAAAAAAAAAATCATGTTTTATATAGTTTTGGAGGCAGATTCCCTACACTGATTTGACTCATATGTAGTGAATGAAGAATTTTTTATTACCTAGTAGTGGGTCCTTGGATGAGGGATCCAGGATTCACAATTTATCTTGAAAATAAAATAAATAATCCACTCTTAATTAATATATTTATCTAAAAATGAAAGTAATTTTTATGTATTTTACTCATTGGAAAATTTGGATGACATGTTCCCCTTTAATAATATGAACTCTGAAAAATTCCATGGAGTATAATATCATGTAGTAAAGAATCATTCACCGAAGGAGTGAGAAAAGGAGATTGTGTGGGAGTTATAAATTAAACACATCAATATATTTTGAAAGTCACGTCATGTGATGAATCACATGATCATTCCATAGCGCATCGTAGGCCTGTTTTCTATGGAATTATATGCTTGTTTCATAGGGTAAGGATACGATTTAATGTAAATTATTAAAGAAAATTTAAAATAGGCTAATGTATGAGGAATAATATAGAAAGGTGTGTTCCTTTTTTTATGTACGATGAGGAACCTTTCAGATAGTTTAACATTATGAGATAAGAATACTTGTTTCCCAAAATGAGTTACAATAATAGATGATGTTGGAATTATGGATTAAATCCACATAGGTCTTTGGGATATCATATCATGTCATGAATCCCATGCATGTCGCTTGATGATTATTAGTCATATAGACTAAGGATTCATATGTTTCGTGCATATGGTCAGGTTATAATTTAATTTCATGTTTTAAAGACATTTTTATGTATTCTAATATTGTGAGACTAGGAGAGTATGGTTCATTACATTTATGGTTGCATGATGAGGACCCCTTAATTCATTTAACATCTTGAATTAAAGATACTTGTTCTATTAATGGAATAAAAATAATAGATGTTGTGAGGTATATACATTAAATTCATCTAGGAGTTATAAAAATAATACCATGTGAGGAATTTTCGTGCAAGTCGCATGTTGGATCTTATGATATTCTCCTGCGGAATACTATGATTTTTTAATTGGGGGATACTACATTTTAACACTATGTGTTAAAGATATTTTTTTACAGTTTAATGTCATTTTACAAGGATTTTATTTTTCATGCCTTTAAATTTCATCTGATGAAGAATATTGAGTATAGTTTAACATCCTACAATAATGATTCTTTTCCCAGGAAATGAGTGTCATCAAGAGATGATGGTGGACTTATACATTGATGTTTCCCATTTGTTTGGTAAATCATCACATGTGAGGCATCCAATGCTCATCCCATGAATATTCTTTGGCAATCATCAAAAGGAATCCTATGATTTATACATAGGGTAAGACTTAATTTTTACATCATATGTTAATGGAATTATCGTACAACCAAATTACTTAAGACTATAATGGTATGATTCATTCCATTTATGTTCAAGTGATGAGGTCCCTTTAATGTAGTTTCACATTGCATTATAAGGAATATTTATTTTTCATTGATCATACAGACTATATCTTTAGGATCCATGGAATGGTGGTTAAACAATACTCTCAATGTTGATAGTAATCAATGTTTAAGAACCATTCCAATAGAAATTATGGGTGAAAAAGTCCCTCCCCATTTTGGAGCATTCTTTGGAGGTTTTTTCTTGAGAATAAACATAGACCAGAGAGTTAATGTTAGTTTTCAATGATGGAATTAATGACATTTAACCTTATTATTTAAATATATCTCTCTTCGTATTTGGTGATCATGTCAATGTTGTGTGGAATGAAGTATTTTCTCATAGATCATTTCCAGTAGACCTAATAGATTCCATGAATTTTCTTCTATTAACAATTGGTCACAAATGGCCATGCAGTGTGATGAAAATGCGAATTCGATTTGAAGAAATTCATTAATACCTTATACAACTAAATAAAATATTTCGTGTATGGAAGTAAGAGTTGAATTTTAGTAACACCACTAGGCATGTATAATTTAATTATTCCATGGATTCATAAAATTTTTCATCATTTTCTATAAATAGTTGGATAGATATTTATTGAACATCTATATATATGTGCATTTTCCACTGACTGATTGCAAGGTGATTGGTTGGCTTCAATGTTATACTCATTACACCACCTATTAAATTCATAATAGAAAAATTTGATGTAATTTTATATCATTTTTTTAGGACACCAAATCAGATAATTATGTTTAACTTCACAGAATTCAATATATTCTTCTTCTATAATACTTTGAGGGTAATTTCCTTGACCCATTTAAAGAAGCTGTTGGTAGTTATGAGGGTAAATTTAAAATGTTTATTGGATGTGGGAGGATATAGACCCAATATATCCTTTACTTATAGGGGAAATATCCTTGTGTATTTTGTAGTGTCCATCAACTATAGGGGCTGATGAATGAAATTTGAATGCCTATGAATGGAATTGATCTTCTGGGTGAGATGTGCGAAATCCTTTTTCATTGAAGGCCATAAATATCCCATACTCTTAATTTTTTTTTAAATATTGGTTTCCAACTTATTGAAATGTAAATATCCATCATAAACATCGTACATATTGAAATAGTATCATGTCCACCAAAAACCATAAGGCGATTCACCTCGAGGACTCATTTATTGAGGTTCTTCTTCTGAACCAAGTTATCATAGAATCTAAATTTTAGTGATTATCATAATATATTTTTTATTGAAGTTTATAATGGAAGATTACCACAATGGAGGTATTCTAGAATGGTAATATTCTAACCATTTGATTGATTTGGTTTCAGGGTTGGAATTATCCTTGTGGATCTCTTCCATGATACTTTGAACTAATGGAGATACAATTCCTCAATTTGAAAAACTAATTATTGTTTCATATTTTTCTAGATATTACAATGTTTTGGTAGTATATTCTACAGAATTGGACAACGGATTTTATTGAAAATAATATATTAGTCAATGTAAAAATTGAAGGTAAATTTTCCATGAATCTTCAAATGTTGTTTAGTATGTGGTTGAACACTTATTTTTTGATTGTAAAAGAATCATTGACTTTCTTGATTGTAAAATATAAATCAAATTTAACCTTCAGCTGATAAATTTTTATTTTTCACACTACATATTAGACTACAATGTGGGATTATTATTCTATTTAATTATTGGTGCAACCTTTCAAAAACAAAATGTAATATGTTTAAGCTTCTTTGGTAGGAGAAATTCTACGTCGACTATATTAACTATGGATTCTTTCGTATTACTTCATATTGGGATTATAGATGTTCCATCAAAATACATCCTTCATGTTTGGGGAGGGTCCGGGAATCAAAATATATCTATGTCTAGTAGTTCGATATTTACAAGAATTTCATCTAAAGAGGGATTCTATGATAGGAAATATAAAAAATACTACCCATTTTTCACCTTTTAAGGTACATACTAGATGTAAAATTACATCTATATGACTTCCCACTATACCGAACATGCATTCAATATGGGATAGTTGATGACATATTTGAGTATTTCATTCTAAGAAATAAAATGAACTTCATTGTTCTACATGTAGTGCCTCATTTTCCAATATGAAATGGTCAATTATAGATAGTTATTGTTATATGAAAACTGAGAACCGGTATCAGGCATGGTTCGAATAAGGTAATCTAGGATATTTTACTCCCTAATGTCTTTATTTTGGGTGATGAACGAACCCAATGATTAATCTAACATAGTTACATACATTTTTAGTGATATTCCATCAATTGATGAAATAAGAACTATGGAACTTAATGGTTATTTCATTAGATTTTCAAATAATTATTTGAAATCGTATATCCACTAATAGGTGGCCCCCATAAACAATAACATCTTGAAGGGAAGATACCTTAATGCATGTTTATTTATAAAGCATCAATTTAGGGATATGAGTCCTTGTATATATCTTAACAACGTGAGGTTTCAAGGAGGTGACATGTCTAGGATATATTTTCAATTCTAAACGTCAATAATGCTTACATGATGGAATACTAAAATTTTAATAACATTTATGAGGTGACACCAAATGAAAATTTTAAAGGGTTAATTTTTAGTATATGCTAATGTAGCTTGATTAAAATTATCTCTAAATTAATATGATGATCCGAAAACCTTCTAGATTTCACCACCATTTTCTTATATTACACTCGATGCACCTTCCCAAGAATGTATTTATGATGTGATGAATGAAATGGTGGTACATACGACCAGTACTATTTAGTCTAATGAGTGACATCTTATATCATTATACACTATGGGTTACACTAAAGGCAGTTCCTTTATCAACTATTGAGGAAATTAAGATGTTTTTTATCATAACTATCTATCCACGAATGATAGATCTTGGTAACAACCTATTGTTTCTATCAGATGATTTTTCGTTGGAACCATGAAGTAATCTTTTTCTAGTTCCAGTTGAGATCTATAAAGTTGAGGGATAGTCTAATCCTCCCATAAATTATCTATATTTTTTCTGTGTTGGTGAACCATTTTGGGTATTAAAAACCCTCAATGAATTTTCATTTTATGAGATTATAAAATTTGTATTTAACCATGTAGATATGATTAATATTTATCCTCCAAGATTCATGTTTATAATAATAGTGAACTTCCAGTATTCAATATTGGTGGGATTCTACATTAGGATCACGTCCGGGATTAGTTGTCTAATTCCAAGTGAATAAATCACATTTCTTATCTAAGAAGGGAGTATATACCTCTTGTTCATTTGGGGACCTGACTGTTATTATCAATTTTGTTCATAGTTCTTCCAATTTTTCTTGATTTATATGTCACAATTTATCATCTATGTTAATGATAACTTCCACATGTTGGAGGAAGATCATTAAGGCTATCATCCTCACCCACATATTCTTCATATTTTTTATTCCTATATATCTACAGATTAGTGATGAAGGGGTATAATTAAATTTAGAGGCTATATCATCATTCCATGATCTAGAGGCACATGTATTTCTCTTTTATATGACTGAAAAGATAATTCCCTAAACTTTAGCTGAATTAATGTTGTCTTGCTATTGTTTAGGAATAATGATAGGGAATTTTTATCTAAATAATCACTATTTGTTAGAAGAGCAGAGATAATTTTATTTTTCCCAGGTTCATATAAAAATACTAATATCATGAGAATTTATGAGTGAATTCCAAATTCTAAACAAGGATTTTAAGTCAATTTGATGGGAATCATGTATAAATCACTGAGTACATTAAATGGATTATTCAGGGTAATTTCCTTGACATTTTTATAGTAACCCAATCTACATCATCTTTCATGGTTTGTTTCCATTCCCTCTAGTAAAACCCGAAATAAATTTAACGATATTCAAATTATTTTAATGGTGATAAATTACTCTATAATTTCCAAATTTAACCATTCATTTTATATTTGAAGAAATGATGATATAATGAATGCATTTTAGCATTTTGGTGAATCCAAGGCCACCTGAGTAGGACATTGAAGACTATTTCATTCAAGATGATCATGAATCCAAAATCATACACTAGGTCCCCAAATTGGATCCTAGTATATGCCAAATTGGGGGTGGTTTTTTCAATATAATTATACCCCATAAATTTTAATGGAGATGGGGATATGTTAACATCACTATAGCCCAAACATTAATGTGTTCATAAAATAATGAATATACTACATGATGAAATTGATAACCATATGGAACTACATGATGTCAGTTTTTTCATGATATACCTAAGTAGTGGTGATTTCATCCTCAAACTATTGAGGGATCAATATGTCATCATACATGTGCTTCATTGAGATCCTTTAAAAAATTAAGAGCATCCAAAATTGAGATATTCGATAGAAATACATACAACTATTTATGGATATCTTATAATTGAACTAGAGGTATAAACATCCCCATGGGGGGAAACTCCTTGTTTTCCATTTTGTGATGATGTTCCTAGAATATACATGTTAGGTTATTTGGTAAAAATTAAAGAAATTTTACCATTATTCTTCTACGATTACTTGGCCAACCAACCCCTTGGTATTATTGAATCTATTGAATCTCTTCATGAATATCATTCAAAATAACCCAGCCTCATATAATCTTCTTGAATGAATGTTCATTTTTGAGCTAATTTTGTACTCATTGGAGGTCTTTTACTTTAGTTTCTTCCGTACAAAAAATCATAGCATGGATGTGGCAGGATGATTTTTTCCAGTTATGTACACCTCTTCTCCTACCTCCTCGGCTTCTATTCCCTCTACCAATTGTTCTCATTTTTTGTTTTTCGAACTCTTGTTAATAGGATTATTCATCATCATATAATTTATTTGTTATGTGATTGATGTTGATGGAACACAAGATTAATTCTTTTTTTAATGTAGTTCATACCTGAGAGGGGATTCCTATAATTCAGTATGGTGGGACAATGACATACATTTGGGTCTAAAAGAATGAAATTAGAGATATTCAAGAAATAATTTCTCAATTAATACGGTAATGATTTTTTCTAAATCGATTTTTCATTTTCTTGAATGTTTTGATCTTGGAAGACTACGATGAAGGCACAATTTGTTGGTTCAGGGTATAAGAAATTAGTGGTATTGTCGATTTATTTTTTAGTTACATGAGTATTTCATGAGTTTGAATGATTTTCATTATGATAATCAAATCATTGGATCTCTATTTATTCATACTGGTAGCTTCATTTTGTTCACATTCTTCCACAAAAGTTCCATTGGAATCATATTCCAGTTCTTCTTGTTGATTCCATGGGTGGACCAAACAACTCTATGTACTCATACACGACTATAGAATTAGTGAACCCAGGCTTCTTCAAACAATTACAGCTAATAGCTCCTTTATTGTGATAGAAAAATATATAAGGATTAAACTTCAAATCATTATTATCTTTAAGAAAAATAGTATGATTATAACCTCGGATGAAAAACTTCTCATCTACCCCATATATATAAGAACCTAGTTCTCATTCAGATATGGGTCATTTAATTTTCTGTCTAAATTTTTTTTTTGGACCTAATATGGATACCTAGAGAGTTAGTAAAGGCTCTGAGGGTGTCTGTGGATTGTTCGTAGCTCGAAACACATCTTTTTGGGGAAACAAGGAATTGTGCACAGTTTAGAGTAAAACATGTAGGAATTCTTCCTGGTATGGAAAACAGTGTGAATTATGTTTTTTTGGACAGTACCACTTCGCACTGTTTTCACATGGTCGTGAATCCTAACCATGAAAACACCCCTTTTTCTCAGGTACCCTTTCATGTCTTGTACACTGTTTGATCAAACAGTGTAGAAGATTTTTTTTGGGCAGAACAGAATTTCAGTATTAGCACATGGATTGAAAAACATTGTTGACAAACCATGCACAGGTTAAATTTGGAAGTAAATTTCTAGTTTTTCCTTTAATGATCAATTATGCCAACCTTCACCCTCAAATTTGAGAACCTACTATAT
Organism: Viscum album; assembly: GCA_963277665.1. NCBI lineage: Eukaryota > Viridiplantae > Streptophyta > Magnoliopsida > Santalales > Viscaceae > Viscum > Viscum album. The sequence continues at coordinate 1,222,334,253 of OY728127.1, read as the reverse complement.
TAAGCCCTATTACTCCCATTTTTATTATTTGTGAAGGCCAAATATATAGATCAAGTGATCTCTTTCTCTCTACATCTGATCGAGCTTTTGTTCATCGTGTTGGATGCACAACTGTATGTACTTGAGTCCACTTTAGTTGTTCTTCTACACTATTCTTCTCGACCTCGATATTTTCTATTGAGCATTTTTAACCTTTTCCGAGATCTACTCCAATACAAGACTCCTCAATGGCCAATACCATATTAAGAGAGTAATATAACCCTATGTTGGGTGGTTTATAACTCATCCCTAATGTTCATTGATTTTGAGAATATTCGTGTGGGGACCACCGATATCATGGTATGCCTTATTTTAAATTTAAATTCCATGATTACAGATGCTATAATTGTATAGTTATGATCTTTCAAAATATGTGATTAGTTTATAGGGTTTTCACTCACAACTCAACCCGCCTCATGTTTATAGTTATACCATATTTGGGTTTTTAGTGTTTTGGAACATTTGATAAACTCTTCTGGTGTGTCTTGGCTTAACATTCCTAAAGGTGAGCTTAATAATAATAAAAGAATTTTTATTAATTAGAAGTGCATAAGGGCATGCACCATGTATACTCACCACTTCACCCATCTATGTTATTTAGTTTTAAATGATTATTTAAATGTAAAATCTTGAATGGAAGGTATACTAAGTATACAAATTGGCCTTATCAAAAGGGATTGAATAATGGTGTTATGTCTATAACACCCATTTCCATACTGATGGAAGGTAGTAGAGTGAAACTCAAAAATTCAATATTCCTTAACAGTTAGTAAATACATGATAAAATGGTTGAAACTCAACAAGGACTATCCAATATAATGCAATAAAAGCCTTGAAAAAAATGAATGATTCCATGATTACAATATCAAATAGTAATGAACTGACTTGATCTCGTAGTGGATTTAGGGAAGAAAATTACATGCATCTTAGGCACCCCATTCTGATTCAATTATTAAGTTTGCTTATGTTGATACCCACCTAGACATTGGTACTTTTCTATTCCCCATATACCTGGTGTACTACCGTAGGCTCCATTAAATTATTACAAGATACCTCAAATACAATCCATGAATTCATCAAAGACTAGTATGTTCCATAGTGATATCCCACAAGGCCCAATATTTTCATAGATTATTTTTACCATGGTTGATCACCTTAGACACGGTTGGTGACTTATTATAGAATGTCTTGAATTAGGATCCTTGGATTTCACTCTTACCCCTTAACTATACTCATATACTACTCAGTTAGCATTCTGTGAGATCTATGTTTCCTTGGTTATTACCCTGGAACACTCTCAGAATATTAACTTGTTAGGGTTCTTTGTTATGTCATGGGACATTCACTATTTATACAATCATGAGGTGATGCCAGTGATGGATATTCCTCACATGACCCATTAACATTAAATGGTAATTACTCATTAAAATGAGCCGGTTACATGTTTATAAACTAGCCGGGGACTGATGTGGTTACATGGGTATTTAGTTATATTGTACTATTTTCTTTACATTATATATGAATTCCTACACACTACTATATTCCATTACACAAGTCTGATGTTATAGACACCATTGGCGGTGGCCCATTGATATTAATCTAACACCCTCTCTGGGAGTCGTATGGTTCTTGTAGTAGATTACAAGGTTACATGGGTTAACTAAGAGAAGCATAAAGATTAAAACACCTTTTCTAATTTCTATTTAGGATGGAGAATTATTTAAAATGTACGAGTTAGATCCTAGGTTGATTGGAGTAGTCTTTTTTTCTTTTTAAATTATGGAACTGTTATTCGTATTATTTTGTACCCATTATTTCCAGTTTTCTAGTGACATGACATTACATCATCATTGTTCCAGTTGATATATATATTTTATTCATGTTTATATATTGCATCTATTTTCTTCTATGGTTTATTTATAATGATTAAACTATTTAATAAATCATTCATATTCCTTCTAAAGGGCCACACTCACTAATGAGGTTATAGTCTCCCTACGGTCCCACCCTAGGCCATTGGTGTTAGTTGGTAGCCACTGGTGTTTGGTGAGATTCAATTCAGTCCATGTCACCCACCAGGCTTGGAGCACCCATTAAGTGGAATCCAGGTCAGGGACATAAAAATGATTTATCAGATCTAGTTTATTTTCATGATTTACAATTTTGATACAACATATTGGAGATTAGGAATTCTTGGGACATAGTCATAATCCAGGCTTGGGCAGCGCGAACCCATGTTCGGGGTAAAAACCATGTTGCCAAAATTATATTTTTTGTTCTGATTTTTCCTATTATAGTTGATATTATTTCCCTATTGTGTGATGAACATGTTGTGTGATCTTTTTGATTATTACTCTTTTAGAGAATTTATTTTATTTTTATAATAATGATATGTGGGAATTGATCATTCCAACATGAATCATTACAGAAACCTAGAACTCACATGTTGTTAATATTTCAATTCCATATAGGTGCATTTCACTACATTGCATTCCTTGATATTATTGTGATTATTGAGTGATGTTGTGATTGTTTTATTGTACTTATATTTATTTGGGTGTGATTGAGTGATTACCTATATTAATTTTTTTACGTGTTTGGTCCCTCTTGGGTTGGGATGAGTATTTTAATGAGTCGAGCAATTATCCTATAAGTAAGTGGGTTTCTCCTCTGGTGATAGGTGTATGGGAACTGATTCAGCAGATACAGATAACTATTATAATGTGAACAATTAAATATAAAATGAACTAGTTGTATATCCTTATCTCACATTGCCCTTTTTATGATAGTCAAGGAGTGAACATCCAAATTTACTACAAAATGACAAGAAACTTATACAAGAGCACATACTGATACCTAGCATTATAATCAGGTAGTATGGGGTAGTATGACATGGGTAGTGTGATTTCATACATTCAGTTTCTTCTAGTTATGAAATCATATTATTTTAATATTGTTCTATGGTTTGTGATTGGAATTTCTAGTCTAATGTCACCAAGACATCATCAGGTCATCTACTATGAGGGTGTTGACAACCATGCTCCAAACATGGAGGGCCCTTCAGCCACAAGTCTTACCTCAAAGAGTGCCACATGAGGTACCTCCTTCTTTACATGATCCAGTAACGGATTCCCTTGTTCGTGATAGTTTTCTCCATCAAATGAATTCCATGCTCAGTGCACCATAGGTTGCACCTTTGATGGCTGATCTAACCTGTGAGGTCTAGCATCAGCATCATAATACTTTTTCAGGGGATGGTGGTTCTCAGGCTGTTATGTCCCGAAAAGAGGCCACACTATCTATCTTTGATACTCTAGAAACTCCTCTAAATAAAATAGTCAAGCTAGCTTCATACATTCTTTGGGATTCATCCATGCATTGGTGGGATGTGGTTACCCAAGATGGTCATCATTAGGGCATGTTCTGGTTTCATTTCCAGAATGCCTTCCATGATTAGTTCTTTCTTTATGCACTAAGAGCGGATAGATCCAAATAGTTCATGCATCTCGAGAAAGGTTCTAGGACAGTTATAGAATATTTAAAAAGTTTTACTAATTTAAAGCACTTTTCAGAACTTCTTGGAGGTGATGAGCTTTCATGTGGAATACATTTTGATTAAGGGATCCATCACGCCATATGAACTCAAGAGAATATCATTCTCCTTCCCACATTTTCTGAAATAATGGATCATACCGTTATCATTTATCATAACCTGAGGTAAAACATAAGTGTTGGGTTTAAACAATTAGTACTGCATCAGGCGAGTAGTTCCTTTGGAGGCAAGAAATGTTCGTTTATGGTTTCTCATCAAGGAAGTGGTGGCTAGAGTATCCAAATTGATAGCTCTGTGGTGTGTCATATGTGTTCAAGATCCGGGGATAAGATGCCCTAATGTGAAAATGACCCCGTAGACTGTCGATCATATGGCCTTATGGGTCATCTTCAACATTTTTGAAAGACCTTTCCATCAATTTCAACTGGAAAGAGAATGACATCCGATGCACATATAGAAGCGAGTTTTTTCACTATGTTAGGTGGGGAATTGGAAGGGCACTGGTAGGTCTGCCATGGGAGGAGGTCGTTGTTATGGTAGTCTGAAGCCTAATCACAAGTAACTCTAGAAGAGCATCCATAATCGTGGTATTCCATCTGCTGAATAGGGATGTCGATCATGTTATTTATATACTTTTTAGACGATACCTGAGAATTAGGTTGTGGGACCATATATATTATCGGGTTCTATTCTATTAAAATTTTCTTTTTTTTCTCTGCTTTTTTTGATTCAGGTGCATCAATTCATTAATTTTTGTATCTATCATGGAATTTCATGGACTAGAGATACAGTATCACTATGGTGTAATGACACTCAAAAACCATTGGAAATACAAATAGAGGCAATACGCCAGAGCATGGACTATCTTCTTGAGGATGGAAGTTACCCTTTCTTCTGTAATCTCATTGTTCTCAAGATGAAAGGATGGAATGTTATTATTGAGATGGGATGGTTAGTCCATTATCAGATCTTTATAGACTAATATTGATTTTAGAGTCACTTTTACATCACTAAAAGGTATCATTTGACTTTTCAATGGTGAGTGGGATGTCCAGGATGGGAGAGTTGGACCGAAGAATCATGGGCAAGGATAAGTGACTTCCTAGATTGAAAATATTTTCATGGAGGATCACAGTTTTCTTCAAAACGATTTATCACTAGTAGTTGATCATTTTAGGGATGCCTATCGAGATGACTTTTCTATCTTACATCCAAAAATAGAGGTAGTGTTTCCAATAGATCTTTTTTGAGGAGTATCCCCAATGTCCATTCCTCTATATAGTATGACACCTACTGAGCATTAAGAACTCATGAGGCAGATAGAGGATATTGAGCCCAAAGGCTTTATATGGCTTATTACATCCTCTTGGGATACACATCTGTATTTTTCAATTAGAATTATGGAACTATTCTTCTTTGCATTGATTAAGGAAGTTTGGACTAGATTACGATCATGAATCGGTATCTAATTCCTCGAATAGATGATTTTTTTGACCATCATTGAGGAGAAATGTTTTTCTCTATGATTGACCTGAGATCGAGTTATCATCAGGTGCATGTCCGACCATTAGACATTCCTTGTACTAATATCCATTGCAGGAATGATCTGTATGAGTATCTTGTTGTTCCATTCGGTCATAAGAATGCATCTTCCATTTTCATGGATTTTTTAGAATTGGGTTTTCCAAACATATTTGGACACTTTTTTCATGGTCTTTGTGGATGACATCTTGGTTTACTCACTTACCTATAATGACCATGGAAAACATTATGATATAGTCCCGAGTACACATAGAGAGCATCAGATTTATGACAAGCTAGCTATGTATGACTTCTGGATGGAAATGCTCTACTTCTTTTGTCATATTATTTTAGAATCATGGTTATATATTGACATAGAAAATGTTACTATTGTAGTTTCCTATGGTAATCCCAATAATAATTTTGATATCCGGAGAATCTTAGGGATCACTAAATATTACATACATTTCATACATGACTTCTCATGTCCCGTTTCACCTCTTACAAGACTTATAATAAAGGGTGTTAAGTTATTATGATAAGAACCATGTGAGAAATACCTTCATGAACTGAATGGGAGGCATGTATCGTCACTGATTCTGATTCTTCTAGAACATATAAAAGGTTATATCATCTTCTATAATGCATCATGAATTGGAATATGAGCAGTGATGATTTGGTAAAAACAATGTCAGTGCGTACCGATCTTAGCAGATGAGGCTACACAAGGAAAATTACCCAAAGCATGACCTTGAGTTGGCATCTGTTTTACATGCCTTATGATTCTGGAGACATTAGGTTTTGGGTGAGTGCATTCTAGTGTATACAGATATCAGGATCCTCAAATATATAATTAACAGCATGAAATTAACAACAGATAGTGTAGATAGGTTTAATATCTACAATCCATTTATTTAGTGCCTGCCAACACTCTTGGAAAGGGAAATATGGTCGCTAATGTACCGATTTGGAAAACACAAACATAGGCCATACAGGAAACAAGTGATGAATATATGTTAATGGCCCACTTTTTCTAAACATAATCTAGAGTTTTATGACATTCACGAGATGTATTACCACCCAGCTTTAATAGTTACCTCTTCCCTCCTCGAGACGGTGAAGAGTGTTACATTTTCAAATTTTGAATGTTTGGTTCTTCATGAGAGTATATTAAGAGATAACCCAACTTTGGGTTGGTCTTTAGACATTGATGATGTCCAGTATATGCGTTGACATATCAGAGTCCTACAGATTTGTGAGAGGACATAATTAAATAGTCCCATACTTATTATTGGGCAGTTTATCTAGGAATCATGAGGATGTATCAAGATATGCAATTCCAGTATTGGTGTCATGTAATTAAAAAATCATATTTCAGTCTTCATCACTAGTTTTCCCACCAGTTAGAAGGTGAAGGTGGAGCACCAAAGACATGCAGGCTTGTTATATCCACTTCCAATCCCAAAATGGAATTGGGATGAAGGTTCTATGGATTTTATAGTCGGATTACCTAGGTCGTTGAGGGGTCACGATGATATCAGGGTTTTCCTTGATAAAATAATGAAATAATCCCACATCATTAATATATATGATACATTCTCTATTGATAAGTTGGGAACACTATATGTCCATGAGATCATATGACTACACGAGGTTTGAGGTACTATCGTTTCAGATATGGATGTTCATTTTACTTCATGGTTCTGGAAAGGGATGAAGAAATCTATGGGGACTCTAGTTCATATAAGTGCAGCTTTTCAACCTCGGACCAATGGACAATACAAATGAAAAAAGGTTCTATGGGATATGATCCAAGAATGTGTGCTTGATTTTGGTGGTTCTTGGGAGAATCATATCCCTCTGTTCGAGTTATCATATAATAACTGTTTTCATGTGACAATATAGATAGCTCCTTTTAAGGCCTTGTATGGTAGGTCATTTTGTTCACCCTTATGTTGTATAGAGGCAGGTTAGGCAGCCATACTAGGTCCTCATCTTATTCTAGAGACTTCAGAACATTTTTTTTGATCAGGGAGTGTATGACTAGTACTCAGTCTAGATAGAAATCTTATTTCAATCTCTAGCAATGATCTCTTGGGTATGAGGTTGGGGATCATGTTTTACTTTGGGTATCACCTGGGATAGGTCATAGACGGTTAAATAATCTAGGAAACTATAGAGTAAATAATTGAAATGTGTATGTGATTACAAACTATAGAGGGTTTGATCTTATAAAATAGATTTTATATTAAAAATATAAGAGGTTTTAGGGGACTTTTAATCCTTATTGGAGTATCCACAAATAATATATTTCCTATAAGTCGGTTTGGGGGTGATTTGGGATTGACTCTGAAAGTGAATGAATGTTAATATAAAATATAAAGGGTTTATATTTTTAAATGCATGGTTTCAGGGGAAGGGTATCTTGTTATATTAAATACAATGACCAAAACATTCTACCATATTATATGGGGTTCGTGATTTATCCTAAGTGTCTCATTGTTATAAAAACCATGACCCAACCTTAAAATTACCCTCTGTTGGCAAGCAAGGTTTCTAGGGAGAGGCTGCACGGTTTGTGAAAAATATGTTCCAACTGTTAATTGTAACAAAAAAAATCGAATTCCATAAAACCCACACAAATTCACCAATGACATGAATTAACATTTGAATGAATAAATCAAGCGTATAATAATTCTTGAAAATCAGCACGAGTTAACCCTATAATGGTTGGGATCTTAAAATATACCAAACATATATAATGGAATCCTCGAACTATATTAAAAAACCTCTATAAGGTCAAAATGTAAATAGATTAGTCCATTGGTCATGCTCTCCCTTGATTCCTCATAAAGTGGCCATTCTACAATAGCACTTAGAGTAACAACAAGACATTTCCCAACAATGTCCTCTCATTGAAATCCACAATACTAATAAGATGATCCTTAATTTACGAATCTACCCCAAGCTCTAAATCATCAACATAGATCACATGATATGGATAAATGTGATACTTAAGATGTTGGGACAAAAAAATATCATTCATATCACTATACCTCTGTGGAAGTTCGAATAAAAATCCCACTTGTCTAACCCTCTACAAAATATTTAATCGTCCAACTAACATAATCTCCATCATTCCATACCTCTGAATCCAACGTTTACCCAATATTAGTTACACCCAATGTGATAAATGATCTCCCAATGAAAAACCATGAGTTAATTACAATTTTTATAATCATATTTATTTATCCGACTCAGATTTATAGCCATATATTTTGGGATCAATAGGACCTGCATTGATGTCTCCTGCCTAAGACTATATCCCAACAAATTAAACTCACATATATCTATCCAACAATGTGGATGATCTTCATGGGATACCATAATGAGCCTCATGTGGTCCCAAATGAATATTCAATTAATAACTAATTTTAATTTAAAATCAATCCATATATAAGTTAATATTATATTATAATATAAATATATATAATGATTATAATAAAAATATATATAATTATTATATATGACTATTAAATCACGATTTAATTTCAAAATATTATGATATTATTCTTTAATTAATAGGATGTTCAATTAATATGTCAATACATATTCAAAATACAAGGCAATTAATACCAAACATATTAAAAATAATGAACGATTATTAATAAAATGGTAATGAGATATTATTAGAAGCAAATATATGAAATTATAAATATGTGTATCATTTAGTTATAAATTTATGAAATATTAAAAATTTTATTTAATAAATATAAATTACATTCACTCGAAAATAAACATAATGTAAGCGAATCTTTTCTAACTATTACTTTCATCAGGCACATATCATAATTACCAAATATTTGTTTATTATGGTGTATATAATTCAACTATTGATATTTTATATGATAAGATATTTAATATTTTTTGTATCTAATATATCTTTTGATGTTATATCTTTCATAGTTCATAGGATTCAATTGTTACTAGGTAGAATGGCATTCTTGTATCATTTTACATTCATGAGTTATAAATCATAATAACCACATAATTAATTTGTGTGGTGTATGTATAACCCATTTTAATATATTATCTAAAAAATTATTTTATCATAACCATATTTAATGTTTCATTTGATGATATCTTTTTTATGGGAGGTATGATTTATCGATACTAAGTAGTAAGGGATTATTTTCCAGCTTATACATTCATGAGGCAGACATCATAACCCCAAATTATTTATTTTTTATTTTATATCAAATTACACTTTTGATATTGTATATAATGATTAATTTTATCTTCATTGTTTTTATTATTACATTTTATATTATCTCTTTCGATAGTCTTATGATTCAAAAGTTAAGTATTAAAAGAATCTTGTATCCCTTTTACATTCACGAGGCATACTCCATTATCACCACTTATTTATTTTTTGTTGTGTTTTTATTAATAATTTTGAAATTTTATATCATTAATTATTTTATCTTCTTGTAATTTAATATTTCATTTTATTTTATCTTTTTAATCAGGCTTAATATTCAAAATTTACATTGTGGTAATGGATTCTTATTTTACATTAATTTAAAACAGGCGTACAACATTTTAACAACATATTTCTTCTTTGTGATGTATATACTACCCTTATTGTATTTAATATCATTAATAACTTATTATTATTGGTATATTATGACTGTTTGTTTTAAGGGCATTATAATTCAAAATTCATCATGTTGTAAGAGATTTCATCTCAATTTCCATTCTCTGGGGAATAAATTATCATTGTGCCCATAAATTATTATATATAGTGTAAATAATACCACTTTGACATGTAATGTTTTGAATAATTCAATATTAAGGGTAATTAGAGTTTTAAATTCAATTATTTCACCTAGCGACATTTGAAATTTAAATTACATCATGTTATGAAATTAGATAACTCATCTCTTTTCCATTAATTGATATTACTTCCACATTATCGTTAATATAATATGATTATTATTATAATTTATTTGAAAATCAATTTATATATTTATAAATAATTTGTTTTTATTTAATGTTATAAAACATAATAAATTCATTGAGTAATTATCACTTCAATGTTATGACCACATTTAGTGTTTACATCACAATCTCTTTTTAATTGTCAGGGATTATTCATTAAATTAAATTAATGGAATTTATATGTCCATTGGTTAATAAAAACATATTTTATTCTCCTATTTTTATTAAAGACCATTTCCAAAAATTATTACCATTTTTCATTCTTTGGTAATAAATGTCTTTAAGAAACTATTTTTTATGAAAACCAGACTACATATCCCTCTTTAGTCGAAGAATTATTTTTTTCTAAGAATCAATTTTTATTTAATAAATTTATATAATGTTTTCTTCTTTTAAAAATGATTTATGAAAGTAATTTTTCCATCCTTTTATTTTTTAATAATGTTTTCAATGAAATGTCATTATCTATTTCCAAACTAAATTTCAAAACTTTTAACCTTGTAAATGGAATATACTTTTTATTTTGTATGTCATGTATGGATTTAGAAACCATAATTTCTTCTATTATTTCTTTACATTTTATATGGTTACTTTTTAAAGAAACTATTTCCAAATTTTTTTTCAATGTAATGTATTTTCAAAATTCATTTCAAAATAAAAATAATATTATCCTCAATAATTCTTTAGAAGACATTTTTATAGTATTTCTATTCATCAATGACAAAAACCATGTATTTTTAATACAAATGGTATATTTTTTATAGATATGATAATTAATAATATATGGGTTTCTACCAACTAACATAAACAGTCTTGAGGATAGATCTTGATAGTATAGTGGTTCATGTTCAAGATACATGACATAAATTAATTAAGACCATCCTATATTTGGATTCAGTATTTATTATCCATGATATTTTCACTATGAAAATGTATATGAAATCATATTATTCTTAGTTTAGTTATAAAATGGAATGTTCTTTTAGAATCTATCCATTAAATATTTTATCGTTTTAATCGTGTTATATAAATTGAATGTGTCTCTTTATTTACCATTTTATATTTTTTACACAATTCCTTCTAAGTTTATTGATTAAAAAATTTGTTTAGTTCTTGACCTAGGCCTAATGACTGTTCTTACTGATTCATTGTTTCTTCTATTGCAATTTACCATAATGAGCATTAGAGATCACCAATTTTATGTCCCCTTTACCCAGGATTCTCTGAAGTGTTCTAAGAATCATATGAAAGGATATCAAAGATGGAAAAAAACTTTATCTGACGAAAAATATGTTTAATTTTTTTATTCATTTATAATATGATTTTCATGTATATATCTTTTTTACCCAGATTACTAAACTATTTTCCACTTTGGGACACAATTTACTTGTATATGATGCCAATTTTAGTATAACGCATCACTAGCTTCGAGCAGCTAGGATTGGGGTTTCTACAGATGTCACACATTGCTAACATTACTTTCATCATATTATAGTGAAATAACTTATATATGTTAGGTATTTCAAGAATACTACATTGTAATATCTTTTTATAATCATTGAATTTTTTTCACTAAATAAAAAAAATTTATACTAAGTCTCCAAAGGTACTAAACTTTCATAATCTACATTCAATTGTTTTTGTAATTAAATGAACATTAAATTAAAATTATGTGATATATATATATGAAAAGCATGGGTCATTTTATAAAATATAAGGAATTTTTCTGTCTGTACATGATTTTTCATTGAGTCATTCCATGGATGATACATATCGATTTTGAATATTCATGTTGTGAGGATAGAAATTTTTATTAATTAATATTAGAAAAAAATTATAATTGCATGATGTGTAATATTAATTGTAAATGAAATGTTTTCCACATGCATTTCTTGTAGTATATTCCATTCATATTTATGTTATTTCATGTTTAATAGAAATCATGAAGACTACATGGCTTAAAATATTTATTTACAGGCAATATATACCATGCCACAACATTTATGAAAATATATTTTGTATTTAAAGAACACATGATATATATCATAACCAACATGAATCCTAGGAAATGAAAAGTGATAGTACATGTGGGTATGTTAAAAATTAAATTATTTGATTTTATACTACTTAGATGGTGTAAAACATGTTTCCAATAGTATATATATTGTTTATATATAATATATCCCAATAATTAATTAAATCTTACCTAGAAATATAGACACTATATTTCTTCAACAGTACACATGATGTACTTTTTTAATTTAAATAAACATTATTTTTATTTAATATAATTACATGTAATGGGAATAATTTTATATCCCAAGGAATGACGGGTTAAAATATTAAAAAATAAATAAATAAATAATCGATTGTTTAATAAAATTATTAATTACAGTAAAATTATATTAATGAGAATGAATTGGAATTATTTTTAGGATATATATATATATATATCTTTTCTTAATTTATAATTTCCAAAACCAACCTATATATATATATTAGGATTATTTAATTAAAAAATTTATGGTATGTGTTTTATGTGATAATTTTATTGTTAAATTAAATTTGATGATCTAAACATAAACCCTAAAAACATTATTATATATGGGATTGAGTGTAAAAGGTTCAATTTATGTAACCCTAAATCCATAGTGCAAAATGCATGTAAGTCTGTTTGAATTTCAAAATGATGAGCACCCAACAAGTGATACTAGTTTCTGATCTTATATAAGGTGAATCTATCCATGTATATAAAAATGTAAATAGGGAAATACTTGAAGGACCCCGGGACACCCTGAGAGGGGAGGGGTGAATCAGGGTGGCAACTTTTTCTTCTTAAAGTTGTGGATCTTGTTCCCACGTTGGCAGGAACTTCTTAAACCTGTATGAAGGATATGATCAGCAATTAAACATTCACATGCAGAGAGATGACACAACAATTTTTACTTGGTTCACCACTAAGGGCTACGTCCAAGGAGCATACGCCGACAGATTGTCGGTCGTACCTAAATCCACTATGCTTCACTAGCTGCGGATACAAAAGTTCGGGTACAGACACTCTGTCCCAGGCTCACTGCCTTTACATAAGGTTTAGGGATAGCTCACTGCTTCCCTCGGGTCACTCCCGTTGACTCCCCCTGGCTCACTACTGTTGGTGAAGTCTCACTCAGTTTATAGACGTGAAGGTCTCTTCAATAAATTTGCATTGAAGTCTTTGCCTCTACTCAGCACGAGACTCTGCTTGCATCGAAGTCCGGAAGAGATGCACTAGAACGCACAGAACCACTGAACTGGATAACCAAAACGTGCAGACAAACCTTACTGAGAAATATGCGAAACATCAACCATTTGCGCGCAAAATCATCCTATTGCACGCAACATTTTCTTTTGGCGCGGAAAAATATTTCGCGCAAAAATCCCCTTTTTCGCGCAACTCCAAATATTTCGCGCAAGCTCCTTTACGCGATCCTTTTTCGCGCATCAGACCTCGGATCTTCTCTAAGTCTTCCAACCAACCAAATGAAGGGGGTCACCTCATATTTATAGGCGACTGAGACCACTGCGCGCAAAATCCCCTTCGGCGCGGAAAACCTCTCATGTGGCGCGTAATCTTTCGCCCAGCTTAAGTATTTCGCGCACAGCCCTTATTTTCCGCGCAGCCCAAGCCTTTGCCATTTTTCACCAAACTGATTTCGAAACACTATTTGCGCGAAAAACCTTGATCCCCTATTTCGCGCATCCCGCTGTTTTTTCGCGCCTAACATATGTATTTCGCGCAAGCCTCTAAAATTTCGCGCACCACTTCCTTTTTCTGCGAACCTCCTTTTGCAGACAATCCATGTCTTCATTTTCCGATTTTGAGGCCCAAAAATTTGGCAAACACTGGGAAACAGCGCCACCTTCAAAACTGTTGTCTGCTTGAACTGTATGATCACTTTGCTGGAACACATTCGGAACTTCCACTGAGGATTGACAACAAACAAAAACCATACACCAAATCATGCTTTGAAGAACCTGGTTCCAACAATACTATATGTCAAGACATACATGGACTCATGGAGTAATTACCACAAGGGTTAACGATTATTTTTCTTCTTCATAAAAAGGAATCTAATGGGTAAAATCCAATGAATAAATCACCTATTTATTATTTAGTTCATTTTTTGTTATTTACATAGTTATGTGATTAAATTTTCATATGGATAATTAAAATATGTCACATTAAGTAAATAAGATGAAAATAATTATAAAATTATATAATATAATATAATATTATTATGAATGAGTTTTTATATTTTATAGTTATTTAATTATTCAAAATGAACATAATATTAACAAGATTGTGGAGAATATAATAAAAAATATTTATGTATATGTTAAGAAAAATCCCTCAAAAAAATATTAAGATAACATTTTCCATCAATTACTTGATTTCAAATAAAATAATTAATCATTATATTTCTATATCCCTCATATGGAATGTTTTATTTATATGTGACTTCAAATTAATTTCATGGGTTAAAAACCATTTGAGAGTATACAGTAGTCTCCCTTGAAATTATTGGTATAACATGTGGGAAATAACTACAAAAATAAAATTTCAGGATTTCAGGATTACAGATCAAACTATAAAAATAAATTATATAAGAAATAATGTTTTTGGAATGAAAATCATACCAGAATATATCCATATAATTGGACAAGGCCATTAACATTGTTATTTTATAAGGAATATAGTTCATCTTACCTAAATATTCATGTTATTGGAAATTCTAAATAAAATTGTGATGTCTTTTGGGATTTTATAAAATAGTGAGAGACTAATAAAACTAATTTATTCCATAATAAGTGATAATTGATATAAATTAATAAGTATGTTTTATTTGATACAGAAAATGGAAATACGGTTTAATACATTAATATCCTTCAGATATATCATGGTGAAATATAATCATGTGATCATTTATTACATATATGGATGGTATAATAGCTTGCATACTATATAATACCAAGAGATAAAGCTGTATATAATGGTGTTCTGATTTCATATTAAATCTTCTATATAGGTACTTGAGGAGGAGAAATATTTCTTGTAAAAACATATACCCAAGGTGTTTATTACTAAAAAGTAATGATATCATCCATGAATATATATTTTCCAGTATTTTATGATGATATGGGTCAATACACAATGATTTTACACCACTCTCATCTCAGTCAGATGAAATAAAGAAAACACAAATTTTAAATCTCTAGGAAACTCATTACATAAAAAATATAAAAATAAGATTTATATAAAATATATATTGCTAAGATGATTTTCTATATTTTATATTAGAATTTATATGAGTCATTGATCCAATGGAATTTGGAAAACATTATTCTCATCGTACAACCTTCATGATTCTTTAGTTTTATTTCAAATATCATTGTCGGAAATATTGAGAAGATTCACCCAGATCTCTTAAATTTTATTCACCATCATGATATAGATATAAGGCATGGGAAATAATTTATCCATGTGGTGAATAAGTTGAATCCTATGTAGAAATTCACTAGAAAAAAATTTCCATATAAGGAACATTCATACCACCCTTCTACATTTAGAAATATCAAGAGAGAGGAAAATGTGTGTGATATAGTGATTTTGACTATGAAAATAAAGGACAAAGGGGAAAGTAAATTTCATTACTAATGAATCAAGTGGAATAGTTTTGAAAATTAATATTTTCTATAATATTTATAGTACTATTTTGTAGGTATTTGATATAGTTTTTGGTTCCCACATGTGTATTCGAATACACTAAGCATGTGGAAGTTAAAATATTTCCATAGGTTAGGTGAAGATTCATGTTTCCAAAGGATAAATAGTGGCCACAAAATATACTAGAAAATACCATATGGAAATTATGATTTTATTAATATTAGTTATAACGGAAAATTATAAAGTTCACAGAATCACAAATAACATTATATCTATTCCTAGTTTGTAAATGGATTGTCATATATTAATGATTCTATGTAAACAATGCTAATAGTACGATGATAACATTTTTTATATGGTAAAAATATTAGTTTAACATCTTTATGTTTTAGAATCTAAAAATAAAATCATAGAGAAAAATAAATAATCAATCTCATAAGACTCATTTCACCACCGTGTATATCATCACCATATTTTCCAGGTAAGAGATAACAATTTGAAAAAATATATGCAGAATGCTATCTATAATATTTTTTGCTTATTATATTTATATTATTAAAACTTTTTACAAATGAAAATTAATAAGGTACCATTTTCAGAAAATTGAAATAGCTACAGTGCATCTATAGTTATTTAAAAAAGAATTGTGTGGCCTTTTTCATATTGAATATCCAATTTTATACATTTAATTGATAATAATTTCGCCCAAAATTTTTAGATATTGATATATCTAAATAATAATGTATAATTTTGATTCAATGGAACAATTTTTGGAATACAAGATTTAATTATTGATTCAAATTTTTATGAAGATAATGATAATCTATTCATATTGTGGAGAGGAACATCTTAATCAAATATTTTTCAATTATTTAAATTATTTTTAGATATTATATCAACCAACTCATCTTTATACCATATAGTGGAATGGTGTCTGTCAAATGGGAAATCAAAGCTAATTAAACATTTTTAGATTCATGATGGGTCATCAATTTCATTAGTTATCCTTTAGGGATTTTTCATTATATTTCAATACAATATATTATCAATTGAGCACTAAATAAGGAAAAATTAAAATCCCATATGAGTTAATGAATGAGAAGAAATAATTTTTGTCCCATTTAATGGTTTTGTATTATGAATCATTTTAAGATAAAAATAGAAAAAAACCTGCACATATAGAGAAAAATTGTATAATTACTGGATATACCAATCAAATATGAGGATATTAATTATGTAAACCCTCATATAAAAAGTTAATCATGGAAGAA
Source organism: Viscum album (assembly GCA_963277665.1). Taxonomy (NCBI): domain Eukaryota; kingdom Viridiplantae; phylum Streptophyta; class Magnoliopsida; order Santalales; family Viscaceae; genus Viscum; species Viscum album. Next base: position 1,222,317,164 of record OY728127.1, on the reverse strand, counting down.
TGTGTCATGTTAATAAAAAATGAGATTATCTTCAATGATGATAGTTAGAGAAAGATATAATTTTTAGAAGTCAAGGATCTTGATACACAATAGTCAGAACAATGGGATATTCAACAAGATCCACAAGATGAAATTTTTCTATAGAATGGGGTACTGTGATAGAACACTACAATGGTTAGAGATATTGATATATATATATATGTGGGTTTTATTCACCATAATTGTGAAAATTTATTAGCATAAAATAATAAACAGATATCCTACAAAAATTTATTAAGAGATGTAGATTTATTAATGTGAACGGAATCAATTATTTATGAAATAGATTCCTTCCACCAAAACCAAGCTTGTGTTTTGGTTGATACACTTGATGAGGTATGTAAAGACCCGTAAAATTCAAAGAAATTTTTTTCTTAATTTTCTTTGGAATTTTACAAGAACGCAGTTTCTGACGGCACCTGATTCTGAGGCCCGGTGTGCCCGGAATCATTTTCTGAAGTTTGGCTTGGGTACATTCAGTGAACGGACGAGCGGGTTTTTCTAACTTTTGAACCGGTGCTCGGAATAAAATTTTGAGGGCACCGATGGAATCGCAGCGCCGGTTTTTTCTTAGAAACGCCTCTTCTGGAGTTGTGTTTGCTCGGGTGTGGTTTTTAATTTTCGGGCTTAAGTTAAGAAATAAAATAATGTGGCACAACAAACTTTATTTTATTTCACTTAAAGCCTCTTAAAGACCACTTAAAGCTGCTTAAGATGAGTTGTAGTGGATAGGGTGAAACCAAAAATATCCTACCCTCTTGGTAGGATATTTGTGAGGTGGGGTCCGCACGAGCCCCACAGTTTCTTTTCCCCTAAGTAACGCACCAGCGAAAACCCGTCTTTATGAAAGTCAACTGACGCGTTTTCTAAATTCTTAATGCACCAATTAATTGGGCGGTTAACTTCGTTAAATTAATTTTATGAATTAATTTAATCGTTTCTTAACCTGTTTACAAACCGTTGGCGTAATAATAAAATAAGACCAATGCTTGCTTGTTGAGTTTGTTCGTTGAGAGGATTTGACAGGAATCATGTGCCTTCATCCACCTTCACGAAGAACGCGAAGAACGCGAAGAACACGAAGAAAGCGAAGAAAGCTATCACCCTCAGAAATTGACGACGCTTCTTCGGAGATGTTCATACCCGCAACAATCTCCGATCATCGACTGCTTGAGGTAGGAGATTTCGGGTTTCTTTTTAATCTTCTTTGTGGTTATAACAACGTCATGGATTTAATTAATATAATTAAATCTATATGTTCATGATCCTTGGAGTTCGTCGACGCGACGCCGAATACCGCGACGATGTGACGCCCTTCCGTGACGTCACGGTTCTCTCCTTCTACGACGATCAATACCGCGAAGAACGCACGTGCGACGACTTGACGAGGTAGGGGTTTTTGTTGAGAATACCTTTTTATTTTTCCGGGGTCGTTTCCTTTCAAAGCAAAGAGCCCAGATCAAAGGTACAATTTTAATATATTAAAATTGTATATTGTCATCTTTTACAAGTGTTGTTTTATCTTCCCGGTTGTTATCATCTAACACGGAGGGTGCGGGCCAAACAAACACGGCCCAACAACCCTCCGTAGTTCTTCATTGATGTGTGGATTGGCGGCCGATGACAAAACATGCCGCAGAGACGATTCGATGATTCCGCAGTGAAGAACGAGACCCGGAAGGAGCTACAGTGCAGACGGAAATGGAATCGGACCACAGGAGCAACTCCAGGGGCCCGCGGAAGCCACCGGCGGCGCGGGTCGCAGGCGCGGCGGCCGGAGGCGGCGGCGCCCCGACGCGCCGCCGGACAAAGCCACCGCGACAGAAGCCGCGGCGGCGGCGGCCGCGCCAGAGGATCGGCGGCCACGCGGGGCCGGCGCACACGGGACGCGGCAAAGCCGCGTCCGATAACCCAGGGCGGCCCCCGCGGGGGCTGCGGTGTTGACATGCGGGGGCAGCGTGCCCCCGCCCCGGACCCGCCTGCTCGGCCGAACCGAGCCGGGCCGAGCCGACCCGCCGGCCGGGTCGGGCCCAGACCGGGCCGTGCCGCACCGACTGGGCCGAGTCCAGACAGGTCGGACCCGGGTCGGGTCGACCCGGTTCGGGCCAACCCGGGGGGGGTCGGGTCGGGTCGGTCCGGGCCCAGACCCCCGGTTTCGGACGGGTTTTGGTTTTTCGCCCATATCTCGCGCTACGGACCTCCGATTGACGAACCGTCAGCGGCATCGTGATCCTCGGATCGAGGTGGTTTTTTCTGTATATTACAATCAAGGTTTCGGAGAACTTTGTGTTCGGCCGGGTTGGTTCGTACACGAAACCAACAGGGCCCTCGGAGCAGAAACAGATATATCTTGAGCTCCGGACGTCCGATTGACGTGCCCTCGACTTTTATGGATTCCTCTAAGTGAGACAAATCTTTTGGCTTACTTCGCTCCAGGTTTGGATGCCGTCAGAGTGCGGTCGGGTCGGTTTGTTAACGAAACCAGCCGGGCCCCTGGAATGAAAAAGCCAATAACTCACAGACCGGGCGTCCGATTGACGCGCCGTCTGTCTCGTTGAATTCCTCTTGATGAGACCGAACATTTGGCATACTTCGCCCGAGGTTTGGACACAGTTGGAGTATGGCCGGGTTCGATCGTACCGAAATCCAACCGGGCCCCTCGATCGGAGAAGCTGATATCTTTCAGACATGACGTCCGTTTGACGAACCGTCAGTGGCGTTGGTGATCATGTTGAGAAACAGTCCCTATGAGTGTACCCTATGAGAGTTCGGGGTACAGTTGAGATATGGCCAGGTTGGTTCGTACACGAAACCAACCGGGCCCCTGGGACGAAAAGGCTAATAACTCACAGACCGTGCGTCTGATTGACGCGTCGTCTGTTGTGTTGAGACCCCTATGACGAGGCGGTCTTTATGATACTTCTTCGTGGGACTTTGAGATACTTGGCGTATCGACTTGTAGCTCATGGAGTGGACCCTCCCAGAGACGAGCGTACGTAGTACAGAGACCGTGTAGCTGGCTGTGACCTGAAGACTACTTGTCCGATTCGATTCGGAGTGACTTACGTAGCCCAGTGGGGAGCAATACATTGTGAGGTGGCAGACCCACAGTGTAGGAGAACTACTATGTGAGGTGGCAGACCCGCAGTACTCTACATGAGGAGTACCTCTGTAGGCTATGAGGGGGGAGCACTACTGTGTTTGGGTGGCAGACCCCGGTGGGAAGCACTATTATGTGAGGTGGCAGGCCCGTGGTACTCGACAGTAGGAGTACCTCAGCAGTCTTAGGTTAGTAAGCAGTACCTTGGAGTCGTGACAGGACCACGGTACACTCCAGAGACGGGGCTCTTCAGCAATTACAGTTTCGATAATGAAAATACTAGTTTGAGCTGAGTCAGTGATTTTTTTGTTTCCTCATGATTGAGATGGGTTACTTGATATTTCGGAATATGTATGGGAATATACCTAAGAAGAGTTATCTGTTGAGCTATCCTGTGTAGATTATGTTTTTCTATCCTTTGTGGATTGTGTTGAGTTATCCTGTGTGGATTATGTTTTGCTATCCTTTGTAGATTTTGTTGTGCTATCCTATGTGGATTACATTTTTCTATCCTTTGTGGATTGAGTTGTGCTATCCTATATGGATTAAGTTTTTCTTTCCTATGTGGATTGGGTTGTACTTGATCTCGGATGTTGGAGCCGAACGAGAATTGGTGACTTAGGTATATGTATGGGCATATACCTAAGCAGTGTAGGATGTTACTTCGTGATTGTATCTTTTCCTTTGTGGTTTATCCTTGGTTGATTTTGGGAGACCCACGGGGGTCTCGGGGTCCCTAATGAGTATCGTTATACTCCCCCCCCCCCTGCACGGGCTATGCCCGCACCTCGTTGTGTTGGTTGTAGATGACAGGCAGTGCTGATGGAGGCTAAGTGTTCGAGGACTGGACAGTACCCGGAGGTGGACTACACGACGAGTCAGTACCTAGAGGTGGACTACACGAAGAGTCAGTATCTGGAGGTGGACTTCACGGCGAGATGACACTCAGAGGAGATTGACGGGTGAGAGCGTTGTGGAGGGAATATGTACCTACCCTTCAGGTAGGATCTGTGGTGGATGATCCAGGAGCTGAGCCATCTGTACCTACCCTTCAGGTAGGATCCGAGGAGGATGATCCCGGAGATGATTCCGTTCATCCAGCTGTTGTCTTTTTATGTTGTACTTTTGTTCAGTTGTAGTTGTAATTTTAGTTGGGTTTGTATTCTGGCCCATTTATCTTTCATCACATTCTTTTGTACTTAGTGATTTACTTCCGCTTGTACTCTGTGGTGTTTGATACTTTTATAAAGGCAATGCCTTCCCAGTTATCGGGATTTACAACTTTGGTGCTAGTCGCCAGCCCCTGGCCTATGGAAGGCAGTCTTGGGGTAGTCACGGCACGGACCCCGAGGACGGGTCGTGACAAATTGGTATCAGAGGAGTTCAGTTCTACCGCAGAACTCAGGACTCTGATCATTTTCTATGTGAAGCAGTAGTGTTAAGAGTATTGAGTGTGGTTATCAGTCCAGGGAGTCCAGTGTGGGTGCGGGCGGCCGACGTATCCATACACCAGGACCCTGACAACTGATTTCCGACTTTGTGCATGAAAACACTGATTGCGTGTGTGTTTCCATAAGTTTTAAAATGTCAGCTCAAACCAGGTTAGCTCACCAGGTATAATCGTTTGACCGTATCATGTTGTTTCTTTCAGGATGCCTCCCCGTGGACAACCAGCTAGAGCCCTGAGAGTGGTACGTACAGATAGCACGCCGAGCGACGAGGCCTGAGTACACGGCCCTATCCCAGTTGAGGCACCAGAGGAGGCACCAGCGGTACTACTACCCGTTGGTCCACCGATGCCACCAGCCCCAATAGTAGAGGATGCACGTCGCTTGAGCACACTGCACGAGTTCCAGCGCCAGAGGCCACCCAGGTTCCAGGGAGGGACAGACCCACAGGCGGCTGAGGATTGGCTGGAGGCTGTGGTGAGAGTCTTCATGCTGCTGGGGACGCCAGCAGACCTCATGGTGATCCTTTCCTCCAGCCTTCTTCAGGCAGCAGCAGGCAGATGGTGGAGCCTGATGCTTCAGATCCATGACGAGGCATCACTTCTATGGGCAGACTTCGAGAGCCTGTTCCGGGAAGAGTTTGTACCAGCCACCCTTCGAGAAGTGCGTATACAGGAGCTACTTCAGCTGTGTCAAGGCAGCATGACAGTGGTATAGTACTCAACGAGATTCACAGTCCTCTCGCGCTACACTACAGATATGGTACGGGACCCATTCTTCAGGGCCCGAACCTTCGAGCAGGGACTCAGGAGAGATATTAGAGCATCTGTTGTTCCTCTCAGCATTCCGATGCAAACAGGGGTGTTGGAGCGAGCCCTCTTAGTGGAGAGTTTCCTTGCTGAGCAGTCTCCAGCAGCAGGACCCACCACTAGCCAGCATGCGGCAGAGTCTTCTGCAGCAGGCAGTAGACAGATGATGCAGAGGTCCAAGAGGACCAGACCTATAGGTGGTCGACCATGCGACTCAGGGTCAGTAGTGCAAGGCACCAAGGGGAGTGGTGGAGCCAGACCTGCCAGGCAGTGTTACTCATGTGGCGGGATTGGTCACATGGCTTGAGACTGCCCGACTCGTCCTACGGATGACCAGAAGATGAACGAAGGACCTCCTAGGCAGAGGCAGAGGTTTGATTAGGGAGAGCCTCAAGGATCAGGTGACCATGGCAGGGGAGTTGGCCGTGCATCTGGAGGTGGACGACGCTTCGGGGAGTTGCCACCACCACCACCAAGAGGTCCACCCCGACCGCAGGGAGTTGGTGGACATGGGAGAGCTCAGCTTCAGGCGGTTGAGGCCTTTGAACATAGAGCTATGGGAGTAGGTGGACATGAGCGGAACTAGTGGATACGTCTTTTGTACTTCTAGTTCCTTGTTTCTGTTGTGTAGTGACTTTGTATTATGAGCTGCAATAATAAAAGACACTTACCTTTGTGATGTTTTCTTTCTTGTCCTCTCTTGTGTTGTTACTAAGAGGTTCTAGCTTAAACAGTTGACCTGACCCTCACTTGTGAGTTACCTACTGGAGGAGACCCAGTTACCACACACTGATGCCGACAGTGTGACTCAACCCTTGGAGGCGAAAGTAACGGTTGGATCTCTTGGTAGTAGCGTCGAGGCCTTACGACGTCATCCTTGGTATGTATTAGTATCATCCATGTCGGGGTTGACTGTATTAGGAAAAGAAAGTGGTTCATCCAGGGGATGAGACCAGTTTTCTCTTGTTGGAGGACAGCTCAAAACTGGCATAAGTCTTATGCTGACAGGAGGTGGAGGCCACTGGAGTTCGAGGATGGCGGCCACGTTTCCCTACGGGTCTCACCTCGACCTGAGTTGCAGAGATTTGGCCAAGGCGGCAAGTTGTCTCCACGCTTCATCGGACCCTTCTAGGTCCTCAACAGGGTTGGCAAGGTGTCCTATCGTTTGGCTCTACCACCTCAGCTGCACCGGGTGCACAACTTCTTCCACGTATCTCAGCTGAGGAGATACGTGCACGACCCGAGGCAAATCTTTGACCATGGGGAGCTGGTCTTTGATGATGGGGCGACGTTTGTGGAGGTCCTAGTGGAGATCGAGGATCGACAGGAGCGGTCCTACGTGGACAATCGATTCCTCTAGTGCACTTCAGATGGCAGCTCGGGGACCTCCAGGAGAGCACTTGTGAGCGGGAGGCTGGGATGCGTGCTCAGTACCGCCTTTGTATCCCTAAGTTTGTGTTGAAGCTTTACGGGGACGTAAAGCCCTATGGTGGGAGTAATGTAAAGATCCGTAAAATTTAAGGAAATTTTTTTATTAATTTTCTTTGGAATTCTACAAGAACACAGTTTCTGACGGCACCTGATTCCGAGGCTCGGTGTGCCCAGAATCATTTTCGGAAAATTGGCTCGGGTACGTTCAGTGAACGGATGAGCGGGTTTTTCTAACTTTTGAACCGGTGCTCGGAATCAAATTCTGAGGGCACCGATGGAATCACAGCACCGGTATTTTCTTACAAACGCCTCTTCCGGAGTTGCGTTTTCTCGGGTGTGGTTTTTAATTTTCGGGCTTAAGTTAAGAAATAAAATAATGTGGCACGACAAACTTTATTTTATTTCACTTAAAGCCGCTTAAAGACCACTTAAAGCTGCTTAAGCGGAGTTGTAGCGGATAGGGTGAAACCCAAAATATCCTACCCTCTTTGTTGGATATTTGTGAGGTGGGGCCCGCACGAGCCCCACCCTTTCTTTTCCCCTATGTAACGCACCCGCGAAAACCCGTGTTTATGAAAGTCAACTGACGCGTTTTCTAAATTCATAACGCACCAATTAATTGGGCGGTTAACTTCATTATATTAATTCTATGAATTAATTTAATCCTTTGTTAACCTGTTTACAAACCGTTGGATTAATAATAAAATAAGACCAAAGCTTGCTTGTTGAGTTTGTTCGTTGAGAGGATTTGATAGTAATCATGTGCCTTCATCCTCCTTCGCGAAGAATGCGAAGAACGCGAAGAACACGAAGAACTCGAAAAACGCCATCACCCTCGGAAATTGACGACGCTTCTTCCGAGACGTTCTTCCCCACAACAATCTCTGATCATCGACTGCTTGAGGTAGGAGATTTCGGGTTTCTTTTTACGATTCTTTGTGGTTATAACAACATCATGGATTTAATTAATATAATTAAATCTGTATGTTCTTGATCCTTGGAGTTCGTCGACGCGACGCCGAATACCGCGACGACGTGATGCCCTTCCATGACGCAACGGTTCTCTCCTTCCGTGACGATAAATTCCGCGAAGAACGCACGTGCGACGACTTGACGAGGTAGGGTTTTTTGTTGAGAATACCTTTTTATTTTTCCGTGGTCGTTTCCCTTCAAAGAAAAGAGCCCAGATCAAAGGTACAATTTTAATATATTAAAATTGTATATTGTCATCTTTTACATGTGTTGTTTTATCTTCACGATTGTTATCATCTAACGCGGAGGGTGCGGGCCAAACAAACACGGACCGACAACCCTCCGCAGTTCTTCGTTGATGCGTGGATTGGCGGCCGACGACAAAACATGCCGCAGAGACGATTCGATGATTTCTCAGTGAAGAACGGGACCCGGGAGGAGCTACGGCGTAGAGGGCAATGGAATCGGACCACCAGAGCAACTCCGGTGGCCCGCGGAAGCCATCGGCGGCGCGGGTCGCCGGCGCAGTGGCACCGGTGGCCGGAGGCGGCGGCGACAGCGGACCCGCGGCCATGCGCGTCCGGCACACACGGGATGTGGCAAAGCCGCGTCCGCTGACCCAGGGCGGCCCTCACAGGGCCCGCGGTGTTGACACGTGGGGGCAGCGCGCCCCCGCCCCGGACCCGCCCGCTCGGCCGAGCCGAGCCAGGCTGAGCCGACACGCCGGCTGGGTCACGCCCAGGCAAGGCCGGGCTGTGCGGACCGGGCCGGGTCCAGTCGGGTCGGACCCGGTTCGGGCCCACCCAGGGGGGGGGGGGGGTCGGTCCGGGCCCAGACCCCCCGGTTTCGGACGAGTTTTGGTTTTTAACCCATATCTCAGGCTACGGACCTCCAATTGATGAACTGTCAGTAGAAACGCGATCCTTGGATCGAGATGGCCATTTCGGTATATTACACTCAAGGTTTTGGAGAACTTTGGTTTCGGCCACGTTGGTTCGTACATGAAACCAACCGGGCCCTCAGAGCGGAAACAGATATATCTTGAGCTCCGGACGTCCGATTGACGTGCCGTCAACTTTGATGGATTCCTCTAAGTGAGATGGATCTTTTGGCTTACTTCGCTCGAGGTTTGGATGTCGTCGGAATGCAGTCGGGTTGGTTCGCTCACACAACCAACCGGGCCCCTGGAACGAAAAAGCAAATAACTCACAGACCGAGCGTCTGATTGACGCGCCGTCTGTCTCGTTGAATTCTCTTGATGAGATAGAACTTTTGGCATACTTTGCCCGAGGATTGGACACAGTTGGAGTATGGCTGGGTTGGATCGTATCGAAATCCAACTGGGCCCCTGGAACGGAAAAGATGATATCTTTCATACAGGACGTCTGTTTGACGAACCGTCAGCGGCGTTTGTGATCACGTTGAGAAACGGTCCCTATGAGTGTACCCTATGAGAGTTCGGGGTACAGTTGAGATACGTCCGGTTTGGCTCGTACATGAAACCAATCGGGCCCCTATGACGAAAAGGCTAATAACTCACAGACCAGGCGTCCGATTGACGCGCCGTCTGTTGTGTTGAGACCCCTATGACGAGGCGGTCCTTTGTGTTACTTCGTTGTGGTAATTTGAGATACTTGGTGTATCGACTTGTAGCTCGTGGAGCGGACCCTCCCAGAGATGAGCGTACGGAGTACGGAGACCGTGTAGCCGACTGAGACTTGAAGACTGCTTGTTTGATTCAATTCGGAGTAACTTACGTAGCCCAGTGGGGAGCACTACTTTTTGAGGTGGAAGACCCACAGAGGAGGAGCACTACTATGTGAGGTGGAAGACCCGCGGTAATCGACAGGAGGAGTACCTCTGTAGGCTATGAGGGGGGAGCACTACTGTGTATGGGTGGCAGACCCCGGCGGGAAGCACTACTATGTGAGGTGGCAGCCCCGCGGTGCTCGACAGGAGGAGTACCTCAGTAGTCTTAGGTTAGTGAGCAGTACCTCAGAGTCATGACAGGACCACGGTACACTTCAGAGACGGGGATCTTCAGCAGTTACGGTTTCGATAAAGAAAATCCTGGTTTGAGCTGAGTCAGTGATTTTTGTGTTTCCTCATGATTGAGATGGGTTACTTGATAACTTCGGTATATGTATGGGAATATACCTAAGAAGAGTTATCTGTTGAGATATCCTGTGTGGATTACGTTTTTCTATCCATTGTGGATTGTGTTGAGCTATCCTGTGTGGATTACGTTTTTCTATCCTTTGTGGATTATATTGTGCTATCCTATGTGGATTACGTTTTTCTATCCTTTGTGGATTGAGTTGTGCTATCCTATGTGGATTTCGTTTCTTTTCCTGTGTGGAATGGGTTGTACTTGAGCTCTGATGTTGGAGCCGAACGAGAATTGGTGACTTAGGTATATGTATGGGAATATACCTAAGAAGTGTTGGATGTTACTTCGTGATTGTATCTTATCCTTTGTGGTTTATCCTTTGTAGATTTTGGGAGACCCACGGGGGTCTCGGGGTCCCTACTGAGTATCGTTATACTCACCCCTTCACGGGCTATGCCCGCACCTCGTTGTGTTTGTTGCAGACGACAGGCAGTGCTGATGGAGGCCAAGTGTTCGAGGACTGGACGGTACCCGGAGGTGGACTACCTGACGAGTCAGTACCTGGAGGTGGACTACACGACGAGTCAGTATCAGGAGGTGGAATTCACGGCGAGACGACACTCGGAGGTGGTTGACGGGCGAGAGCGTTATGGAGGCTATATGTACCTACCCTTCAGGTAGGATCCGTGGTGGACGATCCAGGAGTTGAGCCATCTCTACCTACCCATTAGGTAGGATCCGAGGAGGAAGATCCCGAAGCCACTTCCGTTCTTCCAGTTGTTGTCTTTTTCTGTTGTACTTTTGTTCAGTTGTAGTTGTACTTTCAGTTGGGTTTGTATTCTGGCTCATTTACCTTTCAGCACTTTCTTTTGTACTTAGTGATTTACTTCCGCTTGTACTCTGTGGTGTTTGTTACTTTTATAAAGGCAATGCCTTCCCAGTTATCGAGATTTACGCCTTTGGTGCTAGTCTCCAGCCCCTTGCCTATGGAAGGCGGGCTTGGGGTAGTCACGACACGAACCCTGAGGATGGGTCGTGACAAGGTATACCCTAATGGTTTCAAATATTCATTCAAGAATAGATTGTTATTCATGTATATATAAATCCAAAAAAGTAGTTAATCATTTTATTCCATGTTTTAAAATAACCTATATCATGTATTTTTAGTAGTCACATTGCATATATCAATTAAAATCATATATTCTATATCATTTTACAAAGTTATGAGATTTGTGAAAGGTATTTCTAATTATTATGTAATTCAAAACAATTTAATAGTTAAAAATATGAAACAACCATATGGTTTCATGTCTCTAATGGATACCAATATGTTCTTAATGTTTCTAATATCCATTAATGAGTTAATTAAATGATATTGGTCAGGGGAAATATTTTTTGGTAAAGACATAAGAGAATTTGGATTCATTTATAATGAATTTGAGCCTTTTCCTCCTAGAGGATTTGTATGTGGGTAGTATTAGTTCTAGTTTATTATGTTGATGACAAATTTCTGAGGGAAAATAAGAAACCTATCTTATTATTTGTTATGAAATTCTTAAATAAATTAATCTCTAGGAATGTATTATCTGAATGAATATATATTATTGGGATAATGATCCATATTCACATTTCAAAGATGATTCTTGGACTTAGAGAAGTCTCGTAAATTGATAAAGTGTTAAAGATATTCAAAATAGAGAAATACAAGATTGCATTGTTTTTAATGTCACATTGTATATATCTCCCTAATAAAATTTCTACACAGGCACTAGATGAGAAAGAATGAGTGATTAATATATACATATAACATGTAGAATCACTTAAATAACTATAATTGGATCTATCATATAAACGATTCTTTGAACTATGATTGATTTTTCTCATGCATTGATTATTATAGGTAGATATCATTTAGACCCAAGAGAGAAATATTGCTCATATATTAAATCAATCCTAATATAAAAAAAATAAATACAAGATTTTTTCCTAGTTTATGGGGGAGATATGGAACTATTAATGATGGGTTACATAGATGATAGTTTACAAATAGGTCAAACTACGATGAATATATAGTCAAGAAATGTTTTTTTACCTTAATTGAAGATATACGAGAGAGATGTGTTCTATAGTGGTGGGGGTAATAGATTATACTACAGTTTCAATGCATATTGTGTCATATTATATATGTAAACAATCATTTTGGATATGAAATATTTTCTATGATCATACTTGTGTACCTAGAAATAAATATTATATCATATTCCATTGTTGAAATACAATAGTATTTATTATAGTGAACGATCCAATGACCCCACAATAGAAGAATAATATATTTCAGAAGTATATTCTTTTGATGATTTTTTAAAATGTGGTAATGTAATAGTATATATATTAGTAAATGAAGAGAACATGGCTAACTGACAAATAGTAGTCTGGTTATAGATGAATCATGAATATGTTCTGAGAGATAAAAGGGAAAAAAAATTATCAGTTGGATATTATTTTATTGTAAATCTATTGGAGTTGGTTCCCTATAATCTACCCAAATTCTTAATTTTGATTACTATAATTCAAAAAAATATATTATCATGTGTTGATTTTTCATAATTATAAAACTAAATTTATAACTTCCTAATATAAATTTTCACATTGAATTTTTATAATTGTAACCCCTCTATTATTAGATCATTCAATTTTTTTTGACAATATTCATAATATATGTCCTATAGTTTAGATAATAATTTTCTACTATGACAAAAATATTGTTTTATAATCCGTTGATGGGGAATCATAAAAAATTAAGACTTATTTTTAAGAATAACACACATGGTAATATACAGTAAGAGAGATTATAATGATAACCCATCAAATAGTAACTCTATATATTTATGTGTAATTGGATATTCCAATATAGGAATGCATTTTTTTTCTTTATACTTGTGATTATGATTAATTTATATCATGAAACTTGTAAATTTATGAATGGATGGAAACAATGATGATATATGCTTGTATTAAGGTGGTGCATGTTGGGTGTGTCCTAAGGAATTGGAAAATAATTTAATTATTAAATAAATGATTTATCAATTTTGATATACTATAAGAACATGTCTCAATCCCTATAAATAAAATGGAACTCTCAGAATCAATCAATGTCAATGGTTTTCAACTAAATATGTCAGTTCATATAGTCAAATAAACATAAATAAATCATATATAGTATTAAGAAAATAATTTATCCACCACAGTGAGATATACATAAATTAAAAATATATTATATAGTTTGTGTTATATAATGATTGTTTCCATTATGAAATTAACACATTTTTCTATGGTTGTGTTGACATGTTTTTATAAGGTGATCATCGACCATAGGTTATTTTCCTTAGCACCACTAAGAAAGTTTCCTAGTGGGTAATGTAACATACATATCTAGAATATCATTATGTTCAGTTGAATTATATTTTAATCATAAAAAATATTCTCATCTCATTGAATATAAAATATTATTCTGTTTTATAAATCATAAATTTAGTCACTACATATTTTAACATAGAAAATGTGAGTTTAATTTGATATATTTTTTGGTATTTAAAAGGGTATAAATCATTAATTAATTATTCACCATTTGAGTTAATGGAATATTTTAAATCTTAATTTAGTTTTATGGATATAAACATAAATATTTAATTATGATTTTATAGAATATAATATTAATTTATATTATTATATAATTAATTATAATTATTTTAATAAATATTTTTTCATTGAATGATTGATTAATTCAGAAAATGATTTTTTGTTCGAGTTATGAAGACTTATAAAAATGATATATTTTATTTAGCATCATATAATAAAATATTGATTCAATTTTTATTAAATGATATTTAAATATGAACATGTAAATATATATTAATAATAATATACACTGGGAATAACATATAATGAATGGTTGATAAAGTTCAATTCCACAATTAACAAATATTATCTCCAAGAAATGATTTTATGTTATATATTTATAATGTACAATAATGTTTTATATATAATGAAGAACCAATCAAGAAACAATATAATGTATGGAAAATATACTATCCACCCTCCCTATATAGTAAAAGAGATATAAAGAGAATCCTATTGTAGTGATCAACATAAAAAAGAAAGAAATACAAGGTTACTCTATTATATCATCGAGAAAACCATGATAAATCTATAGTGATCCATAGAAAACATGTTGATACAATGAGAGAAATCCTCACTATGAATCTCTAAAATTCTGTTGAAATTACTTGAACATGATTAGAATTGATCAAAAATATTTATTATATTCAATGAATGTTTTAATTTTGGTAAATTATAAATTAAATGTGATGGATCCATTATATAAGATTCCATGGCTTCCATGATTATGATTTTCAGATATTATCCAAAAAAACTAAAGGTAGAAATAATTAAACTAGCCCACTACAATCACTATTTCTCAAACTATGTATAATAAAAAATAGAAAATCATTCTGTGTATAATCAAAAATCAAGATGACATTCTATAGTTCATCTATGTAAGAAAATAGTAGTGCTTCCCTATAATAAATTATTATGAACTATATCTAAATTGTTGTTCGCAGGTTCCTTATCAAACGACACGAAATAGATCCTTCCACTATTCCAAGAGGTTATACTCCACTGCAGTTCAAAAATCCACATGATCATGATTCACAATCACTCATGTTGCAATGACTCAAATCCATTTCAAACAAATATTCCCAAATTTTATTTCCATAACATTATATATACAAGAGTCATTATTCTATTATCAATCACTCCATCCATGTTTACAATAAGATAAATTGGTCTAACCTCAAATCCTCATTCCACAATAATGGATGGTTTTGTTTTTTGTCACACACAATCTATATGAGTTGTCATGATACATATTTAATCTAGATAACCATCCAAAATTATAATCCCCCATAATATCATATTTAAAAGGAATCTTTTAACATTTACACTCATCTATTATTCATCATAAAATATACATATCCATTGTTAGTAAACTAAAAAATGTATGCTTCCACAAGAATAACATTTCATAATAATAAGAAAACAATTTTTCTCATGCATCCACATTCGTAATTTTTTTAAAATGTAACTCATCAGTCAATAATCCCTGACTCTAATGAACCTAGAACAATAAAAAAATTATGTCTCACCCAAATTTGGAGAATATAAAATTTGTTAATGAATTCTTTCTAGAGTTCATCCATTATTCCAAGTTATATTTATTATAAATCTCTTTCCATGAACTATTCCAACATAAAGAATCAACTGGGAAAATAAATTTTATGAGACTCAATTACCTTGTCTATTAATTATTAATTAGTTTTTATTGGTATATCACCTAATATCCTCACTAAAGTTCATTCTAGTTTGTAATTTATCTTCGTTATATATCGTTTCATTGATCATAATTAATTCCATGTTCTCTCCAAATCAAAATTTAATCTTAAAACTAAAATTCATATGATTTAAATGTACCAAATCCCATGATTTTGGATGATATGACAGAATTATATAATCCCACTAACTTCTAATTGATGTCTCTCTAATAGACTACACCTTTCATTATATATCATTGAAGTCATTCACATTATATAAAAATTCCTTTATTTTCTTATATTCATAAATTTATTATACACAATAGATAGACCATGTTTATTTTTGATGATTTCCAGTTATTGTTATCAATTTTATACATTGATATAGTTTTTGTATCGTATACATATATATTTAAGGGAATATTCCAATATAACCTCACCTTAATCAAAATAAAAACCATTTCGTTGTGTGTTTCCCAATATATAATAAAAATTTCACTTAGAATGGATCTGATATATAGAAGATTTATATCATTCTAGATGATATTATCATGAAATAGTATCCAACAATTTTGATGTACGACATTACAAATTTTTTCACTTAAACCTTTCCTAATTACAACACTACCACACCAAATTTTTTCATCTACAAAATGATAAACATAAATGAAATGATCTTTCATTATAAAATTTACCTTTATATATTTTATCACTAAACCATAGGGATTTCAAAAAACATATCGAAATGGAAACCTCATATGTTTAAACTTTTCTTCTAGAATCTCACATATATGACTTGTTCTTCAATGTTTTTCAACATAGGAGAAAAATAAAATGGTGTATCAAAACTAAGAATATTCTCACTATATACATGCAAAACAATTCAATCTTCAATCCCTCAAAAATAAAATAAAAATAAATTTAATACTATACACAAAAAAACCGAAACATTAGACAAATATGTGGTTATAAACAATCTCAACTCCATTAGAAACCCTGAATAATATAATTAAGAGAAGTATAGAAAGTATAAATGAGTTATGAGTGTTTTATATAACATAAAAATGTTCAAGATAATTTGTATATATAAAAATATATTTTATTATAATTTAATATTGACCAACTCATATATTTATAGATGATTTGTATAAAAGAAAGTCTATTCCATCACCACAACCACAAACTGATCCTTTTGTAAAATCACCACTTTATCAAGGTCACTATCAAATTAATTTTTAATTCTACCAACACAACTAATTTTTATGATAATAATTTTATTTTTGTGGAATATATCCACCCATTACACATCAATATTGTATTACCATGCAAATTATATTTCTATTTTTGAAACTAAATTAGAGTGTCACTCTTTATTGACAATCAAATATTGAATCTAATAGATATTTTCTAATGAATCCTGTATAGAAACAAGGTCCTGGTATTATTATATATCCCTAATTCTCAAATATAACACTATTATATTTCACTTAACATGGTATGTTAATGTAATTTATGAGGTTCTATAATATTTTTGATATCCTCATGTAATTTATTATTATACCAATGAAGTCTTTGAATTTAATTACTGAATATCATATGAAAATTAGGAAGAACATTGAATCCTAGTCTGTAATTTTTAATTGTAATATGACAATATTATAACTCATATAGATACTATAGTTTATCCACCATTAAATTCATGGAAATCAATTTCATAAAAAATGTTTCAGAATATCCATGTTTCAAATACTCCCCTAAATAACAAAAAGATCATTATTCAGTAACAACATTAATAAATATCTATATAAACATGAAATAGAGTGCAATGTTGAAAATTTACTCACATAGGGAAACATAATGTAATTATCATTTTAAAATGGATCAATAACATAATATCATGTTCATCCAAGAACACAAGTCGCATCTGGTATAGAAACCACTAAAATATCTCTTAGAAAATTATATTTCTCTACATAAATATTGGGTTATCCAATTTGTATTGAAGCACTTATTAATAAACCCTACTCAAGTACATGAATTATGTCCCCATCATCTATATTTTATGTCTATGTCGGACAATTATTATGTGAAAAATATAACTATTCTTTGTTCATAACATCATATGGAACATTCTGATGAAGACATATCACATTTGGAAATAAATTTTAATTAACAACAAATTAGTAATATAATGAAGATAAAACATTATAAAATATCATCGAAATTTTCCCAACTATCCATACATGAAAAAATCACTTTTCAATAGAATAAAATAACTCTAATAATAAATTAATCACTATATGGTACATTAAGCCAAAGAACTGTACCATAATAAATTTCTTAACTACTTAATTAAATAAAAACATTATCAAGTTACATGTATATAATTTCATTAAAAACCACACTCTATGACATACATTCCAATTTTAATAGATTGATGTAAAATTTCAATAGCACTTTTCTGTAGTTTCCTAATATAAAATACACATGTGTATAACAATAATCATTATACCAACAATAGAAAAATATTTACACAACATTTATATGTCCCATCCATATTGGAAGGCTACTTGGGTTATTGAAAATGTTCTGATTATCTTCAGAAGTCCACTTCCATTAACTATAGGCTATTGATAAGCAAATAATGGGAGGAAACAAATAAATGGGATATATTATATCATTACTCACTTAATCAGAAATCATCAATATACCAAGTAAAATAACATATATAGTGAAAATAATAAATTTAACTAATAGTGTATGATTTAATAATAAGATATCTAACAATAGTGTAAATACATTTCATTTCAAAAGGGAAATAATAAATAATAATTATAAAGTAATCTATATATTATATTAGATAAATATTTCCATGAATAAAAACCCCTTGTAAATAACTCTAGAAATTAATATATAATACAAATAAATTATATTATACACCGTTGACCCTCATAAAAACTCAATAAAATAACACTACCATATCCATGACATCTGTGATGTGTTATAAATTTCAACTAATAACATATATTAGAGAATAGCACCATAGACATAAAAATGTATTGGATAGTATAAAAATTTAATAGGATAACCCTAGAGTTAATAAATAACAATTTCATGGTCGTGCATGTATAGTAATCAAATCGCGTCCAATCGTATTATATAGTTTCAACATTGATAGTTCGAACAACACATGGGTAATTATGGTTATACTTCACCATGAGACTATTTAATCATCAATCTCTCATAAAATATTAAGTATGGGGAATATAGTCATAAATATATATAAATAATTTTAAAAAACATATAATCAGAAATAATTTTTCCCAATATCACCTAAATATAGTCTTAAAATAACCATGCTATCACTTATATAGACACTAACAAAAAAATAGTGAAAATGAACATGTACAATTTTATTTGATAACCTAACTAAATAACTTGAGGATCTCACAAAATATGACTTTATTTTTTCATAAAATCTAATTTTATAACACCATAATGGCTAATCACATAGTGGAAGGCATTATGGGGGAAATTTAGTACCATATTATCACAAAAAAAATTCTAAAGGTCATATCGAATTCATCAATATACTCAATAAACGATATCCTAACACCATTAAAATAAATCCTCTAAAAATGAATATATCAAATAGTGTCATAATGTTTTAATTTCATTAATATGCAATCCATGTGATGGTTTAGAAAAATATAAAACTAAAAAAATATAAAATTATCATGAATCTTACTTCACTATTTTCCTAAAATCATCTCCCAATAGAGCATTCCCATAATTTCAACTCCCAACACCACCAAATAAATGTTAAAAATTAATATTTCATTAATGTCTATATATCTACTAAATAACTCAATGAGTATAAAACAAATATTAGTATAGTAATTAAAATAATAAATCATAATTTATAGAAGAATATAGTGACAAAAACCTCACTAGGATACCATATACAATCAATTATGTTGGTATAACAAATATATCACCTTTCTGGGTGTATTTCCTTTTTATATTTCTAGTAATAGATATATATAAAACCATTAGATAACACTAAAATATCAAAAAATCACACTATATACACAATAACCTCATTTACTATATAATTAGTGAGATTTTATTTAGATATTATTCAATTGATTCATCAATTCATACTTTACTAGTGATATGAGAAGTTAAAATAGTTTATTTCTCAAATAATTAAACTAATAGATAGTATTTATTTTGTCGTAATATTCATTAATTTCAAAAAATTATTCAATCCTTATAAATAATATATCCAAGGAAATAAACATAATCTTACTTCAGATCATGGCAACTATCAAGTGTCATCATGAATTGTTATTATGTGAGTTATATCTCAACTTGTCACACACGAAGACATTTAGAATTATTATTATTTAATTAATTTATCATTTCAATGTTTTTTATATTATATGAAACTATAAATACATATTTAAACACTAATTAGAGAATTCCTCTAACACTCAATACCATCACCTCTTGTGCTACATGAATTACCAACTTGCCTTACCATACAAGGAACACCGACTTGACATACGATGCACACAACACTATGTTTCTATGAAACATAAATTTTATGTTTGTTCTTTATTTAAATAACTTAATCATAACATATCTATTATACTTATTAACAAATAATTTTATAATATTGTTGTTTTATATAAATAAAACAATTTGATAATGGAGGATAATATATTTGGAAAAGTTTTTTTTTTTGTAAAAAATATTGTTTTCCTGACTGAATTTCATTCAATAATAAAAGTATGCAAACAATTATTTTGATGTTTTATTAAATAAAATAAATTCATTTTTTATTTCATAATGTTAGAATTATCCTTAGTTTATTTTTTTGGATTTTTCTGAGAAGCATCATTTTACGATGAATAGTGAAAATTACTACTTTTTAGTTAAAAATGACTTTTATATAATTAACTATTAATGCTAAAATATATAATAAACAAGTTTTAAGGTCAAATTATATGAATTTTACTTCTTATAATACAATTAAATTCATTAGAATGAACTTCACAATGAAATTGAATAAAAAACATAACAAACTTTTGAACGTTTTCTTAGGTTAATACCGCATTATTTCGTCCCATCTATGGTATTAGTAGTAATCCTAATTTTCAACTTCTCTGATTGGAATTTAAAAATTCAGATATACACCATTTTATGAAGTCTAATATTAATATTCTAATAAAACTCTATTTTCTTTAGACAATAATTATTAATAAAAGTGAATAAAAATTAGTCACCGCAGTTAAGGCCAAATTAAGCTTAATTAAGGAATAAACATTCAAATTAACGGTCCAAATGACTTAGAAACATGTATAAAACCAATTTTATATTCATATATACTCTATAAAAATTAAATTATTTAGTTTTTTTTTTCATTTTCATGACTTTTTTTGTATAATATTGTGTGCATAGCTAATTTGATTATAAAAATTCCATGTGAGTCTTTTTCCCTCCATATAAAAGGCCACCACTTCTACCCATTTCTCACACCTCAAAAAACATTTAATTTAATCTAATATCTACCCATGTATCTTCCCAAAAATACTACCTTATAACTTGAATCCTAATTTTTTTAAGATACCATCTCAAGGAAACCTTTTGTCTCAAACCAAAAGGATTTACTTGGTTAAGAGGTAGCGTCTTCTCTCAAGATCTTTTCCATTATATTACATTCCAAACCATTCAACATGATTTATTAAATTATTATGAACAAAATTATCCTTCATATAACATTATGTAGTTATTCATCATTTCATACCAATAATTACACACACCTACATATAACAGATGATGAATATACTATATCTCTGTATGGCGAAATACTGCCTCACGAAACGATAAGTGTTCATTTAACCATTACCGAAAATAATTGATGAAATTATGATCATCACCATATTTATAAATTTGATATATTATATTTATTATTTATTTATGATTCTATAATCCTTTTACCACAAAAATGTTCTTACCTTTCATTAGGTGTTAATACGATTATCTCGTTTCAGGACGTGGGAACTATTTCCCCCTCAATGAAATGTGATTTGTTCACCCACCACATATAATGTATTAAATATGGGTTAAAAAAATTATGAAATATATTATATATTAAATTATAATTTAATAATTATATATATATACATATATACATTTATATATACATATTTTATTACATACATTATTTCAATACAACAATAAAAATAGAAACATTGTTCATGTGTACACACATCTTACCATCACCATGAATGATGTATTACATTTCATAGATATCTATGATATAAAATTATATAATACTCATATAAGGGATATAAATGATCTTTATATCATTATTTGGATTCTATAATCATGAGATATGTATATGGACCGATGATATAACAAATTAAGACACATGCAGAGAACAATGCGAATATTACATGAAGTGAAACATTAACATAATGTCATTAACCAGAGGGTAATACAAATTCAGGTTTTAAAAAATATATATTATTATTTATAATAGTATTCTTCAATAAAATATGTATAAAAAAATATATTCATTATACAGTAATCTTGTACGAGTATGGAGAGAAATGATACCCAATGTAATGGGATATTCATCTTACATTTAATTTGTGTACGATAAAAGCTATGTTAACCACAATTTCCTTTTGTTTTCAGAATGAACCGGACATGATTTCATTATATTTAAATTATTATTAAATTTATTGGTATTTACATTTCCATTTCTTGTCCCTTTTTTCATAGGTTTTAACATTCAAAAGTTACAAAATTTGTAAAACAATTTTGTCTCATTTTGCCTTCTTTGAGACTCAATTCTTGTCATGCATATAAATTCATCCAACATGTGTCTATACATCCATTTCACATGTTATATATTTAATATAATACATTTAATGATATATTAATATTAATTTAATTTTGATTCCTTAAATGGAGAGTATGATCCCAAGATACTGAGTACTATGAAATTATTGAGATAATCTCATTTTTTTCCTTGATTTTTTTATGCATACTTTGATGAAATATTATGAACCATATCTCAATAATATTCATCAGATTCATTATCCTATGTAATTTCATGATATCCCCGTTAATTGGTACCATGTTCAACTCATTAGTACCAAAGATATGTAAGATAGTGTTTTTAGGAAAGCCCGACTAAACCCACTCTTTGGTCAAAATGATATGATCTCTAAAATGGGTTTTCATGAATACAATACCATTCCCCTATATTATATAAAATATATATTTATCATTTTTTTTATTATAAAATTATATTCAAGGTAATATTCTTGATTTTTTTAAACAAGAATTTTTTTAACACTTAAACCAAGAAAAATGAATGTTTTTTGACCTCATATGACATGTACGGATTTCCACACAATCATTTAATTAAAGGTACATTTTTCATTATTAAATATATTAATCATTAATAAATTTTTTTAATTTAAAATTCATGTAAAATTATTTCCAAAATGGTTTCAAACTCATATTATACTTTTTCATGGAAAACAATTTTAAAAATGATTTTCAAGTGTTATTTTAATGTTTTTAAAGTGAATTCAAAGAAATGGTTGTCAAAATGTTTTCAAGGATAATTTATAGTTTTTCAAGGAAAAATTATTTTCAAATTTTTTACATGATTTATATGTTAGGCTTCAATTTATTTTCAATGAAATGGTTTTCATAACATTTTCAGTATTTCATTAAGTGATTTTAAGTGTTTTCAATGAAAAATGATCATAAATTATTATGATGAATATTTAAAATGTTTTCATGGGAAAAAATATAATAATATTTCATATCTTCTTTATTTTTTTCAAGGTATGTTCAACGAAAGTTATTTTCAAATGTTTTAATGTACTATTTTTTTAAACAAGAAAGGATATTTTCCTCAAGAATCATTTTTATAGGATATTTCAAAATTATTTTCGATCTAATATACCATCAATTTTTGTTACTCACACATTCTAGGAAATTATTTAAAGGTCCCACTCATATAATTTTTTTGAATGAGCTATTATTTATTCCATGGTCATTATGAATCCCATTTCATATTCATGTGTAATATGTTCAGGAAACATGTTTCTCATTCACGGGTTATATGATTTTGAAACCCACTTTATTTAATGGGTTATGTTTATAATGAAATTAAACATAAACTTATATCCTTCAAAAAGTTATGATAAGTTTACATTTATTTTATACCTATTTCATTTCATGGGTTATGATATGTTAATTTTTGATTTAGTGGTAGATTTGCATATTATTTCATTATGTGAAGGGTGAGACCTGTTTCTCCCTCCGTTGAATTGGGAAATGATTTATATATCATGAGACAGACAGTTCTAGAAAAAGGGTTTACTTAGTTCAAAAATACATGTCTATATTGGGGGTTTACATAGTTCGGTAATATGGGGCTGGATTGAGGGTGTACTCAGTCCAGTAATATAGGGATAAAACAAGGTTTTACACGTTTCAATAATACAATAGCATTGAAAAATATTCACATTCACATTGTATCAAACCATGGGTATATACCATTAAATAGGGGTATTGCCTATTCCCATGGTTTGACGAATTGTGGGCACCCGAGTAGTCAGGATTTCCCTATACCCACAGTTTTACAGAAACTGTGGGTATAGCCCACTGAAAATTCAACATACCCACGGTTCTGGTAAACTATGGGTATACATTTTTACACTATAAATTAAATACCCATGGTTATGTAAACTGTAGGTATAGAGGGTTTTTCAGATGCATATTTACCCATGGTTTAAGAACCGTGGGTATAGAGGGTTATGCAACAGCATATTTACCCGCGGTTCTAAAATCGTTGGTTTATATGCTTTTCCCAGAAATAGCAGTTTCCCTAGTGGACAGACCCCCTACATCTCCTCCCTTCCCCCTTAGACAGACCCCCCAATCTCACCCCTCCCCCTTTGCACACCACACTCTCTATTTTGGATAGAACACCCATGCACCCCCTGAAACCCCTAGACACCCCCCACTGGACACCCCCTTGAACCCACGCTAGACCCCCCAACCCCCTCCTCCCACTAGACCCCCCTGGACACCCCCCAGGACACCCCCACCCCCATGGCCACCACCTGAACACCCCTAGACACCTCCCTCCCCCTACACCCCCTGCCCCTTCACCCCCACTACCCCCCCTACCCCCTTTACCACAACATCCCCTAACCTCCACCCCACCTCCACCCCACCCCCATCTTAGACACCCCCTACACCACCAATACCACCTACACCTAGAACCCACATCCCACCATTCACCCAACCCACTTCCCCCTGCACCCAGCGCCCCCATCAGCCCCCCCACTACCCCCTGCACCTAGGTCCACCTCCCCCTACACACAGCCCCCCTCCCCCCAGCACCCAGCACCCCCCCACTGCCCCCAACTACCCCAAGAACCCCCATGGCCACCTGCACCAATCCCCCATCCACACTACACCCAACACCTCTTGCAACACCAAACCCCCCCCCCCCATTAAACCACTATGAAACAATGCAAAGTAGAATGAAAAAGAAATGGAACGACAATGAATTATTTTCACCTGTTAAAACAGAAACAAAGCTGGAAGAAGTTTTAAAAGAAGAAAAAAGTTCTTATCTGAATAGTCCAAAATAAATTTTAAATTATAAAACATCACAATCATTTATTTCTAATTTATTCCAATGAAGTTTGATAGAGGATGGAAAAAATACAGCCTCCTACACTGTGTGGCTACACAAACCTAAAGATGATGTCGAGTATAATAAAGCTTCATTTTTAAGTCTGGTGCACAATAAAGAAGATGATGTCGAGTAAAATAAGGCATTATATTTAAACATGTAATAAGACAAATATATTTCCCTGATGTGGTGGTCACTATCATTGATATACCTTTTTAATTATTTGAATAAATTGTTCTTTTCTCTTGCCAGTAATTGGAATCCACCTCAACTTGCACATCATATTTCATTTCATATATTACTATTTATGGTTGCTTCTCCAAGCTATTCACTAGAAATGTCCCTTGATAGAGTATCATTTTTTTAAATTACCACATAGGATGGATGAGACACCTCTACTATATCAGCCCATAAGATAGTATTTTTCACCACTTCCTGAATGGGAGGAATAGGGACACTAACCTCTCTACTAGAGGAAACTAATTGAAAAATAGGATCATCCAAAATGGGGATTATTGCAACCAAGGATTTATTGGTTGGATTTGTAGAAAATATATGAGGTATGAATGAGGCATGATTGATTAAAGAGGCATGGGTTTTGTCCAGAATAAAGGCATGAAGATCAATTGCATGAAGATGTGTTGAATCTTTATATATGAAGAGTGCATTTTATGTGTTAACATAAAGAAGAAATCTTGATAGAGGACTAATGTTTAAGGTATGCATGGAAGAATTTCATAATGAAATGACATTCATGATTTAGAGATATTGATATGTGTTTGGCGTCCCGAAAAAGGGATTAATACCTAACTTCTTGCCACAATATGTTTAAATATTGAAAGTATTACAAGGGGCATTTAGTTTTTTTATAAAGAGATTGACAACTCAATCCAGAAAACCCAATTATCATAATGAATTTTCCGGTCCTTTTTCAGATGAGTTGAAGTCCCTAGAAAAACAAAATTGTGTGGGGTGACTCTAAGAATGAACAAAATATGCATTGAAGACCTAGTGGGATGATTCACCCTATTCCTAGAATTGTATCAATGGCTGAAGATTGATTCAGACAACCTCAGGTATTGATTTTGGAGATATTATTGTATTTATGGTTTTGTGGAACTCCACTCTGGGTATGTGATAATGGAATAACTATGTTTCCCCTGGTTGTGATCTGCTAAAAAATCATGAGCCCTTCCATGAGGTAAATGTAGGTTTTATTGGGAATTTCAAACCAGACTCTCTAGTTTATGAGAGTGTATTTTTAGAACCAAGTCATTTCTATAGTTTCATTGGGAAAGAGTATAATCATCAACTCCAATAATGTATAGTATCTCATGATCTGATATTACATTATCAAATAAGTTAGGAATCTGAATTTCCATTTATTAATCCCATCACATTAACATTTCTCCTCCATTTATACCAATAGCAGTTTCAAAATCAATATATAATACATAGTCTCCCATATCTTCTCAATATAAATTTTAAGGTCCTCAATCCTTATTCTTGGGAATTCACAAGTCATTTCGTGAAATTCTATATCCCTCCATAATTATCCTTGTTTCCTAGGAATTCACATGCTTTATACATAGACTCTGATATAGGAATAATAATATGGACTAGGAAGGATGGGCCACACCCACAGGTGGGAACATGTGTCTGGAAATTATGCAATCACCACTCGGGAAAGATTTCACCCACTAAAAACTAATTAAAATATCATCAAAAAATAATTAAAATTTCTACAGGACCCATCCGTATGTCAGATATCCATGGCAAAGGAATTGAAAATAAATAGAAGCAACACGTTAAAAGCATACAAAAATGAAACACACAATCAGTCCCTTAATTACCCCGATCTCTCTCCCCTAAAAAGAAAACTGTATAGCATCCTCCAATGCCCTTCAAGCCCACTTAGAAGAATATAAGTACCCTCCATCTATAGAATATGGTAAAAGACCTATATGGCCAGTGAAATAATGAAAATAAAATAATAACTCAACTACAACATACCAACCTTTTGTGATTAAACAAGTCGCTGCCCAAAACATAAGACCCACAATGCCTCATGGGTCCAATCATGTTCCTGCATGCAAGGGGGAAACAGATCCAAGCGTCAAAGTGATATTGTCAAACATTAGAGTCCTATTAATAAATAATAACTCTTATTATTAATGGTATATAATCAGTTTGGCTTTAGTTTCAACGTCTTATGGGTCCTTCCCCCCATGATAGACCCCCCCAGCACATCCCCCCCCCCCCCCCCCGTGCACACCAAATGCGCTCTTCCCCAGCACCATCCCCCTTGAATAATTGTAAACCCACCCCTCCTATCACACCCCATTCCCCCTGGACAGACCCCTATCACATCACCTCCTCCTTTTCACACCCCCACTATCCCCTAGGGATAGAAACCCCTTGAACTCCCACACCCAACACCTCACCCCTGGACAACCCCCCTCCCCCTGTACCCTACCCCCTCCTTGCAGACTCCACAACAACCCACCTCCCTGCCCCTCCACACTCCAAGACATCCCCCTCCCCTACTCACCCAAACCCCTACCCGCCCCACCCCCTTGCACACACCCCTTCCCTCTTCCCTAGTACCAATGCCCTCTTCCACCCCCACAAATAGTTGACCCCCCCCCACGTAGCACACCCCCTTACCCCTAGACATACCCCCACAACACATCCC
This sequence comes from Viscum album, assembly GCA_963277665.1. Taxonomy (NCBI): domain Eukaryota; kingdom Viridiplantae; phylum Streptophyta; class Magnoliopsida; order Santalales; family Viscaceae; genus Viscum; species Viscum album. The sequence continues at coordinate 1,222,289,446 of OY728127.1, read as the reverse complement.
CCCTTTGCACGCCCTCACTCTCCCCTCTAGACAGAACCCCCTTTCCCCACTTCACACCCCCTACTGAACATCCCCCTCCCCATGCTCCCACACACCCCTTCCCCCTCCCCCCTCCCCCTACACACACCCCTTCCCTCTTCCCTAGCACCCCCTACCCTCTTCTCCAACACCACCCTAACCAGCACACCCCTTCCCCCCTCACCCCCTTCCCACATCACTCACCTCTGCCCTCTTCTCCAGCACCCCCCCCCCCCCCCCCCCACCACACCCTCCCAGGCACACCCCTTTTCCACATCCCTAGAACTAGTGGGTGGGCTGCTCATCTCATTGTAGATAGATCTATTGCAGGATTTTTCCCATTTTTCCGAGATTTTAATCCTTTGAATTTCAAAGACATATGAATTATGAAAAAATGTGTATACATTTAATGTTTCTATGAATAGTTTAAGTGTAAGCATTGTTACTCTAAGAACTAATAGTGTAGGTACATCTAATGTAATGATGTTAGTATTAACATTGCTAGTGTGAGTACTACTTCTGTAAAAATTTCTAGTGTAATGTTGCTACTAATGAAGCCAAATGTGTAAATATGTAAACTTTTCTAGTGTAAAATATTGGAATATTGGGAATGATCATCAATTTTCCTGCATTCAATACTGGTGCTAAAAATAACAGAACCTAAATAATAGAATTGGGAAAATTATTAGATGTTTTATGTTATAGAAATTAAAATATTAAATAATATATGATTAATAACAGCCTAATATTTATTCTCTCGCATGTTGTAATACCAAAAAATGGATGCTTGTGTCTAAAATGTACTCATTTTTCTAGAAAAATATTCCAAAAGCATGCAATTAATACCAATACTCATTTTTCAAAAATGTACTCATTTTACTGGCATATAACCATCATCATCATATTAATTTGTATCTAATTCATCACTGGACTCCTCTTTGGTTTCAAGAAGCCTTGATGGTTTAATTTTTATCACAGTTCCAAGTGATTTTTAGGTAATTTATCCTCCGCAAAAACATCAAATGCACAAGTATTGACCAGAATTGTATTGATTATATAAAATATATCAAACTAAAAACCACTGGCATTGTTTATATAATGAAGAAGCATTAATTGGAACACTCACATATTCATCAAAAATCAATTTATATGAACCAGAGGAATCACTTATCTCAGAAACCAAGGTGGCAGAAAAAATGAATTTTTAGAGAGTAGACCACCCATTCAAAGTAGGAGAAGCTTTTGCATAAAGCTCCTGAAATAGAATATAGTTAAATAATAGTTAAAAAATAATTAAACCAATAAATGCAGATTTCTAATGGTTTTTTATTGGAATACCAAGAAATCAGAAACTTATACCACTCCTATTCTTATTTGATAAATACTAACTCCTTTGAAATCACTTTCAGAAGAGTTTGACGAATCAAGGCTGTGGCTGGGCTTCACATTCTTATTAGAATAAATAGTGACATTTTTAGCACCAATGTGAAAAATATTAGTTGAAATAATAGTCTTGAAAATAGTATCCTAGAAAAATGCATTAAATACCAATACAAAATAGCCCCATTCAGCCTTCCCTCATTATATTATGTAGCAATAAATGGAGAAAAATAAAGAAAATTCTGTTTTTGGACCCACAGTTAGAAGCAGCAGAAGTAACTATTTCACTACTTCAATTTGATTCAGTTTTTAGTGAAATTTTAAAATTTTATTACAAAAATTAATAACTCGATTAAATCCACATTCAATCATCATTATGTGGAAATTAATTCAACGGTCATCATTTCCTTTTTATAAAAATCTTGCATGACATAGTTATACATGTTGAAATCAGCACACCCTTGTTTTCTTGTTTCCCTTCACAAGTATAGAATAGAATTAATATGAATCTAACACACATTTAATGGTGTTTAAACTATATTCATTTTTCATTTACACATTTTCAACTTGTTGTAGAGTTTATTATGCATACGTATTCATTTGAATTCAAATTGAATGATGTTTTTTTATTTTTCTATGTGTTGTTTGAATGTAATATTATTTGTATTTTAATCAATATACACACATATCTTAAAAAATAAAATCAATGATATAAAACTACCATGAGAATTATTTGAAAACACAAGTAAAAAACCCACCTTAAACATCCATGTCATACAATCACAATAATAATGACTATGTTTTCATTAAATGAAATATTAGTAGAGATAAATCTAAAATCATCCGTACTCATTGTCATGTAAGAATCATCATCAATGTTATCAGTATCTACTTCATCACTAGACTCATCTTTTGTTTTAATAAGACTTTATGGTTTACTTTTTTTCATAGTTCCAACTGGTATCTTAGGTAATTTTTCCTACACAAATACATCAAATGCACAATCAGTGACCAGAATAGCAAAGATTATATAAAATCTATCCAAAAAACACTATCAAAATTTATATAATGCACAAGAATTAATAATAACTCTCACACCATCATCATAATCACTTTAGATGAATCGGAGGAATCACTCTTAAAAACTTTGGTGACAGAAAAATAACTTCTTTAGAGAGTAGACAGCCCATTCAAAGTAATTGAAGCTTTAACAAGATTATCCTAAAATAGAACATTGTTTAATAAATCATTAAAAGGGAATGAATAAAAAAAATTCTGTTTGGCATTGGTTTGTTAGAAGCATACCATGAAATAAAAACCATAGACTACTCTTATTCATAGTTGATAAATGCTCACCCATTTGAAATTAATTTCAGAACAACATGATGAATCAGAGCTGCTATTGGGATTCACATTCTTATCATAAGAAATAGTGATGTTTTTAGCACGAGTGTGTGATGGCTTAGTTGAAATAGTATTCATAACAATAGTATCCAATAGAAATGAATTCAAGGTCAATACCCAATAGCCTCATCTAGACATCCTTCATTGTAGTAAGTAGCAATCAACAGAGTAAATGAAATAAAATTTTGTTTTTCGATCCACAGATAGAAGCAGTAAAAGAATCTCTAACAACACTAAAATTTGATGCAATTTTTAGAGAAATTTTATAATATTATTACATGTAATACAACCTAGGGTAAATCCACTTCCATTTATCATTCTCTAGAAATTAAATCAATGGTCTTCATTCCCTTTTCTATGAAATCCATGCATGACATTGTCATATATATTGATATCAACACACCCTTGTCTTCTAATTTCCATTAACATGTATAAAATATAATTAATATGATTCGAATAAAAATTTAAATGTGTTTAAACTCTATGTCGATTTCATTTCCAATGTTTAAACTGGATGAAGAGTTCATTATGCATACATGTTCATTTCAATAAAAATTGAAAGGTGTTTTTTTGTGCTATAAACAGTATGAATGTAATATCCATCTTTTCATATGTGGTCCAACTAAAAAACATTAAATGTGTTTACATTAGTAGAAGGATTTCCCATAGAAAATATTTTAGGTTTATGTTATTGTATATTATTGTCATAGACAATTGGAGTTAGGTAAAATTATATATTATCCTACCTATATATTCTATCTTCATTCTCTGTTTGGATTTTATCTTCTAAGGCCACTAAATCTTTATTAGGAACATCACATAAAATAGGGTGTCTAGGATCAGAGTATTCTTTCTCCATCCCCTTAATGCTAGTAATGTTTCCATTGATAATATTATTATAAGTTTTGGAAAATATATTAATCCTTACACCTATTTAATTTTTCCCTTTATTTATACATTTTTTATCATTTTATGGGTTTTTTATTCAAATTACATTTCTTCCTCATTATAAAACAACATATTTGAAGTGTTTCCAACACCTATGTGATCCTCGTTGGAAGGAAATCATTTAATATATTGCTTCCCCAACAAAACTTGATCATGAACTGAGCCTTCTAGCCATTAAATTTTCTACTTCTATCTATATTCGACCACATTCCATTTTTTCTTATCATTATCCAAATAGTCATCAAACAATACTTAGGATTTTTCCTAAGATTGAGCCCTCCTGACATGACATGACCCATCAAGGCACATCCAAATCCATTAGTATGTATGGAGTTTCATCGCTTTCCTGATTCTAATAGGCCAGGGGATAGTTGCTATAAATGTTTAGGAATATATCATAATATGGGACTCCATATACTATATAACCTGTAATAGAAACATATCTTCAAAACACTTGTATGATATACAAAAATGATCAACTGAAAAATAAATACAACATACATGAGACAAAAATGTAAATGAGAAACCCACAAGGTAAATACAAGTGATAAAATACATCTAAAAGCATATGAAATGTGAGTTTTTAAATATCTCAACAATTTTATATGAACTCATGGTTCACACACCAACTATAGTTTTCACTACCACAATGAAAAAAAATCCTGCTCCATAAAGCCTTGATAAGAATCACCAGAAATCATCCTCGACCAATCCACACCTACTCTATACCTCCCAAACCATATATAATAATGTGCTCCATCTTCATGGACAAAAAACATATATGAATAAGTATTATATAGTTGGAATCCCCAAAAATGGTAAAGAAAACATAATGTAAAAAATTCCCCTTAACTCCTAGAATGAGAGGTTTCTATGATGTGGGTAATGAGGAAACCCATAACACCTAGTAATCACATATATTTCATTACAAGTTTGTATTTTAAAGAATGTCAGTATAGAATAATAAAAATATTACTAAACACTAGAAGTCTCAGGGGCATAGTGTAGTCCTGGTGATAGCAATTACAATTCCTGAATGGAACTACACATGAGAAATTTGTGGTTCTTAGAAAATTAAAGGTCCTATGATGTTTGAGTTCCTTAATTATTTGTATACCACATATCAAAGGAAACCCTCAGGGTATCAAGGAATCATGAGTGTCACAGCGGTTTATACTTGACAGATTCTAAATATCGATTTCACTTCTAAAACCCATGAAATAGAGGCCTCAACTTTTTAATTATTCTCATCATGATTGGTAGAAAAAAATCCAATGTAACATCTAATACTAAACCATAAATAATATATCTAAATAATAAACACCTGTAACATCATTTTACCCATAGCATAGGATCTCATTCCCATAGTAGTTTGGTGGGAATACTGACTCTGGTGGGGGAATCCCACTCCCCACAAAATCACTTTAGATTGGGGTAATACAAAATACATATATTGAGGATATCACACCCCATAATGGTGGGTGGAATAACAACCCTATCTGATCTACACGTAGAGGATTTTATGCCTCAAATCCATGGGGTAAATGTTTAACCCTTCCCTGGAATGGTGAAATGATATTATTCCCTAATGTCACTTTATCATCAAAGAGGGATTCAATTTACAAATAATTGTTTACAGATAATCTTGTTTACTATAATGCTGATACAATCGATCATGATAGATTCAACCCCTGCCACATATCAATCGTCAGAAGTAGCTCTACCATCATGTCCAATGTGTAAGGTAACATTTAAGTAAAAAGTTATATATAAAAATATAATCTTGAAGGAAGATTATAGGTCACCATGTAGTCTTGTTATAGGTATATGATGTGTTTCCATGGTAAAAATCCTATATCCTTTAAGAAATTCATTGCACTTGTACAAAACACAATAAGGGTAAGTAGAAATATAACTATAATATGTGTGGAGAGGTGACCATGATTTTTTGGATCCATAAGGATATTTGGAAGGTTCTCGATCATCACATGTCATGTTCAATCAAGGAAATAGGGAATGTGGTATTAAACCTCATGGTTTGTGAGTCTACTCGGGATTCCTTATTGTGTATTCCCTATACACAAAAAATTAACTAGATAAGGGTGACATATTGTATAATTTAACCACACAATGTGTGATATTTAACATATCATAGAATTCCGAGCTAGTGTACCTACCAAAGTACATGATGTGCTTTCTTTCAAACTATACCCCATGTAGTTGGGTTTTAATATCTAAACATTACTATAGTCATCAATTCATTTATACTTCCCATTATTTTTCTTCATATATCACTTTAATAGACTTTGGCCCAGCTAAACCTGATAATGGCACATATGTAAAGTTGGTTCTATCATTCGGTACATGGATTGATGATTCGTATCACAATCTTGTCAATGGGCATATTATTATTCCTAAAGAAACCCCAAAGGCATACTCCCCTATCCAATTTTATCTTTTACTATAATCCATCCTTACACTATAATCCTACATGGATTACACACAATGTAAACATATAGAACCTATTATTAATGTGCAATAAAATCAATCTAGGATATTAGTTGAATCATAAAAAAAATATAATGTTAGTGATGAATAGGTAAAGAATGGTAGGAGAAATAGAAGAAACAAAAATAATGGAAATGATGATCCTGTATGATCAAGAATAATCTACATTCACATACTATAAATAAACCAATATGTAATTTCTAGTCCAAATATCAATTATCCCAATATTATGTTTTCATCCAAATTTCATAAGATAAAAAGGTCATCTTCTAACTGAATATTTATTCAATTTAAATAAAATTATTCAATGTTCAAAACAAGAAAAAAATGGGGATAAATTCATATAAATAAATTCCCTACCATGATGGTGAAATGATGTCGATATGATTCTACTTCACAACCAAGGTACATTTTATCAACATCACTAAAAAATGAAATTTCAACCATGATTTTTCATCATCATCATGCCATCGCTCCTTCTTTTTCTTCCTCTCCCTCTAAAGTTCATGTGCTCATATAATAAAGAACACTAGGGAGATTTCATAATATGGGTTAAATAAATAAATTCATCACTATATTAGTATAATATCCAATTAATTAAATAATTTAATAATTTAATTATCACTCTCATGACTGAAAACACCCAAATGTCCCAATTAAAATGATTCATAAGCCATGAATATGTTAAAATTTACATTTCGAATTCAATATCTATCATGGTTTCTCAATATGAGACACTGTTTATGAAATATAAGAAACATTAAAAAACATACAATTCATGGACTAAAAATAGTATAATATATTTTTATGTTATTTCTGAAGATCCTTGACACTCTATTTATATGAAGAAGTAGACTTGGGGTAAACATCACAATATGGACCCAAAGAAACCTACCAAATAAATTTGAAGTTGCATAGTATAGTAAAAATACATTTTTACCCCTAATAATGTCTTATGAATTTTTTCAAACATGAAATTAATCTACTTATCATATGAAGAAAAAATAGGTCAATACACCTACCTATGGTTTTCCACTACTTTATTAACTACCCCCAATCTTAGAGTTTGTTAGAATGGATTCCTATAATGTGACGGGTCACTCTGTAACAATAATTCTAGAATCCCGTGAACAAATTCCTACCCTGTTTTTTGGAATTACATGTAGACCCCCTCCCCCTCCCACTAAAAATAGTGGTATTATTAATACATGGAAAAACTCATTAAAGGGGAGGCTAGTATGATTATATCTCCCCTCAACCCACCCCATGTGGGATAACTACTACCAAAAGATCTTTCCCCTTGAGTGAGGAAAAATTGAATCTATGATTTCCTAAAGGATCCTTTATTACTCCATGTCGTCATGGGATTCAGAAAAAATATCGAAATATATCTGAATGAGGATTAATAGACCCCGATCTGAAATGGGAATCCTAGACTCACTACAGCATAATTAGTTGGTAAATTCACTACAATACTAGTAAACAGATTCGAGTGGGCTCTATTCCACCCCTTTCTCCCCTGCAAATTCCATCACCGAGCTCGTAAAGCTGTGGAAGAGCCTCCATCCTTAGCTCCAGAACAATAAGATATAATTCTAATTCAAGCATCGAATTAGTAATAGACTCTATATGACCATAAAAATTCATCAAAAAATTCATGGGAAGTGTATTTCAAACCACTATATGACATTTGAGACATCAATCCATGTGATTCTACAAAAGGTCAATGTGTTGTAAATATATTGTATTACCTTTCTAAAAAATATTAGGGATAATACTAGTACCATAATCAAAACAAAACTAAATAGAATCTACGAGAGTTTGATATAGTCTTGATTAAATACATAATCTAGCATGGATGGGTGGCTTCCTTGTCATTTCCAACTAATCAGCCTATAAGAACACCCTGAATGCATCACCAAAATGCTTAAGAACATTGAAATTCTTGGAATAGAGCTGAAATATATGGATCGAAATAAAAAAAATCAAAAGGAATATATTTAAATGAATTAATCACTAGATTCCAACACATTAAGAAATAATATAGATGCTTAAAAGAATGAAAGATATGAGACCAAACAACCCCAAATTCCTCTTCATCCACACATCTAATAGAGAACGACTAGGGCCTAATGCTCCATAGCATCACCTTTTTAGTCCAAACCTAACTCTAGGTTCCCTTTTTTAACAAACACATTTGTTGAATTCGGTCATAAGCTTTATATTGAAATCATGATAAGTTTGAAAGATGATATCAAAAAAAATCGACTCAATGGAAGAGATCTCAACCACTAAAAAAACAAGGAGAATAAATTCCATACCTAGCTGCCGGATCTAGTGGTAGGAAGGCGGAGGCTGAGATTGGATATTCCAGGATCTAGTGGAAGATGAGGCGATGGCCAAGGCTTGGAGGAGAGGGAGGCGAGAGCGGGGACGTTGCTAGAGTTAGGGGTAGAGAGGAAGAGGATGGGATGTTGAGGCTAAGTCGAAGGCTTGGAGGGAGGTCGGGAGGGGAGGCGGAGGTCGGGGAGAGGAAGAGATAGTTGAGACGCATTAGAAATATGACTGTGAGGTGGAGGTCGGCGATGAGAGGAGAGGTTCGAGTGGCGGAGGTCAGATGGTGGGGGTGGTGGTCCGATATGGGAGGAGATGGTTGGGAGTTGAGGAAGCGAGGAAGAGTGTGATGGAAGAGGGCATTGGAAATGAGGGTAAGTTGGAGTGCTATGGAAGAGTGGAGGAGCACGATGGAATAGGGAGGAGGAGTGAGATGGTATTCAGGGAATTGGGTATTGGTTTCCTATGATTTTATTAAAACCGAGGGGCATAGATAATAATAAATGAGATATCCCCATGTTTTAGAAAAACCGAGGGGATATATGCATGGGGAAAGATCCCTTTTCTAGTTCTACAAGGATGTAATGAGGGTTTACATTGTTTAAAAATATATGTCTATAAAGGGGGGTCACCCAGTTTAGTAAAAAACTTTTTCCACTCTAATGGCCACAAAATTGATTCCTTGGAAACTATGGAAATTAGTATATTCATGTTTGTTTCCATAGTTCCATGTCTTACTCTTATGTTATCCTTTTATGGATTATGTCCATTACTAATTTTTTATTTTTTTTATATAAAAATTCAATAATTATTCCATGAATCCTATATATGATCTCTGATATGCAGGGTATGACCATCTATTTTCATGATTATGTTCTCATACCCTTATACTCATGTTTATGATTACATCTCTCCCTTGTTTTCCAATACTGAGCATTTTTTTCACCCCTTTTTCTATTTCCTTCCCTATGTTATAAAGAAATGTATTATTATTGATGTGTTTATGAAGGGTTATAGTCACAATGAACCTAGTGGGAGAGAATGTAGCACACTTATATACGCGAGTTTATGATTCCATGTTTCCAAAGTCACTATACCATCTACGGGTTTTGGGAGACATTTTGTATAATGTTTATGTATTTTGAAAAAGTTATGTAATTTCTATAAACGTAAAGAGAGGGTAAATTATTTTGGTAATAGAGAAAAGTGATAATTAATATTTGGAAATTAGGATGAAAAAAACATAATGAAATCCATATTTTCACTTCTAAGGATATGTCTAGGGATGTCTATATGGATAAGTATACAGATGATTTATCAATTAGTAAAAATGTCTTTGAATTTTGGTAGAGTATATAGTGAGTGCTTCCATGAAATACATCCCTATCTGGATATTGTAGGTGGATGAGGGTCTAGAACATATATACATTGGTGTAACAAATCCGACACGATGTTCTTGGCTTAACTCAGGGTAATCTGGTATATGACAACGTGCCTTGCTACAAACCTAGTTTGACACACCTGGGGGATATGCTTTGTGTATTCACAAACTCTTCATTAACCATAATGAAGGAGTTTGATATAATTTAGCAATGAGTATCTTAGGAAAATCCAAGGTGACATATATTATAGAAGGTGTCATGATTTAGACATCCTATATGTAATTATTTTCATTACAATGTAGTTTCTAATATGATATGTAATGATCATAGTATGATTATTGTTTATCCAATGTCATGAACTGAATGATACTATATTTGTTTTGAATGTGATGAATGATTTTATGATGAGATGTCAAGTGGGATGATCACTCGAGTGAATGTTGTCATGATCATATCGAATTAGTTTTCATAGAACATGATTAACAATGTTTACCTTAACCAACTCTCAGAAAAACCAAGCAAGATAATGAAGGAGTTCGCAGATAGTTCGTTTAATGGAGACCATGGAGTTAAGAATATTTGGTTTCCTTTATGGGAATAATGTGTAATTAATCACCTAACTGAATGTATTAAAGTAAAAAAGAAGGTTTTTTGATAGTTTAAAATAAGGACACCAAGCTTGTGACTACAAGGAAAAAAATGAAGAGTCCAGTTAACGATGTGGATGAGAATTTTGGAATCCCTAAGACTTCAACGAATGTTATGTGTTTTTTGTGGGGACAAAATGTCCATTATGAAACCCAATGTCTCAAGAGGAATTTTCTTTATGAGAATAAGTATGGTGGTGTGAGTAATAGTTACATTACTGATGATGATGAGACTAGAAAAAATTTTGAAAGTAAAGAATTATTTTGTAATATGATGATGTAACACTGTGAATGGATTAAGGATGATGTAATTGAATTATTTATGTTTTCATATTAAAAAGTTATGAATGATAAAATATACTTTATTGTTATAGTTATATATTTTACTGAGTATTTACAATTTTATTTTCAATGTAAACTATGTACTTGTGATATTATTTAATGAAAAGATGATATTTTGAATAAGGGAAGGTAACCCTTCATATTTTTATTATGAAAAGATAATGTTGAATGCATAAGGATATTTGGGGTATGAATAATTAAATTGGATAATATTGATTACATTGAAACTAAGTAAGGAATTGTTTATAGATGGTTTCTACTACCACTAATGATGTTTACAACAATTTTTTATTTATGAATATATCCAATACATTTTGGAATGAATAATGAATGCATGATTTCCTAAAGGAATTATAGAAATTCATGTTATTACAATTTTTCGAGAGAACATATGATGAGGTTATTCACATTTTTGGAATGTGACAACCAAGGATTTTTTTTGATATATAGGGGAATCAATGTCAATCTAATTTCATGACACTCGTTCAAAGGTTGTGAATTTTGTTCATCATTGAAGTGTTATAAGGTTACTTGATAATAAAATGTTTATGTTAAGTTTTAGAGAAAGTATTTGTGCACTAATTTTTTATTAAAAACTTTAGTTAAAAGGTTAATAAGTTATTAACCTTATTAATGGATTCTCATATTATATATTTGTATTGTTTAACAAAATGGACATCATGTATGTTGGGTGACAACAAACCTAGTCTTGAAAAGTCATGGGTCATGAACCCATGATCAAAGGATGATATGGCAGTCACACTTACCATTGAACAATTTGATGTCTGGGTTAATGTGTGTTTATTTGATAGGAATAAATATTTAAAATGAACAAGTAGTGTTACTTTTTAGGTTTATATATTAATTCATGTTGATTTAATGAGACAAATAAATAGACTTTTCATACTTTTATGGGCCTTATGATCTGTTAAATGATTATTATAGTGATTTATTAATTATAGTTATTTTGAGGAAATTAACTCCATGTTGTAATGGATTTATTATAAATTGATCAAATAAAAACCCAAGAATGAATTCATTAAAGAAATTTATTAATAATTACACATCATTATAAAAGTGGTATAAATAAAGTTTTTTCTTAGTACGTTAATTTTCGTCGAGCTTATGGCGTTTTAAATCATAAAAAATTAAAATTTCATTTTATCATTCCAATTTTTGGGATTTATGACATCAATCACTCCTTATAAATATTTACGCTTTTTTTCATGTCCAATAATTACTCCCAACATATGTTCTCCTATGTTGAAACCGAGTTATATGTAACTTTGATAACTGTTATGATTCCTAATTTCCATTCATTAAGGTTGTTTTAGTATCCCTTTTTATGATTTGGGTTTATATTAATGAAACATTCATGTATTAAACCATTGTTAAACTAGAGGAATTTGGGGGATGAAAATCATTTAATGGAAGGTAGAATGTAACACCTTGAGATTTTGAGAATTATTTTTCTGAATTAATTTATCTTTTAAATATTGTTTTTATTTCACATGAATCTAGAAAAATATATTAAAAAACTTTTTCAAATATTCCTTTCACATTCAATACCTACTTGTCTTGTGATACATACAACACTGATGCACACAAAAATGACTTGACGTACGATGCACACAACAATGAGTTTCTACGAAACACATACTTTTATTTTATTAATTATTTAAATAATATAATTATTTTATTTTCAACTAACATATTATCTACTAAATTTCTCATATTTTATTATATAAATAAAACATATTGATAATGAAATGTAAATTTGTTGTAATGTCCTTTTATGTCTAAATTATTTTTCTCTTGAATGAATCACATTTAATTACAAAAGTAATTTTAAAATAATATTTAAATTTATGTAGATAAAATAAAATTTATTTTCATATTCAGAACATTGAAATTATCATGTGGATATTTTTTGGATTTCTCTAAGAATCTTCATTTTTTGATGAATAGTGAAAAATACTATTTTTTGTTAAAAACTTGATTTTTCTAATTAACTATTAATTAAATGTTATAATATAAATATGATTTAACATAAAATTAAATGAATATTACAGCTAATAATTTAATTATATTCATTATCATCAACATCAATTTCAAACTGAAAAATAAATCTTAACAAACATTTCTACATTTTCCTACATTAAAACACTGTGATTTTGTCCAATCTATAGGACTAACACAAATCATAATTCTTCAAAAGCTTTGATTGGAATTTCAAAAATATGACATACACCACTTTATGAAGTCTAATAATTTTATTCTAGTATGACCATGATAATTTTTAATAAATAATATTAGTTAATGTGACTAAAGTTAATCATATCAGTTAAGGCCAAATTAAGCATAATTAGGAACAAAAAATTAACATTAAGGGACTAAATGACCTATAATATTCTCAAGAACCCATTTTATATCCATATTTCTCCCATAAAACATTCATTCTATAGTTTCCTTGGTTTGGAATGAATTTTTTATGTAAGAACATGTGTGTAACTAATTTGATTTTAAAAATTCAATGTGAGTCACTTTCCTTCCCTATATAAGGCCACCAACTCTACCCATTCCTCACACATCTCAAAAAATATATTATTTCCATGATCATACCATTTGGCCTCTCAAAAATCCTTTATTATATCATGAATCAACAAATTGGGTTGAAACCCTCTCATGGAATCCTATTGGAACAAACCAAAAGGATTTACCTGATTAATGGGTAACGTCTTTTCAAGATTCTTTCCTTCATTTTCCTTCTACCACCGCGTAAACTATAATTATTCCATTTCTGTGTGATATAAATAGTATAATACATATTCTATGATGTTTTTATACATGGTTCTAAAATAAACTCACACACACCTCCATCTAATGCATGTTGAACTTGCTGTTTTGGTGTACTCCGAAATACTGCCTCCTGAAATATTGATCGTTCATTTATCCTTTACCACAAATCATGATGGAAATTATAAAGAAAAATATATTTCTATATTTAATATAATTTATTTATAATTTATTTATTCTTCTGTATTCCATTTTAAAAGACACAACTTTTTTCCTTTCATTTTTTATTAAGATAATAATCTTGTTTGAGGAAGTGTGCACTACCTCTCCCTTAAACGATACGATTCGTTCACACACAACATATAATGTCATAAGGATGGGTTTAATATAAATTTATGATATATTTGAAATATTCATTCTGAATTAATAATTATATATAAATACATATATATACATATTTTATTTACATACTTTAATTCAGTATGACAATAAAAACAAGAATAACGTTAATGTGTACATACATTCTACCGTCACGATGAAAAGTGTATTCCATTTCATAATTATATATGAAATAAATTATTAAAATATTAATATAATGGAGATAAATTATATTTATATCATTATTAATAATATATATTTAAAATATAATTATAAGGATTAACGATATAAAAAATTTAGACACAGACGAAGAATAAAGTGAATATAACCTGATGTGAAACATTAACAATAGATCAATAAATAACATGTAATATAAGGTCATAATAAAACCATATATGGTATTATTTGTAATTATATTATTCTCTATACTATTTATAACAAAATTATATTTATTAAACATGAATCTTGTATGAGTACAGTGAGAAACGAGACACAAAGTAAGGGGATTTTCATCTCACTTTTAATTTCTTTGAGATAAATGCTATTGTTACCACTCTTTCATTTTTAGTGGTATATGTAATACTCAATATGGTATTATGTGAATATTAATATTAATTTAATGGGTATTCACATGTACATTTTTTACCCTTAAATCACAGGGTTTAATATTCAAAATTTACCAAATCAGTAAAATAATTTTGTCTAAATTTTCTTTGTTTGAGACTCATGTTTTGTTATGTACATAAAATCATCATAGAGGTGTGTATAAATACATTTTTAATTTTATATCATTGATATAATTTTTTCCCTGATATCTTAAGGATCATGTTATTTTCTTTTTCTTATATGGAGAGTGTGATACCATATTACCCAGTTAAAAGAGTTTATTGAGATAATCTCATAATTTTCTAAGATTGTTTATGTATTGATTCTTTTTATTAAATAATTTAAATTCACATATCAATAATACTCATTTGATTCATTATCCTCTATTATTTCATCATATACTCATTTGTTGGCACCATATTCTACTCAATAAAACATAAGATAGTCAAGGAACTATTTTGGGAAAACCTGACAATACCCTCTCCTTAGTCAAAAATTTATGTTATCTAAAAAAGATTTTTCTACAATATAATATCATTATCCTATAATATCATGAAGTAATTTTTACCCTTTTTTTCTTTTACCAGTATATTCAAGAGAATATTCTTGTCTTTTTTTGAAAAGGAACTTCGCTACCCATTTTTTCATCCAAAAGGAATGTTCTTTTGACCTCGTATGACCTGTACAGATTTACCTACCATCATTTATTAGAATCTCTATTATTCAATAATAAAAATAATAATCATTAAGAAAATGTTTTTTAAAAAAATCATGGAATATTATTTTCAAAATGGTTTTAGACATCATTTATGAATTTTCATGGAAAAATATCTTTAAAATGTTTTTTAAGTCTTATTTACAATTCTTCATCGTGATTTAAGGATATGTTTTTCAAAACATTTTCAAGAATAATTTATATTTTTTAAATATAAAATGATTTATAAAAATTTTTAAAGAAATTTTTATTAATTTTCATTGTACATTCAAGGAGATAGTTTTGAAAAATTAATTTCAAGATTTCTTTAAATGTTTTCATGTGTTTTTGAAGCAAAACTATTTTAAAATGTTTTGATGCTTATTTTAAACATTTTTAAAGAAATAGGTTTTTATATTTTTTATCATGTATTCTTTATATGATTAAAAAGATATTTTCTATGAAAAATATTTTAAAATTGTTTTATTTATTAAAAAAACATCATACATGAAAGTATATCTTCCCCAAGAAACGTTGTTATAAGATATTTCAAGATTATTTTCCATATAAGATGACACCTATGGAAGTCAGTGATACCTTCTATGAAATGATCTAATTGATAAATTAAAATACATTATATGAATATTTTGTTATTTATTCCTTATTCCTTATGAAAATAATTTCTCATTAACTATAAATATATTTATGAAACCCATTTATATTTCATGAGTGATATTCTTTTGAAAACCACTTTTATGATTGGTAATTCTAATTATGAAATGAATACGAAACCTATCTATTTCCATAGTTTATGATAGTCTAACATGTTTTTTATAAAAATTTCATTTCATGGGTTATGATATTTTCATTTATCATCGTGTGTCAAATGTATGTATGATTTCATTATTGGAGGGGTGAGACCATTATCTCTCTTCAATGCCATGGGTAGCGATTTATATCTCATGAGATTGAAAGGGATGGAATGGGGGTTTCCTAGGTTTATTAATACATGACTGGAATGAGGGTTTACTCACTTACATACTAAAGGGATCGAATGAGGGTTTACCCAATTTACTAGTAAAGGTCTAGAATGATGGTTTAGTCTATTTATTAATATAGGGCTAGAATATGAGTTCACTAAGTTTAGTGAAGGAATTTTTCCCCAATGATAGTTTCGTAATTGATTCTTTGGATACTTTCGAAAACATTATATGATTATATGTTTCCAAAAATTCATTTCTTTGTTTTATGTTATTCTTTCATAGATTATTTCCATTACTACCTTTTCATTCATTCCATATGTACTGAAATTATTTATTCAATTGTAACAACCCTTATCTCTATTACACACTTAAACATGATTTATTACATAAGAATTCACTTATTAAAACTGTATGGATCGTGAGTTCTAGTGTCTTGGGAAACTAGGGACATTACATGACAACTACAGACATAAAAATACAATATATTTATTGATAACTTCTTTTATATGATAACAACATTCCCTCATACATAGCATTGCATGGGATAACCTGAGAGCGTGCATAAGAAATGTGTGACCTTTGAATCCCAATAAGGTAGTAAACCAGGAATAACCAGAAAAATTCAATAGATGTTAGTCAATTGGAATTTTAATGGATAATAAGTGAAATATAAACCTAAAGTCAGGATGTAGCATGATTATCAACCCATGGAAATGTCTCATAAACATTTAACATGATATTTTCATGAGCCAAGGCTCATAAAACATGGATTATGAGTAAAACATCATTTCACTTGAATTGGAAGGAGTAAAAACTCATTCCACTTCATTTATCATGATTGTAAAACTCACCCAATGCATTCGAGCTCTATCAAGGCACACCCTTTTTAATCATTTCATTCTATTCATAAGTGTGCCACATGGATCATACAACATGTAATCATTCTACATCATCATTTATTCCACGATTAAAGAATGTTTAATACATAAATGAAACTATATAATAAAAATGTAAATTTTCATAATGGTGAATACTCTTGATAGAGAAATGGTCATGGTATTCAATACGCATTGACTTTGGCTTGGAAAATCGTGGTTCAATTTCAACAGCATAATGACATGACACAATAATTCATGGAAATGGTTGATGAGTGATAAATGGGTATATCATCATATTTAAATGAAATATATAGTAATGTAGGTCATATATATACATGTTCCAACATATGAAATGGAATTTAGATTCATAATATAAAATAATTACTTGAATGTAAATTAGAAGATAAAAATTATTTACAGAATTCCGGCCTGGTAATAGGTGTACATGAGGGGAATTAATGAGAGATAAAGAGGTATCTCATCATTAAAACATAACTATTAAAGTATGGTGGAGGTTCTAAATCATACCCCATCATTTTTAATTGACAAAAATGATATAATAACATAAAGATATTTTGAAAAAAAATGAGAATAGAAGAAATCCATTGAAAGTGTGATCCCAATGGCTAGGTAGAGGATTGAGAGACACTTCATGGGATCAGGTGGCATATTGGGATAATTATTGAGAGAGGAGGGAAGAGTAGGTACGTTCTAAAAGGATTTTTAGTGAACAGAAGTGGGATCTAGGGTTGGTTTATGTAGGAAAGGAGAGTGGAATTGTTTAATATTTTAAACACATAAGTTTTGGAATCTATATAATAAACAAATTAAAACCATAAACCAGCCCCTATTTTTTACCCATTTTTATCCAAATAGGAGTGAATAAATTTTTTATATAAGGCCAATTTATAATCATCTTAGTATATTAGGATTTATAATATAAAGGTGAGTCATACTCTAAAAGAAATCATTTTATAATGTTAAAATGTTATATATGTCTTGGAGGGTAAACTAAGGCTATGTAAATTAATTCAAACAAAAATAATATCTCATATTTATAAAAGAAACATTTATTTTGGCATAAAAACACTTTTATAGTATTTTAATACAACACTATTGGGTCATTTTGATGTTATAAAACACCTTATATATTTAAACAGTATTTCATTTTTTACCCAAAATTTAGATGTATAAGAAAATTATGAACAATTCACCACTGGATAATATCAACATCCTAATTCAAAAAATAATATTCATTTTATCAAAATACTTTTCTAAATATGTTCATTTTTACATTTAAAATAAATATTGATATTTGTTGAAAATTCCTGTGTTTTGAAAAAAATTGTTTTCAAACCCTAATAGAAATTACAATTGTATTCATTAAACAAATACTATCATTTGTATTTAATAAAAATTAATTTAGGAATAATATTTTATTAAAATCTTATTTAATTCAAAAACCCATTAATTCAACAAAATAGATATCATGATTGAATATTAACTTAAAATACTATCTTTTCTTTAAAAATGTTTAATAAATAAATTTATATTCATTATACAAAAAATTAACCATGCAATCATGGTCTTGGTCCTTGTTACATATCCCCTTGTAAAACCTACATATGACCAGAGGGTAAGGTGCGTGATGTTGACTAACTCTTGTGGTGGCATGGATAACATCACTCAGGTGATAATCACTATCAACTTCCAATTCCCCCATAGGCACTTTTGTTCATGCTTAACATGTTGAGTCTCTTCTTGGTCTTGGTCAAGAGAGAAACCCAGTGACAACACCTCATTCCAAACTCAGAAAAACTGGCTTCAAATAGACTAATTCTTTTGGATGAGTACATTTCTTCCTTTGTCTAATTAAATTGTATTTTTTAAATCTCTACACTTATACCAATCTTGTTATCATTGTTAAACATATATATTATCAATGGTAACAAATAATAATATTATTTTAAAATAAAAAAGACATTAAACAAAGGGATTTCAGATTTTTTATATAACCATTTTATATAATAAGTCATTTAATTAGATCAATAGGAATTTTAAATAATGAATGATAGGGTTATTACAGTCTTCCCCCCTTAAAAAATGTTTCCCTCAAATTTTATTTTTCCAAACTAAAATAGATGAAGGCAACTCTATGTCATCACATTGTTTGATTCTAATGTGTCTTCTTCAAACTTTTTTTTTCACAACACCTTGACAAGGTGCATTGTCTTTTTTCGTAGATTATTTCCCCTATAATCTAAGATCATCAACGAATGTTATTCTCAAGAGAGGAAATTCCTGAATGGTACCACCACTGTGTTTAGTACATGCGATAGGTCAGGTATTAATTTCATCAAGAGTGATACATGGAATACATCATGTACTTGATACAGGTTCAGTGGGAGTTCTAGTCGATATTCCCCTGCACCAATGTGATCAAGGATATGAAAATGGACAATGTTCCTTGGACAATTATTTCACTTCATCCCAAATCTCATAACTCTCTTCCATAGTTATATGCGTAAGAATACCACGTATCCAATATTAATCTCTAGGTCTCGTCGACGATTATCATCATTGTTATTTTTTCGACTCTAAGTAGTTTCAATGTGATGTTGAATGGTCTAATCGTTCTCTACTATTTCTTCAACGATTTCTAGATCTATCGGTTTTCACTCCCCATTTTCATCCCATCATGTCAGTGTTCTGCAACTATTTCCATAATGTGCTTTATAAGGAATCATTTTCAAGCACGAGGGGAAACTATTATTGTAAGAGAACTCAACCAGAGTAAGATGTTGATCTAATCCTCCTATGAATTCCATTGGGCATGCTCTCAACATGTCCTCAAGTGCTTGGATTTTACACTTATATTGGACATCAGTTTGAGGATGATAAGTTGTACTAATGTTTAGCTCAGAATGTATACCATGTTGAAGACACTTCAAGAACATAAAGGTGAATCTTGAATCTCGATTAGATAAAATAGACAGTGGTACTCCAAGAAGCCTTACCACATGTCTGATGTATATCAGTTCTAGTTGATCTAATGATAAATCCTCCAGAATTAATATTGTGTGTATAGTATTTGTAAGAAGATCGACAATATCCCAAATAACATTGTTTTATTTGGTGATCTTCGGATGTCCAGTGACAAAGTCCATGGATATTTTCTCCCATTTTCATTCAGGTATGGGTAAAGGTTTCATCATCACCTTATAATTCTACCTATCAGCCCTTATATTCTGACATACCATGCACTTTGAGATATTTTAAGTGATATCCGTCTTAATGTTATCCAAAAATAATGATCTCAGAGATCTGGATACATATATTTTTTTCATGGGTGAATGGAGAAATTCAATCTATGTGCATCAACCAAAAGTTCATTCTTCAACTCCAAATTTTATGGAACACATAGTCTTGTCCCAAATCTCAGAATTCCTTATTCATTAACATTGAACTCTGAGTATTTCCCTTTTCTAAAAGATTTCAATTTCTTCTGAATTCCCATATCATTCTTTTGATCATCCTTTGACCTTTACAAAAGAGATGGTTGTGCAATTATTTTTGAATGGATTGATGATACTACCATATTTTTGATTCCCAGGTACATCTTCATCAAATCGAAGAAGATTAGATCCAATTAAATTCTCATCAATGATATAATTGAAGGTTCCTTTCTACATGGATAATCCACCACCTCTTTTACATTCCCAGGGTGGTAATGGATTGAGGAGTCATAGTTTTTTATCACCTCTAACCATATTTGATGTCACATGTTCAACTCTTTCTGTTAGAATATATACTTGAGGCATTTGTGATCTGAATATATTTCACACTTCTCCCTATAGTTGTAATGCTGTCAAATTTTAAAAGTGATGATTACTGCAGCCTTTTCCATTTCATGGGTTGGATAGTTTTTCTCTGGTACATTCAATTACCTTGAATCATAGGCAATTAATTATTCATTTTTCATCAACACGCATCTCGTGCCCTTTATCGAAGAATCACTGAATATGAAAAAAAGTTCTCCACTTGTTTCTAGTGTGAGAACGAGCACATTGATAAGCCTCTTTTTTAACTCCTTTATGATCTATTCGCAATCATCAATCCAAGAAAACATGATTCCCATCTAATTTATCTTGGTATGAGGTTTTTAAATTCCTGATAAATTTCTCAAAAATCAGTGATAATATGCAGCTAACCCTATGAAGCTATGGATATCCATCACCGATGTTGGCCACAACCATCGCTTGATTGAAACTCTCTTGAAAGAATCCATAGTTTTGCCATTACTTGTGATGATATGACCCAATAATGAGACTTCCATCAACCAAAACTCAGACTTTTTGTACATTTCATAGGGCTTCTTCTTTCACAAGGTCTCTAGTACAGTTCATAGATGATCCTCATGCACCTCCATAGTTTTGGAATATATTAGAATATAGTCTATTAAAAGTACCAAAAATTTGTCGAGGTAGTCTCTAATTACTCTATTCATCATGTCTATAAGGATTGTTGGAGAATTAGTGAGTCCTAAAGGCATTTCTAAGAATTAATAATGCTCATACCTTGTGCGAAAACCTATCTAGGGGATATCCTCCTTATTCACCCTTACTTGGTAATATCCCAACCAAAAATCCACATTGGAGAAATATTTTGGTCCACATAGCTAATAAAACATGTCATCAATTCGGGGAGGAGGATACTTTTACTTTATCTGGATTTTTTGGAGCTCATGATAGTCAATACAAAGGCACATTGACACATCCTTCTATATGACAATGTTTACTGGTGCACCCCATGATGATGCACTTGGGCATATAAACCTTTTATCTAGATTATCCTATTGTTACTTCTTTATCTCTTCATGCTCCATAATATCCATTATATACACATTCTTGGATATTAGAAAAACCCCATGTATAAGATCAATTGAGAATTAAACATCTCTTATAGAAGGAAGAATGGGTAATTCTTTGGGAAACACATCCGAAAATTCCCTCACAATAGGATTGTTTTCAAAGATGGTTTCTTCCTTAGAATAAATCATATGAGAAAGATACCCATGCACATATGGTAGTAATATCCACTCTTTAAATGATGGTTCTATTTAGGATTCATCATTCTTCTTGTACTTGTACATAATCGGGGGTCGATTCTACATATAGAGAGCGATTTCCAACTCACAGAAATTTATGATGGCTCTAAATAGGGAAATCCAATCCTTTATAATAATTGCATCAAATTCTACTAGAGGGAATATGACAAGGTTCACCAGGATGTTCAATCCACAAATTATGACATGTGAGGAGTTATATTAATGGAACACAATGAGTTCCCCATTTTCCGTTATCACTAACATCCTTAATTACATGAATTTTAGTGCTATTGGGATTCTTCTAGTAATATTTTGGGATATAAAAGAATTACAGGAACCAGAATCAAAGAGTACATTTTCTATTTTTGAATGATGAACTGGCGTACCTATCAGCACATTGTTGTAAGGATTCTCTTCTCTAGTAGTGATGAAAAAATCTCACCCTTGCTGCCTTGGAGGTTGTTTGTTGCTTCAAAACCCCCTTGGATAAGAGAACTAGTTTGCAATGTGCCCTAGTTCATTACAGCTTAACAATGAACAATGCGTTGGGGGTAAAAAAGATCATTCCTATCCTCTATCGTAGTAGTGAGTTTTTCTTGTCGACAGTTAATGGATTGTTTCCCTTCACTTCTACACAAAAAAAAATTCTTCGTCCCCTTCAGGTAATTACTGTGGTGCTTCATTCTGCTCCATTGGTAAGTGGGGTACTGGGAGATCATAACACCATTGGCTTTATCCATTAGACTTCCAGAATTAATGTCCACCTTACGCTTCTTATCCTCATGATACCCCTAAGATTCAATGATCTATATTTCACCTTTGAGGGAATATCAATCAATTTTCTCATAGCTATTAAACTCATGGATCACCAGGTCTTTTTGTCGGGCGGGTTTTATCCCACCAAATAAGCGGTCAGCCTCACATTTGGGGCTAACAACAATTCTTGAGGCATATCTTGAAATCTGTGTAATGGTTTCCTCGTACACTCTGATAGATTCAATGTCTTTATTCTCGAGATCAAGGATGTCCCTTTCCTTTATTGTTGGGAGGTGTGCAGAAAATATTTATCGATTTTTTTTTCTGAAAATATTTCTCTCACAACACCTTGATATCTTCCTCAGGCTTCGTATTTTTTATCAATGCCCACCATTGATCATCTTCACCCTTCACATGAGATGCGGCCAGAAGAACCTTCTCTTGTTCGGAACATTGATGTATAGAGAAGATGTTATCAATTGAGTTGATCCATTGTTCGATGATTGAGGGATTAGATGATTTATTTAACGTAAGAGGTATTTCTCTCATGAATCTCTCTGTTGTGCTTTGTTATTTCATAGGGGGTGTTTTACATTCCTCATAACCCATGTTTCAATTCAGAACATTTGTTAACTAAGAGTTTATCATGAAAGAGTTTATGATTCCTGCCCCCATCGGATGGGGCATCTCATTAGAATGGTCTTCACATTGGTCTTCGCATCAGTTGTTTTCTTGATTCCTCATATTACCGACCATCGACTGGAATAGAAGGAATGCTCTGGGTGAAACATAAAGGGTAATCTGAATACAAAAAGGGACAGCTTATAAATTACATTAATTTCCTTAACTAATTTATAAGTAGGCTGCAATCTATGTTTTCCAGGATCTAATTCCCAAAATTTATTCTTAGGGGAATTTATTTATTACCTTAATAATGGTTCATATTATGATTATGAATTTAGCAAAGAAGTATCCACTAGTGTGTCATAACAAAGAGTGCTGCAAGGGCTATTTTCGTGCACCAGTTCTCATTCGAGTATAGCTGAAAGAGGTGTTGTCTTCTTTTACCCTTAGATATATCTATTTTAGATATACTTATACTTGTTCTTATCCACACAGGGATATATTTCATTGATAAACCACTTACTATTTACTCCCAAAAATTTAGGGATGTTTTTATTATACTTAGTTTAATCGCTATGTTTTTGACTAGGTGTTTATAATCCTAATCCCAAAAATAATTAAACATATCCTCTAATGCCAACTAAAACTACCCTGCTCTTTATTACACAATAATACATGATTTATTACCCAATAAAACATGATTTATTAACCAATAAAACATGATTGATTATATAAAAATGAACAAAATAAAACTCTGAGGATCGAGAGGTCTAGTGTCTTGGGAAATTAGATAAATTACCTGACTACTTAACACATAAATATACTAAATCTTTATTGAAAACATCCTTTACATGACCACAACATTATTTCTTAAATAGCATTATATTGGATAAGCAGTGGATATCCATAAGAAAATGGTGAGCTATAAATCATAGTAAGGGAGTATAAAAAGAATAAAATAAATAATACAATACATGTTAGGAAATAGTCATATCAATGGAGTATAAGAGAATCATGCTCATAAAGCCCCGATATTGCTTGATTATCATAACTTGGAAATGTGGCAACAACATTTAACATGATATTAGCATGATACAAGTCTATTTGCGCATGGAGCATGAGTAAACCCTAATTCAAAATGAAATATCAGGAGTAAACCCTTAATTAACAAAAAGTGTCATTATATTAGTCATTAACAAATTCATTAGATCATGATTAGGAAGATTCCTTTTTAATCATTTCATTTCTTTCGAAAGTGTGCCACATGGATCATACAACATGGAATCATTAAAAACTATAATTTATTCCATGATATTGGAATGTGGAATGCATACATGAAAATGTATAATAAATATGTAAATTTTCATAAAGGTGAATAACCATGATAGTGAAATGGGATAGGTATTGACTCCACAATGGTTTTGGCTTGAAAAATCATTGTGCAATTTCCGCAGTATAACAACATGACAAAATAATTCCTAAAAATTGTTTATGATATAAAAGGGGGTATCTAATAATATTTAAATGAAATGAACATTATTGTAGGTCATATATATACCAAACCCAAAATATGTAATGTAATTTATATGTATAATAAAAAATAATTTCTGGAATGTAAATGAAAAGAGGAAAATCCCTTACCGAATCTCAGCATGGTAAAGGGTGTACATGGGAGTAATTATTGAAATAGACATAAGTATCTTATCATCCAGAAATAAGGAGGGAATTATTTGGGATGCGTTAAATAATACACCAAAATTTTTAATTGAAAATAAAATGTTATAATAACATATTGAAATTTGGACAAAAATGATAAAGGAAGAAATACCTTACCTTGAAGTGTGATCCCTAAGGCCTGAGACAGGCTTGAGAGAGGTTTCATGGGAGATTATGGAACCTTCGGATGATTGTAGAGAGTGCATGATATAGTATAAACGTTCACCATGTTTTTTGAATGATGATAAGTGGGATCTTCAGGGGATTTATATAGGAAAATTGATGGGAATTAATTGATATTTCAAAAACATAGGTTTTGGAATATATATAAATATGTATTTAAAACTAAAAACCAACCCATGATTTTTTCCCATGGTTTTTGAGAAATGGTACTGGAGAAAATTATTTTATAAGGGAAATGGACAATATTTTTAAAATATTAGGCTTTCTTAGGATGAGGTGAGTCACACTCTAATGGAAATCATTTTAAAATAATAAAATTGTTTATATGTCTTGGAGGGTCCACTAAGGCATTGAAAGATAAATAGAAAATAATCTAAAATCACATTATTTTAAACTTAAAACAAATATTGGCTAAAAATAAATTTTATATTAATTTATTACTTCACTGTTGGGTAATTATGATGTTATAAAACTCATTATACATTTAAAAGATATTTAATTTTTACCAAAAAATTAGATTGTCTCATAAAATTATAAGAAATTCACCTTTGGATAATTTTAACGTCCTGATTCCAAAAATAATATTAATTTTATCTATATAATTATATAAATATGTTCAATTTCATATTTATATTAAAAACAATCATTTATTGAAAATTTACTAGATTCGATAAAAAGAGTTTTCAATCTATAATAAAAAATAAAATTATATTCATAAATATTATATGATCATTTATATTTAATAAAATGTAATTTATTAATAATATTATATTAAATTATTACTTAATTAAAAACTCAATTACATCATAAAAATATATTTCTTAATTGAATATTAAATAAAAATAGTATTTGTTCCTTTAAAATTAATTACAAAATACATGTATATTCTTTATTCAAAAAATAAATCACACAATAATGGGGATACAGTATTGTTACATATCCCCTTTTCAAACTCTCATAAGACATAAGTGTAATGTGTGCAATGGTGAATGACTATTGGGGTTGCTCGTATAACATCTCTTGGGTGGTAATCTCGGTCAACTTCTACTTCTCCCATTGGCTGTTTCGTTCAGGCTTAATGTGTTGATGCTTAGCATGGGAATAGTCAAGAGCGAATCCTAGGGGTTCCACCTCATTTTAGAGCTCAAATAAATGGGCTTCATATGGATCAATTTGATGAGGCAATCACTTCCTTTTTTTGTGTAAATAAGATTTTTCAAAGCCCTATATTTATAATAATCTTGGTATCACTTTTCAATAGCTATATTAGAAATGGTAACAATTCTTAACGATATTTTCAAATACAAAAACATAAAACCATGTAATTTCAAATGTTTTATATTACCATTTTACATAATATGATAGTTAATTAGATCAAAAATAAATTTCATTAATAACTGTCTGGGTCATTACATCTATGATTCTTCTATATGATCATTGATATGAAGGGTATTATATCCAATTTTGATGATAACGTTCTCATAACCTTATGTTCATGTTTATAATTACATGTATCCCTTGTTTACCCTTACTGAGCATTTGAGCTCACCAATTTTTATATTTCCTTCCCCAGGTTATGAATATATGTATAATGTATAATGTGTCAAAGAAGGGTTCTAGTAGAGATGAACCTAGTGGGCCGTATTATAGCTCACTTATGTACCAGGGTTTATGTTTCCATGTTTTTCAATGGCACAATATCAACTACAGTATTTTGGAATCTTTTTGTATAATGTTTATTTATTCTACAAAAGTTACATAATATTTATATTTTTAAAGTGAGGGTCGGTTCACAACTATCCTTATGCACATATACATCAAAAATATTTTTTTGGATAAAATAATTTCTTTAGAGGTCTATATGAATCCAAATAAAAAAGAATATTTTTATACATGAGAAAACATATCCAATAGTACTTGAGTACTTTTGGGATGATATGACTCCAGAAATAGAGTAAAAAATGTAAAATAGAAAAAAAAATATTGGCATAATATTTCGTTAATAATATTGTACTGGCCAGAGGGTTAATAGAAGACGGTCTAGAGGGGGATGAATAGACCATGTTCAAAAATTAAACTAATAGATAAATTGTCATGGATAGTTTACATATTAATTTTGTAGTGGAAAATAAATGATTGAGCGCATTGAATTTTTATTATATCTTAGACTAAAGTGGATGTAATCTATTGTTATAAATATCTAAAAAATGTGAGATATTTCGTGGCCTATAATTATTTAATAAGGGGAACAATAATATCATTAGAAAGATATATTTTATTAATGTGGAGGGATAACCAAACATGCACACTGGCTTTGGTATGGGGTGTCAAAACCCAATTACAACATTAAATTTAAACTATGACATTCACAACCTATACTACCATAACATAAAAATATGGGATTTAAAACAAAAAATTTTAAGGAATGATTTATAAAAGAAACATTATTCTCAAATGGTGGGAGCTTAAGAGTGAGAGAAATGAAGATGGGTCAGGGACACAAGAAACAAGGATTATATAGATAGAATATGAATAGTAGAAACACTTGAATTGGTTATTGATTAAGGAATTTAATCATATCATCAAGGTAATTATTTCTAAAGAATATATTGTTCAAAAATTTAGATATCATCTAGATATTTATGAAATGATCATGCAAGACGTTACAATGTTTTTAAAAAACAACAAAAAAATTCATTTTTTCTTGAGGGAGTGGTAGTCATTAAATTTTTTAATCGATGATATTCTATTTTGTTTTAATTATACTCGACAACATTTTAAATAGAGAGTTGGGAAGATTAATAAACACATTCCATGGGTAAAACAGTCCAAAATAGTAATAAAAAATCCAAAAAATTTCACAATAAATATTGTGGAAAGATAAATTATTTTCTTGGATAGACAATCAGATAGTTATTCAAAAATATTCAGATAAATTCAAACTAATATCATAATAATATAATTAATCAATATTTAAAATTATCTATTACAAAATATTGAATAACTAAATGATAGTGTATATAAATTAAAAAAATAATATTACAATTATATTAAAAAAAATTCAAATATTTTAAATTCATGAAACAACACAAAATATATTTTATAATATATTTTTAAAACTATTATTAAAATTTATTAAATATAAATTATAATTTATAAATAAATTGTCTTATAAAATATTCCTGAAAAATAAATTTTAAGTATTCATATATTATTCGCTTGTACTTGGATGATATTAATGAAGAAATTTAATTTTAAATAAAGAAATTTAAAGTAGAAAAAAATAATTTTAATGGAATCCATATAATAAAACCCTATTATTTTAAAAAAGGTAATAAAAGAAACTATCAAAAACATGAATTAAATATAAAAGTGTATATATATGTTAAACATATAATCATATAAAATATTGAAATTATAAAAATTAATTATTTTTTAGACCTGATTGTAGAATTAGACAACAAGGATATTAGAGAGGTGTAATGAAGAAACATTTACATTCATAACTCAAAGTCATAAAATAATCTTGCTGGGTTCAAAAATCATGATACATAGAAGAAACACATCTCAGATGAACACATCATGTGAATAGTGGGTGAGTGATGATTAATTAATGGATGAAGGTGAATAATTCATGAGATCCTCTCATAATATGAACATAGTCAATATATGTATATTACATCATAATTTAAGCTATTATGTGATAATTTTTTATAATAGTGTGTATAATATATGGGATAATATATGTCTAATTAAATCATCTCCACTCAAAATGTGTTATGGTATGCACATGCGAAATTGAAATATTCATGCATGATATTTATTATAGAATAATATAATATTTAATTGATTCATGGAATATGTGATTAGCATGGCCTTGAAATATTCAGGTAAGAAGAACTGATTTCAAACTACATATTAATTGTACATAGTTCCAACTAATATATGAATATTCATATGAATATTATGATGTAAGAGTTCATTTAAAACTCCCTCACAATAAATCTTTTCTCACACAGAAGGATGAAAAATTGAATCAAGGAAACAGGACTTTATGAAGTAACCATTGATCAAGGATCATATATAGGCACGAAAAAACATATAATCACATAGGTAGCGAGACAAGTAGGCTGGTTGAGCCTGTATGATTGAAAATAATGAATGAAATAAAGGACTACAAAAAATATATATTTTAATATACAAATAAATATAACATAAGTAAGAATACATATATGTGGAATATAATTAATGGATTGAACATTATTAAAACATTGAAACACTGTCGATTACATTTAATTTAATCAATTATAAAATTAATACATAATAAATTAATGTGGTATAAATAATTATTGAAAAATTTTCATCTATATTAGATAAGTATACATTATGGAATTATAATAATAAATTTCAAATAATAAAATTTAAAATTTTACATTACATCAGTAAAAAATAATTATATTTGTAAATTTTCAAAACAGACACAAAAACCAGGCAGACAAACCTATAATAATAACAGTATCCCATAATAATATCATTCTTTTTGAATATTTAAAAAACATCTATTTTTTCATAAAATTTTCATACATCATGATTATTTTTAAAATAAAATAAAAAGAAATATTTTTTTTAAATTGAAAAATTCTATTAAAAGTTACCCTTCGAATTAAATAATATAAAATTATAAAACCTGCATTCCCATATCCTATGCTGAAATCAATACTTTACATTTTCATCTATAATACTAATACTTGAGATAAAAAAATTCCTTCTAAACTATGTATAATTAAACCTTAAATTTTATCCCTTATAACCATGCAAACTTTATAAGTTTATATTATTATTGAATTTTGTAAAACTCCATTGAAAATTATTATCATTACTTTTAATGAGTAGATCTCCCATTTGACCTATATTTTATTTTTTTACGTTAGGTCATCAATATCATCCTTTTAAAAATATATATAGCCTTAACTTATTCACCCTCATTCATTATAACCTATGTAAAAGGAAACATTGGAAGGGTGAGGTCAAATATTGCTTAAGGGTAATTATAATCATTAATAATTGGACGTCCAAAATGAGAATATGAAGAGCATAAGGTTATGATGAACTAATAAATGTTTTGGATTATAAGATAATAATCTTAAAATACCTAAATACTCGAATCATTAAATTTGAAAATAATAAAACGGACAGAGTCATTAGAATCAATAACTGCATTCACAAGATATCAATCTTCATAATGAGACGAAATTATAAACCCATAGCAATTATAATGAAAGCATTTATTTGACTTGGCACATCATTTTCGATAAAATATTACAATAACTTCTACAAATGGATTAAAAAAATATTGAACTTCTATAACCAATGAATTTTATGGATATCATTGACCCACACATCCTTTGTTTATCAAGGAGACATCTTTCATTGGTTTATAATGTTACCACCATCAATTGTCATTTTACCATTATAATATCATACCACTTAAAATCATAAATTTCAATATAAACTCTATAGAAAAATAGTTATCCTTTTTATACATAATTAAAATATGGAAATTAAATGTTTTCTATAAAAATGTCATTGAATCATTAATAACCCATGGTAAATAAATGTTATATATAACAATCACGTTGTAATAAGGTCAACCCATGATAAAGATATAGGTTCAAAAATAGTCACTTTGAAACAATATTAATTAGTTGAGAATTAAATTTGGATATTATCAATAAAGAATATACTATATAGAGGATATTTGACAGTAATAGTTGTTGTCCTTTATAAGAGTAAATACCATTTAACAACTACTTTTAATAACCATATGTAAAATAAAACTTTTATTCTGAAAAACACATAAAAACATTGTTGAAAATACATATTTTTAAAATTATACATGGAAATTTATAGAGGATATTTTGTAAAATTAAAAAAAATTTACTACAAAAACAATTATCCTGAATTCCTTTTAAAATGAACTTAAATAAAAATTTGAAAATAATTTTATTTAAAACACTTTTTTGAAGGGAACACATTTCTGAAAGAAGAGAGAAATGAAGATATATTATCTTAGAAAATCCTTTGAAAACATATTATGTTAAAAAGACTATATAATGGGTAAAATTACTTGAAACTATTATGAATGACTAGAGTATAATAGATATTCGGATAATTATAATATTTAGAGATTAGAAACCTGATTATACACAATCCTGAAAAACAATGCGATTGTAATAAATGATAATTAAAAATTTAGTATTATTGAATCATAAAACCCTTAATAGAATAAAATTAAATTAAACTGATAATATTATTAAAATAATTATATTAATTTTATAATAGTCCCAAGGGTAATTTTATGGTCTGCATTAAATAATATTGTTTCTTAAGATAACGTAAGTCTCATAAATGAAAGTAATGACAAAATCGACAACCGTTTTGGTTTCATTGAAATTATAATCACCAAGAAAGAGGGATCCAAAAATATATTTGTAAATCATATGAAATATTTTTATATAAATAATTAATTACATTCATGGAAATTAAATAAACCCACTAACAAAAATAAGGGGTTATTATTTCATTTATCTAATAGAAATAAAATTGAGTTGAAAAAACCCATTCACTGAGTCTGATTCATCATGAATGTCCTTTATCTTCCATATTAATAAAAATAT
This sequence comes from Viscum album, assembly GCA_963277665.1. Classification (NCBI taxonomy): domain Eukaryota; kingdom Viridiplantae; phylum Streptophyta; class Magnoliopsida; order Santalales; family Viscaceae; genus Viscum; species Viscum album. Next base: position 1,222,257,085 of record OY728127.1, on the reverse strand, counting down.
ATTTAATATTTAAATATTAAAAAAACATTTCCATGTTAATTTGTAATTTTACTTCACTTATAAACATATATATATAATTACATAACCAATTATGTTTATGCTGGGGTTTTTGACCATATCAGTCTCATGTTTCAAAATAACCTTTTTAGCCTGACAAAGGCCAATGAGGTAATTATTTAGAAATCTACATAATAATCCTTATATAATAATAATAATATTTAAAAATAAATTATAATCTTAAAATAAAACAATATTTATGGTTATGAAAAATTATTCAAAGTAACGATTATGGAGAACGTAGGTCATATGTACAGATGAGTAACATGCCTATTTTTAATGTTAATAATAAAAAGATGGTAAGTAAAATTTATCATTTAAGATTGATAATTATATAATAAATAAAAAATTATAAAATTATTTATACGTTTATTTGTTAGTATTATTATTTTTATATTAAAAATAATAATTATATCACTCTAATGAGTTGATAATCCACACATCCCCGAATGATGTTGTATATTTTTTAGGGTGTTTAATTGTATGATGAAATTAGATATTAAATTCTATGTAATATAATTATGTCATTAAAAAAGTAATTGTTTCATTAGATCATATATTATCATTAGATCTTGCCTTATTACATTCCATGTAACTCGTTCGTGAAAAACACTTTACAAAATACAGTAAGGCTATAGTCCACCATACACATGAGTGATGTTATTATATCCCATACAGAATGGAATATAAAATGGATTTGTAATATAAAATTACTTCATATATATGATTAAATTATTAATATCATAAATATAATATATAAATATTATTTCAATAATCATTCACAACCATGAGGGGTTATAATGGGAAAATGAAAGACATCATTTTGTGAGGCAGTAGTCCGCAATACACTTGACTATTGATTTCATAACCAATTTGATAGAATTTTTTTTGGGTTTTGGTATTTTCCATAAAATAAGTAAATATTGATATATTTATGATATTTATTTTATTTTATAATCACACTTTAAGAGGAAATGAATGAGGTGGAGAAGGAAGTAAAATGATATGGTGCATTATTGAATGTTACCTCTTCTTTGAGTTACTCCTTTGGGAATACACCAAAGGACACCCCTCGATTGTCTTTTGACTAATGTGATAGTTTTATTATAAGAGTAGTGATGTTGGTATTTCATTTATGCTTTTATTGGATGAGAAAAAAATGAATTATCGGTTTCATTATCTATGAAGGGTGAGTGCCTTTTTATAATTAATGAGCAGTGGCATTATTTTAAATACTCAAATTTAATTACAATTGTGAGGTCTACCTTAAATAATGTTAATGAAAAATAGAATAATAAAAGATGGGATTCATTTTTTGGTCAATAAAAATATCCAATATAGAAAATAAATTCAATTTTTAAGCATGATGATATATAACTAAAATGTTTCGTAATATTTTTTATTTTGGTTTTTTACATAAGAAAACAATTTTGACTTAGGTTTTCTTTGATTCAGAATAAATTAAATTGATTATTATTTAAAACATTCGACCCACTTATTTTAAAAATTATATCCATTTTATGAAATAAAAATACCATGTCTTTAGGAAACTAAATTTAATATAAGGGAATATTATTCACAAAATCACTATATTAACCACAACCTTTCAAACAATATTTTTACTATTAATGGTTAAGTAGTTTAATTATAAAATACCAGTTTTTCCATGAATGGAAGATTTTATTTTATTTTATTAATGTTTATGAAACAATTTATAGAATATATGAACTTTAATAATTTTAAATCCATTAATAAAATATCTTTTATAATAACATGAAAGTAATGTAACTTTTGATATTATATATTTAATTTGAAAATAAAAAATATAAATGTAATAATGTAATCAAAATATTTTAAATTAAAATAAATGTATCATGATATATTTATTTAATAATACAGTGTAGGAAAAACCTATTTACCTCGTATTAATTTTTTTTAGAATCATTTATGTTATTTAATTTTTATTTATATAATACATGTGTTGGAATTTCATAAAATTTTCATTGTAATTATATCATCCATAACAATTACAGATAACTTATTATTATAAAAAATTAATTTATATTTCTAAATAATATTTATAACTGAACCTATGTAGTAATTTCCCCTCTCCATATATTTATATATTTTAAAAGGAGTAATGGCATTTTTTTCTTTTTCCATTATTAGCATATTATATAGTTCAAATTCATGGAATAGTTCCCAAAACTCATAATTTTATATTCAAAGGTCATATGGGTTCATAGGTGTCCATTAAATAGGTTATGGTCATGTTTTGTGTCGTTTCCACACCTTATATTCTATGTTTAGCCACTATGTAATTCTGTTGTTAATATTGTGCCCATAATTAATTTTAAATGTTTTCAAGAATCATCGTGGTCAAAAATTTATATTGAATTTTTAGACAATATATATTATTCCTATTCCAAATCTGGAATCTATTTTTTCAAATGAATATTTCATAATTGGATGAAAATAATTTATATTAATCTCTTAGATGAGACAATAAATCAAGGTTTTAAATTGAAAATTTTCAAATGATTACTATATTTTATATGCAAATTTAGAAAAAAAATATATTCCAATGACCAAAATTGGATTAATATATATACAATTGAAATAATTATTTATTATATTCAATTGAAAATATAACATAACATTATAAATTATTTAGAGGAAAACTTAGTTTTCAATTAAAATTTAGTAGGTTTCACAATTTATCAAATAATGAAACTACTCATAAAATACCAAATATTTTTCCTAAGATAATTTTATCACTTATATAAAAAATACTTTTCATATTATATTAATTAAAATTTAATAAATTGTAAATTTTAGTTTAAAAATAATTAATCTCTTAAACCTAAACAAAACTGCATTTTTAAAAAATACTACATTTTATTATAAAAATTTTATTTTTTCACATTTAATTACTATAAATATTATTGGTTGAATTTTAGAAAATATAAATAATGATATAAGAGATAAAGTTCAAAATTATTATTCACAAATAGTACTCCAAAAGACACAACCTTGTATTTTGCCAACCAAATCCGTGGCTCCAAAATTTATAAAATAAAAATACATGTACAAGGGGGGAGAAGAGGAAATGATCAACTGTGAAATTTTACACCACAACAAATGATTTGAAATAAATCCACATAAAAGAATACATTTATAATATCCAGGGTTTTCTCTAACCACAAGATTTCCCAAGAGTGCGGTGACACTCTATTCTTTAATACATCGAGATTATAGGTGGTGCCTCATCTGTCTAGCCCTCCACATCCTCCTCTATAACACCCCATGCTTTCACGGTACACTTCTCTTTGAATAATATAGTAGCGTGTATTGTACGCAACATTGAGTTCTATCACACACCACAACCAATCAAACAAGCCCTTATGAATAGTAATAACAAATTTTTAAAATTTTATACATTCTATCTTTCAAAATGGAATTCATTTTTGATTCAGAATATCGAAATTAGTTTAAGATGAATTTTTGGTATTTTTCTGAAAAATTCAATTTTGGATGAATAGATAAAAACACTAATTTATAATTTAAAACCAAATTATTATTTAAATTATTATTTATTTTATTTAAATTTATTTTATTTAAAAATAGACACATAATGCCGATATATGTTCAATTTAACTAATTTGAGTCAATTTATAAAAATTTTAGATATATAAAAATTTTATAGATCATTTCACCATCTTTTACCCACATTCAAAAATAATTTGAAAATTCAAATAAAACACAATTTTTCCGCTTATGTGAGTGAAATTTCAAAAATATGAGAGACACGGTTGATATCAGTATGTAAAATGTGGATAAATAAGTTGAATTTTTTTGGTGATTAGTAACTTTTTACTTTTATTTATCACGGTTAAAAGTAAATATTGTAATTAAGGGTAAAAATGATATTATTATTACCCTTACACATGTCCTAATTCTATTGGATAAGTATAGTTCATCCTTAAAAAACCTTAGAAATAAAATATGAACCTCTTTGGTCCACATGGATTAGATTAAGAAATTTATTATTATTTAATTCAAAGAAGAGTTAAAAGAGATAAAATTATTTTTTAATGACTAAACAATTTTTAATATGGGGTTATACATACGATAAATTAGATTTTAAATATTCATTATAAATATAAAATTATTTCCTACATAATGGTATTGTATTTATAATTTTTATAAATTAAATAATTTAATTTATTTATGACACAATGGTGATGCAACAATTACCTAATTAATGAAATATTAATATAATTGATATTATAAATATAAACATAAATGTAATATGAGACTTTTTATGAATTCAAAAAAATTTCTAGGTTAATATGACATATTAGGATTGGTTATATGAATCTTTTTCGATGTAATAATTAAATTATAAATTTATCAAAAACAAAATACACAATAGTGTCAAAATTGGCACAAAAGAGTTTTTAAAACAAATATTATATGATTAATTGATATTTTATTCTTAAAAATCTCAAGTTCTGCCAAAGAACATATATAATTATAGGTTTATCATTAATAGACCTCTTGGGAGTCTCTTGGAAGTATATAGTAAGTTTATTAACTATATAATATAAAAATATAATGAGACATGGTAAATGTCAAACTATTTAACTAAGAGTTAAATCAAAATGATAAAGTTAATATAGTTTCCCAAACCTGTATAAAACATTATTGTTGAGTGGTTTTCGACCTATCCCTACCTTAACCATTAAATAATCTACTTTTAAGTCGTTAGAAACTGAATATAAATTTTTTATAAAATAATATTTCTATCTTTTCATAAGGTGACCCTCACCTCTCTTATAAAAGGGAACTCCCCCTTATCACTAATTCACACATTAAAAGCCATTTGGCTCGGCCAAACTCTGCCCAAATATCCTCCCAACATCCTTCAATTCAATCTAGAGGCTATAGTTTGATCAGAAAGCCAACCTAAGTAGTCGTTTTGATCAAATCAAAAGGAAGAACCCGAAGAAGAGGTAAAGTTTACACCACCCTCTTTCTTGTTCAATTCTTTTTCCACTTCTTCATTATTTTTTATTTAAATTATAAAATAATAACTCTAGTATCATCTATATACTGTGATTTTATTATAAATATGGTACAACCATATTCAGTATTCTATCCATCCTTTGAATTATATGTCACCATACGTGCGTACGTACGGACTACCGTCTCCACATCATGGTTATTCAATACATTATTATTCGGATGGGTATAATAATGATGTGTAATGTATGTAAATAATAAATATAACATAATAATGATTCTTTATATTTTATATACCATCCAATTATATATTATTTTAATATCAAAAGATTTATATTGTCGCGTGTGCGTACGTACAGATTACCGTCCGCACAAACACGATGAGATTCATTCCGCATCGTATCCATTAAAGCCTAATTCTCATTTGGTGATTAAAAATAATTTTTAAGGACTTGATAAAATTCTAGATATGAATAAGATACAACCTATCCATAACAAACACGGCTTATGTAACAAAACATATAAAAGAAAACGAGTATGTTAACAACCAAAACGACGATAATACTAAGATATTATTAACAAGCAATGTTAAAAGATCATATATGATATCATATTAATGTATATGATTCTTGTATTATTTAATAATAATTTTTTCACAATTATACTAGATTTTAATCTACCCTCGACCAATTTAATAGTATAAGTTAAGGGTTTCTTTCACACTCTCTTCATTATCTGAGGTTGTTTGTAAGTAATTATCTATGGGGACCTCTTTATCATCGACATCCAGGTTTCTTAAAAATATATTTCAAAACATTTATACTATTTACTAGACAATGGGTTAAAGTCATTTATACCCTTATGTGTTTTTAAAGGATTTTTTCTGTCATTTTCCAAACAAGGTACTTTTTGACCTTTTCAACAAATTTAAGGTAACAAATGTTTTTTTAAATTATAAGGATGATGCCGTTATTTTCCGCCATTATAACATCATCAAAGCTTCCCTTAAAAGCTTATAAGAATATTTTTAAAATGAATTTCTTCTTTATAATTATGTAACTCATAAATAATTTCAAATAGAAAGTGATATTTCTTTAAAAAGGTTTTTGATTTCATGTATGTCAACATCCATTGATGGATTTTAAGTTTATTTGAAGGTGATTTATTATGATACAAAACTTCCATATTGTATTGAATGTTTTGTAATATGTTTGACTATGGATGTGCTATTTTTATACCATTCATGGTTTATGGTTATAGTATTTATATTTCATATGCTAGTTTTAATACGAATGTTTTTGATATTTTTAAGCCTTTTCATATGAGGAATGTATTGGACATAGTAAGTGATGGGTGGAGCCCGCTATAGCTCCTCGATACATCGGTAGGTCTCATAAGACAACTAGACATGGAATTGGCTGAGGCCCTTTCCCAATTTGATATATGGTTTTGTCCAAGGCCATAATCATTTTTAGGCGTCTTGGCCAAAGCCTTGACCAAATGTTTCCGAATGTCCGGCATTATACATTCCCTCAATATGGAAATAATATTGATGGTTCATGTAGTCATTTGACTAGTAGAATGCCTATGATTATGTTTTATTATGGCATTATTTACTCATCTCATATTCTTTCCATAAAAATATTCATGTTTATTATTGGTAAAGGTATGTGGTTTCAATTATTCACCATGCATAATATTTATGCCATTTTCCACTATATTACTTACCCTTACAGAGCATTTGAGCTCACCCCTTTCTTATGTTTCATTTTCCCAGGATATGAAGAAGTTAGATATGAGTGACCTATAGGTATAATCTAGGAGGCTCGGATGTTTCTAATGAAATATATTTGTTTTGTATTTCTCTTCAAGATGTAATGTTGAACTTATGTATGAATCATTTTTCCAATAATACTAAAATGATCAGTCATTCGAGACATGATTTCCTTATGATCATGCCAATGTTATTTAATAATTCACTGACTCTGCTTACCTGTGATTGGGGCGTTACAATTGGTATCAGAGAATGTTTAGTACAAAACTTTGAAGCTATATTTAGATAATCTCTGATTAGAGAACATAGACCTAAGATGGACTTTGAGGATTATTGTAGAAGAACATCGTAGAATTTTGTTATTGTAGAGATTTTTTTAGTTTTCCGAGAAATACATCCTTGTCAAGATATGAATAGGTAGTGGTGGCTCTGGCATAGATGTACCTAGAGGTAAAACCCGAAAACACCTCTTTGAGCTAGACTCGAATGGGAACTGGTGCATGACAATGAGCCTTGTTGCACTCTTGGGTATGACACTTCTGGTGGATATGCTTTGGATAATTCTCATTTTTTTACAAACCATTATGAAGGGTTTATGAGTAAATACACCCTCAAAGAAAACATTTTTAGTATTATGGATTATATCTATAAACTATTCAATTCATTTTATGTGTTTTACAAGTTTGGATTTAATTATTGTGATTCATAAACTAATATATTGTAGGCCATTGTTTAGAAATGGCACCAGGTGGATGAAATGGAAACCGTATTAATGCATGAACTCCATGTAGGTATTTCCCTCATGCTGAAGATAATTATAGTAGAGTGGGTGATGCAACTGGTGCTGATCAACTAATCACCATACTGGGATAACTCACTCAGGTTAAGAATAAAAACCTTACCCATATGGAGAACCCAGATCCGTAACATGGAGGATCAATTATAGATCACTTCATGAGGAAAACCCCACTAACATTAAATGGGAGTACAAATCCATTAGTGGTTATGAAATGGATAAATATCTTAGAGAATATATTCCACAATTTGGGGAGTAATGAAAGGGAAAAAGTTGTCATGGAAGTTTACCTCCTCACTAGAGATGCTGATCAAAGGTGGTCCTTGATTAAAAACAAAAAAGATGAAGAGGAAGTATCAAATATAAAATGTATGGAATTTAAAGAAATTTTCATAGAAAAATACTTTCCTCATGACCATCGAGCAGATATGGAAGGAAAATTTCTGAGTCTGAGGAAAAAGAAGGATGAAAATGATGCAAAGTATGAGGCTAACATTACAAGGTTAGCGAGGCATTCTACAGATTTTATACATAACTCGAGATGTAATTTTGATCATTTATTTTATTAGTTAGAACAATTTCTCCATGGTGAATTAGTATCACAATCTTTCTCATCATACGAAGATATTGATTTGTGTGTTATCAAGACTAAAAAGGAATTCTCTAAGTCTTTTGTCTTTAAATCAAAGAAAGAGAAGAAGTGATTTGCCGAACACTCTGGGAAATGAAATAAGGAAACATGGAAGAAGTGATGAATTGAATTTCCACCCTATGATAATTGCGGATGGAAACACACCGGTGCCTGTCTAAAATGAAAAGGAGTATGAAAAAAATGTAGACAGAAAGGCCATCTAGCACACGATTGCCAAAGAATGAAAGATGCTTCCAATGTTCAATGCTAAAATTGCAGGGAGATGGGACATTATGAAAATGAATTCCCTAATCATCATAGGAATTTACCTCAGAAATGGCCAAGGGATCAAGCCCAAGCTTATTCTATCACTACTATAGAGGTAGAAGCTCCGAAATACATGGTGGCATGTAATTCAATGTTTTCCTCAAGTTTAGAAAATGTCTTATTTGATTCTCGATCATCGCAATGTTTGATTTATTACTAGTTTGATAAGAAAATTATCTATTTCCAATTTTATTTAACAAGGGAGTTGTCAGTAAAAACTCTTAAGGGAAGTATCATGGCAATAATGTTTTGTGAATCGGTCCCCATTAGAGCACATAAATATTTTTATCTGCTGATCTAATCGTCACACGCATGATTTAATTTGATATAATCTTAGGTATGGATTGGATTTTGGGCCATGATGAAATGATTTATTGTTAGAAGTAGGAGGTTACGATTTTTGATGATGATGATATAGAACACCTTATCTTTAGAGCATAACCGTCTCCACCTGATTCTTATTTAGATCTACCCCTATATCTCAACTAAATTCAATTATTTTCAAGTAATAGAATGAAATAATTGTGGTTGAGGAAAGGAATGTTCAAATAGAGGACATACCTATTGTGAATGAATATGTTGATGTGTTTCCAGAAGATTTACTTGGACATCCTCCAGAATGAGAAATTGACTTTTCCATTGACTTAATTCCTTGTTCAAGGACCATATGGAAGACCCCTTATAGAATGACAACTGTGGAATTAGTTGAACTAAAGAAACAACTAGAGGAATTGAGTAATAAGGGATTTATTCTCCCTAGTGTTTCTCCATGGGGAACCCTTATCCATTTTGTTAAGAAGAAAGATGGATCTATGAGGTTATGTATCGACTACATGGAAATTAATGCTATAATAATAAAGAACAAGTACCCCCTACCTCACATTGATGATTTATTTGACCAACTACATGGAACTCAATACTTTTCAAAAATTGACCTGTGATCTGGATACCATAAGTTGTGTGTGAAGATTGAATACATTCCAAAGAAAGCATTTCGAACTAGGTACTGGCATTACGAGTTTACAGTAATGCCTTTTGGATTGACTAATGCACCCTCTATCATCATGTATCTAATGAACATAGTTTTCAGTGAATAACTCGATGATTTTTTAGTGGTATTTATTTATTACATCTTGGTATACTCGAAAAGCTATGAAGATCAAGAAAATCACTTACGCATTATCGTGAAGACTCTTAGAAGACATGAATTATATGGTATGTTTAGCAAGTGTGAATTTTGGGTTTAAGATTTTTCTTTTCATGGCCATATTTTCTCTAATGACTGAATATCCATTAATCCTTAAATGACCAATGAAATCCATGAATGGCCAGAAAGAACAAGAATAACCGAGGTACGCAGTTTTATTGGTTTAGCAGGTTATTATTGACGTTTCGTCAAGAATTTTCCCTAATTGGAAAACCCATTAACTAAGCTCACACGTAAAGGGGTTAAATTTTTTTGCAAAAAAGAGTGTGAGGAATGTTTTGAAGAACATAATAGATTATTAGTCAATTATCTTATATTGAATCTACCATAGGGGAATGACGAGATTGTTATTTATAGTGATGCTTCAAAGAAAGGACTTGGTTGTGTCTTTATACAGAATGTTATGGTTATGTCCTATACATCACGACAGATAAAAATTCATGAGCATAACTATCCTACTCATGATCTTGAGTTAGGAGCTATAATCATTGAATAGAATATTTGGAGACACTACCTCTATGGTGTAATATGTGGGATTTATACTGATCACAAGAGATTGAAGTATATTTTCTCAATGAAAGAACTCAACATGAAGAAAAAGGAGATGTCTTGAACTACTCAAGGATTATGATTTCACAACACACTACCACCCGGGGAAGGAAAATAATGTGGCAGATGCTTTGAGTAGAAAGGATCATGGAGTTTTGAACAAGATGAGAGTTGAAAGGGATCATATTTTCATGGATCTAGTGAAGATGGATATCGGAATCACCATGGAAGGTGAAACAACAATACTTTTTCAAATGGTTTCCAAATCATCTTTACATGAAAGGATAAAGAGTTATCAGACCGGGGATGAAGAGTATAAAAAGAAGATTAATGATATGAATGATGGTAGATTGAGTGACTTTGTGTATAAAGATGGAATTTTTATGTTTGGGAAGACACATTGTGTTCCCGATATACTTGATCTGAAAAAGGGAATTGTTGGATGATGCTCATAGTTCCAATTTCTCTATACACCCTGGGAGATTAAAAATTTATAGAGATTTTAATTAACATTTTTTGGTGGGACAACATGAAGATGGAGATTGTTGATTTGGTGTCAAGATGTATGGTATGTCAAGAAGTGAAAGCTGGAAGGCAACTGCATGGAGGAGTCATGGAACCTATTCCTATACCGGTGTGGAAATGGGATAATATTACGATGGACTTTGTCATGGGAATACCAAAGACTCCTAGAGGAAAAATGAAATATGGGTCATTGTTGATCGTATTACAAAGACAGCACATTGTTTTTCTATGATTGATTATCTAACACTTGAACGTCTAGAAATATTATATATTAGTGATGTTTTAATACTTCATGTAATACCCATATATATTGTTTTTTATTGTGATCCATGTTTTACATCAAGATTCTATAAAATTCTTCAGAAATCCCTAGATATGGAGCTTCGCTTGATCACTACCTACCACCCTCAAATAGATGGACAATCCGGGTGAACTATTAAAACCTTAGAAGACATGTTGAGATCCTCCTCACATGACTTTCATGGTATGTGGGATCAATATTTTCCATTGCTAGAATTTTCTTATAACAATAACTTCCATTCATGAATTCAGATGGAACAATATGAAGCATTGTATGGAAAGAGATGTCGCACACCAACCTGTTGGGATGATGCTGGTGAAAGAAAACTAGTAGGTACAGAACTTATTGAGGAAACAATGGAAAAGGTGAAGGAAATCCAAAACCACATCAAAGCAGCTTAGAGTAGGCACAAGAGCTATGCCGATAACCGAAGGATGGATTTGGAATTTAAGGTAGGAGTTCATGTTTTCTTCAAGGTATCTCCATGGAAGGGAGTTATACATTTCACTAAGAAGGGTAAATTGAGTCTCAGGTACACCAGACCTTTCAAAATTCTAGAACGAATTGGGGTTGTAGCTTACCATTTGTAAATTCCGCAAAGTCTCTCCAAAGTTCACGATGTGTTCCACGAATCTCTATTAAGAAAATACATGCCTGACCCAACGCATGTACTCACCTATGAGAAAATAGAACTGGAACCCAATCTGTCATATTGTGAAGAGCTTGTTAATATTCTTGATACGATAGAACAAGTGCTGAGAAATCGAACTACACATCTGGTAAAAGTTCTATTGGGAAACCATAAGATAGAAGAGGCAACGTGGGAACCTGGCGAACTTTTGATGAAGAACCACCCAAGTCTTCTTATGAATTTTTTTTCTAGAAATTTCAAGGACGAAATTATTTGAAGTAGAGGAGAATTTAACACACCAAGCTTCCATAGTACGCTTGTCTTTGAATAATACAGTAGCGTGTGTTGTACGCATCGTCGAGTTCTAACGGACACCACAACCAATAAAACTAGCTGTGATGAATAGTAATACCCAAATTTTGAAAAATTATACATTTTATCATTCAAAATTGACTTCATTTTTGCATTCGGAATATCAAAATTAGCTTAGGGTGATTTTTTGGTATTTTTATCAAAACATTCAATTTTTAAAGAATAGTGAAAAACACTATGTTATAGTTTAAAACAGAATTTTTATTTAATTAATTATTTATATTATTTAAATTTATTTTTGGTCAAAATAGAAACAAAAAGCCTATAAAATTTCAATGTAATTCATTAGAGTCAATTTATAATAATTTTAGATATATAAAAATTTAATAGAACTTTTCACCGTCTTTTACCAACCTCATAGGAGAATTTGAAAATTCACATAAAAAATAATTTTACCACTTTTGTGAGTGGAATTTCAAAAGTCCAAGACAAACATCAGATATCAGTATGTAAATTGTTGTTCAATAATATTAATATAATTTTTGCTGAATAGTAACTTTTAACATTTATTTAACATAGCTAAAAGTAAATAGGGTAATTAAGGGTAAAAATGATATTATTATTACCCTAACACATGTCCTAATTATATTGGATGAGTATTGTTCAACAAAAAACAACCTTAGGAATAAAATATGAACCCCTTTTGTCCACATGTATTAGATTAAAACATTTATTATTATTTAATTCAATGAAGAGTTAAAAGAGATAAAATCACAGTTCAATAACTAAAAAATTATTAATATTTTGTTATACATAAGATAAATTAGATTATAAATATTCATTATAACGATAAAATAATTTCCTATATAATGGTATTATATTTATAATTTTAAGACATTGAATAATTTAATTTATATATGACACAATGGTGATGCAGTAATTACCTAAATAATGAAATATTACAATAATTGATATTATAAATATCCAAATAAATGTAATTTGAGAGTTTTTATGAATTACAATAATTTTTTAGCTTAATATGACATATTAGAATTTGTTATATAAACATTGTTCTAAGTAATAATGTGTTTATGAATTTATCGAAAACAAAATACCCAGTAGTGTCAAAATTGACATAAAAGAGTTTTTAAAAACAAACATTATATGATTAATTGATATTATATTCCTAAAAATCTATGGTTCAGCCAAAGGACTTATATAATAATAGGTGTCTCATTAATGGACCCCTTGTGGGTCTCTTGGGAGTATATATTTTTTATTAACTATATAATATAAAAATAGAAAGAGACATGGTAAATGTAAAACTATTTAACTAAGAGTTAAATCAAAAAGATAAAGTTAATATAGTTACCCAAACTAGTAAAAAACCTATTAGTTGAGTGGTTTTCAACATATCCCCACATTAAAATTTAAATAATACACTTTGGATCCATTAGAAACTGAATATGAATTTATTATAAAATAATATTTCTGGCTTTCCAAAGGTGCCCCTCACCCCTTCTCACTAATTCACACCATCAAAGCCATTTGGCTCGGCCAAACATAACCCAAATGTCCTCCTAACATCTCTGACTTCATTTTAGAGGACTTAGTTTGATCAGAAAGCCAACCTAAGAAGCCCTTTTGATCAAATCAGAAGGACGAACATGAAGAAGAGGTGACGTTTTCACCCCACCCCTCTTTCAAGTTCCTTTCTTCTTCCACTTCTTCTTTCTTTGTTATTTCCATTATAAAATAATAACTCCAGAATATTCTATATATTGTGATGTTTTTTTAAATATTTTACAACCATATTCAGTATTCTATCCATTCTTTGAATGACATGTCACCATACGTGCGTACTTACGGACTACCGTCTACACATCATGGTTATTCAATACATTATTATGTGGATGCGTATGATAATGATGATTAATTGATGTAAATAATAAATATAACATGATAATGATTCTTTATATATTATATAACATCCAATTATATATTATTTTAATATCAAAATAATGATATTGTCGCTCGTCCGCACTTACAGACTACCGTCTCCACGAACGCGATGAGATTCATTCCCCATCGTATCCATTCAAGAATAAATTTCATTTGATGATTACCAATAATGTTTAAGGACTTGATATCATTTTAGATATGAATAAGACAAAGCCTATCCATTAAAAACAAGGCTTATGTAAGAAAACATATACATGAAAATGAGTATGTTAACACCCAAAACAACGATAATACTAAGATATTATTAACAAGAAATGTTAAAATATCATATATGAAATCATTTTAATGTATATGATTCTTGTATAATTTAATAACAATTATTTCACCATTATTCAGGAGGTTAACCTACCCTCAACCAATGAAAAATTATAAGGTTAGAGTTTATTACACAATCTATTCATTTTCTGAGGTTGTTTATACGTAATTATCTTCTGGGACCTCTTTGTCATCCACATACATGTTTTTTAAAAATATATTTCAAAACATTTATAAAATTTACTAAACAATGGGTTAAAGTCATTTATACCTTTATGTGTTTTTAATGGAATCTTTCCGTCATTTCCCAAACAAGGTATTTTTTGACCTTTTCGTCAAATTTAAGGAAAGAATGTTTTTTTAACTTATACGGCTGGTCCAGGTGTTTTCCACCGTTATAACATCATCCAAGCTTCCCTTAAAATCTTAAAAGAATATTTTCAAAATAAATTTTTTCTTTTTAATTATGTAACTCTTAAATAATTTCAAATAGAAAGTGATATTTCTCTAAAAAGGGTTTTTATTTCATCTATGTCAACATTCTTTGATGGATTTTATGTTTATTTGAAGTAGATTTATTATGATACAAAACATACATATTGTATTGAATGTTTTGTGATATGATTGATTGTGGATGTGCTATTTTGATACCATTCATGTTTTTGGTTATAGTATTGTCATTTTGTTTACTAGTTTTAATAATAATGCTTATGATATTTTTAAATATTTTCATATGAGAAATGTATTGGACTTAGTAAGTGACTGGTGGAGCCTACTACAACTCCTCGATTCATCAATAGGTCTCATGAGACAACTAGACCTGGAATTGGCTGAGGCACTATCCCAATTTAATATATGGTATTGGCCGAGGCCTTAATCATTTTTAGACATCTTGGCCGAGGCCTTGTCAAAATATTACAGAATGTCCGGCATTATACGTTCCCACATTATGGAAATAATATTGATTTTTCATGTGGTCATCTGACTAGTAGAATACCATGATTATGTTTTATTTTTTCATTATTTACTCTGATCATATTCTTTCCATAAAAATATTCATGTTTATTATTGGTAAAGGCATTTGGTTTCAATTATTCACTATACTTAATATTTATGTCATTTTCCGCTGTATTACTTACCCTTACTGAGAATTTGAGCTCGCCAATTTCTTATGTTTCATTTTCCCAGGATATGGGGAAGTTAGTTATGAGTGACCTGCAGGAATAATCTAAGAGTTTTGGGTGTCTCTAATGAAATATATTTTTGTTTTATTTCTCCTCAATTTATAACGTTCATCTTATGTATGAATATTGTTTCAAATAATACTAAATTGATCGGTCTTTAGAGACATGATTTCTTTATGATCATGCGAATGTTATGTATTAATGCACTGACTCTGGGTAACTGGGGTCAGGGCATTACAGTTGGTATCAGAGAATGTTTAGTACAAACCATGGATGCAAGATTTAGAGAAACTCTGATTAGAGAACATAGATCAAAGATGGAGTTTGAGGATTAGTGTAGAAGAACTTCCTAGAATTTTGGTATTGTAGAGATTTTGTGAGTTTTCCGAGCAATAAATCTCTGTCTGGATACGATTAGAAAGAGGTGGCTCTAGCACAGATGTACATAAGGGTAAAACTCGAAAAAACCACTTTGAGCTAGACTCAAATGGGAATTGGTGCACGGCAACAGGCCTTGTTGCACTATTGGTTACGACACTCTCGGGGGATATGCTTCGGATAATTCTCATTTTCTTTACAAACCATTATAAATGGTTTATGAGTAAATACATCCTCAAAGAAAACATTATTATGTTTATGGATTATATCTATAAACATTTCAATTCATGTTATGTGTTTTACAAGTTTGGATTTATGTATTGTGATTCATAAACTAATCCAGTGTATGCTATTGTTTAGAAATGGAACCAAGTAGAAGAAATGGAAATTGTATCAATGCACACACTCCATGTAGGGATTTATTTCCAGTTCAAGATAATTATAGATGAGCCGGTGATGCAACTTGTGCTGATTAGCTAATCAGCATACTGGGAAAAATCACTCATGTTATGAACAATGAACTTACCCGTATGGAACACCCTGATCTGCATCGTAGAGGATCAATGTTAGATCTCTTCATGAGGCAACAACCACTGACATTAAATTGGAGTAAAAATCCATTAGTGGTTGTTCAATGGATTAATTCATTAGAAAAAATATTCCACACTTTGGGGATTAACGAAAGGGAACAAGTTGTCATGGCAGTTTTCAGCCTCACAAGAGATGCTGATCAATGGTGGTCCTTGACTCAAAACACAATGGATGACAAGGATGTATCAAATATGGAATGGTGGTAATTTAAAGAATTTTTCTAAGAAAAATACTTTCTCCATGACCATCGAGTGGATATGCAAGTCAATTTTTGAGTCTTATGCTAAAGGAGGATGAGAATGTTCCAAAGTATGAGGCTAACATTACAAGGATAGAAAGGCATGCTGCAGATTATATACGTATCCGGAGAAGTAATATTGATCATTTCATTTATGGGTTAAACCCTTTTCTCCATAGAGAATTAGTATCACAATCTTTCAAATCATACGATGATATTGTTTAGTGTGCTATCATGACAGAAAAGGAATTCTCTAAGTCTTATGACTTTAAATCAATGCAAGAGAAGAAGAGATCTGATGAACACTCTGTGAAAGGAAATAAGCAAACAGGGAAGAAGTAATGAATTGAATTTCTACCCTATGATAATTGCAAAATGAAGCACTCTGGTGCCTATCTAAAAGGAAAAGAAGTATGATTCAAATGTGGGCAGAAATGACATCTAGCTCTTGATTGTCAACAAAAGAAAGATGCTACCAATGTTCAATGCAACAATTGTAGGGATATGAGACATTTTGAAAATGAATGTCCTAAGCGTCAAGGAAATTTACCTCAGAAATGTCCAAGGGATCAAGGCCAATCTTATGCTATCACTACGGTTGAGGTAGAATCACCGAAAGACGAGGTGGCAGGTAATTTAATGGTTTCCTCATGTTTAGAAAATTATTTTTTTGATTCTCGATCCTCGCATTGTTTCATATCTTCCCAGTTTGATAAGAAAATTATATATTTCTATTTTTATTTAATAAGGGAGTTGTCGGTCAAAACTCCTAAGTGAAGTATCATTGCAACAAAATTTTGTGAATCGGTCCCCAATAGAGCACATAAATGTTCTTTAACTATTGATCTTATCGTCATACCCATGATTGAATTTGATATAATCCTTGGTATGTATTGGCTTTTGGACCATGATTGAATGATTTATTATAAGAAGGATATGATTTTTGATGATGTTGATATAGAACACCTTATCTTTAGAGCAGAACTGTCAGCAACTGATTCTTATCTAGATCCACCCCTATAGCTCAACAAAATTAAATTATTGGGGAGGAAGAGAATGAAATAATTGTGGTTGAGGAAAGGAATGATAAAATAGAATATGTACTTATTGTGAAATAATATGCTGATGTGTTTCCATAATATTTTCTTGGACATCCTCCAAAACAAGAAATTGAGTTTTCCATTGACTTAATTCCTAGTTTTTTGGCCCATATCGAAGACCCCTTATAGAATGAAAACTGTGGAATTATTTGAACTAAAGAAACAACTGGAGTAATTGAGTTATAAGGGATTTATTCTCCCTAGTGTTTCTCCATGGGGAGCCCCTCTCCTTTTTGTTAAGAGGAAAGATGGATCTATGAGGTTATGTATCGACTACAGAAAAATTAATGCTATAACAATAAATAATAGTATTCCCTACCTCACATTGATGATTTATTTTACCAACTACATGGATCTCAATACTTTTCAAATATTGACCATCGATCTGTATACCATCAGTTGTGTGTAAAGAAGGAAGACATTTCGAAGATAGCATTTCGAACCAGGTACAGGGATTACGATTTTACCGTAATGCCTTTTGGATTGACTAATGCACCCTCTATATTCATGGATCTAATGAACATTGTTTTCAAAGAATAACTTGATCATTTTGTAGTGGTATTTATTGATGATATCTTCGTATACTCCAAAAGCAACGAAGATCATGAAAATCACTTATGCATTATCCTGAAAACTCTCAGAAGACATGAATAATATGGGAAGTTTAGCAGTTTTGAATTTTGTCTTTAAGAGATTTCTTTTCATGGACATATTGTCTCCATGGATAGAATATATGATGATCCTTCAAAGACCAAGGAATTCCAAGAATGTATAGCACCGACGAGTGTAGCCGAGGTACGCTATTTTATTGGTTTAGCAGGTTTTTATCGATGCTTTGTCCAGAATGTTGCCAGATTGGCTAACCGATTAACTAAGCTCACACATAAAGGAGTTAATTTTTTTTGGACAAAAGTGTGTGAGGAATTTTTTGAAGAACTAAATAGAAGATTAGTCAATTCTCCTATGGGATAATATTACGATTGACTTTGTCTTGAGAATACCAAAGACTCCTAGAAGGAATGGTGCAATATGGTTCATTGCTGATCGTCATACCAAGTCATCACATTTTTTTTCTATAAGAGAAGATATAACACTTGAAAGTCTAGCAATGTTATATATTAATGATGTTGTAAGACTTCATGGAGTACCCCTATCGATTATTTCTAACCGTGATCCATGTTTTACATCAACATTCTAAAAAAGTCTTCGGAAAAACCGAGATACTGATCTTCATTTGATCACTGCCTACCACCCTCAAACAGATGAACAATCAGAATGAACTATTCAAACCATAGAATTCATGTTGATATCCTTCTCACTTTACTTTCAGGGTATGTGGGATCTATATTTATCTTTGGTAGAATTTTCCTATAACAATATCTTCCATTCAAATATTCAGATGACACTATATAAAGCATTATAAAGAAAGATATGTCGCACACAAAACTGTTGAGATGATGTTGGTGAATGAAAACATGTAGGCCCAGAACATATTTCCGAAATGATGGAAAAGGTGAAGGTAATCTAAAACCTCATCAAAGTAGCTCAAAGTTGGCAGAAGAGCTATGCCGATAACTGAAGGAGGGATTTGTAATTTTAGGGAGGAGATCAAGTTTAAATGAAGGTATCTCCATGGAAGGGAGTTATACGTTACAGAATGAAGGGTAAATTGAGTCCCAAGTACATCAGACCTTTCAAAAATCTAGAACGAATTGGGGCTGTAGCTTACCATTTCGCAATGCCACAAAGTCTCTCCAAAGTTCACGATGTGTTCCACGTTTCACTATTGAGAAAATAAATGCTTGAACCAATGCATGTACTCACCTATGAGGAATTAGAACGGGAACCATATCTGCCTTATTGCGAAGAGCATGCCAAGATTCTTTATAGGAGAGAACAAGTGCGTAGAAACTGGTCGACTCGTCTGGTAAAAGTTCTATAGGGAAACCATAATATGGAACAGGCAATGTGGGAACCCAAAGAACATATGATGAAGAACCACCTGAGTCTTATTATGTAGAAGTATTATAGAAATTTCAAGGACGAAATTATTTGATGGAGGGGAGAATGTAACACCCCAAGCTTTGATGGAACGCTTCTCTTTGAATAATACAGTAGTGTGTGTTGTACGCAAATTCAAGTTCTAACACACAACACAATCAATCAAATTAGCCATTATGAATAGTAATACACACTTTTTATAATTTTATTCATTTTATCATTCAAAATGGACTTTATTTTTTGGATTATGAATATCGAAATTAGCTTAGGGTAAATTTTTGGTATTTTTCTGAAAACATTCAATTTTTGATGAATAGTGAAAAACACTAAGTTATAGTTTAAAACAAAATTTTTATTTAAATAATTATTTATATTATTTAAATTATTTTTTGGTCAAAATAGACACCTAATGACTATATATGTTTAATGTAATTAATTGGAGTCAATTTATAATAATTTTAGATATATAAAAATTTTATAGAACTTTTCACCGACTTTTACCCACCTCCAAATAGAATTTGCAAATTCACATAAAACAAAATTTTACCGCTTTTATGAGTGGAATTTAAAAAATACAAGAGACACATTTGATATCACTATGTATAATGTGGTTCGATAAGATGAAAATAATTTTAGGTGAATAGTAACTTTTTACTTTTATTTACCACGGTTAAAAGTATATAGGGTAATTAAGGGTAGAAATGATATTATTATTACCCTAACACATGTCCTAATTATATTGGATACGTATTGTTTGAAAAAAAACCCTTAGGAATTAAATATGAACCTATTTTGGTCCACATGGATAAGATTAGGACATTTATTATTATTTAATTCAAAGAAGAGTTAAAAGAGTTAAAATAAAAGACTATTAACTAAAAAAATTTAATATGGGGTTATACAAAAGATAAATTAGATTATAAATATTCATTAGAAAGATAATATAATTTCCTACATAAATGTATTTTATTTATAATTTTTATGCTTTAAATAATTTAATTTATTTATTACACAATGGTGATGCGGTAATTACATAATTACTGAAATATTAAAATAATTTATATTAGAAATATTCAAATAAATGTAATTTGAGAATTTTATGAATTGAAATAATTCTTTAGGTTAATATGACATATTAGGATTGGTTATATGGATATTGTTTGATGTAATAATACTGTTATGAATTTATCAAAAACAAAATAACCAATAGTGTCAAAATTGACAAAAAAGAGTTTTTAAAACAAACATTAAATGATTAATTGATATTATATTCCTAAAAATCGAAGGATCTTCCAAAGGACTGATATAATGATAGTTGTGTCATTAATGGAACTCTTTGGTGTCTCTTGGAAATATTTAGTATGTTTATTAACTATATAAAATAAAAATACAAAGAGACATGGTAAATGTCAAACTATTTAACTAAGAGTTAAATCAAAAATATAAAGTTAATATTGTAACCCCAACATGTCTAAAACCTATTGTTTGAGTGGTTTTCAAATTATCCCCACCTTAAACATTAAATAATCCACTTTGGAGCAAATCAAAAGCGAATATGAATTTATTATAAAATAATATTTCTGGCTTTTCCTTAGGTGCCCCTCACCCATCTTATAAAAGGGCACTCCCCCTTATCAATAATTCACACATTCAGACATTTTTATTGGAAAAAAACTGCAAAAATGTCCTCCCAACATTCCTCTCTTCAAACTAGAGGCCTTATATTGATCAGAAATACAACCTATGGATTTTTTTGATCAAATCAAAAGGATCATCCCGAAGAAGAGGTAATGTTTTCACCCCCCCCCCCCTCATTCAACTTCCTTTCATCTTCCACTTCTTCTTTCATTGTTATTTTCATTATAAAATAATAACTCAAATATCTTCTATATGCTGTGATGTTATTATAAATATGGTACAACCATATTCAGTATTCTATACATCCTTTGAATGACATGTCACCATACGTGCGTACTTAAGGACTACCGTCTCCACATCATGGTTATTCAATACATTATTATTTGGATGGGTATGATAATGATGTGTAATTAATTTAAATAATATATATAACATGATAATGATTCTTTATATATGATATAACATCCAATTATATATTATTTCAATATCAAAAGAATGATATTGTCGCTCGTGCGTACGTACGGACTGTCGTCTCCACGAACGCGATGAGATTAATTCCTCATCGTAAACATTCAGGAATAATTCTTTTTTTAGGCTTAAAAATAATGTTTAAGGACTTGATATCTTTTGGGATAAGAATAAGATACGACCAATCCATAACAAAAATGGCTTATGTAACAAAACATATAAATGAAAACGAGTAAGTTAACACCCGAAACGACGATAATACTAAGATATTATTAACAACAATTGTTAAAAGATCATATATGATATCATATTAATGTATACAATTCTTGTATAATTCAATAACAATTATTTCCCCATTATACAGGAGGTTAACCTACCCTCGACTATGGAAAAGTACAAGGTAAGGGTTTATTTCACAATCACTTTATTATCCGAGGATGTTTATACGTAATTATCTACTAGGACCTCTTTATATTCAACATCCATGTTTCTTAAAAATATATTTCAATACATATAACTATTTACTAGACAATGATTTAATGTAATTTATACCCTTATGTGTTTTTAGAGGACTCATTATGTTGTTTTTCGAACAAAGTACTTTTTAACCTTTTCGACATATTTATGGTAAGAATGTTTTTTTAACTTATACTGCGGTTGCGGCTATTTTCTGCCGTTATAACATCATCAAAGATTCCCTTACAAGCTTATAATTTTTTTAAAATAAATGTTTTCATTATAAATATTTAACACATAAATAATTTCAAATATAAAGTGATATTTCTCTAAAAAGGGTTTTGATTTCATCTATGTCAATATCCATTGATGGATTTTAAGTTTGTTTGAAGTTGATTTATTATGATACAAAACTTCCATATTGTATTGAAGGTTTTGTGATATGTTTGATTGTGGATGGTCTATTTTTATACCATTCATGGTTTATTGTTAAAGTATTGATATTTCGTATGCTAGTTTTAATACGAATGTCTATGATATTTTTAAACCCTTACATATGAGGAATGTATTGGACTTAGTAAGTAATGGGTGGAGCCCTCTATTTCTCCTCGATGCATCGGTATCTCATGAGACAACTAGATGTGTAATTGGTCGAGGCCCTTTCCCAATTTGATATATGGTTTTGGTCGGGGCCTTAATCATTTTTAGATGTCTTGGCCAAGTCCTTGAAAAAATGTTTCAAAATGTTCGACATGATATATTCCATCATTATGGAAAAAATATTGCTGGTTCATGTGGTAATTTGACTAGTAGAATACCCATGATTATGTTTTATTATGGCATTATTTACTCAGCTCACATTCGTGCCATAAAAATATTCATGTTTATTATTTGTAAAGACATGTGGTTTCAATTATTCACCATGATTAAGATTTATGTCATTTTATGTTGTATTACATACCATTTATGAGAATTTGAGCTCACCCCTTTCTATTGTTTCAATATCCCAGGATATGAAGAAGTTAGTTATGAGTGACCTACAGGCATATTCTAGGGGGATTGGATGTTTCTAATGAAATATATTTGTATTGTATTCTATTCAATCAATAAAGTTGAACTTATGTATAAATCGTGTTTCCAATAATACCAAACTAATAGGTCATTCGAAACATGACTTCCTTGTGATCATGCCAATGTTTTGTAATAATACACCGACAACGGGTAACTAGGGTCGAGGCGTTACATCCTCTTGATGTGGATCTTGTTCAGAAAGATAATCTATCATAGTGAATACTTCTTGAGAAACATCATATTTAATAAGGGGATCCAATATAATAATTTTATAATTTACATCTACATTTCATTGTGAATCAATATTAGCCATCACCTCAATGGTTTTCCCCTTTGGTTAATCACATTAAGCCTCACCATTAGACAGATTAATCATGGGAGGGATACTACGGTTACTAAATATTATACTCTCAAAGTCATACAAGATGATAATGTTATGATCTGGATTACTAATAATATCATACATGAAAAAAATTATCTTTTACAAACCTCGACATAGGGGACTCATAAAAAGTAGCATCATCACGGAGTCAAGTCTTCAACATATCAATAGCCTACCCAGCAACATCCAATAGCTCAACAAATGAAGAATCTTGAAAAATAGTGTAAAAATCCCCATCTGCATGCTAATCATGATACTCAACATAGACATCCAACATGAAAAAATAAAATAAAACTAAATGTATAATATCAATCATTCCATCACCATTCGGAGGTCCATCGATAGTAGGGAATGTGAAAACAACATCCCCTGCTACATCCACAACAAACATATCTTTATACTCATCATGTATAGCCTCCATGGAAGTATATGTGTCCGCATCTTGATTAGAAAGCATAGAAGAAAGAGGAATTTATTTATTATGCTTAAGAATTTGAAATCCATCACCATCCCTCAGCTTATCCTTGACCTTATTGCGGAAAAGAACAACTACAACATTTTATAGTGATAAATTAAATTCCTCTTAGATAACTACCACACAATTAAACTTATTTCCTTTACCCTCTTAATTCATATCAACCCATGATTTATTTAAATCATCCAAATCACAAGAATACCCATTAGTATCATCATTGGAGGCACTAGTTACAATATATGCATTTGATGTAGTCTCCTCCAAAAGAGGTTCATGTACTATATTAGATACCTCAATACCTTTCTTTAGTGCCTCAGAAAAGGTGGTCAAACCTTCTTTCATGTTAAAAGCCTTTTGACATACCACATGGAAATAACTCGATAACTTTTTTCTATAATTAATATAGGAATTCCCTAAATATTTAAATATAGAACAGTGGATATTCCTTTTACATTGTTGAAATGGATGACCCATGTTGAGATAGAAATTGTAGAAGCTGGGAAACCACTCACGTTGAATAGATAATTCTTTCATAAAACAACCTATAACTAAAAGCCATAGTTTCGATCAGTTCATGACAAGGAAAACATCGACTATAAAACAAGAAAAATGAATATAATATGAACCTTTTTTTTATTTTTTAACATTAATTAGAGAGACTACCACTAAGTCAACATCCCAAAATAACTTTAGACAATATAAAACCCAAATAAAGTCCCTAATTTTAGCACTTTTCTGATTGTTGGAGAACCTAATAGAAAAGGTATTCGAGAATAGATCCAATAATTGAATTGTAATAATTCTAGGTTTCAATAGAATAGGCTCTAAGATGAAGGATTGTTTTTGCAAAGCCTTTGAAGGAAAGAAAACATAAAACTACCATTTACTAATAAGATTAAATTTCAACTCACCAAATCCTAAAAATTGTATAAATATGGCCCTAAAATCATCAAGCTTTAAATTGGACTCCCTCCAAGATCATGATATCTGATCAAGAAGAGAAAATCAGAACACATCATGAAAGTCTACAATGATTGGGGTTCCACTACCAAAAATCCAATCAATCATTTTTTTATTATCCACATATGTATAGAAGCCAAATCAGAGTGGATACCAGATAAAAACATTTTCCATGATTGACGATTTGATGGATCAAGAGCCTTCTTTGGGTTCTAGTCACCAATTATACCTTGTAAAGTGCATCTGATGAACCACCATTGGCCTCCTTTGATGAAGGGATAAAGACCTCCATCAGATCAAAGTAGAAGTTCAACAATCTATATATGGACCAAATCAATTGCTACAGTTCTCTAAGAAATCATTGGAAGATTAGGACGAAATTTTCTCCTTCTTTTTCATTAATACTATTTAATTTAAATTATGAAGATAAAACTACTATGTGGCATTAATTAATTTTAAAAAATCATTTATATTTTATTGATATGTATATTAATTTAAAATTTAATAGTCTCAAAAGAATTCATTATTATTATATATTTAAAATCATTATATTAATAATTCAGTTAATCCTATTCATTCACACCATTCAATCATATAAGTGATTACTATCATCTTGAATATTAATAGAATATTTTTGTTTTATAAAATTTGTCCTCTCATGTAACACATATTATAATAGATACTTGATGATGGGTTCAATAAAAGATAAACTATTAGTTGCATATAATGGAATGTAAAAATTAAATTTCATGTAATAAGAGATATCATAGAATTTAAATTTATTTCAGTGAAGATATTTTTATAATCTCATGATGTTACATACTACCGCACTTAAAATGAATTTCTCCCTTGAAATTAATCTTTGATATCAAATGATTGACGATATTGGAATTAAAATATTGAAACCCACATATCTGGAATGAAATAAAGAAAATAACCCATAAAATTGAATGTGGGATACAGAAAAATTAGTTGAATTTATGCATTAATTGGATTGTACATAAGAGAAAACAGGTGGTGATAAAGGAAAATAATAAATATTTATAGAGTGTGATTTTTTTCATTGATCAAAAGAATAGAAATGAGAAATGGAATGTTTAGGAACATACAAATATAATTCAATGATGATAAAAATATTCCCATTTCCTCTATAAATTACGATACTATGAGAAATAATTTCTTCAAGATCTTATTCATTGATTTAAATAATTCTCATAACAAATAGACAAAGTGAATATATAAATATACTTACATAAAGAGTAGAATATCATCCTTTATGTAATTTCAAACACAATCCCATAATTTTTCAATGAATAATTTGTAATCAAGATGAATTTTTTTTATTTTTGAAAGAACTAAAATAATATTTTACTATACACATATTCCCACAATGAATGAAAACATATTCTACCTCTCATTATACATTAATCATAACCAAAATGGTTATAAAATAGTATGATAATTCCTACGATTAATAAAATATAAAATTATGTCCTAATATTAAAAATTAAATAGAAAGGAACAAATTTAATACTATATTATTCCATAGAATCTATCCAAAATATTTTTTAATCTTTTCTAGACTATGTTTGAAACAAAATGGTTAATAAGATTGGTTCATATAATATTTAATGATTATAAATATTTACTACTCAAATAAAATTGTATATTCATATACAATAAACATCATATTTACCTATCAATGTTTCATACTTACCGGTAAATAATGTATGATAGTGGTAGGTGTGATACCCCTTAACGTCTTGCAGTTATTTGTTCAAGACCCACAATCATGATGAATGTAAAGGGTTTCTCAACTAATATGTTTTCCTTGTTTCTCTCTAAAGATGAAAAATAATCCATCACTAAATAAGATGTTTTCTTGATCCTAGGGGATAAAAATATTACATCATAAAAAAGGCATCCCACAATGTCATTAATTCCATTAAGACTTCATTGCATAAAACCAAAATTATTGTATATGAAATTAATAATAGGAAAATTAATAATATTGTAGACCTGTGAGGGAATACCTAACTCTTGAAACATCATTATTAGAAAAAACATAATATCCAAAATTATAAAAACCATTCATTAATACCATCAATAACATCTCAGAACCCACATTCCATGATTCTATAATTAAATAATGATAATTACTTTTTAATAATTAATGTTTATAATTATGACCATATTTTTTTAATCAAATCATTAAAATAAAAAATTAAAATTAGATCAATTAAAATATCAAGATCCTTTGGGATTTATAGTTTTATATAATTCTTAAAAACAAATTCATAAATAAATTTAATGACATTAAATAAGAATATATATCACATAACATGTATTTTCTTATTTCATATATGGTCATCCGAATCATCCTTTTGAAATCCATTATAAACATAAATCCTTCATTTTAATTGTTTATATTCTCTGCAAAATGAAAAATAAGAAGGATGAAATAAAATTATCGTAATAGGAAAACATAAGTATTATCATTTTAATGCATCAATGAGAATATGAAGAGTGTAAGGGTAAGATTAAATAATAAAATACCATGTGTATAACATACAAATATTCATACCCATAAATACTTTTGTCATCAAATATGAAATCTTAGAAAAGGAAAAATTCATAGAAACCAATAATCATGAGAAATGTGATACCAATATTATTCATTAGAAGAATTATAAACCCATATAATTCACATGGAAAACATTTATATAACATGGGAAATCATTATCACTCCACTCTTATAATCACTTATACAAATGGAATAATGATAATGTTGACATCCATACCCAATGAATTGGAGAGATATCATGGACCCACTCATCCTTTTTAAATTATGGTAACACCTTTCATTGGATTATAAAATAACCACCGTCAAATGTTCGAGTACCAATATAAAATCATAACATGTAAACATATGGATTCTATTATAAACTCCTATGAATAATTATTTTCAATTTCATAAATTATTAACCCATGGAAAAGAAATGTATTCTAAAAAATAACCTTGAAAATATACTATACCATGGTAATAAATGGGTTCCATAACAAACTCATTGAATCATGGTTAATATGTGGAAACAAATTTGGTTCTATAAAAATCTGTTTGAATCATGGTTAATATGTGGAAACAATATTGGTTCCATAACAATCTATTTGAAAAAAAAATTAATCATGCCAGAAAAGAATGACATTGGTTTTAGTAAAAACTATCTGAATTGGAGAATAAATAAAATATAATGGTTTTTAAAATTGTTGAATTGAAATTAAACTAAAATGTAATGAAATAAATTCATGATTAAAATATCCTTTTCATTTAGAAATACATTTTTTAAAACATTAAAAATTCATAAAATGAATTTCATTGATAATACTATTGAAACATATAAATGATATTTTAGAAATAATTTAAAAACAATAAATTAAAAACCATTTTTAAAATACGTTCCTCTGAAATTTATCTTGAAATATATTTGAAAAATATTTTGAAAATAGTTTAAAAATAATAATATTTTCAAATAAGCTATATTTTTGACCAAAGAGTGAAATTGTGTTGGATTTTATTGAAAAACATTGCTCAAAACTATTATGTACAAAATAGGGGAGATAATTTATATATTACATAAAAATATCATGAATAACCAATGTATAATATAATTCAAGATAATTATAATATTTAATCATTAGAGACATGGTCATAAACATTCCGGATAAAGGTTGAGATTGTAACCAAAAGACAATTTTCACTTTTATTACATTAAATCAAAAAACTCTATAAAAGAATATAATTAAATAATAGATAGAATATAATTAAAATAATTATATTCCTTATATATATTGTCAATTTATAAGAATATACACCACTTAAAATAAGATACATGTATAACATGACATAATAATGAAAGAAGGAAAATTGTGACAAAATTCTACTACTACCTTAGTAACATTGAAACCATAAACACCAGAAAAATAAGTATAAAAATTTGTTTGTAAATCAAAATATATCATTTATAAATAATAAAAATAAATAGGAATTTTATTTATATACATCAAA
Source organism: Viscum album (assembly GCA_963277665.1). Lineage (NCBI taxonomy): Eukaryota > Viridiplantae > Streptophyta > Magnoliopsida > Santalales > Viscaceae > Viscum > Viscum album. The sequence continues at coordinate 1,222,227,665 of OY728127.1, read as the reverse complement.
AAATAAAAATAAGTTGTCGATACATCATAAATCCCACAAAAATTAATGTGAGATAAGAAAAACCAGTACCTCGAGTCTGATTCATCATGCATGTTCATTATCTTCATAAATAATAGATTTAGGTTAATTATTTAAATTTTTGAGAAAATATTCAATGATTATTATTACATTAACTTCCTTTATGGTTTTTTTATTTATAATTACATAATTATTTATGTTTAAGTCTTGTTTTTGGACAATATTTAACTTATCGGTCAAAATATTCCTTATTAGGTCGACCAAGGTCAATGAGGTAATTATTTAAAAATATATATAATAATAATTATGATGTTATTATTTTATTTTTAAATTAATTATATTCTTAAAATAAATCAATAAATTTGCATTTAAAAATGAATTAACACTAGGATCTTGCAGACGACATGTCAAACGTACACATGGGTAACATTCCAATTTTCCAATGATCATTATGGAATTAAGATATATAAAAGTTATATTTAAGGAATTATCATTATATTAAAAATATGAAAAAAAATTATTATATATATATATATGAGCATTTTTATGTGATGATGAAAGAAAACTAGAATCACATCGCTTCATGGATACAATAGTCCACACATCCACAAATGATGAATTCACTTTTTCAATGTGTGTAATGGTAAAATGAAAATGATATATTATATTTTCAGAAATATTATTGTGTCCTTAATGTCATATTTTTTCCTTTTTATCATAAAAATTCATTATATTTACCGTTACTACCTCCCATGTATCACATTAATCAAAATCACGCTTCACATCGCTTCATGAGGTGGCAATCCATAGTAGAAATGAGTGATGTTATCATATCCCTTATAGAATAGAATATAAAAAGCGTTTATATAATATAATGACCCCATTTATATTATTTCTCTATAAATATTATAACTATAATATAATAAAATCAATCATTATTCTAAACCATGAGAGATCATAATGGAAAATTGAATGACATTATTTTTCGAGGAAGTAATCCACCATCCACACGAATGATGATTTATTATACAATTTAATTGATGTTTGTGCTATAATAGATCATAACCTTTAAATAAAAAAATATATTTATATTGGTGATACCTAGGTTAATTTATTTTCATGATATAAAAACAAATAATGAAGTTGGATAAACAAGTAAATAAGAATGTATCTTGATGAATGTTTCCTCTTCCTCAGGTTACTATTTTTAGTTTGATCCAATGTACATACATGCGATGATTCCAATCCTAGGTGAGGATTCAAGAATGAGTGGTGTTAATTTTTTAGATTATTAGGGTAGGGGTAGGATAATCCAAATGGATTTAAAATTCTGATGATGTGGGTAGAGTGAGTTACTTTTACAATTAAGGAGGAGTGGAACTCTTATAAATAAACAAAAATATTTACTACTAGGTAATATCCATTTTGACATGTGCCTAATGAAGTGAATAATAATGGAGGGGTGATGTTTTGATCGAGGCACACATCTAGTACACAAAATAAATACAATTTTCAATAATTTATTTCCATAAATACTTTATTTCATTATTTTTTCATTTTGTGTATTCATTAAGGTAACTAGATTTATAACCTATGAAATTCATCCATTAATACTATATAAAATGAGGCTACGTTTAGTTATATGAATATTACATAACATTTATAAAGAAATAGATATACTAATCTATGATAAAAAATATTACTGGTATTGGGAAAATTAAGTTCATACATGACCTCAACATATGAAAACATTTTCATTTATTTAAAACATTATTTTTTTCCATTCTAATGATCATATTTCCCTTATACCATGTATTCAATATTGGATATACATTAATGAATGGATTGAGAAAAAATATCAGAAAGAAGATGAATTATGGACATTAATCAATGTAACATGTGTTATCATAATAAGAATCATCATAATAAAATAATTGAATCATCATCACTACCATAATAGAAAACATTTGATAATTTCATTAAATACAGCAATTTATAAAATTAAACGAGTAGTTTATAATGGTCAAATACAACACATAGTTACGAACAATGGTAGCATCATGTTCACTCATAATTTATTTTCATATACATAATATAATCTTTGTAAACAATTCCATCATCATTTACATTTGTAATAAACATCTTATAATGAGATATATCACATTACCCAATTCATTGGATTGTTATATAATTATATGCCCAACAGTCACATTATAATATATACATAATCATGTATTACACATAGAAAATATTAAAATCATAGTCATGATTCCTTGAATACATTTGGGCATACTAAATTGAATAGGGGAAAAATTTATAACCATAAAGATTCTTGAGCGATGGAGAATCAAATCAAGGGAAGTCAAAATTTTGTTTTTGAAATGAACAGCTCTTTTGGAAAATAATTTTTTTTCTTAAGATCTTGTAGGAAACATGTATGTCCCTAAAAAATAAATTTGATGAATAATTAAATTTTTTTATGAAAAATTAGAAGAGTATTCATACAAATGATTTCCGGAATGTTTTTTAACTCAATGAAAATGAATTGGGGTTTAGAATCACATATCCGTAATTCCCAATTTATTTCGTTGATTTGATACCACCTGAATAATTTATATCGATTTTTTAAAATATTTATGTAGAAGGTAATTATAATTATTCATAAAATGTTTATCAATTATAATAATTTTTTATTATTTTTATTATTTTTTTAGTATATTTGTGCATTCTGATGTCATGTTTCTCTTAAAATATTTATGGGTCTCTTAGAAGAATCTATTTTTAGTTAAAGTAATTTATGGAAACAAATGATTACCTCAAAAAATGTTATAATAATTTTAACTAATTATTTATATATTATATATAATTAATATTATATATCCATGAGGTGTACATATAAAATTTCATTATAATGTCATCATATGTGGAAAATCGAACACTAAAAAGTTGTTGTCGGACGAGTGGGAAGGGAAAGTATTATTTTTATATTTTTCATAAATATGATTAATGGGGATGGTTAAAAATAATCATATAATTTCAAGTTTTTTAAGAAATAACTATAATATATATGAGTTTTGATAGTATTGGTAAAAATAGATAGAGATTAAGAAAGGAGGGATGATTTAATAGAGACTTACTCTCTCCTTAGTGTAACTTCTCTTGTATGACTCTATAACTCCCATGGTGATTTGATTTGAATAGCTCCAAATTTTCTTAAACATTTTAAAGGGAATTAAAATGTGTATTTTTTGTAGATCATTTTATTTTTATTTTGTGGGAGGAGTTTTTATCAATGTGAAGTGAGAGAGGTTATTTATACTTGAGGATAGAGGAATTTTTAAAATAAAATATTGAATAAATTTTTATGTCAAGGGTAAAACATGTAAAAGTTATTTATTAATAATATTAGTCATATTTTAATAAAATATAATATGTTTAAGACTTTAAACACCCTTTATAATTTTAATTTATTATTTTATTTAAATGTAACTTATAAAGAAATAAATTTTTTGTTTTAATGAATTACTTTTGACTTTATGCTTTGGAATTTTCATTTTACGATTAGGATTTATGTTTCTCAAATTTTAATGAACCGTTTAGAAAATAAAATATATTATGGATCAAGCACATGTTATAGAATGTATTATTTCGTTAATATATATTGAATGGAGTAATTTATGATACAGAGGTTGCGTGAAAAGTGTATTTTTACTATTCACCTAAAAATTAATGTATTTTAAAAAATTATGAAAAAACAAAAAGGAAAAATCATGCATAATTATTTATAGAATGATATTAATTTTATAAAAATAAAATGTCATCATTAGTAATTTAAATTTTTTATAAAATATTTAATTTAAAAAAAAACATTTAAATTCATTTTACTAAAATTATTGTAATATTTTCATTGAGTTTTTGAACCTTATATTTATTATTTGTGAATTCAATATTCATATTAAACTAAATTAATTATTATAAATTTTAATTATATAAATTTTAATTAATATATTTTAAATTACTATTTTAATGTTTTGGTTACTATTCCCAATGGCTTAGATGTTATTCCCAACCGTAGGGATACGATTCCAAAAGATAAGTTATCATTACAATGGCCATATTACCTCATAAAAATACCTATACATTCCATCATTCATTATTCAAATAAATTCCCTTGAAATTTATTATTTCTATTTTTCATATTTTTTTATGTTTACAAATATTTTTTTTCTTTTCATTATTTTTGCATTTGGGGTGATTCTTCTTGTATATTTGGGTGATCTATATTTTCCATTCTTAGATTTTTTTTTTGTGTAGTTGTAATTTTTTTATATTTAATTGGTTAATTCTAGATTAATAATACATAATATAATAATGAAATAATTTTTTTCTTTCTATATAATTTTTCATGTACAACATTGTGTATTAAAATAAATCACCCATTTATTCTGGAAACTAATTTTTACAAAATACTAAGTCATTAAATTCTTCCACAATTTTAGAAATTTTTTCAATTGAATATGAAATTTTATTAGTAATTTGGAATATTTGGGGGGTACTTCTTATTCATTATTTCCTTTGGTACCATTGTCAAATCATCATACATTTGGTTCCTCCATAACATTTTGACTTGGTTAGTAGTATTATTCCATATAACTTTTCCCCTATGGTCCATGATCATCTCGAATAATTATTTGTATTAGAAGATATTCTATAGTTGTACCACCACATGATTCAATATATATTATGGATGGGTTATGTACATCCTTGGGATTGAAAGCTAGTACATGTCATGAAATTGATCCATACATAGTGGAACTGAAAGATAATTGTAAACTATTTCATTGAGATTTGGGATATCAAAGGGGTAAATTTACCTTGTGCATAGATTACCTTTCCTTCCAAATTTCATCTCTCTCATCCATTTTGATATTCAAATGATAAATGTTTCTCACACATTGAACTCCACGTCCCTTCAATGGATGTTATCATAGATCTTTTTCTGACTCAGAGAAGATTTTATATATTTCTGGATGGCTTGAAAATTTAGAAAATTATCTTGCTGAAGTTTGGGTCCAGTAGTTTTCATTTTTGAATATCATCAAAAAAATGTTGGTGTTCTGCATCTCTTCACACATATAGTATCATATAGATACATTTGAATACTTGAGTACAAGATATTTTTATATGAGAACTCAACCAATGGGAGATGTTTATCCCATCATCCTTAGAATTCCTTGAGAAGGTTCTAGTAATGTATTTAATTATCTTAGTAGTCCATTCAGAATAGAAATCTTATTGGGTGTTAGAGGATATTCTAAAATTATATTTAGTAATAAATTCATGATGATGAATTATCCATAATTTGTAGGTGGAAAATAGATCATAATTAGATATGAACAAATTTTGATCACAATGTGGCCTCAAAACATCCAAAATAAATATTATGGAATATTTTTAAATGGGAAAATAATCCCGAATGGAAATGAAGTGGGAAGTCTTGATGAATCGATCCACCAAAACCCATATCACATTATTACATTTCGGATATTTTAGGGGACTAGTGATGAAGTCTATAATGATTCTATACCATTTTAACATGGGCATATGAAACTTATTTTTACTCCTTTTGAAATCTATCACTCTAAATTTAATAGCTGAAATTCCAATCATCGTGGGATATATATTGCAATATCCTTCTTCGGGTTTTCCCAAACGAGGTTATCTCAAAGATCAGAGTACATTATGGTACTTTTATGATGGATAGTGAATAGTGTTCTATGTGAATTATCCAATAGCTCCATCTTTATCTGTAGTGTTGTACGAACCAAAAACCACATTCCAAACTAAATTAGAAAATTGTCATTTATGTGGAACTCTTGTGTCTTCCCTTAATTTATTAATTTCTCCTTCTTTTAGAGCTCCAAATCATCCCACTGTTCCTCCTTGATAATCTCTTAGATGGATGGTTGGGAAAAAATTTGGTCAAGTTAGGATTTTTTTGGGCTATTATAATCTCAATATGCATCATTTTCATAACTGTGATGATTGGATATTGGTCAATCCACATCACAGATAGATTTTTGGTTAGTTTCCACAAAAAGATTATACTACTTTTTCACCTTTTCTAGATGTTAGTGAATAATGAAATTTTAGACATTGATTATCACTAACAATCTTCATTGATTCTTGTTGATCTCTATTTATGTGAATATATACATTAGAGTCTTTTGATTGGTATATGTGTCAAAATTATCACCAGATAGATACTTCCCCCAAATCATTAAGGAAAAGATCAAAACTGCTTACTCTAAATCATTATATCTAGTTCTCCTCAAGGAGAATCAACTATCCAAAGGCATTGATTATAAATTTATCATTCTAAATTAGTAAACAACCTAAAAATTAATTTTTTATTTACAATATTTCACAAAAAAAATTATACAAATGTTGAAAGTGTGACAATTTGGGTATTTATTTGCATCTTCATTTCCTCCTTGAAGCTATCCTCAAATTATTATTTTTGGATATAATTTATGCCCATTCCACATTAACTTAGGTATTGGATGGTAAAATCATGTGAAATTTATCACAAACTATTTGTAGTACACTACTAATTCAAAAAAATTAAGGAATTAAATGACACTAGTTGGTCTCTCCCATTCCTCAATTTTCATTGTTTTAATGATCCATATAATTTCCCCCATTTTTTATCATGTTCCATGAAAATTTGATGTGGTGAATCATAAATTCATACTTTTGTAACAGAGCATAAATTTTATCCTTCATCAATGTTTCAAAAAAAATCATTATATTGTCATCAAGCTCTTCCAAACACTTGGATAATATGAGATTGTCATAGATAATTTATTCCCTAATTTTTTCAATATTGATTCCAAAGACTCTATTAATAAATTCCATGAATAGTATTGGGAAATTAGTAAGTCATAAAAAACCTATGGACCCATAGTGTCAATACCTTTTATAAAAAGTAGTATCATGAATATATTCATTCACCACCTTCAATTGATTATATCCAAAATTATGATCTCCCTTTAAGAAGTACATATATAATCATAATTGATTAAAAAATGAATCAATATTTAGTAGATGATATTTATTTATTATGGTGATCCGGTTGAGCTCTTAATAATTGATACACATCTATATTGATCCATTATTCTTATTGATAAATAGAAATGGAATAGCCCATGGTGATGCATGAGAGTATATTAACCTATTTTCCAAATTCTCTTCCAGCTACTTCTTTAACTCAAATAGTTTGATAGGGTCCATCCTAAATGGTCATTTTGATAAAGGAGTGTCTTAAGGTGTGATCTCTATTAAGAGCTATAGCTCAAGATATGATGTATATCAATGTAAATCCATGTGAAATACATCAATTTATTCCTTATCAATGTAAAATTCCATCAGGATGATACCTGGATCTTACGCAAAAAGTTGGACTAGGAATGATTCAAAAAGGGTACCAACACCCACATAGTTTAGGGAAAATAGCAAGGATATTCAATATCATCCAAGCATTTGTAGAGGAGACGTTGATGGTTTAAAATATGAAAAGTTCTTTCCATTACCGAAATGTAGACGTGTAATCCATATAATGAAAGCCAATCCAGTCCCAATATAGTTTCAAATTCCACCAAGGTTAGTATTATGAGATTGAAAATAATATTAAATGATGTTTCCATTACCGAAATGTAGATGTTTAGGCTATATAATGAGAGCTAATCTAGTCCCATTATAGTTTCAAATTCCACTAAGGTTAGTATTATAATATTGAAAATAATAATCTTCCAATATATGTTTACATGAGAAGATTCTGTCACTTGGGTAACAATGATTTCACTATTTGGGGTTTCTAATGATATGTTTACTTCATGGTATTGGGGAGTAAAGTTAATTATTCTAGAAAAATTTCATGGTATAAATAAATGTGTTGAAACATAATAAAATTTGAATATCTCAATTATTTATTGAATAATATTTTTCCATTCATGAATTAATTTTCATGATCCACCTCAGTAGTAGTGATCGCATAATCATTCCATTTCTCCCTTATCATTAGTGGTTTCTGATACATATTACCATAAATGATCTTCTTTTTAGTGCAATGAATTTCTTAGTTCAATTAATCACAATATCTAAAGCATTGAACCATGGGATGGGCATTTGGTTGCACTTTCATTTCCTCCACCATGTTATCCTTATTATTCATGATACTTCTATATTCATGGGCATAGTTGAGTTCGCTCACACACTTGAATAATTGCTTCATCCTTTTTAGGCAATTAACATGATGTTCATCCCATATTTTTGACAAGTGGGAAGGTAGATCCTCTTTCCTCCATTATGATTTCACCCTCTAACTTGAAACTGTATTCTTATATTCTTATCTACATAACCATGGTTCCATTATCCAAACTCAATATATACCTTCAAATCACCTCAAACCACTTCTCCATAACTCCAAATGTCTTAGATAACTAGAGCCTTTCAAGGGTGTGGGTTTGAAACTATAAAAAAATTACTTTATATTTCTATTATTGGTCACCACAAATCATGAGGCATATAATGACGCCCTTGTGATGTTTTACTCAAAATCTTTGAAAAAATCACCATTTCTGAGATATTTGAAATCTCTAATTATATTTCTTGTGAATAGTTCGTTGGAAATACTTGTTATGAAATTTTTTCATAAATTGATCTGAATACATCCCAACCATTTCATCCGTTAGGTTTTTGATATTAATCATCTACTAGTATATATTGAACAGTCCATCTTACTGATAAATGGATGGAGTCACATTTTCCATCATTTAACAATGGATTAAATAAAATATTTTTTCCATTGAGATAACTGGATATTTTTTCAAATATTGACCACAGGTTCCCCTATGAATTAGTGGTAAAATGACCCAATGGATAGTTGACAGTTGTTGGGTGATGGTGGGAATTCCAAAATTTTTATGTTATTATTCATATCCTGAGACATCTATGTATGAACCACTATGATGTTTTCAACTCCACCCCCCATAGAATTGGGGTTGTTGTTCGTACAATCATTTAATTATTCCTCACATGGGATGATGGAAATTTTTCTCATGGTTCCACCATTTAATGAAAAACAAATGGTTTTAACAATATGCAAGTCAAGAAATAATTATCATATCATTTGTCATATTCCATAATTAACATTAAAGGAATATCTTATGTGATCCATAGTTCAATCATTTTTCTAAAACAACATTTTATGATTATTTATATATAATTAGTCTTATACATATGGTTTTAAATAATTATTAGGAATCCTAATTAGAAAATTAACTAAATTATGATCTGATACCAACTATTTCAACCTTTATTATTCTATCATGAAAATTACATCACTTTTAAAATAAAAAATGCAATAGAGATACACATAAAGGATCAAAAGGTTACTTGGTCTTAGTATATTAGTATTATAAAACACTTATATATAATAAAATATAAACATTTATTTCAAATATTTTTATTTATTCAACAAAATATCATGTTTTCCTTAGTAAATTTATTCAAATGAGGATATACGTGAATGTAAATGATGAGATAAAATCTTAGTCATAGGATAGATTATAGACATGAATAAATTTAACTAGGGTGATTATAATCGGCATCAACATAAAATAACAATAGGATCAAAATCAGAAAAATATTTGAAAAAATTGATAATGTCTTGGAATGTGGAAAAGTATAAAAATGGTACATCATGCCATTTTGGTAAAATACAGCACATAGTTCTAAACACTTTCAGCATCATTTCCAAACATAACATATTGGCATAGACATAATATCATATTTGGGAACAAATAATAAATCATGTTCGCACATAATACACATCATCTCGTTATAAACATTTAATTATCCAATTCATTGGAGGTATATATGATTTCTGGCCCACCATCACATCATACTACATTTATATTCATATATGACACATAGAATGTCTTTCAATCATATACATAATGTAATCAATTGAAAGGACTTGGATTGATAAAACATAATAAATCAATATTCATGAAATTGTATTTTTCTTCCCAAATGGAAATTGGAAAATGAAATTTGGTATAAGAATCATCATTATAAAGTAAATAATAAATATTCAAGAGAATTAAAATATGTTGGTTGGAAAGTAATATTCTAATAAAAAATCATTTTATATCTTATTATATTAACTGGAAAAAATGTATATCTATGAAAATAAAGGCTATGAATATTTTAATGGTTTATAAGAGGCATCATAGAAGTATACATTCATAAAAATATTTGAATGAGGGTCCCCTTAATGAAATGAAATTGGGTTTTAGAATACCCATATATTAATTAGTTATTTAATTAATTTAATTCATACCTTATAAATAATATAGATTGATTCATTAATGAATTTATAATGTAGATAATTATAGTAATTTATAAAGCTATTTATTAATTATAATAGTTTTATTATATTTCTTATTTACTATTAATGAAATTGAATCATTTTTATAGTTATAAGGGATTATAATAAATGTAATTAATTATTTATATATTATATATATTTAATATTATCCTTTAATGAATGTGTTTATAGGAATTTTCAGGGAAACATCTCTTCAGGTGGTTAAGTGATCTTTAACTAGATGTTGTCAAACAATCTGGAAAATAAAGAATTGCATTTGTATTTTTTATGAATTATATAATTAATGTATGTTAAAATGATTATTATAGTTTTAAATTTATGAATTGTTATTTTTATAGAATACATAATTGAGTGGGATTTGGAAAACATTGAAAGTGAAGAAGAATATAGGGAAGGGTTAATAATGATTTACTCTCTCTTCTCGATGTAGCTTCTCTTCTTTGACAATATAAATCCCTTTGTAATTTGTGATTTGTTTCTCCACAATGTCCATATTTATTCTATGGGAAGTTAGAGAAAGAATATATGATGATATTGGGATTTATTTTTGGATGGAGGTGTGTTTTTTTAAGAGATGGGAGATTGGTTATTTATACTTGAAGAGATGTTTATTTTTATAATAATATATTGAATAAAAAATATTTCAAAGGTAAAACATGTAAAAATGAATTCTTTAAAATATATATCAAATATTACATTTTAAAAACATTTTGATAAATTAAAATTAATTTATAATTAATAAAAATATGTTTATAAAAATGTAATGTTGAAAAAAAAGAAAATTGAAATTTTTAGGAATAAGTTTTGACCTTAAGAATTGTAAATTAATATTTACGTTTAGAAATAATAATTATGATATTTTAATGTATCGTATGTGTAAAAAAGTGTATTAGGGAATAAAAACATGTTCTAATAAGTATTTGGTAATTATTTAATCATTAATTATTTAATTTAAGATACATGAGTTGTTCGAGAAAAATGCATTTTTACTTTTCACATGAAAATTGATGTATTTTGGAAAATTACAAAAAAATCACCCTCACTACTTTCAGATGCAATGATTTAAAAATTGATATTAATTTTGTTAAAATAAATTTATTTCCTAGTTAATTTTAATATTTAATAAAAAAATATAAATTTTATGAAAACCATTAAAATACAGTTTAAAAACATTGTTTTAATTTGTTTTGGTTTTTTAAATATTGATATTCATATTTTTGAATTATTATTTTTTATTTAATTAAATTAATAATGAAAAATAATATTCACATAAAATTTTAATATTTTTTTGGGAAAAACTATTATTCCAATAGTCATGGTTAAATTCCCAATGGTCATGTTATTATTCCCAACAATCATGTTACCATTCCAATGGTCACACAACTATTACAACGATGACAATACCTCCTTTACAATCCAATAAATTCATCCATTAATTATTAAAATTAATTCCAATAAATTTTTTATATTTCAATTTTCCTTAATGTTTCTTGGATTATTAATAGTTTTTTTCTTCTATATATTTTTCATGGTGGGCCGATGATTCCAGTTGAATGGGGAAATCGTTATATTACATGTTTCGATTTATATATTATATTTTTGTTCTGTTTTAATATTTGAAATTTTATTTGGTCCCATAACTAGTTTATATTACTATATTTATTTATGAAATAAATTTATTATTGTTATTTCAATATTTTTTATGCGTATAATATTATATAATATAATGCAACATGCATTTATCATAGAAAAGCAATATTACTACTAAAACCTTGCTTGTTAGACTAATTAAAAGTGAGTCTTATTAAAAAATAGACCCAATGAGTAAAAAAATGAAATCCAAATTAAAATATCAAAATCACATGTGTTTTGGGAATTAAATTTAACAGAAGCACATGTAAAACACAAAACACTATATTAACCGTAACTCTACTAACAATGTTTTCACTATTAAAGGTTAAATATTTTAATTATAAAATATCTATCAGTAAATGAATGGAAAATATTTTATATTTTAAATAGTTAAATTTCAATTTATAATATATAATAATTTTTAAAATTTTAAATCATTTTATTAGATATAATTATTATAATGTAACATTTATCTCCATTTGGACATTATTAATATAATTTTAATTTAAAAATTGTCAAATCTATAAAGGAATTAAAATATATTATGTTCACAAATTTTTATATTAATATATTAATCAAAAAAATAAGGCATCACAACATGTCATTGACTTTATATCACATTTAATATTTTCATATCATATATTTTATTTATATATTAAATATATAATCCATGTATTGTAATTTCATTATAATTAAATGTAATTATATCATCTCAAAAAAATTAAAAAAATACTATGATTAATGAAATTTACATATCATTTAAAATAATATTTATAAATGAAAATATGTATTTTTTCCATATCCCCAAATCATTTTCTTTATTAAACGTAAGAATGATACATTTTTTGTCTTTTTTATTTTCTTAACTTATTTTGTAGGTCACAATCCTCGAATTGTACCCCAAAACCAGATAAATTTAGAGCATATATAAATAAGTGTCCAAATGTGGCTAAATAATAGGTGATGGAAAAGTAGTGAGTCATTTTAACACCTTTTATACAATGTTTGACCACTAAGTAAACACAATTTTAAATTAATCGTAATAATTAATTAAAATTGTTTTATGAACTACAGTGGTAAAAACAATATGTTAGACATAATGTAAATTATAAATTATGGGGATTCCAAATATATAATTTATTTTTTAAAATTAAACTCACCAAAATGTTAGAATTTAATTAATAATTAGTCCCACTTGCGGGACATGAATGATGGGTTTTAAATTGAAATTGTTAAAAAAAACATACAATGTATACCTATATATATTAAAAAAGTATCTATTTATAATAATTATGTTAATAGATGTAATATTTAACCAATTTTATATTATAATCAACTAAAATTAAAATTTTATATTATAAATTTATTTGTATAAAATTATGTTTTAAATTATTCTTTTGAATTTTTCCTTATTTATAAAAAATAATTCTAAAATAAATACTAATAAATAAATATTTGAAAATTTTGAATTTTATATTTCAAAAAATATAATTATTTGGTTATATAACAATTTTATAATTTTATAATTTTATTTTTATAAATGATCTTCCAATAAAATGTAAGGAAAATACTTTTTGGAAGAAAATAATTATTTTGATGCATAAAATTAGAACTACTCTTCTTTTTTTAATAAAACAGATTAGACGAGTTTTAAAACATTTTATTTAATATATAAAATAGCGATTTCTCTAATATTGTTTTCTAATAGTGATTAATTTAATTTATTATGATAAAACACTATAGTGGGCCAAAAAATTAATTCTTGATAAGAGAGCATCCTTTATTTTAAATTAAATTTATCTCTTTTTATAATTAACTGTCCTTAAAATAATTCCTTACTAATATACATTTATAAACCATATTTTTATAATTTAGTTAATCTTATTTATTCTTATCATCCTAATGGATATGTGAAAATTAACATATTAAATATTAATATAATATTAAAGTTTAATAAAGCTTTCTATGGTGTGTGATAAATATTATTGGAAATACTAAATTTCTCCAATGACACAATATAAAAACCATGTTTCTATTATGAATGGAAAACTAAGAATTTCATGTAATGAAATATATCAAATAATCTAAATTAATTTAAAATAACCTATTACATAAAATTTTGTGATTTTACAAATATGATATATTTTAAAAGAGTAAACTAACCCCTTATTTAAATAGATATGGAAAATTACAAGAATAATAAATTTCCCATAAAATAGAAAAATTGAAAACTAATAAGTAAAAACATATTCCATATTAAACTTTTTCTTTTACCCCTTTATAAATTCATATATAAGATGTGTACGTATATAAATAGACATATAATTCTCTATTTAAAAAATTATATAGAGAATGTAATAACATTTTAAAGTAACTATTATTTCATGTTCAAAAATAATTTTCACAAATATTTTAGATTAAAATTTATATTATTAATATAAAATATATTATTTTCAATATGAACGTATAATTGACCAATATCTTCTTTTATAATATAATATCAATTAAAATGAGAACATATGTAAATATGGTTGTTCTAGAATGAATTGAAGGGTAATTTGATATAAATTTATCATATGAACTATCACAACAAATGTCTATCATTTGAAAATTAAAACAAAAATATGGTACATTTTATTTAATCTATAAACATTGAAAAAAACATATATAAGTGACATACCCACATTCTATAGTTAATAAATAAATTTATTGTTGATTATTTGAACTTCATGAAACTAAATAGATTCCAAAAAAATGAAACACACATGATGAACACTTTATATCCTAGTTTAACCTTCCAAAATAATAGTCAGAGTAGCTAATTAAATCAAAATAGTTTTTATTTTAAATAAATAAAATATAATATGAATATTTCATTAACATATATAAAAATAAGTTTTGTATAATTTATAAAAAAAGAATTTTTATCTAATTCGAATCTATCCATTAAACAAACTGCAAACCATATATTGTATAAATATGAATTTAAATATCAAAAACAAAAAATCAATCGAATAAAAAATTTTAATTCAAAATATTTTATTGTTGTATAATAATATATCATACAAATAATACCCAAAGTTCTCTTAAATGTATTCATAAATTAAGACCATAATCTATAACTAAATCATTATCATATATAAATTGATCTAAAAATATTCCATCATTTATTTTAAAATTTTAATGTCCATATATTTAAATTAATTATTCCATAGGACCCATATCAATGTATAATTATATTAAATTATTGAATTATTTATAATGAAAATAATTTATATATAAAAAATAATATAATAAATACAAATTAAAACAATTTTAATATTCTTTCAGATCCGTTATAAATAATTTTTGATTTATATTTCCATTATTTAAAAAATAAACAAAAAGTAAAGTCTCTCAGACCATGAATAGAGTTATTTCCTACATAAATATAAAGCCATAGATAAATTAAAATCATAACCATGAAATTTTTTATTTTCAAAATAATGGGATTTCATTATGTATTCTTCTTCAGTAATAAAAAATTTGAAAAGAAACATTTCACATGATTTTTTAAGAAATTTACAAAATGAATAGATATAAAATATATCAAATTTATTATAGATTGCTTTATTTTAATTGGTGGAATATAATTATCAATATTGATCCCTTCTTCAAAAAACAATCTATTAGAAAAAAAATTAGGGTTTTAAACAATTATTACTTCAGATTCTTCCAAATTAATTCTAAAAAACAATTTATCTCAGTCAACATGACTATATAGAGGTGATATATAGTTGCCTATAATTTTTATAAATAAAAATGAAATAATATTGGATTAAAAATAAATAATTAGAATTATGATCCACACTAGAGTTATATAGGTTATGTTCTAATGTACGATAGATTAAATAATTCATATATCTTGAAGGATGATCAATTTCATTCCTATAGACAGTCCCATGAAATATTCTTCTTAGACACACCATTCATAAAAACATTCTTCATAGCATAATTAATAAAAATAGATGAAAGGGTGAGATCATATGCTTAGGAAGGAAAAATAATGGAGACATCAATGACCACTTCTTCATTCCATGCTCATAATTGTATGCAAATAACTTTTTACTGATAAAAAATAGACACAAAACATATCATATATGATAATATTGATTCCTGAAATAAATCAAGAAATTTAATAAGTCATGAACCATAAGAAAATCCAACATTATCACCCATGAGAAAATATAATTGGCATAAGGCATGTTTTTTTTCTTACACATATGCATAAAAAATAATTTCCATAGTTATTCATTATTATCAGGACTATTATAGTGGGATGAATGTAATCTCCATTTAATCCTATCTTGATTCATTTTTTCCTCCCATGAAAATCATGGTGCACTGTTTCTGTTGTTGAAAAAGGTTTTATTTCCATTCTAGTTTTTATTATCTCATGATATATACATCATAACAAAATATATTCAAAGAATATATAATTCCTCCTCCCTCTTATAACATAATCATAAACTATTCACATGTGTAACACATCACACTAAATTGTTCTTCATATATCCTAACGTATTCAAATGAAACATGTTTCAAGAATATTTCAATAAATCACCATTCAATAACCCTATGAAATTAGAGGTTTTCATAAAATATTCATAATAATAATCATAAGACATATATAGAATTAATAAAAATGGTAAAATGGGATTATATTTATAATAAATCATAATTATCATCCAAAGATGTTATCATAAATGAAAAAACCTTTAAAAGATCATATTTAATGTTAATTTAGTAAAATACACTTCTCATTTTTCAATAAATAATATAAAATATAACATTTACCGAATAATTTTGAAAACATTTTATTTGAAATGTATGTTGTAAAAATATAAACAAAGCTTAAAATAATTTATGATTTGAGGAAATTAAATTCATGTCATGTATTAAAATCAATGTTTTATTTCCCAATTATGTTAAAAAGTCAGAAATACCTCGTTCAAAAATGACAAGAATAATTCATAGAAACCATTTTGTAAAAATTAATGAATACATATGGAATTGCATAATGGTTATTCTATCATCATAATAACATTTAAAAATATAAATTATATTAATGTAGTTATTATAAATTAGATAGAATTTATTTATATGGGGTATTAATGTTAATAAAATAAAAAATTATTGGATTACAGTAACACCTCTCTATGGAAATCCCCTTCTGAAATACACATTAATCCTTTAAAGTATGGAATTTTGGAATGACCATAAGATCTTGAATTTTGTGAATTAATCTAGAATGGAAATAGTATAGGTATTTAATATTTACAAAGATAAATATGTTTGTGTCAGATTGGAGAGGATGTGGCATATTAATATGAGGGGAAGGGAAATCTTATAGTAACAAAAATTGTTAAATTGATAGAACATATTTTTTGTATAAAAATTGATTAAAAAAATATAATTCTATGAAAATATGTGGATGATATGAAGTCCTATCATGAGTAAAATTTAGAAAATATTTGGTTATTTTTTCTCCATTATCAGACATTTTTAACACTTTATTAACCCATCTCACAACTACCTTGATGTTAGCATTTTTAATTTTTTAGTGGTAATGAAATTTACTATAAAAAAGAAAATTGAACCAGAAATAATTGTTTTAGTTTTTAAAATAAAATCCATCTCACATTATATATTATAACATTATTTTTTGATTTTTAATTAAATTAATAAAATATTGTTTATCATAAAATATAATTAATTTCATTCTTAAAAATACATGAAATGATTTTATATATTATGAGGTTAACTCCTTTTAAATGGTAATAAAATAAAACTTAAATGAAAGTGAGGAATATATGGTCATAAAATTATATTAAAGTAATATTTTTATAGTCTTATATACCATTTTAAACCTTATGTTTTGGTTTTACTCCTTGTTTAACCAATTTTACCATAAACATTGCTTTTTAATTTTTAATATTAATCAGTTAAAAATTCAATTATAAGGTAATAATTGGATTATATATGTCCATGGTATGACTTAATAGACAACTTATAATATTAGTTATACAATTCTATTTTTTTTCTTTTTCAATAATTTAATTAATTAAATTTCACTTAAAATTCAATTTATTTCATTTTAAAAACTAATAACAGTTTTCAAAATATAAATTAACATCAATGAAAATGGAATTAGAATATAAATATTTTCAACATCTATAATATTTTTAATTTATATTGATAATTACATGGAAATTTTGAATCGTCCAAAAAAATATAATATTTTGAGTTATTAAAACCATTTAATTGATTTTTTTACTACTTCCAAACTCATTATGTCAATTATGTGTACGAATTTAAGATAATTATTTCATAACTAAATTTTAATAAAAATTAAAATGATTAAAAAATTCTATAATATCTAAAATATACTTCTATAAATGAATATATTTTGGATCCATATGAAAAAATATTGTCGATATTTAAGTAAGTGTTATTTTTGACTTAATATTTTATTTAAATATTATAATGGTAAAAATAAAGGTTAAATGAGAAATAGTACATAATTTATAATTTTGGATTATTAATTATGGAATATCATTATATAATGAAAATAATTATTTTGATTGAATGAATTTGAATCATTATCACATTCATTTTAATGCTAATTAACGTTTTTTAATTTTATACAGCTAATAAATACTTATTTTTGTTTATATTCATATTTTAATTAAATCAAAAGTGACGTATTAGTGAAATTTTTTCCTCTTGATTAAAAATATGTAATACTTTTCTTAATATTATATTTCATAAATTGGGATAAAATTTAATTTAAGATGTAAACATAATACAAAAAGAAAATCAGATTTATCAAAAAAAATTATTAAGAAAAATGTTTCTATAAAAAATTCAATATTAAAAATTATTCAAAACAACATGATTGAATTATTAATATTATAAAAGTTATTATTTTTCTTTGAAACAATTTTAAAATAAAATAATACTTTTTAAATTCTAGGAGACAAATGTACATTACAAAAATTGTTATTTTTTACTATTCACATAAAATATAAACATTTTAAGAAAATCAATAAAATTCACTATAAGATAACATTTATATGATTATATCAATATTTATATTATTATTTTCTTGAAATAAAATTTATAATTTTTAATAAAAAATTATTAATAACTAACAAAAGTATTAAAAACAGTATTTTTAAAATAAATTACTTTTCAGACAATTGAGAATAATTTCATATTAATTTATTTTTAGATTTTAATTTATTATAAACAATATATAGTTAATATTTTTTACTTATATTTATAACCAATAATTAATTGGAAGTGATATAAAAATAATAATATTATATATGGTTCATTTATACTCATTGTTGTGGGTTAAATTCAATATCAAACATGTTATTCATTTAAAATCTCTTTGTGTTACATTCTCTCCACATTAATAAATATCAAAATAGAAAACTATGACTTATCTTAGTAATAAAGGGCTTTTATATGAAAATTTCATTATTGAAAACCCACATCAAAAAAGGGTTAATAAAAAATATTCTTGAAATGTATGAAATAAAAATACATAGGTCGTCTAGAATTAGACCTAACATCCATTAAAAATAGAATAACTCTATTTGGAAGTGAAAATATTGATATGGAGTAAAATATGAATGTCTACAAAAATATGGGGACTCATAGAGAACTCTAATTAGAATATTTTTAACAATCATGAGAAGGATAATGAGTATAAAATCATAAACCAATTCCATGCGAAATAGACTATGAATTCATTATAAATGTATGTAATAATATAATTATTTCTTGCTTTGTTTCATAATTTTGTGGAATTCATTAAAAAAATTCACTATGATTAGAAGGGAATATGACAAATTGATATGTATAATTTCATCCTTTAAAAAATTCCAAAAATTATAATCTTTTTTTCTAATGATTAGAATTCATGATTTTTTTCATGTCTAATTAATTAAAAAAACAACTTATAATGGTTTAAATAATCAATAATGGATAACTAGATATTCTAACTACCATTAAATATTAATAAAAACCAAAACTGTTCTTCTACTTCATGATAATATCCAAAATGTATAATCCTTCTTATAAATAAGTAAAAAAAATTTCTAAGGTATACGAAATTATTCCAAAATATCATATAAGACCATTCCATAAATAAAAAATATTATATCAAAAATAATCTAAATAAATCAAAAATTATTATGTTTTTTAACCTCAAAAGTGTACTCATAAAAATCAAATTACATACCTTCAAAATTTATATTATTTTTCAAAAATAATCATTAATGAAAACACACATGTTATACCCAAGGGTTACATATACCTCAAAAAAATTAAACATCCCCAAAAATCAGATTATTTATCATGATAAACCACAGTTTAATATTATAATGTAGTGAAATTAATAAAAATCCTGAAATAAATATAGATACTTAGCAGACTTTTAATCGTTAATTTGACCATGAATATATCTAAATATTTCACTATGAAAATGAATTACATTTCAATGATAAATATATTTGTATCCCACTATCCAATAAATCATATTTAACAAACCACAAAAACATATTATATTTTAATGGATTATTTATTCGTATGTGGATTATTCATCATAAAACCAAGTAAAAGATTCAAATCACAAAAAAATTCAACTATATAAAAAATCAATAGAGTTATCTATTCCATTGATCTTATAGTCACACATAATAATATAAACCCTTGATGGTATCACTAACACTTAAATTAAACTTTCATAAAATCATATATGCTTCCATAAATTATTATAATCCTTATACCTCCATTACAACCAGTAATTACAAAATATTTTTCATAAAAACAAAATTGAAATAAACATCATTAAATTATACCTAAATAACCATTTCATGATATAACAAACCAATTTGAAGATCAGTAATACTATCTGATTTACTTCATCATAATCATTAATTTCAATATATTAATGAAATTCTCTCACCATACCACTAAATTACTTTTATTGGTTATCAATATAATTCATATTTGGTTTAAAATTGATAAAAACTACCCTTAAATATTTTTCGATATTTCATCATTATTATATACATAATGTCATTGTTATATAACTCTATAACATAATTATTGAATAATCATAAATATAAACATAAATTAATTCACTTTAATGATTTTAATAGAATATGTACTACATTGTTTATGGAGTTAACACATGTATTAGTGAATTTTCATAGATATTTACCATATTCCCCTCACATAATATATTGAACCATAATTTTCATTTTTTGATGAAATTCATATCCCTCCATAGAACAACTTATTTTTTCTATGTAATTTCATGATCTATTCATTAATTTTCCACTCATAAAACAACATACATTCCTAAAAAAATTTCCCCGAGTTCCTCTTCTAAAATACATGAAATTTAGGATACTGAATCATATTCTCTCCAGGGTATTCGATGATAATCATTTTTATCATATTTAGAATTTCTAGAAACTCACCCACGTTGAGATTATTAATTATTTAGCATTATAGATGATTAAGAATAATAATAATGTAGTTCAATTATCATTCATTTTAATTGGGATTTATAGGACTACAATCATTCAAATTTAAATATCATTCAACATTAACATAAATCCACATTGTTCCATCCATCAATTAAAAAATTTATTTTTTGATTTACAATATTCATAGTGGGAAGTCATATAATCTAGAAAAATAATTCATAGTGTACCTGAATCATTACACTATATATTCAATCTATAATATATTTTGATTACTCTTATTTTTCCTTGGTTATAATTTATTCAAATCCATCATAATGGTTCATAAGTGGAATATTGGTACACCATATAATATCCCCCAAATACTTTCAAACTAGTTAATAATTAGGGTCCAACACACCATAAAATATAATGATTTTTTTGAAATACATGACTGACACATTTAAAGGTATAAACCCTACCCACATCTATAAAAACCCTATTTACAACCGTTTTATCCAAAAATAATTGTTTTTTTAGGAAAACCGCAATCCATTCATTATAATATATTGAGATAATTATACTATACAAAGGATTTTCTAGATATTACTCACAAATTGTTACCTATTTTTAGATCTAAATGTAATTAATTATTTATCTTCTAAAAATTCTAGAAACTAGTACTTTTTAAACATTAATATTACTACTTATTGGATTAATATTCAATAAATAAATTTATTATCCATGCCATAATCATATAGTTTTTGTGACATTAGAGGATAGATTCGGAATATTATTACTTCATGAAATATATTCAATGCCTCTAAAAAATATCTATGCATATAATAGTCTTCATAGACACACCCTACTTAAAATCATCGTTCATAACCTAGGTAATAGAACCAAATCATGGATAGTCTCATATTTTATATAATGATAAATAATAGAGATATCAATTATACCTTAAAAATAACATGTTTATAAGGTCAATTAAATAATAGAATGGAAATTTAAAATCCCTAGAAAAACATTCATAAAAAATAATATTGAATCATGTTATAGAGTGTGGAAATTCATAATACATGAATAATAATGAAATCAAAGAACAAGATCCATGCATTCAATATAGTAGTATAAGAGAAAAGTTCATAAAATACACACCAGTATATAAAATTATTTCCTTAGTTATGGATCACAAATACAAATATTAGTTTGGATTGGGTTCCATCCCCATTTTTTCATATCCTTAGTTAAGGTTCACTCCCAATACAATCGTAGTGGACATAATCCCTTAATGAACTGGGTTTACACTCCATTCTAGTCATTATTTCCTTATGATATATGTATCTATACCAAATGAAAAAGAGGGAAAAATATTTTTCAACCAAACTCAAAATAATAATAATATATTCAAATGTGTTCCAAAAGATCATATATCATTCATCATATATAATAACTCATCAAAAAAAGTAAATTTCATTGAAATTTAAAGAACTCACCATAAAATAGTAAATTGAAAATAAACTAGATTCATAAAAATATCATCTTTATAATCAGAAACCATCTAGATAAATAATAAAGATGTTATCCTTGTATCATATACCTGATAAATTATATATAACACCAAGTGTTGTTAAAATAAAGAAATATTCATTTAAAAGAACCACTCGAATATTTTTTCTGGAAAATATCATTTTCACATTGAAAATTCATGTTTAAAATAGAAAAATACCAAAATAATAATGGAAATATTTTATTTTAAAAATATTCCTCGAAACATGTAAGGAAATAATCAATGAATTTATCATTCAGGATAACATCAAATTCCATTAATGACTTCTACATAAAAACAAGCATCCTTTATATGTTTTATAAAAAGTTTAATATAAAATAATTCAAAAAATTTAAATAAGATTCTCCTTATACCATTGGTAATATGTTATACTGGGGTAAAAATTACATTTAAATACATTCGATAATATTAATATTATTACTAAAAATTTTACCCATAACATAGAAACAAAATAAAAATGACTTTCGACTAAAGATAATAATAAAGATAGTTTATTTTTAAAGAGTTGTTTTAGTGTATCTAGTACCTAAAGAGTGGAAAATGAATGAAAATCCTTAAATACTATTAAATAATTAGAGCATAATTAAATTCTTGATATTTTCTCATGGTGGTTGAGGAAAATTCATCATCATAACCTTAATCATAAATAATATTGATAAGGAATAATATTGAATCATTAATCCCTTACATATATGGTAACATTAGAATCTAAAAATATCTTGAAATATATAAATATATATTTATATTTAAATATAGATAATTTAATTAATTTGAATAATATTTAAATTTTGTGTTACTATATACACTAAATTAATGAGATAAATGACCAATATGGCATATGTCACATAGAAATAAACATGAGATGAAAATCTCTTACCATAATTCTTGTCTCTCTTCATATGCCTATGAACAAACAATATAATAAATATTATTTCCTTTAATATTCTAATGAAATATACATTTTAATATCATATAATAGTTATTTTACATATAGTACCTAATCAGAATTGTTTTTATAAATATTTATAAAAACACTGTTCTAGGTGATAATACATAATCTTTCATGCATATTTCAGTTCAATGGTCCCAAACTACATAATTTGTTCATAGTTCCATTCTATATAAAATTATAATCATGATATAAATATCATAAATTTACATCATATATATATATATTATGTGGCATACATAAAATTTAGTGATAGGAAAATGGATTACACTCATCTTAGAGATAGTAACCCTTGTGAATGTGTGAACACATTTCCCCCATTTTAATAGATATAATTTTAGATGTTTGAATTATAATTCGACTTTATAAAATCATTTTTATATCATATATATCATATATATTAATTAAATTGAACCGTATTTCATTTCATGTTAAATAAGAGTGAACAATGATTCATATTTCTCCAGAGAGATTGTATCCCACATATATGAACTAGAAACCTTATGATTTTCCAATGATTGAAATGAATTTGGATAATGGTTTTAAATAAAAAAATATAACAATTATTTAAATTTATTACACTATAATAATTTTTATATAAAAGAAACAATATATTTAGGGAATCTATAATTATAAATCACTTTAAAAATACTCATGTAATAGTTATACAATGTCATTGAGAAACCACTGTAGCTTATAACTTGGTCCTTGAAAGGATTGTATTTTGGAATTAATATATGATCTAAAATGTAGATCATATGACTATAATTGTATTATGTTAAGGATTTTATGAGAAATATGGATTGAAATGTGTCATTAATAGACAAGAGGGGTTCCCTTTTATAAGAGATCGGAGAGGAACTCTTGGAATTTTTTAAAGTATAAAATAAATAACATTTTATTTGAATGAAAAATGGGTCCTAGTTGATATTATTATAATATATGATGATTTGGAATTAATATAAAAACTTTTAATAAAATCAAGACACATTTCAGTTGGGATTTCACCATTATCCCCTAATTTTAACCCTATATTAACCCTTTTGAAAATTTCAATAAATTAATTTTTTTATTCTATAGATGTTAATAAAGTAATAATAAAAACATATTTACCAATAAATGAACCACGGTTAATTTTTTTAAAATATCTCTAATTCACTAGACATAATATTGTATTTTTATTCATTTTAATTAATTTAAAAAAATATTTTCCATTATAAAATATCATTCATGTCAATTTTTGAAATATAAGAAATATTATAACATAACATGGGAATAAATCATTTCATCTTATTAAAAAAATTCATCAAAACAATTATAAGTATGATATGGATTTAAGATAATCATCCAAAAAAATTATAGGTTTGTAGATCATTTTGAAATATTTTTTTTGTTTTCCTCATTGGTTGACCATTTTTATCTACAACTAGGGTATTGTGATCATTAATATTAAAGGGAAAAAATTTAGATATAATTAAAAATATCATTATAAACTGAAATATTATTTAACTATAAACCAGTTATAATACTTCTTTTTGACTTTCAATATTTTCCTATTGTATAAATAATTTAGTAAAATATATCTATGATAAAATATAATGATTTCTGATTTTAAGAACTACAAATTTTGATTTTGAAAAATAACCTGACCAAAATGATATTTTAATATAAAATTATAAAACATCTATAATATGTTATAATAATAATCAAAATTAATGGGAAACATTTACTTATGAAAGAATAGTAGTTTTACAGTTTTTTGAATTATTTACTTTATTATTTTACTACTTCTAGAATAATTGTGTCAGCATTGTGTATGAATTAACAGAAATTATTAGATCAAAAAAATTAAAAATGAATTACCATGAAAAGGAAATTTATCCATCTCATAAAAAACCATTTATAATATAACATAATATTTAATTATCAATTTCATATAATATTGATGAAATTAAATGATAGAATATGACAATTTTTACTATATTTTCCTTAAAAATGATGAAGGTAAGAATCAAAATTATATTGTTTAAAAACATAATATTAATTTATTATTATAGATAAAAATACTATATTAATGAATAAAATTATTTTGTTTGAATTAATTGTATTATTTATAAAATTTTTCTATAATCCTAATTAACTAATTTCACTTATATTGGGTTAATAAGAATTTATGATGGTTAAAATTCATAATGACCCAAAAAAAAATGAAAAAGTTTAAAAAGATTGGATTTCATGATTTTAAAAATAGATCCTGTATTTCAATATTAAATTTTGCAATTGGGATAATTTAAATAATGATGAAAATTAAAATTGAAATAAAAAATTATTTCTAAATAATGTCCTTTTTTAAATATAAAAAATTATTTATACAAAATTCAATCCCAAATTATACTCTAATGAACATACATTAAATATTTGTAATATTAGATAACTAATTTCAATTTTAACCCTTTTAAAATCAAAATTGAACACTTTAACTTATTTATTAAAAAGTCTTGAAAAAAATCATCATCTTTCATTACTCATCGAAAAATCAATATTTTCACAAAAATCCCAAAAAATCACTATATTCTATTTTTCACATAAGAATTTTATAAATGATATTTCTAATAAAATATTTTAATTAAAAATTCTGAATGATAATTAATATATTCTACCACAAAAATGAATAAAAATATGTTTTGATGAATAAAATGACATTTGAAAAGTTATATGCTTATATAAGGTCACAAATTTTTTGGATATGTCTTGTACTCTATTTTAGGAATTGAATTTAATTTTTTATTGTACCTTGGTTGGTTTTAACATTGGTTTCATTTATGGTGAATTTTTAGAATTACGAAATCCAATGGGGTTGTGAACATTAGAAAAATGTTTAGGGAAAACCATTCATTTTCTCTATCAACCCATTCCCCATTTGGAGCTATAAGAAGTGGGTGTAAGAATTTAACAAATTTTTCCACCAGAATCCCAAAAAAATGAACACGTGGATAGTGATGGTTTTATGGTTGGAACTCTTTTTGAAAACTGGTTCCTCCTTTTTGAAGAAACTATACACACTAGATAGAAGCTCTGCATGATTAAGATAAATGATTTCCCTAACCATGTGTCCAATTTAATAAAATTTGTGTACTGGTATTTAATAGCCCAAAATTTTAATTAAATATTATTAAAATAGTGTTATATATCCCTAATCTCCCCATATTATCCAATCATAATTCATTATTCTTTTTCAAGCTCTGGATAGGATTCATAAGAAACTCAAACCCCATTCTTGGTGAATTGAATATCTTATGGAAAATATAAACAACTATTTTTAAATGATCACTTCCTTGATTATTTCATCTCCCTATATTAATTTTATTCAATTGAGGAGGGATGAATTTCAATGGTTATTGACGGTATTGAAATGGGTTTTAATGTGTCTGCTTTCATGGGATCATGATCCTAGGTTAGGATCGTATATCCCCGCTCTAGTTGGGAAATCAACCATTCTGCATCAAAATGAGGTGTGAGTTTTTGTGAGAATGTACTATGATCATCTAGTATCTTCTCAAATTTCAAAATACCATTGTATCAAAATTGAACTCATGTTTTTTGTTCTATTTCATTTACACATTTGAAAATTTCATTTAAATTTAAAATTTATTTGTTTCCTATTTAAATTGGAGATCCTTCAAAGATCCTCATGAACCTCTTAGATATTTTAAGACCTGTCAAGATGGAAACCCATGGTTTATGCTATTATCCATGAAATGATGATTCATGAAATGTAAAAAGTTGAATAATGAGTATATTGAATTGAACAAAATAATTATTTTATGTTTAATAATGGGATTTAAAGGCTATATTTTGTTTACGAATAAGGGTTAATGAGTTGAGAAATAAATGATGATAATGGGTTTAACAATTAAAATTTTCAAGTTGTTACTTATGATAAAAATTAAGATCCATGGTTGGGTTTTATAAATTAAAAGGTTATCTATGTTGAAAATATCTGATACCTGAGTTATGAAGGTGGATCCATGAAAAGTGTATATTAAAATCTGAATCATATTTTTTGGGCGGGGGAGTGGTAGTCTAAGTACCCATGGGGTTCCAGATTGATGCCATAGGACCCTTATAAATGCATGGGAACAATTTTTTGGGGGGAGAGTGATTGATGATTAAAGTACCCATTGGGTGCCATATTGATTCTCTAGGACCATTAGATATTAATGTATGATTTATGCTCTTTATATGGTTGATAATAGTAAAAAGTCATATGCTCTAGGTCACCAAATTAAATTTGAAAAAAGTTGTATAATGAAAATCCCTGAATGGAGAAAAATGAATAAACCATATGAGGATTGGTTCATACTCAAGCATCAATTTAAGTATGTATAATGTGGTTTGAAAAAGTATAATAAATATTAAGGTATTTTCATTTTTTATTTGATATTTATTCTATATAAAATAACATATACTGTTATAGATTTGATATTTTATTAGATTCCATTGGTGGTGGCATACTGAGTTTTCCTCCCCCTCTTAATGGGACACCTTATTTACAGGTGAAAAGACATTATGTTTGCCTGAATGGATAAGGGATAGATCCTTTTTTTGATAAATGGTTTCAGATACAAGATGAATCATAGATGGAGGAACCAGAAATGATGTTGGGACCTACTTGAGATATTCTAGTGTGCCATTATTTTTAATATCATTAGACACTTAAATCATGTATATAATAAGAAATTTTTATATTTTGAATACGGTAATTTTCAATATTTTTTATTTGATCAGCTTTTTTTCATTATTTATTTGTTTTAGTGTCATGGTTATATTTATTAATGTTTTCTAGCTTCTGTACTAATTTGATGAAGAGTGTATTGTCTACACATTAATATATTAATCACTTGATGCTAGTCGGTTGTCTCTAGAATATGTAGTAGTTCACCTGAGGCCATGTGGAAAATTTTCTTGGGGCACCAGTTTGGGGAAACTATGTTGGGAAATTACAACTCGGTATCAAAGGGGGATATATTTTCATTTAAATTGATACATTATTTGGAAATGGTTGAAAATAGTGTATGATTAGTAGTTTCATGGTCATGATTTGGGACACTATAGTAGCTAACCCACGTGCAATGGAATCCTATGAACACATGAGGAATTTTTGTTCATGATTGTTTTTGGTTTTAGTTGTGTTTTGTTTCACCCTGGTTTATGTGCAATATCTATGATGTTATTTTTTTACTATTTTTTTCATGGATCATTATGGAATTATATTTGAGTATTAATGCATCATTCTAGGAACACAAAACATTATATAGATGTATCATGTTAGAAAAACATAGAAAAGCATGATATTAGAAGCTATAGGGTTTGAAAATTATTTTCCTAATTTTATTATTAAAAATGAATAGTTTGGAATGATGATCTAATAATGGTTAAAAGTTATTAATAGTCATAATAAATTTCTCAAAATCTTGTGTATAATGGGGAACTTATGAATATGAATGGTTTTCTACACTGTGTTAGTGAAGAACTAGGATAATTATTGTTTTGGGATTGTGAAAGTTCCCTTCTTTTGATGATGAGGATATGTACGAGGGGAAATTTATTATTAATTCTGAGAATCAAAGTTATCAAAATACGTTAATAATGTTTAATGTATCCTAATATGTGTGATTTGAAATGTAAATACATGCCTCAAGGATTATGTTTATTGATAGGAAAATAAGATGACATTAATGGAGAGGATACTACCACAACATGGAAAGAGGATCTAGAATTTTTGTGTAAAGGATAGGGAGAAATGTTCAGGAGAACATCACTCTCATAATTAAGATGTTGGAATGTAACCCAGGTTGCACTATGTGGAATATGTCTAATTTGATCCTGGTGTTCTAGTTTCAACACGTTCTGATCATCTCTTGAAAAGGTTGACTTATGGAATATGTGTTCATGATTGGTTCAATCCATTAAATTACTAACAATTTATAGTTTCATATAATGAAAAGATTAAATTTGTCTTTATCAAGGTTACTCTGTGATGAAAAATGTTGAATAGATATTCACAATAGATATGTGTGGTGGAACATCATTGTATGGATGGAATTATAAGTGATGTTCTATGATAAATTTTAACCTGATACACTAAGACATGAGTTAGGGGTATATTTTAGGTAGATTGAATAGGGAAACATATTCATGATAGTATATGATGGTCTCTTTATCTAGATGAATATATTTTTCCATTTCTTGTAAGAGATTGGGAAAATATTATGAGAGATTATTAAGATGAAATTAAATGTGATATTATGTTATACATTATCATCTTCTAATTGATGAATTTTATTAAGGTGGTGAATCAAGCTCCCATTTCACAGGGGAAATTGATGGATTATTCATGTTGAGGACACTTTTATTCAATTGGGTGTCTAGGATTTACAACTTGTTTGTGTGTGATGAATCACTCTGAGGATGTTAACCTGGGTAGTGTAAAAGAGAGTGACAATGGGAGTAGTAATAGTTAACCAGAGTAGTAATCGAGTGTAAAACCATCATTATGATATGTCTAATCACATTTGAAGCTAGTTTCCCCAAACACTGGAGGATTTCTGAGGTTGTAGCAATAAGGGAATATTATAGTGGTTCTACAGGAACTCATGACTGATGGGTACTGATGGATGGATTAGACAATGAAATGTACTTCAAGGGGGTCTTCCACCATGTAGAATTCATGTAATTGGAGTTCATCTATCTATATCGTTTGAGGTAAATTACATGCTACATCAGAGAAATACTACATGTATCTGCAGATTAGTGTAGTACAGGGGACTTGGATTAAAGCTCAAGGTAGAGGGAAATGTCAATTTCCAAATTTTCAATCTGCACTATTTTGATAATAAGGCTATCCCATTAATTTTAGTAGGTATAATTATTGTTTCCTCTATTCTTGATATAATTTTATTTTAATCAAGAGCATCAAATTTCATTATTTCTTCTCAAATTATGAATGGTTTGAGTAATGTGTCATATTTTTTTTATTGTAGTTTGGATAATCAACAAACCACTATGAGTATGGTCATAGAAAATATTTCCATGAAGGTATATGTCCTCGCAATTGGTTATTATTATTTCATTTGGGAACTATAAATACTTTATATGTTTGTTTTTGACATGATTTGGGGAATGGATTAGTCATAATCACAGCGAAACCAGAACTATTTTTAAAATAAAAGAGTATCCTTTACATAACCTAAGGATGACAATTATATTTTTCATGGTGGATGATATATAAATGTAGACTATATATGGCATGTTAATCATTCTCTCAAGAGGTCACCACCAAGGTACTGATAATTATTATAAATAATGTTTGGGAAAATAATTGTTTCTTTGCAACCATAGTAGATTATTTATAAGATTAATTTCTTGAGGATAACATAAGGGTTCAGCCTGAGAGAGAAGTTGTGTTCATAACTGGTCTAATTCATGGAGTTAAACTAGTTTCAATTGCACCTTACCGAATAGACCAAAAATAACTTAATGATCATTAGACTAACCTATAAGAATTTATGTATACGATATTTTTCTATTATTGTATGTCACCATGGGGGTTTATTGTTTTTCTAGCTTATAAGTTTGACATGACATTTCATATATGTGTTGATTAATGGATGTATAATTGGATGACCGTTAATAACTAGTATCCACTTTCTCATATCAATGATCTCATTGAATAGATGTGGGGTTCTTGTGTGTTCTCCATGATTTATTTGATGTTAGGGTATCATCAACTAAATTTAATACATTCGGATATACCATATACTACATTCTATAGGTATATTAGCATGTATGAGTTTCTCTTAATTCTTGGTAGATTGAAAAATGATCCTACTAAATTTATGACTTTTTTGAACCAAATATTCCATTAGTAACTAGATCAGTTTTTTTCAATTATGTTGATGACATAATGTTGTACTCTAAGATACATCCTGATATATCATGGAATCTTAAAATCATCTTGTGTTCACTAAGAGAGAAAATGATTCCTACCATGTCATCTATGGGTCATTTCTATATTCATAATGTAATTTTATTAGGTAACATCATCTTTGAGAAAGGTGTTTCAATAGTCCCAAAGAATGATTTGGTAGTTATTTGAGGTAGTATCCCTTTAATTTTATTGATATATTATTCTTCCTAGGATTAGTAAGATATTATGGAACATTCATCCAGGATTTATCTCATTTAATAATTTCATTCAGGACTAACCAATAAGGGTTTCAAATATGAGTTGTCTTGAAAATGTGATATTTCTATCTAGTAATTAAAATATCTTTTGACTAATTAACTGATTTTCATCCTACCTAATATGGGTGAGTAGTATTCCTTTTATTTATATTCATTAAAAATAATTATTAGGTATGTTTTGAAACAAATTAATAGAGACGTGGTATATAGGTCATATCATTTAAGGCCACATGAAAGGAATTATCCTACTCATAATATTGAGTACCCCATGGAGGTTTATGCCATACTGTTTTTGTGGATCAACCTATTTGGATAATGGGTTAATTTTTATACTTAATAATAAAAATTATATTATATCATTCCACGAGGAAATTTGAATCTATATAGGTACATATGGTTTGATTATATAATGTATTTTTACATTGATTTTGTTATATGTTCAGAATGGGAATTTTTGTTGATGATGGTTTGATAAAAGATACAATGAATTGAGAATTCCATATGTCTACGTATGAGTAAAAGATGATGTCTTTACATTCTGAGATTTATATAAAGGTTCAAGGTCCAGATATAGATGACTCTCATATCCTTATCAGCTGATTCCACACATTTGAGATGGATCAAGGAAAATAAATATGATGATCTATAGTGTTTCGTTTGGAGTCAAATCCTTTATTTTGAAAAATTTCATTCCAATTGAAAAAATGATTAGAATGATATTATCAAATTCCAAATATTAGCAATTATACCCACATGTATTCATGATGAGATGATGCATTAGTGACGTGAATCAAAGTGGATAGTGCATCCTTGCTTGAAAAAAAATTATTGTGATCTATATGGAAAATATTGGTGGCCACAAATTAAAAGGGAGTTTACAGATTTAGTTCCCTGTTTCTACAAATGTCAGCAACTGAAGGCTAAATATCCACGATATGTGTGATTTCTATAGTTTTTTAAAATTTCATAATGAAAGTGGGATGATGTTATCATGTATTTTGTGTTAATTCATTCAAGGAATCTACAGAATTATGATGCCATATGGGTAATTGTGGAATTATTGATGAAAATATCATATTTATATATATTTCAGGAGACCTTCATGGTTGTTTAATTTGGAGATATATACACTCGATAGATATTCTATATTCAAATAGATCCTTGAAGTATATTTTTAGATTGGGGCATGCATTTTTAATAGGGAATCTGAAAATTCTAGCAAAATTCCCTTGATAAAAATGTGTTTCTAAGTATATATTTTTCCAAAGATAGATGGAAATCAAAGCATAATATTCATGTGAAAAGGGACATGATGATGTCATTCTTCCTATATTATGGTGGGTCTCATGAGAAGAAAATAGAACTCGTAGATTATTCAAATTACACTAGTTATCAAGTGACTATTAAAATTGACAAATATTAGACACATTATGCTAGACTATGATTATCTCCTCTATATCAGATGGAGGTGGATGAGTGATGTTTTTTGGCACCATATCCCATGCTTGAGACATTATAGCATCTTCAGTTGATTTGGAAACATATTGATACTACATATATTTGATAAAAATATTTTGTGGATGGGAATCATCATCCTCATGGGTTTAAAGTGGGTTAGTGTGTATTACCATTAAGTTTCAATGACATTGGATCACCCTAGAATTTTGTGGTAGTGAAATTTTGAAACCATTTTTTTTTAAATCTTGATATTATGGAGGGGATTAAAATGGTATAAAAAAGAATAGATCATTTATATAGGTATTGTGTAATGAATAATGTTATTCATGTGTCACAGATTATTAAGTATAACTAATACCCTTCTAACACAATCAATATTGTTGATATTGAGATGGAGGATGAGGTATCATTTCTGTACCATCTCAATTATGTTTTGAATCATAATGAGAATGTTTTTTAGGGAAAAACTATGTTATTAATCCATGTTTTTTGAAAAATAGTCATTTTTATGGTGAATCATTGGAGAAGGAAGCATATATTTAGGCCCAATAGCATGGAGATTTCACCTTATAGGCTTAGTTGATCTCTGGAGTATTGCATGAGGATGGTTTTCATAAAGTGAAAATACTCTAAAATCCCAACTATTCATGAGACATATCATACTCATTCTCAAGAATTCATTTATCATTATTTATCATACCATTTGAATGTCTTTCATTATTGTCATTTTATGTGATTTTTTAGAATTTTGGAAGCTCATGGGGCTATGAATAGTTAGTTAACAATTAAAAAACCTTTGGATTTACATAGAAAAACATGCTCCCCATATTGAGCCCTAGGATGGGAGCACACTATCAAACCAAATCATGAGCCTAAAAACACCAAATAGTACACCCATGAACAATGTGAGATTTAAAAGCTAAAACATGGTTAGAAAAGTCATTCAACCACTTAACAAAAACCATGCAGCCCATATTATAGGGGAAAATGATTAAGGAAAACAGTTTTTCTAACAGTGCAACCATATAGGAAACCACGTTTAATGTTATTAATTACACCAAAATATTATATAAATATTTATGATACCTTATTTTTTTCCCTAATAACATCATATTAGCCTACCGTAAATTTAATTTTCTATTGGAGGATCCTAATTAGATTCTTAGGCCCATCGAACGCATTTATTGGTGAACCGGTTATTGGGTGAATGAAATTAACACCTCTATGGATTGTGATATGTTCCTTTATTGGGTTACTATTTCAACAATCATTTTATACCATGATAATGGGATGAATATCACCAATTTTTGATGGCATATTTCTCTTTATTAATGGATCTTGTTCATTTTTTCCTCAATATAAGATATTGATCCTAGTTCTCCTCCATCATTTTTAATTTGAATATTCAGCATCAAAATGAGGGCCACGACTTTTGTGATCATTCACCAATGGTCATATGGTATGTGGTCTAGTTTAAAATTCCCATAGTCTTGATCATGATATCTTTTTTGTATCATTAGCATTGCATTACAACATTTTCAAATTTCATTAAAATTAGATAATATATGATTTCCCTTGTAACTGTGTGACCCTTTGCATATCTTGTAAGTCCCATTGGAGATTACATTATTTCTCATGATTGAGACCATATAGAAATTCCCATATCCTTTAAATGACGATTCACGAAATGTAAAGGGGGAGTAATGGGTATATGGAATTGAACTAAATCACTTTTATATATTTGATAATGAGATTTAATGGTTCAGTTGATCTAACATTGAAGGGTGAATGACTTGTCAAATAAATTATAATAAATGGTTTAATGGGATTATTAGTCATGATTTTCTTTATGATAAAAAATACAAAACCATGGGTTTTTTTTGACAAACTGAATGGTTTAACAAGTTTAAATGATTGATAATAGATTTATGAATATTGAACAATGATATGTGCATATTTAAATTTAACCAACCAGTTTTCGGCGAGGAACTAATCCTCCAAGTACCCATGGAGTTCTATAATACTAATATAGGCCTATGATGCATGAATGTGAAAAAGGATATGTGGGAGAGGGACTGATGCTCAATGTACCCATGGGGATCTATACTTATGTTATAGACCCTCTGAGATATTTATGATGGACTAACTCTCCAAGTATCTAGGATTAGGTTTCCTAGAATGTTTCTTCAAGGTATTGAAAAAATTTGGAATTAATGTGAAAAATAAAATTCAATAAAAAGTGTTTAATGAAAAAACACTTACTATGAATGCATTAGAATCTTTCACGTACTGGAGTAGGTATAATGTGATTTTATAAATAATATAAATGGTGAATCCTATTTAATTTTCTCATTTGATCATTATTTTTTATAAAAATTCTTACATTGGAATAGACGGGATATTTCATTAGACACTATTGGTGGAGACGATTACAGTTGTACTCACACCATACATTGGCCAACTGATTTATACCTAAAAAGAATTCATATTTATAGGGTTGGATAATGGAAAGAGCCATATGTTAGAGGACTGAGTTTGGATTCATGATAGATTTTGGATATATAAATCAGACAAGATTTTAGGATCCTCATAAGAGATTTTAGTGTGGCTTTATTTTATATTTTAATTAGTCACTTAAAACATTTATGGAATTACATATTTACTTATCTTTTATATCATCATTTTCCCAATTTTGGTTTTAGTCATCTATTTATTTAATTATTCATTATTATTGTGTCATGGATTTCATTTATATTGATTTACTACTATTTTTATTTCATTATTATATTGTTAAAATCCTCCATATTTATATACTATACCACATATACTAGTAAGAATGGTCTATCATAAGGGGAGTCACACCATAGGTCATGGGGAAAACTGGCTTGGGGAGACAGTTTGTGGAACTTTAGTCTAGATGTTATATCTTATTTCCAAAGGATATGTGCATAGATATTTATTTAATGTGACCATTATATATATATATCATAGTTCAGTTACATCTACTCAAAAATCACAATTCAATGTCAACTTTATAACAACCCTAATATTATTTCATAGTTTGTTAAATCACAATATTGTGTATTACATATGCTATTGAGAATACTATTGTATTAAAATTTCAGATATTATTATTATTCAAAAAATAATGAAACAATATTATGATAAATTTTATTTACCTCATAATGCATCAGATAAATCTTTTTATAATCATTAAATGCATCATCATCATTTTTATGACTATAGGTAGAAATAAATTCATAATTTCTACAGAAATTCAATCCTAAATTTTTACTTTTAATAATATAATTAATGTTACCAATAAAATTGAAATCATGAGGATATAACTGAATTATCTATGATCTAAGATTATGTCATGAAAGATAACCCACATTTATTAATTCAATGTAATTTTGAGATTTTTCATGACTAATTAAAATTTCAATAAACTCATTATTAAAAAGATCGGAATTTAATTTCACATTAAACTCATAAAAAATTACATAATAATCATTTCAATAAGCATAATTTTTATTATAAAATATGTATCCCATACTATTATTTTAATATCCAAAAATTACCATCACCACTTTGACCATCAAATTTAGCTAAATTAACCCTTGAATTCAAGATCAAAATTCAATATCTGAGGACTAAAAAATAAAAAAAACATATTTTAGAAAATTTAATTATTCAAATATATTTTTATTATAGAGGAGATTATTAAATAAATTTAAAATATTTCTGTCTATTTGAATAATATTTCAATATTTTCATTCTACCACATAAAATTTCCATAGTGTTCATGGGGATCAAAAATTATGAGAATAAAAACTAGTATACCATATTTTTTGAAAATACAAATAAAAATATTCCACTCCCTTATCACTCGAAATATAATCTATTAGAAATCATTCTTGACATTAAATAAAAAAATATATGTAAATCAAGATAAGGTATCATTCTGATGTGCATGAAAATAAAACTCTAAAAAACTATTATTGTCATCAAAAATAAAAAAAATATGTTAATTTTATAATTAGATATAAATTTGAAAAGGAATAAATAAATCAATATGTATTAATTTTAAAGGTCTAATGCTACTAGTATGAATGATATATGTTATTTAATAATTATGATGTTTCCTTTTCATAATATAATCACTGACTTGATGTTGTTCTTTCTTCATAATAGGTAAGTATACAATGTTATATTTTTTAGAGATATTATGTTACATTTTGAAATTAATTTGTGTTAATCATCAATTGCAATGAATTTTATCACTCTGGAATTTATTCAATCACATAGAATATTGAATATTAAATTGAAAAAAAATTAATAGTATAAAAATATTCCATTATACAAGTAGAGTAGTTATCCCTAACAATGCTCACACATTGATGCATGATATGGAATTGATCATTTCATGCACCATGATAAGTAGTGTTACTGACCAAGACATGGTATCCATTCTATTTTTATATCCCATGTTCATCATGTGGTTCTCTTACAGAAAAATTAATGAAGAAGGGTAGAAAAAAACTCATAAAATATGATATGAAAATACGTAAAATGAATATGAAATTTTATATCATGGAATTTCATGTGACACAATTGTGTGATTCATAAGACCTAGAAAATTCCATTGAGATTTACACCTCATCACACAATAGCCTCTGAAAATGTTTCTAAATTCTATCAATAATTGATGTATGTCCATGAAAATTCTCTCACGCCACCACGCGAACAATTATTGGTCACATGTTGCATCAAAAGGAGAGATATTGAGTGTTTTTTATGAAACTATCAAACCATCATGAGATCCAAAACCATTGTAAAGTATAGTAGTAAATAATTAGGGGAATGGTGTAGGATTCATGAATAATGAGGATAGATATTCCATCAAGTGAAAGGGGTCATCTATACCATGTGATCAAATGGATCACACGAGGCCCTACAAGACAATCCAGTATGAAATCATAGGAGAAATTATGAGTGAAGACTTTATCTTATAGTGCCCCTAGAAAGCGACAATTTTATCATGGATAACCCGATTGATTTCAAATTTGATCACATATAAGCCTTTCCACAAGAATTATGATATTGATCAGTTCCCAAAATATATCATCACAATGATGTGGAAGGATCCTTGAAATTTAAAAATGGTTATGAATAAGTTGTAATCGAAATATTTTAAAAAATTGAAATGGGGATCATTTTCATGGTCATTAAATATCAAAAGATGCCATGGGCAACCCATGACATGAAAATGTAATGATTGAGGTAGAAAAAACATCCACTGAATTAAGTACAAATCTATGAGGTATGTTCCGCACAAGGCTGATCAAAAATAAGATTATGAGGACCATAAATACCCAACACCATAAAATTAAAAATTCCCCCATCAATGATACCTCACACATAGAAGCTATGAATATGACTTCTAGTAAAATCCAATCACGTGGTCACATGGTCCTCCACTATGTAATATTATAGAGAATGAACTAAGGGATTGCATGACATAAATATGTGCATCACACGATCAATCATATGTGATATTAAGGATTTCTAGTGCGTCATGCTAGATTATGAGAATTAACTCCTAAATGTAATATGGATTACACAAAACAAAATAACTGGATTACCCATTAAAAACATTATGCACATCTAAAATAATGGGTAAAGTAAATACCAATAGGATATGATACTTATATAATGAACAAATAAACCAATATTCATTGGAACTGCATGACTCACTATGATCATGTGGCAACACTATTAAAGGTCAACAAATAACAAGATGCTCTATCAAAAAAAATTTAAATCATTCTATGTACCTTTTTTATTTGAATTAATGACACAAGATTCTCTCTAATATTATTGTTGATGTCTTATGATGTCTCTAGGGCCTACCATCCAAATTCTATGAGGTCCTCCAAACATGTTTCCCTAGTTATGTGGTGACATAAAGAAAACTCATCTTCGTCTCATGTTATCAGTAATAAAATCCAATTCTGGCCATGTGATATCTTTTAGACAATTCACTAACATCATGTGGTACCCTCCAGGTATATCTACCTGGTTCATGCTACGACCTTCCGGAAATTAATCCATGTCAGGTGCCACCTTCCACACATTTCCCTGTATATCATGTGATGTACTATAGACAAGTCACCCATGTCATATTACACACTTCAAATATGCCATCGATGTCTTCTGTCATCATTCATAATTTCCAGTCCGGATCTCATGATATCCTCTGGACAAGCCATCCAAATCATGTGATGTCCTACAGACATGTCATGTAGATCATGAAATCACCCATGTAAAAGTTAATGGGATTAGGTGATTGTCTATGGAAATTTACTCCAATCAATCATGGAATTTCCAAACATCTCTATAAATGTCATAAAGACAACAAAAACATGTCAGTATGATGATCATACATGTTATCAATAATCCATAGAATTTAAAGAAGATATCCCACAACATTATATCCTTTTTCTAAGGAATATAAGTTCATCCATATAGTATAATCCCCAATAATATAAATGATGATGAATCAAATTATTTCAATAAACAATTTATTTTTTACTCATTCCAAAGGTCTAAAATTCATTTCAAATATCTAGATGTAAAATAGTGTTTCTATTCCCTGATTAAAATAAACTATGAAGACCATGATTTCCTGTATAATTTTAAAAAATATTATGTGTTTCTAAGGCTCAAGATCCAAATTGAACACCAAATGGGATGTCCTGACACATAATTCCTACAATCGTATGAAGTGATTCATATTAAATGCTATCTCTTGTTTCAAAAAATGATCAATGATCATGAAACATTAGGGGGTTGAAATGATCATTTCATGAAAATTATGAATCTCCACCAGCCAAGGAAACCTTGATGTGTATTCCCTAAACAGTGGAATGACATTATTTCTCCAATATAATGGAATCTACTATGGTGTATTTTCCAAGGGGGAGATAAAACTACAATAACTCTGATTCTTTCCAAGACTATGATACATAGGATACATCCATCGCCTTCATGATCAATAGTCGTTGCCTATGTTCCCCCCCATATGACTTTTCCTTATGATGTTAAACTGTATGGGTTTAGATAACATGTGTTAGGATTTTTTTTATAAGCTAGATATATATGAATCTGTAGTGGTTAAATCCCTTCATTGAAATATTAATCCCCTCTATGGATGAAACAATTCTACAGAGAATGGTAATATGAATTTAATATATAATAAGACACACATTTATGAGAAATGGATTAATAGCCTATGATATGTATAGATAGACTCATTAATAGTCCCCATGCCCCCTCATCACTTATGAAATGTTTTACAACTTGATAATTTTTATTTGGAAATTGATCTTGTATTGGCATTAGTATGTTCTTTATGAACTTATATTAACGGGTTAATAGTGTCTTGGTGTAGGAAACAATTCCCTAAAAGGGTGTGATGAACCCCACCTCCCATAGGCTCTACCAATGTGAGTTATTAAGAATTGTTAGTTCTCAAACCCCTATGGGAAACAATCTATTAGAATGTAGTGTTTTAATTAGCTGTGGTTGTGGGAACCATTGGGTTTTTCTAAATAGATGAGAATGGTGAACCCCGCATGAGGGATTGTGCACCACATTCCACCCGAACAATCCATGACTAGGAAAAACAAAAAATACTTCCATTGAATTATAATTAATGACAAAACCCTAAAATAATTTAACTTTGTAATCTTCTTCACATGTTAAAATGAATATATTGTTATGTTATCTTTTGGATATTTTGATCCTATCATGTCGTGCCATGATCATTCCAAAGAAACAAAAATAATGAACCATACATAAATCTATAAAATGATAAAATGACTAGTTTACAACATCATCTTCAATTTTTTTCAAATCCTATACAAACAAAACAAGACAGAATAATGGAAATAACTCAAAATATAAATTATTGTTTCTCATGATATAAGACTATCCTTTTTGTGACAAGTAAACCTGATAATAATGGATAGAAAGACAATAATAAATGACAAATATGTTACCTATTATTATTTGATTCCTCAAATATAATACCTATGATTATTCCAAAATCAATGACCATGTTCTATATTTTCTTTCTATTGCCAAATACTATAGTTAAAAACATCATCTAAGCCAAAATAACATCTTTATCCAATAACCATTCTAGAAAATATGATATGGCTTGTTTTTCGATGGGTCTCATAATGACCTCACCTACCCTACACCTTCAATATTAGGTGGAGAATGCTATAGTATATTAATACCATCACCAACCATTGTGGTTACCCATAAGGTTCTTGATATTATAAAACTGACAAGTCTTCATCATCCAATGAATGTTGCAGTAAAGCCATAGGCACTCATTGAAACTTTTAACCACATAAAAATCATGACATCAGAGAGTGAATGTTACCACTATTTGAATTCGATAAATGTGTATCAAGGAGTCTACTATGACTTCATTCCTATTCCGGATACACTGAGAAGTTCTTCATTACACCGTGGATTCTAGAATCATCCCACTAATACCCTTCTATTTCTGATGAGTGCACAATTTGACAAACTTCCAACTCTAATACACAAG
This sequence comes from Viscum album, assembly GCA_963277665.1. Classification (NCBI taxonomy): domain Eukaryota; kingdom Viridiplantae; phylum Streptophyta; class Magnoliopsida; order Santalales; family Viscaceae; genus Viscum; species Viscum album. The sequence continues at coordinate 1,222,185,185 of OY728127.1, read as the reverse complement.
ACCGAGAAACAATTTAGAAATATCAGGAATGAAATGACATTGATAATTGAGAAGGCGATCATACCCCTTCTTTTTGTAAAAAATAACTCCGACAAATCCTGTTAGTATCCAGTGAGAATGATCATATCCATTATCAATTGTTATGTGTTTGTGGAAGTATCCATGTAGTAGATTTTGGGTAGGCACATTCCCTTACCCCCACCCATGATTCCAATTAGCATATTCTCAGAGAAATAGAGGAAGACATTGGGATCATATACCAACATTTATAGATTATTTCATCCAGAACAAAGTGGAGTCTCAAAATGGTTTGGCTAGAATTCTTGCTGATAACATTCTAATGAGTCACTATATCAATGAAATTGACTACGAACATTACATATATAATTTTTAAATGGTAATGGTCGAACGATATGTTCATATATATATCTCCCAACATCCCAAAAATTAGAACCCTCTGATCATCATGAACAAGTTGTTACAAAATATAAATTACATAAACATAGACTTATCTAGGAGGTTTATCAGCATATTCTAAAAATTGGAAAAGGTTCTAGATAGGGATAAAATTTATATTCTGACTAAGGATCACCAAGAGAGGGTGGGACATGCCTCGATACTTGATCATATTCCTATCACAATGACCTGTGGGTTATTCTAAATACCCTATAACATTCTCATATACCTATTCTAATTGGGGATTAATGAGTGAGACTGGGAAATTAGCCACTATATTCTCATATTCAAGTAAAAAAAGATCTGAGACATAATTAAAAGGATTTGGATCATGTTATTACCACCATTAGAACCCATTCTCGCCAAGTGGTGGTGTCACATCCCATAGGATGGGGTCATATTCATTTTAATCCATCTATATGTCATATTATTTCATCTCACTCAAAAGATGATCTTATCCCTACTTACACTAACGAATGACTCCGCTAAAAACATTTAGAGTCCATACATGAGGATGCAAAAATCCCTTATACCATTCTGAAGGAACATTGACCTATTCTGATGGGGAATTCATATTTGGGTTATGCTCACAATCTCAATCCAGTGATGGATCACGATGTGAATGTGGCATATGAATAAGGATAGTCTGATATATTGATAGAATAAGACCGCCAAAATATTCCAATGGCTTAGGATCTTGATCAAATGTACTTTATGAATGAGGTTGATCGATTAAGGATAGAACATGCTTCAGGTAAGGATTTTTTCAAGTCAATAATGGATAATATCATTTGAATTTTTGAGTGGCATCTAAGATTTAATGTTATACTCTTGAATCACAAGATGATTATCAATATATAATGGTACCCATCACGTGATATAATCATATCCTTGCACAATCCCAAAAGGAATGTTGACATATTATGGCCACGATGAAGAATGATGATCTTATTCCAATACTGATCAATGTAATTTTTTTGATGTTGTTCCAGACACATTTTCAAAAACAAAGTGTATGTTGACTCTTTAACTAAAGTAGAATGAAATAATTACTATCATACTCCTCCTTGTGGTAATGTTATGATGAATCGTTGGGAATCTACTCATGAGATCTATCATGGTCATCCTCACCCATTATGAAATCTACCATATATATATAAATCCTCCCATTCATCGACACCATTATATAAAGAGGTCCACAAATGTAACACACCTTTGTATAGAATAGTGATCAATACACCAGGGTCAAACATATATTTTGTCCCACCATATACCAATAAAACATCACCATATACTCAAATAGACCCCAAGAATCCACTTATGTGTTCTGAACATAAGGTGGTGTGTATGTCTGATGAATAAGAAGCTAAAAAGGAATATTTGAGAGAGAATGCCAGAAATTACCTCCCCAATAGTTTTTTGGAAACATTACACTATTAACATCGAAATCATATATGATATATAAATGGAGTTCCCTACTTATCAATGAAAAATATGTTGGAAACTTATCAAGTACTGAAGGATGGACATTATTATTATCTTGGATATAATGGTCACATTCAAACCATCAAGATACTCTATTGTCAGCTAGACATTGATACTAGAAACATGGACCATGAGGTAAAAAATAGAATAGTGTGAAGCAGTAACATGCTTACCACCATGGTATCACAACTCTTTGGAAAATGAAAATTGAAGCCACATAAAGTATACTTATTTGAGGATGGGGAATGTATGGAATGTCGTACTCCCTGATCCCCTAGAATAGAAGATCCCCTTAGATAAGAAATAATATAATGTAACAGAATCTCGTCAAATTATGGGACTAGGTAATGTGAGAGGAATTATTTCAAATGAAAATAATTCCCCCACTACATCATTCGAAAGGCATCATGAACATTGGGATAGGGAAAAGATCAAGAACCTAAATTGGGACACCTGAAACAACGAGAAATCATTTTTGACAGAGAGGAAATTTTTGATATCCTCCCAAAAAATACAATATAAAATGACTCTTATGATGTGATTCCCTTTCTCCCAGCTCCCACATGAGCACAATTTCCCCATAACAAACACGTTTCAAAATCAGCTATTAAATAATCGTCCAGGAAATAACCTAGTCCGCCAGGCTATGGTAATATCAATCATCGCCTCCACCCATCGTTTCTTCAATTCATGAGTGGATTCATTGCATGTAAAAAATAGTTAAACATTAACAGTACACTTGGATGAGGTAATTTTTATCTCAATAAGGATAAAAATGATTTTCATACCCTGAGAGGTTCCTAGTTAAATTAAAAGTTTATCCAGATCAATCATAGACTCCATGGCTGGGGGGTTTATATAGAAATTTTAATCCTAGGAGTCACTAAATCCTCAAATAGAATCATTGAATCCTCAATAACAGGATCAAAATAAGACAATAGTGGCCCTTGGAATTCTCCATTTCACAGGGTGGGGAATTTTTTTCTTCGTCATCACCACATAGGGAATCATTCTTAACTAGGTTTTGTAGTAAATTTCAATGATCGGTATCCCATATGTTCCACCTATTACAATATGACCCTCTATTATTTAGTCCCTCCTCAACATTCATGCTATGAAACCACCACTATATCCTTACCCATAGGCTGGTTTGGGACAAGCATATGGAAAGGGAAATTAAACCACTCTAGGTTCACAATCCAATATAGTCCAATACTATAAATGATTCGAGAATCAACCGTACGAAAAATAGAGAATAATCATTCTGTTATACTGGTAGTAATGGGATAACAATAATTTACTAATACAACACATTAAATTTCATCACTATTAGAACAAATATACAATAGATCACGATGAAAATGATGAGGGATGACAATCAGAAAATATACCCTAATAGAAAGGATATATAGATGTTTTAAATGACTCTAAACGAACTCAAAATAAAATAAGAAACAAAAACATGGATTCATCGAATATTGATTTTTCATATATAGTACATAACACATCCAATGATAAAGGGAATGGTGTGGAAACATCTAAATAACCAACCAAAAGAACCATAATTAATTCTATGGTGGAACGAATGGCACAATATGGGAATGAGATTCTGAATATAAGAAAAATCAAAAAGGATCTGCTAAAGGGAAACATTTCTAATGGGAATTGTCTTCATTATTAGATGAGCATCCCTCCTCACATACATCATTAATGATTGGATCCCGTTGGATGTGAGACATCAAAAAATCAGTCAGCTATGGATCAAGGAATCCAATCTATATAAATGAGGATATAAAATATGATCCTACATTTCTTCCATAATAGAGACAACACCTCCCACATCATTTATATCAGTATTACTATCAAAAATTTTAAATCTGTTGGAGAAACAAATAGTGAAACCTCTTTTGGCCCAGCTGACTACTGATAGATGGGAGGAGGCTTATATAACAGTATATATGGAATTGATCAATTCTATTGAGTCCCTGGATACTTTAATGGAAGCCATTGATGGATAATGTGAATCAGGACATCATAAGAGAAATCCATACCCTAAATGGTTGGATGAAAATTTTTGTCCACCCATTTTTTTTAAATATTATCTTCTCCACTATTTATAGTGCGAGAGACCTCAAACAACATCTCACTTGCTTCGTATCCCATTGAGGACTAACAATGGGACCTTGAGATCAATAGGAGGCGACCAAGATGTGTTTATTTGTATAGACTCGAATAGGGCTATATCTTGTCTAATTATTAACACACTAGTTTGATTCATCACTTGATAAGAATATTTTCATCATCATTTCTTTTACTATTACATCTCTTCACTGAGGGAAAGGAAATATTTTTACCCGACGAATAGAAAACAACATAAAAATTAGAGGTTGTATGACATTTTAACATTGTAGAAAGGATTAACCTATTTAATAAATATACCTCTCTCACATGAGAAATATTTGGATCACTGGGTTAGAAATCAATGGGATGAGATGTTGGTACCTCTAATCATAGTGAAATATTCAGGAAGATTTTGTGTTTCTTCCGAAATGACACAACGCCTAGAATAATCCATCTAGATAACCGAATCCAAGTCATGACTCATGTTCATGAAATAAAGAAAAAGGCTCTTAAAAGAAAATTTTTTTCTCTAAAACACTCAATATAGTGGTTATTCTTGTCCAAGAACATATGAAGAAAAAAACTACACAACTCCACATTTCAATCTTTAGAAACAACAAAATAACCCTCTTTTGAAGTAAAATACATTACTGTTGTCTATGGTTAAATGAATGGATTGATAATACATAATCCTTCCAAAATTATAAACTCCTTGGTTATTTCCTTATAGATATAGACAATAACCTTCTCAAAATTCCATATACTGTGAAGAACAATAGGGTTAACCTAACTGACCATCCTAATTAATTCTATTTTTGAAAAGGGTGGGTCAAAACATATAGGATTGCAACATATTTAAATATTTCTCCAAAAGCATGGTTGATTCTAGAGATGTGATGTTATATTAATCTATATTGTAGATGGCCTACATATATATTTATTGGTCAAAATAATAAGGTTATTTGAAAACAGTTTCATCCTTGCACAAAGAGAAGTTTCAAAATTGGAAGACTAGAAAAAATAGTTAACCAATCACATGCTACCTTCGTAGCACATCTTTCAATAAACAATAAATTTATCATATCACAACGATGTGATAATTAATATACATATGTAATTTGTATAAAAAAATTAGATATAGGGATATATAGAAGTGGAAGATTAATACTCATCTCTGATGAATATTATGAATCATGGATATTGTTTTAGTGCAACATCTAGTGCACAGTAACCACCACATCAAATGGAACCCTCATCATATGAAGATCTTGTATTGGATTATTTAAATTTAATAAAAATGGTATAACCCTTCATTAAATATGGATATTCTAAAAAATATGACTTCCCCATATCATAATGTGGAATATAAAAACGCAGGCATAGAAGGTAAGGATATAATGGACAATATGTGTGTGGTTGGACCCAATAATTCCATCTGGAACCTATTAAAGAATTATATTTAGATTATAACCTTGGGAAATAACTCAATATAGTCCAATAGATATATAGAGGTTTTTAACAACTCTCTAGAAGTCATCCACACCATGTCATCTTATAGGACTTCTAAAAGGGATTGTGATTATCTGATTATCCCAGAAACAGGAGGAGTCCAACATGACCTAAATCATAGGTAGGGGATTCTCATTCAACTTCTGCACAGCCACCTAGTCCATCTAGCTTGATTGTTATTTCTAACCAAGCACATCATAAAGATAAAACCAATATCAAGAAGAGATGAACTCTTGAATAGATGTACACAATTCTGATCTGGCTGATGATTCTTTAAACCATTCTCTCTATCCAGGATGGACCATATATTTAAAAATAACTCAAGGAGGAACATGATTAAGCCCTATAGATCCCACATGATTTCATGAAATAATTCATTGTAGCTAGGATTTATCGAATATAGAGTAATGAAATAGAATTTAATGTTATCATATCATTCATAGGGCATGATTACGAAGAGGTCACCTAGGGACACATCTAACCCATTATGTTATGTGTAAAATTGATAATGTAGATATCCAAAGGGATTAGATGAAAATGGATCCAAGATCAACCACAACCTAATTCTCACCTTCCAGTGTTAGGGATATTGCTAAGGCGATCTATCCCCCACAATTTTGACCATTCAAGGGTATGATTAGTGTGCACAAAGACGTCTCATGAAGTTCCAAATAAAATTTTAATTAGGGTTTCTCTCATATAACATTGATTTTATGTTAATCAAGTATGATAAAATATATTAATCCATGATATTATGGCCTTGGCATTACAGTTGTGTAGAAGTACATTTAATATTACAATTGTGTTTGAAAACCAAATTGATAAGAGGGAACGAAAAATACATCATGACATTTTCCACCTTCACGCAAGAAAAGACAAATTTTTCCAGTATTATTTCAATATAAGGGATGGACAATGAAAAATGGAAAATGATAGAATATAGGCTACATCCCCCAATGGCATATGGGCCTCCCCTATAAATCCATGGAGTAATTTTGATAATGATTATTCAATTCCCATAAACAAAATTGAAGATGTATCCTTAACCCTACGTTCTCAGGACCCTTCTTTCTCCATTGACAATATGAATTAAAATAAGCTCTAGAATCTCTCTACAATTAATCAATCCAAAGATGATGAAAATACTATTTCCATGGCCTCTCATATCGGTAGTGGTAGAGATTCTCTCCAATATCTGACTTCATATGAAAATTTCTCAATGATATAAAATGTGTATTAAAAAGATTATAATATTATGAACTCATCAACCATATTTGAGGATGGAATAACCACCTCCATTAATAAGATCCGGAAGGTAAATATAGGAATAAAAGTTGATCCACCACCTGCAATAATTTGTTTCATCATTCCCCTCGATGAGAAAGATATGTAAATTTTATTTCTAAATAATCATTGTTATGTTTTCTCTTATAACAATAATGATATTTTTGGAATGAATCGATATGTGTCTACACGCCATCTCATCGTACTCAATGACCATAGAAAATTCATGTAGGAATCCTAGAGGATACACCCTCCCCCCATTGCTAATGTAGATATAGATGTTGCAAAATTGATCAATGTTTATCTTTTCAATGATGTGAAATTCAAAATATGAATTTCTGAATATCATCTATCTCAAGAAAATAATTTGAAGAATTTGTTCATCATTGAATTTTGGGAAAATAATTGAAACTATCTAATAGAATACATCACATTCCTAAACACAAACAAATTGATCAATTAAATTATTAGCTTCATTGACTAATCATTTAATGATGGGTATTTAGTGTACAATTTTATACTGATGGCCCCCGATGATAAAAAATACACTAACATCAATTCACCACAAGGGATATGCTTCTATATGCCATGCCTTTTGGATTAAAGATCTCTAGTTATATTTATCAATTATTTATGCATAAAATATTTGATCCCCTGTTAGAGAGAATATTGGAATGCTAGTTCGGTACCCTAGTGTTTAAATATCAATAGAAATGTGATCACATCATAGATCTTCAAATAGTCATTGGTAAGCTCTGTCAACATAGTCATAAGATGAAACTACTGAAATTATCATTTAGGGTAACATGAGGGAAGATCTAGAATTTCTGTTCTGAGACTGTGGAATCGAGGTCTATCATAATAATACAAATTCAATTATAGAAATTTAACCCTAGGAATGTCAAAGAACATTGGGATAAGCAAGGGAAATATCCTTACATTAGGCATTTCATTTCAAACCATGATAGAAATTATATCCTCTTAACTAAAACAATTATGAAAAGAATACCATATTAATGTGTTTATGAATTTCAAAAATCATTCGATATACTAAAGAAGTAGTATTTACACCCAACGATCCAAATACCAGTGGTGGAATAAAAAAACTAATATAATATATAGCTGCAACGGAATTATCTCTTAGTTCTCTCATCATTCTGATGAATGATTTAGTGAATTAAAACTATATAAACTACCTTAGTTGAGTGGTTCTAGGTACTGATTATAGTTATTATGATGTCGATACGAACTACCTCTCACTCATATTTATAGGTAAAAATAAAGATTCATTACATTCACACCACATTGGATACTTGGTATCTCATATAAAAACACACAGGTACCTCGTTGGATGTCCTATATTGACTAGGCATTTAACTCAATAGGAATACATTATATAACAATATGAAATTCCGTTCCAATAACACATGTCAGTGAAATAAAAATACAATTAATATTTCCTCAAAGCACATATCACACCGTAAATTTCATCATTGGAAACAAATTCTAGATGATAATATTTTCTATGATCATGACACTCCATGGACATGGAAGATATAATTTCACAGATCCTTTAGAAATCCTATCGACTGGTGGCTGGAAAACCTAAATCCCATTCGTGTTTTCTTAGGGATTGTTTTTTTTCAAGAAAATATATTTTTTCCATACTCTATTAATATTTCATGGAATTATTAATTATGAGGAAGAACCCTATGCCCTCATCACTAGCTTGTAACATTCCATACATATGTAAATAGACTACCCGATCATCATTGGGGATTGGATGTAGTGATAATGTATATAATTAGAGAACATTCCATAAAAAAGGAAGAATTGGATAGTCCCTTTGAAATTTTCAGAGAATAACTTGATGAAGTTTTTTTGATCCCACAATATATCATTTCCCCAAATTATAGAAAGCATGTGCCGATGCATTGTCTAATGTAGACGCAGTCTATGCCAACCCTGATCAAGTGGATGGAATAATTACTATCACGCACCAAATAATGGTCTTATCAATCATCATCTTTGAAATGGGATAATTTAACTTGTTCAACCCCACCCAAAAGTGTTTTGAACTAAAAAATACCACCATATGGATGGATCCCATAATTTATTATCTACAAAATTGGACTGTCTTATTTGATAATGTTTGAAGGGAGATATTGTAGTTCTTTGTTGAAAATTATACCTAGAAGGATATTCCTAATGATAAAATATTCTACTATAATATAATATCTGATGGAATCCTCTTTAGATGAATAGTTTAAAGGGAGATTCCCACAATCATGGAAGATTTCCATCAAGGCTCCTATAGTTATCATCAGTCTGGGACCTGGCTCTACCAAAAAATCATGAGGATGGGTTACTTCTGAAAATCCATCTTATAAAATTATGTTGAATTCTCCATGAAATATCATGCATTCCATATACATTAAAAATTAATCCTTGATCCCCCAAAATTTCATTATATAGAAATATATTCAAGGACTTTATCCATATTTGGATGTTTTATTTTTTTCCATTCCCCCTAGTCAAAAAAAGTATTTTAAGTACATAAATACTGCTATTAACATATTTTACAAATGGGATAATTAAATTCCCCTCAAGGAATTTAGGATGATGAATTGCTTCAAAATTGTTATGTTTGATATCAATACCAAGTTTAGAGTCTCGTACATGATACTGATTGAAAATGACACATTATTATGTTCTATGAAGATAGGGAAAATTAAATGAGTACTAGATAGAGTCCAATCACACATCCTAAAATCATGTAGTATAAAATGTACATATAGTGGCCTTTAATATTAATAATTAAAACATCTCCATAATAAGGGAAATAATGATAAAAACTTAAAGCCGAGAGACTCCTCCAAGAATTATTGGCCTACCATAACATAACATCTACTTCTATATAAGAAACTCTATATTAATTGGTGTACAAAACTGATACAGTGTTGTCTATCAAGTCCTACTTAACCACACACCAAATAGATATTTTCTACCAACTCATTGATTAATAAAAATTGAAATAGTTGATAAATTAGATTGAGAGACACTACAAGAACAGTTTTTCTACATTTGAAAACCTCTAGGTCCATCAAAATCAGATTTATCAATACATAAATTAAAATGTTCACCATCATTCATTAATACAAGGTGACTGGGTATTGGCTCTCAAAACCCCAATTTTACTAGGTTAGAAACCTCTGAAGCATGATACAGAATTGGATATGCCTTATGTCATTCATCATGTCTATCAAAATAGATATTATTCACAATACATAATGGATGAAAAAGGAAAAACCCTCCAACAACGAGAATATTCTTATGATGTAATTTTTATTTATATAATTAATCATTTATCATCCTCACAACATAATGATAAAAGCTTTGAAAAAAGTCAAAATAGAAATACCTCAAACAGCACAACATCAATTTCACATTATGAAAGATATTAAACATGATAGTATCTCACATAATTATTGAATTAAATTAGTCTAAATATAATATTTCCTCAATATATAGAGATAAAGTACATGGATCCCCGACATTCCACTGCTTTTATGTTGATATCTTTTTATCTATATGGAATGATTTTAAACTATAATGCTAATGTCCTTAACGCATAACATTCAATTTAATGGGTTTCCAATGTACGTATAGTTGAGTATCATTTTCATGAGATAAATAGGGATTCATTGGTCCATTATTTGTTTCATTCCACCATATGATATAATATTACCATATAATATTCATAATATCCATTATATAGTGAGTGAACCATTTTCCATTCATTGTATCTCACACCGATTATAGATAAAGTGTTCTTAAGTATTTTGTTCTGGTACTAACCATATAAATAGGACATCTCATTTCACAATATGGTTGATATGGTCCAAGATTCAATACATTGAAAGGGAAAACATAAGTCCTTGTATCATGACATTAAATTACATTGTTAATGTATCATTCATGAAAAAAAACTATTCATTACCATGGACCTCGCCTGAGAGGACCACTACCATTAGTGTTGGTGTCCCACCACAAATTCTACCAGAACTACATGTGTCTTGATTCCTAGAATCACATGATACATAGAGATCATGGTACTCCATTCTTGGCCCTAGTTCCAAAATTCCATTTTCACATGAGTGAGCACTTGATTTTTCCACACGATGATACACTACATGGTTTCTTAATAACAATGTGTGGAATGGACTCTTTTAATCATAGTACGCATATTGATTCATGTTACATTAACCCCAATTCTACCTAGAACAATCAAATTGGTATAACTCCACCCATTGATTGCCGATCATACCTGCATAGGTAGTCTGTCATTAAATAACTACATATGGATCGATTCCTATTACTGTAGTATATGTAAGGATTACCCAATGTCAAATTCATGGGTCAAAAAGTGATATAATAAATATTCACCCATTTTTTCATAAAATTTAGACCTATATATGAAATTTCTATACAAGAATTTTATATTTCATAATTAATTTTATCACAAGATACTTATCAAAACCACCACACCGAGTGCTCTATTCAACCACTACACATGAAATGATAAAAATTCACCCTTAACTACATATAGTCCAGTCATGTGAAGTTAATTTCTCCACCCAATGACATTAAACTACATGAAATGTGTAATATATACAATTTCCATGTTGGGGTCAATAAATAAAATCACATTTTTCATTCTCATGAGTAGGATCTAGGAATATATATAATATTCTTGTGATATGTATATGGAAGATGGGTTCCAACAAATGGCTACTGCCAAATTTTCCAATGAAGAGGTAAAATATTCCCCCTATATATATTTAGCACAAAAGTGAAAAGTGTGCCCATGGATATCTTGGAAAAATTTCATAGTAGTTCCCACACCCTTTCTGTTTGATGTTAAACACCAATGAAAATTTCATGTTCACAAGACATTAAAAATTCATTAAAAATGTGTCCCTACTAAATTAAATTAAATTGTGATGTCCATTACCCATATTAATTCTCTAACAAATATCCATAAGTTCTCGACCCTATTCAACTAGAGAAAGTGTTTCTTTCATCATATTTTTTGAATCTTGATCCGTAAATAATGATTCTTGTCTTGAACTCCATGGGTTTTTCCAATCCATTCAGGAACCCTTGAAAGGAAAAAATTATATTTCTTTGACCATCTATAGAGTCATAATGTCTCATACCTAAAATATTGAAACTAATTAGCCTTATATGAAGGGACTTCAGATCCTAGTGAAGTTGACATCATCCTAGAAGAACTCAACATGTGAGAGTGTTTGGGTCTATCACTAACATGATTGTTATATATAATTACACATGACCTATGAAAATATATCCATGATTTACAACATCTTTTTTCTTTAATATAGAAAGATGTTGGAGTGTTCTTCACCCTAGGAATCCTATTTAAGATCTTGTGTAACATTCCAGTAATGTCTGTTCCATGTCAATAAAGAACATAAAAATATATTAAATTGGTCATTGATTCATGACCATAAACTATAGCCTTATATTTACCATTATGGAAGACTCTAAACATCTATTGAATGTGATAGAAAACATTTCATTTCGAAATACCAAAAAGGGATGCATGATAAGTAGTCAAGTCTCCACTCTCTAAACACTTCATCTCTAGATATAAAAAAATAGTGCCTTAATGAATGAGGAATGTAACTCATAAGAACTTCCATATTGAATTATTAATTGTTGTTCCATGCTTCATGTTCCCCTAGTCTAAGGAAAAGTTAATGTAATGATTTTCACTTCTTACCACCGTTAAAAAATATTCACCATACTTTGAAACAACATTTTGTGTGGTTCGACCCTTCATGAATATTTTACTCTCCAAAAATCAAGCATCTTGATACGAGAATATTATATCATCTTAAATAATCTATGGCCCTTCAAAATGGATAATCGAATTCAAGGGTCCCTTTGGATGACTATGAATGAATGCATATGGCTTCTACTATTGAGCTTATGGTAATCAACAAAATAGTATTTGCTGAAGAAAAAAAGAAATCCTGATTCTTGTGGGCCATGATGTCACTATGTTATACCTATATACCTTAAAGTTTTCTAGCCATCACATTCACGATTTTCTAAATCATTCCTCTTAACACGATCTCAATGGACAATGATTTGTAATCCACATAACCAAAATATTCAAGGAGATTTGGTATCCTCTATGTTATGTCACCATGTATTTCACCGTTTCCAAACATAGTAATGTGACACTCATTTCCTATTCATTCTGATGATTCACACCACAATACACAAAATGACATGGCATAGTGCCCAATCCCACCTGAAAAAATAAAATAATACCTAGGTTTCCAAACCCCATAATAGATATATTTTCCACCAAAACCATATTCATCATCTAGACATTTTAGTCTTCGATATTCATATTAGGTCTTCGAAAGAAAGTGGGGACCACATTAATGTATAGTGCTACCGATGTATATGTGAGTTGATATACTAGCTATAGGCATACCCTCCTTGAAAGGATGGAACACTTATCATTTTGAGACATAGTAACATCATGGTAATACATGGAACCTTATGGTGTCATGTGTTATTCCCAAAATATATTCCCTATTCCATATTTACTAGCTCAAACTATTGTGCCATGAATTACTAATCTCATATTCCAACTAACTAGGTGTACATAGTTTCCCTAAGATTTCACCATCATCCCACACTACCCCCCTAAATTATTCCTAACACATTGAATGTAATGGAGAGACCAATTTTTGAAAATGATACAATGGCATAATGTATTTCACCAGCCAATCAGAGGAATCACATCCTTGTAGCTATGGAACTCTAATAATCAAGTGTCTTGGAAACATCATATCAGATTTAAAAACCTTTGAGTTTCTTGAGTCATTCCTGGAATGTCAACATTATTCTATATTCAGTTGTAATTTCCTAGAATAAAGTCATTAAAAATAAATATTTGATTTCACAGTAGTGCAATTTTTAACATAATATAATATTTATTTGCTCACCACTTGACATTAAAATGAATAGTGTAAATTTTTGTCCCATGAAATTAAATTTCAATATTAATTCAACTTTATAAACGATATACTACTAGTGAGAAATAGAACATGATTAATGAAACAATATGATATAAATATAATATCCGAGCTAGATTACAGTAAACTACAATAAAAATAATGGTATACATTTCATGAACAAAAGAGACATAATCCGTATAGGTTGGTAAATCAAGAAAATCATCCTAGAAAAAAGTCATAATGCTTATCTGTGGACATGAAATATATGTGATCCATACAATATTGAGTTCTCATTTGTAGAAAAGGCACAAAACATATTAGTTTTAAATCATATATGAGAAAAACATGAGAAAAATCTAGGTCCATGCAAATTATTCTATCCCATATATAATTTTAGGAAAAATTATATAAAAAATTAAAAAAATTAAAAACATGTGGGGACCATCATATAGACATATAAAAAATCTTGATATGCTCGGTAATTCAACTCAACACATCAAATGATATAGAAATCTCCAATTGGGACATTTATTTTATCCAAAATTATCTATTTTTGAATTATGTAATCCCATGTTAACAAGATAAGATATATCAATAAGTAATTTTATGTAGGATGAAATTCATAATAATTTAATGATAAAACTATTTTATAGATTCAAAAATCTGATCCAGAAAATTAGGTTTACATGATATTATACAAAGGATGAGTATCATTGACAATTCATGAAGCATTAAATCAATAAAATATCATTAACATCATAAATAAAATAAAACAATATGATAACATATAAATTTTGAAAGATATATCCATTATCATCATATACAATAAGAAGGATAAACATATTTGACTTCCTTAAAAAAATACATTTGTAAAAGAATAGTCCTAAAATTACAAGTCCATTATAACATGCGTTCATAGGATTCCTTATGCAATGAAAAAAAATTATCTAAAGATGTAAGGGACTAAAATAATTGGTCAACCAAATAATTTTTGAACAATGAAATCCACTACAACTCCAACTCCCTAGGGACATTGTAATGACTATCCTTATATGCCATATCAAAAACCCTATGTTTCTCCATTTCATTTTTCAATGATATTTGGATTATATGCTGAAATCAATATAACTTTTCTTGATCAAAGCTATGAATACATGGACATAGGCCAATGATCAAGAAATAATATAGATTTTCCTTCATATTTTTGTGATAATGACTTCGGAAAATTCAGATCTCATAATGTTGTTCTCACAACGAAACATCATGAAAATATCATGTGATCAGTTCTAGTGGAGAAGTATTATGAATGAGATATTTTCAAAAGACCATGATATGGGTTCACAAAATGAATAGTTTTTAAATATCACTAAAGAGTTTAAGTATTTGAAGACTGATATACCCCCTTTCCCCTATTTATATGGAAAACCATAGTAAACCATCATTTTCCCATGAGACTAAATGTGACTGTTAAATGGATTGGATATTAACCAAAGACTCATTTGGGAATATAAATTCCCAAGAACTGATCACTTGTACACATCGATGATTCTCCATAGGGAAAACTAAATTTACTAAACACTAAAAATTTCCATTAATAAATCTATAATGTAAGAAATACACTATGCATGTGAATTATTTTCAACATAATGAAATTGAAGAGAAGTTATCAATGACACATGGATCAGGTAACCTTCAAAAGGAATCACAATCACATGACAATAGAATTTTTGGAAAATAGGATATGAATAGTGTATAATTCTCATGATATATCCCATACCTCCATTTAAATGCCTCTAGGTTTTTTCAATGGCATTGAAGATAATCATTTATCATGCTAAAGTTTCCATATGAGTTCATCTGAGTCACATTACCTATCGACCAATGGGAACCTGCAGATCATTCCAAACCCTTGAAAAATAATTGATGAAAGTATTAAAAAATCATATACCTTATGTGGACATTGATATTAACACAACACTATCATATGGTTTTCAAAAAAATTTGGAGCCTTGGAATGATAACCACCTGATCATTAAAAACCAAAATTGCATGGCACATTGATCATATGAAGGGTATTCGTTATTTCAGTTTAATTATTCACAACCCTTTGACTCCACTAGAAATTTTGATCTATCCATGACAATTCTCATAAGTCGTCACCTGATCCAATATTAATCACACAATCCACCATTGACAAACTGCTAAAATTAAATGTAAATGTTTTTTTACAAACGTAACATCACACGGTGATCATGTAGTTCCCTTACGAGAGACCAATGATAAAGGGTTGAAAAAAATAAAAAATAATGGACGAAAATATATATAATGTAAAATTCTATTTCAGTCATTTATTTTCATGTAACGAATCGATGTGATTCGGATGATCTTGAAAAATAACAAAACATGTCTACATTATCATGCGGGAGCCTCATGGCATGTTTCCAACAACAAATGAATGTTGAAGGTGTCTATGAACATGATCAAAAACAATCTCAAGTACTATTATTGGACACACAACACATCATTTTTAGGGAGAGTTAATATTTTCGATAATATCCATCTTTCGTCATGAGATCCCCAACCCTTGAAAAATATATATAGAAATATATAGTTGAAAGTTAGAGGATTCATTAAAAATGAGGATATATTGGGCTTCATCAAAATGTTTTCATATGTTCTAGGTGATCACCAAAGATAATTCGATCCCCCTGAAAATCCCTCATAACCTCATAAGAAACATTAGGCATGACAATATAATCTTAGGAAGGACCCCTCAAAATTTATGTTTGTGTCCTAGAAGACCCTATACAATTGACATTTTATAATTTTCAATCCTATCCACATGCATCCTAAACTCATGAAGGCCCATATACATATTTCATATACCTTGTTGACATCTCTTTTACATTTCTATATGACTAGTAAAAATCCATTTGATCGTCTAGGGCTCAGTTAAAAGGAGGAGTAAGAACATTTACTTGATCACTGAATATCATGAAATGCCACGGTTGGCCCATGAAAGGCACATTCTTATCACAAGACACTTAATAACTCTATTGAATTATGATAAAATATATGAGATATGTAAGAAAAAGGAAGAACCTAGCTGGCGTGGAGAGGCCTATAATTCCCCCATAATCAGCAAAAAAACATCAATTGAAAACCCTTCATGAAAAAGAGCACAAGAGAAGACATCTAAGAGAAGCCAATCACTCGATTGAAAGGTATTCCACCAAGTAGAAATATAGTTAATGACCTAAGGGATCAAAAAATGAACATTTTCTTCACGTTATCACTCAAATATCATGTAAAGGAATTATAGACCATCAAGCTAAATTATGTGATGTAAGTATCACATGATGGATGGATTGTGGGAATCTTATTAACAAGCAAACATTGTATAAACCTAAGGAACATAAGAAATAAATTCTAGAATAAATACCTACAATAACGGAGACATATGATAATAACATATAAATTGATCCTCATGAACATCACATGAATAAATGATATCATGTGAAATCCATGGGACATGTCTCTCTAGTATATGATATACCCTTAAAAAATGGTTTGGATCATACGATGTCACTTTTACTTTTCAAATAAAGTCATATAATCCCCTATGATCTTACCAAAAAAGTCTTTCAATGTCTATTGTTCTTTACATCAAAATATTATAAGGGCATGAAGTAATTTTTCCCATGTAATGCGATGACACTAGGTTAATTAACTTGGTCTGATGTTAACACAATGACATGAAATACATGGTCATGTGAAATCCTCTAGAGAATACATTAAAATCATATGGACCCCCATGTATTTCAACATGAAACATGTGATGTTCCCTAGAAATTTCATGTTAAATCATCAAAATATGTCATCTTGTATCATTTGACATCCTCTAAAGAAGTCACATAGGTTATGTGACATACTATATATGTGCCATCCAAGACATGTAGAAACCAATAGACATGTTATTCGAGATCTTGTGGTGGCCTAAGTAGAATCCATCAAGATAATGTGAATACCTATAGAAATATCCTTCAAATGAAGAAATGTACCTTGTACGAATACAATTAAATCATCAAATTATCTATGAAATCATTTCTTATTGACCAAGGCATGTCCAAAAATCCCTTGACCTATTAAAAAAACAACTAGAACAAAACATTCAGATTATTAGATAATTTTAGGTAGACAGTCATCCAATTTCATGTTGACATCCAAGACATGATAAAATTTTCCATTCAAATATAAGGAAAACCTCAGTGTGTGATCCTCGATCAAATGAACTATGAGGATTTTACTTATATAAAAACCACGATACAAAGAATTTCATTGTAATGTTTGAGCTCTATATCAAAAATTTGACGAGAAACATCAGAGTGTAAGCATCGATCAAACAGATCTATAACGACTTTGATTCCTTCTATAATAAATATATGTATTACACAATTTGAATGCCTGAGCTTCATATTGAACATCCAAATGGTTTTCCCAAAACATATGTCTAATAACCATATGTGAAATATATTAATTACTATCACTTTTTTCCTACAATGATAAAGGATGACATGGTCATGGGGAGTTACAATAATCATATAATTTACACAATGAATCACCCCCATATAGGTTAATCTCAGTGTGTATGCATTAATCTATGGATTGAAATGATTTCCCCCATATAAGGGAATCCACAATGGGATATGTCTGAAGATATTTAATGAAATAAGATGAATTTGATTCTACTATGTCTAGGATATATTGGACGCCTCTCTAATGTCAAGCTAAATAGGTGGTTCTTATATTCCCTCTTATATGTCTTTCCCATACGATATTAAACTCTTCTTATTTAATGAACAACATGTGTTCGGATTATATCCTTATCGTAGTCACTTTGGATGACTCATAACTGCTCAATCCCATCCACTAAATATTAATCACCTCAGGTGATGTCATAAAACACTGGAGTTCCAGTTCATATGGCTTTAAGATATAAGTACATACTGATTAATGGGAAATGGATAAAATACCATATATAAATATATATAGAATCATTAATATATTCCCTCAATTCACATATGAGTGGGTATACTAATTGATCATTTTTATAGGGTATCTAATCCCATTTCAAGTTTAAGAAAAGATTAACAAATAATTTTTAAATCAATAAGAGGGTTTCAGAGAAAGAAAAAATTACCCAAAATAGTGTTATGTGGCAGACCTCCCCTCTTCTCAACCAATGTGACTTTTTAATTTTCATTGAGTCTGAAACCACAAATGATCACCTTACTTTGGAATGTATATCCATTCCCAGTCTTAGATATAGGAACCATTGGGATTTTAGTCGAAATATAAGAATGGTAGAATCTATGTGATGGATTGTGAAGCACATTCGACCACCAAAAATCAATTATTAGGAAAAATGTAAATGTATTTGAACAAAAAATGGGGATCCTGATATTAAATCATTTATTTTGGAATATCCTTCACATGATAAAAGGTATAGACTACTCGAGTCTCATCAGGACATTTTATTCATATGATGGTCTTTCATGATTAGTTCAATGAAACCTAAACAAAATTTTTTAAATATGTATTTTTTTTAATCAAAAAAATAATAATTACAATTTTTAGTCTCCATAAATCCAAAATTATTTTGAAATATATTATAATGAACATTTTCATAGATTCCTTTCATTCCACATTAAAAAAATTTAATAGTATTTGTATAACAATTTTTTACTTTTCATAAATTAATTTTGATATATTTGTGGTGATAATATATCATATTCATAAATATATTTAATTCTATTTGTTTTATTCAACATCCTATTTTTAAGATACTTTTCATGAGATTTATTGAACAATGAATTTTTTTTAATAAATTTATATTCATTTTTCAAAATTTCATTCGAATCTACGACATATATTAAAACATCAAAAACATTATCCTGAAATGAAAAATATGTAATATTCAATCAACAATTTTTAAAAAATAACATTATATTCAAATAATTTTCTCCATAATTTTATATATTTTTAATATATATAATAGCGAGATTAATATAAACTTTCTCCAGTCATTCAATTTTGTTAGTTCTCCTAGAGATAATTATTTTTTTAGAACAATAGTATGAATTTTAAAAACCAATGTAAAATATTTAACAATTATCTTTATTTACTAATTCCATAAAACATAGATTAATATACAATTTTGTATTAAGATTATTAATCAGATTTATATTCTTGGGTAAAACCCCAACTACTCTCCAATTCCTTTTATACTTTTTTTTTATTTTTCCCAATTTATGCTATTTGGGTAGTTTTGATTGATACTACAATTCCTTCTACATTAAATATAAACAACATTAGAAATATAATAAATATAAATAATATTCTTATCTATTGTAGTTTTCTTATGTAATGTTCTAGATAAATCCATACATGATGCCAATATTTTTAATTGTTTTATATAATCCAGTAAACCTTTTATCCATTTATTCTGTTTTCATATTCATGTAGTTTAATAAAACATATGTTTTTAGAAATAAAATTATTATAATTAGACAATATAACTTTTCTCTTCATTTTCTCGTCTTAAAAAATATTCTTAAATTATAGATAATATATAAGTAGTTATAAAATAAATTCATGAAGAGTTTTCCTATTAAAATCGTTCGTACATTGTCAAAAAAACATTATTTTATTCCCTTTAGTTAATAAAGTTCCTAGAAATATTTCAAAATGTAAAATATTATCCAATTTTTCTCCATATGAATTCAAAATATTTATAATTGTAGTGAATGGTTAAAAAATGGTTAATATATTCATCTTCACCCATCAAAAATAGTTGATACTCAACTAAAAGATTTTTGAGATTGTTATGAGTCCTTTTAGCTGATCCATGTGAGTAACTTTTAGAATCTTTGAGATATATTGATTAGATTTACACATTGAAACATGACATAATGAAATTATGTTAATTAAAAAATATAAAATATATATTACTTTATAATTCAAAACAAATGTTTCAACATCATTTTATGTGGGAGTATCAGAGAAAAATATAGATTTCTTATGTTTATATCAGGGTTGACCAGTGTTTTATGATTAAAAAAATAAATAATGAATCCATTAAAGAATATTGAAAATTATAGTCATTTAACTAAATATGAGGTGTACTTTGAGGGATCCATTCATTATTTATATCCATTCAATCAATGTTACAATGATATTTTTCCTCTAATTGTGTGGTCTTTGATGAGCTAGTTTGAAGGAAAACTTATTATCCATATAATATATATCCAATAATATCATGTTATGATAATAATGTGTTTGAAAAAAGGAAATAAATAATATATGTAATAAATCAATTTCATGTTCAATCCTCTGATACAAATTATTAAGTCAGATAGGTGATGGTCGATTACCTAGATGGTGGTCAATAGACAATTTTTTTTTAAAATGAGTAATTATAAAAATTAATTTACAGATATAATATATATGGAAATATAAATGAATTGTCTATGGGAATATTTATGGAAGTAATATCCAATATTTACCAACATTAATTCTATATCTCTCTACTCTGTGTGATATAACTTGTGCGCTTTACTAATTTTTTAAAGGGAATTATGATTTTATCTCAATGATACATTTCTATCATTAGGAGGGACAAAAAACTAACATACTAACATATATATAGAAAGTGACAACACAATTGAAAAATTGAATTTTTACTATGGGATTCTTCAACAAAACTATCTTGACATAAAAAAAATTGAAACACATTTTAAAAAAATAAATAATTTTTTTTATTTGAATATATTACATTCATTGTTTATTAATAAGAAGGAGAGATATGATGTAGGGTGGTATGAACAAAATATTATGATGAAATAGATAGAAGATGAACAAGGGTATCATCGAAAATGGTTCTTGATTAATGGTTCCAAGAATCTTATCATGGAATTAGTATTAGAAGAATATGTGTTATATCATATCAGAGATCATCTAAATGATAAAATAATGGTTATGTTGAGTTTTCCAAAATAGATGCAAAGTTCAAAATATTTTCCTGAGGGGTGGGTTAACTATTATATTTGATATTGATGATAACTAATTAGGTTCCAATTATACTTGATCTCTATTTAAATTGATAATTTAAAACAATTAAAAATTATTTTCATGTGTAAAAAAATTCCAAAAAATAATTAAAAAGTTCAAAAATTATCAAAATCATTATCAGGGACATGAAAATTTGTTTATATAGTTATCATACAGATAATTATTCCAAAATAATTGAATACAATCTATATAATATCATTAAAAATATATCAAAAACTATTTTAAAATTTCCTTAAAAAATTTCTACCAATTAATATGTCGATTGTACCCTTTAATAGATTGTTTTATAAATATATTTAAAAGTTGAACATAAATTTCAAATTCATGGAAGTGCAGTAAATTTATTTTGAACCCTTTTCAGAATTTTGTCAAATATATTTTTTTAATGTAAATAATAATTTATAAATCCATGGTAATAGACAATATTATAGATTAATATATTTTAAATTGACATGTATTGTCAGCATATACCCACATAAAATTAATATAAACATTTAATGATCAATATAAAAATTAATAAAAACAAAACAGTATATTAAATTTACTAAAAGTAATATGTTTATTGAAATAATTTCTTTTATTAAAATATACATTCATTAAATAAAATAGTAAATAAATACATAAATATATATATATAATATAGTGTTGTGATGAAATTTAATTTTTTTTAAAAATTGATCATTATATAAATAATATGAATGAGTGAAACTGGATATTTGTGGTACTATAGAAAAAAGTATTCATAGTTACAAATCATATAAAATAATAATGATTTGGCCCTCAAAATATATTAATACTCAAAGAAACCCCATATATATGAGCCCATTGTGTGAAATTTATGTCCATAAATCACTAGTTCAATGTCGAAGGGGGAAAATTCTTCAGTTCGTTTCATTATCATTGAAATGATCCACAATTTCAATTCATAGATATCAAATCTTCACATGAGGTATTTCATGCTTTAGATTACAATTCATGTGTATAAAAAATGAGAGACTTATTCTTTAATGAACTTAAATCCATCCATATTAATTATAATATGCATGTTCTTCAATAAAATATTCATCTTTGAGATGTATTGTATAATGAAAAATGAGTTCAAAGTTTTAAGGAATATAAGGCTATAATAGCATTCAATGATTCTTATAACATAAACTGTGTTTTTATAGCATAAAAATTCACATAGTTACCATTCAAAAATGAATAGCAATAAAATGATCATGAACTTAATATTTTCACAATTCCGCATTATGGAAGCTTGATAATCACATGGTAGGGTGGAAAATAACATCGTAGAGGGAGGCTTCAACCAGTAATATAATATTTAATATGATAAATAATCATAGAAGCATTATATGAGCACTAAATCAAAATGTTTAGAAGATAGTTTGAGAAATCATGGAAGCAAATAACATTTGAAGAAAATGTATCCATTGAGTAGAATTCTCATGGATGTATGTAGACCCTCGAAGATTAAAGTCATGTGTTCCAAATAAAAAAATAGCAGTGAACATTATAAAAATATTTAAAAAATAAAAATTATTTCCAATTTATATTAAGTATGAAATAAATAACTAATAACTTATTTAACTATAAATAAATAATTAAAAAGATTATTTAATGTGAGATTGAAAATATTGTGATAAATTATTATTACACATTTGAAAATGAAACCTTATTAAAATTAAATAATAATAATAATAATATAACATCATGAAAATTTTTAATTATCCAATCTTTCTAAAAAATCATACTAAATAACACAGAAACCTCAAAATATCCCATAAAAAATAATCATCATGTTCTACATAAAAAGAGTTATATATAGAATTTATATTCCCTAAATAGATACCATGTTAAAAATTTGTAGAATAATTTTATTTGTTAATAAAATGAGATATTTTTTTGGTGATTATTTTTCAATGTGACACATTATAAGTTAGTTCATGTGCTGATGACATATGAATCATGAGATAATAATATTGTTCCATGGAACCCTTGGATACTCAAACACATTGTCTAATTATATGGAATTCAACATAATGTTACCGGAGATTCCCTACCAACCCCAACTCAACAAATTCATATATAAGGCATAAGAAATCATTTTTTTATAACTCATTATCAATAATAGATTAATGTATATCAAATTTTATAATGCTTTCCCCTTTTAAGGGATTCCATTTACTATATTTTCATGGTTTGTGATTTTTTACTACCTCATTCTTTTGATGAACTGAACCACGTCAAACAATATAGGATGGTGTAAATCCTACATTTAGAACCCCTTTGATCAATGATAAGAAAATATAAATTAAAAACCATATAATAAATAAAATATTGATATTTTTATACTAGTATTTAATAACAACATTTATTGAATTATTAATATTTAATAGAAGTGAAGAAGAATATACATGCCTTTTATAAATACAGATTTTATCCCTGTTGATGAAATCACCATGTCAGCCATTAATTTTCCTCATCAAGGATTTATTATTGTAGATAAAAAACAATGGATATTCCATATAATGTGAATAATTAAAATTCAAACAAACAAATTCATGATTCAAAATAGAAATATAAATCATAACTCCATAAATAAATGTTATATCTTTATATTATCTCCACTTTTTCCAATATAAGAGGCCAATAAAATGATTGGAAAGAATTAGTGTCTATGTGTACAGGTTTGATGTGATGAAGATTTTTTGTAATGAAAAACACGGAATGAAAATATCTTGCATATTAAAAAGGTGAAATAGTGTCATATGGTGTAACGCCCCGACCACAGTTACCCAGAGTCGGTGCATTATTACGTAACATTGGCATGATCACAAAAGATCAATTCTCGAAAGATCGATTAGTTTAGTAGCTTTGGAAACACTAGATACATTCATAAATGTTACATCCCATCATAAGGTGAAAAACCACAATAACATAGTCTTCATAGTCCATGCCCATATCCCGTTTATTCTATCCCTCCAGGTCAGTCATAAAATATTTCTTCATGTCCTGGGAAAATAAAACATTGAAAGGGGTGAGCTGAGATGCTCAATAATGATAACTTTATTGCAGAAAATTTCATAAATAAACAAAAACATTTAGGGAAATGTATAACTGAAACAAAAGCCTTTTAAACTTGAACTTCAGCATAATATGGCAATATGAAATTGAATAATGCCATTTACTTGTCCACATGGATATTCTACTAGTCGAATAATCACATGCAACATCAATAACCACTTTCATAATGTTGGAATGCATAATGCCAGACTATCATAACCACGTAGCCAAGGCCTCCTACCAGGACTACAAATAAGTTTTTTTCAAGGCCTCATGAAAAGAAACTAGTTTGTCTTAGGATACCTACCAATGCATCGAGTAGCTATAGTGGGATCCACCCGTCACATATTAAGTCCAATGCATTCCTTATATGAAATGGTTTAAAAATATCATAAACCATAAAATAATCGTATCACATAAAACATGCAAATGAAAAATAACATTTCCACATTTCAATCACAATATATCAATACAACACATTGATATAATTAAAACATTTTCAAGACCATTTTCAATACCAAAATAAAATAAAATTAAAACTTGGTATTTATTTTTAATTTTTTAAAAAAATGTTATGGCTTGTAGAGGAAGCCGAAACTCAAATAATGGTCACGGTGGTGGAGAAGTTGTTGTCATCGCATACATACGACAAAAAAACATTCCCTTTTTTCATTTAGTAAAACGCTGTGTATAAAAAAAATATTCCTTTTGAATAAATGTAAAAGTAAAAGGGGTTTATATACCTTATAAAAAAAATTTGTGTATAAAACTAAATATGCCACAATGAAAGGAGATTGGGACGAAGTCCCTTACCTCATGTCCGACTAGACTCGATCGTTCTTTAACCTCCTGAATAATAAACTAGTTTTAATTTCTACTTGCTTAAGAACCTTTTCCAAGTTCATTATTCCTTTTATATCACTTATTATCATGTTATGAACATTATGTGATTATTTTTATTAATAACGGTCGTTTTTTCGATCTTTGATACTTGAGTCAAAAATAATCTACTTATGATTACAAGTTGTTCATGTGGTAAAATATCCTTTATATCCAGAATTATATTCAGGATGTAGATATCATATATATTATATATATCCATTATTTATATGCATTTATAATATTACATACCATTTAGAGGTAAGAAATGAAATGCACCGTTCATGGAGACGGTAAGCCTTACATACGCATGAACGCTACTTTCATTTCTATTTAGTATCTAATGGAATGAGATTATAATGATATAAAGGTGTTTTATAATTCCAGTATAATATCATATATAATATTGTTTACTTCATCCTTTATACGTCCCACACATGGCATTAACGAATCAAATCACTTTGAGGGGGAGGTAGTGCGCACTTCCTAAAATGAAATTATCGCGTTTACCCATAAAGGAAATCATAAAGGCATGCCATAAATGAAAAATACAGAAACATAAAGAAAACATAAACATAATAAATATAAAAAATAATAATAGTGACATCTTAATGTCCACCACAAAAGGTGCTAAAAGAAGATTGAACAATCATCGTTTCGTGTGGCAGTAATTCGCCAACCACAGAAACAGTATGTTATTTAACCATTAGATGGAGGTGTCTGTAATTTTAAATCAAATAAATATCATAAAAACATCCTAGTATATTTAAGAAAGTCATGCTGTTAAAAAATATAGGAGTAAAAGATTTTAGGGGGTGGGAGAAGCAAAATAAAACATAAGAACACAAGTGAAGACATTACCTTTAAAATTGGGTAACTCTTTTTTATTTGAGCAAAAGGCTTCCTTGGAAAGACTTCATACCAAAGTGAGGCTTCTAGAAGTAACAGATGGAAGTTGAAAGAGTATTCTGGGTAGATTTTGGCCCATCCAAATGGCTTTGATGGTGTGAATAAGGCGGTAGAGGTGGGGTCCATTTATAAGAGGAGAGAAGGGTCACTCTTGGAATGTCTTGAAATGTTACATTATTATGAAGTGATTTTCGGATTTCAAAGGTCCCACAATTATATATTTCGAGGATAAGGTGATAAGGGTTCGAAATATACTCATCCAATAGGTTGTTGACATGTTTAAGTCTTATATTTTACAATATAATTTCATTTTATTTAAATCGTTAATTATGGAGGTAATCGTTGCATCATCATGGTGTCATAAAAAATTTAATTATTTAATGTCTAAAAATTATAAAAAAATCACCATGATGTAGGAAATATTTTTAGATTTCAAATGAATATTTATAGATGAAATTTTAACTTATATAACCCCATGTAATAATTTTTTTAGTAAAACAACACATGTTTGTGACAATTTTATTTTTTACTTTAAATAAGAAGTTATTAATGTCATTTTCTTACCCAAGTGGCTTCATGGGGTCCCCAAGTTTACCCATGGATTTAATTGGTCGGCCATGACTCATCAAAATAGTATTGGACAAGTGTAAATTTATTTTCATATTTTTATAATAACATTTTTACCTTAAATTTCACTAATTAACTTTAATCGCGATTAATTAAAAGTTACTATTCACCAAAAATTATTTTTATCTCATTGAACCATATTTTACTTACTAATGACAACCATGTATGTCATATTTTTGAAAAATTTAAATAATAGAAGTGGTAAAGTTTCATTTAAATGAAAAATTATTTTTTTAACTACCACTTAGTGGTTTCACTATTTATCAAAAATTGGAGTTTTTCAGAAAAATGCCAAGAAATCCCCCTAAGCTATATTTGATATTCCTAATTAAAAAATGATGTCTATTTAACAAAATTCCAAACATATAAGTTTCGTTAATTAATTTTATAATTTATTCCCGTTTTCAATACAAATAGTGTGTTTTTTAGAAACAATATCAATCAAAAGATTGGCAATTGTTAATTTCAATTTCAAAGTGAAATTAATTCTAATGACCATCATTGGATAAAATGGTAAAATTATATTATAATTATACTTTAAAATCAATCAATAGTATAATTTATCACTATAAATTATTTTTATTAAAAAATTTGTTTTTAAGTATTTCTTTTACTATTCATCGAAATTCAGAAGTTCTCAGAAAAATACCAAAATTTCAACATAAGCTAATTTCGATATTTTGAATCCAAAAATGAAGTCCATTTTGAAATATAAAATTTATTTGATTTCAAAAAGTGGGTATTACTATTCATAATGGCTACTTTGATTGGTCATGGTGTGTTAGAACTCGAGGTTTCGTACAACACACGCTGCTCTATTATTTCAAAGAGAAGCATACCGTGGAAGCTTGGGGTGTTACATTATCCCCTCCTTCAATAAATTGCGTCCTCACAATTTATGCTTGGTATTGGAAACATAGGGTTAACATTGCAAAATATCATAGTTGAAATCCCACATCGAAAAATGGATTAATGAGGCCTCTATTTAAAATAAAGAGTGTTAAGTATGAAGGTTACCGAAAATAACACATATTAGGGTTCCATGTTGGGAAACATGGATATGGAAGAGAAATCTATCCATCAATATCTGATGGTGAGTGGTAGAGAACATGGATATAAAAATGCCAATAATCACAAATGTTGGATCGAATAGTAGATATAAAAGTCTATTAGATGGAACAATACAAGAGGGGGGTGAATTGTAGGTTTAAAAACCTTGAACAAAGAGATTAGTTTAAATGATCTTAAACTAATACAAATACAAACTCCCACAATTGTATTGAATGTAAAAGGTATGATGTATTGTAATACTATTGTAAAGCAAAACAATTGTATTCAAGGTGAACACAATAATCAGAGTAATACAAATGGGAATGATTCTACCTTAAAGCGTATAGAACCAATCAATACAATATGTAATAGAATGATTGTAATTAAAACAATTACAATTGAATATGTAAAGAAGGAAACAATACAAATCCCTTTCTAATACAACAGCGGAAATGTAAAAGTAATACAATTCTTTTAACCCAAAGAGAAGGGTTATCCTTTCACCTAGGATAAAAGGTCTGTCTCACCAACACCTTGGTGAGCCCTCGATACGATGATCGGCACGTCTGTCTGCCAATCCCCGGCAGCCCTCGATACGATGATCGGCACGTCTGTCTGCCTATCCCCGGCAGCCCTCGATTTTGCAGGTAATCGGCACCTCTGTCTTTCAATTACTTGAAAGCCCTCGATACGATGATCGGACGCACAAAGCTGATGAGAGAAGTCACAGTGTCTCTCTCTAGAATCTTCGTAGTTCACAGAGTCTCTTCATTCGTTCTCTTTGTTCATCGTTGTGTTCTCAGCTTCAAATGACCTCCTATTTATAGGCCTCGGGTTCCAACGGTCATATTGCCTCCAACGGTCATATTGAAACAGAAAGCACGACATCGTTTTGATTAGTTTGTAACTAACTCAACGACATCGTTTTGTTAGGACAAGAGATATATAGAAATGTAAAACATGAGTACGATTCATATGCAGAGAGAGTTTTTGACAAAGTACCAAAACAAATAATGATCATCTGAATAGCAGAGTCAGTACGATACGATTGACAGTGTCAGTACGATATGTTTGACAGAGTCAATACGATACGATTGACAGAGTCAGTACGATATGTTTGACAGAGTCAGTACGATACGATTTGGTCGGTACGATCAACATCGTACGATACGATAAACATGATAAAAGACAATTGTAATATACAAACATATGATAGAATACATTTGTGATTTCCAAAACATGATATAGAAGTCAAAAGAAGACTTTTGACTTAACAATCTCCCCCTTTTTGGAAAGCACAAATACACAATGTAAATGAAACAAGAAATACTTATCTCCCCCTGAGTTTAAAAACTCTTCTGAATAAGAAAATTGAATACAACTAACTCCCCCTTAGGTATAGACTTTCCTAAGGATTGTATTCGTAGATTTTACTTAAGAGCATTGTAATGCATTCTCCCCCTTTGTAAAACAATCTTTGCTTTGTAAATATTCTCCCCCTTTGTGATTTACAAAAAGAAAGGAGTAATCTCGAATTGTCTGAAAGAGTTAGTGAAGTAATACAAGACAATGGATAAAAGAGAAAGGATTATAAGAGTTATTACAAAACAAACAAGTTCCAAAAGAAACAAATACAACAATCATTTGTTTTCTCTTTCCTTCTCTTTCTTTATAAGCTCATGAAGCACAGCTTTCATCTTCTTGATTTCCTTGTTGTCTTCAGAAATTGATTCACCCTGAGTTTTGAGAAGCTCTTGTTGATCCGCAAAAATCTGATCTTGATTTCTGATGGTCTCCTCCTGTACTCTGATTACTTCTTCAAGGGTATCAATTCTGTTTTGCAGAGTCTTGTTATCCTTGGACAACTCAGAATTTTGATTCTTCAGTAAAACCATTTCATCTTTGAAAGATGAAACCTTCGAGAATTCAGATTGGAAATCATTCATCCTATCTTGCAAATCTTTCACTGAAGGAACATCGGCTCTTTGAGAAGACAAAAGGTTCAGCCTTTCAACAGTTTCTCTATCAAGCTTGTTGAAAGCAATTGCTAGCTCATTTGATAACCTCCTTATATCTTCAATAGCTATTTCATGATCATTGATTGAGCTCTCTGTTTTGTAGGACCACTTGGTCATCTTATTGCAAGCCTTCTTATGAGCAACTGAGCTTTCTGAAAGAACTTTCAGATCGGCTTCTACTGAAAAAACGTTCTTTCTCAATTATTTTACAGAGCCAAACTTTTTCCTTTGATTTTCAGTAATAAAATCAATCTTCCCTTCCAGCCTCGGGAAATAAGGAATTGTTTTCTCCACCCTTCTCAAAACATGAACAATGTAATCACTCTTCTTGAGAGATATTGTATGCTCTGAATCGGTATCTTCATCGTACGATGCTAGTTCATACGATCTGCTTGAATCAACAACTGGCTGTTTCCCTTTCGCTTTTTCTTTCTATTTTCTTTCATCTTCCACTTTTTCACTAATGACAACTACTTTATCAGACTGAGAAGATTGAGCATCTTGCTTTTCTCGAGATGACATCCTGTCCGGAGATCTTTCCTGATCGGCATGAGAAGTTTGTTGAACACCTTCGCTCAGCTTTTGAAGCGATTCCTCTCTACTTTTCTTTGAACTTTGAAGAAATTCTAACAGAAAATCTCCTTCTTCTACTTCCACTTCTTCTATCACTTGTTTTCTTTTTTCTTTTTCAGGCAGACTCTGTACGATGGGCTCTTGATGCACTTCCATAGTTAGTTGATCACTAGCATCTTCAACTGCTTTCAAGACTTTATAGATATCAAAGTCCTGAGCCTTTATTTTCAAAAGAGTCTTCTTTTTCTTTTCAGCTTGAAGGGTTTCTTCTACCCTTATTCTTTCTGCAAAGGCCTCAGCAGGGTCAAGACCAAACTTTGGATCACCTTCCTTTCTCTGTTCCTTGTCCTTTCTCCATTTGGCTACAACTTCCTTACTGTACCTTGGCTTCTTCTTTGGTTTTGAACTAGTTTGAGGATCAGACTTTCGAGTAACACCGGTGGATTGATTGTCCTTGGCTGGAATAGGTGCCGATTGATTTTGAGCCAATTCAGCTTCTACATCTCTGACAAAAAGTTTTGAATTTGAATCAAAACAAACATTCAGCTTTTTCATCGTACTCTTATTAATCAAATATGGCCTCAAATCCATAGGTTCTCCTTTCAAAGGAATGTTACAAAACTTCATACTCTCAAGAATGAATTTCGTAAGGATGGCTGGATACATTATTATCTGGGATTTAATCCCTCCTTTCTTGACATTCTTGATGGTTTCAAAAACATATCCCATGAGATTTACTTTCCTCATATTCACAAGATAGTCGAGCATAAAGACATCAGAAACTTTAAGGGTTTCTCTATCCCCTTTCCTTGGGATAAGAAAACCTTGTATCCATAAAGTGACAAACCGATTGTCCGGTGAAAGATGAGAAACTTTCCTCTTTTCCTCATTAATAACAAACAATGTTTTTTCAGCACTTTCTCTATTAAACGTACCAACTTCCTCTGGTAGTCTGTGAGATGGACAGAATGCATCGCCTTCTATAGAAACATTCAGAAAATGTGCCGCTTGTTTCACAGACATAGATAATTTTCTATCGTACACAGCGAAGTTAATAGTCATATCTTTGTCAAAATAAACGGTTTTGTAAAATTGACAAACTTCATCAAAAAGAACTGGATCTTGAATATCAGGCTTTTCCACACAGAGATGTTCCCATCCTTGAAACAAAATAATCCTCTTGATTGTAGAATCGTATATATCGAAAAATTCTCGGGATACTAACCTTTCTCTGTGAAAGTCTTTCTCTGTAAAAGTCTTTGAAGACATTTCAGCAGGAGTATTAGAAGAAGATTGAGACATATAGGTTCTGCCGATGAGAATATCGTACGATTTTTTTATAGCTGGTGGAGCAGATCTTCGCCTCAATTCCTGGACAATCAATGTGGGTTTGGGGAGGGGAGGGGGGGTATTTATAGGCAATGAAGAAATGACCGTTGATATTCTACGGTCAAGATTAGATAATACCAGATCAATGGTTAGGATTAAAGCAAAAAAAAAAATTAAAAAAAAATTGAAAAGAAACCTGTCGGAGAACATAAGGTGATTGCTGGTTTTGGTATGAATCAAAAGTAAACACAATCGTAAGAAGAAAAAAAATTCATGATGCCGATGGAAAACATTCATTAATATGATCGGACCGTACGATGGAAAACAATCTCAATACTATCATCGGTCGATACAAAACTATCGAATGATACGATGGAAAAGAATTTCAATACTATCATCGGTCGATTCAAACAAAATTGAATGATACGATGGAAAAGAATTTCAATTCTATCATCGGTCGATTCAAACAAAATTGAATGATACGGTGGAAAAGAATTTCAATACTATCATCGGTCGATTCAAAAACTATTGAATGGTACGATGGAAAAGAATTTCAATACCATCATCGGACGATACAAAATTTTTGAACGATACGATGGAAAAGAATTTGAATACGATAAACAGAAAAATTGAAATGGTCAATACGATAAACATGAAAACTAAAAAGAAACGATAAAACTGTCAATACGATAAACAGAAAAAGAAACATATATAAATAGAGTAAATAGTTAAAGATCAGAAACATAAAGACATAAAGAAATGTCCTCCCCCTTTCTACGAGGAGTTTCTTACTATTAGGAGAGATGTAAAACAGGAAGTAGATATGAATGATTATTTTAATGTAATCATTCCTAGCTTCTGTTTTATAAATTCAAATCTATCGGAAGGTAAAGGTTTTGTAAAAATATCAGCAAGTTGTTCTTGCGTTCCGATGAATTGTAAAACAATATCTCCTTTTTGTATGTGATCTCTAAGAAAGTGATGCCTAATATCTATGTGTTTTGCACGAGAGTGATGTGCTGGGTTTTTACTAAGAGCTATGGCACTTGTATTATCACACAGAATTTGAGTTTTGGAGAAACTCAAACCATAGTCAGTGAGTGTGTGCTGCATCCACAATACTTGAGCACAGCAACTTCCAGCTGCTACATATTCAGCTTCAGCAGTGGAGAGTGCTACTGAGTGTTGTTTCTTGCAGGACCAAGAAACCAAAGAGTCTCCTAAGAAATGACATGTTCCAGATGTACTTTTTCTATCCATTCTACAACCACCAAAGTCAGCATCTGAAAAACTTTTTAAAACAAAATCATTTCCAGAAGAGTAGAAAAGTCCTAAATCCATAGTGTCTTTTAAATACCGAAATATTCTCTTTACGGCTTTTAAGTGAGACTCTTTTGGATTAGATTGATATCTTGCACATAAGCATACAGAAAACATCAAGTCGGGTCGACTAGCTGTCAAGTATAGAAAACTCCCTATCATACCTCTAAAAATTGTTTGATCTACTGGTTTCCCAGTTTCATCAAGATCAAGAGTATTTGAGGTACCAATTGGGGTGCTAATACTTTTAGTTTTGTCAAATACATACTTTTTGAGTAAGACTTTTATATACTTATGTTGAGATATATAAGATCCTTCTGGTTTTTGAGATATTTGAAAACCAAGAAAGAATGTTAACTCACCCATCATACTCATTTCAAACTCAGATTTCATTAAATTTGCAAAAGAATCGGTTAAAGATTTCTGAGTTGATCCAAATATGATGTCATCAACATAGATTTGGACAACCAAAATATTTTTGTTTTCCATTTTTATAAAAAGAGTTGGATCAGCTGTACCTTTTCTATAATTGTTTTGTAAAAGAAATCATGTGAGTCTATCATACCATGCTCTAGGGGCTTGTTTAAGACCATATAGAGCCTTGGTAAGTTTAAAAACATGATCAGGATGTTTTGTGTCTTGAAAACCAGGAGGTTGTTCGACAAAAACTTCTTCTTGAACAAAACCATTTAAAAAAGCACATTTGACATCCATTTGAAATAGTTTGAAATTGAAATATGCTGCGAAGGCTAATAGAATACGGATAGATTCTAGTCTAGCTACAAGGGCATATGTTTCTTCATAGTCTATTCCCTCTTGTTGATTATAGCCTTTAGCAACAAGTCTTGATTTATTTCTTACAATGATTCCATTTTCATCACACTTGTTTCTAAAAACCCATTTTACACCAATTACAGTTGTTTCTTTAGGTCTTTCAACTAAAGTCCAGACTTGATTCCTTTCAAATTCATTTAGTTCATCCTGCATTGCGTTGATCCAATCATCATCACCTAAGGCCTCACTTGGACTTTTAGGTTCAAATTGGAAAAGAAAAGCAAGATGTTCTATTTCATTTCTTAAGGAATTTCTGGTCCTTACAGGTTGATTTATATCACCAATGATGTTATCACTGGGATGATTCCTAAGAAACAATTGATTTGGGTTTTGTAAAACCTGTTCATCAACATATGGTAGAAAATCTTCTGTGGTAAATGTTTCAGGAACACTTTCTTGAACATTTTCCTTATCAGAATGTTCTTCTAATATAGGTTGATAAACATTTTTGGAAAACACATCCGAGGATGTAGGATTGGGTTGGTTGAAAACAAAAGGGTTAGTTTCATCAAATTTTACATGTACTGTTTCTTCAACAATACAAGTGTTTTTATTGAAAACTCTATAAGCCTTAGAGGTTATGGAATAGCCTAGAAAGATTCCTTCATCAGATTTTGGTGCAAATTTGTGTAGATTATCTTTTGTATTCAGAATGAATACTTTGCATCCAAAAACTTTGAAGTATGAAACTTTAGGTTTTCGGCCAGTCCATAACTCGTAAGGAGTTTTATTAAGAAATGGTCTAGTTAAAACACGATTTATAGTATAACAGGCAGTAATTACAGCTTCAGCCCAAAAGTGCTTAGCAATTGAGTATTCACTCAACATGGTTCGAGTCATTTCCTGAAGAATACGATTTCTTCTTTCAACAACCCCATTTTGCTGAGGAGTTCTTGGAGCTGATAAATTGTGAGTAATACCTTTCTTACTACAAAAAGTTTCAAAATCTGAGTTTTGAAATTCACCACCATGATCACTATGAATAGTTATCAATGGTAGGTTTTTCTCATTTTTAACTTGGGCTCTAAAAGTTTTGAAATAGGAAAAGGCTTCAGATTTCTTTGTGAGAAAGTAGACCCATGTAAATCTAGTAAAGTCATCAACTAAAACAAATACATAGTATTTGCCTCCAATGCTTCCAGATTGTGAAGGACCAAACAGATCCATATGCACAAGCTGTAATGCATTAGAAGTTGAAACTTCATTAATTGGTTTAAAGCTAGTTTTATGTTGCTTGCCAAATTAACAAGGATCACAGACTTTTGAAGAATCATATCTAAGATCCGGTAGACCTTTTACAAGTCCTTTCTTTGAGAGTTTTCTTAGGTTTCTAAAATTACAGTGTCCTAGTCTCCTATGCCATAGCCACGATTGGTCTTCTATTACACTTAAGCAAGGTAAGTTTTGGTTCCTAAGGTCTTCTAAGTTAATAGTGTAAACATTCTCTTGCCTATGGGCAGATAGAATGAATTCATCCTTGGAATTGTGAACTAGACACTTATCATTTCTAAAATTCACAAGGTAACCTTCATCACATAATTGACTTATGCTGATGAGATTGTGCCTAAGACCTTTTACAAATAAAACATTTGAAATAAGAACTTTTCCAAGAAAAACGATATTACCTATACCAACAATATTTCCTTGAGCATTATCTCCGAAGGTAACTTTTCCACCTTTTGTTTTGATAACCTTTTCAAAGAAATCTTTGTTTCCAGTCATATGTTGAGAACAACCACTATCCATGTACCAAATGTTCTTATTGATACACTTCTCGTTTCCCTGAAAAAGAAACAATTAGATTTTTGGAATCCAAACTTGTTTGGATCCAGAAGGGTTAGATAAAAGAATTTTAGGAATCCACATTTGTTTAGCAAAATGAGCTTTATGAAATCCTAAGGATTGAGTTTTTTTGAGAGAACAATCTCTTCTCCAATGTCCACCACATTGACACTTGGAACAGAAAATGGTTTTTTGAGGAACAAAATAGTTATTACTAAAAACAGGTTTGGAATAAGTATAACCAAGACCAGAACGATTTCTCAAAGGTCTGATTTGAGAATACATCCTATCAAAGTTTTCTTTTCCATGAGTAAAGTTTGACAAACACTTTTTCAAGGATAAAATCTCTGACTTTAGTTTTAAAACCAAATTCTTGTTTTCTAAAACATTTGAATTTGAACTAGAGTTAGACTCTAAAATGTTTTTCTTTGAAATAGCAGTTTCAAGATCCTTAGAAAGTTTATCCTTTTCAGATTTAACTTTCTCAAGGGTTTTCAAAATACTTTCAAAATCAGAAGTTTTCCCATCAAGATCTTTAGAAAGATCTGATACTTCTTTAGTCAAAATAGAAATTCTAGAATTTGCTTTTTCAAATCTCTTTTTGAGTTTAGAATTTTCATTTTCAAGTAACTTAGCAAATCTAGAAACTTCTTCAAAAGAAGGTAAAGTATCATCTTCTGATGATGAGGGTTCATCATTTGAAGATTCATAATATCTATTATCAACATAATTTTCATTTAAAGAGACATTTGTAACAGCTTCAGAATTATGTACCTTAGCCATGAGACAATGATCCTCAATTGGTAGTCTGGCTAGAAGTCCAATATTCCTTTGTCCTGACGTCTCATATTCTGAAGAATCATCTGAGGAATCACTACCACTTGCACTCCATGTATCATTTGCTTTCAAGCCTTTCTTTGTCTTATAAAACCTTTTCTTGTTTCTTTCAGAGTGTTTCTCTTTTCTATCTTTCCTCTTCAGTAAAGGACAATCAGGCCTTATATGTCCTGCTTTCTTGCATTCATAACAAGTTACCTCTGAATCTTTCCTATCTTTCCTGTCTTTCTTTTTGAATCTATATTGAAAATATTTCTTTCCCACAATCTTGTTCATCCTCCGAGCAAGATTAGCTAACTCATTGTCTGAAAGATTACAATCACTTGAATCAGATATAACAACTTTCTTGGATTTAGACCTTGTAACCCTTTCAGGTGTTTTAGCTTTAGATGCAAAAGCTACACTCCCATTTCCATTCTTCTTCTTATTGAAATCAGCATCTATCTTCATTCTTGTCTCGTGCTGTAGAAGAGTTCCAAAGAGTTCATCAAGAGTAATCTGGGAAACTTTTCTATTTTCATCAATAGCTATTCTTTTTGACTCCCATTCATTTGGCATAATATCTATAATCTTATCAACAAGAGCTTCATCATCAAGACCTTTTTCTCCCATAGATTGTAAGCTGTTGACAATTGTCATAAATCTTTGTTGAACTTTACATACTGGCTCTCCATAAGGAAAAACAAATCCATGATACTCTGCTCGAAGCATTGCTCTCCTTGTTTCGATAACATTGGATGTACCAAAATGAGTGACTTTTAATTTCTTCCAAATACAGTTGGCTGCTTCACATGAAGATATATGACTATATATATTCCTGGTCATAGAGCATAATAAAGTATTGCGTACCTTGTAATTCAGTTGATATTCTTGCTTCTCTTGATTGGTGAAAGTGCTAACTTCTTTGTCAGGAATTTTGTAACCCCCAGTAAGCATAAT
Source organism: Viscum album (assembly GCA_963277665.1). NCBI lineage: Eukaryota > Viridiplantae > Streptophyta > Magnoliopsida > Santalales > Viscaceae > Viscum > Viscum album. The sequence goes on along the minus strand of OY728127.1, from coordinate 1,222,146,976 downwards.
AAAATTGTCTACACCAGTATTGATGACGAAAGTCTTCATACGATCTCTCCAATACTCATAATCATTCCCATCAAAGATTGGTGGTCTAGAAGGATTCAGATTATCTATTGATCCGATATTCATTCCTGCCATCTAATATAACAAAAACAACTTTTCCACTCCACACGTTAGTGTAGTAAGTATTCAAGATAGTAATAAGAAATAAATCTAATAATACAAATCAGTGGAAAACCTCCTCTGATACCAATTGTTGGATCGAATAGTAGATATAAAAGTCTATTAGATGGAACAATACAAGAGGGGGGGTGAATTGTAGGTTTAAAAACCTTGAACAAAGAGATTAGTTTAAATGATCTTAAACTAATACAAATACAAACTCCCACAATTGTATTGAATGTAAAAGGTATGATGTATTGTAATACTATTGTAAAGAAAAACAATTGTATTCAAGGTGAACACAATAATCAGAGTAATACAAATGTGAATGATTCTACCTTAAAGCGTATAAAACCAATCAATACAATATGTAATAGAATGATTGTAATTGAAACAATTACAATTGAATATGTAAAGAAGGAAACAATACAAATCCCTTTCTAATACAACAGCGGAAATGTAAAAGTAATACAATTCTTTTAACCCAAAGAGAAGGGTTATCCTTTCACCTAGGATAAAAGGTCTGTCTCACCAACACCTTGGTGAGCCCTCGATACGATGATCGGCACGTCTGTCTGCCTATCCCCGGCAGCCCTCGATACGATGATCGGCACGTCTGTCTGCCTATCCCCGGCAGCCCTCGATTTTGCAGGTAATCGGCACCTCTGTCTTTCAATTACTTGAAAGCCCTCGATACGATGATCGGACGCACAAAGCTGATGAGAGAAGTCACAGTGTCTCTCTCTAGAATCTTCGTAGTTCACAGAGTCTCTTCATTCATTCTCTTTGTTCATCGTTGTGTTCTCAGCTTCAAATGACCTCCTATTTATAGGCCTCGGGTTCCAACGGTCATATTGCCTCCAACGGTCATATTGAAACAGAAAGCACGACATCGTTTTGATTAGTTTGTAACTAACTCAACGACATCGTTTTGTTAGGACAAGAGATATATAGAAATGTAAAACATGAGTACGATTCATATGCAGAGAGAGTTTTTGACAAAGTACCAAAACAAATAATGATCATCTGAATAGCAGAGTCAGTACGATACGATTGACAGAGTCAGTACGATATGTTTGACAGAGTCAATACGATACGATTGACAGAGTCAGTACGATATGTTTGACAGAGTCAGTACGATACGATTTGGTCGGTACGATCAACATCGTACGATACGATAAACATGATAAAAGACAATTGTAATATACAAACATATGATAGAATACATTTGTGATTTCCAAAACATCATATAGAAGTCAAAAGAAGACTTTTGACTTAACAACAAAGCCATAAATTTGTGATGATCTAAGGTACTATCTAGGACAACGTTTTTGTTCTATGTTCCTTTTCTTAATGTTGAGTAATTTATTTATGAGATTGGCTAAAACCATAAGGAGATATAATTACATTATAAATAATGTTTTATCCATTAATAAATTTCCCCCACAAACTCATCTTTCACTCCAAAACATAATACAACTCAAAAATACTCTATTTATCCTAATCATATAGGGTTCCAAATATAATGGATTTATAATTCTCATATAAGACCCTTTAAAAAAAGAATCAACATTATACAATAGAGGGACTTCACGTAGTCTAGTGGAAGGAGATAAATCCCAATCGCACTATGGTTTTGGGTTCGATTCCCGCAGCTTTGTCTGACGCGATGGGTTGTCACATGGTGAGCGTGTTTTCATTTTTTAAAAATCCAAAAATAACCTTTCAAGCATAATCCATTCCAAACTTTAGACTTTTCCAAAATAATACTATCCAAACTCACAGTCCAAAATTTATAATGAATTTAAACCCAATGAAGATCCTTTTTTTCATGTAATAACATATGAACACCTTCATCACGTTTTATTTTAAAACATGGTAACATCTTGAATTACCGTAAAACCTTATTGACTACATTCATGATCCCTTATTCATTATAGAATACTGGATATATTGATTCTATACACAAATGTTGTAAACTCCAAAAAGGTAGTCAACAATATCAAATATATTTTATTCAAATCAACCATCTTTTATTCCAAAATCACTACCTCATTATCGGGACCATATTAAGGATTACCTTTCCTTCAACAATGTATTTTTTAAAAAGTATAGCTTACTATTATGTCACATTCCTTAGAACTATATAATCTCAAATCCTCAATAAAATAGTACTGCATTACAATCCTTATTTACTCCATAATTATTATAACTAGTACATCATTGATACAATACTCAAATGACATAATGCTTTAATAACCACATAAGAACTATAATCATTCCTCCTCATCCGTGGTAGTATCATAACTTGGTTATTATCCAATAGCATCATTTGGGGAATACTCTGATGATTTGGAAAATGGTTTTCATAGTGTCCCAACTCCTTGCAGATGAACCATTGTACATTTGAAACCTTTTTCATACCCTTGCAGTCACGTACATGGTGTCCATTTCTTCCACACATATAAAAAACTCACATTCCCTTCAAGAATATTCCTAGGTGTTTCTTCCCACAGTTATCACATATGGGAAAATTCTTCTTTTCCTTCATCCCTTTATCCATATTTCTCTCTTTCATCTTTTTCTTCTATGGATTACCTTAAATTCCATAGGACTCCAAGAAATCTTTACTTATCTTATCAACACATTAAACTATTTTTTCATATGATGATAATACGTGGGAGACTATTTCCCTTCTAAATTCTGGCTTAAGACCATAAAAGATATGATCCTTCATACTCTGTGGATCATGCGTATTGCTGGAGTTCTCATTCCTTCTACTGGGCGCCATTTCTAAACAATGGCATAAACAAGATTAGTTTATGAATCAGAACAAATAATTCCATACTTTTAATACACTTAACATAAATTGAATAGTTTATGGATATAATCCATAATCATAAAAAGGCTTTCTTTGAGGAGGTATATACTCATAAATCCTTCATAGTGGTTTATAAAGAAAATAAGAATTATCCTAAGCATATCATCCAAGAGTGTCGTAACCAAGAGTGCAGCAAGGCTCATTGTCATGCACCAGTTCCCGTTCGAGTCTAGCTCAAAGCGGTGTTTTTGGGTTTTACCCCTAGGTTCATCTGTGCCAGAGCTGCCTCTACCTGCTCGTATCCAGACAGGGATTTATTGCTCGGAAATCTCACAAAATCTATATAATACCAAAATTATAAAAAGTTCTTCTATACTAATCCTCAAATACTATCTTAGGGCTATGTGCTCAAATCAATATTTACCTAAATCTTTTTTCAAAGGTTAGTAATAAACTGCCTCTTATACCAACTGTAATGCCCCTACCCCAGTTACATAGAGTCGGTGCATTATTACGTAACATTTTCACGATCACAAAAGATCAAGTCTCGATAGACCTATTAGTTTAGTATCCTTGGAAACACTAGATACATTCATAAATGTTACATCACATCATAAGGTGAAAAACTACAATAACATAGTCTTCATAGTCTATACCCATATCCCCCTCAGTCTATCCCATCAGGTCAGTCATAAAATATTTCTTCACGTCCTGGGAAAATAAAACATAGAAAGGGGTGAGATCAGATGGTCAGTAAGGATAACAATATAGCGGAAACATTCATAAATAAACACAAACATTTAAGGCAATGTATAACTGAATCAAAAGCCTTTTAAACATGAACTTCAGCATAATATGGAAATATAAAATGAAATAATGCCATTTACTAATTCACATGGATATTATACTAGTCGAATAATCAAATGAAATATCAATAACCACTTTCATAATGTTGGAATGCAAAATTCCAGACTACCATAACCACGTAGTCAAGGCCTCGTGCCAAGACTACAAATAAGATTTTGTCAAGGCCTCGTTCCAAGACACTAGTTTGTCTCATGAGACCTACCTATGCATTGAGGAGCTATAGCGGGCTCCACCCGTCACTTATCAATTCCAATGAATTACTTATATGAAAAGTTATAAACATATCATAAACAATAACATAATAATATCACATAAAACATGCATAAAGGAAACATAACATTTCCACATTTCAATCACAATATATCAATACAACACATTAATATAATAAAAACATTATGAAGACCATTTTCAATACCAAAATAAAATAAAAATAAAACCCGGTATTTATTTTTCATTTTTTTTAAAAGTTATGGCTTGTAGAGGAAGCCGAAACTCAAATAATGGTCAAGGCGGCGGAGAAGTCGTTGTCTCCGAATACATACGACAAAAAAACATTCCATTTTTTTGTTTAGTAAAACGCTTTGGATAAAAAAATATTCCTTTTGAATAATAGTAAATGTCAAAGGGGTTTATACAACGTATAAAATAAAGTTGTGTATAAAACCAAATATGCCTCAATGAAAATAGATTGAGATGATGTCCCTTACCTCGTGTCCGACTTGACTATATCATTATTTATTCTCATGAATAATAGACTAGAGTTAATTTCTACTTGCTTAAGAACCTTTTTCAAGTTCATTATTCCTTTTATATCACTTATTACCATGGTAGGAACATTATGTAATTATTTAAGTTAATAATGGTCGTTTTGTCGATCTTTAGTACTTGAGTCAAAAATAATCTTCTTATGATTACAGGTTGATCATGTGGTAAAATATCCTTTATATCCTGAATTATATTCATGATTTAGATATCATATATATCATATATTTCTAGTATATATATATATGCATTTATAACATTACATAACATTTAGAGGTAAGAAATGAAATACAATGTTCATGGAGACGGTAAGCCGTACGTACGCATAAACGCTACTTTCATTTCTATTTTGTATCAAATGGAATGAGATAATAATTATATAAAGTTGTGTTATAACTTTATTATAATATTATATATAATATCATTTACTCCATCCTTTATACGTCTCACATATGGCATTAACGAATCAAATCACTTTGAGGGGGCGGTCGTGTGCACTTCCTAAAATGAAATTATCGCGTTTACCAATAATGGAAATCATAATGGCATGCCATAAGTGAAAAATACAGAAGAATAGTAAAAAAATAAATATAATATATATCAAAACTAATTATAGTGACATCTTAATGTCCACTACAAAAGGTGTTAAAAGAAGATTGAACAATCATCGTTTCGTGAGGCAGTAATTCGCCACGCACAAAAACAGTATGTTCTTCAACCAGTAGACGGAGTTGTGTGTAATTGTAAATCAAATACATCCCATAAAAACATACTAGTACATTGAATATACTGGTGTTGTTACAAAATATAAGAGTAAAAGAGTTTAGGGGGTTGGAGAAGCAAAATAAAACAAAAGAACACAAGTGAAGACATTACCTTTAAAATCGGGTAACTCTTTTTGATTTGAGCCAAAGGCTTACTTGGAAAGACTTCTCCCCAAAATGAGGCTTCTAGTAGTAAGAGAGGGAAGTTGAGAGAGTATTGGGGAAGAGTTTTTTTGAGCCAAATGGCCTTAATGGTGTGAATAAGGTGGTAGAGGTGGGGGCCTTTTATAAGTGGAGAGGAGGGGCACTCTTGGAATGTCTTGAAATGTTACATTATTATGAAGTGGTTTTCGGATTTCAAAAGTCCCAAAATTATATATTTCTAGTATAAGGTGATAAGGGATATAAATATACTCATCCAAAATGTTTTTGACATGTTTAAGTCTTATATTTTACATTATCGTTTCATTTTATTTAAATCGTTAATTATTGAGGTAATCACTGCATCATCATGGTGTCATAAAAAATTTAATTTATTTAATGTCTAAAAATTATAAAAAAGTTACCATGATATAGTAAATCTTTTTATCTTCACAATGAATATTTATAGTGTAAATTTTATCTTATATAGCCCCATGTAATAATTGTTTTAGTAAAATAACACATGTTTGTGACAATTTTATTTTTTCTTAAAATAAAAAGTTATTAATGTCATTTTCATACCCAAGTGGCTCCATGGGGTCCCCATGTTGACCAGTGGATTTATTTGGTCGACCATAACTCTTCAATATTTATAGGACAAGTGTAGAGGTATTTTCATATTTTTATAATATCATTTTAACTTTACATTTCACTTATTACCTTTAATCGCGATTAATTAAAAGTTACTATTCACCAAAAATTATTTTCATCTCATTGAACCACATTTTACATACTAATGAAAAACATATAAGTCATATTTTTGAAATTCAATTCACAGAAGTGGTAAAGATTCATTTAAATGAAAAATTAGTTTTTTAACTACCACTTAGTGGTTTCACTATTCATCAAAAATTAGAGTTTTTCAAAAAAATGACAAAAATTCGCTGTAAGCTATATTTGATATTCCTAATTCGAAAATGATTTCTATTTAACAAAATTCCAAAAATATAGATTTCATTAATTAATTTTATAATTAATTCCCTATTTTCAAAACAAATAGAGTGTTTTTTAGAAATAATATCAATCAAAAGATTGACAATTGTTCATGTCTAATTTCAAAGTGAAATTAATTCTAATGACCACCATCAGGTAAAATGGTAAAATTATATTCTAATTATACTTTAAAATCAATCAATAGTATAATTTATCACTATAAATTATTTTAATTAAAAAAGATGTTTTTAAGTATTTCTTTTACTATTCATCGAAAATTGGAAGTTCTCTGAAAAATACAAAAATTTAAACATAAGATAATTTCGATATTCCGAATCCAAAAATAATGTTCATTATGAAATATAAAATTAATATGATTTCAAAAAGTGGGTATTACTATTCATAACAGATACTTTGATTGGTCGCAGTGTGTTAGAACTCGTGGTTGCGTACAACACACGCTGCTCTATTATTTCAAAGAGAAGTATACCATGAAATATTGGGGTGTTACATATGGATGACAATAAGTTACTGAAAAAATAAAATGAATTTATTTTTTATTAATTATATTATTTGAATTGAACTATTTAAAAGTATATTTTAAAATTTAAAAAATTAGGATGGACTATATATAAAAAACAATGAAATGGTGTATAAACATAATATCATATAAGGACCGCATACACTCCATTGAGTCTCTCATTATTCTTGATCTTCTAATTTCATATATAAAATTATTTTAATATAGAGATATAATTATCTATTTAAAGATAAAACATTTCTGTTGGGGTACTTGAACCTAAAAATACGATACAACGCCCTTATGTAAATAATTTCCCCAATGAAATGAACATTGATAATGTTACATATCTTGGTCTTATTTTTGAGATATTTTTAGTCTTATAGAAGGTCACCATGATCAAAAAAAATTCATTTTTTTATCTCTAAAATTATAACTACATGATATTAAACATTTATAATTATTAATCAATCACTATATTTACAAATTAATCTAGTAAAATCAAAAAAAATACTTATATTACTGTAATAGGATATATAATTCACAAAAATGAACCTATATAATTTTAATGATGAGTAGAAAAATCCAAAAAATACATTTATTCCAATTTTCCAACAATAATGATAAATTAGGATGTTAAAAATAACTTATGAATAGTTTAACACATTATATGTATTTTTTCTCATATTCTTATTATACTTATCTCACTAAGAAGTATAATAATAGTAGAAACTAATATATTCATATAGGGTTTTAATGATTTTATTGAACCATTGTATTCATTATAAAAAGAAATAAAATCCATTAAATATTATAATATGTTAATGAATGATAAATAATCAAACCTAAAAAATTAATTTTAAATAATGTATTGGTTTATTTATAAGGTACATGAATTATATTTTTCCACCCACCACTAATATATATTGATAAGACTAATTAAAAGTTTCATTGTCAAATATTTTCTATATCCCAATTATTTTAGCAACTACTCAATTTTTATGTATAGATGAAATAAAGGGAACGGAACTATAGAACCAATTAGATTTGAATAACTATGTTACTCATTCAAATGAGGAAATCTAGAATTCTATTTATCAAATAAGGAAACAAGAGATAAATATAAACCATATTTGGTTATCACTAATGCAATAAAGACTACACACCTCCTCCTTTCTAAACGATGGACAATGAATCACTTCCATGGAATCTAATACTGAATAAATCCTAAATAATAGAATTAAATAGAATCCATTTTCTATTGGGAGAATTAAATATCCTAAAAATGTTTCTTATGATCCCAAATATATTGTTTTGTGAATTAAAGTGTCTATAAATGTGTTATTTTTGTAAATATATATGATTATACTACCTATTTAGTTATGTATCTAAAATTTTATCATAAAATGGTACTTACAACCCCTTACTCCAAGAACATGTCCAAATCCCATTTGGGATTTGTTATTTCCTCACATTCATGATTTAAAAACATATATAACTTCTTAATTATATTATAATTTCAAATTAATTATATAATTAAATAAACATTATTTAATTAAAAAATTTATATATGATTGTTTTTTGTATTTATAAGAGATATAATTAAATTTACTAATGAACTAATCACATTAGTCAAACAATAAAAATTATCATTCTATTATCTATGAACCCAATTATCCTTTTTAGTGATGCAAATAAACACGAATATAATTCATAATCTTTATATAAGGGAAATATCTACATACATATTTTAGATTAACAAATTAAAAATGGGTGTGGAGTGATCTAATCAACCAGACATTTAATAGAAATCATTCTTTGTCTTTGACCCTTAGTAAATGAAAGTGGTGTGGATAATTTTAATACAATATAATTTCTGTCCATTTATCAATTTATTATTGTTCTAAATATTGTAAATTTTTATAACATTTTAATATTATGGCATAGCCAAGATCATTCATAGTCAATATTTAATTGAGGGTCATGATGTCAGAACTATTCATTTGATCTGAAAAATAAGATTTGGTTAATCAAATCATTTTACTATTATATTATCATAACCAATTATTATTTATTGTGGAAAATAATTATATAAAATTAGATATTTATCAATGTATGAATTAGAAGATAAAAAAAATCACATAGGGGTACTCTCGGGGGGCTATGATGTCTTATCCCACTCCTTGATAGCGGCGGAAGAAATTCTAATCCCTCCCCATATAGATGGGGAGGGACCTCTAATGTCTTTCAAAGTAGCAGAATCCATTTTCACCCCCTTTTCCAACCCTATCCTTCTTCCACCATTTAATCAGAAATCTATGATCCCTATAATATGTGATATGTGTGATGGATACCATAACCTTCATATTTCAATAGTAGAGTTTAATTATGCTTCAACCTTCCCCATACTAACATTTACTACTTGATTCTCACAGACAAGGCCTTCAGTTGACTCATTTTGTATGTTCATTTTTGGCTCTTGGGAATTGGAAGATAGGGTAATAGTGAGTTTTCCTGAAATCAAAAGTATTATAATCTGCTTCAATTCGAAGGATGAATTGATCAAGGATTCATATACTCCACCCCATAGCTATCATGAATCCCTATTCATAGACATCATCTCAATCTATGATTCTCATATTAAGCGAGCCTATCATTAATTTTTCATTTGGTTTAGTTTCCCTAGTCTCCCATAACTATTTCAAGACCCTTCGATTGTTAGAATGATTAGAAAACTCATGGGTAGACACTTTTATTCTGATATATGAACTAAATATATTTCTCTCCCTATAAATCCTAGAGTTTGTGTAGATGTTGATGCATCATGAATAAGTTCATATTACGTTTGGATTACATTAGGGGAAGAGTTTTGTTTTAGACAAAATGTTGTTTATAAATCATGGTTTGAATTTTGATCTTCCTAAAATTGAATGGGTCATATGATGGTGTCTTGTAGGAATGAGTATAGAAATCTAGATATGTATATGGTTGTGGGTATAAGATATAGTGGAAAGGATTATAAGTCTAGATATATGGATGTTTCATCTAGAAAGGGAAAATTGAGTTTGGGGACTAATATTAATTTATAAATTGTTGTGTAGACTGGTTCATGGGAAGTAAATCCATTGGTGGAAGACATCATTAGTTGGTTAAGAAAGGATATGGGTGATCCTCAACCTTATTTTCATGATTCCTTGTAGTATATGAGTTTGGATGTGGAGAAGGCTGCTGGTTCTTTGGGTCCTCCACACTCTCTTGAGGTTAGTCAGGGGAAATTGTTCATAACACTAATGTTGAATCTCTAATGGTGGATGAAGGAGGTCCCATGACACTCCATGGTGATTCATATACTGAGATGTTTCATTCTTAGAATGTTATCTATGGTAAAATCCAGGTAAGGGTTCTTATGAAACCAAGGGAGAGTAATTCATTAGGTCACAACATTTTTGGTTGAGTTGGGGGTGATTCCTTTATCAAGAAAATTGTTTTATGGGATGTGGTGGGTATTGTTTTGGGTAACCATGTTGAACTATTGACTAATGATAACCTAGATTAGGAGTGTGAAATCAATCTAGTGAGGTCCTCAGTGGATGAAAAAAATCATTGCGAATGAGTACAATGATGAGTGTTCAATCCATTTACTAGGTTCTACATAAGATGATGTCCATGGTGGTAGACTTCCATGTCTGAGGAGAAGTTTGATCTAGAGGGTCAAACAACAGGAGAGAAAGGATTAAAAATATATCCAACTAGAAAAGGAGATAATATCCCTAAATATGATGAAATTTATGGTGATAGAAAATGAGCACCACAAATCCTCAAAGGATTTCTATTATTAGTGGATGTATGAGGTAGTTCCTTAAAAATATTTCAAATTTCTTATGGACACGTAATAACAAATGGTTTAATCTGTTATAAAAATTAATGCTACTAATGAAGAGGCATAAATGATGATTAGAATGTCATTATGGGTGAATCTTAATGAGGAGTAGTGTGCCAATATTGATAAGAAAAACATGACTTTAATTATGGAATTAAATAATAGGAAGATCAACCAAGAGGATTACATATTTTATTGTAACAAGATAGTGTTTATATTCCATGACCTTTTAAAGGATGAACAACACTCTGGTGATCACTATCTCTTGTAAATTATTTTGGGAGAATAAATCTAGTAATCTGAAATTGAATTTTAATGTCTCGATTATTTCTTGTAATGGTTGAACATATGGTTTCAAACTTTTACATTAAATGTGTTTTATAATAAAAATGATATGTTTTCTTCGAAGTAAGAAATATAATAATTAAAGAACGAATTCTATTACCACATATTAAAGAATCAAAAAAATACTTATCCCATAATATTAACACATATTTTCAAAATCCATGAGAAACACAATATATGGTTCTATTAGACTGCCTATTTAAAAAATTTATATCTTTTAATTGATTATTTATATATTTATACATGTTTCCCTAGTTTTATGGATATGTGTATATTGTAGCAATCTGATGTGAGGAACAACAATTAGGGAAATCATTGTGAAATATAAAATCCAGGGGTCATTTTCATGTCATCTCTAATGTGTTACATAATAAACATAAAGGAAAGATAATGTATTTTCATTAATATATACTAAATGATATATCATATAACTATATGAAAAATATTTGATGGAAGATAGATAATTTGTGAGATTTTCATACCTTTTAATTTGTAATAACATCACTATTGTCATAGTTGAGTTGAATTGGATGCATGATATGTTGGGGAACACTAATTTTATAATGATAATCCTTTTCAATATAGATGATTAAATGAATACCATATACTAATATATCAATATTAAAATATAGATTCAGCAACTTTTATTTTTTTGGAATGATTATAGTAAAAATCTCTACCATTTGGAAAAAATAAAAATCTTGAAAGTGACATGAATTTTCCTTTTAGGGTTTGGATACATGCATCAATGTGACCCTTAAAACGAGTTCCTTATTACCACCAAATACTAAGAAAAAATCCTTAGTTCTTATAAAATACCTAGGGATGGTTAGTTAATTTCACCATAATTTGATAGTTATTTATATACAATAATTAAGCCATATGATATATCATGATGAGAAATGAAAATAATTGTTTCATCTAAGAGTATAAAAATATTTTATCATACTCTTTTGATAACATTTGTTTGAAAATTGAAGGTAATTGTGTCATTATAATACACATTCAATGAATAATTGGTAACGATTTATTATTTAGATATTTCCATGTAAAATATCTTTGAAACATTATCTCTATTGGTTCTCTAACCATTGAAAAAAATTAATTGTGTTTTTATTTATATTTATTTTTTCATGATGCGTACATTTTTTCACCAATGAGATTTATTGAGAAGAATATTCCCCAATAAAATAATTTTGAGAAATATTTTTATACTATTTATAATTATAATTATTTCCTAAAGATACAAAACAAGAAATAAAAAAATAATCTCATAGTTTTAAATCTCATTTTTTGTAAATAAAATTGATATCAGCTTCATCAAGATAAATATTCAAACATTTAGAAGCTTTTTTATATCATAAATGGCACAATTAGGTTAAAAATAATAGATTCAATTCATTAATCCGAAACCCTATTGGGATGGATCATAAATATATTCCATGAAAAATTCTATAATAGATTGCGGGTTTGGATTCTATTTAAAATTAATTATAATAATGATATTTTTATAGGGAATTAAAAATATATATATTTTTTCATCACTACTATGGGAAAAATATTTCCTCATAATAAATATGATGAATGTGGTTAAAACCATTACCTAAAAAGTGAGTTTTTTTAAAGAAACTCTAACATGAATATTCATATTCATAAAAATTACCCACTATTAGTAAATTTGTGTCATCCCTTTTGTTTAATCTATCATATTCCAAATATAATATGTTTAGATTGATCTCAGTATATATTTTATTTCATTTAACAATTTTTATTAGTGAAAAAACATGGGAAATTATTGGTATGTAAAAGATGTTATTAATGATCCTCTTTTCATATTAATTTTAAATCATTATGTGTATACACTACTGAGTTACACTTGGCTGTCTATCTAGGAGGATCATCTCAATATATATTCCATGATTTGTAACTTGTTACAGTTTTTTGGCTTTTTAGTTTTATAATGGGGGAAAATTAAATGAATGAATATTATTTTAGGATTAAAAAGTTAAAAATCATTAATATAAAGAAACGATAAAATGAACCTTAATGCGCATGTTTTTTATGATTATTGTTTTTTATTTAATGAAATTACTGGGATTAAAACATGGTTGTTCTTTTTAAAATATAGTACTATCATCTCATTATTACTCAATACAAAAAAACTCTATTATACATTCTTGACTATATATCATTCTTTCAATGATATTTAAATAATTAAGAACCAAATAGAATTGAATTACACTTATTTTTCCATATTTATAGTAGTAAAGTTCATCCCATTAATAAAAAAAGTATCTTGGGTCAGTAAACCCATTCAAAATAGTAGGTGATGTTCACCCAACTACACGTGACCCATGATAAAGTATCTAACCTCCACAGTCATCCCAAGTACATTGTATATCATAAATAGAAATACATAAAAAAATATTTCACAATAATAAGAGGGTAGTTAGCTATGATAAATGGAAATAATGTTGGATGTTTATCAAGCCTCTCATATCAACAACTCATAGTTGCATCACATTTTTAGAGGAAAATGAATATAGTGGGAGAAATAGAGAATATATAAGAGACTTATTGATTCTTACACATTATTTTCAACAATATTAGATTGTTATTCATTTCCATATAGTATGATTTCATATGTAAATATCACAATTAATAGAAAATGATCCATGTAAAAAAAAGGTAGATGAATAATATGAATAGTTGACAGAATAAATTTTCTTGAAATAAAAAAATATCTATAGAAGTCTCTATATCCTCTTTAGATATATCCCATTTATATATTTTTATTTATCAATCGATACCCTCATAACATTATAGAATACAAGATAAATATTTATAAGAAAATTAATTACAACTTCTTTAACAAATATGTGAGAATGTATCTCATATAGTTTACCATTAATGATCATATAATTCCCCTGTAATAATATAGAAATAAACCATGAATTAAATCCCTTGAGAAAATAATCTATAATTTTCAAGATAGTTAGATATTGATTCTTCTTATAGGAGTTAACTCCAAAACCAAATGTGATCTTAGAGGAGAGAGATTATGAGAGAGAGCAATAATGTTGGTGAAGGATTCAAGGTATAATCATGTTCCTTGTTAGAAAATGCCAATTCATTCTACATTTATTCAGTTGGGATGATTATTCTTTGTATTAGGCCTTCAAATATAGTTCTAACTTGATGTATAATCATTAAATATTTTTTCACATGTAGTGTGGTGGGTTGGAGGTAGTATTTCCAATTGAGGATTTTTATGAGTATATAAAATTAATTTAACCAATTATGTGGTGGTGGAAGTGCTTTGGGGTCTCAGAATTAATAGTAGTAATTATGTATCTATTTTATTCTCATAATTAAGGAGTAAACCGGACATCTCTAATGTGATTCATAATTCCTCCATTATGGTTAATAATTTAAAATGAGTTATAAACCAATGGGATTAGTGGTTATGGAGTGGGTTGAATTCAATAATTTTGACCATTTAAAAATAAATACTATGTTGGTCAATAACATAAAAATATACATTAACGTTTTGAAATATAATAATATTTATCATATTTAATATAAAAATATGTACATAACAATTTTTTTAACGGGTTATAGACCTGAGAAAGAAATTTTAATTTTGTGGAATGGAGAAATTACCAAGGGAAATTATTTTGTGCTCAGACATGTGGAATTAGATGAATAAAATAATTTCCTCCTATATGATTATAGAGAAATTCACATAACCTGAGGTACCACTCCCACAATATATATCATCCATGTTTCTTGGGTGGTTGATATGTTACATTCAAATATGTCATATTTTCAACATAGGGTTAAATAATGTGTGAGTGAGATGAAATATAATTACCCATAAGAGAATTGAATTTTATTAGGATATTTAAAACGTGAGGTTGATCCCCACATACAAATTTTCTGGATATTTTAAAATTTTCGTAAAAAAAATTATATATTTTATTAATAAATAAAAAATAAATAATATAATTATATATTTATTTATTATGAATTTATTTTAAGAATTAATTAATTAAAAAACATGGTTAACCACATAGGATACCTTTGGGATTGCACAAGTTAGGTTAACCTTGGTATTTCTTATTCCATTAAATATGATATTTCACTGAAAACATTTAAAGTGATAAATAATTCGTGGGTTTAGAATAACCATATCCATGTGTGCCATTTTACAATACTAACTATGGAAAATATAATTTCCTAGAAATAGGCTTTGTTATTGAGGTAAAAAAATCTATTGTTGTGTACTAATGAGGTGGTAGAGGACTACTTGACATATCCATCTATGTGGTTTTCCTAAATCAATAATGGTTAATGAGTTTATTGGATTGTGTTTAGGAGTGTATTTTCGATGGATGGAATATTGATTTGTCTGTCATGAGTTGTTCTGATGTTTTATTAAGCTGTCCATGATAATCATTTATTTTTAAAGAAAGGAAACAAGTATATGAAGCTTTTGTGCCTAGATGTGGTCTTCATGGTGGAACTTCATTGATTGGTTGGTTCAGTGGGTGTGAAGTGTTTTAGAGGATTGGTCGTGCTTGTCCAGTAAAATTTTTCAACTATAAGATTCAAAATATAGATATATTTTTTAAATCATGAATCTTCCCTTGTAACACATTTAGAACAACTCTTAATGAAAATTCATTACCAAATATCATTCTAACACACATGTATTTTATGTAAAATTTTATGAATTCAATTTAACACATTCGAAATAATTATTTCCACCAAAATTTTTTTCATTGAAACCCCCTATGCATGTTGAAATATGATATTACATTGTTTTAATAGTGACATACAAGTGTTTTAATTGTGAATTACAAGTAAAATACAAATAGATTATTAATTTATCACTCCCTCATACTTTAATTCTTGTCTCTAGGGAGATATTATTTATGAAACATCATTAACATAAATTAGATCATTAAAATATCCCTTCATCATGACACAATTTCATATAAATTTATCTTAAATCCAAAATATATATAATTACATTCATAAATAATTACTCAAAATCATAATTTTTTAAAAAACAATTTTTTTCTCATAAAAATTCATATTTTTTATCATATAAATAATATAAATAATTTTCATTAGTACCAATATCAATTTTATATCAGAATCATGTCATTATAGAATGTATAAAATTTAGAGATATATTCCTAATTTAAAACATCAATAAGTTACGATGAAATCCCAAATATGATCATGTTTCTTGAAAACAAACATTTTAATTATAACATATTTTGAGTTACAGGAAAACTATCCAAGGAAGATAAAAAAATTTAAATAATAGATTTAATTATTCAATAAAACGAAATCCCAAAAATAAAAATCCTAATTTATATAAAAAAAAGTATATATACTCAATTTGTATCCTACGAACTGTGAAGAGACTCAATATAAAGAAGAAATATATTCAAAGTCATTACTCAAGAAGGTTAATAATCATAAGCATGATTTTTGACAAACAAATATGTAATGAAAACACTAAATCAATACAATATTTTTGGAAACGACATCTATATATAATATTTTACTTTAATAGAATAAAATAATCCAACATTAAAATTTAAATTGTAAAAGTTATTTCAAAAAAATTTAATTCATAACCATATGTTCTTTAATGTACAACATATATAACTCCATAATCATAAAACACATTTTTGTATAGTTAATATATAAAATTCACAGACTAGATTAAATTATAAAAAGTAGAAAAATTATAAATTTATACCAAAGTTCACAAAATAAAACAACGGTGAAAACCCTTCCATGATTTGATTAAATAATAAACTCATCATGTCTCGATAATGAACTCAATAAAAATTAGTTTTTCAAATCCCAAAATAATATTCATTAATATATTATTATTTACCCATTAAACATGTTACAATCAATCTTCCAATGATTTTATTTAACTTATATCTTCACAATGAAATATATGAAATTTTATTTTTGGATAAAAATTATAGACTTCGGAAAATATGTATTGTAACATCCCACGTAAGTAATGAATAATAGATATTTTTATCTATGTCTATTAATGATAAAGATAGTGTTTTAGAGGCTTAAAATGAAAATAAATACAATCTTATGCATGGAATACACTAATATTCTTAAAGGATTGTTTTAGTGCCTTTTGATGGAAAACCATTTTTGAATCTATATTTTGACAATTTTAGAAACTATGTTTGTCAAAATAAAATTATCCTTTATGATTGGGACATCAAAATTTACCTTGTGTGAATTTTTGGTAATTTTCCGACAATGTTCATTTTTAAATGAATAGTGAAAAATACTGCATTTTACATCAAAACTACTTTTTAATCTAATTTATTTATATGATTAGATTATGTTTTGAATTGGTTTCGAAGTGAAATTAGAATATATTTTTACCATTTTATCCAATGGTGGTCATTGGAATCAATTTCGATTTGAAATTAGACTTAAACTGGTGTCAATCTTTTGATACTTATTGTTTTGTAAAAACACGCTATTTGCTCTGGCAGCGGGAATTAATTATTAAATTAATTAATGTGACTTATATGATTTGAATTTTGTAAAATAGACTTCATTTTTGAATTCGTAATATCAAATATAGCTTAGAGTGAATTTTTGGTAATTTTCTGAAAAACTTCAATTTTGATGAATAGTGAAACCACTAAGTGGTAATCAAGCAAACTGTTTTTTTCAGTTAAATTAAAGTTTACCACTAATGTGTATTGAATTTTGAAAATCCGACATACATGGTTGTCATTAAGAAGTAAAATGTGGTTCAATGAGATTAAAATAATTTTTTGGTGAATAGTAACTTATTAAGTTCTTAATCGCGATTAGTGGTAATTAGGGTAGTTTAATGTATAAATAATGCTTTAATAATATAAAATGACCTAGACACATGTCCCAACCTCATTGGTTGTGTCATGGCCGACCAAGACAAGTCATGGCCTAACTTGGGGACCCCATGTATCCACTTTTGTTGGGAAATAACATAAATTACTTTTTATTAAATGTTAAAGTGAAAATGACACAAACATAATATGTTTTGCGAAAACAATTTTTAAGTGGGGTTATACAAGTCCAAATTTTGATTATAAATATTCAATGGAAAGCTAAAAAGATTTCCTACATCATAGTAATTTGTTTATAATTTTTAGACATTAAATAAATTTAATTATTTATGACATAATAAAGATGCAGCGATGACATCATTATTTGACGATTTAAATAAAATGGAAAGATAAAATAAAATATATGAACTACACATGTCCAAAACCAATTGGATGAATGGATTTCGATGCCTTATCACCTTATCCACGAATTCCATCAATGTGGGACCTTTTAAAACCGAAACACATTTTCAAATAATGTAATGTTTCTTTACTTTCCAAAAGTGCCCCTCCTCTCCCCTTATAAAAGGCCCCCACCTCTACCTCATTTCACACACTCTTCAAGCCATTGGCTCGGCCAACCCCTACCCATTTGCTCTCTCCACATCCCTCTCCTCATCCTAGAGGATTCCCTTTGGGCAGAATCCTTTCAAAGGAAGCCTTTAGGCTCAAACCAAAAGAAGTTACACTTTTTAAGGTATTTCATTCTCTCATGTTCATTTGTTTTATTTTGCTTCTCCGACCCCCTAAACTCTTTTTATTTACTTCTTTTGTAACAACACCAGTATCTTCAATATACTAGGATGTTGTTATAAGATATATTTGAGCTACACTCTCACACAACTACATCAAATGGTTAAAGAACATACGGTTTCCGTGGATGGCGAAATTCTGCCTCCCGAAACGATGATTGTTCAATACTCATTTAACACCTTCAAAGGTGGCCATTATGATGTCACTATTTTTATATATGATATATTATATGTTTATGTTTTCCTTAAGCTTCTGTTTTTTTCATTTTGGGCATACCTTTATGGTTTCCATTATGGGTAAAACACGATATCTTCATTTTAGGAAGTGCGGACTACCGCCCCCTAAAAGTGATTTGATTCGTTAATACCATATGTGGGATGTGTAAAGGATAAAGTTAATGATATTATATATGTTGTTATACTGGAATTATAATATACTTTTATATCATTATGATTCCATTCCAGAAAATATGAAATAGAAATGGAAGTAGCGTTCATGCGTACGTACGGCTTACCGTCTCCATGAACGATGCATTTCATTTCTTACCTCTAAATGTGATGTAATATTATAAATGAATGTATGTACTGGATATATATGACATATATGATATCTACATAATGAATACCATTCTGGATATAATGAACCTTTGACCAAATTAACAACTTGTAAGTATAAGAAGTCAATTTTTGACTTAAGAACCAAATACCGACAAAATGAACATTATTAACTTAAATGATTACATGATGTTCATAACATGGTATAAAAGGAATAATGAACTTGAAAAAGATTCATAAGCAAGTAGAGATTAACTCAAGTTTATTATTCAGGAGTTTAAAGAACGGTCGGGTCAAGTCGGATACGAGGTATGGGACTTCGTCTCAATCTCCTTTCGTTGAGGCATATTTTATTTTATACACAACTTTCTTTTATACGGTGTATAAACCCCTTTGACTTTTACGTTTACTCAAAAGGAATCTTTTTTATACGAAGCGTTTACTAAACGACAAAAGGGAATGTTTTTGTCGTACGTATGCGGCGACAACGACTTCTCCGCCGTCGTAACCGTTATTTGAGTTTTGGCTTCCTCTACAAGCCATACCTTTTTTTTTAAAAGAAAAATAAATACCATGTTTTACTTTGGTATTGAAAATGGTTTTCATAATGTTTTTATTATATCAATGTGTTGTATTGATATCTCGTGATTGAAATGTGGAAATGTTATGTTTCCTTTATGCATGTTTTATGTGATATAATTATGTTATGGTTCTTGGGCATTATTATGAAGACGGGTGGTTCCGTGATAAACTAAGGGCGGGTGAGCCCGTTATAGCTCTCCAATGCATTGGGTAACGCGAAGGAGTGAAACGTTAAGGTTTCTCCGAAGAGATTTTAGGGAATATACTGTGATGGGTATTCCAAACGTAACCAAGAGGGTTACCCCCTACGTAAGAATGTTATGAATGCCTCAAGTTACCTTTACGTATTATGATTTATATGATTTATTCATGTTTTTATGAGGTATGTTAAAGTGCCTATGTTTTATGGGTAAAGTATGATTTCATTCTTATGTATATATGAACTCATGTTTCCTTTCCATGTTTTTATAACCCATACTGAGTTTTTACGCTCATCCCAAGTTTTTGAAATGTTTTTCACAGGTCAAGGGAAAGGTACATGATAAGATGATAGAGTCAAGGATGTGTCAAGAAATAATCCATGTGTTATTTTAAATGTGTTTCCATTGATGGGAATGAAGAATACTATCTTTATGTAACCTCTTTGTTTATATGTGGAATGTAATGCAAGTTTTATGATCTAATTCTCTAAAACTCTAAACCCGAAAAGATCCTCAACGTGTAATCTTGTAATAACTCAAGATTAAGTAAGGTTTAAGGCTGGGGCCTTATAGTTGGTATCAAAGGTCGGTTTAGATAACTTTAGGAGTTAGAATTCTATTAAATGATTATCCAAAAATATTTTTTTTTTCTTTTTCGAAATGATATAGCATTTAAAGATTACCATGTTGCTTCATCTAAGACATGTTTGTTCAGAATGGTTTTCCGCAGAGGAAACAGGGAAGCAGTGCTAGGAAGGCATACAGAAGGAAATAACCTTCCGAATCAGCATCCAGAAATGGTCGGAATTGGAACTGAACAGTTTGTTGCAGTAATGGCGCAGTTGACTCAGGCGATAAATGGTGGTGGTATCCATGCACGAGATCAGCCAGATCAGCCGCAGAGGAACATGTCAGTGGTGGAACATTTCATGAGGCAACATCCACCATCATTCAGAGGATCATCTGACCCTGTGCAAGCTGAAGGGTGGATTAAAGCACTGGAGAAGATTTTTGATGTCATGGGGTGTTCAGACAATCAAAAGGTTAGTCTTGCTATTTACCGTTTGGAGGGTGAAGCAGATCAGTGGTGGTCTATGGTTAAAAATATCAGGGAAGCCGATGAGATTGATGCTCTTGACTGGGATGATTTCAAAGGTATGTTTCTTGAGAAGTATTTTCCTAAGGCTGTTCGACTTAGGATGGAAAAGCAATTCTTTGAATTGAGGCAAGAGGAAGACTCAGTGGCTGCCTATGAAGAAAGGTTCACTCGATTGGCAAGGTATGCTCCCAATTTTATCCGGGACCTTGATAGTAAAATCAATCGTTTTTACTCAGGATTAAAGCCAAAGTATCGAAGGGCATTAGCTTCTCGAGAGTTTAAAAGTTATGAAAAGCTTGTTCGATGTGCTGAGAAGGTGGAAATGGAGTTTGCCGATGACCAAGTGTTCTATAACAACCAGCAGAAGAAGAGACCGAGGTGGCAGGAGAAAGGTAAGAATTCTTCAAAGAAGTCTGATGGTAAGAGAACTAAGTTTCCAGTTTGTGATAAATGTGGCAAAAGGCATGCTGGGGAATGTCTTCTGAATTCTGGGAAGTGCTACCGATGTGGTAAGATGGGACATAAGGCTCGTGATTGCACTGAAAAGGATCAAGGTGAAGGTAAAAACAAATTTGATTTACAGTTAGTGAAATGTTTTAAGTGCAATGAGATGGGTCACTATGCAAACGAGTGTCCGACAAGGAGCTTGAGTGATGGGAAGCAGTTAGACTACAAGCAGAAAGGGGTGGTGAAATCCTTTGCAACTACTTCAGCGGATGTCGGGCCATCAAATGAAGTCGTATCAGGTACTTTGTTTGTTTTTTCAGACTATGCCAGTGTGTTGTTTGATTCGGGGTCTACACATTCTTTCATCTCTGAGACCTTTTCTAGTAAAATGGGAATACCATCTCAAGAAATGACTCCTGAACTTTTGGTAAAAACACCTGGGGGAAGTGTCGAGGCAAAAAGAATTTATAAGAATCTTCCTATCCTTATCTGTGGAAAGAACCTACTTTCAAACCTTATTGTTCTACCTCTAGTAGAGTTTGATGTTATCCTGGGTATGGATTGGCTCTCTATTTACCATGCTAAGATTGACTGTAGAGCTAAAGAAGTTTCTTTTCAGAAAGACTTTCAGTTTGTTTACAAGAATGAACCCTTACTTTTGATAACATATGAAGAGGCCGAGAAACTTGTAAAAGATGGAAATGAATGTTACCTTGCACACGTCGTTGAAAATAAAGGAACTGTTCAGATTAATGATGTGCCAGTGGTAAATGAGTATCCTGATGTTTTTCCTGATGAGTTGCCTGGAATAATACCAGATCGGGAAGTTGAGTTTACTGTTGACTTAGTTCCTGATGCTAAGCCAATTTCAAAACCCCCTTATCGAATGGCACAAATTGAACTTTTAGAGTTGAAGGAGCAATTGCAAGATTTATTAGAGAAAGGTTTCATTAGACCTAGCACATCACCATGGGGTGCTCCTGTTTTATTTGTTAAAAAGAAAGATGGTTCTATGAGACTTTGCATTGATTATAGAGCCTTGAATAATATCACTGTTAAGAACAAATATCCTTTGCCTCATATCGATGATTTGTTTGATCAGCTCCAGGGAGCTCAGTTTTTTTCAAAGATTGACTTGAGATCGGGGTACCATCAGCTGAAGGTAAAGGAGGCAGATATTCCGAAGACCGCTTTCCGTACGAGATATGGCCATTATGAATTTGTAGTAATGCCTTTTGGGCTAACCAATGCACCTGCTGTATTCATGGACTTAATGAATAGAATTTTCCATGAGTTCTTGGATAAGTTTGTGGTTGTTTTCATTGATGATATTTTGGTGTTTTCTAAAAGTAAAGAGGAGCATGAAAAACATTTAAGGGTTATCTTGCAAACCTTAAAAGAAAAGAAATTGTATGGGAAATTCAGCAAGTGTGAGTTTTGGTTGCAACAAATTGCTTTCCTTGGTCACATTGTTTCTAAAGATGGAATAACTGTTGATCCTACAAAAACAAAAGTTGTGGAAGAATGGCCAAGACCCACAAATGTAACCGAGATTCGTAGCTTCCTTGGTTTGGCGGGCTATTACCGAAGGTTTGTTAGAAATTTTTCACGGTTATCTAGTCCAATGACTAAGCTAACTCGGAAGGGTGTTATGTTTATCTGGACAAAAGAATGTGATGATTGTTTTCAGGAATTGAAAAGAAGATTGGTGAATGCTCCAGTTTTGGCACTACCTTCCAGGAATGGTGACTTTGTTATATACAGCGATGCTTCATTGAAAGGACTTGGTTGCGTCCTAATGCAGAATGATCAGGTAATTGCTTATGCTTCACGACAGTTGAAAACTCATGAGGTAAATTACCCTACACATGATTTGGAATTAGCTGCTGTTGTTTTTGCTTTAAAAATTTGGAGGCATCATTTGTATGGAGTAAAGTGTGAAATTTATACCGATCACAAAAGTTTAAAGTATATATTCACTCAGAAAGAGTTAAACATGAGACAAAGGAGATGGCTGGAATTAATCAAGGATTATGATTGTACAATTCTTTACCATCCGGGAAAAGCAAATAAAGTGGCTGATGCTTTGAGTCGAAAAAGTAATGCTTCATTAACAATGTTGCGTTTGGAACGTGATCATTTGGTTAACGATTTGATGAAATTTGGCATAGAAGTTGTTGGTGCAGGAAGTCCTTCTGTTTTGTTTCAGGTATCAGTGAGATCTTCTCTATCAGATAGAATCCAGCAAGCACAGAAGCAAGACAGTGAGTTGCAGAAAAGGGTAGAGCTGGTTCAGAAAGGTAAGTTGCCTGAATTCAACATTGATAATGATTGCGTTTTGAGATTTGGGAAGAGATTGTGTGTGCCTTCTGATTCACAGTTGAAGAGAGAGTTGTTATGTGAAGCTCATAGTTCTCCGTTTTCAGTTCATCCGGGCAGTACTAAGATGTATAGAGATCTGCGGGAGTATTACTGGTGGGATGGAATGAAAAGAGATATTGCTGATTTTACTGTGAAGTGTTTGACTTGTCAGCAGGTTAAAGCTGAGCGGCAGTTACCGAAAGGGATGCTTCAGCCTTTACCAGTGCCAGAGTGGAAATGGGAGAATATATCCATGGACTTTGTTGTTGGATTACCGAAGACATCTCGAGGTAATAATGCAATCTGGGTTATTGTTGATCGCTTGACCAAATCTGCTCATTTCCTTGCTATACGAGATACTTTCTCTCTTGATCAACTTTCCCGTTTGTATCTTAAAGAGATAGTCAGGTTACATGGAGTTCCCCTCTCCATTGTATCAGATCGTGATCCCAGGTTTACCTCTAACTTTTGGAAAGGCCTTCAGAAGTCGTTGGGTATTGAATTAAATTTTAGTACAGCTTTTCATCCTCAATCAGATGGGCAGTCAGAACGAACAATTCAGACATTGGAGGATATGCTATGAGCTTGTTCTATGGATTATCAGGGGAGTTGGGACCAGCATCTTTCTTTGGTTGAGTTTTCATATAATAACAGTTTTCATTCCAGTATACAGATGGCACCATTTCAGGCATTATATGGGAAGCGGTGTCGAACTCCAGCTTTCTGGGATGAAGTGGGTGAAAGAGAGTTGATGGGACCAGAATTGGTAGAAGAGATGGCAGAAAAAGTTCAGCTGATTCAGA
The DNA here is from genome assembly GCA_963277665.1 of Viscum album. Taxonomy (NCBI): domain Eukaryota; kingdom Viridiplantae; phylum Streptophyta; class Magnoliopsida; order Santalales; family Viscaceae; genus Viscum; species Viscum album. Next base: position 1,222,121,993 of record OY728127.1, on the reverse strand, counting down.
AACACATGAGAACAGCTCAGAGCAGGCAGAAGAGTTATGCGGATAACCGGAGGAAGGATCTATCTTTCGAGGTAGGTGATCATGTTTTTCTCAAGGTTTCTCCTTGGAAAAGTGTGATGAGATTTGGTAAGAAAGGAAAGTTGAGTCCAAGGTTCATTGGACCATACGAAGTTCTAGATAGAGTTGGATCAGTTGCATACCGAGTGGCTTTACCTCCGAGTTTATCTCAGGTACACAATGTTTTTCACGTTTCGATGTTGAGAAAGTATATGCCAGATCCATCTCATGTTTTGAGTCCAGAGGTAGTTCAGCTGGAAGAAAACCTATCTTATGAGGAACAACCGGTCCAGATTCTTGACCACAGGGAGCAAGTGTTACGGAATAAGGTGATTAAGCAGGTAAAGGTTTTGTGGAAAAACCACATGATTGAAGAGGCAACATGGGAATCCGAAAATGCAATGAGGGATAAGTACCCCAATTTATTTGATAAGTAAATAAATTGCGGGGACGCAATTTTCTAAAGGGGGGAAGGATGTAACATCCCAAGTAAGTAATGAATAATAGATATTTTTATCTATGTCTATTAATGATAAAGATAGTGTTTTAGAGGCTTAAAATGAAAATAAATACAATCTTATGCATGGAATACACTAATATTCTTAAAGGATTGTTTTAGTGCCTTTTGATGGAAAACCATTTTTGAATCTATATTTTGACAATTTTAGAAACTATGTTTGTCAAAATAAAATTATCCTTTATGATTGGGACATCAAAATTTACCTTGTGTGAATTTTTGGTAATTTTCCGACAATGTTCATTTTTAAATGAATAGTGAAAAATACTGCATTTTACATCAAAACTACTTTTTAATCTAATTTATTTATATGATTAGATTATATTTTGAATTGGTTTCGAAGTGAAATTAGAATATATTTTTACCATTTTATCCAATGGTGGTCATTGGAATCAATTTCGATTTGAAATTAGACTTAAACTGGTGTCAATCTTTTGATACTTATTGTTTTGTAAAAACACGCTATTTGCTCTGGCAGCGGGAATTAATTATTAAATTAATTAATGTGACTTATATGATTTTAATTTTGTAAAATAGACTTCATTTTTGAATTCGTAATATCAAATATAGCTTAGAGTGAATTTTTGGTAATTTTCTGAAAAACTTCAATTTTGATGAATAGTGAAACCACTAAGTGGTAATCAAGCAAACTGTTTTTTTCAGTTAAATTAAAGTTTACCACTAATGTGTATTGAATTTTGAAAATCCGACATACATGGTTGTCATTAAGAAGTAAAATGTGGTTCAATGAGATTAAAATAATTTTTTGGTGAATAGTAACTTATTAAGTTCTTAATCGCGATTAGTGGTAATTAGGGTAGTTTAATGTATAAATAATGCTTTAATAATATAAAATGACCTAGACACATGTCCCAACCTCATTGGTTGTGTCATGGCCGACCAAGACAAGTCATGGCCTAACTTGGGGACCCCATGTATCCACTTTTGTTGGGAAATAACATAAATTACTTTTTATTAAATGTTAAAGTGAAAATGACACAAACATAATATGTTTTGCGAAAACAATTTTTAAGTGGGGTTATACAAGTCCAAATTTTGATTATAAATATTCAATGGAAAGCTAAAAAGATTTCCTACATCATAGTAATTTGTTTATAATTTTTAGACATTAAATAAATTTAATTATTTATGACATAATAAAGATGCAGCGATGACATCATTATTTGACGATTTAAATAAAATGGAAAGATAAAATAAAATCTATGAACTACACATGTCCAAAACCAATTGGATGAATGGATTTCGATGCCTTATCACCTTATCCACGAATTCCATCAATGTGGGACCTTTTAAAACCGAAACACATTTTCAAATAATGTAATGTTTCTTTACTTTCCAAAAGTGCCCCTCCTCTCCCCTTATAAAAGGCCCCCACCTCTACCTCATTTCACACACTCTTCAAGCCATTGGCTCGGCCAACCCCTACCCATTTGCTCTCTCCACATCCCTCTCCTCATCCTAGAGGATTCCCTTTGGGCAGAATCCTTTCAAAGGAAGCCTTTAGGCTCAAACCAAAAGAAGTTACACTTTTTAAGGTATTTCATTCTCTCATGTTCATTTGTTTTATTTTGCTTCTCCGACCCCCTAAACTCTTTTTATTTACTTCTTTTGTAACAACACCAGTATCTTCAATATACTAGGATGTTGTTATAAGATATATTTGAGCTACACTCTCACACAACTACATCAAATGGTTAAAGAACATACGGTTTCCGTGGATGGCGAAATTCTGCCTCCCGAAACGATGATTGTTCAATACTCATTTAACACCTTCAAAGGTGGCCATTATGATGTCACTATTTTTATATATGATATATTATATGTTTATGTTTTCCTTAAGCTTCTGTTTTTTTCATTTTGGGCATACCTTTATGGTTTCCATTATGGGTAAAACACGATATCTTCATTTTAGGAAGTGCGGACTACCGCCCCCTAAAAGTGATTTGATTCGTTAATACCATATGTGGGATGTGTAAAGGATAAAGTTAATGATATTATATATGTTGTTATACTGGAATTATAATATACTTTTATATCATTATGATTCCATTCCAGAAAATATGAAATAGAAATGGAAGTAGCGTTCATGCGTACGTACGGCTTACCGTCTCCATGAACGATGCATTTCATTTCTTACCTCTAAATGTGATGTAATATTATAAATGAATGTATGTACTGGATATATATGACATATATGATATCTACATAATGAATACCATTCTGGATATAATGAACCTTTGACCAAATTAACAACTTGTAAGTATAAGAAGTCAATTTTTGACTTAAGAACCAAATACCGACAAAATGAACATTATTAACTTAAATGATTACATGATGTTCATAACATGGTATAAAAGGAATAATGAACTTGAAAAAGATTCATAAGCAAGTAGAGATTAACTCAAGTTTATTATTCAGGAGTTTAAAGAACGGTCGGGTCAAGTCGGATACGAGGTATGGGACTTCGTCTCAATCTCCTTTCGTTGAGGCATATTTTATTTTATACACAACTTTCTTTTATACGGTGTATAAACCCCTTTGACTTTTACGTTTACTCAAAAGGAATCTTTTTTATACGAAGCGTTTACTAAACGACAAAAGGGAATGTTTTTGTCGTACGTATGCGGCGACAACGACTTCTCCGCCGTCGTAACCGTTATTTGAGTTTTGGCTTCCTCTACAAGCCATACCTTTTTTTTTAAAAGAAAAATAAATACCATGTTTTACTTTGGTATTGAAAATGGTTTTCATAATGTTTTTATTATATCAATGTGTTGTATTGATATCTCGTGATTGAAATGTGGAAATGTTATGTTTCCTTTATGCATGTTTTATGTGATATAATTATGTTATGGTTCTTGGGCATTATTATGAAGACGGGTGGTTCCGTGATAAACTAAGGGCGGGTGAGCCCGTTATAGCTCTCCAATGCATTGGGTAACGCGAAGGAGTGAAACGTTAAGGTTTCTCCGAAGAGATTTTAGGGAATATACTGTGATGGGTATTCCAAACGTAACCAAGAGGGTTACCCCCTACGTAAGAATGTTATGAATGCCTCAAGTTACCTTTACGTATTATGATTTATATGATTTATTCATGTTTTTATGAGGTATGTTAAAGTGCCTATGTTTTATGGGTAAAGTATGATTTCATTCTTATGTATATATGAACTCATGTTTCCTTTCCATGTTTTTATAACCCATACTGAGTTTTTACGCTCATCCCAAGTTTTTGAAATGTTTTTCACAGGTCAAGGGAAAGGTACATGATAAGATGATAGAGTCAAGGATGTGTCAAGAAATAATCCATGTGTTATTTTAAATGTGTTTCCATTGATGGGAATGAAGAATACTATCTTTATGTAACCTCTTTGTTTATATGTGGAATGTAATGCAAGTTTTATGATCTAATTCTCTAAAACTCTAAACCCGAAAAGATCCTCAACGTGTAATCTTGTAATAACTCAAGATTAAGTAAGGTTTAAGGCTGGGGCCTTATATGTATCAATAAATCCAATCATAAATACACATGACACAAATAAGGAGGAACCGGTCATGAGGATTTTTTATAGATTACATTGAAATTTATGGATAGTCAGTTAAATGTAAATAATATATTGTTTTGATGAGGAAAATATTCCCTTGGAATATAAATAATTATAATTAATTTAAATATAATGAACAGTCATTAATCAATTCTCCCATAACTTAATCGCAGTTCTCAATTTTTATTTATCTTGTACAAAACCACATTTCATAATAAATTAGGATAAATGAAATTTTATCTAATTTTTCATTAGTATTTTTATTCATCACGTTAGAGAATATTATTCTAAATTAATACATTTTATTAATAATTAAACATCCTTATTTATTTTTTATTTGAGATATAAGTTATAAAAATAAGCATGATTAATTATTTGATTCCATTATCTATTGTTTCGTTTTTTATTTTTTGTATTAAATGAATTTATAAAATGATATATGACTTGTAAAACGTTTTATCAATAGATAAATCTAATGCACATTTCAATTGAGTGACAATAATCCAACAATAACATATGACAATATTAATTCCCTCACAACCATAATTAACGATTATAATTCAATGTAATGAATATTGAGTGTATATTGACAAATATGTTTTTAATTTCTCTCTTTATTTGGACATTCATATATACAATGGGGAAAAATAACTGAAATTGTAATGGTTCAAATAAAATAACAACTATTTTTTTACCAATGAAGAATTACAATCACACTATTACATATATTTGTATTACAATAATTTCATAAAGGATAAAACGATATTCTACATGGGAAAAAATATATTTCATGATTATCTAATTTATGGATATTTGAATATTTTGAACACATGGTATGTAATACATTCATGAATGGAAAACGCAATATTAGTTAGTGCTCATGAGTCATGATTTTAAAAAATAAAATAAACTTTTTTGAATGTTTTGATAATCAATGTATATGAAAAGTATCTCATTAAAGAAACATTTCAATTACAATCATTAATCCATGAGATCATTCTTAATTGAATCATGTATGATAAGATGATTTTTAATATTAAATATTTTGTAACTAGTATTTAAAAATTACAAAAAACAAAATTAATCATGGAAATTAACCAAAAAATCAGTTTTTAAAATATTTTAAATAGACACACTAAATTACATAGTCAAAACAAAGCTAAAAGGAATTATGAAATCAATATAAAATATATTCCCTCTTCTTCTACACCAATATTCTATAATATCATAAAAATGTATTTTATTTAGAATATCTTTTAAGAATAAAGATGATTGTTATGGATGTGTTTTTATTGAAATCCTAATATCAATTTGAAGCAAAAAAACATATATCATTCCAACCTCAATAAGGATAGGGATAAATAATATTAATAAAACAAAACAAAACTTCCTAACACTATAAATTTTTTAAATTTTCATTAGTATTGATTTTCATTGAGTACCATAAACATAATACCAATGGGTTCTTACACACAATGATATCCACCATCCACTGGAATCATCAAACGTTTTATTGGAGACAATATTATCATAAAATTGAAATAAAACTATGTAATTAACATGGTAATAATAGAACAAACCATTTCAAGGTCTTATAAATACTCAATAATTTTATTTTATATAATTTTGTTAATTTGATATTGTTTTTTAGTTTGAAAATAGTAAATAAATATTTCTAATAAAATTAGATAGTCATGTGATAGATGATTTGATTTAATTTTATTGTTTTAGAATTATAGATTTTAAATTTTAAAAAATTGACATATTTTTTAAATAGTTAGGTCAAAAATATCTTATACTGAAATTTTTGTATTTATCTAAGAAGACTGAATTTCCAATGGTTATTCCAAAATAAAAATTTTAATTGAAATTTTCCTTATAATTTCAAGAATTCTCAATGTTAATTTTTTTAAAATGATTTCAAATAAACATTTATTCAATTATATTATTAAAAATAAAACCATTGTCTTTAGAGTGGATTGTACCTTGGAAATTATGAAGATAAATATTTTTAGAATAACATTTTTTTGAAAACCCATTACAGTCATGTTTTTTGGGTTTATTTTGAAATAAAATTATATAAAATATATAAAATTAATTTTAAATAAAGGAATATATATTTTTTATAAACATGATTAATATTAGTAAATAAATAAATCTTAATGTTTACAGAATAAATTATGAAAACATTAAAAGGCTATAATAATAACTAATTTCCAAATTTCATTACAAGGGGGTTAAACTAATGATATAATATTTAAAAAGAACTAAAAGTTGTCTAATGTATATTTTACGACAATATTTTAATCTTATATCATCAAATATTTTGAAATTATCTATTTTGGATCCATTTTCTTAGCAATACAATAAAATAATTTATTCTTTTAAAATATTACAAATGTATCATATTCCCCACATGTAAAACCACACCCCACTTATATCCTCCACAAATATAAATATCATTTTGTTTTATCCATGTATAAACCAAATACAATTATTATTTCCATATCCATTACCTAGTGTACTTTTTTTTAATTATAAATCTAACCGTAGAAAGCATTAGGTATTAGCAAAAACTGGTTGTTCGAACAAGATGTATATTTATTAACCATTAATTTTCATTATATTTTATTTTACCCCTCGTTAAAAAGAAATAATCCATTATAAAATAAAAAACTATTATATTCTAAATATAGATTTTTAATTATGTTAATTTTATAACCAATATTCAACTCAACTTCCTTCATTTGGTTAATGAAACATTTGTTCGTGTGTACACCAGACTACCGCCTTACGAACCATGGTAATTTATTTTCCATAATTACCTAACACAAATGATTAAAATGATACATTTACTGTATTTATTAGAAAATAATTAAATATTTATCAATATTAAAAATTAATATATCAAAAAATTTCATACCTTTTTATTTATTAAAAATGACAATGTCATTTGTGAATTAGGGTGTAAAACTAACACAAAAAATCTGTGCGATTCATTTTTCACAACTGCAAAATATAGATGATATATATGACATTACTAAAATAAGTTAAATTTTATATCTAATATAATTCTCAATATATGAATTTAATATAATTCTTACCATATTTCCATCATGATCATTGAAATTTTAAATGTTAATCATGCTTACTTACAAAAAACAATCAACATGATTAAAACATAGATAATTCCTCATAAACACGATTAGTGATTAAATTTAAATGTAAAATTTATATTTATAAATTTGAATTTATTACTGGATTAATCATGAGATATCGAAAAAAATAAATCATTTGGCATAGTCATCCCACCATAGTTATTTTAGACATATGAGCAGAATATCATCAACATTTCTGGAGGGATGTAATTTGATTAAGAAATTTCTTATATCAATGTAAAAAATAAAATAATTGGAATATTATATTTATAAAGGTTCTTATAAAAGTCATTAATGAAAATATTTTTGTTGTTTATGTGGACAAAGAAAGTATGTTTCCATTTAGACCTGAGGTAAGGGGTTTCGTTTCTCAATTTTCATTCATTGGGTTGTATATATTCTTCATTGAATTTGTTATTCCATAAAAATATTTGAAAGGAACTATAAATATATATTTTTTTCGTATTTCAACATATATTTTTTTGATTTAAATTTTCCAAACAGAATTACTTCATTAATTAATTCTCACTTCAACATTTGGATCATTGTAATGGATTTTCCTTCATTTTCTACCCCATTGGGACATTTTTTCCCACCTATTTATTTCTATTTTGTGTATATGATACCCCAATGAGGTATTTAACTATAATAAAAAAAATCATTTAAATTAGTTTTTCGACAATGGTTACCTCTTTAAATGTTTTACTATATGAATGCTACCCATTAATTATAATTTTATTTTATAATCTCATATTTGGGATTATTATTATTATTTAATCGGATTTCAGAATATGAACATTCTAAAATCCATCTTTTTTCGAATAAATTATACATTTTTTTACATTACTAATTTTCTTCAAAAATTTATTTCTTTCTGAACATGAATGAAGAAATCAAATAATTAAAAATACAATCTTATTTCCTGTTTTGATGGGGAATATATTTCTACAATATTTATATTTTTTAAAACACTTTTAAAAAAAACTGCTTATTACTTAACAGAATTATTAGGGAATATTAATGTTATCCATGAGATTTTATACTATTTGAATGGTAAAGATAAAATGTTTTTTATGTAATATTTTTTATATTCTTTAAATAAAGACCATATGATTTTTTTTCAATGTATACATCATTTAAAGATTTCCCACCAAGAAAACAATTTTATACACATAAGCTTCTTATATATGATTTCAATTAACTTAAAATGAAAAATTTATTATCAAAACCTTTTTAAAATTCATGGGTTTCAACTTATTTTAATCATTTTTTTAATTCATTTTCATTATAATATATATATTTGTTTGTCAAGTCTTTTGTGATGCTAAATTTTTTAGTCATTGAAATTTTCTTAAAATATTCACTTTTTTAAGATAATTTTTATTTAGAATTCATAATTCCCTGAAGTATACAAATTATTTAAAAAATGGATATAATTATTTCATAGTATATATATCTTTTATACATATGTAGTTTTACTATAAATTTTTTATTTTGATATGAAAATATTATAAATATATATTATTTACTCAATAAATATATTAATTCATATGTCATATTGTTTATGAATTGAATTTATTATTATATATATTAGGAATTCATTGTTCATTTAATATCAAGGAGAACCCAGTTATATATAGCCCCATGATGCATCATCAAGTTTAATCATAAAATATTATTGGCTAGACATAATTATATGGGTTGTTTTGTTAATTCATAATCATAATTTAATATTTTTTTGACACAATCCCTTAATGATAGAGATATCATGATGTTTTATATCCTTATATCTAATTGTATTCTTTTACAGTATTTATAATCCATTTATTATCATACATTATATTATTACATTAGACATTATCACTCGGGGAAGTTTATTCCCCAGTTGTTGATTAAATAGAATGTGATTTCAATTATTTTATTCGATATATTGATTATTTCGAAGTGAATGACTATAATATTTTTTTTACTTTTATGTTACATAACATCTAAAATAACCTTTTATGTGTTTTTTACATTGTATGAAGAAAAATATTATGAATTTTTTCAAAGATGAATGAATTTATTTATTCAACTAATTTTATATTAACATTGTAATATTTGAATCACAAATATATCTAGATATCCAAGACTATAAAACTAATTATTTCATTCGGTTGACGTAATTTTTATCTTATAAAAATATTACAATTAAGTCTTTAGTTCTAGTTAAAGGATTTGAGTTTGTTATAGTTAGTGTCATATCAGGTTTAGTAAAAACCTTTGGAACTAAATTTTAGTTGTACAAAAATTATATAAGAATAAGGATAATACCATATAGTACATGAGATCATTTTATATTATAGGGAATTTATTTTATGTTTTAGTATTCACGATAAAAAGGTTTTTAATTATTGTGCACCTATATTAACTTAGGGTTCTTAAAGGAAGAATAATAATCAACCCTTATAGAAAATATAGATATTTCTGTACAGAGAAAAAAATACATCAGGTATTTGAACTAAGAAGATGATATATATATTAGGGAAATATACAATGATTATGACTAATAACCTTTCTCAAATAGATAAATATTTTGTTCAATATTTTGTTCTCTTTTTTTTATCATTTTAAGAGAAAAAATCCATCATATTTTAGTGAAACAACTAATCCATGGGTAAATGAGTAATCAGTTAAGTATCTCAAAAATAAATTACTATAATTAGGATTTAATTTAATTTAAAATATATCCTTTCATTGTATTTTATTATAATAGAATAATATTAATAGTGACCACTAATTTACAACCCCAATGAGGATAATGAAGTAGAATGCATGGAATTGGTAATTTTAAATGTGATTTACATTGATAAATACTTCCCTTGTGAAATAAGAGATGAAATGGAGAGTAATTTTATCAATTTAATGTAGTGGGAAAAAGAAACCATGTAAGATTATGAGGATTGTTATAAAATATAATCCAATAATTCTTGTGACAACACACATAATCAGAGTAGCAAGAATGAGTTTTTCATTAATGGATTTATTATCAACCTCTAAAGGGAAATGGTTCCTCATAATTTCGCATCATATGATAATATAGTTTCTTGTTCCATTTTAATGGATATAAAATTTACCTAGATCATACATAATCAAGGGAAATAATGAAAATATGAAGATTGATAAGCACTAGGAAATGGGAACATTTCAATGAATATCTAGGGAAGAAACAAATATCAGTCATGATAATATTGTGGAATAAAACACCTAGGAAAATGATTGAATTCAATTGTATTCTGTTGCATACTTATATAAAAAGGTAAATTATCTATTTAATTTAAGGAAATAAAATTTCCAATAACTATGTAGTGCATCAAAAAATAGTAAAACAGAGAATAATTAAATCAAATACCCCAATTTTAAGGGAATCCTCCGTAGAATAGGTAAAGGAGATAATTCCATGTTATGTTGAAACAATAGTTATGGATGGAGATCCCAATGATGTTTTGATAGATTCTCTAATAGTAGTCTCAAATTTAGACATTTCATTATTTGATTCCATGTCATTGTGTTGCATGATATCATCCATGTTCTCTATGAAAATTTTATATTTCTGTAACACCAAGAGAATTGGATTTTTTTTAAAAAATAATAATGTAAATATCATTAAAACAATGATGTTTCAATAATTTTTCATTTTGACACATAAACATGGCCAGTTTGTAGAAATTATTATAATATATATGGTTGATATTGATATATTTTTTGGTATGAAATAGGTTTCAAAATAAGTTGATAAAAATATATAAGGGGTAGAAAATGATGATTCATGATGAATATGTGGAATTAATTATCATTACCAAGGAAACCTCAACATATGAGTGATACCTAGATAAATGTCTATTGGCTCTAATGATTTAGATTTACTGGGAAGAAGTGATAAAAACTTGGGATTGAAAATGTAATATTCAAATAAATATGGTATATATTATTTGAAAATACATTTATGTATTTCCAATGGGACTATTTGGAAGTCCACTAGATTATGAAGTTGATTATTCGATTTAGTTAAACCCTCATACAAGACCTATACCAAAGACCAAATATAGAATAAAAACTATTTAATTAGTGGATTTTTTGAGATAACATGATGAGTTTTGTGTTGAGGGATATATACTCCCTTATGTTTCACCTTTTCAATCCCATATTATTTACATAATGAATAAATACTGATCTATAAGGATGTGCATTAATTTTCGGGACATGAATTCTATTTTGATAAAAATTATATATCCCCACCTGGAAATTCATGTCTTATTTGATCAATATTATGGATAACAAATTTTTTGAAAGATAGACCATTAGAATGGGTTTCATAAATAGAAATAAAATAATAAAGATATTATGAAGGCGTTGTTTCAAAAAATGTATAGAAATTATGAATTTATTATAATGCATTTCAGATTGACTACCGCACCATATATTTTTATGTATCTAATGAATTAAATATTCAAGGAATGTATTGATAATTTTTTTTGGTATTTTTTTATAAATTTTAGAATATTATAAAATCTTAGTGTACTATGAGAATCTATTGAGAATCATTTTGAGACTCATAGTGGAAAAGGGATATATGGAAACAAAATTAAATGTGAATTATAGATCAAAGGTTTCTTTTCTAGACTATATTGTCTATAAGGATTTAATATCAATAGATATTGAAATGAAAGCGGTATTCGATGAATGTTATACACCAAAATATTATTTCTGGGTCCTATAAATATGTGTTTTCTAGGTTGTTATTGAAATTTTGTTCAAAATATTTCCCAATTGTCTAGCTCATTAGCAATGTTTTGACATAAAGTGGAAAAGTTCACATAGGCAAATTAATCTGAATAATTATTTGAAAAATAATGTTGAAAATACTCAATGCATTGATTTATACCCCACCATTAACAAATGAGGTATATTTTATATATTTTTATGCACTAATGAGGGGACTTGACTTGTTCATTATGTAGAATAATTATGTTATTATGTATACATAATAGAAGTTAAAAATATTGAATATAACTCTCAAATGCATGATCTTGAGTTGGAATCTGTGATCATTACATTGAAAATATAGAGACATTATAATATAGAAAAATATGTGATATATTTATAAATCATAATAGTTCGAAATTTGAATTATTATATAATAATCTCAATATGAGGGAATGATTATGACTTCATATACATAATGGATATGATATCTTAGTACCCTGAAACTAAGGATAAAAAAATAAGGTAGGAAATGAATTATGGAATAATGAACATAGGGTTTCTTCCAATTCTAGGGTTTATAGAGATCCTACATCAATGAATTTTGTAATGATGGATCCAAGATTTATTATAAAAGGGGAAACATCGACTATTTTTCAATTTATTTGTAAACAATATTTATTTGAAAATATCAAAATTTCACAACATGATCTTGATTATTTTCCAATGAAATTAAAATCCATCAATTTTTTGGAAAATAAGAGATATCATATATGAATATGGAATTCTTAAAATTGAGATGTTTCTATTTTTTCCATCCACAAATGAGATAAATAATGAAATATTTGGTTATTATTATAGCTTAAATTTATATATAGACCCATGTAGCACCAATATGTATAGGGATTTGAAGAAACATTTTATATGGGTCAAACTGAAGTGAGAAATTAAAAAATATTTATATAGATTGTTGGTTTTTCAATTGGTAACAGTTGAAAGACAACATTATATTGGACTTTTTGAAAATTAACCCAATCTAATTAGGAATTGTATTGTTATTATTAGGATACTTTTAACTAGATTAAAAATGAATTTTTTATAAAATGACTAATTATGGGTTATTATGGATTATATTACCATATAGAAAAATTTATTTTCTATAAGAGAAGATTAACCTATTTACCTACATAAATAATCTATATTAATTACATTAAAAACATTATAATTATCCTATTTAAATTTTGTATGATTATGACTAGTTAATAATATTAAAATTCTTGAAAACTTTTGGAAAAGATATTGAAACCAAGAATCATTTGAGCACCATCTATTAACTATAAACTGATGTGTAGTTCCGAAGGACTATTAAAAAATTGCATGAAAATGGTAGGTAATGACTAGTATATATTAAATGTACATGGGATCTTTGTTCACCATTGGTAATGTTTCTCTATAAAAGTATCTTCCATTCATGTACTCAATTGTTGTCGTATAAAGCATTATCTAGAGAGATATGTCACACATAATGTTTTTGGAATGAATTTAGGGAACATAATTTTTTATAAAAAATTTTTGATTATATAATAAAAAATTGTGATTCCCCAATAATATAAGTAATAACCTTGTGTTTGATCCCTATATGTCACGAAACAACAAGCATGTATGGTAATATAATATCTATATACTTTATAATATATTTACTATTTAAAATATATTTTCTATATTTCTCTGCATGCCACACTGCGATAGCATACAATGAATGCATCACTGAGTTTTAGTACATCTTATAAAACAGACACCTTCCACTGTAGCTTGGGTTACACTTATAAAACACTTTCATTGATGGCTAGCTCTATATGCAATACCGAGTCTTACTAAGAAAGAATCTATAATCAAAAAATTATTATTTAATATAATAAGATATAACGTAGATGTTGTGAATAGTATTAACTATGTTGTAAAAACATATGGATTATAAAAACATATTATTTAATCACAGTTTAAATAATAATAATAAATTAATATAATAACCAATATAATATAAAAGAATATTTTTTATAGAAATTTATTTTTTGTCCTCAATGATATTTTAACAAAATAGATTAAATTAATTACAATCAGTGAGTGATATTAATTAAATATATATATATATATATATAAATATATTACATATTCAAAAAGTTATATTATATATTCTTCAATTAGATTTTTTAAACATAAGATAAGAGAAAACCCCATATTTTGCATAAAAATATAAATTTGTATTAAGCCATTAATTCAACCTTTTAATGGAGAACAGATTTTAAATCATTAATTTAACACTATTATCATTTTAATATGATAAAATAAACATTATTTATGAATTCACAAAGTCGAAATTATATTAGGATGAATTTTTAGTATTTTTCTATGAAACTTCTTTTTTTGGTGAATAAAGAAAAATACTGACTTTTTGCAAAAAACTACTTTTCATTTAAATAATTAATAATATTAATTTATATTATAATTTTCTTTCGACATAAAATTGGATAAATTATACATATATTAATAAACATTATTTCAATATGATCAACTTAGCATTTAAAATTGAATGTAAAAACATAACAATATTTTGAATAATTTTCTTCCAAAACATGTTAATATGTGTGTCTGTGAGAATAACATTAATCCTAATTTTGATGATTTATTTATTTAAATCTTTAAAATCATACATCCACCATTTTAATAAAAATTATATTTTTTTCTAATAATATGAACTTAATTTTTGCAAAAAATATTAGTTAATGTGATTAAAATTAATTTAAAATATTGATGTGTAATTAGGGTTAAAATGGACTAAAACCCTTTGTCTAATGGTCCAAACAACCTATCCAATTGTCCAAAACCCATTTTATGGAAATATTTCTTCCATTAACCTTACATTAGTGATATTGGGTCGTTTTTATCTATTTTATTTGATAAGAATATGTTAACACATAATGTATTTTCATGAATACCAAGTCAGTCATTTACTTTCGCTATAAAAGGACGCCAACTCTACCCATTCCTCACACCTATAAATAAATAAATTTCACCTATTATCAACCCAAATGGCCTCCTAATACCCCAACCCTTGACCTACATTAATATCATTTTTAATAATACCATTAATGGATGCCTTTTGGATTTCCCCTTGAGAAGTCACCCGATTAAAAGTCGTTGTCTTTTGCCAATCTTTCTAGTTCCATTTCAATTATCCATCCCCTAAAATATAATTTTTTTCATATGTAACAACACTAGTATAAAAAATATAATATTTTTTTCTATTGTGATAGTTTGACCTACACATACACATACCACCATCTAATGTGTAGTGAACATAATGTTTATGTATACAACGAACTACTGCCTCATGAAACAATGATTCCTCATTTTTTCTCTATTGCTACTCATGGTAGAAATTATGATGGTTACTCTATTTTTATATATTATATTTACGTTATCTATAATTTTTACTTCTTGAGTAATTTTTAAATATAACATACGTTTATTCATTCCATGTGTAGTGAATATAATAATCTTGTTTGATGTAGTGTAGACTACGTCCCCTCAAAGCAATGTAATTCGTTCACATAATAAATGTAATTTATAAATAAATGGTATTAATTAATCATAAGAGACATAAAAAATAAATAATTTGTTCATAAAATAATTTTTTTCCATATATATATATATATATCATTTTCTTTATTACCCATTCACACTCTTTAAAAGAGATAACGTCATTCGTGGATGTGTGGACTACTACCTCCTCGACATGATGTGATTACTCTTTAATAATAGGAATTAAATATATAAGAATTTAGGATTAAATAAAATGTTATTTTTTATTGATCATATCTAAAATATATGGTGTTACTTACCTTTTTTCCAAAAATAGTCATTAAAAAATGGAAATGATACTCATGTGTACGTACGACCCACAATCTATATGATTACAGTATTGATTCATTTTTTATAACCATATTGAATGACTGATTTTGGAAGTATAATTAATGTATAAAATTGATAATTATTTATTGGTTATTATTCTAGAGATGTTATATAATGACCTCTTAGGCCACAGTGACCAATAATAGTTGTTTTGACACATAAAAAGAATTTGGTGAAAAATACATGATTTAAACATAATTGTTTATGTATTTTTATGAAAAATGGTAATAAGTGAAATAAATGTAAATATAAACCTGAAAAAGTTTATGAATAATGTTTAAAATTTATATAACTTTTTTATACATGGAGTTAAAGGATGTTCACCCTAAATGAAAATCAAGTTAAGGGATTCTCGTCTCATTTTCATTTCATGAGGCATACTTAATTGTTGTGCATTTAATATCTTATATATGGTGTAAATACTGTCAAATTTAAATATTATATAATTAATCAATCTATAATCATTTTATTTAAATTTTTTATTTAAAGATTATTAACTTGGGGTTTTTCAATTCATTTGTTATCACATTGGGAAGGGAATTCTATCTCACTTTTTAAATCATGAGATAAATTTCATGTTCAATATATAAATTTTTGGGTGATATAGCTATTTACCATTTTTATATATTTTATATCATGACTTAATTTTCCATCATTGTATTTAATAAATTTATTCAATATTATTCATTCACGAGATTTAGGATTAGAAAAAAAATCAAAGTGGTATGGGACACTATGGAATATTAAAATATTATTTTCATCTAGAATAATCCTAATTATATTTAAATGGAACTTCCATTCATGTAAATTATATAACCATTGATTAAAATCCTTTTCATTAATCTCTCTCCACTTGGGTATGTTGTATTTATATTTTCCTTATTCTTCTTTCGGAATGTTTATGATTTATTTGGCCAAGAATAATATTCACATTCACTTCCTTGATCATTTTGTTAGTCTCTCCTATTATAATTGAATAATGAATTTACAATAAATTATCCATTTTATTTATCATGGATACTACTATTTCCAAAACCATATTCCATTTTACATATTCTGTCTACTTTTCCATTTTATTCATTATTTGGGGAAATATTGAGAAATCCATATACATTATTCAATATAGATATTTGATAATGAACATTATTTATTTCATATGTGATGAATGCTTTGGGAATTCAATAAATAGTTTGGGATCCATTTAAGGAAATACATTTTGGTTTCGGATAATGAATGAAATACCTTCTATGTATCGATGGGTTCTCATTAGATTAATAATTGCACAATTTTGTTTCTACCCATAGTTTTAAACCATTTTTTGAATGGTGTGGATATTAATAGGTGATCATGTGCCATAATCATTATACCGATTAAGAAATAATTTCCTTTATATTAGTTTCAGTTTTTATTCATCTGTAAGATTTTTCGTCGACATATCATTTAATAAATTTCAGTTCGTTTCCTTGATTAATGGAATTTATTTTAGTTTCATAACATGCCACATTTATTTTTCTTTATCGTGTTATTTGAATGATATGTATTACTAGTTATTTACATTTCCATTTTGACTATTCTCATTCATTAATTATTTCTTATTCTATATTTTCCTTTAATAATCATTTGATCTCACCCATGTTATGATTCATTCACCAAGAATACATGAATCATAGTATTAATTATATAAAGGAATATACAATATGTATTAGATATATCATTAAATTTTTTATTTTTCCATAAGAAAAATAATATATTATAATTATAATATCAACTTGTAATACAACTATAAATTATGAATCTAGTTTTCCAAGACTACTAAACTGATCATTGCATCAGGACTTCATTGCTTGTAATCATTCCAATATATGTGATAGTAGACACTATATCTAGACTATCTGGGGCAGGTTATCTATATTTTGTATCAAAGGATGGTTATTATAAACCATGGGAACGTGATTTAAGATAAACAAGATTTGAAAACATAACTAGATAGTAGAATTTGAATAATTATAAATGAAAACTCTATAATTTGGGTACATGACAGATTATTTAGGTCTTATTAAAAATACACCCATTTACAGATACTACAAGTGTACATTGTTTTGGAACAGATGGACCTAGGACTAGAAACTCGGATAAGGTGTTTCGGGATTGACTAAAGGAAACATAGTATATGACAATGGGAATTACTTTGCACCTTGTTTGGAACTCCTAGGTGATATACATAGGATAATCCACTTTTTCATTACAACCCATTATAAAGGATTTAGATACCTAAAAAACATCTAGGTTAAACCAAATGAGTTTTAGATTTCAGATAAGGTCTCTTGATTTAGAAATTAATCTAAGGATATTAACGATATACACTACACAATAGAAGGACCTATGCGGAAATAAAATTGATGAGGTATTTATGTATTGAGGATGTATTGAAAACCTATGTTAAATTGAAATTTAGAGATTAACCTAATTTCAAATATTTCCATCATGTTAATATTTTGAAATTAAATTAATTGTGTTTTACAAATCGACAACCTTGATGTTGGGTGACAACTAGTAAAATCTGGCAATGATGTGGGTCATAAACCCATGACTGATGGATGATAAGGGTTTTTTACAAACCACTATCATACTCATTGTCCATGTTACCTTTTAAATGTTTTATGTTAAAAAATTATTCTTGTAAATTTTTATAACGAACAAGTAGTATCAATTTTGAGGATTAGAAATTAATCAATTAACCATATTAGTTTTGAATGTTAGTTAAGGACAAATAGTTTGACTTGTCTCTCTTTTATAGGCCTTACTATATTTTAAAATTGTCTTTTAGTGCATTAGGATATAAAAACAAATCATTTAAGGTAATTTATTTATGCGAGTAAAGGGATGAATTAGAGTTTGATTAAAGCATAAAAAATATAGAATTTTTGTTATGAAAATGAAACGTATCAAGTAATAATATTTCACTATATTATTTTTTATTAAAATAAGTACCCAAAATTACTAAAATGGCATAGAAATAAAATGTTTTACTAATACATAAATTTCATTTAAACTAGTGGCATTATAAATAATCAATGATTTATGTATTTGAGACCCTCATCTTTCCATTGTTCATTCACTTGTTTGTGATTGATTTCCTCATTCAATACCTATAAATATTTTTGTTTTTCCTCCATGAACATATATTTACTTTTCACTACTGTTATACTACATATAAACATAGTTACATGGTAGACCATGTGACCATATTACATTCCATTATCTCTTTTATAGAGGATTACATATGAACCCCTCTCATGATGTGGGATTTCAAAGATTGGATGTATAAAAAAATTTATCACCATAATCTAGTTCAAATTGTGAGGATGGAATTTATATAAGGAGGGGGAGAATGTGACATCCTTACAAACATAAGTAAGTACCTTTTTTCAATAGTGTGTATGACGTGCGATTTCAAGTGCATAATGTAATATAATATCTATATACCTTATAATATATTTCCTATTTAAAATATATTCTATATATTTCAACACATGAAACACCAAGATAGACTTAAATGCACATGACACTGATTTAGAATACATAATATGCAACAACTAATTTTTTCAATAGCTGACATTACATGTAAAATCGACCTTCTTCGATGGACTACATTATATGAAAAACCGAGTCTTACCGAGAAACAATATGTAATAAAAAATTTATTATTTAATATAATAAGAAATTTACTACCTGTTATGAATAGTATTTACTAACTTGTGAAAATATATGGTTTATAACATTATTTGTTTAATTCATATGTTAATAATTAATTTGAAATGAATATAAGTACCAAATTAATATATAAATAATATTTTTTATTGAAAACTATTGTTTATGCTCATAATGTAGTTATACCCTAATAGAATAAATTAATTACAATAAGTGAGTGATATTAACGTATTATATATATATATAAATATATCATAATCAATAAATTATATTTTCTATTCATCTATAAGATTTGTTAATCATAAGATAAGATCATACACAAATTTCACATAAAAACCTATATTTTAATGATGGAATTTTTACCACCATTTAATGGAGAATATATTTTAAATATTAATTTTAACACTATAAAAAAATTTATTACTAAATAAACATTATTTTTTATTTCAGAACATCCAAATTATCTTAGGATGAATTTTTTGTATTTTTTCTAGAATCTTCATTTTTTGAATAGTGAAAAATACTGCATTTTAGTTTTAAATGACCTTTTCGTTTAAATAATTACTAATGTTAAATTATATTATAATATTTTTTAAATTATTTTTTAATGAATTATACATCTATTAAAACATTTTAGTTAATTATAATCAATTTTCCTATTTAAATTTCATTTAAAAACATAACAATTTTTTGAACATTTTTATACTGAAACTAGTTAATCCATCTATCAACGAGATTAGCATTACTCCTAATTTTACAGCTTCTAATATTTTGAATACTGAAAATCCTATATAGATCATTTTAATAAAGATAATATTTTAACTCTTATAATATAAACATTATTTTTGACAAAAATATATACCGAAAGTGGTTAAAATTATTTTTATTGATTTAGGTGTATTTGAGTTTAAAATGGATTAAAACCTATGTTTTAGAGCCCAAATGACAATGAATCTTCTCCAATACCCATTATAAGTAAATATTTCGACCATTAACCTAAATTTTTTTAGTTTTGGTTATTTTTTTTGTATTTTATTTGGTAATAACATGTTCACACCTAACATCTTTTCAATAATACCAAGTGATTCGTTATCCTTCCATATAAATGGCCACCAAATCTACCCACTCCTCACACATATCCTATCATTTAACATAGGACATTATCTTCCCAAATTACCTCAAAATATCACTTCCCTAGACTTATAATTCTCCATTTCATTATAATACCTTCCATGGATGCCTTTTGGTTTAAACCAAAATATGTTTCCCTATTAGAAAGTAATGTCTTTTCTTAATATTTTTTGTTTCATTTCCATTATCCAACCCCTAAAATATCCTTATTCTATTCTTGTTTTAATAATCACTATAAAAAATATACATTGATTTATTTATTCTGATAGTTTAACCTATACATACACACACCACCATCTATTGGGTAATGAACATAATGTTTATATGTGTGATGAACTTCTGCCTCAAGAAATAATGATTATTTAGTTTTTCCCAACCACATCTAATGGAGGACATTATTATAGAAAAAATATAAATAAATGATATATATGTTCTTTATAAATTTTTAGTCTTAAATATTTTTATTTATAATATACCTTTATTCATTCCATGTAGTGGGAATACGATATTCCATTCTGAGGAAGTCAGGACCACTACCCCCTCAATGTGATGAGATTCAGTCACACGACCCATGGAATGTATAAATGAATTTTCATAATTAAACATAAGTCACATAAAACCCCTCAATTATATATTAATTATATATTGATATTTATATTTATGTATATACATATATATCATTTTCATTATTCCCCCTTCACATGCTTTAAAAGAGACAATTTCGTTCGTGGATGTGTGGACAACTGCCTCCTCAACAGGATGTGATTAATTTTTCATTCCCAATAATTATATATATAATATTTATTATTAAATAATATATTATATATTATTGATAGTTCTCGAAATATATGGTGTTACTTACGTTCATTCCATAATAACCACTGAAAAATGGCAACATTGCCCATGTATACAAATGACCCACCATCTCTATGATTGTAATATTGATTCATTTTTCATAGCCATATTTAATAATTGATATTAAAAGTAATATTGATTTATAAATATGATAATTGTACCATTTTTATTATTCTATATATTATATATAATGACTATGTTGACCACCGTTGACCGACAAGAGTTGTTTTCACACAAAAACAAAATTTGGTAAAAAATACTCGATATAGACCTAGATGAATAATTAATTGTATAAAACATGGTAATAAGTGAAAGAAATGAATGTAAAAACATGTAAAAGGTTATAAATAAATATTAAAATTCATATATTTCTATTATATAGGTGGTTAGAGGACATTCACCTAAAATGAACCACTAGGTAAAATATTGTTGTCTCCTTTTCATTTCATGAGGCATCCACAATTTTTATGCACCTAATTTCTTATATATGGTATAAATTCTAACACATTAAAATATTAAAACATTAATTATACTATATTAATGTTATTTAAATGTTTTATTTAAGGGCTATTAATTTTTTGTGTTTTAAATTTATTTTTAATCACATTTGTAAGGCACTTCCGTCTCACTTTTTACATTCGTTAAACAAATGTCGTGTTAACTACTTTCATCTTTTTTGTGGTGTATATACATCAACATTTTTTATATACTATGTAATTAATTTCATTTTCTTCATGTTATTTAATACATTAATTTAATATTATTCTTTCACAAGGTTTGTGATCAAAAAATTGTTTCAAAGTTGTATGGGACAGTCTGAAATGTTTAAAGATTATTATCCTCGACAACGATCCTAATGATATTTAAATGGAATTTACATTATAGGAAATTATATAACCATTTTTAGATAATCAAATTCATTATTATATCTCAAATTGGGATATGTTGTAATAATATCATCCTCATTCTTCCTATGGATGGTTTCTGATTTATTTTCCAAGGATAGTATTCACATTCACTTCGTTGATCTATTTTTCAATCCCCTTGAAATATATAATCTATTATGATCATTGAAAGTTGAATTTACAATATTATCCATTTCATTTACACGGGATATAACTATTTCATAAACTATATACAATTATAAATATGTTTTATACTTTGAAATTTATTTGAAAATTTGGGAAAATATTGATAAATCTGTACACTTTATTCAATAGAGATATTGTATTTGGACCTTATTTATTCGAAATAGGAGGAATTATTTTTACATGAAATACATGGGTTGGGGACCCTTTATGGAAAGCCCTGTGGGTTGGGTACTGGTGAATGAAATCCCCTCGATGTATTGATATTCTATAATGTGATGAATAATTGTGCAAATGGGGTTTTACCATTAGTTTTATACCGTCTAATGAAAGGTATTTATGGTAATATGTCCTCATGTTCTATAGAAATGGCATAAATTATGAAATAATTTCCCTCATAATAGTTTCAATTATTATTCATCCATGATATTTTGTGTTGACATGTCTTACGGATACATTTCATTTTAGTTCATTGATTAAAGGAATGTGTTCCAGTTTCATACCTTGCCATATTTATTTTTTGTTGTCTAGTTATTTTTATGGCATGAATAACTAGTTATTAACCTTACAATATTTACTATTCTCATTAATTCATTATTTATTATACTATTTTTTTACTTACTGAGCATCCAATCTCACCCTAATTATGCTTCCTTCCCTGAGAATCCATGAATTGTACTATGAATGATATATTGGAATACTGTAGAGAGATTAGAGCTATACCCAATGTTATTTATTTATTTATTAGAAAAAATTGGTTGTAGTTAGTGTAACCATTGGTAATAAAATTCTCAATTATATATGTAGTTTTGAAATACTACTAAACTAATCGGTCCTTTGGGGATTTATTCTCTGTAATCATTCGAATGTAATTGATAGAAGACAATGACTCTAGGATATCTAGGGATTGGTCGCTAAATAATTGTACAGACTTTTCAAGCTCAAATTATGGTATATCAATGTAATAATGATTTTGATGTCGATAACCAAAGAAATGTGTTGAAATTTCATGTGAAAGTCTATGTTCCCCTGAATGTACCTATAATGAATGGTTTTATATGTATGAATGAGAAAGGGAAACTTATCCCCATGTTCATTTGACCTCTTGAAATTTTAGGAATTATTGGATTTGTGTCTTACTGATTGGAAATTATGCTAACCCTCTATAAATTATATAATTTATCTGGTATCTCATAATTAAGGATGTATATGCCAGACCTAATGCATGAATAAAACACTAAATAAATAGAACAACAAGATCTACCAATAATTGTAGATCCTATCCATTTTCATGAAATTAGATATCATGTTCTATGAATTTTGGGGACTCACTTATTAATGATATATTAGGGAAATAATATAATGTGTGAAGCAATAAGGTGGAAATAATATATTATGAAAAATAACAATAGAAATTTGTTTAGAATTAAATATCCTTGAAAATTGAAAGGATGAATTTTCTTATATATATTAGAATATATGAGTACATGGGAAGTTATTTTAAATTATTTTTATTTCATATTAACATTAATAAATTATAATTTATTGTGATATTGTAATATTTTTTATTTTTTCAATTCAAATAAAACGTTATAATTTAAATAGAAATTGAATTTTCATAGATAATATGATTCTATTAATTTTATTTATTCATAAATTATTGAATTTATATTTTTAAAAATGAACATAATTATTTAATTCCTCATGTAAAAATTAGATGATGGTCAATCTCTTGGATCATTATTAAATATTTTATTTACTCAATAAATAATGATGAATACCATTTTTTATTAAAAGATATCTTATAATTTTAGTAAAATAAAATAATTATTTTTCCATATGGGACAAACAAATACTTATTCAATTGTATTATTAATATTCTAATTCTAGTATTTTGAATGTAATTTCTATATGAATTTTTAATAAAAAAAGTACGAATAAATTTTTTTAGTGAATAACCATTTTATTTGAATTTTTGGGTTTAATTTTAAATTAAATTCTACCACATAAGATAATTTATTTTGATAAAATGTATTATATTTTCAAAATCATAATTTTTAATAATTTTTAATAAGGAGAGTAAAATATTTTACCATAATTAATGTTAAAACTTGTTTATAAGTGGATTTAACAACAGAAATAATATATAAAATAACCTAGAGACATATCTAATATCTATTAGATTGGAATATATCGACCCCATCTCCCCAATTCATAAAACATGGTCAAATTTGTTTTATATTTGGCTTCAGAATAAAATTAGAATATTTTATTCTTTTTAAAATTTCCCAGTTTGTGCTACCATCTCCACAATTAAATAACATTTTGGTTTGGCGATGGACTAGAAAAATAAATTTATTAAATTCTTCTTCAAAAGCTAGAATCATTTTCCTATATGATAATATTATTAAGAAGTATTTGGGTATAAACCTAAAGTGGTTTTCTAAAAAAGAGGTATAGATCATAACAACAAGTTTTCATTTTATTTATTATTCCACCCCAATGAAATATTTTTCAACCATGAAGAAATAATAATACAAGTATATTCCATATACTAATATGGTATTCTTTTAATGAAATAACCTATATCAATCTCCACTTTAATCAAATGGGAAACAAAACTATCATTCATGTTTGTGACTGACTACTGTCTCGCAAATCGAAGAATTTGTTTTCCATCACCACCTGTCACGATCGGTAATAATGAATGATTTATTGTATATATATGATATTCATGACATATTTATCATCATATAAAAATTCAATATCATATATTTTCATTCCATTCAATTCAATTAAAATTTTATAGCGTCAATAATTCGTATTTGTGGAATACTACATCTATGAAATGATGTGATTCATTTTTCCTCACTGCATCACATGGATGAAATACATAAGATTAATTAAGGATATAATATTTTATTAATGTTATAAATAAATATATTGGATCATAAAATAATATTGACCATATTTTCATCATGATCATTGTAAAGTAGAAAGGTCGCTCATGCGTACATATGAACTACCATCTCTATTATTATAACTCAGTAAATTTTTCACAACCATCATTGTTTATAGTTTATTAATGAATAATTAATGTATAAAAAATATAATTATTCCATTATTATTATGGATATTATAGAGAAATTTTTTCTTTTACCATTATTATCCTTCCAATGACATTTTAGACATATAAAATGATTATCATCGAAATGTTCGATATGAAACTAATTCAATAAGAAAGTAAATATAACATCGTTATAAAAAATAATTTGAATAATAAAATTGTAATTGGTTCTTAATCATGTAAATAGTTGACATAATTTTATTATTTTGGAAGATAATTAATTTCTATGACAAGTTGTATCGAATTAAGGGGGTTTCCCAACAAAATTTTCATTCATTTGGGAATATATCCAATTTATTTTCATTGTTTTTTACATAATTATTTGTGTAATTAAAAATAATTGAATTATATTTTTTCAATTTTATTATGTGGATTTATATTTTCCATAATTAATTGAAACAAACATTATTTCACACATAAACATTATAATCATTGTAATGGATATCATTTAAATTTGACACTATAAAGACATATTTTGTATTATGAAACATTTTACATTTTTTGAATATATAATTCACATTTTATGAATTATAAATGGTTATGAATTTATTCATGATAATTAATGTTTCATTTTATTTACATTATGTCAATGATTTAAAATTTTAATGTTACCTACAAGGTAATACTATATTATACAATCTCATATTTTGGATTGCGGTTATTTTTTAGAGGAATATTATATTTATACTTAAAAAACTTCAAATACTTTATTATATTATATATATTTATAATGATTCTTGATTTTCCTCCAATGTTTCCTCTCATTTAATCTTTAATCATGAAAAGATAAATATAAATGAAAATTTGACCTTATTTAGCTTTTTTATCAGGTACGTTTTTCATCCATGCTAATATTTTTAAAACTTATTTTACTCGAGACCTTTAAATTAGTCACATGATTTACTAAGAATATTTTATTTTATCCTTAAATTTTATCATGGTTTTAATGGAACCATTATATTTTATTATGAAATGGTTATTTTTAAATTTTTATTGGAAAAAGTGAAGTGAAATGTATTCAACATATATGCTGTTAAAATATTTTCCCACACCTATAACCTTTTTAATCAATAT
Source organism: Viscum album (assembly GCA_963277665.1). Lineage (NCBI taxonomy): Eukaryota > Viridiplantae > Streptophyta > Magnoliopsida > Santalales > Viscaceae > Viscum > Viscum album. The sequence continues at coordinate 1,222,094,995 of OY728127.1, read as the reverse complement.
AGATTCTTCGACATGATTAATATGATTTTACCAAAATAAATTGTTATGAAAACTTATTTGAGTATTTCATGTAACACCCCAATATTTTAGGGTACATTTCTTTTTAAATAAATTTATTAGCATGTTTTGCACACGACACCGAGTTCGAGTACACCCTATTCTATCAAACTAGCCATTTAAAAAAAGATATGAATCATATTAACCACATTATAAAATTTTTAAATTTTATTTTTAAAAATAGAATTCAATATTGAAGTCATAATTTTTATATTACCTTAGATATATTTTGTTTTTATATTTCTAAAATGATTCAATTTTTAATCAATAGTGAAAATAATGAATTGTTGTAAAAAACTGACCATTTCATTTAAAAAATTATATTAATTTAAATTGATTATATAGATAAAATATAAAACTAATACATATATTTCCCCAATTTTTTTCATTTGAATCATTTATATAATAATATTTGATATAAATTATTTTGAACTTTTGAACGTCTCTTTTACTCACCCTTTAGCCACATCTGTGTGATTAGCATTAAAAATAATTTTACCGCATTTTTGAATATAATTAAATGAATAAAATAAATGGTTTGATTTAGTATGAATGTTGTGATATAATAGTACCAACATAAGTTTTTCAGTCAACAATAAATTTACTAAATTTTTATTTATTTACCACGGTTAAGAGTTAATCGAGAAAAAAGGTAAACAAAATAATACATTACTATTAAAAAATTACAATAACACTTATCGTAATTTCATTGGATAAGTGGGTTTTTAACCTAATCAATATGAGGCCAAAATTATGATATTAATGCCACTTGGTTATTAAAAATATATCTATTATATTTAATTTAAAGATAAGTTAAAAATGTCATGATCATAATTGTAATCATTTTTAATATAGGGTTATAGATATGATGAATTTGTCTATTTTCATGACTCTACTTATTCAAGATGAGGTATGGGATATAAATTGGTTCAGGCCATTCTTCTTTAAGATGAAAGATAGATAATGACCCCCCTGAGTTCCACCTCTAATAGGCCCCGGGGTGGCGACCAGCACCAATGGTATAGTTATCTCAAAAAAATGAGAGGATTTTCCATTTTTATAGTAACCAATATCAAGAGATAATATGTATTAACAAAAATCAATCCATGTCATAGACACACACCCATATATATATATATATATAAGAAAACCAAAATCCACCCCAAAATCATGTTTAATTTTAAACTACTTGGAATACAATGAAAAAAAGTGTAAGTACCTAAATAAACTTAGAAGAAGCACAACAACCATCCCCAACGTCTGAGCTAGTAATGTACAACATGGTATACCTAATCTCCCTATAAACCTGAAAACAATTTTATATACATTGGTTGAGCATACGAGTATACTTAGTAAGAAAATCTAGAGTCACTCATGCACAAGTGGGAGAAGCATACTATTTCCCCTATAAGAAAACAACAAAACTCAATATCAAATAATAAGGTATGGAATCCACCTGAATCTCACCATGGTAGTCTCACCAAATAACTAATTTCTTATAAACTAAAATAATAATCACATTGATATTTGGGGAACCCACACCACTTTCTATTGGTAAGCTGCTCATCCTTAACGATGAATATCTTAGGGCTACCACACTCTTACACAAGACCCACTATCACAACCTTCCCACACACACCTAGGCCACATACCACATCCTGCCTTCAAATGCCTATGCCACAACCAAATCACATATTTCATGCAAACACAAATGCCATAAACCAAAAACTCATTTTAAAAACACCAGGGAAACACACCTCACTCACAGACACCTAGGCTTCACAACTACAACACAACCTGCCCGAAGAGTCTATGGCTACCAATGATTTGAAGAGGGGGCATAGAAGATCCAATTAACATCCATCCATCCTCCGACTAAGATGTTGGTAATGGAAAATCTCGCACATAATAATGGGCATGTAAGGAAAGAAGTCCTCATCACTGGTGGGGTGTGTGTAGAAATCATAAAGAAGTACATGTGTGTGTATATATATGTACCAAACCCTCTACCAAACCTATGGCTTTTTAAATCAATAAAAACACCACCAATAAGCAACTTTTGATGCTACATCCAATTTCATGTATCATACTCAATGATGGTAACTTCCCAATTAAAAAGAAAAGAAATCTTCTTGACTTCCAATAATTTGGATGTTAAAATGAAATTAGTTAATATTACTTCCCTACCCAGGCAATTACCAACCACAACACACAAAAAGTTACATCATAAATCACAAAAACTCCAAAGGTCTCTGGAAACTATGGGTGAAAGGCCCACATAAGGTATCACCATATTTCTTCAAAATTATCCCTCCTAAACCATTATTGATATCCCCACATCACGAATAGCACCACATCTAGAAAAGCAACAAAACCCAACCAATATATTGTCCTGCTGCACACTCCACGTTCTCAAACACCCCCACTGTCATTTATCATGTCATGAAACTATTTCCTTCCTTTAAAAAATAAAATCCCCATCCCACATCATCACAACCATACATGACTTCCCCGCTACATAAAATACTCGCACCAAGAAACAAAAACATAGAAAAACCAAAAACGGTAGCCCCACTTACCAACCACAGTCCATATAGAGTCCCATTGCATAAAAATTTCGTCCATTTCACAATCAATCAATCTATCAACCAGATATATCATCAGAACACCCATAAAAACCCATAAATAGAAATATTTCCCCAACCAGAACACAACACGATCAACACAAGTCACAAGGCTGAACTGAACCAGACACAACACAAAGCCTCCAAAACACTCCAAGTGTTTTTTGATTTAATTGTAATGGTTCATTAATTAAACTTTAATTATTCGGGGATGGTCACAAAAAAGTTCAATCCTGGGGCATCCATATTTTTAATTAGTAATATGTGATTAACCAGATTTCCAATTTTATTTTATTGATTCAAAAATCATAGTGGTGAGAAAACAAAAACCACCCATGGTAATTATTTTCATAATAATAAAACACATACAATTACAAAAATGGATTAAAGATAAAATAAAAGGCAATGTCATCATCATATTCATCTTCCCAACCCTTAATTTTGGATTTCTTATTATTTTTATTAAACTTGGGTCAATCCATATTAACAAGGGGACATGAGTACAACCACCTCACATGATACACACAACAAATGAGAGATAAAGGGATCTCTTCCATGAATAACTGATTAACATAAACTCTTCATTTCTCTAAAAATTATATGGTATGAGAAGCTTGAAAGTCTCATAGGAAAAACCAAACAAGCATCAAAATCATATGCCCATGAAATATTGGGGAATAAAGTTTCTTGGCACACAAAGAGAAAGTAGAAGGATTCAAGGAAAAGAGGATCTCATCCTAGGATGAGCCATATCCAATTACAAAAAAAAACTTTTCAATGGCCATTAAAGGATGATCATTATCACGACCACATTGCTTAACAATTTCCAATCCTCGATGGTGATAGGAGTTTAAAAATATATTTAATAATATTTTAAACGCCTCTAGAGACTCTCAAACTAGTTTTTAAAAACAATTTCCATCAAATATAACATTAGAGGGGAGAAAATATAAAAACTGGAAAAATATTGAAATGGCTTGGTTATCGTTCATTCACCGACACGAGTAACCGATTGTGAGTCACCACCACAAGTCACAGAAATGATTCAAAAATGTGAACCACTGACACCACTCACTAATTCCTAATCTACAAATGTCTGACCTACTGATTCCCTAACCAACCCACAATATGATTCATCGATGCCCTTGACTATGGGCGCCCTAAGTCATAGACACCCTAACCTACCGATTCCCTGAATCATAGACTACCAACCTACCAATGCCATGTGTCATCAACACCCAACCAACTGACACCATGAATTACTAAATCTTGAACCTACCGATGCCTTGAGTCATAGATTCCCTAACCTACCTACACCCTAACCAACTGATGATATGCTAATGATGGAAAAAATGGAATATTTAAAAACACATTAAATGAGATGGTCTTGCCTCCTAAAATACCCAAAAACAATATTTTGACAAATTAATGGACCTGGATGTTTCAGGACATTACTTCAGATACCTATAAAACTATTCATTCCCTCTGAAAATCAAAGAGAAAACATGAATAAAGAGCAGTCTGAACAACCACCATGTAAGATGCCTCTCAAAGATAAACCACATGGTGTTTTTCAAAAAATGAAGTGAAACCTCAGCATCCTAGAGCACTACCCCCATATTTTCTAACCCAAATATCCACAATATACCCCACATGTGCACTATCTATATGGAGACATGAATTATGGAATTTCTTCCTTCATGTCATGATATTATCTGCTCTGGGCAGCACTGACTCGCCCACTTGGATTTAATCGCATCTTAATTAATGTGTATCAATGAGGAATCATAACTACCCATTTTCAAATATTCGGAATTTTTCATACAATACTGAATAAGGTAGAAACCAATATTACAACAAACAAGTTTTATGCACTGCTTCACAAATAAAAACACCCATGAAAAACTGAAAACAACTCTATGTATTGGGAACACATTTTCATCTCTCGCTCCCATGTACTCTCAACTAAGCCACCATGCCTCCACAACATGTGAAACAATGGAATGGTCTCTCCATGAAGTACCTTCTCTCAATGATCTTGTTTTTCCACTGGCTGCTCTATGAACTTCATTTCATCCTCGATATCTAACTCTTCCCAGCCAATGACATGGGTCTCATTGTGAATATAACATCAAATCTAGGAGACATGAAATACATCATAGATCTACCTCAACTACAATGGTCGCGCCAATTTGAATGCCACATCTCTAACTCTCCCCAACTCCTCGAAATGTCTGATGAACCTGAGATAATGGTTTCCCCCCAACTGATCCTATGATGCCCACGTTGAGTGGAAGCCATCATGATCATGTGGTCCCAAACCCTGAACTCCAATTTCATTCTCCTACGATAGATATATTAATTCTTTAGGTTCTTACCTTCCATCATCCTCACATTGAAAATATGCACCTTCTCTTTTATACTCCTCACCTTGTATGAACAACGAATAACTTCCTCCCCAACCTCTGTCAAGCCCAGGGATGAATGATAAAGTTTTTCATATAAAGCTATGAATGAAGCCCGTAAAATGGATGAGTGATAACTATTATTGTAATAGAACTCAACCGTGGAAATTTTTTAGGTGAATAATCTTCCAAAGTCCATAACACATTACTGCAACATGTCCTCCAACATTTTGATGGTCCTCTTTGTCGTCACATATGTCTGAGAGAAGAATGTGGTGCTAAGGTTTAAATAAGTACCAAAATCAATATACAATCCCCTCTAGAATCATGAGGAAAATTCATGTCCTGGTCATGGAAATGGATCTCTAAACCCCATATAGTTTCACTATATCCGATACAATCCACTATGAAAAGGCACCCATTGCGCTCAACTCCTTGATCACTAAGAAGTGATCATATTTCATCAAACAATCCACTACTGCCCAGATTGCATCAAATTATCCCCGATCCCTAGATAATCCTATAATGAAATCCATGAATTATTCATCCCACTTCCACTAGAGGATATATAAGGGCCATAACAACCCACCAAGATCAAGGTGTGCTTCCTTTACTTTCTATCACACTACATACTTTTCTATAAACTTTTCCACTTCCTGCTTCATCACTAGCCTCCAGAACAATTCCATAATTCCATGGTACATCTTGGAAACACACGGGTGTACTTATTGGGGTGAGATATGAAACTTAAAAAGAACTCCCTCAAGCATCACCACTAAAAGAAAAAGTTTCTCATGGATCAACATCCAATTTTGACCATACTCTGAACATCTCTCTGGAGCATCACTCTAGTCAAAGTGATCAGACATTACATCTACCTTTGTGTCTCCCCATTGAGACTTCTATGCCTAATACCTCATAGAATGATGAACCATCATATGAATTAGACATCACCTACATCCATCAATTCTTCCATCTATGTTCAAGGAATCCAGCTACTCTATTTCCCTCTAAGCAACTGTAGACTCTGGAACAACTTTTTTTTATAATTCCTTCTCAATTAATCATCCACAATATTCTCATTTACAAAGGTGTATGATATCTAAAAAAATTCCTAGAGAAAAACCTTCCACAACCACTTCCACAAGTTCAATTCTCCCTGGGAAATAATATTCCTCAACCCCTTTTCATCTGTGAAGGCCATAAAGATCTCCCCAATGTGGTAATCACTCGACATCGTTAGAGAAAATATGACCAATGAAATATCCATATCATGGGTGGCATAGTTACGTTTATGGGGATGAAACATTATAGACCCATAAGTGATCAATATTCATTCCTACATCATCAAAAACCACAAGACCAAAAATGAAGCATTGAAAAACACCATGAATTTCATGCCTCATTCAGGAATCTTGAGGTCTGGGGCACAGATAAACTTCACCTTCATAGATCTGAACACTTCCAGGAACCACTCACTCCATACAATAGCATGGCTATTTCTGGTCTAAGCCATCAAGGGAGCTTCTACTCGAGTGAAATTAGTGGAGAATCTCTGGTAGTAGCCTACCAGACCGCAAAAATAGAAACTTCTTCCACATTCTTGGTTTAATACAAGGAAAAAAATTGCATAATCTTTTGACAAGTCCACTGAAACACCCTTATAAGACACCTCATGTCAAAAGAAGTGGACCTCATTTGTCAAAAACATTCACTTGGGTAGATTTATGTAGACATGGAGGTCTATAATGACATATAGGACATTATTAAGTTACTTAGGATACTCCTCCTCTGATTATAGGTGGATTAGGAAGTAATTAAAGAATATGATAATGAACTAGTCCAGGAACTCATGAATGACGGAATTAATAATCCCCATGATCACAGCTAGTGTGTTTATAAAGCTTAATGCCATAACCATATACACAATGTCCTCATACTTTCACCTGAATGAGGTCTTCAGGATATCAACCTCATTCACCCTTTACAAGTGATACCCATACTACATATCAATCTTAAAAATCCATCTTGATCCTCCCATCTAGTCAAAATAGATCATCTATCCTTAGTAGAGGGTAACAGTTCTTGAAAGTTACCGGATTCACCCTCTGGTAGTCTATACAACACCTCATACCACAATATGAATTTTTCAAAAATATCACTACAGAAGCCCACAGTGACACACTAGGACAGATAAATACCTTCTTCAATAGATCATCAATCTTGTTTTACAACTCCCAGAGCTTAGAAGTCTCCATCCTATAAAGGTACATCAATATGGATGTAGCTTGGGGTTGTAAGTATATCTCTAACTCAACGTCATGTCAAAGGGGTATGATCACAACCTTCGTATAGAAAACATCCATGAACTACCAAATAACTCTAGGAACCCCCATTATACCCTAATACACTAATTCCAATAACGACATGACCAATAATAAATTAATTGGTTCCATACACAGACTACCCATCTGACAACCCCTCTTGCCAATGAAAGCCACGCATTTCCACCCACTTTTGAAAACCTGAATCTTCTCTGGAAGAAATCAATAATAGCCTGCATGGATTTCAATCAGTTGATGCCATTGATAATTTTGTATGGCTGCATCTATAGTAGAATGAGATCCCCACTGGACTGATGTAGACTCATCATCACTCTACATACACAAAAAACATCAAACAAACTAGTCTGGCCTCTGACTGGTGTACTCAACACCAGGGACACATAATGTCTCTCAATGTAGATTCAATGATCATTGGCTGGACATGGTGATACATTGGTGTTATAATCTCTTGAATCAATGAAGGAACAAACAAGGGTACTAAACAAACTGATCGTACCTCAAACAATATCCATCCATGTTGGAACTTCTTATTCTATGGCATGTAACAGAAAACACATATCTCTTATTCCGCTCTTCCATAAACTTCCTCCCCAAACACGCCTGAGTCGAGGCCCCTATGGAACTCCGTGAGGACAGCCTATATCAGCTCCATCTACCCATGGTAGTGCATGAGCCTATAGTTCCTGCTTTGGAAACATCATGGCCAATAACTACTGTTGAGTCGGGCACTTAACCTACCCACCACTATCATACTGATATCGAACTAGGAACTAACATTGATGGTTCCCATAACCTCTACACGTAAAACACCACTGTCCCAATCTTATGGGAAGAGCACAAGGACCAGAAGTTAAAAACTGTAATAGTTGAGGTCAAGTCCCTACTGACCAAAACCTAGAAGTGCCAAGCGGCTGAGACCTGCTACTAGTATCCTTGATCTTTGAAGAACCATATTGTCTCACATCTTTTAGTATACCTCCTCATGAGTGGATCCTTACAAAAACATCATCCTTCTATAGAACATCTTGGTGAATTGGAATAGTGAATGGAGTAACTACATAATGGATAGAAAGACGATATTCTTCCTCTTAATGCCTCTCATGGGACTCATCATCTGTAAAAATGTTTGGAGTAAAGTGAAGGAGATCCTTGAGAAGGATCCCTATCCCCCAAACAACTATACTCCCAAACTGAATAGAAAATAGTTTTTTCTCTTCTTAATCTTCATTATCAAAAAATGAAATTCCACCTGAAACTCCATAAAGAAGACCCACAGAACATTGGTGTCCTTCCTCTCCTCTATGTAAAGCGTCCAACACTTACATGATGCTCCCCTCATCTTGATCATTTTCAAGGGAACCCATTACACAATTAGATCTTAGATAATGAATAATTTTATCACCATCACCTCAATCCAACTCTTAATCTTCTTTTCTGAGACAATGCTCTAATAATTTCCAAGAGTCTATTATTGGAAATCAGGAAGCATCTTCTACCACTGATTGTCCTTGTCCTCTAGATCAGCCCTTCGATGGTCAGCTAGATTGGACTATTGAGCCTCCACTTCCCATGCCACTCATGGATGTTGAACGAGTGCCATATATTATTGGTAAACATGAATTTCTTATACCCTAATATTATGGATATTATTAAGGATTAATTTAAATGCATTGTTTATTTTTATTTTCCGAGTATCCCAAAACAAAGAAGAACACATGTCATCATAATCCATGTACTTTTACTAAGGCCTATACACCACAATCGATGTAGCCTCTCTTGGTCATTTAGTAAGCTCCCTATCATTATAGTGTATCACAGGGGGCCTACAATCCCATTTCCTAGATGGTCTTTCATTGCCTACATCATGCACCAAGGTCACCTGACAATATTTCCCTACCAACCCAATAAATCCTTACTATTCCAAACCCCAAACGCCATCCTATCTCTCAACCATCACCTCTGATATCATTATGTCATAAACCCCCTTATTCATGATGTGGTAAGGGATATCTTGATTCCGAGACATTCCTTCTACAAGTTGAAGGAGAGATAATGACCCCCTAAGTCCCTCCACCAATAGGACCTGGGGTACTGTTCATCACCAAGGGTATGGAAATCTCCCAAAAATGGGAGGCAATTCCATTATTATAGTAACAAGGATTGGGAGATAAGATGTATCAACCTCAATAAACATCAAATATATATATATAAGTAAACAAAAATCCATCCCACATTCATTTTTATGTATAACAACTATAAATACACTGAAAACACCAATGTAATTACCAAAATCGAACTAAGAAGTGACACATAGTTTGTCCACAATGTTTAAGCCAGTATGGTCCTACATGTTCTACATATTCTCCTTGGAAACCAGAAAATAGTTTTATATATGTAGGGTGATCATAAAAGTATACTCAGTAGGAAATGATAAAGTCACATGTTTCCAAGTGGGAGAAGCATACTAATTCCCCTATGATAACATAACAAAACACAAAAAAAAAACTTAACAAGTATTTCCACCCAACCCAACCTCACCAAAGCATGCTCACCATATAATGAATGTTATGTATTGTAAAATTGTAAGCACATCGATATTTGGGTATCCCGCAACACTACCCACTGGTTAACTTCTCATCCCAAACAGTTAACATCATGGTGCTACCAGGATCTTCCACAAACTTCACTATCACAACCTACCCTCACACACTTAGATCCCAGACCACATACTTCCCTCAAACACCTATGTCATAACCACATCACATCATTCCCATAAATACCTAGTCCACAAATGAAAACCTCATCTAGAAGACACCTGGGAAAACACACCTCCCTCATAGACACATGGGCCTCACAAATGCACCACAAACTGCTTGAAGAGTCTAAGGATACCAATTCATATAATATGGAGATGATTAGATCCAATAACTATCCATCCATTGTCTCTCTCGATGTTGGGAATGGACACCCTCCCCTATAATATTGGTAGTGTTTGGAATGCACATATCAATACAGGTGGGGTGAATATTGAAATTATAAGAAAGTTCATGTATATATATATAGGTACTAAACCATTATCCTGACCTATGGGTTTTCAAAACATCAACGTGACCATAAAAAAAAGCCTTGTTTGGTACCTCTAAATGCATGTATAAGAATGAATTACTGTCAAATCCGAATACGATAAATGAAATTTTATAAACACCCAATTATTTTGATGATAATATTCATTTACTTATAATTTCATCCCAACATGGGAAATTACCAATCACAGAACACAATAAGTTACATCATAACCCACACACACTACACAAAGTAAATAAAAACTCTATGAAAATGGCCCATACATTGTAACACCTTACTTATTTAAAATTATCCCTCCTAAAACATAATTTTCATCCCCACAACTCGGAATGAACCACATCCAAAAAACAACAAAACTCATAGAACATGAATTACCACTTCACACACCCTATTCATGAACAATCAAACCATAATTCTTCTTGTAATTCTGACCTTTCTATCCACTCAATAATAAAACACCCAACACACCTCATCACATCCATTATCAGTAGCCACACATCATAACAACAAAACATCCAGTAACAAAATCATATAAAAACCAGAAACTATATCCCCGCTGACCAACCACTACCGAAATGTTTTTCCACTGCATAAAAATTTCATCCATTAGATATTTAATCAATATATTAACCAGATATAACATCAGACAACCCATACCACCCCATGACAATTTCTATGCTCCAACCACAGCACCAAAATATCAGTGTATGAATGAAGGCAGAATAGGACCACACTTATCACAAAACCATAGAAAACACTCGATGTATATTTTGAACAAAACACATAGGTTCTTTAATTTATCTTTCTTTATTTAGTTTTGATCATAGAACAAGTTCAATCCTGGAGAATCAAATTTTCTAACTAGTTATACATGATTAAATTGATTTATAATTTTATAGTAGTGAATCAAACATCATGGAGGTGTGAAAATAGACACCACCAATAGCCATGATTTTTTGAAGAAAACAACACATAAAATTCAAAACGTGGGTCATTGATACGATAGAGGGAAAATAGATTATCTTCTCTCTCTTTCGAGACCCTTTTCTATTACTTCTTACTATCATTTCTAAATTTGGGTCTAGAAATATTCTAAAGGGTACATGAATACACTCACCCATCATGATACCTGAAACCAAAGTTTGATGAAGGGATACCTACCTGGAACAACTAATAATCAACAACTCATCCTTGTGCCAAATAGGGGGTCATGCGTGTATTAGGAACAACTCCTTGGAAAACTAAATTGACTTCTATGGTGTAGGAACATAACTCCTCACAAGATAAAGGTTTTGGGCACACCTTTATAAAATGAAAGGTTTTAAGGATGAAGGGATTGCATCCTTGGAAAGGCCAGATCCTATATCAATGGAAGGAAACATTTTCAAGGGACATTAATGTAGGATCACTGTAGATACATCCCATTTTGACTATTTCAATGACTCTAGGGTGTTAAAATATTAAATATATTATTCATATCATTCAAAATATCAATAAAATTTCCCAAAAAAAATTTAAACTCGATTTAAATCAAATAAAATGAAAGAGGGATGAAACTGGAAAACCGGAAAACATAGAAAATGACTCACTGATGGGTGATTAACTAACATGAGTCGCTGAAATGACCAGCCGACACCACTCGCGGATAGCTAACCTACTAACACCCATCCTACAGATTCCCTAACCTACCAACAAACGTTTCACATATTCCATGACCAACAGACACCCTGAGTCGCTAACGCTCTGGCCTAATGATGTCGTGAGTCGTGGACACCCAACCTACCAAAAACCCAATTAACTAAAGACCAACCTACTGATACCCTAGTTCATCGATGCCTTGACATACTGAATCCTTTATTCATTGATTCGTTAACATATTGACTCCCAAACCTACCTACATTTAGCTACTGATGGAGAAAACTAGAATTTTGGAAAACACTTGAAATGAGCTATATTTTCCTCCCATAAAACCCCAAACACTAGGCTATGAAAATGTATTGGTCTGAGGAGGTGTGGGTAATTTAAAAAATAAATATTCAATTTAAATCAAAAATATATATTTTTATCATGATTTTTAAAAACAATTTAGAAGAAATAATTTAATTAAAGGTTTGCAAACTAATGATTCTGTAGTTTTTTAATCAATGGAAATATATAATTGATGATTTTAAAAATATAAAAATGAATATAAATTTTTATAATTAATGACATCCACATTTTTTATTGACAAATTAGACATGTTAGTGACATTTTTTGACTATTTATTTATTTTTAATATGTTTTTATAATATTTTTTAAAATAACAATATCGAATAGTATCAATATTAACATAAATGATATTTTAAAATATATAATGTTTTAATAAATGACATAAAATTAATAAATATATATATTCTAGCCAACTAACTAGGATAATTTCATATATGTAAAAAATTATCCAATTTAGGTTCTTTTGGATTTTTATGATGAATATGTTAACCCTATAGTATAGAATGACAAGTACATATAGTAATAGTTAAACTATTATTCTAAGGGTAGACGCCAAAAGGTAAGGTTAATATTTTGACCTAAACATATGAAAAATTCATTGGTTGATATTATTTTGACCAATAAACATCTTATTCTCTAAATAACTCACTCGATTGGTAGTTTAAATTCTATATCAATTTTTATTAAATTAATAGTTTTGGAGATTAAAACTTTTCCCTCCCCTCTCGTTTAAAAATTCATATCTCCATATACTTTATTTACACATTTAAATCACTTTGGATCAGCCAAACACAGAAACATTCCCCTCCCAACTTCCCTCATATCATCCTATAGGCATTAATTTGGGAATTAATCCAACATAAGTGTCCTTTTTTCCAAATCAAATAGGAGACACACGATGAAGAGGTAAATGTTTAACCAATTCAATTCAATTTCTTTTCTTCTTCTACATACTCTTCCAATGTTTTATATACTAATTTTATAAAACCAGTATCATATAAATAATGATATTTTATTATGATTATTTGTAAACCATATTCATCCTTGTTTATATCCTATTAATAAGAATATCACTATGCGTGTGTACAGATACTATCTCCATGTTGTGGTGTAATTTGTAATTAAATATTAATTTATTTAGATGGATATAATGATTAGTACAAAGTATATAAGTAATGAATATGAAATTATAAATATTCTTTAAAATTAATAGTCCATTCAATTCAATACCATTTAACTATTAATAGAATGATATCGTCGCTCGTGCGTTTGTGCAACCTACTGTCTCAACAATGCAATGAGATTCATCATCCACTAAAACCATTTATAAATGGTTATGAAAATTTATATAATTAATGAATATAATTTATATGAACTTAATATCATTCTATATATAATGAATATATATATGATGAAGATGAAACAAGGGTTATGTGAAAAAATAAACATATGAAAATGAAGCATTTCACACTTGAAAAAATGATAATAATGAAATATTATTAAAATAATATATAAAAAGATCATATATTATATAGTAAATAATGGATATAGTTCTATTATTACATTATAATTTTTTTTACCATTATACAAGAGGATTACACATCCACTACAAAATGAGAGTACAAAGTAAGGATTAATTATGCTATCTCATTATTTTCTTTTATTTCTTTCAAATAGACATTTTTAACATCAGTGTTCATGTATTGTAAAAATGTTACTCAAAAGAAATTAATGTTATTTTAAAGTTTTTTAAAAGAAGTTTTACCCATTTTCTATTTTATAAAATTAGTATGTTTTAATTTTATTAAGGAGGTACCTTGTTAAGAATTTTTCACAAAGTATGAGAATAATGTATTTTTAACTTATTTGGAATGAGCATATTATTCATCCATCATGAAACCATAATGATTTTAAACAACATTTACAATCATAGAATATTTTTTTCAAATAAATATATTTTTTAAAAATTGTAAGAAATTTAAAATAACAATTTTCAATAAAAAGGTGTATTTCTCTAATGGATTTTCTAATGATTTATTAAGAAAATTTTCATCTACATCAACATCCTTGATTGGATCATATGTTTAACTGAGGATGATTTATTATTATACAACATATCATTTTTTTAATGAAGGTCTTATCTATATTTTGACTGTGGATTGTTTATTTTATTAACCAGTCATGGTTTGTCGATATTGTATACATATTTTGTATACTAGTTTAAATATTAATGCTTATATTGGTAATGATTTAGACTTTTTATATACAGAATGAATTTGACTTAGTAAATAATGGGTTAGTCCCTCAATAGAACCTTGATACATCTGTTGGTAAAATGAGACATACTATTTTTGTGTTTTACCCATTTATGTGTCTTGTCATGAGGGCTTGATGTTATATTTATGATGTCCAACATTATAATTATCATCATTAGGAGATTAGTTATTGATATTACATGTGTTTATTGTGATTTTATAATATCCATGTGAATGACCAAATGGAATTATATGATTAATTTTTTCTATATTATGCACACTATTATGCATAAAAATCTTGTGTTTTAGTTTTATATCTTCCCTTAAATGTTTTGATTTTTCATGATAGCTTCCGTAATATTGTTTATATATGAATTTGATCCCACCCCTTTATTATGTTTCATTTTCCCCATGATGGGATGTGGTATATTAGGACATGCCCATAGGAACAGAATACAATATATGATTTTTTTCAATTTATATACATTATAATTTTTCATTTCATGATGTAATGATAAAATTTATGTTTTTATATAGTATTTCTTTGGATTCTAAACTTATTGGTCTTTCAGGACTTGATTTCATGTGATCATTCTAATGTAATTATGTTATGAATCAACTCCACTCATCTACGGACAGGGTATTATAGTTGGCATTAGAGGATGTTTAGTATAATCCTTGAAAACTATATTTATATAAACATTGATTAAGGAACATTAACCTATGACAGTCATTGATGAAAAGTATAAAAGAAAATCCAAAACATTTGGTAATGTAGATATTTTGTGGATATTTATAGAAAATACATCCATTTATGGATACTTAATGTGGATTTTGATGTGGAATATATGTACCTGTGAGTAATAACTCTAACATGGTGTTTCAGGCTTGACTTAGGGTAACCTATTAAATGACAGTGAGATTTATTTCGCACCTGGTTTGAAACTCCTGGGATATATGATTATGATAATTATATATTTTTTGTGAAACGTTATGAAGGATTTAAAAGAAAATATTTCCCCAAATAAACCCTATTTATTCAAATAATATTAGATATGTATAATTTATTCCATTTTTGTTACATTTTTTGAAATTAAACTTTATGAATCCTAACTGAATCTACTGAAAGCCGTTGTCTAGAAATGGTTCCTCGTGGAAAAATGAAAATCCAACCAACTAAAGTAATATATATTGGGATTTTACTTCTATAAAAGATAATGTTATTGGAGAAGTAGGGGAAACTGTTGTTGAACAACATATAACTATACATTAATACCTAACTCAGGTTATGAAAAATAACATTACCCATATGGAGAAGCCTGATCCACAACGTGGTTGAAAAATGTAAGATCTCTTCTATATAAATAAACCTCCAACATTCAATGGGGAAACAATCCCATTTGTATCTGTGTAATAGATACGTTACATTGAGAAATTATTTCATACGTTGGGGAGTAATGAAAAGGAAAAATATGTCCTAGTAGTTTATCATCTCTCAAGAGATATGGATTAATGGCTGTCATTAATTAAAATTACTAAGGAGTATGAAGAATTAGAAAGCATGTAATGGATATAATTTAATGAAAAATTACTAAAAATAATAATTTCCTCAGGATTAATGAGAGAATTTGGAGAGGAAATATTTGATTCTGTGGCAGAAGGAGGATGATAATGTTTAATAGTGTGAAGCTAACATCTCAAGGTTATCAAGACATGTTTCGAACTATATACATAACATTGGAAGTAAAATAGTTATATTATTTTATGGGTTAGACCAATTCCTATGGTGGGAACAGGTCCCATATTTTTTCTCATCATACGAAGATATAGTCTCATATACTATGAAGACTAAAATGTTATTCTGTATATCTTATTAAATTAATGGAAACCTAGAGAAGACGTGTTTTTTTAAATATTATGTAAATATAAATAATGAAACGGTTAAGAATGGATGAATTTAAATTTCATCCAAAAATAAATTTGGAAATAAATACAGTTGAACATGCCTATTGGGGATGGGAATTTTTACATTTGTGGACAAAAAGGCCATCGAGAATGCTATTGAAAGGGAAAGAATGATGCTAAAAAATTTCAATGATAAAATTATAATGAAATGGGACATTATGAATATTAATTTCTAGAGTTCCATGGAAACATTCCCCCGAAAGGAAAAGGAGAAAGGTAATGCTTTTGTGATCAAAAATCCCATGGTTGAAGTTATTAATGATGTGGTGGAATTTAAATTAATCATCCCCTAAAATTTTTCCAGATAATTATTTGATTCTGGATCACCAAATTATTTTATATCTTCATAGTTTTTAAACAAATTTGATATTTTCAATTCATATTAACAGGGGAGATTCTAGTCAAAACCTCTAAAGGAAGTATCATTGTAAAAAAATATGTATCAGGAAGTTCCCATTATGGTATATAAACATGATTTATCGACTTACATTATTATCTTACATGTGGTCAACTTTTTTATAATTCAGAATATGGACACGCTATCATAATATGATGAAAAACATTATTTTAATAGAAATGATGTTATAATTTTTGAGGATGATGTGGAATTCATTAGGCTATGAGCAGAAACATCATCATCTAATTCGTTTCTATATCAACATATTATAGATCTTATGAATAAAATTATTTAGGAATAAGAGAAAACCTAATCCATGGGTGAAGATAGATTTACTAAAATTTATTATGTACATATATTAAATGAATACATTGAGGTATTTCTTGAAAACAATCATGGACATCATCAAGAGTGGGAAGATGAGAATTCTATTAACTTAATCTCTGATGTAAGACCAATATAATAGACTCTTTTTAGAATATACATTGTATAATTAGTAGATCTGGAGAATCAACAAGAGGAGTTGAGTACTAATGGATTTATTTACCCTGTTTCTTTTTCATGGGGTGCCCATGTTCTTTTTCTTAAGAAGAAATATGGATCAATGATGATGTGCATTGACTATAGAGAAATAAATGTTATTATAATAAAGAAAAATTATCATCTACTATACATTAATGATTTTTTTTGATCAAAATCATGTGGATCAATTTTATTCAATAACTGACCATTAATCTAGATATAATAACTTGTGTGTAAATAAGGAAGATATTTCCAAAATAGTATTTTGAACTATGTATAGATATCAGGAGTTTAATGTAATTCCATTTGGACTAACTAATATACACTATGTTTTCATTTATATATTGAATAGAGTGTTAAAGTAAAATCATGATGATTTTTTCAATGTTTTTATTTATTATATCATGGTAAAATATAAAATATATATATACCATGAGAACCACTTGGATAATATTTTAAGAACTATTAGAAGAAACTTTCTATTTAATAAATTTAGCAAGTTTGAATTATGGATTCTAGAAAAATATTTTCCTGTTCATATTATCTCAAATGATGGAATCTATATTGATTATACAATGAAAAAGGAAAATCAAATAATGTACATAACCGATAATCATAACTAATATACATAGTAAAATTATTATAGTAGGATACTATCGACATTTCCTCCAAAATATCAACTAACATGATAACCATTTAATGAAGTTTGCACATAAAGGGGTTACATTCGTTTTTAAGAAATAATTCAAATAATTATTGGAATAAATTCAAGAGAATATTTGTGAAAGCTCATATATTGAATTTACCATATAGAAATGATGGGTTTGTGATTTATAGTGATTCATTAAGGAACGTACATGGTTGAGTTATTAAGAAGAATGATAGCGTTATTGCATATATATCATTGTAATTAAAAATTCATGAAAAAAACAACCCAAAACAAGATCTTTAGTTAGCTTTAGAAATATTTTCCATAATGATATAGAGACACAATATCTACGGTAAAATATGAAAGATATATATTGATCAAAAGAGTTTTAAATATTGTTTCCCATAGAATGAAATCGTTATGAGATAAAGGATATGGCTTAAGCTACTCGTGGATTTTAATTTTACAATAGACATCTAATTAGGGAGGGAAAATAATGTGGTAGATGATTTGAGTAGGATGGACCATGGAGTTATTCACCATATAGGAATTAAAATAGATCCAATGTTTATGGATATGTTAAATATAGATATTGGAATTATCATCAATGATAATAAAACACTTATTTTTCAAATGGATTCCAAACCATATTTATACGAAATGTTAAAATGTTCTCAGTATGATAATGGTGATTTTGAAAAAGAAAATTAAATATATTAGTGTTGGGATATTGATTTACTACGCATATGAAGATGGAATTTTGAAATTTGGGAATATGATTGGAGTTACCACTGTACATATTCTAAAAATGGAATTATTGGATGATGAGTATAGATCAAATTTCACTATACACCCTGGTAGCACTAAAATGCATTGAAATTTGATGGAATATTTTTGGTGGGATAACTTGAAGAGGGAAATTACTAACTATTTGTTACAATTTCTTAATTTCCAACAAATTAAGGCTATGAGACAATGTCCTAATGTAATCATGTAGCCTCCTCTTATACCTATTTACAAATGGGATGACATTATAATTGTCTTTGTTACTAAATTAACAAAGACTCCAATAGGGAATTACTGGTTATAGGTTATTATTGATCGCATTACTAAATCAACACATTTTCATGATGTAATAGAATAATTGACCCTTGAATACCAACAATGACTCTATATTAATGAATTTTTTAGACTTCATAGTGCCCCCTATCAATTGTTTTATATTTTTATCCTTTTTGTACATTAAAATTATAGAATATTCATCAAATTTCCCTAGACAATGTGCTTCATTGGAGCAGAACCTACCTCCCTAAAATAGGTGGACAATTATAATGAACTATTCAAAATTTTTAATTCTTTTTATGATCTTGGTTATATGACTTTTATATTATGTATGATCATTATTTACATATGGTTCAATTTTAATATAACAATATCTTTCATTCATGTATTCAAATGGCATCATATCAAGTGTAATATGGTATGAGATGTCGTACACCAACATGTTGGGAGGATATTGATGAAAGGAATCGTGTAGTCCCATCACACGTGTAGGAAACACTAGAAAAGGTAAAGTCAATTAAAACCTATCTCAATGTAGATCAAAGTAGGCAAAAGAGATATGGTGATAACTAAATAAAGGATTTGAAATTTCATGTGGGAGATATTGTTTTCATGAAGGAATCTCCATTGAAGTGTGTTATAAGATTTGGTATGAAATTTAAATTATGTCCCATGTACATCAGGCAGTTTTAGATTCATGAATGAATTTGATCTGTAGATTTCTGTTTTGGATATAGTGCCATGTATCTCCATGTTCATTGTGTGTTCCATATATCAACGCTAAGGTAATATATGCTAGGACCAATGCATGTACTCTCTAATGATGAAATAGAATTTGAACATAAACTATTTTACTTCGAAGTTCATATCAAGACTCTTGATACTCAGGAACAAATGTTGAGGAATCAGATGAATAGATTACTATATGCTATTTGGATAAATCATAAAATAGAAGAGGTGACATGAGGACCTGAAAAACATATGTTGAATAACCACTCAATTATTTTTATGGTGACATATTATATAAATTTCAAGTATGAAATTATTTTATTAAGGGAACAATGTAACACCCCAATATTCCATGGTACATTTGTTTTTAAATAAATTTTATAGCTTGAGTTGCAAGAAACATTGAATTAGAGCACACCATGATCAATAAAAGTATATACATAAAAAGAAGAAATAAAAAAGTATTAACAAAAATATGAAATTTATTAATTTTATTTTAAATAATATACAACTTTTTTGATTTAATTATTTCAATATATTCTTTGGTGATTTTTTTATTTGAAATATTATTATATTTGTTTAATAGTAAAAAATACTACATTATTTTTAAAAACAGAACTTTTCATTTAAATAATTTGTTTTACTTTAAATTTATTTTAATGTCACAAAAAATAATAAATAAATATTTTAACCCCATGAAGATAATTGAAATAATTTTATATAATATAATCAGATATAAATGTTTGTTGACCTTTTGAACATCTCTTTATCATTCCTTCTAGCCACATCTATGGGATTTGAATTTATCATAATTTAACTACTTTGGTGAAATGAATTTTGAATAATAGAAATAAATGTTAGTAATTAGTATGAAAATGGGGATCTAATAAGATCAATATAATGTTTTTTGAATTTTACATTTAGTAAACTTTTATTTATTTACCACTATTTAGAGTTAATCAACTAATTAATGTTAAAAAAATATTATAATACCATTATAAAATTACCAGAACAGTTGTTCTAATTTCATTGGATAAGTGTGTTTCCACCAAATTTATCAGTAATCCAAAAATGTGATCTTTTTGGGCCACATGGGTATGAATAAGACACATATTGTATTTTTTTTAATGATAAGTTATGAATGTCATACTCTTAATTTTAATAACTAAATCAATTTTAATATATTGTTGTAAATATGTTGAATTAGAATATAAATTGTAATTTTGGATCTAATAAATTAACTTTTAAAATTAAAATTTATTTTTTTTAGAATAAATAATTTGATTAAAGGCATGCATTATAATTATTGAGTAATTATTTAATCAATGGAAATTTCAAATAAATGATATTTAATGTATTAATATAAATAAATTTTTTTAAAATAAATGAAATCCAAAAATTTTATAGAAATAGTATACAATTATTAAAAATATTTAAAGTATTTATTCAATTTTGGAATGTTTTTATTATATTTATGAAAACTCAAATAATGAATAGTATCAAAATGGGCATAAATGATATTTTAGCAGATATAACATTTTAATAAGTGAGAAAAAATTCATAAAAGACTATATTTTGACCAAATAAATATGAAAACGTAAAATAATTCATGAATGATAAAATTGTGGGATTTGTACCTTTTATAGTAACAATATTAACCATATAGTATAAAAAGACAAGCAGTTACAGTAACAGGTAGACTTTTTAACTAAGGGTTAAATCCAAAAGGTAAGGTTAATATTGTGACCCAAACAAGTCTAAATTTCATTTGGTTGATAATATTTAAACCCATACTCATATTAATCTCGAAATAACCCACTTTTTAGATAGTTAAAATTGAAAATCCATTTTTAATAGTTTTATATTTTTAGAGTTTCCCAAAGTACCCATCCCCTCTCATATAAAAATGTACATCTCCTTATCATTATTCCCACCACAAAATCTCTTTGTGTGGGCCAAAACCTACCAAATTGTCCACCAAAATTACCTTGATTCGTCTTTGAGTCTATAAATTGTGCAGAAGTGCATCCTAGGCTATCCTTTTGTGAAAATCAATAAGAGATACTCGGAGAACTGGTAATTGTTTTTCCAATTCAATTTAATTTAATTTCTTCTTCAACATATTATTAAAATGTTATTTCAATACTAAAGTAATAAAAAATATCATGATTATTATAAAATGTTATTATGATTACATGAACACCATATTCTTCATTTTATCCATCTTATGAATAAAAATACCACTATGTGTGCATACATACAACTTACTATCTCCCCACCGTGGTGTAAATTTTTTTTCAATATAAAATTATTTTGATGCATATAGTGATTAGTATAATGTATATAAATAATGAATATGATATTATTATTCATTATAATTAATATACTATCCATTTTGATACCATTTAACCATTAATAGAATGTTATCATCACTCATGTGTACAAATGCTATACCGTTTCCATGACATGATGCCATTATTCCTTGACTACAATCATTTGATAATGATTATGAAAATGTGTATAGTGAATAAATATATTTTTTATGAACATAATACTAATTTTTAAATAAATATGATATATTTGATACATCAGAAACAAGACATAGAGGACAAAATAAACATATAAAAATAAAGCAGTTCACAAACAAAATAATGATAATAATAAAATATTTTTAATAAACATATATAAGATGATCATATATGATATCATAAATAATAAAGGATTTTATTGTAATACCTAATAACATTATCTAACCATTATACATGATGTTCCTGAACCCTTGACCAAAGGTGAGTATGATGTAATGATTTATATCAAAATAACTTTATTATCTAGGATTAAATTTCCCAAAACATATTTTTCATCCAAGTACAAGATTCTTAAAAATATATTTAAAAATATTAAAAACATTCTATTAAAATTGTTTAAAGATATTTTTACCCATGTTTTATTTTAGAAAAAGAATTTGTTTTCATTTTCCTTAGGAGGTACATTGTTTGGTTTTTTCAACAACGTAAGAGAAGATTTTTTTTAAATTTATAGGGTGTGATCAGATTTCTATACAATCATAATGATTTAATGTTGTAATGATTTCTTTATATATTATAATATATTTTTAAATAAAATATATTCCATTTAAATATTATATAATTATAAATAACTTTTTCTATTTAAAATGTGTATTTCTCTAAAGAAATTTCTAATGATTTTATTATGATCATTTTCATCTCTGTCAATATAAATTATTGGATCCTATGTTTAATTGGGGGTTCTTTATTATGATAAAACATATAATAGTATATTCAATTTTTTATCAATAGTTTGATTGTGGATAGACCATATTTTTACCATTCATTTATTATGGATAACTTATTAGGATTTCATATTCTACATTTAATAAGAATGGTTGTGTTGGTTATGATTTATCCTTTTCACACGATGAAAGAATTTGAAAAAGTAATGGTTGTGGCCCACTAAATCCCCTAGATTCATCGGTAGATCTCATGAGACAAACTAGACATTGTTTTTACCCATTTTATATATTGTCATTCAATGAGGCTATGATACTATGGTAATAATCTCATGAATTATGCATTCCCTCATTATGAGATAGGTTAATTATATTACTTATGATTATTCAGCTTGTTGAATATCCATGTGAATGTTTTTATGGTATTGTTTGAATAATTCATTCAACATTATACTCAATTTTATTTTAAAATTATTTTTTTAGTTTTATACCTACCAATAAAGTTTAATAAAATTTATGATATATTCTACTATGTTCTTTATCCATGTTGAACATATGATCTCACTGCTTTATAATGTTTCATTTTTCATGGATGAGAATATGTATATTATGACTGACCTAAAGATATATTATAATGGATAAGAGGGCTTTCAAGGGATGTACTATTTTTTAGGTAATGATATAATGTAAAACATATGTTTGTATGTAGTTTTTACAATACTACTATACAGATCGATCCTTTGGGATTTGATTTCATGTGATCATGCTAATGTACGAAAATTATACAGTAGCTTTAAGATTCCAGGGTTGGGTAATTACAATTCAAAATGAAATTTATTTTATTCTCCAAAAGTCATGCTTTAACGAAAAAAAATCTATGTATCTTATGGTCAACTCTTATCTCTTTATTAATTTTTTGGTTGTTAACATTATCCTAAAACATTCTATTTTTTTGTGAACATTTTTTATTATAAATTACATTTTTCAAAAATATTCATATTATTTTTATCACGGATATTCCATTTTTATATCACATGTATCATTTCATTATATTGGGTTTTGCAATGGATGTTATCTAATATACTTATTGAAGTACTGATAAATACTTATTCAAAATTCAATATAGATATATATAGATAGATAAAAATTTTTATTAACATAATTGATACAGAGATATATGAGGAACTCATTGGGAAAATTGTGATGGGTGGGTAATAGTCACAAATAACACATTGATGTATCAACATGTTTCATGAGACAAACAATTTATCTTTCCTTATATAAATGTGATATTGTTTTGTGCTTGCCCATTTTTTAACAAATCATTCCACAAGGTCGTGTCAATCCAGTTATCCTGATATCTATGATATTAATGAGAAATATTAATCATGTTTTTCATTAATTATTCACATAGTCCTAACCATGTTTTTATTTTTTTAATATCATCCATGGATGCATTTTGTTCTAATTTTTTAATAAAATATCAAGGGTTTTAAATAATTTACCTTGATATATTGTTTATTCCTAATTAATTCATGCTTTTTTATTTTCAACGTAACATTCAATGAGAATTTGTGATCAAACATTAATTTTTTTCCTTTCTTATTATATAAAGGAGGATATTTGGAATAATATAAAGGAAGACGAAATATTTTTATACAATGTGTTTTATATTTATACTATAATATGGGAATCATATGTATATATCTCTTTAGAAAGTCTACTAAACTCAAATGTCCATCATCATGAGATCGATTACATCTTATATTATTGTAATTACATAGTCATCTTGAAGCAAACTAATAATTATATGAAATATCTATTTAGAAATTTTTTTTATTCTATATCATCTATTTTATATTGAACTTAGTCTGGATGAAGCATGTATCATTATCCAAATATTATGTTTCGGTAATCTCATCAAAATGGGATTTGAAGGTTTGAATAGTATTGAATATAATTATAAAAAAATTTATTGTTTTTAGATTTATAAAACGAATTTAGTTGTTATCAAATGGTTATAATTAAATACATGATATCATTCAAAAATAAAAATGATAATTTTTTCCAAAAAAGATGTCATGCATTTATTATATTTATATATTAATAAATTAAATTAATCTCTATAGGTGAATAATATTAAATAAAATTACATATTATTTAATTTATACAATGGTTTATAAAATAAAAAATAATTTTTTAGGAATATTATAGAATAAACATGGTTTAATGTTTGAAAATGAATTATTTTAAAAATAATTGTTAGCTATATATTCAATAATGGAATAATATTAATTCATTCTATATTTAGGTATTCAGTTACATGACATGAATAAAATATTCACAATTATGTTTTCTAAATTCAGTTAATGTGCACCCTTTATTTATGGTAAATATGAAAAGTAACAATGGTTAAATTTAGAACTATAGCAAATCGTAAATCAATTTAATATTGATTAAATATTATTAACAAGGACAATTTTTTTATCATATTTCTTGTTGGACGAATTTAACTAATCCATTAACCCCTTAGTCTCGAAATTGAGTTATCTAATGAAAATTAATCAATAAATATGAGTTATATTTTTTTTAAATAAAAAAAATACAAAATTTGACATGCTTAGTTTCAAATATTTTCTATTAATTCAAATATGGTTATAAAATTTTTATGATTGAATATTGACAAAAAAATCATAATTGTGTTATGTTCATGATAGTAATTAATTTATAATTTTTAGTTTTTATATTTTCATGATAAATTCTTACAAAAATCCAAATTTTTATTTAATAAATTATTAATTAATATAAAATAAATGATTTTTGATATATTAAATAAGACATAATTTTACATATTTAATTTTTTATGAAAATTTTATAAGTTACTGTTACATATTCTAGTTGTGTTAATCTATTATATATTAATTAAAACATTGTATTTAATTTATTTAGGTCAAACTAAATGAATAGTTTAAAATTGACAATAATGATATTTTATGAAAATTTTTATATCAAATTATTTTAAAATATTAAAATTCATAAAATTGGTCAAGGAGGATATTATATGGTTGAAAATTCCATAAAATATACACTAATGGTCAAATAATCACATTATATTTTAAATTCTACACCCGTTAATATTGAAATTTTATTTATCATAGTTAAAAGTAAAATTCGAGGAAAAAACGTTAATCAAATTGTATAGTTTAAAATTATACCTACACATGTAAAACATATACACATTTATGGGATTCCAAAATTATAAAACCTCATCATTGAATCCATTAAAAATTTTATGAATTCTCTTTAGGAATGAATTTATAATAATCTTAATGTGGATTAATTTGATGAATATTTATGTCATTCCATAAATAATAATGATCATTGAAATGATAATTAATATTTTTTATTCTTTAGTTTGATCAATCAAAAATTAATTCAAGGGTCATGTGTATGTACTACATACCTTCTCAATAAATGGATTAATTATTTTTATCAATATTTAAAAATTTGGGATGACTATATATATTTATATAATTTTTATAAATTATACTTATATATTTTTTAATATAATATACATGGGATAGATAAGATAAATTTTCAAAGATCAAAACTCCATCATTGATGTAATTATAATAGACGAATGAGTTTACACTCGGAAATTATTCGTCTCAAAATAATTTATTGATGAAATGGGGTATTTCAGATTTCAGAAAGATATTATATATGATATTATATATATCAAAATGACTCTTTAATTGATGTATAATAAATTTAAATTAATTTTACAAGAGGTTTGAGTTCCTTCCATGAAAGTATAACTCAATGTAAAGGTTTTATGTCACAATATCAGTATTTATTGTGATTGTATATGACTATGCCTCACATGGTGAAATATTATAATATAACTCTCAATATAATCATAAATATAATTATTATCCAGTTATTTCTAAAAATATAATTTTTCTATTCATTTTCTATTACTATTGTGCTAAAAAAGAAAAAAATATATTTCAAAATAATCATCTTTATTTACCACTTTGGTCAAGAATAATATTTATTCCACATCAATTATTTCTAAATAAGTTTTAAAAAATGTTTTTAATTATCAAATTTGATTTATTAAAGTCATTTTTATATAGCACTTAATTTTTAAAAAATATTTTAAAAGTAATAATGTTTTCTTTTTCAATACACAGTACTATGTGATGTCAAAAACAAAAGTACGAAATAAATATATTCAACATATAAGAAATAAATTAATTACCAAACCATCATGATTAATTTTTTCTTAAATCCTTCTTTTATATGTTTATATGGTTATATTTAAGGATATATATTTTTTATATTTTATCATATTTTTAATAAGTGAATTAAAAATGGAATTTTTTTTTCTGATGAATAATTTAATAACTTTTAAAGGTAATTTTATTAATTAATGAATAAAATCCATGATTCCACTATTGATTTACAAGGGATATGAACCAAACATATCATCCTTATTCTATCTCTAGAAGGATTTTGAATATGATAAAATAATGATTATGAAACATGTTTCTTTTTTATGGTTATACTGGGATTAAATTATAAATTATTTATGCAACCTGTTTCTTATCCATGGTTAGTTCTATGATGAATTGTTTCTTATAACCATTTAATTTAATGGTTTCTGATATTATGTGAAATTTTTTATTTTTATCACATATACATATGATTTTAATTATATTATAGCTCTTAACATTATTTCAATTCAATTCATTTATTAATGATTGAAATATAATGAGACTAAATCACTATAAATTATATTGATCCATTTTAGTTAAGGGATTTTTTCCATTACAATAGTATTTTGGAGTGAAAAATGATAGGTATGTTATATTGAAGAGTGAAACAATTTGAAAATTATGTCCTAGTAAATGTGCATATATTACTGAAGAAACGATTATCTATTTTTATTTCTATTATATAATTACATGTATATATCCAATTTTATACCCTTGTGTCACATGTTCTTTGATTCAATTATGATTCTAGTCCTATAATAATCATTATTTGTTGTATGAATCAATATTATGACTTATGGTCTGAACGGTATCGGTTTTATATGATAAGGACATGTTTTGATAGCTTTGTTATCAAGTTATTCTTATATAATCCTTGATTTCTCCCTTATTTACCATTACCAATCATAAGAGGTCCCCATTTTCTTATTTTTATGTTCTCTGGGTAATGTGGAAATGTATTTTGTGTGATATTTTTAACCAGGGTATTTTTTTATGAAAATATATTTTGGAGATGATATAAATCATTAATAAACTAGTTATTCAGGTATCTAATATTCTATTGACACAAGACCTATATGATTATTGAGTGCGTAATTATATTATGTATTGAATAGTAATATATTTGTATTTAATATTTATATAAGAATTTTATGGGTGTCTATAGTTGGTATCAGAGGATATTTTAGAAAAACATTTCAAACTAAAATTACAAATAATTAAAATGAACCCTAGGAATAATTCAATATAATGGATTAAATCCAAATGTTTTGGTATTGTTGGTGAATGAATTAAGTTAATCTTAAGGCTTCATAGAAGAAGTTTTCATAATTTATACATCCTATAAATGATTTTTTTTAATATGTGAATCTAAACATGGCTTAATGTTTCTCATAGAATAGTTTTTGGTTTTAGTTAATGGTAGGAACCTGAAGGAATCATATAAATGGTAAATTTGATGATAAATGAAATTATAACCCACCTAAGAATCCTAATTT
Source organism: Viscum album (assembly GCA_963277665.1). Classification (NCBI taxonomy): domain Eukaryota; kingdom Viridiplantae; phylum Streptophyta; class Magnoliopsida; order Santalales; family Viscaceae; genus Viscum; species Viscum album. The sequence continues at coordinate 1,222,065,886 of OY728127.1, read as the reverse complement.
TTTTGGGTTTAGAATTAATATTTTTTTCTATACTCTCAAATCATTCTGAATCATTTAATCATGATGGGATTCCAAAAAAGAAAAAGAGGGGAAAACATTCAATTGATTCCTTCTTGAATAAATTCCCAGAAACTTTTAGTGTAGCCACTAATTAACTATCTTTTTAGTATTGGATTGGTACCATTGAAAATATATTTTCCATTAATTATTGTTTATATTAATAAGAATTTATTAATAAAATGTATCACATATAAGGATAAGGAAATAAATGGGGGACTCGTATCATAGCCCCAATAAAATAATACAAACTTTAATCTATGTAGTGGGTTGATTTTGATATATTAATTACTAAAAAGTAGTTTTCTAATTATATTCATATGAAAATGGAGAATGAATTTTAATGAAAAAATTAATGATTATGAATCTATGGGTACTTATTATTAATATTTTAAAATACATTCAATTTAATCTTCTGGTATTGTCGTCTAACAAGAAACTAAATTTGATCGATTCTTTAGTGAATTAAAACTAAATCATTGAATTAATTTATCCATATCGGATTGCAATAGATATATAGAAATTGTGTTATTTTATATCATATTGGAAATGGATATAGTATTTATCCATCAATTTCATGGTTTTGATAAAAATGAAATAGGAAATTAAAAAGGAATTTTATAAATTATGGTCATAAAGAAGATTAGATTTAACTTATGCTAGAGGTTTATAAGGAAAAATATGGTATGTTGTCTTCAAGAAACTAGTAAATGATACAAATTTAAAAAATAAGGTCATTATAATATTAAATGAAGATTTTATGGGAATAATTTAACTAATAATGTGAATGATATACTTCTCCATAGAGTACATCGCCCACACTCTAGTATTTTAAATACAAGTATTATGGGTATTATGCTTACTAGTGAAAAAATATAATGGTTAATAAATATGATCAACATCAAATACATATTTATCCAAGAGTTAAAAAAATCATGTGATTACTATTTATGATGACCGGTATGATAATTTAATTGTTAAAGTTAAACTTACTCTCAAATCTATAATGTATAATATTCTATTTTCTTAGGGATTTAGCCACTCTTTTATATTTAAATACATTAATTGGTGTTTCATAGTACCACCTAAAAAAATGAAATTGTGTTCGTAACAAAATCCCAAAATGGTACAATTAATTCAAACCATGTATATGAGATTTCTCCTATTTGTGTTTGGGGTAATGTGATTCAAAAAGAAATCTATTCATTCATAATCTAGTAAAACTTAATGTTAGTGTTTTCTTGTATTGGATTTAATTAAAAACATTCTACATCAATTTCGGATAATTGATCATTTTGATTGATATTCCAAATAAAAATATGGCCAACAATGAGTGTGATGGAAAAAATAACATCTAATTGAAGTTAAGAACATAATATTACTCAAGATTTCTCTTCAAAATAAAATTTATCTCAAATATTTTAGGGATACATCAACATAAAAGTTATTATTATTTTGTGGGTGCATGTGGATTTCTTTTCAAAATATTTTCAGGGTCTTCTATTGAATCATAATGATGTGTTTTCAATAGAACTCATGTAATGACCCTGAAATTTCAAATAATTTTTTTTAAATACTTCATAATTTTACAAGTACACAGTTTCTGATGGCACCTGATTTCGAGGAACGGTGTGCCCGGAATTAATTTCCGAATATTAGCTCGGGTACTTTCAGTGAACGAACGAGTGGGTTTTTCTATCTTTAAAAACGGTGCTCGGAAAAAAAATCTGAGGGCACTGATGAACTCACAATGTCGGTAATTGCTTAATGGAACACTTACCGTAGTTGCGTTCGCAAAAGAGGACAAGATAATTTTTGGGGGTTTTGTTTAAGAAATAATAAAAATTTCCGGAACAAATTTTATTACTAAAGGATGTCAGTCCCTCCCATGGGTTTTTAAGGGTGGGGTCTGCCTCAACATAATTACCCAAGTGAGGAGGTTTGAGAGGTGGGTCCCACACAAGCCCCCACATTTAATTTCCTCTGACCTCATTTATCCCCCCACTGTATCCTTGACGTTTCCTCCATTAATAACCCTTGATTAATTTTTGGGGTAACTCCTCATTAGAATTTATTAGGAACCATCCTTTTCCTTTTTTTTAATTTAAACTGCCAACACATTTAATTATGGGAAACCTTCTCCTTCTCTTCTTTTGTCAACACATTTTAATTAGAGTGAAAAATTAATTATGTGAGATTTTCTTTGAGTGTGAAATTAAATAATATGAGGAACCTTTTATTTAATTTTGGGAGAGCATCGTTGGCGAAGAAAAGAACATGGGAGAGCTTTTGAGCTTTGGACGATGAACACTGGCCTCCAACGAAGAACGCAGGTTCCTCGGAGATCGATGACGCGCCACCAATCCTCTTCCCCGTGACAAGAGAGGAGACGCCGCATCTTCCACGGTGTTTTCCGTCGATGCTTACAAACCCCAATTTCCGCAACGCTATATACCGCGATGTCGACGAACGCCTTCTTTGTTGAGGTAGGGGTTTTGGTCATAATTTCATCATGTGTTATTTCTGTACACTCGGCATGGCGTGTTTATTGATGGTCTTTTCTTAAAACCACTAACGCGGTGGGTGGGGGATAACGAACAAGCCCAAACCCACCGCTGTTTTGTTCCTGATGCATGGAATAATTAGCAACGAAAAAACGGGACCGATTGGGAGATTAGAGGTCGTCGTAGTGAAGTACGGGTTCCGAGATGACCACAGGTGCAGCCGAGAGAAAGAACAGACCACCGAAATGACACCGGCAGCCCGCGGAAACATCTGGATGCGCGGGGTGTGGGTGGCTCCCTGTCGTGCCATCGGTAGGAGACGCTGTGGCTGAAGTAGCGGCGGCCGGCGGTCGGATCCCATGGTCGCGCGGGATCCGGAGGAGACGCGGCGCCAGCCGCGTCCGCGGAGCACAAAGGGATGGGGGACCACATCCTCCCCTGGTCAGCCTGCTAGCCGAGCCAGTGCCCCCCTCAGCAAGACTGGGGAGAGTCGCGTGGACCGGGCCGGACCAGATCCCCGGTCGGGTTGACCTGGTTCGGGCCGCCCAGGGGGAGTCGGGCCGGGTCGGACCAGGCCCATACCCCCCACTTCGTACCGCTTTCGGTCGCTTGCACATAACATGAGCTAGAGATCTCCAATTGACGCACCATCAGTTGAATAGGAATCCGTGGATTGATATGGTCATTTCGGTATATTACACTTGTGGTTTCGGAAATGTTTGGGTATGGCCGGGTTGGTTCGGACTCGAAACCAACCGGGCCCTTGGAACAGAAATGCATATATCTCAAGTACCAGACATTCGATTGACGTGTCGTCAATTGCGTTGGGATCCTTTTGCTGAGATGGTCATTTTGGCTTACTCCGCTTGATATTTGGACACATCTGGAGTATGGTCGGGTTGGTTTTAGCTTAAAAACTAACCGGGCCCCTACGATGAAAAAGCCAATAACTCTTAGATCGGGCGTCCGTTTGACGCGCCATCTGTCGCGTTGAGTTCGTATTGATGAGACCGAACTTTGTGATACATCAACTCTAGACTTCGTGACAGCTGATGTATCGAACCCTTGGATCGTGGAGCGGGCCCTCCCGGAATCGAGCGTGCTGTGTGCGGGAACCCTAGAGCTGGCTGCGACTACGACGATGATGGTAACTGTACTTGGATCCTCCATGGGTTCGGTAGTGATGATGACTGTACTTGGATCCTCCGTGTGTTCTGAAGCGATGATGAATGTACTTGGATCCTCCGTGGGTTCGTCAGCGATGAAGACTCTATTAGAATCCTTCGTGGGTTCAACGTTGATGACTACTGTTCTTGTATCCTGTGTGGGTCCAGTAGTACTGATCTCTGTACTTCTATCCTATGTGTGTCCAGCAGAGTAGTTGGTCTTGTATCCTGTGTTGGTCCAACAGCTTGGATGGTCTTGTATCTTGTGTGGGTCCGACAGCCTAGATGATTCAGGGGCTACATCTGATCATCTCTATCTCCATACGAAAGAAGTATACCTGTGTGAGATGAGTCTTGACTTTCAATCATTATCATCGATATGATTTACTTACTTTCTTGTGTGGAATGGGTTGTGATTTTCTGTGTGGATTATTTCATGTGTGGATGATTTCCGATGTGGACTGAGTTGTGCTTTCTTGTGTGGACTAGTTTGAGATTTTCTGTGTGGACTGGGTTGTGCTATCCTGTGTGGACTGGGTTGTGATTTCATGTGTGGATTATTTCCTATGTGGATGATTTCTTGTGTGGACTAAGTTGTTCTTTCCTGTGTGGACTGGGTTGAGATTTCCTGTGTGGACTGGGTTATGCTTTCCTGTGTGGACTGGGTTGTGATTTCCTCTGTGGATGATTTCTTGTGTTGATGATTTCCTGTGTGGAATGAGTTGTGATTTTTTTGTGGATTGGGTTGTGATTTCCTGTGTGGATTATGTCCTGTGTAGATCATTTCCTGTGTGGACTGGGTTGTTATTTCTTGTGTGGACTAAGTTGTGCTTTCCTGTGTGGACTGGGTTGAGATTTCCTGTGTGAACTATGTTTTTCATTCATGTGTGGACTGGGTTGTGATTTCTTGTGTGGATGATTTCTTGTGTGGATGATTTCATGTGTGGACTGAGATGTGCTTTCATATGTGGACTGGGATGAGATTTCCTGTGTGGATTGGGTTATGCTTTCCTGTGTGGATTGATTTGTACTTTCCTGTGTGGATTGTGTTATGCTATCCTCTGTGGATTGGGTTATTACTTGAGCTCGTGAGTTGGAGCATAACTGGAATTGATGACTTTGGTATATGTATGGGCATATACCTTAGTAGAGTTGGTTGTTACTTCGTGTTTGTAACATTCCTTTATAGTTTATCCTTTAAGGATTCTGGGAGATCTTCGGGGGTCTTGAGGTCCCTAATGAGTATCTTATACTCACCCTTGCACGGGTTATGCCCACACTACATTGTGTTGGTTGCAAACGACAGACAATGCTGATCGTGGTAGATGCTTGGGTAGCGGAATTGTATCCGTAGGTAGAATATAGGGGGGACGTACACAGTGTGGACGGACGGATTCGAGGAGCTGAGGAGACCATCTGTACCCACCCTTCGGGTGGGGTTTTCAGAGGACGTTTTTAGTGGAGGTTGCTTTACTTTTCAGCTGTTTTACATTACTTTTCTCAGTTGTACTACACTTTCAGTTGGGTTTGTATACTAGCTCATTTACATTCCAGCACTTACGATTGTACAGAGTTTACTTGTGTTTACGTCAGATTTCGCACTATGTTGTGTTTTTTCTGATTTTAAAAGCAATGCCTTACCTTTTTAATGGGATTTATGCCTTTGGTTCTAGTCGCCATCCCCTGGCCTTTGGAAGGCGGGTTAGGGGTAGTCACGGCACAGGCCCTGAGGATGGGTCGTGACAAATTGGTATCAGAGGGGTCTGTTCTACTGCAGAACTCAGGACACTGATAATCTCTTCTCTATGAAGAAATAGTGTTAAGAGTATTGAGAGTGGATTTCAGTACAGGGAGTCCAGTGTTGGTGCGGTGGCCAACGTATTCATACATCAGGGCCTTGACCTCTGAATTTTGACTCAGTGCCCGAAAACACTGGTTGCGTGTGTGTTTCAAGAGTTTCCTTTCTGTTCTCTTTGATTCAGCTCACTAGGTATACTATTTTATTTTTGTGCACCTGTTCCTTATTAGGATGCCACTATGAAGACAGCCAGCTAGGGTTCCCGAGAGAGAGAGAGAGAGTACACGATGTCAGACCACCGAGCAAAGAGACTATGGTGCATGGCTCTCTTACTATGTTGGAACCTTTGGGAGGAGTACCAGCAGCAGCAGCACCCGTTAGGAAGCATTTTCCACCAGTCATACAAGTTGACAATGCACATTGACAGAGTGTGTTGCAGAAGTTCCAATAGTAGAGGCCTTTGAGGTAATGAGGCGAGACAGATTCCCAGGCAGCAGTGGACTGGATGGAGGCAATTGCTAGAGTTTTCCGCCTAGTTGAGACACCAGTAGAGTGGATAGTGAACTTAGCTTCTAGTTTTTCCCAGTGAGTGACCATGTGGTTAGTCAGCATAGTAATGAGGCTTCGGTACGTGGACCAATGCCTGAGATAGTACCTTTGGGTAGTAAGACAGCTATATCACTACCTATTGGTCAGCAGTTACAACTGGCGGTACCAGTAGATGACACAAGTAGGCTTAGTTCCTTACATATATATCAGCACCAGATATCCCTCATGTTCAGAGGCGAGCATGAATCATTGGCTGCTGAGAACTGGCCTGGGGAGGTGGTTGAGTGTTTTCTAGAGCTTGTACAGATTCGACAGGATGTCATGTCAGTAGCTGAGTATTCATCGAGGTGTACGAAACCATTCCTGGTACATGACGAATACGATGTGATCTGTACTTCAAGGCTCGGACTTCTGAGCGAGGTGTGTCTAAAGGACATCTGAGCCATCACTTTTCCTCTATGCATTCCTACTTATGATAGGTTTCTAGAGAGAACCAATGTGGTTGAGAATTCTTTGCCTATGTGGATACTGCTAGTGAAGATTAGCAGTGGGGAAGAAGGAAATTGGTGCCAGTCTCGGAGACTTGGTCATATAAAATGTTTCAAGAAGAGGAAGTGTTAATGACAGATGAATCTGTAGAGAAGTAGACATGGAAGCATAGCTGGGAGAAAAGCATGTGGTTGTGTCCATTTCGACATGTTACAACCACCCGCATTTGTAGTCCCCGCCAGGCTCAGGGAGTAGGAGGGAAGTGGAAAAGAGTAGCTGCATGAAGTTATGGAGTGTGACCCATGGGCTCTAAGAATGATTCTAGGTATGGTCTGTGTCTACTACGAGCTGTAATATCAATAGAAATAGATACCAATCATTCCCTTCCTTCCATGAATTGTGTCCCAGACCTAGAGTTTCTGGTTAAGCCATTGACTTGATCCTCGCGTCTAGAGATACCTTTGGAAGGAGACACGAAAAACATACTTATGCCGATGGTGTGATGTGACCATTGAGGCGAGAGTTTCGGTTGGAACCTCTTGGTGGCAGAATCAAGGCCTTACAACGTTAGTTTGAGTATGGACTGGGAAACTACAGTTCATACACAAATTGACAGTATTAGGAAAAAAGGTTGTGGTTTATCTAAAAAGTTGGGATAGAGTTTTCCTTGGTCGGCGAAAAGGAAAACCCAGGCGGCACATGATGGATTCAGGCTTAATTTGGTGCAGTCGATCACTAATGAGAGGGACAGACTTAGATTTGAGCCAGACTTCTCCAGAGTTATTGCACCACTTCCAACATTGACAAATAAGGGGAAAACCCTTCGTGTGGTCAGGGATATGCCAGCAGAGATTTTCGAGAGTTGAGGCAAAGAATGACCAGTGCGCCCATTTTGAAGCTACCGAAGAAGGTGAAAATCATCTAGGAGTAGATGAAGACTGCACAGAGGAGGCATAAATCCAATGATGATAGGACACGGAGACCACTGGAATTCGTGGATGGTGACCAAATTTCCTTACCAGTATCACCTCGACGTGGTCAACAGAGATGTGGCTGAGGGGGAATGTTATCTCCGAGGTTCATCGGACCCTTTTCGGTCCTCAAAAGGGTAGGCGAGGTGGATTACCGTCTGAAATTTCCAACTCAGTTGCACCAGGTGCATGACGTCATCCACGTATCTCAGTTGAGGAGATACGTGCATGACCCGACACATATCATTGATCACGGGTAGCTGGACATCGATGATGGGGCGTCATTTGCAGAGGTTCTGGTGGAGATCAAGGATCGACAGGAGCGGGTCCTATGTCGATGGTCGATTCCTCTGGTGCACATTCGTTGACAGCACGGGAACCTCCAGGAGAGAACATGGGAGTGGGAGACTTATATGCGGCTGTAGTACCCTCATTTTCTCCCCTAGTTTATGCTATAGATTTACGGGTATGTAAAGACCTGAGGTGGGAGTGATTTAAAGTCCTGGAAATTTCAAGGAATTTTTTTAAAATACATTGGAATTTTACGAGTACACAGTTTTTGACGGCACCTGATTCTCAGGCCCGGTGTGCCCGGAATCCATTTCCAAAGATTAGCTCAGGTACGTTCTGTGAACGAACGAGCGGGTTCTTCTATCTTTAAATCTGGTGCTCTGAATTAAAATTCGAGGGTACTAATGAACTTGCAGCACTGATAATTTCATAAGGGAACACTTGTCGTAGTTGCATTCACAAAATAGGAGAAGATATTTTTGGGGGGTTTTGTTTAAGAAATAATAAAAATTTTCGGAAATATTTTTATTAATAAAGGAGGTTACTCCCTCCCATGGGAAATTAAGGGTGGGGCCTGCATCCACTTAATTACTCATGTGAGGAGGTTAGAGAGGTGGGGCCCACACGAGAACCACCATTTAATTTCCTCTGACCTCATTTATACCCATAATGTTCCCTTGACGTTTTTTCCATTAATATCTCTTGATTAATTTTTGGGGTTACTCCTTGTTTGAATTAATGAGGAACCTTCCTTTTCCCTTTTTTTAATTTAAACTGCCAATGTGTTTAATTTTGGGTAACCTTCTCTTTCAAATCTTTTGTCAACACATTTCAATTAGAGTGGTGAATTAATTACGGGAGTTTTTCATTCCGTGTGAAATTAAATAATAGGAGAACCTATTATTTAATTTTAGGAGAGCATCGTTGGCAAAGAAAAGAACATGGGAGAGCTTTTGAGCTTTGGACAAAGAATAACGGCCTCTGATGAAGAATGACAAAGAAAGCCAGCTCCTCGGAGATCAACGACGCGCCACCAATCCTCTTCTCCATGACAAGAGAGGACTCGCCGCTTCCTCCTCAGCATTTTCTATCGACACCTACAAACCCCTTTTTCTGCAATGTCTTCTACCGCGACGCTGACGAACGCCTTCTTTATTGAGGTAAGGGTTTCGCGTATAATCTCTTCATGTGTTATTTCTGTACCATCGGCATGGCGTGTTTATTGATGGTGTTTTCTTAAAAGCACTAATGCAGTGGGTGCAGGAAAATGAACAAGATCGAACCCACCGCTGTTTGTTCCCGATGCGTGGAATAATTAACGACCATGAAATGAGACCGATTTGGTGATTGGAGGTTGTCGCAGTGAAGTATGGGTTTCGAGACAACTGTAGGTGTAGACGGGAGCAAGAACGGACCACCGGAATGACTCTGGTGGCCCGCGGATCCCTAAGGCAGTGCGGGTCGCCAGCGGCGCCCCGGCGCACCGCCGGCAGGAGCGGCGAAGGCAGGCGGTCGGATCCCGCGGCCACGGGGGATCGGGAGGAGACGCGGCGCACGCCGCGTCCGCGGAGCACAAATTGAGGGGGGACCGGATCCCCCCTGCTCGACCCGCTGGCCGAGCCAGTGCACCCCCCTGCCGGGCAGGGGCAGGACGCGCGGACTGGTCCGGGCCACGCCCAGCCGGGCCGGGCTGGGCCGTGCCCCCCCGGGCCAGACCTGAACCTGGGTCCTGTAGACCCGGGGGGAGTTGGGCTGGGTCGCACCGGGCCCAGACCCCCCACTTCGGACCGCTTTCGTTCTTTTGCCCATAACGTGAGCTGCAGACCTTCGGTCAACACACCGTCAGTTGCATAGGAATCCTTGGATCGAGACAGTCATTTCGGTTTATTACACTTGAGGTTTCGGCAATGTTTGGGTATGGCCGGGTTGGTTCGGACTCGAAACCAACTGTGCCCTTGGAGCGAAAACACTTATATATCAAGGATCAGACATCCGATTGACGTGTCGTCAATTGCGTTGGGATACTTTTGATGAGGCGGTCATTTTTTCTTACTCCGATTAAGGTTTGGACACAACTGGAGTATGGTCAGGTCGGTTTAACTTAAAAACCAACCGGGCCCCTCGGACGAAAAGCCAATAACTCTCAGACTGGGCGTCCGTTTGACACACCGTTTTTTGCATTGAGTTCCTATTGACGAGACAGAACTTTGTGATACATCAACTTTGGAATTCGTGATAGTTGATGTATAGACCCACTTGGCTCGTTGAGTGGACCCTTCCGAAATCGAGCGTGCTGTGTGCGGGAACCTTAGAGCTGGTTGTGACTGTGATGATGATTGAGACTATACTTAGATCCTCTGTGGGTTCGGCAGCAATGAAAAATATACTTGGATCCTCCTTGGGTTTGGAAACAATGAAGACTGTACTAGGATCCTCCATGGGTTTGGGAGTGATGACGACTATACTTGGATCCTCTATGGGTTCTGCAGCGATGACGACTGTACTGGAATTATTCGTGGGTTCGATGACGATGACTACTGTCCTTGTATCATGTGTGGGTCTGGAAGTACTGACCTTTGTACTTGTATCCTATGTGGGTCCGGAAGAGTAGCTGGTCTTGTATCCTGTGTGGGTCTGAGAGCTTTTCTAGTCTTGTATCCTATGTGGGTCTGACATCCTAGATGAATCAGTGGCTACATCTGATCATCTCTATTACCATACGAAAGAAGTATACCTGTGTGAGCTGAGTCTTGGCTTTCAATCATTATCATCGATATGATTGAGTTACATTCCTGTGTGGACTGGGTTTTGATTTCCTGTGTAGTTGATTTTGTGTGTGGATGATTTCCTGTGTGGACTGATTTGTGCATTCCTGTGTGGACTGGGTTGAGATTTCCTGTGTGGACTGAGTTGTTCTTTCCTGTGTGGACTCGGTTGTGATTTCCTGTGTGGATGATTTCATGTGTGGATGATTTCCTACGTGAACTGAGTTGTGCTTTCCTATGTGGACTGAGTTGTGCTTTCCTATGTGGACTGAGTTGTGCTTTCCTGTGTGGAATGGGTTGAGATTTACTATGTGGGCTGGGTTGTGCTTTCATGTGTGGACTTGGTTGTAATTTCATGTGTTGATGATTTCTTGTGTGGATGATTTCCTTTGTGGACTGGATTGTGATTTCCTGTGTGGATGATTTCATCTGTGGATGATTTCCTGTGTGGACTGAGTTGTACTTTCTTTTGTGGACTGAGTTGTGCTTTCCTATGTGGACTGGGTTGATATTTCCTGTGTGGACTAGGTTTTTCTTTCCTGTGTGGACTAGGTTGTGATTTCCTGTGTGGATGATTTCTTGTGTGGATGATTTCCTGTGTGGACTGAGTTGTGCTTTCCTATGTAGACTAGGTTGCGATTTCTTGTGTGGATTGGGTTACGCTTTCCTCTATGGATTGAGTTGTACTTTTCTATGTGGATTGAGTTAAGATATCCTGTGTGGAATGGGTTGTTACTTTAGCTCTTGAGTTGGAAAAAAACTGAAATTGATGACTTAGGTATATGTATGGGCATATACTTAAGTAGAGATGGTTGTTACTTCTTGTTTGTAACATTCCATTGTGGTTTATTCTTTGTAGATTCTGGGAGACCTTCAGGGGTCTCAGGGTCCCTACTGAGTATCGTATACTCACCCTTGCACGAGCTATGCCCGCACTACATTGTGTGGGTTGCAGATGACAGACAGTGTTGATCGTGGTAGATTCTTGAGTAGCGGGATGGTATCCGGAGGTGGACTATTAGGTGGGACGTACACAGTGTGGATGGATGGATTCGAGGAGCTGAAGAGACCATATGTACCCACGCTTCATGTGGGGTTTCCGAAAGACGTTTTTAGTGGAGGATACTTTACTTTTCAGCTGTTGTACATTACTTTTCTTAGTTGTACTGCACTTTAAGTTGGGTTTGTATACTGGCTCATTTACTTTCTAGCACATACTATTGTACTCAGTTTATATTGTGTTTACTTCATCTTGCGTACTCTGTTGTGTTTGTTTTATGATATAAAGGCAATGCCTTACCTTTTTAATGGGATTTATGCCTTTGGTGCTAGTCACCAGCCCCTGGCCTTTAGAAGGCGGGATTGGGGTAGTCACAGCACGGGCCCCGAGGACAGGTCGTGACAACTCATACTAGATGCTAAACATATTTCCTAGGAAGAATATAGAAAAAAAACCCAAGTGAGTTTCCTGAATTGAAGATAAATCTCAAGGATAATTTTGAAAATGTATTTAATCAACCAATCATGTCACCTTGCATTAAACCATTTATATTTTTAAGAAAAATTCTAGATCAATATGAATTTTCATTGATTGTTAAGAACATAACAATATTACTATTAAGAACAATTATCATCTACCATATATAGATTATTTGTTTCATCAACTATAACAAGATCAATAATTATCCAAGATTGATCTTCATTTATTAAGTCATAAATTGAGGGAAATGATGGTGGATATTCCCCAGACATCATTCTATATTAGGTGTTGACCTGATGAATTTTATTAATTCTATTTGGTCTTACTAATTCCCTTAATATGTTTATTTATTTAATGAATAGATTCCATAGATATTAACATTAGTAATTAGAAGTAGTAACTATATATTATATTATTATTCATTCAAATAGAATAGATGTGTGTCGATCTTTTGAGAAGTGTTTTTGAAGAAACTAAAGAAGGTGAATATTTAAGAAAAATTTACCAAGTATCATATAATCTCATGTGTGTGTGTATCAGAAGACCCTTACCAAATATGAGTATTCACACAATGGATCAAACAAATTTTTATTACTAAGATATACTATTTTTATCATTTGGATAGATTTTATAAACACTATATGGATAATGTTTTGTGGATATCTTATACAGTCACCATATTAACTCATATGGGATCCAAGTTCCTTTAAATTGATGAATGTGTAGAATATTTTATATAAATTAATATATGGCTACTCATCACACCATTTCATACAAAACAATATAGTGGATGAGGGTTTTAATTCTATAGTGATGAATCAAATAATGTATTTATATACGTCCTTATAAAGAATTATATACTTATAGCTTATATCACCTATAAAATTTACAGTCAATGAATAAAATTACACCACTTATAATTTGGAGAAAAAATCATTAATGATATATAAACATTATATATATGGTGAAAAGTGTGACATGTATACTAAATACTAAATATTAATCTATATTTTCTCTTATAAAATGATAATCATTAACTAAAGAATATAGTTGGATATAATTAATGATTACAACTATGCAATACATTACCATTTTGGAAATAAATTTTTTTGGAAGATGCTCTGAGTTGAACATATCATGAAATCTTATCTATGTTATAGATCCCAAAAGATCCAATATTTATATACTTTAAATTATATATCTTGAAATCGATATAGAATGTGACAAATAATATATATCTCAAATGAGGGTTCGACCATGTATGCATGTGATGATTAATGAGGTACATAAAAAAGATATAGATATTCAAAGAAGGTGAGCTATTTTAATAATTTCAAACATGAATGTGATTGAATAATAAGGATCATGAACAATGTATGTATCCATTTTATAATATATTTTAAGAAGAAGATAATATAATAAGGTCACATTTCTTCATTCTCTATTTATCATAGAAGAATGAATATGTGTAGAGAATTGAATGATTATTTTGGTGGCATGGAATGGTGAGAGATTTTGTAGAGTTTGTATCATTGTGCCTAGTTTATCAGCATGTTATAATAGAGATATATAATTATAAGGGGATGTTATAACAATTACTCATACACAAATGAAACTAGAAAAACAACTCCAGGTATATTTTCATCAGACTCCCTAAAAAATATAATGGGATTTATGAAATTTTGGTAATATTCTATAGACATACAATGTTAGAATACATCATTCCCATTGGATATGATTTATATATGTATCAACCTAATCATTTATATATTAAGGCATTGGTGATATTTCATGGTGTAAAAATAAAATTTTTATCCAATCAGGATCTCATATTTTAAAAAATTCATTGGAGTAATTGTCTATAAGATCATGATACATTTTTATGTTTCATCACATTGTATCATTCTTAGAAATATGGTAGGTATGAAATTGAAATTAATACACTATATTAAATGTTGATAAATTTCACTATATATTTAAAAGGAGGTTGTAAATAAAAGAATCATTTAACTATTTTTTTATACAAAAATACCATTCACTCCATCAATTATATAGATCATTGGCCACCCATCTTTGATAGGATGTACATAAATCTAACATTCTGGAATGAAGTTGGATAAATAAATCTATTGTGTCCTGATATAGCAGATTAAAATGAAGATAATGTTTGAACATTTGGAAAACATATTAGAAAAGCTCATAGAGTCAATAAAGATATACAGAAAATCATCAGAAATATCTATAGTTTGAATTTTTTGATAAGATATTTCTAAAAATACCTCTATTGAAGAGGGTGATGATAAATGAATGTAGTTTAATTTATGAACTAGGTGATTGTATCCTTTTGAAATTATTGATCATATCTGGATGGTATCTTATCTATTAGAGATTTAACAAAATCGACCTCGATTTCAAATGTGTTCCATATATCTCTCATGAGGATGTTCATACATATTCCTCTATAGGTATTGATTTTTAGGTCATATCATTAGAGAAATATATACATTATATATAGAATATTTTTGTGATTATGGATCATAGGCATATTGTTCAATAACACAAGACCACCTCCATTGTAATTTTTTTGCCGAAACCACCAATTAAAGCAAGCTAATTGATAACAAGAGGATGTGATGAGTTAGATGAATCATTATATGTTAATATTATATTGATAAATTTTATGTATAAATTCATTTAATTTTTGGTATAATGTAACTCTTTGATATTTTTTATTCATGTAGTACTATTTAATTAATTTTATTCAATCATCAACTTCGGTTATATGTATCATTTTTATCATGAACCAACCTGTGTTAGCCCGGAACTGGTCACCTAATCCAATCCATGGCATGGTATGATGGGAAATCCCAATCCCCATAGGCTGGTAAATAGTTTTATGCATCATTAGAGATCACATAATTATTGATATCACCCAATCAATAAATAATACCAAAGAAGTAGAAAAATGAACAAGCATTCCAATATATAAATAAAATGAACAGAATATCTTATACAAGAACAAATAATTCTAACAGAGATAAAAATAAACCAAAAGATAATGACAGACACACTAGATCCATGTGACCTCATGTGTCACTATCCAACACAATGATTAACGACCACTCAAGGTGAATGACCTCATGCTAAAACATGCACGAGGCCTCAAAACAGAATTTAATTATAGGTGTGAGTTTTAAAAACCATCAAGCCTACTCGATAATGTATTCCAAATGGAATTATTTTAAAATAAAAGAAACATCAATTTTTATGTTTGAAATACAATATCTAAAAGTATTCTTTTCTACAAGTCTTATGTAAAATTATGTACCACCCATTTCCCTTATCCATTTCTAAATCCAATATCATTACATTAGTAATACATTCTCATTTTCAAGGGGAATGTGCTGTTAATATTTTCAACATACACAAAGATAATAAACCACTTTTATTTGAAAATCATTTGATAAACCTTTTTTATATCTACACATCATTTTATTAGGAAAATATTTCCCAAGAGGACACTATAATAATCAGATAATAAGGGAATTGGAAATATTCTTACAATTATCCCAATCATCAATTCTTGGAACTAAGAGGTAATAGGAAAAGGTGATCCATGAGAACTCCAGAATATACCATACACGAGACCCCATCCTCAGTTTCATGTCACACATGATTAAATCAAAATACTCAATAAGCATGTCCATCCTTTCTTAAGATAGTCTAATCGAAATTTCAATAGCAATAAACACCTTTTATAAACCCACTAATGGCCACTGGTCAGTACGTGTCCAGAGTGTAAATCAATAATTCATAGAAAATTCCATCATTTTTCTTGGTTCCAATGTATCATGTATATAATGGGGGTGAGAAAAATGATTTCAGCCGATGAAACAATCAATATATTTATAATAAAAACTCATAATGGGCCTCAACCTAAGTCACCCCAAGGATTAATGACTCGCCTTGAATAATAAATATATCACAGAGGGTTCCACCTGAGGATCCCTGATAATGTATCCTAAGGATTCCACAGTGAGTATATCCCATCCATTAATGGTGTAAAAGTTATGAGAAACATCAAATTAAGGTTTTTTATAATAAAAACATTTCACTATATTCATATAGTTTCCAAACGCCACTTCAAACATTCCACAAAACATGACATTATCAATAAATGAAATCCAACTATCGAGAAGAGTTATCAGAAACACCATTACCATATAAAATCATTTATAATACAGCTTCAAAAAAATTCCATCACACTTTCAATCCAAAACCATTTCCAATGGAAATTCCAACTAGGCCACAATTCACCACATTACAAACTGATTTCAAAAATAAAAATTCACACTTAATTTAACATAAAACCACTAAAAACACTATCATGAAACCCAAATCCATCATTCCACATGCTATAAATTTATTATCAATGTAAAAATATGCATTACATACCACAATTTACTCATAAATATCAACTAATCATTTCATCAAACTATTAGTGTGTGCTACATAAAAAAACAAGCCTAATTATTGAAAACAAGTTATAAAACTACAATTTCGAAACAAAATATTTAATCAAAGGATCATATATTAATATTTATATAACAAATAAAATATGAAAAGAAAAAAACTAATTATTATTAAATTAAAAACGCAAGTTGATATGAAAATGCTCCTTAGATCAATGGACCAATGACAATGCACCACCGAGAACACTCCATGAGGGTTCCAAAACGCTAAATATACAAATAGAATCCACTAATGATAAAAAAAACATTAATCAATTGTAAAATCATACTCAAGTTCAACATGAACATTGTAAAAGTGAATCCCATGATATAAAAAGGGAAGTAGTAAGAGAGAGATAAAGTGATGAGGTTAGCTTAATAGATCTAGCCAAAATCCTGATGAAATCCCTTAGATCCACACCCATGGAAGGAGGAAAAGTCTTGAGAAGAAAGGGGAGGGCTATATTGGGTCACACAAACTAGGAGAGGGTGGAAAGGATTATATTTTGGTTAAAATACTGAGAGTAAAAACATGAAAATCCAAAAAATAAAAAACTGGGAAAATCCAACTATTATGCCACAGAGTTTAATAAAATGTGTAGAAAAAATTTCCCATGGGTGAAATAATCGAATGATTTTACTAGGAATCCACTACATTATTTCCCAAAACATGTGATAGTTATAAGGTAGTTTTTTAACCTACCACATCATTTCCTAGACAGGCCTCATTGTGATCACTAACTATGAGGTAACCGTGCACCAGGTTCTATCAAGGCCAAACATCATAGTTTTTTCAAAAAACACAAAACAATCTAAGGATCATCCCAAGGGAAAAGCATTAGGCAATTAATCCAATAGAAACTAAACAAAAAATAACTTTAGGAACCCAAGAAAAAGATAAAAAATTCCCACAAACTGTAGGATAATCAATAACTAGAAAATTCACGTGTTACAATTCTCCCCACCCATAACTCTTCCCACCCCCGAAAATCAATGACACTTCCATCGATTGGTCAATTCATAAGGATTTCATTTTAACAGGATCCAAATTCGTTAAATCAAGAAAATTTCACTTACCACCAATGAAAATAGAGCCCATAATCTAAAACTAAATGGCATTATAATACCACCTCTCGAGAGCAATGGAATAGATAATCACATCCAAAATAGATCACGAGTAGAGGAGAGATCTAAACAGACTCACCACCATTGGAAAATAGATAACACCTGATAATTATTGGAAGGAAGCTAAATGAAACCTGGATTGGGTCTCCCCATCATTAATAACCACTTATGTATGACTAAACGAGAAATCAACTTGAACCAGAACATGGCCTTCCCCTCGCAGACTAACTAAAATTGCCTCAAAATTTACAATCACCATAGAACAAGAATAATGTGACACAAGAATTAAAACTCCCCACTCCCAAAATAAGGGGATCTGAATAGAGACAATACATTTTTCATGGACCAAAAACCCCCACCACATGGGGTCAGGAGGTAAGGGACCAAATTTTTAGACCACTGAAACCATAGCTAAAAACTACCCTCCACTATACCAATAAAAACAAATAGCACATGCAATTCACATGGGCCATCCATGTAAAGACCCGGAAATTTCAAGGGAAATTTTTTTCTTAATTTTTTTTGGAATTTTATGAGTTCGCAGTCTCTGACGGCGCTTGATTCCGAGGCCCGGTGTTCCCGGAATCAATTTTAGAAGTTTTTTTGGGTACGCTCAGTAAACGTATGAGCGGGATTTTTCATATCTTTTGAACCGGTGCTCGGAATCGAAATCTAAGGGCACCGTTGAAAACGCAACGCCGGTAATTGATTAAGGAAACCTTTACCGTGGGTGTGTTTTCTCGGGAGATTATGTTTAAAAAATTAGTGGATTTAATGAGAAGTGAATAAAATTATGGAACAATTTTATTCTTTTATATATAAGGTAGTTAAATCATAAGTGAGGGGGTTGGGGTGGGACCCATTACTTCCAAACTTCCCATTTGAGGATAAATGTGCGGTGGGTCCCACATGAGAACCCAACCCTTCACATTCCCATACTCCCTTGTAACTCTCTAAATTAACTCTCCATCGCCCTCCCTCCTAAATACATGCCAACACTCACATTGAATTTAGGAAATGAAACTCTTGATTTATTAATTATGTTTTGTATGAATTCAAGGCATGGTTGAAATAAAATAAGGTAGAAACCTTATTTTATTCTATAGTTGGGTTGTGTGGAGAAATTTTGGGGGGAAAGCTCTTGAGTTGGGAGAGAGCACTTCTTCATCTTCATTGAAGAACTTCCTTCTACCGTGAAGAACGCCGAAGCATCGGGGAGAACAACGACGCGCCCTTTTTCTGATCTCCCTTCTTTGTCAATGTTGGAGAGACGCCACTCCTTGTTCAAACGTACATCAATGACGAATACAGAGCCTCACCCTGCGACGCAAGATTTCACGGATTGCTTGAGGTAGGGGTTTACTTTGAGTTCGAGATTTCCTACCTTTGACGATCTTCGTAAATTTCTAAAACCAAATGTTATCGAACTAACGGGAGGGAGCCGGACCGCACGAACACGGCCGACCCTCCTCCCATTGTGGTTGGGGTTTTTTGCGGAATGAAATGAAAGTGAAGTGGTGTCATTGCACCGCGTGGGGACGACAAGGATCGCGTTCGGAACGGCCTGCAGCGGTGGTGCGCGGCGCCGTCGCGCCCCGCCAGAGAAACTGAGGGAGGTCATGTTCGAAACGGCCTGCAACGGAGGAGGCGCGGCGCCGTCGCGCCGTGCCAGGCAAACAAAGGCCATGGATTTTGGCCACGACGGAAGAGAAGAGTCGCGACCCATACTGGCCGCGACGGAAATTCCGGGGCGGTCGGATGAACTGGTCGCCGGTGCTGGGGAGGAGGGACCCTTACGGTCCCGCGGCAAAAATTTCCGGCCGGCCAAAACGTCCGGCCGGTTACAAAAATACCAGGGGTAAAAACCCCCGGTGCACTTCACGGGTGGGCCCTCTCCACGTGGGGGCCGCCGACATATTCTACATAGGTGGGGAGGGGGGCATTTGTGTTTTCCCACTCGGTCAATTCGGCCAAGCTGATGTTGCGCGGGCGCCAGCAAGGAACCCGCACAGCAGGTTCCATGGAGAAGGGAACCGGCATATCCGGTTCCACTATGGGAAACAAAACGGGGCATTTTCTCCATTGAATGCAGAAGTAGGCCCCGCGGACACCGCCTCCACCTAGTCAGGATGACCAGGCGGGAATTCCTCTACCTGGCCATGTGGCCGGGCCACCTCCCGCCCCGCTGGCCACACGGGCCGGCCTCGCCTGGCCGGGCCGCGCCAGCCAGACCGGACTCGGATCCGGTCCGGGCTGACCCGGTTCGGGCCGACCTGGGGGGTATTGGGTCGGGTCGGACCGGGCCCAAACCCCCCTATTTCGGATGTTTCCACTTAAATGTCCATATCTTGGGCTGCAGACCTCCGATCGACGAACCGTCAGTTGCGTCAAGATCCTTGGATAGAGACGGTAATTTCGGTATACTATATACTCAAGGTTTAAAAGAAATTTCGGTTCGGCCGGGTTGGTTCGTACACGAAATCAACTGGGCCTTCAGAGCAGAAATGCTTTTATCTTGAGCTCCGGACATCCAATTGGTGTGCCGTCGACTTTGTTGGTTTTTTCATGGTGAGACGGTCCTTTTGGAATTCTCCGCTCGAGGTTTGGACATAGTTGGAGTATGGTCGGGATAGTTTTGACTTAAAAACTAACCAGGCCCTTGGAACAAAAAAGCCAATATCTCTCAGATTGGGCGTCCGATTGACGCACCTTCAGTCGCGTTGACTTCCTTTTGACGTGACGGAACTTTGTGATACATCAACTCTGATCTATGTGATAGTTGATGTATCAACCCCATTGGCTCGTGGAGCGGATCCTCCCGGAACGAGCGCGCTATGTGCAAGAACCCTAGAGCTGGCTGCGACTACATCGACTATGATACTGGAATCCGTCGTGGGTTCAACAACGATGACGACTACTGGTTCTATGTGGACCAGCGCAGTTCTGTATGGACCAGCGCCCAGCACGGTTCTGTGTGGACCGGCGCTCAGCATGGTTCAGTGTGGACCAGCGCCCAGTGCGATTCTGTGTGGACCAGCGCCCAGCAGTTCTGTGTGGACCAGCGCGGTTCTGTGTGGACCAGCGCTCAGCGACTCTGTGTGAGTCCAACAGCTTAGATGATCCTGTGGATACAACTGATCATCTAATCACTCTTCTTTGTGGCATACCTGTGTGAGCTGAGTCTTGACTTTGGGTCCTCATCTTCGATGAGTTGACTTGATATTCTGTGTGGTTTCGTTGTGTCGTTCTGAGTGGACGAGGTTGTACATGAGCTCATGGGAGGATCTAGAAATGAAGACATAGGTATATGTATGGGAATATACCTATGAAGTGCCGGCTGAAACATTTTGATTGATTTAATGATTCGAGTCGGAGTGACTTGTTTGCCGAGTGGATGGAGCGCTTGGTTGTAGCAGTAGGCCCACAGTACTCGACAGGAGGAATACCTCAGCAGTCATAGGTTAGTGAGCGGTAACTCGAAGTTCTTGATGGAATCATTGTACTCATCTGAGACGGATCTCTTCAGCAGTTATGGTTTCAATAATGTAAATCTTGGATTGAGCTGAGTCAATGACCTTGGTGTTTTCCTCATGATTGAGATGGGTTACTTGATAACTAAGGTATATGTATGGGCATATATCTGAGTAGTGGTTATCCGTTGATTTCATAACTGTGTGATACCTCATGTTTGAGATGAGTTACTTGGTAACTTGGTATACGTATGAGCTTATACCTAAGATTGGTTTATCTGTTGAGAACCTTCCTCGTGTTTATCCTTATTGGATTTAGTGAGACCATGAGGGTCTCGGAGTCCTTACTAAGTAGCGTATACTCACCCCTGCACAGGCTATGCCCGCACTACATTTTGTTGGTTGAAGATGGTAGATAGCGCTGCTCGTGGCTGAGGCTTGAGGAGTTGGACGGTTCCGGAGAGGTACCTCACGACGAGTCAGTATCCAGAGGAGTACCTCACAACGAGTCAGTACCCGGAGGTGGACCTCACGACGAGTCAGTACCAGAGGAGGAACTCACGACGAGACGGTACCTGGAGGTGGTCTTCATGATGAGACGGTGCACAGAGGCGACTAACAGACGAGGAGAGATGAGGTGGCCATCTGTACCTACCCTTCAGGTAGGAACTCCAGAGGACAACCCAGGAGCAGCTTCTCACTTCCAGTTGTTGTCTTTTTCTTGTACTCCTTACTTAGTGTTTACTTCCGCTTGTACTCTAGTTTTGGGTGCGTTTTTGTGTTTTAGAGTGGAAATTCCTTCCCAATTATAGGGATTTATTCCTCTGGTGCTAGTCACCAGCCCCTGGACTATGGAAGGTGGGCTTGAGGTAGTTATGACACGGGCCCTGGGGGACGGGTCGTGAAAAATTGGTATCAGAGGAGTTCGTTTCTACCGCAGAACTCGGGACTCTGATCTTTCTTCTTTGGGAAGCAATAGTGTTGAGGGTGTTGAGTGTGGTTATCAGTCCAGGGAGTCTAGTGTTGGTGCGGCTGCCGACGTATCCATACACCTGGACCCTGACTTCTGATTTCTGACTCAATGCACGAAAACATTGATTTCATTTGTGTTTTAAGAGTTTCCTTTGTGGTCTCTTGAGTCAGCTCACCAGGTATAAAACTTTTGACCGTGGCGCACCTATTTCATATTAGGATGCCGC
The DNA here is from genome assembly GCA_963277665.1 of Viscum album. Lineage (NCBI taxonomy): Eukaryota > Viridiplantae > Streptophyta > Magnoliopsida > Santalales > Viscaceae > Viscum > Viscum album. The sequence continues at coordinate 1,222,043,511 of OY728127.1, read as the reverse complement.
TGCGAAGACATCCAGCTAGTGTTTCCTAATGAGAGTACACTATGACGGACCACCGAGTGACGAGACTCCGGTGCAGAGCCCTTTTTCTGTGTTGGCACCTTCGGGTGGTGTACCAGCAGCAGCACCACCCGTTAGGCAGCAGATTCCACCAGCCATACTAGTTGATGGTGCACGCTGATAGAGTACGTTGCACGGGTTTCAGCAGCAGAGGCCTCCGAGGTTGCGAGGCGAGACAGATTTTCCTAGGTAGTAGTGGACTGGATGGAGGCGATTTATATAGTTCTACGCCTAGTTTAGACACTAGTAGAGTGGATGGTGATCTTTACTACTAGAGTCTTCCAGTGAGAGACCATGAGGTTGGTCTGTATATTAATGATGCTTCGGTACATGGACTGATGCCTGAGATAGTACCTTCGGGTAGTGCGCCAGCTGTGTCACTACCTGTTGGTCAGTAGACACTACCGGTGGTACCGGTAGAGGAGATTCGTTGGCTTAGTGCCTTACATACGTTTTAGAACCAGATATCCCACAAGTTCTGAGGTGAGCATGACTCGTAGGCAGCTGAGAACTGGCTTGAGGAGGTCGCTTTGAGATTTCTGGAGCTTATACAGCTTTGACAGTACGACATGTCAGAAGCAGAGCACTGAACGAGGCATACCAATTGTTCTCGGTACTCGTTGGATACGATGTGATAAGTGCTTTATACTCGAGCTACAGAACGAAGTGTGTCTGAAAGACATAGGAGCCATCACTTTTACTCTATTCATTCCTAATTATGCTAGGGTGCTAGAGATATCCTTTGTGGTTGTGAATTCTTTGGCTTAGTGGATACATCCGGTGAAGGTTAGCAGTGGGAAAGCGGGAGGACAGGAGCAGAACTAGTGGATGCCATTTTGTTTTTGGCGCTTCAAGTTCCATGTTGCTGATAAATTTTTGTCTTATACTCTGATATGAAGTAATAAAAGACACATATATTTGTGATGATTTATTATCTGTCCTTTTGTTTGGATGATACTGAGAGGTCCGGGTTAAAACTGTTGACTTGACCCTCACTTTCGAGATTTCTACTAGAGGAGACCCAGTGATTTCACACTGATGCTGACAGTGTGGCTTGGCCCTTGGAGGTGAGAGTGACGGTTGGATCACTTAGTAGTGATGTCGAGGCCTTACGACGTCGCCCATGGAATGAATGCATTATTCATGTCAGTATTGACTGTATAAGGCAAAGAACGTGGTTCGTCATGGGGACGAGACCGGATTTCTCTTATCGGAAAAGAAGAAATCATAGCAGCTCTTGTAGGATCGGAGATGGTTTAGACTGTGATGGAGAAAGAACAGTTTGTTTGGGGGTGGATGAAGACTACGCAGGACAGATGAATCTGCAGAGCAGCAGACGTGGAAGCAGAGATTGAATAGCAGCATATGGTGGTGTTCATTTCGACATGTGACAACCACCCGCCTTTTTATTCCCCACCAGGCTCTGGGAGCAGGAGGGATGGGGAAGAGAGTAGCTGCAAGCGGTCATGGTGTGTGACCCAGGGGATCTAATAATGATTCGAGGTATGGTCTATGTCTACAACGAGCTGCCTTATCAATAGACATAGGTACCAATCATTCTATCCTTCCACGAATCTTTTCCCAGACCTAGAGGTTCCGGTTAAGCCGTTGACTTGACCCTCATGTCTCGAAATACCTTTGGGAGGAGACTTGATAATCACGCTTACGCCGACGGTGTGATTTGACCTCGAGGTGAGAGTTTTGGTTGCAATATCTTAGTGGAAGCGTCGAGGCCTTACGACATTGATCTGGGTATGGATCAGATTCACAATACATTCCCAGATTGACTGTATTAGGAAAAAAGTTTGTGGTTTATCTACAACGTTGGGATGAGTTTTTCCTTGGTCGGAGAAAAGGAAACCTCAGGCAGTACATAGTAAACTCATGCATAGGAGGGTGTGACTGATCACTCTTGAGTCGGTCAACCTTACCCTCGTGGCAGTAGGGGTTTTGAGTTTCAGTTAAAATCATGAAATAAAGGCCTCTGGTGTTCGATGATGACAGACATGTCCTTATACTGGTCTCACATCGACGAGGTTTTTCGGAGATGTGGCCGAGGCGACAAGTTACCTCTGAGGTTCGACGGACCTTTTTGGTCCTCAGAAGGGTAGGCGTGGTGGTTTACCTCTTGACCTTACCACCTCAGTTGCACCGTGTGCATGTTGTCATCCACGTATCTCAGCTAAGGAGATACGTGCATGATTCTTCACACGTCATCGACCACAGAGAGTTGGACGTCGATGATAGGGAGACATTCTCAGAGGTTCAGTGGAGATTGAGGATCGACAGGAGCGGGTTCTATGTGGACAGATGATTCCTCTGGTGTGCTTCACGGGTAGCACGAGAACCTTTAGGAGAGCACATGGGAGTGTAAGGCTCATATGCGTGCTCAGTACCACCTTGTTCTCCCTAGTTTGTGTTTAAGATTTACGGGGACGTAAAGCCCGGAGGTGGGTGTAATGTAATGACCCGAAAATTTCAAGGTAATTTTTTTTTCTTAATTTTCTTTGGAATTTTACGAGTCCGTAGTCTCTGACGGCACTTTATTCTGAGCCCCGATGCGCCTGGAATCAATTTTTGAAATTTTGTTCGGGTACATTCAGTAAACGTACGAGCGGTATTTTTCCTATCTTTTGAACCGGTGCTCGGAATCGAAATCCGAGGGCACCGTTGAAACCGCAGTGCCGGTAATTGCTTAAGTAAACCTTTATCGTGGGTGCGCTTCCTTAAGAGGTTATGTTTAAGAAAAATAGTGCATTTATTGAGAAGTGAATAAAATTGTGGAACAATTTTATTCTTTTTTATCTAAGGTGGTTAAATCCTAAGTGAGGGGGTTGGGGTGGGACCCATTAGTTCCTAACTACCCATTTGAGGATAAATGTGGGGTGGGTCCCACACAAGCACCCAACCCTTATCATTCCCAAAATCCCTTGTAACTCCTAAATTAACTCTCCCTCTCTCTCCCTTCTAAATGGATGCCAACACGCACATTGAATTTATGAAATGAAACTCTTGATTTACTAATTAAGTATTGTATGAATTCAAGGAATGGTTGAAATAAAATAAGGGAGAAACCTTATTTTATTCTAGAGTTGGGTTGTGTGGAGATATTTTGGGGGAAAAGCTCTTGAGTTGAGAGATAGCACTTCTTCTTCTTCATTGAAGAACTTCCTTCTACCGTGAAGAACGTCGGAGCATCAGGAAGTACAACGACGCGCCCTTTTTCCGATCTCCCTTCTATGTCAAAGTTGGAGAGACACCACTCCTTGTTCGAACATACATCAACGACGAATACGGAGCCTCACCATGCGATGCAAGATTTTGCGGATTGCTTGAGGTAGGGGTTTACTTTGAGTTCGAGATTTCCTTCATTTGACGATCTTCATAAATTTCTAAAACCAAATGTTATCTAACTAACGGGAGGGGGCCGGAACGCACGAACACGGCCGACCCTCCTCCCTTTTTTGGTTGGGGTTTTTTTTGGAATGAAATGAATGTGACGCGGTGTCGTTGCACCACGCGGGGACGACAAGGATCGCGTTCGGAATGGCCTGCAGCGGTGGTGCGCGGCGCCGTCGTGCCATGCCAGAGAAACCGAGGGAGGTCACGTTCGGAACGTCTTGCGATGGAGGAGGCGCGGCACCGTCGTGCCGCACCGGGCGACCTAAGGCCATGGCTTTTGGACATGGTGGAAGAGAAGAGACACGACCCATACTGGTCGCGGCGGAAATTCCGGGGCGACCGGATGAACCGGTCGCCGGTTCTGGGGAGGCGGTACCCTTACGGTCCCATGACAGAAATTTCCATCCAGCCAAAACTGTCGGCCGGTTACTAAAATACCGGGGGTCGAAACCCCCGGATCACTTCACGGGCGGGCCCTCTCCACGTGGGGGCCGCCGACATATTTTACACGGGGGGGGGGGGGGGGTTGTGTTTTCCCGCTCGGACAATTCGGCCGAGCTGATGTAGCGCGGGCGCCAGCAAGGAACCCGCACAGCGGGTTCCGTGGAGAAGGGAACTGGCATAGCCGGTTCTGCTGCGGGAAACAAAAGGGGGCATTTTCCCCCTTGAATACCGAAGCGGGCACCGCCGCCGCCTGGTCACGATGACCAGGCGGGAATTCCTCCACCCGGCCATGTGGTCGGGCCACCTCCCGCCCCGCTGGCCACACGGGCCGGGCCGTGCTGGGCTGGGCCGCGCTGGCCGGGCCGGACCCAGATCCGGTCTGGGCCGACCCGGGGGGTATTGGGCCGGGTCGGACCGGGCCCAAACCCCCCTGTTTCAGACTATTCCGCCTAAATGTCCATATCTTGTGTTGTGGACCTCCGATCGACAAACCGTCAGTTGTGTAGAGATCCTTGGATCGAGACGGTCGATTAGGTATACTATAATAGAGGTTTTGAAGAACATTGGGTTCGTCCGGGTTGGTTCGTACACGAAATCAATCGGGCCTTCGGAGCGAAAACGCTTATATCTTGAGCTCCGGACGTCCAATTGACGTGCCATCGACTTTGTTGGTTTCCTCTTGGTGAGACGGTCCTTTTGGCTTGCTCCGCTCATGGTTTGGATGCAGCTGGAGTACGGTTTGGATAGTTTTGACTTAAAAACTAACTACGCCCTTGGAACGAAAAGGCCAATATCTCTCAGACCGGGCATCCGATTGACGCACTGTCAGTCACATTGAGTTTCTTTTGACGTGATGGAACATTGTGATACATAAACTCTGATATATGTGACAGTTGATGTATCGACCCCCTTGGCTCGTGGAGCGGATCCTCCCGGAATGAGCGTGTTGTGTGCGGGAACCCTAGAGTTGGTTGCGACTGCATCAACTACTGTACTGGAATCCTCCGCGGGTTCAACGACGATAACGACTACCGGTTCTATGTGGACCAGCGCGGTTCTATGTGGACTAGCGCCCAACGTGGTTCTGTGTGGACCAGAGCCTAGCGTGGTTTTGTGTGGACCAGTTCCCAGTGCGGTTCTGTGTGGACCTGCGCCCAGCGGTTCTATGTGGACCAGCGCGGTTCTGTGTGGACCAGCGCTCAGTGACTTTGTGTGAGTCCAATAGCTTAGATGATCCAATGGCTACAACTGATCATCTAATCGCTCTTCTTTGTGGCATACCTGTGTGAGCTGAGTCTTGACTATGGGTCCTCATCTTCAATGAGTTGACTTGATATTATGTGTGGTTTAGTTGTGTCATTCTGAGTGGATGAGGTTGTACATGAGCTCGTGGACGGAGCTAGAAATGAAGACTTAGGTATATGTATGGGCATATACCTAAGAAGTTCCGGTTGATACCTTTTGACTGCTTTACCGATTCGAGTCGGAGTGACTTGTTAGCCCAGAGGATGGAGCGCTTGGTTGTAGTGGTAGGCCCGCAGTACTCGACAGGAGGAATACCTCAGCAGTCATACGTTAGTGAGCGGTACCTCGGAGTTCGTGATGGAATCACTATACTCGTCTGAGATGGATCTCTTCAGCAGTTACGGTTTCGGTAATGTAAATCCTGGTTTGAGCTGAGTCAATGACCTTTGTGTTTTCCTCATGATTGAGATGGGTTACTTAATAACTTAGGTATATGTATGGGAATATATCTGAGTAGTGGTTATCCGTTGATTTCATAACTGTGTGATACCTCATGTTTGAGATGAGTTACTTGGTAACTTGGTATAAGTATGGGCTTATACATAAGTTTGGTTTATCTATTGAGAACCTTCCTCATGTTTATCCTTGTTGGATTTAGTGAGACCTTGAGGGTCTCTGGGTCCCTACTGAGTAGCGTATACTCACCCCTACACAGGCTATTCCCGCACTACATTGTGTTGGTTGCAGACGGCAGACAACGCTGCTCATGGCTGAGGCTTGAGGAGTTGGATTGTTCCGGAGGGGGACCTCACGAAATGTTAGTATCCGGAGGAGGACCTCACTACGAGTCAGTACCCGGAGGTGGACCTCACGAAAAGTAAGTACCGAAGGAGGACCTCATGATGAGATGGTACCCTGATGTGGACTTCATGAAGAAACGGTGTACGGAGGCGACTGACGGACGAGGAGAGCTGAGGTGGCCATCTGTACCTACCCTTCAGGTAGGAACTCCGGAGGACGACCCAGGAGCATCTTGTCACTTCCAGTTGTTGTCTTTTTCTTGTACTGCTTACTTAGTGTTTACTTCCTCTTGTACTCTAGTTTTGGGTGTGTGTTTGTGTTTTAGAAGGGCAATGACTTCCCGGATATAGAGATTTATGCCTCTGGTGCTAGTCCCCAGCCCCTGGCCTATGGAAGGAGGGCTTGGGGTAGTTACGACACGGGCCCCGGGGGACAGGTCGTGACAATCCACAAAAGGATTAAAAAATGAAATACATCATTACAATGGTGGATACATGTAACTAACTAGAAATCCCAAACCTTTTGAATTATTGTCTATTTACCAGACTAACTCTAAGACCTATGACTAGAGCTCATATGGTTGTAGCATCTCCTAAATCATAGTCAATATTTAGTAACCCCAACTTGGATCACACATTAGATGCATAGAAAAAAGAGAAAACATAATATCTATAATAGAAATCAAGGATTCATTTAAAATATGATTTTAGGAAAAGACTCACAACATCTCTCAAATTTCAAATACCAAGACACCAGTGTAACAGCCACCATAAAAAGAGCATGAACACTGGAAGGACATATACAAAAAAGAAATATGAAAGAAGCCCCCAACCAAAAACACTTTTGAGGATTGCCTCCATGATTCATTATAGAAAATCATCAACAGAATCAGTGAATGTGACCTAAGAATAAATAAGCATGGTAGGGCTTAAGAACACCTGGACATGTCGGCCAATTGGGACCCAGCTTTCCATACTAATATCATATAAAGACCACATGCCCTGAATGGGTTGATGAATGATCATGGGGCCTTTTCATTCCATATCTCACTACATCAACTTCCATCTTCTTTCTCATCTTCTTAATAAAATCTTCCCCACTTCTATAATTGATTGAATACTACCACGATCACTCATTCCATCATAGATTCAATATGAATGGCCTACCTGACCACATCATAAAAGGAATCTAGGTTGATCTTTAATAGCATAAGCAACATATCAGAGTGAATCCCAATCTAAAAACACAATGAATTCATAGAATCATTCTCAACATTCCATGTAATGTATAGAACAATGTCCATTAACTGAAGTAAACACTCCACAATGGATCCATCACCTAGTTTCAATCATCATATCTCCATTCCCTTCTTCTCCCTTTCTCTCTTAGAAAAATTCTAACGAATCCAAAAATCCTTGAAGATTCCACCAGTAAGATATTCAAAAAGATTTTTCTGGGATACCTACTTCCACAACATCCATGGTGATCCTTAAAGAATAAATTCTTCAAAATTAACCATAAACTACTTAGGAAACATGACAATTCTAATGTTCCTTTAAATAATTTTCATAAAATATTCTATTTAGAGAGGATTATCTTGACCATAACAAGGAGGGGGATCTAATATTTGGAACTTGAACACAAAATTCATAGGTTGATCAACTGGAAGATCTGCTAAAGGAAAATTACGTGTAAAATCACTATGATCACGCAATGAATATCCATGGGACAAATGCTGAATAATGAAAATACAAGAACCACGTAAAGTGAAACTCACAACATAATCCATAAGATTGATCACGACATAAGTGACCATTTTTAAACAAATGTAAACTTACCATTATTAACATCAAAAGTTACATTTTAAAAAAAAATTCATGAATAATCGTGATGGATTTTGACAATCACCAATGGGTTTTCATTGAGCCTCACTCACGTGAATATTTTGATTCCCCGATGTCATCCATCCCTTATGCCATATCGGGCAACAATTCACACATCCACATTACACTGTAAATGTTAGCTCCTATGAACACACCAAAGGATAAAACAAATAAACATAATTTTCAAAAAAACAAACAATTCAACCCATTTTAAAATCAAGGGCCCTCAAAGACACCCCATACCAAGTAATAAAAATTCAGAATTTCACATATCAATCAACCTTACCATGATTAAAAATAAAAACCCTATAATTTCATTATATACCCTCCCTATTAGATTCCAAACATTCCATGAAATTCAAAAATCTAATTTCATCCATAATAGTTTGGTTAAAAACCCATTCCTTTTCTATTCAAAGAAAATTTCAGGTCAAACGTATCAACTTAAAGTAACTATTTTTTCAAAAACCCCAAACATTGATCATAAAATTCAAACTTCACTAAATCGTTTCAATTCCACTCAAAAAAGGTAAAATTATATAAATCTGTTTTTCTATGGGATTTCACAAAATATATTCTAAAATTACCATCTACATACATTATAATATCTAACTGTTTTATTAAAACCCCATTTTCACAACTCCAATAGATTGGTTTCCATAACAATTTTCATCTTTAAATGATTACCCAATGAGATTCACAAGGGACACTAGTGTTGGTGTGTGATTTGATCAAATCAATGGAAGCCATATTCCAAACATGCCACTGACATACAGATCATTCATGGGCTATTCCCTTGGCAACAAATGTATTTCCATGCCCTGTGAGCTCATAGATACCATTAGTCCAACTCCCATTTTTTATCTCAATCACTACAAAATCCTTAATGACCAAAGAAACTAATAAAATTGAACTTCCAAAAGAAACTCCTTGATCCAAATAAGATATAGTTTTTTGATGCTCTTCCAACACCTACCCCTCAATTCCTGAAATTTATACTCTATCTTCCTTGAACATTCCCAAATAAAAAAGGGAACTCTGAATATAATTGTCCTCAAATGATCCAGCCTCCTATGTTAGTATTTTTGTCAAGAACCAACATGTGTAAACCCTAAACTACTCACCCAACCTGATATGTGGAATGGACCGAAGGGCATTCTGAATCCCCATTGGATGGAAACTATTGACAGTCACTTATTGAGTACACATCAGGAATGATTTATCCTAATCAATAAATAAGACAAATGTAGTAAAGAAATGCACAAGTAGTAAAATATAGATGGACTCCAAAATGAACATCCTATATAATAATCAAAACAATAAAACAGTGATATAAATAATCCATAGAAACCAGATGACCGCACTAGTTCTGTATGACCTCATGGGTCACTCTCCAACACAACGATCAACAATATCTCATAGTGAATAAACTCAATCTAAAAACTGTATAAGGGCTAAAATAGAGTATAACTATATAATTCCGTTTTAAAACTCGTTAGTCTACTTCGATAATCCTTTCCCAATTCAATTCATTCAAAATACAAGAAACATTAATTTTTAATTTTGAACAAAAATATTAAAAAAATTTATTTTCTACAAGTATTACATAATACAATGTACAAACCATTTCCCTTATCAATCTCAAAATCCAAGATCATTACATTAGTGATAAATTCATATTTCAAAGGGGAAAGTGATGTTAATATTTTCAACATACAAAAAGATAATAAACCACTTTTCTTTGAAACCCATTTCAATTAACCTTTTCAAAACCAACACATACCTTTACAAAGAGTAAATTTCATAATAAGACACTAAAATAATCACACAATAAGGATAATGGAAATATGAATAATGGTATCCCGATAATCACTACAAAAAATTGAGAGCTAATTGACATAAGTGAACTCTAGAGATCTTGAAGAATCTAGAAGACACCACACATGAAACCAAATCCCTCGTAGTATGCCACATACAATGAATTCAAAACACTCAATGTGCTACGAAAATCCTTCTATGGATGTACTGAGATAAAATCACATAGTAAAAAAAAGTAAATCCACCTACAATGGGATTGTGGTTGGGATGTGACTTAGACATGCACCATTCATTCTCAGAAAATTCACTCAATATACCAGGTTAACCTGCCTTTTGTATCTAATAGAGGTGAGACATCCAATTCTATTCAATCATCAAATCACAATATATATATATATAATAACTCACAATAGGCCTAATCTTGAGTCTCATCAATGTCTAATATCATACATTAAAAATTAGATCCTAAAGGGTTCTAACCAAGGAACCCTGATAATGGATCTCGAAGATTCCATAGTAAGGACCTCATATCCATTATATGTAGATAGAGCATGATAAACATCCAATGGAGGTTTTTTTAATAAAACATTTTTCATTATTTTCTCAATGTGGCCAAATTGGCCCTTAAACATTAAACAAAACACACATTTATCAAAAAATGAAAATCTAAATATCAAGAAGAGGTGTCCAACATATCATCACAAAATATATATATATATAATTCTCCTTAAAAATATTTCCATTTTACATTAAAACCAAAATCATTATCTATGAAAATGCCAACTCGCACATAATTCTTCATCACATAACAAATCCACTTCTAAAAATAAATTCAAAATTAATTTAAATGAAAATCATTGAAAACTCTTAAAAGAATCTCAAAAAGGTCATTCAACTTTCTAAATATTTATTACTGATGCTAAACCTATCTTTAAAATCAAAAAACTACTCATAAAATTAACCTTGTAATTTATTAGAACACTTTATTTGAACTACAAAAAAACCAGCCTAATTATAACTAAACTAGGCTAAAAACTACCATTTTCACACCAAATAGTAAATCCAAGGATCATATATTCATATTCATATAAAAAAGAATGTGAAAACAAAGAAACTAAGGATTCTTAAATTAAAAGGGTGTGGACAAGGGAAAACCTGCATTAGATCCATGGTGTAACGATTACACCCCAACAAGATCACTACACAAGGGTTCCAAAACCCTAGATCTACCTCAAAAAAACAATAATGAGAAATGAACCAAACAGAAATTGAGGTGAAAATCAAACCCTATATTGACATGACTATGGGATAAAGGAAACCTAAGTGAATATAAGAGAAAGAGGGAGAGAGAGATGAGTAGAGGAGGTTACTATTAAATATATCGACAAAATCATTAATAAATCCTTAAGATATGCACCCATGGAAGGCGGATAAGGATTGGTAGGCAAGGGTATAACCCCTTAAGGTCTCGCAAACTAGTATAGGGAGGCTAGGATCAGATATGGGTAGAAAATATCCTGTTGGAAAACATAGAAATCCCAAAAAATTAAAATTGTGCAAGTCACATAGCTAGGCTGAACAATTTAAAAAATCAAGAGGTAATAGTGTGGAAACCACTACTCTCGGACGGGAAAACAATATAGTTTCCATTGAATCAACTATATTGTTTCCCAAACCATATGGTATCCATACAGTAGGTTCTATAACCTGCCACATGGTTTCTTTGACAAGCCAGATGGTTAGCACTAACCATGTGGTAATCATGCACCAGGGTCTTCCAAGGAAAAACATCTTAGCTTTCTCCAAAAATTGCCAATAAATCCAACGATCAAGCATTTGAAAAATCATATCTATCTATAAACTTAAAAAATCAACATCTTTTACAGCTGGAACATGAGAAAAAGATAGTAAATTCTACCAAACGGGAGCATAATCCATAACTAGAAAAATAGGTTGTGAAAATTACATTTAGAGGAACCATGTTAAATTATTTAAATATTTTTTCCTATTATTGGATAGACAATATATTAATAATGATTGATTGAAATAAATAATTTATAAAAAATTAAATTTTACTTATATATTAAATGAATACATTTTTTATCTGATGTTGAGTATTAAAAAAATTATTATTTGGAAATAATATAGATGCATTCTAGAAGTAAAAAAAAATTATTCATGAATTTTATTCTTATATCATTAAACAAAATTACTCATTATTAGTGAATAAAAATAATTAAAATTATATAATATTTATTTTATAAAATGGTTTATTCCTTCAAATAATGTTTTTCTAGACATAGGAGAATAAAAAATCGACTCTTATGCTAAAATTTTATTTTTCAAAAAAGATGATTTAATATGATTTGAAGATTAACATTAAAATTATTGTCATATAATTAGAGTTATTGAATTAGAAAATATGAGTTAAATAATTATAATCATGCGTATCAATCTTTGTAAATAGGCCCCTATTATTTTTGTTCAATATAAATAATTATCATAGAAAAATTTATCACCATGGTAAACTATATATTAGGATAATTTAGTTTAAAAATAAGAGAGAAAAACATAATTTCTGATAATAATTCTTATTGTTTGAATGGATTTCGAACCTCAACACCTCAGGATAGAAATATGATTGTTAAATTGAAATATTCACTTGAAAATGTCTTATAAATTATATAAATCAATGATTCTTACAAATTTTCAATCTCATAGATTAAAATATCTTTTATGTGAGTACATATACAAAAATGTTATATATGAATACAATCATTAATATTAATTAAATATTATCTCATATTATAGTTTTTAATTTATTTACAATTTATAGGTATTAAATAATTTTATTTACCATATTACAAAACACCAAATCATTATTTATTCAGTAATGAAAAAATATAAAAAATATTTTTTGATAATATTAAACGAGATATTATTTTCAGTAATTTATTTTTTAAGATGAATTTTATATCGGAATTTGACATATTATTAAATTATTTAAAAAAATTATTTTCTTTAAAAACAGTTCTTTATGTATTTTATGGGAATGTAATTAAATATTTTCAAAAAAATAGTTATATTTAATGAAAATAATATAATACAAAAATATTTAAATATAAAAAAAAATCATGAAATAGACAAGATGAACATTATATGGTCTAAAATGTCATACCATTTTCATTTATGGTCTTATTTTCACAGTATATTTAAATATTACAGCACATCAGTATTGAAAGAGATGTTACAATAGCATAAATTAATATTGGTTAACTAATAGAAAAGAATTTAATGGTTTTAAATTACAAAAAAACATGTAAAAATCTATTGGAATATGATATTTAAACATATACTTACATATCATCAAATACATATCCATGTGAATAAATTAATCATAATATTAAATTTATTATAATTTATTCTTTTGAAAAATTCCAAAAGTACCTTTGAACTCAATTAAAAATTGGATCCTCCTCCTTCACTTATTTACACGAGCATCAACATTACATATCAGCAAAAATCATAAAATGGCCCATATAAAAGTCCCTATATATATTCTATCAGATCAAGTCTTCCCAAAACTCCTTCCCTAGTTCCCATTATGTAGATCTAAAGGATTCGTCTAAAATAAGAGGTGATCACCTTAACTGATCACATTCTTTTTTAAATTTTTTAATACTTATTAATAATTTTTATTTTTAAAAAAATAATAAAATATGTACCCCAATATATTGAAATGTTGTTATGATTATGAATATAACATATTAAACCCACATTCCTATAAAATAAGAAGTTATAATTTCACTCGTGCATATTTACAACTTACTGTATCAAGTTAGTGATTTAATTAATTTTTCATCACCATATTTTAGTGATGATTATTATGAAAGTTTTTAATATTTATCTATAATATATATATGAGAAAATGTTGATTTTTTAATAATAATATAATATATAACATCATACTATATAATCCTTATTAAATGATTGCATCATTAGTGCATATGTGTGGACTAGCACCGCCATATTGGAATGTTATTCATTATTAATTTATATATTACATGGATGGTAATAATGATTAATTTAATTAATATTTACGATATATATTATATAATAATTATATTTTAATAGTACATTAATATTGACCATTCACTCATTCAATCCCTAGAAAAATAAAAATATTTTTTTTGCAGACATATAGCCTACGAACACATTGAACGATGTAATTTAGCTTTCATTAGAAAACTGTTATGGATGAATATATATATGTATATAAAGAATATATATATATATGATATTTATATCATTATATATATCATGGAAATTAGTTAACAATGTAAAATGTAAAAGGATTTCAACTACTGAACAAACATACTTAAAACAAATGAAATAGTTAACCCCCTTGAATGATGATTTTAATAAGATGTTAATGATAAAAGGGGTGTTGAAATTATTTAAATGGATAATATAAGATATTATAATAATTAAAATTACTCTGGTATATAGTATTTACAAATATAATTTTATTTTATTGTAGGAAATAGTGCTTTTGAATAATGGAAAACTAGAAGTAAGGGTTTTATGACCCAATATAATTTTTTATAAATATTGATTATGATTTTTTCTTTGTTGATGAAAAAATAGAATATCTCTCTCAAGATAATCATGAAATTTCTTATACAATAAATTTTTTTGAAAATAAATTTTTCCCATTTATATTCTCACCTTATGTACTCAGGATACATAAAATAAGTTTTGAAAAATCATTTTTCTTTCTCTATTGGGTCCATAAAACATTCTTCCATGTCAATGATTTCAATATATATTCTTAGGTAGGGATGTAATTTTTTTCTACGATTTTCTGAATAAATTTTTAAACATATTTTAATATTTTTTTAAGGGGTTGAAATGAATCATCTTTTCATTTTCCAAATGAATTACATTACTACTTTTCCGGAAAAAAAACATTGATGTAATGTTTTTTTTAACTTATACAGAATAAACTCCTTTTCTCAAAATCACGAATAATTATTTTTAATCTTAATTAAGGAGTCCCCATGGTTATTATTCGTGAAAATTTTTTATTTGATATTTGGTTTTTATTATTTACTAAAAATTTTAAAAATGGTATTATCTCTTTCCTCAAGAAATTTTAAATGTTCCTTTTATTATATTTCTATTCATCAATGAAAACAACTCTTTATTCAACATATGAATTACAAATAATTTGATATAAGGATTCCAAACTTATTATTTATCATGATGTATTATTACTATTTTGAAACAATGTTTATGAAAAAAAATTCTCTTCAATGGGTTATACTTTAATGAAATAAAAAAAAATTAATCACATTTCTTTTTTGTGTGTTATACTATAATGAAATTATTATGAAACACATTTATTTTCATGGGTTCTAATATGATGAATGAATTATTATCCTTGGACACACATGGGTATTATATTTTTATGTTTTTGGTTTGACCAATATTTCACTCAAATGAATTGGGTAGTGATTGATATCTCGTTAGATAAACAGGACTACAATGTTGAGTGAACCCTATATAGAAAAGGAATTGGTCATCAATGATATTCTTGGGAGTGAACCTTGTCAAATATGATATATTCGTGTGAGATCACATTACACTATGGTATCTATGGAAATGATACTTCAATATTAATGAAATATTTTTTGTACTTATGTGTATGCCAAAATTCAATGTCTAACACTAATGTTTTTCTCTCACATATCATGCTCTTTTTTTCTTTTGTGATTCATTTCTAGTAAACATAAAATATTGGTTTTCTAAATCCTGATTATGATTTATAATGTTTAGGGTATGGTTATAAAATTATAATATCATGTATTCAATCCGTTATTATCATATTATGATTATATGATCATTGATATCTCCCATTTCCCCAATTACTAACCATATGGAGTCACCATTTTATTATGTTTCATTTCCCATTGTTGTTAAGAAATTTTTTAATTATTGTATGTCTAATAATGGTTATATTTTGGATTATCTATGTCTTAAAATATATAGAATTGTTTTCAATAAATTTTTATGTATCCATGTTTCTAATCATACTAGATATATAGGATTTTGGCATTGTTTATTATGTAATGTTATGAATATTCAACTATTTAGATGTTATATCAGTTCATGAATAGTATGGGTCACTATTCATAACATCTGGGTTACTAGAGTTGGGGTTATTAGACACCACCTTAATGAATAAATATTTTGAATTAAGAAATTATTTGATAGATTATTTCAATAGAATTATAACTCTTTTCTAAATTGATGATCATAAAACTAATTTTATAGACTTTCTTCATTAAAAGAATTATCCTCTTAGAGTTATATGATTTTAAATATTATTAAGTAGTATAATCTTGTTTATCTTCATCCTTATTAATTATATTTATTATTAAAATACATTAACAGTATATGTTTAATTTAAAAATCCTCACATGAGGAATTAAGGGAAAACACACATGATAATAAAAAAAGTTGAATTTTAAAATAAAATATCATATAATACCAAAATTCAACATTTAATTATTTTATAATCCTAGGAAAATTATAAAAAACATATTTACCATTACCCTTTCAATGTCTAATATTTAGTCATAATTTTAAAATATTGACCCAATCAATGTTTTGATTTACAGACTTTATGAAATATAAACTAGGATTTTGTGAATCTAAAAAAATTATTTTGAACATTTATTTCATTAGTTTTGTAATTTTTTTATAGAAACTATATAAAAAATAAACCCTCATTTTAGGACCTTATAGTTGACACTACATTAATTTATAGTATTAATATTAAATTTGAATTTAGTAATTCATTATTGTATAAAAAAGGGGAATCTTGAAAAAGGTCAGTGTTACTTAGGAAACAAGTGGTGTTGAATTATATTGATCAAAAACACAAATATATTTGTATAATCATGTCCTCCAAAAAGATATATCTCTACAATACATATTTAAGATTATATAATACTTTTTTCTTGGACATCGGGTGTACACTATACCTAAATAATATCATTATAGTTTATTTTATCTCATACAATCAGGATTCTCTAAAATAGATTGGCTTGTTAGAATGAATGAAACTCATGTTAATCATCTATTTTTTCAGTAAAATTACATTTCACTCAATATATAATGTTCAAATATTTCTTTTTATTGATTAAATTATGGCCGTTAATTCTATACATATAACCTAATAGTAAGAAACCCTCTTAATTAAACTCATATAATGAAATGATCAATAATTATCCCAACCACACTATAATTTTCTCATCCTCAAGGGAGATGTCTATTTTGTTTCAATGTATGATGTGTCTCATGCAATGTATCTTTTTAACCTCGGTAAATGGTGACTCATATTATGTTAACGCTCTTATATATAAAACTAACTTAAATTAATCAATATGGAATACTTTTATAGGATGGTTAAGAAAAATTGATTCCCAGTAATTATATAAATACTATACTCTATATCATATACAATATTCTAATAATTCTACACATAAAATAAAATTAAAATCCAAAAGACTTCTTTATAATTATCAATTAGGGATAATTAAAATAATACATTGTGTAAGAATTATCATTCCACTTATCAAGAAATAAAATTATTAAAAAGGTTTTAATAATAAATAGATATTTTATCTATTATAAATCCATATGACATTTTATAACCATTAAATCCATAATATCATGTATTTAATACTAATACAACAAACATGACTATCGTTTTTATCTCTATTGAAACTTTTGGAAAAGGATTTTCTATACATTTATCTATGTTGATAAAATTGATCATTGCACCACCAATTTCATCGAATTATCAATTTAGATGTCATTTTTTCGGATGTTCTTGGCACTTTTTTGAGAAAAAAGGATCATTGTCTTGAATAATATATATAATTTTTGTTATAGTATAAGTCAATTGCCCCTCAATGCTAGTATCATCCCGAGATTATTGATCAAATTTTTGAAATACTTAGATTGCATAATAGAATATAATTTAGTTATGTAATCTATTATAATTTTTGAGTCCACCATATTGGATTCTTCAGAACTATTCCACCTCATAACTCCATTGTTGGGGAAAAACAAAAATCTATCTCAAGATCTCACATCATCATTATTTGATTGGAAACTATAATACGTGTAACATTAAAACCCAAGAATAAATTATTGTAAGGGAATGTTTTTTAAATAAAATGTTAATAAAATGATCATTTTATTATTTCATTGAATAAAAATTATAATTAGGTGCGATGAATATCAATTTTAAAGATACTGGGCCAAAATAAGACCAAAATTAATAATTTTATCCTTCTTTATAATATATAGATTAGTGAAAAAATGAAAATATAGTATTTAAATTTTTCCCTATTTGTTTTTATTAATGATTAATATTTTTTGTAATAAAAAAACTCTTGTAAATATTTTTGAAATAATAGGAAATTTAGTTGGTGGTTAAAACATATTTTTTTCATAAAATTAATTTTACATACATATTGTATTTATATTTTAATTAATTAAAATAACAAATAATAATAAATATTTTAAATGAAATATATATTATATATATATATATAAATATATATATTAATTTTTACTAGTCCTAGATTTTATGAAAATTTATATAATTATTTGAAATAAAATCCTGAATAACTATATTTCATTACAGTTGTAGGGGATTAATTTTAAATAAAATTATAACACATCAATTAATGTAATTTGATAATATGTTTAAAAATGTTTAAATCATTTGAGATAAAATTTTATAATAATGTTAGCATAGTTTTGGACCTAGTGAATGGTCAAAACCATTAAAATTGGTTACTACTAATAAGTGGAAAAAATTTCTATGTGTGGATTATTAAAATAATATGGAAATTTATTAAAGAGAAAAGAAAACAAAAGAAGAAAAATACAAACAAAAAACACCAAAACCATAAAAAATGGTTAAGGTGAAAAAGAAAGAAACCAAAGCCGACAAACACCCAATAAAAAAGGGTGTGCTATGGGATGAGGCCACCAATGCCGCCAAAGAAGATCAAAGCCGGATCAAGAAAGAAATCTCCACGACAGAAGAATCTCCATCAGCCCTAGCCTTTATTAGCCAAAAAACAGCAACAAAAAAGCCTTCCTTCCACCAAAAGAAGCCAGCAACTAAGCCTCCAGCCCGCTCCAAACAGCACACTGATTCCCAGAATTTGGGAAACCAAATGAAGCCAGCTACTCTGCAGACTCCAGCCTGCTCCAGATCAGCACACAGAATCCCAGAATTTGGGAAACCACATAATGTTCTCTCCATATAATCTGAGTCATTTTTGATGCATTTTCCTACAAATTAGTATAATAATATTTTAGTACATTGAGAAATTTTAAGTGTTCCACTAACTTTAATTATAATATTCATTATCCAACCAACCCATATTCAAACTCATTGAGACTATTTTCAAATAAAACCCTAACATATTCTAAATAGATAATAATTATCAAATTTATTGATGATTCATTATTTCAAAAATAATAAACATAGGGTCCTCAAAAATATATCCAAATATGGTTTCACTAAGAGAAGTTAATCATCTTTTCCAAGACGATTCTTTTTTACTTATTCATTTTAAAACATACAATTATTCCATATATATAATAATATAATAATAAAATTATCCACCATGTAATATGATTTTGAAATGATTATTTATTATCCATCATCTTTTCCAACAACAATCGAAAACGTCATTATCGCTTGTGTATATGGAGAACAACGGCCTCACGAACCAGTGTAATTTATTTACCAAGACCACCTCATAAGGAAAATCAAAATGAATGAACTAATGAATATATGTGTTAATTATGAAATATATTTTAATTTTTAAATTTAATATATCATTTACTACCTTACCCATTTACACATTTAGGAAATACTAATATTTCTAAAGTTTCTGTATGACCTACCACCTCCATTAAAATATGTTATTCATTTACTATGTATAGATATAAATAATGGTTCAAAAAATGTATGTAATGAATAAAAATGATATTTTTATCATTAATATAATTATGGAGATTTTTAATCTATATTGTATATATAAGAACGAGAACATATATTACAAAACCTGTAAATAGAAAACAAATAAGTTAACACATCAAACAGTTGTAATAAGATAGGAATGTCAATGAAAATGTGATAAGTTGTTATCAGAGTATCATAATAAATTTTGTTAAAAATTGAACAAATTTTTGGAGTTTCATATTAATTATTTTCAAAAAATAATAAAAGCTTACAAATAACAATAAAAAAATTGGATGGAATATTTTTGAGATTTCATCTCAATTTCCAATCCAATGAGACATAATTGGTGTTGAACACATTTTTATTTTTATATGATGTGTATAATACCTCTATGAAATATTTAACATGAATATATTTTTATTTACAATGATTTATGTTTAAATTATATTTTATTCTTTAATGGGATTAAAATTTTAATGATACGAAATAAGTATCAATTTACTTTTCAATCTTATTTTATTACCATTGAAATAATTTTCATTAAAATAATATTATAATAATTTCCATTATAAAATTTATCTGTTTTCTTATATTGTGAATGTTTTTGAATCTTCCATTTTTTCCCATCTTTTAAACTCTTTTTCTTTTCAATCATTCTTTGAAAATATTAATAGAAATTATAATAATATATTTCTTTTTGATACGGTAAATTGTTCTTCAATGCCAATGATTTTCAATTTTTTCTAAGGTCATTACTCTTTAATCATATTATTTACTAATTAAATTCTATATTGTCCTTGAATTATTACCTTTTGTTAAAATTATATTTATAAGGGTTTATAAAAGTTTATTTTGTAAGTATATTTTACTAAATTTTAAATTTAATGTTTTATTAATATCATATATAGAAATTACTGTTTTTGGATCCAAAAAAACATTTACATAATTAATAATATTATACATGTTTTCAATTTTTTTACAATGAATAATCATTAATAAAATAAAAATTTTACATTTTATATTCATTTTAATTATTTATCTAATGTAAACTATGTTATTACAAATATAATATTTATGATTAACTGATTGGAATATTATTTATGTAATTAATATAACCATCACTAACATTCATAAGAAAAAAAATTCATCTTCACATTGGATGTCACATTTTTCAAAAATATCTATATTATTTGAATAATTTGGAGAAAAATTTACCAAACAATAAAAAAGTTATATACAATGTGTGTTACATTGAATATTATTTAATTAAAATAATGATATGATATATCCTTTACTCAATAAAAACTTTTTTTAAAAAGGAATGTTGAAAATGAATTATATTGAAATTTCAATATATATGGAATGCATTGAACATGCCCTAATTGGAGGGTCCTATTTATAAATATCCACTTGATTAATTGACATGTATCATTAGAAAAACTATTTTTCCAAGAATATCAAATTTTTTTTATAACTATACATCAAATAATCCATCTTGACACTATGATTGGACTATAAAGGTATCATCAATTAAGATATCATGATATCCAAAATTATGAATTTACTTCATTGAGAATATTTTTATTTTGATCCTTTATTTGAATACATTGATATCATCCATATAAAATTTATATTCTAAAATTTATGATTAAATGGAATGTGTTTTTTGATTTCTTGCCTATAAATTTTATTATAGATAATTTACTCATGATACATTCCTTTTCCTATATAATTATAGAGGATTTTAGCTCACACTTATTTAGATTTCATTCCCTAGTATATGGAGAAGGAATATTTGAATGAGTTTAAGATTGTAGAATATTCCCATAACTGTGATTTTATATTATATTTCCCGAATAATTTAGGAAACATGTTTGTATAAATTTTATAAATTATAGTAAACTAATTGAATTTTTGGGATGTTATCCCTTGTATATTATTCTAATGTTATAATGTAGTTATGATCTCTTGTTTACTGGGGTTTGGGTTGTTAAATTTTTTATTATGGAATGTTTGTGATAATATTTGGAAAATAGAGTTAGAAAAAATAGATTAGGGAATATTAACATATGATGGACTTTCATAATATTTCTATTTGTTATATAAAAAAATAATTTTAGTTAATTAGATATTTGTTTTCAAATCATTATATAACAATCTAGTTTTTACAAGTGATCTTGGATTGGGATCTTAATCATTTAGGGATAATAACTCAACAAAAGAGTTGTTTGTGTGTAAATTAGTCAATATTTTGTTTTATAGAGAACATTTTCCTTCTACATTCTTGGTTTCATACATCTAGGAAATATTCTATTGATGATTCACATTTTTTAAAACCATTATGAATTATTTTAAAATATACTAATGATTTATATATATCTCAAAGAATCCATTTTTATGATTATGAGATTAATAATTCATTTATTTTCAATTTATTATAAATATTTAATGATATTTAGAATTATATATTGTGGTTTAAATTTTAAATGTTTAAAATATCATTCAAAATTTATAATTTTAATGAAATTTATATGCCTAGAATTAATAGTATTAAAATCATTAAGAATATACAAATTTCTCTATTGAGAAATCCTATACAATTGTTATTAGAGAAAGGTAGATCATAGAGATATTAGTTTAGATAGACTAGTTTAGAAAAAATAAATATGAGAAATATGGTGTAAATGGTTTCCATAACTTTATAGTGATATATGGGATCATTTCATGTGTAGGAGAATTGAAATATTTGTTTCACTACTTTTGTAGGAATAGTTGAGTAGTGGAGTAATTCCCATCAAATTGTATTTTTGTAATTGTGGTTTAATTAAAGGGAAAATGTTATATGAGCACTATATTGTGTTAGAGGTTATGTAGATCAATGGTGGTCATCAATTCATAATACTATAGAGGAAGAATAAATAAAACTCTTAGAATGGAGGGATTATAAGGTAAAATTCATAGAATAATATAAACCTCATGATAAAAAAACTGAAATAAATAGAATGTTTGTCTCCATAAAAATTGAATAAGATAGTGTTGTAGAATTGAAATTACCTTTAAAATATTATAGTTTTATGCTACACAAAACTGATATAATTTAGAAAGAAATATGGAGATAATCCTTGAAGGTCTTACACCAAGCCTCTAAAGGGAACTGGATTCTCAAAAAATTTCATCATATGATGAAATTGAATTACATTCCCTCAAAACAGAGATGAAATTATCATGTTCCATTTTATTATGAAATATCAACAAAATAATAGATTATATTAGAACCATGAAAAAATATATATGTGTTAATGAGGAAGAAATGAATAATGAATTTTATATCATATCAATAATTTTAGAGGAAACTTCTATAAAAAAATGTTAAATACATGATATATTTTTAAAACTGCATAGATAATTTATATTTGGATAATTAATGTAATAGAATGAAATATAACACTAATATCAATTTGTTTAACAGTAAATAAATATGGAATTATTTAATCCATTGATCCAATGTTAAGGTATCCTATAAGAGAATTGGCATAGGGAAGAAGTACCAAAATATGTGCTCACTACACCAAATGATGTTTTTTCAAAACAAAATTAAGGTACATTAATTATAGATTCAAATTTATAAAATTCTTTATTTGGTTATTGATATTTCCATTATTTATATGTTCTATGTTTTCTATAAAAATTTTGTATTTTCATATTACCCTATGAAAGGAATTTTCAATTTGAAATCCATGTGAAAATCTAACTAAAAAAGTATTTTCCAGTCATTATAAATATTATATATAAAAATTATTTACATATAAGCATTTTTATCATATTTAATGTTTTATTTTATTTTTTATTTGATATGGATTTGATTTTAAAATATAATGAAAAAATTCAATAAAAAGCGGATGATGTTAGGATTTCGGATGAAGATGAAGAATTATTTATATATAGAGTCGAGATATAATGATATCGGTCTTGTATAGAACCACCCAAAATAGCACTTATGAATGATAATTCTGGTAAGTAAGAGATGACCCAATCTACATATGGAAAATAAAATCATCCAATTGATTATATTATTATTTCAAAAACATTAATTGATATATTTCAAGATTAATTTATTAGAAATCTACTAGAGATTGATGCTTACTTCCCCATTGATTTATTCCATGATGAAAGTACTATATAAAAGAATCAATATGAAATTTACACTATTTTAATAATAAATATAAATAAATAATATGATGATTTGGGTGATAATGGATTTATACACCCAAATATTTCACCATTGGGATCCCATATTGTCTCTATTAATATGAAATATAGATCTATGAGGCTCTACATTGATTATATCAAAATCATTGATATTATGATATAGAATATGTATCACCTATTTCACATTGATGAAATATTTTTTCAAATTCATGGTGCTTGATATTTTTCAATGGTTTTCCTTTATTATAGGTTTCTTCAATTGTATTAAAATAAGTAAGTTATTTTGATAATAATTTTTCATAAGAAGTATGAACATTATGAGTTTATAGTAATTCTTTTATTTTGGGATAATTCTCCCTTTATATTGTTGGATATACTTTCCTTTTTAAACTAGAAATATCATAATATTTTTTTAGAATTTAATGATGATATAGTGGTTTAATCAAAAATCTAAGAGAACAATGAGAATCACTTACAGATCATTATTTATACATATAGAGAAATTGAGTTATATGTAAAATTTAGCATGTGTGAATTTTGGATTAAGAATGTTTCATTTCATTTCTATAATGTCATTATGAATGGAATTTTACTAGATTCTATAATGTAAAAGGAAATAAAAAAATTACATATAATAATGAATATAACTCAGTTATGTAGTTTCATTCGTTTCTTTGGTTACAATTGGTCATTTTTTCAAAATAATTACTTATTGGATAACATAATAAACATGTATCCATGTAAAGGTGATATATTTCCATGGAAAATATATTAAGGTGAATATTTTGAATAATTAAGAAGCATATTAGTTAAAGCTATGGTTTTCAAACTACGGTGAAGAAATAATGAAATTTTTATATATGGTGATACAAAAATGGTATTGGTTGTGTCCTTATATAGAATGATAAATTTATAGTCACATACTAGGTAGTGATAGAATAGTATCATATCATATTAATTAATGATATTGAATTATATAATCAAAAGAATTATGGATTTGTTATGTAATTCTTATAAAAAAACTGAAAGAGTTTTATTTTAAAAAAATAATTATATTGTTATATTTAAAATATTAATGTTAAAATTATACATTATTAGTTTGATAAAATTAATTTCATATTTGAACTAATCGTGTCAAATTTATCTTCTAACAATTTTTTAGTGTTTTCTTAAAATATTGATTTCCCGGTCATTAGTGAGATATGTTGAATTTTATTAATAATGGTATTTAATTTACAAGTATAAAAAATATTAAGATTACTTTGAAATTTTTATTATTTCATATTTATTTATACTAATACCATTTTTTAAATATATTTTATACTTGAATTTAGTAGGGATAAATATTATATTCAAAATAGGCATTTTTTCAAAAATGTAAATTTTCATTGGATTTTTTCAAATTAATAATTAATTAAATTATTTCATTTCTATGTTTTGAATTATGAAAAATGGATTTCATATTTGGAGACATATGTTCCTAATTTAGTAATTAGATCCCTTTCTAGATAATTTGAATTGTAAATATAATATATTTTTTACATTAGTAAAGTGTAAATCAAGAAATTAAGTGAAAAACAATATGCAAGAAATTGTAAAATTACACTAAAATTCCTCTCAACATTATTTAATGAGTAATTTTCAACCAAAATGATCCATAGTTATAATTTATAACCTTTTGGATCCATTTAGATTATATTAATTACATTTTTTTATTTTAATTTAATGAATGTAAAACTTGCCACACTATTGTTTAAATAAATATAAAAATATTAATATATGGTCATCAAGATGATATGTAAGAACATAAATATTATGTTGAATTAAAAAAAATATTTACCAACATCATAGTAATTTATTTTATGTTTTTAGTGAATAAAAATTTACATTAATGTATTAAAAAATGATGATGAAATAATTATTAAATAAATTGAAAATAAAATAAATGATATTAAAATTATTAAAAGAAATAAAATATGAGAATCTCATGGGAACCCATGAATTATATAGATAATTTATAATATATGTGATATAATAAAATGGTTTTATTAAATATTCTGACAAGGAATAAAATCTTGGTCAAATTTTAAACTCTTTATAATTCAAGGGATATTTTGTATTATTTTACTCTATAACAGTCTTGTTATATTTTAATATTTTGGGAAATTGAAAAAGATCCCCCCACATCAAATAAATATTGGAATCTCATCATTCCCTTTATTTCACCACCATGCGCCATCTTGATTGATCATCCTCTATAAAATTATATTCTAACATACATATCCACATTACATAGGTGATGTTCTCACCAATAGACCATTTCCATTTTCTATAAGGGGTCCTTCAATGAGGTTATAGTCAAGATGTAACTTTCATAATCCACTTCACTTAATTTCATTTCTTTTTCTGCCTTTTATTATCACCATTCAGCCATGAATGAATAATAAATCATGTATCATGTATGTACATGTATTTGATTTTTCTAATGAAATATATTCAATTTATCAATTTTCTTGTTATCTCGTATATAATGAAAAAATAACCATGGTCCAAATTCTGTCTATTAAATATCTCAATGGATAATGAGCATTCAGTTTTCATTACTAACATCATGACCGGTCATAAAACTATTATTATGGTTAAATAAAATTTAACAATTATATTATAACATAATTATTATTATGGAAGTTATATATTGATATAAAATGAAACTAATTCTTGATGTTCAAAAAAACAAAAAAAATAACCTAAATAATCAACTATTACATATTATCAAATGAATCATCATCTTTTCAGACGAAAATCATATAAATTAGACTATCCTAAATTCTATTAAAGAAGTAATAAAATAAAGTTTCACAATAGGAGTAATATATCCTTTTCACAATAACAGGAATAAATATACACAAGTTAACCATATAATGATTGTAGCCTTCTTTACATATGATTTTGGGCTTAATTATGTATAAAATACAATCCAATGATCATAAATTCAACTTTATTTGGATTATTACGAATATAAAATTAAAATAAGGAACTAGAATAAAAAAAATCTCATTTTTAGACATAATTAATTTGCACCATAAATTTTTTGTGCTCCTACATCTGCATATAATTACATGAGGAATACATAGAAAAAATAGATGAGAAACAATCACAACAAGGGAATAATCAAGGGAATGAATCACAACTCAGGTTTGAAAAAGTAATTACATGATAACATAAAATGCCTAGATTGTGTGTAAATATATGGAAGAATAACGTATAAAAATGGAATCACAAGATCATGGAAATAATGGAATGTGGTAGAAACATAAAAGGTGAAATAAACATTAGTATAAGAAATTTGGAAAGACTATATCACATGGAGAAAAAATTACCAAAATGGATTAAGTTTACTCTATAATATAAAAATTTATTCCTCACGACACTCCTAATTCTATAATTTATTAGAGTACTATTTGGGTGCACCCAATAAATCATTTACACGTATATGTGTTCCACATAAATAGTCAAACATTATGGTTACGCATAGAATGAAATGGGCATCATAATTGTGTTATAAGGCATAACCTAAAGGAATATAACAATAGTATTTATGAGATTTGGGATTTAAATCATTATTGGAAATTTATAATGCAAAATTAAGGGAAGATAACGAATAATGATTTATAATTGATTTGAGAACATGAAGATGAGTGGCTTGGTAACATTATAATTGTGACACATTAGTGCTATTTTGTGAAAAGAATAAAGATTATTTTAAAAGAATAAATTTTTAATTAATTATATAGACCATAAAATTAAATAGACTTTTTTAAAATGAAAAAGGTAGTTACTTTTGACAAATAATAGTGTTGTAAATTTTCATAATGATTGTACATGAAAATTGGTTAGAAAATGAAATTTTTTCATTTATATGGATTAATTATGAGGATGAACTGGGAATAGAATCATTAAAAACATGTATTTCCCTATCAATGAAGGATGAATATATATGGATATGAAATATTGGAATATATAATCATAATTATTAAGGAATAAATAATAATAATGAAGAATAAAAACATTAGAGTAAAGAGATATAATGAATAACCCAATGTTAATTTCAATATTTGGATAGATCTCATGTCGTATGTCGAAATGCATTGTGGACATGAAAATAATGTCTAACATAATAAAATTATATTCATAAATTAGATAATTCATAATATTATATATATATATAATTTATTATAATTTTATTTGGCACATTAATGGCCTATTTGATGAGTAATAATGTTTAATTTCGTAGTTTTTTTAGAATTCCATTCATGGTTTCATGGTTGGTTAACTTGAGTATAATTACTAGAGTTCTTATAAAATTAATTTTGAACTACAAAAGTGCAATTAAATGGTATTAATATTCTTTCATATTTTTAAATGTTCTCATATATCATTATTTTCATACATGGGGATAATTCATTGACAAAATGTCAATAGAAATTATTTTATTTATTTTGGCTGTTTTCATGACCATCAATTTATAATATCATTTTATTTAATATTATGTTTATATATTTTTTTAAAAATGAAATATGTTATAATATAATTATTAAAATATTATTTAACCATAATAATTTTTTTACCATCAATTATGTCAGTAATAGAAATGAAAACACATCGACCACAAAAGCAGATAATCTATATTTTAGGGATGATGTTTTTATTTTATAATAAACAGAAATATATGATAACTTATTTTTGACATTCAATTAATTAAAAATACATTTGAGCATATATATATTATTCATTACTTATAATTCCTCTTTGGAAAGTTGTGGTGAGAAAGAAATAGAAAAATTAATAAATTTAAAAGAGATGGAAGTAGTATTTTACCTCTTGAATATTGTATCCGTGAGAACCTTCTTAGGTCACTTGGAATTAGTAATTTTTTAAAACCAATAATTTTAAAAAAAAATTTAATATGTCATGGAGAGGTAGTGGAGTCAAATAATATAATGATCCAAATCATAGTAGATGTGATGGGAAAGGATAGTGTGGGGTGGTATTTATTAGTGGAGAAGAGGGGTTTTCATGATTATTATATTCATTAGACTATTATTTGACACAAGACAATAAATAATAATATTTTTTATTTTTAAATATATTAAATAATTAATTTTTATTTGAGATAATGGTTTTATATATCATTCATGACCAAAATTCTTGTATTTTTACAAAATGGAAAACATTATAAATTTCCATATTTCACTATTCACTAAAAATTCAACAATATTAGAAAAATTACAAAAATTCACACAGACAATTTATTGAACCTTTAGATTTTAAAATGCACTAAATTTTATTATAATTGTTCTCTAAATATGAGAAATTTAATTTTTATATAAAATCCTTATTTATTCAACAAATACAAATTTTAGTGTTATAATCAATTTTATAACCCTTTGAAAAATTAATTAAGGTCTCATAAAATAATATTATAATTATATAAAAATTTAATAATGATTTATTTATATATTTCATGAAATTATAATATCTGGAAAATCATTATATAAATTATATAATTATTAATAAACATTTACATTTTACAAAATATAAACAAATAATTTATCATTTTTAAAAATTATTTTCTTCAACCATTATATAAATATATCATATATTCATTTATAAGATGCCTAAATATTACTTATCATTCATATGTGAGGTTAATAATAGAACATATGGATTACTAATTCTAATGGTCAACTAAAAATTCTAATTGTATAGATTCCTTAATTTCTATAAATACCAAATATTTCATTAATTACCCATTTAATTATTCATTATATTAAATTTATATATATTTATATTCAAAATTAATATTATAATTTTTACATTATATTTTTATTCAACACATTTTTTCATGAGTTTATTCATTCTAGTGGATCGAGCATACCAAAATTTTCTCATTTTTTATCCGATTTTCTATTTAAACTCTTATTGTAATATTTTGAATTAAAATATTTTTATTTGATGAATATTGTATCATTACTAATTTATTATAATATTAGAAATTTTTATTCTATAGGATATTTATTGTAATTTATAATTACATTTCATAATTATAAGAAGTGAATTTCAATTGAAAAAAATCTAGTTTGATAAACTCTTCCGCCATTATAAGACATCAGCATCGAAATATATTTTCACAAATAATGTTGAAAAAGGAGAGGGTTCTTCTAATTTATCACTACATATGATACTAATCTCACCTCTTCATATTTACATTTCGACCATAGTACTTTTACTATGTGAATAGTCTTACTGTCTAGAACATTATCTCTATGATCCATGATATTTAACAGTTTTCCCTCATAAGAGTGATCATTTTAATGCTATAACACCCATGATTTTTTTAATTGTGATGGATCTAGTATTTAATTTCCCAATAATTCTACGTGGAATATATCATACACACATGAAATGGTTGGTGAACGTTCATGTAAATATTCCACAACTTCAACGTGGTCAGAAATCATAAATGGGCCAATACACCTTAGACATATATTTCATTTCATTGAAAATATTGTGATTCTCTTCATCAATAAATTTATAGAAATTCCATGTATCTGACATCAAAATAAAAATCTCATCGATTACAATCTAAATATTCTTCTATAAACATTCTTCAATAATGATGTGAGGAGAATTGGTTTTTCTCTTTTTTACCATTTATTCAAACATTCCTATACCAAAAATCTTATGTTCACCGAATTCACTCCAGAATGATGGTGTGATATATCATTTCCCATAAATAACTTATTATAGAACCATTTTTATTCTTTACTAGAACCACATTATTAAGAAAATTCAACCCATGGAAGATGTTGTTAACATTATCCGTTGAAGTCCATCAACCATTCTACCAATATATCTTATAATTTCTAAATTAATTGATCAGAATAGTCTTCTCTCTATGGATGATAAGATATATAGATGTTTGATATGGTGTTTAGAATATTTTGGACACAATTCCATAAAATTGATCTAAATATCACATCTCCATTTGATAAAATCGATAATTTTACTCTATACAACCTTACCACATCTCTGATGTATATCAATGCTAGTTGATAGACTGATAAGTCGTCTCGATTTGAAATAATGTTAGTTTTTATTGTAAAATGATCATCAAAAGTATTTATTATATTATTTCCTTTTAATGTCTTACCAAGTAAGGTTACACAGACAGTGGTGATGTTCTCCCTTTTCAACATTGTTTTGGTAAATGGTTGAATCATTGTAATTGTATTTTTCCATTCATCTTTCACATTTTTACATAATAGGCACATTGGATTTTAGTCAACAGTATCCTGATTCCTATTACCCAACCAATAGTTTTATTGAAGATCTCGGTTCTTCTGTAGGCTCCCTGGGTGGATTGAGAAGGTTGAGATACATTCATCATTAATAATCTCTATGTCTATCATATAGTTTTACAGTATATGTAGTCATGGCCAAATATTACAACTCCATCATCTTTAATTTCTTTTACATTGGATTTCACTATTCATATAGTTTACACCTTTTCTGGTAACTTCCACATCATCTCTTTGAGAATTCATAATCATTTAAAAAATGGATGGTTAAGAAATTATTTGAGAAAATATTGATGATGTTATTTCCCTTCTAATTCTGAAGTCTATTTTTTATAATTATATAAAAATAGGATCATTCTCAATTATCATCATTGATAATGATGCATGATCATTTCAATATAAATCATTTTCAATGTTATTCATATCACTATTATGGAAGTGAATGAGTAGTCATAATCCTTAAATTTATATTTGAGGATTTTTTTGATCAGTATAGGTATTACAACAGTTCCTATAGAAGTAAGTCTTCTCTATTTTCAATAAAGATATCACAACCAGTAAATTTTGATAATCTAGGGGATTTTTTTCTCATAAACATTAATATTCCATAATAAATATGTAATAACTTTAATATTTTAAATCAGTAGATAGCCTATGCTATTTTTTGAAGCAATGTTGTATAACACAAATAGATCCCAAGATGTGGGTAGTGTAAGTATCGGTGCAGTGATAATCCATACTGTAAAATTCTAATGTATTATTTACATTCACTATTCAAGATAGACTTAACTCCCATCCATGCCATCTTAGTTAATTAGTTTGGATAATGCAATAAGCTCCTTAGAAATCATTAATAATACACATCATGGATAGGGAAACTATAGACAAATTTTATAGATTTTGGTTTGGGCCACTCCTCTATTTAAATTGTTTTATAATTCTCTATATATATATTCTATTGTTGGAGATAACATTATCCAAGAACGATACATCATACATCCAAAACACAAAATTTCTGTAGTTTTAATGAAGTTTCTCGCTTTTAAATGTGTTTGGAACAGTAATAAAATAAACCATGTGTTTCGTCCATGCTCTTGGAGTATATTAAAATATCATCTATAAAGAATACAAAACTATTTTCTATTTATTCCCTAACGACTCAATTTATTATGTCAATTAATAATTGTGATTCATGTGGGAGTTATTAGGGAATCACTATGAATTCACAATGTACATACCTTATTTTAAAGGATGTCTTAGAAATATCTTCTTTCTTCACATATAATTATTGATATCTTGAACTATGGTCCACCTTATAGAAATATGTTACCCACATAGTTAATCAAGAATGTTATAAATCAGTGGTAGGGGGCACATTTTATTTATCAATATTATTTTGAGATCAAAATAATTAATTCAGTGGTGAATTGATGTATCATTATTGTTCATGAAAAGGAATGGTGTGCCCCAGGGTGAAGATCATGGACATATAAAACCCCTATCCAAATTATCTTGAAATATTTTCTTATATTCTTCAAACAGAAAAGTGGCCATTTTTTTAGGATTCTTTATATAGGTTGATATCCAAGAGTATATTTAATTGAAAAATCAACCTCTTGGTAAAAAGGAAGACCATGAAATTATTAAGTGAAAAAATAGTATGGAACATCATAATCGAAATTTCATCAAGAATCATACTCTCCATTTAATCCATCATTTCATCTTAATATACATGTTGATAGAGAAAAATATCTATAATTGAGAAAATGATTTAGAATAATATTCATCATAATCCTTAAACATGTATAGAATTAAAATATTCATCTATATGTAAAGAGTGATCTTTCAATCAAGATAGTTGTGGTTGGATTATTATAATGATATCCAATCCATTCAAAAAAATAAGACTAAAACTATACTGAATGATGTATTATAGGATTTTCTGGGAGCATTAGTGAATAAAAATTGATCCCGGATGAGTTATATCATTTGTATACAATAGTTTCCTCATCCCCCATTCTCACAGTTAACTAAAGATTTATATTTCAAGGTGTTTATTACATATTTATACAATAAATACATGATATTAGTGAATGTGTTGAACCAGAATCAAAGAGTACATTTTCAATTATTTAATGTTAATCCAGAAAACTTTTCCCCACATCATTTTCGACCTCCACCACAGAAGGAGTGATATATTTTTTTCTTTCCCTATTACCTTAAAGGTGGTATTATATTCCCACCAACAACACTTGGGTTAGAAAAATTACTATCATATTTAAAATATTCCATATAATTGAAAACAACATTACAATATGTGTTTTTATTTGAACAATGAAGTATTATTCCAAATTAATGTGAGTATTTAAATCCCACCAACAAAAATTACCATTAGACCCAAATCATCCACATTAGAAGCATCACATGGTTCCCTATAAATAACCCTATGGATTATTATTCCCACAATTTTGACATGGGGGGTGTTTAGTTTTATTAAGAACAATGGATTTATCCGTTGATCCTCGCATAATAAAATCCATTTTCTTTTTCTTATATTGCATCCCTAGAGACCACTAAGAGTCTCTGATATCCATTTCAACCAAATGGGAACATCTAAAAATTTTATCAAATAATTAAAATTATCTAAAATCAATTTGGTTTCATATAAATAGAATTTATCCACAAAATAAGTTCTCAATCATGATTTCAATGTTCATGAAAAAAACCAGAGGGGTTTTTTTCAAGACGTTAGAGGGTTTCCATGTATTCTTTGATAGATTCGTCATCCTTTTAGATTAACTAAAGGATCTCCCTCTCTATCATTGGATATATTGTTTAGGGAAATAATTTATTGAGAAATATTTTAATGAATCCATCACAATCAAGGGAATGAATTTCCTCCTTATACATTGTGTTTTTGAACTATTTCCATCTTCGATCAACTTCACAATCAAAAAGATATACCTCCAATGTGATATTATACTATTCCAATGACTGATGTACATAGAATATCATCTCAATACAGTTAACACAATGTTCAATGATGAGGGGATCTGAAGATCCAATAATGAATGGAGGAATTTTTCATATAAAGTACTCAAAAAATAGGATCAATTTCTTAGGATGAGAAGTGAAATCCACAAAAATCAATTTACAAATCATAACATGAGCCATTTGATCTAGTACCTTTTTTATGTTATAACCTCCAATTCTCATCAGGTTTGGAAACACTAAAGCGTAAACATGTCCTTGACTATAACCTTGATTATTAGAATGGGTTCTCAAATTTATTTCAATTAACTGATAAATAGGAAAAATAAAATTTTTGGGGATTGAATACATAGATAAAAACCAATTTAAAAAGGTAATTTTTATCATATACATATAAACATATAAATTAAAATTATATCATAACCTAGGATTTTGTATGTTCAAATCCATGTTATATATAGTGATAGAATTATAACAAGTGTTATTACAATATTTTTATATTTCCAATACCCCTGAATAACTAGTTAATTCTATGAAATAAACTATAGTGTCCCTATACATTTAAAAAAAATTATACATGATTTTACGCATAATTATTTTTCATATATAAACCATGGATCGAGAAGTCTTGGGTCAATGGATTATTTTGTACATAAAATTAAAACATTGAACATAAATAAAACAACACATTATTAATAAATCATACAGATATCCAAAAATCCATATATAACCTCTAGAGACACAACCTTGGAGTACATGGACATTACATTACTTTTGTAAAATACATAATTCATAACAAAAAAACTCCCAAGGACCATATTAGTTTAGTGTCTTTGGAAACGTGGAACATTATCTTCTAATCATGGTGAATGATCTTAAACATCTCCCATAAAGATATTCCCCTTTTGTTTTCATACCTAAAACATTTATTTATATCTTAGGGAAAAGAAAACATAAAAAGGGTGAGCTCAAATGCTCATTAAGGGTAAGAATGGAAAAAATAAAGCCAACCATATACATTTGAACATGAACATAATGTTTAAACATCAACATCATGAGTTGTGAAATAAATCTTGGCAGTATGTAAGGCATAGCTCATAAAGGAACATCAATAATGATAAAATTGCATGGGGATAAAGCATGTAATTGTGGAAAACCATTAACCACATTTTATTATTTCCATATTAGCCAAGTCATTTCTTCCAAGACCATCATAGTGGACAAAGTCCATTACTGAACCGGGTTTACATGTCGTTCCAGCCCTGTATTACTAAACAAGATTTTACATGTCGTTCTATCCATTATATCTCATGAGCTATAAATCATTACCCAATTTATTGGAGGGAGATATAGATACCACCCATCTCATATTGAAATCATTCTTACTTCTCCCACAACACAATCATAAATCATTCCTCATAACCTGAAGAATAAAATGGGTTTCATAAACATCATCCCAACGTAACATAATCCATATAAAACAAATAAATACATTTCATCATAAGAAAAATAAAACCATGAAAATAATAGAGAGATTATACTTGAAACATAATCATACCAAATAATGTCACCTTAGATCAGAAATAGTTTTCAATAAACACTTGAAATGAATTGTTGAGGAAAATATCCTTTCTTCTTCAAAATCATTTTATTTTCTCAAAATGTCGTGTGATTTTAAATGAAATGAATTTTATTAAAAATAATCATGAAATATTGTAAAGGAATATTCACGGAAATAAGGCATTATGAAACCATAAAAAACCATCCACACCGTATAAGTTAAAAAACATTCTTCTCGTACTTTTCCCGGAAAAGTCATAAAGTACCTTATATGGTAAACAAAGGAAAGATTCCTTCAATACAATGTGGTAAAATTGTACGAATGAAAAAATGAAATTAAATATAAAAATAAGAATAGTGAACATTTTATAAAAATATTTTTAGAAAACATGTACATGGATGATAAACATAACCCCAGTAAATACTTATGAATAAAAAATCTCAGATAAGAATGAGATTGGAATAATTAACTCTTACCTTATGTCCAATTTCTTCTATATGTTTCCGAGATTATTGTATAGTGGGTTTAAACATATTATTAACTTGTAACAGAACCATAATAATATTTATGATATCATATATTATTCACTTATGACTATATATTACCAGTGCATTTGACAATTCCACGTTAAAGTAGTGGTTTGGGTAATATCGTATCAGTTATCGTATGTGTTTGTAATTGTTGTTCTTGATATTATTATTACTTATATCACGGTATACATACATCCAAAATGTAAAAAAGGATATATATATCATATATATTCCGGATATATATATATATAATGGATAGATTAAATAAATGAAATACACTGTTCATGGAGGCAGTAAACCGTATGTATGCTTGAACGTTGTTTTCATTTCCTTATTGAATTGAATGGAAATTAGTATAGTAAATATATATATATATATATATATATCCAGTAGCATTATTATGTCATAAATTTAATCATTATTTATTATATATTTACATTATAATCATTCTAGAATTGTAAACATGGAGAATGAATCTCATCGCGTCATGAAGACGGTAATCTGTACGTACGCACGAGTGACGATATCATTCCCATAATAGTTGAATGGTATTGGAGTGGATTATATAATATCTCAGAATTGTTATCATGTTATAATAATAATATATAGTTATTATTTTCAACATTATACTTATCCAGGTAAGGTGGTGGTGGAAAAACTTATTACACCACGGCGTGGAGATGGTATTCTGTACGTACGCATGCGCGGTGATTTCATTTTCCGTAGGATGGATAGAAGGTGAAATTTATTTGGTTCATATTTATAATAACATATAATTATATTATTGATACTGTTATTATTACATAATTATGAAACAACAAAATAACAGGATGTAGAATAAGAAATGAATTTGAAAGGATCAGTAAAGGATGTTACCTCTTCTTCGACGCGCCTCTTCCAAACATCCTCTTAAGGAACAAAATATGGTCTTTGAAGAAGACAAGGACCTCTAGTATGTTTCTAAAAAAGAGGAGAAGATATATTTTCCATGGTTGGCCAATCTAGAAGGCTCAAAGTGGTGTGAGGAGGAGAGGGAAGAGGTGCCCTTTTATAAGAGAGGAGAGGGGCACTTTTGGAAACCTCTAAAATATTAATTTATAATAAACTAAAACCCCACATAAAAACATCCAAAAATTAGTCAAATAATAATATTAGATGATATAGGGTTGTAATATCATCATAAAATAAGATTTAAACATGCTGATAATTTATTTTAAACCACATCAACTAGATGTATCCTTATTTAATCTATTTAATTTTATATGTGATAATAATATTCTAAATTTTAAATTTTTATAAATAATTACCTATGTGTTGTTAATTGTAAATAATTCGATACATTATAAAATTTGAGACCATATAAATTTAATTTTATAATTTTGAAATATTTTTGTGATTTTTAAACAATTTTATGATATGTTGTTTTTATAAAATAATAATACTGTCAATTTTGACACTATTCATTTATTTGAATTTAAATAAAATCCACACAAAATATATATTCTAAAAAACAATTTAATAGATTTCTAACTAGTAATATGCATCTATAAAATTCTTTGAGCACATTAATTAGTTTATATAATATTTATTTTAATACTATTAAAAAAATTTATTTAATATTTCTCTTCATCAAATAATTACTACTACATTTTTGGATAATTATTTAATATACATATTTGTTGCATAAAAATTAAAAAAAATTACTATGATGTAGATAAATATAATATATTCCATTAAAATAATTTTACTCTAATTTAAAATCTTAAAATCACAATATTTAAATTGTTATATTTATTATATTATGAAGGTGACCAGTTTGACATTATTTGAAATAAAATAATATATGTGTCATTATCACTTTTATATGCATCTAAATGGTCCAATATTATTCCATTGTATGATTATGGATTACATGTACACGTCCAATGATTTTAGTCATGTGTTTGTTCCTTTAGGGTCAATATTAGTTTAATGAATATTGTATTAATAATTTTTTACTAAAAAAGCAATTTCGGCATCACTATAGTGTCACCATTAATGATAATTATTTAATCTTTTAAAATTAAAAAAAATTACATGATGTAGATAATTTTATTAAATTTCTGGGGACTATTTTTTCTCGATGGTTTATGAATTTTTTAACTAAATTAAAATTATTACACTTATAAAATATAAGAGTGTGACATGTTGTCACTTTCATTGGTTTTAATAACAATTACATCTTATTCATGGTTAAAAGTCCATGAAATGAATATATTATGATCCTTAGGTGATATGGGTCGACTTTTATTCATCCAATAGAATTTTGGCTTGTATAAGGGTAATTTTATAATCTTATATTTACTGTTTGTTACATGATTTACCTTTAACTGTAGTAAATAAAATTTACCGTAGATACTATTCATAATGCCTAAAAATAAAAAGTATCCTATTAACATAATTTCGACCTAAGGATTCCAAATATAGAATCCATTTTTTCAAATTCAAAACACAGAAGTGGCAGTATTTAATTTAAAATTTATCTCATTATCGATAAACACGAGTATTTGTTTAAAACATTGCAAAAGATTGAAATGACATAACCTATAAATTCAATGTAAAATTAATGCTAATGGCATAAATTATATTAAATGGTAAAAATATATTATATTTTTACTTTAAAACTATTCAATATTATAATTTAACCATATAAATTATCTTGATGAAAAATGTGGTTTTTATTTAAAATTTAGCATATTTTTCCTATTCATTAAATAAAAAACATATCAGAAAAAATATCAAAAATTTATTTAAAGTAAATTATTATTTTCTAATTCAAAAAAAATTATTTGGTAATATTATACTTATAATCATGTCCAAAACTAGAATTAATGTGGGTGCGCCATCAAAAGGCGGCAAAACTGCATTTTTTGAAAAATACTTATTTTTGGCGAAAAATATATTTTGTTCTCATAACATGTTCTATAAAATGTGTAAGATGAATTATAATGTCATAAAATTCAAACTTTTGTAACTAATATTCATAAAAGCTAGTTTATAATAATATGACAACAATATGTCGTTGTTTAGTGAAACTCGATATTGCTTACAACACACGCTATTGAAAAAGGTCCCTCTTGCGTGAAACACAAGTCAAGAATAGTGATTGCATATAATACAAGCTCATACGGTGTTGTGTATAGAACACACTAATATTGGGTTTTCATACAGAACAAGACATCAATGAAATTAAAATAATATTTTTCATAAAATCTCAGGATTTTGCATTCTACACCCTTTAAAATTAATTTTTCCCTCGAAATTAACCATGGTTATAAATGGATAACTACTTGAATGTTCCTTTAATAGAAACCTACATCATAAAAAGGAATACCAAAACTTAAATTTAAAAACTACTTTATGAAATGTAACGGTTACCCAAATTAATTAATCACAGGGTTTTCAAATAGGAGAACATCGGTGAAAATATGGATATGAAAGAAAAATATAACCATAATATTCTGATGGAGAGTAGTAGAGAACATGGAATTGAAGAAGCCAACAATCACAAAGCCATAAATTTGTGATGATTTAAGGTACCATCTGATTAATCAGATATGAGATCAATAGGACAACATTTTCAGTTTTCATGATCTTTTCCCTATTGTTGATGAATATTTGAATTAAAATAAATACTTACTTTATTTTGGTACAATCTTACTCTTTTTCATGCCTTGAACAATTTCCACTTCATCTACAAAAGAAATGGTGTTGAATTTGTCTTCCGTGAAGTGTTAAAGGATCATGCGATAGAATGATAGTTTATTCTATATGTCTAAAACATACAGTTTGAAATAGTTATATACATAAGACCATCTATGGTGAGATTAATCATATATAGTTCCAAAAATGGACTTATACTTCATATATCATAACTCTTAATAAAATAAAACAAATTTCTACAAACCAGGGTCTTCTTGTAGGCCAATGGTAGCCAATAAAGGCTTGTCACATTTCGGTAATGGGTTTGATTCTCGCAACCTTGTCTGACATGATGGGTTGTTGCATATCCTATGGTTTATCCTTTTTCTAAAACAATACTATTATAACATTACAGAAATAATTTCGAAAAAAGGTTCTAGCCTTAAACAATATTATCTTATGTCTAATTTCATCAATTCCAATCTTTAGTCTTATCCAAAATACGTTTGTCTAATCTCAAAGTATATTGAAAAATATTACTAGAGAGGTCATCTACAATGCATGTAAATACCATCATTTATCCCATGTATATCATAATATATATCTTGTTGGTCACATTCTAGGCATGTGAATACCTTAATTATGTTTTCTATTTAAATAAGAATAACCATATAATCTTTGTGAAAACAAGAATGCTATAAAAAGTTAACTCTTCCCACATAAAAAAATCCCAAAATTTCTATATTCTCAATCCATGATATCAGATTGTCCTTATATCAGTCATGAGCTCTTTAATACTATCAAACATCTAATTATATCCTTATCCCTTCATTATTCACATATCATCTACTTTCCAAAAATATCTGATTAACCATTCATGGATTCCGGTACCATTCAACATATACTTTCAAATAATTTATGAAAAACAATAGTGTAACAATCCTTAGATGTTTCTGTGTTCCATAGTACCATTAAATTACCTAGACTACAAAAATCTTGATAAATATACAATCATTCTACTACCTTCTTAAACCATTGACCGGGCTTCATCATTTTATTCCTCAACACTTCTTTCATCTCATATATCCTTTGTAGTCTCTTCATCATCATCAACATAAATACTATTCATAAGACCATGTTGATTATATTCATGAGATTTTCCCTTAGGGTATTGGTTTTCTTAATACCTGTACATTCCACCTTTAAAACATTTAACCATTGTTGATGTCATAGCATTACCATTACCCTTTTTGATAGAGTTA
This sequence comes from Viscum album, assembly GCA_963277665.1. Taxonomy (NCBI): domain Eukaryota; kingdom Viridiplantae; phylum Streptophyta; class Magnoliopsida; order Santalales; family Viscaceae; genus Viscum; species Viscum album. The sequence goes on along the minus strand of OY728127.1, from coordinate 1,222,002,206 downwards.
ACATAAACATTTCCTTCACAATTACTGCCTTTGTGTCCTCCTTTTCCACACCCAGAACATCTTCCAGTCCTTTGAATAATTCTCCATGATGCCTCTTCCCACATTATTTACATGGTAGAAATGGAACTTTCATTTTTCTATGATCATCATGAATCTCCATATTTCCATTATTAGCTGAGTCAGGAAACATACCATAGTTGAGATTATTGATCATATTATGAGATTTATTATTAGGCATAATAATGATTTCTGGACTTCCAAATACCATTTTAGTTGGTTTCTCATGATGAATATCATCCTGTTTTCCAGCATATCCTCCATTATCATGAATCATCTTATTTCCACCCATTTTCTAAAACCCACAAATAATAGTGTGAGAGAAAAAAATCATTCTAGGAAATCAACATATTAAAGGGGGAGTACTTTATATATCTAAAATCTTAGGTTTAATTATAATATCATTACTGTAATTCTAGGACTTTAACCTATAATTATAATTAACCTTAGAGACATCCATAGTCATACCATAGAAATATCTCTAGGAATTTCACTAACGTTTTCACATCCTAGTTTCCAAAGATTAAACAAAATTTCCTATGATTCCAACTGTAGAGACCCATGATTGATGTATGTGGACATTAAATTACATTTGTAGACTACTTAATATATAACAAAAAAACTCCCAAGGACCGTATTAGTTTAGTGTCATTGGAAACATCGAACATAATCATCTAATCCTGGTGAAAGATCTTCAACATCTCCCATAAAGATCTTCCCCTTTTCCTTTCTTACCTATAACCTTTCTTTATATCTTGGGGAAAAGAAAAAATAAAAAGGGTGATCTGAAATGCTCATTAAGGGTAAGTATGGAGAAAATAAATCAAACCATATACATTTTAACCTGAACATAATGTTTAAACATCAAAATCACGAGTTTTGAAATAAATCATGGTCATATATAAGAAATAGATCATAAACGAACATCAATCATGATAAAATTGAATGGGGATAAAACATGTAATTGTTTCAAACCATTAAGAACATGTTATGATTTATATAGAAGCTAAGGAATTTCTTCCAAGACCATCATAGTGGACAAAGTCCATTACTGAACCGGGTTTACATGCCATTCCAGCCCTATATTATTGAACTGGATTTTACTTGTTGTTCTATCCATGTCTATATCATTATATATAAATCATTACCCAATGCATTGGAGGGAGATAAGTCCCACCGATCCCATATTGAAATCATTCTTATGGGTGCCACAACATAATCATAAATCATGAATCATAACCCAAAGAATAAAATGGGTTTCATAAACATCATCCCATCTTAACATAATCCATATAAAACAAATGGATACATTTCATAATATGAAAAAAAAACAATTTAAAAAATAGAGTCATTATACTTGAAACATAATCATACTAAATAATGTAACCTTAGATAAGAAATAGTTTTGAATAAACATTTGAAATGAATTCTTTAGGAAAATATCCTTTCTTCTTCAAAATCATTTTCTTCTCTCAAAATACCATGAGATTTTAAATGAAAAGAATTTTTTTAAAAATAACCATGAAATCTTGTAAAGGAATCTTCATATAAATATGAAATTATGAAACCATAAAAATCTATTCACACCATATATGTTAAAAACATTATTCTCGTACTTATGCTGGAAAAGTCAAAAAGAACATTATATGGTAAAAAAAAGAAATATTCCTTAAATACAATGTTGTAAATGTCAAAAAAGGGTAAAAATGAATTTACAAATGAATGGGAGAATATTAAACATTTTATGAAAACATATTTAGAAAACATGGACATGATTGTTAAACATAACCCCAGTAAAAACTTACGAATAAAGAATCTCAGATAAGAACGAGATTGGAATAATTATCCCTCACCTCATGTCCAATTTCATCTGTATGTTTTTAAGAATCCTGTATAGTTGGTTTAAACATATTATTAAATTGTAAAATGACATTAATAATATTTATTATATCATATATGATTCACTTAGGACTTTATATTACCCATGCATTTGACAATTCCACGTTTAAGCAGTGGTTTGGGTAAAATCGTATCAGTTATCGTATGTGATTGGACTTGTTGTTCTTGATTTTATTATTAAATATATCATGATTTACTATCTTAAAAAATTTAAAACATAATTTATATATCATATATATTCAAGATATATTAGTATGTAATAGATAGATAAATGAAATTAAATACACCGTTCATGGAGATGGTAGACCGTATGTATGCATGAACGCAGTTTTCATTTCCTTATTGAATTGAATGGATGTAAGTAGAGTACATATATATATATATATCAAATAGAATTATTATGTCATAGATTTTATCATTATTTATTATATATATACTTTATAATCATTCTGGAATAGTTAACATGGAGAATGAATCTCATCACGTTGGGGAGATGGTAATCTGTAGGTATGAACGAGCGACAATATCGTTCGCATAATTGTTGAATGGTGTTGGAGTGGATTATATAATATCTCAGAGTTAGTATCATGTCATAATGATCATATATAGTTATTATTTCCACCATTATACCCATCCAAGTAAGGTGGTGGTGGAAGAACAGATTACACCACGGCGTGGAAACGGTATTTCGTACGTACACACGTGCGGTGATTTCGTTTTTCATAGGATTGGTAAAAGTTTAAATAGAGTTTGTTCAAATTTATAATAAAATATAAGTATATTATTCATACTGATGTTATTAATTAATTATGAAATAACAAAATAAGAGGATGTAGAAGAATAAATGAATTTGAAAGAATCGGTAAAGGATATTAACTCTTCTTCGACGCTCCTCTTCTAAACCTCATCGTATGGAACTAAAGATGGTCATTGAAGAAGACCATGACCTCCATAATGTTTTTGGGGAAGTGGAAAAGAGAAATGGGTAGGGTTTGGGAAATCATGAAGGCTCAAACCACTGTGAGGAGGAGAGGGAGGATGTTCCCTTTTATAAGAGAGGAGAGAGGCACTTTTGGAAACCTCTAAAATATTAATTTATAATAAACTCAAACTCCTCTTAAAAACCTCCCAAATTGACTCAAATAAAAATATTATATGATATAGGGTTGTAATCTGATCAACCAATAAGATTTATACATGTTTTTAATTTATTCTAATCCTTATCAACTTGACTTATCCTTATTTCATCTATTTAATTTTATATGTGGTAATAGTATTCGAAATTTTAAATTGTTATAAATAATTACTTATGTTTTGTTAATTGTAAATAATTTGATACCTTTTAAAATTTTAGACCTTATTAATTTAAATTTATAATTTTTATATTTTTTTGTGATTTTTAAACAATTTTATAAGATGTAATTTCTATTAAATAACAATAGTGTCAATTTTGACACTATTCATTTATTTGAATTTAAATAAAATCCACACAAAATATATATTCAAAAAAACTATTTAATAGATTCCAAAAAATTCATATGCATCTATAAAATTCGTGGGGAACATTAATTAGTTCATATAATTTTTATTTTAAAACATTCATTATCATTTATTTTATTTTTCTCTTCATAAAATAATTGCAACAACATTTTACCATAATTATTTATTATACTAATTTTTTCCTAAAAATTAAAAATAAAATACTACGATATATATAAATATAATATAGTCCATAAAAATACTTTTACTCGAATTTATCATCTTAAAATTACAACATTTAAATTGTTATATTTATTAAATTATGAAGGTGACAACTTTGACATCATTTAAAATAATATAATATAATTGTCATACTCACTTTTATAAGTCTCTAAATGGTCAAATGTTAGACCATTGTATTATTATGGATTACAGGTACACAACCAATGAGTTTTGGTCAGGGTTTTATACCTTTTATGGTCACTTTTAGTTTAATAAAAAAAATTACTGATTTTTCACAAAATAAACTATTTCTAAATCACAATTGTGTCACCATTAATGATAATTATTTAATCCCTAAAAATTATAAATAAATTAACATGATGTGGAGAATTTTATTAGATTTCTGTTGACTATTTATGTTTGATGATTTATTTTGTTTTTCACTAAATTAAAATTATTACACTTATAAGATATAAGAGAGTGACATGTTCTCACTTTCATTGGTTTTAATAATAATTACATCCTTTTCATTGTTAAAAGTCCATGAAATAAATATATTCTGACCCTAAAGTGATATGGGTATACTTTTATTAATCCAATAAAATTTTTTCAAGTGTTAGGGTAATTTTATAATCTAATTTTTACTCTTAATTACTCGATTTACCTTTAACTATAGTAAATAAAATTTACAGTAGTTACTATTCATAATGCCAAAAAATAAAAAGTATCCTATTTACATAATTTGGACTTAATTATTCCATATATGGAATCCATTTTTCCAAATTCATACCTTAGAAGTCATAGTATTTAATTTAAAATTAATCATGTTGCAAAAAAAATGGGTTTTTATTTATAACATTACAAAAGATTGAAATGATTTAACCTATGATTTCAATGTAAAATTATTACTAATGACATAAATTATATTAAATGTTAAATATATATTCTACTTATAATTTAAAACCATTAAATATTATAATTTAATCATATATATTATCTTGATTAAAAAAGAGGATTTTATTTAAAATTTACTGTACTTTTACTATTCATCAAAATAAGAAACTTATTAGAAAAATATAAAATTTTAATTTAAAGTAATTTTTTATATCCTTATTCCTAAAAATAATTTATTTTGTCAAGTTGAACTTATAAAAATGTCAAAAACTAGATTAAATGGGGTTGCTCCATTAGAAGGCGGCAAAACTGCATTTTTTTAAAATACTTATTTTAACCAAAAAAAATTTGTTCTCATACCATGTTCTATAAAATGTGTAAGATGAATTATAATGACATATAATTCAAAATGAAGTTACTAATATTCATAACAGATAGTGTATAATAATATTATAACAATATATCATTGTTTAGTTAAACTCAATATTGCGTACAACACACGCTATTGAATAAGGTTTCACTTGCGTGAAACACAAGCCAAGAATAGTGCTTGCGTATAATACAAGCTAATACGGTGTTGCGTATAGCACAAGATAATTTTGGAGTATCATAAAAAGAATAAATCATTGAAATTAAAAGAATATTTTTCATAAAATCATGGCATTTATATAACCTAAATATTCATTTGATAAACTGGGAATATATACACCAAAGGGATTATCTAAAAATCCATGTTAGGGAACAAACCTGGAAATGAATCTCAAAACATGAGTTAAAAAGTCATAACAAGATTTCATAAAAGGAATGACTCATGAGAAAACATATTTTAAAAAAAAATATAGGGCTTCTAATCATATTATCTGGTCCATAATTCTATATGGAACCAACATATAACAAGAAATAAACATGTATCAGAGCTAACGTCTAAGACAATATCACATAGTTGAACAAGTCCAATAATGGTTTTGGATTACTCTCTAATCCTATAAATGAAACCTCATGAGGCTTATAATTTCCCAACTCATTGAGGTTCTATGTGGTCACACACATCATATCATGTTCATGATTATGATTACCACCTAAAGAATCAAACATAAGTGTTACCCATAGACAGAAATTTTCATGATAATCATGTCACAAGACATAATTTAAGGGAATGTAATATTATTATTTATGAAATAAGGGGAATAAATAATTATTGGATATTCAGGATGAAAAAAATATGAATATATGTCATATATTGATGTTTATAAGAATTTATGGCATGAAAATGTGTTGTTATATAACTATAAAAATGTGCCACATAAGTTCAGGTTTTGGGAAAATTATAAATAATCATGAAACGGTATAAAGGTACTATTATTGGTATAATACCATAAATTATATCATATATTGTTTTTGAAAATAATGGTTATTTGTGAAAAATAATGGTTGCTTATAATAGTATATGCAATGTACATGAAAATGTCATAGAATTGGAATACTTCCTTTAACTGAGAAATCATGGAAGGAGGAATTCTGAAGGGAACCTTTAAATACATATATTAACACTTTATATAAGGATGAATTTATTGGGATAGGTACATTTGGAACATATACACAAAATTTTTATGTATTAGATAATAATAATAATGAAATTAATTTGTTTATAGAGAGAGAAAGCATTACGCATAGTTATGTTGGAGGTTTAGAGAGATCCCTTACCATATGTCTAAATAAATTATTCACATCAACATTATTGTGTGTATATTAAAATTATATCAATTAATTACTTAATTAAAAAACACTTCTACCTATATTATATTTATTTATATCCATTTTTATGAGTTCTAATGTATAATTTCATTATTCTGAGAGTTTCCTTTACATGGTAAGTTGATTGGTTAACATGGGTATAATTATGTTAGTTCAATTCAATTGGAAGAAAATTAAAAGGAGATAAATAAAGTTGTATTAATATAATTTTGTGATTTAATTTTTCTCATATATGATTTCTCTAATATGATGATAATTTTTTTGATAAAAATTTAAGGACAATTTCTTAATTTATTTTGGTGGTTTTTAGGATCATCATAATCTAGTATCCTTTTATTTAATATTATGCTTACGTATTAACTATAGAACATGAAATAATTTATAATATACTTATTAAAATATGATTTAACCATAATAATTTTTTTAAGACCATCCTTGAAGGAAGTAATGAAAAATGAAAACATGCCTTCCCTAAAGGCAGTGAATCAACAAATCATTGATGATGTTTCCACTTAGAGTATAAAAGGAGAAATAAATAAAATTCATAATGGATATTTAAATAATAATAATAATATTCTAGTGCATGAGATATTTACATGGGGGTTCTCTAGGTGTCCACTTTTATAATCCCCCTTGATGATTCTGTATTATTACTCTCTACAATAATAAAGTCAATGATATTAATGTGTATCTGGGGATTATAGAGTGTTTTTAAATGTTATGTTCATTAAATTATTAATTTTTCTTAAGAATATAAATATTGTGGATTCATATGGATAAATACATTAACTATTTCAAAGGATTTTGATCGAATGGGTGCTTACATCACCCTTGAACAAAAAAATCATTTATTCGACTTAAAATTTTAAATCTAATAAATTACAATTTTTCACTATTCCCAAATAAATTTTTTTATTTTAGGAAAAAAAATAACCATAAATGTTTTGGATTTTGTATATTTAAAAAATAGACAATATTATATGGAAATTATTTTCATACTATGAAGAATTTAATTTTTATATAAAATCATCTCAAATTCAAAAATATAGATTTTAATTTCATAATAGATGTTTTAACCATTTCAAAAATTAATTAAGGTGTCGTAATATAATATTATAAATATAGTATAACATAATATTAACTAATTAGTCTGTTTAATGAAAATAATTTTTCTAAATCATTACTTACATTATAACATTGTTACCAAACATTTACGTTTTTCCAAATACCAATAATTAATTAAAATTTTTTGACATTAATTTACTGATACCAAAATATAAATATATCCTATATTAATTTACAATATTCTTAAATATTATTTATACTTTAATATGTGAGGTTACAACTCTAATGTCTAGATTACTATTCTGAATGGATATGTTATTATTCCAACATTCATGTTACTATTCAAATGGTATATGTTCTATGATTTAAATATATAAAACATTTATCATTCATTATCAACATAATTATAGTTTATATTAGGTTAGTTTAAAATCTTATTCCCGAATAATGTTATATTAATAACATTATTTATTATTTATACGTCTTTCTACGATTGTAGTCATTGAAGTGGATCGTGAAAATCTAAATTTTTCCATTATTTTTACCAAATTTTATATTTATTGTCTCATTAAAATATTTTCAATTCATATTGGTTTATTTTTTGAATAATTTATCATTAATAATTTATGGGGATAATATTTTTATTGGATTTTATGTGTTTTTTTGTGATTTATTATTACAATATATAATTATAAGAATGCAATTTCAATATATAAAATTATATCTCATAAAAAACTAACCACGACAACCAAAAATGATTGTTCCTAGAACAAATATGTTGATTATTATAACTTATTAAAAAATCTATAAAGGGATATATATAACTATAACAAATATAATATATATGGAATAAGTTTTGAATGGAAAATTAATTAGTATAGATTGATTATTGAAAAGATTAACAGCACTTATAGAACACATTGAGACATAAGGTGAGTTAATTATTTACCAAATTACCACTAATTGGGTTAAACATCAACTTCATTGATTGTGTCCGTCTATGTTTATGAGTGAAATGGTCATTGATTATATTATAATTATATCAAGTTGTATTTTTTGTATTTTCAGCTAAAAACAAAAAGTTGATTCATTTGATTAATGTTAACTTCAATGATATTATATTATTATAGGATTTTATTTTTAAAATATCCTTTTAATGTTTCTTTTTACATAATTTAAAAGTAATATTTTTTACATATATAAAATTAGAATATTTTTCTGATTTCGTGACACCGTAATAATTTTATGATTCCATTACCTGATTTTATGGCTATTTTGAATGAAAATGATTTATTTTGTAAATGTGAAAAATTCTTTACCGATAGGTGACATTCTTTAAGAATGTTCTTTTGATTAAAATATCAAGGTTTAATTATTTTTTTATTGTTATTATGCATTCATTATAATTAATTTTAGCTCTAGTATAAACAAATGATGGGTGGTTCCAAGATAAAAAGGATGTGTGCTTACATTATTAACCAATGACAAGTGGTTTTAGGATAATACATGGTGTAGTGGTTCCATTATAATATATCAATTAGTGGTTGTGTTTAAACCTCTAATGCATTAGGTGCTCTATATATGTAAGTTGACCACATTGGTTTTTCTATTTGAAATTTTGATAAGAAATAGTAATTTCCCATGTTACCTAAATGACATTCATATGTTTGATAAGGAGTTTTCATTAAAATATGTTTGTTTCCAAAATGTATGATTATGATCGTTTTGAAATGTTGATTCCATTGTAAGGAAAAAATGAATGTTTTGAAGTTAATATTTTTATGGGGTTTCACAAGATAAATTATTTTTTTTCTTTTATGTTTGGTAATTCTATTTTTTTGCTCATACCTTGTATTAAAAAACATTCAAAACGGTTAAGGGATAGTAGGGAAATTAGTAATTTAAACAATAATTATAAGTACATGGATTTTAACATTACATAATATTTAATTATGTTAATAATTAACATTTAGGATCTTCTTAGGTTTATATATTTAGATAATTAGATCATAACTTATACATAAAAAAATTAATATTACATGTAGACACTTCTATTTAGTATCCCTTTTTCATAAAATGAAATCACTAAGAAAAGAAACATGGTTTGTTCCATTTTATAAACACCATGAATTTTTTGGGTTTAAATCCATGACTTTGTTCCTCATTAAGACCTATGAAAAACATTTCTAAAAATTCAAATTTTCATAAAAAGCCCAGTATGGGATACATAGAGAAGGACAACTATTAGTTTTCAAAACAACTTGTAAATCATTAATAATTTATCATAATGTAATAATTTTCACCTTAAGGAAGTAGAAAAAACCTATCACTAAATATAATCACAATGCTTACCCCACTTTTGTAACCAAAATACTTCCCTAAAATCCATAAAAAGAAACATTTATCATATAATGGTAATGTTGGGACATAATCATAAATACAAGGAATTACCATACAGTCGACATCCACAAATAATTTTTACAAATGGATTATTAATAAGGATGACTTCCATACCCAATACATTGGAGGTTATAATGAAACCACCCATCCTTGGTTTATCACGAAACCACCCGGTATTTGGTTTATAACGTAACCACCTGTCAAATTTCCATGTACCATTATATCACACGTAAGAGATTTCATATATCAACATTTAAATCATGTAATCACAAGACATAATTTGAAGATATTGAAATAGTAAATCTACTTTCAAAACCATTTTAAATATCAAAAATACCCCAAAAGAGAATAAGTTATTCCTTTTTCCTTTTAAAAACATTAATGCTTATTGAGGATTCCAAATATCATATAACGGTTATGGCGGTAGAAAAGTCATTATCACCGAAATTCAGATAAAACATTACATTCTTACTTTAATAAAACTTGTTGTAGAAAAAATATTCCCTTTGAAGGAATGTACATGTCAAAGGTGTTTATTATACACAGTGTAAAAGAAAGAGGTTTATATTATCAAAATATGCCTCAATAAATGAATCTTGAGACAAAGTCGCTTACATCGGGTCCTTCATGACTCATTTGTTCTTTACATTCTTGAAAAAAATTTAAGTTAATTTCTAATTGAATAATATCCATTTTATGTTTATTATTCATTTAATATCACTCATCATCATTATTTAACCATTATATAGTTATTCTTGTTTATATCAATTGTTTTGTTGATGTTCGGTATGTGAGTCTAAGATAGAATGTTATAATTACAAGTTCTCCATGAGGTCAAAATTACATTATCTATAGAATGATATTAATGATTTAAATATCATATATATCATATATCTCTAGTTTATATATATTTAATATAGTCCATATCATTTGGAGATAAGAAATTAAATTCAACGTTTATGGAGATGGTAAGTCATACATACGCATGAACGCTACATTCATTTATAATTCATATTTAAAGGAATGAAAACATAATGATACATTGTTATATTATAGTTATAAAAAAATATCTATTTTATATAAGTTACATATTCTCATTAATTACATCATTTATATGTTCCATGTAAAGCATGAACGAGTCGTATCATCTTGAGGGGGCGGTAGTCTGCACTTCCTCAAATTAAATTATAATATTTATACAACAGAAAATACATAAAGATATGTTCTAAAAGATTACTACAGAAGCATAGAGATAAAATAAATATCATATATATCATATATAATTACATTTCCATAACAATGGCCACCAAAAATGTTGTAGGGGAAAATAGAACAATCATCATTTCTCGAGGCAATAGTTCGTCATCCACAGAAAAAATATATTTTACACCAATTAGATGGTGGTGTGTGTAAGGTTTGTTTGAATACATCTCATAAAAACAAACTATTATATTTATTATACATATTTCTTTATGTAAAAAATTAAAAAGAAGATCATAGGGAGTATAGAAGGAAAAATAAATGAAATGAACTTGAGAGAAGACGTTACCCTAAATGAGGTTACTCCTTTTGATTTAAGATAAAAGACCTTCTTATATTGCCTTATGACAATAGTATGACTTCTATAAGGGATAGAGGGATGTTGGGAGATTATTTTGGCAGAGGTTGGATGAGCCAAGGGGGAATTATAGGTGGGAGTAAGGGTTAGAGGGTGTGGCCTTTTATAAGAGGGAGGAGGGGCACATATAGAATATATTGAATTATAATTTTATTATAAATTCTATTTAGATTATAAATCATAAAAAATTAATTTAGTTCAAATATAAGATGAATATAAATCGAAATAAAATCATCCAATAATAATTAGATACGTTTTGGGTATTTTTTACTCCTTATCTTTTTTATTTAACCCTTTTATACTCTTACAGTTTTATCTAGCATTCAAGATTTTAAGAATCAAAATATTTACCCAAACATAAAAAATATCAAATAAAAGTGTCAATAATAAAATTTTATAATTATGATAACCATTTTTCTGAATAATATTTTTTTGGAATTTTATAATTTTTAATAAAATATTATATGTTCTCAAATTTGAATTATGTCAATTTTTACACTATTAATAACATGGATTTTTTAAAATCCATAAAAAATTTATTAATTAAAAAAATTAAATAGTTAAAAAAACATATAAAAATAATCGAAAATATTCATGGATGACATCAAAATAACCAAATTAAATTTATTTTATCGTTTATATTATCATTTATTTGAATCCTTTATTAATGTAGCAACAATTGTATCATTATTGTATCATAAATAAATTTATTTATATGATGTCATAAAATTATAAATAAAATAAAATTATTTATGAAATCTATATTGGATTACAATTAATATTTATAGTCTAAATGATAACTTATATAACCCCTTGTAATAAATGTTTTACTAAATGATACTTGTTTATGTTATATTTTTCATAACATAAAAATTAAAAGTAATTAAATGTTATTTTCACACACAAGTGGTTCAATGGGGTACTAAGATCTCCCCAAATATGTCCATGGTCAAATATATCTCATCCATTTTGATTAGGATACATTTAAGGGTAATTTAATATTATAATAATATTATATTTTTACCCTTATTTACTTGGTTTACACTTTAACCATGATAAATAAAATATTAACTAAAGTTACTATACATAATGTCTAAAAATAAAAAGATACCAATTTATACAATTTGACCTCCTAATTCCAAAAATGTAATCCATTTTTCAAAATTCAAAACATAGAAGTTGCAGAAATTAATATAAATTATTTTCCGTTGTCAAACCAAAAATTCCTGTTTTAAAAAAATAATAACTATCAATAGAATTATATGTGTTAATATGTAATTAAAAAATCTAAATTATTTCCAATAACAAAAATTGGATTAATAGTGAAAATAATAATGTAATTACACAATATAGCCAATTAAAAAGATAATATACCCATATAAATAAATTAGATCAAAAGACAATTTTGACTTCAAATGCAGTATTTTTCACTATTCATTAAAAAAATTTCTTTATTAGAAAAATACCAAAAATTTATCCAAAGTAAATATGGATGTCATGTTTCTATAAAAGAAGTTTAAATTTTCAAATATAACATATTAAAGTGACATCAACTATATTTAAAAAAGGGTTCACCCTCAAAAGGCAGTAAAATGGCCTTTTAAGAGTATTTATACATAAAATAAGATTCATTCCCATTTAAGGCCTCTTAATATTATTGGATAAATGTAAAAACAATTTAAAATATGTTTAAACATAAAATGGATAGATATTTTTATTCCCGCAAATACAATTACTAGGCATTAACTACCATTTAAAATAATATTATTATTTTATTATTTTTCACTATGACTCAGCCCTGTGTGCAACACGAGATCTTAGAGAAACCAATTATTCAGTTTCGGTACACCACCAAACATAGAATCCCCTTTAAAGTTAAATTAATATCTTATTCATAATTATTAATAGAAATCAAATGTATTATTATATAAATACCTAGGTTGTTACATCATTCCCTCTTTTGGAAATTGTGTCCTCACAATAATATTCAATTATCAAATAAGTGGGGTTATTTATACCTAATAATATTTATTGATTCCCATGTTGCCTTTTCAACCATGTGGTTTTTTCGCAAAACCATTAGTTTATGTTACCTTATTCTGCAACACTTTCTCTCTTTGGTCATGAATACGGACTGGTTGTTCCTCATAAGAAAGATTCCCTTTCATTTGAACAACCTCTGTACTCAAAAGATGAGATGGATCCGTCATATACATTCTCAATAGTGAAACATGAAATAAATTGTGTGCTGGGGATAAACATGGAGGTTAAATCTACTCTATAAGCAACTGATCAATCCTTTATTATGATTTCATAGGGTCCAATGAACCTCAGACTCAACTTTCCCTTTTTACCAAAACACATCAATCATTTTAATGATGAAATGTTGAAAAAGACATAATCACCTACCTACTTTGGTTATCCTCATAACTTTTATGTCTTCACTATGATGTCCTCATGTGCTTCTAAATTAACTGAACTTTTTCCCATGTCTTCTACCAATTCATGTCCCATCATCATTCATTCACCTACATCATCCCAAAAAGCTAGAGTTTGACACCACATTCTATATAATGCATCAAATGGATCCATCTATATTCTAGATTGAAAATTGTTATTATAAGAAAACTAAACCAAAGTAAGATGTTTGTCCTAACATCCCTGGTAATCCATTGAAGAAGAACATAGCATATCTTCCAAAGCCTGAATTGTTCATACCGATTTCCCATCTGATTGAGGATGATAATAAGTACAAAACATTAATTCAATATAAAAAGACTTCTGAAGTCCTTTCTAAAAATTTTAAGTGAACCTCAGACCATGATCACATAAAATGGAGAGGGATAGTCCAGGTAACCTTAGTATTTCATTAACATACAACCTAGATAATTGATCTAGAGAAAGAGTATCTTGAATAGGAAGTAAATGGGCATATTTAGTCAATTGATCAACAATAAACCATATTTCATTACAAACCTGATATGTCTTCTCTAATACCACTTTTAAATACATGGAATCATTTTCCCACTTCCACTCTATAATTTTCAAAGGATCATGCATCCCTTTTCAGTAACTTCAACTCTACTTGAACTTATTTACAAGTCAAAACATTCATAGTAAAATCATCAATATCTATTTTCATTCCATCCCACTAGTAATACTCTCAATGATCTGTGTACATCTCTGTACTGCCAGGATGATCAGAAAACATAGAACTATGATCATCACATAAAAAACAATATATTCATTTTTTAATATAAAGGCACCCATAATCTCTTTCCAAGTATAAAAATACCATCATAATCAATGTTAAATTTTGGAAACATACCCATCTGAACAAAATCTACCTTTTCTGAAACTCACTGTCATCCATCTACGTTTTCTTAATATTGTTTGATAGAGATGATTTCACAAACACCTAAAACTAAAAATAGGAATTTACTACCCTAAAAACTTATATACAAAAGTACATTAAATTTTTAATCAAAGGATCATGTTCCAAATGTAGCATGGGTAATTGTTTATTACTATTTCATCTCAAAGTGTCAGTGACATTATTTTACATTCCTAAATGGTAATGGATCATGTAATCATAATCCCTGATTAATTCCAACCCAATCATCTATCTCATGTTTAATTATTGTTGACTGAATAGATACTATAAAATTTTGTGACCAGTATACATTTCACACATTATGTCAAACAAATGATTCCTCCAAATTTTTAATGCAAAAAAAAACAACATCTAATTCCAAATCATGTGTAGGTTATTTAAACTCAAGATGTTTCAACAGATGTGAAGTGTAACCAATTACCTGATCATTCTGTATTAAGAAACAACTATTTATTTTCTATGAAGCATCATTATAGATAAAAAATTCACCATTTATAGAATGTAATTCCAATACTGGAGCATTCACAAATCTTTTTTTTAATTCCTAAAAACAATCATCAAATTCTTTTGTCCAAATAAACTTTACACCACTTAGAGTTAACATTGATAGTGGGATAGATAACTATTAAAAATTCACAAAACAACCTTCTATATTACCATTCTATACCATTAAAACTATGAATCTCGTTAATATTTGTATGTCTTGTCCATTATTCAACAACTATTATTTTAGAATGATCAATAGTTATGCCATTTTTTTAAACAATGTGACCAAGGAATTAATTTTTTTGTAACCAAAACTCACACTTTATGAATTTCCCATACAATTTATTTTCTAAAATGGTTTGAAAGACAACCCCTAAATGACTTTTATATTCCTCTTTACATTTGGAATATACGATAATGTCATCAATAAAAACAGCCACAATAATTTCTAAGAACTCAGAGAAAATTCTATTCATAAGATCCACGAATAAATCTAGTGCATTGGTAACACCAAAGGAATAATTACAAACTCATAATGGCTAAATATTGTACGAAACACATTCTTTGGAACATTTGTGTCCTTTACTTTCATCTAATGGAACCCCAACCTCAAGTCAATCTTCCAAAAATACTGAGCTCCCTGGATCTGATGAAACAAATCATCTATATGAGGCAAAGGATACTTGTTCTTAATAGTGATATTAATAAAGGCTCTATAATAAATGTAATGTCTCACAGAACAATATTTATTTTTAACAAACTAGATTGGAGAACCCCATAGTGATGTGCAAGATCGGATGAAACCTTTATCTAACTACTCCTGCAATGGTTTCATTAACTTTAAAAGTTTTATTTGATCCATTCCATAAGGGGTTCTTTAAATTGTCTTAGAATTTGAAACATTTTCAATAGTAAATTCAACTTCCTAATCAGGTATAATACCAGTCAACTCATTAGAAAAAACATCAAGATACTCATTTATTACTAGAACATCATTAATCTGAATAGTTCCTTTATTTTCTACAATATGTGCAAGGTAACAATCATTTATATATTTCACTAGTTTATCAACTTCTTGATATGATATCAGAGATAAGGGTTCATTATTGTACAAAAACTGAATGACTTTTTGAGAAGAACCCTCATTAGCACTATATTTAATCTTTGCATTGGAAGAAGAAATCCAATCCATTCCCTAAATAACATCACACTATACTAAAGGGAAAACAACAAGGTGTTCAGGTAAATTCTTTACACAAATAAGGATATGAATATTCATATAGTTTATTTCTGCCTCAACATTTCCCCCAGGTGTTTTTACCACAAGTTCAAGATTCATATCTTGAGATGGAATTCACAATTTACTATAAACTTTCATAGAAAAAAATGTGTTCATACTGAATCCAACAACACATTAGAATAATCTAAAAAAACAAAAAATGTACTTGATACCACTTCATTTGATATTCCCAAATCAAACATAGTAGTTGAAAATGAATTTTCCCCACAATTCTACTTTTGATCTGACTGATTTCCACACAAATTAATCAACATTGGACACACATTGTCACAATTACCAAACTCATTACAACTAAAACATCTCAATGTTGGCTTTTCATTGCCTTCTTGATCACTTCCTTATCGATATGAGCAATATGACTACTCTTACAACACATAAATCACTTCCCAGACATTGATAAACATTCTCCATAATTCTTTTTACCAGAATTCTCACATGATGGAAATTTAATTTTCATACATCCAATCATCTATGATCAATTATATCTTTTTACGTTCAAAATGGATCTCTTTTTTTACTTTCTCTATTTGAAAACCTATTCATTAGAAAACTCCAAATATACCTTCTATAAACTTTTAGAAAAATTCAAATAACATTTTAATTCATGAGAGGATAATGCTCTTAGATATTGTTGCTTAAGTCCTATGTAAAATCATTTTATCTTACTATCGCAGATGAAATTTGGAGAATAACATTCACTAAGTCATTATCCTCCCATAATTCCAAGAAATATTTTTCCATCCTAAGATGAACCACCATAGGGAAATATTTCTCATGAAACATACCTTAGAATTCATCCAAATCAAGATCATAAATCACCTCACTACCCATGATATTTTTATCCAACAACCACCACTAATAGACTTCACCTTGAAAATGATAAATAGCAAGACTGGAATTTTGATGTTCTGAACACCCCATGAAAATGAAATTTTTTTCCATTGCATTAATTCACCCTTCAGCTTGCACAGGGTCAGATGATCATCTGAAAGATGGGGGATGTTTCCTCATGATGTTCTCCACTGCTGGCATGTTCAGATGTCATTGATGTAGGTGATCTCATACGTGGATACTACCACCATTTATACCCTAAGTCAACATTCTCATCACTACAAAAAACTGTTCAGTTCTGATTCTGACCATCATAGGTTGCTGATTAAGAAGGCTGTTTTCATCATGATGTTGTCCCATCATATTTCTGTGTTTCCACTACGGAAACCCATTCTATGCATAGAAATCTATTAGGCGAAGTAACATGATAATCTTCAAATGATATATCATTTCAATCTTACTATAAGGTAAAACTAATTTTTGAATATTAATTAAACAATATAACACCTAATGATGACTAAAAAGTCCTCTGATACCATCTATAAGGACCTGGCCTTAAACATTACATAATATAGTTTTAATTTAATAACTGACATTGAGGATCTCTTTAGGTTTAGATCTTTAAAGAATTAGATCATATCATATACATATCCACTGGAATATTACATGTACACACATCTACTCCTTATCCATTTTTTTCATTAAATAAAAACATATAAAAAAGAAACATGTTTTGTTTCATGTTTTAAACAACATTAATTTTCCTTGTTTCTATCCTTGACCCTATTACTCTCTAAGTCCTGTGAAAAAAATTTCCAAAACATGGGCTGAGCATAAAATGATCAGTAAGGGATACATAGTGAATAGAAACTATTATTTTTCAAAACAACATGTAAAACATGCATACTTTATCATAACTTAATACTTTTCACCTTAAATAAGTATCCAAAACACTTCACTAAATATATGATCATTGCATACCCTTCTCTTGAAAAAAAATATTACCATAAAACCTATATAAAGAAACATGTATCATATAAAGGTAAACTTGTGGCATAATCATACATAAATGGAATAACCATATGTTTAACTTTAACAAATCATTCTTAAAATTTTAATAACCATACGTCCAACTTCCATACCCAAGGAATTAGAGGTTATAATGTTACCACTTATCATTAGTTTATCATGGAAACACCTGTAATGTGGTTTGTCATGTAACAACTCGTCAAGTGTTCAACTAACTTTATATCACACATAAAATATTTCAAATATCATCATTTTAATCATGTAGTCATAATAAATATTGTCAAGATATTGAAATAGTAAATCCACTTTCAAAACAATTTTCAACACCCAAATACCCAAATAGGGAATAAAGGGTTTTTCAAGATTATTATTCCTTTTATATCGCTTATAAACTTGCTATAACAATCATATAATTATTCAATTTTATATCAGTTATTTTGACAATGTTTGGTACTTCAGTCAAAAAGGAACTTGTTATAATTACAAGTTGTCCATCAGGTCAAAAGTCCATTTTATATATAATGATATTCATGATTTTAATATCAAATATATCATATATATATCCTGTGTTTATGTATTTATTATTGTCCATATCATTTGGATATAAGAAATGAATCACACTTTTTATGGAGATGGTATGTCGTACGTATACATGAAAGCTACATTAATTTCTATTTCATATTTAATGGGATGAAAACAAAATGATACATAGGTATATTATAATTCTATTATAATAACTATGTAATATATGCTATATATGTTATTTAATTCTATCCTTTACTTGTTCTTGGTGTAGCATGAATGATTCATAACACTTTGTGGGGGCGGTAGTCTGCACTTCCTCAAATTAACTTATGGTATTTATACAACAAGAAAAGAATAATGGTTTGTTCTAAAAGAGAATTACCAAAGCATATAGATAAAATAAATACCATAAATATCATATATAATTAAATTTCCATCATAATTTTCTCCATAAGAGAGTGGTAGGGGAAATTGAACAATCATCATTTCATGATGATGTACTTCGCCATCCACAGAAACAGAATATTCTATACCATTTAGATGGAGGTATGTGTAAGTGTAGTTAGAATTATTCTCAAAACAACAACCTAGTATATTTAGGATACTTGTTTTGTTATCTAAAAAAGAATAATAATAGCATAGGGAGTAGAGAATGAAAAATAATGGATGGGAACTTGAGAGAAAACGTTACCTTAAATCAGGTAACTTCTTTTGATTTAAGAAAAAGGTACTTCTTGAATTTCATTCAGACCAACTTAAGGATTTATATAGTAATAGGGGTATGTTTGGAGTTTTTTTGGAAAGAGTTTGGATAATAAAAGGGGTCTTGAGATGTGTGAGTAAGGGTTAGAGGTGGTGGCATTTTATTAGAGAAGGGAGGGGCACTTAAGAAATATTTTGAAATTTTATTTTATTATAAATTATATTTCGATTATAAATGAGTCAAAATTAAGTTATGTCTAATATAACAGATATATTAGTCAAAATAAATTCATCCAAGAATAACTATATAAGTTTTTAATATTTTTTAATCCTTGTCGTATTTATTAATCCCTATTTTACTCTTACCATTTTATTAAGAATTTAAAACTTTTAGAATCAAAATAGGGAATAAAACATGAAAAATATCCAATTAAAGAGTCAATAATAATATTTTAGACTTATGATAACAATTTTTCTCAATCATCAATTTTATGGAATTTTATAATATTTAATAAAATATTTTATATTTCTAAATGTGAATTATGACTATTTTGGCACTACTCATATCATGAATTTTTTAAAATTCCATAAAAAAATGATTTCTTAGAAAAAAATTCAAAAATTTAAAATATAACATGTATAAATATCCCAAAACATTCTTGGATGTCATCAAAATAACCACATTAGAATTATTTTAAAATATGTAATATCATTTATTTGAATCCTTAAATAATGAAGAAATCAATGCATCATCATTATATCATAATTAAATTTATTTATTTGATGTATAAAATTTTAAAATAATATACCATGTAATAGTAAATCAATTTATATTTCTAATTTCAATTTATATTCAAAATGATAATTTATATAACCCCATATAAAATATGCTTTACTAAAAGATACATGTTAATGTTTTATTTTTCTCAAATATAAAATTAAAAGTAATTAAAAATCATTTTCACAAAAAAAAAGTGGCTCCATGGGGTCCAAAAATAGACCCATGGATGCCCATGGTCATATATATCTCATATAATTCTATTAGGACATGTTTTAGGGTAATTTAATATTATTATAATATTATTTTTACCCTTTTTAACTAGATTTACCCTTTAACTATGGTGAATAAAATACTTACTATGGTTGCTATTCAAAATATATAAAAAGAGATGTTTCTTATTTTAACAATTTGGACATCCTAATTCTAAATAAAAAATTCATTTTACCAAATTCAAAAAATAGAAGTTGTTGAAATTAATTTAAAATTAATTCCCGTTGTCAGAACAAAAAAAATGTGTTTTTTGAAATAGGAACTATTAAAAGATCTATATGTGTTTGTGTCTAATTAAAATGTGAAATTAGTTCTAATGACAAAAATTGGATAAAATGTTAAAAACATAATCAAAATAAACTTTAAAACAAAATATGATGAAAATCCAACCATATAAATAAATTAGATCAAAAGACAATTTGGACTTGAAATGTATTATTTTTCATTATTCATTAAAAATGACCATTATTAGAAAAATATCAAAAAATAGTTCAATGTAAATATTATTATCCTGATTCTATATACAATGTTTATTTTTTTCAAATAAAATATATAAAAGAGACAAAAACTATATTTAAAAAGGTTTCACTATCAAATGGAGGTGAAACATCTTTTTAAGAGTCTTTATGATTAACATTTGATTCATTTCCATTTTAAGTCTCTAAATTTTATTGGATAAATGTAAAATATTTTAAAATACATGTTTCATCCAAATATTGTTAGTTTTCTCAATACATATAATAAAACTTCTAGGTGTTAACAACTATTTAAAAATAATAATATTATTATATTATTTTTCAATATAACTCAGCCTTGTGTGCATCATGAGATTTCAAAGAAACCCATTGTTTCATGTCAGGTACCCCATCGAACATAACATACCATGTAATGTAAAATTAATATATTATTCATAAGTATTAATAAGAAAAAAAATAGTATTCTATAAATACCTAGTTCATTACAATAATTCTCTAATATTTTTTATATAGGGAAACAATGTTTTATTTTAAAGACGTTTGTTTTTTCGGAAAAAGTGTATATTGAGTTTAAGATACCTTTTTCTAGTGTGGTGGACTATTTGGTAAGATTTAATACTAATTAAACAAATCATTATACATAAAATATTCCTAGTATTTTAATAAGGTGAATTATTGTTTAAAATCACTTGAATATTTAATTGTTAAGGTCAGGTCCTTAGAGTTGGTATCTAACGAAGGGTTAGATAACAATTGGTGTTGGATAAATTATAATATAATACCAATAAATAAGTTTTAAATTATGGTTATGTTATATCAATTTTATAATATCATGTTTCATCATTTATGATATGTATGGTCAAAGTTGTTTTCTATAGTGGAAATACAGAAATCAAGGTGGGAAGGTGTCATGAGGAAGACAATATTCCAATTTAGTATTCTAAGATGGTTGAAATCAAAATATAATTATATTTTATGTGATGTATCATTTGAATGAAGCTATAAATAGGGGTTTTATCTACTCTCTGGAGTAGTTGAATCAACTAAAAAATAAAAATGATAGTATTAAAGAATTTTTTGTGGGAAAATCCTAAAACATTTATTGGAGCCTCATATATAGTGGTAAATGAAAAATGGATCAAATCTATCAAAAAGATATTCAAATCCATTTGAAATATGGAATTCCAAAAAGTAATCTGATTTGTTAATTTTTGTTCAAGGGGAATTCAATCAATAGTGTTTTGTAGTTACGAATTACTTAGTGAAATATGAACTTGATTCTATATAATAAAATGAGTTTAAAAAATATGAGAAACCATTTCATTATGCATAAATATTTGAGACATAGTATTCGGAATCATATGTCTCACGTGACGATAAGATTAAACAAAAAATTTATTTTTTAAGACATTAGAGATGATGTAATTAATTAAATTTGGAGTATTGAAAATCATATTAGATGCCTTTCAATTGAATAGAAGAATTTACTATAGAGAATGTCTCTTAAAATCTTGGAGATTATTTTCAGGTATAATTTTTGGTCACAAATCACATGACCATAAATAAAATTATTTGAAAAATAATGATATGTTGATAGTATGATTCGTTAATGCAGTTATTTTGGAAATTTCCTTAACATGAGGACAATGTTAGTGACTCAGGTTGTAAGTGATCATGACTGAAATAAAAAATTCCTGGAAAAAAAATTTATACCACTACAGTTTATTTTGGGTCTTTAAATTCTATGTATAAATGTAAGTTACTTACATATTCAAAATATTCCAATACCCTATTTTACTCAAAATTATTGAATTATTACATTAATGAGAAATTTGTAAGAATCACCAGAAAATGAAATCGTGAAAGTATGATAGAATATTTCAAGAAAATTCATGGTGGAAGTATTATAGAATCCATGATCTATAGGAACCTTCCTATTATTATCGGTGAAATGGTATTTCTTATAAATAATGTTGATCTTATCATTAATAAGATTGGAATTAGTTTAGTTATGTATTGGATTTTAATTTATCATATAGTTGGTCGGAGTGGATACTTGAGAGGGGGTGAATTGAGTTCCAATTAAAATTTCTTTTAAAATATTTATGGTTAATAAAACCCCCAATATTAAAAATGTCCTAGTTAGTTGAAGCAGTAAAAATGTTAATGTCCAATTGGTCAAAACATTTCTCAAAGGGTGATTAATCCTCAGATTAATCAGTGTAGAACACCTATTCAACTTTTGAAACAAGTTTTCTGAATTAAAAAAAATACACACACTAACAAAAAATTACAATCAATGTGTAAGAAAATATAAGTAGTGGATAAAATCAAAACAGAGTATATGATGATTTTCCTAAAAATTTAAATAATAGGTTCAGTATCAAGATGAGACTTAATCCTCTCCACTAGGTGATCACCTGCCACCATGATTTTTATATTAAAACATGATACATTTCATGTATCGGGCATTACAACATTTTTCATAAACATTCCAGGGAACGCACCCTCTACCATAGTTCTTCATGGGAAAGACAAACAAAATAAACCACACAGAGTCTCATCCATAGTTATACGTGGGAAACACAGATAAGGTGATGTTTGATGACAGGATAATTAATATCCACCAATTCAAGCACATGAAACAATGTGTGATATAAATAGACACACACACTTCTCAAAGATATAAAATAAAGAAACACAATAGAGCATTTATGAAGAAAAAGAGCTTAGAAGGATCTATGTGTTTACAGTTTAGATCTGGACTCCTTGGAATGAAAAATATTGAAGTTTGAGTCAATATCTAGAAGTTGTTTCCAAAATAGTGTGTCGAAACTCCAGGTTCAAGATTTCAGTGTTCTGATTCGGATGTTGTTCAATAGTTGATGATACACAGAAGGCAGGAATGAGTTTATCCCAGAATGATCTTTGTGATGCTTGTTGGTTTAGGATCTTAGTATTCGATGGTTCGCCTTTTTGATCTGGCAAGTAATCTCTTTCACACATCTCATGAAACCATTTCTTTTTGTGTTCATTTATGTGTTTCTCTTCTTTTTTGTAGCCTAGATCCCTATTTTTTTTATTTTTTTGTCTTCGCTTTTTATATTTGATGTCTGAAAATGGGAATGAGTAGATCACATGCATGATTTCTCATACCACATATTGTCTACAGTATTGTCTCCTGAAACTTTTACAATTAGAATTAATTAATTCCAGAGCAATTGTTCAATCAAATAAGACCATGAGAAAAGTATTGAGAAATTGTAAAGGCATGGATGAATAAGCATCGGTATACTGGAAATAGTAGCCTTTATATCGGTAGGCTTCAATAGTATGTTCACATCAGCAATCACGAACTATAACAATTAACATTATGCTCACACCAGTAACCATGTAACAGTGACCTTGTCGCAGTAAACCTATTAAAGTGACCTTATAGTGGTAACATTGTAACGGTGACCTTGTAGTGGTAACCCCGTAACGGTGACGTTGTAGCGATGACCATGTAGTTGTAACCTTGTAACAGTAAGCTTGTAGTAGTAACCTTGCATCGGTAACCTTGTAATGGTAAGCTTGTAATTGTATCCTTGTAACGGTGAGCTTGTAATAGTAACCTTGTAATGCTGACCTCTGTACTTAAATAAATTATGCATTGTAAGCTTAACCATTCAAGCAATGAGATTTAATGTATATACATATTACTCTATAAAAATAGGAAACGTTAATGAAACATAATTATCAAATAATGAATACATGGTTCTCACATAAATGAATAAAATATTTGGGATTACCAAAATAGGATTTGGAATTATCAAAATAGTTGAGTTCCAACAATCTCCCCATTTTTTATAATCACAAATTATGGAATTTCTATGAGTTTTGAATCAAGGTAAAACACATCTTATAATGTCATTGAATCATATGATTTATGTTTTGAATATTTTCTCCCCCATGAGAATGACTTCTCCCCTTTTTCTCCACTTGAATATTTTCTCCCCCTTTGAGATTAACGAAAAGAATACATAATAACAAAAAAATGGAAAAGAGAGAATCTTTATAAATAAAACATGATTACATTATACAAAAATTGATACATGAATCCCTATCAACTAAGACGGTCAACACTCAATCCACATCAGATATGCCCATATGAGCTTTTTCCTTGGAGGATGAGGATACAGGTGCTGAAGGTGGAAGGATAGGCTGAGGGATGGCAGTTAGAAAGGTAGGAGGAGTTGCAACAGAATCAACAGTAAACATGTATTAAGTATATCTATGATTAATCACGGGGTCAACCTTCTGATGGCCTGGGTAGGAGTCATCAATTGAGCAGCACTGGTGGAACCTGAAGAAACTGAAGAAGTAGGTAGATCTGGAAAAACTATGATTGAAGTGCAGTACACATGGAGTAAAGGAAAGATAATATTTATGAAGTCCATAACGATTCTTCCACCTCTATCCAAAATAGAAATAAAATCATCTTTATTCTCCATGAATTTTTCCAAAGTAGGAGTCATTTCTCATATTCTGCTAACCTGATCTGTAAAGGCCTGAGTAACAGGTGGGAACTTTATGTTTTACAACAACAACTTGAAGTGACCATAAATGTAATGTTTTTTGTAAACCCATTTTTAGAAGAAATCAACATGGTCTTTGATGGCTTTCTGATCCTAAGAAGCTTCCCAAAAATAGTTTCCCACAAGATTATGAATTTTCTTGTTGATGGAAATGTCTTGAGAATTTTAGGAACCGCCACCAGATAGCTTTGCCACTTCTTCTATGGAAATGGTCCTGAAAGCTTCAATTTCAATTGGAGGAGATGATGAAGTGGAAGAAGATTTACCTAGAGGATCCATAGAGAAGTACACTATTTCTTTCCAAGATTTTTTCAGCCCACTGATCAGTCTTTTGACATCATCATCTTTCCCTTTCACATGTATTTCCATAGATTTCTTGAAATACTAAAACCTTGTGACCATTTTCTGGACTATACATTTGACATATGCAAGGTCTCTATCCACATGGATCCTTGAAGCCATATAAGAATCTAATTTGGCAATAGACTGTTTCTAAAAACCATAGAATCAGCCAACTCACTGATTTCACTTTGGTATTGCCTTACTTCCTGGAGTAGAGTATATTGAATACTGGAGTGCATGTTGGCTACGTCAGATGCTAGATGCTCTTGAGCAAGATCAACAGCCTTTTCCACTTCTAAAGACCTATCCTGAGACACTTTTTCAGGTCTGATTTCAGGGATTCATGATCTGTCTTTCTGATAGAGTCTTGAAGGAAAGAGGTTTTTGAAGGATCAAAAGTGAGGTTGGGCCCTGAGGGTCTTCTATTAGGCCTCTCATCTTTTGATTCATCAAAGACTAGACCCAATACCATAAATCCATGTTCCTCATATTCAATTTCATGCAAAATTGCAACTGAGCCTGTAATAGCAGGTTCTTCACCCTCATTCTGAGCAATCTCCGGATTGGCCACATTCATTTCTTCCAGACCTCCTTGATCAGCTATAACATCAGGAAGGTTCACATCCACTTCCACCTCGGAATATTCAACTACTTCCAAGACATGTCTAGCCTCAACTGAATTAGTAGCTTCTTCTTCTGCTCTACATTCTACCTTTTTTGTATGTCATATTATAGGACTAAAAGTTAGAAATTACTATTCATTTTTAGCAGTAGCTGTCTCAAGGTCATCATGACTTGATTCGGAGTCCTCATCCTTATCTGAGGTATCTTTGACTTCTCTTAAAACAATTTCATCCACTTTTTCTTCATGGGTTTCCTTACCATTGTCCCTTATGATATCTTCCCATCTAGGAAAACTCATTGGTGTGCTAGGCTCACCAAAGGATACAGTAATCACATGAGGATTGTAAAGAAGTTCATGGTCACTCCTATCATATATAGGTGACTCCTCTATTTCTTGCACAACAGCAACTACTTCTTCTTCATCTGAGAATTCAGGCTCGGCTTCAACAGGCTTAAGTCCAAGGTCTCTCTTATTCTTAGGTCTAGTAGGATGAGTCACAGGATTAAACTCTTCATACACATTAGCCTCATCATTAACCCATCTCTTCATCCATGGATTCCAGTTAATCATCATTAGCTTGCAGATTACATTAGTGATGTAATGGTTATCTTGTACTACAATAATTTCCTCCTTATCTCCAGCAACTCCTTTAACATTCAACATAAGAGATATCATCTTGGTATGGAATAGAGAATTGTATTTGGAAATAGGCTTGTTCATGTCTTCATGTTGAATCATAAATAGCCTACATAGGTTAATCTTATGTCCATGATTCAGGAAATATAGAAAGAATATGTCCTGATACATCAAAATAGCAATGTCCCCTCTCTTGGGTCTTATCACATGCTAAACAAATTTGAAATGTAGCTTATCCTCTCATTCCATCTCAACAGCAATGACATTCCTAGTAATTCCATTTTTCATCAATTTATCTAAATATTATTCATAGAAAAAGAACTCACTAGTAGGAGGCACCACTTTTTAGTAATAGTCGTAGATTTCATTCATGGAGAATCCTTAAACAATCAGCCCACTTAGTAGAGGAGAAACTTACATTAGCTCCATTTACTCTAGAAGTCATCCAGTGATCATTCTCAAAGTGTTCGAATGTCAAATAATAATAGAATTCCTTCACCAACTTTGGGTAATAGGTCCCATTGTTGTTTCCAAAACATTCAACCCAGCCCTGAGCTTCAAGTTCCTTACGTACTATAGATCGACTCAAAAGTACCCACTCTTAACATAATTCCTTCTCATCTACTATCTCCCTCTTGGATAAATGTAGGTTTAGTTTCTTTTCCAATGTCTGGATTCTACTACTCAATTCATCTCTAGGTCTCTCATGATCTGGTGTGTCTCCTTCATCATTGACATGTGGCCTCTTCAATCTAGGCATTAATCTGGAGCGGTTTGAGGTTTCAGTTGAGGTTTAGGTGATGAGATTTTATAGAAAGAGGTTCAAAGGAGGGTATTATGTGGATCAAAATGTGGTATGTGTTCTATTTTAATCATTTAGGGATCGAAAAAAAAAGATAAAATAAAAAAATTATATCACAAAAAAGTTTCAGATTCTAGTTGAGAGCACATAAAATGCAATGTCTCATACATTGATTGTCTACCGGTAAGGAGATATCTGTAAGGTATAACGGTGTGGTCCTAATAGTGAGGTCCAATGGCAAATTCTAACAGTGAGGTCCTAATAGTGAGGTTCTAACAGTGAGGTTATAATATTGAGGTTCCAATAGTGGGGTTCTAACAGTGAGGTATTAACGGTGAGGTTCTAATGGTGAGGTTCTAATTGTAAACAGTTTGTCATACCTAACTCATGTCTAATGTAATTTAACATGTTATAATTAAATGGATTTGTGAATATATCAGCCAATTGGTGTTCAGTACCAATGAATTCAAGACTAGTATCACATTTTTGAAAATGATCTCTCAAGAAGGGATGTATTACATCAATATGATTTGTTCTAGAATGAGAAACATGATTCTTATAGATATTAATAGCACTTGTGTTGTCACAGTTTATAGATACATGTTTGAATTGATATCCATAGTCTAGTAGAGTGTGTTTCATCCACAAAATTTGACCACAACGTCTACCAGTAGCTATATATTCATCCTCTGTAGTAGACAATGCAATTTAATTCTATTTCATACGACACCATGATACTAGTGACTTGCCTAAAATGTTACATGTTCCAGAGGTTCTCTTTCTCTGGAACTTTCAACCAGAAAAGGCAGCATCTGAATAACTAATTAAATCAAAATGTTGTCCTATTGGATAAAATGCTCCTAAATTTATAGTATAATTGATATATTTAAAAATTCTTTTAACAACATTTAAATGAGACTCTTTGGGATTGGCTTGAAATCGATCACATATTCATACACTAAACATAATATCAAGTCTACTGGAAGTAAGATAAAGTAGACTACCAATCATACCTCTGTAATTGGTTGGATCCACTGGTTCTCCAGTTTCATCAGCATCCAATTTTCAAGTGGTACTCTTAGGTGTATCACTTCCTTTACTACTATCCAAACCAAAACGTTTTAAAAGATCACTAATAGATTTATTTTCATTTAAAATAATACCATCATTATTTTGAAAAATTTTAAATCCAAGGAAATTTTTTAGTTCCCCCATTAAACTAATTTCATATTCATTTTGCATCATTGATGAAAAATCATTACATAATGAATGTTTAGAAGATCCAAAAATTATATCATCTACATAAATTTGTACTATTAAACATATTTTGAAATCCTTTTAATAAAGAAATTTGGATATTCTATCCCTTTTGTAAAACCTTTTAAAATAAGAAATGAACTGATTCTGTCATACTATGCTCATGGAGCTTGTTTTAGACCATATAAGGCTTTAGTGAGTTTAAAAACATGATTTGAAAAATGGGGATTTTTATATCAAGGTGGTTGTTCAAAAAATACATCCTCAATTATATATACATTTAGAAATGCACTTTTTACATCCATTTGATAATATTTGAAATTTAGATGAGCTTCATAAGCACGTATTATACTAAGGGTTTCTAGTCTAGCTACAGGAGAGAAGGTTTCCACATAGTCTATTCCTTATTCTTAATTATACCCTTGTGCAACTAGTATCTCCTAGTTTCTAACTATATTTCCAGACTCATCAAATTTGTTCCTAAACACCCATTTAGTTCATGTCGTTAAGGTGTCCTTAGTTCTTTCTATAAGTTCCGAAACATTGTTTCATTCAAACTGGATCAACTCTTCTTGCATTGCCATCACCCAAAATTCATCATTGAT
Organism: Viscum album; assembly: GCA_963277665.1. Lineage (NCBI taxonomy): Eukaryota > Viridiplantae > Streptophyta > Magnoliopsida > Santalales > Viscaceae > Viscum > Viscum album. The sequence goes on along the minus strand of OY728127.1, from coordinate 1,221,972,179 downwards.
TACATCATTGATATTTTTAGGTTCAAGCTGTGAAATAAAATCTTGATGTTCAACATGGTTTCTGAGAGAAGATCTAGTTTGTGTTCCTTGGATTAAATCACCTACTACATCATTTAAATGATCATTTCTTAGAGTTTGAATACTTCTTGAAGGATTAGAACTATACTACTCATGGTTTTCAATTGGTTCGTAATCAACAGGTGCAGATTCTGGAAGATTCCTAGAATTGGTTACTTTTACAAGATGTTCACTATCATTATCATTAAGATCTAGAATTGACATATTATCCTCAAAATATTCTATAGAGGTTTTGGCTTCATGTGGATCAGTCTCATCAAACTTGACAAGAACTAACTCTTCCACACATTTGGTTTTCTTATTGAATACTCTATAGGATATACATGAGATTGAGTAACCTAGGAAAATTCCTTCATCACTTTTGTAAAAAAATTTGTTAATATTATCTTTAGTGTTATGGATAATGAATTTGCAACCAAAAACACTAATGTAATTAACCTTAGGCTACTTATTGTTCCAAAGCACATATGGGGTCTTCATAAGAATCGATCTAATCAAGACTCAATTAATAATGTAACAAGCTATATTAATAGATTCAACACAAATGTAAATTGGAAAATCATATTCATTGAGAATTGTCCTAGAAATCTCTTGAAGAGTTATATTTCCTCTTTCTAGAAATCCATTCTGTTGAGGTGTTCTTGGAGTAGAGAAGTTGTGACTATAGACATTATGTGAGCAATAAGATTCAAAATCTTTATTTTCAAACTCAACTCCATAATCACATATCAAGGTCTTGATCCTAATTCCACTATGATTTTCTAGAGACATGGAATATTTGATAAAATAAGAACATGCTTCACGTTTTTGAGCTCGAAAGATTACCCAACTGTACATAGAAAAATCATCAACAAGAACATAAACAATATGATTCACATTTAAACTTGAAACTCTTGATGTTCTAAATAAATCCATCTGAACCAAATCAAGTGGTTGAGAAGTAGAAACTTTTTTCTTTGGTTTGAACGAAACATGTTGTTGTCTTCCCCTTTGACCTGGATTACACACTTTGTTAAGAGGGAATTACAATTTTGGTAAGTCTCTAACTAAACCATTTCAAGTTAGTTTTCTAAGTGAGTGCACATTACAGTGTCCTAATATTCAATTCCACAACCAGAATTCTTTATGAAACGCATTTAAAAAAGAGAAATTTTGCAAAGCTAAAGAATCCATATCAACATCATATATATTCTCATTTCTAAGAGCAGTAAATATTTAATCATTTTTAGAATTAAAAACATTACATGCATAATTTTAAAACATGACATTAAAACCATCATTACACAACTGATAAATACATAGCAGATTGTTCTTCAACCCATCAACAAAAAGTTCATTTGAAATTAATATAGTATCTGGGTTACCAATCTGGCCTAAGACGATGATTGTCCCATTAGATTAGTAACCAAAAGATACATGTCCACCACCAACCTTGATTAGTATCTTTAAGCATAAGTAGTCTCCTATCATATGTCTTGAACAACCACTATCCAAGTACCACATAGTTTTATAGGAACTCTTTATACAATTTTCATGAAAAATATATTAGACATGGGGTAACTTTGGTACCCAGATTTTCATGGGTCTAGAGATGTTATAAAGTAATACTTTAGGAACTGATACTCGTCTCGCATACTTCCTATAATCACCAGATATATTTTGAGACATAAACACTCTATTTGGTCCTTTAGAGAATTTTTTTTCAAGAAATGGTCTAGAACATGAACTAACTGTGAATTGTCCAGATTTTGAAACAAATTTGGGTTTAATAAAGCTTCAATGTCTTGGCTGATATCCTAGACCAGTTTTATATTTTTGGGATAACTATTTTCCTATAAACTAAGTCAAGGAATCTCTACGAGTAGTAAATTTTTTAAGATCTCTCTTTAATTTTTCATTAGATAATATGAGTTCAATATTTTCTTTTAACAGCTGAACACATTTTTCTTTATCAAAATCTAGATCAGATTTGAAATTATTATTTAAGGGATTTTGTCTTTTCAATAATTTATATTTATCCTAGAGTTCATTAAATGTATCCTCAAGCATTACATTATATTCAAATAGTTCATCCTTAATCATATTTTCATCATTATTTGATTCACCTTCATTCCCAGAATAATAATCATTAGGCATAGGGGAATTATGTGTTACCTCATAAGTTTCTATCATGAAACATAAGTTGGCATGATTTTTTTGTTCACTATCAGAAGCATCGGATCTACTAGAGTTGTCTTCTAAAGCACTCCATGTAGCTTTCATAGCCTTTTTATAACTTTTTCCCTTATCTTCGTATTTCTTCCTAAATTTCAGCTTGGGGCAGTCTTCCTTCACATGACCTTTTCGTTTTCACTCATAATAGATTATTTCATTTGAGTTGACATTCCATTTTCTATCTTTCATCCATTGTCCTTTACTACCATAAATTCTCTTGTATTTTGAATTCGTAAAGAATCTCTTCTTTTAGAATAATTTTTTGAATCATCTGGCTAGATGAGACATATCCTCCTCATTGATTGAGTCTTAACTTGTAGAAGTATTTACTGGGGCTTGAACATTTTCATTATCCTTGTTCTTTGAGGTAGTAGTCTGAAATGCTATAGATTTCTTCCTTGGTTATTCATCTACTTCTTGATTCACCTTAATTTCTTCTTATTACATTATAATATTCCCAATTAGATCCTTCCCTAGAAGTCTACCTATGCCTTAATATTCTTGGATAGAATTAGAAGTCCCTCTCCATCAGTTAGGTTGGCATCAACACGGTCTCATAATCTGGTCCTTGTTGTCCACTGGTTTCCCAAGCTAACTCATTGTATTTAATATCTCATTGAACCTGAGATATATGTCAGAAATGAGTTCATCAGGCTTCATTTTAATGTTATAATATTTAATAGTGTAAGTATTTAATCTTATTTATTTAAAATTGGTTGTTCCTTCATGATAAATAGCTAAAGTATCACAAATTTCATATGCAGTTTTACAAGCAGATATTCTATTAAATTCCTCATCACCTAGAGAACAGTACAAAGAATTCATTGCATTACAGTTATTTTTATATGTGGCTTTAGTCGACTGAGACCATGCGTCTCTAGAAGTAGTAGGTAATGTATGTTGTTATTTAATTTTGTCCCAGGTTTTAGGTCTCATGCTCTGTAGATACATTTTCATTTTTAATTTCCACTAAGCATAGTTATTACCATTAATGAATGGTGGCATGTTAGTAGAAGCACCATCAACTCTATTTTCCATAATTACTTAGAATATTAAAGACCAATAAAATTAGATATGACAGAAATTTTAATATCTTTAAGATAAAACTAAAATCTCAGTAAAAAAGAATTTTCACACTGGATAAAAATTCCTATGATACAAAATGTTGGTCAGAGTGGATACTCAAGAGGAGGGTGAATTGAGTTCCAATTAAAATTTCTATGAAAAAATTTACGGTTAAGAAAACACCCAATTTTTAAAATGGACCAGCTAATTAAAGGATTAGAAATGTAAATGTTCAATTGGTCAACAAGTTTCTCAAAGGGTGATTAATCCCCATATGAATCAATGTAGAACACCAATTCCACTTTTGATACAAGTTTACTAAATTAAAAAACACACAGTAACCAAAACTAACTATCAAACTGTATGAAAATATATACAGTGGACAAAATCAAAATAGAGTATATGTAGATTTTTAAAATAATGTAAACACGAGGTTCAGTCTCAAGATGAGACCTAATCCTCTCGACTTGGTGATCACCAACCACCAAGCAGTTTATATTAAAACATGATACACAGCCTGTATCAGGCTTTATAACAGTTTTCACAAACTGTCTGGGGAACACAACCTCTACCACAGTTCTTCAGGGTAAATACTAACAAAAAATAGCACAAACTGTCTCTTCCATAGTTATATTTGGGAAACATAGATAAGTTGAAGTTTGATGTGAGGATAATTAATGTCCACCAGTTCAAGCACAGGAGACAGTCTGTGAAATAAACAGACACACACACACTTCTAAATGATATAAACTAAAGAAACACAATATTTCAGTTATAATTAAAAAGAGTTTAGAAGTCTAAATGTGTTTTTAGTTCAGCTCTTGACTCCTTGGAATGAGAAATGTTGAATTTCAAGTCAATATCTGTAAGTTGTTTCCAAGATATTGTGTTGAAACTCCAGATCCATGCCTTCGGTGTTGTGCTTCGGATGTTGATCAAGAGTTGATGAAGCACAGAAGGAAGGAATGATTTTATCCCAGAATGATCTTCATGATGCTTGTGGGTTTAGGATCTTAGTACAGGATAGTTCAACTTTTTGATCTGGCAAGTAATATATATCACACTTCTCATGCAACCCTTTCATTTTGTGTTTGCATATGTGTTTCTCTTCTTGTTTGTATCCTCGGTCCCTCTTTTTATTTTGTGGTCTTCTCTTTTTATATTTGAGGTCCAATAATGGGAATGAGTAGATCACATGAATGCTTTCTTGTACCTCATACTATCCATGGTATTGTCTCCTAAAACTTTTACAATCAGAATTAATTACTTTCAGATCATTTATTTTATCTAATATGACCATTAGAAATGTTTTGAGAAATTGAAAAAGTATGGAAGAATATGCATCAGTAGATTGGAAATGGTATCCTTCATATCAGTAGGCTTCAACAGTAGGTGCACATCAGCAATCTCCAACTATAACCTTTAACAGTATGATCACACCAATATCCATGTAATGGTGACCTTGGCGCGGTAAACCTATAACAGTGACCATGTAGCGGTAACCCTGTAATGGTGTCCTTGTAGCGGTAACCATGTAGTTGTAACCTTGTAACGGTAAGCTTGTAGTAGTAACCTTGTAGTGGTAACCTTGTAACGATAAGCTTGTAACTATAACCTTGTAACGACGAGCTTGTAATTGTATCCTTTGTAATGGTGACCTCTGTAATTAGATAAATTTTACACTGTAAGATTAACCAATCTAGCAATGAGATTGAAAGAATATGAATATTACTCTATAAGAAAGGGAAACGTTAATGAAACAAAATTAGCAAATAATGTAGAGATGGTTCTCAGTTAATTGAAATCTAGATTTGGGATTATCAAAAAAGGATTTGGAATTATCAAAATAGGTGAGTTCCAACACATACTAAAATATAATTTAGAAAAAATAATTATTTTTTCATGATTTCATACCTTTAGTATCATACAAAGATGATGGTTAATTTAATATAAATGCATGTGAAATTTAAAAAAAATCATTGAAAAGAATGAAATGGTGTAGTATAATGACGATCCAGTAGTGAATGAATATGTGGATGTATTTTCTAATGAGTATCAGGGATTCTTTCTTAATTAGTAGTTTGATTATAATATTGACTTTTTATTTCACGATAAGCCTATTTAAAACCCCCTTATCATATGTATTTTGTGGATTATTTCAAACTAAAAAAGAAATTTCAAGAATCACTAGATAATTTATTTATTCAACCTAGAACAACACCATAGATTGATCCTATTATATTTTAAATATATATGTTTTTTAGTGAAGATTTTAAATTATTATAGTGCATTGAATTACATAGTTTTAAGAATAATTATCCTCTCACTCAGACCAATGATTTTTTTAAACATCTATAGGGAGCTCTATATTTTTCCAAGATTGATATGAGATCAGGGTACCACTAGATGAAGGTGAAGTTGGATGTCCTTCATGAAATTGAATTCCATACTAGATATGATAATTTATTATTTATATTTAATCTCTTGAGTTAGAGAAATGGCCCTGATGTATTTATGGTTCTTAAGAATAGATTTCCCCATAAATATCTGGATGAGTTTGAGGTTGTTTTTATTTTAGATAATTTGGTTTTCTCAAATTATTTTTAGGATCAAGGAAAACATATGTGGATTTTCTAAAAGAACTCATAGAAAATAAGATATTTGGAAAATATATAAATTGTAATTTTTTATTACAAAATATTTAATTCCTTGGGTACATAGTATGTAAATATGAAATACCATTTGACCCTTCTAAGTAAATGGTTTTGATAAATCTAAATGACATACAAATGTTACTAATATTCAATGTTTTCTTGGATTACTTGGCTATTACTAGATATTTTTGGAATACATTCCCTGGTTATCTATCCGATTAATTTTTTTAACATGGAAAATATTTAAAACTATCTATAAAAATTATTATGATGATTGATTTAATGAATTATGTAGGAGATTATTGATATCTATTGTTTTTTAATTTCACTTGATTAGATGTTACTTTTTCATCAATTGTGATACTTCATTGAAGGGGATTTGTTTTTTTATGATACAGACAGATCATGTAATTACTTATGCTTCATGGAAACTAAAAAATCATAAGTTAAATTATCCTTCCCATGGTTTGGAGTTTGATGTTGGGGTTTTTTCTTTAAAAATTTGGAGGAATAATTTATATGAAAAAATATGTAAAATATATAAATATTAGAAATCATTACAGTATATATTTACTTAGAAATACTTATACATGTGGAATAAAATATGGCTAGAGTTGATTAATAAAGATGACAACATGATCCTCTTCAATCCATGAAAACAAAATAAAGAGGATAATTCTTTATGTTTGAAAAGTAACACCACATTAGCTTGGATACATGTGAAACATGACCTCTTGGTTAATGATTTAATAAATTTTGTTCAAGAAATTATAGGATATTCCTCTATTTTGATCCATGTATAAATTCAATAGTTCATATCATAAAAAATTAATCAATCTCATAAAGAATATTGTATAACGCTGCTATTTTTTAAGATCCATTCTTGATTTATAATATAAATGTGATCACAATAAAACCCAAAAGATTTATTAGTCAAGTGTATTCAGAAATTAGTTACATTGCATAACATCTTTATCATGGGATACAAAAACCTTACTGAAAAAATCTTTAATATGCTCTTAAAATTCAAAGAATTTTAAAACTGCATGGGAAAACCTGAGGACATACATGTGTACGTGGTGACCTATAAATTACTAAAAGATAATAATCATGAAAAAACAAGACTAAGTCAAATGATGTTATAAAAAACAAATGTCATTGGGTTTTAAAAGGATTGTAAATCATAACCAGAACAATGATGCATGTTATAGTATGATAAGATAAATGCAACATGGGAAATGTCGTAATAACATAAATAAATCCATAAAAACTATAGGTCAAGTATAACTATAAAGACAACAAGATAGAGAATGTATTATAAAAGAATAATGTTTACTACCTATCCCAAAACATTGTCTCATGAGACTAAACATTACCCAATGCATTAGTGCATTGGAAAATACTATCTCCACCAATCAAATTGATTTCATTTTCATGCATAAGTGCCCCACATAGATCATACAACATGGAATCAATATTGATCAAATTTTAATCCATGAAAATTGAGTTATGAATAAATACATTTAATTTCCAAATAAAATAATGATAATATAATGAAGGTGTACTCCCATTATTGGAATTGGGTATGGGTATTCAGTACTCATATTTTTCATGGAATCTCGTAGAGAATTTTTTTAGTATAACAAGAAACATAAATGTTAATGAGAGAGATTAGTGAGAGTGAGTGGAGTCTCTCATTTTTCAAAAAAGATATATAATGTAAGGTTCATGTGTTAAAACAAACCATATCTATATGAATTGAAAATAATAGGGTATAAATGAGTAATATTCTTGAATAAAGGGGAGAAATAGTGGATCCTTTAAATGAGTGTGTGAAACAAGATTAATTATTGATTATTTTTGAAAGCTTGGGGGAACCTTGGGAGGACACAAAAGATGGGATGGTAGAATCAGGACATGATCCATTGTTTTTTAGTGATGGTAAATCAGCTCATTAGTTGGTTAATAATGAAAATGAGTGTTGATTTCATTATTATTTCTAAAACATAGATTTTAGACTATATATAATCATATAAACAAACCCACAATCCTTCCCTAGTTTTTATTGAATTTTCTATATAAAATTAGATTTCATTTCATTATATTATAATTAAATTGGTCGAACATAAAAAAATAATACCATTTCTTATATGGAAGTGATCCATAGTCTTAATGATATGAATTTAAAGCCATAATATATATTAATGTTTTTTGTGGAACTATAAATGAATTATAAAATTAATTAAAAAAATATAATATCACATTATTTTAAATTTATAACATATATTTTTTCATGGACAAAAATTAGAGTATTTATTATGTCATTTTGTGTGATTATGATGTCATAATTCACACCATATACTTATGACGTAATTACTGTTTTCAAGAAAAAATTTATCTCTTAGAAAATTTTGAAAAACTATCCATTGGATAATTTTTACGTTCATATTTCTCAAATAATATTAATATTATGAAAATTACTTTCTATATATGTTTATTTAAACTTTTAAATTAAATGATTATATTTTTAGAGAAATGATGGGTTTTTTAAAATAAAAGGTTTCAAACCCTTAAAAATTATTTTTGGATTCATAAAATTATATGATCATTTATATTAGATAAAAATTATTAATTAATATAATTTTATTAAAATTTTATTTATTTCAAAATTAAACTAATTCATCAATATAAATTCCTTACCTGAATTGGAATATTATAGAAAAATACTATTTATGTTTTATTATTTCAAAATAAATCTAATTTATAATGTAATAGTTGTAGGATAAAAATATATTCATTATTATATAAAAAATAATGTACATCCACATATCAATATCGTCTTGATTAATATCACTTTAATACTCAAGTAAAAGTCTTATGTGTATGGTGAATGATTGTGAGGCTCTCACAGGGTGGTTCAGTGAACATGGTTTGGGGCATGGTGTCGATGACCATGAACTTCCCCCCAAAACGGTTTCTCTTATGCTTATATTTTTTTATATCAGCTTGGTCCTAGATAAGGAGAAATCATAATAATTATATCTCTCTCAGAATCTCTAATCAATGGGCCTCATCTAGTGTAATCATACTAGTATAGTTCATTGACACCTTTGTCCAGGACAATTTGATTTTTTAATCCTTATATTCATACTAATCATGTGAACTCTATTAAATAAATATATTCTCAATGTTAAAACATTTTTAATAATATTTTAAATCTTATATTATTAATCAAGATAATTTAATTTGTTTTCTATAACAAGACTAAAAAATATGACATTTAATTAATTCAAAAGTGAACTTTTATTTATAATTTTTGGGTTGTGAAAATCATACCCCCTTTATAAATTTTTCCCTCAAAATTTTCTATTAACGCACATACATTTGAGTTAAATTCATTTTCATCAGTTCCTCAAGTACCCTCACTCCTTCTTTAGAATTGTGGTTTCACAATAACACTTTGTTATGGTGAATAATATTATTCTTTAGAATATTTCCACTACGATCAGAGATATTCACCTGATAATCCACATATAAGAGATCACCCTTTAATGGTACCACCTCAAGATTGAGTAGATATGAGGGGTCTGGTAAGTGATTTCTCAATAGGAATACATGGAATACATCTTTTACATAATATAGGTTTGGTGGTTGTTCTATTTGGTAGGCCACCACTCTGATTTGTTCAAGGATTTCAATGGGGATGTTGTATCTTAGAATATAACATCCCATCTTCCAAACCCTCCAGACTTTCATCCATGGAGATATGTTGGGGAATACCATTATTCAAACATCAAAATATAAGACTCATTAATTATTATCATCAAATATCTTCTCTCAAATCTTAGTGGCATTGATGTGATGTTGAATCGTCATAACCTTTTACACAACATCCTCAACCATTTTAGGACCTTGATGTTTTTATTCCCTAACATCATCCCACAATGCAGTTATTCTGAACCACATTTTACAATGGGCTTCACAGGGATCCATTTGGATTCTATAGTGGAAACCGTTATTGTATAAGACCTCTACCGATGGAATATTCTGATCCTGAACTCCTTTTAATTCAATTGATATTTCTATAAATATTTCATTAAATTTCATGATAGTCCACTATGATTTTCCATTAGTTTAGGGGTGATATGTCAAGTGAAAGTTCAAATACGAATTTTGAACATGTATTCAAATTTTCTAGTACATATAGTTCAATCTCATATCTCGATCTATTATAATCGATAGTGGTGTTCTATATAGCATCACAACATCTATAATGTATTTCCTTGCAAGTCGATCAAGTGAGAAATCGCCTCAAATTGTAATAAATTGTCCAGATTTTGTATGATGGTCCAACAAAACCAATATATAATTATTCTCACTATATTTACATGGGTGAAAATTGGAAATTTATTGGGTGATGTTTTCCCATTTACAAGTAGGTATAAGTAATGGTTGCATCATCACCATGGATTTTGGCCATTTAACATTCACATGACTTATAATAAATCAAGGTATACATTCCAAAAACTCATTATTCATATTGTCCCACCAATATTGCTCTTATAGATCTAGACACATCATTTTTCATCTGGGTGGATGGAAAAGGATGATCAATAAGCCTCATAATGTACCTCCTTATTTAAATTAGGATTTTATGGTACACATACTCTTGACAGAAATCACCCAAAACCTCCTTCATTAACATGAAACCCATATTCATTACATTTTCTTATATTTCCAACATTTTTTTGAATTCCCACATAATTTATTTGGGAATCCTTTAACCTCTCGAGAAGGGATGATTGGTAAATAATTTGGGAAAGGATTTATGATTTTTTTCCTTTAGGATTCTAGTGCCCATTATTTTTAAATATAATTTGATCAGATACCTCTCAATTCACATAAGTTATAAAATTGTCATATTATTTCTACTTGGGGCATCATCTAACTTATTCTATTTTCTAGGATGGTAGTGGATTGAGAAGTGATTTTCCAAGATCATCTCTAACCATATTTTTTGTTCCATATTCATGTCTTTCTATGTGAATATATTCTTGAGGCTATTTAATCTACATATATTTTCTAATTCTCTACAATGAGAAAATGACCCAATATTTTCAAAATGAACATCACTATAGACAACATAAGATCCTGTTTTGGGTAGTTCAATTCATGAACATGAAACTACCATGAAGCATAGAATATTCCTTGGACATTCTGTATTAACACATAGCCAAATTTGAACATTGATGCATTGCTGAATACCACAAAAATATTTCCACATTTGGGTAGTGTGAGTACATTGGCATTGATAATCAACCTTTCAACTCCATGATTCTCTTTGCACATCCATTATTCAAGTAAAACATCATCCCTTATGATTTATCTTGGTTAGAGGGTTTTAAAATCACAATAAATTTCCCAAAAATTGACCATAGCACCCAGCTAATCCAAGGAAACTGTAGATATCTTTCACAGATGTGGGCCTTGGTAATCCTCCAATTTCATCTATTTTTTAGAAGTTTAATAATATCCAATTTCTTTTGAAGATATTCTACACTAATGATAATTCCATCAACTATAACTCATTTTTTTTGTACGTTTCATGAATATTTTCCTTTATCATGGACTATGACATGGTGATCAAATTCTCTTTATTTACATCCATGGTTTTAGAGAATATTTGAATATCATCAATAAAGACTACCAAATTTTTTTCCAATTAATCTATGTAATGTGTATTCATCTTGTTCAAGATAATTTCTAGATCATTACTGAGTCCAAATGGACCTTGTAAAAAATTTATCCTTGGGGATAGCCTCCTTCACCCGAACAAGGTAATACCACAAACACAGATCCACTATGGAGAAGTATTTTTCTTCACATAGATGTTTGATAATGTAATAAATCCACGGAGGAGGATATTTGTTCATTATCACAAGATTTTAAAGATCATGATAATCCATTTAAAGGCACATTAACTCATCATTCATCTTGATGAAGAGGACATGTGCACCCCATGGTGATGTAATTGGGAATATGAAACCTTTATCTATATTCCCATGTAGTTGTTTCTTAAGATCCTAATGGTCCACAATATTTATTCTATACATAGATTGGGATAATAGTAATGGACCAGGTATAAGATCAAATATAAATTCAACCCATCATCTATGTGGAAGATGAAAAAATTTATCCTGAAAAACATCAACATATTCCCTCACAATGGCCATGTCTTGAAGGATGATATTTTCCTTTGACTCAATCATTTGATCTAGAGACAATATATAATACATCAATGATATCTATTACTAAGATTTTGTGGATGAATAATATTCCTCATTACAATTGTACTGTTATAAACTATGGGTTTGATTGGTAATACGGAGACTTTTTTCCCAATAAAGAAAATTTATGTCCACTATATATTGTGAAAGACTGTTTATACAAATAATTTCATCAAATTAATCCAGATGATGTATGAAATGATTCACTTGGATGTTAATCCTATAAATGTTCCTAGTGGAGGATTTATATAATATTGATTTAATAAATTCTCCATTTCATATTTTCACCGACATATATACATCTATGATTTTTTGTTTTGATTTAGTTGTTCTACTAAATTTTATTATATGAATTAATGCATATAACCCAACTCAGAAATTACATATTCAATTATTTAATTAATAAATAGCATATCATTCACAAAATCTTTATTCAAATCAACCTCAGGGGTTTTCATGGAAACATATCTTCCTTTATTACTTGGAGGATGCTTGTGGTCTCCTAAAACAACTTTCATAGATTATTAGTTTATAATGCTCCATTGTAACTTGTTGTTGAAATGACGAAAAATTCATTGACTTTTGAATAGAAAATTGATTTCATCAAATGACTAGGGGGTTTCTCTTATAAAAAATAACTAGTTATGTGTCATTCATTTGAAAATATAAATATTTTACTTCTCCCAAATGGGGAATTTGTGAAGTGCTTCTCTCCACCCATTTGACAAGTGAGATGTTGAAATTTCATAGAATAATTATATTTCTATATCAGAACACCATTATTAAATTCCTTGTTCTACTTATTATCTTCATAATACCATTTCGATTCACCAGTCTCCATTACAACTTTAATGGAACAGTGGATCATTTCCTTATATCAGTAAAACACTTAGATCCCTAATTCATTTCATAGACTATGTTTCATACCACTAAAAAAAAGTCATCCTTGAATTTGAGGGTAATGAAAAATAATGTGGTGTATCATGCAAGACCTTTCATATTTCACTCTTTCCCAACCATATTCATCATCTTTTTTCTTGAGGGAAAGGCAATCCCTTTCTATTTAATATTAGAGGGTCTGAAAGAAGTATTTATCAAATATTTTTATGGAATTATATCAAACACATTGCTATTATATCTTCCTCATGCATTATATTTTTTTATCAATGTTCACCATTGATAAAAGTATCCCTTCAGATAGTAAAAATCTAGTAGAACCCTCACTAGTTCAGAACGTTGAATGATTAAGATCTTCTTATCAATTGATTAAATCGGTTATTCCATGATTAAGGGATTATAATATACATAGAAAGTATGATACCTTTTGCATAATGAACTCAATTATAGCTTAATCATTTTCAGGGGGATTTTAGAGCTCTTACTGATACATGATTCTATTTTGAACCTGATTCAGCTGATAGAGTATCATCCCAATGATTGAGATTTCTGCTTCCATCAGGTTGGGCATCTCATTGGGAAGTCATCACATAGCCCATCACATTGGTTTTTAACCCGATTCTTCTTATATTCATCTATTTTATAGAATAAAATAAAAAAATATGGTTAAATGATTTTATCCATTTAAAAACACAAACAAAAATCTAATAAAATTAATGGGGCAACGTTCAAAAAACATGTATTTCCTTAAATTATAAATTTTAATGATTTAATATATGTTATCAATGTTCTTTTTCCTAACATACATTCTTATGTGTATTTTTAATCCATTATTAATCAATCATTATTAGATTATGAATTTACGAATGAATGTCCATTGGGAGTGGTAAACTAGTTGTTTAGTATAGCGTGTTCTCTTGCACCAGTTCTTGGTCGAGTCTAGCTCAACACAGTGTTTTACTTTAATGCGCATATGTTTCAGAGCCACATCCACTTTAGTATCTAAAGGCCAATGTATTTACTTTGAAAACCAAATACTCTATACTAAAAAAATTGGAGATGTTTTCTTATACATAATATTATCAATAAGGCATTACCAATATTTTTATAATCCTAATCCCAAAAATAACTAATGATCTTCTTTTATACCAACAATAATAACCATAATCATTTTAAACATTGATTGCTGATTAATTACATAAAATTACAAATCATAAAATCCAGTACGAACAATAAGTATTGAGTATTTGGTAATTAGGTATATTTCATAACATCTTTAACGTGAGATACACCAATAATATTGAATACTACCTTAACAAGGTTCTAATGATCTATGGATTTTAAAACATCAAAAGGAAACATGGGGTTTTGTAGAATATAGTGGTGATCTATAAATACCATTATGTGAATAAAAATTTCTTAATTATGAAATGGTAAAATAGGTTAAAACATAGGAATTTAAATAGGGAGTAAATGTAGTGAAAATCAAAAAAATGAACAATGAGGAATGATATAGCCTGATAACATAATGGAATCCTTGGAAATGTGAAACAAATATAAAACACTAAATAATAAATGTAGGTAAAGGATAAATTCTAAGATATAATGATGGATAAGGTAGAATAAAGAAATAAATTTTACTCGACATCCCAACATGACGTCTCATGAGACCAAAAGTTACCTAATTCATTGGACTACTATATAATTATAAGCACCCTCATCACTTTCATTTCGTTATCATTATTAATTGTGCCAAATAGATCACAAAAGATTGAATCATTATTCATCACATTTTATTACATGATTAGAGAGTATAAAATTGGTACATTTTATTCCCTAATATAAAAATTATATGTTCAGGAAGGTGTGCACCCTTCATAATAATTGGGTATATGTATTAACTATACATTTCCTTGTCATGGAATCCCACATTAAAATTTCGGAATCATAACTGGGCCTCATAAATGATCATTATAGGGATTAATGAGAGAAAAAGATGTACCTAAAATTTTATAAATCATATATGATATATGTGCAATGTGGAAAACACACCTCAAGAATAAGGAATTGAAAATAAACATGTTTAAAATGAAGAATATTATTAAATAATGTTGAGAAAAAAAGGTCCTCGTACTTGAGTGCATGACATAAATTTTTTGGAGGAGCTTCTTCGGAGCTTGGTAGAATATTCCTGGGACTATAGATAAGGGATGGTAGATTAAGGACATCCACCAATGATTCTGAGTGAAGATAAATGGGATCTTATGTTAATGCATATAATAAATGAGTGGGGATTTCATTAGTCTTTCTCAAACATATGATTTGGACACTATATAATAAAATAACATAAAAAATATCCTTCCCATGGGTTTTCCCATGTATTTGGTAAAATTTTACTGGTTTAAATTATTTTATAGGGCCAATGTCCAGAGATAATAAAATAATAACCTTCCTTCTTCGAAAGTTAGTCGTGTTGTTAAATATATGATTTCAAAAGCATAAAATATATTAATGATTTAGAAGGATTCATAATAGATTTATAAAATTAATATGATTAATATAAATTCAAATTATTTTAATGGTATGAAATATAATTGGTAGTGGATACCATTTTAGAATTTAATACATCACTATGGGTCATTATGATGTCATAGTACACGATGTATATTTATACAGTATTTAATTTATCTCAAAAATTACATTGTCTAAAGAAATTAAGAAGGCATCACCATTGGATACTATTATATTCTAATTATATAAATAACATTCATTTTACCTGAATACATTTCTAAAAATTCGAATTTAAAATTTAAAATATTAAATATATATTTATTGATAATTGATGGGTTTTTTGAGAATAGATGTCATGTAATACTTATAAAAACACATTTGAAATTAAAAAATATAAAATCATTTATACATAAAAATATTTATATAATAATAAAAAATTAAAAAACAATATTAATATTTAACAACCAATAATTAATCGAAATAAATTTCTTCATTGAATTTGTACATTTCCAAAAAATAATATTTGTGTTTTATTGTCTCAAAATAAAAATCATTCATAATGTAATAATAATATGATGAAAATATATTCATAGTTATATAAAAAATAATTTACACAGTTATATCACCATGGTTCTTGATACGTATCCTTTTAATACACTGGAAAACACTCTAAGAGTATGTTGTCTGATAGTGTTACTTTAATGGGGTGTTCTAGAGTACATCGTTTAGCTCATGATCTTGACGATCATGAAATTGTTACCTGAATGGTTTTTATCATTCATAAGTTAACTGATATTATATTTTTTATTAATCAAGGGATATTTCATATGATTTTATCTCCCTTGGAAGCATTGGTAAATGGGATTCATAGGGTTTGATACTACTAGATGTGGAAATCAATTCTTTATCAATGTTAATTGGATTTGTTAACACATATATTTATTCTCATCTTGTTATCACTATTAAACAATTATATTATCATTGGAAATTATTCATAATGGTCATTTTAATCTGATAGTATAAAATCATATAACATTATGGGTTTAATATTATAATATTTCAAATTCAAATATCCAATTAATTCAAAATGGGAATTTTATTTAAACAGTTCACGTCATAATATATTTTGAGTTATATAAAAAGGTAGAATGGGTTAATAAAGGTTAGTTATCTGAATTTATTATGGATAAAGATTTTATTTTTAGATTTGGTAGTTGTCTATGTGTTCCTTGTGACTCTCAGTTTATGAAAAATTTGTTATGTGTAGCTTATAGTACTGATTTTTTTGTTTCTCATTACTGCTCTTACATGTACATAAACCATCGAGAATAATATAGGTCTAATAGAATGCAAAGAGATATTTCTGATTTTACTATCAAATTTATAACTCATAAAATTTTTAAAAGAGATATAATATTACCATAGGGGATGATTATCTATTTTCCAATCCTATAGTGGAGAAGCGAAGATATATCTATGGATTTCATTGTGGGACAAAAAAAATCCATACTGAGGTAATAATTAAATTTTTGTTGTTGTTGAATATCTGACTAAATATTCAAATTTCATTCCCAATAAAAATACACTATATTTAGATCAGAATTATCAACTATTTATTAAAAAGATATTCATGTTATATGGAGTTTTACTCTCTTTTGAATATAAATAGGATCACAGATTCACTTCAAAATACTAGAAAGGCCTTTAGAAGTCATTTTGAACTAAATTAAATTTCAGAAGAACTGTTGTTACACATACTAATATACAATCAAAATGAAAAAATATAACCTTTGATGATATTATATGTACTATTTCAATGGTTTAACAGAGATTTTGGGTTCATTATATATAATCAGTTGTGTTTTCTTATAATAATAGTTTTCACTCCAATATAAAAATAAAACCATTTAAGGCATTATATGGAATGCTATGTCAAACTATAATATTTTCTGCTGAATTAGGATACAGGAAGGTAATGAGACTATAATTTTAAGGTTATGTGCCTAAAAAGGAGATAATGATTCATCAATTTATGAGGATATTATAGAGGAGGCTGAAAATATAAGAATATATCAAGAGGAAATACTTTTCATTAAAGATAAGAGATCATATTTTTTAATATCATTACATATATTATCATTAATTTTGGTAATTGGAGAATGTTTAGTCCACAATTCACTTAATAAAATGAAATTCTAGAGAATGTAGGCCCATTTTCCTTTCATGTATCCTTTCCATCGATTTTATCCATGGCACGTTGTTTCTAATGTTTGATTTTTAATAAAGTATGTTCTAGATTCCTCTTATGTTTTGATTCCTCAGGTAGACCAATTGGAAGATTACCTTTCATAGGATTAAATTCAAATAAAAATTCTTGATTATAATGAAAATGTGTTATGGAACATGTTAATCCACTAGGATGCGGTTTTGTGGAGAAACCATGTCGTCTGAGAAGTAACATGGAAATTTTAAAAATCTATAAGGAAAATTTATCCTCACATGTTTAATAAGTGAATAAAAATGTGGTGGAATAATTTCTAGGAGGTGCATGTAACAACCCCATTACATAGAGATTATTTTTTTCAGATTTTAAATAAATCGATAATTATATATTAAAATTCATTATAAATATGTTGCGTAATTACTAAAATCATTAAAAAATATATTTGTTAAAACAATATTGTATATAGTTATAGAAAAAAATTTTCTTTTCATGTTTTAAAATTTTAATTTGATTTAAATAATTACATTCTTGAATATATCATGGAAATATTCTATAGGATGGATTTTTGGGAATTTTTTTAAAATATTAATTTCTCAATGAATAATGGAAAATAATTATTTTCATTGAAAGTTGTATTTTATTTACAAGGTAAAATTATGATACGAATTAGTTGTAAAAATAAATTACTTCCTTTATATTTATATTATTCCAATTGTCCATTTATAATTGGTTTTATACATTAATTTAATATAGAAACCCTTTATATTTAAAGGAGGCATTTTTTTGGATAAACCCATTTTGGGTATCATTATTCCAGTTTAATTTGAAAATAAATTCTAAGTAGTCTATGATATTAGTTAATAAAAATTTATTAAATATTTGGAATAAAGTGGTTCATATTTAATAAATAGTTACCTGTTAGTTTTGGATTATATAAATCATAAACATAGTAAATATTGTTACAGCGGTTAAGGGTACGTCTAGTAATTAAGGGTGAAAATAAAATGATAAGGATTAAAAAATAAGCCTAAATAATTTCCAAATTTTATTGAATGAGTTAGTATTATATAATTTTATCTATTTTCTTAATTAATGACATATTTTAGATATTTGGTTTATTTTACGTCCCTTATAGTAGTTTATTTAAAGAAAATTAAAATGTGTCACATTATTGTAATAAAAAGTGTAACATTTTTAAAATAGGGACATATAGAAGCTATTTTCAACCATAAATATTATATATAATGATATAATACTTATAATCATAATGAACATTTATTTTTAATTTTTAGAAAAGAAATAATTAACTTAATGGCTTCAACAACAATGATGAAGTAATAATTAAATTATTTAAAAAATCAAATAAAAAATATTAAAAATATAATTTTTTTTTGAGATTTTTGAGGTGGTTCATGAATTATGTAAATAACTATGGATTTTATATGATATAAAAAAATATATAATTCACAGTTTTCTATTTTTAATTTCTCAATGAAACATTAATGAATAGTACTAACTTTAACAATAATGATATTTCATAAAAATAATTATTTACTATATTTTTATAATAAATATAAAGATTTTAAATAAAAGAATAAGAAGTAATATATGGTCTAAAATGTATTATCCTATAAATTTAATTGATATTTATAATTATTTGGATTTTGAGAAGTTTTATTAGATTTTAATATTTTGATAAATTCATAAAGTACAGATCACATAAACTATAAAAGGGAACCCCTTCCATCATAATATTTCACTAGCATGAGACTTATATCTCAAAGATACTATAAAAAACACTCTTCTACAATTCGAAATCTATATTTTAGTGGTATGTATCTCACCAGGGTATCAATTATATGTTCATAAAGGGATCCATCTTGGAGGTCAAAATAAAGAGGTAATTTTCTTAAACCACCTCTCTTAATTTCATTTATTATTATACCTTATCCACACCTCATTCACATGTTAAGGCATAATTTATCTAGTATTATGTATATATAATAATTTTATATTTTTATTGACATATATTATTTACTTAAATTTTCTAAAATTCTTTTATTCAATGAATCATAATCACTATCCAAATTATGATTATTAATGATCTCTATAGACAATTATTTTTTAATTCTCATTACCACCACCTATAACATTCGTAAAATTATTATTTTAATAAAATAATATTTTAATATATAGATATTGTAATTTATTTCATTAACAATAACTAATACATATATACCTAAAATAATTGTAATTGTTGATAGTTAGAATAACCACCATAGTAAACAAAATAGTTACCATTAATGTTTTATCAAATTAATCATCCTCATGTCATGATGTAAAAGTTATCTGGGACAATTTAAAAAGTTTTAGGTATATAAATACAATATAATTTAACTACTATAGTACTAATAATATTTGAATAGAACATTCATATACATAAAAAAGATAACCAACCATGAAACCATGAAATGAACACTCTGAAATAACAATTTTGATCTTTATTACTCATCAGAATAATCATAAATAAAATTAATAAAATTAAAATAAATAAAATATATTCTTAATAGTTTATTAATTATGTAATTAATGAATCTAATTTAATTATCCTAGACATTATGTGCATGTGAAGAACATATTCAGAGATATGGTTTGGTAATTCTTAACCCAATTCTCATTCCTAGGATTATACTTATACTTCGTTGAATGTTTCATGATAGGATTATGTGTGAAATGAAATTTGATTATATTTTTTAGTATTTACACTTATTTTAGGATTTATTGAGGACAAAAATAATCAATAAATTTGAATAATGATCACTTCATTGATATGATATTTGTTAGGGATTTTCTATTAAATATCATATTTTAATGTCTATTTTTGAAAAAGTCTAATTTAATGGGTTTTTAACATATAAATAATCATATGAATTTACCAATATTAGGAAGCCTTTATTTTTTATGATTAATTTACAATATTAATTGATTATTTTCAATAAAAATATTTTCCTTCTATGTGCGTAATATTCTTTTCAAATTACTGATTTTCCTAAACAAATAATTTTATAACAAAAGAATTAATGTAATATGATATTACTATGGTCCTTGAGAATAGTTTATGGGGATGTTTCTTTTATATTATTGACTAGTACATGGTGGTTCATTGATAACAAAATGATGTGTGGTAACATTATACTCTCTAACGTAATGGGTACTCTGTATATAGATATTGACCACATTGGTTATTTCATTTATATATGTGATAAGAAAAAATGATTTCTCATGTTAACTACATGTGTTTAATATTTTTTATAATGATTTTTCATGAAAATAATATGATTTCTTAAAGTAATGATAATTGTTTCTGAAAGAAAATTCCTTCTTCAAGATAAAAAATGATTGTTTTTAATAAAAATCATTTTTTGGGGTATTTTCTACAGATTAACAATTTCAATAGTTTTATCCTCCATAAATATATTATTGTTATCATTTTAGATTTTAAATATTTTTTTTGTGATTTTAGGTATATTAATTAAAATAATTTTTTAGTTCAAATCTAGGAATATTCTACATAAAGAAAAACCTTGTGTTGTTTTAATTTTTTTGGGTGGGGAAAATGGATAATGAAAATATCAATAATTTATGGTTGTATGGGATTATCATGAAAGATATATTTGTAATTATCTAAAACACTAAAAATAAAATATAATTGGGAATGTAACAAGGTAAATAATCATTTTGAATCATTAGGATATTTAATTTTTTTGGCTCTACCCTCACCTTAATTTCTTATATATCGAAGATGTTAAATACCAATAAAAATAACAATATAAATCATGATCTTGATTTGGAAGTAGTAATATTTTCCTTGATGATTTTTATACATTACATATATAGGGAAATAAGTGAGATATGCATGTATCACGGGAGACAGAAATCATGTTTCTTATAAAAAGTGAAGAATATAAGTAAAACCTGATATCTCAATCAATTGAAGGATTTTTATTAACCAATAATTTTCCACCGAGTGATGGAAAATAAGGAACCATATGAATTGAGAATGAATAGTTATAAATTTATGTCCTAAATGCAGATTAACTAGGATCATATGTTAATTGATTTAATGAATATGGGAATAGGAATTACTATAGAAAGTTAAAAATTACAAAATTTTCAGATGATTTACAAACTAATATATATTATAACATGTAAACATTTCTCATCCTAATGATAATTATTATGAAATGATTATTATTTCATTAATGAAGGTAAACTGAATGAAATCATATATGAAGACAGTGTTATGAAATTTAGAATCATGATAACTATTCCTTCAATACATGAGATGAAATGGAAATCATTAGATGGCACACATAACACAAATTTACTTATACACCATGGTATCCCATAGATGAAGAGGGAAATGGACTAACATTTTTAGTGGGATAATATAAAGAATGAAATGGTGGATTATGTTTCATGATTCTTGGTTTGTCAAGAACTAAAGGATGAGAGACAACATAAAATATATAGCGACCCTGGACCTAGTATCCTAGATTTAGTGTCTTATTTAATATATTAAAATATACTAAAAGGGATATCATTATGACAGAACATATATTTTTTAAATTTTCTTAATCAATATACATATATGATTTCTGTACTGCATTTGAATATGTAAATTAAATAATTTTTTTTCAAGAATATCATTAGTCCCTCTAGAATAGTCCTCTGTATCATTATTATAACACTTCATATAGTATTTGAAATTGGAATAAAATATAGGAAAAAAATTGATTAGTAAGGTTTTTATACAACAGAATATATCATGATTAAATTATCTTATTCAATATAAAAGGTGAATAACTGAAGACGCATTGATTATTATATATTTTCCCACATAATAAAAATTTAATGGAAAATAATTTAAAACAAACTCAATTTTATCAATAAAATGAATAAAAAACTTTGATAAGGCGTAGTCAATATTTAAAATGTAAATAATTGAAAACATTTCCCATTTCATTAATAAATAGAAAATGAAATACATAAATAGATAATATAAAAGATAAAATCTCAAGGATAATAGTAACCTAATTTTTGATGGAGTAAATGCTTAATTTTTTGATGTCATGTTTCCCAAGGAAATGATAACTCTACCGTCAGTATATATCCTCAAGAAATATCAATACTGAATGGTAGAAAAAAATTAAACTATTGTTAGAACACTAATTCGCCCCATGAGACTACTGGTTCATCAAGTGGATATCTATAAATGGGCTCCACCCATGCCATACCTTCCTAAATAATTCATCATATATCGAATAATCAATTAAAGTCCAAAACAATGTGCCTTAATATGAAACATCTTTGTTGAGTAAAGAATATAGATTATTTAATATTTCTCCAAATAAACAAGTGACATTCAATATAGGTCATCATATATAGAAATAAAATACTATTTAAAAAATAATCATATCCCTATTAAATAATCTGAAAATTTATGGGAAATTAAATGATCAATGGTCATAGTGAATTTAATAATTCAAGGGGATCATAGAGAAAAAACTAATGAAATATGGATTTGAATTTCAATATTATCCATGGTTAAAATTATCGGAAACAGTCCATTGTGAGATTAAAAATTATATAAACATAACATATCCCTACTATAGTATTTGGAAATAAAGGGGTTCTTTCATTGATTGATACAAATAAAATGAAATATATTAATAAAACATCATATGGATAATATAATTTTAATTTTGAAGATCACTTTTAAAAAATAAAAAACATATAGAATATCCATTTCATTAAAAATAACATTTAAAAGACTATGAGTTTCTAGTATACATGGAAATCCATTTTCATTAAGAATATCCGTATAAAAATCAATAGAAAGATTTAAAAATTTATAGTCTTGATGGTTAGTAATTTCTTATGTTTTTTACAAGTTAAAGGATCATTCCTTTTGTAATGTGATAAAATTATAAAATTTCCTTGATCATAATATGATTAGATGGTTCCTATCACATTTTGAATAAAAGAAAAACAAAAAATATTTTGAAAAATACAAGATAAATACATTTAAATATAATATAAATATATAAATTGTTAGAATGGCTTTAAAAAATTATTTTTCAATGGTTGAAAAAATTATTTTATTTTATGTTTCAAATACCTCTATTTTATGGAAAATGTATTTCTATCCAATGAGATAAATGATATTAGTTTTCTCAAAAAAATAATAATTATTTGAAGAACAGAAGACATAAAAAACTATTAATTTAAAATATAATAAATTACTACGTGAGAGGAAAATTATAATTGAGTATAAGAAAAATATAAACTAATTTCATTTAACTAAAATTCATGAATAAAAACACATGACTAGAATGAGATTGTTAAATAAAACATTGGAGAGATAATAACCATTTAGTAAGAATTATCCAATAAATAGATTATGTGTATCAAATTTAAATTCAAATAAATTAATAATAAAAACAAAAATAGGGATCAATAATTTATTACACACATAATATAATTATATGAAGAACATATAATGAGTAATTTTACCCAATTAAAAAGAACATATATATTAGTTTATTCATATGTTGTAACATTAAATTAAAATCATATAAAATTATTATTTTAAATTAAAACATTATATACCATTAATAATTAATTATAAATCATATTAAATATAATAAGAGAATTATATACAAAATATAAATGATATTTGGTGCATAACAATACAGTGTGCCTTGAGGAAATGGAATTGAAATGAAATCTATTAGTGTAAGCTTTCTTTTGGTTGAACAATCATTTAGATCCATTATATTTTTATAAAACCTGATTTTAACTGATTCCAGAACCATATTAATATTTACATAACCATATATGATTTTTTATATCATCTGATCATCATTTTTTAAAAATCATTCAATATTTTCTTTTTTTAGGGTGATATATTCCATGTTATCTTCTATATGTTTGGTCATAAAAGATTCAGTTATATCACATATTATATAGTTCAATCATATATATATATATGTTTAATAATAATAATAAATATATAATTATTAAAATTAATCAACTATTATTCTTCAAATACCAATCATGAATGATGTATAGTTTAAATAAAATATATTTCGATCATTTTGATGGTATTCCATAGATATTGTTATTTAACATTTCTAATTTACAATGATCACTATAAAAAGAGGGTAATAAATATATTTTCATTATATACTAGTCATAATATCATATATTCAATATTATTAATGTAAATGTTCTTATATAAATCAATGAGGTTATGTTTTGACAAAAATAGATTGATATCATTCCATGAAGGTGGTATTCCTCGTGTCCGTGAATGAGGTTATCATCTTTTATTGAGTCGAATAGTAAGACGGAAAATGATATATATAATATTTTCATAATGATAAATACTAAATTAATAGAATAATTATTTATGTATATCTAATAAAATAATTATCTTCATCTATTTCACCTTCCATGTAAAGCATTAGTGAAAGACGAATCAATCCATTTCCTAGGGATGTAGTCCTAAAAACACATGATCAACGTTGTAATATCTCCATAATAATTGAGATTAAAATGGTTTAAAAGATATAATTACTCAATTGGTATAATTTATTTATAAATAACATATATATATATTATATTAATCATGATAATTTACTATGACAAGTGGTAGTGGAAGAAGAAATGACATCGATTTATGAGGAGGCAGTCTTCCATAGAAATAAATGATCATTTTGTGAACCTTTTTATAGAAATTTGGATAGTTTACTGTTAAGACTATATTATAAAAAATAAAAATATATGTATTAAACTGAGTCTATTTTATCATAAGGTTTTAATAAGTATTGTTGGAGGGGGAGGAAAAAGAAAATAAAAACACATGTTAATGAAATTTACCTCTTCATTGGTTATCCTCAATAGGTTTTCACCAAATGTACCACTATGATGCTTTTATATCCCATATAAGGTTTATATAATGATTATGTGTGTTTTTAAAATTTATTTTGATAGGTCATGAATGAACGGAGGATGATTGAAGATTTTATAAGAGACGAGAGGGTGTTCCCTTTAATAGGTGAGGTGAGTGGAACAATGGGCCTTTTTGAAAAGAATGAATTCAACCAAAACATTTTCATGAGAAAATGATAAAATAAGGGAAAATTCATGATTCAATAAGGTATAATATTTAAATAAGTACGTACAATATATTTTATATATCTTTATGGTTTAAATTAACCCCTATATTTGTAGTTTAACCCCTAAAAATAACATTTTTTCATTAACATCGTTAATTAAATTTACTATTTTCAAAATTCATTTTAGTAAAAAAATATCATTATTATAAAATTTTATTTATTATTATTTAAAATTATTAATCTATTATTTTTAATTCAATTCATATTTGTCAAAAAATTTAATTTATATTTAGTGTGGGAGATGAGATGAGAATATAGTTTTCAAAGTGAAAAATGTTCAATTGTTTTTAATGTTTTTATATCTACATTTAATATTAAAATGATTCAAATATTATAAATTTTAATAGTCTATATATATTTAAAAAAAAATTAAAAATATTAAAATTAATTTAATTTATCATTGTAAATAATTTTATAAAAAATATTAAATTAATATTCAATATTTTTCAACATTTTTCAAAATTAGAAACATTTCAATAAAATAAAAACATCACCCTCAATTAATTATTATATTTTAACTAAAACATTAATTTCATTTTAGAAAATAAATCCATAAAATTTAATAAATTTTATATTTAATTTTCTGCACAATACCCAACTAAACCAAGTTTTATGAGAAATTTATTTTTCTTGAAAAGAATTATTTATAATTTCAGTCCTTATAATTTTATTTTTATTTAATATATAACCATAATTTTGAAAATTTACATAGTACTATTAATACTTGTAAATTTAATGATTGGGTATACATATCATATTAAATATTAATATTTTAATAACATGTCACATTTTGTTTAAACTCAGAGTGGTGTGAGACCAAAGCTAAACACATTGTTGCATGTAATGAAATCTACACATTGTGTTTCATGTAATGAAGGATATTAAAAAGAGTGAAATTATTGAAAATTAAATATATATTCATGCTTATGGGTGTTATAATTTCTTTTATGATTGGTTTTTGAGTCATACATGCTATCAAATTCTGTGTTATTCTTTTAGATGTCTCGGGTGTTGCATTCTTCCCACCTTAAATAAATGCATCCACACATTTTAAACATGATCTTGGTTATCAATTATTTGATATTTGAAAAGTTCATTTTTGAAAACCCACATCATAAAAAGTGTTAATAAAAAATAATCATAATGGGAGAGAAGGGAGGTTCAAATGTCATAAGAAACCCCCCCATAACAAGGATTCCATGTAATTGAAAAATATTAGAAAGATAACATATGGGCATAGAAGAACAATGTAAATAATTATAGAGTGTGATTGAGGTCAATGATAAAATTAATTTGAAACATCAATGGATAGTTATGGTCCCCAAAACTATAAATCTATGTGGATTTAATGGACTATTTTATTCATAGAGTATGATGGAATTATGATAGAATTTTATTTAAATTTAATTTTAGAATAATTTAGAGGTTATTTGGCTATATATAAATATAAATAAATATTCATACATGATATCAATCTACTTCATAAGAATAATTATTTACTTGGATTGTGTTTCAATATATTAACATTTTATTTCTTCACTTTAATAAATCAATTTCCAAAAAATAAATTAATTATACATGAATTGCTAAAATTCACTTTTACATGATCAAAAGAACCATAAAATAGAGAAAAGAAATTACATATTTCTCTAACTAATTTAGAAAACCAATATGTTTTTAAAATGTTTACCATTGAAATACATTAATTTATAAAAATTCAATGGAACAACACTGGTTCATAAATAATATTTATTTTCCAAATTTATTAAAAAAAATTAAATGACAAATTATCTCAAACAACACATTGGACAGTGGAAGTTATTGATCTTCTATCATCATTTGTTCAAAGGTTGTTCCCTCATATACCTTTTGAACGTGTGTGGTCATCACCGGACAAGAAAGTTTCCATCTAAAAAAATATTGAAATAATTCTTTATAACATCCACCAAATAAATATGATGGGAATCCATGAAAAAAAATCATTAAAAACCATTTTACTATGGTTTCTAATAAATTTATTTTAAATAAATTAGAATAATATTAGTTTTTTATTATTATTATGTCATTATAAAAACATATTAACACGAAATTTTATCAATAATTTAAAAATAATAGAGAAAATGTAATTGTATTATTACACAATCAACTTCTCCTCTAAAAAATATAATTTCTATTAATTTCTCCAAAATTTACATAATCATGGTAGACTCCCGTCACATAAATCCAAAAAATATATTTTCATGACATTAAAGTTATGATCAATCATAAACATATAACCCTTAATGATATCCATAAATATAATCTTAATGAATACCCTTGTAGTTTAGAATTTAACATTGTCATTAGATGTTTCATGATTCTTGTAACAAAAAATCATCGGTATAATACTTCGATAATTTTAATTTTGAATCCCAATACATAAAAACTTCATTAGATGTATTTCTACATAAGTCATTTATTCATGTTTATGTTACCCTTTAGAAGTGGTATTTGAGATGGATGATTCAAATGATCACCATATAGATGAAAATGAACTATAAATGGATCCATTAGATTATATTTATTTCCTTACTTATTAAACATCATATTTACATGAAAATTTAATTCATTACAACCTTTTTCATGAATAAAATATTTTCTTCATTATATTGAGGGACATTATTTTCAATCTAAGACACTATAGGTTTATAATAAGTCCTTCATTATAATAATCATTTAAAGTAATTCAAAATGTATTATAATGAAATGTGAAGTATAACAATAATATCACCATGGATTATCAAATCACGAGAACAGTAAATCCCATTTTCATGCATTATGTGATGATCGAGCCATGCCTAATGTTAAATTTTTAGATTTATTATCCCTAGGTACAATTATTCTAGGAAAAAACCCACATATAGTTTCTATAAATGGACGTGTTGTTAAGAAAAAAAACCTAATTGCTTCATTAACATAACATTTCAAAATTCTTTTATACATATCCATGAATTCTATCATAGGGTTATCTATGATTTTGTAAATATGTTTACCATGGTTTTGAAAAACATCCACAAATACCAACTCTAATGACCCTAGACCTAGTAGCAACTTCTAGTGTGTTATTTACTATATTTGAATAAGATATATTGACTCACATCATGATGGACTAAATAGTTTAGTATTCATGGTAAAATATATAGTCGCAAGGATCACGATTTTAATTCTAATAAACAAATTAAAAACTTTATTTTAATAATATTTATTTTTAAAAAATCATTATTCCATCTACCTTATTCTTTAAAATTGTTCAATGTAAGCATCTTGGATTCTTAGGAATAAAAAAATAAGTGTGAGATTAAATGCTTATTATGGGGTAATTAATATCGAATCTATTTTATGTTAATGACCATAATAAAAAAAGTGAGGGTAAATATTTGAACACACATTCCAGTTAAATAATTTTAATAACATGATTAATATAGAAAGGGAAACAACTAAAATGATATTATATTTAAACAATTACATTACTATCAAAACTCGATAAGAAATAGTCAACATTGAAATTAATATAACTAGAAAATATTAAATTTAATCTGTAGAAAAATAATGAAATAAATATAGAGATGATATCAAAGTGAAAATTTCATGGATAAAAACAACTGAATTAATAATGAATAAATTTTTTATTTATTGTGTGTCAGGTTTACTAGGAATATGATACTTATTCCATCAAGATTGATTCTCATGAATGGTTAAAAACATATTATTGTAAACACATTTAACTACAGTTATCCAAATTATCTGTCCCATGAGACCACCATTGTATAGAGGGGATATATAAAACAGGGCCAACACACGTCTTTTCTTCCAAAAAAATCCTCAAATACTGAATAATAGATTGAATTTATTATCAGTAATATTTATAATAAATTATATATATTAATTAATGAATATATATTTATAACTATTTAACTAGATAAACAAATTAATTTCAATATAGACCATTATTTTTAGAAACAATATACAATTTAATATATAGTGATATCCTTGGAAAATAATATGGTTAGCTAAGGGAATTTTAATTTCTATTGACAATAGGAATGTTAATAATTCAATGGAATTTTAAGTTCTGTAAAAATCAATCAAGGATATGAATTTTAATAATAACAATGGTCAAAATAAACCTAAACTACGTTGAGGGAGAATACAAATGAAATCAATACAAAATATCCCAATTTTAGAAGTTATTTAATATTGGTCATTTATTGTTGATGAATATTACTTCCATGAATGATCATTAGAAATTTTATTAAACAAAATATGATTATCATTTTGAATTTATTTCCAAAAAAATATTTATTTATAAATTCATCAAATTTGGGAATCAATTTAAAAAACAATGTGTTTCATGAATATTTTGAAAAATATTTTCATTTAAAAGATCCCTTTGAAAATGAAAATTATGATTCAAATAAATGATTTTAATTTATGAGGGTAATTATTTTCATTCCATGTATGATAAAAAGAGCATTTCCTTCATACTATAAAATGGTTAAAAAAGTGCCTTGTTCCGAAAATATAAACAAAATGACATACACATATCCTAAAAAATCCAAAAAAACATATATATTGACCTAAATATCATATTACAATTTTTATTTAAATTACAATTTTGTCAAAATATCTTGAATAAATCATTTTGAAATTTTTTTTTCAAATTTTTTTTCAATTCATTGTTTTAGATGAAAATACATTTCCATCATAAGAGACAAATGAATTCTGTTTTTCCTAAAAAATCTCATTTATTTTTACAACCATTGAGCAAAAAAATGGTATGACTACTCTAAAATATCAAGAATAATCATAATAGAATATAATTAAAATTATATATTTCAAAAATTTCACATAATTACCCATAATTTACGTTCAAGATAATCAATAATTATTATAATTATATTATGAAATAATCCCCAAAAAGATTATTAATGTTGAATTCATAATTGACCAATAAAACCAATGATTTTATAAAATTTCAATTCATATAAAACATTTTTATATAAAAAAATTATAGTAAAATTAATTACACACATAAACATAGGATATCAAAGACAATGAATGGGTAAAAAATTCCAATGAAAATGAATTGACTTATAATACTTTTTACCACATTGTAACATTAAAATAAACTCCCCTTGTATTTAGAAATATAGAAAATATGTAATATACAATGAATAATGAGTTATTAATTATATTAAATTTCATAGAGAATTTATATACACCATATAAAATAAATTTTTGGTATAATATTACAATGTGTCTCAATAACAAGAAATTGAGATGAAATCCCTTACCTTATGCTTCCTTTTGGGTGAACATTTTTTAACCTCCTATATAGTGTTTTATATCATGATATTAACATATTTTTTCACCATATTAATATTTGTAATATGATAATTAATACTTTTATAACATCATTACAAGCTTCTGTAAATAATCATTCATTATTTTTAATTTTCAGATTTCAATTGGATTGTGTTATCTGGCATGTTTTGTCATTAATGATCATTTTCTATTTCACATTTTACAATAATATTATCAAAAAATAATAATGAAGATATTATCAATATAATTATTAATTTAATAAACATTTATTACCAAATTTTAAATATTTTTTTGAGAAATTATGTATGTTATAATCATAGAGCCGATAGGCATACATACACACGAGTAACATTTCCGTTTTAAAAAGATTATTTATGAAATAAGGTTAGTAATTTATTTACTTTACAAAATGATTATATTATCATATATACCATATTACATCTTCAAATATACATATATATAACATTCATATGTTATGGTGTTGAAAAAAGAGTCACATAATTTCATAATGGTGGTATCCTACAAGTATGCTAATGATGTTATCATATATCATTGAGTGAAACGGAAAATAATAAATTGATTCCCATTATCTACTAATAATTATATATATTACCTTAATATAGTAATTATTTTATTTATATCACAAATAATCATTACCTTTATCATTATCTCCTTCAATGTAAAGCTTTAGTGGAAGAAAAATTACATCACTTCATAATGTGGTAGTCTTCCATAAACACAAGAAAATTTATCATATATCCTTCTGAATGGAAATTAATGAATATATATTGAATATAATGAAAATTGGTGTATAATTATGTTTGAAATAGTATATATATATATATACTTTCATCCAGCATCACACCCAACTGTGAAAAGGAGTAATTATAAAATGAATGATATCGGTTCATGATGTGATATTCTTCCTTTCAAATAAATGATATATTCATACACTCATTGATGGAAATCTAAATTCTTGTAGGATATTAATTTTGAAACATTTATCTATGTATATAGAATAAAATGATGTTTTTATATCATCATGTTTTACTATTAATTTAGGGTGTTGGATAATGAAATAAAATATAATTCTCATAGTATAACTTTAAATATTATTCAAGTCAACTCATTGAGATTGAACCAAACCGACTATAGAATTCATTTATATCCAATATAATATTATATGATAATTATATGGGATTTTATATATGATTTGGATAGGTAATGTATGAATAATTTTTTTAAGGAGTTATGAATAGTGGAGAGGTGGTGGTCTTCTATATGTGTGGTGACTGACACACATGTAATTTTGAAAAAGAATGAATTCCGCCAAAAACAATTTCACGTACCAATGATCTAATAATAATTAATAATCTATAATAGAGGGTATAATGTTGATATACTTTGAAATATTATATTTTATGCAAGTTTACTAGGAAATTAAACACTTAACATTTTATTTTAACCCCCTCTAAAAATAAATGTTAAACATTACCATGATAATTATTTTTTACTATATTTACTATACATTCTAGTGAAAATTTATATTTAAAATTTTAAATATTTTAATTTAATTTGATTCAAAATATATCAACCCATTTTTTTAAAATTCAACTCACATAATTGGTAAAATTTATTTCAAAATTAGTCATGTATATTTGATGATAATGTTGGTTTTGATGTGAAAATAATCAAATGTTTTCAATATTTTTTTATGTAAATTTGTTATTAAAATGAGTAAAATCACTAAAATTGTAATAATTGATATATAATTAAAATAATTTACCTATAATAAGAATTAAAAATGTAATTTTTCTTTATGTATAATTTTAATGAAAATTAAATTTCCAAGTAAAATTTATTATTTTTAGTAATAAAAAATTATAAATTAAAAAAATCCCAAAATTTTTCCCCAAAATAATTTTGATATTATGTTTCAAAAACATTAATGCTTTTTATCAACTAAATTTCTTAAATTTTGAAAATTTTATTTTTAAATTATTTGAGGAAGAAATAGATAAAATATATTTTAAGAAATTTGTTGTTTTTAGAAAAAATTTCTTTTTAATAGAATTTATTCTTATTTTATGCACAATCAATAGAAAAGAATAATTTTAATAATATTGTTAGTGAAATTAGTTCCATCCAATTTAATGAATAGTTATACAAATCATAAGGAATAATTATTATTAATAAAATTTGATGACTTGTTTAATCTTGGTGTTGCATGGAACACAAGATAAACTCAATATTGCATGTAATATAAGCTAAATGTAGTGTTGTGTGTTATGAAAGATAATTAATAGATTCAATTTATTTCAAAATAAATATATCATAAAATCATGGGGTCTTATTTTTTCTTTTTAACATGGTATTTCATGTCATACATTCTGTCAAATACTATGAAATTATATTATAATTTTAGGTTGATACCCTTGATGAGTCATTCAACCTTTAGCAGATCGTATGTGAAAATCAAATGATGTTAATATTGAGTTTCTTTAATATATTTCCAATGAATCAAAAAATGAATATTTTAATGGGGGTTATTGTTTGTCTTTATTCCTTATCTATACATTTCCTCGCTATATGTGAAGATTTATATCTTGAGAAATGTAATTGAATCTATATAAACGAAGTTTTAGGACATCATGGTGTATATATTTTAATTGTGTTTAACAATGATCCATGATTTAAATATAATTTTTATAAAAAAAAATTAGAAGTTTCTAGAAACCATCCTTTATTTGACACTACCCATCATCCTCATTTTGATAAATTTTCTAAAAGGACTACTTAATAATTAGAAAGCATATTGGGTAGATTCTAACAGGAATTTCATGTTATGTTGGATATGTATTTATACATTTGGTTTATTTTATACAATAATAATTTTATATAATTTATTCAAATAGAGCCTTAACTTGTATTATTTGTTAATATATTTCTAAATATACATTGTTTGAATATATTAATTGAAAGCAATATTGTATACCTAGAACATGTTGAGAAGAAAATGGGGGTCGTAATAACTATTATGATCTATATTAATGATAAAAATTATACTAAAAAGTGTTATACTATTAAAAAATAGAATAATTTTTAATTTCATGTTGATGATCACATTTTCATTACTATGTCTCAATAGAAGAGTGTTAAAATGTTTTGTATGATAGGAAAATGAGACCTAGGTACATCCGGACATTTAATATTATAGAAAGATTAATAGTTTTTACTTACAATTAGGAAAATTAATTAAGCTCCTCTAAGTAGAAATATGTTCTCAATATCTCATTTTTATTAATGTTCTTACCATACCTAGAACTTGTGCTCGCCTATGATGAAATATAATTAGAACCCCATCTACCTTATAATAAAGGGGAAATGACAATTCCAAAAACTATAGAATACGTGTTTGTGAAATCAAATGAACGGACTGTTGAATGCTAATTGGAGAAATATTAAAATATAATAGTAATTAGGGAACCTCGTGATTTTATAAAGAATAATCACCCTAATTATTCTAGAAAAAAGTATCCACACTAATTTTAAGGATGATAATTTTAAACGTGGGAATATTGTAACTCTTGAGATGCAGTTACAGTGAGCGAACATTTTATATTATAAAAATAAACTACAATGAAAATTTTATTATCTTATGGAAAAAATTAAAATATTTTAATATGATTATGGATTTTAACCAGATATGGTCATAATAAAACAATATTGAAATGTTATAGTTTTCCCTAAGAAATTAAATATTCTGAATAATTAAATATATAGTATTTAAATATTCCTCTATTTATTTTCCATATTTGGATATTGTATTTCATGTTAACCATTTAATGGTTATGAATTTTCTATAAAAAACACTTGATCATTTGGATGTAAAATGGTGTATTTTTTAAAAAACTACTTTTTAGATAGCAATGTTTTACATTTTAATTAATTTACATAACCCAAAATAATGAATGATTTAAATAAAATTTATATATTCTTATTATAAAAATATAAATTTAAATTCAAATAATGAAGATTAATAGTCCAATATTTAATGTAACATCATCATAATCATCAAAAATTTATTTCATTAAAAACATATTATCATCATGTCTTATTAGCATATTTTTAAATTAAATTCATCAATTTCTATGAAATTTTTATATATAAATAAATTAATATTTTTAATCGATATAATTAATATTATTTATTTAGATAACATATGTTTTTTACATAATTAATAGTAAAAATAGTAAAAATTGTATACCATGGTTATGGTTAAAACTGGTTTATCTAGGGGGTCATCTAAAACTATTGGGTTAAAAAATAGAATAATTTCATAATAAAAATCGTGTTTATGGATTTTTATGTTTCTCATAAAATATTATAATATGATTTATTTGGGATCTATTTTTTCAACATGATAACATTATAATATTTTTTATCATTTAAAATTACATGTCTGTTGGTCACCTAAATTAAAATGGGGCACCTCTCCCTCACATCATCATATCGCATGGGAATATAATCTCATAAATCTTCTAAAAAATATCTCTCAAAAACTGATATCCAAATTTTAGAGTTCTAGGATTCCCAAAATCCCAACCCTAGGGTCCCTTAAGAAGTGATCCATATGAGGTTTTTCTAAGAGAAGATAATGATATTAACTAAGTTCATTAATTTTACATCATTATTTTTCTATAATAAATTATTCACTTGTATTTATATTATAATTATAATATAATATAAAATTAATTAATATTTTATTAGGTTGATTTAATAATATATATTTGTATCCTTCAATATAAAATGGGAAATAATAGCATCGCTTTTGTGTTGGGCGGACTACTGCCTTACAAACCAATGTAATTTGATTTCCATCAAAGACCCTCATGGGTAGTCAAAATTAAAGGCCTAAATAATATATATTATACTTATTAATTAATATTTATTATTTTAATTTAATATATCGTCTAATTCCTTACCATTTTACACATTAATAATAAAGTAATGTCACTCATGCTTACTTATGACCAGGTATCTTCTAAAAGTGATGTGATTCATTTTTAATTTAAAATCATCTACAATTACTATTAATTAATAAAATAAATAAAAAATATACTTAGTACATCTATATAATTATGGATATTAGTAACATATTTTATATTCAAAAAACTAAAATATCCTTGAAAGCACATACATGAGAGAATGAAGTAACCAACAGCCAAAAATATTGTAAATTGAATGATTTTCAAGAAATTAATAATAAGATGTTATAAGTGAGTAATATTTGATATTATAATTATAAATATTATTATTATTAAAATATAAAAAAATATCCATTTTATTAGTTTTAAATAGAGTTCATGATTGTGGATGGATGAGGTAAGGGATTTCATTTCAAATTTTATTTAGTTGACATATATGTGTGTTATTATTCAGAAATTTATTTTTTGTGGTGTATAAACTATTACACTATGTATATAACATTAATATATATATATATATATTCATTAATATTAATTATTCAATTCAATATTATTTCCTCAAGGGTTCTAAATTTAATTATACCATAGAGGTACTAATTTATTTTCTAGTCTCATTTTCTTGTACTCCTCTTATTTTCATTGAGGAATCATATAATCAATATATCAAAAAATAAATAATTTTTTTATAATCAGTATATTTAATGAACCTTCATGTTTTCATCCATATTTTACTCTCTTTTCATATTTAATCAATTTAATATTTTTTCAAAATAAAAGCTGATCTTGTTCCATTTCGATCGATTATGTTTTTCTTTAATGTTCAAATATTTCCAATATTTTTGAAAGATATTAGGTTTATTTACTAAAATGATTTATTGTGGACTCTATATATTATCATTTACCTATTACATGGTTTAAACTAAACCACTAAAATGGTTTATAGATGGTTTAATTTCACATTTTTATAATAAAAAGTTAAAATGATGTTTTCTTTTTAATGTATATGCTGTTAATGAATTTTCCAAATTCAATAACTATTTAATGCCTTTTTGATTATTTTAAATGTATTACGTGGTTAGAAAAAATATTCCCCAAAATATAATATTAATATTGATGTACCAATTCAATTATTTCTCATAATAAACATGTTTTTGTTAAAAATAATATATTTATGATGATTTGGTGGTCATTGTTATTTATTTTTAACATTTGAGTCATTAATTTTCTCATAAAACATTATTAGTATTTTCAACATTAGACATTAAATTATTATTAATTATCCATATTCTATTTATCAATTATATGATTATTTTTCAAACCATAACCATTTCTATATATAGTGTTTTACTTTGAACATTTTCTCATTGATTGGGGAAATATTCTTATTATATATTAATTATTTAATATAGTAATTTATTGAAAAAGAATATTTTCTATGAATCGAATTGATCAATCAATATATGAGGAAGAAAGTGAACATTATATGATGGAGGGGACAAGTTTTTATATACCCCCACTAATCATTGATATGTCTCATTAGAAAAACTCCTTAGCCAAATTGTTAAGGAATTTTATGGTGAATATATTCCTTTTGATTAGAGACCCTTCATATAAGGACATGATGATAAAGATATTTTTTTATCAAAAAATAACATCAAAAATTATAAATTTTATTTATTGACAAATGTTTCATTATTATACATGTGATTAAGATGTTTATATAATCAATATATTCATTTAATGATAATTTAATTGATTAAATGAAAAGTTTCATTTTTAATCTATGTTGCCATATTTTTTATTCTTTATTTACAAATTATATCTTACATTTTACATATCCATAATATGAAATTGAGATCACACTTATTTTATTTTATTTTCAGAGTATATAATGATTGTATATTTGAATGAGTTCAGTGATGTAGAATATAAACATTCAGTATAGTTTACACTTTAATGTAATATTATATTGGCAGCATATATATATATATATAGTTCATAATGACTACTATAATAATTGATATATTTTTTTTATTTCAAACCATTTACCTTATTCCAATGTAATAGAGTTAAATTAATTTTTACTGGAGTTGGGATTAATATTCTACGGCCTTACAATGATATCATCCACGCTTCTATTGATCAAAAGCATGTCCTTGATGCTTATAAAGTATTTTAGAATTATATTAATATAAATTTAATGGTTCTCAACCGGAATTTATTATATAATTGGTGTGATTAAAGTAAAAAAATCATAAGTTAAAATAAATAACTTATGATACATTATAGATACTATATTGGAACCCATGTGAATCTTGTAATCCAGTCTATATATTTTGAAGGAACTTGATCATTCTTATGAATAATTCCTAAAAAAACTATTGTGGAAGATTTATTTTAGTAGCCTATGTTAAAAAAGTTAACTCGTTTAAAATGACTATTTTCTATGAAAATATATGAAACATTTTTAAAATACCTTTATAGATATTTTTATATTGTATGTATGATACTTCATCCAATACTTTTGTTGTGAATAACTGGCCCAACCACAAAATTTTCTAATTTAAAAATTGGATATAATTTCTAAAAATATGTATGTAATCTAAATAAATTATGATTAATACCACAACATTCCCACTAAAGCACTTGTACACACAATAATAATTTTCATTAATGATGAAACCATACTCATTAATTTCTTTATTCATAAATATATGGAATATTTAAGAGGATTACATATTACCATATATTTCCTAATGAAACAATGATACATTACCATTCTTATTTGGTTCTTTAAAAACCTTAGATTATGCCATATAAAAATTTATGAAAAAAATGACATTAATGAAATTTATTTTAAAATCAAATTTTGATAATTCATTACAATTATCGGGTAAATTAACAAGAAATAACTAAATGGAATTTTTCCTCAAAACAAGAGAAATGGATTATCAATAGTGAATGTTAGGAATTTTTATTTTACCATTAGATAAATGATGAGAATTAATGTGGGGAACAATAAAATGTATTCTAGTTTTTATAAAGGCCAATTTACATCATATGCTTATTATCCCTTTGGGGAAATTCATTAAGTTACCAAAATAGTTTATCTATATGATTTAAATTGTAGATTTATGAAATTTTAACAATTTAATGTAATCCAATATCTCACTATCCTTTCTATAGTATGTAGGTTAATAATCTATGAAAATATCAACCTCATCATTTTTATATGTAATATATATTTTATAGGATTAGGAAAAATACAACCAGGCCCTCAAGGTCTTCATATAAATTGAGTATGTTCTTCAATGAAATTTATTTGTAGAAACAAAATAACAAAAACATAAAGAAAATTCCGTTTCTATATATTGATTAGTAATCAATGGTAAAAATTTATTTAGTGGATCCATGAAGAATTTAATACATCTCATAAAAACCTAAATCAGACAAAAAACAGACTGTGTTCAACAAAATTATAAAATTAGTATTTAATAGTTTCTTTAGAATTACAAAAAATAGTAATTTTAAATATTTAAGGAAATTCAATAAGTGTTAATATTACATAAATATGTCCCAAAATCCATAATAATTTTATTAAAAATTGGATTCCTAACATATTGTACCTCATATGGTATCTTTTTGAATTCCTTAGAATGAAATCAGTTTGTATAAATGTTTTTTATTTCTATAAGATATCCTGAGAAAAATAGATATTGTTCAATTTAACTCATCATTAAATAAAAATTTTCTAATATGGTATGATTACGCATCTCAATCACAACATTTTACCATAGTGTATTATCACTAGTGACATTGGAAACAATTCCACAATATCATAAATGATGATTGAATTCGTATATCATGTGTTTAAAACCCATATTTGATTAGAGAATCTAAAGACATTTTCCATGTTTTTTAATTACATTTTTAATTCCATTAAATTTTCATTGTTTGATAACTTATATGACATTATAATCAAATAACCACACCATCTAATATCATCAGTAATTATTTTAGTTAACATATATCCACCACTTTTCTGAGAATTTATTTTTCCAAATACATCATTATTTATTATATCAAATAGTTAAATATCTATATAATCATTTTTAGTAAAGTGGTTTAGTTATTCTGTTTAATGAAATGTTTTACATGTATTGTAATATTTAAAATGTGATTGTTCCAATAATATGTATTTATGTAGCCTTTTGAAACCTCTACATTTATATTACTAAGAAAAAAATTTCATTGTTACGTGGTATTATAATTAGCCATTAAATTTTTATAAAATTAATTATAGATAAGACTATATATGTGATAAATTAATTGAACACATACCATATTCCCAATTTTATAAAAAATTTAATTCATATATATAGACAACCCCCATTTCATAATAATTATTGAAGAACCCATATTTTCTAACCAATATATAAAATAAAATTTAAATTTATGTGAAATACATAATATTATATTTCATATTTTATAATAATACCTATGTTATAATTAGTTCATAATTTCCTACCTATAATGTTGAATGAAATTCCATATTTACAATAATTTGATTTAAATAAATTTCCTTCAATTCAATGAAAATTTTAATTCAATTTTCATCAACAAAAATATATAATTCATCGAAACTAAATAATATCCATGAGTTAATTTTTGATAAATGTAATTGTATATAAATTACCTTCCAATTCTCAAAATTATTATCATAGATTATACATCTACACAAATGAATCCAATTAATAATTTTATTATGTTACATTCCTACAACAGTTGTAAATTTTTCTAATCATGTTATATGAAATAGTATATAATAATGTCAAATATATGTGTTATAATTTCATTTTATATCTTTTCTTTGGGGAAATTTATGGAATTTACTCAGAATAAAATGTTAAAACCAAGCATCCTTGCCTTTTTATGGAAACAATCCTTATTTTAGGATGACTTACGATAATATTATAAAAGTATCCATAACTACATATAGTATAAAATCATGACCATCTTATAAAATATGAAAATTAGATAGTTGAGTGGATAAATCATTATATAAACAAACCATATGGATTTACCCAACATTATTCTTCCAGTATCACAACAGTTAGGGTTTCCAAGAAAAATGTAATCCAAATATGACATCATATATAATAACATAATGGTTATGGTAACCAATTATCA
Source organism: Viscum album (assembly GCA_963277665.1). Taxonomy (NCBI): domain Eukaryota; kingdom Viridiplantae; phylum Streptophyta; class Magnoliopsida; order Santalales; family Viscaceae; genus Viscum; species Viscum album. The sequence continues at coordinate 1,221,930,464 of OY728127.1, read as the reverse complement.
CTATTTGATACAAAATATACTTCTTGATTACCTAACGGTTAGGGTCACCCATGTTGAATGATAGATTTAATTACAAGTATTTTCTTGGGAAATAATCACATATTTTGGACATAAGGGGTTTTCATAGAGACACATTTCTTATATCCATATCATGAAATTCAATTCATTACGTTTTAATATCATAAAATATTTGTTATCCCATAATGAATTTCATTATGGACACTTACTTCGAATAATTCAGTTTTTGAATTACTATTAATTACACAAAATAAATATGTTCTAACCATAATAATTTACAACTCTTTAAAGATATCCCAATCCATGTTACAAAAAAAATTATAATCTAAATATATTTAAAATGGTCTAAAAATATCTTATGTAAATGTTTGATGAAACCTATCAATTTAAATTAATAAATTTTTATGAAATAAATAAAATACACAAGAGTAATCATGTAGAAATAGGTAGTCGACCCCATTGTTTCAAGATAAAGAATAAGACTTTTGGAAAATGTTTTCTCAATCCCCATGATCCTATACCCATGGCTCATTATTTAATAATTTTTTCATTAACTAATAAATATAAGAAAAAATATATATTTTATACTGTAAAATATATCATTTTTATAACAACATAATAAAATAAATTTATGGTAAAAAAATTCTAAATTCTCGGCTATTTCACCAAGACTAAAATTCTTGGTATGGAAAATTTATAAAAAACCATTAAAAAATTATTACTATATCATTTGATATTAATATTATATATTTCATTTATATAAATGGATAATCCAATTATAATAAAATAAATAAATGAATCATTTATTATTTTACCCTGAGTTAAAAAAATAAGTTCTTTTACCAAAAAAACTTTTGATAGTGTCCAATGGCATATAGTCTTTCTCTATATTGGTGATTGTTGATGTTTACAAAATATATTTTTTATTTTAATGCTACTCAAGAATGAAATGAACCATTTCTTGGTGTTCCACATGTACAACCATTTATATGGGATGAAATATGCATGTTATGCACAATTCTAAGATATATTATTCCTATAGTCATACTACATATTATAACCATTTAGATTCTCTTATTTTGGACAATCTGTTTTTCATTTCAAAAGAATTTTTTTATAGAAATTTAGATGTCTTGAAATGGCTTTCAAATTTACACTATGTTAGGGCCTTGCCTCCTAATTAGGTTCATAATTGCATTAATGTCATTATACCATGGATTATAGACATTAAATTGGATGATAGGTTTTCAAGAATCATCTCTACAACCATAAAGGTCGATTGATGACTTGATCTTACAATACCATACATGTTTTCATATTCATTTATTATGTGGTATTAAAATATAAATAATATAAATAGTTGTTATCAAGTTGCTACATAGTGGATTAGTAGATAAGTGAGTTTAATTTTTTATATTGGCTCTATTTAATATTAATTTATCAATATATAGGTATCTTATAAAACTGATATGTTCCATAGGAAATCATAATTTCTACTTTTATCATGTGTAAATAAGAAACTCATACCAATAAATTATATGAGTTGAATAAATATTTAAAATAAAAATTTAAAAAAATAACTTAAATCAAATTCTATAAATTCATTCACTACTAGAATTTTGTTGGATTTCCCTTAGCAACAACCAATGATATATTTATTTAAAAAATATCCACTATATATTCAAAAGACCTAGGATTATATTCAGAATGAAAGTTCCCAAATGGTGTGCTAGAACATCCTCCTAGAAGGAAAATGGTGAATCGACATATAAAGAAAGATTTTTATCTAATATAATGATCACAATTATCCTGAATGAGGTCTATGATGCTCAATTTATAAGATATCTTCCATAAATGTACACAAAAAATATTTTTTTAATACATTAAATAGCTTTTTTTGACTGGGGTCCTCCAATTTTCCAAATAAAAATTACAAAACACACCAAACTATTGGGAAATAAACAAATTTAAAATTTAAAAAAACTACCTAAAAACTCCTCATGTCATGGTTAACTACACAAAATTTAATATTCCAAAAGTTTTTCTAGCATGACACTATATCATGTCATGAACCACGAGCTAACAATAGCCATGATCCATGAACCCTTATGTGCCTAATCACACTACTGTCATCCACAAAACAGACTAGATCCACAAATGAGAAACCTTTCCATCATTGTCGCTATAACTTGTTCATCCTTGAGTGAAATATAAACACATAGAAACCAAAAAAAATCCAAAAAAACTGAAATCCATCAGTATCATCGACTAGAACCAATTATATTTTAGGGAACAACTAGAGGATAAAAAACCCAAAAAACTAAAATCGGCCATGTACATATCCTAAAATTAAGAAAACCATTTACATTTAAACTATCATTATTGTCATAAAATTGAAAATAATTCATCACAAATAGATACTATAAAAAAATACATCACTGAAATTGACCTAAAAACATCCAATGAACACTCATATTGTCGTCGATGAGGACAACAAGAAACCACCAAAAAAACATCATGAAAAATAGTGGAAGGAAACTAGGTATCGGAAACTCAACAACTATTAGGCCCAAAACATCATGAGGGTAATCATATTTAATTACCAAACCACACTACCATGTTCAATAGATAACCTGTGAATAGAAAAGTCCCAAATCTAAATCATTGAAAAAAGGTGAAACCCTATGGAACAAGTGAACCAACACAAGTAGAAATCCTAGTATATTGTTGAAATCTCAAACAATACATCTCAAAACCACCTATAAGAGGAACTCTATTAGATATAAATGGATCGTAGTTCAATTGATCTATGAGAAGGAGAAGTTGTTGAGATGATAAAAAGACTTATCAGGGGTCTAAAATCACAGAGGTAGTAATAGTGCATGACCACACGCTCCCACTAAAATGATGAGGAATGACATTGAACAAAACTATAAGAAAATAAAGGTAAATAGTGGTGAACAAGGCCTGGAGATGATTTTTTCATTGTGGATTTGAAATTTTGGGTAGTCTAATTTCTTGTTTGATGGAATTATAGTATAAGGGACCATCCAAAAAAAGATAGTGATGTAATGGGGGAATCCCTAGAGAATAGTCATGGAGAAATAAAAACTATATAAAGAGAGAGGGAGTGGGAGGCATGGAAAAAGAGTGACTCAACATCCATAACATTGTTTGGGAACCCTAGGAGACGAGACACCATATGTGAGAGAAGATTTGGTGAGTGGGGTGTCCTATGAAGTATTTTTCATGAAAAATACCTTCATTAAATAAAGCATTTTCATAGAGTTAAAATGTTCCCCAATTTATAAAATTTCTAAGACCCTTTTATCAATCAAATTATTCTTTATAGTTATTGGGAATGTACATAAACAATAAATAATTAATATAGACGTAATCAAATGATGAATTAATTGATGAAATACACATGATAATAATATAGGACGAATTGGATAAATGGAATCGTATACCATTGATACATGATGTGGTGTTATAAACCACAACAAAACAACTCCCATGGTGTGGTGACCAGCACAACTCCATCCAATGGCCCAAAGGCCATCAATTGTTTTTATTATATCAATAAAGACCCCTTTTAAGGGAAGAAGATGTGAACCCAAATAGGCATCATAAACTTAAGACAAATCATGGCCAGAAGGTCAATGGGAGTAAAATGATTCCAACAACATCGAGCTTCCCCCATTTCATTGGATCGCGATAAAGCTCTCCATCATTAAAAGACTATTCAGCAAGCATGTGTCATTTTTCAAAGCACATGACTTATCTAATGGATAAAATCGTACCCTCTCAATCATCCAAATCCTTAAATCTATGTAAAGATAAACGACCAACATTGGATCCTCATATGGGCCATGTCCCATGTGGTTGAGCCTAGTTGTACTTACTCTCTCCCTCCACTGACTTCAAATCCAAAAATCATAACCAACCATCTGGATCATACCATACACATAAATTCACAACATCATACCTTCACTACCTCCATGATAATCAAACCAATTCAAAACCAATAAGCTCAAAATTTACATAAATAATTGTGAGAACCAAATCCAAACCAAAAACATAGATCCCCCAAAACCGAAACTATAGAATCAACACAACCATAAATGTAGACAAATAAAAAATAAACCAACCAACACCAAATTGAATACCTCCTAAATCAAGGATCACTGCAAGAAGACCTCACCACATGGAAACTGTAAATCCCATCGCCACCTACATAGCCACACACGAAGACCATATCCCACCAACACACACATATACAACATCAAATTCAGCAATAACCTCTAGACTGTAGCTTCTAAATCTCAAACCATGGACCGACATCGCTCAACTAGAGAATCCCTAGACAAATCAATTTTTAGGTTGATAAGAGTCTAGAAAACAATGAGGTTTTGCAATATGAATTAGCCAACAAGTTGTTGCCACTGGAAGAGACCTCATGTTGTGAATGCTCTGATCCAAAGCACCGAAGAGATTACTGGAGTCGACCAAAGATGGAAGAGATGAAGGTGGAAAATGGGGGATTCCTCGAGTCGTGAACCCCCTTGAAAGATCATCCCAAAAATCATGACCATCACAACTCCATGATTTATTAATTAGTGCATATTCATTAACAAATATATAATATAAATTAATTCAAACGAATGAGTTACCAAAAATTCTTGTGTTCTATATCTATAACATTAAGAATGTTTCATTCCCTTTTATTTTTGACTTCTAGTGATCATTATTTATACCCTTAAGATTTTTCTCTCTTCTTTAACCAGTATTTTAAATATTAAGATATGTTCAACATTTATTAAAAAAATCTATAAAACACAAAATAAAGGGAAAATGAGGTAAATAGGAAATGAGTAAATTAGTAACCCCCTCATTGCAGTGAACCATATTGACTTTATAAATTTATATATTCATATTGTTATCCCAAATATAATGATGTATTTGGATTTTCTAATAGGTGACACCGTATTTTTTAATTCCCATATCCATTTAATCTCTTCTTAATTGGTTATGAATGTGTTTCATTTTAACCACTCTATGATAATCACCATGTTAGGATGTATGAGTTGAATTAGGTTATAATAGATTCTTTCTCTGAATTCACCATTAGTATAAGTGATATATTCTTCTCCAATTTATATTATAGTGGGATACTCATTTATTTATAATAACTAATCCAATTTTATTAAGGTATATTCAACCAATAAATATTCATAAGGCATCCTTATAGGATCCAAATCCAATTTATCACAACAATGAAATTTATGTATTAATTAGTTTCTAATAAAATTGAATAAATGAGAACACATATATAACCATATCCTTGTATATTCTATAGTTTATTTTATATATTATTAATTATTACATTTTCCTATTTATTTATCATTGGAGGCGGAATGTATTAAATCTTCTCAATGTTTCCTTAAAAATTAACTAATTTACTGGTTTCATTATCTTACTTGATAAAAGAAAAAATTATTATTGATTGATCTTTAAAAAATATGTTAATGAGGGAATCCATTGGGATTCCATATTCTAAAAAATAGCACCATTATGTTTATATGTATTATTAACCGATCACATGCAATTTTATTGAAAAATAAATCATAGGCTTCGATTCTGAAATATTATAGAGGTATTTCAAAAGATTTATGTAATGTTCTACATCCTCTATCTTTTTTTCCATCACATAAAATAAATTTGGAGTAGGCTATTTATGAAATGATTCATCCTTTATTTCTGAAAATCTTGCCACCTCTATTATGATCTTTTATTTTTTATTTATTTTACATTATGTAAAAATGATAATTAATTTAAATGTTTAATATTATAGATATATTTTATTAATTTATTTTTAGTAAAATTAAAATAATATGAGTTCAATTGTAAGAACCGAGATCTTAATTTTAGGTATGGACTATGCTTTATAGTGTTCTTTTAGAAAAAGAGGAGAATCTAAAAATTTGAGAAGTACAAACCGTGTACTTTGGAATACAAATCACGTACCTGGTTGTCGTGGGTGACCGTGTGCTGGTCTAGTAATGGCCATGTACAAGTCTATATGGGTTGACATGGTGATCGCCTAAAGCGGGGCTCGTTAGGGGCATATTCACACCGTGTACTTTAAAATGACAGAACATGTATATTTCTTCATATTTGATTAAACAGACCGAGGCTGCATCAAATTGGCAGAATACTCTTCTTCGTGGCTTGTCTTGTCTAGGAGCGGTTGTACGGTGTGATTCTTCTAGAGCCTCGATCGACCATCTGTGTATTGAATAAACCACTATAGATTGTGTTGTAATTTCCATAGTGAGTTCTTACATCTTCAAGAGCCTCGTTCCGTGATTTCTCCCCTTTCATGAGTTATCCTAGGTTGATCGTTTTTGACATTTTGGTAAATCTATGGTTTTCTAGGTCGATTCAAAGGATGAGGTTCAACTATATCGATTGTATAACACTGAGTTAGTTGGTTTTTGGCTTTTCGTATATTGTGTTTGAGTTTATATGAAAAATTGACCAATTCCCTTGTTTAGGGTATTGTGTGTCTTGGTAATTTCACCCAGTTAATGCCTACTAGGCATTGATTGCATGATTTAGGGCTCTAATTTGGAATTAAGGTTATTTTCCATACTATGGATCTGTTTTCCCATGTTTTGATTGATATTGATTGTTGGGTCTCGAACTGCATATTTGGCTGCTTGTTTTCCATGCCTAGTGCTATTAGGATGGAGTGATATTATCTGATTTTGTGTTATGCATTATACCTTTTTAGTCATGTAGTAATTTGAGGTTTACTTTGACTACTAAACATCATTTGTGCGTGATTTCTTTAACCAGGGCAGTGAGAATAGGTTGTTGTGAAACCATATGTGGAATTGATGTTTAGGGCTTCCCCAGAGTGTTAGTTAAATTACATAACACTGCAAGACCATATGGGGGATTGACATTGAGTGCTCCCATAGAGTGTCTATAGTTACCATTATGAGACCACATAGGGAATTGACATTGAGTTCTTTGTTAGAGTGTCTATAGTTTATCATTAAACAGCTATATGTGGAAATCACAGTGAGTTCATCCTCAAAGATTCTTTGTTGCATGAGACCAATGGGGTTAGACCGTCTGAGCTACCCAAGAGGTCATCATATCCTTGTATAAGTTGAACTAGAGGGGTTAGGCTGTAAGAAAATAAACAGAGGGTTACTTGGGATTGATTGATTGAACTATAGGGGATAGGCTATGAGAACATTCCCATAGGGTTGAATGTTAATGTTTGGATAATTAATAAATAAATGTAAATGAATGTAATTGAAACTGTTGGATGGTTTTCTTTTGAGTACTTCCTTGTTTATTACATCATTTATCATATTTCATTTCTATACATATTCACTTAAAGTTAGGCACATAACATTGGGTGTTTGCCTATTCGGATTCATCACACACCCTATTTGGGTCATGATTTTAATCCAAAGCAGATTATGTTATTGCAGGTATAGATAAGGGAAAGAGCCCTTCTAATTCAGGTACTTGACTATTGTGTAGATGAAGAGCATAGGACCAAGCTGAGCCATGTGATGTTGAAGAGATTTTTACTTGTTTTCCTTTGTACATTTGTTTAGTACTATATTCTAGCATTGTGACTCGTTTGCCCACATTCCTTGATACATGTGACATGAATCATTATTGATATATATATATATATACATATATATATATGTTGTAGTTTTCTATTTAACTTCAGTCTTCCAATATTTATTGTTGTATGGTATTATTAATACTTCTGCTATTGTTATCTATTTGTTTCTATTGTATCACTATGCCAATGAGGTTATAGTTTTCCCACTATCACACCCAAGTCCCTCGCAGCTAGTTGAAAGCCTCTGGCATTTGGGAAAATGTTTTGGAGGCCATGTGACCAACCAGGTATGAGGCACCTCTGGGCAGCACCCGGAACTGGAACATTACAAAGTGGTATCATTAGAATTCCCTTCTTCTGGACTTATAGTTTGGATGCTATAGATAAAGATATTAAAGAATATGTAGTTAGTAATAAGATGTGTCTAGGAGTAGTTAACCTGTGTAAAGGGAAAAGCTAATTTACCATGATTATTATAATTTTTTTTAATTTTTAATTATTACAGTATATTACATTTCATTGTTAGGTTATTCACATGTTTTGTGCCTTTAACTTTCATATTATTGAGGTTCTATTTCTTTTTCATCCTGATGAGATAATGGTATGACATCTCATGAATCATATAGGCACTTGCATGAAATCACAAGTCATGCATTCTTTTCATGTGATTTGGGGTGCATTTTTGATTGCATGTTGTTATGATTGATGTTGTGCTAAATATTCATGATGTTGTGATAGATGCCTTGATAGAGTACCCTCTATTGGATAGGGTATTTAATTTTGAAAGGTTTCGTTTCGATGAATGCCAAAATTTGGTCCCTAAGGTGTTATGGGCCCTCGTGGATCCAAATTTTGTGGATCATTGAACGGTTATACTTGTATATGACATGGATAAGATGCCAAACATTGATTCTCAGGGAGTATGGTCCCCCACAGATCAAAATATGTCACTTTAATGTTTCATTTACTATTTTTCTAGTTTATCAAGTACTTTTAGAGACTTATTATCCGGAAAAAACTAGAATACATGGTTTGTATTGATGAATACATGCAATGTATCCTTCTGTTTGGGAAGGAAATATTTTGCTTAACTACATGATGTGTTGTCTCTAACTGTGTTACTAACTGTGTGGGATGAGAGATAGAGTTTTAAAACCCTTGGAAGAACACGTCGTGTATCGGACGTGCATGTCGTGCTATTAGGATCGTGTGACCACCTGTGGGAATAACGATACGGAAGGATGAAACTTATGTTATACACCCCATTTCCAGCTTCAACACACCAAGTATTATAACCAATGTATCTAGTTGTGTGAATAATGACACGAGGCTGTGAAATCCTTCTAGTACATGTCGTGTCTTGCTCAAACATGTTATGTAGAGTTAACCATGTCTCCAACCATGTGGATTACAACACAAACTCATGAAACATAAGTGGTACACACCATGTTCATCGAGAACACTTCATGTATACTTTTTTACAAGAAATGTGTTATTTAGTCTTGTAGATGAACTCGGGATGGGTAAATAATTCAAGTACATGCCAAGTATTTGGAGAACACATCGTGTGTATGTGGTGTTACACAACCAGGGTTGGAAGGAGTACATGCCCATGTGGAGAATTAAAGGAACACACCCTGTAGGGGTCATACACGTCATGTATCCCAGTTTGAAAAACATAAATTCATTTTTTTCTACAATTACTTTCTTAAAATTACAAATTTCATTCCTTGATAATTTTGATCTAATTTATGCGCTTGTTCTTGTAGAGTCATGCCACAGAGACGTCCTTCGGGTGTACACTGGATACAGGGCAGTGATCAGACATTGTACATGGATGATCAGAGACTACCAGCAGATCCTCTAGTTGTGCATGTCATTCTAACAGGTGTAATCCTGGATAAAGGTGGAAATGCATAGTCCAGAGAGGGCTTCATATGGTTTATGCAGACCGTCTTGGGATCACTATCTCTGGCCCCGTCTATGGCTGAGTTGATGTAGGTTTTTCAGTAGTATCATTCTCCAACATTCTCTAGGGATGGAGTACCATAGGCTACAGCGACATGGTTATATGTCATTCTATCGATCTTAGAGCATATTGATACACCTTCAGAGAGTTGGGTGAATCGTTCAATTTATATTCTTCAAGATTTCACTATGAGATGGTGGGATGTGATCTCACAGGCAGGGCACCAGTTGTGTATTGTGTGGGATGAGAATCAGTATACCATCTATGACTACTTCTACACAGAGACCTTGAGGGCCTGTCGAGCCCTAGAGTTTATGAGTCTATAGTTGTGTACTCATTTAGTCTTGGATTATTCTTCTTTGTTCATAGAGATGCAGAGCTTCACATCCATTCTAGGTAAGATGAGTTATTAATGTTGGTGAAGATCAGGTTTGGTCTCAGGCATGACATCTGATCTCAGGTGAACATCTTCTGGTTGACTTTCATTTCTTCTATCGTCAACCAGCCACTAATCACCGAGCGCAACCGGAGGGATTCTGGAGCCATGATCCAGGGTGGTTTGGCATCTAGAGTTGGTGCTTCTCTGGCTGATAGTAGGAAGCACCACAGAGAGTCTACACGTGGGGATCCATGTTGGTGAGATACACCTTCACGTAGCTAGGTGGTATGCTACCAATATGGGAAGGGCAGGAATACGAGTCCAACTTGCCGAGAGATCCAGTGAAGTATCAATCTTGTGCCAATATCGGTCATCTTAAGGGATTCTTCCAGTTTTTCTCACCTTTAGTTAGTGATATTGGTACTTCTATGACTCTATGTTCAGGAGAAGCACCACTAGTTTTTCATATATCTGGGAACTGTAGTTCGTACGGTCATTTAGGACAAGGTGGATTTCATGGCTATGGTAGCCAGTCACCAGGGATTTAGTGACAACAGGGTGGATCAGCTCAACGTGGTCAGGCAGTGTCATAGGGCCATGGTACTGACCAGACTTTTGCAGTGGATTAGACCCAGCATGAGTAAGATTTCAAACCCCCTATAGTTTGACATACGATTCTAGTTGGATCAGTTTTATATTCTGCACTTTTCGATATGGTGCCTTATGATAGTTTTATATTTGTTTCTATTGTAGAGAGCCTTATGCCTTGTATCTTCACTTCTCTGGATATCTTAACTCTAGTACCTTTGTTGGGGACTAGAAGGGAATGTGTACATTAGTGAAATGAGTCAGCTTTTTAGGATGGTGGGTTTGACTTCTTATGGTACCTCTATATATTAAATATTACAGGCTATGACATCATTCTCTAAATGGACTTGTTAGTTCCCTTCTAGGTAGTTGTCAACTTTTATCATGGTAGGGTGAGTTTCGAATCACCAAAGTCAGCTTTTTTACACAAGGGCGAATGTGATGTCCAGGCAACCAGAGGAAGACCCGATCATCATGGGTTAGGAGGAGTCACTTCCTAGATTTCTAGTCAATATATCTAGGGGACCAGGGAAATTCACTGTGGGACTTTCCTCCTATGGTCGATCTTTTTAGAGATTTATTTCCAATGTACTTTTTAGGTTTTCCTCCGATGTGAGTGGTAGACTTTTCTATTGAACTTCTTCTAGGGGCGACTTTGGTGTCCATACCTCCTTATAGGATAGCTACACCAGAGTTATAGGAACTCATGAAGTAGTTGGAAAAGTTTCCAAGAAAGGGTTTCATCTGAAGCAGTACATCTCCTTGTGGTTCACCTGTCCTATTTGCGAAGAAGGTGGATGGTACACTCAGGCTCTTTGTGGATTATCGGAAGCTAAACCAGTAGATGGTCAGGAAACGATATCCCTTGCTGAGGATCGATAATCTCTTGGATCAACATCGAGGAGCCCAGAAGTTCTAAAAGATTTACATGACAACCAGTTGTCAGCATTTTCACGTTATACCCGCTGAAATACCTCTTAGATATTTTTAGAGTAGGTATGGTCTATACGAGTATGTGGTTATGTCGTTTGGTCTCACAAAAACGCAACCAGTTTTTTGGGACTGATAAACCATGTATTTCATCCATAATTGGATTCTTTCATGGTAGTCTTTATGGATGATATCTTGGTGTAATCTCACACTTGACACGACCATGATAAACATCTTGAGATCGGTCTGAATACACTGAGAGATCATCTTTTATATGCTAAGCTCAAAAAATACCACTTTTGGATGGACTAGATTCACTTATTAGGTCATTTAATCTCAGAGAATAAAGTTTCGGTGGACCTAGTGATGGTGAGAGAAGTTTTATCCAAGGAGAAGCCGAAGAACATCCTCTAGGTACGATGTTTTTTAGGGATGTCTAGTTAATACAGATATTTCATACATGACTTCAAACGCCTAGCAGCGCCACTGTTGGGCCTGACTATAAAGTGTGAAAATTACTTATGGTCAGTTTCTTAGGATTCGTCCTTTATGGAGTTGAAAGGGAGATTGAATTCAACACTGATACAAGTTATTCTATTGTGGGGAAAGTTTTATACATATTACTATGATGCATCAGGTATCAGGTTGGGAGTTGTGCTTATAAAGGGAGAAGTAGCTGTTGTGTACAAGTCTCGGTATTTGATGCCCAATTAGAGGAATTACCTGACACATGATCTTGAGTCGGCTGTTATTGTTCACGCATTACACTGTTGGAGACATTATCTTTTGGGAGAGAATTAGGTGGTTTTCACTGACCACAAAAGTCTCAAGTACATATTTACTCAGCACGACCTGAATTAGAGACAAAGAAGGTGGTTTGAGTACCTTATGTCCTTCGGTTTTATGCTTGCCTAAATTCTTGGGAAAGGAAACGTAGTGGATGATTCATTGATCCAGAGAACGTAGATATAGGTAGTTCATGGGGCCATCATTGAGTGGAAACTTTTGGATCTGCTCTTTGATAAGCATTCAATTGTGCACAACAGACAGGGGAAGAGGTTTCATTCTTATGTAGTTGTTACCTCTACTCTAATTGATCAACTGAGATTGAGGTAGCTATCAAATTTAGAAGGCCTATTGCTGTGGTAGAGTGTGTCCGGAGAGTACATTATTTCTGGATGAAATATAAGCGAGGATGAGATCTTACAATTTCATGGATGCATGTGTGTGTTAGTATATATACGTGAGGAGCTAATGCATGACATTCATTCCTAAGTTTGATCAGTTCATCCAAGTGTTACCAAGATGTATCGAGATCTACAGCATCAGTATTAGTGGCCAGGTATAAAGAGATATGTCGCTGGTTTTGGGATGATGTTTTCTATTTTTCAGCAGGTGAAGGAGGAGCATCAGCAACCAACATAGAATTTCCAGTAGATTCCCATTCCCGAGTGGAAGTGGAATGATGTTGTGATCGATTTCATAACATGTTTGATGAGGTCTCCATAATGAAATGATATGGTTTGGGTTGTAATTCACAGACTCACAATAGTTGCACATATCTTACTGATCGAGGAGACCTTTAGTGCTGATGATCTTGAAATGTTGTACATTCAGGAGATTGAATGTTTACATGGATTTATAAACTCCCTTGTTTCAGAAAAGGATTTCAGTTTTACTTCTCTGGTATGGTAGGGACTATAGAGGTAGTAGGATACACAGGTACATCTGAGTACAATATACCATACCTAGACAGAAGGTCAGTCAGAACATACAATTCTTGTGTTGGAGGACATTCTATGAGCTTGTGTACTCGATTTTAGAGGTTCATGGGAGAAGAACATAAGTCATGTGTATTTTTCCTACATTAATTATTTTCAAGAAACTATTTAGATGGAACCTTTTTAGGCTATCTACGGTATGCCATGTCAATTTCCCTTATGTTGGATGACGGTTGGAGAGGCAGCTATGTTGGGACCTCCTCTGGTCTAGGAGACCATAGAGCTTGTGGAGTTGATTCAGAAGAGGATAACTAATCACAGTCATGACCGAAATCTTTTAATGATTGATGGAGATAACCTCTAGAGTTTGAGTTCAGAGAACAAGTTTTTATATGTGTCACACTAAGGTTGGGACACCAGAGGATTAGGAGATAGGGTAAGCTTTCACCAAGATACGTCGGGCCATTTGAGATTTTGGAGAGAGTCGGGCTGGTTTCATATTGGTTCTAGTTACGTAAGAGGTATTGGGCTATGCACGACATCATCCATGTTTCTCACCTATTAAGTTTATTCTCATACTTGTCTCATGTTTTTCAACCTGATGAGGTTATGTTGTAGGTGAATTCATCATTCAAGGAGAATAATATACGGATTATTGGTCATAGCGCGATGGTTATCCATGGCCAGTTTGTTCCTCTGGTACATGTGTTATGGCAGCATGTGCGAGTATAGGAAGAGACTTGGGAGTGGGAGGCCAATGTGAGATTATAGAGGCCAGAGCTATTTGAGGATTCTTATTCTATGATTCCTTGCTAAGTATATTCTGGGACGAATTTCTTTAAGGGGGATTTTTGAAAGAACGACGATCTTATTTTTTGGTAGGGACTATGTTTTCTGAGGTTTTTTGAGAAAAAGTGGACCATCTAGAAATTTATAGAGCACACATTGTGTATATAAGAGTACACTCCGTGCACCTGGATTTTGCAAGTGATCGTGTGCTGGCCGTGTAATGGATGAGTACACGACTATGTGGGGTGACATGCAGATCGCCTAAAGAGGGGCCCAGTAAGGGCATATACACATCGTGTAGTTTTAAAAGACACTCCATGTATATTTTTTTATTTGATTAAACTGATCAGGGTCGCTTCTAATTGGCATAACACTCTTCTTCTTGGCTGGTCTTGTCCAAGAGTGACTATAGGGCAAAATTCTTCTCAAATCCCCCGATCGACCGTCTCTGATCCAAATAAACCAATTTAGATTGCATTGAAATCACTACAATGAGTTCTTCTTACATCAGGAGACATGTTCCATTATTTCTCATATTTCATGAACTTTATTTGGTTGATCATTTTTGAATGTTTTGAAGATATACACAGTTCTAAGTCGATTCAAAGTCTAAGGTTCAACTATATCAATTGTATAACACCAAGGTCAGTGTTTGTTTCTTTCCATAGATTGTCATTGAGTTTATTTGAAAAATTTCCCAATACCCTCATTTTGGTTATTTCATGCCTAGGGAATTTAACCTAGTTAATGCCTATTATGCTTTGATTTCTTGAGTTAGGGCACTTGTTTGGAATTAGGGTTATTTCCCATGATATAGATGTGTTATCCCATGTTTTGGTTGATATTGATCATTGGGTCTAGAACTGCCTATTAGGATACTTTTTTTCCATGCCTTGTGCTGTTAGGATTGTGTAATATTATCTGATGTTTTGTAATTCTTTATAGCTTTTAATCCAAATAATACATTGAGGTTTACTTTGGCTATTGAACATCGTTTGTGCATGATTTCTTTACACTAGGATATGAGAACCTGGTGTAGTGAGACCATAGGGGTAATGGATATTGAGGGCTACCCCACAGTGTCTTTTATATTATATCATGTTGTGAGACCAAAGGGGGGATTGACATTGAGTGCTACCTCAGTGTTTCTATAGTTACTGTTATGAGATCACATGGGGAATTGACGTTGAGTGCATAATCATAGTGTCTATAGTTTATCGTTAAAAGTCTATAGGGGGGATTTACGGTGATTGCTTCCTCAGTGACTATTTTTTTCATGAGACCAAATGTGTTAGAATGGGTGAGCGACCCATGAGGTCGTTATATCCTTGTATAAGTTGAACCAGAGGGGTTCGGCTATGAAAACATAGACAAAGGGTTACTTGAGCTTAATTGGTTGTAACATATGGGATGGGTTGTGATAACATTCTCAGAGGGTTTTTGTGAATGTTTTGTTGGTTCGTAAATAAATGTAAATTAATGTAGTTGAAAATGCAGGATTGTTTACATTTGAGTACTTACTTGTTTATTAATTCATTTTGAATATTTTTCTGTTATATATGTTCACTAATAGTTAGGCACAGATCTTTAGGAGGTTTCCCATTGGGATTCTTATCACATCCAGTTTGGTTCATTCTTTTGGGCCCAAATAGATTATATTGTTGCAGGTATAAATAGGAGAAATCTCCCTTCTACTTCAGGTACTTTACTGTTGTGGAGCTGGAGAGCATGGGACAAAGCTGAGGCTTATGATGTAGAGGAGTTGATTACATGTTTTCTTTTGTAAATTGATTTATTAATGTATTACAAAATTGTGAAATGTTTGGATACTTTCCTAGATAATTGTTAAATTCATCATTATTGATATATATATATATACTGCATTTGTCTATTTACATTTAGTCTTATGATGTTTACTGTTATATGGTATTATTATTGCTTCTACTAATGTTACCTATTTATTTCTGCTGCATTACACTACTAATGAGGGCATATTATCCCCACTATCACACCCACGTACCTCGATTCTAGGTGGTATCCTCTAGCATTTGGTCAAATGCACTTGAGGCCATGTGACCAACTGGGTACGGGGCACCTCTGGGCACTACCCATAATTGGGACATTACCTCAATAAAGGATTGAATTTCACAAATTCATTAATTAGTATGTCATCTTATTTCCAAATATCCTCTAAATGTGAAACAAATTGTTAGTTAAAGGGACACATTAATCATGTCCCAAAATACCAAGACCAATTATTCAAAATAATTTTAACATGTCGCATATTGTTTTTGGGGTTAGACTTATTCCACATTCATATTTATATAACATTTAGTGAAATAAATTAATAATTCATGGATGGGGATGTAAAATTTCACCATTTATTTAATATAATTAAATTTATTTCTTAAAACAGATTACTTATAATCATACCATTGATGCATCTTAATTTAAATTCATATAATTATGACATTTTCTCTCAAAGAAGTTAATTGTTTGAAAACCTTTATTTTGATTTTTATAATATAATTCTATGATTTGTAAAATAATAATGAGGATAAATGAATTAATATGGAGTTATACCCATGAAAATAATTCCAATTGATAATTGTGGTTTTCATAGACCCTTTTAAAAATTTATATTCCAATCCATTTTTCCTATTGTCTTCGCCTTTTTCGACTCTCATGTTAGTGTTTCTCATTATTTGTTATTCAGGATTTTAGTTATTATAATTTTTTGAATTTTTAATTTAATAAAAAGATAAAGAAATATATATGATGATTTTTTATGATAAAATATTAAAAATATAAAACAATATGAAAAGGAAAATAAAACAAAATTAAGAGAAATGTTTTTTATGAATGAGTGTTATTCCTTAAAAGAATTATCATTAAATACATTTCATTGTTTTATTATAAAAGAAATGGTCTCATTTCATTATCCCATAATAATTTATCTCAATGAAAAACTATTAATTACCAATCAACCATTTTCTTTTAATTAAATATCATTTTCTCTAAATAAATTAGAATTACACAATTCATTTTCCATTGTATAGTTATAGAGTGAATCCCTTTAATGATTTATTGTCCCACGGTTCACTAAACCCATACATATGAATGGGTAATGTTATACCTACATAATGTGACCCTCAATGGAGTATCCATAGTCCACCCCTAACCCAGACTGGCCATGCGATGGATAAATAAATGATGGAAACATTGAATGTTATGAATAAGAGAAGAATTTTTTGAGTTTAATGGGAAGTATCATTGATTCTCAAAAAAATATCATCTCTATTTTCCAAAACAAATTATATTATAAAAAAATTGAATTAAATATATAAATTTCAAAGAACATCTTAGATACGCCCTCCAATTTTATTCAATGTTAGATCAAAATATTAATATTGTAAAATTATATTTAGTAGAAGGATATAAAAAATAAAATGAATGACATAAAAAAATAAGACAATGAATATATGATGATAGATTAAAAATCAATTACATAAAAGACATATAAATCAAGATATTTCATAGAAACCACTAAATAGTATCTTAATCCCCCATTTATTCACACTTTTAAAAAACACTAATTTAATAACTACGTATAAAAGAAATACATATAAATGGAATATTCAATAAATTGACTATAAATATGTTTTAAGTGAACTTCATGTGAAGAGAAATTATTGATCATCCATTAAACATCATCATACATAGAAATAAACAATAAAACACATCCTCTAAGAATATATTCCATGATTTGCTTTATTTTTTGGAATATATTTGATTCTTGACTGATTGAATTTTGATTCCATAGAGATAATTGTAGAGATATATATATATATATACAAAATAACTTAAGGATCATGGTTCTCATCCCATGGGATGGTTATAAAATTGGAATTTTTGTTACTGGGATTCAAATGAAACAATAATGGTTGGATTTAGGCCTTGAATACTGAACTATACCTTATAGAGTATGCTTTCATTTTGCTAGAATAGTAGTGAAAATAATATATGTGGTTCAATAATTTAAAAATTTTATATAGATGATAGTTGGAATATCATTAATGATTTAGTGAGGATAATTTTGGTTCTTTGGGTTCATATATGTTGAAATAATAATAGATACTACTCAAGTTTATTGTTCATATAGTGGTTGCTTTTGGTTTGTGTTGTAATACTTATTGTTGCTACATTGGAAAGGAACTATTATTAGGATTGGGCATGGTGTCCAATCTCTTTAGATCATATTCCATGAGTGTATTAGGTGGATGTTAGATACATGATGTATTATGGTGTACTAGTTTTATGCATATTTGAAAGTTATTGAGTCTACTGTCCAATACCGAGAGTTTGATTAGTGGATGGAATACAGATCAATCCTCCATGGTTTATTATGTGGTCGTGTTGATCTCTGATTTTTTTTGGAACATGGGGAGAGAAAAGGATTCTAGGATGTGATGTTTCTATACAAGTCTATGATGTTATTAGTGGAACTACCTTTTAAGGTAGGGTCTATTGACATAATGTTTTGAATCTGGTTACGAAGGTTATTCTAGTGGACCTATCAAAAAATTAGGATTCGAAATACAACCCAAAATTAATTAAAAGAAAATTTTTCTAAAAATAGTTTAGAATAATTGTTTGATTAAATGAAATTCCAATGATCAATCAAAATAATTTATTTAACGTTATAATTTATAAACACAACTTAAAATTTGTTCAAAATGTTTAGTGGCAATTGCTATTTTTTTCAAAAATTATTTTCTGATGTAAAAATTTTGATATTACAAAGATTTTAATGTAATTTAAAAAATATTATGTAATGAATTAAATAAAAATATAAATTAATTTATGATATTATAATTATTACATTGAATTATCTCCTATGATAAATATATATCCTTAAAAATAAATATGAAATCCACATCACTCAGGTTCTCTATAAAATCTACCATTACATCATAGATCTTTTCTATTATAGGTCTATTTATTTCACATAACCCATTTTGAAATAAAAAAATAATATTTCTTATGAAATTCATTAGGATTTTATTTACTCTAAATAATTATTTTTGTTCTAAATTCTTTTTTTAAAAAGAAAGCATGTTGTGTCACTATCAAATTCTTCTCTAATATAATATTGAAATAACGGCCAACTGCCTCTTTGGTATTACCAATAAGTAGATATTTATCACTTTTAGAATCAATTATACTTATATTAATACATTTTATGAATTATTCACATCAAAAAAATCACCATTAAAAAATTGAGATGTTTTATATTCCACAAATCTATCAATGTATTTTCTATATCCATAGATGGAAACTTATTTTTATTTAATGAGTATGATTATATTGCATAACCCAAGAATGAAATAAGAATGACTACATGAACGATAATTGTTAGAACACATTACAATATAGTTTCATTTATCCTTTTCTAAAAACAGTTTAAATTTGGTGTAAAATGTGGATTTATTTCTATTACAATATCACAATCTCATAGATACTCAAAAAACTAATAAAATTATTACATAATTTAATTAGATCAAAGTGTTTTAATATATTTATTATGTAATATTCTTTATTTCATTTTTACCACTATGAAATTATCAAAAATTCATACTTTTGTTTCATAAGATACACATACTTATACATATTGAAACCCAAAGTAATGGTAATTTAGTACATAAATCCAAAATCAGTGACATTACATAAAAAATAATTTTTGAGCTTTAGTTCAAAAAATAATTATTATTTTATTAGTCTTTATAATTAAATAAATAAATTTTTTCAATTTACCATATAATGAATAATCAAATAAATCAAATGACATAAAATAATTTCAATCCAATTTTTTTATCACAACTGATTTGTTTAATGGATTCTCATTTTCACAACCTAGGTGATAACATCCAAATAGAAGTGGACTTTAAATGTTTATATTTTACATTCCATTTTGTTATATTATAAATTGTATTTTCATCATCCAATTTATATTTATTGTTAAATAATATTTATCAAACAAATGTACAAATTTCATTTATATAAATTTAATATTAGCTGTTATTTTTTATAATTGATTCTAAATTATCTAGGAATGATAAAGAAATAAAAAATATTTTTATTCAATTTACAAGATAAAAATATTTTATAAATAATGAAAATCCACCACGATGACGTAAATTCATTATCCCCATGGATAATGGATATACTCTGTGAGATCCATTATTTTTTTCCGGAATTTTTCCCTCAGAGTTTTTCATTTGAACCATACTAGTCTAGTCTTATTAGAAGAAAATGGTCATTTATTAGAGAAATTGACCTAATGTTCAGGGGTGTTTTCTTGTTTGAAATACTAGAGTCACAGTATAAATGGGATTAACTGCTTAATGGGTTTCTTTTAAGTGGAGCCTTTAATGAAAAAATGAGCTGAAAGTACATATATAGAACATTTACAAGCTAGGTAAAGGGATTAAATTTCATATAATTTTCAAGGGATTTATTAAAATAAATCCTAGGTGATGGGTTTTTTTAGTGAATACCCTAAAAAAGATTTATATGATATTTAACTAAATTACACGCTATATAAATTCCTGACCAGTAGTGTTAAATTATTTATGCTGATGATTTTCATTCCAATTGGCTAAAGATCATATTCTCTCAAACCTAGGGCATTCATCACATGATTTTGGGTGTGTTAAACCCATTTTTTGATATCATGTTCACATGATCATTCCTTAGTACATTATTTTGGAAGATTTTTCCATCAATTCATTATTCCCTAACCTATTTCACTAAAATCCCTTGAATTTTTTTTTGTTTGGTTTTGATTATTATAAATCATGATCTATGAACATTTTTCCAATCATCCACACCTTATTTCTTGTTTTACTCGACAATTATAAGTGTTTTTCTCTATTTAGTAAATGATAGCGGGTCTAAATATCAACCCTATGGTTTGATTATAGTCATGTTTATTCAAAATCTGGGCCGTACCTATGATGTGGATGCCCAAATTATATAAATAAAAAATGAGATTATTCCTGAAATTTATTTTTTTTTCATTTGTATTTTTAACTGGATAATGGATTGATGTATGTTTAGCACGACATGTTACCTATCAGAATTTCTTATTACATAATCCCTAAATTTTTTCTTACTTCTTATTGAAATAATTCGTAATAAATTTGGAATTTAATTGCAAGATTCATATGAAAGAATATGGTTTGTTCACATAATTAACCACTGAGATATATGATTTGATATTATTATATCCATATTAAATTATTTGAATTTCCTGATAGACTTGAATGCATATATAGCGGTCCATGACCAAGAACTTGCAAATATTTATCCTGTAATTTTGATAGTGATTGGGCTCATCCCAATATTTGATGTAATGATTATAGAGAGAGGGATATACTGAAACCCATGTTGTAATTCTAATACGTCTTTGACCTAGATTGGTTATTTTGACTATACCATGGTTATATTGTGGTGTTTCCATGGTTATAAGACATGATCAGGGATATTAGAGCATGGAACCAAAGCAGGTTGTTTTACCTTGGTTATACTGTTGTTGTTGGAATGGTCATAAGACATACTCATAGATATTACTAGCATTGATATGAACTAAGTTATTGTACGTATTTAATTTTTTATTTAACTCATACACATATTTATTTAATTATTACATACACTTCTTATCAAGCCGGTTATTTGGACACAGTTGTATCATCCTACTGAGTTTTACTCAAAACCAATTCAGGCCTCCATTTAGTACACAATAATTCATTGTGGATTCTTGTTTGGATGTGGGTAAAGGACCTTTCTATTGATTTTTTATTTTTTTGGGTTAGAGTTTGGAATTGACTTGTATGGGGATCGGGAGCTTGGACATTAAGTATTTTATTTTATTATTCTAGTATGTTTTTTTATCATTCAAGAATGAAATTAAGTTACATTCCAGTATGTCAATTCATTATTCCTTATGATTTATTTGATTATTCAATTGGTTTTTTCATTTTTTTTCTTTATTTTTTTCACTCTGATTATTATTTATTTAGGATTTTTTTTCTTCAATTCCACTTTATTCCATTGTCTATAGTCTCCCCAATATTTTATCCATACCATATATTCTATTTGGTAGCATCTAGAATATGGAGAGGTGTGCTTGAAGTCCCATGACCATCTTTTTCTGGCAATGTGAGAGAGTATCATTTTTAAGGACATTAAAAATTGGAAGCAAAGGATCATGTTCATTTTCATTTGATGGATATAATATTTGGTAATCGTATAAAGGAGACAAGGATGTGTCTATACATTGTAATGATCTTGTCCATGGGAGTAGCTAACCCATGTAAGAGAGGAAATATGTGTACATAAGGATGAGATTGTTTTTTTCCTATGTTCTTGTTATAATTTATGTTATTTCACCATGGTGAATTAAAATGGTTAGTAATGATTATTGATTTTTGGTGTTATTATTTCATGATTTGTTTACTCATGGCACAATATGGAGAAAGATTATAATACAGGCATCAAAATTTTTACATAGGGATATATTGACACAGATTTTTCATTATATGGGCATATCTTTTTTTCATGTAATTTATAAATTTCTTTTAAATTGTAATACGAAATATCTATTTCATTAGATAAATAAAAAATCGGGTATCATGTCATTTAAAATACATGTAATCCGTGTATAGATAAACCAAGAGTTAGTAGGTCTCTATTTAAGTCATCTCTAATGTCGATGAATTGCTAGTCAACTCACTAAGGTGTGTGTTTTTCTTATACATAAAATTCTTCCTCATAATATTCACCATGATCATCAAGACGGTGGAAAAAAGTTCTCTCATAACACCGATAAACTAGAACATACTGTAGATACTGAGGGGAATATGGATGTTAATATTTATAAATGCGTACTATGGGTCATGTGAGAAATGGAAATGGATATAGTTCATAATGTTCATTCTATGTCTAAAATAAAAATAGATTTTCATAATGAACATCTACATGTGTTTACTGGGGAATGGGGACCCATGGTAGTTGGGATCTGGATTGAGTCAACCCATAAAATATTCAATCATCTCATGACACTGACAAATATAAGGGTGGATTATTCTATGTAAATGCTTCCTGGACATTCCATGAATTGGTGGAATTTTTGGGAAGAACCTAATAAGTAGGATGAGCTAACATTGAAGTACTTTTAGTGGATGTTCATGATTCATTTCCATCGGGATACCATGAGTGACGAAAAATATTGTGAGTTCATGCATCTGACATGGGGGGTGTCAATATTTGACTATGATGGACATTTTACCAAGCTATATTACATTGGATCATTCTTTTTAGTTGATGAGATCTCTAGTCGAGAGACATCTAGGATTGTAATAGATATGAGGTTAGGTCATATGGGAACATTTTCTGTTTCTGAAATAATAAATATGTTATGAATTATTCACTAATTTTAAAAGGGAATCAAAAAAAGGATTTCGATAGTGGGGGTATTATTTCATCATGAAAATATGGAAGTTCTTCATTGAGTGGTAAGAATTTTCCAAATGACAATATAGACCAATTTATTAAAGGGCAGAAAAGTTATGGAAGAAGAAAAAAATTTAAAGATCGTGTTCTATTCTAATGCTATCAGGAAAAATTTTGTTCATAAGAGCCCATATTTTCCATACAAAATAGTTGAGTGTCCTATCTACAGAATACTAGGTCATATTTAGATGTTCTATTAAAATTTTCTTCTGTAGACCAATGTAAGAAGATCAGGACACGCCCATGAATTCTGAAGGGGATCAACAAAACCACAATAAGCTTGTATTTGGACTTCCATAGGCTGTTTAAGATGAGTAAGGGGATGTGGTATCCTAGTTAATGAGAAATAGAATCAAGAAAGATAAATATCATAGGTTAGTTTTATTGGATCCCATGGATAAGGGAAAAGTTTGTTACACGTTATGGAGACAACTCCATCTAATGTCGATGTAGGACCATCAACCGTTAGAGGTACTACTCTTATATCATCTACCTTATCTTGTGTTTTTTTATCAAGGAGAATAACATTATCTTCTATCTACTCTTTTGGAAATTGTTTTGGGATTTTATGGGGAAATCATGGATTCTGTTTTAACCATTGACACACCATTGGGGGTGTGGTATGAAAATTTTGAACATAGAAATGTAGTTGTCTTGAGATTGGTGATTAATATTTTTTTGGAATCTGTTGATGGAGTAAATGACCTGAATTAACATCATTCATGGTAGGTATTGTTTAGTTCTCTACTAG
This sequence comes from Viscum album, assembly GCA_963277665.1. NCBI lineage: Eukaryota > Viridiplantae > Streptophyta > Magnoliopsida > Santalales > Viscaceae > Viscum > Viscum album. The sequence goes on along the minus strand of OY728127.1, from coordinate 1,221,906,089 downwards.
AAACATATCGACTATTATAGTAGGATACATACATTCCTATCTCTAAGAGGACGAATTTATTCCCACTATGGTGTCTAGGATCTTTAGGCTGGCCATTTGAGAAAAATTATGTATAAAATGGATTGTTTGAAGTTTATGATTTCTAGAATTGATCTATATAATGGTGTAATTATAAAGGATTATTTTCATATAGTGGTATTACATTTTTGGGACTTTTTCTTCCGCAAGTTTTATGGAATACCACCCGAGGGAGAAATCAGGATCATGATCGAGTAGGTGGTTGGTGAAGAACCAGTTTCTATCCCGCCTTACCAAATGACACCAATAACACTTTAGGTGTTAATGGTTTAGTCAGATGATATAGATTCAAATGTATTCATCTGTAAAAGTACATATCCTTTGGGTTCTCGTGTTCTCATTTTGAAAAAGTTTGTTGTATTGTTTCATTTAATTATAGATTATTAGAGGTTAAAGTAAATGATGGTCATGAAATGGAATCCTTTTCCGCACATTGAGGATATTTTTCATCAATTTATAGGTTCTATGATCTCCTCCGATATTTTCATGAGAACAGGATATCAGAAACTATGTGTAAGACTACCAGACATACCATTGACATATTTTAGGAGTAGCTATGACCGGTATGAATTAATAGTAATGTCATTTGGGTTGAGTAATGCACAAATAGTATTCATGGAATTAATGAATAGTAATTTTCATCCTTCTACGGCAGATTTCATTCAATATATCATAGTGTAATCCTAATTAATGAGTGATCATTCCAACCATCATGGAATAATTATGAGTACATTGAGAGGGCATCTACTTCACTCCTATCTAGCCAAATGTAGTTTTTGTATAAATTATGTTCACTTTTTTGTCCATATAATCTGAGATTAATGATTGTCAGTGGACCAATAGAAAGTATATGCGATGATGTCATGGAAACAACCAAATAAAATCTTAAAAATTTGGAGTTTTTTGTATTAGTTGATTATTACCATGTTTTTATCATATATTTACTCCATTTGGAAGTACCAATGTTTAGGATGATGAAGAAAAAAGTGATGATTGTTTAGTTTGATTCTTTTGAATGATCTTTTCATGTGATGAAAGGATGGTTGACCATATAACCAATTGCCTCTTTTCATGTGTGTTTGTGATTGAATTAGAGGAATTTACCTACTCATGATCTAGACTTAGAATATGTGATACCTTATCTATGATGTTAGACATAATATATCATGGTTTAGTGGTTTCTACTATACACAGATGAAAAAAGAATCAGGTACATATTTTCATAGTGAGACCTTAACCTTCGGCAAAGTAGTCTGGTTGATTATCTATAGCCTTTGAACATTGAATTATATTATACACTAGTTATGGGAAATTTCATTTAAAATTCATTAATATTAATGGCCTATAAAAAACCATAACTTGAGTCTTATGACGATTTAGGGATAATGTCACTTTTTATGGATAGGTATCTTCATGTCCAGGAATCTCCGGGGCATGTAGCCATGACTTTGAAATGAGTTAAAACGATGATTTTTAACCACATTAGGATGGATCTGTTATCTAATCTTGAAGGATCAGTTCATAGAGATAATATATATATTGTAGAGACACCATTGGAATGGTCTCTCGATGGTTTCAATTCAAATTTTTTCCCTGTGGTGGAGTTTGGGTTCTTACGGGATTGCATGAAGAGATGATGAGAGAGTTTCATGATTCTAGATTGGGGGTACATCCTTGTTTAGTAAAGATGTATCATAATAGTCATTGATAATGATGGAAGTAAGGAATGAAGAAGAAGTAGGCAACCCTCATGGATTGATTCTTCAATTTTTAATGGGTGGAAACTGAGCATAAGTGTCAATGTTCTCTTTTGAAAACCTTAACCCTCCCAAAGATGTAGTGGGATGATGTCACAATGGATTTTCGGATGGGGCTACCCAGAAAAACCCATAAGAATGATTATTTATGGCATGTAGTGTACATACTGACAAATGTATCCAAATTCTGGCCTATCATGTAATTCATCAATGCTGACAATCTAAGAAATCATTACATGTGTTAGCTGGTTTAGACGAACGGTTTTCTCAGGAGTATAATTTCATAAATATATCTCATTTCATATCATGTTTCTATAGTTGTATTTATAAATCCCTAGGATATAACATCATTTTTGGAGTAGCCTATGATCCATGGGAGGATGGTCAATTAGTGCATTCTATTCATGTTTATGAGGATATCCTTCATTCTTGTGTATTCTATTTTGGTAGTTCATTGGAGAAACAAATAAAACTCATGAAGTTTTCATATAATAATAGATTACCAAAATCGTACAAGTTTATCCTTTTAAAGCCTTCTATAGTTGGCCATGTCATTCACCCCATTGTTGTTGGGAGATAGGTGAGTCCGCATTTTTTGGGACCAGTCTCATGTAGGATACGTCTTAACACGTTAGGTTGTTTAGGGAGTGGTTGGTAACTTCATAGACCAATAAGAATTCATATGTTTACAATCATATATGACCTATAAAATTTATTGTTGGTCATGTTTTTTTCCTTTCAGTGTAACCTTGGATGGGGTGATTCCATATCAGAAAACAAGGGAATCTGGCACCCATGTTTTTAAGGAAGTTTGAAACAATATCAATGGTCAGTCCAGTGGAATACCATCAAGTCCATCCATAGATTTATAGTTTAATGAATGATGTCTTCAACAATTATCATCTGCAAATATATCATGAAAAACCTTCCCATGTGGTATATGGAGTAGAAATCAATATTTTTTATTGAATCATTTGAGGAGAATCTGATAGGGGTTGTGGATCATAGTGACAAATATCATAGATTTCAGACTATATAGTTGGTTCATGTGTAGTGGAAGCATGGGCAGGTTTAAGAGGTGTCATAGAAAGGGATTATGATATTAGAATATCTTGGCCACAATTTTTTTCTCATACCTCACATTTGATTCATAGGTAAGCATAATGATGGGATTTTATAATGCGAGTAGGTATTGAGATCCAATCACTGTACAGGTATGTTTCTCGTGGAATTTTTCATTTGATACTTAATTTCAATGTGTTTTTCAATGATAGGTATATTATGAAGGAAAAATGAATTAGTCTTCGTGAATGTATTTGATTTTTAATTAATGGAGTCTGAGTATAAATTTGATTACTTGATAAATGGGTTATCTGTATATTGACAGTCATTATAGGTAAAATTGGATGAAAACTCAACTGGTGAACATTTACATGACTTGTAAAGGGATTACACATAATGAAATTGTTTTATAGGTTTTAATAAAATTATTTTAAGGAAATGGGTTTTCTTGTTGATACGATGAAAAATATTTGCACATTGTGCAATATAATTACACTTCATTTAAATGACTGAACATTAGTTCTAAAGTTTCTTTGCATCTTTTTTTATTTTCAGTTGGCTGCAGGTCCACTCTTACTGACACTAATCCATTCTCTATGAAATTTTGGAGTGTCAAACCCCTTTCGGAAAATCCCATTCACATTATCAATCCCTGGTAAGTTCCTTCATCTATATTTTTCCCTCTCATCATTCTTCTCTAACCTATTGTGATGAAATATCTCAACCAATTGTGATGTTGTTTTTAATCATGATCAATATTCATCTAGTATCATCTTTCCAATCATCTACACCATCTTCCTTGAAGGTTTCATCCATTATAAGACTTATTGGATATACTGTTAAAGTTAGGGGGTCTAAATATCAACCAAATGGTTTGATTATTATCATGTTTACACAATATCATCATCACACCTATGATGTGTGTGTCCAAATTAAATAAATAATAAATGAAATTATCACTTAAATTCATTTGGTTTAAAATGGATTTGTAAATTAATAATGGATTAATGTATGTTTAGAATGACATGTGACATAGAGATATTTCATGTTATAGAGTCCCTAAATTGTAGTTTATTACTTATTGATTTTATTCTTATTCAATTTTGGATTGAATTTCAAGTGGAATATTAATGAATAATGGTATTCACATATTGAAACATTGAGATGTATGATTTGAAATTTCAATATCCATGTTGTATAAATGGAATTTTGTTCTATGTTATGATTATTATACAATTTTATAGGGCTCAATACTTACATATGTATATGTTTTAATGCTGATATCAAGTGGGATTGGCCTAGTCCTGGCTATAATTATTATAGAGGGTGGAATATGCCAGGTCCCAAGTTGTAATGGTTAAAGGGTTTTGACCTTGATTGTTTGTTGAGAAGATACCATGGTTGTATGGTTTTACTTTCATGGTTGTAAGTAATTCTCAGAGGTATTCCTACATGTCTCTTAACCTAGTGGTTTGACCTTAGTGTTATGGTTGTGGTTGAAATTTTCATAATACATGATTAGAGATATTTATAACATTGAGCTGAATTCAGTTATTGTATTTAAATAATTGTTTAATTAATTAATACAACTTTTAATTTCATTATTTCATACACATATTTTTTAGATTTTTTTACAAACATAGTGGGGGTACATACTCAGTTTTACACTAAATGTATCCAGGCCACCATTTGGCACCCGAGTAGACTTCATGTATTCTTCTTTGGAAAAGGGAAAAGGACATTGTTTTTTATTTCTTATTTTATGTTGGGATGGAGATTGGATATTTGATCAACATTGGGCTCAAGACCCTATAATTTTAGTAATTTATTTTACTTTTCTATCATTTTTCATTTATTATCCATGAATGACATTTAGTTTGATTCAATAATATAATTACATCAGGGGTAATTATTTATTTGATAATTTTGTTTTTTTATTTCTTCAATATAAATTATTTTACTATGATTATTTTTGTATCTTTATGAATATTTTATATAAAATCCCACTTCATACTAAGGGGGTATAGTCTCCCCAAAATTCTATCCTCACCCCTGATACTATACATCATCCTTTGGCATACATGGAGGTGTGATTGAAGTCCTGTAAGCCACCTTTCCTAGCCAAGTGACAGGTTCCAGATTGGGGGACGTTACATAATCTTTTATATTCCCAAATCATTTTTCCACTTCTCTATTAATCAATATCCATTTTTCTTTGAGTTCATTTTTTTTACTGATAGAAAATAACATTTTTTTAATTTTGAAAACGCTTTAATAGAATGTGAGTACCCATTTGGTTCAGAATACTAGCATCGTGTACCATACAAGATGGTCGAGCCACTAAAGTCTAATTTATTCCAATTCTATATGTTATCCTGACATTATATCCAATAGTGACTACTTAACACTATATTCAAATCATCCTTGATTACATATTTAAAATTAATATCCACTTTATTCCAAATTTGGATGTACTCCGCCTGAAGTGCCTAGATCAGTGTGAATCACTGAGAGGGGGAGGGGGTGAATCAGTGATCCCTTAAAACTATTTACTAATTGATTCTTTATCAATTAAACCTCTATGGCTGGTTAAATCCTTGATCCACTCTTCTTGTATCTCTCAACATTTCTCGAATGATGCAGTAATGAAAAGGCACATGACACAAGGATTTACAAGGTTCAGCACCAAAGGCCTACGTTCTTTCTATGTTGGTTATACGCCCCAACATGGTTTCCCCCATTATAATCTATTAGTATTACAATGGTTGGTGTAGAGTCCCACTGCATCTCTCATGAGTCCCACAGAAGGGTCTTTATACTACGTCCCACAGTTTTACCAGAGTCCCACTGGCCTCCTCCAGAATCCCACTTAAGACTTCTTCTGCCCTGAGTCTCATAGGGGGCTTCTCCTGGCTCCTCGAGTCACACGAGTAGCTCTTCTTCTCTTCTTTCTCTTCAAGTATCTTCAATAGCCTAGGATAAAAACTGTTGGTCTTACTCTCTTCTTCTGACCACTTGTATTGATCAGGACTCCTCTTCTTTGCTCGGGCTTTATCACCTTCTTCTAAGGATGACCCGGTCTCTGTCTTAAATTACTGAAAACTCAGACAACTGATGTCTTTAACTTCAGTCTGGCTTCAATATCTTCAAATCAACTTCATGCACTGAGTGCATGGAAACTCTGCATCCTCATACACTGACTACATGGCTTATCAATTCAACTTCAAGAAACTTTGTTTCTTGGACTGCTCAAATGCACACAACCTGATTTGTCATTGTTCACGTGTGCACGTGCATGCATGCAAGCATGCACTCCCATTCTTTCCTTCTTGGTGCAGTAAACCCACAAAGGGTGTAATCCTTTTTAGCACACACCTTCTTGAACTTCACACACTTTATTCAATTTTCTTACACACTTAAATGTATGTTCTACTTTGGTGTGGGTATGTCCTTCTTCTTCTATGTGTATACACATTACTTAGTGCACACACTAAGGCTTCAGCCAACTTGTTTCTTGTTTTCACACACACACACACACTCAAGGTGTGTTCTTCAATTTGCATACACAAGGTTCTCCACTTTTCACACACACAACTAGGTGTGGTCTTTGGCCTCCATTCTTTTACATACACCCAAGGCTAAAGCCTCTTGGTTCATTTGCACATAAACCACCCGTAGGTGTGTTCTTTCAATTTTCACACACAGAAAACTAAGGTCTCAGGCTTCCTCCTTCAGTTTTCACACACACGGCCACTTCAGACACACTACCTGAATGACAAACAAAGGAGGTGCACAAGGGTCTTGGTGTAGCAAGATCCGCATAAGGTGTGACCTCCTCGGGTCGCACAAGCCTCAAAGGGTGCAAGATGGATCGAGTTCGCAAGTGCAACCTCCACGCAAGCCCTCGGGTGTGCAAGCTGCAACACCGCGGGGCGTGCAAACCACAAGGGTGCAAGGGAACCTCGGGCGCGCAAGCTAATCCTGCCGCGCAAGTATGCGGGCAGAGAGAGCTCTTCCTGTCGCGCAAGGGAGGTGCTCAGGGAGTCTTCCTCCTCTCTTATTTCTCGCAAGTATGCGCAAAAGGATCTTCACAAAGCCAAAAGGAGGCTTCGGGCTTCTTCTCTTGCGCAAGTGGTGCGCGTGGGGCTCCTTACTTCGCTATGCACCGAGGCTTCGCGGGACTTCTCTCTTCAGAGGATCAGCAAGCTTCTCCGTGGCTCGGGTTCTTCTTTTAAAGGCAGAGGAATGCCTCAAAAAATCTGCAAGATAAATCTTGAACCACTGAAAATTTTGGTTCTTTTAAAATATTTAAACGCAAGCCACAAATCACGGTTTTTATTTTCTGTTTCACGTGGGATTCTACAAAACACATGATCCTCACGTGCATGCGTTTACGAACGCATGCATGGCCTCTGTTTTGGCCGTTCCATGCAAAGAAATAAATCATGATGCCTCGGCATATTCTTTTTCCTCGTCCGAACTCGAAATCCTCCATACGTTGCATGCATGCCCATTTTTATGCATGGATAGGTTCGTTATGCTCATTCAATCAAAAAGGTGGCATTAGCTTGATCGGGGATGGTCGGATACTCAAAAACCATCCTCGGGAGGCGCCTGGTACACGGCGAGGTCGTGGGGGTGATACGGCATGTCTTCGGTTCGGTGCGAGGTAGATGACGACGCCAGGCCGTTGGATCTCCGCTTAAATGATCAATGACGATCAGGATTATAATGCGGCTCTGCTGATGAGATGAGCGGTCTGGATCGAGCACGTGATCGATCGAGCGGCCATGATTCGCTCCCGGTGGAAATTGTACATCCCACATCGAACTATTCTGCCGGTTTATCGCGGTTTATCAAACTCGCGCTCCCCCAGCCGGCTCAATTGAACATCCAACCTCCATGGTGCCGCCCCGCACCGTGTCCTCTCTGCGGTCGTGCTCTGCGCCCACCCCTGCCACTCGTGCGCGCTACTGGTGCCCACTATTCCTCCAGAGGGCGCGCTCTAGCACCCACCATTCACTCCGAGCGTGCCCATGGCGCCATGTTGCGTCCTGCGGGTGCGCCCCTACCTCGGGGCTGGTGTCTTGGCCTGAGGACTCTCTTGAGTGTGGTTGACCCTCGGGTCCTGCATGTGCTTGAGGTGTTTTCCTCAGCTGGCCTCCCTGTTTGGCTTATATTTTTGCTTATGTAGAGAACAAATACTTTGTTTAAAAACAATGTAACAACTTCAACTTTCCAAATGCTACTTCTTCTTCTATATTTCTATTCTTCTTCATCATTAGAATTACTCCATCCTCCTCACATATAATCTTCACTTATGATGTGTAATTCTCAAAGGTTCATCATCAACCGATGCTCTTGAATCAAACATTTCTTCAATGTGCTTCATTGATCCAATTAGATATCAAGTTGGATCATCTTCAAATTCAAATGCACTAAGTGATAGTGCATGGACTTCATTAATCCACATCATCCACTCAGTATTTGTGGATGGATCTCATTCAACTCCTCATGCATTGTGAAGACAATGCATGGTCTTCTAACAATTTTGTGACATTGTATCCACTAGATACATGTTCTTAGAACATAAAGAACAGATCAACAATCGTCATATATTCATGGAGAATGTTTCAACCACAACATCCTCTTCCACTTAGTGAATCTCCTAAGTGACATGCCTCTAAGTACCATGGACATTCTTCGTTCATCACCATCACCATCACATCCTTTTTCATTCACACATTGACATTCCTTGACATCCATTCATTCATTGTCACCTTATTGAAAACAACATACCTCATTGACAACAAATGCAACACAGTGAACTTCAATCTCCCCCTTTGTATTGGTTGTCAATACACTACTTCAGCACATATGAATGGGTCAATATGTGTGCCAATATTTTCTCCCCTTATTGGTAATCAAATTCAAAGATGTGGTGTGGTTCTCTTCCAAAAATCTCTTCCTCCCTTTGAAAAGCATTTTCTTGAAAATCACTAAGAGAGGGATGATGTCACATGTTCTCTTTTGCAATGAACCTTTAGTAAATCATCTCTATGTCTACTTGGGATAACCCGGTGTAGAAAACAAGAGTGATGTAACCAAGGAACATAATGTTGTCCAACATTCAAAATACATGTGAGATCATGATTTGGCTTCAGGGGTTTGAAATTTTTCAGATATAACAATAAATTGCTAAATCCTGCACATACTTCACAAAATTCATTAGAATGTTCAGGTGCAAAGATAAAGCTCCCCCTTTCAACCATTTGTCTTCAATCAATACTACCCCTTAATTTCCATGATGAATACAATTAAGATACAAGGGATTAAAGTATGATTGGAATACCTTCACTCTTCACAAGATAGTATTTAACTCAGAACATCATCTTCTTCAGATTTGCTCCCCCTCAAGGGGTGCACTCCATTCTGTCCAAACCACTCTCCGGTTGAGAATGATCATCATCTTCAATTCCCTGAAATGTTAGCAAATGTAAATACAAGTGATTAGGGAATAAGATGGAACCTCATTGGTTCATCAATGTGAACAACAAGGTTTAGAAGATTCTCTCAACCGAGATGTCCCATTTTCACCATTCTTCACACTTTCACATTTGATCTTCATTGATGTTTGTGCTGGTCTGGATCTCAACACATCTTCATGTGAAATATTCTGTTTCCTTTTTGCCTTAGCAATTGCCATTACTTCATCTTCAGCTCTTTGTAGTTCTCTGGCATGTTTCAACTGATTAGTCCATATCACTAGTAAGTCACTTGGAAGTGTGGCCTCAGTTCCGAAAATTCCTCATGGTTCCTTTGATGCTTTAATCTACCTTTCTTAGGAAACTTGTTTTCAATCAATCCCTTCTGCTTCTTCTGGATTGACTCTCTATTTGAGTCCAGTCTACCTCTATTGAATTCCATGGCTTGTTCACAAAGATCCATGGTCTGTCCTTTCTTTCCACAGTAGAAGAATGTTTTCTTGGTGGTCCTTCTGGATGCATCACCCCTCTTGGATTTAGACTCCAAGGACTTCTCTTCCTTTTTCATAATCTTCTTGGGATAATTTTCCACTTTCTTTTGCTTGCTTCCCAAGGATTATTTCTGAGCCAGGTTCTGTGATATTCTTTTCTTTTCAGCTTTGGATACAGTTGGAGATTGACATGTATCATTTTGACCACTTTTTCAAACAACCCAGATGTTTTCAAGAAATCCAAATCTATTTGCAGTAAACAGATGTCTCCGGACCTGTGGATGTTGCTTCTTTTCCTCTGGCTTTCTCCCCCTTGGCATGTGCTTTCTTTGTGTTTTGACATTCAGTGCATTGTACCAACAATCCTTTGCATAGTGCCAATACTTATTACAACACCAACACTGACCCAAAAATCTTGACCTCTTTGGTCCTTCTGATTGTAGGGTACTTTTCTTGACATGTTGTGCTATTTCAGGAGAGCTTTCATTCTTAAATGACTTCATCCATACTTGTTCAGAGTTATTCTTCCATCCTGCACTTTTTGTGGAAACACATTTAGAAGAATGAGTACAAGATGGGATGGATGGTACCTTCTTCTTAGAAGATGTTTCCCTTTCATTAGAGGATGTCCTTCTTTTGGAATCATCCTGCTCAATGCATACTTGTGTAGAAACATTTCTTCTATCAGTTGACTGGGAGGTTTCATCTTTGGGTGATTACATATTTTTCAATATCACCTCTTGTTCTAAGCATTTCATGTTGAGGGAGTTCCTCTCATCCTCAACAAATCTTAGCCTTTCTTCCCAATACCTTTTCAGCTGATTCATCTTGTCTTCATGCACTTTATTCATTTCAATCAATTCATTGTCAAACTCCTTCACCCTTTTGACTTTGTCTTCAAGTTTAGCATCTTTGACAATCATTGAGACTCTGTGCAACTTTTCCAGTGCATGGAAAACTTCTTTGACCACTGTCTTAAAAAATTCATTCTCAGAAAGGCTTCTTTGAAATTCTTCGGTAGTGTCTTCATATATTTCATTGCAAAGAGATATTGTTTCATCTTTGGCCTTCACCACCTTTCTGAGAGTGTTGGTTATGCCAACCCTTTTTGCCCATTGATCTTCCATTGCATTGGATTCTTCTTCTAGCTGTAATTTTTCTTCTTGAAGACCAAGGATGACTATAGTAATACACATTGCCACTTCCTTGGGGACTGTCTTCTGAAGATATTCGATTGCATTTTGAAGATCATTCATTGTTCCATCATCATCACAGCTAGGACAGGCTTTCTTCATCTTTTGGGCCTGTTTCTTCATCCTGTTGTTCTGAGTCTTGGCAGATATCTCCATTTGAGGGTATTTTCTCACTTCCTCAAATCTGCACTTGAAAAATACTCCCTTGGATCTTTTAGAGGGAACTTCCCTCTAATACCAATTAAAGTTCCCAGATCAGTGTGAATCACTTAGAGGGGGAGGGGGTGAATCAGTGATCCCTTAAAACTTTTTACTAATTGATTCTTTATCAATTAAACCTTTATGGCTGGTTAAAGACTCGATCCACTCTTCTTGTATCTCTCAACCTTTCCCAAATGATGATGTAATGAAAAGGCATAGGACACAAGGATTTACAAGGTTTGGCACCAAAGGCCTACGTCCTTTCCATGTTGGTTATACGCCCTAACATGGTTTCTCCCATTATAATATGTTAGTTTTATAATGGTCAGTGCAGAGTCCCACTACATCTCTCCTGAGTCTCATAGGAGGGTCTTTATACTGTGTCCCATAGTGTTACCAGAGTCCCACTGGCCTGCTCTAGAATCCCACTAAAGACTTCTTCTGCCCTGAGTCTCAAAGGGGGCTTCTCCTGGCTCCTCGAGTCACACGACTAGCTCTTCTTCTCTTCTTTCGCTTCAAGTATCATCAACATCTTGGGATAAAGACTTCTATCCTTGCTCTCTACTTCTGACCACTTTTACTAATCAGGACTCCTCTTCTTTTCTCGGGCTTTATCACCTTCTTCTAAGGATGAACTGGCCTCTGTCTTCAATTACTGAAAACTAAGACAACTGATGTCTTTAACTTCAGTCTGGCTTCAGTCTTTTCAAATCAACTTCATGCACTGAGTGCATGGAAACTCTGCATCCTCATGCACTGACTGCATGGCTTCTCAATTCCACTTCAAGAACCTTTGTTTCATGGACTGCTCAAATGCACACAACCTGATTTGTCTTTGTTCACGTTTGCACGTGCATGCATGCAAGCATGCACTCCCATTCATTCCTTCTTGGTGCAGTAAACCCACAAAGGGTGTAATCCTTTTTAGCACACACCTTCTTGAACTTCACACACTTTATTCAATTTTCTTACACACTTAAATGTATGTTCTACTTTGGTGTGGGTATGTCCTTGTTCTTCTATGTGTATACACTTTACTTAGTGCACACACTAAGGCTTCGGCCAACTTGTTTCTTGTTTGCACACACACACACACTCAATGTGTGTTATTCAATTTGCATACACAAGGTTCTCCACTTTTCACACACACAACTAGGTGTGGTCTTTGGCCTTCATTATTTTGCATACACCCAAGGCTATGTCCTCTTGGTTCATTTTCACATAAACCACCAGTAGGTGTGTTATTTCAATTTGCACACACACCAAACTAAGGTCTCGGCCTTCCTCCTTCACTTTGCACACACCCGACCACTTTAGACACACTACTCGAATGTCAAACAAAGGAGGCGCACAAGGGTCTTGGTGTAGCAAGAGCCGCGAAAGCTGTGACCTCCTCGGGTCGCGCAAGCCTCAAAGGGTGCAAGATGGATCGAGCACGCAAGTGCAACCACTGCAAAATCCCTTGGGTGTGCAAGGTGCAACACCACGGGGCGCGCAAGCCACAAGGGTGCAAGGGCACCTCGGGCGCGCAAGATACTCCTGTCGCGCAAGTATGCGGGCAGAGAGAGCTCTTCCTGTCGCGCAAGGGAGGCGCACAGGGAGTCTTCCTCCTCTCTTCTTTCGTTCAAGTATGTGCAAAAGGATCTTCACGAAGCCAAAAGGAGGCTTCGGGCTTCTGTCATGCAAGTGGTGCATGCAGGGCTCCTAACTTCGCTAAGCACCTAGGCATCGCGATACTTCACTCTTCAGAGGATCAGCAAGCATCTCTGTGGCTTGGGTTCTTCTTTTATAGGTAGAGGAATGCCTCAACAAATCCGCAAGATAAATCTTGATCCACCGAAAATTTCGGTTCTTTGAAAATCTTTAAACGCGAGCCGCAAATCACGGTTTTTCTTTTCTGTTTCACGCGGGCTTCTACAAAACACATGATCCTCACGTGCATGTGTTTACGAACGCATGCATGGACTCTGTTTTGTCCGTTTCATGCAAATACATAAATCACGTTTCCTCGGCATATTATTTTGCCTCGGCCGAACTCGAAATCCTCCATATGTTGCATGAATGCCCATTTTTATGCATGGTTAGGTTCGTTATTCTCATTCGATCACAAAGGTGGATTCATCTTGAATAGAGATGGTCAGATACTCAAAAACCATCCTTGAGAGGCGCCTGGTACACAGCGAGGTCGCGGGGGTGATGCGGCGTGTCTTCGGCTCGGCGCGAGGTAGACAACGATGCCAGGCCATTGGATCTCCGCTTAAATGATCAGCGACGGCTAGGATTATAATGCGGCTCTGCTGATGAGATGATCAGTCTGGATCGAGCACGCAATCGATCGAGCGGCCATGATTCACTCTTGGTAAAAATTGTACATCCCACATTGAACTATTCCGCGGGTTTCTCGCGGTTTATCAAACTCGCGCTCCCCCAGCTGGATCAATTGAACTTCCAAAGTCCACGGTGCGGCCCCACACCGTGTTCTCTCTGTGGGCGTTCTCTGTGTCCACCCCTGCCGCTCGTGCGTGCCATTGTCTCCCACTATGCCTCCTGCGGGCGCGCTCTAGCGCCCACCATTCACTCCGGGCGTGCCCCTGGTGCCACGTTGCGTCCTGCGGGTGCGCCCCTACCTCAGAGCTGCTGCCTTGGCCTGAGGACTCTCTTGAGCGCAGTTGGCCCTCGGGTCCCAAATGAGCTTGAGGTGTTGTCCTTGGATGGCCTCCCTGGTTGGCCTATATTTTTGCTTAAGTAGAGAACAAATACTTTGTTTAAAAACAAAGTAACAAGTTCAACATGACAAATGCCACTTCTTCTTCTATATTTCTATTCTTCTTCTTCATTAGAATTCCTCCATCCTCCTCACATATAATCTTCACTTATGATGTGGAATTCCCAAAGGTTCATCTTCAACTGATGCTCCTGAATCAAACATTTCTTCAATGTGCTTCGTTGATCCAATTAGAGATCAAGTTGGATCATCTTCAAATTCACATGCACTAAGTGATAGTGCATGGACTTCATTAATCCACATCATCCACTCAGTAGTTGTGGATGGATCTCCTTCAACTCCTCATGCATTGTGAAGATAATGCATGGTCTTCTAACAATGTTGTGGCATTTTATCCACTAGAAACAAGTTCTTAGAACTTAATGAATAGTTCAACAATCGTCATATGTTCATGGAGAATTTTTCAACCACAACGTCCTATGCCACTTAGTGAATCTCCTAAGTGAAATGCCTCTAAGTACCATGGCCATTATCCATTCATCACCATCACCATCAAATCCTTTGTCATTCACACATTGACATTCCATGACATCTATTCATTCATTGTCACCTTATTGACAACAACATGCCTCATTGACAACAAATGTAACACAGTGAACTTCACCGCCAATGTCATTTTTTTGATATTAAAACCTCTTACTAGAATAAGGCCTCTCTTATTGATCAACTGCATATGATATTTATGGGTTCCCACCAGTAGTTGTATCTCTGACATTATATCATCATCCTCTTCAGATTCAGGAATTGGAATTCAATCAACCAGTAAAACCTTCTTCAAGTGACTGATAATGACCAATGATTAATCCCACTTGAATTAATCACACTATTGGATAGTGGACCCTACCATGTCGGGATTAACAAGATCAATATGGTGAGAATTTATGGTGTGCTCTACCACCACCAGAGAATCATGTAAACTATTTTCTTCTCCCAAAAATTCATTTGTCTTATTTGAACTGAATATCACATAACTTTCACACTGAACCATATCTCAGTGCTTCTCATTAATAGGTTTTATATCTATATCCTTGAGCATCTTATTCCTGAATGATCTTATGTCCATTTGATTTTTAGGAATTAGTAATCCTTAAGACATTTAGATTTTCATTTTTTTCATAAGAGTGCAACTAATTGGGTCCTTATAGACATTACATTTATTCCTCCTCCTCAGATTGAATGGCCATATTCCATGGTTCCCATCTACATTGTGTCCTACCTCTTACCTCTTCCCCGGAAAGGCCTTGTCCTTCAAGAGAAACTCAACATTCATTATTTGTTTTTGATCATGAATCGGACCTTTAGTGGCCAAATTTTCATACTAGTTACCCATCTAAATGATTTGTGTTCGCTTTATAGAGCCATGTTAAATGGTTGTAACATCAACTCCCCTAGTATCCTGCATTCCATGTGTTGTATCTTCCAAAGAACCAATTTCAAATGATGACTAGTGAGCCACACCATGTGCAAAGCCAAGGGCCATGCACACGGCCCTTTCCCCTGAATTCCCTCCTTGGTGATGGCACCATTTCCAAAAAACATTTCCTCTATATATGGGATTCACATATGGAATCTAATACCAACTATTTCATTTTATATAAATTTATCATTGTATCATATAATTCATCACACCTATGAATAATTTATTTCTTATTAACCAATTAAATCACATTGAATTATTCTAAGATATCATATACCTTCTAAATCATTGAAATGATGGTTAACATCATATGTCTACAAATTTAAAATGTATCATTATGATAATTTCTACATGAATCCATTACCAGTTGTAGTGAATAAAAAAATGTGTCATATGGTTTCCCATTCTCTAGAATAAAAATTTTCTTCTCTTATTTTAGAATATTTCTCATATTATGAAATATATTAAAGAATATTTCACCATAAAATTTTTCTCTCCCATGGAATAATCTAATTGATTAATTATAGTATGTATTTGATTCCATGAATATCTACAACAAAATATGTTACATTAGTTTTTTCATATATGTTATTATTTGATATGGTTTGTAATTTAATAAAGTAACACTATAATATTAACATCCGTAGTTATAAATATATGGTTTCAACATCCATATCTAAACATTTCATAATATTTTCATGCTAGTCTCATATTAGATGGTTATTTTTTGTAAAAAAATATTGGTATTAGAATAAAATAAAATAATTGTATTATATAGTGAATATAATATTTCCTTAGTCATCTCATATATGAACTCGATATTATTTCTCTATGTTATAATCTAATTGGAATACATAGTCATGTGACATCCCAAATTTCTATTAGTATTGTTGGTAAATGTTTCACATTAAAAAATATATTATTTACTATCATCTTTGAAAACCCAATTTTTTTGGTTGATGAACATATTTATATTGTGATTCTTATTATAAAAATTATAACATTTTTAGATTTTGTATTAGTTTATATATTAATTTCTCCAATAATATTATATATATATATAAATAACTATTACATGAAAAATAAACATCACAACATTTTATTAAGAGTTATTTCTAAAAACCAATGAAAAATAAAAAGACATGGCTATTGTAGGTTCAACTGGATTTATTAATGAGGGTTAAATAGAGTTAACTTGTACTTATTTATTATTATATGTTTTATAAAAATGGATGCTAATATTTATTAAGTGGTAGATATTTAAAATAATCCCATATTAAAAAGCTATTATCACATCTGTACTACCCCTCTTAATTTCCTTATCATAATAACCACTATAGTCCTCCTCCCTCAAACAAACATCCTTGTTTCATCGTACACTATCCTAATTACTCCTACACATAATGCACACCCCTTGTTTAATGTCTTCTTCTGAACCACCACTTCTCTTTATGAATCTCTCATATTTAGCTTTTACATTAGTTTCCCTTATCCACTATTGTTTGTATAAATATCTAAATCTTTTCTAAAAATTCCATTCACATATAACATTTGTTCCCAAAACTTTCACTGCTATATTTTATTTAAAATAATTTTATTTAAAAAACACTATAATATTTTTAAAGGGTTCTATAGATTTTGGAGGATGGGATATAAAATATTGTTTTTTATCTTGAATTTGATATTTAGTGATTTATTTTTTGGAATATATTTAATATTTTAACTATTATTATTTTTATTGTTTTATTAGAATTTTTTTATTTGTAGAATAAATTTTCATAGAATAGGTTTCATTTTTTATTTTTATTTTTTTAATCCATTAGTGAATTATTTTCATTTTTATTTTTCAATGTTTATTTGTTAATAAATTGTACAATTATCAGTTCCTTGTTATTTTATATGAGTTTTCTATTTATTACTATATATTTATAACATAAAATTTGAATTGGTAGTATGAATTGATTGTAATTATAGTTATATTATGATCTTCTTTAAAATATAAAAATTCTTATATTTTTTCCTAGTTATGTATGATTATAAAGAATATTTTATTTAATTAATATTTGTTATGATATCTATAAAAATAATTAAAATATGGGAATAAATGAATAAAATTTGATTAAATTACTATTAAATACACCTTAATATATTATGGGGTTAGAATACATTCTATATTATTCATTTTCGAATCGATCAATAAATATAAAATATGATATTAATGTTCTAGTTGTAATTCCAAATGATGGTGGAGAATAAATGGAATTTATTGGAAATTTCTATTGAAATAATTTAAGGAGAGATAAGTGAGATGTATTTAGAATTCTTAATTGAGAATTATAGATTTTATACATGTGGCGACTTGAAAAATGAAAAATATATATCTACAAAAGTGGAGAATAAAAATTAGAACCTAATTAACATCTTTCTAAAAACTAGAAAACTTCATGATGATGATTAAATCATATTAATTAGGATTAATTCTAATTCTATAGATATTACTATAAGGGGGGAGTGGGTTGATAAATAAAATTTATTTTCTGAATTATTGGATAATAGAAATCATAATTTGTATAAATGAGATAAATATATACAAAATTTCCCATTCTAATGAAGCTGCATGATTTGAAGTGATTTTTTGGAATTCTATATTAATAAATTTTGATCATATTTATTTTTATTATGATTAATTTTATGAATAAATATTTTTAAAATTATATTATGAAATGAAGGATTTTTTTCAACATGTTATGTCTATATTTTACCAAGATAACTTCATGTAATGCAATTAGATGACTCATATTGGAAATAGTGTAAAATATTTCGATCATATGAGTTGAAATTAGTGAACACTGAAGAATGCTTTAGAGAATATACTATTATGACGAATATAGAAAATTAATATGATCATTTTACCTTACATTACATTAAAACCATGATTATACAAAAAAATTTGTTTACTAAAAGGAATGATAACAATTAGTTTCACGACATGTGATATAAAAATGGGTTTATATGACATCCAAGAGATCAAAAATCCATGAAATACATTTATTTATTAATTAAAAATTATTCTTCAAATCCAAGGAATGTACTTTTGGGATTGGATACAAGTGGACTTTATCCATTTGGGACACTATGTAAAACATGTAAAATATGTCCAGCTATTTAGATCCCATAAAATCAACCATTGTAAATATGTATATAATATTTAAGTATTTTGAAAATAACATTATAACATAAGATTCCTAGAAATGAAAATGATGTATACCTCATCCTCTTATAGATGAATTAGACGAGTTATGGATAAATTCTTTTGATACATATGATGCAATTATAGAAGAAATATTTAAAATTTTTGCTTCTCTATGGTGGTTGATTTCTCATTTTCATCAATCAAAAAACAAGTCTAGTTGGAACTGACAAACATTCAAGGAATGTATAAATATAAAATTATAATTCAAGCATAGAAGTAAACTATGTCTAATAATTTATTATTGCATGTGTCATCATTGATTCATAGATTCCCTTTCATAGATATATTTTTTCATGTTAAAATTAAATGGATTAAAATTTTTGATGTGACTACAAAATTTATTAAACTTTCCCAAAATTATTTCATAATTATCAATTTTACTTATATAATTTGGGAAATATTATCAATTTAATATTTTGGGAAATGATTTTAAATCTCATCAGATACATTTTTCAAAAAACAATTGATGAAATAGAATTTTTTCCAAACTACCATATTAGGAATTTCACCTATTATTTCATAATATTGATATTACACTAATTAAAAACACTGAATGTAGAATTTTGGTTTTTATAATATTGAATGATAATAAAAAATAAAATGATTATCATTATTCTCTTCAGAACGTAGAAGAAATGAATTTAAAGATTGATATGTTGTGAAATGATAATGTAACGTGTCATGATGTAGTTTTCAATTATAAAACCAATAAAATGAAATTTTTCATCAAATTCTAAATAATTTTCAAGCGCAATTTGAAAATTATATTATCATTTAATGATTTATTCTCTTAAAACAACAAAAGTTACATGGTATATAAATTAAAGACTTATATATTTTGATTCAACAACATCTACCATTTGAATTTATTTTAATTTTTATCTAATAAAATAAAATAGTTGAAATAATGTATTTTAAATTTCAATAGAAATATTCCTATGAATAAATTAGACCTCACTAAACATGAATAATTTTCTGAAAAAATTTTAATTAATCATTGTAATTTGGAGATAATATTCCCTCTATCATTTATCAATGTGGTGGTCATCGATCTCGGTATTTAACCAAGGAAGTTAACATTTGAGGGAATGTACCTTAATGATTAATGTATACCTTCCTGTGGTATTTCCACCTTAATTATTTATTAGTAATCCGTTAAAATTTTTGTATTCAATTTATTTATGGTTTACTCTTCTTTTTTTAAAAAAAAAATTATTAATCTTGTTAATTATATGTATTTTTTGAGAAATTATACACAACCCTAAGGCTCTATTACTAAGTTATATTCAATTGAAGAGTTCCTCAGATTTCTGAGGTATTTGGATATTATTTAAACATTAATCAATTGAATTTTATGTTTTAATTATAACAGAAATTAATTGTCTTACTATAGTTAAAAAATAAACATTATAATGTCATGGAATAATGTTGAGAAAATTTCCTTTGGTTTATTGACACAAACAAAGTTCATAAACTAACATTGATATGTGATACTCAGTACAAACATAACATATCAATTCATTAAGAAGTTGAATATATAAAGAAATCGATTCTTATAGATTCAGATAAATAATGAGGTGGAGATAAAAAAAACTCTTCAAAAAGACATTAATGATTTGTATTCACAACATGTATGACCAAAATCAATTTCTTATTAATAATAAATTATTTGAATTATCTTATTAAACTAATATTATTTTATGTTTACACATATATATCATAGTTGTTGATAATAGAGATAAAATTATAGATGTTTTCAAATTTTTATATCTAGTACCTTTATTATAGTGTATGTTATTTAATTATTTTAAAATTATTTGCTTCAAATTTCAAAAAATAATGAGACTGGAGGATTTAATAATGAATAATAAAAGATTAATTATAAAATAAAGAATATTGGGGACGAAATGAATATTTCATGACATATATATGTTTTTTTTCAATTAGTAATTTTTATTACATATTCATATATATGTAGGAAGATATTTATAAGGAAATAAGGAAATATTTTTTTCAATTTAATTTTTTTCACTTATCTTGGATGACTAATACTAGTGAGGCATTATAACATGATCCATATATTTTGGCATTAGAATCTAAAATGGTAATTTTTTTGGATCCCCAAGTTGAGGTAGAGTGTTTTAGTACATTTGATTCCAATAGAATTTTATGATATGGATGTTGATGTTAAATATATTTTTAGGTGATGGGGTACACCTAGAATGATAAAATATGGCCTATCTCTCTATAGTGACTATGAAATAGTTGACCTTCCATTATAGGGGGAGGATGATGAAATCATTTATTTGGGGGGATGAAAATAATAAATTAGACAATGAATAAATTGATAGTATACTCAGTACTCCTTTAACGTATGTATTATTTATTTAGTTATAATGAAATAATTCAATTTATCTATGTTGATCGTTTTCTAAACAATTTTTTATTTTATATCATATATCATAATCCAACTTGTTTTATATTATTTTCAAACATTGGAATTCCTATAATAAAATGACTTAAATATATGATATGGAAATCCAAAACATCAATATCAAAAAAAAACCATCTAATACACTCACACATTTTTTAGTAATACTCCTTTAATTTGATATGAACTCTTTATATTTCCCAAACAATGCAACAATAAAGTTACAAAAATGATAAAAACATACTTTTACTTGAAAAATTAACATAACTAACACCATGAAATTATATATTTATTATTTTCTCAAATATATTGTCCTATATATAAAATGGTTTCATTTTCATCACTGAATAGTTTTTCTATTGTCTCATAAATACTTATTTCCACTCATAGTTCACTATTCTCCATGCCTAGTAAAAATATATATAATTGTTTTTTAAAATACTAATCGTTGTCTTACCTACTTATAGAATATCACATGTAAAGGTAAAATATTAAATTTCAACTATTTGAAAAAATTTATTAAGGGAAAATGTTCAATATTATTTTCTAATATAGATATATTTGTTAAAATTTATTACTAAATGGTTATATGTCTCCCATTATTTAATTTAAATTTATATTTATAAATATTCACTCACCCAAAACCAATCATTGAATAGTTTTTTAAATACCACTATATCAATTTATTTAGATTCATATATAATTGGGGTATTTTATGGGGAGGTAGATGATATACCATCAATTGAAAATATTGGGTCCTAGATACAATCATACGTGTATTATAGGTTTACCAATATTTTTATGTAAATTTTAATGAGGAAAAAAAATTTAATACGTATTGTAATTATTCCATTATACTTGTATGTGGTTATTAAAGATGATGTTGAGGTTTGGTTGTGATGTTTTTATGGAAATTAGAATGAGATATGATGACCTTTTCTATTTTTATTATGATTGGAGGAAAATATTAATCACTTATAAAAATGATATATTTGATGAAAAATTAAACAATTTTGAAAATAAATATTTCAAATTTTATTTTTTTGAATATTCTTATAAAATTTAAGTGGAATTATTTTTTTAAATATATTTCAGGGTATTTGAAGAAGCATTCTCTCTATCATATCAATCCTACTAGGAGAAGTGAAAAACATATTTCATTGATTTTAAAATGATTATATTATTATATTAATATTTATATATATATTATTTATTAAAAATATTTAAAAATAAATATTTTACATTCCAATTACTACTAATAAAACTCATAATATGGGCATGAGGATATTAATCAATATTATCATTAGGAGAGTAGATTATTTGGGGAAGAAAATTTGAATTATAAGGATATGGTATATGTTAGATCCCTCTATTCAAGTGTCGTATATCTTTTAAAAATACATTTTTCTTTTTCCATTGAAATATTTTATTACTAGAAAAATAAGTTATGTATATAAAATGTTGAATGATATAATATTTACAATTATTTATAATTTCGTTATTGAAATATCGAATTAATTAATTAATTATGTTTTGGATATTCTAAATTTTTATTTATAGATAGTGGAATATTTAAATATACCATATTTCATAATAAATATTTTTACTATTTATTGATTGTTTAATAAACCGTAAAATAAATACCTACCAATAATTAGTTTGTAGTATTTTTTATACCACTTCATAATGATAAAGCCATTGCTATATATTGGTATTCCCTAGTGAAAACCCATTAATGTATTTATGACTGGTAATATTCATCTTATAAATATTAATCATTATATAACTAAGAAAACAACCACTAGACATAAAAATAATATAATAATATAAATCATTATAAATCATTATAATTATATTTTTAAAACTACAATGTATTATGGATTTATAGTTGTTTATAGGACCACCAAAACAAAAAATAGAGAAATAGAATTAACATAATAAATGTAAAAAATTGTGAAAATATCATGAAATATTTAATAGAGGTTTAAACCACATTTTAATGAAAAAATAACCACCTCTATAATCAACTTCTCTAATAGAGTACTAAACTATTATGATTATGTTGACATTAATTTTATATTATGTATCTTATATATACTACAAAAAACATATACTAATTAACTACATAATTCATTTCTGTTTGTTTCACATTTTTCGATTATTTCTTTAATCACATTACATAGAATGACTCTTAATCTAGAAAATGGTTTTATTATGATGTAATTATTTATCATTCACACTGGTTCAGGTTGATATAGAGAAAATGGGTTTTAATATTTCACACAAGGGATGATTGGAAACCCACTACTCAAAAATACCCATATGATAAGAGTTTACAATGACATATTATTTATCAATGATTCATATGAGTCCTAAATGAAATTTACATATTATGAAGTTATAATAAATTTATATGATATTATAAAATTTATTTTATACATTTTATATTTATCAGGTTCAGTTTAATACAAATATTGGTTTTTAATGGTTTTACCAACATTAATTAAGAAACTAATTTAATAATAAAGCCCATTTAAAATAATAAAATGTAATTGAAAAGAATAATGATAAAACAATAAAATTAAAATATCTTTTTAATAAGGATTAGAATATTTATATCAATCTTGTATTTATAATTATTTGCCTCTATTTAATTAAACTAATAATGATAATCACTAATATAATGGTGTATCATATTCATATCAATGTTAGCTTAGTCACTACAGAGAGGTGTAGTTTTTGAGAATGAATAATAATGAAACTAAAGATAATCTCATATGTTTGAAAACTATGGATCTTTTTTTTATGAGTTAAATAACAAGACATTCTATCAAATTTGGAAACTATGATATTCTATGTGCAACATTTTCATTAAATCCAATATGGTTAAGTGTAAATCATCCCATATTTATCTTTATTTAAAGAGGTACATTCACAATGATCAATGGAAGAAATTCTCCAAGAAACCCTAAGTTGGTGTAACAAATATCATTCTATGGTCATTTAGAGGATTAAATAACGTCCAAAATTTACATAAAACCCAATCAGTATGGTTTGGTTCATTCAAGATCCTCTAAAATCCTTAAAATACGAAAAAATGTTGAATATATGACCTATACATGTTGGTGCACATTTTTTACTCATTTATTATACAATGGAATCCCCATAATCCATTCCCAAGTCTATATCCACCTTGGTAATAGTTTTTGTTTATAGTTTATGTTTTAATAATTTATTTATCCAATTATTTATATAATTATTCCACATTATTTTAGTAATTTAATTATTATTTTTCATTTAAAAATATGAAATACAAAAAATGAAAATCATATTTGAGTTTATAATAAACATAAAAATGTTTTTAAATAAACTAATCATGATAGTCTAAAAATTCCTATTAAATTATCAAATTTGAAACCCCAATAACCCTTTTAAAAGATATAAAGGATTATAGATCACATTTATAATCTTAAAGTAAGTTTATTTTCTTGAGAAGAATTCTAAATTCCGAAATAAAATATTTTTATGATGTCATATATTACACAATAGTTTCATTACGAAACATCATCTGTACATGAAATTGTGTTTAAGAATAATACCTAGATAATATAAATATTATATAACATGTTGATTTTTAAAAATTCATGGCATAAACAAGACTTATAAAATTACATCACATGTAGGGAACTGTAAATTTGTATACTCATCATCAAAACACAATTGAGGTTCATAATTTCATAATCCATCTGATGGGTTAGTATATTACATCTTGGATAGTCTAATCCCTCTTCTTTTATTGTGTCACATCAAATTAACATTTATTTTTCCACATTATAAAATGAATATATGTATATATCAATGTACATAAACCCATTAGTAGATTACCTATTTGATAAATATAATACAATGGTTAAAAATAGAATATTCTATAAGGTTACACTAATAACACAAATTTTTAAATCCATGTGATTTAATAGTGACTAGTCAATCTGGATACATTCTCACTATGAAAAATAAAATAACTACTCAGCTTATAATTATATAAATTATCCTACACATAAATGTCATCAGGAATCATGAAAACCCTATATGATGACCACCAATCGTGTATATCTTTTTAATAAATATATTCCAGGTGTTTCTCAGCATATGATCTCTGGCATGCTATGAAATACACATGAATTAATGACAAATTATGAGAATTAATATATATTAAAATATACTACACATTGCTATGTTAATAAAAATTCAATTAATTTTAGTTATAAACAATAACAACATAATGGATTAAATAATTTATCTAAGAATGTGTAAATAGTATAAGTAGTATTTAAATCCATTGAAGATCATGAATTGGAATCAGAAACATAATAATAAAATAACTATACTTATTCAAAAATCCATTTTAATTAATTATTTTATCATTATACTTACTTTTTAATTTTTTGTGACTTTTATTAGATTTTATTACTACATCATTGGCATACTAAGGATCAGTACAAAAATTAAAATACTAGATTTATCATATCTTTACATGATAAAGTATGAAATTATAAACTAAACATTATAATATCATGTAGTTTATTGATATATTGACCTTTAGAAGATATTTAATGATCCAAATGGCTAATGGGGGATATTTATTACACATCTGTAGCATTAAAATTATATATATTTTAAGGGAATAAATATTATGAATCTTAAATAATCTTTAATGTGATCAATAATAATGTATATAGCATTGAAAAAGTCATTAAAAAATTCAATGTCATCATGATAGAGAATATTTGTTCCAATAATTTCAAGATTATGATTGAGATTTTAATATAGTATCAGAGATCCCTTGTAACTAACCGAGATTTTATAACAATTGTTCTTTTTAATTTCATTAATGTCTTGTGTTGTACACTACTCCAAAATTATCTTGCGCTATACACAATACCGTATTAGCTTGCAGTATACGCAACACTAATCATGGATCGTGTTGAACACAATTTCAAGTTTGTTTGATAATAGTTATTTAATGAAACGTTGAGTGTATAGATATATATATGAAATATGTTGGATTTAGTTATACGCAAAAACTAAGGAGTCTTGCACTACAAGAATCCCAGACTTGGCTTTCATTACACGCAATCGCGACCTTCCTTGATAGCATGTGATGTACGCAATATCGGGTTTCACTAAACAACGATATGATATATAAAATATCTATTATGAATAGTAATAACCACTTTTTGAAATTTTATAAATTTTATCTTTCAAAATAGACTTCATTTTTGGATTCAGAATACCGAAATTAGCCAAGGGTGAAATTTTGGTATTTTTCTGAAAACATTCAATTTTTGAGGAATATTGAAACCACTAAGTGGTAGTTAACAAAATTGAATTTTTCAAAAAACATAATTTCACCGCTTCTGTGAAAGAAATTTTGAAAATCCAAGAGACACGGTTGATATCAGTATGTAAAATGCGGTTCAATGAGATGAAAATAAATTTTGGTGAAGAGTAACTTTTTACTTTTTTACCGCAGTTAATAGTAAATATGGTAATTAAAGCTAAAAATGATATTACTATTACCCTAAAACATGTCCTAATTCTATTGGATAAGTGTATTTCGACCGAAAACAACCTTATGAATATAATATGACCATTTAGGTCTACTTGTATTAGATTAGGACATTTAATATTATTTCATTTAAAGAAGAGTTAAAATAGTTAAAATCAATGTATAATGACTAAAACATTTTTAATATAGGGTTATACATAAGATAAATTCGATTATAAATATTAACTAGAAAGATAAAAAGATTTACTACATAATGGTAGTTTATTTATAATTTTTAGACTTTATATAATTTAATTTATTTATGACACAATGATGATTCATTAATTACCTTATTAAGAAAATATTAACATAATTGATGTTATAAATGCTCAAATAAATGTAATTTGAGACATTTTATTAATTACACTAATTTTATAGGTTAATATGATATTTTAGTGTTGATTTAATAATCTTGGTTCGAACGTATCATTCTGTTTTGAGTTTCACAAAAATCATGTACCAAATAGTGTCACAATTGACATAAAATAGTTTTTAAAACAAATATTATATTATTAATTGTTATTTTATTCCTAAAAATATAAGGTTCGGCCAAATGACTTATATAAGGCTATATATATTAATAATTAACCACTTGGGGTTATTTTGGCTTGTTATAGTACGTTTAGTAACCATATAGGGTAAGGAAACAAAAAGGCACGGTAAAAGTTAAATTATTTATCTTAGAGTTAAATCCAAATGATAAGGTTAAAATAGTAACCTAAACATGTATAAATTATATTGTTTGAGATTATTTCGATGAATCCCCACCTTATCTTCGAAATAAATAAATTTGGATCTATTAAAAACCGAATGTGACTTTATTATAAAATAATATTTTGTGTTTTTCATAAGGTGCCCCTCACCCCTCTTATAAAAGGGCATATCCTCCCTCTCCTCCTCACACCACATTGAGCATTCAAGCTTGGCCAAACCCTGCCACAATCTATTATCCACTTCCCTATAATCATCCTAGAGGTCCCGGTCTTCTTCAAAGACCATCTCTAGTACCCTAAGATGAGGTTAAGAAGAGGCGTTTCAAAGAAGAGGTAATATCCATTACCGATCCTTTCCAATTTCTTTCTTCTTCAACTTCTTCTTCTTTAGCTGTTTCTTTATAAAGTAATAACATAAATATCAAACATATATTGATATGTAATAATAAATATGAAACAACCCTACTTCACCTTCTATCCATCCTATGGAAAACGAAATCACCGCGCGTGCGTAGGTACGGAATACCGTCTCCACGCCGTGGTGTAATCTATTTTTCCAATACCACCTTACATGGATGGGTATAATGGTGTAAAGAATAACTATATATAGTTATTATAACTTCATAATAATTATTAGATATTATATTATCCACTCCAATTCAATTCAATAATTATGGGAATGATATCATCGCTCATGCGTACGTACGGACTACCGTCTCCACGACGCGATGTGATTCATTCTCCATGATAAGCATTCAAGAATGATTATAATGAATTTATAATTAATAATAATGGTATATATAACATAATAACTCTACTGGACTTATATATATATATTTCATCTACTTACTTCCATTCGAGTCAATAAGGAAAGGAAAACAGCGTTCATGCGTACATACGGCATACCGTCTCCATGAACGGTGTGTTTCATTTCATTTATCTATCTATAATATATATATATATATATACATTGAATATATATGATATATAAATCATGTTTTAAATTCTATAAGTAAGTAAATCATGATATAAGTAATAATAATATCAATAACAACAATTCTAAATGCATATGATAAATGAAACGATTTTACCCAAAACGCTACTTTAACATGGAATTTACAAAAGAACGGGTAATATAAAGTCATAAGTGAACCATATATGATATCATAACTATGAATATGATTCTTTAATAAGTCAATGACATTATTTAAATCATTATATAGGAGGTTCGGATATATACGAATCATATCAGACATAAGGTAATGGATAACTATTCCAATCTCGTTCTTATCCGAGATTGTTTATTCGTATGTATTTACTGGGGTTATTGTTATCATCCATGTCCCTATTTTATATAAATGTTTTCATGTATTTATAATTTCCTTTTTACCCATTTTTTGACTTTTAATACATGGTATGTATGGAATCTTTCTTTTGTTTACCATACGAGGTACTTTTTGACTTTTCCGGCAAAAGTACGAGAAGAATGTTTTTTTAACTTATACGACATGAATGGATTTTTACGGTTTTATAAAGCCTTATTTTCATAAATCTTCCTATAAAAGATTTCATGACTATTTTGAACAAAACCCTTTTCTTTTAAAATTTCATGTCATTTCTTTAATGGAAAATGATTTTTGAAAAAGAACGGATATTTTCCTCAAGAATTCATTTCAAGTGTTTTATCAAAACCATTTTCATCTATGATGGAATTATTTCATATGTGTATGTTTCAAGTATAATGAATATATGATTTACATGGTTTCACTTTTCTTTTAATGAAATGATATCCATTTATTTTATATGGATTATGTGATGATGGGATGATGTTTATGAAACCTATTTTTTCGTTGGGTTATTATGAATGATGTGTGTTTATTTTGTGGCACAAGTAAGAATGATTTCATTATGAGATGGGTGGGACCTATATCTCCCTCCAATGCATTGGGTAAAAATTTATATCTCATGAGATTGACATGGATGGAATGGTAAGTTAATCTGTTTCATTACAGGACTGGAACAAGGAGTGAACTCGATTCAGAATGGGACTTTGTCCACTAAGATGGTCTTGGAAGTAATGCCTTGGCTACTATGGAAATCATAAAATTTGCTTAATTAATTCCACAATTACATGTTTTATTACCATGCTATTTTATCATGATTAATGTACCTTTATGGTATATGCCTTACGTACTTCCAAGATTTATGTCTTTGCTCATGATTTTGATGTTTAGATTTTATGTTCATGTTTTTTCATTCAAATGTTTATGGATTGTTTTATGTTCTCTATGCTTACCCTTACTGAGCATTTGAGCTCACCCTTTATATGTTTTATTTTCCCCAGGATTTAAAGAAAGGTATTAGGTAAGAAAACAAAAGGGGATGATCTTTATGGGATATGTTGAAGATCTTTCACCACGATTAGAAGATTATGTTCTGAGTTTCCAAAGACACTAAATTATTACGGTCCTTGTGTGTCTGTTTTTTTATGTATTAAGTATTCGGAAAAATTAATGTAATGTTTATATACGTCAGGCTTAGGGTCTCTACAGTTGGTATCAGCGGAATGGTTTAGTCAACCATTGGAAACTAGGATGAGATAACTTTAGTGAGATCCCTAGAGATATTTCTAAGGTATGTCTAGGGATGTCCCTCAGGTTTAGTAATGTCCCTAAGGATAAGTATAAGTATAGGTTATAGTCCTAGAATTACGGTAACGATAATAGAATTAAACCTAAGATGTTATATATTGAAGGTACTCCCCCTTTATTATGTTGTTTTACCTATCATGATATTTGCCTCTCACACTATTATTTTTGGGTTTTAGGAAATGGATTGAAAGAAGAAGATTCACGATAATGGAGGATATGAAGGACAATGGAATTATATTCTTCATGATAAAGAAAATGAAATGGGATTTGGAAGGGGAAACATCGTTATTATGCCTAATCAGCAATCTCATAATATGATCAATAATCTCAACTTTGGTATGTTTCCTGACTCAGCTAATAAGAGAAAGATGGAGTTTCATGATAATCATAGAGGAAATAATGTTCAATTTCCTCCATGTAAATCGTGTGGGAAGAGGAATCAAGGAGAATGTTTCAAAGGAACTGTAAGATGCTTTGGGTGTGGAAAAGAAGGAAACAATGCTAGTAATTGTAAAGGAAAAGGTTCAGTTAACACCATAGAGAAGGATAATGGTATTTCTAAGACATCAACAACGGTTAAGTGTTTTAAATGTTGGATGTATGGGAATTATGTAAACCAATTCCCAAAGGGAAAATCTCATAAAGAGAATCAGCCTGGTCATATGGGTAGTATTTATGTGGATAATGATGAAGAGACTACAAATGATATATGAGATGGAAGAAATGATGAAGCTCAGTCTGTGGTTTAAGAAGGTAGTGTAATGATTGTCTGTTTATCAAGAATAATGTATGATAAAATGGAATAAAGACACCTCTAAGGATTGTTACACTTTTGTTTTTCCTAAAGTATTTGAATGTATATGTTGAATGGTATCAGTAACCATGAAAGGTTATTCAAATATCTTTGGAAGATAGATGATATGTGCATAATAAAAGTACAAGGAGATAGTGAGATTTTGATAGTATTCATGAGATCATGATTGATATAAGGACTAAGTGATATCATCATTTGAGTATATAGAAAATTTGGGATGTGGAAAGAGCTAACTTTTGACAGCATTCATGTTTTCACTAAGGTTCAATGGGTATTAATTTTTCAAGAGAATACATGATTAAGGTATTCACAAGTTTGGAATGTGACCAACAAGATATATCGTATGATATATGGGGAATAAAAGATGGTATTCACATGCTTGGTTGATGAAATTTATAGTAATCGTTTTCTTTATACTATAAGATTGGACAGAAGTATTTTCGATAAGCCTGAAGGTGGGAACGGATTAAGTGGAACATCAGATAGAATTGTTTAAGGCTAGAAAATTTTTTGATACTATTACAGGAATGTTATAATAGTATATTTTTAGAAAAAGGGACAACCCATAGGACATGTGATAACCCATCACGTCGGGAATGGTTGTGGGAATCAAACCCACAACCGAAGTACGACAGGCCTTTATTGCCTACCACTGACCTAAAAGAAGGCCCTGGTTAGTAGAAACTAGTTTTATTATATTAAGCATTATGATATATGAAGTATAAGTCCATTATTGGAACTATATATGATTAATCTCACTATAGATGGACTTATGTATATTTAATAACTTTTTCTATAATTTTGTTTGAGATAGATGGAATGAACTATCTTTCTATATCTTGATCTGCTAACACATTACATAAGACAAATTCAACTTAATTTCTTTAAGAGATGTAGTGCAAATTGTTCAAGGCACAAACAACAGTGAGATTGTACAAAAATCAAGTACGTATTTCTTCTAATTCAATTTTTGAACATTAGGGAAAGGATATTAAAAATTTTGTCCTAGTACTCTTATATCTGATGAATCCTATGGTACCTTAGATCATCAAAAATATATGTCTTTGTGATTGTTGGCTTTTTCATAGCCATGTTGTCTACTACTCTCCATCATAACTTGATTGTTAGATTTCTCTTCCATATCCATATTTTCACCTATGTCGAAACCCAGTGAATAGTTAATTTGGGTAACTGTTACGTTTCATACTTTAGTTTTTAAAGATAGGTTTTGATATTCCCTTTTTACGATGTGGGTTTCTATTAATGAAAATTTCAAGTAGTAAACCATTTATAACCCCGATGAATTTCGAGGGCGAAATTCATTTTAAGGGGGTAGAATGTAACAACCCAAGATTTTATAAGAATTATTCTTTTTAATTTCATTAATTTCTTGTGTTGTACACTACTCCATAATTATCTTGCGCTATACGCAACACCGTATTAGCTTGTAGTATATGCAACACTAATCATGGATCGTGATAAACATAATTTCAAGTCTGTTTGATAGTAGTTATTTAATGCAACATTGAGTGTATATATATATATATATGAAATATGGATGGATTTATTTATATGCAACAATAAAGGACTCTTTCACTACATGGAACCCTGAATTTGCTTTCATTACACGCAATCGCGACCTTCCTCGATAGCGTGTGTTGTACGCAATATCGGGTTTCACTAAACAACAATATGATATATAAAATAGCTGTTATGAATAGTAATATCAACTTTTTGAAATTTTATAAATTTTATCTTTCAAAATGGACTTAATTTTGGGATTCGGAATACTGAAATTATCCTAGGGTGAAATTATGGTATTTTTCTAAAAACTTTCAATTTTTGATGAATAGTGAAACCACTAAGTGGTAGTTAAAAAAACTGAATTTTTCATAAAACATAATTTTACCGCTTCTGTGAAAGGAATTTAGAAAATCCAAGAGACACAGTTGATATTAGTAAGTTAAATTTGGTTCAATGAGATGAAAATAAATTTTGTGAATAGTAACTTTTTACTTTTTTTACCGCGGTTAATAGTAAATAGGGTAATTAAAGGTAAATATGATATTACTATTACCCTAAAACATGTCCTAATTCTATTGGATAAGTTTATTTCTACCCAAAACAACCTTATTAATATAATATGACCATTTAGGTCGACTTGTATTAGATTAGGACATTTAATATTCTTTTATTTAACGAAGAATTAAAATAGTTAAAATCAATGTTTAATAACTAAAACATTTTTAATATAGGTTTATACATAAGATAAATTCGATTATAAATATTAATTAGAAAGATAAAAATATTTCCTACATAATGGTGTTTTATTTAAAAAATGTAGACTTAAAATAATTTAATTTATTTATGACGCAACGATGATGCAGTAATTACCATATTAAGAAAATATTAACATAATTGATGTTATAAATGACCAAATCAATGTAATTTGATACTTTTTATGAATTACACTAATTTTATAGGATAATATGACATGTTAGTGTTGATTTAATAAACTTTTTTTGAACTTATCAATCTTTTTTTATTTTCACAATATTCATGTACCAAATAGTGTCAAATTTGACAAAAATAGTTTTTAAAACAAATATTATATTA
Organism: Viscum album; assembly: GCA_963277665.1. Classification (NCBI taxonomy): domain Eukaryota; kingdom Viridiplantae; phylum Streptophyta; class Magnoliopsida; order Santalales; family Viscaceae; genus Viscum; species Viscum album. The sequence goes on along the minus strand of OY728127.1, from coordinate 1,221,872,534 downwards.
TTAATTGCTATTTTATTCCTAAAAATCAAATGTTTGTCCAAATGACTTAGATAAGGATATATATATATTAATAATGAACCACTTGGGTTTCGTTTGGCTTGTTATAGTAAGTTTAGTAACCATACAGTGTAAGGAAACAAAAAGTCAAGGTAAAAGTTAAATTATTTATCTTAGAGTTAAATCTAAATGATAAGGTTAAAATAGTAACATAAACATGTCTAAATTCTATTTGATGAGAGTATTTCGACCCACCCACACCATAGCTTCGAAATAAATCAATTTTGGACTATTAAAAACCGAATGTGACTTTATTATAAAATAATATTTTGAGTTTTTCCTAAGGTGCCCCTCACCCCTCTTATAAAAGGGCACCTCCTCCCTCTCCTCCTCATACCACTTTGAGCATTCAAGCTCGCCCAACCCCTACCAAATTCTCTTCTACACTTCCCTAGATTCATCCTAGTGGTCCTGGTATTCTTCAGAGACCATCTTTAGTTCCCTAAGAGGAGGTTAAGAAGAGGTGTTTCAAAGAAGAGTTAATATCCATTACTGATCCTTTCCAATTTCTTTCTTCTTCGACTTGTTCTTAATTAGTTGTTTCTTTATAAAGTAATGACATAAGTATCACCCATATACTGATATGTTATTATAAATATGAAACAACCCTATTTCACCTTCTATCCATCCAACGGAAAATGAAATCATCGCGCGTGCGTACGTACGGAATACCGTCGCCACGCCGTGGTGTAATCTGTTTTTCCAACACCACCTTACATGGATGGGTATAATGGTGTAAAAAATAAATATATATAGTTATTATAACATCATACTTATTATTAGATATTATATTATCCACTCCAATTCAATTCAATAATTATGGGAATGATATCATCGCTCGTGCGTACGTACGGACTACCGTCTCCACGACGCGATGTGATTCATTCTCCATGATAAGAACTCAAGAATGATTATAATGTATGTATAATGAATAATAATGGTATATATAACATAATAATGCTACTCAACTTATTTATATATATATATTTTATCTACTTACTTCCATTCGGGTCAATAAGGAAAGGAAAATAGCGTTCATGCGTACGTACGACCTACCGTCTCCATGAACGGTGTGTTTCATTTCATTTATCTATCTATTATATATATATATATATTGAATATATATGATATATAAATCATGTTTTACATTATTGAAGTAAGTAAATCATGATATAAGTAATAATAATATCAAGAAAAACAAGTCTAAATGCATACGATAAATGAAACGATTTTACCCAAAACGCTACTTTAACATGGAATTTACAAAAGAATGGGTAATATAAAGTCATAATTGAACCATATATGATATCATAACAATGAATATGATTCTTTAATAAGTCAATGAAATTATTTAAATCATTATACAAGAGTTTTGGTTACATACGAAGCATATCGGACATAAGGTAAGGGATAACTATTCTAATCTTTTTCTTATCCGAGATTGTTTATTCGTAAGTATTTACTGGGGTTATTGTATCATCCATGTCCCTATTTTCTAAAAATGTTTTCAAGTATGTTCAAATTCCTTTTTACCCATTTTATACTTTTAATACATGGTATTTATTGAATCTTTCTTTTGTTTACCATACGAGGTACTTTTTGACTTTTCTGGCAAAAGTACGTGAAGAATGTTTTTTTAACTTATACGGCATGAAAAGATTTTTATGGGTTTATAAATCCTTATTTTCATAAAGCATCCTCCAAAATATTTCATGACTATTTTCAAAAAAACCCTTTTCTTTTAAAATTTCATTGCATTTCTTTAATGGAAAATGATTTTTGAATAAGAAAGGATATTTTCCTCAAGAATTCATTTCAAGTGTTTTATCAAAACCATTTTCATCTAAGATGACATTATTTAATATGTGTATGTTTCAAGTATAATGACTCTATGATTTACATGGTTTCATTTTTCTTTTAATGAAATTATATCCATTTAGTTTATATGGATTATGTGATGTTGGGATGATGTTTATGAAACCCAATTTTTTCGTTGGGTTATTATGAATGATGTATGTTTATTTTGTGGAACAATTAAGAATGATTTCATTATGAGATGGGAGGGACCTATATCTCCCTCCAATTCATTGGGTAAAGATTTATATCTCATGAGATAAACATGGCTGGAATGGTAATTTAATCTGTTTTAGTACAGGACTGGAATGAGGAGTGAACTTGATTCAGAATGGGACTTTGTCCACTAAGATGGTTTTGGCAGTAATGCCTTGGCTACTACGGAAATCATAACATGTGCTTAATGGATGCCACAATTACATGTTTTATTCCCATGCTATTTTATCATGATTAATGTACCTTTATGATATATTCTTTACGTACTTCCAAGATTTTAGTCTTTTCTCATGATTTTTATGTTTAGATTTTATGTTCAAGTTTTTGAATTCAAATGATTATGGATTGTTTTATGTTCTCTATGCTTACCCTTACTGAGAATTTGAGCTCACCCATTATATGTTTTATTTTCCCCAGGATTTGAAGAAATGTTTTAGGTATGAAAAAAAATGGGAAGATCTTTATGGGATATGTTGAAGATCTTTCACCACAATTAGAAGATTATGTTCCATGTTTCCGAAGACACTAAACTATTACGGTCCTTGTGTTTCTATTTTTGTTATGTATTATGTATTCCGCAAAAGTAATTTAATGTTTATGTAAGTCAGGCTTCGGGTCTCTACATCCCTCAACTAGACTCTCCATAATAAAATAGTGTATTTAAATAAAGAAATAAAATTATATTATAAATAGTTCTATTAATGATTCATTTTTAGATCTTCTTCTTTTCATTTTTTGGTTATACTATAGATGCTTGTTCATTTACATTAAATCATGTTCTGTCAATGTCTATTCAAATAATGCCACATGATATTGTAATTTTTATTTTATGAAGATTTAATGATAGTAGAAATATGTATAAATCCTTAGTTAATCATAACATGGTCTTAAACAGTATAAATTTCTCATTATTGGATATCATAATGATATAATGGATTATTACCTCAAAAACCCATCACCAAAAAACATGATCTTTTTTGGATATACTATATTTCATGAATGGTAATTTATTTATGTAATAATTATTGGTATTAAATCTGATGTTAAATATGTTTGAGATCATCAAGATAATTTCAATATTAATAATAGATCGCAAAGATAAAAACTCAATGGATGAAAATTTAAATAAAATGAAAGTATGATGTTTTCTAAATTTCAAGGAATAAACACTCCTTAATATAAACTCTAGATATTTAAATAACCAAAAAACAAAAGGTCAATCAATTCCCATTTTTAATGTATATCACCTAAAACATTATGTTCTCTGGTGATATGTCACAGCTGAAAATCAATTTGTCTATAGTACGCTAAAAAACATCCAAAACTATCACAAGAATTCATGGAGGATAAAAGATCCTGAGTAATATGTCATGTACCTATAATGAGGAGTCATGATCGAAAAAAATATTATTCTAACCATTAAAGGAGGATATTTTATTTTATTTTACAAATCCCTATATATCATATTCATATTCCAATTCCATTATATAATACATATTAATTTATTAGAAGAAATGAAACATTGAGCCACTGAAAATTACATTTGAAGAAACACATGTTTTGAATTTAATCCACGTTTTTGTTGAAATATTTTTTAAAAATATATATAACACAATTATTTTACCATGATTTTCTATGAATACCAAACCAATGAAAAATAGATAACATTTTTAAAGAATCTGCAAAAATACTAGAATTAATGAGGGTATCCAATATGATATCTATATTAGGTATCTTCAAAAACATGTTATGATCAATATTATTCCCTCTAATATATTGATTTTCTAGCTCCACCAAATTAAATTTCAGTCGTTAGAAAAAAAAAATATAGGATTACAAAATTTCAAATAAGACTCATAATTATTATTATAATCTAGTAAGGCATTGGAAACATCATAATGGATGATTTCAACTTCAAATTTATTGCAAACAACGATACAAATTGTATTTTCAAATCTTAATGGATGGAATACATCTAAATAATGGTAATATTGAGCTGAATTATTCAAAAAATAAATAATGGATTACATAAAATTAAATTAAATAATATACATATAAACCATGAATATATAGTTTATTTAATTATAAACTATAGATATATGATATAAAATTTCTAGTGATGGTGATCTCATGGTCCTTTAAAATTAACAAACATCATGCCATGAGGTTATCATGAGTTCTGAATCTAATAATGGGTAAAAAGAAATAGAATCAAAAATGGTATCTAGGTGCACATATTTATTTTATAACCTAGTTTATCCACCTAATGTAGTAAATCCAATTGATATAAAATGTAATTTCATAAGAATATTTCTTAGATAGTAGGGTATATATCTAAAATGCTTAGTTGATAGAAAGAGGCTTTGTGATAATTCATGGAATTTATTATGGAGATACCATTTATCTAGTGTCTATGAAAAAGGTAATATTGAATACATTTATCCATAAGAACATAATATAATTTTTTTCATATATCATATGTATTTCAAAGGAATTATATAATTATAAGAATTTGTTCATGTTTGAATATAAGATACAACATGGAGGTTTTGAGGGTCCAAGAAATGGTGATAATATTTATTTCCTATAATTTTCCCTTTATGTATTAATGATATCTTTTAAGTGATGGAATATTCCTTTTAATGATGATATTATATATTATTAATTTATAAAAATTTATGAAAAAAATTTTTATATAAATTTGTTTTTCAAGAATGGTTATTTTTTATACAATTTCATACAAGTCATATAATTTCCATTGAAAATTATATCCTAATATTACTGTGACTGAAATCTTTTTAGGTACATTTCTTCTCTATAAAGGATATTGCTGACATAATAGACATTCGTTGTAAGAAGATCTATAGAGATATATCAATAAGAATTATTAGATATGTTGGGAAAACAAATGTTATTAATGTTTCAAAAAGGATTAAAATGGAAAAATCTAAAATTGACCTTCACAAATGATTCATCGCAAGAACGTTTTAATTAATAAATTTCCTCAAATGTTTTTGAATTTCAATGATTGATTAATATTCCATATTCTTATAATCTTGGATAGATCATGTTTTCCATGGTATATACATTTCCTATTGTGTCTAGTGTCGTATGAATAAAGAGTATAGCACAATAATATATTGGGTAATGTTAATGGGTATATGCAATGAAATTCCTTAAGCAAAAATCAAAATGTGTATATTTTCTTCCTCAATTTTATATGATAGATCACTATAATGGACTATGCCGATGCTTGTTTCTAAAAAACAACAAATTATTCAAGTTAAGATTAGGTTTTTTCTGTTTTTTACTGTATGATAGAGAAATAAGAATTAAAATTTCATTGAAACAAATATTTTTTTATAATATAATATAATATAATATAATATAATAATATCATATCATCTATTGTTGTAAAATAAGTACATTGAATATTTTATTTCATTAATACATTTGGTAATTTACTAAGAATTATGATTTTAATTTAACCCTGATATGATAATAGTGGAGTAGTTTCACAAAATATGAAACTCAGATCTCTTAACAAATCCTAAAATATTTAACCTCAATTTAGTCCAATTTTATATATTATTAACATTGGTGATATTGATATGTGTCGATTTCCTATAGGGAAAATTTTTCAAATCCCCAACCAAAATCAATTTATAAAATATAACCATGAAACAACATCAGATCTCTCGATATAGGATAAATGGGAGACCGTTTTTTGTAAAAAATTTATATTTTTATTGTATATAGCCTTATTTTAGAAAATAGTTTTCGATTAGAGACATAATATATCATGTAATGTATATAAATGTAAATATGTCGTCAATTAATTATGTTTTTTTGCATAGAACAGAGGATACGAGATAATAAAATTCCATGGAATATTTTTATTTCTATTTTTCATTGATTAATGATCATTTAATTTTCGTGTATTAATATATTATGTTTAGAATGATTATAATTTGTTTTATATAGATACCACTATTCAATTATATGTTCTGAGTTGAAAAATTTATATCAGATTGATGAACATATGTAAAATCACTTAGATTTTAATATATCATTCATTATTAGTACATAAGTTAGAATTGGATATTTTTTCATCATATTGAGATATTAAAATATTTTACTCACCTTTATGTATTATTTAATTGATACATATCAAATATGATTGGATAATTTGGATGTAAATATTGGAATTTTGTATGATACTAATGAAGTAATAGGATTTCCATAACCTAAATAAGATGTGTTATCACATATGAAGGGTTATGATAACCTATTAATTGAATGTGTTTTGAATATTTATGTTAATTCATTTTAAATTTTAGTTACATGTGGTGTAATGATAGATGATTTTATTATCTTAATAATCTTTCAATATAAAAAACCTACATGAAATTTTCATTATCCATGTCTTAGCGTTAATGTTAATGTTAAAGAGAAAGTAACATTTATAATTAAAATGAGTTGGATTATACCTCCCTTAGCTCTATTTTATCAAGGGTATAAATAATCTTTTAATAGATTATTTATATATTTTAATATTTTTATTAATATTAATAATTATTTATATCATTAGAATGAATCCTTATTATAGCATATAAGAATATTTTAATATGAAATTTCTGAATAATGTGAATAGTTTTTGCGTAAATATTCATGGGTTTATTATAAAAAATTCATATTTGTGTTTTTATAAATTTAAAGTATTTTTTAGAATAATTGCTATATTATATAATATTTAATTTTGGGTTATATTATAAATAATGATATATGCATATTATTAAAACAAAAACATTAGAAAATGAAAAATCCAATATGGGATTTGGTATTTCACTTATTATAATTGTCTTCCAAGTCCCAATACATGTGGGAAATTTTTAGGGCTCCCTAGATAGATCATTTAAGAGACACATTTACTAATTTATACCCATTATAATTCTCATGGAGGAACAATTCATCATACATTCTATCATAGGACACTATTAGATGCAATTTATTAATCCATATGGCCCTTGTATGCTATTAATGAATCATACATATTTTAACATTGATATTAGCTTCTATTAATCTAATTTAGTTCCCTATATTAAATGAATTGTTTTGAGGATTGGTATAGTATACATACCATTAGAGAGAATGAAAATGTGAATCCCAGCATTCCTATGTTTCCTTATCCAATAGACTGTAATATTGTTTTCATCATTAATGTAATTTAATCATTTTTTATCATTTGAGTGTTTCTAAAATGTCGTTCCCATTCGCTTTGAATCTTTATCCACTAGGGTGTTACTAAAATCACATGGATATGAATAATATCCCTATAATATTTTTCCCATTATCATTATTAATGGATATTATAAAAGAATAGAATTCATAAATTCATGTTTGATGTAGAATATTAATAAAATAAAAGGAATCTTTGTTTCATTATTTTATTATTTTCTATTTACATATAGTAATTATGATCATTAATGTTTTTTATAAATACATACACTAGATACAAAGGGCAAGTAACATCATTGAAACCATACATTGGTTTCATTTAGATTCTTGATGATTGGAAATTATGTAAAATAACTATTTGAGAATCAAATATTCTAATAATTTATTCACAATATGTAAAATTCCATTAATACTAACATGAAAAATTTGTTGAATTTCATAAATTTTGAAGTATTAATTTATTAGTAAATCGGGTCATTTGGTTGTCACTCATCCCATGCATAAAATATGACTTTCCTAGTGCTATGTTTCCATATACTCAATTACTAAAATCAAATGGTTGATAAAGAATTAATGACTGTAATGTGATTAAATTTTATTCCCTTATATAATATAAAAATTTATGTGCCTTTATAAAATATAGTTTCCAAATAATATTCTATAACTGATTACCATTTGATTATGAAAATAACATGTTTAGTTAAATAATTGACTATTATATTCATTTTTGTATTAAATTGTTGAATTATTTTTTAAATCATTCATTTTATTATTTATTTTTTTATTTTTAATAATTTATTGTCAAATAATTTGTTTTGTGTTAACTATCAGTTATTTTTTCTCATTTTTTTTAAATTATAATTTTTCAATTAAATTATTTTAGCTCTTTCATAATTTTATTTTATTTTTTAAAAAATTATAATTTCAATTTATGAATTCAGTATGTTATTCCATTAAATATTTATTTAGTACATTTTAAAATTAAAAAATCATATTTTGATTAATAAATATTTTTAATTAACGATTTTAATAATTTCACTATTTTTACAATTAATGAATTTTCTTATGGATAAATAATTTTAAAATCATTAATTAATTAAATTAACCAATTAATTTACATTGATCATATGTAATATCAATTTTTTTATTTTGTTTTTTAATTTTTTTCATTTTTTCAATAATAATATTTATTTTTTATGTTTATTTTTATTTGAATAGGACGTCTACACTTCCCTCTAATTCAAAATTAAAAATAGATCTTTTATTGGCCCTTTATTTGGTATATCAATCTCTACCACCAGTATCACATCCTTTGGTTGATCTACATATAATTTTTCCGTAATAACTTATTTGAATTCGATATCTACCACTACATATCACCATCTACTAATCTTCAGGAACCTCCAAAATGATCTACTATTAATAGAATAGCCACTAGTTCTAGTGTCTTCTGTTCACATATATCCCATGCATACACCATTGTCCTTCCAAAAACCATTATATCACCATATATCATTTTTCTCCACTCTTTCATCGCACATATATTGTTAGATTTGTCTAATTGCTCTCATCATCCCCTGAAAGCACCTCGATTCATTAGTATCACCCACATACATCCATCACCATTCCATTAGATCCCAAAACCATCTCTGGTTCATCAATAAAATTCCAACTACATTCATACACATCAATACACAATGAATTGGATGGGTAAAGTCGTGTTGGGGAACACTTAGAGAATGAGTAAAATAGATTTTGAGTTTGAGGCATTATATAACCAGACATGGAGTGCTTTTTATCCATTTTATCATTCCTTATTACATTATTCTATAATATTTTTAAAGAATTATAATTTTAATGATTAACATATTATAAATATAAAAATAGAAGTACTCTAGTAGTTACTGTAGAAGTTACTATAGTATGTACTATTCGGTATTGTAGCAGCATGAACTGTTCATCTTCAGGCCTCCGGTTTGGTCCTCGAGTACTTAAGGCCTTTGGGCCACCAATGATTTTGAGTTTGTAAAGATTTTAAACAACATTACGAACATCATCACACAAGATGTGTAGAAGAAAACAAGAAAAATTCTATGGAGAACATATTATATAAGAGGATTCAGAGAAATTCACATTCAATAGTGAAGAGGTATCCAATTTGGAAGAATACGAGGGTGTGAAATTTTCCATTTGTACCAGGAACGTGCATGCTTTCACATGACACCTTACTAAACTACCATGAAAACGTGGGGAGCTAATCACAATCCAAACACTTGGGAAGGTAATTTTCATGTAGTCATCATCTTTGATGTATTCCATTAAGGCATCCAGGTCATGTAATGTCATGAATCCTATATTAAATATAATTTAAAGGTTCCCCTTCATCCCATAAAATTGGTATTATCAAAAAAATGAATAAAAAAAGTGAAGGACTTTGGTACATTTGGGGGGGTTTATGTGTTTTATTCAGTGATATCTTTTTATCATCATTGTGAGTATTCTATAACTCTACCCAGTGTAAAGATAGGTGAAGGGTTGATTATTATTTTCCTTTAAAACCAAAACTGATGAAATACTCCGGAAAATCATTTGGTAAGCTCTTCTCTATGATGAAGAATTATTTTCATGGGTTCTATTAGAGATAATTATTCATAATAGAGGTCACTCATGAGGGTGATTTATCAAATTAATGATAGAAAACACATCCATATACACACAACCCCAATACCTCTATTATTGGTTACATTTAGGAATACTGACATTTTAATCAATCTATTCCAATACAATTCCCATAAATAAAAATTTTCTTATCTATATCTCTATCATTAATCACACTACATCCTCATACATTCCGATTCAAAATTCACATTAATAAAAAAATTCTATTTTCACTTTCTTGTTTCGTTTCTTTTATTTTAATTATATCTTTTTCCATACACACATTAAGCCATTACTCATGAAAAATAGTCTCTAATAACTACTATCTAATAGTTTTTTTAATTTATTTTTTGATAATTCATGGATATTTTTGATAAAATTTTGACACCCTTTTTGGGGAAATAATATTTTCCTTATAAATATTTATTTTTCAATAAAAATAAAAATTCCAAAAAAAATCAATAGGGAAATAGAAAATATCAACTAATTATCAAATTTACAATATGATTAATCTTATTCAAAATCAATGTATGAGGATGTGGAGTTGTTTTATTTATAGTTTTAGAACAAAAAATAATTAGAACTATAAGAAGATATAAAGGTTGTATAACATCAACAAAAAAAATACTATGCACTGAAATTCAATCACTTCATAAAGGATCATGAGGGGATGGGACCTAACAAGAAGGATATGCTAGCTTTTAAGTGATTTATAGACTTCCATATTTATAACTACCTTGATCAGGTGGAAAAAAGTGTTTGTAACAACTCTAACAACCTAATAATGTTTTACTTTCTAAAAATATACATATATTATAAAATAAAATTAAAAGAAACATGAAATTGGATTGTCAAAATTCGGGCATGAATTTCCTTACAGCCCACCCCTAGAGATGCAATATCCTCATGCTAGTAACCATGATATGTTATGTCGAGAGATAGAACATGATGAAATTGAACATGATAGAAAAATATTTAATAATTATTTTTCCACTAAGAATAATTATATTAATTTTAATTTTATTGAATATTATAATGTTTTTCAATAATTCAATTGGGAAAACCATCATTATATATCATCGACGCTTATTTTGAGGACACCAAACCATAGTTGGAATATTATGGATAGTGGCTAGAGGAGGTTGAATTCCTCAATCCTGATCTGTACATAATCCTAGTATCATTATTCTACATGGAAGAAGAGAAATATTATTTGTTATAGGAAGTTCAAATATTGAGGGAAGAAAGTAAAATTATAATTTACATTAAATATATTGAAGATTATATTTATTTTTATTCTCTCATTATTTTTATTAATGATACATTCAATTTTTTTCCCAAGAGTGTTTAGAGGATTTTAATGGTACTCCAGCTCTTGAATTATAGGAACTCCGAATTTTTGATGAAAATCCCTATTTTGGGATATCCTTTTGAAGTGATGTTTCATGGTCTAGAAAATGATCTGAGTAGTGTGTTGATGAAATTTTTTTATTTCAAGATGAAATACATCATCGAACTAATCCATAATACGAATTTAATCCTTGAGATCTAGTATTATATCATATAAACTCCCAATCCAAAGCTAAAGAATGTTAGAAGATCCCTTATTTTTTTCATTTCATTACACCAAATGTAGTCCACTACATATGTGATGGAATATTTTATACATTGGGTAATCTTATAATGGAAAATCACTGAATATAGAATGAACACACTATAGTTTTTTTATGCAAGAATCCCCAACCGACATCTGACTGAGGATTACCCACTAACTTTCTATCTGTGGAACATAAAATAAAATTTTCCATAGGGGAGTTATCTGAATATTACCTTTTTTATTTTATTTTTTCATTATCACAAAACTTTTTTTAAAATTGTGTGTAATTTATTCTAGGATAATAATCTGCCATTCATTCACAACGATCATGATAATTTAATGGAATCTACCTGACAATTGAAGAGGGATCATGTAATATTCATTCGAATTTTCATGGCTTAGAGGAGTTATAGAAATGAGGAAATTTGATCAAACTCCAAACATTTTTCATTGGTGTCTTTACAATTTTAATTAGAAAATTCCAACACATATATCATGATATTTATATTTTGTAAAACCTAAATGGAGAAGGCATGGATACTATACAAAACAAATATATTGAGACTGTGTTGAAGAGAACATCAAATTAAAATATTCTATAATAGGGGACATGTTATTTTAAATTTATCATTTAAATTATTTTAACTGAATTCCTCTTGGAACTAATTGAGGGAAAACCCCCTAATCTTTTCGAAAAAAATAACGTAATTTATTTCTTTGGTGATAATATATTGATATTAAGTGAGTTGAAAATTATATTGAGCTTATTTGGAAAACCCACATGTACCTATTCTAATAAGTTTCATCCAACTATTTTCAAACAACATTAGTAACTATGATTCTTCTATAACAATAATGAAAATTATTTTATCATTATTTAATAACAAAAAACATGAATTTTGAAAAAAAAAATTGATTGAATGGGGAGAAAATGTTATAATTGAATTTTAATGTGACCCCTTTCAAATTTATTTTATTAATGACTTAGAGGCATATTTTTCAGGAAATGTTATCCCATCTTAGGATTAAAATTTTTGAATAATGTTGAGTATTAAGTGTGGTTGAGTGGGTTAATTCTATATGTTAACATGTGCTTTAAATTCTTTATACATCAAAATACAAATTAAAATGTTTTAGATAATTTAAGGCCTTTATTTTCTCAAATTCATTTACTAAATCAGAGACGAAGGCCTCTATTGGAACCTCAACTCTATCCCTCCAAATGTATAATAACATTATGATTTTTTTGGGTTTCAATGATTCTGAAATTATTAGGGATATATGGTTGCATAGTGGTGTTATGTAGTATTTTTATTGATATTCTCTTTAGGAATTGAGAAATCTAGTGGTATATGAAAGATATTTGTGGAATTATTTTCATAGATGAATGAATTTGGAAATTTTTACAAAAACATAGGGGAAAAGAATTTTCTATAAAATTAATCACTTTAGGGATCCTACCCTAATGATAATCCTATAGCCCATTGTAAATGGAGATAAATAGGAAATTTTGATCCCACGGTGACCCATTAAGACATGGCCACTCGGTGAATTTTTGTATATAAATAATATCCAAAATTAATAATTGACTTGCACAACACTATGAAAAAAACATTCATTAGTAATAATTAAAGATAGTGGGAATTATCAAAAGAATCTCATTATGATGTGGGTAATTTTGAACCCAAATGAAAAAGGGGATGACTCGTTGTAAAAAATTATTTTGAGTTCATTCAATGAAGTGAAAGTTTTGAACATGAAATTTCATAACCTAAGGGAAAAGAAAAAATTCAAGGTTACACTTGTAAAGGGTTATTTCTAATCAAATATAAAATTTCACCACTTACAAAAATGGAACATGATATATAATTTAGGTATGAGAGTAGGTGAATTCATATAGATGTCATGAAATATTAAATGATAAATGAATATGTTTTAGATTAATCCATATCGAACTTCATAATTTAGGTAAGACATACTATGAAAATGTATTGTAATATAATGGCCCACAAAAAACATTATTCCACCATAATTAATATTATAGAAATGATACATTTTGAGAAAAATTTGAAAACCCATTTTTTATATTTCATAAAGAAAATTTTAATTCAATTATTCGAGAAAAAAACATTTATGTGCAGTAGAGTTTGATGTGATATGTCTTTTATCTATTTTCCACATTGTTTTTGTGAAATTAATTACGAATTTGATTTTAAAATGATTATTAATTTCATTATAGTTTTAAATTTTTTATATATTTTTAAAATCAGTATTTTCTAATAAACTTATTAAATTGTGTATTTTAGTGGTTTATTTTCAAATTTTTTTATTATGTTCATTTATCCTATCTTCTATAAGAACCCTTTAATAAAACCAAAACATCAGTTGGAGTTTTACTATAATTTTTTGGATGATGTTCAAAATATATCATATTGTCAAAATAAATTATGACAACATTTACATATTTTTGTTAATCAAATTTTTTGGAAATATATTTTTTTTATCAAATATTTATTTTCAATGGAAATTGATTTTTTTCCAAAATCATGCCTTCAAGAAACTGGATATAATATTTTCCCTGAATAAAAAATAAATATTTTTTGTGTTCTGAATTTAAAGATCAATTAAATTCCGTGAATTTAATTTAATAATTTTCATGGAATTCAAATTTTTGTTGTGTTATTTCATTTATAATTTTTTATTGAAATCATTTTTTTCTGTATAAATTTCACAAATATGTTGACCTAAAAAAAATTTATTGTCATTCTATGATCAAATATTTACAAAACATTCTTGGGGTGACTCTACCACCACCATTTATCTACCATCCTTCCTATTATATCTCTCCTCCTTGAAAAATGCAGCTTCTAGCAGTCCTTTGACTAGTAGATCCATATATATCTATAAGATCCTATTCATAGGATGATTTCCATCTACAATTGTCCTCCACCATCAACTATCACAACATCTATTGGTGTCACATAATCTCAATAACAATGGTATAACCATATCCTCTATATCTACCAATCTTCAATCTAACTCTAGAAACCATTCCACTCAACCTTCTACCTTCGTCCAACCGTATCTAACACTCTTTATAATGTACAATCAATTAATTTGAGATACAATTTTCTATGACATTACTACATCAAAATAATATTATAAATATATCATTACCATAAATATCATTGGAATCTTTTTAAGGTATTTTTCACAGTGATGATGAATTAGTTATAATTTAATGTCCCAGAAATTCCGTGGAATTTTTTTTCTTAAATACATGGGAATTTTATGAGTCTGTAGTTTCTAACGGTGCTTGATTCCGAGGCCCGGTGTTCCCGAAGTAAATTTCTGAAGTTTTGTTCTGGTATGTTTAGTAAATGTACGAGCATGATTTTATATCTTTTGAACCGGTGCTCGGAACTGAAATCTGAGGGCACTGTTGAACTCGTAGTGTCGGTGATTGATTAGTGAGACCTTCACCATAGTTGCATTCTAGCGAGGATGGATGTTAGTTTTTACAGTATTAAGAATTATGTAAAATAGAAATAAGTGTAGTTTATTTTTATTTTGGCAGATAAAATCTCCTAGGGGAGGTTAGAGGTTAGACCCACCACACATTAACCTCTCATGATAGGTTATGGTGGTGGGTCCCACCCAAGAAAAACCTCCCTTGGGAGGATAATTAAGGTGGGGGCCACCCGAGCATCAAACCCCCATTTAACCCCACATTTATGTGGGGTGAAACCCTTGGACTTCCCCCGCCATTTAATTACGCCAACTCAGTTAATTAATTAATTGAATTTATTCAATTAATTAATTAAACCCTCTTTTTGAATTCCATGGAAACAAAATATTAATATGTCTTAATCTATTGATTTTTTGGGAATTGGTCTTTTTGGGTGACTTTGAAAAGGAGAATTAAAGAGAGTAGAAACTTTGTAGAACTCCATCCTCCCAACATAGAACACCGCTCATCACCGAAGAACGACAGACATCTCTCCCTCTTCAACTGGGGAAATAAGTGGAGGCACTACCCCCCAAGAAGAATGTCGAGGACTTCATCTTCGACTCATCTTCTCCGAACCCTTCCTCTTCCGACATTGACGAAATAACGTCGCCTTCCCGCGACTCCGTCAACGATCATCAAGCGAGGTAGGGGGATTTGAGTTGAATTAAGTATGAGTTTTTATTACCATTCATCATCATTCATTTTATAGTTTGAGATTTTTCATATGATATCACCAGAACAAGGAGGGATCTGACCGCACAAACATTGCCCGACCCTCCCCCTTTGATTACCCTTGTTTCTTGACGGCGGAGGTGGAGCAATGGGGCTGGAGACGGGCCGACTGTGAAGAAAATTGGTGGCGTAAGGCCGCCGGGTCACCAAGAGGGTGCGGCACTATCGCGCCGCATGGAAGGAGGGCCATGGACATGGCGGGCTACGGCGGAGGGGCCTTGTGCCGTCGCACCACGCTGGTGGAGCGGAACCGGCTGGCCGCTTGTCCTGCAAGACAAGGCGGGACCCCTCGTGTCCCGCAGAAAATCAAACCGGCGCCTAGCGCCTATTCGGTTCGGAAGCAGGGGGTGTAACCCCCCCAACACACACCTAGAAAGGCTGGCTAGCCAGCCAGCCATTCAGCCTCCTCGTCTAGCCAGCCAGTCGGGCCGCCCTCGACCGGGCTGTCCTGAGGCCGAGCCGCTTTTGGTCGGGCCGCCCCCTCAGGCCAGGCTGTTTCCTCGGACTGGATCGGACCTGTGGACTGGGTCAAACCTTGGTCCGGAGTAGGTTGGGTCGGGTCGGTCTGACTGGGTCAGGTCGGTCCGGCTGGGTCGGACCGGACCCGATCCCGTTTGGCCAGTTTAGTCCTTTTCCCCCATATCCAGGGCAACTAGAGTCCGATCGAAGAACCATTTTTGGTGATGAAATGATCAGATCGATATGGTTCTATAGGAATACTCCACTTGAAAGGATAGAATTGGAGTACAATCGAGTTGGTTTTAACCAAAAAACCAACCGGACCCCCAGAACAGAAATGTCAATAACTCACAGATCGGGTGTCCGATTGGCGCATCGTCTGTCGCATTGGAACCTTTACGACATGGAAGTCCATTATGTTACCCCATTGTGAAATTTATAGGTGTTCATGGTACGAACAATATCTCCAGGGAAGATTCTACGGAACTCGAGTGCACTGGTTGTGAGGAATCTAGTGGATGATAGTGAGGTGGAGGTTTGAGAAAGATCATATGGATGTTAGTGCTCAGCGATCCGGTGTGGGTCAGCACATACCAATCATCTGTGGGTCACATCGTATGTGGTTCAGTGCTTAGTGATCCTTTGTGGGTCTGCACATACCGATCCGGTGTGGGTTAGATCATGTATGAGTCATTGCGGGGGTTAGTACTTATCGATCATGTGTGGGTCAGACACCGTATGGTCAGAAGCAGTGCCTCTTTAAAGAATAAGATTATCTAGCTTCACTAATAATATTCTGTACATCTATACATCACTGAAAAATCATTATTTGAGCTAAGTCAATGACTTTCATGTTTTCCTCATGATTGAGATGGGTAACTAAATATCATAGGGATATGTATGCGTGTATACCTAAGTAAGAGTTATCTGTTGATTTAATTATTTGTGGTTACCTTTATTGGAATTGTGAGACCTTGAGGGTCTCGGGGTCCCTACAGAGTATTGTTATACTCACCCCTGCACAGGCTATGCCTGCACCTCATTGTGTTGGTTGCAGATGACGGAAAGCACTGATCGGGGTAGAGAGTATTAGAACTGGATGGTACTCAGAGGTGGACCACTCGGTGAGACGTACATAGAGCGGTCGGATAGACATGGGGTGCTGAGGAGGCCATTTTTACCCACCCATCTGGTGTGAATTCCATAGGACAACTCACTAGTTATTGTTTGACTTTAATTTAGTTGTACTTGCTTTTCAGTTGTATTGTACTTTACGGTTGGGCTTGTATCACCAGCCCCTTTACTTTCAGCACACTCTTTAGTATTCAGTTTTTACATAGTTTTTTACTTTCTTTTGCGTACAATGTTCTGTTGGTTTTCTGTTATAAAGGAAAATTCTTCCCAGTTTAGGGATTTATGTCTTTTCTTCTAGTCTCCAGGCCCTGGCCTGTGGAAGGAGAGATTGGGGTAGTCACGATATGGACCACGAGGGACCGGTCGTGAAAAATTGGAATCAGAGGAGTCGGTTCAACTGCAAAACATAGGACTCTGATCTTTATTTTCTATGGAGTAATAGTGTTAAGGGTACCGAGTGTGGCTTTCAGTTCATGGATTCTAGTGTTGGTGTGGCGTCCAATGTATCCATACACCAGGACCCTGACTACTGATCTCTGACTTAGTGCACGAAAATAGTAATTGCATGCGTGTATTTAAAATATTCCTTAAGTCAGCTCAACCAAGTCAGCTCACCAGGTATAAATCATTTGACCATGTCGAATCTGTTTCTTTAAGATACCTCCCCACAGATGACCAGTTAGAGCCCTGAGAGTCGTACGCTCTGACAGGCCACTGAGCGATGATGCCTCGGTGCAAGGCCCTTTACCAGTAGAGGCACCAGCAGTACCACTTCCTGTTGGGCCACCGATCCCACCAGCCCTAACAGCAGTCTATGCACGCCACTTGAGCACGTTGCATGAGTTCCAGCACCATAGGCCACCCAGTTTTAGGGGATAGACGGACCCATAGGCGGGTGAGGATTAGTTGAAAGCTGTGGTGAATGTTTTTAGTCTGGTATGGACACTAGAAGACTTTATGGTGATCCTGGTTGCGAGTCTTCTTTAGGCAGCAGTAGGTAGATGGTAGAGCCTGATGCTTCAAGTCCACGATAAGGCGACATTACTCTGGGGAGACTTCGAGAGCCTGTTTTGGGAAGATATTTTACCAGCCACCATTCGTGTGGTGCGAATACAGGAGCTACTTCATCTGCATCATGGCATAATGATAATAGCACAGTACTCAGCGAGGTTCACCGACCTCTCTCCCCACTCCATTGATATGGAATGGGACACATTCCTCTGGGCCCAGACCTTCAATCAGGGGCTCAGGCGAGAGATTAAAGCCTTGATGGTCTCCCTCAACATCCCGACGCAAGTGGGGGTGTTAGATAGATCTCTCCTAGTGGATAGTTTCCTTGTTGAGCAGTCCTGAGCAGTGAGACCCACTACAAGTCGACATGCATCGGAGTCTTCTGCAGCTAGTAGTAGACAGATGACGCAGAGGTCTAAGAGGACCAGACCCACAGGTGGTCGACCATATGACTCAGGATCGGTTTTTCGGGGTACACAGAGCAGAGACATACCAACCACAAGCAGGTAGTGTTACTCATGTGGTGGGCAGGGTCACATGGCATGTGACTGTCAAACCTACTGTACAGAAAATCAGCAGTCATTTGAGGGACCTCCCCGGCTGAGACAGAGGATTGATCGAGTCAATCCGTAGGGTGCAGGCAGATGTGGTAGAGGTGTTGGTCGAGCAGCTGGTAGTGGACGACGTTTCGAGGTGTTGCTAGAACCACCACATGGAGGTCCACCTAGACCATATGGAGTGGGTGGACAGGGGAGAGCTCAGAATTAAGCAGTTGAGGTATACGACCACAATACTCTGGAGATGATTCGAGGTACTATCTGTGTCTACTCCACCTTAGCTACAGTTCCTATAGACATAGGTGCCAATCACTCTTTCATTTCCACTTCCCTCGTTCGGAGCTCGGAGATTCCGATGGAGCTGTTGGCTCAATCAATACGGCAAGATACTCATATGGGAGTAGACTCGACGATTACGCACCGGTGTCGGCAGTGTGAGCTTACTCTAGGAGGAGAGATATTCGGCTGGGATCTCCTAGTAGCAGTGTCGATGCCTTACGACGTCATCTTGGGTATGGACTAGTTATCTACATCCCATTCTCAGATTGACTGTATTAAGCGCAATGTGTGGTGTGTCTACACAGATGGGACCGGGTTTTCCTTCACTGGCGAGAAGGGAACCTTTGCAGCACAGGACGGACTTACTCGGAGGAGGGTGCAGCTGATCACTCATCAGTTGGCCTGCCTTGCCCATGGAGCAGTAGATGTCGAGAGTCCGACTTATCCTGTAGTGGTGGACAAGTACGTGGATGTTTTCCCTAATGATGTTCTAGTACTAACTCCTCACAGGGAGGTGGACTTCTACATAGACTTGTACCCCGGGACGACACTGATATCTACTTCAGTATATCTGATGGCTCCCACAGAACTTTGTGAGCTGCGGGTACAGCTGGAGGACTTGCAGGGGAAGGGATTAATCCGGCCTAGTGTTTCTTCATAGGCAGCCTCGATTCTGTTCTCCAAGATGGTGGAAGGGAGATTGAGGCTTTGTGTCGATTATCATTGCCTGAACCAGGTGACCTTGAGGAACAAATACCCACTTCCAAGGATTGACGACCACTTTGATCAGCTCAAGAGAGCACGGTGTTTCTCGAAGATAGAACTCAAATCAGGCTATCACCAACTCAGAGTTCGATACGATGATGTGCAGATGATGGCCTTCAGTTGTCGGTATGACCACTATGAGTTCTTGGTTACGTCCTTCGACGTAACCAATGCTCCAGCAGTGTTCATGTATCTCCTGAACATGATCATCCAGCCATACCTCGATCTCTTTGTCATAGTTTTCATCAATGACATCCTGATCTATTCGACTACTGAGGAGGAGCATGCCTACCATCTGTAGGTAGTACTGGACACATTCTTGAGAGCACCAGATTTATGTTAAGCTCTCGAAGTGCCAGTTTTGGATTTGTGAGGTTCACTTCTTGGGGAACGTCATCTCGAAGGCCGTAGATACAGTGGATCCATTAAAGATTGAGGCGGTACTTGCTTGGGAGCCACCCAGGACAGTGACAGAGGTACAATGTTTCCTAGGCTTGGCTGGATATTACCAGTGGTTCGTGCCAGAATTCTCCAGAGTTACAGCACCACTATCGGCCTTGACAAAGAAGGGGAACCCCTTTGGGTGGTCGTAGAGATGCCAGTAGAGCTTTCAAGAGAAGAGGCAGAGGCTGACTATTTCCCCCATCTTGAGGCTTCCAGAGGGGGTGTAGGGTACGTAGTATACCGTGATGCATCAGGGACTAGAAATGGGTGTTTTCTGATGTAGGAGAGAGGTGTGATCATGTATGGTTCTCGAAAGCTGAGTCAACATGAGAAGAACTATACTACCCATGACCTAGAGATAGTAGAAGTGGTCTTATCCTTGAAGATGTGGAAGCATTATCTAATGGGAGAGCGTTCCACAGTCTACTCTAATCACAATAGTCTAAGGTATATCTTCTCTTAGAAGGACCTGAATCTGAGATAGCGGCAATGGCTTGAGTTCCTCCAGGACAATGACTTCGAGATAGTCTATACTCATGGGAAGAGGAACATTGCAGTAGATGCTCTCAACAAAATATCAGACATTCAGCTGCAAGGAGAGGCGATGGATCAGCTATCCGCGTTGCATATTTCCTTTGTGGAATGAGATGGAGCTACTTTTCTATAGTCTCTTATAGTCACTTCTCCACATCTTTAGAGAGTCTGGGAGGCACAACATGGGGACGCTAACTGTGAGACATGAGGTGCATAGATATCCACAGGGCAGGCACCTGATTGATTTTCTGAAGGTGGGGAGCACATCAACCTCTTCAGAAGACGTACATTGGTACCACTAGCACTTCAGGAGGAAGTGTTGAGGGAGTTTCACAGTTCCCCTCTTTTGGTACATCCAGGGGTGGCTATGGTGTATCTGGACATTCGCTGATAGCACTGGTGTCCTGGTATGAAGAAAGTAGTAGAAGAGTTTGTCTCATGATGCCTCACTTGTGTGCAAGTGAAGGCAGAGCACCGGGTACCAGCAGGCTTGGTTCATCACTTAGAGGCCCCATAGTGGAAGTGGGATAGGATATCCATGGACTTCATGACGGGTCTTTCATGAAAATCCATGAGTGACGACTCGTTTTGGGTGATCATTGAGCGACTCACCAAGTCATAAAACTTCCTACCGATCATAGAACAGGGCTTAGTAGAGAGCTTGGGACGCCTCTATGTGCATGAGATTGTTCGTTTACAAGAGGTACCTTCTTCTATTGTCTCTGACCATGTCTCATGGTTTACATCCTGAATATGGATGGGGTTGCAGGAAGCTTTCAGGATGCAGCTTCTCTTGAGCACCGCCTTCTATCCTCAGACAGATGGTCAGACTAAGGGGACCATTCAGACCCTCGAGGATATGCTATGTGCATGAGTTCTCAAAATTGGTTGCAGCTGGGAGGATCACTAACCATTGACAGAGTTTTCCTACAACAACAGCTATCACTCCACCATCGATATGGCACCTTTTGAGACCTTGTATGGTCAACCTTGCAGATCGCCACTATGCTGGACAGACCCAGGGGATTCAGCACCAGTGGGACCTGAGATAGTATGGGCTACCACGTAGAAGGTGTAGATCATCCAGGAGAAGATGAAGACTGCACAGAGCAGGAAGAAGTCATATGATGATAGAAGATGGAGACCTCTGAAGTTCCAGGATGGCGACCAAGTCTTTCTACGGGTCTCACCTTGACGAGGTCTATGGAGATTTGGAAAAGGTAAAAAGTTATCTCCATGATTCATCATAACATTCTAGGTCCTCGGTATAGTAGGTGAGGTGTCTTACCACCTTTCTCTTCCACATCAGTTGCATTGGGTGCATGACATCATCCATGTATCTTAGTTCAGGAGATACGTGTACAACCCATCCCACATCATCGACCACTGGGACCTGGACATTGATGACAAGGAGACTTTCACGGAGGTTCTAGTAGAGGTTGAGGATCGATTGTAGAAGTTCCTACATGGATGGTCGATACCTCCGGTGCATGTTCATTGGTAGCACGGGAACCTCTGGGAGAGAACATGGGAGCGGGAGGCTCAGATACGTGCTCAGTACCCACATTTTTTCCCTTAGTTCGAGTTGTAGCTTACAGGGACATAAATCCCAGAGGTGGGGAGAATGTAAAGACTCGGAATTTTCGTGGAATTTTTTTTCTTAAATAAATGGGAATTTTATGAATCCGCGGTTTCTGACAGCGCTTGATTCTAAGGCCTGGTGTGCCCGAAATCAATTTCTGATGTTTTTTTCAGGTACGTTCAGTAAACGTACAAGTGGAATTTATATCATTTTAATTGGTGCTCGGATCTAAAATCTGAGGGAACCGTTGAACTCGTAGCATCGGTGATTTCTTAGTGAGACCTTCACCGCAGTTTCATTCTAATGAGGATGGAATATAGTTTTTGGAGTTTTATGAATTATATAAAACAAAAATAAGTGTAGCATATTTTTATTTTAGAAGTTAAAATCTCCAAGGGGAGGTTAGAGGTGGGGCCACCACACATTAACCTCCCATGAGAGGTTATTGTGGTGGGGTCCAAAGGTGAATAAACTTCCTTGGGAGGATAATTAAGGTGGGGGCCACCCGAGCATCGAACACCCCTTTAACCCCCCCATTTATGTGGGGTGAAATCCATGGACTTCCCCCACCACTTAATTACTCCATCTCCCTCAATTAATTAACTGAATTTATTGACTTCTTTAATTAAACAATCTTTTTGAATTCCATGCCAACAAATTAATAAGATGTCTTAATCTATTGATTTGTTGGGAGTTGGTCTTTTTGGGAGAGTTTTCAAAAGAGAATTAAGGATAGAAGAACCTTAGGAGAACACCATCCTTCTAATGAAGAATGTCGCTCATCGCCGAAAAAAGATGGAAATGTCTCCCTCTTCAACCGGAGTAAGAAGTGGAAGAACCACTGCCCACGAAGAATGTCGATGATGCCATCTTGGACTTGTCTTCTCTAAACACTTCCACTTGTGACGTTAACTAAATGACACCACTTTCCTGCGACTCCATCAATGATCGTCAAGCGAGGAAGGGGGATTTGAGTTGAATTAAGTATGAGTCTTTATTCCCGTTCTTTGTCGTTATTTTTATGGTTTGAGATTAGTCGTATGATATCACAATAACGAGGAAGGATCAGACTGCATGAACATGGCACGACCCATTGTTTGTCGATGACGGAGGCAGAGAAACGGCGGCCAGTGACGGGCCGACCATGAAGAAAACTGGCGATGCAAGGTCGCTGGGTTGCCATGAGGGTGTGTCACTGTCGTTCCGCGCAGAAGAAGAGTCGCAGCCATGACGGGCCACAGTGGAGGGGCGCGGCGCCGTCACACTACGTCGGTGGAGTAGGGAAGCCACGTCTAGGGAGGTCTGCGGGGGATGGGCGTGGTGTCGTCACGCCCTGCCAGTGGTGCAGAACAGTGGCCAGGGCGGGCTGCGGCAGAGGGGTGCGGCGCAGTCTCGCTATGCCGGTGGAGTGGAACAGGCTGGCCGCTCAGCCAGTAAGACAATGTGGGACCCCCCAGGTCCTGCAAAAAATGTAACCGGCACCTAGCACCGGTTCAGTTTGGAATTAGGAAGGTTTAACCCCCCCCCCCCCCCCCACCCACACACGCAGCCAACCGGGCTGCCTGGCCAGCCACCCGGTCGGCCGCCCGGGCAAGCCGGCATGTCGGCGCCCCAGGTCGCCTGCCACCCGGCCACGTGGGACACCCTCGGCCGAGCCGCCCCCTTGTGTCAGGCCTTTCCTCATACTGGATCAGACCCATATACTGGGTCAGACCCCTGTCCAGACTGGGTCGGGCTAGGTCGGTCGGACTAGGTTGAACCGAACCCAGACCCGTTTGGCCAGTTTACACCTTTTCTCCCATATACTGGGCTACGAGTGTCTGATCGATGAACCATTTGTGAAAATGGAAATGTTAGAGAGATACGGTTCTATTGGCAGACCCCACATGAGGTTTGGACATAGATGGAGTACAGTTGAGTTGGTTTGAACCTAAAAACCAACTGGGCCTCTGGAACAGAAATTCCAAAGACTCACAGACTGGGCGTCCGATTTACACACCATATGTCGTGTTGGAACCCTTAAGACATGGAGGTCCTTTGGGTTACTCATTTTTTGTGTTTAGAGGTATTAAGGGTATGACCGATATCTTGAGGGTAGATACTGAGAAACTCTAGCACAACAGTTGGAGGAATCTAGTGGCTGATAGTGAGGCGGAGGTTGGAGACAGATCATATGGAGGTCAGCGCTCAGTGATCCTGTGTGGGTCAGTGCATACCGATCATGTGTGGTCCAGATCTTATGTGGGTCAGTGATGAGATATCATGTGTGGGTCAGTGCATACCGATCCTGTGTAGGTCAGATCCTATGTGGGTCATTGCAGGGGTTAGTACCTATCGATCCTGTGTGGGACAAACTCTGTATGGTCAGAAGCAGTTCCTTTTATTGAATAAAATGATCTAGCTTCGCGACTAATCATCAGTACTTTTATACTTCACTGAAAAATCTTGGTTTGATCTTAGTCAATGAATTTCATGTTTTCCTCATGATTGATATGGGTTACTAAATAACATAGAGATATGTATGGGCATATACCTAAGTAAGGGTTATCTATTAATTTCATACTCTGTGGTTATCTTTTTTAGAATTGTGAGACCTTGAGGGTATCAGGTCCCTAATGAGTATTGTTATACTCACCCCTGCATGGGCTATGCCCTCAGCTTGTTGTGTTGTTTGAAGACGACTGACAGCATTGATCGGGGCAGAGAGTAGCAGAACTGGACCGTACCCGGAGGTGGACCACTCGGTGAGACATACACAGAGCAGTCTGACGAACATGGGGTACTGAGGAGGCCATCTCTACACACCCTTCAGGTGGGAATTCGGGAGGATGACTCAGTAGTTTCTGTTTTACATTACTTCAGTTGTACTAGCTTTTCAGTGGTATATTACTTTACTGTTGGGCTTGTATCTCCGACCCCTTTACTTTCAGTATACTCTTTAGTATTCAATTTTTACATAGTTTTTTACTTTAAGTTGCATACTCAGTTGTGTTTGTTTACTATTATAAAAGAAATTCCTTCATAGTTTAGGGATTTATGCCTTTTGTGATAGTCTCCAGCCCCTATCCTATGGAAGGTGGTCTTGCAGTTGTCACGATACGGGCCCCGAGGGACGTGTC
The DNA here is from genome assembly GCA_963277665.1 of Viscum album. Classification (NCBI taxonomy): domain Eukaryota; kingdom Viridiplantae; phylum Streptophyta; class Magnoliopsida; order Santalales; family Viscaceae; genus Viscum; species Viscum album. Next base: position 1,221,846,787 of record OY728127.1, on the reverse strand, counting down.
GTGACATATAACCAAACCTCCTATCTTACAACAAATAAAATTCATATTGGGCTCTGTAACCCACCAAGCCTCTATTCCCACTATCATTGAAGAAGAGTATTGTGATTAATCTATACAAGAATCCCTACTATTGATGCCCCTTTGAACACCCAAATTCAATCTCACCATCACTTTCGGGTCAGAATAACCCTGATGTTGATAAGTTATTAACTCTATCTTTTATTGTGATGAATGTGTAATATAGAATACTAGTAAATCCAGTCTCCCCTTTCCCTATACTGAAGATTTTTGAGATGAGACCCATCTATGTGGAATATGAGATAGTGGAAGAGGATATCAGAATGGAAAAATAATTAAAATTTTAATATAAAAAATCATTTAATTATGAATTTATCATATAAAAGTTGATCATGGGGCATTGCTACAAATTTTCAATGGGTAAGATACATCAATGTGGATAACCTAATTTAATAATAGAGATGATATAAAGGGGTGGGGTAGACATGTACAATTATAGAAAATCGCTATATTCTACCTATTAATTAGGATGCCGCTATTTTTTGAAATTTGGTATTGGAATGAGAGGATATCTTCCCCATTATATTTTTGTTCCCTTGACACATCAATCAACTTGATTCCATGATATTTGAAGAATTTTCTATCTTTATATTGGGTTTTTTCATGGTTTCCCTATTTTTTATTATAATTATAGTTTTTATTTTTTGTAAATACAACTGTGATGTTTGCCTTCTATGAGTAATCAGTCTACGAATTGAGTTGGAAAAATAGTTGAAATACTTTTTCAGAAGAAGAATGAAGTGTAGCCAAAGGTGGATCACAAAATTAAATGAATTAATTATTTAATATTTTAAATATTAAATAATTATTTATTAGATATAAAATTGATTTTACGTGAGTATAATCTTATATGATATGTACTTTTTCCTACAACTTTCACAAAGAGACTTAATATAAAATAATTATTTAAAAATATGTGTGTTTGATTGCTTAATGTATGAATACAATATATTATGACCATTCCAAGCCATAAAATGGTTTTTACTTGTCTATTAATCATTAATATATCTTGTGTCTGAAAAAAAAATGAATTTTTTTTTGAATGTGAATATTTTTGTGACACTTAACTTGGCAACCCAATCATATTGGAACTTATAAGAATGGTTTTGATCAATTTCATGATATGAATTGGGATATATTATTTTCAATCGATAAACTATGAATTGTACTTAAATAGAACTAATATTATTTTTCAATCCAAATTAAACATTGACTATGATAAAAATTTAGCTATGTTAAGACATATATTAATATGTATCCCAGCCCCCAAAATTTATAATACTTATAGTTAATATATTTGTGAGATTATACTTAATTAAATTCCATATTGAATATTAATATACATCATATAAATGTGGTATTATATTTTAGAATAAATATTCTAGGAACCAAATCAAAATTCAAATTAGTAAGTGAAATCAGTCTTGGATAAATAAAATTTTATCCATAATAATTCCCAAGAATGGTATTGTAATTTTAGAAATATTCTAAAACAATTAGGGCTATTATATAATCTAAAAAACCTAATCCTTATGATAAATTTTATTTCAACCTCACTGGAGGGAAAATATTATTATGATATATCATAATGATGCATATCAGATATCATTTATTGGGTTATCAACCACCATTTTAAAATTCATATGATATATAATGACATTCAATCATCCTTTATGATTGAAGGGTGTGAGAGGAAAAAAAATATTCATATATGATATAAAAATATATTATATGAATCTATTTCAATTACAAAAAATATTGGGATCTAGATTTAATATTTTCATTAAATATTTGTGGTTATGAAAAACCTCATAAAGAATGAAAGAATTTAGTTACATGACTAGTGGACCTACATGTTGGTAATGGGGAATGATTTGTTTCATTGTCCATAAGGTTAATTAATTTACCTTATCAATGTTATTTTTCATTGTTTTATGAATACTATAATTATGTAACTTCAATAAAACTAATTTATATTACGTAGATAAGAAAGGATATTTAATTATAATAATAAACTACTATTGTTCTATTAATATGATGAATATTTTTAATTATTCTAATAACATTACTATTGAATTAAATATATTGGATCATCAGAAATACTATTTAAAATAAAAATATAAAATATCTAATTTTTTTGATGTGAATTCAACATTTCATTGATATTGTCCCATAAGAAAAATAAATAATAATTACATCCAACGAATCCATAAACATGGATTAATGTAATGAATTATTATGACTTAATTGATGTTTTTGAATTACGATTGTAATGTAAATTGAATAAAATACTAACTTATTGGTAAATCTAAACAAGAAAATTATTTATTATAGATCACACATGTTTATTTATTTTGATCTAGAAGTAATATATCTCAAGGGGGATTACGGTACCTCGTTACTTTTATTGACGAATTCGGTAGGAATATTTATGAATATCTTATAAAAAAATTATAATTCATTTGAAATTTTATAAAACTAATTCAGGAAATAAATATGGGAAATTTATTTAAAATAATTTGATATAGTTCAATTTGATAATATTTGTGTCATTCATTTTTTTCAGTATTTACGAAAATGTTGTATAGTATCACATCTCTATCCACATGTTAATTCATAATTAAATAGTGGATAAAGAAAAATAAATTAAGAATGTTTTAGATTATGAAAAGTAATATATAGCTTCTTATTTCATTATGTGGATATAATCTATAAATTAAACCATTTATATTAAACAGTTCTACATTGAAATCTCTTCATAATGGACCCTATTAAATGAAAATGAGAAAATCCCAATATATATATCATGAATATTTCAAGTAATGTTATATATTAATGATGTAATAATTCAATTAAAATGGAAGGGAAATGAAACAAATATATAATTATTGTTATCCCAATGAAATTACTGATTATTTTCTCTATAATCTGGTAGAGTACATTGTTTTTTACTCGACATTATTTTTTGAAAAATTAAATTTATAAAAATATAATTATAGTAAGAAATTTTGTACTTGATGATGTTCAGTATTTTAAAGATGATGTTATTCATAATGTGGATGATTCAGAAGCATTAAGGGTTATAAAGAATGAATCAAATATATATAAATAGTAAGTAAAAAATATCTACTAAATCAAATAATAATATTAGAGTGATGGACTTATAAATTATAATGTAAAAATTATAAAATATGTTCTCTCATCATTCCGAGATTCTATCAGGCATTTTGACATTGATAAATGGTTCATATAATTGGAATATAAGAATTCAATTTGTGTATAGTAATCAGGTTTCAAACCACATTGTTCCACTTAAGTAGTTAAAACCAATTAGATTAAAGTGGGTTCATTGCAAGAAATCAATTATATAGTGTTAGTTACCTATCATCATTTCTCACTTGTTGGGTAAGGTTTTAACAAATATTATGTGAAAAATAATAAATAAAAAATTATATTATGTATTTTTAAATCAATTTTGATTCTTTTTTCTAATTAAATAGATTAGGTTATTGAGAAATATCCATTTGATGCCAAAATATAAATCTATTATTATATTTTTTTCCCTCAAGGATATATATTAATAAATATAAATATAAATATATATATATATATTCATTGGGTTTGAGGATACTTGAAATCCTACAAGTATTTTTATATTATAAGGATCCATTTATGGATTAAATCAATATTCTTATTATTGTAATATTCATTACTATAATGTAATCCATGAGTTTGAATTTTTCAAAATAAATGGTTAATCAAGTTTCTATAAATGGGATCATGGGAGAATTTTTGTTATTATTGTGCTTTATTATAATGACATACATATCACTAAAAATGGAATACCATTTTTATAATTAGTGAATATTTTATTATACCTCTTTTATCAATAAATTATCCTTGGTATATAATGTTGGAACCATGGTCGTTCGAGGCATGAGTTGGAGTATGGTTTTTTTGTTGTTAATCCTTAGTGGATGTTCAGAATGTGTGCCAGTAAATTGATAATATAGTTTAAGCGGACAACAGTATTGATGGTGGCGTCGTTCTCTAGTGTTTTCCAATTTTTGGACCCGAATATCGGAAAATGAAGACATAGGTGGTTGGCAAGAGGTGGTGCATGCAGAAAATGAAGTGGTACACGAAATAAAGGAGGCTTGCACGAAATAAAGTAGGCTTGCGCGAAAAACAGTGGGTTGTGGGTAAAAGTAACGACGTGTGTGGAAAAACAGCATTGTGCGTGGAAAAACAACATCATGCGCAAAAAATAGAGTGATGCATGAAACACAACATGGTGCACGAAATTTGGGAGGGAAATCTTTTCGTGCAAGATGGGTTTCAGAATAAGAACGTCAAAAAATGGCAAAGGCGTAGGTTGTGCGGAAAATCAGGAAATGTGCGGGAAAAACGATTCAAGCGCGAAAAGTATTGTGCGCCGAGTGAGAGGTTTTTCACGCCAAGATGGGTTTTGCGCATGGGGGTCTGAAATGCTTATAAATAAGAGGTGACCCCCCTCATTTCGTATGGTTGAAGACTTAGAGAAGATCTGAGGTCTGATGCCCGTAAAATGTTTTCCTAAAAGGAGTTGCGTGAAAAACGCTAGCATTGCGTGATAAATCTGGAGTTGTGCGAAAAAAATACAAAGATTGCGTGAAAAATCTGAGGTTGCGCAAAAAACTCTGAACATTGAAAAAAAAGCCCATGTTGCATGAAAAAGGTGATGTCCGTAAAGGTGGTTGTTGCACGGAATATTTTCCATGAAAAAAATTATGTATTTCAGGCAAAAGTATGATTTTCACGCAAAGGGTTGGTGTTGCGATAAATCTTCAATATATTCTATTTGGGTTTTTTGGTAATCTGGTTCAGTGGTTCAGTACATTCAAGTGCATCAATTCTGGACATCAATGGAAGTAGAGTCTCATGCTAAGCAGAGGCAAAGACTTCAGTGCAACTTTATTGAAGAGACCCTCACATCTATAAATTGACCGGGACTTCACCAAAGGCAGTGAGCCAGGGGGAGTCAACGAGAGTGACCTAAGGGATGCAGTGGGCTGTCCCTGAACATTTGTAAAGGTAGTGAGCCTGGGACTGAGTGACTATTCCTGAACCTTTGTAATCCACAACTCATGAAAAATAGTGGAATTAGGTATGACCAACAACCTTTCGGCACATGCTTCCTGGATGTATCCCTTTGTGGTGAACCAATTAAAAATGTTGTGTCAACTTCCTACATTCATTTGATTGATAGGTTTAACAAGTTCCTACCAATGTGGGAACAAGATCCATAACTTTAAAAAGAAAAATTTAACACTCTGATTTTCCCCTCCCCTCTCAGGGTGTTCCGGGGTCCATCAAATGGTATCAGAGGATGGTTCCCTGGTGTTTGATCACTCACTTACTGTTGTGGACAATTCATCCAATGTCAGAGGAGTCCCACTCTTTGATGGAAGTAATTTCTAGATCTAGAAGAACATAATGATACCTCATCTAAGATCTCATGGAATGAAAGTCCTTTTTACTACTATTCATGGAATATAAGTCACTGATCCAATAGGCCTGGCTATGACTAACACAGAGATAAAAATTCTACATGTAGATGCTAAAGCACAAAATGCTCACACCGTGGCCCTTTCTGATCAGATCTATCAAAAGGTGATTAGTTATACCTCAGTAAAATCCATGTGGTATAAACTTGAAAATATTTATGAAGGAGATAGAAAAGTGAAGGAGGAGAATCTACAAGTCCTATACAATAGGTTCATTGATCTGAAGATGAATCCTGATGAGAATGCAAACTCCTTCTCCAATCGAATTACTGAAGTGGTTGGAGTAATATGGGGTATAATGGGAATAAATCAAAGACGTAGACATTGAAAAGAAAATATTTATAAGACTTCTACCTCTGTACAATGCAAAGTTCTCTACCCTTGAGGAAAGATATCTTTCCAAACATTCTCCGGATGATCTACTGAGGAGCCTGGTGGCATATGAAATAAGAGTCAAACCTGAAGATGCTACGACTCGAGTGAGCAAGGAAATGGCATTAAAATACATTGAGAAACTGAAAATATAAAATGATATTAGTGGTGAAGATGATTAGGAAAAATAAATTCTTTCTCTCATTGAAAATAATTTCCAGAAGGGAAATGGGAAATTCAAAGGGAAGTTACCTCTAGCTTGCATTCATTGTGGAAAAGTTGGTCACATTGCCTCTCAGTGTTCAAGAAAGATTGATGATGAGAATAGAGATTCTAAAAACATTGAGAAGGCTAAGAAAAGTTTTCCAAAAAGGAGAGACTTCAAATCAAGAACGAATGTTCAAAAGAAGAGTTTTTTATGTGAATAGGAAGAAGATGATAATGAATTCTGTGATGAAGAAGAACCAGAATTTAAAAATGGGAACCATGCTTCCATGATGGCCACTCTTGAAAAATCAGAAGATGATGGGGGAGAAAATCAGTTGAAAACTAGTTCCAATCACAACTTTCAACTTAAGGATGTTGTTAGTAATCTTAGGATTAAATGTAAGAGTTTCAATATGTTGAAATCAATTGTATAAGAAAAAACTGAATATGTTGATCAACATGAAGTAGAAATTGAAAGACTAGAAAAATTGGTGAAAGTACAGTCTAAAATACATGAAAGCAATGATGATGTAGTGGACCTGAAGTTGAGAATTGAAGAGTAGGAAAAGGTCATCAATGATCTCACCTCCAGACTAGAGGAAAAGTCCAAGACTTTTGTGTATCATGAGGTGGAAGTTGTTACTATTAGGAGTAAACCTGAAAAAGATTCAAATTCAAAATAATTAAAGAAGAAAATACTGTTTGGAAGGTTCTCAGATTCTGAGCTGTTGGAGAGAGAAAAACATGGCTCTAATGAATTTGAAAAGATTTTAAATGATCAGATACCTGCCTGCATGGGAAATAATGGAATTGGTTTTGAGGCAGAGTCGTCATATGCTGCAAATAAAGGAAACCAAAATAAAGGCAAGCTGAATGTGGGTGATGTGGAAAAGTCATCTGAAGTTTTGAAACAGAAACCCCCATTTAAATATGAAAGATGAAAAGAAGATTATCCTCGATCATACTTTGAAAACGGGTCCCTCAAACTATTTTCACACCGAATAAGGAATGAGGATAAATAGAAATGAGAAGAAATTTCCTCTCATGAAGTGTCAATTTTGTGGATATTTAGGCCATACCATGTCTTATTGTGAAGAGGCAAGAAGCTATCTAAATTGAGAAGATATGGGAGTTCAACGAAGGAGAAAAAATTCATATCCTATTTCTTTTAGAAGAAACAATTTCTATGGATATTGTTTTCAATGTTCTAACTTTGGTCATAAGGCTATTAATTGTTGGCAGAGAAGGGACATGGACACCTCATACCAAAGTTCAAGACATGTCAAATCTCATCAACAAGATAGTGTTTCTCTTACAAACAGGTTTTCTCCTCTCGAAGAATACATCGACTATAAAGAACCAATGTATATAGATGAGATAATTGAAAGTCCATCAGTGCTCTATACTCAATCCAATGTCTTATGGAAATAAAGGAAGAAAATTGGGAAATCCAACCTTGTAGAGATGGCCCTCAATGCTACAAAAAGAAACAGTACCTAGATTTTGGATAGTGGTTATTCATCTCATATGATAGGTAATATTGGCCTGTTAACGGATATCAAAAGGAAGGCTGATGGTACACTACGATTTGGTAATTATGGAGCTCTAAAAATCAAAGTCAGTGGAAGTACTGAATTAGCTAATGGAGAGCTAAAGAAGTCTGAAGTCCATTATATAGATGGCCTACGTCATAATCTACTCAATGTGAGTCAACTATGTGACTTGAGACTTATAGTTACTTTTAATAAAAAATGGCTGCACTATCCAGGGAAAGATAGGCAATTCACTTATGAATGAATGCAAAAAAGAAGAAAACTTGTACAGGTTGATAGTAAAGAAAATGTTTGTTACATGACTATTGAATAAGAAAACAATTTGTGGCATCGGAGACAGGGACACATCAATCAACAAGACATGGGTAATATATCAAAATTAAGGATTTTCATGGACATTCTCAACCTGAAGAGTGAGCGTGAAAAGTCTTGTGATGCTTGAATTTGTGGGAAGTTGGTCTATAGTTCATATCGATCAAAGAAAAAAACGGCATCTCTTCTTCTTGATCAAATTCATACAGATTTATGCAGGCCGATAAATGTTGCTGGAACTCATGGAAAAAGGTACTTTGTCCAGTTTATAGATGATTACAGTATAATGGTAAGTGTAATGGTCATTCACAAGAAACAACAAGTGCTTGACTCTAAGAAAAAATATCGGCGAATCACCGAGAATGATACTGGACGAACAATAAAAGTGTTGCGATCAGACAATGGAGTTTAATAGACGTCCATTGAATTTGAAAACTATATAGAGAAACATGGGATACAACATGAGGTAGTAGTAGTGAGAACTCCACAAATAAATGGAGTTGTTGAACATAGGAATCGAGAGGTGAAGAATATGGCACGAACTATGCTGATTGAGAGTCGTATTCCACGACATTACTGGAAGAAGGCTGTTCAAGTTGCAGTGTATATTCAAAATCGAACAGAAATATTTATGGGTGAGACCAAGACACCATATGAATTGTTGCATTGAAGGAATCCCTCTTTGAAATATTTTTGTGTTTTCGGAAGTAAATTCTCCATCAGGAACAAATAATGAAATCAATGGAAGTATGGTGACAATGCAGATGAAGGAATTTTCCTTGGATACTCAATGAACAGAAAATCCTACAAGTGTTTCAACAAGCGATTAGGAAGGATTGAAGAAATCGGTGATATTAATATAATTGAATAGAAAACAACAAATGCTTCACGGATTTCATAAGCTGTTGTGAGAGAAAGTGAGGAAGGAAATGAATGTGGAGTAAATATAAATATAGGATTAGAGGAAGATGGAAAAAACACTCAGTAGTCACATCATAATGTTGACTCAGAAGATGAATTAGAAGAGGAAACCTTGGCTGGATAGAATGCAACTGAACCTCACAGGAGAAATCGAAGAGATGAGATTGATCCATCTAACATAATTGGGGATAGGAGTGCACCCACAAAAACAAAGAGGACGAGTAATAACCTGCAATCTTCATTTCTATCAGTTTTTTAGCCATCCACATTTAAAGAAGCAGCAAAGGATGAATCATGGTTGAAAGCCATGAATGAAGAGTTAGGTCAGATTCACAAGAATCAGACATGGGATCTTGTCTAGAGACCCGATGATCACAGTGTTATTGGTACAAATGGATCTTCAAGAACAAGTTTGATGAGCATGGAAGTGTTATTAGAAACCAGGCATGACTGGTATGTAAAGGATACTCTTAGATTGAAGGCATTGATGTTGAAGAAACCATTCCTCCAGTTTCTAGACTAGAGTCAATCAGGATTTTCCTTGCCATGGCACTCTAAAGAGGGTATAAAGTATAATCAATGGATATCAATATTGCATTCTTGATTTGTGTACTTGAAGAAGAAGCCTACATTGAACAACCAGTGGGTTTTTTCCTTGGTACTGATTAAATAATGGTCTGCAAACTGAAGAAAGATCTATATGGTTTGAAGCAGGCACCAAGAGCATGGTATTTCTAGCTGGACTCTTATCTCATGAAACTGGAATTCAAAAGAGGAGTGGATCACAATCTATATGTGAAGAATTATCCAAAATATCAGTTCATGGTTCTAGTCTACGTTGATGAAATTATATTTCGTGGCAGTAGGCAGAAATCAGTGGGTGAATTTTCCAATAACATGAAATCGGAATTTGAAATGTCTATGATTGGGGAGCTCACATATTTCTTGGGGCTGCAGGTGATTCAACAGATGGATTACACTTTCATTTCTCAGGAAGAGTATGCAAGAGAGCTGCTGAATAAGTTTAATATACAAGACTCCAAAACAATATAAACTCTTATTTCAGTTGGAACCAAACTTGGAAAGTATGACGATAGGGAATTTGTAGATCCCACTATATATAGGAGGATAATTGGGAGCCTACTATACCTGACAGTGACACGGCTAGATATTTTCTTTGCAACAAGTCTAGCGGCCCACTTTCAGAGTAATCCAAAGGAGGAACATATGACAGCAGTAAAAAGAATCATGAGGTATATTCAAGGTACTGACAATTGTGGAATATACTTTGCTAAATGAAGGGACAGTGAATTATCATCATTTTCTGATGTTGACCGGGCTGGTGATGTAGTTGAAAAAAATTCCACCAGTGGTGGAGCATTCTATATTAGAAAAAAAATGTGTTGGCTGGTTGAGTAAGAAACAAGAATGTACTTCTCTTAGTACTGATGAAGCTGAGTATATCTCTGCCACAAAGGCATGCACTCAACTTCTATGGATGAAGCAACAACTAACAGATATTGGTGATGAGGTGAAGCAACCAATGGTAATTTACTGTGATAACAAGAGTGCAATTGATCATATGAAGAATCCTATTCAGCATTATTGTACAAAAAATATTAAAATCAGGTATCACTTTATCAAAGAAAAAGTTTAACAAGGTGTGATTAGAATGGATCATGTGGGAACTGATGAGAAAGTGGATGATATCCTAACCAAGCCACTCTCAGTGGCTGTGTTTGAGATGGATTGGTTCAACCTTGGTGTTCAGCCACCTCCCAGTGCATAAGAAAGTTACAAAATACCCCTCTCCCCAGTTATGTTAATTTTTTTTCATCTTTTTCAAGATATGATGCATGTTTATGGGGGGGATATTATCCAGGGGTGTATTGAGATGTTCAATGAGAAAATACAGATCATTGGGTTTAATACCAATGGGGGAGAAGGAATAAGTTCAGGACATGAAATAAAGTCAATACATTTTTGGTATCACAATGAGATTTTGGTGAAATCGGGACATGTTTGGTATTACGATGAGATTTTGGTGATAGGATAGGAAGGAATACATTGGAAATGTAATTCTTTTGGGCTTCATTAAGAATTCCAAAACAAAATATACCAATTCATGCTTTCCCTCTAGTTTTTTACACCAAGCATTACTCACGTCGACATAGAGTGTTGGCTGAGCTGATTCTTGCGTTTTTGGTTTGCATGTGGCTAGTGCTCTATTGAATTTATTTACTGATTGCCAAAAAACCCAAAGGGGGATATTATTGGATCCATGGTCGTTTGATCCATGAATTGGAGTATGGTTTGTGTTTGTTTTCAATCCTTAGTGGAAGTTTAGAATGTGTGCTATTAAAGTGATAACACATTTCAAGCGGACAACAGTATTGAAGGTGGCGTTGTTCTCTAGTGTTTGCCAATTTTTGGACTTGAATATTGGAAAATAAAGACATACGTGGTTAGCAAGAGGTAGTGCACGCAAAAAGGATGTGGTTCATGAAATAAAGGAGGCTTGCGCGAAATAAAATAGGCATGCGCAAAAAACAACAGGTTGCTCATAAAAGAAGTGGTGTGTACGAAAAAACAACATTGTGCGCGGAAAAACAACGTCGTGCGCAAAAAATAGTGAGATGTGCAAAAAACAGCATGGTGCACGAAATTGTGGAGATTAATTTATTCATGCAAGAGGTGTTTTAGAATTAAAACGTCGAAAAATGGAAAAGGCATGGGCTTCATGAAAAATTTGGATATGTGCGTGAAAAAATGATTCCTGCACGAAAAGTATTGCGCAACTAATGAGAGGTTTTTCATGCCAAGATGGGTTTTGTATGCAGGGGTCTTAAACGCTTATAAATAAGAGTTGACCCCTTCATTCCATACGGTTGAAGTCTTATAAATGATCTGAGGTCTGATGCACATAAAATGTTCGCGTAATGGGAGTTGCGCAAAAAACACTAGGATTTCAGGATAAATCTAGAGTTGCGTGAAAAAAATGCTGTAATTGTGGGAAAAATCTGAGGTTCTGTGAAAAACTACGATGTTTGCAGAAAAGCCCAAGTTGCATGAAAAAGGTGATGCATGTAAACCTGCGTGTAAAGAATGTTGTTTTGTGAAATATTTTCTGCGTGAAAAATTATTTATTTCGTTCAAAAGTAAGATATTTCACGCAAAGGGTTGGTGTGCGCAAAATCTTCAGTATAATCTATTTGCGTTTTTCGGTTATATGGTTCAGTGGTTCAGTTCATGCAAGTGCATCATTTTTGGACATTGATGCAAGAAGAGTCTCGTGCTAAGAAGAGGAAAAGACTTCAATGCAACTCTATTGAACAGACCCTCACATCTATAAACTGACTTGGACTTCACCAAAGGCAGTGAGCCAGGGGATGTCAACAGGAGTGACCCGAGGGACGCAGTGGGATATCCCTAAACATTTTTAAAGGCAATGAGCCTAGAACTGAGTGATTGTTCCTAAACCGTTTTAATCCACAACTTGTAAAAAATAGTGGAATTAGGTACGACCAATAACCTGTCGGTGTATGCTTCTTAGACGTAGCCCTTTGTGGTGAACCATGTAAAAGTGCAGTGTCAACTTCCTACTTTCATTTGTTTGACAGGATTAACAAGTTTTTACCAACGTGGGAACAAGATCCAAAAAATTAAAAAGAAATATTTAACACCCTGATTCAACCCTCCCCTCTCAGGGTGTTCCGGGGTCCTTAATATAAAATGCATACGTGGTATTATTATCAACATAGAGATATTTAAATGAATGATTCTTCTTGGTTAGAACAAAATGAAGAAATACATAGGTAAAGTGTTAAATGGATATAATATGGAAATATATAATTTCTATTCAATAATAGTATTTCATGAAAAGAGTTACATAAAGAAACATGTCCTTTAATTATTGAAGTGAATTAAATCATGAAGCAGACTCCATATGCTTCTATTTTTTGGTAAATCGTGTATTCTATTTTATACTGATCTTGATATTTATTATGAATTAATTATAACTTGTTGATATAAATTAAATCATTGGTAAGATGATATTGTGAGAAAGGGATATAAAAATGATAGTTTCAAAAATCAAAAATTTACTTTAGATAACAATTGGTATATTTTTAAGAATGATTTTCTATAAAATATTTATAAAACGAACATGTTATTATCGTATAATACATATTGAATATTCTTCAGCATCTCAGGTAGTTACATAATCAATTTTAAAAAACAAGTTCATTATTGAATTACGACATATCATAGGCATTATGAAACCAATTGAACTATATTGTGATAATAGTTTATTAGTTTCTTGGGACAATGAAAATAACTCTAAAAATAGATCCAAATATATTATATACTAATTTTCATTCATTTGATAGTTAATTAGAATTGGAAATATAAGTTGTTTTGAGTTACTAATGAGTATAATATTTATATCCCCAAATAAAAACCCATTAAATAATAAACTCTTGAATGAAAAATATCTCTCTTGCTATTAGATAAAAATGTGATAAGATATACTAAATGTTGGATATTTTTAGTAATTATATCTGAATACAGTCAATTTTTGTTATCCTATGAATATTTCTTTTCATGTAATGTATGTTAAGGAAAACTCATTTACATTCATTTTTTATGTGTATCACATGGGATAAGATATAAAAACAACCAAATGAAAATATTCATTACTAGGAAATCATTGATTGAGGATCATCATATTGTGTTGTGATTATATTATAATATCATTTTGATCAAGGTGACTTATAAATAGATATCACTCAAAAAAAATATCATTTGATGGTCCTACTATTTTAGTATATTGTTTTCATAACACCCTCTATATAATTTACCCAATGATATTGAAAACCCCACCTAATATAATCATCAATGTTGATTAATGTTGGTTTTTGGTAACTATTGGAATATTAATATTTTTTACGGTGATAATGATAAGGATTATTAAAACCTCAATATTTTTGGCATAAAATAATATTATCGAATAACCAATAATATTATTTTATAAAAAAAATTAAATAAAAAAATTTATAGGTGAACAATTTTCTTGAATAAATCATAATTTTTTAGTTTATTCCTATAAACACAACAATCCCCCCCCCCTTCGTGTATAAAATTTTTTCACACCCCTCTCATTATAGTAATTCATCACACATTTTAATAAGTACTAGGCCTCCAACATGCGCCTGTAATAGATCCCTGAAGACAATTCACTCCCATTTTTTATTTGTAATTCTTTTTACCTAATATATATTTAAATAATATATGTTTATATTTTAATATAGATATATATATATATATATATATTATTTTATTTACAAATATATTTTCACTACATATGTATGCATTTATTATAAATAAATTTAAATACATTTAAATTGTCATTTTTTACATCAATTCCAATTTATGTAAAATCTATTTTCATAAAAAATTTATTATAAATACATTTATATTATATATATATATTATGTCTCTAATACGTTTAAAAAATACATACAATGTATTTAATGATATGTTCATATAAATATATTTATATATTCTGTTACATTTATATAATATACTTACATAATATATAATGTGTTAAATATGAATATAAATTATTTTTATTATTACTATACATTTTCATTAAGAAATAATAAAAAATAACTTATTAATATGTTATCGTTATTATTAAGCCTTATTTTCTAATTTTAATATATATAAAACTATTAGAGGAATTATACATACTTATAAATTCATTTATTATTTGTACAAAAATCACACAAATACACACTTAAAAATTTTAAATAATATTTTTTAAAAAAAATTTATATTTTAAAAATTAATTTTTTTAATATATATATATATATATGTGTGTGATTATTTGTGTGTGTTTCTATATATACCATTAATTTTAAAATATATTTTTTGTAAATTAATGTACACATATATATATATGTATCTGGGTGTGTGAATTTAATTATGTTTAAATAGAATTACTAATAAACTAATTTGTCTCTATGTATAACTAAAAAAATAGACCTATTTATAATAATATGTATTTCCATATATATAATTTTTATTAAATCTATTTTTTTATAAAAAATGTATTGTGATATATATATTTTCGTATTGACATATATAACAGTATGAAAACAAAAATACTTATAAATGTAAATTTTAAATATGTTTGTGTGTGTGTTTTGGATATATATAAACATACACATGTGATAATGTTACACCCCAAGCTAAACCATCAATCTCGAGCCGAAGAGTCACTCGACCGGATGTGTGCCTCCCTGTATACTAGAGTTTATTGACTTTTTGTGATGTTGAAGACATCATAAGAAGTGAGATTATACCCTATGTATCATGTAGTAGAAAAAATAATAATAATAAATAAAAAATATCAACACATAGAAAACATGGTGGAAGATTATAATTTCATAAGACACACAATTAATAAAATTTATTAATAAATGGGCTCCCAATGTAGAAATTCAAAACATTGTATAAGAGTGCATGAAAATTAAATAATAACTATGGTACCCACCAGAGTAAATCATAATAGTCCTACCAAGTTCATGCTCCTCAACTCAGCATCCAGCTTTGGGACCCTTTCGCTATCTATATTTTGACACAAAAATGTTTTTTATTTATTTATCTTGTTATGAATATGTTTTTTTGAATGAAATTTCAAACATTAAATACTGATTTTATGTGAATTATGATATAATAATAAATTATTAAATATATTTTAGAATAGTAGTTCGGAATATTTATAACCAAAATATTAATAATATTTTTAATGCCATTAAATATTAAAATTTGTTAAATAATTCATTCTAAATAATAAATCAATGGTAAGTAATGTCATTTTGGTAGTTAAAAATCTTTATTTTGAAAAATTGTGTTATATTATATTTTTTATGTGAATATAATAATTAAACTGTATATTTTTTTGAAATATTATTTAAGGTTATGAATATTTTTTTAACTAATTATGTCAATATAATATTTTGGATATATCTTAAGTCTTTTCGAGAAAAAAAAATTATTTTAATGTAGATAGTGAAAAATATCACTTTTAATGAAAATAATGATATGTTATCAAGTCAAAGAACCTAAATGTTTTGAATTTTATCTTAATATATCATTAAAAATAATTAATTACAAATAATATAAATAATTATATAATAATAAAAATTATATTTGATTTTGGTATAAGTTCATTTATGGGAATAAAAATATATTTTATCTTAAAACTATTCTTATGCGCACAATGGGGTATTTACATTAATAAATTAAATTTTTTTCTGTTAATTAATGAATTAAAATATATTTATATTTAATAAATTTTACCTTATAATTTAAAATTAATTTTACTACTTTTAAAACTAAAATAATGGAATTAAATTATGATTTATAGTTAAAAATATATTCTCCAAAAATAGGTTTTCATTGTGGATTGCGTGATTATTTAAAAATAAATTATTCCACTTACAGAAATTTACATTATTAAATGAGATTCTATATTTATAATAATCAAAAGTAATATATTTCAATAATTTGAAAATATTTTATTCATATAAGAAAATTAAAACTGTAAAATATTGTTACCATGGTTATTATTAAAATTGGTATATCTGTAACACCTGGACCCTAGATGCTCAGATCAAGTAAATTACTACATTATATTAGAATTTCTAAAAACAAATAAAACCCTAAGTAACATTCTATTTAGAAGTCATGGAAATCTAGATTATATACATGGTACCCATAATAAATTGGGAAATATGAAATAAAACCATAATAGATAATAAAATGAAATAAAATGTGTCATTGAATGCTTATTCAGAGATTTCTTCTTCATGACATGGTAAAAGAAAAATAATAAGTGTGATCTCAAATACTCAATAATGTTATGTAAATAAGAATCAATAATTAATCGGCTAGAATACATAACATGAAAAGGTAAATAACTAATAACTCATTCCCTTTATATAACTACATAATGAAAAAAAATATGGAAAGGTATGATGCTAAAACACATTAAATTTAATCAATAAAATGAAAATATAATATGTCCCTAGATATGTCAACACTAAATTTCATGGATGAATTATAACTAAATCTAAAATTAAGGCAATTATTTATTAGCAGGAACCATGTTGAAGGCATATGAGCACCTATTACTATCTTGATCTATCCTCCAGACACTTTAAAACTATGGATCCATTATTTATTTAATTTAGCCAAATAATTCATCTCATGATAACATAATGATTCATCAAATAGATATATAATGTTAAGGATCCACCCGTCATTACATGTCCAATGACTTCCACATATTTTATAATCAAAATAAATAATATTTGTTACCAAATAAGAATATTGGATTTGAAATATGAATTTATCAATATAATGTCAAAGTAATCACTGTATAAAAAATTTATATGGTGTGGAAATACTAATGTAGACCTTAAATTAAATCTCCAATGTAAAATAATTACAATAAATTGATATATTCAAGGTTAATTAACAATAAAGAAATAAAGTAAGAGTAATAACATTTGAGGAACATAATCTTTTAACATTTTAAAGTGTCCCATACCACATTAAATATTTTAAATCATTATCACAAGAAAGATTTTACATTAAACAAATTTTCTAATTTCATGGGAATAAGTGTTTTCATTAGATAATATATCAAAATGTTAATTATGTATGTCACTCAAAAGAAGTAAGTAGTGAATATGACATTAATATCATATATTTAAGAAGTGATATGAAAAATACATTACCTTAACATTACTCTAGTTGTGTGGTCTTTAAACTCTTGTATTTCGGATTAAAATATGATACTAACTAATATTAAAATAAAAATAATTATTATAATAACATATACTAAAATCTTACAATATTTCATTACCCATTTTTTAACACTCTTTCATTATTTTTTTATTTTGGGTGTTAATTGCCTAGTTTTCTCAATTACATTTTGACTTGTTATATATTTTTCTTATTAAATATTTATTGATTATTCATATCCATAATTTAAACCATTAAAAAATTGTCTTATATATTCAGTACCTATGTATTTATAATATTCAATAACATTTGGAGATTTGAAATAAAGTGCACCGTTCATGGAGATGTTAGGCCAAACGTATGCGTGAATGCTAAATTAATTTCATTATAGTAATAAATGAATTTAAAAAAAATGATACATATGTATATTATAATTTACATTATCACATCTATGATATATATGATTCATTGTTTCAGTTTACCCATCCATTATACATTCTATGTATGGCATGAACAAGTCATGTCGCTATGAGGGGGTGGAATCCACACTTCCTCAAATGAAATTATTATATTTACGCAACATTGATAGCATAGGTGAATGTTATAAATAAAAATTAAAAATAATAATAAATTCATTATAAATTGCATTTATATTATATGTAGATAGATTTTCCATCATAATGGCCTCATGAGAGGTGGTAGGAGAAAATTGAACAATCATTATTTCATTAGACAGTAGTTCACCATACATAGAAAAATTATATTTGTTAGCCATTAGATGTATTTTTGTGTAAGTGTAGGTCGAATATATAGAATAAAAAAATCTTAGTATATTTTGGTTACAATTTTTTATTTAATAAAAGAATAAAATGTGTATTTGGAGTCGATAATGGAAATGAAACTATAAATTATGAGAGAATGTGTTAACTCTTAATGAAGTAACTTCATTTGATTAGAACCAAAATACTTACATGAAAATATTTATGACCAAAGGGAAGATTCTAGGTCATGGGTATGTTTTTTGGGAGAAAATTTTCATAGGTCTTGGCCAAACATAAGAGGCTTGAGAGGTGTGAGGAATGTATATAGGTGGTGGCATTTTATAGGTAAGGAAAAGGACACTCATGGTATTCTTGAAAAGAAGTTATGAGAACACCTGATATTACCTAACAGAAGTTATAACAAATGACCCAACTTCATTAATGGAAGGTTAGTAGAATAAATATTTCTAGAAAATGGGTGTTACACAAATATCTACGTTATTTGGGCCCCTAAACATAGATTTTTAGTCCATTTTAAGACTAATTACACCTTAAATACTGTAATTAATTTTAATCACTTTCACTAAAAATTTTGATAAAAAAGTATTTTTATCTAATTAGAAAAAATTATTTTTATAGATAAAATAGGGTGTTTTGTTTTTTTAAAAATTCAAATTACAGAAATAGAAAAAATTAGGATTATTGATAATCCCACAGACCAACGGATTAAATATTTTTAGTAGAAAAATGTTAAAAAGATTGTCATATTTTTATATTCGATTTTAATTTTAATTTGATTATAATGAAATAAACTGTTTTAATAATGTATAATTTATCCAATGTGACATTAAATAAAATTATAATATAATTTATCATTAATAATTAATTAACTGAAAAGGTAGTATTTAACTAAAACACATTATTTTTCACTATTCCTGAAAAAAAATAAAGTTTCTTAGAAAAATACAAAAAAACACCATATCGTAATTTTTACATTATGAATAAAAAAATGATTTTTAATTTATCCAATTAAATTCATAAAAGTGTCCAAAATAATATTTTAAATAGGTTCTCCTTTAAAATGCTTCAAAACAACTTATAAAAGAATATAATATTTTATTTGTAATATTGGGCCTGTTATTATCATATTTCTATTTTACATGTGTAAATTAATTTTTTTGGATATATAAAAATAAACACTCTAAAAGTGATATAATTTAATTGACTGTGAAAAATGTGACTAAATAAGGATTCGTTTAAATTGAGAGTTGTTTGTATTGAATGTATATCTAAAGGTAAATATGGTAAAGTCTTAGGATGCTACATTCCTCCCTCATACAAAAAAAAATCATCCTAGAAATTTTAGTGTCATTTAAAAATAAAAAAAAATTTCGTAATTTTACTTCTTAGAATCCTCTGGTTCCCATGTATCTTCTTCCATTTTTTATTTCTCTAAATTACCTTTACCAAACGAGTCTTCTAATTCCTCAATACTTGTGCTCTGGTATCAAGAATATGGATAGATTCTTTAAAATAGTAAAGGTCTAGTTTCAAATCTAATTCATCATATGTAATCACATGTGTTGGTCTAACACTTTATTTCCATATCATTGATAAATGAAACACATCATGTAGCATTGAGATATTTGGAGGCATTTTTAATTGATGACCAAGTCCTTCAGGAATTTCAAATGTTCTGATGTATATGGGACATAGTTTCCCATTTTACCAGACTTTATAACACCCTTCCATGGAGATACCTTTAGGAAAACATGATCTCCCACCTGGAATTCAAATACAGGTATCCATTTATCAGCATAACACTTTTTTCCTACTTGGGACCATTTTGATATGAGAATGAATAGCCATTACCTTTATCATTATCTCATCTACAAGTTTTGGTCCTATGAGTTTTATTTGGCCAAAATTATCCCAAAAAGTTGTCCATGACACATGTTTCAATATAATTCTTATAATGGTGACATTTGGATAATTGAATGGAAACAATTATTATAGGAATAACCCACCAATGTATGGTATTGATCCAACATACCTTTTAAATAGAGTGAACATGATCTCAATATATATTTTATTGTTTGAATTTTTCATTCAAACTGCCCTTCATTTTGTGGATGGTAGGTTTTTCTCCAATGAAGCTCAGTATCAAGGGCCTTCTGTAGACTCTTCCTGAATATTGATGTAAATTGGGGGTCTCGATCAGAGACAAATGACATAGGTTCACCATAAAGTCAAACAACATCATTAATGTAGATCCTTATGAGGCACTCAAGAGGAATATCTTCTCTTATTGAAATGAAATTTGTATATTTGTTTAGGAGATCAAAAATAACCCATATTGCATCATTCCTTCCAGGAGTCTTTGGTAGCCCTATGAGAAAGGCCATAGTAATTTCATCCTATTTCCACATAGGGATAGGAAGGGTTATGTAATTCCATTATTATTCAAGCTTACAGTTTTCACATGATGAAAAAAGAAAACATTGGGACACAAAATCCACAATTTCCCATTTCATTTTATGCCCCAAAAAGTGATCCTTCAAGTCCCTATGCATATTTGTGCTGCTATGGTGTATAGATAAATTTGATTATGAACATCATCCAACAATTATATTTTTATCTCAGGTCTATATGGAACACAAATTCATGTTTCAAATTTTAAAACACCATCTTGAAAAATGAATATGTCTAGTTTCCCTTCGTTTACACCATTTATTTTCTTCTAAATGTGCTCATTATCAGATTGGAAAATATTTATCCATTCTAAAATGAAGGTTTTTCAATCATTTGATAAATAATTGATGTCTCCCCATCCTTATAAATTATGATATTCATCATCACTAGATCCATGAACATTAGATTCTACTCAGTGCTCATTTTGGTTAGAAATCCATGAACATTCCTGCTCAATGCATCTTCCACCTTATTCGTTATCCCCAGGTCATAGTGGATTGAGGCATCATAATCTTTAAATATTTTATTCCATTTCTATTGGTTCATGTAGAGATCTTTCTATGAGAATTTGTATTTCAGGGTCTTATGATTTGTGTATATCTCACATCATTATCTATATAGATAATGTCTCAAAATTTAGAATGTAAAAATTATAGCTGCTAACACCGGATCATGGGTTAGGTTCTTCTACACATGGGTTGTCAATTTCCTCTATTAACATGCAATGAAGTTATCATTTTGAATTAATACACAACTATGTTCTTTATTCAATGAATCAATATAAATTAAAACACCATCTCTACTAGATGGTAGGGTCAAAATCAGTGAATTGACTAGTATTCCCTTCAGATAGTCAAAGCATTCATCACATTCATTTGTCCACACAAACATAACACTTTTACATATAATTTTGGTTAAATGGTAATATAATCAGAAAAAATTCTAAATGAATCATAGATAATAACCTTCCAAATCAATAGAACTACCTCAACTGTGTTTATTACCATATTCCATTCACTATCATCCGTTTTAATTGTGGGATCAAATGATTTCTGAATTTTTGTGACAATATGTCACAGAAAAGATTCTTATTGATTACAGAAATCACATTTACTGAATTTACAATATAAATATTCCCTTCTAATAGTCTTAAGGATGATCCAAAAATGATCCTCATGATCCTCATAGGTTTTATAATATAAAATAATATCATCAATTAATACTTTAAAAATCATCAAGATATTACTTGAATACTTTTTTCATTAGGTGTATAAAAATAGAGGGTGCATTAGTCAGCCTAAATGGCAATACCGTAAACACATAACATCCATACCTCATCCATAATGTTCTATTCAGAATGTATTCCTTCTTCACTCACAAATGGTGATACCCAGAATGAAGATCAATCATTGATAATTATTGGGCTCCGTGAAGTTGATCAAACAAGTAATCAATGTGAGGTATGGGATACTTTTTCACAATTATAATGGAATATATTTCCCAATAATGAACACAAACCATCATTGATGTGTCTTTATTTTTAACAAGGAGATTTTTTCACCCCATTGTGAAACACTATGATGAATAAATCCCTTACTAACCAAATCCTCTTGTTTTTCCATGAATTATATTAATTATATTGTGACCATTATATTAGGGGTCTTTTATATTTGACTTGAATCAAGAACTAAATCAATGAACAATTTGACTTTATTCTCCGAGGGTGTATAATTGAATACTTAAAAAATATATCAATGTATTCATACACAATTAGTACATATTCAAATTGACTATTACATCCTTCTCCACTAGGTGTTGTTTTCACTTCTGCCCAAAGGATTTCATTCAGAAGAGCTACTAGGTGTGGATCTAAATATGAATCGGTCTACGAAGCTACAAATCTAAAGATAAGGGTTCCTACATCATCCACACAAATAGTAATTTTATTCCTCTTGAAATAAATTTGTGCATCATATATTATGATATAGTATATACCAAAGACAATATCAATGTTAACGATGGGTATGGTAACTTTTTACGCACCTAAAATAAATATTTGATTCACATTGGGGACTTCACAACACATATTTGTTTCAATTATACTTCCCTTAAGAGTTTTAATCAACAATTATTTAATTATATTGAAAGGTAAATGTATAATTTTCATTGAAAAATTGGTAGATATAAAATATTATGATGATATAAAATCAAATAATGCATTGGATAAGTTTGAATATATGATTAATTTACATGCCACCATGAGATTTGGTACTTCTACCTCTATTGTAGTGATTGCATAAACTTGGTCATTTCCCTTTGACTCTTCAATGGTAGATTCCCCTATCACTTAGGACATTTTCCTTCATATTTCCCCACCTCCCTACAGTTGAAACATTAGACATCATGTGATTCCTTCTCCCCTTTACACTTTTTTTCCAAGTGACCCTTATCTCATCACTTATAAAAGTCTCTGAGTCCCATGAAACATTTCCCAAGGTGATTTTTCCCAATGTTTTCTCAAGATGGAAAATATTGATTTTTCTTATTCTTCTTATATAAATTACTCTTTTCATGATGCTCAAAATACATCTTATTCCCTTTGTTTCCCATTAATATATTGATTCTTGAAAATTCCTCCTCTTTCGTGATGGATCATAAAAGTACCTCTTGATATGATTAAAATTTATAGTAAACTAGTACCCTTAGATGATGTGGATTTTGACCACTATTAAAGTGGGAAATCATTCACTTTATGTTGAGTATATAATATTTTTCAAAACTAGCTATCCTTTTAGTGGTAGATTAATAATCTGTAACATTTTTTTCAACCTTCTGCTTTAAGCTAAGTAATTTCCTCTTCATCTCAATTTTTTTTATCACAAGGGAAGTATTTATAGAACAATATCTCCTTAAAATTCCTCTATTCCTTCAGTTCAATTTCATATTAATCACTATTATTACATATTAGAGACCACCATAGATCTAAAAACATTGGTGACCATAGACGACGTGTATAACCTATTTCTGTTTTGTTGTATTCCAAGGCCAAAAATATCTTTTCCATAGACATAACACACTAGTCATCCATAATTGCATTAATAGTCCCACTAAAAGATGAGGGTTTCTTCCACATAAAGATATCTAGTATATGATATTCTCTCTGTGGAATAGTTTGCTCCATAAAGACCAAATATTTTTCATAACGTGAATATGTTTCTGTAATATCACCATAATTCTCCCTATTCCAATACCAGCAATATTGGATTCCCCAAGAGGGAAATATTTGCATTTTCTATTTTTTTTGCCCCAATTTTTTCTCCTAAGAACCATGTATAAACAACAGAATACATTGGATTATCTCATAATATATAATTAAAAATAAGGTGATGTAGCGACCCATGTTTTAGCCCTTTAGGACTTTGGAATATTTCTACGAATAATTCCAGAGCTATGCATGAAGACGGCGTTCGATTCTGAGGCCCGGTGTGCCCAGAATTAATTTTATAAAAATATAAAGTATTTTTATACTATGCACATGACGTGGGTGTGATATCTCCTAAATGGTAGTACAGAACAGAAATATGAGGGCACAGTTTTGTCTGGAACATGCTGTTTACCCTAGGTGAGGTGTAATTTTCGCGGGCCTGGGCCTGCTATGGAAAACACCACCAAGGGAGTTTTCATAAATAAGAGGAAAAGTTGGTTTATGGGCGTCAGCTTGAATAACTTCTAAACAGAGTCTCAGATTTCAAATCTGATTCCGTCATTGCATTCAGAACGGCGCATTTACCCTAGGGGTGACCTTAACATTGTCTGCATCGGACGCGAAGTCGTGGGCGTTGCGTTAACTGGAGAATTTTAAATAAAAAAAAATAAAATCAATTCCACACCCCCTCCCCAAATTCCTTCAATGTGCCAGTGGTGGTGACCTCCCCCACCTCCTCTGTTTCTTCGTCGAATCGAGCCAGAATCGTCCGTTTTCTGCACCGACCATCAGCGGATCGGGCTTCAGGGCGTCGTCGGTGTCGATCTACACCCGAAGCTTCGGTGTTTCACCCGTGAGGTAGGTAGTTTGAAATTTAATCCCTAGATCCAATTTTTGTAGAGATTTTATTCATTTCGATGACATCGCAGGAAAGATCGTGACCTAAGGTTCGTGTCGGTACGTTCGGATCGTAAAACGGACCCCCGAGGTGCCCCAGGCGGTCCGCAGACGCTCTACCGGCGCGACTCCGGGGCCGGCTGACCCGCAGCGGCACACGGAAGTCCGCGGCGGCTTCTCGGCCAGGGCGGGCCAACGGCAGCGGGCCGGTCCAAGCCGGCCGGTACAGGCTGGTCCGACAACTTTTTCTTAAACGGGGGTTTTTAAACCCCCGTTTCTTGCAATCCGGGAGTCAGATTCGTGTGTCGTCTTCGGTGATACGACCCTGGTGACGAGGCGAACCCTCCGGGGTCGGTTCGAGGGATAAAGATTCGGGATCGTGGCCTGGGAGTTAGAAACGGCATATAAAATAGTAATGTTTTATTATTTTACGACATCGGGCTGTTGTAACATCTACCCGGAGCGTCCGAATGATGTGCCGTCAGTGGCATTGAGACCCTGATGGTATGAAAGAATTTTTAAGATGGTTTCTGGATGTTGGGTCTAAGATTAGGGTTTGGGCCCCATAAGGCCGGGTTTTGGCATTTGCGGAGAAACACAACTTTCGCACCAGGAGTTCGATTTTGGCGGCTGAATAGTCGATCTGGTGCGTTTTTCTGATAGGATTGCAAAGGTGTGATCCGTTCGATGAGCTTTGGGATCGAGTTGTGGGCCCCGCTCAAGCTTGCTTCAGTGAATAGTACCTTTTTCACCAGGTGTCTGTTTTAGACAAACTATTAGTCGAATCCATGTGTTTTCCTAAGGGGATCGTCGTGGTATGATCTTCTTGAGGTGTTTTGGGATCGTTGTGTGTGCCCGCATGGGCTAGTTACGATGAATAATGCATTTTTCACGGGTTATCCGTTTTGGGCGAGTAAACAACCTATCCTGTCTGTTTCTTCGTGTGGATCATGGTGGTGGCCTCGGTATCGTCCTAGGAGGTACACAATGTGGCGTTCTGGAGGGTTGCTCAGGGTTAGTGACATTTGGACCATCAGTGGTTGATGATACTCCCTTGGTCCGTTCCTACGAGTGTTCGTTCGGCATCACAACCTTCGTATATGTTTTTGATCCTCTCGATGGGAAGTTTAATTTGTTATAGTTGTGGCATCATTCTAGTGGGCCTGGAGCAGGATCCTCTAGAATCTTTTCCCTAGATTAGGTTCTTGGTATCCTTGTGACTATTTATCCTCGAGCGGTGATCCCCTATCTAGCAGGTTAACCCCGTAGGGTTTTTGGCCTCATCGAGAATATGTTCCCCTACGTGGTGGGCCATTCTCAGTAGGGTTGTGGCATCATCAAGAATACGATCCCCTATTCAGCATGAGGATTATAGTAGGGTTGCAGTATCATTGGTTATGTGATCCCCTACTCAGCGCATGGTTTATTTAGGGTTGCAACATCGTCAGTTCGATGCCCTCAATCGCGAGTTATACCAGATAGGGTTCTGGTATCTTCGTGACCACCATTATATGGGCGTTGATCCTTTATCTGAGTGACGTACTTCTATCGAGTGCCAGATCGGGTTGTGGTATCCCCCAGCAGATCCTGGGAGTGATCCCCTATCTGTGAGATCTGTAAATGCCAGATCGAGTCGTGGTATCCCCCAGTGGACCCTGGGAGTGATCCCCTATCTTTGAGCTTCGTATACGAGAGTGGGTTCTGGTATCCCCTAGCGGACCCTATAAGTGATCCCCTATCTGAGGAGTTTGGTGGTTATGTTGTTTTAGGGGCGTTTTCCTCAGTGATGGTATCTAATGAGCATGGCCTCTCAGGTGAGCGTCTGAGATGTTTTCTTGGGACCCTATGGAGTGTATCTCTCAGACGGTTGTCATCGGGGATGATAGTGATCATGGGGTGTGTTTTCCTGGTTGTGGATAGTTTCTGGTCATGAGGTCAATACATCATGTGGCTTGGTGCACAAGATGAGTATATCTGGATTGCTCAAGGTGTATGTATGGGAATACACTTGAGCTGAGCTGACTAGTTGTGTTTAGCCGAGGATTGTCACGAGATAGAGTTCCTCTCTCGTCTGGTTTCCCTCTGGTTGGGATGAGTGGACTGTTGCCTTTCAATTTTTCTCTTTTTTTTTGGGGTTTTTGGGTTGCTTACTGAGTATGTTTATACTCACAGCTGCATAGGCTTTGCCTGCACATGTTTGTGTCTTGTGCAGACCACCGGCCTTTCGATGGAGTCCTAGGAGGACCCGGAGCAGGCAGAGCTAAGTGAGCGAGACTTACCGGGGTGTTTACCAGAGCGGTGTCGACGGAGATTTTTGGCGGGTGTTTGTGGCGTTGTTACCCTTCTTCTGAGCAGGTAGGATGCGCTTTGTAGTTTCTTTTGGGGGGACCTATTTTTCCCTTTTTTACTTCTATTGTACTCCGGTTGTGGGATAGTTGTATGCATTCATTTTACATTTTAGTTTTAATTATCTCTTCACTATTGCATGGAGATGTTTGTGGGTGCGTGCATACAGGTACCTTAGGATAATGCCTCCCATGTGTGTGTGATAGCCTACTCGGCGCTAGTCGCCAGCCCCTGGCCTATTGGAGGCAGGCTTGGGGAGTCGCGGCTCGAGCCCTGTAGGGTTGGGTCATGACAGGTGTTGCCCATAAAACAAATGTATATATTATTAATCGTAGAATCATAAAATTTGGTTTCATTAGAAAAATATTTACTTTTAAATCCTTCATAATCGTAGGTAAATTAAATGTGAACTATCCAAAGCAGATCCCCTGAGAAGTTCAAACTTTGTGCACAATAAGGCATGTTATATCCTACCAGGTTACCCTGAGTCATTCCCAGAACACCTGGTCGGAGTTGTTACTCTTATGTACATTTGTTCCAGAACCACAACCACTAGCATTATGAAGATAGTGATGTATTAATTGGAATACTCACATAATATTGAATTTAACAAAATTCTTGGATGATCTTATACTCTTATACTCAATTTATATTATAGGATTGTTCTCCCAAATCAATTCTTTCTAAATCTAGTTTCTATGGTTGTTGCTGAACTTCTATTTATACCAACTATAACTCCCTGACCCCAGATTTCCTGAGCTAGTGCATTATTATATTATATTGGCATTACTACATGTAAATATATCATAGGGGGACATTCAGTTTAGATGTATTGGAAATACAAATTACCTACATGATACAAATAATATAGTGGGAAATATGAAATACAATAATTGTACATACTAAAATTAAATAAAATTCATCCTAAAATGCTTATTCAAATATTTATTCATTATAACATGGGGAATAAAATATAATAACATAGGGCTCAAATGTTCAGTAAGGGTTTTTAAAGAGGAGTAAATAATGAATCATTGTAAATAATAAACATGGAAAGGTATATAACTGATAACTCATGACATTCATATAACTAGATATGAAAAAAAAAATACAAAAAGGTTATAAGCTGAATCACATTCCATTATATCAATGAACTAAAAATGAAATTTATCCATAGATATGTCGATTCAAAATATCATGGATTAATAATAACTAAATATAATATGAAGTAAATTCTTCATTAATGGACTTCATGTCTAAGGAACATGATTACATATTACTGTTATGATCTATCCTCGAAAAAGATTTAGACTAATGATCCATCATCAATTTAATTTGGCCAAATAAACCATCTCTTGAGAAATTATCGATGCATCTATGAGATATATAAAGTCTCAAATCCACCCATCATTTCATTTCTAAATCATTCAATATATTTTATAAACAAAATAAATAATATTTTTTATCAACTAACCATATTGGATGAAAAATATGGATTTATCAAATAGCTTTCAAATTAAGCACCATAAGAAAAAGGTATATGGTTTAGGGAATTATAATGTGCATATTCAAGTAATTATATAGTGAAAAATGATAATAGTAATGTAATTTATTCAATAGAAATTAATAATCACAAAAAGAAGTAAGACTAAGAACATTTGTGTAGAATAATTTTTAAACATTTCAAAGTGTCTCATACCACTTTGAAAAATTAAAATAATAATCACCAGAAAGGTATGAAAATAAATAAACTTTATAATAACATAGAATAAGTGTTTTCATGATATAATATATCAAAATGGGCAGTAGTTATGGCACACAAAATAAATATGTAGTGAATATGACATTAATCTCACAGATTTTAAAAGTGAGATGAGAATAACTTACCTTAACCTTACTCATATTGTGTAGTAGTTAACATCCAGTATAGTGGTTTAAAATATGTTAATAACTAATAATATAACAAAAAATCCTTATAATACCATATATTAACTTCTTACAATATTTTATTACCAATCATTTAATAATTTTTCATTATTTTGACTATTTCGGGTGATAATTGCCTAGTTTTCTCAAGTACATTTTGAATTGTTATTTATTGTTCTTATTATATATTTCATGGTTTCATCATCTCAAGAATGTAACAAATGAATAAATTAACTTATATATATACTACATATGTATTTATAATACTCCATAACATTTGTATGTTGGAAATAAATTAAACCATTCATGGAAATGGAAGGTCGTGCGTACGCATGAACACAAGTTTATTTTTTTTCATATTAAATTAATTTAAAACTAAATCATACATAATTATAGTATAATTTCAAGTATCATATATATTTTTTAAAAATGTCACATAGGTTAATTATATCCTTCCTTTATACGTTCCATTTATTTCATGAACGAGTCATATCCCTTTGAGGAGTGGTAGTCCACACTTCCTCAAATGAAATTATCAAATTTTAAAAACATGGAATGCATAGAGGAATACTATAAATAAAAATTAAACAAGAATAAATACATTATAAATGAAATATTATATATATATAGATATATATTTTCTATCATAATTTCATCCATTAAATTTTTTATGGGTAAATTGAACATTCATCACTACGTGAGATAGTAGTTTGTCGAAAATAGAAAGAGAATGTTCGTTTTCTATTAAATGGATGTGTGTGTAAGTGTAGGTTTAGCACAAAGAATAAAAAATACCATTACATTGGGGATACTAGTTTTGTTATGTAATAAAAGAATATTAAGATTATTTTGAGTTGATAATGGAAATGAAACTATAAATCATGAGAAATGGTGTTACCTCCTAATTGGGTAACTTCTTTCAGTTTCAACAAAAAGAATTCTTTTGAATGATTTCTGAAAAAAGGGTGGATTCTCAGTCATGGGGAGGGATTTTGGGTGAAACTTTGTTCTGGTCTTGGGGGATCTTTAAAGGAATTAGTGTTGTGAGGAATGGGTAGAGGTGGTGGCCTTTATAGGGATGGAAAAGGACCCTCATGGTATTCTTAAAAAGAAGATAGGTGTACAAATGTTCTTACCTAAAAAAGCCATAATAAAAAATTATTTCTCATTAATTGAAGTTTAATGGATGATATATGGAAATAAAAAGGATTTTGTACAAGTAGATAGGTCTTTTGGATCCTTAAACATAAGGATTTAGTCTATTGTAAGACTAATTACAACTTAATTACTGTAATTAATTTTAGTCACTTTCACAAATAATTTTGGCCAGAAATTAAGTAGATATTGTTAGAACAAAATATTTTTTTATTACCATAGATTATTCTGGATTTTAAAAATCCAAATCACATATGTAGAAAAATAGTGATTAATGATAATCTCACAAACAGACAGATTTACTGGTTTTAGTGGAAAAATGTTCAAAATATTTTTATGTTTCTATATTAAATTTAAAAGATAAATTTATTATAATGAACAAAATTTTATCAATATATGTATAATTGAACCAATGCGACTTTAAAAAAATTATTATATAATTTAACATTTATAATTAATAAAATGAAAACTTAGATTTTAATTAAAATGTTGTAATTATCACTATTAATCAAAAAATGTAGTTTCTAAAAAAACCCAAAAATTAACCATAAAATAATTTTTACCTTATGAATTCAAAAATGAATACTATTTTATCTAATTCAATTCACAAAATATTCAAAATTAATATTTAAAATAGCTTCTCCATTAAAATCCAAAAAACCTGTATATATATGAATATAGTTATTAATGTGTAATATTGGGATTGTTCTAATCCAATAAAAATTAGAAGAGTGTAAAATTTTTATATATATATATATAATTAAAATATCAAAAAAATTAATAATTTAATTGTCTATGAAAAATGGGAATAAATAATGTTTCCTTTATATTGGGTGTTTTGTGTATTGAAATGATATCTAAAGGAAAATATGGTAATGTCTTGGGGTGATGAAATATCTAGGCGTTGAATGAGATATGGGTAGTATTGCCTCCAAAAAATCTAAAATAATTACCTGTTTAAGATATTTCAATTATATAATAACCTATAATTTAATACATATCAATTTTGATCCATATTAACATGAATTAATCTTTGCATCATTAAACATTTATAAACTTCCATTTATGCCCCTTGCATCACATATAAAAGGGAATCTCTTCTACGAAATTATTTAAAAAAAATTACCCTTATATCACAGAATATACCTACTAAAAACCCATCATAGATTCATTCACTTTCTCCTATATCTTTTTTATTCTCTTATTCTTGACCCAATAAGGCTTAATGAGTACAATAAAGAATGTATCTGAAAAAAAGGTATAGTTATCAACAATGATAGTCTAATTTTACTACATATTATAATTATAATAAAAATATTTTATCCAAAAAATTTATTGATCCAAAATGATATATATACTAATAAATTATTAAAAATATATCATGATAACTAAACACATATTATTTAAAAAGTATTAGATGAAATTATTTCTTGGGTGCATGTATAGACCATTGTCTCTTTTTGGGTGTTTATATAATTTTTCCTCAATGCTTTATCTGAATAGTTATAATTATTTATATAATCTATAAATATTATGTTATTAGGATTAAAGTCATGTATATGAATGAAATATAATCAATTTTTAAGGACCATAACACCCTAAACAAAACAATCAAGAAAGATGAAGCGGTTAATATTCAAAATAACGATGATAATGAAATATTATTAATAAACATATTATACAATATTATAGTTAACCAATATAAAAATTTATAAAATTTGATATAATTATATTATAATATTTTTATAAATTCAATATTAATATTCATCATGTTGGAGTGCTTATTATGAAATAAGAAGTTGAACTAGGGGGTTTTGGTTACAATTTCATTTTGTAGCGATTGTTTATAATGAAAGATTTGGATGAAAAAATTATATTCTATATCCCTATAAAATATAATTTAATATAGTATTCTATGATAATTTTAGTTGATTATGGGGTTTTCATTCATTTTATTTTCATTATGTACTCAATATAATGGTATAAATGCTTTAGGTAAAATTGACCTTTTCCCTT
This sequence comes from Viscum album, assembly GCA_963277665.1. Taxonomy (NCBI): domain Eukaryota; kingdom Viridiplantae; phylum Streptophyta; class Magnoliopsida; order Santalales; family Viscaceae; genus Viscum; species Viscum album. The sequence goes on along the minus strand of OY728127.1, from coordinate 1,221,814,206 downwards.
TGGGTTTTAATCCATTATTTTGTGTCCATCTTTTCATTAAAAAATTATCAAAAATGACTAAAATATTTTTTTCATATATTAATTAAATACAATTATATCTACATTTTTTATTATTTAAAATTGATTAAAGAATATTTTATTATCATTTTTTCAAACATGATACTTTTTTCATTTTATTGAAAATGAGAAAAAAAATTTTATTTTAAAACACACTAAATTAATTACTTTTTAAACTATAATGAATACCAATTTATTAAAATATTAAATTACATTTTACCTTTTTCTTTTTAAAAAATATTTTTCTTTTTTTATTTATATAAATTGTTTGATTCTAAATAAGTAATTTCATAAAATAAATTATTTTCTACAGTAAATATTCTAGGGATATTTTAAAGGAATTTTTCACAATTAAAACAACCTTTGATGTTTCTTATGATTCACTTGGGTTTTGACCCATGATAAAATATTCATTATTTATTAGGTTGTATTATGATTATGATTATGAAATTTTAATGAAACCTATATGATTTTCTTGATTTATTACTTGATGATAGGATGAATGTTTTATGATCTCCTAGAATATATATGTTTTCATTTCATTTCATGATGAGTGTTCCTAGAATTATAGATCCTTATAATTAATTGGCCAAATATGAATACAATTTTACCCAATTTTTTAGAGGGATATATAATTTTATTCCCTCCCATCACATATAAGGAAATAAAAATATCTGTTCCATAAGATCATTAAACATTCAAAATATTTCCAAATCATTCACCATTGAAAGGACAAGCGATTCATAGAAATATCATCATGAAAAAGAAAACCCATCAGAATAATGAATAAAAATTGTACCATTGGATCATATCCTTAGTAAAACAAAAAAAATAATGGATGTTGTAATAGATAAAAATTACTCTAAATGACCAATAGAATATTTGTTGAGGAAATTACCTTTTTTCAATTGAAATAACTTATCTTGAATATATGAATTTCAAAAATTATTTTTGAAAACATTTTTTATCGAAATAGAATGTAAACATAAGGAGGAAATGTTTCAAAAGTAGATATTCATGATTATAGGTAATGTTATTCATGTGGTGTGCAATAAATAAAAAATTGCATTAAAAGTTTTGTTAAACAGGAAAATAACATTATAAGAAAAAATTATAACTAATTTAAAAAAATGATTAAAAATATAAATATATATAAATAACAATAAATATCATTTTTTTAATATTAATAACAATATTGAAATAATTTTAATGAAAAAATATACATGGAATAAAGGACACCTAATCCAAGACAAAAATAATATTGGTATTACTTAAAATTATTCTTTCGGTCTCATTATCAATAAAAGATAGGAAAAGAAATTAAAAAATTTAATATTCAGAAATAACCATATGAAAATAAAATTAATAATACTATGGATAGGTACATTAAATAAATTAATCATTCAAAAATATTAACCACAAACTATCGAGGTAAAAATGAGATTATAACATTAAACCCCATACTTTTCTAATATGTTTTGAAACATAATCCTTATAAAAGAAATAACATCAAGTTAAAATTTAGGTACCATTACCATAAATATTTTCATGATAAAAAATATCAATGGTTTAATATATTCGCCAAATAAAGGAAGATTGGAGTATAACATCAACCATTTCTAAATGAAAAAAAAAATTGAGATGAAGAACCTTTATGAATTTATTTATTTTAGAAATGATGTTCATTAAAATATTGTAAATTTTATGGTTTATAATGACCATTAATTAAATTTAGTATTTTTTTGAAATATATTCTTTGTAACTATATACAAAAAATAATAAATAAATTTTTTATAACATCATAACTTTATCAATGAAGTGAAATTGATGGAAAACACTTAAAATATATCAAACTTAATTATATAATCACTCTAACATAGTTTACAATAATTTCTTATTTATTATAATTCTATAACATATTAATTTTAATAAATATAATAACATATATTATCAAATTTTATCATTTTAACACGTTATTTTTTTCAATTATGTTTTAACTTTTATAATTCTAGTTATTATTTGTTTCGTTTTTCATTATGTTTTATTTTGAAAATTATGGTCATTGTAAAAGGATTGTGGTAAAAATATCTCCTCTAATTTAATCATGATAGGACTACCATATCTAATCATATATTTATATAAATAATCATTCTAATTTTTGTTGCTGAAAAATGAATTACATCACTTTGTGTAGATTTCAATCTATCTGAACACACAAGTGATTTTTCCATTTTTTTGATTGATGGAATAAAATTGTGATAATTGATAATTCAACATTACAGAGTAAAAATTATACAATTATTATCATATATATTCATTAAAACTATCATTTTAGCATCCATGTAAATAAGAAATTATATAAAAACACATAGTCATACAAAAGTTGTATTCCATATGAATGCCTGAGTAACGTTAGCATTGACCAATGGATCAGAAATTAAGACGGTATATGTGATAATACAATTATATAAGAATAGTTTTGTTATAAATATCATATATATATATAGTAAAAAAATATTTATAACCATCCATGAAATATGGTCATAGAAATTTAATTATAACTCTATCTGGAGGTGGTATTCCACATATATGCATGAGTGATAATTTTATAATCCTTTTGAAATATAAGTAGTAGAAAATGGATTTTCATCATAAAAATAAAATCTATGTATATTTTTGATAACTTATTCATATTTTCTTGATATATACAAAATGTTTATAGAATTATCATGTAGAAATAAAATTTAATGTTTCTTGTTAATATTTATACTTTTTCTTTGAAAGACCCCCATTGTTTTACACCATAAGCCTTGAAGGATTGTTCTTAAGAGATTACCATATGATATATGATGAATTTACGGAATATGAGATGGTTTTGGAGTAAGAATTGGAAGAGTAACCAATCTAAAATGGTGTGAATAATGGAGCAGTTGTTGTTCCCTTTTATAGGTGAGGGGTGTGACACATAATAACATAATAAAATATGTCAATGATATAATGTCAATTTCAAGGTAATAAGGACCTAAATTTCTATGAATTAAATTTAATGATAATATATTGTAAAAATCTTAATAAATATTAATATTAATATTTTTTTGCAAGGAATTACTACCCTTATATCTTGGATTAACGTCACAGTATGCCAATTTTATCCTTAACTGTGGATATTTTTTTTTTGTTTTTACAAATTTCTATGAAAAAAATATGTTGACCAAAATAAAATATATAAATAATGATGAATAAAAGTAATAAAAAAGTATTTTTATATTTAGTAAAAATATGTGTGTGAATTTAAATGTAAATAAGCATACAATCAACAACATAAACCCATTTTTGAAAACTGAATATTTAACCATAACATATAAATTTAATTACATACCATTCCATGTAAAAATAATAAAATGAATATTAATATATAATTTATAAATTTAAATAAAACCCTTCATCTGTATGTAATAAATTAATTTTTTTAGATAAAAAAAATTAAATGCATAAAAACAATTCATAGAAAATTCATTTTATGCCCCAAAACATTTAACCAAGTCTTGTATAAAGATAATTATTATATAATTAATTAAATTATTTATAAATAAATTATACATATGTTACATTGAGATTAAATTATTAAAATAATGTTTCTTTTCTTGATAATAATATAATAGTTTTTACAATAATCCGTATTATACACTATTCAATGAAATGTAAATACTTTACAAAATTCCAAAACAAATCACCATATACTAATATTAAAATAATTATTTCAAAATAAATAATAATTTACTCAAATTATATATATATTATTTTCTAAAATTTATTATAATGTGTTTCTGTATAACCTCCAACAAATCCTTATTTGAACAAAATCATTTTTTAAGCACACGATGATTTTTTAAAAACAAGGTACATGTATATTTTGTATTAAAGTATAAAATTTCAATATTTAAAAAATTTATGAAATTTTTTCATAATTTACTTATTACTATTCATACCATCAAATTTTAAGTGTACATTATAATGGTTTACTATATCCTGATTTATATATACATGGTGTTCTATGTAATAGAAGATAAAAAATAATTATATTTTATTTAATTAAAAATATATTATAAATTCTCAGAGTGTTACATTCTACCACCTTATTAAAATTATTCCCTTATAATTTTATCCTAGAAATGAAATGATCACTTTTAAAAAATAGAATTGTCTAAAACCCATATTTTTCTAAAGGATTTTAAATAATCCATTGAAAAAGGAATTGATCAACATTATAGTTTCTAAAAAAACATATAATATGGTTCCAATATTGGGAGATCATTAAAAGGATGTATCAATATAGAAAAAGAAGATAAATTAAATATCTAAAGAATAATAGAGAGTGGTAGATTCCATTGTCATGAGAATGTTAATTACCACAAAACCATTAATTAGAAAGGGTTAGAAATAACAATTAACACTATAAAAAATGTGTAAAAATGAAAAAAATTCATTTTCAATAGCATGTTTCTTTATGTTGAGGAATTATTTTACTATGTAATATAATAAGATACATTTTCCTAATTTTTTAAAACCCACAAACATATTTTCATCCATTGGTTTTAACATAGCCCAACCTTATGGAGCTCGAGACACAACTACCAGAAGGCAGCCATTAAGGGCCAAGGGCATGATACAAGTGCCGAAATGAATAAATTACATGAGAGGCCATTTCATAATGTAACAATATACACACACCTAACAATATAAATATAGAAGTGAAGATCGATAAATGAAAATGATTCAATATCTATGGAATAATCCATGGATGGAAAACTTTTAAGAACTATAAGAGTACTAAATAATAACTAAAATGAAAATGAAAAAAAATATATGCATAATAAGAATAAAGTCCCAACAATACAAAATAAGAAAATTAAAATTTTGATAAATCCAAGACTAGGATATCGAACCTTAGACCACCATATATGGTCCAATAAACTAGGTTTACCTATGCTCCACTGTAAGGAATGAAGAACTATCCTTCGTATCCATAAGACATGACATGTGTAGGAAAACCCCATGTCTGAGTGAGTATACACATACCTAGTATGATGCCCTAAATTTTTATGGATGAGCAGAAAGATAGGTGTTTGGAAGAAATAGTAGAGAGCTATACCGAGAAATTAAAGTACAATATCACTGAAATGGATATACATATAAGAATATTCATAGATAATTAAACCAAAAAGAAGAAATGGTGGATCTCCATCTCACATTCTATCTTCATAAAGTGTTCCAGTAGTTCCATGTTTTCCAACAATAATTCCCATAATCTCGCAAAAATTTCTGACGAGGCATCTAAATAAACACCCACCTCTTTATTGTGATGAAAAATCAAGGATCCATAATCTATATTTACAGGAACCATTCCCTAGTAAAACAATATGGTGACACTCATGTAGGTATCTAGAGGACCCATGCCATGTCTTATCATGAGGGTGACACTCATGTAATTGAGCATCGATACCTTGAATCTATAGGAAACTACCACTCATTGGATAGGTATAGGACCCATTAACTATCCAATTAGTATTGTTCCACTCTAATAATCGGTAGAGGAGCCATTACCGTCCAGTTGGAGGGTTCTACTATATTGGTTAGTACATGATCCATGCCCGGTCCAGCTGGAGGGTGCTGCTCTAGTTGGCTGTAGAGGAACCAATCACATCCCAGTTTTACGGTGAGACTCTAGTCACTAAGGAAACATGCCAGGATACTTCTGGAGGGTTCCACTCAGATAGAAAAAATATGACACATGCCCTGGATAGTAGGAGGGTGCAACTATAGTAATGAAATACATGTTATCTAAATCCACATAGTGGTTCCACTTAGTGGATAAATAGAGGAAACATGCCCTATCAAGGTAAGAGGGTTCAAATAAAATAGTTAGTAGAGGTAGAATTCACATGATATCTGGAGTGTTACACTTAAATTTTCAATAGAGGACCCATTCGAACTACATCTATAGGGTTCCACTCTAATAGCCGACTTAGAATCCATGCCCTACCTAGTAGGAATGTTCCACTCTAATCTATCTGATGATCATAGTTGATCAATTCCATCATTGGGCATGGCCCAAATATGTTCCATGCCTATAATATAACACATCATACCTCAAAAACACTATGAATGTGACCATTAAATTCTATGATGAAAAAATACTCATGATAGGCTGATGTCCAAAAGAAGGATATATAAATGACTAAAGGATCCTCAAAAAGGAAGAATGGGTACACGATGTGTATAGACACTCCCATGATGTGTGATCCTACACAATTGCTAGAAATATTTACTATAAGTACATGTACCATTGATCGTGTAGGTCTACATGGATTTTATATGGGCTACATTGTGTGTCTGAGCCACTCAAGGTCCCTCATATGTTATTTCCAATGTCTATTTAAGTTCATCGTGTCCATGAATATAGGTGCATAACATGTAAAGGCTTAGCTGACACTTGGCATGTTCCAAATTCTCAATCATATATACTATTTAATGTACATGGTGTGACACTTACCACACATGGTGTATTGGTACATATGGTCTCCATGGCATGTACCCTTTGTACATATCGAGCTAGTCTTCTTGTGTTACATGTTATATGGTACATCATTGCACCAAGTTATATTTAACTCTATGAGAAACCCTAGTTTCCATAAAAATTGGATTTCATGGATTTTTTTCTTTATAATTACATATATTATAGTCCAAGGTTTTGATGATCTCCATATTTGTTCATCAGTTCTCCAGATTGTGCCACACCACCTCAATCCTCCACTCCATACCACTTAAAATTGATGGGGGAATGAATCTAGTCATTGTTTTCTACAACCCAATTTATGGAAAATGAATCCATATTCCCTCCGTCAAAGACAGAACTCCCACTCACATCTCCAAAGAAATTACACTTTATTTTGGAATAGCAATCTCCAAATAATTCATCTGCGTTGTAAAATCATCGCAATAAATCCATAATTCGTTCTTCGTTTCATCGTATACTAATCAGCGATGAATAAGTGGGTCCAATGTTTTTTACTATCAATGGAATTGAGGATTAATGTCCTCGTAGTCCAATCCATGGAGAACATAAGGAAGGGATGGTGAGATAAAGAAACAAAATGTGAAATGACCATTGGCCAAGCATTCTAGGCCAACAAATAAATATTGGGATTCCTGAGTTGGGAAAACAAAATAATAAAATTATAATTGGTACACATGCACACGAATAATAGTGTAAATGATATAGATAAATGAAAAAAATATCTATGTCATCAATATTTTAATAAATTTGTGTTTCATACAAAAATTGAAGACTCATACATTGTTTTGGATCATTCGTCATCACAAAATGCTCTTTCTAACGAATGAGAGATGTTAATACATTATTTTCACCTATATATACCTAGATTTGGTGTTCAGTTATGGATAGATTCTAATAACATAAATAGAGTATAGACGAACACATCACAATGGTTCCAAGGTAATATGTCTAACCTAGGATATCCCTCCGTGATAATTAATCTAAATATAATTTTTGTTTTATCCTATTTAATAAAATAAATAAATTTAATTATTTATTGAATTATACTACCCCACCGATGACCATTAAACCCAAACACCCTACATTTACCTATATTAGTTCATGTTGATGGTAAAAATTATATTTTGGACAAAACCATTGTCCGATATAGTCGATATGATAATCTTTTTAAGAGGTATCTGATTTTATTTAAGAATCTTTATTCACATAATATAAAATTTATTGAATATTTTTGTAAAATTTATTTCAGGAACATCTGGCCTTAGAATCATAGGTTGCCTCAGTCTATAGATCTCAAAATATTTCAAGAAATATTTCAAATTCATACAAGGAAAATACATTGGCCCTACAGGTTTTTTGTTTTAAACTTATTCCACAACATTTCAATCATATTGAATAAATAATATTTTTTCATTCCTAAAGAACAAACATTACCCCATAATGTGTTCAAATGAACAAAAAATATTAAAATTCATTACTTTTTTGTTAAATATTTACCCAAAAAAATATTTTTATCAAAAGTTATCTAATATGGATAAGTCTTCATATGATGAAAACTATGTTAATCTTTTAAGACTAGAAAATAACACTCTATGTTAATCTTCAAACATTCCTTATAATGTTAACTATAAAAATCTTCTAAATATAAGTGTGACTAAATTAAAAATCCAATAATTTAGTAAAACTTCAGTTGCATTCCATATTCATATTTAAATTAATCCCCAAACAACAGTATTTATCTCTTAATTTTATCTACTGAACCAGTAAATACCATGACCAAATATTCTACTAAACCCTACAAATAGCACGATTCCTTATAAAACCATTATGGAATAAATATTGATAAAAATATTAACATTTAATTATCCCTGTAATAAAATATCAGATTATCCAACAAATTTTATAAATCCAAAAAGGTTATTAACTTCATTAAGGAAAATAAAAAACACAGTCTCCTCAAATCACTAATTAATTTCAAGGTCATCAATTCTATCCAATTAACATTATTTATAAATAAATAATATGATCTCCAAAATAATGAATATTTTCTCAAACAACGGTTAAGGGTTATCTATCCCATAATCATGTTTTTTCCAAAAATATCACCTTACCACTATTTCATTTTTCTATGTTATCGGTACCATTTAACATATTCTTGAAAATCCTTAAAGAAAGCTTCTACAAATAAATATTGGTGTTTACTGATACATATAAAAAACTATCATTTGTAAAACACTTCTTTAATAATATAATTGAATTCCAAAACATAAATACTACATTCATTCCACTTACATAATAAACCCATAACCCAACTAGGTCATATAATTTCTTAATGAATACTTCCTATAATATGAAATGTAAAACATATCAACTGATTAATAAACATCAATGTAATCATACATATTAATTTTTACATAAGTATTATGGTTTAAATAATTCATATCATTCAAATTTGATTCTATTTCTCTCTATCATCAACAGAATATTCTTCACTAGAAAACCCATACAGATATTATTCTCATGATCTTCGCTGGGGAATTCGATTTTATTAATTTAGATACTTTCTACATTTAAACCATTTATAAATAGATGATGCATTTGGGAAATAATTATTTCCATTTATTGTGTTAACTATATTATTTTTATCTCATTGGTAATTAATTCTTCTTTATCATCCATTTTGAAACCGAAAACATATTTGTATTCCTTTAATACTTTTCACTATGTTATTTTTTCACATTCTCGACTTGTAGGATTATGATTATTATTTCCACTATGATATTCATTTAAACGTTTTTTATTAATTTATTCATTCATAACCTGGCCTATATTTATGTTTTTAATCATATTATGAGTTTGTTGGTTAGGAAAAAACAAACATTATCAAATTCTATCCCACATCACATTTAGTTTCTCTTGAGGAAAATCATTTCATCATCCATTCAATATAATATTAACATGATTCCATTAGGATGTATCCATTAAACGAAAGCAAAATCATATTATGAGAAATAGAAATTGATAATCATCTAATGATGAGAAATCATTCATAATATGTTAAAAAATTAATCTAATGATTTGAAATAATCAATCCATAGTTGATATAAAATTATATCCTTAATAATTTCTCAAAAATAAAATTTTAAATAACCTAAGTAGACCACCTAGGAAGGATATAATAGTTTCACATTTAGTACTCATTCTCTACAAAATATAATTATTGTTAAGAGACACTGATGATATAATTTCGAGGGATATGAAATAATTATTAATATTTTTTTATACTAATTCCACATGAATTATATTGATAGTGATATGATTCAAGGGAATCCAAAATCATTTACTTCACATAACAATGTATATTCTTATATATATATATAAGAATATCCACATGGTTCCCACTAAATATTCATCATCCTATTTGAGGAATGATTCAAATCTATTGTTAATTCCAACTATAGAGAAACAAAATTTCATACATAAATACAAAATCAAATTAGTGGAATATTCATTAAATTTCAAAAAGATCCAAAATATAACCGTAATGGATTAGTGTTTTTAAAAAAACATTGATACTTAATAAAGAGGTATATAAATGATAAACATCATTTACAGTTTAGTAATTCACAACTAAAATCTTTATTAAACATAACAAACATAAATACATTCATTAATACATAGAGATGGAAAACCTAAAATTGATTGAGGTCAGATGCATAGTAAATATAAACATATTATATAACAATCACTGATCATAAGTGACTCTTTGAAATGATTTAGGGAATTAATAATAATGAAAACTGTAATGTCCCAGATCTGGGTGCCACTCAATGGGTGCCCCGAACCCGGTTGGTCACATGACTTCAAGCACATTTCCCCAAATGCCAGAGGCTGTTGACTAGAAGTGAGTGCCCAGGTCTGGTAGTGGGGAAACTATACCCTCATTTGTCAAAGTGTAGTGCAGTGGAAATAATATAGAATGTATACAACAATAGCTGAAAAAGATAAACCATACACATTTAAAATAAACAACTGTAGTAAAATACAACCAAGAATTATATATATAAAGATAGAACATGTCTCAAGTTCTAAGAAAACAGCCAGAACATGTTACACAAAAATACAGTACAGCACAATATAGAGTACAACAAAACAAAGCAAAACAACCAGTAGAATTGTGAGCCTAAGCCCAGTCCCATTCTCCCCTACTTTTCAACAGCAGTCAAGTACCTGTGTAGGGACCCTTTCCCTTATCCACACCTGTAGAAACATAATCTTTTTGGGCCGAATACATGACCCAAATATGGTGTGAGAAATAAATCTCAATCGGCACCAACCAAAGGCCCATGCCCAACTGTGTGAAAATATGCAACAACAGTGTGTAGTAGTAAAATTCAATAAACTAAGAAGTACTCAAAAGTAACTGACTTTACCAGTTATATTTACATTTTATTATTTAGTTTATCATTCACTAAAAAGAAACCACCACAGGGAATTTCTATGTAAACAGTCAGTGTCCTTAGAAATGCAAACCCTTACCCCCAGGTAATAAGAATCTTGCTCTTAGGAATTTCCCTCATGCATAACAGATATTTCCCTCAAGTGTACGAAGTGTCTCCCTCAGGCACATAAGTCATTTCCCTTAGGCATGTGAAATGTTTCCCTAAAGAGAAATAGAACGTTGCCCTCGGGAAAATTAGTACCTTTCCCTCAGTCTAAACAAACAATGCCCTCATGCTAAGAAGAACACTTCCCTCAAGTGCAAGAAATCATCCCATGTCCAACACGAAAATAAGAAATTCACATACAATTCCTTTCCAGGAAATTTAATAAACATTATTACTATGGCATACCCTCGAGTATCCTAGACAAACGGCTAAACAGAGGAACGCACCCCCAGGGCGGTCCAGGATCCAAGCAGCGATAACAAACAACAGTTTATTATCACATTTAATTACCTTTACAATTATAGGTATTTAAAATAGACAAGGCCTCAGCCACACGACACCCCAACATGGGTTCATAGCACAGTTATTTACACAAACGCATAGTAGTTGGAAATTAAACACCAGGCCACCTACCTTAAACGCCCCTGATCACTATACTCAAACGAAGATCCTTCAATATTACAAGAATGAGGTAAATCTGAGGTGAAATAAAACCTTTCTCAAACTCAAATAACATCCATTAGAGGAAGCATTGGTAATAACTGCTTAAGGAGAGTGGAGGGATTACCCGTGCGGTTCGAACGAGATTGTCAGAGGTGAAAACGGATTCCCGACGCTCGATCTGGAGATCATTGAATGTCTGGCCTCCTCTTTTGATTCCTTCCTCTGGTTCTAAGCCTTACTTGTGAACAGGGGAGGCTACTTCCCATTTTAAATGAAAAAACAAACTACACAGCATGTAATATTGACTACACGATGTGTACTTTTCTCATTTAATTGTTCCTCTGGTAGCTAGCTTTTCCACACCGTCGAACTATTCATTGTCGACATGAGCACACGGTGTTTATTCCAGATTACATGGTGTGTATTGTCGCTTAGCTGGCAGTTAATTCCACCGCCTTACTATTTACCTGCCAACAGACTACACGACATGTAAATACTCACTACACGTCGTGTAGTTAGTTTTTACACTTTATGTTGAATGCATGGCTACACACACTGTGTACTCATCCCACACTGCCCAAGTACATGGCGTGTGGAATAGTACATGGCGTGTAGTCCCAAAATATATGATTTGTCCCCATTTTCCTTATTTTCTCAAAAACACTTAAGGAAAAGAGAAAATAATAAACATGTACCTCACGAATAAGAACTGGGATCTTACAAACTTCTCCCCTTAAAGCAATTCGTCCGCGAATTTCCCTTCCAAGGGTGGCGAAGATAAAGCTCAAAACAGCTCTAGTCACTAAGCACGTACATCGGTCTCCCGCTTCCAGGATTCGTCCTGCACTTGGCCATGATGTCATAGCACCCGTACGAGAGGAACTGACCGGCCTCGAAGAACGTCCGTGCTCCTATCCACAATACGAATCGGATGCTACTCAAAGGACGCATCTGTATGAAGCTCGAACTCCTCTAGATGAAAGACGTGATATGGGTCTGAATGATAACGGCGCAACTGATATATATGGAAGACGTCGTGCATGGCCCGGTACCTCTTTGGTAACTGCAACCAGTAGGCAACCGGCCCGACTCTCTCCAGAATCTCAAATGGCCCCACATACCTCGGTGAAAGTTTACCCTATATACTAATCCATCTGTGTCCCAACCTTGGTGAAACACGCAGGAAAACCTGATCCCCGACCACAAACTCCAAATGTCGTCTACGATGATACACATAAGATTTCTGTCGAGACTGTGCGGTAGCCATCTACTTCTGAATCAAGTAGACCTTCTCAGAAGTCTCCTTCATGAGACATGGTCCATGCAATGAAGCCTCGCCTGCCTCTAACTAGCACAAGGGTGATCTGTATGGACTGCCATATAAATCCTCATATGGTGCCATCTCGATAGTTTCCTGAAAACCATTATAATAGTAAAACTCGACCAGGGGTATGTGCTTCTCCAAAGAGCCCCCAAAGTCTAAGATGCATGCACACAGCATGTCCTCTAGCACCTGTATCGTACGCTCTGACTGTCCATCGATCTGAGGGCAGAAAGTTGTGTTCAGAAGCCCCTGTGTCCCCAGTTCCCTTTGAAAACTATACCAGAAACGAGATGTAAAATAGGAATCACTATCTGAAATAATAGAAAGAGGGACCCCATGAAGACGTACGATCTCTCGGATAAACAGCTTCCCGATCTCATCAACTCCAAAGGTCTCCTTGATTGGAAAAAAGTGGGCTACCTTCGTGAGTTTTTCCACAACAACCCACGCAGCATCATTTCCTCGAGGTGACCTCGGAAACCTAGTCACGAAGTCCATCAAGACATCATCTTATTTCCACTCCGGGATGGGTAACTACTGTAATAGTCTGGCTGGCCTCTGACGCTCCTCCTTCCCCTAATGACAGGTGGAACATCTCGTAACAAAACTATCTACATCCCACTTCATACCAGGCCACCAATACTGATGTCTCAAGTCTCGGTACATCTTGGTAACCCCGGGATGAACTGCCAAAGTTGAAGCAAGAAACTCTCACATCACCTCCTCACGTGTATCCCCTGGAACCCACACTCATCCATGAAAACGCATAATTTTATCATCTCCTATCGTCCAACCAGGAAGAAGGTCCCCACATACCACCGACTCCCATAGAACTAGGCCTTCTTGAATTACATAGTTGTCTCATACTCACTCTATACAGGAGTGTAGAAGTCACAGCTAAAGAAGAAAGATAGGTGTTCCCCTGATTCTCGTGCACCTCCAAATGCATCTCAGAGAACAAATCCATAAGCTGCCCTTCATCACTGGCCTCCTGCATAGCTTGTATCTGAGTCCTCCTGCTAAGTGCATCAGCCACTGCATTACCTTTACCAGGTGTATATGAAAGCTCAAAATCAAAGTACTATTGGTATTCAACCCACCTTGGCTGCCTCAGATTCAAGTCATGCTGAGTAAAGATATACTTGAGACTTTTGTGGTCAGTAAAAACCACAAAATGATCTCCCAAGAGATAATGTCTCATACATCGTAACGCATGAACAACTGTAGCCAACTCGAGATCATGCATTGGGTAATTCTTCTCATGTGGCCTCAACTGCCAAGACCCGTATGCAACCACTCAATTGACCTACATCAACACTGATCCAAGTCCAATACCTGATACATCATAGTAAACTGTATAGCTCTTCCCTTGCTCTGGAAGTATCAGAACTAGTGCTGATGTCAACCTTCCCTTCAGGTCCTGAAAGGCTGTCTCACAAGCTTCTGACCAAACGAACTTCATACCCTTCCTAGTCAGACCCGTCAATGGCATTTCTAAGTAGTAGAAGTCCTGGATGAAAAGTCTGTAGTAACCAGCCATCCCTAAGAAACTATGTATTTCATACACATTCTTAGGATGCTCCTAGGAAACTACTACTCTCACCTTCTCTAGGCCCACGACAACTCTTGCCTTTGAGATAACATGGCCTAGGAAGTGAATCTGTTCCATCCAAAAGTTTCACGTTGAGAGCTTAGCATATAGATGATTCTCTCTCAGTGTACTCAATGTGAACTCAAGATTGGTGGCATGGTCATGTCGAGTGTGAGAGTACACCAAGATGTCGTCCACTAATACTACCACAAAAGAATCCAGATAAGGATGGAACACATGATTCATCAGAGCCATGAAAACTATTGGCGCGTTCGTGAGTCCGAGCGGCATAACGAAGTACTTGTACATACCATATCTACTCCAAAAGGCTATAAGTGGTATGTCTGATGGTCTCACGCGCAGCTGACGATATCCAAATCGCAAGTCAATCTTCAAGAAAAATTGTGCTCAACTAAGTTGATCAAAAATATCATCAATCCATGGAAAAGGATATTAGTTCTTAACCATAAACTAGTTTAGCTTTTGGTAATCTACACAGAGTTTGAGGGTACCATCCGCCTTCTTCACAAAAGGTACCGGCAAACCCCAAGAGAAGTACTAGGTTGGATGACCCCTTTGCTTGAAACTCCTCTAACTGCCTCTAGAGCGCCTGCAACTCTAGTGTAGCCATCCTATAAAGAGGAATGGACACTGGTGCTGCTACTGGCATAAGATCAATAGAGAAATACACCTCTCGCTTCATAGGTAGACATGAAAAGTCGTCCAAGAAGACATCTCTGAAATGATCAACCACTGGAGGGAAATCAGTCAGACAAGTCCCCTGATCATTCAGATATAAACTCGCAATCTGGGTTGTGATTCCACCTCGCCCACGATGCTTTGGTCCAGCTTGACTCACCTAAACATCCCATTCGGCCTTGTATAGAAACTCTCTACCCTCTGGTGACTCGAAACTCACCCTACATCGATAGAAATATACAAAGGCTCAAAAGGGAACCAACCAGTCCATCCCTAGAGTAACATCATGTCTCTTAATCTCCAAGACATAGAGGTCCCAAATGAAGTGACACCCACCAACATCTAGGGGGCACTCCTTGAAATGGCACACACATGTCATTCTCATTCCCAATGGAGTGTCTAGCGTCATAACATCAGAAGAAGAAGAAACACAGAGCCCAAGGATCACCAAAACAGGTACAGATATAACGCTTTGTGTAGCCCCGTATCAAAAAGTACTGAAGATAAGATAGAAGCATCTAGAACAGTACCTCTGACTATAAAATTTCCGGGATCCTTCTCATGTTGGGTCTGTTGCACTGCATATGCCTGCCCAGTGCCGCGGCCTAGGGACATTGTCTGGATACCCTGAGTTGTCCCACCCTGTTCCCTCTGAGATCCTAGTGTATGGCTACCATGACCACGACCACCATATCTTCCTGCATTCACTGGCGTATTCTAGTTTTCCGACTGGTAAGAAGCTAGTGGTATTTCTCCCACATGAGGAGTCTGTACAGAACCCCTCTTACCTGCCATTGGTGGAAAAGCCCTGCAAAAGAGTTTCAGATTAAAGAACTGTCGAGCTCTATCTACTCTCAGGGTCTCTGGGAAGAAGAAATCGTAGAAATCTGTTTGGAAATCTTCCCACACCACATCTCTGTGATGCTCAGACTGAGTGGTAACATCCCACCACCTCTTGGAGGATTCACGCAGCATGTATGTAGCGATCTTGACCCTCCTCCCTAGAGGCGTCTCAATATGCTTGAAAATTGTCTACATCGACCCCAGCCAAGACTCTCTAGCCTGTGGTCCACCATCCCTTGAAAATGATGGTGTGTGTTGTTGCTGGAAGATATGCATCAGCTCTTCCATAGATGTGGCAGCCGGCTGTGCTCCATGAAAGGTCTACTTGAACCACATAAAGCCTTCACGAAACTGTGTCTATATGCCTGTGTCTGGTACAATGAGTGGCGCCGCATCTGGCTCTGCTGGAAGATCCACTAGTAGCCCATGGCCCACCATCTCTGGAGTATAATCATTTCCTCTCTCATGGAAAAAAAGTGTGGTCTTCTCGGCGGAATGAATCTAAAAGGTCAAAGCATTCCATAGATCTATATTATCATGACTGAAAATAAAGGGACCAAAAAGAAAATAGGAGGGAGAAGGCATCTCAAGATTTGAAAAACAAGACTACACGGTGTGTATACTGACTACACGGTGTGTACCTGACTTCTCTTCCACTACCCAGGCTCTTATACACGGCTAAGCCACACTGCTCCTGTTTGAACAAAACTATACGACATGTATAAAAACTACCCGATGTGTATGGTGTATTTTTTCAACTACTCGTGTCATTCATGACACGGCCGACTACTCGGCTAAAACTACACGGTGTGTGACACCCCCACACGGCGTGTACACCACCCCGTTTTCCTATCCACACGGCTAAGTTCACACAGTCTGTCCTCAGTCAAGACTACACAGCTTGTACCAAAGGTACGCGGCGTGTTCAAAAATAGGTGACACCAACCTGTGTTTGTTAGTTACACGGCCGGGTCCCTAGGTCAAACTACACGGCATGTTCCGAGGTGGACACGGAATGTACATCTGGTACACGACTTGTTTTCCCCAAACATTTCCCTTCCCCATGTCCCTACCCACATGGTCTATGACACGGGAAGAGACTACACGGTGTGTACTAAGAGTAGATGGAATGTACTCAAAAAGTTGTCTTTTCTTCCCGAATAGAAGAACACAGGGCGTGTGTCTAAGGAACTACACGGCATGTATCGTGGGTTTTCCCAATAGTATGCCTCTGAAATTACTCCAGATCCCATAAAATACTGAATAACAACACCTAAGTGCCAAATTTCGATCCGTGAGGGCCCATACTCCCCGCGAATCAATGTTTGGAATCTTATATGTGTTAAAATAAGATAAACAATCAATGATCAACCAAATTCTAGTCAATGAGGTCCCATACTCCCCAATAAGAAATGTGTGGCATTCATTCTATCAAGACTCACCCCAAAAATTACTTTATCACATAAAAGGTACTTATCCTAGAAACTATCAGAACAACATGCTCTTCTAGCACACTAGCTGTCACAACAACATGCAATTTCTAATGCGCCTACATGGCATGGAACTATGCATGGCATATGATTCATATCATGTTCCTAAATGATGCATGAGATAGCATACCATCATCTCATCGGGATGAAACTAAATAGAACCCATGAATAACATATAAACAGCACAATCACAAGTTTGTCACCCAACGGTGAAAATCATATCAACTGTAAAATTTTCAAAATCAGAATAATTGCAAAAATACGAGGTAGACTAGCTTTTCCCTATACACGAGTTAGCTACTCTAGGGCATAGCTTATTACCAACTACCGTTTTCATCCTATCCCTGACTAAGGCTACAAATAGTACGTAAAAGAAAATAAACACCTCTCATACCACCTTGTAACGTCCCAGATCCAGGTGCCACTGAACGGGTGCCCTGAACCCAGTTGGTCACATGACCTCAAGCGCATTTCCCCAAACGCCAGAGGCTGCCGACTAGTAGTGAGAGCCCAGGTCTGATAGTGGGGACACTATGCCCTCATTTGTCAAAGTGTAGCACAATGGAAATCATATATAAAACATACAGAAATAGCAGAAACAATAAACCATACACATTTAAAATAAACAACTACATTAAAAGACAACCAACTATTATATAGATAAAGATGCAACATGTCTCAAGTTCTAAGAAAACAGCCAGAACATGTTACACAACAATACAGAAGAATAAAATACAGAGTACAACAAAAAAAATAAAAATAGTCGGTAACATAGTGAGCCAAAGCCCAGTCCCATGCTCCCCTACACCAAAACAGTAATCAAGTACCTATGTAGGGACCCTTTCCCTTATCCACACCTATAGAAACGTAATCTGTTTGGGCCAAAGACAAGACACAAATAGGGTGTGAGAAATAAATCCTAGTAGGCACCCACCAAAGGCCCGTGCCCAACTATGTGAAAATATGCAACAGCAGTGTGCAGTAGTAAAAATGAAATAAACTAATCAGTACTCAGAAGTAACTATCTTTACCAGTTGTATAGCCATTTTATTATTCAGTCAGTCATTCATTAAAAGGAAACCACCAAAGTGAATTTCTATCTAAACAGTCAGTGTCCTCAGACATGCAAACCCTTACCCCCAGGTAATCGAAATCTTGCCCTTAATCATTGCCCTCCGGCATAACAGATATTTCCCTAGGCATACGAAGTGTTGACCTCAGGCACCGAAGTCACTACCCTCCGGCATACGAAAAGTTTCCCTCAGGCGAAATAGAACGTTTCCCTCAGGATAAGCAGTACCATGCCCTCAGGCTAAACAAACAATGCCATCAGGATAAAAATAACACTTCCCTCAGGTGCATGAAACCGGGCCATGCCCAACACATAAATAAGAAATTCACATACAATCCCCCTCAAGGCAATTTATTAGACATTATTACAATGGCATACCCTCGGGTATCCTGGCCAAACAGCTAAATAGAAGAACGCACCCCCATGGTGGTCCTGGATCCAAGAAGCAATCCCAAACAATAGTTTATTATCTCATTTAATTAACTTTACAATTCTAGGTATTTAAAATATCCAAGGCCTCAGCCACACGACACCCCAACATGTTTTCGTAGCAAAAAAATTTACACAAACGCACAACAGTTGGAAATTAAACACCAAGCAACCCACCTTAAATTCCCCTGATCAGTATACGCGAACAATGATCCTTGAATCATCCAAGAACGAGGAAAATATAAGGTGAAACAAAACCTCTCTCAAACTCAAATAACTTTCCATGGAGTAATAATTTGAATGAACGACTTAAGGAGAGTGGAGGGCTTACCCGTGTGGTTCCAACGAGATTTTCTGAGGTGAAAACGGATTCCCGACGCCTGATCTAGAGATCCTCAAAGGTCCGGCCTCCTCTCCTGACTCCTTCCTCTGGTTCTAAGCCTTCTCTGAAAACAGGGGAGGCTACTGCCCATTTTATGTGAAAAAACAAACTACACTGCGTGTACTATTGACTACATAGCATGTACTTTTCTCATTTAACTGTTCCTCTAGCTGCTACCTTTTCCCCACCTACAAACTATTCATTGTCGACATGAGCCCACGACGTGTATTCCAGATTATACAGCGTGTACTATCACTCAGCTGGCGGTTGATTCCACCGCCTTACTATTCTCATACTGACTGACTACACAGCGTGTAAATAACCACTACACGGCATGTAGTCGGTTTTTACACCTTTCTTCACCAGCATGGCTACACACCATGTGTACTCATCCCACATGGGCCAAGTACAGGACGTATGGAAGAGTACTTAGTGTGTGGTCCCAAAATTTAGGATTTTTCACCATTTTCCTAATTTTCTCCTAAACACTTAAGGAAAACAGAAAAGAAGAAACCTATACCTGAAGAATAAGAACCAGGTTCTTACAAAAACATCCAATAATATTAACCTGTCCGATAAATATCTGTAAACACCAATTAACAAACAAGGTTTTTTCAATAATGTCATATGACATTTAAGTACAAAATCATCAATAATTAGTCATGATCCATGAGAACATATCATAATCATAAGACATATTTTCTTTTCATACACATATGCATATAAAATAATTTCCTTAGTTAAGTCTCACTTCTATGACTATATTATTAGATGAAATTCATTTTAATTTCCAACGTTACCAATTTTATGTTCACTTGGAAGACTATCTTATTAGAAAATTTCCCTTAATGAGTTGGGTTCACATTACATTTTATTCATTATCACAATACATATTCATCTTTACCAAATTCATTGGAGGGATATATAATTTTTGTACCAAACGTTATGTAATGAAAATCATACATATGTGTACCATAATATCATGCAACATTCATGATATCACCAAAACATAACCCACTTATGGGATACATTTTTCGTAAACATATCATTATAATATTAATAAACCATGTAAAAAATGAATAAATATGGTTATTTTAGAATATATCCATAGTAAATCAAATTAAACATCAATGTTTTGTTATTGATAGAAATTATTTCAAAAGATCGTGAAAAGTGCATTTATTATATACATTTATGATATTAAAATGAGGGTATTTTTAATTTTTAATTCATAATTCATTCTAGGAAACTTGATTATTGGTTCATGTTTGGAATTATGTGATATTTTACAGAAAAATAGAAAATGGTTTAAGGGGTGATTTTCCAATGTAAAAGAGATAACACACCATGAGAAAATATCTTAGGGAGACACTGGATGTTGGATGCCAAATGCTGACATTACATAAAAGAAAAAACATTCTGTGAAATATAAAAATACATTTTCAAATTATGTAAAAATTACTGATGTGATATTTTTATATGGAGTAAATTAAATTCATGATATTAAGTGAATAAACATTCAAGAAGAATTTACACGTCGTCTAATCATTTCACATCATGTAATTGCAGATAAACCTATTTAGGTACATGATTTTCAATAAAAATATAAAATATTTTACACCATGACCCACTGATGATACTTTCAAACTTCGTTATATCATTATTTAATGCATATTGATCCCCGTAGAGTTTTATAAATTATAGTCTAGGATGATATTATCACATAGAAATAAAACAGTCTATCCATAAATAATTATTTTATTGTCATGATAACTTAAAATAAGGAAAATATTAAAACACATAATATATAGATATGATAAGTGGATAAGGAAAAACATATTATTTACGAGATTTATATCATATAATTTTTTTATCATAAAATCTTAAGCATAAAAAAACATTGAAAATTTCATATGGTAACCTGACCCATCATTCCACTCAGGTAACTGTAGAAACATGAATTTTTATGAGTTATTTTATTTTGGTAGGAATATATATTTTTGTTCTCAGGTTCTCATGAGGGGTAATGTTTTCATTTTCCCTTAGAATAGGTTTCTGAATATATATTTTGACCACTATATTGGAATTGGAATAGGGAATTTACATTGGAAATAATATTGATTTAATTCTAAGAATCTTTAATTTTGTTATAATATTTAATATTTAATTAACCAAATATTATATTATTCATGTGGATTTGGGTGCCTGTATCTTTCGAAAAGTGCATCGGATTTTGAATTTGTCATAATGATCAAGTAAAGAATGGGTTTTTTTAGTAGGAAATGTCTAAATTCCTTCCTCATTTTGGTGAATGGGAAACATTTTAAATTAGTGATTAATTAATTAATTTATTAATTAATTAAATTAAAAGCATTCAATGCATCCATTTTGCATCCCACGCATGGTAGGGAATGATGAGATGGTTATCCCTCAAGTGATTCCTGGAAGTAGAGGACGATGAGGAGGTGAGATGCCACTAGACATCGTCCTTATTGTAGACCTGGACTGCATCATGGTCCTAGAGATTCTGGGAGTAGATTTTAGATAGATGATCTAGTGTTTAGAGCATAAGGTAGGTAGTTTGGGTGTTTTATGCACTTATCACTATTGAGTAGTTTTCATTATGTATTTTTATGAATTATTATGAATGCTAAGGACACATGGGGTTGATCTATTATTTTTGATGAAAAAATGGGGGTTTTGGGATATTTGTAGGGGCTTCCAATTTGGAAAGCATGACTACATGACATGTGTTTCAAACAATACACACCATGTATTATTACCCATTATTAATGATGGAATTTAATGAACTGTACATTGTGTTGAATTAAAAGGACATGTTCTTCACCATTTCAAAAGTAACTTGGAGGATTATGTTTGGGAAGTACAAATATTTGACTTTGGGTAGACGATGTGTAGTAGTATACAGGAAGAAACCATGTTGCTTAGGCTATGGAAAATTACATGTTCGGTGGACAGAAGAAAGTATAAGTCATCTACACAATTGAATATGCCATATATTTTTATAATCACGTATATTTGTGGTTTTTACCATGGATGTCAAAATTGGACTTTTAAGTCATCTATTTTGAGAATTTTTTGCATATAGATCACGATTGTGGGATCCTTTCAACATATACTAGTTTTCTATAGGTTTTTTTTTAAATTTAGTTCACCTATAGGATTTCCATGAATTCTAGATTTTGAATCCTCTATTGGGTTTTTTTGTGAGATATGAAACTAGGGTGAAGGATGTGAGCTTGTTGTTTAGTAAGGAATGAGCATGCAATGTTGTTTTTCTCGAAGTTTATACGATGATTCCTAAAAGATGGGATTTGAACAGTCGCTTTAGTATAATCATGGTTTTACTTATGTATGAGGATTAGGGTAATGAGGTTAGATCAGTTGAGGTTTAGATCCATCTTTTTATGATTAGGGTGGGTGGAGCCATTGGGGATAGGACTATACCATAAGATGGTAGATATGGCTGATTTCCTTTGGGATGTTAGGTTAAGTTTGATGGACTCATGATGAAACAAATGGTGGGTTGTTTTTTGGTTTTTAGATCATTGGATCTCATGGTTAAATGATGAATTTTTCTGTGTGTCATGATATTGATTGTGGGTTTCCATACCAGAATATTATTGATCATGGATCAGTTGGAGGCCACTGGGGTAAAAAATAGGTAGTTTCTTGTGATAGGGCTTGACCAATGAGTTTGTCTGTCATAAGGGTTTATAGAGGATGCCTCCTCTTGAGTGGAAATTATGAATATCTAAAGATGGAGGCCTCTTTTTATGTTTTTATAGAGAGGGTCATTTGTGGGAAAAATTTATAGGATGGACCTTAGAAGGTGTGTGTTCATATATAATTTGGTTATGGGTATTCCCTGAGAAACAATAGTATGTATTAGAAAACTGGTATGAGATGTGGTTGGTTGAGATGGAAATATAGCTCACACTTGTTATGTTTTAGTTTGTTGAGGTTGAGACTTGGATTTCACCCATGGGGATATTTGATATGGTTGGGTTGCAATAATATGGAACACCGTTTACTGGTAAGAGCTTAGATATGTAAGAGATTTGGAAATAGATTATATAAGATTCATTCAATATATTCATGATTTTTATTGTCAGAAACAAGGCTCTGATTAAGGTTAGTATACTAAATGTTAAGTATCATATTGAGGCTATAGGGGTAGATAGTATCATTTATTGATTATGTGTCAGAATTATGTTCTTGGAACTAATGGTATACTAGCTAGATAGATGGGGGAACGATTCTCAAAATCCTTGTTTTGAGTATTAGACCATGGTTGCATGAACATTGTTTTATAGTGTTGAGTATGGTGAATGTGATGTCACATGTATGAATTATGTTTTTAGAAATGAGGATTGGGGTAAAGTAGGTATATTACAATGACGGTGTTAGACTAAGGCTCTAGATATTAAAATTCTACATTGTGGTTAGAGTTTAGGCTGAGTATCTATATATGTATGTAATTCCATGGGAAATAGGATGATGGATTGATGTTCATTCACATTGGGTTTTTCTAGATGGACTATATGGGAACCACTAGTGTCATAGTTGCCGAACTAAGGTATTAGACACTACAATATTGTTTGTTGACATGTTTAATGGGCCTTTATATTCTGTATAGGTACCAATGGTTTTAATTTTTTTTTTACATGTGGGATTTTTTCAAATGGAATTATTATTTATGAAACATTGTATAGATGTTAGAATAAGGGATTGGGCTGGTAGTAAATTTTTAGTAATTGGGGTAGATGTGTTAAGGTTTGATGTATGAGTCAATTTTTGGCCATGTAGACATGGTATATGATAAAATATATTAGTATCTCATATGACAGTAGAATCATAAGATAGGTTTCTAGTATTTTTAGGTTTTGTGGTGGCTTCCATGGATATGGAGCCAATATGTTTTTTGGGATACATAGTCATCAATACGAGCTCAGAGATATTCTAGCATTGTTTGAAGTAGGTATGGTCAATAAATGTACCATACCTAAGGATAGACAATTGTTTTATTTGTATTTCTTTGTTAGGTATCATCTAGGTATAGATAATTTCATAAAAATTGACTTATTTTATATATTATAGATTTAAAATTGTTGGTGGATTACTGATATTTATTTCTCACCACATTTATGTCCACCTCAGTGTATGAATAGACCATATGTATTCTTTTAGGTTAGGAACAAATTCATGATGGATCGGCCAGAGTTCTAGGAATTCATGGTTATGTGGGATGCTCATGGGGAGTTTATAGGTTGGGTTAGACAAGCCAAATAGGGTACTAGAGACCGAGTATGTGTTATGGGCCAATGTTGGTATTGGGAACAATTTTAATTAAATTTCAGTTACTTATTTTTGTATATTGTGATTGGGGATGTGTGTGTTTGTGGTTGTATGTTTGACATATTTTTTCATCCCATTACTGAATTTAATTTTAATTACATCATGTTTAGTTTCAAATTTTTCATTCATCGTCTTTTCTATATAGTGTTTGGTTTTTTGTTATATACTTCTGGTTGTAAACTCTAATATTGGAAATAGTCTCCTCAACGTTCAACAAGTATTCCACTACATTGATTCCACTACTTCTGGTGTATTAGGATATGTGCTTGATAAAAAAACCATGCTCTTTATTTCACAAATTAACATGATTTATTAAGAAAACATTTCACATGATACAACACAAAAGATTGAGTGTTCTAGGGTATTTCGTGCTTAGGAACATTACATAACAAATTAAAACATTAAATACACATCTTTATTGAATACTTCTTTTACATGACCACAACAATCCTTCGTACATAGCATTACAAGGGATAACCTGAGGACATATATAATAAAGGGTTGAGATATAAAGCCCGGTAAGGGAATAAACATGGAATAACATGGGGTAAATAATAAATGTTTAGAAAATAAGAAAATCCTAGGAGAATAAGAGAAACATAACCATAAAGCCATGATGAAACATTATTGTCATAACATAGAGATGTGGAAACAACATTTAACAAGATATTAGCATTACCCAAGGCTCATTACACATAGAGCAGGAGTAAACCATCATTGAACTTGAATTATCCTAAGTGAACACTCATTGCACTTGAATTACCATGAGTCAACACTCATTTTACATGAATTATTTCATGATACAATAATTTACCCAATGCGTTGAAGTGCTCTCAGGGTGCACCCTTCTTAATCATTTTATTTCATTAATAAGTGTGAAACTTAGATTATAGAACTTGGGTTCAATAAACATCGTAATTTATTCCCTGAATAAGCGATTTTGAATACATAAATGTATGTCCTCAGTCCACAATTACATGTTTATAAAGGTGAATACCCTTGGTATAGAAATGGGTATGGTATTTCACTTACATGATGATTTTGGCATTGGAAATTTTGGTGTAACTTTGGCAGCATAACGACGTCAAATAAAAATCATAAAATTTGTTGATGATAGAGAAATGGATATCTCATCGTTTATAAATGAAATGGACAGTAATGGGTCCATGGAACATACTATCCCAACTTGTGTAATGTAATTTTAAATCATAAAATAAAATAATTTCATGAATATAAATGAGAGGTGAATTCCCTTACTGAATTTTAAATGATAGAAGGTGTACATGTGAGGCATTAATTAGAGATATATGGGTATATAATAATTCAAACATAAAGAGGTAAGTATAGGAGAGTTGATAAATCATATTCAAACATTTTTAATTGAAAATAAAAGGGAGTAACAATATAATGAAACATGGACATAAATAACTAAGGAAATAAAATGAGAATCCCTTACATGGAAGTGTGATGCCAAAGGCTTGGGATAGGATTCTTGGGAGATTGTGGGTACATTTAGAGGATTCAAGGTAGGGGATGTCAGAGTAGGGATGTGATCCATGGGTTTTGAGTGAATATAAGTGGTAGCTCGGGTGGGTTTATATAGTAAATGATTAGGGATTTCTCCAATATTACACAGACTTAGGTTTTGGAATATATATAATTAAATATTCAAAACTAAAAACCATCCAATGGTTTTTTGAAATGTTTTGTGCCAAATAGGAGTGGGAAAACTATTTTATAAGGGCTATGGTTGAACGTATTAAAATATGGGGCTTTCTTATGTGGATGTGAGTCACACTCTCATAAAACTCATTTTCAAATGTTAATATATTTTATATGTCTTGGAGGGTCCACTAAGGAAGAATAAAATTAATAAAACAAATCTAAAATCACATTATTTTATGTTATGTTTAAACATATTCATATGAGGAATGCATTGGACTTAATAAGTGACTGATGGAGCCCGCTATAGCCCCTCGATGCATCGGTAGGTCTCCTCAGACAAACTATTGTCTTGGCACAAGGCCTTGACAAAACCTTATTTGTAGTCTTGGCACAAGTTCTTGACTATGTGGTTATGATAGTCTGGCATTACGCATTCCCTTATTATGAAGGTGGTTAATGATATTGCATGTGATTATTCGACTAGTAGAATATCCATGTTAGTAAGTAAATGGCATTATTTGATTTTATCTTTGCCATGTTATGCTGAAGTTCAAGTTTAATAAAGATTTTTTTTAGTTATACATTGCCTAAAATGCTTATGTTTACTTATGAAAGTTTCCGCTATATTGTTATCCTTTCTAAGCATTTAAGCTCACCACTTTCAATGTTTTATTTTTCCCAGGATGTGAAGAAGAGTATTATGTCTGGCTTGTAGGAATAGCCTATGGGGATGTGAAGACAAGTTTTACTTGTAGTTTTATTAAATTTATGATGTAATGTAAGACATATGAATATATCTAGTGTTTCTAAGGCTTCTAAACTAATCGGCCTTTTGAGATTTGATATTTCTTGTGATCATGCCAATGTTATGTAATAATGCACCGACTCTGGGTAACTGGGGTCAGGGCGTTATAGTGGTAATCTCTATTAATATTCACTTCTCTAGTAGGAGATTACGTTCAATCATTACATGTTAAAGATCGACTTTGTATTGGTCATGATAGAATACCTATGACTCTACCTCAGTTTTGAGCTCCAATAAATGGGCTTCATATGGAGAAATTCTACTGGATGAGTTCATCACATCCTTTGTCTGAGTAAATTGGATTTGTTAAAGACTTATATTTGTACTAATCCCATGATCACTGTTCAATGGATATATTAGAAATGGTAACAATTTATTACTGTATTTTAAAGTACAAAAACATAAACCAAGGAAGTTAATATGTTTTAGATAACCATTTTTTATGATAAGACATTTATTTAGATGAAGAGGAATTTTTATTAATAAATGTTTGGGTGATTAAAATCTTCCCCCCTTAAGAAATTTTCCCTCAAAATTTTATTTTTCCACACAAACACAAATGAGGGTACCTTTTCATAATCACTTCCACTAATTCACTTGTTTCTTCTTCAAACATTTTGTTTTTGTGAAACTCCTTGACGACGGGAATTGTCTTATTTTGTAGATCATTTTCCTGAAGATCCTAGATCATTATCGTATTCTCATCATAGGATAAGTCCTTATCCAATGGTACCACCTATAGAATTATATATGGGATGGGTCAGGAATTTACTTCATCAAGAGTGATACATGGAATACAACATGTACTTTAGATATGTTCGGTGGGAGTGCTAGTCGATAGGCCACTGCTCCAATGCGATCAAGGATCACAAAAGGGCTGATGTACCTTGGAATAATATTTCCCTTCTTTCCAAATATCATAACATTATTCCAAAGTGATTTTTAGAGGAATATCATGTCCCCGTCATCAAACTCTAGGTCTCATTGATGATTATATACATAACTGTTTTTTTCGACTCTAGAAGCATTAATGTGATGTTGGATTGTCTTAGCCGTTACCACCATTTCATAGACCATTTCTGGACCTATGTGTTTTTTCTCCTCATCTTCATCCCAACATTCTGGTGTTCTACACCTCTTCCTATAAAGTTCTTCATAAAGTGATATTGGATTCTTTATTGGAAACAATTATAGTAATTGAACTCAACTTGGGAAAGATGTTGATCTCATCCTCCATTGATGTCCATTGAGAATTATCTCAACATCTCATCAAGTCATTAGATAGTTATCTCAGTTTTTCCGTCAATTTGAGGATGATAATTCGTACTGATGATTAGCTATGTATTCAGAGTGTGTTGGATATTCATTGAGAATATAGTGGTGAATATGGGATCTCGATCGGATAAAATTGATAGTGGTACTCCATGCAGCCTTACCACTTCCTTGATGTATATCTATGCTAGTTGATCTAAAAAGAAATCCTCAAAAATTGCAATAAAGTGTGAATTATTTGTCAGATGATCCTTAAAAAGTCAGATAGCATTTTTTACTTTGTCCTTCTTCAAAAGTCTGGTGATAAAGTCCTTGGTAATGTTCTACCATTTACATGTTGGTATGGGTAATAGTTGCATCATCCTCTTAGAATTCTTCCTCTCATCCTTCACTTTTTGACTTACCAGGCACTTTAATGTATACTCAGGGATCTCTTTCTTCTTGTTATTCCACCAATACTGCTCTCAGATATCTCAATAAATCATTGAGTTCCCTTGGTGAATAGATCAATTCAACCAATGTTATTCATAAAAAAGTTCATTATTTAACTCCATAATTGATGGAACATATAGTCTTGACACAAATCTCACAATTCTATCTTCATTAAAATTGAACTCAGAGTAATTCCCTTTTCTGATAGTTTCCACTTTCTTCTGAATTCCCACATCACCCTTTTTAGCAACCTTTTACCTTCTTTAAATAGACATTTGTGCAATAATTTTTGAAAGTATTGATGAAGTTGCCTTCATTATGATTCCCATGTCCATCTGCATAATGTCTAATAATATTGGATACTTTTAAATTCTCATCAATGATATAGTCATTAGGTCCTTTCAAATTAGAGAATCTACTAATTTATTCACTTTCCCTTGATGGTAGTGAATTAATAATTCATATACATTGACCAGCTTTGACCATCTTCATTGCTGCATATTTAGGTATTTCTGTGTGAATATATAATTGAGGCTTTTGTGATCCGTATATATTTCACACTTCTTCCCAAAGAGGTAATGTATCCAAATTTTTAAGGATATTCTTACTTTAGAAAAATCTAGATCATTAGTTGAATAGTTTTTTTCATGAACTTTCAATTTCCTTGATGCATAGGCAATGACGTTGTCATTTTTCATTAACACACAACTGAGGCTCTTCTTTGAAGCATCACTGAATACCAAGAAAAGTTCACCACTTGTGTGTAGTGAGAGTATGGGCATAATGATAATCCTCATTTTCAACTCCATGAAGCTCTCTTCACATTCATCACTCCAAGAAAACATGACTCACTTCTGAGTTATCTTGGTAAGAGGGTTTTATAATCCTGAGAAATTTCCCATAAATTGGCAATAATATATAGCTAACACATGGAAGCAACGGATACATGTCACAGATGTTAGCCTTAGCCATCCCTCAATTTCATTTTTATTTGAGGGATACATAGATATCTCATCGTGTTTGATGATATGACACCAAAATGAGAACTCCTTCAACTAGAACTCACACTTTCTGAATTTTCATAGAGATTCTCCTTTCGCAAAGTCTCTATTTCAATGCTTCAATTCTCCTCATTCTCCTCCTTGTTTTTGGAGTATAATAAAATATCTTCTAAAAAGTCTACAAAAATATTTTCAAGGTATTCTCAAAATTCTATATTCATCAATTCATTGATGATTTTTGGGAGCATTAGTGAGTTCTAAAGGCATTACTAGGAATTCATAGTTCTTGTTCCGTGTACGAAAAGTTGTCTTGTGGATATCCTCATTCTTCACCATTAAAATGTAAAATCCTGATAGCATATCCACCTTAGAGAAGTATTTTGATCCATATATCTGATCGAAAAAGTCATCATTTCATGGAAGAGGTTACTTGTTATTTATCATGAGTTTATTGAGCACACGATAATAAATGAAAAAGTGCATTGACACATCCTTCTTCTTGACTAAGTGGACTAGTGCACCCCATTGTGAAGCAATTGGGCATTTAAAACCATTTTCTAAATTCTCATATTGTTGTTTCATTATCTTTTTAATCTCCACCACATCCAATATATACATAGTCATGGATATTTTAAAATTCCTAGGTATAAGATCAATTGATAATTTATCATCTATTCTATGAGGAAGACCAAGAAATTCATCAGAAAAAACATCATTTAATTCCCTCACAATATGCATGTCTTCAGTGATGGATGCTTCCCTAGACTCAATCATCTGAGCATGATATGTTTTCTCATATATATATAATATCCATGCTTGAGATGATTATTCTAATGAATATTCATCCTCATATTTTCACTTGTACAGAATCATGGGATGATTCTCCATATGGATAGTGATTTTCCTCTCACGAAAATTTATGTTTTCTCTATATAGAGATATCCAATACATGCCAAGAATTGCATCAAATTCAACCTGAGGGAGTATGATGGGGATCTTTGGGATGTTCAATAATCAAATTTCTTAGGGAATGAGTTATATTCAAGGGATGAAATAATTTCACCATTTTTTTTCACACCAAAATATCTACTTCCATGATTCATGGTGGTGTTGGTATTTTTCTACTAAACATTACGGAGATAAAATAATGCATAGAACTAGAATCAAAATGTATTTTTTCTATTCTTGAATGAATAACCAGTGTACCTGTCACCACTTTGTTGTTAAGGTTCGCTTTGGCGGTAGTGATGGGAAAAGATTCACCTTTATACCTTGGAGGTTGTTCGTTGCCATTAAAAACCCTTGGCTTAGGGTATTGGTTTGAAATGTTCCTTGGTTCAATGATATTGAAGCAATGAACAATGTGTTGATGGTCAAATAGATCATTCCTCTCCTCTATCTTAGTAGCAGGTTTTTCTTGTCGGAAATTAATGTCCAGGTGCCCTTATCTTCCACACCAAAAGCATTTCATCGCCCCCATCAGTAAATTTACATGGTTCTTCTTTCCACACATTTGGAAAGTGGGGTGATTGAATTTATTATCATCATTGGATTTATCTATAAGACCTCCATAATTAATGTCCAATTTCAATTTTTTATCCCCATGATACCCTGTGATTCCTCAATATACAATTCGACATTGAGGGAACATCATGAAATTTTCTCATAGCTATCGAAGTCACAGTTCTCAAGGGCTTTCTGTATGCTACGTTTTATCCCAAAAAATAAGTGGTCAACCATGCATTCATGGGTACTGACAAAGAAAGAGGCATATCATGCAATCCTTGTGATGTTTGTCTCATATTTTCTGATGGATTTGTCATCGTTTTACTAGATGGAATGGAAAACCCTTTCCATTATTAGTCTGAGAGTGTGTGGAAAATATTTATTGAAGAACATTTTCTTGAAATCCTTCTATTCCAACCCCTCGAAATCATCATCAAGATTTATATTTCGGGTCAATGTCCACCATTGATCAGCTTCAGCCTCCATACAATAAGCATCCCGAAGAACCATCTCCTATTCAGAACATTTACATATGGAGAATATCTTACAAAGGGAGTTGATTCATTTTTTAGAGATTGTGGGATCCCATGATCCATTGAATGTAGGAAGTATTTGTCTCCTGAAACTTTTGACTTTGTATTTTTCTTTCTTGGGGGGGTGAATGTTCCTCTGGACCCATTTTTCTTTTCAAAAGATCATATAATTGAGATATTATCGTGATAGAGTTTTTCATTTCAGATCACATTGGATTGGTCATTTCATTAGAACAGTCATCACATTTATCTTCACATTGGTTGTTAGCTAGATTACTCATATTACTAGGCATTGGCTAGAATAAAAGTATAGTTAGGGGAAACACATAAAGGGGGATCCAAGGAAAAAAAGGGGTAGCATATAAATTACATTTATTTCCTTAACTTATGAATTTATAGGATTAAATATATGTTATCCATGATCTACTTTAGAAAGTATATTCATATGGGAATTTTTTTGTTAATAATGGTTCAGAGTAACCTTATTAATTTACCAAAACATATCTGCTCAAAGTGTCAAACCAATTGTGCAATAAGGCCCATTGTCATGCAATATTTCCAATTCATGTCTAGCTCAAAGGGGTGTTTTCAGGTTTTACCATTAGATACATCTATTCCAGATCCAACTCTACTTGTTTGTATCTTGAAAGGGATGTATTTTCATGATAACCCACTTACTCTATTCTTCCTAAAATTTAGGAATTTTATATTGTAATTAGTCATATCCTTAAGGATTTCACTAGGGTTTTCTAATCCCAATCCCAAAAATTAATAAACTTGTCCTCTGATACGAAATATAAAAACCCTTCTCTTTATGTCACACTTAAACATAATTTATTATAGAAATTTTCAATTGATACAATAGAAAAGATAGAGAGGTATAGTGTCTAGGGAGTTACAAACGTTACATAAAAAATTAAAACATGAAATACACATCTTTATTTAAGACTTATTTTACCTGACCACAACATTCCTTCGTACATAGCACTGCTTGGGATAACAATAGGACGTACAGACGAAAGGGGTGAGATATAAATCCTAGTAAGATAATCAACATGGAATAACATGAGGAATACAATAAATATTTAGACAATAAGAAAATAAGTATATAATAAGAGAAACCGGAACATAAAGGCATGATGTAGCCTGATTTTCATAACATAGATATGTGGTAACAACATTTAATAGGATGTTAAGATGATCCAAGGCACATTACACAAGGAGCATGAGTAAACCATCATTTCAATTGAATTCGCATGAGTATACCATTATTTCACATAAATTATCATGATTCAACACCCATTTCCCTTGTCGTATCATGATATTATTCTTAACCCAAGGCATTGGAGTTCTATTAGGGCACACCCTTCTTAATCATTTCACTTTAATTCATAAGTGTGCCACAAACATGGATTCATTAAACATCATAATTTATTCCAAGAATAATAGACGTGGAATACATAAATGTAAGTCCTCAATATGAATGTACCTATGTATAAAGGTGCATACCCATGATAGAGAAATGGGTATGGTATACACTTACATGATGATTTTGGCATGGTAAATTTTGGGGTAACATTGCCAACATAATGAAGTCAAATAGAAGTCATAAAATGGGTTGATGAGATTGAAAGGTTTTTCTCATAATTTATTCATTAAATGGATTTTAAGGGGGTCACCGAACTTTATGTTCCAAAATGTGTAATGAAATTTAGATGCATAATAAAAAATAATTTCGTGAATGTAAATGAGGAGAGAGAAAACCCTAACAGAATTTTAGGCCAGTAATGGGAGTACATGGGAGGAATTAATGACAGATAAAGGGTCCTATTATCATTCAAACATAAGGAGGGATGTATAGGGGAGGTGAAAAATTATAACTCATAATTTTTAAGAGAAAATAAAATGTCATGCAAATATATGGAAACTTGGACAAAATAAGTAAGGAAGGAACATTAGGATACCTTACATGGAAGTTTGATCTAGAAGGCTTTGGATAGAATTCTTGGTATCTTGGGGGAAGCATTAGAGGATTCTAGAAAGAGGAAATCAGAGTAGGGACGTGCTACTTGTGTTTTATTTAAGATAAGTGGGGGCTTGGGTGGGTTTATATAGGAAATGAGAGGGGAGTTCTTTAATATTACACAAACATAGGTTTTGGAATCTATATAATTAAATATTCAAAACCACTAACCATACCTTGGTTTATTCCCTTGGTTCTTTCCAGTGGGGTGTGTAAAAAATTATTTTATAGGTCCAATGTCTAATATTATTAAAATATTAGTCTTTCTTAGGTGGAGGTGAGTCATACTCGCTAGGAAATCATTTTAAAATGATAAAACAGTTCATAAGTCTTGGAGGGTCTGTTAAAGAACCATAAAAAATTTAAAACAAATATAATATCACATTATTTTAAAGGTAAAACATATATTGTCTGAATATACCTTTTATATTCTTTTATTACATCGCTATTGGGTCATTATGATGTCATAAAACACATTATATATTTAAATGGGATTTATTTTTTACCCACAAATTCCACTTCCTATGAAAATTATGACAAATTCGCCATTGGATAATATGGAGTTCCTAAATCCAAAAATAATATTAATTTTATCTGAATAATTTTCTAAATATCTGAATTTTCACTTTTAAGATAAAAACTGACATTTATCAAAAATTCAAGGGTTTTGAAAAAACAAATTTCAAATATTAATAAAAATTACATTTGAATAAAAATTATATAATAATGTATATTTAATAAAAACAAATTTAGTAATAATATTTTATTAAGATATTATTTAATTAATTAGTCCATTAAATAATATAAATAGATTTCATAATTGAATATTAACTAAAAATACTATTTTTCCATTAAAAACTATTTACAATGTAACAATAATAAAATGAATGTATATAATTTATTATATTCAAAATAAATGCACATAATCATAGTGCTAGGGCCTTGTTACATAACCCCTTATAACACCTGCATAAGTCCTAAGGGTTAGGTGTGTGATGCTGAAGGACTCTTGGGGTGTCTAGGTTAACATCACTCAGGCGGTAATCTCTATTAACATCCACTTCTCCCATAGGTGATTCCATTCAAGATTAACATATTCAAGCTCAGCTTGGATTTGGTCATGAGAAAAACCTAGTGATGCTACCTCTTTTTTGGGCTTTGGGCTTTGTATGGGGAAATTCTTATGGATGAGGTTATCACATCCATTGCCTATGTAAATTGGATTTGTTAGAGCCTTATATTTACACTAATAATGTGAATATTGTACAATGGCTATATTAGCAACGGTAAAAATTCTTAATGGTATATTAAAATCTGAAAACATTAAATCAAGTAAGTGAATTTGTTTTATAGAACCATTTTAGATTATAAGACATATAAATAGATCAAGAGGAATTTTTATTAATAAAATTTTGGGTTGTTACACTTGAGTTCTTTTATTTAACCATATTGGAACACCATTTTAGTGGTTACTGGGATGGGATGTTACAATGTGATTTTAGAGTAGTTAATTTATTATTATTTAACCATATATGGTTGTGGTATACATGCGAGATAGAAATATGTTAGAGTGTGTGATGGATATTGATCTAGTGCTTCATGAACAACTGATCTGTAATAATTTCTATGTTATCGTGGACATGTATTGATGTTTTAGATTTGTGATTTTATAGTTTTATATGACTTTGAATAGGAGTGATGCATATGTTGTTTAGATGTTATGGATTATTATGGATTAAATGCTTTTGGACCAAGGGGAACATGCATGTTAGTTGGTTTTGGCTCATGGCAAGCATTGGCATGTGGCATCAAATTCATCTTGAAAGTCATGTAGGATACCCCTGTTTTAGTCCTTCTAGTTTGTGATTTTACATATTTCCTTCGAAAATGTAGGTTTATGGATCTATGGTGAGATGCTCGAAAGTGAGAACGGTGGTGTGGTCCTAGTGTATGGTTTCTTTAGTGAATCAAATGTGTTAGTGTGGTAAAATTTTAGTACATTTGTAACCATAGGGGGTAGGTTTTGTGAGGCTGTTTTAATATCTAGGTCCTCTATAGAGTGTTCTGATGTAAAGATGATCAAAGAGTGAGAATTCTGTAGTTGTAGAAAAATTTAAAATATGTGATGCCTTATGGTGTGGGACCCTAGAGAACATTTTTTTTCATTATTTTTGTGTGTAATGATGAGATGTGTGTGTGTGATTCCCTTTGACATATGTCCATTTATGAGCTAGTGTAGTCTTTAGTTGTTACATCTAGTGACTTTATGTGAGACTTGATCGGTAGGGCTAGGTAGGTGACACCAGTGGCCTTTTTTACCTGACTCCAGGGCATGGAGTTAGAGCTATTTGAAAATTGAGGGTGAAAAGTGCAGGGTTCAAACAAGTTACAAGGGTATTTGTGTACATTATAGACATATTGATTCATTGGAATTTTTAAAATAGTTTACATAGGGTACCTAGAGGTTTGAGGTTCAAAATTTTTGGATGACTTTTTTGGATTTTTGATATGGTTCAGTTGCTTTCTACAGTTATGCATTGTGGTTGGTTTTGAGGGGGTCATGTCCATTTAGGTTCCTATCATATGTAATGGTTGTGCAGGAAAATTGGGCTTAGTGGTGATGGTTTGGATCAAGAGAACAAGAATTTTTGAACTTTCACATATAGGGTTATTGACACATATTTTCATGAGATGTTAATTGTTGAAGTAAAAGGAGGTTTGGTGGTTTAGTTACAAGAGAGAGTGTAATGGATATGTGGTAGTGGAATCTTGGAAATGGAATCAATGATGTTGCACTGTGAAACTGGTTTTATGGATCAAACATTATAAGATTTTAGTCCAAGGTGCTAAATATGGGTAGGTGGGAAAGAGTGTGATGAGAATTTTTGAGGATGTGATGAGAGGATTGTGAAAATGGACCATTAAGTCCAGGGGATTAAACTGTGATGATCCGAAATAGATAAAGTTGTGGTGGTATTCATCAAATATATCATAGTGTATTCATAGTTTTTATATGATAATTCTATATAACTTGATATGATATTGAGTATTCTAATAGAGAACTGACTTTATTCCATGATATAAAATTGATTCATTGGGATGGTATGGGGCCTCGTAAGAGGTTTTACTCAAGGAATGGTGTGTGTGAAGTCGTATAGTGTTAATAATACCATAAATGTTTTATGATTTAGGTTCTAGTGTTGGATCATACATCAATTAATACTATTGGCTTCATTCTAAGATTCGGGGAATAAGTAACAGTTTGTTCATTTCATCATCACACTGGTGGAAGCAAGATAGAAATTTACCATTTTGAGGTTTGGTTGTAGTTATGACATGGGATGTAGAAAGGATGTTTGGTTAGAAGGTGAAACTAATGATACTCTTATGGTGGGGACTTCTAAATAATGTTTTGTGGTACAACCCTTGCATGGGTATGGATGAGGAAGAAGTGAAGGATATTTCAAGTGGGTTGGTGGACCAATGATGAAGTTTTTTATGTAAACGTCCACGATAGGAAGCATCGTTGATCAGAATCAATATAACTGGGTTGAGTTATATAGTGGGAATAAAAATTAAATTAATAAAGTGTTTCAAATTTTTATGTGATGTTTCAGGATGGATGGGTGTGGGTCTACACTGTCCTAGTGGGTAGTTAATTGTTGAAAGTGTTGGAGTTACAATTGTGTGGTTGTTTTTACATTCTTCTATGTTCAATAGAGAATCTCAGTTGGAATCTCTATGTATAACACAATGAGATGATGTTGATTTATGACCAAGGTGGGTTGTGATGTCTGGTTGGAAGACCAATTATCCATCATGATGGCGAAAAGAATTATGGTGGTATGATTATAGGGTCGTGATTTATTATTTTTTTTGAAATTTGAGTAGAAATTTATATTTTCATTATTGGGTTTTTAGGAGGGCTAAAATGTTCTTATTCCCCTGGATGGTGGTCTTGGATAATTTTTATGTCTTCTAAATTGGGGATGGAATATGTAATTTATGTTAGGAAATGGTTATGATAGAATTTTTTGTAGATTCAATTTTAACAAAATATTTAATATTTAATAGATTGAATATTAAATTATTCATGTGGTTTTGGGCGTCTAAATGTTGTTAATGCATCATTAGATTGAGATATTGACTCTATAGTTGTGTCTAGAAGTGGGGGTTATTCTTATATAATGAATAAACTCTCATCGTGTTCTTAGACTCAGGACTTATATATAAAGTGTGATTATATAAATAGTTAATTAAATAAAAAAATAAATTAAATGTATTGCCTCTTCTATATTTTTTCCCATAGATATGACATTGTTAAGGGAGATGGCTCTCCCTCACATGACAATAGAACTGAGAGGAGGAGGAGTTGGGGAGTGTCATTAGACTTCATCTATGAAATATATAAGGACTGGAACAAGGTGAAACAGGTTCTAGGAGAAGATTTGAAGCCAAATCATTAGCATTTACAACATTAGGTAGGTGATTTTTTTTAGTTTCTTTCCTTGAACCTTATAGATTAATATTTTTTTGTCATTAAGCCATATTATTAATTCTAAATACCACATGTGAGTCGTTCTATTCTTATTTTGGGAAACATGTTTGGTTCAAAATGTTTTTTGCTATTAAACATTTTGAAACCCCAACTACGTAGTGTGTGGTTCTAAGAACACATGCCTTGTGCTCTTCAGCTTTTGTGAAGGTGAAATTTTAATAAGTACACAAAATTTAATTTGAGTACATGTCATGTAGTAATTCATGTCCATGTGCCTAGTCAAGTGAAAAAGTATAAGGGAAGATGATTTTTTGATTGTACATATCATGTACTTTGTGTACACATCGTATAGTAGTACGAAGGAAGAACATAATTTTCTATAGACATGTAAATTTACATGGCCATGTGGAGATCTTAAATTAAATATTCTATACTGAAATGTACTAATTATTTATTTTTTCTATGTAGAAGGTTTTCGGAGTTTTGTGCACTGAATGTTAGAATAGGACATGTGGGTA
The DNA here is from genome assembly GCA_963277665.1 of Viscum album. Lineage (NCBI taxonomy): Eukaryota > Viridiplantae > Streptophyta > Magnoliopsida > Santalales > Viscaceae > Viscum > Viscum album. The sequence goes on along the minus strand of OY728127.1, from coordinate 1,221,774,999 downwards.
GTCCATTCTGAGCATTTTTTTGTCTTTGATCAATATTGTGGGATATTTTCGACATATAGAGGTTGTCTGGATGGTGTATTGGAATATTTTCTTTTAGTATGAGTCTATCCATGATTTTTGGATTTATAATACTCTAGTGGGTTGGGTTGTGAGCTAAGGGATCTTGGTGAGGGTTATGATATTAGTGTATTTTCGGTTTATATCCAACATTTAAATATTAGTGTGGATGGAGCCATTGAAGCTCGATTGACACCGTACTATTGTGTTTATCTATGAGTGGTTATTTGTTTTTGATTTTAGTCTGATGGAATCTTGATGAAGCACATAGTAGGGTGGTTTCTAGTTAAAAGATCATTTGATATCATGGTTGGATTATAAGATATCCCATGTGGAATTGGGTTAGTTTTGGATTTCCATGTAATAATTATGTTGATCAAGGATTGATTGGAGGCCATTTATGGAAACATAATGATGTTTCTTTTATTAGGGGTTAGCCATAGAGTGTGGTTTTTACTAGTGTTTGGAGATGAAGAATCATGTTGACTACTAGATCTGTGGATCCATGATGGTATGTCTATGTTTATGTGTTATTCTAGAGGGTCATGTGTGATCTCGATTGATAGGACAGACCTGAGGGGGTGTGTTTCATTATGTATTATAGTTATGGTTTTTCCATGGGACCCATGATGACGCATAAGATGACGGGGAAGAGATGTTTTTGGTTGAGAGGGAAATATATCTGGAGGATATAATGTTTTATTTCATTGAGTATGAGACATTAATTACACCCAAATGGTTGATTATGGTTTTAGACCTATATATCTATTTTTGTTTTATTTTTATTTTCTTTTTTTTTGGTTATGTATCATCTAGTGTATGTATATATTATGAGAGTTAACATATAGATATAGTTATATGTTCACCATTGGGTGTGTGCTTCTGAGATTTATTTTTTGTCCCTTATTGGTGATCCTTGGTGTCAGTACATACCTTTTGTTTGATTTCAGGTTATGTATAGATTCTTAATGTATAGGGTGGAGGTACAATATTTCATGGTTTGGCGGGATACTCATGGGGAGACTATAAGTCAGGACGGCGTAGGTTAATAGGTTACTAGTGATAGGGTTTGAGTTATGACTTTGAGTAGGTAGTGTTTTCTTTTATATTTACATTTGTGTTGTTTTTTATTGTAATAATACTAGTGGGTGGTCATGCTTTTTTGTGTGAAATAGATGTCTTGGCACTTACAACATTTCTTTTTTTTACAATATGTATAGTTTCAATTTATTTTATCTTAATTTTTTCTATTTTTTGAATGGTGTTTTGTTATTTACTTTTGTGTAAGCATTCAAATAAAGGTTAGTTTCTCCCCAAAGTCCCCCCATTAGACCTATGCTACTAGTCAGAATCCTCTGGCATACAAGGAGGCACAGTTGAGGTCCGGTTTGGAACCAAATCGGAGCAATGGTTTAGTGGCCACTAGTTTAGGATGTTATAGTAACAGTTGAAACAAAATCCTCATTAAAGAATTAATATTAAATGAAATTTTAAATAACAAGAACATAAGGATATTCATTATACAATATATTAATAATTTATTAGATACACCTCATGAAGGAGGATAATTGCATAACAACAAACATGTATCACTAAAGAGAATTAGATGAATAACCCATATATATTTTTGTAATTTATTTAATATAAATTCATTTGAAGTGGGAATATAATATGGTTATATATATATATATATAAATCATATAGTATCTAATAATAACGTATTTATCTGTTTATACATCAAAAAACTGATAAAATTGTGTATAACATTAAAACATGTCCCAACGAAATTAAATTGAGTCGCAAACCAAACCATATACCCTTCTAGATTCATAAGCACTCCAAAAACATTATAATAAATTTTTATTTATTATATATATATAACTAATTCAAATTCATACATATAGTATCATATAATATCCAATTATATTATTTTAATACTTTCTTAATAAGAATTTTCAATTAAATATATCATTTCAGTTGTTATTTTTTATTTTCTTTCAAGTGTGTTTTATTTTGGTAGTTATGGTCCTTGAACATTTATCGTTTCCCCTACGTTTTTATAATTATAATAATTATATAATTATCAAATATAATAGTTATATACATATTTATAACAACAAATATTATGTGGTGATGTGAAATTATTACTTCACTTCATGGAGATGGTAGTCTATATGTACAGATGTTTGGTGACTCTTCTTTTTCTATGGACGGAACTAAAGAAAGTGAAATTATATTTATAGTTTTTAAAATAATTATTTTATAATAAATATCCTACATGTTCATTAAATATATATTTTTTACCATCCACATCAAGACAAAATTATAAACAGATCTCATAACTTTATTGTGGTGGTAGTACAAATTTACGAATGAGGGACATTATCATTTACTAAGGGATCGTAAGGATAGAAGGTAGAAAATATTTTATAATAAAAAATGAATAATTTTTTCATTAATATGATATATATATATATATTAAATTAATTATTATAACCACACAAGAATGATGATGACAGAAAATGAATCGTATCTCAACGTATAAGAGGTGGCCCACACGTACGCCCGAGAGATAATTCTATTTCCTATATAATGAAGAAGTGGTGGGAAATGGTTGTGAAATAATAATAATAATAACATAACACTATATTTATGATAATATTTTTACCCTATTTTTGTTGATTCAAAAATTATATAGAAGGTGTACAAAGGAATAAAATTGATATATCTTTGTTAATATTTATACATATTCTTGGAGAAACTCTGTTTGGATTACACATTAATAAATTAGTGATTTGTATTCAAAGAATACTAAAAGATATATGGAAATGGTATAGAACATATAATTATTTTAATATAGGTAACTCATGATATATGAGTCTCAAGTAGTGTGAATAATGGAGGAGGAGAGGTTACATTTTATAAGTGAGGGCGGGGACACATATAGTATTTCAAAATGGATTTTAATTATATAAGGTCACATTCATGGTAAACTATTTCACACTATCTAGAAATTCAATTTTATTATAATATAATTTATAAAAATCATAAAAATAATTAGATAGCATTGGGTAACAATAATATAATTATTTCTTGGTTTAATACTCATGGTAATCTGATTTTAAATTTAACCATTGAAAAAATTACTTTTTTACTATTAAATGTGAAAAAATATTATTAAACTATTATATTATATAATTTATTCTAAATAATAATGTTTAATTAATTTTATAAGTATAAATTTATAAATATTATGGGATATAAATTTAAATAAGCAGACAATGTGAAACAAAAAACCAGTTTAAAAAAATTATTCTTAAATAATAATAAAAAATTAAATTTAATTCATAGTAAATACCATAAAATAAATGTTATGATATATGATTCAATATATAATCTATAAATATAATTATAATATTAATTAATAAGTGTTGACATAATTTTTTATGATAATAACACATTGAGTGCATAAAAATAGTTGTTATAAAAGTTTATTTTTTTCTCAAAATGAAAATTACACTAATATAAATTAAAATGAAAATTCTTACAGAATTATTTACATTATTTATAATTAAATGTTCAATATTTAAAATTAACATAAATTTAAAAATGGTAACTTTTATAAAAAAATTAAAGGAAATTTCTATAATTATATGTATTTTAATTATTTAGTAAAATATAAATATTTCTAGAAATATTAAAAAAATTACCCTAAGCTAATATTTATCTTCTATTTTATAGATTTTATCAATTAAATTTTATAAATTTTTTATAAATTATTTATTATATCTAGGCACAAAAAAAATAAATTAAAACCATTATATGATGAACCACCTTATTGAAGGATAAAATGATTTTATTTAAAATTGAGTAGTTTTTTTTATTTATTAATAAATACATTTACACTATGTAAAACATTAAAAAATATTTTTCATAAATTTTTTATTAATATGCATACATTCTAGTTTAATTGTATGATTATGATGGTTTACTATAGCGTGGTTTCTTTAAACTCATATTTCCATGTAATGAAAGATGGCATTATGTTATAATTTTTGGAAATAAATAATATTTTACGTGTTGTGGTGTTATAATGGAATTGATTCTATTGACGAAACTGAAAAAGAAACAGCATGAGAATCATTATAAGGTATTCATTTGGTAAAGTGTGTCACCTTTTGGTGAACCTATTCTTTATGGTGTGATGATTTATGGATCAATCCAACTCTATATTGATTATCAAGAATATAACAAAATAAAAATCAACAATAAGAATATCAATCCCCATATTAATGATTTTTTTGATCTATTATGAAGAGTTGAATATTATTCATGGATTCATCATATATATATAAATTATCCATTATGGGTAAAAAGTGAATCCATACACATGAAAATCATCCATTTGAGGAGTAGGCATTATGAAAATATTGTTATTCTATTTAATCTAACTAATTTCACTAATACATTAATGTACTCAATGAAAGGAATCATTAGATATTACAAAGAGCAGTTTTTGGAAGTCATTATAGATTATATTTTTATATATTATAAGATTTAGAAAGAAAATGAAGATCACATATTGATTGAAATTATGAAACTTACAATGGATAATATGTATGAAAAATTTTCTGAATGTTAATTTTGGCTTTACAAAGATTAATTTTTTGGATCAAATAATATCAATAGAGGGTATATAAGTGGATCCATAAAAGAAATATATAATTGATCATTGGGTAAGAATATTTTTTGACTGAGATCCATAGTTGTTTTGTATTGGCTTCAAAGTATCGACCATGTTGAAGTTTTACACACAATTATCTAATCTAATTACCATGTTAACATAGAGTGGAGTAACATTCCTTTTTACTAATTGATGTGATTAAAATATTAAATAAGGGAAGATATGGTTTTTTAGTGTATCTATGTTCATAGTACCAAGTATTAGGGAAGGGTTTCTGATTTGTAGTGATGAATCAGAAATGGGGTTGGTGTGTGTTTTATGAAAAATTATTGAGTGATATCTTATGCCTAGAACTAATTGAAGGTAAATGAATAAAATTACCTAACACATGATTTTTATTTTCCAATGGTTATAATTAAATAATATATATGAAGGTATTATCATTATAATAAAATATGTGACAAACAACCTAATACTTAAATATTAATGTATATATTAAAACAAAAAAGATTAGAATATCCTAATAAGAAGATGGTAGGATTTGATTAAAGATTATGACTTCTCAATATAATATCATCTTGGGAAAGAACAAATGGTGATATATTTCTTTATTCTAAAGCATAATGCCTACTTATTAATGATGTTGATCACAAAGTATAAAATATTTTTCAATTTTTAAAGGGTATTCCTTGAAATATTGAAGGACTGGGTGAAATATAATCTTGCTAAAATGGGTATTCAACCATATATCCATGTGAATATTAAAAAGACAAAGAGGAGAATGTGGATATAAGAATTGTGTGAAATTATATGGATTTAATCCATGATTATAATTTAATGATAAGATTCAAGAACTAATTATGTTTCCTATTAATACATGACTTGAAGAAGGATGTACTAGAAGAATCTAATTTTTCATCATTCTCTATTAGTTTGAAAAGTAAAAATATATATACATGTCCTAAATATTATATCTTCTTGGTTAACGTGGTGAGTGATATTTTGGAGTATGTATCTCTATTTTGGGTAAGAAAATAATTTTAATGATGCGAGAGAGAAGAATATGGGGATATTACAACCGTTACCCAAACCATAATTTAAATGGGAAAAAATCTATTTTTTCATCATTAGAATCCACAAAAAAATAGAAAAGAAAATATTTCTATTTTGGTTGTATTCAATCATAATATTGAGTAATGAAAAAAAATTATATTATAGAATATCTATCTCTTGAAAATCATTCCATTATATATAACAACTATGTGTTAATATTTCATGGAGTACCACATTCTATTAAAACTGATCATGATATGATGTTTACCTCAATATCATGGAAAACTATTATAAATGTTCTAGATATAGAGTTCTATTTCAGTACATTCTATCAGCCTTTATATATGATAATTATGATACTGACATTAACTTCAAAAAGGGAAATTCCAAGATCCTATTATGAGGATTTCATTATTTATTTTTATTATCACCTTCCTGTAGTCATGATTTCAAAAATCAATAGCTTTCACTCATTAATATTGGTAGATCATTATGAATTAGCATAGGGAAATAATTACTAAACACATACATATTAGTATAATTCTAGAGAAAAATACTATTTGTTCTAGAGATATATATATAAATGTCAGAAAATGTTAGCTTTCATAATCATCACATTAGGGAAGCCCAATTTCGAAAAAATAATTATGTTGACATTCATTAGAGAGAGATATATATACATATATATCAATGTTATTGTGATGGTATTTATTTGAATTTCCCCATGGTATATGGTTATGGTATTATGAAATAAAGGACTATTTAGAACTATTTATAAAATTCTTTTCATGATTATTTGTAGGAATCCAATAGTTACATGTAACATATAAATCCCACCAAACCAATATCATGTTCAAAATCTATTCCATGTATCACTCATTAGGATATACAAAACTGATCCATAAAAGCTAACATTTTCTAACATTTTACATAATAACATTACATTCATGGTTAATGTTCTTTGGAAGAATACAATATTTTTGGAAGCTACATAGGAATATGACGATGTGATGATGTAGTGATATCTGAATATGATTATATTATATTAGAATAATTTTATATAAAGTATCTTATTAATGTATGTATTGTTTTATATCCTCTATTTGTATATGTATTTCAATTTAAGTAAACATTATGTGTTCGATATCATTTCATAGATGTAATCCCGGGTTATTGTGAACTATGATATTATAAACCATTATAACATAACCATTAAATTAAAAGGTTTTAATATTAAACAAAACATTATGAAATATATTTATAATGGTTTAAAGTAGTGAATATATATATATATATATATATATATTTATTTATTAATTCATAATAAATAATTACATAATATCTAGTAATGTAATTTTATGTTTTCAAAAGCTATTTTCTTCAAATATTGATTTTATTTCATATTTTTATAAGAAAAATAAGATTAATATATACCATATTTTGAAATTTACATTTATGAAATGTATTTAATATTTTATATCATATTTACATCATTATCTTAGGGTGAATTGTTAGTGTTTTTTGAAGAAGATTTATTTTACAGCGAATAGTGGAAAACACTATTTTTATACATACTATAATTTCTTTTCAGGTAAAAATCCTATTATTTTTTCAATATTATTTTAAATTTAAAACATATCTATTAAATATAAATAATCTAATTAATTAAATATTAATAGTAATTATACATAATTTTCGTATAAGTTCTTTTTTGGGCTTGAAAACACATATCCCTAAAAAAAATTTCTGTACACAATGTTTTTTTATCATAAAATATTTAATTAATATTTATTAAAAAATGGTTTTAATGAAATTTATATATTATATATTCAATGTTGTCTTTTTAAAAATAATTTTTCTTTTTTAAATGAAAATAATTTCTAAAATTTATCTTTTATGATTAAAGATGTATTTTTTCTAAAAAGATTTCTAGTTGTGGAGTCTTTGATGATTAAAAATTTCATTCTACCAATTATCAAAACTATATCATTTAAAATAAATTCTCTATTTCTAATAATATTGATTCATATTATTTAATAGGTTATTTTAGGTTTTTTTCATATATAATATTAAAAATTTTAAAAAATTATCATTGTTAACGTAACAACGATTTAATTAGGGGTAAATAAATTAACATGGATAGTATTTCCTTCGAAAAATTAAAAATAATGATGATATTATTATTTTAAAACCATATATTTTCAAAAATTATATTACTTTTCTATTTTATGACACCTTTTTCTTTTAATTTTACATTATATCATAGAAATCGTATATGATATTTCATGTATGGAAATCCCCTCACTTATATAAGAGAAACATATCACCTCCCTTATTTACACCATTTAACTCAATATATGTAAATTCCCAAGAATAAAAATTTTATATTCTAGTGACATTTGACTAATATCATTAGTATATATAAGAACATAAAAAACAGGAAAATAATCTTCTTAAAATATACATTAATACTGATAATGGGAATCATCTTTTAGAATGATATCATAATATTTTTTTATATTAAAATATCTCAAGGAAAATTCATGTGTATTAATTGAAGGTTCTTATCGGTTCCTTGGAAGATCATTATCATTTTACCATTACAGTTGATATTACAAATGGAATAACCATACAGTCCACTTCTTACTTCAGAAAACTCATTTCATTGTAGAAATATCTTGGTCCACCCATTGTAAAATCTATAAGAGTCTCAACCATTTTCTATAAAATGTATTAACCCTTTATAAAATAATTTGTGCACACTATCATGAATAAAAATCATTTTTTACTCTTTAAAAACCCATATAAAAATCAATTTGGCTATCAAAATACCATTTTATAAAAATAAATTTTCCAAATCTAAAAAAGAGAACATAATAAATTATACTTCTTCACTAAAAAAATCAGAATCACCTATGAAGAAAAAATTAGATCATTGAGGCTTCATGATGATAGGAAATTCTGATCATGTCAAATATGTTAAACAAATATTCCTTCCATATTTTTGTCTGAAAGTCCATAGTGTATTTCATTCAAAAAAAATTAAAAGATTCCATTAAATCAATATAGCAAAAACTCGATATTTTGAAAAAGTGAATTCAAACAAAATTTTTGAAATTTACTGCCTTCCTTAAATATTTCTTAGAATATAGTAACAATGATATGAAAAAATGTATTTGTAGTGGAATAATTAAAGATTTTTTTAATATATGTACTTTACCATGAGTGTAAGAACATGGATCTTCTTTTAAGGTATGTTTTCTTTCTTCTGGTCATTTTTGAGAAAAAGGGAAATCTCTGGAAATTTTTAAAGTACATGTTGTGTACATTATGAGTACACACCGTTTACTCGGTCACTATAGGAGGTTGTGTACTGGCTATGTGATGGCCACACACACGGCCATGTGGGGGGAGACCTGGAGGCCTCCTAAAGCGGCGTTCAGAAACGGAAAGTACACTCCGTTAATTTTCATTTTTTCATTAAACATAATGGGTTCATGTCTAATCTCCATAAACACCTTCTTCTCAACCATGTTTTTTTGAGATCTCCCATACAGCCATGATCATCCTCTGAGCCCCCAACCAAGCATCTAATCTCTGATTTGACCTTCGTTAATTGCATTTGGATTTCCTCTGTAAGCTATATCTTCTGTTTAATCTTGGTTTCCCAATTCCTCCTCCATCTTTTGTTATCCTCTATAGAACGTTTTAGACTTTTTTGTAGATTTTTGGTGTTCTCAGGTGATTCAAGACCTGAGACTCATGTATATTGATCTTCCAACACCAAGGTTGGTGGTTTGTGCTATTATGTTGATATTCATTGAGTCATATTGCAAAATCACCAATACCCATGAATAGGGTATTGCACATTTACTATTCCAGCCCTATTGTTTTTCTGCTATGATTGTATGCTTGAGTAGAGGTTAATTGAATGTGAATAGGGTCAATTGTAATGATTTGGAATTTTTTTCCCATGCATGATTGCATGTTTTGACCGTTGGGTCTAGTTTTCATATTTGGATTTTGTTTACCTTCCATTCCTAGTATAGTAAGATGGGGTGTTTGTATCCTTACATGTTGTTATGCTATGGACTGCTCTCCAAGTATTTCTTGAGGTTTACTTTGACTGATACACGTTGTTAAACCTGCTTGACATACATAGGGCCATGAGAACCTGGTGTAGTGGACCATAGTGAGAATGGATGTAAGGGATTCTCCAGAGTGCCTATTTTACTAACGGTGTGAGACCTTATAGGGAATTAATGTAAGTGCTTCCAGAGAGTTTCTATAGTTCCTCGACGTGAGCCACAGAGGGATTATGACATAAGTGCTTCCCTAGAGTGCCTTTAGTAACCAATACGATATTATAGGAGGAATTGCCAGTGAGTGCTTCTTCATAGAGTTTATAATTAAGCTGAACTAAAGGGGTTAGACTGAGTGTACTTCCAATAGGGTTTCTTGTGTTGAAAGGCTGGACCAGAGAGGATAGGCTATGAGTACTTCCCCAAGGTCCACCTTTTGTGTTTAGCTGCTTACTTTTGTAGCTAGGTAGGACCAGAGGAGAGAGGTTGTGGGTATTACCCATAGGGTTACCTGTTTGTGATTACCTATTTTGATCAGCTGTTTCATGATATATGAAACTCAATGCATTGAAATTTTGGATTGTGTACTGTTGAGTACTTCCTTGTTTACTGAAATCTATACTTATTACCTACCATAATTCATTGATTTTTAGGCAAAGATCTTGTGGTGGTTTCCAACTAAGATTTAGTCTCACACCCTATTTGGGCCATGATTTTGGGCCTAGAGCGATTATATTGTTTCACGTATAGATAAGGGCAAGCGCCCTTCAACTTCTGGTACTTGATTTGCTGTAGAGATGGAGAGCATGGGACCAAGATATGGATTGTGATGTTGAATTGTTGTATACATTAATTATTTTGTACTTTTTTTATTACTATTGTATTCCAGCATTGTGATTTGTTTGGATTCATTCCTAAACATATGTGTCATGCATCATTCATATATATGTGTGTGTGCTCCAGTTTATTATTTATAGTCTTCTGTTGTTTATTTTTGTATGGATTATTCCTACTTCTGCTATTGCTATTTGATTTACATCCACTATGTTACTCTACCATTGAAGTCATAGTCTCCTCACTATCACACCCAAGGCCCTCACTGATAGTCGGCAGCCTCTGGTATTTGGGGAAATGCACTTGAGGGCATGTGACAAAACGGGTATGGGGCGCCTTTGGGTGTCTTTCAGAACCGGGATGTTAAAAAGTTGTAACAGAGAATTCTTTTATCTGGAATTACTATTTGGAGCCTATTGACATGGATAGAAAGGAATATGTACTTGTTAATAAGTTGTTCCAGGGAGTAACTAACCCAGGTACTGGGAAAAGCCAATATACCTTGTTATTGTAATTTTTATTGTTTCAAAATTATTACAGTTGATTTGATTTCACCTTGAGTGATTCATATGTTTTTTCTTGTTATTATTGATGTTATTGAGGTTCAATTTCTATTTCATCCATGTGAGATGAGAGTTTGTCATGTCATGCATTCTATAGGCACTTTCTCGGAATCACATGTCATTCATTCTTTCCAGGCCATTTAGGGTAAATTAGAAATTGCATATTGTTGTGATATATATTGTTCTAGATATTCATGTTGTTGTGATAGATGCTTTGATAGAATATCTGATGTTTGAGTGGGTATTGATTTTTGTAAGGATTTTTTTGAATGAATACCAAACTTTGGTTCCTGAGGTGCTATGGGCCCTCATGAATCGGAATTTGGTGGATCATTGACTTGTTTACCTTGTTATGACATGTATAAGATGCCATGTTTTGATTCACGGGGAGTATGGGCCCTCACAGATCCGAATTTGGCACTTTGAGGTTTGTTCTAGTGATTTCTAGGTTCCAGAGTAGTTTATGTGGCTTACTGTCTAGAAAAACCTAGAATACACAGCGTGTAATGTTAATTACATGCCATGTGTTCTTTTGTTTGGGAAGAAACTGTATTTCTTAAGTAGACGATGTGTACTGTATGTACACACCATGTAGTCTCTAACAATGTCTGAGACTATCTGTGCAGGGACACAGGGTTTGGAATCATTGGTAAGACACTCCATGTTGGGGATGTACACATTGTGTCGTAGAACCATGTAACCGATCGTGTCACTCAAAACACGGCTCGACAAAATCTTCTTAGTACACGCTCTGTTTGTCTGGAACACGCTGTGTGCTATAACCCAGGTACTCGGCCATGTAACTAACAACACAGGTCAGTGTTATCCTTTCTCATGCATGTCATGTCTGCCTGGAACACGTCGTGTAGTGTGAGCCATGTAACCGATCATGTATCTTACAACACAGGTCAGTGAGGTTCGTCTTGTACACGTCGTGTTTGGCACGAACACGCCGTGTAGTCTCATTCTGTGGAGAACCGTGTGGATTATCCATGTACAAGTACTTGTGATGGGGAAGAGGATTCATGTACACATCACATTTTAGGTGAACACATTTTGTGCTTCGGGTGTTACACAACATGTTCGGCATGAGTACACGCCCATGTGAATGGATAAAGGGAACCTGTCGTGTAGTGGTTATACATGCCATGTAGTCATGTTTTGAAAAAACATGAATGCTTTCCTTCTAATATTCCCATATTACACATTCAATTTTTAGTCTTTGATAATATTGATCTAAGGTGTGTGTTTGACCTTGCAGCGTCATGCCACTGAGATGTCCTCTGATTGTACGCTAGTTGCTAGGTAGTGATCGGACATCAGATTTGACAGATCAGGGACGGCCTGTAGATCCTCTCATTGTGCCAGTCTTGGCACTAACCATTATACCAAACATAGGTGCTAATGCATAGTTCAGGGAAAGATTTATGAGGATCATGAATACCATTCCGGGAGCACTGCCTCCTGCCCCGTCGAGGGAAGAATTGACACAAGTCATTCAACAGTAGCATCCTCCCACTTTCTCAGGGGATAGAGGACCCCAACTGTCTAGTCATGGATGGAATCCTTGCAGATGATCTTAGAGCATCTGTATATAACTTCAGAGAGAAGGGTGAAGCTCACTGCGTATATGTTTCGGGATTCCACCAAGAGATGGTGGGATGTGATCTCACAGGAGGGACATTACCAAGTTATGGCTTGGGAGGAGTTCCAGAGTATCATCTATGACTACTTCTATCAAAATAACATAATGGCTGATCAATCCCACGAGTTTACGAGTTTGGAGTAGGTTACTCCTTCGATTATGGAGTATTCCTCTCGCATTATAGATTTATAGCATTTCATCCCTATTCCAAGAGGTAATCAGTTATTCCGGGCCAAGAAGTTTGAGGATGGCCTGAGGTATCACATCCAATCACATGTGAACATCTTCATGTTGAATTATATCACTTCTATCATTAACTAGGACCATGTTATAAAGCACAATCTAAGAGATTCTCGAGTTGTGAGCTAGGGAAGCTCAGCATCTAGAGTTAGTATCCCTCCTAATGACAGTAGGAAGCATCGTAGGAAGTCTACACGCAGATATCCAAGGAGGCGAGATACTTATTCTGGTAGTCAGGTGGGGTTCTACCAGTGCAGGAAGAGTGGTCATACACGGACACACTTCTTGAGAGACCCAGTGGAGTCCCGATCTTGTGGCAAGATTGGTTATCTTCAGCGCTTTTATCAGATCTTCTCACCAGTAGCTGGTTACATGGGTTCTTCTATGGCTCTTCATTCAAGAGAAGCACAACCAATTTCTCACCAGTCTAGGAACTGGAGTTCTTCTAGCCATTCAGGCCAAGGTGGAGGTTATGGTCGTGGTAGCTAGTTTCTTGGTTTTCAGTGACAATAGGGTGGATTATCTCAGGGTGTCTAGACAGGGTCACAGGGATGCAGTGTAGGTCAGACAATGCAGTAGAGCCGACCCAATTGGATTTGGATCCCATACCCTCTACAGTGAAAGTTATGAACATAGTAGCATCAGTTTTAGCTTATGCTCTTTTTGATACAGTGGCTTCCCATGGATTTATATCTATTGCGGTTGTCGAGAGCCTTGGGCTCCGCATATTTTCTTTGGCTGATATTTTAACACTAGAGACCTCATTGGGGACTAGAATGGTGAGTGTATGTCACTTCAAGGAGTTCCCTCTAGAGGTTGGTGGGTGTCACTTTTTAAGGTACCTCTATGTCTTAGAGATGACATGCTATGATGTCATTATCGGAACGGACTGGATAATTACCTTCCAGTCAGTTTTCGACTATTATCACTGTAGGGTGAGTTTCAAATCACCAGAGGGTGGATATTTTCTTTATAAGGGTGAATGGGATGTCCGGGCCAGCAGAGCGGGACCTGAGCACCATGTGTTTGGAGGAGTTACAGCCTAGATTTCTAGTATATATCTGGATGACTTGGGGAATTCACACATGGACATTCTACTAGTGGTGGACCATTTCACATATGTCTTTCCAGGACACTTTTCAGGTTTTCCTCTGGAGCATGAGTTAGATGTTTTCTATTGAGCTTGTGCTAGGAGAGGAACCGGTGTCCATTACATGTTATAGGATGGCAACACCAGAGTTACAAGAGCTTAAGAAGCAGTTGCAGGAGTTGCAGGAAAAGTGTTTCAACTAACCCAGTACTTCTCCTTGGGGCACGCCGGTCCTTTTTGCGAAGATGGTGGATTGTACACTCATGCTTGGTGTGGATTATTAGAAGTAGAAAAAGTTGATGGTCAAGAACTAATATCCATTTCCAAGGATTGATGATCTCTTTGATCATCTTTGAGGATCCCAGCTGTTCTCGAAGATTGACTTGAGGACCGGTTACCATCAGTTGCATGTTAGACCATCAGAAATACCTCCTACAACATTTTGGAGTAGTTAGGGTCTATATGAGTATATGGTTATGTCGTTCGGTCTCACGAATGTGCCTGCAGTTTTTATGGAACTGATGAACTGAGTGTTCCATCCATACATGGATTCCTTCATGGTGGTTTTCATGGATGATATCATGGTGTACACTCACACTTGACCTGACCATGTCACACATCTTGAGATCATTTTGAGTACAAATAGAGAGCATTACTTATATTCTATGCTCTCAAAATTCCACTTTTGGATGGACCGGATTCACTTCTTGGGTCAGGTTATCTCTAGGACAAGAGTTTTTGTAGACCTAGAAAAAGTGAGAGTAGTAGTTTCCTAGGAGCAGCCGAAATATTTCATTGAGGTGCGGAGTTTTCTAGGGTTTGTTGGATTCTAAAGATGTATCATTAAATATTTTCACACCTAGAAGCACCAATGATTGGTTTTACTAAGAAGGGTGTATGGTTCTTGTGTTCTGATTCTTGTCATTCATCCTTTCAAGAGCTGAAAGGGAGGTTAACTTCAACACCAATACTTGTGTTTATAGAGCCAGGAAAGATCTATACTGTGTACTGTGATGATTCAGGTATCGGGTTGGGAGCTGTGATTATGTAGGAAGAAGGAGTCGTTGAGTACGAGTCTCGGTAGTTGTGGCGGCATGAGAAGAATTACCCAACACACAATCTCGAGTAGGCTGTAGTGGTTCATGCCTTACACTACTGGAGAAATTACCTTCTGGGAGAGAATTTTGTGGTTTTCACTGACCACAAGAGTCTCAAATACATCTTCACTCAGAGTGATCTGAATTTGAGACTGTGAATGTGGCTTGAGTACCTTCAGTAATTTGACTTTAAGCCTACCTATACACCTTAGAAAAAGAAAACAGTGGCTGATGTGTTGAGAAGGAGGACTCAAATACAGGCAGTTCTGGAGGATAGCAGTGAGTGGATGATTATGGCTCTGTTCTCTAGGATGCATTTGGTGGTGCCCGACAGATAGGGGAAGACATTTATTTCTTCTATAGAGGTTACCTCTACCCCTCTTGATCGAGTTAAAATGAGGCAGCTATTAGACTCAGAAATCCTAGACCTATGGTAGAGTGTGTCAGGAGAGGACCCTTTTCTTTGATGGACCATAGGGGAGGATGAGATCTTGTGTTTTCAGGGGTTTGAATGGGTGAATGAAGACATACGCGAAGAGATGATACTAGACTTTCATTACTCAGTTAGGGCAGTTCATCCTGGTGTCACCAGGATATATCATGATCTACACCGTCAGTATTGGTGGCCAGGTATGAAGAGAGAAGTTCCTAGATTCTTTAAGAGGTGTTCCACCTGTCAGAAGGTGAAGGAGGAGCATCAGCAACAAGCAGAGCTTTTATAATATTTACCCATTCTCGAGTGGATGTGGAATGATGTCGTGATGGATTTCGTGACAGTTTTACCAAGGTCCCCATGAGGGAATGATGCAGTTTGGGTTGTCATTTACAAACTCAAAATGGTTTCTCACTTCTTGCTGATCAAAGAGACCTTTATTGTTGATGATCTATGATGGTTGTACATCCGTGAGATTGTGCGCTTACATGGAGTTCCACAATCCATTGTTTCAGACAGAGATGCATGTTTTACTTCTACGGTCGGGCAGGGGCCTTAGAAGGCTTTGGGTACACAAGTAAATTTGAGTACTGCTTACCACCTCTAGATAGATGGCCAATCCAAGCATATGATAGAGGTGATGGAGGACATGCTTTGAGCATGTATTCTGGATGTTGTAGGTTCCTGGGAGAAGCACATATCTCTTGTGGAGTCTTCCTACAACAATAATTTTCATGAAACAATTCCGATGGAACCTTATCAGGCGTTGTACGGTAGGTCATTTTGATCAACCTTATGTTGGCTGGAGGCTATAGAGGCAGCTTTGATGGGACCTTGTCTTGTACAAGAGACCTCAGAGCAGTTAGAGTTGATTCAGAAGTAGATGGCTACTGCACAGTCTCGATAGAATTATTATGTTGATCAATTGGGATGGCCTCTGGTGTTCGCGGTTGTGGATTAGGTTTTTCTATGTGTCACACCGAGGATGGGACACAAGAGGATTAAGAGATAGGGTATTCTTTCACAGAGGTTTGTCGGGCCGTTTGAGGTTTTGGAGAGAGTTGGGTCGGTTGCCTATTTGTTGCAGTTATCTCATAGGTAATGGTCTATGCATGACATTTTCCATGTTTCTCAGCTTCAATGTTACTTCTCAGACCCGTCTCATGATTTCTGACCTGAGGAGGTTGTGTTGGAAGTAGATGTATCATTCGAGGAGCATCCTATCCGGATTTTTGATTGAAGTATGAAGGTCCTCGATCATCGGTTTGTCCCTCTGGTACAATTGCCATGATAGCACGGGCAAGTACATGACGTGACTTGGGAGAGGGAGGCCAAAGTATGAGCATAGTGGCTGGAGCTATTTGGGGGTTATTCTTCTACGCCGCCATGATTGAGAAATTCAGGGACAAATTTTCTTAAGGGGGGATGTTTTTAAGAACTCAGATCTTCTTTTTGGGTATGTTTTCTTTCTTCTGGACATTTTTAAGAAAAAAGAAAATATCTACAAATTTTCTAAAGCACACACCATTTACAATATGAGTACATGTTGTGTATTAGGTCGTTGTAGGATTCCATGTGATGGCCACACACATGGCCATGTGGGGGTAACCTAAAGGCCGCCTAAAGAAAAGTACAAAAATAGAAAGTACACGTCGTGTACTTCCACAGTACATGTCGCGCATTTTTTTCATTAAACGTACTGGGGTCGTGTCTAATCGCCAGAAACACCTTCATCTCCACTTAGTTCATCCGAGAGATCTAGTACGGCCATGATCTTCCTTCAATCCCCTGACCAAGAATCTGATATCTGATTCGAACGCCATCAATTTCATTGGGATCGACTCAGTAAGATCTATCTTTTTCTTGAGCTTCGTTTCCCAATTCCTCCTCTTTCTCATGTTATCCTCTATTGAATGTTTTACAATTTTTTGTATATCTTTAGCATTCGAAGGTGATTCCAGCTCTGAGACTCAAGTATATTGATCTACCAATGCCGAGGTAGATTGTTTGTTCCCTTATATTGAATGTCTTTGAGTTATATGTGCAAAATCGCCAATACCCATGAATGGGGTATTGCGCATTTACAATTTCAACCCTATTGTTTGCCGGATGTTCTTGTATTCTTGTGTATGGGTTAATTGAATGTGAATAGGGTCATTTGCTATGAATTTTAAGTGATTTCCCATGAATGATTTCTTATCTGACCATTGGGTCTAGTTTTCCAATTAGGCTAATGTTTACCTTCCATTCCTAGTATAGTAGGATAGGGTGTTTATATCCTTACAAGTTGTTATGTTGTAGAATGCTAGCCTAGTAGTTCTTAAAGATTAATTTGGTCGAAATTCCCTGCTATACCAGCTTGACAAACATAGGACCGTGAGAACCTGGTGTAGTGGACCATAGGGAGAATAGACATAAGGGATTCTCTAGAGTGTCTATTTCACTTACGATGTGAGACCATATGGGGGAATTGATGTAAGTGCTTCCTCATAACTTATATAGTTAATAAAAACAGGTCACAGAGGGAATGTGACGTAAGTGCTTCCCTATATAACCTTTAGTTACCTATATGAGACTATAGGAGGAATTGACGGTAAGTGCTTCCTCAGAGAGTATATGCTTAAGATGAACCAGAGGGGTTATACTGAGTGTACTGCCTAGAGGGTTTCTTGTGTTGCTAGGTAGGACCAGAGGGGATAGGCTGTGTGTACTTCCTAGAGGGTTACCTTTTGTGTTTAGCTGCTTACTTGTGTTGCTAGGTAGGACCAGAGGGGATATGTATGAGTACTACCCAGAAGGTTACCTGTTTGTGATTACCTATTTGTGATTACCTATTTTGATTAGATGTGGCATGATATATGAAAATGAATGCATTGAAACTGTGAATTGTTTACTGCTAAGTACTTCTTTTTATACTGCTTTCTGTAATTATTACCCGCCATATACTCACTGACTATTAGGAACAGATATTGTGGTACTTTCCTATTGAGATTTAGCCTCACACCCTATTTGTGAAATGCTTTTGGTCCCAAATAGATTATATTGTTGCAAGTATAGATAAGGGCAAGTTCCCTTCTGCTTCAGGTACTTGATTTGTAGTGGAGCTCGAGATCATGGGACTAGGCTATGGATTGCGATGCTGAGGAGTTGTTTACTTGATTTCTTTTAGACTTTGGTTTATTATTATTGAATTCTAGCATTCTGATTTGTTTGGATTCTTTCCTAGACATATGTTTCATGCGTCATTCATATATATGTGTGTTCTCTAGTTTAGTATTTCCAGTCTTCCACTGTTTATTTTTGTATGGATTATTCCTGCTTCCACTATTGCTATTTGTTTTACTTCCACTATGTTACTCTTCCAATGAGGGAATAGTCTTCCCACTATCACACCCAAGGACCTCGCTGCTAGTCGGCAGCCTCCGGAATTCGGAGAAATGTGTTTGAGGCCATGTGACCAACCGGGTATGGGGTGCCTCTGGGTGGATTCCGGAACCGGGACGTTACAACGAGTCCAACATGTCCTGTATTCATAAATAAAACACATATGTTATTTATTTTCCTTATTAATGGTAATTATCCCTTTTTATTTATTACAATGTTATATACAATAACCCAATCCATTAAATTGACATCGGGATTTTTGATGATATTCAACATTTTTGTTAGAAATGGTTTTGATATGTTCAATATGGTAAATTAGTAATTATTATTTCATCTATATAATTGTTAAAATTAAATAATTAGTATTTTTATAACTAAATAATAGATTTAAAAATAACCATTAAATATGGTAATGAAAAATGAACTCTATTATAATCATAGAGATGGTTGCACATGCAAACACATGAGTAACGTTTCCATTTATCAAGGATAATTATAGAATGAGGGTGAATATAATTTTATTACTACATAGTGTTATTAATATCATAAATATCATATTAATACAATATATATATATGTTTCATCAATGTGATTTGGTGATGAAAAATGAATCACATTGCTTATTTGACGTGGTAGTCCGCACATGTGAAGTATGTTATCATTTTTTATAAAATAGAATGGTACGATAGTAAATGATCTATTACCTTATAATGATAATAAATATTTCATTAATACCATATATTAAAATTCATTTCATCTTTATAACCCATCCATGATATATTTTTATTGATGAAGAATTATATCAGTTCATGAGGTGGTAGTCCAATGTACACTTGAATAACGGTTTAGGTTTCCCATTTATGGAATAATGATATGGATCTAAAGTTAAAATAATAACATAATAACGTCTATGCCTATGGATTATACTGTGGGTATTGTTTTATCATGGATGAAGATTGTATTTTAATGGATTTGGAGGATTAAATAAAATTGGAACAATTGATTTAAAACAATTCCCCTTCTTCAAACAACATCCCTTTTATCAAACCATACGTCCACTAATATTGGTGTTCATATTAAAAAATTACATGGTGATTTTTTAGGTATTATAGAAATATATTTTTGTAAGTTATTTAAAAAAAATTGTTTCTATTTGTGAATAAATGAGAAGAATTGGTGTACTTTTATAAGACTAGGAAGGGTCTCTTTTTGAATTCAAAAAAATATTTAATTAATATATTTAATTTTCAATTATAAATGGATTCAACAATAATTTAATTGATTATAGGATGATTATATATATAATTTATATCATTAATTTTTCCATGAATGGATCAAGACACATTTTTACCATTATCATTTTTAAACCCTCTTAAATCATTTCCCATTTAGCCTGGCAACAATATTTCTGTCTCAATCACTATTATTATAATTACAATAAATTTATAAATTTCCAATAAATGGACATGGATGATATTATAAACAATATTCTAATCACTTGTAAAAATATTGGATTTTTAGGAATTTTAAATAATTTCATAAAATATCATCAAAGTCAATTTTTAGCACATTCAAATAAATTAATTATGATATCATCATGAATATAAGATAAATTTGAAAATAATTAATTAATTGTATCACTATAATGTTTTGGTCTTGGAAAATAATATCCCAAAAATGTGTAATGCAATTTAGATTCATAATATAAAAGAATTTCATTATTGTAAATGATGAGAGATAAAACTGTTGCAAAATTTCAGCATGGTAATGGGTAGCCATGGGAGGCATTAATGAGAGAGAAAGGGGTTTGTCATCATTCAAAAATAAGGAGGTCAGTATAGGGGATGCACACAATCATTCCCCTCCATATGTAAATGAAAATAAAAGGGAATAAAAATATAAGGAAACGTTGAAATAAATAAGGAAGGAAAGTGAGGATCCTTTACATGGATGTGTGATCCCAAAGACTTGGGATATGCTTTTTGGGAGCTTGGGGCACCTTTTAAGGATTCTAGAGAGATGAGGGTAGAGTAGGGACGTGATCCTAGGGGTTTTATTTATGAGAAGTTGGATGTTGGGTGGTTTTATAAAGGAAATGAGATTGGAGTACTTTAATTTTACACAAACATTGGCTTTCGAATATATATAATTAAATATACAAAACCACAAACCATCTCATTGTTTCTGCCCATGGTTTTTCCAATTGGTAGTGGAAAACATTATTCTATAAGTCCATTGACCAAACATATTAAAATATTATTCCTGATAATGTGGAGGTGAGTCACACTCTCAAGTAAATCATTTTAAAATGTTAAAATATTTTATAAGTCATGAATGGTCCACTATGGAACAATAAATTAACCAAACCAAAAAAATCCCATCATTTAAAAGATAAATAATATATTTTCAGAATATCCCTATTATATTATTTTATTAGATCATTATTGAGTCATTACGATGTCATAAAAAATATATATTTAAAATGTATTTAATTTTTACCCAAAAATATGATTGTCTCTTAAAAATGTAAACAATTCTCCGTAAGATAATTTCAACATCCTGAATAAAAAATTCATATTAATTTTCTATAAATAATTTTCAAAATATATTAATTTTAAATTTGAAAATAAAAACTTCCATTTATTGTACGTTCATGGGTTTTGAGAAAATAGCATTCAGACCTTAATATATATATCAATTGTATAAATATTGTATGATCAATTATATTTAATAAAAATTAATTTTGTAATAATATTTTATTAATATATTATTTAATTCAAAAATGATTTAATTCATCTCAATAGATTTATTAATTTAATATTTACTAAAAATACCATTTTTTCTTTAAAGAATATTTACAAAATAATAATAATAAAATGAATATAAATTCTTTATTCTATACAAAACTAATGCACATAATCATATTTATAGGTTATTGTTACATATCCCCTTAAAACCCCGATTAAGTCTTATGGGTAAGGTGTGTGGTTGTGAGATATTGTTGGTGAAACTTGGATAACATCTCTTAGATGGTAATCTCTATTAACTTTCATTTCTCTCGTAGGCACTTTCATTCATGCTTAACATGTTTAAGCATGTCTTGGGCTTGGTCAAGATGGAAGACCAGTGATGCTTCCTCCATTTTGTGCTCTAATAAATGGGATTCGTATTGAGAAATTATACTAGATGAGGCCATCACTTCCTTTGTCTATGAAAATTGGATTTTTAAAGCCTTATATTTATAATAATCAAGTGATCATTATTCAATGAAAATATTAGAGACATTAACAATTCATAACAGTATTTTAAAATCAAAAAACAAAAAACCAAGGATGTTCATATGTTTTATATAACCAATTTAGATAATAATACAATTAATTAGATCAAGCGAAATTTTCATTAATATATGTTTGGGTACACTACCGGAAAAACGGGTTATTGTGACGGGGTATTTGCGACGGAAACATTTCATGTCACAATAGGTCCGACGAAAGGCTTATTTGCGACGGGAATATATTCTCGTCGCAAATAACTGCTCATTTGCGATGGGGCCAATGTCACCATCGCAATAGGTTTGGCACGGATTTCGCGCCAAAACATGGGAATTGTATTTGTGATGGGTGGCTACTCCCCTTCGCAAATACCCAGCCTCTGTAAATAGTATATGCGATGGGCAGACTTACCCGTCGCAAATACTATTTACCGGTGTCGGGTATTTGCGACGGGGAACTCCGCCCGTCCCTAAAAGTATGTCGGCAGGTAAGTATTTGCGATGGTCCCCGTCACAAAAGCCTTTTTACACACTGACCGTGATTAATGCGGGTGGAGGGCCTTTGCGACGGGTCCCATCGCAAATAAGTAAACATATATATACCCCCATCCATTTCAGATCTGAAAACATTCAAATTTTTCTCTCCTCTTCTCTCCTCTCCTCTCCTCTCTTCTCTTTGAAGATTCAGTTTTAAATAATAAAAATTTTGATTCTTTTTGTGAGACAATCAGAAGGCAATCAAAGGGGTCCATAACTTCAAGATTTCAAAGGAATTTACGTTTTATTTAATTTTATATTTATTTCATTTTTTATATTAATTTTAATTGTTGTTCTAATTAAATTAGATTTCAATTAATTTATTATTAATATTTAGTTTTATTAACAAATTGATATTGTTATAACTAATTATAAATAATTAGTACTAAGTAATCATAATTAATTCCGTATAATTAGTACTCAGTTATAGTTTTTCGTTTGTCAATCAAATAAATCCTTGTCTGGATACAAACAAGTAGAGGCGGCTCAGGCACAGTTGTACCTAAGAGAGAAAACTCTGACCATGAGTTTTGAGCTTGACCCAGGGAATCCTGGCACATGAAAATGGGCCTTGCTGCACTCTTGGTTTGACACTCCCAGGGGATATTTATTTGGTAATAATTAGATTTAATTAGAAATTTGAAAATAATTAAATAATTTGCAAATAATTAAAATAATTTGCAAATAATTAAAATAATTAGATTTATTCAAATAATTAGATTTATTCAAATAATTATATTTATTCAAATAATTATCAAATAATTAAAAAAATGATTTAATTCAAATAATTAATTAAAATATTTAGCAAATAATTAAAATAATTATCAAATAAAATAAATAGCGATTTAATTCAAATGATTAAAATAATTAGCAAGTGATTAAAATAATTAAAATAATTAGTAAGTGATTAAAATAATTATAAATTCATTAAAATAATTATCAATTGATTAAAATAATTTGCAAGTGATTAAAATAATTAGATTTATTCAAATAATTAGCAAATAATTAAAATAAATATCGATTTAATTCAAATAATTAAAATAATTAGCAAATAATTAAAATAATTAGAAAATAATTAAGATAATTAGCAAATAAATAAGATAATTAGCAAAATAATTAAGATAATTAGAAAATAATTAAGATAATTAACCAATAATTAAGATAATTAGAAAATAATTAAGATAATTAGAAAATAATTAAAATCATTGTCAAATAATTAAAATAATTAGCAAATAATTAAAATAATGATCAAATAATTAAAATAAATAGCAAATAATTAAAATAATTAGGAATTAAAATAAATAGCATTAGATTTAATTCATATAATAAAGAATTAAAATAAATAGCATTAGATTTATTCAAATAATTAGCAAATAATTAAAATAAATAGTGATTTAATTCAAATAATTAATTAAAATAATTAGCATATAATTTAAATAATTATCAAATAAAATAAATAGCGATTAAATTAAAATAATTAGGAATTAAAATAAATAGCATTAGATTTATTCAAATAATTAGAAAATAATTAAAATAAATAGTTATTTAATTAAAATAATTAATTAAAATAATTAGCAAACTAATTAGCAACAAAGTCATTAGGAACAAGCTAATTAGAAACAAAGTCATTAGCAACAAAATCATTAGCAACAAACGTGATTAACCGCGAGATTAGAAACAAATGTGATTAACCATGTGATTAGCACCAAACGTGATTAACCATTCGTTGAATGGAAAAACAAATGTGATTGACCACTCATGCACCTCAATTTTCATTTGATCTATGTGTTGACGCTTGATTGGAAACTTCTATCTCCACATGAAATATTTTCATTCACTATCAAAATTTTGACAGTGAATGCAAATATTACATGTGGAGAAAGAAGTTTTCTGTCAAGCGGAACACATAGATGAAAAGAGAATTGAGGTGGATGAGTGGTCAATCACGTTTTCTTTTCCATTGAACGAGTGGTTAATCACCTGGTCTCTTCATATCTTCCCATTACTAATTAGTAACATAATTAGTATATAATTAGTAACATATGTTAATTATTATATGATTAATATTTATGAAAAAATAATATTAATATTTAGGTCATGTTCAATAAAAAATTAGCATCAGTCGTGTCTAATTTAAACTCTATAATTGTTCTTTCTTGGTTGATCACCTCGTAAGTAGCGTTGCAATAAGATGATCCAAGTCATGTCTTTCTCGTCTATAAGAATCATAACCCATGACCCTTTGCATACCATTGTTCCTTAAAAATTTAAGAGATTAAATTTTTAAGAAAAATGATCTATGTAAATGGTAATGCGAGATGAGTCTTAGAGACGTGAAAGACATGACTTGGGTCATCTTATTTCAATGTTACTTGCGCGGTGATCAATCATGCAAGGACAATTATTGAGTTTAGATTAGACACGGTTGACGTAAAAATTTCATTGAACATGACCAAAATATTAATATTATTTTTTCATAAATATTAATCATATAATAATAACATATGTTACTAATTATATACTAATTATATACTAATTACCAATAATTAGCAAGAATTAGCAGTAATTTCACTGAAAATTGTGTCGCTTGTAAATAGTGGTAATTATTAAGAAGTAATTCTAATATCTTCGCTTTTTGGAAATTTTTCTAAAATCAAATTATTCAAAATCAGTAATGTTTTAATGTTTTATAGAAAAATATGGAACAACAAAGTTGGCAACAATCATTATTAGAAGATCGGGTATGGATAAATCAACGTAGAAATCCAAATGGTTCTGGTATAAATCCAGTATATATTGAGGGTGTAGAGTCTTTCTTAGCATTTGCGGCATCAAATTCAGAATTTGTTTCAGAAGGCACAACAAAATGTCCTTGTAAAAAATGTGCAATGAGAATGTTTGACACATTTGAAAAAGTTGGGGGACATCTCTTATGTTTTGGTTTTCAATCAGATTATGTTTTTTGGTATCAACACGATGAACATAGTTCCAGAGAAGGTGATACTAACTTGATTCTGGATCTGTAACACCCCAAGCTTCCATGGTACGCTCCTCTTTGAATAATAGAGCAACGTGTGTTGTACGCAGCCTCGAGTTCTAACACACCGCAACTAATCAAAGTAGCCATTATGAATAGTAATAACCACTTTTTAAAATTATAGAAATTTTATATTTCAAAATGGACTTCATTTTTGTATTCGTAATATCGAAATTATCCTAAGTTTAATTTTTTTGTAATTTTCTGAGAACATTCAATTTTTTATGAATAGTGAAAAATACTTAAAAACAACTTTTTTAATCAAAATAATTTATTGTGATAAATTATAATATTTAGTGGTTTTAAAGTATAATTAGAATATATTTTTACCATTTTATCCAATGGTAGTCATTAGAATTAATTTAACATTGAAATTGGACATAAACAATTGCCAATCTTTTGATATAAATTGTTTCTTAAAAACACGCTATTTGTTATGGAAGCGGGAATTAATTATAAAATTAATTAATGCAACATATATGTTTGGAATTTCGTAAAATAGACATCATTTTTGAAATTGGAATATCAAATATAGCTTAGGGTGAAATTTTGGCATTATTCTAAAAAACTTCAATTTTGATGAATAGTGAAACCACTAAGTGGTAGTTAAAAAACTGATTTTTTTGTTTAAATGAAACATTACCACTTCTGTGATTTGAATTTCAAAAATCCGACATACATGGTTGTCATTAATAAGTAAAATGTGGTTCAATGGGATTAAAATAATTTTTTTGGTGAATAGTAACTTTTAAGTTCTTAATCGTGATTAGAGGTAATTAGTGTAGTTTAAGGTAAAAATAATGTTTTAATAATATGAGTTGAGCTTGAAACATGTCCTACCATCATTTGATGTGCCATGGCCGACCAAAAAAATCCATGGGTCAACTTGGGGACCCCATGGAGCCACTTTAGTTGGAAAATGACATAAATACCATTAATTTAATGTTAAAGTAAAAAAATGACACAAACATGAAATGTTTTACTAAAACAATTTTTAAATGGGGTTATACAAGTCATATTTTTAACTATAAATAGTAATTGTAAAGATAAAAAGATTTCCTACATCATAGTAGTTTTTTTATAATTTTTAGACATTAAATAAATTAAATTATTTATGGCATCATGATGATGCAGTGATGACCTCATTATTTAATGATTTAAATAAAATGGAAAGATAATGTAATATCTAAGACCTACACATGTCCAAAACCTATTGGATGGGTGGATTTAGAACCCTTATCACCTTATCCTCGAATTATTTCAATGTGGGACCTCTTAAATCCGAATACCATTTTAAAATAAAGTTACTTTTCTTTACTTTCCAAGAGTGCCCCTCCTCTCCACTTATAAAAGGCCCCCACCTCTACCACCTCATTCACACTTTCAAGCCATTTAGCTCGGCCAAACTCTACCCAAATACTCTCCCAACTTCCCCCTCTTACTCCTAGAAGTCTCACTTTGGGAAGAAATCATCCCAAGGAAGCCTTTGGCTCAAATCAACAAAAGTTACCCGATTTTAAGGTAATGTCTTCTCTAATGTTGTTTTGTTTTATTTTTCTTCTCCAACCCCCGAAACACTTTTTATTCATTTCTTTTGTAACAACACCAGTATCATAAATATACTAGGATGTTTTTATTAGAAGGATTCGAGCTACACTTACACACACCTACATCTAATGGTTAAAGAACATATTGTTTCTGTGGATGGCGAATTTTTGGCTCATTAAACGATCATTGTTCAACACTCATATAACACCTCTAATGGTGGCCATTATGATGAAAATATATTTATATATGATATATATTATGTTTTTGTTTTCCTTATGATTTTTTATTTTTCATTTATGGCATACCTTTATGGTTTCCATTATGGGTAAACGCGATATTTTCATTTTAGGAAGTGCGGACTACCGCACCCTCAAAGTGATTTGAATTGTTAATACCATATGTGGGATGTATAAAGGATGGAGTAAATGGTATTATACACTATATTATACTGGAATTATATTATACATTTATATAATTATGATTTCATTCCATTAAATACGAAATAGAAATGAAAGTAGCGTTCATGCGTACGTATGGCTTACCGTCTCCATGAACGGTGCATTTCATTTCATACCTCTAAACGTTATGGAATATTATAAATGCCTGTATATACTGGATATATATGAAATATATTATATATATATCATGAATATAATTCTAGATATAATGGATATTTCACCACATGAACAACTTGTAATTATAAGAAGTTTATTTTTGACTCAAGTACCAAAGATCTACAAAACGACCGTTATTAACTTAAATAAATACATAATGTTCATAACATGGTAATAAGTGATATAAAAGGAATAAAAAACTTGAAAAAGGTTCTTAGGAAATTTTAAATTAACTCTAGTTTATTATTCAGGAGGTTAAAGAACGGTCGAGTCAAGACAGGACACAAGGTAAGGGAATTTCTTAACCCAATTTCCTTTCTTTGGGTTAATCTCCTACTTTCAAATTACGTCATGATATTATTATGTCCTATCTTGTTTTTGTACTTTCTTTATGTGTAATTATAGTGAATAAACATAATAGATCTATTTTGTTTAAAAAAATGATCTTTGTATGGGACTTCGTCTCAATCTCCTTTCATTGAGGAATATTTTGTTTTATACACAACCTTCTTTTATACGGTGTATAAACCCCTTAGACTTTTACGTTTATTCAAATGGAATCTTTTTTATATGAAGAATTTTACTAAACGACAAAAAGGGAATGTTTTTCTTTCCGTACATATGCGGCGACAACGACTTCTCCACCGCCGTGACCATTATTTGAGTTTCAGCTTCCTCTACAAGCCATCACTTTTTTTAATGAAAAATAAATACAAAGTTTTAACTTTCTTTTATTTTGGTATTGAAAATGGTTTTGAAAGAGTTTTTATTATATCAATGTGTTGTATTGATATCTTGTTATTGAAATGTGGAAATGTTATGTTTCATTTATGCATGTTTTATGTGATATGATTATGTTATGGTTTATGATATGTTTAAACCTATTCATATGAGGAATGCATTGGACTTAATAAGTGACGGGTGGATCCCGCTATAGCTCATCGATGCGTCGGTAGGTCTCATGAGACAAACTAGTGTCTTGGCATGAGGCCTTGATAGAATCTTATTTGTGGTCTTGGCACGAGGCCTTGGCTATGTGGTTATGATAGTCTGGCATTATGCATTCCATCATTATGAAAGTGGTTATTGATATTTCATGCGATTATTCGACTAGTAGAATATCCATGTGAGTAAGTAAATGGCATTATCTCATTTTATCTTTGCCATATTATGCTGAAGTTCAAGTTTAAAAAGTCTTTTGTTTTAGTTATACATTGCCTTAAATGTTAATGTTTATTTATGAAAGCTTCCACAATATTGTTATCCTTACTGAGCATCTGAGCTCACCCCTTTCAATGTTTTAATATTTTCCAGGATGTGAAGAAGTATTTTATGAATGACCTGCAGGGATAGTCAGAAGAGGATATGAGTGAGGACTATGGAGACTTTGTTGTTGTAGTTTTTCACTTTATGATGTAATGTAACGTTTATGAATGTATCTAGTGTTTCTAAGGCTACTAAACTAATCGGTCTTTCGAGACTTGATCTTTTGTGATCATGCCAATGTTACGAAGTAATGCACCGACTCTGGGTAGCTAGGGTCGGGGCGTTACATGATCCATCTCGGTTTCAAAATTTAGTACATGATATTGCAGGTCCATATGTTCAACATATAGAAACTTAGGATTATATTGATTCAACTCCTGAGTTGGCACCGTCTGAATTTTATGAGTTGTTGAGGTCTGTTGAGGATGCATTATATCCTGGTTGAAAGATAAGAAAATTAGAAGCGGTTGCTAAATTTATGGCTATCAAATTAGATAATGGAATGTCAAACACTCGTTTTGATCAGATATTTACTTTTATTAAAACACTGATTCCTGAAGGAAATGTTTTTCTAGCAAGTTACTATGTGAGTAAGAGGCTGGTTCGGAATTTGGGACATAGTTGTCAGAAGATTCATGAATGTTCAAATGATTGCATTTTATATTCTGGGGAAAATGATTCATTGGATAGTTGTCCCACATGTGGGAAACCGAGGTATAAAGAAGCGCAACATGGGAAGTCTTGCTTGATTCCTATAAAATAGTTGAGATATTTTCTGCTTACATCCAGACATCAGAATTTATTCATGTCTAAGAATACATCGACAATGATGTCATGGCAGAAAATGAATATTTCAACAGATAAAATCTTGAATAATCTAGCCGATGGTGATTCATGGAAACATTTTTATAGAGTACATCCATCATTTTCTTTACAAGCCTGAAATGTGCGACTAGGTCTTTCCACTGATGGTTTCTGTCCGTTCGGATCTTATGGTAGTCAGTACTCATGTTGGCCAGTTTTTTTAACTTCGTACAATTTACCTCCATGGATGTTGATGAAATAACATTATATATTTTTAACCTTACTAATTCGAGGAAATTCAAAGAAGAATATTGATGTTTATTTGAAACCATTGATTGATGAATTAAATTTATTCTGGAGTACCGGTGTCAGTACATATGATGTTGCTGTGAAATAGAATTTCATACTAAGAGCAGCATTGATGTGGACAATTAGTAACTTCCTAGCTTATGGCATGTTATCTAGATGGAGTACACATGGTCTGAAATCATGTCTTTACCGTATGGGAGAGAACAAAGCATTTATGCTCGTCCATGGAAAAAAACCTTGCTATTTTGACTGTCATCGCAGATTTCTCCTAGCTGATCATCCTTTTCACAGAAATAGATCTTATTTTAGAAAAGGAACAATTGAAAGGGATGGACCTCCAAAAATGCTATCAGGTACGGAGTTAAAATTAGTTTTTTTCGTTACCTCCTATTACATTTGGACCCATAATAAACCAACAGAAAATTTCTGGTTTTAGGAAAGAGCACAATTGGATAAAACATAGCATATTTTGGGATTTTCCATATTGGTCTGATTTGCTGGTCTACCACATGTGGGATGTCATGCATATTGAGAAGAAGTGTTTTGATAATTTTTTTCATAATGTTTTGGATACACTAGGAAAGAGCAAAGACAATGTAAATGAACGATTAGATATTTCCCAAATTTGCAATCGTCCAGAACTCAAATTGTTTGAGAATGTTATAATAGAAAGGTTAATGAAACCAAAAGCAGTTTATACACTATCCAAAGATAGTCGCTTATTATTTTGTCAGTGGATTGCAGATTTGAGACTTCCAGATGGTTGTGATTCCAATTAGGGAAGATGTGTAAAAAATGGTCATATTACAGGATTAAAAAGTCATGATTGTCATGTTTTAATGGAAAGAATTATGCCCATTGGATTGAGAGGTCTGTTGAATTCCGTGATTTGGGATTCCATAACAGACATATCATATTTTTTTCAGGACATTTGTGCGGCGACAACAGATTATGATGTTCTAAACAAACATGAAGAAGTTGTTGTTATAATTATATGTAAACTGGAAAAAAATATTTCTACCATCTTTCGTTGACTCAACGGAACATTTGATATTACATTTTCTATATGAAACAAAATGTGTAGGTCCGGTACAGTTTCGATGGATGTATCCATTCAAAAGATGCATGCAGAAATTGAAAAAGAAAGTACGTAACAAAGCATCTGTTGAAGGATCTATTGCTGAAGCTTATTTGCAAGAAGAAATATCTTTTTTATGCTCCCATTATTTTTAATCTAAGTATCCCTCAAAACACAACCACATGGGATGGAATGATAAGAATGTCGATGAAAGAGACAATCAATTATCTGTTTTTAACCAGCCAGTGCTTGGTTTCGGTGGAGTTCATGAACGATGGATTTCAGATGATGAACATCACAGAGCTCATACGTATGTTCTGCTCAACTGTAAAGAGATGACATCATTTGTACTGTAAGTGATTCAATCACTTATTGTATCATTTATAATACAATAAATAACTTTGTTTTTCATAGGTTATATGATAATCATATCAAGAAACAACTTCCACAAATTACATGAGCTGCTCTTGAAGAACGCCAACAGAAAAAAAATTCTCAGTG
The DNA here is from genome assembly GCA_963277665.1 of Viscum album. Lineage (NCBI taxonomy): Eukaryota > Viridiplantae > Streptophyta > Magnoliopsida > Santalales > Viscaceae > Viscum > Viscum album. The sequence goes on along the minus strand of OY728127.1, from coordinate 1,221,742,872 downwards.
GTTTCAAAAACTGGTAACATAAATTCTTAATGTTTTAACATCTCATTCAGTTTATAGTTTCGTATATTGATAATTATATTACAAATTTTCAGGTGTCTTAATATGCTGATAAAATTGACAAATGGTTTTGTATATTGAGTAACCCACCATCCAAAATGGTTTAATCTTATAATGCATATGTGGTGAATGGTTTTCGATTTCATACTCATGCATATGGGGAATCAAAAAAGACAATGAAAAGTTGAGTTTTCTTGTAAGGATTTCATCGTAGAGAAAATGAAGTTGACTTTTATGGTATTTTTGATGAAATTATCGAACTCTGTTATCTAGGACAACATTACATAACGATTTCAAATGTCGGTGATTGGATACTGAGAAAGGTGTGCATGTTCATGTGACTCATGGAATCATCGATAATAAATATAAAAGTTTTCTTGCAGTAAATGAACCATTCATACTGGCTCAATAGGCACATAAAGTTTATTACACAAAGTATTTTGCTACGTCAAGAGACTTGATTGATTGGTGGAGCATAATAAAAATCAAAATTCGAGACAATCAATTTAGGCAGAGTGAATGTGCTATCACTAAAGTACAATGAATTGATGTTTTTTAAGAGAGTACTCAAAATCAATATTTTTTACAAAGAGACATGAGTATCGAAGATGAAACCCTACAATTAAGAGTTGGTGATGACGATGGTGTTAATGATGTCACAAATGAATATGAAATTGTAAGAGATGAAGAAACTGTAATTTAAATGGATAACAATGATATTGAGGAGGAATATGAAGATGGCATCATCAGATATGAAGATGATGATGAAGGTGAACATTGATACAATTCAATGATAGTTATATATAATCATAACTAATATATATGTATATATAATAATAATTTTCAATTATTTGCTTACAATATTTATTTTCTGTTTCAGATGGATTCAGACATATTTCATGAGTTGTTGGACGATGATCTAGTTTCTGATGAGGGCGATTTGGTGGCATCTGACCCTCAGCATGCAGGCGCTTTAGGAGGTACATGTCGGGGCTGCGGTCTTGCCCGACTAATGATTCCTGACCCCATCCCCGAGAGAAGTCCACATCTTGGGTTTGATGCACGCACACGGAGGTATGATAACCTGTGCATTTTACTATGATTTCATTAATCTATTTACATAATAAATGTTTTAATGTTTTTACATTTTTACTCATATAGAAGTCAGACAGGGCAACACTATCTTGTGCAACTTTTTTTCTCAGCCATGGACCACATGGGAGGAGATTCCTGTTGATATGCAGCAGGCCATGTTCGACCATTGGTTTGTACGTACGTAAATAAATAATTTTTATTTTGAAAGTTATATCATTTATAACTTGATATTTTGAATTGTTTGTAGGGTTTATGGTATCCAATCGAGGATACCATGCATGAAGCCATCCACGAGGCATGGAAGGTGCCCATGATGGATCACTTTCATCAATTTTTTCACAACATAAGAAGGGCTACCATGAAGAAAGAATGATTGTCATTGTTTGATTACTCCTGTAGAGTGCACCGACCAGAGTACATTTCATCCCATGTATGGGATGGATTATGTTCACATTGGTTGAGTGGTGGCTTTCAGAGGAGATCATCGATGGGGAGACAGAATCGAGGGAGACAAGAGGTGACTCATCAATCTGGGATTCGTACATTCAGTACTCATAGACAACATCTGGTATGTACATTTTTTATAAATATTTTATATAACTATAAATATTAACAATTTATTTTATATTCTTATAGGCTGTCGATAAGCCTGATATTTCGGACTACGACGTATATCGAAGGATGTATACTGATCCAGCTACTAGGGAGATTAGAGGTGATTGCAAGCGTCAGATTGTGGTCAGTATTATTTGTTTTTCAATTTGAAAATTAACTGTATATAATATATTCATATTTTAAATTTTAAATTGCAATTACAGGAGTCATATGAGGCTGCAGCATCACAGACTCAGACTGAGAGTCAGACGGAGACATCTGATCAGGCTAGTGTCCATTAGTTTGATGAGGCGGCCTGGATGCAAGCAACCCATTATGGATTCGAGAAGGGCCGAGTAGTTGGTATCGGCAGTCGACTGACTCCCAGAGATTATTATGGCACTGCTGCGATGTCGACATCCAACTCGAGAGCATCTCGTGCATCATCTTACGCTTCACAATATGAGGATCAGTTGTGATCTCAAACTGGGTTGATAGAGAGTCTCCATATGGAGCAGGAGGAGATGCGTCTGCAGTAGCAGCAGTATGAGGAGGAGTGTCGATGACAGCAGCAGGTGCACGAGGAGCAGATGAGTATGTGGGAGCAGCAGCATCATTAGTAGATGGAGTACATGCGCAGACTTACTTGTGCATTAGGGATGGAGTTTCCTCCACCAGCTCCTGCAGATCCTCCCCCTCCCCCTCCCCCTCCTCCTTCAGATCAGTGATTATTTTTATATTATAAAGATTGTGAATTCAAAATATCTAATATTTTCTATTCATAGTTTATGTCTCTCTTATATATTTCATTATTTAATTTCTATTTATTTTTAATAGTTTATTATTTATTTTATTAATAATAATATTATAATTAGTATTTTAATTATTTGTTTATATTTTTTGCAAATTTTGATAATTTTCATATTTTTATTTTCTAATTATTTTAATAATATTATATTCAATATTTTTAATACATAAAAAGTTTCAAATATTTTAAGTAAAATTAATTTTTTTTATTTATAATAATATGAATTCTTTATATTATAAATTTTTATATTTAATATTATAATATTAATATGATATATAATATTATTCATATTTTATAACAGTTATTATTTTTATATATATTAAAATTTTCAAATATATTAATTTAATTATAATATTTTTAATATGAATAATAATAATATTATTATTATTATTATATTAATATTTTATTTTATTTTATAATTTTTTAATTATTTATAATGATATTAATTCTTTATATTATAAATTTTACTATATAATATTATAATATTAATATAAATAATAATATTATTCATATTTTATAATATTTATTATTTTTATATATATTTAAATTTTTAAATATTTTAATTTAATTATAATATTTTTAATATGAATTATAATAATAATATTATTATTATAATATAAATATTTTATTTTCTTTATTTTTTATAATTTTTTAATTACTTATAATAATATGAATTCTTTATATTATTATTATTATTATATAATATTATAATATTAATATGATTAATAATATTATTCATATTTTATAATAGTTATTATTTTTATATTTATTAAAATTTTCAAATATTTTAATTTCATTATAATATTTTTTTAATATGAATTATAATTATAATAATATTTTATTTATTTTATTTTCTATACTTATTTGTGAAGGGCTGGCGACCTCGTTGCAACAGGAAATTGCGACAGGCCCATCACAAATACTTTTTAATATATTTTTTGAATATTTTTTTATGTTTATTTGCGACGGTATCAATAACCTGACGCAAATAACATTTGTGACGGACCCGTCACAAAAGTCTGTTTTTTGTACTTATTTGTGACGGGTTCCTCAACCCGTCGCAAATACCATTTGCGACGGTCCTGTCGCAAAAGCTAATTCAATGTTTTTTTAAATACATCGACTACTATTTGCGACGGGAATTCTTCCCGTCGCTAATAGTGTTTTTTGTGACGGTTCTGTCGCAAATTGATTTAGTTGCGACGCCATTTTCTGCAACGGGCGATTTGCGACGAGATCCCATAGCAAATAACCAGTCACAAATAAGCTTATTTTTAGTAGTGGTAGTTACACTTGTGGTCTTTTACTTAACCATATTGGAGCACTATTTCAGTGTCTACTACTATGGGATGTTACAATGTGGTATTAGAGTAGTTACTTTATTATTATTTAACTATATAGGGATTTGGTTGACATGTGAGATAGGAATTTATTAGAGCATGTGATGGATACAGAGCTGGTGCTTCCGGAACAAAAAATCAGTTAGGATATCCCAGTTATCAGGGACATAGATTGATGTTCTGGATTTGTGATTTTATTATTTTATATGACTTTTTATATGAGTTATGCACAATTTGATTGGATTTTATTGTTTATTATGTATTACATACTCTTGGACCAAGCGGAAGAGGCTTTTGAGTTGGTTTTGAATCTTGGCATGCCTTGGGATGTTGCATCTCATGCATCATGATAGTAATGTAGGATACCCATGTTGTAGTCCATCTAGTGTGTGATTTTACATATTTCTATTGGATTACAGGTCTACAGATCTATAGTGAGATTCTAGATAGTGAGGATGCTGTTGTGGTCCTAGTGTATGGTTTTTATGGTGACTCGAGTGTGTTAGTGTAGTAAAATTATTAAACATTTAAAACCAATGTGGGTAGATTTTTAGGATGATTTTATGTCTAGGTCCTCTAAAGTGTTTCCTGTTGTAAATAAGTTCACTAAAAGTGAATTACCTAGTTGAAGAATATTTTTCTATATGTCATGCCTTATGGTGTGGGACCCTAGAGATCAGTGTTTTGTCATTAATTTGTTCTGTAATGATGTGATGGGTGCATTTTATTCCCCTTGAGTTGTGTCTTTTAAGGTGTTTGTGTAGACCTAGGTGGTTACATCTAGTGACTTAATGTGAGACTTGATTGGTAGGGCTAGGTGGGTGAGACAAATTGCCATTGGTACATGACTCCAGGGCATGGAGTTAGAGCTATTTGAAAATTGTGGGTGACATGTGGAGGTATCAATCATGTTATAGGTGTATTTGGGTACGTAATTCACTTATTGATTCATGGTACATCTCAGAATAGTTCACATAGGGTCCAGAGTGGTTTGAGGTTTGGGATTGATGGATCCCTTTTTTGACTTTTGATATGGTTCCATTGTATTGAAGTGTTATGCGTTGAGATAGGTTATGAGCGGGGGAATATCCATTTAGGTTCCTAGCATATATAATGGTTTTTCAATAAAATTTATCATGGTGGTGTTTGGTTGGATCAAGAGTACAAGGATTTTTTAACATTAGGGTTTTGGAGTGGTGAGACATTTTTTCATGAGACATGAATTGTTGGAGTCAAATGAGGTTTGGTGGTTTTGTTACATAGGATAGTGTAATGGTTATGTAGTAATAGAATCATAGAAATGGAAGCACTGATTATAGACTATATCATTTGGTTTACAGATCAAACATTACATGATTGTAGTCTGAGGTGCTAAATATTTTTAGGCTGGCATGAGTGTGATGATAATTATTGAGGATGTGATGAGAGGATTGTGGGAATGGTAAATTGAGTCTAAGGGATAGAACTATTATTTTCCAAAATAGATAAGTTTGTGGTGGAATTCATCAAATATATCATAGTATACTCATAGTTTTGATATGATAATTCACAATGACTTGATATCATATTGAGTATTCTTAAAGAGATCTGACATTATTCCATGCTACAAAATTGATTCATTGGGATGGTATGGGGACTCATCGGAGATTTCACTCATGAATAGTGTGTGTGAAGTCATATGGTGTTGAGAAAACCATTATTTATTTATGAGTGAGGTCCTTGTATTGGATAAGACATCAATGAATACTTTGTGAATCATTCTCATATTCAGGGAACAAGTAATTGTTGGTGCATTTTTTCATCCTTTGGGTGGAACTAAGATTTCCATTTACCATTTTTAGGGTTGTTTTAGTTAGGGTATGGGTTTTAGAAATGATTTTTTGTTATAAGGTGACGATTAGGATACTCCTATGGTGCGGAGTTCCAAATAATTTTTGGTGGAAAACACCTTTCATGGTTAGTTCCAAGGGAGAAGTGAGGCGATGTCGACTGGTTTTGTGGACCACTGATTAGGTTTTTTTAAAGGAAACATCCAAGATAGGAATCATCCTTAATAAGAATCTATATAAGTGGGTTGAGTTATATAGTGGGGAGAAACATTATTTTGATAAAGATATTTAAATTTTGATGGGATATTTCATGATAGACGGGTGTGGGTGTCAATTTTCCTAGTGGGTAGTTAATTGTGGAGTGTGGTGGCTTTCCCTTTGAGGGGTTGTATTCCCAAATTCTATGTTCTATAGAGAAATTCAGTTGGAATATCCATATAGAACGCAACAAGATAATGTTGAGCAATGACCAAGGTGGGTTGTGATGTCTGGTTGGAAGACCACTTAGCCATCATGATGACCATATGTTTTATGATGGAGTGGTTGTAGGGACATGATTTATTATGATTTTTTAAATTTGAGTATTAATTAAAATTTTCATTATATGGTCTTCATGAGGGGTAAAATGGACATATTCCCTTGGAAGATGGTCTTGAATAATTTTTAGGAATTCTTCATTGGTGATAGAGTATATAATTTATCTTTGGAATGGGGTATAGAGGAATTTTGTGTAGCTTTATTTTTAACAAAATATTTAATATTCAATAAATTGAATATTAAATTATTCATGTGGTTTTGGGTGTCTGTATATTTTTAATGCAGCATCAGATTGAGATTCTGAATCAACGGTTGAGTCTGGAATTGGGTGTCTTGACTATATAATGTATATACTCTCTTCTGGTACTTTGACTTAAGACTTATATTAAAAGGTTGATTATTTAATAAGTTAATTAAATAAATAAATTTATTAAATTTATTCCCTATTCCATATTTTTTCTCCAACATAAGACATGGATGATAGAGATATTTCTCCAGAACCTAATAGTAGGACCGAGAGGAGGAGTAGAGTAGATGTTGTTGGACTTCATCCATTAAATATATGAGGACTCGAGCAAGGTGCAACGACTTCTAGGAGTGGATTTGGAGACGAATAATCTACATTTACAACTTGAGGTAGGTGAGTTTTGGGGTTTTATTCCCTAATCATTGTATATTACTATTTTAAAGACTTAATTCCAAATTATGATATCTATAGATCACATGGGTGTTAATCAATTCTAATTTTGTGAGAAAACATTGGTTTGATAACTTTTTTAGCTATTTACCCTTTTGAAACCCCAACTATAGGGTGTGTGGTTCTAAGAACACATTCATTGTGTTCGTTCTCCTTTTTGAAGGTGGACTTTTCATTATTACACACCATGTACTTTAAGTACATGTCATGTAGTAGTACATGGCCTGGTCCTAGGCGTGTGAAAAATGTACAAGGAAGATGATGTTTGGATTGTACATATCATGTACTTTGGGTACACATCATACAGTAACACAAAGGAAGAACCCATGTTTCTCTAGACAAGTAAACATACATGGCCATGTCGAGATCCTAAATTACTAGTTCATTACTCAAATGTACGAATTATTTATTTTTTATAGCTTGTAGTTTTTGGGTGTTTTTTTCCCTGAATGATAGAATAGGATTTTTGAGTAGTCCATTCTGATCATTTTTGGGCATGGATCAAGATGGTGGGATATTTTCGACATATTGTGGTTGTCTAGATGGTGTATTGGAAAAATTTATTTTAGCAATATTCTTTACTTGATGTTTAGCTTTAAAATCCGTTAATGGGTTGGATTGTGAGCAAGGGGATATGGGTGAGGATTTTGAGATTATTATTTGGTCTATCCAGTGTGTTAAATGTGATTTTTCTTGAGGATTTTTTATTAATCCTATAAGATGGTATTTGAGCAGTATATCTGGGATGATCCATGTTTTTCATGCATATGGGGAATAGTGGAACAAGGTTAGAGTAGTTGCGGTTTATATCCTACATTTGAGGATTAGGGTGGATGTAGCCATTATGGCTCAATTGACACTGTTTTATTGAAGTTTTATATGAGTGATGATTTGTTTTTTATTTGTGTTTAAAGGAATATTGTGGATGAACATGATGGGATGGGTTCTAGTTAGTAGATCATTTGATATCATGGTTGTATTATGATGTTTCCCATTTCTAATAGGTTTTCTTTTGGATTTCTTTGTTAGAATGTTGTTGATCAAGTTTTGGTTGGTGACCATTGTGGGAAGCATCATGATGATTATTTTATAAGGGGTTTTCCATAGAGTTTGGTTGTTACTAGTGTTTGTAGATGGATAATCCTCTTGACAGCTAGATCTAAGATCCAAGATGGTTTGCCTATGTTTTTGTGTGGATCTAGAGGGTCATATGTGGGCCTGATTTATAGGATTAACCTGAGTGGTTGTGTTTGATTATGTATTTTAGTTAATTTTTTTCCTTGGGACCCATGTTGATGCATAATATGATGGGGAAGATGGGTTTTTTTGTTTGTGAGGGTAATATATCAAGCCGTTATTAGGTTTTATTTTATTGATTTTGATACATTTATTTCACCCACATGGTGATTTGATATGGTTGATTTCCCACATTTTTGAACCATGTTTAATTGTACGAGCTACAGAAATAGAGAGAGTTGGACAGATGATCCATATGTTTCATTCTATATATAATGGATTGATAATATTGGAAATGAGTCTCCAGGTATGGTTAGTATACTTAGGTATATGTTTTAGATCAAGTATTTGTATGCCTATTATATACTTTTTTGGTTATGTTCCAGACTGATGATATGGGAATTAATGGTATACTAGATGGAAGGATTGAGGCCCAATACTCTCAATATCTGGTTTGAAGGTTAGATTAAGAATCCATCAGAATTCTTTTATATTGTTCAGTATAGTGAATGTGATGTCACATGTATGTAGAATGGTGTTGGACATGAGGTTCTACGAACAAGAGGTATAATACTGTGATTGTGTGAAACTATGTCTATGGAAACTGATAGTATACATCATGGTTAATGTTCAGTCTAAGGACATTAGTAATGATGGCATGCTATGAAAAATATGATTTTGGACTATTGTTTCATCTCTTTGGGATAGTCTATACTGATGCTCTAGGAACCACTGATGATATGGTTTCCAGACTGAGGATTCAATAAATTCCCTAATTTTTTTTATAGATTCAATAGGCCTAAACGTTATATCAATATTGATGTCACATATTTATGTCTTACATGTAGGAATGATGATCTTGGAATTATTTTTCATGATACCTGAGATAGTTTTCAAATTTGGGGACTAGGTATGGTAGAAATTTTTAAGTAACAATAATATATGTTTCGTCATACCTTGTATGGGATAATTCTGGGTCATGAGGATATGATTTGGAATGTCCAATATTAGTAACATGGATGAACAGACTATTGAAGGATGAGTTCCTATTATTGTTGGTTTGGTTGTGGTAACCATGGATATGGTGCGATTAGGTTATTTGGGGTTCATAGTAATGGAGATGAGCTAATAGAAATTCCAGAATTGGAAAAGGTTAGAATGGTTGATTGTGGTATCAATCTTAAATATTGATCGTGGTTTTATTTTTATTTTATTGTTTTAGTTATGTGTCGTCTAGGGTGTGCATATTTCAGGAGGGTTAAGATATGGATGTAGTTATATGTTCACCATTGGGGATGTGCTTTTGAGATTTACTTTCAATCCCCAATTGGTGAACCTTGGTGTCAGTACATACCTTATATTTTATTACAGGTTATGTATAGATTTATTTTATGTAGGGTTGTGGCCCTATATTTCATGGTTTACTGAGATAGTCGTGGGGAGATTATAGGTCTGGTCGGAGCAGATTGAGAGGTTACTAGAGAAAGGATTTGTGTTACGATTTTGAGTAGGTAGTGAGTCCTTTTGTATTTATTTTGTGTTAGTTTTTTTTATTATGATCAGACTAGTGGGTGGTCATTCTTGTTTGTTTGAAATGGATGTTATTCCCATTAAAACATTCCTTTTTTATAACATTAAGTGTAGTTTTAGATTATTTTATCTTCTTATTTTCCCTTTTTTTAGTGGTGTTTTGAAATTTACTTATACATATTCATACTAAGATAGGGTATTGTATCCCTAATGTCCAACCATTAAACCTATGCTACTAGTTGGAAGCCTCCATCATATGAGGAGGCTCACATGAGGTCCTTTGGGGAACCAGCTCAGAGCAACGGTTTAGGGGCTACCGGTCTGGGATGTTATGTTAACAATTAGAACCAAATCCTCAAAGAAGAATTAATATTAACTGAAAATTTAAATAACATGAATTTAAGGATATTCATTATAAAATATATCAATGATTTATAAGTAACACCTCACAAAGGAAGATAAATTTATTACATCAAACACGTATCCCTAAAGAGAATTAGATGAAGAACCATTATTGGTTTTTTAATTTTTGAATCAAAAGTAATTAGAAGTCTAAATATAATATGGTTATATATATAAATTATATAGTATCTAAAAATAAATTATTCGGTTTTACATACACTAAAAATATTAAAAAATTGTGTATAACATTAAAACATGCCCCAAAGAAATGAAATTGAGTCGAAAACCAAACCATATATCCTTTTGGATTCATAATCACTCCAAAATAAATTATAATAAATTTATATTTATTATAATTATATAACTGATATACATTTATACATATATTATCATATAAGATCCAATTATATTATGTCAACACTTTTTTAATAATAATTTTTTATTAAACATATCATTTTTTTGTATTTTTCATTGTCTTTCAAGTATGTTTTAGTTTGGTAGTTGTGGTCCTTGAAAATTCAACATATACCATACTTTTCTATAATTATAATCATTTTTAATTACTATTTATAATAATTGTATACATGTTTATAAGAATTAAAATTATGTGATGATTTGAAATTATTATTTCACTTCATGGAGATGGTAGTTTATACATACATATGTGTAGTGACTCTACTTTTTCTATGGATGAAACTAATGAAAGAAAAATTATTTTTTAAACATTTAAAATAATTATTTTATAAAAAATATGTTACATGTTCAATAAATAAATATATTTTACCATCCACATAATGATGAAATTATAAACAAATCACATCATGTTATGTTGGTGGTAGTCTAAACGTATGAACGAGGGATGTTATCGTTTACCAATTGATCATAAGGTTAAAAGGTAGACAATATTTTATAATTAAAAATGAATAATATTTTCATTAATAATATATATATATATATATTAAATTTATTATTATGAAATCCACTGAATGATGTTGATGAAAAATGAATCATATATCTAGGTATATGAGGTGGCCCACGGGTACACAAGAGAGATAATTTTATTTCTCATCTGATAAAGAAGGGGTGGGAAATGGTTGTGAAATCATAATTATAACATCACACTATATTTTGGATACTATTTTTCCCTATTTTATTGATAAAAAATGTATAAAGTAGGTGTACAAAGGAATAAAACTGAAATAGCTTGGTAAATGTTTATACTAATTCTTTGAGAAACACTTTTTGGATTACACCTTAATCAATTAGTGATTTTTATTAAGAGAATCCTAGAAGATATATGAAAATTTTATAGTCCATATAATTCTTTTAATATAGGTATCTGATGATATATGAGTCTCAATTAATGTATCAAACAGAGTAAGAGATGTTATATTTTATCAGTGAGGGGAGGGGCACAAGTGGAATTTCATAGTGGATTACAATTATATAAGGTCCCATTCATGGTAAATTATTTCAAAGTATCTTGTAATTCCATTTTATGATAATATAATGTGAAAAAATATTAAAAATAATTAAATAGATATGGGATACAATAATATCATTATTTCATGGTTAAATACTCCTAGTAATATCATTTTACATTTTACTATAGAGAAAAATTATTTTCTTACTATTAAATATGAAATTATAATATTAAACTATTATATTTTATAAATTATTATAATTAATAATGTTTAATACATTTCATTAGGATTAATTTCTAAATTTTTTGGAATTTGAATTTAAATAAGCACACAATGTTCTATAGAAACCCACATAAAAAATTACTCTTAAATAATAAAAAATAATTAAATTAAATTAAGTGAATAGTAAATACCATCAAATGAATGTTATGGTATATTATTTAATATATAATCTATAAATATAATTAAAATAATAATTAATAAGGATTAATATAATATTCTATGATAATAACACATTGAGTGCATAAAAATAGTTGTTTGGAAAGTTTGTTTATTTCTAACTAATTAATTTATACTAGTATAACTTAAAGATTAAATTATTATGTAATTATTTATATTATATATAATTAAAAGTGTCCTATTTAAAATTTTCATAAAATTAAAAAATGTAACTTTTACCAAAAATGTGATTGACAATTTCTAAAATTATATATAACTTCATTATTTAGTGAAATATAAATATTTCTAGAAATATCTAAAAAAATCATCCTAAGATAATATTAATATGCTTTTTACACATTTTTTCATATAAAATATATACATTTTTTAAATTATTTATTACTTTTATGCATAAAAATGAAATAAAAACATTATATAATGAACCACATTATTGAAGGATAAATTGATTTTATTGAGAAAATTCCGTAGTTTTTATTATGTATTAATAAATACATTTACACTATGTAAAACATCAATAAATCTTTTTCATAAATTTTTTATTAATATACATAAATTATGTTTTAACAGTATTATTATAATGGTTTACTATAGTGTGTTGTCTAGAGAATCAGATTTATATGTAATGAAATATGACATTATGTTATAATTTTTTGAAAACAAAAATATTGTATGTGTTATGGTGTTATAATGGAATCAATTCTGTTGAGGGAACTGAAAATTAAACATCAAAATACTTATAAGGTATTCATTTGGCCAAGTGTGTCACCTTTTTTTGAACTAGTTCATTGTGGTAAGAATATTGATGGATCATTCCAACTCTCAATTGATTATCAGGAATATAACAAGATAACAATCAACAATAAGTATATCATTCCCTGTATTGATGATTTTTTGAAAAATTATGAGGAGTATAATATTATTCATAGATTTATAATTGATATATACAATATCCATTGAGGGTAAAAAGACAATTCATAGACCTGAAAATAATCCATTCGAGGTTTGGACATTATGAAAATATTTTGGTTCTATTTGGTCTTACTAATTTCATCGATTTCTTAAAGTATTTAATGAAATAACTCTTCTGATATTACCAAGACAAGTTTAATGAAGTCATTATAGATGATATTCTTAAAAATTATACGATTTGGATAGAAAATGAATATCTTATATGTATTGAAATTAAGAAACTTATAATTGATAATATGTATAAAACATTTACCAAATGTTAAATTGGGATATAAAGACTCATTTTTTGTTTATATAATATCAAGAGAGGGTATTTCAGTGGATCCATAAAAGATATATATAACTGAGCATTGGGTGAGAAAAAATGTTTGATTGAGATCCATAGTTGTTAGGTAATGTCTTGATAGTATCATCCATGGGGAAGTTTTAATCAGAAATATCTAATCTAATAACCATGTAAACTTTGAATATAGTAACGTTCCTTGGGAAAAATGAATGGGATGAAAATATTAAGGAAGTGAAGATATGGGTATTTAGTGTACCTATGGACACAGTACCAAGTATTGGGGATATGTTTGTGATTTATAGCGACCAATCAAAAATTGGATTTCTCTGTGTTTTATGAAATATTATAAGGTGATATCATATGCCTCAAACTAATTAAAGGAAAATAAAAAAAAATTAACTCACTCTTGATTATTAATTTTCAACAGTAATAATTAAATAATAAATATAATGGTATTATCATTACTATAAAATATGTGACAAAAAAACGAATCCTTAAATATTAATTTATTTATTAAAACAAAAAGAGTCGAATATCCTCATCATAAGATGGTAGGATTGGATAAATGATTATGAGTTCTCAATATAATATCACCCTTGGAAAGTGAAAATAGTGACTAATTCCTTCATTACAAATGATAATTCCCACCTATTAATGATGTTGATCACAATGGATAAAATATTTTGGAATTTATAAAGGGTATTCCTTGAAATATTGAAGAACATGGTGAAATATTATCCTGCTAAAATGTGTGTTCAACCATCTATGCATGTGAATATTAAAGAGACATAAATGATAATGTGGATATAAAAATGGTGTGAAATTATATGGATTTTATTCTTGATTATAATTTAATTTTAAGATTCAAGAACTAATAATGTTCCCTGTTAATACCAGACTTGATGAAGGATGTACAGGAAGAATATCATTGTTCATCATTCTCTATTAGTCTAGTATGAAAACCTATATATAGATATTATTAATATAATTTCTTCTAGGTTTACATGGTGAGAGATATTTTGAAGTATGTATCTTGATTTTTGGTAAGAACATAATTTTAAGGATAAGAGATAGAATGATTTGGGAATGTTACAGCCATTAGCCATACAATAATTTAAATTTGAAAAAACATCTTGTATTTCATCATTTTGATCCCAAATATCTAAAGGAAATATTTCAATTCAGGTTGTATTTGATCAATATATTAAGTAATGAAAAAAAATTTATATTATAGAATATTTACCTCTTGATAATAATTCCATGATATATATGAATGATGAGGTAATGTTTAATGGAGTAACACAGTCTATTATAAATGATCATGATCTTCTTTTTACCTCAAAGTTATGGAATACTATTATAAATGTTTTAGATATAGGGTTTTGTTTCAATACGTTCTAACATCCTATATATTGGATAATTATGATACAAACATTCAATCCACAGGGTAAAGTTTAGAAACCTATTATGAGGATTTGATTTTTTATTTGGGTTATCACCTTCCTCCAGTCATTATTTCAAAATCAATAGCTTTTACTCAATAATTTTGGTAGATCATTATGAATTAACATATGAAAATAATTATAAAAAACATACATATTGGTATGATGATATATAAATAAAACTATTTGTTCTATATATATATGTAAATGACAATTAATGTTAACTCTTGTCATCATCAAATCCAGGAAGCTCAATGTCGACAAAATATTTATGTTATCATTCATTGGAGATATATATATATATATATATATCATAGTTATTATGAAGGTATTCATATGAATTTCCACATGGAAGAAGGTTATGGGACTATGAAATAGGGGACTATTGAGAATTATTTATAAAATTCCTTTCAGGATTCTTTGTATGAATCAGATAGTTACTTGTCACATAGAAATCCCAACAATCCTCTATAATGATCAAAATATATTCCATGTATCACTCAGGAGTATATACATAACCGATCCATAACATGTAATGAATTTTTAGGATAAATGGATATCTAATTATATTCTCTATTAATAATAACCACTACACATATTTGATTATAGAGATAACTTTCTACCTAATAACACTACATTCATAGTTAATGTTATTTAGAAGAATACGATATTGTTGGATGATACATAAAAAATTATGGATGTGAATATGAAGTGATATCCAAATATGATGATATTAGATTGGAATAATTTCATATAAAAATATCATATTGATGTAGGTATACTTTAAAATCCCATATTTTTATATGTATTTCAATTGAAGTAAACATTATGTGTGGTATATCATTTCATTCATGCAACCCTGGGTCATTATGAACTATAATATTATAAACCATTATAACATAGAAATTTAATTAAAAGGATTTAATATTAACCAAAAAAATTGAAATATATTTATAATGGTTTAAAATGGTTAAAATATATTTATTAATTCATAATAAATAATTACTTAATTTCTATTAATTTAATTTTATATTTTCAAAAAGTTGTTTTCGTCATATATGGATTTTATTTTATATTTTCAAGTGAAAGTTATTAATAATTTATACCATAATTTTAAACTTCTATTTAGGAATATAATTTAAGATTTTAAATCTTATTTTCATCATTAACTTATTGTGAATCTTTAGTGTTTTTTTAAAAAGATTTATTTTACAACAAATAGTAAAATATAATATTTTTATACAAACTATCATTTCGTTTCAAGTAAAAATCCAATTATGTTTTAAATTTTATTTTAAATTAAAAAAAATTATATTAAATATAAATAATCTAATTAAATAATTATTAATCATAATTATGTTTAATTTTTGTAAAATTTTATTTTGGGTCTGAAAACACATTTCTATAAAAATTGATTTTTTGCTCGCAATGTGTTTTTATCAAAAAAATATTAAATTAATGTGTATTAATCAATGGTTTTAATTAAATTTATAAATTATAAATTCAATATCATCATTTAAAAATTATTTTATGTTTTTTATGGAAAACAATTTTTCACTTGTATCTTTTAATATTAATGACGGTTGTTTCTTAGATGTTTTCATATTGTGGTTTCTATGATGATTTAAAATTTCATTCTACCAATTATCAAAACAGTATATTTTAAAATAAATTCCCTATTTCAAATTATATTAATTCATATTATTTTATATGGTCATTTTATGTTTTTTTCTAATATAATAATGAAAATAGTACAAAAATTATCATAGTTAACGTAAGAAGGATTTCATCAGGCAGTAAATAAATAGATAAGTGTGGGATTTCCCAAAAAAACATTCAGAATTATAATAATATGAATATATTAAAATAATATATTATCAAGAAATATATTCTTTTTCTATTTTGTGAAACCTTTTCCTTTAATTTTACCTTCTATCATTAAAATGATATATGATATTTCATGTGTGGAAATCCCCTCACTTATAAAGAGGAGACATATCACCTCCCTTATTCAAAAAATTTAACACAATATAAATATTTTCCCATGAATAAAAATAACATATTCTAGTTATGTTTGACTATAATTCATTAGTCTAGTGAAAAACAAGAAAACCAAGAAAATAATTTTCTTAGAAACACACCTTTATACTACTAACAAGAGTAATATTTTTTTTATAATATCATAATTTATCATTTTTTAAATTAAAATACATGCATGAAAATTATTGTGTATTAATTGAAGATTCATATAGCTGCCTCAGGACATTTTTATCAATTCACTTTTAGAATTTCTATTACAAATAGAATAACCATACAGTCAACTTCCTACTTCAGAAAAACTATTTCATTGTATCAATATCAAGGTCCACCCATCATATAAGCTCTAACAGTCTTACACATGTGGAATAATGGGGCTTAACACATCATAGAAAAATGTGTGAACTCTGTCATGAATAAATATATTTTTAAACTCTTCTAATCCTATAAAAAATGATTTGTTTATCAAAATATCATTTTTTAAAATAATTTTTAGACATCTAAAAAATAATCACATTATAAATAAACATTATTTCAATAAAAAATAACGACAATAAAATAATAAAAAAGAAGATCATTGAGGTTTCACGCATGTAGGAAATTATGATGATGTCAAATATGTTAAAAAATATTCCTTCCATATTATTGTCAGAAAAGTCATAGTGTATGTTATTCAAAGAATAATTAAAAGGTTCCATTAAATCAATTTATCTTAAACTAAATATTTTGAAAATTTGACTTTAAAAATAAATATGAAAAATTAAATTCCTTCCTTAAATAATTTTTTTAATACAATCCCATTTATATGAATGAAAAATGGATTTTTTGTGGAAAAATTAAAAATATTTTTAAGTAAAATTCCCTTACCAAGAGTCCAACATGTCATGTATTATTTTTTTTCTACCTAAATAAAAAAATATGTTAATTAAGAACCTTATTAATGGTAATTATCCCATTTTTTAGTTATTAACATCTTATATACAATTACCTAATCCATTAAATTTATATCTAGCATTTTTATGATTTTCAAATTGTTTGTCAAAAATGATTTTGGTATGTTGATTTTTTTAAAATAGTAATTATTCATTCTTCTATAGAATAGTTACAATGAACTAATTAGTGTTTTTATAAATAAATTATACATTTAAATCTAACCATTAAATATGGAAATTAAAAATGCACTCTATTATAATCCTGGAAATGGTAGCCCATACAAACACATGAGTAACATTTCCATTCTTTAATGATAATTATAGAATGAGGGTAAGAATAATTTTATTATTACATAATGCTTATAATATCATAAATATCATATGAATAAAATATATATGTGTGTGTGTGTGTGTGTGTTTCATCAATTTGATGTGGTGTTGAAAACCGAATCACGCTTCATATTTGAGGTGGTAGTCATCCCATGTGAATGATGTTATATTTTTTTGTGAATGGAATGGTAAAAAGTTAAATGATATATTAACTAATCATGATGATAAATATTTCATTAATACCAAATATGAAAATTAATTGCATCATTATAACCAATATATGATATATTTTGATGAAAAATGAATTACATTAGTTTACGAGGGGGTAGTCCACTGTACACATGAATGATGGTTTATGCTTTCTATTCAATGGATGATAATATAATAATATAATTTAAAATAATAACACAATAAGATATATCTATATTTATTATCTTGGCGTTATTATTTTATCATGGATGAATAATATATTTTGTGGAGGTGGAAGATTAAATAAAATAGAAACACTCGATTAAAAACAATGCCTCTTCATCAAAGAACCTCATTTTCATTAAACCATATGTCCACTAATGTTGGTGTTTGGATTAAAAAAGTACATGGTTAGTTTTTTTAGGTATTATAAAAATATATTTTGGAATGTATTTCTAAAAAAAGTTTCATATTTGTGATGAAATTAGAAGAATTGGTTCACTTTTAGAGGACCAGAAAGGGGCACTTTTTAAAATCCAAAACAATAATAAATTAAAAAAAAGTAAATTTAAATTATAAATGGATCCAAAAATATTTTTATTTATTGTAGAATTATTATAGGTAAAAATTATATTATAATTATTTTTCAATGGTTCTGGACACATTTTTACCATTATCATTTTTAACCCCTCTTTAATAATTTCACATTTACAATGATAACAACATTTATTACTCAATTGGTGTTATTATAATTATTAAAAAATTAATAATTACCAATAAATAGACATATATAATATTATCAAAAATATTCTAATCACTAGGAAAAATATAGGTTTTTTAGGAATATTAAATAATTTCATAAAATATCATTAATGTAAATTTTTATCACATTCAGAAAAATTTATTTTGATATCATCTTGAATATAAGAAATTTTTTTAAAAAAATTAATTATATTCCTAAAATGATGTGGACTTCCATAGATTTCATGCATCACATTAGTTATCTTTTTTTTTCTTAAATTAAATATTTTTACTGTCCATTATTTGATTTTCCCATTAATTGAATAATTATTGTGTTAGTTATGTGTAAATATTTATATTTTTTTATTTATCAATAAAAACTATAAATAAATAAGAAAGATAATATAAAAATTTTATCTTTTAAAAAAATAATTATAATAAAACCTAAAATTTGGTTAACTATTTGATAAAAATATTATAGTTATTAAAAACAAGAGTGTGAAATTTATTTCTTTTCATTTAATAAATTATTATAAATATAATAGTCATGACTATAGGGAAATAAAAGGCCATATAATAGAATCATGGATTATTATTGATTAAATTATGTCATTTAATTAATGTTAGAAAATTTTTATTATCGATATCTAGCCATTACCATTTTATTGCTTAACCTTAAAGAGAAAAAATAAATTTTTCAATGCTAAAAAATGATTAAGTATACTCTTAATTTTTATAATAATATAAAAAATGTGACCAATTTAAATAAATTGGACCCAATTATTCCAAATAAGTAATATTTTTTAAAAAATTTAAACTAAAAAATTAAAAATTTATTAAAAAATCAAATATCCAAAACATGATAAAAAATTAATTTCATAAAAATGACCTTTTAAATTACAAAAAATTTATATTAAATTGAAGTGTAATTAACATTTCAAAAATATTAATTGTATTATCGGACAGAAATATAGAATTTGAAAACACCGTAAAAAGATATTATTTTACAGTATATATAATGTAAATTAAAATACTGAAATGATCTGGACCCGAGCGAGCTCAGTCCTAAAAATTTATTTAAGAAAAAGGTAATGCAACGATACAACAATAATACGAAATAAAAAACACCACCAAACCAAAAAAAATGAAAAAAACAATGCCAATCAGAATTACTTCAAAGTCCATAGACCCACACAAAAAAAACCACCAAAACAAACTCGCGTGGTCCAAAATTGAACCCTGGATAACAATGACACTCAAACAGTGGTCCAAAGACCCACACCATCACTTTACAGCTATCGGGCATTCACTCGAATCTCGAGGTCTCCCTCCCGCCTTGAGATCCACCCCGCAAATCACGCAGCTTTCCCCGAAATCGTCTCTTCACTGTACTCCTCATGCTCCACCCGGTTCACGTTGCCAGCTTGCTTCACTATGACCCAACCGACTCTTACCGGTAGCAGGTCCATTTCAACATGAAGATCTCACTCAATCCAACATCATCCTGAACCACATCGGCAACTAACACTCACCATCCCGCCGTTTATGCCCACATCAAGACCTAAAAGGAAAAATCGGCCATTCCCTCAAGTAGATCTTGACACCTGCCCTCACACGCTGCCATGTCATCCTCCCAAAAGTCAGTCCACCAGGATCAAAGATCCATCGCACCCCACAAAGCTCTGGAATCCCACAGAAAACCAAAAAGCCCCTAGCTCTACAAGTCGCCCCATCACACGCCTTCGGCCACAACATGTCATTCCAAATCACGGGCCTACATTGCCAACACCATCCCCCCACCATCACCAGAAGGCCAGATATCTCTGTGAGGATGTGTCCCCTCGCCGAAGCTTCACTGGTCTAACATCGCCACCGAGCAAGGGACCAGATCCTATCATCTCCAGCACACACGCCCCAAGCCATCCCTCTGTCGAGATTCGCAATTCCGCCAGGATCCCACACAAAGCCGCAACCACATGACTACCCACCCCTGGGAATCCATAAATTCCTCGACACACCAAAATTCTCCTTCGCCTAACGCCGTTGTCACCAACTGCCACCGATAAATTGGTTGTCGAATCCAAATGCTACAAAGAAACATCCTATGCATGAGTAGTGCCTCGCCACTCGAACCTAAATGATTGACCCATGTCGTTCGTCCTAATTTGTTTTCGTTGGCCGATATGAGGCCGACTCCCACTACTCCTACAAAAAATTGTCACCGGAAATCGACGAGGCAGGACACCACCACCCCTCTGCGCATCACCAACAAGGTCCCCTTCAATGGGGAGACCCATCCCAAATTGTTCGATCAAACCATTATGAGGTCTCTTAGGAACAGATCCATCGGCAGGTTGAGACCGACTACACCCAGATCCGCATGCAAAAAACATATCGAAATGACTAACGATTGAATATTCATCTCTTGCTCTTGCAATAAGATCGTCAAAGTGATCCTTAAGAGTGAGAACCTCTCCCTTGATGAGAGATAAACTCTCCATCAATTAAATTAAAATATTATTCTCATTAAAAATATATTTTTTCTTCTATTGATTGAAAAATAGTTTTTTCCAAAAAAATATCATTAATTATTCCTAAGAAAATGTTAAAATATTTAATTTAACAAATAAATTCATCTTTTAAAAAATTTCTGCAATGTTTTAAAAAATAATTATAATATTAAATCATAAAATGAATGAAAACACTTTTTTTGTAGAAAATATATTTTTTAATATTCAAATGACTTTACTAAAACATTAAAGCATATTTACAAAACATTTTTTTATAAATTATAAATTATTATGACAATTATATATTTCATAATTTTTTAAATACATATCATTACATACAATTATACTTTTATGTTTTAATGCTCATATTTAAATAATCATATTTCACAGTCTAATTGAGATAAATATACCATATCTTTAACACTATCAAATATACTCTTTTCTTAAATATTAGAATAATACATTCTCTGTATTTAAGAAGTTTCTCCATAAAAACTCGAATATATGATTGATAACAATGATTTGAATTTTCAAAAACACATTGTTGAAAACAAACATCGTAAAATAGGTCAAAAAAATATTCTCTTGAATATAGAGGAATAGAAATATGAAGGACATCTATAATAACATAGAGTATTATTTCAATTTGGAGAACATTTGTGTGACGTTAGAAAATAATTTGAAATAAAACTATATTTTAAGGATTATTAGGTAGAGATAGAGATCATGGACATGGTAAATTTCACCATTATAGTAACATAAACATGTGATGGGATAAAAGGACATTATTTTCAATGTAATAAATTTAAATACATATATTTTTTCCTAAATACTTTTCATAATGTTGAGGAATTATTATACTTCATATACTAATAATATATATATATATATATATATATATATATATACTTTTATCACTTGTAGAATATCATCATTTAATAAATTTCCACCGTAATCTCATTTTTTTTCTGAAAATGATTAGAATTCAACATGATACTTTCATACGTAAAGAACTATATTCCACTCCATTGGATCTCCAAATACAAAAATTAAAAACTATCTATCCTTCATATTGTTATAAATTAAATAAAACCATAATTTTTACCAAAAGGTAAGACAATTTAAAAAATAAGTAACATTAATATTAAGGAAATAAACTTTAATCTCTAAAATATAACATCAATTCCAATAAACACCATAGATTATATAAAAAAACTATACAAAAAATTCCTAAAAAAATATACCATAACAAAATTGAATCCCACAAATTAGATGGGATTCACCACATAATCTTCAAATATAAATTTTATTTTATATTACTAAATAATATTAATCAATATCAATATATCATAATATAAATGTAATTTAAAAATTTACATAATCCATAAGATATTATATTAATATAGAATAATTAATTAATTTACCAAAAAAACTATAAAATCATATATTATTATGAAATATAATTCTACATTATTTATAAAATAAAATTATATAGTATTATTTTTACCATTATCCTATATTGGTCATAGATATTATAGTGACCTTTTTATGTTATAACCACTACTAGAAATATGATCTATACCAACGGTTTTGGGAAAACTGTTGGTATAGTTCACTTATATAGACCTATACTAATGGTTTGGCCAAATCTGTTGGTATAGGTTACTAATTTGGACATATACCAATGGTTTTGGACAAACCGTTGGTATAGGGGGGACCTATACTAACGGTTTGGGGAACACCCTTGGTATAGGTCACTTATATGAAGCTATACTAATGGTTTGGGGAAAACTGTAGGTATAGGTCCATAATAGAGACCTTATACCAACGGTTTGTCCAAAGCCGTTTGTATAGGTCCAAAATCAAAGAATCTATGCCAACGGTTCTCAAAACCGTTTGTATAGGTCAATACCAACAGTTTTGAGAACTGTTGGTATAGTTAGATGTATTTTTAATAGAATATTCTTACCGAGAACATTAAATAAATCAAATTTTAAAATATTTATGATAATAAATATATATATTTATGAAATTATGTTTACAAAAGACAAGTTAGGTTAGTGGTTAGGTCGTTAAATAATAAACAGGAGGTACTTGGATCAAAACCCATTGAATGCTTCTTTTTGGAAATACATATACTAAAGGTATTATGGAACCGTTGGTATAGATTTTTAATTTTACTTATACCAATGGTTTTCAAAACCATTGGTATAGGTCTATAATAAGGGTTTTGGGAAAACCATTGGTATAGACCTATCCCCACAGATTACTTGTCCACAGTTCTCCAAACCGTTGGTATAGGATATACCAACGGTTTCAAACCATTGGTATAAGGTATTTTTCTACTAGTCATCATTAGTTACTTAATCACTAAATGAAATTTCAATCTGATGGTTGTTAGTATGATAAAATATTTGTTCATAAGATAAATATAAATTATACTATTATAATAATTTTCCTAATGGAAAACAATGTATACAAACCAAGATATTACATATTAAAATGGTAGTTGATGCACCCTTATCATACTTTGATTGTGTGTTCAAGCTTCTCCTGCTTTCTAGAAGTGATAATTTGACAACCAACCTATAGGATATCATTTTTCTAAAAAATAATTTAATATAATCCTAATTACATTCAAAAAAATATAATAAATATCCTCAAATATAACTTTATCATAATCAATAGTAATGAAATGTTTCAACCTCAAAGGTTATATATTATATTTCATTTTCCATCAAAAATAATAATAACCCAAAGTTACTTCAAAATAAAAGATCATATAAACCATAATGGTTACACATATCTTTCATCATATTATAATCAAATGAAAATATTTTCCTTCCATAGAAAACATTTTGAAATGATAAAAAAAATTCATTTACCTCAGTCATCTATAAATACTCAATAAATTTCTCCAAATGTACTATCATTAACAAAAGTGTATTAACACATTAAAATTTATGATAATCCTTAAATGTAAAACAACATCATAATGCATGCTTATAGAAACCTTAATCATTTAATGTTATTCATAATCCCTTATGTATTGATTTTCTTTTTATTTATTATTATTCCAATCCTAAAAAATATAAATAATGTCTTAGGATTCAAAACTAACAAATTATATGAAATGAAATGATCCATATATTTCATATTTCATTTTATGTTTCATCATCTTAAAATGTAATTGCATTCGATATTTTTGAAAATTAATCTATTTGGTTTTTTGATCCCATTAAGGATCTTTCCTCATATGATATATATTTCTTAATTTCGAATATCCCCATATTTAAAAAATTCAATTTATAACATGTGAAGAACATATTTCTCCAACATGAATTAAACCAAATGCTTCTTTTATCCTGTGAAGATTATTTTTCTCTGACCTACATTTCCATATTTAAAACATCTTCCAATTCTTTTAAGACATTTTCCTTAGTTCTTCCTTCCACATTTTGACACATTAGTCATTGAATATATATTTTCATTAGGATAATTATAACTTGATATTCCATTGTTCTTCATTTCCCTAGTATTTGATGCCTTAAAAAACTCACCTAGGATTTAGTTTTTAATCATTATTGTTGGCATATTGTAATGAAAAACCGAAATGTTTCTCACTATAACTCCCTGATAGAAACATTTTGAAATTTATCATAAACTGATAGGGGGTGAATAAGTTTTGGGGAATTTTAAAACCAATTCCTACTTTTTATCCATACACCTGTTGACCTATAAGGATCATGATTCTCTTATTCACTTTTCTAGATCACATGAAATTATAGAAAGTAGTAAAAATATGCACATAAAATATTGACAAGGTTCACTAATAAATAATAGAAGCTATATACTTTCACTTCTAGGGAATGACTAGTGTATGGATTCTCCACTATAATGTGATAAGTGTTATAGTGGTTTGGATATGGAAATAATCCTCTAATCTGTGTGAGTCCCTACACATTTGAGGGGGGAGGAAAAAAATCCTCTTCCTGAATTAGTGAAGACCTAGTTCATCTTTTAACTTCCTTTCCAGTGTATTATATACTACCAGAATATGGAGTCTACTTCCTTCTTGACAAGGTTGGATATGCTCTAGGTTTTCTTTAGTGATATTCACTCGGTTACTTGAAAATCTGTAGGCAAGCAACCCTTCTTTCCTTTTCTTTATTATTATATAGTGAAAAAAATTGTACAAGATCTTATTCTTCCTTATTCATTGATAGAATAACAAACACCATTGTAATTGTTCAAACATTGAGGATCATCTCAATAGGGATCATCAAAATTAATTCTTCTACATTTGTTCTTTTATGAATGTATGTGATCATCAATGTGTCATTTAGGAGAAATATTTATTTTCTATCATATATTCTTGGTGAAATTGATAATTATTTAACTAAATTTCAACCTTTTTACATATTCATACAAGCATGCATAGCCTCTTCACTTCATCCTTGTTCTCTTCTTCTCATTACACTTTTTTCGGTAGTTTTTACATCACACACATGAGTGAATGTGTTTTATGCATGTTCTTATTCAATCATGAATGGGTGCATCCAACAATTCACAATGTTCTTTCAAACATGAATGGTTGGATTTCGTAATGAAAACACTTTCTTTTTCCTTATCACTTATTAGTGCATGTGTGCATGCACTACCCCTTCCCTTGTGTGTCTTCTTATCCACACAATCGCATAAAGACTCAAGCATCTTCAAACAATGCACATGAATGCATGAGTGTCCACACTACCCTTCTTCAGACATGCTCCTACTTCACTAAACATGAAACTACAAACAGTATAGATGTAACATGTAACCATAGGGTGTTTACCTTCATGAAGGTTGCAGGATCATGGTTCTTCTTCACGCATGAGAAGCACAAGTTTTCTTCACGTAGTATGTGTGATTGTTCTTCACATAACTCGAGAGGTTCATAGATCTATCTTAACAAGGAACAATAAGGGTGAACGTGCACCCGTTTTATACCCATGATATCCACTTAATGAAACATTGTGAGGGTTTGGAAAATCTATCACATGATCCTGGTTCCTTCTTCACAAATAGGTGTCGTAATCCTTCATCATGATACACTTAAAGACTACATATTACTTTTTGAATGCCTACTCTGCATGGGTTTTTCGATTGCGTAGAATTTCGAACCACGGATTCCTGTTTTTTAATAGAGGAATAACTCAGTTATGTGGGAGGTAGCCCATTCTTCAGCTGATGGATTGTCTATTTATAGGCATAGATAAGATCTTTTTCTCGTTCAAATATCATTCAAACTTCCCTCAAATATCCTTATCAAATATCTGAGATACTTTATATGTTTAATATTTTCAATCCTTTAGAAAGATACATTTTCAAACTTGAGTGTTTCCTTTTCAAACGAGTGACTCATCTATAGTGAATGAATCATGTGCTTGTGATAAGGATCGCATGTAATATTCATTTAAATCTACACACGAATCCACGTGTCCTCATCCACCTCATTTTTCTCAGCCTTCTTCAAACTTCACCACATAATTACATGCATGATATCATTTTGATCCAAAATCCAACATGATCCTCATATTTTTTCCATTGGTGGTCCCGGGTGATCGGGTCATCTACTCTAGCGAGTAACAGTGGTATTGGTGTGTAGTGACAGAGGAAGAACATGACACAATTTAGTCCCGAAACCAAAAGAGATCATATGGTCCACATTTATTCATGTGTGGTGCGGTATGAATGAGTGGCCATGATTTGATTCATCAAACATAGGTGATAGGATGGTCAAGAGAGATTTTAGATTGGATGTACAACTGATATCTCATTCGATTTTTTTAAAAATCATCCCACATCAAATCAGAAATGAGGGTTAAGGGATATATAAGTATCAAGGAGCTCCGCTCCATCTCTAGACTACCCCTCATCCTTCCACTGTACCACCTTGTACTATGTTCAATGTGTATTCTCTATTCCCACACTCTATATACTAATTCTAAAAATTATGGGTGGGATTCAGCCTGTGTACCCCGTTGGGTCCATCGTACGGCCCTAGCACTCAAGGGATATCCTTTTTCAGCTTATCTAGGTTTCAGCTGACCCCTATGGTCCCATAGTGGCTCGGGTAGAGGCAGGTTGTCTATCTTGTTGGTTGGCCCAATATTAATTAAAGGCCACACAAAATAATATTAACCATAAAACATATGCATGTCCACCCTTCGTCTCAAAACACATGCATAGCCACCCTAGAATTCCAAGCCTCTTCTAAACCCTCTTCTTCTCCTTTTCTTTTACTCCTTTTGGAATAAGAATTCCAATGTACACTTCAACCATCCTTTATTGTTTTAGATAATGTATCACCCATGATACTTGACTTTGGAACATAGGATTAGTGCATCAATCATCTGAATTAAACAATATTGAGAATTCACCAAGTGTGGTATAAATGCTTTCAATCCAAAACAATTCTCAAGGAATCATCAGTTCCACCAAACTCTAGTAAAATTGGAGATGCTTCTTCATTTTGATAACTACTGAAAACTACTGACAAAAAAATACAATATCATACACAAGGTGGTCCAAATAATCTCCCCCAATTGTATTTTTTGGAAATATTTCAAGGTTCTCTTAAATAAATGCTTCAATTTTAAAATGTGAATCTTATATCTCTCCTTTACTTCTTTATCTCTCGAAAACATTCATTTCAATTATCTATGATTTATTGAAAATAAATAAAAATTTCATTGTAGAAAGGGTATAATTTCATACATAAGTAGTGTTCCATCAATCATTTAACTCTCTGTCTACTTGAGAAATACTCTGTGTTGAAAATGAAAAGATTTGATTTATACAACAATATTTTCCATTATCAATAGATCTTGTTACCTCATGAGATAAAAATTCATATACTTTTATTCAATTTTTTTCCACATGCATTCTAGTTTGAGTATAAATTATGTGACATCAAGTAATCAACCTGACACTCATGAACACAATTCAACAAATGGATCAAAAACATTCAAGTGCAATAGGTATGATTAGTGACCTTGGGGCACTTCCATTCTTTTTATGTCACTGAGTAATTAAGATACTCCACCATTATAATATTAACTTTATTTTGAGTAACCAGGGATGTGAGATTAAGAAATGGAATACCTTTTCCAATAACATAATCTTTAAACAATCTTCATAGTAATTGAATTTGATAATAATTGAAATAATAACTCAAGAATCTTCTTCATGTGCCTCTGCTTAAGGGAAAAAACCGCGTAACTGACTCTATGGTTCTCCCCCTAAGAGATTATTTCAACTCCAATTCCATGTATTATAGGAACAAAAAAATACATAATAATTTAAGGTAGTAAGTTGGATCATCCGTTCTTAATCAATGTGAACATATATGTTAAAATATTTTTCCCTACCAAGACGCTCTATTTTCTCCTCCATTCACACTTTCACAATTGATCTTCACTTTTGGTTGTTCTTGTGTTGATCTTATCACTTATTCCATCATTTGGTGTGTGAGCCTTCATTCTTCAAGTGCTTTTATATCACTAGATTTTTCTAGTAAAACGTTAATCTTCCAAAGAAATTATTCTTGAGTAGGAATAAATGAAATGAAATTTATATA
Source organism: Viscum album (assembly GCA_963277665.1). NCBI lineage: Eukaryota > Viridiplantae > Streptophyta > Magnoliopsida > Santalales > Viscaceae > Viscum > Viscum album. The sequence continues at coordinate 1,221,713,807 of OY728127.1, read as the reverse complement.
AGTTTGACCATCCTTATTGCACCTCACACTCTAAACTTATTTAACTTCATGTGAAATCTTCTATTTTCTTTTTGAACTAGCTATAACATGTGCATATTTCATTTACCTTATTCCTTCCAAATCTTCTAACCAGATAGACAATAGGTTTTTAGAATTTGAGGCATCAAGATTGGATATTCCACTTGGTTTCATCTGAGTGAAATCCTTTTTAGGAGTTCTTTTGGATGCACCACCCTTCACCTACTTGGATTTAGAATCCAAGGTTTTCTCCCTAATCCTTCTTTGAATTGTATATAAAGAATTTGATTTTACAATATTTTTCTAATTTATTCTCATGGTTGCTTCTTCATTCTTAGGTAGATTTGGTGATCTTCTTTTATAATCATCTTTGGATGCATGTTTAGATGAACATGTACTAACCTTTTTACAACTTACATTGTATACATCCTAGATGTGGCCGATCATTCCAAATCTGTTAGCAGTATAAAGAATATTTTGGATCTATGGATGTTGCGCTATCCTCTCTAGATTTCTCCCCCATGAGATGATATTTCATTGTGCTTTTCAATTTCATGGATTTTACTAATCATTTATTATAAAATTTCCAAATTAGTTACAGCACCAACATTTACCCACAAATCATGATTTCATGATATCTTATGTATAAGGTTGTTGCGCCTTCATCTTGATTTCTTGTTCTCTCTATGGGGAATCATCTTCGAAAAACTTCAAATCCACCATAGTCATGCTGGTAGGTATCTTATCACCATTATTCATTCATTCTTGTTTTGAATTTTTCTACCATCTTACACTTTTTATGGGATCATATTTAGAAACATTATTACAAGATGGTATGGATGGTACATATTCATTCTTAGCATCTTGTGATAGATTAATGAGTGAGGCCATGATCTTATTGTCACATTTTGGATTTCTTTTGACTATATAACACTACACTGAACATTGAGTTACAACAACCAATGTTTCCTTAATTTTTGAAGTATTAATATGTTTCTTCTCAAGATTGGTCAACTGAGCTTCCATTTCTTGACATTTCATATTTGCGATGAGTTTCAAGTCTTCAATCATAATCATCTTCTCTTCACAATATTTATTAATTCCTTCAACTTCATCTTCATACTGCTTCACACTGTTTTGTAACAATGTGTCCAGTTCATTGATATTCTTGGAATTTTCTTCCACATATAAACTCATGACTTTATTGATCTTCTTCATATTATCTTCAAGTTCATGGATATTCTCTTTTAGAGTCATATTGACTATATCATTCTATCCAAAAAACTTTTATCCATTTTGAGGAACTTATTTTAAGATCCCTCTTCATTGATTATAAGTCTCCAACCTATCTAGAGAGATTTAGACATTCAATAATTTTTTCTGGAAAAGCCCTTCTCCAAAACATCATTTTCATCTTCTATCTAGGTGACATCTTCCTGCACACCTTGAAATACTCCACAAACAAGGGATGTGATTTCTATAGTGATATCATTCAGAATAGCTCTAAATCTATCAGCTGATAATTCTTGAGAATATTTAGATTGATTATCACCACGTGTGCTAAAATTTCATCAAGATAATAATTTCAAAATCAACTATCAGATACCTCTTCACTTGAGGTTATAAGATTATCCATCATCCTCATGGGAACTTGAGACACCTGCTCATTACATTCCAAGCATGATATGTTTTCATTATCATCAAGGTATAAGGAACAAGATACTTCATATTCTATAGATAAGGAGGACTTATTCTCCAACTTTATCTTCTCTTTATTTTTTCTGTTCATCATGGCCTTGGTAGATATGTTCTTCTACTAAAAACAACTGAATCGTCACTGAAACTACACTCGATTTATTAATTAGTAAAGAAACTCAACTCTTTAAAAGATAAAAACTTAACTATAGAGAATCTAATAGAGATGAACCTGCCTATGATACCAATTGAGAGGACCAGTTGAGGATATACCTTTCACTAAGAGGGGGTGAATCTATGTTGGGGACTTTTTAAACCAATTCCAACATTTTATCCATGTACCTCTTTTCCTTTTAGGATCTTGATTCTATTATTATTTTTTCTATGCCTCATGAAATAATATAAACATTAAAAATATGAACATGATATTTTTACAAGGTTCACTACACAATAATAGTATTTGAATCCTTTAAATGCATGAGAATGAACAGTGCATGGACTCCCCACTATAATGTGACAACTGTTATAGTGGTTTGGTTAGGTAAGCAGTCCTCTTGATAGTGTGAGTCCCTATACTTTGAAGGGGAAGGTAAAAAATACTCTTCCTGAAATGGTGATGACCTAGTTCAACATACAACTTCCTTTCTAGTTCTTTATACTCTCTGTAGAGATAGTGTAATTCTTTCTTGATAAGGTAGGTTCTTCTCTTGGTCTTCTTTAGTTCTCTTCACTTAGTTACTTGAAAAGGAGTAAGCAAGCAACCATTCTTTATTTTTTTATCCTTCTCTAGTGAAAAACCAACAACACTAAATCTTATTCTTCCTTCTTCCTGAAAAGAATAAAAACCACCTTTGTTATTCTTCAAACATTGATGATTAGATCATTAGGAATGATCAGAATTGATTCTTCTCTTTTTTTCTACCAGGTATGAATTTGATCATGCATTTTTCATTTAGGGGAAATATTCATTTTCTCTAACTTATTATTGGTACAATTGATACTCATTTAACTAAATTTAATCCTTTTTACATATGCATGAAATAATGAATAGCCTTATCACTTCATCCCTTTCCTCTTCATCCCATTGCACTTGGTTTTTGAGTCTTTACATCACACACATGAGTTCATGTGTTTCATTGATGATCTTATTCAAACGTTAATGGGTGTATCCTATAATCCCCCTTGTTTGTAAAAACTTGAATGGATGGATTCCCTTGTACACACACTATCATTTTCCTTCTCACTTATTAGTTCTTGTTTTCAGGCACTACCCATTCCCGCATGGGTCTTATTCTTCACTCAGTTGCAAAAAGCCTCGGGATTCTATAAACAATTCACATGTGTGCATGCATATCCGCACTACCCTTACTAAACACAAACCCAAAATTAGTATAGATGTAACATCTAATCATAGGTTGTTTACCTTCATTATGGAAGTGGGATCATACTTCTTCTTTGTGAATAAAGAGCATAAGTCTTCTTCACATAGTATGTGTGGAACTTCTTCACGAAACCATGGAGGCTTGTGGCTCTGTATTCACAAGGAACCATAGGGTTCATGTGCACTGGTTTTGTACATATGATATCCCCTTCCAAAAACACAATGGGGATTTCGAAAACCTATTACATGATCATGGTTCCTTCTTCACATAGAGGTGTGGTTCTCCGTCTTCGTGAGACACTTCAAGTGTGCATAGAACTTGTTGAAGGACCGAGGTTCATGGATTTCTCCTTCGTATAGAATTTTGATCTAGGGAATGGTCTATCATCGCAAAGTAAGAACTCATATATGCGTCAAGAAACCCTTTCTTTGGATTGGGGATTATTTATTTATAGGCATATATGTGATCTTTTTCCTATTTAAATGTCGTTCTAACTTCCCATCAAATCTATTCTTCAAATATTGTAGATTCTCTATAAGTTTAAGATCATAAAACCAATAAAAAGATATGTCATGAAACTCAGGTGTTTCCTTTTCAAACTAGCTCCTCATCTTTCTTGAATGGATCGCACTAATTCAGTAAAGATCATAGGTAATCTCCATTTATATCCATGCACAAATCAAAATGACCTTCACAACTTCATTTGCATTGGCCTACCTAAAAAATCACCATATCATTGCATCCATGAAAATGGAATTGCATTCATTATATCTTTTCGATCCAGTGGCCAACATGATTCTCATTTTTTTTCTATTGGTCGTTCATGGAAATTGGGTCATCTACTCCATCGAGTAGTAGTCGCACTGTTGTGCAATGATGGTGGAAGAGAACAATGTATTTTAAACTAGAAACAATGGGAGATCAGACGATCCTCATTTATACATGTGTGGAACAAAATGGATGGTCATCCATGATTAAAACCATCTGCCATGGGTGATCGGACAGTCGAGTGAGACATAAGATTAGAGGGATGGTTGATATTATGTCTGGGTTTTTTAAAACATGTTCAACTTCAAATTGGAAATGCTGGTAACACCCTATACAGTGTTCTGTGAGCACACATTGCGCCCACCATCTGCTAGTTATGGCCCAGAATAATGTGTGGGATTTAGACTATGCGCTCATCTGAGACCCTTACATGGCCTTACCGCTCATGGGAAAGAATTTTCTAGCTTCCCTATTCCTCGGTTGACCCATGTGGTCTCGCATGTGGTTTGGGTTGAGGCTGGTTGTCTAGCTCTTTGGTTGCCTATATTTTTAAGTAAGGCTACACAAAACATGTTAAAAATAAAACATAAACATGGATAACCTTTTTCTCAAAACACATGCATGGCCACCCTAGAATTTCAAGACTCTTCGACACCCACTTTTTATCCATTCTTTTTACTCATTTTGGAATAATAATTACAAAGAAAAATTCAAGCATCTTTCATTATTGTAGAAAATGTGTAACCCCAGATATATGAAATTGAAACATAGGATTTGTGCATCAACAATCTGAATTAAACAACATGGAGAATACCCTGTAAAGACCTCGACTATTTAGGTAATATTTTTTAATTATATGGAATTATTACGCATTTGAAAAAATTGATGGCGCGTGATTCCGAGGCCCGTTGTGCCCAGAATAAATTTCTAAACTTTTTTTAAGGTACATTTAGTAAACACACGATCGTTGATTTCTAACTTTTGACCTCATGCTCAGATTAAAAATCCAAGGTTGTTGTTGAATCTACAATGCCGAGAATCACTTAAGGGAGGCTTCACTTTGACATCAGTATGTTTGGAGAAAAAGTTATGTTTTGGGATTTTTTAAATAATAATAAAACTGACTTAGTTAATTTTTATTTCCAATGTTTTCCTCCAACGGACAAATGACAATGTGGGACCAGCGACGTTTCAAGCCAGTAAATGGTTTGTCCTTTCAATCTTAAGTAAATACGTCGTTGGGTAATTAGGGAGGTTCCAAATTAATGATCCCACATTATTTCCCAACATCGTCACTTACCCTCTCCCTCTCTTATTTATATGGAGTGAGGGGAGAGGTTTCGGCATGGATTCACCAAGAAGCAAAGTGCTGACAAAGTGAGAAGATGCCAAACCCTTGGAGGATGGAGCTAGTTCCAGCGGACAGTGAAGAGAGACACCGAAACCTCGAACCAAGGATCGCTGATTGAGAAACCTCATTGTAGGAAAGTTGTAGTGGATGACAAACACCAACCCGCTTCTACAAACACGAGATCACAATCATTCTTGATGTAGGTTTTACTTTTGGTTTTAAATTCATGAGTGGTAGAATCCTTTTTACTCCCTCATATTGTTTCCAATCTAACGCGGATGGCACGAGCCTAATGAACCTATCCCAGACCCTCCGCCACCTTTCCACCCCTTTTGTTCTCTATGGAAGACCATCGGCGTGGTGATACTGGCGACCAGAATCGGCAGGGACCAAGGCAGTGGTTGCCACCGACCGGCCGTGAGGGAGGAGGTGGCGTACCCACGCCACTGGTGGAATCGACTATGGCTCATCAACCATAGCAGTCAGAGGAGGTGGATGGCACACCAACTAACTGCAAAAGGAGAGGGCCGCACGACCAACTCACTGCCAGAGGACTGAGGCCGCAGATCATTAGCCTCAACGGACGGGATGAAGGCGGTCGACACACTGGCCAATTCCGAGTGGCAGAGCGGTGCGCCATCACACACCGCTGGAGTAGTCGATCGGCACAACAGCCGGCTGCAATGGGATCGGCAGGACATGCTCCAGTGGGTCCCAAAATCCATATGGCGTCACCCAATGGCGCCACTTCGGTGGAGGAGCCGAATGACCTTCAGGCCGTCTGAGAGACCGGGGGTCTCACCCCCCGCTCCAGCTAGGGCGGGCCCCACCCAGCAGGGTCGCCGCACCAACCAAAAGGAATTGGTTTTTCGATAAATTGCGGGAGCCGCTCCCCCATTCCATCTAGTGTGAGCCCCCCAATGGGTCATGCCTCACACGTTCGGGCCACCTACACCACGGGCCGGGCCACCTACCCAGTGAACCACGCGCCTATCATGTTATTCCACCCTTGTGGGCTGGACCACCCCCATGCGGGCTGGGCTGCACCCCTTTACAGGTCATGTTGGACCTCAGCCTAGCAATCTAAGCCCTCCATGGCCCAACCCCACTATGTCGGACCCAGACTGGGTCGGACAGAACCCGGGCCCAGAAACACTTAAAGGGCCATATCATGAGATATATACGTCTGTTTGAAGAATATTCTATGGTGTTGGGATCCTTGGATCGAGACAATAATTTTGGTATGCACTACTTGAGTTTCGAAGATCGTTGGAGTATAGCCAGGTTGGATCGAACCCGAATCCAACCAGGCCCTCAGAACTAAAACGCTTATAATTCACAGACCAGGCGTCCGATTAATGTATCACTTGTCACGTTGGAACCCTGAAGACATGAAAGTACTTTTTTTTACTCACTTATAGAGCATAGTGGTGTTCTAGGTATGAATGATATATCTAGATGAATATTTTATAGAGCTCGAGTGCACTGGGTGAGAGAAATCTTGTGGCAGGTTGTAATGTGACGAAAGAATATTGATCCTGTGTGGGTTAGAATCTATCGATCATGTGTGGGTCAGCTTCTATCATATCATGTGTGTTGCAACTCTCAGTGATCCTATGTGGGTCAGTGCATACTGATCCTGTTTGGGTCAGATCATGTGTGGGTCAGTGGGGGCTAGCTACCTATCGATCTTGTGTGGGTCAGGAGTGCCTCTTAAGAGAATATGATGATCAAGCTGATGACAAATATTTTTTACTCATGTACCTAAGTTATACATTATAGTGAGATGAGTCTTAAACCTTCACGGTGATTCTATCTTCATAGTGTTACCTATGTGGTACTTCTACCTTTGTGGTTCTTCTATCTTCATAGTGTTACTTGCGTGGTACTCCTACCATCATAGTGTTGTCTTAGTGGGTTTACCTATGTGGTAATTATACATTTGTGGTGTTATCTTCATGATGTTACCTCTATGGTACTTTTATCTCAGTGGTGTTATCTGTGTGGTTTTTCTACCTTCTTGGTATTACCTTTTTTGTATTCATTCCTCGTGTATGAGACAAGTATATCTTGATAACTTAGGTATATGTTTGGGCATGTACCTAAGTAGTGTTGATGTCTAGATTTGTTGTATTTTTCTTTTTATAACTCTGGGAGACCTACATGGGTCTCGAGGACTCTACTGAGTGTTTTTATACTCACCACTGTACGAGCTTCACTCACACCATATTGTGTCATCTACAGACGACGAACAACATTGATCAGGACTAAGAGAGGCAGGACTGGATGGTACTTGGAGGTGAACTATTTGGCGTGACGTGATGCAGGGACTACTAATCATCAGTTGTACCTACCCATCAGTTAGGATCCTCGGTGGATGATCTAGGAGCTTTTCCCCCTTTTCAGTTGTATTGTACTTTTCAGTTTTACTTGTACTTTTACAGTTGGGCTTGTAATTAAGACCCTTTTTACTTTCAGCACTCATTTTACGAAATCAGATTACATAGTGGTTTCTTCATGTTGTTTTCTTGGACTGTGTGTCTATATAAGTTAAAAGTAAACACCTTCTCATTTTAGGGATATGCCTTTCGGGTGATAGTCTCCAGCCCCTCGCCTATAGAAGGTAGGCTTGGGGTTGTTACGGCACGGTCCCCAAGGGACAGTTCGTGACAAAGTGGTATCAGAGGAGTAGGTTATACTAAAGAACTAGGACTCTAATATTTATTATGTGGCTATAGTGTTAAGTGTAATGAGTTTGGTTTTCAGTATGGGGAATCCAATGTTGGTTCAGTGGCTGACGTATCCATTCAACATGATCATGAATTCTGATTTCCGACTCAGTGCATGGAAACACTGATTGCATGTGTTTTGAAAAAGAATTTCATGTGATCTCTTTGAGTCAACTCACCAAGAATAACTTATAGATCATGGTGAATCTGTTTACTTTCAGGATGCCTCCATGTAGACAATCATACAGGGTTCCCGAAAGAGTAAGCAATGATGGACCACCGAGAGATAAGGACTCGGTGTAATGACCTCTTACAACATTAGCACATTTCGGTGGTGTACCAGCAGCACCACTACCCATAGGGAAGTTGTTTCCACCATCCTGAAAAGTAGTTGGTGCACATAGATTGAGCACATTTCACGAGTTCCAGTGGAAGAGGCCTTCGAGGTTCTGAGGCGAGACAGACCCTCAGGCAGCTGATGATTGGATGGAGGTTGTGGCCAGAGTTTTTTATTTAGTTGGGATACCAATTGACCTTAAGGTGATCCTAGCATCCCGTCACATCCACGGAGCAGCTGGGAGATGGTGGAGCTTGATGATCCAGATATAGGATGAGGTGACCCTCATTTGGGTGGACTTCGAGATCCTTTTCAGGGTAGAGTTCATCCCGGTGACCTTACTCTCTGTGTGTATATAGGACTCCCTGCACTTACAGTAGGGCAGCATGACTGTGGCCCATTACTCAATGAGGTTCACTAATCTCCCCTGCTATTCCACCTACATGGTATGGGAAACTTTATATAGGGACAGAACCATTGAGGAGGGTCTCCGATTGGTGATCAGAACATCGATGATATTGTTCAGCATTCTGACGCAGGCATGGGTGCTAGAGTGAGAGATTTTGGTGGAGAGCAACCTACCTTAGTTGGAACCCCCAATGAAATCCACCACTGGAGTTTAGGTAACAGAGTAATCTGTACTTGGAAGAAGGTGGATGATGCAGGGGCCCAAGTAGGCTAGACCATTTGGTGGATGACTTCATGATATAGGGTCGGTGGTGAGAGGCTCATGGGAAAAATCGGGCATTTGGGGAGCAGGCAGTGTAACTCGTGCGGCAGGAAGGGTCACATGGCTCGCGACTGCCCAACCCACCATACAGACAACGAGCAGACAGTTGAGGGACCACCGAGGTAGAGGGAGAGATTCGACTGGGGTGGTCCTTAGGCAGTAGGTGTACATGGAGGAGGAGATGGTCGTGCAACAGGCGGTGGGCAGAGATTCGACGTTCTACCACCACCTACTCTAGGTAGTCCACCCCGACCACAGGGAGCAGGTAGACAGGGATGAGCTCATCTCTAGTTAACTGAGGCCTATGACTACGACACTCCAGAGATGATTAGAGGTATGATTTATGTCTATTACACATTAGCTTTAGTACTTATAGACACAGGTTCCAGTCACTCTATTATTTCCACGACCCTCATTCGGAGCTCAGAGATTTTGGTAAAGCCGTTGGATCTATCCTTAAGGCTAGAGACTTCTACAAAAAAGGATTTTACGATTATACATTGGTGCTGGAAATGTGAGATTACTCTCTGAGACGAGAGATTCAGCTGGGATCTTCAAGTAGCGTCATTGAGGCCTTACGATGTCATCTTGGGTATGGACTGGTATTCACAGTACATGCCAAGATTGACTATATTAGGTGAAAAGTGTGGTGTGTCTATGATTATGGGACCTGGTTTTCGTTCACGGTCTAGAAGGGAACCTCTCCAGCATAGGATGGACTTACCCATAGGAGGGTGAAGCCGATCACACACCAGTTGTCTATCCTTACCCTCGGTGCAGTAGTTGTTGAGAGCCTGAACTATCCCGTAGTGGTAGACCAGTATGCTGATGTCTTTCCTGATTATGTTATGGGACTACCTCCATGTAGATATGTAGATTTTACATCAAAATGTACCCTAGTATGGCACCGATATCTACACCATCATATCATATGGCTCTCACAGACCTTCATGAGTTACATGTACATTTGGAGGACTTTCATAGAAAAGGGTTCATAAGGTCCAACGTTTCTCTTTAGGCAGCCCCCATTTTGTTCGCCAAAAAGGCAGATGGGAGTTTGATACTCTGTGTGAAATATTGGCGCCAGAACTAGGTGACAGTGAAGAAAAAGTATCTAATTCTGTGGATTGAATATATTTTTGATCATCTGAAGGGATCTCGTTGGTTTTAAAAGATAGACCTCAGATCATGCTATCATCAGCTCAATGTACGAGATGAGGATGTGCAGAAGACGACCTTCACAGGTCGGTATGGCCATTATGAGTTCTTGTTAATTCCATTCGGTGTGACCAATGTTTTAGCTGTGTTCACGGGACTCATGAAAAGGATATTCTTTCCATACCTCGATTACTTTGTTGTGGTCTTCATCAATGACATCTTGATATACTCAGTGATGGAGGATGAGCATGCCTATCATCTGTAGATAGTTCTGGATACACTACCAAAGCACCATCATTATGGTAATCCCTTGAAGTGCTAGTTCTGGTTACGAGAGGTCCACTTTTTGGGACACGTTATCTCAGAGGCTTTAGTTGTAGTGGATCCAGAAAATATTGAGGTTGTACTTTCTTGGGATGCACCAGGAGTGAGACCGAGGTTTGGAGTTTCCTGGGGTTCTCTGGATACTATTGGAGATTCGTGGCTGACTATTCCAGATTTGCGACACCATTGTCAGCATTGACGAAGAAGAGACAACCCTTTTTATGGATGGAGCGATGCCAGCATAGTTTTTAGGAGCAGAGGTAGAGACTGACGAGGGCTCCCATATTGTGGCTACAAGAAGAGGGTTATGGGTATATATTCTAATGCGAAGCATCAGAGACCGAACGTGGGTGTTTCATGATGGAGAAGTAAGCAGTGTTCGCTTAAGGCTCATGATTGCTGAGGCAACATGAGCATAACTACACTACCCATGACTTAGAGTTAGCAGAAGTGGTCTTCTCCATTAATATGTGGTGACATTACTTGATGGGCGAATGTTTTATGGCCTACTATGATCACAAGAGTCTTAGGAATATCTTCTCATAGAAGTACCTAAACCTGAGATAGTGGAGATGGCTTGAGTTCCTCCAGAACTATGACTTTGAGATATTCTATACTCCTAGTAAACGGAATGTTGTAGCAGATGCCCTCAGCAGGTGGTCTCGTTTGTTTTTTCAAAGTGAGGTGACAGAGAATCTAGCCACGTTGTAGATATCCTTCATGGATAGAGATAGAGCAACATACCTCTAGTTTATGACAGTCACTCCCCCACTCCTTCAATGATTCAAGAAGGTACAAATTGGGTACATTGATTGTGAGGCTTGACGTGCTCAGATATCCTTAAGACAGGAACCTGAAGTATTTTATGAAGGTGGGTTGCACGTCATCCTCTTCAGAGGACATACCATGGTACTGATGGCGCTACGGTAGGAGGAGTTGAAGGAGTTCCATACATCCCTTCTGGCGGTACATCCTAGTTTGAAAATGATATACCAGTACCTCCAGCATCAACCCTGGTGGCTAGGGATGAAGAAAGCAGCGGTAGAGTTTGTTTCTCGATGCCTCACTTGTCATCATGTGAAGGTCGAGCATCAGGTTCCAGCAGTCTTATATCTGCCACTAGAGGTGCTGGAGTGGAAGTGGGATAGAATCTACATGGACATTGTGACAGGGCTTCTGTGTTCATCCAGGGGACATGATTCTATCTGGGTGATCGTTGACTGACTCACCACGTCGGCTCACTTTTACCTATCCGAGAGTACGGATCAGTAGATGGCTTGGGATGCCTCTACATATAGAATATTGTGCGACTCCATGGGGAGACATCTATGGTCATCTCTGACTGTGACACACGTTTTACATCCTAGTTTTGGAGGGGATTATAGGAGCTGTTTGGGACTCAGCTATGATTGAGCACTGACTTTCACCCTCAGTTGGATTTTTAGATAGAGCGGACCATTTAAACGCTGAAGGACATGATTCGTGCATGCATCCTAGATTTTTTCCACAGTTGGGAGGATCACTTTCCAATGGTGGAGTTCACATAAATAAATAGCTGTCACTCCAGAATCATTATGGCACTAATCGAGGCCATATATGCTTGACCTGGAAGATCCCCTCTATGCTAAACAGGACCAGGGGAGTCAGTAGTTATGGATCCAGAGATGGTTTGGGCTACCACTAAGAAGGTGCAAATCATCCTGGAGCATAAGAAGACTACACAGAGCAGAAAAAAGTCTTATGCTGATAGGAGATGGAGACCTTTGGAGATCCAAGAGAGGCACCACGTATTCTAGCGATTCTCTCCTCAATGAGTTTATGGAGATTTGGTCGTCGAGCAGAGTTATCACTGATGTCTATGAGACAATTTATGATACTTTAGAGGATTGGTGAGGTGGCATGCCTCTGAACACATCCACCAGAGTTGGAGAGGCTGCACGATGTCTTCCACGTATCCTAGCGGAGGAGATACGTGCATGACCCTTCTCAAATCATCAACCTAGATGAGTTGGAAATTGATGATGGGGAGATGTTTACGGAGGTTCTAGTATATATTGTGGATTGACAGGAGTGATTCCATCATGGGTGGTTGATACCTCAAGTGCACATTTTTTGGAAACATAGGAACCTCTAGGAGAGCACATGGGATTGGGAGGCTCAGATTCATGCTCAGTTACCCTATTTGTTTTCTTAGTCTATGTTTTGGATTTTGAGGAAGAAAATATCTATGGTGGGGAGAATTTAAAGGCTAGTATTTTCAATTTTTTTAATTATATGGCATTAATACGAGTCAGCAAAATTTGATGGCATGTGATTCCAAGGTCTGCTATTCTCTAAATGAATTTCTGAACTTTTTTAAGGTACGTTCAGTAAACGTGTGAGTGATGTTTTCTATCATTCAAACTAGTGCTTGGATTAAAAATTTTAGGACACCATTGAATCCACAGCACTAGTATTCGCTAAAGGGAGACTTAATTTTGGCCGCAGTAGGCCTGAAGAAAAAATTATTTTTTGGGACTTTTTAAAGAATAATAAAAATAACATAGTTAATTTTTATTTTATATCTTTTCCTCCAACAGACTAACAGAAACGTGGGACCAGTTACGTGTCAACCCAATAAATAGATTGACCATTCAATCTTAAGTAATGAAATTGTTGGGGAATTTGGAAGGTTTCTAATTAATGAGCCCCCATTAATTCCCAACATCGTTACTTTCCCTCTCCCTCTCCTATTTATATAGAGTAAGGGGAGAGGTGTCGGCACGACTTCACTAATTAGAGATGTGTTGAAACGTGTTGGGATGCCAAACCCTTAGAGGAAAGAGACGATTCTAGAAGGCGGTGACGAGCAACACCGAAACCCCGAACCGAAGATCAACGATCGAGAGACATAGTTGGAGGCATGTTGCATGGGACGGTGAACACTGACCCGCTTCAATAAATGCGTGCTCACCATAGTTTATAAGGCAGAGTTTACTTTTGGTTTTAAATTCAAGTGTTGTAGAATCCTTCATCCTCCCTTATATTTTTTCTATGATTGCACGGAGGCCGTGAGCCTAACGATCCCATCATGGACCCTCTTCCACCTTTCTACCCATTTTGTACTCCATGGAATACCACTAGCATTGTTGTAGCGGTGACCGACGCCTGAAGGGAATATGACGGCGGCTAGCACCGGCCGGCCATGAGGGAGGAGGTGGCGCACCCGTGCCTATGAAGGAACCGACATAGCTCGTCAGCCGCGGCGGTCAGAGGAGGCGGTTGGCACACTGGTAGGCCCCGGAAGGAGAGGGAAGCATGACCAGCGCGCCACCAGAGAACTCAGGATGTGGCTCGTTGGCTGCGGTGGACCAGGGGAAGGTAGTCAGCACACTGGCCAGCTACGGGTGGAGGAGGGGCACACCGTCGTGCGCTGCTGGAGATGTTGGGAAGCCCACTGGCCAACCGCGACAAGATCGGTAAGATTGGCACTAGCGGGTCCCGTAATCCACCTAGGGGCACAACGTGGCACCACCTCTACAGAGGAGTTGAACGGCCTCTAGGCCAATTGGGAGACCAGGGGTCTCACCCCCCCCCCCCCCCCACACCAAATGCTAGCTCGGGTGGGACCCAACCATCGAAGCTGCCAGACCAATCTAATAGCTTATGCCATTCAGGAAATTGGTGGAACTGCTCCCCTATCCTACCTAGCACGAGCCCCCCAATGGGCCACGCCTCACGCGGTCGGGCCGCTTGCCCAGCGGGCCACGCCCACTAAAGGGCCAGCCCCCCCCCCCCCACCCCCTTGTAGGTTGGGATGGACCTCTACCCAGTGTGTCGAGCCCGCCGCAGCCCCACCTAGCCGGGTAATACTCGAACTGGGTCAGACCGGACCCGAGCCCCACCAGCCCCGAAACACTTAACGAGCCATATCTTGAGAACCAGATGTCTGTTTGATGAACTGTCTATGTTGTTGGGATCCTTGGATCGATTCTGTCCTTTTGGTATACTCCACGTGAGTTTTGGAGATAGTCAGAGTACAGTCGGGTTGGATCGAACATGAATCCAACCGGGCCCTTGGAACTAAAATGCTTATAACCCACAGACCGAGTGTCTGATTCACGCATCGTCTATCGTGTTGGAACCCTTACGACATGGTGGACCTTTGGGTTAATCCTTTTTAGAGCTTAGTGGAAGTTGAGGTATGATTGATATCTTGAAAGGCAGATTCAATAGAGCTCGAGCGCATCGGGTGTGAGGAATACTATGGAAGATTGTAACGTGAAAAATCATATCAATCTTGTGTGGGTTAGCATCTATCGATCTTATATGGGTCATCTTTTATTATATCATGTGTGGGTCTTCCCATAATGATCCTGTGTGGGTAAGTGCATACTGAACCTTTTTGGGTCAGTTCCTGTGTGGGTCAGCGGGGGTTAGTTACCTACCAATTTTTTGTGGGTCAGAAGCTGTGCCTCTTAATAGAATAAGATGATCTAGATTACAGCTAATCATGTGTACTTTTTTACTTATGTTATACCTGATTATGAGTTGAGGCTTCTACCTTCATGGTGCTTCTATCTTCAAGGTGTTACCTATGCGGTATATATACCTTAGTGGTTCTTCTCTCTTCATTGTGTTACATGTGTGGTACTTCTCCCTTCGTGGTGTTGTCTTAATGGAGTTACCTTTGTGGTACTTCCTCTATTGTGGTGTTATCTTCGTGGTTTTACCTGTTTGGTACTTTTATATCAGTGGTGTTACGTGTGTGGTATTTCTACCTTCGTGGTATTACCTTTTCGGTATTCTTCCATCATGTATGAGATGAGTATATCTTGATAACATAGGTATATGTATGGTCATATACCAAAGTAGAGTTGATGTATTTCATTGTTGTATTTTCCATTGTGGAAAACTGGGAGACCTACGGGGGCCTTGCGGTCCCTACTGAGTATCATTATACTCACCCATGCACAGGGTTCTCCTGTACCATGTTGTGTCTTATGAAGAAGATGAACAGTATTGATCGAGGCTGAGGGAGTCGGGACTGGATGGTACTCAAAGGTGGACTACTTTGCAGGACCAGACGTAGGGACAACTAATTGTGAGTTGTACCTACCCTTCATGTAGGATCCTCGATGGATGATATAGGAGATGTTTTCCCCTTTTCAGTTGTATTGTACTTTCCATTTGCACTTATACATTTACATTTGGGCTTGTATTCTAGCCCCTTTTACTTTCAGCACACATTTTACTACAGTAGTTTACTTTGTTGTTGCTTTATGTTGTTTTTTGGGACTGTGTGTCTATATCGGTTAAAAGGAAATGCCTTCCCATTTTAGGGATACACCTTTCCAGTGCTAGTCGTCAGCCCCTGGCCAATGGAAGGCGGGCTTGGGGTAGTCACAGCACGGGCCCCAAGGGACGGGTTGTCATCAAATTCAATGAATCCAAAACAATTCTCCATCCATCATCACTTCAACCAACTTCTTTTAACATTAGAGCTACATCTACATTTTGATTAGTATTGACAATTTTTGACAATAATAAAACTTGATACCAAATGTGGTCCAAAACTCCTATTCAAGTTGATTTCTCATTCATAATACAGCCTCATTTTCCCTCTCATCCATTTTTTAGTTTTAATCTATATGGTTCAAGCCATTTACAAAAACTAGTGTGGATTATTTCCTCATATAAATAAAATAATTGTATACCATATCATTATGAGTTTAAACCCTAAGTTATTCATAATCATGTGATATTCTATCCAATAGATTGTATTATATAATAACAATTTTCATGGACATGTTATCCATTGTGGTTATAGATACTTGTATCTTAATCTAAAATAACACCATATGTCTAATATTTTCTAAATATGGCACTCACACTAATTGTAAGGTTGTAACTATAAGCATTAGATATTCAATAAAATTAGAATACAATTTACATGATTAAATTCAGAATATTATTTAACACTTATATTTTTATTTAATTACATAATAACAATTCAATAAATAATATATTTTTCAATGTGGACACTTTGGATCAGTATCATGTTGTCCCATAATATAAATTCCATAAAAACATGATTTCTTTTCATGAAAAATTATCACGACATCAAAATGGATTCATAATTACATTTAAAAATCCTTGAAACCCTATGGAATTGTTTTAAATCTAGTTGATGAGCACAATATCTCTATAAGGGAAATAAAATTATGTATGAAAGTAGTCTACTAAAGGGCATTAAAACCCCTAAAAACATTTCCTTAAAAACATGCCTTTTTACTGAGATTTGAATTATCATTTTGAAAAATATTATTATCATACCATTTTAAAAAAAACTCCTTGAAAATGAATTAGAATGAATTTAAAATTATTTTTTGTTCCTTGGGACATTATTATTATACCACTCTATTAATCCCTCTTATAAATGTAATCTATATAAGTATGACTTCCTCCTTTGGCGAACCTACTGCATTAAAGTGATATATAAGATCACCAAGTTAATAATATATAATGGACTCAAATATTATCCACTATGGAAATAGGCCCATCATTAACAAATTCTATGGAACATATTCTAAATAAAAACCATGGAAAACCCTTTTGTACCTCTATGAAAAAACATTACGACATTAAAATTGATATTTTCTTTTAAAAATATATATTTAGATATAAAAACAATGAACTTGATAATAAATACATTTTTGATGAAAAACCCATGAAATTGTAACACCCGAGGCTTCCATGGAACGCTCCTCTTTGAATCATAGAGCAATGTGTGTTGTATGCAACCTCGAGTTCTAACACACCGCGACTAATCAAGGTAGCCGTTATGAATAGTAATAACCACTTTTTAAAATTATAGAAATTTTATATTTCAAAATGGACTTCATTTTTGTATTCGTAATATCGAAATTATCCTAAGTTGAATTTTTTTGTAATTTTCTGAGAACTTTCAATTTTTTATGAATAGTGAAAAATACTTAAAAACAACTTTTTTAATAAAAATAATTTATTGTGATAAATTATACTATTTGTTGGTTTTAAAGTATAATTAGAATATATTTTTACCATTTTATCCAATGGTGGTCATTATAATTAATTTATCATTGAAATTGGACATAAACAATTGCCAATCTTTTGATATAAATTGTTTCTTAAAAACACGTAATTTGTTATGGAAGCGGGAATTAATTATAAAATTAATGAATGAAACTTATATTTTTTGAATTTTGTAAAATAGACATCATTTTTGAATTCAGAATATCAATTATATCTTAGGGTGAAATTTTGGCATTGTTCTGAAAAACTTCAATTTTTTATGAATAGTGAAACCACTAAGTGGTACTTATAAAAACTGATTTTTCGCTTAAATGAAATTTTACCACTTCTGTGTTTTGAATTTCAAAAATCCAACATACATGGTTGTCATTAAGAAGTAAAATGTGGTTCAATGAGATTAAAATAATTTTTTGGTGAATAGTAACTTTTAAGTTCTTAATCGCGATTAGAGGTAATTAGTGTAGTTTAAGGTAAAAATAATGTTTTAATAATATGAGATGAGCTTGACACCTATCCTACCCTCATTGGATGTGTCATGGCCGACCAAGACAATCCATGGGTCAACTTGGGGACCCCATGGATCCACTTTAGTTGGAAAATGACATAAATACCTTTTATTTAATGTTAAAGTAAAAAAATGACACAAACATTAAATGTATTAATAAAACAATTTTTACATGGGGTTATACAAGTCATTTTTTTGACTATAAATATTCATTGGAAATCTAAAAATATTTCGTACATCATAGTATTTTTTTATAATTTTTAGACATTAAATAACTTAAATTATTTATGACATCATGATGATGCAGCGATGACCTCATTATTTAACGATTTAAATAAAATGGAAAGATAATGTAATATCTAAGACCTAAACATGTCCAAAACCTATTGTATGGGTGGATTTCGAACCCTTATCACCTTATCATCGAATTATATCAATGTGGGACCTCTTAAATCCGAATACCATTTTAAAATAAAGTGACTTTTCTTTACTTTACAAGAGTGCCACTCCTCTCCACTTATAAAAGGCCCCCACCTCTACCACCTCATTCACACTTTCAAGCCATTTGGCTCGGCCAACCTCTTCCCAAATACTCTCCCAACTTCCCCCTATTACTCCTAGAATCCTCACTTTGGGCAGAAATCTCCCCAAGGAAGCCTTTGCATCAAATCAAAAAGAGTTGCTCGATTTTAAGGTAATGTATTTTATAATGTTGTTTTGTTTTATTTTTCTTCTCCAACCCCCTAAACACTTTTTATTCATTTCTTTTGTAACAACACCAGTATCCTCAATATACTAGGATGTTGTTATAAGAAGGATTTGAGCTACACTTACACACACCTACATCTAATGGTTAAAGAACATACTGTTTCCGTGGATGGCGAATTTTTGCCTCATGAAACGATCATTGTTCAACACTCATATAAAACCTCTAATAGTGGCCATTATGATGACACTATTTTTATATATGATATATATTATGTTTTTGTTTTCCTTATGATTTTTTATTTTTCATTTATGGCATACCTTTATGGTTTCCATTATGGGTAAACGCGATATTTTCATTTTAGGAAGTGTGGACTACCGCCCCCTCAAAGTGATTTGAATCGTTAATACCATATGTGGGATGTATAAAGGATGGAGTAAATGGTATTTTACACTATATTATACTGGAATTATATTATACATTTATATAATTATGATTTCATTCCATTAAATACGAAATAGAAATGAATGTAGCGTTCATGCGTACGTACGGCTTATCGTCTCTATGAACGGTGCATTTCATTTCATACCTCTAAACATTATGGAATATTATAAATGCCTGTATATACTGGATATATATTAAATATATGATATCTATATCATGAATATAATTTTGGATATAATTGATATTTCACCACATGAACAACTTGTAATTATAAGAAGTATATTTTTGACTCAAGTACCAAAGATCTACAAAACAACCATTATTAACTTAAATAAATACATAATGTTCATAACATGGTAATAAGTGATATAAAAGGAATAAGAAACTTGAAAAGGTTATTAGGAAATTATAAATAAACTCTAGTTTATTATTCCGGAGGTTAAAGAACGGTCGAGTCAAGATAGGACGCAAGGTAAGGGAATTTCTTAACCCAATTTCCATTCTTTGGGTTAATCTCCTACTTTCAAATTACGTCATGATATTATTATGTCCTATCTTGTATTTGTACTTTATTTATGTGTAATTATAGTGAATACACATAATAGATCTATTTTATTTAAAAAATGATCTTTGTATGGGACTTCGTCTCAATCTCCTTTCATTGAGGCATATTTTGTTTTATACACAACTTTCTTTTATACGGTGTATAAACCCCTTAGACTTTTACGTTTATTCAAAAGGAATATTTTTTATACGAAGCGTTTTACTAAACGAAAAAAAGGGAATGTTTTTCTTTCCGTACATATGCGGCGAAAACGACTTCTCCACCGTCGTGACCATTATTTGAGTTTCGGCTTCCTCTACAAGCCATCACTTTTTTTAATAAAAAATAAATACAAAGTTTTAACTTTCTTTTATTTTGGTATTGAAAATGGTTTTGAAAGAGTTTTTATTATATCAATGTGTCGTATTGATATCTTGTGATTGAAATGTGGAAATGTTATGTTTCTTTTATGCATGTTTTATGTGATACGATTATGTTATGGTTTATGATATGTTTAAGCCTATTCATATGAGGAATGCATTGGACTTAATAAGTGACGGGTGGAGCCCACTATAGCTCCTCGATGCATCGGTAGGTCTCATGAGACAAACTAGTGTCTTGGCACGAGGCCTTGACAAAATCTTATTTTTGGTCTTGGCACGAGGCCTTGGCTACGTGGTTATGATAGTCTGGCATTATGCATTCCATCATTATGAAAGTGGTTATTGATATTTCATGTGATTATTCTACTAGTAGAATATCCATGTGAGTAAGTAAATGGCATTATCTTATTTTATCTTTTCCATATTATGCTGAATTTCAATTTTAAAAAGGCTTTTATTTTAGTTATACATTGCCTTAAATGTTAATGTTTATTTATGAAAGCTTCCGCAATATTGTTATCCTTACTGAGCATCTGAGCTCACCCCTTTCAATGTTTTAATATTTTCCAGGATGTGAAGAAGTATTTTATGAATGACCTGTAGGGATAGTCAGAAGAGTATACGAGTGTGGACAATAGAGACTTTGTTGTTGTAGTTTTTCACTTTATGATGCAATGTAACGTTTATGAATGTATCTAGTGTTTCCAAGGCTACTAAACTAATCGGTCTTTCGAGATTTGATCTTTTGTGATCATTCCAATGTTACAAAGTAATGCACCGACTATGGGTAGTTGGGGTCGGGGC
Organism: Viscum album; assembly: GCA_963277665.1. Lineage (NCBI taxonomy): Eukaryota > Viridiplantae > Streptophyta > Magnoliopsida > Santalales > Viscaceae > Viscum > Viscum album. The sequence goes on along the minus strand of OY728127.1, from coordinate 1,221,692,876 downwards.
GTTACAGTTGGTATCAGAGGCAGTTTAGTACTAACCATGGAAGATAGATTTAGATAAACTCTGATTAGAGCACATATCCTGAAGATAGAATTTAAGGATTAGTATAGAAAAACTTCCTAAAATTTTGGTATTATAGAGATTTTGTGAGTTTCCGAGCAATACATCCCTGTCTGGATACGAGCAGGTAGAGGCGGCTCTGGCACAGATGTACCTAGGGGTAAAACCCAAAAACATCGCTTTGAGTTAGACTCGAACGGGAATTGGTGCACGACAATGGGACTTGCTGCACTCTTGGTTACGACACTCCCGGGGGATATGCTTAGGATAATTCTCGTTTTCTTTACAAACCACTATGAAGGGTTATGAGTATATACTTCCTCAAAGAAAACATTTTTATGATTATGGATTATATCCATAAATAGTTCAATTTATGTTAAGTATTTTATAAGTATGGAATTATGTATTTTGATTCATAAACTAATCTAGTTTATTCCATTGTATAGAAATGGAGCCTAGTGGAAGGAATGGAAACTGTATCAATGCACGCACTCCGTGTAGGGATTTCCCTCCTGCTCAAGATAATTATTGTGGATCTGAAGATACAACTGGTGCTGATCAACTTATTACCATACTGGGACAACTCACTCAAGTTATGAATAATAACCTTACTTGTATGGATCACCCTGATCCACAACGTGGAGGATCAATGTTAGACCGCTTCATGAGGCAACAACCACCAACATTTAATGGGGGTACAAATCCATTAGTATCTGAGCAATGGATAAACTCCTTAGAGAAAATATTCCACACCTTGGGGAGTAGTGAAAGGGATAAGGTTTTCATAGTGGTCTACCGCCTCACTGGAGATGCCGATCAATGGTGGTCGCTAATTCAAAACACAAAGGAAGATGTTGAAGTATCAAATATGGAATGGAGACAGTTCAAGGATCTTTTTTTAGAAAAATACTTTCCACATGACCATCGAGCAGATATGGAAAGACAATTTCTGAGTTTGAGGCAGAAGGAGGATAAGAATGTCGCAAAGTATGAGGCTAACTTTAAAAGGTTAGCGAGGCATGCTGCAGATTATATACGTAACCCAAGAAGTAAGATTGATCGTTTCTTTGATGGGTTAAAACCATTTCTTCGTCGAGCATTAGTCTCACAAACCTTCTTGTCGTATGAAGATATTGTCTCATGTTCTATCAAGACAGAAAAGGAATTATCTAAGTCTTATGACAATAAAGTAAAGCAAGAGAATAATAGAACGGTGGAACAAGAGACAGATAAAGGGAAAAAGGGAAAGAAGGATTTTCCATTGTGTGATAATTGTGGGAAGAATCACCCTGGTACTTGCCTAAAAGGAATGGGAGTTTGTTATAAATGTGGAGAAAAAGGTCACCAAGCTCGTGATTGCAAGGGAAATAAAGAGGCTATCAATGTTGAATTATACAATTGTAGGGAAATGGGTCATTATGCAAATTAATGTCCTAAGCGTCAGGGAAACTTACCCCAAAAAAGGCCAAGGGATCAAGGCCAATCTTATGTTGTGACTACAGTTGAAGAGGAATAATTAATGTATTGGTGCTTTTGGACTCATGGATTATATTATGGTTATTAGAATAATGTGATATATATATAAGGATTGTACTGCAGTACATGTTGATTTCATTAAGGTTTTAATATGATGAAGGTAATTATATATTTGTATGTGATAATAAGAGAAACTTTACTTTGTTTAGGGAATATAATGTTACAATTGATTTTAGAATTTAAGGACCCTTTAGAGAAAGTCTGGACTGAGGTATTTTGGATAACTATAAAGGTTGGAATGGATTAAGTTGATCTTTGGATAGTATTGTTTAAGGTTGAAACATTTCTGAAGATTATTTTTGGAATATTATAATACTGTAGTTTTAGGAAAAGGACAACCTGCAGGGTGGGGCATAACCCGTCACTTCGGACAAAGCTGCAGGAATTGAACCCACAACCATAGTGCGATAGGCCTTTATTACTTACCATTAGCCTACAGGAAGTCCCTGGTTATTACAAAATAGTTTTACTAATCTAAATGGTATGTGTTAATATTTGGAACCTTATACAATTAGGATAAATAGAATATTTTTGAGTTCTATTACCTTTTGGAGTAAAATATGGGTTTGTGGTAAAAATTTATTAAAGAATGAAAGTATACATAACAAGTATGTATATTCCCTTACATTCTTAGTAAATCTCCTAAGTAAATTCCTCAACTTTATAAAAGGTAACTTAAAACAAAAATGTTGTCAGTTAACTTTTCCTACTGGGGAATCAATGATCGTTTAACCAATCACAAGTTTGTGATTTTCTTGTAGTTAAACATTCTCCTAATCCTATTTTCTACAACTCTCCATCAGACCTTGATGGTTTGTTTCTCCTCCATATCCATATTTTCATATAATCCTTGTATGGTCTATCTCGGGTGACCTTTGTACTTATCTTTCGTTCTTTTAATGTTATATTTTTATTAACCTTTTTCCAATGTGGGTTTTCCACAAAGGTATTTTCTATTTTCAACCGTTTATTTTCAAAGAAAAATTTCAAATTGCGAGGACGCAATTTATTGAAGGAGGGGATAATGTAACACCCCAAGCTTCCATGGTACGCTCCTCTTTGAATAATAGAGCAACGTGTGTTGTACGCAACCTCGAGTTCTAACACACCGCGACTAATAAAAGTAGCCATTATGAATAGTAATAACCACTTTTTAAAATTATAGAAATTTTATATTTCAAAATGGACTTAATTTTTGTATTCTTAATATCAAAATTATCCTAAGTTGATTTTTTTTGTAATTTTCTGAGAACTTTCAATTTTTTATGAATAGTGAAAAATACTTAAAAACAACTTTTTAATCAAAATAATCTATTATGATAAATTATACTATTTAGTGGTTTTAAAGTATAATTAGAATATATTTTTACCATTTTATCCAATGGTGGTCATTATAATTAATTTAACATTGAAATTGGACATAAACAATTGCCAATCTTTTGATATAAATTGTTTCTTAAAAACACGCTATTTGTTTTGGAAGTGGGAATTAATTATAAAATTAATTAATTCAACTTATATGTTTGTAATTTTGTAAAATAGACATCATTTTTGAATTCAGAATATCAATTATAGCTTAGGGTAAAATTTTGGCATTGTTCTGAAAAACATCAATTTTTTATGAATAGTGAAACCACTAAGTGGTACTTATAAAAACTGATTTTTCGTTTAAATGAAATTTTACCACTTCTGTGTTTTGAATTTAAAAATCCGACATACATGGTTGTCCTTAAGAATTAAAATGTGGTTCAGTGGGATTAAAATAATTTTTTGGTGAATAGTAACTTTTAAGTTCTTAATCGCAATTAGAGGTAATTAGTGTAGTTTAAGGTAAAAATAATATTTTAATAATATGAGATGAGATTGACACATGTCCTACCCTCATTGGATGTGCCATGGCCGCCCCAGACAATCCATGGGTCAACTTGGGGACCCCATGGAGCCACTTTAGTTGGAAAATGACATAAATACCTTTTATTTAATGTTAAAGTAAAAAAATGACACAAACATGAAATGTTTTACTAAAACAATTTTTACATGGGGTTATACAAGTCATATTTTTGACTATAAATAGTCATTGGAAATATAAAAATATTTCCTACATCATAGTATTTTTTTTATAATTTTTAGACATTAAATAAATTAAATTATTTATGACATCACGATGATGCAGCGATGACCTCATTATTTAACGATTTAAATAAAATGGAAAGATAATGTAATATCTAAGACCTAAACATGTCCAAAACCTATTTTATTGGTGTACTTTTAACCCTTATCACCTTATCCTCGAATTATATCAATGTGGGACCTCTTAAATCCGAATACCATTTTAAAATAAATTGACTTTTCTTTACATTCCAAGAGTGCCCCTCCTCTCCACTTATAAAAGGCCCCCACCTCTACCACCTCATTCACACTTTCAAGCCATTTGTCTCGGACAACCTCTGCCAAAATACTCTCCCAACTTCCCCCTCTTACTCCTAGAAGCCTCACTTTGGGCAGAAATCTTCCCTAGGAATCCTTTGGCTCAAATCAAAAAGAGTTACCCGATTTTAAGGTAATGTCTTCTCTAATGTTGTTTTGTATTATTTTTCTTCTCCAACCCCCTAAACACTTTTTATTCATTTATTTTGTAACAACACTAGTATCCTCAATATACTATGATGTTTTTATAATAAGTATTCGAGCTACACTTACACACACCTACATCTAATGGTTAACGAACATACTGTTTCTGTGGATGGCAATTTTTTGCCTCATGAAACGATCACTGTTCAAAAATCATATAACACCTCTAATGGTTGCCATTATGATGACAATATTTTTATATATGATATATATTATGTTTTTGTTTTCCTTATGATTTTTTATTTTTCATTTATGGCATACCTTTATGGTTTCCATTATGGGTAAACGCGATATTTTCATTTTAGGAAGTGCGGACTACCGCCCCCTCAAAGTGATTTGAATCGTTAATACCATATGTGGGATGTATAAAGGATGGAGTAAATGGTATTATACACTATATTATACTGGAATTATATTATACATTTATATCATTATTATTTCATTCCATTAAATATGAAATATAAATGAAAGTAGCGTTCAAGCGTACGTACGGCTTACCGTCTCCATGAACGGTGCATTTCATTTCATACCTCTAAACGTTATGGAATATTATAAATGCCTGTATATACTGGATATATATGAAATATATGATATCTATATCATGAATATATTCTGGATATAATGGATATTTCACCACATGAACAACTTGTAATTTTAAGAAGTTTATTTTTGACTCAAGTACCAAAGATCTACAAAACGACCGTTATTAACTTAAATAAATACATAATGTTCATAACCTGGTAATAAGTGATATAAAAGGAATAAAAAACTTGAAAAAGGTTCTTAGGAAATTATAAATTAACTCTAGTTTATTATTCAGGAGGTTAAAGAACGGTCGAGTCAAGATAAGACGCAAGGTAAAGGAATTTTTAACCCAATTTCCATTCTTTGGGTTAATCTCTTACTTTCAAATTCCTTCATGATATTATTATTTCCTATCTTGTATTTGTACTTTCTTTATGTGTAATTATAGTGAATAAACATAATAGATCTATTTTGTTTAAAAAAATGATCTTTGTATGGGACTTCATCTCAATCTCCTTTCATTGAGGCATATTTTGTTTTATACACAACTTTCTTTTATACGGTGTATAAACCCCTTAGACTTTTACATTTATTCAAAAGGAATCTTTATTATACGAAGCATTTTACTAAACGACAAAAAGGGAATGTTTTTTTTCGTACATATGCGGCGACAACGACTTCTCCACCGCTGTGACCATTATTTGAGTTTCGGCTTCCTCTACAAGCCATCACTTTTTTTAATGAAAAATAAATACAACGTTTTAACTTTCTTTTATTTTGGTATTGAAAATGGTTTTGAAAGCATTTTTATTATATCAATGTGTTGTATTGATATCTTGTGATTGAAATGTGGAAATGTTATGTTTTCTTTATGCATGTTTTATGTGATACGATTATGTTATGGTTTATTATATGTTTAAACCTATTCATATGAGGAATGCATTGGACTTAATAAGTGACGGGTGGAGCCCGCTATAGATCCTTGATGCATCGGTAGGTCTCATGAGACAAACTAGTGTCTTGGCACAAGGCCTTGACAAAATCTTATTTGTGGTCTTGGCACGAGGCCTTGGCTACGTGGTTATGATAGTCTGGAATTATGCATTCCATCATTATGAAAGTGGTTAATGATATTTCATGTGATTATTCGACTAGTAGAATATCCATGTGAGTAAGTAAATGGCATTATCTCATTTTGTCTTTGCCATATTATTTTGAAGTTCAGGTTTAAAAAGGATTTTGTTTTAGTTATACATTGCCTTAAATGTTAATGTTTATTTTTGAAAGCTTTTGCAATATTGTTATCCTTACTGAGCATCTGAGCTCACCCCTTTCAATGTTTTAATATTTTCCAGGATGTGAAGAAGTATTTTAGGAATGACCTGCAGGGATAGTTAGAAGAGGATATGAGTGTGGACTATGGAGACTTTTTTGTTGTAGTTTTTTACTTTATGATGTAATGTAACGTTTATGAATTTATCTAGTGTTTCCAAGGCTACTAAACTAATTGGTCTTTCGAGACTTGATCTTTTGTGATCATGCCAATGTTACGAAGTAATGCACCGACTCTGGGTAGCTGGGGTTGGGGCATTACAGAAATCAAAATAAAGAAACATCAAATCCCTAAGGATTCATGATAGTATTAAATTATGCTAAGGAAGTATACATTATGAAAAAACATTCCACTAATATTTTAGACAGAAAATTTATAATATAATTCATAAGAAAAAAAATAAAAATATAACCTTAAAAATTTGTTGTTAAAATTAAAACATGGGTAAAAATGAAATTAAAAATAATGAAATAGTAATAAAAATCATTTTTAATTCATTTTTGTAAAACAATCATACTGGTATAGAATATAAAGATATTTTTAAGGGAATCATGAAATATGAATTTTAAAATAAAATCCCTTAACTTTAGTGAGAAAAGATAAGTATGTTCTTTATCTAACAGAATAAAAATAATATATTAATTTTACAATTTATCATCATCCTTTTTCATCTTCATTATTCATTTATTTCATTTATTACCTCGTTATATACTATTACGTTCTTAATTAAATTCACATCAAGCATTTTGAAAATATTCGGATGCTATGTTTGAAATTATATGGTATGGTCACCATGTTAAAAAAAGGGAATTATTCCAAAATCTAGAGAATATTAATATTTTAAGAACTTATCATTTTAATAAGTAGATTCTACTTTTAAACACAACAATTAAATATTATTTTGAACATTTTACTTTATTAAAATCATGGAGACTGTTGGATTTACGTACACATAAGTAACATTCCAATTTTGGAAAGATCATTATGGTAAGAGGGTAAGTATTATTTTATCATTAAATAATTATTCAAATATAAAAAATATAATATTAATACATTAAATTTATTTCAATATATCATCCATGTTATGTAGTGATGAAAAAATAATCACATCACTTCGTGCAAGTTATAGTCCAAACATATGCACGATGAACGTTATCATTTTTCTAAGAATTGAATATAATGAAGCTAAATGGATTATTAAAAACTAAAAATTATTAATATTTCATCAATATAATATATAAAATTTAATTCCACCATTTTAAAAAAATAATGATAGTTTGTGATGAAAAATTAATTACATTGGATGGCTAGACGGTAATCCACCATACACACAAATGATGATTTCATTTCCTTGTGTTGTAAGAGGTGATAGATATTTGATATTATTTTGATAAAATATAATCACAGTATATGGATGATAATTATTTTATTATTAAAGACTGTTAGAAGGGTATTTGAAGGAGTTTGAAGATGAAATTAAACAGAAAAGCAAGACTAAAATGATACCTCATATTCGAACAACATCATGTTATTACCACCATAAGACTAATAAGGTTAGTCATATACATAAAAAAACCTTTAGAATGATTTTAGAGATTATATTAAGGGGTTATGTTAGGTTTTTTATATAAAAAATGTGTTTTTATGATTCAATTCATTAGAATAGTTGGTTTCCTAATATAAAAGATGGGAGGGGAACTATAAGAATTCTTAATAGTATTAAATTAATATAATTTAATATTTAAATATAAGTGGAACCAAACACATTTACATAAAATATATCCTGAATATGAGTCAATTTACCCTAAAAAAACTCTTGGAACTTATTAGATCACATTTTTACCCATATATTTTGGTTTTAACCCCTTGTTAACCCCTTTCCAACTTTTCGTGATAACAAAGATTTTTAATCATTTACAGTCATTTAATTAAAATAAATGGAATAACACCACAAAAATAGACCATGGTTGATATTATAAACCACATAATAATAAAATATAAAAATAATATAATTTTTGAAAGTATATATCATTTAGAAAAAAATTATTAATTTAAAATATCATCAAATTGTATTTCTAGAAAAATTAATTTAATTGATTTTCATAATATCAAGAAAAAAAGAAAAATTATATAAAAAATTAGTTATATCACTAACATGTCTTGGTAATATATAAAATTACTATGTCACATTATTTATATCAATTATATTAATGTTAATAACTTTGTTCCCATTTATATTTTTCTATTACATGAATAGATACTCCATCATCGGTGTCTAATTATTTAAATTATTTATTAATAAAAAAATTATAAAATATGGAGGAAAATAATTATCATTAAAAGTTTTATTTTTAATCACATATATCATTTGATTATCCATATATTAAAAAATATTTTTGGTATTAAAAATAGAGTATGTCACATTTACATTTTGTTAAATAAAATATTAAAAATGTTATAATCACATCAAATTCTAAATAAGGACATAGAACCAAAAACATGGATGATTATAGATGAAATGGAATCATCCTAAAAAATCAGTATAAGTTATGAAAATTTTATAGTCTTAAACATATTTTTAAACAGAATTAACTAAGTTACCATTTTATTTGTTAAAAAAATTATTATAGTTACTATTTATATTGAAAAAAATAAATGTTACATATTTTAAAATTTTGGAACAACTAATTACACATATTGAATCCATTTATTAAAATTCAAAATATGAAAAAAAAAATTAAACTCTTTTAAAGTCAAATAAGTAAAATGTAGTGAAAATTTGGTTTTCTGAAAAAAATGGCCATCTACAATATAAAATGATTTAAAACCAATTCCATGTATAAAATTAATCTCAAAACCCAAAATTTTTTATAAATAGTATATAATTAAATTTTAAAACTAATATTTATTATAATTTAATCTAGTAAATACATTAAAATAAAATAAAATTTTCTCTAAAAATCAATATTTTTCAATATTCTTGGAAAAATCTATATTCATAGAAAAACATCAAAACATGTAGCTAAGGTAATTTTTTTTATTTTGAAATATGAAATTAAATTTATTTTTCCCAATAAATATTAAAAGTTTTTCTTGACTATTATTACTATTCACTAATAAATATAAATAACCCACTTTTTTGATGAAAACACATTTTTAAAGAATAAAATTACTTTACTAAATATTAGGAGATTATTAAAAAAACATCAGTTAATACATTATATGTGAGTATGAAGATTATATATTTTACAATGCGGTTAATACCATTCATTCTATACAATTTAATGGTTGTGTTATAACAATCATATTAAAAAAAATATTTCATGGACCACATAAGATCAGTGTTGTGAATCTAGTATAGTGCCAAACGTAATATTTTTTTAAATAACAGGATATTACATTCACCCCATTTATGAAATTGAGTCTCCACAATTTTATGTTTGGATCAGTGACCAACAGTTGTCTTTTCATTATACCTATTTTAAAAAAACATTTTAAAAATGGTCAATAAAAATTCCGCATCAAATGAAAAAAATAGACGTACAAAGGTCATCTAGAATAACAAAAATTATGTTTCCATGTAGAAAAACATAATTGGGATATTAAAACATGTATATTAAAAACAATATCATAACTTATATCTAATTTTGGAAAGTACTATGTAACATAGTCATGATAAATTTAACAATAAGAAAACCACAAATAAATTTTGGGTTTATTGTCCACTAGTGTCTCAGTAAGAAATGTAAACAGATACAATATTTGTTTTAATGATTATTTTCCTAATGTTGATGAATTATTTTACATACTATAAAAGTAACATTAAGTAATATATTTAATGGAAATATATAATTTCATATTTATTTAATTCTCTTCGCTATTTCATCTTTTTATCTAAATGATGAGTATTGTAGAAGGATTTTTCATGGATGATGCCCTAAAATCAACTTTTACATATCAAAATATCCACAATCGATTAATTATATATTCATCCTTTATTTAAGAATTATCCAAAACAAAATTAGTTATGATAAGATTAAATAGTTACTAAAAAATGCCTTCATATGATGTAAAACTTCATTAATCTCTAAAAATTTTCTACAATACACACCATTCATCATAGAAAATCGAAAAAAAATCTACTTAAGATTTATAAAAATTATTCAAGAGTAATATTGAAACAAAAAAATCACTTTTCAATATAATCATCCTTAATAAATTTCAAATTTATCTTCTAAAACAACATAAATCACTCTTAATATCTCATAAAAGAATGTAATTTCCGAAGACACATAATTTCTATGATATGCTAGTCATATTTATAAATAATATAAATAACTATAAGAAAAAATAAAATCATAAATTCTTAGAAATTAAAATTAATAATTTTTTTAAAATGAAATCCAATAGTATTTTGTTTTATAGAATCCTAAAATTATACCCAAAATTATTGTGACCTTATTCAAAAATAACATTAATCACATAATCACAAAATAAAAATTTTGTCCAATGGTTATCTACATGATAAAACATGTTTTTCAAAAATCATTTTATCCTTCATCTATCATATAGTATAATTATTTGAAAACATTATCATACTAACTGGAATAATAAGTAGTCTAGTGGAAGACAATGCACCCTTGTAGAACTTCTATTATGGGTTTATGGCTCATGGAATTTCTGGATGTGACATGTTGCCCCCAAAATGAAAGTTTTCCTTTTTATGAAACTATATTTATATAATTTAAACAGAATTCCCTTAAATGTGATAAAAATCCTAAAAATAAACAAAATATATTCAATATTAAAAAATGTTTTATCCTTAATGGTTATCTTATGTAATTAATTTTTCATAAAAAGAAATAAAAAATGACCTCAAAATAAAAGAATATATAAACCATAAATGTTATCTATATCATTAAAATTATTTTATTGAAATAAAAAAATTCATTATTCCATGAATAAATAACTAAATTGAGAATATTATGTGCTTAATATAGCTCAATCATCTTTTATTACTCAATAAATGTACAGTAATGTACAGCTGGAGCCCAAATACTTCATTGTTTCTTTTAACCGTGTACCCCTCCACTTAACTATGTGAGTGGGATTTAAATTTCCCAAAAATTAATTTTAAAATACCAAACCACCAAGTTTAACACCAGTTTATCCCACTAATCCCTAATTATTTTCAATATATTTGAAATACATTGAGAAACATTTTTTCCCCTTCATAATGATTTTCATGGTGGATTGAAATACGGTTGTTCTCATTTAACCCCTCCATGTAAATGGAAATCCACTCAATTAATCTATTTTGATATATTTTTCTCTCCTTAATAGATACTTTTATATCATCAATTACAACTTGGAAATAAAATTATTTTTTTAAAAAATCTTTAATTTTATAGAAATTGATTTTATATCCAATTCCATGATCTTATTTTCTTTTAATCATTGCTTATTTTCATGTTATATGTGTTGATAATTTATTTTATATGATTTAATAGAAGGTTCTACCATTTTTTATTTTACATGTAAAAAAACTTGAATTGCGTGATTTTATTGAAGTTGAATTATATTTATTTATGAATCCCATATTTTCTATGCATATAAATTTAAATTTGAAATTGAATGGGTTATTTAAAAAACTATAATTTTAATAGAATTGGAATAGGGGGGTTGATTTTGAAAATTTTAAAATTGATTAAAATCATTGAAATTTTTTTGGATTCGAAATATATTAAATTGAAATGATTAAACCCTATGATTGATTTTGGATTGAAAACATATGAAATAATGAAAAACCGTTTTTTTTATTTTGAAATTGAATTTCCATATTGATACTGTTGTTTTTTAAATTGAATTGTTATTTTTGATTGATTTGAAATGAATTTTCATTTAATTGATAGAGAGATTGTAAGACTTGGTAGTTAGGGGGTTATTTTGGAAAATAACATTATGATATTAATCCCCTAGAAATAGATTGATGAAGAAAACTCTAAAAAACATTGTTCAACAGTATTAACCATGATAGGCTGATTATGAGTCTTATTCATCCGGATCATGAGTAATATGTGTACACATGATTATCCTTGTTTACTAATTTATGAAGTGTGAGGATCCTATATCCATAAACTAATGTAAATTGGGTTTGATTACCAAGGTTATTATTTTTTTTGTTTTTTTTATTTTCGATTGATTTTAAATCATTATTACTCATTTCGGGTGATTTATATTAATAATTTTTTATAAAATGATCTTCTATTACATTCTTAAATTTTTTACATCTTTTGAAATGGATAAATTCTTTGTTATAAATATTTTATTGAAATTTTATTCCATTCATTGTTCTATTTAAATTGAAATCATGATTTTGATTATAATTATGGAATCTATTAACATTATCATGGAGAGACCGTACTTTTCATTATAGCTCACACCTTATGTTTTCCTTCTAGATATTTCAGACTTTCTTATGACAGTTTTAGAAAAGGGAATATGATACTTATTGGTGGAGGATGTTCTACATTCATTGTGTTGGATTGATAGAGGTGACCAATGAAGAAGTTGTCCAAATTTTTTTGGTAATAATAAGATATCATCTTTATGTAAACTAAGTATATTGATGATGTATGACTTTTGGTTTATTAATAACTATTTTTTTGGGTACATTTTCCCATTCGTTTCATATTCATACTGAATTGAAATATTTTATATTCCATTATTTTGTATAAAATTTATTAATTTATTTTCTTTTTATAATACAAGTTCTTTTTTCTAACCCATGAGGATTGGGAATAACCTCCAATCCATTTTATATCTAACTTAGTAATCAGTGTTTTACGGGTTCTGGGATAGTTCATGAAAAATTTGTATCATAGGTTCATGTTAATAATATTTCTTTAATTTAAATATTTTTTTGGGATTTTTTGGGGTGTTAATAGGTTGTTATGATCGAGTTCCTATCTATTTAGCATGTTAATAATATTTAAGACACCATTGGTTGCTTTGAAAAGGCACGTCAAGATATAATTTCATCTGATCCTACACTTTTCCTTGCTTTTGATTTGGGAATCTTTAAATATATAATCATGATATCTTTTCTTAATGTGACTGATTTCATGTTTTTCATGTTCTAATTATTGATCTGACAAATGTTTTGGTGTATTTGGTGTTCTCTGTTGATGTTGTGTTTCATCATTCTTTCAGAAACATGTTTACATAGGCTCTTAGATAAAAGTATTGGTGAAACACATTGAGAATATCCTCCCATAGACCAGAATCATATTATGATTATTTTCAAGCTATTCGTTATATGGGATGGGAACCATCACCGATTACCATTCAGGGTCCAAGTATAAATCCTCAAAGTGAAGATTATTCGAATCATTTTCAAGAGTTATGTAACTGGAAGCGAGTAGTATTCTAATAAACTATTAATCCAAAAGAGTCAACAAATTTGTTTAGTAATGTATGGATTCTATTTGATTTCATGTTATCACATGGTTCAATTAACGTGAAATTTTACACCTTCATGCTAGAAAGACCTAACAATGCAGGATAGATTCGATAGAGATAGAGAATAAGCATAAGATTTTAGAGTGGAAAGAATTTAGGGTAAATTTATTTTATTAGTTATATCTAGAATTTATGATGATGGCCAAGGTAGTTATTTTATTTAAAATCCATCGATATCATAGGACATTGACGGAATATGAAAACTAATGTACTAAGGTTGTTCAGTTTGGACCCGATATTGTATTAAATTAGAATATGATGTGTTAATGATTCATTATTGATCTCTTAACCAAAAATTATTTAAAGGTATTCTTCTAGAATATTTCTTCTAATGATGATGTTATATATCATGAATTAATGTTTGAGCTAGACCTAGATGGAAATTCAAGGTTGAAAGGAGATCATTTTTTCTAATAGTGGTGGTTCTAGAAGTTATGTTAAATAAAATTGGAAACCTGATAAGTTTCATGTTTGTTCTTCATAGCAAGATTACATTAGGCCACATATAGTTTCTCATTGTAGAAATTTGAAATGCTTATAAAGTGGATGGATTGGTTATTCAGAGTGGGAATGCACTGAAGAACACATGTTCTGACGTTTCTATAGAAAATCCAATATCATGGAAAAATTTGGTAATGTCTTCCCTACCAAATTTAGTGGAATAAGATATTTTTCACCTAAATTTACAATGTTGCAATCCAATTATTCATGAACAAAGGAGTTCCAAGAATAGGTATCTAGAACGAAGCTTCACCATAGTGGAATAGTCTCAAGAGGAATAACATTTGACTATTGTAACAATCGTAGTTATTTTCACTATAGAATAATATCTAGGAACTTATTTATTTGATAATTCTTATTTTCTCTCATTTATATCAACGCATATTGTGAACCTGATAAATATTCAAATAGATATTTTTTTGTGATAGATATTACTACACACCTCATTTTGAAGATAGAGAAGGGTCTTTGTTGTCCTTATTGTGTATACTCATTATCAATTATTAATATTACATAGGATTTTATAGCTCCTGACATCAAACATCTTGATCTAATATTTATGATGGATTGGATATTTTCTAATGTGTCCATCATTTTATACTATCATTGATGGGTCTCCATTACTGTTCCTCATGCGGAGATCCTTATCATTCACGAAGAATAAGACATGATATCTTGTATAGACATGAGTTTTTAACTATAGTATAAGAATGCAATGTTAGTGTTTTATTATGATCTGTATCGAGAATATTTGACTAATATTTTCAATCTAATTTTTGTTGAGTTTCATGACATGTTTCCGACTAATTCTTTTGTTTTCCAATAGTATAAGTGCTAGAATTTCTATTGATTTAATTTCAAGTACCATACTAGTGTCTATTCTTTCTAACCACATTTAACCTAAATAAATAAATGAGTTTAAGAAATTTTTTAATGATATTATAAAATGCCTTTATAGGATTCATCATGTCACTTCGGGCTTCTTTTGTTCTCTTTAATAAGAATTCTATGGTAACACATAACCTTTCTGTTTATTAGAAAAAAAATTAAATCTATTTATGACAAATAAAAAAGGACATTTTTCTATTGATTGGTGATTTGTTTAACCAGATTAAAGGGAGAAAGTGGTTTTTGATGATATTACTTTAGTCGGGTTAATGTCAGCTGAGAATAAAATAATCTAACATTTAAAATAATCTCATTTGTAGTATATATTCCATAATCATTATCATATCATGCATTTTGGTCTAATCAATTCTCATATAGTTATTATATATTTAATGAACATGATATTCCATGACAAACCTTATACATTCATAATTTTCTTTCTGGATGAAAATGTGTTTTTCTCACACTATGAGGATGATCATGTGTTCCATCATTGAGAATGTCGATTATTGTTGAGAAATCACTGACTCTATAAGAATATATCAATATGTGACATCTATAATAGAGAGTTAATATTTATAGAACACATGGTCTCAGAACATGGAATATTATTTGACCCTAATATTTTAAAATCCCTTATAACATGGGAACAACCATGAAAGGATTACATGTTTTAGAGAATCATGTGTTTAGTAGGGTATTGTATCTATTTTTGAATGATTTTTTAATGATTTATTAGTTGTTAATTTCCCTCACTCATATTGTGTAATGTCATCTTGGGATGATAAATTATAGTTTCTTCTTGTTGAGTTGATGCATCATTTGATTTTTTTTACAGGTGGATAATATTCTAGATTATAAACTAGGATATGTGGTATTTTTCATTGGATCAGTTTTAGGGTTAGGTTGTGTTCTTATTTTGGATGATCATGTAATAGACTTTTCCTCTATGAAGCTTAGGACAAATTAAATAACATCTAACCCATTATATAGAACTCATATCTAGGATTTAATTTCTTAAGAGTTAGTCGATGGTACTGTTTTGGAGAATTTTTTAACACTTTTTCCAACTAAATAATCCTTAGTTTTACCTTCCCTTGAAAATATTTGAACCATCGATAGAGTTTTCGATGGAGTAACTGTAATCTTATGATTTTACATTGCATATAAATTGGGGAAGGGAAATTTAATTAATTATTCTATGAGCATGAAAATTTAAATCCATGATTTGAATGAATCATCATATGAATATAATATGATTGAACTTTTCTCATTGTTCTATTTTTGGATTCTGATGGGTAGAGGCCATGGTTTTTAATGAAAGTTATCTCTTGAACACCTATCTTCGAGAGATGATTCTTTCTGATAATCAATCTGATAGAGAATTATGTATCATTGGGGAATATCCTTATATAAGTAAGACCCTTTATGAATGGTTATTGTCTTATGAGGTTACCCTCTATTTCCAAAAACAAGTCTGGTGACATTTTCTTGTGAGGAAATCTAGGAAGGGGGATTATGAAAATTCCGAGTTGGACATGCACCTGTGTACCACAATGATTTTATATGATATTAATTGGTGATTCTACTAGCTTGGATTAATATAATAAATTGATAAATTTGTTTCATGTTGTTATTCTTTCCACAAGGTTATGTATGAGAAGTAGAAACCAATTGTTTTCCCCAACCCATTCCATTGATGAATGGTATATGGGATGATATTTCATTGGGCATCATGCTTGGATTTCCATGTACATAAGTTTCTTGAGATTGTAACCTCATTTGGTTCATTTATGTCATGAATACCAAAGTGTTATTCACCTAGATATGTGGGGCCTTTTGATTTCTTGGAGAATAGGGGGAATGCAGATTATCATTTAGAAAATTCAACCTTAATTGACGTCGGTATATAATGCTTTCCATATATCACACATTTTGATGTATATTTTGGACCCATATCATTTATTTACCCAATAAAATATTTATTATCATTCTGATTTCTCTAGGATTATGAATCCTCTATTAATTTTTTATTCTATGATAAGTGATCTTCATGCGAGGTTGATATCTTTTTATGTGTGATTTAGAATCTTGGTTTTGATAATTATGACACAATGATATTTGAGGAACTAATGAGATATTAGTTGAAATATATAGTTGATATGAAAACATCATGATATTATTTATTGTGAAAAAATGTTTTTATAGTAGAGAGGTTGTATCATCCCAATAATTTTTCATCAGTTACTACTAGACCCTTTTTTGGTTGACGTTAAAATTGGATAAATCTTGTGAATTTTTTAGGGAGTTTACAGTTGGTTCCTATTTTCCAAACCTATTTATCCTACCACTATAAAACATAAATCAATTGGATAGTTGGAAATTTACTACAGGTAAAAAAATTCAAAATCATGCACCCACCAAAGGGAAACCATTGGCCTCTATATTAAATATTGCATGCTGGATTTAATTAATACAAAAACTAATTTCAAAATTCAAAACACCCAGTTTAACCCTCGTTGACCCCCAATGATCCCTAAAATGTTTTCTCCACACTGAATACTATCAAGAATCATTTTTTTAATACAAAACCTTTTCTTTGTGGATCAAAGGATGGTTGATCTCGTTCTATCTCCTCTGTGTAATTTGATCTCCAATCATTTAATATCTTCATATCTCTCTTCTTATCCTCTTAGTGAGTTTTAGATCATCATATACTTGATTAATCTAAATTACATTTTATTTGATCTAATAAATGTTTTGATTTTTATTGATTTTATATCATATTCATAGAACATATTTTTTCGATCATCATTAGTGCTCCCACAACCAACATTGATTATTGTTTTCTCATGATTTAAATGTATGTGGTTCCGTTTGAGATATTTCATGTTATTAAAAACTTGTAAAACATGATTTTTTTTGAAATAAAATTAAATTGATATATGAAACCCATGTTTTGATTTATTTGAAAATAAAATTTTAAATTGAAATTATTTTTTGAAAAAAAAAATCCAATGGAATTGGAATAAGAGTTTGATTTATAAAATGATTTAATTAGAAAAATTATTCAAGAATTGTTTTATGGTAAATTTATTAAATTGAAATGATGAAATAATATGATTGGTTTTGGATTGAAAAAGATTGAAATGATGAAAAAAAATAATGATTTTTTTTAAATTTAATTGGCTTATTAGAACTCAAAATTGGAAAGTAGAATTTGAAATGATGATTGATTTGAAATGAGATGATTATACCTTCTTCTATTAATTGATTAAGACATGTGAGACTAGGTATTAAGTATTTTATATAGGGGAAGTGAAAAGGATATTGATCCATATGAATTCGAATGATGATGAAAAATCTATGAAAACATTGAACAACATGATTATCCCTGATAGAATTTTGATGCGTCCTATTTTTCCAATCCCTGAGGGATGTGTGTAGACTTGTTTACCCATTATCAATAATTTAAGGACTGTGATGATGATATATTTATATTCAAATTTATTCTATGAGATATGAACATGGTTAATGATGTTTAGGTTTTGAATGAATATTCCATATGTTGTAAGACTAATTTACTCATGCTAGTTGATTTATATAAATTCAATTAAATAAAATTTATATTAAAGATATATTTGGAATTGTTTATATATTTTCAAAATAAACAATGATTTTGTTTTAAATATGAAAATGATATTTCATTTCATTACATTTTTTATTTTAATTGAATGAATTATTTGGTTCATAATTATGGAATCTGTTATAGAACACATGTTAAAAACATATTGGGATTTATAGACCACACCATACCTTTTCCGTTTGGTGTTTATAGGATTTTTTATGATAGTATTGAGAAAATGTAATGAACCACTTATAGGTGATGTATGTAGTTAATCCATTGGTATTGGATTGATATAGTTGAATGGTGGAGATTTTATCCACCAATTTCTAATGATGATTGACTTTCCATCTTATTAGATATTGTATAATTTGATGGCATACTACATTGTATTTTATATTTTTTGGTTTTATAATATATTCTCCAATTGTATTTTTGAGTATAATAACATGTAATATTTTATTTTCAACGTTTTTGTGGAAAATATTTTCCATATTTTTGTGTGTATGATTCTTGGTGACGGTTTCAAACCTGTGGGGATTGTGAACACACTTAAGGCCATGTTAGAGTATACTTACAAATCAGGGTACTAAGGTAACCAAGCTTGTATATTATATTAGGTTTATTGTTCTATATAATTATGTTATAACTATTATATAATAAACACTATTTTAAAACTATAATCCTCTGATCCTTCTCTATTTTTTAGATAATATTAAATATTTTTTAATTTTTTTTTCTTATTATGAAAAAACATCATGACTTCTAATTGACATCTTTATATTCTTTACTCGTCCTTAAGCCCACATAAAAATATTAAAAAAATGTGGGATGATCACAACATCATTTTAAGGGATATGAAAAGTAAGATGTACTTATTCTAGTGAAAAACAATAAAACACAAGAAAATTTGTTTTTAAAAAACATTTATTCTTACCCATGAAGGGAAACATGGTTTCCAAAATTATCATTATATTAGATTTTATAATGAATTTATTTCCATTAAACACATAAAAAGCATTTTAATGTAATTTACATTCTTTGAGACATTATTAGCAATCACTCTATCAATCAATTATTCAAATGGAATAATCATACAGTGGACTTCCACCTCTAAGAAACATAATTAATTTCAGTGATATCTAGGCATACTCATAATTGTAGCTACTACGAGCTCACCCTAGAGATATAATGTGTCTAAACCCTTATTAAATGTGATAAAATATTATATCATGAATAAAACCAATGAATTTTCTTTTAAACCAATGTAAAAAATATATTAAAATATTCAAATACCCTTATCTTTAAAAAAATGACATTTTAAAATCTAAAAATAGTACACAAAACTAATGTAATCAAATTCATTAAAAAAAATTTTAATAATATTTAGTCTTCATGTTATTTAGTACACATGATAGTGAAAATTGTTTTCATTCCATATGTGTTGAAAGTCATATCATAGATATCTTTTTTGGAAAATTTATAATGTACCTCCTTTGGAAACTAAAAAGGATTACTTTCAAACCATTTTTAAAAAAAATAAAACACTGGTAAAATTTTAGTTAAAGTTATAAAATACTAAAAAATACATTACATGAAATATTTTTAGAAAACAATCATATACATATTGATGAATAACATATGTTTAAGTGAATATATAGAGAATATTTTAGAAGAAATTCTCTTATATTGATTCAAATGTGTATGTTATGTTATTCATCTTATTGTATAAAAATCATACATGAATTTTAGAATTTAGTATGAACCATTATAATTTTTATTATTCCATTATTTCATTTAATAACATGTTATATATAATTACATAATCATATAAATTCATTTTGGTCATTTGGATGATATTCAACTCATATGTAAAAAATGATTTCAGTAGGATGACATTACTCAAAGTTTAATTATTACATCGTTACCAAAATAATAATGAGTACCTAATTATAATTTTTAAAAATAAATGGTAATCTAAAACTTACCATTAAATATGGTTATGAAATATGTACTATTTTATAATTGTGCAGATGGTAGGTCATATGTACACATGAGTAATGTTTTCAATTTTAAATAATCAATAAATAAGTGGGTAAGTAATATTTTAAATTTTTATACTATTAATAGTTTCATAAATATAATATTAATCTTTTAAATATACATATATATATATATATATCTTATACATTTTTTGGTGATGAATAATGATTCAATTGTCATTGTGGAGGTTGCATTCCACACATATTCATAAATAACGTAATAATTTTTAGTGAATATAATGGAAGGAATGTAAATGATATATAATGTTTTAAAAATAATAATTATTTAATGAATATAAAATTTAAATATTAATTCCATAATTATAATACATCCTAGATATATGTTGGTGGAAAATGAATTATATTGGTTTGTTAGGCTGTAGTTCTATATTAACAAGAGAGATGGTTTTTTCGCACCAGAAAAAAAGAGGAAATATATATCAGTTATTATATTAAAATAAAAAGTTTTTTTATATGTAGAATATTTCATCAATTAATTTATCTTAATTGAAGAAAATTTCATTTATATTGAAAAGAGATAAAACTAAAAATCTAAATTAAAATTAATAGCAATTACTCGAAAAACAAAAATTGAATTGCACCTTAAGACTAATGTGGAAACTATTATACCTTAAAAATTCATATACAAATAGTTTATGGATTATTTGATGGAGTTTATTTTGTTATTGGCTAAAAAAATGGTGTTTTAATTGAGAATAAATGAGAAGAATTTATTCTCTTTTCTAATAGATGGGAGATGATCTCTTGGAATTCTTTATATTAATAAATTATCTTAAATTAGTATTAATTTATAATTGGATAAAAATAATATGATTTAGAATCTAGGATGATTATGGGTTGAAATAATCTCATACAATAATTTTTGGATATGTCATGGTGACATTTTTATAAAAATCATTTGGTTTTATCCCCTTTCACACTTTCCATGATAAAATGGATTTCAAAACATTCATGGTGACTATAATTATAATAAATGGAAAAACATCCAATAAATAGACCATGGATTATATTATAAACCATATAAAAATAAATTTCTTGAATCTAATATATTATTATTTTTATAAAATTTAATAAAATATTATTTATTATAAAATATCATTAATGACAATTTATAGATCCATTCATTACATTGATTTTAATTACATCAGGAAAACATGTAAAATAAGAGACACAAATTTTATTGTATTAAAAATATCATTTTATTGGAGAAAATAATTACACCACAATATTTTTCTTAAATTACATCACTTTTAATATTTTTAATTACATTTATTTTATTATTTCAATAATTTAATAATTATTGGATCAGCATTTTGTAATTATTAATATTGTTTATTTTTTTACAAAATATTAAAAATAAATTACCTAGATGATATAAATCTTCTATATTTTAAATTACTATTTATTAGAAATTATATAATCAGGTATAACCTATATTAATAATATTATAGTTATTTAAAATAAAAATGTTTTATTATTTTTCTTTTATTTATGTAAAATATTATAAACTATACAATAAGATAAAAATGGAAAAAATTACATATAGTAAAATCATTGAGCTATTTTATAGAAATGGACTCATCAAATATAATTTCTGGAAAGTTTTATGTTAATTTTATAGATTTATTATTTAATTTGTTAACATTAATTTACTATTTTACCCTTTATCTTGAAAAAAATAATTTCTAAGGTTACTAATCATATTGACAAAGAATAAATAGTAAATATTTACAGAAATTAACCCCACTAATTCTGTATCTATAATATGTTTTTCAAAATTCATAAAAATGTATAATTTAGTTAAAATTCAAAGTTGTAAAATGCAACCCAAAATGGTTTTTCTGAAAATGCACCTCTTACAATATAAAATCTATATGTTCTAAATTCAATTATATGTTAATTAAAAAATCAGTATTCTATTATAAGAAGAATCTAATGTGAATTTAAAACATATCAAAAATTTAATTTTATTCTATTAAAAATTTTAATGACTATAATGGTATCAATAACTTTCAATATTTTTCTTAATTTATTGGAAAAAAAATATTTTCCAAAAATTTTCAAAAATGAATCATAGGATAATTTTTAATTGATTATTTTATAAATGATATTTATTTTGTAAAATTTATATTATTTAATTTCAAAAAAAATTATAATCATTAATAAAAATAATAAAACACCATTTTGAAGATTTTTTTGAAGATTAAAATCAATTTATTTTAAATCTAGATATTTTTTGCAAGGTATTAATTAATATATTTTAATTGAGTTGTAAAATTATATATTTTATAGTGCAGTTAATAATATTTTTTCTATTAGTTAAAAAATAATTTTTAGTTTTGATAATTAAATTATAATATATTGGGGTCTCTTTTAGCTCAAAGTATCATATCATCTATGCTATGGAATATAGTCATTCATTTTAAAGTATAAGGATATTAAATATTAATTTATTAAATTTTATCCTTAAAATTTTCATTCGGTCTCAATGACGGGGCTTTGAATTTTCCAAATACTATTTTTGAAAATCCATATTGTAAAAAGGGTCAATAAAAAATGATCTAAAAAAGATAAAAAGGGATGCATGAAGGACATATAGAATAAAAAATCGTAGATTTTCAAGTGGGAGAAAACATGTTGGAAGTGAACAAATATATATAGATGAAAAACAAAACATCCATGGGATTATAGAGATTGATATAGAACTTAGTCATGATAATTTTAACCATTGAAATACCATATATATGTTATGAATTAAAAAGACATTGGTTTATCAATATGAAATTTATGCAGGAAAATTCTTAATTTAAAATCATTTTCCCGAATTGGAGGATTTATTTTTCTTCCTTGACTTATAAAATATTGTGATATACTTACCTAAAAAGTATTATTTATTCATTTTATAAATTTTTAAAACAATATAATCTTTTTATACAAACAATGAGTATTCTAGATGAATTCATTTTACATGAAGCACTGGAATCAAGTTCTACAGATCAAAAAAATAACAATATTTTCATGCTATTTTTTTCACTAATACAAAGGAAAATGTTTTGAAATTTTTATGATAACTTAGAAAACTAATAAATATTTATAGGATAAAAATTATTTAAATCTCTTAAAATTTACTATAACAAAAAAAATTACATTAAACATTCCAAAAATAAATATTGTTAAATTCATGCAAAATATTTCAAATAAATTTTGAAACAAATATATCAAAAGTATTTGATCTCATAGTATTCAAAAATAAATTTAAAAATTTTCTTCCAGTATAACATTAATAACTCCTAAAATCTCATAAAAATTTAATTTCCCAAATCCCATAATCTCAAAGATATAATTTTCATTTATATAAATAACATAAATCACTATAATAAACAATAAATTCATATATACATCCAAATTAGAATTCAAGCATTATTTCACAAATAAAATTCCCTAATATTATTTTTTTATTAATCATATAATGCTCCCAAAAAATATAGTGAACATTTTTTGAAAAAAAAAATTAATCTCTTAATCAAAAAATAAAATTTCAATCTCATGGTTATCTATATGATCAAACAGTTGTTCCCCATATAAATTAAATATTATCATTTTTATCATATAAATGTTAGAAAATAATGCCATACTAATGAGGTAATTATTTCAGCTAGTGGTAAGAAATTCAACCATATCTCTCTTTTATTGTGGGTTAAATCCTCATGAAAAATTCAGATGGGACAGGTTGACATCAGATCTATATGTTTTCATTTTTCTAAATATATTTTTATATAATCCTAATTACATTCACATAAATGTGATAAATATCTAAAAATAACATTAATTTTTTCATCATTAAATAATTTTTTTAGACAAAATAGTTATCTTATAAAATATATTTTACAAAATAAAAAATAAAAACACATTATTAATTCAAATTAATAGATCATATAATCCTAATTTTTTATTTATATCTTTACTCTTATGTCCAAAAAATTAAAATATAATCATTCCTAAATTAATTTTTTTCACAAGATAAATTTAAGTGTTACATATACCTCAAACATCATGAAAATCACAACAAAAGTCCTCTAGTGTACTCTCAACCTTATAAGAGTATTAGTGATTTGAATCATATGATCATCCATAATTCAACCACTAAATCATAGCTCTTGAAAGTAGATAAATTTATCATTCAATGGTCTTTCTAATATAATAACCATTCTTTTACATGTTATTCTTTATTACTTCATTCCTATAAAAAAATAAGATTCATTTCCTCCTATTCGACAATTTCCAAGAATAATACATGAAATAATCCATATATTTTATCTCTTATTTTTAGTTTTATCTTTAACAACTATCATGGAATTATGTATTTCTAAATTGGTATATATATGATCTTGTTGATCCCTTTACTTAACCTTCCCCTTAAGATATAGGATTGCATAGTGACCATTATGGACACATTTAGAATATTTAGTTTATACCAAGAGAATTACTTCTTTACCTTTCATAAAGCTAACCTAACACTTGGTTTTTTCTTTTAATGATTACTAATTTATTTCCTCCATTGAAACTTATAATAAATCTTTAATCTATTTTATGAATTTTTCTTCGGTGCTACTTCTCACATTCAGGACACAGAGTTTGTTAAAGATATTTACCTTTATGATCATTATCACAGGAACATCATTAATGATTCATTTCACATGCATTTTATACATTATAAAACTCATGTAGGATTATGTTGTTAATCATTACTCCGAATATCAATTTAATAATATCCACAAGATTCATCACTACAACTCCCACTCTATGTTTTTTTACATTAATACAGCCCCTTCATTTTCCTTAATATTTATTGTTACTTTGGATCATATTAAATTGATCTATTTACTATAACAAAGAAGGTTAGTGTGATCATATCAATAATATCATAGTATATAACCTTTTTAGGAGGATAAAAACTGTTATATCATTAACCATGTTAATATATATTATATAAATTTATCCTATATGACTACAAATTTACTTAACATAAAAACTATTTTTCTTACAGATTATTTCTAGAATATTCTCAAATAATATACTAATGGTTTAAGTAATCTTATTCAAGATCTGATTCCAACTATATGGTCCCAACCTTATACAATAAATGTTCAAGAGACTTTATACTATAATTAACGTTCAAAAATTCACAATGTTCCTTTACATCTAGTGTATTATAGAATTTTATCATATATCTTGGAAAAAAATAGTTGAAAATATGTAAACATTATATTAGTATAAATTTTCCATATAATATAACATCTTTACAAAACATGAAATATTTTCAATAAAAATAAAAGGGACATAAAAATGACTTCTTAATATTCTTTACCCATCCATAGAACCCTATGAATTTTTATAAAAACATGGATTTTTCACAAAATATCAGTATAGTATATAAAAATAAAAAAATTATTAGTCTAGTTAAAAACATGAAAACCCTTGAAGATCATTTCCTTAAAAACATCCCTTTCTATAAAGAAATGTCATCATCATTTTGAAAAGATCATTATTGGACCTTCTGAAATTCAAACTATTTATTTGAAGAATAATTATATTATATTAAAATTTCTTAATTGTTCAATGGGACATTATAACCTTATCTATAATATAATCACCCTTACAAATAGAATAACAATATAGATGACTCAAACCATTAGAGAACCCAATTCATTATATATCTCTTAATTCCAATTCGTCCTTTATGTTATAATGGGATCAAAACTTAGATATAATCGACTTTAAACCTTCCTGAAAAATTTTGAAGGACCATACCATGAATTTAACACATGAAAAACTCTTTTAAACCCATGTGAAAAACCTATTAAAATATCGGAATACCATTTTCTATTAAAAATCATTTTAAAAAATCAATGAACCACAAATATGATAAATAAATAGTTTTATTTGAAAAAACTATGAAAACATATTATAGAAACATAAAATCATTGATTCATCATAATTTATGAAAATAACATTCTTTATTTACATGGTAAAATGCATTCCTTTAATGTTTTTTTCCAAAAAAAATCAAAAAGTACATCTTCTAGAAAATTACAAAAAATTCCACTCAATCAATTTTATAAAATTTAAAGAATTGTTAAATATTAATTCAATAAATAATTAATAATTTTAAAAACAACATTAAATATTTTTTATATAAAAAAATATTTGGATTTAGAAGATGAAGATTATTTTAAGGGAATATTTAATGATTTTTTTAAATGAATGTCTTATAGCTTCAGTGATACATATCACCTATGTTTATTATAATTATTAATAAATAAAATATATTAATTTTCTACTTTATTAGGAAATTTTTACTTGTTCATTATTCCATTATTTTAGTTAATATAATTTTATATATACATAAATAATCAATTAAATTCTCATCTGGCATTTTAATGATATTAGGCAAGTATGTAACTAATGTTTTTAGTAGGATGGTTATAGTCAAAGAGGTCGTTATTCTGTCATCTCTGGAATAATAATCATGAAATTATTATCATTTTTATAAAAATATATTTTTTAAATCAATCCATTATATATGGTTATTAAAAATGAAATATATTACAATTATGAAGTTGGTATGTATTATATTTTCATTTATAATATTTCCATATTTTAGCGATCATTATAAAAAGAGGGTAAGTGTTATTTAAGCATTAAATAAAGATAATATTATGAAAAATATAAAATTACTTCATTATATACATTTATATATATAATACATGTTATGTGGAAATGAAAAATAATCTCATAAATATTTTGGGGTGATAGTCCACACATACTCATTAATTATGTTGTCATTTTCAGTGAATGGAATGTTAAGGAAACAAATAAAATATTGTAATTTAATAACGATAAATATTTCCATAATATAATTTATATAAATTAATTATATCATTACAATCAATTAATGAAATTTGTTTATGGATAAAAATTCCATCAGTTCTCAATACAGTAGTTTTTCATATACATAAATAATGTGTTTGTTTCCCATTTGATGGTAGGAGATATTTAGTTTAATGACCAAAAACCCATTAACCAAGATTTTGGGGATACATTATTATTTTTAAAATGATATAAGGAATCAAATCCTAAATTATTGAATATGATAGTATAATTTCTAAACTAGAAATATATATGCAATTAATATCACAATTAAAAACATAATATACTCAAAAAAATCATTGAGAATGTCATATTTCTACCAATAATATCCTAAAATATCAATCATAAAACATATCATTGTATCCTATGTAAAATAGAACATAATAATGGGGTGGTATATGTTTCTCAGTATGGATATAAGTGTTTTAATAGATTTCCTAAAAAAATAATCATAATGTGTATTAAAATGTAAATAATTCAATTAGATGACATAAAATAATTTACCTCAGCATAATATGGAAGAAATAAATAATGATAAAATAATTATGTATAAATTAATAAATGATATTGAAAATAATCCAAAGATATCTTATGTAGTTAAATAATCACATGAAACAACAACTACTAATCCATAATATGGTGATTCATATTTCATTACATTATAACCATTTTATCAAGGCTTCATTGGAAGATGTTTTACATAAATGGGTAATTTAATAGAGAAAAAACTAGTCTAGTTTGTCTCCTGATGCATTCTAATGCATTGAGGGGCCTTAGTGGTCCAAAAACATCACTCCTTCTAGTAAAATTCATTATTCATATGAAAGGGGAGACACATAATCAATACAAACATTCCTATTTAAAAATAAAAATAATAAATATTAGTAATTACCACAATCCATAAACATAATCATAAACCATATAGAAAAATATTACTTTTTTCAATCTTATAGATCTTCATTCAATCTAATCATACACAACATAGAGAAATAATAAGGATGGTATCATTAAAACATATACATAGTGGTGTATAATAACCATAGATGGTTGATTTCATTGACTTAAGAAACTATAATAAAAAATTCATTAAAATTATTATTGAGGAAAATAATATTTATTACATTGAAAATAACTTAAAAACTAAAAGAACAAAAAATATTTTGAAAACAATATTTTAAAATTAATTTTTGATCCTATAAAGGAATCATTAAAACATTTAGTTTTAATGATTAATTAAATTCCATACATAATTTACACGTCAAAACAATGACTACTTTCACACTTTAGGTAAAATCCAAGTTTTTCTTATTCAGAAAATGTAATGAAGATACCATTAAAATTTTGTTCTAAAAAGTAAAAAAGATGTAATAATTTAATTAATAAATGAATTTTTTAAATTTAAAAACATTTCAGAAAGATTGTTATGAAACATGGATTTGGATGAAAATAGGATTTTCAACAAAGAGAGGAAAGAAACCAGATTTTATTTTAAAAAAATTATCTCTAATATTAAGTAACAAAAGGTGGAATATGGTTTTTACATGATTAATTCTTGAATAAATTTTTTTATAAAATAAATTTTTTTTATACAATGATCAAATAATTTCTTTTAAGTAAAATTCAGGTATAAAAATCCTTAATAAAATTTCATTGAATCATAAATCTATTGAAACATTGGTAAAATTTGAATCATAATATATATGATTGGAATATAATAAAATGGAAATATAAATACCATGAATATTAATTGATTCATTATATAACATATAAAAATTGAACTATATTCCCCACATAATAAAATCAGTCTTCATTATGGCATATGTATCATAGAATTGAATGTGAGATGAGAAACTAGTAGTTCAGGTTTGAATTCTTTCATATGTGTACGAATCTAATATATAATAAATATTTGTTTATTATACATATATTTCATAATAAAAATAATATATTTAAAACCATATATGATTTACATTGTTTCTTTTATAACTACTTTATTTATAATTATTTGTTAAAATCGTTCTTTCAGGTGATAATATCTTCATTTTTCATATAAGTTTATGTTTTCTAATTTTAGTGCAATTAAATTGATCATGGTTCCATAATATCCATAATTTAATACATGATTTATATACAATTTTTATTAATTATATATTAATTTATATTGATATATTAAATTTAGGGATATAAAATGGATTTTACAGTTCTTAGAGATGGTAGACCATACATACATACAAACAATGTTCCCATTTCTCTTAAAATATGAATATAAATGAAAAATATATATTAGTTAAAATTTAACAAATCATTATTATGTTATATATATCATGAATATTAATTAAACCTATCCTTATTACCATACATGTGAAAATTAAATGAACAATCATTCATATCTTTATTTGGACGTGACAATCCAAACAAATGCACAGGATACATTTTTTTGAAATTTATTTGGAAGGTAATAATTTATATGTGATATTATATTTTCATAATATAATTTATTCATAGATATTAAATATATTGATTAATTTTAACCTCACATACTTCCATGTAAAATTTAAAAAAAATAATCACATCGCCTCACGATGTGATTTCCCACCATACAAACGAGACAAATTATCATAACCCACAATGAATGGAATTTAATTATGAACATGAGATATGATAAATTATTATGTATTATAATTTCATAAATGTGAACTAAAAATTTAAAATACATCATTATAACCATACTTGAATGCTTCTAATGGAAAGAGAAGTACATCGATTGGTGAGGCGATACTTCGTAGTACATATGATTTCATGTTTTGTACCCAAATTAATGGAAGTGGATATGGATACATGAAATTCAATATAAAAAAAATATATCATTTTATAAAATATAGTTTCTAATTATATTATCGTAGTTTAAAATAATTTTAATGATTTATAAGAATAACTAAAACAAATACATATGTTTAAATGTTTTACGTCCTCTTTGGATAGCCTCTTTAGGTTTATAAGTAAGGCCTTCATAAAAGGTATTCCTAATCAAAATAAGGCCACAACGATATAAGGAGGGATGTAAGGATGTTTTTCAGTAGGGTTTGTTTGAATGAATGAGTTTTTTAAGTGTGAATTATGGAGGATAGGTGGTAGCCTTTTATAAGTGGGGGAAATGACACATATTAAAATTTGGAAAAATAAAGTGATTCCCATGTTTTTTATAATGAGAAACGCCTCCAAATGGGTAATTATAGACTATAATAGGTGATAAAGTTGATATATATCTATAAAATGGGTTTCTGAAATGTTTCATGTCATGTTTAATTATTACCATATTAGTTTAATCACCCTAAAACCCATTTTTACATTATCAACGATAATTAATTTTTACTGATTTTACTATTCATTATAGTAAACAATAAATTTGAAATTATTTGCTTATATTAATTTTTATAATTAAAAATATGGAATACATTTTTATATTTTCTGATTACTAAATTTTATATTTAAATTTAAAATTAAACCTAAATTCTCCTTCAATTCTTTTAATAATGAATAATCATCATATGGTGACAATATTTTTATAACATAATTAAAAATGAAGTTGATTATGATGACCTAAATGTGTAAAATTTTATAATTATAGAAATTTTGTTTTATGAAAACCATTTTATAAAATTATTTATGCATTTAAAAAATGAATTGGTAGTTTTTTAAAAAATATCTCTTTTTCACTATTCAACAAAAAAATTAATCTTTTTTAAAAATCAAAAAAATAATCCTAATGGTAATATTTTAATGTTGATTTAAAAAAATATAGATTATATTTTAAAATAAATATTTTCAAATTATATTAAATATAAATTTAAATTATCTTTTAAGATCATTAATAAATTTCCTTTTAGATAAATACAATTTTCCAAAAAAAACTCGGTCCATTCAAACGAATCACTTTTTTCTTAAACTATAAATTAACTTTGAATTCTTTTTTACATTTTTAAACAATTTAATTTTTAAAATTTAGTTATACATATTCATACTCTCAACTAAATTTCTAGTTTAAATTGAACATGTTTTAATAATAACATGTAATTGTGTATCATGGTTCACGTAACCCCAGAATTGATTACAACCGAAGATAACAAATAAATAAAATTTTCTTAAAAAGAAATATTTAATAAATCTATAGTGTGTTAAGTTTTCTTCTATGATTGGTGTTGAATATAATATATTATTTAAAATATGTGTTTCCTTTTTAACATATCATGATGAAATATTCTTCCCCAATTTAATAAATTGATTCCTTAAAATTTTTTATTGATCTAAAATATTAAGGGGTTGAATTTTGAAAATAGATTTATTGGGAAACCATATCCAATTTTTTTTAATACAAATTCCTCTAGATAAGAGAGTAGGTAAGTACAATGGTAATATAATACAACAAATTAAATTTTTTCTATGTTGGAGATCATTGGTGGAATGTGAAGATATGGAAATGGGATAAAGTCATAAATAATTTTAGATGGTGATAAATTTTATTTATCCTAAGGAATTTAATGATCAATTGAATATTAAGAACCTAAATACCTTAAATAAATTATGATTCACAAAACCATTTAATTAATTTCATGTATAGGTAATATGAAAAAAAAATTCAAGATCCTTTTCCTAATATTGAGGAGTTATTTTACAATACATGAATTTTTGTAAGTATACTTAATAGATATAATGATTTTTTATAGGAACAATTTTATTGAATATTTTTTCTTAAATAAACTTCCACTCCATATCATACTCCACGATGTGAATATCCAGGATAATCAAAATAACAAAAATTAAATTTTAACGGATTGTAAGATACATTAGAGATTAATTTATTATTCTTTCTATGAAAAGGTATTTTCCAAAACCATTATGGTTAGCACAAGTTATAAAATATTATAGGTTAATATCTAAATCTACATAGTAACACGTCTGGGTGAACAATAATATTTACCAATAAAAATATTTAAGTAAAAATATTGACTAATTATCTAAAAAATCCAGTTATCTTGTGGTAGGCACAATACACTTTTCACTATTTGGTTGTGGGTTCAAGCCTATAGCCTTTCATAATGTGATGGGTTTCTAGCCAACATATTTTTTTTCTTATTCAAAAAAATTAGTATTATAATTCCTATAATGTTCCCATATTTTAATACACTGTGATTACTTAAAAATAAATGTATGTTAAACCATAATGGTTAACAATATATTCATAAAATAATGTTTTTAATTATTATTTAAACATCTGGAACATTTTAAGGGTTATCCTTAATTTAAAATGTGTTTTATAAGAATTTATTAATTCCATTAAATCACGTTTACTATTCATTGGTACCAATAAACCTACACTCTAAAATACTTATAGTAGAACCAATATTGTGTAATCGTTATATGTTTCTATTGTATCACATATAAAATAAATTTATAACATATTTCTTGAATCTAAATACACAATAACATTAAACATTATACGTCAGTTGTATTAAAAGAATAAACTTTTCAATGATCACTTAGCATCATCCACGATATATTTATTTGATGTGGAGGTCATTCATTTTTATAATTCCTTTTCTACATACCATTGAAACATGGAGAACAAGAGGGTTATTTCATATCTTTTCATTTATGTGATTGATGGTGTATCTTTACACACATTAGTATAACCTATATTCATATTAATCAAGTGATTGGGTGTTTCTTTTCATAATTATCACATGCATGAATGTCATTCTTTCCCTCCCCACCCTTTCAATTTTCTCTCTTCCTTTATATTGTTCTCTTTCATACCTTAAAAGCTTTAAGTCTTGAAGAACACATTCTCTAATTTATTATCTTCTTTTAAAATGTTCTCATATATTAAGAGTGATAGTGAGACTAGTTCTCTTATAATGATTGTCTTAATCACATTACATAATAGTTTAATATTTGTTCTTGGATTACATATATATTCTATAGTACGTAATACCTTCTAAAAATGTAATGTTTACTTCATTTGTATATAAATTTTCATTTTCCATTTGTGTTAGTCTTGGTAATTTTTACTTCAAATACATTTCTTTTATATAAGGAAACATATTTTCCTAGAAGAGTGCCATAAAATCCATCACTTCTATGTTTTTTTTCTTCTTAATCATTATTGTTTTGAATTACTAACCACCATTGATCTTCATATACTGATATACAAAGAATTTTCATGGAAACTTTTTCTAATTTATTTTATTCTAGAGTCAAGAAATATATTCTTCGAGGAACATAATTGCTTCTCACCTATAAATGGATTTTTAGTCCCATTGAATGATGGAGGTTAGTGATTTATAAATCATTGAAAAAATTTACACCCCAAGGTGGATTATCATGTCTCTACATAATAGAATTTTTTATTTCTTGTAACCATGAGAAATTTACCCAATTTGGTTATAACATGATCAGTTCATTTTATATCTCCATCTCTAGCTTAATTATATTACCAAATAGAAAAATCCTTACCTAGGTTATGTTAATTAATAATGTTTTCAATACTTCTAATATGTGTAATTTAGGTAAAATTTCATAAAAAAATTTATATCAAAACATTATTATATATAATGTATAATCCCTAAACTATTGGGACAGTTAAAATAAATTTTAAATTTTATATGTGGTTAGTATCATAATCCAAATCCTAGATTGTTTGTGAATGTTCTTAAATCATTAAAAAAATTCCAATCTTTATAAAGATGTTTCATGGAAATAGGAATTATCTAAAAGCATATCTAATGTGAGTGTTAAACAAAATGCTCAGTAAAGACCCTTTCATGTACTAGGTAACAATTGAGTAAAGACCAACACAGTTTTTTCAATGTTACTTCTTCTATATGCATTTGTTTCAAAACCAAGTCTATATGTAGTATCCGGATAAGTATGTATCACATAGATAAAATATATAATAACTTCATTTTCTTAAACCTTTGGGTGATATACTAAGATTACCCTCATCAATAATATCTGGAATCTATTATATAATTTTTTTTGTTAAATATAATTCACATGTGTTTTACTAAAATTCCTCTTATACCAACTATAATTAAAACATCCCTAGTATCCAAGAGTTTTTGGTTACATTATTACATTGTTATAAGATACAAGGGATAAAATACTAAATTAGTTAATAGTTTATCAAACTTAGTAAATAAGAAACATACTTGATAATCATATTATAATGAAAAACATAAAATTCAAGACATTTTTTCTTTGATAACATCATATTTCCCCTTATCTTTTCCCGAAATATCAATCGTAAAACACTTAATGGTATCCAGGAAATAAAATATTAAAAAATAAGAAATGGAAGATCTTAGATTATCAATAAGGGTATCTGTACAATAGAATATATCATGAATAATTAATAACAATCAATATAGAAATGAAAATAACAAAAACATATTAAATTTAATCAATTACAAGATAATAATATGGTTGGATTAATTTATGATCGAAAAAGGGAAAATAAATAATCACGCGAGCCTAAAACATAACCATTAAAATTATAACTAATTGAATAATGACATAGAACATCAATAATTTATCTCTTAATGAAGGAATGACTAATGAATGATGATGTAACCATCACATTAAGACATGGTTCCACGAAATATATAAAAATCAGTAACACAATGTCCAAAAACAAAATATAGCTGTACTCATGAGACCAAATTGTCCATCGAGGTGATATAGTGGGACCCGCCTATCACATATTAAGCCCAATGTATTCATCATTTGATATGGGTGGAAATTAATATTCATAATATTTCATGTTGGAAAAATATAATATGAAATACAAACAATTTACCCAATTAATAAACATAATAATAAATCACAAAGAGAAGTATAAATGGTATCAAACTGGAACACCTCTTGTAAAACTAATCATTAACCATATTATATGATAACATTGATGAAATAATTTCAACATATACCATATGGATCAGATGTACAATAAAAGTTTGATGTTGTTTTCTAATTTAAATATCATAAATATGCAATTAAAAACGTTCTTGAGTAAAATGATATTTTTTACATTTAAAATATTTTTAAAACTAAAAGTTCATAATAAATATTAAATATACTTATATTTAAAATAAAATTCAAAACATAAAATATAATATTTAAACCATTTTTTGGTTATAATAGTTGAAATTCTGTACATGTCTTACACATTAAAATATTAATTCCTTTTTGTTTTTTTTATGAAAATCCATACAAGACTCGTTTTGAAAAAGATATAAATAATAATTTATTTTTTTAAAAGTAAAAAATGAATAAAAATTAGATGATTTAATATTTTTTCATAATTTTGAAAAACAATTAGAATCGTTTTTATAAAACATGTATTTTCTAGGAAAATTATTTTTATCCAAAGTGACAAACAATGTCGGATTATATTAAAACATTTTGTCTACCATTAAATAAGTACTAAAGAAAGGGAAATTGTACCATTATTCAAAAAAAATTATTATTAACCAATGTAATATTAAATTAAAAGGGTTTATTATAAAATAATCAAAAAAATTCATCAATGGAAATTAATGTATAAATAATCAGGATTAAAATGAAATTAAAAGATTAATATTTTAACACTTTAGTAATGTTTTAGTTGTAAGGTCTATGAAAGGAATAATATAAAATGAAAATTTAAATACCATGAAGATAAATGTATTAATGATATAATATAACAATATGAATTTATATACACGAAACAATGGAGTAAATGGTGTATATGGCATATGTCTCACAGAAGTAAAAGTGACATGAGAAACCCTTACCATAGGTTCAAATTAATAAGTATGAGTTTGAACCTATTATATAATAAATATGGGTGTATTATAAATATATTACAAAACCATAATAATATATTTACTTCATTATATTATTTAATTAGAGACATTTATGAACGATTTATAAAAAAATATTTACTAAAATAACTATTTGAACTGATAATTTAATTATCTTGCCTGTATGTTTTTATTCAGTAATTTAAGTCATTTATAATTCATTAAAATTCTGAATTATGATGTATATTAAAAAATATTTAAATTTAAAATTGATCAGTTATATATTTATTTATATAAATATATATAATTTAGATATAGAAAATAGGTTGCACCATTTTATTGTGACGGTATGATGTATGTACACATGAATATTGTTTTTATTTTTTTAGATAGATGGAATGAAAAGGGAAAAAATAATTAAATTATAAAAAATATTTTTATATATATAATTTATTTAAATTTATTCAAATCTTATTACCATCCATGATAAAATAAAATTAATTTCATTTCACATCGTTATGTGGTGGCAGTAGTCCCCACATACGAATGCGAGATTTAATTATTTTTTAATAGATTTAGACGGTAATTTGTGAGATGATATATTAAATTTATTAAATTATTATTTTTTATAAATATCACATATATATTAATTTTATCCTCATTAACTTTAATGTAGTAAGAGAAAAAAGAATCACATCGCTTTATGAGGCGGTAGTAGTTCTAATACATATGCGACATTATCGTAACTTTCACTGAATGGATTAGAATAAGGTGTATGTGACATAATAAGTCTAAAAGTATAATATTTTCCAAAATATCATACAAAAAATTTAAATCCATCATTATATTCAATCTTTAAGGGTTGTGATGGAATGTGAATTACATTGATTCGCATGTCGGTAAAGCATCGTACATAAGATTAATAGTTTCATTTCCCATTTGATTGATTTTGAGAAGAATATGTTTTATTATATTAACCTCATATCATCTTAGTGTATAATATATAATGTTTCTATAATATTATAATATTTTATGATTATTTTAATTTAGTGGAAGAAGAAATAAAACAAATACACACTATTATGATTTTTACCTCTTCTTTAGGGAGCCTCTATAGATTTATACATAAATCCTTAATTTAGGAGAATTATAAGAAAATGGCCTATCATATTTAGAGATTTATGTAGGGAAGTTATTTGGGATGGTATTTGGAAATCCAAATAGTTAGGGAGGTGTTAATAGTGGATAAGAGCGATGGCATTTTTAAGTGGAAAAGTGGACACACATGGAATTTTAGAAATGATAAAGTGATACCCGTATATTTCTAATTCCACAAGATACCAAAATGGGACATTATTGAACGTTATAAGTTATATTGATTAATTATAGCCAAAAAATGGTTGATTAAAATCAATTGTTTGAATTTTAACATTTATCATATTAGTTTATCCCCTGGATAAAACCATTTTTACTTTAACAACTTTAAATAATTTTTACTATTTTTTAGATTCATTAGAGTCAATAAATAAATTGAACATATTATATAATTATAAAAAGTATTTTCAACAATATGATGTTGTTTTTTACCAAATCATTTCACAAAATGTTTTGAATTTTATTTTAAATTAAACTCCAAGATATATCTTAAAATTGGATTTTCTAAAAGAAAAAATGGTAATGTTTGAAATGATATATTATTATAAGTCAATATGAAATTGATTCTATGGAATTAAATAATAAAAAATTTAATATTTTTTTTTAATTTAAAAAAAATTAATATAATTTATCATTGTATATAATGAAATGAATGTTCCCAATAAAAATACTAAATTTTTCTAATTCATTATAAAATTATTAATTTCAGAAAAAATTTCCAAAATCACCCCCAATATAATTTTGACATATAGATTTTAAAAATTAAGTATATTTTTCAAATAAATTTTACAAAATTGGTAAATTTTAATTTTCAATTATATGCACAAAATTTTCCTTAATTACCTTTTATAATAATTCTATTTTTCAAAATAAATCTTTTGACTTTCAAATGATTATAATTTTATTTATAATAAATATATAAACATTTAATTTATTTTATACAAATTCGTACCATAAAAGTTTCTTAATTTATAATGACTTTTTCATTACCAAAAACATAACGTCTAGGATTTAAGGATCACATTAAAATATTAATATTTTAATTGATTACCCCATATCTTTTAATCCTGGAGTAGTGTGAATTGCAAGTTATAAATAAGAAAACTAGTAGAAAAAAGGTCTTTAACGTCGGTTTTTTTTATTTTTTACGTCGGTTTTTAACCGACGTTGAAGTCGCCGACGTAAAAAATATGACTTTTTACGTCGGTTTTTGTAAACCGATGCCAAAAACAAATTTCAATTGCTTTTTTGCGTCGGTTTTGAAAAAACCTGACGCCAAATAAACTCATCCGCGTCATTTTTGGCGTCGGTTTCCCTAAAAACCGACGCCAAAAGGTTTAAAAAATAGTTTCGGCGTCGGTTCTTGAAAAAAACTGACGCCGTAAATGGACATAACTTATTTTTGGCGTCGGTTTTTACAAGAACCGACGCCAAAAAGCAATTTGTATTGTTCTATGTTTTAGATAATTTCCTAATCTTCGATTTGACTGGTCGTGGAGCTAAAACGGAGTTACGCATCAAAAGTTATGGCCGTCAGAAGTTGAACATGTCAAAGTATCGATTGATACAATATGTTTTAAAGAAAACAAGATAAACACAAGTTAAAATCACGTAAACCAAATGATATAAAATATACATAATACTTCAAACAAATTTTGATTATTTTTCGATCTTCCATTGAAATGATATGTTGTTTATCATCATATCTCTTATATTTAGCGTAGATCTCATGTGATAATAAAAACGACAATCGATAATTAAACTTACACCAATCTTGGTAAATGTCATCCGAACGTTTTATATTTTTAACACTATAAAAAAAGTAAATCATCATTATTTGAAATCTAGTCGAGTTGTTTATAAATTAATGACATTAATAATAATGAATATGAATGAATATAATATGTACCGTAATCAAATTAATGATTGATGCCGCATTGAAAACATGATTGAATCGAAGAGGATGAAAATGATAAATGAAGGACAAAAAGATTTATATATAGTAAATGAAAATATTTTTGATTGAGTTGTATGAAAATATAGGCGGGATTTTAAAAAGTTAAACGTGCGTTGTGAAAAAAATTGAAATTTTGATCCCGCGTATTAGTGAATACTATTTGGCGTCGGTTTTTAAATAAACCGATGCTAAAAAGATAAAAAAAAATATGTTTCGCGTCGGTTTTTTTTAAAAACCAACGCGAAAAGTAAAAATAAATTGTTTTTCATGTCGGTTTTTAAAAAAACCGACGCAAAAAACAAAAAAACAGTTTTGGCGTCGGTTTTTATGAAAACCGACGCGAAAAGTAAAAAAAAATGTTTTCGCGTCGGTTTTTCTAAAAACCGACACGAAAAACAAAAAAGTTTTTTTTGGCGTCGGTTTTTATGAAAACCGACGTCAAAACATAAAAAAAAATTCAACATGTGTTAGAAAATTTCTTAAGCTTCGATTTTACTGGTCGTGGAGCTAGAACGGAGTTACGGATTAAAAGTTATGGCCTTTGAAAGTTGGACTTAATTAACACTTCTTTTAGAGAAGTTCAACTTCCAACATCCATAACTTTTAATCCGTAACTCCGTTTTTGCTCTATGACCAGTCAAATCAAAGATTAGGGAATTATCTATAGGACTGTAAATTTTTTTTACATTTTTGGCGTCGGTTTTCATAAAAACCGACGCCAAAAGTAAAAAATATATTTTTGGCGTCGGTTTTTCTAAAAACCGACGCGAAAAACAAAAAAGTTTTTTTTGGCGTCGGTTTTTATGAAAACCGACGTCAAAACATAAAAAAAAATTTTCCATGTGTTAGAAAATTTCTTAAGCTTCGATTTGACTGGTCGTGGAGCTAGAACGGAGTTACGGATTAAAAGTTATGGCCTTTGAAAGTTGGACTTAATTAACACTTCTTTTAGAGAAGTTCAACTTCCAACATCCATAACTTTTAATCTGTAACTCCGTTTTTGCTCCATGACCAGTCAAATCAAAGATTAGGGAATTATCTATAGGTCTGTAAATTTTATTTACATTTTTGGCATCGGTTTTCATAAAAACCGACGTCATAACTTTTATTTTTATTTTTTCACGTCGGTTTTTAAAAAAACCGACGCCAAATCATTTTTTTCATTATTTTTTCACGTCGGTTTTTTTAAAAAC
Source organism: Viscum album (assembly GCA_963277665.1). NCBI lineage: Eukaryota > Viridiplantae > Streptophyta > Magnoliopsida > Santalales > Viscaceae > Viscum > Viscum album. The sequence goes on along the minus strand of OY728127.1, from coordinate 1,221,652,124 downwards.
CGACGCCAAAACTAATTTTTTTTTATTTTTTGGCGTTGGTTTTCAAAAAACCGACGTCATAACTTTTTTTTATTTTTTCACGTCGGTTTTTAAAAAAACCGACGCCAAATCATTTTTTTCATTATTTTTTCGCGTCGGTTTTTAAAAAACCGACGCCAAAACTTATCCGCAAAAATATTTTACGTCGGTTTATAATAAACCGACGTCAAATTGACGACGTTAAAAATGATTTTTCTACTAGTGGAAGGAATTTGTTTAATAAGATATATACCATAATGTCTTGGTTTTTTATATTATATTACTGTAGTATTGTTTAATTTCATATACAATATCGAAGATGATGTTTTTTAAAATATAGGTTTGTTATAAATATATAGGTTATGATATTAACATAGTAACATCATAATATATGGATCATATTGGTGTGTATGTTTTAATAGGGTTGAAGAATATTTGAAGTTGGTAGAAGAAGAAATAGCACAGAAATGATAAATTAAAATTGATATGTCCTCTTCGAATAACCTCTTTTTCATAACACCATATGTTCACTATGTTATGTGTTTTCCTAATCCTAGATATCTATAATGAGGGTGTGGATTCTTGGATGAAAATTGGTGATGGATTTGACAAATCGAATTGGTTTTTAACTATGAAGAAATTAAAAGAGGAAAAACCCATTTGCAAGGGAGGTAAGTGGAACTCTTGGAATTTGTCAAAATATTAAATTTTTATGACATAATTTTCATTTAAAAATGCTTCAAAATTTATTTAATTTATTATATGATTATTTAAAGTATAAATTATTTCATATCAAAATATTTTGAAAATTGTAGATATAATTTTTACACTAATCAATTGGTTTCTACCCCTCATTAACCCATTCCATATATAACATGACAATATTGATTTTTATTCATTTAGGATCATCATAATGACTATAATTTGATAAAAGGATAATAAACGGACTATGGTTTATATTAGAAACCAAATAATAGTCACATGGATTGATATTATATCTTCATAAAATTTAAATCAATTAATAAATTATTATTTCATTGAAAATATTGATAATATCAAGTTGGATAACTTTTAATTACATTGATATTAATAAAATTAAAAAATTAAATACTGAAATCAAAAAATTTATTATATCCTTAATATTACATGGTCATGTAAAAAATTAATGGATTACAATATTGGTCACATATGTTATTACCTTTAATATTTTTAATGCCATTTATTTGATATATCCAATATTTTAATAATTACTGAGTCAGTTTTGTGTATTTATTTATAGTATTTTTTTACATAAATATAAAATTAAATTACAACGATGAAGAAAAATATTTTAAATTTAATATAAATATTCATAACAGAACATAGAATCTGGATTAACTAATGTGCAAAATATTATAGTTATTAAACACAAGTGTGTGTCATTTTTGAATTTCCATTAAATAAAATATTATAAAAATTATGATCACATTCAAATTGGAAAAAAATTCTATATAACAAAATCATGAATTCATATGGGAAATATATACTACAAATTGAATTTTTTAATGTGTTATCGACATTTTCATGTCCTCATTTTTTAATTTTTTTAACCATTATTAAATGTTATACACATTACCATGGTAATAAAAATTACTAAGGGTTTTATTCATGTTGAACTAAAATAATTTGGTATTATTTACCAAATTAGGACCCACTAATTAAAAATACTTAATTTAATTTTAAAAATCAATAAAATTAAAAAAATTAATTTAATTTAAAATCAAACCAAATAAAGGTGAAGAGAACCTGTTTTTTAGAAAAATGATATTTAAAATATAAACTATTTTTATACTAATTTTTTTTCAAAATTAATTTCCAAAAAAATAATTATATAACAAAAAAAATTAATTAAATTAGTGAAATAATAAAAAATAAAATTATTTTATTTAGATACCTTAAATGGACATATGGTTTTCTATAAAAATCCTTTTAATTATCCATTAAAAACCCATATTTTCATAAAATTATAAAAACATCATCCTAATATAATTTTGAAATGATGAATTAATAAATAAATTAATATTTTTATATACTTTTTTCATAATTTCCAAAAACTAATTATAATATTTACCTATAAGAATTTACAAACCCATTTGTTTTTAAAATTAATTTTTAAAACTAAAATAACAGTAATAAAAATAAATATATTGTTTAAAAATAAATATTTAATACATTAATAATTAAGAATACCATTATATATTTCATAATGAGGATAATTTTATTCATTATATCAAATTTAACTGATTGGTTATAATGGTCATATTTATATAATAAAATTCTACACTCCATTTAAGCTCAATATTACAAACCATTAATTCTATCATTATAAAATATATAGTTATAAAAATATACCTCACAATATCCCTAATTAAAAACCATCACATATTAACTATCTTCATCGTAGATATTCTACTTTTCTGCAATGAAAAATCCTTTCAAAATGAACTTGTAATCTAAAAGAGGACTTTTAAAGGAGAGGTGTAGATCTTATCCAATTTCTACATATTTTAATTATTTTTCAAATTCCACTAAAAATTATATATCCAAATAAAAATTATTTATTGATGATGATAAATTTAAATAAATGTTATTATACTATTTCACCAACCATTTAGAACTTATTCTCTATCAAATGTGGGATGATTGTATAACTAATTCTTATATATAGATTTCTTTTTCAATATAGTGTTGTAATATATTTCTCCCAAACTATTAATAAAAATGGTTATAATAATTTATATAAAGAATATATTTTATAAATATATATAATGACATAAATATTTATATCAATGAATAAGGATCAATGTGGAAGGAGCTTAGATGCAAAACCAAAACATTCATCAAAAATCAAACAGTTAATTTAGGAAATGTAGATGATAATGAACAATTGTAAATAGAAAGGTATTATGATGTTATAATTAAATCATGTACAATATGTTTTGTAAATATTATGGTTATGTTATAGATTTATAAGATATTTATCTTTTTTATATAAGTTATTATATAATATGCATTCCATGTAAGACATGGGGAAATAGATTTATGTTTTAATCTCATTTGTTCCAGGAGTTTTTATGATTAAATTTAATATGAAAAAATTCTATGATATAATTCTCCCTAATATGATTTATTTTATCCTCATATAGATTTATCCAGATTTTAAATTTCCAATTTTTATTTCCCTACCATTATGTACTCAAGTTACTAAAAGAATGTTCCTATGGAAAATAAAACAATTTATCTCTTAGGATGGGAATATTTTTTTCCATGTACATAATTTTATTATAATATTTCCATGATTTTTTCCCTATTATAAAAATATTATTTAATTTCATTTTCAACTATTTTTGACAATACATTCTAATGTTTATCATTTTTTATTATAATTTTCCAATCCTGGCACTTTTAAATTTTTATTGAACATATAATTGGGATTTTTGTATTAACATTCACAACATGAATGTATTTCCCTAAAATAAAAAATAATATTTTATTAATGAAATATTTTATAATATTTTTTTCAATTACAAATAATTATTTTCTGTAATATTTTTTTTAAGTTTTCATAATTTTAATAATTGATTTCAAAAGAGAAATTTATTTTCGTAAAAAATATAATATAGTCTTTCACAAAATATATATATAACAAAATCCATTGATGAATGAAAATATTTACTAAGTATATGAAAAAAAATAGATCATTATTCTTAATATATATAGTTTTTTATGATTGTGATGTAATGATTATGAAATATATATCCTTTCTATTGGTTATGATTTGATGATATGATTAACTATTTTTGATCACATGGAATAAATATATATGGATTTCTTAATGTGATGGTGGTCCCAAAATTTTATATCTCTCTAATGGACTTGGTAAATATAGATATATCATGAGAAAATAAAGAGTTAAATTATTCTAAATGTGGATTTTCATACAGATATAAATATATACCATCATTTCAGAGGAATATTAAATACATATCATAAAATCATGCTTGAGGATATTAATATATTAATGTAATTGGTGTCTATAATCACAACATTTTTATTTCATAAAAAATATTCACCATTCCCACAAAAATATTCTCATATATTACACACGTTAGGAGTACCTGACCTAAACCATTTTTATAGTTTGGGGAATGAAACAATAGATTATGTAATATTAGATACTATATAAAGGTAAACATGTGAGATAATAGTCTAATATCATATGATGTCAGGATATAATTATAAGGGTATGTGATCAAATAAATATCTAACAGTGTTAATATTGAACCTTTCAATGATGATACACATGATTTTGGGCATAAATCCTTATCATGTCAAGAAAAATGGGCAGTAATAGTGATAACTCATCATAAATAAATATTGAACCATAATTTCATGTAATAAAAGTATGGAACCATAAAATATATTGAATATAATTTCATAAGGAAAGGTAAAAAAACTAAAACCACCATCAAATGGGTCCTAAAATAAAACATGTTTCCAATTTTGGATGAGGATTCACCTATTTCCCGTGGTGGATAATGATGAACTTATTTTCTTATAGTGGATCAAGACACACCCATTTTCTAAAGTGGAATAAGATAACCAACATGATTACCATTTTACTATCATGAGATATAAATATTTTACTAATTCATTTTATGGAGAAAATGTAACACCTTGAGTTTTTTTTATATAATTTTTCTCAAATTAATATTTTCAGATATTTTTTTCATTTCATATGACTCTAAATATAGTTTGTGTTATCTGAGAGAACATATTTTAGCTTTTTTATCAGATAACACCCCTTTTATATTGAACCAAAATGAACAATTATATTAACTTTTGGTATAGACAACATATTTTATGGCTCGTGTTACATAGAACATTGATTTCCATTTAAATATAGTGTTACACGTAAGACATAGTTTTACCAAACTAAAATATATTATTATTATTATTATTAAAATACTATTCTATATGACAGATATCCATTAGGATCGAAGTTATGAGTAAAATATTATTAAAACATGTGATAAAAATAAAAAATTTATCTTCAAATGAATTTTTAAACTATTTGAATATAATGAAATTCATTTTATATGAAAACTACTTATCTATATACTGATAATATTTTATGTTAGTAAATTTACAAAAAAAATTATTGATGAATTTTTAAAATAAATTATATATTAAATCACATATTTTTACATTCATAAAAGAGATTGTAAATGAACATGATACAAATAAGTACAATTTTATGAATATGAAAATTTATTTTTCAAAAGGTTAATTTTACCACCATTTAATGAAGAGCCAATTTTAAGTATGGTGCTAAAAATTTTATAATTTTTATTTGAAAAAATACACTTCACTTTAGAAATCATATCAAATCCACATGTTTAGGGTGACGATTTGGTATTTTTCTGTTGGTTTCAATTTTTTTAAGAATATTGAATAATACTAAGTTTTAATTAATAAATTATTTTATAATTAATTTATTTATAATCATAAGTTTTATTTTTATTGCCTTTAAAGTTAACTTAATTAAATTATACTTTAATTCATTCATTTCAGACATTAGAGTCAATTTTCCATTGAAATTTGATTTAAAAACTTACCAAATCATCTAACATTTTTAATCAAAAAACCTTATTTGTTATCTTGATTACGGGAATAAATTTAAATTCATTTCTAACACATTTATAATAAATGAGAATTTATCAATTATATTTGCATTCTAATTTTTATTTAATATAGTATATATCACATAAAATAACTTTTATAACATAATATAATCTTTATAAATAAAAAAATGAATGAAATAAGAGGTATTTCTTGAAGTTAACAAACCTATATCGATGAAATTTTAAATTTACCAAAAAAATAGAAATATAACCCATATTAATATTAATTTAGTCTAATTATATGTAAACCCACCCAAGAAAAAATAAATAAAATGTATTCCCCTTATAAATGAAATTATGATATAATTGTGTCATAGTATAAGAAAATAGTTCTTTTAAATGTTATTAAGTGTTTTTATTTTTTGTAAGTCATTAATTTTTTATTAAAACATTATAATTATTAAAATTATTTAAAATAAAATTTATTCTTAAATATTTTTTTTTCTTATGATTTTATCATAATTGAATAAAACCTTAATTAATTTTTTAGAGAGTCCTAAAATTAGCATTAATTCTAAAATTAGTTTTTATTGAGTAAATTTTGATATTAATTAAATTTTAAATTTTAAATTTTGAAGAAATTATTTTCATCAAATGAATTCCAATTTTTAATTATACACATTTCATAATGATGAGGAATTTTTTTTATATTTTTCTATAAAATTTTAATGTTTGGTGAATAGTAAAATATGGTAATATATGGTATAAATACATTAAAGACAAATCAACTATTCCTTGAGTCATTAATGACGTAAGAACCATAATTTAGAAAAAAATCATTATTATAATATATATTATGATTATTTTCCATCTATTCATTGTCTTGAGATAAAATAATAAACAATTGAACCAAATATTCAAAATAACACACCTCTCCTCCACTATAAATACCACCTCTTCTCCACACACCTTCCATGAATTGATCCATGTAAAATTTTTACCCAATTCTCATCCAATTCCCCTTCCAAATGTCTAAGTATTATTTTTCTCATCAAAATAAGAAAATCATTTCTCTAACATGGTTCTGAATGAGGATAGTTCATGAGATAAAATTCATTTTTTTCTTATAAATTTCCTTTCAATTTTTTTTCTTATATTATTCTCTCCTAACCTAACCATATCCAAATAGAATTATGACTCATGTAACATTAAATTACAATAATAATATTATTCTAATGGAATAATTAATCATTATTCCCCTTATCCTCTCATTTTTATTCTAAAAATTGAAACATTTTCTATGAGGTGTTGTTTCAACACCTTAGAGGATGAAAAATTTTCATTTTCCTTCACCATTTTTAAAATTGTTCATAAAACTAATTTAATGGATGAAAACAAAATTTACATGTATATTATGAACCTAATTTTCTATTAGTAATACATTTACATAATATTAAATTATAAAATAAAATTAATTTGTTATGATCAATAATCATTCTAATAATCTAAACTATTATCACTACATATATTATTTAATTATTCATCCTCATACACTATAAAAAAATTACATGTATTACAATTTACACTTATTTATTACCATTAATATAATTAAATTCTAATTTTGGATAATTATTCCCACATTACTTGAACATCGTTAATTATAAACAGACAATGAAATCATGAAAATCATGAAAATGAATGTGCCCGAACGATGAATGTAAATTATATAACTCATAAATAAGGGAATAAATGACATTAATAAAGCTATAATTAATATAATAAAAGTATAAAATGTTAAGAAATTAATTAATTAATGGTTTTAATTTTTTTATCCATGACGTTATGGTAAAGAAAATAATTTTTCAGACATACCGTAAGGGTTTCTCCCCAAACATCCATTTTCATTTGAGATTACTTTTTATATCTCATTACCCCAATGAAATTATTAATTATTCTTATGTACTCCTTCTAAATTATTTGGTAATTTTATATATATTTTTACCATTCAAAATCCTTATGTATTTGATCGGGAGTTACTTTTTATATAAGGATCATTCTCAATTCATCACGATATGCAATCCCAGTTAAAGGGAACATCCAGATTTCTTATCTATTTTATACTGAATTATATAATATGTTGGAATCTAATATTTTTTAAATCAGTAATTTTAATTTTTAAAAACTATCTATGATCATTTTTTGGTTTTATTCAACGATTATTCCAAAATAACTATTCTTTTAAAAGTAAAAACGAGTACTTCCTCAATAATTCCTCGATGAGTTTATAAGTGTAATTTAATATATATCAACACACATGTTGATTCTTATGTTTAATTTTTATTAATATTTACTGATATCATCTACCATATTTTATTGAATTTTTTATTAATAGTTTGATATGGATGTACTATCTTGATACCATTCATCATATTACTCTCTATGGATAGTAATTATGATTATTAATTGGGAAAAGTTATTAACATTCCATATTTTAGTTTCAATATGAATTTATATGTTGATTATGATTCCCCCATTTCATATTATTAATTCATTGGACTTTTTGTGTATATCTTGGGGCCCACTATATCCCCTCGCTGGATCGAATGGTCACTTGAGACAAAGTAGTTTGGATATGGGACACATCTTACCCAATTATATATGTTGTCTTGGATGAATCCTAAAATATATGTTTATGGTGTACTGCATTATTTATTCCATTATTATGATAATATTATTTTATATTCCATGTGATTATTAAACTAGTATAATATTCATGGTTATGTTTTATTATTGAATTATTAATTCGACTTTTATGCATGCTCTATTATTCTCAATATTATGATTTAGTGGAATATATTAATTAGTTATTCAACATGCTTTATTATTTATGCTTTAGCTGTATTTTATACCATTAATGAGCTTTTGATCTCACCCCATTATTCTTCTTCATGTACCCATCTTATGAAAAAGAAAACATTGAATAAGATTTAACTAATTTAGTTTATTCCATTTTATATTATCATGTTTTATTTTCCTTTTCAAAGTTATTATTAGTATCGTGAATGTAATATGCTCTTCCAAGACTATTATACATATTGTTCCTTTGATATTTGATTACTTGCAATCATACCAATTTAATAAATTAATTTATTAGATCTAGGCTAATGGGGATAGTATTTTTATAGTTTTTATCAGAGGAAGATTAGTAGAAACCATGGAAACTATATTTATAATACATTGATTAGAGAACACAACCCTAAGATATAATTTGAGAGTATGTATAGAAAAAAAATTTCTAATTTTGGTATGGTGGAGATTTTGTGGGTTTTATATGTAATACATCCCTATCTGGAAACTACAAGGGGACATAGTTCTCGAATAGATGTACCTAGGAGTAGCAACTCTGAAAAGCTGTCTCGGGCCAAACTTGGGGTAAACTGGTACATTAGAAAAATCCTTACTATTCACCTGGCTTGACACTACCGAATGAGATGCTTAGAACAATCCAAATTTTCATTATAAACCACTGAAAGTAAATATGACCCCAAAAGAAACCATTATTATGATTAAGAGAGTAGCTATGCATAAAATTTCAGTTTATGTTACATGTTTTTCTATTGTGAGAGTATGAATAATAATTCATAACCTAAAATAATGTATTCTGTTATTTTTAAATAGGAAAATGGAATAGATAGAATTTAAATGTTCATTTATTAGAGAAATACATTCCTCATTAACAAGAATCTAATATGGAATTGTAGTTTTTGAGTTTGATTGAAAAATGTGATAAGAATGTTGAAATGTACGAATAAAACTTCACAAGGTTAGAAATGCATGGTGAATAATACCTATGTAACCAATAGAGTAATATTGGACAATTATTTGATGGTTTAAAACCATCCCTCTGATGGATATTGGTCTTAAAAACATTCTCATCATCTGAAGATATTTTCTCATGTGTTATCATGACAGAAAAGGGATTCATATGCCTTATGTCTATAAATGAATTCAGGAGTAGAAGAGGTCTGTTAAACACTCTGGAAAAGGAAATAAGGAAACATGGAAGAAATTGAAACTGGTCACCAGGTACAATGTTCCTTTGGAAATATTGAATAAAATAATAGTTCTAGCTTATCATTTGTCTATGCCACCTAGCATTTCGAAATTACACAATTTATTTCACATATCTTTGTCAAGGAAGTACATTTCATACCCAAAACATGTACTCACTTCTAATGGAACAGAATTGGAAGAAGATTTATCTTATTTTGAAGTGTCTATCAAGATTCAAGACACTAAATAACTTGTGTTGAGGGATTGGATGATTCGACTAATAATGGTACCTTGAAAAATGATAAAATTGAATAAGCAATGTTGGAGCATGAGGAACTTATCAAAATGAACTACCCAAATCTTTTTATGTGGTGACATTGGAGAAATTTGATGGATGTATTTTTTATTAGAGGGGAGGATATGATGACCCAAAAAACTATAAATGAGATTCCCCTTCCTATGATTATTTCATATATTATATATCACATAAAATCACTTATATAACATAATACAATCATAATAAATAACAAATGAATGAAATATGTGATATTTCTAGAAGTTAAGAAACTTATACTTATGAAACAGTATCTTCAAATTTTGAAAGGTAATATGACACTAATGAACAGTAAATTGGCTTAAAGAACAGTGACATCACCCATGAATTTATAAATATAATTCATATTCTCTATAGATAAAAGTATAATATAATTATATCGTGTATAAGTAAAGGACTTTTTCAAAAATTATTAATTATGTGTTGGTATTTTTTTAAGTAGTAAATATTTAATTAAAACATTATTATACAAAAATAATAAAAATAGAAATTAATTTTCCTAAAATTTATTCATAACTCAATGTTTCTTATCTATTTATTTTAGGAAAATTTAATAAGACATTAATTTTTTTCAGAGTGTTATTAAATCGGTTATAATTTTAAAATATATATTTTGTGAGTAAATAATGATTTTAATTAAAAATTGAATTTATCATATTTAGAAAACTATTTTCATAAAATGGAGTCCATTTTTTGTATTATACAAATTGATAAATAGTTAGTTATAATTTTTGGGATTATTCTAAAAAACATGATTTTTGGTTAATAGTAAAATACAGTACTTTACGATATAAATACATTGAAAGATAAATACAAAATTCTCTAAGTCGTTGTTGATGTAAGAACCATAACATAGAATATAAAATAATTATTTTAATATATTTGATTGTAATTTTCAAACTATTCATAGTCGTGTGCCAATATAATTAACATATGATTAAAATACTCAAAAACCACACCTCTCCACCACTATACACACCACCCCTGACTACCCCTTCTCCAGAAGCCGTCCAATCATTTACCCTCAAAATATTTCTAACCATTAGTCTTTTCAGTCCCCTTCTCCACATCTAGGAAGTATTTTTCCCATAAAAAGTCCAAAATCATTTCCCTATGGAGGTTCTTAAGGAGGATATTTGAGGAGGTAAAATCCTCTTTTGTTTCCTTTTAATTTATTTTTATTTTATTTATTTTATTATTTTCTCTGAACATCCCCTCATAGAAAATGAATAAAAAAACTTGTACCATAAATATACTATAATTTTATTATTTCTATTGAATAATCCATCATTATCCATCTTTTCCTCTCTCTTTTATTTTATAAATGGAAATGTTGCCTACGTGGTGTTGTTTCCTTACCTTCAAGGATGACATGTTTTCTTTTTTTCCATCACAATAATAAATTCTATTCATGAAACCATTTTAATGGTTGAAATGTATTCAATATTTTACATTATAATCCTATTTTATGTAACATGTATACATAATACAAAATGATAAAACAAAATGAGTTCGTTATGATTAATAATAGTCATAATAATCTAAATGATTATCAATAAATGTCTTACTTAATGATTCATCCTCATACCATATTTACAAATGATATGTATGACCATTTACACATATGTAACAACATTAATTAAATGAATTTTCATTTCTGGTAAATAATACCCACTTTACATGTACTCTATTACATATAATCAAGAGAACGTATCATGAAAACCATGTATTTGATTGCAATAAAAAGATGAAATAAAAATATATAAGTCATCAATAAGTCCATAAATTAACATAATAATGCTGATATGAATATAATACATGAATAAAGGATCAAAATTAATTAAATTATGTATTTAATTTGATTATACAAGACATTATGTTCAATCAAAGAATGATATCATACATAAGGTAAGGGTTTCTCCTAAAACCTCATTTTTCATTCGGGGTTACACTTTATTTCCATTTACCCCAATTAAATTCTTAATTTTAATATGTAACTCTCTTAAATTATATTTCAATATTCTATATAATTTTAACAATCATAATTATTTTTTATTTTATGTGGAGATAAATGTTTTATAAGGATCTTTATTAATTCTTCACGATGAGAAAACATTATTAAAGGGAACATCCCAATTTCATATCTACTTTCAAGTGCACTCTATTATATGTTTTAATCTACCATTATTTTTCTTAAATCCCTATTTTATCTCTATTTTTTATGGAAAATATATATTAGTAAATTTTGGGTTTCTGTAAATTTTTTCTAAAAGAACTTTTTTTTCAAAGTATAAAAGATTATTTCACTCCAGAATTTCTTTAATGATTTTATAATAGTATTATCATCTATTTTAACCCGATTATGGGTTCTTATGTTTAATTTGTATTAAACTTTAGTTATATAATCTTATATATTTTATTCAATGTTTTGTGACAACTTTGTTTGTGGATGTTCTATCTTGATACAATTTTCCATATTGCTCTGAATGGTTAGGGATTAAGTTTAATTATTTGTGAAAGTTATTTACAATGCTTATATTAGTTTCACAATGAGTGTTTATATTTATTAATTTCCACACATTTCATATGAATAATGCATTGGACTTAGTAAATATCGGGTGAAGCCCGCTATAGACCCTTGGTGCATCGGTAGGTCTAATGAGAAAACAAGTTTGAGCATGGGCTAACATCTTACCTGATTATATATGGTGTCTTGGATAAATCCTTGATAGTATATTTATAATGGCCTCATATTAGAAATTCCCTCATTATGAGAATAATATTTTTTGTTACATGGGATTATTCAAGAACTATAATATCCATGGTTATGATTTGTTATTGAATTATTTATTTATCTTTTATTCCTTCCATATTATGATCAAGATTATATATAGTTGTCTTGTGTGCTTTAGTTATTCACCATTATGTTTTTATTATGATTTCACTATATTACTTACACTTACTGAGCATCTAATCTCACCCCTTTCATATGATTATTTTCCCCATGTAATGAAGAAGAAAACATTAATTGAGCTTTAAATATGAAGTTTATATCATTTTTTATTATCATTTTTTATTTTATATTCCCAATATATTATGGGTATCATGAATGTAAGTTGGTCTTTGAAGATTGCTTAACCGATCAATCCTTCAGGATTTGATTCGTTGTAATCATACCAACATAATAAAGTAATCTATAATCTTCAGGCAATTGTGTATATGGTTTTTAAAACTTATGTGATTTGATGTTTGGAAAATGTATTACATATTTTGAATTATAATAATTTATAATTGCTAATTAGTTCAACATAGTTTTTGAAAAAATATATTATTAAATGTAAATAAAATTAATTTTAGGGAATAAGTTAAATTAATCTTAACAATAGAATAACCTAAGACTATGTATCCAAATTTACCTAGAAACATGTCTAAAAGATATTGGATGGGCATATTACGACCTAATAATCCATTTTCTTCAATTGGGTCTATTATTTAACCCATATAACATGGTCAATACATGGGTTGAATTCTATATTACAAATTTACAAGAATTGCACTCCTCCTCCACTATAAAATTTGAACCCACCCATCCCACTTATTCACACCTCTCAATATATTTGGATCTCCAAAAAACTAAAAAAACTACCAATATCCTTAACATAATCATATGATCCTCACTATTGGCATAAATACCTCAAAGTAATCACCTTGGTTCAAACCAAAAGAATTATCCCAAAGAAGAGGTAATATCCTTCCTCAAACTCTTTTGATTTATTTTCATTCTCCAACAACTATACTATTCTTAATCCATTATTATATAATAAAACCAGAATAAAAAATAATATTATAATTTTTAATTACATGGATTCAACCTAAACTTACACAAACATCCATTTAATGGGTAATGAACATACTATTTTTGTTTTTGATGACTACCACCTCACAAAATGATATCAATTATTTTTACATTAACACCTCTCATGGTTGGTAATTATGATTGAAAGCCTATATTTATTTTATATCTTAGATATTTATGATGTCTTTATGATTCATTAATTATTATATAACACATAACTTTTTGCGTTCTATTTTGTGTAAATGCATTAACATAGTTTGTGGAAGTATTGACTACTGCCTCCCCAATGTGATTTCATTTATTCATGCTTTACATTGAATGTATTAATGAATGGTTTTAGTAAATAAAAAATATATATGTGAAATAATAATGATAATGGAGTGATATTATACATATATATACCCATATATTCTATTTACCTTATTTCATTCACTATGAGAGTAAAATTGAAACTACATTCATGCATATGTATGCCCTACCGACTCTACGAATGGTTTGTTTCGTTTAATTTTTTCATATTATATATATCAATAAAAATAAATATATAGTAAATATATATGACATTTATATCATTTTTTTAATTATTTATATCATGAAATAATAATGAGAAAAAATATAACAAATCAAAACATAAGAAAAAACAAAGTGATTATTACCTGAAATGTAACATTAACAATGAGTTTTTAATAAAAATGTAATATAATGGCATAATTAAATAATATTTTGAATTATATAAATAAATATGTTTCTTTTTTATAGAAATAATACCATATATTAATTATATATGATTTTTAAATGGGTATAAAGAGATCTAAGACTTAAAATAATGGTTTTATCAACTCACATTAATATTTCTTGAGACACAAGACATGTTCAACACCAATATCTTATATGTGTATTTTTTTACTACCCATGGATTTATTATATGATTATAATACATAAATTTATGGGTTTATTCATATCATTTTAATGATATTTATTGATTAGTGTATATTTTAAAAAATTATCCAAATCGGTAAATAAGTTTGGTCTCAATTTTCATTCATTGAGAAACATTCCATGTTATGGACATATATTCTATTAAAAGATTTATATACTACCATTTTACTTGTTATATCATGAAACTAAAATTTTATATTATTTTATTCTTTATTTAATCTCAATTTCTCACATGGGGAGTTTTATTCGTTGTTACCATGTGGTAAGAATTTATTGAAGCAATCATATTGATTATTGATATTGATTATGATTATACTTCCCTTGATGAAATATTGTTATCCATATCCCAAAATTACCCACAGAAATTATTCTCTAATGTGTATTCCTAATTTACTCATTTATTATTACCATTCTCCTACTATTCGGTAATTACGATTATTAATAAAATGTTTTTATGAAAATCTGACAATATTTTTCTATCCAGCAGGAAATCTGTGCTCTTTTAAATCTTTGTATTCTAAAAAAATAACAAAAACTATTCACTATTATCCTATAATTTTTAATGGAAAATTTTAACCATGTTTTAACTTTTTACTAAATGGTTTTAAATGTAATATTCTTTATATTTTCTGATTAATGTAAATTTCTAAACATTTATGTTTCAAAAAGAACGTTTAGCAAGTATGGACATACACCCCATTATGTCTATCATTTTCCAGAAGCATCATTTGTATGTTTATTGGGTAATTACATTAAAAAAATATTTGCATAATATTATGGAATATTTTTTCATTTTAATTTGTTTTTCAATGAAAACAAATTTGAACAAAATTTTTTGTTTCCAAATTTTTTTAAATATTTTTTCAAGAATCCTTTATACTCTTTCAAAAGTGTATTTTCTATGAAAAAGATTTAAATAATTTCAGGATTTCATTATCAATTTCCAAATCATTTTTCTAGAAAAGGGTTATCGTATGATTTTAAGACTTCATCTGTGGTTTTCAATGTCTTTTCAAAGAAAAAGGTTTTCAAAATTATTTCATGATTTTCTTAATGATTTTAAATTATTTTTAAGGAAAAGGGTTTTCAAAATATTTTCAATATTTTTTTATATGATTAAAAATTTATTTTTAAAGAAAAAGTTTCAAAATTTTCTCTTTCCTTCAAATCTATTTTCAATGAGAAAAGGTTTTTAAAAAAAATTCATAAAAATATTATATGTTTTCATGGAAAATGGATTTCATAATATTTTCTGGAATTCTTTATATTTTTTAATGATTATTTTAACAGAATATGGGTTTAAAAAGGATTTATTTATTAAACATATTTTTTAAAAAAAAGAAATCTTATTTTCTTCGTGAAATGTTTGTTAGTAAAATGTCATGATTATTTTCCATCTAATATAACATCCATTGGTTTTACTAATTAATTTATGGGGAAATGATACAAGGGTCATATACATATTTTTTTTCTAAATTTTTTATTTTTTTATTGAATGAATTTTATAAAACCCAGTTCCCTTTACTAGTTTATATATTAGATAAATTGGTATTTATTTCACAAGTCATATGTTTTTTATAGTCGTTATTTTTTCACAAGTTATATGATTATGAATCAAAATAAAAATTCAGGGAATATATGATTATAAACCCCAAATCTTTTCATTAGTTATTATTTTATGAAAAGATTATTAAACTTATCTCTTTTCTAAAGTTTATGATATAATTACATGTTTATGTTACCCATTTCATTTCATGGGTTATGATATGATTATTTATGATATTGTTGAACTATTATCTTTGATTTCATTATGAGATGCGTAGGGGATATATCACCCTATAACAGATCTGATAATGATTTATATATCATGACATAATAATGGGAATCGTGATGACATGATTGATCCAATGTATTTGATGGGAAAACCCAATCCACTATTGGAACATGGGGAAAATCAATCCATTAAGGGGTGATGGAGAAACTTAATCCCTTACAAATAATATAAAAAGACATGGGATGGAGGAGTGTCCTACCGTATAGGCATAGTACCCATGAAGTACCATGATAAGTTTTAGAAATGTGTGTTGACTTATACGGATTTATTTTATAAGTTTATGTTTATTCCATAATTCATTATCATATTCATATATTATGATGTCATTGATTATGCTCTTGGTTTCCTTATGATTTATACCATATGAACTATTAACCATTATTCGATGATTCAAGTTTAGGATCTTTGATATGAATTGTATTATATAATAATTATATGATCTTATTCTCATTCCCTTATTCTCATGTTTATGCTTACATATCTCCTTTGTTTACCCTTAATGATCATCTGATATCACCCCTATTATGATTCATTCCCCACGTTATGAAGATATAATTGTTTTTTATATATTTAAAAGGAGTGCATGGTGGAATAAGTAATGGTTTTATACAGATGGTTATGAGACAACCAAAGACATGTGAAAGCTATGTGTTGTTTTAATAGTATTATTTATAAGTATGATTTAATTGATTTTGATAAATGTTAATACGTGATTAATTTTTTATATTTTATGAAAGGGGTATTATGTAATAACATGAAATATATTATTAAATTTCATTATAAGAAATTTAAATTAATTATATATTTATATTTTGGAACTAAAAAATTATATTATACAAATCATGAAATACATAATTATTTTCTGTATAAGTTTTCATTTAGGATTCAAAAGGATATGTTGAATGGTTTTAGTGTGGTAGAAATGTGATTTTAAGGAAAGGTGAGATTTCTGTTTAGGGAATGTAGACATTATCTTATTCCAGATGTTGAGATAATGATGTTTGGAAAAATAAATTTTGGATATGAATAAGTAAATTGGATGGTACAGATTACCTAATAACTAATAAATAAATTGTTGAAAATGTTGTCTATGTTATCATTTATGAAGCTCAAAACTTCTTGGATTGATGTAATATTTATATTAATAATTAGAATAAGGATTAATGAAAGTTTTTTTAGTGTATTTATGGTAATTCAGGTTATTACCATGTTTCAATAAAATATTAGAAGAAATTATTCACATTTATGGAATGTGACAAGAAAGAGCTAATTCATGCTATTTTGAGGATATATTTATGATGATTTAGTGAACAAAATTTACGTGTTTCATATTTTCATATTATAGAATGGTTATATGGAAATATATTTATGGAATGTTCTATGTTAAACATTGGAATTTTATTTAGAGATTTGTGTCCCTCTATATTCGAATTTATGTATATTGGATAACATGTAATAATCTTTTTGATGGGATAGATGGAATGAAATTTTATTCTATTTATGGAAACCAGGATCTGATAATGCTTTAAGAATTAATAAATAGACAACATTTCTTAAAATAATAGATGAAGTTAAAATTGTTCAAGGAACAAAAAATGTAGGGGTTGTGATGAAATCATGAAAGTATATCTTTTAATGAAAATTATTCTATATAAGTAAAATGATATACTAATAGATTTTGTCTTAACAAATTAGTTTATATTGAACTAGGGTCCTTATAAATAATCACATTTTTATGAATTTTGGGGACTCAACTTTGAATAGATTAATCACTTGTTTGTTATTAATGAAATCCATCAACCCTATAAAATATTATCCCTTTTCTCCAATTCCATTTATTCACATGCCCCTAATTTTCTTATATGTGGAAAACTACATAGGTTTTTCTTTGGGTAACCATTATGTACCTAGATTATATTTTTAAAGGGATATTTTAGTATTCATATTTATGACGTCGGATTATATTAAAGAAAATTTCATGTATTACAAATTCAACAACCCTAACGATGTTCAAGGGAAGAATTTATTTTTGAGGGGGTAGAATATTAAATGATGAGATTTTTTGAAATATATTTTTTGAATTAATATAAGCTTTTGATATTTTTCATTTCTTGCATCTATATGTAGAGATGTTTTATAAGAAATAACAATGTAAGTCTTGTGTATCGTGTAACACTAAGGTAATATTCCACTACCAGAAACACTTGGATTACCTTCGGGATACAAAAACACAATAATTGTCTTGAGGTACATGCAGTGCATATTTCCATTAATATATTTTCAATGTTACACAAAACACCATGTTATAACAAATAATAGCATAATATTAATATTATTTTCAAAATATTATTATGTTTTTAAACTAACCATTATTATGGAATTTATTATTGAAATATGATTTAAATAAGTGAATAAAATGAACCCTTTTAGCTTTAAATGAATGTAATAACAATTTGAAAATTAAAAATCATTTTCTAAGAAAACCAATTTTCATTGTAAAAACTCTATTTTATATTAATAAATTAAACAAAACCCTATTTATGAAAATTTTAAATACAATATATATTCAATAAATTTTTATACACTCATTTAATAGACTTTATAGGTTTAGGAAATAAAATAAAAACAATTCTATGAATAAAAAGATGTATTTTTCAAAAAGGTATTTTTAACACCTATTAATGATGATAAATTTTAAATATTATTATTTTTTAAATATTTTAATTTTTTTTGATACATAACTTCATTATTTAATATGTAACATAAAAATTTGATTATGGATAAATGTTTTTATTTTTATGTGATGTTAGATTTTTTAGGAATAGCAAATGATACCAAATTTTCATTCAAAACTACCTTTTTGTCTAATTGTTTTAAAATGTTAAATTAAATTTTTGGTTTGAATAAAAGTTAATCAAGATCAAAAATACATCCATTAATCCAATTTGGGTTATTTAAAGAAATTTCACTTTTAAATTGGATATAAAACATAACAACCTTTTGAACATTTTTAATTTAAAAACTCGGTGTGTCATTCCTTCCCTAGGATTTAATATATATTAATATCATCCCCTAACTTGACTCAAATATGGGAAAATGGGGTCATAATTTGGAATAATAAAAATACATAACTTATATTGTTGTATTATTTATTTTCCAAAAATATTAGTGAACTCAATTAAAATTTATTACTACGATTAAGGTAAAAGTAATCATAACAATGTACTAAACCATAATCTTAAGAGCCAAGATTATATATTAACTTGTAAAAAATCTATTGGGTTGAAATATTGAGACACTAAACTCCCTTGTATATAATTGGTTCCATTATTTTGATCACATTATATTTAAAAATCATTGGTGGTATTCCCTTTTTACAAATATACAATAATGTTACTCTTCCTCCACTATAAAAATGCACTCACCCATAAAGACTATTCACAACTCTCAAAAATTTGTCTCAAAAAAATATTCTTAAATAATTTCTAGAAAACCTTCAATTAATTATATAATCAACACTTTTGATATAAATCCATACAATGACTCCTTTGTAGAAATCCAAAAGGAGTTACCCATAGAAGAGGTAATATCCATCCTCAAGCTCCTTGGTTTTATTTTCATTCCCCACCTAGAAAAATATTCTTATTACATGATAATATAATATTATAGGAATCATAAATATTTATATATTATATTATTATTTGGGTTCTTCCTTAACTTAAACATATATCCATCTAATGTCTAACAAACATATCGTGGTTGTCTATAAAGAACTGTTGCATCCCAAAACAATGTTGCTCATTTTTACTTTACCACCTCTCATGGATAGACAGTATGATTTACAATGTGTTTTTGTATGATATTTTTAATATTTATGATGTCTTTATTCTTATGAAATTATTTTATAAAATATTCCTTCTTGATTTCCATTTTTTAAATATGATAACATTTTTTGTTGAAGTGTGGACTACTGCCTCCTCAAATCGATGTGAGTTTTTTACACTTTAAATGGGATATATTAAATATATGTTTGGTAAAATTATATAATATATATGAAATAATAATTTTACTATAATTATATTATATATAAATTCATATATTTCATTTACTTCCATTCTTTCACTATAATAATAAAACATAGACAATGTCCATGCATTGGTACGACCTATAATCTCTATTAATGGTGTATAATAATTGTATATTTGATATACATAAATTAATACTTATATAAAAAATATATATAATATTTATATCATGGTTTAAATTATTGATATCATGAAATAACTATTTTTAAAATAAATACAACATATGAAAACATAAGAGAAAAACTAATATATTACTACATGAAACGTATCATTATTATTAATTTGTCATTAAAATGTTAATATAAATTCATAATAAAACCATAAATAAATTATATATAATAAAAAAGTTATTTTTAATGACTATAATAAGATTATATTTAATATATGTGTGTTTTTAATTAGTACAAAGAGTCTCAAAACTTAAGGTTTTTGGTTTTCTCTTATCACTTTTAATTTCCATGAGAAAAAATCCATATTCACCACATATTTTTTTATATATGATATGAATACTACAAAAAGATTTAAAATATGAGTATTATAATTAAATTTATGGGTATTTAAATTATCATTTTATTATCATTAGTTCTTTGGGTAGATGTTTCAAATGTCATCAAATTTGAAAGTAAGTTTATCTCAAGTTGCCTTCTTTCACACATATGCCATGTTATAAGAATATATTATTCTTGAGGGGTATAAACTACAGTTTTATATGTTATATCATGAAACTAATTATTTTAATGATATTTTAATCATAATTGAAGTTCAATTTGGTACATGGGGAGTGTAATTCAATGTTACCAAGTGGTAAGAGTTTACTGAAATAGACTCATCATTTATTGAGATTGTTTATTATTATGATTCCTTTAATTGAATATTTATATCTGTATCCCATGATCACTCATGAAATTCATTAACCTTTGTATATTAATGTTGGATTAATGTATTAGTACAATTTTCCCACTCCTTGGATAATTAATACAATGTAATTATAAAAATACGAATTTATTTATCCTTTTGGTCACAAACCTATGTCCATTCAAAATGGTGTTTTCTAAAAATGTTTTCAAGAATGATTTACTATTATCCTAGTATGTTTAAAGGATATTTTACCCATTTTACAACTTGTTACTATGTTTTTTTAAAATTATTATTCTTGTTTTCTTCAATTTTGTAACCTTTCTAAACTTTTATGTTGAAAAAGGAAATTTTCATTACTTATGGTCTTACCCAGTGTTATGACTATAGTATCCATGAAGCATCCATTTTATGGTTAAAGTATTTTATTAAAAATTCTTAATATTATTGAATTTTTTTATAATTTAAATGGGTTCTAAATGAAAATCTATTTCAAAAAATTTTTATGGTTCAATATTTTTTAAATTATTTTCAAAGATTCATATATATGTTTAGAAAAGGTTATTTTGCAAGAAAATTATTTCAACCTTTTTTATAATTTTTCAAATCATTTTTCTAGAAATGGGTTTTGAAATTATTTGAAGAATATTTTTTTCTTTCAATTTATTTTCAAGTAAAAATAATTTAAAAATACTTGTATTCATTATTTATGAGTTATAATGGTGTTTTCAAAGAACAATGTTTTCAAATTATTTTCAAGATTTCATTATAAGTAATCAATGATAATTTAAAATAAAACATCTTCAATGTTTTTTCAAGAATTTAAATATATTTTAAATGAAAAATATTTTCATAATTTTTTCAAATTTCATTTATAATTTTTAAAGGAATATGTTTTCCAAAAAAAATAGGTTTTATTTATAATTTTTCAATGAAAACTATTTTCAAAATTTATTCTCGACTTTTTTTAGGCTTCCATGTTTATTTAAAAAAAGATAGTTTTAAAAAAGAAATATGTTTTAAAAATCATTATTTAAAATAAAAAATTATATTTTCCTAAAAAAATTAAAGGATATTTCAAAATTATTTTCCATATATAATGACATCCATTGTTGTTACTCTTTCTTTTCTGAAAATATGATCCAAGTATTCCCTTCATATATATTCTATGAATGGTTTCTGATTTTATATAATAATTTTTATAAAATAAATTTCACTTTTAGGGGATTTATATTTATAAAATTTATTTCACATTGATTGGATATGTTATTTTGAAACTTATTTCACATTAAGGGGTTATATGTTTATGAAACTCATTTCACTTTCACCAGTTATATTTTTTCTAAACCTGAATCCTTTCACATGTTATGAATTAATGAAATGATTATGAAACCTATCTATTTTTTACTAGTTGTGATATGACTGCAGGATTACTATACAAATTTCATTTCATGTGTTTTGATATAATTATTTATGATCTTCTATCAAATGTATGCATCAATAATTTATGACATGGGTGGGGCCTATATCTCCCTCTAATTTATTGGGTAATGATTATTACCTCATTGAAAATGATGTTAATCATGTTTATAGGCTTGATCCCTTGTGTTGTATGGGGAAACCCAGTACACTATGGTAATATGGTGAAATCGTATAAATTATAGGAAGGTTAGGAAACATGGTCCACTATGGGATGATAGGAATCCAAATCCACTATGGGAAGATGGGGAAACTCAACCTGATATGGGAAGATAGGAAAACCTGACCCCTTACATGGAATGGACTATGACCGGGGATGGTATTTTGTCTATCCCGGTATGTGTCATCTCCATAAAGGGCCCTGATAAGGTCTAGAAATAATTCATGATTTGTATGAAATTATGTCACATGTTTTTGTGTATTCCACAATTTCTCTTCTTACTCATATGTAATTCATTAATGGATTCTGATCTGGATATCCTTAAAAATAATGCCTTAAAAATGATAACTTTTATGCCATTATTCATGTTTATAATCATTATTATGCAGGGTAGGATTTTAATGTTTTAATCTCAATCTCATACAGTTATGATCATGTTTATAATTTAATACCTCCCTTGTTTACTCATATTGAGATTCATTAATCACCACTTTTTAGTTTTCCTTCCTCTGGTTGTTAGGATATATTTTATGGATGATATTTCTAAGAGGGTTGATCGTCTTAGACAACATTGTGTGAGAAAATATAGCTCACTCATGTACCAGTTTTTAAGTTTCCTTACTTCCAAAGGTATGAAACCGAAGGAGTCGGTGGGTGTATATCTGGTTAATGTTTTATATATTCGGGAAAATTATTTAATTTATATTAATATTAACACTAGGTAATTAAATATATAGGTCCAACTAATCTCATAAAGAATACAATACTTATGTATAATAGATCATTATAAAACATGCATTGAATAATCACATCATAACCCAGGTAATGAAAATGTCTTTCCTAAACATTTCATTAATTCACCATCGTATAACACCAAACAAAAAAATGGGATTCATAATAATTTCATCCACATGATAATTAACCATCTAGAGAAATAATAAGGTTGGTATCATTCAATCATATACTCATTAAAACATAAGTACCAACAAATAATGTCATCGTAGATGGAAAATGATTTAGAAAGATCACTTGTAACATTTCTGGTGTAATATAGTGTTTCCACATTGAAAAAATATATCTTAATACATAAATCATTTTCAAATAATTTTCTTATAAAATTAACATTGAAAAAAATAAAATAATCTTTAAAAATATTTTAAAATTTTTATTATGGAAAATATTTTATTGACTTTTTAAAAAAATTGCAAAAAATATAATTTCATAAAAAAATTATATATGAAAATAATCATGAATACATATATAGGAAAAATCCATGAAAAAATAATCTTTATTGTGGTAAATTATATTCATGTCATCCATGTAATGAAATTATTCCATTCATAATTTTGGTTAAATTTAAATGTGAGTTGATTAGAAAATGTTAGGATGTTTCCTTTCAAATTTCATTGATAAAATGGATAAAATTGAATCTTATACATCACATTAGTGATGTTAAAAACATTTTTGAAAACATATTTTAGAATAAAGTGTTTTTTAAAGAAAATGTTTTTCAAACAAAGAGAAAAAAAGATAATTTTTCTTAAAGGCATCACTTTGAACTCTTGAGTACATGCAGAGGAGAAAATGAAGGGAACCCATGTATTATAATTAAATAACTAGAGGATAATAAACTTCATGATTTCTATGGGAGATAGATTTGAAGACATCATATTTGGATGCCTAATTGTAATATCATGACACCTATTCATCATTAATTTACCCTTTCTCAATTTTGGTTCTCTTGGTTGGTTTTAGTTTGATTACCTAGTGAAAATTATTTAGTTTTAGATCTTTCAGGTGGTTTTTTGCCATGTCCATGGATTGAGCATGTTTTGATCCAAACTATGCAAGGCCCATCACAAACCATTTGACTCTCACTTTTTTAGGGAAAAAGAGCATGGATTGCATATAGTTATGAGATGTCATTCATCTAGAATTCCAAGAGGCCCAAGAATTTAACATATCTATTTTTCATTTTTTGGAACAAGGTATCTGAAACTATATAGCTAGTCTATGTTGGTTTACTCCTTCCTAATAAGGGTGAAAACAATTAGTGAACAGTTTTGTAATCCATGCAGCCAAACTATATGACTTTTCCAAATTTCAAAAAACCTAAAATTCCAGTTTTAACCTCTTCTATTCTTAACCCCATTTAATCCTTTATCCTAATTATTTTAATTTGGATCATGGGAGGGCTAATAAACCTCATTCTAGTTGTCTTTCCACACCCATGTTTTCCTTTTAAATCTTGTAAGGTGGCTTCTCTTGGTTCTTAGTTTGTTATCCTCTAATCCTCCTCTTCTCATCTTGGTTTCTTGGTATTCCTTGGATGGGTTCTATCATAAGAAAAAACCTATAGGCTAGTATTAATGTATTTCTAGTGTTTCTTTGATATTATGGTGTCCAAATTGTTCATCAGGCCATGTTGTTCACTTTTCTGGAGATTCTTTGTGTTGACACACAATTGTGGTATGTGTATCCATCCATTTCATTTTCTCACTTGACTTGGATTCTTGATCTTTCCAAGATTATTTTAAAATGTTATATTATTTCTTATATTGTGGATGTGTACATTTTTTAGTATTGTTTTTTTTATTTTTTGGCCTAGATTGGTGTTGGTGATCTAGTAGTCATTTGAATTGAATTTTATTTTTGGTTGTCATTACTTCTGATGATATTTCTGTATGTGTATTTGTTTTGATTATGGCGGTGTTGTCAGTGGTTATAAAATTTATTTATTGGGTATTTTTAGATTTTAAAATTAATATTTTGTTGTACATATTCATATCCATATATATAATGATTGAACATTTTTATATGAAACAAATATGACAATGTCTCCTGATATTAAATCTCTATCTTGAACTTGATACCCAAAAAGGCGCATCCACTATTACTTCTCTTCCCTATCCATCATTATCTTAAATGGACTATTGGTTTCAAAATGACATGGATAATTGATGTCTAAGGGTGATTTATAAATCATGTGCCCTTGGGAACCATTTAAACATAAAGAGTATTTCTATCGTCTATTTGATTATGGTTTTGGAATAGTGGGATTTGTTTTGATATGTAAATGGTAGATTGGTACTTTGAGATGTTTTAGAAAAAAAATTCAAACTTCTGTAAAATTTCGGACCCATTGGATCTTTTTTATGGTATTATGTGTTATGGGAACCTCTATGAAGGTCCTCACTAGGGGATTTCTATGACATAGTAGGATTTAGAGTTTGGACTAGGAAATTATGGTGGCATCTATTTGTTATTGGTTTATAAAACATGTGTAAGGAACATCACATTCTCTATATACTACCATAATGGGGTACCTAGAAATATATAGAATGTTGATTAATTATTTATTACTGATAAAAATTAGATGGACTAGTACCCCCAAGATTTTTAGAGAGTCCAGTTGAAATATTATATAAATGAGTATAGTATATAAGTGAAAAATTAGTTATTGACTATTGAAAAGATCAATATGTTGGATGTTGAGTCTAACTCGAGTATGTCTAGGGATTTCCCTAGTGATTCTTAGGAAATGGCCATAAATATTATCTATGTGTTCCAATGTTATTTTCTACATCATTTTGGATACTGGACCTACTATATTTTTTCTACTTTTACATTTTTCTTTATTTCTAGAATTTCCCAACTAACCTCTTGTGTGGTTTCTTATTTGGGACTCTCATTATTAGTTGGGCGTTTGAGTGAAATCATATTTCGAATATAAAAAAATTTTATTGCTTATATTAAATGATAAAACCCTATTTTTTGTTATTTTGTCTCAAACTTGTGTTTATGGACTATTTCAATAATAGAAATATATGGATTGTATAGTTCATACCTACTATGTTGTTATATTCTCACACCATAAATGTGTCTCACTATGTTGGTAGAACCATGCTATTTTTTGGGTTAATGTTTATGGATTATTTTTTACAATGGAGTGGGATGATTTTTTGGTTGGCGGTGACCTTGAGTTTACACGGAGATCTGGTCAAGATCCTATATTGTTCAGTTTTGGTTTTTTTTCAGATTCTAATTTCATTACATATGAGATTAATTTGGATGTACTACTATTTATTAATGATAACTTATTGAACTTTTTTTCTGCATTCTATGATTGGTTCATTTCTTTCTGTTTTTTCAATTCAAAAAAAATCATTACCATCTAGATTATCTTTGATTCTTGGAACTAGTACCTAGATTGGATAGATCAAGAAGACCTTTTTGTAATTTTCAAGGGCTGGGATTGGTGTCAGTATGGATAGAAACCCGAGATAGATCGTGAAAAATGATATCAGAGAAACCCTCTTTATTTGTTGTGTTAGGATGTTTAAAGATTGGATTGTCTACGCTCAAGAGGTTGGTGTGAGAGGAGCATCATGAACACTTTCTCATCTTGAACCTTGAGTTACCAGGGGTAGTTGGGTATTTGAGCCATTTATTTGAATTTTTTAGATTATGTTGTTTGTAATTGTTGGGTATTTATGGATTGGGCAAAACCAAGGAATTTTACTAGTGTGACATGCAAAGCTTACAGTGAGTAAAAACCCATGTGAAGCCCGAGTAAATAGTTCAAGATAATTCTAGTGGTTGATAATTTCTTGAGGTCCTGTAACACCCCAAGATTTCATAGTGTGTTATTTCTTCAAAATAATTCAATAACTTGCACTAAACACAAACACCGAGTTCAAACGCACCATGACTTACCAAAAAAGTCGTTCAAAAGAGGTTATGAATAGTATTAACCAAATTTAAAGCATTATATAATACTTATTATTTTAGAATCCATATTATGAGTTTCTTAGACATAATGTAAGAACAAATACATTTTTTTCAGATAAAAGAAGTATTTTTTTAAAAATGCAATTTTACCGACTTTTAATAGTGAAACCCTTTTTTTAAATCTATTATTTTAAACTTTTAAATATTCAATTTGACTAAATAAATTTATTCTTTAGAATGGGGATATCAAAAAAAATTACAATGAAATGCCCCAAGCTTCCACGATATGTTTCCCTTTGAATAATGCAATGGCGTGCATTGTACGCAACTTCGAGATTCTAACACACAACAACCAATCAAACTTGCTGTTATGAATAGTAATACCTAATTTTTGAAATTTTATAAATTCTAACTTTCGAAATGGACTTCATTTTTGGATTCGTAATATCGAAATTATCTTAGGGTGAAATTTTGGTACTTTTCAGATAACTTTCATATTTTGATGAATAGTGAAAATTACTAAATTTTAATTAAAAAAAACTTTTTTAATCAAAATAATTAATATTGATAAATTATGAATTTTAGTGGTTTTAAAGTATATTTAGAATATATTTTTACCATTTAATTCAATTTTTGTCATTGGACATAATTTCACAATTAAACCAGACATAAACAAGTGTCAATCTTTTGATAGTTATTATCTCTTAAAAACACGCTCTTTGTTTTAACAACGGGAATTAATTTTAAATTAATTTCTGCCACTTCTGGGATTTGAATTTGGAAAAATGGATTCCATATTTTGAATCAGGATTTTCAAATTGTGTAAATAGGTAACTTTTATTTTTAGACATTTTGAATAATTATTGCGGTAAAAAATTTATTTGCCATGGTTAAAGGGTAAATCCGGTAAATAAGGGTTAAAAAATAATATTATACTAATACAAAATTACCCTAAAATGTGTCCTAACCATATTGGTTGATACATTTCCGACCATGGGCATCTTTGGGTCGATTTTTGGGACCCCATGGAGGCACTTGTAAGTGATAGGGACACTTTATTTTAATTAAGTTAAAATGAATACAAAAATGACACAAGCATATATCTTTTAGCCAAACAATTTTTACATAGGGTTATATATGTTGGCGTTTAGACTATAAATATTCATTAGAAATATAAACAGATTTCCTACATAATGTTATTTTATTTATAATTTTTAGATATTAAATAATATAATTTATTTATGACACAATGATGATGCAGTAATTACCATAATAGTGAAAAATTAAAATAATTGATATTATAAATACCCAAATAAATATAATATGAAAATTTTAATGAATTAAACTAATTTTTTAGGATAATATGAAATATTAGTATTGATTTAATTTACTTTTTTCGAAGTAATCATTCTGTTATGATTTTTACAAAAATCAACTATTGAATAGTGTCAAAATTGACAAAAAATAGGTTTTAAAACAAATATTATATTATTAATTGATATTAAATTCCTAAAAATCTATGGTTCGGCCAAGAGACTTATATAATGATAGTTTTATCATTAATGGACCACTTGGGGGTCTCTTGGATGTATATAGTAAGTTTATTAACCATATAATATAAAAATACAAAGAGACATTGTAAAAGTGAAACTAATTAACTTAGAGTTAATACTTAATGATAAGGTTAATATAGTAACCCAAACCTGTCTAAATTCTATTTGTTGAGTGGTTTTAGACCTATACCCACATTAACCTTTAAATAATACACTTTGGAGCCATTATAAACCGAATATGAATTTATTATAAATTAATATTTCTAGCTTTTCCAAAGGTGCCCCTCACCCCTCTTATAAAAGGGCACTCCTCCTTATCATTTCTTCACACCTTCAAAGCCTTTTGGTTCGGCCAAAACCTGCCCAAATACTCTCTCAAATTCGCTCTCTATAACATATAGGCCTTATTTTGATCAGAAATCCAACCTAAGGATCCCTTTTGATCAAATCAAAAGGAAGAACCTGAAGAAGATGTAACATTTTCACCACCCCTTTTCAAGTTCCTTTCTTCTTCCACTTCTTCATTCTTTGTTATTACCATTATAAAATAATAACTCTAGTATCTTATATATTCTGTGATGTTTTTATAAATATGTTACAACCATACTCAATATTCTATCCACCCTTTGAATAATATGTCACCATACGTGCGTACATACGGCTTACCGTCTCCACGTCGTGGTGTAATTGTTATTCAATATATTATTATTTGGATTGGTATAATAATGATGTGTAATTCATGTAAATAATAAATATAACATGATAATTATTCTGTATATATAATATACCATCCAATTATATATTATTTTTTTTAATATCAAAAGAATGATATTGTCGCTCGTGCGTACGTACGGACTACCGTCTCCACGAACGCGATGAGATTCATTCTCCATCGTATCCATTCAAGTATAATTATCATTTGATGATTTAAAAATAATGTTTAAGGACTTGATATAATTCTGGATATGAATAAGATACAACCTATCCATGACAAACATGGCTTACGTAACAAAACATTTAAAAGAAAATGAGTAAGTTAACACCCGAAACAACGATAATTCTAAGATATTATTAACAAAGCAATGTTAAAAGATCATATATGATATCATATTAATGTATATGATTATTGTATAATTTAATAACAATTATTTCACCATTATTCAGGAGGTTAACCTACCCCCAACCAAGGAAAAGTACAAGTTAAGGGTTTATTTCACAATCTCTTCATTATCTGAGGTTGTTTATACGTAATTATCTACTGGGATCTCTTTATCATCCACAACCATGTTCCTTAAAAATGTATTTAAAAACATTTTTACTATTTACTATACAATGGTTTAAAGTCATTTATACCCTTATGTGTTTTTAAAGGAATCTTTCCGTCATTTTCCAAACAAGGCACTTTTAACTTTTTCAACAAATTTAAGGTAAGAATGTTTTTTTAACTTATACGGTGGGTGCGGCTCTTTACCGCCATTATAAAATCGTCAAACATTACCTTACAAGCTTATAAGAATATTTTCAAAGTAAATGTTTTATTATATAATTATGTGACTTTTAAATGATTTCAAAATGAATATTTTAAGAATTTGTGAAAGGTACTCTTTATCAAGATCATAATTTTAAATGTTTTAAAAAATTATATTTCTAAATATTTTTAGTTAATGTCCATGTTTTCAAAATGATTTTAAGGATTTATTTATATGGACATGAATGTTTTGAAATAATATTTCTTTTCAAAAGTTTCAAAGTGGTATGGGACACTTTGATTCAAAAATCTCTTTTAAATTACTTCCTTTATAAATGTGTAACTTTTCAATGATTTTGAGAAAATAGATATTTCTCTCAAATAGTTTTGATTTCATCTATGTCAATATCCTTTGATGGATTTTAAGCTTATTTTAAGTTGATATTGTATTGAAGGTTTTGTGATATTCTTGACTATATATATGTTATTTTTATACCCTTCATGGTTTATGGTGAAATTATTGACATTTCGTATTCTAGTTTTAATACAAATGTTTATGTTATGTTTAAACCTTTTCATATGGGAATGCATTGGACTTAATATGTGATGGGTGTAGCCCGCTATAGCTCCTCGATGCATCGGAAGGTCTCATGAGACAAATTAGTGTCTTGGCACAAGGCCTTGACAAAATCTTATTTGTAGTCTTGGCATGAGGCCTTGGCTATGTGGTTATGATAGTCTGGCATTATGCATTCCATCATTATAAAAGTGGTTATTGATATTGCTTGTGATTATTAGATTAGTAGAATATCCATGCGAATAAGTAAATGGCATTATTTAATTTTATTTGTTCCATACTATGTTGAAGTTTAAGTTTAAAAGGCTTTTGTTTTAGTTATACATTGCCTTAAATGTTTATGTTTATTTATGAAAGTTTCCGCTATATTGTTATCCTTACTGGGCATTTGAGCTCACCCATTTTATATGTTTTATTTTTCCCAGGATATGAAGAAGTAAATTATGAATGACCTACAGGGATTGTATGAGGGGATAAGAGTGTGGTCTATGGAGACTATGTTGTTGTAGTTTTCATTTTTATGATGTAAAACTTTATGAACGTATCTAGTGTTTCCAAGGATACTAAACCAATCGGTCTTTCAAGATTTGATCTTTCTTGTGATCATGCCAATGTTATGTAATAATGCACCGACTCTAGGTAACTGGGGTCGGGGCATTACAGGTCCGGTATACTAAACTAGTATTTTAGGATATACATGGTTTTTATTTCCCTATACCGGATGTTTTAATTATAGTGATAATTTTGAAGATTCTTTTTGATGTGGGTGATTGTTTTAATCGATTTTGATTTGTGGAGTACTTTTTTTAAATGAAAAATAATTTTTTTTGAAACAATTTTCAAATTGAGATTTATATTAAAATACGGTTTTATTGAAAAGAGGTTTTGGGTGTTCAAAGTGGGTTTGGAGGTAGGTTAGGTATTTGGAAATTGGATTTGGAATGAAGATCCTTCTGAAATTTCAATGGAAATGGTGGTTTTAAAATATTATTTAATTTTTTTTGTTTTCTGCGGTTTTATTACTTGGAATGTTTTTTTTGGGATAAAGTTTTTTAAGGTCGATTCCATATTATAATTTTTGTGTTGTTATATGATGTTCACAAAGGCCTTAATGGTTTCTAGTTGGTTGGATATAGTTGTTTTTCCTACTGAAAATTTATAGAGTGTTACATTCAAACATTTTTTCATGTTTCTATGGTGATAAAGGTTTGTTGGAGGATGATTCATGGATTGAGTAATTCAATGAAATTTTTTGGTCATTTGGAACTCCTTAATTAATGATACTGTGCATTGTTCTGGTATCATTTAAACATCCATATTTGGATCAATTTAATGTGATTTTACCATAATAATTTCATGTTGGGATGTATTTAGACATATTTATGTCAAATATTTTTTATAGATCATACCTGAGGAGGTAATTTTGAGGAATTTTGAAGGGCTATTGGTGGTTTAGAAAGTTAAATAGATGGTTAAAGACTATGCTTATAACTTTAATGATATGGTTTCATATTCTTCAGAGATAGTGTTATAGGACTAGCTGAAATATTCTCTATTTTTGGGGTATTTTTCTATATATCAAGGAGTGATTCCTCCCATATGTAAAACATTAGTTTGAGAAGTCATTTAATGAGGGTTTTCTTATATATTTTGTTTCATAGAGTGTATTCAGTGGAGGTTGAGGAACCAATTTCTAGTGATGTTGATGATTTTTTCCAATTTGGTTAAAAGGGTATACTAGAGAAACCTATTCTTGAAAAGTCACTTATGTTGGAATTTTATTATCATTCATCAGACTGTTAACCGATGTGTTACATGTATTGTTTGTCCTGGAATGTGAATCCCTCTTATAGTAATAATTATATGGATTTCCAATGATGTGGTTGATTGGGTCATTCTGAGATGTTCTCTATGAAGTGTGGTCAGATGAAAAATCCTTAACCAATGGTTTCATCTTCAAAACATGGGGAAGAAAATGCATCAAGAAAATATGGTACCATCCATAGGCCCCCACGTAAATGTCTCCACACGGTCAGGAATCAAATGTTTTATGGGGAAACATAGACCTGATTTTGTCTCTACCATCATAATGAAAATATTTTATGTTCCCCTATTTTAATTTCTTCAATTTTAGAATGTTTCTTATTTTTCTACAAAATTTTGGGGATTCTATCATTAATGTGGCTTGGTTGCCTCCTTTTCCTATAGTTTAGACAATGGTTTCATGTGGTGTTGAATCATCGAATAACTAACCATCTTTTTCATTAGTATTTGTTTTGGGTGATGTTCTCTTTGGATATTCTCTAGTCTTGTAGAAATGATTATTATTTGTCATTTTTTTGTTTGAGTTATTTATGTGGGTTTCCCCTTTTTCCTGGGGTTTTTTGTTTCATTGGGAGTTCCTGGTAGTGGTTTTGGCGGGATTCTTATGGTAATGAAAAACATTTATTTCCATTCATCTCTCTATGTAACTCTTTTATGGGGTTTTACATAAATTCTTTAGGTGTAACTTGTGGATTGAAATGTCACCATGAGGTTTTGGTTCTATTAGGCTTCACTCTAATTCATGTTCACATTTATTTATTTGAGTTTTTCACTTTTTGGGAGAATAATGTTTTGTGGTGGGAAAAATTGTCACACATAGACCCTTATTCTTCTATTTTCATGGATTTGGTTCTCTTTCAGGATGTTTGTTCTCAGTTCCAAATCATATTTTTGGAGTTTGAGAGAATTCGGGGGGCCTTGTCCATATGCATAGTTTAAAAATGGTTTGATCCTGACTGTGGAAGGACAGCGAAAAACTATGGGGCTCTCAGTTGATGTTTGTGGAAACACATACAACATGAGCATGGTTAGGTGAATATATTCAAAAATCCTACAATATGCCCTATAATTTGATAGATCTATATTGTATGTTGGGAACATAGTGTAACGACCTGGACTCGGCCAGCCACCAGAATAGTGCCAAACGGGTCGGGTTTACTACCTTAGGTGCACCTCCCTGAATGCCAAAGGCTGCCGACTAGCAGCAAGGGTCTGTTAGGTATAGTGTGGAGCTTATACCCTCTCAGAGGATCATAATAAGGGCACTGATATGAGTATATAAAAATAAAGATGCAGAGGAATGAAAGACTCAGCAGACTCAAACCAGAATCGCAGAGCGGAAGCCTAACCGATATAGATAAATAACGGAAGTAATAAGTATAAACAACAGCAGTGGAAAGTAAACAGAACAACATGCTGAATATCACAAACAACTACTACTGTAAACAAAAAACAAACATGCAACCATAGCAAGTCATACATATCAATTTATAACGACACCAATGGCTAACCAATAGTTTCTCCATAATAAATTAAGCATGCTGATAAATAAAGGGAAAAAAACCAAATAACCCCAGCTAGGTATGACCTCATGGTTTATACCATCTCCATGCAACAACTAACGCATCCCAGCTCCTGAAGCTGGCCTCTTTCCTGCATGTAAATCCATATAATCTACATGCATTTCGAGAGGCCCGTGTAGGGTGTAAGACAAATCTCAGTAGGATACCACCCAATGGTGCATACCAAAGATATGTGTTTAAGCGTTCATGAATTTATAAGGAAAGAAGTAAAAAATACAATGCACACAAATAAACACAAACTCCACTAGTGCTCAATTTCTACCATGGAGTGTCACCTTCTTCGGCCAATGCTGGAATCTCTATCGTGTAACTCGGCACCATGTGTCACCTGACACCTTGTGTCTCATGTACCGACGTCCCAAAGCCAAGCCCAATAATAGTAACCTGCCACCATGTTCCTCCTGACACCATGTGTCTCAAGTACTGACGTCCCGAAGGCATGCCTAAGAATAGTAACCCCGAGGTACAGCGATGTCTGCCCTCAAATTACGGTGAGCCTCATCCCCCAACCCGATAGTCTCAATGTTATCCCCTGAAGGCTCCTCACCTCCCACGTGGCTTTCTATGACAATCACCCCCAACCAAAGTACCAAACCGCAACTATGGGGGCCTCAACCTACATGAGTGGTCAGAACCACCTCATCACGAAGTATCTCTGTGTGAACCCTACTCAAAGTCTTGGGTGAGCGGTAATCACCAAAATAGTACCTAAGCCACCAACACATCTGACACCTTGTGATCCTACGACCATGTCATTCAAGTCTGTTGGCATCGCCATCCTAGTAACCTAGGCCATTCCCAACCTGACAGTTGTACTGCCTCAAGCCGACGTCCATGACGCCCAATCATGTGGTCGAAACCACCCAAAGTACCTCAGGCCAAGCCCAACTTGTGATCCTCATCAGTCAAGAATATATGGGCCATGCCCAACACCACCCAAGGGTCCTGCAAATGCAATTCAGCAAATGCATATATAACATATTTAAACAGAAAACATTTCCAGGAAAAACAAACTAAACAGTTGAATTGCACTATGAAAGGTGATGTCCCATACCAAGGTCTTAAATGCATCTAACAATTTATATCAGGATTTAATAAATTAAACTCAACATTTCAACACATTAATATTTCAATTAAAACCATTTTGGCGTTCCCCGGCCAAAATGCCCCGATGAGCAACGGCCCCTCGTCCAGCCCACTCACGGAAACTGGTAACATGACATACCCAAAGGCATCCCATAGGTCCTACAAGCAATTCAATATGAAATAGCAGATAAAACGGGTCCTGCTCAAAATACCATAAAATACGCTGAAGGCCGCGTCACCCAAACAACCATGAAAACACAAAATGAAGTATGTACCACCTACCTAAGACTCGTATGATGCTACTCCTTCGGTAACAGCTGCCAATTCGGTCAAAAACACGGTAAATATACAAAATATTCCAAACCTCCCAAACCCCTATAACATGTTCTAGGAAGAAAATCAAACAAAACGGCCCAAGGGGAATCGAGGCCTTATAGAGGGGGTTCCAACGCATCGATCAGTGATTGAATCAGACTTCAAATGGACCATCGGGAGAAGGAACAATGTCTGGTAGGCTTGGTTCGCGAAACTGGGTGATATATTGAGGTTCTAACTCAATACGAGGCTACTACCCATTTTAATGCAAACAAAAAGAAACTACACAGCATGTACATCATTCCTACACATCATATCGGTCATTTAACTATTCATAAGACGGCTGAATTTTTCGACCTTACTTTCCAAACCTACTGACCTGAGTACACGGCGTGTACCTATGGGTACACTGCATGTACTGGGTTTCTCTTCTCTTCCTCGCCGACTTACCCACATGAAATGTATATCCCTCATACACGGCTAGACTACATTGCGTGTCCACAGGGAACACGGCATGTACCTAGTTCTACCTAGCCAATAGGCCTACACACCATGTATATCCACCACATGGTTGGGGGTTACATAGCATGTTTGAAACTGCACGTCCTGTATAAAAAATTTCTACACGGTAATCACACGGCATGTACCTGGCGAGCACACGGTCGACACTCGCTTAACATATACACAACATGTACTTAAAAGTATACAGCGTGTAGTCTATAAATTTCCTAAAACATCCCATTTTCTCCAGTTTCTTCAGAAACCAGTCTAA
The DNA here is from genome assembly GCA_963277665.1 of Viscum album. Taxonomy (NCBI): domain Eukaryota; kingdom Viridiplantae; phylum Streptophyta; class Magnoliopsida; order Santalales; family Viscaceae; genus Viscum; species Viscum album. Next base: position 1,221,614,939 of record OY728127.1, on the reverse strand, counting down.
AATTCAAATACGGTCGGTATTTTGACCCATTCTAAACACCTGGGTTCTTAAAAATAGTTTCCCAAAATATGTGTCAAGCCCGTGTAGGCATCCTCATTCCCTGGTAGGGGTGCTCATGATTGGTTCACTATTTAGAAAGCTGTGAATTTCTTTTTGAATTTTTCAAACATGAAACTCTAATTATAACCTCTTATTTTTTAATTCCATTCAACCCCCCGTTCCCATTATGGATTTTCGAACATGGTATGGTTTACGAACCCCCTTCTCTTCGGCTACCCTCCCTCAATGGTTTCCTTTAAATGCTCTTATGTTAAGTTTCCATGGTTTTGGTGTGTTTTCATCCTCTCCTATTCTTCCCCTCTTGGTTTCATGTTTTTATTGGATGGGATACCTATTAATTGAACACTAGAATCTAGGGTTTATCTGTGATTTCTTTTGTTGATGCTTGGTTGTGAAAATTGTTCCCTGGAATTTATTCTTCCCTTTATTGGAGTTTCATTTCACACACAAGCTATTTAAGGAGGTGTTTCCTTCCATTTCCTTCCCTTAATATTCCGTTGATTATTTATCATTATTAAATTATTTAGAAATGTGGTATTCTTTTTTGTGGTGTGTAATTGTAATTTTTTTCATTTCCATCATAGAAAGTTTTTAAAAATGATGTTTTAAAGTGTTTCTTTATTTATGACTATATCTTTATTCTTGTGATGTTTATGATAAATTAAAAATTGTTCTTTAAAATTTAAATTGGGGGATTTGGTTTTTGTTTGTATGAGATTGTAAGTAGGTAATTTTTATTCTCCTGGTGAATTGAGTTTTGTTTGAGGTTATGATGTCTTTTTATGTGTTTTGGATTTTGTGTTAGTCTTGTGATTAGTGATAATGATATAGGTAGTTATAAATATTGGATTTTGTATTTTTTATATTTTATACATTGTGTTCCATTGGATTAAGGAATAAAAGTATTTTCATGGAGTGAAAATATGGATAAGTGAACAAATCATAATGAATTTCCATATATAATTTCACTCTCCAACCTGGTGTCCAAAAACCATACTCCTATATTCTTCTCTTCCCTATCCCTCATTATCTTAAATGGTCATTCGGTTTAAAAAGACCTAGTGTTTCTTTTTCTAAATGATATTTCAAAATCATAGACCATTGGGAACATTTCAAACATAAATGTTTGTCCAAATTGAAAATGGAAATGGGTTTGGGAAATTAGACTTGGTTTGGAAATGTAAAGGACTGGTTGGTGCTTTGAGATGTTTTAGATACATGGTGAAAACTCATGTGACTTGTAGTCCCAGTTGGTATATGTGAATGACTTGATATTTAATGGGAACCTCTATAGTAGAAATCCAGAGGAGAGGCCCCCCAATTTATTGGTTTCAGTTTGTGGGATAATTAAGAATAGTGGAATCTATGGGATATTATATTATGCCATGTGTGTGAGGAACTAATAATTCAACATGTAATAATATCATGGGATTCATGGACGTCATCTAAAGGGTTGAGTGATAGTTTCCTATGGATTAGGATTGGATATATCGGTACCCTCAGGATTTGGGGAGTGGTTGGGGGGCACGTTCCACTTATAAGACTATTTTTTTGCATCCATGTTGGTTATTGACTATGGTGTTTCATGATACATTGATTTGTGATTCTGACTCAAGTATATCCATATATTTCTGTGGATATATATAAAAAATCTCAATTATTATTATTTTTATGTTCCTATTCTATTCTCTCCAACACTTTGATAATTGGATTTTCTAGTTTTTTACTATTTAATATATTTTATTTATTATGATAATATCCACTTTGATCACCTGGTATAATTTATCATTTGTTTTTGTCTTCATAATCATAGTGTTGGGTTGGAATTTTTTTTTGGAAAAGAAAAAAACATTTCTTACATTTATTAGACAATAAAAGCCTTTTTCCCTATGTATATCTCAAACCTCTATTTAGGTATAGTTTTAGGAATTGAAATATGTGAATTTTGTGTTGAATGACTATTGGGATGATTTATTATCAATCTATACTTGTTCAACATAGTTTTTTTATAACTGAGTTATTTTTCAGGTTCACTTTTCATGTTTAGTTTTCCAGGTTCAGCAAGAGGGTTTTTAGGATTGTGGTGACTATGAGATGACATGGAGATCTAGTCGGGTTCTATATTAGTTAAATCGTGGTTTTTTAGTTACTTGTTTTTTTACAAAGTAGTTGATTTTGTATTTACATGAATTCATTTATGTTTAGTAATTATTGGGTTCTGCTTTGTTCTTTATCAATTTATTTTTTGTTATTTATTTAGAAAAAATCATTATCATCTATATTATCTTGGATTTCCAAAAAAAAATCATGCATGGAGGGGGATGATTAATGCCTCTTATACCATTTCTTGAGCCGGTTAATGTGTTATTTTGGATGAAATATCAGTTCTGATCATGATAATAATCATCAATAATCCCGATAATTGGTCAGATTGTACCATAAAAGTCTTACCACATTTGAAATATTGAATCATAATATAGAATAAAGAATAATATTAAATAAAAAATAGAATATAATTAAAATATTAAAATCCATGATATATCATTTGAAATGGTTATTATATACACATAATAGAAGAATATAGCTATATTCCATAACATAGGTCTCCAAGAATGGAATTTGAGACAAAAATACCTAACCTCTTTGGTACCTTTTGAACCATAAATATCATGAATGTGATAGCCAAATATTGATATGTATAAACCTAAAATTTCATGGATGTGAATAATAAAATACCTTCAATAATATTATATAAATAACATTAGTGAAAAATTATGTGATTATGACTACTGTCCCACTAAAAATAAATGTGTGACTGAAATCCCTTACAAATATTCTTTATATCCTTCAAACATGTTCAAACCACTTGTATTAAAAAATATGTTTATTATAAATATATTATAGGACCCAATATATATTTCATATCAAATATTAATTAACTATGACCTTTAATTATCTTTTTATTTATAATTCCATGTAAAGGCCCTTTTCCGGCAATAACTGCTTTGATATTTGGTATATGTTTTGATTTTTTATTTTTTTCATCTTAAATTGATCATGGTTTTATCATATCTAAAATATTAACCAAGATATAATTATCATCTCTTTCAATATATTTGTATATTTAGTGATCCATAAATTTTATAGATATAAAATAAAGTACATCGTTTACAGATACAGTTGGTTGTGTATAAGAATGGGCATAGTTTCCATTTTCCTGATGAAAATAAAGAACAAAACCTATGTATTATATTACAATTAAAAAATAATTTTTAAATAATATATATAAAATATTTTCATTTCACCCATCATTAGTACCTTATATATAATGCTTCAATGGATCACATCACATCGTGAGGCTATAGTCCGCCATACGAAAAAATGTTGTTATTGTATTCACCTAGAAAAAATGATTAAAATAATATATGATATAATTATTCAAGAAGGATAAGAATATAATAAACATAATTTATAAAAAAATAAATCCATCATTATATCCATATTTTATAGGATGTGATGGAAAAATAATAACATTGGTTTGTCATGTGGTTGTCCACCCTAAAGATGAATGATGTTTTTGTAAACAAATTGATGGACGAGGATATGGATAATGTATATGAAATTAAAAAAAATACTAGTATATAGAATATTATGATGTTATTATTTCAACCTTTTTTAATAAAACTTTTATGATATAGTTGAAGAAATAAAATAAAATTATCATTTGGGGATGTTTTTTATTCCTTATAAAACATCTTTTAGTTTTCACTAAAAGGATTATTATATTGTATTTCTAAAAAAATATTGATTCTAGGATGATAGGGGAGATGTAATGATGTTTTTATTGTAATTAAATTTTTGAATCAAAGGGTTAGGGATGTGAAAACATGATAATAGATGGATGCTTTTTTAGTATTTTAGTTAGAGGAAGACTTCTGATTTTTAAAAATAAAAAAAAATACCCATGTTTTTCATGTGAAACATGGATTGAAAATCGGAAATTATAGATTCTATATGATTTAAGGTCTAAAAATTAGAATAAAATCACTATTCAGATAGTTTTGGATCATTTTTATCCCATATCTTTTTTAGTTTAACCTCCAGTAAACCCATTTTTATCATCACCATGGAAAGTAATTTTAACTATTTTAACTATTAATTATGGTACAAAATTAATTTGACCATATTATATAACAAATAAATTTTCTTCTATATATGGAATTATTTTTTTCATATTACAATTTAATAATTAGAAAATGAAATTTAAAATTAACCCCATTGATGTAACAACAAAGTAGGTTTTCAAAGAGAAAATATTCAACATAATTAAAAACATTTATAGTAAAATTAAATATTAAAAGGATTAATATGAAAAAAAATTGAATTAATTGATACATAATGGAAAAAAAATATTCATTTAAAACCTTCTAATTTTTTTTATGTTTTTAAAACATTTATATGAAATTAAATATTTTAGTTAAATAAATCAATAGTCATCTAAAAATATATCTTCTCAAAATATCACCCAATGATCATTTTGATTATATGATTTAAAAAATATACAATGTTTTTAAATTAATTTTTCTAAAATAATTAATAATTAGTATTGAAATATGATCATAAAATGGGATAAATAATATTTTTGGAACACTATTATTTCCATGTGTAAAATTGTATTTATTCTTATCACGTGTTTGGAAAACAAATAAAAAGAATGTTAAATTTTTTATTTAATATATAATATATACATTTATTTAAAATAATTCTTTATATTCATTGTGTTTACATTATTTACTTAGAAAGAGTATTTTTATATGAAAATATTTTTTAAGAACAATATTTCTTTATTTTAAAAAAGTTATTATTTAAAATTAAAATTAATTTGTCACCAAATAATTTATTTTATAAAAATTTCTAAAACATATACTTTTAAATTTTAGTTAATCCTATTAGTACCTACCATTCCAATATATTTTATATAGCTATCATATTGTATAATATTATTGACATAGTAATTTATGTTTCATTTAAACATGGTGTTTCATGTAATGCAAGATAAATTCATAGTTTTGTGTAATTTAAGATAAAATTTTTTTTGTATGTAATAAATGATAAAGTCATTTTTCATGTAAATTAATTTTTAAATGATTAAATTTTTTCAAAAAAATATTTTAAAAAATTCAAAGTTGTTACATTCTATCCCATATAATGTTAATTCCACCATATAAATTCGTCACTTTTAAAAAAAGGATAATGATATTTCATTATCATTTTATAATCATATTCCTATGTATCATCCTCAATATAGTGTTTTTTTCAAAAAAAATGATATTGTGTGTTCTCCAATTTCATTGAACTTTCTCTTTACAATCCATAATTTTAACTGCTTGAATTGTATAAGAAATATCATTCTATTGTGGCATAACCACTATGTTCAGTACTATTTAAGTATTAGGTATATAATTCCTTAGGAGAGACACATAGAATACAGCATGAACTAGAGGGATCATTATTGGAATCAATCAGTGAAAATATATTATCCCGATATGATCAAGTATTTCATAGGGATCGATATACCTATGTGTTAGATTTCCCATCATTTATAAATGAAGAAATTCATAGAAAGGCCATCTCAGAAAAACAAAATTATATATAAAATCAAAGATATCATCCTAATATTAGCATAAAATTTGTTCTTCCCATGGATTTTTCTGAGTGGATCTATGTAACAACACGAGATTTTATAAGAATTATTCTTTTTAATTTCATTAATGTCTTGTGTTGTACACTACTCCAAAATTATTTTGCGCTATACGCAATACTGTATTAGCTTGTAGTATACGCAACACTAATCAGGGATCGTGTTAAACACAATTTCAAGTTTGGTTGATAGTAGTTATTTAATGCAACATTGAGTGTATATATATATATATGAAATATGGTTGGATTTAGTTATATACAAAAACAAAAGATTCTTGCAATACACGCAACCCTGACTTGGCTTTCGTTACATGCAATCGCGACCTTCCTCGATAGCGTGTGTTGTACGCATTACCGGTTTTCACTAAACAACGATATGATATATAAAATAGCCATTATGAATAGTAATAGCCACTTTTTAAAATTTTATAAATTTTATCTTTCAAAATGGACTTCATTTTTGGATTTGGAATACTGAAATTAGCCTAGGGTGAAATTTTGGTATTTTTCTGAAAACTTTCAATTTTTGATAAATAGTGAAACCACTAAGTGGTCGTTAAAAAAACTGAATTTTTCATAAAAATTAATTTTACCGCTTCTGGGAAAGGAATTTCGAAAATCCGAGAGACACGGTTGATATCAGTAAGTAAAATGTGGTTCAATGAGATGAAAATAATTTTTGGTGAATAGTAACTTTTTACTTTTTTTACCGCGGTTAATAGTAAATAGTGTAATTAAAGGTAAAAATGATATTACTATTATCTAACACATGTCTTAATTCTATTAGATAAGTTTATTTCGACCAAAAACAACCTTATGAATATAATATGACCATTTAGGTCGACTTGGATGAGATTAGGACATTTAATATTATTTTATTTAAAGAAGAGTTAAAATAGTTAAAATCAAAGTTTTATAACTAAAACATTTTTAATATAGGGTTATACATAATATAAATTCTATCATAAATATTAATTATAAATTTAAAGAGATTTCCTATATAATGGTGTTTTATTTATAATTTTTAGACTTTAAATAATTTAATTTATTTATGACACAACGATGATACAGTAATTACCTTATTAAGAAAATATTAACTTAATTGATGTTATAAATTCCCAAATAAATGTAATTTGAGACTTTTTATGAATTACACTAATTTTCTAGGATAATATGACATGTTAGTGTTGATTTAATAAACTTGGTTTGAGCTTAACATTCTGTTTTGACTTTCACAAAAATCATGTTCCAAATAGTATCCAAATTGACATAAAATAGTTTATAAAACAAATGTTATATTATTAATTGTTATTTTATTCCTAAAAATCTATGGTTCGGCCAAATGACTTAGATAAGGATATATATATTAATAATGAACCACATGGGGTTCTCTTTTCTTGTTATAGTAAGTTTAGTAACCATATAGGTTAAGAAAACAAAAGGTCATGGTAAAAGTTAAATTATTTATCTTAGAGTGAAATCTAAATGAAAAGGTTAAAATAGTAACCTAAACTTGTCTAAATTCTATTGTTTGAGAGTATTTCAACCCATCCCCACCGTAGCTTTGAAATAAATCAATTTGGAGCTATTAAAAACAGAATGTGACTTTATTATAAAATAATAGTTGGAGTTTTTTCTAAGGTGCCCCTCACCCCTCTTATAAAAGGGCACCTCCTCCCTCTCCTCCTCACACCATTTTGAGCATTCATTCTTGGACAACCCCTTCCAAAATCTCTTCTCAACTTCCCTAGAATCATCCTAGAGTTCCTGGTCTTCTTCAAAGACCATATCTAGTTCCCTAAGAGGAGGTTAAGAAGAGGCATTTCAAATAAGAGGAGGTTCGGATACATACGAAGCATATCGGACATAAGGTAAGAGATAACTATTCCAATCTCATTCTTATCTGACATTGTTTATTTGTAAGTATTTACTGGGTTTATTGTTATCATCCATGTCCCTATTTTGTAAAAATTGTTTCATGTATGTTTAAAGTCCTTTTTACCCATTTTTACTTTAACTATATGGTATGTAAGGAATCTTTCTTTTACGAGGTACTTTTTGACTTTTCCGGCAAAAGTACGAGAAGAATGTTTTTTTAACTTATACGACATGAAAGGATTTTTACGGTTTTATAAAGCCTTATTCTCATTAAGATTCTTTCAAAATATTTCATGACTATTTTCAACAAAATTATTTTCTTTTAAAATTGCATGACATTTTGTGAAAAGAAAATGATTTTGAAGAAGAACGGATATTTTCCTCAAGAATTCATTTCCAGTGTTTTATCAAAACCATTTTCCATCTAAGATGAAAATATTTTATAAGTGTATGTTTCAAGTATAATGTCTCTATGATTTACATGGTTTCAATTTTCTTATTATGAAATGACATCCATTTCTTTTATATGGATTATGTGATGATGGGATGATGTTTATGAAACCCATTTTATTTGTTGCGTTATTATGAATGATGTATGTTTATTTTGTGGCACAAGTAAGAATGATTTCATTATGAGATGGGTGGGACCTATATCTTCATCCAATGCATTGGGTAATGATTTATATCTCATGAGATTGACATGGCTGGAGCGGTAAGTTAATCTGTTTCAGTACAGGACTGGAACGAGGAGTGAACTCGATTCAGAATGGGACTTTGTCCACTAAGATGGTCTTGGCAGTAATGCCTTGGCTACTATGTAAATCATAACATGTGAATAATGGATTCCACAATTACATGTTTTATTCCCATGCTATTTTATCATGATTAATGTACCTTTATGATATATGCCTTACATACTTCCAAGATTTATGTCTTGGCTCATGATTTTGATGTTTAGATTTTATGTTCAAGTTTTTGCATTCAAATGTTTATGGATTGTTTTATCTTCTCTATGTTTACCCTTACTGGGCATTTAAGCTCACCCTTTATATGTTTTATTTTCCCCAGGATTTAAAGAAAGGTTTTAGGTAAGAAAACAAAAGGTTAAGATCTTTATGGGAGATGTTGAAGATCTTTCTCCACGATTAGAAGATTATGTTCTGAGTTTTCAAAGACACTAAACTATTACGGTCCTTGTGTGTCTATTTTTGTTATGTATTAAGTATTACGCAAAAGTAATGTAATGTCTATGTACGTCAGGCTTCGGGTCTCTACAGTTGGTATCAGAGAAAAGGTTTAGTCAACCTTTGGAAATTAGGTTGTGAGAACTTTAGTGATATCCCTAGAGATATATCTAAGGTATGTCTAGGGATGTCCCTAAGGGTTAGTAATGTCCCTAAGGATAAGTATAAGTATAGGTTATAGTCCTAGAATTATGGTAACGATCATAGAATTAAACCTAATATGTTAGATATTGAAGGTACTCCCACTTTATTATGTTGTTTTACCTATCGTGATTTTTTCCTCTCACACTATTATTTTTGGGTTTTAGAAAATGGATAGAAATAAAAAGTTTCACGATAATGGAGGATATGAAGGAAAATGGAATTATATTCTTCATGATCAAGAAAATGAAATGGGATTTGTAAGTCAAAACATTGTTATTATGCCTAATCAGCAATCTCATAATATGATCAATAATCTCAACTTTGGTAAGTTTCCCGACTCAGCTAATAAGAGAAAGATGGAGTTTCATGATGATCATAGAGGAAAGAAAGTTCAATTTCCTCCATGTAAATCATGTGGGAAGAGGCATCAAGGATATTGTTTCAAAGGAATTGGAAGATTCTTTGGGTGTGGAAAAGGACACAATGCTAGTAATTGTAATGGAAAAGGTTCAGTTAACACCATGGAGAAGGATAATGGTATTGCTAAGACATCAACAACGGTTAATTGTTTTAAATGTGGGATGTATGGACATTTTGAAAACCAATTCCCTAAGGGAAAATCTCATAAAGAGAATCAGCATGGTCATATGAGTAGTATTTATGTGGATGATGATGAAGAGACTACAAATGATATATGAGATGGAAGAAATGATGAAGCTTAGTCAGTGGTTTAAGAAGGTAGTGTAATGTTTGTCTGTTTATCAAGAATAATGTATGGTACTATGGAATAAATATACATCTAAGGATTGTTACAAATTTGTTTTTCCTAAAGTATTTGAAAGTATATTTTGAATGGTACTGGTAACCATGAAAGGTTATTCAAATATTTGTGGAAGATAGATGATATGTGCATAATGAAAGGACAAGGAGATAGTGAGATTTTTGATAGTATTCATGAGCTCATGGTTGATATAAGGACTAAGTGATGTCATTGTTTGAGTATATAGAAATTTTGGGATGTGGAAGGAGCTAACTTTTGATAGCATTCATGTTTTCACTAAGGTTCAATGGGTATTCATTTTTCAAGAGAATACATGATTAAGGTATTCACATGTTTGGAATGTGACCAAAAATATATATTGTATGACATATGGGGAATAAAAGATGGTATTCACATTCTTGGTTGATGACATTTATAGTAATCGTTTTCTTTATACTATAAGATTGGACATGAGTATTTTCGATAAGCCTGAAGGTGGGAACGGATTACGTGGAACATCAGATAGAATTGTTTAAGGCTAGAACGTTTTTGGATACTATTGCAGGAATGTTATAATAGTGTAGTTTTAGAAAAAGGGATAACCCATAGGACGTGTGACAACCCATCGCGTCGGACAAGGCTGTGGGAATCAAACCCACAACCGAAGTGCGACAGGCCTTTATCGCCTACCACTGGCCTACAGGAACTCCCTTGTTAGTAGAAACTAGTTTTATTATATTAAGCAGTATGATATCTGAAGTATAAGTCCATTTTAGGAACTATATACAATTAATCTCACTATAGATGGATTTATGTATATTTAATAACTTTTTATATCCTTTTGTTTGAGATAGATGGAATGACCTATCATTCTATCGCATGATCTACTAACACTACACAGAAGACAAATTCAACTTCATTTCATTAAGAGATGAAGTGGAAATTGTTCAAGGCACAAACAACAGTGAGATTGTACAAAAATCAAGTAAGTATTTCTTCTAATTCAATTTTTTAACTTTATGGAAAGGATATTCAAAATGTAGTCCTAGTACTCTTATATCTGATGAATCAGATGGTACCTTAGATCTTCAAAAATCTATGTCTTTGTGATTGTTGGCTTTTTCATAGCCATGTTCTCTACCACTCTCCATCAGAACATAATGGTTAGATTTCACTTCCATATCCATATTTTTACCTATGTGGAAACCCAGTGATTAGTTAATTCGGGTAACCGTTACGTTTCATATATTAGTTTTTAAAGATAGGTTTTGATATTCCCTTTTTATGATGTCGGTTTCTATTAAAGAAAATTTCAAGTAGTAAACTATTTATAACCCCGACGAATTTCAAGGATGAAATTCATTTTAAGGCGGTAGAACGTAACAACCCAAGATTTTATAAGAATTATTCTTTTTAATTTCATTAATGTCTTGTGTTATACACTACTCCAAAATTATCTTGCGCTATATGCAACACCGTATTAGCTTGCAGTATACGCAAAACTAATCATGGATCGTGTTAAACACAATTTCAAGTTTGTTTGATAGTATTTATTTAATGAAACATTGAGTGTATATATATATATATGAAATATGGTTGGATTTAGTTATACACAACAAAAAATAAGTCTTTCACTACACGCAACCCTGACTTGGCTTTCATTACATGCAATCGCAACCTTTCTTCGATAGCGTGTGTTGTACGCAATACCGGGTTTAACTAAACAACGATATGATATATAAAAAATCCATTATGAATAGTTATAACCACTTTTTTAAATTTTATAAATTTTATCTTTCAAAATGGACTTCATTTTTGGATTCGGAATACCCAAATTAGACTAAGGTGAAATTTTGGTATTTTTCTGAAAACTTTCAATTTTTGATTAATAGTGAAACCACTAAGAGGTAGTTAAAAAAACTGAGTTTTTCATAAAACTTAATTTTACCACTTCTGTGAAAAGAATTTCAAAAATCTGAGAGACACGGTTGATATCAGTAAGTAAAATGTGGTTCAATGAGATTAAAATATTTTTTGGTGAATAGTAACTTTTTACTTTTTTTACCGCGGTTAATAGTAAATAGAGTAATTAAAGGTAAAAATGATATTACTATTATCCTAACACATGTCCTATTCTATTATAAGAGTTTATTTCGACCAAAAACAACCTTATTAATATAATATGACTATTTAGGTCGACTTGGATTAGATTAGGACATTTAATATTATTTTATTTAAAGAAGAGTTAAAATAGTTAAAATCAAAGTTTAATAACTAAAACATTTTTGATATAGGGTTATACATAATATAAATTCGATTATAAATATTAATTAGAAAGATAAATTGATTTCCTACATAATGGTATTTTATTTATAATTTTTAGACTTTAAATAATTTAATTTCTATATGACACAACGATGATGAAGAAATTACCTTATTAAGAAAATATTGACATGATTGATGTTATAAATGCCCAAATAAATGTAATTTGAGACTTTTTATGAATTCCACTAATTTTAAAGGTTAATATGACATGTTAGTGTTGATTTAATAAACGTGGTTTGAACTTATCATTCTCTTTTGACTTTCACAAATATCATGTACCAAATAGTGTAAAAATTGACATAAAATAGTTTTTAAAACAAATATTATATTATTAATTGTTATTTTATTCCTAAAAATCTAAGGTTCAGCCAAATGACTTATATAAATATATATATATTAATAATGAACCACTTGGGGTTATTTTGGCTTTTTATAGTAATTTTCGTAACCATATAGGGTAAGAAAAAAAAAAGTCACGGTAAAAGTTAAATTATTTATCTTAGAGTTAAATCTAAATGATAAGGTTAAAATAGTAACCTAAACTTGTCTAAATTCTATTGGTTGAGAGGATTTCGACCCATCCCACCTTATCTTTGAAATAAATCAATTTAGATCTATTGAAAACCGAATGTGACTTTATTATAGAATAATAGTTTGAGTTTTTCCTAAGGTGCCCCTCACCCCTCTTATAAAAGAGCACCTCCTCCCTCTCCTCCTCACACCATTTTGAGCATTCAAGCTCGGCCAACCCCTGCCAAAATATATTCCCCACTTCCCTAGAATCATCCTAGAGGTCCTGGTATTCTTCAAAGACCATCTCTAGTTCCCTAAGAAGATGTTAAGAAGAGTCATTTCAAAGAAGATGAGGTTCGGATACATACGAAGCATATCAGACATAAGGTAAGGGATAACTATTCCAATATCATTCTTATCCGATATTGTTTATTCGTAAGTATTTACTGGGGTTATTGTTATCATCCATGTCCCTATTTTCTAAAAATTGTTTCATGTATGTTTAATGTCCTTTTTACCCATTTTTACTTTAACTATATGGTATGTAAGGAATCTTTCTTTTACGAGGTACTTTTTGACTTTTCCGGGAAAATTATGAGAAGAATGTTTTTTTAACTTATTCGGAATGAAAGGATTTTTACAGTTTTATAAAACCTGATTTTCATGAAGCTTCCTTCAAATAATTTCATGATTATTTTTAACAAAATTATTTTCTTTTAAAATTTCATGACATTTTGTGAAAAAAAAAATGATTTTGAAGAAGAAAGGATATTTTCCTCAAGAATTCATTTCAAGTGTTTTATCAAAACCATTTTCCATCTAAGATGAAAATATTTTATAAGTGTATGTTTCAAGTATAATGTCTCTATGATTTACATGGTTTCAATTTTCTTATTATGAAATGACATCCATTTCTTTTATATGGATTATGTGATGATGGGATGATGTTTATGAATCCCATTTTATTTGTTGGGTTATTATGAATGATGTATGTTTATTTTGTGGCACAACTAAGAATGATTTCATTATGAGATGGGTGGGACCTATATCTCCCTCAAATGCATTGGGTAAAGATTTATATCTCAGGAGATAGACATGGCTGGACCGGTAAGTTAATCCGTTTCAGTACAGGACTGGAACGAGGAGTGAACTCGATTCAGAATGGGACTTTATCCACTAAGATGGTCTTGGAAGTAATGCCTTGGCTACTATAGAAATCATAACATGTGCTTAATGGATTCCACAATTATATGTTTTATTCCCATGCTATTTTATCATAATTAATGTACCTTTATGATATATGCCTTACGTACTTCCAAGATTTATGTCTTTGCTCATGATTTTGATGTTTAGATTTTATGTTCACATTTTTGCATTCAAATGTTTATGGATTGTTTTATGTTCTCTATGCTTACCCTAACAGGGAATTTGTGCTCACCCTTTATATGTTTTCTTTTCTCGAGGATTTAAATAAAGGTTTTAGGTAAGAAAACAAAAGGGGAAGATCTTTATGGGAGATGTTGAAGATCTTTCACCACAATTAGATGATTATGTTCCGAGTTTCCAAAGACACTAAACTATTACGGTCCTTGTGTGTCTGTTTTTGTTATGTATTAAGTATTCTCCAAAAGTAATATAATTTCTATGTGCGTTAGTCTTTGGGTCTCTACAATCTATGTTCTCTACCCTCTCATCTGCTTCCTCAGGTCCCAATACCATTGTATTGGTAACATGATTCTAGTATGTTGGAGTTCTAAGTTTCTAACCATAAAAGGGATTCAAAATTTTCCTTGTAAATTATCGATTGAATGATATCATTCATTGTAAGCCCAACTAGATGAATGTGTTGATCCCAAAAATCATTTAATTTCATAGGAAATTATATTTTTCATTTTCTATAATGGTTGAATTATTCATTTATACTAATCATCTACCTAAAGATGAAACACAATAATGAATCTAAAATCTATATCAAGAGCATTATGACGAATGTTTCACACATCACAGTAAAAATAGGACCCCAATCAGCTACAATTGAATGTGGTAGTCTATGCATCAATAACACTTCCATAATGAATATTATTGAAAGTGGATTTGCTAAGAAATATTCAATAATATATATGAAGTGTTATAAATTTTTTAGGTGATAGAAAAAACATATAATTACATTAACATCAATGAAAATATAATCCCTAATTCTTACAAGTAACTTTTATCCTATTTCCACAATGTGTGTTGTCATTCCTCTTTATAAATTTTTAAAAAAAACATATACAAAAACAAAAGGGTTATATTTCAAAAAAAATCACTTAAAATATACTTAATCCTGATAAACACCAATTACATGAAACCTAAAAATCAGTATAAATGGATTTGAACATGTGACCAATAATAGAAACATAATCTCTTTTTGGTATTCACAACTATTTTTTTTATCTTATGTGGAGACATATACATATCGAAAATATTATTCAGCCTTTATTCCTTATATAATCTCATATACTATATTAAAAACATCATTGGATGAATAGATTCATCCTTTTACTTATATAATATCAAAATTATCTTAATTATTCCATAATACATGTATAGTTATATAATCACATGAAATTTCACTAATGCATGAACAAAAATACTTTCATTGGGATTATTCATACAAAATAAAAATTCTAATTCCTACCTTTTTAAGGGATGCTAAATGTGGCCTAATTGAAAATATTCACTTAATCTAATGTTATTTCATGATATTTTCCATTTTCCATTTTATTTTGTGTGTTTTTTGTCTTATAATTTTCATTAGACCTTGGATTAGGGCGTTGATTTTTTTAATTCCAAAACATCTTACACATGGAAAATTAGATTATTGGTTTTACACTAGTATTTTACTCTTCTCTTCGATTTTATTAACAATAAATTTAATTTCATTTTGACACATACATGATTTATGAACTACAATTAAAAATTTAAATAACCTCCGAGTTCCACTCATGAAATTCCTTTAATTTATTCCCACGTTTCTAGAACACTGATGGATGGAATTTAATTACACCAATTTAGATATCATGGAACTCAATATTTCTATTATTATCAAAATAATAGGAATGTTATGTATATCCAATTTCAATTTCATCCTTCAATTCACAATGAATGAATTCATCATAGCTAAAAAAATCCTCTTATAATTAAAGTATTCAGATGAATTTTTTAGGCCAACATTGAGTCAATACATTTTTATTTAAAGGATTGTGATTAAAAAATAATTTTACATTGAATTCCATGTAAAATTTACTTCATAGATACTAATTCATTGATCATTTGTTTTTATACTTAATTAATTCCTTCTCAAATTGTGATCATAGAATTCAAGGGATACATATGAAGATAGATATACCTGTAAAATATTCTCATTCTATATATTCAATTTATTATTACTCTCTTTTTTTATTAATAATAGTCCCCCACTAATCTGGATTACCTTCAAATTTTTCAATATAAAAAATGACTCTTTCATTTTAAAAAAACATTATAATTGAAAACTTATATTCCTTGGTATTGATCTATTTTTCAAGAACTAGTGGATTAGTGGAACTACTAAAAGAATGTGGTTGTTTCCTCATGAAGAACTCTATAAAATATTGATATCCCATTTTATCTATTTTATGTTCATTGTTATTCAATGATTGAGATTTTTTTCTAAGAATTAAAAAAATAATTTTCATTCCAACTCCCATAACTTTTGTTTTCTCAAGAAAAAAATCATTACATTGTCCCCCATGCTCATCATTAAAAATAATTCCTTATGGTACCATCTACTGACTAAAACCAGAAAGAACATAGTAAGAGGCATTAAAAAATGTACAACCTCAAGTAATCATATAAAATAATTTATAGGATTTCCATATCATGACACCATCTTTGAAATCTATGAGTCATTAAGATTAACCTAGGTCATTATTGGTAATTATTTAAATCTATCAGGATGGATCATAAAGAGTTTGTGAATTTATAAAACTAATATCTAAGAGAGTCAAACTTGGTGTTAAAAAAGGCCCAATTTTTTTCATTAGCTGATAATTGAGTCTATCTCAATGTTCTCTTTTTGGATTTATTACAACAAGGAACCACAATACCATTATCGCATCATAATTTAGTATACATAAGTGGATATAATTTCCTAGATCCAACATTCTCTATCCTTAAAAAAATTCCTATATATTTTCATATTCATATAATTACCCTTAAATTTATCAATATATATCCATACAAAAATATCATAATATATTCATAGTCATATCCCTGGGAATATCAAAACTATTTTTCTAATATAAATATAAAATGAACAAATAAAAATTTTCTTTAATTCCAACTTTTGAAAACCAAAAAAAAATTATATATAAATATTGAGTATTTTTTTATTAATATTCAATAAATGTCATGACACACCCAAGGAAAATAATAGTTTAGTTTCATTGGAGATTATAAACCAAATAATATTATTTTCTTTTTGATATGAAACATCTCCCACAAATTCCTTCTCATGTATATATCCTATTAAGAATACCCTACCAAAAAAAATCTTTATTACCTAGTGAAGAAACATAATAAATGGTTAGATAAGATGAAAAGTAAGGGTACAAATTGGATATATCAATCAATTAACATGTGAAATAATATGGTAATCATAAGGGTATGGGATCCAGAACATAACATAAAATGTTCATACACAACCATTCATAGAACATAAACATTACTGTTTTCATAAAAATATATCATCGTAGAAAACATTGCCCATATGAGTAAAAATCATCATAAATAAACCTTGAACTATAAAACTGTGTATAAAAAGTGGGTAAACATTATAAATATAAAAAACATTTTCTTATGCTATGGTTAACTACCAAAAATATCATTGTGGATCACCTGCTCCCCACAATAGATCAGGAATTATCACTTGTTTTCTAGTGTACACAGGGCCACACCTGCTTCCTATAGTGGAATAGGATGACATGTATCCCATAGTGAATATGGACACACCTATTTTCCCTAGTGGATCAAACCCATCAACTTTTATCCCATTATAATCTCATGAAATATAATTTTTCATGTGATTCATTAGAAAGAGATATAGTTCATGCCCATCTCATAATGAAAACCATATTTATCAGTTCCAAAAAATAATAAAAAATTAATCCTATTATCAAATTATAAACCTTGTAATGTGGCTATTTCTTATAATAAGTTAATCAATTCATTATATCATAAACCATGAAAAATAAATTCTTTTTAGAAAATTTTCAACAACATAAATATTAAAAATATATTGAAAGAATAAGTATGGTATCATCAATTATACCCATAGTATAGAATATGTAACATCAATGAATGTCATTGTGGATGTAAAATCAATTTAAAATATAAATTCAAACATTTATTGAAGAATATAACTTTTCACCATTGAAAAAAAATCTAAAAATATTAAATATTTCCAAATTAAAATTCATTAAATATAAAATTAGATTCTTATAATGTATTATTTAAAATTCTATTAAAAATTATTTTTAATGAAATAATCCATTCCACTATGAAAATACTATTTAAAATATAATTTTGTTCAACTCATTTTCTTTGAAAAGAACATTTAAAAATTATAATGGAAGCATCAAATTTTATATTGTTCTTGATAGTTTGAATTCTTTTCAAGTCATACACATTAAAACAAATAAACCCATCATATTTTGGGTAAAATATCAACATGAATTATATGGAAAATATATGAAGATTACATTCAAAATAAAATCACAAATTCTATAATCGTTAAAAATTATGTAATATATCATTTAGTGAATTTAATAAATATTTTTTAAAATGTTTTTAGAAAACATTGTTGTGGATGAAATTTGGTTTTTGAGGGAAAAGGGAAATAAAGACAATTTTTCTTAAAAATATCATTTGGAAATCTTGTATACATAATGAGAGGAATATTATGGGAAAAAATAAATTCTATAAATAACTAGATGATAATACAATTTCTGATATTATTTCAATATATATCATAATATTTCATATTTGGAAGAATAGTCATAAACAATCCTGAGAAACGGTGATATTTTAACATAAAACTATTACCACTTTGTTAACATTGAATCGTAATCCCCATGAAATAACAAAATTAAATGAAATTTATAATATCATGGAAATAAGGGGATTTAATTTATAACATGAAAAATATGTATTATATACACCTCATATAACAATATAGGTGAATATCATAACATGGGTTGCTAATATGGAAATTTGAGACAAAAACCACGTGCCACGTTGGTTTATTTCAAACTATAAGACCCATGAATGGTATACCTGAAATGGATATAAAAATATATATATATTTTAGGATAATTATTATAAAATAAATTCAAGTTCAATATATACATGAAAAAAATAAACACATGGTGAATATGTCTTGTGTCCTAAACAATAAAATTGTGACGGAAATCTAATACCTTAAGTCTCAACATACAAGGTACATGTTAGAAACACCATTATAATATATGTGTGTTTGTTATAAATATATCATATGATCATAAATAAATATTTAATACAATATCTGAATTAAATATTACTTTTAATTACCCCATTTATTAACAATTCCATGATAATTTATTGTTTCGAGTAATAACTACTTTTTTCTTCTATATATTTTGACTTGTTTTGGCCTTATTATATTGATAAAGGTTTTCTAATCTCCATATTTTTTATAATTATATAAATAATTTAAATATTTATTATATTTTTATTTTTTATTATCCCTAAAAGTTATAGATAAAAAATGAAATATAGTTTTTATTGAGAACATTGGACATGAATACACCTCAATGCAGTTTCCATTTTCCAATATAAAGAAACAAAAATGGTAAATAAAATATTATCATTATACAATAATATTGAAATTTTATATAACACCTATTTACATTAAACTTATTCTTATTGTCATCCATGTAAATCATGAATGAGTGGCATCACTTCTTAAGGTGGTAGTCCACCTTACACACGAACGAAGTTATCATATTCTAACGAAATAGATGTTAAGAGACAAGATGAGATATGATGATTAAATAAGGATTATTAAATCATAAAATTAATGTATATAAATTATCAATCCATAATTAAATCAACAAATTAGAGTTGGTGATGGAAAAAATACTATAGTTTCATGAGGCAGCAGTTTGACGTTCATTAAAATGATGATTTCATAAGAAATTTCATATAAAAGAAAAATGATTTAGGTTATAAAATTAACATAATAAAATATTAGTATATTTAATATCTAGAGTTTTATATATCATTCATTTTAATATTATTTCATAGAGGTGCAGTATGAAATAAAATAAAACATTGGGTCCAGCACATTACCTCTTCAATGAAACACCACTATAGGATTGCACCAAATGAATTCTTAGGTTGGATTTATGAAAAATATTTGGATTATATTATGATGGGAGGTAGGTATTAAACATATTTTTTATGTTCCTAGATAAATCAAATATATTCTTAATCATGATGTGGAGACGAGAGGAGGTATACTTTTATATGTGAAGTGAGTTGAACCATTGTAAATTTAAAAAAATGTGTAGATTTATTTTTCATATCACCTGAGGTCAAAAAATAAGAATTCTTCTAAACTAGAAGATATATTGTCTAAATATGTCTATCCAGTGATTTTTGAAATAATTTTGGGTCATTTTTAACCCATATAATTTTACTTTAACCCACATATAAACCCATTTTTTAGCTTAACCACGGTAAATATTTTTTTACTCTTTTTATAATTCATAATGGTAAAAATTATTTTTACCTTATTAGATAAAATAAATTTTCCATATTATGAAATAATTATTTTACATTTAAATTTTAATTCACAAAAGTGGAAAATTTTTATTTAAAATTAATCTCACAGATGGGATAATAATGTAGGTTTTCAAAGAGAATGTGCTCAAAAGTTTAAAATATTTTATATAATAAATCATTTAGTAAATTATTATATTGTCATAAATATTATTTATAGATATAAAATTGAACTTATTTTTATTTTACAACAATATTAAATTTTTATTTTTTTAAATTATTTATAAGAAATTCCATTTCTTAATAAAAACCAGGACTTTTCACTATTCATTGAAAATTTTACCTTCTCGAAAAATTATTAAATATTTACCCTAAGATATTTATTACTGAATTATTTTATAAAATAGAATTATAATTTCAAATAAATTTTCAAAAATTAGAAGAAGAAAAATTAGTTTTATAATATGTGTGCAAAAGGTGATCAAACTACATTCGAGAAAAATATAGTTGTACATATTAAATTAGATTTATTAGTTTCTATTATTTAGGATAAAGAGATTGTTAATGTTAAAATCATATATAATATATAATATATAAATCTAATTAAAAAATCACTAAACTTATTTTTTATATTTATTTTTGTAAAACGTGATTGTTTTCATAAATAGTTATATTTTAAAAAATAATTAGACTTATTTTAAAAATGTTTTTTTCATTTATTATTAATTATTAAACCGACAATTCAATTTCTATACATGTGTAATCCAAATACTTTCATAATTTAGTAAATCATATTCATAGAGAGATGAGAATTTAATTATCACTATTTTATCATCACTAAATCAATTAATGATTTGAACCCTTTAGGTTCATTACTCGCACACTTTTATTAGGTGCACCATCTACCTGTTGGGATTCACTAGTGAAATGTGGAACCACTAGTTGGCTAGTGATTAACCATCTATTGGATAGTGTTCCATGTAGAACAACATAAGATTTTACAATAAAAATGGTTATCTTATGTCTTCTAAACTTCCATGAATACTTATAGAAACTCTATAGGATATATGGTGGTAGTTTTTGTACAATAAATAACCACGCATCCTGTCAATACTCTGGACCCTAATTCCAAGAAATTTCACTACCCAATATAACCTCATTGGATACAGTAATAGAGATGAAAAATCATAGTAATGGATAATTTAATTATATAAAACATCTCATATAACAAGAAAAGTTAAGATGATGCAATTTCCCCAGGCTATCATAATATTAACTATGAGAAGAACCTTAAAATGTTTTTTCACAAATAATTTAGGCCATTGAGAAAAAAAATAAGTATATCCCTCAAATTTCACTTTCTAGATATTTCCATGGTTGTATAGAATCTTTTTTAGTTGTACCATATTCCCTCGAAGGGAATTATCACTCTAATCTATAATTTTTACCAACCACTCCAAGTATGATGTGTCATGATCTAACTAAATATCCTCATAATTTATGACATGAATATGATAGGTAATATAACAATTGTGTTAATATGTTGGAAACAATCATTTCAATACTTAGTATTGAGTTGGATGATTTATATGGTATGTCACTTCTGTAACCCATTTGGTGATCTCAAATGGTTCAACATATAGCATCACTAGCATCCATTTCTTCCTCAAATGATGGTGGCCTAACTAAGGGATAAATAATTGAAAAAAATATTTCTTACTATAATATCCAATGGTGTCCAAGTATGTTTAAAATAATACTTCTTTCTACTAGGATTTCTGATCAACCACATTTGAATGAAAAACACAATCTAGGAGGTCTCCTATACCATATTGGGCACCATAACTTCAACCCAAAATGCCTTGCACCAAAAAAGTAATAAATGATATAGAAGACCATAAAAACACCCATAAGGTTCCTTATTAATAAAATAATGGATGATATTTTTAACATGAACATATCCATAGATTGGTTATCATTCTAAGATAAACCAATGATTATAGAAATACTATAAATCATATCCTTCAGTACACATATTATTTACTCTCACAGTGAATCGCTTTTGGAATGTTCTGTTGTTATATATCATAGATATGTACCAAAATAAAAATTCTTCCTTAAAAAACCATGATGTAATATTTTCATCTCATTCAAGTACAATCATAAATGGAATTCAATGAAATTTTTTTTAATAAATATACAAAATTCCCTACTCATCTATTTAAATGGTTTCACTAATCAGTAATATATAGGATACATTCATTTTCCATGTCAAAATATCACTAAAAACTTCGTGAATATTTAGGGCCATGGGTGACACCATCATGATGTCTATAATTATATCCTTGCAATTCCTAATGGATAGAATAAGTGGTTGGAGTAAACCATGAGTAAGTGTTTCCCAATTATAATACTCTAGAATGTTAGGCATCATAAAATAAATACATTGATGTCCCTCATCATCCCTAACTACTGAAATTGTCACCTAAAGTAATGGAACAACTTTCTCAACCTTGGATTTACCTAATACTAAAAGTTATGAAATCCCATCATCATATTTTTTTTGATATATGATAGTAATATAATAATCCCATATAATAGGATCACATCATCGTTATCTAAAACCCACACATGTATCTGGTCACCACCAACTACTAATTCATATTTTTTACAACACTATAGGGATTCCTCCTTTTTAGATTTCACCTAGTATACAAAAAAACATGTATCGACTAATAGAGAAATTTTTATTAATCCCCAATCCTCAAAAACCATTATCCTCTAGTTAATCAAAAACATTATCTTCCACCATAGTTCCTTCAATGGATGTTCACTATTCTCATGATTTACAGTCATTTTACAGCTAAAATATTGTGCAATGATATTACATTAAATAGTTTCATAGTCTATCTCAATGTAATATATTTCTAGATACTCAAAATATTTCATATACCCATACTAAGGTTTCATTGGGTGTTGATATATAAAAGAAGTTTTTTCAATGATATAGATAGAAAACATCTAAACAAAGATATAGTTTCATCGACATGTCAATGTGTGGACCATTGATTCCAACCTCATATCATTGGTTGTATTTTTAGGTTAGTTGGGTCACAGTTTATATGACCCAGAAGATACATGATAGTTTATTTTAATCATTACTACTATCCAAATGATTCTTGATATATCAGGGTAAGCAAAACAATTGATCCATGGAAATAGATTTATCAACACTATAGTTGTTGTTAACCTTTTATTCTGCTCAGGAAATTCTATTTCACCTTGTTCTAACCACTAGAAAATTACTCTATTCCATTTCAAAGTAATCATGGGTGCTGATAGAAGGGAACAGTGATATAAAAAATATCAATGGTATCCTTTAAATCTTAAAAATTCCATGATCACAAACATGTTTTAGGGGCATGTCATGGTCATCAATGTTTCCACTTTCTCTAGTACCATGGATATACATATCTCTAAAAAAACATTGAAACGACCAAAAAAATTATCAACGGAATTTCTCTTCTTATATTTATAAAATATTTATATCACATATATATCAATAAAAACATCACTCTAATAAATGAATAATGAATTAGGTAATATTTATAAAAATTAAGAAACCTATACTGGCATAATAGTAACAAGACCATTTGAATATTAAAATGACCACTACGAATACTAATCCAATCAATAATATAGTGACCTCTCATATGAAAGAATAAAAAAATATGTATTATATAAATGAAAATATGGAATAATTGTATCATACAATAAGTAAATAATTGTATTAAAAGTGATAAAATAAGTGTTCATATTATTGTAAAATTTAAATGAATATATAAAATTTCCTAAATAATATAAAATATTAAAATAAGTCTTATTATCAATAAATATATTTATAAACTAATATTTTTATGTATTATAATTATAATATAATTTTATGATAACTTTTTTAATTTATCAAAATATCATAAAATTAGTAAAAATTTTAAAACTTGTATTCTTTTAATAAATGATAATTTAAAAAAAATATCATATTTATAAAATTATTTTCTAAAATTATTGTCCATTTTAAAATTCTACATGGTGAACAACGGTAAGAGTGAATATTTTTTATTTTTCTAAAATAGTTAATTTTTTGTGAAGAGTAAAATATTATAATTTACGATATAAGTAAAATACATGAATTATTGATTCATGGATGATGTATGGATGAGGTAAGAACCGATGGTTTCGATATATCATAAACAATTTACATTATTTAGTCATTTGAATGAAATATTTTCGTATTCATGTTCAAAAATAATATAGAAATTAATAAAATAATAAAAAACACCCATATCATCATCCACTATAAATATCACCCCATGCCAACTCTTCTATACACCATCAATGATATGCTTAATATCTAAATTATACACAATTAGCTTCCCAAAAATCATCATCTCGTCTATGAGATAATGGTCTCAATAAATGATCAGACCAGTGTTCTTTAAAGAGGTTCTCAAGGAGAAGAAACTAAGAAGGTAAACCCCCCTTTCGATGACTTTTAAATAATTTTCTTTTATTATTTTAAACATAGATCCATTTATCCCAAGTGGAATAATAAAATATTATTATATTAATACTAAAATTTTATTATCTTAATGGAATATCTATCATTAAATCTCTAATAACCTCCAACTATTATAAAAATAAAAACATCATCCCTAATGTGTTGATTCCCCACTTTGTGGACAATGAGTATTCATTTTGCATTACCACCTTCAATGATGGTCGTAAAACAATTATTATGGTTAAATAATTTTTTACTTCACATATTATATGTTTTATCATGTAATTTAAACCATATATAATATTAATGTTATATTAAGTGATACATGTTCGTGAAGGTCTACTAAATAAATTAAAACGTTTTCATCAACATTTTATCTAATAAATCATCCCCATACCATAAAACCAAATTTCATATAGTAAAATATGAACATCATGATTTTTTTAATAACAAATAATTTCTCTTCTAGAGAATTATAACCACTTCACATTTTCTTCCATTATCATATACAGGTAAATCGACCACGGAACCAAGAAAATAAATTCTCCCGAGATTATGAAATTGAACTCTATAACACGTAAAAATGGATATAAAATAATAATGAAATTTAAAAAAATTATGTAAATGTTAACTAGGTTAATTATTTATTAATTAATGGACATAATTTGATTTTCTATGACATTATAGTGATATTATAGTGATAAAAGTGTTCAGACATAGGATGTGTGGATTCTGAAACCCAACTCCCATTCTTTGGATTGTACATTTTCATGAAAAAATTCTGTGTGTATATTCAATTAATGTTCATTAAATATATATTTACTTTTTATTAACAAATATTTTTGTTGATATAAATGTTTCCATATTGTTTTTATGATAGATAGAATGATTTTCTAAAATAAATATTCTTTCCAAAACACATTTCAACTCCTCTTGAGTTGTTTCTTCTTCGCTCATAAATGACAGAACTAAAACGACACATGGTTTTCCATGTTTCATTCAGGAACCACAAGTTTATTCGGGATTTATTAATTCCTAATGAAATCTATTCCATTATATGGGTTACATCATTGATTTTATTGATATACGTTCAATGTGGCGAGAATGATTGTTTAAATGTTACTATGTGACAGTTGTACCAATAATTATATATTGTACTAATTCATTGCATAATATAATGAATATCATGATATAATGTGATATATAATTGAAGATGATGATAAATTTTTTCCTAATGATGATGTTATTTTTATTAACATATGTTATGCATGAACGTGATGAAAGATTTTTTTACAACTATGTGTTTTATTTGACCACTATGACATGATTTTTATTTTTCATGCATTGTCACCTTCCGTGACATTATCTAATTAATCCTCTAATGATTATGATAATCATCCAATTATTATGTTATTTATATTATGATTATTCTCACTGATGTTATTTTTATCCATTTCCTCATTTATCCTTTATAGGGTTTTTAGATCACCCATTTTTTTATGTATATCCTCGTGAGAAAAGATATACTAAGAAGAATGTGATCTTTAATGGGATAAATCAGAGTAATTGAAATAAAAGTTTATGTTTTGTAACATAGAAGTTTTGTAGATTCCAAATATTCTAATGAAACTAGACATTTGGATCTTTTTTTGTAAATATTTTTTTTTTCTCTTTAAAATGATTTAATATTTATGTATGAAAATTAGGGTATCTATAGTCAGTCTCAGATCATGGTTTATTTAATTTAGCAATTAGGATTATATGATTTTCGTGAAAAATAATAGAAATAGAATACGTATATGATTCATTGTTTTTAAGAATTATTAACATAAGGATCCCACAAGATATGCAATTTATGTTAATTGTAAAATGGAAAATTTATTTATTTATTACTTTTTGACTTATGTTTTTTTCGATGCTCTTTTATTTATAAAAATTATGGGAACTTGGAGAATCCAAGATAATGATCCATCTGACGGGTAATAAAATGATCTCTAGAATGACATCTACAATTCCTTGGGAGTTGGTGCCCAAAATATCATTGTTATGCTTACCCAATTGTCTTAGGCAACATATAATAATCTTAACAATGTGGATTGTTAACCTTCACCAAAGATAGACCTAGTGGATATGGAATCTGTTTTGTATTAATGACCAGTTAAATTTAGTGGATCATCTAATATAATCATCACATAATTATAGGTTTACTCAAAATAATAGTATCAAATAAAAATATGAAATCAACACAATTATTATTTCTAGAATAATCTTTAATTTTATTATAGATAACTAGTATTATGTGGAATTAAATTCCTATAAAATTTATACATGAATACCTTTATCAATAGGCTTTATTTCCATTAGAAACATCAATTAAAATTTCATAAATTCTATATGATCAATCATTGATGATTCATCAACTCTGTTCTGAATAGGTTGAGTATATTTCATTTTCTCTACTTGAGCTCTAAATAGAGCATTATGGATAGTAAAATTAAATTTTATTAAATTTATTTCAAGACATTAAAACCAATTATAGAAACTGAATTCAACTACTATTCATTGAATTTATCTAAATATTCTAAAAATTAAAATTTAAAATTATAATTACATCTTTAATCTTAAAAACATTTAGAAAAGACCATATCTGAATTTATATATATTTAAATAAAATAGATCATCTTTTTTATCTATTGGTGAGGAAGTTTATTTATCCAATAC
Organism: Viscum album; assembly: GCA_963277665.1. Classification (NCBI taxonomy): domain Eukaryota; kingdom Viridiplantae; phylum Streptophyta; class Magnoliopsida; order Santalales; family Viscaceae; genus Viscum; species Viscum album. The sequence continues at coordinate 1,221,587,194 of OY728127.1, read as the reverse complement.
TATATATTATCTTCATATAGTGGGGGATTTAGTATTATCGATATTTTTATTTTCCAAAAAAAATATTGAAATTAATAGTTTTATTTTTTATTCTAATTTCAATTTTTCCTTTACAAATTCCTAATCAAACACATTAAAAATTTATGGAGATTAATTTTTGGAGTCATATTATTTTTTTAGAAAAAATAATTTTTGAAAGCTAATTAATAACATGGTTCTTATCATTATGAGTATGTATATTTTTATCAACATTGGCCTGCATGGCAGCACTATCATTGTCAATTTTAGAGAAAACCATCACATTCACTTTGGATTCTTCAAACTCAATTATAGACTCACCCTATGAAATAGGAGGATCATATTCACTTCTAATAGTCACCCTATTAAAATTATCATGGGGAAAATTATAATCAATTCCATTTAATTATTTTTACCTTTTATGATATTTCATTTTAATGGTTATAAAAATATTTATGGGAATACTCCAAACCTACCTAATTTTCATCACAACAGTAGTGGTAAATGAATTATGTTGATGACACATCAAGGATTATTATTCATTTAGCTCCATTTATTATTTCTATAAAACCCAAAATTTTATCATTTTAATATGATATTAAAAAATATCTAAATGTTTTGGGAAACAAATAATGAAAAATTTATCCTTTATGATTCCATACAATTGTTTTGGGTGATTTCAAATGAGATTCCATAATATTCAAACGTAATATAAAATAAAAAACCTGATTTATAGTCAAAACGATATTTAAAAAAAATTATCCAAATTATTCCTCCAAATAACATGTTTTTAAATGGTTTCATAGAATCATACATTTGATGTTTTATTATGTAATGTGTAGTTAGTTCACATTCATTGATATTTTAAGGTCCATTTTTTAATAATTCATTTTTGTTCATTTTTAATTAAAAAAATTACATATATCCTTTTAAATGATTTGAACTGGAAGAAAAAATTTCAACTCACCCATCATTCTCATTCCAAACTCTTATTTCATTAATATATAAAATTCATTACATAATTTATAGTTTCCTCAATGGAAAATCACATCATCATCATGTATTTAAACATGAAAAATATACATAGATAAACATTTAATAAATAAAGTAGTATAATAAAATCCTTCATAAAATATACTTGATATAAAAAAAGAAAAATGATTCTCATATTCAATTCTAGGTTCCTATTTATGTTAATATAAACATTGGTATGTTTGAAAATATAATTTGGAAGAAGATAATTCTGAAACTGAAGTTTTTTCAACAAAAAATCCCCTAAAATAGATCTATTTAAAAATATTTATTTAAAACACCCATATAAAAGGTTAAATTTCATATTTGTTGCATAGTATAAGTTATTTATAATGGATTATAATATATCTATGATAGGAAAGTTATTTTCACAATATATACTCTAAAATTGATTGAAAACTATAACCATAGCCATGATTATTCCAATTCATCACACCATTATCTTATTTAATAGTTTAATAAACATGAATATTTTAAATAATATGATAAATATATCATTTATAAAATAATTACAGTAATGTGATTTTGATAAAATAGTTTAACTCTTATAGTATAGATAAAACCCAAATTTAGCCACACAATTATTCATCAATAGTTTATTTTTAAATTTTCATATAAAATAATAAAACTCAATAATATTTCTATAACATATCTATGTTTGAATCCTCCATATTAAATACAAATAAAAATTTTCTTGGGATGCTCTTTTTACTGTTCTAGTCTATATTAGCTTCACAAGCACATTTTCATTAGTTTTCAACATTTTAGGAATGGTTTCTACATGAATGTATTATACATCATCATATTTTTTATTTTGATTGGAGTATCATTTGATAATTTTTCATTGAATCATTAAGGTTATAAATATATTTATTCTTATGAGATATTTGGTCACATTCATCAAGATTCAGCTAAATTGATTCCTCAACATCACTTTTTTTTACTGAATGATCTATATGATTTTTAACATTTATTAATAATTAAAAAATATTATATAACTACGTTAAGAATCTAATTTAATAATATTTAATATAGTATTCATGATATAAAAATTTTATAAACGAAATTTCAATATCTAACAAATTATTAATTTTCTATGATATTTTGGATGATTTATTTTTAATTTGCCTTATTAGATCTCAGATTATGACATAGAATGTTGTATTCATTGATTCATCTAAAAAATGGGTAGGAAAACTATATTAACATAACATGATTCAATAAATTTATTTAAAATTCATATTCCCCCTTTAAACATATATATTAAACATGGGTGTTTTAGGACTACTTAATTAATGTTTAATACCATTATTTTAATAAAATAAGTTTACACAATTATTTTCAAATTATCCTTCATTCCTAGTTTCCATGGATATAATTTTGGATTATTTTTCATTATGTACTTTTTTAAAAGTAATACTAAAGAAAATATGGGCTACACATTTACACCTAAAAAATTCAACACAAGAAAATCATCAAAAATAATCATTAAAAACAAAAGTCATGACATCCAGGATTACTCATAAAAAATATTTAAAAAACATGAATAATTTAAAATGTAAAATAGGTTTTAACATTATTTATTGACACAAAATAAGATGAGTGTTGTTATCCCATTTTACATTCACCAAATATCCACTTTGTGTCCAATTTTATATAAAGAAAATATGAGATCAGAATATTTTTAAACATCTTTCTTAATGGATAAAAAACATTATCAAATTAGTCAATAAAAATCACATGATTTATTAATATTATAGTTCAAATAAAATATATATTTTCAATAAAATTAATGAAAATCTAAAATATAAACATTATTAGATATATGTGCATTAAATCTAATGGTATTATCATTATACACATGACTAGTATTATTAGTAATATCTGAAAAATATTAATTACAAAAGATTTGAGATATTATTATCTAATTATTTATTAAAACTTCATTATAAATAACTTTTAGATAATAAAAATTTCAAGATTTCTAATAAATAATAGTATAATAATATTTAATTTACAAATTCATTTAAATGTGGCATGGTCTCCATCAGTTTTTGTAATAAATAAAAATATCATAAATCCCAAATAATATGTATCTAGAATCTACTACACATTAAAAATTTAACAAATCTATTTTTTACACCCTTACCACTAAAAAATTAAACAAGTATGTGTTTAGGTACCTGTATACTCTTGGGTATAGCTGTGTTATAAATTATGGTCTTAGGTTATAAAATTCTCAATGTTAAATATTAAATTCAATACATAAAATTTGATAAATATTAAATATTTTGACATGATTAACACACTAAATGTTATGAAATTTTAAGAATCAACTGTTATCTGAATTTCCTGAAATACCATAGTGAAACAAACGAAAATTATATAAACATTTTTTATTTGATCCTTGATTAAATTAATTTCTAAAACTCTTTGTATTTTGGTTATTGTATCCAAATATTGTTTTCCATTATTAAGTTATGGAATCCAATGGATTTTATTATGATATTAATCTCCTTGAGTAAACTTTTTAGAATCAAATATCATGTTATGAGATATGTCTAACTAACCATTAATTCTACTTCATTGAATTGAATAAGGTAATCTATATTTTTTCTTATTTTGATTTTTATTCATAAAATTTATTAATCAACATTTCATTTACAATAATAATTGAATGAATAAATTGATTAGGAGAATTTTTTTCATTATAGACTATTATGTAACATTAATCCTGGAGTAATATTCATTCATCTCATTAATGTAAAACTTTTCAGTTTTATAGATGGGGTAAAATAATGATTTTACCTCATTAGTTTGAGAAATAAAACACATATTGTCTTGATTTTTTTATTTTAAATCATTAATGTTATAGAATTATGCATAATTATAATCATTATAGAAACTTTTTATATCCTTCAAAATATTTTTTTAATTTGATATTGTATTTTTATTTTATAAAAAAAATAATTTCATAATTTTTGTCTCGTTAAATGGAATAAATTTTGGATTAATATTCCCAAGATTCAGATATTCATTGAAAATCACATCCATTATATTTAATCTATTATTATGATACTATTAAATGATTCTTGTAGCCCTAATCTCCTATATATTAAGAAAATTAATATTATATTAATTTTTATATTTTCATCCTAAAACATTTCAACAATTGGATTATCCTCCATCATATGATTCCTAAAACATTTCTTTTCAATTTTCCTCAACCATTGAATAAGTGAATTTGAAAGATGGATTATCCTAATTGAGTAACCTCTGATAATCAACATTAACTTTCATTTTCATCAACAAATATAATTATTGGTCCAATCAAACACTTCTTTTTAGATTATTAAATTTTGTGGTTATTTTAATTATATTAATAATAAAATTTCTTCAAGTGATTAAAATCATATAAATTTCTAAACATTGTCTGATTTTGGTACTAAAACTCTCAAAGCATCAGGACTCTTCTCTCTCTGGGTTAAACATATATTTATACGGGTGATATTTAAATATCAAAAATATTAAAAGAGTTAAATACTAATATAGTAGTTTTACACCTTAAATGTCTGACATTATTAGTATCCTTAGAAAAATAAGTTTATTACCCTATTTTAAACATTTTAGCGCATTAATGAACACATTTGAACTAATCAGGGTCCAATCCATATATAATATATTTCTTTTCATTAAAATTTATATTATAATATACAACTTGATTACGTGTATTATTTATGATAAACATATTAAATTTTTAATTTTTAACCTCCTTGATGTGAACATACAATCCAAGAAGCTTCCAGTGGGGAATTATTATAGTGTTTCTATTCATTTAATTATCTGATTTAATTAATAATCACTTTTTATTAATATACTATCTCTCAGATAAACTTCTATATGAACAAGAGAATTAGTATTAATAAATAAACTAGAATATATATTGAATTCAATATCTTATATAGGATACCAATGTTTTACTAGTTTTTTAGTAATATTGTCTCAAGAGGTGGGGAGGGGAATTATGATCATAAATTTCACCTTCAACTTTTTCATCCTTTTAAAACATCTAGATCCAAATAAATACCTCATAATATCATTAATTTATTATTGGATATTTTATGAAAATTAAAGTAAATAAAACACGTGATATAAAGTTTTTTATAGTGTTTTATTGGTTTCATTAAATTTCTGTTAATCCACTCTAATAACACCAAATTAATGTATTGAGGTATGGTTACTATCCTTTTTATTAGGCTATAATAGTAGAGTGAAAATAGCAGAAAATTTGTATAGGTTATTAGATCTTTCAACAGAGAACTACACCTCATTATAACAAAAATACCTATCTTTACTCTCCCACATAATCATAAAACCATAACTATTAAAAATTGAATATGTGATGAAAATTTGTATATTGATGAAACTGAATAACAAAAAACATGTTTGATATCTAAAATGTAATGTAGTAGAATTATATATAGGGAAATAATATTTCTCAACAGTTTAGATTATAAAAAGATCCTTTATCATTTTTTGTTTCTTTAGTGAAAATATAGTAACAATATATACATCCAATGTATGTCTTTTGATATTTCATGTTTTTGAGTAGTATAATAATAATTGAAATTTTATAACCACACATAGTGATCAATATTGAAATAGTTAAATAGTATATCTTCTCTAAAAGTTCAAATATTTTCACCTGAAAACTATATTGGGAATATTTTTAATGGTTATATATATTTCATTATTTGTTGTTGAATTAAAAATATAAATCTTACTAGTCAATAACTTCCATGAAATATTCCTTTAATATAGGAATCATCATACCCAGTAGAAATTTATATGTTTCAATTTCAAATTTGTAGACTTAATATCATTCATCCTTCCAATAAATGGTGACAGATTTTTTCATAATCCATTAAATATTAGTTAAATCTCTTACATATTAGCATCCATAAATATCTATAAATATATATTGAAAATTTAATAATAAGAGCTACATATTTGAGAATCATTTTTATTCAAATATGATATACATAATGATAAAAAAAATTATTCATAATGAAAATATAAGAATAACACTGAAATATGATGCATATATAATATTATACACTTAAATATATTTTCTATTAGCTTCCTCTTGTATAATAAAAATTCAATACATAATTGTTACTATTTAATTTTATTGCATACATAAATAGATCTATTCATATTTAATATATCATTCACCTGATCTATAATATAAAAATTAGAATATGTAAATACTTAATAAAATTATCTTTTATAAAAAACTAATATGAATAAATAAATAATAAATTTCACCAAATATCATAAATCCAATACGTAGTGAAATAAATAATATATAAGAGTAATTTTACAAAAATAGGTTGATTAAAGATGATATAATAATAATAATTTTATCAAAAAAACATAATTTTCACTTCATATGTAAGAGTAACTTCTCAATTTCTAATACATTCTACACCAGAAAATATCTTCTACATAAAATATAAAAAGTTTGAATTATATTTCAACAATAAAAAATTATTTAAAAAATTTGTAAATAACATGAAATTAATTCATAGTATATTACATTTTAAAAATAAATGGTTATAGTGAAATGAAAAATATAGAATAAATTATTGTAAGTTGATGCCGAAAAACTTCTCTAACATTGTTTCATAATAATGAAATTTATAAATTCAGTTTAATTTTACCAGAGAACTAATGGGGGGATATTTCATGTTTCATAAAATGGTATATGGATATAATTTTATTCAAATATGAATATGTGATAAATAATTGATATATTTTATAATTATCTAAAATAATTTAAATTTTAAACCAAACTCAAGTCATATTTATAATGTAATTAACTAAAGTCATGATGATGTCGGGAAACAATGGTGTATTTCAAATTCAGATATATTTTTTCTAAACAGCATTAATTATTATGTATTATCCTGATATGTGGATATCCCAAAGATATGATAAACCATGATCCAAATACTTTGGAAGTATGCTAATATAGAGAGAATTATTTTAGAAAACAAGAATGGTATCAAACTAATATAAGATTGATTAATTTAAAAAATACAAGATTTAATTAATATGTTGATCCAAAAAGTGTTTAAGAGAATCAGAAAAATGATTATTGGATAATAAAAATTGATGAATAGATCAATAAATCAAAAAATATGACATATTTAAATTTTTATCACATCTAATGGTGATATTTTATAAGGATGATTTTTGTGTTCAGAAATAAACTAAATGACAATGATGAATTATAATGGAACAATGGTCTTCATGATTGTAAATGACACTCCCAAATCAATGTTATATATTTTTATGATAATTGTTCTCTAAAAAATAGCCATTAAATTATCCAAATCATCCTTGTGATTAGTGATCAAATGAATTATTTGATTTTTAAAATAGATGTTATTTTAACATTTCCAAATAGAGAAGCTCAGTAAGATGTCTACATTAAAAAATTTGAAGGGTTTGTCCATATGAAATATTTTTCTTGAATTTTCATCTTAAATTAAGATTAATTTAATCCAAATCAATAACATTAATCAAGGTATTCAATGTCTGTAAATATAGTAAATATAATTTAATAAAATATAGTACAAGTAGATTATAATATCTATTTTAAGTGAGATAATTAAATTCACTCATTATCATTGTGTCTCTAGATAATATATTTTTAAAAAAAATTAAGGAGGAGTTTTGTGAGGATTTTTTTCCTCTATGAAGGAAAAATTCATGATGAAATTGATCGGTGAGATGAAACTCTTCATGATTTTTGTGATATAAAAACAATTGGTTATGTATGGATATCATCAGTAAAATATTACCATTTTTATTAAAGATGTTTCGTTTGTTTGAATTAAGGGTTATATTTACAAATCTTAGAGTAAATTTATTAAATTTTGAATGATACAAAGAATATAACCATGCCCCATACTGATGGATGACATAAGAAAATAAATAGTTAGATTTATTTATTTAATATCATAGAATTTGAAGATAAGTCATCCCTTGATAATAATGGAACTAGTGCATATCAACCAGTGTTTTTAAATCATAATGGTAGACTACTAAAAATAATTACATATAAAATAGAAATTATATTTTTGGTTACACTATTTTAATAATCCAAATGAAATCCCAATTATTCACATCATTAAAAAGTTAAATAGTTGTTACAATACATCAATGGGAATCCAAATTGGGTTTTAATATATGACAAGAAAACATCATTTCTTCTTTATGGAAATTTTAAAATGATTGGTTAATAGGTTTTGGTGATAAAAATATATTCTAAAGGATCATTATTTTTCAAAATAATTTGTGTTTCTTATCACTAAAAGAATAAAAATTCATATAAATTGATCACAATAAAATATAAAAATTGTGTGTCATATCAATCAATGAAACAAATTATATGAATAATGTAATAGATATAAGAAATTGTGGTGGATGTTTTATATTCAATAATTATTTCATATGATAATTAGAGGGAAATAAAATATCACATACAGATACCCATTTTACAATAAATAAATATGGGGGATTCAAGATCTCATGATTATTTTCCAAGTTGATGAGTTGTAGTGATTTAAGAGCCCCTATGAAATGAATTTTTATGTGGAAGCTTTAAATTTTTGTAAATTTAAAAATTTTCAATATAGATTTAGTCTTTTTAATGATATTTTATAGAACTCATAGAAATATAATTCAATCATCAGGTTTTTTATTAGATAAGAACAATATTAGAGAAATTATGAGACTTGTTTTTTTATCGTGTCCATTCAAGAGGTATAGAGGAGATTCTATTTTTTATTTATTGACTACACACTCAAAAATGAATTTTAATACAATAGGAATTGAGTGGATATTCACATTATTAATGTTTTTTTAATGATGATCAAAATACTATGTGAAGGGAGATGATCATCTTATAATATGTTGAGGCTCATTGAAGTTGTTAATATTTTTCAAATTCACCTTATAATAGTAATATTTAGTGAACCATGAATGATTTGAGGTAGGGGTGGTTTATTAAAATGTGAAAGAGTAATATTTAAACATAACATGACACATCATGAATACATTCTTGAGTTTTTGGGGGAGTATATTGCAATATCAGATGTGGGCATCATAAATTTGTACTGGATTTGTTTGGAATCTAAATCAGGTTACATTAAATATGGTGAATAGTGACCTAATTGAAAGGGATGCATCATAACGCACTAGTCTAAAAAAATATGGTGGTTTAATACATAAATGTAGATGAAATAAAGATATCATAATATAAAATATTTTATTAAAATGGTGGTCAAATAAATACAATATATTCACATATGTTTTAAAATGTTTTTCATAGTTATTTTGTGTGAGAAAATAATACTACAAGAAAAAGAGTTACATGACAACAGCTATAATGTTGGTATATATAAGGGTTCTTTCTTGGACTAAGGTGAAATTAAAGTGGTTATAAAACATTGAGGTAACCAATCATGAAATTAATGTAGATTTTGACATGCACTTAGGGGAAGAACAAGGTTGTACACATGATCCAAATTTAGAAACAACATGATCTCGTAAAGAAAATGTCGATATATTTGTTGGAGATCACATTTCAGTTATATAATTTGTGTCTAGGGTAATTTCACTAGAATACTATTTTTTTCTTATTGATAAAAAAATAGATATGTTTGTAATGATATCAGAAACAGTGAATTTTATTGATTAACTAAAAGATAATAAGGGTGAGTGAACCATATAAAATACGATGTGGTTTTTGTGATCTTTACTTCTGTGTCTCTTGTAATTTTATTTTTTACAACAAGATATAATCACAGTAAACTATGATTGACAAAAAAATTATTTGAGAGTTTGTGTTTTGGAAACCACTGATTCAACCCCCACAATGTGGTTTCATACTCTATCCTAAGAAAATCATTTGGTGTATTTATATATTTAAATTAATATATTTATATTAATCATTTAGTTATTATATTAATCATAATTTAAATTTTTGACATTATTTAAATGAAAGTAGAAGAATTTGTTAACCACTTATATTATAAGAAATGATTTCCCATAAAAATTGTTCACTATTATCCACTAATTTTTTTAAAATCAATTTATATTTTTAGATGAAATTTTAAGTATATCGCCACTAAATATAAATTTATTTGATAATTTAGAAAACCCTCAACTAAAAATTAAACATAATTTTAAAAAAAATTATAGGGGTATTTCTAGAAACACTAATTTTTTATATAATCATTGATTCTACTAAAACTGATACTAAATATTAACCTTTCAGAGTATTTGGAAAATAATGGCTACATTATATTAAAAATTAAATTAAATGGGGTTTTATATAAAAACTGAAATAAATTTTGAATATATATATATTTATTTATATAATAATAGATCACTAGTAGGATTTATGTCAGTTAACTTGTTTTTGGGTTGACCCACTAAATATAAACTACATGGATTTTCATATTTTTCATTCATGTCACTTAAGTGGACATTGTATATAGATCATTTGAATTGGAGTTATTAAATAAGTTCCCTACATGTGAGGTTCCATATATTGATACATATCTAATGTCATTTGAGAAGTTTCCTCAAAAGAATGAAATTATATATCACAATAACCAAGAAGCGGTATTTTATTGACTTTTTGACATCCTAGATTTTAAAACAATATTTTAAAATTCTATCTCTGATAAAATATTCAAGTAATCATCGAATTAAATTTTTAATCTTCAATTTTATTATGAAACCCTAAAATCAAAACATATTTTTCATTTTATTTTTATCTGTTAGTACATATATATTATTTTATATAGATGTATAATGGAATATAATTAATAAATGTAAGACATTAAATATCTTATTACCATTATTGTACAAAAAACTATATAATAATATTATCTAGAATAGCTATGACTAGTAATGTTGAATGATAAAAATGAAGAATATATACACATGCTAAAACAGAAAAATACACAGTATGAAATAAAATATTGTAAATAACAGAACAATAATTTGAATTTTTTTTGTGTTGTAGCCCCCAAGAATTATCACACTAGGGAACAACACTACAAAAATGAAACAAATAAATAAAAATAAAATGAATATTATAAATGAAGAATATATAATGTATTGAATAACTGTAGTTAACGATGAATTAAGGAAGTGAGTGGTATGTATATAACTTATATGTATAATATGACTTTTTGAAATATTATAATTGGATTAGTACAAAAAACTTTAGAATAATAAATATTCATTAAAATAGTTACTTTCCACTAGTAATACTACATCCTATGATAAGTAATATATACCAAGAATATAATATGTAAATATATTTAATTTATTTTTATAAAATGCATCCTAAAATTATGTATACTGTAATTTTAGATAAAATAATTAAAACAAGTGTACTAAGAAACATTAATTTTTTTCCTAGAAGTTAAATAAAAATAATTTATATTTCAAAATTATTTTGATAAAATGAACATAATTTTTAGAATGAATATGTTTAAATTACGTTAGGGTGTATTTTTAGATATTTTCTAAAAAGTTAAACTTCTATATAAATTCTAAAAATATATATTTCATCATATATCACAGGTTTTATGATCATATACTGATTTAAAAATTTCTAAATAATTTATTAATTACATGTGTAAAAATTAAATTCAATTTTTATCTTTTGTACATGATGATAAGAATATAAAATTAAAATATATTTATCATTTGATTAGTCGTATTTTGAAATTATTATCACAACCCGTCCTTGGGGCCCGTGCCATGACTACCCCAAACCCACCTTCCATAGGCCAGGGGCTGGTGACTTGCACCAAAGGTGTAAATCCCTAAGCTGGGAAGGCAATGCCTTTATGAAAGTAAACAAACACAACAGAGTATGCAAGAGGAAGTAAACACAAAGTAAAACTGAATACAAAAGAGTGTACTGGAAAGTGGATGGGCCAGTATACAAACCCAACTGAACAACAAGTACATGTAATGGGACAAACAGTTGAAAGTAATAATCCACTCATGGATCGTCCTCTAGGGATTCCTAACTAAAGGGTAGGTACAGATGGCCACCTCAGCACCCACTCCCGTTAGTCTCCACTGTTTTCCAACTCATCGCAATGTCCACATCTGGGTACCGTCTAGTCGTGGCGCTCTCAGCCTCCGTCAGCATTGTCTATCGTCTGCATCCAACACAACGAGATGTGGTCATAGTCCATGTAGGGGTGAGTATAACGGTACTCAGTAAGGACCCCGAGACCCGAAAGGTCTCACTATATCCACTAAGGATAATAAAAAATAAGAAAGATACAACCACAAAGTATCAACCAACCCTACTTAGGTATATCCCCATAAATATACCTAAGTTACCAGTCACATTCGGGCTCTAACTCACGAGCCCAAGAATAACTCAGTCCACACAGGAAGTAAAGTCAAACACCATGATGATAATGGTTGAAAGACTTGACTAAGCTCACATAGGTATGTCACAATGGAAGACAGATTAGATGATCATATGTATCCACTGGATCATCTAAGCTGTCGGACCCACAGATGATACAGCCCAGCTAAGCCGTCAGACCCACACAGGATATAGGACCGGCAATCTCATCTAAGCTGTTGGAACCACACAGAATATAGTCCAGCTAATCCATTGGACCCACATAGGATATAGGACCAGAAATGTCATCTAAGATTTCGGACCCACATAGGGTACAGTCCAGCTAAGGTGTCAAACCCACAAAGGATACATGACCGGTTATGATTCGTCTAAGTGGTCGGCCCCACACAGGATACAGTCCAGCTATTCTGTCGAACCCACATAGGATTCTGGTATAGTAGTCATCATCGTCGAACCCATGGAAGATTCTGGTATAGTAGTCGTCACTGCCGAACCCACACAGGATTCCGGTATAGAAGTCGACGCAGTCGCAGCCAGCTCTAGGGTTCCTGCACATAGCACGCTCGAATCCGGGAGGGTCCGCTCCTCAACCAAAGGGGTCAATACATCAACTATCACTAATTCTAGAGTTGATGTATCCTGAAGTTCTGTTTCATCAAAATAAACCCAACGTGATAGATGTTGCGTCAATCGGACGCCCGGTGTGAGAGTTATTGGCTTTTCCTTTCCAGGGGCCCGATTGGATTTACACTCGATCCAAACATGACCATTTTCCAAAGTCATCCAAAACTCACTTATAGTATCATAAAAGGACTACCTCATTTCTAGGATCCCAGTACTGCAGACGACGCGTCGATTGGACGCGCAGTCTAGAAGATATTTGTGTTTAAGAGAAACGGGCACTGCCCTTCAATCCCAGTGGGCTAGTGGGTCAGCCTGACCAGGTTTGGCAGGTCCGACCCGGCTGGGGGTCGGCCCATCCTGGTGGAGCGTGGTCCATCCAGGGACCTGTCTCGGTGGGTCCGACCCGATTAGGGGGTCGGCCCGGCCCGGTGGGATGCGACCCACACGCGGACCCGGCCCGAGTCGTGGGCCGGTTCGGCTCGCCCGGCGGAGCCGAGCGGTGCCCCCCCTCCTTGATGTCCAGCCGGCGGAAGCCAGTTGGTTTTTCCGGCACGAGCGGCCCGCACAGCTGGCCACTGTCCTCCCATGTGGAATCATGAGGCGGCATGGTTTCTTCCTCCATGCCGACAGGTAGCCGGCCGGTTCTCCCACCGAGCAGCCCGCAGAATCGGACCGCAGTTCCTCCATAGTGCGCCGCCAGGAGGCTCTAAAGTCTCCTGCCTAGCCAGGTGTAGTCGGCCAGTTCGTCTAGCTAGCGGTCCGCAGATGAGGGCCACACCTGCTCCACGCGGCACCAGCGGGTGTCGCGGTTCACCAGCCCGGCTGGCCATAGCCGGCTGTTTCTTTTGGCGATCAGCTCGCGGTTGCGGGTCGCGGTTCTCCTCCACGCGTCTAGTGCACAGCTACCGCTTTTGGTTTCCACTTCCTCTGGTCGCCACTGCCTCCGGTCGTCCTTGCCAAAATAAACACGAACCAATGAAGGGTCGTTGGGCCGTTTTCGTTCGGCCCGCGCCCTCCGCGTTAGGTGATAACAAAAGGCCAAAGACAATCCAATGCATTCCTCAAGAAGGAGTTATAATTTTATTCATTTAAAATTATGAAAAAACCTTTCCTCAATTCGATTTTATTTCATCGTAGTCGCGAAAAATGGCATCGTGGAAGACAGTGTCGTGAAAGACAGTGTTGTTCCATCAATGTCAGAGGGAGAGTCATTGTCTTTGTGGTCATTCTTCGTGGATGGTGTCTTCTCCCTTGATGTAGGGGAAGAAGAAAGTTGACGACGTTTGAGGGCCTTGTGTTCTTCGTCGAGAGAGTATGTCATTCTTCATGGGAAGAAGGCCATCTCTATTCTCCAAAGCTCCACCAACACAATATGTGCCAACCCAAAAATAATGACTTAGCTTTTATTTTTATTCTTGATATGAATTTCAAAATAATTCAAAATTTAGAGGAGCCAATTAATTAATTGTTCATTAATTGGGAGTGTGTTGGCATCATAATGAGGGAGGGTGGAATGTGGAGAGTTTAAAAATTAATGAGGAGAGGTGGAGAGTTTAGAAATTAAAGAGGAGAGGTGAAGAGTTTAGGAGTTAAAGCGGGGTTTCGAGGGGAGTTGAAGAGTGTAAACTCATGTGGGACCCACCCCTAGTTATATCCTCCCAAGGGATGTTAGGGTGTGGTGGGACCCTCCCCTAACCTCCACCTAGAGACTTTAACCACCTATCAATTAAAAATGTGTTGCACACACATTTTTATTTACCTTTTAATATTAAAAAGTAATCCCAAATTATAACTTCCATCCTCTATAAAATGAAACTATGGTAAAGGTCCCCTTAAGAGAATATCGGCGATGCGAGTTCATCGGTGTCCTCAAATTTTAATTCCTAGCACAGGTTCAAAAGATAGAAAAACCAACACGAATGATTACTGAACGTACCCGAAAAAAAATCAGAAATTGATTCCAGGCACATCGGGCCTCGGAATCAGGCGCCGTCAAAAACTGAGAACTCATAATACTCCAAGGAATTTAAGAAAAATATTTATTTGAAATTTCAGAGTCTTTACATTTCTACACCTTAGGGTTTTACGTCCCTGTAAAGCTACAACACACACTAGGGAAACAAATGGGGGTACTGAGCACGCATTTGAGACTCCCTCTCTCGTGTGCTCTCCTGGAGATTCCCGTGATGCCAGTGAATGTGCAATAGAGGAATCAAAAATCCCCGTAGGACCTGCTCCTGTCGATCCTAGATCTCCACTAGGACCTCTGTGAATGTCTCCCCATAATCGATCTCCAGTTCTCTGTGGTCGATGATGTGGGACGGTTCGTGCACGTATCTCATCAGCTGAGATACATGGAAGACGTCGTGCACCTTGTGCAACTGAGGGGGAAGGGCCAGGTGGTAAGCCACCTCGCGTACTCTGCTGAGGACTTGGAAAGTCCTGATAAAACGCGAAGATAACATTCTTCCTTGGCCAAATCTTCATAGACCTCGTCGAGGTGAGACTCGTAGGAAGACATGGTCACCATCCTCGAACTCTTGTGGTCTTTGTCTCTTATTAGCATAGGACTTTTGTCTAATCTGTTCAGTCTTCATCTTCTCTTGGATGATCTACACCTTCTCCGTCGTAGCCTGCACCATCTCTGGTAATACATGTGCTGACTCTCCTGGGTCAGTTCAGCAGAGAGGTGATCTTCAAGTTCAGTCATACAGTTCCTCGTAAGGGAACATCCCAATGGTGGAGTGGTAGCTTTTGTTGTACGCAAACTCCACTAAGGGTAAGTGATCCTCCCAGCTGTGACCAAAGTCGAGGACACATGCATATAGAATGTCCTCGAGAGTCTGAATGGTCCTCTCAGTCTGACCATCCATCTGTGGATGGAAGGAAGTTCTCAAGTGAAGCTGTGTCCCAAAATCCTCCTTCAACCCCTTCCATAGTCAGGAAGTGAAATGAGCATCTTGATCAGAGATGATAGTCAATGTCACACCATGAAGCCGTATGATCTCCTGAATGTAGTGGCATCCCAAGATCTCTACTGAGCCCTTCTCTCTGATCGGTAGGATGTGGTATGACTTGGGGAGTCGGTCTACGAGCACCCATATAGAGTCGTGTCCTCTGGATGTATGTGGAAGCCCCATCACGAAATCCAGGGATATCCCATCCAACTTCCACTTTGGGACATCTATGGTATATATCAAGCATGCTGGTACATGGTGCTCCTCCTTCACCTTATAATAAGTGAGGCACCGTGAAACAAACTCTGCTACTGCCTTCTTCATACCCGGCCACTAGTGTTGTCGTCTGAGGTCCTGATACATATTCATCACTTTTGGATATACTGCTAGAGTAGATATGGAGAACTCTCTCAACACCTCCTCCTGTAGTGCAACTAGTACCATGGTACATTCTCTGAAAAGGATGACGTGCTCCCTACCATTAGAAAATCCATCAGGTGCATGTCCTATAGGTATCTGAGCACGTCGTATCTCACAGTCATCATTCCCACTCTCTGCCTCCCTGACTCACTAAAAAAGTGGGGAAGTGACTGTAAGAGACTGAAGAAAGGCTGCGTAATCTCTATCCACAAAGGATATCTACAACGCGGCTAGCTTCTCTATCGCCTCTCCTAGCAGTTGAATGCCCGATCTTTTTCTGATAGCATCTATTACAACGTTCCCCTTCCCAAGAGTATAGACTATCTGAAATCCATAGTTCTGGAGGAACTTGATCCATCGTTGATATCTCATGTTCAGGTCCTTCTGTGAGTAGATGTACCTGAGACTCTGGTGGTCAGAGTAGATTGTAAAGAATTCGCCTATAAGATAGTGCCGCCACATCTTCAAAGAAAAGACCACTTCTACTAACTCCAGGTCATGGGTAGCGTAGTTCTACTCGAGCTATCTCAAATACCTAGAACCATACATGATCACTGCTCCCTCCTATATCAGGGCACACCCGAGTCTGATCCCTGATGTGTCGCTCTAAACAACATTCCCAACGCCCTCCTTCGGTAGCCTCAAGATCGGCACACCGGTCTACCTCTACCTCATCTCTTGAAAGCTCTATTGGAATCTATCTAACCACACGAAGGGTTGCCCCTTATTTTTCAATGCTAAAAGTGGTTCTGCAACTCTGGAGAAGTCTGGCACAAAGGTAAGTCTGGCTGAATCATGTGTGATCGACAGCACCCTCTTATGGATGATTCCATCCTGTGCTGCCAGGGTTTTCCTTTTCTCCAACCAAGGGAAACCCTATCCCAACATTGTAGATAAACCACAACATTTTTTCCTAATACAGTCAATTTGTGTATGAACTGTGGTTGCCCAATCCATACCCAAACTAACGTCGTAAGGCCTCGATGTTTCTATCAAGAGGTTTTAACTGAAACTCTCACCTCAAGGGTCAGATCACACCCACGGTGTAAGTGTGATTATCGAGTCTCCACCCAAAGGTATCTCCAGACGTGAGGGTCAAGTCAACGGTTTAACTGGAAACTCTTCGTATGGGACAAGATCTATGAAAGGAATGATTGGTAGCTATGTATATTGATACGACAGATAGTAGTAAACAGAGACCATACCTCAAATCATTTATAGAGACCTTGGGTCACACTCCTTAACTTCATGTAGCTACTCTCTTCCCCTACCATCCTGCTCCCTGAGCCCGGTGGGGACTACAAAGGCGGGTGGTTGTAACATGTTGAAACATACATCACCACATACTGCCTTCCTAACTCTGCTTCCTTGTCTTCTGCTCAACAGATTCATCATTCCTTAACACTTCCTCTTCCGGAAACATCTCACACACCCATGTCTCTGAGACTGAAGCCAGTTCGCGGCTTCCCACTACTAACATTCACCGGCAGTATCTACTTAGCCGAAGAACATTCAACCACAATGGTTCTCTCAACACCCTAACATAAGTAGGAGTGCATAGATGAAAAACTATTGGTTCGGATGTTCTTAAACACACCTCGCTCGGAGGTCCGTGCTCTAAATAACTGAACACATCGTATTCATCGAGTACCAGGAATGGTCGGTACGCTTCGATGAATACTCAAATACTGAAATGTCATCCTACCGAAACTGCATAAGCTCTAGAAAACTCTCAGCCACCTCCTCAAGCCAGTCCTCAACCACATGTGGGTTGGGATCACCTCGGAACATGAGGGATATCTGGTGTTGAAACACATGTAAGGCACTAAGCCTACAAGTTTCCTCTACCGGTATCGCCGGTAGTGTATGATGGCCAACAGGTAGTGATATAGTGGGCACACTGCCCGAAGGTGCCAGCTCCGAAAACAGTACAAGTACCGAAACCTCATCACTATGTAGACCATCCTCATGGTCACTTGCTGAAAATCACTAGTAGCTAAGATTAATATTTTCTCTACTAGTGTCTCAACTAGGAGGAAAACTCTAGGAATCGCCTCAAGCCAATCCTCTACTGCCTCAGAATCTGTCTCACCTCAAAACCTCGGAGGCCTCTGCCGCTGGAACTCGTAAAACACAATCAGTCGGCATGCACCGTCTGCCAGTGTGGCTAGTGGAATCTACTTCCCAACAGGTGGTGGTGCTGCTGGTACACCACCCGAAGGTGCCAACATAGTAAGAGGGCCCTGCACAGGAGCCTCGTCGCTCTATGGGCCATCATCGTGTACTCTCTCGGGAACCCTAGCTAGGTATCATCACAGCGACATTCTGATAAGGAATAGGTGTGTCTTGGTCAATAAGTTATACCTGGTGAGATAACTCAAAGAGACCATAATGGAAACTCTTAAAACTCAAACGCAATCAGTGTTTTCGTGCACTGAGTCAGAAATCAGATGTCAGGGTCCTAGTATATGGATACGTTGGCCGCCGCACCAACACTGGACTCCCTGGACTGAAAACCACACTCAATAATATTAACACTATTGCTTCATAGTAAGATAGATAAGAGTCCTATGTTCTACTGTAGAACCAACTTCTCTGATACCAATTCGTCACGACCCTTCCTCGGGGCCCGTGTTGTGACTACCCCAAGCCCGCCTTCCATAGGCCAGGGGCTGGCGACTAGCACCAAAGGCGTAAATCTCTAAGCTGGGAAGGCATTTCCTCTATGAAATTAAACAAACACAAATAGTGTTTGCAATAGGAATTAAACACTAAGTAAAACTGAATACAAAAGAGTGTGCTGGAAAGTGAATGGGTCAGAATACAAACCCAACTGAACAACAGGTACATGTAAAGGGACAAACAGCTGAAAGTTAAGAGAAACTCCTGGATTGTCCTCCGGAGAGTCCTACCTGAAGGGTAGGTACAGATAGCCACCTTTTCACCCATTCCCATCTATCTATACCGTGTGATGACTTGTCACAAGGTCCACCTCCGAGTACCATCCAGTCATGGCGCTCTCGGCCTCCGTCTGCGATATCCGTCATCTGCATCCAACACAATGAGGTGCGGGCATAGCCTGTGGATGGGTGAGTATAATGATACTCAGTAGGGACCCCGAGACCCATGAGGTCTCAAAATATGCACTAAGGATAAGAAAAAGAAGAAAGATACAACCACAAATTATAATCCAACCCTAATTAGGTATATGCCCATACATATACCTAAGTTACCAGCCACAGTCCAGCTCCAACTCACGAGCCCAACCACAACTCAGTCCACACATGAAGTAAAGTCAAACACCATGATGATAATGGTTGAAAGTCTTGACTCAGGTCACACAGGTATGCCACAATGGAAGAGAGATTAGATGATCAAATGTAGCCACTGGATCATCAAAGGTGTCAGACCCACACAGGATATAGTCCAGCTAAGCCGTCGGACCCACACAGGACACAAGACCGGCTATCTCATCTAAGATGTCGGACCCACACAGGATACAGTCCGGCTAAGCCGTCGTACCCACGTAGGATACAAGACCAGCTATCTAATCTAAGCTGTCGGACCCACACATGATACAGTCCATCTAAGTCGTCGGACCCACACATGATACAGGACAGGATATGATTCATCTAAGCTATTGGAGCCACAAAGGATAAATTCCAGCTATTCTGTTGATCCCACACAGGATTTCGGTACAATAGTCGTCATCGTCAAACCCATGGAGGATTCCAGTACAGTAGTCATCGTTGTCGAACCCACACAGGATTCCGGTAAAGAAGTCGACGCAGTCGCAGCCAGATCTGGGGTTCCTGCACACATCACGCTCGATTCCTGGACGGTCCGCTCCTCGAGAAATGGGGTCGATACATCAAATATCACTATTTCCAGAGTTGATGTATCTCTAAGTTCCTTCTCATTAAAAGAAACCCAATGTGACAGACGGAACGTCAATCGGACGCCCGGTCTGAGAGTTATTGGCTTTTCCGTTCCAGGGGCCCGGTTGGATTTAAGCACGATCCAAACCCGGCCATTTTCCCAAGTCGTCCAAAACTCAATTAGAGTTTCACAAAAGTACCTCCTCATCGCTAGGATCCCAGTGTCGTAGACGGCGCATCGATCAAACGCGCAGTCTAGAAGATATTCGTGTTTAAGCGAAACGGGCCTGACCTATCAAGCCCAGTGGGCTGTCGGGTCGGCCCTATCCAGTTTGGTGGGTCCGACCCTTCTGCGGGTCATCCCAGCCCAGCGGAGTACAGCTCTCCCAGGGACCCGGCCTGGCGGGTATGACCCGGTTATGGGGTTGGCCCGGCCCGGTGGGGCACAGCCCACCCGTGGACCCGGCCCGAGTCGTGGACTAGTTTGGCTCGCCCGGCGGGCCCCAGCGGCGCCACCCCTCTGTGCTACCCGGCCGGCCTAATCTGGCCGGTTTGTCTAGCATGAGCGGCCAGAAACGTGGGACACTGCCCTCCCACATGGCGGCACAGTTTCATACACTCGGCCGGCAGGTTTCCGGCCGGTTCGCCCACCGAGCGGCCCGCAGTTCCTCTGCAACGCGGTGCCAAGAGGCGTCGCAGTCTCATGCATGGCTGGTCGTAGCTAGCCGATTTGTCCAGCAAGTGTCCCTTAGATGCGGGCCCCACCTCCTTCTTTCGGCACCGGTAGGTGCCGCGGTTCACCATCCCGGTCGGCCATAGTCGGCCAGTTCTTCAGCCCGACTGGCCCACAGTTACGGGCCGCGGTTCTCCTCCACGCGGCTGGTCCGCGGTCGCCACTTCCGGCCATCACTGCCTCTGGTCTCCACCGCCTCCGGCCGCCATTGCCAAAATAATCAAGAACCAATGGATGGTTTTCGGGCCGTGTACGTTCGGCACGCGCCCTCTGCGTTAGGTGATAACAAAATGCCGAAGAAATCCAATGCATTCATCAAGAATGAGGTATAATTATATTAAATTAAAATTATACAAAATCCCCTACCTCGATTCAAGGTTCGTTCTCCATAGTCATGGAAAACGGAACTGCGGAAGATGGTGTCGCGGAAAATGGTGTCGTTCCGTCAACGTCGGAGGGAGAGTCGTTATCGTTGGTGATGTTCGTCGCGGACGGTGTCTTATCCCTTTACGCGGGGGAAAAAGAAAGTTAAAGATGTTCAAGGGCCTTGTGTTCTTCATCGAGAGAGTACGTCATTCCTCTTGGGAAGAAGGCCCTATCTCTTCTCCAAAACTCCACCAACACAATATGTGACAACCCAAAAATAATAGCTTTGCTATTATTTTTATTCGTGATATGAATTTGAAAATTTAGTGGAGCCAATTAATTAATTGTTCATTAATTGAGAGCGTGTTGGCATCTTAATGAGGGAGGGTGGAATGTAAAGAATTTTAAAATTAATGAGGATAGGTGGAGAGTTTAGAAAGTAAAGAGGAGAGGTGGGGAGTTTAACAGTTAAAGGGGGGTTATGAAGGGGAGTTGAAGAGCTTAAAATCATGTGGGCCCCACCCATAGTTATATCCTCCCAATGGAGGTTAGGGTGTGGTGGGACCCACCCCTAACCTCTACCTAGAGACTTTAACCACCTATCAATTAAAAATGTTTTGCACACACATTTTTAATTACCTTTTAATTTTAAAAAGTAACCCCAAATTTTAACTTCCATCCTGTATAAAACGCAGCTGCGGTAAAGGTCCCCTTAAGCGAATACCGGCGCTGCGAGTTCATCGGTGTCCTCGGATTTCAATTCCAAGCAACGGTTCAGAGATAGAAAAACATGCATGTAAGTTTACTAAACTCACCCAAACAAAACTTCAGAAATTGATTCTAGGCACACCGGGCCTCAGATTCAGGCGCCGTCAGAAACTACAGACTCGTAAAATTCTAATGAATTTAAAAAAAAATCCTTGAAATTTTTGGGTCTTTACAATTATATATATGTATTCATATATATATATATATATATATATATAATAACATAAATAAATGGGATAAAATACCTTTCCTTTTACTTTATCAAAATCGTATAACAAAATATGAAATTACAAACACTATAACAATTACTACTAGTTATTTATAATGTTAAAAATACATTATTAGTACACTATATATAATTTAAAATAATATAATGTGACTGTAAAAAATAAAATAAAGGAACCCGAAATTGAAATCATGGAGTGTCTTAGTCTCTAATAATTACCACACATGAAAACAACACTATACAAAAGAAACAAATCATTATAAATGCAACCAGAATTTTATGAAGGACCACTGTATAAGAATTTGAAGAATTTTTTTGAACTTTAAATGAAGGCTTCATGAAACATTTATGGGATGTATAAGTATTTAATGACTGTAATTAGTATAGTTAGTATAATTTTTCCACGATTGTAGGAAAAGTAAAAAAAATTCAGTATAACCATATTGTAGGAATACAAATTGACCATTGTGAATATTAAAATACTTGATAAATTGTATTTATGATAAATAAAATAAATAAATAAAAATATTTTAGTACAAAAAAAGGATTCTGAAATTATCTATCTAAATGTATGTTTATGTGTGGATTAGTAATAAGATATTTTTTAAATTATTTAGTAAGAGTATTTATTTTATAATAAAATTTAAAATGATAGCTATTACTATTTAAAAAATTAAATTTCTCAAAATGAACCCCTTTTTAGATGGATCATATTAAAATTTTCATAGGTTTATTTTTATGTACTTTTATGAAAAATAAATCTTTGTTTAATAATAAAACATAACTTACTATGTTCACCCTTTATTTTATGTCATAAAAATGATGTTAAAATAAATTATTAAATTATAAAATCTTTTTTTGTGACTTAAAAAGGAAATAATGGGTCAAATAACATTTTTTGGAAATAATAAATATTATTTCCATTTTAATAAATTAAATTACAAAGTCCAAATTAAATGAAATTATAATAAAAATAAATTTTTATATAAACATTAAATTTAATAAAAAATGATTCCATTTTATTTTTTAAGTATTTCAATTTCAATAAAATATGTATTTTAAAATAAACCAAAATTATAGTGAAAATAATCAGAACTATCTTTAGTCTGGATAAAAAACATGAAACTAATGAAAATTATATTTAAAAATATTCCTCTCATATTCTGTTAAATACACCTCATCTTCCCCCAATTTTTATTCACATCTAATATTCATAGAGAGACTAATATTTTCTTCAAAATTCATAAATTCATTCATTACTGTGTTCTAAATTCCCTGTCTAGAAAAAATTCCACCAATAAAGGTCTAAAAGAGATTATCAAAGCAGGTTTCTTGAAATAATGGTATTCATACAACATTCTAATATTTTATTTTATTTTATTTTTTTATTATCACCAATAATTATATAATTATAAACAAAAAAATACTTATACCATTCATAAGAAATATTTTTTGTACCTCCTATGTGAGAAATGATGTCTCCTGTTACTAATTTTATATTTTTTGTATTAAATAAGGAATTTATTTACCTAAATATTATAAATGAAAAATTATTTTATGTTTATGGTTTTAAAATGTTATTTTTTTTGAAATTTCAGATATATTAAAAATAAACCATGATAGTTTATTTAATATTATAAAAACTGATTATCGAGAAATGGTTCTTAAATTAAAAACATCATTCAAATATCTATTAAATGTGAAATTTTTATAATACTATAAATACATGAAAAATACCTTTAATAATTTTTAGATTACAGAATAATTTTACAATGATTACCAAACATTACCATTTTCTGATACAATTATAGAACTCCTTATCAAAAAAATAAATATTCAACTCAAGAAAACCATTATAATAAATGAATTGAATATGATAATAATTGGGATATAATATATGATATAATTATTCATGTGTATCTGAATTGTGTTTTAATCACATATAATTCAATAATTCATGATGTTATAGGACAATCCATTTGAGTGGAGACTTTAGGTATCATTTAATAATCCAAATCATCAATTTTTCCAAGTATTATTTATTATTAGTTCATTTTATATTATATGTAAAATTACTATTGTATTGAATGTGTTAATTAATATTTTTCTTATATATTTTTTATTATTCTTTTCTCTATACCCCTCTTATTAATTTTTGGGGTTTCTCCCACTCCCATTTTTCATTTTTATGGATTTTTTCTTTATTAGTCTATTCTAAAATCTCATGATTTAATATTTTTGTTCCATGTTCATATTATTTATCTAATATATATTTTATATATATTCTTATAAATTTTATATTAATAATAATTTATTCATTTTACCCAATATGACATGAACACTATATATTTTATACTTCTCCTTGATTGGTTTTGACAAAAAATGTTATACTGATAATTTGAATGGAAAATTATTGGAAATGTATTCCAATTATATCAAAAATGTACCATTCTTTATTCTATTTCTATTTTAATGTAATCGAATTCATTGGGGAAGATTTTTTTAATATTTATCGAATTTTTATTTTTATATGTTGAATGCACAAGACAATGTATGTGATAGGTAGGGTGTGGAATTATATATCTTTCCAATGACATAGTACGACCCATGAAAAAATATATCTTTGGTAAATGGTGTATTACTAACCATTTATGCATGATTTTTTTTATAGAGAACCTTATGGATTTTTTTATATATGACATTATTAATTCCTTCAATATTAGAATATTTATTATTGTCAATGTGATTATTTATTATTGTTGGATTGTAACCCCTGGATATGTTTTTCATATGAAATAAATTATATTTGATTATTTGATTATTTTTTCCATTATATTATTTATTAATTATTTATGTTATTATTTAATATAATATATGCCACCAATTATAGACTATATGAGGTCAAGAACCATTATATATTATTGTAGAATCGAGCATCCCTGTTAGTATAAGGAATATCCCAAAAAGAATTCTTGATCCCTTGTGGCTTTCGACGAGGGATTGGGAATAAACACCCCAATTGGGAAATGTTTTCTAAAATATACCAAAACAAATAACATAGACATATACTTAAATGTAAGATAACATGTCCCTAAAATAACTATAAGTATAAGTAAATGAAATACATGTTCCAAACCACAATAGGTAAACCAGTGAAGATGTGGTCAAAAACACATATTCATGTGATAAGAAGGACAAATCCCACCATATACCTACCAAAATCCCACACAATGAAAACATGGATACAATATACCTCTATGAGATTCCATTCCTTTACTCACAACAGATAGAACAATATATAGGAACACTAAATATTATATGGAAGGTTAGAGAAGAAAATCCTACTATGATCCCAAAAGTGTATCATGAGAAGTATATAATATATATATAAATTATACTCATTTAATGATAATATTAAATATATATTTATTAACATGTTTCTCAATAAAACATAGAAACAACTTTTTTTAGAATAGTTTATAATGAATTCATAAAAACCCATTTTTAAATGATTTCCAAATAATCCATTTCCATGAATTTATGAAAAACATTAATCTTAATGGAGAACCATAGAAAATAGTCCAGAAGTGTGTTAGGCCCAGGTTAGCAATGATCCTTACACCTCAGCTATCAAATTTCAATAATAGTATAAATCCACTGAACATGGGATAAGGGATAACAGAACACTCCAACAAGTAAACACCATATCAGAAAAATGTTTAATTGAACTCATAATGTATGTCCATAATTGGTATCCAAATACCATCTCAGTGTGACACTCACAATATATTCCCCCAACAATGTACCATTTTTCACCATATTTGATTCCCCGTATATTGAATCATTCAAATCCACAAATGATCCACACATTGAGAATTTCATTTTCATGGCTCTAATCAGTTCTTTAGGCATTTAAAAAATAAACAATTATATAAAAAATGTATCAAATCATAAAATTATATGAAATAATTTTCCATTGTCATTACAAAAGTGTAAATCAATATTATTAAAGAATCTAAATCATTAACATTTGATGAATAATATATCATTCTATAAAAAAATTTAGGGACAAAATAATTTAAAATGAGAAAGAAAACATTATCTATAAAGAAATACTTTTCATAAAAACACCCAAAAAAACACTTCGTATTTCCATAAACATACATAGATTCATGTGAAATGAGTGTGGGGGTATATGGAATTGATATAAGATCCTAAAATAATGAATACTCTTTAAAAAATCTGAATTTAACAATACTATGATCAATAAATACCAATAGAAGTACTTATCAAAACAATTCCTACCAAATGATCAATGAAGAAATGGTATCAATATCACAGAAAATTATATTGAAAAAAGGGAAAATGGAAATAGAGATGAAAGATACGATATTTCATTTGGAACAATCATGATAGAAGATGGTTCAATAAAATCTCTCACATGAATCAGATGAATTGAAAATACAAAAAAGGGAATAAATAATAGTGCCATATGTGAGGGAAAAAATATTCAAATGGAATTAATCACCCACCTTTAATAATCACATATTTCATAATCTGTGGGAAAAACCACCACTGGGGTTCGATCCAATGATATTTCTATTGGAAATTTTGATATCAAAGCCACCATAATGTCATGGGCATTCACCATAGTGGTCTTGTTCTCACTACACCCTAGAGCCCAACATATAGAATAACCATGAAAAATTGTAGAAGAATATTTAATTTTGGACTTAATACACCCTCCAACACAATACCATGGAGTGTAAACTATATTTTATGTATACAAGGGCTCCCAAAGCTCCACGCCTTATAACACACCCCACAATTGGAATGTTAATCCTACATGTGCTACACATGCTACAACCTAGTTCAGCATGGCTGTGGAAATAGTGTGGTCTTTCTTTTACTTAAAAAAGAAATTATAAATATCCAATAAAATCAATTGAGATCAAAATTAGAAATACTAACCTTAAAAGAAAAGGTCTTAATTCTAAAAAAAAATCACACCATAAACCATTTATGTGAATAACTCCTCTCTATAGCACTTTCTATCCCTATAATGTCATATTGAAAAATGATGATCCAATAAGATATGTGGACACCTCTCCCACATAATTAATTATCATTCCCATAACTCATGATAATCAATTATATTCATATATAACAAAAAAATAATATAATAGATTTTTAATGTGAGGTTACTTCCTTTGATACAACAATATAAACCGGCAGCTCAACTATAATCATATTATTTTCCAGATCAAGCTGTTGAATCTTCATTACAAGGTAGGGTTCATGGTGATACATCTTAAACTGGGACTCAAGAACATATTATTTATTTAAGTAATCTAATATGGTAAATATAATAGAAGAATCACCAATCCAATATGTGTTGTTATCTCTAATGTACCCACATATAATATAGCCAATTTTTATACTTTATAATCTAATGATGACCCAACTGGGGTGAAACTATTATGAACACTTGATCAACTATTGAATATTATAGCAGTAATTAATGGGGATTGACATAAGAATTATTCCATCTATGAGCTATCACCAGTATCATATGAATAACCTGAATTTTATATGATGTCTACTAAATAATATTTGGTCCCACACTAGAACTTTTACCCACCATAAACCAATAATGAATTGAATTACATGGTCACCAATAAAAAACCACAAAGGGGTCCATTTTTATGGTTAACTATTATGAATTAATATAATAAATCTAAACTATTCCCATATAGTTGTCTCGAGAACCTCTAAATTCCATCATGTAGAATCAGAACATACCCACCAATATTTGAATAGTTCACTCCATCTATATATCTATATTAAGTCAATATTCAGTTCTTAATATAAAATGGGAACTAATATCCTCCTAGAGGACATTCCAAAACTAATTTGTATATTGAGGGTCCCAATTTAAATTAATATTAGATAAAACCCTATGAAACATCATGATATCATTAATATACCACTTATCCAAATACTCGACATTACTAGTGTCTAAAATTTGAATGAAATGATTCCCTTATTCTGTACATCAATCACTAACCATACCAAATTCTTTTCAAAGTGATTTTACAGTATCACAATGTTTAAATAAATAGATAAATCATCATATTAATTTATAGAAATTGAGATATAATGATGAATTCTACAACAAATTTGAATTAATTACTTAATATGATGATTGTAATGGAAAAAAATAGTTATGTTACATTTCTATACAATCCACCAAAAATGATAATTCAGCTCATAGTAAATATTTTTTACACTAATATAAGAATACCACTATGAATAAATAAAATTTACTATAGAAAAATTCATAATAACTAATGAAAAGAATTCAATTTATGAAAATAGAAACCCTTCTAGGGAATGAGGAAAATCATCAATGGTTTCAACACAACATATAAAGTTCCTTTTACAACTGAAATATTCATTAAAGTGTTTTTCATGATGAACAATTCAAAGAATATTGATTTAAACTATGTTTTATCCCCAAAATATATATTTATTATTCATTAAATCCAAGTGGATCTATGAAATGTGTACAATCACATTTTATTATTCATTTGATTCCAAAAACACTTTATAAGGAATATTACAACTCAAAGTGTATGTAAAAACATTCCCCTTCACCAGGATATATGATACATTGATGTATAATTCTTAATGATATTCCACAAATTGTATTTTCTTAAGGATGAAGTCATTCTGAGAAAATATGTAAATTTATCTCATACGGACCAAAAAACTGATGAACCATTCATCAAAGAGGATGTTTATCTAACTCAAAGAATAATGTTTAAAGACTATAAGTTCTATATTACTATTATGGAATTTCATTCCATGATTTGAAATATGGTGTGTTTTTTGTTCCACTACATGATCTTATTACATCAAGACAAATTCTTGATCAAAACTTGAATCTTCACAGATCCCCGCATAATCTATTCCCATTTATAGAAAAATCAATACATGTGTTAATGTCAAAAATTACTACAATTCATTAAAGGAATTATATCACTAAGATCTATATATGAGTTTAAATTCATTCATATTAATAATAATCTATAGAAATTTTTTCTTTGATATTTCCTTCATAACCTATCGATAATGTATGCGAAACCTAAGAAACATTAAATCCTGAATACAATATATGGATCCTATAATGACAATGAAACATTAAATTTTTATTAATAAATATTATTTTATATTAAAACCCTCATGTAATAATAATGAATCTTCATCAATCCATAAATAAAATTAAGATAATTTTTCATAAAGGTGGTGTTTCCTCAAGAATTAAAAAACATATTCCATGTGACACTCAATATCTTCTTCATTTATCGAGTAAATTATAATATCAACCGAAAATAACATGATAATTGAATCGTGGTTGCATTGATAAATAAAATTTATCATGGAAAATAAAATAGTTTCAGTTTAAATAAAACTGAATGGAATAATAAGATATTATAAGAGGACACAACTGCATTTGAATATAATCATTGGAACTTCTGACACCTTAACACTAATTTGATGATATAGATTATAATTGATAATTATCATGAAACACTTTTCTCTTAGTAATGGATCAACTAATTCATTTATATAATAGTATTTATACTTATTCATAATGGCCTCTCATCTATTAATCTAATAATCGAAACACTAATGTAGTGTTCCATCATCATTTTTAGTGAAACGAACTAGGGGTTTCCAATGAAATACACATTGATGAATGAAGATATTCGCTTTCAAATCATGAAACAAAAAATTAAATTTCATAAGTTTTACTAGAGAAATGTGATATAATAAAATGAATATTAGCCAACATATAGCTTCCCAATTGAAACAAAACTAAATATGAGACAGTTCAGGAAATTATATATCTACCAATAGAAGATCAAAACAAATGGTTTCATCCTCAATTATTAATGAAAATGTGTAAATCATTATTCCTTGTTCAGGAAAAGGAGTCCTTGCTCAATTGTTTATTCATTCCCATTCTCTTTGAAACATCTAAGAGTTCCCATTTGAGCCCGTAAAGTACACTCAATTATGATAGAAAATAATTTCAACTTACTGGGAAACTAAAAAATCAATCCTAAGGATAACATAAAATAGATAGAAGTGTAGAACTAGAAAAATACCAATTTAACTCAAATTCAAATATCTAAAGGAAATATGAGGGACATCCGAAAACCAGTTCCTTCTTTTTTTATAAGAGGCTTCATCAACTCCATAATAAATGAATAAATGACATAAATTTAAATGAAAATTTAAAAAGATTCATGAATTTGGTCAATATAAAATAATTATAATCACTAGTATAATCTAAATAAGTAAATAAAGATAAAGGAATGAAAATAATACCTCTCATATTTATAAGGACTATATATAATTTCACCTTGGAATCTTTCATTCTCTATTAATGATTAATTCAAGAATAATGTGGTAGAAACACAATTGTCATTGATGCATTTGAATACAATATTGAAATTTTAGATGCATATGATCTTGTAACATAATGTGGAGAAGAAAAATCCTTTCAAAAATTATGTAAGTAACCTTGAAATCCAAAAATGTTATTAATTTTATGTGGTGTGGAGAATTCATGTATCATGTTCCCTATATTTTCAAACATGGAGAATTTCAACGGTATACAGTATACTATTTCTAGAGTTGTGGTATACATTTTATTCGTCATGAAACATAAACGACAGTTACAAGAGTCATTCCATTCCTACTTCTTTATAGAGGATATGTGAAATTACTATTTCATACATTTTAATCATTAAATAAGATGGTTGTTTTGTTTATATCAATTTCATTATCTTGAAAACTTTTAATTGTGATATTATTTTAACATAGGATATAAAAAATGGTTTAAAATGATTTAAATAGTTATTAATTATTGTGTAAACTATTGTATCATGACTTTCTATAGTTAAATGACAAACCCCAAATATTCAAATAAAATAAACAAGATGAAGCAATGTTTAATATGGGGGGAAATGTACATTATTTCTATGAAGGATATTTACTATTTGAGAAGAATTAATTGGGTCATGTTCAAAATGTCGAAAAACTCACTGGGAGATGCATCATAAGTTTTCATTGGATGAAACAGATGTTCATGCTCTGAAATTGTATATCAACACCAAGAATTTACCAGTTTCAATATAATAAATATGTAATATTCTTAGTTTTTCTCTGATCGCCACACTCTAATGAGCATGATTTAAAATATATTTATTATCACATTTATAGGAAATTTAATCTTATGAGATAAAGTCATGGGCCAATAAATACATGTCCTTCGGGGGGTCAAGAGGATATCATACTAAGGGGAATATCTACATGATAACTTGTTGCTTCATTATTTTGAATAATTCATTCAATTATTTTTATGTTTAATTTATGTGATATCTTTTATTTCCACAATATTCTAAGATACCTTTTCCTTTCAAAGTAATATTTTATTAGTGATTATGGAAGGGGAGGATATATAATATTTATATGCTTGAGTTTTTGAGATTAATTCAATAAAATCCATTATTTTTTCTATCTATTTTCCCCACGATATTTGATATTTATAATTCTGAATGAGATGTTATTATATTCATATTCTATAAATATTTCATTCCCTATTTAATGACTCAGAATCTAATTGAACAGATTTTTTTGTCTATATATGATGGAACTAGATTTGGTAACAAGGAGAGTTCTCACTAATTGTTAGAACATGTGTGGAGTTGTGGCTAAAACTTTTGGATATATGTGAACCAAGAAAACCCTTATTGATTATTTCCATAAAAAATCAAGCTGGCTAACTACATTTTTTTATATTGTTAGAAGGTGTGACTAAATCGATATTTTAGTTAGGGAACATCTCACTATGATCATCTATAGATGGGATAGATAGGATTTGATCATGGACTCTCTCCCTTTCCAGGTACCAAAAAAATTGATACAATAAAAAACCAGGCCAAAATTACACTAGGTATAGTTAAGACCAACTGGATAATAATTTTCATGAACTATTTTAAATCAATTAATTCATTATTATTTCAAAATTCACAAATTCACATCCCAAATAAAAAATAACTTTTTCCAGAAGCAAATAAAAATTTTAAAGACCTTTTTTCACACAATATTAAGTGAAATTTATGTTTACCATTATACAATGGATCGAAATTAAAATTATTTTCCCATTCCCCAGGACATGTTATTCATCAAACATGGGGTCATTTATTGGGAGCCAATGAAATAAAGCATTAATTTTAACACTGAATGACATGTAGTTTAAAAGACCAATTAATTTTATTTGATCTGTAAATTGAATGAAATAAAACCCAACTAATTAAAATAAACATGAAAATATTTTTGGAAGAAATAAACCTAACTGATTCAAGTGACAATCTAATTGTTTAGTTTCAACCTAAATGAATGTCTCGAAATACCCTCCAACCTCACTAAGAACTATGTTCACATCAATTCACTAAACAACTAAATGAAATTAGTTGATCCTTCTTGAGAGAATAATTTTTAACTATGTATTTATATGATTCAAGTTATTCTTCAATATCATGGTTTTGTAAAATATTAACTAAACAATAATATCTTGTAATTCATAAATAAATTATTCAGTTTAATTCCATGAGGATTTTTTAATTAACAATTCAAGTGTAGGTCACTCCCCTTCTCATTTGAGGGAGCTTCTAAATAATGGATGTTTAATATATATCTAGGAGAATTAAATTACATATATGATTTAAAGACTTTTTTAAGAAAATACTATTTAATAAATCTAGGGGAGCATCAATCATAAAATAATCTTAGGCCATTCAATAATTAAACACTAACACTATATATGAATACTAGAAAATTTCCTAGAAGTTTTGTGTTTGTTTCCCACATCATATTGTGGGGGAACATAACATAATCATATTGTTATTCCAAGTATTAATCAATAATGATTAAGACATTCTCATTTCCTTAACTAGAGGAGTCTTAAAAGATATGTTTCTAATAGAAGATTGAAAATTGACTGATATGATTTCCATGAACATGTAGTAATTAAATATTAGATGTATAGAAAAAATGGGATCCATGGGGTAGGAATGTCTGATTCGTCACATTTAATTTAAATGAATGTTAATGAACTGACAAGTCTAATATGAGAGATTTTTTTGAACCAAGTAAGATATCAACAATTCAGTACCAAATTATTTGGTCTATCATTTTCAACTAATCATTTAAATTACCATTATCCAGAAGCTCAATGGAAGGAAATCTACATAGTATCCATTAATTGTTTGTGTAATGTTTCTAATCTGTTTCTCTCAATTTCCATTAATTGTGTACCTTATGTTTTCTAATAAATTTTATGAACTATGGATTTAATCCATGGTTCCCACCTTTTCTTTTATATTCAATAAAATAGTTTTTACATTCATCCAAAATATTTGATAGGCATAAATTAAGGGCAATATTAATTTTTCGAATAAAATGAATATTTTATTAAAGGAAATTTTTATGCCTTATGATGGAGAACCTTAATTAAAAATAAATTATGGAATGTTTAAACATTTAATAATAAAAAATCATCACAATATTCAAAATTTAATGATAAAAATAATGACATGTGTAATTTTTGTATTTTTCTAAGTTGTTATAGTTTTTAACGAATAGTGAAAAGTACTGAATATTAATTCCAAATTGATTTTTCGTCTATGTTTTTTATAAGGATAAATTATATTTTTTCTTGGATTTAATGTTTATATAGAATAATTTTACATTTATTAATATATTTCATTTTTTTAGAATAAATTTCACTTTGAAATTGAATATAAAAATGTATCAATCTTTTGAATATTATTACTTTTAAAACAAACATTTCCATCCCATTTGGGAGATTTTTTTTCAATTAATTTTTCCCCAAATATATGGTTGTAAATATGAGATATAGATTTAATATTTCAAATTAGAATAATTTATAATTTATAATAAGGTAAATTTAGTTTTTAACCAAAAAAATTGGTAAAAGTGATTAAAATTAATTACAATGATTAATAAAAAATTAGATAATGAATGGACTGAAGATTCCGGGCGCAGTGGAAGCGCATTGGTGGGTTTTCCAAACATTAATTTTAGAGTTAAACAATGTTCAATTAGATATCTTTCACGATATAAAATGTTGTATCTTCAGAATAGAACGAAGAACGAAAAAGAAAAGAAGAGTATCGGAACCCTTGAGATAGGATCATCATATGTTGGTTATAATTAATTTAATTAATTCTCAAGAATTACCTCGGTGAAATTATTTCTTCATTGATGTGTTCGGTCACGATTCGGTGATCCGTCATTGCGTCGTAGAATCCAAGAGTAGGATTCCTCTAGTGGTGATCCACACGTGTGCCACATATCTCCGGACGTCATCGAAGGGATCTCTGGGTGCTAGCGCGGAAGAACCTTCGCTTGCGATGTCTGCCTTCGATCGCCTTGATCCGATGGAGGATCTCTCTCTCGTAACATGAAAGTGTTCTTGGTGGAAAGTGAATTCTCTCTATGGATTGAGAGTCTTTCCAAAATTGTTGTGCACAATAATGGATCTGGAAAAGTGTTGGGGTTGTGACGATATTTATAATCAGTTTTGAGGTTAATAGAGTTATGACAATAAATAAACGCGTTACGCGTTTTATTTATTTCATTAACTCTTATTGAAACCCCATGTCGAATTATTAATTCCTTAACATGCACCCACGCTGATTATAATTAATAACATTTAATAAAACAATATTATATCCTCAAAATTCTGACTGGAAAACTACACGGCGTGTGATAATTAATACATGGCGTGTACTTGTTTTCCATAAAACTACACGGCGTGTATATTTAATATACACGGAGTGTACTTTTATTTTCCATTTTTCTCCACCACATTTATTAGACCTTGAGTAATGGATATTTATTTCTTAAATAAATGTAACTGCATTACTCACTAATAAATATATTATTTCGCCCATAATATATTCTCTCAAATAACTAGTGTCAAAATATATGCGATCAGGTATCCTTAAATAATTATTAAACCACAGTCAAGAATAATATTTATTTAACTTGTTAAGTTAATATTTAACTGAGATACATGGACACACTAAATGTGTGCCCCTCTAGGCCTCTTTCTTAGTGGCATTAGGCGGAGCCTGCCTAAAGTCCAAGGTTAGAGTCTAGCAACACGCCCAGGCTCCCATAGAGAAAGAAGTTAACGCCAAAATGACGTGTCACCTCCTATGAACGCTTACCATTTAATATAATCCCTTTGTCTCGATATCTCCAATCAAGCGGGTTGCATGCAAGTGCCATCAACCCATGTGCTTGATTATTCCTTCTTTGACTTCCCGGAATTGAACTCGCCTATACCTTACCATGGACATGGATTTATTTAGGCTATATCAATTCCATCAAAGGGCCTGAGATATCTACTTCCGTTATGGAACAAAAGGGACAAATCCTTTCTCTAATTATCTATTAATGCAATATTACTCGTGACACACCCAACGTATCCTACCTCACTGCGAATAGTGTGTCATCACAGTTTTCTTCAATACATCTAAGTGCGCGATTTGTAATACTCATTAATAATAATCTTAACGTCTAAGGACCAATACACACGTCCGTGGATAGAAACATCCAATGACCCTATGAAATGTGGATTTCCTACTGACGGGCCTCATTCTCATAATATCCTACTAGATATTACCAAGGGTGCACACCATGA
Organism: Viscum album; assembly: GCA_963277665.1. NCBI lineage: Eukaryota > Viridiplantae > Streptophyta > Magnoliopsida > Santalales > Viscaceae > Viscum > Viscum album. Next base: position 1,221,550,886 of record OY728127.1, on the reverse strand, counting down.
GAAGGTGCCTCAAAGTTTTATGAGTCCTCACCCATAATGACATGTATTATTTGTGCCCCTCAAATAATATCATCCGGCCATAGTACATATATTCAAGAACAGTGTTATGGCACTTATGGGTTCTCATCATAGCAGGGATCCACTATGACCCTATAATGCAACAGTTGTCCTTAGGACATTATCACATGCATTGTCACGCAGAAGAAAAATCAAGATGTGATAAGGCTTTTATTAATGAATAAAGTACAATGTAGTTGGTTCTAGACTACCAACTCCAACATGGACTACCCCATAAAATTTAGGCCCAATTTTACCTTTAAACATGTTAAAATGTATTTGGATGTTCATATTTCTACCATATCCTCCCTCAGATAGTATTTTGACCATTATTTCTACCACATGACATGGAAAAAACAAGGGAGGAATTCCTTTTTAAAAAACGTATAAGAATGTCACTCCTCCTCCATTGTAAAATGGATCTCACCCCTCCCAATTTTTGACACATATAAAAGAAATTACCTCACCCAAACACTAACTAATTAATCTCAAAACATACCTTAACTCGTCTTATAATCACCCCTTGTGGAATAATTCCATCCAATGATGTATTTTGGTATAAACCAAAATGATTCACCCAAAAGCATGATAAGGTTCTTCAACAATCACTTTTCATTTATTTGTTTCACATACCATTAAATTATTCTTATTCTATTCCTAAATAATAAAATAATTATATTAATTATAATGAGATGTTTTTATTCTAGTATTTTGACAAACACTTTCACACACATCCATTAAATGGGATACATAGTCGTCATTCGTATGTACAGAAGACTACTTCCACATGAACTGATTTCATTCGTTCTTCCATTTAACACCATTAAAGGATATAATAATAATGGATTCATAGTTTATATATGATATATATTTGATATTAATTATGCGTTTATGCTTATGAGTTTTTTATATAACACATACCATTACAATTTTCCATTTTTTTGGAATACGATAACATCGTTTGAGGATGTGTGGACTAGCTCCTCCTATAAGAAATGTGATTAATTCACTCTATACATTGAATTTCAAAATGATGGTTTAAATAAACCTATGTGGCATATATGAAATAAATATCTTACTATAATTATAATTTATAAATACATATATATAATTTATGTTTCATTAAATATAATAAGGAAATGGAAATATTGTTCATGATAACGTAGGCATTGTTGTCTCCTTGAATGTTTTATTTCAATTCCAATATCCAAATATTATGGATTATTATAAATTAAAATATAATTAATATATATGATTTTTAAATCCTGGTATACATTTGGCAGATTATGAAATCATGATCAACCTAGTATGAACAAAAATAAATAGCCAAAACATACTCGAAAAATGTGGCACTTAACACCTAAAATAGTTATTGTAATTAAATATTGTCATTAATAGTGTAATAATATATTATAATAATATCATAAATGATATTATAAATATTATTATGGTTTTTATATAACTTATTTTCATTAATAAAACAATTATATATGTGGATAAGGTATATTCACCTAAAATAAATACAATGTAATGGGTTCTTATCCCACTTTTCATTCAATGCAGCATTCACAATTTTTACGGCATAATTATTTTGGGTTGTTTATATAATACCCAAATTGAATTTTATATCATAAATAAATTCGACTAAATTTTATTTCGAGATTATTTATTTCATGGGGATTATAAGAAAATGTTATCAAGTATAAAGAGACACCACCTCAATGTTTATACTTTGAGGCATAAATTATTGTTATGCACCTAACTTATCGTATATATTGTACACAAAACCACATTGACATGTAATGTCTTGAATAATTCATTAATAATGGTATTTTTATATTCAATTTTATTTATATCATCTAAGGGTATGTGAACATAACATTTCTAAGTGATAACAAATTTTCATAACATATTGCCTCTTTCATTTTTTTATATCACACCCTTATTGTCATTAATATTCCATGAATTTGTGTATAATGAAATTAACTATCTATTGATATAATTGCACTTATTATTTGAAGATTTATATTTGATATAGATAATCAATTCATTTATTTATTCCATCTTCAATGTTATGATCATTTTAAGTGTTATTTCACAATATCATTCTAATCGATATTGCATATAAACGAAATTCCATTAAAATGGTTTATTGGATCATTGTTCAATAAACTATTTTAATCAATTCTCTAATTTTTATATATAAACCTTTTAATATAATTTTACAATTTTAATACACCTTTTTACTTAAAATATTATTCTTTAAAAATAAACTTTACTTATCTTTAGGGGGTGAAGCCATTTTTTTATAAAAATATTGTTTTATTAAAATACTATAAAAAAATTTAACCTTTCAAAAATAATTTATTAATTACATTTTTACCCTTCTTTTATTTACAAATATTTTCAATGAAATATTATTTTCTCTTTTCAAAGATGGCTTTTTCTAACCTGTAACTTTGAATAAAGGAATTTTTTTTTTACCCTGTATGACATGTACGTATTTACCTGTCTTCATTTCATAAAAAATTCATTTTCATTTTTAAAAGTTTCCCCCTTAAATGAAATGTTATAAAATTTATTTTCATAAAAAAATATTCAAAATAAAATTCAAAATAAAAAATATATTTTCAAAAATAATGGTTTTAAAAGATATGTTTATTTTCTTTCCATTTATCAATTATAATAACCCATTATTTTGACACCACATTGGATATGTTATTTTGATACCATCCTTTTTATTCCATTTTATAGAATATGATTTCATTGACTAAGGTTATTATTGGCATTCACTAACATGAGTCTAGTTATCCCCTTGAAAAATTTAACTTCATATGATCATTGAACATTGAATTTCCCTTATCAATCCATATCATTTATCATAGATAAGCTTATTACCTAAACTGTGTATCATATTTACATACAGTTCTTACTATGATATTTTTTTATTTGGTAATTATTGATAATTCCATATGTATTTTTCAACATAGATATTTTATAAGTCACATTTTTCATTAATTAAATCGATTATTCAATATATGATGAAATCTTTGGCATAAAAGACATGGGTAGAAGACCATTTAATGTAATCCCCATTATGAATTGGTAGTCTCAATTTATGAAATTAGTTGGTGGAGAACCCTTCTAGATTATCTCCATGTATAATAGATGTGATGCCACCCAAATACCAAAATTTTCTTCAGTATATATCTTTATGTTATAATGGTTAATTTTATAGAAAAATGTCATCAAATAATTAAGAATTTCTTAAATTTTGATTCATTATTCAATTCCCTGCATTTTTATCACAAATACAATACACATATGACTAAGGGAATAAGGTGGTTCCTCCTTGATTCATCAATATAATTTGCATGGTAGGGGTGATTTTCTAAACCAAGTTCCTCTGTTCACTCCAGTCTTGATGTCTGCACAGTTGAACATATGTTCAGATACATGTTGAAGTGGCATGGCTCTATTCACATTCTCTTCTTATTTGTGTGGAGAATTGTTCTGCTTAATAACCATCATATATGATACATTATTTCTCCTCTTAAGGAATGCTTCTTGCTCTGCTATTAAGGTTAGAAAACCTTTTGCAATGTGACCAGAATTCATGCATCTCTCACACAGAACTTCTTTGACACGTGTTTTTCTCTTGGTTTGAAATATCTCATGCACTCTGTCTTCATCATGTGAAAGTTTTTATTTTCCTTTTCCACTAGACCAAGCTTGTTCATTTTCAAGTTTCCTCATTCTTTCCAAATCTTCTGCCCAGATGACCAACATGTCATTTGGAATTATTGAAGTAGGTTTGGATCTTCCACATCAGTTCATCAGAGTTTCATCTCTCTTAGTTTCTCTTTTGGATGAATGACCCTTCAATTTTATGGATCTAAAATCCTGGGTCTTCTCAGATTCCCTACTTGAGATATTTTTGGGCAAATGTGTGTTCACAATATTCTTATGATTTATTCCCAAGGTACTTTCTTCATACCTAGCCGACATCAGAGGTCTTCTTTTCTTATAAATAGTGAAACCATGTTGAGATGGACATGTTCCTACCTTGTGACCACTGTCGTTGCATACATCACAGATGTTATCAAGCATTCCAAATCTATTTTTTGTAAATAGATGCTTCTGGACCTCCAGATGTTGCTTCTTCTTCTCTGGATTTCTTCCCTTTGATATGGGATTTCTTTGTGGTTTTTCATTAATGGAATTGTACCAACAATCCAGTGCACAATGCCCAAATCTGTTGCAGAACCAACATTGAACCACAAATCTTTTATTCTTTGTATCTTCTGTATGAGGTTGTTGGGCCTTCTTCTTAATTTTTTGTGCTCTATTTGAGGAATCAACTTCCTCCTTTTTATTCCCATCCAACCTAGCCATAGTGGTAGGTTTCGTATCCTCTTTTTTCCTCACCCATACCTGTTTAGAATTTTTCTTCCAACCTGCACTTTTTGAAGGAACATATTTAGAAACAATAGTACAAGTTTCTATGGATGGTACCTTCACTTTCATATCTACTTGTGATAGATCAATGAGTGAATTCATAATCTTCTTATCACGTGTTGGAGATCTTTTGACAGTAGAATCTTCTAGTGAGCATTGAGTACCAGCAGTAACAAATTATTGAGATGGATAATCAAGAGTTTTAATAAACTTTTTATCACATATTGGAGGTATTTTAGCTTTAGAATCCTCCAATGAACATTGAGTACAAGATTCACCTGTTTCATTCTTTTGTGAAGTCTCAATATGTGTCTTCTCAAGATTTGTCAATTGGGCTTCCAATTTTTGACTTTCAATATTGAGGATGATCTTATGATCTTCAATCATGATCGTCTTCTCTTCACAAGTCTTTTACAATCTTTCAACCTCATCTTCATGCATCTTAACTTTGTTTTGTAACAAAGGGACAAGTTCCTTGAATCTCTTGGAAGTTTCTTCCAAACAAAAACTCTTTACTTAAGTGCACATCTTCAGCTCAGCTTCAAGCGCAAGGAACTTTTCTTTTAGAGTCTTATTGAATCCCACTTTTTCTTCGAATACTTTAATTTGTCTAGTGATCTTTATGCATTCAAGAATTTTTTCTTCCAATCCCTTTTCCAAATTATCAGCTTCTCTTTCCAATTAGTTGATCTCAACCTGCATGCATTGAAATATTCTAAAAACAGCAGAAACTCTTTCTTCCGTAATGTCATGCAGATAACTTATTAATTTTTCCTGATCACTTGAGATAGAAGTGTCTTCCTTTCTTATCTTAGGAACCTGGGCAACCTGCTCGATACTTTCTATGCCAAATATTTCTTCATTATTGGAAGGGCATAGAGAATAAGACATTGTATCTTCTTTGGACATGAGGGACTTCTTCAACCACTTCTTCTCTTTCTTTTTCCTGTTTGTCATGATCTTTCTGGAGGTAGGATTCTGCTTAGAAATGACCGAATCTTCATCAAGAATGCACTTCATTGTAGACTTTAGGAAAGAAACTCAAATCCTATCATAAATAGAATTATTGTAGAGTATCCAAAATAGGTGAACCTTTCACTCTGATACCACTTGTAAGACCCCGGGACACCCTAAGAGAGGATAGGTGAATCAGGGTGTCAAATTTTTCTTTTAAAAACAAGGATGATGTTCCCACATTGGTAGGAACGCAATGAAACATTCACAGGAAAAGAGATGACACAGCAATTCTTACTTGGATCACCGCTAAGGGCTACATACAAAGAGCATACACCGACAAGTTTTCAGTCGTACCATATTCCACTAAACTTCACTAGTTGTGGATTACAGAGGTTCGGGCATAGTCACTCTATCCCAGGTTCACTTCCATTACTAAGGTTCAGGGATAGCTCACAGCATCCCTCGGGTCACTCCCATTGACTCCCCTGGCTCACTGCCTTTGGTGAAGTCCCACTCAGTTTATAGATGTGAAGGTCTTTTCAATAGATAGACATGAAGTTCTTTGTCTCCTATTCAGCATGAGACTTTTCTTGCATCAGGGTACAGATTTGATTCTCTTTTCAGTTTAATCCTTCTACTTCAGTTCAATGACTGAATGCACTAGATCCACTGTTGAATGTAGATGCTCTATTGAAGTTCAAATTTCACCCATAGACTAATCACACTTTGCACCAAAGGTATCGTGAAAACTTCTAGCTTTCGTGTAGCTCCAAAAAGGACCGGCGTGATTCAACAACCTCCTGGCGCGCTTCTCCAAGCCGGCGCGCAAGTTTTAAAGTCGGTGCACAAGTCACTTGCATGGCACAAATTCGGCGTGTAGGTATCACTAAACCACTAGCGTGACACCTCCCACGTCTACTCAAAACTTGCATGACTCAATTATTTTTAATTCCAAACTGATTTTGGCACGCAACTATCAACTGTTGTGCTGCTTCAAATTCTGGCACGCAAGTGCAACTTGCGTGACCACACACCACTTGCGCGACCACAAATCCTGCACGATGGGAGCTATGATTTTCTCTAAGTGTTGATCTCATGAACAATGAAGATGGGTTGACCTGTATTTATATGAATTTGAACCCCCTGCATGACGGCGTGCAAGTCTCCCCTCGGCGCGCAAGTCTCAGTGCGCAGGTCCAACTGCCCAAGCCTCTGTCGCGCTACTCACTTGCGCGACCAAACCAATACTTGTGCGACCCTATTTCCTTTTCCATATTTTGAAGTTCTGATTTTAAAAAAAAAATAGGTGTGCAAGTTTCTTATCCTCCTAGGCATCGGCACGCAAGTCCTTTCTCGGCGCTCAAGTCACTTGCACGACCAAACCCAAAACTTGCGCGACCCTTATCCCTTTTATATATTTTGATTTTCTGATCTTGAAAAATATATGGCACGCAAGTTTCCTCTCCTTCAAGTAAATGGTGTGCAATTCCCTCTACCAAATACCACTTTTCTTCATTTGACAATTTTCAGGCCCAAAAATTTGGCAAACACTAGAAAACGACACCACCTTGTATCTGCTCTTTTTGTACCACCACCAAATCATCCATTCCTTTGTCAACATTCTTGAATCAAACATGGATTGTTAACCATATCCCTTGAACGCGACATTCCACCATGAAAACCCCTTTTTCAACAAATTTGTATGTCATTATTTGCTTTGTCAACAAGCACAATCACCTAAAAAACTTCTTTTCTGTGATTTTCCTTCTTCAGCAACTCTTATTCTTTCATCAAAAACTCCACTATCATGACATATATCCTTTGATAGATCAGTTTTAGCATCATAATATTTTGATACAATGTGAAGTTCATGGCCATCTCAGAATTCCAATCCTTTGCACATTGTCTTCTTCTTCAACCACCATTCCCTACTTCATGCAAATCATATGATTCTACTCTTCAAGAAGTCTCTTGCATGGTTCCCATGCAATCATGAAGAATTGCATGAACTTCATCAAATAACCATTCTTCCTTAATCATCATCTGATGGATTATACCTCACCATTCTTCACTATTGAAAACAATGTGTCACCTTTGACACAAGTTCTTTGAACTTGTGATCAATACAGCAATCATCTGAATTTTCATTCTTCCATTTCATTGAAGTATTTCTTTATCTCTTTCATTTGGATCTTCATTGACAACTATTGACAACAAATACAACCTTAAACACAAAGTGGTCCCAACAATGGTTACATAAGGGTTTAAAACTTTTCTAGAGGAATATATAAAGTTAACAGTATAGTCTAGTGTTGTATCATAGCTAATGGATAAGAGGGGAGAAATATAAATATACCCTAGGTATTACTTTTACACAGTGAAGCTACACATAATGGTAACTAAAATGACCAATTTTCATCTAATTACCAATAAAAAATAAGGACCCTGGGACTTAAGGTTTTCCTTACACCATGGATCACCTAGAATAGGTAGAATCTCAAGTTTTCTAGAATGTGTAGCCTATGGAATGAGGATCCTTCTTGCTCTATAAATGAGAAAGAGGAAAATAATATTTTTTCATGTTATATGAGGTAGTGGTGCAAGGGGTTATTTACAATATAGAGGTATATAAAATGGATGTATCCTGGTAATGGAAGTTAACAGAGGTTGTATTAAAGGTGTTTTGCCTACATTGTAGCCTAGTGATTCAAGGGAAAAGGAAATTCAATCTATAAATAATATTTGCAAGAAGAGGGAGGATTTTATATGGGTTTTAGGGAGCTTAAATATTAGGGTTTTACCCCATTTTTTGGATCAATTTTTTACTTGTATTTTTCATTATAGATTTTCTCCCAATTCTATGTTGGTGTTAAAAACAATAGAAGATGAAAATCGAGGAGGGAATCCCAATATTGTAGTTCTCTTAGACACATCGTAGAAATAGACAAGTGAGAAGATATTAAATTATGAAACTTCTATCTTTGAATATATTTTTCGTGATATTTTCTGGGAGAAATTGTATTGAATTTAAATAGAATTTTATGGGAGATTTTATTGCAATGAAATTAAAGAATTAAAAATGAAGAAACCCTCAATGAAATGAGCTTCGATCAAACTTGAAGAGTTCACATATTTAACACTGGAGAGTTAGTGTTGTCATAACGGCTACTATTTTATTTATTTCCTTTTATTTTTTAGATTTATAATTTTTTTTCTTCTCCTTAATATTTTTCTACACATCACATAGAGGTTTAAATTCTTAGTGATTGGAAAATGGATGGTTATCCCTTTTATAATGTTTGAGTCATTTCATTTCATTGAATAAAATTCTTCTTCTTTTATTAACTAGTTTTGATATTCAAATATTAGTGTTTAATATAAAGTTTGAGTGTATTTTATTTTAATTATATTTATTAATTATGTAAAGACCCCAAAATTATGTGGAAATTTTTTTAAAAAAATTCATGGGAATTTTACGAGTCTGCGGTTTCTGAAGGCACCTGATTCTGAGCCCTCGTGTGCCCGAAATCAATTTATGAAGTTTTGTTCTAGTATGTTTAGTAAACGTACGTGCGGGATTTTATATCTTTTAAACCGGTGCTTGGAATTGAAATCTGAGGACATCGATGAACTCACAGCACTGGTATTCTCTTAAGGAGACCTTTACCACAGTTGTGTTTTATCGGGAGTGGAAGTTAATTCTTGGGATTCTTAATAAATTAAATAAAATTATGTGTGACATTATTTTATTTGGATGGTGGTTATTTTCTCCAAAGGGAAGTCGCAGGTGGGGCCCACCCCCACATAACCTCCCATGGGAGGATCTTATGTGGTGGGGCCCACACAAGCATCAACTCCTCAACTCCCCCTTAAAACCCTTGGAACCCCCATTTATGTGGGTTAAACCCTCCACCTTCCACCATCTCTCATAATGAATCCACCACTCTTCAATTAATTGGGTGAACTCTCCATCTCCCTCCCCTTAATTGTGCCAACACAATTAATTAATGTCTACATTAATTGATTTGAGTGTTTGATTTCATTTGAATTAGATTCCAACATTAAAATAATGGGGAGCCTATTATTTTACGTGGGTTGGTGATATACCTTGGTGGAATCTTTGGAGAATTGGAAGAAAACATTCTTCCCACGAAGAACATGAAGAACTCCTCCAACGACCTCTATCCGCATTAAAGAAATAGACGTTGTCTGCGAAGAACGTCGCGAACAACGACGCTTCCTCCTCGAATGCACCCCGACGTCAACGGATCGACACCATTGTCAATGAAAGAACTTCGAATCAAGGTAGTGGAATTTGATTACTTTAAATTATTTCCATGCTCTTCGACGCTTACTTTGTTTGATGGTGGCCTTTTTTTATCATATAATGCAGAGGGCGTGGGCCAAAAAAAACATGGCCCGACGTCCCTCTGTTGGTTTATATTGTTTGAATTTGGAGGCAGAGGTGGCGCGGGGTTGTCTCGTCGCGCGGAGGGAAGTGGGTCTGTGGCGCCGTCGCGCTGTGGTGGAGGTGCGAAGGTGGCTGAGCCGGCCACCGTGGAGTCGGGCATCGGGACGACCGGCTGGCCCGCTAGAAGACCGCGGTGCCCGAAGGCGCCACATGGAGAAGGACCACGCCGACAACTGTGGTCCACTCAGCTGGAGGAGAATCGGCCGGCCTCATGCCGGCCGGGCTGGAAGAACCGGCCAGCTACGGTCAGCTGGGCTGGGGAATCGCGACCCGCTTCCGCGGGCAGCACGGCGGGCGAACCTGCTGGGTTGATGGACCACGGCTTCACATGGTACCGCACGGAAGAGAACCACAGCCCGTTGTGGGGGTTGCGTGCGCCAAGAAGAACCGGACGGTTACACCTGGCCGGACAGGGGATAGGCGGCGCCGCTCAGCGCCACCGGGCGAACCGAACTGGGCCGCAGCGCGGGCTGGGTCCGCGGGTGGGCTGCACCTCACCGGGTCGGGCTGACCCCCTAGCTAGGTCAGACCCGCCAAGTCTGGTCGGGCCGACCCCCCATCTGGGTCGAACCCGTCGTGTCGGGTCGGGCCGACCTGCCAACCCACAGGGCTTGTCGGGCCGAGCCCGACTTTTCTTAAATGTGAATATCTTTAAGACCACGCATCTGAACGACACACCATATGTGGCACTGGGACTCTCGCGATGAGGCAGTCCTTTTGCGATACTCTGACTATGTTTGGGACAACTTTGGAAAAATGTCGGGTTTGGAACGAGCGTAAATCCAACCGGACCCCTGGAACGAAAAAGCCAATAACTCTCGGATCGGGAATCCGATTGACGCACCGTCTATCATGTTGGGTTTCTTATGATCAGCAGGAACTATGGGATACATCAACTCAGGACTGAATTGATGTATCGATACTTGGCTCGAGGAGCGTACCCTCCCAGAATCGAGCATGTTGTGTGCGGGAACCCTAGAGCTGGCTGCGACAGAGATGACAGAATCCTTCGTGGGTTCGACAGTGACGACTACTATACCGGAATCCTCTGTGGGTTTGAATGTGATGACTATCGTACTGGAATCCTCCGTGGGTTTGACTACGATGATTATGGTACCGGAACCTTGTGTGGGTCCGATATCTTAGCTGGTCCTGTATCCTGTGTGGGTCTGATATCTTAGAGGAAGAATAGCTAATCATGTATCCTATGTGGGTCAGACAACTTTGATGAAGAGTAGCTGGTCCTGTATCCTATGTGGGTCCGCCAGCTTAGCTGGTTCTATATCCTGTGTGGGTCTGATAGCTTAGATGAATCAATGACTACATCTGATCATCTGTATCACTCTATGAAAGATGTATACTTTTGTGATCTGAGTCATGTCTTTCAACCATTATCATCGTGGTGTTTGAATTTACTTCTTGTGTGGACTGGGTTGTGCTTGGGCTCGAGAGTTGGAGCCAGACTATGACCGGTAACTTAGTTTTATGTATGGGAATATACCTAAGTAGGGTTTATTGATACTTCATGATTGTATTTTTCTTCTGTATTTTATCCTTTGTGGATTCTGGGAGACCTTTGGGGTCTCAAGTTCCCCTATTGAGTATTGTTATACTCACCCCTGCACGGGCTTCGCCTGCACCTTGTTGTGTTATATTCAGACGACAGATAGCGGTGATCAAGGCTAAGGGTGAAGGACGAAGGCTACTCGGAGCTGGACTAGATGGGACGTACCGCAGGGATGAGTTTATTGAGTTATGTACCTACCCTTCAGGTAGGATTACCGGGCGGACGAACCAGGAGCTATTTTCCCTTTGTATTTGTACTTGTTGTTCAGTTGGGTTTGTATACTAGCCCACTTACTTACAACACACCTTACTTTTTAGTACTTATTGCCTCTACTTCTTGTGTTCATACTATGTGTGTGTTACATGTTAAAAGTCAATGCCTTCCCTTTTATCAGGATTACACCTTTGGTGCTAGTCATCGGCCCCCAGCATATGAAAGGAGGGCTTGGGGTAGTCATAGAATGGGCCCTGAGGACGGTTCGTGACAAATTGGTATCAAAGGAGTCAGTTCTACCACATAACTTGGACTCTGATTCTTTTAACGAAAATAGTGTTAAGTATTTTGGGTGTGGTTATTAGTTTAGGGAAACCGGTGTTGGTGTGTCAGCTGACGTATCCATACACTAGGACTCTGATTTCTGATCTCCGACTCAGTGCATGAAAACACTTATTTCATGTGTGTTTCCTTTGAAAAAAATTTCTTCGTGATTACTTTGTGTCAACTCGCCAGGTATACTGTTTTAACCATGGCGCACCTGTTTCTTTCAGGATGGCTCCACGAAGGCAGCCATCTAGGGTTCTGAGTTTCATACGAGATGGTATCCCACCAAGCGACGAGGCCTCGGTGTAGGGCCCCATCACAGCGGAGGTACCAGTGGTACCACTACCTGTTGGGGCACTATTACCACCAGCTCCAGTGGTAGAGAGTGCACGCCACCTGAGTGCGTTGCATGAGTTCCAGCGCCAAAGGCTGCCCAGGTTCCGAGGAGAGACGGACCTAAAGGCAGTTGAGGATTGGCTGCAGGCTATCATGAGAGTTTTTAGATTGGTAGGGACACCATCCAACCTCATTGTGATCCTTTTCGTGAGTCTCCTGCATGCAGCAGAAGGCAGATGGTGGAGCCTAATGCTTCAGGTTCATGACGAGGCATCATTACTCTAGATAGACTTCTAGAGTCTCTTTCACTTGGATTTTGTTCCATCCACCCTTCATGCAGTGCTGATTCAGGAGTTACTTCATCTGCAGTAGGGCAGCATGACAGTAGCTCAGTACTCAGTGAGGTTTATCTACCTCTCGTGCTACTCCATTAATATGATACAGGACCCGTTCTTCAGGGCTCGGACCTTTGAGCAGGGACTCAGGCATGAGATCGGGGCTTTGACGATTCCCCTAAGCATTCTGACGTAGGCAACGGTGCTGGAGCGAGCCCTTCTAGTGAAGAGTTTTCTCGTTGAGCAGTCACCAGTGGCGATACCCACCACAGGGCAACACATAGCGGAGTCTTCTGCAGCCGGCAGTAGATAGATGACGCAGAGGTCCAAGCGGACCAGGCCATCAGGTGGGAGACCCCAAGATTCAGGTTCGGTTGTGCGGGGCACACGAGACAGAGCCAGCTATAAGAGGAGAAGGAAGTACTATGCATGCGGTGGGCAGAGCCACATGGCTCGTGACTTCCCAACCTGCTATACAGATGAGAAAAAAACAGTAGAGGGGCCTCCTAGTCAGAGGCAGAGGTTCGACCGTGGTGGTCCGCCTGGATTAGTCAGACGTGGTAGAGGATCTAGCCGAGCAGTGGGTGGTGGACGACGTTTCGAGGCTCTACTACCACCACCACCAGGAGGTCCACCCCGACCACAGGGAGCTAGCAGATAAAGGTGGGCTCAGCTTCAGGCAGTCGAGGCCTACGACCATGGTGCACCTGAGATGATTCTAGGTACTATCTGTGTCTACTCCACCCTTGCTACAGTACTTATAGACATAGGTGCGGGTCAGTATTTTATTGCAACTTCCCTCATTCGAAGCTCGGAGATTCTGACGGAGCCATTGGCTCGATCCTTACGACTAGAGACTTCTACAGAAGTAGACTCGATGATTACGCACTAGTGCCAGCAGTGTTAGCTTACTCTAGGAGGCGAGAGCATTGGCTGAGATCTTCTTGTAGCGGCGTCGAGGCCTTGCGACGTCATCTAGGGTATGGACTGGTTATCCATAGTTCATGCTCAGATTGACTGTATTAGGTGAAAAGTGCGGTGTATCCACACAGATAGGACTAGGTTTACCTTCACCTTCACTGGCGATAAGGGATCCTTTACAGCGTAGGATGGACTTACACAGAGTAGGGGCAGCCGATCACACACCAGTTGCCTAGTCTCATCCTTGGAGTGGTTAATGTGCATAATCTGAGTCTTCCTGTTATGGTGGATCAGTACGCGGATGTTTTCCCTGATGACATTCTAGAACTACCTCCTCATAGAGAGGTAGACTTCTATATTGACATGTACCCTAGTTCAGCACCGATATCTACTCCAGCATATTAGATGTCTCCCACCGAGCTTCGTGAGTTGCGAGTACAGCTGGAGGACTTGCAGGGGAAGGGATTTATCCGACCTAGTGTTTCACCCTGGCCATTTCCGATTTTGTTCACCAAGAAGGCATATGGGAGCTTGTGAATGTGTGTCGACTAATGTCACCTGAATCAGGTGACCGTGAAGAACAAGTACCCACTTCCGAGGATTGATGACCTCTTTGATCAGCTCAAGGGAGCACGATGGTTCTCGAAGATAGACCTCAGATCAGGCTATCACCATCTCAGAGTTCGAGACGAGGATGATAAGAAGTTGGCCTTCAGGTGTCGGTATGGCCACTATGTGTTCATGGTTATGCCCTTCGGCGTAACCAATGCTCCAGCAGTGTTCATGAGTCTCATAAATAGGATCTTCCATCCTTACCTCGATTGTTTTGTCGTAGTCTTCATCAATGACATATTGATTTACTTTACTTTTGAGGAAGAGCAAGCCTACCATTTGCGGGTAGTACTGGACACACTCCAAGAGCACCAGATTTCTGGTAAGCTCTCGAAGTGCCAGTTCTGGATTCGAGAGGTTCATTTCCTGGGACACATCATCTCAGAGGCTGGAGTTGCAGTGGATCCGACAAAGATCGAGGCAGTACTTGCTTGGGATCCGCCCAGGAGTGTGACGGAGGTACGGAGTTTCTTGGAACTGGTTGGGTACTATCGGAGATTTTTTCTAGATTTCTCCTGAGTTTCAACACCGCTTTCATCATTGATGAAGAAGGGGAAACCCTTTGTGTGGTCAGATAGATGCCATAAGAGATTTCATAAGCTGAGACAGAGGTTGACCAGTGCGCCCATTTTGAGGCTACCAGAGGTGGGCGTAGGGTATGTAGTTTACTACGACGCATCAGGGACCAGACTCAGGTGTGTCCTAATGCAAGAGCGAGCATTGATCGTGTATGGTTCACAGTAGTTTAGAAATCACGAGAAGAACTACTCTACCCATGACCTAGAGTTATCAGAAGTGGTCTTCGCCTTGAAGATGTGGCAGCATTATCTGATGGGCGGGCGTTTTACAGTCTACTCTAACCACCAGAGTCTTAGGTACATCTTCTCGCAGAAGGACTTAAACCTAAGATAGCAACGATGGCCCGAGTTCCTCCAAGACTATGACTTAGAGATAGTCTATACTCTTAGGAAGGAGAACGTTGTAGTAGATGCTCTCAGTAGGAGATCATACATTCATCTGCTAGGAGAGGGGATAGAGCAGCTGGACACGTTGCAGATATCCTTTATGGATAGAGATGGAGCATCCTTTCTGCAGTCTCTCATAGTCACTCCTCCACTTCTTTAGTGAGTCAGAGAGGCACAACATGGGGACGTTGACTGTGAGACGCGACGTACTCAGATATCCTCCGGACTGGCACCTTATGGGTTTTCTGAAGATGGGGAGCACGTCATTCTCTTCAGAGGATGTACCATGGTACCAGTCACACTACACGAGGAGATGTTGAGGGAATTCCACACTTCCCATCTAGTGGTACATCCAGGAGTGTTGAAGATGTATCAGGACCTCAGACGACAGCACTGGTGGCCAGGAATGAAAAAGGAAATAGTAGATTTTATCTCATGATGCCTCACTTGTCAGCAAGTGAAGGTGGAGCACCAGGTTCCAGCAGGCTTGGTTCATCCCTTAGAGGTTCCAGAGTGGAAGTGGGATGGGATATCCATGGATTTCAGGATGGGACTTCCATATATATCCATAGGACATGAATTTATCTGGGTGATTGTCGACCGACTCACCAAGTCGGCCCACTTACTACCGATCAGAGAGCAGGGATTAGTAGAGAGATTGGGACACCTATACGTATAGGATATCGTACGGCTTCATGGTGTGCCATCGACGATCATCTCTGGTTGAGATGCTCGTTTCACTTCCCGGCTATGGAAGGGGTTGTAGGAGCCTTTCGGGACGCAGCTTAACTTGAACACCGTCTTTCATCCTCAAACGGACGGACAGACTGAGAGGACCATTCAGACTCTCGAGGACATGCTCTGTGCCTGTGTGCTTGACTTTTTTCATAGTTAACAGGATCACTTACCCTTGGTGGAGTGTGCGTACAACAACAGCTACCACTCCACCATTGGGATGACACCTTACAAGGCATTGTACGATCGACCTTGCAGATCACCACTGTGCGGGACTGACCCAGGGGAGTTAGCACATGTAGAACTATAGATGGTTCAAGCTATAATGGAGTAGGTGAAGATCATCTAGTAGAGGATTAAGATAGCACATAGTAGGAAGAATTCCTATGCTGATAGGATAAGGACACCACTGGAGTTCGAGGATGGTGACCACGTCTTTCTACGGGTCTCACCTCGATGAGGTCTACGGAGATTTGGCCGAGGAAGCAAGTTATCTCCGCGATTCATCAAACATTTTCAGGTCCTCAGCAGGGTAGGCATGGTGGCTTACCGCCTGGACCTTCCACCTCAGTTACACTGGGTGCACAATGTCTTCCATGTATCTCAGCTGAGGAGATATGTGCATGACCCATCCCACATCATCGACCATGGGGAGCTAGACATTTATGACGGGGCGACTTTTACAGAGGTCCTAGTGGAGATCGAGGATCGATAGGAGCAGGTCCTATGTGGATGGTCAATTCCTATGGTGTGCATTCACTGGAAGCAGGAGAACCTCTAGGAGAGAACATGGGAGCGGGATGCTCAAATGTGTGTTCAGTACCCCCCATGTGTTCCCTTAGTGTGTGTTGTAGCTTACGTGGACGTAAATCCCTA
Organism: Viscum album; assembly: GCA_963277665.1. Taxonomy (NCBI): domain Eukaryota; kingdom Viridiplantae; phylum Streptophyta; class Magnoliopsida; order Santalales; family Viscaceae; genus Viscum; species Viscum album. The sequence goes on along the minus strand of OY728127.1, from coordinate 1,221,534,056 downwards.
AGGTGGGGAGAGTTTAAAGACCTTAAAATTTTGTGGAATTTTTTTAATTCATGGGAATTTTATGAGTCTTCAGTTTTTAACGGCGCCAGATTCCGAGGCCCGGTGTTCCCAGAATCAATTTCTGAAGTTTTGTTCAGGTAACTTCAGTAAACGTATGTGTGAAATTTTATATCTTTTGAACCGGTGCTCAGAATTGAAATCTAAGGACATCGATGAACTCGCAACGTCGGTATTCACATAAGGAGACCATTACCGTAGTTATGTTTTATCAGGAGTGGAAGTTAATTCTTGGGATTCTTAATAAATTAAATAAAATTATGTGTGACATAATTTTATTTGGATGGTGGTTATTTTCTCCAAAGGGAAGCTGGAGGTGGGTCCCACCCTTACATAACCTCCCATGGGAGGATATTTTGTTGTGGGGCCCACACGAGCATCAACTCCGCAACTCCCCCTTGAAACCCTTGGAACCCCCATTTATGTGGGTTAAACCCTCCACCTTCCACTATCCCTCATAATGAAGCCACCACTCTTCAATTAATTGGGTGAACTCTCCATCTCCCTTCCCTTAATTGTGCCGACACAATTAATTAATTTCTACATTAATTGATTTGAGTGTTTGATTTTATTTGAATTAGATGCCAACATTAAAATAATGGGGAGACTATTATTTTACGTGGGTTGGAGATATACCTTGGGGGAAGCTTTGGAGAATTTGAAGAAAGAATTCATCCCACAAAGAACATGAAGAACTCCTCCAACGACCTCCATCCGCATTAAAGAAATAGACTTCATCCGTGAAGAATGTCGCCAACAACGACGCTTCCTCCTCGGAAGCACCCCAAATCCAACGGATCGATGCCATTGTCAACGAACGAACATCGAATCAAGGTAGAGGAATTTGATTACTTTAAATTATTTCCACGCTCTTCGATGTTTACTTTGTTCGACGGTGGCCTTTTGTTATCATATAACGTAGAGGGCGCGGGCTGAACAAACATGGCCCAACGTCCCTCCGTTGGTTTATATTGTTTGATGTCGGAGGTAGAGGTGGCATGGTGCTGTCGCAATGTGCGGAAGGTAGCGGGTCCGTGGTGCCATTGCGCCGCGGTGGAGGTGCGGAGGTGGCCGAGCCGGCCACCGTGGAGCCGGGCAGTGGGAAGACCGGTCGGCCCACAACCACGGGCCGCTCGGATGGAGGAGAACCGGTCGGCCTCATACTGACCGGGCTGGAAGAACCGACCGGCTATGGCCAGCCGAGCTGGGGAATCGCGGCGCCCGTAGGCACTGTGCGGCGGAGGAACTGCGGCCCGCTTCCGCGGGCCGCCCGGCGGGAAAACTGGCCAGCTGCCTGCCGTCCGAGTCGAAGGACCACGATGCCTTTGGTGTCGCACGAAAGAAAACCACAGTCTTTTGTGCGGGCCTCATGCGCCAGGTAGAACCGGCTGGCTACAGTCGGCCGGACAAGGGAGAGGCGGCACCATTCAGCACCGTCGGGTGAACCGAACCAGCCCGCAACGCGGGCCGGGTCCATGGGTGGGCTGCACCCGACCAGGCCTGGCTGACCCCCCAGCTGGGTTGGACCTTTCAAGTCGGGTCAGTCCGACCCCCCATCCAGGTCGAACCTGCCAGCCCACTGGGCTTGTCGGGTCGGGCCCAACTTTTCTTAAATGTGAATATCTTTAAGACCGCGCGTCCGAAAGACGCACCGTCCTTGGAATTAGCACTCTCGTGATGAGGCGGTCCTTTTACAATACTCTAAGTGAGTTTTGAACAACATTGTAAAATGGCTGGGTTTGGAATGAGCATAAATCCAACCGTGTCCCTGGAACAAAAAAGCCAATAACTCTCTAACTGGGCGTCTGATTGACGCGTCGTCTATCACGTTGGGTTTCTTAAGATGAGACAGAACTATGAGATACATCAACTCAGGACTTCGTTGATGTATCAATACTTGGCTCGAGGAGTGGACCCTCCCGGAATCGAGCATGCTGTGTGCGGGAACCCTAGAGCTGGTTGCGACAGAGATGACGGAATCCTCCGTGGGTTCGATAGTGACTACTACAGTTCCGAAATCCTCTGTGGGTTCGAATGTGATGACTATCATACCAGAATCCTCCATGGGTTCGACTACGAAGACTACTGTACTGAAACCCTGTGTTGGTCTGATAGCTTAGTCGGTCCTCTATCCTGTGTGGGTTCGACAGCTTAGAGGAAGAATAGTCGGTCCTGTATCCTGTGTGGGTCTGAAAGCTTCGATGAAGAGTAGCTAGTCCAGTATCCTATGTGGGTCTGACAGATTAGCTGGTCCTGTATCATGTGTGGGTCTGACAGCTTAAATGAATCTGTGACTACATCTGATCATTTTTATCACTCTAAAAAAGATGTATACTTGTGTGAGTTGAGTCATGTCTTTCAACCATTATCATCATGGTGTTTGACTTTACTTTCTGTGTGGACTGGGTTGTGCTTGGTCTCAAGAGTTGGAGCCAGACTGTGACAGGTAACTTAGGTATATGTATGGGCAAATACCTAAGTAGGGTTGGTTGATACTTCGTGATTGAATCTTTCTTTTGTAGTTTATCCTTTTTGGATTCTGGGAGACCTTCGGGTGTCTTGAGGTCCCCTACTGAGTATTGTTATACTCCCGCCTACACAGTCTTCGCCCGAACCTTGTTGTGTTCTATGCAGATGACAGAAAGTAGTGATCGATGCTGAGGTTGACGGACGGAGGCTGCTTGGAGCTGGACTAGACAGGACGTACCGTAGGGACGAGTTGATCGAGTTTTGTACCTACCCTTCAGGTAGGATTACCGGGCGGACAAACCAGGAGCTGTTTTCCCTTTGTATTTGTACTTTTTGTTCAGTTGGGTTTGTATACTGTCCCATTTAATTTCATCACACGTTAATTTTTAGTACTTTTTGCCTCTACTTCTTGTGTTCAGACTGTGTGTGTGTTACAGGTTAAAAGGAAATGCCTTCCCTTTTATCAGGATTACAACTTTGGTGCTAGTCGTCAGCCCCTAGCCTATGGAAGGAGGGCTTGGGGTAGTCACGACACGGGCCCCGAGGATGGGTCGTGACAAATTATTTATTTGGTTGATTATCCTTAATCACCCTCTACATAGTTTTGCTCTATATATAATGGAATAGTCTGGAGTTGAGTGGTGAAGTGCCTGGTAATAGCGTACATGCATGGAAGTGATAGTGATAACTCTTGGTTATTTAGGAATAACAAGTCCCAATTTTTAATTTCCTAAGTAATCTAGAAGGGTTAACTACAACACTTGCATGCATATGAAGGATGGTAGACTATGTTGAGATTTAAGTTAGAAATATTCTCACCATGACCATTCAACCAAGGGTGAGAGGGGAAGAGATAAGGAATATTCTAGCTTTCTAATCATCCAAAATAAGGTAGGGATAGTTTTTAGTCTAGGATAGCATTATAATAGGATAGATAACCCTAACCTAATAACCTTTATTATCTCGCTATTTTAAATATATCTATTCATGGATTTCTTTTATTTTTATAGTCAAATAATTTCAAAGGATCATTTTTCTAACTAATGTGACAATAGATTTAGAGGACTCCTCTTTTGAGACTACCCCAGGGTTACCACTATAACTACAATTAGCATAGGAATACTTTATTTTTCATCACATTATGATTTTAATGTATCAAAACATGGAACTTTTATTTGGGATAAAATTCCAGATCTAATTTTAAAATTATATAACCATAACTTCAACCAACCAAATTATCTCTCTTAACCATGAAATTGATAGAGCCTTGTTAACAATATATAAAAAATCAAACTTACAAACTGAATTTGAGGATATTTCCTTTCTAGATAGTAATGAGACATTGATTACTCATTGTAAGACTAAAAACATGACAGGTGATCCCCATCAACTCTGAGATACCTATGTACACCACATTTTAGAAATTAGAATAATTAAATTACTATGATTTCATTACAAAATGAATTTGATTTGAAAATAGTATTAGTAAAAAAATTACTAAATTCCATGTATTTGTAGGTGAAGACCTAAATTAAAACATTAAATTGTTCACACTGGTGTGCTAAAATTTGAATCCTTGAGGATTATTTGGGGGACAAGTTAAGTGAATTTCATCCCCATTTTCACTTTAAGGAGTCGTAAAAGAAAGGTTAAACAGCCTACTATCAGAAGAAATCCATGAATGGGATGACCTATAAATATTCTTTATTTAGATATTTGTTCCCAACATCTATCATGAAGGAAATATATTACATAATAAATAAAACTTTAAAAACTCTCAATGAGTATTGAGTGTGGTTCAAGAAACCTTGTGTCAATTTACCAAATTTAGCTATTAAGGATCACCACTTCTGTGTATTTTTTTCCAAATCCTTCTAGATAATGACATAAAATTATTGGATGCACTATTTGGAAGAGCCTTGATTGATGAGTCACCAACAAAAGACAAGGTCTTAATTCAGAATATATATCAAAACTCACAATAATTTGGCATAATAGGTACTGGTATAATAGGAATTCATGAGGTAATAACTTCTGACTCATATTCATTATTATAATCTAGAGTTTAAGAGATAAACCCCTTATGAGATAGATTAATTTTAAACTGACTAGTGAACAATGATCACTTGCCAAGGTATGAGGTTTATGTTCATATCCTACCCATTTTATAGAATAGGGTATTGAAGTATAGTTCATGGAGAGTTTTTCTACAGAATTTCAACCAAGAAAATTTTAGAAACAAAATCATGGGAGAGAGACAACTCAAAATTCCAATGTAGAGTTATAAATCAGAAGAACAAATCCATACCATACTACCAAAACCAATAACAAAAGCACCCCCTTACTAGAAACAAAACATGTTCCAACCAAAAAGAAAATAAAAAAATCACACCCTTTAAACAAAATACTTACCAAAAAATCCCCTTACTTTCCAACAAATGATACTTGATGAATATCCATCCACCAACACACAACCCCTAGTATATCAGCAACAAGAACCTGGAGTTAAAAAGATAAGAACTGAATAGAGGAGTTGAGGAACCAATTTTGTTGGTTAATAGAAATTTTGGCCAACAATCAATAAAATATCACATTATAAACCATTCCTAAACAAAATTATAATAATAGTATCATAAAAATAATAATTTACAAGAATATTCACTCCAATGCCACCACTAAAATTGAGAAAACCCATGAGAACCTAAAGAAACCAAGATGGAAATTATGGGTAGATTCCTAATATATAGCCACCACAAAGGGAAAATAAAGAGGAGGAATAGAAGGATGAATCTAGAATAAATAAAAAATAAACCCCACTTAAAAAGTATAAAATAGAGAAAAATACCTACCACATACTTTCTCATTAATAATGATTCATTCCAAGATGATACAGGAGGAAGAAATTTAAATCAAAATTCTAGAAATAATTCAGAATGTTGAGATTAATACCCCTCTCTTAGATTCACTCAAATAAATCCCCAGTATTTCTAACTTTCACAAATAAATTTTCACTAATAAGAGGAGGATTCAAGGTAATGGTAGGATTAGTTTAGTAAGAAGTGTATTAGCTCTGATCAAACTATAGTTACCCACCAAGTTATAAGACATCAAGACATATTTTATAGCTTACACCATTACTTCTATAACCTTTTATAATGATTTATGTAATATAATTGATTCTATAAATGTTATTACTAAATAAATGTTTAATTATTTTAATATAAGACAATTTAATACTGATTGAGTGGTGTTAAAACTTTCAAATAAATTTACAAGATTTCAAGTTAGAGTCTTAGAAAATGTGTTAGTTAAAGTCCAACAAATGAATTTCCTAGAAAAATTTTATGTACTCAAAATGTAGGAATATAATATCCCATCATAGTCACCAATAATTTGGGGAATATATTTATAAAATACAACCAAGATAGTAATAAATGTACATGAAGTAACCTGTACCATGGAGTTTGGAGATAGCATTGTTTACTTTATCATATTTACCTCCATGAGGTATTCTTCAAATAAACATAAAATTCTTACACATTCCTAAATTTATGAGACTAAACCAAGTGAATATATAGGTATGTTACGTGAATTTCTAGCCTTATTAAATCATTTAATACATGAAAATATCTTAGAGAATAAAGTTGTAAATTTTTTGGAGAATTTGTTTTTAAAATGAAGGAAGAGTTAAACTGTGATTTGTTTTATGAATATATTTATTTTCATGGAGAATAAGATGATATGATATATTTTGTGTAAGGAGTTACAGATTTAGTGGCTAGGAACTCAAATTTGAGTTCAAATTAAGAAAACCCCCAAGGGTGGAATTAGATCCCATGATCACTGATTCGAATATGTCAATTTAATGGAAGGATAAAATTTAGCAATAATAACTAAAAATAATATATCCGCAATACAAGAACAAAATCTTATTGAAATTTTGAGGGAATTTTTTTCAATCCATAGGTTAGTGTTTGGGTGATATTCCAGGAATTAATCCTATAATCTACTAACAATGAATTTTTTTTAAGGGATATTCCAAACCTATTAGGAAACCCCATTAAAGGGTAAATCCCACCATGATGGAGGTACTAAAGAATGAGATAGAGAATATTTTAAAGGAAGACATCATCTACCCTATATTTGACTCACAATGGGTTATCCTCATACTTGTAGTTCCTAAGAAAATTGTCCTCGCCATTGTGAGTAATAGAAAAATGGGTTAACCCCTGTAAGAATTCCGAATAATTGGAGAATATTTATAAAAAATATGAAATTAAATCGGGTCACTAGAATGGATCGTTTTTTCATCCCATCCATTGATCATATTATAGAGATATTAGCAGGTCAAACTCAATATTGTTTCATAGATGGTTTTTTAAGATATTTCCATGTGAACATTTTTCTAGAGGACAAAGAGAAGAATTATTTTACCTATCCTTTTGGGACCTTTTATTATAAAAGGATTCCATTTGGGTTGTGTAATTCCCTAGATATATTTTATAGGTGAATGGGAAGTATATTTTATGGCCACATTGAGGACTACTTAGAGGTAGTTTTAAATTATTTCATAGTTTTTTAGGATTCATTGCATCATTTTATAAAAAATATGGATTTTTTTTTAAAATTTTCATTGAAGAGAATATTGTTTTTAATTTTGAGAAGTGTTATTTCATGGTGAAAAGAGGAATAATTCAATAAAATTGTATTTCATTAAATGGAATTCAGGTAGATAAGTTAAAAATTAAAGTGAAAAACTCATTTCCAAACCCAAATTATGTAAAGAATGGTAGATCCTTTTTAGGATATATAGGAATTACATAATGTTTATTAAGAACTTTGGTAAGATTTTTATTCCACTCTATCGGTTACTTTTCAAAGATAATTATTTTGAATTTAATTTTGAATGAAGGAAATATTTTTTATGACTTAAAGAGTATATTAATCACCCCACCAGTGATGAAACCACTCAACTAGGAGAATCCAATTAGGTTACTTTTTGATGCTTCAAATCAAGCTATGGGAGTAACTCATCCCAAAATAATTAAAGTAAAACTGTAAGTCGTTTCTTATTGTTAGACAACCATGGATGCATCCCAACTTAACTACATACTCAAAGAAAAATAATTTACATAATTTCATTTTATTTAGATAAATTCACATCCTACTTACTTGGAACTAAAGTTATAATATTTTCTGATCATGCAGCCCATAGGTACTTGATAGAGAAGGATTGAGATAAACTGAGGTGAGTCAGATAGAAGTTGTTACTTTAAAAATTCAATCTAGAAATCAAAGACATGAATGGAACTGAGAAAAAAGTGGCTAATAAACTAAGTAGGCTACCTAGCACTACTGAAATTGAAATTATATACCATAAACCATTGAATGATCACATTCTATAAGAGTGGTTATACTTGATTGATGTAGAAGTTCCCTATTATACTAACATGGTGAATTTTATACTAACCTATCATGTCCAATATCACATGAACCCACACTAAATTCAATAACTAAAATATAAATCAAAATTTTCAATTTTTTAATACCCCTATATCTAGAAATTTTTTAATGATCAAACGATAAGAAGATGTTTTCCTCAAAGTAAGATTGAATTTGTTTTTGAAATTTTTCACACATTAGCTTGTGGAGGCTATTTTCGTCCCCAAAGGATAGAGAGAATAGTTTTTTGAATCTAGAAATTATTGGCCAACCATATTTAAATATTCATATGAATTTTGTAATAAATGCGAGAAATTTCAATTCACTAGAAACACATTAAAGTGATAAGAAATTCCCCAAAGGACAATTAGTTTTCATGAAATTTTTATAGTATAGGGAACAGATTTTATGGGAACCTTTCCCATGTCTTTAGGAAATTATTAAATCTTTCTTACTGTGGATTATGTTTCAAAATGGGTTGATGGAAAGTCCATGAAAACTAATGATGGTAATTTTATGTGTGGTTTTTTTAGATTTAACACATTTTGTAAGTCTGGACTTCCAAAATCCATCATTAGAAATCAAAGGACCCACTTATATAGTAGGATCATGGGGGTTTGATGAGGAAATATGGAGTCCATAACAAGGCATCCACACCGTACCATACACGTATAAATGGGTAAGATGAAGTGTTAAAGAGGGATATCAAAGGTAATTCGAAGAAAACTATAAGCCAAACTAAAAAAGATTAAATCCAAATATAAGAATTCACCTTATTGGATTAAACCCATTAGAATGATTACATAATGGTTGATTTTGGGAAAGAGTTATCAATTACCTATAGATTTGGAGGATAAAGCATACCAATCCATGATAGAAGTAAATGTGGACATGGAGGGAGTTGGAAATGACACTACCACAAAACTAGGCATTCTCGGTGCTACACTTTTATCAGCACTAACGAAAAAGTGCTGACAAACGGGGGTACCTTTAACAGCGCTAAGAAAAGCGCTGATAAAAGTACCCCTTTCTCAACACTTTTTTTAGCGCTGATAAAGGTACCCCCTTTAACAGCACTTTTTTTAGCTCTGTTAAAGGGTTCCCCTTTATCAGCACTTTTTTAGTAGCGCTGATAAAGGTTCTACTTCCAAAAAAATCATTAAAAGAATATATTAATATTTAAATATATAGATATAGTTATATTGATATAAATATAATATATATTTTTTAAATGTAATTTTAAATATATTTTAGATAAGTATAAATATACAGTTACACTTAATATATAAGATATTTAGTGAAAATGACATATAAAAAATTAAAAAAATATTTTTAATTAATAATTTGCTAATTATTATCAAGTAAAAATAATTTAATAACAATTTAAAGACACAAAAATCAAAACAATTAATAAAAGATCTAAAATAAGTTGAAAATGTAACTCAAACTTCAAACGGTCATAACTTTTGATCTGGGTGTCTGTTTGAGCTCTACAGCATATCAAATCGAAGCCTGCGATTATCTCTACACTCTAATAATTAAGGCAAATCCTCTGTAACATTTTTAGAGGCCAAAAAAGGCCCAGAAGGCCTCTAAAAATGAGTTTTTAGTCTGGAAACCACAAATTTTTAACATTTTGTGGATTTTCAGCCTCGTTTAAGGGGGTATTATTGGATTTTTTGGTGGGGAATTAATTTATTCCAAGGTATTACATTCATATTGATATTTTCTATTTGAAATTTTATCGTTTTTTATAATGCACTACTATTTATAATCAAATATATAACAATATATACATATTTTTTATATATTCACACATAAAAATCAATTTTTTTAAATAAATAATTAAACATATTTACATATAAAATATATTAGCTTTATCTAAATAATAACTAATATCCCTTTTATTTAAAATACCAATATATCAATATTTATATACCTATATATTAATCTAACTATATATGTACCTATATAATGTGTGTGTGTCTATTTGTGTGTGTCTATATATTAACAAACTGATATTATATATATATATTCTAACATATGTATATGCATATATTTATATATATATATATGTATAATTACACTTATAGAAACACACACACATGTGTGTGTGTGTGTGTTGTATATATGTATTTATTTACACACAGACAAGACAAAACATATTTTATAATTGTATTGAAAACTAATCTTATAAATATATATTAATATATGAATAAATATATAGATAAAAAAATATAACTAAAAATATATAAATAAATATGTATAACATAATATTAATATATGAATAAATATATAAATATATAAATATATACATATATAAATATAACTAACTATATATATATTAATATACAAATAAATATATAAATATATAAATATAACTATATATGTATATATATATTAATACAACTATATAAATTTATATTAATACATGAATAAATATAACTATATATATATATATAAATAGATATATCACTAGTTGGAGAACAAATCAAATTAGAGGAGTGGTAAAGGCTTAGCGCGCATGGGGGGAGCTCTTGAGTTCAAAACCTGGTGGAGGCAAGCAGGGGCGCACACATGGCTGAATTTGTGGGGGGATATAGCACTGTTAAAGGGGTCTACAAAGCATTGATAAAAATGTGGGGCTCGTGGCTGGGGCTTGCGAGGGAGTGGGTGGGGTGGGGGCGCTGATAAATGGGGGGCAAGCGCTGTTAGAAGCCCCCTCCAGTTTACAGATTTTTTTAAAAAAAATTAATTTTTTTTAATTTTTTTTAACTTTTATCAGCTTTAAAAAAAGCACTCATAAAAGGGGACTTTTATCAGCGCTAAAAAAGCGATGATAAAGGATCCTTTTATTAGTGCTCTTTTTTAGTGCTGATAAAAGACCCCTTTTATCAGTGCTTTTTGGAGCGCTAATAAAGGGGACCCCTTTATCTTCTCTGGCATTTACAGTGCCTTTTAGCACTTTTAAAGACCTTTTTTTCACTGATAAAATCCATACACTACTGGAAATACAATGTTTCCCAACGGTTTAGAACCGTTGGGAAAGGCCTTCTAACCGTTGGTATATCATATACCAACGGTTCTGAGAACCGTAGGGAAGTAAGCTGTTGGGAAAGGTTTTCCCAACGGTTTACAGGCAACTGTTGGCATATGCTGGGAAAATCAAATATACCCCAACGGTTCTGGGAAACCGTTGGGAAAAACTATCCCAACAGTTTGGCCAGAACCGTTGGGAAATCCCAATAGTCGACAACTATCCCAATGGTTCTAGAAAACTGTTGGGATAGTGTTTCTCCATGGATCCTTTTCCCAAAGGTTCTAAACCATTGGGAAAACATCTATTTACCAATGGTTCAATGAACCGTTGGTAAATAGAGGAGCTCTAGGCTATGCCAACAGTTTAAAATCGTTGGCATACCCTGCACAGCAGACTCCCAGCAGGCAGCCTGGCAGACTGCCTGTAATTCCTGCAATTTGAACCAGGGGCCTCATTGGGGCTCATTTTGAGCTCATTTTCAATCCAATAATTTTACCTGCAATAAAATAAGACATACATATACAAAATATACAATTAAGAACAAATTCATACACAAAATATTCGATTAAGAACAAATTCATACACATTTAATATATAATACATCCTAAAACTATACACATTCATAATTAAATTAGAATTCATAATGTAATTATAAACATACATAATTCATTTAGAATTAAATTTCAAATTTAGATGATAATTATATGTCGAATCCGGAATTCAATTCATAATTTGATCGGTTTTTTCTATACCAAATATTTTTACCTCAAATGATTCCATTTTAAACAAAATACATACAATTGGAGTGATACCGGCCACACCGCTCCTCGGATTGAGGCCGGGTTGACTCGTACCTGACACATACGACCCATGAATCGTTGTGCTAAAGTATCGACACAGTCCGAATGCCTTTGGTCAGTTTTCCGTATGTCAGTTGATGCTTTTCACTTAAAATGGTGTTCATTCAAAACAAAAGACGGACACTTTGAGTGGTGTCGGCCACACCGCGTCTCCTATTGAGGCGGGGTTGATTCATACACGTCACATATGACCCATGGATCGTTCTCCTAAAGTTTCAACATAAACCGAATCTGTTTGGTCGGTTTTCCGTATGTACTTAAAATGGTGTCTGTTTTAAACAAAAGAGAGCCACTTAGACTGATCTCGGCCACACTGCGACTCGGATTCATCCCGGGTTGGCTCGTACACATCACATATGACCCATGGATCGTTGGGATAAATTATCAACAGATTCGGAATGCGTTTGGTCAGTTTTCCGTATGCCAGTTGTTCTTTTCACTTATAATCCTGTCCATTTTAAACAAAAGAGACACAGTTAGAGAGGTGTCGGCCACACCGCTCCTCGGATTGATGCGGGATTGAATCGTACATGTCACATACGACCCATGGATCTTTGTTCTAAAGTATCGACACAGTCCGAATGCCTTTGGTCGGTTTTCCATATGTCAGTTGATGCTTTTCACTTAAAATGACGTCCTTTTGAAACAAAAGACGGACACTTTGAGTGGTGTAGTCCACACCGCGTCTCCGATTGAGGCGGGGTTGATTCATACACTTCACATATGACCCATGGATCGTTCTCCTAAAGTTTCAACGAAAACCGAATCCGTTTGGTTGGTTTTCCGTATGTACTTAAAATGGTGTCTGTTTTAAACAAAAGAGAGTTACTTAGACTGATCCCGGCCACACCACGACTCAGATTCATCCCGGGTTGGCTCGTACACGTCACATATGACCCATGGATTGTTGGGATAAATTATCAACAGATTCGGAATGTGTTTGGTTGGTTTTCCATATGCCAATTGTTCTTTTAACTTATAATCCTGTCCATTTTAAACAAAAGAGACACAATTAGAGTGGTGTCGACCACACCGCTCCTCGGATTGATGCGGAATTGACTCATACACGTCACATACGACCCATGGATCTTTGTTCTAAAGTATCGACACAGTCCGAATGCCTTTGGTCGGTTTTCCGTATGTCAGTTGATGCTTTTCACTTAAAATGGCGTCCTTTTGAAACAAAAGACGGACACTTTGAGTGGTGTTGGCCACACTGCGTCTCCGATTGAGGAGGGGTTGATTCGTACACATCACATATGACCCATGGATCGTTCTCCTAAAGTTTCAACGGAAACCGAGTCCGTTTGGTCGGTTTTCCGTATGTACTTAAAATGGTGTCTGTTTTAAACAAAAGAGAGCCACTTAGACTGATCTCGGCCACACCGTGACTCGGATTCATCCCGGGTTGGCTCTTACACGTCACATATAACCCATGGGTCATTGGGATAAATAATCAATAGATTCGGAATGCGTTTGGTCGGTTTTCCGTATGCCAGTTGTTCTTTTCACTTATAATCCTGTCCATTTTATACAAAAGAGACACAGTTAGAGCGGTGTCGACCACACCGCTCCTCGGATTGATGCGGGATTGACTCATAAATGTCACATACGACCCATGGATCTTTTTTCTAAAGTATAAATATAGTCCGAATGCCTTTGGTCGGTTTTCCGTATGTCATTTGATGCTTTTCACTTAAAATGACATCCTTTTGAGACAAAAGACGGACACTTTGAGTGGTCCCGGCCACACCGCGTCTCCGATTGAGGCGGGGTTGATTCATACATGTCACATATGACCCATGTATCGTTCTGCTAAAGTTTCAACGGAAACCAAATCCGTTTGGTCGAGTTCCCGTATGTACTTAAAATGGTGTCCGTTTTAAACAAAAGAGAGTCACTTAGACTGATCTCGGCCACACCGCGACTCGGATTCATCCCGGGTTGGCTCTTACATGTCACATATGACCCATGGATCATTAGGATAAATTATCAACATATTCGGAATGTGTTTAGTCAGTTTTCTGTATGCCATTTGTTCTTTTCACTTATAATCCTGTCCATTTTAAACAAAAGAGACACAGTTAGAGTAGTTTCGGCCACACCGCTCCTCGGATTGATGCGGGATTGACTCTTACACATCACATTCGACCCATGGATCTTTGTGCTAAAGTATCGACACAGTCCGAATGCCTTTGGTCGGTTTTCCGTATGTCAGTTGATGCTTTTCACTTAAAATGACGTCCTTTTGAAACAAAAGACGGACACTTTGAGTGGTGTCGGCCACACCGTGTCTCCGATTGAGGCGGGGTTGATTCGTACACGTCACATATGACCCATGGATCGTTCTCCTAAATTTTCAACGGAAACCGAGTCTGCTTGGTCGGTTTTCCATATGTACTTAAAATGGTGTCCGTTTTAAACAAAAGAGAGCCAGTTAGACTGATCCCGGCCACACCGTGACTCGGATTCATCACGGGTTGGCTCATACACGTCACATATGAGCCATGGATTGTTGGGATAAATTATCAAAAGATTTGGAATGCGTTTGGTAAGTTTTCCGTATGCCAGTTGTTCTTTTCACTTATAATCCTGTCCATTTTAAACAAAAGAGACACAATTAGAGCGGTGTCGGCCACACCACTCCTCGGATTGAGGCGGGATTGACTCTTACATGTCACATACGACCCATGGATCCTTTTCCTAAAGTATCGACACAGTCCGAATGCGTTTTCTCAGTTTTCCGTATGTCAATTGATGATTTTCACTTAAAATGACGTCCTTTTGAAACAAAAGACGGACACTTTGAGTGGTGCCGGCCACACCGCATCTCCGATTGAGGCGGGGTTGATTCGTACACGTCACATATGACCCATGGATCGTTCTCCTAAAGTTTCAACGGATACCGAATCGGTTTGGTTGGTTTTCCGTATGTACTTAAAATGGTGTCCGTTTTAAACAAAAGAGAGCCACTTAGACTGATCCCGGCCACACCGCGACTCGGATTCATCCCGGGTTGGCTCGTACAGGTCACATATGACCCATGCATCATTGAGATAAATGATAAACAGATTCCGAATGCGTTTGGTCAGTTTTGCATATGCAAGTTATTCTTTTCACTTCTAATCCTGTCCATTTTAAACAAAAGAGACACAGTTAGAGTGGTGTCGGCCACACCGCTCCTCGGATTGAGGCGGGGTTGACTCGTACATGTCGCATACTTAAAATCGGTTTGGTTGGTTTTCCGTATGTACTTATTCCGAATGTGTTTGGTCGGTTTTCTATATGTACTTAAAATGGTGTCCGGGGGGCTGTTCGGGGGGCTGTCCGGGGGGTGTTCGGGGGGTTGTCCGGGGTCCAAGGAGCTGGGTGGGGGGGTTGTCCGGGGGGCTGTTTGAGGGGCTGTCTGGGGGGTTGTCAGGGGTCCAGGGAGGAGGGTGGGGGCTGTTCGGGGGGCTGTCCGGGGGGTGTTCGGGGGGTTGTCAGGGGTCCAAGGAGGAGGGGGCTGTTTGGGGGGTTGTCTGGGGTCTGTCTGGGGGATGTCCGCGGTCCAGGGAGGAGGGTGGGGGGGCTGTTCGGGGGGGCTGTCTGGGGGGTGTTCGGGGGGTTGTCTGGGGTTCACGGAGGTGGGTGGGGGGGCTGTTTGGGGGGGATTTTCGGGGGGTGTTCGGGGGGTTGTTCGGGGTCCAAGGAGCTGGGTGGGGGGCTGTCCGGGGGGGCTGTCTGAGGGCCTGTCTGGGGGGTTGTCAGGGGTCCAGGGAGGAGGGTGGGGGGCTGTGTGGGGGGTTGTCCGGGGGGTGTTCGGGGGGTTGTTCGGGGGGTGTTGGGGGGTTGTCCTGGGTCCAAGGAGCTGGGTGGGGGGGATGTTCGGGGGGCTGTCTGAGGGGCTATCTGGGGGGTTTTCGGGGGGGTTGTCTGGGGTCCAAGGAGGAGGGGGGCTATTCGGGGGGCTGTGTGGGGGGCTGTCTGGGGGGTGATCGGGGGGTTGTCTGAGGTCCAGGGAGGAGGGTTGCGGGGGCTGTGCGAGGGGGCTGTCCGGGGGGTGTTCGGGGGGTTTTCTGGGGTCCAGGGAGGAAGGTGGGGGCTGTCTGGGGGGCTGGAAAATCATTGATCGTCCACATAAGTGCAGCACGCATCTAAAATATATCTTTCGAACATGCATCGTATGTGCGCACACCCACATCCCAAGGAAGATTCAATTCTTTTATTAAAGGTTTCATATATACATCAATATCATTTCCAGGATCAGAAGGACCAGATATGAGTATACTCATGAAAGTGAAAGGATTTTTCATACACAACCATGGGGAAGATTATAAATGTGTATAAAAACTGGCCATGTGTTGTGCGAAGTAAGCATCTGCCCAAACAGATTAAAACCGTCGCATGAAAGACCCAGCCTCACATTACGCATGTCAGCTACAAAATCAGGATGTCGAGCATCAAATCTCTTCCATGCAAATCCATCTATAGGATGAACCAACTCATCATCAGTCTTCTTTCTCTCGGTATCATGCCATCTCATTTTTATTGATATTTCATCAGACATAAAAAGATTCTGGAGTCTGGGGATCAATGGAAAGTGCCACATTACTTTATATGTAATGTGGGATGGTGTTCCATCAGATTTTGACTTCTAGCGGGATGTGCCACATTTTATACAATCATTTCGTTCAGCGGTTTCCTCCCAGAATAAACTGCAATCTTTCGGGCAAGCATGAGTTTTGTTTCTTGAAAATCCAAGTTCCTCAACTAACTTCCATGCCATATAGTGGTTTGAGGGAATATCTGCATCATCTGGAAGTAAATCCTTCAAGAGGGTAAGAATGTAATCAATTGCTGTATTAGAAATCCCATACATAGTTTTCCCATGAAATAATCGGATTAAAAATTCCAGATTTTTCATTTTATCGCGTTGTCGATATACTGGAGTCGTGGCAGCATCATTCAATTTTTTCACCCTATCAATATCATCATTTTCACTAGATGCATCAGCTGTACTCATATCAAAGTCATCTTGAGTCGAAATCCTTTCTTTTTTATGATGACGAATAAACAGAAATCGATCATCTAACAAATTCTCCATTCCAGTCCTTTCATTTCGATCATCACCAATTTGAGATTTCGTTTTCTCCCCATTGTGATACCACACAAAGTAGTTTGCTTGAAACCCATTTTTGGTTATGTGGTAGCTGACTTCTTCATGGATCAACCAAGGTATACCAACACAATTGGAACATGGGCAGTGTATTCGACCACTATCTGAAGCATTGTGAAATGAAAAATCTATAAATCTCTCCAAATTGTTTTGAAAATCGTTTGAGATCCGATCGGTTTCATACATCCAACTTCTGTCCATTCTATAAAAAGAATTTATATAAGTCATTTTGTCATAAAAAATTCAATAGGCATTAACTTTAATAGAAAATACATTTAAGTAAACGATAAAGGAATAAAATAATCAAGGTATCAACTACACATGTGAAAAAACATACAAATGTGTTATTGAAAAAATGTAAAACCAACAAGAACTTAATGTGTTATATCACATAACAGCATGCCTCATCCCATAACCATATTAGTAGGGTATCATGAACATGAATAACATCAACCTTGTGCCATCCTCCTACCCTACATGACCCCAACCACATGCCACATCTTATTATAGCCTTATCACATCACACCTCACCGGAAAACACTAGGGAAATCATAGTACATCTCACCTGAAGACACATGGACAATCACATCGCATCTTGCCTAAAAACACATGGTCAATCACTTTTAAAGGAAGAGTAGGGAAGATATGGTAGCTATCCAACCATATAACCACCATCCTAGATGTTAGAAAAAATACCCATAACTCAAAACCTCTGATCGTTGGTAATTTTATCCAACTCTGGTTGGGAATGTGTAGAAATAACATAAAATTACATGATATATAGATAGCACAAAATACTCAACCTATGGGTTCACATTAACTACATAATCACACACTTCACTACTACTATAAAACACATAAACCACACCACCGCCACACAAGACGCATAGCATTTCTCACTTTCATTTATAAGCCACTTCATTCACACTTGCATTGTCCATTCATTTAATGTTAAGTTAATTAATTCCATTTACCACACATCCATTTCTATTCCATCTCATTTATTTAATATCTTGTTTTTTTGTTTTAACAGTATAATTTATTCCATAGATAACCAAGAAACTAATAAAACCACCACAAAACAACTCACCATCTCACAATAACCATCGACACCATGTTACATCGACCAACCATCTCACCAAAACAACCACATATCACAATAAAAATATTGCACATCACAAACCACCGCACAACCAAAACCACCTCACCACATTATACACCACAACTTCATCACACAACACCTCCACACGACACAACACCACCACACATCATCACTATCATACAACTTCACATGACACATCCATTCCCACTAACCATCACATTAAAACCCCACATATCACAAAGCCCAACTGGTCACCTCAATCCCCATAAAACAGCCTACAACATACAATGAAACACAAAAAAAAACCTCTCATAGAGGCAACATACCCCAACTTCCACAATTTATTTATTCAAGGTCGTTTATTACATTACCCCTTTATTTAGCATGGACATTATAACACAACTGATATTCCAGGGGAAACTAATTAATTAACAAAATATTCATTCATTTCCCTATTTTACACGGTGAAATCACATCAAAATCCAAAGTTAAAACTAAAATATTAGATCAATAACAATAAAAACAAGGTACCATATGTGTATAAAGAAAAAATTAACTGATTTGAGATGATTCAGATGGGTTTTCACCTATTTCGATGGGGGAGTTCGAGAGTAGCAGAGAGCTGCAGCTGGATTGATAACTTAAAACTAAAATACTAGAGCAATAACAATAAAAATAATAAGAACAAGGTACCATATGTGTATAAACAAAAAATTACCTGATTTAAGATGATTCAGATGGGTTTTCACCTATTTGGATGGGGGATTTGGAGAGTAGTAGAGAGCTGGAGGTGGATTGATAACTTAAAACTAAAATACTAAAGCAATAACAATAAAAATAAGGAAGTATATGTGTATAAATGAAAAAATACCTGATTTCAGATGGTTTTCACCTCTTTGGATAGGGGAGTTCGCGAGAGGATAGCGGTGGAGCAGATGAAATTAGGTTTCTGTGCGAATGGGGGAGAGCAGCCCTGCGGCTGGATTTGGGGGAAATAATTCCCAACGGTTTTTAAAAACCGTTGGGAAAGAGATGCTAAGGACCCCTTTACCAATAGTTTGAAGAAACCGTTGGAAAAGGGGTGACCCTTTCCCAATGGTTCAACAGAACCGTTGGCAAAAGGGTGATTAACACACCCCTTTACCAATGGTTTGAAGAAACCGTTGGCAAAGGGGTGGCTTTTCCCAACGGTTTCAGTGAACCGTTGGGAAAGGCTTCCCTGGCCATTTCTTTACCAACGGTTTTATAAAACCGTTGGTAAAGACTCCCTTAATCCTTCAAGCCCAACGGTTTTAGAAAACCGTTGGTAAACACCCGTTGGGAAAAACGTTATTTCCAGTAGTGATATTTGTAGTAGTGTGAGAGGATATTGTAACTAGAATAACTAGAGGAAATCATAAGAGGGGATTTTCAAAATTCCTTAATTCATAAATAAAGGAAAAGAATGGATCATGACAAGCTAATTTCTTTATTTGTTTCTTATTTGTTATTTATTTATTATTTATTATTTATTATTTATTATTTATTATTTATTATTTATTATTTATTATTTATTATTTATTATTTATTATTTATTATTTATTATTTATTATTTATTATGTTTATTTATTATTTATTATTTATTATTTATTATTTATTATTTATTATTTATTATTTATTATTTATTATTTAATTATTTAATTATTATTTATTATTTATTATTTAATTATTATTTTTTATTTTTTATTTGTTTCATTGTTTGTTTCTTTTTTTGTTTCTTATTTTTTATTTATTGTTTATTTATTTATCAATTTATTTAATTATTTATTTATTTATTATTTATTATTTATTATTTATTATTTATTATTTATTATTTATTATTTATTATTTATTATTTATTATTTATTATTTATTATTTATTATTTATTGTTTTTTTGTTTTTTTGTTTTTTTGTTTTTTTGTTTTTTTGTTTATTATTTGTTATTTATTTGTTATTATTTATTTATTTATTTATTTATTTATTTATCTATTATTTATTTGTTATTAATTATTTATTATTTATTATTTATTATTTATTTCTTTATTTGCTTCTTATTTTTTTTATCTATTTATTTACTATTTATGTATTATTTATTTACTATTTTTTGTTGTAGTAACTGGAGGAAATAATTAGAGGGCCTTTTGAAAATTCTTTAATTCATAAATAAAGGACAAGAATGGATCATGAAAAGCTAATTTCTTTATTTATTTCTTATTTGTTATTTATTTATTATTTATTGTTTAATTATTTATCTTTTTATTTATTTCTTTATCTATTATTTATGTATTTTTTTATTTTTTATGTACTATTTATTATTATTTATTTATTATTTATTATTTATTATTTATTACTTATTTATTATTTATTATTTATTATTTATTATTTATGCTTTGTTATTTATTTATTTAGTCTTTATTTACTATATATTGCAATGCTCATGCACATGCTCATGCACATATTATATATAGAAATTCTGTGTTGGGTAAAATGTGAACCCTTTACCTCTTGCTTATTCTCCAAAGACTTTATCACTCTAACAACCTCTTCATGTGGTGAATAAATAGAATTTGATATACTTATATATATATATATATCTATTAATTGAAAAAACAAATAATATATAACAAATAAATACAAACTAAATAATTATTGATCAACAACTATTAATCAATAATTATTAATCAATAATCAATAGTCAATAATCAATAATCAATAATTAATTAATAATAATTAATAATTAATAAGTAATAAGTAATAATTAATATTTAATAATTACTAATTAAAAAATAGAATATAAATGTATAA
Source organism: Viscum album (assembly GCA_963277665.1). Taxonomy (NCBI): domain Eukaryota; kingdom Viridiplantae; phylum Streptophyta; class Magnoliopsida; order Santalales; family Viscaceae; genus Viscum; species Viscum album. The sequence continues at coordinate 1,221,513,104 of OY728127.1, read as the reverse complement.
TATATATAAGATGGTAATAAATTCTAAATAATAAATAGAAAATAACAAATAATAAATAATAAATAATAAATAATAAATAATAAATAGTTAATAGTTAATAGTAAATAGTAAATAGTGAATAGTAAATAGTAGATATTAAATAGTAAAAACTAAATAATATATAATATATAATATATAATATATAATATATAAGTAATGTATAAATAATAAATTAATTAAAAAATAAATAAATATATGATAAATAAATAATAAATTAATAAATAATAGATAATAAGTAATAAACTATGAATAAAAAAATAATGAATATATAATAAATATGTAATTAATAAAATGTTAATAAAAAATTAATAATAAAAGGAAATAATAAAAAATTAAAAATATATTAATAATTAATAATAATTTTATAAACAATAAAAAAAATAATGAATAAATATATAATAAATTAAAAATGTAAAATAAATAAATAATAAATAATAATTAAGACGTTAATAATAAAATATTTATAAAATGATAGTAAAATGATAATAAAATAATAATAAATTAAAAGTAAATTAATAACCAATGTATACACTATAACTAAATAATAAATAAATAAATAAATAATAAATGATTTATAAAAAATATATAAATAATAAAATAATAAAATAATAAACTCACAATGAAAAATAAAGAAATAATTGATAAATAATACATATTAAATAATAAATATTAAATAATACATAATATATAATAAATATTAAATATTAAATATTAAATATTAAATATTAAATATTAAATAAATATTTAATAGTTATTTAAAAATATTTTAATTATAAAAATAAATCAATAAAAAAAGCACTAATAAATAAATATTATAATAAGAAATAAATAAATAATAATAATAAATAATAATTAAATAAATAATAAATAATAAAATGAATATTAATATCCATAAATATATATACATATAACAAATTTTGCATAGATATACAAAAAGTCACATTTATGTTACATAAATATATAGAAACACACACAGATATATAATTGTATATTAATATAAATATATATATATAAACAAGTAAATATAAATATCTCTATATATATTTACTCATATATGATATAAAAATATATACACATAAATATGTATAAATATTTACAAAAATATTCATAAATTAATATGAACAGATTTATATAATTAATAATAAATTACCAAAAGATGATAAAGCACAATAATGAAAACACCATTAAATCAATAGGAATATAAATCAATGGAATAAGGTCATAAATGGCACAAAAAACATATGAAGACAGTCTCAAATGAAAATGAAATCTCATCAAATGTGTATGATATACATATATATATACTTAAATTTTTTAAATATATTATATATTAATATTCATTTACATGTATTAGAATATATATATATATATATATGTTTGTCAATACACATGCATATGTATATATAAACATTATTTATATACATGTGTATATATATATATATTCATATAGTTTTACTATAAATTTATTTATATACTATATTTAATGATAATGATATATTTATATAAAAATACATTTATATTTTATTTATACACATAGATATTTACATATATATGTATTTATATACATATATTAGAATATACACATAAATATTAACTTTTTTATTGAGGCACACATATTTATATATAATCATTACATGTATAGGTATATATATACATATTAAGGAATTTTTATAAGGCAAATAAAGTCAAAAATTATATATTTTAAATGAAATGAATAATAAATATTTATTTCCATATTATTTATATGTTTAAAAATACATTTATTATGTAAATATGTATTTATAAAAGTGATTTATTATTAGTAAATATAAGAAAAAATATGTATATATTTAATTATAAAAAAAATTTATGAAAAATGATAAAATTTCAAAACCATAATATCAATATGAATGTATTTCCTGAGAATAGATTTATCCTTTCTGAAAAAGGGGAAAAAGACCCCCTTAAACGAGGCTGAAAATCTATCGGATGATAAAAAATTGGGGTACCCTGACTAAAAACTCAGTTTTGGAGGCTTTCTGAGTCTTTTCAGCCTAAAAATATGTTACATAAGTTTACCTCCATCACTAAGGGTGTAGAGCTCAACACAGACTTTGATTTGATATATGGTAGTGCCCAAACGGACGCCTGGATCAAAAGTTATCGTCGTTTGAAGTTCAAATTTGATTTCTAACTTTTCTTGAAACTATAATAAATTTTATTCATTTAATTAATGCAAAATTTAAATCTAATTCAGTTTTAGATTATTTCATAAGCTTCGATATAATTGGTTTTGGAGCTAAAATTGACTCTTGGATCAAAAGTTATGGTCATTTGATTCTGAAGTTTGATTTTTAAATTATTGAAGATTTATTTTCACTTTAAAATTTTTATTAACTTTTAATTATAGATATTTATTATTTGACCCATTATTATTAATTAATATTATAAATAATAAAATATATATGATATTAAATAATAAATAATAATTAAATATTTTAATTTTAATTCGTTCCTTCAATTTAGCAGCGATTTTTAAAAAACTGCCATATTTCCCTGTGTGTGTTTTGAAAACCCACCGCTAAAAATAAATGTAAATTTATTTTAAAAAAATTGAAAAAAATCATAAAAAATATTTTAAAACATATAGCATTAGTTTTTAAAAATGCCTATAAAAACTACCAATAAATGTTTTCCTGAAAAACATTTAGCGGCGGTTTTAAAAACTGCCACGAAAAAGCCACCGCTAAATCACTTTTTTTTATAGTGTGTTATTATACAACTCAAGACTCAAGTTAATATCAGGTAAAATTTATTTGAAATGGGAAGGTCCCTTTATAATTTATCAGGTACATCATTTTGGTGTTGTGTGGATTATGAAGGAAGAAGACAAGGAACCATTAACTTTTAATGGGCATATGCTAAAAATATTCTATGGAAGTTTTCCCCAAGAACTTGTAGAGGATATCACACTCCTCCAACATATTTATCAATGAAAACCATTAGTTTGTACCTCTCCTTAACATTCACTTGTTGTGATTTTATTTAAAATATTATTACATGTTAAATATACTTGAATCCATTTGGTACACTGAATCATTTAACATTAGGAGATAGAAACTTCATAGTATAGTATTTTCAATTTTTTCTTTAAAATTTTATGTCTTTTCCAAGAAAAAAAATTGTGTGTTTCTTTTTGAATTTTTTGTATTTTTTAAAATTGTAGAGATTTAATTTAATACCATCGTAACTTTGATTCTATGTTAATGATAAGGAACTTATTTGACCCATTTACTCACCCTAAATAAATGCTGAAATAGACTTGTTTTCAAATTCTAATTGAGGTAAATTCATGTGAGGATCATTAAAATTTTAATTTCACATCCAGATATATTGTCGTATATATTAATCACATGCCTGAGAGTATTTTAAACCAATTTTGACATCATATTTGCAATTTCCTATTTCTTTAGAGAATAAACACATGTTTGAATAACCAGATATTTCTGTGTAATATATTCAAAACCTTAGAGTATTCAAGGTCTTTGTGTTACAATGATTGGGGAATTATTTTGAATAAAAATTCCCCTTTAAAATAAACTATAATTTCTATACTACCTTAACATTTAATCCCTTATAGCACTTAGTATCCAAAAATAAATTTTTTAAGAATCCATATTTCCAGGGAAAAAAACCCTATCTACCTTTCTCAAGAAAATGATTCATTATCAAGGTTGAATTCAAGTGTGAGGGAAGGTAGAAACTGATCTGGAATAGGCTATTTTATGGAATCTATTTTAGATAAAGAAAGGAAGTGTTGCAACTTTTTTTTTGTTTTGTTAGAAAAATCAAGTTATGAAGAATGAAAAAATGGTTTTCATGTCATAAAAAACTGATCATGGCACCCTACCACTATTTGATATGAAAAAGTACCTCTATAACCCTCTAAAAAATCAAAATAGCACTAAATTCTACATCTAAAAATCTGAAACATTGTTATTTTTTTAATGAGGTTGGGATACGAAGCCCCAATTTATTGATAAAAAAGGTTCAAGCAGATAGGTAGTACATCAATAGAAAAACAGATTTGTCAAAGCCCCCTTCCTAGGGGCCAGAGTTTTTTCCTAAGCTTTTCTCCAATTATCCGCTCCTTTTCACATAATTCATTATAGAGTTCTAATTTGATGCGGTCGTAACCCCGTCCCTTGCCATATTGAGCTTCAATCTCCCTGGCTTGTTGGAGTAATGCATCCACGTCTTCATCAGATTCTTCATTTAGAAGAAAGTGATGATGTTTTTTAGAATAAAGGCCCAGGATCACCTCAAAGGAAGTCAAATTATTCCTAATCTAGGGAAAGACAAACCTCACACCTACTGAAGGAAATCCAAAGTCCCACTTTGTATTTTAGATCATAAACAAGGTAAATGGTATAAAAATATATCAAATCATGTTGAAGTAAACTAAAAAGATATATGTTCACTAATACTATAGTTCTAAGGGTGTTAGATATTCTATCAAAAACTAAAAGTAAGTGGATATGTATTATTATATAAGGAAGATAAGGAGTATTCCATTAAAGAATTAAACTAAAAACCATGCATCATGTTACAAAATAGATCCAAAAACTCCTAATCCACATTAGAATCTTCTTAATGAAAACATCTAGTCCTTTAAATAAAGAAAAACCCTAAAAGTTCCTCATGATAATCAAAAATAGTATAATCATTGGGTAGAGATAAAGTAACCCATCAATCCTATGGTGAAACATGAATTAACTTGGAGTGAGAAAAAAAATCCTAAAATTCATACCTGAGTGTTTAGTAAACTAATTTCAAGAAGGTACATATAAATTTTATTTATTGTCTAAAATAATTGGAAATTAATTGAATATTATTAATGAATGAAATGGAATTATGATCATTAAGGATGCATGATAACATAAGAAAAGTGGCATTGAAAAGGGAACCAACATTTTATTAGTATTTGAATTTTTAATTAGAAAAATTTTTAAGTTCACTTATCCCAGAGTCCAAGAGTTAACTGTGGGAGAATTGATAAGAAAATATTTTTATACATTTCATTTTGTGCTTTTAATGAGTTTAATCCAACCATATTCATGTTTAAGGGTTAACAATCACATAATTAATATACAAGAGTATTTTGGATTTAATTGTAGAAAAGGATAAATTCTTGAGTTTAAATTGTTTTATTTATATTTGGAATAATTGAAATATAACCAAAATTTAATTTTGAATATTTTTATACTTAATTCAGGTGGATGAAGATCATTTTGAATAAATCAATTTGATTATGTGTTATAATGGGAATCTTGAATTGTTGTAAGAGTTTACTACTAGAATTTGGTAATGGAGTTATGTGTTGGTGTCAATACCTACCTATGTATCTATCATTCAATTAATTCCATCCTTCCATGTGTATGAGTAAATTATAATCGCATAATATTTTTTTATAACAACCTAAGTATGTGTCATATCCCAAATTTGATCATATGTAGGTATCATTCCTTTGTGAAATTGGGACTTTGAGAGGATTCAATTTACTAAAAAAAGTATGCTTTGGATCGATCTAAGGGGTTATAGAACATCAGGATAACCAACCAATCATCATTACAACACCTATAATGGGAAATAAATAATAATTCCAAGCATGGGTTAGTGATTGAAAAAGGTAATAGGACTAGAGGAATGCCCATATCAGGGAGTCATTGGGTATGAGGACCCATGCATGCTAACATAGGATATTATCATCTGGTGGAATGTTTTTATATTTATTATGATATAGGATATGCTGAATGAACTCACATATATTATAGTATTTGTTCACTCGATCACTGTTCAGCCTTTTAAAACATGTAAACTCAAAAATTTGAAAATTGAGTCATTGTGTTCTTATTCTATGTGCTACTAATCAGGTTATATTGTATGTCCTCAATGTTTAATGATGTGGGATTTGATATTTACTACCTCTATGTACATGAACACACCAGAAGTTCAAGGTCACACCACAATACCTTGAATATGATGATTTAAAGAAATTTTATTTCACCGTTGGAAACCTGTTTCACTATAAAAACAGAGAGGTTTTTAAAAGATGAAAATGGCTATGACATGAGGGTTATACTACAACATGTATATGCACATGCATAAAGGGTCAAATAGTTTCATAGTCATATAAGGATTTGTGTTTAAGATTATGTAATAGGATACATAAAGTTTTTAAATTGGTAATATAAGGGTTTAACACTTTTCCGTAGGAAGAAACATTGGTTTTTTTGTACTCTAGTGTTATTTTGTAGCTGATAGAGAGTAGGGGAGATACATAAAGGTACCCTCATCATTACCTTTATGCAATGAAACCTCATGTAAGTGTAAAAGAATGATCTTTACACAAATGATTACCCTTATGAAAAATGAGGACAATGTGATGCAAGGGTTTCCATGAACTATTTTTAACGGCTCATTCCAGCCCATGATCATGATATTGTCCTCTTTGGGCCTAGCCCGTACGATTTTGTTTTCCCTGGGCTCTGGCCCTCAGGCATCCCCCAAGAAAAGGCCTCATGATGGAGTGGTATCCACACCACCTTATAAAGGGGTTATTCGTGTTCCTCCTCCTTCGATGTGGGATTCTCACCCCCCCTAGAAGGGCCCAACATCCTCACTGGCACATCAAATGACCACTAGCTCTAATACCATTTGTAATGGCTCAGTCTAGCCCATGATCATGATATTTTTCACTTTGGTCCTAGCCTCGCACGATTTTGTTTTCTCTGGGCTCTGTCCCTCAGGCATCCCCCAGGAAAAGGCCTCATGATGGGAGAGGTATCCACACTACCTTATAAAGGGGTGCTTCGTGTACCTCCTCCTTCAATGTGGGATTCTCACACCCCCCCCCCCCCCCCTCCTAGAAGGGCCCAGCTTCCTCACTGGCATATCAAATGGACACTGGCTCTGATACCATTTGTAATGGCCCAGTCCATCCCACGATCATGATATTGTCCTCTTTGGGCCTAGCCCGCACAGTTTTGTTTTCCCTGGGCCCTGGCCCTGAGGCATCACCAATTGGTCACATAGCCTCAAGCGCATTTCCCCAAATGCCATAGGCTTCCGACTAGTAGCGAGGGCCTTGGGTGTGATAGTTGGTAAACTATGCCCTCATTGGAAGAGTAACACAGTGGAAGAAAATAATAGCAACAATGGAAATAGAAATAATTCATATGAAAGTAAATAGAAAAAGTCTGAAGAAATAAACATCTGGAGTGTGTATATATATATATATAAATGATGAATGATACATATGTTTAGGAAAATAGAAAAACACATCACAATGATAGAATATATAATGGTACTAAGCCAAAGTATAAAAGAAAATAGATAAACAGCTCCCCAGCATCGCAACCCTTAGCTTGGTCTCATGCTCTCCATTTCCAAATCATATCAAGTACCTGAAGTATAAGGGTGCTTTCCCTTATCTATACCTGCAGCAATATAATGTGTTTGGGCTTAAATTCATAGCCCAAACATGGTGTGAGACTAAATCCCAGTAGGCAATCACCACGAGATATGTGCCAAACAGTCAGTGAATATATGGAAGGTAATAAACAAAAGAAAACAGTAAACAAGGAAGTACTCAACAGTAACCATTCCTACAGTTTCAATGCATTCAGTTCTATACTTCAACGACAGCAAATAAGAAGAGAACCCTTTGGGTAGTACTCTCAGCCTAACCCATCTGGTTCAATAAAAACAAGGATACTACAGAGACTCTCTGAGGAAGATCTCTTAGTCAATTCCCCTTATAGTACCAAGAATTTAAAGACTCTCTGAGGAAGCTACCATGGCCAATTCCCCTTATAGCCCCAAGTGGTCAAAGACTCTCTAAGGAAGCTCACTCGATCAATTCCCCTTATAGTCTAAAATGGTTTAAAGACTCTCTGAGGAATCTCACTCGGTCAATCCCCCTTATATTCTAAAATGGTTTAAAGACTCTCTAAGGAATCTCACTCGGTCAATCCCCCTTATAGACTTCTACACCAAGTTCTCATGGACCTGTGTAAGTCAATGAGTATAGCAATGCAATACAGCCCAAGTAAACCTCAAGAACTACTTGGCTAATCGGTCTACAGCATATCAAGCATGTCAGAAAACAACACTCCACCTTACAATACTAGGCATGGGAAAATAGGCAAGGCATCCAAAAAGGCTAAGCAGGACCAAACGATCATAAATAGAACATGCATGAGAAACCACATCCAAATCATAGTAATCAACCCTATTCATATCCAAATAACCTCTACTCAAGCATACTAGCATGGAAGAAAACTAACAAGGGTAAAATGGTAAATGCATAATACCCCATTCAAGGGTATTGGGAAAAATTGAACATAAAACTCAAAGACTTTCAACGAAAAGTCACAAACCACCAACCTCTTCGGGTTTGGAAAAAACAACCCTTCTCCCAAACGCAATCCAAACCGGGTGAACGCCTCCTTAAAAACACCTCAAAAACCCTTCCCTAACATCAAAAATCTCAACCTTTAACATACAAAGGCAACACAACCCTAGATCTACATGAAACCCTTGTAGATCTAGGATACTAATTGAGGGAGAGGGATAACCCTAACCAAAACCTCAAAGAATCAAAAGAGGTACTTACCCGACGAGAACCACCTTCGATCCACCAAGAAACCCCTTCGATTTGCCTCAAAAACGATCTAAGGAGATCCCCCAACCTATGAAAACCTGAACTCCCACATGATCTATGAGTGGGAGGAAGAATGAAGGGAAAATGGGAAATCCTGAGTGGCTCAGGACTTAAAAACCCAAACTTTAAGTGGTCGCACGGTTACCCCGTAGAGTTTGGAAAAATGTGTGCCAACTGTACGGTTGCCACTATCTCACCCAGGGACTTCGCACGTCTTGCTCGCGCGGTCTGAAAAACCTTGTGCTGCCCGTGCAAATCCCACTATCAAGGGTGCACGGTTTCCTAGGTTGGCCGCACGGTTTTTTCAGACCATGCGCCAACCGTGCGCCCCTGCATGACCTCCACAACTTTAAATTTTTTTCCCAGAATTGTCCAAACTTCAACCAACCACTTCAAAAATCTCAAACAAACTGAAACAAGGGTCAAATACCTTAAACTGGGGGTACTACATAATCGTGTACATGGTGTGTACTTATAAAGTACACGGCGTGTGCTTCGAAAATTTCCATAAATTCCTCTTTTTATCAAAAATGACCAGAAAAAAAAAGCATACCTGAATAGAAGATCTGGGTTCTTACAATATTGAGCACTCGTAATAGTTATAATCTTGGTTTGGTTGGCTTGTGATGTGTGTGGCATAAATAACCTCCTTGAACTGTAAATCATTACGATGAAAATAATGGTTTCTCATAGTACAAGAAGTTTAGTGTAAGGGTTTCATTACAATGTAAATTTCCAATAAATGCAATTATCCTAGGAATTAAAGTTAAAGTATTTTTTATTAGAGGGTTTTGGTCCATTCCACATCCTAGTGTTTCAAGGGACAATTCAAGTCAAGTTATGTTCAAGATATTTAGGAAGAGGGAGGATTTATGTGATATTTTAGTGACTTGAAATAAAATAATTTCCCCCATTTTTTGGATCTTTTTTGGATTGGTATTTTACACCATAGAGGTTTTCTCTATATCATGGTAATTCTTGCAAAAGAAAAATTATTGGTCAATGAGGCAAGGCTTGAATTATAGTTCCCTTTGAGACATCACAAAAATACAAAAGTGATCAAATATTAAAATATGAAACTCCTATATTTTAATATTCTTTTGGGGTTATTTTCTTGGAGATATTGACTCAAATATAAGGGTAATTTTATGGATAAATTTACCCCTAGTAAATATAGGAATAATAAAATAAGAAACTCTTGGTGAAAGAAGGGGAGATTCTACTTAGAGTGTTCGCACACTGAAGGTTGGAGAGTTTGGGTGGGAATGGCTACTACAATATTAATTCTTTCATTTTATTTTCTTAAATATGTCATGTAGTTTTATTCTTATTTCTATTTTATACCATTTTCATGGATGGGTAAATTTTGAGTGATTAGGTAATGGAAGTCTACACCATTTTTAATACTTGACTCTTTGTACTTCGTTGAATAAAATTATTTTTCTTCTTTTAATTGGTTTTAATATTCAAATAGAAATGTTTATTATCAAGTGATATTTTATTTGATATTAATTACTTTCATTGATTATTACTTAGTTTAATGATCTATAATCTCCCTCTAATTAGTTTTGTTCTATATATGATGGAATAGGCTAGTGATAAGTAGTGAAGTCCTTGGAGATAGCTAGAATAAGTGGAAGTGGCAATGGGAAATCTTGGTTATTTAGGAAAAGAAAGACCTAATTGGGAATTTCCTAAGTCAAATAGGAGGATTCAATACAAAATTTTCACACATAATTATGAGGGAAGACTAATATAAGATTTCAGTTAGGAATATTCTCACAATCTCCATCCAACTAGTACTAATAAGGGAAGGGATCATGAATCTTATCACTTACCAATCATCTAAAATAAGGGAGTAATAATTTTAATATTACGATATTATTTTAATAGGATATCCAACCTTAACCAGATCACATTTCCCATCTCATTATTTTTTATCTCTTACTTAATTTTTTTCTTTTATTTTTAGAATTAATCAATTTTAAAACACACCCCTTTTTGTTAACTAAAGTGACAATAGATTTAGATAACTCCTCTATGGATATGACCCTAAGGTTACCACTATTATTTTGTTTAGCCTAAGGATAATATTTTTTCCACAACCCATGATAGTCATGTTTCAGTACCACTAACCAGCAATGACTCTTATTCCTACTATAGGAGATTTAACTCAATCACATATTATGGAATCAAAGATTTACAATCTAATAAATATAATCCATACATATTAACACACACCATCGACCACTGCATTTACTGTTGGGTATCCCATCTACTACCTCAACCCACACGTGTTGTCATATGCTAGCTACTAGCTCCCAGTACCGCTCTTAGTCTCACTTTAGATGCTTAGGTCGACCCGAATCAATAACCCCCAAGTAACTATGAGGTCAACCAATGAAACCACTATAAATATCCCATTGGGTAACATGTCTAGCACTCCTTCATCAAATTATTACACTAGTTTAAAACATAACCTATCATCTTAAACTTGAAACTTCTCTCTAATGACCCACTCCATAGTAGAATCATTGAGCCTTTTCTTTGAATACTATGTTAGTACTCCTCATTTCTTCAATTTTATCTACTCGAAGCTACACTACCTATCTCACCTACCAAAACTATCTGTATTAGTATGCGCACATCCTCTATATTCTACTCTGATATTAGTTCTTGATTCACTACCTCTAAAAATTAGGTGAACATGAATATGTTAAATTGTAACTTGTTAGTATATTGTAAATTTTATTTGAATTTATTCACTTTATAGATCTCATATACCACCTGTGTTAGTAAAAAACAAAAAAAATCTATGAACCTCACGGTATAATACCAAAATAATGTCTCACCATGAACCAAGTTCAAAAACTATAGGGCTTTATCCTACCACAACATATCATATAATAATCTCTTAAAGAACATCTCCTTAATGTCCTTCCACATCAACCCCTAAAGTCAAACTTCCTATACCTATTCATCCCATTAACGTTTCACTAGCCCTCTAAGAATGTATTTATCCAATTTCACTATCCACCCTGGTGGAATATAGATTTTATCAAAGACTGTTTATACTAACTCAATATAGTATTCTGCTTATATGGTCTCACTCTCTCCATAAAATAAAATAGGATGTTGTGACTATAACTCCCATGTCAAGTACGACATGGAATGCTCAACTCCCTAAGTTCCTCAATCAATGCTCAATATAACTCACACTAAACTCAACCCAAATTCTCATACAATCATTTACCTATCTCCTTTAGTCATTTTTACCTTTAATCCTACCTCAAAACCTCTAAATATGGATCATGACCACCTCTACCCTTAGGGGCCTCATCTAGTTCATAACTTCATGGAACCATGTCCCCACCATCATGTCGATCCAATGGAGGTAGTCTAGGTGGAATCCCTCTAAGGATAAAATATCATGATCAATACAAATATTATATTCCAAATGTAACAAATAGGAAAAACTAAAGCAGACTATGTGACCAACTTTCCCTCGCACATTCCTCCCACACCCATATCCCATACCATCTAGCCTCACAACCCCACATACCTATATTAGAGTAAGGTACCACACACACCATATTCACATAGGATCTTAATTCTTATTCATACCAAGAATTACACAGTTGGGCTAGAATGGTGGAATTCCACCAAGAAGCTATACGAGAAAACACCATACAGGTTGTTGTTGACATTTTAAATTGTTAAATCCATTTACATTCAAGGACCAGATTGACAATCACAAGTATCCCAAGAATTTCATGTGAGCTATAAATTTTTATAATGATTTATTTATACCACTGATTACCTTCTGTGGCCAAGTTTTTGATCCTATAAATAAATAAAACAAACACCCCTTTATCGAAATCAAATAGCCCAACAGTAACCACAAAATCAGAAACAAAAATCCCAATATACCTAGTAACTTAGAATTCAATACATACTTTTTGTTTTCTGGGCACAAAACATAACCTCTATACCAAGTTACATTTCCATTTGTGTTAGAATAAATTGCATAAGTATCCAACCTACCATATCCCAAATATCAAACAAGACTCTCATTAATGCCACTTTATAACCACCCTGTTATGATACCAATTGGTAATGTCCTGACCAATATCACTCTATACCAATAAGATTGGAGTTACAATAGACCTTAGGTATAACTCTTTGTATTCCAAATATTGGTGACTAGAAGTGAGGGTTTATAGGGTGATAGTGGGGATATTATACCCTCTGAAAATAATAATTAAACAGAACATTGTAATAGTAGAAGAAATTTAAATAATAGGAAAAAATATATAATATACATAAAATAAGAAAATTAAATAACAAAAATGTAATTTAATTTAGAAAATAGTCAACAATATCACCCATAAGTTGATCACATATGCACATGCATGAAGTGACCAAAATAAATCACCACCCCGGTATTGATGAACCACATGGACCATCTACAAAACTATAACATCAATCCTATGCACAATCAATTCATTTATCTCTACTATACTCCCATGGAAGATCCCTTAATCTTACCTATACCATAATACATAAAGATTCCATAGGTCCTAAAGGGCCCATGTATGTTGTGAGTATAAACTTAGTAAGCCACCACAAATAGTTTCCCTATCTAACATCCATATGTATACTAGTATATTCAAGTATAATAAATGAAAATCAATAAACTCCAAACAACCAGATCCACTCATGATCAACCATCCCTAAGTGAGCCTTTTCATGCCTCATTCGGTACAAGTGTGGAAGGATATGTATACCATCAGTCATACAGGAAGTTCCTTTGACCTTCCAAAATTCTTGTGTCACATGGAACTACCATTTCAGATCAACCATAGTTCCCCAATTTCATTTCCACATACAATATCATAATACCCATGGTATTTATAACCCTTTACAAATCGTTCACTCAAAAACCTGATGAAACTTGAGGCATTTCCATTCCTATTATTTTATAAATCTAGATCATCATCCCCATAATATATCACATGTATAGAAATAGTAATTGTTCTATATGGTGGTTTCATGAACCCCTAAATATGTACAACTATAGTTTATCCTCCTCTGTATTGATGAACATTTTCAATATCCACCCTATGCTTCTCAACTATGAAGGATACCACCATGAAACTAGTGTTCAAAACCACCTAATGGGACCCAACTTGTGGGCACAACGCCCTAACAGACTCACCCAAATAGTTAATGGAATCACCAACAACCTATATCCACACTCATAAAACCTCTATCTCTAAATATAGAAATGTTCATCACCATTAACATCTTACAAATGAATCTCTATCACCAACCATTCTTGGTGATCAACATCACCAAACTTCATATTGGTTAAACACATCACATTTTTAAAGAACCACATAAATCATCACATCAAGTGATTAGCTATTTTAAAACATGTATAACCATTCCCATAAAACCATAGAACCACACCACCCAACAAGATAATCCATACCAGAAAAATCCATCATTTTTCATATGAGACTACCCACACATATCTTTTACAAACAACAGAAACCCCAATTGGTCCCACTTCTAGTCACACATACACAAAACTACCCACACCTATTTACTAAACATCATATAAGAACATGTATAATATAGGAAATAGTTATGCACCACTTACCTGGAGTTAGTAGGTCTCCACTCATCGAATAACTACAGCTGGTCTGATTTCATTTGGAATAAATCTGATAAATTTAAAAAATCTATATTTTAGGTTATAGTTGATAAAAAATAGAGAAACTAGGAGAGAAACCAAGACTAAAAACTCTAGGGTATCTATCCTTACCCACTACAACCCCTTAATTTGGACCATTCAAAATTTTGCAAGAATCAATGAAGAACACACATGGATATGAAGAGGACAATAAGAGAACATTCTAGGGACTGACCATAGCATTTTGTTTGAAAAATCCAAAATTTCCCTTTCATAATCGAATTAACCATCAATTAATTCATTTTAATTATTTTAGAAAAATATGGAAAATTTAATCATTTTAAATTTTTGAACAAGTCTTTGAACCTTATATATGTACCTTAAAGTCTCTTACGTATCACCCCTGGAGACCCTTACATATCACACTTCACTAAATTTTCTAAAATCTATTAACTTTAAGTATAATATAGTACCTTAAGTAACCATTACACATAATCCCTAAGGAACTTTTCTGTAACTCCCCGACCCCAGTTACCCAGAGTCGGTGCATTATTACTTAACATTGGCATGATCACAAAAGATCAACTCTCGAAATACTAATTAGTTTAGTAGACTTGGAAACACTAGATACATTCATAAATGTTACATTACATCATAAGGTGAAAAACTACAATAACATAGTATTCATAGTCCACAACCATATCCCCTTCAGTCTATCCCTGTAGGTTAGTCATAAAATATTTCTTCACATCCTGGGAAAATAAAACATAGAAAGGGGTGAGCTCAGATGCTCAGTAAGGATAACAATATAGTGGAAACTTTCATAAATAAACATAAACATTTAAGGCAACGTATAACTAAAACAAGATCCTTTTAAACTTGAAATTCAGTATAATATGGAAATATAAAATTAAATAATGCCATTTACTTATTCACATGGATATTCTACTAGTCGAATAATAACATTCAATATCAATAACCACTTTCATAATGTTGGAATGCATGATGCCAGACTATCATAACCACGTATCCAAGGCCTCGTGCCAAGACTGCAAATAAGACTTTGTCAAGGCCTTGTGCCAAGACACTAGTTTGTCTCATGAGACCTACCGATGCATAGAGAAGCTATAGCGGGCTCCACCCGTCACTTATTAAGTCCAATGCATTCCTTATATGAAAAGGTTTAAACATATCATAAACCATAACATAATCGTATCACATAAAACATGCATAAAGGAAACATAACATTTCCATATTTCAATCACAAGATACCAATACAAAACTTTGATATAATAAAACCATTTTCAATACCAAAATAAATTAATGGTAAGACTTGGTATTTATTTTTCATTTTAAAAATAGTTATGGCTTTTAGAGGAAGACGAAACTCAAATAATGGTCACAGCGGTGGAGAAGTTGTTGTCGCCGCATACGTGTGACAAAAAAACATTCCCTTTTGTCATTTAGTAAAATTATTCGTATGAAAAGATTCATTTTTAATAAACGTAAAAGTAAAAGGGGTTTATACACCGTATAAAATAAAGTTGTGTATAAAACAAAATATGCCTCAATGAAAGGAGATTGAGATGAAGTCCCCTACCTCGTGTCCGACTTGACTCGATCGTTCTTTAACCTCCTGAATAATAAACTAGAGTTAATTTCTACTTGCATAATAACATTTTTCAAGTTCATTATTCCTTTTATATCACTTATTACCATGTTATGAACATTACGTAATTATTTAAGTTAATAACGGTCATTTTGTCGATCTTTGGTACTTGAGTCAAAAATAAACTTCTTATAATTACATGTTGTTCATGTGGTAAAATATTCATTATATCCATAATTATATACATGATGTAGATATCATATATATCATATATATCCAGTATATATATTCATTAATAATATTACATAACATTTAGAGGTATGAAATGAAATGCACCGTTCAGGGAGACGGTAAGCCGTACATACGCATGAACGCTACTTTCATTTCTATTTTGTATTTAATAGAATGAAATCATAATGATATAAAGGTATATTATAATTCCAGTATAATATCATATATAATATCATTTACTCCATCCTTTACACGTCCCACATATGGCATTAATGATTCAAATCACTTTGAGGGGGCGGTAATCTGCACTTCCTAAAATGAAATTATCGCGTTTACCCATAATAGAAATCATAAATGTATGCCATAAATGAAAAAAACAAAAGCATAAGGAAAACATAAACATAATATGTATCATAAATAAATCTATTGACTTCTTAATGGCCACCATGAAAGGTGTAAAGAGAAGATTGAATAATCATCATTTCGTGAGGCAGTAATTCGCCACCCACAGAAACAATATGTTCTTTAACCATTAGACGAAGGTGTGTGTAAGTGTAAATCAAATAATTCTCATAAAAACATCCTAGTATATTGAAGATACTGGTTTTTTTACAAAATAAAGTAATAAAAATAGTTTTAGGGGTTGGAGATGAAAAATAAAACAAAATAACATAAGAGAAGACATTACCTTAAAATCGGGTAACTCTTTTTGATTTGAGCCAAAGGATTCCTTGGGAAGACATCTGTCCAATGTGAGGCTTCTAGGAGTAAGAGAGGGAGGTTTATAGAGTATTTGAGCAGATTTTGGCCGAGCCAAAAGGCTTTGATGGTGTGAATAAGGTGGTAGAGGTGGGGGCCTTTTATAAGAGGAGAGGAGGGGCACTCTTGGATTGTCTTGAAATGTTACATTATTATGAAGTGATTTTCGGATTTCAAAGGTCCCAAAATTATATATTTCCAGGATAAGGTGATAAGGGTTCTAAATATACTAATACAATAGGTTTTTTACAAGTGTATGTCTTATATTTTACATTATCTTTTCATTTTATTTAAATCGTTAATTAATGAGGTAATCGTTGCATCATCATGGTGTCATAAAAAATTTAATTTATTTAATGTTCAAAAATTATCAAAAAAATATCATGATTTAGGAAATAATTTTATCTTTACAATTAATATTTATAGTCGAGAATTTAGCTTATATAAGCCCATGTAATAATTTTTTTAGTAAAACAACACATGTTTGTGACAATTTTATTTTTTCTTTAAATAAAAAGTTATTAATGTCATTTTCTTACCCAAGTGGCTCCATCGGGTCCTCAAGTTGACCCATGGATTTTCTTGGTCGTCCATGACTCATCCAATAAGGGTAGGACAAGTTTAAAGGTATTTTTTTATTTTTATAATATCATTTTTACCTTAAATTTCACTAATTACCTTTAATCACGATTAATAAAACTTAAAAGTTACTATTCACCAACAATTATTTTCATCCCATTGAACCACATTTTACTTACCAATGACTACCATGTATGTAGGATTTTTAAAATTCAATTTGTAGAAGCGTTAAAGTTTCATTTAAACAAGAAATCAGTTTTTTAACTACCACTTAGTGGTTTCACTATTCATCAAAAATGAAGTTTTTCAGAACAACACCAAAATTCACCCTAAGCTATAATTGATATTCCGGATTAAAAAATGATGTCTAATTTAAAAAATTCCCAACATATAAGTTGCATTAATTAATTTTATAATTAATTACCATTGTCAAAACAAATAGCGTGTTTTTAAGAAACAATATCAATCAAAAGATTGTCAATTGTTTTTGTCCAATTTCAAAGTGAAATTAATTCTAATGAACACCATTGGATAAAATGGTAAAATTATATTCTAATTATAATTTAAAACCACTAAAATTCATAATATATCACTATTAATTATTTTTATTAAAAAGGTTGTTTTTAACAAAAATTTAGAAATTTTCACTAAAATATAAAAGTTGTCCGAAAAGTACCTAACTTTCACCTTAGGATAAATTAGATACTCCGAATCTAAAAATGAAGTCCATTTTGAGAGATAAAATTTATAAAATTTCAAAAAGTAGGTATTACTATTCATAATAGCTACTGTGATTGGTCACGATGTGTTAGAACTCTAGGTTGTGTACAACACACGCTGCTCTATTATTCAAAGAGAAGCGTACCATGGAAGCTTGGGGTGTTACATTCTCCCCTCCTTCAATAAATTGCGTCCTCGCAATTTATACTCGGTATTGGAAACTTGGGGTTGACATTTCAAAATATCATAATTGAAATCCCACATCGAAAAAATGGATTAATGAGGCCTCTATTTAAAATATAGAGTGGTAAGTATAAAGGTTTCCGAAAATAACACATACTAGGGTTCCATGTATGAAAACATGGATATGGAATAAAAATCTATCCATCAAAATATGATGGAGAGTGGTAGACGGCATGGCTATGAAAAAGCCAACAATCACAAAGCCATAAATTTGTGATGATCTAAGGTACTATCTAGGACAACATTTTTGTTCTAAGTTCCTTTTCTTAATGTTGATGAATTTATTTATGAGATTGGCTAAAATCATAAGGAGGTATAATTACTTTATAATTAGTGTTTTATCCATTAATAAATTTCTACCACAAACTCATATTTCACTCCAAAACATAATACAACTCAAAAATACTCTATTTATCCTAATCGTACAAGGTTCTAAATATTAACACATACCATTTAGATTAGGAAAACTATTTTGTAATAACCAGGGACTTCCTGTAGGCTAGTGGTAGGTAATAAAGGCCTGTCGCACTATGGTTGTGGGTTCAATTCCTACAGCTTTGTCCAATGTGACGGGTTATCCCCCAACCTGTAGGTTGTCCTTTTCCAAAAACTATAGTATTATAATATTCCTAAAATAATCTTCAAAAATGTTTTAACCTTAAACAATACTATCCAAAGTTCACCTTAATCCATTCCAACCTTTATAGTTATCCAAAATACCTCTGTCCAGACTTTCTCTAAAAGGTCCTTAAATTCCAAAATCAATTGTAACATCATATTCCTCAAACAATGTAAAGTTTCTCTTATTGTCACATAATAAAAATATGATTACCTTCATCATATTAAAACCTTAATGAAAACCACAAGTACAATCCTTATATATATCACATTATTCTTATAACCAGAATATAATCCTTGAGTCTAAAAGCACCAATACATTAATTATTCCACTTCAATTGTAGTAACAGCATAAGATTGGCCTTGATCCCTTGACCTTTTCTGAGGTAATTTTCCCTTACTATTAGGACATTCATTTGCATAATGCCCTATTTCCCTATAATTGTAGCATTCAACATTGATATCCTCTTTCTTTCCCTTGCAATCACGAGCCTGGTGACCTTTCTCTCCACATTTATAACAAACTCTCATTCCTTTTAGGTAAGTACCAGGGTGATTCTTCTCACAATTATCACATAATGGAAAATCCTTCTTTCCCTTTTTCCCTTTAGCTATCTCTTGTTCCACCAGTATCTTCTTCTCTTGCTTTACTTTATTGTCATAAGATTTAGAGAATTCCTTTTCTATCTTGATAATATCTTCGTACGATGAGAAGGATTTTGAGACTAATTCTCGATTAAGAAAAGGTTTTAACCCATCAAAGAAATGATCAATCTTACTCCTTGGGTTACTTATATAATCTGCTGCATGCCTCGCTAACCTTGTAAAGTTAGCCTCATACTTTGTGACATTCTCATCCTCTTTTTACCTCAGACTCAGAAATTGCCTTTCCATATATGCTTGATGGTCTTGAGGAAAGTACTTTTCTAAGAAAAGATCTTTGAACTCCCTCCATTCCATACTTGATACTTCTTCATATTCCTTTGTGTTTTGAATCAGCGACCACTGTTGATCAGCATCTCCTGTGAGGCGGTAAACAACCATGATAACCTTTTCCCTTTCACTACTCCCCAAGGCATAGAATATTTTTTCTAAGGAATTTATCCACTTCTCAGCTACGAAGGGATTTTTACCCCCATTAAATGTTTGCGGTTGTTGCCTCATGAAATGATCTAACTTTGATCCTCCATGTTGCGGATCAGGGTGCTCCATACGAGTAAGGTTATTATTCATAACCTGAGTGAGTTGTCCCAGTATGGTGATAAGTTGATCAGCACTAGTTGTATCACCATCTCCACTATAATTATCTTGAGCAGGAGGGCAATCCCTACATGGAGTGTGTGCATTGATATGGTTTCCATTTCTTCTACTAGGCTCCATTTCTAAACAATGTCATAAACTATATTAGTTTATGAATCGAAATACATAATAACAAACTTGCAAAACACATAACATAAATTGAACAGTTTATGGATATAATCCATAATCATAAAAATGTTTTCTTTGAGGAAGTATATACTCATAAACCCTTCATAATGGTTTGAAAAGAAAATGAGAATTATCCTAAGCATATCCCCCAGGAGTGTCGTAACCAAGAGTACAGCAAGGCCCGTTGTCGTGTACCAGGATACCCCGGGTCAAGCCCGAAACTCCTTGTCGGAGTTTTCACTCTTAGTTACATCTGTTCCAGAGCTGCCTCTACCTTCTCGTATCCAGACAGGGATGTATTGCTCGGAAAACTCACAAAAATCTCTATAATACTAAAATTCTAGGAAGTTCTTCTATACTAATCCTCAAAGTCTATCTTAGATCTATGTGATCTAATCAGAGTTTATATAAATCTAGCTTCCAAGGTTAGTACTAAACTTCCTCTGATACCAACTATAACACCCCGACCCCAGTTACCCAAATTCGGTGCATTATTACGTAACATTGTCATGATCACAAAAGATCATGTATCTAAAGACCGATTAGTTTTGTAGCCTTGGAAACACTAGATACATTCATAAATGTTACATTACATCATAAGGTGAAAAACTACAATAACATGTTCTTCATAGTCTACACCCATATCCCCTTCATTCTATCCCTACAGGTCAGTAATAAAATATTTCTTCACATCCTGGGAAAATAAAACATAGAAAGGGGTGAGCTCAGATGCTCAGTAAGGATAACAATATAGCGGAAACTTTCATAAATAAACATAAACATTTAAGGAAATGTATAACTGAAACAAAAGCCTTTTAAACTTGAAATTCAGCATAATATGGCAATATAAAATGAAATAATGTCATTTACGTATTCACATGGATATTCTACTAGTCGAATAATCACATGAAATATCAATAACCACTTTCATAATGTTGGAATTCATAATTTCAGACTATAATAACCACATATCCAAGGCCTCGTGCCAAGACTACAAATAAGATTTTGTCAAGGCCTTGTTCCAAGACACTAGTTTGTCTCATGAGACCTACTGATGCATCTAGGAGCTATAGCTGGCTCCACCCGTCACTTATTAAGTCCAATGCATTCCATATATGAAAAGGTTTAAACATATCATAAACCATAACATAATCGTATCACATAAAACATGCATAAAGGAAACATAACATTTCCATATTTCAATCACAAGATACCAATAAAAAACTTTGATATAATAAAACCATTTTTAATACCAAAATAAATAAATGGTAAAACTTGGTATTTATTTTTCATTTTAAAATAGTTATGGCTTGTAGAGGAAGCCGAAACTCAAATAATGGTCACGGTAGTGGAGAAGTCGTTGTTGCCGCATACATACGACAGAAAAACATTCCCTTTCTTCATTTATTAAAAAGCTTCATACAAAAATATTCCTTTTGAATAAACATAAAAGTCAAAGGGGTTTATAAACTGTATAAAAGAAAGTTGTGTATAAAACAAAATATGCCTCAATGAAAGTAGATTGAGACGAAGTCCCTTAATTCGTGTCCGACATGACTCGATCCTTCTTTAACCTCCTGAATAATAAACTAGAGTTAATTTCTAATTTCTTAACCTTTTTCAAGTTCATTATTCCTTTTATATCACTTATTACCATGTTATGAATATTACGTACTTATTTAAGTTAATAACGGTCGTTTTGTCGATCTTTGGTACTTGAGTCAAAAATAAACTTCTTATGATTACATGTTGTTCATGTGGTAAAATATCTGTTATATCCAGAATTATATTCATGATGTATATATAATATATATCATATATATCTAGTATATATACTCATTTATAATATTACATAACATTTAGAGGTATGAAATGAAATGTACCGTTCATGGAGACGGTAATCCGTACGTACGCATGAACGCTACTTTAATTTCTATTTCATATTTAATAGAATGAAATAATAATGATATAAAGGTATATTATAATTCCAGTATAATATCATATATAATATCATTTACTCCATCCTTTACACTTCCCACATATGGCATTAATGATTCAAATCACTTTGAGGGGGCGGTAATCCGCACTTCCTAAAATGAAATTATCGCGTTTACCCATAATGGAAATCACAAAGGTATGACATAAATGAAAAATACAGAAGCATAAGGAAACCATAAACATAATATATATCATAAATAAATATAGTGACTTATTAATGGCCACCATGAAAGGTGTAAAGAGAAGATTGAACAATCATCATTTCGTGAGGCAGTAATTCGCCACCCACAGAAATAGTATATTCTTTAAACATTAGACGAAGGTGTGTGTAAGTGTAAATAAAATCCTTCTCATAAAAACATACTATTATATTGAATATAATGGTTTTGTTACAAAATAAAGGAATAAAAATAGTTTAAGGGGTTGGAGAAGCAAAATAAAACAAAATAACATAAGAGAAGACATTACCTTAAAATCGGGTAACTCTTTTTGATTTGAGCCAAAGGCTTCCTTGGGAAGACTTCTACCCAAAGTGAGGCTTCTAGGAGTAAGAGAGGGAGGTTTAGAGAGTATTTGTGAAAAGTTTTTCTGAGCCAAAAGGCTTTTATGGTGTGAATAAGGTGGTAGAGGTGGGGGCCTTTTATTAGAGGAGAGGAGGGGCACTCTTGGAATGTTATGAAATGTTACATTATTATGAAGTGATTTTAAGATTTTAAAGGTCCCACAATTATATATTTCTATGATAAGGTGATAAGGGTTCGAAATATAATCATCCAATATGTTTTTGACTAGTGTAAGTCTTATAAGTTACATTATCGTTTCATTTTATTTAAATCGTTAATTAATGAGGTAATCGATGCATCATCATGGTGTCATAAAAAATTTAATTTATTTAATGTCTAAAAATTATAAAAAAAAATAATTATGTATGAAATCATTTTATATTTCCATTGAATATTTATAGTGTAAAATTTAACTTATATAACCCCATGTAATAATTGATTTAGTAAAACAACACATGTTTGTGACAATTTTATTTTTACTTTAAATAAAAAGTTATTATTGTCATTTTCTTACCCAAGTGGCTCCATGGGGTCCCCAAGTTGACCCATGGATTGTATTGGTCGGCCATGACTCATCAAATAAGGGTAGTACAAGTGTAAAGGTATTTTCTTATTTTTATAATATCATTTTTACCTTAAATTTCACTAATTACTTTTAATCGTGATTAATAAAACTTAAAAGTTACTATTCAACAAAAATTATTTTAATCCCATTGAACCACATTTTACTTACTAATGAAAACCATGTATGTTGGATTTTTTAAATTCAATTTGTAGAAGCAGTAAAGTTTCATTTAAACAAGAAATCAGTTTTTTAACTACCACTTAGTGGTTTCACTATTCATCAAAAATTGATGTTTTTCAGAACAAAACCAAAAATTCACCCTAAGCTATAATTGATATTCTGGATTCAAAAATTATGTATATTTTACAAAATTCCCTACATATAAGTTTCATTATTTAATTTTATAATTAATTCCCGTTGTCAATAAAAATTGCGTGTTTTTAAGAAACAATATCAATCAAAACATTGTCAATTGTTTTTGTCCAATTTCAAAGTGAAATTAATTTTAATGACCACCATTGGATAAAATGATAAAATTATATTCTAATTATACATTAAAACCACTCAAATTCATAATATATCACTATTAATTATTTTTATTAAAAAGGTTTTTTTTAACTAAAATTTAGTAATTTTCACTAAAATATAAAAGTTATCCGAAAAGTACCAAACATTCACCTTAGGCTAAATTCGATACTCCGAATCTAAAAGTGAAGTCCATTTTGAGAGATAAAATTTATAAAATTTCAAAAAGTAGGTATTAATATTCATAACAGCTACTTTGATTGGTCACGGTGTGTTAGAACATGAGGTTGCGTACAACACACGTTGCTCTATTATTCAAAGAGAAGCGTACCATAGAAGCTTGGGGTGTTACATTTACATATATTAGGTAACTCTCAACACTTTACCAATTTATGAATCTTACATATCAAATGACTCTTATGTAATAAGAAATTACCCTTATATATTATCCCTTACCATTTTCACAAACAAAATAACTCTTACGTATTCCATTATTACTCTTAAATATTAGGGGAAATCACTATTACATATTAAATTAGCCTTATATTTATTATTGCGTGCATAAGTAAACTCAAAAATGAATCTTATGTTTCATTTAAATTACTCTTACATAAAAAAATCACTCTTATATTTACTTTTATGAATCATAGTTATTCACACACATATTGATTTCCCACATGTGGTTACTATTACATATCGAGTACCCATATATAAGAGTAACTTTTACCTAGGGTGTTTTCTAAGACATAATAATTTTCCCCAACCCTTCACATAGTTACTCTTACACAATAGACTTAACCAAATTTTACAAGCACTATGGCCTTTACACATGATGACCCTTGCATATCATAAAATGACTCTTATATATAGAAGTTTACAAATTCATTATAAATATTATACAAATACCCCAATATAGTTATATTCTATTACTCATCCTAATCATACCCTATTACTAAAACACCTTTTTTGAATAATTCATCCCAAAATCACCTAAACATATAATTTATTTAAATTTACATCCAAAATTCAAATCCCACTTGAAAAACTCTCCCAAATATCACCTATATCATATTTTCACAACAATTCAATCACTATCCCTAGGCTAAATCTTGAGGCTTGTTCCTTAGCCTATACTAACACCCATAATACCTCGAATGGGTCTATATTCTCATGTTCAATCCATAATCCATCCCAAATTAGTATTCCCATACACCCAATACTTTATAGAGACAACAAGGAGGTTCTTATAATGAACCATTATAATGGATTTGTTTGTGTATATTTTGGATCTAATAGTCCATAATATTAAATAATTTAGTTTCATTAAAATAATGGAGTTGTTAACTCAATTTTTGGGATTAAATTATTTTATATAATCAATAGGTTTCATTCTCACAACCTTCTAGTATTTAGTATACCCTCTATAGAGAGAGGGAGTTCTAAAATAGTAAAGTAGGTATTGATTTGGGACATATAGGATAAATTACTGTGATGATAGATAATCTTGTTCTTGAAGTGTATGATATAAAGGAGAAAAGTTTTTTTACCACCTATGGTATACTTTTATCATAATGTATTTTATGAAGATATCTCAGTATTACAACCTAAAAGAGAGATAGATTTTATGATTAACATCTTAAATGAAACCTATCTCAATAACACCCTATTAAAAGGAACCAAATAATATTAGAGAGCTAAATATTTATTTATTGGAGCTCGAAGAGACCGGGTTTATTAGATTGAGCACTTTTCCTTAGGGTTATTTAGTTCCTTATTTCTAATAAATCATATAGTATTCCACACCTATGTGTAGACAATCAAAAATTGAACCAAGTAATGATCAAGAATCTTTATCACTTATCAAAAATGGATAATATATTTTGATCAATTGAGGGGGAAAATTGGTTTTCTAATATTGATCTATGTTTTGGCTATCATCATCTCAAGATAAGACCTTATCACATTACAAAGACAACTTTATGAAGATGGTATAGTCATTTTGAATATCAATTAATGCATGTTGATCTGACTAATGCTACAAATATGTTCATGGTATTGATGAAAAAGATATTTCATCTATTCATAGACACCTTTGTGATGTCCTTTTTCAATAAAATCCATGTATATTCTAAATCTCAATATGATCATGGTGAGAATCTTCACATCATCTTAGAAACTTTTCATGGTTATAAGTTATGTGCCAAGATATCTATGTGGTCATTCTGGATCCAACAAGTGAAATTCCTTGGGCATATAATATTTGAATTTCACATTTTAGTGGATCCAAAAAAGGTAGACATGGTTATGTCCTGGTGGATTACGTTCACTATTTCATATATTTATCTAAGATCACTACTTTGATAACAACTCTAACTATAAAGAAAGTTAAATTTATCCAGTCTGACCATTGTGAATTAACTTTCCAATAGTGGAAGAAAAGGCTAAATATAGATCCAATTCTCATTATACCATAGTTAGATAAGGGTTTTTAAGTGTACTATGATGCATCATTAGTTTTTCTTGGTTTTTTAATCATGTAATACCATTCTGTAGTGGTGTATGGTTCCTAACAACTTCAAATTTATGAACAGAACTACCCTACCCATGATTTGGAGTTTTCCACTATCATTCATGATTTAATGTGTAGGAGGGACTAATAATTTTTTTAATGATTCATGGTATTTAATAACCCAAAAATACCTAAATATATCTTTTCATTGAGATATTCAAATATATGGTAGCATCATTGGGTATAGAAACATCAATAATTTGATTTCAATATTCAGTTTTCTTTCAATAAAGGAAACATAGATTTCAATGATCTTAGAAGAAATTTCATTCCCTAAATGGTGATAAGGAAAAATGAGAAATAAAGGTTGATTTCACTATTGTCCAAATTCTACTTAGTCGTAGAAGAATATTGGTGTGGGATGCATTTATAACATGTCAACCTCACATCATCTATTGTATAGAACATCAAGGACTACCAGATCTTGGATCTCAGTTACACTGTTATTATATAGAGACATGATGGTTTGGAGATCCTTTAAGGTTGGATATAACATCCTTTTCCATTTTTATATTTCCATGAAAATATAGTTATATATACCCTTTCCATTTCAGGTTAGTTTTCTCCCTAATAATTTAGCCATTAATTCCATTTTAAGTGTGTTTCAATTTAAGGGAATGTGGGAAGGAATTATAGAATTAATGAAGAGGAAAAGAGAAGGTACCCTAGGATCATGATAGAATAGCGTACTCATTGACCTATAATTGGGTACTCTGTGGTAGCAACGGTATTTTAGCCGTAATGTTAACATCATTGAGTACCCGATGAACCTAAATCAGATACTCTGTGGGACTCATGAGCTTTTTTTTAATGTTTGGGGTAGATTGGTATTTAAAACCCTAAAATAATTTCCCTTAAATCCATAACTTATTATTTCACAGTCCATTTCATCCAATTAAATCCCATGTGAGCTTCACTTCCCCTTCCTCTCAATCTCCTTTCAACCTATGTGTTCCCCTTCATCCAAATTAATTAGTAAGTTTCTATGGGTGTCCATATTTGGCTATCCTAAGGTAGGATCTACATTCTCCTCAAAATTTATGTTATGTTTATAAGAGTTTAAATTATATCCTAATATTATCATCTTTTAAAGGTTTATATCATAGGTTATCTCTTGATTGTTCTTACTTTAGGTAGCACTGTGAGGTTGTAGTTGACAATATAGATGTGAATCTGCTGCTATTATTTCTATATTTATGTTTTACAATTAGTTTAGTGACATAAATAATTTTTTTTCTAAACTAGGATTTATTATTTAATTTTTTGTGGCATCTATAGCTTCATCATGTATATATATCCACACCTACACAAGCTAAGTTGGGTGGCCTCTTCAATTTCTCTTATACCGTTGCTAGGTTATGATTATAGGGGAATGGATTAAAGTAAGGGACAACTAGGTAATGGTTTTTATCAATAATAATAATGACATTTTTTCTATAAAATTAAAGGTTAAAATAGTTATCCCTCGTTTATTTTTTAGTAACATTATGTCCTTGATGTGATACCTAGATTATTCCCTAATATATTAGTGTTTAGTAACCCACGGTATGTGTTTCTTTATATGCTTTATATAATTTTACAACATATTTGAGGACTGGATTATTGTAGTTCCATGTTTATAACATTTCTCTAGTAATACTTCATCCATGTTACACCCTATCATGTTCCTTTGGTTTCTTTCTTTCTTATTAAAATGGGAATGTATTTTACATTGATATGCATGTTGAGAATGATAAATCCATGATAGGGGATTACCTATAAATTATGCATGATATAGAACTTCCCATGTATTTAGATATGTCCTTGTTTATGTAAATTATAGTGTTTCCTTGTGAAATGAGATATAACATATGATATTTTTATTCTTTGGATGGAAACATTAATGTAAGTTGGTTAAACTTTTGATATGGTAGAGATATACTGTTTCTTCTCAGATTTGACACTAACACGATTGATATGTTTAGTATATTCTTTTATATTATTACCCATGTATAGAATTTTTTTTATATATATTTCATACATTTATTTTTGAGCCTTTTTTGTGATTTCCAGTTTGAGATTAGTGTACCAATTACACCCAAGATCATATATATATATATATATATATATGACATGTTCCACCTTATGAGGAGAGAGACCTAATATTGAGAACAAATTATCTATATATATTTGTGTGTGTTTGATTATGGATATACATGTTCCTTACAATGAGAATATGAAGCCTAATAGGTGAGGATTTATGGGTTTCTAAGTATTTAATAATACTTATTCAATGTAGTTGTAGACTATAGAAACCTCAAACCCAAGATCACCATTTTATGTAAAACAAAAACCTTGTATAAAAAATGATGAACATGTACCTTTAATTATTTTTGTTCATACCTCCACATTCAATCGTAGATAATTGATATAAAATTAATGAGGAATATATAAAGGACTCCTCTCTCTGGGGTTATCCAAGGGTTGATCTGAATAATCCAATGTTGGGTGGGATTTTCCCCAACTCACATGGTATGCTTGGTTATATCAATGGTAATGAGAGAAGGAGGAAGATAAAAATAGAAGAGTAAATAGGATGATAACTCACTCAAACAAACAATATCTCAATGGAATTGTCCTATTTATATAAGCCTCGATACACTCCTGAACCTTCAATGGAATTTATTTTAAAATTGATCAAAATATCAAGAATTCACTTAATTTCTATTTAAGCATATTATGTTTCTGTGGTATTAAGGGACTCAACATGTAATTATATATAATGTTTAAAATATTAACATTACACTATAAAAATTAAAAAATTACCCCATGTGGATTGAAATCCAAAAACACAAATTTAAATAGCAATTCATTCTCCCCATCCTGTAACCTCATCACATAAACGAACAAACCCTAAACAAAAAATACACTATGTTTCAAGCTTGGATTTATTATTCCACCAAAAAACTAGCTAAGATATATCCATATTATCATCATCATGGTCCTCAAAGAATGTATCATTATCCATAATATATTTTCTGATAAATTGACCGAACATAGGATCATCTCAAAGTGCCTTATCACTCAGAAACTGTAAAATACCCTATTTTTATCCTCTTAAATGGTACTTAAAATATGAGTTATAAAATATGAGAGGTTTTTTTCTAATATACCTCAAATATATATTACTTCTAGAGGCAAAATCCTAGTGTGTGTAAACTAAATAAGGAAATAATGACCATGTTAGTAAGGCTCAAAAGATGAAATATATCCCTAAAATGATCAATGCCTTTTTATGTAATTTTTCAGTAATTCCATTCATTAAAAACATTTGTAAACATTTTTTCATGTTATTAATTTTTAAGTTTATTTAATATCCAATGAATTTTATAATATAAAATGTAAACAATCGAGGATATCCACATGTGAAAGACTCACAAACATAACACTTAACATTTGACTTCTATTAATCAATTGAAAATTTTTATACGAATCATGAAATATGATTTAATATTTTATAACATTTATTATGGCCATAAAATATATCCATATCATACAATATTATTTGTTCATGGAAATGTAGTTACATAAAATACCACCCCTTACGATATTCCTAAAACAAAAGTATACAATATGCCTTTACTTTTGAATATTTCATATTATACGATATAAGTATATCATATCTTATGATATAATACATAATATATTAAATGTATAAAGGATTTAGGAACTATTTTTATAAATCTCCCACTAGCACTAAAACCTCATATACTTTTTCTCATTTCACTTTATATTATATCATATACAATAACTTGTGAAACCATATCCAAAACTCCATTTTGATATTTTCCAAAAAAAATGAAATCTATCATAAAATTCACTATATACTAAATAATATGAAATAACTTTTAAATATACATAAAAACTCCATTTTTATAAACTGTAAATAATTTTAGAGTAGCTCTATAAGTTTTTTAAAACTCAATACCTGTTCATCCACTATAAAGTGTGACCCCATGGGCCATTGTTGCGTTTATTATAAATATGAATTCATAAATTAATAAATATAAACAAAGAGCATATGCTAGTAAATCATCAATGATACTAAATATATAAATATATCTATCATGATATCTATAAAATACATGTATCTTTATACCTGTGTATACTAGTTGTATAATATACAAGTATGCATAATCATATAATTATTTTGTCCAAGAAATCTAATGATCATGGGACATATAGTATGTGAATCCCATATAGCCTCATCATACATTATCAATTCCCCAATTATAGACTAACCAAGTTGATTAATACATCAAATTTCATTTATCTATATAGATGGTCACATCATATTCCCCTCACAAAAATATATAATCATGTCACATGCACCTTATCTAGGTATGTGTATACACTTCCTCAATCTATCTCAATCAAGGGCTTATATGTCATACTCATTATACAAGTTGGAAAATCCCATATTTGTTAAGTCATAACTAATGAAATGATTAAAAATATACCCAACTACCCCTTGATTAGCTAAGTCTCAAGGATTTCATAAGAAATGTATCAAAGTATGGAATCTCTCATGATAGGTATCTTTACGACCTCAAGTATGGGGATTTAATATGAAATATTCACCCCCAGTATACCAAAGACATAGTGTTTGACACTTCATGTGGTAAACTTGGTGGGTCATCCAATATAAAAAACTATTTTTTTCCTTATGAATATATTTTGTATCTCTATAAAAAATATTACTCATGAAAACCATAAAATTTCATCACAACCTATAATACTCCTTGAAAAACATTGGTTGGGAATAATTCAAAGTCATACTTTAAGAATTAAATTATCATTACACTTCATACAATGTATAAAACCAATGTGAAATAATGATACATTGGAAACCATATTTTATATAACATGATAAATTTTATATTTTTAAACTTCATCAACAATACTTAACAAAACCATACAAAATCACTCATCTAATCATACCCCATATGATAGACCACTATAGAGGCCTTATGGTCGCTACACTTTTAGGGTTTTGTTAAACTTGTTACATCTCTATATAATTCCTACTACATCTCTATGTGATCATCCAATAACCCCCCCCCCCCCACACACACACACACACTAAACCCTTTAATGGGTAACATTTCTAAATTAATCCAATTTCAATAATAGTGTGGCTTAAGAGTAATATTTCTAATGTTCAACTCTTAAAAAAAGTATCCAAACTTTTTATATTCACAATATAAAATGTTATGATGTTAATAACTTATATTGTTAGCCGAGGATTCTTTCCAAGTTCATTATCATCATCATTCTTGGAACTTTTCCATAAAATTTTTTATTTGATATAATTTAAGTAACTAAGTTCAACTATTCACATTATTTCATCTTTACCAACACATCCTAAAATATATTAGGATATAAAGTGAGATTCACATTGAGATTGGACCGGTATAATCCTTTATTTATTACACTTGAAATTCTCTAAGACCAAATATACTCCCAATATTCTCTTAGAAACTATATTATCTTTTAAATATCTTGCTAATATATAAAAACTCATTTATGTTATGATATAATTCTTATTTTATTTAGGGGGAATATTTAATAAATAAAATATTATAGACATATATTATATGTAATTATATATTCTTAGATCATTATTGAAAAGAATACTTTATTCTTTAACATATCCCATATCTAGTTGGTGGGATCATATCTATCATATTTTAACAAACATATAGAAAAAATATTGTATCATGGATAAAATATGTGTATACTTATCTTCTTTTTGAAAGATTTTATAGAATCAGATGAATCGTAAACCATGTATATTAAAACTATCATCTCATTTAATTCATAAAAACTGTTTGTTAATAAACAAATTATCGTATCATATAAGAAAAATAAGATAACTATACACATAATTTATTTTGATTCATTATGGGATTGAAAAATTCTTTTTCATTCAACTCCATTGTAAGGACCCTGAATTTAGTCATTACATTTTTGGGAGAAATTTGGTTGTCAAAGTATGGGGAATTTGAATTTTTTTATTTTTTTTGGGGATATTTTTTTAGAATGCAATAACTGAATTAGAAATTTTGATATGAAATTATAGTTTATTTTTAGTGTGGTCTGGGGTTAGGTATAAGAATCAGGGGTAAGTGTTCTAGAGGTGGAATCACCTATAATTTTAAGAGTAAAGGTGGATCTGAGTACCCATTGTGGGGTATCGGGTACCAGGTGGAGTGAGTAGAGGGTGGCTCCCTTGGGGATTCCATCGAGTTCTTGATGGGATTCCATTGGGAACTCGATAGGCTTAGTCAATCCTTTCATTTCAAAGGGGATTTTTTGGATTTCTATTCCCTTCTATTTACCCACTTCTCCCCCTCTATCGACACTCACTTCCTCAAAACCATGGAGATCCCCTCCTATGGGTGATCTTGTTTCTCCCCTCCCTCTCCACTTTCCCCATTAATCCAAAGTGGTTTTATGAGATGTTTTATTCCAAAATACAATGTAACACACACTTTACTTATTTTTATTCAATATTATTCCCTTTTCCTC
Organism: Viscum album; assembly: GCA_963277665.1. Classification (NCBI taxonomy): domain Eukaryota; kingdom Viridiplantae; phylum Streptophyta; class Magnoliopsida; order Santalales; family Viscaceae; genus Viscum; species Viscum album. The sequence continues at coordinate 1,221,479,686 of OY728127.1, read as the reverse complement.
TCATTACATTATTTCCAACAGGTTCCACAATTAGTGATTTCACCAAAGTCATAGTGAAATTCGTCCTTATACCTTAGGTTTTCCTTGTTTGGTCTAGATAAGATTTTAAATATTTCATTATCAAACTTGTATCACTATTTTTATATGGTTTTAGTGTGTAGTGATTTTATTTTGGGTTTTCCTCATTTTATACCTTGATTTAGGGATAATTAGGTGGAATTTAATTTGGGATCCCTTGTGATAAGTAGTTAGAAAGGTTTTAGTTATATTTCACCTAGGTTTTATCTTGGTTTCATTTTGGTTTCCTATATGATAATTTTATATTTATGGGTAATTGATTATGAATAATTCTGGATTAAATTTTTATATTTATTAGATGATGTCATGATTCCATTATAATATGATCGTAAACTCATCACGACTAAATTAAGGGTTGGTGGTTTTGACCTATATGAAACCTCTAAAGAATTTATTTGGAATCTTCGTCCACTAATTTCATTAAACCGGTAAATAGAAATATAATTTTTTAAGATATAATTAAAATATTTTCAATGATTATCTTTATTGTAAATTTAAATGAATTTTTATCAAAACACCTTTTAATACTCAAAACAAATATTTAAACCATTTCTTATCTTTAAATTATATTTTAATTGTTTTTTTGATAAATTTATTATTTTTAAATTTTTACTTTTAAATATATTTAGAAAATTTTGATATAAATTTAATTTTTATATGATTATCCTTGTAATTCATGTATATTGTTAAAAAATTATTTCTCCACACTTCCCCTTTTATTGAAACATGAAAATTAAAGTAGTTAACATATTTCACTCTATAATTAATTTCTTACATCTAAATAAATAAGGGTAATCATGATCTTAAATGGGAGTTGTGATATAAATATATTTTATTTTTAATTTTAATGTTCTCTAGGTTATTGTAACTTTAAATGACTGTTAATCAGGCCTAGGAAAACATCACTTATACTTGATTTTATATAGAATTCTTTAGTTCTAGATTATCAAACCAACCTTTGTTAGAGGTATTGGTTTTTTATAAACCACTTAAAGTGGTCATCATGAGACCCTATATACCCAAGGGAAATATGATAATAACCTTCTTGTAGTAGTATTCTAAGAAACATGGGTAATGTGACCACATTTAAATTAATGTATCCCTTCTTTTGACTTGAATTTTCATCATTAAAAGACACATTTCATCCCTCTTAACCAATATAAGTTATATGTTATGATCAAAACATAAAGTTCAATAAAATTTTCATTAGTGGATATTTAATGAATTGGTTGACTCTAGGTCGAATAGAATAATGTTTTATTTAAAGTTAATGGTTTAATAAACTTTTTTTGACCCAAACTAAATTACCTGGTTGAAAAGTATCGATTGTATTCTTTTTTTAAGTTTTAAAGTTTTCTTTGGTTTTACAAAAAACCAATCATCGTAAAAAATTTAATTTCATAAAACTATATATTTTCTTAGAAACTATTAATAAAATTTTTCCAAAGGTATAAAATTTATAGTAAAGATTTGGAAACTTTTCAACTTGAACGTGTATGTATTATAAAGTAAATTATAATTAAGATAAATCTATTTTTGGAAAGATCTTTGTTTTTAAAAAAATTATTAATTACACATTATTAAACTTTTAAAATGGTGATGCTTCTGATATATGTATTGGATAAGAATAAATGCACACTTTTTCTATCACATAGTCATTTCATAGTTCACCTTGGTCACTTCCCATGCATTAGTAAAGCCTTTTCGGATAGTATGTTAATGAACCATGAGTTTATCCTTACTTTATGCCTTGATGTTGGTAGAGTATGCCTCTAGAATAAAAGTAAGGATGCTATCTTAAAAAACATTCCATGTTCGGATTAATGTTGTATACATTTTTAGATTACATAATTTATTATTTAGGGGTTACTCATGTTATGTTGAAAATTACACGTGACTTGGAATTTTATTTAAGTGATATAATAGCTAGTATATCTTATGAAAGTATGTCTATATTTTTACATGTTGTTCATTAGATTCTTTATAATGGAATTATTACATGAGTGTGATTGTTACTTTGTTATATTTAATGTGATTGAAACTTTTTTTATGGATAATTTTAATTTGTGTAACTGGTGATATGCCTTGAGCATAGATATTTCATTGATATATTATTATAATGTGTAATACCTTGATTGTAGTATTTCTATTATCATGGAATACAATGATCAGGTGGTATTATTGTGTATTATTAGTACAGCCAGATTAAGCAGGTATGTAGATCACTAGTGGGCGGTTTGATGTATGGTATGGGATCATAATTCCCAAACTATCTCATGTGAGACTCTATGGGATGGGATCATAGTTCTTGGACTCTATTAAACCATTTTCCCCTATTTTGGAAGGTATGGGCTACAAGATCACCCTAAATTATTATAAACAATTCTCTATAATTTATAGAATAGTTTGTACCAATAATACTTTGTTCTAATTTAAAGGGAACAGGTACAATATTTCTAAGTCTCACTCCTATCAAATTTCAAGGTGAGGCTCAAAAAAGGTATGACAGTTATAGATCCCCCCAATATTTGGATTTATCATTCATAGTAAATTTATATCTATTAAAATCATTTTTATATTTTGTGTATATATATTCATTGATAACAACCAGTAAAGATATTCTTTTAAATATTTATATATGTGATTATATTGATCTAAATCTAACACCTAAGTGTGTTTCATGTAAGTTGTAATCTTGGTGTTTTACTACAAAGTATGTTACGGTCACACCCTATAAGATCACTTTGGTGGACAAGAAGCCTCATGGTTTATTTTATAGGTACTCATAAGTACCAATAGGTGATTGGATTATTGTTTTGTTTTTCTATATATTCTTTGTGGTATGATTCAATTTCCACATGATGCTAGATATAGAGACTATAGTTAATGTATTTTACTTTTCCATGTGTATCTAATACTTTTTTATGGTTTTTCTTACCTAGGATTCATACTTATATTGTATGGAATTCATTTCATTTTTATAGTACTAATCTTATTTAATTTTATTTATATTTATTAAAGGGAAAAAATACCTTACACTGATGATTCTTATAGCCTTAAAACTTTTTTCTAGTGGTTAAAAGGTGCATCTAAGGTCATGTGATAGCCTGATTCGGGTACCACATGGGTGATTTGGGTCACGATCATTTCATAAATGATTTATTAACCATATAATTTATAATTTAAATACAAACCATAATATCATTCAATTATTAACATGACTTTTAACTCTTATATATTTATAAGATTTTTAAAATATACATTTAGAGTTATATACCCTTAAATCTAAAAAATGATTCTATAACATTGATACCTAACATGGACTCTCTATATAGTTTTAAAATTTCCATACAATGGAAACATTTCCCATCCTCCTAACACCACCTATATATTTCAATGAATGAGGAGGACTATTAGAAAAATTAAATCTTCTTTTTCTATATTAAACCTTTACCCAATTATACCATCAAAACATCACATGATTCTAAACATATTTTTTCATGCTTGTATATCCTCAACACTATGAGGAAATTTATTAAAAGTTTATTTAAATTAATTTCAGTTTCATAACATTTCTAATGATGAATAAAAAATGAATTCATCAACCATACCATACCTTATAGTATATCTTAAGTCTCATATAGTCATTGGAATAATTAGTTAAATCGATTGTGTGAGTAGAGAGTAAAGTTACTTCAGTCATAATCCATTTTTAAAACTCCTTTTAAATCTTAATTAAACACTTTTATACCTTTCATAAGTATCTTTATTCACTTATTGAACAACTTAAACATTTGGTTGCCAAATCATGGGTTACTCTAACACATGAAATGTTCTCCTAGCTTGAGTAAAATTATTAATTTTTTTCACCATACTAAGAAGTTAACTACATTGAAATTATCCATTATCAATATTAATCTTAAAGTGGATTTGGATTATAATTATTTTCGAATCATGGTCGTTCTTTTCTATGCATTAATTGGAGTATGGTTTGTGTTTGTTGTCAATCCTCAGTGGAAGTTTAGAATGTGTGCTAGTAAAGTGATCATACAGTTCAAGAAGACAACATTATTGAAGGTGGTACTGTTCTATAGTTTTTGCCAAATTTTTGGACCTAAAAATCAGAAAAGGAAGACATAGGTTTTTGTCAAGAATAGGTTCATGCAAAAAGGAGGTGGTGCGCAAAATAAAGGAGGCGTGAGTGAAAAATAGCAGCGTGTGCGGCAAAACAGCGGCGTGTGTGAAAAACATAGAGGTGCGTGAAAAACAACGTAGTGCGCGAAATAGTGGAGGGAGATTTTTTTTCACGCAAGAGGTGTTTCGGAATCAGAACATCGAAAAATGGCAAAGGCATGGGTTGTGCGAAAAATCTGGAGATGTGCACGAAAAACGATTCTTGCGCAAAAATTATTGTGTGCCAATGAGAGGTTTCTCATGCCCAGATTGGTTTTATGCATGGTGGTCTGATATTCCTATAAATAAGAGGTGACCCCCCTCATTCTGTATGGTTGAATACTCAAAGAAGATCCGAGGTCTGATGCACGTAAAAGGTTCGCATAAAGGTAGTTGCGCGAAAAATTTTGGACTTTCACGAAAAATTCTAGCTCGCAAGGAAAAATTGAGAGTAGCGCGAAATATTCTAGCTTGCATGAAAAATTCCAAGTTGCGGAAAAAAATTTGGCTTGCGTGAAAATGGTGAAGTTGCGCGAAAAACTTGAGGTTGCGTGTAAAACTTGGAGTTGCGTGAAATTGTCAATGAAACCTATTTTTGTGTTTCAATTTATCTGGATCAGTGGTTCAGTGCATTCAAGTTCAACATTTCCAGACTTCGATTCAAGTAGAGTCTCATGCTAAACAGAGGCAAATACTTCAAATGCAAATCTATTGAAGAGACCTTCACATCTATAAACTGACTGGGGCTTCACCAAACACAGTGATCTAGGGGGAGTCAACGTGATTGCCCCAAGGGATGCAGTGGGCTATCCCTGAACAGTTGTAAAGGTAGTGGGCCTGGGACATAGTTACTATTCCCAATTCTTTGTAATCCACAACTAGTGAAGAATAGTAGAATTTGGTACGACCGACAACCTGTCGGCGTACGCTCCTTGAACGTATCCCTTAGTGGTGAACCAAGTAAAAAGTGATGTGTCATCTATTTTCATGTGAATGTTTGATTGCTTCTTATATCCATCATATAGGTTAAATTAGTTCCTACCAATGTGGGAACAAGATCAATTAGTTTAAAAGAAAAGGTTGACACCCCAATTCACCCCTCCCCTCCCAGGGTGTCCCAGGGTCCTACAAATTATTCCACTCATAACTATAACAAAATAATTTATCATATGAGTATCATGTTTTACATTCATTTAATAAGGAATTTTATTAAATTTTATATTGCTAAAATGATGACTCCTTTTAATTCCATCATAGTATTAGTGGGTAATAATCCATATTTCACTAAGTAATTAGTCCACTTTGTAATTTCTCTCAACATTTTCCTATTTAAGTAGACCATAATGTTAATCATATCATATATGACAATTTTATAGTTGAGAAAATAACTCCTTGTCTAATCCATCATATAGATAAACTCAATATTATTCATCCATTATCCTTATTAAGGGTTTACCGGTAACTTATAACCTAAATAAAATTCCAAAAACTAGGCACCTAACTCTTAGGATCACCTCATTACTTTTTTTCCTTATATAAGATAATTCAAGGGCACCCTTAATTGGTAGAACCTACCTAGTTGGATGATCGAGGTCCTAAAAAGTGTGTCCTTTAGGAGGAATTTAACACTTAGTATTTTTAAAAGGGGGTTTAATTTTACCATCTTATCACATATTATTCTCTTTATGAGTATACAAGTTTCTAATGATTTATTTTGGAAATCTATTTCTTAGCCAATATGATCAAATAATATTGATGTGTAACACTTTACACAACTTATGAACTAGCTAAAGTAATGGTATAAGTAAACTAAACTAATTGTCATTTTTAGAATGTAACTCCTTAAATGAATCTATGATAATTTAGTAAATAATTTTAAACACTTTTAAACTAAATCATACAATCAACACTAATATAACAATTATATATATGGGGAATAAAACTAAATAAATGAAAATTTCATCAATTTAAACATGATATAAACATTTATGAATGATTCATAATTAAATTAATTATAAACACTTTATAATTTAGGAATGTGTTATCGAAATTCCATTGTTAAATAAATATACACACTTTATATTTATTTTCAATATAAAATCCTTTATATTTCCATTTATATGGAATTTTACTTAAACATGAGATATATGAAATATAAAGATTATATATATGAACAATTCATATACAATGTAAATATTCAAAAGATCATATACTTATCTTATTTAAACAGTGATCATTTCAATAATCAAAACTTCTTATGATATGGTTTAAATAATTTCTCAAATAAGGACTTTTGATTTGAACAATTCAAATTAATAATTATGAACAATTCATAATTTAATATAAACTCCTTATTATGTAGCCTTATTTTGTAATTTTATAAAAAAAATTACAAATTTTCATTACAATTTCTATATAGACATTTTATATCCAAATTATAATCCATTCCATATATTTTCAAGTCATATTTAAAAATAGTTAATTTTATAAATATTTATTTATTAAATGGTTTATAAGTAATTATTAATTAAATATAAAAAATTATAATTAATTTTTTCATAAAAAGATAATAAATTAATTAAATATCCCAAAAAACCTTTTTCTATAATTTATAAATATTTTATAAATTATATAATTCAGTTTATAATAGAAATTTAGAAAAGTATATTTTTTTCATGTACATCATATTTGATGATATATTCCTTATCGTAATCCATGACTAGGTTTAGAACTAAAACTAAAACTCATTATAGGCATATCATAATCCATGATTGATAATCTCACATTATCAATCATATTTTATGGTATCACTATATCATAAGACAAGTCATGCCTATGACATCTAATGACAGGCATAATATCACTTTAATTATACGAGGCCCTATTATACTGTGTAAATCACCATTGACATACCTTAAGAAAAGATATATTATATTTTACGATATATCAAAAAATGAAGGATTTACACTATGTCACCACCTATGATATTCCATATCTTGTAGTGCAACCATATCATAAATTATGCCAACCCTTGTCATAAATTAACTCACAGAAAAAAAAATTATTTTAATTTTTATGATAAGGAATATATCATAAATTTAATATGAATTTTCATCGTTTTTCAAACATTATATCAATAATAAATAATAATGGTAATAATATGATGTCATTGATGGATTTATAAAGATTTAATAATACTTAATCAATGTAGCAGAAGACTATAGAACCTCAAAACCAAGATCACCATGCTATGTAAAACTAAAACAATGTGTAAACAACTGTAGTTGTCTTGATCTCCATATTAAATCATAGATGATTGATGATTATAACTGAGGAATAACCAAAGGAATTTTACATCTAAGATGTATCCATGGGATGATCTGAATCACCCATCACTTCAAGGGAATTCTTCATAATTCCCACATTATGATTGTACCCCTCAATGGAAAAGAGATATGGAGTAATGAAGTTATAGGAGAATTAACATGAGTAGAACTCATTCAAAGAAACACAATCACAATGGTTATGGTCTGGTTATATAATACTTGGGACACTCACAATCATTTCATGGAATTTGTTCAAATTTTACATAATTTTTTAATAATTAGATACATTTATAACATTTATAAACATTTTACCATTCAATTAATATTTATGTTTTTTTGATCTACCATACATGTCATAATATGAAATGTAAATATCCAATGATAGCCACATGTGTAAGATTCTTAAATGTAACACTTAACATTTGGTTGGAATTAATCAATTATAAAACATCATATGAATCATACAATATAATTCAATATATCATGAAATTTATGATTGTAATACAATATATCCATATAATAAAATAGGATTTCTCTAAGGTAGTGGATTGATATAATATATTTCCCCTTATAATATATCTAAAAAAGGCATATGATTGAACTTACTCAGTACAGTTCAACTCCACCAATACAAAATCAAAGTTATACATACATCAATTGTGTCTCCCCATAGGCCAGAGGCTTCTTCTAACCAGTGGATAGGGTCGATATATAACACATTGGGAGACTATAACCTCGAGTAAAAATAACCAACAACATATAAGAAGCAATATCATAAACTAATCATCATAATAACAAGAAAAAACAAAATAGGTATAACAGTTAAATACCAGCTGATGGTAAATATCAACTATATGTTATATCAAAATGAACTATTGTAAAACACATACAAGTCATACAAGTGTATCAATATCCCCCATGGTAGGATCAAATTGAAATTGGTCTAAAATAAAAAAAATTAAATAGAGTTGTCCACATATGGTTCTAAGCCTTGGCTCGAACCCATTTTCTAGCTACCACTAAGTCCCACAAGCTCACCCATCTAAAGTTGAATAGCCATTGTGTTGTCATAGATTTGGAATTCATGGGGTTCAATTTAAGTTTAAATAAAATTTATAATTTTTCCTACTCTAGATAAAAAATATCCCAAAATTTATAAGTTCTAAACTAGTTAGAGTATAAAAATAAGAAAATACAATGGAAGTTAAACAACTTGAAGTTAAAACTTAACTAAAGTAAATAAACCAATAAAAAAATTAAATAAATTGACATGAATTGGTCACCCAATCCATGTCCAAAGAAATTTATTAAAACCAAAAGTTATAAAGTAGAAACCATGACGTGAAATGAGCTTACACCAGCAGAGAATTATAGAGAAACAAAGTAAATGAAGGATAAAACAAGAGGCCTCACACCTGCAATAGGGACCACCGGTGAAGAGAAAGATGCAGAAGAATAACACCAAAGTAAAGAATCAAGATAACAGCAAAGCAAAGCAGCACATATCTAGAAGAGCTAGATATATTGAAACCTCGAGAAAAACTACTACCAAGGGATGTCATTGAAATTAAAACTTGGGTCCTTTTTAAATTCCTCAACCACATTGATGAACATCCTTTTTCGGAGATCAATGGAGGTATCTGCTGACATATCTCCATTCTTATACTGACCAAAAGCAATGTTGTCTTTCCCTTCAATCCATGAGTCAATCTCAATTGGGAGCTCAAGATCTTTCAGTAATTGATATGCATTCTTATATGCAGGGTCATCATTTTCACAAGATGACTCTTCTGAGTCAGAATCAGAAGTGGATGTTGCAGCATCTGAGGAGGTAGTAACTTCATCATTAGGAAGTGGTTGTGGGGGAAGTTTGTTTTTTACCTTCAAGTTAGTAGCAAGAGAACGTGTGATGATTGTTCTTTCAACTTTAGTGGAGTTCCTATACTTCCAGGTGTTCCTAGCACTTGGCGTGATGAAGCCATCAGAGTCAATTATAGCTTTTTTAACCTTTCTAGCACTCGATTTAAGGTAGTCATTCTCCAATTGATTAGATTTTTCAAGCTAAAAAGAATATTCTTGATCCTCTTTCCTAGATTCTTCCTCATTTTTCATATAATTACCTGCCTCAAGAATGGGTGATTCGGCATTTGAGGTGTCCTGAATTTCCTCCCTAGTAGTATGTAAGTTCTCATTGTCATAGGGAGGGTTAACCATAGAGGCTTCAGTATGATTCGGGATGCAAGTATTGAGAGGGGGTTTGGAATATTCTTTTCTTACCCAAATTGGTTTGGGGAAAGCAGCAGGTAGAGGAGAAAAACAATTGTTCCCACATTCATTGATGAAGTGACCAATGTGTGAGCATTTATTACAGAATGCGGGAACATTCTCAAAGACAACTTCTTGAACGAAACCACTGTCTCCATTTAATATCTAGAATAGTGAAGGAAGTGGTTTAGAAATATCGATTTCAGTGTAGATATTGGAAAAAGAGGGGCGAGTGAGATTAAGGGTAGCAGAATCTAACTTAATGGGTTGGCCAAAGAGTACTGCTATGGAAAATAACGTGTTTTGTTTGTAGAGGTGCAGGGGGAGATTAGGGAAGCCGAGCCATATAGGAACAGTGGGGGGGTTCAAAATCTAAATTAAAGTCTAGAGAACATTTAAATACCGTCATTTCGCAACCCCCAAAATACCAGAAACCACGGGTCCAAAATCAATAGAAGTCATTCTTTGATGAAAATCGAAACATAACATGACCAATGCATGAATTAACAAATCCTATGATTTCCAAGTTCTTGTGTAGGAAGACAAGTGAGGGTATGTGATTAAATAATTTACCAACCAAAGAAAACCGAAGATCTGAAGATAGAGTATGCACCTCATCTGTAAAGAAAGAAATTGTCGATAGACCTCGGTGGTGAAAATTCTTTGGGTCAATGCATGTAGAGGTCTTCGATTCAGTCAGAAAAGTGCGGCCCCCAAAAACATCGGCGAAGGATCGAGCTTCCTGGTTGCTAATCTGATTACTATTATTAGGGTTTCCTCGATGTGCTCCCAAAGTCAGAGGCTCTCACGACGGATCGAGCATTCTCTTTTTTGGGAATCATAGACTCTAGAGGATCAATAAACAAATAATAATAATAATAATAATACAATAATATAATAGTGTTCTAAATGTCAATATTAAAAATTATTTAAAAGATATTACTAGAGGGTATAAATAATTCAAATCAAAGTAACTCTTCACTTTTAATCTAATTTGGTAGGAGGTTCATTACCCCAAACAAGAAATAAAAATTTTGATATCCTGAAACTTCCTAGATTTAAATGATCAGAAGATACAAGTCATATCCTTATCATTCTTTAACAATAGTCAGTAGTAGAAATCTCTATCCCTTAGATCCTCCAAGATCACATGATCAAAAAAAATCATTTTCCCAAACCTTATCAAACTATAGGTTGGGAATCATAAAATACTATCCCTAGAATCTATTCGATCACATAGGATTAGAAAAAAATGATTCCAGCAAGAAATATTGTTGGTAAAAATCCCTCAAGGAATTCTCTCAGTGTTTTTGGGATGATTGTGTTTGTTGAAAAATAAGAGGACCGTGAATGGGTATGGTTGGTATTTTTCAAAGTAGGTTTTTAAGTTGGTACAGTTTCCCATTGTTTTCCAAATTTTTGGGCCTCAAAATCGATATTTTTTTTTAGAAAAGGAAGGATTTCTGAAAAGTATTTCATATTTTGTAGACTACAAAGCACAGTTTGTAGACCACAAAGGAGGTTTATGGAATGGAAATGGAAATCAATAAAGTATGGATTTCCTCATAGCAGCACTATGTAGACTTTGAAGCATGGTATGCAGATCGCATAAGGAAAATGATTCATGGGAAGAATTTCAATTTGTGGGAGGCAAGTAGTTCTCAAAAGGATGGAAGTTCACGGGGTGGATTATCATTTATAGCTGAGATTTGGTGATTTGTTTATGTAATTAATTGACTACAATGAGAAAAGAAAGTCGCTGCATTGACCGCATAGGGAAAATGGTTCATGTGAGGAGCATAGTCTGTAGTGAAGGCTATACCACATCAAAGATTTGAGTAAAATGGATTAGCAGATTTTGCAGGTCTATTTTTTATATAAGGACCGCTAATCCCATTCTTACTTTGAGAGATTTTCATTTGAAAATATCATTTATCTGAGAAGATTTAAATGAAGCGTGAAAGACTTTGCGAGGGGAAATTCAATGAAGGAGAAGAGGTACACATGGAGGGTTTCGAAAAAGGAGAAGTGCTTCATGGAAGATTCCACTGAATGGATTTTATGAGGCAATGTAGCCCATAAAGAAAAGGATACACAAATTTGAGGCGGTCCATAGAGTATCATCGGTCCAAATAAGTTGAGGTGTTCCATGAAGTAGAGGTGGTACATTGAAGGATAGGAGGTCCGCAAAAGGAGCGGTGGTCCGCAAATCACTCATGCCACGTGGTGCAAGGAAGTTCATAGAGGAATTGAGAAAGTTCATGAAGGAACTATAACAATTCGTGAAAGTAATTTCCTCAAACTAATAGTACGTAAAAAATTGGATTTAATATATGGGTGAAAATGGGAATTCAATATAGAATCATTCTATATCTAAGGATCCGTGCATTCATGAAAATGAAGGGACCTACATGTCTATAAACTGTGAGTGGATCCCTTCCATGAGCTGTGATCAAAGGGAGAGGAAGAAGGTGATCATTTCCATCAGTAGTGAGCCATAGAAAGAGATATAAGGAGTGACCCTTGGTAATGTAGTGAGAAGACCCTAAATCTTGTAAATAAAATGAGTCTGGGCATTGAAGTGATCTAACTGGAACCTTGTAATTTAGCAGTGAGCCTTATTGGATTTAGTGCATCGGCACATTGTCGTTGTTACTTCTTGGACATAGCCCAGTGAGGGTAAACCAAGTAAAAATCATTGTGTCTCTTGCAAGATTTCATTTATATTTATATATTGCTACAGGAAAAATAGAGAAGGGTTTTTTGTTTAGTGACAAAACAAGATTTGAAGGGGGAGTTATTTTAATCTAATATATCTTGATTCACCACCACCCCAGGGTATTTAACCTAATTGGGATATCAATTGGTATCAGAGGGAATTTTTTAAAGTAAGTGGTTTGTTATTCCAAACTTTATATGAAAAATTGGGAAGAAGAGAAATTTTAGATAAATAAAGAAATTGAAAATTTTAATTCTTTAATGCCACAAATCTCAGAAAAGGTGGTTGAGTAAAAACTCAAAATTGAATAATAGAAAATAGAGATAAATATTTTGACTAATACTAGAAAATATCTAATCAAAACTATCAAAGATATTGAAGAGGAAGATTTTAGTATGCGAATAAAAGTGAAGGATTATGAGAAACTCTTATTTCTAGAAACACAGTACACAAAGGAAAAAGAAAAAGAAAAATTAGAATTCATAGTTCCAGTGAAGAAGAAAAAGGATTGTCAGGAAAAAATGACTTATTAGAATGACATAGCTATTATGGGACTTGATCGTAAAAATAAAGCAATAATGGTTGAAGTTAGATCACAAGCTCCCACTCCAAGGTTGAAAATTCATTTGGGTATGAATTAGAATCAGAAGACTTAGATATCACAATGGATAACCATTATTGTAGTATTACCACACAGGAATGCACCCCACATTAGATGCTATTATTGTGGAAATACGAGACACTCAAAAAATGTTTGTTCCATAGAAAATAGGTATCAAAGGGAACAAGGACAAAAGAGGTAGAAATACAGGGATCAATATTTCAAGACATAATTTGATGGTCACTGTTTTAGGTGAGGGGGATTTAGGCCCATGGAAAAATACTTGTCATCAAAAATACAAACAAATGTGCTGAACCAGGATGAATGTATCCATAAGCAGAAACTAAAGGTACCATTAAATGAGCTGAAAATGAAAACTAAATTTGTAGCTCTGCAAGATGAAGTCGTTCCATCATACTTTTAGGAATATCAATATTATCAATCCATACAGGGTATGAAGCAAAAAACATGGATGAAAAAGAAAAAGATAATTGAACAAGTAGTGATTGTAGAGATTTATTTTAAAGAATCATATCACACTTGAATATGGATTATTGATAGTGTATCCACCTCTCATATGATAGGTAATAAATATATGGTGACCATAATCAGGTATGATATGGAAGGTATCATAAGATTTGGTAATGGTGAAGGAATCAAGATTATTGGCTTGAAAAAACCCATGTTTGGGGGAAAATACATGAGACATGCTGATGTATTAGTTTGTGAAGTTATCAGTCACAAATTTCTTAGTTTCAGTCAACTCTATGGCTCAGGACATTCCATAATATTTTCAAAGAAATATGTGTCATTAAGGAAAAATATTATGTAGTTATTTTGTAGGGAAAGTGTATGAAATGAAATCTATATCATGTAAGTGGAGAAGAAGATATATATTTTTTGTCCAAGGAAGAAGAAATTATGTTATGTAATAAATGCCTTAGTCATTAGAGCCAAATGTTATTGGAAGATCTAGTGAAATATGATACTGCTTGGGACTTTCCTAGATTATCATGTGATCATACCCATAAGTGCAATGCTTGTCAACAAGGGAAGAGCATTCGAAATATGTATAAGGTAAAAGAGAAAAGGTCCAAAAAGTTGATTTATTTGGTTTATATTGATGTGTGTGGACCAATTTAACCAATTTTTTTTAAAAGGTTGGGGCTGAAGCTTCATTTTATTATTAAAGGAAAGCAAAGACCTATTTTTAACTGGGTAGATGGAAACTCATTACATATCCTTAAGGCCCAGTGGGCATGTAGCCCATTACATAGCCCATAGGCTCAAACTTTTTGGCATAATGCCCAATCTATGAATAGTAACTCGGCTGCTATAGTACCCGCCGTTGCTACAGTGCCCTTCCACCGCTACAGTAACCTGCCACCGCTATAGTGTCCGCTGATCAACAGTACCACTGCTTCTACAGTACTGCTACAGTACTGCTACAACACCTGCACCCCATGGGTTTTGAACCCCCATTTTCCATATAGTATTACGGGGTGCTTACCACTAATCCAAACCCCAACTACCAATTTAACCAATATATATTGATGGAATTATATATTATGTTCTCTTAATTGATGATTTTAGTAGAATGTCATGGGTGTCAATCATCACTCACAAATCTGAGGTGTTCAGTTGCCTAAAAAATTATCGAAGGGAAGTTAAAAATATGTTGGTTTAAACAATTCAAAAGATCAGAATAGATAATGGAACAGAGTTTAAAAAATTTCAAGTGGAGTATTATCTTGAGAAACATAGGATAAGCCACCACTTTTTGGCAGTAATAACTACACAGAAGAATGTATTAGTTGAGAGAACAAATCATATTATCAACAACATGGCTATAAAAAATCTCATTGAGAAATACCTTAGATAGAAATTTTGGAAAGAAGAAATTATGACATCAACCTACACATAAAATAGATAATTACTATGTATAAAAGAATATAAGATTTTATATGAGCTATGGTATGGAAAGAATTCATCATTTAAGTACTTTAGAGTCTTCAGAAGTAAGTGTTTCATTCTCAATACGGAGGAACACAGGATGTTTGAATCCCATAAAGATAAAGGGATTTTTCTTGGATACTCAAAGAAAATAAAATAAAATAAATGATTCAATAAGCTTCTAGGAAAGTTAGCTGAAAGTCATGATGTAACTATAGTGGAGAATGAGCAGGATCTTCAGCAAATACATGATTTGTATCTGGAGGATAGTGATGAAGATATAAGAAGATCAGCGGATGCTTCAGTTCTAGAGAAAGATTCAGAATAATATTTAGATAATGATAAGGATGAGCACAATTAATTATCTCAACAAAAACAGAAGAAAAAAGCCTAAATTGTTAGACAGAACAAAATTAGTGATCAGACAGCTCTAGTGCAGACAAAGAGGATGAAGACTCTGCAAAAATCATCATACTTATCACAGGTATATCCTAAATGTTTTGATGAATTAGATGGATATGGGAATTGGTTTCAAACTATGAATGAATATCTTGACCAAATTGAGAAGAATCGGACATAGGAGATTGTTTTGAGGCCAACAGATGAGAATGTCATTAGGACTAAATTGGTCTTTTATAATAAGATAAATGACGACGTCATAATGATTCAAAAAAACATGAATAGTATGAAAATGGTACTCCCAGATATAGGGCATTGATTTTGATGAAACATTTACACCAATTGTGAGGCTAGATAAAAATCAGATTATTCTTGGCCATATCAAGGAAAAGAAGGTTCAAAATTTTCTAGATGGATGTCAAGTCAGCATTTTTTGAATGGGGTTCTGGAAGAAGATGTGTATATTGAGCAACCAGATGGTTTTATCATTCATGAAGATGAGAACATAGTGTGTTGGATGAAAAAGTCACTTTATGGGTTGAAGAAATCACCAAGAACGTGGTATTTAAGGCATGATTAGTTTTTGAAGAAGCTTTGTTTTCACCGTGGTGGATTTGATTACAATATCTATGTAAAAAATGATAGTAATAAAAGGATGATGGTTCTGGTGTATGTCTATGACATAATATTCAGTGGATTAGATGAAGCGCAGTGTAGACATTTTCTGAATTCATGAAAAGTGAGTTCAAAATGTCAATGATTGGTGAACTGGTGTTTTTTCTTAGTTTACAGTTAACACGAGGAAAGTATCGAACATTAATTTCTCAATATAAATATTCCAAGGAGGTTTTGAGAAGATTTAGAATAGATAATTCCAAGGAGATGATGACTTTGGTGGCCACCCAAATAAAACAGTCAAGGGATGATGAAGGAAAATCAGTTAATTTCACCAAATATGGGCATATCATTAGAATATTGTTGTACTTAATAGTGACATGATCATTTTTTTGCCACGTGTAAAGTAGTGCGCTATCAAAGTAATCCAAAGGAAATTCACTTTATTTTAGTGAAAAAATACTTTGGTATATCAAGGGCAAGGTGGATTTTGGTTTGATGTGCAATGACAAATATCAGAAAGTGTTATTGGTTTATATAGATGTAGATTGGGTCGGATCAACAGATGATAGGAAATCAATGTCAGATAGTGTGTTCTATCTTGTCTAAGTTTGTATTTATTGGCTAATCAAGAAACAATATTTAATTTCATTAAGCACTAAAGAATATGAATATTTTGTGGCTCCTCAAGAGTGCACACAATTATTGTGGATGAAGCAGCAGCTTAATGGTATGGGGGTTGAAGTGAAGTATCCAATCAGAATCCATTGCGATAATTCAAGTTCTATAAATCTTAGAAAAAATATAGTCCATCACTCAAGGAAAAATCACATTGAAATCAAATATAATTTTATCAAGGATAGGGTGGAGCATGGGCTTGTGAAGTTGGAGTATGTGCCTAAAAAACAATAAGTTGTAGATATTTTGACAAAGGCCTTACCCGAAAAATTTTTGAAAGGCATAGACAGGCTCTAGGAGTTCATCCAACTCCCCGCACTTGAAAAAATGTAGATGTGGGACCCCATCTCTTGGATGTATGGTGTGTTTTCCTCTAATGTGTTGATCTATGTTCTTTACCCTATTATAGACCTAAAAATACTATCCTTAGGGTTTTTTCATAAAGGGAGAGAAATTGTAGCTGTAAAATGGGAGAAAATTTCTTAATCAAGATAGGGGGAGAATCTGAAAGGGGGTGTAGTGATATAGGGGATTATTAAATCTGGCAATGCTAGAAGTGATCAATGAAAGGATATATATCATGATAGATGAGGTTTTTTATGAAAAAATATGATTTTTTTGTAATTGAATGAAGTGATTCATTGATATACTTTGCATTAGACTCTTTTTTCTCACACCGAACATGTCTCATGTGGGATTAAAGTGTGTATTGGGTAAATCCTTGATCACTATCTTAATCACAAGAATTGAATGTTGGTAGAAGATGTAAGGAGATTCAATAATGTATCAAAATGTGAATAATTTTCAACAAACCCAAAGGGGGAGATTTTTTGGGAAACAATCCCTCAAGACATCCTCTTGGTGTTTTTGGGATGATTATATTTGTTGAAAAAACCAGATAACCAAAAATGAGTATGGTTGGTGTTTTCTAAAGAATGATTTTAAGTTGTCACAGTTTCCTAGTGTATGCCAAATTTTTGGGCCTCAAAATCATGAGTTTTTTAGGTAAATAAAGGATTTTCACAAAGGAGTTCATAGTTTACAGACCATGAAGCACAGTTCATGGACCACAAATGAGGTTTGTGGAATAGAAATAGAAATCCAAAAAGTATGGATTTAATTATATTAGTGATATACAGATCGCGTAGGAAAAATGGTTCATCGTAAGGCTTGTAGTTCATGGGGTGCAAGTAGTTTGTGGAAGGATAGAAGTTTATGGGATGGATTTTCTTTTGAAGCTGAGAGGCAGTTATTCATTTTCAGAAGGAATCGTCTACTATGAAGGAATAAAGTCACTACATAGACCATGGAGGGAAAAACAGTTTTCGGGAGGAGCACAATTCACAGTGAAGGCTATACCGCATCAAAGATTTGAGTAAAACAGATTACCAGATTTTGTGGATCAATTTTCCTATATAAGGACTACTAATCCCATTATTACTAAGAGAGATTTCTCATTAGAAAACATCATTGCTCTGAGAATATTTTGGTGAAGTCTGAAAGAGTTTATGAGGGGAATTCTATGAAGGAGAAGAGGTTCTCAAGGAGGATTCTACGAAAGGATAAGTGGTCCATGGGAGACAGTCCTCAAAAGGGATTTTGTGGGGAACTGTATCCTGAAAAGTAAAGGGTCTGAAAAGTTGAGGCAGCCCATGGAGCATCATCAGTCAGCGGAAGTTGATGCGATATGCAGAAGGAGAGGAATTCTGGGAAGGATAGGCAGTCTGGGAATCACTCACACCACACGGTGCAAGGCAGTTTGTGGAGGACTTTATAAAGTTTGCAAGGGGGATAAATTGTTCGCGAAAGTAATTTCTGAAAACTAATAGTATGTAAAAAAGTGGATTTCATATATGGGTGAAAAATGGACTTCAACATATCATCTATCTATAGTTTAGGATTCGTGAATTAATGAAAATGAAGGGACCTACATGTCCATAAATTGTGAGTGGATCCATTCCAAGAGCAGTGAGAAAAGGAAGAGGAATATAATGATCATTTCCACTGATAGTGAGAAAAAGAGAGAAACATAGGGAGTGAACCATGGGAATGCAGTGAGAAGACCCTAAATATTATAAAGGAAGTGAGCCTAGGCATAGAATTGATATATCCCAAACCTTGTAATTTGGTAGGGAGCCTTAGTGGATTTGGTACATCATCACACTTCTATTGTATTCTCCTTGGACATAGCCCAGTGAGAGTAAACCAAGTAAAAATCTTTGTGTCTCGTGTATGATTTCATTTCTATTCATATATTGCTATAGGAAAAAGAGAGAATACTATTTTGTTAAATAATGAAACAAGATCTAAAGGGGTGGTTGTTTTAATCTTCTATACCCTAATTCACCCCCCTCTTAGGGTATTAAACCTAATTGGACCAAAAAATATTATATGTTTTATAATAAATTTCTCACAAAGAGAATCTCTAATAACACTATAAAAACTCATAAAAATGGAAGCACTCAAAGAATGAAGATAATGAAAATATCTCAATTTAAATTTGATCAATTTTTCATCATCCACCTACCATTCCTTGAAGAATTGGTCTCTATTTAAAGTTATTTGTGTTACAAACTCTCCAATGGTAAACATTGAGTTCTTTAAGAACATATTAAAAATAAGATTCAACTCTATATTTTTTTCAATGTAGTTCAGGTGATTTCACAAAGTTATGGAATATACATAGTATATAATCATATCACCGGAATAAGTTGATTCAAAAATTAACTCATCACACATGGCATAAATAAAAAACTTCAAGTTTACTCAAATATAACATAACATTTATTATAATTTTCAAAAAAAGGATATGGAAGAAAATATTTAGGAAATTAGTCAAGACCCTTCCCTTATCTGGTTCATGAAATATAAAGTCTAATCAAGTAATAGGGTGCCTGAGTAGGGTGTGAGTATAACTCAGTAGTCCACTAACAATAATTTCCTTTGGAAATCAAGTGAATATAGTTTCATCCTTGACATTAAATTCTAATAAAGTAAACAAAAATAAATAAATAACTTATCACCTCATGGAGTGCTCCCTCCAAACCAAAGGTGACCATACCTACTTTGACCAATGTCAGAATGTGGTGATATACCCATGGTAAAAGAACACACCACTTGGATAAATGATATATCACTCCTTATATAATAACTAGGTTTAATGAGATGTCACTATTGTAATACCCTGTATTTGGATGGGTTATGAAATTTTGAGTGAATTTAAATTTTCAATTCATTGATGGTTTTTTTTGAGAACTCGAATTGAGACTAAGGTTTCATGTTCATAATGTCCATAAAAGGTGTTTTGGACTTGGTTTAAGGTTTAGTGGACATCCTGAGGGTTTGGGTGAATGTTAGGGGATTGGATGGGTGCCCAATCTACTGAAAACTACATCAGTATGCCATTCATTATGTGAAATGGAATTTTATGCTATGAAAGTGTTTCCTGGGGTGTGTTTGAGGATTTATGGAGGTGAAATAGGGTTGTCTGATAGAGAATGGGGTATAACCTAAAGATTCATAGCATGAACACCATGTTCCCAACATGACATAGTGTTCCAAAAAAACTAAAATTTAAAAAGAAGACTCAACCCCCATTTCTTCTTGGATAGAGTAGCATTCATGGTGGAATATCAATAAAATATTCCACTCTCTTTTATTACATCTATTTTGGATGGTTCTAGATGTGTTTCAATGGAATAAAAAGATATTTTCTTCCTCCCCCTTCCCTTATCTTTGTTTTCCTTTCATCACCTCTAATTTTGGTGTGAACTGGTTTAGGTTTCAGCACCATTTCCAAAAAATCATGGTGGGATCGATCTCGGATGGGGCTTTTACTTGACCAAGAAAAAAGGATAACCTGAGATAAGGTTCACACATCATTGGAAGTTATTTTGGAAAATTTATGTCTCCATATAGATTATTTTTCAATGTTTTTAGCTATAAATTAAATTATTTGGTCATTCAATAGTAATTTCTAATTGGGTATTTCATGTTTCTTAATCCTAGGGGTGCATCGAGGGGTATATCATACCTTGTTTCTAGTGGTTTCAGTGCGACAAGATGATCTTGTGAGATTTTAGACATTTATGCCTATATAATTAAATTTTTAATTTATTTAAAATTAATGATAATTAATTATAATTAATTGGATTATGACTATTTAATTTGTTTCCCTAAATTCAGGTTAGGGTATCGCGGTGAAATATAGTGGTTGGATGGTCTTGGACAAGTCTGGAGAGAGCTATCGGTATATGAGCTAAAGAGGGATTTGGATTTTGTATCAGGTTGGTGGTATTTCATACCTACCTTAATGGTTTATACCGATTTTTATTTAGCATGTGATATGCTTTTTCATACCACAATGGGTGGTTATCCATTTTAA
Source organism: Viscum album (assembly GCA_963277665.1). Taxonomy (NCBI): domain Eukaryota; kingdom Viridiplantae; phylum Streptophyta; class Magnoliopsida; order Santalales; family Viscaceae; genus Viscum; species Viscum album. Next base: position 1,221,458,495 of record OY728127.1, on the reverse strand, counting down.
TTTAAGTAATTTTTTAAAATTAAATTTAATTCGTATGGATAAATTAAAGTTCCAACAGCCCTGTTAGACCCTTGTGCAAGAGATGGTTTTCCTCAATCATCAATAGTCAAGGACTTGATTGTGTTATATTCCATGATATGTATTGACCGTGAGGTGTGTTAAATAAATTAAATGAATGAAATGTAGTGGCCCTAGTATTAGATTCCTTTGGAAACCTCTAGGTAGGGGGTGTCATTGATTAAGGTGGTTAGCCTAATGATTGGCCATGTGAGAACCCTGATATGCCTTTAATCCTTTAAGCTAGTGAGATAATTGTGGGGAGAGTATTAAACCCCCACTAAGACATTATTACCTGGGTGGGTATAACTAATGAGACTAATGGATAGGTTGACTGTTCAAACCAACTTAGGGTGACTTTAGAGGGGAATGAGATTAATTTTATACCCCTTGTGAGACCCATGTGTAGGAAATATTGTATGTCCAATGAGGCCTTGATATAACCATGAGTGTTCTAAGGGGAATGATACCCTTTGAGTGACAAGAATATACCTGAGTGATGAGGATGGTGTGTTCAGAACCATGAAGGATTTCAGTGTGTGATGTGACCTTGGGGACCCTACTAAGTTCCCCTATGAGATGTCGTCCCTATAAAAGGTTTGAGTTGGATATGAGAGTTATGATCATTGGTGTAACCTTAGAACCTATTTGATGATGTAAGACTAATGAGGTCAGATATAATTGATTACCTAGGGACATCACCCTAGGAATTTACTTGGAGTGTGATGATAATGCAATTCTCATGATTACCTTCTAAGGTTCAATGATGATGCTTGATATTTTGGAATATAAAGGGCGATGCCCCTTGGATTCAGTGATGATGACTGATATTTAGGAATTCCACAAGATATTCCCCATGTTTTTGGTGATGACACCTGATGCCTTAGAATGCCTTGGTGAGATTCCCCCTTAGATTCGGTAATGATGTATGATATTATTAGATCACCTAGGATTACCTCCTTGGATTGGCTTAGAGCTTGATAATTGTGGAACACCTATATTATCACCGTAAGTTCCCAAACTTTTTTGGAGTTATCTCAGGTGAAAATTCAGTAACCTTTTTCTTTATTTAAGTACCTTTGGTTGGAGTTATGACTTGGGGTGCGTTTGGGTGGAGGTTTAAGAAACTTTTTTGAAAAGGGGATTGTTCATAGTTGGCACATATTTAGAGTAAACCATGTGCCTGGCCCAACTAACTATGTGACTCTAAATAGAGATGGCCACATGGTTGGTGCACGGTTTCTTAAATTGTGCACCCCTGCCCAAAAAAACCATGCACGTGGTTTTATTTCACCTAAAAATTTATTTTAAAATCACTTAAACCCCAAAAAACCCCTCATTTCGACCTTATCTTAGGAATTAAAGTTTTCGGTATATTCTATATATTTCCAGAGGGTTTCCAAGGTTGTATGAACTCTGTTCCTAAAGATTTAAATCCCAAAAATGAAGATTTTTCCTTCTCTCGGTAAGTGGATCTCATCCCAATCATTATTTCATCTATTCTTCCTTCTTCTCTTGATATTTTTGTGGAGTTTATTTTTTTTATTTATATATAAACCTAATTAGTGAGATCTAGATCTAGTATTATAGATCTAATTCTAGATTGATTAGATTTTGGTATCTTTGATCTTGTTTTAGGGATTAGATCTAGATATTAGATCTATGTCATCGTGCTGCTTGGCTTTTGGGGATTTTCAATGAGCGAACGTCCATCAACGAATCGATGTAGGTGGTCAAAAATCAAAATACCATTGTCATTTTTTATTATGTTTATGAAATTTTTATGATTTCTTAAGTTTTTTAGCAATTATAATCCCTAATTGAATTAATTAATGTGGTAAATTAATTAATTAAGATTATTATGAAATTGTGAGATTTAGGGATCATTGAATGAGATAATTAATTGGATAATTAACTATGGTATTTTTATATTAATAGTTTTAATAATTAATTGTGGGAATTAATTATGATGTGATTTAGATGGTTGAATTGGGTATTTAATTATGGAATTAATTGTGGGTTGTGGGTGTGGTGTGTAGGGATAATTAATTGGGAAATTAATTATGAAAAACTGAGATCGTAGATTGAGATAATTAGTTAGGGAATTAATTATGGGATATTGATGCCATAAAATGGATAATTAATTGGTGAATTAATTATAATACTCTAGAATAGTTTTTTTGAATAATTAATTTTTGGATTAATTATGATATGTTGAGTTTGTAAATTGAGATAATTAATCGGTGCATTAATTATGAGTAAGTGATTAATTAATAGTTGAGTTAACTAAAAAGATTAATGTGCTTAATTAATTAGGGAATTAATTAAAGAGTTTTTATGTGAAGACTAATTTTTGAATTATCAATGAGGATGAGTTAATTAATTAATTGATAAATTAATTGATATGATATTGGGGTAAGAGGTTTAATGTTGATTAATCTTGATTAATGTGATGATGTTCTATATATGATAATGTTGTTAATATTTATTAACCTATATAAATGAGATCCATGATATATGTGTAAAATGGGTAATGGTAACATGATCATTCAGCTAACTATTATGAATGGTAACAAGGTCATTCAAATTGTGTGATTAAATGAGTAGTAACATGGTGATCCATCTGTGAGATAAGACTGGTAACATGGTCATTCAAATTGTGTGATTAAATGAATGTTAACATGGTCATTAAAATTGTGTGATTAAATGAATGGTAACAAGGTCATTCATCTGATAAATAAGAATGGTAACATGGTTATTCATTTGTGAAATAAGAAAGGTAACATGGGAATTCAAACACATGGTAAACCTTGGGAAAAGATCAGATTCTGGGAGGGGCTGAATCAGGTATTGAGGTATGGGTATCTACAGGAACCTAGGGTTTTATGTGATTAAATAGAGATTATTTAATAATGTGATAAACTATTTATTTTTTCATTATACTTTTTCTTATTAAAATTTAATACACTATTATTGGATGGATTTGCTTTAGACACCATTGATGGTGGCCTACTGAGTCATACTCACACCCTACTTGGGCTTCCTAATTGGTACCTGAATAGACTTTAATTTTTCATGATATGTTAATAGAAAGGTCCTTGGATGATATTACTAAGGATGAAGAATAGATTAGGGATCTATACATGGTTTGGGACCTACTTTGGAGTCATTAGTGTCTTTAATTTCAGTTGTATTTTAGAAACATTGACACTTACTTTGTCATGGCATGTCTCCCTTTCAATTGATTATTGTATTTCCAGTTTTGGTTATCTTGTGGCATTGGTACTATTTATGATTATATATGCTTTTTCTATTTCTTATTTACTTCCGATGGTTTGTTACACTAATAAAAGAGGGTATAGTCTCTCCATGAATAGCTTATCATCCCCTCACTTCTAGTCTTTAGCCTTTGGAGTATAGGAAGGAACACTTGAGGTCATGTGACCGATCAAATCGGGGCATCATTGCATGGAACCCAGGTGGGAACAATACAAAGTGGTATCATAGGGTTTTTATTTCTTCCTCTTTTATCTTACTATTTGGGGAAAGATATAAAAGATCTTAGGAAGAGTCGGGGCTTAGTACTGAGCTTGTGCATGGGATTTTCAAACCCATGTATAGGGGAACACCTGAGTACTCAGGGTGGGATTGTTGTTATTGATGTTTGCTGTTACAGTTGAATATTATTTACCCTTAGGTGATGCACTTGTGGTGTAATTTGATTATTGTTTCATAGAATTATTGAGTATTGATTCATGGCCTATAATAGAATGATAGTTGAGTCTGCATGAGTCATTTTAGGCACTTATGATTATTTTGACATGCATTATTTTAGGCATGCCTGATAAAACAGGTTATGGGTAAGTCGTTGAACTTAAAATATTTTTCTTTCTTATGAAATTGAAATGAAAATGTTTCCTAAAATGATGAACTTTAATATGGTGTAAAATTAGGATAATAGGGTGTCTAAATGAGAAACTTGAAGATGAGAATGTGGCTACCCTTGTTAATCATACCTAGATGTAGGATAATTAAGGGTAGTAATAGCACCTCAGTTTTTACTATGTGGTGTGATTTGGGAAAAAGACTTTTTGCTACATGTTTTTATATTACCTATAATGTAAAATGTGATAGGATGTGTTATGAATCTTATTTCTAAGAGGTGTTTTTGTAATTGTAGAGATATACCTCCACAAAGGTACTTTTTGAGAGGATGACTAGAGGACATGGATGTGGATGATCCTCTAGTGGTAGAACCAGAGGCACTGATAGTGTTGGGGGAGGGAGATAGAGAGTGGTTCTGAGAGAAATTCACTTGTTTCATGCAATTTATGGAAAGAGAACCATGGTAGATTGTGAAAATCATGTTTGATCTAACAAGGGAGTTTCAGTTGCAGCACCCTTCGAAATTTACTGGAGAGGGTGGACCTGAGGGAGTTGGGTTTTGGGTTGAGTCCATTGAGATGATACTTGACCATCTGGAGGCTCCTACTGAGAAGAGGGTTAAGATAGACGCTTATATACTATGAGGATCAGTGAACTAGTGGTGGGATATTCATGTGCGGACTGGACAAGCTGATGGCATGCTATGGAAGGACTTTTTTGGAGAAGTTCTTGGAGAACTTATATCTAGAGACAATGAGGTAGAAGAAAGAAGAAAAGTTCATGAATCTGACTCATGGGAGAAGTTATATTATGGATTATACTAGAAACTTCATATATATATAGTACTTTTCTTCAGTGTTAGCAAGATATGAGGAAGTTGTATAAAAACACTTTCAAGATGGACTTAAGTGTGAGATTAATTACCAAGTCAATCTCTTTTGATTAAAGAAGTTTTCTAAGGTGGTGCATCAGGCTATCATAGTTAAAGGGAACCTAAGGGAAGCTTTAGGTATTAGATAGATAGTTTCTACTGGATGATCAGAAGGTGTGAATTCTGAGAGCATGAAGTGCCATTATGACAACTTTAGTCAAGGAAATGGGAAGAAGAGTACACATACAGGATGGTCAATTTTACAGGACCTTACTGGAGTAATCTGTCATCAGTGTGGTGGGATGGGAGATTATCATGTAAACTATTCCCAATCGCCAGTGGAGTATCGATCTTACAGCAAGATGGGACATCTATAGAGGTTCTATAGGAACCCGAGGCGGTCAGGTAGTGATAGAGTATAGAGACATAGTCATAGTGTGGGATGAGGATCTTCTGAACCTTATCAGCCCCAGATTTTGAGTTCTACTAGCTTAGGTGGTATAGGTAGTGGATGTGGTGCTTCTGGGAAATAGTGATCAGATCAGTCAAGTGGTGCTACTCAGGGGAGTCAGGTAGCATCACAGGGAAGAGGGGTAGCACAATTGCATATATTATAGCCTACACTTGTGGATAGAAATGTTGGACCACCAATAGTGATAAGTACTATTCTTGTAGCTTCTATATTATCATGTTCCTTATTAGATACTGGTTCCTCTCATTCCTTTATATTTATTAAACTTTTTAATGGTTTGAGCTTAGCAGGGGAGTTTTTGAGCAGGGTTATGATGATAGATACACCTTTGGGTGTATGGTCTAGATACATCTGTGTGTGAAAGGGATGTTCTCTTGAGATCAGGGATCACTATATTCTATGGGATCTCTATATTATTGATATGAATTCCTTTGACCTATTTATGCATATGGACTAGCTAGTCACATGCCAAGACCACATAGACTGTTACCATAGGAGAGTTACATTTACAAATCCTAAGGGTGATCATTACATTCACTAGAGAGAGTGGGATATCTAGGAAAGCTGAGTAAGGCTAATTAATCAACAACTAGGAGAGCTAACATCCTAAGTTGTTAGTTTGTTGCTATATAAAGGGGGTGTTAGGAAAGATGTCCTTCCACTAGTAGTGGAACTGTTTTAGGATGTATTTCAAGAATACTTCTCAGGGATTCCACCTAAGAGAGATGTGGAATTCATGGTTAAGATCATGTTGGGGGCTGAGCCAATATCTATTCCTCCATATAGAATGGAACTTCCATAGCTTCAAGAGCTCAAGACTTTGTTGGAGGAGTTAGAGGATAGAGGGTTAATCCATCTGAGTATGTCACATTGGGGATCACCTATATTGTTTACAAAGAAGGTTGATGGGAGATTAAATTTGTGTGTCGATTATTGAAAGTTGAACAAGATGATTGTGAAGAACCAATATCCTCTTCCACATATTGATGATCTGTTTGATCAGTTGAGAGGGGATTGTATGTTCTCAAAGATCAACTTGAGATCGGTGTATCATCAGTTGAGAGTTCACACTTCTGATATACCAAGGATAGATTTCAGAAGTAGGTATGGCCTTTATGAGTTTTTCATAATGCCATTCGGGTTTACAAAAGAACCATCAGAGTTTATATCCTTGATGAATAGTGTTTTTCATCCGTATCTGGATAATCTTTTGGTGGTATTTGTGGACGACTTCTGGGTGTACTCCAAAAATCATAACAATCATGCCCAACATCTTGACATCTTCCTGAGCATACTAAGAGAGCATATATTATATGATAATATATATAAGTGTCTATTTTGGTTTGAGTAGGTACATTTATTAGGGTGTATCATCTCAGAGAAAGGTGTATCAGTGGACCCAGAGAAGGTTCACGTAGTGGTTTTGTGGGAGCATCCCAATAAAGTTTTCAATATATGAATATTTTTGTGATTAGATGGATATTACATGAGATTCATCCAATACTTTTTCTGTTTGGAAATGCTACTTTCAATCTTGACAAATAAGGGGATAAAGTTTGAAAGGTCAGAGGTGTGTGATAATTCTTTCTATGAGTTGAAGAAGTGATTGACATCAGCACTGATATTGATCCTGCCTGAGTTAGGTGAGGAGTACACAGTGTATTGTGATGCTTCTAGTGTTGGACTTGGAGTTGTGATGATGCAGGGAGATCAATTTTTGGTGTATGGGTCTCGAAAATTGAGGCCTCGTGAATGAAATTAACCTACACATAGCCTCAAGTTGGAAGAAGTGGTATATGATTTTAAGTGTTGGTGGCATTATCTCTTGGGTGAAAAGTTTACAGTTTACACTAACCATAAGATCTTGAAGTATAAATTCATGTAGATGGATTTGAATCGTTGGCAATAGAGATGGGTTGAATATATGTAGTCTTTAAACATTGAACTGGAATATATGGTATGGAAGTGAAATAGTGTAGTTGATGCCTTGAGTAGGAAAACTCAGACTTAGATGGTTTAGGATTTGAGTGATGAGTGGAAGATGATGACTTTGCTAGATGAAATGCATGTGGTAGTTCAGGATAGTTAAGATAAGATGAATCGGGTTTCTATTTTAGTGGAGTCTATACTTTTGAAATGGATCAGGGATAGATAGTATGAGGAATCAGAGTGCTTATCCTTGAGGTAAATCTTTTAATGGGGAACACACCTTGATATTGTTTTATAGATGAGGATGAAATCATCTATGTAAAGTATCGAGTTGTTGTACCTACAAGCATGTGAGAGGAGATCGTGATGGAATTTCAAAACAAAAAGTGAGTGGTACATCTAGGCATGACCAAAATATATTGTGGCCTATGATTATAGTTTTGGTGGTAGGGAATGAAAAGGAAGATATTTGGGTTCATGACATGATGCTTCTCCTGTCAGCAGGTAAAGACAGAGCATCAACGACCTAGAGGTTTGCAACAAATATTACCGATTACTGAGTGGAAGTGGGATAACGTGACTATGGACTTTTTGGTAGGTCTTATGAATATTCTTAGGAATAATGATTCTATTTGGGTTGTTGTGGATTGATTGACCAAAGTAACACATTTTTTCCAATATGGGAAACCTTTATAGTAGATTAGTTGGGAGAAATTTATGTTTGGGAGATAGTTTATCTGTATGGGGTTCCACAGACAATAGTTATAGATCATGATTCAATTTTTACTTCACGCTTCTGGTAGGTCTTGAATAAATCACTAGGTACACAGAGATTATTGACTATGAATTTTCACCCACATATGGATAGGTAGTCGGAACGTACTATATAGGTGCTTGAAGATATGTTGTGGGAATGTGTGCTTGAATTCGGTGGGTCTTGGGAGAAGCACTTATCATTAGTGGATTTTTTCTATAACAATAGTTATCAGAAAATAATATAGATGGTGCCATATGAGGATCTTTATGGTAGGCCATGTAGATCACCACTATGCTGGATAGAGTCTAGTGAGTTAGAGTTTTTTGGGATGAGTTTCATGTAGGAGACATCAGAGTAGGTACAACTAATTTGGAAATGTATGGTTATAGCTCAGAGAAAGAATAAGTCATATTCGGATAGATGGAGATGACCCCTAGAGCTTATAAAGGGTGATAGTGTATTCCTTTGGGTGTCTCTTAGGTTGGTTCATCATAGGATATGGAGACAGGGCAAGTTTACACCCAGGTTTGTTGGACCTTTTGAGATTTTGGAGAGAATTGGGCTAGTGGAATACCGATTAGCTCTTCCACGGAAATACAGTGCAATGCATGAAGTTTTCCATGTGTCACAACTACGGAGGTATCACTAAGAACCTTATCAATTGACTAATCTGGATGAGGTTGATCATGATATAGATGCATCCTTTGAGGATAATCCGATTCATGTCTTGGATCATAGTGATAAGGTTTTGTGGGGAAAGACTGTGTCGATAGTTTGTGTGTTATGGAAACATGGACAATTATAAGGGGAAACATGGGAAAGTGAAGCAGATATGAGGGCTCAATGGCCTGATATTTTTGGCTTAGAATCTTAGAAAAGATTGGAAGTACATATTGAGTATGGGCTATTATAAGGTGGGGATATTTCAAGATACCGACCTTTTTTTGAGTTATCTCAGGTGAAAATTCAGGTACTTTTTCATTATTTAAGTATCTTTGGTTGGATTTATGACTTAGGGGGCACTTGGGTGGAGTTTTAAGAAAATTTTGAGAAAATGGGACTGTGAGTGGTTGGAACAAAGTTAGATTAAACCATGAACCCATCCCATCTAACTATGTGACCCCAGATAGTGAGGGCCACATAGTTGGCACATAGTTTGTTAAATCGTGTGCCCCTACCCAAAAAAATCATGTGCGCGGTTTTATATCACTTGAAAATTTATTTTAAAATCATCCAAACCCCTGAAGCACCCTCATTTTGACCTTGGCTTGATAATTAATGTTTTTGGGAGATTCCAAATCTTTCTAGAGGGGTTCTAAGGCCATCAAACCTCCGCTCTTCATGATTCAAAACCCGAATCGAAGATCCTCTCTTCTCCCAATAAGTAGATCTCATCCCAAACCTTATTCTATCTATTCTTCCTTTTTCTCTTGATTTTTTGGTGGATTTTATTCTCTATTTCTTTAGATCTAAACCTAATTAGTGAGATCTAGATCTAGGATTGTAGATCTAAATCTATATTGATTAGATCTTGATATCTTTGATCTTGGTTTAGGTATTACATACAGATCTCAGATCTACGTCATCGTTCTGCTCGGATTTTGGGAATTTCTGTTGAGTGAATGTCCATCAACGAATTGAGGTAGGTGGTCAAAAATCTAAATACCATAGTCATGATTTGATTATGTTTATTCAAGTTGTAGAATTTATAGATTTTTCTAGAAATTATAATCCCTAATTGAATTAATTAATATGGTAAATTAATTAATTGAGATGATTGTGAAATTGTGAGATTTAGGGATCACTGAATGTGATAATTAATTATGGGATTTTGATATTACTAATTTTAATAATTAATTATGGGAATTAATTATGATGGAATTGAGATGGTTGAATTGGGTAATTAATTGTGGAATTAATTATGGTTTGTGGGTGTTGCGAATATGGATAATTAATTGGGAAAATAATTATGGGAAACTAAGATCTTTATTTGAGATATTAATTAGGGAATTAATTATGGGATATCGATTCTATGAAATGGATAATGAATTGTTGAATTAACTATAATACTCTGTAATAGTCTGTTTGAATAATTAATTGATTAATTAATTATGACATGTTGAGTTTTGAAATTGAGATAATTAATCGATGCATTAATTATGAGTAAGTGAATAATTAATGGTAGAGTTAACTAAAGATATTGATGTTCATAATTAATTGGGGAATTAATTAAAAGGTTTTTATGTGAAGACTAATTTTTTAATTAGTAATGAGGATGAGTTGATTAATTAATTTATAAATTAATAAATGTGATATTTGGGTAAGAGGTTTAATGTTGATTAATCCTACTTAATGTGATGATGTTCTATATGTGATAATGTGGTTAATGTTTATTAGCCTTAATAAATGAGATCCATGAGATATGTGTGAAATGAGGAATGGTAACATGCCCATTTAGACAACTATTATGAATGGTAATATGGTTATTCAAATTGTGTGATTAAATGAATGGTAACATGGTCATTCATTTTTGAGATAATAATAGTAACATGGTCATTCAAATTTTGTGATTAAATGAATGGTAACATGGTGATTAAAATTGTGTGATTAAATGAATGGTAACATGTTCATTCATCTGATAACTAAGAATGGTAACATGGTCATTCATTTTTGAAATAATAAAGGTAACACAGGCATTCAATTACATTGTAAACCTTGGGGAAAGATCAAATTATGACATGGGATGAATTAGGTATTGAGGTATAAGTATCTATGGGAACTTGGGGTTTATGTAATTAAATAGAGAATATTTAATAATGTGATAAAATGTTTATTTTTGAATTATAATTATTTTTATTATAATTGCAAACATTGTTGTTGGATGGATTTGTTTTAGACACCGTTGTTGGTGGCCTACTGAGTCATACTCACACCCTATTCGGGATTCCTAATCGGTGCTCGAATAGAATTTATTGTTACAGGAAAAGTTAAGGTCAAGGGCCCTGGATTAGATTGATGACTGGGGATAGAGTATAGATGATGGAACTAGACATGGTTTGGGACCTAATTGGGAGTAGTTAGTGTATTTACTTTCAGTTTAATTTTAAACCCTTTGGAACTTACTTTGGCATGACATGTTTCCCTTTCAGTTGAGTATTGTATTTCAGGTTTTGGTTATCTTGTGACATTGGTATAGTTTATAATTATATATGCTTCCAATATTAATTATTTACTTCTGCTGGTGTTTTACTCTAATAAAAGAGGGTACAATCTCCCCATGACGGAATTACTAGATCCTCACTTCTAGTCTATAGCCTCTGGCATACAGGGAGGTGATACTAAGTTCATGTGACTGACCGGCTTGGGGAACTATTGTGTGGAACTCGGGTCGAGATGTTACAATCACCTAGGTTTCATCAGACACATGATGTAATTATTAGATTTCCTAGTGTCACCCCCTGAGAATTATCTTTATTCTTGATACTATGAACCACCCTGGATGATATTTTGGGGGTTAGTGTATTTTCCTTATACCAATTGGAATAATCATGTGATATTCTCAGATACACTCATGCACTATTCTACATAAGTTTGGATCGATCATGGTTCCTTAGTAAAACCTAAGGATCGATAGTGATTATTTATTTATACTTTCATAGTTTATTTATTTATTCAATTGATCATGTCACATACATATACACTACATTTACTAGTTATATATAGGACTACATTGGTGGTGTCCTACTAAGTTATTCTTGCACAATCTTTGGATAGTCATAGAACTTAGGTACCCGAGCAGACCTCTCTTATTACAGTTGTGGATTGGGAATTATCCTGGGGTATCATGATCAAGAAGGATAGATCAAACTATATTAGTGACTGAGATGAGGTGATTCGTGGTTTTGTAATAGATCCATAATATAATTTTATTTTATTCTTTTATTTATTTTTATATATGTGATCGGTCTAGTGGGAAATCATAGTTGTATTACTATATTCTTTTATATTCATGTATTATTTTTGGATATATTTATTGTGTCTATGTAGTATGCTTATTAAATAGAGTGTATATTTCTTAATTATTTTTATTTGTTACTGTATAATCAAATATGGGGGTATAGTCTCCTAGTGATACTACTATATACCCCCGCTACAAGTTTTCAGCCTCTGGCATATATGGTGGTGCACCTAAGGTCTTGTAACTCTAGTTCAATAACTACTAATAGTGGACTGGGGAGGGGCTATTTTAATGTAATATCATAGCTTTTAGGAAATTGATATCATAGGTTTATCATATTTTTTTATCCTACTATTTGGGGATATGGTAGATAGGTGACATAAGGATATTTTTGGATCTTGTGATAGACCTTAGAATGGTGTGTCATAAACACCTTTTCTGATAGAAATTCTAGGTTACCAGGGTTATGGGATTATTGTTCTTGGTTTCTAGTGTAATTATTTTAGGATTTTCACCAAGTATAATGCACATGGGTTTTTAGATCTTGGATCATTAGAAAGAGGTATGTTACTAGATTTTTTTCTTTTATCCCAATGGTAAGAGGCCAGTGTTCATAAATCATATTTAGGAGGTAGGATTCATTTGAAATATGCTTGAATTCATGTTATTGATATTATTAGTAATGGGGTCTAGTTTTTTAAAGTTCTAGTCACAACTTATATGGTTTTTCCCATATAAATTGGAGTTTCATTCTACTCATCTAAAACAAGATATATTTTATTCTGGTGATAGGTCATGTAGAACAACTATGAGATGCTTTATGATGAAAATTATGAAATCCCTTAGTTAATGGGCATATAAAGACCATAGTAGGTTGGTACAGGAATAGTACATCATGTAATGAACCCATTAGGGGTGATTGGGAAAATAGGTTCAGTTATTTAAAGTGCTAGTAACAAACTATATTGTTTTCCCATATAACTTGGAATGGAATTCTACTTAACCAAACCATCTAGATAAGGTTTAATCAATATATATTGTGGTAGGGAGATACTAGTATATGTGTATATGTTGATAGATTAGAATGTGATCCTTGGAGGGGTGGATCCTATATATAGAGGGTCAATGGGGATCAACCTAAGATTTCATATTTTTGAGGTGTAGTTCCATATATGGATTCTCAGTGAGAATTAACTCCCTAGTAAGCTGATAATTTAGCATGTTATAATATATGTTACATATATGAATCCTAGATTGGGTGTTTTAGAACATTATTTACCTTGGTATTTTTAATATGGTTATAGAGAGGTGTTTCATATGAGTTATGACCTATGTGAGATATAACATATGGCTTAGGTAGAAGAGCCCTGGGTTTTGAGGATACAGATTAGGATGTTAGTGAATCAGGTGATACTGATGAGATGAGAAGTGATGTATTTAGGGGAAACCCAAGGCATGGGTTATCCTAGGTTTGGAGTTCCCTGGATATGGGAAACATGGTAGATACATCATGTATGATACCAGTGCATGTGAGGTGATACCATGTAAGGGATATAGGTATGGTGATTCCTTAGATGTTTTGAATGTGGAAGGCATAGGAAGGTGCCTTTCCTTGAGATCAGTGCACAACAGGTGCTGCTGGGGATATGGTATAGGCATAGAGATACCTTTGATTCTTATGAGGAAACCACCTTGTTTATTGGTGCTTTGGGTACCAAGGTTTTTTTGTGAGGCTAGGATCAGTAGGATACCTAGCCCTTAAATTTTTTTATTCATTTCCAAGAGGTTGTTGGTGGAGAATGGATGGATGTGAAGTTTTTTGAAAATACACTAGATAGTGGGTGATAATGCATTTTTCATCCACATTTGAGGGGATTTAGGGTGTTAGAAAAGATAAAAATAGTGATCTAGTTAGACAATTGATAAGTCATTGATCATGGTTAGTGGTTTAGGTGTATGAGACTATATGTGATAAGATATGAAACATTTATCATGATTTGGGTTGTGAAACTATGTGTTATGGGAGAACAAACTCATTGTGATTGTATGAGATTGAGGTAGAACATGTGGATATATAAAATGTTGTTGAATTATTAATCGATGAGTGGTCGGGTGTCATTCGAGGATTGATGGTTTTGATGAAATGTCATGATCATGGTTTCCTAGGAGTTGTGATAAAAGGAAAAATGTACCTTTGTGGTAGAGGAGACATAAAAATTGATTAATTGTGGTGGAATTATTGATCTAGGAGTTGATTATAGGTAGGTGAGGCCTAGGATGAAATGAGTGTGGCTTAGGAAGAGAAACGTGCATGTGATGTTGGAAGCTATTGATATGACACTCATGAAGTGGTCTAAGGTAATCCATATATTGGTGAGTGAACCATTGACCATTCGAGGGTGTGAACCTCACTAGGATTGAAATTTTAGATATTTATAAGGATAACATTCCAACAATCTAGTAATGGGTACTAATTGATGTTTGATGTTGTCACTCAGGTATGATTGGGATAGTCACATCTGGTCATTACATGAGGTAAGGGATGGAGCATGATCCATGGAAGTGAGACCCCATATTAGTAGGTTAATGGTAATTTTAGGACTAGTTGTTGGATGGTTCAGGTAGAACTTAGAAACAAGTGAGATGTGAATCTAAAATATATAGTCTTTTTTAAATAACAGATTCATGATTTTGATGAGATATTTGATGAGTCAGTTGTATTGGCTTTTTGTTCAAGGAGTTTCCAATGTAATCTAAAGGTGATACATGAAGTGAACCATGTCTTAGGACATGGTTTTGGGGTGATATAGATTCATCATGTAATTTAGGGGTAAACTAATGATTCATGACATATTTTAATGGGTGGACTAGATTCATCATGTGGTTCAGGGGGGTGAACTAGTGATTCATGATATATTTCGGGGGTGAAACAATTCCATGACGTGGTTTAAGGGGTTAACCTATTTCATCATGTGATTTTTAGGGTAAATTATTTTATAAATCATAGTAAAGTTGTCTGTTGGGATTAAAATTATTGGGAACGTATGGTAAGATAAAATTAGGGTTCAATTATAACATATTTTTAATGAAAAGGGTATTCTGAGGTTTGTCTTGGACTTTTTGAATAAATGTTGGTGTGTTCAGAACCTATTCATGGGTGGTGGATGCTCATCTGGTTTGGTTTGGAATAGGATATGAGAGTTAGTATCAGCTTTTTACTGGTGTTTTCAAATATTTTTGGGTGCTAATATAGAAACTAAATTAATCAGGTCATTGGACTGCTAAGAATATGTTTTGGTAGGAAATTTCAAAGGTGGGAATCCCAAAGGATCGGAATTGGATTTTTGTGAGTAGAGTTTTATAGTGTTCATAACCATGAGTTTGATGATGAATTATTTAGAGATATTTTGATTCCTTAGAATATATGGGTATGGTTGGGCATCGTCTTGGTAGTTTACTGATGGTGGTAGGTGTTAGCTCAACATTTTATGAGTTGGGTCCCCTATGCTTGGAGTTGTGTAACAAAATATCATTTAGCATTCCGAGGTAGAATGCGGTGAATTGAGTGTGGATAAATAAGCTTATTAGGTCATGTTTATTGATTGAATGGTTGATGTAAAGATTTATAGTGGTGATATTATAATGATCTATGTCTGTCCTGGTTATTAAATTCCAAGTGAATTTGTGTTTTAATTTTTTGGATGGTTCATTTTGTGAATCGAAATTCAAATTGAGGATATAAGAATTAGAACATCAATAAAAGGTTTTTTAGACATGGTTTACCATTTAGTGAACATAAAAATGGTCCGGGTGAATACTAGAGGAGTTTTTCGGGGCCTGAACGGCTAAAAAACATAGTACCATGCCCTTCACGATGTGAAATGTTCTTTCACATTATGAAAGGGTTTCTTATCATGTGTTTGATTCTTTCAGGGCATGAAAGAGGGTTGGGTGATGGAGAAGGGTTTATAGCCTAAAGATTCATGGCATGAACCCCATGTTAACACTATGACATTGTATCCCTAGTTTTTTAAAAAAAATAAAAATGGGGCTTAACACCCCTTTCTTCTCAGATGGAGCAGCGCACATAGGGGGTTCTCGGCTGAAGTATTCCCTCTCCCTTCTTCCCTATATTTTGGGAAGTTTCTGGTGAGTTTAAATTCCATAAAAGGTAAGGTCCTTCCTCCTCCTTCCATTATTTTTGTTTTCCATCTTTCATATATGATTTTGGTGTGAACCGGTTTTGGGTTCATCTATAATTACACCATAACATGTTGGAATCAACCATTTTTTATGGGTCTTTTACTCAACCTAGATAGAAGAGAATCTAATATTACATCCTCACACTATTGGAATCCATTTTAGTGAAGGTATGTCATCATATGGAATTTTTGCAAGGTTTATGGACAAAAGTTAAATTATTTGGCCATTGAATTGAGATTTCTAATTCGGGATTTCATGTTTCTTATTATTGGGGGTGTTTTAGAGGTAGATTACTCCACATTGCTAGAAATTTTGGCATGACAGTATGACCCAGTGAGATTTTAAACATTTATACCTATTTAAATTAAATTCTAAAAATGTTTAAAATAAATGGTAAGTAATTTATTAATTATAATTTAATTGTAATTAATTGATTTTTTGTATCAATGTGGGTTAGGGTATCACAGTGATAGATGTTGGTCAGATGGTCTTGGATGAACTGGGGAAGAGTTGTCACTCTTTGAGCTAAAGATGGATTTGTCTTCAGTTTAATGTGGGTGGTCCTACATACCTTCCCCTATGGTTTATTCTTATTTTTATGTGAAATATTATATTTTTGTTTACACCACTTTGTGTGGGGGGAAATTTTATATTAAGTAAAAAAAATTAAATTAAATTAAATTCATGTGGGTAAAACAATGTTCCAAGAGCCATGTTAGACCCTTGAACACTGGAAGGTTTTCCTTGGCCATCGATAGTTGAGGTCTGGATTGTATTATGTTCTATGAGATGTGTAGAACCTGAGGATTGTTAAATAAATTAAATGAATAAATGTAGTGTCTCTGGTGTTGTAACCCATTTGAAACCTCCATGTATGGTGTGCGATGGATTAAGGTGGTTTTCTTAACGATTGTCCATGTGATAAAATTAAAATATCATTAATCCTTTGAGATAGTGAGATGACTATGGGTAAAGTGGTCCATCCCTACTAAGATGTGATTACCTGGGTGGGTAGACCTGATGAGACTGATGGATAGTTTGGGTGTTTGGAACAACCTAGGGTGACTTGAAAGGGGAATTGGCATAAGGTTATACCCCTTGTGAGACCCATGTGTGGGAAATATTATGTAAATAATGGGACTTTATATTTTCATTACTATATTAAGGGATGTGATTCAATCTATGTAAAAGTCTTAAAATTGAGTGGTGGGGATAGGATGATGGGACCCATGAGGGGTTTCCATGCATGATATGACATAGGGGGGCCTAGTATGCTCCTCTATGAGATATAGACCCTAGAAAGGGTATGATCAGGTTATGGGTAGTGATGATCGTGGGTGTCACCTTATAACCTGAATTGATGATGCAGACCCATTGAAGCCTAATTTTATTCATCACCTAGGATCATCCCCCTAGGAATTTTCAAAGATATTGATATTGCTAAAACACTCAAGATTACCTCCTGAGGTTGGGTGATGATTCCAAATACATTGGAATTCTAAGGGTAATACCCCTTGGGTTTGGTGATGTTGTTTGATAATTTGGAACACCAAGGGTGATACCCCTTGGGTTTGACGATGATTCTTGATATTTTATAATGATAAGGGTGATACCCCTTAGGTTTGACGTTGATTTAGAATACCTTGGAACACTTTATTATGATTCCACCTTTTGTTTGGTGATGATTTATAATACTATTTGAGCACTAGGGATTACCTATTAGGTATTAGATTAGATCTTGATGACTATAGAATACACAGATTATCACCTAGGGTTTGGTGATGACGTCTGATGTAACTATTTGATCACCTAGGGTCACTCCTAGGGATTGAATTTATGCTTAATAAATGGGCTACCTAGGATGATATCATGAGGGTTGGAATATTCACATTATATTCATTGGCACAATCAAGTAATGTACTCAAAGTCACTTCGACACTGGATGAAGTAGGTTTAGGTCAATTGAGGTTTCCTGGTAGAACCTCAGGATTGGTAGTTATTATTTATTTATTCTACCATAGTTTATTTATTAATTCAGGTAAGAATGTCACATCCATATATATTAAATTTACTAGTTATGTATGGTACTGTGTTTGTGGTTCCCTAGTAGGTTATACTCACACCATGTTCGGACGACCATGGAACTTGGGTACTCAATCAACCCTCACTTATGACAGGTTCAGGTTGGGTAAAGGACCAGGATAGCATGACTAAGTAGGATAGATCAGGATAGATTTTTGGTTGGGATGAAGAAGGTATTATCGATGTAGTAGATCCTAAATGTAATTTTATTTTATTCTTGTATTTCTTTTTATATATGTCAGCGGCCTAGTGGGTGATTATTATTGTATGAATGTATGATTTTGTATTCATGTATTATTGTCAGATGTGTTTATTACTTCCACATACTCTAATTATTTAATCCATTAGATTTTTCTTGGTTATTTTTATCTATTATTTCTCACTTAGATATGGGGGTATAGTATCCCCATGGTACTGTCCTAGACCTCTGATACTAGTCAGCATCCTCAGGCATTAAGAGAAGTGTGTATAAGGTCCTGTAACTCTCTAATTTCATCATTTTTCATAGTGGACTAGGGAGGTAACATTAAAACAATCAAACGTCACAGGGTGAACAATTTATCATCATTTTGTTACAACTAGATGAATGATCCTCTTCTAACTAATGTCAATGATAAACAAGTAATCACCCAATGAATGAGACATCAGTAATATCAGGTAGACAATATATTTTCATTCCCATGTTTAGGTGGATGATATACCACTCTTTCATAGATCAAGTGTATGAGGCACAATAAAATATCTCATCTTGGTGGATGATATACCACTCGAATCACTCTAAAAGTGTACAACATTCCATTTATTTAATTTTCTAGGTGGATGTTGCACTATCAGAACAATATATATTGATGAATGATGCACCACCATTACTACCTATATGTGGAAGATGTACCACCATTTTCACATCCCTATTGGTCAATATACCATCAGTATCAAGTCATAATTGGATGACATACCATTATAATAGGTCACTGAGAAGATGATGCACCACTAGGACAACTCATATAATTTGATGAAGCTCCTCTAGTATGAAAATCAAGTGGTCAATATACCACTAATACCAACATCATATGGTGATTGATTCATTGCCTCCTTGAGTGTCCAAAGTGGAAGATATACTAGTGGTTTAACATGGGTCCATGATGTACCACCAAATTTTAACATTTTTTTATCAATATATCACCAACTTGAAAATCTAGTGATCACTGATTCATTAGTCATCTCATTCTTGTGAAAAATGTATCATAATTCAAGTAGATTGAGTGATAGATATATCATAATTAAAATAATTTAATTGAATGATACATCAAAATTTTAGACAAATAATTTAACTAAATAGTATATCACAATATAAAAAATCTAAGTGAATGATATATCTCATATCTCAAGCAAGTGGTTTTTCCCTCAAATCCATCCACCCACTCAAAGATTTAATACAAGGAAAACTCACCTATATCCTAGATCATACACAATCCAAACCTTTCCAAGGGCCACACTATGGTAATAAACTAGGCTTTGAGGGTTGATTCTTAATCTTAGAATCCCATCCTAAGTCCAAATTAATGGTTCCATAATATGCCACACAAGGTAATTGGTCATCAGTGACCAATGGTGTTGATGTACACCTCACATGGGATATTTAAAACCTATTAGGTTCCAAACATACCAAAAAAATTTAAGTAAACCAAATTAAATTAATTTTAGGGAATACACAACAAAGTAGAATTTCTTGTATTTCAGATGACACACACATGGTAAGAAATATCCATTTGGAAAGAAAGGGACCACCTGCTTAGGAATCATAGGGTCATTCTCATTGAAGACCTCTAGTTGATTCATCCTCAATCAAAATAAATCAAATAACTAGAGAACCCCCCCCCCCTCCGCCACCACTAATTAAGGCTCATCTAATAATTCATGATGAGACAATAAAAGAAATCTTGGAAAGAGGCAAGAGGAGTGGTAGTCTTTCCCATAGCACTCCCTTAAAACAAATTTCATGAATATCAATGCCCAAATGATGATTATCAATATTTATAAGGGGTAAACAAGAGGGGAATATAGTTAATGGTGTGTCCACATACTTAGTACAAAAGAGGGGAAAAACACTTTTAATCATATTTTAATTAATTTTAAAATAAATTAAATAAAAAGTAAAAAAACAACACCCCCATTAGAAATCTGGTGGCCACCCACTAAACTTCTAGTGGGTAATACAGCGGTAAAGTTCTACTGTAAGGGCCATCATAACTCTAGTATATTTCCACCTGGGTTTCTATGGGGAATCTTCTCATGAGTTTATTCCTCCATCATGAGCTTTTTCCTCAAATCATGATCATGGACCCCCATTGAACCCTATAACACCAAAAACACACCAAAATACATTAGTTTCATCATAAAATGGATCAAAAACATGCCTTTTAGAGGTTAGGTTGTTATAACCTTCTCTCCATATAAGAACTCATCCTTGAGCTCCTCCACCAAGTGTCAACAGACATCATCAATGAAAATATCTATCTACTATGCCCACACTTCAAACCTGCACCACCACATATCCTCTTAGATATGATCATGATTCCACTACATTAATTCCATAAGAACCATCTTCCCATGAATTGTCTTCTTATTCTAATCCACTATGAGAGTCGATCTCTCCTTAAATGACAGACTCAGATCTAGCTTGATCTCATCTATGTTGATCACATGGAAAGGGTTGTGATGGTATCTATAAATATGAGATACATGAAATACATTTTTTATAACGATATATCACTAAGAAATAAATGACCAATATTCCATAGTAGTGATCCTATAGACAACCTCAAATATTCCCATGAACATGGGTGCTAGCTTCTGCAATGTATGAATCTGTCTGTATCCCAACTAAGGTGAAACTCATAAAAATACATATTCATCTACCTTAAACTCTAGAGGAAAAAATATTTGGTTGGTATATGATCTATTATTAATCTAATTAGTAGTTAAATTCTTCTGGGTTAGCTATATATGATCTAAACTCTCTTATATGAAATTAAACCCAATAATCATTGACTCCCCAGCCTCTAGAAAACAAAAAAAGTTAATGAAATAGATTACCATATAAAACCTTAAATTCACCATCTAAATTGATTCATGAAAACTATTATTATATGAAAAATTATTGAGCACTATATAGTTCTCCCATGAACCCTCAAAATTGAAGATGCATTCCTACAATATATCCTCTAAAAAACTAATGATTTCCTTAGCCAACATATTGATTTGAGGATGGTAGGAAATTATCAAGTTCACCCATGTATCAATCACCTTCTGAATTCCTTTCCATAATCATAATGTAAAAAAAGAATCTGGTCATAGATTATTCTCATCAACACCCTTTTCAACTACACTATATAATGGATATTTATCCTTCATAACTCATAAACATAGAAGGTATCCTAGATTGGTAGAAAATAGATGTCATTCATGAACTTTTCAATGATAATCCATAATCAACCTATTAAAAAATTCATAGCTAGATCACCCAACTTACACTTAGTAAGGGAAGTGAAAAAATGTGTCAAGTGGGTTGTTGATTCTCAACATTTACCTTCTAATAGGTAATAATCATGAATCAAACCCTAATATATCCTTCTTTATACGTAGACACCAATACTATCTGAATATCATGATACATATTGGTAAGATATAGGTCTACATCCCATCTCAAGGTGTGTGAATCCCATATTATCTCCTCATGCATGCTCAAATGGACTGCCAAATGACCCCATACATATAGAACATTATCATAATATAGGGAAACCCCAGGTGGAAGCTCCCAAACATAAATACTTTCCCCCATCATCAGGTAATATTAATCATATTTTTGACTCTCATTCAATATCTCTATGAGTAGGGATACAAAGCTCAATGATGTAAGAGTCACTATTCCTAGATACTCCTAAACATCTAGATGTATCTCAATGAGGAGGCTCGTCATATACCACTCTCTATAATCCACATGCACAACCTACTCCTGAGTCTTCCAACTCATAGTATTAGAAAAAATGTTTCACTTCCCAAGGGTATACACCATCTCAAAATCAAACAACTACAAATACTCAACCCACCTCCTTAGATGAAGGTTCATTTCCCTCTAATAAAAATGTACCTGAGGCTCTTATGATTAGTACACACCATGAACCACTCACCTAGAAGGTTTTGATATAGGTATATCATCACATTCTCTAATATCTCAAGATCTAGATCATACATTGGGTAGTTACACTCATGTGGCCATATCTACCTGGACCCATAGTTGACCACTCACCCGATATACATCAGAACTGCCCTAAGACTATCCCTCAAAGCATCACAATATAATGTGTACTTCTTACCCAGGTTAGGTAAGTTCAAGGTCAATATATACTTAAATCTCCCTATCAAATCCTAAAAGGCTATCTCACATGAATTGTTCTACATAAACTGCACCCCTTCATGATCAAGTTCTTCATTAGTACTATAAATCTAGAGAGGTCCTAGATAACCCACTCATAGTAATCTACAAAACCTAGGAAACTATGTATCTCAAAGATTTTCTTCGGACACTCCCATGAAACCATAAGATCAACCTTATCTAGGTATACCATTATGCTCGCCTTAGATGTAACATGCCCCATGAAACACACCCCATATACTATAAATATAACTTCAAGAGCTTGGAATAAATCTAATACTCCCTTATTATACCCAAAATGATATCCAAATTTCGATCATGGTCCTCACTCATCTAGGATTATAATAGAATATAATCCATGTAAATAACCATGAATGAATCCAAATAAGGATAAATGACCCTATTGATCTGGGCCATAAACACTTTTAGTGTGTTCATAAAATAAAAAGGCATCACAAGATACTCATATGGGTTTTACCTGCTACTAAAATTAGTATACAGAATATTATAAGGCCTAACTCTCAACTAGTGGTAGTAGGATCTCAGGTTGATCTTAGATAACCACTTGGCCCCTCTCAGATGATCAAATAGGTCACCAATATAAGGAAGGGGATACTAGTTTTTTTAACTATCACCTAGTTCATCCTCAGGTAATCCAAACATAAAGGTCTCATATTTTCCACCTTATTAGTGAAAAAAATAGGATCACCACAAGGGGACGTACGTGAGTGAATAAATCTATTCACCTATAAATCTTATAACTAGGCCTTCATCTCCCAAAACTCTAAAAGATATATCCTATAATTTTGAATCGATATGGAATTTGTTCTAGGTATAATCTTTATTTTAAACTTCATCTCACTCATAGGTGTAAAACTTGATAAATCCTTGGGAAAAAATCCGAAAATTTATTGACTAAGGGAGGAAAGATTGTCTTGTACATATACTCATCTCTCAAAGAAACACTAATCAATTGGGTTGTGATATCCCCTAATTGATGATGGTAAGGTCCCAAATATACTACTAGTGGATTCTACTCACTAATATAGATATAATAGTCACCCTTTGCAAACATAAATGATACATGTTAGTAGTAGTAGTCAATGTGGGCTCAATACTAAGTTAACCAATATATCCTAAGAATCACATCGAAGCTATTCATCTAAAATAATAAGAAGTTATAAGGAATAATACATCCATTGATCACTATATTACACTCTATACATCTTTATACACCCTCTAATCATTCCCCTAACGGTATATCAATAGATGAAACTATGTAGAGATTCTCTATAGAAAGACCCAAATAATTGACTAGATGATTAGATATAAATGAGTGTGACACACTTATATCAAATAAAACTGAAGCTAGGGTTTATGATACAAGAATATTACCTCAGATAATAGATGGATCCCTTCCCAGCATGTTAAGAATATTTTCAATGGAATGAAAATGATTGAACCAAGTCCTGAGCTCCTGTTTCCTAAATTCACTTAGGGAAATCACCCTACTAGCATTGTTTATTATAACTCCAGGAACAAGGATCTCATCCATGACCCAAACAACTAGTGGATACCCAACTAACATACAACTACATCACTCCTATGTCTTCTCTTTAACCCTAAGTCTGACCAAATCCATTCCCACTACCCATCAATGGTGTGATGCCACAATACCTTTACAGGTTCCCAAACTCCCCATAGGAGCATCACTCCTTTTGAATCCAATCACAATATAGTCAAACATACCCCTATTGAATGTGATGATAACACTCAATCAAGTACCTTCCTCTTGGAGGAAGAAATGAACCAATTCTCCAACTACTTTACTTATCACTTCCCTAGTGAGATTGCTCAAACATTTTATTCCTACTACTCGAAAACCCACTCCTAAGCTTGGTAGAAGAAATTTGATATTTCCCAAATGACATACCCTCAATATGGTTCCAATATAAAATAAATACCTGATTTAGGGACTCTTAAAAAGATAACCATAGAAATATATTCACCTACAACTGTATAGAATTACTAGGGACATCCTCAGAACACTTTACACTAGAAACCTCATCACCATCTTACACATATGTGAATAAAATAAAATTGGTAATGTAACCAGTATAGTATATTATTAACATGTTCCCCTATACCAGATGCATAAATTCCATCGATCGGTAATACCTCGTAGTCTTTGGGGAGATTTATTAAGAAAATGAGATTAAATTCCCATCCAGGTCTCCCTATACCAGAATATCCTTCCAATTATTTTCAATTCCACAAAGCATATAAGAGGAAATCATCATCTTATTCATAGGTAAGTGTCTCTAGATAATTAAATATTGATAGCATGGACTCAATCCAAAACAATGTATCCTACAATCCACCCTCACCCACAAAGAGTAGTGTATGTTTCAACCAAAACTCAAGAGTTGGGTCTAATATGGTCAATATACACCTTGAAACCCCATGTAATATAGACTACATAACCTAAAGAAAACTTTCTCTAAACTGCTAATTAATAAAAGGAACATGCACAAAATGAGGCTTCAACTCTACTATTGGTGTGGAATGCTCATCCCAGCCCTCCTAGCACTCAAACAGAGGAATTAATATTTATGTATATTTATAATTATAAGATTATAACTCATCACAAGTATAAGCATCACAATTTAGGGAAATCAATAAAAGGCACACAGTTCTCTACCCAAAATGTTAACCCTATGGTACAAGTTCCCATAAAATAAGGCTTAAGTCTAGCCTAACCTTACCAATCATAAACTAACCTAGGATACCCCTGACATAATACCTAAGACAACCCATGACATGTCTTGAAATGATTTCCCAGTCCCCACAGGAAAGAAACTAGTGCTTGGACATTAAGAACATACATTGGGAATGATTGTGATGGATAATCCAATAAACTAACAAGTGTTTATTCTAATAACCCAGTATGTACCGACCATACATTGGTGATTCATGCACCCTAATAAGTAATAAAATATATAAATCAAAAACCCAAATATGGAATAAGTAAATAAGATGTTGACTAGATATAACTTAGAAATATAACATAATCATTATTCACAACCATTAAACATAACTACAAAAACAAATAATACTTATACAAAATGATCCAAAAATGAAATAAAAAGGGAAAAAGTATATGAAACAGATAATGTGATATAAGAGAGTAATTCTACTAGAAAAATAAATCTAAAAATAAACCTAAATAGCTACCAACCATCGTTGTGTGATGCATGGGATAACTACCACCATGTCACCTCCTCCAAACCCGAACCTAGCTAATATAAATTTACACTATCTCTAAATAGTTATTTTTATTTACCTATAATAGTCAAAATAAGGTCTATATACACTCAAAGGGTGTATATATGGTTTTAGAATAACAATACAAATAGGATATCACCAAGTGGTCCATCAGAAAACTTTATTAGATCATCCAAGCATGCTACTTTGAAAATAAACATATGAAAATACACTTTTAATTTTGAGGAACAAGTAAAATAGAGCTGGAAAAAGGAAAATTATTTATAATGAATTAATTAAGAAAATAAAAAGATAGAAAAATGTGAATTCTCAGCCATGAATCATTGGATGTGACCTGGGTGACTAAGGTTAAGGCTCCCTAATATCCTCATACACATCTATAACCAATCTAAGCATATCAAATTTTTCATAGGCCTCTAGAAAAAGTGGCATCCAAAACTAGTGGGAAGAATCACTATCCAAATAATAATCCCCTACTAGTGATGTAATATAGAATTAACTAGGTATAGAGGAATCAATACCTAGTGAGTAATTTTTCCGAGGATCCCCACTTAATCCCCCCAGATTCCCATGAATCATAGTCTTTATCAAAGGATTCCAATTTCATCACAAAATAATTTTCATTTAAAGAAGAATTCCATTCCTTCAATCTCATTTTTTAAAGAATCATTTCACAAAACCATTTAATAAGGATAAAATATTTATCAAAAAATTATTTCATGGAAACTAGGTGAATCTTTTCATAAATCACATAGTAGACACTATCATATTCTATATATAAGACATGAATTTGATGTCAACATAATTACTCATATCCAAAATAAAAATATTAGAAATGATTAATATATATATATATATTTTTCCTCAATGATGGAATATAATACTCTTAAATAATAAAAAACATAATTTTAAAGAATCAATCACATATGGTTCTTCAAAAAAAGGTATCACATAGAACCACATATATTTACTTAAGGATGCTGATGGTGGTTGATGTAAACCCACAAAAGAGGAAAGGAAGGATCCTATCTACTTACTTAGAATACCTAAGCATCAAAAACCCCATCAATAAATTTGGAAAACAAGTAACCCTAGGATGACATAGCCTTAGGGGAAGAAGAAATCCATGTAAAGATGGACGAAGCGATGAAAGAGAAGGAAAGGAACCACTTACTTGAGGATTCCATTGTGATTTAATGAATAAATCCACTAGAAAACAAGAGGAGAGGGAGATAAATGAGTAATACATGGTTTGGAATTATAGAAAATTCAAATGAGGGAGAAAGGGGCTATGTTAGGATCAAAATTGAGTAAGGTTAGAAGGGAAATTTCTTAAATTTTAATTTTCGTGTAGTCCACACCGTTTGACAAACTATACACCTACTTTATGAATAGTTCTATAACCAATTTTAAGGTTCACATAATTTTCCCTAGAAACAAATGATTAATATTATTGATTTCTCATAATAGTAAGCTAATCATGCACCACCCACTACCCTGAGGTCACCCTATGTGTGATTAAGTGGCACGTTTACTGCAAACTGTATTCTAATCAAAATCTAACCATGTAGATCCCATTGTCTCCCTTTTTTCAATTTTTACGGAAAATCTCACCAAAACTAAGAAAAAAAAGAAAAAAAAATTGAATAGAAAAATATATACTAGAACAGTGTGGTTTTTATATTTCTCTCCACTATATAACTTTCTACCCCCAAAAAGCTAACCTAAATTTGTTTGATTAGAAAAATGGGGAGGTTATTGTTCCCTCACAAGTGACTTCTTCTCCCATGTCTCATGGGAATATTTACTATGTTACTTTAAGGCCTATAATAATGGATTTTATTTCCCATGTTTCACTTTGTTTTGGCAGTCTATAATCCATATAGTTTACTCAATCACCAAGACATCTGGTTCCAGGTACAACTACTCCCAACTCAACAAGAGGGATGGATTAGATTGGTATCTCTTTAACTGAGTCATGTAGAATATTTTATGATTGGATATAATTAAAGTATTATATTCCTAATAGTATATAACTTTCTTAATCTAATATGTGATTTATAAGGGACCCATGTAGCTCACTTTTAGCTTCCCTTTCTTATCGAGAATTTGGTGACCTAAAGGAGTTGATACTTTTAAAAACACCTAGTCACCAAATAAAAACAAAAAGGGTGGAGACATCAATATTTATAAGATTCAGGGAATATTTGAGCTATCAACAATTTTTTTTGGATAATATGGATCTTTTCAGTTATCTCCTAAATGATGTTTAGTCCCATTAGTGAAGTTTCACACACCTCGATCCAAAAAAAGGGAGACTAGCATGGATGACCATATAAATCTTTGAAATGATCCATTAAGAAAAATTAATGATAAGTATTTTTGTAAGAAAAATCAGCCTATACCAAATGGAACCATGATCCCCCTAAGTCTAATACATAATAACAAATGATCTCTTCCAAAATTTGGATTTCATGCACCATCATTCCATCCATTTGTATATAGTAATCCATGCATAATTTTACCTAGGATCCCATGGACTCTTGAATACAACATTAAAGGAATGATGTAAATTGGGGATATCTATATGAAATAATGTAAAAGGAAACACTATGAGGCTTTATAATTTCTTATATATAAAATTTCATAATATCTTTCACCTTTTCGCCATCTTTTATCGAAACTAAATGAGAAAATTTAGTCAATCGATCAATAAAAATTCAGATATCTTTATTTCTCTAAGAGGTACAAAGTAAACCAATGATTAAATTTATTGATATATCATACTATTTCTTAATAGGGATAAGTATAGGGTAAATTAAACATGTGTTATTATTATTTAATTATTTAATTTACTAATAGGAATAGAATATTGACATGAAATCTGTTATATCTCACCTCATATCAGTCCAATAATATTGATGCCTCATGTCATAGTACAGCTTATTAGAACTCGGATAAACTTACCACTGAGAGTGATGAAAATACTTCATTATTACCTATCTCATGGAGTGAGGTACCATATAGTACTTCTTGAAACATAGGATACCTTTAGTGTATAGATACAAGTCTCCAATAGTATCCCCATCATATATATTCCTCTTGATATATTTTCACTATTCATCCCCTAGTTTCTCCAAAGGAATAATCTCAAGGAGAGAGGTTTTAAATTTAACATTAGAAATTAACATATTCTCCTTCTATTCATTTTCCTCTAGGTGAATTTTGGTAAAGAGACTTGTCATATTCTGCTCATCTCTAGATTCTTTCAAGGATTGAGTCAAAAAAAATTCTACTAAGATCATGGACAATAATATTTCCCTTCTCAAGGATATAGACAAGGTTAAAGTAAAATGTTTGAAAATATTATACCTATTTTCTTTTCTATAGTTTCAAATCAATATAATACGAGATATAACTCAATCTTTTATGATCGATATACACTAGGAATTTCTCACCAAAGTGACAGTTTCGTCAACACTTGAGAGCATGAATTATTACCTATAGCACAAGATCATGGTGCAGGTAATTCTTCTCATTTTTATATTTTTGGTAATGATTATATGACACCATGTGGTCACCTTTCATAAGTAAAAAACCTAACCTCATACCATATGAAACAAAATATAAAATATATATCATACTGGGCTTGAGTAAAATTAAAATAGGGGTAGATGTAAATCGTTACTTCAACTCATCAATAGATATTTAACATTCAAGGTTTTGTAGAAACTTCACCCATTTCTAAGTGAGAGTGAGAAAAGGTGATGATATCTCATAGAAACCCTTAACAAATCTCTGGTAGTAACCTACCAAACCCAAGAAGCTTCATATCTCAAAGACATTATTTTGAACTTCCTAAGATATAATATCCTCCAACTTCTTAGTATCAACTAAAATACCTTGTTCAACACTATATATCCTAAGAACTTAACTTTTAGGATCTAGAATCTATATTTTTTATAGTTTTTTTATAATATAAATAATCACATAGAGTTCCCAAGACAATCCTTAAGTCATGCTCATTATCTTCCTCAGTTTTGGAATAAACTATAATTTAATCAATGAATACCATAATGAAGAAGTCAAGGTATAAATGAAATATTTTTTTCCTACAATCCATGAAAACCAGAGTAAAGTTATTCAAACTTAATGGAATCATTAGGAATTAAAATTGATGATACCTACTACTAAAATCAGTATTAGGAATGTTAGAATCCTTCACCCTAATTTGATGGTACCCTAGTCAGAGGTTAATCTTTGAGAAGCTCATTTTCCATTTAAGTTGATCAACTAGGTCATCAGTTGAAAATAAGGGGTATTTATTCTCTATATTATCATGATTTATCCTCCTATAGTTGATACATAGGCATAGAGTTCCATATGCATTATTAGAAAAAAGGATAGGCACAGACCATGGAGAGATACTATGTCAAATAAAACATTATTAAAATAATCTATTATAGTCTTAAGATATTTAAATTAATAAGATGCTATAATATATGAGAGAAATGAAATCAATTATTCTCTAGGCACTAGATCAATGGAAATCTTGAATTCCTGCCAGAGGGGTAACTCCAAGAAGTTATCTAGAAAAACTTCAGAAAATTACTCAACTATAGAAGGTAACTCACCTATGTAATCCCCTTCATTTCCCTATATTAAAAGGGATGATACCATAAATATTAACCTACCTGCCTCAAGGAGAGGAGTTACCACCTAAATAGATCTTGAGTCCAATTATCCTTAAAATGTTTGACAGTTTCCATCAGGAATGGTTATGGTTACCCTCTGATGATAACAATCAATAAAAGCTTTAAACATGATCATACAATCCATCCTAAGAATAATATTGAACTGGTGCGTCTTATAAATAAGAAATTCACCTTCCATATTTACTTCAGGTATATAGATAATATATGAAGGACCTCAAAAGTGATGTTCTTTATTTTTACCAAGAGGTGTTGTTATATCTATCCTGTATAGCATGGGATCATATAAAATATTTGGTAGATCTATAGTACAATAAGATATAAATAAATTATAATTTCATGTATCAACTAGATTAGTATCCATAGTTGATTCAATGAGGATAGTACCTCATACAGTTTCTAGTCCTACATTTTATTCTACATGCACTTTTTCCACTGTATATAACCACGTCACTTATGAGTGATCCTGATGCCTCTCACCAGATTGAATTTTATCCCATTATTAACTCTTCCTATAAGATGAACCACTACTTCCTCCTCATCCATATAGCCAGGACCCCATTTATTTTAAAGCATTTTATTTCACTTAGGATGCCTTGGGGGTGAAGAACATGCACTAATTCTTGGTAATGGGTATGTTATAAAAACCCTATGAAGATGAATCATATAATCATAAAAATTAAAATCCTTAGGGGCCTCTGGAAAATATGGTTTTATACATACCTGACACATTAATGGTAGTTAGGATATTTTTTCCCATTGGGATGGATGAAACAGACTATTATGGAGTCCTTGAGACACCTCTACTACCCCATTTAAACACATATTACTTTTTATTATTTTTAGAAATGTCAATTACACTTGGAATGGGGTGGAAATAGATCATCCCTAATATCCCATTCTAATATATTTCCACTATCAGGGCTTAATCCACCACTTCCGTATAGGTGGGAAATTTCAATAAAAAGACATATGATTGGATGTGCAGTCACAGACCCATTTCAAATTGTTGGTATTTCAACTTATCATTTGAAACAATATCTGGTGTGAATTGAACAAGATAAAAACCCCGATTATCATATTCAATAATCATTTTATTTCCTTTTTGGAGGTAAAAAAACTCCCAAGTATTCTCAAGAATTCATAGTGTCTGAATATAACTAATGGGTAAACATGACCCTAAAGTCCATCCACTCTAAGTTATCAAGTTATTTGTCCTGAAAAATGAACTCCCACTATTTCTAGATGGATCCATCAAGAATAAACATGAAACATTCCACTTTAACTAAGTTAATGGTCTCAAGAAATATAAATATTCTTTAAATATCCTCTCACCAATCCTCTACCTATTAAGGATTTTTTATTATTCAAAAAGGCGGAGGATTATATCAAAGAAATTTTATATCTCTATTATTATATTGAACTAAACCAATGACTACTTCATTATCCTAAGATAGGTCAAGGACTATATCATGGTACATTTTTCAAATGGTCCACACCATAGTTTTAATCAAATTATGATCAACTATTGGATTGTCTTTTGGAAATTTATCTGCAGTTCCCACTACTGGATTCACCAGAGCTCTTAAAAGGTTCATGGTACTCCAATAAATTAAATAAAAAAAATCAATAAAAACAAGTAAATAACATCAATTAAAATTATATAAAAATATCCATGGAAAATAAAAAAACATAAAAAGACATTTAAAATATATAAAATGTAAAAATCACTAAATTTTCCACTATGAATAGTTCACTAAACCATGAACTAATCAAGAAGGTATCACCGGATGGTTGGTGTTTGTTGAAAAGTTTGGCCGTAAAATTTTACAAATCATATTCCAAGCATACAGGGCACACAAAAATTCTCCAAGGATAAGTTGTGTGGTTACCTCATGATCTTCAGCTTGTGTGCCTTAACTGTGCACCCTAGGAATATCCTACAATCCCCCATTCCTCAACCCAAAATTCCTAAAAATGAAAAATTAAATCAAAATACATTCAAAATAATCTTTTCCAAAGTCCCATGGTGACTTGAGTCTCATTATGATGAGTGTTTTCCAAACACTCACTTACAACCTACCCCCAAGTCTAAACGATATTATCTCCTGTATACCATAACTTTCCTAAATAACATAAATAAAAAACTTTTCTCTAATATACTTTTTTCATAAACAAACCTACTATACTCTAGAACTAGTACCTTATCCAACCTATGACATAGCTTAAAGGATGTTCCTGATTTCCAAGTACTAGAAAATATTATATGGGCGTCAAGTACACACCTTGGGAATGGTTTTTCATGATGATCTCATAAACTAACAAGAGATCGTTCTAGGAACTCTACATGAAAGTTCCATACATTAGAGAGTCAGGAACCCTAATAAGTAAAGAAACATATAAATCAAAACACCAAACATTTCATAAATAAATAATCTCATGGAAAGCTATAACGTGAAAATATAACATAATCAATATTCACAACCTTTAAACATAACTAGAAAACCAAGAATACTTATGAAAAATGATCCAAAATGAAATAAAAATGGAAATTTTATGGTGGTATTATAATGTGATACCATAGAACAAGTCTACTATAAAATTAAATCAAAAAGGTAAACCAAAATAGTTTTTAACCATCATTATGGGACACAAGGGCTAACTCCCCCAAGTTCACCTCCGGCAAATCTGAACCCATTTAACATGAATATCCATGAACTCTAACAAGTGCCTTGATTTTACTTGTACCAATCAAACTAAGGTCTACATACACCAAAATGGTGTATATATAATGTTAAGCACAACTAGCCTAGTAGGATCTCACCAAGTGTTCCATTTGAAAACTTTGTTAGATAATTTGAGCATTCTTGTTTGAAAATAAACATATGAAAATATAATTTAATTTTAAGGAACAAGTAACTTGGATCGAGAAAGAGTAACAATATTTATAATGAATTAAGCAAGAAAATAAAATGATAGATAAACATGCATTCTAAACCAAAAATCACGGGATGTACCCTAGGTGAATAAATTCAAGGATCCCTAAGATTCTCATAAAAATATATAACCAATCTGAGAATATCAAACTATGTATAGGTTTTTGGTTAGTGCGTTATCTAAAACTGGATGGAGGAATCACTTTCCAAAGTGGAATTGATGCCCTTAATTTTCAAGAAAAAAATTTAGATTTTGATAATTAATTCTAATAGTTTGTAATTATGTTGCCTAAATAATTAACTATTTTATTAAAATGTGGGTAAATTAAATTTGAATAATTAATATTTATAAAAAAGAATAAAAAATATAAACATAAATATTTTATGTGCTTATGATTTTTTTCTGTTGAATTTTAATAAGTTTTTAAACATTTTTTAAGTAAAAAAGTGGTCAACATCGGGCCAGCCTTCAACTCCCCAGGAAAGTCACCAAGCATACCCTAGGGGAACCTGACCAAGCCCAGATAAGAGAGATGTTTATGGTGTTTCATGGGAGGTAGATCCCATGCATAGTGCACATAGAGGGTGGTCCAAGGCTTGTTGGACTCGTGCATGTCAGTATGAAAACAGAAATTTCATGGTGTGTGAGTGTATGTGGGTGTTAGATCCCTAATTCTATGGAACTTTAATCTAGATCTAACACATCAAAAAATATAAGGAAGCTTCTAACCCTTTAATTCTATTATATGTGATAGCTTGATGTTGGTACTGCGTGCCACTTGCAAAAAATAGCTTTGTCTCACTCTAACCACCCATCTCCATGCCTGAAACATTTTTGCTTCATCCTAGTCCCATTTGATACCACCAGATTCTACCATTATCACCACTACTGGTCTTGAGCTCCATTGACCAAACCATCCTAAGGCCTACTTCCACCACTAATGAGGTTTTCTATCAATGACCACACACCCTTACTTCTGTTTCATGCTTCTGCTACCAGTCCACCTACTACCTCCACCATCATATGTCATTACTATTGTTGTAATGTGCTACTACCATCCTCATATTTCCATTTTTATTACATAAAGTATTGTTAACAATGTGGTTTTATGATATTCTTCCATATTTTTCTACTACCATAATCATTTTCTATCACCAACATCTCTATGCTTCTGATTTCTTACTCATATTCTTTCTACTGTCGTCTTTCCCCTACCTTTCTACCACTATCCACTTCCATTGGCATTACTAACCACTTCTAATGGACACTATCGCTACATATTATCACCATCACCAGCACATCCAACCTTGTATACTACCGGTAGCCTTATATTTCACTCTTACCACTAACCTACGACCGTCTAAGTGATTTTTCTACCACACCCATCACATGCTACTACTTCTATACACATTCTACCATAAGTCGTGCCTATATACCAATTGAATCAAAAGGACTTCACAAACACACCTTTGTGTTCCTCCTTTCACGAAAATACTTCTATATACTGAGTTAAATCCTCACAATAAGGGTTGATTCCCCCTCAATCCTTCAACATTAAGGAGTGAAGCCACACGAATCCATTATAATCTTTGGAAGTTAAATCTAAGAACCCTTTTCACCTAAAAGAATAGGTACATAAAATATCTCATGCTCAATTTTCATGAAGTCCATTAATGAGGTTCCCAAAAAAAATTAATGGATCCAAGGATGAGGGTAAATCCAAAACTATGAATGGGGTGATTTTCAAACAAGAAAATTCATGTAAAAGGAATAATTTACAAGCTTTTCATAGAGAATTCACATGCACTGCATGTGTGTGAAAATTAAAATCTTTGGGGAATATGTCATGTGATTTCATACCATGATGGATAAATTTTTTTGAAGAAACTAATTGTGAGGATTTAAATATATCTTGAAGTCTTTGGAAGGAAAATAAACAAATTTTTATATAATTAAAAGAGATAAATTTGAAGATTTAAAAGAGATACTATGGGATATAAGGGTCAGAATTTGGATAATTATTTTTCTTATTAATATAGGTCCAATATGAGGTTAGGGCATAGAAATCCATAGATAGAAGAGGATTGTGGAAGACTTGTCCTATTTACATTCTTCTTTACATTACTTTAATATGAAAACTACTCCTATAAACTTTTTTCAACTTCAATAGAGTTTAGAACTCTTGAGTGATTGGAGAAGGGATAGAGAACCTCTTATGATGCTTGAGTCTCTAAGATTTCTGCAAAATCATTATTTCCTTTTCACTATTAATTGGTTTCAATATTTTATTGTAGATTTAATCTTGAATGAAATTGTATTAAGTTAATTTTATCATATTATGTGTTTCCTTGGTCAAGGATCAATCATATCTCTCCATTTGGTCATATATCATCTCGGTTGAATGATCTGAGGCTAATTAGTGAAGTGTTTAGTGATTATTCAAATGTGAGGAAGTTAAAGTGGTTATTATTGGTTGAATTTGGAATCATGATACCCAATTGGTTATTTCAAAATAGAATTAATGGTGATTCACCATAACATTTGGAACCTGGATGCCACTCAATAGTGCCCCGAGCCCGGTTGGCCACGTGGCCTCAAGTGCATCTCCCTGAACTCCAGATTCATCCAACTAGAATAAATATCCTAGGGTGTGTTTATGGGGATATTATGCCCTCATTACTAGAGTGTAACATAGTATAATAGAAATAACAGACAATATCATAAGTAGTGTAACAATCAAAAAAAAGATAAACAAAAAATATAGTAATATACAACTATGCCAGAAAGAATCTTATATACATAAGATAATGATACGTGTAATGTTCTAAGAACTATCCAAAATAGGTACACCACAATACAATACAATATATCTTTCAAAATACCAAAAAGACTAAAAATTGGTATCTTTTAATGGCATCATGAGCCTCATCTCAGTCTCATTCTCCCCTGATCCTAAGCATGGCACAAAATCAAGCATCAAACAATAGGTTCTTTCCTTGGTCCCAACCTTCATCCAAAAAAAACTATCTGGGTACCCAATGGCGACCTGAGCAGGTTGTGAGATACAATATCAGTAGGTAACTACCCAAAGGTTTATAGTAAGTATTGGTTATGAAATATAACAAGCTAAAGAAGTATGCAATTTATATCATAGGTAAGCATTAAAAATGTAAAGTTCCCATGGAATTTATAATACTAAAAAAGTAATATTTTGTATCCCAAAAATGATCTCTGCAAAACATGGGTCATCTCCTATAACAAGTAAGCTATATCAAATAGAAATAACCAATAATACCTTTCCAAGTATCCACACATATCATGTCAACCATGGCCTTGTCGTATAACTAAAAGTGTCAGAATACAAGGGTAATGCCGAATAATCAATGGTGTCATAACCCTCAGGGCCATATCCAAGGTTTAGAAGACCATGGAATCCTCATCGAGTTCTGATATAATCTTTATGGAAACTTGGTAATAGCACTGGTGGAGTCAAAGGATCATCTCAACAAAGCATTTCCAATGTGATTCCAGAAATCTAGATCCAAGGGGTATAAATTACCTTATCATCCTACAAAATCAATATCCAAGGAGAATACAGGATCAAGTCATCTTCTACTATAAAAAATATCCACAGTGAAGCGACCATGGCATCTAAATGGAATCAAGACCCATAGTTTACCAACCAAGGAATCCACTACCATATCAATTCACAACTCATTCATCCATCAATTTACATGCAATCTAATTAATGAGTATACCCACTCATTCAACCATTCACATTAAAAATAATTAAATTAAATCAATGAGTATACCCACTCATATAACATATCATAATTCAATAGTTAAACAATACAACATAATGTACCACATTTCAAAGGATGAAAAACAATTATTAATCAAGAAATTCAATTGTTTTTAATTATAATTGGGATTACTATAACTATTAAATCCTAAAAACACCCCTAGGGTGGATTAACAAGTGGAAAAGAAAAAAGGGAACACCCCATGGGTGGACCAGGTTGGGGAAACAGCCTCCAACTAAGCTCTAAGGAACTAAATTTCATCCCAAATAGATTCCAATTCATTTAATTCAATTAATCAATTTATTTTCAGGGACACACTGAAAATTTAGGTGGGTGGAATAATGGAAACTAGCTTAATAAATCACCAAACCTCAATGGAAAGGTATAGGCCACCTACCATAGGTCGATAGTAGAGTGCTCATCCAGTGTCAACTTCTGATTCGACTTAGATCGGGAGAAAAACGAATAACTGATGAAGAACCTCGAGATAGGACAAAAAAATTTGCACCTAAATAATGTAGTTGATACCAAGAAGAAAGAAGAATGGATAAAAAGGAATTGGGAACTCACCAATGTAGATCCAATGAGATCAACGACACTCGATTATGATATTATACATAGGCGATAACTCAAATATTATCTTAGGAATCAAAAAGAGCTCTCAAACTCATGGTTGTTCAATGGGAGGAAAATAGGAAAATTAGGGTTGAAATAAGAAATAATTAGGGTAAATTTGGTAATTTCACCAAAATTGATGGGATGCATGGTTTGGCTACATGGTCGGCCAAATTGTGCACCAACTGTGCACCCTTTTCTGTAGGAAGGGGCACATCATACGGTTTTCACACATGGTTTTTCAAACCTTGAAAAAACTGTCTCATCTCACTATTAAAAATTTCAAAGCTTGCACATGGGTGTGAACCAAAAATCACATGGTTTATCAAACTGTACAATCTCCCCTACTCTATTCCCATTCTTATATGGTTAGGATTAACCATGCGAGTTTTCCTGTAAATTTTATACTAACTGTATAGTAGGCCTATTTCTCCCCAAAAGTTGGGTTCCTAGCTCCAAACAATACTCAGAAACCTATGATACTTCTATGACCTCAAGTTTCATTCACATAATGTCATAATTAAGTATTTAAAATAATAGTAAAGAGATTTGAACCTTGTATGAAAACCTAGGTTCTTACAATCTTCCCAGCTTAAAGCAATTCATACCCAAATTTTCCTCTTGAGGGTAGTCAAGATTAGTTTGAGAAAAACTTCGTCCACTAAGAATTTATGTCAATATCCTAATCCCAAGTCTCATCTTGTAAATAGTAATTCTACTATAGAACCCATACTAGTGGAACTGACCGGCCTCAGATAACCTTTTTGCTCTTGTCAACGATACGAATCAGATGATCCTCAAAGGAAGAATCTATCTATAACTCAACCTCCATAGGATAAAAATCATGAGATGGTTCTGAATGAGAGTGGCACAACTGATATACATGGAATAAGTCATGCATGGCTCAGTATCTCTGAGGTAACTTCAAATGATAGGCTACTATCCCAACTCTCTCTAGAATCTCGAACAACCCAACATATCATGGTGAAATCTTACTCTATCTTCTAATTCATCATTTTCCCAACCGTGGTGAAATGCATATAAAGACCTAATCCCGACCTCAAACTCTTGAGGTCATCAATGGTGATTGACATAAGATTTTTGTCAAGATTTTTTAGTATCTATCTACTTACGAATCAACTGGACTCGCTCAAAAGTCTCATATATGAGACATAGTCCTAGTAAAGTTGTCTCACCTAACTCTAACCATCATAGGTTTGGTCAGCATGGAATACCATACAAATCCTCATAAGGTGTCATTTTTATATTATACCGATAACTATTATTGTAGGTGAACTCAACTAGGGTTATATTCCTCTCCCAAGATCCCTCAAAATCCAAGATTCATGCTTGAAGTATGTCCTTAAGAACCTGTATCATACCCTCTAACAGGACATCATTTTGAGGGTTGTATGTTGTGCTAAGAAGCTCCTCATTACCCAATTCCCTCTAAAAAATATTCCATAAATGAGACATAAACCAGGATTCCCTATCTGAAACGATAGTGTGTGGGGCCCTGTGAAATAATATTATCTCATGGATATACTACCTCCAAATCTCATCAACACTGAAGGTGTCTTTGTTCAAAAGAAATTGAGAAACATGTATGAGATTATCAACCACAACCCATAAATAATCACTACCTCTAGGAGACCTCAGCAAACTGGTCATGAAATCCATCATGACATAATCCCATTTCAACTTGGTAATAGGTAACTACTGTAAAAGTCCATCTTGTCCCTGATAATTTACCTTCACCTACTAATAGGTGGAATACCTCATACTTTCATACCTAACCACCAATATTGATGGCATAACTCATGATACATCTTGGTGATGATACGGTGCACTTCCCAAACTGAGGCATGAAACTCCCGCATCATCTCCTCACATATATCTAATGAAACCCAAATGAAACAATGGATACAGAGAATCTCATCATCACATATGGTTCAACTAAGAGGTAGGTCCTCACCTACCACACTCTCCCATAGAACTAGGCCCTATAAATCTGATAACTACCTCATCCTCACTATATCCAGTAGGTTAGAGGTAACATCTAAGAATGAAATAAAATTCTACCCTTGAATATTCTGCACCTCCAAGTGCACCTTATAGAACAAATCCATAAGCATCCACTTTCAATTCGGCTAATGAACTGCCTGTATCTGAGTCCTCCCACTCAATGCATTAGCCACTTCATTGCCTTCTCTAGATATGTATGCAAACTCAAAGTCAAAAGATAGTAAATACTCAACCCACCTTCACTGCCTCATATTCAAATAACACTGTGTATATATGTTCTTGAGGATTTTTTGGTCCGTGTACACCAGAAAACGATCTCCCAGTAAGTAATTTCTCCAACAGCGCAAAGCATGAACAACTATGGTTAGATCGAGATCGTGCTTTGGGTAATGCTTCTTACATGGACTCAACTGTCAAGACTTGTACACCACAAATACATCTCCCTATATCAGAACTAATCCTAGCTTAATTCTTGATGCATCATAGTACACAATTTAGATCCTTCTCTTCTTTGGAAAAATTAGTATCAGTGCTTAATTCAATCTATCTTTCGTCTCTTGAAAGGCAATATCATAGTTAACGGACCATACAAACTCCACAACCTTCTTAGTCAAACCCATGAGTGGTGCTTCCAAGAATGAGAAGTTCTATATGAAATGCCTATAATTTCCATTTATCTTCAAAAAACTCTATATGTCAAAGACTTTCTTAGGATGATCCTAGGAAACTACAGCTCTCACCTTCTCTAGGTCTACTAATACTCATGCCTTCTAGATAATGTGTCCTAGTAAGTGAATCTTATCTATCCATAAGTGGAACTCTATGATATTAATGTATAACTGATGCTCTCTCAGTGTATCCAAAATGATCTAAAGATTTTTATCATAGTCGTGTCAATTGTGATAATACACCAAGATATCATCCATGAAAACCACCAAAAATGAATCCAGATAAGGATGGAAGACTTGGTTCATTGGCTCCATGAAAACATTGGGCATGTTTGTGAGACTAAACAACATAAACAGATACTCATATAGACTATAACTATAGAGAAAATCTATGTGAGGTATGTATTCTAGTTGAACACGCACTTGGTGATATCTGAATTTCAAATCAATTTTTGAGAACACCCAAGCTTCTCAAATCTAATCAAACAAGTCATTTATCCATGGAAAGGGATATCAGTTATTAACTGCCATCTAGTTGTATTTATCATATTCCACACATAGACTAAGGGTGCCATCTTCCTTTTTCACAAAAAGTACTTGTGAACCCCATGGTGAAGTACTGGTTTGAATAAACCCCTTTGCCTCCAAATCCTCTAGTTGCCTCTTGAGCTCCTGCAACTCTATCGTAGCCATCCTGTAAGGAGGGATAGATATCGATGAATCTTTTGGAACTAGATCAATGGAGAAATCCACCTCTCTATCAATAGATAAACTAGAAAATTTTTCTAGGAACACATCCCTGAAATGGTAAAAAACTATAGGAAAGTCCAAATGACATTCTCCCTAATCATCTTGATACAAACTAGTGATTTGGGATGTCATCCCACCCAGCCCACGATGTTGTGGTCTAGCTTAGCTCAACTGGACATCCCATTCACCCATGGGAGTATAAATTGTTCCCTATTGTTATGTGAAAGTCACCCTCCAATGATAGTAGTCAACATAATATTAATAAGATACCAGCCATTCCATTATGAGTATGACAACAAACCCAGTCATCTTGATGACATACAGATTCTAGATGAAGTGACACCCACCAACCTCAAGGGGTAACTCTTTACACAGATGTACATCCTCTATTATGATCCCCAAAAAAATTTCAAGCATCATAACACCCTCAAAAAACATTATAACAATCCCAAGTCTTTCTACCATAGGTACAAATATGAAACTAAGTGATGTGACTCTATCAAAGAGAGAAGATGCAATATTCGAGGATACTAAGATCATACCTCTCACCATAGATGGTATGGAACCCTAGTCCTCAGGGGTAGATTGTATAGAATATATCTAGCCTGAACCATGGACCTATGGAACAACCTCGTTGCCTAAAGTAGGCTCGCTCTACTTCTCAATGTAACTAGTTTTTGGATGTATTGTCCATGACCACCACCACCTTGACATGATTGATCGATACTACTCCATCTCCCTACCTATCATGGAGACATGAAAATTATTTTTGAACCTGGTGTCATATATGAATCCTTACCACTCACTTCTGGAAAGTAGGTCGTGTAGAAACGTGGCAAGTGCCCCATCTTTCCACAAGATCAGCACTTGACTGGTTCGTGATTGCACTAAATCCTCATGTGGACCCACCATCCCCACTGATGATAGAAAACTAAGCTACCAGTACTCACAACCTGATTGGTACTCATCACATGGAAAAACTCAAAATTTCACTTTTTTTCTGAATATGCTTAACCACTAGACCAAGATATTTCACTTACATACTCTACACCCCCATCTTCTCTTAGATTCCACTCAGTAATCAGTGCATGATTTACCATCTAAGTAATAGAGGTCAATCTGAACATGTTAAATTGATATCAAACAACATGTTATAGAAATTCTTTGAAG
Source organism: Viscum album (assembly GCA_963277665.1). Lineage (NCBI taxonomy): Eukaryota > Viridiplantae > Streptophyta > Magnoliopsida > Santalales > Viscaceae > Viscum > Viscum album. Next base: position 1,221,415,881 of record OY728127.1, on the reverse strand, counting down.
AATATCTCCCTTAATAACTCATCAGTAAGGTATGTCATCACAAAATTTTGTAGCTCTATAAACTATTATGAGTACTCTATAACAATTATAGAACCCTTCTTGAGACACATGAACTTACTAGCCTTCTCTACCCTTAGATATCAGGTAAAAGGTAATCAATTAATTTGGTTTGTAAATACTGCTATACCATGTCACGTAGTGCATCAGCATGGTTTAGAACATCCCACCAGTTCTTTGCTACTCCCTGAAGTGTGTAAGTTGTGAGCTTCACTCTCCTTTTAGGAGGTGTCTCTAGATTCTTGAAGATCAAAAAAGTAGTCTCAATCCATAATTCAGTATCTTGTGGAACTCCATCCCCCAAAAACATGGGAGGATTATTCTTCTGTAACACATGCATCAAATCATCCATAGACAACGTAGGATATGGTTCTCCCTAAAAAGTCTACATGAAGTGATAAAACCCCTCACAAAATTGTGCCTTAGAACCTATGTTTGGAACAACAATTGGTGCCACAACATGCACTAAAATAGAATCCATCACAAGTCCATGGCACACCACCTCTGGATCATGGTCCCCCCCCCCCTCTCGGAATATGAATGGAGTTAATCATGTTGTAATTCCTCTACAATTCCAAACACATTCCTTGGAAATATTCAATATCAAAGTTCATAGCTCAAAAGAATAGGATAGATCAGAACCCTCCTAAAACTAGGTCATACCACATAGCCTGCTCCTAAATCTAAGACTATGAAAAGAAGTCATAAAAAGTCACTAGAGACACTACCAACTACCCACTCAAAATCTAGTTCATGGTCAAGTATATGTTCACAAGTTCAATTTTCATTTGAATTCTATATTCATTTCACCCTTTTTCCACAATTTACTTTAAAATGGTCAAACCAAATGGTTCACCAATTTTTGATCCATAAGGGCTCATACTCCTCATGAACTGAAATGTAGAATCCACCTAACCCACAAGATAACACATTCTAGTCCATGTTATTCATGGTCCGTGACTCAACGTTCCGCAATTGGATACTCAGGGTGTCCATTGTAGCCTAATTAAGAAAAAACTACTTAGATTATGGAAGGCATTATGAGTACCAACCATGTTCTCAATACACTGCACAAAATATCTATCACAACAGTGTATGTATAAATCAAGGAACACAATACAGTGTTATACAGTCAAGAAATGAACATAGTGGAATGCCGGAGGTTGTATACTAGCAACGAGGTCCTAGGGTGTGTCTATTGGGATATTATGCCCTCATTACTAGAGTGTAACATAGTGTAATAGTAATAATAGCCAATTAAAGAAGTAGTGTCACAATCATACATAAGATAAATAAACAAGATAGGTTTATAAAACTATGCCAAAAGGAATCTTATATGAAAAATATGATGATAAATGTCATGTTTAACAAAACATCCAAAATAGGTACACCACAATACAATACAATATATGTGTCAAAATACTAAAAATATAAAAAAATTATCTTCAAATAACATAATGAGCCTCAGCTTGGTCTCGTGCTACTCTACTCCTAAACATGGAACAAAATAAAGAATCATATTATGGTTTCTAGCCTCGGTCCCTAACTAAATCCATAGAATCTATTTGGGTACCCAAAAGAATCCTGAAGAGGGTGTGAGATACAATCCCAGTAGGTAACCACTCAAAGATCTATATAAAGTCTGGGATGTGCAATATAAATAGCTAAATTAGTATGTGATTTATGTCATAGGCAAATAGTAAGAAATCTAAAGTGACCATGGAATGTATAATACTAAAAAAGTAATCTGGTGTAGCACAATAAGGCTCCCTTCAAAACATGGGTCAGCTCCTATAACTAGATAACTATAACAAACCGAAATAACTAACACAACCTCACTGTACATACACACATATCATGTCAACCATGGCCTTGCCATATAACCAGAAGTGTTAGAATACCACATCCCTGCCATATAATAAATTATTTCAGACCCCTCAGGGCTGGATCCACGGTGTATAAGACCATGTCATCCTCGTCGAGTTCCAGGAGAATCTCGATGGAAACTCTGTAATGGAACTAGTGGAGTCCAAGGATCATCTCAACAAATCATGTATAATTTGAGCCCAGCAATCCGAATCTAAGGGGTAGAAATTCCCTTAAAATCCTACAAAATCAAGATCCAAGGATCATATAGGTCTAAGCAAAATTCTACTATAAAACAAAATCCATGGTGAAATGACCATGGAATATAAATGGAATCAAGACCCATAGTATACCAACAAAGTCATCTACTACTATTTCAATTAAATCTCATTCCATCCATCAATTTACATGTAATCCAATCAATGATTATACCTACTCATTCAACCATTCATATTCAAAATCATTAAATTCAATCAATGAGTATAAATACTAATATAACATATCAAAATTCAACAATTGAACAATATAACATCATGTACCACAAGTAAAAGGAGGTGTAAAAATTCATAATCAATCAATTCCATTCCATTTAATTACAATTGGTATTCCTCTAACTAAGAAATCCTAAAATACACCCCTTGGGTGGCTTAACAAGTGGAAAATGAAAAAGGGAACATCCCATGGGTTTTCTTTGTTGGGGAAACAACCTCCTACTAAGATTGAAGTAACTAAAGGGAATCTCTAATAGATTCTAATTCTTTAATGCAATTAATTAATTTAATTTTGGGGTCATGCTGAAAAGTTTGGCAGGCAGCATAATGGTAACTAGTTTAATAAAGCACAAAACCTCAAGGGAAAGTTATAGACCACCTACCTTAGGTCAGTATCATAGATCTCATCCAGTATCAACTCCTGATTCGACTTAGATTAGGAGAAAAACAATTAACATATGAAGAACCTAGAAATGAGGAAAATTATCTTTCAATGAAATAGTGTAGTTGAAACCAAGAAGAAAAAATAATTCCTAAAAAGGAATTGGTAACTCACCGATGCAGATCTAATGAGATTGGCGGAACTCGATTCTGATATGATATGGATAAGATCTCTCAAATCCTATATTAGGTTTCAAAATGAGCACTCAATCTCATGGTTGTGAAATATTGGTAGAATTGGAAAATTAGGGTTGAAATAAGAATTAATTGGGGTAAATTTGATAATTTCACCAAAATTAATGGGCTTTATAGTTTGGCTGCATAGTTTCCCAAATCATGTTCCAACAGTTCACCCTTTTCTATAGGAAGGGGCACATCGCATAGTTTTCATGCATAGTTTTCTAAGCTGTGCACAAACCATGTCTCAGCTCACTGTCAAAAATTGCATAGATTCCACATGGGTGTGCATATCAAATCACACAATTTATTAAACGGTTTGATCACCCCATTATCTCTACCCATCCTTACATGGTTAGTATTAACTGAGAAAGATGCCCAGTATGGCTTCTACAAATCATTTAGTAGGACTATTTCTCCCCAAAAGTTGGCTTCTGAGCTAAGAACAAGACTTAGGCACCCTTGATACCTCCATGACCTTAAGGTACATTCACATAAGGTTGTAATTAATAATTTAAAACAAAATTATATAGATTTTTACCTCATAAAAAACCTAGATTCTTACATTCATTGTACATTTTACACATTGGAATAAGGGTAGACCAAGGAAAATAATTTCTTAGGCTAGTCTCACCATAATCAATCAATCAAGGGTTAATAGAAGAAAAGATTGTAGACCCTTTCACTTATCAATTAATAAGGAAAATTGATTTATTTTTTAAGACTACGATATCATCATAATTGGTAATTTATGCCTAACCTGATCACTTGTCACTCAATTTTGGATTGTTAGTTTTTATTCATTGTTATCCAGTCCTAGAAACCAAGATTTACTTATTTTATTTTTTACTCATGATAACTAGATTAGAGAACTACTCCTTGGATATGGATTAGGTTGCTACTAATAATAAAACCCTTATAGAAATAATTTAGCTTTTTCCACACCTCATAATTTGTGTGCGTCAATAATCCTTTACTATTGATGTAATCTAGAATTAACTGGGTAGATTGGAATCAATACCTAGTGAGGTAATTGTCTTAGGTTCCACAATAAAGCACCTAGTATTCTAGGAATAACAATTATTATTAAAGTATTATAATTTTATCACAAAACCATTTCCATTTAAATAGGCATTCCATTACATGAATCTCATTTTTTGAAGATCCATTTCACAAAATCATTTATTAAGGAACAGCTATTTAATAAGAAAAAATTCCATGAAAACTAGACAAGGTATTTCATAAATCACATAGTAGAAACCATAAAATTCCATATATAATAAATGAATTTTAGATCAACTTAATTAATCATATCCAATATAGGAATATAATAAATAATTATAATATATATATCATCCATCAATGATGGCATATAATAATTTTAAAAAATTGGAAACCTCATTATAAATAATCAAGAACATATATCTATTGAAAGAAACGTAACATAAGGAACCACCAACCTTTACTCGATGAATTTGGTGGTAATTAATGTAAAACCATAAAATAAAGGAGGGATAATAGACACTTGATTATATTCCCTAAACATCAAAACCACATTATGAAATTCTAACAACAAGGAACCTTAGGCTTACATGACCTTATGGGAAGAATAACTCCTTGGAAATATGGTGGAAGATATGAAATAGAGGGAAATGAACCCCTTTATGTGATGATTAATTGATGATTTAATGAATAAATCCATAAGAAACCAAGAAAAGAGGGATAAGAATAAGTGATCCATGGTTGGAGCTTCTGGAAAAGTCAAATGGGGTAGAAATTTGTCAAGTGTGGGTTAAAATCATGAAAGGGTGGATGATTAATTTCAAAAAAATCATGTGAAGACCACAAGGTTTGGTCACATGATTTGGAGAAAAAATTATAACCATGTTCATGGTTATGGAACTAATATTATGTTCTGTATAGTTTACCCTTTCTATATATGACTAATATTCTTGGTTTCTCCTAATCATGCACTAAAGGTGTTCCTCCCACTATTATGGGCTCACATTGTGTATGATTAAGCCATGCAATTACTACAAAATGTGTATCAAGTATTCTCTTGTCATGAAAATGACACTACCCCCCTTTTTTCCAAATTTTAAATAAAATCAACATGAAACTAATAAATAAGAGTAAAAATAAATGAAAAATATATTTTATACAATGAAATGACACTATGGGTGTGACATACCCGCTCTCAAGTCTGGTAAAATCTTACATAGGATCACATAACAGCCATATTATATAATAGTAATAGTCAAAAATCAGATCTTATTCAATTAATTTCACACTAATAAATTATATATTACAACTCCATATAAGTTGATATTGGCACTTTAAATTACCCAATACTATATTATATTCATATCATCAATCACATGCAAGGATACGAATATCATGTGATCCCTATGTTTAAATAATGATGCATGAACTCTCTCTCATTCCATATTGGTATAAGAGTAAAAACCTATAAATAATAAATCAATATTAAAATATATGATAATTGGAAAAGTAACTCAGCTATAAAAGAATATAATAATAAAAAAATATCATCCCTAGTAACTCGAACTTCCCTTATATGTGGATAAGTTATACACATACACAAGATCTATACCAAGGCTCAATGTCTTATTATACCCTATTTACCATATTCCAAATAGTAACACACAAAAAACTAAGGCTCTGATACCACTTTTTAATTTCCTCAGCTTGGTTCACTTATGTCATGACCAAACCAGATAATTGTGTACCTGAAGCATGTCTCCTCATATTCTAGAGGCTTCCAACTAGTGGTTATGATCAATATATAACACATGGGGAGACTATACCATTAGGTTTATATAACTAATAACATAGTAAAATTAATATCATAAACTATTCATCATAATAAATAGAAAAAATAAAATATATTTCACCTCTAAATTCCAACAAATAGTAAATATCAACAACATATTGTGTCAAACTGAACTACTATAGGTATACATTTCATACAAGAGTAATAGATCCCATATGGGGGGATCATATAAAAAGTGTTCATAAATGAACAAAAGGAAATAGATACATACACATCTAGTCTCAAATCCATGCTTAGAATTATATCCTAACTCCCATGAAGATCCTCTATCTCATCCATCCAAATCTGCAAAGAGAATTTCCTTACTTAGGTCATAAACATAAATCTACTCAGGTGCCAGGGCACCTGAGTAAAGTGTGAGTACAACTTAGTAGGAAACCAATGACAGTTTCACTAGAAAATACAGTAAATATAGGTTTATAGTTCATATGGAATTCCATTAAAATAAAAAATAAAAAATATATAACATTTCACCTCATGGAGTGGTCATACCAAACCATGGGTGACCATATTAATTTGACTGGTACTGAAATGGGATGATATACCCATGGTATGAGAATACACCTAGAGGATAATAATATATAACCCCTCATATAATAACAAGGGTTAAATAGCTATCACAATCATAACATCACTACGTGAATGAGCTATCACCATTTCACACCAACTAGGTGAACAATCCATTATCCTACCAATTACAATGCAGAAAGATTCATCACCAGATGAATGGGGAATTACTAATCTCATGTAGATGATACACAACCATTTTTTTCAACCACTGGACCAATACACCCTAAGAGGGGGAATTATGTTGTCTAATTCTTTTTTTTTCTTCCATTAGATCTAGTTCTCTTATTATCAATAACACTTCGAACCTATCAATCCTTAAGTACACACAAAATCCTAAAACTAAAAATAAATGTGGTGAAATTTATATTTTTCTTGGTTCATGGTAATATTTTAATCAAAGGAGTATATATTGATGGTGTGTCAATGTACCATGGGATAACACTACTCATTACAGGTGTTACAGAGGTTTAGAAAAGATACATTGTCAATCCTAAGGTCACTCCTTCATCTTATCTCTCTACAAACAGCTTTGAGATAAGGAATAAAAAAATATGGGATAGAAATATTGATTATAATTATTCTTCATAATATATAAACATTGAATTGGAATGGTTGTTTTAGTTGTTCTTACATTCATTCTTCAAATCATGATCTTCAATGGTATTCATTATAACAACCTCCCTTCACTCTAATTTCCAGATCATTCAATTTTTTTCTCAACCTTTCTCTACCTTGATCATTATATAAACCAAGGATCAATTCCTATAAATTTTGATCCAAAATTTTTCCACATGTGACCCATTTATTGGATCATAAAAAACCCATTAATCACTAATTAATTTGACCAAGTCAACCATAATCCCACAAAATATGATATAGATTAAGCTTTTAGAATTTATTAGATTTAACTTCTCCATAGCATGACTACCTTCATTGTAGTTTGATTCTCATTAAATAATCCAAGATTGAGGGATGATGTTTTTCACTGTGGTGGGATCCCAGTTAACAACTGGATTTTTGAAATATAACCAAATCTCATATTTAAATTCCTAAAATATTGCATAATGACCTCTTTAAATCTTATCAGGATCTAAATTAGTTGTTTAATGGTTCTATTGGCTATTATTTGAGGCCATACTTCATAAAAAAGAAACTTTATATCATTATTCGTTTAATTTACCCTCCATGGAATGACAAGGTAGATCATAGCATGGGAATCATATCTTCAATTCTATTATGGTGTGTTAAACATAGTTGTGACATGATCTCTTCATTTCTTTGAAAAATATAATTTAAACTTATTTTAATAGCTAGAAACTATGGTGTGTCCCTATCCTGGTACACCACACCTCTCCATTATTTTATTCATACACATCTTCCATTATTCAGTTATCCTTATCTTAATGTCACACCATGCTTCTTTCTCCCAACTCATTTAATCTATTGTAGATGAAGTTTCAGTGTGGTACATTCAATCATGGTGTGATTTAACATTTTTTATCCCAAATTTAACCTTACATAGAATTCATAAAACCTATGTTATTATTACATAACTATTGATTAATCTGACGTAACTTCTCTTTATGATGTGAACACCATGATTGTGTCATGAACCTATCTCTTCTGGAAAATACAACTACAAATAGCCTATTATTTTTTATAGGTTCCTACAACTATCTCAAAACCCTGAACTATTCCAATTATAATACATGTGAATTTCAAACAACAGATTAAAACATATTGGCATCAATATACTCCAATTTAATCCGACAAACGCAATCCAATGATAACCTTGATTATAACATTCTCCCCCATTATGTTTATTAGAAATCCAAGATATATTTAGTGAAATTAAAGACTAATAAACTCTAGAAACTCCCAATAGAAATGAATTTACTCTCAAATCACCCTAAGTATTTGTTAGAAAATATTATTGTATAAAATAAAAGAACAATATATAAACCCATTCCTTGTCGCCTCAACTCGTGTCACTTATTAATAAAAACTGAAATGAAATCTTCTAAAAGCTCCCAATAAACTCTACCTAAAATTGAAATCCTCCCTGAGGGAGAATATTGACTCACTTGAATACCATTTATCCACCTTTAAAAATAAACTCAAAGGTTAGTGTCTTGTAAAAAAACAAGTATCCAAGTTATAAATTAGATGCACATGGAGAGATGGGGTTTTCTGAACCTCCTAAAGTAGAGGGTGGTGGTTAAAAACCAAGGTTCAACTGATTCTTTTCAAATGTTTGTGTGTAAAATGGTTTTTTCGAGATGTATTACACTTATTTATTGGTACCAACATGTTCCATATAGATAATTTCTTGCTCCACATTCTTCTTAATGAAATGATATTGTATATCAATATGTTTTATTCTTGAATATTGTATCATATTTTTTATTATTTAAATAAAAAATTTATTTTCACAATGGAAAACAATGGGTATATTTACATTTTCTTCATGATCCTTTAATTTTTATTTCATCCACAATAATTTTTTGTATGCTTTCATTACTGAAATATACTCATCTTCCACCATACATAGAGAAGTACTATCTTATTTCTTACTAATCCATAAAACGCATTTTCTTCCAATAACTAAGTCTCATTCACCTATGGATTTTATATCCACAATATCTCAATTTCAATATGTAACTAGGTATGAATATAAATCTCTATAATTTCCTACACAATATTCAAAAATATAATCAATTATTCCTTGAATGTACCGCATGATATGTTTCACGGTTGAGAGATGTTATTCCTTTGGATGACTATAAAAACAAGTAGGCAAACATGTTATGTAAATGATGTCTAGTCTTTTTAATGTGGGGTATAATTATTTTCTAGTAATTCTCTAGTAGAGAGTGGGATCAACATATTTTCCTTCATCATTTTTTCCCAGCTGGGTTCAAACCATGATGGGAATTTAAATTGGTTTTCTATAATGTTTCCAAAACTTCTTTAACTACACCTTCATATATTTTGATTTGGAAACATACATGTATACCCTATTTTGACTTACTTTTAGCTTAAGAAAATATATGAGTTTTATGATCATAGAAATGTCAAACTCCAAGTTCATCAATTATGTAAGTTCCTTCACTAGATTTATCTTTCTTACTATAAATATGATGTCGCCAATATATATAAACACCATGAACTAGTCTTCCCTGTCCAATTTAACTTAAATATTTTAGTCAATTCTGCCTCTTCTAAATTCCAATTTCTTTAATAAATTTTCCACCCTAGCATACCATGATAAAGGTTCTTATTTCAAGTAGTATATGGCCTTCTTTAACCTACACATCTTAATCCATCATAACCAATTATAAAATCCCATTGGTATTTTTATGTAAAATTATTCTTCAGGAACTCCATTTAAAATGTTTTCTTTATATCCATTTGGTAGGTTTTAAAAGTTTTCTAAATAGCCATAGCTAAAAAGATTCTAATTAACTCAAGTCTTTCCACTGAATCAATTTCTTCATCCCCATAAATTCTTTCTACTTGTTCATATCCCTTCCATGCAAACCTTTATTTGTTTTAGATCACCTTTACACGATCATCATGTTTGTTTTTTAACATCAACATTTTTTCTATGATGTTGTGATTTGTTTCCCTCTTTATAAGCTACCAAGTTTGATTTTTCTCTATTTGGTCTAATTCCTCATTCATAGACATGAACCATAATTCATATTTTTTCACTTATTTAAATGATTATGGATCCACATGAGAAAATAGAGAAGCATGATCTATATTTATCATCCTCTAAGTTTTTGTAAGAGAATATTTATCACTAATAATATTTGACTCATAGATATCAACTCATATATTCTGCCATTGATTCAATGGTTGAATCCCTTTAATAGTTTATTTATCCTTTGATTTATTATTAGAATCTAATTTTCATATTGGAAAATGTATGCCTTCATAATTTATAGCTATTTCATATTCTTCATCACAAACCTCACTCAAGTATAGAAGTCCAGATCTATTCCCAACTTTGTCATCAAAAAATTTAAAATCACTAATTTACATGATATTTTTCAAACTCTTGTTAAGATAATTATATATATCCTTGTTATTGAAAGAGTAGCCTAAAATGTCCCTTTATCTTCAAAATCTCCATATTTACCTTTATTTCCTTCCTTTTCCTATATATAACACTTGATACATAACACTTTAAAGTACTTAGAGGTTGGATTCCTTCATGTAATGTATCATATGGTTTCTTATTCTCTCTATAAATCAACAAAACTTGATTATATGTGTACACTAGAACTTTCATGGATTTATTCTAATAGTAAATAGATTTCACTTTTGATGAGAAATGTGTTTTCCATGTTGTTTACCATTTAATTCTTCCTTTATATGACACTATTTTGTTGTAGTGTTATCACTTATGAGACTTTATTATTAATTCCATGCTTCTATAAGTATTTTTCTACCTCATGAGAGGTTTAATCCATGCCATTATCATATCAAAGAGTACTCCATACCACTATCAGATCAAAGAATCTTGATTTTTCTCCCAATTTCATTATCATATCTCCTCTAAAATCATTTAATACACTAAATCACATCCATATTCTCCTAAATTAACATGTTACATCCCATTATACTATAAAAATAAATAAAAATGAGGATGTATTTATCATTGAATATTTTGGTAACCTTTATAGAACCACACGCATTCTTGTGAATATGATATAGAATATTTTAAGCCCTTTTATTCTATGGTCAATAGGGATTTCTCGCTATTTTCTATATCACATGGTCACCATAAGTATTCTCTTAATTTCATCTTATATTTGGAATATAAACTACAGATTTCAATTTTAAAAAATTATCCAATATTTTTTTATAAATATGCTCAAGCCTTCAATTCCAAAGGCTGTTTTATTCTTATAATGAAAGAAGATGAGTGTTATCCTTTAAATCCACTTGGTATACATTGTTGTTGGTTATTTATCCCTTCATCAATGAGTTTACTATTTTACTTTGATGAAATGGACCTTTTAATTAAATTTTACCTCAAGACTAGATTTACAAAGTTGACTACTGGTCAAATGATTATATAAAAGACCATCCATATAAAGGACTTTTATATTTATCATTTCATCTTCATCCAACCATGTATTTCCACTTCACTATATTTTTAAAGCTCTATCACTACTAAATATAACTATTCCATAAATATAGACCTTCAAATTATTTAATAGATTCATGTTTTCAATCATGTGGGATGAACAACCACTAATGGGATCTCAATGAAACTATTTTTTGTTTATTTAGGAAAATTTCATATAATATGGAATTTTCATTCTTCGTACTTTACTTCCAAGGAATTCCTAGTTGAGTTGATACATTAGGTAGTCTCGGGTTATTCTATTTAACATATTCTTTGATTTCATACTTATCTTTATCCAATAGAAATAAATAGTTCTACAAGGGGATATTGTTTGGTAATTGAGAATATATAATCTTTTGGATTTCATAGGAGTAATTTTGACTTCTCCATTTCCTGAAACTAATATATTTGTGACCAAATTTAGAATAATACTAACAATATCTATAAAAATAATTATATCTTTATAGTGCATGATATATTCTCATTATTTGTTATTGAATTATGGGTGAATCGCCTATCAAGTAGCTTTATGTATCCTTATAGTATTTCATGGTGTGACCAAGATAGTCACAAAATTGATACATATCAATAGAAAGATATTCTCTATATCCCCCAACATATTTCTACCCTACAATTAGTTTCTTGGTTTTTTATGAGTTATGAATGTCTAAAAATCATTACCAAAAAATAAACCTTGTGTTGAGCTATTTGTATCACTACTTTTGATGTTTCAACATGAAATCCATCTCCCCTTTTACCCATGTAATTGATTATTTTATCACTCGATACTTTCTCAACATCTCCTAAGCATCATTTGACTCTTTCAATAAATTATTCATCAGATAATTTTTCAAACTAAAACTTATTCTTTGGATCACTTGATTTGCATTTGATTTAAGACACTTTATCAGAGTAACCACCTATTCTTACAAGGATTCATTCTTTTTTCTCTATATTTAATCTAAGAATTTAGGTTATCAATCATCTTTTCCAGATCTTTAATTTTTAGATTGAGATTAACCTCTTATCCATATTTTTCTTAATCAATCGCATATTATTACACTACTTTTTTGAACTAGGTAATTTTGGACCCAAATTGATCAAAGTGTTTAGATGGTTTTTTTATAAAACCACAAATAATAAAAAAAAAAATTTAATCGTCCAATTCCTTAAGTGATCCTTCGAGTTAAACTTCAGTTTAATGACTCCTTTAGGATAGCCTTCTTCTTTAATTTTAGCTTAATTTTTCTTTACCATTTCCATCATAACATATTTTATATATAAAATAAATTTAATCTATTCAACTTTAAAACACATTTAATCATGTTATTTTTCTTCTTTAATCAATGGTTTATTCTATTATAACTTCTTTCTTATTGGATTCCTTGATTTAAAGTTTCATATCAAAGGAATATTTCACTATTTTGTTAGTACAACATTAACCTCATCTCCATCATTCCTGGGATATCTTTTTATGATATGTCCAAATATTAAATATTTAAATAAACATAATAGTATCTTGCCTCCATACCTCCATTTTCCACGCTTAAATTTTCTAACTATAAATGATAGAAATTCATCACTGACATCTTCATATTTTCTTCCAGCAACATATATCTTTAAACTCTACATGGATTTATAAGTAATATCCTCTTATTATTGGATAGATTTTATTTATTATTTCATAATCATTTTTTAATCAACCATATTTTTTTGAAGATCATCAAGATATAATTTTGTGAGATATTTTTCATCAAGATCAAACACCATGGAATTATGTGGTAATCTTTTAAGAATTTTACTCCTAATATTAATATATTTTTTCTTTTCACCAAGGCCACAGATGGGTCCTATGAATTTTATGAGATTATTAAAGAATCCATCAATATTATCATTCATGATAAACTTCAAATCATAAAATTTATTGTGAATAACTTTTAATTTTTCTTCTTTTACCTTGTTGTATCCATTATTACTATTATCCAATTTTTTCTAAATGGATTTTGTTAATATACATATCATCACCTACATAGAGGTTTGTTTTTACAAAGCTCTAGATAATTCATTGTATTACTTTTCATCTACATCAAGTAGTTTCCTATTCTATTTAGTCATTAACATTTTTACAACTTCACTTACTTGTATTCCATGAATCACGTCAGAAAAAAAGTCTAAGAGATTATAAGTGTGATCACATCTAATTCGTATGAATCTAATAATTAAAACCATTAAATAAAGAAACTCCTTTTTCATTAATTTTTTTCTCTATTGAATCAATCCTCTAATTATATATTTATCATATAATAAACTTATGGATCTAATACTAATTATTGAAACCACATGCCCAATAAACCCTATGAGGGGTGAATTGGGGAGTTCAATTCTTCTTAACTTCCACTAGATCTTGTTCTCATGTTAGAAAGAACACTTATAACCTATCAATAATCAAGCACATACAATATCTAGATACTGAAAATAAATATAGGGACACTAATATTTGACTTGGTTCGCCACAAAGTGATAAATCAAGGAGGATACACCGATGGTGTGTTGACATTCTAGGGATAAAACTAATAATTGTATGTGTTAAAAAGGTTTAAGAAAGTATCACTATCGATCTTAGGTTCACTCCCTTATTTTTTCTATTTGTAAACTATTTTTTAAAACTGAATATAAGAAATATTCTATAAAGATATATTCTAGAGATCCTTTACAAAACATAAACACCATATCAAGAATGGTGTTGTTATTTTTCTTTTGTTCCTTCTTAAAATCCTGACCCTCAATGGAATTTTTCATAATGGCCTCTATTCACTCTAATTTCTAGATCTATCAATTATTTTTTATACCATTCTACATTGTTATCCTTATTTAAATTACATATTAATTCCTATTAATTTTACTCTATTAATTTTCCACATGTCACCCACTTATTAGGCCTTTAAACTACCCATTAATAACAAATTTGGTTGAGCAAGTCAACCATAATCCCATGAAATCTAAGATGGATTCAAACATAAGAAATTTAATTGATTTACCCTCTTTATGGTGTGACTACCTTCATTGCGGCATCATTCTCATTGAGAACTCCCATATTGTGGTGTGATGTATTTTACAGTAACATAATCTCAGTGAATAACCAAATCTATGAAATTGATCTAAATTTCACATTTAAATTCATGAAATATCATGTTTTGATCTCTTAAAATATTTTTCCAATTCAAACTAGTTGTGATGTGGTTATCTTGCTTTCAATATGAGGCCTTACATCATAGAAAAAAAACATTACATAATTCTATCTAGAATGAAACCTCCAAGGATAAACTATATTAATTGTTATGCTGGAATCTAGTATTTATTACCGTTGTGGAATGTTTAGCATGTTCATGAAATGATCACTTAATTTATTCACACACAAAAAATCTTACCTTATTTTCATGTCCATGCACCATGAAAAAACCTAGGCCCCACACACTAAACTCTGTTATTTTTTTATTATTACACATCATTCTTTTTGGCATGCTTCTCATCTTCATAACACATTTTACTTCTATCACTAGACTCATTTATCTTATATAGTTAGAGTTGCAGCATAAAAAACTAAGCCATGGAATTATTTAAATTTTTATATCCCTAGTTAAAACTTACATAGCCTTCAAAAAAAATCCATGTTATTATTATGTAACTATTGATTAATCAAATATGGATTCCTTTTCCAACAGGACCCCCATGATTGTGTTATAATCCTGTCACTTTTGGGAAATAAAACTCAAAACAACCATGGATATTTTCTAGGTTCCTCCATGAATCTCTAAGGATTTCACTATTCAATGTATAATAAATGTGAATTAAAAACAAATGATCAAAATATTGTGGCATCAACATACTCCTACTTGATCCAACAAACACAATCCAATGATAAACTTGATTCCAACACATTTCCATGCTCAGGTGGATAACATACCACTATTTCATAGCTTAGGTTGAGGATGAACTACTAAAAACCCCATATAGGTGGATGAAATACAACTAAAATCACTCTTTAGGTATATGATATACCACCATCTTGAGTTCTTAAGTGGATGCTACACCATAGGAACAACATCTATAGGTGGATAATACACCACAAGTACAATTCTCAAGGTGGATGACATACCACTTATGTCACATCCATAATCATCAATACACCACTAGTTTCAAGTCTCAATTGGATGATATACCACTAGAATAGGTCCTTGAGTGGAAAATTCACAATAGGTATAGCTCACATATGTCAAGACATGACCCATTTGGGGCCCACCTAAACGAGCTATAAGTCGAGTGTGGCACCCCAATATCACCTCCAATAGGTCATAGGTTAGATACTAGCACCAAGTAGGTATATTACACATTTGGGAGGCCTTATCCTAATGAACCTCTACATATTCACACCTCTAAGTTCATCATAAACATATAGTATAGGTAAAATTTTACTAACCCAAAAGGAAACAAATGCATTTAATAACCTATAATAAAAAAAACAATGTGTAGTATTATAAATATAACCAATGTATGTAGGGGAAAAGAACACACCCAACTAGAAACAAAGGGATTCCTAGCCTAACATGAATATGAGGAGGAAATTAAAGCTCATAAACACTGAATCCAACCACCACCTGAGCTCACATTCACCTGGTACCACTAATCTCTACAAATACCAATCCCACCAAGGTCATCATCAAACTACCTATCATCTGTATAAGACAAAAAACATATGGGGAAATCCCATGAAAGGGTGAGTATATACATACCCAGTAGGATTACTTGAATACAAAAAGGGAAGCAATAAAAGTAAACTATCAACTCAACCCATAAGATAAGGAGGGGAGAAAGAAACCCAATAATATATATTCTCATAGATAAAATCAAACATAAAGAGGTAGATAAAGAGAGAGATATAAATATCTCAATCCTTAAAGCCATATAAGGATGAATATTCCATCTATAACTAGAAGATTCAATGTTATCTCATTGCCAGCAGTGCAATTTAACCTCACCAGATCTATATTAGGGAACCCATGACTTGCTGAAGGCATGTAATAGTTGAGTGGGTACCGACCCTAGTAGAGGTCCCATGCCTCATTGGTGCTTATATGAGGGGGTACTGAATCCATAGATAGGATACCCACACCTTGAGTGGGTATGGGGGTATCGACCCTATCTCTACCAAGGATGTGGGGGACTAGAACTCTGACATATACATGCCATCAGGGGGTTTCCAACCCTGATGTCACTCTAGAGATCACACTCAAGTCTCAACATTATCCATCCATGCTATAAGGATCTATTTGATCATGCCACCTTGTGTCATATCTATGATGTCAAAACAAAGGCCGTAATCATGTTTTGTATGTAATTATACTCTATAAAGACAACTTTTAAGTCTAATTTTGAGTCCCTAAGAAGTAGATATAAGAGTTTGATCATTCAAATAAGGGAATAAAACATGTCCCTTGGTATACACAGGGTGTACTCCCAACCTATCCATGTCCATCTTTCTGACATGGGGTGTAAAAACTCATGTATATAGTGTGTAGTCAGAGAAACATGGTGTGTGGGACCACCAAGGGTCCCAAGTGTGTATTCCCCAAATATATATTGGATGATCAGGTAGAGTCACTCAGCATGTTTACTATCCACATAGCCATGTGATATTTAACTTGTCCTTGAAACCTTAGTCACCACAAAAATCAAATTGCATGGAATGTGTTCCACTAGAATACATGGTTTGTAGTTAGGAATTTAGTATAAAGTGAAGTGTGCATCCAAAATATTATTTTTTAAAGTGATCCTACTATAGATCTCACTAATGGCTTCATCTATGCTTCTAAAATCAAATAAAACTCTTTTATTCATCTATTTCTGACCTCTGGTGGCTGAAAATCAGGATTTACATCAACCCATGAAAAGGTTATCATGCTACCATAATTTTTAAAGGGTTTTTCCACTATATTTAATCTAAAATAATATTTTTTACTTATCATTTCTATAAATCATCATCTCTTACATCAAAATTATAACTCAATGTGAATTTAGGGTTTAATCACATCTTGAGGTGGATTGATAGTCGAATCACTAAACATCCACAAACCAATTATGAACACATGAATAAATGAGATAGAAAGGAATAAAAAAAATTGATTACATTTATGGGAATTTCAAACCCATCCATAGATCTCAAACATGGTAATCAAAAGTAGAAGGAAATATCAAGTGCAAAAAATATTCAAGGTCAAAGGAAAAACTAATAAATAAATCAATGAGTTCATGCTAGAAATGTGGTAGAAGAAGAATCCAAAGTTGATACTTGATCCATACTTGAAATTACAAATAATAGGGAAAAGATCTAGAAATTTAGAATCCCTACATCTTTTTTGGATAGATCACTAATGAATAATGATTTTACATCAATGTTGATGATGAATTTCATTTAAGTTGATCATCAATCAATGAATTGCCCTAAATATCTCATCACAGGTTCTTATAACAATAGATCTTCTTCTCTATCAATCTCCTAGAGTTATGCATCTAACCCTAAATAATGGATATAATGAAGATTAAATATACTATGGGATATTTTAAATAATTTATTTATTATTTAATTAATAATTTAAATTAATTATTTAATATTGACCTGTAACAGTTCTTAGACCCAGAGTTTGATGTGGATGAACATTGAGTTGGACCTTGATAAAAACCCATGTTTCATATCCAATGAAGTTCTCAACTTCCCCATATAATATTTTTTCAATATAAAACCATTATTTCTAAAAATATAGGCATGTGTGACTTAATATATTTAATATTTTTAACAATTTAATTTTGGGATCATAGAACACCCATAATACCACGCCAAATCTGAAGAAAAAACAAAATAATATATATATAAATATCCAAAGGGTACATATCTAAAAATTAAATTCATTAAATTCTCCCCACATAGAAGGATCTTCACCCCAAAAAGCAAAACCTACTTGAAAAGTTGATGGTACTAAGCCAGCATCTAGATATCATGCTCCCACGAGATCTCTTAGAAGTTCCCATGCTTCTAAAAAACTCACATATGTGGGGTGGTTCACCCACAAAAGATATTCACCTATCAATCCTTGATTTCCACCAAGTACTCTAAAAAGGTATCTAATTCCTTAACATCTATATCACCTCATTCGATAACATGTGATAGTTTATAAACATATCTTCTCAATAGAGACACATGAAAGACTCCATGCACTCAGTCCAATTATGGGGGTAGAGACAAGTGGTATGCAACCTCCCTAACACTACACATTATCTGGAATGGGATGATAAACCTCAAGGATAGCCTACTACCATAAGAAAACTACCAAAAAACTCATCATGGGGTAACCCTTAATAACACACAGTCTCCCTACTCAAACTTCAAGGGCCTACTACAATGATCCATGTAAGATTTCTTTCAACTATGGGTGATCTTAATTCTCTCACATATCACCAAAAATTTCTCCATATTTGAATTTACCAGCTCTAGTCCCATAAATAATGGATCACCTATTTCCATCCAACATAAGGGTTACCTACGGGGTCTCCTATACAGATCCTTGAATGGTGCCATTCCTATAGTGGAATGATGTTATTTTATGTGAAATACATTAATGATAGGTAATCCTCATAACTCCAACTGAAGTCCAACATACCGACTCTTCGCATATCCTCTAAAACCTAGATGGTTCATTTGGTCTATCCATGTTTCTAGTAGTGGAATTATATTCTCATCCATAACTAGGTTTTGAATTCCTCCTATAAACCTTTTCACAAAACTAACATAAACCAAGCATCACAGTTGGAGAAAATCATTTTGGGTTCCCCATGAAGTAAGATGATCTTCTGCACATACAAGCGCCACAAACTCTCCACTAAAATCTGATTCTGGATGGTAAGAAAGTGATCCAACTTGTTAAGTCAGTCGATAATCACCCATATAGCATCATGGCCTCTCGTTATTAGTGAAATCACAATTAAAAAATCCATCGATATGTCATACCATTTCCACTTTGATATCTCAAGGGGTTGAGTCAAACCTACTAGAACCTGATGTTATGCCTTCACCTATTAACAAGTGAGTAATTGAGAAACCAACTCAAAAACACTTACCCTTATGTCTTCCCACAAAAACTATCATCAAAATTCTTAGTATGTCTTCCCCACTCTAGGATGTACCACTAAGGGGGAGGTATGAAACTCTCTCGGTATCTTCTCATGCAACATGACTGAAACAACTATCTATCCTTGGAAAGGGATGATGTGCACCCCACATTCAAAAATTACATCTAGTGTATCTCCTAAGGATATCTGGTTTCCTAAAACTTCACAATGAATGTCTCCCAACCAAGCATCTCTCATACCCTGGAGAAGTGGAAAAATCATTGGCATCGACTGGAGATAAGTTATCCTTCTCTCCTCTATAAAGGTTAGATAGAAAGAGGACAAATACTCTGACACCACCTCCATCAAGAATGAAAAATACTTTATATTGAGGGAATATGCCTCCACATTGCCATTTCCTAAAGTATATACTATCTCAAATTCATAATCCTATAAAAACTCTAGCCAATGTCTCTACCTCAAGTTGAGGTCTCTCTATTAAAATATGTACCTAAGACTCTAGTGGTTTGAGTAAAATATAAACCACTCACCTAGATGATAATGTCTCAATATCTTCAAGGTGAAAACTACTAATTCCAATTCCAATTCATGGGTCATGTATTTTTGTTTATGGGGTCTCAACTAAAATAACTCATAAGCAATCACTATCTCCATATTCATCAATATGCATATGAGTCCAACTCCTAAAGTGTTGTTCAATACCACATACTTGACACCCTCCTCTAATAGTCTCAATATAGAAGAACAATTAAACCACTACCTTATCTCCTTGAAAATTTTCTAAAATCACTCAGTCCAGGTGAACAACTTCCCTTTTCATTTCAAAGCAATCAAAGGGGTTGTAATTCTGGAAAAGTCTACCACAAACCTCCAATAGTACCTAGACAAGCTAAGGAAACTTCATACCTCTGACATGATTTTGGGTGTAACCCAAGCTAAAACTACCTTTATTCCCTAGGTTCATAACCACATGATGCTATGAGATTACATTCCCTAGAATGTGAATCTCTCTAATCCAAAACTGACACTTTGAGTGCTTAACATATAACTGATGCTCTTGAAGTAAATCCAAGACCATCTTAAATTTATCTATGTGATCTTCCTCTAACACAGAGTAAATTATAATTCATTGATAAATACAACTAAAAATTGATCTAATAAATAATGAAATATACGGTTCATAAGTCGTGTGAATACAGTAATGGCATTCATCACACTTATAGGCATCATCAGGAACTCATAATGATCATAGAAATATAGGAATGATTTCCTTATAATTCTCTCTTTATGAACCCACAAATGGTGGTAGTTAGACTTGAGATCGATCTTTCAGAACCATCTCACACCCTTTATCTGTTTGCGGAGGTAATAGATACTTAGCAAAGGGTGATTTTTCTTAACCATTACTTGGTTTAGGCAATAATAATCAACATATAGCCTCAAGCTCTCATACGCCTTCTTAGCAAACAATATCGTAGAATCCATGGGGGATACACTAGGTCAAATAAAACCCTTCTCTTAAAGACACACCAAATTCACCCTCATCTCTTGGAGATCAATATTGGCTATCCGATATATTGTGGAAGACATCATTCTAGTCCTAGGGTGCAAGTCAAAATAGAAGTAGTTATCTCAATATAGAGGTAGAACCAAAACATGTTCAGGGAAGACACCAAAGTATTCTTCTAATATCGATGGAATCTAAGTTTCTAAATAGTCTTATCTGTAACGCCCTGATCCCAGTTACCCAGAGTCGGTGCATTATTTTAATACATTGGCATGATTACAAGGAATCAAGTCCTGAAGTACCGATCAGTTTAGCATCCTTGGAAACACTAAATATATTCATATGTCTTACATTACATCATAAATTGAATAAAACTACAACAACAACTTGTCATCACATCCCCATAGATTATTCCTGCAAGTCAGTCATAATACACTTCTTCACATCCTGGAAAAATAAAACATTGAAAGGGGTGATCTCATAAGCTCAGTAAGGATAACAATATAGTGGAAACTTCAATAAATAAGCATAAACATTGAAGGCAATGTATAACAAAAACAAAAGCCTTTTAAACTTGAACATCAGCATATTATGGAAAAGATTAAATTAAATAATGTCATTTATTTATTCACGTGGATATTCTACTAATCGAATAATCACATGAAATATCAATACCCACTTTCATAATGACGGAATGCATAATGCCAGACTATCATAACCAAGTAGCCAAGGCCTCGTGCCAAGACTACAAAAAAAAATTGTCAAGGCATCATTCCAAGACACTAGTTTGTCTCATTAGACCTACCAATTCATCGAGGAGCTATAGCAGGCTCCACCCGTCACTTATTAAGTCCAATGCATTCCCCATATGAACAGGTTTAAACATAACATAAACATTCGTATTAAAACTAGCATACAAAATGTAAATACTTTATTCATAAACCATGAATGGTATAAAAATAACACATCCACAGTCAAACATACCACAAAAACTTAAATACAATATGGAAGTTTTGTATCATAATGAATCAACTTCAAATAAGGTTAAAATCCATCAAAGGATGTTGACATAGATGAAATCAAAACTATTTGAGAAAAATATCTCTTTTTTGAAATCATTTAAAAGTAAAATAATTATAAAATAATACATTTACATTGAAAATATTTTTATAATATTGTAAGGGAAGCTTTAACGAAGTTATAATGGCATAAAATATCTGCACCAGCAGTATAAGTTAAAAAAACATTCTTACCTTAAATTTGTCGAAATGGTCAAAAAGTACCTTGTTTGGAAAATGACGGAAAGATTCCTTTCCAAAACGTATGAGGGTATAAATGACTTTAACCCATTTTCTATTGAATAGTAAAAATGTTTTGAAATACATTTTTAAGAAACATGGATGTGGATGATAACGAGGTCCCAGTAGATAAATACGTACAAACAACCTCGGATAAGGAAGAGATTGTAAAGTAAACCCTTACCTTGCACTTTCCTTTAGTCGTGGGTACATTTAACCTCATGTACGAAGATAGTAGTATGTTATTAAATTATACCAGAACCATATTAATATTTATGATATAATACATGATTAATTTATGACTTTATACTACCCATTTAATAATAATTTCCATGTTAAATTAACATTTTGGGTAATAATCGCTTTCTTTATCGTAGGTGTTTTAACTTGTTACTCTTGATTGTATCACTTAGATCATGATTTAAATACTTCCAGAATATAAAACATGATAAATATATCATATATATTTAGAACATAAATATGTATAATAGACATATATATGAAATGGAAAACACCGTTTATGGAGACGGTAGTTCGTACGTACGCATAAACGTTGTTTCTGTTTTCATATAGTATTGAACGGAAGTAAGTGAATAAGATATATGTAAGTACATAAATACTTATATATATATATATATATCTCCAATAGCATTATTATTTCATATATTACATACTTATTAGTAATATATATATTTATAATCGTCGATGAATGGTGAACTTGGAAATGAATCTCATCGCATCGTGGAGACGGTAATCCGTACGAACGTACGAGCGAAAATATCATTCTTTTGATCTTAAAATAATATATAATTTAATGTTATATAAAATATACAGAATCCTTATAATTTTATATTTATTATTTACATCAAATACACATCATTATTATACCCATCCAAATAATAATGTGTTGAATAACAATTACACCACGACGTGGAGACGGTAGGTCGTACGTACGCACGTATGGTGACATGTCATTCAAGGGATGGATAGAATAATGAATTTGTTTGTTACATAATTATAATAACATCAAAGTATATAGAATATACTGGAGTTATTATTTTATAATGTAAATAACAAGTAAAGAAGAAGTTGAAGAAGAAAGAGACTTTAAAGAGGGTGGTGAAGACGTTACCTCTTCTTCGGGTTCTTCCTTTTGATTTGATCAAAAGGGATCCTTAGGTTGGATTTCTGATCATACTAAGGCCTATAGGGTAAATTTAGGGAAGTTTAGAGAGTATTTGGGTAGGGGTTAGACGAACCAAAAGGTTTTGAAGTTGTGAAGAATTGGTTAGAAGTTGGGTCCTTTTATAAGAGGGGTGAGGGTCACTTTAGGAAAAGATTAAAGTATTAATTTATTATACAATAATATTCGGTTTATAATGGTTCAAAATGAATTTATTTCGAGCCTTAGGTGGTTATGGGTCTAAATCCTCTCAACCAATAGATTTTAGACAAGTTTAGGTTACCAGTTTAACCTTATCTTTTAGATTTAACTCTTAGTTAAATAGTTTAACTTTTACCGTGTCTTCTTGTATTCTTACTCTATATGGTTAATAAAATTACTCTAAACTTACAATAAAACTTCAAGTGACTCATTAATGACATATATAATAATATAAAATACCTTTGGACGAATCTTACATTTTTAGGAATATTATATCAACCAATAATATAGTATTTGTTTTAAATATTAATTTATGTCAATTTTGACACTATTTGGTATTTTGTTTTTGTGAAAGTCATCACAACTTGGTTACTTCTAAAAAGATACATTTAATCATCCCTAACATGTCATAGTCCCCTAGAAAATTAGTGGAATTTATAAAAAGTCTCAAATTATATTTATTTGGGTATTTATAATATCAATTATCTTAATTCTTCACTATTATGGTAATTACTGCATCACCATTGTGTCATAAATAAATTAAATTATTTAATGTCTAAAAATTATAAATAAAATATTGTTATGTAGGAAATATTTTTAGATTTCTAATGAATATTTAAATTCTAATTTATATTATGTATAACTCTATATTAAAAATGTTTTAGTAATTAAACTTTGATTTTAACTCTGTTAACTCTTCTTTGAATTAAATAATAATAAATGTCCTAATCTAATCCAAGTGTACCTAAATGATAATATTTTATTCCTAAGGTTGTTTCTGGTCGAGATACACTTGTCCAATATAATTAAGACATGTTTTGGGGTAATATTAATATCATTTTTACCCTTAATTACCTTATTTACTTTTAACCGTGGTAAATAAAAGTAAAAAGTTACTATTCACCAAAAATTATTTTCATCTCATTGAACCAAATTTTATTTATTTATATCAACTGTGTCTCTAGGATTTTGTAAATTCAATTCACAGAAGTGGTAAAATTAATTTTTATGAAAAATTCAGTTTTTTAACTACCACTTACTGGTTTTACTATTCATCAAAAAATGAAGTTTTTCAGAAAAATACCAAAAATTCACTCTAAGCTTATTTTGATATTGTGAATTCAAAAATGAAGTCTATTTTACTAAATTCAAAACATATAAGTAGCATTAATTAATTTAAAATTAATTCCCGTTGTTAAAACAAATAGCGTGTTTTTAAGAAACAATAACTATCAAAAGATTGATTCTTTTTTATGTCCAATTTTAAAGTGAAATTAATTCCAATAAACAAAATTGGATTAAATGGTAAAAATATATTATAATTACACTTTAAAACCAAATAAAAATATAATATAACCATATAAATAAATTATATTAAAGGGCGCTTTTGATTTAAAATACAATATTTTTCACTATTCATTAAAAAATGAACTTTATCAGCAAAATTCCAAAAATTTACACAATGTAAATTTTGATGTCCCCATTCTAAAGAATAAATTTATTTAGTAAAATTTAATATATATAAGTTTAAAATATTGGATTTAAAAAGGGTTCACCATTAAAAGTTGGTAAGAGTGCATTTTTGAAAAATACTTCTTTTATCTGAAAAAAAAAATGAATTTGTTCTTACATTATGTCTAAGAAACTCATAATATGGATTCTAAAATTATAAGGATTATATAAAGTTCAAAATTCAGTTAATACTATTCATAACTGCTTTTGAACGGCTAGTTTGGTAGGTTGTGGTGCGCTTGAACTCGTTGTTGTGTGTAGTGAAAGTTATTGAATTATTTTGAAGAAATAACGCACTATGAAATCTTGGGGTGTTACATTCTCCCCTCCTTCAATAAATTGCGTCCTCGAAATTTGAAATTGTTTTTCGAAATAAAAGGTTGAAAATATAAAATATCTTTGTGGAAAAACCCACATCGTAAATTTGGTTAATAAAATTTAGTCTTAATAAGAGGAAAAGAGAAATGAAAGGGTCACCCCCAAATTATGATCTCAATTAGGAGAACATTGGTGGAAATTAGAGACCTATAATTGGAAGAAAACGTAAATATTTTTAGTTAGTGATTGAGGTCATCAATCACAGACAAGTTTAAAATTGAGTTCCTTAAATTCATCAATCTATGATGATTTAAAATACCATCAGTTCAACAAAACATAAGGTATTAGGATAACACATTTTTGGTTTTAAGATCCCTTCAAAAAAGTATAAGAATTAATTTCTTCATAGATTAAGAGGAGAAGAAAAATATATACTTGACAAGTAGAGTTCCATCCTTTAACTAATTTCTACCACAAACTCATCTTTCACTCTAAAAGATAATAGAACTTAAAAAAATATTCTATTTATCCTACTCATTTGGGGTTAAAAAAATGAATTTATAATTCATATACTAGACCTTAAAATAAACTACATTATTCAATCCCGGACATTACGTGGTTCAGTGGTAGGTGATACACCATTGTCACCCTTCGGTTGTGGGTTCAAGTCTCGTGGCCTTGCTGGACGCGACGGGTTGCCACCTCACCTCCGGGTTGCCACCCGACCTCCGGGTTGTCCTTTCAGGGCAATCCAAAAATAATCCCAAACTAGAATTATCCAAAATACTTCTGTCCAAACTCACAGTCCAAAATTTATAAGGAAGGTAAACACAATGAAGATCCTTTTTGTCGCGTAAAAACATGTGAACACTTTTATCATGTATTCTTTTAAAACGCTGCAACATCCTGGATTACCATAAAACCATTTTTGATTACATTCATGCTCTTTTATTCCTTATAGAATACTGGATATACTCCTTCTATCCAAAAATGTTGTAAACTCCAACAATAACAAATCATTAATCAGTTTCAAGGTAGTCAAGAATATCCAATGTAATTTATTCAAATCAACCATCTCTTATTCCAAAATCACTACCTCATTATCGGAACCATATTAAGGACTACCTTTCCGTCAACCATGTATTTTTAAAAAAATAGTGTAGCTTACTATTAAGTCACTTTTCTTAGAACTATATAATCTCAAATCCTCAGTAAAATATTACTGGAGTACAATCCTTATTTATCTCCATAAATCTTTTAACCAGTATACTGTAGATACAACACTCAAATAAAATAATTCTATAATAACAACATAAGAAAACAAGTCATTCCTCTTCATCTGAGGTAGTATCATAACTTGATTATTATCCAATAGCATCATTTGGTGCATACTCTGATGATTTGGACATTGGTTGTGTAGTGCCCCAACTCCTTGTAGATGAAGCATTGTACATTTGAAATCTTTTTCTTACCTTTACAATCACGTACTTGGTGTCCTTTTTCTACACACTTATAACAAACTCCCATTCCCTTCAAGCATTTACCAAGGTGATTCATTCAACATTTATCACATTTTGGAAAATCCTTCTTTCCCTTATTCCCTTTATCCATATTTTTTTCTACCATTATTTTACTCTCTGGCTTCCCTTCAAATCCATAGGACTCGGAGAACACATGATACTATTTCTTCATATGATGATAATACATGGGAGACTATTTCCCTTCTAAATTCTAGCTTAAGACCATGAAATATATGATCCTTCTTACTCTTTGGATCATGCGTATTGCTGGAGTTCTCATTCCTTATACTGGGCATCATTTCTATACAATGTCATACACTTGGTCAATTTATGAATCACAATTCATAATTCCAAACATGTAAAATACCTAACGTAAATTGAACAGTTTATGGATATAATCCATAATCTCAAAAATGTTTTCATTGAAGAGGTATATACTCATAAACCCTTCATAGTGGTTTGTAAAGGAAATGAGAATTATCCTAAGCATATACCCCGGGAGTGTTGTAACCAAGAGTGCAGTAAGGCCCGT
Organism: Viscum album; assembly: GCA_963277665.1. Taxonomy (NCBI): domain Eukaryota; kingdom Viridiplantae; phylum Streptophyta; class Magnoliopsida; order Santalales; family Viscaceae; genus Viscum; species Viscum album. Next base: position 1,221,388,033 of record OY728127.1, on the reverse strand, counting down.
TGTTGTGCACCAGTTCTCGTTCGAGTCTAGCTCAAAGTGGTGTTTTCGGGTTTTACCCCTAGGTACATCTGTACCAGAGCCGCCTCTACCTGTTCATATCCAGACAGGGATGTATTTCTTGGAAAACTCATAAAATCTCTACAATACCAAAATTCTAGGAAGTTCTTATATACTAATCCTCGAAGTCTATCTTAGGGCTATGTGCTCTAATTAGAGTTTATCTAAATCTAGTTTCCAAGGTTATTGCTAAACTTCATCTGATACTAACTGTAACACCCCGACTCCAGTTACCCAGATTCGGTGCATTATTTTAATACATTGGCATGATTACAAGGAATCAAGTCCCGAAGGACCGATCAGTTTAGCAGCCTTGGAAACACTAGATATATTCATATGTCTTACATTACATCATAAATTGAATAAAACTACAACAAAAACTTGTCATCACATCCCCATAGACTATTCCTGTAAGTAAGTCATAATAAACTTCTTCACATCCTGGAAAAATAAAATATTGAAAGGGGTGATCTCAGATGCTCAGTAAGGATAACAATATAGCGGAAACTTTAATAAATAAGCATAAAAATCTAAGGCAATGTATAACAAAAACAAAATCCTTTTAAACTTTAACATCAGCATATTATGGCAAAGATTAAATGAAATAATGCCATTTACTTATTCACATGGATATTATACTAATCGAATAATCACATTCAATATCAATACCCACTTTCATAATGATGGAATGAATAATGCTAGACTATCATAACCACGTAGCCAAGGCCTCGTGCCAAGACTACAAATAAAATTTTGTCAAGGTCTCGTTCCAAGACACTAGTTTGTCTCATGAGACCTACCGATGCATCGATATTCTATAGTGGGCTCCACCCGTCACTTATTAAGTCCAATGCATTCCTCATATGAACAGGTTTAAACATAACATAAACATTTGTATTAAAACTAGCATACGAAATGTCAATAATTTCTTCATAAACCATGAATGGTATAAAAATAACACATCCACAGTCAAACATACCACAAAACCTTAAATGCAATATGTAAGTTTTGTATCATAATGAATCAACTTCAAATAAGCTTAAAATCCATCAAAGGATGTTGACATAGATGAAATCAAAACTATTTGAGAGAAATATCTATTTTTTGAAATCATTTAAAAGTAAAATAATTATAAAATAATACATTTACTTTGAAAATATTTTTATAAACTTGTAAGGGAAGGTTTGACGATGTTATATTGGAGGAAAATATCTGCACCCGCCGTATAAGTTAAAAAAACATTCTTAACTTAAATTTGTCGAAATGGTCAAAAAAGTACCTTGTTTGGAAAATGATGGAAAGATTCCTTTCCAAAACATATGAGGGTATAAATGACTTTAACCCATTGTCTGTTGAATAGTAAAAATGTTTTGAAATACATTTTTAAGAAACATGGATGTGGATGATAATGAGGTCCCAGTAGATAAATACATACAAACAACCTCGGATAAGGAAGAGATTGTGAAGTAAACCCTTACCTTGCACTTTCCTTTAGTCGAGGGTACATTTAACCTCCTGTACAAAGATCGTAGTATGTTATTAAATTATACCAGAACCATATTAATATTTATGATATCATACATGATTCATTTATGACTTTATACTACTCATTTAATAATAATTTCCATGTTAAATTAACATTTTGGGTAATAATCGCTTTCTTTATCGTATGTGTTTTAACTTGTTACTCTTGATTGTATCACTTAGATCATGATTTAAATACTTCTAGAATATAAAACATGATAAATATATCATATATATTTAGAATATTAATATGTATAATAGACATATATATGAAATGTAAAACACTGTTTATGGAGACGGTAGTCCGTACGTACGCATAAACGTTGTTTCTGTTTTCATATAGTATTGAACAGAAGTAAGTGAATAAGATATATGTAAGTACATAAATACTTATATATATAAATATATATAAATATATATCTAGTAGGATTATTATGTCATATATTACATACTTATTAGTAATATATATTTTTATAATCGTCGATGAATGGTGAACTTAGGAATGAATCTCATCGCGTCGTGGAGACGGTAATCCGTATGTACGCACGAGCGAAAATATCATTCTTTTTATATTAAAATAATATATAATTGGATGGTATATAATATATACAGAATCCTTATAATGTTATATTTATTATTTACATCAAATGAACATCATTATTATACCAATCCAAATAATAATGTATTGAATAACAATTACACCACGACGTGGAGACAGTAGGTCGTACGTACGCACGTATGGTGACATGTCATTCAAGGGATGGATAGAATATTGAATTTGTTTTTTACATAATTATAATAACATCACAGTATATAGAAGATATTGTAGTTATTATTTTATAATGGAAATAACAAGGAAAGAAGAAGTTGAAGAAGAAAGAGACTTTAAAGAGGGTGGTGAAGACGTTACCTCTTCTTCGGGTTCTTCCTTTTGATTTGATCAAAAGGGATCCTTAGGTTGGCTTTCTGATAATACTAAGGCCTCTAGGATAAAGTTAGGGATGTTTAGAGAGTATTTGGTCAGGGTTTGGACGATCCAAAAAGTTTTGATGGTGTGAATAATTGGTTAGAAGTTGGGTCCTTTTATAAGAGGGGTGAGGGTCACTTTAGGAAAAGATTAAATTATTAATTTATTATACAATCATATTCGGTTTATAATGGTTCCAAATGAATTTATTTAGAGACTTAGGTGGTTATGGGTCTAAATACTCTCAACCAATAGATTTTAGACAAGTTTAGGTTACCATTTTAACCTTATCGTTTAGATTTAACTCTTAGTTAAATAGTTTAACTTTTACCGTGTCTTCTTGTATTCTTACTCTATATGGTTAATAAAATTACTCTAAACTTCCAATAAAACTTAAAGTGGCTCATTAATGACATATATAATAATATATAATCCCTTTTGACGAATCTTAAATTTTTAGGAATATTATATCAACCAATAATATAGTATTTGTTTTAAATATTAATTTATGTCAATTTTGACACTATTTGGTATTTTGTTTTTGTGAAAGTCATCACAACTTGTTTACTTGTAAAAAGATACATTGAATCATCCCTAACATGTCATAGTCACCTATAAAATTAGTGTAATTTATAAAAAGTCTCAAATTATATTTATTTGGGTATTTATAATATCAATTATCTTAATTCTTCACTATTATGGTAATTACTGCATCACCATTGTGTCATAAATAAATTAAATTATATAATGTCTAAAAATTATAAATAAAATATCATTATGTAGGAAATCTTTTTATCTTTCTAATTAATATTTAAAATCAAATTTATCTTATGTATAACCCTATATTAAAAAAAATTAGTAATTAAACTTTGATTTTAACTCTTTTAACTCTTCTTTGAATTAAATAATAATAAATGTCCTAATCTAATCCAAGTGGACCTAAATGATAATATTTTATTCCTAAGGTTATTTTTGGTTGATATACACTTGTCCAATAGAATTAGGACATGTTTTAGGGTAATATTAATATCATTTTTACCCTTAATTACCCTATTTACTTTTAACTGTGGTAAATAAAAGTAAAAAGTTACTATTTGCCAAAAAATATTTTCATCTCATTGAACCACATTTTACTTATTAATATCAACCATGTTTCTCAGATTTTTTAAATTCAATTCATAGAAGTGGTAAAATTAAGTTTTATGAAAAATTCAGTTTTTAACTACCACTTAGTGGTTTCACTATTCATCAAAAAATGAAGTTTTTCAGAAAAATACAAAAAATTCACCCTAAGATTATTTTGATATTGAGAATTCAAAAATGAATTCTATTTTACAAAATTAAAAACATAAAAGTGGCATTAATTAATTTAAAATTAATTCCCGTTGTTAAAATAAATAGCGTGTTTTTAAGAAACAATAACTATCAAAAGATTGATTCTTGTTTATGTCCAATTTTAAAGTGAAATTAATTCCAATAAAAAAATTGGATTAAATGGTAAAAATATATTATAATGACACTTTAAAACAAAATAAAAATATAATATAACCATATAAATAAATTAGATTAAAAGGCGCTTTTGATTTAAAATACAATATTTTTCACTATTCATTAAAAAATCAACTTTATCAGCAAAATTTCAAAAAATTACACAATGTAAATTTTCATGTCCCCATTCTAAAGAATAAATTTATTTAGTCAAATTGAATATATATAAGTTTTAAATATTGGATTTAAAAATGGTTCACCATTAAAAGTTGGTAAGAGTGCATTTTTGAAAAATACTTCTTTTATCTGAAAAAAATGAATTTGTTCTTACATTATGTCTAAGAAACTCATAATATGGATTCTAAAATTATAAGGATTATATAAAGTTCAAAATTCAGTTAATACTATTCATAACCGCTTTTGAACGGTTAGTTTGGTAAGTCGTGGTGCGCTTGAACTCGGTGTTGCGTGTAGTGCAAGTTATTGAATTATTTTAAAGAAATAACGCACTATGAAATCTTGGGGTGTTACATTATGAACCATAGGATAAATTTTACATCTGATGAAAGATATGTAACATCTTTCTTCTTATGAGATCCATTATTTTTTCCAGCAATCCCTTCTCTCCATTGAGGGATAATCCTATCTCATCCATCAATAGGTACTTAACTCTCCTATAGGGGTAGTCTATATGTGCACGTATATTGGATAGACACTTAATACCTAGAATGATTTCATATGGCTTCATTGAAACTATCAAGAGGTTTCATGTGAATCTCTCTCTAGTGAGGACTATCTAGCACTATCAGTAGATGTCAAAAATAGTGGAATCACTCCTTGTAAGAATATCTAGACACAACTAACATGATAAAGGATACATAGGAATCTCAATCTATAAAACAAGGTATAATGTGATGAATTAATGACTCTTATATATGCCTCAAAATACTGATTCTAAGTTAAATAAGATGTGTATCATACCTTGAATCATCTCATGTATATCTTGGTTATATCCCTCTATACCTTGTAGCTGACCATGACATTAGCCACCAGCCCTCTGAGATTGGAATGGACCACCTAGGGATAGTGGTGGAAGTAATTCATAGCATCATACTCCACTTATATCTTCTCCTTCTGAGGATCCTCCATCCACTCTATCAACACCACCTCCCTAGGATATGCCCTGACCACCCTTGGGTGATCCCTGATCATGACACTGCCTTTGTTGTAGAGGTCCATCCACTAAATATCCACCATCTTCGGTATGTTAGTTTATAAAATCGTTATCCATGTGTAATTTACTATCATAATAATGTCACTTCACATCTCTTGGATAACTGGATCCCTTATGGAATCCCTATGTTTCTGATCCTTTTGACCGAGCTCACCTACACGAAGACCTCCTATGTTAAGAGCCTGATGTCTAAATTCTATCGATTGTAGAAGATGAATATACTATATGATGTCCACTACCAACTATGGATGATCAACACACTTATTCTAGGAAACTCTCTATCACCAAGACCCTCTCTATCACCTATTCATAGGTGGGAATTCATATGGAGGCTATTCTAATTCAGATGTCCCTACAGGGTCCCTTCTTGAACTTCCATGCCTAAAAGTATTCATCTCGCACTACATCAAGAGATAAGCATGTCAAGTTAGTGAACTAGGATGTATACTCTATAAAATTCATATCACCCCACTATAACTCCAGAATCTCCTAAATCTGCATAGAATCTAAGGTTGAATGATACTTCTCATTGTGAAATAAGTTTTTAAACTCCTCCCATAAGAGCATCACCACATTATGGGTATGGTTAACTATACTCTACGAATGACCCACTACTACATAAATAAAACTAGTCACAAGTGCAATAATCTAATTGATCAAGTTCTACATGAGATAGAAAACTCATCCCACCAACTCAAGCTAATCCTATACCACTTTTGGATCTAGTACACTATAAAATATAAGCAGCCTCCATTACTAAAACCCGTACAACACACTCAGCTTGTGTGTATAATCATCCTAGAATATTGGAACAATAAGCTTCCCAATGTTAACACAAAAATTAACCTCAACTAATGGAGGCAGGTCTATGTTACACTCAATGGGTGGAAGCATTGATCTCTACTTTCCAAGAGTAAACTTTTCATGAACATATTCCTTTATTAAAGCCTCATCACTCAACGGGTCATCATCATGGATGTATTACTAAATCATAGTTGGCTCTCATCATGGTAGAATCTTGAAATTTAAAAATATATACCATAATTAAATGATCATATTTGGGGATCTGACTCAATAAGGACATGGAATTCAGTGACCCATTCCTATATAATTCATGTACCATTGTTTTCCCTATAATTGGTGTCTCATCATATTGAGTTGAAAAGTAGGTTATTAGGGTCTTTCTATAAGGATATGATGATCGCCACACCATCATTGGGTTCCTATGCCTAAGATAAAAACTTGAAACATATTAACATTGTTTCTCAAATTTCCAAAACCAAACCTCACAACACATCTAACTCAACATGCCATCCCTAGGATAGACCTTCTCTAATACCACTCTATCATGACCTGACCAAATGAGGGGTAACCTGGACCGGTGGTAAGCTAAGAGTGACACCCCAATCCCACCTCTAATATTCTTGGGGTTGTAGACTAGCGTTGAGTAGGCATATCATACATATGGAAGGCCTTATCCTAATGAACCTATACACACACACACATCCAAGTATATCACAACAATAAAATATAGATAAAACTATTCTAACCCAAGAGGAAACAAATGTATGTAACAACCTATAAGAATAAATAGAGTGAAACATTATAAATATAACCAGATTATAAAGGGGGAAATGCATGACCAACCAAAAACAAAGGGAGTCTTGACCTAATAGAATATGTGGGGGAAATTCTTTCTCATGAACATCGAATCTAACCACTGACTAAACTCACCATCACATGGTACTGTTAAGCTCGGCCAACACCAGGCCCACTAAGGTCACTGTCTAACGATTTTACACCTACATAATACACAACATGGGTAGGAAAATCCCATAAAAAGGTGAGTATATATATACCCAGTATGACACCCCCAAAACCAAAAAAGGGAAGCAATAAAAATAAAAAATCATCTCAACCCACAAGACAAAGAGGCAAGAAAAAAACAACAATAGATATGCTCATAGAATAAACCAAATGGATAAAGAGAGGGAGGGAGGTCTTCATAGCAATAAAAGGATAATGATTCTATCTATAACTTCAAGATTCACTGTTTTCCTAAAGCCAGTAGCCTAATGTAAATTTTCTTAATCTGTAGTAGGGGACCCTTGCCTCACCGAAGTTGCATTATAGAAGAGGGGGTACTGACCCTGGTAGAGGGCCCACACCTTGTTAGAGCTCAAATGATGGGGTATTGACTTTGAACATATATTACCCATTCCATAAGTTGTTATGTAGGGGTACCGAACTTATCCCAACCAAGGATGTTAGGGACCCACACCCTAACATATACATATCATCGGGGGGTTTGAACCTTGATTTCACTCTAGATATCACACTCGAGTATCAAAATTATCCACCCATACTAGAAGGAAATATCCGATCATGCCAACTCATGTCACATCTCAGATATCTAAAAAAAGATCACCATCATTCTATATATGGAATTATACTTAGTAAGGATTATTCGTGAGTCAAATTATGAGTCTCAGGGAAGGAGATATGATAGGTAGATCATTCCAAGAAGGTTATATAGTGTTTCATTTTGTGTGAATGGGGTGTACTCCTAATTAATCACATGTTCATGTCCCACTTCCTGATATAGCATGTAAAAACACATGTAAATGATATGTGGTCAGATCCACATAGCATGTGGGGTCACTAGGGGTCCCAAACATGTATTCCTTGAACACAAGTTAGCTAGTCAGCTAGAGTCAAATGGAATGTGTGCTATTAAATAATTATTTTTAATCTAAACCCTAGATCAATAAATAGATGGTTATGTCTATTAATTGGATTATCAAAAATTGAGAATTGTGAATTGTTGTGAACAATGGACTTCTACCACTTGAATTTCTCCCCACTCTTCCTCTCAAGAATGATAAGAACACCTTCAAGACTGAAGGATCTTGGAGTGATCTAGGTAAAAAATGCAAGATAGTTGATTCACCACACTAGAAACCAAATATCAATTGAAATTTCTTAGATATTAATGGAGAATGTGTGGATCACCACTAGAGAGATTCTACACTTGAATCCTTATAGTGTAATGAACATCATCTAAAAAGTTTTTTGGAAGATCAACATTGTCAATGAAGAAAGATACTAAGCTCGGGTATATCATTTTGTCCATATATAAATAAATTAATTATAAATTTAACATAAAAGATGCTCTCATGGGGTTTCAAGAAACTCAATATTAAAAGAAATATTAATATTACACCCACCAAAGGTACTTCCACTATACCCATAATTTTCAAGTGTTATCAGAGAGGTTGCATTTTAGATTTATAATTATTTATTTGATTTTTGATACTTATATGAAATCATGGTTGAATATTTTATTTCATATTATTTTTTATTTAATCTGATTTGAATTAACATGATTCAACATATTAATCATCTTTTTTTAGTGATTCGTTTTCTTAAAGGTCCAAGAACGGATGAATAACAACCAGAGATTCCATTGAGAAGTGCCAAATTTCTGGCCAATAAGACTAGTTTACATGGTGTATAGTCGGATAACACATCGTGTACCCAAGGATGTGTCGTAGGACACATGACATGAAAAATAGTAACTTCATGTAGTGTATTTATTATGCACTTCATGTAGATCAATCTAGTCTGGTACTCAGGTTTTCAGATTAAAATGCATGTAGATGGATTACACATCGTGTAGTCTACATGGGACATTGGTGAAATTCACACAATATTTGTGGTAATTTTACATGGTAAAACCACATGAGACTAAAAATCTAGAGCATCAATGATATACTTAACATGTATGTAGTTTAAAAAGTGTGTAGTTCATCATTTTCCACATCTGAAATACATGTTGATCCATTTAGTATGTTATGAAAACACATGACATGAGTGATACACAATGTGTAGATGGCATGTACCCGTCATGTAGTCGCGACCGATGAACACACCAAGTTCTTTGCGTGTTTCACAGAAAAATGTAATTCTGACCACACAGTGTGTAGCTTGCTTATACATGTCATGTATTCTAGCCAAGATGCATGCCTAAACCATGGATTTTATTCCATACACATGGAAATAGAGATACATGGAATATAGCTAGCTTGTACACACCATGTAGTCTGGATAAGGAACACATTGAAGCCCTATGAATGTATCTCAAGTACATGGAAACTGAGATACATAGTGAGTAACTTTAAAGTACATGTTGTGTAGTTTCCCAATAAAGGACAGAATTAAATTACATTAAATTAAAAATTGCAGCATTAAAACCTTATTTCTTTGAATGTAACTTTAATTATTTTACAATTCATTAAGGGTTTTAAATAATTTTAAATGATCAATTAATTTATCATGATAAATCTATGACTAATGGTTTTGCTGTTTAATTTCTATAAATTCCATTATGATGAGTATCTTCATATGAATTTGGGTGGTCATTAAGATTAAAGGTAATTTATTTATTTATTTATTTATTTATGAATTCATTTTTATCTTAATAATAAATAATAAATATAAATTAATGTTATCCTGTTTAATTTTGTGATGTGTTGCATGTATGATCATTCATGAGCTTGACCAAGACCTATATATGTGTTGGATGTTTTAATTTAATTTATTACATGGGTTTTCAATTATCTAATTCCAAATTAAATATGATGGTATTCATGTCATTCCTCCCTCCATTATTACGTAGGACTTTTCTGTCCATGATGATTTATATCGTCTCTATTAACAAATCCTTTTAGTTCTCCTCACCTACATGTGATTTTTAAATACATGCGATAAATGGAGTATCCCAAGGTGTGTGTAGGTGGTTCAATATGAAACCATAATAGTTCCAACTCAGGTGATACATAGGTGGATAAGTGGAATGTTGTAACTTATGAAAGAACTAGAATAAGGAGTTATTCCCTTAGGTCAAAGGTTGATTTATTATTATCTCAAAAATTCATCTCTTGGATAAGATCATGATCAAGTCATTTATTATTTATTTATTTATTTATTATGAATTATTTACTTTATGGATGCAAGATCATTATCACATAAATAAATGATTGAATGTGAAAATATGGAATTTGAATAAATTAATTATTCATAAATGTTTAATCAAACATGGTTAATTAATTAAGTAAAATCCGCTTAATATTAACAATTTATGTAAAGGATAAAACAAGATAAAATTTATGCAAAATAAATTAAAATCCTTCAAAAATATATTAAGTCTGACTTGGCCTTCCACTACTTGATTAGGAATGAAAGCCTTGGAACTAAGTGTTTGACCAAACCTTGTTGGGACACTTAATTTTAATATGGATTAAGTATGTGGGTTGACTTAACCATCTTACATCAAGAGAATCAGCCCTCACTAGACTTGATGTAACATGGAGGTAAGTTTTGAGGAAATCCAAGTTAGGATTTCAGGATTTGGGAGTCCACTCAATAGATCAAGGAGCTTCAGGCCCACAATTGGAAAATACCAACCTACCTAAATACCTTCAATTAGCTTGACCAACCCTCATTGAGGTTAATTTGAAGGGGAATATGGATCCTTTCTGATATAATTTCATAGCAACTAAACATTCTTAGTTTAATGGTAAGGGTTATTGAGACATGATAAAATAGTGGGAAATTTAATATGATTATTTTCCATTATTTATCACATAATTTTTAATCAAAGTAATAATAATATGATCTTTTATAATTATAGAAAATGGAAAGTTCATCATCTTTAAGATCCTTGTGATCTATATTGGATAAATACCATCTCCTCACTTGAAGTAACTTCTAAGAGTTATTCAGATACCTTCAGGTTGTGTTATGCCATGAACAGAAATATTACATGCTAGAATCCTCAATGGATAATCTTCCTATCAAGGAGGAAATTTATGAATATTTCCTTATCTATGAAAAACATATAAATGACGTGGTCAATGTTAAATGTTTGATTCTATAATCTATGTCTATTGAAATCATGAAGTCTCATGAAAACATGAAAACTTATAGCATGCTTCATCAACTTTGTGGTCTATACTAGGAGAGAGGTAGATAGGAATGATTTGACATCTCTAATTCCCTTTTTCAAAGAAATCTTAGATAGGGTTTCCCAGCTGGGCCTCATGTAGTCAAGCCCATTAGCTACATTTAGCGGCTAGAGTTTTTTCTGTTTAAACTCCCAGAATAACTAAGAACCAATATCATTCTTGCACAAATCTATCATAAATTATCAATATTTTTTGTAAATTTTAATATAAACAACATAGATAAGTATCTCTAACATCTGCTTACTCTTCTTTACCAAGTAGATAAGGAGATGAAGTGTGAAAATCCTTCCATCCTTATGGTGGCCAAAAAAAAAGGGAAAGATGATATCTCTAAGCCTAAAGATTCTTTACGCCTTTCCAATAATGGTAATATCAAGGGAAAGTCAAGGGAATATGATGTTACTTATTTTTCATGTGCCAAGATGGGCCACTAGAGGAAAAACTACACCCAATCAAAGAAGAAAGGGAAATCTTCAGGTGCTTTTGTTATTGAGTTCAATTTATCTATTTTTAAAAATTGGGTATTAGATATAGTTTTTGGTGCTCATATATGTATTGAAATATAGGAACCAAGTAGATTTAGAAATATTGACCAAGGGTAGGTAGACCTATGATCATCCAATATAGATAAACTTGATGTTGTAGCTATCGGTGACTACCACCTCATGTTGCTAGCTGTAATGATCTTGGTTTTGAAATATGGTTATTTTGTGACATATGTTACCAAAAGTATTATTTCTATATTTAGGATCAATGTGGATGGATTTATTTTCAATTTTGGGAATAAATTTTTCTTATTTTATAAATATTTTATTTTTTATGGTAAGGAACATTTAAATAATTATCTTTATGTGTTAGATTACATGAACCAAGTAATGGTAATCGATAATGAAATTACTTCACTTAACTCATTCCACAACCAATATTGGAGTCACCAGTTAGGTTAGGTAAATAAAAACATTTGACTAAATTAAAAAATGGATATTTAGATTCTTTTTAAATAAAAACACTTGGTGTATTCCATGGATTTCTACAAGGAAAAATGACCAAATCCCCATTTAGTGGAAAAGGTGAATGGGACAAAGATATTCTTTAATTAATTCATACCAATGTGTGTGGACCATTTCTTATTGAAGTAAGGGGTGGACACTTGTACTTCATAACTTTTACCAACTATTTTAGTAGATATGGATATGTCTACTTTATAAGGTATAAGTTAGATTATTTTGATAAATTCAAAGAATAAAATAATGAATTTAAGAAATATCTTGGTAAGAAGATTAAGAAACTATGCTCATACCATGGCAGAGAATATCTTAATCATGACTTCAATGATTATTTAAGAGAGTTTGGGATACTATCTCAACTCACTCTTATTTATAAACCTAAAAGGAATGGTGTAAGTAAAAGGAGTAATTGTACCTTGTTGGAAAAGGTGAGATCAATGATGACTCATGTGAATTTTTCATTATCCTTTTGGGGATATGTATTACAAATAGCAACATGAATACTAAATGAAGTTCCAACTAAGGCATACTATGGTATACCATACCAATTTTTGGAATGGAAATAATTTTTTTCATAATTTCTTGTTTGGGGTTGTGAATCATTTGTTAAGTCTTCCTTAGGTAACAAACTTTCACCCTAAGGCACAAAGTGTACCTTTATAGGATACCCAAAATAAACAAGGGGTTATTACCTATACGACCCATTAAACAAAAAAATAAGTGGAAATACACACCATATTCATTAAGAGGTAGAACATGTCTAAAATAGATAGTGGGTGCATGATATACTTTAATGAAGTTAAATCTCAAGGTACACAAGAGTTGGAAAAGGAATAGATTCCATTAAGCCCTATAGAAGAAGAATTTTTTCAAGAGACACAAGTACTATGTAGGAGTACAAGAGATGTTAGAGAACAAGAATGGTGTGGTTTTCTAGTCATCGAGGAGGGTGAATCATTATAATTTGATAATAGTGATCCTCTAACTTATAATGAAGCAGTAAGTGAAACAGATGTTACTGAGTGGAAAGAAGCCATAAATTCTGAAATTGATTCCATGTACCAAAACCAAGTATGGATTTTGGTAGATTCTCCAGTTGATGTGAATCCCATTGGTTGTAAATGGGTATTCAAAAATAGACTGGGCATGGATGGGAAATTCAATACCAATAAAGAACTAATGTTTGTAATAGGGTTTAAACAATGTCACGGAATTTACTATGATGAATCATTTTCACCAATGACTATTGAAATCTAACAGAATTATACTCTCTATTGTGACCTTTCATGATTATGTGATTTTTAAAATGGATTCCAAAACCGACTTACATTATGGTAAACTTTAGGAAGATGTCTATATGACACAACTTGAAGGGTTTGTGACTCCAAAGGATTCCAATAAGGTATGAAAGTTTAAAAGATCCATTTATAGATTAAATTAAGCATCCATGTCATGGAAAATTCATTTTGATGAACCCAAAAATGAATTTGGTTATATAAAGAATGAATGATAGTCGTGTGTCTATAAGTATTTTAGAGGAAGTGAATTCATTTTATTAATAATATATGTCAATGTAATATTACTTATTGAAAACAAAATACCAGTTTTATAGTATGTTAAAAATCTGGTTGAATAAATGCTTCTCTGTGAAGGAATTAGGTGATGCATCATATATTCTTGGGATCAAAATCCATCGTGATAGATCTAATAGGTCGCTTGGCCTAAGTCAGTGTGCATATATTGACAAGATACTGAAGTGGTCTGGCATGGAATAATCCAAGAGGGGATTGTTTCTAATGTCACATAGCATTAATCTTTCTAGGAAAATGTGTCTTCAGACACATGAGTAAGGAAATATAATGGAAAGTATTCTACACATGTTAGTGATCACTATTGGATGGAAGTCAAAACAGTCCATAAGTATCTAAGGATTACTAAGGATATGTTTCTAGTTTATGGAGGAGATAAGGAAATAGTTATCAAAGGATATACATATTATAGTTTCCAAATTGATCAAGATTATATGAAATCAAAAATAGGATAGATATTCACTTTGAATATAGGTGTTATGAGTTGAAAGAGATCAAAGAAGGTTGTGGTCATAGATTCTACATTAGAGTTCGAGTATATTGTGTATTTTGAGGAAGCTAAAGAATCATTTTAGATATGAAAATTACTTAAAGATCTTGATTTGTTTCCTAATAGTAAATATCCTATCACACTCTATTTTGATAATACTGCAGCGATGGTTCTCCAAAGGAGATAGGGTCACGTTATCATATTAATAACATACTTTAGAAGTATCATCTCTTGAGGGATTTTTCTTAGAGAGGGGAGGTTTCAGTGAGTATTATTTCCATGGAAGAAAATATGGTGTGACCCTTGAATAAATTCATTAATTAGTAGAAACATGATTATCATATGAGGTCCAATAGACTAAAAGTTGTAGGCATTTGGATCTAGTCCAAGTGGGAGTTTGTTGGAGTTGGTGTCCTAGGACCACCTATTTTTAATTGTATTATATGTATATTCAATGATTTTAATATTAATAAAATATTTTTACATATTTTTCATTATTCTTCATGACTTTAATGTAATAATGTTCCTAGGGTTTTTGTCACATTGATAAGGTCATAACAGTTCCCCACTATAATGAGAACCTCGAAGTGATATGATGATATTCTTAGATATAGTTATATGGTCAAATAAAATTCCATGATGGGTGATGTTATTAATATTTTCATGACTTATTATATATTACCTTTACTTATTTTATATGAAATGTTCATAATTTGTGTGAAATATTAATGCTTTAATACTAAGTATAATTTTTGAGCATTTTTAGAAGTAGTAAAATTGAGTCAGTTTACTATTTTATTTATAACTATAACCATACCGATAAAATTGTGTGGTTCTTATTTTTTATGATTCCTAATTAAATATTAAACATTTCATTAGAAAGTATCATGGGCCAATTCTGCCATTTGAAGGCTCATATGGACCACACAAGAAGGCCCACAGAATCTGTGAGGAAACTGAACCATCCATGAAGATTGAATTACTGGGATCAATACAGAAGTGAAAA
This sequence comes from Viscum album, assembly GCA_963277665.1. Lineage (NCBI taxonomy): Eukaryota > Viridiplantae > Streptophyta > Magnoliopsida > Santalales > Viscaceae > Viscum > Viscum album. The sequence continues at coordinate 1,221,372,645 of OY728127.1, read as the reverse complement.
TTCATTAATTCTCCTCAAAAATTATTATAACAATTCAAGGAGTAATGGATAAAAATTTCAGGTCCTAAATCCAAGAACAAGGGGCCCAACTAATGCTTTGAATTCTAGCCCACCATTCTGGATGGGAATTAAAATCCGGACACTATTCATGACATCTCTCATGATGTAATCATCAAATCAAGCTTATATTTTTCAGTGTGAAATATGATATATAGACGGGATAATTTTTTGAAGAAATAATTTGTATTTTAGGGCATATTCCTATTCAAAACCCCATTCACATTTTGGACTTCAAAAAGTTTGGATTGAAATGGACAGATTAACTTTGTTTAATAAACCATCCATAACTTTGTCTCCTTTAGTCCAATGGCAGCCAAATTTTCAGAGTATACAGAGGAGATATTAATCTACAACTTTTAAATATATAATATCTCGAGATTCATCTTTCAAATTTATCAAATTGGCTATGAAAGTGGAGGGGAAGTTTTTGAATGCAAACAGGCCACAACATTGGGCTATAAATACATCCCCCTCCTCTCCTTGAAAAGGGTTGGGATTTCAGAGAAAAGGAGGATAGGTTGGCATGACCAATTCTATTCAAAAGGCTTTTTAGGATCTTCCATACTCATGTTTTTACTTTAGAAACCATTCCTCCTTGCTTTCTTTCATTTACTTTTGTATTGTTCTTCATTTGTAATCGTGTAAGTGTTTGTTTTTTGTAATTCTCTTTTTAATGAAAGTTTCTTATTCAATATCTATTATTCCCATCCACCTTCTTTAGTTTAATATTAATGTTCTTAAAATAGTTTAAATACAGTTTAATCCCCTTCCCTTATTTTTCTTCCTCATTCAATTGAAATTCTATTTTTAATTATCATCATTGTCTGTGTGTGTGTTCGACGCACCACTCTTTTCTTATCCCTTTATTTTTCTTATCTTCTTAATTTATCATCATAATCAATATAACCAGATTACTAATCATTTCAATGGCTGAGTAAATCTCTCATTGGGGTGAGTTGTAATTTAGGTATGTTAAGTTATTGAGATTATTTTCTCGATGAATATTATTCAAATTAACATTGGGTATGTTGGACTTAACATGTCATGGATTAATGACTTGTTTTGTTTAACATGTGGTTTCCATGGATTATTGGAACCATAAATAAACTGCCATAAAAAATCTATGATTGAGATTATAACTCTAAGTTAAATTAAGTATTGGATTAAATCCTTAACACTTAGGAATTCCAATCGATGTTATCTTGTGAAGTGGGTGTTAATTTAAATGCAATATAAATCAAAGATCAAGGATATCACAAGATTAACTCCCTAATAATAAAATCACCAAAATATTTATCAAATTTTTAAATTAAACATCAATCATTAATCACTTCATTTAAGCTCTGCAAACACCCCCCCCCCCCCAATCAAAATTCAATCAACTAAAAACATTCGACTATTAAAAGATTATCATCGCCGAGGATTCGACCTGAGTGATTATATACACATTAGCAGAGAATTAGAACTTTGAACGGACGATTGGTGACAATATTCCATGATTTCAGTGTGAAACATAGAATATGATTGCTAGGTGTGAGTAATCATAAGAACATAGGGATTATTTACATGAAGTTCACACTTGGTAATCTCTAAGATGGGAGATTATGAGAAAAGACCTGCCAATGGTAATTGCACATGTTTTGATTCCATTAAATATTCCTATCTTTGAGCATGTGTAATGGTCCTTAGACTTTAATATTATCATTAATTCATGTTGTTAATTGAACACTTAGATTTACTAATGAAAACTATGATGCTATATGTTTTTGGTGTGGTAAGGTACGTTGGGTTTGTCATGATTGACATGTCATTAATAGATAAGTCAAAGAAGGATTTTTCCCTTCCATATTTTTGGAAGTTGATATCTCAGCCCTTTGATTATAATAGAACCATCACCCTAAATTCCATGTATATAGTGTATCGATGTGTTTATTCCATATAATCAAGAAAGGTGTATCGAGCACATAAGATTATGACATCGATGTACAACCTTCTTGATGTGATATTATAACAAATGGAATATATTACACAGTGGGTGTTCATATGTGGTTGTCTCCATTGCAACATTAAGTTATTTATCTTGGGTGCCTTGACCCATTACTAGATAGTAATATTGGACTTTGGGTAATCTCACCTAATTATAAAGAGAAATAATCCTAGAGGTTCACACATAGAGAGTGTTTACATTAATCTCGATCAAATTCTATTTGAATTTAATTAATAGAATAAATGTTATTCTCAAGACTGAGGAATAATATTACTCATGTTTCATCAGTCGAAAATATTTATTCAGGTATTTAGTAAATTCTAGTGATGATAAATAGACCAAGACTGTGTCCAGTGATAAATATTTATTTACAAGATGGTAAATATTATTTATCATTATGCAAGTTGGTGCATGACATAAAATATTATTATTATTATTATTATTATTATTATTATTATATTTAATGGGGTTTATTAAAGTTTATAATATTATTTAAGGGACATCATGTAATTAAATAATTATTTTTAACAAAAACCCAAGTTTTATAAATTTATGATTATGTCTATAGAGTGGATTATTGAAAATTGAGAATTGAGATTTGTTGTGCACAAAAGACGTATCCCTATTGAATTTTCCTCCTATATTCCTATAAATAATGAGAACAACACCTTCAAGCCTAAAGTATCTTAAATTGATCAAGATGAACAATACAAGATAATTGATTCAGTGCACAAACACCTAAAAATCAATTGGCACTGCTTATAGATCAAAGGATCATGTGTAGATCACCACTAGAGGGATTCTACACTTGAATCCTTATAGCGAAATGAAGGTAATCTGAAAGGGATTTTGTAAAATCAACATAATCAATGAAGAAAGATAATAACCCCTGGTATATAATTTATTCTAGATCTGAATAAATTAATTATAAATTTAAAGTGAAAGATCCTCTCACAGGGTTTTAGGAAACTCAATATTAAAATAAATTTTAATATTAAAACAACCAAAGACTCTTTTTCTATTCACAAAACCTTCAGTGTGGCCTAGATACATAGTTGTGAGATATTTATATCATCCTTGAAACCCTAGTCTCCACAATATATAGACTACATAGTGTGTGTTCCTCCATAATATACAACATGTAGTTGGTAATTTCACAGAAAGTGAAGTCTTCCTCCTGAAGCTTGCCACATCCATTGATCACATTTTAGATCTCACTAGTAGCTTTAATCATTCTTCCAAAATTGAATGAAACTCCTACAATCATATATTTTAAACCTCTTGTGAATGGAAATCATGATTTTTATAAACCCATGCAAAGTTCATCATGACTTCATCGTCATATGAGGTTTCAAACCTCCATCATTTGTCTAGAATCCTCTATCATACCACATCATCTCCGAAAATAATCATCTTTGATATTAAACACACAACCCTAAATGAATCTCGGTATTGACCACATCTTAGACTAGATTTATAGTTAAATCACCATCCTTCCACTGGTCAATGATGAAAACTTGAAGAAACAATAGAGAAGGGAATAGTAAACAAAGTGATTTCATCAATTTTCATTGTTAACCCTACCATAAATCGTGAATACAAGAATCAAAAACATAAGTAAATATCTATTACAACAAATATTTTGGGCCAAAGGAAAAACTAATAAATAAATTAACAAGGCTATACTAGCAATGGGGTAGAAGTAGAATCCAAAGCAGATAATTGATACATGCTATAAATCAAAAATAACAAGGAAAGGATATATAAATAATAAATACCTACCTTGTTTTGGGATTGATCACTAATGAATAATGGTTCCATGTTGATTCCTATGATGAGTTCCATTAAATCTGATCATCAATCCATGAATTCCCCTCGATTTTATGTCATGTATTCTTCTAACGGTGGCTCTCATTATCTCTAAATATCCTAGGGTTATGTGTCTAACCCTAGATAATGTATATAAGGGAGATTAAAAAACTATGCTCTAGGTAAAAAATTAATTAATAATTTAATAAATTATTTAAATTAATTCTTCAATATCTTCTCACAATAGCACCTTGACTTGGAGTTGGATACGAACAAACATTAAGTCATGCCTAGGGTAAAATTCATGATCCATATCTAATGATAGTATTGGTTTACCCATCTAAGATTCCATTCAAGAGGAAACCCATTATTTATAAAAAGATATGTATGTGCGGTTTAATATATTTATTTTTTTATTATATCTATTTTAGGGTCCTACGACACCCTTATTACTGCACAAACATCAAATAAAATCCCATAATAATATATAGAAATATTTAAATATTCAAAACATGAAAATTGAAGTCATTATAATATAATTGGATGAAGATCCACTAGTATGAAACTAAATTGTTTGATATACCCCTAATCCCAACATCATAGGGTGAATGATGCATAACCTTCATTAGTGGCCCAAGTGTATGATATACCACCAACCTAACATGGGTTGATGATGTGACACCTAACTCCAACATGGTCATGATCGATATATAACCAACCAAAAACTTTATTGAACATCACTTCATTAGCAATTTCATTCATATGAATGATGTATCACACTTCAAGTAGATTAAGTGATTGATATATCACAATTCATATAATTTAAGTAAAAAATACATCACAATTATATACAAATAATAAAATTGAGCAATGTATCACGATTTAAATAGTCTCAGTGAATGATATAACACATAACTTGAGAAAATGGTCATTCTCTCAAATCCATCCACCCTTTAAAAGATTTAATCTTGGGCCAACTAACCTATATGCTAGATCATAAACAATACAAACCCTACTAAGGGACATACTAGGGCACTACACTAGAATCCTAAGTTCGATTATCAATCATAGGCACCCATCCCGGGTCCAAAGTCATAGTTCTATAATATACCACATAAGGGAATTGGTCATCAGTGACCAATGGTCTCAATACAAACCTCACATTGGTCACTCATTGCCTATTGGGTTCCAATATATACCAAAATAAGTCAATAAAACCAAAATAACTTAATTTTAGGGCATACTTAACAAATTTTCATTTAATTCATTTCATAAAATACATGTATATGAAGGAAATATCTTTAGGAAATAAAGGGACCGCCTACCTAGGATTAATGGGGTCCTACTCATCAAAGACCACCCACTGATTCTTCCTTAGTCATAAGAAATCAAAAAACCTAAGAAAAACTTCAAAATTAGGGATCGATTGATGATTCACTATGAGATGGTAAGAGAAAAATAAGAAATAGGTCAGAGGAGTGGTAGTATTACCCATAACATTCCCCTATAGTAGATGGAATGAATATTATCACTTAAATGATGAAGATCCATATTTAGAAGGGCAAGAAGTGAGAAGGAAAGATAGGGAGGTGTGTTCACACCTTATGGGAAAAAAAGGGTGTGAAACCCTTTTAAATAACTTTTAATTAATTTTAAAATCAATTAATTAGAAATTGAGAAAAAACTATCACTTACACCAGAACTTTGGTGGATACCCACTAAACTTTCAGTGGGTTATCCAATGGAACAATGCCACTGGATGGGTTATTGTAACTTCAATGGCTTCCCACCAGGGTTCTAATAATATTCCCCCAACATGAGTCCATTTTCTCAAAACATAATCCTGAACCCCCTAAAATACTTCTAACACCCAAAAATCACCAGAATTGTAATTATCCCTCAACCCACTATATTACTCGATTGTTCTCGAACCGATGGTGTTCCACATGACTATAGTTATTCCTCCCTATATATTAAAAGTTTATGACTAGCGGTGAGGGTCTATGAGGTGATAGTGGGGATATAGTACCTTTTTATGATAAATAATATTAATAAAAACATAGAGGAATCAACAAAAACATATATCTAATGTACACATATAATAATCCAAATGATTTCTACCATGTAAATATAGTCATAAAAAAATGAACAGGATCTCCCGTGAGATGATCATATATATATATATATATAACTAAAATAAATCATTATCCTAGCACCAAGAAACCACAAAAATTTATATAATATCCTACATATATCACATGTTCTATATGAACATCCATATCTACTCAGTTCCAAACGTCTAACCTTTTCCCTTTCCTGTACCAGGAACCATAAAGTTTGCATTCATCCTGGAGGACCCATTCAGGGTGTGAGTATGAACTTAGTAGGACACCACCAATAGTGTCTCTAGCTTATGTTCATATGTATACTAGTGTATGAAAAAAAATTAATAAACTATGATCAAACATAATACATAGCCCACTCTACTCAGGCTCAGTTGGCCTCGAGTGAGTCTTCACCTACCTTGAGTAATGTTGGAGTGGAATGATACATCCAAAGTATGTCATACTAGAAGATCCCATGGCCTTCCAAACAAATCCATACTATAAAAAATCATATGGAAACATAACCACATGACCATTTTGATTCATCCTACCACCCCAAAGGCATGTCCAAAACCATATCACAAGTTCCAGTGACTTTTATATTCTTTACCATAGTCAGCTCAATAGTCCAATAAATCATGAGATGTAGTGATACCTGTCCTCCAATAATTTCATCTCATTAGCCCCAATATAAATGGTGAGATTAAATCCCCCATATAGTGGTCTGAACTACCACCAATTGTGGCCTCCTATGGTGATCACCTCCTCCAGACTGATCATCAACACCACCCCATATATCTCTTAATCTATTGAGGCCTTCACCCATAACCAGTGTAATAATCCACCACATGGGTCATTCCCAATGTGAAAACAACCATAATGTCCCCATAAACCACCCACAGTGAGTAGAATCACCAACATCCTAGGTCATACCATCATTGAATCTTTATCATCACCTATGAACCACATCATCCACCCAAAAAAAATTCAACTCCATTTGTTTCATCTCGTTGAACCGTATTTCCCAACTTTTGGTGATCAATATTACCCACAGTCACATCGGTTATACCTAACACATTACCATAGAACCATATTATTCAACATGTCACAAAAACAACATCCCCAACTATTATCATCATACCCAAAAAACTAAGGAACCACATATCACCCAAGCCATGTAATACCATGCCTAGACCCATCTTTTCACACACCGAAATTATGGAAACCCACCATTTTCATACATGATTTTTAACATAATTTATTAACAAAAATAATATATTAATAACTTTGAAGGGCCTTTTCTGGTTTAGTTTCTTGGAAATTAGGTACATAATATATGAATAATATAAAGAAAACATAAACATAAACATTATTTATTCCTTTTGAAAGACTTGTTTATTATTACATCCTATTTTACCTCATTGTAGGTGATTTCTTGGGGAGATAAATAAATAGAAAAGGGGGATCATAAAGCTTATTAAAGGATAAACAAAGGATATGGAACATGAGATATTGTCATGCATAAAACATGAGTCATGAAATGAGATAATATTCATAATTATATGATACATAACATGGAAATGTGTCTATAACATAAAAATGAGACATTCATAAGTATATCACCAATGTTCATCACCAAGGTGTTGTAAAACATATTACCAACGTTATTTACCAAGGTATCATAAAAATGTCATATATAGAGATTAATTATTTACATAATGAATTGAAAAACTATCAGGGTGAACCCTTCATATGTTTTAATTCATGTGTTCCACATAGATCATATATAATAATAAATCATTTCAATAATAAATCATAGAGAATAAATAATGGGTTTCATATAAAATAATTAGTTACATAAGTGTTTAAATACTTGAACTTTTATTCATTTTTAACCCATAATAAGGGAATATGGTTTTAATAAATGTAAATCCCCAATAAATGATGTATAATTACATATTTATTAATACCCTTGAATAAAAATAGGGCGGGGTATTCATAATATAAAAAGGGAGGCATGGAAAATCAAATAATGATTTCTACAACATAATAGGTATACAAAGGGGTTTATGGAATAAGATTATTGAGAGGGAATTGAATTATTTCACTAATAGAACAACATTTGGACAGTAATAGAGTGATCATAAGTTCATGATAACTAAGTAACTTTGAAATTAGAAGACTAACTAGAAAAGAAGTACTTGGATAGAAAGGGAGAGGAAGAGAATCCATTACCTTAAGTATTTCTTCCTAAAATTGGAAGAGTGATTCCTTAGAACCTTAGAAACTCCATGGAAAGGTTATAGAGAGGTATAATGAGGGAAAATTCATGATTAATGTCTTGGGATTGAATAAATGGGGTGGATGGGTGGTTTTTTATAGAAAAATTAGAATATTTTTTTATTAATTTAAAAATATATGTCTTTGAATTCTAGGTTGTGGAAAATGAAAAACAATTGGATTACCAATGGTTTTAGATCATGGTTTTTTAATTTAAGGCATGGTTTTTGTGACACATGCCAAACTTTCTAGGTAATGCTTTATAAATTAATTAAACCATGTGTTAAATGATAAAAACATGTTTGATACGTGCCATGACACCTTTCTTCAAGGTTAGAGGTTATCAACCTTAACCCAAACCACCCATGGGGAAGGTTCTACGTTTTTACTGTGATTATTCCACCCTTGGGGTGTGATGAGATCACCATGTATAATTGAGAATTTAATGAGGTATTAAAGTGAATTGTTAAAGGTTATAGGTTCCTTTTTTCACCTTTTAAGTTGTGGATAAAAGGTATAAAATGGTTAATCTCTTAGCTTTTATATGTTAATGAAGGGATTAATGAAATGATTAAATGGATGGTAAATGAATTGGTTAGGGTACCTTGTATATTTATACTCCTTGGATCTGATGACCATATTAGGATTCCTTGTATATTTCTACTCCTTGGATACTATTGACTTGACATATTAGGATTCCTTGTACTTTTCTAATACTTATATTCCATTTAATTAGATTTCTTGGATTCCATGGATATTCCTACTCCTTGTATCAAATCAATTGATTTAAATGATATGCTAAGATGCCTTGGACATTTCTAATCCTTGGATCAGATGAACTAATAGGATTCCTTGGATATTACTACTCCTTGGATCCTAGTTTCACAAATCATTAGGATACCTTGTAGATTTATACTCCTAGATCTTTGTTACATGACTAACTTGGATACCTTTGGACATTTATACTCAAAGGATCTAGTTTAACTAGTTTAATCAATATACTAGGATTCCTTAGAAATTTCTAATCCTTGTATATGACCCATTAGTATGACTTGTAAATTTTTACTCCTTAGATCATGCATAATTTATTTACTTAGTGTACTCAGTTTCCTTGGACTTTACTACTCCTTAGACCTTAGCCCATGTAGTCCTGATACATGATTACATGGTGTAGGTCATTGATAATACTTTTTATGCATTACAGATAGACTTTATGATTTAGTTTCTTGATCACAGTGAGACTTGATAGACTATATAGCATCATTTATATTGTTATTACTTGTACGCCTGTTATATATGTACACTACTTCAGATTATATGCACGGATTGGATTTGTTATAGACATCGTTGGTGGTGGCTTACTGAGTGGTATCTCACAACCTATTCAGGACACCGTTGGGTACTCTGATAGACTTCATGGATGTAGGTATGGATAGGGGAAAGAACCCTCTTACATATTCTTGATTGATTTGTACATAGGAGTAGGGGAGCACGGGACCGGGATTTGGTTTGTGATGTTATCTCGGGATGGTTATTTTTTCTTTTTTCTTTTTGATACATTATTGTATCAGATACTTATTTTCATTACCCATTTTTTTATGGAATTCCATGATAATCATTTTTATATGACATAGATGGATGAGATTACTTGGTTATTTATATGATGGATTTTTATTCTTCAGTTGTTCGATTATTTATATGATTCCGCAATTATTTGACTGTATGATTTTTCCATTATTATATACTCTGACCATGAGGTTATAGTCTCTCCATAGTTCCACCATGGACCCCCACTACCATTCGACAGCCTCTGGCATACAGGGAGGTGCGCTTGAGGCCATGTGGCCAACTAAGTTTAGTTACTATTGAGTAAACTGGGTCCAGGATGTCACAAAGTGGTATCATAGGGGATTATTTTATTTTTTCTTATCATTTGGTAATATTAGACAGGATATTAGGAATGTGTTTTAATTTTTAAATGAATTGTTTCTGGGATTAGCTAACCCATACACAAGAAAAATCCAAATTTCATATGATGGGATACAATGTTATGCCTTATACCTATTACAGTTGATTTGACTTCAGTGTTAGGTGACGCACTTGATGTTTTATGTTCCTTATGATTTTATATTTTTACCATTTTCCTATTATAAAAAGTAAATGTTGTTTCATCTTAGTCCCTTCAATATTTATATGTCATGAATTATGAAATTCCATGTTTATATTACTACGTGCATTGCTTGCAACATGATTTGGTGCCTTTATTTATTTTTCATTGAAATTGTGTTAAAATTATTGTAGGGACTTGATAAATAATTAGTTAGGATTAAATGGATGACACACTTCATTTTATAAGGTGTATGGGCCCTTATAAATTAGAAGTGTTGATCCATGTAGTTCAACCTTCTAAGTAGAATTTTTATGTAAATGAGAATGAATTAAAATTAAATTGAATTGTAAAATGAAATGGTTTGTGTTAAATGGGGATTCCAATTGAAATTTAAATGGTGTTTTATTATATAAATTTAAATTAACACGCTATATACCAGAACCCATGACTTATAGTAGAGAATTTATCCCTGGCCTAACCTTAGTAGTGGGAAGTAGGAAGTATCTCGTGTGTTATTACTATTTATCCTTCACCCAGACCTAGCTTTAGGAGTAGGCAGAGGGGTGTGTCTTGTGTTTAGGAAGGCTTCTGCTTGTCCTACTTGTATATCTATGGTAGGGATATTATCAAATATTGATTGAGGTGTGTTCTTGAAATTTTTAGAGAGATGCCACCACAATGCTCTCCAATCATGCTCTAGGAGGGTAGTGATGACCATGCTTTGAAGATAGTGGTTCATGGTCCACTAGAGGAACCTCCAATAGCGCCTCTTATGGAACCTCATGTTATGCCTGATATGGGTGATGAGGCCCATTTTTTAGAGGTCTTTTTACATTTCATGATGAACTTTTAGGGAGAAATGCCACCTACCTCGATTATGGAAGAGTTGGTGTATGTTTTTCAGCAGCATCATCCACCCACGTTTTTAGGGGATGGTGGACCACAGGTTCCAGAGTCATAGCTGGAATCCATGTTATTGATTTTTATCATCTCAAGACACCTCCTAATAGGAGAGTGAAGCACCCTATGTACATGCTTTGGGATTATTCCAAGATATTGTGGGATGTGATTAATCAGATAGATCATCATTGAGATAGGCTTGGAGGGATTTCCATACTGCCTTATATGATTATTTTTATCCTGATACATTGAGGGATGATAGATCCAGGGTGTTTATGAAACTAGAGTAGGGCGCATTATCAGCCATGGATTATTCTACCCATTTTACAGAGTTCCCATGTTTTGTACCTAATCTATTAGGTGTCAAGGTATAGAAAGCTAGGATATTCAAGCATGGTCTCAGGTATGAAATCTGATCGTAGGTGGCCATTTTCCAACTTCCTATTATGATAGGAATAATAAATCATGTGTTGATTACTGAGCAAAGCCTAAGGGAAGTTACGGGCACAGAACAAGGTAGTTCAGCTTCTTGACCTAGTAGTTCCATGTCAGGTGGTAGGAAGAGATGCTTTGATGTAACACCCCAAGATTTCATAGTACGTTATTTCTTCAAAATAATGCAATAACTTGCACAACACGCAACACTGAGTTCAAGCGCATCATGACTTACCAAACTAGCTGATCAAAAGTAGTTATGAATAGTATTAACTGAATTTTTAACATTATATAATCCTTATAATTTTAGAATCCATATTATTAGTTACTTAGACATAATTTAAGAACAAATTCATTTTTTCAGATAAAAGAATTATTTTTCAAAAAATGCAATTTTACCGCCTTTTAAGGGAGAACCCTTTTTAAATCCAATATTTGAAACTTTTATATATTAAATTTGACAAAATAAAATTCTTATTTAGAATTGGGTCATAAGAATATAGTTTCAATAATTTTTTGGTGTTTTTCTGATAACTTTATTATTTGGGTAAATAGTGAAAAATGCTATATTTTAACAGAAAACAACTTTTTTAATCAAAATAATATATAGTGTTTAATTATACATTTTAATGTTTTGGAAGTATAAATAGATTATATTTTTACCCTTTAATCCAATGTTGGTCATTGGAATTAATTTCACATTGAAATTATACATAAACAAGTGTTAATCTTTTGATAGTTATTGTTTCTTAAAAACACGTTATTTTTTTTGACAACGAGAATTAATTTTAAATTAATAAATGAAACTTCTATGTTTTGAATTTGGTAAAATAGAATTTATTTTTGGATTCGGAATATCAAAAGTATCCCAGGGTGAATTTTTTTTATTTTTCTGAAAACATTCAATTTTTAATGAATGGTGAAAAAACACTGAGTTATCATTTAAAACCAAATTTTTATTTAAATAATTATTTATTTTATTTAAATTTATTTTAGGAAAAAATAGATACATAATACCTATATAAGTTCAATTTAATTCATTGGAGTCAATTTATAATAATTTTAGATATATAACTAAAACAATTTTAATATAGGGTTACACATAAGATAAATTCGACTATAAATATTCATTAGAAATATAAAAATATTTCCTATATAATGGTATTTTATTTATAATTTTTAGACATTAAATAATTAAATTTATTTATGAAACAATGATGATGCAGTAATTACCTTATTAATGAAAGAATCGAATAAATGGTATTATAAATATTAAAATAAATATAATTTCAAAGTTTTTATGACATACATGAATTTTATAGGTGACTATTACATGTTAGGGATGATTCATTGTATCTTTTTCTAAGTAATCAAGTTGTGATGACTTTCAAAAAAACAAAATACCAAATAGTGTCAAAATTGACATAAATTAATATTTAAAACAGATAGTATATTATTGGTTGATATAATATTCCTAAAAATGAAAGGTTCGTCCAAAGGGATTAAATAATATTATATATGTCATTAATGAGCCACTTGAGGTTCTCTTGGATGTTTATAGTAAGTTTATTAACCATATAGAGTAAGAATACAAGAAGACACGGTAAAAGTTAAACTATTTAACTAAGAGTTAAATCTAAAATTTGAGGTTAATATGGTGACCTAAACCTATATAAAACCTATTGGTTGAGAGGTTTTCGACCCATACCCACCTTATCCTTTAAATAATTCATTTTGGGGCCATTATAAACCGAAAATGAATTTATTATAAAATAATATTTTAAGTTTTTCCTAAGGTGTCCCTCACCCCTCTTATAAAAGGGAACCCCCCCCCCCCCTTCACTCTATTTCACACCTTCTAAGAAATTTGGCTCAGCCAACCCCTACCCAAATATCCTCTCAACTTCCTTCACTTTATCCTATAGTCCCTCCATTGGTCATTAATCCAACTTAAGGATCCCTTATGATCAAATCAAAAGGAAGAACCCGAAGAATAGGTAATGATTTCACCACCCTCTTTCAAATTCTCTTATTCTTCCACTTACTCTTTCTTTGTTGTTTAAATTATAAAATAATAACTCCAGTATATTCTATATACTGTGATGTTATTATAGATATGGAAAAAATATATTCATTATCCTATCCATCTTATTAATGATAATGTCACCATGTGTGCGTACGTACGGCAAACCGTCTCCACGCCGTGGTGTAATTTGTTATTCAACACTATGTTATTTAGATGGATATAATTATGAGTAATATGTAGATAAATAATGAAAATAACATGATAATGTCTCTATAAAATTAATATACCATCCAATTCCACAACTTTAAAGAAATGATATTGTCGCTCATGCGTACGTACGGATTACCATCTCCACAACGCGATGAGATTCATTTCCACGTTCACCATTCATCAACGATTATAAAAATATATATATTACTAATAAGCATATAATATATGACATAATAATTCTACTGGAGATATATACATATATATATATATATATATATATATTTACTTACATATATCTTATTCACTTAGTTCCGTTCTATACGAGATGAAAACGGAAACAGTGTTTATGCGTACGTACGGACTACCATCTCCATAAACGATGTTTTTTATTTCATATATATGTCTATTATACATATTTATATTCTAAATATATATGATAGATAAATCATGTTTTATATTTTGGAAGTACTTAAGTCTTGATCTAAGTAACACAATCAAGAGTGACAAGTTAAAACATGTACGATAAAGAAAGCGATTATTACCCGAAATGTTAATTTAACATGGAAATTATTATTAAATGGGTAGTATAAAGTAATAAATGAATCATGTATGATATCATAAATATTAATACAGTTCTGGTATACTTTAATAACATACTAAAATCTTCATACAAGAGGTTAAACGTACCCTCGACTAAAGGAGAATGCAAGGTAAGGGGTTTTCATCTCACTCCTTATTCTCGTGAGATTCATGTCATATTTCCACTATTACCTTTTGTGTGGTGTATGTATTGCCCATAATTGTATTCCTTGTGTAATACACTTTAATTTATGTTTATTTACATATTCATTGTATGATACCTCTTTCATGGGGTGTATGTTTCGTAAGTTACCAAATTGGTAAGGGTTAATTTCGCAATCTCATTATTATCCGAGGTTGTTTTTATGTAAGTATCTACTGGGACATATTTATTATCCATGTACATGTTTCATAAAAGAGTTTTCAAAGGGATTATTTTTAAAGGACTTTTTACTAAAACATCATTTTAAATGTTTTAAATTTTTATTCTTCTAAATCATTCTCATTAATGTCCATGTTTTCAAAATGGTTTTTAAGGATTTATTTATATGGACATGAATGTTTTAAATATGTTAATTCTTTTCAAAAGTTTCAAAGTGGTATGGGACACTTTGATTCAAAAATGTCTTTAAATGTATTCCTTTATAAATTGTGTAACTTTAAAATGCTTTCATGAAAAAGGGATATTTCTCTCAAAGAGTTTTACAAAACATTTTCATCTATGTAAACATCCTTTGATGGATTTTAAGCTTATTTGAAGTTGATTTATTATGATATAAAACTTCCATATTTTATTGAAGGTTTTGTGATATGTTTGACTGTGGATGTGTTTTTTTTACACCATTCATGGTTTATGGATAAAGTATTGACATTTCGTATTCTAGTTTTAATACGAATTTTCATGTTATGTTTAAACATGTTCATATGAGGAATGAATTGGACTTAGTAAGTGACGGGTGAAGCCCGCTATAGCTCCTTAATGCATCAGTAGGCCTCATGAGACAAATTATTATCTTGACACAAGGCCTTGACAAAAATCTTATTTGTAGTCTTGGCACAAGGCCTTGACTATGTGGTTATGATAGTCTGGCATTATGCATTCCATCATTATGAAAGTGGTTATTGATATTGCATGTGATTATTCGACTAGTAGAATATCCATGTGAATAAGTAAATGGCATTATTTCATTTTATTTTTTTTCATATTATCTTGAAGTTCAAGTTTAAAAGGATTTTGTTTTATTTATACATTTCCTTAAATGTTTATGCTTATTTATGAAATTTCCCGCTGTATTGCTTAGCCTTACTGAGCGTTTGAGCTCACCCCTTTCTATGTTTTATTTTTCCCAGGATTCCAAGAAGTGTATTGTGATTGATATTCATGGTTAAGACAAGGGAATAATGGCGTTCATAAAGGATTATTTATTTTGTTTTGTATTTAATAAAGTTTAATGTAACAGTTATATTTGTAATCTATTTTCCAAGACTGCTACACTGATCGGTCCTTCGGGACTTGATTCCTTGTAATCAAGCCAATGTATTAAAATAATGCACCGACTCGGGGTAACTGGGGACGGGTCATTACAGTTGGTATCAGAGGAAGTTTAGTAATAAACTTGGAAGCAAGATTTAGATAAACTCTGATTAGAGCACATAGACCTAAGATAGACTTTGAGAATTAGTATAGAAGGACTTCCTAGAATTTTGGTAATGTAGAGATTTTTTGAGTTTTCCAAGAAAATGCATACCTATCTGGATATGAGCAGGTAGAGGCGGCTCTGGCACAGATGTCCCTAGGGGTAAAACCTGAAAAAACCGCTTTGAGCTAGACTCGAATATGAACTGGTGCACGACAACAGGCCTTGTTGCACTCTTGGTTACGACACTCCTGGGGGATATGCTTAGGATAATTCTCATTTTCTTTACAAACCTGTCATGACCCATCCCCCGGGGCCCGAATCATAACTACCCCAAGCCCGCCTTCCATAGGCCAGGGGCTGAAGACTAGCACCAAAGGTGTAAAACTCGCAAAAAGTGAAGGCATTGCCTTTAAGAAAAAACTAACACCACAGAGTAAGCAAGCAGAAGTATATACTAAGCAAATTGTGAGTACAAGTAAGTGCGGAAAAGTAAAATGGGCCAGTATACAAACCCAAACTGAAAGTAAAGTACAACTGGAAAGAGAGTACAGCAACAAAAAAGTAAAGCAGCAAGTCCGAGCCGTCCTCTGGGAATCCCACCTGAAGGGAGGGTACAGATAGTCTCCTCAGCTCCTCGGCTCTAGTCGTCTGCTCCGAGCATGTCTCGTCCAGTGGTCTACCTCCAGGTACTGTACACGTCTCATCCAGTGATCTACCTCCAGGTACCGTCCTACTCCACGAGCTCCTACCTCGGTCAATGTTGTCTATCGTCTGCATCCAACACAACGAAGTGCGGGCATAGCCCGTGCATGGGTGAGTATAAGCTACTCAGTAAGGACCCTGAGACCCCCGAAGGTCTCCCAGAATCCACAAAGGATAACCATAAGGATAGATAGCAATCACGAAGTAACAACCAACACTACTTAGGTATATGCCCATACATATACCTAAGTCATCAATTCTAGCTCTGCTCACGAGCTCAAGTACAACTCAGTAAACACAGGACATCACAACAAAATCCACACAGGATATCAAGTCTAACTCATCGGAGATAAAGTTCGAGAGTCAAGACTCAGCTCAAACCAGGATTTTAACATGATGTCGAAAGTCACAGCTGCTAAATAATTCCTCTTGACGAGTAATGTGGGTCTGTCGCTACAACCAAGCGCCTCACCATGGGTCTGCCGCTACAACCAAGCGCTCCTCCTCATAAGTATTGTGGGTCTGCCGCTACTACCAAGTGCTTCCCCTCATAAGTACCGTGGGCCGGCTGCTACAACCAAGCACTTCCCACCTGGGTCTTCCGCTACAACCAAGCGCTCCCCCCTCATAAGTATTGTAGGCCTGCTGCTACAACCAAGCGCTTCCCACCTGGGTCTGTCACTACAACCAAGCGCTCCCCCCTCATAAGTACTGTGGGTATACTACTACAACCAAGCGCTTCCCACCTGGGTCTGCCGCTACAACCAAGCGCCCCCCCCCCCCCCCCCTCATAAGTATTGTGGGCCTGCTGCTACAACCAAGCGCTTCCCACCTGGGTCTGCCGCTACAACCAAATGCTCCCCCTCATAAGTATTGTGGGCCTACTGCTACAACCATGCGCTTCCCACCTGGGTCTGCTGCTACAACCAAGCGCTCTCCCTTCATAAGTATTGTGGGCCTGCTGCTACAACCAAGCGCTTCCCACCTGGGTCTGCCGCTACAACCAAGCACTCCCCCTCATTGCCTACAGAGGTACTCGTTCTGTCGAGTACTGTGGGTCTGCCTCTACAACCAAGCGCTCCTCCACCGTGGGTCTTCCGCTACAACCAAGCGCTTCCCACTGGGCTATCCAAATCACTTCGAGACGATCGATCAAAAAGTCCTCAATTTTCAGCCAGCTGCTAGGTCTCTGCACTCTGCTAGCTCGTCACCGGGAGGGTCCGCTCTACGAGCTACTAGTCGATACTCCAAGTATCACAAAGTCTCACGAAGAAGTGTCAAAAGGATCCATCTCGTCAAAGGGGGTCTCAACGCAATAGATGGCGTGTTAAACGAACGCCCGGTCTGTAAGTTATTAGCCTTTTTGTCCCGGGGGCCGGTAGTATTCGTGTACGAACCAACCCAGCCATATCTCAACTGTACCCCGAACTCTCCTAGGGTATGCCCAAAGGGACCGAGGGTGATCTCCAATGCTGCTGACGGTTCATCAAGCGGAGTAATCTAGCACAGCAGTCGAAACAGTCGTAGCCAGCTCTAGAGTTCCGGCACACAGCATGCTCATTCCGGGAGGGTCCGCTCCACGAGCTAAGGGTTCAATACATCAACTGTCACATAGACCAGATTTTATGTATCACGAAGTTCCTTCACAACAACAGGAACACAACGCGTCAGACGGCGCGTCAATCGGATGCCCGGTCTGAGAGTTATTGGCTTTTTCATCCCAGGGGCCCGGTTGGTTTTTAAGTCAAAACCAACCCGACCGTACTCCAACTGCGTCCAAACCTCAAGCAGAGTAAGAAAAAAGGTTTGTCTCACTAAGAAGAAACCAACAGAGTTGACGGCACGTCAATCGGACGTCCGGAACTCAAGATATTAGCGTTTCCGCTCCGAGGGCCCGGTTGGTTTCGTGTTCGAACCAACCCAGCCATACCCAAAGTCTTCTGAAACCTTGAGTATAATATACCAAAACGACCGTCTCGATACAAGGATCACCACGCAGCTGAAGGTGCGTCAAACAAAGGTCTTTATCCCAAGTTATGGGCAAAATACCGGAAACCGTCCGAAATGGGGGTCTAGGCCCGGCCCGGCCCGGCCCAACCCCCCCTGGGTCGGCCCGAACCGGGTCGACCCGACCCAGGTCCGAGACCGGCCCGCTAGGGCGCGGCCTGGCCTGGAAGGGCGCCCCCCCCCCCCCCCCCGGCCGGTCCCCACGGCCCGCCCTGGTCCAGCCGGGGGGGGCGCTGGCGGCTCGGCCGGCGGGCCAAGAAGGGGGCGTCGCCCCTTACGACATAGCGGATGCAGCATGCTACCATGGCGGACACGGCATGCTGCCGTGTCAAAGGATCGTGGATGCGGCTTTCATCCACATTCCTTTTGGATCCCGTGCGGCCGCGGGATCCCGCTTGCGCCACCACCGCGGCTTCAGCCGCGGCGGAATCTTCTGGCGGCGCGCTAGTGCGCCACCGCCTCCGGGCGGCCAGCCGCCGGCACTGCCGGAAACTTCCGCGTGCCACCGGAGCTGCTCCGGTGGTCCGATTTTTCTCCTGCCAGCGCCTGCGGACATCCCGGGACCTCCTCTTCACTGCGACGGTCTTCAATCGCCGCTGCGGTCCCTTTTTCTTCGCCGCGCATCATCCCGCACAACCAGAAAATAAGTGCGGTGGGTTCGGACTTGTTCGAAGGTCTGCACCCACCGTGTTAGAGTTTTAAACAAAACCATTATTCTTTAAAAGTGACAAGGGGTATGAAACTCATAAACAAATAAGTTTATCCAAGAATTCTTACAAAAGAAAATAAACTCCATCCGAGGTAAGAAATCTCATAAAAGAAAAAAAAAACTCCTCTTACATCAACAATTGAAGACGAACGTCGACGTCGCGGGAAGAGGTCTGTAGGCATCGTCAGAGTGCGCCGAGGAGGAAGCGACGTCAAGAGAGAATAAGGACGGCGCATCATCGTTCTTCGGTGATCCGGCGTTCTTCGTCGAGGGGGCGTCGTTCTTCGTCGAAGCGTGGCATTCTCCCAAAACTCAAGAACGATGGAGAAACCTCTTTTTTTCACAACACAGGCTCTCCCCCCTTTTTAATAAAATAATAGGATCTCCTATTATTTTATTTTTAATGCAAAGAAAACTCCCAATTAATTAATCACCACAATTAATATACACGTCGGCAATTAATCAAGGAAGTTTCCGATTAAATTAACATGTCGTCAAACCATTAAACCAGGGAGACCCGGTTTGACTTGCATTTAAAAAGGGAGTGTCGATGGTTACAAAATTAATGGGGTGGGCTCATGTGGGCCCCACATCACTAATTCTCATGCTAGAATCCACACTTAAGTGAAATAATTTGAGGTACAAAAATTATTTCACTTAAAACTCAACCCACATTTTTAGCAACCCAACACAAGCAAACGCAACTCCAGAAAAGGTATTCCTAAGTAATTACCGGCGCTGCGGTTTCAACGGTGCCCTCGGATTTCAATTCCGAGCACCGGTTCAAAAGTTAGGAAAACCCGCTCGCTCGTACGCTGAACGTACCCGAGCAAACATTCATAAATTTATTCCGGGCACACCGGGCCTCTGAATCAAGTGTCGTCAGAAAATGCGCACTCGTAAAAACCCAAAGGAAAAAAAATTCCTTGAATTTTACGGGTCTTTACAAAACCACTATGAATGGTTTATGAGTATATACCTCCTCAAAGAAAACATTTTTGTGATTATGGATTATATCCATAAACTATTCAATTTATGTTAGGTATTTTACATGTTTGTAATTATGAATTGTGATTCATAAACTAACCTAGTGTATGCCATTGTTTTGAAATGGCGCCCAATAAAAGGAATGAGAACTCCAGCAATACATATGATCCAAAGAGTAAGAAGGGCCATATCATTCATGGTATTAAGACAATATTTAGAAAGTAAATAGTCTCCCATGTTTTATCATCATATGAATAAATAGTATTATAAGAATAGTAAAGAATTCTCTAAATCCTATGGCTTTGAAGGGAAGCAAGAGAAGAAAAGGATGGTAGGAAGAAAGATGGATAAAGGGAATAAGGGAAAGAAGGATTTTCCAATATGTGATAAATGTGTAATGAATCTCCTTGGTAAATTCTTGAAGGGAATTGGAGTTTATTATAAGTGTGGAGAAAAAGGACACCAAGTACGTGATTGCAAGGGTAAGAAAAAGTCTTCAAATGTAAAATGCTTCATCTGCAAGGTGTTGAGACACTACTTGAATCAATATCCCATTAATAAGAGTATACCGCAAATGATGTTATTGGATAATAATCATGTTATGATACTACCTCAGATGAAGAAGAAAGACTAGTGTTCTTATATTGTTTTTATAGAATTATTTCATTTGAGTGTTGTATCAATAGTATACCGGTTACATGAATTATGGAGATAAATAAGGATTGTACTGCAGTACTATTTTATTGAGTATTTGAGAGTATATGGTTCTAAGAAAAGTGACTTAATAGTAAGTTACACGTTTTGGAAAATAAATGGTTGAAGGAACGTTAATACTTAATATGGTCCTGATAATGAGATAGTGATTTCGGAATAAGAGATGGTTTATTTTGGTAATTCGGGATGTTGCGGTGTTGTAAAAGAATACACGATTAAGGCATTCACATGTTATTACCTAGAAAAAAGGATCCTCATTATGTTTAACTTACTTATAAACTTAGGACTGAGAGTTTGGATATAAGTATTTTGGATAATTCTAAAGGTTGGAATGGATTAAGATTGAAATTGGATACTATTTTTAAGTTAATATTTGGATTTACAAAAAAAAGGACAACCCAGAGGTCGGGCGGCAACCCGTCACATCTAGCAAGGCCGCGAGACTTGAACCTGCAACCGAAGGGAGGTATGGTTGTATCACCTATCACTGATCCACATGATTTCCTGGATTAAATAATGTAGTTTTTTAAAGGTTCTGATATGTGAATTATAAATTTATTATTTTTGGAACCCTATACTATTAGGATAAATAGAATATATTTTTTGAAATCTTTAAGAGTGAAAGATGAGTTTGTGGTAGGAATTAGTTGAAGGATGAAACTCTACTTGTCAAGAATATATATATATATATACATATAAACATATATATATATATATATTTCCCTCTTATTTTATGGATAAATTAATTATTAAACTTTAGGGAAGGGATCTTAAAACAAAAAATGTGTTATCCTGATACCTTATGTTTTGTTGAACCGATGGTATTTTAAATCATCATAGATTGGTGGCTTTGAGGCCCACAATTCTACAATTGTTTGTGATTGATGACCTCAGTCACTCCCTATAAATATTTACGTTTTCCTCCAATTATTTGTCTCTAATTTCTACCAATGTTCTCATAATCGAGATCATAATTTGGTGGTGACTTTTTCATTCCCCTTTTCCTCCTATTGAGACTAAATTTTATTAACCCAATTTTCGATGTGGGTTTTCCCACAAAGGTATTTTCTATTTTCAACCTTTTATTTTAGAAGAATAATTTCAAATTTTTAGGGTGCAATTTATTGAAGGATGGAAGAATGTAACACCCCAAGATTTCATAGTACGTTATTTCTTCAAAATAATGCAATAAATTTCACTACACGCAACACTGAGTTCAAGCGCATCATGACTTACCAAACTAGCCATTCAAAAGCGGTTATGAATATTATTAACTGAATTTTGAACATTATATAATCCTTATAATTTTAGAATCCAAATTATTAGTTACTTAGATATAATTTAAGAACATATTCATTTTTTCAGATAAAAGAATTATTTTTCAAAAAAATGCAATTTTACCGCTTTTTAATGGAGAACCCTATTTAAATCCAATATTTGAAACTTTTATATATTCAATTTGAAAAAATAAACTTCTTCTTTATAATCGGGACATAAGAATTTAGTTTTAATAAATTTTTGGTGTTTTTATGATAACTTTCATATTTGGGTAAATGGTGAAAAATACAATATTTTAACTGAAAACAAATTTTTTAATCAAAATAATTTATAGTGTTGAATTATACATTTTAATGTTTTGGAAGTATAATTGGATTATATTTTTACCCTTTAATCCAATGTTTTTCATTTGAATTAATTTCACATTGAAATTATACATAAATAAGTGTTAATCTTTTGATAGTTATTGTTTCTTAAAAAAACGTTATTTGTTTTGACAACGAGAATTAATTTTAAATTAATAAATGCAAATTCTATGTTTTTACTTTGGTAAAATAGACTTCATTTTTGGATTTGAAATATTGAAATTATCCTAGGGTGAATTTTTTGTATTTTTCTGAAAACATTCAATTTTTGATGAATAGTGAAAAAAACATTGAGTTATCATTTAAAACCGAATTTTTATGTAAATAATTATTTATTTTATTTAAATTTATTTTAGTTAAAATTGATACATAATACCTATATAAGTTCAATGTAATTCATTGGAGTCAATTTATAATAATTTTAGATATATAAAAAAAATTATAGAACTTTTCACCGTCTTTTACCCACTTCCTAGGAGAATTTCCGAATTCACATAAAACTTAATTTTACCGCTTCTCTGATTGGAATTTCAAAAATCCAAGAGACATGGTTGATATCAGTAAGTAAAATGTGGTTCAATAAGATAAAAATATTTTTTGGTGAATAGTAACTTTTTACTTTTATTTACCACGGTTAAAAGTAAATAGGATAATTAAGGGTAAAAATGATATTATTATTACCCTAACACATGTCCTAATTCTATTGGATAAGTGTAATTAGACCAAAAACAACCTTAGGAATAAAATATGACCCTTTAGGTCCACTTGGATTAGATTAGGACATTTATTATTATTTAATTCAAAGAAGAGTTAAAAGAGTTAAAATCAAAGTTCAATAAATAAAAAAATTTAATATAGGGTTACACATAAGATAAATTCGACTATAAATATTAATTAGAAATATGAAACTATTTCCTACATAATGGTATTTTATTTATAATTTTTAGACATTAAATAATTAAATTTATTTATGACACAATGATGATGCAGTAATTACCTTATTAATGAAACAATCAAATAAATGGTATTATAAATATTAAAATAAGTATAATTTCAATGTTTTTATGACATCCAATAATTTTCTAGGTTACTATGACATGTTAGGGATGATTCATTGTATCCTTTTCTAAGTAATAAAGTTGTGATGACTTTCAAAAAAACAAAATACCAAATAGTGTCAAAATTGACATAAATTAATATTTAAAACAAATACTATATTATTGGTTGATATAATATTCCTAAAAATTCAAGGTTCGTCCAAAGGTATTAAATAATATTATATATGTCATTAATGAGACACTTGAGGTTCTCTTGGATGTTTAGAGTAAGTTTATTAACCATATAGAGTAAAAATACAAAAAGACACGGTAAAAGTTAAACTATTTAACTAAGAGTTAAATCTAAAAGTTAAGGTTAATATGGTGACCTAAACTTATCTAAAACCTATTGGTTGAGAGGTTTTCGACCCATAACCACCTTAGCCTTTAAATAATTCATTTTGGGTCCATTAGAAAATGAAAATTAATTTATTATAAAATAATATTTTAAGTTTTTCCTAAGGTGTCCATCACCCCTCTTATAAAAGGGCACCCACCCTTCACTCTATTTCACACCTTCTAAGAAATTTGGCTTGGCCAACCCCTGACCAAATATCCTCTCAAATTCATTCACTTAATCCTAGATTCCCTCCCTTTGTCATAAATCCAACTTAAGGATCCCTTTTGATCAAATCAAAAGGAAGAACCCGAAGAAGAGGTAATGATTTCACCACCCTCTTTTAAGTTCTCTTATTCTTCCACTTACTATTTCTTTGTTGTTTAAATTATAAAATAATAACTCCAGTATCTTTTATATACTATTATGTTATTATAAATATGGAACAAATATATTCATTATCCTATCCATCTTATGAATGATAATGTCACCATGCGTGCGTATGTACGGCAAACCGTCTCCACGCCGTGGTGTAATTTGTTATTCAACACTATGTTATTTAGATGGATATAATGATGAGTAATATGTAGATAAATAATTCAAATAACATACTAATGTCTCTGTAAAATTAATATACCATCCAATTCCACAACTTTAAAGAAATTATATTGTCGCCCATGCGTACGTACGGATTACCGTCTCCACAATGCGATGAGATTCATTTCCACGTTCACCATTCATCGACGATTATAAAAATATATATATTAATAATAAGCATATAATATATGACATAACAATTTTACTGGAGATATACATATATATGTATATATATATATACTTACATATATCTTATTCACTTAGTTTCGTTCAATACGAGATGAAAACGGAAACAGCGTTTATGCGTACGTACGGACTGTCGTCTCCATAAACGATGTTTTTCATTTCATATATATATCTATTATACATATTTATATACTAAATATATATGATATATAAATCATGTTTTATATTCTGGATGTACTTAAGTCTTGATCTAATTAATACAATCAAGAGTGACAAGTTAAAACACGTATGATAAAGAAAGCGATTATTACCCAAAATGTTAATTTAACATGGAAATTATTATTAAATGGTTAGTATAAAGTAATAAATGAATCATGTATGATATCATAAATATTAATATCGTTCTGGTATACTTTAATAACATACTACAATTTTTATACAGGAGGTTAAACGTACCCTCGACTAAAGGAAAGTGCAAGGTAAGGGGTTTTCATCTCACTCCTTATTCCCGTGAGATTCATGCCATATTTCCACTATTACCATTTGTGTGTTGTATGTACTGCCCATAATTGTATTTTTTGTGTAATACACTTTAATTTATGTGTATTTACATATTCATTGTATGATACCTCTTTCATGGGGTGTATGTTTTGTAAGTTACCAAATTGGTAAGGGTTAATTTCACAATCTCATTATTATTCGAGGTTGTTTTTACGTAAGTATCTAATGGGACATATTTATTATCCATGTCCATGTTTCATAAAAGAGTTTTCAAAGGAATTATTTTTAAAGGACTTTTTACTAAAACATCGTTTTAAATGTTTTAAATATTTATTCTTCTAAATCATTCTCAGTAATGTCCATGTTTTCCAAATGGTTTTTAAGGATTTATTTATATGGACATGAATGTTTTAAAAATGTTAATTCATTTCAAAAGTTTCAAAGTGGTATGGGACAATTTGATTCAAAAATGTATTTAAATGTATTACTTTCTAAATTTTGTAACTTTTAAATGCTTTCATGAAAAAAGTATATTTCTCTCAAAGAGTTTCACAAAACATTTTCATCTATGTCAACATCCTTTGATGGATTTTAATCTTATTTGAAGTTGATTTATTATGATACAAAACATCCATAATTTATTGAAGGTTTTGTTATATGTTTGAATGTGGATGTTTTTTTTTACAACGTTCATGGTTTATGGATAAAGTATTGAAATTTCGTATTCTAGTTTTAATATGAATGTTTATGTTATGTTTAAACCTGTTCATATGAGGAATGCATTGGACTTAGTAAGTGAAGGGTGGAGCCTGCTATAGCTTTTCATTGTATCGGTAGGTCTCATGAGACAAACTAGTGTCTTGGCACAAGGCCTTGACAAAAATCTTATTTGTAGTCTTGGAACAAGACCTTGACTATGTGGTTATGATAGTCTGGAATTATGCATTCCATCATTATGAAAGTGGTTATTGATATTGCATGTGATTATTAGACTAGTAGAATATCCATGTGAATAAGTAAATGGAATTATTTCATTTTATTTTTGAAATATTATCATGAAGTTCATGTTTAAAAGTATTTTGTTTTAGTTATACATTTCCTTTAATGTTTATGCTTATTTATGAAATTTTCTGATGTATTGCTTACCCTTACTAAGCGTTTGAGCTCACCCCTTTCTATGTTTTATTTTTCCCAGGATTCCAAGAAGTGTATTGTGATTGATATGTAGGGTTAAGCCAAGGGAATAATGGAGTTCATAAAGGATTATTTATATTATTTTGTATGTAATAAATTTTAATGTAACATTCATGTTTGTAATCTATTTTCCAAGACTGCTACACTGATCGGTCCTTCGGAAATTCATTCCTTGTAATCAAGCCAATGTATTAAAATAATGCACCGACTCTGGGTAACTGGGGTCGGGGCATTACAGTTGGTATAAGAGGAAGTTTAGAAATAAACTTGGAAGCAAGATTTAGATAAACTCTTATTAGAGAACATAGACCTAAGATAGACTTTGAGGATTAGTATAGAAGGACTTCCTAGAATTTTGGTAATGTAGAGATTTTGTGAGTTTTCCAAGAAAATGCATACCTGTCTGGATACGATCAGGTAGAGGTGGCTCTCACACAGATGTACCTAGGGGTAAAACCCGAAAACACTGCTTTGAGATAGACTCGAATAGGAACTGGTGCACGACAATGGGCCTTGCTGCACTCTTGGTTACGACACTCCTGGGGGATATGCTTAGGATAATTCCCATTTTCTTTAGAAACCACTATTAATGGTTTATGTGTATATACCTCCTCAAAGAAAACATTTTTTTGATTATGGATTATATCCATAAACTATTCAATTTATGTTAGGTATTTTACATGTTTGGAATTATGAATTGTGATTCATAAACTGACCTAGTGTATGCCATTGTTTAGAAATGGCGCCCAGTAGAAGGAATGAGAACTCCAGCAATACGTATGATCCAAAGAGTAAGAAGGTCCATATCATTCATGGTATTAATCAAACATTTAGAAATGAAATAGTCTCCCACATTTTGTCATCATATGAATAAATAGTATTATAAGATCAGTAAATAATTCTCTAAATCCTATGGCTTTGAAGGGAAGCAAGAGAAGAAAAGGATGGTAGGAAGAAAGATGGATAAAGGGAATAAGGGAAAGAAGGATTTTCCAATATGTGATAAATGTGTAATGAATATCCTTGGTAAATTCTTGAAGGGAATGGGATTTTATTATAAGTGTGGAGAAAAAGGACATCAAGTACATTATTGCAAGGGAAAGAAAAAGTTTTCAAACGTAAAATGCTTCATCTCCAAGGTGTTGAGACACTACTTGAATCTATATCCCATTCATAAGAGTATACTGCAAATGATGTTATTAGATAATAATCATGTTATGATACTACCTTAGATGAAGAAGAAAGACTAGTGTTCTTATATTGTTTTTATAGAATTATTTCATTTCAGTGTTGTATCAATAGTATACCAGTTACATGAATTATGGAGATAAATAAGGATTGTACTGCAGTACTATTTTATTGAGCATTTGAGAGTATATGGTTCTAAGAAAAGTGACTTAATAGTAAGCTACACATTTTTGAAAATAAATGGTTGAAGGAAAGGTAATACTTAATATGGTCCTGATAATGAGGTAGTGATTTTGGAATAAGAGATGGTTGATTTTGGTAATTCAGGATGTTACGGTGTTGTAAAAGAATACACGATGAAGGCATTCACATGTTATTACCTAGAAAAAAGGATCCTCATTATGTTTAACTTCCTTATAAACTTAGGACTGAGAGTTTGTATATACGTATTTTTGATAATTCTAAAGGTTGGAATGGATTAAGTTTGAAATTTGATACTATTGTTAAGGTTATATTTGGATTTACATAAAAAAGGATAACCCAGAGGTCGGGCGGCAACCCGTCACGTCTGGCAAGGCCGCAAGACTTGAACCTGCAACCGAAGGGAGGCAAGGTTGTATCACCTATCACTGACCCACGTGATGTCCTGAATTAAGTAATTTAGTTTTTTAAAGGGTCTGATATATGAATTATAAATTCATTATTTTTTGGAACCCTATACTATTAGGATAAATAGAATATATTTTTTGAAATCTTTAAGAGTGAAAGATGAGTTTGTGGTAGGAATTAGTTGAAGGATGAAACTCTACTTGTCAAGTATATATATATACATTTATACATACATATATATATATATATTTCCCTCTTATTTTATGGATAAATTAATTATTAAACTTTAGGGAAGGGATCTTAAAACCAAAAATGTGTTATCCTGATACCTTTTGTTTTGTTGAACTGATGGTATTTTAAATCATCATAGATTGGTGGCTTTGAGGCCCACAATTCTACAATTGTTTGTGATTGATGACCTCAGTCACTCCCTATAAATATTTACGTTTTCCTCCAATTATATGTCTCTAATTTTTACCAATGTTCTCATAATCGAGATCATAATTTGGTGGTGACTTTTTCATTCCCCTTTTCCTCCTATTGAGACTAAATTTTATTAACCCAATTTTCGATGTGGGTTTTCCCACAAAGGTATTTTCTATTTTCAACCTTTTATTTTCGAAGAATAATTTCAAATTGTGAGGGTGCAATTTATTGAAGGATGGAATAATGTAACACCCCAATATTTCATAGTACGTTATTTCTTCAAAATAATGCAATAAATTTCACTACACGCAACACTGAGTTCAAGCGCATCATGACTTACCAAACTAGCCATTCAAAAGCGGTTATGAATATTATTAACTGAATTTTGAACATTATATAATCCTTATAATTTTAGAGTCCAAATTATTAGTTACTTAGATATAATTTAAGAACAAATTCATTTTTTCAGATAAAAGAATTATTTTTCAAAAAATGCAATTTTACCGCTTTTTAATAGAGAACCCTTTTTAAATACAACATTTGAAACTTTTATATATTCAATTTCAAAAAATAAACTTCTTCTTTAGAATTGGGACATAGTAATTTAGTTTTAATAAATTTTTGGTGTTTTTATGATAACTTTCATATTTGGGTAAATGGTGAAAAATACAATATTTTAACTGAAAACAAATTTTTTAATAAAAATAATTTATAGTGTTGAATTATACATTTTAATGTTTTTGAAGTATAATTAGATTATATTTTTACCCTTTAATCCAATGTTGGTCATTGGAATTAATTTCACATTGAAATTATACATAAATAAGTGTTAATCTTTTGATAGTTATTGTTTCTTAAAAACACGTTATTTGTTTTGACAACGAGAATTAATTTTAAATTAATAAATGAAACTTCTATGTTTTTATTTTGGTAAAATAGACTTCATTTTTGGATTTGGAATATTGAAATTGGCCTAGGGTGAATTTTTTGTATTTTTCTGAAAACATTCAATTTTTGATGAATAGTGAAAAAAATACTGAGTTATCATTTAAAACCGAATTTTTATTTAAATAATTATTTATTTTATTTAAATTTATTTTAGGTCAAAATAGATACATAATACCTATATAAGTTCAATTTAATTCATTAGAGTCAATTTATAATAATATTTGATATATAAAAAAATTTATAGAACTTTTCACCGTCTTTTACCCACCTCCTAGGAGAATTTCCGAATTCACATAAAACTTAATTTTACAGATTCTCTGATTGGAATTTCAAAAATCCAAGAGACATGGTTGTTATCAGTAAGTAAAATGTGGTTCAATAAGATAAAAATAATTTTTGTTGAATAGTAACTTTTTACTTTTATTTACCACGGTTAAAAGTAAATAGGATAATTAAGGGTCAAAATGATATTATTATTACCCTAACACTTGTCCTAATTCTATTGTATAAGTGTAATTCGACCAAAAAAACCTTAGGAATAAAATATGAACCTTTAGGTCCACTTGGATTAGATTAGGACATTTATTATTATTTAATTCAAAGAAGAGTTAAAAGAGTTAAAATCAAAGTTTAATAAATAAATAAAATTAATATAGGGTTAAACACAAGATAAATTCTAATATAAATATTCATTATAAATCTAAAAAAATTTCCTACATAATGGTATTTTATTTATAATTTTTAGACATTAAATAATTAAATTTATTTATGACACAATGATGATGCAGTAATTACCTTATTAATGAAGGACTCAAATAAATGGTATTATAAATATTAAAATAAATATAATTTCAAAGTTTTTATGACATCCAAGAATTTTCTAGGTGACTATGACATGTTAGGGATGATTCATTGTATCTTTTTCTAAGTAATCAAGTTTTGATGACTTTCAAAAAAACAAAATACCAAATAGTGTCAAAATTGACATAAATTAATATTTAAAACAAATACTATATTATTGGTTGATATAATATTCCTAAAAATGCAAGGTTCGTCCAAAGGACTTAAATAATATTATATCTGTCATTAATGAGCCACTTGAGGTTCTCTTGGATGTTTAGAGTAAGTTTGTTAACCATATAGAGTAAAAATACAAGAAGACACGGTAGAAGTTAAACTATTTAACTAAGAGTTAAATCTAAAACTTAAGGTTAATATGGTGACCTAAACCTATCTAAAACCTATTGGTTGAGAGTTTTTCGACCCATACCCACCATATACTTTAAATAATTCATTTTGGGGCCATTAGAAACCAAAAATGAATTTATTATAAAATAATATTTTAAGTTTTTCCTAAGGTGTCCATCACCCCTCTTATAAAAGGTCACCCCCCCCCTTCACTCTATTTCACACCTTCTAAGAAATTTGGCTCAGCCAAACCCTGCCCAAATATCATCTCAACTTCCTTCACTTCATCCTAGAGTCCCTCCCTTGGTCATAAATCCAACTTAAGGATCCCTTTTGACCAAATCAAAAGGAAGAACCCGAAGAAGAGGTAATGATTTCACCACCCTCTTTCAAGTTCTCTTATTCTTCCACTTACTCTTTCTTTGTTGTTTAACTTATAAAATAATAACTCCAGTATATTCTATATACTGTGATGTTATTATAAATATGGAACAAATATATTCATTATCCTATCCATCTTATGAATGATAATGTCACCATGTGTGCGTAGGTACGGCAAACCGTCTCCACGCTGTGGTGTAATTTGTTATTCAACACTATGTTATTTAGATGGATATAATGATGAGTAATATGTAGATAAATAATGAAAATAACATGATAATGTCTCTGTAAAATTAATATACCATCCAATTTCACAACTTTAAAGAAATGATATTGTCGCCCATGCGTACGTACGGATTACCGTCTCCACAACGCGATGAGATTCATTTCCACGTTCACCATTAATCGACGATTATAAAAATCTATATATTACTAATAAGAATATAATATATGAAATAATAATTCTACTGTAGATATATACATATATATATATATACTAAAATATATCTTATTCACTTAGTTCCGTTCAATACGAGATGAAAACGGAAACAGCATTTATGCGTACATACGGACTGTCGTCTCTATAAATGATGTTTTTCATATCATATATATGTCTATTATACATATTTATATTATAAATATATATGATATATAAATCATGTTTTATATTCTGGATGTACTTATGTCTTGATCTAAGTAATACAATCAAGAGTGACAAGTTAAAACACGAATGATAAAGAAAGCAATTATTACCCGAAATGTTAATTTAACATGGAAATTATTATTTAATGGGTAGTATAAAGTAATAAATGAATCATGTATGATTTCATAAATATTAATATCGTTCTGTTATACTTTAATAACATACTATGCTCTTCATACAGGAGGTTAAACATACCCTCGACTAAAGGAAAGTGCAAGGTAAAGGGTTTTCATCTCACTCCTTATTCCTATGAGATTCATGCCATATTTCCACTATTACCATTTGTGTGGTGTATGTACTGCCCATAATTGTATTCTTTGTGTAATACACTTTAATTTATGTGTATTTACATATTCATTGTATGATACCTTTTTCATTGGGTGTATTTTTTGTAAGTTACCAAATTGGTAAGGGTTAATTTCACAATCTCATTATTATCCGAGGTTGTTTTTACGTAAGTATCTACTGGGACATATTTATTATCCATGTCCATGTTTCCTAAAAGAGTTTTAAAAGGGATTCTTTTTAAATTACTTTTTACTAAAACATCATTTTAAATGTTTTAAATATTTATTCTTCTAAATCATTCTCATTAATGTCCATGTTTTAAAAATTGTTTTTAAGGATTTATTTATATGTACATGAATGTTTTAAAAATGTTAATTCATTTCAAAAGTTTCAAAGTGGTATGGGACACTTTGATTCAAAAATGTATTTAAATTTCTTCCTTTCTAAATTGTGTAACTTTTAAATGCTTTCATGAAAAAATGATATTTCTCTCAAAGAGTTTTACAAAACATATTCATCTATGTCAACATCCTTTGAAGGATTTTAAGCTTATTTGAAGTTGATTTATTATGATAAAAAACATCCATATTTTATTGAAGGTTTTTTGATATGTTTGACTGTGGATGTTTTATTTTTACATCATTCATGGTTTATGGATAAATTATTGAAATTTCGTATTCTAGTTTTAATACGAATGTTTATGTTATGTTTAAACCTGTTCATATGAGGAATGCATTGGACTTAGTAAGTAAAGGGTGGAGCCCGCTATAGATTCTCAATGTATATGTAGGTCTCATGAGACAAACTAGTGTCTTGGCACAAGGCCTTGACTAAAATCTTATTTGTAGTCTTGGAACAAGGCCTTGACTATGTGGTTATGATATTCTAGCATTATGCATTCCATCATTATGAAAGTGGTTATTGATATTGCATGTGATTATTCAACTAGTAGAATATCCATGTGAATAATTAAATGTAATTATTTCATTTTATTTTTTCCATATTATCCTAAAGTTCATGATTAAAAGGATTTTGTTTTAGTAATACATTTCCTTAAATGTTTATGCTTATTTATGAAATTTTTCGCTGTATTGTTTACCCTTACTGAGCATTTGAGCTCACCCCTTTCTATGTTTTATTTTTTCTAGGATTCCAAGAAGTGTGTTGTGATTGATATGTAGGGTTATGCCTAGGGAATAATGACATTCATAAAGGATTATTTATGTTGTTTTGTATGTTATAAAGTTTAATGTAACATTCATGTATGTAATCTATTTTCCAAGACTTCTAGACCGATCAGTCCTTCCGGACTTGATTCCTTGTAATCATGCCAATATATTAAAATAATGCACCGAATCTAGGTAACTGGGTTCGGGGCGTTACATTTGAGGTCTCTCCATTATAAAAAATTGGCTTTTACGAATATAAAATTAGTGAAAAATAATATATGTGTTGGTGAAAATTATTAATTCCAATATATAATTGGTTTTGTCAGTATTAATTTTAATTAACAAAAAACAATATTACTGGTAGGTATATCTATTAGTATTAACTATTTAATACCAACACATATTTTAATAGTAGTTAAATTTGTTATCTTTTCATTTTAATACTAACATATTTTTACCAACACATTAATTTGTTATTAATAACTATTATTACGAACAAATATTTTACCATTAGAAAAATTTGTTCCAATAAATTGTTTTATAATTAAATGTTATAAAAACAACTTAATATATATATATGTGTGTGTGTGTAACAACAAATCATTTGTTAATACAAATATATATTTATACATCGGATTAAAGTAACTATTAAAATAAAAATATTTGTTGGAATGAATACGTACATACATACAAACATACAAATATATATATATATATATATTGTGTGTATCTATTAACATGTTACCTGAGTTTTTTGGATGTCACACATAATTAACACTCAACTTACTAATGGTGGAGAAAAATGATGGGTATTAGTGTCAGAACGAGGGACCCATTATAAATATATTTTAAATATTATTATTTATCTTTAAAAACTAATTTCGAATACATTCTAAATAATTTAAAAAATATTTTAAAAAATATTTTAAATAAATAAATAAAATTCAATTTAAAAATATTATCCTTTAGAATGAATTTAAAATATGTTTTCAATAATAATAGAAATAGTTAAAAATTTAAAATAGGGTATTAAACTTAGTGATTCTCCTGAATCCCCGCCTCCCTATCATTACTCCTTCCCCATTTCTCCTCCCCACCTCCCATGTTCTGCCTCCCCACCTCCCCGTCACTACAAACCTAAATCCACCCCCAACGCCATTCTAAATCTACCCATACCTCCATCGCTTGACGACCTCCCTCCCTAGTCGATCACTAGCACCCTATGCACCTAATATCTTAGAAAATTCTATGGATTCAATTCTCAGTCACTCATGAAGATTAAAATCATAGTAAAGATTGAGAAGCGTGAAGATGATGTTTGGAAGATGGTTTGAATCATCACCCCCTCTATTATTTTTTTATATGATATTGTGTTGTTTTGGGTATAGAAAAATAATTATAGATTGATATCAGGTGATGTACATTCCTCTATTATCCCTTTTTTCTGCTTCATACCTTATAGATTATTATAGAAATATCTTGAAGATAATGGTTTTTTTGACCTATTAGGTTGTCTTTGCACAAAAAAATGATTTGTGATGTATTGGGTTGTCTATACACTAACAGGCAATTCATCTTAAATGTGTTGTCTATTGGGTTGTTTGTACACAAACAAATGGGACTATCAAGTAATTCTAAAATGGGTTATACATGCTTCAAGATGTATATAGTTTTCTCAAATGGGTTGTCTGTACAAAATTGTAATAAAAGGTAATTCATCTTAGTTTTTACTTCTTCATCTCAAATGGTGTTAATATGTATTTAATAAATTTGATTCAACATTTTTGAGATCCTTTGATATGTCACATATCTATTGAAATGACCTTTTCATTTGAAGATAATGTTTGTTGTTGAGAAGAAACCAAACGAGGTGAACTTAATGGATTAATCTTCACTTCCATAAATTTTGGGTGCATCTTAGAATCATCGAAGTCTTGAATGGTTTGTATTGGTTTAATGTCATGTTTCATCTACTAAGAATAAATTTTAACATTATATAAAAAATCAACAGATCTTGAGTTTTGTTACATAAATTGAATCTGGGTATCCAAGTCTTCAGAACACAATTTTTGGAGATGGGAGTAGAACTACACATCCACATAACATCTATCTTTATAGCTTAAACTCTTTTATATTACTTATTATAAAAATTTTATTTTTAAAGTGTCTAATAACTATCCTCCTCAATAAGTTCCCAATCATATTTATAAAATTTGAAAAGGTCCTTTAATACTATCTTTGAAAAAATACACTAAATTCCTGAGGTTCTCATTGCATTAAATGGTTTTTTAGAAGCATATTGGGTTTCTATTTTTTGTTTTATTTTGTACGTATTTTTTTTTTGGAATGTACATCTTGAGTTTCTATTTGGAATGTACATCTTGAAGTATTACTTGAGTTTTTATTTTTTATTTTTATTATAAGTTGGTGAAGTACTTATTTTCTATAGATTGATGACATTTTTGATTACTAAAGTAGGTTAATGTTGGAATA
Source organism: Viscum album (assembly GCA_963277665.1). Classification (NCBI taxonomy): domain Eukaryota; kingdom Viridiplantae; phylum Streptophyta; class Magnoliopsida; order Santalales; family Viscaceae; genus Viscum; species Viscum album. The sequence continues at coordinate 1,221,336,437 of OY728127.1, read as the reverse complement.
TAATGGATGGATGTTAGTGGAGTATGATATGTAGCTTGGGTTTATTTTTTTTAAATATTTTGAGTTTCTATTTCAAATGTACATCTTGAAGTACTGCTTGAGTTTCTGTTTTTTTTTTGTCTGTATTTTTTTTATTATAAGTTGGTGAAGTATTATTTTTTCATATATTTATTACTGAAGTGGGTTGATGTTGGAAGACCATGGATGGATGTTAGAGGATTATGAGAAGAATCTTAGGCCTTCTAGAATGGTGGTGGATCAGGATGTGCATGGGGACTATACCAAAACATCCTCTGTTTCTAGTCAAACTTAAACCTACTTCTATCTAGAGCTGGTTACTAGAGATGGAGATGGAGCTGACTAGATGGAATGGATGGGCTGCTGGCATGGTTGGTTCAATTGAACTGGAGATGGAGTTGGATCTAACTAGATGGCGTGAATGGGTCACCTAGGGGGTGGATCCTGGTGGAGGGATTCAGTATGGGTGGATCCGGCATTTTGTATGAAATTTAAGTATTAATATAATTAATTTTTTTCTAAGTTTAAACATGTGTTAAAATCATATTTGTTTTGATAATTAAAACTGATGTATTAAATATAATATGAAATTTTACTAGCAATAAAAATTTATAATTTTAATTCAAGTGTAATTTATAAACAGATATTATATGTTTGTGATATTATTACCAATAGAAAAAAATCATCAGAACCTGTTGCTAAAACCTTTAACAAACATATATATTATCTATTGGTATAATTATAATTTCAACATAACTATTTTATCTATTGAAAAAACATTTAGAAAAAGAGTTTTTACCAACGGTTTAGTGATAGGGACATATATGTTGTTAAAACTTTTTACAAACAGAAAATGCACTTTTACCAATAGATATGCCCCCATTGGAAAAAGTGAAATATTTATAAGAGGAATACCAGCAAGAACATGATTGTTACTAGTTATATCTTTCTTCATTAGTGTGGGAGGCAGAAACATATGTGAAACTAATGTGATAGATACCCAATCGATTTTCCAACTTGTGGTAGGATGTGACGTCTACAATGGTTTTATAATAATTTTACTTAAGAAGCTAGTGAGAGAGGTTCTACACCAACTCCATGTTCAAGAGAAAGGTCATCATCTTCTTGTCAAGTAGGGAGCTAAAGTACAACCATCTAGTCAGGCCGAGGTGGTGGCCATGGTCAAGGTAGCTAGACAACAGATTTAAAACAACATAAGAGAAGACCTTCTCAGGGTAGTCAAGTTATATCTTAGGGCTACGGATCAGGATAGATGTATACAGTATAATTGATACCTAAGGAGTAGAGTTCCATACCTTTTACAGTGAGAGGTACTATTCTAGTAGTCTCTACATTAGTATTTTCTCTTTTTGATATAGGTGCATCTCATTCTTTCATATTTGTGCCTACTGTGAAGATCCTTGGGATTGATGTTCAATTTTACTGTGGAGTGATGACACTTGATACTCCGTTGTGGATATAATCAGAGATTATATTCCAGTTTTGGTATTTCCCCTTGAGGTATGTGGGTGTCACTTCATATGGTACCTATTTATCCTCGAGATAAAAAGGTTTTACATCATTCTTGAGATGGAATGGTTGGTTCCCTATCATTATTACATTTATTTCTATCATCTAAGGGTAACTTTCACATCACCAGAGGATGGAGTTTTTATTCACAAGGGTGAATGGGATGTCTAGAAGAGGTGATCTAGACCTGAGCATCATGGGATGGGTGGGATGATAGCCCATATTACTATTTAATAAGTGGTGATTAGGGAATGAGTTAGGAAGAGTTCCCTCTAGTGGTTGATCATTTTAGGGAAATTTTACTATAAGATTTTTCAAAAATACCTCTTAAGATAGAGGTATAGTTTTTCATCGAGATAGTTTAAGAAGATGTGATGGTATTCATTTCTCCTTATAGGAATTCCACTATAAAGTTGTGGGTTCTCAAGAGGCAGCTAGAAGAATTGGAATCAAAGGGTTTTATATGACCTATTACTTCTCTATGGGGTTTGTCGGTCATTTTCTCTAAGAAATCATATTGAACCCTTAATTTATGTGTGGATTACCATAAATTAAACCATTTGATGGTTAAAAATCAGTATCTTTTACCCTGGATAGATGATCTCTTTGACCAGCTCTGAGGAGCTTGAGTTTTCTCAAAGATTGATCAGAGATCAGGTTATCATTGGGTGAATGTTTGAACTTCATACATACCTTATATAGATTTCGGTAAAAAAATATAGTCTATATGAGTATCTGTTTATGATTTTTGGTCTCATGAATGTGCCAGCAGTTTTCATGGCACTAATTAACTGATTTTTTCATCCATATCTAGATTTGTTTGTGGTCGTATTCAGGGATGATATCTTGGTGTATTCTCACACTCAACATGACCATTCTAAACATATTGAGATTGTATTAGATACACTATGATAGCATCAGTTATATGATAAGATCATAAAGTTACACTTTTGGATGGACAAGATTCACTTCTTGGGTCATATTATCTTAGATATAGGAGTATTAGTTGACCCAGAGAATGTGATAGATATAGTTTACTGAGAGAAGCCTAATAATTCCTTTGACATATGGATTTTATTATGGGTATATAGATCTTTAAGGTGCCTCATACAGGACTTATAATTTTTATAAATACCTCTTACATACTTGACTAAGAAGGGTGTGAAGTTCTCATTGACTGAAACCTGCGAGACAGCTTTTCAGAAGATAAAAGGGAGATTGTCTTCAGTACTGATCCTAATTATGTCAGAGCCAGAAAGAAGATATACAGACTATTATGATGGATTAGGTATTTTTCTAGGAGTAGTTCAATTGCAGGAGGAGTGATTCATGGCATATGGGTCTCATTATTTGAGGCCACACAAGAGGAACTACCAAATGCAAGATCTTGAGTTAGTCGTTATTGTTCATGCCTTGAACTGTTGGAGGAATTACTTACTAGGAGAGTATTTTTTGGTGTATACAGACCATAAAATCATTAAGTATAACTTTACACAGTGTAACTTGAATCTTAGGAAATGAAGTTGAGTTGAATACCTTCATTACTTAGACTTCAAGCTCACCTATATTCCCAAGAAAGTCAATGAAGTTTTCAACGCTCTGATCAAGAGGACTCAGAAGTAGGCAGTTCTTGATGCTAGTAACAAGTGGGAGCTAATGGACCTATTTAATGAGATTAATTTGGAGGTTTAGGGCCATCATATACATTTTGTACATACATTGTTATTAGTGACCTCTTCACTTATGGAGAGATTGAAGATGAGGTAGTTGTCATATTCTGAGGTCTTAGTCTTATAGGAGAGTGTGGTAGGTGAGGACTTACCACTTGGTTGGATTGTTAGTGAGGATGAGATCTTGCACATCAATAGACATGTATTGGTTCTTACTAACATCTAGGATGAGTTGATGTCAGATTACATTGCCTCTATATGGGTAGTACATCCCAGTCTTACCAATATGTATCATGACTTATGACGTCAATACTGGTGGTCAAGGATGAAAGGTGATATTGTTGGGTTTATTACTCAGTGTTCCACCTATCAACTAGTGAAGATGGAACACTAGAGACCAACTAGAATTTTACTATTATTACCTATTATATAGTGAAAATGGGATGAGATCACCATGGATTTCATGATGGGACTACCAAGATCACCTTGGGGCAGTGACATCCTATGGGTGATTATATACAGGTTAACAAAGGTCACCCATTTCTAGCATATTCAGGAGACTCTTTCGGTGGATGAGATCGGGAGGCTCTACATTTGTGAGATCATATGCCTCCATAGGGTTATATGTTCTATCATATCGTATAGAGATTCTTGTTTCACACTGATATTCTTCTAGGGGTTGCAGAGGGCATTGGGTTCACAAGTACTACTGATTACAGCCTATCAACCACAAAATGATGGTCAGTTTGAGTGTACGATATAAGTTTTGGAGGAAATGATCTGAGCATGTATCTAAGATTTTAGAGGTTCTTGGGAGAAACACTTACCTATCACCGAGTTCACTTATAATAACAGCTTCCAAGCGACCATATAGATGGGTCCTTAGGATACCCTATACAATACATCATTTCGTTCACCCCTATGCTAGTTAGAGATGGGAGAGGTAGTGTTATTGGGTCCTCATCTCATTTAGAAGAATTTGTAGGAGGTTCATCTTACCAAAAAGAAGATGTATATAGCTCGGTATAGATAGAAATCTTATACTAATCATCATAATTGACCACTAGAGTTTGAGGTGGGGACTCAGGTTTTCTTATGAGTTTTTCCTAGATTGGGTCATATATTGACTCAGAAACAAGGGAATCTATCACCTCATTATGTCGATCCCTTCTAGATTCTGGATAGGTTTGGGTTGGTAGCCTATCGATTTTAGTTACCTCGGAGGTATCACACCATGCATGACGTCTTCCACATATCACAGCTTCATCAATACCATTCTGATTCATCGCATATTTTTCAGCTTGGTGTGGTTGAGTTAGAGGTAGATGTGTCCTTTGAGGACCATCCTAACTATATTTTTTATCATGGTAGGAAGTTTGTATGAGTATATTAAGTTCATATGGTATAGGTGTTATGGTAGCATGGAAATATGCAGGATGATACTTAGTAGCGGGGGACTGAGATATGTTCCCAGTGTCTGGAGCTATTCTCAAACAATGCCTGACTAGCCTTGGAAGGTAAATTTAGGGATGAATTGCTTTCAAGGGGGAAATTGTAAGATCTCAACTTTTCTTTAAGGTATGCAACCTTTTTATTTTAGGTTTAATTCTTTGGTTTTGACCTATTGTGAGTGCTTATTGAGGATATAGAGGAAATGAGGGTGTACAGGGCTTGTTCGGGGCATGAAGGCCCACTTTTTAAAGAAAACATATGGGTTTCATGGTTAGTAGAAACTGTGAAAACCAGACTTCATTATTTGAGTAAATCATGTGGGGTGTTTCGATGCACAGAATATGACACATGGTTTTCCCTAACCATAAAACCCAAGACACACACCCATGAAAATGGTGAAGACTTTCTGATAGAGGAGAAACACACGGTCGGTGCATGGTTTGTCTAACCATGTTCCATGATTATGAAATAGGGGTATTGAGGAAAAGTAGGGTGCATGGTTGGTGCACAATTTGGACAACTATGCAACCAAACCATGAGACCTAATTTTTAAAGGTTAAATAAACATTTTTTTCCTTAGTACCTTAAATTTTTACCCACCTATTTTCCCTTATTCCTCTAGTAGAAATCATTTCTCCTCCTATTGAGTCCCTTAATACTTTAACCTAGACTTTGATATAGTTACTCTATATGACGTTAGATTCGAGTATAGTTTGTCACGTTGGATAGATATCAGTGGGTTTTACATTCCTATTTCACCTTTATCTATTTTCCTTGTTGTCGGAGATGATATTTTGGTGCAGGATATTATGCCCTATTTTTCAAGGGGTTCATCCATTCTTTCATTTTCTTCTAATCTAGATCAAATCAAAGGTTGATACTAGACAATTTTTCTTCTACCAAGCTAAGGTTGGTGGTCTATACATTTTCCCTAAATGTTTCATTATTTATAGATTTTTTTCATTATACTACATGTCATAATTTCTGGGTGATGCTTTCTAAATTAATTGAACCATGTTTTAAATGATAAAAACATGTTTGAGACATGCCATTACACCTTTCCTCAAGGTAGGTGGTTGTAGACCACAATCTGAACCACCCATGGGGTGGGTTCTACCTTTTTACTATAATTATTCCACCCTTGGAGTGTGATGAGATCATCGTGTATAATTGAGAATTGAATAAGGTATTAAAGTGAATTGTTAAAGTTCATAGACACATTTTTTTCATCTTTTCATTTGTGGATGAAAGGTATAAAATGGTTAATCCCTCATATTGTATATGTTAATGAAGGGATTAATGAAATTATTAAATGAATGGTAAATGAAAGGGTAAATGAAAGGGTAAATAAAAGGGTAAATTAATTGGTAAGGATGCCTTGGACATCTCTACTCCTTGGATTTGACAAACATATTAGGATTCCTTAGACATTTCTACTCCTTGGATCTTGTTTAATTGATATATTAGGATTCCTTGGACATTGATACTCCTTGGATTCCATTTAATTAACTTTATTAGATTCCATGGAAATTTCTACTCCTTGGATATGATCACTTGATTTAGTTGATATATTAGGATTACTTAGACATTTATAATTCTTATATATGATGAACTAATATGATGCCTTGTACATTACTACTACTGGGATCAGGTTGCACGACTCATTAGGATTCCTTGGACATTTCTACTCCTTAGATCCTAGTTACTTGACTTACTTGTATGCCTTTGGACATTTCTACTCCAAGGATCCAGTTTAACTAGTTTAATAAGCATACTAGGATTCCTTGTACATTTATACTCCTTGGATATGACCCATTAGGATGCCTTGGACATTTCGAATCCTTTGATCAAGATTACTTGATTTACTTAGCATACTCTGTTGCCTTGGAATTTATTAATCCTTGGACCCTGGACCATGTAGTCCTAATACATGATTACACAACATAGGCCATTATTGATACTTGTTATACTTTACAGATATCCCTTATGATTTAGTTTCTTGATCATAGTGAGATTTGATAGATTGGATAGCATCACTTCCACTATTATTACTTTTTCACCTATTATATCTGTACATTTATTCAGATTATATGAAAATATTGTATTTGTTATAGACACCATTGGTTTTGGACTACTGAGTGTCATCTCACACCCTCTTTAGGCCATCGTTGGGTACTCAGACGGACTTCATGGATGCAGGTAGGGACAGGGGAAAGCAGCCTCTTGCAAATGCTTCATTGATTTGTGTACAAGAGTAGGGGATCAATGGAATAGGATTTGGATCATGATTTTATATGGTGATAATTCTTTTTGGTCTTTTTTACTTTTGATACATGTATCGTACTGGATACATTTTTCCATGTGTTACCTATATTTTGTATAGCATTCCATGATCATCATTTGTATATGAAACTAATGGATGAGATTACATAGTTATTTATATGATGGTGTTTATTCTTCATCTATTCAGTTATTTATATGCTTCTTCTATTGTTTGATTTTATAATTTTACCATTGTGCTATACTCTGAACATGAGGGTATACTCTCCCGACTATTCCACCACGAACCCCCACTTCTTGTCAGTAGCTTTAGGTGTAAAAGGAGGTGTGCTTGAGGCCATGTGGCCAACTAGTTGAGTGAACTAGGTCCAGGACGTCACATATTTCTCCCAACCTGAGCGAACAACATGACATATATATATACATAATAGAAATAAATAGTGGAAGAGTAAAAAAAGAAATATATTTCATAGAAAAAAGGAAACAATATAAGTGATACAACTCAAAATTATCTAAAACATATCCAAGGTATAAGTCCAATAGTAAAAGGATAACTAAAACATAAACAACTACTCCATGTGATCGCATGGGTAACCTCCCACCATCTCACCACCAGCTACCCAAACATAGATGATAGAAACCTCTCTGCCTCACTATAGTGCCTTGTCTTTCCATATATCAAAATAAATAATAATTTCTACACAATATTGAAGAGTAGTGTAGGGTGTAAACTAAATAAACTCAATAGGATCCCACCTAGGTGTTAAATATCAAGTCTTTGTACAACAATCTGAAAATTATCAACTTTAAAGAAAACAAGGCATGATAATCAGTTAAATAGTTTTATATAAAAATCATGGTAAATAAATCCCCTTTTTCCACATTTCCAAATAATCTAGGTAAAAAAGTTTTAAATCATATCACATATTTCAAATAAATCAAAGCATGTATCACATATCATATCAAATCCAAATTAGTACAAACCAAAGTACTGGTAAATCTCACAAAGGATCACTATAGGTTGGGCTAGCTAAAACACTTGTACCCAAACATAGACAATCTTGAACATCAAGTCTCTAGATATATTCATCTAATATAGAGAGCATAGGACACCCCAGTAAGTGAACCTCCAAACAGGACTAACAAGTCCCTAGAATAATGGTCTAGTGAGCATAGGAACACCCCATGAGTGACCCCCCCCCCCCTCAGTATCAACAGATGAGGCTTATTATAACACCTTCCAACTAAGTACCCAAGGCTTTATGTGATACATTTTCCAAACCATTTCATCAAAATCATACTTTGAAAACCATTTTATAAATCCATTTCACAATGTTTTGAAAATACATTTTCCTTTCAACAAAACTAGGGGAAAAACATGTTTTCTCAAAAAACCATTTTCACACACACACTAATCAATCATGCCAATTCATTTATAAAACAATTTATAAAACCAAAGCAATACAGTCCATCCAATATTGTCTAGAGACTGAACCACCTACCACAAACTTGGGTCGCACACACCTGTAATGGGATCCACCAACACGTAAGAATGAAAAAGACAACAATAGAGTCCCAAGAATCAATCCTCACATATCCGAATCAATTAAATAAGAAAAATAGTTGATGGATAAGATAAAACAAAAAGTACCTCAAGAAACTTACACACTGCACCACAACCAACATAGAGGTTAACCTTTGCAGGAAGATCACACAACATATCTAGAAAAGATCAAAAATAATAAACACCATAAGACCAATAGATATGAAAACATAGTGCAACAGTGATACTATGACCAATGAAAATTAAGAAGTAAAAAATATCACTCACTCAGAGAGATATAGCACAACAACAATGAAGATCAATCATCGAACAAAATGATCCAAAAGGATCAAATATCCTCAAAATCACTTGGGATAGATCCTAGGTTTCGAGAGAGGAACCTACGGTTAAATAAAAATAAAATTAGATATGAAATGCATAAAAACCTCTAGGTTGTTCACATTACATGATGTGAATATTGGGTTCATGATGTGAAATACAAGAAAGGAATATATTATGAAAAAGGATTTTACTTGATTAAAAAAAATTATTGACCTTTTCATGGCATGAACCAGTTTCACAATGTGAAACTTTTTCACACTTTTTACCAGTTCACAGCATCAACTCGGCAAAGTTTTCATGTTGTGTAAATAGTTCATGACATGAAAATTCCAAGAAGGGTATTTTGAATAAATAATTATAAAAAAACCTTCATGTCAACCTATACCCCAAATGAAATCCTCTTAATCCTCTTTCATATTTATACCCAGAATCCATTAATTCTGAAAAACTTATATCCTCAAACTTTAGGTCATTTCCTCTAGTAAATTCTATATATCCTCAAAATTCCCAAAACACAACCAAATAAGAGGGAAACGAAAAAATATATGAGAAATACCTGAAATAAAGTATTAGGATATTACAAACTCCCCAACATAATAATTTTCATCCCCATGAATTCATGTGGAAGAATGGTGTCTGGAAAGAGGAGAGGCCATTGCTCCCCCATTGATGACTCATTCTCCCAAGTATCATAAGAATATTATCAATGTCATCATAATACTCTGTCCAATGGAATCAAATTCCCACATAATAATTTCACCTGAGAGTCAACGATATCCACTGGTTTCTCTACAATAGAAATTTATGGATCCAACTCAATTTTTTCCCAACTCAAAATGTGAGAGGGGTCAGGATGGTACTTCTTGAGATGAGATATGTACAAAACATTATGTATAACCATCAACTAAATTGGAAATTCCAACTGATAAGAAATCTACCCAAGCCGCTCAGTGATCTCAAATGGTTCAACATATCTCAAAGCCAACTTTACTAGTTTTCCAAGATGAAAATGACCCAATCAAGGAGAAACTTTCAAGAAAACCCAGTAACAAATAAAAAACTCTAAAGGATGATGCTGACAATCCACATATGATTTCTTCTAACTTTGAGCTATAACCAAACATCATCATATACCCTGAATCCTCATCGTTGTCTTCTAAATGAGACTTGGCCCTGCCAAATAGTCCTCACCCACCTCTGCCAAAAAAAACTGACCTTCATGGGTAATAATACAAATCTTAAAATGGATCCATTATAACCAATGACTAATAACTAAACACTGGTTAGATACACACCTAAAATATACTCCAGAGCATATAGTTTAAACTGAGAAAAGCACCCTATAAGTTTCCAATCCTTCAATTCTAGAATATCCTATGATGGTACTTTCCTACTGAGAGTTTCTACAATGGAATTACCTTACCCCAAGGTGTAGGTTATATCAATGTCAAACATCTAAAGGTATTCTATCCACTACCTTTATCTAAGATTCAAGTATTTTTGAGAAAAAATATAGCTCGGAATCTTATGGTTAGAAAAGACCATGAATGCATCCCAAAAAAGATAGTGCCACTAACATTTAAGTGAATGCATAACTACAAAAAACTCCAAATCATGAGTGGGGTAATTATTCTCATGCAGTTGAATCTGGATAGAGTCATAATCCACCACATAATCATCCTAAATAAGCACGCAACCTAAACTAGCACTAGAAGCATCACATAAAACCACATATCCCTTACCAGGATCAAGTAATATTTGGATAGGAGCTGCTGTCAAAAGTCATTTCAGTTTTTTGAAAGAAGACTGACACTTTGAATCCCATGTGAATTTAACCCCTTTTATATTAAGAGCAATAAAGGTGACACAAATTTGAAGAAATCCTTGACAAACTATTGGTAGTACCCAGAAAGACCAAGGAAGCTCAAAATCTCAAATACCTTCCATGGATATTTCTATGACAAGATAGATTTCACCTTCTCAGGATTAGCTAATAATCCATGATAAGAAATCACATTCCCAAAGAAATTCACTTCTTATATCCATAAATGGAATCTTGAAAGATTACCATATAAATGGTGACTCTTCAATATTTCTAGAACCAAACTCAAATGGTGCTCATGCTTGTGTTTGAATCTCAAATATACCAAAATATCATCCATGAAAGCTACCACAAAAGTGTTGAGATACTCATGGAATATATAATTCATCAAAGGCATGAAAACTTAAAAAGTATTAGTCTGTTAAAATGGTATCACAAGATATTCATAATTTCATACTTGATCTTGAAATCCATCTTCGGTATATTAGACTCCCAAACTCTAAGCTGATGATAACCCGACTGAAGATCAATCTTCAAAACCCACTTTTCCCCTTTAACTGGTCAAACAAATCATTTTACATGGGGAAAAGGATACTTATTCTTAACCATTTCTTGGTTCAGATTATAATAGTCTACACACAATCGAAGTGAACTATATCCATTCTTGTAAAAGATCACATGGGTTTATTGAGGTGAAACACTAGGTAAAATGAAACCTTTCCCCATCAGATCATTCAACTAAATCTTGAGCTCTTTCAAATTTTTTGATTCCATACAATAAAAGGGTAATGAGATCGATTGTGTATCTGGAACTAGATAAATTGTTAACTCTACCTCCCTCTCTAGAGGAATACTAGATAAATCATCTAGGAAAAAACTCAATAAAACACTTGAAAACCAAGGGAAGATTAACCACAAAAGAAACTCCATTGGTATAAATTGTAACAGAAGATAACAAACTCGTAGTCTCTGATCAGGAAGGTCTTTCATGACCAAACCTCATATCCCACTCTCCCTGAAACAATTTAGGGCTCTTATCAGCTATAAGAAATGGGACACACTAATGATAAAAATCAACCTTATCATAATGAGATATAAGTCAATCCATCTAAATGATGATATCAAATAGATATAGATTGAGAATGAGAAAAACTCAGACTAACTCTACATTGGCTATCGATAGTAAACAATAAATACACTGAAACCCATTCTCTTTCCTTTTTCCAAGAGGTGTTTCTAACTCCCTAATAAAGGTGATGAGTTTTATTGGATGTTTAACCATATCCACAAAGTGGATAGATATAAACCAGTGGGAGGAACCTATATCAATTAAAGAAGTCACTACTGATTATGAAATAAATATGGTATTCCTCACTATCACTAGAACCATATCTACCTTCATCAGAAACTAATCCACTGTGTAAAGGTACTTAACTCCTAAGGCATGTGGCTAGAACCCTGTAGACTTTGAAGTATTTGACTTTATTATAGTACCCTTTGGAGCTGATGATCCTTGGCCATAATAGGGTGAATACATAACCTAATAAAAACGTTGTATATTTTCATATATTTCACAACTATTACACATATTTTTAGGTGTATAACAAGAATGTCATGTGTTTCTAGCCTTACCACACTAATAGTGAGTCAGGGGAACACAAACAGTTGTAACTGAAGGTTTAGAGGAGGAATGCTACTAAGAAACACCCCCACCACTCCTATGATGACCATGACACTTCCTCTTCCTCCCCTAAATACCACTAAAGTTGTCACTGATAGGAATATAATGGGAATAATAAACAACTTTTCCTATCATATATATCTCTGTCGTCATTTCCCTATCTACTATCTCTGCATAGTTAGAAAGTGTTAGAATAAATACATGTGATCTAATATCTGGTCAAAAACCTTGTAGTTACTTTTAACCCTTCATATGGTCATTATTTACTACCTTAGTAGAAAAAAAACCATATTTTCAAACCAATTGGTGTACACTAACACTGAATGTTCTCCCTACTACAAGAGGAGGAGCTCTAGAGACCTCGCCATCATCAGCGAATCTAGATAAAACTACTGAAAGAAGTTGGTTTTGAAACCCTTCCAGTCTAAGACCATGTGTATATATACTTGTACTATGGAATACCACCATAACTTTTTGGGACACTAGAGTATGAATGATATGCACTTTACCATGATATTCTCATGTGTATCCAAGAAGTTGAAAATCTGATCAATCTTATCCAGTTAGTCCTCCACCTCTTAAGGCTTACTCATACCCTTAAAGGATGGTGGCTTATCATATAAGAAATATTGTGATCGATATCTTTCTCCTCCATCTTCTGGTTATACCACAACAATTGTGTTATATACTTGAGGTACATTTTGGTCTATAACACAAACTACCCACATGATAGTATCGATAAAATTCTGATATGTGGGTGAATTCTATTAAGGAGAATCTACTGCACCCTCATGAGGATCTTGTAGAAGATGTCTTGGAGGCATACCGCAACATACCAAAATATAAGAAATGATCAAATAGTAGGATAATATTAGTTTGAACTAGAAATCCATAAGCCACAACTGAGACTAAGATCAAGAACTCAAAATAGGACACACACATCCCAACATCTCATGGTAACTTGATTCTCGTCATGAAAATAGATGGTCAGACACTCACCATAACCTACCTCTCAAATCCTAGAAATCCTATCACCAGTATACCGACTTCCCAAAACTAAGCACAACCTCCTTTGATACCAAACTATGATGAACCCAACCTGGATACCCTCAAAAACTGATACATGATCTGAACCTTCACATACCTGAAGGGCATTCTCAATCTCCATAGGATGGCGACTAGTATATGGGAATCAAAAAAAGAAATGGAATAATTTCTCCTAACCAAAAGTAGACAACATCATATATATATATATATACACACACACACGCACATAATAGGAAGAAATAGTATAAGAGTAAAACAAGAAATATATGTCATAGAAAAAAAGGAAATAGAAGAAGCGATACAACTCAAAAGTAGCTAAACAATATCCAAGTTATAAGTCCAATAGAAAAGGACAACAAAAACTTAAATAAATACTACATGTGATAGTTTGGGAAAACTCTCACCATCTTACCACCAGCTACCCAAACACAACTGATAGAATCGTTGCTACCTTACTATAGCCTATTGCCCTTCCATACATCGAAATACATAATAAGTTCTATGCACTGCTGAAGGGATGTGCAAGGTGTGATCTAAAAAGGATCAGTAGGATCCCACCCAAGTGTTCTATATCAAGTCTCTATAAAAAATTTTGAACATGCTCAAATTTAAATAAAACAAGTCATGATAATCAGTTAAGTAGTTTTTATATCAAAATCATGGAAAATAAATCTCATTTCCCCACATTTCCAAATAATCTGGGAAAAATAGTTTCAAATCATATCACATATGTCAAAGTAGTCAAATTATGTATGAAATATCATATCAAATCCAATTTAGTACAAACCAAAGCATAGGTAAATCATGCCAAGTATCACTGCAGATCAGGATAGCTAGAAAATTCATACCCAAATATAGAAAATCATGTGCATAAAGTCTCTAGATATATACATAGAATTTAAAGATAATAGAAAACCCCAACAAGTGAACCTCCCAACAGGTCTAACAAGTCCCTAGAACAATTTTCCAAAGAAGAGAGGAACACCCCATGAGTAACCCCCCCCCCCCAATAGTATCAATGAATGAGTATTATTACTATACCTTTCACCTAAGTACTCAAGGATTCCCATGCGCTACATTTTCCAAAAAAAATCATCAAAACCATGATTTGAAAACCATTTCATAAATCTATTTCACAATTATTTGAAAATACCTTTTACTTTTATCAAAACAAGGGAAAAATGTAATGTGTTGGGAAAAAATTTCTCAATGTAACATTGCATCATTTTTGGGTTGATTGTGTTTATTGACAAAGAAGGTTTACATAGAGAATTGTCAAGTTCTAGAGATGTTGTTGAAAATCCTTGTTGACAAGGAACCATGAAAAGGGAATGGAAGATCTGGAGGTGGTACAAAAAGAACAGATACAAGGTGGAACTATTTCCCACTGTTTACCAAATTTTTGGGTTCCAAAATTTTGAGTTTGGTGAGAATTGTGAAAATTGGATATCCTTGAATAGCTAATTTAAATATGGAAAAGGCATGAGTTTTGCGAAGATAGGCCTCATGATTTAGATTTCACGAAGACTAAAAGAATGTTGATGGTGATGCTTCATGATTACGTCAAGCTTCATGAATGGCAGAGTTGAAGAGCATTGTGATGGCGAAGGGCATTGCGCGTAGAAGCTTCACGGCGTGCGGGTGGAGCTTTGTGGTTAAGGCTACATGTAAATTATGGAATGCTCCACGATTACGATGAGCTCTGTGATCCAAAAATTGTTGTGGTGCTTCGCGGTTTTGAGATAATTTTGGTGGGAACTTTGGAGCTTTGCGATTTGAGATGACGTGGTGTTGACTTCGCATGGAAGGTTCAAGGGTCAGTGGAATCGCCTATAAATAGACCTCGACCCCCTCGGGAGAAGTAGAGAGAGTTTTCAGAGAAAATATTTTTCTCTCAATTTGCAAAGGTGGTTTGCGAAGGTAGTGTTCTTTGCAAAAGAAGAGCTTCACAGTGGCTAATATAGCTTCGCGAAAGTTGTGAGCTATGTGTTGGCTCAGTGAGATTTGCGAGGGAAGTCGTACTGTGAAGACTTAAGCTCTGTGATGGCCTAAGCATTGCGAAGGCTTGAGCTTCACGAGAGTGCTTCGTGAAAAGGCAGGAGCTTCATGAAGGCTTGTTTGAGCTTCGGGAAATTAGGAGCCTCGTGAAGTAGGGTTCTTTGCGAAGGTATTTCCAAAGTAATTGCCCAGTGTTCAGGCGCAAAGGGGTATTCATCAGTGGATGAAAGTTGGACTTTAACAGAACATCTATAAACAGTTGAGGATGCATGTTTTCATTCAAATGAAGAGACCTAGAGTTCTATAAACTGTGAGTGGATCCCTTCCAAGTGCAATGAGCAATGGAAGAGGGAGAAGGTTATCCTTTCTACCAGCAGTGAGCCAGAGAGAGAGAAATAGGGAGTGACCCTTGGGAAAGCAGTGAGCTAACTTTAAACATTGTAAAGGTAGTGAACCTGGGAATAGAAGTGATCTAGACCAAACATTATTGGTAGTGAGCTTTAGTGGATTTGGTACAGTGGCACATCACCGTTGTATACTCCTTAGACATATCCCAGTGAGGGTAAACCAAGTAAAAATCTATGTGCATGTCTGCTTACTTCTCTGCATTGCATTCAAAGCATTATAATCAGATAGAGAAGAAAAGAAGTGATCATAATAAACTCAAAAGTGAAAACAAATTGACCCTTGTAATAAAGAGGTCAAGATCCAGTAGGGAAGGAAGAATTTTGAAAACAAATATCCATACCCTGATTCACCTCCCCCCCCCCATCAGGGTATATAGGCCCATATTGGTCATAACAATTAGTATTAGAGGGCAGGTTTCTTTTATCAGATTTTTTTGCTCTGACTTGGGTTAGTCGATTTGTGTGGTTGAAGATTCAGTATGCTCATATCTTGGTGCACCATGATAAAGGGAATAACTTCAAAGAAGAAGCAGAAGTCTTTTGAAACTCCCCAATGTGGAAGAGTCAATGGAAAGAGTGTGATTCAGTTAAAATAATCGTGTAGAGAACAGAAGAATGATTTTGATGAATCATATAGTGAAAATACTTACTCATTCAATGATGCTAAAGGAATGAGTGAAGAACCTGACATTCCAAGTGATGTTGGAACTACTGATGATGAAGAAACTCCCAGAAGTCGAAAAGTGGAAGTTGTCCACAAAGAGAAGGAATTGGATCAGAAATTCACTGATGAAATTAAATCTAAAGATATTCAGATCCAAGCACTAGAATCTGAGATCAATAAGCTAAGAGTTTTGAATCAAAGGCTTATTGATGTAGCTACTGATCTAAGGGATAAAAATGATTCTCAATATGAAGAATTGTGAAAGAGATCTAAAAAGGTAGAAAAATCAAAAGATGGTATCAAGGGGAAGAATTTGAACTCAGATGAGATTCAAAATTTGAAATCTAAAAATGATGATCTTGATACATAGCTATCTGAACTAGTTCATAAGAATCAAAGGCTACAAAAAGAGAATGCACATTGTTCTGATTCTGTTGCTCAAGAAAAATTGAAAGTAAAGGAGAAAAGTGAAATGGTGGATAAGATTGCATGTGAATTGGAAGATGAGATATGTAGGGGGAAGGATCTCAAGAAAGCACTCAATTGTCAAATTGAATCAAGGGATATGAAGATTCAACAACTGGGAGAATATCTTGAATTAGCAAAGAAAGAAGAGAAGAAATATAGTAACAATGGAAATCCCAAATTAAAGGATTCATTGCACTTACTATTTGATTATCCTTTGGAAAGTGATGATAAAATGAAAAACAAATATGCTATTTCTGAATAGAAACAACAGTATATTTTCTCAGCTCAAAGACCATACATTTTGGGAAAAACTGGTATTGGATTTGATGAATCCCCTCCCATGCATGATAGAAGGAGAGTTGTGAATAGTTCCCGAAGTGGAGAAAATCCTATAGGTGCTGGAGATAGGACTAAGAGGAGAGTTACAAGAAGTGGTGACAACATGTTTTATTTCTGTGGGATTCATGGACACACATCAAGATTTTGTTCGGTGGCTCAGGAATACATTTCAGGCTATGAAAATAGAAACATTACTAAATCTGAGAATAAGAATAAGTGTTATGAGAAATCAGAAAGAAGAGTCTCTCAAAGGAAAGCATTTATTAGATGTTATTGTTGTGGAAGAATGGGACACACCATGAGTATGTTTTAGGAATCTTAGGATCTCAATGTAAGAGTAAGAACTCAAGATGCATCAACATCTCGACAGAGAAATGATGAAATGAGGTATGACTTTGATAGAAAATGGTTTAGATGTTCTGATTATGGGCATTTGGCAAGACATTGTAGAAAGAATAAATCAGGAAAGGAAAAGGATCCCAGAAAGATATTCTTGACTCTAGTGATGTATAAAGATAAATATTACATTGTAAGACAAAGTGGTAAGTTGAAAAATAGGTTTACTACCTCAGGGGAATCACAAGGAGGTGAACAAAAGGTGTATCAATATCCTCCTCTTTCACACTCACATCATCTCTCTTGGAGATAATGTGAACAAACATGGAAGATTAAGGGGAAATCTACTCTATCTATGAGAAAGAAGAATGAACATTCAATTGAGGATTCACCATCAGTGAAAAATAGTATGGTGACTCGGATATCTGATAAAAGAGAGATGTACAAAGAATGCATTAAAAAATTCGCATGTAGTGTTCCGTAGTGAGAAGTGGAGGAAAAAGTAAGACCCCTGAAATGGTGGAAGAAGAAAGGGAAGGTGACAAGTAGATAGATTTTTACCTAGAGAAGAAATCAAGGGAAATGGAATTTTGGTGGAAAATCAAAGAAGGAAATGTGTACTAGTGGGTTTAAACCCCAAATTGAGAAAAATTCCAAGCCTGTAGAATCTATATATCAGAGAAAGGATCGGAATGTGGGTAAAGAATGATTAGTAATATGGCCAGAGCAGTTAAAGTTGGCTAGGAAGCTAGAAGAATCAAGGAAAGAGTGTGATGCTCTGCAAGAAAGAATCAAAGGGTTGACCCATCAGGATCAACCACAATCCTCATCTTGAGGATTCCAGAAGCACCCCCTCTCCCTATGTATAAATGTTGTTAACTGATGATTCAAGTGTTTCAGGTTTTAGGGAGATATGATCTAAGGGGAAGTGGAATCTAAATATGAAAAGTGGATAATTTATATTCTTCATAGTTTTGATTCACTCAAATCAGGTACCAAATTTGAAGAAGAAAGGAAGAAATAGAGTACAATAAGAAGTGATTATGTTATTAACTTTGTCTCTTGTTTCCTACACTGAGTACCAACTCAGTAAGCTTAGATATTTTGTTAATGGCTCAATTTCAAGTGGAATATGATAATAGATGATGTAGAAGAAGAAGAATGTTTATGGGTCTAAAAGGTGGGCCTAATATTGGAAAGTGTTGCATAACATTGGGAGAGCATTCAATAACAAAATCAGATGAAATATCCATCAAAGAAATAATTGGATGACCTAGCTCAGGTTTTGTCTATCGAGAGAAGACATACTGCTAGAGAAGCAGTAATAATCATGCATCTCATACTTATCTATTTTGTTCTAACAATGTGGTATCAACTAACTATTTTCAGGATACCAAGAAGCTGTGAGAGAGTATCAACAATTTTTCAACAAGAATATCAGAAAATTAGTTGAAAGAAATGATGTCATTGAACAATGACACAGTGACAAGTTTTTTGTTGAATGTGATGAAGTGGTAAGAGACTCAGGGGGGTAAAAGTGGTTGATACTGATTCAGAAGATAATTAGACATGGGAGATTGTTTCGAGGACAGCGGATAAGAATGTCATTGAGACTAAATGGGTCTATCGCAACAAGATTAATGAAGATGGCATAGTGATTCATAACAAAGCACGACTAGTGTGAAATGGATACTCCCAGATAGAGGGAATAGATGTTGATGATACATTTGCACCGGTTGCGAGACTAGAGACAATCAGATTATTTCTTGCCATTACAGTGCAATAAAAGTTCAAAGTCTTCCAGATCGACGTCAAATCTGCATTTTTGAATGGGATTCTAGAGGAAGAAGTGTATATTGAGCAGCCATATGTTTTTATCATTCATGAGGATGAGAACAAGTTTTTTAGACTAAAGAAGTCATTGTATGGGCTGAAACAAGCACCAAGAGCATGGTACTCAAGGCTTGATCAGTACTTGAAGAATCTTGGTTTTCAATATGGGTGAGTTTATTACAATCTCTATTTCAACAACAACAGTAATCAAAGGATGATGGTCTTGGTTTATGTTGATGACATAATATTTGGCGGATCAGATGAATTTTAGTATAGACAGTTTTCCGAATTCATGAAAAGTGAGTTCAAAATGTCAATGATTGGAGAGATAATATTTTTTCTTGGTCTACAGGTGACACAAGGAATGAATGGCACATTCATTTCTCAATCCAAATATTCCAAGGAGGTTCTGAGAAGATTTGGAATTAAAAATTCCAAGTAGATGAAGACTATGGTTGCAACCCAAATGAAATTATTGAAAGATGATGATGGAAAGGTAGTTAATATCATAGAATACAGGCAGATTATTGGGAGTTTACTGTACCTGACAGCGACGAGACCTGATATTGTTTTTTCCACATGATAAGAAACAAGATATCAGAGTAATCCCAAGAAAATACACATGCTTTCAGTGAAAAGAATACTTCGGTATATCAAGGGCATGGTGGACTTCAGCTTGATGTATAATGAAAAATCTCAGATAGAGTTATTGGGATATACTGATGCCGATTGGGCTGGTTCATCGGATGATAGGAAATCAATGTCGGGAGGTGAATTCTATCTTGGTGGACAATATATTGCTTGGCTAAGAAAGAAACAAGATTTCATTTCATTAAGAACCGTAGAAGCTGAGTATATTGTGGCCAATCAAGCATGCACACGGTTATTGTGGATGACGCAGCAGTTTGATGATATGGGATTTGAAGTGATTTCTCAGATCGGAATACAGTGGTATAACTCAAGTGCTATAAATCATAGAAAAAATCCATTCCATCACTCAGGGACAAAGCACATTGAGATAAAGTATCATTTTATCAAGGAGAAGGTTGAGCAGGGAATCGTGAAGTGGGAGTATTTTCCTACAGAACTACAGGTTGCAGACATTCTGACAAAGGCCTTACCGAAGGAAGCATTTGAAAGGCATCAACTGGCTCTGGGAGTTCAGTCAACTCCCAGCACATGAAAGAGTGTGTATGTGGAACCCCCTCTCCCCGAGGTATTGCGTGCTTTTCTCTAATGCACTAATCTGTGTTCTTTCCAATGTTGCAGACCACAAAGGGGTGACCTTTGGGTTCGTTGACAAAGGGGAGAAATAGTGACTCCTCAAGGGGGGAAATTGTGGCTAATAAAGGGAGAAAATGTCTTTGTCAAAGACACGGGGAGAAGCTGACAGGTGGAACAGCGAGATAGAGGGAGAGCAATGAGATAGGGGGAGTGTTTTTAAATCTGACGATGCTAGAAGTGATTGATTAAAGAATAGATATCATGACAGCTGAGGATCGTGATAAAAGAAGAACAGTGATGTTGGAATGGTGTGAAAAGGTTCCTAGCTATCACCAATTGGTATTATTGTAGTATCAACAATTGGGATTAGTTTGGAAATTGGTATTGGTTGGGTGTCAACAGTTGGTGGTATAAATTAAGTGATTCATTGATGATCTTTTCATTTACTCTTGTTTCTCACGAAGAGCATTGCTCATGTGGGATTAGAGTATGTGTTGAGTGAATCTATGGTCACTATCTAACTCACAAGAGGCGAAGGATGGTTTATGATGGAAGGATCTTCAGAGAGGTATCAAAGTGCATAAAATAATTCTGAGAAGAGTTTTCAACAAACCCAAAGGGGGAGATTGTTGGGCAAAAATCCCTCATGGTAACATTGCATCATTTTTGGGTTGATTGTGTTTGTTGACAAAGCAGGTTTCCATGGATAATTTTCAAGTTCTAGAGATGTTGTTATAAATACATGTTGATAAAGAACCATGACAAGGGAATGGAAGATCTGGAGGCGGTAAAAAAAGAATAGATACAAGGTGGACCCGTTTCCCAGTGTTTGTCAAATTTTTGGGGTCCAAAATTTGGAGTTTGGTGAGCATCATGAAAAGTGGATATACTTGAAGAGCTAATTTAAATATGGAAAAGGCAATATTTTCGCAAAGATAGGCCTCATAATTTGGATTTTGCAAAGACCAAAAGAATTTTGACGGTGATGATTCACGATTACATCAAGATTCACAAATGGCAGAGTTGAAGAGCATTGCGGCGGTGAAGGGCATTGTGTATAGGAGATTCACGGCGTGCAGTTGGAGCTTCACGATGAAGGCGCAAAGTAAATGACAGAACGCTCCACGATTACGATGAGATCCACAATCCTAAAATTGTCGTGGTGCTTCGTGATTTTGAGAGAATTTTGGCGGGAACTTTGGAGCTTTGCGATTTGAGATGACGTGGTGTTGACATTGCATGGAAGGTTCAAGGGTCGATGGAATATCCTATAAATAGTTCTCTACCCCCTAGGGAGAAGTAGAGAGAGTTTTCAAAGAAAATATTTTGCTCTCGGTTCACAAAGGTGGTTCGCGAAGGCAGTGTACTTCGCGAAAGAAGAGCTTCGTGGTGGCTAATCTAGCTCTGCGAAAGTTGCGAGCTCCACGTTGGCTCAGTGAGATTCATGAGGGAAGTCGCTCTATGAAAAATTAAGCTCCGCAATGGCCTAATCATTTCGAAGTCTTGAGATTTGCGATAGTTCTTCATGAAAAGGTAAGAGCTTCACGAAGTCTTGTTTGAGCTTCGCAAAATTGGGAGCCTCGCGAAGTAGGGTGCTTTGAGAAGGTATTTCCAAAGGAATTGCCCAGTGTTCAGGGGAAAAGGGTTATTCATCAGTGGATGAAAGTTGGTCTTTAACAGAGCATCTATCAACAGTTGAGGATGCATGTATTCATTGAAACGAAGAGACCTATAGGTCTATAAACTGTGAGTGTATCCCTTCCAAGTGCAGTGAGCAATGGAAGAGGAATAAGGTTATCCTTTCTACCGACAGTGACCTAGAGAGAGAGAAATAGGGAGTGACCCTTGGGAAAGTAGTGAGCTGACCCTAAACATTGTAAAGGCAGTGAGCCTGGTCATAGAAGTGATCTAGCCAGAACATTATTGGCAGTGAGCTTTATTGTATTTGGTACAGCAGCACATCGCCATTGTATGCTCCTTGGATGTAGCCCAGTGAGGGTGAACCAAGTAAAAATATTTGTGTCTGCCTACTTGCTTCCCTATATTGCATTCAAAGCATTATCATCAAATAGAGAAGAAAATAAGTGATCATAATAAACTCACAAGTGCAAAGAAAGTGACTCTTGTAATAAAGAGGTCAAGATCCAGTGGGGAAGGAAGAATTTTGAAAATGAATATACATACCCTGATTCACCCCCCCCCCCCTCTCAGGTTATATAGGCCCCTATTGTTCCTAACATAATGCCCTGACCCCAGTATCCTAGAGTCGGTGCATTATTTTAATACATTGGCATAATTAAAATGAATTAAATCCTGAAGGATCGAGTAGTTTAGTAGATTTATAAATCCAGATACATACATAAGTTCAACATTACAACTTGAAAAGAAAAACAACATATAATTTTTTTTGGGAACATCCACTACTCTAAGATTATCCTTGTAGGTCAATCATAAACAACTTCTTCATGTCCTGAGAAAAATAAATATAATAAAGGGGTGATCCCAAATTCCCAGTAAGGGTAAGAAATATAGTGGAAGATATCAATAACATAAAAAATATGCATGGTGAATAATTGAAAAACATTCCTCTACAAATAATAAACTTGAACACATTAAGGAAGGAATATTAGCTGAGTAAATAATTTCATAATAAAACATAACTATGGGTATTCTGCTAGTAAAAGAACCACATGAAATTTCAATTACTAGCTTCATAATGAGGGAAATTCATATGCCAAACATTCTAAAATATATCATCAAGGCCTCATCTAAGACGTCTAAAAATGATTAAGGCCTCAGCCAAAACCATAAATATTGATTTTGTCAAGGCCTCGTGCTAAGACCGTAGTTTTTCTCATGAGACCTACCGATGCACCGAGGGGATATAGAGGGACCCACCCGACACTTACTAAGTCCAATTAATTCCTCATATGAATGGGTATAAACATAAATAATATAATTGAAACTAATATATTAAATGTAAATAACTTTCCCTATACAATAATCATAAACATTAACCATTCAGAGTAAATTGGTGAATGGTTTTAAGATAGTACATCCATAGTCAAACTAATCATAACCCATTAAATTAAATATGGTAGATGATATCATAAGATATAAACCTCAATGAATTACAAGATTTAGTAAGTATTCTTACATAGATAATATACTTTTAAATTATACCATTGAAATTTTTTTGAGGAAATAATCCTTAAAAATTCCAAAGTGTCCCATACCACCTTGAAATATTCAAATAATAATACCTTAGAATACTATGAGAATAAGGAGACTCTTTATATGATATACTAAAGGTTATTACATACATGACATGCAAGTAATATGTAGTAAACAAGGCATATATCTCATAAAAGTTAAAGTGAGATGAGAAAAATACATTTTACTTTGAAAAGAAGAGTTCTTTTGAAAAATCATTTGTATTTTTCATAAACCTAGTTTTAAACATTTATATCCCAAAAAATAAAAGGTAAGGACATTGATATTACATTTTATTCACAAGTGATGTCCCACTGAAGTGAAATTGTGTAAAAAGTGTTTTTAAAGAAGCTTTAGAATTAAAACATTTTAGTGCGGTTTAAGAAATTCATTAAAGAGATTTTAAAGAGAAAAGGCTTGTTTGATTTCATAAAACCAGAAATGAAACAAAATATATTTTTCATTATAAAATGTGTGACTTTATAAAGATAAATATTGATTAAAACGGATTA
Organism: Viscum album; assembly: GCA_963277665.1. Taxonomy (NCBI): domain Eukaryota; kingdom Viridiplantae; phylum Streptophyta; class Magnoliopsida; order Santalales; family Viscaceae; genus Viscum; species Viscum album. Next base: position 1,221,312,058 of record OY728127.1, on the reverse strand, counting down.
TAGGGTGAACTTCAAAATAGGTAAGAATTTGGCAAATTCCTTGAATCGAGCTTGTATTTCAAGAATAATTTTTGAAAGATCCTTTTAAAACATACAAATCCTCATAAATAAAAATATTATTCTGATTGGTACACATATATATAACATTAAAATATAATTTATTATTGGTAAAAGAGAATAAAAATAATATCATTGAGGTGATTAGAGAATAAGAGTAACTCGAATGAAAATGGAGGTTTAGGTAGAAAATACTTGTAACTTTGTAATCAATTGAATAGTATGCCCCAAAATTATTATTCATTAAATTATACTTTTAATATAATTAAAATAAAGGTAATAATGATATTAAACATAAATGGTAAGTATACATATACATCATATACAAGTAATAGTAGTGAATACATAATATCTCACAAAAATGTAAGTGAGACAAAGAAACCCTTACCTTATGTACTATGGTGTTCTCCACTTGGCCTTAGTGTCCTGGATAACCAAATTAAATTAATTAATTAAGATTTTAAGAACCTATTATACATTTAATTGATTTATTATAACCTTATTAAGTTCATGCATTCCCTTTTTTATGGGTTAATAGGTTCAATTTCATTATTCGGGTCCGTTTGTTTCATGATCAGTATACTTATATACATGAACGGAGAATCATGTAAAATGATGATTGTGGTACTAAATTGAAGTTATATTTTATTATTGAACATACATAAGGTTACATGTTAGTAAATTTTATTTGGTTACTTGGAGTGAAGATGAATCATTATATAAATTATTTAATGATAACTGTTTGGGTTAATTGGCGATTTTTGAACACCACGAACTCATTTTTCTTTATAAATCAAAAACATGTGTACAAAAAGATTAAAGAAAAATAGATGATACATAATACATAAATTATATTATTTTTAAACCATATTAATGTTTTCATGACTATAATTTAATATGATAATAGAAATTGAAAACCCATCATCCATGAATGTGGTAAATTAGCACATCTCATATGGTGTTTTCATTTTTAGTATAAAAGAATGGGAAAGGAGAGATGATGATGAATTATTCCTTTATCATGACAAAATAATAGTAAATTTAAGATAAAGGATTCATCACAACATTTGGAATAAAGTATGAGAGGAAATAAAAATAAAGGAACTCAAAATAAAAAAGAAAAGTTGAGAAATCCCTAAGGAAAATTCGGTAGCCTAACGATGTCACTTAAAATTTCATAAAATATTTTGATGAGAGAAAAAGGGTATATAATCATTATTAAATAATCTGTAAATTAAGGGGAATATGGAATGAAATATCCCAACATAATACAATTTAAATTAAAATACAATAACATCATAAGAGTTCTTGAAAAAGAGATAGATTTTGAGACGAAAATTCTCCAGAATAACGGCTATGCAACTTGGTTTTAGAAAACATTAAAAAGAGAAGGGACAGGGGAATCCATTCATAAAATACTCATAAAAATATTATAGGGACATAATAATATGGAAATAATAACATGGTATTAAAACTTGAAATACATACCACATAAAAGAGAACTTGAATGGAAAAAAATGAAAAGAGGTGTTTACCTCTTGAAGTAATTTTCCTTGAGAGCCTCTTTAGGGGAGAAGTTTTGGTCTTTTGGAAAGACCAAGAGCTTTTGGAAGTGGGGAGTGACTAATTAAGGGTATTTTTCATATCTTAGACAAGGAACATGTCTTGGGCAGAGTGAAGAGAAGAGGAAGTGAGGGGGGTTTTATAGTGGAGGAAAGGAGTGAATTTTGAATATTTTATTCATTATTTTATTAATTCCATCAATACAACCAATAGTATTGTTTCTTGTGACCCATAATAGTAATAAGTTCATGTGAGTTCGAAACTAGTGGGATTAAATCATCCGCACATCACTTATGACCCAATAAATCATGTATTTAGCATTTATCGTAAATTATCATATTTTACTATTCACCCAAAATTTATGTATTTTAGAAAAATCCCAAAAATTCACCCTAACAATTTTTCAACATGTAGAATTAAAAAATGAAGTCCAATTTTTGAAAATATTTTTATAAATATTTTTAATTTAATTTTTAAATAAAATCATAATTTATTCCAAAAAAACAACATTAAAACTATAACTTATTTTATAACACCTTGAAAAAATAATCAAGTTCCCATAAAATTATCTTATAACCATAAGAAAATAAAATAAAAAATTATGATTACATTTTATGAAAATAAATTTCCATTTTAAATTATTAAATTAATCATAAAATTTTAATTAAAATATTTATGACATACAAAAATACTAATCTTATACTATGATCATTTTTTTTACTTTTAAGATGTCTAAATTGTATTTATACATTCATGGGTGAAGTTTCTATTTTTTGGCCAATTTACTATTAATTTCTATTCATGTTGGTATTTTACTATTCATAATGGTATGTTACTATTCACCAAAAATTAAGTTTGTCTTATCAAACTCTAAATATCTTACTGAATGCAACCATGTATTTCAATTTTTGGAAATTCAAAACACAGAGGTGGAAAAAATATGTTTACTTGGCTTTGTTATAATGAAGTGGTGTTTTGTAGAGACTTAGTGTTTCATGCATTCTATATTAAATTTATTTATAAATTATTGGGGTGTTACAGAAAACCATCTTTTCTCAAAAATCTATTTTTACACACAAATAAATAAAGTATGCCAATTCATTTATAAAACAATTTATAAAACCAGAGCAATACAGTTCATCCAACATAGGCTAGAGACAGAACCACCTACCTCAAACTCGGGTTGCACACACCCACAACGGGATCCATAAACATAGAAGAATGTAAATATGATAATAGATACCCTAGAATAAATCCTTACATATTATAATAAATTCAACAATTAGAACGGTCGGTGAAGAATATAAAACAACATGTACTATCACAAACCATCCCGAATACCATGGTACCCAGATACCCAAGCTGGCACTAACATGGACCAAAGGGAATTACCAATCCCCATGGTTTGGAAACTATCACCTATCATTATAAAAGAAAAAAGAAGGAACAAATTTTCTAAAAAATAGTGGAAGATAAAATATACAAGTCAGTATGCTCAAAACTCCACAGGGAGAGTATACCAAAAACCAAACTGGTATAGAAAAAACCCAAAACATTGCATCATCAAAGTACTCATAAACTAGTAAGATAAACTCAAACATCCTAAAGGAGACATCACTCCAAGCCCAAAGGATTAATAACATCCACCTCCTCCAAGAGTTGATTTCCCTTTGCTCAGACCTGGTAGACGGATATCTACAAATTCCCAAAGGCAAAGATAGGGTGTGAGTTATAAATCCCAGTAGGGTCTCACCAAGTGTTCCATAAAAAGATACCATAATAATAAACCAAATAATTATTTCAATTTAAATAAAAAAATTCATGGAAACACATTTTCATATTAACGTGACTTCATTTCAAAATGATGGAAAACATTTCAAACATGGCTTAATAAACATTTTATATAAAACAATTTATATAAATCAACTAGAATGAATAAAACAGTTCTATAAATCAATGGAATATATATCAAAAAAATCACAACAAGAACCATGGTCATATTCCCTATGGTATTATATCTTCTAGTTATAGGATCCTCACACATCTCATATCAATGATCCTGATAATATATATACACACATCCCTTAGGATTAGGATGAATAAGACTCATCAACGTCCCATAGAGGATAAGATCTACCTAACTAGGTTTTTGATAGAGTTTTCATCATCAATCAATCTCTAGGGAATAATCATCCTAGTGTTCTTATCCCAAATAACCCACTAACTACCTAGGATCACATGTGCTTAATCAATCAATTAAAAAAGGGAAAATCATCTCATTTCAAATCAATCATCATTCACAATTCAATTGCTCACTTTCCCTTTTCAAAATTCCAAATCACTTTCAAAACCGAAACATGGGTTTTTTCATAATTTCATGAATTTTCAACAAAAAACCAATCACAAGTTTTTATCATTTTTATTTAATCCTTTTTTTTAAACAATTCTCAAATCAATTACATCAATTCCATAAATTTCAAAATATGGCCCCTATTCCAATTTCATTGAAATTGGGGGGTTTTCTCAAAATTACATGCCAATTAAAATCATAATTCAAAATTATATCAATTTGGGTTTTCATAAATTAATTGAATTCTATTTCAAGCAATCAAGAAAATCAAGGTTTAATCATATGGCCAATCTCAAATGTAATTACCTACCTTTAATCATGGAATCAAATATCGACACCCACAATGGGATCTGCCAACAAAAAATGACAATGATGGAGATCAAGAAAACAAACCTAGAAGAAAGATACCAACAAATGGAGTTTAGATCCATCAAATATGTGATGATCTAACACTTTATGAGGAGGAGATAAATAGAAAGAGGAAGAGAAGGAGCAGGAGGAGATCTGTTTATTGGAGAGGGATTGGATCTTCCACTAGCACTTCTATTCATCAAAGATGAGGATTTGAGGGGCCAAAATCGGTTCTTGAGAGCCTCTAAAACCTAATAAATCGATCTAGATCAAAAATTGGTTGAGTGTGGGTTAAACCAAGGGTCTCAAAAACTTTAAATAATTTTTCAAAATAAAAAATCCACACATACATGGTTAGTTGGGAAAGGTCACACGATTAAAAAAATCACGCACCCTAACTATACACACCTATACTGGGGGAATGGTTTTTACTAGATGGGTGCATAGTTTGTCAAAACATGTACCAACCATGCAAACCTCCACTATCAAAGGTTTCATGATTCACACTGAGTGGGTGCATGGTTTGGGAAAATCATGTGCCAACCATACATAGCCCATAAACTTCCAAAAAAATTACAAATTCTACCTGAAGAACCCCTAAACAAGATCCAACCAAAAGGGAATTAAAAAAGGGTCAAGGAATACATGAAAACCAGTAATAGGAGGTTACAACCCCCCCCCCCCCCCCCCCCACACACACACACACACAAATGAAACATTCTATCCCCAGAATTTTTGTCAAGAATTTTCCATCTAAAAAAGATAAGTCCACTACTCTCTCATAAGTGACTCACATTCCCAAGTCTCATGGGAATCAGAATCATGCCACCATATTACATGAACTAAAGTTATCATCCTCCCATAAAGTACATTTGTCTCAAAATCAACTATCCTGACTAGATGTTTAGTCATTGATAAATCAAGCTTAGCATCAAGATCACTCTATCTCAAAACATGATATGGATCATAAATATATTTTCATAGTTGTAATAAATATAACATGTTATGTATTTACATCAAATATGGAGGAATTTATAAATTTTAAACCACTTTACCCACCTTCTTAAAAACTTCAAAAGGTCCCATAAAACAAGGATTAAGCTTCCCTTTCCTCTCAAACTATTGATGACCTAAATGAGGTTAAACTTTCAAGAACACCTGGTCACCAACTGAAAACTACAACAGTCTATGATGACAATCGTCATAAGATTTATACCAACTTTGTACGGTCAACATTCTTAATGAATCAACTGAATCTTCAACATCATCTCTTGGGCCAAGCTTAGTCCAACCAAGGAAGTTTCACTGATCTCCAACCAACGCAATGGAGAATTATAATGTTGGCCATATAAGGCCTCAAAAGGATTCATTCTAATCATAGACTAGTAAAAGTTTTTATAAGAAAACTCAACCAATCCCAAATGGTCATCCCAAGCTCCACCAAAATAGAGGATGTAGGAAAAAATCATGTCCTCAAGAATCTGTATATCCCTCTCTGTCTAGTTATCCATCAGTGGATGGTATGTTGTACTCAAATGTATATGAGATCCCATCACATCTTGAATAACTCTACAATAGTGAGAAGTAAAATGGGGATATATATCAAAGACTATAGCATATAGAACTCCATGAAAATTAACAATATATTTCACATAGATATTTCCTAGCTCCTCAAGTTTGGTTATATCATAAATGGGTAAAAAGTGAGACAATTTGGTCAGCCTGTAGATCACAACCCATATCTCATTATTCTTTCTAGGGGTATGCGTAAACCCAACCAAAAAATAAATGGAAATATTATCCCACTTCCATGTTGGCACTAGAAGTGTATGAAGCAAACTCAAAAGTTTCTGGTGCTCTTCCTTGGCCTTTTGGAAAGTATAGTAGTGAAAAAAAATGATGATTATCTCCCACCTCATACTTGGACACCAAAATCATAATTTTGTGTCATAAAATATCTTTTTGGTTCTCGATTGAATATACCATTGGGAATTATTTCAATCCCCCATCACATATTTCCTCATAGACAAAGGCATAACAAATAGATTTTGAAAACATAGAATTCCATTTATGGATAACGACCACTCAGTAATGGTATCTATAAGGCCACAGGCTTAAACATTACTTAAATCTTGAGATAAGTTGACAATTAAAATTGAGGATCTTTTCAGGTTTAGATTTTTAGAGAATTAGTCCATAACTATTACACTACATCTTAAAAATTACAATGTAGACACTTCTAATTTATCCAATTTTTTCACAATAATAAAACTCCTTAAACAAAACAAGAATTATTTTCTTGATAAAAATATTCTTGAATTATTCCTTTCTCCTACCCTTCTTTATACCCTATGAAAAATCATTTCAAAAACTTGGTATGAGTATAAAAATATCATTAAGGGATACATAATGAATAAAAAAATTTAGTCTTACAAAAAACATGGAAACCATGGAAACTTTATCATAAAGTAATACTTTTCACCTTTAAGAAGTATCAAAAACACTTCAATAAATATAAGCTCATTGATTACCGTTTTTGTAACCCAAAGATTACTGTAAATCCCATATAAAGTAATATATAACATATAAAGGTAATTTGGGACATAATCATACTTAAATGGAATAACCATATGGTCGACTTCTACACATATCACTAAATGGAATAGCCATACGGCCGACTTCTATACCCAATGCATTGGAGTTGATAATGTAACCACCCATCCATATTTTATCATGTAACCACCCATAATTTGGTTTATCATGTAACCACCTTTCATTGGTTTATCACGTAACCACTCTTCAAATGTCCAAGTACCATTATATAGTCATAACACATAAAATATTACAAATATCAATATTTCACTAATAACATTAATTTGCAATAACAAGAAATAAATTCAAGATATTGAAATAATAAATCCATTTCAAAAACCATTTTCAATACAAAAACACCCAAAAAGAGAATAATGGATTTCTTTTCCTTTTAAAAATAATAAGGATTATAGAGGAATCCAAATATCAAATAATGATTATGGTGGCGGAGAGTTCATTGTCGCCACATACGTTAAAAACATTCCTTTTTTCATTTAGTAAAATTCTTAGTAGAAAAATATTCCCTTTGAATGAAATTAAAATTAAAAGGATTTTATTATACACCGTAAAAAATAAGGAGGTGTATATTATCAAAATACTCCTCAATGAAAGGATATTGAGACGAAGTCCCTTACCTTAAGTCTGATTCATCATGTATTTTCCTTATTCTTCCTGAATAATAAAATTAAGTTAATTTATACTTTCTTTAGAACCTTTTTCAAGTTTATTATTACTTTTATATCTCTTATTACCACCTTGTAAAAATTACCTAATTATTTAAGCTAATATCGGTCGTTTTGTCGATATTCGGTACTTGAGTCGAAAATGAACTTGTTTTGATATAAATTGTACATGTAGTCAAAATTAAATCATCTTAAAAATGATATTATTGATTTAAATATCATATATATTCATTATATATGTATTTATAATAGTTTATAACATTTAGAGATAATAAATGAAATGCACCGTTCATGGAGACAGTAGGTCATACGTACGTATAAACGCTACTATCATTTCTTAGTCATACTAAAATAATAATAATCAAATGATATAAATGTATATTATAATGATAGTATTATATTTATGTCATTTATGTATCATATTTTTAATAAAACCATCCTTTATATGCTCCATGTATAGCCTGAATGAGTTATATCACTTTGAGGGGGTAGTAGTCCACACTTCCTCAAATGAAATTATCGTATTTACATATCATGTAAAGCATACAGGTATGTTGTAATTAAAAATTATAGAATCATAGAGACAATATAAATATAATATATATCATATATAAATACAGTTTCATCATAATTTCCACTATGAGGGGTGGTAGGGTAAAATTGAACAATCATCATTTCGTGAGGCAGTAGTTCTCCGTACACTGAAACAGTATGTTCGTATCCATTAGATGGAGGTGTGTGTAAGTGTAGTTCGATTAATTATCATAAAATTATCCTAGTATATTTATGATACTATTTTTGTTATGTAATAAAAGAATAAGAAGAGCATAGGGAGTGGAGAAGGAAAATAAAGTAAAGGAACTTGAGAGAAGGTGTTACCTCTAAATCGGGTAACTTCTTTTGATTTGAGCCTAAAGGATTTCTTGAATTGACTTTTTCCCAAGTTAATGATTCTAAGAGGAAGGTAGGTATATTAAGAGCTTATTTTATCAGAATTTTTATGATCCAAGGGGCTTTAGAGATGTGATTAAATGGGTAGAGGTGGTGGCCTTTTATAAGAGGGAGGAGGGGAACTTTAGGAAGGTATTGAAATATTATTTTATTATAAATTTATTTTAGCTTTAAAATAGTCCCAAACTCATTTATTTCAAATATAAGATTATTTTGGGTATTAAACCTCTAAAATTATATGTTTTAGACAAGTTTAGATTACAAAATTAACCTTATCTTTTAGTTTTAACCCTTAGTTAAAAACATTAACTCTTACCATGTCTTCTTGAATTTTCATAATATATGGTAACTATATTTACTATAAAATGACAAGAGAACCATAATTGGATCATTAATGACATTTTTAACATTATATAATTCATTCATAAGAATATTATATTTTTAGGACTATTATATCATTTAATAAAATAGTATTTTTTTTAAAAACACATTTATGTCAATTTTGACATTATTATGTAATTGATTTTTGTTAAAGTCGTGAAAACTTGGTTACTTAAAAAAAAGGAATTAAATCAAAGATAATATATCAATATCATACATAAAATTCGTTTATTTCATAAAAATAATCAAATTAAATTTATTTTAATATTTATTATATCATTTATTTGAATCCTTCATTAATGAAGCAATTATTGTGTCATCATTGTGTCATAATTAAATTTATTTATTTAATGTATAAAAATTATAAATAAAATATCATGATATAGGAAATATTTTTATATTTATAATTACTATTTATGATCAAAGATATCAATTATATAACCCCATATACAAATTTTTAATTAAAACATACATGTTTATGTTATATTTCTCTTTACTTTAAATTAATTAATATAACATGTCAGTATCACTCCCAAGTGGATCCATGAGGTTAAAAAATAGATCCAAGTGTGACCATGGTCGTAAATATCTCATCCAATAGGATTATTACACGTGTTAGGATAGTTTAATATTATTATAATATTATTTTTTACCCTTATTTACTAGATTTACCCTTTAACTATGGTAAATAAAATAATTACTAAAGTTACTATTCATAATGTCTGAAAATAAAAGGTACCTATTTTCACAATTTGGACCTCCTGATTTAAAATATGGAATCCATTTTTCCAAATTCGAAACACATAATTGGAAGAAATTAATTTAAAATTAATTCTCGTTGTTAAAACCAAAAGTGGGTTTTTTAAAAAGTAATAACTATCAAAAGATTGACAAGTGTTTATGTCCAATTTAAAATTTAAATTACTTACAAAGACCAAAATTGGATTAAATTATAAAAATATAATCCAATTACACTATAAAACCAATTAAAATTACAACTAATTATATAAATAAATTATATGAAAAGGAAGTTTTGACTTAAAATGCGGTATTTTTCACTATTCATTAAAAATGAACTTTATCAGAAAATTACCAAAAATATAATGAAAGTAAATTTTGGTGTCTTGATTATATATAATAATTTTATTTTGTCAAATAAAACATATAAAAGTGACAAAAACTAAATTTAAAAAGGATTCGCTATCAAAAGGTGATAAAACTTCATTTTTAGAAAAATACTTCTTTTATCCGAAAAATTGAATTTATTCTTATATCATATCTAGAAAACAAATAAGATGAATTTAATACATTTTATTTAATATATAACATATATTTTTCATTAATAAAAAACTATAAAGAGTGATATGATTTGATAAACACAATTATTCTCTTTTTAAATAGGTTTTCATAAAAATGCATCCTTTATATTCAATTGGTTTTTATTTCCATTTATAAAAGATTTGGTAACCAAGGAATCATTATTTAAACATGTGTAATCCATATTTCAAACTTCAATTAATAATATTCATTCTCTCCATTCCAATGGCTATGTGTTAACTACCATTTAAAATAATATTATTATTTTTGTATTATTTTTTTGTATAACTCAATGTTGTGTGCAACGTAAGATTTTGGAGAAACCTGTTATTGCAGGTTGAGTACGCTATCATAAAAAGCATCCCCTTTAATGAAAAATTAATATCTTATTCATAAATATTAATAGAAATGAAAACTTGTTATTCTATAAATTCCTGGGTCGTTACATCCTTCCCCCCTTTTGGAAATTGCATCCTCGCAAATTTAAAATTTGGCTTAGTAACATAATTAAAAATATCACATCGGAAAAAGATTCAATAAATCTATCACTTTAAAAGAATTAAAGAGAAGTAAAAAAGGTTACTTGAGATAACAAATACTAGGATTCCATGTAGGAAAGCATGAATATGGAAGAGAAACCAACCATCAAGTTCTGATGGAGAGTGATAGAAAACATGATCCCGAGAAAGTTAACAATCTGAAAACCATAAACATGTGATGGGTTAAATGATCTTGGATTTCATAGTAGGAAAATTAAACGGAAAATGTTTTTGTTTTAAGGTAATTTTCATAATGTTGAGAAATTTATTTATGAGTTTGACTATGAACATAATGAAATATACTTACTTTTCAAATTTAGTTTCATCCTTTAATAAATCTCTACCACAAACTCATATTTTCTCCAAACAATGAGTATTCAAGATGACTTGGTCACATATGAAGTGTTAGAATCAACTTATAGAGAATCACATAATCCATAAAAGATGAACTATATATTTCCCATATCTTTATACATTAACCAAAACAAAAATGGTTAGTACAAGATCATATAATCCCCAAAAATAAAAAACCTTTATAGAAATAAATGTTACCCTTAATATCCAAAATTCAACAAACAATACCCAAAGTTCAAGAAAGACCATTCCATAAACAATTGTCCTTAAAATTATTAAAAATAATCCAAACTATTATTGAAACACAAACTCATAATAATTTGATCACATAGTCTTTCATGATAAATCTTAACATTTATCTCCAAATAGTATCAACTACTCTTAAAGTCTCATACTGAAAATTAATTAACCTAATCACATATTCTCTAAGATAGTTTAATCATTTCCATAAATAAACCATATCTTTATAAGTCCACAATAAAAACATAGATTCATCCAAAATAAAATTCCACCATTACTCCTCAAATAAAATCCCATAGTATTCTATTTTCCTTAGGCATATAGTGTTCCCAAAAGAGAAAACGTCTCCAAAAATAACATTTATCAATTAATCACAAAATAATTTTCCTATACTAAGGATATCCATTTGATAAAACATAAGTTCCCAAAATCAACTTATTCTTAATCCATAAAATCATTTAATTAAAAATAATAAGTCATACTAACAAGGGACTTCACATAGTCCAGTGGTAGGCGATAAATCTCAGTCGTACTTTGGTTGTGGGTTCGATTCATGCTTCTTTGTCTAACATGATAGGTTCTCACATAGTCTTTATGTTGTCCTTTTTCAAAAACTATAAAATTTTATAACATTCCCAAAAATTATATAAATTCCTCAAAAATAATCATAACATATTTTAACCTCAATTATTATCTCATACCTCACATTTTCATCCCAAAAAGTAATAACCTGTAATTGCCTCAAATTCAAGGTTCATATAAACCCAAATGGTTATTCATAACTATATCCATAAAATAAAAGATAATTATTCCTCAAATAAAATTTTCACATAACAAACTTTAGTGTTACACATGCAAGAGAAATGTCTTCAAAAGTAGTCCCATCAACAAAAGAGTATTAATTCTTTTAAAGATTTCATTACCCGTATATCTAACATAACTCTAGAATTCCTAAAATGTAGAAATATTAATCATCCAGAATTATTCATGATACCTTAACTATTTTATTACAACTTATTATGTAATACTTCTTTTGTAACAAACAAAATCATGAATCATATCCTATGATTCAATAATGTAAAAACATCAACTAAGAAATAATCAATACATTTCATAGGTCATTTTCAGTTTCCTCATCCTCAATTGGAATGGCATTAAGTATTGGTAAACATATATTTGTATGGTACTAATAATTCCATTCTCAAACCTTCTTTGTAGGACATATATTTGCATAATGACCATGCACACCACATTTAAAACATTCAATTAATCCCTCAAAAAGAACTTTTTTTTTCTTTCCTAGAGTCAACTGAACGCTTCCTTTTTCCATGGAAGGTTATTACTTTATGACCTTCATTATCACATATATAACAACTTCCCATACCTTTGAATCATTCTCTTGGGTGTTTATTTCCACATCCTTGACACATAGGTTTTTGAATATACTTACCTCTATGATTATTACCTGAACTTCCATAGGGATTCATTTCTCGTATATATGATGCCTTAGAAAAATCACCAAGGTTTAAGTGGTCAATCATGACTCTAGATAGTTGGTTGAGAATAACCACAAGAGTTCTCATTATATATCCCATTTCATTCGGTTTCTTATTCAGAAAACCACCACAGTTTCCTTCACATCCATTGTTACTTTGGTGCCTGCTAGATCCATCCATTTACTAAAACCAAAAAGGTCAATGTGAGTATATCATAAAAATCATCATATACTATCTCATGAAGAGGGTAAACACTAAGATATACTTGTTCATGTTATCTTAAAATCATTAAATTTATCTAAAATAACTATGACTCTTTTTAATATGCTAATCGTTATGGTTATGTCAGTTATGCTTAAATAACACACTAACCTCTAAAGTTATCTAAACTGGCCTCTGATACCAACAATAAGTCCCCAGCCTTAAACATTACTTAAATCTTGAGATAAGTATATCATTCACAATAATGATCTTTTCAGGTTTAGATATTTATAGAATTAGACCATAACTATTACATTACATCTCAAAAATTACAAAGTAGATACTTCTAATTTATCCAATTTTTTTCACAAAAATAAAACTCCTTAAATAAAACAAGAATTATTTTCTTGATAAAAATATTATTGAATTCTTCATTTCTATTACCCTTCCTATTACCCTATGAAAAACATTTCAAAAACTTGGGATGATCATAAAAAGATCATTAAGGGATACATAATGAATGAAAACTATTATTCTTGAAAAAAACATGTAAACCACGGAAACTTTATCATAAAGTAATACTTTTCACCTTTAAGAAGTAGGAAAAACACTTCACTGAATATAATCTCATTGCTTACCATTTTTGTAACACAAAAATTACCATAAAGTTCATATAAATCAACATATAACATATAAAGGTAACTTGGGACATAAAAATACTTAAATGGAATAACCATACGGTCAAATTCCACACATATCACAAAATGGAATATCCATACGGCTGACTTCCATACCCAATGATTTAGAGGTTATCACATAACCACTCTTCCTTGGTTTATCACAAAACCACACATCATTTGGTTTATCATGTAACCACCCATTATTTTTTTATCACATAACCATAAGTCAAGTATCCAAGTACCATTATATAATCATAACACATAAAATATTTTAAATATTAACATTTCACTAATAACATTTCATTTGAAATAACAAGAAATAAATTCAAGATATTGAAATACTCAATCCATTTCAAAAACCATTTTCAATAAAAAAAACACCCAAAAAGGGAATAATGGATTTATTTTCCTTTTAAAAACATTAAGGTTTATAGAGGAATACAAATATCAAATAATGATTACAGCGGCGGAGAGGTCTTTGTCACCGGATATGTTAAAAACATTCCTTTTGTTGTTTAGTAAAATAATTCATAGAAAAAATATTCCCTTTGAATAAAATTAAATTTAAAAGGGTTTTATTATACATCGTATAAAATAAAAAGGTGTATATTAACAAAATATTCCTCAATTAAAGGATATTGAGACAAAGTCCCTTACCTTGAGTCAGATTCGTCATGTATGTTACTTGTTCTTCCTAAATAATAAAATAAAGTTAATTTCTACTTGATTCAGAACCTTTTTCAATTTTATTATCCTTTTATATCTCTTATTACCACATTATAAAAATTACATAATTACTTAAGTTAATATTGGTTGTTTTGTCTATATTCGGTACTTGAGTCGAAAATGAACTTGTTTTGATATAAATCGTGCATGTAGTAAAAAGTACATTATCTCTAGAATGATATTATTGATTTAAATATCATATATATCTAGTATATATGTATTTATAATAGTCCATAACATTTTGAGATAATAAATGAAATGCACTGTTCATGGAGACAGTAGGTTGTACATACGCATGAACGCTACTTTCATTTATTTTTCATACTAAAAGAATAATAATAAAATTATATAAATGTATATTATAATACTATTATTATATTTGTGTCATGTATGTATCATAGGTTTAATAAAATCATCCTTTATACATTCCATTTATAGCATGAACGATTTATATCACTTTTAGGGGGCGGTAGTCCACACTTCCTCAAATGAAATTATCGTATTTACACATCATAGAAAGCATACAGGTATGTTGTAATTAAAAATTACAGAATCATAAAGAAAATATAAATATAATATATATCATATATAAATACAGTGCCATCATAATGTCAACCATGAGAGTTGGTAGGGAAAATAGAACAATCATCATTTCTTGAGGCAGTAGTTCGTCGTACACAGAAACAGTATGTTCGTATCCATTGGATGGAGGTGTGTGTAAGCATGGTTTGAATACTTCTTATAAAACATCTTAGTATATTAAGGATACTGTTTTTGTTATGTAATCAAAGAATAAGAAGATCATAGGTATTAGAGAAGGAAAATAAAGAAAAGGAACTTTAGAGAAGACGTTACCTCTAAATTGGGAAACTTCTTTTGATTTGAGCCTAAAGGATTTCTTGAATTGCCTTCTATCACGAACCAACTCAGGTTGACCCTGAAAAAGTCACCCAAGTTGGTCCATGACATGACCCGAGGGGAATTCCCGATCTCCTTGGGATGGAAACCAATGTCAGGCATCAAAATTTAATTGTTGGGAATGATTTGGCCCATGAACAAAAGATAAACAGATAAATAAAAACTAAAGATAAAAATAAAACTAGTAGTGAAAAGAAAAATAAGTTGCACATAACTCCATGTGACCTTATAGGTCACCACACAACTAATAACAAACCTTTCTCCAATAATGAGAAACTCATCTAGGAGAAACTGAGAAAAGGGAACCTACAACTGAAATGATAAAATAGGCATGATCATTAAAATAATAATTAGGGATGCCAAAATAAACCACGCCCAATTCCCTGCCTCTAAAATGAAAACCATTATTTCCAATTTGAAAATATGATACAAAAAAATATGGTTTTTTTCTTCCACTCTTTTAACAAAATAGGTAACGATCTTTTACTTTTAATAAAACCCCCTTTTCCATTTCATTTTTTCTAAACTAATTAACAAAGAATATAAGTCATTAAAATGAATTCTTTATAAAGACAACTAGTACCAATAAATTTTCTATATTATAACAAGCAAAGTAAAATTGTGATGATATCAAATAACCAAAAGTGTCATAAATGAAATCAGGAACATACAAGTATACAACCACGGGCATTTCCTAAACATCCCTAGAGCGATCCCTAGACTTACTCGGTCCGGAACCACCTATTGGTGTATGGTGAATCCCCTAAGTCAACAATCAAATATCTTCCCTAACCTGGCCTCACTAGTGGCATAGCCCACTTGGACTAACAGAAAATCTAGGGGGTACCAACCCATTACGTCACACAAACTTTTAAACCATTTCACAAATCACTTTAAGTTTCCAAATGGGTGTTCAAAATTTCAAAGTGACATAAAGTGCCAACCAGGCCTTTAATACCATCATTCCAATATACCATAAAAATATTCCAAACCAAATTAATTTTATAAATCCATTTCCAATTCCAGGTTAAAAACACACAAAATACTTAAAACATGTCAAACAGGCCTTCATATCATTGAATTCTCAAACCATGCTTCAAGGTTCCAAACAAAACCGGTTTTAAACAACACATTTAACCAAATCATTTTAATTTCACAAAATACACTTCATAACTAGGTAACTTTTAGTAAACTATTTTAAAATACTTAGGACACCTTCATAATTAAAAGAAACTTGTAAATAGGCTTGGAAAAGTTATAAAAATTAATGGGAAACCAATCTCCAAGAGGGGAAATCCATTTCACCAAACACATATACATATCTACATATATAAATATCACATGAATATGTAAACACATTTTTTAAAAATGCTAAGCAATCATGGAATTCAAATTAAAGGCATGGGCATGGAGGACCTACCTCAAAAAGGAATCGGATCAAGCCAAGGTACTTCAACTCTTGAAGTTTTTGATGAAAACTGCCCACACCAGCACACACATACATTCTCATACATATATATATATATATATCCTTAATCCAATGTACATATTCCATGTTCCATGAGGGAATATGTGAAAGGAAGATATATATATATATACATATACACATACGAACCTATGTATGTGTGTGTGCGCACCACCAAGGATCCACCAAAGCTTTAATTAATTAACCTAGAGGGACCAACACCACTTATAAACCAAAGAACCATTTAAGAGAGTAAGGTTTCAAAATAACATCATTTAAAAAAATCCATCATCATTTGAAAACACACCCATGTGTGCACTTAGTGCACCCATGGGTGTGCTAACATGAAATGGCACACCAATGCATCTAAAGAGACATTAAAATCACTTCCACATAAACCCTAATCACTTTAAAACTAAATCCAACCTTTCATATCATTTATAAAACATGAACAACCCCTTTTAAAACCATAAAACTCTTTTCAAAACATTTTACAACAAAATCCAAGCTATGACATTACTAAACCATACACACCAAACCATACACACCAAACCAATACCATTTTGAAATAATATTCACACCAAAACAGTATCCAAACACATTTCACACCATTGATATGATTTAATAAACCATGTAAAAATTTTATAAAATAATTCCAAAAGGGTATCACAAGGCTTTACACGCTAAAACCCACTCAAAAATCCCCTTTTTGAATTAAAAGCACACCAAAACCACACCAAAAAACAACACGCACCACTTGAATAGTTGAATAAACAAATTGCACAATTCCTAAAAAACCATTAAATAGAACCATATGGGTTTTTATCAGAAACACATTGTTTTTCATAAACATGCTAAAAATATCAAATGCAAACTAAATTCATTTAAAAACTAATTTTTCACCAAATTAATTAATCACAAAATACTCTAAATTAATTATGAAGGTAAAATAATTCATTAAATAAACACAGTTCTCAGAAAACAAAAATTAACAAACATTCTAAATTAATTAAACATGAAAATTAGTTCATCAAATAACATTTGCACATGAAACAAGCTACCTCAAACCAAGCGTGGATGCGATGAAACTCTGACAGAAGGTAGAACAATCCCCTATGGACCAACTGTGTATGCTAAACAATGGGAAAAACACACGAATTACAAACCGCGGTATTTAGCTTTCGATAAATTAAAGAAAAAACCAAAACTAAGGAAGAAATCTACCAAGGAGAGGGTTATCAGATTGGGTGGAGCAGCGGGTTGACGGGATCGGGTTCACTGGAGAAGATCTCGGAGAGGTAATTGAGGGGTGAGGTCGAAGCGGTCAGTGTTCGGGAAGTAGACTGGAGCCAAGAGGGGAGCAGCTGGAAGCAACCTTGCTGGTGGTGCGGAGGGCGGAGGCCGGAAGCCGGAGGGCTGGGGCGCGGCCTGGCCGGTGATGCAGAGGGGCTTAGCTACAGGGGTGAAGGGTGAGGCCAGAACAGTGAGGGTTGGGGCACAGAGGGTCGGAATGGTGAGGTCGGGTGTTGGGCAGGACGAAGGTGTGAGGCAGCAAGGAAGCGATGCGGAGAGGGCTGGGATGAGCCCTGCTACACGCAGCAAGTCGGGGGGGAAGGGGGCGCCAAGTAGAATAGGGTTTCTTTTTTCATTTTATTATAAAGTAATAATAATTATTATATAAACAATAATAAGAATAATAATATAAAGAATAATAATTATAAAACTACTAATAATAATAAAATAAATAATAACAATAATACAATAATAATAATAATAATAAGCAATATCATGACACCTAGGCCAACTGTGAGGCTACTACCAACAGCATGGTGACTGCGCACGGGTCTAAAACCCAGTAAAATTGTTAAATGATAAAAAATTTAAATTGGGACCCAGCCCAGACCTTGGCGTGAGAACCCAGAGCCAAGAAATAATAAAATAAAAATTCAATTAAAAAGTCAGGGTGTGACAATTCTCCCCACCACAGACACTTTCTGCCCCCATAAAATCACCCAGTCGAACAATAGACAAAATAAGAATCCATGCCCAATTGAAACTGAAAGAAACCATAATACAATAGAACAGGAGAACACTGTAGGGTTCTCCCCTCCATAAGAACTCAACTAGTATGGAAATTTAACACCCAAACATATCACCCTGGGAAGGGGGGACAATGCAGGAAATCTCAACTGATCTAAACTAACTTCTATAGCACGAGAGAACAACACCTTCGCTGAAACTTGGAACTCTCAACCTAGACCAAAAAACCCCAACACTAGAGAAAAGCCTCTCACCATAACTTGACCCAAGCAGTGAACCCAAGCATAACCACAAACATCGATTCCTCCACAGGCACTTACATCTCCAAATGAACATGACAAAACCAATATTAACCCACACAAGGGACAAACACACTTTTAAGAAAAACACACAACTCAAAAACCCACATCCACTCAAACAGGACTACTAGGATTATAGTAGAATGAGCCCATCATAAATTTATGAAAAAAAATAAACTTACAACAATGTCAAAACTTTAACAACATAAAAACAAGAATAGAAATACTTTAAATGTTCCACTGCCAACATATAACACAAAACCCGAACCGAGGCTTCACACCCCTAGCAACTCCTGACTACACGCGAGCTTCACCCCAAGACTTGTGCCTGGGTCTCTAATGGCTGAAGCATCTCCTACCTCATAGTTAGGCACTAGAATTCTCTGGTCTCAGTGTCTTCTTCAGAAGATGGTTCCTTCAAAACTTCTCCAGATGATCCAGATAGCCTCAACAATGACACGTCTTTGGAGGGACGTGACATGACAGCTTCACGTGCCCGAACCAGCCACACTGGTGGCGCACCATTGAACGATCTGACGAATTGGAAGCCAGAACCACTACAGAATACTCTTTAGATACAGGTCCATCTGGCACACTCTGCTCACCATATGGGGAACCTTCACAAGCAACTAGATACATTTGATTTCTAACCAACTATGCTCTGGAGACCAACTCAGCCAAGAATGCCTCATCCACCAGCTTCTCAAAATGATGGTCCTTATAAGGGAGGACTCACTCCTTGATATCTAGTAGAAAACCCCTGATGAAGATAGAAGTCTTCATCAAATCCTATGACGCTACCTCCGAAGAAAAGGATACAAGTTCCTTGAAATGGTCAACATATGTCGTCACCGTCTGTTGGCCTTATTGAATACACATGAGTTCTTCCCTTTTCTTCATCTTCACCTCTTTGGGTATGAACCATTAGAAAAAGATAGATTTAAATATATCCCATGTCATCCCAACTTGTAGTGATGGCAGGGAGAACAACTCCCATTCATCCAGAGTTGGCCCTTCGAACAGACCAAAAATGGCATGCACTCTGACAGTTTTGGGAGTTCCCAATACCCTAAAGATGTGCTCGACCTCTTAAAACCACTCTACTTCCTCTAATGGACCTTGATCACTATGAAGGATAGGCAATGTCTGAGAAGGACCAAAAACTAGGCATGACTTATCAAAAACCTTGGGGACCTTTCTTTGTGGCATTTTCTGAACAACATATAAATCACAGATCCAAAACCAATATCAATTTGAAGCAACACTAATGAAAGCACCTTCATTCAAAAACAAATGGCTCAAAATCCAAGTAAATACAAACACAACCCAAAATTCCATTTTCATTTTAGATTTCAAATCGACTTCTTTCAAGTCCACTTTCGAAATACCAAACCCACTTTTCAAACCAAATTCAATTTCCAAAATCATTTCCCCTATTTTCACTTTATAAAAACAAGGTCAAGCCTTTAATTCCAAGTAAACATCCCAGTAATCCCATAAACCATTGCAAATTTCTTCATTGGATTTCATCCATACGCACCAACACGCACTTCCCATACATCCCCTCACATGTGAAAATGTTCATAAATAGTACCTGAGGTTGCACCCAAACCATTTCTCTACCAATTACAAGAAAACTCTAGATTTTTTAGACCAAGAGATTTTGGTTTTAAAACCCATTTCACGAATTTAATGCCATTTAAAAGAAATAATTATCATTTCAAAAAACCTATTTTCATTTTCAAAAGAACACTCACACCAACTAGAACCAAGATGACACTCAACTTGCATCAAACTACCGGAGTGAGGGACTAGTAGTCATGCTTAACCTGGAAACATGGTAGTGGGTCATGCCCCAAGTAAGCATCAACAACTAAGAGTAACTTAAACCGTGTACTCAGAATCCACATGGGTCACTAATCCATGTTAAATCATGATGTAACATCGACTTGCCTCCATTTTCATCCCTCAATCCAAAACAAACCAGAACGAGACAAGGACTCAATTCCCGAACAACCCCTAGAGACTCGAGGTTCAAAACGGGCGAGGGTTCATGACATCCTTCTCATACCTACCTCCCGATTCTCGAAAGTCCTAATCTCTATCTACCGGACACCCCAAATAACAAGGGCCTCCTCTCATACCATTTGGTCATGAACCAACCCGATTCGACCCTGAACCGGTCACCTAATCCAGTCGGCGACATGTCCCGAGGGGCGTTCCTAATCCCTCGGGATGGAAACCAGTGTCGGGAATAAAAATTTAACCGTTGGGAATGATTTGGCCCATGAAAAAAAGATAAAGAGATAAATAAAAATTCACGATAAAAATAAAACTAATAGCGAAAAGAAAATAAGTTGCACATAACTCCATGTGACCTTATAGGTCACCACCCAACTTAGAACCAACCTTGCTCCAATAATGAGCAACTCATCTTAGAGAACCTGAGCAAAGGGAACCTAAAACTGAAATGATAAAATAGGTGTGAGCATTAAAATGCTAAGTAGGCATACCAAAATAAACCAAGCCTGATTCCCCACCTCTAAAATGAAAACCATTCTTGCCAATTTTAAAATAGGATATACAAAAATATGGATTTTTTTCTTCCACTCTTTTAACAAAATAGGTAACGAGCATTTAATTTTAAGAAAAACACCTTTTTCCCATTTCATATTTTCTAAATTAATTACTAAAGCATATAAGTCATTGCAATGAATTCTTTGTAAAGACAACTAGTACCAAAAAAAGTTCTATATTATAACAAGAAAAGTAAAAGTATGATGATATCAAATAACCAAATGTGTCATAAAAGAAAGCAGTAACATACAAGTATGACACCATGGGAATTTCCTAAACATCCCTAGAGAGATCCATGGACGTAATCTATTTGGAACCACCTTCCAGCGTATGGTGAAGCCCCTAAGTCAATAACCAACTAGTTGCCCTAACCTAGCCTCACTAGTGGCATAGCTCGCCTGGCTTAACAGCAAATCCTGGGGGTACCAACCCATCTAATAGGGTTTGATCAGTAACCATCACTCAACCCTCTAAAAGATTCCCAGGAACCCATGGTGGTAATAATATTATGTAAGTAGGAGGCCCTCGTACGTGTGACTCATCATACCTGTCATCACCGCACTTTCCTACCCGAAACACAGACACCCTATACGATAACCCATAAAGGGATATCCCTCCTATAGAGGTGCTCACTGGATATATATATATGTGTGTGTGTGTGTGTAAACATGTACATGCCATATCAACCAAGGTGCAAATCGGTCCATCACGTCACAAAAACTTTTAAACCATTTCACAAAACACTTTAGGTTTCCAACCAGGCGTTCACACATTCAAAGTGACATAAGGTGCCAACAGGGCCTTTAATACCATCATTCAAATATACCATAAAAATATTCCAAACCAAATTCATTTCATAAATCCATTTCCAATTCCAGGTTAAAAACATACAACATACTTAAAAAGTGTCAAACGGGCCTTCATATCATTAAATTGTCAAAACACGCTTCAAGGTTCCAAACAAGTCAAGTTTTAAACAACACATTTAACCAAATCCTTTTAATTTTAAAAAAATACAATTCATAGCTAGGAAAATTTTAGTAAACTATTTTAAAATAATTAGTACACCTCCATAATTAAAAGCAACTTGTAAACAAGCTTGGACAAGTTATGAAAATTAATGGGAAACCAATCTCCAAGAGATAAAATCCATTTCACCAAACACATATACATATCTACATATATAAATATCACATGAATATGTAAGCACATTTTTTTATAAATTCTAAGCAATCATGGAATTCAAATTAAAGGCGCAATCATGGAGGACCTACCTCAAAAAAAGTGGATCAAGCCGAGGCACATCATCTCTTGAAGTTTTTGACGAAAATTGCCCATACCAACACACATATACATTATCATACATACATATATATATATACCCTTAATCTAATGTACATATTCCCCGTGCCATGAGGGAATATGTTCAAAGAAGATATATATATATATATATATATATATATATAAACATATGTACCTATGTATGTGTGTGCGAGAACCACCAAGGAACCACCAAAGCTTTAATTAATTAACCTATAGGGACCAACACCACTTAAAAACCAAATAACCATTTAAGAGACCAAGGTTTCAAAATAACATCATTTAAAAAAATCCCATCATCATTTGAAAACACACCCATGTGTGCACTTAGTGCACCCATGGGTGTGCCAACATGCAATGGCACACCAAAGCATCTAAAGAGACCTTAAAATCACTTCCACATAAACCTTGATTGCTTCAAAACTGAATCCAACCTTTCATATCATTTAGAAAACATTAACAACCCCTTTTAAAACCATAAAACTCTTTTCAAAACATTTTACAACAAAAGACAAGCAATGACATTACTAAACCATAGAAACCAAACCATACACACCAAACCAACTTAATTTTGAAATAATACACACACCAAAATAGTCTCCAAACACATTTCTCACCATTTATATGATTTAATAAACCATGTAAAAAAATTTATAAAACAATTCCAAAAGGGTATCACAAGGCTTTACATGCTAAAACCCACTCAAAAATCCCCTTTGTGAATTAAACGCACACCAATTCCACACCAAAACACAACATGAACCACTTTTATAGTTGAATAAACAAATTTCACAATTCCTGAAAATCCATTAAATAGCGCCAGATGGGTTTTTATCAGAAACACATTGTTTTTCATAAACATGCTACAAATATCAAATGCAAACTAAATTTCTTTAAAAACTAATTTTGTACCAAATTAATTAATCACAAAATACTCCAAATTAATTACATAGGTAAAATAATTAATTAAATAAGCACAATTCTTAGTAAACAAATTAATTAGAAAACATTCTAAATTAATTAAACAAGAAAATTAGTTCATTAAATAATATTTTCACATGAAACCACATACCTAAAACCAAGCGTGGACGCGAAGAAACTACGACAGAAGGTAGAACAATCCCTTGTGGACCAATTCTGCATGCTAAATAATGGGAAAAAAATACACGAATTATCAACCACGACATTTTGGTTTCGATAAATTAAATAAAACTCCAAAACTAAGGAAGAAATATACCAAGGAGAGGGTTATCGGACGGGGTGGAGCAGCGGGTCATTAGGATTAGGTTTACTGGAGAAGATCATGGAGAGGGTGTTGAGGGGTGAGGTCAGAGCGGTCAGAAGCCGTGAAGTAGTTTGGAGTCGAGAGGGGAGCGGCCAGAAGCGGCCTTACTGGTGGTGCTGAGGGCGGAGGCTAGAATCCGGGGGGCTGGGGCGCGGCATGGCCAGTGATGTGGAGGGGCTCGGCTATAGGAGTAAAGGGCAAGGCCAGAATGGTGAGGGTCGGGGCACGAAGGGCAAGAATAGTGAGGTCGGGTGCTGCTCATGCCGAAGGTGCGAGGCGGCGATGTAGGGAGGTTTGGGATGAGCATCGTTGCCTGCAGAAAGTCAGGGGGGAAGGGGGGAACCAAGTAGAATAGGGTTTCTTTTTTTCCATTTTATTATAATGTAATAATAATGATAATATAAACAATAATAATAATAATACAAATAATAATAATAATAAAATAAATAATAAAAATAATACAATAATAACAATAATAATAACAATAATAATAATAATAATAATAATAATAATAATAAATTGCACGACACCTGGGCCAACTGCGTGGCTACCTCTAACTGCACGGTGACTGCGTATAGGTCCGAAACCCAGTAAAATTATTAAACGGAAAAAAATTTAAACCCTGACCCAACCCGGCCCTTGGTGCGAGAACCCAAAGCCAAGAAATAATAAAATGAAAATTAAATTAAAAAGTCAGGGTGTGACACCTTGTGCCCAAGGTAAGGCTTCTAGGAGGAAGGGGGGATATTAGGAGCTTATTTGAGCTGAATTTGGAGGAATCAAGGGGCTTTAAAGGTTTTATTAAATGGATAGAGGTGGTGGCCTTTTATAAGATGGAGGGGACTTTAGGAAGGTATTGAAATATTATTTTATTATAAATTGATTTTTAGTTTCAAATGGTCCCAAACTAATTTATTTTAAAGATAAAATTCTTTTGGGTCAAAAACCTCTCAACCAATAGCTTTTATATAATTTTATATCACAAAATTAACCTTATCTTTTATCTTTAACCCTTAGTTAAAAACATTAACTCCTACCATGTCTTCTTGCATTTTCATAATATATGGTAACTATATTTACAATAAAATTCCAAGAGAACCATAAGTGGATAATTAATTAAACTTGTAACATTATATAATTCATTTGAAAGAATATTATATTTTTATGACTATTATATCATTTAAGAAAATAGTATTTGTTTTAAAAACTCATTTATGTCAATTTTGACATTATTAAGTAATTGATTTTTGTTAAAGTCATAACAACTTGGTTCCTTCGAACCAAAGGAATTAACTCAAATATAATATGTCAATATCATCCAAAAAAAATTTGTATGGCATAAAAAAATTAAATTACATTTATTTTAATATTTATAATATCATTTATTTGAATCCTTCATTAATGAAGCAATTACTATGTCATCATTGTGTCATAATTAAATGTATTTATTTAATGTATAAAAATTATAAATAAAATATCATGATGTATGAAATATTTTTATCTTTATAATTACTATTTATAGTTGAATAGATCAATTATATAACCCCATATACAAATTTTTTTATTAAAACATACATGTTTATGTTATATTTCTCTTTACTTTAAATTAATTAATATAACATGTCATTATCACTCCCAAGTGGATCCATGGGGTCCCAAAATAGATCCAAGGATGCCAATAGTCATAAATATCTCATATAATAGTATTAATACATGTGTTAGGGTAGTTTAATATTATTATAATATTATTTTTTACCCTTATTTACGAGATTTACCCTTTTACCATGGTAAATAAAATAATTACTAAAGTTACTATTCATAATGTCTAAAAATAAAAGTTACCTATTTACAAAATTTGGACCTCATGATTCCAAATATGAAATCCATTTTTCTAAATTAAAAACACATAATTTTCGTAAATTAATTTAAAATTAATTCCCATTGTCAAAACCAAAAAGCGGGTTTTTTAATAAGTAATAACTATCAAAAGATTAACATGTGTTTATTTCCAATTTAAAAGTGAAATTACTTACAAATACCAACATTGTATTAAATGATAAAAATATATCCAATTACACTTTAAAACTAATTAAAATTATAATTTAACTATATAAATAAATTAGATGAAAATGCAGTTTTGACTTAAAATGCGGTATTTTCACTATTCATTAAAAAATGAACTTTATCATAAAATTAACAAAAAATTAACAAAAGTAAATTTGTGTGTCCTACTTCTATATAAGAATTTTATTTTTTCAAATAAAACATATAAAAGTGACAAAAACTAAATTTAAAAAGGGTTTTCCATCAAAATGCGGTAAAACTGTATTTTTAGAAAAATACTTCTTTTATCCGAAAAAATGAATTTATTTTTATATCATATCTAGAAATCATATAAGATGAATTTAATAAATTTTATTGAATATATAACATATATTTTTCATTAAATAAAAAACCATAAAGAGTGATATGATTTTATAAACACAATTATTCTCTTTTTAAATAGGTTTTCATAAAAACACATCCTTTATATTCAATTGGTTTTTATTTCCATTTATAAAAAATTTGGTACCCAATGAATCATTATTTAAACATGTGTAAAACATATTTCAAACTTTAATTTATACTATTCATTCTCTCCATTCCAATGGCTATGTTTTAACTACCATTTAAAATAATAATATTATATTTTTATTATTTTTCTGTATAACTCAATGTTGTGTGCAACATAAGATTTCAGAGAAAATCATTATTGTGTGTTGAGTATACTATTATAAAAAGAGTCCCCTTTAAGGAAAAATTAATATCTTATTCATAAATATTAATAGAAATGAAAACATATTATTCTATAAATTCTTGGGTCGTTATAGTATCCCCACCATAAAGAGAGTCCCTAATGCTATGGAATTCATCATTAAGTTATTATTATTGAAGAATTATCTCTAGAAGATAATAAGTCAACTAAACAGTATCCAAGACAACCTTGGATCCTATTTCCTAAACTCTTATATGAAACTTTGAAAAAAAAAGATCCATCAAGTTCCACTCTTCTGATGATTATTTCATAGTCTAGGTTGAAAGTTTCCTGCTCAAGGGATTAGTGATGATATTCCATTTCCCCAAGGTATAGGAAAAGTAAAAGTCAAAATACTGCAGGTACTCCACCCAACACCTTTAGTAGAGATTCAAATATTTTTTAGAGATGAAATAACTCAAGATCTTATAGTTGGAATACAGTATAAACCTTTCTATATAAAGGTAATGCCGCCAACTCTTAAGTGCATGCATCATGGCTATGAGTTCAAGGTCATGGATCATAAAATTATTATCATGTGGACTAATCTTTCAATATCCATAAGCTACCACTTGATCACCCTTCATAAGAACACATCCCAAACTCAAACTTGATGTATCACAGAAGACCTAATAGCCCTTCCCAGTCTCTGGAAGATTCAACACCGGCTCAAAAGTAAAAAGATGTTTCAACTTGACAAAATAACTCCAAAATTTTTCATCCCAAAATAATTTCCCCCCTTTTTTGAGTGAGAGAGGTCATTGAAGAAGTCAACTTCAAGAAATCCTTTATGAAACAGTGATAATACCCTACTAAACCTAAGAATCTCTGAATCTTGAAAACAGTACATGGTTGCTCCCATGTCATAAGCTTTCTCCTTCTTAGTATCAATTGAGATACCATGTTTTGAGACCATGTGTCCCAATAACTTCACTTCCTGAATCTAGAAATCACATTTAAATATATTAGCATAAATTCAATGATTTCTCAATAATTATAGAACTGTTGTTAAATGACGTACATGATCCTCCTCAGACTGAGAGTAAACCAAGATTTTATCCACAAATACCACCATGAACATATCAATATACTCATGTAAGATCCTATTAATCAAATATATGAAGACTATAGGATCATTTTTTAGACCAAATGGCATGAAAAGTTAATCATAATTTCCATACCTACTCTGAAAGGTAGTTTTCTAAATGTAATATAATTTTATTCTCAGCTGGTGATAACTAGATCGAAGATAAATATCCAAAAACTAATTCGCCCCTTTAAAATAGTCAAACAAATCATCAATCCTTGGAAAACGATACTTTTTTTACCATAACTCGATTGATTTTCTAGTAATCAACACATAGGCAAAGTTTCCCATCTACTTTCTTTGAAAAAAGAATAAGCACTGCCCAAGGTGATAGACTGAGGCATATAAATCCTTTCTCTAACAAATCATCCAACTAAGTATTTAATTATTTCATTTTAGTTGGTTCCATAAAGTAATAAGGTATAGATTCCAATTGATTTTCAATCACTAAATCAATAGAAAACTCTACCTCTCTTAACGGTGGAAAACTAGAGAAATCATAAGGAAAAATATCAGGAAACTCAATGATAACTAGAGGGATATCATCGCTTAAAGATTCCTACTATAGATTAAAATAAAAAACTGATATTACTTTCCCCAACTCTGGATAATAAGTTATAGATCTACTCAAACTTGGGTCTCATTCTCCCAGAAAGACACAGAACACCCCGTCAGGTGTGGTAAAGGAGACCCATCAAAGATAGAAGTCAATTTGGGCTTTATTAGAAATAATTCAATCCATCTCAAAAATTAAATAAAGAGGTTTCATGTTTAAAACTAAAAAAATCTAGGTAAGTTGAATCTCTGATAAAGAGAAAACACATGCAGGACAACAAAGACTCAACTCTCTCTTCATTCTGAGGGGTGTATTAATATCCATCACATAAGACAAAAGATACATATAAAGATTAATAAAGTTCACAATATGATTCAATATAAATGAATTATATGCACCAATATCAAATAAATTAGTCACTAAAGATGATGTTATAGTGATGGTACCTCTCACAGTTGCTGGACCCATATCTGTTTCCTCTAGAGACTCTTCCATAGCATGAAGAAGCTTTATTCCAGATGCTCGTGGCTAGAACCCCATTGTTCTTAAAGTATCTAAATGAACCATAGTAATTTTTGGTGTTGATTTCCTATTCTAAAACATGGGGCATAAAATATATAATATAACTTCTATAAGTGACCTTAGCATCCACAAGAATTGTAAATCTTGCGTGCCTCAGTGCAAACCCATTTTGAATTCCCAACCTTCCCACGCTAGAAGAAAGTAAAAGGATCACTCTTAGGTACTACAGGGGGTATGAAAGATGTCTACTATCAAGAATCACCATGAGAATCATCACACTTTCTATTCAATTTATGAGAACTCACTGAACTTCCACTGGGAGAAACATGAACTCCCATCAACCCTAACTTACCATCCAGGTAAATCTTAACTGTCAACACCCTATCTAACATGTCAACATAAGAAGAGAGATTAATCAATAAAACCTAATAATTAATATCATATCAAAGACCCATATTAATCCATTGAGTCTTTATATTCTAATTCGATACAATCTCAGGTGAAAACTGTACAAGATCGGTGAATTGGTTTGCATATTCTTTCACATTTCAGTTAACCTACTCGAATTTGAAAAACTCTATAGCCTTATCTAGCACCATATACTCTGGATAGAACCGATCATTTAAAAGAACCCTTAATTACTTCCACTATAAACCCTTGATATTCTTCTTCATCACCATCAATTCACACTATCTCCTGTTAGGTCCTTCCAACTTAAAGGTGGCACGCTTCACTTTAATTGAATCAGGAATTTCCAAAAAAATCAAGAAAAATATCTATATTTATCAACCAATCCTTGGCCTCTTGAGGATCATTTTATCCTTGGGATACTAGTGTATTATGAAAAAGTAACTCTTGATAATGATTCTGAGATTCATCCCTATAAGGTTCCATAATTGGAGCTTGAATGAGAATGGGTGTAGGTTCCATCCCAAAGCATGGACAACACACACAATAATCTCAATGAGGTTATATTGTATAGGATGATTCGCTCATTGTGTTTCACCAGTAGCTTCCCCCTGGAGCCTATTAACATGTCTTCTCATAGGCATGATTCTACATAGCATAAAAAACATTGAATGCATCAAAAGATTACTCATATAAACAACTCAAACAAGATAAATAGTAAAATTAATCCCATAAGACAAGATAACAAGATTTGGATTTCAACTATCCAAATCAAAAGCGTGGAAAAGACTAGAATTGTATCAAATTATTCCTCAAGACACCTTTCTCAAACCATCCATGGTGACTTAAGGCTCATTATGATGAGATATAACTAAGAACTCACTCACAACTACCTCCTAAGTCTTGATAAGACACCTAAAACCACATACTGACATCAAGTAAATATGATTAACCTACAACTCTAATACCACTTTGTCACAAACCATCCCAGATCCCATGGTACCCTTATACTCAAGCTAGCACTAACAAGGCTTGAAGGGTGTTATCGATCTCCATGGGTTGGTGAATAGCCCCTAGAATAATACAAGATAAAATAAGGAACAAATTTACCACAAAACAGTGGAAGATAAAAGATACAAATTAGTATTATCAAAACTCCACATGGAGAAAGTACCAGAAACCAAATAGTTATAGAAAAACCCAAAACAATACATCATCAAAGTACTCAAAAACTATTAAGATAAACTCAAACATCACAAAGGAAACATCAATCCAAGCCCAAAGAATCAAGAACATCCACCACCTCCAAGTGGCACTTTCCCTTTCCTCAGACCTGTTAGAAGGAAATCTACAAATTCCCAAAGGAAAAGGTAGGTTGTGAGCTATAAGTCTTAGTAGGTTCTCACCAAATGTTCCATAAAAAGATACCATAATAATAAACCAAATCATGATTTAAATTTAAATAAAATAGGGCATGGTAATACATATTAGTATTTAAAAAAACATGTTTTCATTTCAAATTGATGGAGAACATTTCAAACATGGCTTAATAAACATTTTATAAAAAATAGTTTATATAAATCAACCGGCATGAATAAAACAGTTCTATAAATCAATGGTATATATATATATAAATTCACAACAAGAATTATGGTCATATTCCCTATTGTAAAATAGTTTCTAGTTATAGGATCCTCACATATCTCATATCAATAATCATGGAAATATGTGTACACATGTCCCTTATTCTTAGTCCAAATAGGTCTCATCAACATCCCATCAGGGATAAGATCTTCCTAAATAGGTTTTTTTTAAAGTTTTCATCATTAATAAATTTCTATGGAATAATCATCCTAGTGTGATTATCCAAAATAACCCACTAACTACCCAGTATCACATGTGCTTAATCAATCAATTTAAAAAGGGGAAATCATCTCATTTCAAATCAATCATCATTCACAAGTCAATTTCCCACTTTACCTTTTCAAAATTACAATTCACTTTGAAAACCAAAACATGGGTTTTTTCATAATTTCATTAATTTTAAAGACAAAACCAATCATAGGTTTTTAAAATTTCAATTTAATCTATTTTTCTCAAACCAATTTATCAATTCCATCAATTTTAAAATATTCCCCAAATTCCAATTCCATTGGAATTGGGATTTTTCCCAAAATTCCATTCTAATTCAAATAACAATTTGAATTATATCAATTTGGGAACTCATAAAATAATTGAAATCTATTTCAAAAAATAAAGAAAAACAAGGTTTAATCATATGGTCAATCTCAAATGGAACCACTACCTTTAATCATGGAATCAAATATTAACACTCACAATGGGACCTTCAAACAAAGAACGAAGATGAAAGAGATCAAGAAACCAAACCTAGAATCAAGATATCAACAAATGAAGTTTATATCCATCAAATATGTGATGATCTAACACTTTATAAGGATGAGATAAATAGAGAGTGGGAGATAAAGAACGGGAGGAGATCCACTTACCAGAAAGGGATCGGATCTTCCACCAGCACTTTGATTCTTCAAATATGGGGTTTGTGTTGGTTCTAGGCATAGTGGATGCCTATAGTGGTATGTGATATATTAAAATCTCTTTTAATAATAATTTTTTGAAACCATGAGCAAGGATCTTTCACTTCAAATTTATATTTAATTTATTTAATATCTAAAGAAATAAATATGTGGGCTTAGGAATTTTCTCTGTTGATGAATGTGGATCATCCAAAAAGACCCTTTTGGATTGACTTCATTTTTCTGTGAGGATTCAAGGATAGAATCCCTCTAGTGGTGATCCACACATGCTCCAATGATCTCCGGTCAACACCACTCAATCGCTAGGTCTAGCAAAATGAATCCAATATATTATGTTGTTAATTCTTGATCACTCATTCTTCGGTCTTAAATAAATCTCTCTTGAATTTCCCATTCTTGAGAGGGAGAGAGAAGGAAGTGTTGAGAGAGAATTTTTTATGCATAAAAATTATCTATTATCAACTTTGGGATGAAATACACAATAGACATAGTCATATATTAGTAGATTTAGGATTTATATTAAAATATAATTCAATTGTATACTAATCATTAAATAACATTTATTACATTTAATAAACCCTATTCCATATAATAATATTATTATTATTTTTTGGTGTTATGACTTACTCAAATTGATAAATAATATTTACCATATTGTAAATAATTATTTTATCAATGGGTGCGATCTAGATCATTTCCAACTCCTAGGTATTTATTGAATAACCAAATAAATATTTTATTCATAAATAAATATTTCATTCACATACCATGGAATAAATATTTAAATATTCAATAAAATAAAAAACTATATTTTTATTCACTTATCGGTGAATAAATATTTATTTAATTTATGTGATCAATATAACTTGAATAAAATTATTCCTCAATCTTGAGAATGATATTTATTCCATTAATTAAATTTAAATATAATTTTATCGAGATCAATGGAAACACTTAATGTGTGACCCTCTAGGATTATTTCTAGTTAGCATTAGGAGATCTTGCCTAAAGTACAAGATTATTGTCTAGAAATAGGTCAAGGAACCCAAGAGAAATAAATTAATGTCATAATGATGAAGAATACATATAAACACTCACTGTGTAATATAATCCATTTATCAAAAGATATCATCAAGAAGGTAGCATAATGGTGTCATCAAACTATTTGCATGATACGTCTTTATTTGACTATCTGAAATAAACATGTCATTACACCATGGCCATAGAATTTAGGTTATGGTTATATTCCAATAAAAGGGTTGATATCTCAACTCCCATAAAGATGGAAGGGAAAAATCCTTCCTCAACTTATCCATTAATGACATGTCAACCGTGACACACCCAACATACCCTAATTCCCACCAACATATGGCATGACAGTTTTCATCAGTAAATATAAGTGTGCAAGTCATAACATGCATCAATGATAATCTTAAAGTCTAAGTATCGTTACACATTCTCACAGATAGGAATATCCAATGACACCAAAAAAATTCTGATTTTATCCAAGCGAGTCTGTTATCATAATCTCCCGTCTTAAAGGTTAATAAGTGAGAGATTCATGAGAAGAAGCCTCATCCACTTATGATTACTCACTCTGAAAGGTTTAAATACTATGTTTCCCATCATAGTACGTTATGCAACCATAGAACTATATTAAAAATATTTTCATAGCACTTCAATATTCTCATTATAGTGGGGAACTACTATGAACTTATCAATGCGATAAATACTTTAGGACATTATTAAATTAAATCCATAAAAACCAATGAAAATTATGTAATAATATTTTTAATTGATATTCAATTAATCGAGTATATATGTAATTAAAGTACAATTAGTTGGTCCTAGGACACCAACTATAACAAACTCCCACTTAGACTAGAGCAAATTGCCTATGAATTTCAGTCTATTGTACCTCACATGATAATCATGTTTTCACTGATTCAAGGCTTTAGTTAAGGGTTCTACCATGTTGTCTTAGGTGGAAATACTGCTCACTGCAACCTCACCTCTCTAAGAAAAATCCCTCAAGCGATGATACTTCTGAAGTATGTGCTTTATCCGCTAATGTGACCTTGACTCTTTTGCAAGATCCACTACTGCAGTATCATCACAATAGAGTGTGATAGGATCTTTACTATTAGGTACCATGCCAATCTCTTGGATGAATTTATGCATCTATACTTTTTCCTTAGCTACATCATAAGCTGCAATATACTCAGACTTCATTGTAGAATCTATGACCATAAACTTCTTTGAGCTCTTCAATCTCACTGTATCTCCATTCAAAGTGAAGATGTATCCCGTTTGTGACTTCATGTCATCTTGATCAGTTTAGAAACTAGAATCTATATATCCCCTAATTAATAGTTCCTAATATCCTCTATAGACTAGGAATATATCCTTAGTATGCCTCAGATACTTAAGGATAATCTTGACTGCCATCCAATGGCAGTCACCTAGATCAGCTTGATATCTACCTACCGCACTCAATACATAGGAAACATCTATCCAAGTACATAGAATAACATACATGATTTATCTGGTCATTGATGCGTATATAATCATGTCCATTCTATTTAATTACTTGTGTATCTTAAGATACATTTTCTTGGAAAGATGAATGTCATGTGATGCTAGCAACAATACCCTCTTGGATTGTTTCACACTGAATCTCTTTAGTATCTTGTCACTGTATGTAATTTGACTTAGGTTGAGAAACCTATTGGATCTATCATGATGGATCTTGATTCTAAGAATATATGTTGCCTCACCCAAGTCCTTCATAGAGAAGAATTTATTCAACTACGTCTTAACAGACTATAAGACTAGAATTTCATTTTCTATGAGTAATATGTCACCAACATATACTATTAAGAAAACAACCTCGCTTCCACTAAAACATTTATGAACACAAGGCTCTCATTTGTACTTTATGAAACCAAATTTTATTAAGTATTCATCAAAATGAATTTTTTGTGACCTAGATTATGTATTTAATCCCTAAATGTATTTTTTTCAATTTCCATATCATATTGAAATCCTTTGGAGTCATAAACCCTTTAAGTTGTGTCATACAGACTCTTCTTGAAGGTTCTCATTAAGGTAGGTTGTTTTGACATCCATTTTCCAAACCTAATAGTCATGGTAAGCTGCAATGGAAAGTAGAATTCTGATGGATTTCATGTCATGAACCGACCCAAGCTAAGGTTCGAGCTACAATTACCCCAATCCCGCCTCCATAGGCTAGGGGGTGGCGAAAAGTGTTTAAGGCATAACTAACTCAGGGATTCCTTTTCCTAAGTACCTGAATACATACACATAGCCATGTCGATGAAAACGTGCAGAGGTAAGGAGTAAAAGATGCAACACTTATAGAAATTCAACCAATCATGCATGATCCTCTTGAAATTACAAAAGTACGGTAGTGTAAACTGAAAATAAAATGGGAAAAGTACATTCCCAATTAGAAATATGTCCCAACCTAAAAAAACTAGAAAAGTAAATAGTTGAGAGAGACCAGCTCCTAAATCCCAAGCTACAACCACTGTACACAATTCAAGAACCTAGTATCCCTAAGATTCTATGAAGTAACCATTGACTTGTATGTCATATGCATAATACATGACATGTGTGGGAAATCACATGCAAGGGTGAGTATATAAGTACCCAGTAGGACACCCCAAAATCTAAAGGGGGAGTAGTAAGAGATTCAGTAGGAAAAGAAAGACAATAGATTCAAGATATAGTCAAATAGAATAGATCAACCCAAACCAAGAGTGAAAGTAAGATCATTTAAACACAAGGGGCTAAAAAAAGGTGAGTAGATGAACTACCCATTGAGTCTTCTCCAACTATAGTAGGAGAGTATACTTATCCAACCATGAGAATATAAACACAAAAAGTATGTGGTATACCTCGTGCATCTTCACCTCTTCTATAAGGAGAGTAATCAAGTACAAGGTGTGGATATAGGAGTGTATATATATATATACTCAATCAAAATAATTCCAAACGAGATAGTAAGGAGATATCAATCTCACAACTTGGCCTAATAAGAAGAGTAGCCAACATTTCCAAAAGTCCATCAATGATGCTCAGTATCTCATGTCTCTGCGCAGAAGTAATCATCCAAGTAAAACCACACCTATTCACTGTACCACAGAGTCGAGGGGCCACAAACTCGAAGTAGAGGACCTATTTCCTGATACATCAGGTGGGTTCCACTCTGTAATTATCTGTTGAGGAACTCCACTACCCATCCCTTCTAGAGGGTACCACTCGATGGGATCCATAGGGGACCCATGAAAATGTCGATGGGGAATCCCACTCTAGTAATCGTCAAGGAATCCACTACCAAACTCTACTAGAGGTTCACTTGGTAATCATTGAGGAACCTAGTCCTACTAGAGGGTATTGCTTGGAAAGGTCATCAAGAAACTTTACTGCCTAGCCCTGCTAGAGGGTACCGCTCGTAAAGGTAATCAAGGAACTCTACTGCCCATCCCTATTGGAGGTTATCTCTTGAAAAGTTTATCTAGGAACTCCACTGCTCATCCCTACTAAAGGTTATCACTTGGAAAGGTACTGGTGATCCTGTGAGATCACTACCATCATCAGGCATTGCCTAACTAAGCATCGTGCTTGGAAAATTACACATCATATTTTAAAAGCCACAACCGAGGGAACCATCGTGTTCTAAGTGGAAAAAAATTCAGTATAGGCTGCTCGTGGGCCAAAATCCAAGTTCAAATGAAGGAGATACAGACGAATGAAGTTTCTTAAAAAGTAACTAGGGGTATATGGCATGTGAGGGGTCCCACAAGGTGTGTGGTCCCACTCCACCTCTTGGTCGTGTCCCTTCCCGACACATGGATTGCATCCCATGTAGTAGTATACATCGTGTAGGTGTACTACACGACGTGTTCATGCTAACCGAGACCACGTCGCATCCTACTAGTTGTGTCCATATATCGGACCTTGTGTCCATGTACTGAATCCATGTCTATGTAATCTGTACATGGCATGTTGCTTCATGCAGGGCGCCTCTAGTGTGACCTGGTAGTGTCTATGTACTCAGGTACATGGATATGTACCTAGAAGTGTACTTCCAAATAGGATCCCACATATACGGTCCTCTACATAGATTTTACTACTAGGGAAGGGGTACATGGTGTGTTAGAGAGCTTATATGTTGTTTCATCCTTAAGTTTTTCAAAAATCCTAGCTATCACTGCTGAGGTGGCTACACGTTGTGTGTTCATCCTACTACACAACGTGTAGTCATGTTTTCTCTATAAAGTAAAATCCACAATCCATGCTTCATATATGATTTATTCCTTCAATTTCAACTTTTAATCTTCTAGAAACTTATATATCTGGCCAAAAATCATGGTCTTCGGCCATCGTTCGTTAGGAATTGGCCTCTATTTGTCCATGAGGGTTTCTCTATATATTTAGTTCATCATAGATCCTTTCTCTTCGTAGATTAGGCCTCTCATTGTAAAAATGATCATCCTACCCTTTAAATAATAACAAATATGGTCTTATATAGTCAATATATGCTTTATTTCTTGATATGTCACAGTTCTAGGGGTCTGATCGGGCTTAGTACTACCTGGAAATGTCAAATTGGGACCATGGGGTCCTATCAGTGATGAACACAAATAATATTTGGTAGAAAATCACCATAATAAAGGTTTAAATGATAATTGTCCAAGAATTATTGTCCAATGATTTAGAAAAGTGATTTGGGTTTAGAAACCAGAGGAATAAACATAGATTTCAATACTCAGACTCATGCAATTGACCACAATTGGCACAGATCCAAGTAAAAAGGTGGATCTACTCAAAAAAATTAATCAAAGGGTGTAAATCACCAATTGATAATTCCTACCTAGCTTTTGGATCATTTTTTAATGTATAATGTGCTCTCTAATGATGAATAGGGATCATTACATTTGTTGTGTCCTGATATTCTCTGATCCGGTATTTCATTATTTTCCGATGTGATTCAGCAATGGAGAAGGAAGGATGAGCTCTAGAATTATCCCAGGTTTTATGTGACTAACCCTGGAGAATTCACCCTGAAATTATTCTTATAGAATGATCTTATAAGTTAAAAAGAAACAATTATTTATTTATTTATTTATTTCACTAAACGTACCGCCAATGAGAAAGGAGTCTGAACACCTTGCACTGATCCATTTTATATCATGCCTAGGGTAAACACCACATTTCTAACTCAATCACAATCTTGTATTTCTAATTCTATATTACGTTTAAGATTTATCCTATTTTCTTTAAGAATATGTGTGCACACAATATAAAATATATTTAATATTTTTATAAAATTAATTTTGGGAACACTGAGTCATGGAATCGCACATCATCTTAGCACCTTACTTTGGAAATATATATAGAAATATTTATAATTATTACAAAGAAAAAATCGGGTCTCTACATTATTCCCTCATTTAATATTTTTGTCCCTAAAAATAAAAAACTAAATAAACAACTCAAGATGTTTATCCCTCACTTGGATCTCCTATGCCCAGGAACTCTCCTGCATGTTCCCATTCTTCCACAACATGTATACCAAAGGGATGGTCCATCCATGCAAGGTCCTCTCATACTGATCCTCAATCTCCACCGGGTGATCCATAAATGTGGATCCATCCTTGATGTCCATCTATCCCCTGTTGATGATGTGGGGGGGGGGGTCATGCACATATCTCCTCAACTATGACACGTGGAAGACACAGTACACCCGCTCCATGTGGTAAGAAACATCGTCAACCCTCTATATGATCTTGAATGGCCTGATGAACCTCGAGGATAACTTTCCTCCTCAGATGAACCTCTGTAATCCTCATCATGGGGATACTTTTAAGAAAATGTGGTCTCCCTACTCAAACTCTAAGGTCATGTGATGGTGATCTACATAAGATTTTTGTTTTCTCTGGGTTGTCATCATCCACCCATGGATGACTTAGACTTTATCCATCGTTACCTACACCATCTCTGATCCCATAAGAGATGTCTCACTGAACTCTTTCCAGCATAAGGGTGGCTTGCAGGGTCTCTCGTACAAGGCCTCAAAAGGTCCCATGCTAATGGTAGAGTGGTAGGTGTTGTTTTACTCAAACTCTACCAAGGGTAGGTGATCCTCCCAGTTCTAGGAGAATTCGAACACGCAAGCCCACAACATATCCTCCAACACCTGGATAGTGCACTTGGTCTACCCATTGGTCTGGGGGTGAAAGGATGTACTCATCCTCATTTGGGTCCTAAATTCCTCAAGTGGTACTCTTCACAACCATTATGTAAACCATGAGTCATGATCAGAGACAATTGTTGAGGGCACCCCCTGAAGGAAAATGTTCTCTCGTATGTACAACCGCCCCAAAATCTCCATCAAACTTTGCTCCCAGAAAGTGAGGAAGTGTACCGACTTCATGAGTTAGTAAACTATCACCCAGAGGGAATAATGGACCTTCACTATGCGTGGAATCCCTATTATAAATTCCATGGACATGTCATACCTTTTCCACTTCGAGGTCTCAAGGGGATCCAACAAACCTGCTAGAACTTGGTGCTCAGTCTTCACCTACTAACTGGTGAGGCACCGAGAGATGAACTCAGTTATTCTTCATCTCATTTCAGACCACCAAAACTCTTTTTGAAGGTATCTATGCATCTTCCTCACACTGTGATTCACAGCTATGGGATAAGTGTGGAACTCTTGTAGCACCTCCTCCTGTAACGTGATTGGAACCACTATCCACCCCTGTAATAAGATGAAATTATTCCCTCCTTCATAATATTCATATGGTGGGTCCCATATGTATATATGATCACTTAAGACCTCACAGTCGATGTCTCTAAGTTATGACTCTCTCACACACTTTAGAAGAGGAGGAGTCAACACTATCGACTATAGAAAATTTTCACTCTCATACTCTATCAGGGTCAGGTACAAGGAGGCCAACTTCTCTAAAGCCTCCTACACTAAGAGAGTATAAGAATTCCTACTAAGGTAATATACTAAAATGTTTCCTTTCCCTGGATTATATACTGTTTTTAATTCATGGTCCTACATGAACTCCAACTAATTTCATTGTATCGGGTTCAGGTCTCTCTGCATGAAGATGTACTTGATACTCTGGTGCTTTGAGTAAACAAAAAAGTGCTCCCCCACAAGGTAGTTCCTCCACATCATCAGGGGGAAGACTACAAATACCGGCTCTAAGTCATGATTCGCGCAATTCTTCTCATGGGGTCATAACTTCCTCGACCCATATGCAGTAATTTTCTATTGTTTCATCAACATGCAGCTGAGCCCAACTCTTGAGGCATCGCAATACACTACATACTCTATTCCCTCCTATGGTAGTCTCAACACTGGAGTACTCGTTAGACTCAACCTCAACTCCTCAAAGAACCTATGGAACTTTTTAGACTAAGTAAATAGATACCCTTTCCACATTAGGGTAGTAAAAGGGAATGTGATTCTAGATAATTCTTCTACAAACCTCCTATAATACCTTGCCAATCCAAGGGAGATCCACACCTCTAACACACTCTTAGGTGGCTCCCAATCAAGAACTACATTGATCTTTACTAGGTCCATGGTTAAACCATGCTCAGAAATGACATTCCTTGGGAAGTGAACCTCATGAATCTAGAACTGGAACTTCAAGAGATTTCCATAAAGCTGATTCTCTTGAAGAAAATATAGGACCATTCTTAAGTGCTTTGTATGTTCCTCCTCTGATGTAGAGTGAACAAGTATGTATTCAATGAAGATAACAACAAACTGGTCCAATTTTAGTTGGAATACTTGTTTCATCAAATCCATAAAAATGGAAAGTGCATTTGTTACACCAAAGGGAATCACTAGGAACTCATAGTGTATATAGCGACATCGGAATGCTAACTTTGGAATATCAGCCATGTAAACCCTCAAATGGCAGTAGTCGGACCTTCGATCGATCTTTGAGAACCATATTGCACCTCAAAACTGGTCAAAGAGGTCATCAATCCTTATTAATGGGTAATTGTTCTTTATCATGACCTGATTCAAGCAATGATAATCCACAAAAATCCACAAGCTCTCATCTACCTTTTTCATGAACAACACTGGAGATTACCAGGAGGCACACTGGGTCTGATAAAACCCTTCTCTCAAAGGTCCTCCAACTACAATTTCAGCTCTCAGAGCTTATTAAGGGCCATCTTATAGCCCTGTAGGGCGTTATTAATTCCCTATGGTACTATGCAAAAACAAAAATTATAAAACCAAAAACTATACTACTCAATT
The DNA here is from genome assembly GCA_963277665.1 of Viscum album. Lineage (NCBI taxonomy): Eukaryota > Viridiplantae > Streptophyta > Magnoliopsida > Santalales > Viscaceae > Viscum > Viscum album. Next base: position 1,221,270,426 of record OY728127.1, on the reverse strand, counting down.
AATTAAAAATGTAGTAAAGAGGAAGTTCGAGGTCAATCCACAGAGATGGTGAAATTAGTTTATTTAGAATTTCAAAAGATTTATTTTATTAAATTGATAAATATGTGAGAAAATACTAATTAGGTTTGAAAAGAAAAAAACAAGCAGATTGGTTAGATTGTGATCAAATTTGGAAAGCATGTTGAGGTAATGTAATTTCCAGTTTAAGGTGTAATTGGATTTTAGAAAGTAAATTGATTGACTCATGATTGGTTTCGGAGTCAAGATGGAGTAGATCCAATGGTCATGGTATCCCTTCCTAATTTCTGCAATCCCCTATTTTCCTTGGTTTGTAAGTTTAGGGTGTTGTCAAATTAAGTTTGTCCTGATACCAATTTTTAAACCTAATTTCACATAAAGTTGACAATGGTCATGTCATCTTTAGGGTATTTAGTTGATCAATTTAAAAGTTCATTTTTTATTAAATTATCAATGGTCATGATAAAATAAAATAAAAGGGATTGGAATTTTTAATTAGAAATTTCACAAACCAACTCATGAATAAAAAATATATTTAAATCCAACGCACCTTCCCCCCCCCCCTTGATTACATCACCCTATCACTAGAGGTTTTACCCCCTCATCCTAATGATGAGAGAATAAGAGAAAATAAGGAAAAAAATAATGAAATAACTCAGGGAGGTGCAGCAGCTTTGCTCTATGCTTTGATCTCCAACTGAATTTGAATGGTCCAAAGGTGAAGCCAGGGGCTCTATTTATAAGCACTCGAAAGGTTCTGTCTGACCCCTGTCATGATGTGTACTTGAGATACACGTTGTGTAGTGCTGGTCCACTTTTTGTGTATCTACATGATGTGTGCATGGATCCAAGCTCATATTTTGGAATTTTTACCACCTACACAATGTGTACTTGTCTTACACATCATGTACTCCTTGTCCACGTCACCTCTTTGTCTGTGAGAATCTTGCGCAAATCTTGCTCATAAATTTGAAGTTTGACCACTATCACATCATGTACTGAAGTTACACGATGTATAATTTTGATCACAATCTATATGCTCATCATGACTTGTTCTAGAATCATTTTGATTCTTCAATAAATTCACAACATGTACTTTTGGTAAATGATGTGTAATAGTGTTTTTTCCCATTTTTCGGTTTGGTTCTTCCTCAAAAATCCAGTGTCGCACCACTTCGTTTCACTCACAATGTGAAGGGTCATTTTTCTCATATTTACACCCCTTTTCATTCCTTTTTCACATATTCATAATTTCTTACCATAAAACATAAATCAACTCAATTCATTCCAGAATTGGCAAGATTATTCATTTAAATTCACAAATCAATATACTAAAACATTCTAAAATTGTATGCATGAATTACCCTTATAAAATCCCCCCACACTTGAATTCAGCCTAGTCCTCAAGGATATAATCTCAACATACTATAGAGAAATTTCACCTTACCATGCTTTTTCAATAAAATCAATTGATCAAATGGAAAATTAAATGTTCGATCATCACATAAGAAAATTATTCAATGCCTCATTTTTTCAAAGAATAAAAATCAACCATGTATTTTACATTTCTTATTTGAAACAACCATGCCTTTTCATTCATCCATTTTTATTTTTCAATCCATTATTAGTATGCATTCCACTTGAAATCTACCACGCATGATTTTTTCCTCTCATCATCGGGGTAAAAGTGTAATTATCATGATGCACATACCTCAAGAACATGTAAATTACGATAGGCTTGAGAAGCATCTAACATATCCACCGCATAAAGACATATTCACAATTAATCATGAGGGCTTCATCATTAAGGATCAAATTACTCTGAGGCTTCAGGGTAGGTAGGTAAATGATGTAAAAAGTAAATCTCAAAAAGGATTTTTTGACTCTAAATCATTTTTCATGATAATAAAAAATATCTCAATGAAATTATTCCTTTACAAATGTCATTTCTCTCTTCCCCAAAAAATATCAAAGTTGGATCATGAAACATGTAAGTGCAATGATAAAATTAACCTCTCTTTCTCTTTTTCTTTCATTTTATATTTATATTTTTTTCTTTTCAAAATTTATGCTTAGGAAAAATCTCACATCCATCACCTAACCAGATATGATCAAAAATCATTGGTCTAAAAAATGATTATTTTTTATCCTCCCAAGACACAACCCAATTTTTTTTAACAAGAGAGGTGAATAATAAGATACAATGAATGATTTCATGGCCTCTCCTAGATCAAAATAGAGAATCCCATCAACAAAATATCCACACTAAAGTATATCCTAGTACACCCAATAGTTCCTCCCCCACACTTATTCCTTTCAATATAATGAAAAACATTTATTGGAATGTAGGAATGGATAAAATGGTCTTATAACATGGCTCATTTCCTAACAAGGAAATTCATGACTTCTACGGGCTTAAAAAGGATAAATGTTAGGTGGGTCTCAGGATAAAGGCTAATAAAAAGAATGCATCAATAATTTTAAAAGCGATTTTTTATAGTTATAGCTTCGATAAGATGAAAAGAAAGTTCTAGAAGAAAACATGCTCAAGTTTTTAAAGAAATATACTATATAAATAATGGAAAATATTTTTCTTAGTGGACATCTTGGGAATTAGATGAGTGGTTAGGTCAATCACTCATGTAAATGCATATGAATAATTAAATCAATTAATAAAAACACCATAAATTCAAAACATGGAAAATCTTAGAAAAAATTCATCTACAATAATTAAAATTATCTTTAATTCCTGATTTTTTAAATACTAATCCACATTATTATCTCTAATAATTATTTTTTCCATTTTTCTCATTCAAATTTATTGATAATGAAATTTAAATACATGGCACGGTAATTATCCTGGGTAGTTTTTGTCACCTAGATTAGTTGAGTAAAGAATGAATCAAGTGTGGGGAATGAAACTTTAGTTAAAGCTCTAACCATTTAAAATTTTGGGAATAAAGTATAAATTTTTTTAATTTGAAACTCTTAATCCCCTTGTATGTGGTGGTTCAAAGTTTTTTGTACAGTTTTTTCTGCTCCTGTTCATGATGTGTCCTCAACCATCTTGTCATGTAATGTTCCTACTATTTCTTATTTTGATTCTTGTTTTTTGTTGCTACCTTGGGTCTTGATGGTCCAAAAAATAAATAATAAATAGGTTAAATAACAGGCCATTCGCAATTAATTTTAAAATATTTTGAGTGAGAGCATGCATGCCTCCAAAAAAATGGAAAATAAACAGAAAAAACTCAGGATGCCTCCCGAAAGAGCTTTTGTTTAACATCATTGGCTTGACATTACCTCTTTCAGCTCTAGATCATGTGACAGATGATTGAAATTTTTTTACCTATTCAAGGTCCATTAATGGTCTTAGTTGTATCACATCCACATAGGTTGGCCTATGTCCTTATTCTCTAAATAGCTTAATCCTTCCAGATGGTAGTACTTACTTCATCTCCATTGGAGCGATCCACCATTTCTTCATCAATACTAATGAACTAAATAGAAGTTCATGTACCATCCATACCTATTGTCCTTTATCAAGTGTAGTGGAGTTGGTATCTTCTTTAGGGTTAGTAGTCTTGTTCTACAACTTCTCTTTCTTATGCGGTTGAGCATCTTCTTCTTGAATGACGTTATCTATATCATGTAACTCTTCAATCTCAGTAACATCCTCAATTTAAGATATTTATATTTCTTTAAACTCATCATCCTATTGCACATCATAGTTCTTCATTTTCTAGTGTATTTTGAAGCTCAATTGATCACTTCCAACTCTCAGACAGAGTTCTGCATTCTGAACATTGATTAGTGAATGCCCTGTGGCTAAAAATGGTCTTCCCAGAATTAGTGGATTCCTTTCCTATTCCATATCTAGAATTAGAAAGTAAACTGGGAAGTAAAACTTATCAACTTTGATCAGGACATATTCGATGACTCCTTAGGGATGCTTTACTTTTTAGTCTTCTAATTTAAGTGAAACTCTTTTAGGCTTCGGGAATTCCAGTCCCAAACTCTTGAAATTTGTGTATGACATGATATTGACGCTCGCACCTAAGTCACACAAATCCTTCCTACATTTGTTAGCTCCAATAAATATGGTAATTAAAAAAACTACTTGGGTATCTTTGCTTCTTAGGTAGGTCATTTGATACCACTTCTGAACACTCTTGCGTTAGTGGGGTGGTTACAATCTCTTCTAGCTTCCTCTTGTTGCTTACTAGATATTTCATGAATTTTCCATAAGTTGGCATGTTTGCAAGAGCCTCTTCAAAGGGTGTATTAATATAAATATTTTTAAAATGATCATGAAAATTACCTCTCTTAACATTGATCTTTGTTTGTTTCATCTTCTCTGGAAAATTCATCCTTGGATTGTACTAAGTTGGCTCTTCTTATTCTTCAGCTACTTGTTCCTTGTTAGCTTTATCATCCTATTCTCTTTCTTCCACTGGTGGTTGTCCTGAAAATTCTATGCCACTTCCTTTTGTTTTCTTCCCGATTATAAGCTTTGTGGCTTTCAAATCTTCACGTGGGTGTTCTTTAGTAAACCCTGGAAGCTCTCCTCTTTTTCTCTCTCTAAGTGTTTCGGTGACTTGGCCAACTTGACACTCAAGATTTTGAAATGCAGCCTTTTGGTATGATGCTTCTTCTCTTATCTTCTTGAGTGTAACCCCAGAAGCAGTCATGAATGTTGCCAGTGTCTCCTCTAATGAATGGACCTAGATCATCAGTGTGAGACCTTGTGGTGCTTTCTATTGGTACCCTTGTAGTATCTGTTGAAATCCTTGTCCTTTCTATTTTTGTGGCCTCCATCCCTGAAATTGATTACCATGATTGTAGTCAGCATAATTTCCATCTTCAATATGTGCACCTTGGGGGTTTTGTTGCTAGCCCATCATGATATCCATTTTTTTAGTCAGCAACTCCATTTTTGTTGCCATATAGTAATTATTGTTTATTTCATGAACTCCTCTTCACTGTGTCCCTTATCCTTACCACTAGAAACTATTACTCACCATCTCATCCAGTAAATTGTAGCTTGCTTCTTATGACTTTTTCATTAGTGATTCTCCAGCTGCAGCATCAAGAATTAACTTGTTTTCCTATGAAAAACCCTTATAAAAAGTTTTTATTAGTATCCACATCTCTATTTCATGATGAGGTCATTTTATAGTCATATCCTTGTACCGTTCCCATGAAGAGTACAATGATTCGTCCTAAAATTGACAAAAATTCAGAATGTTTACCCGTATGTCCATTGGTTTTGAAGGTGGAAAGAATTAGGTGAGAAAATTCCTAGACATCTCATCCCATGTAGTGATGTAATGTGAAAGAATGATCTAAATCTATTTATGATCTCGATCTCATAATGAAAATCAGAAAAAGACGAAGTCTTACCCCATCACTTGAGACATTTTGAAATTGGAAGGTATCACAGAGCTCGAGGAAATCTCCTAGATGCTTGTTTGGATCTTCATGTGGAATTACAGTGAATTTCACACTATTTTAGATCATTGAAATTTTTTTGGCTTGATCTCTAAATGGTTTTTAGTGATGGGAATTTCTAGGATGCTCGGTTACAATCCTGTGTTGGGCGGGCTCCCATAGTCAGCAAGTGTCTGCTACCCTTGATCTCCTTGAATAATTTTGTTTTGTTCTAATACCTTTATGGTCATAGTTACTTTACTCTTAGTGCTTGGTTCCAAATGATGGGTTGAATCGATGATTTCTTTTTTCCTTTGACCTTGTGTTGTAGTTGTGCATAGATCTGAAAATCATAGCACAAAACAGCTGGCATAAAAAGAGAAATTGAAATAAATAAATAAAATTGAACTCATAACAACTAAAAGGTTATCATCCCCAGCAAAAATTTCAGTTTGATAGCCCCATAGGGCGTTGTTAATTCCCTATGATACTATACAAAAACAAAATTTATAAAACTCAAACTATGCTACTCAATTAATTAAAAATTCAGTAAAGCGAAAGTTTGAGGTTGATCCACAGGGACGGTGAAATTAGTTTATTTATAATTTCAAAATATTTATTTTATTAAATTGAGAAAGATGTGAGAAAATATTTATTGGGTTTGAAAATACAAAAGAAATCATATTGATTGAATTTTGATCAAATTTGGAAAGCGCGTTGAGTTAATGTAATTTCCAGGTTCAGGTGCAATTGGATTTTAGAAAGTAAATTGATTGATTCATGATTGGTGTAGGAGTCAAGATGAGGTGGATCCAATGGTCATGGTATCCCCTCCTCAATGATGAAATCCCCTATTTCCCTTAGTCTATTGGTTTAGGATGTTGTCGAATCAAGTTTTTCTTGATACTAATTTTTAAACCTGATTTCCCCTAAAGCTGACAATGGTCATGCCATCTTTAGGGTGGTTTGTTACGCAATTAAAATGTTATTTTTTCATTAAATTGTCATTGGTCATGATAAAATAAAAATAAAAGGATTATAATTTTGAATTAGAAATTTCACAAACTAACTCATGAATAAAAAATAGAATTAAATCTAACGCACCTTTCCCCCTTTGATTACATCACCCTAGAACTAGTGGGTTTACCCCCTCATCCTAATGATGAGAGAATAATAGGAAAGGAGAAAAGAAAATAAAAAACATAAAATAAAATAAATAAAAACTCAGGGAGGCACATCAACTTCACTCCAGGCTTTGATCTCCAACTGAATTTGAATGATCCAAAGGTGAAGCTAGGGGCTCTATTTATAGGCGCTGGAAAGGTCCTACCTGACCCCCATCACAATGTGTACTTGATCTACACATTGTGTAGTTTCGATCCACTTTTTGTGTATCTGTGTGATGTGTTCACGGATCTCGACTAAGATTTTGTAATATTTACCACCTACACGGTGTGTACTTGGATTACACGTCGTGTATGCCTTGTCTGGGTCACCTCTATGTCTATGAGAATCTTGCACAAATCTTTCTCATAAATTTTAAGTTTGACTGCCATCACATTGTGTACTGAAGGTACACGACATGTACTTGTGTCTCACAATGTGTATGCTCATCATGACTTGTTCTAGTAGTGGCCTGCTTCTCCAATGAAGTCATGATGTGTACTTGTGGTACACAATGTGTAACAATGTTTTTTACCAGTTTTCCATCCTGGTTCATCCTCAAAAATCTGGTGTCATGCCGCTTCACTTCACTCATGGTGTGAAGGGTCCTTTTTCTCATATTTACACCCCTTTTTATTCCTTTTCCACAGATTCATCATTTCCTTCCATAAAACATAAAGTAACTCAATTCATTCCAAAATTGGAAATATTATTCATTTAAATCCACAAATCAATATACTAAAACATTCTAAAATGTATGCATTAATTACACTTATCACTATCCAACATGCCAATGAAGATATTATAGGAGTTTCGAGATACAAGTAAATGCAAAACTCTATCTCCTTCCTCGGAGGTAATCCCAAAACGTCCTTAGGGAAGACTTCAATGTTATCCTCCAAAACTAAAGGAACCCAAATTTCTGAAGATCCTGCTGCACTAAGGTATATACTCTTCAACTTATGGGTGATGGGCCGAAACCTCTTTCTCACAGAACCCACTTGTCCTTCCATGTGATATCTCTTACCAGAAAAAGAGAATCTCCTCCCATCAATGTGTTGGCATCTGACTTGTCTACGGTGATAGTCAATCTAGTTTCAGACCATGGAAAACCAATCCTTACGTACCCAATATGACATCATAGGTTTCCATTATGATTACCAAAATGTCCCACATAAACCTCTATCTATCAACTAATAGCTCGCACTACCAACAGATAAAAGATATAGAAGAAGCGTTCCCTGTAGGAACCTCAAGACGAATTTGATGGGATAATGCATCAACTAGGATCTCCAGCTCTCACACTAGGAGTACAAAGATAAAGGAATGGCTAGAAATTCTTTCTAATAATACTAAATAAAGAGTATAATAAACATAGATCATACCTCTAATCATCTCGTACATTGCAGGATTATAGACCTCTAGAGCCTGTAGCTGTCTGTGGCCCTAATATCCAGCTCCCTAAGCCTGACATGGGCCATCTAGTGGTGGTGGTGGAAGGATCACATAACGTCATCCACTGCCTATAGCTCCTCCTACTCCTCTTCTAGCTCCGCCTCCCTGGGGACCACCCTTTCCTCACTTGGGAGATCCCTAGTCACGGCATTGCCTCTATCGTGGCAGTCCATCATCTACCTACCTACAATCCTCGACATATATGTTCAGGCAGTTATGCACCATGTTACCTCTCCCATAAAAACCAAAGCACCATCCCTTTTCGGGCTTCCTTACTGCTTTTCACTACCTTTGTACTATGCGACCATAGGCCTGAGTCTACCGATGAAAGGGTTTCCTATGATGAGATCCCACTGACTAGCACCTACTAGCTGTCACAGATGAATCAGCTCTATGAAATCCACTACCAGCTCTAACTTCCTAGCATCCTTCTAATAAAAAACTCTCCATCACAAGTTCTTACTCCAACACCTCGGAATAGGTGGGGATGCATAAGGTAAATATTATGGCACAGATCTCTCTATATAGACCTTTCTCAAACTTCCATACATGGAAGTATACATCACATATCATGTCAAGGGAGTATTGAGTAAGGTCTATGAAACTCACTGCATACTCAGCCACCATCATCCCTCCATGTTGTAGCTCTAGAAGCTCCTAGATCTAGACTAAGTGCAAGAATTAGGGGTAGTACTCCTCAAATAACAACTACTACAAGTCAGACCATGAGAGTATTGACTCATCGTGCATCTGTGTAATGAGGCTCCACCAATACCCAGCTACTCTATGGAAGATGATAGCTTCTAGTGAAACCACCTAATCCATCGGGATTCAAACAAACCTGAAGATATGGACCACCAAATTTAGACAATCCTCTACTTCCTGAGGATCTGGATCCCCACGGAACCTCAGTATCCTCTAGCGTTGGAACTCCGTAAGTGCGCTAAGCCTACAAGCATCTTCATCTTGCTCTATTGGAATGATATTCTACTTGATAGGTGGGGGTTTTGCTACTTTCCCACCTGGAGGAAGGGGTCGTGGGATGGACCCTGAACTGAGGCCTCGTCGCTAATCGAATCATCATCATAATCTGAAACTGGTATCCTGGATGGTTGTCATCACATAGGCATCCTAATATTTATCAATATGTACCATGGTCATATGATCATATATATATATATAACAACAATGGGGAGTTGAATCAAGAATTACAGTCAAAGAATCAATCATATATGATGCATGTGCCATTAATCCCTATAATAAAAGTCTTAGCATGCTAAGTCAACAAGTAGGTAGTCAGAGTCCTGGTAAATGGATATGTCAGCTTCTCACACCGTCAATGGAATCCCAAGCCTGAGATCTGCATTCAAGACACTTTGAAATTTTTTTCCTAAACCCAACCAAATACTCTTAAGGGGAGTAGTCCAAACAACATCCCAAGGAATAAAATTTCTCTGATACCAATTTTTCACAACCCGACCCAAGCCGAGGCTTAATCCACAGCTAACACATGCCCACATCCATGTCCAAGGGGTGGCAATAAGCACTGAAGGCATAAGTATCTTGGGGAGGTCTTTTCCTAAGTACTTGTATGCACACACACAACTATCTCGATGCAAAAGTGTAGAGGGAAAGAGTAATAGTTTTAACACTACTATAAATTAAACCATGCATGCATGATCCTCTAGAAAATACAAAAGTATGGTAGTGAAAACTAAAAAGTAAAGAGGAAAAGTACATTCCCAACCAAAAATATGTCCCAACTTGAAAAAAAATGGAAAAGTAAATAGATGAGAGTGCCCATCTCTTGAATCCCAAGCTACGACCACCATACGCGGTCCAAGCACCCAGTATCCCTAAGCTCCTCTGAAGTCATCGTGGACTTATCAATCATCTGTATAATACACGACACATATGGGAAAATACCATGCAGGGGTGAGTATATACTTACCTAATAGAACACCCTGAAATCTTAAGGGGGATAATTAATATATATAATAGGAAAGGAAAGATAGTATATGTAAGATACAGTCAAAGAGAGTAGATCAACCTATACCAAGAGTGAAAGTAATCTCATCCAAACACAAGGGGATAAACACGATGAGTAGATGAACTACCCATCAATTCGTTGCTTCCTATAGTAGGAGAGTATACTCATCCAACCATAAGAAGATAAACACGAAAATAACATGGCATACATCATGTGTCTTCACCTCTCTTGGAAGGAGAGTAACCAAATCTAAGGTATGGATACAGAAGAATATATATATATTATCATTCAAAATAATCCCAAACAAGAGATTAATGGGATCTCCATCTCACATCTCATCCCAAAAAGAAGAGCATCCAACATTTCCAAAATTCCATCAACGATGCCCAGCATCTCACGCATTTGCCCAAAAGTAACCATCCAGGTCAAACCATGCCTCGTCACTGTGTTGCGCAATTGAGGGGCCAAACACTCAAATTATAGGACCCATTACCTAGTGCATCAAGGGGGTTCCACTCTATAATTATCCATAAAGGAACTCCACAACCCAGCCCTGTTAAAGGGTACAACTTGATAGGATCTGTAGAGGACCTATGCCCATGTCGATGGGGGTCCCACTCTAGTAATCTTCGAGGAATACATTGTCCATATATACTAGAGGATCACTCAGTAATCATCAATTAACTCCACTACCTAGAATTTTTGGAAGGTACTTCTTGGAAAGGTTGTCGAGGAACTCCACTACCCAGCCCTATTGGAGGGTATCGCTCGGAAATTTCATCAAGGAAATCCACTACCCAGCCCTGCTGGTGGGTAACACTTGAAAAGGTCATCAAGTAACTCCATTTACTATACCTTATAGAGGTTACCAGTCAAAAAGTTCATTGAGGAACTCCACTACTCATCTCTGCTAGAGGGTACCACTCAAAAAGGTCTTGGTGATCTTGTGCAATCACTACCATCATCGAGTGTTGCCTAACCAGGAATAATTCCTATAAATTTACATATCTTATCTAAAAATACACAACTTAGGGAATCATCATGTTCTATGTGGAAAAACACTTAGGATAGGATATTCATAGGCTAAAATCTAAGTTCAGATGAAGAAGATATGAATTATTGAAGTTTCCTAAGAAGGAACTAGGTGTACACGGCATGTGAGGGGACCCACACAACATGTGGTCCTGCTCCATCACCTGGTTGTATCCCTAGATATAACATGGCTCCCATCCCATATAGTATTACATGTCGTTTCGATGGACTACACAGCATGTCCAGGCTAACTGGGATCGGACCATGTCCTTCTAGTCGTGTCCGTGTACCGGACCCCGTGTCTATGTACTGGCCCTATGTCCATGTACTCTGTACACAGCATGTTGTTTCACATGGGGTGTTTATTGTGTGTCCTAGATGTATTCATGTAATTGGGTGCACAATTTTGTACCTAACTGTGTACTTCCACACAGTATCCTGACCGTATGGTCTTCCACACAGGTTGTCCAACTGGGGAAGGGGTACAGGGCGTGTTGGAGGGCGTACATTCCATGTCATCCTTAAGTTTTCAAAAACCCTATCCACCATCACTGAGGGAGATACACATCATGTTTTAATCCTAATACATGGGATGTAGTCTGTTTTTCACCAGAAAGTCAGATTTGTGCTTCATATCTGATCTATCCCTTTTATTTCAACTTCAAATTTGCTTTAAACTTATGGATCTAGCTGAAAATCATCATCTTTGGTCGTTGTTCACTAGGAATCAGCCTCCATTCATCCACGTGAGTTTCTACATACATTCATTTCATTTCAAATCCTTCCTCATTTGTAGATCTAGTCTCTAATTTTTCAAACGATCATCCTCACCTCATAACAATCCCACATCTGGTTTTAGATCGCTGATTTATACTTTATTTCTTGATCCTTCATAGTCTCGAGGGTCCGATCAGACTCGGTATCACCTAGAAATTTCAAACCAAGATAGAAGGGTCCTATTAGTGATGAACACGAAGAATATTTGAGAGAAAAGCTCCATAAAAAGGTTTAAATGATCATTGTTCAAGTGTTCTTGGATAATGATCAAGAACAATGATCTGGGGTTAGAAACCAAAGAAATAAACTTAGAATCCAATACTTGGGAACATTTAATTGGACACAATTGGTGTAGATCCAAGAACAAGGTTGTATTTTCTCAAAAAAAATAATCAAAGGGCATAAATCACCAATTGATGAGCCCTACCCGGCTTTGGATAATTCGTTGATGAAGAACATGCTTGCCAACGAGGGAGAGGGATCATTGCATTTGTTGCGTCCTAATATGATCCAATCTGGCATTTCATCGTCATCTGATGTGATTCTCCAATGGAGAAGGAAGGAGGATCTATGGAATTCTCCTAGGTTTTATTCGGATAACCTTGTAGAATTCACCCTAGAAGTATTATTATAGAATAATCTACTACGTTAAAAAGAAACAATTGATTAATTAATTAATTTATTAAACATACCTCCAATGAGAGAGGAGTCTAAACACCCTGTGCCGACCCATTTTATGTCACTTATAGGGTAAAAACCATGTTCCAGACTCAACTATTTTCTCAAATTTCTAATTTGATCTTCCATTTAAGAGTTATCATATTTTCTTTAAGAAGATGTGTGCACACAATATAAAATATATTTAATATTTTTATAAAATTAATTCTGGGCACACTGGGCCTTAGAATTGCACGTAGTCTTAGCTCCTAGATCTAGATATATATATAGAAATATTTCAAATTCTTGCAAGTAAAAAAATGGATCTCTATATTTCAAAATTGCAACTAGTGAAAAGGTTTCATCGTAGTCAATACCTTGACACAGTTTAAACCCTTTTGAAACTAATTGTACCTTATAGGTGCTAACTTATCCTTCCATGTCCAATTTCTTCTTGAATACCCATTTTAAACCAATGGTATTTTATCTAATGGAGGGTCTACCAAAATTCAGACATTCTTTTGGTACATGGAACCCATTTCATAATTTATGGCTTCTTTCCTCTTGGAAACTTATATGCCACTTATTTCTTCCTTATAGGTTAAAGGATCATTATTATCAACTAATAATGATTCAACATCCTTAGTGAATAGAAAATCATAACATACTAGTTCTCTAACATATCTTGTACTTCTATGAAGTACTTGTGTCTTTGGAATAGTTTTTTCTTCCACAGGGCTTTGTGAAATCTATTCCTATACCAACTATTGTGTTCCTTGAGCATCAACTTCATCAAAGCCTTTATTTCTCCCACTATCTATTTTAGATATGTGATCCCTCTCAAGTAATATGGTGTTTCTTTCCACTATAACCCTTTTTTATGAGGGGTCGTATAGGTAATATTCCCTTATTTCCTTGGGGTATCCTATAAAGTTACACTTTGTTCCTCAAGTTTCAAGTCTATTACCTGAAGGGTCCTTAACAAATTATTTGTTTTCCCACACATATAAATTTGATAACATTGTTTTTATTCCACTCCAAAATTCATATGGAATATCATTTATCGATTTAGTTGGTACTTGGTTTAGTATATGTACTACTGTCTGTAACATGTATCCCCAAAATGATAATGGAAGACTTGCATGACTCATCATTGATCTCACCATATATAACAAGGAGTAGTTTCTCCTTTTTATTACACTGTTACACTGAGGTGTTTAAGGAGGATTGATTTGGGATAGGATCCCAAACTCCTGTAAGTAATCAATGAATTATTTATTAAGATATTCTCTACTATGGTCTAAGCGAAGTTTATTAATCTTCCTACCAATCTAGTTCTCAACTTCATTCTTGTATTCCTTGAATTTATCAGAATGATATGACTTATACCTCATTAAGAATACATATACATATCTACTAAAATCATCAGTAAAAGTTATAAAGTATGAGTACCCACCTCTTGATTCAACAGGAAATGGTTCACACACATCGATATGAACTAATTCAAGAAGATATTTATCCCTTTCATATTTCCCAATAAATGGGGATTTGGTCATTTTTTCTTTTAAACATGTATGACATACACCAAGTGTTTTTAGTTAAAAAGAATATAAATATCCATATTGATGTAATTTATCACTTTACATTTACATGACCTAGCTGGTGATGTAAAATTTGGGTGTGGTTTGAGTCATGTGAAGTAACTTTTTTATCGATTTCCATTACTTCGTTTATGTAATCCAACACATAAATACCGTTATTTAAGTGTTCCATACCATAACAAATGATATCTTTAAACAAGAAGCATCATTTATTCCAAATTTGAAAATAAATCTATCTGTATATAGTCTGGATACAGAAATAATTTTTTTGGTAACTGAAGGCATATACTAACAACCCTTTAAAACTGATATCATTCCAGTCGGAAATGTGAGTTGGTAGTCCCTGATAGCTATAGCAATAAGTTTAGCTCTATTGTATACTCATAGATCTACCTCCCCTCGTTCAATCTTCCTAAATTGACTTGGTTTCTATATTTGAATACACATGTGAGCACAAAAAGCTATATATAATACCCAATTTTTAGAAATAGATAAATTGCACTCGATAAAAAATTCACCTAAAGATTCCCTTTCTTCTTTGGTTGCATGCATTTTTTTCATTCAATGGCCCTTCTTGCCACATGTGAAACAGACAACATCTTGTTCCCTCACTTTCCCCTTGATCTTCCTATTCTTGGAAGGTTGTAAATAATCTTTTGTAAAAAAAATATTTTCTTTCCCTTTACATTTGTTCATAATAAGTATGGAAGTCTTTTCATGCTGTGTATCCTTATCTACTTGGAAAAGAAGAGTATAAAAATCCGATAGAGACTTCTCAATACTATTCATATTAAAATTCACAAAAAGTTTGGAGAAGCTCTAAGGGAGTGATTCCATAATGAGATCAATTCCTATTTATTCTGGTAGTTTAAACCCTAGAACCTCTAGGCATTCAATGTAGTTAATGATCTTAACTACATGAGGCCCAACCAGGGAATCCTCTCCAATATTGCTCTGAAATAGTACCTTGGAAATCTCAAATCATTCCTATATAGATCTCTCCTAGTAAAGACCATGAAGGTTCTCAAGCATGATATATGCATCCATGTTTTCATAAGACTTCATGAGTTTACTAGATATTGATGAAAGCATAAAACATTGAACGTCTACCATGTCATTCATATGTTTCTCATAGACTAGTAACTCTTCATCACTCGCTTCCTTAGCAGGCAAGTCAGGAAATGAGAATTCTAGCATGTAAGATTTCTGTTCATGACATAGGAAAACCCAAAGGTGTATATACCATTTCTAGAAGTTACTGTTAATTAAGAGGTTTTATTTATCCAATATCAATCATAGGGATAATGTGGATGATGATATTTTTATTTTATTATACAATTAAAAGAGTATATTATTAGTACTTTGATTGACTACAAATTGGGTGATATATTAATAAATTAATTGATTTTTATTAAATCTCCCACTATTTTATCAAGTTCCAATAGCCCTCATTATTGAACTGGGAATTCTTAGTTTCTCTAAAATTATAGTGGAAAGGATCCATATTCTCCTTTTCATAACCTAAAAAGGGTTGGTCAAGCTACTTGAAGGTATTTATGTAGGTAGGTAATTTCCAACTGTGGACTTGTAGCTCCTTAATCCATTGAGTGGAATCCCCTCTCCTGAAATCCTAACTTGGATTTCCTCAACAATTGCCCCCAAATTATACTAGGTCTAGAAAGGGATACTCCTCTTGATATAAAATGGTTAAGTCAACCCAAAACCTTCATAACAACTCCCCTTATAAAAGTAAGTTTCCAAACAAGGGTTGGTCAAACACTTAGTTCTATTGAGTTTCATTCCCAATCAAGTAATGGAAGTCCAGGTTTGACTTAATATTTAGTTAAAGAATTTTAATTAATTATACATAATTTTTATCTTGTTTTATCCTTTACATGTCTTGTTAATATTAAGTGGATGTTAATTAATTAATTAACCTTTTTGGATAAAACATTTACAAATAATTCATTTATTTAATTTATTACGCTACTACAAAACTAGATTTCCACAGTGTCACCCTTTAATAGTGCTAAAAAAGCACTGTTAAAGAGGGTGACTTTATGAACGCTAAAAAAAGCACTAATAAAGGGCACTTTAAACAGTGCTAAAAAAGTGTTATTAAAAGTGACCCTTTATCAGCCTTTTTTTAGCACTGATAAAGGCACCCCCTTTATTAGCACTTTTTTTAGCATTGTTAAAGGGGACCCCTTTATCAGAGCTTTTTTTAGTAGTGCTGATAAAGGATGGGCTTTATCAGCGCTTTTTTCTAATGCTAATAAAGTGTTTATTTCAAAAATAATAATTTTTCCTGAAAAATAATATACTGATATATAAGTATATTTATATTGATGTAAATATAATATATATTTTTTAAATATGTTTTAGATAATTATAAATATAATATTACATTTAATATATAATAAATTTAGTGAAAATGAATTTAAAATATTTTAAAAAATATTATTAATTAATAATTGGCTAATTATCATCGACTAATAAACATTTAATAACAATTTGAAAACAAAAAAAATAAAAAAATTAATAAAATATCTAAAATAAGTTGAAAATGTAACTCAAACTTCAAACAACCATAAATTTTGATCCGGGTGTCCGTTTGAGCTTCACAACATATCAAATCGAAGCCTGTGATGAGTTATACGCACTAATGATCTAAGAGAAATTTCTATCTCATTTTTTAGGCCAAAAAGGCCCATAAGGCCTCCAAAACTGAGTTTTAAGTCAGGATACCTCGATTTTTTAAAATTCAAACGGCTATAACTTCTGATTTGGATATCCTCTAGGCATGTACCACATATCATATTGAAGATTGTTTCATTTTATTCAATTTGACTAGTTGTAGAGCTAAAATGAATGTCTGGATTAGAAGTTATGGTTGTTTTAAAATTATATTTCTTTTCAGATACATGTATATATGTATTTATACGTAAATATATATGTGTGTGTGTGTTGTATATATGTATGTATTTATTTATTTATAAACACACATAAAAAACATATTTTATAAATGTATTTAAAATTAATCTTATAAATATATATTAATATACAAATAAATATATAGATAAAAAATTATAACTAAAAATATATATATAAATAGATATAAATATATATTAATATACAAATAATACATATATATATATATATATGAATAAATATATATGTATTAATATAACTAAATATATTTATATTAATATGAATCTATATTAATATATGAATAAATATAACTATATATATATAAAAATAAATAGACATATCATTAAATGGAGAAAAAACTAAATGGCTTAGTGGTAAAGGTGCAGGCATGCAAGGGGGGGTCTCAGGTTTGAGTTCTGGTGGAAGCAGGGGTGCGCGGGCAAGTGGGAGGGGGTTGCACGGGCAAGTGGGAGGGGGTTATGCGGGCAAGTGCAGCATGCGATGAGAGGGAGGGGGATTCACCTAGCATTGATATAATGGGGGGTCAAGCGCTATTAAAAGATCCCCACATTATAAATTCTTTTTAACTTTTTTTATTTTTATTTTTTTTTTGACTTTTATCAGCACTTAAAAAAATTACTGATAAAAGGGGTCTTTTAGCAGCGCTTTTTTTAGCATTGATAAAAACCCCCCTTTATCGGTGTTATTTTAGTGCTGATAAAAGGGGCCTTTATCAACGCTTTTCTGAGCACTGATAAAAGGGACCCCCCCCCCATCTTCACCTCGATTAACAGTGCTTTTCTAGTGTTGTTAATTCCCTTTTCTAGCATTGATAAAGGCAATATTTTCCTTAGTGTTATGCATAAATTTTATCTTGTTTTATCCTTTACATGTCTTTTTAATATTAAGTGGATATTAATTAATTAATTAACCATTCTAGACAAAACATTTACGCATAATAGATTTATTTAAATTTTGTTTTTGCACATTAATTCATTTATTTATGTGACCGCAGCCTTGCATCCATAAAATAAATAATTGCATAGATAGAAATAGATAAATAATTAAATGACTCATTCATGATCTTTATCTAATATTTGATTTAATGAGAGGAAATTAAATCAACATATGACCTAGGTGAAATGAATCTTTTTATCGGTGTTGGCATGATTTATAGCATTCCACCTTTACACCTATGACTCACACGCAGGTGAGGGGAGCCAAAGGATTAGTTAAAATGGGATGACATAAATATCCTTAAATATGAAGGCCCTACATAATAATGGAGGGATTGATTACACACAAGACCTCATATTTAATTTAATAATAAATAATTTCAAAATCACGCAATAAATTAAATTAAAACATCAAATGCATACAAAGGTCTTGGTCAAGATCATGAATGGTCATACATGTAAATAATACGCAAGAGTAACTAGATAGAATTCATTTTTTTATTCATTATTTATTATTAAGATAAGCTCGATTACATTAATTAATTAATTAATCAATCCTATTTCATCTTAATGATCATCTAAACTTAATTGGAGATACCCACTATTTATGGCATTCATGGAAAGTAAATGGTAGGACCAATAATGGTATATTTATTACAATAAATTAATTAATAATCTATAAATCTTTAAAACCATTATTAAATTTTCAAACACGCAATAGGTATCAATCAATAAATTAAGGTTTTAATGCCGCAATTGTCAATTTAATGTAATTTGATTCTTCCATTAATTGAGAGACTATAGGGCGTGTAAAACCCAGCTACACATCATGTACCTCGATTGTTGTGTATCCAAGTCACACATTTGGGGCTTTGGAATGTTAACTCATCTGGATTACATGGAATATACATGCCATCTACACACCATATTTCCATTTATCATGTTCTAGATTGGCCTGGTCAACATGCGGTGAGCAATAAATGCATCGTATGTGTTAACTACTTAGAAGATCCATGTATAATGCACATGAGTACAGGGCGTGTGATCTGGATGCACGTTGTGTAACCCAGTTTTACTAGACAAAGATTTGGAACTTCTTGATGGCATATTTGGTTGTTCTTCATTTGTTCTTAAACCTTTATGAAAATGAAACACTAAATGAACAGGATTAATATGTTGATAATATGTTAATTCAAATCAGATTAAAGAACGAATAACATGAAATGAAAATATAACCACAATTGTGCATAAATAAACAATAAAATAAATAATTATAAATTTAAACGTGACTATTCTAATACCACTTGTTGGTTTCGGGCATAGTGGAAACATGCGGTGGTGTGTGATATATTAAAATTTCTTTTAACAATTATTTCCTAAAACCATGAGTGGGGATCTTTCACGTCAAATTTATAATTAATTTGTTTAATATCTGAAGAAATAATTACTTAAGATTAGGAACTTTCTTCATTGATGAATGTTGATTGTCCAAAAAGACCCTTTCGGATTGCCTTTGTTGCACTGTGGGGATCCAAGGATAGAATCCCTATAGAGATGATCCACGCATGTTCCAATGATCTCCAAGAAACACCACTTGATCTTCAGGTGCTTGCATAGTGAATCAAATTTCATGCATTGTTCATTATTGATCTCTCATTCTTTGTCCTTGAAGAAATCTCTCTTGTGTTTCTTATTCTTGAGAGGGAGAGAGAAGGAGTCGAAATAGAATTTACTATGCGCAACAATTCTCTATTCTCAATTTTTGGATGTAATATATAAGAGATATATCCATCTGTTTATAGAGTTAGGATTTAGGTTAAAATGTTATTTAACTGCATGTTAGCCATTAAATTACATTTATTACCTTTAATGAACCCCATGCCACATAATAATATTATTATTATTTTGTGATGCATCAACTTGCACAAATTGATAAATAATATTTACCGTCTTGTAAATAATTATTTTATCACTAGACGCGGTCTTGGTTCGTTCGAACTCATCAATATTTATTGAATATCAGAATAAATATTTTATTCATAAATAAATATTTTATTCACATATGGGAAAATAAATACGTAAATATTCAATAAAATAAACAAATATATTTTATTCACTTGTCGATGAATAAATATTTATTTAATTTATGTGATAAATATAACTTGAATAAAAGTATTCCTCAGTTTTGAGAATAATGTTTATTCTATTAATTAAATTCAAATATAATTTAATCGAGATCAATGGAAACACTTGGTGTGTGACCCTCTAGGATTTTTTTCTCATTGGAATTAGGTTGGATTGCCTAAAGTTCAATATTACTTTCTAGAGATGGTTCAAGGCACCCAAGAGAAGGAAATTAATGTTGCAATGATGACTACCACATACTAATGCTCATTATGTAATATAATACTTTTCTCACAATATCTTATCAAGTAGTTTGCATGATGGTGTCATCAACCTATTTTTTTGATGCGTATTTCTGTGACTATCTAAAAAATGTTTCATTACACCATATCCATGGAATTTAGGTGATGGTTATATTCCAATCAAAGCGCCAAGATATAAACTCCCATAAATATGGAAGGTAAAAATCATTCCTCAACTTATCCATTAATGACATGTCAATCATGATGCACCCAAAGTACCCTACTTCCCACCAACATATGGCGTAAAGGTTTTCATTAGTAAATATAAGTGCATGAGTCATGACATGAATCAATGATAATTTTAAAGTCTAAGGATCATTACACACATTTGCAAATAGTAATATTCGATTACACCAAAACATGTGGAATTCCTACTAGCATGTTTGTTCTCATAATCTCTCATCTTGGAGAGTACCAAGTGGTAAATTCATGATAAGAATCCTTATCCACTTATGAGTACTCATACCTGATGATCTAAATACTATGTGTCGCATTATAGTACATTATCCAACCGCAAAAATATATTAAGAATATTATCATAGCACTTCATGGTTCGAATCATAATGGGAACTATTATGACCTTATCAATGTGAAAAATACTCTATAACATTATTACATTAAATCCATGCATAATAATGAACATTATATAATAATATGTTTAATTAATATTCAATCCATAATCAAAGTAAAATTAGTTGGTCCTACAACACCAACTCTAATAGTTTGTAGGGGACAAAATCAATTCTTGAGAGCCTCCGAAACCAAGGAAATCAAGTTAGGTAAAAAGGGTTTGAGTGGGGGTTAAACCGAGGGTCATGGAAATTTTAAATAATTTTTCAAAATAAAAAGTCTCAGATGCACAGTTAGTTGGGTAGGGCTTCACGGTTATACGAGCTATGAGACCTAACCATGAACCCCTATAATGGGGTGCACATTTCTACTAAGTGGGTACATAGTTTTTCAAACTGTGCACCAACCATGAAAACCCTCACTATTTAGGGTTTCATGGTTTGCATTAAGGGGTACACAGTTTGGGAAAAGTATATGCCAATCATGAACAACCTAGAAACTTCCAAAAAAATCCAAATTCCATCAAAATCACCCCTAAACAAGATCCAATCAAAATGGAATCCAAAAAAGGTCAAGGAATACCTAAAACCTATAATAGGATGTTACACGTGCCTCAAGAAACTCACACGCCGCACTACAACCAACACAAAGGTCAGTATCTGGAAAAAGACCACACAATGGATCTATAAAGGATCAAGAAGAATCAACACCATAAGACCAATGAATCTAAAAATGTAGCACAATGGTTCTATTGCGATCAAAAACAATGCAGAAGCAGAAAGATCACTCTCTCAAAGAGACATAGTGCAATCACAATGAAGATCAATCACTAAACGAAAGGATCTGGAAGGAGCATAGATCTCCAAAATTTCCTGGGAGAGCTACTAGGTTTTGATAGAGGATCCTATGGTTGAATGGAAATAAAATCATGTGTGTGACTCATAAAAACCTATAATACATGCACATTGCATGACATGAATCCTGGGTTCACGATGTGAAATCCATGAAAGACATATACGCCAAAAACGGTGTCACCTCGGTTAAAAAAACACTGATCAACCTTTTCACAACGTGAACCAATTTCATGGTGTGTAAACTTTTCATGCTTTGTACCAATTCACAGCATCATCCCAGTAAAGGTTTCACATCGTGCAAATAGTTCACAATGTGAAAATGCCAAGCAGGAAAATTCCACATAAACATTTAGAAAAATACCCTAGGTCAACCCAGACCCCAAAGGACATCCTCTTAATCCTTTTTAATATTTATACCTATAATTTATTAATTCCAACAAACATACATCCCTAAACTTTAAGTCATTTTCCCCAACAAATGCTCTTCACCCTCATAAATCCCAAAACGCATCCAAATAAAGACGGAAATGAGAAGAGAGATGAGAAATACCTGAAAAAGGTAACAGGATGTTACACCCATGATAAGGTTTGATGATTTTTTTATTATATTATCAATCATTTTTAAAATATATATTATATTTATTGAATTTATTGATATATTTTCACTATTCACTATAGTAACTCATTTTTATCCAAAAATGGAATTTTACCATCATACTTAATTTTCATATCTTGATTCCAAATTTGGAATTCATTTTATTAAATTCAATTCTTATATATTAAAATTTTTATTTTTAAATAATGGAACATTATACATAAAAAGCCAATTTTTTAGATTAAAAACTATTTTATGATCATAAATTATTATATTTTTATTTATAATCATTATTTAATTATTTATTAGATGTTAATTATTTATTTATACATGTAAAATATATTATTTCTAGTACATTAGTCACTTCTATATAAGGATTACATGTCATTTATAATAATTTTAATATCTCAGTGATTATATTTATCTTGAATGACTATATATACCAAATGACTATAAAAAATCATGTTTCCCTTTTTCATTCCTATATATTTTCATCCTTTTTACAGTTATTCTCAGTGGTATGATTTTCATGAGAGATCGCAAGGAAAAATATTTCAAAATTGGTTTTTTTTTATTTACTTGTATTTATTATCCTTTTATGGTTTTAATGATTATGTTTCATATGTGTTTATTTTAATAATAATGTTCATTGAATTTTTTATTATAATATTCTATCTTTTTGAAATAAAACATTTTTCATTTTAGATCGCATTATGGGCAATAAAAGTTATTCAATTTCAAAAAACATGGAAGTTATCAAATAAAAAATCATACTAAAAGTTGGGACATTACACATATTAAATGACCTTGAAACTAAGTAACAATTATGTGGTAATTACTAACAAATAAATTAATTAAAAAAATTGATAAGGAAAAAACACACGCACACATTTCAATTTAAAAACACTTCCACATAATCGGCTTTATCCAGCGTCACCCTTTATCAGAGCTAAAAAAAGTGTTGATAAAGGGGGTACTTTTATCACCACTAAAAACACTAATAAAATCTCTTTTATCAGCCCTTTTTTATTGGTGATAAAAGTGCCCCCTTTATCAGTGCTTTTTTAAGGCTGATAAAGGGTACTTTTAACAGCACTTTTCTTAGAGTTGATAAAAGTATGTCTTTTATCAGTACTAAAACCACTGTTTTTAGCACTAATAAAAGGTATATTCGATAAATATATATATATATATATCATTAAAAATATTATATTAATGTATAAATATATTTATATTGATATAAATATAATATATTTTATAAAATATGATTTATCTCATATGAAATATGTAATCACATTTAATATATAAGATATTTAGTGGAAAAGGGTTTATAAAATAATTAAAAATAATATTAATTAAAAAATTCTAATTTTTATTGACTAATAGTCATTTAATAACATTCTAAAGATAGAAAAAATCAATAAATTAATAATTGATCTAAAATAAGTTGAAAACATGACTAGAACTTCAAACGGTAATACCTTTTCATCTGGGTGTCTGTTTGAGCTCTACCACATATCAAATCAAATCTTGTGAAAAATCTACACTGTGGTGACCCAGGAACCCCAGTCATCATTTTTTTGGGGTCTAAAAAGGCCTGAAAGGCCTCCAAAATTGATTTTTTTGTCAGGGTACCCCCATTTTTTAATATTTGATAGAATTTCATCCTTATTTAAGGGATTATTCTTATCTTTTTTTGGGTGGAGACTCAAATTATTTTCAATTATTACACTCATAAGGATATTATGATGTTCAAATTTTATCATTTTTTATAATCTAACATTATTTATAATTAAATATGTACAAATATATACATATTTGTATATATTTACACATAAAAATTTAATTTTATAAATAAATATGTAAACATTTTTACATATAAAATATCTTCATAAATATATAAACCATATCTAAATAAAAAAAATATCTATTTTATTATTTAAAATAAAAAAAATATATCAATATTTATATATCTATATAATGTGTATATATATATAAATATGTTCTTTGTGTGTGTTTATATTAAAAATTGATATATATTATCTATATATTCTAATATATGTATATAAATATTAATATATAATATGTGTAAATAAATATAAATATGTATAATTATATTTATACATACACACATATATATAAATATGTATGTATGTATGTATGTATTTATAAACACACACACAAAGAACATATTTTATAAATGTATTTAAAAATAATCATATATATATATATATATGGATACAAAATGTTACGAAATATATATAAATATATAGATATGTCATAAATTAAAGAATGAATCAACATAGAGTAGTGGTAAAGATGCAGATGCATGATTGAGAGGTCTCTGGTTCAAATCCAGATGAAGGTAGAGGTATGTACGGCTGTGCAGTAGGTGCTCTAATGTTGTTAAAATGGTAGGGGCCTCCTCTAGTGTTGATAAAAAGGTGTGGCTTCCACCTTTGAATTTACAGGGAAAAATATTTATTTATTTACTTTTATTGGTGCTTTCTTTTTCAATGATAAAAGACCCCTTTTATCATCGCTAAAAAAACGCTGGTAAAAGTAAAAAAAATAATTTTTTTCTATAAATTCATAGGTGGAGACCACCTCCTTTTTTTCAATACTAAAAAAACACTGGTAAAAGTCACATTTTATCAGTACTTTTTTTAACACTGATAAAAAACCCTTTTTATCACCATTTGTTAGTGTTGATAAAAGGGTTTTTTATTAGCACTTTTTAGCATTAATAAAAGGGACTTCAAGATGCATAGATTTACAAAAAAAACAGCACTGATAAAAGTGATTTCTAGAAATTTTAAAAGCGATATCTATAGTAGTGAGACCCATATAAATGAGAAACATAGTATAAAAATGCTCTATACATATATGAGTGGGACAAGAGAACTCTTAAATAAAGAATACCAACTCATTCACATACCACAAAACAAATGTTTAATTTTGTTGAGTGAACTCAATTAAATATTCCAAATAATTCCCCCCCCCATGGTCGGCAAGGGTAGTATGGGAGGGTTGGGGTGTGATGTCCTGACTTTTCTCAAAGGTATGGATCGTTATTTTTTTTGGTTCAAACTCCTTGTTTTGGCCATAATAATGATGCATAAGGGAGTCAAGGGGGTCTCGGGGTGTACGAGGCTTGTTCAGATCTCGAAGGCCCAGAAATTAAAGAAAATATTAGGCTGCATGGTTAGGAGAAACCGTGTTGACCATCCCACATGGTTTCCCTAAACTATGTGGTTGTAGAAAGTGGGGTGCAGGTGGTCGTATGGTTTGTTTGCAACCATACAACCCTAGACGCGCAGCCGTGTGGTGCTGCATAATTTTGGGATAGATCTCAAACACATGGTTTGTTCATGGTTATATAAATTGTGTGCATAATCATGCAAGGTTCCCCTTTGAAGTAGTGATTGGCACATGGTTGGCGCACGATTTGGCCAACTGATAGGCCAAACTGTGCACCCTTATTGTGTGGGTGAATTTAATAAAAAATTTATCTTAATGATTTAATTCAATCCATCTTCTCTCTTTTATTTCCTCCAATGTCTCCCTTGTCCTCTTCCATGTGTGGAGCTCTATCTCCCCTCTCCGTAGGTTTTGATCTAACTCCTCCAATCAGACTCTATTTCTCTTGCCATTGGAAGCATTGGAAAGCACTTAGTAAGCTCCTCCTTCCTCTTGATTCTATTTCAAGGTTCCTCCTCCATCTGTTGTGCTATTTAGGTGCAACCACTTTTTCCCTATTTCTAGGTTGTTTGACAATTTTGTCATTTTCTTCTATTCTGGGTCGATTCAAACCTCAACAACAGATGAGTGGAGCGCTACTACATAGAGTTCAGTGGTCTAGATCTTTATAGCTCATTTCATCACTTTTTAATTGACACATCATTGTGCCGCTCACCGTACCCTTCTAAATATTCTTCAAATTAGTTTAATAAATTAATTAAATTGGGTTTTCAAGTGATGTGTGACCCTACCTCATGGTGAAACCCATACGATGGGTATTTGTCTCATCATTGGTCACCCCTTTGGGTGTTCCCACTTTCTATGGCCTATTTTTCCCATGCCTTAAATTATAATTTGAGTTTAAATGAATTATGAACCATGATATTGGTCTTTGATCTTGATTCCACACACTTTATAATTGAATGCTTAAGCTTGATGTTTCACACATCGCATAACTTATATTCAATTGCTCATGCAAATTAGTTGAGTGCCCATGCCTTATGCCATATGACATTGTTTTACTTATATGTTATGCCAATTCCTTGTGATTATGCTTGTATTCCATCACTTATGTTCATTGCATGTTTCCTAGTGATCATTCCTTGGAACCTTGAGCTTATGTTTGTGTTGAATGCCTTATTCCATGTTTAATGGCTTGAATTTTATCGTTTTAGATAGATTTTCAGTATGATTTATTTCCATTCCTTATTAATGATTTGTGATTATATATATGATATGCATGGTGACATGTTCTTGGTTTCTATGCTCACCTACTACGGGTTGGGAGATAACATGGGTCTTGATTTAAGGACATAGTGGATGGACTCTCCATGCTTAATTGAATCTACTTGACATGTTGGGAGTGATACTTTGGATTTCTAGGTATAAGCTCTTCGGGTAGATTCTATATACTTGTGAGTGACAACGGTTCCCTAAGGTAGAAACCAATGATAGACCCGTTGGAAAGATGGTTATGCCATGCCTTGACTGATACTTGATCTCTTATTTGAGATACTTGGTATGGACTCAGAGTTCACCATGTCATGAGTGATATAAGGGATGCCAGTGTGGGTTGACTTGAATAGACTCGGTGGCATTGGTTATATCGGAGACACCTATAGAAACCCTTGAGATTCTATATAGATCGCCTTGGATGGGAATGAGACTCCACCATTGGATTTGACGGATTGATGTATTTCATGTACTTATATGATTTCTTTTGTTTATAGTATGCACATGTTAAATTATGACATGGAAATGTGACCACCAAGCCAAAGCATGAGCTTGGGGTCAACCTAGGTGGGTGTTTTGTTTACGATGGCCCTTATATACATATTATGACTTGCACAAGTTGAAGCAGGTGGTATCAGTCGGGTGTCCAATTAGGAACCCAGACCAAGTGGTTATTCATTTATTTTTGTATTACATACTTTTATTATTTTTTCACATTGTTTATTTATTTATGGCATGAAATGGATTAGCATAAACACCGTGGGTGATGACCTGCTAAGATTGTATCTCACACCCTACTTGGTTCTCCCTCAGCACCCAAGCAGATTTTATGATCACATGTATGGATAAAGGGAAGCATGTGACTTTTGATGCTTGATTTATTTACAGATTTAGAGTGGATATTGGGGGCATAGGACCAAGCCTACGCTCAAGATTCATGTTGTAGAAATTCTTGATCTTTTTGGTAGTTTTTTTATAGCATGTAGTATATGTCTGTATCCCATGTTTCCCATGTACTCTCATTTTTGTATATCATCATGATCATCATCATCATTGTATCTATTATTATATATTTGTATTTCACAGTTATCTACTTTCTATTTCATGGTTTATTTCCATTATTTTCATTGTTTTCTGTCTCTTATTATGTTTTCTCTATTTATTAACTATCATTTACTATTGTTCATACTCTAATCTATGAGAGAATAGTCTCCTCACAGACACACCCTAGGCCCTTGCTACTAGTCAAAAGCCTTTGGCATTCGAGGAGGTGGACTTGAGGTCTTATAGCCCACCATCTCAGGGAACCATTAAGTGGAACCCAAGGCGGGATGCTACAAAGTGGTATCAGAGCCTATTTTCCTTTTGTCTTACTTTTTGGGCTTAGACAAGAGATTAGGACAAAGGAATTTAGAATTGACCTTATGCTTGGACGTAGCTAACCCGTGTAAAGGGGAAACCCAAATTACCTGGGGTGGGAAATTTCAGTTATTGAGTATGCCATTATAGTTGATACGACTTCACCATTGGGTGATGCACATGTCTTGTGTTGTTATTGATATTAGTATTATTGAAACGATGGTTTATTCTTTACTATAGCCTAATGAGATGAGGGTATATTGAAATCATGAATCATACTAGGCACAATAGGACTTTAAATGTTATGCATTATTCCATTTCATATTTACTTTTTAGTGTGCATTGTCTATTTGAATGTGGTTTTTATTTGTGCCTTGTGGTTCCTGGTTTTTTTGATTTATAGAAATGTTCCAATTCAACTTATAGGAACATGTTATGTTTGGATGAAGTGGACGCCCAATTTAGATTTATAAGGTGTATAGGCCCTTATAAATTGGAATGGTGATCCTACTAATTCAAAATTTTAAAGTAAAATTGAAATACATAAATGAATTAAAATGAATACCACCTTAAAATGAAATGATCGCTTTATATGAGAAATGTGATACCTTGGCCCTGACCCAACCTTAGTAATGGGAAATAGGATATGACTTTGTAACCCTTATGTGACCTTTTCCTTCTTACCTAAACCTGGCTCCAGGGGAAGTATGTCATCTTATTTGTGCTTATAGGAAGACCTTGTACCTATCCTTTCTTTATCGCCTTCCATATATTCTTTCCCTATCTGTTTTAAATCCTATCTGAGGAGTGTGCTTGCCAATTATAGAGTTATTCCACTGTGATGACCTCATGTTGTACACCAAGAGAGTGGTGATGAGCACACTCTAAAGGTAGTGGGCTCTGAGCCACCCATGATACCTCTTGTAGTGCCACCTGAGGCACCTCCTGCTAATATTTCATTAGACGTCGATGCTTAGTTCCATGGCAATTTTATGCGGTTCATGCAGTCTGTTCAAGGTGCTCCTCAGCCTGCCCTAACTATGGCAGATCTAACTTAGTACTTTCAATGGCAGCATCCTCCCACCTTCTTAGGGAATGGAGGACCTTAGGATATTGATTTATGGTTAGAATCCATGGTATCAATCTTCAACCATCTTGATATGCCTCCATAGTGGAGGGTCAAGCTCCCTGTATACATGCTACGTGATTTCGCCAAACGATGGTGGGATGTCATCTCTTAGGCTAAACGCAATCAAGGTATGATCTGGGTAGACTTCTAGATGGCCTTCTATGAAAACTTATTTCAATATTCTCTAAGGTAATATCGTTCTAGGGGGTTTATGCATCTTCAATAGGGCACTATGACTATACTAGAGTATTCTGCTCGTTTCACTGAGCTTCATCATTTTGCTCCATCTTTGATCGGTGATGATTTGATGACTGTAAGGCATTTTGAGTAAAAGCATGGGTATGTTGTCTACTTATATGTGAACATATTTTGGTTGAATATTGTTATATATATAGTAAACCAAGCACTAATTATAGAATAGAATCTGAGAAAAACTGGAAATGTGAGCCAAGACGGTTCAATTCTGAGGCAGGGGGACGGTTCATCTGGTATTAGGAAGCATCATTTTGAGGGTGCACATGGGGACAGTTTCATCCAGGTGAAACGAACTAATAGACCTATAGTGTGTCACCATTGTGGCAGGCTATACTATAAGAAGCCTCAGTACATGAGAAACCCAATTGAGTGTCAAGATTGCTGCGGTGTGGGTCACCTTCAGTGCTTCTGCGGATATTTTCCTCTAGATTCTAGTGTGAGAGGATTTGTTCAGATGCCTCTATTGGGAACAAGATCCATAACTCCATGTCAAGATGGGATTTGGTATTCTAATATCCAATCAAGCTTAGGTGGTAGTGGTCATCGCTGAGGAAGTCAAGCCCCAAAGCTTCAGCATCAGTAGAGTGGATCTGCTTAGGCTAGTTTGGCAGCATATCAGGGCCGCAATTTGGGACATATTTATGTAGTGCATCTAGAACTTGAGGAGAATAGTCCATGGCTATCTACGGTTATAGGTACTATTCTGATATCCTCTACTTTAGTTTCTTACCTTTTTGATACAGGTGCATTTCACTATTTTATATATGTTGTGGCTGTGGAGAGTATGGGTCTTTCAATTTAGTACTTATGTGGTGTCATGTCTCTTGACGTGTCATTAGGAGTTAGGTCAGAGGCTGTATATTAGTACCGGGAGTGCTCCCTTAAGATAGGTGGGTGTTGTTTCTTTTATAGTTTCTTCATCCTTGAGATGACTGACTTCAACGTCATTCTTTGTATGGACTGGCTTGTACCTTATCATGCCTAAGTAAATTCCTATCACTTCTGAGTGTCCTTCACATCACTCAAGAGAAACATGTATATCCATAAGGTTGAATGGGATATCTAGGCCAATCGATCTGGACTCAAACATACCGGCCTAGGCAGAGTGGCAGCCCAGCTAGCCAGTCTCTTTATGAGCGATCAGGGAATGCATTTAGTAGAATTACCTTATTTAGTGGAATGTTTTAGGGATGTCTTCCCTAACTATTTCTCTAGATTACCTCCTGAGAGAGGTTGAGTTCACCATCGAGCTTGTGCTAGGTACGACACTAGTGTCCATTCCTCTGTATAGGATGACACCTATAGAACTCTGAGAACTCAAAAAGTATCTTGAAGATATTGATACTAAGGGTTTTATCTAACTCATGAAATCTTTATGGGGTTCATCAATCCTTTTTTCCAAGAAGGCAGATGGTACTCTTAGACTGTTCATGGGTTACCGCTGACTGAACTAGATTATAGTTAAAAAATAAGTATCCACTTCCTTGAATAGATTACCTCTTTGACTAGCTCTGAGGAGAAACCATTTTCTCCAAAAAATGATTTGTGTTCAGGCTACTACTAGGTGTGAGTGAGGAAATTAGACATACCATGTACAGCATTCTGAAGACCTTATTAGTTTAGTGTCTTTGGAAACTTAGAACATAATCTTCTAATCATGGTGAAAGACCTTCAAAATCTCCCATAAAGATCTTCCCCTTTAGTTTTCTTACCTAAATCATTTCTTTATATCCTGGGGAAAAGAACACATAGAAAGGGTGATCTCAAATTCTCATTAAGGGTAAACATGGAGAACATAAAACAATTCATAAACATTTGAATGTAAAAACATGCACATAAAGTTTAAACATCAAAATCTTGAGTAATGACAAAAATCTTGGCAGTAAGACATAGATCACAAAGGAACATTAATCATGATAAAATAGAATGGGAATAAAACATGTAATTGTGGAAAACCATTAAACACATGATATTATTTCCATAGTAGCCAATGCATTGCTTCCAAGACCATCATAGTGGACAAAATCCATTACTGAACCGGGTTTACTTGTCGTTCCAGCCCTATATTACTGAACCGGATTTACTTGTCATTCCAGACATGTCTATCCCATGAGATATAAATCTTTACCCAATGCATTGGAGGGAGATATATGTCCCACCCATCTCATAATGAAACCATTCTTATGTGTTCCAAAAAACATAAATCATACATCATAGCACAACCCATGTAATAAAATGGGATTCTTAAACATAATGTCATCATAACATAATCCATATAAGATAAAAAGAATTCATAAAATAATTCCATCAAAACATAATAAAATCAATGTAATAATAGGGATAGAGACATAACCCTATATAATCTTAGATGGAAAATAATTTTGATAAAACACTTGAACTTAGTTCTTGAGGAAAATATCCTTTCTTCTTCAAAAACATTTTCTTTTCTCAACATGTCACCAAATTTTTAATTAAAATAAGTTAATTGAAAATAAATATGAAAACTTGAAAAGTAATATTTCATGTAAATAATGTTCTATTAAATCATAAAAATCCGTTCATGTCGTATAATTTAAAAAAAACATTCTTCTCGTACTTTGGCCAGAAAAGTCAAAAAGTATCTCGTACTGAAAATGACAAAAGATTTCTTTCATATCTTTTAATAGAAATTCCACAATAAGTAAAATTGGATTCAAGAAATTGTATGAGGATATAATTAATAATACATATTGAGGAAACATGGATGTGGATGATAAATATTCCCTAGTAAATACTGAAGTATAAACAATCTCGGAAAAAAATGAGATTGCGAGATTTTCCCTTACCTTAGGTCCAATATGCTTTGTACGTATCCGAACCTATCGTATAATGATTTAAATAATGCCACTGAATTATTCCAGAATCATATTCATTGTTATGATATCATATATGGTCATATTCTTATCTACTTATTAGTAATATTTCATTGTTACTCGTTATTCAGGTGTTCACTGCTTTATGTTCTTATGCGTGTTTTGTCGAATAAATTCTTATTCATATTTTTAGGTTATATATATATATCATTTAAAGAGTGGTATTAGTATAATATATATCATATTTATTCATTAAATTCATTTATATAATCATTATTCAATGAAGATCATGTAGAACGAGTCACATCACATCGTGGAGATAGTTGGTTGTATGTACGCACGAGCAATGATATCATTCCCATGATTGTGGAATTGTATTGAAGTGTATGGTATATAATATTTCAGAATCAATATTACTTTAAAATAATCATATATAGTTATTTATTACATAATTATATCCATCCAAGTATGTTGGTGATAAAAACAGATTACACCACGGCGTGGAGACGGTAAGCCGTACGCACGCATGCACAGTGATTTCGTTTTTCGTAGGATGGATAGAAGGTGAAATAGGGTTGTTTAATATTTATAATAACATATTATTATATTAGTTATACTTATGTAATTACTTTATAATGAAACAACTAAAGAAGAGGTAGTAGAAGAATAATGAAACTTGAAATAATCGGTAGAAGAGATTACCTCTTCCTCGACGCACCTCCTTTAAACTTCCTCTTAAGGGACTAGAGTTGGTCTTTTGAGAAGACCAAGACCTCCAGAGTGTTACTAGTGAAGTTGATAAGAGTAATGGGAAGGGTTTGGCTGAGATTGAAGGCTCAAAATTGTGTGAAGAGGAGAGGGATGAGGTGCCCTTTTATAAGAGAAGAGAGGGGCACTTTTGGAAACCTCCAAAATATTAATTTATAATAAACTCAAACCCCACCTAAAAACCTCAAAAAATGGCTCAAATTCAAATATGAGATGATATAGGGTTTTAATCTCATAAACCAATAAAATTTAGACATATTTTGAGTTTATTTTAAACCTTATCATTTTGATTTATCCTTATTTAATCTATTTAATTTTATTTGTGGTAATAATATTCTAATTTTTAAATTGTTATAAATACTTATGTGTTTTTAATTTTCCATAATTAGATACATTATTACATTTTTGACCATATAATTTTCAATTTTAAATTTTTAAATATTTTTGTGATTTTTAAAGAATTTAATAATATGTTATTTTTATAAAATATCAATAGTGTCAATTTTGACACTATTCAATTATTTGAATTTAAATAAAATCCACACAGAATATATATTCAAACAAAAATATTTAATAGATTCATAAAATATCATTTTAATCTAAAAAATTCATGGAGAACATTAATTTTTTCATATTGTATTTATTTTAATATTTTTAAAACCATTTATTTGATATTTCTCTTAATAAAATAATTACAACAACCATTGTTGTATAATTATTTAATATACTTATTTGTTACATAAAAATTAAAAATAAAATATTATGATGAATATAAATCTAATATATTTCATAATAATACTTTTACTCAAATTTATCATCTTAAAATCACATCATTTAAATTGTTATATTTATTAAATTGTGAAGGTGAAAACTTTGACAACATTTAAAATAAAATAATATAAGTGTCATATTGGATTTTATAAGGCTAAAAATGGTCAAAAAATCACCCATTGGATGATTATGGTTTAGATATACTGGACCAATAAGTTTTGGTCAGGTGTTTGGGCCTTTATGGGTATTATTATTTGAATAAAATCTATATTATTGATTTTTCACTAAATAAATAATTTCTGCATCATTAATGTATAAGATATTAAGGTAATTAAATATTTCTTAAAAATTAAAAATAAATTACCATAATAAAGAAAAAAAATTAGATTTCAAATGATTATTTATAATCAAATTTATATTCTGTATAACCTTATATTAAAAATACATTAATTATTAAAGTTTGAGTGAGACATATTTCACTTTCCTTTAAATAAAATAAATTAAAGGTCTTAATCACATCCAAGTAGGTTCTAATAGATTTCATTTCGACCCAATTAGGTTTTAGGGAGAAATATAATCAACCAATGATATCGAGACAAGTGTTAGGGTAATTTTATAATATTATTTTTACTCATAATTACCTGATTTACCTTTAACTGTGGTAAATAAAATTAACCGTAGTTACTATTCATAATGTCTAGAAATAAAAGTTACCTATTTAAAAAATTTGTATCTCCTGATTCCAAATATGAAATAAATTTTTCCAAATTCAAAACACAGAAGATGCAGTAATTAATTTAAAATTAATCTCATTGTTGAAAAAAACGGGTTTTTGTTTAAAACATTGCAAAAGATTGAAATGATTTTACCTATGAATTCATTTTAAAATTAATGATAATGACATAAATCATATTAGATGATAAAAATATATTCTATTTATACTTTAAAACCATTCAATATTATAATTTAACCATATAAATTATCTTGATGAAAAAAGTTGTTTTTAATTAAAATTTAGCGTGTTTTTACTATTCATTAAAATTTGAAAGTTATCATAAAAATATCAAAAATTTATCTAAAGTAAATTTTTATATCCTCATTCCAAGGAAGAAATTTAATTTTTCAAATTTAACTTATAAATATGTCAAAAACTAGATTTAAAATGGGTGCGCCATCAAAAGGTGGCAAAACTGTATTTTTTGAAAAATACTTCTTTTATTTGAAAAATTGATTTTGTTATCATACCTCATTCTAGAAAATGTTTTAGATGAATTATAATGTTATAAAATTCAAAAAAAAATTAATATTATTCATAATGGATAGTTTATAATAATATTATAATAATATATCATTGTTTAGTGAAACTCGGTATTGCGTACGACGCAAGCTATCGAGGAAGGTCGCTCTTGCGTGTAACACAAGCCAAGTATATTATTGCGTATACTGCAAGCTAATACGGTGTTGCGTATAGCGCAATCTAATCTTGGTGTAGCATACAACAGAAGATATCAAAGAAATTAAAATGCATATATCTCATAAAATCTCGGGGTGTTACAATACTACAGGTCATTAAAGTGTGTGATAAGTCATGTATGCTATATCTCACAAAGAATAAACAAGTATACAACTATAATACATGTTGTGTAGATTCATATGGGTATTCACTTTGTTTCCCCCAAGGTACATTTATGTACAGAGTTAATTTTAAATAAATTTATTTAATTTGTTTAAAATTATAATGGATGAGAATCTCAAGAAAATTCAAATAAGAATTAGGATAAAATAATTGATTAATTAAAGATGGTAATTAATTAATTCGAGTTCAATTTTTCTCAAATAAGAATGATTGATAATTAAATGCTTGTTTTATTAAATGCGTAATTCATTGCATGCATGTGGATGATCATGAGCATAGACCAGACATTTGTATGTGATTGGTTTCATTTAATTTATTATTAAATTAAATTTTTGGCATGGGTGCCACTAGTGCAGAAAACGTTATTTACGTCGGTTATTTTTCATTTTTTACGTCGGTTTTTAGTCGACGTTAATACGGACGACGTTATAAATAACGTTTTTTATGTCGGTTATTCAAAACCCGACGTAAAAAATGTAATATCGCGGTATTTATCACGTCGGTTAATTAATAACCGATGTGAAAAAGGGGGGGCGTTATCACGTCGGTTATGACATAACTGACGTGGTAAACACGTGCGGGGGCTTTTATCACGTCGGTTATTCAATAACTGACGCGATAAACCCCTGGGAAATGGTTTTTCACGTTGGTTACATCGGTTGTTTAAGAACTGACGTGATAAACCATGCCACAGGTGTTTATCACGTCGGTTTTAAAAACAACCGACGTGATAAACCCCTCCCGATTTATTTATCACGTCGGTTATAAAATAACCGACGTGAAAGACAATTTTTTTTTTAGAATTAGAATGCAGTCCTCTACTCTCCCCCAGAAGTAACCAGAAACCAAATAAGCAATTCGTACCACAAAAACAGAAGGGGATCAAAACAAGAATCACAAAAACAGAAGGGGATCCAAACAAGAACTAAAGAAAATTTAAGCATTTACATTGATAACATGTAAAACTTACCCCACTTGACAGCCCCCATTCACACCCCTGGACTGCCCCCGACCCCCTGGACACCCCCGAACACCCCGGGACAACCCCCCACCCTCATGTATACCTCCCACACCCTGGACAGCCCTCCCCTACCCCATTAGAGCCCCCACCACACCCCTGGACTGCCCCCGACCCCTTGGACAGCCCCAAACACCCCTGAACAGCCCCAAACACCCCATGACAACCCCCCACCCTCATGTATACCCCCACACCATGGACAACCCTCCCACACACCATTGGAGCCCCCACCACACCCCTGGACTGCCCCCCGACCCCCTGGACTGCCCCCCGACCCCCTGGAAGGCCCCAAACACCCCTGGACAGCCCCAAACACCCCGGGACAACCCCCCCACCCTCATTTATACCCCCCACACCACCAGATAGCCCTCCCAGACCCCTGGACACCCCCAAGCCCATTGAACACCCCCACCCTCATCTATACCCCCCCCCCCAAACCCTGGCCAGCCCCCACCACACCCCTGGACTGCCCCCCGACACCTTGGACAGCCCCAAACACCCCTGGACATCCCCAAACACCCCAGGACAACCCCCCGCCCTCATTTATACCCCCCACACCACCGGACAGCCCTCCCAGACCCCTGGACACCCCCCAAGCCCACTAAACAACCCCCACAGGCATTGGAGCCCCCGCCACACCCCGGGACTGCCCCCCGACCACTTGGACAGCCCCAAACACCCCTAGACAGCCTCAAACACCCCGGGACAACCCCCCACCCTCATTTATACCCCCCCCCCCCCACCACCACCACCACCGGACAGCCCTCCTAGACCCCTGGACACCCCCCAAGCCCACTGAACACCCCCCACACCCATTAGAACCCACACCACACCCCTGGACTGCCCCCCGACCCCTTGGACAGCCCCAAACACCCCTGGACAGCCCCAAACACCCCGGAACAACCCCCACCCTCATTTACCCCCCCCCCCCACACACACACACACCACCGGACAGCCCTCCCAAACCCCTGGACACCCCTCAAGCCCACTGAACACCCCCACCATCATCTATACCCCCCCCCAAACCCTGGCCAGACCTCCCCCACCCCATTGGAGCCCCCACCACACCCCTGGACTGCCCCCCGACCCCTTGGACAGCCCCAAACACCCCTGGACAGCCCCAAACACCCTGGGACAACCCCCCCCCCACCCTCATTTATACCCCCACCCTCATTTATACCCCCCCCCCCCCCCACACACCACCGGACAGCCCTCCCAGACCCCTGGACACCCCCAAGCCCACTGAACACCCCCCACACCCATTGGAGCCCCCACCACACCCCTGGACTACCCCCCGACCCCTTGGACAGCCCCAAACACCCCTGGACAGCCCCAAACACCCCGGGACAACCCCCCCCCCCCCCACCCCACCCTCATTTATACCCCCCACACCATCGGACAGCCCTCCCAGACCCCTGGACACCCCCCAAGCCCATTGAACACCCCCCACACCCATTGGAACCCCCACCACACTCCTGGACTGCCCCCGGCCCCTTAGACAGCCCCAAACACCCCTGGACAGCCCCAAATACCCTGGGACAACCCCCCACCCTCATTTATACCCCCACACACCATCGAACAGCCCTCCCAGACCAGAATCCAGACCAGAAAAACCATCATAAGTAGACCAAAACAAGAAGTAGAGCAAAATTAAACATTCACATATATAACATTCAAAACTTACAATGTCAAATTCCAAAAAAACTAAATCCAACCTAAACGACTACCAAATACACAATTACAATGACAATATTCAAAATTACATTTTACATTACAAACAACTAAAATTCAATCAAACCTGTAAAATAATTTGACCACTCCACTTGTAAGTGTTTGATGTCTTCAGCAGTATATGTTTGAGGGTCATCAAAAAGATACAAATGAAAAGGATAGTAGTCAACATGTATAATAAATAAATCAAATTGAAAAATTATGAGAAGGTTTAAGAGGAAATCTTACCAGGTCAAAATTCACAACTGTCCCAGTTGTTATTATTTCATACATGAATCTTAACATGTAATATCCGCATTTGATGATGCCTTGTTGTTCATGACAATTCTGTTTGAATCAGTTTAAATTCAATATATTATTTTTATGTAATAAATCAAAAAGTACAAATTATAAATGGATATTTACCTTCGCATGTACATATTCGATCTTTGCATTCCTTTTCTTTGCGTTTTTTCGAAAGAGGACCCATGCCCTGTTAGAAAATAATACGAATGGGGTAAATTTAAAATTCATTATAATATATAAAACTATTGATAAATTGAAACTTACATTTCCAATATCTTCTTAAAACTTTCCCGCACATCATCATGGACAGAGCATATCCAATAAAGTGCTTTCTCCCTTGGGCAAGAAACCCCTAACATCCAATGATCACTGATAAAAGGAAATTTAATGTTAGTGGTTTTTTATGTTAAAAGATAATTAACTCTTTGAGAGAGATGTATTTCATACCTCTCACAAAAAGGAATCAACCAACATTGTGTGACTATATTCTTTTCAAGTCTTTCAGCAATATAAATCATTCTTTGTCCCTCATCCAATGCACATGCTTCAGGGGAAATCAATTGTGGGTCCATGAATCCATATACATCTGTCAGCTCATTCCTCTCAAAAATTTTATAAAGATACCTAATACAAAACAGACATAAGTATACATTTTTAATAAATATAACGCAAGGAAAAGGTGTTAAGACTTACATGGTAAAATTTGCACCACGTTGATGCCCAACTTATCTCCAGTAACAAGCTCCATGATATCAGTTTTCATAATCCACACACTTATTTCACGTCCACAAACATGAGCTTCCATTGGAAACTCATAATGACCCGCCAACAAATTTGAATATCTTGACAATCCGTCAAGACTGCTAGTATCTGCATCTGATGTCATAGCTATTTGTCTTTGTTGTTGTCTATACAGTATTTCTTTACCTTTGAAGTATTCCTGTAAAAAATAAATTGAAAAATATATTAGTTTTCAAATGATAAAACAACTTTAATAAAAATATAAAATAAAAGATATAACATCCATACCTCTATGGTAATGAGTCAAAGAAGTCTGGATGGCCAAAGTAAAAAATGGCCGATACTATGTCCAACTATCGTCACCTCATCTGTAGGTAATGGTATCTGAGCTGAGCTATCTATAATATCTTGTACAGTGACCCTCTGATTCTCTACCTCTAATTATTGATGATGAATGGTATCTCCTATACAATATATCATCCCATATGCAACTATATGATGTTGATGAACATCAACATACAACTCGCAATAAGTAGGAAACTGCGGCGGAGGAGTAGGATAAAAAATGGGGTCTGCAGGCTGAGGTGGGGGAGTGGGAGCTACTGGGGGAGGTGGAGGAGTGGGAGCTGCAGCCTAAAATTGTCTTTGCAGGTTTTCAAACATAGACTGCACCGATGCTCTAATCTTGTCCTCCATTGTCGCATTAATATTATGGACTTCAGCCTCCAAGGATTCTATTTTTTTTATAAACCCCTTTAACTTTAGAAGTTGAAGAACATGGCAACACTTTTCTTACCGATACACCTTCCGGATATCCTCTTACACGACCAGGATGTTTGGGCTTTCCCAATGCCACAGATAAAATATATTCCCTCCCAGTAGGTGTAAATGCCCCCTGTGAACTCTGCTCCTCAAGAGAGTCCTATATTAATTAATTGAACATTTCTGTAATGATTGAAATTATATGACGAAAATAGTTAACTTAAATAAATAAAATAGATATCTTACAATCCTATTAGCTACGACTCTCGATTCTTCCGAAAGATATTGCCCTTTTTTCCCTTCCGAGCTCTCTTCCATTTTTCATGTCTAGATGGAAGAGATGGAGGGGACACCTCTCTAGAGCTTGAAGACTCATCTCTTAGTTGTTGAAATTTTTCCACCATCATTTGTTCTTCCAATAATGCATACCCTCCCCGAGATAAACTATGAGGGTATACATTTTTAGATTGGATCTCCTGATGAGTTTTCCTTGTTTTCTATAAATTAAGAATAAGAAATCATTAACAAACCAGTAATAAGATCATTTATATAAGAAAGCTTATAAAATTTTACATTACCCTTACCAAAAATGATTCTTTTCTTCTACTTTCAAAAAATTATCTCCATGTGTCTTCATCTATAAAAGGATATATACGACATGGATTGTCATGACTCCTATGACCATAAATGAAATCAGATGAGAGGGTTGATTTGAAATCCCTCCATCTCCTGGCAGCCAACGATAAGCATTTCTTCTTGACTCCTCCAGTGTCAGGAATATCAAATGTCATCTGATAAAGAAGAGGTTAAACATATTATATAAACTAGAAACATTTAATGAATAGTCAAACAATAGCAAAATATCTTACCAAAATGGTCTCCCACAACTGAGAGATTATCGCTTTATCCACACTTCTCCAGTCATCATACAGAATGCTTACTTTTCTCTTAGCCTGAGTTGCTACAAAACTCTTAAAATATTTAGCATTTAGACCTCTAGGGATATCATCATCATCAAACTCCACGACTATCCTCTGATCCTGCGTATGGGAAAGTGCTAATTTTGGTAAACGTGTGCACCCACGCTTACCAACCTTTAAACTCTTTGTCGTAATAAGAGCATGTGAATGTTCCTCCCCAGAGGTATGACCAATATGCTCATCTCCAGAATCATGTGGTTGATCAACTGATTGATCTTTCATTATCCTTCAAATCAAAAAATCAAACATTAGTTCACAAATATACAAATTCAAATATTGTAATACTACTGTAATCAGAAAATAGAAAAGTATACTAAGTTATGTAATAGTAAACATTGGTAATATGGTAAGCATGTTAAACAATGGTAAAGATGGTAAAGATGGTCAAGATGGTAAACATGGTAAACACGGTAAACTTGTTAAACATGGTGAAGTAATTGTCACTAAACAAAAATAATAGATATATAATTCATGTAATGGAAAACATGATAAAGTAAACTAAACAAACTTAAAACACACAGAAACTTATACGTATTTTGTTTTAATACATGTTTTAATAAATAAAAAACTTACAATATCTAACATTATATGAAAAAACTAAATGTAAACAAGAAATAAACATATGTTACCTGTAATTTTAGGAATGTATAATTGGATTGTTTTCCCAAATTCCTTCGTTGTGATCGTTCCTTATGGCACAAACCATGTCTTCAACATGCTCATCATTATGTTCTGTTAATCTTTCCATGGAAGTAGGGATCTCACATAAATCAACATCTTCATCAAGTTCATCCTCACCAACATATTGTTTTTTCCCTTGTAAAACAACATCCCACTGCATATCTGATTGATCTACTACATAGAAAATTTGTTTTGCATGTGTTGCCATTATAAAAGAATCAGATGTGTCTTCCAATCTATTCTGATTAACAAGTGTCATTCCAAATTCATCGTGTCTGACACTGTTGTTACCGATAAACCATTTACAGTTAAAAACAGGAACTTTAATTTTAAATTAATCAACCTCCCATATGTCTTCAATCACTCCATAATATGCACTTGGTGTAGAAATTGGATTTTTGTCCTTAGCACTCGAAAAATGCATTGCTTCTACAAACACCAATACACCACTATTCTGAACTGCACTTCTGTTGTCCTGAGCTTTCATATGAAATGTATATCCATTAATGTCATAACTGGACCATGTTATCACATTTAAACAGGGACCACCCACTATCCATTTTAATGTCTCTGATACATCTGATCTACCAAGCAAGGTCTTTTTAAACCATGACAAAAAGGTTTTGTTGTGCTCATTCAAAATCCACATTTCTTTCTTTTTTGGATGACATTGTTTCAACTCATTAATATGCAATGTGATATACGGTTGAGCATCAGCTATGTTATTCAAGATGTATGATTCTAACTTCTTCATCTGTTCAGTTGACAATGATTTGACTTTCAAGCAACGAATCCCCTTTCCCTCATTATTAACTCGTTCATGGTGAGATGGAGGCAAACCTATGTGTTGTGCCACAGCCAAGTAACTCGTAAAAAAACTTTGCGACCTCCTCAGAAATATACTTTTCAATAATAGAGGCTTCAGGTTGATATGGATTTTTATCATACCCCTTTAATATTTTCATATACCTTTCAAAAGGATACATCCAACGAAGATATACAGGTCCACAAATCTTTATTTCTCGAATCAGATGAATCATTAAATGCACCATTATATCAAAAAAAGTTGGAGGAAAATACATTTCCAATTGACAAAGTATAAAAATTGCATCCTTTTCAAAAATGTTCAAAGCATTCACATCAATCGCCTTGTTACAAATTGAATTGAAAAAATAACACAACTTCATTATAGTCTTTCTGACATGGATGGGAAATATTCCACGCAGTGAAACTGGTAGAATTTGTTGCATCATGACGTGACAATCATGTGATTTCATACCTATCAACTTCAAGTCCTTCAATGAGACAAAAAAAATTATATTTTAAGAATAACCTTGAGGCACTTTAATATCATGAAGACACTGACAAAAGCTACTTTTCTCCCTCTTCGATAATGTATGACAAGCCGGGGGAAGAAATGTTCGTCTTTCTTTAGGAGTGGGAGCTAACTCCAAACGTATTCCCATTGATAGTAAGTCTAATCTTGCATTCAACCCATATTTTGTCTTTCCTTTAATATCTAACAATGTT
This sequence comes from Viscum album, assembly GCA_963277665.1. NCBI lineage: Eukaryota > Viridiplantae > Streptophyta > Magnoliopsida > Santalales > Viscaceae > Viscum > Viscum album. Next base: position 1,221,226,999 of record OY728127.1, on the reverse strand, counting down.
TCAATCAAACAATCACAGATATTCTTCTCCACATGCATGACATCAATATTATGTTTAACTTCATGATACCTCTAATATGGTATCTCAAAAAATATTGACATTTTCTTCCAAATATGTCTATCATTACCAGATTTCTGTGTCTTTCCCAATGTCACATCAAGGTTTTTCACCCTCTCAAAATACAAATCAGGGGATAAAGGTTTTGGAGCAGTATCAAATTCTTGTGAGCCATTGAATGCCTTTTTTAGTCTTCTATAAGGGTGATCCATAGGCAAAAACTTTCGATGACCCATGTACATTGTTTTCCTCCCATGATGAAATTGACAATATGACGTCTGTTGTTCGCAAATTGGACATGCTTTATGCCCTTTAACACTATATCCAGACAAATTTCCATACGATGGGAAGTCATTTATAGTGAAGAGAAGCACTGCATGCAGTTGAAAATATTCCATTTTATAAGAATCATACACCCTAATACCATCAGCCCATAACAGTTTCAAATCATCAATCAACGGTGACAAGTAAACATCAATATCATTGTCGGGTTGCTTTGGACCAGAGATCATTATACTCAACATGACATATTTGCGCTTCATACAAACTTCAGGAGAGAGGTTGTAAATTACCAATAAAACAGACCATGAACTATGTGTGCTACTGAGGGTTCGGTATGGATTCATTCCATCTGTGCACAACCCTAGTCTGAGATTTCTAATTTCATTTCCAAATGTAGAATATTGCGCATCAATTTTCTTCCATTATGGACAATCAGCTGGATGACGTATTTTTCCATCACATAGCCGCTCATCAGCATGCCATCTTAACCTTTTTTTCATCATGTGAATTAGCAAATAAACGTTTGAAACGATGAATTATAGGAAGATACCAAAATACCTTTGAAGGGAGCTTTGTAATCTCTACATCAGCCTGTGATTTTTCTTTCACCTTATACCGTGATGTCCCACATTTAGGACACTCTGACAGAAATTCATATTCCTTCCTATATATAATGTAGTCATTTGGACAGGCATGTATTTTCTTGTATCCCAATCCCATCGGGCATAATATTTTCTTGGCCTTATAATGTGAATCTGGAAGATCGTTATCTTTTGGAAGAATGTCTTTCATCAATTGTAGCATCTCTGTAAAACTTTTGTCACTCCATCCATGTTTCACCTTCAGGTTAATCAATCTTAACACCGCCGACAAAACCGTAAAATTTGTACAACCAGGATATAATGGTTTTTCGGCATCACCATATAGACGTGCAACTGTCGGTTCTATCTCAATTTATTCTGCTATAATATCGTGAATCATTTCTTCAATTCCATCGGAGTTACCATCTTGCGAATCATCATCATCAGTGACATTCTGTCCAGTTTCACCATGCCAAATCCAAGGGCTGTAACTCGGATTAAAACCATGACAAATCAGATGATCTTTTATCTCTCTACTTTTCAACTTCTTCATATTCAAACATTTCAGGCATGGACAGAAAAAAATGTCACTACTTGGAACATTTCGTTTAGCAAATTCCAAAAAGGCATCAACACCTTCCTCATATTCATTGCTCATTCGATGTGCCGTAATCCAACTTCGACTCATTATTACCTATAACAAATATCAAAAATATATATATTTTTAAGATAAGTCAAATATATGTTTATATGAAAAAAATCATAATTTGAATGTAAAACAATTTTGAAATATAAAACAAATCTATGCGTATTTAAAATGCTTGAATATTATTTTTAAAACAAAATATAGTAAGATATAACAATTTTAAATTCCATTGAATCAAAGAAAACCATGGGGCCTACAGTGGTTGATAGAAAATTGGAGAAATTGTAGTAAACCTGAGAATCAAATCATATTTAAAATAAAAATTCAGATAGAGAAAATCGCAATGTAAAGCCAATCATCATGGCACCCCCCACCCCTCCTGGACACCACTCCCCACCCCCTACCCCCTTGGACACCCCCCTAGACACCCCCCAACCCTCTGGACAGCCCCCCACCCCCCGGACAACCCCCAAAACCCTCTGGAGAGGCCTCCACCCCCTTGGACAGTCCCCCACACCCACCCACCCCCTTGGACACCCCCCTGGACACCCCCCAACCCTATGGACAGCCCCCCACCCCTCTAGAAAGCACCCCCCCACCACTCCTGGACACCACCCCCCACCCCTACCCCCTTGGACACCCCCCTGGACACCCCCCAACCCTCTGGACAGCCCCCCACCCCTCTAGAAAGCACCCCCACCCCTCCTGGACACCACCCCCCACCCCCTACCCCCTTGGAGACCCCCTGGACACCCCCAACCCTCTGGACAGCCCCCCACCCCCCAGACAACCCCCAAAACCCTCTAGAGAGGCCGCCACCCCCTTGGACAGCCCCCCACACCCACCCACCCCCTTGGACACCCCCCTGGACACCCCCAACCCTCTGGACAGCCCCCACCCCCCGGACAACCCCCAAAACCCTCTGGACAGGACCCACACCCACCCACCCCCTTGGACACCCCCCCCCCCGGACACCCCCCAACCCTCTCGACAACCCCCCACCCCCCCCCCCCCCCCGAACAACCCCCAAAACCCTCCGGACAGGTCGCCACCTCCTTGGACAGCCCCCACACCCACCCACCCCCTTGGACACCCCCCTGGACACCCCTCAACCCTCTGGACAGCCCCCCCCCCCCCCGGACAACCCCAGAACCCTCTGGACAGGCCCCCACACCCACCCACCCCTTGGAAACCCCCCTGGACACCCCCCAACCCTCTGGATAGCCACCCCCCCCCCCCCCCCACCCCTTGGACAGACCCCCACCCCTCTAGAAAACCCCCACCCCTCCTGGACACCACCCCCACCCCCTACTCCCTTGGACACCCCCCAACCCTCTCATAAGAATATGAGAAAACATGAGATGGGAGAAATACCAAATTATAAAAAATTGAACAATAAGAGTGGTACATAATCCCTGATAACAAGACATTTATTCCCAAAATCAAAAATATAAAATTTAATACTGTTCTTGAAACATGAGACAATAAAAACCATTCATAGAGAATACTCATAGGAATAAAGTTACCTATTTCATTGAACTGAATCATAACAGTAATCTACAACACTAATGTAAGATTATAAATTATAAAATCATAGAGTAGGAATCACTGAAAATTTACCATAACAAGGTGGAGTAGACAAAAACACTTATATACCATACTAGAGTATACATGAATAACTAATTTTCATAAATAGAGTGGAGTAGGATTCACTACACGATTCCGATAAACATAGTGGAGTAGGATTCACTACATAATTCCTATAAACCATGTGGAAAACTATCATGTAATAATTCTCAATGTATAGAGATCATAAATAATCCTTTTTTAGAATCATATAATATGATATTTATAATTAACCAATGAATAAGATAGATCTTATAGACACAAACTGTCTCGGGGATTTATTATACCCAAACTGTCTCAGGGATTTATAGATAACGGTGAAAAAGTAGTGAAATCATAAAAGTAGTGAATATTGCGAGTTGATCTAATAGATCTGGGGATGATAAATAAGATTATGCTGCCAAAACGAGGTAAAAGGGTTCGCAATCGAAGAATCTTACCTAGTTTCAACAAAAAAAATCACAAAACGTAATATAGACTATCCGCGAAAAAAAATGAACGAAATAAATGCGTGGGAGGCTTACCTGAGTGTTGCGAGTTTAGATGATAGATACGAGGAGAGTAAAGATAAGAAAAGATGATCGCAAAATGAGTTTAAAGCAACGAAATCGACGAGTCGATTAGGGTTTACCGCGCGAGAGAGACGAGTCGCGGACTGTCGAACGAAAAATCGTAAATGACAATCCACGGGGCTGTTAACTTTTTAAATGGTTTATAACGTCGGTTATTTAATAACTGACGTTATAAACTGGTTTTTACATTTATAACGTCGGTTATTATAATAACCGACATTATAAATGTATCAGATACGGCTTTTTTTATGTCGGTTATCACATAACTGACGTAAAAAAATCCGCGTGTTGGTTTTTTACGTCAGTTATTTTATAACCGACGTAAAAAACACATCAGAAATCACTGTTTTTGACGTCGGTTATTGCATAACCGACATAAAAACTTTCTGCGGATTGTTTTGTTACGTCAGTTATTAAATAACTGACGTAAAAAAGGCCCCAAAAGCCGCGTTTTTTACGTCGGTTATTGCATAACCGATGTAAAAAACTTCTGCGGATTCTTTTGTTACGTCGGTTATCGAATAACCGACGTCAAAAAACCCTCAACAGCAGCGTTTTTTACGTCGGTTATTTAATAACTGACGTAAAAAATGCCCGCGCTTCTGTTTTTAACATCGGTTAATTTATAACCGACATAAAAAAGGAAGGCACGCGATTTGTAACGTCGGTTATTAAAATAACCAACGTTAAAAAGTTACTTACCGCATTTTTTACGTCAGTTATTTGATAACCGACGTAAAAAACCACGTTTTACAGATTATGACGTCGGTTATATATAACCGACGTAAATAATGGTGACGTAAATAATGTTTTCTGCACTAGTGTGCCTTCTATCCTCATATTATGTAGTGATTTTGTACCCATGATTTCTTTTATAAAAACCCTTTCCCCTCACCTATGTTTGAGTAAAAACATATGTAATGGATGGATCTCCCAAGCTATTGGAGGTGGTTCAAGTTTGGATTTGAGGAAAAACCAATCCAAGAGATATACATTGGTGGACAGGTGGAAATCTATAACACAAAACTTAATTGGTTCAAGGTGTTTTCCCCCTAGGTTAATGGTTCGTTTATCAACCGCTAGATAAACTAACCACTACTGAAAGCCCATGATCATACCACTTTATTATTTTATTTCTATCAGTTGCATGGTTATTTTATTATGTATGTTTTTTCACAGTCACATGAATTAATGAATTAATGAGCATGCAAGATAGAACTAAAATAAATTGGATTATGCATAAATATTATTTAAGACATGGTTAATCACTTAAGTAAATCCACTTAATATTAACAAGAATGTGATAAAGATAATAATTGTCAATTTATGCATAAAGGATAAAATCCCTCAATTATATATATTAAGTCGTTATAGCCTTCCACTACTTTAGTTAAAATTAAACCATACTTAAAAGTGTTTGACCAACCAAGGTTGGGGAGCTTTCAATTATCAAGGAATTCTAACTTGAAGTTTTGGGTTGACTTAACTTAGTTTAGATCAAGGGTTGACTTCCAAAGCGGGACTTGGTGTAACTGAGAGGCAAAGGTTAAGTAAATCCAATTTAAGGATTTTAGGGATGGGGAGTCCACTCAGCAAATCAAGGAACTGTGAGTTAATGCAGTTGGCATTTGGAATTCCTACCTAAAACCATTCAAGTTGCTTGACTGACCAAAGGTAGGGTAATTATAAGGGGAATATGGATCCTCACCACTAGAATATCCAAGCAACAAGATATTCTGAAGCCAATGGTGAGGGCTATTGGGTTTTGAAAAAATAGTGGGAGACTAATAAATATAATATTTATTTATTTTCCTAAATTTTATCAAATAAAGTACTAAAATTATGCTCATCTCGATTTTTAGAAACAACATTAAAATGAATTCAAACATATCACTGTGATCCACGCTTGAGAAGAATAACCTTCTCATCGACACAAATTTCTAGGAGTGGTAGAGGTGCTTATGCATTATACTTTTCCATGAAAGAAAATTGTATGTGCTGGAAGAATCTTTTCTAGTTGCACCTGATAATGAGGCAAGTGATGAAGAGTTATCTCTCTATGAGAAACATCTGAATGATGCTACAGATGTTCATTGTTTCATGCTATCATCCATGTCCAATGAGATTTTTATGTAACATGAGAACATGGATGTGTATATCATGATGTCTCACCTTCAGGATCTCTATCAAGAGAAGGCAAGACAAGAAAGGTATGATATCTCCAAAGCTTTGAATACAACTAATATTTAAGAATCTGCACCAACTGGTCCTCATATAGTCAAGCTCATTGGATACATTAAACACTTAGACATCTTATGGATTAAATTCACGGATGAGTTTCATACATATCTCATACTTTCATCACTACCCAAGACCTTCTCTAGTTTTATTGTTAATTACAATATGAGCAATAATTAGAAGAGTCTTTTGGAACTTATTAATTTGATTCTCCAAACGGATAAGGACATGGGGCATGATAAACCCAAGGTCCTTATGGTGAACAAGAAAAGGAAGAACAAGGAAAAGGGGTTCTCAAGACCTATAAACAGTCTAAAGATCCTGAGCACTATCCTTCTAAGAAGAGGAAGATCTAGATGCAGTGCAAAGAAAAAGGAGGCAGTGTGTTTTTCATGAGGCAAGTCAGGCCACTGGGAGAGGAACTAAACCCAAAATCAAGTAGATGCTAAATGTGATTTTGTGATCGAGTGTAATATTTCAATATCTACACATTGGGTATTAGACATAGCTTGTGGTGCCCACATTTGTATCCAAATGTAGGAACCAAGTAGATTTCAAAATATTTCCAGAGGAGAGGTGGAACTGAGTGCTGCTAATGGTGAAAGGATGGATGTTATGGACATTGGTGACTACCACCTTTAATTTCCAACATGAATGATTTTGGTTTTAAAATATTGTTATTATGTGCCTATGATTACTAAGAACATAATTTATGTATTACACCTAGATGCAGATGGGTTTATTTTCAAGTTTGGAAATAAAAGTTGTTTATTTAATAAAGACAACATATGTTGTGGTATGACACATTTAAATAATGGTCTTTATGTCTTAAATTATAAAAAACAAGTGTTGACAATCAATAATGAATCATGTTCACAAGATTCATATAACATCCAAGTATGGCATCACCGTCTTGGTCATGTAAACGAGAAAAGTTTGACAAAGCTTTGACTAGATGGTTATTTATAATCTTCTGAGATAAAACCACTTTAAAGATGTCATGCTTATTTAAAAGTAAAAATGACCAAATCGTCATTCGGTGGACAGGGTGAAAGGGCCACAAAGCTTCTAGGAATGGGACACATTGATGTGTGTGGACCATTTCCAGTAAAAGCTAGAGATGGATATTCTTACTTCATAACTTTTATTGATGACTTGAGGAGACATGGCTATGTCTACTTTATGAAGTATAAATTGGAGTCCTTTGATAAATTAAAGGAATTTAAGAAGGAATTAGATAATCAACTTGGTAAAAATATAAAAAAGATTCAATTAGATCGAGATGGTGAATATCTTAACCTAGAGTTTATCGAATTCTTATGAGAGTTTGGGATTCTATCTAAAATCACTCCACCTTATACACCATAGTAGAATGGTGTTAGTGAAAGGGGGAACTATACCTTGTTAGAAATGGTAAGGTCGATAATGAGTCATGTGTATCTTCTATTATCCTTTTGGGGTATGCATTACAAACTGCATCATACACATTAAATCGAGTACTAACTAAAGTGGAAAATGGAATTCCCTTCAAGATATGGAGTGGAAAGAAATCCATTTTATCATATACATGTGTATGGGGTTGCTAGAAATTTGTTAAGTCCTTCTCAAGTAACAAACTAGCACCCTGGGGCATGAAGTGTATCTTTATAGGGTATCCCAAGGAAACAAAGGGATACTACCTATACAACCCTTCATACAAGTGACTGTCATCAGACAAGTCATATTTATTGAGAGGGCGAATATCCTCAAAAAGGATAGTTGGAGTAAGATTGACTTTAATGAATTTGATTCTCAAGATACACAAGAGTTGGTACAAAAATAGATTCCACAGTTCCCTATGGAAGAAGCAATTTCTGAAACATAAGTATTGCGTAGGAGCGTAAGAGAGGTAAGAGAACCATAAAGATATGGTTTTCTAGTCACCGAGGATGGTGGCTCATTATTGGTTGACAATGATAAACCTCTCTCCTATAAGGAGGCAATAGAGATCTCAAAAGTTGCAAGATGGAAAGAATCCATGAATTCTGAAATGAATTCCATGTATCAAAATTGAGTTTGAGTTCTGATCAATGCATCAGTTGATGTAAATCCCATTGGATGCAAATGGGTATTCAAGAGGAAAATGGACATGGAAGGTAAAGTAAATACCTATAAATAAAGGCTAGTGTCTAAAGGGTTTAAACAACGTTAAGAAAATGACTACGATGAAACCTTATCACTAGTTTCCACGTTTAAATCCATCAGAATTCTACTTGATATAGCATCTTACCATGACTATGAGATTTGGCAGATGGATGACAAAACTACATTCCTTAATGGGAACATTTAGAAAGATGTATGTTAGATTTGGTGTCCTAGAACCAATTTTTTGTACATTAATTACATGTATATTTAATGTATTTAAATATTAAACACCTTATTACATATTGTTCATTGTTCTGTGTGACTATAATGTAATAATGTCCTAGAGTATTTGTTGCATTAATAAGGTCATAGTAGTTCCCCTCCATGATGAGAACCTTGAAGTGATATGAAAATATTCTTAAATATAGTTATGTGGTTGGATGGCATACTATGATGGGACACATAGTATACAGACCATCAGATGTGAGTACACATAAGAGGATAAGACTTCTTCTCATGAAGTTCGCACTTGGTAATCTCTAAGATGGGTAGTAGGAATTCCACATGTTTTGGTGTCATCAGATATTCCTATCTTTGAGCATGTGTAATGGTCCATAGACTTTAATATTATCATTAATATGTGTCATGAATCATGAACTTTGATTTACTAATAAAAGTCTTCACGCCATACGTTGGCGGGAAGTAGGGTACATTGGGTGCATCACGAATGACATGTTATTAATGGATAAGTTGAGGAAGGATTTTTCCCTTCTATTTATGGAAGTTAATATATCTACCCTTTGATTGAAATAGAACCATCGCACAAAATTCCATGGTCATAGTGTAACGATGAGTTTATTTTAGATATTCAAGGAATGAAATATCAAGAATATAGGTTGATGAAACTATCATGAAACCTACTTGATAAGATATTGTGACAAAGGGATTATATTACACAGTGATCGTTTGTATGTGGATGTCATCATTGTAACTTTAAGTTCTTTCTCTTGGGTATCTTGACCCATTCCTAGATAGTAATCTTGGAATTTAGGCAAGCGCACCTAATACCAATGAGAAAGAATCTTAGAGGGTCACACACTAAGTGTTTCTGGTGGTCTCGATTAAAGTCTATTTGAATTTAATTAATGCAATAAATATTATTCTCATGACTGAGGAATAATTTTATTCACATTAAAATGATCACATAAATTAAATAAATATTTGTTCACCAGATTGTGAATAAAATATATTTATTTATTTTATTGAACATCTAATAAATATTAATTTACTAATTTGTAAATAAAAATATTTATTTAAGAGAATAAAATATTTTATTCTGGTGTTTAATAAATGGAAGAGGAGTTCGAATGGAACAAGGATATGTTTGTTTATAAATTAATTATTTACAAGTCGGTAAATAATGTTTATCCAGCTGGTGCAAGAAATAATAATAATATTTTTATCATTATGTGGTATGATATTTCATTTATGGTTCCGTTTTGCGCAAGTTTGTGCACAAAAAATAATGGTGTTGTTATTGTTATTATGTGGCCTTGGTTTTCTCTAATAGTTATAATTTTATCTAATTACTGTTTATCAATTAAATATTGTAACTAAAACCCCATGTCGATTAATAGGTAGATACGTCTATTGTGCCAAACCCCAGTGAATTGAGAATTATTGAGCCAAAAAATTTCTCTCTTGAATCCTCTCATATCTCCCTCTTAAGAATGATATAAGTTCTTCAAGACCGAATAACGAGCGGTCAAGAATGATCGACACAAGATATTCACTCCACCGCGCTAGCACCCGAAGAATGAGTGGCATTGTTCAGAGACTATTGGAGCACATGTGTATCACTGCTAGAGGGATTCTATTTTGGATCCTCACGAGTGCAATAAATAAAATATGGAAGGTTCATTCCGGATGATCAATGATCATCAATGAAGAAAGTACCAATGACCCGGGTAATTAATTTTTTCAGAAATTAATAAATTAATTATAAACATGATGTGAAAGATCCTCTTTCTTGGATCTAGAGATTTTCTTCTCTTTGTATAAATCTTTGATTTTAATATGTGGATAATGGCATTCATCATCGTATTGATCCCGGATTGGTCATTGATTACAGAAAAAGAAAAGTTGGGCCCTCCTAACCGCCATGCTTACACTGCATTCAGATCCTACAAGTGGTATCAGAGCGGGGCTCATCATCATTTATAATTTTTTGAATAATTTTTTGATGATTTACTCTTTAATAATTTAGTTTGTAAATTCATGTTTAATCGTTCTTGTAATATGAATTTTGAGATTTGTTCTTCCACTTTTAGTTTCTCACAGATATAATAGAAACGAATAGTTTTTTGATTAAAATTAAATCGAGGATCTCATCAGGAGGTGCCAACAATTCTATCCAAGTAACACAAAATTACACACCGTGTATTCAGAGTTACACGTCGTGTAATCTGCCATACACGCCATGTAATCCAGATTACACACCGTGTAGTTGTTTTCAGTGCATCGGGATTAATTCGGAAATTACTCAAGTTGTGTTCATTAATGACATGTGGTGTAATTAATTTTTTCACCACATGTTGACCAGGACATACTAACACATGATCAGCTGGATTACACGTTGTGTGGCCAACTGGATATAGCGTGTAGTCCCTTCGGGCCAAGGGCCAAATTGTGTATCCCATGCACGGCTAAGCCGACCGGTAACCATGTAACCCAGAGACAACACAACATGCGGCCCACTGGACACACCATGTACTATGAGATTTCCTAAGTACACATCACACACTAAGTCCCTAGGCGTGCACTTAGGATAAGACAGTGAAGGCAGTACACACCATGTAGTCGTAACTACACACCATGTACTTTATCAAATTACACAGAATTAAAACTTTAATGTTTGTGTAATGCTCAGAATTACATATCATGCAGATCTGAATGGGTGTTCATCATGTTACCTCCAAGTTTATGGATTAGAATCTTAGGTAAATTCAGAAAATGATTATGATAAAAGGATTGATTAATTAAATACAATAATTAATCGATTCGAATGTGATTTATCTTAATAAGAATGATTAAATAATTGAATTCTAGTTTTATTAAATGTGTAATTAATTACATGTATGCGGATGATCATGAGCTCGACCAGACCTTTATATGTGATTGGTCTGCATTTAATTTATTTTAAATTAAATTGTCGGTCTGTGTTCTATCTCTCCTTGTTAATATTTAGGGCATATGCGCCAATGGTTTCTTGTATGTAAAACCCCTTTTTACCCCTCATCTTCGTGTGAGTTAAAAAGAATACATAATGGATGGAACTCCCAAGCTTGTGGAGGTGGTTCAAGGATCCAAGGAGAAACCAATCCAAGGAGATACAAAGGTGGACATGTGGAAAGCTATAGACATGAACCATAAATGGTTCAAGGTGTTTTTATCCTAGGTTAGATATTATTTTATCAACCACTAGATAAAATAACCATTAGAAGAGCTCATGATCATGCCCTTTATTTTATTTTTGTCAGTTGCATGGTTTTTCATTATGAATGTATTGTCGAAACTACATAATTAATGAATTAACAAGAATGCAAGATGGAAATAAAATAAACTAGGATTATGTGTAAATATTATCAAGACATGGTTAATCACTTAAGTAAGTTCCACTTAATATTAATAAGCACGTGATAAATATAATAAGGCAATTTACATATAACAGATAAAAATCCCTCAATAAAATATTAAGTCATACTAAGCCTTCCATTGCTTGATTAAGGGAAAGACTCAATAAAACTAAGTGTTTGAAGAACCCTTGTTGGGACACTTAGTTTTATTCAGGAAGATCTTATGAAAGTTTTTTGTTTACTTAACCATTTTACATCAATAAAAGTATCCCTTGCTAGACTTGTTGTAAATTTGAATGCAGGTGTTGAGGAAATACAAGTCAGGATTTCAAGATTAGGGAGTCCACTCAACGGATCAAGGAGATACAATCCTGCAATTGGCAAAGACCTACCTACCTAAATACCTTCGAATAGCTTGAACAACCATTTTTGGGGTTATGCGAAGTGGAATATGGATCCTTACCACTAGAATGTCCTAGCATCTAGACATTCTGAGTTCAATGGTGAGGGCCATTGAGAATTGATAAAATAGTGAGAGACTTAATAAAATTAATTTATTATTTCTCATAAAATATAATCAAAAAATTACTTAATTATCTACTCTTTTAATTGTAGAATAAAAATGACAAGCTCGTCAACCACACTATCCCTATGATCAATACTAGATAAAGACAACATCCTCACTGGTAGTAACCTCAAGGAATGGTTTAGATGCCTTTAGGTCATTCTATGCCATGAATGGAAATATTATGTATTGGAGTCCTCATTACCTAATCCTCCTACCCAAGAGGTGAGCGATGAAGAGTTACTGGTCTACGAGAAATATATGAATGATGCGGTCAATGTTAAATATTTGATGTTATCATTAATGTATAGTGAACTCATGAAGTCTCATGAAAACATGGATGTCTATAGCATGATTGAGAACCTCAGTGGTCACTACCAGGATAGAGAAATATAGGAATGGTTTAAGATCTACAAGGTAATCTTTTAGAGTAATCTTGGAGTGGGTGCCCCAGCTGGGCCTCACATAGTCAAGATCATTGGATACATTGAGTGTCTGGAGGTTCTAGGGTTTAAACTCCCTAAAGAACTGGGCACCGATCTCATTCTCACATCACTCCCTCAGAGCTTCTTCAGTTTTTTTATGAATTTCAATATGAACAACATTGAGAAGTATCTACCATATCTTCTTATCCTCCTTCTCTAAGTGGATAAAGACATGAAGCGTGAAAATCCATCTATCCTTATGGTGAATAAGAGGAAAGGGAAGGCAAAGGGATTTAATCCCAAAGATTCTTCACAACATTACAAGAAAATAAAGATCATGGGGGATGAAAGGGAACATGAAGTTGTTTGTTTCACATGTGGAAAGAAGGGTCGTTGGATGAAAAACTACACCCAGCTAAAGAAACAAGGGGAAGCTTCAGGCGCGTTTGTTATTGAGTGCAATTTATCTGTTTCTAAAAATTGGGTATTAGATACAGCTTGTGGTGATCACATATGTATACAAATATAGGAATCAAGTATATTCAAGAAAATTTATTAAGGGGAGGTAGATTTACAAGCATCCAACAGATCTAGACTTGCTGTTGTAGCTATCAGGGACTACCACCTCACGTTGCCGATTGGGATGATCTTGGTATTAAAAGGTTGTTATTATCTTCCTTCTATGACCAAAAACATTATTTCTGTATCCAAACTAGATACATATGGATTTATTTTCAAGTTTGTAAATGAATGTTGTTTATTTTATAAATATAGCATTTTTTTTGTAAGGAACATTTATATAACGGTCTTTACATGTTGGATTACACAAACCAAGTAATGGAAATTGATGATGAAGCTACTTCACATGAATCATACAACACCCAAATTTGGCAACACCGACTAGGTCATGTAAATTAGAAACACTTGACAAAGTTTCATCAAGATGGATATATAGATTCTTTCAAACTAAAACCACTTGGTATATGTCACACATGTTTACAAGGCAAAATGACCAAATCCTCATTTAGTGGGAAAAGTGAAAGGGCCAAAGAGCTTCTTGAATTGGTTTATACTGATGCGGGTGGACCATTTTTAGTTGAATCAAGGGGTGTATACTCATACTTCATAACATTTACTGATGATTTTAGTAGATATGGATATATCTACTTAATGAGGTATAAGTCGGGTTCTTTTGATAAGTTCAAGGAATACAAGAATGAAGTTGGGAACCATATTGGTAAGAAGATTAAGAAACTCTACTCAGACCGAGGTGGAGAATATCTTAATCAATACTTCATTGATTACTTACAGGAGTTTGGGATCCTATCTGAACTCACTCCTCCTTACATGCCCCAGTGGAATGGTGTAAGCGAAAGGAGGAACTCCACCTTATTGGGCATGGTGAGAGCAATGGCGAGTCATTCAAGTCTTCCATTATCCTTTTGGGGATATGAATTACAAACAGAGGCACACATGCAAAACCAAGTACCAACTAAATTGATAAATGGTATTCCATGTGATCTTTGGAGTGGAAAAAAAGTCATGTTATAGAATTTACATGTGTGGGTAAGAGAAACATTTGTTAAGGACTCTTCAGGTAACAAACTCACACCCCTAGGCACAAAGTTTACCTTTATAGGATACCCTAAGGAAACAAGGGGATATTACCTATACGACCCCTCATAAAAAAAGTTTATAGTAGCAAGACATTCCATATTCCTTAATAGGGAGAACATCTCCAAAAGTGATAGTGGGAGCGAGATAGAATTCGATAAAGTTGTGGCTCAAGGTATACAAGAGTTGGTATAAGAGAAGATTCCACAAATCCTCAAGGAAGAAATATTTTTTCTAGAGAGACAAGTACTTCATAGGAGTAAAAGAGAGGTTAGAGAACCAGAATGGTACGGTTTTCTAGTTACCGAGGATGGTGACTCATTATTAGTTGATAATAATGATTCTATAACCTACAAGGAAGTAGTAAGTGACACATACATTTCCAAGTGGCAAGAATCCATGAATTTTGAAATGGAGTCCATGTACCAAAACAAAGTTTGGATTTAGGTAGATCCTCCAGTAGATGTAAAGCCTATTGGTTGCAAATGGATATTCAAGAAGAAACTCAACATGGAAGGAAAAATCAGTACCTATAAGGCATGACTAGTTGAAAAAAGGTTTTAACGGTGTCAAGGCATTGACTACGATGAAACCTTTTCACCAGTTTCAATGTTGAAATCCATCATAATTCTACTAGACATTACCACTTACCATGAATATGTGATATGACAAATGGATGTAAAAACAACCTTCCTTAACAAGAAACTTCAGGAAGATGTCTACATGACACAACCTGAAGGGTTTGTGACTCCAAATGATGCCAATAAGATATTCATGTTTCAAAAATCCATTTATGGATTAAAGCAAGCATCTGGGTCATGGAACATTCATTTTGATGAAGGCATAATAGAATTTGGTTTTATAAAGAATGAATGTGAACCTTGTGTCTACAAACAGTTTAATGGAACTATAGTCATTTTCCAAATAGTATATGTTGATGACATATTACTTATTGGAAATGAAATACTAGTCTTATAGTTTTTTAAGGAATGGTTTAATAAATGCTTCTCCATGAAGGACTTGGGCGAGGCAGCATATATTCTTGGGATCAAAATCTATCATGATAGATCCAAGAGATTGTTGGGCCTATGTCAAAGTACATACATTGACAAGATACTGAAGAGATTTAGTATAGAACAATCCAATAGGGGATTGTTACCAGTGTCACACAACATTCATCTTTCCAAGAAAATGTGTCCTCATACACATGAGGAAAGAGAGAAAATGTAAAGTATTCCATATGCATCAGCGATTGGGTCAGTCATGTATGGTATGCTATGTACTATGCTAGATGTCACTAATGCATTGAATACGATAGGAAGATATCAAACATATCCAGGTGATAGGCATTGGATGACATTCAAGACTATCCTTATGTATCTAAGGTGTACTAAGGATATGTTCATGGTTTATGAAGGAGATGAGGAACTAGTCATTAGAGAATATGCATATGCTAGTTTCCAGACTGATCAAGTTGACATGAAGTCGCAAATGGGATAATTTTTATGACAACCCCACTTTTTATTACAAACTTAAACATGATTTATTACATAAAACTTCACTTGATACAATAAAGAAGATCGAGAGGTTTAGTGTCTTTGTGGCTTAGGATAATTACATAAAAACTTAAAACATGAAATACAATATCTTTATTGAAAACTTCCTTTACATGACCACTACATTCCTTCGTACTTAGCATTGCATGGGATAACCTGAGGACATGCATATGAAAAGGGTGAGCTATAAATCCCAGTAAGGGAATACACATGGAATAATATGGGGAGTACAATACATGTTAGACATAAGGCATATCAATAGAGCACAAGAGAAACATATACATAAAGACATGATAAAGCATGATAATCATAACATGGAAATGTGGCAACAATACTTAACATGGAATTAGCATGAGCCAAGACTCATTGCACATGAGGCATGAGTAAACCCTCATTGCACATGAAGCATGAGTAAACCCTCGTTGCACTTGAATTATCATGAGTCAACACTCATTGCACATGACGTATCATGATACTATACTTTACCCAATGCATTGGAGCACTATAAGGGTGCACCCTTCTTAAACATTTCATTTCATGCATAAGTGTGCCACATAGATCATAAAACATGAATTCATTAAACATAATCATTTATTCCACGATAAAGGAATGTGGAATTAATACATGAAGCTTTATAATCAATAAGTAAATGTGCATAAAGGTGAATACCCTTGATGGAGAAATGGGCATGATATTCACTACACAATGGCATTGGCTTAGAAAATATGTGCAATTTCAGCAGCGTAACGACGTGACATAAGAATTCATAAAAATGGTTGATGAGAGAGAAAGGGGTGTCTCATCATATTTACATAAAATGGATAGTAAGGGGGTCATATGGATACATGTCCAAACAATTGTAATGGAATTTAGATTCATGATACAAAAGTATTGCTTGAATGTAAATGAGGAGAGAGAAGTTCCTTTCGGAATTTCGGCATAATAACGGGTGTGCATGGGAGGCATTTAATGAGAGAGAAAGGGGTCTCACATCACTCAAACAATAAGAGGCAAGTATGGGGGAGGTGAGAAACCATACCCCATCATTTATAATTGAAATTAAAAGGGCATAACAATATTAAGAAAATTGGACAAAAAGGTGAAAGGAAGAAAAACCCTTACTTGGAAGTGTGCTTCTAAAGGCTAGAGAGAGGCTTGAGAGAGGCTTCTTGGGAGCTTGGGGCACCTTGGGAGGGTTATAGAGAGAGTAGGGCAGAGGTTGGACGAACTCCAAAGGCTTTGAGTGAGGAGGAAGTGGGAGCTTGGGTGAGTTTATATAGGAAAGGTGAAGAAATTCTTTACTATTTAGGTTTGGGACCCCTTACATTAAACTAATCCAAAGCACAAATCAGCTCACAGTTTTTTCCCATGGTTTTTGGAAAAGGTAAGAGGAAAACAATATTTTATAAAGTCAAAGTCTTAACTTCTTAAAATAATGGAGTTTCTTATGTGGAGGTGAGTCACGCTCCCATGAAAAATAATTTGAAAAGACAAGATGTATAATAAGTCTTGAGGGGTCCATTAATGCTTTGTAAAATAATTCAAACAAACCCAAAATCACATTATTTTAATGGTAAAACATATATTGGCCGAACATAAATCTTATAGTATTTTATTAGATCACTATTGGGTCATTATGATGTCATAAAACACATTATATATTTAAATGGTATTTAATTTTTACCCAAAAATTTGACTGTCTCAGAAAATTATGAAAAATCCACCGTTGGATAATTTCGACGTCCTGATTCCAGAAATAACATTTATTTTATCTAAATAATTTTTTAAATATGTTAATTTTTACTTTTAAAATAAAAAACGACATTTATCAAAAATTCACGGGTTTTAACAAAAATGGATTTCAAACCTTAATAAAAATTAAAATTGCATTCATAAAATTATAAGATCATTTATATTTAATAAAAATTAATTTAATAATAATAAAATTTTATTAAAATATTATTTAATTCAAAAATCCATTAATTTAATATAATAGATTCCTTAATTAAATAATAACTAAAAACACTATTTGTACTTTAAAAACTATTTACAATGTATCAATAATGACAAGAAGGTATATTTATTATTATATAAAAAAATAATGTACATGAACATAGTACTAGCGATTTGTTACATAACCCCTTAAAATTGTCGCATAAGACCTAAGGGTAAGGTGTGCGATAGTGACAGACTCTTGGGGGGGCTCGGACAACATCGCTCATGTGGTAATATCTATCAACTTCCACTTTTCCTGTAGACAGTCCCATTCGAGCTTGACATGATGAAGCTCAGCTTGGGTTTGGTCAAGAGCGAAGCCCAAGGACACCACCTCTTTTCCGAGCTCCGACAAATGGGCTTCATATGGAGCAATTCTACTGGATGAGGTCATCGCTTCCTTTGTCTGAGTAAATTGGATTTGTTAAATCCCTATATTTATATTAATCATGTGATCACTATTCAACAGCTATAAAAGCAACGGTCACAATTCTTAACATAAAACCAAAGAAGTTGACATCTTATATAAACATTTTACATAAATATACATTTAACTAGATCAAGAGGGATTTTCCATTGATGAAACTTTGGGTTGTTACAATTTTCACTCTGAATGGAGGTTCTATGAGCTAGAAGAGATCAAAGTAAGGTGTGTTCGTAGATTTTATAGTAGATTTCGAGTATATCGTAGCTTATGAGGAAAATAAAGAATCATATTGGATGCAGAGCTTTATCCAAGAGCTGGATGTAGTTCCTAATAGTAAATATCTCATCAAACTCTATTATGATAATACCGCAGTGGCGGCTCTTGCAAAAGAGCCAAGGTCACATCAGCAGAAGAAGAACATACTATGGAAGTTTCATCTCTTGAGAGATTTTTCTTAGAGAGGTGAAGTTTTAGTGAGCAATATTTCCATAAAAGACAACATGGAGGACCCCTTGACTAAAGCCTTGAATAAAAAAAACATGATCATCATGTGAGGTCTAATGGATTGAAAGTCATAGGTAGTTGGCTCTAGTCCAAGTGAGAGTTTGTTAGAGTTGGTGTCCTAGAACCAACTGTTTTTACATTGATTACATTAATATTTAACATCTTTAAATATTAAACATATTATTACATATTGTTCATTGTTCTACTTGACTATAATGTAATAATGTCCTAGATTATTTTTCACATTAATAAGGTCATAACAGTTCCCCGCTATGATGAGAACCTTGAAGTGCTATGAAAATATCCTTAAATATAATTTTGTGGTTGGATGACATACTATGATGGGACACATAGTATACCGACCGTCAGGTGAAAGAACTCGTAAATATATGAGACTTCTTCTCATGAAGTTCGCACTTGGTAATCTCCAAGATGAGAGATTATGAGAATAGACCTACTAGTAGGAATTATGCATGTTTTGGTGTCATCAGATATTCCCATCTGGAATCATGTGTAATGGTCTATAGACTTTAATATTATCATTAATACATGTCATGACTCACGCACTTTGATTTACTGATGAAAAATGTTATGCTATATGTTGGTGGGAAGTATGGTACATTGGTTGTGTCATGAATGACATGTTATTAATGGATAAGTCAAGGAAGGATTTTTCCCTTCCATTTATAGAAGTTGATATATTGTCTATTTTATTGAAATAGAACTGTCACCCTAAATTTCATGGCCATGGTGTAACGACAAGTTTATTTTAGGTAGTTAAAGAATGACGTATCAAGCATATAGGTTGATGACACTATCATGAAACTTTCTTGATGAGATATTGTGACAAATAGATCATATTAAATAGTGAGAATTCAAGTGTGTATGTCATTGTTATGACTTTATGTTCTTTCTCTTAGGTGTCTTGATCCGTTGCTAGATAGTAATCTTAGATTTTAGGCAAACCTGCCTAATGCCAACAAGAAATAATCATAGATGGGCACACACTAAGTGTTTCTGGTGGTCTTGATTAAATTATATTTGAATTTAATTAATGAAATAAATATTATTCTCATGACCGAGGAATAATTTAATTCAAGTTAAAATGATCGCATAAATTAAATAAATAGTTATTCATCGGGTTGTGAATAAAATTTATTTATTTATTTTATTGAACATTTAATAAATATTTATTTACTAGTTTTTAAATAAAAATATTTATTTAAGAGAATAAAATATTTTATTTGGGTGTTCAATAAATGGAAGAGGAGTTCAAATGGACCAAGACCATTTCCATTGATAAATTAATTATTTACAAGTTGATAAATAATGTTTATCCAGTTGGTGCAATAAATAATAATAATACTATTATCATTATGTGGCATGAGATTTCATTTATGGTTCTATTTTATGCAATTTTGCGCACCACAAATAATGGTGTTTTTATTTTTATTATGTGGTGTGATCTTTCTCTAATAGTTATAATTGCATTTAATTTCTGTTTCACAAATAAATATTGTAACTAAAACCCCATGTCGATTAATAGGTAGGTACAACTATTGTGTCAAACCCCGGTGAATTAAGAATTGTTGAGCCAAACATTTTCTCTCTCGATTACTCTCATATCTCCCTCTCAAGAACAAGATAAGTTCTTCAATATGGAAGAACGAGCAATCAATAACGATTGATGCAAGGCATTCGTTTTGTCACACTAACACATGGAGAATGAGTGACATTGTTCAGAGACCATTGGAGCATGTGTGGATCACCTCCAGAGAGATTCTACTTTGGATCCTCATGAGTGTAACAAATAAAATCCAGAAGGGTTATTCCTGATGATCAACAATCATCAATGAAGAAAGTACCAAATACCCAAGTATTTAATTTCTTCAAAAATTAATAAATTAATTATAAACATGATGTGAAATATCCTCTTTCTCGAATTCAGAGAATTTATTCTCTTTGTCTAAATCTTTTATTTTAATCTGTGGACACTGGAGTTCATCATCATATTGATCCTGGATTGGTCATCGATTACAGAAAAAGCAAAGTTGGGCCCTCTCAACCGACATGATTCCACTGCATTTGGATCCTACAATGTCTATATGACACAACCAGAAGGCTTTGTGACTCCATGCGATGCTAAAAGGATTTTCAAGTTCCAGGTATCCATTTATATATTGAATCAAGCATCCAGGTCATGGAACCTTCGATTCGATGAATCCATAACAGAATTTGGTTTTATTAAGAATGAATGTGAGTCGTGTGTTTACAAAAGGTTTAGTGGGAATGCCTTCATTATCCTAGTAGTATATGTTGATGACATATTACTTATTGGAAATGATATACCAGTCTTATAGTCTAGTAAGGACTGGTTAAACAATTGTTTCTCCATGAAGGACTTAGGTAAAGCAGCCTAGATTCTAGGGATCAAGATCATTCATGATAGATCCAAGAGGCTTCTTGGACTAAGTAAAAGTATATATGTTGACTAGATACTAAAGAGATTTATTATGGAACAATCGAAGATGAGATTGGTTTTAGTGTCACATGGTTTACATCTTTCCAAGAAAATGTTTCCTCAAACACAACATGAGAAAGAGAGAATGAGTAAGATCTCATACGCTTCAGCGATATGATCAATAATGTATGCCATGTTATGTACTAGAATTTATGTTGCTCATGCATTGAGAATGGTAGTTAGATACCAAGATGATCCAAGAGAACAACATTGGTCTGTTGTTAAGGCTATTCTTAAGCATTTGAGAAAAACTAAGGATATATTCCTGGTGTATGGAGGAGACGAGCAGCTGGTAATCAGGGGTTATACTGATGCTAGTTTTCAAACAGATATGAATGATTTGAATTCATAGTCAGGATATGTTTTTTGTCTCAACGGAGTATCTGTGAGCAGGAAGAGTTCAAAAAAGTCATTTTTTGTTGATTCTACAATGGAGTCTGAGTATATAGAGGCTTCTGATGTAGCCAAGAAATCCATTTGGATTCAGAACTTTGTCTAAGATTTTGATGTGGTACCTAGCAGTAAAGACCCTATCACATTGAATTATGATAATATTACAATGGTGGCTCTTGAAAAAGAGCCAAAGTCTCACCAACGGACAAAAAACATACTTCAAAAGTATCACCTCTTGAGGGATTTTTATCAAAGGGGTGAATGTAGGATTCGGGCGCAGCGGAAGCATGGCAGTTGGTAGGGCCCAACTTTGCTTTTGCGGTATCGATGAACAATATGGGATCAATATGACGATGAATGTCAGTATCCACATATTAAAATCAAATATTTAGATAAAGAGAAGAAAAGTGCCAGATCCGAGAAAGAGGATCTTGCACATCATGTTTATAATTAATTTATTAATTTCTGAAGAAATTAAATACCTGGGTCTTTGGTACTTTCTTCGTTGATGATCGTTGATCATCCGAAATGACCCTTCTAGATTGTCTTCATTGCGCTCATGAGGATCCAAAGTAGAATCCCTCTATAGGTGATCCACATGTTCTCCAATGGTCTCCAAACAACGTCACTCATTCTCTGGGTGCTAGTGCAGCGAAGAGAATGTCTTGTGTTGATCATTCTTGATTGCTCATTCTTCGGTCTTGAAGAACTTCTCTCATTCTTAAGAGGGGCAGATGAGGGGAGTCGAGAGAGAAAATGTTTGGCTCAAAAATTCTCAATTCACCAGGGTTTGACACAATATATGTACTTTCCTATTAATCGACATGGGGTTTAAGTTACAATATTTAATTGTGAAACAGCAATTAAATGCAATTATAACTATTAAAGAAAACTCATGACACATAATAACAATAACAACACCAGTATTTGTGGTGCACCAACTTGCGCAAAATGGAACCATAAATGAAATCTCATGCCGCATAATGATAATATTATTATCATTATTTCTTACACGACCTAGATAAAAATTGTTTACCAACTTGTAAATAATTAATTTATCAACGGACACGGTCTTAGTCTATTCGAACTTCTCTTCCATTTATTGAAAACCTGAATAAAATATTTTATTCTCTTAAATAAATATTTTTATTTAAAAACTAGTAAATAAATATTTATTAAATGTTCAATAAAATAAATAAATAAATTTTATTCACAATTCAGTGAATAAATATTTATTTAATTTACGCGATCATTTTAACTTGAATAAAATTATTCCTCGGTCTTGAGAATAATATTTATTCCATTAATTAAATTCAAATATAATTTAATCAAGACCACCATAAACACTTAGTGTGTGACCCTCTGAGATTCTTTCTCGTTGGCATTATGCGATCTTGCCTAAAGTCCAATAAAAATGTCTAGCAATGGGTCAAGGCACACAAGAGAAAGAACTTAAAGTTGCAATGATGACATCCATATATGAACACTCACTGTGTAATATAATCCCTTTGTCACAATATCTCATCAAGCAAGTTTCATGATAGTCTCATTAACCTATATTCTTGATACATCATTCTTTAACTATGTGAAATAAACTCATTATTACACCATGGCCATGGAATTTATGGATATGGTTCTATTTCAATCAAAGGGTTGAGATATCAACTTCCATAAATGGAAGGGAAAAATCCTTCTTTGACTTATCTATTAATAACATGTCATTCGTGACACACCCAACATACCCTACTTCCCACTAACATATGGTGTAATGGTTTTTGTCAGTAAATCAAAGTGTGTGAGTTGTGACACATATTAATTATAATCTTAAAGTCTAAGGACCATTACACACGCTCGTAGTTAGGAATATCTGATGATACTAAAACATGCAGAATTCCTACTGGCGGGTCTATTCTCATAATCTCTCATCTTGGAGATTACCAAGTGCAAACTTCATGAGAAGAAGTCTCATCCTCTTATGAGTACTTGCTCCTGAAGGTCTGTATACTATGTGTCCCATAATATTATGTCATCCAACCGTAGAACTATATTTAAGAATATTTTCATAACACTTCAAGGTTCTCATCATAGTGGGGAACTGTTATGAACTTATTAATACAAAAAATAATCTAGGATATTATTACATTATAGTCATGAAAAGCATTGAACAATATATAATAAGATGTTTAATATTTAAATACATTAAATATTCATGTAATCAAAGTATAAACAATTGGTTCTAGGAAACCAACTCTAAAAAACTCCCACTTGGACTAGAGACAACTACCTATGACTTTCAGTCCGCTAGACCTCACAAGATGATCATGTTTTTGTTGAGTCAAGGATTTAGTCAAGGGTTTTTTCAATTTTTATTCCATAGAAATACTGCTCACTTTAACTTCACCTCTTTGAGAAAAATCCCTCAAGAGATGATACTTTCATAATATGTGATTCATCCACTGATGTGACCTTGGCTCTTTTATGAGAGCCACCGCTGTAGTATTATCACAATAGAGTGTGATGAGATCTTTACTACTAGGAACCACATCCAGATCTTGGATGAAGATTCACATCCAAACTGCTTCTTTATTTGCCTCAGAAGTTGTGATATACTCAGACTCTACTATAGAATTTGCGACAACACCTTTCTTTGAGCTCTTCTAGCTCACAATACCTCCATTCAAAGTGAATATGTATCCTGTTTGTGACTTCAGGTCATCTTGATCAGTCTGGAAACTAGAATATGCATATCTTATAATGACTAGTTCCTCATCCCTCCATAAACTAAGAACATTTCCTTAGTACACCTCAGATGCTTAAGGATAGTCTTGAATTCCATCCAATAGAAGTCTCCTGGGTCATCTTGATATCTTCTCACCACACTCAATGCATAGGAGACATCTAGCCTAGTATATATCATAACATACATAACTTACCCAATCACTAATGCATATGGAATTCCTGCCATTCTCTTTCTTTACTCATGCGTCTGAGAACACATTTTTTTGGAAAGATGAATGTCATGTGATGCTGGAAACAATCCCCTCTTGGATTATTCCTATAAAGACCCGTAAATTTCAAGGAAAATTTTTTCTTAAATTCTTTGGGATTTTATGAGTACGCAGTTTCTGACGGCACCTGATTCCGAGGCCCGGTGTGCCCGGAATCAATTACCGAAGTTTAGCTTGGGTATGTTCAGTGAACGAGCGAGCGGGTTTTCCTAACTTTTGAACCGGTGCTCAGAATCGAAAACTGAGGGAACCGTTGAAACCGCAACGCCGATAATTGCTTAAGAAGATCCTTTCTGGTGTTGCGTTTGCTCGGATGGTGTTGTTAAATTAATGGTTAACTGAAGAGTGAAATAAAAATTAGCGCTACAATTTTTCTTTCTAATCTAAATAGTTTTAACCTATGCATGGAAGTTGGGGTGGGACCCACTACATCCTAACCACTTAGTAGGATATTTGTGAGGTGGGCCCACACGAGCCCCACCCCTTCAAATCCCCTAAACCCCCCTCTTTATTTTGGCAACCCCCCATAAATGTGTGACACACCCACTTCCCCTCTTTATGACATGTCAACTCTCACAATTAAATTGATTGTTTAATGCTATTCAATTAATTTAATTTTGAGTTTGAATTTTGTATTTTTGAATTCATGTCATGAGTAAATAAAATAAGGATAAACCTTATTTTATTTGGGTTGGTGGTTGTGTGTGGAATAGAGGAGAGAACTCTTGTGGTTTTCCCGAAGAACACCATCTCCTTCGCGAAGAACGCCAAGTCTACGACGAAGAACTTCGTCACCGCAAGGGGAGATCAACATGTCGTCTCCTCTTCTCTCCGCAGCCGGTGAGTGATGCTTTTTCCGGAGAATGACGACGCGCCCACTTTCGACCTTCTTCCCGCGTCAAAGAAAGGGAGACGCCGCATCCTTCATCGAGCGTGCACCGACGACGTATACGGAGCCTCGTTCCGCGACGCCGTCTTTCGCGATTCCATTTTCCCGCGATGATCGTCGTTCGACAACTTCTTTGAGGTAGGGGTCAAGTTCAAATTTAATTAATTAAATTTGTGCTTTGTTATCATTGAGTTTACTCGTTCTTCGGTCGCTTGCTACTGATATAACGGAAGGAGGTCGGACCGCACGAACACGGCTGAACCTCCTCCCCCCTTTGTTGTTGGTTTTCCTTTGTGGTTTGGAACAGAAGAGACGCGGTGGCCTTGCACCGCACGGGAACGACAGAACCGCGGTCGGAGCAGGCCGCGGCAAAGAAATGTGGCACCGTCGCGCCGCACCGGAGAGGCCGGAGGAGGCCGCGGCCAGGAGCGGGCCGCGGCGAAGGGGCGACGCGCCGGACGGACAAGGGTCGCAGCTGTGCAGGGGAAGGTGGCCGGATCTGCCGGCCGCTGGCGCTTCGGAAGGGTGGGACTGCGGGGTCCCGCGGCGGCGGAATCGGTCGGTCGTTCGAGAGACCGGGGGTCGTAACCCCCGGCGGCAGACAGGCGAGCCCCCTCCACGTGGGGGACCACCGTTTCGAGACAAGGGGGAAACGCCCCCCTCTTCTGCGTGCGCTCTGCTACGCGAGCGCCGCACCGCACGGACCGGTCGCGCCGGGCCGGACCGCCCGCGCCGGGCCGGACCGCCCGCGCCGGGTCGGGCCGCCCGCGCTGGGCCGGACCCTCGCGTCGGGCCGAGCCGCGCCGACTAGGTCGGGCCGGGCCGCGCCCTAATGGGCCGGACCCGGACCCGGGTCGGGTTGACCTGGTTCAGGCCGACCCAGGGGGTTTCGGGACGGGTCGGACCGGGCCCAAACCCCCCTAAAATCAGACAACTTCGTTCAAAGGCCCATAAGTTGGGATACAGACCTCCGATATACACACTGTTAGTTTCGATGCGATCCTTGGATCAAGACGGTCGTTTTGGTATATTATACTCAAGGTTTCGGAGAACTTTGGGTACGGCCGGGTTGGTTCGAACACGAAACCAACCGGGCCCTCGGAGTGGAAACACTTATATCTTGAGCTCCGGACGTCCGATTGACGTGCCGTCAACTTTGTTGGATTCCTCTTAGAGAGACGATCCATTTGGCTTACTCCGCTCGAGGTTTGGATGCAGTTGGAGTACGGTCGGGTTTTTTTGACTTAAAAACCAATCGGGCCCCTGGGACGAAAAAATCAATAACTCTCAGACCGGGGCGTCCGATTGACGCGCCGTCTGTCGCGTTGTGTTCCTATTGTCATGACGGAACTTTGGGATATATCAACTCCAGACTTTGTGACAGTTGATGTATCGCCCCCTTGGCTCGTGGAGCGGACCCTCCCAAAACGAGCGTGTTGTGTGTGAGAACCCTAGAGCTGGCTGCGACTGCGACGACGATGACTACCGAGAAATCTTGTGTGGGTTAGCCCTCAGTGATCATGTGTGGGTCAGGGCATACCGATCATGTGTGGGCCAGATCCTATGTGGGTCAGCGCTCAGCGATCCTGTGTGGGTCCGCGCATATCGATCCTGTGTGGGTCAAATCCTGTGTGGGTCATTGCGGGGGTTAGTACCTATCGATCTTGTGTGGGTCCAACAGCTTAGATGATCCAGTGGCTACATCTGATCATCTAATCTCTCTCTTCTATTGTGGCATACCTGCGTGAGCTGAGTCTTGACTTTCAATCATTATCTTCGATGTGGTTGACTTGATATCCTGTGTGGATTACGTTGTGCTTTCCTGTGTGGACTGGGTTGTACTTGAGCTCGTGAGTTGGAGCAGAACTGGAATTGATGACTTAGGTATATGTATGGGAATATACCTAAGTAGAGTTAGTTGATACTTTGTGATTTTTATCTTTCCTTTATGGTTATCCTTTGTGGATTCTGGAGACCTTTGGGGGTCTCGGGGTCCCTATTGAGTAGCGTATACTCACCCCTGCACGGGCTATGCCTGCACTTCGTTGTGTTGGATGCAGACGATGGACAACGTTGATCGGGGTAGGAGATCGTGGAGCAAGACGGTACCTGGAGGTGAATCACTGGATGAGATGTGCTCAGAGAGGACGGCTGGAGCCGAGGAGCGGAGGAGACTATCTGTACCCACCCTTCAGGTGGGATTTCCAGAGGACGACTCGAACTCGCTTCTTTACCTTTCTGCAGTTGTACTCTCTTTTTAGTTGTACTTTACTTTCAGTTTGGGTTTGTATACTGGCTCATTTACTTTCCGGCACTTACTTTTGTACACAGTTTACTTAGTGTTTACTTCTTCTTGCATACTATGTTGTGTTTGTTTTCTTACATAAAGGCAATGTATTCCCTTATATCGGGATTTACGCCTTTGGTGCTAGTCGTCATCCCCTGGCCTATAGAAGGCGGGCTTGGGGTAGTCACGGCACGGGTCCCGAGGACGAGTCGTGACAATTCTATACTGAATCTAGTATCTTGTCAATGTATGTACTTTGACCTAGGCCCAATAATCTCTTGGATCTATCACAATGGATCTTGATCCCAAGAATATATGTTGTCTCACTCAAGTCCTTTCTAGAGAAGCATTTATTCAACCATGCCTTAACAGACTGTAAGACTGGTATTTCATTTCTAATAAATAATATGTCATCAATATATACTATTAGGAAAATGACCGCACTCCCACTAAACCATTTGTACACACAAGGCTCACATTCATTCTTTATAAAACCAAATTCCGTTATGGCTTCATCAAAACGAATGTTCCATGACCTAGATTCTTGCTTTAATCCATAAATAGATTTTTTCAACTTTCATATATTATTGGAATCCTTTGGAGTCACAAACCCTTCAGGTCGTGTCATATAAACATATTTCTGAAGGTTCCTGTTAAGGAAGACTATTTTGACATCCATTTTCCAAATCTCATATACATGGTAAGAGGAAATGGATAGTAGAATTTGGATGGATTTCAGTATTGCAACTGGTGAAAAGGTTTCGTCATAGTTAATACCTTGACGTTGTTTAAACCCTTTTGAAACTAGTCGTGCCTTATAGGTTCTTACTTTTCCTTCCATGTCCAATTTCTTCTTGAATAACCATTTGAAACCAACATGCTTTACATATACTGGAGGATCTACCAAAATCCAGACTTGGTTTTGGTACATGGAATCCATTTCAGAATTCATGGCTTCTTGCCACTTGGCAACATCTGTGTCACTTACCACTTCCTTGTAGGTTAGAGGATCATTATTATCAACTAAATAATGATTCACCATCCTCGGTAACTAGAAAACTATACCATTCTGGTTCTCTAACCTCTCTTGTACTCCTACGTGGTACTTGTGTCTTTGGAAAAGATCTTTCTTCCATGGAGCTTTGTGGAATCTTCTCTTGTGCCTTCTCTTGTGTACCTTGAGACTCAAAATTATTGAAGTCTATATCGCTCCCACCATATCTTTAGGAGATTTTCTCCCTCTCAAGGAATATAGAGTGTCTTGCCGCTATAACCTTTTTGTCTGAGGGTTTGTATAGGTAATATTCCCTTGTTTCTTCGTTGATGATCGTTGATCGTCCGGAATGACCCTTCCGGATTTTCCTCATTGCGCTCGTGAGGATCCAATGTAGAATCATTATATCAGTGATCCACACATGCTCCAATGGTCTCTGAACAATGTCACTCATTATCTGGGTGCTAGCATGGAAAAGCAAATGTCTTGCATCGATCGTTCTTGATCGCTCATTCTTCAGTCTTGAAGAACTTCTCTCATTCTTGAGAGGGAGAGATGAGAGGAGTCGAGAGAGAAAATGTTTTTCTCAATAATTCTCAATTCACCGGGGTTTGACACAATAAACGTACATGTCTATTAAATGGAATGGGGTTTCAGTTGCAATATTTAATTACAAAACAACAATTAAATGCAATTATAACTATTAAAGAAAACCCATGCCACATAATAACAATAACATCACCATTGTTTTTGGTGCACCAACTTGCACAAAATGAAACCATGAATGAAATCATGTGCCACATAATGATAACAGAATTATCATTATTTCTTGGGATAACTGGATAAACATTATTTATCGACTTGTAAATAATTAATTTATCAACGGACACGGTCTTGGTCCGTTTGAACTCCTCTTCCATTTATTGAACACCCGAATAAAATATTTTATTATCTTAAATAAATATTTTTATTTACAAACTAATAAATAAATATTTATTAAATGTTCAATAAAATAAATAAATATATTTTATTCACAATCTGGTGAATAAATATTTATTTAATTTATGCGATCATTTTAACTTGAATAAAATTATTCCTCAGTCCTGAGAATAATATTTATTCCATTAATTAAATTCAAATAGAATTTAATCGAGACCACCAGAAACACTTAATGTGTGACCCTCTAGGATTCTCTCTCGTAGATATTAGGCAGGCTTGCCTAAAGTCCAAGATTATTGTCTAACAATAGGTCAAGGCACCCAAGAGAAAGAACTAAAAGTCGCAATGACGACATCCACATACAAACAATCACTGTGTAATATAATCCCTTTGTCACAATATCTCATCAAGAAGGTTTCATGATAGTGTCATCAACCTATATGTTTCATACATCATTCTTTGACTACCTGAAATAAACTCATCAGTACATCATGGTCATGGAATTTAAGGCGATGGTTCTATTTCAATTAAAGGGTAGAGATATCAACTTCCATAATTGGAAGGGAAAAATCTTTCCTCAACTTATCAATTAATAACATATCATTCATGACGCACCCAATGTACCCTACTTTCCTTCAACATATAGCATGATGATTTTCATCAGTAAATCAAAGTACATGAATCGTACATATTAATGATAATCTTAAAGTCTAAGGACCATTACACACACTCACAGATAGAAATATCCAATGACACCAAAACATGTGGAATTCCTACTGGCGGGTATGTTCTCATAATCTCCCATCTTGGAGATTACTAAGTGCAAAATTTATGAGAAGAAGTCTCATCCACTTATGAGTACTCGCACCTGACGGTCTATATACTATGTATCCCATTATAGTATGTCATCCAACTGTAGAACTATATTTAAGAATATTGTCATAGAACTTCAAAGTTCTCATCATAGTGGGGAACTGCTATGACCTTATTAATGTGAAAAATACTCTAGGACATTATTACATTATAGTCATGTAGAACAATGAACAATATGTAATAAGATGTTTAATATTTAAATACATTAAATATTCATGTAATCAAAGTACAAACTATTGGTTCTCGGACACCAAATCCAATAGTGAAGTTGTAGTGATCAGAGTACCCACAGAAGGGAACATGGTGGAACCCTTGACTAAAGACCTATCTCAGTATAAACATGAGTATCATGTGAGAGCTAGTGGACTTAAGGTTGTTAGCAGTTGGCTTGAGTGCAAGTGGGAGTCTGTTGAAGTTGGTGCCTTAGAACTAACTTCTTCATACTTTATGATAACCTGTATTCAATATTTTGAATATTCATAAACTTCTTATCATATCATGATTATTCTTTTGTGTAACATAGTATGTAATAATGTCCCTAGAGTAGATGTCGCACTAAAAGGTCGTAGCAGTTCCCCGCTATGATGAGAACCCGGAAGTACTGTGACTTTATTCTTAAATATATATTCTATAGCCGAATGATATCATTTAAGGGACACAAATTATATAGGTTATTGGGGGTGAAGACTCGTAGGACTTTGAGGCACCTTCTCATGGTGTACAACCTTGGTAATATCTAGTAGGATATTATGAGAATAGGACTCGCCGGTAGGAAATCCACATTTATATGTGTCATTTGATGTTCCTATCTATAGATGTGTGTATTGTTCCTTGAACTTTAATATTATTATTAATGAGTATTATGAGTCGTGTACTTTGATGTATTGATGAAAACTGTGACGACAGATGTTCGCGGTGAAGTAGAATACGTTGGGTGCGTCACGGGTAATATTGCATTAATGAATAACATGAGAAAATATTTGTCCCTTCTGTTATTTAATGGAGGTTGATATCTTTGGATCATTAATGGAAATGATATAAACTAAATGAATCCATGGTCATGGTGTTCTATAGGCAAGTTCTATTTTCAGGAAGTCAAAGAAAGAGACATTGAGCACATAAGTTGAAGGCACTAGCGTGCAACCTGCTTGATTAGAGATGTCGTGATAAAGAAATTATATTACACAGTAAACATATGTATGTGGTATTATATCATTTCGGCATTAAATTCTTTATCTATGGGTGTCTTGATGTGTTACTAGATGTTAATCTTGGACTTTAGGCTGTTTCGCCTAATGCCACTGAGAAAGAGGTCTGGAGGGTCACACACTAAGTGTATCCAGAATCTTAATTAAATAATATATTATTATTTATTATTTATTAATGTGAATAAATATTATTCCCACACATGGTTTAATAATTATTCATGTTCTTTTGATAGCATTTATTTCATCACCGGTTATTCGAGAGAATATAATGTGAGCAAAATTTTTAATAAATATTTAATTGTTATTTAGTGAATGTAATATTTATTTATTTATTAGAAAATAATGTAGTGATATTTATTTAATAAATAAATAGTCATTATTCATAGCCTGATAAATATTGTGGAGGAATGGAGGACCGAGTTTAATGGCCTGATGAGAAATAATAAATAATAAATAATATTTGATTAAATAATATTTAATTTAATTTGCAAGTTAAGCACATGTCGAAAAATATTATTATTATTATTATTATTTGACATGGGGTGTCGTAGGAATTAAATAAATAATAAGGGGCACTTGTGTAAATATTTATTTCTAACCCTAGCGATATATAAACTCAATTATGTTATTTTTTTCAATAATTCAATTCATTTGTGTTGGTTGTGCACAACAGATTTAGAGAATCCTCTCAAAACCTAGAGAGCTCCCTTCTCCAAGAATGCTACCAAGAGCGGAAAGTGGTCTTCCTCCACCTCCCACTCTCAAGTCAAGAGAGATCCAAAAGAACACTTTGGAAGCGGTTCTAGAGGAGATCAAAGACGGATGGTGTAAATTCTAGGATCTACTATGCTAGCACTTAGAGATTCCTACGACGACGTTCAGAGATTTGTGGAACATCTGTGGATCACCGCTAGAGGGAATCTACTTTGATTCCTACAACGCAACAACGATACAAAGCAGATATACTATCAGATTCATCAACAAAGAAAGAATTATATCAAGGTCATTCTTTATTTAATTAAATTGATTATAAATAATATGTGATGATCCTCTCTTGATTTCAATATTCTATCCCTTGTCAACATTCTTTGATTCAATTTTGTAGATCATGATGTTTATCTTTGTGTAAATCTCAGATTGATCATCAATCATGGAAAAAAGTAAAGTTGGGCACGACCCATCATATGATTTCACTACTCTCAGAACCTATAAGTTTAGGCAGAACACTCACCTTAGAGGTGTTAAGGTGTTAATCAAAGGAGATTGTTCAAGGAAGATGTATCGTTTTAATTAAGTATTTATGTTTTATTTCTTCTTTCACTTAAAATATTCTTCCACTATGATGAAACAATAACTTCAGTATCCTCAATATACTGAGATGTTATTATGTTAATTACATCACTTAAATTCATCTCCATTTCTATCAAATGAGAAAATAAGTAATCGTTCGTGCGTACGGCGGACTACCACCTCCCAAACCGATATAATTCATTTT
Organism: Viscum album; assembly: GCA_963277665.1. Classification (NCBI taxonomy): domain Eukaryota; kingdom Viridiplantae; phylum Streptophyta; class Magnoliopsida; order Santalales; family Viscaceae; genus Viscum; species Viscum album. The sequence continues at coordinate 1,221,193,545 of OY728127.1, read as the reverse complement.
CCATCATTGTATCTCAAGACTAATTATAATGATGGAATTAATGTTTATATATGATATTCATGACATATTTATCATTATTGAAAAATAATATATCATTTATGTTCTTACCACTCCATGCACATGAAAATAATAACGTCGTTCGTGCGTATGTGTGAACTATCACTTCCATGAAGCGATGTGATTCGTTTTTCATCACCACATCACATGGATAATATATATAAGTATATTTAAATGATTAATTTGATATTAATGATATTATGATCACTCTGGAAAGATAAAATAATACTTACCTTCTTTCCATAATGATCATTGGAAAAATGAAAATGTTACTCATGCGTACATACAACTTACCGTCTCCATGATTATAACATAGTTCATTTTTCATAACTATAATTAATGATTTGATTTAAAAATATAATTGATGTATAAAGGTGATTATTTTTTCATGAATATTATTTTGTAGATGATGGATTAATGACCACTTTGACTATTGACATAATACCAAATTCATTTTGGTCTCAAATACCAAATTCATTTTGAACTCAAGTACCAAATATCATCAAAACGTTCGACATGAACTCAAACAATTAATTAATTGTTATAACATGGTAATAAGTGATATAAAAGGAATAATAAGGTTAAAAAGGATTTAAAGAAATTAAATAGTTAACATGAGTTTATTATTCAGGAAAGTAAAGGGCATATATAACGAATCAGACTCAAGGTAAGAGACTTTAACTAAATAAACCTTATTTTAAATGTTTTAATGATTTATTTTCTAAATCTTTCTATTTCATGTCAATGTTTTTAAATTTATTTTTATAAATGTATTTATATGGACATGAATGTTTTAAAATGTTAATTTTCTAATTTCTCTCAAATGTTTCAAATTGGTATGAGACACTTTGATTTAAAAATATATTTTAAAATGTTTTAAATAGATTTTAAAAAATGGAATGATTATTTCTATAACATGAAATGTTTTATTATGAGTGCAAGTGAAATTTTAAGAGTGACATCTTGAAAATTGCAAGCTTTTATGTGTTGTGATTATGTAACGGTACTTGGACATTGGACGGGTGGTTCTATGATAAACCAGGAATGAGTGGTTACATTATAACCTCTAAGGATTTGGGTATGGAAGTCGGTTAGCTGACTATTCCATTTGTAATAATGACATGTATGGAAGTCGACCACATGGTTATTCCATTTGAGTATAATAATGTCTAAGTTACCTACTTATCTTTTATATGCTTGCTTGTGAGTTTCCATGAAAACCGTTTGATTTTCAAAAGGTAAGATAACAATCTTATTGAAATAATGATTCCTTTTACAGGATAAAAAGGTATGTTTTTAGGGAAATGTTTTATGGGTTTTCCCTAGACTAATGATTTCCTTTCTTTTAAGTTCTATACTGAGTTTGTGTGCTCATCTCAGGTTTTGAAATGTTTTTCACATGGTTTAAGGAAGAGGTGAGACAAAGATGAGATCAAGGGAAAATTGTGAAGATATATCACTATAAGAAATCATGTTTTATTTTAAAGGTTTTTGTTTTATGAAAAAAATGGATACTGAGTATAAGTGTCCACTTATAATGTATGAGTTTACTATATAATACTTTAACCTAATTATATAAAACTCTAAACCTAATTATTTTTTGGAAAAAGAAAGTGATTTCTAACTTTAAAATAACTATAATAAGATATGTTTAAGGTCGGATCCTTGGCAAATTTAGCCGAGGGGGTCTTTTTTTAATGGGGTAGGGTAGAAATTATTTAGGCAAATGGGTGCCTTTAGCGCCACTTCAAGTGGCGCTATTCAAAGAAATGAATAGCGCCACTTGAAGTGGCGCTAAACTGTTTTTTTTTTGTTTTTTTTTTGTTTTTTATATTTATTATGTTATATTTACTATAATTAGATAATTTTTATATTTATTATAATTATTATATATTCAATATAATATTAATTAGAGAATTATAATAAATTTATAATTATAAATATAATAATTATGATAAATATATAAAAATAATAAATATATAAATATAGTAAAAACAAAAATATAATAATATAATAATTATAAATATAGTAAATAAAAAAATATAACAACTATATAAATATAATAAATGTTATAAATGTAATAAATATAATAAATGTAGTAAATGTAATTATATATTTATGTATACATTACATATATATTTTTGCATTGTAAATATGCAATTTTAATTATATATAATGTATATATAAATATATAATTACATAATGTAAATATATAATTCTATATATATATACATTATATATATTTTTTACATTATAAATATGTAATTATAAAAAATATGTAATTATAATTAATATATGCCTAGAATAATTATTTATTTTAATTATATATTTATTATATTTAGTGTTATTAGTATATATGTATAATACTTATAATTATAATTATATATTTATTATAATTATATAAATATAAATATAATAAATATATAATGTATATATAAAGATAGAATAATTTGTAATAATCAAATATTAATAATAAGTAATTTGTAATTTAATTAATGACAATTAATTATTTATAACTAATTTATAATTATAATAACTTATAATTATATTAATTTGTAATAGTTACAAATATAATTACTTATAATATTTTGTAATAATTGTATTTTAAACATATAACAAATAGTTAAAAACAAAAGGAATTTCATAAAAAACGTCGATGAGAAATATTTTTTAAGAAATTAGAAACACTTATTTGAAACTTAAAAATGTTTCAAATACTTCTCTTTGAAATACTATAATAGATAAACTATAACACCGATATAAATTATAATTTAATCATTGATTAAACATATAATAAATATTTGAAAACAGAATGAATTTAATGAAAAATGTTGATAAAAAATAATTTATAAGCTTTTAATTTGAAAGACTATAAAACATAAACTATTACACGGATATAACTGAAACTTTAAACATTGATGAAACATATAATAAATAGTTAAAAACAAAAGGAATTTCCAAAAAAAATGTTAGTGAAAGATATCATTAATTATTAAATTTAAAATAGAGAACTTTAAAAGCATATAAAATATACAGTATACAATTAGATATCCAATTCACGGTAAGAAAGACCACAATGTCCAAAAATGGTGTGTTTATGTGGAGGTTCTTGTATTTGTTGCAGTGAATTGGATATCAAAATCTATACTGGATGTCAAGAAAGGTTGAAGCCACCTTTCGTTTTGGGGGGAACACCACCACAGTGTCTTACATGCAGCTTAACTGTTCAATTCAGTTTCATTAAATCTGGACAGCCCCTCATTTTTACCGAAATATCAGTCACATATCCAAATTAACCCCCCACAGCATCACCGGGCTCAGCGACCTCAAATCATTGCTCTGGACGATTAAATGCGGTGACACGATAAGTTGCAGCTTCCTGAAGAACTGTATCTAAATCGCGTTGGAAATGGTGTCCATAACGCATCCCTCTGTTCAAGCCCTCTTCAGCTTGCTTTCCCCGTTCCAGAAAATACTTGACACTATGATAGAAGGTCTCTTGTACCAAACCTACAATTTAGATTTAAGTCATTATACTAATAGTATATTATAATTATGTTTTTCTGATCAACATATCGTTAAATATTCATATTTACCTGTGATTGGTAATTTTCAAACTCCCTTGAAAACCCCATTTATGCATTCTACGATGTTGGTAGTCATATGACCATATCTCCTCCCATCATCATATGCCAACGACCATTTCTGTTTTGGAATTTGCATCATATAATCATAAAATTCCGGATTAACTCTTTGAATATCTTGAAGACGCTCCTCCATTCTTTGTTGTTGAGTCTCGTATGCTATCATACAAGAAAAAATCTGAACAAATAATGATCATAACTATGATAGGATTTGTTAATACAAAAAATGATTTTCATACCAATTTTCAAGATTGCTTTCTTCATCGACTCATTCTTGAATCTCTTTCGTAAATTGCTAGCAATGTGTCGAATACAGTATCGATGATGGGCATAAGGTGGTCTCTATGAAAGTCCCTCAAGATTGTACTGCCTCTTTGATTGCACGGTGACGATCTGAGATAAGGCAAATCCCTTCCTCGCCCGTAACAAACTCACGAAGACATGTGAGAAACCAACTCCATGACGAGAAGTTCTCTTTCTCCACAATTGCAAATGTCAAAGGTAGAGGGGCTCTATTTCCATCTTGTGTGGCAGCAATCAATAAAGTTCATGTATACTTTCCATACAGAAATGTGCCATCTATTTGTATAAACTGCTTGCAATGCCTAAAAGAAGTCACACATGGTAAAAATGTCCAAAACAATCTATCAAAAACAACCATTGACTGGTCAACTTGGTTGTATTGGTTAACATATTCAATGGTATGTAACTGATAGATCACTTGATTGTTGTGGCGTAAAAGCTCCAAAAGTTGTGGTAAAACTCGATAAGAGTCATCCCAATCACCATACACTTTCACAATAGCCTTTTGACGTGCTGCCCATGCCTTCCAATAAGAGATCTGATACCCAAAAAGTTGTTTGATTCGCTCCATCACAAGAACAACAGGAACATCTTGACAAGCTCTAATCATTTCAACAATAACTGTTGAAACAAAGTCAACATCTAATGAAGAATGTTCTTGTGACAAGCTTGGGTTCACACATATGTGTGGAGTAAATCTTGTGATGCGCCAGCTGTGAAAAGTGTTATCAATTATAGCTCGCATACGCATTTGACATTTTGAATCATATTTGTCGCAACGAATCAAATAATAAGATCTTTTTGACTCTCCTACAACATAAGAGTAATGTCTGTCAATGTGATATTGTTTTATCACATTTTTCATTGCATCTTTACTGTCGAACTCTCTTCCAATATACAGAACACCTTCATCTGCCACCCGATCTGTGCCCCCAATGATTCCTGGAAATTCTGAAGTAGGAGTAATAACTGACCAATTGAATTCTGGCAAGCGATTCATGCCTTCTGTCGACCATGAACTCAATGGTGGGGGGTGGTTCAACAGTCGGTTAAACCTCACATGAGTAGGCACTGGTTGTTCTTCCGCATGCGCTTCCTCTTCATCTTCAGCTTCCTCTTCATCTTCTTCTTCTAAATTGTCATCGACCTCAAAATTATCAACCAACGCATCTATAGTATATGGGGGACTATCTATTGAAATTGTGGCCAAGGGAAATGATGGCACCAATGCTGATGGAACTTCTTGATGTGTTCTAAAAGGAGCAGATGACATTGTCTCGTGAAATTGTGATGACCCAACTTCCAATGTCGATGGGATCTCCATTGTAGATATGGTCACATACAACTCCATCATTTGATTGGCAGGTAGAAACTTAACCAATGACAGTACGTATTCCCATTCTTCATCATCAGTTATCGGATAGGCCACATGCCAAAATCTATCAACATATTGTAGATATCTGTATATGATAGATTCTATCGCTTGGTTACTCGTCAGTTTCAACTTTCGATGAATTTTCCTCTGAAGAGTTCCCAAAATTGTACAGCCTCCAAGCATTACAACAGCTTCTGGTTGTATACTATAACTACATCCTTGTTCCGTCTCAATTATTTGTCCGTTGCAATAAATATAAGCAACCGTCTTTTTTATCTAAAATAAACCTTCGTTATTAATCACATATGATCAAACAATCTCATTATGTCTTCATGCTTTTAGAATTTATGTAATTTATGTTGGAATCCTAGTCCCTCCACCAAATCAATATGTTCAAACCATATTGATGTGTAACTCGCTTTACACAACCCACAAGTTTGTGTTATTTACCCAAAAATAGTAAGTCAAACATATTCATACATATCCACATCCATCATATGGATGAGGTACATGAACATATCATGTAAAAGCATAGAGTTATCTGAACTTGAAAAACTCAACATGAATAAGCCCGGAGCGAGAGATAGCCAACCTCATTCACTTTCCTAAAGCCTCCAGGAAAGTAAGTGGTCCGACCCAAAGCCCCTCTATCCGGGGATACTTTACTCAAGCAAGAATTTCAGTTCATGACAACTCTAACACTTAATATGTAAAAAATATTTTAAACTACTAAATTCAAGTTCATAACTACAATTACAAACCGAGGTCAAGGTAGATGACAAACTAAATAAATTATCATACTTGGAATGGAATGCAAATATATATTATTTAAACAATTCTTAATATTATTACTTCGCTAATTACTTAACTACTTCGCTAATTACTATAACTACTTCACTAATTACTGTAACTACTTCGCTAATTACTGTAACTACTTCGCTAATTACTGTAACTACTTCGCTAATTACTGTAACTACTTCGCTAATTACGGTAACTACTTCGCTAATTAGATTTCATTGATTACCCAATTAGATTTCATTGATTACCCAATTAGATTTCATTGATTACCCAATTAGATTTAATTAACTACCTAAGTAGATTTAATTAACTACCTAAATAGATTTAATTAACTACCTAAGTAGATTTAATTAACTACCTAAGTAGATTTAATTAACTACCTAAGTAGATTCAATTAACTACCTAAGTAGATTTAATTAACTACCTAAGTAGATTTAATTAACTACCTACTTAAACTTAGTTAATTACCTAATTAGTGTTCATTAATTACATAATTAGTGTTCATTAATTTTCTAATTAAAATTACCTAATTACAAATCATTAATTACCTAATTACAAATCATTAATTAACTAATTACAAATCATTAATTAACTAATTATAATTAATTAATTAACTAATTATAATTTAGTGTTCATTAATTTTCTAATTAAAATTACTTAATTAACTACTTATAATTGATTAATTAAGTTGAAATATAATTGATTAATTAACTAATTAAAATTAATTAATTCACTAATTATAATTAATTAATTCACTAATTATAATTAATTAATTCACTAATTGTAATTAATTAGCTAATTATAATTAATTAATTACCAAATTACAAATCATTAATTACCTAATTACAAATCATTAATTACCTAATTACAAATCAATAATTAACTAATTAAAATTAATTAATTCACTAATTATAATTAATTAATTCACTAATTATAATTAATTAATTCACTAATTATAATTAATTAATTCACTAATTATAATTAATTAATTCACTAATTATAATTAATTAATTCACTAATTATAATTAATTAATTCACTAATTATAATTAATTAATTCACTAATTATAATTAATTAATTCACTAATTAGAAATCATTAATTCACTAATTAGAAATCATTAATTCACTAATTAGAAATCATTAATTCACTAATTAGAAATCATTAACTAACTAATTAGAAATCATTAGCTAATTATAATTAATTTATTAGCTAATTAAAAATCATTAATTAGCTAATTAGAAATCAATAATTAGCTAATTAGAAATCATTAATTCACTAATTATAATTAATTAATTCACTAATTATAATTAATTAATTCACTAATTATAATTAATTAATTCACTAATTATAATTAATTAATTCACTAATTATAATTAATTAACTAAATAATTAGAAATCATTAAGTAACTAATTAGAAATCATTAAGTAACTAATTAGAAATCATTAAGTAACTGATTAGAAATCATTAAGTAACTAATTAGAAATCATTAATTAACTCATTAGAAATCATTAAGTAACTAATTAGAAATCATTAATTAACTAATTAGAAATCATTAATTAACTAATTAGAAATCAATAATTAACTAATTAGAAATCAATAATTAACTAATTAGAAATCAATAATTAACTAATTACATTTAACTAACAATAATTAACTAATTACTAATTACAATTAACTAATTAGAATTAACTACTTACTATTAATTAACTAATTAAAATTGATTAATTAACTAATTACAATTAATTATTTAATTACTTACAAATATTTAACTACTATTAACTAATTAGAATGTATTAAATAACAAATTACAATTAAATAATTTGACACTTAAAAATAATTAATTCACTATTATAATTAATTATTAACTACTAATACATAATTAGGTTTTAAACTAATTCTATAAAGTAAACAAATAAATTAATAAACAAATTCCATAATCAAATTACATTAACTAAACAATTAAATAAATAATTTAAAATATTAAAGAAATGTAAATAAAAACTTACCTCGAATTTGCAGAACTTCGAATTTGGAAAAAGGTCCTCGGTTGGATGAGGATGAGGGAGAGGGAGGAGGGAGAATGAAGAGAGGGAAGAGAGAGAATGAGGAGAGGAGTGGAGCGGAAGGAGGGGGATGAGGAGAGGAGTGGAGCGGAAGGAGGAGGGGGGAGGGGGGTTGTGGAGATCAGCGCCACTTGAAGTGGCGCTGATCGGCATAAGGATAAGGGATCAGCGCCACTTGAAGTGGCGCTGATCCGTTTATCCGAAAGGTATCAGCGCCACTTGAAGTGGCGCTAAGCAATAATATCCGGTTTCCCGGCTAGCGCCACTTCAAGTGGCGCTATGGCGTTTTTTGCCATTAGCGCCACTTGAATTGGTGCTAGACTGACCCATTTTCTTAAAAAAAAAAGGGTAACCCATTTTAAAAAAAAAATAAGACCCCCTACCCCAAATTTTCCTCGGATCCTTACATACATACATATACGTACATACATAAACGCGCACACACACAACACATCACATGCATACATATGAAAGCCATACACACACACACGCATGCATATATATACACATACATCCACATGCATACACATGTATGCATACACATGTATACATATACATACAAATGCATGTACATATATTTTAAATTATTTAATATGAATATAAATATATAAATTCAAATATGAATCAAATATTTATATATTTATATAGTTGTTCAAATAAAATATTAAAATATCGTATTTATATTAATTATATAAATATACACATTAAACCATTTTGTAATTAATGTATATAAATATACCGGCAATCCCCCCGACCCCTCTCTCCCGAATATCCCCGGCCCTTCACGGAAATCCTCACCAGTTTGCCCAAATTAGCGTAAATGAAACGACCGGTAATTTTTTTGGGCCAGGAGAAGAAGCGCACGAGATACTCTGATGAATCCTTCCTCCCGCGTCGCCTCTCGACAAGATTTTCAGAAAGCTCAGATCTTTGGGCCGGGAGAAGATGCGCACGAGATACTCCGATGAATCCTTCCTCTCGCATCTCCTCTCGACCCGGATTTTCAGAAAGCTCAGATCAACAAAAAGGAGGACGGGAAGGAGGAGGAGGAGAAGCATCGATCGTGATCCAAGTCGTCAAACTCCTCCAGAGCAGCGATGGCCGCTGGGATTCCACAAAACTGCGGTGGCTCCTCTTCTACCGACCTCCGGTACCCTCTCGCTGTCTCTTCCAAGTGAGCTGTGGCCTCGGGTCCACCGCCAGAGCCTTCCGATTCTTTGAATGGATGAAACGGGACCCCGTATATTGCCGGGCCTCACCGCTGCTCTCATCAGCCTTCCATGGCATCTTCTGGGTCGCTCGTGGAGAACCAGACTCCGGTAACAGAATCACGGCCTCCTCGCACTGCTGAAAAAGAGCAACTTTGCCCTCTCAGTGGAGCTTGCCGTCTTTCTCATACGTGCATGATCGGCTCGCCATGACCCGAGAATCGATCAGTGTGCACAATGATCTCGACCCATTTCTTAGGAATACCCGTGATTGCAATGTGTTGATAGAGATTCTTCTGAACCAGGGGAACTTGAAGGATGCGCTCCGCATGCTTGATGAAATGATCAAACTGTTGAGTTTTTGACGGAAAAATATCACGTCATGATGTGGTGGGTGACCGATTTTGATGATCCAACCCCCAGAGGAGACCTACTGAATATGTTTGGTGCTGCCCGTTGATGACCTATAGAGGGTGGTGCCGAAGAAGACTCGGTGCAGTAGTTGGTGACCGTCCACAGAATACTTGCACCAACCATCTTTGTTTTCTCAGCTGCATCCTAATTATAAATATGGATTGTCGTTAGATTATATGAGAGAGAGATGAAGAATTTGTAACCTGTGTATTAAATAATATTTTTTGGCTGTCATCCTCGTGGACGTAGGTCATCCGACCGAACCACGTAGTAAACTTTGTGTGTCCCTCGTTCTGCTTCCACCATGATTTCTTCTGTTTTTGTAAGCGATCCTGAGAGTGTGAGCACTTCCCTTCCAACAAAGTGGTATCAGAGGGCTGAGTTCCATTACCTGGGAAGAAATGGCGCTGGTGTCCCGCCTCTGCACCCTCTCTGTCCATCGTCCAGGCCTCTGCAACCCTGGGCAGTTGCTGTCCGAGCCCCCCAGCGAACCCACTGTGTGCGCATCTACAAAGCTAGTGTCCAACTGATCGCACTCCCATGCATCTCTGTTGTTCACGCCACACCCCCTGCGAGTCCTCAGATCTGTTGCCTGGAGACCGACCTCCCTGTGCGAACCTCTCTGCGTCTGCTTTCCCCTTCATCTTTGCAGAGGTTGCTCTCCGCTGTCGTTGATTTTGATGTCTGTGAAGCCTGCACTGATGCTCGTGAGGTAAGGGGGAGAGGATTTGTGTGGAAAAAAAAAGATAAAAGGAGGGGCAGCGTGGAAGACAAATTTGATCGGTGGTGGAAGTCAAAAAGCAAAAGGTGGCTTTGTGTTTTTCTGGTGTGGGTGAGAATTAAAATAAGAAATAAAAGGGAGGGCGCATGTGGGGTGGTCGTGGGTGTGAGGAGACATTTGAAAAGGTAGTTTACTTTTTTTGTCTTCTTGTGGAAATAAGTGAAGGGTGCTACGTTTTTAAAGAAAAATTTGGGTTGATATATATATATTTTTTGGTATTCATTCTATATCCGATTTGAAAAATTAAATAGTTGATTTCATCATTTTTTATTATTTTAGATTCATCCGTGTAAACTCAGAAATTCCCCACGCTCCTCAAGGTGAGGAGAGGGCCCTCATTTATAGAAAAGATAGGAAAGTTACAAAGAGAAGTTACAAAGTAAGTGGGGCAGGAAGTTACAAAGGAAGTGGGGCAGGAAGTTACACATACTCCAACACTCTCCCTCAAGCTAGGTGTACCTAGCTTGGACAAATAATGAAAAAAAAAACAACGCAAGCAACAAACTGCAAACACTCCCCCTCAAGCTGGACATACCCAGCTTGATGACAAAACAAGACGAAAACAGAAGAAACAGAAATAATAAAATCGTTGATGATGCCGCTCCCCCTCAAGATTGTAATGTGATGCCGCCGAAAATGATGGGTCATCGCCGGAAAAGTGCGGGGCCGGACAACAGAGCGCCGGGAAATCCACACTGGCGGGTGCCGGTCGTCAGAGCGTCGGGAAAATCCGCACTATGGGCCGGTCGTCAGAGCGCCGAGAAACCGTAATGTCGGGCCGATCGTCAAAGCGCCGAGAAATCCGCTCGGGAGGGCCGGTCGTCAAAGTGCCAAGGAAATCCGCAATGGCGGGTGCCGGTCGTCGAAGCGCCGGGAAATCCGCAGGAGGAGGCCGGCGATGAGATGCGGTGATTCCGCAGGAGATGCCGGGCAGAGAGGCGGGGATTCCACAAGAGGCACCGGGCAGAGAGGCGGGGATTCCGCAGGATGCAGGAGAAGGTCGGCATGAAGGGAGCAGTTGAGCAGAGGTGGCACGGGAGGCCGGCAGGGCTGTTGGCCGACTGCTGGAGGAGCCGGCAGGAATGGAGACCAGCTGCTGGAGGAGCCGGCAGGAGTGGAGGCCGGCAGAGGTGGAGGCCGGTCGTCAACAGAGCCGGCGGGAGACTCGCACAGGAGGCGGGCTGCCGGAAAGAGCCGCAAGCTGGGGAAGGGAGGCCGCCGGCGCGGGGAGTGCCGCCTGGAGCAGCGGCGCGCTTGGGTGGAAGCCGAACGAGGCGACGGGAGGGTCGCTGTGGGGAGGTGCCGCTGCAAGGGGGGCCCACGCGCAGGAGAAGCAGCCGCCGTGAGGGAGGGCCGCCTGGAGAGAGGGTCGCCGCAAGGGAGCAGCCGGACGTTGAGGGAAGGCGCACCGGGGGAAGCCGCGACGGGGAGCAGCGCTGGAGAGCCGCCGGGACGGGAAATCCGCCGGGAAGGGATCGCCGGCAGGGGGCGGCGGAGAATTCCTATGGCTCGTAAGGCATGGAGGCCGCCGCCCCCACGGGAAAAAAAAGATGGGAGACCCTAGAGCAGAATAAAAAAAAATAGATGGGAGGGGGGATCGGGATTAAGTTCCCTCTGATACCATGTAAACTCAGAAATCCCCCACGCTCCTCAAGGTGAGGAGAGGGCCCTCATTTATAGAAAAGATAGGGAAGTTACAAAGAGAAGTTACAAAGTAAGTGGGGCAGGAAGTTACAAAGGAAGTGAGGCAGAAAGTTACAAAGGAAGTGGGGCAGGAAGTTACACATGCTCCAACAATCCGTGATATCTATTTTTGGAAATTCTGATTTGTTTTTGTGATGGAAAATCCTGAAACCGAAAGTAGTTCGGTACCGTCCCAGGAGCCCCAGAAGTCTGTTCCAGCTACACACGCTGGTACTGCAAATACTTCCGGATATAGAAGTATGGCGTCCAATACCAAATTTGAGGTGAAAAAGTTCGAGGAGACAAATAACTTCAGCATGTGGCAGTGTGAAGTATTGGATATTCTAAATCAACAGGAGTTAGATATCACCTTGGAAGAAAAACCCGCCAACATCTCTGATGGTGATTGGAAGAGACTAAACCGTCAACCCTACGGTACCATCCGACTTTGTTTGGCTAAAGATAAAAAATACAGTGTGATGTGGGAAACTTCAGCAAAAAGTTTGTGGAGTATTTTGGAGAATAAGTATATGGCCAAAAACATTGAAAATCGGTTGTACCTGAAAAAGAAACTGTTCAAATTTCAGTACAAGCAAGATATGTCTATGATTGAGCACCTTGATTCCTTTAATAAAATCCTGGTATATTTGAAAAGTTTGGAGGTAACAATTGGAGATGAAGACAAGGCTCTGCTGATGTTGAACTTTCTACCGGAGAGTTGTAATCACCTTACCACAACGTTTCTGTATGGTAAAGATGAGATAAATTTGTTGATGTATAAAATGCCTTAATTAATAATGAGTACAGGCGGAATGACAAGTATGACCATTGGAATTCCACATCAGAGGCATTGATGACAATTAGAGGAAGGTCAACTGACAGGAAATCTGGAAGATTCCGAAGAGATGAATCATGATCGACGTCAAAAGGCGAATCCTGCTTTAGACGTCCAACGAAAGATGAGTGTGCCTACTGTCATGAAAAAGGGCACTGGAAGGAGGATTGTTCCAAAATTGGGAAATCAAAGGCAAATGTTGTCCAGAGAACACCAAGGATGCTGAAGATACTATCCTCGTTTGCTCGACGGTCAACCATTTAAAAGGTTGGATTCTTGATTCAGGTTGTTCATTCCATGTGTGCAGGAATCGAGATTGGTTTTCAAACCTCAATGAGTCAGATGAAGATGTGGTGTTTATGGGCAATAACCACCCTTGCCATACGAGAGGTATTGGAATAATACGGTTGGAGTTTTGGATAAGCTTGGTTACCGGATAACTATTGAAGATGGATTCATGAAAGTTATTTGCGGTTCACTTCTAGCGATGAAAGGTATTCAAAAAGGTGTTGTATTATTTGAATGCTGAGTCTGTTACAGGTGGAGTAATGACATCAGATAAGAGTAACACCACCGGTAGAACACAAATGACTATTTGAAGACCTTATAGGTATGGAAAATCAGTTAGCGTTGCTCTTTCTGTAGTTGAAGGTGGTGTTCCAGATTGCTATCGAGATGTTTTGGATAACAAAGAAATGAACCACTGGAAGTCTGTTGTGGAAGAAGATATGAATTCACTGTATCAGAATATGATATGGGATCTTGTTCCTCCTCCGAAGGACAATAAAGCTGATACAGAGATGAAGTTCCAACATTGTTTGGGCTTGATCAATATGACTCAAACTTGAGATGCCTACGGGCATCGGGAAGGCAGCAGCAGACAAAAAGATTTGTTTCAGCAGCAGGAAGATTTGTTTCAGTTACATGAAAATTTGTTTGAGCGGCAACTTGGTGATATTTTTCATCAAAGTGGAGATTGTTGAGTTTTTGACGGAAAAATATCACTGTCATGCTGTGGTGGGTGATCGCCTTTGATGATCCAGCCGCTAGAGGAGACCTGTTGAAGATGTTTGGTGCCGCCTGTTGATGACCTGCAGAGGGTGGTGCTGCCGAAGAAGACTCGCTGCAGCAGTTGGTGACCACCCTGAGAAAACTTGTAGCAACCATTTTTGTTTTCTCCGCTGCATTCTGATTATAAATATGGTTTGCCGTTATGTGTGAGATTATATGAGAGAGATATGGGGAATTTGTAACCTGTGTATTCCCGTTTGAATAAGATTTTTTGGATGTCTTCCCCGTGGACGTAGGTCATCCGACCGAACCACGTAAACTGTGTGTCCCTCGTTCTACTTTCACCTTGATTTCTTATGATTTTGTGAGAGATCCTGAGAGTGTGAGCACTTTCGTCCCAACACGAACCTAATATGTAGTTTCTGCCCAATGATAAAACATGGATCGTCTTTTATGAAGCCATGTTGAGGTTGGATGGGGTGTGGAATTGACTGAAGGAAGAAGAGGTAGTCCGTCTGGTTTCCAAATTCAGCAAAAAAGGCATTTTCCCTCAGTTGTTTTTTTGGCTTGATTGGTCAATAAGTTATGCAGGGGTGGGAAGATCAGTTTTGCTCGGGATGTTCTGTGTGAAATCATGTGTTACTGTGTCCTCGAATCCCCCCCTTTCTGCCATGATACTAACACGGTTGACTTGCCTGCAAGATATTCCTTGCTAAGGAAAGATAGTGAGGTGAATGTTTTGGCGTTGAACATTCTCCTCCACCATCTCTGCAAGCACCAGAGGGTCGATGAAGCTGTGGCGGTGTTCGAGAAGTTCATAGGTGGAGAAGGAAGCAGTGGGGCCTCCTTATTGCCCAATGTGGTGACTTACAACACCCTGATCTATGGGCTCTGCAAGGTGGGGAGGCTGAAAGACGACCTCACCTTGATGAAAAGAATGAGGTTTGAGCATGGTCGTTCCCTGCTGTCATCACCTACAATTGCTTGATAGACGGGTTCTTCAAAGACAAAGACAAAAACATCTCCTTGGAGCTGTTTAATGAGATGATAAGGATTGATCCCAATGTGGTCACCTATGGGATTTTGATGAATGACTTCTGCAAGCATCAGCAGGTAGATGAGGCATTGAGACTGTTTCATAAATTGGGCAAGGTGTCATTTTATAGAACACTCTGATTAATGGTCTCTTCAAGGTGGGAAGACATGAGGAAGCCTTGTCTTTGTTGCAAAAGATGAGATCTGGATATGGTTGTTCCCCTTCTACCATCACCTAAACTGCTTGATTCATAGGTCCTGCAAGGCTGGGGAGATGAACCACTACAAGGAGGTGGTCAACAGGATGGGTGATGATGGGTTCCAGCCGAGCACCGTGACGTACAACATCTAAATAGATTACTTATGCAAGCACCGATGAGTGGGTGATGCTTTGAGGGTGTTTAAGTGCATGGGCCTTCGGGATGAGTGCAAGCCCGACGTGGTGGCTTTTAGCTTCTTGATTTTTGGGCTCAGCAAGGTGGGATGGTATGGGGAGGGTGTGGCATTGATGGAGAGGATGAGGGTGGAACATGGCCGCTCTCCTGATTTCTTGACCTACCATTGCTTGATCATGGGGCTCCGCAGGTTTGGGCAGGTGGAGAGGTATCAAGAGATGTTGGAGGAGATGAACCGTGAAGGGATTCGTTATGATGACATCACATTACCATATACTCGGCGACGCTGTAACTGTATGCTTTTTTACATTTTATCCATATCATCTCTACCAATAGAATCAGCGTAAAACTTGTCAATTTTGCACTCCCATTTGGTTTAGATTTTCACCGATAGCTCATCCCAATGTTTCTTAGTATATGAAATTTTTATGTGGATAATACTAAATACAATATTTTCATTTTTCATGATGTTATTCTTGTATAATGATAAAATGAGGTCGACCGAACCCCCAAGGTGTACTCTCAAAAGGAGCCCTTGAGGTTTTTTTATAACAAATAATTAAGACCACACCGGACCTCAAGTCCGATGTGGGATGCGAACTCCAACACTCTCCCTCAAGCTAGGTGTACCTAGCTTGAACACATAAAGAAAAAACAAAGCAAGCAACAAGCTGCAAACACTCCCCCTCAAGTTGGACATACCCAGCTTGATTACAAAACAAGATGAAATAAAAGAAACAAGTGACGATCATAGCTCCCCCTCAAGATCGCAACTCCCCCTCAATATCGTAGCTCCCCCTCAAGATGATAGATGGATTGAAGATGTCGTGATCGCATCACAGAAACCACACAGATCGGGCCGGTTGACAGAGCATCAGGAATGCCGCACTAGTGGGGTCTATCGATGATACGTCGGGAAAGTCACACTAGCACCGGGAAAACCACACTTGCGGGGCCGATGATGAGAGGCGGGGATTCTGCAGAATTGTTGCGGGATCTAGCGGCGCCAAAGGGCTCGGATCCAAGGTGGTCGATGTGTCGCGCCACGGTGGAGGAAGCACGAAGGCATGCCGGCGGACAACGAGCGTGCAGAAATGGTTCCGCCGGGAAAGGGAGGTGGCTGCCGGAAGAGCAGCGCAGGAGGAGGGGATCAGCTTGAAAGCAGAACTGCCGCAGAATGCACCCGCGACTGGATGTGGTTTGATCTGGCCAATTCTGGGAGGGGCCAGCGACGGATGACCGGGACGACGAGGCGTAGTAGCTGTTGCGCAGGGAGCCGTCGCTGCTGGAAGTAGGGGCGGACAGAGGGAGGCGCGTCAGGAGCCGGGAGAGCCGCTGGAAAGCAGGAGTCGGGACTACCGATGAGGAGCCGCAGGGGCGCGGACTGGAGGAGCCGCGGGAGGGCGGGTCATGGGGAGAAGGCCGGCAGAGACCATGCCGGCGGGGAAGGTCGTCGCGCATGGAGTCATCATGGCCCAGGTGTCGACGGATCTGGGAGGGCCTCGGGCGGGATGGGTGGAGTCGTCACGGCGCGTAGAGGGAGGATTCCGCCGGGATCGGGAGGCGCGACTTAAGGCGGGTTCGATGCACACAACGGGTAGGGGATGCCGCGGACGACAGGAGTCTGCTGAGTGCCGCCAGAAGAGCCGGGAAGAAAGGGAGGTTGCCGCGGGAGAGGTCGTCGTCCGCCGTCGAGCGCACCAGGGAGTCGCACAAGGAGGCAGGAGCCTCGTCGAGATGTCGCGGGAGGAGGCGGGAGGACTTGGGGCGGAGTGAAGTCGTCGGGGAGACGAGCGCAGGAAGCAACGTGAAGAGGCGGGCCGCGGGCCGATCGCGCCTGGACGAGGGCGCTGGGAAAAAGCATGAGGAAGCCGCCAGACAAGGTCACCTGGACGAGGATCCGCCGGCAGGGGGGTGATCCGCCGGGAGGGAGGCCGAAGCAGGGATCAAGGACCGCCACAGGGGGCGGACGGGAAATACCCACGGCTCGTAGGCCATGGAGGCCACCGCCCCCCGTGGGGGAGAAAAATATTGAGAAACCCTGGAGTGAATAAAAAAAAGATGGGAGGAGGGTCGGGATTAGGTTCCCTTTGATACCATGTAGAATGATAAAATGAGGTAGACCGAACCCCCATGTTGTACTCTCTAAAGGAGCCCTTGAAGTTCTTTTATAACAAATAATTAAGACCACACCGGACCTCAAGTCCGATGTGGGATGCGGACTCCAACAATTCTGTTCCTCCATCTACATATAACAACTTTCAATATCTCCCACCAGCTTTTTTGAACATTTCCAAAAAAAAATCTGAAATCACATCAGTCTTTTCATGTGCATCAATGTAGACAGAGTTGGCTCTTTGTAAACCACAATCTCTTTTCTTTTAACATCTTCATTTTCATTTTTGAATGTCTAAGATGAAGTTTCCTCTTGCCCCTTGAAATAAATTTGAATATTTTTAAGAATCTTACACACTATGCAAAACATCCTGATAGTGAAGTAACAACTCATGGTCAGTATGACACTATTTCTTTATACTTTCAATATCTGTAGCCATCTCTTGATCATCTCCATCATCATATGATTCGCTTTTAGATACTGCATCTGGTTTTAGTTTGCTTAAATTTTCACTGACATCTTCTAAATCACTCACACCCTGATCACGTTTCTAATTGAATTCATACTAGAACTTCCCCAAATCTACTGTACATTCCCGAATATGTATACAATTGTTACAATTGTGTTCCTAAGTCTTGACTTTTATGGATTCAGTAATAAATTCCAATTTGAACTCTTGAAATTTATCAAAGGTTGCAGCATTGGATTGTAATTTAGATATTCTTTAATTTACTATTGATAGTAGATTTCAATTTAAAGCAGCTTACTGACCCTTAATTAGCTTCATCTACACCATAACAGATTCAAGAACACCCAACATAACTGGTTGTTTTTCTTTCAGTAAATCCGTTTGAGCTTTTAGCATATTTTTAAGCTCATTTTTAAATGCTTTATTCATACCTGTATCATTATTCTTAGAACCTTTTAGAAATTCATCTTCAGCTGTCATCAATTGTTTCAAGTCATCAGAGTCTGACTTCGAAACCATGAATGATTTCAACTCTTTAAAGTCTTCTTTGGAAACTGAATTTTCCTTCCACTTATTCATCTCTTCTTTTACATCTTTCAAACAACCTTTCATTTCTATGATTTATTATTGTAAATGCTGGGAAGAAGAAAATATTCTTGGAGCGAACTGGTTTAGATTTTCATCAAAAGCATGATCTTCTTCAGTACTTGGTGACAGAGTCTCATTATCTATTACCACCTTTTCTCTTTGTATAGTTGTAAATTCTATATTTTCAGCACCAACATCATCCTCCCAAGTCTTCATTACGATCACCCTTATCATTCTCTTCTTAAATTCTTTCTTCCACTTGCATATGTGTTGATTCAATAGTTTTCTCCACTAATTCAGCCTCCACCTTAACATCCACTGAATTTTTCTCATTTCCCTCAGTAGCCTTCTCTATATGAATTCCAGCCTCAACTGCTTCTCCAAGGTATTCATATATTCATCATCATCTTTAGTCATATTGTCATTAACAGTTTCAGTTTCAACATTCAAAATAATCTCTTCTTTTCATTATTCAACTACATCATCTTGATCTATTTCTTCCTCAGCAAAAACTTCCTCAATAGCTGCAAGAAAATTTGTTTTAGTAGATTCATGCTCAGGACAAGCTGGAACAACCATTTCATCCTCAACAGATACACTTGCAGGACCCCCCCCAGTTGTAGCAAGGATATCTGCTTTTGTCCCTTCATCTTTCCAAAGATATTGCTTAAAAGAAATTAGATTAATCAAGGATGCTCTCCATATATACCCAATAGTTCAATATTTAAATGTTTACTCATAATCTTGAATAATAATGACCACATTTGGCTTTGTGCTGTGCATTCTGGGGAGTCAGTAGGGGTTCAGACATGACTGAATAGGTTTGGTTCTTGTTGAGCTTACTCAAACCATTAGGTTGGTACTTACCTCTTGTTGCCTTCTGTTTTTAGGCTATTCTTGGCATGGGTTGCGTTAAGAAATCCCTTTCAATTCTTTAATTTGTAGTTTAGGTGTCTGTCTTGACTGGTTTTTAGACCTGATTTCTTATTTGTGTGTTTTTCATTATCATCATATTTATTTTTAAGAAAAAATTTATCCTCTCAGTTTCTAGATTTTTCCTAATATTCACACTTTCCAATTCCTCTGCAGATGTGGATCTATTTATTCATGATGTGGACTCTTTTTAATGGGTAGAGAAGTGCAATGTACTGGAATCTGCTATACAAACCAAGGCGAGGAAAAGATTACAGTTGTTTAATGTGTTGTACTCCGCCTAACATGTTATATGTCTTTGTCCCCTTGGAGTAATGTTCGGCTTTAATTTTACATATGTATCATTTTTCAAGCATTTACATATATATTTTGATGTTGCGTATAATGGAATTAAAATTTTTTGCTGTTGTTTGCTTAAAATTTAGCATGTACATCTGCACAAATAATTTTCTTACTTACAATTGATTTAGCCATGTGACTTAATTGTCTTTTTTGAGTAACGGAAAAAGTGTTCATTGCCTTCAAAAGAAGATGTTACTCCTAGTTCTCAAATCAATTTCTTAGTTAAAATAACTGCGACAATGGTGTAAGTATAGATGGTCTATGTAGAAAGAAGTGTAAAACATGTCAAGCCTTAGAGGTCCAGGTAATATTCCTTCCTACTGTTTTATTACATTTTCGATTTTGCTCATGGCCTGAGCTTTGCAAGAGGTTTGGTCTCAGGTGATCATTTTTAGCCTATCGATTCCCTAATAAATTTTATCGGAATTATTACTTCTGGTGTATCTGTGCTTTCTTTGTGAGTGTCTTTATAGAAATGTCTTCTTGATAATAAAATATTTGAATATACTTTAGCTTTATATACATGTGTGTATTGGGCCACTTCGGTGGTAGTGCGGTGGTGAAGGAGAGTGGCATATCCACGCCGTTCTTTGGGAGGTTCAGGGTTCGAATCCTGGGAGTCCGCTTTCGGGGCGAGCCTCTCCCCCGGGATCCACCCGCCTTTCCGGGTCGCCCGGTCTCATCTGGGGGGGCAAAATGAGGCGCGGCCCAATCGGTGACGGGGATTGCTTGACAGACCATCGCTGTCGGGCCGTCACCCTTTGGGATGCTCTTCCATCTCGGCTGGCAACGGCTCCTTCCCCGGCTGGGGCGCTACCTTAAGGGAGTGACCTCTTCGTGGGGGAGGGGGGGTTCCATGTGTGGAGGATTCGAAAAGGCCACACAGGGGAATTCCCTTAAAAAGAGAAAGAAAAGATACATGTGTGTACTGGGTATTCCCCAGTCATAACTAACGAGGAAACTAATCCTCTCTGAGTTTTTGTGCAGTTATTAAGTTTCCCTTGTATTTTATTATCAAAAGTTTGAACCCCAACCAGTATGTCATGATTGAGTTTTTTCTAGGTGTTCAAGTTGCAAGGGATTGGCATGCTATCTTGAGCAGAATAATCGAAGGCAATCCTCAGGCTTGCCCTAATTTGATGTAATACTACATCGCTGTTATAATTTGTATTTTATGTAATTTGGAAACCTTCTTGTGCAACTTTTATTGGTATATAGGTATGCATGATAATAATTTGGAAATCTTCTTGTGCAAATTTGATTGGTATAATTTGCATTTTCTGTAATTTGGGCGGGCTTCCTCTGATAGCTGTCTGTGCCCCTCTATTTTTCCCATATGTTCCAGTGGTTGATAGAGATTGAAAAGAGAAATCTCCCATTGCTCCCCATACTACTATGCAGGAACCCGATCTTCCATCCTTTGCAGGAAGGCGGTGATGCGTGCCCCGCACAGCGGGATTCTCTAATTTCTGGAAATTGCAATGGTGAAAAAGATGTGCCATTCCCTTTGGAAAGAAGATGGTAGTAGAAAATGGTAGCGCGGGAAGACACATGCATCCCCAAACTTGATGGTGGATTTTTCCTCTCAAATTTGAATTCTTTAATTGAAGCTTTGTTGGTGAGAACTCTTTGGGATTTGGAAATTGAGAGTGAAACCTTCGAGATTAAATGGTTACATTGCGATTATATCAATGCAAGATTGTTAGATGAGGTGGTGTCAAAAAAGGGTATCTTTGCATCCAGGTATTTCATTCTTAAACTTAGAACACAACCACTTTTGGAAGAGCGTTGTTAGATCCCTGCAAATTTTGTCAGATGATGGATCTTACCATCTAATATTCTTCTAGTGGTTGAATCAAGTAAGGAAGATGCAAGCAAGTGTAGTTCCAACACTTCTAGTTATTCAATTGACATTTGGTTTTAGTTTAGGGCAATTGAGATATACAGATTGATGATCTTCTTTTGTATGAACTTAAATTGATTTATTTGAGGTGTATGTTTCCTTTTCTAGTGGTTAATGATTTTGATTCTTGTGTGTGTGATTATATCATGCTAGTTGGTTGGTATTCCAACTTCATCTTAAGTTTATTCTTTTTCTAGTTATTGACGCAACTCATGTGAGTTTTTATGTTTAATATCATCTTATTTTTGTTTGTTTGTTCAATTATCATCCTTAATTTGAATTGGAATTATAAAACCTCTTAGGAAAACCAGAGATTGATTTAGGCTTGTTTGAATCCTTAAGGCTTTGAAATTCACTCATGTTGGAGTCAAATTGTGGAGACTCTATACTCCCATGGTATTTTTTTAAATATAAGAAGTATTCAATTAGCTTAATTCTGTGCTCTCTGTTTAATTTCAAAACCCCCCAATTTAGTAATGCAGATCTCATCTCAAATTTGTATGTAATCATTGAGACATGATCTTGGTTAATGCACTATATCGCATTAATCAAGTAATTATTGTAACATATCGATGTAAATATCATAACCTGATATTCGAATAGATACGTCACAAGATCTTAAACACGTTTTTGATCGTCATAGGCTGATACAAGTATCATGGGTGTCAACCATTTATTCTTATGAACGATTTCACCTTCAACGTATTGAAAATCGGGCACAATGTTTTGACGTATTGGACTTTTCATGATAAATGAAAATAATACTATTTGAATAAAACTCAACCAAACATGACATAAACATCATAAATAACATGAACCTCAACATACTGTTTGTAAGATGTATAAAACATGAAAGCCTCCAAACACGGCCTGAGTTGATAGAAGTTCCTAAAATATTGAAGTGAACCAAAAAGAGAAAGATAGTTGAGTGAGGCCCTTTATGATGCACATCTCAAAATGGAACCAAAAGATGCCTAAACACCAAAAAAGGAACTCTATCTTCATCTGACCCGTGGTCACCTCCTGTATATCATCATCACAATAGCTCTAACGAACAACTATGGAACATCAAGAGAGGGAGACACTTTCTTTTTACATGCATCATGAATAACCATGTCTCAAATCATGTATATAGGGAGTGAAAACAAAGATTAGTAGGATTCTTCCAAATATTATATACATTTCTTTTATAAGACACAATATACATGCTAGTTTGAAAAAAAATTAAAAAAATACTTGTATTCTTTTGAGTGAATAAGAAAATCAAATCAAATCTTATCTTCATTTCTTTTAAAAATAAAGTTAATTTATCATAAACAAAATTATATCAATTAAAGAATAAAAACTGCGAGAGCGATCAACTATCGAGCATCACGGGACAACCACTTGGGTTTATGGAGACAATCTAGGACTTCAATAGAATCATCTTGTTAGCGATATAATGTGATTCTATCGACACACACCTGACTTGCCCTCACTTGGCCTCATTGGGAGGGCAATCCCACCAGCCAATGAGAAATCTTAGAGAGCACAAAACCTTACTAATTTACCACGTCACTAGAATCCCCACTTAGCTATCCAAGGCGTTTCATGATGTTTTCTTAAATCTAAGCACCGAAGAGATCAATCAAAAAAATTATAACTTCTATGTCACCCACTACTACAAAAACGGGCTTTATCAGTGCTAAAAAAGCACTGTAAATCTCAGCGCTGATAAAGGGGTACTTTATTAGCGCTAAAAAAGCACTGATAAAGGGGTACTTTATTCGCGCTAAAAAAGCACTGATAAAGGGAGACTTTATCAGCGCTAAAAAGGCGCGGATAAAGGACCCCTTTATCAGCGTTAAAAAAGCGCTGATAAATGTGTTTTTACTAGCGCTCTTTTAGCGCTGATAAACAGATCCTTTATCAGCGTTAAAAAATTCTGCAGCAGCACACCCAAACAACACCTGCAAAAAATTCAGCATCTCAACAAGTGTACCCATACAAAATTAACACATAAATCATAAGCTAATTACACCAAGTATACCCATACAACAGGTATACCAATACACCATTAACACATAATTCATAAGTTAATTAAATACATAAAAAATTCAATTCAAAATTCACAGGGTTGGGGAGTTGTCCAAGGGGGGGTGGGGGTGTCCAGGAGGATGGGATGGGGGTGTCCGGGGGGATAGGGGTGTCCAGGGGGGGTGGGGGTGTCCAGGGGGTGGGGGTGGGGGCGATCCAGGAGGTTTGGGGGGGGGGGTTGTCCAAGGGGGGTGGGGTGGGGTCCAAGGTGGGGGGGGGTTGTCTATCGGGTGTCCAGGGGGGTGGGCTGGTGTCCAGGGTGTCAGGGGGCTTTCCAGGGGGGGTCCGGGGGGGGGGGGGTCCAGGGGGTTGGTGGGGTTGTCCAAGGGGGGTGGGATGGTGTCCGGGAGGGTGGGGGTGGTCGTCCATGGGTGGGGGGTGTCCAGGGGGTGGGGGGTATCTAGGTGGTGGGGTGGTGTCTAGGAGGGTGGGGGTGCCGTCCAGGGGGGTGGTGGTTGTCCGGGGGGGGGGGGGGGGGGTCCGAGGTGGGGGGGGGATCCAGGGGGTTGGTGGAGCTGTCCAAGGGGGGTGGGGTGGTGTCCAAGGGGGTGGGGGTGACTGTCCATGGGGGTGAGGGTGTCCAGGGGGGTGGGGGAGGTGTCCAGGGGTGGGGTGGTGTCTAGGGGGTGCGGGGGCGTCCAGGGGTTGGGGGGGCCACACCGTGACTCGGATTGAAGCGGGGTTGACTCCTACACGTCCCCAACTCACCCATGGATCGTTCTCCTAAAGGATCAACACAATCCGAATGTATTTGGTCGGATTTCTGTACGTCAGTTGTTGTTTTCAATTAAAAATCTATCCATTTTAAACAAAAGAGAGACCTTTTGAGTGATACCGGCCACACCGTGCCTCAGATTGAGGCAGGGTTGACTAATACACGTTAAAAAGGACTCATGAATCGTTCTTCTAAATGATCAACACAATCAGAATGTGTTTGGTCAGATTTATGTAGGTCAGTTGTTGTTTTCACTTAAAATTGTGTTCATTTTAAACAAAAGAGAGACTTTTAGTGATATCGGTCACATCGTGTCTCGGATTGAGGCGGGGTTGACTTGTACACGTCACAAAAGACTCATGGATCGTTCTCCTAAAGGATCAACACAATCCGAATGCGTTTGGTCAGATTTTCGTCGGTCAGTTGTTGTTTTCACTTAAAATTGTGTCTATTTTAAACAAAAGACAAACACTTTGAGTGATACCTGTCACACCGTGGCTCAGATTGAGGTGGGGTTGACTTGTACACGTCCCCAATGCACCCATGAATCGTTCTACTAAAGTATCAACACAATCCAAATGCATTTAGTTGTATTTCCATACGTCAGTTGTTGTTTTCACCTAAAAATCTGTCCATTTTAAACAAAAGAAAGACTCTTTGAGTGATACCGGCCACACCGTGCCTCGGATTGAGGAGGGGTTGACTCATACACATTACAAAGGACCCATGGATCTTTCTTTTAAAAGATCAACACAATCCAAATTCATTTGGTTGGATTTTCGTAAGTCAGTTGTTGTTTTCACTTAAAATTGTGTCCATTTTAAACAAAAGAGAGACACTATGAGTGATATCGGTCACACTGTGCCTCAGATTGAGGCGGGGTTGACTCGCACATGTCACAAAAGACCCATGGATCGTTCTCCTAAAGTATTAACACAATCCGAATGCGTTTGGTCAGATTTACGTAGGTTAGTTGTTGTTTTCACTTAAAATTGTGTCCATTTTAAACAAAAGAGAGACACTTTGAGTGCTACCGGCCACACAGTAACTCAGATCGAGGTGGGGTTGACTCGTACACGTCACAAAGGACCCATGGATCATTCTATTAAAGTATCAAGACAATCTGAATGCGTTTGGTCAGATTTTTGTCGGTCAGTTGTTGTTTTCACTTGAAATTGTGTCCATTTTAAATAAAAGAGAGACACTTTGAGTGATATCGGCCACATCGGGCATCGGATTGAGGCGGGGTTGACTCGTACACATCAAAAAGGACCCATGGACCATTCTCCTAAAGAATAAACACAATCTGAATGCATTTGGTCGAATTTTCTTACGTCAGTAGTTGTTTTCACTTAAAATTTTGTCCATTTTAAACAAAAGAGAGACCCTTTGAGTGATACCGGCTACACTGTGCCTCAGATTGAGGCGGGGTTGACTCTTACACGTCAAAAAGGACCCATGAATAGTTCTTTTAAAGGATCAACACAATCTGAATGTGTTTGGTCGGATTTTCGTAGGTCATTTGATATTTTCACTTAAAATTGTGTCCATTTTCAACAAAAGAGACACACTTTGAGTGATACCGGCCACACCGTGACTCGGATTGAGGCGGGGTTGACTCATACTGGTCACAAAAGACCCATGGATCGTTCTCCTAAAGGATCAACACAATCCGAATACGCTTGGTTGGATTTGCGTACGTCAGTTGTTGTTTTCACTTAAAATTGTGTCCATTTTAAACAAAAGAGAGACCCTTTGAGTGATATCGGTCACACCGTGCCTCAGATTGAGGCATAATTGACTCATACACGTCACAAAGGACTCATGGATCATTCTCCTAAAGTATCAACACAATCCGAATGCGTTTGGTTGGATTTCCGTAGGTCAGTTGTTGTTTTCACTTAAAATTGTGTCCATTTTAAATAAAAGAGAGACACTTTGAGTGATACCGGTCACACCATGCCTCGGATTGAGGTGGAGTTGACTTGTACACGTCAAAAAAGTCTCATGGATCATTCTTCTAAAGGATCAACACAATCCAAATGCGTTTGGTCGGATTTCCGTAGGTCAGTTGTTGTTTTCATTTAAAATTGTATCTATTTTAAACAAAAGACAGACAATTTGAGTGATACCGGCCACACCGTACCTCGGATTGAGGCGGGGTTGACTCGTACACGTCCCCAACAAACTCATGGATCGTTATTCTAAAGGATTAACACAATCGAATGCGTTTGGTTAGATTTTCATACGTCAGTTGTTGTTTTCATTTAAAAATCTGTCCATTTTAAATAAAAGAGAGACCCTTTGAGTGATATCGGCCACAAAGTGCCTCGGATTGAGGCGGGATTGACTCGTACATGTCAAAAATGACTCATGGATCGTTATATTAAAGGATCAAGACAATCCGAATGCGTTTGGTCAGATTTTCGTAGGTCAGTGGTTGTTTTCACTTAAAATTGTGTCCATTTTAAACAAAAGAGACACTTTGAGAGATACCGGTCAAACTGTGCCTTGTATTGAGATGAGGTTGACTTGTACACGTCACAAAAGATACATGGATCGTTCTCCTAAAGGATAAACACAATCTAAATGCGTTTGGTCAGATTTTCGTAGGTCAGTTGTTGTTTTCACTTAAAATTGTGTCCATTTTAAACAAGAGAGACACTATGAGTGATACCGGTCACACCGGGCCTCGGATTGAGGCGGGGTTGAATCGTACACGTCACAAAGGACTCATGGATTGTTCTCCTAAAGGATCAACATAATCTGAATGCGTTTGGTCGGATTTGCGCACGTCAGTTGTTGTTTACACTTAAAATTCTATCGATTTTAAACAAAAGAGAGACCCTTTGAGTGATACCGGACACACCGTGCCTCAGATTGAGGCAGGGTTGACTCTTACATGTCACAAAGGACCCATGGATCGTTTTCTTAAAGGATCAACACAATCCGAATGCGTTTGGTCAGATTTTCGTATGTCAGTTGTTGTTTCCACTTAAAATGGTGTACATTTTAAACAAAAGAGAGACTTTGATTGATACCGGTCACACCGTGCCTCAGATTGTGGCGGGGTTGACTCGTACATGTCAAAAAGGACCCATGGATCGTTCTCCTAAAGTATCAACACAATCCAAATTCATTTGGTCAAATTTGCGTACGTCAGTAGTTGTTTTCACTTAAAATTGTGTCCATTTTAAACAAAAGAGAGACTCTTTGAGTGATACCGGCCACACCGTGCCTCAGATTGAGGCAGGGTTGACTCATACATGTCATAAAGGACCCATGGATCGTTCTCCTAAAGGATAAACACAATCTGAATGCGGTTGGTTAGATTTTCGTAGGTCAGTTGTTGTTTTTACTTAAAATTGTGTCCATTTTAAACAAAACAGAGACACTTTGAGTGATACCGGTCACACCGTGCCTTGGATTGAGACGGAGTTGACTCGTACACGTCAGAAGTGAACGGCGTGTGGAAACCGGAATACACAGTGTGTATGTTGGAGCAACACGCCGTGTAGTCCGTTCCGGCCCAGGTGAAACCGTGTACAAGGATAAGCTGCGTACCGCGTACACGGGATCGTTAGGCAGGTTACCACGTAACAAGGAAGTACATGTTATGTATGATTTATCTACACGCCGTGTATTCCAAAATTTCCAAAGTATAGAAAACACGCCAAATCCCCCGACGTGTACATTTGATAAAGAGTGAAAAGAAATAAACGCCATGTAATTATAAACTACACGCCGTGTACTTTCCAGAAATGGAATTTCACCAAGTTTCCTCCATTGTACAAAGACTCGTACAAGGAATATGGATTCGAAGAATCAAGGAAATTCATAAAGAAATTTAAGATAAATAATTGATTAATTATAAGATCATAATTAATTGAATTCGCGCGTGAATTATCTTAAATGAAAGAACGATTAAAAGAATTTGAATTCTAAATATGTGTAAATGTCGTTGCATGCTATGGATGATCATGAGCTAGACCAAAGACCCTTTGTATGTGTATGATTTCATTTAAATTTATTTAATTTAAATTTGTTGGTCTACGAGCCTTCTTCCAATAAAATGTAGGGCCTGCGTGCCCAAGGTTTCTTTAATGTAAACCCATGTAACGGAGAATCTCCCAAGCTAGAGGAGACGGTTCAAATCCCGAAGCCGAGGTGAAACCAGTGCAAGAAAATAAAAAGGTGGACAGGTGGGAGCTGCAAAACACGAACCACCGGGTTCAAGGTGTTTTCCCCTAGGTCAGGGTTAGCTTATCAAAACCGCTAGATGAGCTAACCAATAGAAGCTCATGATCATGCCATCTTATTTTATTTCTGTCTCAATTTCATGGTTTATTTATTATTTATGTGTTGTCGCGATCACATAGTTAATAAAATGAACAAGCATGCAAAGATTGAATAAAATAAAAACCGGACTATGCGTAAACATTATCAGAACATGGTTAATCACTTAAGCTAGCATCACTTAATATTAACAAGCATGTGATAATGAAAAACTATGCATAAAAGATCAAAATACCTCAAATGCCATATTAAGTCAGACCAAGCCTTTCGTTACTTGATTAAGGGCAAGACTCAATAAAACTATGTGTTTGACCAACCCTTGTTGAGTCACTTACTTTTATAAAGGAAGCCCTTATGAAAGGTTTTGGGACGACTTAACCATATTACATCAAGATAAGTAGCTCTTGTTAGACTTGGTGTAATATTAGAGGCAAGAGTTGAGGAAATCCAAGTCAGGATTTCAGGATTGGGGAGTCCACTCAACAGATCAAGGAACTGTAAGCTCACAGTTGGCAAAGACCTGCCAACCTAAATACCTTCAAATAGCTTGACCAACCCTTGTTGGGGTTATGCGAAGGGGAATATGGATCCTTGCCACTAGAATGTCAAAGCAACTGGACATTCCGAGTTCAATGGTGAGGGAATTTGGGACTTGATAAAATAGTGGGAGAATTAATAAATTCATTTATTATTTCTCATAAAATGTAATCAAGAAAGTACTAATAAATCTGCTCTTTTAATTTGTAGAATCAAGATGACAAACTCGTCAACCACATTTTCTCTGCGATCAATTCTGGATAAAGACAATATCCTCACCGACAGTAACTTTCCGGAATGGTTTTGGCGCCTTCGGGTTATCCTACGCCATGAACAAAAGTTTTACGTGCTGGAGTCCTCACTTCCTGATTCACCTGCCCAAGGGGCAAGTGATGAAGATTTCCTAGTCTATGATCAACATTTGAGTGATGCTCTCGACGTTCAATGTTTGATGTTATCGTCAATGTCTAGTGAACTCATGAAGTCTCATGAAGACTTGGATGCTTATAGCATGCTCGAGCACCTCCGTGGTCTGTACCAGGAGAGAGCAGACAGGAAAGGTTTGAGATCTCCAAGGCTCTATTTCAGAGCAAGCTTGGAGAGGGTGCCCCAGTCGGGCCTCATGTAGTCAAGATCATTGGCTACATTGAGCGCTTGTGGTGCTCACATATGTATCCAAATACAGGAACCAAGTAGATTTAGGAAGATTGATCGAGGGGAGGTAGATCTACGAGCAGCCAACGGAGCCAGACTTGTTGTTGTAGCTGTCGGGGACTACCACCTCACATTGCCAACTGGAATGATCTTAGTGTTAAAGGGTTGTTATTATGTGTCTTCTGTTACTAAAAACATTATTTTAGTATCCAGATTAGATACTGATGGATTCATGTTCAAATTTGGAAATAAATGTTGCTACTTTTATAAAGATAGCATTTGTTTTGGTATGGCACATTTATATAACGACCTTTATGTGTACACAAACCAAGTAATGACAATCGATAACAAAGTCAATTCACATGACTCATACCACACCCAACTTTGGCATCACCAGCTGGGTCATGTCAATGAGAAACGTTTGACAAAATTACATCAAGATGGCTATTTATATTCTTTATAACTAAAACCACTTGGTGTATGTCATGCGTGTATACAAGGCAAAATGACCAAATCCCAATTTAGTGGGAAAGGTGAAAGGGCTAAAGAGCTTCTAGAATTAGTTCACATAGATGTGTGTGGACCATTTCTAGTTGAAGAAAGGGGTGGGTTCTCGTACTTCATAACTTTTACTGATGATTTTAGTAGATATGGATATATCTACTTAATGAGGTATAAGTTAGATTCTTTTGATCAGTTCAAAGAATAAAAGAAAGAAGTTGAGAACCAGCTTAGTAAGAAGATTAAGAAACTCCGCTCAGACAGAGGAGGAGAATATCTTAATCAGGACTTCATTGATTTCTTACGGGAGTATGAGATTCTATCTCAAATCACTCCTCCTTACACACCTCAGTGGAATGGTGTAAGTGAAAGGAGGAACCGCACCCTGTTGGACATGGTGAGATCAATGATGAGCCATTTGAGTCTTCCATTGTCCTTTTGGGGATATGCATTACAAACAGCATCACACATACTAAACCAAGTACCAACTAAATCGATAAATGGTATTTCATACGAGTTATGGAGTGGACGCAAAGTCATGTTATCGAATTTACATGTGTGGGGTAGCGAAGCATTTGTTAACGCCTCTTCAGGTAAAAAAATTGCACCCCGAGGGACAAAATATATCTTTATAGGTTATCCCAAGGAAACAAGGGGATATTACCTATACAACCCCTCAGACAAAAAGGTTACAGTGGCAAGACACGCCATATTCCTTGAGAGGGAGCACATCTCCAAAAGAGATAGTGGGAGCGAGATAGACTTCGATGAAGTCGAGGCTCGAGATACACAGGAGTTGGTATAAGAATAGATTCCACAAAGCCTCGTGGAAGAACAATCTGTTCCAGAGACACAAGAACTACGTAGGAGCACGAGAGAGGTAAGAGAACCAGAACGATATGGTTTTCTTGTCACCGAGGATGGTGAATCATTATTGGTTGACAATGATGATCCTCTTACCTACAAGGAAGCAGTTGAAGGCACAGACGTTGCCAAGTGGCAAGAAGCCATGAATTCTGAAATGGATTCCATGTACCAAAACCAAGTCTGTATTTTGGTAGATCCTCCAATTGATGTAAATCCTATTGGTAATAAATGGGTATTCAAGAAGAAACCAGACATGGAGGGGAAAGTCGGCACCTATAAGGCATGACTGGTTGCAAAAGGTTTTAGACAGCGTCAAGGAATTGACTATGATGAAACCTTTTCACCGGTTGCGATGCTAAAATCCATCAGAATCCTATTGGTCATTGCCGGTTACCATGACTTTGAAATTTGGCAAATGGATGTCAAAACAACATTCCTTAACGGGAACCTCCAGGAAGATGTCTACATGACACAACCTGAAGGGTTTGTGACTCCAAAGGATGCCAACAAGGAATGCAAGTTGCAGAAATCCATTTATGGATTAAAGAAAGCATCATGGTCATGGAACATTCATTTTGATGAAGCTGTAACGGAATTTGGATTTGTTAAGAATGAATGTGAGCCTTGTGTCTACAAGAGGTTTAGTGGAAGTGCAGTCATTTTCCTAATAGTATATGTTGATGACATATTACTAATTGGAAACGAAGTACCTGTCTTACAGTCAGTTAAGGCATGGTTGCATAAATGCTTCTCCATGAAATACTTGGGCGAGACAACATATATTCTTGGGATCAAGATCCATCGTGATAGATCCAAGAGAATGTTGGGCCTGAGTCAAAGTACATACATTGACAAGATACTGAAGAGATTCAGTATGGAACAATCCAAGAGGGGATTGGTGCCAGTGTCAAATGGCATTCATCTTTCCAAGAAAATGTGTCCTCAGACACACGAGGAAAGAAAGAGAATTACAAGGATCCCTTACACATCCGTTATTGGGTCAGTCATGTATGTTATGCTATGTACGAGGCTAGATGTTGCTTACGGATTAAGTGCGGTAGGCATCTGGAGACCGTCATTGGATGGCAGTCAAGACTATCCTTAAGTATCTGAGACGTACTAAGGATATGTTCCTGGTTTATGGAGGAGATGAGGAACTAGTTATCAGAGGACATGTAGATGCTAGTTTCCAGACTGATCAAGATGACATGAAGTCGCAGACTAGATACATCTTCAGTTTGAATGGAGGTGCAGTTAGCTGGAAAAGCTCAAAGCAAAGTGTGGTTGCAGGTTCTACAGCGGAGTCTGAGTATATCGCAGCTTCTGAGGCAGCTAAAGAAGCAGTATGGATGCGAAGCTTCATCCAAGAGCTGGATGTAGTACCGAGCAGTAAAGATCCTATCACACTCTATTGTGATAATACTGCAGCGGTGACACTTGCAAAAGAGCCAAGGTCACATCAGTGGACAAAGAACATTCTTTGGAATTATCATCTCTTGAGAGATTTTTCTCAAAGAGGTGAAGTTGTAGTGAGCAATATTTCCACGGAAGACAACGTGGCAGACCCCTTGACTAAATCCTTGACTCAGCAGAAACATGATCATCATGTGAGGTTTAGCGGACTAAAAGTCGTAGGCAGTTGGCTCTAGTCCAAGTGGGAGTTTGTTAGGGTTGGTGTCCTGAGAACCAATTGTTTTGTATTTTGATTACATGAATGATCACTTATTATATATTGTTCATTGTTCTGTATGACTATAATATAATAATGTCCTGGAATATTTGTTGCATTGATAAGGTCATGGAAGATCCCCGCTATGATGAGAACCTTGAAGTGCTATAACAATATTCTTAAATAAAGTTCTGCGGTTGGATGACATACTATGATAGGACACATAGTATACAGACCATCATGTGCGAGTACTCATAAGAAGACGAGACTCTCTCATGGAGTTCGCACTTGGTAATCTCCAAGATGGGAGATTATGAGAACAGACCCGCCGGTAGTAATTCCGCATGTCTTGGTGTCATCGGACATTACTATCTACGAACGTGTGTAATGGTCCTTAGACTGGAAGATTATCATTAACTCATGTCATGACCCGCGCACTTAGATTTACTGACGAAAACCGTCACGCAGACAGTTGGTGGGAAGTAGGGCACGTTGGGTGCGTCACGAGTAACATGTTGTTAATGGATAAGTCGAGGAAGGATTTGCCCCTTCCATTTATAGAAGTTTATATCTCGGATCTTTGATTGAAATAGAACTGTTGCATTAAATTCCATGGCCATGGTGTAAAAGACGAGTTTATTTCAGGTAGTCACAGAACTACGGATCAAGCATATAGGTTTATGACACTGCCATGAAACCTGCTTGATGAGATATTGATACAAAGGGATTAAATTACACAGTAAGCGTTCGTATGTGGTGATACGTCAATGCGGCGTCAAATTCTTTCTCTTGGGTGCCTTGACCCGTTTCTAGACAGTAATCTTGGACTTTAGTCAAGCCCGCCTAATGTCAATGAGAAAGAGGCCTAGAGGGTCACACACTAAGTGTATTCAAGTATCTCAAGTAGAATAAAAATTATTCTCATACATGGTTTAATAATTATTCAAGGAAGCCTAAATCGTTTTAATGTTGGAGGAAGAATAAAATAAAACAAGTACACGTCGTGCATCAATAATTACACGCCGTGTAGTTTTATTTTGAAAACAAGTACACGCCGTGTAGTTTTCATTTTGTAAAGGAAATGAATAAATGAAAACAAGATATACACACCGTGTGCATTTAATGTACACGCCGTGTAGTTTTCAATGAAAAACAAGTACACGTCGTGTATTTATTAATACACACCATGTAGTTTTTCCAGTCAGGATTTTGAGGAAATATCATTTTATTAAATGATATTTATTATAATCAGTGTGGACGTGTGTCAAGGAAATAATGGCTCGACATGGGGTTTTCAAAAAGAGAGTAAATGAAATAAATAAAACACGTAACACGTTTATTTATTGTCATAACTCTACAACCTCAAACACGATTATAAATATCATCACAACCCCAACTCTTTTCCTAACACAAGAGAATCGTTGTGCACAACAATTCTGGAGAATTCTTTCAAGGCCGAAAGAACCTCTTCCTCCAAGAACGCTCTCAAGACCGAGAGAGATCCTCTTCCATCAGATCATGACAATCTAAGGCGGACAACGCAACCAAGGTTTCTCCACGCTATCACTCAGAGACTCCTTTGGCGACCTCTCGAGATATGAGGTACATGTCTGGATCACCGCTAGAGGAAGTCTACACTTGGCTTCTGCAACGCAACGACGAATCACATCGGAACGTGATCAAGAACATCAACGAAGAAAGAACACACAAAAAGGTATTTATTTTCAATTGATTAAATTAATTATAATCAACCTGTAACGATCCTACTTTGTGGTTCCGGGACTTTCCTTTTCTTTGTCCATTTCTGTGATTCGATCCGTGGAGACTGACGTTTATTGTCGTATTGATTCAGGATTGATCACTGTTAATGACAAAAAGACAAGTGGGCACATCCACCCTCGCGCTTCCGCTGTGCCCGAAACCTTCAAATGGTATCAGAACGAGGTTACAACGTTGATTATAGTTATTTAATTTTTGTTGAAAATTTACGCATTTATATTTGATTCAATTCGAAATAAATCGTTCTATAAATCTGAATAAACAAGATCTGTTCTCCATCCTTCGTTTCTCGATTCATATCACAGAAACGGCCTTTTAATTTTAATTTTGATTAAAATAAAAACGAGGAACTCATCCGGAGGAGCCGCTCTTTATGTCCGTACAACACGGGATTACACGGTGTGTAATTAAAACTACACGCTGTGTACTTAGGTTCAACGAACCGGCACTAGTCCGCCAAACCACGCCGTGTGAATTGAATATGCCTAAGTATTAATCACGCCATGTTGACCAGAATTGAATGGCGCGTGGAAACCAGAATACACGTTGTGTATGTTGGAGCAACACGTCGTGTAGTCCGTTCCGGCCCAGGTGAAACCGTGTACAAGGATAAGCCGCGTACCGCGTACACGGGATCGCCAGGCAGGTTACCGCGTAACAAGTACGCGCCGTGTATGATTTATCTACATGTCGTGTACTCCAAAATTTCCAAAGTACAGAAAACACGCCAAAGCCCCTGGCGTGTACTTTGGATAAAGAGTGAAAAGAAATACACGCCGTGTAATTATAAACTACACACCGTGTACTTTCCAGAAATGGAATTTCACCAAGTTTCCTCCATTGTACAAAGACCCATACAAGGAATATGGATGAGAATAATATCAAGGAAATTCATAAAGGAATTTAAGATAAAGAATTGATTAATTATAAGATCATAATTAATTGAGTTCGAGCGCGACTTATCTTAAATGAAAGAATGATTAAAAGAATTTGAATTCTAAATATGCGTAAATGTCGTTGCATGCTATGGATAATCATGAGCTAAACCAAAGACCCTTTGTATGTTTATGGTTTCATTTAAATTTATTTAATTTAAATTTGTTGGTCTGCGAGCCTTCTTCAAATAAAATGTAGGGTCTGTGTGCCCAAGGTTTCTTTAATGTAAACCCATGTAATGGAGGATCTCCCAAGCTAGAGAAGATGATTCAAATCCCGAAGCTGAGGCAAAACTGGCGCAAGAAGATACAAAGATCTTGGTCCTCTCACCTACTTCCTTGTCATCTTGGTCCTCTCGCCCAACTCAAGGCGCACCTTCACCACCACTTCCACACCAAAAATCTTGGTCCTCTCACCTACTTCCTTGTCATCGAGGTCTACCATTCTGAGGACACTATCTCTCTACCAACGAAAATATGCCCTTTATATCTTACAGGATGCAGGGTTGATCCAGGAGACTGTAGTGGACACTCTTGAGCCTGGCGAACGCTCTCTCCATGCCGACTCAGCACCCTTCCCTCACCTAGAGAGTTATCATCGTTTGGTGGGAAAACTCAACTACATCACCATGACACGAACCAACATTTTCTGCGTTTTTGGAAAAGTGAGTCAGTTCATGGAGAATCCAACAGGATCTCAATGGGATGTTGTCCTTCGTATTTCCAAATACATAAAGAAAGACCCTGCACGTGGCCTTCGGTACTCAAATCTTGCTCATTTGGATGTTGAGGCCTTCTGTGATGTGGATTATGCAGGTTGCCTTGGTAACCTCATCTCATGGCGCAACAAGAAGCAGACTGTCGTCTCCAGATCTAGTGCAGAGGTAGAATACCATGCCATGACCACAATCACCACTAAGATCCTCTGGCTTTGTCATCTCCTCCATGAGTTTGGTTTCCCAGTACAAACATCTGCTCATATCTGGTGTGACAATCAGACAGCCACGAAAATTGCATCGAATCCCGTCTTTCATGAACAGATGAAGCATATCGAGGTGGACTGCCAATTTTTTCGCCACCATCTAGAGTAGAACCATATCAGTTTTGGCCATATTCCGACGGTGGATCAGCTTGCCAACATCTTCACAAAAGGCCTCTCAGGAGCTCGCCTGGACTCTCTCACTATCAAGCTGGGTATTCACAGCCTCTACGACCCAGCTTGATGGGGAGTATGTATGACCTTGTTTGATGTCGTCTTTTTTCTTTTTGTGGGACTCTCAGTCCAACCTGGGCATGTCCAGCTTGAGGGGAGTGTTGGACCCCATTTTAGTATAATGGGTATTTCTGAGTCCCACATCAGAATATCCCGCTTTGTAATTATTTTTACTCTTCTATAAAAAAATATCTCCACCTCACATTGAGGTAAGGGGAATTCACCATCTACACTTTCCTTATACCCTCCATCCCTTTCGATTTCCAGTACAGTGGCCATGGGTCCTTAACCCTACAAGAGCATAATTTGAGATCTATCAAATTCAGAATGTTGATGTGGGTTTGTGTGTGCGAGGATCTACCCACTTAAACCTAGGGATACGTGACAGGCCTGATGGAACAAGCTTTAGAATTTATAGTCTGTGCAATAATGGACTTGTTTAGGCAAGACCATTAAGTAGTATGCAGAGAGATTGGGTTCTGTTTGACAAATTCTTATGGGGATCAACATTATTGTTTAACAGATGAAAATATAATTGATATTTGTTTTGTTTCTGAAAAAACAACTGCACTTGTGGAAACACTTGTTGAAAATTGTTTGTAACACTGGATTTCTGGTGTTGGTTTTTTTCAGTGGTCCAACTCAGGCCTGAATAAACACTATTGATAAACAGATGAAAATATAATTGGTATTTGTTTTGTTTTTGAAAAAACAAATGCACTTGTGGAAACACTTATTAAAAACTATTTGTGTGGTGGGTGAAATTGCAGAAAACAGCCCCCAACCAATGAGCCGAGGATCACCGAATAAACAGACAGGTGAAAAATAAGTTTTATAATGAAAAAAATGATGTTCATTACGCTCCAGTTATTACAAAATTGAAAATGGACAGCAGCGAACAACAACACAACAGTGGGCAACAACACAAAGTAAATAAAAACAGGCAGGAGACAAGTATTTACGTGGCCCAAAACCCTTTTGGGACCTACTCCACAACAAGAACACCACCACACACGTTTTATTATTAATGCTCAAATGACAACACATTACAAAAGGGGTTGACCACTCTAGCAGATTCTACCAACAACAAAAAAACCATACTGATTCTAACAATAATAAAAAAAACACAAATCTGCAGCAAGAGGGTAGAAATACTCACAAAGCCAGACCTATCTTGGTCTGGCTGTCCAGAACTCTTCAACATGAGCTTTGGAGTCAACACAAGACAAGAGAACCACAAATCTAGAGGGGAGCTTTGGAGTCGACACAAGATGAGAGAACCACAAATATAGAAGTGCACTGGACAAAAGAAAACCCTAGATCTTGAAATGCCGTATAGGAAACCACGAATCTAGACTGGAAAATGCCGGATCTAGAGCCACACGACGCGAATAACACTCGATCCTGAGCGATACAACCAGAAACTCAGATTAGAGTCTTGTTGAACGAAACACTGTGGAAGAGACCAATATCCAGTAGCGCGAGGGGTTTCCAGCCGCATGACGGGGCTTCTCCGATGATGAAACCAGTGACAACGATGGGGGGTTTTCCAACAACAAGACTAGCAACACAACATAAACTCTCTTCTCCAAAAATGAGACCAACGGTGCGAAGTAGAAATGCAGATCTCTCAAACCCTCTCTCTCTGTGATTTTTCCAATGGTGCTACCCTGCAAAAAATGGAGAGAAAACAACACCAAAACAAACCTAACAAAAAAACATAATTGCTTATGAGATCCGGTGGCCAGAAAAAAGGGCGACTAAACAGATCAACGACCAGCATTATTTGAGAAATATATAATAAATGAAATAAAAAAATGCATGTAATAGAAACTGAAAAAAAAAACGGAGCACCAATTTAATATGAAAATAAAAAAATTAACAAATCTCCACCATTTTCATATAAAATTGGCGATGTTCTTGCATTGCACCTAATGTTATTCAAGAGGAGCCAAGTTCAAGATATCTAAGTAATTTTTGAACTTGGATAAAGTCACAACCTTAGTCAAACTATCAGATGAATTTTCATCCGTGTGTATCTTAGTGACACACACTACTCCACTTTCAATAACTTATCTAATTAAATGAAGCCTAATGTCTATGTTCTTGGACCTACCATTGCAAACTAAGTTTTTAGACATATAAAAGGCAGATTGAGAATCACAATGCACAGTAATAATATCATTACTAATACTAAGTTCAGAAATCAAACCCTTAAGCCATATGAATTCTTTAATGGATTTTTTTAGTGCAATGTACTCTGCTTCAGTGGTCGAGAGGGCCACCACCGACTGCATATTGCACTTCCATGATACAGGTCCTCCACATGCAGTAAAGACATAACGAGTTAGTGATTTCCTCAAAAACCATTTAAGAGCATGCCAATGAGGCTTTCTCGGATTTGCCATAAACCTTCTCAAAGTACAGATATAAAAAGAAACATCTGGTCGAGTAAAAATCATAGCATACATAATACTACCTACTACATTAGCATAAGGGATTCTACTTATGTATTCAATATCAGAAGTTGTGGAAGGTGACTGGGATAAAGGCAATTTAAAATTCTGACCTAAAGGAACACTAATAGGCTTCAAAGAATCAAACAAGTATCTCTTAAACACTTTAAGGATATAGGCACGTTGAGATATATATAGAAGTCTATGCTTCCTAATTAATTTCATGTCACTACACATGAGAAACATGTCATCTACATAAATCAGTAAATAAAGTATGCATTTTTTAACAGATTTAAAATATACACATGCGTCAAACAGACTCCTGATGAAACCATTTCAAGCATAAAAGAACGAAACTTATTGTACCATTGTCTAGAATCTTGTTTCAATCCATATAATGATTTATTAAGAAGACAAACTTGGTTAGCTTTAAATTCATGTTCAAAACCAGAAGGAGTCTTCATGTATAACTTTTTATCTAAATCACCATGCAAGAAAGTGGTTTTGACATCTAGCTGTTCTATATGAAAATCTAAATGGGCAACAAACACAAGAATAATTCTTATAGAAGAATGTTTTACCACAAGAGAAAAAAATTCTGAATAATCAATTTCTTCCCTTTGAAGGAATCCTTTGGCTACAAGCCTAGCCTTAAATTTAATTTTATTCCCTGCAGCATTGTCTTCTTTCATTTTATAAATCCATTTACAGCCAATCACCTTGGCAGTAGGTGGTTTATTGACTATGGACCAAGTATGGTTCTTTCTTAGGGATTTCACCGCATCTTCCATAGCCGAAATCCAATGCTTAGAGTTGATGTCATTTACAGCTTGATTGTAGCTTTGGGGATCTTCTCTACCAAGATCAGCCGCCACATTGAAGGAAAAAGCAACCATGTCAGCATGGCGGTACCTAGGAGGAGGTCTAACGACTCTCCTATGACCATACCTAGTGAGCTGATGATAACCCCTAAGGTCACTAGGAGCTCCACCATTAGGAGAATCATCAGAATCAAACCCAGATTCTGGCTCAGGCTGAGAAAGGGGCGCCTGAGAGGTAGAGGATGTCTCAATAGGAGACTCACTAACACTGGGAGGATCAACATCAAGATCTCTCTTCTGAGAAGGACCCTCACTATCATCAATGGGAGGCTGGACTCTAGTAGGAACAGACTCTTGAAAAACCACATCCCGGCTAATGATGCACTTTTGAAATCCAGGTTTATCTACCCAAAGTTTATATCCCTTCACCCCGGTAGGATATCCTATGAAGATTCACTTGATGGATCAGGTCTCAAGTTTACCATCCTTAACATGAGCATAGGAAGTGCACCCAAACACTCTAAGATGTCAATTGGACGGGGGGTGATTTCTCCACAATTCAATCGAAGTCTTAAAATCATTGGTTGACTAGGGGCACCTATTTATCAAGTAAACTGCCATAGTGACAGCTTCTTCCCAAAAGGATTTGGGTAGGCCCGAGCATGAAAGCATGCTATAAGCCCACTCTAGAATAGTATGGTTCATACGCTCATCTAGACCATTCTGCTGAGGAGTATGACTCACGGTTCAGTGTCTCAAAATTCCCTCATTTTCACAAAATTTGATGAACTCAGTAGACAGGTATTCAAGACCATTGTCGGTCCTTAAAGCTTTCAACTTTCTCCCAGATTGATTTTCAATAGAGGCTTTCCAAGTT
Source organism: Viscum album (assembly GCA_963277665.1). NCBI lineage: Eukaryota > Viridiplantae > Streptophyta > Magnoliopsida > Santalales > Viscaceae > Viscum > Viscum album. The sequence goes on along the minus strand of OY728127.1, from coordinate 1,221,152,195 downwards.
TTAAACACCTCGAAGACGTCAGATTTATTTTTCAAAATATAGACCCAGACTTTCCGAGAAAATTCATCTATAAAAGTGAAAAAGTAGGAGCCTCCACCATGGGAGGTAGTCCTAGAAGGTCCCCACAAATCAGAGTGAACATACTCAAGTGGGCAACCAGCTTTAAAGCTGGATCTATGAAAACTGACTCTTTTAGACTTACCCATTACACAATCTTTACAAAAGGGTAAGTTACTCAGCGTAACTTGAGTGAGCAGCCCTTGCTTGCTCAATTCCACTAAGCCTCTAGCACTTACATGCCCTAGCCACTTATTCCAAAGCATAATGTTGTCATTATTAGTGACATAGGTGTTTCCCAACTGCTTGATGTTTGTTCTTCCATCCAACACATATATCCCATTCAACAAGGAGCCTCTAAGCACCGTACGAGCTCCCTTGGAGATTCTAAGACAAGAAAAATAAAACTTAAAGGAAAAACCTCTTTGATCTATCACACCTAATGAGATGAGATTCCAGTGTAAATCTGGAACCCATCCCACATCCAATAAAGTGACAAGAGAACGGTCTAAGAGCTATAGCATAACAGAGTCACTACCCATGACGCAACATCTCTTATTGTTTCCTAGAACAACCTCTCCTTCAACTCCCGGTCAAACGAGAAAAATAACTCCTATTTGGGAACATAATAACATCCCTAGTCTAACACCCACTCAACATCAAGAGTATCACGGGAAACACGAAACACCTCAACACTTTCATAGCCTTGGTTGGCAAAGAGCGAATGATCGATAGATTCATTAGAAGTCTTACCCAATTTCAATTTAGGGCATCTAGGTTTTATATGCCTAGGTTTCCCACAATGGAAATAAGTAAATCCCTTTGTTTTGGATTTAAACCGGTTTTCTTGCGACTGGCTATGACTTTTTCTACCTTTCCTGCCTTTACCTTTCTTCTTCCCTCAAAACTCTGAATGACCCCTCACATTCAGACCCTCAGATTCAGGCTTAACCTTAGCCTTTCTATGAAACTCACGTGAAAGCAAGGCGGACATGACTTCCTCTAAGTTCCAGGAGGCTTCCATACATCATAGCATCAACTAGGTGTTCATATGAACTGTCTAGGGAAATTAAAAGTATAATGTATTGGTCCTCGTCTTCAACATTGACATTTATATTTGTTAGTTTTAATAAGATTTTATTGAATTCATCAAGGTGTGTCTGGATGGCCATTCGAGGACGCATCTTGAAAGTGTACAATTTGTGCTTCGTATGTAAACAACCAATTAAAGAGGTTTTCATATAAAGTTTTTCAAGCTTGGACCAAATATCAGCTACGAAAGTCTCATATGCGACTTCCCGCAGGACTTTATCACCTAGAGACAACGTTAAAGAGCTATGGGCTTTCATCAAAATGTCAGGAGGGATGTCTAAATAGGTCGTCATAGTCTGTCCATCAGCAGACATACTCACATGGGGTTTCTTAGGTCCACAAAGGGCGTCTTGCAGCCCTTGCTGGACTAACAAGGCTCTCATTTTTAACCATCACAAATTAAAGTCATTATTTCCATCAAATTTTTCTATTTCATATTTTGCAGATGCCATGGTTTATTCGGAGGCTCTGATACCACTTTGTGGTGGGTGAAACTGTGGAAAACAACCCCCAACCAATGAGTCGAGGATCACCGAATAAACGGATAGGTGCAAAATAATTTTTACAATGAAAAAAATGATGTTCAATACACTGTAGTTAATACAAAATTGAAAATGGACAGTAGTGAACAACAACACAACAATGGGCAGTAGTGTAAAGTAAAGAAAAACAGGCAGGAGACAAGTATTTATGTGGTTCAGAACCCTCTTGGGCCCTACTCCAAGACAAGAACACCACCACACATGTTTTATTATTAATTCTCAAACGACAACACATTACAAAAGGGGCTGACCACTCTAGCAGGTTCTATTAAAAGCAAAAAAACCATACTGATTCAAATAGTAATAAAAAAACACAAATATGCAGCAAGAGGGTAGAAATAATCACAACACTGGATCTATCTTGGTCTGGCTGTTCAGAACTCTTCAACAGGAGCTTTGGAGTCGACGCAAGACGAGAGAACCACAAATCTAGAGGGGAGCTGGACCAAAGAAAACCCTGGATCTTGAACTGTTGTGCAGGAAACCACGAATCTGGACCGGAAAATGTCGGATCTGGAGCCGCACGACGTGAATAACACCCAATCCTGAGCGATACACCCAGAAACCTTAGATCAGAGTCTTGTTGAACGAAATGCTGTGGAAGAGACCAATATACAGCAGTGTGAGGTGTTTCCAACCACACAACGGGGCTTCTCCAATGATGAAACTAGCGGCAACGATGGGGGTTTTCCAGTGATGAGACCAGCAACACAACGAAAACTCTTCTCCAACAACGAGACTAGCGGTGAAAAGTAGAAACGCCGATCTCTCAAACCCTCTATCTCTCTCCGATTTTTACAACGGTGCTGCCCTACAAAAAATGGAGAGAAGACATGACAAAACAAACCTAACTGCTTATGAGATCCTACGGTCAGAAAAAAGGGCGGCTGAATAGATCAACGACCAACATTATATGAGCAATATATAATAAATGAAATAAAAAAACTTATGTAATAGTTCCTAACACTGGCTTTTCTGGTGTTGGTTTGTTTCAGTGCTCCAACTCAGGCCTGAATAAACACTATTGATAAACAGATGGAAATATAATTGGTATTTGTTTTGTTTTTGAAAAAATAGTTGCACTTATGGAAACACTTGTTGAAAATTGTTTGTAACATTGGATTTTCTGATGTTGGTTTGTTTCAGTACTCTAACTCAACCGGAATAAACACCATCGATAAACAGATGAAAATATAATTGGTATTTGTTTTGTTTATGAAAATACAGTTGCACTTTTGGAAATACTTGTTGAAAATTGTTTGTAAAAATGGATTTTATGTTGTTGGTTAGTTACAGTGATCCAACTCAGGACCCAATAAACACTATCATTAAATGGATAAAAATATAATTGGTATTTGTTTTGTTTCTGAAAAAACACCTACCCTTGTGGAAACACTTGTTGAAAATTGTATGTCACGCCGGATTTTCTGCTGTTGGTTTGTTTCAGTGCTCCAACTCGGGCCTGAATAAACCAATTTCTGGGGCCGGGAAACACGCAGAAGGGGCATGCAGATTTTGGGGGCCGATCGGCGATGATGAATGTGTATTTTGTGATTTTCAACCCAAAAACCCGAAGCAATTGATCAAAAAGGTGGCTTTATTATTTTTGTTGTCATTGTTTTAGGTCTGGGAGAATCTGGTGGTTTGTTTCAAGGATCAGTAGTAGTGGAAATAGTTTGAGTAATGGTGTACAGAATGAATCTGTACATGAAATAGGAGGATAAGGCTTTGTTGTTGTTCATTATATTAGATTAGAGGGATACTTTTCTTATATCTTTTATTCTTCTTTTGCATCTTCTGACCTGTGATTCGTTCCTTCCTACGTGTGTGTTGTTTTTTTAGTTTTTTATAGAATTGGATATCAAATTAACAGGAGGAAAATTATAATATTTTTTGGGAAAATTTATAATTATCACCCTGGAAGTTATTATTTTTTATATATATTTATTATATTCTATTGAGTAAAAAATTTAATCAATTTTTTGTTTTTGAAAAATATTTTATGTTTTAAATTTTTATTTATTATAAAATAAATGAGATGAGGTTGCAGAGGGATCTTGGAGGGTGGATGCAAATTATAGTCTCTAGTTCAGGTTTTGAACTGTACAATCGAGTCGAATAAACCAAAATCCCAGTGAAACTTTCACTATTCCACAGGAACATTGACAAAGATCTAGTGGAACTTTCACTATTTCGATGAACGGTGGAACTTTCACTATTCCGATGAACACTGGAACTTTCACTGTTTCAGTGAAAAATGAAAATCCATCGGAATTTTGGCTTGTTCCAATGGACTGGATCATCCAATTCAAACAGTGGAACTGGAGATGATTCTGATTTGATGCGATCAAGGAGGTTCATCGTTAGTGTTGAGGCGATGTTGTCTTAAAGAAGATAAGGACATTTTGGTATTTTGATATTTACACCTATCATTTCTTTCCCCCCTCTTACTAACATTTGGACACAACTGTTGCCCCTCCCCAAACGAACTTTCTCTTACAAAGACATTTTTACCCTTATTATTCTCCCGACACTAACTCGGTTTCTGTCACTCGTCACCCCTTTAACCTTGTTCGAAAAACTGAATGAAGGGAGCTGGTTCCTTGTTTTGTTCAGTCAATGTCTATCTCCCACTTCGCATCCCCATTCGCAACGCCATCATCCCCCTCTCCCGGGAGCAGCACCCTCAGGTTTGGTTCAATAAACTTGTGCATGGGGCTACAGGGCAGCCCGCATCAAAACATCAATCCTCTCACTCTTACATCGTCAAGCGTCGAATACTCACCCGCTCAAGGTCGTGTGACTAACAACCTCTCGACAAACTCCATTGTCAGTATACTCCACTCATCTAATGGGTTAACAAAATAGTATCGGTCGTCAAGTGTGTCCTTGGATGATTAGGTAACTGCTATGGTACAACTAGGCTCGCATGTGCCATCCCCATGGATGGGTGCCAACAAAAATAGAGAGCTCGACCCATGGGAAAAAAACGCGAGATCTGGTGTGAGATCAGGGGAATCCAAAACTTTCCACACTAGGCGCTGTAAGTCCGCCAGTGTGTCAGACTGCAATTTGGATGTTTCTATCTCCTTCAGTGGAGAAGGTTCATCATACAATGATTATTTCTTGAAATGACGCATCACAAAATGGTAGAACTTAGCTTGATCATTGAGCTCTTTCTCACAGCGTTGTCGATCTTGTTCTGTTTGCTGTTGGGTGACAACCAACTAATTCAGTGTTGTTTCAAATCATCTGAGGTGCTGCTCCAGGTTATCCAGTTTATCATGGTGACAAGTTCATATGGAAAGATATGTGGTCTCGTAGTGTCAGGAGGTGACGAAAAGTCGGGAGGTCGTGATGACATCAGGTGATAAAAACAATGTGCAACAGGGCTGGAGGAGAGTCGATAGAGAAGAGCAACAATGCATGTCGTTGGACCGTGCATGCCTCTTTAAAATAAATAACGGCGGTGCGTGCTTTCGCTAGACATTATGAATTCTTATAACATAAGGGATGACAATCCGATATAAATGAGAGACGATGAAGGGATGACTGGTTGGACCAAGTGATAATACACTCGATCCAACAATCACAATGTAGGATTATCTTTAATATATTTGCATATATGATATCAACAATACATACACTAAGGAAGAAGAAGAAAGATAGTGGGAGAAGACACTTGAGAAATTCCTCAAGAATCGCCCTCTCAAGCCCAATGGTCGATTCTCACAATTGACTTCCCTCCCCCCCACTCACTCTCTCTTTGTTCCTACTTATAACAACTCCACATGTCACTTTACAAACATGTGGACCCAGCTGACCCCCAAAATTCCCCTTAAAAAGACACTTTTACCCTTATTATTCTTTTGGGCCCTAACTTGGTTTCTATCAGATTCCCCCTCCCTTTACATGCCATATTCCCATTCCAATTCCCTTTCCATCAAAAACCATTCCTTCATACCAAACAAGGCTTAAGGGTATATTTGGTTCACACTAGGGTAGGGATGACAATTAGTACCTGATACTACCCAACCCGATTAAATAGGTTGGGGTAGTAGTTAAACGAATATTTATAGGGTTAGAGTATCAAATTGAAAACTTTATTAATAAACAAGTAGGGTTGGGGTAAAAATATTAGGGTACCATAAACTCGAATCCGATTATGCAAATTATTATTAATTAATCAATAATAAAATTTTAAATGACATCACAATTATTAAAAATATTTATTTATTTTGAGTTCAGTTCATATTATATTTATAAGTAAATTTTAAATTTAAATTAATTTAAATTAATCTTTACTAATTCATTGACTATATGTTATTAAATAAAGCACAATTACTAAATATACCCACTTAATTTTTTGTTATGTTTATTCTAGATTTATAAATAAATTTTAAATATTTTAATTTCTAATTGGATAATTAAAAGTGTTAGGGTAGTTAAATGGGTAGTTAAAAATATGATAGAGTGGGGTTTAGGTATTTAATTTAAAAATTAATCAAGTTAGGGTTTTGTAAAAATAAGCTGGTTAGGGTTTAGGTGTCCCAAATTTCACGGGTACTCAACCCGTTGCCATCCCTACACTAAGGATGACAATGAGTACCTGTTAATCGGGTACTCGACACTGTCTGGCCCAATTAAATAGGGTTAGAGTAGTGATTAAACAAGTATTTATAGAGTTAGGGTAGCAAATTGAAAATCCAATTAATAAATGGGTCGGGTTAGGCTAGTACGCTTAGGGTACCATAAACCCGAATCCGATTATGAAAATTATTATTAATTAATCAATAATATTTTTTTTCATGACATTACAATTATAAAAAATCTATTTATTTTGAATTCGATTCATATTAAATTTGTAAGTAAATTTTAAATTTGAATATGTTGACTATATATTATTAAACAAAGTTTAATTAGAAAATATATTTACTTAGATTTTTTGATATGTTTATTCTAGATTTATAAATAGAATTTAAATATTTGAATTTATAGTCAGGTAATTAAAAGGGTTGGGGTAGTTAAATGGGTAGTTAAAAATATAATAGTGTAGCATTAGAGTAGTGAATTTAAAACATAAATGGGTTAGAGTTAGGTTTATAGTTTTATAAAAATAAACGGGTTAGGGTTCAGGTACCCCAAATTTCATGGGTGCCTACCCTATTGTCATCCCTAGTCATATAAAATAGTATAAAATAGAATGGAAAGGAATAAAATTGAACATAATGAGATTTTTTTTGTTTAGTATATAATGATAATAGTATTGAAAAATTAGGATCTTAACATTGATTTAAACCATGAAGTGTTTTGAAAGTGGTAAGAAATGCAATATTGATTAATGATGAACAAGCACAACAAAACAATTACAATACTAATGTAAGAGTACAAGTGTGTTAAAAGTCTAATTTTCATTATCATGTTGTTATATATTTATATATAACATGAAATGTTGATTATAGTAATCCTCATTTATGGGGAATTATCACATACATTAAATAATAATATTTGTAACATTTTTTTGGGTTGCCATAAATTTAATGGAATTTTATTTAGTCTTATAACAGGAAAAAACAAATGAATGCAAAAATAATTGAATTCCATGTCTAATTTTAAGTCATCTCATTAAAAACCTTATCAGGAAAATCAGTGGAAAAACCCTGATAAAGAGAAAAAGAATGCACCATTCTCAACTTCCCTTCATAAAATCATGATATATATTATCATCTCCATATCATATTTTTTTTATAAATCAATTTCTCAAAACATTGCATTTGATAGTATTTTTATGAATAAATCTACAAGAAGATCACATGATCTAATTTGTTGGATTTTAATTTGACCATTCTTTTAACCCTCACAAGTAAAAATGAATTTTGATGATAAATTTTTATTCCTACCACTTTTGATTTAATCACCCTTTAATTAGGTTATATAAAGCACATTATCCTCTTTTAAAGTTAAAGAAATATTATTATTCATAGTCAATCCATAATTGCTTTTGATATGATGAAATAGTTAATCTTATCCGAATAAATTTTCAACTCACCTCATGAATTGAAATCAACTCAGCATGATTGGAGGAAATCACATAAATGGATCATTTCATAGAATGCCAGGAAATGATTGTTCCAACATACATGAATAAAAATCTATTTTGAGATCTAGATTTATATGGGCCATAGAAATATCTATCATTAGGATAACTAACTAATTTTGATTATGAATTTTCAGAATAAAATAATTCCCAATCTATAAATCCTTAAAGGTTTCTCAATATATATTTGATATCATTCCAATGTCTCTGAGCAGGACAAACAAATCCAACCAATAAATTCCCAGAAAATGATATATATTACCTTATATTACTTGGGAGATACAATAGTGCTCCCATAACACTAAAATATGGTACTTTAGGACTAAGAAATTGTTTATTATCCTCTCATGGTTGAAAATGGTCTTTATCTCAATTAATAGATTATACAACCATTGATATATTTAATGGTTGTGATTTTTCCATATAAAACCTTTGTAAGACTTTTGTAGTGCATCTTAATTGATGAAGAAAAATTCAATCCTCCAGATGTTCAACTTGTAATCAAAGGCAAAACTTTACCTTTTAAAATCATTTTATTTCAAATTATTTCATCAAATATTCATATGCCTTTTTAAGTTCATTGATAGTCCTAATAATATTCAAATTATCAATGATGACAAACTTAGATGGGATAAGACAAAGAAGGTGGAGGTGATAAGGTCTGTAGTGGTGTGGTTGCAATATTCGAGGGCTCCAATGTTGATATAAGGTTGAAACAACGATGTTGAAATGGGGCTGTTGAGGGACCTTCGATGGTGGGGGATAACATGCCTATCATAGGGAGGTAAAAAAACAAATTTATTTTCCTAATGCATCACAAAAGCTGACCAGAGTCATCTCACTTGAGGAGCATCACAATCAATCAATCACTAATTTCTAATTCACCTAATCTAATTCTTTCTGTTTTTTTATTATTTTATTAAAAAATGAAAATTTGTATTTTTGGAAAAGGTAATTTTAAATGCAATTGAAAATAATGCAATGAAAAACTAAACTAAATGTAGATGCAATAGAATGAATATAGGTTAAAATAAAGGTCTTGGTCCTAGGGTTTGATTACAAGAGTTCTTTCATTATTTATTGTTTATTTAAATTCAATTTGATAATTAATTTATGAAACCTCATCAATGAATTAATTTTCTTTAATTTATTGAGTGTAAAATTTTAGCATGCCTAGGAAACCTATTTGGAACACCAAAACCCACCTCTTCTAATAGCCAAGTATGATAACACCTCAACCCAGAATGCAATTCCTAAAAGACCTGATTCCACCATATGTCATTCCATCCCTTCGGGTATCCTCAATTCCACCATATGAAGATTTTACTCAAGAGAGGGGAGGGAAAAGAAGTAAATCAAATAAAAGGGATGGATTCGAGATCTGTGATGTGGTGGCCAATCGCCACACTCATGAATTTCTCTCTCATTTACCACAAATGAGATTCAAAAATTAAGAATTTAAAGTGTAATAATTAAGAACACCACAAATCCTCCCCCAAGGCCAAGCCCAGGGTTAGTCATTTTCCATTTATAAGTAAAAAAGATCATGAAAGAATGATGGAATTGATAGAAATAAATTGATATTGTAGAAATAAAAGGGAAACACTTGAATTAAAATATGAATGTGATTACATGTAAATAAAAGAAATAAACAAGAAAACAAAAATGTAAAGTAGAAAAACCCAAACAACATAGCACAACGATAGATCCTCGGGAACTAATTTTTTATCCAATATCCCTAGTCTCTTATTTATAGGCCTAAATGATGCTTTGGTTTTCATAAATGGACACTATAAATGCATAAAAAAGTCATTCCCAGTCAATCCTAGGGGTGCCCGAGCCTTCAAAGAACATTTCTGGCCTTAAATTCATCATAAATCATAGTTTCTAGGATCTGTTAAAGATTTTATGTCATAAAAGGTGTTTTACACTGTGAATTTTTTGGGCCAAGCACATTGGGAATGATTTAAAACCAAAAATTGTGACCATAAGAAAGTCATGGGGTGCATCATTGCGTGACAAAAATGTGTCACGCTATGACACATGTGTTCATGCTCTAGATTCCTCATTTTAAATCATAAATGACTAATTTATAATGTGAATAATCAATTTCCAGTAGTTTTAAGTCTTTTTTTACTTGGTTCTTCAATTTTTATCTCTGGGCTCGGGTCTCAACTTATACTTTATCATCGTTCTTCATTTGCATCATGAAATCATCGAATTTATGCTAATTTCTGATCATTTCTTGTATCCTACCACAAATTAAAAAAACAATTAAATTCCGATATAATTAATCATTTAATTTATAAAAACAATATATTTTATATTAAAATAATTATGCAAAATATGGTTATGTCAATTCCCCCACACTTAGAACTTTCTTGTTCTCAATCATGTAACCACAAAAATGTTACAAAGGATTTCCATTCTATCAATATTTAAACTTCAAAAGCAATAGAATCAAATGTTTGGAAATGGAAAATAAACTTTCAAATTTCACTTAAAATAATTCCTCTAACTCCTCATTTTTAAAAATAAATAAAGTCAATCATGTATTTTACTTTCCCTTTTTCGAAATAAAAATGCTCTTCCTTCATTCAATCTTTACATCTCATTTCATTATAAATGAACATGCCAATTGAAATCTACCTCACATTGAATTATTTTTACTCATCTCTCAAGGCAAAAAATGCAAATAGAATTGTGCTCATACCTCAAGTACATGTCACTTACCATAGCCTTTTAAGGAATCTACATCTCTACTGCATAAAGACAAAGATCAAATTTAATCATGAGGACTTTCATTAAGGTTCAAATGTATCTAGTGATTAGGGTAGGTAGGTAATGAGTAAAATAAATTTCAAGAAGTTTGAATCTTTAACATATTTCATGATATCAAAATATATGTCCAATGAAATACTCTTGTAAAATGTCATCTCCCAACCCCCAAAGATCAAAGTAGGCACATGATAAAAATTAGAATAATGATTGAATCACCCTCTCTTTCTTTTTCTCCCTTTTTCACTTTTTTTTTCAAAATATGTCCTTAAGAAAAATTTCATATCCACCACTTAACCACATACGATCAAGGATCATCAGTCTGACAATGATTATTTTTGATCTTTCCAAGACACAACCCATTTTTATATATATATTTTTTATTTTTCCCTTTTCTTTTTTTATTATCATTTATTTATTTTCTCAGTAAGAGAGGAAGATAATAATAAAGTACAAAGAATGATCACATGAAATCTCTCAAAATATCATGAAAAATTCCCCAGCAAAATTTTCTCAATGTAGTACATCCCTATCAACCATGAACAACCTTTTCCCCACACTTAAACTTTTAAAAATCATGAAATATATTGCGAGTAGGATAAGAATGGATATAATAGGCTTTTAACACGACTCATTTCCTATCAAGGTCATTCATGGATTATATGGAAAAAAGTAGGATTGATATCAAGGTGGGTCTAAGGATAAAAGGACTAATAATTAAAATTCCTCAATCATATTAAAAATGATTCTATTCAGTCATAGATTAAATAATATGTTAGGAAAGTTCTAAAAGATAACATTTCTGGGTCTCTCAAGAAATTTACTATAAAAAAAATGGGAAATATTGGTTCAAAATTTTTCTCAGGGATGAAAAAATATGGTTGGGGACAATTATGCATGACAATTAAAAAAAATAAACCAATCCATATCAATTTCATAAATTCAAAACATGCCAAATCTAGGAATAATTTCATTTACAAAAATAAACTCATCTCCAAAAACCATGATTTGTCAAATTTATCCCATCATGCTTAAATATAATAATTCATTTTACCATTTCACTCACTAATCATGTCAACAATGAAAATTAAAACATGGAATAATGATTATCCTAATAAACTTATGTCTCTTAGATCGACATTGGAGTAGAGTTCAAAGTGGGGCATGCAATTTATAAGGACCTGACCTTAAACACGACCTATTCTATCGACTTTTGACTAGAATTTATTTTTATTCATTCCCAAAGATATTTTAGGTCCACTGTTTTAGAGAATTAAGACAATATCTTACATAAATGTTCAATATTAAAAAGTAGATAAGTCTACACACCATCCATTGTTTTCATAAAACAAAAACTATTAAAATGAAACATGATTTCTTTTCAAGTCAAATCTTCAAATAATTTCATCATAGAATCTTCTTTGTCCTTACCAATCTTAAGAACTATGAATTTTTTTTAAAACTTAGGATGGGAAAAAAATATTAGTAAGGGAAAATAAGGGAAACAATTTACATGTGATCTTGAGAGATATAAATAAGAACATCAGGACTTTCATAAAGGCATGAGAAAGAGGAATATCATAGAAATAAGAACTTGGATCATAACTTGAAAATGTGGAAACAAAATTTAATTTATAAATTCATAAGAATATCACAAAGGTCCATCCACAAGGTGTCATATCACCAAGTTCCATCCCCAAGGTGTCATAAAAATTACCAAGGTTATTTCCCAAGGTATCATAAAACTTGTCATCTCTAGTGATTAACTTATTTACCCAATGCATTGGAGCGTTATCAGGGTACACCCTTAATATGTATTTATTTTCATGTGATTCACATATATAATAATAAAAAATTTCATAAATAACCCAAAGATAATAAAAGAAATGAGTATCACATCAAAATCATGATGTTTTTAAAAGTGTTTAAAAACATGATCATTATGTCATTTATAACCCACAGAAAGGGAATGAGGGTTTTATGTATGTAAATTACAGAATAAAAAATATCATTTTTATGTATTGATGAATAAACCTAGAAATAAAATAGGTTTTGTTATTCACATAAATAAAATAAAATAATTTCTTGAGAAAAAGAGAGAGATTTTGAGACGAAAATTCTGCAGCATAATGACTATGTAACATGATTTTAGAAAACATTAAAAAGAGAGGGGAAAATGGTCAACCATTCATAAAAGACTCATAATAAAGTATAGGGATAGAATAAAATATAAATAATAACATGGTATGGAAATTTTAAAGCCATACCACATAAAATAAAACTTGAAAGGAAAAGAGAAGTTGAGAATTCCCTTACAAAAATTCGGCAACCTAACGACGTCATGTAAAAATTCAGAAAATGAGTTGATGAGAGGGAAAATGGGATATCATAATTTGGATATAAAATTGAATAAATAAGGATATATAATAACACACCCCAATATAATAAAATGGAAATTAAAATACATAACATAAAAGAAGTCTTTGACTAAAAGAGGTGGGTGAAAGGTTCCCTTACCCTAAAGAGTAACTTCTAAAACTCTTAGATTGGGACCTTGGGGGCTCAAGGACACCTTGGGAGGAATCCTTGGGAGGTATAACTAGCAAAAATTAATGGATAATGATTTTTGAATCAAATAAAATGAAGTAATGGGTGGTTATTTATAGCAAATGTGAGGGAATATTTTATTAATTTCAAATGACACCTCAGTAGTGATATTTGAAAAACCATGGGCTTTTCCATGGTATTTGCCCATGGTATTGGCCACTTGGGACACCTCATATCATATTTTAATCAATAAGAGTCGAAAAACATCTTATATTACTCATTACATCATTATGACATAGTTATGATGTCATTAAACATACCGAAAACCCAAAACTGTATTTTTACTATTCATCGAAAATTCAACTGCTTCAGAAAAATCCAAAAAATATCATCGTAACCATTTTTTGATGTGTAGAATTAAAAAGTGAACTACATTTTATAAAAATTAAGTTTATTTTAAATTAAATTAAATAAATAAAATACTAATACTTAAATAATAATTTCTAAAACATTTATTTACTTATACTATGATATAATTATATCACATTACCACTTAAGATGAATAAAACATATTTATACTTCCTTAGGTGAGATTACTATTTCATTGGTCAAATTTTCATTCAAAAGGGTAAAATTAATATTCCAAAGGGTAAAGTTACTATTCAATAAAAATTTATTTTGATCTTATTGAACCACATTTTTCACCCTTATTACAACCACGTATGTCTGTTTTTTGAAAATCATTTCATAGAAGAAGTTATTTAATAATAATATATTTTTTTACTATTCATAAAAAAATATTCATGAAAAAACACTATTCATAAAATAATATTAATCAAATACTAAAAAATTGAAACTTCTTAGAAAACTTCTAAAAATTCAGTTTAGATTAATTTTGATACTATTCATAACATGATTTTTTTTTCAAAATATCCTAACAAATTCATTACTTCAAACCAAATGCATTAACTCAAAGATAACATGTCATAATCATCCAAAAAATTAATGGATAACATCAAAATTTTCATATTATATCTATTTTAATATTTATAATATCATTTATTTGAATCTTTCCTTAATAAGATAATTACCACATCATCATTGTGTCATAAATATATTTATTTATTTAATGTATAAAAATTATAAATAAAATACCATGATGTAGGAAATATTTTTATCTTTCTAATGACTATTTATAGTCTAAGATATCACTTATATAAACCCATATTAAAAAAATGTAATACTTATTAAAAACATGAGTGTGAGAGAAGCTTTAAACTAGCTTCCTTGGGAAGCGTTGTCCTTTTAATTAAAGAAGCTTCCATGAGAAGCATTAAACTGTATTCCATGGTAATATTTGTACATTTAATTAAAGAATATTATATGATAATATTTAAAATGGATTCCATGGGAGGCTTTGTTATTTTAATTTAACAGGATTCTATGAGAAGCTTTATAATAGATTCCATGGGAAGCTTTATACTTTTAATTAAACAACCATCTATGAGAAGCTTTATACCTACTTCCATGGGAATCTTTATCCATTTAATTAAACAAGCTTATATGAGAAGATTTAAACTAGCTCATCCAATAAAATTATGGCATGTGTTAGGGTAATCTTATAATTTTATTTTTACCCTTAATTACCGAATTTACCCTTAACCGCGGTAATTAAAAATAATTACTAAAGTTACTATTCATAATGTCCAAAGATACCTATTTACACAATTTGGACCTTATGATTATAAATATGGAATCCATTTTCCAAAATTCAAAATAAATAATTAGTATAACTTAATTTAAAATTAATCCCCTTTTTCAAAACTAGAAAGCGGGTTTTTAAGAAATAAAAACTATCAAAAGATTGACATATGTTTATATCCAATTTAAATGTGAAACTACTTCCAATGAACAAAATTGGATTAAATGATAAAAACATAATACAATTGCAGTTTAAAACCAATAGAAAAGATAATATAAATATATAAATAAATTAAATGAATAGGCAGTTTTGACTTAAAATGTAGTATTTTTCACCATTCATTAAAAAAATGAACTTTATCAAAAAATTACCAAAAATTTAACAAAAGTAAATTTTGATGTCCCACTTCTATATAAGAAGTTTATTTTTTCAAATAGAATATATTAAATTGAAAAAAAAATTATTTAAAAAGGGTTCACCATTAAAAGGCAGTAAAACGACTTTTTAAAAATATTAGAGTATTTTATGCTTAAAATTGGATCCATTCTAATTTAAAGCCTCTAAAATTCATTAGATAATTGTAAAAACATTTAAAAAATATGTAAAATCATAATATTGTTAATTCTGTTCATTCCCACCAATACAACAGTTAGGCATTAACTACCATTTAAAATAATATTATTATTGTTGTATTATTTTTTGGTATAACTCAATGATGTGTGCAATGTAAGATTTCGAAAAAACCCATTGTTGCGCGTCGAGTATGCTTTTAGACAAAGAGTCCCCTTCAACATAAAATTAATATCTTATTCATAAATATTGGTAGATATGAAAAATGTATTATTCTATAAATATCTGGGATGTTACACAATTTATCTTTTATAGCTCATTTTTTTAAAACTACTAGGGTAAAATAAAATAAAGCATTTAAACTCATACTCCTCATTGTAATGGAGCTTTAAGTTAGTTTCCCAGGTTTTGTTCGTAAAGTTTGGTTCTACATCATATTTACAATGTATGATTTTTTTATGATGTAATCTTACTTTTATGATGTAAGCACCTTTTACAGCGTGAAATGTGAAACTTCTTCAGTTGCTTATGGTGCTTCTTTGTGCCATCAACATTATGAACCTACAAAAAAAATATTGTAAGTATGAGGACCATGTCAACGTAAACTAAAAAACGGTAAGGGAAATATGGTCGTGTCCTAATATATTCCTAAAATATGAAACGAAATTTAAATTCCTATAAAGTGAATAAAAATAAAATAAGGATAAGCCTTGGTTTAATCCCAAAAATGGGACATGGGTTTTGAATACCTCTATATGGTCAGTACCAATTGTTATCCATAGTCTGTTGGTGGGTGAAGTTTCTTGGGATTGAACCACCGCATGTTGTTTTTCCCAGCTTGCACTTATTTTTTCTTTTTGTGGACTCCATGTATAGAGCACACTAGATCCACCCCATTTGTCACACCCCAACCTGGTTGACGTGTGAGTTATAAAACTGCGCGACAAGCACACAACTTAGCCCTATAAGCGGTCAGTGCCAGATGGCATGGTTCGAGCGTAGTTCACTCAACCATGTGCTTAACTTCACGTGATCCGTGCGGTTGATCGACATCCAAAATAAATAAATTGATTAATTAAAGGGTAAGTGAAACAAAATTAAGATAAAATTTAATATAAATGAATTTTTGAAAAAAAATGTTTATTAATAATAATATTAAGATTATTATTATTATTATTATTATTATTATTATTATTTTAATTGTAATTGAAATTGTTTTAATTATTATAATTTTGATAATAATAATAATAATAATTATTAGTGAAATATTATCTAAAAAAAAGAGAAATTCTAGGGGGGTCATAACCCCCCTCTCTTTCCCCCCCACAGCGCGCGACGCCCCTCCCCTCTCCTCCTTCCAGTAGTGCGAGGCACCCTCTGCCTTTCCCTCCTCTTCAATCTAGCAGCCCCCACCTCTTCGGTGTGACCCCGTCCAATGGAGCCCCTCCCTGCTTGTGCGACCTTCTCCATCACACCCTCTCCCTCCAGCTACCACCCTCACACGACGACCCCTTCTTCTGACCAGCCTACCTCTATCACCCCTTCCATATTTCGACCACCTGACTCTCTCCAGCCCTTGTCTCCGGCGGCCTGTAGCGGTAGTGACTCCCTCAGGTGCATTTTTTTCTTCCAACTTTTGAGGTTTTCTTCACTTTGGACGAACCCTAAATGTTAGGATTAATGTTTGGTCTGGTTTTCTTTAGGTCTAGGGTTTGCGGTTTGTTCGCAGATGCTTATTCATCCTCCTTTGGGAGTTTCATCGTAATCACATGCCTTTGAGGTAAGCATTTCCATCCCCTTTCTTTGCGGTGAAAACCATTGGTACTTGGACGTCTTCAATTATTTATTTTTAAATGTGTTGTGCACCTTGATTATACTCATATTTAGCTCATTATGGTATTTTTCATGTTATTATAATTTATTAAAAATGAGTTTCAAAATGATTCTTGGTTTATGCTAAGTGTGTTTGATTTAATGCCCAGTTTTTTCTCAATAAATTTTTGTATATGGTTCGCACCTTGAGGATTCTTAGGGCTGCCCTATTGTAGTGCTTTTATATTAACATAATTTGTTAAAAATAACTCTCGAAGTGAATCTTCAATTATGTTTATGTGTGCATGTGTGAAATGTTTTTGGTTAAATGTCATTTGGGTTTTAAATAGTGAAGTTAGATGTTTTATGTGGTGTGAAATATATTTTGAAAGTGTTTTGACATGATTATATGGTGAAAGAGGATTTTCTAAATGACATGGTTATGTTTTCATGTGTTCTTCATTAGGTTACTTCTTGGAAGTGTTTTTAGGATTATTCAAATTGTGCGAAATGTGTTTTTAAAGGAACTTGAGATGCGAATGCATTGATTGTGGGGTTTTACAAAGGGGTTTCATGAATTGATTAATTAATGGTAAATTCATTTGAAAAATGGTTTTTGTGTGTCTCTTGGAATGTTTGGTGTGTCACTAGATGTTGACACACCCATGGGTGCACTAGGTGCACACATGGGGGTGTCATCAAAGGAAGGTGATGCTTTAAATTGGTGCTTCCTTGAAAAATTGTTTTCCTAAATGGTTCATGTTTTCCAAATGATATTAGTTCCTCTAGGTTAATTAATTAGAGCTTAGGTGGCTCCTTGGTGGTGCACACAGACACACACAGGTACATATGTGTTTGTGTGTGTGTGTGTATCTTCCTTGTACATATTCCCTCATGGCATGGGGAAAATGTTCAATTGATTAAGGGTATATATATGTATGTATGAGAATGTATGTGTATGTTAGTTTGGGCATTTTTCATCGGAATCTTCAAGAGCCAAAGTGTCTTGGCTTGGTCTACTTCCTTCTTTGAGGTAGGTTTCCCTATAAATTTTTCTTTAAATTAAAGAATTATTGTTTTCTTTCATTTCACACCTTTATTTAATATTAGTAAGAAATTTATCATTTTTTTGAATAATTGCTTATTGTAAAATAAAGTAATACCCTCTGTGTATTTGAATTGCATGAAACTGTTTTATTAAATGTGCTAATTAGTGTTTATATAAATGCCCCTTTGGACCTTATAAATGCGCTTCAGATTTAAAGTGGTGAATTGGGTTTCTTAAATGGGTTTCCAAGTGCATTCATGGTTTCCTAAATGGTGTGCGTGTGATTCTTTAATAAATGGTTTGGCATGAGAAAAATCATGTGAGGCCCAATTGAAACTTTTGTAAAGCTAGTTATCTTAAGAAAACTCTCCTTGGATGTGGTACCCTCTCTTTAGTTGAGTTGTATATTATGGGGGTCCGCTGTGTAGGACTCCTCTGTGATCAAATGGTATAAAGGAGAGGGACATATTCCTTGGGGTGACTCAGGTGATTCATGTTGTGTGTGTATATATATGTGTGTATCTATGTGGTTTGATGCCTGTCTGGCATCGGTTGGCTCACCATTTTGTTACACATGTTGACATGGGAACCTGACATAGTAAGTGAATTTTTTATGAATGATTGATACACTAGTTTAGATTACACACTTTCTAGTGGCCCATAAAAGAGAGATGTTTTGTTATTATTATTGCTATGGGATTGGGCCCCTAGAACAGGCTAGGTAGGAAGATGGTCGGGCATTAGGGAGTTATAACGTCATTGAGCAGGGCATGCCTTTAGGATGAGTCACATGTATAGTACGTTCTAGACTATTCACGAGCTCCTAGGTTCTCCCATGTATTTTGGAACTTATTTTTCTATGGTGGATGATTACGGTACCTTGTTTGGCTAGTTATTCACATATTCTATTTTCCATTGCCCTTATTGTGTGATTTTTGACCCTAATTCCTTGTGTGGTGTATCCTCTTTGAGAAATTGATGAGTTTTGTGTAAATTTTTTACAGAAAATAACTTAAAAAAGTTTTTCAATTTCTTTCTTCCTTTTTAAGTGAAAACAAACTTTATTTCTCTATAAAATGTTAATGTCTCTTTCATGAACAAGAACACAGTTTTAAATGAAGAATGAAAATGGACCGTGATTTATTTTAAAGAAAATGTGTGAAACCTAGTTTTGTACAATGTATTTTAAACTTGAAATTGATGGATGTTTTTTAAAGGAAATGCATATGGGAATAGACTGTTTGGGCACACCTACTGAGTTTTAATGCTCATGCCTATAGTTTTATCTTTGTTTTTACCATTAGTGATGCGCCTTTCTTGGATTCGGTAGCCATAGTGCGATGTTGGTTTGAGGTTGGTGCTGACCCGTGGGGTCACATGGAGGTATGTACAATTTTATTTATTTTTTATTTTTATTTTGATTTTTTATTTTTCCTTCTGTAGCTAGTTTTATTTTTATTAACAGTTTTTATTTACTTTATTGTCTTTTTATTTATGGTCCATGTCATTCTAACTTGTTTATCTTTGATGCCCGACACTATTTTTTAGCCTGTGGGGATCAGGAACTCCCCTCAGGCCATGTCGCGAGCCATCTCGTGTGACCGGTCAGGGTCGACCCAGGTTGGTTTGTGAAAAAATGGTATCAAAGGAGGACCTTTTTATTTGGTGTGTCCGGTAGATAGAGATTAGGACTGTTGGGGCTCAGGAGGTAAGTTGTGGGCCGATGCCTGATCACCACTGCCTGTGACGAGACCTGACTTACCAGGGGTAGTCTGGGTTTTGAGTCTTTTGTTATTTTTTTGGATTGAGGGATGACAATAGAGGTGACTCAGTGTCACATTGTGACCCCACATGGGGTAGTGACCCATGTGGAGCCCAGGTTCCCAGTTCAAGGTCCTCTGGTGTTATGTCTTACTTGGGGCATGGCTCACTACCATGTCACCAGGTTGGGCATAATCACCAGTTCCTCATTCTAGTTGTTCATTGTTAGTTATGATTTGTCTCAATTTTGGTTGGTGTTAGAGTGTTTTTGGAAATTAAGGTGGTTTTGAATTTAAAGGGTCTCTTTCTCTAATGGTTTTAAAACTAGTAAAAAGGGTATTTCTTTCAAATTGTTTTGAAATAGACAAAGTGGATTTTTTTAAGATATTTTTTTATTTGGAAAATTTAGCTTATGTTTGGATTTGGTAAATGGCCGCGTTGTCGTGACACATAAAATTGATAGTTATTTAAAGAAGATTTTGTAGTCTAGGGAAGACCCTAGGTCATATCTTAAGGAGTGTTGATAGGTTTTGAGTGTGTATTTTTAATAAGAAGAAAAAAAGAGGGGGTGATTTTGTAAACAATTTTAAGAAAGTAACTTAACCTAAAGAGTTGTAAAGTTGAAAGACAAAGTGAATTTTGAAAAATATGAGATAGATAAGTGATAATTGATAAGTTAATACAACACTTGAAAAGTTTCTCATTCTTAATTGATTATTAGGTTTTAGTGTAATCCTTTGGTTGAGGGTTAACCAAGACCTTGGTTCCCCTCTTTCCTCTTAAAATGATGCACAAAGAACCACCCCTTGACACAACAATCGTGTTGTCACGGTTTTGACCTCAAGAATAGAGTGAGGTATACCAAAGCATACTAAAATCTCATGTATGTGTGAGAGAAATAGGATTCTTGTGTTGTCCAGTCGGAACAACCCAAGATTCCCACATGAATCTCAACCCAATCAGTATTGAAATGAGACATGTTTCACTTAATTAAACAAAATCAATGCATTCAGAGAAGAAAAATGTAAAGATTAAACATAAGTGAAATAATTCACACACAAATTACATAAAACCAATAGAATATAAGGTTTTGGAACTCCCTCTTCAAGTGTGTATCTCCCTCGCAATGATCACCCACCATTTAGCTCGACATCGGGAGGAGGAGGAAGCTCGGGTGGAACTCCTTCTTCATTATTGATCCACCTATGAGTATAGGGGCCTCTAGAACTTAAAGGATGAGGAGGAGACTCCTACATAACTCCAAAATGGTAGAGATTCACTTTTGGTTCGAACTTGCAAATGAGGATCCCAAGCTTCCATTTTATAGGAAAAGTGGAAGGTGGTTTTGGGAAGATAGATTGTGTAATACCACTTAGACCATGGTTTTCAACCACTTTAAAGTATAATATCGCTTTTGAAAAAACTAGAAACATGTTTCCCAACCTCTTGAATGTATCCACATAATTTTTGGCACAATTTGGATAAATATAGCTTGAGATATTAAAAAAATACAGAACACCGCATTTGACTTTGTATAGATTTGATTCTTTGGAAAAATAAGTTTTTATGGGCATAGTAGAGGCCAAATGAGGCTTTAGTTACTTCATATGAAATTTATCCCATTAAGTATTGGACTAGACCATGAAATTTCAGCCCATTTAGATGCACAGTTTAGTACAAATATGTGGTTGAGTCTACTGGTGTGCATGGAGCCTGCGCAGTTTGGCCCATTTTTCTTGGACATCATCACGGGCCCTCCAAATCACCTCCACCTTCAATGAGATTATCAAAACAAGTATCATTTAACTTTTTAACAGTAATAAGTACAAAATAATTGAATCAAACATGAAGTTATTTTTTTATTATTTTTATAATTTTCAATACAAAACTAGCTTAGCACATCGGTGTAAGGGTGAAAATGAAACAGTGAATCGTAGTGAAATCACACCCCCACACCTAAACATTTTCACTTCTGGGAAAAGTTACATTTTTAGAAATTATTCATTTAGATAATTCCAACTTCATAAATATTTAACATTCAATGAAAATTTAATTCCTGATAGAAATGAGATCATAGCAAAAAAACACACTGAGGATTTATTATCAATGATCATTGAAAAAGACGTCTAAAAAATTGTATCCAAATGAAATTCCAAGAGATTAATGATACTAATCAAAGAAAATAATTTAAAAGTTAATCATGTCACTAATTATCTATTTGTGTGTGTGACAACCATTTAGTGCTATTCTTTCCACTTTCTATCAAGTAAATATAAGTTATTTTAATAATTGTCAACTTACAAGATCCTTTCCACCAAACTTTCCCCACATCCTTTGCAATAAAATTTCAAGACCCACTCACTTAAGCATTCCCAAAAGTCAAACCATAATCTCCTAACCTAGATATCCCCATATGCTGTATATTTCATCGCTCCCCTCATTTATTATTTTTTTCAAAAGTTTCACTTGAAAAAATCTCACACTCTTCTCCAAACCCTTGTTTGATCTCCCCACGACACTAATTGTAATAGTTATAACAAGATCAAAAGTCAAGGAAGGGTTTTTTTTGCCCTTCCCAATATATAACCATTTTTTTGAGGGCATACAATAGTTGGATAACAGGTACACATGCATAGGTCAATCTGGTACAGTAATGGAATAGATTGGATAAGGAATGAATGAATGGAAAAATGATTTTGGAAAGTAGAGAAAAAATTAACCTAACTTATATTTACCTTCTATTAAGTAAGAAATTTTCACATTTCATGGTTGGGTGCAAAAATGTGTGGAGATATTAAGTGACACAATTTTCCCTTAAACTATTCACAAAAAGGGCTCCATTCATCTCAAAGGATTCAAAATAATACAACCATTTATATCATCAACAAAGAACTAAATTTCAAAATAAAGTGACACCACAATATTGAATTCTTGCTAAAATGCACATTTCATCAGATTTTTTTTGAATGTTAAAACAACATGAAATACAAAAATTCTGCATGGATTTTCAATAACTTCCATGATTAAATGGGCATCATTTTCCATGATAAAGTGGGAATAAAAAATGTAATATTTTGGCACAAAAGTGATTGGGAGAGAAAGGGGGGAAAGTAACAATACTATTCAGCAAGCTAAAAAGAGAGAGAAAAAAAGAATAAAGATGATGAAAATTCCTAACTAACCCAGGAATATACCCGTCCCCCACACCTAAAGTGTGCAGTGTCCTCACTGTAAGAAAATAGAATGTGGGAAGGAAGGATAAATCCCAGTGAGTGTCATTCATAGATTGCTTCTCGAACATGGAGTTCCTCCATTGGGAAATCTGGAAGGACTTCATGGAAGTAGTTTAGCTGCTTCCCATTGACAGTGAATGATTTCTTGGTTTCTTCATTTTTAACCTAGAAAAAACCAAATGGAGAGACATTAGTAACAATGTATGGTCTAAACTAGTGGGAACGAAGCTTACTTGTATGCAATTTCATCCTTGCATTGTAGAGGAGGACCTTCTGCCCAATGTGGAACTGACAGTGAAGGATGAGATGATCGTGGGAAGCCTTGATATGCTCCTTATAAATCCTGGATTTCTCATATGCATCTCTTATCATTTCTTCTAGCTCCGAAATCTATAACTTCCTTTGATCACCTACACCAAAAATATTATAATTGCAATGTTTGATGGCCTAGTAGGCCTGGTGCTCAATCTAAACATGGAGGTGACAACTCTTTCCAAACACTAGCCAATATGGTGACATGCCAATGGGAGTCTTAAAGGCAGTACGGTAAGCCCATAATGAATCATTGAGTCTAAGACTCCAATATTTCCTATTGGGTTGAACTGTTTTTTCAAGAATTTGTTTTACCTCTCTATTTGACACCTCAGATTGACCATTTTTCTATGGGTTATATGTAGTAGACACTCAATGACCAACCCCATACCAACACAAAAGTGATTGCATTGTTCGGTTGTAAAAATGAGAACCATGGTCACTGATGATGAACCTATGTAAGCCAAACCTATAGAATATTTGTGTTCTCAAAAATTCTACAACTACCTTAGAATCATCTGTCCTTTTAGCTCGTTCCTCTACCCATTTTGAAACATAATCCACCACCAATAGAATATACATGTTACCAAATGAATTGGGGAATGACCCCATAAAGTCATTGCCCCAAACATCAAAAATGTCATGGAAGAGCAAGGGTTTTTGTGGAATCTCATTTCTTTTAGATACATTCCCTATTCTTTGATAGTGAGGACAAGTTTTACAGAAGTCATGGGCATCCTGAAACAATGTGGCCAAAAAGAGACCAGAATCAAGGACCCGACGAGCAGTCTGTTGGGGACCAAAGTGGCCCCCACAAACAAGAGAGTGAGAGAACCTAAGGACGGATTGAAACTCTTTATCAGGAACACAACACCTAAGGAATTGATCACTACATGTGAGCCAAAGGTAGGGGTCATCCCAAATGTACCAATGGGACTCATGTTTTAGATGGTTAGCCTGGTTTTTGTTGAAATCAATAGGAATGCAAGATGCTACCAAATAATTTACAATTTCAGCATACCAAGAAATAACATCTTGCACTCGGTACAGTTTATCATCAGGAAATATGTCATTTATGGTAATATAAGGGGATGAGTCAATGTTCTAGGATGGGTGAATCCTATTGATATGGTCAGCCACCACATTCTCTGCTCCTTTTTATCTCTAATTTCTAAATTGAATTCTTGAAGGAGGAGCATCCAACGAATGAGACGTGGTTTGGCTTCTGGTTTCTTAAGGAGATACCGGAGAGCTGCATGGTCTGATAAAACAATGAATTTAGAGCCTAAAATATATGACCTAAATTTATTCAAGGAAAACACAATGGAAAGAAATTATTTTTCAGTTGTGGTGTAGTTTTCTTGGGTAGGGTCCAATGTACGTGAGGCATAGGTAAAGAAATGTGGAGCTCAATCAACCCTTTGTGACAAGACTTCCCCAACTGCATAGTTAAAGGCATCATGCATGAGCTCAAATGGTAAGTCCCACCGATGTGGTTGTATTACCAGGGGTGACGTGAGACTCCATTTTAATTTATTAAAATCTTCCTCACATTCTTTATCAAAAATAAATTCTTTTTTATTTTTGGAGTAATCGAGAGAGGGGGAGTGTAATTTTACTAAATTCACAAATGAAACAACGGTAAAATCTTGCATGAACTAGGAATGAACACACATCTCGTACATTTTTGGGTAATGGTAGTGAAGAAATGACATCCAATTTTGATTTATCTACTTGGATAAAATCCCTAGAAATGACATGCCCCAAAACTATACCTTGTCGCACCATGAAATGGAATCTCTCATAATTTAATACAAGATTATTTTCAATATAGTGACATAGGACTAAACCAAGACTACTCAAAAATTCATCAAAATAGGATCCATAAACAGTGAAATCATCCATGAAAACTTCTATGCAATTCTACAGGTAATCCGAAAAATACTAACCATACATTGTTGGAAAATACCCAGAGCATTGCACAAACCAAATGGCAACCTCCTATATGCAAATTTGCAAAAGGATAAAGTGAATGTTGTCTTTTCTTGATCCTCGGGAGAAATATGGATCTGAAAGTATCCAGAATACCCATCAAGGAAATAGTAGTGGGACTTACCCGCTAGCCTCTCTAGCATTTGGTCAATGAATGGAAAAGGGAAATGGTCCTTCCTAGTGTGATGGTTTAGTCGGTGATAATCTATGAAGACACACCAACTATTATGCACATGAGTTGGAACCAATTCATTGTTTTCATTTTTGATTACTGTAAGGCCAGTTTTTTTAGGAACTAATTGAACGGGACTGACCCATTGGCTGTCAGAGATGGCATAAATGATTCCAGCAGCCAATAATTTTGTTACCTCTTTTTTCACAACTTTTAGGAGGTTTGGGTTCACTCGACGTTGTGCCTGCCTCACTGTTTTAGCCTCATCATTTAATAAAATATGATGTGTGCAAATTGATGGGCTAATACCAGGAATGTTAGCAAGTGTCCATACCAAATATTGTTTATACTCTCTCAAAATTTCAAGAAGTCATAATTCATACTTAGGAGGTAGTGAACTAGAAATGATGATGGGAGACTTGTTTCCATTCTCAAAATATGAATATTTTAAATCTTGAGGTATTTTTTTCAGTTCCAATTCAGGTGGATTTTGGATTTATGGGAGTGTGTGTGAAAGTGAGAGGGCACTGATCTCATCTAGCTGCTCAATGGTATCATTCTCAATATAGAAGATAGATTTTACAAGCTTAGCAGTATCATCGATGGTTATTGGATCCTCATTCTTCAAGAAATTATCAATTAATAAACATGAATGACACTTTTCTAGACCACTAAAACAATCAATGCATGATTAATTACCTAGAATTTTAATCAATGAATAAAATTTTAAAAGGGTATCAGGGGAAAGAAATGTTGTTTGTTCATGGGAAGAGAGTACATCAATTGAATTAACAGAGAGAGAGGAATATTCTTCTGAGGGGTTCTTCATGGCATCAAGGATGTTAAAATGGAAAATGTCACCACCAAAATCCATAGATAATGTACCATTATAGATATTAATTATGATTTTGGCAATTTTTAAGAAGGGCCTCTCCAATATAATTGGGTTATGTCCATTCATCCTATCATCTTCCATTTTAAGCACATAAAAATCAGCAGGAAAAATTAAAAATTTCACCCTCACAAGAACATCCTTTAACACACCAGAGGGGTGTGCAGTACTCCGGTTGGCCAGTTGAACAACAATTCCAGTGGGCTTCAGTTACCTGACCTGCAATGTAGAGTAGATGGACTGAGGCATCACATTTATAGAAGCACCTAAATAAATAATAGCATTGTAAAATGAATACTCCCCTATAGTGCATGGAATCGAGAATGTCCCAGGATAGTTACACTTGGTGGGAAGTGATGGTTCTATTAATGTTGATATGTTCCTCCCCAAGCCCACCTTTTCATCTCCACGAAGTTGCCTTCGGTGTGTACACATCTCCTTTAGAAACTTGGCATATCATGGAATTTGCTTCATAGCATCAATCAAGGGGAAGTTTACCTGCACTTTTTTGAAAGTCTCCAAAATTTTCTTATCTAGTTCAGTTTCTTTTTGTTTTCTAGGATGGGTGGCCCTTTGGGGAAATGGAAGAGGAATGGATTGTCTAGGAGACTCCTCAATAGAAACACTCTTTCCTTTGGAGTGACTTCTCTCAGGACAAAGTTTTTCAATATTTGGACTAATTTCAATAGTTGGGATAGTGTTTTTCTTAGGAGGGGATGACTCTAGTAGAGGTGTCATTTGGATTTTAAGTTTTGTTTCACTCTTAAGAGTGATGTCACTAACATTTCCTTTATCTCCATGGTTAAATAATGGTTGAGATGGTAGTTTACCCGACCCGTGACTTTGAATCTCACCCACTGAGTTAGCTAGTTGTCCTAATTGGGTTTTGAAGTCTTGTATGACTTCCTGAGTGGTTTATTGGAATTAGAGATTATTGTTATCCATTTTCATCATCATATATTCTAGTCTAGTCTTGGGTTTGGGAGGGGGTGGTTGGAAATGCCTTTGGGGTGGTTGAGGATTTCTGGGTGGTGGTGGTGGATGACTACTCTAACCTTATTGATTCCATGGTTGTTGAGATTGGTTTGAATACCCCCTTTCCTATATTCTTGGTTTTCTTCCCACCTAGTATTGAATGGATAGTATGGTTCTTGCCTAAAGGGTTGGTTATATGGGCGACCTGGAAATAATTCTTCATAAATCTTAGAAGTTCCTCTCAGTTGTGGGAATTGATCAGAGTAGTGGGTGTCAGAAGAAAATATACCACAATGTATGGGAGGAGAATATTGGTATTTCCCTTAGTAAAGAGAAAGTTTTCGAATAAGGGTATTTACCTCTTCGAACTTCGTGTCCACCTTCCTCTCGAATTTGGTACTTTTCACCTCATGGACACCTCGAACGGGTACATTGAACCTTGTACCAAATTATTGAGTGTTCTGTGACATGTTCTTAATCAGGTTTCTTGCAGAAATTGGGGTCTTATCAACTAGTTCACCACCTACAGCAGCATCAATGATATTTCTATCAATAGGGATTAAACCTTCATAAAAATACTGAATTAAAAGTTGTTCACTTATTTGGTGGTGTGGGAAACTTGAACAAAGCCTTTAAAACATTCCCAATATTCATGTAGTGATTCCCCTTGTGATTATCTTATACCACATATTTCTTTTCTTATAGTTGTAGTGCGAGAGGCTGGGAAATATTTTTCAAGAAAAAGGCGTTTCATGTCCGCCCAACCTCTTTTTGGGGAATTAACATAATAAATCCAATCTTTTGTAGTGTCTTACAATGAAAAAGCTAATTCCCATAAATTTACTTGTTCTTCATCCACATTTTCAGGTTTCAATGTAGAACACATAGTATGAAATTCTTTTAGATGCTTGTGTGGATCTTCTCCAGGAAGTCCATGGAATCTTGGTAATAAATGAATTAAACCAGATTTTAGTTCAAAGTTGGGTGCCTCGCCTAGTATTTGAATATATGTGGGTTGGATATCAACATCAGGAGAGGTTAGTTATTTTAGTGTTCAATTGTTTTCATCCATTTTATAATTGTTAATTTTAGGTTCTAATTTGGTTCGAGAAGAAGAGGGGTTTAGAAAAGTCTCAAGTTTTGATATTTCCTCCTTCAAAGAGTTGTCTTGTGCGTCTCGAGGCCGCTGATGTAAGATCCTCTTCGGTTCGGGTTCAAAAGGTGGTAAATATCCCAGATTAGAAAGCTTCATGCACAAAACCTACATAAGAAATAAATCATAAAACAAAGATATAGGTAAAGGTATAAGATAAAACAAATAATTATTCACAAAAATTACAAAAAACTTATAAAAAACACGCACTAAAAACCAAAGTGCTCCCCAGAAACAGTGCCAAAATTTGACCACGATGTCATGAAATGTCAAATTGATAGTTAATTAAAGAATATTTTATAGTGTATGGTAGACCCTAGGTCATCTCTCAAGGATCATTGATAGGTTTTGAGTGTGTATTTTTAATAATAAGAACAAAAGAGGGGGGGGGGGTGATTTTGTAAACAATTTTAAGAAAGTAACTTAATGTAAAGAGTTGAAAAGTTGGAAGACAAAGTGAATTTTGAAAAATATGAGATAAATAAGTAATCATTTCTAATTTACTACATCACTTGAAGAGTTCCTCATTCTTAATTGATTATTAGGTTTTAGTGTAATCCTTTGATTGAGGGTTAACCAAGACTTTGGTTCCCCTCTTTCCTCTTAAAATGATGCAAAAAGAACCACCCATTGACACAACAATCATGTTTTCAAGGTTTGGAACCCAAGAATAGAGTGAGGTATACCAAAGCATACTGAAATATCATGTATGTGTAAAAGAAATAGGATTCTTGTGTTGTCCAATCAGAACAACCCAATATTCCCACTTGAATCTCAACCCAATCGATATTGAAATGAGAAATGTTTCACTTAATTAAACCAAATCAATGCATTCAGAGAAGAAAAATATAAATATTAAACATAGGTGAAATAATTCACAAAAAAATTACATAAAAACAGTAGAATATAAGGTTTCAGAACTCCCTCTTCAAGTGTGTAGCTCCCTCGCAATGATCACCCACCATTTAGCTCGACATCGGGAGGAGGACGCTCGGGTGGAACTACTTCTTCATTATTGACCCCCTATGAGGATAGGGGCATAATAAACTTCAAGTATGTGGAGGATACTCCTCTAGGACTCAAAAATGGTAGATATTCACTTCTGGTTCGAACTTGAAAATGAGGATCCCAAGATTCCATTTTATAGGCAAAGTGGAAGGTGGGTTTGGGCAGACAGATTGTGTAATACCACTTGGACCATGGTTTTATACCACTTGACAGTATAATATCACTTTTTTTAAAAAACTAGAAACATTTTCCCCACCTATTGAATTCCTCTACTTAAAATTTGGAACCATTTGGATAAATACATCTCGAGATATTAATAAAATACAGAACACCGCATTTGACTTTGTGCAGATTTGATTCTTTGGACAGATCAGTTAGGATGGGCATAGTAGAGGCCGAATGAGGATTTGGTTGCTTCATATGAAATGTATCCAATTAAATATTGGAACTTCCCACAAAATTTCATCCCATTTGGATTCCACGGTTTAGTATAAATATGCATTTGTGTCTACTGGTTTGCATGGATCCTGTGCAGTTTGGCCCATTTTTCTTGGACATCATCATGGGCCCTCCAAATCACCTCCACCTTCAATGGGATTATCAAAAAAAGTATAATTTAACTTTTTAATAGCAATAAGTACAAAATAATTGAATCAAACATGAAGTAAAATTTGTTATTATTTTTATAATTTTCAATACAAAACTAGTTTAGCACAGTGGTGTAAGGGTGAAAATGAAACAACAAATCATAGTGCGATCAGTAGCAGAATGGAAAGTACGACCTTTAGTATTCCTTAGGATCATCCTCATATGTATGGTTTATTTTAATGTAAAGTGATAAAGGTTTATGCAGTAGTTCATAGTATTCCATGGGTGGGGTTTTGGAATTTAAGACTTGGCTTGATTTTTTTAAAATGGACTTGAATGAAAAGTGATTTCGGGACTTGGTTTTTCTTGAAAAGTGGGTTTTTGTATTTTGAAAAGTGTATTTTTACTGTGTTTGTATGTGTTTGACTCATGAGTCCATCACCCTTGTCTTTGGGTGTTTCTTTTGTTTATGTTTAAGCTTGTTCAGGATTCCAGGCTAGTTGTCTCAGCTCAGGGTGTTTCTTTTGATTGAGTTTTAGATTAATTCCAGTTTCGATTTTGTTTTTCATGTTCTGAATATTCCACCTAGAAATGTCATCAGAAGTTGTTAATGAGTTGTGCCTAATTCTGGTTTCTATGGAGTGTTGTTTTTATTTTGAGGCATTCGGGGCTCGTTAGGGGTAGTGAAGCGGTTTGAGGGGAGTAGAGCATGTCTTAAGGTGGTTGGGACTCTCGAGATTGTTAGAGTTTGTATTATCTTGGGTTTAGTGGAGGGTCCAACCTTGGACCAGTGGATGTGTATGTCTCATCATACTTGGATTTGGGATGATGTGGGAGGTGTTAAAGTTCATCTTCATCCAATGGATCATACCTGAGGATGTGAAGGTGAAAAGTGGTAAGAGCCTATATGTAGTTAACAAGGCCAGTGGTTGGTGAAGGCCTATGTCGACCGCTTTAAGGAGTCAGAATCTAGAGCACAAGTTCCTGGAAAATATGGCACCTCTCATCATTCGTAAGGGTTCCCCATTTTGCGAGCGGGGTGTACAAGAAGAACCTATCTCTGAAGAATCCCCTTTGTCGGTGTCAACTTATAGTTCTTCAAACTACTTTATGATGTGCCATCAGTATGGCCGGTTCGGGCATTCCAAGCCACCTTGTCGCATCCCTCTGAAGTCTTACTGGAATTGTGGCCATTCGGGTCACCAGGGAGAGTTATGTAAGAAGTGTTGTTAGAGGAAGGAGTTCTGATTGGGGGATGCTAGTGTCTGACTGTGAGGCATAAGATGATTCAGCCATCAGATCCCCAGCCTCAGATCTTGGGGTGAAGTTTTCGCACAATCAGGGTGTCAGTGGCATGTGAGACCTTTTCTTGGTCCTTTATTTTTTTGTCTTGGAATAGAGACATTCAGGGTTTCATTTTTATTATTTTCCCGCTGTTGTAAGTTCATCTTTTGTGGTGAGAGTGTGATGAACTTATTCTTTCATGATCATAGTAGTTACGTTCTTCTGAATGTGTCCTTTAGAATCATTTTTTTTTCATAAGTGTATTTGGCCCCTGTGTGGGTTGGTCCTAGTTTTATTAGTGATCATTTGGAGATGTGAGTGTTGGGGGTTTTTGTCTTGGGTTGAGAGTTTCAGGTTTTAGAGGAGGCATTGTCTCGATCGTACTAAGGGAGTTGGATGTGTTGGGAGTTTTAGATCGGTGTGGGGAATTCTTAGTTTCGATAGTGTTTTTATAGGGAGTTCCCGTGTTAGTCCCTCCTCAGGGTGGTGTGTGTGGGTTTCAATGTTTTCGTGTTAGTTGATTTCTTGTGGTGGGGAGGACTCTCCCGTGTTCTCCCCTCATTTTATGTCATGGTTTCTTCATGATCGGTTAGGTGTGACTAGTGTAGTGAAAGGTCACACAAGGTCCTTGGCCTCTCTCAGTTTTGATCAGGCATGGACTCGAGTTTTAGTTATCCTTTGGATTGGTGAATTTATGGAGGTAGAAAGTTCCTATGGTGGGGAGAATTGTCAAACCCCAACCTGGTTGATGTGCGACTTGCACGCGGGTTATAAGACTGTGTGGAAAGCACATAGCTTAGGCATTTAAGAGGTCAGTTCTAGATGGCATGGTTCGAGCGCAGTTCGCTCAACCGCGCACTTAACGGAACGCATGCCATGCGGTTTCCCAACATCCGAAATAAGTAAATTGATTAATTAAAGGGTAAGTGAAACAAAATTAAGATAAAATTTAATAAAAATTATTTAAAAAAAAATGTTTAATCATCATAATAATAATAATGTTAATATTTTTAATATTATTATTATTTTTGTTGTTATTATTATTATTATTTTAATTGTAATATGAAAATTTTGTAATTATTATAATTGTGATAATAATAATAATAATTATTATTAGTGTAATATTATTAAAAAAATGAAAAACCCTAGGGGGGTTCTGACCCCCCTCTCCTTCCCCCCCATGGCGCATGGCGTCCCTCCCCTCTCCTCCTTCCAGCGACATGAGGCACCATCTTCCTTTCCCTCCTCTTTGGTTCGACAACCTCCGCATCTCTTGTGTGACCTCGTCCGATGGTGCCCCTCCCTACTTACGCGACCTTCTTTGTCGCACCCTCTCCCTCTGGAGACCACCCTCGCACGACATCCCCTTCTTCCGGCCAGCTGACCTTGATCGCCCCTTCCATGTTCCAACCACCCAACCCTCACCGACCCTCGTCTCTGGTGGCCTGCAACGACAGTGGCTCCCTTAGGTGAATTTTTTTTCTTCCAATTTTTGAGGTTTTATTCACTTTGGCCAAACACTAAACATTATGATTAATGTTTGGTCTGGTTTTCCTTAGTTCTAGGGTTTGCAGTTTGTTCATAGAGGCTTATTCATCCTCCTCCGGGAGTTTCATTGCAATCTCATTTATTTGAGGTAAGAATTTCCATCCTTTTCTTGGCGGTGCAAATCGTTGGTGCTTGGACGTCTTCAATTATTTATTTTTAAATGTGTTGCACACCTTACTTATACTCATAGTTATCTCATTATGGTATTTTCATGTTATTATAATTTATTAAAAATGGGTTTCAAAATGATTCTTGGTTTATGCTAAGTGTGTTTGATTTAATGCCCAGTTTTGTCTCAATAATTTTTTGTATATGGTTCGCACCTTGAGGATTCTTAGGAATACCATATTGTAGTGTTTTTATGTTAACATAATTTGTTAAAAATAACTCTCAAAGTGAATCTTAGATTATATATATGTGTGCATGTGCCAAATGTTTTTGGTTAAATGTCTTTTGGGTTTTAAATAGTGAAATTAGATGTTTTATGTGGTGTGAAATATATTTCAAAAGTGTTTTGACATGAGTATATGGTGAAAGAGAATTTTCTAAATGATATGGTTATATTTTAATGTGTGCTTCATTAGGGAACTTCTTGGAAGTGTTTTTAGGATTATGCAAAATGTGTGAAATGTGTTTTCAAAGGCACTTGAGATGCGAATGCATTAATAGTGGGTTTTTACAAAGGGGTTTCATGAATTAATTAATTAATGGTAAGTGAATTTGAAAAATGGTTTTTGTGTGTCTTTGGAAATGTTTGGCATGTCACTAGATGTTGACACACCCATGGGTGCACTAGGTGAACACATGGGGGTGTCATCAAAGGAAGATGATGATTTAAATTGGTATTTCCTTGAAAACTTGTTTTCCTAAATGGTTCCTATTTTCCAAATGATGTTGGTTCCTTTAAGTTAATTAATTAGAACTTGGGTGGCTCCTTGGTGGTGGGAACACACACATATATAGGTGCATATGTGTATATGTATATGTGTATGTATATATATATATATATATATCTTTCTTGCACATATTCCCTCATGGCGTGGGGAATATGTTCAATGGATTAAGGATATATATATATGTATGAGAATGTATGTGTGTGCTAGTGTGGTCATTTTTTGTCTGAATCTTCAAGAGACAAAGTATCTTGGCTTGGTCCGCTTCCTTATTTGAGGTAGGTTTCCCTATGAATTTTCCTTTAAATTAGAGAATTATTGGTTTCTTTCGTTTCACACCTTTATTTAATGTTAGTTAGAAATTTATCATTTTTTTGAATAATTTATTATTGTAAAATAAAGTAATACCCTCTGTGTATTTTAATTGCATGAAAATGTTTTATTAAATTCACTTATTAGTGTTTTTATAAATTCCCCTTTGGCCCTTATAAATGTGCTTTAGATTTAAAGTGGTGAATTGGGTTTCTTAAATGGGTTTCCAAGTGTGTTCATGGTTTCCAAAATGGTGTGAGTGTGATTATTTAAGAAATGGTTTTCTATGAGAAAAATCATGTGAGGCCTGGTTTACACTTTTGTAAAGCTAGTTATCTCAAGAAAACTCTCCTTGGATGTGGTCCCCTCTCTTTAGTTGTGTTGTATATTATGGGGGTCCACTTTGTAGGACTCCTCTATGATCAAATAGTAGAAAGGCGAGGGACATATTCTTTGGGGCGACTCGGGTGATGCATGTTGTGTGTATATATATATGTGTGTGTGTCTATGTGATTTGATGCTCGGCTAACATCGGTTGGTTCACCCTTTTGTTACACGTGTTGACATGGGAACCTGGCATAGTAAGTGATTTTTCTATGAATGATTGCTGCACTAGTTTAGATTACGCACTGAATAGTGGACCATAGTAGATATATGTTTTATTATTATTATTGATATGGGATTTGGCCCCTCGACGAGGCCAGGTAGGATGATGGTCAGGTGTTAGGCCGTTATGATGTCATTGAGTAGGGCATGCCTTTAGGATGAGTCACATGTATAGTACATTCTAGACTGTTTATGAGCTCCTAGGTTCCCCCATTTATTTTGGAACTTAGCTGTTTGTAGAGGATGATTATGGTGCCTTGTTTGGCTAGTTATTCATGTGATCTATTTTCTATTTCCCTTATTGTGTGGTTTCTTACCCTGCTTCCTTGTGTGGTGTAACCTATTTGAGAAATTGATGAGTTGTGTGGAAAATGTTTACAGAAAATAACTTAAAAAAGTTTTTCAATTTCTTTCTTACTTTTTAAGTGAAAACAAACTTTATTTATATGTAAAATGTTAATTTCTATTTCATGACCAAGACCATAGTTTTAATTGAATAAGGGAAATGGACCGTGATTTATTTTAAATAAAATGTATGAAAACCTTATATCATACAATTTATTTCAAACTTGAAATTGATGGATCATTTTTTAATGGTAATGCATATGGGAATAAACTATTTGGGCACACCTACTGAGTTTTAATACTCATGACTATAGTTTTATCTTTGTTTTTATCTTTGGTGATGCACCTTTCTTGGATTTGGTCACTATAGTGCGACGTTGGTTTGAGGTTGGTGGTAATATGAAATTGTTTTAATTATTATAATTTTGATAATAATAATAATAATAATTATTAGTGCAATATTATCTAAAAAAATGAGAAACCCTAGGGGGGTCATGACCCCCCTCTCTTTCCCTCCCATAGCGTGCGGCACCCCTCCCCTCTCCTCCTTCCAACAGCATGAGGCGCCCTCTGCCTTTCCCTCCTCTTCAGTCTAGCGGCCCCTGCCTCTTAGGTGTGACCCCATCTGGTGGAGCCCCTCCCTGCTTGCATGACCTTCTCCGTCATACCCTCTCCCTCCGACGACCACCCTCACACGATGACCCTTCTTCTGACCAGCCGAACTCCATCGCCCCTTCCACATTCCGACCACCCGACTCTCTCCAGCCCTCGTCTCCAGCGGCCTGCAGCAGCATCGACCCCCTCAGGTACATTTTTTTCTTCCAACTTTTGAGGTTTTCTTCACTTTGTATGAACCCTAAATGTTAGGATTAATGTTTGGTCTAGTTTTCCTTAGGTATAGGGTTTGCGGTTTGTTCGCAGAGGCTTATTCATCCTCCTCTGGGAGTTTTATCGTAATCACATGCCTTTGAGGTAAGCATTTCCATCCCTTTTCTTTGCGATGAAAACCATTGGTACATGGATGTATTCAATTATTTATTTTTAAATGTGTTTCAAACCTTTATTATACTCATATTTAGCTCATTATGGTATTTTCATGTTATTATAATTTATTAAAAATGGGTTTCAAAATGATTCTTGGTTTATGATAAGTGTGTTTGATTTAATGCCCAGTTTTGTCTCAATAAATTTTTGTATCTGGTTTGCACCTTGAGGATGATTAGGGATACCCTATTGTAGTGTTTTTATGTTAACATAATTTGTTAAAAATAACTCTCGAAGTGAATCTTCAATTATGTTTATGTGTGCATGTGTGAAATGTTTTTGGTTAAATGTCATTTGGGTTTTAAACAGTGAAGTTAAATGTTTTATGTGGTGCGGAATATATTTTGAAAGTGTTTTGACATGAGTATATGGTGAAAGAGAATTTTCTAAATGACATGGTTATGTTTTCATGTGTTCTTCATTAGGGTACTTCTTGGAAGTGTTTTTAGGATTATGCAAATTGTGCAAAATGTGTTTTCAAAGGCATTTGAGATGTTAATGCATTGATAGTGGGTTTTTACAAAGGGGTTTCATGAATTTATTAATTAATAGTAAATGCATTTTAAAAATGGTTTTTGTGTGTCTCTTGGAATTTTTAGTGTGTCACTAGATGTTGACACACCCATGGGTGCACTAGGTGCACACATGGGGGTTTCATCAAAGGAAGGTGATGCTTTAAATTGGTGTTTCCTTGAAAACTTGTTTTCCTAAATGGTTTTTATTTTCCAAATGATATTAGTTCCTCTAGGTTAATTAATTAGAGCTTGGGTGGCTCCTTAGTGGTGCACACACACACACATAGGTACATATGTGTATATGTATATATATATATATCTTCCTTGTACATATTCCCTCATGGCGTGGGAAAAATGTTCAATTGATTAAGGATATATATATATATGTATGAGAATGTATGTGTGTGCTAGTGTGGGAATTTTTCATTGGAAGCTTCAAGAGCTGATGTGTCTCAGCTTGTTCTGCTTCCTTCTTTGAGGTAGGTTTCCCTGTGAATTTTTCTTTAAATTATATAATTATTGTTTTCTTTCATTTCACACCTTTATTTAAATTTAGTTAGAAATTTATCATTTTTTGAATAATTTATTATTATAAAATAAATTAATACCATCTGTGTATTTGAATTGCATGAAACTATTTTATTAAGTGTTCTTATTAGTGTTTCTATAAATGCCCCTTTGGCCCTTATAAATGCGCTTTAGATTTAAAGTGGTGAATTGGGTTTCTTAAATAGGTTTCCAAGTGCATTCATGGTTTCCTAAATGGTGTGCGTGTGATTCTTTAAGAAATGGTTTGGCATGATAAAAATCATGTGAGGCCTGATTAACACTTTTGTAAATCTAGTTATCTTAAGAAAACTATCCTTGGATGTGGTCCCCTCTCTTTAGTTGAGTTGTACATTATGGGGGTCCACTGTGTAGGACTCCTCTGTGATCAAATGGTAGAAAGGAGAGGGACATTTTCCTTAAGGTGACTCAGGTGATTCATGTTGTGTGTATATATATATGTGTGTGTCTATGTGGTTTGATGCTCGGTTGG
Source organism: Viscum album (assembly GCA_963277665.1). Taxonomy (NCBI): domain Eukaryota; kingdom Viridiplantae; phylum Streptophyta; class Magnoliopsida; order Santalales; family Viscaceae; genus Viscum; species Viscum album. Next base: position 1,221,114,278 of record OY728127.1, on the reverse strand, counting down.
CATCAGTTGGCTCACCCTTTTGTTACACGTGTTTTCATGGGAACCTGGCATAGTAAGTGAATTTTCTGTGAACGATTGCTACACTAGTTTAGATTACGCACTGGATAGTGACTCATAAAAGAGATGTTTTGTTATTATTATTGCTATGGGATTGGGCCCCTCGAACAGGCCGGGTTGGGCGATGGTCAGGCATTAGGGCATTATAACGTCATTGAGCAGGGCATGCCTTCAGGACGAGTCACATGTATAGTACGTTCTAGACTATTCACGAGCTCCTAGGTTCTCCCATGTATTTTGGAACTTATTTGTCTATGGTGGATGATTTCGGTTCCATGTTTAGATAGTTATTCATGTGTTCTATTTTCCATTTCCCTTATTGTGTAGTTTCTGACCCTGCTTCCTTGTGTGGCGTAACCTCTTTGAGAAAGTGTTGAGTTGTGTGTAAATTTTTTACAGAAAATAACTTAAAAAAGTTTTTCAATTTCTCTCTTCCTTTTTAAGTGAAAATAAACTTTATTTATATCTGAAATGTTAATTTATCTTTCATGACCAAGACCATAGTTTTAATTGAATAAGGTAAATGGCCCGTGATTTATTTTAAATAAAATGTATGAAAACCTTGTTTTATACAATGTATTTTAAACTTGAAATTTATGGATCATTTTTTAAAGGTAATGCATATGGGAATAGACTTTTTGGGCACACCTACTAAGTTTTAATACTCATGACTATAGTTTTATCTTTGTTTTTATCTTTTTTGATGCACCTTTCTTGGATTCAGTCACTGTAGTGAGATGTTGGTTTGAGGTTAGTGGTGACCCATGGGGTCACATAGAGGTATGCACAATTTTATTTTTATTTTTATTTTTATTTTTTATTTTCCCTTCCACTACTAGTTTTCTTTTTATTGATAATTTTTATTTATTTTATTATCATTCATTTACGGGCCAAATCATTCCCACTTGTTTAGTTTGGATTCCCGACAATAGTTTTTAGCCTGTGGGGATTAGGAACGCCCCTCGTGCCATATCACAGGACGACTCGGGTGACCGGTTCAGGGTCGACCCGGGTTGGTTCGTGACACCATTTGGAATGAGATACAACTTGCATGGTGGGGGTAGGATGTGTTATGGATCCTCCAAATGGTTTTCTGCTACTTGTGAAACCTATTCTTCACTCTCAAGTTCCTTCTCATAGTATGATGTGTGAATGGAATAAGCAAAGGGAAAGTTAAAAAGTAATTTAATCTGAAAAAAATTTAAATTTAATGAATTTATAGAAAAATATTCCCCTTTTTTGTAGGAAAATTATGTCTTTGGTTCTTCAGGAAGAGACACTTGGATCTCTTCATAGGATTCCTCTAATAAATTCTCAATATGTTCTGAGAGCTCCATGTATTCCTCAGTAGGTGAGTTTTTTTCTTCATTTTCATATACTACATAATAAGAGTTAGCCATTTCTAAAAAATTAAAACAAGGGGGAGTGATACACAATTTAGATTCATAAAAATTCAATGTAATTGAGTTTAAGAAATTATCAACTCCCTGATTTGGTTCGACATCAATATCATTTTTAATAGAAAGTGCCTCTTAGAGTTGATTTGTAATTGGTGGAGGTAGGTAGTCAGACTTCCTCTTGTCTTTCTTTGAATTCCATAACTTGGGTGGTTTCTTCTTCTTCTAAGGATAGAAATAGATAGTCATGTGCTAATTCTTCTATCTTATATATAGGGAGATATCATTACATTTTATCATTTTACCATTCACTCAAAAATTTATCCAATTCTTTTCCCATATTCACATAAACATGCGAGTCTTCATCTTCAATCTATATATCTTCATGGTATTCTTGAATCTGGATCTAAAAATGGTTGGGTTGCAAGTAGTCTTTGAGTAAGGCTTAAACCTAATGGGCCTCTTCAATAAAATTGGGAATATCCAACGGTACTTCTTTCTTGGCCTTTGTTTTAGGTCTAGGTTTCTATAAGGATGCATAGAAATATGTAGTTAGCTATTCCATTTTTCTCTTTAGTTGTTCTATGTATTCTCTAAGTTTTTCCACCTAATCTCTATCATAACCCTGAACTTATTCTTCTGGTTACTTCTACACCTAAGAGTAATCTACCCATTCATAATAGTCATAATTTTAATACATCACTTAAAATATATTTTTATAATATTTTTATTTGTAAAAACACATGCAATTATTTTAAAAATGTGTGAAAAAGAAATTAGGGAAATAATAAAAATTTAACTTCCTGGAAATGATGCATGTTTTGACACACCTACTGTAGGGTGTTATAAAATCAAATTTATTTTCCTAGTGCAGCACAAAGGCTGACCAGAGTTGTCTCACTTGAGGAGTGTCATAGTCAATCAATCACTGATTTATAATCCACCTAATCTATTTTTTTTTTGTGTTTTTGGAAAAGGTAATTTTAAATGAAATTGAAAATAATGAACTACAAAACTAAACTAAATATATATGCAACAAAATGAATGTATGTTAGAAGAAAGTTCTTGGTCTGAGGGTTTAGTTACACGATTTCTTTCATTATTTATTGTTTTTTTAAATTCAATTTGATAATTCATTTATGAATCCTTATTAACAAATTGATTTTCTTTAATTTATTGAGTGTTAAATTTTAGAATGCCTAGGAAACCTCTTCAGCACACCAAACCCCTCCCCTCTAATAGCCAAGTATGATAACACCTTAACCAAGAATGAAATTCCTAAAAGACCTGGCTCCACCGTATTCCATTTCATCCCTTCAGGTATCATCAACTCCACCGTATGAAGAGTTTACCCGAGATAGGGGAGGGAAAATAATTAAATCAATTAAAAGGGATGAATTCATGATATTTGGCATGGTGGAAAACTTCCACACCCATGCACTTCTTTCTCATTCACCACAAATGAGATTTAAACATTAAGAATTTAAAACACAATAATTTAGAATGTTGTGAACCCCACTTGGACAAGACTAGGGTTTGTAACTTTCCATTTCTAAGTGAAAAATATAATGGCAGAAATATGGAAGAGAGAGAAAGAAATTGATATTAAAGAAAGAAAAGGGAAACACTTGAATTAAAATATGAATGCGATTACATGGAAAGAAAATAAATAAGAAAGAAAATAAAAACCTAAAGCAGAAGAACCCTAATTTCACAACATGATGACAGATCCTTGAGAACTAATTTTTTTTATACATTCTCTATAAAATACTATTTATAGGCCTAAATGATGCTTGTTTTTTCATAAACAGCTACCATAAATGCATCAAAAAAGTCAATCCTAGTAAATCCTAGGGGTTCTTGGGCCTTCAAAGCACATTCTATGCCTTAAATTCATTATAAATCACCACTTTTGGGCTCCATTGAAGCTTTTATGTTATAAATAGTGTTTTACAACATGAATATTATGGGGAAGAACATTAGGAATGATTTACAGCCTAAAATTGGGGCTGTAAGAAAGTCAGGGGTGCGTCACGATGTGAGACATGTGTCAAGCCATGAAACATGTGTTCATGATCTAGATTTCTCTTTTTTATCCCATATTTCCTCCACCTAACTTCTCCAAAGTATTTTACATCATAAATAACTAATTCACAATGCAAATCATCAATTTCTAGTAGTTTCGACTTAGGTTTTACTTAGTTATTCATTTTTTAACTCTAGGATTTGGCCTTGACTTATACTTTGTCACTGGTTATCACTTGCATCATGAAATCCTTGACTTTATACTTGTTTTTGATCATTTCCTATATCCTGCCACAAAATAAAAAAAATAATTAAATAACAAAAGAATTAATCATTTAATTTTTAAAAATAATATATTTTATACTAAAATAATTATGAAAGATATGGTTATGTTAGGGGATAGTGATGATGGTGTTGCAACCATTTAGGGATACAATTGAAGTGATAATGGGAACTTCGATGACAGGGGGCTGACGATGATGGGATTGCAACCATAGATGGATAGGGTTGAAGCGACGAAAACAAATTTAGTGATGGGGGAATCGTTAATGGGTTTGCAGCCATGAAAGTTTGGTTTTATGGGATTGTGACATCATGATACTGCAAAGGGATCTTTGATACAGGGGTGTGTGAAATGTTGATGGAGATTAGACATGAGGTTATGGAGGGATATTTGATGATGGGGGGAAATGTTGATGGAGATGTGAACACGGAGATTTAACATCAATGTTGAGGTTCTGAAGTGAGGTTGAATAAGATAAGGGAATTTTGGTATTTTTATATTTCTAACTACCATTCCTTTCCTTGTCTATAAATCATGATTTTATACACCATTTGGATTTTGATAAAACACTCGATCCAACAGTCTCAATGGAGGGATGCCTTCAATATATTTTCAGTATATGATATCAATAATACATACACTAAAGAAGAAGAATAAAAATAGAGGGAGAAGACACTTAAGAAATTCCCAAGGAATTCCCCACCCAAGCTTAATAGATGAATCTCACAATTTAATTTCCTCCTCCCACACTTATTATCTCTTCACTCATATATATAAAAACTACACATCCTCCCTTTACTAACATGTAGACCCAACTGGCCCTAAAATAGAATTAACTTAATAAAGACAATTTTAACCTTATTATTCTCCAGGCCCTAACTCGATTTCTATCACTTGTTTCCCCTTCCATCTTTTCTTTAAGATTGAAGGAAGGGAGTTGGTTCCTTATTGTGTTCAGTCAACATTGGTGTCCCACTTCACATCCCCATCTACAGTTCCATCACCCCCTCTCCCAGTAATAACACCCTTAGGTTTATTTTAGTAAACCTGTGTACTAGGATATAAGGTATCCCACATAGGAAAAAAAGCCCTTTCATCTATAATCCTCCCAATTTCACACCATCAAGTTCAAAATTTCTTGACTGCCTGAGTTCGTACTCCATTTTCAGCAAACTCCACCCATCATATGGGTTATGGAATGGTCCTAATTAGTAAGTGTGTCCCTGGATGGTTAGGTTCCTGCCCTGGTTCAGTTATACATACCCTTTTAAAATTCTACAACCCACCAATGTGGATATGAGTGCCTTCACCTCCTATGAAAATGAGTTCGACATGGAGTGAAAGATAAATTTCCTACAAGTGAGTGTCCAGATTGTGGATGTAAACCCAACTCTATATTCCTTCATGTAATCCATCTAAAAAATATCCAACGTACTACAGATCATTCTAATGAGTAACTAAGGAAGAAAAATTCTTGAAGTTTTCGAATTTGTTTGAAACACAACCATTTTTATGTAAGAAATCTATTTCTCTGTGAGGATTTTGGTTATTGAGACCACTGAATTAAGCCATTAACTCCTCTTTGAAAACTAACCCGGTGATGTTTAGAATAAATTTTCACAACACTATAAACTAATGGATGGTGATGGATTATGTGCTAACTTGAGTGAGGGAGATTTTCAAAGGTTTAAGAGTGTGATGAATGTGAAAGTACAACTCAAATTAGGTGATAAATCCCTATGGATTGGTTCCAAAAAAAATAGGGATCTCGACCCATGGAGATAAAAATATAGGATCTGGTGTGAGATCAGGGGTATCAAAAACTCCATGCACTGGGCACTATAAGTCATCCAATTCACCAGACTATAGTCCCAATGTTTTGACCTCCTTTAGTTGTTGGGGTTCATCAAGAAATGACTATTTCTTGAAATGGAGAATCACAAATTGGTGGAACTCAGCTTGATCATTGAGATCTTTCTCCTAGGACCTCCGATCTTGTTCTTTTCTCTCTTGGATGACAACCAAATCATTTAGTGTTTTTTCTAATAGTCTAAGGATTTTCTCCAAGTTATCTATTTTATCTTCATGTTGAGTTTCCATGGCAGGAGATGAGGTCTCAATGTGTTGGGAGGTGAAGAAATCCAGGAGGCCAGGATGACACCAGGTGATAATAGTAATACTTGGCAGCACTGTAGAAGATTAGATATATAAGAGTGGTAGTGCACCTCATCAAACCATATGTGCCTCCAAAAAACAAAAAATGATGATGTGTGCTTCCACTGGATGTGATGAATTCATATAAAAAAAGGGATGATGATCCAAAAGAAATGAAAGATGATGAAGGAATACAGGTTGGACCAAGTGATAAGACTCTCTATCCAATAGTATCAATGGAGAAAAACCTTTAATATAATTTTAGTATATGATATCAACAATATAAACACTAAGGAAAAAGAAGTAAGATAGTGGGAGAAGACAATCCGTAAAGTCCCTAGGAATCTCCCACCAAAGACCAATAGCCAATTATCATAACTAAATATAATCCTCCACCAATTACTCTCTCTATGTTCCTACTTATAACAACTCCACACCTCCCTTTACTAATATGTGGACCCAGCTAACCCCCATAAATAGAATTCCCCTAATAAATAAACTTTTACCCTTATTATTTTCTAGGCCCTAACACTCTTTCTATTATATTCCTCCCCCCTTTCCAAATCCAATTCCCATTTCAATTCCATTTCCATCAAAAATTATTCCATCATACCAAACAAAGCCTAAGTATATATTTGGTTCACACCAGGGTAGGTATGACAATGGGTAACTGATACTACCTGACCTAATTAAGTAGGTTGGGGTAGTAGTTAAATGAGTATTTATACGATTAGGGTAACAATTTGAAAACCCTATTAATAAATGAGTAGGGTTGGGGTAATAATATTAGGATACTATAAACCTGAATCTAATTATATGAATTATTATTAATTAATCAATAATAAAATTTTAAATGACATTACAATTATAAAAAATATTAATTTGTTTTGATTTTGGTTCATATTATATTTATAATTAAATTTTAAATTTAAATTCATTTAAATCAATCATTACTAATCCATTGACTATATTTTATTAAATAAAGTACAATTACTAAATATATTTACCTAATTTTTTGATATGTTTATTCTTGATTTATAAATAATTTTTAAATATCTGAATTTATAATTAGGTAATTAAATGGGTTAGGGTATTTAAAAATATGATAGGGTAGGGTTAGGGAGTGAATTTAATAAATAAACAAGTTAGAGTTTTGTAAAAATAAATTGGTTAGGACCTAGGTACCCCAAATTTCATGAGTATCCGACCCGTTGTCATCCCTACACTAGGGATGAAAATGGGTACCTATTAATTGGGTACCTGACACTACCCAACCTGATTAAATAGGGTTATTTTAGGGGTTAAATGGGTATTTATAGGGTTAGGGTATCAAATTGATAACACAATTAATAAATAGGTAGGGTTAGGGTAGTACTCTTAGGGTATTATAAACCCAAACCCGATTATGAAAATAATTATTAATTAATCAATAATACATTTTTACATGATATTAAAATTATAAACTAATCTATTTATTTTTAATTTGGTTCATATTATATTTATAAGTAAATTTTAAATTTTTATTTTTTTGATTATATATTATTAAATAAAGTACAAATACAAAATATATTTACTTAATATTTTGGATATGTTTATTGTATATTTATAAATAAAATTTAAATATTTTAATTTCTAATATGCTAATTAAAATATTTAGGTTAGTTAAATGATTTATTAAAAATATAATAGTATAACGTTAGGGTAGTGAATTTAAAAAATAAATGGGTTAGATTTAGGGCTAAAGTTTTGTAAAAATAAATGGGTTAGGGATTGGGTACCCCAAAATTCATGGGTACCAGCCCCATTGTCATCCATAGTTTATATGATCTTATAAAATAAAATAAAATACAGTGGAATAGAATAAAATTGAACAAAATGAGAAAAAATTATGTTTAGTATATAATGATTATAACATTAGAAAATTAGGATCATAACATTAATTTAGAACACAAAGTGTTTTGAAAGCGGGAAGAAATGCAATATTGATTAATGATGAACAAGTTCAAAAAAACAATTAAAATACTAATGTAAGAGTAAAAGTGTGTTAAAAGTATAATTTTCATTATCATGTTGTTATATATATATGTTACCTGAAAATATAATTAATAGTCTAGATTGTTTTGCAAGATCCTAGTAAAATAAAATTATCATCATCTATGGATGAAGAATAATGATTTTGGGAAATGTGGATTACAATAATCCACATTTATGAGAAATTATGGCATACATTAAATAATAATATTTATAACATATTTTCGAGGTCATAATCAATTTAATGGAATTTTATTTTACCTTATTTTGGGAAAAAACAAATGAATGAAAAATAATTGAATTCCATGTCTAATTTAAGTAATCTCATTAAAAACCTTATTAGAAAAACCCGGTGAAAAAACTCCAATGAAGGGTAAGGGAATGCACTATTCTCAACTCCCCTTCATAAAATCATGATACACATTATAATCTCCATATCAAAATTTTATAAATCAATTTATCAAAAGCTTTATTTTATAGTATTATTATGAATAAATCTATAATAAGATCACATTATCTAATTTGTTGGATATTAATTTAACTATTCTTTTGAACCTCATGAGTAAAAATGAATTTTGATGATATATGTTCACTCTTATTACTTTTGATAAAATCACCCTTTAATTACATTATATAAATGAAATTATCCTCATATAAAGTGAAATAAATATTATTATTCATAGTAAATCCATAACTGCTTTTGATATAATGAATAATTAATCTCATCTCAATACATTTTCAACTTGCCTCATGAATTGAAATCAAATCAGCATGATTGGAGGAAATCAAACAAATTTTTCATTTCATAGAATGTAAGGAAATGACTACTCCATTATATGTGATTACAAATATAATTTGAGATCTAGATTTATGTGGACTAGAGAAATATCCAACATCAACATAACTACCTAATTTTGATTATGAATGTTCAAAATAAAATAATTCCCAATTTAATGATCCTTGAAGGAATATCAATATATATTTGATATAATTCCAATGTCTAAGAGTAGGAAAAAAGTACCTAACCCATAAATTCATAGAAAATGATTTATATGATCTTATATTACTTGGGAGATTCAACAGTGCTCCCATAAAACTAAAATATGGTATTTTAGGACCAGGAAATTCTTTATTATCCTCTCATGGTCAAAAATGGTATTTGTATTGATCAATAGATTTTACACCCATTTCCATATTAAATGGATGTGATTTTCCATATAAAACCTTTTTTTAAATTTTTTTAGTGTATCTAAATTAATGAAAAAAAATTCAATCCTTAAGATGCTCAACTTGTAATCAAAAGGAAAAACTTTTCCCTTTTAAAGTCTTTTAATTCAAATTCTTTCAAAAAAATTCATATGCCTTGGTAAGTTCATTGATAGTCCCAATAATATTCAAATTATCAACATATATACGAATGATGAAAAATTCAGATTTAGTCTTCTTTATGAAAATACATGAAAAAATCAAATTATTTTTGCAACTCTCTTTCATAAAATATTCTCTCAAATGGTTATACAACATACGCTCATACTATTTTAATTCATATAATGATTTATTCAATTTAATGGAATAAAAAACTCAAGATCCATAATGTGGTATATGCATTTTGAATCCTTTAGGGATTTTCATATAACTATCATTGTCAATGTTACCATACAATTATGTAGTCACAACATCTATCATGCATAATTTAATATGTTAATATATAACCATTTCCACGATATATCAAAAAGTGATAACGCCCATTACAGGATAATATGATTCATTATAAATCAATCCTATATCTTTATAAGAAATATTGTGTAACTAATCGTGTTTTATATCTCACAACTTCATTATTTTCATTTCTCTATCACAATGATATTCATTGATAACAAACAAGATTAATCACTTATGTGGTTTTCACAATCAATAAAAAACTATACGTTTAACAAGTAATTATAATTTAGAGTGGATTCCAACCTTGCACATATCTCAATATGGCCTATCATGATATTCATGTACAAATTTAGGTTCTTAACAATAAATCAAAATATCAAGTGACACTACTAGATATTTTTGGCATTTGCGATGGGGATTTTGCAATGGGCGTCCATCACAAAAGTTCATTTGTGGTGGGAGTCCATCGCAAATAAAAATTAATTGCGATGGGTAAAGCACTCGTCACAAATGATTTTCGTTTTGTTTAAAAAATATCAATTGCGTCGTTCCGTCACAATTGACAGTATTTGCGACAGGTAGTTAATCTGTCGCAAATACTTATATTAAAATAAAAAATAAAAAATAAAAAATAAAAAATAATAAAAAATAATTTTAAAAAATTTAAAAAATTTAAATATAATTAATTTTTTTTTAAAATAATAAAAAAATATTTTTTTTAATAAAATTTTAAAAAATTAACAATATTAAAAAAAATTCAAATAATTAAAAATTTTAAAAAAGTACAAATAATTAAAAATATTAAAAAAATTAATAAAAAAATAAAAAAATAACAAATATTAAAAAAATTAAAAATTAATAAAAATTAAAAATAATTAAAAATAATTAAAATAATTAAAACAAACATAAAAGTAATACATCGAAACACTGTATGTTTTTTTCCAAATTAAAAAATAGCCATAAAACTTCAAAAATCATCAACTAACATTAGGTGGAGGAGGATCACTTAAAGGATCAGGGGGAGGAAACTCTATACCAATGCCATGCGCAAGTCATTGCATATACTCCAACATCTGCTCATTTCTTTAATGTTGCTACTCACACTCCCCCTCCCTCCCTCTCTACATCTGCTATATCATCTCATCATGAGCTCTCAACCTCTCATACTATGCAGTGGATGAGGACATCGACGATGACACTCCATGAGCTCCCTTCGTGCTCACTGATGACATCACTAAAGTACTATAATAACTCATAGGTGTCAGTCGGGAACCAATACCAATCACCTGACCTTTCTCAGCACCATGAAAAGTCTCCTATATCCTAACCCCCTCATCCAAACCCGAATCACCAAAGGCATCTTGTTAACTCTTGACTTGACTCTCCCGTGAATGAGAAGTCACAACCCCATATGTTTCCTTTAAATATAATTACAAATTAGAATAACAATAAAATTAATATTCATGATTTTTTTAAAAATTATTAACCATAATATGGCGTTGTCAGTCACCTACAATTTCTATTATATGGGGATCAATATACTTCTTATTATAAACTTCAAACTCTATAATAGATGGGTCAGTAGAATCTTGTATAATATAACAAACATGTTACAATTAAAGTATATACAATAATAAATAATATCACTTAACATATGTCATCTATGTATACCAAATATATGAATTCCAGACCTATGTGTGACCTCTTACCTCCCATAACTCTGATGTCTAGATAATTACCACCTTCTAAAAGTCTCTCATAACCAGTAGAAGCACAATCCATCTCATACCTAAGCTGAGATATAGTTAGGTCAATGAGAGACACAAGAATGGTAAAAAACAGTATCACAAGATTTATCTATAGCTCACTTTCTGTGGCTGTGTAGAAACTGATGAAAACACTCATGTATAAAAATATCCCATGCATCTAAGATAGGATCTCTCTGGTTATCAGGAATCAGAGAAAATAAATTCTATAAGATAATTAAAAACAATATATTAGTAATTAAATAAATTTTAAAAAGTATATCTTATTTAATAACATACAATCCAGTGTTCAAAAATATGGTGACACATGATGATGGGAACTAGGTCCCATGACACCAATGTCTCAAAAAAATAATTTCTTATAATCGCACCAGCTTACCCAACAACTAAATGTGAAAAACTGTGCAAATAAAAATAAATAATCAGAAAAATTATTACCAAAATTAATACAGAAAATTAATATAAAGTTAATATATTAAAAAATTAAACATACTTTCATAAATTAGGATCAAAATCAATAGATGACGATCTCTATGGAATAGGATCTAGAATCATCAATCGAGCAAGACCGCACCCCCTTTTAATAGGTGTAGCATCCTACAGATTAGATGAACCGACCTCATCAACAAGAAGTCCAACATCAGTGAGAGAACAAAATAGATCTTTAGAAGTATCTCTATTCATATGAAATAAATATTCTTACCTGTAAGAAATTTCCAATACAAATATCAAATATAAAAAACTAATAAATACCAAAATATAATAATCTTACCTGTAATTTTTTTAATACAAATATCAAATATAAAAAAAATATTAGAATATAATAATTACTTATAAATAAATACCAAAACATAATAATTTAACCTATAAATATTTGTTAATATAAATATAAAATATAACAAAATAATAAATAGCATATAGAATATAATATTAATACCTGTCAATAAATGTTAATACGAATATCAAATATAAAAAAATTAATAATTACTAGCACTAGTGAAGGAACAGAATAGATCATCGGGTCCATCCATATGAAACAAACAATCTTACCTATAAAAAATTGTTAATACGAATATAAAATATAAAAAACTAATAAATACCTGAATATACAATATCAATCATCATCTTCTTCATCATTTTCATCAAGAACAATGTCTTCATCCTCATCTTTAGTATCATAAAATTCCATACCAATTTTAGTTTCATCACCCCTTATTACTTCATCAACATTATCTATATCATCAGCCCTTAACCGGGGGGGGGGGGGTCATCATCGATATTTATATCTCATCAGGTAAGAGATTTATTTTGGGACATTTCTTAAAAAATTTCAATATGTCACACTTCAACAAAACTTTTTTCATTTTCAATAAACTGATTTCCATGTGATTTCATTTTCATCACACTCCACCAGTCATTCAAATCTCTTGAAACATCATTGTAATTTTCATAATAAACTTTATGTGCTTGATGTGCCAACATAAATGGTTTATTTGATGTAATAAGGCTATTATATTTAATGTCAACGACTCCATGTCGGGGATGAACTCGCAACCCTTGATCAGTATCAAACTAATGAAATTTAAACATTGCTACATAATTTGGTCCTAGATAACATAACTCATTTATTTCATCCAACATACCATAAAATTCAACTTCACTTTCTTTATGATGATGTCCTTTCAAAAAACACCACTATTCATTGATTTCTTTGAGTCACTTTATATGCGTGCATAGAGACAGAATCCATTGACAACATACCCATTATAATATTTTACCAAATTTGATGGAGGGTTTTTGAGTACACATAATCAACAATCAATTTTAATTTCATACTGTTTTGACTACAAACAATAAAAATTATTAATAATAGACATCATTTCAAAATTGATTTATTACTCCATAGAAAGAAACTTAACTTACCAATATTTGAAACCAATACGAATTTTTTTTGATGATGTTCTTCAAGAGTAACAGATGTAATTTGTATAAATTTCTTTTTGATATGGCCATCATATAGTTTATAAAAAATTAATGTAAATAAAGGTATATTTTATAAATATTTAATAACATAATAAAAAACTAATCTTTACTGTATAAATAATGTCATTTCTTGACAATTCAAAAGAACATATGTATGAGCTATGTGGAGTTATTCATCAGAAATCCATTATTCAGGATAACCACCAAAACCAAGCTCAAGCTAATTAAAAACTGACAATTTATGGTGTGTGACACCATCAACATTTGTCTTATTACGAACCATCAGGTTTTGTTTTGAAGGATATTACGATTAAAAATAACAAGATAAGAAATTTTAAATTTCCTCATGAAAGTACGCTTCTGCAATTGACCCTTACATCAATGCTATGTTACATAATTTCTTCTTTAAATTTTGAATACATATCTCAAATGGGTACATCCATCAGAATTGTACTGGTCCTCTATATTTAGATTCATACAAAAAATGCAATATTAAATGTTCCATTGAGTCAAAGAAACTTAGAGGGAATATTTTCTCTAATTTACATAAAATTAAAATAACACCCTTTTGTAGCATACTCAATGCATAATAATCTAATGTTTCCTCACAAATATCATAGAATAAATATGATATTTCAGTCAACACATCCCAAATTTATTAATTCAAGATCCCTCTATGACCAACAAGAAGTAATTTTTTTCATTATGACATGGAATTCATGAATTTTTAAACTTGTAAAATGCCCATTTCTGATGTAACAAGAAAAATTAGAAGCATAACCATCTTGTAACCTTAAATCTAAAATCCATTGACAAAATAATAAATGACTTACTTTGGGAAGTGTGTAATATGCTTTTGGATTCATTAAATTGTGTGATATTTCATCTTCATATAATTCAAGTTCAGGATGTCTATAAATCTAGTCAAGATCTAACCATGCCTTTACAATATCTCTAGGCTTACCGGGTATGTCTAACACGATATAAAATATGTTATCGAAAAAATTCTTCTTGATATGAATTTAATCTAACATGCGATGAACAAAAAAATCAGACTAATATGGATGGTCCCAAAAAATACTCCAATTTATCCAATTATGATCTTTTCTAAATCTATTTTTTTTTATTTATGGTTGGTCCAAAAGTTACAGGAGGTAATGCAGACAAAATATTTTACCTGAATACCAAAGATCACTACTAGAGGTTTGTCTCTTTCAATTCAACATTTTGTAAAATTAGTTATCTTCCTTTTAAAAGGGTGATCTATAGGAAGAAATATCCGATGGCAGTAAAAATAACTAGTCCTTATCCTATTAACAATCATAAATGATTCGTTCTCACCCATGAATTATAGACATGATTTTAGACTATTTGTACTCCATCTAGATAATCTACCATATACTGGAAAGCCACTGATCATCCATATTAATGTAACCTTTTAGTGTAAAATTATGATCTAAAACTATATCAAATATAGTCACAACATTCTTCCATAATGAAATTAACTCATCAATTAGTGGATTCAAATAAACATCAATATTCTTCTTTGGATGTCTTGGAATTAATAGCACCATATATATATGGTTCCTTTGTTATCATCCATGTAGGTAAGTTGTACGGAGTAATAAAAATAGGCCAACAAGAATATTGACTACCGTAATCACGAAATGGACAAAAACCATCACTAGAAAGACTCAACTGTATGTTATGGGGTTTTAAAGAAAAAGAAGGTTGCATCTGATCAAAGTGTTTCTACGATTCAACATCACATGGATGATTTAATCTTTTACTGGTGGAAATATTTTATTTATGCCATGTCATCAATGGATTTATATTTCGAGACATAAATAAATGCTATAAATGAGGTGTAATTGGAAAATACCTCAACCGTTTCATAGGAAATCTGGACTTTTCTTATTTTTCATCTTTATACCTCGATTCTCCACATATTGGAAAATTAACCAAGGATTTATAATCACCATAATATAATATGAAGTCATTTTAACATTCATGAATCTTATGATAACTAAGACCCAAATTATGGACCAACCTCTTACTTTCATAGAAACTTGCAGGTAATGTATTTACATTAAAAAAATGATTTAACCAAAAATAATACTTGACCAAAAAAACTATTTGAAATTCCAAAATATGATTAATAGCCATAAATTTTGTAATAGCTTCAAGTTTTCTCATATGGAATCCCAGATATAAGGCCTCCTTAGTAGATTTCAACAAATTTTAAAACTGAGAAGGTTTTGATTTAGGATTTGGAATATCATTCTGAGTTTTTATTTTAGGAATAGATGAACCAACAACCTCATGTACTAAATTTTTAAATGATAGAACTAGAACCAATTTTTTTTTATTTTCTACTAAATTATTTTTACCATATTAATACCAAAAAAATAGTATTTATGAAAACCAGAAGGCAATAGATGAATTACAACATTGAAAAACATTTTGAATCTCCTAAGATCACATTTATGACATAGACATTTAATTATTAATTCAGAAAAAAATTCTGAATTTGAATATTAAAATGATATAAATGTTTCAACACCTTCAATATAGACATTATTTATACCAGATATGTTGGGATTTTTGTGATGATATTTCTAATCACGATCGTGTAATTGAAACTGATTTCTACTTCCTGAGTCCATATTTATCTAAAAAAATAGAAATAAGAACAATTATTAATGATCATTGTCACTAATTTCAAATTATTATTATATTTTAACACCTTTAAATATTCTATGGAATTTGTTCAGAGTGAGGTTCTGGGTTAAAATTGGATTTCAGAGCCCATAGAGGCTCAACATAGATAATTAATTTTATATTTTTATTATAATTTGTTATAAAAAATTTAAGTATCTCTCAAATAGTGTATCATATGAAAAATAGGATACCACCGTTAGATCTAGGATGTGGGATTTACCCAAGATGTGATATAAAATTTGTGTGCATTGAGAGTTTCGTAACATCATGCACAATAGTAATTCATTTAATTTTTTTATCATATTTTTTTTTACAAAAAATTGAAGTGTATCCATAATGGTGTATCATATCAAAAATATGATACCACCATTAGATCAAGGATTCTGGGTTTACCCTAGGTGTGATATAATGTTTGTGTATGTTGGGTTTTTGGTTACATGTCACGTGAGGGTAATTCATTCATTTTTTTTATTTTTTCTATAAATTTTAAGTATATCCCAAACTGTGTATCATATGAAAAATTAGAGACCACCGTTATGTTCAGAATGTGGGGTTTACCCAAGACATGATCTAACAATTTTGTTTTTTGAGAGTTTGGTAACATCGCATATGATGGTAAGTCATTTAATATTTTTATTATAATTTTTTACAAAAAATTGAAGTATCTCCCAAATGGTGTCTCATATGGTAAATCTGAGACCACTATTAGGATTAGGATGTTGGGTTTACCCTAATAATGACATAACATTTTTTTGTGTCGATTGTTTGGAAACATCACATGCAAGAATAATTAATTTAATATTTTATTATAATTTTTTATAAAAACATTTAAGTATCTCCCAAACTATGTATCATATAATAAATCAAAAACCATCGTTAGGTCTAGGATGCGAGGTTTACCCTAGGCGTGACATAAAATTTGTGTGCGTTGAGAGTTTGGTTACATCGCACACAAGGGTAATTCATTTAATATTTTTATTTTAATTTTTTATGAAAACATTTAAGTATCTCACAAACTATATATCATATAAAAAATCAAAGACCAACATTAGGTTCGAGATGTGAGGTTTACCCAAGACGCGATATAATATTTGTGCACGTCAGATGTTTGGTTAAATTGCACTCAAGAGTAATTAATTTAACATTTTTATTATAATTTTTTTTATAATAAATTGCAGTATCTCCCAAACTATGTATCATATGAAAAATCGAAGACCTCCATTAGGTCTAACGTGGGGGATTTACCCTAGGCACGACATAACATTTTTTTGCACGTTAGATGTTTGGTAACATCATGTGAGATAGTAACCTTTTTAATATTTTATTAATATTATATAAATATATTTATAACATTTATACAAATTATTAATAAGAATTATTTTCATTAATACAATATTTATACAAATTATTATTAATTTCTAATAGTTATATTTTTTTGTATTTTTTTACAAATTATTAATAATATTTTATAATTAACACTAATATTTACAATTTATTAATAACAACGACTCATTAATTATTAAATATTATAAATTATATAATTATTTTTACTAATTATTTAAATTAATACTACATTTTTAATAATTAATATTTTTTTAAATTTTTTTAATAAATCTTAGTATTTGTTATATTTTTTAAAAAGTATTATAAAAAAATTATACTAATTATCATTAACTAAGCTTTCAATAAATATTACATATTTTAAATTGCTAATTTTTTTATTAAACTAATTTTTTAAAGTTTTTTTATAAAAAAATTCTTATAAATAACTTTTTGTCAAAACATTTTCTTTAAATTAATTTTATGATCATTTTTAAAAAATACCCATTTCTATTTATTTCATACATTATATATATATATATATATTACATACTTTCTTAATCAAATATATTTACATCAAATCTATTTTTACATGTTTTTTTAAACAAATTAACATATCAAATCTATATACATACATACACGTACATGCACACGCACGCGCGCGCACACACACACACACATAAAAAACATTATATGTTATTTTTAAAATGTTCATATATGTATATTCAAATTCTAACAAACACACACACATATATATCTCTAAAATTTTAAAAAACTATATTTACATGTTTTAAATAAATGAGAACCAATCATAATTGAAAAAAATTCTCTAATATCAATGTCACAATCTAAGAACTATAATAATTTATAAAAAAACACATCAATATAACCATGTTATACAATTGACCAATTAAACATTTTTAAATAAACTTATTCAATATTAGACATCGCTATAAATATTTTTCCATAATCATCATATTTTAAATAATAATATAAAATAATAAACATCCAGTAACCCTAAACACCAAAAAAATCTATTAAATCTAAAGATCAAACAATGAGAAAAATACCTCAAATCAAATGAAATCAACTCATACGGAACCAATGGACACCAAAATAGGAAATAATAAATTTAGATTAACCATAATTATTAAATAAATTATAAAAATTTGGAAAATTTATTAACCTATGTTTTGAAGAAACAAATATTTACAATATTGAACCGAAATATGAAAACATAATGAAGGAGGACAGAAGTGGATTCCGTACCTGGGATATCTAAGCCTAAATTAGTAAAAAATCCGGAGAAACATGCATTTTGGGGGAGATTCAGATATTGATGTTGAGTTGGGACCATCGGCCAGTGGGAGGGGTAGAGGTTTGGAGAACGAGGGAGGAGAATAACGGGTGCCCACGATTTTTTAAAATTATTTTTTTATAATGGGCTAATTACAACAAAATTGAGCATGTCACAAAAGGTATTCCACTCAAACTTTCTATGAAAAATTAACATTTCATTGCAAATACCCATCTCTATATATCCTCTCACATGATGGTGTGTATATATACCAAAATCCTTAGTGACAGGCCAAGAACTTCTATCAAAAATAAAAACTATTTGCAATGGAATAGGATATCCATCACAAATAACCCCATCAATGAGACTATTTGTGATGAGTATGCAGTCTACTGCAAA
This sequence comes from Viscum album, assembly GCA_963277665.1. Lineage (NCBI taxonomy): Eukaryota > Viridiplantae > Streptophyta > Magnoliopsida > Santalales > Viscaceae > Viscum > Viscum album. Next base: position 1,221,095,183 of record OY728127.1, on the reverse strand, counting down.
TAACCGATCTCAAATAGTCATTTTTCTATAGTGTGATATGTTATATGAAAATTTTGAATATTATGATCTAAATATCAGACCATGATTTGATGAAAGTCACCATACTGTGATTAACATCTTCCCATGGTCATCTATACCGTGCCATGGTGCTCTTATAGAATAATATGTGATATTATTCGGTTGAATCTCCCAAAGTGATTATCATATTCATTTGAATTATTGACACATCATTTGATGATGCATATATAAAATATTGATTGTTAAATGAGTTTAATGTTAATATTAATAAATGAGGAAAAAACCAAATAGTTTGTTTGTTTCATAATATATGAAGCTTTATAAATCCAAGAGGATCCTTAATTCAATGAAAAAGGCCTATAAAATGGAGATTTTTAGAACTCATTTGAGATATAAGAGTCCATTATTATTTGGCTGAATCCTTTTCTCATTATCTTCTCTCTATTTGTCTTTGAGAAAGATTTTATACTAAATAGTTCATTGATTTCAGTGGTTAGTAGATACCATCGACAGTAGGAACCCACTGGTTTCCATTAAGGTAACTCAATCAAACTCATTATCAATTAAGACCAAAATCTTGGAGTGTGAGGTATGATATTTTTATTTCTTTTCCATTTCATTTATTTAATCTAGTCTCAACTGATCTTGGAATGGGTTTTGTGTTTTCTTCTAATGCTTAAGGGAAAAATGATATCCCAATAAAATCATCAATCGTATCAAAGAATAGGCCAGAGATAAAGAGATTGGATGAAATCAAAATTTATTTTTTTGGAATTAATCTAGAATCATTAATGTGGTTATAAAACTATGTCACAATACACTATGTTTTTATTCAAAACAACATGGTTATATAACCACCATGTCAAAATTTATTAAAATTTCTAGGGAAAATATAATGGTTTAAGGGAAAAGATCATGTTTGTTTTAATCATAAAATAGGGTATTGATTTCAAAACCACCATGATGTGGTTAGTCCACCACAATGAATAACCACATAGTGGTGGATTTTAATAAGTCATAGTTCTCGGTGAGACCAAAGAACCATAATGACATGTGAATTTAATTTATTCCATGATCCAAAATGGTTTGGAAAATATTGTGGTTCTTGATGAGATCAAAGAACCAGAACATCCAAAGGCAATACATTATGCTGTGTTCCAAAATGATTTGGACAACTTTACCATTCTGTGGTGGAAATCCGTGATCTTTAAAAAACTTATAAATTATTTTTTTTCCTCAAAAGTGATTATTATTATTATTATTATTATTATTATTATTATCATCATCATCTATAGTTGTTGCCACGAACTAGACTGAATACCCTGGTACCCTGATACCCAAGTCGAAACTGAAATAGTACGAAGAGAATTCCCAATCCCCATAGGTTGGTGACTAGCCCATGGAATTATACAAAATAAAAGAGGGAATTAATTTTACACAAAAACATCAGAAGATAAAGATACATATCAGTATGCTCAAAATTCCAGAGGGAGGTAGGACTGGAAACCAAATAGGTATATCAAAACCCAAAGTAGTACGTCATCAAATTACCAGTAATAGACAATAAAAACTCAATGTCTCAATGGACATGTCACTCCAAGCCCCAATGGATCAAGAACATCCACATACTCTAAGAGGTGCTTTCCATTTTCTTGGAACTGGCATAATAAAATCTAAAAACACCCAAAGGAAAATGTAGGGTGTGAGCTAAAAATCCCATTTGGGTCTCACCAAGTGTTAGATAATAATATTTAATAATGATAAAAAAATCATGCTTTCAATTTTAAATAAAACAGGCATGGAAGTACAATTTCATATTTAAAACAAAACATGATTTTCATTTCAAATGATGGAAAAATTTCAAACAATATCTTAAGAAAAAAATTTATACAATTTTTTAAATAAATTCAATAGGCATGAGTAAATCAATTTAACAATCAATGGAATTTATAATCAAAATAGTTAAAACAAGAACTATGGTTATCTTCCATGTGGTATGATAGTTTATAGTTATAGGATCCTCACACATCTCATATTAATGATCACAAAATATGTGTACACATGCCCCTCAGGCTCAGGAAGAATAGGACTCATCAATATCCAATTGGGGATAAGATATTCTAAACTAGGTTTTTTTAGAGTTGTAAATTGTTAATCTATTGCTAGGGAATTACCATCCTAGCATTCTTTTCCTAAATAACCCACTAACTACTTAGGCTCACATGTGTTCAATCAATCAATTGAAAAAGGGAAAATCATTTAATCATTCACAATTCAATTACCCACTTTTCCTTTTCAAAATGACAATTCACTTTCAAAACCAAATCATGGGTTTTTTATCAATTAATTACTATTTTAAAATAAAACTAATAATAGGTTTTTATTAATTCAACTAAATCAAATTTTCTTAAAATCAATTCAAAAATCATTTCATAATTTCCCTCAATTTCAAAATAAACACCATTTCCTAATTCCATTGGAATTAGGGATTTTTCATAAAGTCTCATGCCAAATAAATTTCCAATTCTAATTCACATTAAATTGGGTTTTCATAATTCAATTGAAAGTAATTTCAAACATCAAGCAATTCAAGGTTTAATCAATTGTCCAATCTTAAATAGAACCACCCACCTTTTTAACGGAATCATAACACCCTAAATGGGACTCACCAATAGAAAACGAAGGCATGAAAGATCTAGAAACATGACAGAGAATCAAGATTCAATAAAAAGGAGTTTATATCCATCAATCCCAAGATGGTCTATCAAACTCCCAGAGGAAAAGAGAGAGAGAGACATAAGAGATTTAGAGACCACTTACATAGAGAGATTCATCATAACCAACATGAGGATAAATCACCGAATGAATGATTTGGATAGATTGGAGATCTCAAAAATCACATAGGGATGGATCCAGGTCAAGAGGGATTATTTTTTGGTCGAAAAAAGGAAATAAGTCAATCCACCTGGTTTAAAATTCTTGGTCGGGATTTTACACGACGTGTAACCCAATTACAAGTTGTGTAATTGTTGGCTCTCACATATGCTAAAAATACCATTGCATTTTATTAAAAAACTGATTTTTAATATTTACATAGCATGAAAGATGTACATGGAATGTAACCTTTCACGTTGTGTACCCATTTAATGGCATCTTCTAGATGATGATTATGTGGCATGTAAATCCCCAACAGATTGAAAAATTTCTAGTTTTATACTAAAAATTCCAATAAATCCCTAACTTCACCATTAAAGGCATTCTTCAAATTCCTTATTAGCATTACCCAACCAATGAAAAAGGAAAACCAAAATAAAGATTAAAATATACCTGATAGAAAGGTAACGGGGCATTATAACCTCCCTGCCATAAAAACTATTTGTCCCCAGAAATCATGTCAAGAAGCTTCCACATAAAAAAGGTGAGGCAACTGTTCTCTCATATATGCCTCACACTTCCATGTCTCATGAATATTAGAACCATGATACCATAAAACACAAAAAAAGGTATCATCCTACCATGAAGTACCTTGGTCTCAGAATCACCAATCCTGACTGGATGCTTAGTCACAGATAAATCAGGATCAACATCAAGATCACTTCAGTTCAAATCATGAGATAGATTAGAATGATATTTCTGAATGTGAGATACATGGAAAACATTATTTATTGATAACTATGGTCAAAGTTCTAAATGCTAATCCACTCTCCCCACTTTCTCAATAACCTCAAACCATACCACAAAATGAGGAGCAAGCTTCCCTTGACTCCCAAGCCATTGATGACCCAAACAAGGTGAAACTTTAAAGAGCACCTGATATCCAACTAAAAATTATAATGGTCTATAGTGATTATTAGCATAATATTTATACCATCTATGTGCTATTAACATTCTCTAAAGAATCAACTGAATATTTTCCATTGTCTCTTGAAACAAGATCGATCCAACCAAGGAACTTTCACCGATCTCCAACCAACACAATAAATATTTAAAAGGCTGACCATACATTCCTCAAAAGGATTCATTTTGATCGGGATCTGGTAACTATTTTTATAAGAAAACTCAACCCTTCTGAAATAGTTATCCCAATCCCCACCAAAATTGAGGATGCAGGCACAAAGAATATCCTCAAGAATCTGTATATCCCTCTCTATTTAGCCATTCATTTGTGGATGTTATGTTATACTCAAACAAACTTGAGATCCCAGTGCCTCCTGAAGGCCTCTCCAAAAGTGATAAGTAAAATGGGGATCTCTATATGAGAATATAGAAGATAGAACTCTATGAAGATGAATAATCTCTATCACATAGACATTTCCCACCTCCTTAACTTTGGTAGCATATCAAATGGGTATAAAGTGATCTAATTTGGCCAACCTATCAATCACAACCCATATCGCATTATTCTTTATCTAGGTACATGACAACCCAACCACAATTTCCATAGAGATCTCATCTCACTTCCAAGTTGGCACTGGAAGTGGCTGAAGAAAAACCAAAGGTCTCTGATGCTCATCCTTGATGTGTTGGAAATTATAACAACAAGAGACAAAATTATGAATGCCCCATCTCATACTTGGACACCAGAATCATCACCGCATGCCATAAAACATCTTTGTGGTTCCTAGGTGTACAACCCACTAGGAATTATGGAAATCCCCCATCACATATTTCCTCATAAATAACGACACGACAAACTAATTATGAAAACATAGTATACCCTCCATGGAGAAAAACTAGTCATAATGCTACGAAATTCATCATCAATCTTTTTTTTTTCTAAAGAACCATCTCAAGAAGAGTTGATTTCAACTGAACACTGGCCAAGAAAACCTCATTCCCTATTTCCTAAACTCCAATATGCAATTGTGAAAAAATAACCATCAAGTTCCAATCTTCCAATGATTCTTTCACGGTCTAGGTTGGAAGTTTCCTGCTCAATGCATTAGCAATGACATTCAATTTACCTAGGGTATAGGAAATATCAAAATCAGAATATTGTAGGTACTCCACCTGATGAATCTGGAAGAGTGTAATGTCTTGGATTTTCTATGTATTATTTTTAGATATTATATAGAATTACTTCGAGACTAGGGTTTTTGACAGCGTGCGATTCTGAGGCCCGGAGTGCTTAGATTAAATGTTTGAAATAAATTAAACTTTTAAATAGCATGCACGAGAATTTTTCCTGAAAAAGTGGAAAAAATTTTAAATGGTTTCCCAGATCAGAAATTTGAGGGAATCGTTGCATTCAGAGTAATGACTTTACCTTAGGAAGGGCCTAAAATCGATTGGTTCAGGTCAGCTGTAAAAGTTAGTTTTTGGACATTTCAAAGAAAATAAAATAAAATAATAATTTAATTTATTTTAAATGTTTCCATAATTCAGCAACAATTATTTCCTTTTAAATAATCAGGAACCTAGGGTTAGGCTTATAACCCTAGAAAAGTCCCTATAATCCTCTGGAGATTTGTAGAGGATCCAACCTCAAAGGATTCTTAACAGATGCCGATGAACAACAACGTGTGGATCATTGCGCAGCGTGATCAAATCCTGACCGATGACTGATCTACCTATTCGTTGATAATTGAGGTAGGGGTTGTTATTTTGATTCTTTTTCCCCCTTTCTTGGATTAAACGAAGAATGTAGATCAACCCACAAACAGGTTGATTCTTGGATTGTGCGTTCTTGAGGGTGTTATTTTCTATCTCTTTTGGGGTTTGATTTAGGAAATTGATTTGTTATAATTATTGGATTATCATTTGATTTACTATGTTTAATCCTTCTAATAGGATTAGATCAACGCCGTGATGAATGAAAGTGGAGGTTCATTACTCAATTTGGTTTATTGGTTTTCTTCCTCTTTTCTTTACGTTCTTCATGTTCTTTGCGGGGCGACAAACAATGGGTCATTGCATGTCTGTTTTGAAATGCAATGATCCCAAATCATAGATCAAACATCGTGACAACCCAATAGAGGTGTGATAGTGATGGTGGATGATGAATCATCTTAGAACAAGGAGGATCGTTCTTCGATCATTCTTTATTTGGGTGGATCGAAACTTGTTTTCGGGGCCGATCTGAAGCCTGAAAACAACGGAAACAACTTTACAACATTGGGGTGACCTAGAATCTAGAGTTTAGTGGTGATCGGAAGGTCGAATCAAAGACCGGAGGAGTACCTGAGTCACAATGGAGTAGGTTTGTGATTCTGGAAATTTTGGGAACACACGGAGAGTATCCTGAAGAACACACCATGTGGTACCGACATAGAAGTGGCTAGGGTTTGCGCACTATACACGATGGAGATCACGGTGTGCCTCGGGGAGACACAGTGTGTGAACCCCACCCAGTGGCAGCTAGAGTTCTGGGCGACGGGAAGCACTAACACTGCGTGTGACCATTTTCACACGACGTGTGGGTCCTTACAGGAACTTGGCATGTATCTCGGGAGATACACGGAAACGGGGTGGAGTACATGACATGTACTCTACCACATGGATAGAAATAGATGGATACGTGGTCTACCCCATGTACCAGTACACAGTCTGGGACACACAGGTTGAAGTTGTGTATGGGCACATGGCCAACGTACACAGAGTCCTCCCTGGGAAGCAGGACACGATGTGTTACTCTCTTATATTCCATGTATACCTTCTTCTAAATGACAAGCCTTGCGACATGGGCTATTGTACATGGGCAGTACCCAGGGTCAGAGGACATGGAGTGTGACTCTTCTACACACCATGTACTTCTTAGTACATGGATTGATCTTCTTTTCCACCATTACTTGGACAGGTTCTATTTGGGTTAGTACCCCTTACTCTTCTCCCTGAAGGTTAGGTATCATTTCCTTCCACAGGAGTATGATCCCTTCCATAGGAATTTCTGAGATAGAGTCAGATATCCCTCTAAGAGGTCTGAAGCGAGATCCTCTATCCATTCTTGACCCTAGGTAGAGTCAGGTATCGATGTGACTAATCATACAGGACACTGATCCTCTACTTAGAATGTGAATCTAGATGAGTCGCAGTATCCACCAAGGCCATGGTAGTGATTCTCATCTATGTATCATGATCTTTCCCCACTCAGGAGTGTGTTCTCCCAAAATGAGTGTGTCTATCTCTTGTGACTTTTCCTGATGAACGGTAATTCTCAGACGGATGTTATCAGAGATATCAGACTTGTGTAGTGAGTTATCCTAGATGAGAGCTTCGTGGAATCTTCGAACTAAATCCCTAGCAGGGGTATGTGGTTGTGTGCCTTGTCTCTAGACTACGGGTCTGGGTTTTGAGTAAACCTAGATGTGTTTTATCTTGTTATATGTTCAGTATACATATACTATATAGAGATGAATGTACCTTTACCTCATGTATTTCTTTTTGGTTTTCGGGGTCCTCTAGTTAGTATTGTTATACTCACCCCTACATGGAAATTTCCCGCACATGTCATGTCTTGTGTAGATGAGCAGCCTTTCGATGGAGTCCAGGGTAGACTAGGACCAGACTGATCTTTCTGAGTTCCCTATAGGAAGAGGTGTTCTTACGGCTATGAGCAGTAGTCCCAGTACCTCTTTCTTTCTTACAGGTTGGACTCATAGTTTGGAGACTCTTGTTTTTGGTGGGCTTGTATTCTGGTCCAGTTTACTTTCTTCACTTTACTTCCGTTGTACTCTGTTAGTTGGGTTTAGTTATATGCATGAATTTTGTTCCTTAGTGGTTTTTACATTTCAAAATTTGTAGGCTTGGAGATGTGTTCATATGTATAGGTACTTCGGAAATTCCACCCATGTTAGTAATATTCCTACTTGGTGCTAGTCACCAGCCCCTAGCCTATTGGAGGTGGGCTTGGGGAGTCATGGTATAGGCCCCACTGGGACAGGTCGTGATAGAGTGGTATCAGATGTGGTCAGTTCTACCTTAGGACCAAGAGTCTATGATATTGGTTTGGGGAAATAGTGTTAAGTGTTTCGAGTTTGGATTTTAGGTCAGGGACTCCAGTGTTGGTGCGGGTGGCCGATGTATCCATACACCAAGACTCTGATCACCTGCTTTTCAACTTGGTACATGAAAACACTAGTTGTGGGGAAATAAAAGAATGGTATGCATCATATAAGAATGGATTGTGTTTTTCATGTCCTTTGTGTCAACTATCTAGATATACTCGTTAACCATGGCACATCTTGTTTCCTTATAGGATGCCTTTGCAATGCATACCTGCTAGGATTCAGGAGTTCGATCATGAGGATGACCCCCTTAGTGATGAGGATTTGATACAAGGAACATTTCCCCAGGAATTACCTCCATGTGGTGCACCTACTATACCACCACCAGTGGAGCAGCCCATGGTATCTACACTATTGACAGACAAGGGGTGCAGGATGAGCACGCTCCATGAGTCCAAAGACAGAGACCCATCAGGTTCTAAGGTGAGCCTGACCCTCAGGTAGTGGAGGACGGGCTTGAGGTGGTGACCGGAGTTTTCCTTCTAGTAAGGACACCAGCGGACCAAATGGTGATCCTAGGAGTGAGACTTCTTCAGGGTTCGGTGGGACGATGGTGGTTTTTGACCATGAAGACTCATGATGAGGAGACTCTTTCATGGAAATAGTTTGAGTGACTCTTTAGGGAGGAGTTCTCTCCAGTTACGCTAAGAGAAGTGATTATCTAGGAGATCCTTCAGCTTTAAAAGGGCAGTTTGATGGCAGTTGACTATTAATCGAGGTTCACCAACCTCATCAGGTACTCAATGGATATAGTCAGAGATTAGTATTTCAGGGCTCGGACCTTCGAGAGAGGTCTACAATGGGACATATGAGCTAGTGTCATGCCTCTATTAATTTTGACTTATGCTAGAGTGTTCGATCGAGCCTTGGTGATCGAGAGATTCTTGGAGGAGCAGAGACAGCCGATGACAGTCAGCAGCAGGCAGACAGGTGCAGAGACCTCGACAATAGGGAGATAATGTCAGCCATAGGGGTTAGGACATGGGAGATATCACAAGAAGACCTAGGATAGGGGATCAACAATTCAAGACTCTCATGATAGATCCAGTTATACTAGGGAGAGGTGATGCTACTCATGTGATAGTAGGAGACATCTCACTAGAGACTGTCTGACTTGTCAAGCTGGTGAGAGGGAAGCGGTGGATGGACAACCAAGCCAGAGGCAAAGAGTGGAACAGACAGACTTGCCAGGTGACGAACGTAGCAGAGGAGTAGGGAGAGTTGTAGGTGGTGGAAGATGCTTCGATATACTTCCACCGCCACCCCCAGGAGGTTCGCACTAGGCTTAGGGAGCTGGGGGACAGTGGAAGGGACAACTGCATGCGGTCGAGGCATATGACCTATGGACTCTAGGGATGATCTGAGGTACGATCTATGTAGTATATACCTTAGCTTCTGTACTTATAGACACAGGTTACAGTCATTCCGTCCTTACCACATGTCTTGTGCGAAACCTTGAGATTCCAGTAGACCCATTGACTCGACCCTTACGCTTGAAGACACCTACGGGAAGAGACTCAATGATCATGCACCTTTGCAGACAGTGTGATCTTACCCTCTAAGGAAAGAGTTTTGATTGGAACCTCTTGGTGGAAACGTTGAGGACTTATGACTTCATTCTCAGTATGGATTGGCTATCTTTGGTCCATACCCAGATTGAATGCTTTAGGCGAAGAGTGTGGTGTGTTCGCATCGATGGTAAGAGGTTTTCCTTTGTTAGTGAAAAGGAGACCCAGGAAGCATAGAATGGGATCATTCATAGGAGGGTGCAACCAATCACTCTTGAGTTAGCTAGACTTACCCTCAGATTAGTATATGTTGTGAGGTTCCAGTTCCCAGCAGTAGTGACAGAGTACGAGAGCATATTTCCTAAAGATATTACAAGACTACCTCCCCACCAGGAGATCAACTTCTACATCGACTTGCACCTCAGGACAACACCGATATCCTCAACAACGTATTAGATGTCTCCCACAAAGCTTCGCGAGCTAAGGGTGCAGTTGGAGGATTTGTAGAGCAAGGGATTCGTAATACCTAGTGTTTCACCATGGGTGGCCCCGATTTTGTTTTCCAAGAAGGCAGATGAGAGTTTGAGGTTGTGCGTGGGTTACTGGTGCCTGAATCAATTAATGGTAAATAACAAGTATCCACTACTAAGGATTGATGAACTCTTCGATCAGATGAGAGGGGAACAATGGTTATCAAAGGTTGACCTTCGGTTAGGTTACCACCAGTTACGAGTACGGGACGAGGATATACTGAAGACGACTTTCAGATGCCGCTACGGTCACTATGAGTACTTGGTGATGCCTTTTGACATGACAAATGCCCCCACGGTGTTCATGGGACTTATAAACCAGATCTTCCAGCTGTATTTAGACCGGTTTTTAGTGGTCTTCATCGATGACATCCTTGTGTACTCGGCGTCAGAGGAGGAGAACGCGAGACACCTGCAGATGGTTCTAGTTGTACATCGAGAGCACTAGCTTTATAGGAAGCTCTCAAAGTACCATTTTTGGATTTCAGAGGTCTACTTTCTAGGACATGTTATCTCAGCAGATGGAGTAGCAGTGGACCCATCCTAGGTGGAGGCACTATGGCAAAAAAGGCATTTAGCGGCAGTTTGGTTTTACGTTTCACGGCAGTTTAAACCGCCGCTAAATAGATTGGCGGCGGTTTTGAAAAACCGTCGCGAAATCATGCGTCGGGAAACTATTCGTGGCGGTTTTCAAAACCGTCGCAGAACGTTTCGTGGCAGTTTTTTAGCGGTGGTTTAAACTGCCTCTAAATGATTTAGCGACATTTTTTTTTATTTTTTATTTATTTATTTTATTAATTTTATTTATTTTAATTAATTAATTAATTATTTATTTATTTCGTATTACTTTATTTACTTTATTTATCCATGCATGCACATCCCATGCACATGCACATGCCCATGCAGTATAAAGAAATACTGCGTTTAGTGAGATTTAAACCCCTAACCTCTTGCATATTTTCCAAAGACTTTACCACTGCAGCAAGCTCGTCATGTGGTTAATAAACAGAATTTAATATACTTATATATATTAACTGAAAAAACAAATAATACATAAATAATAGATATAAACTCAATAATATATAATAATAATAATAAAAAACACATAATTAATAATAATAAATAAATAATAAATAATAATAAATAATAATAAATAAATAATAATAAATAAATAATAAATAATAATAAATAATAATAAATAAATAATAATAAATAAATAATAACTAATAAATAATAAATAAATATAATAATAAATAATAAATAATAAATAAAAATAATAAATAAATATAAATAATAAATAATAAATAATAAATAATAAATAATAAATAATAAATAATAAATAATAAATAATAAATAATAAATAATAAACAATAAAAATAAACAATAAACAATAAACAATAAATAATAAATAATAAAAAATAAATAATAAATAATACATTAGAAATAATAAATAATACAAAATACATAATAAATAATAAATAATAAATAAATATAAATAATAAATAATAAATAATAAATAACAAATGATAAATAATAAATAATAAATAATAAATAATAAATAATAAATAATAAATAATAAATAATAAATAATAAATAATAAATAATAAATAATAAATAATAAATAATAAATAATAAATAATAAATAATAAATAATAAATAATAAATAATAAATAATAAATAATAAATAATAAATAATAAATAATAAATAATAAATAATAAATAAATAACAATAAAAAGTAAACAATAAACAATAAACAATAAATAAATAATAATAATAAATAATAATAAATAATAATAAACAAATAATAAAGAATAAATATTAAATAATAAATAATAAATAATAAATAATAAATAATAAATAATAAATAATAAATAATAAATAATAAATAATAAACAATAAATAATAATAAACAATAAACAATAAATAATAATAAAGAATAAAGAATAAAAATAAATTATAATAAAAATAAATAATAAATAATAATAAATAATAAATAATAATAAACAATAAATAAAAATAAACAATAAATAATAACAAACAAATAAATAATAATAAAGAATAAATAATAAAAATAAATTATAATAAAAATAAATAATAAATAATAATAAATATTAAATAATAATAAACAATAAATAAAAATAAACAATAAATAATAATAAACAAATAATAAATAATAAATAATAAATAATAAATAATAAATAATAAACAAGAAACAATAAATAATAAGTAATAAATAATAAATAATAAATAATAAATAATAAATAATATATAATAAATAATATATAATAAATAATAATAAATAATAAAAAATAATAAAAAATAATAAAAAATAATAATAAATAAAAAATACGAAATAAAAAAATATTTAATAATAAATAACACATAATAAATAAAATATTATTATTAATAAATAATAAATAATAAATAATAAATAATAAATAATAAATAATAAATAATAAATTAGAAATAATGAATAATAAATAATAAATAATAAATAATAAATAATAAATAATAAATAATAAATAATAAATAATAAATAATAAATAATAAATAATAAATAATAAATGATAAATAATAAATAATATATAATAAATAATATATAATAAATAATAATAAATAATAAAAAAATAATAAAAAATAATAAAAAATAATAATAAATAAAAAATACGAAATAAAAAAATATTTAATAATAAATAACACATAATAAATAAAATATTATTATTAATAAATAATAAATAATAAATAATAAATAATAAATAATAAATAATAAATAATAAATAATAAATAATAAATAATAAATTAGAAATAATGAATAATAAATAATAAATAATAAATAATAAATAATAAATAAAAAATGATAAATAATAAATAATAAATAATAAATAATAAATAATAAATAATAAATAATAAATAATAAATAATAAATAATAAATAATAAATAATAAATAATAAATAATAAATAATAAATAATAAATAATAAATAATAAATAATAAATAATAAATAATAAATAATAAATAATAAATAATAAATAAATATAAATAAGAAATAAGAAATAAGAAATAAGAAATAAAAAATAAAAAATAAAAAATAAATATAAATACTAAATAATAAATAATAAATAATAAATAATAAATAATAAATAATAAATAATAAATAATAAATAATAAATAATAAATAATAAATAATAAATAATAAATAATAAATAAAATATAATAAATAATAAATAATAAATAATAAATAATAAATAGTAAATAATAAATAATAAATAAATATAAATAATAAATAAATATAAATAATAAATAATGAATAATGAATAATAAATAATAAATAATAAATAATAAATAATAAATAAATATAAATAATAAATAATAAATAATAAATAATAAATAAATATAAATAAGAAATAAGAAATAAGAAATAAGAAATAAGAAATAAAAAATAAAAAATAAATATAAATAATAAATAATAAATAATCAATAATCAATAATAAATAATAAATAATAAATAATAAATAATAAATAATAAACAATAAACAATAAATAAATATAAATAATAAATAATAAATAATAAATAATAAATAATAAATAATACATAAATATAAATAATAAATAATAAATAATAAATAATAAATAAAAAATAAAAAATAAAAATAAAAAATAAAAAATAAAAAATAAAAAATAAAAAATAAAAAATAAAAAATAAAAAATAAAAAATAAAAAATAAAAAATAAAAAATAAAAAATAAAAAATAAAAAATAAAAAATAAATAAAAAATAAAAAATAAAAATAAATAATAAATAATAAATAATTAATAATAAGTAATAAATAATAAATAATAAATAAATATAAATAATAAATAATAAATAATAAATAACCAGTAACAAATAATAATAATAATAATAATATTTTATTATTAGTAATAATAAATAATAAATAATTAATAATTAATAATTAATAATAAATAAATATAAATAATAAATAATAAATAATAAATAACCAGTAACAAATAATATATAATAAATAAATTAAAGTATTTTATAAATAATAAATAATAAATAATAAATGAAACACATGAAAAAGTGTGAAAAGACGTGATAAGGGATGAAAAATCATGAAAACGCATGAAAACGGATGGAGAAGCATGAAGAATGAGGCATTAGAAAGAATGAGAACACATGAAAACTCATGACAACTCTGGAAAACCCCTTAAGAATTCAACATAATCATCATAATAACCCACAAAAAAACATTGATAAAGATAACAAGTCATGGAAACCCAAATAAACAGTAATAAATGGAGCAACCGTTAAAACCCGTCAAAACGGTCATAAAGTGACAAAAACATTGGACTCACATTTACAGAGATAACTTATGATCCGAGAGTCCGTTTCAGATCCACAACCTATCAAATCAAGGATCCTAAAATGATCTTCGACCTGATTGGTGAAAGAGTCCGAATGGACAAGAAGATCGGAAGTTACGATTATTTAAAAAAAAGTTGACAGGGAACGGGTGCTAGAAACGAGGCATCGAAAAACATAACAAACCCGATACCCACTAAAAAAGCCATAACTTATGATCCAGAAGTGCATGTGGGTGCTGCAACCAGTCAAACTGAATCTCATGGAACGAGCTACGATCTGGTAGGTGGAGGAGTTCGAACTGACACACGGATCGAAAGTTAGGTCTGTTTGAAGACAAGTTTAACGGGACAACGGTGACGGAAATGGGGTTTCAGAGGCCTTCAGAGGGGTTTTTGGGGTTGAAAAATATGACAGAAGCATGCTTCTGTCAAATTGGTGCATAAATCTCTTCGGTGGCTTCGATTTGATATGTGGTAGAGCCCAAACGGACACCCATAGCGAAAGTTATGGTCGTTTGAAGTTTGAGAATTTTTTTTAACTTTTTTATAACTCTCACATCTTCCGCACCTTAGACTGTCTCACTGTTTTGATTATACATTCCTCTAGATCTCTTCATGAGCTTCTATTTGACTGGTTGTGGCGCTCCAACAGACTCCCGGATCAAAAGTTATTGTTGTTTTAGTGATTTTGAGGTTTCTCGTGTTTTTTTTATATTTTTTTCTTTTCATTTCGTGGAAGTTTTACCCAAACCGTTGCTATTTCGCGGCGGTTTTTTAAAAACCAGCCAATAATCCTCGAAAAATTAAAAAAAATATTTAAAAAAAATTAAGGCATTCCGCGGCGGTTTAAAAACTGCCGCGAAATGGCGGCCCGAAACACGTTTCGTGGTGATTTTAAAAACTATCGCGAAAAAACCGCTGCTAAACGACCGTTTTCCTATAGTGAGGCAGTGTTAGCATGGGAGCCACCTCAGAGCATGATGGAGGTGGAGAGCTTTTTTGGGCTGATAGGATATTATTGGAGATTAATTTCCGATTTCTCCTAGATATCAGCACTTATGAATGCATTGACTAGGAAGGGACAACCCTTTGTGTGGATGGAGAAGTGCCAGAAGGATTTCGAGCAGTTGAGATAGAGTTTGACGAGAACCCAGATCTTGAGATTTCCATAGGAGGGTGTCGAGTACATAGTTTTCTATGATGCATCAGGGAACGAGCTTGGCTATGTCCTGATGAAGAGACATGGAATGATTGCTTATGGTTCATGCTAGCTAAGGCCACATGAGCAGAATTATACGACCCATGATCTGGAGTTGGCAGTGGTGGTATTCACGTTGAAAATGTGGCAACACTACCTTATAGGTGAGCAGTTTAACGTCTACTCTGACCACAAGAGCCTCAAATACATCTTCTCATAGATGAATCTAAATCTGAGGTAGAGGAGATGGCTATAGTTCCTCTAGGATTATGAATTTGAGATCATATATACTCATGGGAAGGAGAATGTTGTGGCATATTCTCTTAGCAGGAGATCGAGTTCGCAGTTGCTGAACGAGGTGACGAAATAGTTGGCCTCGTTACAGTTATCCTTCATGGACAGAGAGGATGAAACTTACCTTCAGTTGATGGTTTTCACCCCTCCACTATTATATCAAGTTTGGGAGGCACAACTGGGATATGTCGACTGTGAGACTTTACGTGCTCAGTTATCCATAGGACATGCTCTTGATTGATATTCTCAAGGTGGAGAGCACATAGTTATTTTCAGAGGATGCACTGTTGTACCAATGGCATTGAAGGAGGATGTCTTAAGGGAGTTTCATACATCCCCCTTGGTGGTACACCTTGGTGTGGTGAAGATGTACCAAGATCTCCAATGGCAATTCTGATGGTCAGGTATGAAGAAGGTAGTAGCAGAGTTCGTTTCTCGATGCCTTACATTCTAGTAGGTGAAGGATGAGCACCAGGTCCCAGTGGGGTTAGCTTACCCCTTGGAAATTCCAGAGTAGAAGTGGGATAGAATATCAATGAACTTCATGATGGTATTACCATAGACATTCAAGGGGAATGATTCCATCTGGGTGATCATTGACTGACTCACAAAGTCAGCCCACTTCCTAGCTATTAGGGAGCAGAGTTTCATAGAGATCTTGGGACACCTCTATGTGTAAAAGATAGTTCGTCTTCATGGCATCCCTTCAAAAATAGTCTTAGATCGAGATGCCCGCTTCATATCTCAGTTGTGGAATAGATTTCAGGAGGATTTTGAGACTCATCTACGCTTGAGCACAACGTTCCATCCTCAGACAGATGGTCAGACAGAGAGGACCATTCAGGTTTTGGAGGATATATTGTGGGCCTGTATCTTAGACTTTGTTCACAGTTGGGAGGACTGACTACCACTAGTGGAGTTTTCATACAATAATAGCTACCACTCCACCATTGGTATGACACCGTTCGAGGATTTATATGGGAGGACCTTTCGTTCATCGATTTGCTAGACCGACCCTGAAGAGTTAGTACTCATGGGTCCAGAGTTGGTGCAAGATACCACCGAGAAGGTGCAGATCATCTAGGAGAAGATGGAGACTACACAAATTCGATATAAGTCTTATGCTGATAGAATATGGAGACCTCTAGAGTTCGAGGAGAGAGACCATGTCTTCCTTAGGGTCTCACCTCGACGAGGGTTACGAAGATTTGGATGGGGTGGAAAATTGTCTTTGAGGTTCATAAGCCCTTTTTAGATACTGCTCAGAGTTGTCAAGGTGGCATCTTTCCTAGATCTACCACCACAGTTGCATCAGGTACATGATGTCTTCCACGTGTCGCAACTGAGGAGGTACGTGCATGACCCATCACACATCATCGACTGGGGCGAGCTGGACATCGAGGATGAAGTGAACTTCATATATTACTCAGTGGAGATTGAGGATTGGTTGGATAGGATCCTTCATAGGAGAGATATTCCCTTGGTTGTGTTTGGTGATAGCATGGGGATCTTCAGGAGAACACGTGGGAGTGGGAGGCTCAGATTCGTGCATAGTACCCACATTTGTTTGAGTATCCTTTTGTTTTAGATTTTTGAGGATGCAAAGCCCTAAGGTGGGGATAATTTAATGTCTCATATTTTCTTTGTATTATTTTTAAATATTATATGGAATTATTTAGAGACCAATGTTTTTGACAGCGTGCGATTCTGAGGCTCGGAGTACCCAGAATAAATGTTTGAAATAAATTAAACTTTTAAACAGTATGGGTGATTAGTTTTCCTAAAAAAGTGGAATAAATTTTAAAAAGTTTCCCAGATCATAAACCCCAGGGCACCGTTGCGTTCATAGTAGCGACTTTACCTTTGGTAGGGCCTAACATTGACCGATGCGGGTTAACTACAAAAGTTAGTTTTTGGACATTTTAAAGAAAATAAAATAAATTAATAATTTATTTTATTTTAAATGTTTCCATAATGCAACAACACTTATTTCCTTTTAAATAATAAGGAGCCCAAGGTTAGACTCATAACCCTAGAAAACTCCATAAAATCATCTGGAGCTTTGGAGAGGAGCCAACCTTGGAGGATTCTTGACAGATACCGACAAACGACAACATGTGAATAGATTCACAGAAAGATCAAATACCGACTGATGACCGATCTCCCTTTTCATCAACAATAAAGGTAGGGGTTGTTATTTTGATTCTTCTTTTTCCCGTTCTTGGATTAAACGAAGAACACAGATCAACCCACAAACAGGTTGATATCCGGATCGTGGGTTCTTGTGGGAGGGTGTTATTTTTTGTTTCTTTTGGGGTTTGATTTGTGAAATTGATTTGTGATAATTATTGGATTATCATTTGATTTTCCCTGTTTTATCCTTCTTATAGGAGTGGATCAACACTGTGACGAATGACGGCATAGGTTTGTTCCTCAATTTGGTTTATTGATTTTCTTCCTCTTTTCTTCGTGTTATTCACGTTCTTCATGGGGTGATGAAAAACGGATCGTTGGGTGTCTATTTTGCAACACAATGATCCAAAATCATAGATCGAACATCACGATGACCCATCAGAGGTGCGGCGATGATAGAGGATGATGAATCGGCTCAGAATAAGGAGGATCGTTCTTAGAGCGTTCTTCATTCAGGTGGATCAAAACTTCTTTTAAAGGCCAATTAGAAGCCCAAAAACAACAGAAACATATTTTCAGCATTGTGTAGACCTAGAATCTAGAGTTTCATGGAAATTAGATGGTTATATCGATGACTGGAGGAGTACTCAAGTCGTGGCGGAGTAGCTTCGTGATTCTGGAAAATTCGGGAACACATGACGTATATCCTGAAGAACATGCCATGTGGTATCGACATAGAGAAGGCTAGGGTTTGTGCACTACACATGATGGAGAACACAACGTTCCTTAGGGAGACACGTCGTGTGGACCTCACCCAACGGAGATTGGAGTTCTGGGCGACGAGAAGCGCTAACACAGCATGTGACCATTAGCACACGACATGTGGGTCCTTACATGGACTCGGCATGTATCTCAGAAGATACACGAACATGGGGTGGAGTACATAACATGTACTCCACCACACAGCTAGACACGACCAGATATGTGGGCTACCCCGTGTACCGGTACACAGTATGGGACACACGGGTTGAAGTTTTTTATGGGCACCTGGCCAGCGTACATAGAGTCCTCCTCGGGTAGCGGGACACGACATGTTACTCTCTTACACACTGTGTATGCCTTCTTCTTCACAAAAATCCTTGAAACACGGGTTGTTGTACATGGGCAGTACCTGGGGTTAGATGACATAGCGTGTGACTCTTCTACACGATGTGTACTTCTCAGTACATGACTTGATCTTCTTGTCCACCATTCCTTAGACAGGTTCTATTTGGGTTAGTGCCCCTTGCTCTTTTCCCTGAAGGTCAGGTATCATTTTCTTCCCTAGAAGTATGATATCTTCAGCAAGAATTTCTAAGATAGAGTTAGGTATCCCTCTGAGAGGCCAGGAGTGAAATCATCAATCTATTCTTGACCCTAGGTAGAGTCAGGTATTTATGTGACTAATCATACAGGGCGTAGATCCTATACTTAACAGGTGAATCCAGATGAGGTTTGGTATCCTCTAAGGCCCTGAAAGTGATCCTCATCTATGTATCGTGATCTTTTCCCACTCAGGAGTGTGTTCTCCCAGAATTAGTGTATCTGTATCTCATAACTTTTCCCGATGAATGATACTTCTCAGACAGACTTTATCAGATCTATTAGACTCATGGAGTGAGTTCTACTAGACAAGAACTTTGTGGAATCTTCGAACTAAATACCTAGTGGGGGTATGTGGTTGTGTGTCTTGTCTCTAGACTATGGGTATGGGTTTTGAGTATACATGGATGTTTTTTCTCTTGCTATATGTTCAGTTGACATATACTGTGTAGAGATGACTATATATTTACCTTGTGTATTGCATTGTGGTTTTTGGGGTCCCCTACTGAGTATTTTTATACTCAACCCTGCATGAGCTTTTCCCGCACGTGTCATGTCTTGTTCAGATGAGCGACCTTTCAACATAGTCTAGGGCGGACTAGGACCGAACCAAGATTTTTTGAGTTCCCTATAGGCTGAGGTGTTCCTACAGCTATGAGAAGCAGTCCCAATACCTATTTCTTGCTTATAGGTTAGACTTGTAGTTTGCAGACTCTTTTTTTAGTGGGCTTGTATTTTGGCCTAGTTTACTTTACGCACTTTACTTCCATTGTACTTTGTTGGTTGGGTTTAGTTGTATGCATGAATTTCATTCCTTAATAGTTTTTACATTTTAGAATTTTTGGGCTTGGAGATGTATGCATGTGTATAGGTACTTAGGAATTGCCTCCCATGTTAGTGATATGCCTACTCGGTGCTAGTCACCAGACCCTGGCCTATTGGAGGTGGGATTGGGGAGTCACATCACGGGCCCCACTGGTATGGGTCATGACATAAAGATTCAAATATTTTTGAGAGAAGATAAAACTCAAGATCTTGTGTTCATAATACATGGTAAAACTTTCTCTGAAAAGGTAATGCTAGAAACTCTTAAGTGTATGCATCATAACTACAAGTTCAAGGTCATGGGTTGGATAATTCTTCTCATGGGGCCTAATCTACTGAGATATATAAGAAATAACACGATTAACCTACATAATAACACAACCCAAACCCAAAATTAATGTTTCACAGAAGACCACATAGCCCTACCTGGACTCTGGAAGAGTTAACACCAGTGCATAAGTTAAATGATGTTTCATATCAACAAAAGAACCCTAACATTTCTCATCCTAATAAAAATTCACTCCCAAGTTAGAGCGGTCATCAGAGAATATAACTTTGAGAAATCCTTAATGAACCAATGATAATATCCAATTATACCTAAGAATCTACGAATCTTGAAAACACTATATGGTTTCTCCCATGTAATAATACCTTTCACCTTCTCATGATCAACTGAATTACCATGTTTTGAGACCACATGTTCCAAGAAATTTACTTCCTGAATCCAAAAATCACATTTTGATAGCTTATAATAAAGTTAGTGATTTATCAATAGTTTTATAACTGATCTCAGATGATTCACATGACCCTCCTCAGACTTAGAGTAAACCAGGATTTCATCCACAAAGACCACCATGAATGTATCAAGATACTCATAGAAGATCCTATTCATAAAATCGATAAATACTATAGAAGCATTGGTTAGACCAAATGGAATGAAAAGATACTCATAATGGATGTACCTAATTTAGAAGGTAATTTTCTAAATGTTATATTCTTTTATTCTCAACTGGTGATAACCAAATTGAAGATCAATATTTAAAAACCAATTCACCCCTTTCAACTGGTCAAATATATCATCAATTCATGGAAACATGTACTTTTTATTTACAATAACTTGGTTATGTTTTCATTAATCAACACATAGATGAAGGGTTCCATCAGCTTTCTTAGAAAAGAGAATTGGCACCGACCAAGGTGACACACTCCAAAATATAAAAAACTTCTCTAACAAATCATCCAAACAAGTCTTCAACTCTTTCATTTTAGCTAGTTTCATATGAAAATAAGGAATATACACTAGTTGAGAACCAAGTACCAAATCAATAGAAAAATCTACCTCCCTTACCGGTTGCAAACCAGAGAAGTCATAAGGAAAAACGTCAAGAAAATTGATGAAAATTGTAGGAAGATCATCACTTAAAGATTCCTTCTCTAGATCAAAAGAAGACACTGATATTACTTTCCCCAACTCTAGATAAGAAGGTATGGATCTACTTGACCTTGGGTCCCATCGGCTATAATAATCAATTTGGGATTTATTAACAATGATCCAATCCATCCTGAAAATGAAATCAAGAGGTTTTATGTTGATAACCATAAAATACCAAGAAAGATTAATCTATGATAAATAAAAGACACAAGCAAGACAATATATACCCTTCTCTATCTTCGTTCTAAGGGGCGTAGTAATATACATCACATAAGACAAATTCTCCATAGGAATATTTTACAGATTCATAATATGGGTCGATATAAACGAATGAGATGAACTATTATCAAATAAAGCAGTCACCAAAGTTGAATCTATAGTGATGGTACCTCTCACAATCACTAAAACTATATCATCTTCCTCTAGATACTCTTCCACTATATGAAGAATCTTTGTTCCAAATGCCTATGGATTGAACCCCTTAGATCTTGAAGCATATGATTACACCATAGTACTTTTTGGTGCTGATGATACCATGAAACTATGCGGGAAAGATAATATATAACTGAATTTCTTCAAGTATCCTGAATGAACATAGGAACTATATATATTGGGTGCCTCAGTGAAAACCTGTTTTGAATGCCCATGCTTTCCACACCGGTATCAAGTCATAGTTCTTATTATAGGCACAATAAGAGTTCTAAAAGAACCCTATTATTAAGAACCATCATGAGACTCATCACACTTTCTTTTACCTTTAGGATAACTCACAGAACTTCCACTAGGAGAAAAATGAACTCCTATTAACCCTAATTTACCAAGAAGATCAAGTTTGACCATCAACACCCTATCTAGCATGTCAGCATAATAAGAGAGCTTAAAAAAGAAAACTTAAGAATGAATATCAGATCAAATTCCCATATCAAACCATCAAGTCTTTATCTTATCATTCAGTACCATCTTAGGTGAAAAGTAAACAAGATCAACAAAGAAATTTTTATATTCCATCACGATTTTTTCAACCTTTTCAAGTTCAAAAAAATCTATAGCCATAGCCAACACTATAGACTCTAGATAGAACTTGTTAGTGAAAAGAACCTTAAATTAATTACACTATAAACCATCATGATTATTCTCCATCACCATCATGTCCCACCATCTCCTTATAGGTCCCTCCAGCTTAAAGGTATCATACTTCACCTTAATTACTTTGGGAGTTTCCAAGAAATCAAGAAGACGCTCAATCATTCTCAACCAATCCTCAACCTCTTGAGGATCATTTGAGACTTCGAACACTGGTGGATTCTAGTAAAGGAACTCCCGAGAACAATTCCAAGATTCATCCCTCTAAGGTTCCACAACTAGAGCCAGAACGAGAATGGGTATAGGTGTCTGTCCTAGAGCTCGAACAACACACACAACAACCTCAACAAGATTCTAGTCAAAGAGAGGATTTTCTCACTGTGGTTCATTAGCAGCTTAATTCAGGTTCCTATTAATATGTCTTCTTAGAGGCATGATTCTACGAAACATAAAAAACCAACATTTAAGACATCAAAATATTACCCAGGTCAATAACTCAAATAAGATCAATAGGGAAATTAATCCTATTAGATAGATAAAAAAGAGTTGGATCTCTACCTATCCAAATCTAAAGATGGGAAAATACTAGAACTAATCCTAAATATTCCTTTCCCAAACCACCCATGGTGACTTAAGGCTCATTATGATGAGAGATTTATAGACACTCACTCACAACTACCTCCTGAGCCTTGAAAATTTCTCAAACTGTATACCCACATCAATAAAATATGCTCAACATGCACCTCTAATACCACTTTATCACAAACTATCCTAAATACCCTAGTACCTTGATACCCAATCTAGAACTGACATAGCCTGAAGGGAATTATTGATCCCCACGAGTTGGTGACTAGCACTAGAAATCATAAAAAATAAAAGAGGGAATGAATTTTACACAAAAACAGTGAAAGATAAAGATACATATTAGTATGTTCAAAAATTCAAAGGGAGGTAGTACCAGAAAACAAATAGATATATCAAAACCCAAAATAGTATATCATTAAAGTACTAGAAATAAACAATACAAACTCAACATCCCAGTAGACATGTAACTCTAAGACAAATTCAATAATTTATCCTTTGACAATTCATGCAATTACACATTGATAATTTTCTAAAAAATTATCCTTTGATAAATTTCACACAAATATCCATAGATAATTTATTTACTAATTATTTCTTGATAATCCAAATTAGTTGACATTTGATAAATTTAATAAATTATCTCTAATTATAAATATGTGATTATTAATATATATATATCTATATCTATACCCACATATATATATATTGATAATTTATTTTAAAATTATCTTTTGATAATCTAAATAATTTTATCATTTGATAAATTTTAGGATTATCATTTTTTTATTTCAAGATCAAAATTATTCCTTTTCTTTTTATTTAAATCTTTTTTTGAATGTGTATAAGGAAATAAGAAAAATAATAAAAAAAGAAGAAGAACATCCAGCCCCCCAGGTTAAAACAGGGTCAAATACATTTTTTTAGGAATTAGACATGTCCAAAATGGTGGAATACAAAAAAGGGGAAGAAGTGGAACAAAAAAAAATCTATTTTTAAGAATTAAAATTAATAATTAAATTAAAATAATAAAATTTATTTTTTAATATAATTATCAAAAAACTTAAATTAACAATCGAGATGACCAAATGCCCATTGAACATGAAAGTTATTCGCCACTTAGAGTAAACCCTGCATTCCAGACCTAATGGTGGTCTCATATTTCTCATACGATTCACTGTTTAGGATATATTAAATTATTTTCAAAAAATAATATAAAAAAATATTAAATAATTTATTCTCATGAGCGAGCCATCCAAACATTTGAAGCTTACAAATGTTATACCCCACCTATGGTAAGCATAATGTCCGATACCTAATTGTGGTCTCAGATTTCTCATACCACACATCATTTTAGATTTATTAAATTATTTTTAATAAATTGAACACACTTAATATAATATATATAATATTTTTATTTCGTCTTCATTGAAGCTTAATGGGTCTCAGAATCTCACACTAACTCAATACCTGACTCTGAAAATATTCCGTAGAATATTCTAAGGTGATAACTGGGCTTTTATCCTTATGAGATGCCTTTAAAATTATTATTAAGTTGTTTTTATTGATAAATTAATTTTTCACAATGAAATAATTTATAAAATCGTCAACAGGAGGGTTTTTATTATATTTAAAAATTTAGCATATTATAGTGACTAGCCCTAAAAGTTAGGTAACCATGTCTTATTGTGAGAATTAGGTAACACTTAGCTGGGAAACCCTAAAGGTTAGGATATTGGAGAAATATAGTTGATTTCATCTATATGATGGGCTTATAAAAAGAGTTTTCAACTGAAATATCCAAGAGTTATATGGGATATAATTGACATGATGGCCTACCAAAATAAATATGTGATGGGAGAAATCCTAAATCTAAACCAAATCATAGTGAAATATAGATCTTAGGTCACAAAATGGAAATTATGTATGAGGTCATCATTTTTAGTTGGATTAATTTCAATATAACTCCAAATTTAAATGATATAAAACATTATACTAACCCATAGATATGTCTTAGTTGTAAATTATGGAATACATCATGATTATCATTTTGTGATTCCTTATAGGCATGATCTATAATATAATAATATATTAGAATCTAAGGTTTAGAAGTGTTTTAAAGGTGAAACAATTTGAGAATTTAGATATGAAAGTTATATAATTGAATCTCTATAATTATGAATCATGGGTATTCAATACCATCTATGTGTCATACATTTGTGCTAATAAAAATATGATGAAAAATAGCAGAGAATTGATGAAAGTTGAATAAAATATATGTGTTGGAATATGGAAAGAGTTTATGTATTATAGGTCAACACATATGGTCTATGTCTACGAACTGGATTAGTTTTGGAATTAAAAAACTATTATCGCTTTTTAGAAATAAATAGAAAGTTTATTTTTATATCTTATTTTAAAAAGAAAGGATTTTCATTCATCATTAAAAACAAGATATATTCAATATATATGAATGAAATGATTTATGGAATTGGGAATATGGTGAGTGATTTATATATTTTGGATATGGATAATCCTATATACAACATTTAAGATAAGAAGGACAATGTTGATTCTAATGACACATACCATTAGCATTGTCTCCTTGAACATATAAATGAGAAATACATCCAAATAATCTTTAGGTATGAATTTTTGGATTCATTTTATTATGAATTGTTTGATAGTTGTGAATATTATTTATTTGAAAAAATTTCCAAAGCACCTTTTAGTAGAAAAGGTGAGTGATCTAGTGGATTATTAATTCATTCACATGGTTATGTAAGTGGACTAATGAGTATGAAAGAATATGGTGGATATAAGTACTTTATAAACATTACTAATGAATTCAGTAAGTATAGTTATGTTTTTATAATGAGACACAAGTTTTAAAACTTTGAAAATTTTAATGTTTTCAAAATTAAAGTATAAAATCAACTGTGAAAAAATATTAAGATTCTCCAATTACATTGATGTGGTGAATACATAATCCATGAATTCACTAATCATATGAGAGATTATTTAATTGTTTCAAAACTTGATGATCCTTGAAATATATAGTGGAATAACATGTATGAGAGGAGGAATAATACTCTATTAACATGGTTTAGTAGATGATGAGTCGGTGTGAACATACCATATCATTTTGAGGATATTCCCTAGAAGAAACATATTGCATACTAAACTATGTTTGTTACAAGTAGGAGTTTGTGAGTTGGATTTGTTTTCAATAAGTAAGCTGGTTGGATTTAGTGAAAAGTGTTGGAATAATTTAATTAGAATATAACATGGTTCCTTTGATGATGGAATTAAGGAAAATATGGTTACTATGCATGTAGAAACCATATTCAGAAGTTTTCAAGACTGCATGATACTGAAGTAATTGGTGTGAATAAATTAAGGGTAATCATGTAATATTTATACATGATCTTAGAGTGATATGGAAATAAGTTGTTTGGTAAGTTGGGTTGTGTATTATAAGAGATGAGTCATTAGTTCATTGGAATGGGAAATTATAGAAGACCAAATGTTCGTGCATGCTTGGATGGCCAAAAGTGTGTGTACAGGTTGTATGTTCAAGAAGTGGATAAGCAAGAGGTTGGAGTGGAAATGGAAGTCTGGAGGGTGAATATTTAAATATTAAAAAGTTTCTAGATGAATTCATGAAAGTTATTTTATAAGGATGGAGAAGTATTTAGTAGTTCAAGTCCACATCAAAATCTAATAAAGGTATGAAAACACCTTGAGTTCATAAGGGTCACCAAACCCTCTCTGAGAACATGTAAGAGTCAGCAGTTTGGAGATTGTAAAAAAATGGTAAATTCTAGGACTCCTTCTGTGTATAAAAGTAACTAGTGTTGAGTTACACGAGAAATATATAATGTCACGGTGTTCCCCTATGTGTGTAAGATTTATATCAAGCATTGTGTAATATTAACTAAGAAAAACTATCAGAAATTTGTAAAAGGTATGATATCTCACTGTCAATGTAAGTTTAATTATTAGATTTTATAAGTGTGATTCCCATACCTATACATCCATATCCAGTGATAAAAACATATTCTTTATATATATTATTTGATACTAATTGAAAGAATACAAATTTGAACATCTATAATTAAAAAATCAACAACCAATATTGAGTTACTTACATATCCAATACATTTTAGGATTAGAGTTTTAGAGAATTAAGAAAAAAACATTTAATTAAAAAACCCATATCTTTCTCATTTAATAATAAATTTTCACATTATACCATGAATTTATTATTCCATAATAATTATTCAATATCTACTATAAAAATTCTCCACACATTATTCCCTTCTAAAAAAAATCATACATAATACTTCTTTTCATAACCTGGGGGAAATAAAACACAAGAAGGGTGAGCTCAAACACTCAGTAAGGGTAAACATAACTGATATCAATAAATGATCATAAATGTGATTAAGATAAACATGATGGAATTAGATCATAATAAAGGTACATGAACACTTCATAAGTAAATAATACCCAATAAAACATGGATCATAAATCATGAGTCATAGCATGAATCTTGGAATATGATATGAGTAAAAGGAGTGTGAAAGCATGAGTCAATAAATGCGATCCATGAAAAAATAACATAGATACATTTCATCTTATTAGATCAAGATTTTCATAGAACCATCTCATAAGAAAGTATAAAAGAAAATAATAATCATAAAGTTTACTTAGTACATTATATTAATACCACCCTTAAAATAACCCTTATAATGTATTACCTTCACTAGTTAATTATAATATAATTTCATCAAATAATAAATCATTACCCAATGTGTAACGACTATTGTTTTTGATGGATAAATTCTTTGAAATTTTCTTGATGATACCCCTTTTTCTTTTATATCATCTCAAGACCTTTCCAACCCATTTTTTGATGGGTGTTTGGTAATGAGGGTTACTAGAGGGAGTTTGAGGAGAAGAAGTATTGATTTGAGATATTTTCAGCTATTGGTGGCAATTCACAATGTGAATAAATATTTTACAACATGAATTTTTAGAAAATATTTTCAGGAGGTTCTAGATTTAAAGGATTCATGGTGTGAAAAACTTTATTTATGGTGTGAAATAATTTCAACTATTATGGATATGGAAATTATATTTTAGTGGATGTAAACAATGTGAGGTCCACAACATGAATAAGGGATGCACGCCATGAATGGGTCAGTCTCCAGCCTATCTATAAGCACATGAGACATCTAATTTTCATCTTTTAACCACCGGTCCTCTTGAAATATAGGATATTCCCTGAAATTTTTAAAAGATCTTATAGACCTTGATTCTTGGATTTGATCACTAGAATACAAAGATAACCTAAATCCATTCTTTTCTTGTCATCGAAAATGAAATTCTTAAACATTTATAATGATTTCATCATGGATTCGTTCTTTGTCAATGATCGATCTAAAAACAAGGGAGATATTTTTTATTTATGGATTCTTCCATGTTATTCTTGTTTCTAGAATTAATGGATAGATTATTTTATTTTGAGACCTAAGAAATTATCTTAGTCTAGCCCTATGGAAATATCATTTTTGGCCTTAGTATATTTGATGTGTTATAATTATTCCATTTTATTTGTGTTTTTTAACCCTTTGATAGATGGCCAACTCATGATGGTTATTGGTGTTATTAACTTTTTTTGATGGATTTCTCCCCCTATTCTTCACATTATTAATCATCAGACCATTTGTATGGTGATTTGACTATTTTTGAATTGGTTCGAGCATGATCGGACCCCTAGATACGCGCTACAAGTATGCAGAAGTTGGAAGGAACTCTATTGACATGAGTTTCCTTGAATGGTGATGAGATCATGGAATATAGTGGTAATGAATGGGAATTCATGGGTAAGATGGATGGATTATTGAATGGTAAAAGTATGGTGGATGAATATTGGGTGATGCGAATGACTGAATATCATGGTTTCTAACAATGAGTGACTGGAAATGGGTGTCCAGTGAGGGGACATGTATGGTCGATGCATCTTGAGAGATATTTAGTGGAAATTGTAGCTAGATAAATGGATGCATTGAATAATAATGGTAACTTAGGGTTATGTAGGTAATGTTCATAGTGTGAACAACTATTCCACACCATGAATATTCAAGACTAGCCAGTCAGAGCCAATTCATGGAGTGAATTCCACTTTCATTATTTGAACCTCACATATCAGAGGTGTTTGGACATGTAGATCGATGGCATAATATAATGGTCCCAACTTTATCATCTGTGAGGCATGATGAGTAGATTTTTGTTTCTAGAACTCTATTTAGGCTGACGATTGGGCTCAATTGTTATTATTGAAGTTGATGATGGGATAGGTAATCCCCTAATAAAGGGGATCTCAAGGTGCGGGTCTCCCATATCTTATGTGTAGATAGATTCAGTACTCCCCATGTTCATTAGGACATAGGTCCTCTATTTGTGGAGTTGGTACTTCCTCTTCACTAAGCTTTGGAAGGGCTCAAATCCTTTAATGAAGCCAGAAATCCAGTGGTTGAGGCATCTACCAGCAAGTTATAGGTCCTCCACTATATTTAGGTGAGGTTTACATTGGAATTTTGGATTCAAGACAACAATAGATCATGGTGATGCGATAGACTCTTCATTACTTATTTATTATAAAGATCAAGTTTTCTCTCCCTTAGATTGGGGTATTGTTATGAGAATATCTATATAGGTGCCTTTATACATCCTCTTTTATTCATGTGTTAAGCTGACCATTGCCTTTACTATTGCTCTATGGTTTTTTGGGGAATTCTAATGGGTGTGTTTATACTCATACCTACATGGGATTTTCCCACATGTCTTGTGTTTTATACAAAATACATAAATATTGGAGAATTTCATGGTGGGCTTGATGTTGGATGGGAATAGTATTACTTAGAGGTGTTGACCGTGCTTAGTGGTCAGTCAAAAAGATTTTGAGTTGGGCTCTCCCCTACCTTTCACCCATTTTGTTTTCAGGTTGGGACATATCTTGTTTGGGGGTTTATTTTTCCCTTTTACTATCTATATATTGTTGTTGTACTCTGATGTATTTCCTAGAGGTTATTAGATACAATGTTTACACTCTAGAGGTTTGAGTTTATTATTACTTTGATTTATTACATGGATATTTTTGGTGTCTCTATATACAGGTACATTAGGCTAAGTCCTCCCATTTCACTTTTATGCATACTTGATGCTATTTGATATACCTTGGCCTATTAGAAGTGGGATATAGGTGCCAAAATCATCTTACTTCTGGTCTAAGTGGGGATCTGATTGGTCAGGTCATGATAGAGTGATATCCGATCAGGTTTTTCCTAGGGATGATGTTTGGAGATAGATGTGTTGTGAGGATTGGTTTGGGATCTTAGGTTAATGGTGTTTCAGTTTTATGAGTTTAGATTTCAATATAGAGAACCAAGTGATGGTACAATGACTGGTGTATCAATACACTAGGACTCTAATAACCTGATTTTTAACTCAGCATGATAAGGAAATAATTTCAAGGAAACTAATGGTACATGCATTATATAAGAATGATTCTAGACTTCCATGTCCTTCTTGAGCCATCTCCCCAGATATTCTCATCTAACTATGGTACATATTGTTAACTTTCAGGATGCCTTCATGAAAAAAATATCTAGGATTCCAAGATAGGATTGTGAAGACGACCAGTTGAGTGACGATGCCTCAGTATAATGACCTATCCATGTGGTGTCTCGTCCAGAAAATCACGGAGTAGTGCTTACACATGATGAGTGACATATTGATCTGCCTCCAGTAGTTTAGTCTATCATTCATATATATGTTGAGAAGATGATAGTTCTAGTAGGAAAGGAAAATGATGCATGCAGGATGAGCATGCTGTGTGAGTTTCAGTGGTAGTGACTTATTAGATTTCATGGTGATCTTGACCCTCAAGTAGTATAGGATCAGATAGAGTCGGCGGTCCAAGTTTTATATACATACGAACCCTGAATAATCAGATTATTATTCTCAAAACTAGTATTATTCATGGAGTAGTAGGGTGTTGGTGGGTTTTAGTCACTCAGACCCATGATGAGGCGACACACTCATGAAAAAAATTTCAATAGTTGTTCTGTGATGAGTATTATCTTTCAAGCTTGTGATCCACGTAGATTCAAGAGATTATTTAGCTGAAGTAGGGTGATATTTCAATTTTAGATTATGTATTTAGGTTTAATAATCTCATGAACTACTCTCTTGATATGGTTTGAGACAGATAATTTCAAGTTCTAAAGTTTGATAAGGGACTCTGTAGTGATATCCGAGCTAACTTTCTCTCTCTATGCATTCCCACCCATGTTGGGGTGATGGAACATGACTTGGTGATAGATAAATTTATATCAGTGGAGTTTTGGGTGGCGGGTGTAGGTAGTAGTTATCATGGTGGTGAGTCATCTGCAACAAATTGTATACCTTCATCATCAGGGTATCGACATAAGAGGCATACTCATGTCTAAACCCAGACATACGTATTTTCTATGTGGGGATTGTGTAGAGTATCCAATTAGATTGGAGATGGATGATTCTATGATTATGATGGTCAGGGTCACATGGTGCATGACTGCCCAACCCAGTGTGCTGTAGATGGTGGGTAGTCAGTGGATGAACCACCATGACAGAGGTAGCGTCACAATTAGGGATCTCTTAGGGGTGATTAGTGTGTCTTGTAAGGTGACAGTGCTGAAATAGGATATTGAAGAGTCCTAGGAGGAGGAGATATATATGGAGGAAACCAATATGGCCTACCAACACCAATACCATACTATGGGGCCTGTCAAGTTTAGATAGCTAGTAGTCAAGGGTTTTTTCAGTTTCAGGCTATGGAGGTATACAATCAGGTTATACATGAGATGATTCAAGGTATGATCTATGTCTTCTCTAATTTTACTCCAAAATTTATGGAAAAATTCATGATTCATTATTTCATTTACTTATCCCTCATCCAGGACTTAAGATACCCATGGAAACTTTAGACTAACTTTTATAACTAGATGCTCATGTAGGAAGAGATTCTTCTATTTCACACATCTGTCGATAGTGCTAGTTGGTGATCAGTGGGGGAATTTCTTGTGGAACCTCTTAGTTGTTGTGATGAAACAATATGAAATCATACTAGGTATAGACTTGTTATATTTAGTGTGTTACCAGATATACTATCACCCAGGAGAGTTTGATTCCTACAGGATGATTGGATGAGATTTACCTTCTTTTGTGGGAATTACCTACTAGTAGAACTAATGGGGTTTGTGAGTAGTAAGCTGAAACCTATCTCTAATAAGTTAAGGGGTTTTTTCTTTTAGTATAATGATCTCTTCAGATATATAGCTTTCGGTGGTGGTGTAGGAATACATGGATGTCTTCCTTTAATATGTTCTAGGATTACCTTCGTGGAGGGAGATCTCCTTCTTCATTGAATTTCACTCCTAGGACCACACCAATATCTTATGTGATATATCATATAGACATTTTTAAACTTAGGGAGATGAGGGTGCTATTGGAAGAAATTCATGAGAATGGATTTATTGTCCCTAGTGTGTTACCCTGGGAAACTCTCATGTTGTTTGTTAAGAAAGTATACGAGATATTAAGGCTATGAATTGATTTCTATTTCCTAAATTAGGTGAAAATTAAGAACAAGTACCCATTAAAAAGGATTTATAACCTCTTCAAATAGTTCAAAAGTGTAAGATGGTTCTCAAAAATTGATCTTAGATCTAGCTATCAATAGATGAGAGTTCATGAGGAGGACATTCTGATGACAATATTCTGATGTCACTACGGGCACTATGAGTTCTTGATGATTCCCTTTGGAGTGATGAATACCCCTACAGTCTTCATGGAACTTATGAATCGAATCTACTAGATGTTATTAGATTGGTTCATGGTTTCCTTTATCAAATAAATTATCATTTAGTCTACATATGAGGGGGATCACAAAAAGAATTTGAGGATGGTCATGGACTTACATCAAGAGCACTGGTTGTATAGTAAGCTCTCAAAGTGTCAGTTTTATATTAGAGAGGTTCATTTTTGTGGAATGTATTTTTAGAGAATGGTGTGGTCATGGAACTGATAAAGATAGAGGTAGTGGTATCTTGGGATCCATCCAAGAACATGTCATATGTGTAGAGTTTCCTTAACTTTGTAGGGTATTATCAGAGGTTTGTGGTAGAATTTTCTTGGATTACAGCCCCTTTGACTACTTTGAAATGGAAAGGGGAACCATTTTCTTAGATAGATCTTTGCCAGAGATCCTTTAAGGATACGAGGCAGAGGTTTACTAGTTCACCTATGCTGAGACTACCAAAGGTGGATGTTGAGTACATAGTGTTCTATAATTCCTATGGAATTGAGATCAGATGCATGTTGATATAGAGGAATATATTGATCACTTATAGGTCGAGGATGCTGAGAATCCATAAGAAAAACTACACAAACCATGATTTTAAGTTGTAAGTATTAGTATTTTCCTTGAATTTGTGGAGGAATTATATTTTGGGAGACCTCTTTGTAGTCTTTTTAGATCACCAAAGTCACAAGTACATATTTTTCTAGAGAGACCTCAACTAGAGAAAAATGTGTTGGTTGAAGTTCCTATAGGACTATGAATTTTAGAAAGTCTATAAGTCATGAAAGAAAAATGTGGTGGCATATCCCCTTATAAATAAATTCCATTATCACTTGGTGGAGTATTATTATGAGTATTTGGACTCTTTATGGATGACCCTGGTGGAGGATAGAGGGGAATCTTATCTATAGTCAATATTGGTGAACCCACCATTTCTTCAGTGTGAGAGAGAGGCTTAGTTAGGGGACATAGAATATAGAGTTTTCATAATTTAATATCCTTAAAAGATGCACTAGATTGATTTCATGAATGTGGGGATCATATAATCCCTTTCTAAGGATGGATGGTAGTTTTGTTCATGTTTCATGATGAGGTGATAATGGAGTCCCACACCACCCCCTTGGAAGTAAATCCTGGAGTAGCAAAGATGTACCAAGACAATCTATGAGAGTTTTCATGACCCTAAATGAGGTAGAGTGTTTTTAATTTTGTTTTTCAATGCCTCACATGTTATAAGGTGAAGGAAAAAAACTGGGTTCTATTATGGTCGACTTAACCTCTTGGGATCCTATAATGGAAGTGGGATAACCTATTGATGAATTTTATGATGGGTATTACTTGAAAAATGATAGGACATGATTTTATTTAGGTTATTGTTGATAAACTTACCAAGTCATCTAAATTTCCTTCCATTAGGTGGAAAGTTCAATTGAGAGTTTGTGGAACCTATACATGTAGGTAATTTTCCAAATTCAAGAGGCACCCTTGAGAATTTTCTCTAATCATGATACTCAGTTGATGTTGTGGTTGTGGAGCAGTTTTCAGGAGGATTTTAGGAAATAGTTATGGATGATCACAACATTTAACCCCTAGATGGATGGTCAGACTGAGTTAACCATTTTAGTCCTAGAGGATATGTTGAGAGCCTTCATGTTAGACTTTGATCAGATTTGGGAGGATCACTTGCCTCTACCAGAGTTCACTTATAATAACAACTACCACTTCACTATTGGCATGAAACCATTCAAGGCTCCATATGGGAGACCCTATAGGTTACCCTTATACTGGACTAATATTGGAGATGCATCTGTTGTTGGAATAGAGATAGTTTAGGTGACAATGGAGAAGGTTCAGGTGATCCATGATCATATGAGAATATCTTATATTCTATATAAATATTACATAAATAAATAGTGTAGGCCCTTGGAGTTCGATTCGTGATATTATGAATTCCTGAATTTCCTTCCTCGACGAGGTTTTTATAGGTTTGGTCAGGATAGAAACCTATCCCCAAGGTTCATTGTTCCATTCTAGATACTACACAGGATTGAAAAGTTTGCCTATTGCTTGGATTTACCCCTGTAGTTGTACTGAGTTCATGAAGTATTATAAATTTCATATTTGAGGAGATATGTGCATGAACCATCACATATTATTGATTGGGGAGAGCTAGACATCAAGGATAGAACAAATTTTTTAGAGTACATGATGGAGATCAAGGATTGATAAGAGAAAACCCTCCATGAGTGAGTTATTCCCTTGGTGTGAAAACTTGGGATCACAGTAATTTTTGTGAGTGTTCATGGGAATGTGAAAATTAGATACATACATAGTACTCTCAACTACTTTAGTAGGATTTTACTCTTAGTGTGAATGTCCTTGAAAGTGAGGATGATGTAACAAATATGGTTTTTGATGGATGGATTCTTTGAAATTTTCTTGATGATAACCCTTTTTCTTTTGTATCATCCTAAGACCTTCCCAACCCATATATTGATGTGTGTTTGGTACTCAGAGTTCTCAAAGGGAGTTTGAGGAGGATGAGGATCAAGTTGAGTTGTTCTCATTTTTAGGTGGTAATTTATGGTGTGAATACATAATTCACGATGTGAATTTATGGAAAAGTGTTTCAGGAGGTTCTGGCATTGAAGTATTCACAATGTGAATAAATTTGTTCACAGCATGAAATATTTTAGGATACTGTGGGAATAATGATGGTTTTTAGTGGGTGTAAATCACATGAGGTTCACAATGTGAACTAGGGATTCACATCATGAACGAGTCAATCCCCAACCTATCTATTGGTACCCAAGTCCTTGAAAGACCTCAGGACACCCTGAGAGGGGAGGGGTGAATTAGGGTGTCAACCTTTTCTTTTTAAAGTTGTAGATATTATTCCCACATTGGTAGGAACTTGTTAAATCTGTCAAAAAAAATGAAATCAAGGAGTTGACACAACACTTTTACTTGGTTCACTGTAAAGGGCTACATCCAAGGAGCATACACCGATAGTGTGTCGGTCGTACCAAAACCCACTAATCTTAACTAGTTTATAGATTACAAGTTTCAGTCACATACACTATGTTCTAGGAACACTCCCTTTAAAAAGGTTCAGGGAACACTCACTGCATTCCTCAGATCAATTCCGTCAACTCCCTCTAGCTCACTTCCTTGAGAGAAGTCAAAATCAGTTTATCGACTTGAAGGTCTCTTCGAAAAATTTGCATTTAAGTCTTTGTCTCTATTCAACATGAGACACTTATTGCATTAAAGTCCTGATTTTATGTATATGAAAGCACTGAACCACTGAACCGGATAATCATAATCCTGTCAGAATCATAACACCACACTTGCATGCAAAACCCCAACTTGCGCACAAGATTTGGGAATTGTCATGAAAGATGACTTTCACGGAACACATACTTTCCATGAAACCCTTATCTTTCACACAATTGTACCGAAGGGATTACTTGGCATTTTTAGACTAAAGGAACACCTTGCGTGCAAGATTTACTCTCATATAATCTTTCGCGTGACTGAGCTACCAGATTTTCGATTGAAAATTCTTAAGTCTTCCTTGGGGGTAGCCACATATTTATAATACCTTGACGACCCTACATGAAAGATAATGAATCCTCTTTTTTGGTGCGTGCAAGATTATTCATGAGAGTGAAAAACCCCTTTTGAAATCACATTGGTCATGAAAACCCTTTCGTGCAACATCATCTTCCTCACACTCCATGACTTTTCCAATTTTCGACATTCTGATCCTGAAACATGTCTTGCGTGCAAGTTCCAAAAACACCTTCAATATTTCATGTAAAAACCAATCTTTCACACACACTTCAAATATTTTGAGCACCATCCTTTTCCAAAAACATGTTTATCCATTTTTAAATTTTCAGCCCCAAATATTTGGAAAACACTGGAGAACGGAACCACCTTCAATACTACTTTCGGATCAATTTGTATGACCCCTTTACATGTAATCTCCCTGATCTTCCATGAAAGGGTTGAAAATAATAAACCCAAACCATGATCAAACCAAAGAATATTGACAACAAACACAAAAAAAACTCCTTTTTCAGCAAAGAATAACCTTGGTTCTAACAATATCCCCCTTTGGGTTTGTTGGAAATCACTAGATAAATTCAAAAGAGCACCAGACACAAGCAAACCTGAAATACAAGAATCAACTCAGCCAAGACTCTAAGTCTACATGAGAAATTATTGGTGTATAAAACAAGAGAGAAGACATGAATTGTGTTCTCATGAGTTTAAATGAAAGCTCTAACTATTTCCTCATAACACTGTAATGTTTTCTCCCTTCACTATTCTCTCCATCTTCAACCACAATTCTCTATGTCTTCTCTCATTCAGATACATGAATTCCAACCATTTCTCCCCCATTGGAAATAAACCCAAAGATAGATAATCATTCATTGTAGAGATCATAACATACTCCCCCTAGATCATATCTCCACCATAAACCTGAAACACTTCCAAAAACAGATTAAAATAGTTAAACAACTGGGGAGAGGTGACAATCGTAACCTTCTTATGCATTAGGAGGTGGCTGAACACCGAGGTTCAACCGATGTTTCTCAAACTCAGCTGCTGATAGTTTCTTGGTTAGGATATCAGCCACTTTCTCATCAGTTCCCACATGATCCATTCTAAACACTCCTTGCTCAACTTTTTTGTTGATAAAGTGATATATGATTTCAATATGTTTTGTACTAGAATACTGAACATGATTCTTCGTAAGATCAATTGTGCCCTTGTTATCATAGTAAATCAACATTGGTTATTTCACCTCATCTCCAATATCTATTAGTTGTTGCTTCATCCATATAAATTGAGTGCATTCCTTTGTAGTGAAAATATACTCAACTTCAGTAGTACTAAGAAAAGTACTTTCTTGTTTCTTGCTCAACCAACCAACATATTTTTGGCCAATATAGAATGCTCCAACACTGGTGGACTTTATTTCCCCTACATCTCCAGCCCAGTCAACATCAGAAAATGATGATAATTCACTGTCCCTTACTGCAGCAAAGTATAACCCAAAATTATGAGTACCTTTAATGTAACTCATGATTTTTTTACTACCTCCATATGGTCCTCCTTTGGATTACTCTGAAAGAAGGCCACTAAGAATGTTAAAAAGACAATGTTTTTCCACGTTGTTGTCAGGTAAAATACGCTCCCAATGACCCTTTTGTACATTTTGGGATCTATATAGGTCCCATCCTCATGCTTTCCAAGTTTGGTTCCAACTGTAATCAGAGTTGACATTGGTTTTGAGTCATTCATATTAAATTTTTTCAGTAGCTCTCTTGCATACTTTTCTTGAGAAATAAACGTGTATTCCTTCTTTTTAATCGCCTTTAGTCCCATGAAATATGTGAGATCCCCAATGATAGACATTTCAAATTTCGATTTCATGTTATTGGCGAATTCATTTACTGATTTTTGCCTGTTACCACTAAATATAATGTCATCAACGTAAAATAGAACCAGGAATTGATCTTTTGGAGAATTATTCACATAGAGATTGTGATATACCCCTCCTCTTTTGAATTCTAGCTTCTTGAGATAAGAATCCATCTAGGAGTACCATGCCCATGGTGCCTGTTTCAATCCATAGAGTGTTTTATTTAGTTTCAAAACCTTTGTTCCATCAGTACCAAGAAGAAAACCCACTGGTTGTTCAATGTAGACTTATTCTTCAAGTACACCATTCAAGATTGCTGTCTTAACATCCATTTGATATAATTTATATCCTATTTGGAGTGCCATGGAAAGAAAAATCCTGATTGATTCCAGTCTATCCACTAGAGCAAAGGTTTCTTCAAATCAACACCTTCAATTTGGGAATTCCTTTACATACTAGTCATGCCTTGTCTCTAATAACACTTCCATGCTCATCAAATTTTTTCTTGAAGATCCATTTTGTTCTAATAACATTGAGACCTTTAGGTATCTTGATAAGATCCCATGTCTGATTCTTGTCAATCTGATCTAACTCTTCATTCATGGATTTCACCCAAGATTTATCCTTTGCAGCTTCTTCAAATGTGGTTGGCTCTACAACTGATAGAGATGAAGATTGTGTATTATTACTCATCCTCCTTATTTGTGTGGGTGAACTACTATCCCCAATTATGTTAGATGTATCAATCTCAACTCTTCTATTTATCCTGTGAGGTTCAGTCACATTCTCTCCAGCCAAGGTTTCCTCTTCAGATTCTTCTTCTGAGTCAACATCATGATGTGACTCTTGAGTGTTTTGTACACCTTCCTCTATTTCTGTATTTGTATTTACTCCACGTTCACTTTCTTCCTCACTTTCTATCACATCAACATATGAAATCTTGGAATCATTTGTGGTTTTATCTTCAATGATCTTAACATCACTGCTTTCCAAAATCCTTCCTAACTGCTTATTAAAAAACTTGTAGGCATTGCTATTCATTGAGTATCCTGAGAAAATTCCTTCATCTACATTGTCACTATACTTCCTTTGATTTCCTTATTTGTTTCTAATGAAGCATTTACTTCCAAAAACACAAAATTATTTAAAAGAGGGCTTCCTTCCATGCCACAATTCATATGGTGTCTTCATCTCACCCATATAAATCCCTGTTCGATTTTGAATATACACTACATCTTGAACATCCTCTTTCCAGTAATGTCATGGAATACGACTCTCAATCAGCATAGTACATGCCATGTTGTTCACCTGTCGATTCCTACGTTCAACAACTACATTTTGTTGTAGAGTTCTCACTGTAGCTACCTCATGTTTTATCCCATGTTTCTCTAGGTAGTTTTCAAATTCAATGGATGTGTATTCCCCTCCATTGTCAGATTGCAGTACTTTGATTGTTCGTCTAGTATCATTCTTGGAAATTTGACGATATGTTTTCATGTAGTCAAGTACTTTTCATTTCCTATGTATAACCATTACACATGCCATTCTACTGTAATCATCTATGAAAAGGATTATGTACCTTTCTACATGAGCTCCGACAACATTTATCAAGCCACATACGTATGTAAAAATGAGATCAAGAAGATGAGATGCCCTTTTCTTCTTTGGCTGATATGAACTGTAGACCAACTTCCCACAAATGCAAGCATCACAAGAATTTTCATGTTCACACTTCAGGTGGGGAATGTCTATGACAATCTTCAGTTTTGATATTTTATCTATGTCTTGTTGATTGATGTGCCCCAATCTCTAATGCCACAAGTTATTTTCTTCTTAAATAGTCATGTAACAAATGTTTTCATTACTATCAACCTGATACATGTTGCCTTCTATTATACATCCTTTCATAAGTGAATTTCCTATCTTTACTTTTATAGAACAGCCTTTCTGATTGAAAGTGACTATAAGTCCCGAGTCACAGAGTTGACTCACACATAGAAGATTATGATGCAGACCATCCACATAAGGAACTTTGGTTTTCTTCAGCTCTCCATTAGCTAGCTCAGTACTTCCACAACCTTTTATCTTCAACATACCATCGTTACCGAACTGAACTATTCCATTGACCTTTTTCTTGATATTCGTTAATAGGTCTGCATTACCCGTCACGTGGGACGAACATCCGCTATCAAGAATCCAGGTGCTGTTATTATTTATATCCTTGAGGGATACTTCTGCAAGATTGGATTTTTCAATTTTATTCTATTGCTTCCATGAGTTATTGTGTTGAGTGTAGGAAATTACTAGACTTGTAACTCTCTCTTCCGTGTACATGGTTTCTTCATACTGAATCTCTTCTTCCAAAGGGGAAAACCTATTTTCAAGAGAATCACAATCTTGTTGATGAACATTGAATTTTCTCTAACTTCGATATGAGGTGTCTGTTTTACTCCTCTGCCTGCAATAAATTTCTTTATGGAAAAAGTTAGAACAATAATAACAGTATCTATAGAAATTGTTTCTTCTAAAAGAATTAGGATATGAATTTATTCTTCTTTTCCGAACTCCCATCTCTTTTATATTAAAATAGCTCCTTACCTCTTTGCAATAAGTCATGGTATGGACCATATATCCATATAAATGACACTTCATGAGAGTAAATTTCTTCTCACTTATGTTTATCCTCATTATTTCTTCCACGGGATAGTAGTTTGACTACCTCTTATTCTCAGAGGCTCAAGGATAGTCTTCTGTTCTTCTTTCATATTGAATTAGGGGTTTCTTTTTTGGCATTTCAAGTGATTTTTACACATCACCCACTTTCAGCTTGCCTTTATTTTGGTCACCTTTATTTGCAGAATTTGATGGCTCAGCCTCACAACCGATTCCACTATTTCCCATGTAAGCAGGTCTTTGATCATTCAAAATCTTTTCAACTCCATTAGAACCACATTTTACTCTCCCTAATAGCTCATCATCTAAGAACCTTCCAAACTATATTTTCTTCCTTTATTCTTTTCAAATTAATTCACTCTCAAGTTTACTCCTAAAAGTAAAAAATTCCTCTCTAAGACCCTCAGTAGTCTTGGTCTTTTCTTCCAGTATAGTGGTGAGGTCATTGTTGACCTTTTCCTGCTCTTTAATTCTCAGCTTCAGATCCACTACATCATCAGTTCTTTCATGAATTTTAGACCGCACTTTCACAAATTCTTCTAGTCATTCAATTTCAGCTTCGAGCTGATCAACATAATCAGATGATTCTTCTATAATTTATTTCCACTTATTGAAACTCTTACATATGATCTTAAGATTACTAACAGAATATTTAAGTTGTAACTCGGGATTGGAATTAGTTGTCAACTGATTGTCTCCACCATTATATTTTGATGGTTCTGATTTTTCAATAGTGGCCATCATGGAAGCATGGTTTCCATTTTTAAATTTCGGTTCTTCTTCTTCATAGGATTAATTATCATCATCTTACTCTTCACAGATAAAATAATTATTCGGTATATTCTTTCTAGATTTGAAGTTTACCTTTTATAAAAACCTTTTTCGAGGCTTCTCAATGTTTTCATCTTCACTATCTTCATCATTTATTTTTCTTAAGCACTGAGAGTCAATGTTCCCAACTTTTCCACAATGAAAGCAAGCAAGAGGTAACTTCCATTTGAATTTCCTTTTTCACTTCTGGAACTTCTTGGTAATGAGAGAAAGAATTTATTTTTCCTCATCATCTTCACCAATACTATATTTTAAAATTTTCAGTTTCTCCATGGCCTTGAACTCCATTTCCTTGCTCACTCGAGTCATAGAATCTTCTGGTTTGACTCTCATTTCATATTCCACCAAGC
The DNA here is from genome assembly GCA_963277665.1 of Viscum album. Classification (NCBI taxonomy): domain Eukaryota; kingdom Viridiplantae; phylum Streptophyta; class Magnoliopsida; order Santalales; family Viscaceae; genus Viscum; species Viscum album. The sequence goes on along the minus strand of OY728127.1, from coordinate 1,221,052,650 downwards.
TGCTCAGCAGATCATCTAGAGAAAGTTTGGAAAGATCTATTTCCTCATGGAATGAAACCTTTGTATTGTACAGGGGTGGAATTATTCTTAATATTTTTTTATAATATCAATGTATTTGATTTCTTCGCCTAGATCTCGAATTGATCCAACCACTTCAGTAATTCGATTGAATAAAGAGTATGCATTCTCATCCGGATGCATCTTCAGATCATCAAATCTATTGTGCAGGACTTGTAGTTTTACCTCCTTCACTTTTCTATATCCTTCATAAATATTTTCAAGTTTATCCCACATGGATTTTTCTAAGGTGAAACTCATCACCTTTAGATAGATCTGATCAGAAAGGGCTGCAGTGAGTGCATTTTATGCTTTAGCATCTGCATCAAGAATTTTTCTATTTGTGTCGGTCATAGCCAATCATGTTGGATCAGTGACTTGTATTCCTTGCACAATAGAAAAAAAGGAATTAAATTCCAATAGATCTTAGATAATATCTCATACTATCCTTCTAGATATGAAAATTACTTCCATCAAAGGGGGGGACTCCCCTGACATTGCCTGAATTCTCCATAACATTATATGACAGATCAAACACCAGTGAGCATCCCTCTGATACAACTTGAAGGACCCCATAACACCCTGAGAGGGGAGGGGGGAATTAGGGTGTCAAAATTTTCTTTTTAAAGTTTTAGATCTTATTCCCACATTGGTAGGAACTTGTTAAATCTGTCTAACAAATGAAAGCAGGGAGTTGACACAACACTTTTACTTGGTTCACCGCAAAGGGCTACATCCAGGGAGCATATGCTGATAGTGTGTCGGTCGTACCAAAATCCACCAATATTCACTAGTTTATGGATTAGAAGTTTCAGTCACAAACACTATGTTCTAGGCACACTTCCTTTAAAAAGGTTTAGGAAACACTCACTGCATCCCTCAGATCACTTCCGTCAACTCCCCTTAGCTCACTGCCCTGAGAGAAGTCAAACTTAGTTTATCGACTTAAAGGTCTCTTCAACAGATTTACATTGAAGTCTTTGTCTCTGTTAAGGATGATACACTTCTTTCATCGAAGTCCTGATTTAATGCACATGAAAGTACTGAACCACTGAACCATATAATCAGAAGCTTGTCAGAAGCATAACACCACACTTGCACGCAAAACCCCAACTTGCGCGCAAGAGTTGGGAATTGTCACGAAAGATGATTTCGCGCAACACCTACTTTCCGTGCAACCCTTATCTTTCATGAAATTGCACCAAAGGGTTTACTTGGACTTTTTAGACTAAAGGAACAGCTTGCGCACAATATTTACTCTCTTCAAATCTTTCGCGCACAAATATTTCACGCGACTGAGCTACCAGATTTTCAATGGAAAATTCTTAAGTCTTCCTTGGGGGTAGCCACATATTTATAAGCCCTTGATGAGCCTATTCTCAAGATCCTGATGTGACTTTTTTAGTGTGCACAAGATTCTTCATGAGTGCGCAAAACCCCCTTTGACGTCACATTGGGCACACAAACCCTTTCGTGCAACATCATCTTCTGCGCACTCCACAAATTTTTCATTTTTTGACATTCTAATCCTAAAACATTTCTTGCATTAAAGTTCCAAAAACACCTTCAATATTGTGTGAAAAAAAAATCTTTCACGCACACTTCCAATATTTCACGTACCATCCTTTTCCAAAAACATGTTTCTCCATTTTCCGATTTTCAGCCCCAAAAATTTGGCAAACACTAGAGAACATCACCACCTTCAATACTACTTTCGGATCAATCTGTATGGCCCCTTTCCATGTAATCTCCCTGATCTTCCATGAAAGGGTTGAAAATAAAAAACCCAAACCATGATCAACTGAAATCATACTGACAACAAACAAAAACCAAACTCCTTTTCCAGCAAAGAACAACCTTGGTTCCAATAGTCATATGATTTTATTTTTTCAAACTCCATTCCTCTCAAACTCTAGGTGATTCCTTGATTATTTTTAGAGATATTCTAGCCCTCTATTCTTGGATTTGATCCCTAAAATATAGAGATCATGTTTTTTCAATCTAACACTATTGGGGCTCATCATCGATGATGAAATTCTTAGAAATCACCAATGACACCATCTCAAATTTATTATTCATTAGCGATCAATCCAAAATAGATATAGGTATTTGTTATTTATGGATTCTTCCCTAATATTATTTTCTCAAGCATGGATATATTATCTACCTTTGAAACCTTGAAAGTTATCTTAGAATGGATATATGGAAACATTATTTTTGGCCTTGGAATATTTGATGTGTTAAAATTCACCCATTTTATTTGTGATTTAATACATTATGATCAATGGAAAAATCATGAAATCCATCAATGATATTCACTTTTTTTGATCGATTTCTCTCCCTGTTATTTATAATTTTATCATCATCCCATGTGGATGGTGATTTGACTATTGCTGGATCATTTTGAGAACGATCAGACCTCCAGATACGCGCTACATATATGAAGATGTTGGGTGGAACCCTATAAACATGGGGTTTCATGAATGATGATGAGATCATGGAATATATCAATGAAAAATAGACATGTATGGGTGAAAAAAATGGATTATTGAATGGGAAATGCATGTTGAATTATCATTGGGTGATACAGATGATATAAGATCATAGTTTCTGAGGATGGGTGACTAGAAACAGGTGTCTAGTGAGAGTACATGTTTGGTTGATGTGTATTGAGAGGTCTTTGGTGGAAATTACATTTGGAGTAGTGAATGCGTTAAATATTGATGGGAACTAGGGGTTCCGGAGGCTATGTTCATGACATGAACAGCTATGTCATTGTTGGCGCCCGCAAAACACACATCAGTAATATCACAAGGGAAGAAACACCCAAATTTTGGTATTATATTTCCCATGAGATCAAGGAAGAAGAGGATAGTTGAAGACTTAAAAATACTCTAAAAGACTCACAATGACGTGACCATCTCAAGGTCACGTGAAGTCTCCATGCATGGCACCTAGCCCACGGAAAGTCCCATAGAATCCTCCTCAATGAGCACCCATTCTCACTAGTGGATGAACAATGACAGTTGGATGGGAGCCTCCCAAGTCACGTGGTTTGTCATTGGAAAGTTCCTGACAAACCACCCACATTACATAAAAAATAAAAGGGAGAAGCATTCAAAGGTAGAGACCCCCGGTGGTCACAGATATCACATGACAAGTCATCATTGGGAAGAATAAAATACCTAAATGATGTCCAAGACATCTCATAAGATCTTTGAGTCTTCATCACAAATAATGAAGGAGATAACTAGGGGAAGGTGAGAGGGGCCCGCAGTCACTAGAAGACATGAGTCATGCCCCTGAAGACACATGACGCACCACAAAATATCCAGTGCCTCTCAAGAAACCCCTTCAATTAGTCATCTATGCCACATGGAAGCCTCTGGGCATGTCTGGACAACTCCGTGACGCCCTAAAGATAGACACATGGTTTTTTACACAATATAATTGCACACTCTCATATGATCCATATTAATCATGTGAGAAACCATTGGAAAATCAAGTAAAAATCATAGATATTTATCGAGAAAACTCACATACCTCTGAAATCTTGTCGCATAAAAAAAAGGGAATCAAAATGGAGGAGGTGAGTGGTGTTTGTGGTCACTGAAAGACATACGATGCACACCCTGAGTGACATGAAATGCACCGTGAGTCCCTGGTGACCTATCCAGTGCATATCATGAGGTCTCTCTTGATTGTCATCCTCGCTTAATGGAAGTCCCTACGCATGTATAAGAAACTTCTCGATGCTCTAAGGGAAAATAGATGGATTTTTCTATGGATTGTTCATGCACCACCATGAGACCCATATTGGTCATGCGACACATCTCTAAAAAATAGAAGAAATACCCTCAACTCCATATGTAAAATCTCACATGTCTCCCAAACTTCATCATATAATGTGAAGGAGATAGGAAAGGAGTAGGAGAACAGGGTTCACAGTCACTGATGGGAATGCGATGCAACCAACGCACCCTCGAAGTGGTCCCATGAGACCCCGAAACAAGCCATCCAAGGACATGTGAATGCCTTCCGATAGTCATTTGGATCTTGTGAAGACCCTTGGACATGTCGACATAATGACATGGAATTCCTTCAAAGCGCAAGTCCTTAAAAGTTGGAAATAATCTAATAAAGGATGGATGGACTTGAGACCGCTAAAAATCCAACGACACCCTTAACATGGTCCACCGTAGAGACTCATGAAACCGCGTAACACCAAACCCCATGTTGACTCTATCCTATACTCGCACCAGATTACCCACACAAACCAGAGAGTACACAGATGGATACACCTATAAATTCTCTACTCTAACTTGAAGAAAGGGCTGGTTAGTTAGATGCTAGAAGTTTGGATCCAGGCTGCTACTATACACATCCGCGTTTAGAATCCAGGCTTTTTTACACCACCAATCATGCAACCAGTTGACTTTCTGCCAGGTAATACACCATTAGACCACCAAAGCAGTCATGTTATAGACATAAATCCCTTTGTGTGATCGATCAAAGGTCACATGAAGGACTTCTAGTGAGACATGAAAAGACCCTATCACATGTCTTCTAGATCATGTGAGATCCAAACAAACTAACACTGAACCAAGACAAGGCACTCACAATAAAAGGAAAAAATTCAGGATTAAAAGTGGAAGACTCAAGTAGAAGGTGTGATTGTAGACCTCCTTATGATTTATGGGTGTCACTCAAAGATATACAATCATACCAAGCTACATCACCTGGATCTCGCGATAGCCCCTTTGAAACATCATCGGGGAAATGCAGAGTACTTGAGACATATCAGGAAAAGTATTTTGAGCCTCCCTCATAACATACCTCTTAGATCCCATGAACCCTCTGGGTGTGTCCCCCTGGACTCATTAAATCCTTCAGATATATCGACTGACTCATATAATTATGCTCACTCGTGTCAGTCGAGTTTCACCGACATATTTGGACATGACAACCCAACTCTCGTGACACCCCCTGGAAAAATCACCTAAGACCCATAGGGTCCCCTGGACATGTCATCCTGGTCTCATGATGTCTCCCAGAGGTGTCATCTAGGATATGCGACACCCTTGGATATGTCACCCCAATCTCGCGATGTCTGCTGGAGGTGTCAGCCAAGACATGCGACACCCCTTGGACCATGCCACCATGGCTCCCGCAAAACACTCCACATGTGTTGAACCAAGTAATGCGATGACCTCTAGGAAATACCATCTGGGTTATGTGAAACCTTCCATATAAGAAGGCCCACTCATCATAGAAACCTTAGTGTGTAATCCACAACATCAAAAAAATTACAAGAACTATGATTCTTACCATAATTGGGATACGTAGGATGCCTCCTTAAAGGCCTGAGATCCATATCAAACATCCCAAGGACTACCCCAATATTCTAGTCTCATAACCATATTCCATGAGGTTGATCATGTACCCCCTTGTTTCTCACAACGATCAAGAATCACATGGGATTAGGGGGACGCAATGAACACATCATCAGGTACTAGATCCCCACTCATCAGGGTAGCCTCGGTGTGTAGGCCCCAACAGAAAAGGAACTACAATGACTCTGATTCCTGCCATATTTAGGATATGTAAGATACCTCTCCTTGAGGTTTGAGCTCCATATTGACTACCCAAGGAAATCCCAATATCTAAGCCCCCCTCTACCCAAAGTAATGGCAGTGATCAAGTACTACCCCTTGTTTATCACAATGAGCATGGATCAAATAGGATTGGGGATTTTCATTGGTTAGGAAATTTTCACCATTTACCCAGGATTGCAAGGGAGGCTTCTGAATAAAAGCCCCAATATGGCATAACTGTAGGTTCTGGGCACAACGGAAGTGCGTTGGTGGGTGCACCCAAATTTAAATTTTCCGTTAACAATGATCAATCTGATATCCGTCATGATAATAAAATGCCGGATCTTTGAAATAGAATGAAGAATGAATGAAAGGAAGGGAGTCCCAGAACCATAGATAGGATAATCATATGTTGGTTATAATTAATTTAATTAAAAGACAAGAATTACCTTTATGTAATTCTTTCTCCATTTATGTTTCCAGCCACGATCCAATGTGATCAGTCATTGCGTATTATAATCCAAGTGTAGGATTCCTCTAGTGGTGATCCACATGTTCTCCATGTATCTCTGGATGTCGCTGAAGGGATCTCTGGGTGCTAGCATGGAAGATCCTTTGCTTGTATTGTCCACCTTCGATTACCTTGAGGGGATCTTGCAAAGCTATCTCCTTAATCTGGTGGAGGAGGATCTCTCTCGGAGCATGATAGTGTTCTTGGAAGAAAATAATTCTCTCTTCGCTTGAGAGCTTTCTATAGATACATTGTGCACAAACACCAAAATGGATAGGCTAATGAGAATTATATAATTGGGATTTTAATTACTTAGAATAATAAAATGAATTAATTACCCAAATTCATTTATTAATTTCATTTAATTCTTAGTAATATCCCATGTCTAATAATAACAATTGAATTTTATTATTACTTGACATGCACCTAGCAAATTGAACCTAATAATATTTAATGAAATAAATAATATTATTTCTCACAAATCCCCAGAAAAACTACACGACGTGTATATTAATATACATGGATTGTAATTTTGTTTTTCCATTTTCTTTATTTATTCCACCATATTTATTAGACCTTGAATAATGGCTATTTATTTCTCAAATAAATATCACTTCATTACTCGCTAATAAATATATTATTTCTCCCAAAATATATTCTCTTGAATAACTAACGGTAATAATCTTTATTAAACATGTTAAATTAATATTTAACTGAGATACTTGGACAAACTTAGTGTGTGACCCTCTAGGCCTCTTTCTTAGTGGCATTAGGCGGAGCCTACCTAAAGTCCAAGGTTAGTGTCTAGAAACTTTAGAAGGCACCCATAGAGAAATAATTTAACATCGTAATGAAATAACACCTCCTAAGAACGCTTACCTTGTAATATAATCCCTTTGTATTGATATCTCAAATAAAGTGGGTTGCATACTGGTGCCATCAACCCATGTGCTTGATTATTATTTCTTTGACTTCTCGAAATTGAACTTTCCCATTCCTTACCATGGCCATGGATTTATTTAGGCTAGATAAATTCTATCAAAGGGCCTGAGATATCTACTTCTATTATAGAACAGAAGGGAAATATCCTTTCTCACATTATCTATTAATGCATTATTACTCGTGATGCACCCAACATATCCTACCTCACTGTGAATAGTGTGTTGTCACAGTTTTCGTCAATACATCTAAGTTCACAAGTTTTAATACTCATTAATAATAATATTAAAGTTTAAGGACCAATACACACATCTACAGATAGGAACATCCAATGACACTATGAAATGTGGATTTCCTACTGGCGGGTCTCGTTCTCATAATATCCTCCTAGATATTACCAATGGCACACACCATGAGAAGTTGCCTCAAAGTTTTATGAGTCCTCACCCTAATGGACTGTATTATTTGTGTCCCTTAAATAAAATCATCTAGACATAGAACATATATTTAAGAATAGTGTTATGGCACTTCTGAGTTCTCATCATAGCAGGGATCTGCTATAAACTTTTTAGTGAAACAACTATCCTTAGAAAATTATCACATGAATTCTCATGCATAAGAACAATCAAGATGTGATAATTCATTTATTAATGAATAAAGTACAAAGTAATTGGTTTTAGGACACCAAATCCAACAGAATACCACTTGGACTAGAGCCAACTACTAAAAACCTTTAACCCACTATCTCTCACATGATATTCATGCTTCTGCTAAGATAGGTCTTTAGTCATGGGGCCTACCACGTTATCTTCCTTGGACACTCTGCTCACTGTAACTTCACCCCTTTGATAGAAATCCCTCAAGAGGTGATACTTTTGGAGTATGTTCTTTTTCCATTGATGTGACCTTGGTTCTTTTTCAAGAGCCATCGCTGTAGTATTATCACAATACAATGTGATAGGATATTTACCGATAGGCACCACATCAAGATCCTGGATAAAGTCATGAATCCAAATGGCTTCCTTGGCTGCATCAGAAGCCGCTATATATTCAGACTCTACTGTAGAATTGGTGACAGATAGTTTCTTTGAACTCTTCTATCTCATAACTCCTCCATTGAGACAGAAAAAATATCCAGATTGCGACTTTAGATCATTTTGATCTGTCTGAAAACCAGTATTAGCATACCCTCTAATGACAATCTCCTCGTCTCCTCTATACACCAGGATATATCCTTAGTTCTTCTCAGATACTTAAGAATAGTCTTAATAGTAGTCCAATGCTGTTATCCTGGATATTCTTGATATCTACCTACCATGCTCAGTGCATAGGCAATATCAATCCTGGCATATAACATGGAATACATGATGGATCCAATAGATGAAGTGTATGGGATCTTACTCATTCTATCTTTCTCATATTGTGTCTGAGGACACATTTTCTTAGAAATATTTTGGCCATGTGACACTGGAACCAATCCCCTCTTGTATTGTTCCATAATAAATCTCTTTAGTATCTAGTTAATGTATATACCCTGACTTAGTTCAAGAAGCCTCTTGGATCTATCACGAATGATCTTGATCCCTAAAATGTAGGCTGCTTAACCTAAGTACTTCATGGAGAAACACTTGTTCAACTAGTATTTAACTAACTGTTAGACTAGTACATCATTTCTAATAAGTAATATTTCGTCAACATATACTACTAGGATAACAACCGCATTCCCATTAAACCATTTATAAACACATGGCTCACATTAATTTTTAATGAAACCAAATTACTTTATGGCTTCATCAAATCAAATGTTCCATGACCTGGATGCTTTCATTAATCCATAAATGGATTTCTGCAACTTGCAAACCCGTTTGGATTCACCTGGTGTCACAAACCCTTCTAGTTGTGTCATATAGACATCTTACTGAAGGTTCCCGTTAAGGAATGTTGTTTTGACATCCATTTTTCAAATATCGTAGTCATGGTAAGCTGATATGGCAAGTATGATTCTTATCGATTTAAACATGAAAACTGGTAAGAAGGTTTCATCATAGTCAATTCCTTGACGTAGTCTGAATCCTTTATCCACTAGCCTTGCTTTATAGGTTCTAACTTGACCTTTCATGTCCAGTTTTATCTTAAATACCCATTTGTATCCAACAAGCTTTACATCAACTGGCTCATCGACTAGAACCCATACTTGGTTCTAATACATGGAATCCATCTCAGAATTCATAGCTTCTAGCCATCTTGCTGATTCTGAGCTTTTTACTATTTCCTTGCAGAAGAGAGGTTCATCAATGTCCAACAATAATGATTCACCATCCTCAGTTGAATATGAAACCAAATATATTTGGTTCCCTTACCTCTCTTGAGCTCCTACACAGTACTTTTGTTTTTGGAACCTCTTCCACAGGGACCTGTGTAACTTGTTCCTTTACCAAATCCTGTGTATCTTGAGCATCAACTTCGTCGAATTCAATCTTGCTTCCACTATCCATTTTGAGGATGAGATCCCTCTCAATAAATATGGATTTTCTAGCGACAATCACTTTCTTGTATAAAGGTTTATATAGGTAACATCCTTTCGTTTCCTTGAGATATCCTATAAAGATACAACTCGTGCCCTGGGGTGCTAGTTTGTCGCCTGATAAGGCCTTAAAAAACTCCTTGCATCCCTATACATGTGTGTGCGACAAAATGGGTTTCTTTACATTCCATAACTTGGAATAATTCCATTTTCCACCTTATTTGGTACTCGGTTTAATGTGTATGCTGTAGTTTATAATGCATATCCCCAAAAGGATAATGAAAGATCTGTATGACTCATCATCGACCTCACCATGTCCAACAAGGTGTGATTCCTCCTTTCACTAACACCATTCCACTATGGTGTATAAGGAGGAGTGATCTTAGATAGAATCCCAGACATCCATATAAGATCAATGAACTCTTGGTTCAGATATTCTCCACCTCGATCTGATTGAAGCTTCTTTATCTTCTTACCAAGATGATTCTATACTTCATTATTAAATTCCTTAAATTTCTATAAGGCTTATGAATTATTTCTCATTAAGTAGATATATACATATATACTCAAATCATTAGTAAAAGTAATTAAGTAAGAATATACACATCTAGCTTCTACTGGAAATGGTCCATACACATCCGTGTGCACTAATCCTAGAAGCTCTGTGGCCCTTTCACCCTGTCCACCGAAAGACAGATTGGTCAATTTACCTTGTAAACAAGTGTGACATCTATCAAGTGATTTTATCTCAGTAGATTCTAAATAACCATCCTACTAGATATTTTTCAAGTGCTTCTTGTTTACATGACCAAGACAGTGATACCATAATTGGGTGTTGTATGAGTCATGTGAATTTGTTTCGTTATCGATTTCTAACACTTGGTTTTCATAATTTAATACATACAAACCATTATTTAAATGCACCATACCAAACATATGTTGTTCTAATAAAATAAAAAACCCTTATTTCCAAATTTTAAAATAAATCCATCCCTATCCAAACAAGATACAAAAATTATGTTCTTGGTAACACTAGACACATAATAACAGCTACGTGAAACCAAAAGCATTCTAGTTGGAAATGAGAGATGGTAATCACCAATGGCCAAAAAAGCTAGTCTCGCCCCATTGTAAGCTCAAGGATCCACATATCCTCTAGAAATCTTTATAAATATACTTGGTTCCTGCATTTGAATACAGACGTGATCCCCAAAAGCTGTATCTAATACCCAATGTGTAGAAATGGAAAGATTACACTCAATAACGAACACACCTTTAGAATCCCTGACAGAGCTCATATTTTCATATTTATATATATGTTTTTAAGTTATTTAATCCCTTCCCATTGATCAATTTGATCTTATTTTCATCATTTTATGACTTTTGGTGAGTTTTGAGCTTAAATGTGAAAAGTGTTTAATTATAGACATTAAACAGATTTATGATGCTTCTGTATTTCGAGCATAACTCTTACATTTTTCATCCAATTCACCTGATTACTTTTTTTAGGATTACATAATTTGTTTGATATATATAAGTCCTCAAGACCGGAATCCAATTCTAACTCCAATAAGCAAAAACAAATCAGTGAATGTGAAAACTTATTCTGGGTGACAGAATGGACATGACTTCATTAAATGATTAATATCATGGGCTATCGACCACAAAATTGGGTTCTTCTATCTGGGTAAGAAATCCAACTTGACAAGGAAGATTCACATAAACTTTCATGGATAAATGAGTTGATTAAGTCCACCCTTCAACCAGTCAAAGTATGGTTGGTGGAATAGTGATTGGTGGCTAGGAAAAGTCATGTCTAATAATTTGGCCATAACTCATTCCACATAGCTCAAAATTCTTTAAAACATCTTGTGTAGATGGAAAACTCCATTACTCACCTACTATAATAAGGGACAACTAACTTATTCGAAGAGGTTCTGGAAGAACCGAAGCAGAACTTCTGGTGGACAGATTCTGGAGGAAATGTTCATGTTCTTCTTTTTCCCTCTTTTCTTTCTTTTAGTTTTGTAATGTATTATTCTTCCCCCTTATTCAAAATTACCCTTACCATGGTGGGGTAATTATTATGAGTCATTGTATAAGGTTAGTTTTTCCATTTTGTAATGTTTGAGTTCATGCGATTAAAGTTATAAAAATGTTTTCTCTATTATGAAGTTGGTTTCAATTGTAAAAACAACTTATATTATCTTGTGTGATTGTATTCGATTTTATATTCTGTTGTTATTATTTATTTTTTTAATTAAAATTATATCTATTACTAGATTTTGGTCTATATATAATGGAATTTATCAGAACATAGTGGTGAAGTACTTGGCGATCGTCAGTACGTGAGATTTGTACAGAGTATTCAAGATTGTTTGGGATAAACAAGACCCAATTAAGAATTACCTTAATCAATTGAGGGTATTCTCTACAACTCTTTCACAAAAATAAAGATATTAGACCAAAATAAGATCTTGTTAAGGTTTAATCTCACCAACATCATTAAAAAAATAAGTGAGAGGAAGTGATTGTGAAATCTCATTTTAATCGATTTAATAAAAGAGGAATGAATAAATTAGAACTATGATAACATTGCAATTGGAAAACCAAACCTAACCTGATCAATTAATTCATATCACTATTTTCTATTAATTTATTTACCAATTTCTTCCAATATTTTTACTTTATTTCTTTCTTTTGTTTCAACGTTTTGTTTTCAAAATTAAACCAATTCAAAAACAACCCCACTTATTTCTCATATTTAAAGTGACAAACTTGATTTCCGTGTGCTCCTCTATAGAGACAACCTAGGTTAACCTTTATAATATATTTTAACTTAGTAAATAATTTTTTTCCACACCCCACTACAGGCTCATGTCAAAACTTGGCACCGTTGTCGGGGAGGTAGTGCCACGATCTAATTATAAATATTTAACACTTAAAAAAAACATAAAAAAATATTTTTCCATGATGTTTTCAAATGATAATATCTTTAATTCATGGAACAATTACCCACAAGTGGAACAAGAAGATGAGTTTGGGTATAATATAGTTCATATGAAAGAACTTAGAAGTGACATAGAACAAATAGAGAGAAAAGTAGAACTTGCATTTGAATATGTCTGTGCATTTATGGAGAAACCAGAACCTAAGCATGAACTTGAGGTGGCCAAGATGGACGAATTGTCAACTGAGATAAATGTGGATGATCAAAAAGATATGGACGACTTCTACACTGAGTGTGAAGAACTACTTTATCCACATATTCTTTATAAAGTAGAAGAACCAGAACCATTAAAGGAAGACACCACCAAAGCAGTGGAATTTAAAGAAAATATGAAGGAGCCTAACTACCTGCCTTTATCTTGTGAAATTCAACTACAAGAGGTACCTCCAATTAAAGAAGCAATTAAAGCTGAACAAACTAAGGGAGATAATCTTTTCTGAGAATCTTTTAATTCTGATTTTATTAAATCTAAATTGAGTATTACCTCCCCTTGTTATAAATTTTCATATTCGGCCAATACATTTATTGCCTTGGTGGTTGAGGAAAAAGAAGAAGATACACCTGAAGAGGAACACCTACAACTCCCCAAACATGTTGATCATTTATTGGAAGGAGTTAAATATGAGATCCAAGTAGACTTGCTTGAGGAAAAAGAGACACAAAAATCTTACTTTTAAAGGTAAGAGTTTGATGTTGATTCATCATGTTTTAATTTTATTAAAATAGAATTACACTCTGATTTTCACTTTGATTATTCTTTTGATGTAGCATACCTTGAGGAACCGCAAGAGAATAAAGAAGAAGTTGTGAAAGTGGAAACCAATAAAGAGGACTCATTATTTGTACTATCCCCATCATTCAAGTTTAATATCATTTTAATAGGGGTGTATTTGGTGTACTATATCCATAGAGTACTCATCAAAAAGGAAGAAGTTCAAACTGGAAGGAATATGTGTTGGTAGTTCATATTAAAGAATCTCAACCCACCATCGGATTGGGGATAACCAACTGAAATTTCCCATCTGGAGGTAGTCAAAACCCAGGTCCCACTTGGGGAATTAAACCAATATCTATCATTCTTTCTCATTCTCATTCTATTTTCTTTACTTTCAATAATTTTATTATGTTTTTATTGTTTGCCTTTGTTTGTAGTTTTTTATGTGTGTAACACTTAGGAGCTTAACTCAAAATTGCACTACCAATAAGTCAAGTTGTACCTTTCCTTTATACTTTATTTATTTCTATGATTCAATTTAAAAATATTATCACATGTTAAATCAATTTGAATGCATTGCGGACACTGCATCATTTAAGTGTGGGGAGGTAACCTTTGTAGTTTAGGAATTTCAATTGTTTTTTTTCTATTTTTTTTAAAATTGTGTTTTTTAAAAATTTTGTGTGTTTTTGAAACTTTTGAGATAAAATGAATATCATATCAATTTTTGAAACCCATTTCATTATGTGAAACAATTTATCCCATGAAACTGAGCTTAAATGAATGTTGAAAATGACTTTGTTTCAAGTTCAAATATTTGGAAATTTCATGAAAAGTACTCTGATTTTTTAATCCCATGCCACAATTCACTATCATTATATTTGAAATCACTTTCCTGTGAGGCTTCTAAACCTAATTTTCATATACTTTTCATTCACCTCATTTCTTGAGAGAACCATACCTTTCTTGATTTAACCAAAATTTGATTTATTCCTATCAACACTTGAGGGTTTGAGGTACATGTGTTTTAAATGATTGAGGCATTTATTTGGTATTATAGCCCCTTTTAAAAATAATATGTTTTATAATGGCCCACCTTGTACATTTAATCCTTTTATCCCATATAATCCATGAACAAACTGTTAGGTTAGCCACATTATAAGCCAATTTTCCTTATCCGATCTGCTCTTGAAGTAAAATTGCATAATCTAGTTGAACTTGAGTGTGGGGGGAGGTTGAATTGTGTTGTGCTACCTCATTTGGAGATACTTTGGGTGGAAAATCATATATTTAAGAGATGTTCTTGCTACTGAAAAAAATAATTATGTTGAAAGCTGTACCTTTTTGGATCTTTCATGATAAGTGAAGTTGTGCATTTTTGGAGCTTTCAATGGAGAAAGAAAGTTGTGCCTATCTAGAGCTTTAAAAAAACCATGATTGAGATGACTGATAATTTTTATGCTGAAATGATGAATGGTGTGAAATTTCACTATTTTTTCTTGTTGATGGAGCATATTTTCTGCTAAGGTGAGTGGGGAGGAGACCATATTTAAGTAAAAATTAGAATAATGCAATTTTGCTTCAAAAAGTGCCAAGCCCTCCTTATTCAGCATCAGAATTTTTCACATCTAAATCCTACCAACCTGAAGCCACAGAACAACCTTGAAAATTATCCATGATAAACATATGTACTTGACTCATAGGGTGGAGATGTAGGAATTTATCAAGCCTATGGTGACCCTTACATAAGTATTGGATGAGAAAGACATTGTTGAAAATTGATATTTGTGTGATGGGAAAAAAATTCATGTTAGGTAAGTGTTTTGTATGCATGGGAGAATAAATGAAGAGGAAATATATTTAATGAACTAAATTGAGAACTTGGAATAATGGTTGTTGATGAGTCATGATATCTTTTGTTTCTTGGTGTTAAATTGTTAGATCTCATGGATATGTGTTTTAAATTTGTTTTGATTTAATATCGATGTTTACTTGTCCAGGAGTCCAGGTGATAAGTGTGGGGGAATTGATATAGCTCATATTTTCATATTTATACATATTTTTTTAAATGATTTAATCCCTTCCCATTAATTATTTGCATCATTTTATGACTTTTGGTGAGTTTTGAGCTTAAATGTGAAAAGTGGTTAATTATGGACATTAAACAGATTTATGATGCTTCTGTATTTCGAGCATAACTCCTATATTTTTCATCCAATTCACTAGATTACTTTTTTTAGGATTACATAATTCATTTTCTATATATAAGTCTTCAGGACCAAAATCCAATTCAAACTCCAACAAGCCAAAACAAATCAGTAAATGTGAAAACTTATTCTAGCCGACAGAACAGACATGACTTCATTAAATGATTAATATCTCGGACTACCAACCACCAAATGGGGTGTTTCTAGCTGGGTTAGAAATCCAAATTGACGAGTAATATTTACATAAAATTTTATGGAGAAATTAGTTTATTAAGGCCACCCTTCAATCGGTCAAAGTATGGTTGGTGGAATAGTGATTAGCGTCCATGAAAAGTCATGTATAATAATTCGGCCATAACTCATTCCAAATGGCTCAAAATTCTTTCAAACTTCATGGGTAGATGTCCAAATTCATTCATCACCTCCTATAATAAGGGACCTCAGACTTATTCGAATAGGTGGTGGAAGAACCGAAACAAAACTTCTGTGGGACAGATTCTGGAGGAAATGTTCATGTTCTTATTTTCCCCACTTTTATTCTTCTTTTACTTTTGTAATGTATTCTTCTTCCCTCTTATTCTCAATTACCATTAACCTAGTGGGGTAAATATTATTATTGATTGGGGAAGGTTAGTTTTTCCATTTTTTAATGTTTGAGTTCATGTACTTAAAGTTATAAAAATGTTTTCTCTATTATGAAGTTGGTTTCAATTGTAAAAACAACTTATATTATCTTGTGCGATTGTATTTGATTTTATATTCTGTTGTTATTATTCCTTTTTTAATGAAAATTATATCTATCACTAGGTTATGTTCTATATACTATGGAATATATCAGAACATAGTGGTGAATCACTTGGCGATCGTCAGTACGTGTGAGATTTGTACTGAGTATTTAAGATTGTTTGGGATAAACAAGACCTGATTGGGAATTGCCTTAATCAATTGAGGGTATTAGCTAAAACTCTTTCACAAAAGGAATGAGATTAGACCAAACTAAGATCTTGGTAAGTTTTAATCTCACCAACATCATTAAACAAATAAGTGAGAGGAAACGATTGTGAAATCTCATTTTAATTGATTTAATAAAAGAGGAATGAATAAATTAGAACTATGATAACATTGAAATTGGAAAACCAACCATAACCTGATCACTCAATTCATATCACTATTTTCTATCAATTTATTTACCAATTTCTTCCAATATTTTTACTATATTTATTTCTTTTGTTTCAACTCTTTGTTTTCAAAACCAAACCAATTCAAAAACAACCCCACTTATTTCTTATATTTAAAGTGACAAACTTGATTGTTGTGCTCTCCTCTCTGGAGACAACCTAGATTAAACTATATACTATATTTTAACTTATTAAATAATTGTTTTTGCCACACCCCACAACAGGATCGTGTTATTCCCCATGCTTATGGGTACAGTTCCTCTTCTAGTGGTCTTGCTTTCCACATGAAAAACATAACGCCTTTGATTCCATGACCTACCTCTAGATCTTCTTCTTCTTAGAGGGACGATGTTTAGGGGTTTCAGACCGTTTATGAATCCTTGGCCCCTTTGCCTTGTCCTTCCTTTTCTTATTCACCATAAGGACTGTGGGTTTTTCATGCCCCATGTCCTTATCTACCTGGAAAATCAAGGTCAGAAGTTCCGATAGACTCTTATAATTGTTCTCAAGTTGTAGTTGACAATAAAACTAGAGAAGGTCTTGGGAAGTGATAATATGATGAGATCTGTATGAAACTCATCTTGTAACTTAATCCCTAAGATGTATAGGTGTTAAATGTAGCTAATAATCTTGAATACATGAGGCCCAACTGGCACAGACTCTCCAAGCTTAGTTGTGAACAAATCATTGGAGATTTTATATCTCTTTGGTCTCACCTTCTCTTGATAGAGATCCTTAAGATGCAACATCATGCTATTTGTGTCCATGTTTTCATGTTGCTTCAAGAGATCAGTAGACATGGCCTATAACATGAAACATTGGACATCTATGGCACCATCCATATGTTTTATATAGAGAGATAGTTCCTCATCACTGGACTCTTTTCCAAGCGCAACTGGAATAGGCTCTTCTAGAACATACAATTTCCTCTCACGACGAAGGATGACGTGTAAACGCCTCTGCCATTCCTGGAAATTGGTGTTGGTGATAAGGTTTTCCTTCTTGAGTATGGTTCAAAATGATATGTTTGAATTCATTTTTCTTTCTGTTTCTACAAATTAATATGATCAAAGGTTTATTACTTTATCATGATAAAACTGAGACAAATAAATAAATTAATACTTATTATTCTCCCACTATTTTATCAAAATCCAATAGCCCTCAACATTAACTTCAGAATATTATGTTTCCTGAATATTCTAGTGGAAAGGATTCATATTTCCCTTCGCACTACCCCAAATAGGGTTGGTCAAGTAACTTGAAGGGTTTTTAGGTAGTCATTCCAAATTCCAACTGCATTAACTTGCAGCTCCTTGTTCCACTGAGTGGACTCCCTAATCCTAAAATCATTTTATTTTGGATTTCCTCAACCTTTTCCTCTTGGTCACACCAAGTCCTGTTGTGATAGTCAACCCTTGATATGAACCAAGTTAAGTCAACCCAAAACCTTGAATTAGAATTCCCTGATAATTGAAAGCACCCCAACTATGGTTGGTCAAGCACTTTGAACTATAGTTCGATTCTAAACAAGATTATGAAAGGCTATACCGACTTAATATTTCTTTGAGGGATTTTATTATTATATGTAAATTTCTATTTTATTATCTTTATTTCATGATTTGTAATATTAAGTGGGATATACTTAAGTGATTAACCATTTCTATGATAATATTTACGCATAATTCGGTCTTATTTTAGTTCCATTTTGCATGCTTTTTTAATTCATTAATTATGTGATCGTGACAAAACACCCACAATAACTAAACCATGAAACTAACAAAAATAAAATAAATGTTATGATCATGATCTTGTTCTATTGTTTAGTTTATCTAGTGGATGATAAACTAAACCAGGACCTAGGGGAGAAACACATTGAACATTTTGGGTTCGTGTTTACAACTTTCCACCTATTCACCTTTGTATCTCCTTGAATTGGTTTCACCTTAGCTTCTAACATGAGTAGACTCCACTAGCTTGGGAGTTCCATCCATTACATATTCTTTTATCTCACTCGTAGGTGAGGGGTAAAATGGGGTTTTACATAAAAGAATCCTTGGGTACGTAGGCCCTATATATTAATGAGGAGAAGGCTCGGAGGCCAAATTTTTTAATTTAAATAAATAAATTAAAAGAAACCATTCACAAACAATGGTCTTGGTCTAGCTCATGATCATCCATGTTGGACTCCTTATGTGTTAATCATGTTTTAATGATCACAAATCCCATTCAAACTTGTTAATCCTGTGTAAATTATCTCAAATCATGTATACTATTGTTTAGTATCTTTATGCTTTAAGTAAATCCATTCAAGATCTTAAGTGATATACATTCATTTTGATTACCGTTCACTATGTTTGACTCACTTTATAATAAAATATTTCAAAAATGATTAATTCTAATCCATTTTATGAATATCACCGCTTAAGTCTGAATACAAATATTTGTCTAAGTCTGAGACACTGTGAACAAGCAGACGCCGTGACATTCAGACACTGTGACATTCAAACACCGTGAAAAAGCAGACACTGTGACATTTAAACACCGTGACATTCAGACACTGTGACATTCAGACACTGTGAAATTTAGACACTATGAACAAGCAGACACCGTGACCATGAGACACTGTGACCATGAGACACCGTGACCATGAGACACCGTGACCATGAGACATCGTGACCATGAGACACTGTGACCATGAGACACCGTGACCTTGAGACACCGTGACCATGAGACACCGTGACCAACCAGACACCGTGACCAACCAGACACCATGACCAACTAGACACCGTGACCATGAGACACTGCTTCAAGAAGAGACTAGTTCAAGGAGACACTGTTTCATGATATAATGTGACAAAATTTCTTAATCTATTTTGTCATTTTTCGATTTAATCTCTAACAGTAATATTTTAAGTTTTTAAATGCACTGACATAATTAATGTTTCTTTGTAGACATTTCACATAATAGTAAGAGGTATGTGGTGTAAAATACATGTAACCTGTTGGATCCAACACATGCACTCCAAAATAAAAGAGTGTGCATGAATGCAGTGCAAGCGGGCATGAGCATGAAAACAAAGAACACACTTAGAGAATTTTTGAAGAAAGAATTGTCTCATGAAACTCGATGCTACTGAAGAACAAACAAAACATACTTAAATACCAGAATCAAGAACATATTCACACTATTATACATCACGAAGAACACAAGCCAGATTTTTCTGACTTGTGACACTCTATTTTCCATACAAGGACTTGATTTCTACATCTGCTTCATCTCAGAAGTCCAGAGCTGAAAAGACTAACATTCAGAGCACTTCTAAACTTATCTCAATATTTATGCTCTATTGTGTATCATTTTATTATCTTTCGAATAGTGTGTGTATCTGTATAAGAAAAAACTCTATCTCCTATGTTAAACTGAAGGATACAAGATATCCTTTCTTAAATATCTTTTTACACTTGTGTATACCTACAGATAAGTGTGGAAGAGGTCCCTGTGTGTCCTGGTAGTTTGTACCCATGAAGAACTGTGGAAGAGGTTGTGTGACCCTGACAGTCTTGTGTACTGTTTTTAACCCCGATCCAGGGTGTGGATCAAGTTTATTTATATAAACTACTTGGTGGAAGTGATCACCAAGTGGAGTGGATTAGGTCTCGGCTTGAGACTGAACCACTTGTTTTATATCTACTGTGCTACTTTATTTAGTCTTCTCTGTTTTACTACTTTATTGTATAATTCCGAAATCACTAAATTCACATTGATAGTTAATCTTGAAAGGAAGTTATAATTGTCTTGCCTTAGTATAATAGCTTCAAAAGTAATGTTAATAACTGATATTAATATTACTGAGAATTAATCAATCTTCTAAGAAGTTATTTAAATAGTCAAACTTTCATAACAGTATAACCTTAATTAACTGTGATGTATTTAACTTTATTGGGAAAACTTTTTTAAGAATACTATTTGAATAGAAATTTGAATAGATACTCAATTCACCCCCTCTTGAGTAATCTACTTTGACTAACATTTGGTATCAAAGTATTGTTTATTAAGACTCTATTTTGAACCTTATTCAACTATGATTGTATTTGTACTTTAAAGATCTGTAAATTTATATTAATTCTAAATTTCTATCTCTTTTAAAGTATTTTTTTATTATGGATAATATATTGGAAGGTGCTGCAACCAAAAAACCACCATTCTTTAATGGAACCAATTATGATCAATGGAAAATTAAAATGAAAATGCATTTAGAAAGTACGAGCTTTGAAATTTGTTCTTCAATTATAGATGAATATAAGATTCCTAATACTAATAAAACCACTTGGGATGAACCTAACAAAACTGAATATAATAAAAATTACAAATCTATTAATTCTTTATATTTTTCTTTAGGAGATGAGGAATTCAATAGAATTTATTCTCGTAAAACTACCCATGAAATCTAGGATACTTAGTCTATTTCACATGAAGGAACTTCTAGTGTGAAAGAAATGAGACTTAATACTTATACTATTAAATATGATAACTTTAAAATGAAACCTAATGAGCCTATTTCTGACATGTATCTTAGGTTTAATGAGATTTTCAACACAATGATTTCTCTTGAAAGAGAAGTCACTGCCAAGGAACAGATCATGATAATTCTCAGATGTCTACTTGACATATGGAGAGGAACCTCTATCTTGATTAGATAATTATGTGAAATTAGTAAGCTACCTATAAAATAACTCATTGGGAAACTGGTGATGTATGAAGAAGAGCTAAAAGTAAACAAGGAAGAGGAGTATGAACCAAAAAAAAATCTATTGCATTCAAGACCACCACCTCTAAACACACAGAAAAAGGAAATTGGAAGATTCTATAGAGAGTTCCAATAGTGAACAATAATAAACTGATATTGATGAGGAGATGGCTTAATTATCTAGAAGATTTAAAATATTTTACAAGAACTTTTTCAGAAATCCTAACTTCAATAGAAGATATGACCAAAAAGGAAGTTGGAAGAAGGATTGGAAAAGAAGTGACAAGACTGATGAGATTTTCTTCTATGAATGTAAGTGAAAATGATATATTAAGGCTGACTGTCCAAAGCTCAAGTACAAAAAGAAATATGAGGGCAAGGATAGAAAGTATAAAAAGGCAATGAAAGTAACCTGGTGTGCTTTTGAGGACAGTTCAAGCGACTCAGAAACAACACATTATGAACAGGATAATAGAGCCAATATGTGTTTTATGGCAAACAAATATGAGGTAACACTGGACTTTGTACATAATTCATACTATTATAGAGATGAGATTGAATCTGAAAATATGTCTAATTAATAAATTTTTGAATACTGTAATATTCTTGAAGAAACATAAAATGAACTAAAAGATAAATATAAATCTTTAAAGAAACACTATGCTCTTAATGTGATTGCTAAATATGAACTCACAACTGAAAAAGAGAAAAATGATCAACTGATCAAGGAGAAAAATGAATTAAAAATGTATAATGAGAAATTGAAGAATGTCTTAGAAAATATTACCAATGGAAAAAAATACTCTTACTCAAATTATAGGTAAACAAATTACCCCTAAATACAATACTGGTATTAGTTGTCAATCTGGAAAAAGAAATATTGGTAGAAAAAACTTTGTTTCTAAATCTAGGACATATAGATTTACTCCCAGTTCTGGAAACAAATCAACTAGATCAAGTTATGATTCAATTTCTACTGTTTCAAGTTTTTCTGGACCAAATAGAGTTTATTTTTCAAATACTTTACATAATGCTTATAGGAAACCTATGAGGAAGATATGGGTTCCTAAAACACTTATCACTAATGTTACTGAACCCAAACAAGTATGGGTACCAAAATATTTTTTTTCTTGATCATTCTATAGGAAAGATACTTAAAGAGTTACTATAAAATCTTATGGTACTTGGATAGTGGGTGTTCAAGGCACATGACATGAGAATACTCATTCTTCAAGAACCTAATAAAAATTTATGGAGGACACATCACTTTTGGTGACAATGCCAAAGGAAAGATTATTGGCCTTGGCCAAATCGGTAACTCTAACTCAGTTTTTATTTCTAAAGTATTGTTTGTTGATGATTCGAAATACAATTTTCTTAGTATTTCAAAATTATGTGATGATGGATTTCTTGTTAAATTTAAAAATGATGCTTGCAATGTTTTTAATTCTAAAGATGAATTAGTGTTTTCTGCATTAAGAAATGAAAATGTATATTCTGTTAACTTAGATTCTTTAGTTTCACAAAATTATTCATGTTTAAGTGTATTTCCTAAAGAGTCTTGACTTTGGAATAGGAGACTAGGACACTATAATATTGAATACCTTAGAAAGCTAACTAGAAAAAGTTTAGTCAAAGACCTACCCAAACTTGAGTTTCCAAATGAAAAAGTGTGTAATCCCCATCAAAATGGAAAACAACACAAAATTTCCTTCAAACCAAAGAAAGAAGTGTCAACTTCTCAACCTCTCGAACTGGTTCACATGGATTTTTTGGACCATCTAGAGTTTCTAGTTTAAATGGGAAGCACTACGTTTATGTTCTTGTAGATGACTTTTCTAGATATACTTGGACCTTCTTTCTAGCTCAAAAAAGTGAAGTCTGCTCTTACTTTACCAAATATGCCAAGTCTATAGAAAATCTTAGTGGAATTAGAATTAAATCCTTAAGAAGAAATCATCGCCGTGAGTTTGAAAATCAAGAGTTTGAATCCTTTTTCTCACAAAATGTCTATATTCATAATTTCTCTTCCCCTAGGACACCTAAAAAATGGAGTTGTAGAAAGAAGAAATAGAACCATGTAAGAGATTGCTAGAACAATGCTTAGTGAGTATGACCTACCTATTTATTTTTGGGCTGAATCTATAAATAAAATATGCTACAAAATCAATAGAGTGTTGATTAGACCGTTTCTTAAAAAGACTCCTTATGAGTTATGGAACAATATAAAACCCAAAGTTAACTACTTCAATGTTTTTGGTTGCAAAGTCTATATCCTTAATACTAAGGAAAATCTTGACAAATTTGAATATAAGAGTGATGAAGGCATATTTTTATGATATTCCATTTATAGTAAAGCCTATAGAGTGTTCAATAAAAGAAATAAATGTGTAGAATAATCTATCCATGTCTGATTTGATAAAACAGATCCACATGAGACTAAAACCATTCTAGAGAACTTGGAGGATTATGTATCAAATCTGAACATTAATTCAAAATCCTTAAACCATTCAGTGAAAGAATCTGTGAAAACTTCCAGTTATATAAATTCCTTAGACTCAAATCACAATGAACCTGAACCTGTTGATGAACCTGAAATCACTAGTCCTTCCTTTTCTAGAGCTATTATAACTCTTAAGAATCATCCTTTAGATGTTGTTGTAGGAGACTTAGACAAAGGAACTCAAACAAGAGATTCTATTAGAAATTAGGTTGAACATCAAGTCTTCTTGTTACAAATTGAACCTAAAAACATTAATGATGCTATCAATGATGAATTTTGGGTGATGTCTATGCAATAAGAACTTAATTAGTTTGAAAGGAACAATGTTTGGAAACTTTTCGAAAGACCCAAGGACACATTCACCATAGGCACTAAATTGGTGTTTATAAATAAGGTAGATGAAGATGGCAACATAGTTAGAAACAAGGCTAGATTGGTTTCACAAGGTTATAGTCAAGAAGAAGGAATTGACTATGAAGAAACCTTTTCAGCAATATCTATACTTGAAGCCATATGAATTCTTCTTGCTTATGCTGCACATTGAATTTGAAACTATATCAAATGGATGTTAAGAGTGCATTCCTAAATGTGTATATTGTTAAGGATGTATTTTTTGAGCAACCTCCTAGTTTTAAAAATCCTCATTTTCTAAATCATATTTTTAAATTATTAAAAGATTTATATAGTTTAAAACAAGCTTCAAGATCCTGGTATGATGGCCGAGTACTTCTCTTATTTCCAAAGATTTTACAAAAGGAATAGCTGATCCTAGCCTTTTTATAAAACAAATTTCCAATGATGTTTTAGTTGTTCAAATTTATTTATATGACATTATATTTGGATCTTCAAGAAAATATTTATATATTGATTTTTCTAAAATGATGCAAAACAAATTTGAAATGAGTTTAATGGGTGAACTAAAATTCTTTCTTCGATTTCAAATATTTCAAAATAATGATGGTATTATTTTAAATCCAAGTAAATAAACTAGAGATCTTCTAAAACGTTTTGGATTGGATATCACTAAAATTAGTTACACTCTAATGAGTACCATGTATAAGTTGGATCTTGATGAATATAGAAAATTTGTTGATCAAACCACTTATAGAGGAATGATTGGAAGTTTACTCTACTTAACTTCTAGTCGACTTGACATTATGTTTAGTGTGTGTATGTGTGCTCATTTTTAAGAAAATCACAAGGAATCTCATTTAAACACTGTTAATAGAATTTTTAAATACCTCAAGCATACACCCAATATAGGACTGTTCTATCCTAGAGGAAAATAATTTGAATTAGTTAGTTATTATGATGCTGACTTCAGTGGTTGTAAGTTAGATTGAAAGAGAACCTCTGGAACATGTCAATTTTTAGGCAAGTCACTAGTATCATGGTGTAGTAAGAAACAAAATTCTGTTGCATTATCTACTGCAGAAGCTAAATACATAGCTGCTAGTAGTTTTTGTGCACAAATTTTGTGGATGAAACACATATGACTAGATTATGGATATCAATTCAGGCATGTACCTATAAATTGTGACAACACAATTTCTATTAATATCTCGAAAAATACTGTTTCACACTTTTGGACAAAGAATATTGATGTAATACATCACTTTTTGAGATATCATTATCAAAAAGGTGATATCACTTTGGAATTCATTGGAACTTAATATCATCTTGCTGATATATTCACTAAACCATTAAATTTTGAAAGAATTGACTACATCATACATGAACTAGTCATGATAAAACTTAAGTAAATATCTTAATGTTTTATATACTGTTGTTTTATATCATACTGTTTCATATTTTAATGTATTAATACTTACTGTTTCATGTTTATGGTCTCACAGTTAGTATTTCTTGGTTGCTGTCTGACACTTACTGTCTCTAACAATACGGTCGCACGGTCTTGAAACCACACTTGTTACGATCTCACCGTAAAAACTTGATACTGTCTCACCGTGAACGCCGATTACAGTCTCACTGTAAAGCAATTTTTGTTGTCTCACTATGAGAGTTAGTTACTATCTCACCATAAGAATGCCTTGTTATTTTATTTATAAATTAGAACCCGCATCGCGGTAATTACTTATCTCTTTCCCACACTTTTGTTTTTACGACAATTGGTATTCCTAAATGATAAAATAAAATAATTTTCACTCATTCTTCACTTAAGAACCCTTCTATTATCTCTAACCATAACTCTTCTTCAACCTTTCAACCCTTCTCTCTCTCTCTTGAACCTTTGGTGAACACCCAGGATGAAGCATCCTTCGTCATCGATGGCTGAGAAACTCACTTCAAAGAAGAAGAAGATCACACCTAAGTTATCACCTGAGGGTCCTCTGAATCCAAATCTGGTGAACCGAACTGTAGTACCTGAGAAAGAGATATGCCCTAAGTGGCTTCTGGCAAGTAAGTCTCTGGTTTTGAAAGTTTTAAAAGAGCAAGGTTGGTTGGACTAGTTTGCAAAAGAAGATAGACCTATATACCCGAAGCTAGTTGCACAATTTTATCAGTATGTGCAATTTTATTTTGATTATGAAGATGGATATGTTGTAATAAGTTGGATAAATGACCAGAGATGCACTTTTTCTTCAAGTTTATGGGATGCATGCTTTAGGATACCTCATGAATGTATTTGTGATGATTACCAAAGAGGTCCTCCACCTCCTAATGAATTATTTGTTTTGGAAGATGCCTTGAAAAGTTTAACTAGAAATGGCACCAAGAGGAGAGGCATCACTGCTGAACTAGATGGAGAATCTAGAATTCTGTTTAAGTTTATTTAAAATTTGATTATTCCCATAAAAGGTGATTTTTCTGTACTTAAATATCAGGATATATATTTGATTCATCTTATGAAAAATGGACATAAGATCAATCTTTGTAAGTATGTCATACACCATATGTGTGAGTTGATCAAGACCACATCCAAGTCAACCTCCCTATTCTATTCTCGGCTTATCTCATCCATGTTACATGACAAAGGATTGGTTGGACCAAATGAAGAAGTTATCAAGGATCATGAGTTCTGTCTATCAAAAGTTATTATAAAAAGGATGGAGATCAATTGGAATCCTTGGAAAAAGGCATGGGTGGAAGAAAATGATATGATCTATGAAAAGTTCAATCTAATAGAACATACTTCAAGACCAAAAGGTATTTCTGATCTTGGTTTGGAACCAGATGAAGTTGTTGAGTATTCTAAAGAAGAATAAGAAGAGGCTATTGTGCCTCCCAAAGAAATTGTTCTTAATGAGGAAGATAGTGCTCCTGCTTCTCAAGTGATAATTGAGAAATAGATCCCTACTCCTAAAGATGTTGCTGATCTGGAAGGTCAACCTAAATTTGAAAAAGAATCTGTTGTAAAAGAAACTGAAAAGAATGCTGTGGAAGCTCATAAAGAAGAAGAAATTCCTATTATTCAAGAAGCTAACCTTGAAAAACTCCTAGAGGAACAATCTTTTCCTGAAGTAATTCCTTCGACTGAAGAGAGAATGGATATAGCTTATTAGTTAGCTAGATAGGAATGATTGAGGAAGAAAGGGATGAATTTGTGGAAATAGATCAAGGCCCTAAGCCTCTCAGTTCTGAGAAGGATGCACCTATTGAGGGGGAGCAACCTCCCAATCTGAAATCTGTTGAAGTGCCAAAACCGATTGATCCAAGCTTAGTAGAAACATGGTATAAATTCACTAGTTATTTTAATGTGAATGAATCAAAAGAAGTATCATTCAAAGGTCTTGACCTTTCCACTATGTTTCAGTTGAAAATGGAATCTGATCGAAAAGATATCACTTCTAAAGAACCTGAGCCTATATCATCTTCTATCTCTAATCCTTCACCATAACCTCCAACCTTGGTGAATAAAGATGACCTGAAAGAATTTGGAGCTACCCTTTTGGTTGGGATTTAAAAACTCCTGAATACCCAACCAGCTCCTGTAACAAATATAAGTGAGAGACATGCCTCACTGTTATTGGAAAAGTCATTTGGAATATTCAACCCAAAATGATTCATGAGATACAGGAAGTCAGAGTTGAGAACATACTACTCAGTGATGAAGTAAAGAATCTAAGAAGTATGGTTCAAGAAATGCAGAAAGTGCTGAATTCTAGATCAGTGACTTCTTATCATCCTGTTGAGACTCTTTTTTCTCAAACCCCACAAGATATTTCCTCTCTGATTCAGCCTCATTTAGCTTCCTTATCTGAAAAGGTAGCTGAAAGAAACAAAAAGATAGTGAAAGAGATGCATGAGCTTATTGTTGGTCTTAACAAGCTAACTAATGAGTATAATAGATGCCTTCATAAAGAGCTCAATCAGCTAAAATATCTTACCTCAGCTGTCACTACTTCTAATGCCTCTGGTCAATATTCTTAACCTTCCTTAGATAATGATCTGCTCAGAACAGTGGTCAAAGAAGAACTTCAGGCTGTGCTTAGTGGTTTTAATAAAGAATCTCTATCTGAAGTTATAAAAAACAGGGACATAGTTCTTGACTTGGTAAGATTCCATTCCAAGATTTCTAATGATTCTCTGTAATAAATTTCCAAGAAAGTGTATTTCTATTTCAACCTAATCTTCTCCAAGACTGACATGACCAATCATTTCAAGTACCTTGTAGAAAATTTGAGGATTACTCCTATTACTCAAGCCTTCAAGACCCAAGTTAAAAATCTCACCAATTTCACTCATCTATTGGATAAGTTTATGGAGAACAAATATGAATTTGAGAAATCCATGCAGTATGGTGGAGAGATCATTGCTTATTTTATCAAGCTTCTGAGGCCCTATCTTCATGTACAGAGTACTGCCATAGTTTCTCCTACGGGTACACCTCTAAGACTTGGTTTTACTACCTTTACTTCTTCCCTAGCCTCCACTTCTATGTCTGTCAGTCAGGCACTGAGTCAGATCAGTCCTGTAATCCTTGATCACCAATTGCCTTGGTCTTCTACTACTCCTACATTGGCCCCTTCTGTCTTTGAAGGTCTTCATTTACCTTCTTTGTCAACTAGTTCACTCTCTTCTTATACTTAAACCTCTTCTCTTATGAATTCTTCTTATAATCCTACTGTTAAGGGAAAAGAGAAGACCAACCAGTGATGAAGAATAATGACTACTCTCTTTTGATAGGAATGTTGTTGCATTTACTGTTTGTATTGAAACTCTTTTTCTCTAATTAATTGTACACTTTTTATTGTCTATTCCTTATTCACTATTTTTATAATCCCAAAAGGGGGAGAAATCTATATATGTTCTATTCACATTGAGAATATGTAGTTTATATTTAAAATATATACACTCTAAATATAAATGATTTGTGTTCATAAAAAAGGGGGATATTGTTGGACTCCTCATGTGTTAATCATGGTCTAATGATCATAAATCCAATTCAAACTTGTTAATCCTGTGTAAATTATCTCAAATCATGTATACTATTGTTTAGTATCTTTATGATTTAAGTAAGTCAATTCAAGATCTTAAGTTCTATACATTTAGTTTAATTATTGTTCACTATCTTTGACCCACTTTATAATGACATCTTTGAAAAATTATTAAGTCTAATCCATTTTATGAATATCACTGATTAAGTCTGAATACAGATATTTGACTAAGTCTGAGACACTATGAACAAGTATACACCATGACATTCAGACACTGTGAACAAGCAGACACCGTGATATTCAGACACCGTGACATTCAGACACCATGAACAAGCAGACACCATGACCATGAGACACTATGACCATGAGAAACCATGACCATAAGACACTGTAACCAGGAGACACCGTGACCATGATACACCGTGACCATGATACACCGTGAACATGAGACACTGTGACCATGAGACACCACTTCAAGAAGACACTGGTTCAAGGAGACACCATTCCATGACATACTGTAACACCATTTCTTAATCTATTTTGTTGTTTTTCAATTTAATCTCTAACATTCATATTTGAAGTTTTTAAATTCAATGACCTAATTAATGTTTCTTTGTAGACATGTCACTTGAAAGTATGAGTTATGAGGTGCATAATACATGCAAACTGTTGGTTCCAACACATGCACTCTAAAATAAAAGAGTGTGTGTGAATGCGATGCAAGCAGTCATGAGCACGAAAACGAAGAACAAACTTAGAGAATTTTTGAAGAAAGAATTGTCTCATGAAACTCGATGCTACTAAATAACACACGAAACATACTTGAATCCTAGAATCGAGAACATCTTTGCACTGTCAAACATCATGAAGAACACAAGTCAGATCTGTCTGACTTGCAACACTTTGTTTTCCATACAAGGACTTGATTTCTGCATTTGCTTCATCTCAGAAGTCCAGAGCTGCAAATACTAACACTCAGATCACTTCTAAAATTATCTAAATATTTCTACTCTATTGTGTATCATTTTATTATCTTTGAGCTGTTTGTGTATCTGTATAACAATACACTCCGTCTCCTATGTTAAACTAAAGGATACAATATATCCTTTCTCAAACATCTTTTTACACTTGTGTATACCCACAGATAAGTGTGGAAGAGGTCCCTGTGTGGCATGTTAGTTTATACCCATGAAGAACTGTGGAAGAGGTTGTGTGACCTGGACAGTCCTGTGTACTATTGTTAACCCCAATCCAAGGTATGGATCATGTTTATTTATATGAACTACTTGGTGGTAGGTGATCATCAAGTGGAGTGGATTAGGTCTCGGCTTGAGACTGAACCATTTGTTTTATATCTGCTATGCTGATTTATTTAGTCTTCTATGTTTTACTACTTTACTGTATAATTCAGAAATCACTAAATTCACTTTGATAGTTAATCTTGGAAATAAGTTATAATTATCTTAACTTAGTATAATATATTCAAAAGTAATGTTAATAACTGATATTAAGATTACTGAGAGTTAATCAATCTTCTAAGAAGTTATTTAAATAGTCAAACTTTTATAACAGTATAACCTTGATTAACTGGGGTGTATTTAACTTTATTGGTGAATTTTTTTAAGAATACTTTTTGAACAGAAATATGAATAGATACTCAATTTACCCCCCTCTTGAGTAATCTACTCTGACCAAAAATCCATAAATGCAATGATATTTACACATAAATAAAACTAGAATTCAATTCTTTAATCATTCTTGTTTAAGATAAATCATGCTCAAATCAATTAATTATCTTTAATTAATCAATCCTTTTATCGTAAACCTTTTTTTTGAATTTTCTTGAGATTATAATCCATCATAATTTTAAACAAATAAATTAATTTATAATTATCTTTGTATATAACTTGTACCTTGGAGGAAAACCGGTGAATTCCATTTTATAACTACCCAATGGGTAGAAATGAACATTACACAAACGTTAAATTAAACACATATACATAAAACACCTATCACGTGTTGTGCCTCAGCTTTACGCTCGAACTATGGTACATGTATCAAGGGTTTGTATAATATAATAATGAATTTTAATAAATCTGCATAATTTGGATTAGTACACGGCGTGTAATTCCGACTACATGACGTGTAATTTTGTTCACCATCCATCCGAAGTACATGCCTGGGGACATCGCATGTAGATGTACTTAAGAAATATTCAGAGTACATGGTGTGTTCAGTGGGACACACGCCATGCAGTATCTGCGTTACACAGTTTCCAGTCAGGTGAGCCGTGTACGGGGTACACGGTCCAACCCTAACCTGAAGGGACTACACACTATATTTAAGAATTTGGTTTTATAAAAACATGAATTTTCTCAAACTTCAGTCAGAAAACCATATTCTCTAATAAGGGTTTCCTAGTATATTCTAAAAATCGTCTAATATCATTAACAAATTTTATTTCCCATTTTTTTACCAATATCTTCAATGGAAAATTCTTGTCTCTTTCCAAACATGGCCTTATTATTTCCTTTTTTACTATAAAAAATGTTTATTCTTTTTACCAAAAACCACATTTTTGGATATTTCTACCATCATTCTATTTATGTTTTCTTCTTGTTTTGAAGTTAACAATCTAAAAAAATTAATATATTTTCAATTTATTTTTTTAAAATTACTTTCCAAGATTCATTTATATTTTTTCATGGAAATTTTTTTTCAAAACGTTTTTTAATATTTTTTTATATGTTTTCAAGGAAAATGATTTTCAAAAAATTTTAATTCTTCTTTTCTATGTTTTAATGGAATGTAATTTTTAAAATGTTGTAAATATTCATTTATATATTTTCATTAAAAATTGTCTTCAAAATGTATTAAATATTATTTTATTATTTTTGAATGAAAATGGTTTTCAAAACGAATCCAGGATTTTTAATATGTATTTATATTTTTTTAAAATATATGGTTATCAAAATGTTTTAAAACATTATTTATATGTTTTTAGTTTATTTTTAATGAAATGGTTTTAGGAATGATGTCATGATTTCATATTAATTTTTCAATTTTTTTCAAGGAAAAATCTTCTTAAATATATTTTTATTCAATTTTATATGTTTTTAGGGAATTGTTTCCAAATGATTTCAAGTATTATTTATAATTTTTAATGCTATTTTTTCCAAAAATGTTATTTTCACAAAAATTTATGTATTAAATGTCTTTTTCAAATAAGAAAGGATATTTTCCCCAAAATTTTTTTTGGAAAGATATATCAAAAATTATTTTCAATCTAAGCTGAAATTTGTTGATGTTATTCATGCCCTTTTGGAACAGATATAAAGGTTACACTAATAATATTTCTATGAATGGGTTATTCTTATTGTCTTGGTCAGTATGAAACTTTTTTTATTTCATGGGTTATATTATTTTGAAATCTATTTATTTTTCCTAGGTTCTTTTTATGAAGAAATGATTTTTAATCCTATCCTTTTCCATAGGTTATGATATGATTACAATTTTATAACACCGATTTTATTTCATGGGTTGTGATATGATTATTATAATCTTGTGTAACGTGTATATATAATTTCATTATGAGATGGTAGGGACCTATATATTTACTTAATGAATTTGGAAAATATTTATATCTCATGGGATATTCTAATATGGAGATGGGAGTGAACCATGACTACCAAGATGGTAAGAAGAGTGAAGTCATGCTATTAGAATGGACATGGTAGTGAACTATGACTACCAAGATAGTGTGAATAGTGTACTCATGCTACTAATATGGCCATGGTATTGAACTACGACAACCAAGATGGTATGGGGAGTAAACCCATACTACTAGGACACCCTTTGGAACTATGCCATAACCAATATGTGTGAACCTTATTACACGTTCACAATGTTATGAAAGGACCTGGATATATATCCATAACATTATGTGAGGTCCTGATATCATGTCCTTAATCTAATTAGTGAACTTATTTACTCTTACACATGTTCAAAATATTATATGATTATGTGTCTAAAAAATTCCATGTTTGGATTCTATGTTTTGATTTTTGGACTTATGTTATTTATTTCTTTATTATTCATGTATTATGAACATATATGATTTGTGCCATGATTCATGTATATGATATTTGATACGCAGTTTATGATATTTTATTTTAATGATCATGTTATTAGACCCTTATTCTCATAAATATGCTTATATATATCCCTTATTTACCCTTACGGAGCTTTTGATCTCACCACATTCTTATGTTAACTTTTTTTCCATATTATGATGAATGGTTTAAGGTAGACATACTAAATGGGTAGTCATTATTTGAGATGTTGAAGAATATAAACCATGATAGATGATTTTTTTAATTGTTTCCAATGACACTAAATAATATTTTGAGAAAGAACTTATTTTTAATGATTAATATGTCTTTTCTAAAAATTACGTGATTAATTCCTGATAATTGATAAATAAATTTGTATTTATTTTTACCAATATATATATATATTATTATGAAATTAATCCAATTCATTTCATGAAATTAAATTTAATGGTTACGATAATAATATTAATATAATAATATTTTTTGGATCTTTTATGGTCAGTGTTGTGTGACATATACAATATCAAACCAAGTGTCCTTTAAAAAATTAATATGTTTAATTCTCCCGACATTATTAAATATAATACATTAAATTTTAAATTTTATTCTATAATAATGGTTTTGAAATTTGTAAATTCCTTTTTATGAAATGCCACATCATTAAAAATTTTAATAATACTACATGTGAAATAGAGGGAAAGAGAAATATGAAGGTTTTCTAATGTAACAGAAATCTTGGTTTCAGATTATGAAAAAATTAGTGGGAAATGAATATATAGATATATAAGAAAAAACTAATCCCCATGGACTAATAAATATTAGTATATGACATGTTCATGGGTGGTTTAACAACCAAAAACCCATAAATATATGATAGGGGAAGATCATCGATTCTTCGAAAATTAATGTAAATGTATACTATTTTATTTCAAGAAACGTTTTTTAATTTTTTGGTACTATATTACTATCATGATTTAGAATATAATAAAATATACTTATAGTATTAAATTATATATTATAATTGCAACTTTATCATGTGGTTGTGCTATGATCAATTTCAACTTCATCCCTTTATCAAATAAATGATTATTCATGATGTTTTTTTAAATACTAATGCTCTGAAATTAACTTTTAAAGGATCATATTATCCGTAATTAAATTTCAATTCATTATTCATATATTTATAAATTATCTAACACCAAATATTGTTATCATAATGTAATATAATTACTAAATTGGATAAATCATGAAATAATACATTTTTTCCCAAAATATTAATAATAAAAGGAATGGTTAAACTTAGATCATTTCAAAAATAACTTCAAAATTAAAAACTTTTTTATCCTCAATGGAGATGTCATAATTTTTATCTTAAATTCCCAAAATATAAATTCATTCCTCCCGATTAATCTTTAATGTTAAAAAATTGAATTACATATACATTTTCCCAATGAAATATCTTCCAAAATATCATTAATAAACATGATAGATCTTATAATTCTGTTAACATCACAAATATATCATAAATAAAATTTAAATACTAACCAGAAAAGTAATTATTAAAATGATCATAATTATCTTTGAAAATGTTTCTTTTTCAATGAATCACTTTTCTACAATCAAAATTATTAATATCCCACTATCCAATAAACCATAATTAACATAACATCAAATAATATACTAAACCAAAGGGATATTTTAATTTAATTAATGATTTCTCCATAAATCCATTTAAAAGATTAAAACCACCTTAAAATCTAATATCTTAAAAACTAAAAAGATGAGTTGATTCCCATAAACCTCTAAACCAAATATGGTATCCATATATCATATTTTAAAATCATACGATAACATATATACTTACACAATACAAATTCATCAAATAAAATGACAATATAAAAATTCAATAAACATCATCAATGATAACCTACAACACCTTGTCATCATATCCTTAAATATTTTAAAGTTTACTAGTAATATCACATTCAATTCATCAATGTAATTATTTCTTTCCCAATTTATCATTATCACCATACAAGTTGATCAATTTCAATGGATATTGGTCACATTAATTTTTTTAAAATCCATAAATATAAAATAATGTGGAATAGTGTATCGATGTTTTTTGAATCCTATATTTTTAATATCATTATCATCACAGTTATAAAACATTATTATCCAATCATTATGAGAATATAAGTCTTTCCACTTAGATTATTATCTTTACATCAGCCCCTCCATAGTCTTGGAGTCAACCCAAGGATTTGGGAACTGTATCAGTTATATCCCATATTCTCGACAAATAAGACATTGAATTATATATTGTACCAAAATATTATCTTCACATTCCGATGTCTAACTCTTAATATTTTCCATAGTAATTACTTGTTAAATGTCCTTGATTTAAACATAGAAAAAATCTCAATGGTCCTCTAAGATTTTCACTTGAGTGCTTGTTCCAACATTCTCAACATATAGGGATCTGAATCATGTTTCATTAATAGTCTCCCCCACCCATGCTCTCAAAAAACACTAGCCTACTATTATTGGGTGAGTTTGATATTTGGATAAGATGAAATTTATTAATCCTCAATCATGATAACTAATTGGGTATAAATAGAATATAATTCACTATATTCATCATCCCATTTGGTTTCTCCCCATCAAATTTTCCATAATATTCATCGTTAAAAAGGCCCCTTCTGGTTGCATCCATTGACTAAAACCAAAAATAGTAATATGAGAAACCATAATCACAATGAAAAATCATGACATATCAATATTTTTGTGTATAAAACATGATTAATTATTTTCAAAATTTTACACCGTAGTCTTAATCTTTTTTATCCCTGATCAAAATATTTTTAAATCCTTGATGATGGATCCTAATGAATATGTGTTTTTACCAAAGCAATCCCCCACGGGAGTGTCAAATCAGGTGCATAGTAAGGTCACATTCACTATGCACTAGAATAATGGATGATATACTATTTTCTAACTTTTTTGGGTTTAATATACCTTGGTATATCACTACCAGATCTATGTCCACCCATATTATCTAGATAGATATGTTCTATTTCGGAAACCTTTTAATCTCTATATTAATGAATCATTATGATATTATCATATACATAGACGTATAACTTGGATTCTAATAATATTTATCTAATAATATATTCCAATGGATTTCAAAATCATACATTGATACCAACTATTATAATCCATACATTTCATGGATAGATATTTAAATTCTTTTGATGAATATTCATTAAATAACATAATGAACCACCCAAACAATACATTAGTATAGTGCTTTTAGAGTCTTAGATTTGTATACACATGGGGTATAAATGAACTACATCATCTCTTACTGATTTATTCATAACTTGAATCCTTCTTACACATATCATACTGATACCATTCATCATAATCTTCGGAAAATAGAACATAATAATGGGTGACCTCATATTATTTGTAAGGGTAAAAAATAGAGATACCAATGATTATTAGATATAACACGATCATATGGTTATTAAGATATGATATAAACAATTGAAAACCATTCATGTCATGTCAAATTTCATAATCATGAGTCATGTAATAAATCATGGGAGTTCATAATTCAATATTAATGAAGTAATCAAAGAATATAAGCCATGGGAACATAACATTACCCAAGGTCAAGAGTCTGTGGAAGGAAAGATTATATAAATTTTTGAACACTTATAAATTTAAATAGTTTCACACATTATTTTAAGGAAAAGAAATTTTTCCTATGCAAAAAATGATGTACATGAAAAATTGATCCATGAAAAATCATATCGACATGAAATCCAATTCCAGAGATAAACTAATGGCAATGAATGATAGGTCTATGTCTAATCTTATGGACATGAACACCTGGTATATAATCAAAATTTTCAATATGAAATCATGCTCAGGAATAAATTAATTACCTCATCATGTATCAAAATTCACCAAATGCATTGGATGGATTTAATGGATCCAACAATCATTTAATCATAATTCATTAAAAAAAATCAAAATTATCATAAATCATAACATTATAATATAAAATAAGTACAACAAATTGGATTCATAAAAATTTCATCATCATCATCATAATCCACCCAATTAAATAATAAGTATGGTATCATTGGATCATATACATTGTAAATAATAAGTTACATCAATGATTTTTACCATTGATAAATAATTCCATTAAAGGATAATAAGAAAATTTCAGGAGGAAAATATACATTTCACTCTGAAATAACCCTTTTAAAAAATTAAATTTCACAAATAATATTGAAAATATATCATTGAAAATAAATGTGTACTAATTGAATATAAGATTAAAATTATATTTTTCCCACGAGGAAATTATATTCAATTCATTAAAAATATGTTAAAATAATATATTTCATTCACGCTTTCATTGGAAAAGTCCACAAATGAACTTATACAGAAAATGATAATATGATTCCTTTTAATTTTTTTAAAGTCAAAAATTAGTAAAATTGAATTTAAAAATAATAGTATAATATTAAAAACCTTATTAGATACATTTTTAGAAAACATTTATACAGAAGAAAATAAATTTTCGATCGAGGAAAAAGTCAATGTTTGATTTCCTTAAGAAAATAATTTTTGTATCAAGAGTACTTACTGTGGGAAAAATTAAAATAAATAACGTATAATCAACAAATAATAATATAAAAATAAAATTCATGAATTTATTAAGAGATAGGTCATAATAATTCATCATTAGAAACGTTATCGTGAATAATCCTAATAAATGATGAGAGTGTAACATAAAACAGTTGTTGCTTTTCTTATATTTGAATCATAATCCACATAAAAAAAATTCATGTGAAACATTAAATATCAAGATAATGATTATTATAATGATATGAAATTTAAATGTTTATTATATAAACCTTATAAATTAACATAGGTGCATAAAAAACATATGACCCAGATATAACAATTTGATATAATTAACCGTTAACATTTGTTCCACATAAATTGAAAGTACTATAACATTTAGTATAATATAATTAAATTTATTATAATTAGATAAAAAGATAAATAAAATAATTATAATTTAATAAATGATCCAATTTTTATATTATACGATTGACCTATCAAATATCCCTTATTAAAAATGTCATTTTTGGGTGTAAATAGTTCCCTTTTTCATGAGAATTTCAGTTCATATTTTCAGATCCTTGTACTCTGATCATGGATCCATCATTTCAATAGATCTAATAATGATAAAAATATACTATATATTCATTATTTATATTTTGTGTATTCATCCATAATATTTATAGATAAAAAAAATTAATTATTTACTTCATGGAGATGGATATTTGTACATACACATGAACCCTATTTTAAATTTTTAATGGATGGGATGAAAAAAAGTTAATTGATAATTATTTTTTATAGAATAATTATTATAGAATATAATTCATATATATTCAATAAACCTAAACATATTACCATCCTATTAAAATAGGAATAAAAAACGAATCACATCTCCTCATAGAGGTGGTAATCTATACATACACATGGGAGCCTTTATCATTTTCCAATGGATTAGAAGCTAAGAAGATAGATATAAAATTTTAATTATAGGATCATATTAACTTCATAAATATCATATATAATTTTTAAACTAATAATAATACTCATCGATATTGATTGTGAGAAAAAAATATTTGTATCACTATATGGAGACAGTTAGTCATACGTACGCACGAGTAATAATTTCATTTCTCATTTGATGCAAAATACGTGGATAATGGTGGTTAAATAATCATAATTAACATTTAGTATATTTATTTTATTTAATTTATTAATTTATGATGATTAAAATATATTTTTATGAGGTAAAATAATAATTAACAAATTATTAGTTAAGGTGATTACCTCTTCTATGAAAGTCCTCCTTTATATCTTCCCACAAGGAAAAAAAACTTCCTCATTTGGGAGAAACATAACCCCTATATTGTGAGTATAAGTTTTTATTGGATAATTTGGTAGGTTTTTTTTTGATTCAGTTTTTGCCTAGTGGTTTGAATATGGGAATGTAGGGGAACCCTATTATAATTTAGGAGAGGGGCACTCTTGGGATTTATTAAAATTTTAATATATAATAAATTAATTGTAATGAAAAATGCATCAAGATGTTTAAAAATATAAAGATAAGGTTTAATGGGGATTTAATCCCCAAAGTTATAATTTCTTTTAGTTTTATGTGGTATTTTAATCCTTATTTTTGGTTTAACCACATAGTGAACCTATTTTAACCATCACACTAGTTACACCTTTTACCCACTTAAAGGGTTATAATTTTATGTATGAGGTGATAATTAGATCATAAATAACCATGGGATGAAATTTAAGGCAATATAGAGTCGTGATTGTTCTATTTAAATATTTTTATTAAATTTAATTGATTTTAAAAAATATTATTTTGATAAAATATCCTAAATATCAATTTTGACACTATTCATAAATTTATGGGAAAATATATAATTTCACTTCATTAATAATAATTTAATTCATTAACACATAAAAAATTATTATATTTATCTAAAAAAGTCATATAACAATATAAATCACTAAAATTATATAAATTTTAATATTTTTCAACACATTAATTTTAATTTTTATTAACATAGTATACATTGTATCAGAATTATGAAAGTATTTAAAGATATTATTTAGTACATGAATATTATAAATAAATAAATAGAATGAATATAATTTCATTATTCACAAAATATATATTTATATTCTTTCATAAGATTCTTTTTTCCCTATATAATCACATAAAATTTATTTAAAATAAAGAGTGTGAAATTTTGTATAATTAATTTCATTTAAAATGATATAGGTTTTTCAGGGAAAAATATCCATTAAAAATTTAACTTTGAATATAATATTATATTGGTATAAGAAACATCATACAATAATAATTAATTTGAAAAAATAAATCCTTATCATATAATTTTAACCTAGATTCACGTGGTATACCCTTTATCGAGGTGATATATTTTACCATGGTTTCATTTCCAAATAATAGAAATGGGAATATTTAACAAATTTGAATACTATGATTCCAAATATTGAATTGTTTTTATCAAAATTAATTCCAATAAGTATAATAATTTTTTTAAAGTATGTTATCAAATTGGGTTGAAAAGTGTTACTAAAAAATGAATTTTTAAGTACAAAATTTTTTTATACCGAATTAAGATATAAAATTCATTCAAAAGATTATTATTGGATTATATTAAATTAAATGTAACTAATTAAATTTTAAATCTAAGAAATTATATAATTTTACTTCATTAATAATTTAAAAGAAGGTACATTGTTCAAAAAAAAATTTATAATTACTCATTATTATTTAAATAATAAACCATTGAGAAAAAATATTAAAATTACATTTTAAGATAGTTTTGATACACTATTTCCAAAAATGATATCATTTTTTACTATATAAAATATCCAAAATTTCCAGAAAAGTTAATATAATATTCTATCACAAAATTAAATAAATACAATTTTTGATGAAATCATATTTTTGAAGAATATAATTACATTTATAAAAATTGAGTGCTTAATTATTAATAGTTAATAAGTACAATTGTATTGATCAATAGCATTATATATATTTTATAATATTTATAATTCTATTCATAGCATCCAATTTAATATCTAATTTATTTTGATCATATATAAATAATAATATTTCATTGTTCAGTTGAGATCTGGGTTGAGTGTGGGTTACACGATCCAACATACTATAGTTATACAATAAATTCTTGGTGTTATGAATTCTCCATTTTAACATTTTTTATCTTTTATTATTGATTATCTCAAGGTTTAAATAAATTCTATATATTGCTTCCATATGTACCATTTTCCTTAAAAAATATACATTCATAAGATTTTTAAATTAATTTTTTCTTCAAAATGTAAACATTGGATTTTTTAATAGACCTATATAAGTTTATAGTGAATTTTTTTAGATCAACATTTTTTCAAGTATATTTTTGGATCTTATCATTGAAATTATACACATGTAATTTTCTAGAATTAAATGTGTTTGATGAAATGTTATAATAATTTTATTTGTAATTAATCCCATTGGATTCAAATGAGTGAATAATTTTTATTTATAAATTATGTGTATTAGGATTTGTTTTCTTATTTTTATCAGTTTTGAAGAAAATATATTAATTATAAATCATAACACTATTTCATTTAATGGGATGTATTTAAGTATTATTCCAAAATTTAAAATAGAATAAATGGGAAATTACTAAGTTTATTTTCATTAAATTAAAATATATCAATTTTTATGAATTATTAGTTGAATTTTAAAAATAAATTTTATTTGATGAAGGTGGGTTTTAGTCCAAATAAATTATTTTTAAACTTCAATTACTTTTCAATTTAACACACCTTTCTCAAAATAACTCCCAATTTATTTTGAAATTTATAAATATTGTTGATATATTTCAAAAAATGGTTTTATCACTATTTTTTGATCAATATGAATGATAAAAATTTAGATGAATTTTTGTGGTAAACCTTGGGAGCATAGGGGATCCAATAATTGTATTGTAATAAGATTAAGTATATTACTTCTTAGAATATTTTATAATTTCTCCGCACTATGGTCTAACAGTAGTTCATGGTAAACCATGGCTAGTGGATGTATGATATAGTTCTACGAGATGTGTGGTAATGCTAGGGTATAATGAGAATATTCTTTATAGATCTTACATTATATAGGATATGGTAAAAAAGCAATCCTAGATTTCTTGAACTTATTTCCTTATTGATTCTCCGTTGATAAGTTATTGTATTTTCTATTCACATTTATATTTACATTCTTGTGATTCCTTGGTAAACATGTGAATTTATTATTCTTTTAATTTAGTATATTTTAACATTTCCATGTTAATATTGTTAATGAAAATAAAATTCTTACTTTTTATTTTTAGTTAAAACTAGTTTGGATGGATTCAAAAAATGAAGGTAAAGTATGGATATATAGAGGTAAACTATTGGAATTTTACAAACAACCAAAACACACACATTTTTGTGTATATTTCCTTATATTTCCATGAACTATTTTATAGGTATAGTTAATGTCTCTAGTTTATACTTACAGGCCCTAGATTATGATAATAATAGTATAGGAGGTGTAAAATAGGGTTGACTATATGGCATTAAGAGTTAGATGTTTTTTATTTTATTATTTTATTATTTTTTCATTATATATTGACTTGTTTTTTGTTATATACATTAAGGTCATTTTTAACTATTTTAATATTAAATTTATATTTTTATTATTCAGTAAATATAAATGTCTTTATAATGGTTAAAGTATTCTTATTTCTTATATAATTCCCTTGTAACTATTTTTTGTCCCTTGTAGATTGGTAAAAATCCTTGGTATTTTTACCTTTTCTGTTCTCGAATAGTTTCCAAATACTAAATATATTATCTTACTCATAATGAACAAACTAGAGAACAATAATTCGTCATAATGGATTGATGACATGTTCTACCAACATTAAGGATATTTGTGGTTCTCCAAAATAAATAATGAGAAAATAAATTCAAATGATAGAATTCTATATCAGATATTATTAGTATGCATTCATATTGATTCCCTGTATACATACATATTCCCCACATATATTCATGTACATGGTGTTATTGTCTTAAAAATTAACCTACATAATTATTTAGTAGATTTTGAAGAAAATATTATCAAATAATCCAAGAGAAAATAAAAATATGAGGAACACCTATACACTATATTGAAAACATTATATAAGGAGAATTGGTATGATATTTTTTTGAACAATAAATTTGTAAATAACAATTCATATTCATGGGTAATTTGATAACAAGAAATGAAATTTACATAGATACATCAAGAAAAATATAGATTTAGAAATGTCCTAAACCAACATGTTTCATCTGAATCCATTATTTTCTTGATTTTTGTAAGTACTATTGATACATTATGAGAAATATTTCATTATAGTCTAGACGTACAACTAATAAATCATATAATGGAATAACTTATATTTGTGTATGAGAATTAGAGTAAATATTTACGAAACTCAACATGATTTTGGTCAATTGAGATATACAATAAATACCTTTAATGTGTGAATATTTATTGATATAGAATTATTATTCATTTAATTACATTTGTTGTATCATTATGGTAAATTTAAATTTTTTAGCCCATGGATCACAATAATTGATTCCCCATATATGAAATTTATAAACATATGATAGTATGTTGGCATATATGAGTTATGAACTGAATATTTGGAGGCTTTTACTCTATAGATGGAACTAATATATATATATATATATATTGATCATATGATTTTTCAATATATATTCAATAATATGGTGTTGAACATTTGTTTCTGAAGATTGTAGGTGTCAATAAATGACTAAAACAACTCAATGTACTATCATCCTAGAAAAGACATTACTATTATGGGTTATCTTATAAAAAAACAACCCACTACCTTATCCATGATGATTATTCACACACAACCAGCCTATATATATTATAAAAATGCATGATTTGGATATCCTAAAGAATGGGATGACATCCTACCATTAATAATTGATATCCTGACCATCAATACTTGAGAAATTTATTGAGATATAATGAAATTAATTAGGGATACAAAATAAGTTTATATAAACATTGTGTTGTAATTTTTATTAATTTCACATTGATTATTTTAGATTTGTTCAGTGTAACACTAGACCATACATTCAATTGACATCAGATGTTATGAATAATCTATTGGATAATGAACAATGCTTATATTTCTCAATACAAACGGGAAGTATATCAATATATTGATAAAATCAAGATCCCTTTTCATTGGAAAAAAATTGAATAAGGGGATATCATATTACATCTCGATGGTCTAATAATATTAGAATGTTAATGATGTGAATCGAAGTTCAAAGGGGATGATGTAAAAAAACCCACTGAACATGGAAATCGGATAATATAACCATTTTTCTCACTTACATTTCCAATACGTTTAAAGGGAAAAAAGAAATATTTTTATGGTCAATAAAATTTCAAACACTAATCATTTACCCACTATAATACAATATTTCTCACTCAAAATGTTTTTAAGATATATGTCAATTTAGTGTTGAGAATTCATGGGAAAATGCTTTTGATTATATCTGATCAATATCC
This sequence comes from Viscum album, assembly GCA_963277665.1. NCBI lineage: Eukaryota > Viridiplantae > Streptophyta > Magnoliopsida > Santalales > Viscaceae > Viscum > Viscum album. Next base: position 1,221,007,869 of record OY728127.1, on the reverse strand, counting down.
TAGGATGTCCCCTATTTTTTGGAGATTTATTCAACAACCATTTTAGTATAGATATGAAATTCTATATGATACACCATACCTTGACATATATTCAATCAAAAAATATAATTTAGACACATAAATATTTTATGATATTTTTTTGATAGATTTCAATGGAATCAGGGATTAATAAAATTTTATAGATTTTTTCTAGGGGTTTCTAATCCTCACCTAACCTTATCAGTTGGACACAAACCGATCATGGTGTTTTGGGTTTCTTTTATTTTAAAATTTTAAAACATTATATAATATATATATATGGTTGACTTAAGGGTCACACATTGAGAAAAAATGATCTATCCCCACCCAACAGTCCTAACCAACTACGTACATCCCTTTTCACAATGTGGTTATTTTCTCCATTAGAAATCCATCTATTTAATTCATAATATGTTTCATTAATTTAGACCAATACATTCATTTTAAGACTCTCATGATATAAAAATCATATTAACTACACTTCCTCTCCCACATCCACCCTCCATCTCTGTATCATTCTCCAACAGATCTATAAATTCAAAATGCACATGATTTGAAATTTCTACTTCAATATATTTCTATTGATCTTTGGTACACTCTCATTCCCGAAATTGTAATGATTTTTTTCATTTATGAACTATAGTACTTTTAATTTTCTATGGTATATCATTCAATCATGATTTGGTATTTTTTCTACTAAAACTTCTTCCTTCGGTGTCAACTATGTTCATGTTTCAGATAACCTATTATCACTGGATATGGTCATTCCATTAGAAGGTGAAAATCATTTACCTGATTTTTTATGTTCTTTATTGCAAAACATAGATCATAATTTAAAAACAAAATGTAAATTACATCTATGATATTTTATTTTGGCCACATTTTTAGATTTTTTATTATTTTACCCAAACTCTATTTACTAAAAAACTTATATTATATTCTATAATTTTATTGGAGTTTGTTCCCCTAAAAAAATTGTCTTATGGAAATTATATATGGTATTATGGGTATGATCTATGATTTTAACCCCAAGGTTATAAAATAATTCATGAAGATTACATTTATCAATATTGTAGATGATGTATGAATTGAATTACTATATAAAACCCGAATGTGTATCCGAAATTAAGGATTATATCATTTAATTTATGAAGTATAAACCCTAAGCCATTCAAAAAATTATTTTCTATGTATATTTAGGATTCATATCATATAACATATCCCCTATCCAAATCAACCCAACCGAACCTGACCCAACCTCCTTCAAATGGGTCCCCTTAAAAATCCATAAACCCAATCCACGGACACTAATATTGATTTCTTATACAAAATAACTTTCCACTCTCTAATAATGTTAGCACCATATGAAAATAATAATGAAGGTTCCAGACATTCAAAAATATATTTGCCTGGAAAAAATTCTATAGAATGGCTATTTTGATAATAAACATTGTGACCTAAATAATGATTATATGGATAAATTATTCCTTATAATATATCACACTATGAGATTTATGATCACTGGAACAAATGGAATGGTACCCCATTTTTATGTTTTCCCATATTAGAGTCATGATCTTATAATTGCTACTTTCTATTGACTGGAACATCCACCAAAGCTGGATCATGAAAATAATTTCATCCATGTGTTACTTATATGAAAATATATTGAAAATCCATCACATGTGTTGAATCCAAAATAAAGATAACTTTAGTAAAACCAATTACCATGGAATATATTATAAGTTATGTAGATTGATCTATGAAATAAGATAACTCAGCATTCCAAAGAAAGATAGAGAAAAATAAGTATTATAATTTAATATGAGAACATAATAATACCATGAAAATAATGTAACCTTTTATATTCTTGATTCAACATAAAAATTGATATTTTTAATTAAATATTTCTATAGGGAGAAAATGTTAAAACCCTAACATTTATATATGAAATTTCTATTTTATTATATATGATTATTTTCACACATATAAATGTTATCATTATATATCATAAAAACATGTATAGTATAAATAAAATGGGATGCCATATAAAAAAATTAAACACTCTTTTAATTCATAAAAATAGAAAATTTCTTTTGAAAGATAAATAAATTATATAAGATTATAAAAATTGGAATGTGGAAATAAAAAATAACATGAAAAAATTAATAGGTTCAATAGGTCATGGTATCAAGGAAATATCACACCTCAATAAAATACTAAAAAATGAAAACAACACCATAGAATGAAAAATAAAATTTTCTAAATATTTTATAGAGATCCTTGAGAGAACACCAAGTGATGTATAGTTAATAGTGTAAGAGATATATATAGAAAATATATTGGTTATATGACCATTATAATAATTACATGAACTTTATAAATGTAACACAACTTTTATAACAATAATATAGTAGTTATAATAATTACATGACCATTATGATAAGCACCAAACTGTTAAAATGTTAAAATGATTTTATATAATATTTTAATGAATAAAATAAATAAAAAATGATATTAAATTTACAAAAAAAATTAAACACATGTAACTCAAAGAATATTTAAATATAAAAAAAAAAATATTTTATAACTTATATTATAAAAAAATTAATAATTTTATTAATATTTAAATATTATACTTACCAAAATTGGAAACATATTTAGATAATTCTAATTTTTTTTAATAATTATATCTAAATAATCTAGTATTGAATTTTAGGTATTTTTTTGAATAACAAAAATTTTTGTGGGATTGGTCGAAAAACAGTGTTCAAATCCAATATTTTTATGTATTTATTTTTATGTAATAATGACCATATTAATTATAGAATGGATTTTATTATAAAAATGTGTTTAATAGGATGAATAAGGTATTTATAAACTATTTTTACAATTTCAAAATGAAAAAAATTACAACGTAAAAAAACATAATTTATTCCTTTTTTATTAATTTATAAATTTATTTAATAATTTATTTAAATAATAAAATTAAATTATGGATAGTTTTAAAGTACTTGAAATAATTTTTAAATTAAATATTATTTTTTATATCAAAACATAATACTATTTAAATTATTGGCATTTAAATTGTGGTATTCAATATTTTATCTCAATACACCCATCCCCTCTAAGTATAAATACCACTATCATCCATATGGAAAGTGAATTCTAGGAATATTATCTAATTCCAATAACATCTAATATAAATCCTATAAATCATAGAAGGTTTTTTATATATGTTACTGACTTTCCACACTCCATTCTTCCACGGTATTTGACATGTATCATAAGAATTATCTTTAAGGATGATGTAGCAAACATTTCTCTTCATTTCATATTTCATCTTGTATTATTCTATTACCATTTACATTAATAAAACCAATCCACTTTAAACTGATTAATCTTTATAATAACATTAAATTTATGACATATTTAAGATTTAATTTGATATTAATATATAAATATATATAAATATATTTATATATTTTCTCACTGCCACCTTCGACAAGTCTGTACATGGCCTGGTTTACCAACTACAAGGATGTTATATTTCATTATTTATCACCACATTAATTGCTAGATAATATATTTTATATACAATAGACATTTGTGTGGATGTGTGTGTTTTATCCTTTTAGTTTCAATTCAATTAATGTATAAATAATAATGATCAAAATTGTGATAATGAAATGAAAATGGAATAATTTAATAAACAAATATCTCTATACCTTTTTAAATATAAAGAATGTATAATAAATAATTTCAAATGGAAATAAATGAATATAATTTAATAAAATGATTGTAAAATAATCCCACATTTTTTAAATAAATACAATTTGGTTATACATGATGTTTCATTTTCATGAAAAAAAACAAGATATAAGGTAAGAGGATTTGACATTAATTTCTTAACACATAGGTTTAAATTTTTTCTTCTGACCCTATCGTAACACCAATTTTTTTAGATTAACTATTATAGTTAATTTTTTTACTTAATTTTATTTATTAATTATCATTTTACATGGTAGTGGGAATTTTTTTTAATTAAATTTATTTTTGAAATCATGTTATTTTAGGAGTTGTTAATTTTGTTGTTTATGCAATTTTTTGGGGAAAATTAAATTAGTAAATTCATATTTTCACATAATGACATGGAAGATTATTATATGAATTAAAAAATTAATTCAAATATAATAAAATGGGTTTATGTATTATTCCTACCAAATGGAAATGTTATAGATTAAATAATTTCTTGATTTTGTTATATTTATTATGATAAATAAAATAATTTAACTAGATTATATTCAACATGAAATGGATTATATTTATTGAATTTTTCAAAAAAATAATTACAATTTTCCTCATAAATCATGGAACATTTATTTTTTAACGTGTAATATTAGACTAAATTTATATTTTTTAAAAATTTAGTGATCTCATGAAGTCAAAATCTAATGAAATAAGTTGTTATTACCTCAGAAAAATAATTAAATTCAAATAATAATTTCAAATATTATTTCAGTTTCTAGATTGAATAATGTTTTATTTAAATAGAGATCCTTAAAGATAGGAATTTTTTTCATTCCAAAAATGTCATTCTATATCTCTTGAAAAGGATATACTGATTCTCAAATTTAATATGTAGATATCCAATAAATTTAGTAATTACATTCCAATATGTTACTAAGATATATTCTATAATTTTATATCTTATAAATTCATATAAATCGTTGGTGTTTAATTATGTTAAATTTTTTATTCCATTAAAAATGAGTTTTTTATTTTTGCAATAAATTTTGTAAATGTTTAAAATATACATGAAATTTCATGGGCGCATCAATACAAGGTTGATGAATAATATTGTGTTCTATCATTTAAAAAAATATTATGAAAAATTAATGAATAATAGAAATTCATTATTTTATTGTAATTTTTAATGGGATAATATTGTTAGATAATTATTTTGTGATGAATTAATTGTAGAGGATACATTTGACTTTTAAACTGGGATATTGAGGAATTAATATCTATATTAGTAATTAATTTGTGTGACTAATGATGACTAATTTAATATGATAGTTAAATTAAATATTATAATTAAGGTAATTTAAATATATTCAATGTAATATAAGGGTTTCTATTATGGAAACATTATATCATTAAATGAGTGTTAAATGTAAGGGGTTTTAAATATTTATAAGCGTTAAATGGAAAGGGTTATAAATATGTGAAGAGGATGAATTTTATCATTTATTTCTAAGTAACATATTAATGTATTGATTAATATTTCAAACATGATTGGCATGTTCCATAGAAGATGATTGAGATTCATAAAGGATGATTAGGAAATTAAAGACTTGTAAGTTAACCTTGGAATATAATACACTTGAGGGACTATAGATAATTCATAAAAGATTATATAAGAAGGTTTCATTGACACTATCTATCTATTGACTATTTCACTTTATCTTCATATATTTATTAATATTATAAAAACCTGTTATCCCTGATTTTTTTAATTATCCATGACTCTGTTTATAATTTTTTTGATAAAATTGTTTCTTATTTTTAATGCATTTTTTTGTAAATCATGTATTTTTATAAATGTATTTTTTATTAATTACAGAGTAAAATTACTTGAGAAAGGGTATATTTTATCTAATTATTTAAATGTATATTATTTAATATTATAAAATGTAGTGGTTTCATATGTGAAAATAGTTTTAGTGAGACTTATTTTTTAAAACATGTATGTTTATGATATGGTCTAGTAGATAGAACGTAGGAATGTTCTATTTAAGTGTGTTGGGGAAAAGTGTGAAAACTCATTTCTTATCATGGTGAAGCAGCCAGTATATAGTTACGTGTAAATAGGTGATGGATTATATCATAGAAAATTTTTATAACTATTGAGTGTTTATTTTCATTAACATTTTCTTATTGATCCCTTAACATAAAGGATTTATTTGGAGAAAGAGAGTTTCCAGTTTTTTTTGAAAATGCGGGAATTTTTATATTTCTTACATAAAGATGGAAAATTCCCAAATTACTTGAGAATTAGGATTTTTAAAAAAAATATATATAGTAGATACAAATTTTTTATATGAATTTAAAAATATATGATTTCATTTTATTTTGATTACTCTAAAAAAATTATAGAAAATTTTATTTAGTATCATTTATTTTGATAATTCAATTTGAAAGTGTTGTTTAGATATAAAATAGGTTTGATAACAAAATTTCGAATAAAAATGTTTTGGTTTATAAATTTTTATAATAATTTCATTGTAAGATTTTATCAAATGTGTCTTTATTGTTGTTTGGGGGATATCTATTAGGTTTTATACTTATCCTTAACATATTCATCTAAGATTAAATTTATACTTTGTTGATAATGGTATAGGTAAAATAAAGTTATCATATTTTGTCAGTAGAAGGCCATAGATGTACATTAGAGATAGGTCAAGAAGATTGAGTGGTGTTATAGGATTGTATACGTATTATATATATATATATATATATATATATATTGAGTAGACATAAGTCTTCATTCATCAATTTACTTATTGTAAAACATAATATTTCCCACTATTGATATTTTTGATATTTGAAAAATGATATTACATGAAGGCTTGGATTTTATTTTTTAGAGAGAATAATTCCCTAATTTTTTATTGTATACCTCAACACTAGTTTATTATCTAATTATATTATATCATGTGATAGTTTGTATTTGTTATGGGAATAGAGTGTTGCACAACATTGTTATATTGTTGTGGTAGTGGGTCTCAATTTATGATCAAGATGTTTCATTAATATACATATAACAATTTTACTTTTCAACTTCATATGATTTCCATATTATTTGGATTATGATCATATTCATATGATATGATAATAATTTTTATGGTCACAGATGTACTAATTTTGATTAAAGTATTCTTATAATTCATATTATATCTCCCCATAATAATATTTTTATCTCACAAATTCATTAATGAATACACAAATATAAAAATATAGGATGACGAGATTATGGTGGTCTATATGATGATTATGATGATGTATTTAAATAATGATTAAAATTTATCCTATATTAATGTTTTTTTAGAAAAATTTTCCAAGCCACCAAACATATAGATTTTGTAATACAAAAACATATATTAATTTTTCTGAAAAATAATGAAATAATTATGTAATTGAATTATGATTCTGTATTTTTTTAATTTGTGGATGACATGTGATCAAATAAGTTATTTAACAAGTATGTAAAATAAAAATGAAGAAATTTTGTCATAGGATTTATATTTATTCATTGTCAATATTTTGCATATGAAAATTTGTTTTATTTAACAAACATGATAAATGAAATTGACTTTAATTCATGAATAAAAAATGATTTAAAACAATTAATATAATATTATGTGACTAATACTTTCAATCACATAAATTTGATTGAAAACATAATTCGGGTTTATTATCCATTGTTTGGGGGGAATCCTATAATAGGGGAGTTCAAAAATGTGTGTTTGGTTGACTTGAATAATGTGTACATCATAAAGGTGTCTTTGGATTATTTGGAGAAAAAAATAGAGGAAAACTATTGAGTAAATCTATGCTTATTATTTTTTAGAGAATGTGATCCAAAAAATAGATAAATGTGAAATGGTATTAAACATTAGGTCTTCAAAGAATTGACAAAAAAACTATCAGTGTAATATTCTGTCTACAATTTTAACTATGAAGAGATGTTTTCAAGATCATTATCCATAAGAATATTTAATATATATAATATTCCAAATCTAGATGTTATGGGAATTTTTTGTTGGAATGAAATGGTATGTCTCATTAAAAGATAAAAAATGAATAATATGTTTATTGTCAATAATCAATACATAGTATTAATAAAATAAATTTAATTTTAATTGATCAAATTAAAATTGCTACTACTAATTAGCTATTTATTTTATCAATCATTGATAGTGATATTGTATTAATGGAAAAATATTATATGTTTTAAAGTATTTTTCATGAAATTTACTTTTATAATATGATGTTTTATATATTAGATCCCTCACTTCTTATGATGAATCCATAATGTAGGACTAAAATTATTAGAGTCGTATAGAAAACACATTAACGATGAATTGGAAGTATAGTGGATCAAGACTTATATTATGAGTGAGTAGGTATGGAAAGATATTAGATATCAAATATATTTTTATAAATAATAAATGGTAGGGTAACCATGATTTTCTACAATTACAATGGTATCAGATTGAACTATAATTTGATTATAGATGTCATAGTTTCATCATTATCAAAAAAAAATTATATATTTTTAATTACAACATAAGTAAGATAAATAAGTCACACATTTATATTTCATAAGTTGTTTTCAAATATGATAATGATATAATTAAAACTAATTCTTAACCAATTATGGTGCACTAGAATTGGAAGGTAATGTCATAGGCTTCAATTAATAAGTCAATGTCAATATAGCAGAGGAAATGATTTCCCAAGAATCTATTGATACCAAAGGAATGAAACGATCAAGGGTATGTATGATTTGACCATCATAAGAATGTCTATTGTATGTAAAATTACATCACAGGGAATTAGAGAAAAGAAAAGGACATAGGGTTAGTTATAAATTTCCATGATAAAATTATTTAGGTTTCTATAAGATTTGTATTAGATATAGATTTTGGATCATGAATATGAATTCAATTATAAGAACCAATTAGATTCAATAGGATAGGAATGTTCCAATTGTGTCTCCAAGAATTTTATGGGGAACAAATGGTAGTATATGAAATTAGAGAATAACTCCCCACATTAACAATATAATTGGATCTTACAAATGAAACATATTATTATGTTTCTTTAGTTGCTAGAAAAATTATCTATTTGTATATTTTTCACACATTCGATTTTTATTTCTTATTTTGAAATATTTTTTTTCATTTTTATAATAATTCTATATGTTTTTTTATCGATAGTGTATTTCAAAATTTATACATACACTAACATAAGAAAATAAGAATAATAATTAACTAAAATTCCAATGAATATTAATCACGTATCACATATCTAGGAAAAATTATTATTGTTTTTTCAATTAAAACAATTTAAATATACATTATAATATAGGTAATTTTGAAACATTCAAGTAAAAACACACATATATAGACCATTTTATTTTGAAATGCATTACAGGCAATGAATCATTTGGCGGGAATGTATAATGACCTATAAAAATTATGGATTTTATTTATATTATTTCATGGTTTGAATTTCTTGTAGTGGAATGTGGCTAAAATTATTACCTAATTAATTTTACTATTGATTTATATTTATATGTTTATGTTAACATAATGGGGTATAAGTTAAGTTAAATTACAATTTTTAAGGAATACCAAAATAATATAGAGAATCCACTTGGATTAATGATTCTTAAAATTTATTGAGATTATGATTTAGAATATTATATCAACGATTTCATCAATATTTTTAAAGATTGTGGAATTGTATCCAGACTCATTGATCTGTGTTTACCGCAGTGGAACAGGAATATTAAAAGGATGAATCACACATTTCATAACACATGGAGTGTGATTAGGATTCATAAAACATGCCTATAATCTTTATTTGGAACTTCATTACATATTGTATCTTATACACAAAAATGAGTACCAACTAAAGTGATAGATGTAATTTTATATGTGTTATGGGGTGAAACAAATTTAGTAATATATATATATATATATATATGGGGAAATTATTTATTTTTATATATAATACCAAATTAAAAACACATATCATTTGTGAAAATATGAATATTTATTTGATTCCCTATGTAAACTAACTGATATTTCCAATTCATCCCATCAAATATAAAATTAATTATTTAAATATATAAAATATTTATATGTAAGGAGTTAATTTTTTATGGAAATAGTCAGAGATTGACTAATTTGAATTAATATTAAGATCATGTTTCATTTGATTTGTTGGGAACCAAAATCTAAAATGAAATAGTGGAAGAAAATGATGTTCTATAGGAACAAGTATTGTGCTAGTTGATAATAGAGGTGATAAAAAATAGGGAGATACTATTTTTTACCACAAATTCAAGAAACAAATTTTTTCATAAGAAAAAGAATCACTTTAAGGGAATATTATATCAAAATGTAACATCTATGTATCAAGAATCCATTGATTCAAAATAGAATTCTATATACCAAAATCGGGTCTGTACATTAATAGACCTACTAAATTATTTAACACTTATTGTGATTTACGTTATATAAGGATGGTAATCTAAATACCAATAATGTAACATCCTAGATAAATGAATAATAAGGCATTTTCATATTTATTAATATTTGTGATTTAAATATTAATTTTAGTTTAAATGGTTCGCTATGTTGGATAGCGTACCCGATACGCAACAGCAGGTTTCTTTGGAATCTTACGTTGCACACTAATAATATAATATTATTATTTTAAATGGTACTTAACTCCCAGCCGTTGTATTGGTAGGATTGAACGAAACTAACTACAATATGATTATACATGTTTTTAAATGTATTTACATTTATCCAATAAAAGTTAGAGGCATAAAATATGAATAAATATAATTTTAAGCATAATTTACATTAAAAGGCCGATTTAACGCCTTTTAGTGCCGAACACTTTATAAATATAGTTTTCGACTCTTTAATACATTCTATATGACCAAATAAAATTCTTCTTTAAATGGGGACATCAAAATTTACTTTGTGTAAATTTATGGATTTTTTCTGATATAGTTCATTTTTTAATGAATAGTGAAAATATTGTATTTTAATTCATAACTATGTTTTAATATAATTTATTTATTTGTATAGATTATCTATTTAATTGATTTTTAAGTGTAATTAGAATACATTTTAACCATTTAATACAATTCTGGTCATTAGAATTAATTTCTCTTTGAAATTGGACATAAACAAGTATCAATCTTTTGATAGTTATTGTTTTTTTAAAACACGCTATTTGTTTTGATAACGGGATTTAATTTTAAAATTAATTAATTCCACTTGTATTTTTTGAATATGGAAAAGTGGACAAAATTTTTGAATTCGGAATATCAAATATAGTTTAGGCAGAATTTTTGGTATTTTTTTGAAAAACATCAATTTTTGGTGAATAGTGAAACCACTTAGTGGTAGTTAAAAATACTAACTTTTTCATTTAAATGAAATTTTAACACTTTTGTGAGTTGAATTTCAAAAATCAGACATACATGGTTGTTATTAGTTAGTAAAATGTGGTTCAATAAGATGAAAATAATTTTTGGTGAATAGTAACTTTTGACTTTTATTTACCGCGGTTAAAGTTAATATGGTAATTTATGGTTAAAAAATTATTATAATAATTCAAAAATACCTTAACACTTTTCCAAACCTTATTTTTGGAGTCATTAACGACCATGGGAATCTTTGGGTCGATTTTGGGACCCCATTGATCCATTTGGGAGTGAAAATGACAATTTAGATTAATTAATTCAATGTGAAGACAAAAACGACATTAACAGAAATCTTTTAGTAATTAAATTTTTTATGGTGTAATATAAGTCCTATTTTTGACTATAAATATTAATTGGAAAGATAAAAGGCTTTCCTACATCATGATATTTTTTTTATTATTTTTAGACGTCAAATAAATTAAATTATTTATGACACTATAATGATGCAGTATTTACCGCATTAATAAATGATTTAAATAAATAAAATTATAATGATTAAAATATTATCCAAAACATGTCCAATTATGATTTTATGATTTTATTTAGAATATGAGTAATCTTATCACCGACCTCAATGATTTTTGGACCATTATAAATCTAATATCATTATATTATAAAATAATATTTTCACTCTTTCCTAAAGAGCCCCTCCTCTACCTTATAAAAGGAGACCACTCCTAAACAATTACTCACACCTCTCAAGCCATTTGGCTAGTCCAAACTCTGCCCAATTAAGCTCCCTACATCCCTCTCCTCTTCTTAATAGCCTTACTTTAGGTAGAAGGCACTTAAGAAGTCCTTTGGTTCAAACCAAAGTGATTTACCCAAATTAAAGGTAAAAGTTTCTCTTAAATTGTTTTCTTTTATTTTACTTCTCCAACCCCTTAACTCTTTTATATTCATTTATTTTGTAACAACACCTGTACCCTCAATATACTAGGATATTTTTATGAGAGTTATTCGAACTACACATACACACACCTCCATATAATGGATGAATAACATAATGTTTCTTTGGATAGCAAACTAACGCCTCACGAAACGATGATTGTTCAATTACATCTTACCACCTCTAATGGTGGCCATTATGATGGAACTGTATTTATATATGATATATATTATGTATATTATTTACTTATGCTTCTGTACTTCCCAATTATGTCAAGCCTTTATGGTTTCCATAGTGGGTAAATACGATAATCTCATTAGAGAATGTGCGGACTACAGCCCCCTCAAATTGATGTGATTCGTTAATTGCCTATGTGGGATGTATAAAGGATAGAGTTAATGATATTATATATGATATTATACAGGAATTATTATTTACCTATGTATAATTATGTTTTAATACCATTAAAATAAGAAATAGAAATGAAAGTAGTGTTCATGTGTACGTACGACTTACCGTCTCCATGAACTGTGCATTTCATTTCTTACCTCTAAATGTTATGTACTTTTACAAAAACATGTATATGCTGGATATATATTATATTTATGATATTAAAATCATGAATATCATTCTGGATATAATGAAACATTGAACACATGAACAACATTTAATTATAAGAAGTCCATTTTCGACTCAAGTACAAAATATCGACAAAACAAACGTTATTGACTTAAATTATTGCATAATTTTTATAAAATGGTAATAAGTGATATAAAAATAATATTAAACTTTAAAAATGTTCTTATTCAAGTATAAATTAACTATAGTTTATAATTCACGAGATTAAAGAATGATCGAGTCAAGTCGGACACAAGGTAAGGGACTTCATCTCAATCTCTTTTCATTGAGTCATATTTTGTTTTATTCAGAACATTATTTTATATAGTGTATAAACACCTTTGAATTTTACTTTTATTAAAAAGGAATATTTTTTCTATTAATCATTTTACTAATTGAAAAAAAGTATGCTTCTTTTTAACGTACGTGTTGACAATGACCTATCCTCCACCGCAAGTATTATTTGATCTTTGGCTTCCTTAACAAGTCGCAATGTTTTTAAAAGGAAAAATAAATACCATATAATCTTTTTTATGTATTTTGGTATTGAAAATGATTTTGAGAATAGATTTATTATTTCAATATCGTGAAATGATATTTTATTATTGCAATGTGGAAATGTTATCTTTCTTTTATGCTTATGTTATGTGTTATGATCATGTTATGGTTCTAGGGAATTATTTATTTGTACGGGTGGTTTCATGATAAATCTAGGGGAGGTGAGCCCGAGATAGCTCTCCAATGCATTGGGTAACGTGACAGAGGTAAAAGTGAATGTTTCTCCTAAGAGATTTAGGGAATAAAATGTTATGGGTATTCCAATGTAACTCCCTATGTAGCTGTGATAGCTACAAAGTAAGAAGGATATGGATGCCACAAGTTACCATTATGATTTATGATTTCTATGTGTCTTTTATAAATATTATGATTTCACAAGGTAATTAAAAGATTTCATGTTTTTAATGTATTTATGAACAAATGTTTTCATTCTTTGTTTTATAACCATTACATAGCTTTTTATGCTCATCCCAAGTTTCAAATGTTTTCACAGGACCTAAAGATGAATAGGGTCAAGGATGGAATCAAGGAAAAGTCATGTTGTCTAAAACATAGAACTAGACAAGACTCATTTTTTAATGACTTCATGTTTTGTAAAAAAATTAAAACTATGTAGAAATGTCTACTTTGTAATTTTTTGAGATGTAATGTAATTGTTATGCCTAATTCTCTAATAGTCTAAACCTGAAAATATCCTCAACGTGAATTATTCATTTAATTCAATATTATGTAATGATTTAAGGCCGGGTCCTTATATATGGTATCAGAGGTCAGTTTAGATAACTTTAGGAGTTAGGTTATTGTTAAATTAATATCCATAAAGTAATTTATGTTAATATTGAAATCATATAGCATTTACAGATTACCATGTTACTTCATCTATGATTTGTCTGTGTTCGGAATGCTTTTTTGTAAGGGAAACATAGCAACTTTTATGGGAAGGAATACATAGGAGAATTTCCTTCCGAATCAGCAACCTGAGGGGGTCGGAATCAGAATTGAGAAGTTTACTACAGTGATGGCTCAGTTGAATCAGATGATAAATGGTGGTTTTGTTTATTGATGATATTTTGTTTTCTTCCAAAAATAAAGAGGAACATGAAAGTTATTTAAGGGTTGTCTTTCAATCCTTAAAAGAAAATAATCTTTTTGGTAAATTCAGAAAGTGTGAGTTTTGGTAACAACAAATTTCATTCCTTGGTCACATTGTTTCAAAAAATGGCATAATTGTTGATACTGCTAAAACCAAAGTTTTTGAAGAATGTCCAAGACACAAAAATATAACCGAGATCCGTAGTTTTCTTGGTTTGGTAGGTTATTACATGAGGTTTGATAAAAATGTTTCACAGTTATCTAGTCCAATGACTATGTTAACTCGAAAAGGTGTTAAGTTCATCTAGACAAATTAATGTGATGATTATTTTCTGGAATTGAAAAGAAGATTGGTGAATGCTCTTGTTTTGGCACTGCCTTCCAGAAATGGTGAGTTTGTTATCTGCAGTGATGCTTCGTTGAATGGACTGGGTTGTGTCCTAATGCATAATGATCAGGTAATTTCTTATTCTTCACGTCAGTTGAAACCTCATGAGTTAAATTACCCTACACATGATTTGGAATTAGATGTTGTTGTTTTTTCTTTAAAAATCTTGAGGCATCATTTGTATGGAGTAAAATGTAAAATATATACTGATCACAAAAGTTTTAAGTATATACTCACTCAGAAAGAATTGAGCATGAGATAGAGGAGATGGTGTGAATTAAGCAAGGATTATGTTTTCATGATCCATTACCATCAGGGAAAAGAAAATAAAGTGGATGATGATCTGAGTCGAAAAAGTAATGCTTCATTATCCATGTTGCATTTGGAACGGGATCATTAGGATTTTGATTTGATTAAATTTGGAATAGAAGTAGTTGGTGCAAGGAATTCTTCAGTTTTGTTTCAGGTGTCAGTGAGATCATCTCTATCAAACAGAATAAAGCAAGAACAGAAAGAAGACAGTGAGTTGCCGAAAAAGGTAATGTTGGTTCAGAAGGGTATGTTGCCTGAATTTAACATTGATAATGATTGTGTTTTGAGGTTTGGAAAGAGATTATGGGTGCCTTGTTATTCACAATTGAAGAATGAGTTGTTATGTGAAGCTCATAGTTATCCTTTTTCAGTTCATCCTGGCAGTACTATGATTTACAGAGATCATCGAGAGTAAAACTGGTGGGATGGAATGAAAAGAGATATTGCTGATTTCACTGTGAAGTGTTTGACTTGTCAGCAGGTTAAAGCTGAGTGATTGTTACCGAAAGGGGTGATTCAGTCTCTACCGGTGCCTGAGTGGAAAAGGGAAAATATATCCATAGACTTGTTGTGGGATTACCAAAGACATCTCGAGGTAATAATTCAATCTGGGTTATAGTTGATCGATTGACTAAATCTGCTCATTTCCTTCTTATTAGAGATACTTTGTCTCTAGATCAACTTGCTCAGTTGTATGATAAAGAGATAGTCTAGATGCATGGAGTTCCCCTCTCTATTATATCTGATCGTGATCCCAGGTTTACTTCTAACTTTTGGAAAGGCATTCAGAAATCATTGTGTACTGAATTAAATTTTACTACAGCTTTTCATCCTCAATCAGATGGGAAATCAGAACAAACAATTCAGACTCGAGAGGATATTTTACGTGCTTACTCGATGGTCTACCTGGGAAGTTAAAAAATATCATTCTTTGGTTTAATTTTCATATAATAACAGTTTTCATTCCAGTATACAGAATGCTCCATATGAAGAATTAGATAGAAAGCGTTGTCGAACTACAGCCTTTTGGGATGAATTAGGTGAAAGGAAGCTGATGGGGCCAGAATTGGTAGAAGTGATGGCAGAAAAATTTCAGTTGATTCAGAAGCACATGAGAATAGCTCATAGCAGACGGAAAAGTTATGTAGATAACTGGAGGAAAGATCGTTCTTTTGAGGTTGGTGATCATGTCTTTATCAATGTTTCTCTATTGAAAAGTGTGATGCGTTTTGGTAAGAAGGAAAATTTGAGTATGAGGTTCATTGGACCTTATGATATTCTGGAGAAATGTGGATCAGTTGTGTACAGATTGTCTTTACCTCCATGTTTATCCCAGGTACACAATGTTTTTCATGTTTCGATGTTGAGAAATTATATGCCAGATCCATCTCATGTTTTGAGCCAAGAGGTAGTTCAGTTCGAAGGGAATCTCTATTATGAAGAACAACCATTTCAAATTGTTGATCGTAGAGAGTAGGTGTTGTGGAATAATGAAATTCACCAGCTAAAGGTTTTTTGGAAAAACCATATGGTTTAAGAGGCATCGCGGGAATCTGAAAATGCTATGAGAGATAAATACCCCCACTTATTTTGATAAGGGAATAAAAAATGTGAGGACGCAATTTCCAAAAGGGGGGAAGGATGTAACATCCCAGATAGATGAAGAATAAGAGATTTTCACATTTATTAATATTTGTGATTTAAATATTAATTTTATTTTAAAGGGGTTGCTATGTTCGAGAGCGTACCCGATACGCAACAACAGGTTTCTTTGGAATATTATGTTGCACACTAATAATATAATATTATTATTTTAAATGGTAGATAACTCCTAGCCATTATATTGGCGGGATTGAACGAAACAAACTACAATATGATTATACATGTTTGTTAAATTTATTTACATTTATCTTATAAAAGTTAGAGGCATAAAATATGAATAAATCTAATTTTAAGCATAATTTACATTAAAAGGCCGATTTACCGCCTTTTAATGGCGAACCCTTTTTAAATATAGAGTTGGTCACATTAATACATTCTATATGACCAAATAAAATCCTTCTTTAAATGGAGACATCAAAATTTACTTTGTGTAAATTTATGGAATTCTTCCGATAATGTTCATTTTTTTTAATGAATATTGAAAATATTGTATTTTAATTCAAAACCATGTTTTCTAATTTATTTATATGGATATATTATCACTTTAATTGGATTTAAAGTGTAAGTAGAATATATTTTTACCATTTAATACAATTTTCGTCATTGGAATTAATTTCACTTTGAAATTGGACATAAACAAGTATCAATCTTTTGATAGTTGTGGTTTCATAAAAACACGCTATTTGTTTTGATAACGAGAATTAATTTTAAAATTAATTAATGACACTTCTATGTTTTGAATTTGGAAAAATTTACAAAATTTTTTAATTCATAATATCAAATATATCTTATGCTAAATTTTTGGTATTTTTCTGAAAAACGTCAATTTTTGATAAATAGTGAAACCCCTTAGTGGTTGTTAAAAAAACTGACTATTTCATTTAAATTAAATTTTACCACATCTGTGAAGTGAATTTCAAAAATACGACATACATGGTTGTTATTAGTTACTATAATGTGGTTCAATAAGTAGAAAATAATTTTTGGTGAATAGTAACTCTTAACTTTTATTTACCGCGGTTAAAGGTATATAGGGTAATTCATGGTTAAAAGAATATTTTAATAATTTAACATTAACTTAACACTTGTCCAACCCTTATTTTTGGAGTCTTTAACGACCATGGGAATCATTGGGTGGATTTTGGGACCGCATTGATCCAATTGGAAGTGAAAATGACAATTTAGAATAATTAATTTAATGTGAAGACAAAATTGACATTAACAAAAATCTTTTAGTAATTAATTTTTTTATTGTGTTATATAAGTCCAATTTTCAACTATAAATATTCATTGGAAAGATAAAATTATTTCTTACATCCGGGTATTTTTTTATAATTTTTCGTCATAAAATAAAATAAATTATTTATGACACAATAATGATGCAGTATTTACCACATTAATAAATGATTTAAATAAATAAGATTATAATGATTAAAATATTATACAAAACATGTCCAATTCTGATTGAATGATTTTATTTCTAATATGAGTCATATTATCATGTACCTAAATGATTTTTGGACCATTAGAAACCGAATATCATTATATTATAAAATAACATTTTCACTCTTTCCAAAAGAGCCCCTCCTATCCCTTATAAAAAAACCACTTCTAACCAATTACTCACACCTCTCAATCCATTTGGCTCATCCAAACTCGGACCAATTACACTCCCCACATCCCTCTACTCCTCATAGAAGCCTTACCTTAGGCATAAGGCACTTAATAAGTTCTTTGTTTCAAACCAAAGTGATTTACCCAAATAAAAGGCAACAGTTTCTCTTAAATTGTTTTCTTTTATTTTACTTCTCCGACCCCTAATATCTTTTCTATTACATTATTTTGTAACAAAACATGTATCATCAATATACAAGGTTTTTTTATGAGAAGGATTCTAACTACACATACACACACCTCCATCTGATGCATGAAGAACATAATGTTTCTATGGATGGAAAACTAACGCCTCACAAAACGATGATTGTTCAATTACATCATACCGCCTCTCATGGTGGCCATTATGATGGAGCTGTATTTATATATGATATATATTATGTTTATTATTTCCTTATTCTTCTGTACTTCCCAATTCTATGAAGCCTTTATGGTTTCCAAAGTGGGTAATACGATAATCCTATTAGAGGAAGTGCGGACTACCGCCCCCTCAAAGTGATGTGTTTTGTTAATGCCCTATGTGGGATATATAAAGGGTAGAGTTAATGATATTATATATGATATTATACTGGAATTATAATTTAACTATGTATCATTATGTTTTAATTCCATTAAAATAAGAAATAGAAATGAAAGTAGTATTCATGCGTACGTACGACTTACCGTCTCCATGAACGGTGCATTTCATTTCATACCTCTAAATATTGTGTACTATTATAAAAAATGTATATGCTAGATATATATGATATATATGATATCCAAATCTGAAATATCATTCTGTATATAATGAAACTTTGACCACATGAACAACATTTAATTATACGAAGTCCATTTTTGACACAAGTACCAAATATCAACAAAAAGATCGTTATTAACATAAGTGATTGCATAATGTTTATAACATGGTAATAATTGATATAAAAAGAATAACAAAATTGAAATTGATTCTTAAGAAAGTAGAAATTATCATTAGTTTATTATTCAAGAGACTAAAGAACAATCGAGTTATGTCAGACACGAGGTAAGGGACTTCTTTTCAATCTCTTTTCATTGGGGCATATTTGGTTTTATACACAACTTTCTTCTATACAGTGTATAAACTCCTTTTACATTTACTTTTATTCAAAAGGAATATTTTTTCTATGAAGCGTTTTACTAAACGAAAAAAAGTATGTTTCTTTTTAACGTATGCGGTGACAACGACTTTTCTGCCGCCGTGAGTATTATTTGATCTTTGGCTTCCTTAACAAGCCAGAATGTTTTTAAAAGGAAAAATAAATACCAAAAATATTTT
Source organism: Viscum album (assembly GCA_963277665.1). NCBI lineage: Eukaryota > Viridiplantae > Streptophyta > Magnoliopsida > Santalales > Viscaceae > Viscum > Viscum album. The sequence continues at coordinate 1,220,988,068 of OY728127.1, read as the reverse complement.
TTTGTATTTTGGTATTGAAAATAATATTGAGAATGGATTTATTATTTCAATATCTTGAAATGATTTTTATTATTGCAATGTGGAAATTTTATCTTTCCTTTATGCTTACGTTATGTGTTATGATCATGTTATGGTTCTTGGGAATTATTTACCTGTACAGGTGGTTCCGTGATAAACCAAGGGCAGGTGAGCCCGAGATAGCTCTCCAATGCATTGGGTAACACGACGGAGGTAAATGTGAATGTTTCTCCTAAGATATTTAAGGAATATACTATGATGGTTATTCCAAAGTAACTCCCTATGTAGCTGTGATAGCTACAATGTAAGTATGATATGGATTCCACAAGTTACCTTTATGATTTATGATTTCTATGTGTCTTTCATAAATATTATGATTTCACAAGGTAAGTAAAAGATTTCATGTTTTTAATGTATTTATGAACTAATGTTTTCATTCTTTGTTTTATAACCCTTACTGAGCTTTTTATGCTCATCCCATGTTTGAAATGTTTACATAGGACTTAAAGATGAATAGGTTCAAGGATGGGATCAAGTAAAAGTCATGTTGTCGAAAACATGAAACTATACATGACACTTTTTTCAAGAGTTCATGTTTTGTAAAAAAAAATGGAAACTCTATAGAAATTTCTACATTGAAATTTTTTGAGATGTAATGTAATTTTTATGCCTAATTATCTAAAACTAAAAACCTGAAAAGATCCTAAATGTGAATTATTCATTTAATTCAATATTATGTAATTATTTAAGGCCAAGCCCTTATAAATAAACCGTCATTTCATTCAACAGGTTTTAGAAAACATTAGGGAATTAAACTTGATAAAAACTTCTAAACAGTCATAATGAAAAAATCAATTTGTATTTTAAATGAAATAAAATTCTTTCATGATAATGATATTTGGAAAATTTATATCGAAACAGATTTAATGAATAAGAATTTGGATGAATACATCTACATGGATCAAACAAAAGTGTTCTCCATATCAATAAATAATAAAAAATTAGACAAAACTAGAAAGACCCATTTATTTATTTTAATAGGCACAACAATTATTGAATGAACATTTTTATGAATCAATAATGGTGATTTATTTCATTGGAAATAAAAGTTATTCTTTTTTCAAAAATATTTTTAGTTTTTAGGACATTGTTTATCTATTATTAAAATTTTATAGAATTTTTTTTATTAAAAATGGGGGTATTGTCTAAAAATTAATTAACACTTCATTGAATATTTTTCTCTGTATAAGGATTTAGTGTAATATCTTAAACTCTATTTGTAAAGATATTTTGAGATAGATCTATAAATATAAATGGATTTTTTCAATGTACAAAAATATAAATTTCATGCAAATATTATAATCTGCAATAATCTAAGAGTGGAATATTTCAAATATAATATTCAATTAAAATCTCATAATGGAATTTCATGAATGTGAGAGGATAAAAATAGATTGAATAAAAATATTTATACTTAATATGAAATATTTATCATGTTTTCCATGAAATGATCATGTTTGTTTTCATATACCTTGATCATGGTGTGTATATATATGTAAATTATTGGATAGCTACACTAGGATGTACTCAAACTATCTTGAAGTACAAGCGAATTACAAGGTTTATATCCAATGGTTTTAAGGAGATAATAATATAGTAGAGACTATATACATTGAAAATATCGTCTAAATATATTATTATTATCTAAAATCACATATAGTATATATATATTTCCAAAATGGTGGTGAATTGAGGAAGAGAAGATTAAATCTCCCCATGATCACTCAGTGTACATTAGATTATGAGTGTTTAATGGGTTCTAAAATATCTAAGTAAGAAACATGGATAAACATATTTTTCATATATCAATATATTATTAATATCATATTAGACCGTTTTGTATTTCTTGTGATAATACTATAGTAGTGTTACTTATCATAGTTTATAGGTCACATCATATGATAATGAATATACATTGTATGGTTTTTCACTTTAAAAAATTACTCAAATACATGATTTCATATTCGATAAAGTATCCTAAGATTATAACATGGGGAAAACACTTACTTACCACATGTCTCATAAGATGAATTACTCTCATCTGACATTAAGTGGAAGGAAAGTACATAGAATATGGCTCCTGTGTAAGTGGAAGTGTTGCAAGAGTCATTAGAAGACTCCCAATAACAACATGTTCAATTAAGAAGCTTAGTAAAAAACATTGTAAATTCATGTAATTATCTTATGATGATAGTATATTTACTTATATATTCTATATATTAGTTTATTTTTTTGGATTACATGATAAATAAATAAATTATAGGAGGTCCCTACAATAATCAAAACCTCATAATATAATGATTGTAATCATAAACATATGTCATATAATGTAGATATATAATTACTGTGATACACCGATGATATGATATTTTTAAGTGGGTGGCCCTCAAAAAACATGAGATTTCTTCATAAAAGTATTACACAAAATAATATCATGTATTGTAGGTCAAGAAAGGAGAGAAATGAAGAAGAGCATTGCATGTTTTGTGTATCATCAAATGTTTTTATCTATGAGAATAAGTATTGGCCTCTTTACATTAGATCATTATTAATATATAAAAGGAGTCATATACTTTGATTCATGAATTAAACACTAAAATTTAATTATTTTCGTGAGGTAAATTTTATTGTGTGCACTATTAATTGTATAACATTGATTGAATGGTCAAGATATGATTTTTCACTTTCTATAATTAGAATAATATATAATTATAAATTTCCTAGAATTTGTGTTCCATGATTAAATAAATTTAAATTTTAATGGAAGTAAAATATATATAATAAGGTAGAATAAAAACGTAATAAATCAAGGATGGGTACAAACACAATGTATTCATCATTATTTATATGATATCACCAGGAATATATTATATATTATATAGTAAGTATTCCTAATAATGGTTTTCATGAATTTAAATTATTTTTATCTCATTATAGAAATATACATGATATAAGATTCCACTATTTTTCTAGATGTAAGAATCCCTATAATGGAAATAAGTTTCCAGATAGTCACAATCAATATGTATATAGATGTTCTATAAGTTCTTGTGAATATGAGTTTAGGAGGAAGTGGGCCCAATTTGAACTGGTAATTGAATATTACAGTGTGAACAATCATTAGTAAATTAATAAATAAAATCAATAATATTCTGTTAATTTTTTTATTATTATAATTGAATTTATTGCTCAATTTAATCACTAATTATTTAAATTCAAACAATTCAATTCAAGAAAAAGTGCTTTCTAAATAATTATTAATTATATAAGTATCCTTAAACATATTTGATTGGAATAATATGATTCTATGGTGTATATATATTTATTTTATATTTATTTTTGTTAATTGAATGTAATTTAATATTTTTTATATTTATTAATAGTTAACTAATATGTTTGTGGTGTAATGTCTTGGTTTAATCTGATATATATCTATAATGATTAATTTAAATATTATTAAAGATTATTCATGAAATTTATCTCCACATTAGAATCCAAAAAAATATAAGAATTATCATGCATGAATATAATCCTATCCTATCTTATCTATTAAACACTATACTTTGATAAAAGAAGGAATAATTACATTAGATCAATTCTTCTTCACAATTCCACCATTCTTTTTTTTGATCAGAAAAAACAACATAATTCCTATTGATAAACCATGATAACAATCAAGAAGTAAATAATGATAATTAATTATATTTATAAATCATGTGTGGTTGAAATTGATGTTTCATTGGTGGGATAATTAAAGACCCAACATGCCAATGGCTACCATATTACATTGGCATCGCATAAACCAAAAGGATATTGTAAGATCAATTTATTTGTGATTAAGTATGGTTTTATATGATTAATCGATGAATCTTGAAATTATTATAAAATTTATTTTGTTGTGAAAAATAACTATAAAAATTTAAAAACAATTAGTATTGAAGCCTTCTTCTATTTAGATCCTTGTTGGGCCATTTAGATAGTTTAGGGGTGGGGTTCAATTAGGTGTCCCTTATTAACCATGTTTTCTTCACTTTTAAGTAATCCCCTCTTATAATAGAATTATTTTACCGGCTAATATTTATTTTTATGTTAATCCATGTTTAAACCTCACCTATGTATGTATAATTTTAAAGTGTGCATCATAATAAAATTAAAGAGGTCAACATTAATGTGAGAGAATACTCTTTTTCATTTTATATTTTTAACAAGTACATAAATTTTCTTCAAACTATAAATTTTAATTGATTATAAATATTTTGAATGTCACGCCAAAGGGTTGGGAAGTTATGATCCACTTCCAAAATATGACATTATTTTTAATTGAACCACCAATTAATCTATGGAATTTTTAGATAGGTCCCACCTATTATCCTGGAATCTGTAAAATATTGAACATGTCTTCAAATGGTATAATATAATCATATTAACCTAAAAAATGTTTGTATTTTTCTTTACATAGTCTCACTGGGATTATAAAACATAGTGGATCTTAATTTTCAAGGTTCTTGATGAACATAGATAGACAACAATAGAAGCATTAATCCCTTCTCCTTTTTAATATTCTTAATCATCTTCAACACACATAAACATATATATCTGTTTGATCACACCTTATTTAATTTACTTTTTTTATTTTGATATATTAGAGTCCAAGGGTTAATAATTTATTACACACTATAATATTCAAAAACAAATAGCATCACAGTCAATGTCGATGGAACCTTTTAAATTACATGACATAAGAATGTGCTCATGATATCATCAATTTAAACTATTTGTATATTTCTTCTCCTCAATGTTGGATTTATTGGTCTCAAGGTTTAAAATTCATTGTGAACATGAGTTCTAAATTATCTTTACTATTTCTCTATTACGTGCCAACTGTTTTTATTCAAAAATTCCTCAGAAATATAATTCTCCAAAACCTCACAAGAAATATTTCAATATTAGAATTATGGAAACCCCATGGTATTCATAGTTATATTTTAATCAGTTAATGGGTTCCCAATTTATACCTTATTTAATTTAATTTGATTTATCATTAAACTATTCATTTATATCTCTTTAATAATTAGGATTCATTTGGTTTATGATTTTCAATTTTCAAATTGTTATTATCAAAATAATACACTTTGTTTTGACCCATTCAAAATTCCACAATACATGTATGAATGAAACATTTCTATATATTTCTCATTCATATAGTGTGGATCTCTACATTATTATAATCACATGTATTGTTATGTGGAACCATCTCATGTGATGTGAATATCATAACTCAACCATATTAGTTTCTTCTTTAGTTTATTCCCCTTTAATAATATCTTGAATCTCAATCACATTATCAATCGTATTTATTTCACCATGAAATTCAGCAGAAACAATATCTTACTTTATTTACTCCTCGTAATGTTCAAATTATTGTATCCTAATTAATTTAGTTCAATACATACTAAAAAATAGAATATGTGGCTTGAAATATCTTATTTGGATCACATTAGTTAAGTTACAAAAATCATCTAGGTGATTACAAATTTTCATTAGTGGTTCAATAGGATTGACCATGTTTCCAATATAGTATAAATCATCTCTGTGAACAATTCATGTACGTGACTCATGTGGTGACATTAATTATTTTTTTTTGTGGAAAATTAGACACATTGGTCATAAATAACTTACGTTGAGTAAATAAGAAATGTGGGTCATTGTGATACATGGATTTAGCTCGTAGAACATAATAAATTATTTTTCCTATGTCACTAGATCCAGCTACATAAATCTCAAAAATAGATTTTCTACTCTATATAATATAAAACTTTACCTGAATAAACTAAACATACCATCAGTGGACACCCCGTCCTTCTCGTCCACATTATCTCATCCAAAAACATACCAACTTATATAAGAACATCATCCAACAATTCATCAGTACCAGTTCATTTTTTTATTGTATAGGGTGCACATTCACAGAATCTTCAATGACTAAACCTAATTTCTCATAAGATAAAAAACATCATAATACCTCTTTATATTGAGGAAATCACTTATTTTATTGGCATATGTCTTGGATATAAAGATAATCAAATAAATCAACACACTTAAATGTTATTTAATTCCTTGTTTAATTCATATTTCATTAACTCGATAAAAGATTTGTCTTAATTCTATTATATTGATTTTATCAATCATTTCATAATGTTAAATAGATTATTTATAATGAATAACTTAAAATTTCTTCCCACAATCACCATTACAATTCCTTCATCTTTCCAACTTATGTAATTACATTTATACTCTACAAAAGGACATATAATTCCATTTCATGATACCATAACAATTCTTCAAGAATACTCATCATGAAACTAAATACACACTATATCAATTATCAAAAAATAAAATACATAATTATGAAGTTCCATCTAACCCTTTGAATTTTTTTGAAAAGCTAATCCAAAATATTAATATGTGTTCTTAGATGGATTATTCTCCACCTTTTTGAAAATAAATACAATTTTCAATGTAAGGGTCTCCTCCTCCCTTCTTCTTCATACCATATAACTCACATATTCTTCCCAATATTTTTGATAGGTGGAACATACCTAATGGTTACCATAGAAATGATCATATAGATTTTCTATTGTAAGTCTACATGGTAAATTATGATGTATAAAATATGATATATGTAACTACAGATATATATGCTACCCATTCTAGACTATTATTATGATATCCTATATAGAATCTCATTCATGTGGTTGTAATAAAATCATTTATCAATAATAAATATATAACCTCCATTCATCTCAAAAAAACCATAAAAACAATGCATTTAATAATAATCCCACCCTTGAACTATATTTCAATCAATCGTCACTCCCCCATCAAATGAAACTATGATACAAAAAAATAAGGGATAAAAGTGTTTACCTTTTCCATATTATTTATTTGGTTGTCAAATTTTTTTGGAGTTTCCAAATTCACAAAAAAATTGACAAACCCTTATAAATTTTCTCCACATAAATGGAAACATTATTTTTCTTCAATTTTGTGGTACTCAGAATACTCTATGTGGGATAATATATTTACATCATTTCATAGTCAAACTATAAAAATATCCTTAAATTCCTAGCATGTTAGTATAAATAAACATTAGTAGGTAATAATTTTTTTTTGATTTATTAGAATTAACATTATGGATGAGGGTTTCCTTTCAAACATTTAATCCTATATAATCTAAGAACAACATTTTTTCATTCATTTTATTCAAAAATATTCTTACCCATTAATTTTCCAGTTGTGAGATGTTTTGGGAAGAAATGAATTTATTATTTGTATTATTCCATTATATGATATTTTCTCACATATGTTACTTGGTGTGATTCCCAATTTCATTAAGACATTCTATTGTGATTTCAACAATAGAATGAATTATTCAGTAAACATTCCCTACATCATTCACCTCCCACATAGTTCTTCTTTAACACATAGTTTTTTTATTTATTAATAACTACTTGGGAAAGTCAATATCTTCTTTTGAAGTTTTATCTTTTCCACTAGCACTAGGATTTAGTTATGAATCTCCTATAAAATTTTCATTTTCTTAATTAGTAATCTAAGAAAACAATATATTTTTTTTGAATGTTATAATTTATTTAGAAACTCTATAACGATTCATTTTAACCTTTTTGTCACAACTTTTTTGTAACATATATACCTATTGCATGGGAATGGGATTATATAATTAACCAATTATTTCATCTCATTATAGGATTGATTATTTTGAATAATTCAACTTGCTCCTTATTAAATATTAATCCTAGTGTTGTTTAAAATGACCCTTGGTGTATCCTCTTTTAATATAATTCTAAAATAGTATTTCTTTTGAGACATCTTATATAGCCTTGATATTATTATTCTTGGGAGTAGTGTTCTCAGTTTTCTCATTTTCTTAGACACATGTATTTGTTTGCTTCTCGTTGAAGATGAGCTCATCATCCATCCTTTATTTATCATCACATATTGAGGTCCTCTCCACTTATCATCATATGATTTTGTTTGTTAATACATATGAACACTAACAAAAATAGTGACCCTATAAATTACCATAATCTCATAAATTCTTTAAGGATTCTTATCTGTTTTCATAATATAGATTCTTAATTTCCATTGACTTTTAATTTTCTGCAATTTGTGTTCTTCCATATCCCCCTATAAATGGTCCTCTTATAATTCTCATAATTTTATGCATTCTACCAATACATAATGTCACTATTATATAACGTTCAATAGTACTAATAATATCCAATAAGTTTCGTTATTGTTAATTTTGTTTTCAATCAGCCTATTTATTCATATATTCATTTCTTATTGCTACTCGGTTGAATAAACACATTTTTTATTGATCTCAGGGAAATATTTTTTGGATACACCATAACACATCCATGTAATTTTTTTCCACCAATAATTCTATATTTTTAGGTAAAACTCCCATACTACAATATGAGACAACATTTGTTCAAAAAAATTACAAGAAAAATGGGGTTCCTTTTTCAATGAATTTAATGTTGATGCATATCTATGTTATATATTGATCTTGTTTTTCCTTTCATGGGTCCATTAGAGACATGACACCCATTAGAAGTTAATATAAAACCATTATTTTTCATAATATCTGCTTATGTTTCAACACATAAGCCCTCCTGGTTTCTTAATTTTATATCCATTTCAAGAAATATCATATTGATAAAGAACATCACATCCTAAATAAATCTCAATTATTCATCATAATCCACCTTATTTTCAATTATTTATTCATGAATTATGTTACTTTATTATATATCAATATCATTGAGCTTATTATATTTGATTTATTATTGTGCATCATTGAAATTTATAATTATTTTGTCTATATTTTCAATCGCATGGATATATTCTTCATGACCAACATCTAGTATTTCATTCCCTAAAATGTTACATTTTTTAATTAATAAATAAACAACTTCATTTCAAAGACACCCAGATTATTCTTCTCTTCCATGATTTTTTAAAAGAATAGCACAATTTGAATTTACTTCCTTGTGTATACTCAATTTGTTTACGCCCTCTCCTAGTGTTTATTTGTCTTCAAGAAGTTCCATAGAAATTCCTTGTATATATGTGATAAAATAAATAGGAAAATCATTTAAGTGCCTTTAAAATTTATAGTATAAGTATTACACTATTTAAATGTGTTCATTCCCCATATACTCTCACTTTCAATAACATGTGTCTTAGAATAGATCATCATCAAAAAAATATTTATTATCATGTTACACATTGATTATTTTGAAGTAATATTTCATTTTGTTGATATTTTTGTCAATTTATCATCGTATTTATTCTTCTTGTTCTTATGTTTGTTAAAAAAAATTTAATGTGTTCTACTTATTCGTTAATAGCGATGGATTTTACTTTTATAATAAAAGGAACATCTTTAACTTCTTCATACCGTATATTAGTAATGATCTATATAAAAATAATTTTGAAAAATTACATTAAAATAGATGCAGACCTATCTACTAATAAATATTCTATAGCCTAGTGAGATTTTGAAAAAACATGAGTCGGGGTCAATCTAGTGAACCTTTTTTAATAAGACATCCTTTTTTCAAATAATCCACTCATATACTTAATCCTATATTACTATTAAGAGATATGTATTACTTAATTCATGTGTAAAACTTATCTACTTATGAAAAATAATAATGAGAATAACACACAAGTATTTTGAAAAGGTTTTCTTCTATTTTATATCATTCTCCAAAAAAATTATTATTTTTTTCATGTACACAAATTTTCATATCCCAGTAATTTTTTAGGGCTTTCAAGTGTTCTTTTAGTTTCAAATAATTTTGAAGAGGGTGCCATTCGCATCCCAAAAAGGTGTTGTTAATACTAGAACTAATAGTTCATTAATGATTTTTTCTAGACTAGTACAACATATTCATTAAGCCTCCTTAAACACTTAAATAGGATGTTAGATTTTATTATTTGATTAGTTCAATATAACACCCATTGACCTTAATCATTTCTCCTTCTGAGCGTGGATTGAAAAAAATTGGATATCAATTTATAACTATCTATTTTCAATTAAAAAGATATAAGTAGAATCATTTTCATCTTCTCCACCTCTATCATATTAATATTTATCGACCCACAGGAACACTAGAATGTGTGTAATATCATCTTCGTCGATGGATTTTTGTTTCTCCAAAAATTCCAGTGTCAAAAGGTTCGATATTTCTCTCGCACTATTGGTTTTTTACTAAATATAGAATCACTTTAAAAATAAAGAGATCCATTTTTATTTCATGACATAAGAATTTTCTTAGGATGACATGTAGTCAGACTATTTACACATTTCTTCTCTATGATATTGGATGTATTGGTCTCTCAAATGATCTTGAACTGTCTATGAGAGTTCTAAATTCAATTTCCTATAACATTAATGAATCTAACATAATTATATTCAAGAATTACAACCTGAATATCATTCTAAAAATTATCACAATCAATATTACCATAATTTAATTATGTAAAATCCATGATCTTTGGATGTCATGTTTGAAATGGTAAAAAAATTCCTGATTTAACTCTAATTTAATAGCGTTTGAATTCCCATTAAAATATTCATTAAATATTTAGATGATTCATGATTAATTTCTTTAGAGATATTCAATTATCAAAATATCATCATAAAAAAATATATCATTTAAACCAATTCAAAATTCCCACATCCATGACCACATGTAACATTTCTAGATCGACATCCTTCTTGTTGTGTGGATATCTCCTTTACCATGGTCATATTTACTATGATGTAGCAGCATAAACTATGTAGTGATGATATAATATCTTATATATTATATTCTAACATATATAATTATCCTTTGATTATATCTTGATTCATGTTTACATTATCGATAATATGTTTATTCTATAAAAATAATCGTTGCAACATTGTCTGATTTGATTTTCTACTCCAAATATTCTTATTCTAAAATCCTATGTAATTTTAGAATATATATAGACTAAAATAATATATAGGTATTAATGGATTCAAAAAATTTTGTTTTGATATATCATAATAATCATCTACATGATTCCCCATTCATAAAAATTATTTAATTAGATACATCGATTTGCATGTGTAGCAGAAATAATCTTTGTGAAGCATTCAACTATAGACTCATATGGCAGTATGAATTATTCTGAACAATGATAAAATTAAATACATCATGCATAATTATAATAAATATATTAAATCAACTATGTGGCTCATTATACTACAAGGATTAATCTACATCATAGAACATATTACTTTATTTTCTCTACATTGGTGGAACTAGGAATGTAAATATTGAAAATGTATACACAGATCTGTAGATATCTATACATCACCTGAATAAACCCAGCTTCTCTTCAGCTGACATTTGATCCTTCTGAACAACATCATCTCCCCTGAAACATCTCAATATATACTCGAACAATATCCAACATGTATTCAATACCTAATCATATTATTTATTATTTTGGGTTCTCATATATGGAATCCTAAAAGACTCAACAAACATTCTCAAAATATAGAAATCATCCACCTCCTTATTTATATTTATGAGAGTTTTCATTAAATAGTACATTTCACAGAATTTAAGGTCATCAAATCAAATGACATGCTTAATCATACTTCAATGGATCCAGAAATTCCATGTTTCTTCAAAACTACCCTATATTTCTATTCAAGTTTTAGCCTAAATTTTCTCTGCCATCTTATAAACTTATATGGATGCTTTATCAAGTATGATAACAAATTCCATCCCACCAACACCTTTAATTTTTCTACATCTCACCAAATTGAATACTTCCATGGATAGTCTTATATGGATGAAATATAATTCCATTTCAGGGGATTTCAATATATCATCCATGAACCTACACTCCCAAATATGATGCGAAAGAAATAATTATTACATTTCAGGGATTAATACAGATGAATGTGAACCATTTTTCTCATCCAAAACACACATCATCAAATGGATTTACGTTATCCATTAAATACCTAATTCCATTTTAGTATTATAGTTTTGGAGAATTAAGAGAAACTAGATATAACTTGGATTCATAATTAACTCATTCACAGATATCTTTAAAATCTCCCACTAAACCAAGATTTTTATATTCCATATTATGTCTTCAACAAATCCCAAAAAATTGATCAGATTATAAACCATTTTAATCAAAATCATTTAAATATCATTCTTCTTCCCAGGGGGATTTTGAAACAAAATATGGGTGAGATCAAAATCTTAGTAATGGTAAGAATAATTATTACCAATTGAATTTTGTTAGTTAGAATAAGAGGATCATGAGGGTATAATGACATAATCAAAGTGAATGTGCATAAACATAAGAATATTCATTCCCATAAAAATTTGGATGATCAATCACGAAACATGTAATTAAACATTATCAATGGAACATATGATAAGAATAAAAAAACATGATCTCTATCATTTCAATCTTGACCAAATATATCATTAATAATTCATAGAACTCTTAGAGAAAACATGTTTGTACCTTCTAAAATCATCATCATAAAACCCAATAATAACTCAATTTCCAATATCAATCACTAGAAAATATTATAATAACTCAGTCCATTGAAGATCTATTATGGGGATTTCCCTTTTTATATGCTATATCAAGCTCATGTAACCACACAAATATTTTAAATGATAATTTTTTCATAATTTTTTTCATATTATATTACATAATTTTTATACACAAATAGAAAATAGTGAAACCAAACAAAAATAATTAATTAACAAATATCACTAAATTATTATGAAATGAAACTAATGAAAATTATAACCATTATAATTAGACAAAAATATGAATTATAAAAGATGAAATGGGAAACAATGGATTGACTCAATCTTCTAGAATCATCATCCCATAACCAAAAATGTAGAAATGAAAAAAAATATTATTAAACCAATAAATATATTAGAAAAAGAAATTATATAACATGGGTAGTAATTTTAGTGAATATTGGATGAAATAATGAATTTTTTTTAATGATGTAATGTGACCACTGGAATAGTAATTTCACCATTGTAATAATAACCACATGGTTGAGAAAAATAATCTGCCTATTTGAATAGTAATTTATCCTCAAAATAATATATTGTGGTATAAATAATATTTATCATGAGTAATTAGTGTATATATAAATATTAAAATAGTGAAATCCAGATATCATTATTAAAAAATCTGGGCATATTTTTAGTAAACTATATTTTAATGTATTTCTTAAAAATGATAAATTTTATATTAAAAAATAAAATTACCATGTATAGAAATTTAATTTGAAAAAAATGAATATCATTTTTGAAGTCATCACATCAAAATTTTCTAAGATTGACTTTCATTGATTTTTTGAAATTAATGAATTTTTAGGTGAATAAAAAATTTAAATATTTTCAAGTAATTTTTGTATGTTAAATTACATCCACCATGATGTAATAATTGAATAATCATTAACAGAACATGGTGTTCGGAAAAAAAATATTTAACTCCATAAATGAAATATTAATATAAAATATTATTAATTTAAAAACCTAAAAAGTACTTTCTAACTATTAAAATTTAAATCATTACATTAAAATAAACTTTTTTCAATTTTCCTCCATTATTTTTCATTAAAAGAACTAATGAAAATTTTAATGTGATTAAATGTATTAAAATCATGTTATTTAATTCAAAATGTTTTATAATTTTAAAAATATTAATATTAAGTGGTTTACCCTAATATTATTTTTATTCAATATTTTTTCTTAAAATCTCCCTCTCTTCATGTGTAAATATCCATTTTCCCTCCCCTCATAAACCCACCCTCCCCACATTTCAATTAAAAATATGTTCCCAAATCCTCAATATCAATCTCCTTAGAATACATAGAGATTATATATATTAAAAACACACTAATCACCAATGTATTATTTTAGTGTCTTATAAGAGAAGCCACATTGGGGAAATTGTTGGTTTCTATCTACTCTTATATTTTTCCCTCATTTTGTCAATTTTTCAAATTCCATTCAAAAAGAATATTATAAAATTAGTCAATCAATATTTGAACATTTTATTAAATATTTTATCCTACTTTGAGAATCATTATTAGTACATATATGAATTCTAAACATCCATTTTCCACTCTCTCAACAATGTCTCATCAGTAGTCTGTTAATTTTCTATGAACACATTTCCAATCATTTTCCTATCACCAAACCAACGTATGGTAGAAATAATTTATTTATGATATATAAATATATAAATATATGTTTTGTTATATTATTGAATTAATTATACTAATTTATACTTCTCCGTAATAAAGTAGTGATATCCAAAGAAAACAGTAAAATTTAATGATTACACGATACCGAAAAACCACATTTATCAAATAGAGATATAAATTATAATTCAATAATTATAATGCATAAATAGTGGAAAAAATTAGCAAAATTATAATATCTAACTCTGTTACAATAATAGTAGGTTTATTATTCATGTGGCTGAAAAGCGATGAAATATTGTTGGATTTAAGGTAAGAAGATTCTCTAACCTAACTCCTTTTAATTGTGGCAATATTTCATGATATATTCTATATGTATATGCATCGTATATACATTAAAATAATTTAAATATTATTCAATTTTCATTTCAGGGATATACATGTTGTAACATTTAATTTTAATCCAAATACATTGATTTTCCAAAAACTCTTTTCATTCCAAAACACATGTTTAACTCCCCTTGAGTTGTTTCTTATTCACTCAAAAATGATGATGCTTATTCCAAATATTTTTTAAATTATTTATTTTGGAACCCAATTTTGATTCCTAAAATCATTATTTTTTAAATCCTCATTAAACACATTCTATTACATATTTTATATCATGATTATCTGGAATGTACGATTATTTAAATATTATGATGTGACTGGTTGGCTTGAAATTACATAACCATCTAATGAAATGGGTATTGTTTTGTATCTCATGAAATAATTTTTATTAGGCATGAACATTATACAATATTTATTTATAATTATTATGTTATGATAATTCACATATGTTATTTTTGAACATGATTCTATCTTTGTTCACAACTATGAGTGGTAATTGAGCACTATGACATGGTGTTTCATTTTTAAAAATGGAAATAGTCAATTCAATTTCCAAATGATTCCCTTTTGATGATGATGATGATCCTATGATTATGATATGATAATGTTGATTATTCTTACCCGTATGTTATTTTTTCATGTGTCATATTTTTATTACGGTATCCTTACCCTAACTCGGCTTTTATCTCACCACCTAAATTGACCTAAATCCTCATGTGACTACAAGTAATATGGATTTTGTGAGAGATTTTATGTGAATAAAGAGTAATTATTTTAATAGTGTTTACTTTTTTATGTACAATTGATGTATTATCTTAATTTTCTAATTATACTAAATCTTTCTATACATGAATCTAAAACTTTTATGGTGTTTATATTTAAAATGATGTAATATTAATGTATGAAAACATTGAATTTTTATGGTTGTTATCAAATGTATGGTTTAGATATGATAGTAATTATGATTATATAATTTCTGTGACAACCCATATGATAAGTCTAAGAATAGGTAAATAATGACGAAAGCTTATTTAGAAGAATTCTAAACAATAGGATTTCATAAGGTATGTTTATAGGCTTGAATTTTACATAGACAAAAATTATGTACTCATGATTCATTGATATATGTTCTTTTGAAACCTTTTTTATTTATTAAAATTGTGGGAACAATTAGAAACGTGGAAAACAACCCATTTGAGTAAAATGGAATGATTTCCTAAAATAAATTCCCAATTCCATGAGAGTTGGAGTTTAAAACATCTTAGTGATTCTTACCAATTTGTCCTAGTCTATAAATTATAACATGAACCATGTGAAAAATCTATCTTCACCCAATATTGGGAAACTATCCATTAAGTCTATTCTATGTCAATCACCACTTCTATTTAGTGGATCTTGTGATCCAATTCTCATGAACTAGTGGGTTAACTCAAGGGAAAAGATATTTTATAATCTCCAATATTCAGTGAATGATATATTGAATCTAGTTGTCCATTTTCTAGATGGAAAGTTCCATCAATAGTGGGATTTGATAAATAACCCCAATCCAATGGATGAAATGGATGATATTATGTGAGAAAATTTTAAAAATATATTTATTAACAAGTATTATCCTCAAACTATTTGAACAAATATTTAGAGAAAATTAATATATGTGAACCAATAGAAATTTGAATCAATCATGGGTTATGACGAAACCATTATAGGGATTGCAAGATACACCTCATGATTTCATACAATCAACGATTGTAAAATGGATAGATTCTTTAGTGCTTTAAAACCACACCTTCTATAAGACTCTAGTTATTTTACACATTGGGTTCAATTAAGAATTATTTTGATGTCATTTTAATGTATAGATGGAGATTGTATAATGATCCCATTATTATGGAGAAAATAATTTTATGAATCAATTTTGAATCTGCTTGGTCAAATGAAAAATATGGAAAAAGGATCCAACCGCCCATGTGTCAAAAATTTGTGAAGAATAATCATGTGAATTTCATCAAAGGGATGGAGAAAATTATTCAAATATTGGGGGGAGGACCACCAAGAAAAATATTTCAATGAGAAAAAATTAATTTTGTCATCACGTTGTAGGGAATGGAGGCACCTCATAATAAAACAGCCATGGTTATATGTTTAATTGTTGGGAGAAAGGGAATTATGCAATATAGTGTACTAAACCACTAGACAATGAGGTTAACCAGCTTCAATCACAACCACCTCCAATGGAGAAAGGTAATTTTTATACCATCACATAGCTGAAGTGGAGTGTTGAAAATGATGTCGTACAAGGTACACATCATATTCATTAAATAATGGGGAATGTTTTTTTATTGAAGTTATACACATAACATTATATCCTTCTCAATTGAATGATTTATTGAATATAAGAATATTAAATTTTTTGTAGATATATCTTTAAACAACCCCATGTGGTGTTATCATTACAACCCATTGGTTGGACTCTTTTCCAATTAGCATATGTGTGAATTTTCGTCCAATGAATCTAGTAATACTTCCCTTTTTGGAAATAAATACTACAATGGTATGAATTAGATCTTGTTATATAGAGCACACATAAACAATCTAGAAAGGTAAATATCATTCTACATTATGAACCATCCACTGCTCCTGTAAAGGCCTGAACTTTCCCTTTAATTGTTTTTATTTATATGGTATTATTATGATTCTACAAAAAATTAACGGCGTGTGATTCTGAGGCTCTGGGTGCCCATATTGAATTTCTGAACTTTTTTTCTAGTACGTTTAGTAAACGCGTGAGCGGCGTTTTCTAAATTTGGAACTGTTGCTCGTATTAAAAATCTAAGGGAACCGAGGAATCTGTAGCACCAGGATTTGATTAAGGGAGGATTTACTTTGATCTCATTAGGTCTGAAGAGAAAGTTATGTTTTGATACTTTTTAAAGGAAATGAAATAAAATAATTTTGTTATTTTATTTCATGACCTCAATCAGACCAATTATAGGTTGGGGCCGGTGGTATGTCAAGCCATTAAATGTTTAACATGCCATCCTTAAGTAACAATGACATTGGGGAAATTAGGATGCTCTCTAATTAAAGAGACCCATTACTTCCCCACATCGTTACATACCCCCCCCATCTCCTATATATATGGAGCTAGGGAAGGGGTATCAGAGAGCTTCACCAACCAGCAATGTGATGATGGAACATCGTGATGCCATACCCTTAGAAAATGAAGCTAACCCAGTCGGAGGTGACAGATGACCCTGAACCATGAACCGAATGGAATCATACGAGTGGTGTTGTTGGGAATCGGTCGCGGGAATGAAGAGTATGATCCACCTTCAAGCAAGGACGTTTCTTCGACGTTTAGATGTAGGGGTTATGATTATCACTTCAAATTCATGCGAATATATTGTACTCCAATAATATCCTCTATAATATGAGCTAACGCGGAGGGAGTGAGCCTAATGAACCTGTCCTAAACCCTCCACTATCTTGTTATCCTTGCGCCTCTATGGAATACCACGAGCGCGTTGACACACACCGCAAGAGGAGGGTCGTAGCTCCTCAGAAACAGAGAATGGAGGAGGCGTCTGACATGACGCCAAGCCGCGGGATGGGAGGCGGAGTGACTACCACACCGCCAGTGAACTAAATCCATTACCAAAGCCGCGGCGGAGGCCGAACCTGCCTCTGGCGGGTTCTGCGGCGAACATGTGGCGCCCACACGGCGCCGCCGCCTCTCTTAACGAATGACCTTCTGGCAGTTTGGGAATCTGAGAGATCGAGGGTTTACACCCCACACATCGGACCAAACCAGGCCGCCAACCTCGAACCGGGTTTCCTCCCTCGGAGCCGAAAGCCACCCTTAGAGAAGGCCTCCGCCCTTGATCTGGGTCACTGCCCATGAGTTGGGTTGTCGCCCTCTGAGCAGGCCGCCGCCCTCGAGTCAGGACGCCACCCTCCACCAAGCCTCTTCCCTCATACCCGACCACTACCCTCGGGCCCAGCTGATATCCTTGAACAGGGCTGTCGTCCTTGGAGCAGGCCACCGCCCCCACACTGGGACTCCACCCTCAGATTAGGTTGCTGCCCTCACACTGGGTAGCCGCCCTCGAACCCAGTTGCCCCTTGCAGTCCTCCCTATTCTGGTCAGCCCCCCCCCTTGTAGGCCGCCCTTATTTCCGGTCGGACTGGACATCGGCCCAACGGTCCGATTCCACCTCCACCTAGCCCAGACCAGATCGGGTCGGGTCGGTCTGACCGGGTCGGACCGGACCCGGATCCTACCAAGCCTAGAAACGCTCAAATGACCTTATCATGAGAACCAGACGCCCGTTTGACAAACCATCTGTGGAATTGGGACCCTTAGAGTGAGATGGTCCTTTTTAAAGACTCTATTAGAGTGTTAGAGAAATAAATGTACGTCCATGTTTGATCGCACCTGAATCAAATCGACCCCTCGGCACTGAAATGCCAACAATGCATAGACCGGGCATCCGATTGATGTGTCTTCTGTTGCATTAGAAACCCATATGACATGAAAGATCATCTGGTTTCTTCTTATGAGACTAAGTGCTGGTTTAAATATGAATTATATCTTGGGGAGCAGTTCTCCCAAGTGCACAATGTACGAAAACCTACAATTGGCTAAGACCTGACAAATCCAGACATTTTGACTCAGAGTAACTCGATGACCATGGTACATAATGGGGAGGAGTAATTGATCAGGACATGGTGGGGAGAGGTTGCGGTACACAATAGGGAGGAGTACCTTAGAAAAACAATGTGGTGAAGGGTGGCACTGTGTGACCCGGCAGACCCACGATACATGATGGGGAGGGGTACCTCAGCAGTTCAATGTTAATGGGAAGCGCCACTGTTTGATGGAGGAGTTCTCCAACAGCCAAGGCATTTGACGTTGTGACTAGGGATGTTACATATTTCTTCCACTAAAATAAATCTTGGTGTGAGTTGTCTTTACTTTGTTCTTGTGATTAAGGTAATGATATGTGGTATTGTACCCATGTGGCACTTTACCATTGTGGTTTTACCCCTGTGGTTTTTATTTGTAGAACTCTAGGATAACATCGGGGTCCTGGGGTCCCTACTGAGTATCTTTATTCTCACCCCTTCATGGGCTTCACCCGCACCATGACGTGTCTTGTGCAGACGATGAGTAGTTGGGAAGTGGTTTGAGGGATCCATGACCTGGTGGTACGCAGAGGAGACGGACGGAGGTGGAGTGCTGATGAGGAGATCTATACCTACCATTAAGGTAGGAACCTCAGAGGACGACCTAGTAGTTGTTTCCATTTTTCATTCAGTTCTATTGTACTTTTTGTCATGCTAGTAATTTTATAGTTGAACATGTATACCAAACCCTTTTACTTTCAACGCACCTTTTGACTACATCAGTTTATTTCACAATTGCTTCTTCTTGTGTTCTCGTAATGTGTGTTTGTACAAATTTAAAGAAAATGCCTTCCTGTTTCAGGGAATACGCCATTCGTTGCTATTCTCCAACCCATTCCCTATGAAAGGAGGGCATGGGGTAGTCACGGAAGGTTCCCCCGGGGGACGGGTCGTGAAAAGTTGTATTAGAGGCGTTCTATTCTATCGAAAAACAAAGAATCTGGTCTTTATTAGGTGGAATAGTGTTAATTATCGTGAGTGTGGATTTCAATTTTGGGACTATAGTTTTGGGGTGATTGTCGATGTATCCATACCCTCGGACCCTGACTTCTGATCTCCGAATCAGCGCACGAAAATACTAATTGCATGTGTTTTTGGAATGTCTATATTTTTTTTCTTGAGTCAGCTCAATTGGTATAACTTTTAACTGTGGCATGACAATTTATTTTTAAGGTGATACCATGAAGATAACCACCTACGTTTGATGAAAGAATATGCGATGATGGCCCACCGAGCGAAGAGGCCTCGATGCAGGGCCCCCTTACAGCATTAGCACCTTCAGGTGGTGTACCAGTAGCACCAATATCCATTGGACAGCTTTTGGTACAACCCCCCCCCCCCCCCCCCAGCAAAGGGTGCACGACGACTGAGCACGTTGCATGAGTTCTAGTGAAATACGCCTTTGAGGTTCCAAGGAGAGACGAACCCGCAATTAGCTGATGAATGGATGGAGGTTGTGGAAAGAGGATTTCTCTTAGTTGGGACACAAGCTAATTATATGGAGATCCTAGCAACCATCCTTTTTCAGGAACCTGTAGGGAGATGGTGGAGCATGATTCTCCTGATACATGATGAGGTAACCCTTGTCTGGGCAAACTTCAAGGGACTTTACAGGGAAGATCTCATCCTAGAAACTTTACGCTCTGTGCGTATACAGGAGTTGTTTCCCTTATAGTAGGGCAGCATGACAGTGGACCAGTACTCAGAATGGTTCACTAACCTCTCCTTCTACTCCACTGACATAGTATGAGACCCTTTCTTCAGGGCCCAGACCTTTGAGTATGGTCTTTTATGGGAGATCAGAGCATCAATTGTATCGATCAGCATTTCGATGCAGGCTCGGGTGCATGAGTGAGCACTTTTGGTGGAGAGCATCCTAGCTGAGCGAGCACAAATAGCAAGAGATACCACCAGATGACAGTTAGCCGAGTCATCTGTAGAATCTAGTAGGCAGATGACACACAGGTCCATGTGGACTAGACATTCTTCTGGATGACCTTGGGATGCAGGGTCAGAGGTATGAATATCACAAGGCAGAAGAAGACAGATGAGGGACATGCAGTGTTACACGTGCAGCAGGCAGGGTCATATGTCCCATGACTACCTACCCCTCCATATTGATGACAAGCATATGGTTGAGGGACCACCAAGGATAAAGTAGAGTTTTGAGCATGGAGGTTCCCATGGTAGCGGATGTGGCAGAGGATATGGTTATGCAGCAGGTAGTGGGTGACATTTTGAGATTCTACTGCCGCCACCGCCAGGTGGTCCACCCCAACTACAGGGAGCAGGAGGGCAGGGATGAGCTCAACTCCAATCAGTTGAGGCCTATGACCATAGTTCTCTAGAGATGATTAGAGGTACAATATGTGTCTACTCTAACTTAGCTGAATACTTATAGACATTGCTGCTAGCCACTACTTTATTGCCACAACCCTCATTTGGAGCTTTGGGATTTCAGCCTAGTCATTGGCACTATCCTTATGGCTACTGACTCATATGGGAGTGGATTTGATGATTGCACACTGGTTCCTGTAGTGTGAGCATACTCTATGAGATTAGAGTTTCGGCTGGGATCTCTTAGTAGCAGCGTCGAGGCCTTACGACACCATCTTGGTTATGAACTGGTTATCCACAGTCCATGCTCATATTGACAGTATTGGGTGAAATGTGTGGTGTGTCTACACAGACGGGACCAGATTTCCATTCACCGGTGAGAAGGGAACCTTTGCAGCACATGATGGACTTACCTAGCGGAGGGTGAAGCCAATTACTCATCAGTTGGCTAAACATACCCTCAGAGCAGTTGATATTTTGACTCCAAGCTATCATGTATTGGGGGACCAGTACACTGATGACTTTTTTGAAGATCTTCTAGGACTACTTCCACGTAGATAGGTAGACATTTACATCGACCTATACCCCGGTATGACACCAATATCTACACCAGCATATCAAATGGATCATTCGAAGCTTCATGGGTTAGGTGTACTGTTGGAGGACTTACAGGGATAGGGGTTCATAAGACCCATTGTTTCTCCATGGGAAACCCTGATTTTGTTCGCCATTGAGGAGCCTCACGAGTAACGTGTACAGTTGGAGGACTTACAGGGATAGGGGTTTAGAATACCCATTGTTTTTCCATGGGAAGCCCCGATTTTGTTCGCCAAGAAGGCAGATGACATTTGGAGACGCTGTGTGGACTATAGGTCCCTAAACCAGGTAACCGTTAAAAAGAACTATCCTCTCTCAAGGATTGATGATCCTTTCAACCAGATAAAGGGAGCTCGTAGGTTTTTGAAGATAAACCTCTGATCCGTCTATCATCAACTAAGGATACGAGATGAGGATGTGAAAAATACAGCCTTTAGATGTCGGTATGGCCATTATGAGTTCTTGGTTATTCCTTTTAGTGTGACCAATAGCCCAATAGTGTTCATGGGACTCATGAACAGGACCATTCAGCCATACCTCAATCGCTTCGTGGTGGTGTTAATCAATGAAATCTTGATATACTTGGTGACATAGGAGGAGAATCCCTATCCTCTATAGATAATTATGGATACTATCCAAGAACACTATCTTTATGCTAAACTCTCGAAGTGCCAATTCTGGATACGAGAGGTCCACATTATATGGAATGTTATATCAGAGGCTGGAGTTGCAGTAGATCCACTGATGATAGAGGTTGTGCTAGCTTGGGATCCATCCAAGAGCGTGATGGAGGTGTGAAGTTTCCTAGGGTTAGTTGGATAATACTGAAGATTCATGGATGAACTTTCCATAGTCGTATCACATTTTTTAACATTGAAAATAAAGGGGAACCCTTCCTTATGTACGAAGATAGACCAATAGAGTTTCCCGATGCTGAGGTAGAGACTGATGAGTGCCTCCATCTTGAGGCTTCCAAAAGTGGGTGTTGGTTATGTAGTCTACTACAATACATTAGGGACTAGGCTTGGATGTGTCCTGATATAGAAGTGAGTAGTGATTTATTATGGTTCACGATAGCTAAGACAACATGAGCTGAACTATGCAACCCATGACCTGGAGATAGAAGTAGTGGTCTTTTCCTTGAAGATGTGGCAACATTACTTGATGGAAGATTGTTTTACAGTCTACTATGATCACATGAGTCTTAGGTATATCTTCTATTAGAAATACCTGAACCTGAGACAATGATTATGGATAGTGTATGTCCGATACTATGACTTTGAGATAGTCTATACTCATATGAAGGGGAAGGTGGTAGCAGATGCACTTAGCAAGAGGTCTGGTCTGCAGTTGCTGAGTGAGGCGATAGATCAGCGAGCTACATTGTAGTTATACATTGTGGATAGAGAAGGAGAAAAATACCTACATTGGATGACAGTCACTCCCACACTCTATCAGTGAGTCATGGAGGTGCAGCTTGGGGGCACTGACTGCGAGACTCGACGTTCTCAGATATCCTCAGGACATGCACCTGATTGATATTCAGAAGGTGGGGAGAACTTTTTTCACTTTAGAGGATGTACAATTGTATCAATGGTGCTAAGGGAGGAGGTGTTGACGGAGTTCCATATGTCCCCTCTGGTGGTATATTCTGGTGTGGTGAAGATGTATGAGGATCTCTAGTATCAGCACTGGTGGCCAAGGATAATGAAGGCAGTGGTAGAGTGTGTTTCATGATGCATCACTTGTCAGCAAATGATGGTCGATCACCAAGTTCTAGTAAAACGTAGCTCATCCCCTAGAGGATCTATAGTGGAAGTGGGATAGAATCTCCATGGACTTTTTGACAGGGCTTCCACATATATCTAGAAGACATGATTCCATTTGGGTGATCGATGACCAACTCACCATGTCAGCTCACTTCCTACCTATCAGAGAGTAAGGATCAGTAGTGGGATTGGGATGCCTTTATGTGTAGGAGATTGTGTGACTTCATGGGGTGACATTGATGATCTTCTCTGACCATGACACATGTTTCACATCCCGGTTGTAGAAGGGATTCTTGGTGGTGTTCGGGACTCAACTACATTTGAGCACTGCCTGTTATCCATAGAAGGATGGTCAGACAGAGCGGACCATTCATACACTAGAGGACATGCTACGTGCATGCATCATAGATTTTGTTTGTATTTGGGAGGATCAATTTCCCTTGGTGGTGTTTTAATACAACAACATTTATCACTCCACCATCAGTATGGAACCATTTATGGACAAATACGGTTGACCGTGCTGATCACCACTATGCTGGAAAAAGACAGGAGAGTCAGCACTTATGGGACTAGAGTTTGTACGAGCTACTAATGAGATAGTGTAGATCAACCAGGAGTGGATGAAGACTACATAGAGAAGACAAAAGTCATATGATGTTAGAATACGGTGACCATTGGAGTCCTATGAGGGGGACCATGTCTTCTTGTGAGTCTCACCCAGGTGGAGACTATAGATATTTGGCTGAGGTGGTATGTTATCACTGACATATATCGGGCCATTTCTGATACTTCGAAGTATATGTGAGGTGGCATACCACTATCCACTTCCACTGCAGTTGGATAAGGTGAAAAACTTATTCCATGTATCCCAACTGAGGAGATAAGTGCACGACCGATCTCATGTCAACAACCATGGTGAGATAGACTTAGATGATGGGGCGATGTTTATAGAGGTTCCAGTAGAGATTGGGGATCGACAGGGGTGGTTCCTTTATGGGAGAAAGATACCTCTGGTGTGTGTTTTATGGAAACACAGGCACCTACAGGACAACACCTAGGAGTTGGAGGCTCAGATTTGTGTTGAGTACCCCAATTTGTTTTCTTTTTATATGTTGTGTCTTTCAGGGAAATAAATCTCTATGGTGGGGAGAATGTAAATACATAGATTTTCCATGTATTTTTTCATTATATCAAATTATTACAAGTTTGTGAAAATTGATGGTGCATGATTCCAATGCCTGGTGTGCTCGAAATAAATTTATAATCTTTTTTAGGTATGTTTAGTTAATTCGTGAGGTCTATTTTCTATCTTTTGAACCGTTGCTCGGATTAAAATTATAAGGGAACTATTGAATATGCAGTGCTGAGGGTCATTAAATGGAGGCTTTACTTTGACCGCAGTAGGTCCGGAGAAAAATGTATTTTTTGTGACTTTTTAAAAGTAATGAAATAAAATAATTTTGTTATATTATTTCATAACCTCCAATGAACCAATTAAAAGGTTGGGTCGTTGGTGTGTTAATCCATTAAATGGCTTGACATGCCAACCGTAAGTAATGACGACATTGGGGAAATTAATAAGCTTCCTAATTATTGAGCCTCATTATTTCCCCACAACATTACATACACTCCCCTCTCCTATATATATGGATCTAGAGAAGGGGTATCAGAGAGCTTCACCCAGAAGTGAAGTGGGGAAGGAACATAGTGATTCCAAAATCTTAAAAGATAAATTTTACCCAGTGGGAGGTGATAGAAGAAACTAATCCATGAACCGAAGGGTGACATACAAGTGGTGTCATTGGGAACTGGTAGTGGGAATGAAGAACATGATCCACCTTCATGCATGGTTGTTTCTCTAATGTTTTTTGGTAGGGTTTATTGTTTTTGTTTCAAATAAAATTGAATTTATATAACTCCCTTAATATCCTTCATAATACAAGCTAACGCGAAGGGTGCAGGCCTAATAAACCCAGCATGAACCCTCCACTATCTTGCTATCCTTGCACCTCCATAGAAGACCACAAGCGTGTCGACGAATGCCGTAAGACGATGGTCGCCTATTGTCATCTGCGGCGAACAGAGGAGCCGAATGGCATGACAACCGGCCATGGGAAGGGAGGCGGTGCGTCTGCCATGCACCCAGAAATAGTAGTCCCGGTCGAAGCTGCGGCGGAGGTTGAACCCACCTCTGGCTGGTCCTTCAGTGACCAAGTAACGCCCATGGGGCTCCGCCGCCTCGCAAATCGAATGTCCTTTGGGATATTTGAGAATCCCAAAGACTGGGGGGTTACACCCCCCGTGTCGGAACAAACCAGGCCACCCAAATCAAGTTGGGCCACCACCTTCAGAGCAGGCCACAACCGTTGGACTGGGCCGTCTCCCTCAATGTGGGCTTCCGCCCTCTTACCAGGCCTCCTCCCTCAAGCCGGGTCCTCACCCTCAGAGCAGGTTTCCGCCCCCGAGCTGCGTCGCTGCCCTCGAACCCGCCAATCACCCCAGACTGGGCCGACACCCTCAGACCAGGACACTGACCTCGCACCGGGTCGCCGCCCTTGGAGTGCGAAGCCGCCCTCTCACCAGATTGCTACCCTCGGAGAAGGTCGCTGCCCTCAAACCGGGTCTCACCTTGCGGGTCACCCTTGTGGGCCGTCCCTCTTGTGGGAACAACCAGACATTAGCCCAACAGGCTGAGTCCACCTCGACCCAGCCCAGACTAGGTTGGGTCAGGTTGATGTGATTAGGTCGTTCCATACACGAGACCAAATGGTCCAGGAAACGGTCAAAGGACCTTATCATGAGAACCGAACAACCATTTGACGAACTGTCTGTGATGTACCGTTGGAGCGAGATGGCCCTTTTAACTTACTCCATTGGAGTTTCAGGGAATCTAGGAGTATAGCCATGTTAGATCGCACCTGAATACAACCAGGCCCATGAAACTCAAATGCCAATAACCCACAGACCAGGTGTATGATGGATGCATCGTCTGTTGTGTTGGAAACCCTTGTGACATAGAGGATCATTGGGTAACTTTTTGTGAGACTTCGTGCTGGTTGAAATATGACTGATGGCTTGCCGTTCAGTTCTCCAAAACGCACTACGTATCTAACCTAGCAACCGGCTAAGACCCAAAAACTACTAACTTTTCGACTTAGAGTGACTCAATGGCCACAATACGCAATAGGGAGGTGACCTCAACATTCCATGGAGGGTAGCTCCCATGGTACGAGATGGGGAGGGGTACCTTAGTAGACCATGGTGGGGGTGGGTGGCTCTGTGTGACCCGAGAAACCCATGGTACACAATGGGGAGGAGTACCTCAGTAGTTCAAGGTTAGTGGGAAGTGCCTCTGTGTGACACGGTATGTCCACTGTACTCGATAGAGGAAGAGTTCTCCAGTAGTTGAGGTGTTCAACGTTGTGACTGGGTGTGTTTCTTGTTACTACCCCTAAAATAAATCTTGGTGTGAGCTGTATTTACTTTGTGCTTGTGATTGAGGTTATATTATGTGGTACTTTACCCTTTTGGTACATTACCTTCATGGTGTTACCCTATGATTTTTCTTTGTATAACTCTAAGAGACTTTTGGGGTCTCATAATTCCTACTAAGTATCGTTATACTCACCCATGTATAGGCTTCACCCACACCTTTGTTTTGTCTTGTGCAGATGACGAGAAGCTGGGCTATGGTTTTAGGGAGCCACAACCTGGTGGTACACAGTGGAGACAGACAGATGTGGAGTGCAGAGGAGGTCATCTGTACTTACCCTTCAAGTAGGAACCATGGAAGATAACCTAGTATCTTTTTTCATTTTTCAATCATTTTTATTGTACATTCAGTTGTACTAGTACTTTTATAGTTGGGCTTGTATTCCAGCCCCTTTTACATTCTGCACTCCTTTTTGCTATGTTAGTTTACATCACCGTTTCTTCTTTTTGTGTTCTCGGACTATGTGTTTTTACAGGTTTAATGGAAATGCCATTCTGTTTCAGGTAATATTCCTTTTGGTGCTAGTCGCAAGCCCCTAGACTATGGAAGGTTGTCTTGGGGTAGTCACGGCACATGCCTCGGGGGATGGGTCCTGATGGATCCTTTACAAATTCATTGAAGATCATGAATTTCCATTGGAATATCCCTCAATTGTGTGTGTTATCATTCCCTATGAAGAATAATTCCATTAATAAAGGCGTGACTAAATTGAGGTTATCAACCTACAGAAAATATCCATTGTGAGCGAATAAACTGATGTATTTACTAAGAAGTTACCAGGACATACCCAGATCATGGTGTAGATTTAAAAATTTATTATATAATTGGATCCACTATAATATCATTATTCCCCTATAGGATTATCCCATCCAAATTTTAGGAGTTATAAAAGTAGATATAAGAACATTTCGATAAAGGGTCCATATGCCCTAGTGCATCAAAATGGGGTTTCTTAATTCTCTTCGCCAAGAGGATTTAAGGATCAATGTGGTTGTGTTTTAATGTAAATGATCTCAGTAAGATCATCAAAAAGAACAAGTACCCTCTAAATATTATTTAATCTTTTCTTGATCATCTATGAAGAGATCATTACTTCTCAATGGTGGATCATTTTTTTGGATATTATCAACTACAGGTAAAAAAGGAATATATTAAGATGATAACCTATTGTACAAAGTATGGGCATTATGAGTTCATATTTATACCCTTTTGACATAATAATTATCTTATAATATTCATTTATTTTATGAATAGAGTATTTATAGAATACATCATCAAATTTGAAGTTTTTTTTGTAAATTATGTTATCATTTACTCCAATGGAAAGGAAAAATATGAAGATCAAATAGGTATAGTTATGGTGACATTAATGATGTAGAAAATTTATTCTATGTTCATCATGTGTGATTTTTTGATGAATCAAGTAACATTCTTGATACACGTGACCACTTGTGAAGAAATTTATATAGACCCTCCAAAGAAAAATGAAATTGAGAAATGGCCCAAACACAATAGTCTTATAGAAAGCTGTATTTATATTATCTTATTCGGGTACTATCAAAATTTTGTTAGAAATGTCTTCTAACTGTGTAGCCTGTAAACTATGTTGTCAAATAAAGGTGTAACGTATGTATGGATAGAAGAATATGAGGAAACCATTAAATACCTTGAGAAGATTATAACCATTGTTCATGTACTCACACAAACAACATTGGGATAATGTTTTTTGATATATAGTTATGATTTGATGAAACAGTTGGGTTGTGTACTCATAAATAAATATACACTGATAGTGTATTCTTCATGATAGATGATTATCCAATAGAATAACAACTAGACACATGATTTTGATTTAACAGGTGATAACTTCATCGTGAAGATTTGGAGGAACTATATTTATGGTTGAATGTGTGATATATATACCAATAATAATACTATAAAGTATATATTCACATAGGAGTATATAAAAAAACATCAATGTAGACGGTTAGATCTAATTTAAGACTATAACGTCTCTATTCACTAACATTCAGTAAAGGCAAAGAAAGTAGGTTATGCTCTTAAAAGAAAAGAACATGACGTTTTTTCTTGATATGGATTGAGAAATACTCTATCTTCAGGGATATGAAATGTATATATCTATAAATCATAATGGCTAAGAAGACATATAACCTTTCCTAAATTATTTCCAAACCATTTATCCGATATAAGATCAAGGAGGCAGGAATGGATGATCTGGATGTTCCAAAGAACATGAAAGTAGTAATATAAAGGAAGCTACCTGATTTCAATATGGATGAGAAGGGGGTCATTTAATTTGGAATAAGTCATTGTGGTCTTTTTTCTCCAATGAAAAAAAGAATGGGTTATTGGATAATGAAAATACCTCATCTTTCACTATTTATCCTGGAATTAGAAATTTGTAATACAATCATTGAGAGAACTTTTAGTGGTAAAAATTGATTAAGTAGATCATTTAGTACACCAGAAATTTATTGGTATGTAGAAAAGTTAATGTAGAGAGATATAAGTCCAAAGGGATGGTTCAACCATTTTCAATAACCATATTGAAATGGGGAAATATTACTATAGACTTTGACACTTGTCACTTGAAGGAATCCAATAGAAATAATTTGATATGGGATTTGTTGGATAGACTCACCACAATTTCACACTTCATCACCATTCAAGAATATGTTTCACTAGAACAACAAGAAAATACATACAAGAAACTAGTGGTGAGGTTGAATGGGGTTCCACATTCAATAATATCTGATTGTGATCCAAGGTTCACTTCAAAATTCAAGAGAATCCATCAACATTATTTGAATACTGAGCTTAATTTCAACACAAACTATCACCGCCAAACTAGTGAATAATCTAAAAGAACTATTCAGATGCTCAAGGACATAGTTGGATACTACTCAATGGAGTTCAATGTTGATGGGATAAACAACTTCCCTTACACGAGTTATCATACAATAACAGCTTCCCCAAAAGTATTCAAATAGATCTATATGATGCTATGTATGTGAAGTGATGTAAAGCACCAATATGTTGCATTGATGATGGGGTAATAAATCTACATAGCCCTTTTCTTCTATAAGATATTCTATAGAATGTTCAATCCATTCCAAAAGATATAAAAGATACATAGAGTTGGTAGAAGATGTAAGATAACAAGCAATGAAGGTACATTTAGTTTGATATTGGAGAAAAATATTTCATTAGAATATCACCATAGAAAAGATTCATACATTTTTGAATGAAATGGATGCTTATCCCAAGGTATATTATTAACCCATTTTATATCCTTGATCTCAATAGAGTGGTGGCCTATAGACTTATAAATCCACCATATATGGATCTAGTTCATGATTTATTCCATTTATCACTCCTAGAGAAGTACATACCTGATTTCTTACTTGTATAGAATATGAAGGTCATACAACTAGAGAAGGACATCTCTTGTGAGAGAAAATCGTTGAAGATCTGTGGCCATAGATACAAAGTTCTACGAAATATGAAAAAATAACCTTTTGAAATACCTTCTGTGAAACCATAATTATGATGATGTGATGTGGCATCTTGAAGGAAAAACAAAAAAGATATATCCTCATCTATTCTTCACTGATAATATGAGTTGAAATTTCATGGATGAAATTTCAAAAGATGTGGATAATTTAATGACCAAACTTTTCAAAAGATAATATTTTCATAAATGTGTGTCATATTATATTATATATGTCTTATAGAAATAATCATATATAAAAAAACAAATAATTATGTCATTGATTATAATTATTTAATTATTTAGTCATGAAAACAAATAAAATACTAAACATTACCATGAGATAAAAATCTAAAATCTAAAATCTAAAATGGGAAAATATTGATCACCCCAATCTTGTATAAACATCTCCCCTATGGACAATAATATAGAATTGAAAAAAATATATTAGTAAAAAAATAAACATATTATAATATTAAAATATATAATCATTAGATGAATTATAGTGAATATTTATTGAAATAAGGAAGTGGTATTTAAAAGAGTTATTGTGATAGATAGAATAGTAATGTGATCATTGAAATAGTAACCTAGCCATTGGGGATAGTAAACTTACCATTGGGAATAGTCTCATTAATATAGCAGAAGAAGTTTACATAAAAATAATCAATTTTTATATAAATAATATTTAACATGATTAATTAAATAAAATATAAATGTTATAATACTAGAAAATAAATATTATGACTAATAATCTCAAAGAAATTAAAGGGGCATTATTAATAAAATATATTTTAAAGTTTATCATATGAATCATAGTTTTTATATTATGAAAAATAATAATTATGGTATTTTTTTTTGAAATAATTATTATCATATTTTAAATCATGAAAACAATGTTTCCCAAATGTTAATTTTTTTAATTTTTTGAAATACTTCAATTTTTAGGTGAATAGTATAAATATAGTTTTTTACAAAACTGGTGCATCTTAAATTACATCAATCATGATGTAATAATGACATAATAATTTATAGAAAATAAGGATTGGAATAATATATGTAATTTCATAAATGAGTCATTAAATTTAAATAATCTAAAATTTCAATCCTAAAAATATCATTCAATGTCAAAATTTAAAAGAGATACATTAAAATAATATTTTATTATTTGTTCCACATTTACATTTAATTGAATTAATTGAATATAATTGTAATGTGATTCGAAGTATTAAAATGTTTTTATTTTACTTAAATATGTTTTATAATGTTGAAATTTTACTTTTACATGGTTTACCATAGATATTGAATTTTTTATGAAAATATACCCCTCTTCTCAAGTATAAATAAACTACATCCCTCCACATACAAAACCTCTACTCCCTCAATTTCCAAATACAAATATCTATCCAAATCCTCCTTATCAATCCCCATATAACACATATGGTCGTTAAATAATAAAAACACTCCAAACAACAAGGTAGATTTACTGTCATATAAGAGATGCTACACCATTGAAAGATTATGATTGCATCAAATCATCTCTATTTTACTTCTTCCATTTCATTTTCAAAATTCCATTCAAAACTAAATATTATAAAATTAGTTAAGTAGGATGTTAAAAATATATTTATAATATTAACCTAATATAATTGTCATAATTATGACATATAGAAATATAAAATACGCCTTTCCCACTCTTTCAATAGTGTCATGTCAATGGTTTGTTATTCACCCATGATGAAATTACCAATTATTTTATTATCACCAAACTTATTTTTAGTGACATAATAATATTTATAATTTATAATGTATAATTATTTTACTTTTAAAATTTATTCTACTATAGTATAAATGCTCACAATCAAAAATAGTGATATCGAAACAAAATGGTAAAATTTAATGAATACATGATATCCAAAAAATTAATATTTAACAATTGGAGTTCTATAATATAATAAAATAATTATAATGGATAAATAGTGGGAAAATGATTATAATTCACTACTATAAAAATTTTA
The DNA here is from genome assembly GCA_963277665.1 of Viscum album. Classification (NCBI taxonomy): domain Eukaryota; kingdom Viridiplantae; phylum Streptophyta; class Magnoliopsida; order Santalales; family Viscaceae; genus Viscum; species Viscum album. The sequence goes on along the minus strand of OY728127.1, from coordinate 1,220,954,860 downwards.
TAATCATTCTAATTTTATTATTTCAAATGTGGAAAAGCAATGAAATTCAGATTGATATAAGGTAAGTGGATTCTCGAACTGAACTATATTTCATTACATTACAACTCTTTAATGAGATATTATGTATGTATATTACTATAAAGTTTATTAAATATAATTTTACAAGTATTCCATATTATTTTTGGGGATATAATTTTTTCCACCTTGATTTTTAATCAATATATATTGATTTTCCAAAAATAATACTCATTCCAAAAAATATCTTTTACTCCTCTTGAGTCGTTTCATCTTCACTCATGATTGATGCTATTAATTACAATTATTTTTTCCCTTATTCATTTTGGAAACCAATTTTTATTCCTAAATTGTTATTTATGAAATCCTTATTATACGCATTCCATTCGATGGATTATTTGATTATTACATGGCATGCATGATTATGTAATTATTATTACGTGAAGAGTTGGCCTAATATTATATATCCCTCTAATTAATTGTGTAACGTGATATATCTCTTGAGATATTGTGTATTAATCATGATAATTTTTCTAGTTTTTTCACGATAATATTGTTATGATTATACATATATGTTATGCATGAACATGATGCATTCTTTGTTCACAACTATGTGTGGTATTTGACAACAATAGCATGATGTTTCATTCTTATATATTTCCACATTCCATGAATTTATTAAATTATTCCCCCATGATATTGATGGGGATACTATTATTATTATTTGATGATTACATTATTTTTTATGATATAATATTATTTCTAGTTTATAATGTATAAATATTTTTCCTTTTAAAATTAATTCTATAATAGTATAAATGCTCACAATCAAAATTAGTGATATCAAAACAAAATAGTAAAATTTAATTAATACCGGATATCCAAAAAATTAATATTTAACAATTGGTGTTCTATAGAAGATTAAAATATTTATAATGTATGATCATAATTTTATCGTGATACTAATCATTTGGATCCTTTAATATATAACTACTATGTTTTTTATTATTAAAATGATGTAATATTCATGTAAGAAAACATCTTTCATTATACCTGACCCATTTTTTAGAAGAAAAATTTGGATCAACCCTTTGTTTAAGCTATATTGGGCTCACCTGTAGGCAATAATGGGGCTTATGACTTCATAAATAATGTCCATGGAACATAACATGCATAAAACCTTGAAAATATCAGTTAAACCCTTCTGAAAAATAATTTCTTGTATAAAATACAATTTTAAGTTAAAAAAAAATTTCCAAAACCTAAATCACACCAACTGAGATAAATAAGGGTTTAAATTAATTGAAAAAACAAAAATTAAAAGGTAATCCAAACATCAAAAAAATTACGATCGTAGAAAAAGTCATCATCATCATATAAATTAAAATAGATTATTTCATTAATAACATGATTTACCCATGGGAAGAAAAATTGATCAATGAAATCTCTTTAAAATAATAATATTTCATAAATTGAAAAAAAGGATTATATCATTACAAAATATATCAGTACTTCATATGTAACAAGATGGTTGATTTAAATTGATGAATGGAAATACCATTAAAAGATCATTTAAATCATTTTTTAAGAAAATAACCATTTAACATTAATAATTAGTAAAGGATGTCATCTTAGAAGGAAAATGATCTTAAAATATCACTTCGAATATTTCATAAGAGAAATATCCTTTGCATATTGAAAATGTTTATTTAAAATATAAGACCTTATAAAAAATTAAATAATGAAATTTCATTGAAAATAAGATTCAAAACCTAAAAATGAGAATTATATAAAATGTCCATGAAAGTTGACAAATCCATTTATGTAGTAAATGATGAAAATAAACCTTCATTTCAAACATTTTTTAATGGTAGTATAAGTTAACCATTTGGAAAATGTTAAGAATATTACATTTAAATTTTTTCAAAATATGGTCATAGAAAAATAAAAACTGTTTTACTAAATCATTTTTCTTTATAAAATAATGTTTTTAAATATATAAATTGAAAAAATTGATTTTAAATATAAAAATTGCCAATCATATATAATGATACATGATCAACATCACATACAAAAAAATGTTACTCATATTTCATCAATCAATAAGGGATAAAATGGAAATTAAATGTGTGGAAAACATTCAAAACAATAGTATAGTAACATAAATTTTGTTTCAAAGAATAATATCTTATATATTTCCACCCATTGAACCTTGAACATAAACATGTCAAAAATAAAGGAGATTATATCATCATTCATTTTCAACATTGGATACTCTTCAATAACAATCCCCAAGAAGAAAAACATTAAATGAAACCTAAAATATAATGATTATATAAGGAGATTCATGATGTAACATGTCAATAGTGAAGTATATACACCTATTAAATGAATTTTAGAGAATATCATAATCAAATCTCATAAATAAATAGAATTTGATATGAATAACCAATTTTATATCATACCACTGAATTAAAAATTATTCAAGGGAGTGATTATGGGTATAAAATGTAAATCACCAAATTAAAATTTAAAATATAGAATAAACCATTTTATAGATAAATTTACACATAATAATAGCATAACAAATTTCAATGAAGAAGATTTATAACCCTATTCTTGGGAAATAAGTTAAGAAACCCTATACCACATGAAAAATTTCTAGTCAAATCACCTTCAAAAAATAATTCAAATTGAAACATAAAATAAAATGAATTCAAAAAGAATTCATGATATAACATGTAAACCAAGAATATTATACAGCATATAAAATAAATTTTTTATATAAAATTAAAATACGCCTTAATGAATGGAAATTGAGACAGAATCTTTGACCTCGAGTCAAGAAATTCCATATATGCCCCTTAAATCCTGTTTAATATTATTATATAAATTATAATATATATTTTTATAATTGTCTTGGATTATTACCAAGTAACTAAATCAATTATTTCATTTATTTGGTTGACATATTTTAAAACTTAATATGTTATGTCCTTAAATGCATGTTTTGAGGAAATTTAGTTCATTGTTTCAAAATGTATTTATTATGTTAACTTATGTCAAAGTGATAATTATTCTTTATTTTATAGAATTAAAATGATGGAATAGTTATAATTTATCTAAACCAATTTTTCTTTTAAAATTATCCATGAATAATGGTTATGAAAATTGAATTATATTATGAACATTGAAATGGTAGTTCATACGTATGCATGAGTATTGTTTCTATTTTTTGACAATCATTATGGATAAAAGGAATGTTTTTTGTGATCTTTAAAAATAGAAAAAAATAACATAAATATCATTTTATTTATTTAAACACACATATTTATATCATCCATGTTATGTGGTGATGAAAAAATATTGAAACACATCGCTTTGTTGAGGCGTTAGTCCACACAAATGAGCAAACGACGTTATCATTTATCATTGTATAAAAATGTAAAGAATAAATGATATATTTTACATTCAGATGATAAATATTTCATTAATATAATCAAAATTTCCTATATATAACATATATTCATCAACCTTATAATTATTAACTTCCATGAAATGTGTCAATGAAATACAAATCACATCACTTCGCGGGGCGGTACTCTACCATACACACGTCCACCATTATCATATCCCCCATAAAATGGAAATTATTAATGTATATGTGTTATAATAATTTCAATAGTATAATTATGTTTTAAATATCATATATATACTTTAATTAAAAAATTATTACACTTTTTGAGAGGTATATATGAAAAAAGTATTGCATCATTTTGTGAGTAAGTAGTACGCAAAACAAACGAATGGTGGTTTGTTTCCATTTTGATGGAATAGAAGATAGTATTTTTTGTAATTGATATAATAACATATAATTATATGATATATATTGGTTTTATTATATCATTATAATACAATAACACTTAGAGGAGGTGGAAAAATAAATAAAAAAATCTATGTTAATCAGGATACCACTTCTTCGAACAAACTCCCAATGTTAGCAGGAAATTCCTTATTAAGATGGATTTATGATAAAAACACGAGGTCTAGGAAATAGGTATAGAAATAAAGAGGGAATTATATTAGTTATCTTATAATAAAAAGAGAATTTATTTTTTAAATAACAGAAGAGAGTTGGTAGCTATTATATGTTATGTGATAGGAATGCTTGGAATTTTTAAAATGGAAAAGTGATAACCATGTTTTCCACATTCCACAAGAAAAAAATATATACAATTATAGATCCTCAGAATATTAAAGGTCTAAAAATTTCCATACCATTGAATATATAATATTTTAAAGTCATTTTAAACCCATATTTTTTGGTTAACCCCTGCCCTACCATAATAAATTTGTTTTCACCGAAAAGGCGATAAAATATTTTTACTTCTTTCACTATTCCTTATGAAAAAACTGATGTTGACCATTTAATATAATATAAATTATTATTATTAAAAATTTAAAATACATTTTATTAAATTTAATTCACAGAATTTTTATAAAAAAATTATTATTAAAACAACATAAATGATGAAAAAACAAAATTTCAAGAAATGCATTTTTTAAGTGTAATATGATTTTATATTAACTCATTAAATTGTATTAATAATTATATAAATTTTTATTCATATTTCTTGATATATATATATATATATTTCATTTAAATTATTTCTTATTAAGTTTTCTAAAAAATTTAAAAATTGAGACATTATGCACTTTAATGCATTTTCCATAAAAAATATGGGTTTAAACCCAAAAATAAACATATACTAAAATCCAATATAAATATGATTCAAATGAAATATGTTTTATTTAAAATAAATAAATAATAAATTTTTCAATTAAAATCCAATTAAATTAATAATATTACTTTTCAATTAGTTAATTTTTTAAAATGAATGACACTTTTGAATTTTTTTAAAATTTTCAGTACTCATTGAAAAGAAATGATTTTAAAAAAAATCCAAATTTTCACCCTTAATTAATTTGCATGTGAAAATTTAAAAAAATACCTTCATAATAACAATTTTTTTCTATAACATTTAGAAATATTTTGTGACATTTTCTCTCAAAAATTATTAAAAAACATTTTTCAAATGAACATATTTTTGATAAAAAATTACATTTCAAAAAATTGATTGGTTATTTACTATGAATTTATCAATAAATTTATATTTAGTAGGAAATATATATGTATATATATACATATTTTGTGTGTCTATGTATTATAAAGTAGTAAATACTCTTTATACCATAATATTTAACAACAAGGTTATAATATTCATATTTAAAATAACAAGTACCAAAGTTGTGTATTTTCAAATCATAATTATTTAATTACAAATTTACATACAAAAGATAATAATTTGAGGTAATTAAAACATTTATATTGATGAAATATATGAGGATAAAAATAATAATGAGGAATTATAAATGATACATAAAACAAAACTGAATCTCAAATAAACTAGGCCACATAGTATTTGACAATTGATCAGTCAATTAAATTTTAACTGGTCATTGAACTCATTGTCTAGAACAATATAGATTTATGTTAGAGATACTTGAAATTTATGTCAGAAAATTTAAAAAATTATTATATATAAAATGTAGCTATTTTTTTGAATTGATGTTTCTACTGAAAAATACTTGATTTTAAATTATATGGATTCAAAAAATATTATTGTGATTAATACATGTCTGTACTAATGAATCCATGTTAGTTAAGTATATTAGAATTCAATTACGAACTATATTTATTATAACTAAAATATAATATTATTTGAGAACAAATATGTTTTTTAGGCATGAAGACAATATTTTTTATGATAAATATATTTGTTAAAACATATTTATTTCATTCATTGGAAACTAAAATGAAAATTTATTACATTAATTTGGGTGAAACATTATGCAAGAACCCATAACTAATTTGTTTGTAACAAATGGTTTTGAAGAGTGTCTCCACTAGTACACCCATTTTAAAATTGTTGAATATCTAAATAAATAGTGAGGAAAACAATATAGTTTTCGTCAAATGGATCTAGGATTTTTTAAGAATCCTGGTAAAATAAAAAGTCACAGAAATTTATCATTGATATTAACCATTAACAAACAATACAAAAGATTTCATACAATTAATGTGAATTAGAGTAATTGTAGGTACAATATATTATTTATTTTCTTATAATCAAAAGACCGATGTCATAAATGTAGGCAGTATAAATATTTTTAATATTAGATATTTCATATCATGGACATTATTGAATAAAGATGAAATTATAGATCACACATATTTTTATGAAAATATTTCAAATTATAAAATGTTTACTACATTATAAATTTTTTCTACACGGTTTTTGATTAAAAATGATGAACAATCTATAATTCATATTCAAAATGACATTAATATGAATTAATATATATAGATTATTACTTTATAATTGATGTTAGGTAAGAATTGAATATTAAAATAAATACATTAATGTACTTACATTTTAGATTATAATAAATAGAAATTATTTAACATTGATTATGACATATATTGACATTGATTATAAACAATGATTATTGAAACCCCAATTTTTGTAAATTTTTACTTTATTATAGATATTAAAAAATACTTTCTTATAATAAGATCATACATACACTAAATTTAAAATATACCTGTATTTTTTATGACAGAATTTTGATTCTTAAATAAAAAGATTATATAGAGATTGAGAAATATATAAAAAAATTAAAAACTGCTTATATTGAGATTGAAATTAAACATTTATTATTCATTAAATTCCAAACCACCCCAAATCATTGATCAAAACTGTAAAACCAAGTAAAAAATCCCACTATACACAAAAAAAACATTTTACTCCCATAAGTCGCATTAAAATATTTGCTTAAAAAATTTTCCACCTATTCCACTATTTCAAAACTCACCATATCATAAGAACTACTCCAAGTGTTAATTCCAATGATATAACATAAATGTAAATATCTTATATCTTCCATCAATTCATCATTGGAAATTTCATTGAGCAAAAAAAAAGCTACCATATTTTTATAGTGGTTTTATTTCTACAGCAGCATGAATAGATTTTAGAAATAGATTTTAAAAATTATTCTTATAAATGAATGAATATTTCCATTATGTTAGCATTTGTATTGAAAGTGATGAGATATCATTTGATAAAAAATGATTCACTCTAATAGATTATTTTCATCTTCATTATCTCATAGTTGTAACAATATCATCATCTACAATGGAACTCATAAGCTACAAATGGAAAATATTGTTGTGAATAATAGACATGTGCCTTTCTATAATAAAAACATACTACATGAACATGCATATATTCATTTTTTTATAATATTAAGGTTCTGTATAAATTTAAAATCAATGTTTTATATGATGAATCACATTAAGGTGAACATAAATAATATATGCAAATAAAAAATTGAAATTTTAAACATACAAAAAAATTATAAGAGATGAATTTTCATAATGGAGTATCACAACACCTCATTTATTTACATGGTTGAAATGATAATAAATTATAAAATGAAAAATAAAATGTTACCAAATAGGGATCTTAGAAATATGTTAAAAAAACAAATGATTCAACTGAGCCTATTGGAATCCAGTTTTGATCAAACATTTCCTCCCTCTATAAAGATTCAAAATAAATTAAGATAGGATAATAATAATTTAACTAAATAGTAAATATACTAAGATTCATTCCAAATTTATTAAACTAATGGAAAATTATAATAGATGACCATGTTAAAATAAAAAGTTGCAAGAGAGGAGAAAAATCATTTGATATAAATTTTTTATTTGAAAGAAACATGTAACATAAAATCACATACAATAAAAAATAAAATAAAATATAAGAGTACATTATGACCAATTTAAAAAATATTTTTATTTATGGTACCTTGAAACCAAACATAAATAGTTAAAGCTTATGTCATAAATTTTTGATAGAATCATTGAAATTATTTGATCATTCAACAAAAATATATAAGTTTAATATATTTATGGATTATAATAAACTATGTATTAATATAATCTATGGTTATAATCAAACTGAAGAAAGTGTATTTAATATAGTAAATATCTAAAATATATTAAACTATATATTTACTATTTTAAATCAATGAATTGAAAATTTTCTTAAGAAATACATTTTTCAAACTATATATTTTCAAATTTTTAGGTTTATATATTTAGTATAGATTAAAAATATTAAATCTTAAAGAGTATCTTAGATTATATATTTTTTATTATGCTTAGTTCTTGTTTATAGTAATTTTTATTTTTATTGTAATACAACTAAAAAATAAATATGTTTTTAGGATCATAGAATCAGATTAAATCCACATATTTTTAGTAATTACAAGATAAGAATGTCTACATTTTTTTAATCCATAATTTGAAATTATTAAACGCATAGTTTACATTTGAGACTAAAAATTAAGATATACACCATATATCTATTAATAGTAATAATGAATATGTGTACCTTAATTGGGTAGAAATGGTAATATTCCGCATGTTATAAAATTATAAATTAAATTTATTGTATAAATGAGAAATTATTTCATAGATATTTTGAGAATTTCCAAATATCATGTTTCAACAATATTGTTTTATGGAAAAATAAGACTATAGAATATAGATGATAGAATAAATTTAATCATAAAATGAAATAATCTAGAAAAATTAAATAAACATTTCCAAAATATGATAGATTTGTATTTTATTAATTTTAAAAAATCAAAAATTGTGAATGGAAAACTACATAACTATGATAATGGAAATTAAGAAAACTCATTACAAATGAAATAAGATAATGAAAAAAATAAATAATGAGAACAAACATCACAGTCAGAACTGAATAATCATATACCAACCTAGTCATGGAAATATTATATAGTCAATGAAAAACATGAGAAAAGAAACTATGGACATGGGGATTTCTCACTTTTTAGGATTATATAAAAGTTATAATTTCATTAAATAATCAATAAAATTGAAAATATTTGAATTATATAATCAATCATTGGTTCCATGAATTGATGTAAAATCATTCAACAACATAATGTAATTTTTAAAATATAAAATACGTGTTTGTATTTTATGATACAATGGAGAAATGTAAAAATAATAGTGTATAAATAATTAATGAAAACCATTGATTCTTATTAAGTATTTATGTTACCATTTTCATTGGATTTCTTATATATTATTTTTATTGAATGTTAGAATCAAAATCTTTCATACTTTATGAAATTAAGTGTAGAATTTTTTTTTCATCATAGTAATTAAATTGAATCTAGTGAAAAAGAGAAGAATAGACAGATGAGATATAAATCCATATTCTATTTTATAATTAATCTACTCCTACTATTTTGTAACAAAAAAAGAACATCATTAGATATAAATTTACCTAAGTGTCCGAAAATTCCCTTCTAGACCAAAGAATGGTCCATTTTAGAAGAAAACATAGTGTAGGGATAATAACTAAGAACATAGTACTAACATCATCTTTATTAATATATATTGAAAATAATGGGTAAAATGCAGGGGATATGGTACGTGGAGTATCTAAAAAGTGGACTTGAGCCACACACTATAGAATAAATAATAGATTTTTATTTAAATGAATGGAGGAAAATCCCATCTACATACCATTGGGGTCCCAATATGGATAATTGATATTAGATATTCTGAAACTCCACTATGTAACAAGTTGTTCCAATAACAACATGCACCTTTTGGAAATTAAATGATACTATAATACTAATTAGTGTAGTTAGATCTATGAAAAATAAATAATAAAATATGATTTTAAATAACAATACTACTTGGTTATATTCAAAATATTTCTATAAGTCCTTGATAATCTAATGAATATTAGAAATAATGTTTTTTGTATCTCATCTTATCAAAATATTGATGGTTGTCTAATATAATATAATATGAAATTTACTTTGATAGTATAAATGTTGTTTCCTTTTAAATACATAGTGTATGAGGGAGTGTGAAATGATAAAGTATTTCTAGAATTAAATCTACTAAAAGTTATGCACTAATATCACATCAAATACTTCAAAAACAATTCGGAATATCCTTGCAATTTGGCATGATGGATCCACATTTCAATATTTATAAAAAAAATTACTATAACAATTGTGTATATTATTAATATAATATATATATGATTTATAAGGAAAATAATAGTAACCTTTTATTTTCTAAATTCTTTCTATTGTTGAAAACCTTAATAGGTAAAAAAATAAGATTACATAACCTACATAGTGAATATATATAAAAATTATTGTATTCATTGAAAATTAATATATAAATGATAAAATATATTATTGTGTATGTTAAAAATAATTTAATTAATGTGAATGGATTTATAAATATCAATAACAATACAACCATGCTTCAAAAAAATATAAACAAAATAAATAAGATAAATAAATAAAATTTTAATAAATTTACAATCGTATTAACTGAGAGAATAATTTAATATAATTTCTTATTGAAATAAATATAAAATAAATTTTTAAAATAAATTACATTTTAATGACTAATAAAATTAATATAACAATCTTTTACTAATAATTTTGATTCTAACCCCAATTTCAATAACATACTATTTAATTTCCACCACAACATGGACTTGAGAAAGAGTATGAAAATGTGTTATTTCAATGAGAAAAACAATCAATGCCCTTTAAATCATAACTATGAGTAATCCATTAAAATTAAAATCTAAATAAGCATTTATGTGGAAATAGTTCTCAAAAATTTAATTAAAAACTATGAAAATTACATAATAATTTAAGAAATGTGAAACTATGGGAAAAAAATATTGTGAACAATTAAGGTTCTAATATTACTTTCTTGTAACATGGTTGCATGTTTTGTATTATCCAAATGATATCATTTAATACTAAAAACTACATCTATATAAGTGAATAAAATATTTTCCATAATAGATACCTGTAAATCTTAAATATGAAAAATATTTAAACAATGAGGATTGAAACCAAAAAAATAAATTTAATAAAGTGAGGAAAAAATAAAATTCTACATTTCAATGTAAAAAAATCAATTCCCCAAAAATAAAATCAATAGATAAAAATTAGTAAAAATCATCATTTATTAAAAAAAATTGGAAATAGTATTCAAAACTATAAAAACAACATGAGAATCATATAATGATAAAACTAAAATAATTATATTGAACTGAAAACAATAAAAGAAACTGACATTTGAGTATTTATGTAGAAAAATCATTATAAATCATAAGATTAAAAAAAATATTGGTCAAAAAATGTTTATAAAATAACTCCAATATGAACTATTGAATACAGTGTGAAAATAAATTATTATATGGTATATAATAATAGAATTTTTTTTGATCACATAATAATATAAGAATGTTGAAACTATGGGAAAAAATCTATTGAACAATGAAGTGTCTGATATTTCTTACATGGATATATGTTTAATGATTGAGAAAATAAGTCATTTGGATGCAATGTGGGAGGTGCTAGATGAGGAGTTCTGAGAATTTATGATAAATATGATAGAGATTTTTATTTTGGTTTTTTAGTCTCTATAATTATATCGATGTTTATTCTACTTGATTATAACACATTTACCTCATTTAGAAAATTTTAATAACCATTTTATTATAAATTTTAATAAAAGAAAATTGAGGGTCGTATCATTAAATAAGAAATAATATTTCCTTAACTTATTGAATAAATAAAAATTTATTTTCATAGTAAAATATACATCGAAAATTAATGTATATGGGAACAATCATTGCACATATATATCAAGAGAAAACATTACCAAATAATTTTACCTTATGAAATAAGAAATTAGTATTAAATTTTTTTAATCCTAATATGGACATCATCAGAGATGGATTTTTGAGTCATGTAATTTTCTTCTATATGAAAAAAGATTAATAATTTAATTTAATGATAACAATACGTTCCATGATAAAGAGTTATACCATATGGGGGTTATAGTGTTGAAATAAAAACCATCCTTAGTATCTTTATCCCACATTATAGAATTAATATATCACCTATAATTAAATTATAATATATTATAATTATTTTTTTAACATGTATATATTTTACTAAATGATATATAATTTAAATGTAATCATAATCGTAAAATAGAACATGAAATAATTTATTTTCCCCCCAAATGTAACACAAAATATAAGTAAACTAACAAAATGTAATGCCTCTAATTTTTAAAAGACTCCACACGTTAAAAAAGTCCCTAAAATGAAAATGAAATATAAAAGATAAAATAAAATATGGATGGAATGATATTGTAAATCATAACTTCAAAAATCTAAAATTACATCGATATAATATTATATCAAATTAATTACAGATGAAATAAAAAAATAGAAAATAAGTATGTTCAATTAATTTTAGTGGAGCCTACATCCACTTGAAGTCAAATAATGTTGCACAAAAAAATCAAACATTGCATTTAACTAATGGAATTAGATAAATTAATGTATAATGGGAAATATATGAGAAATTATTTATATGAAAAATATATAACATAGTTAGAGTAGAAAAACATTAAAAAATAGGCTGAAACTTTTATAAAGAGAATAATGTCTATAAAATTTATAAGATACTATTAGAAATTATGGATATCCATTGACTAATTGTGAGGTTAAATAGAAATATATTTGTGAAAATAATGGAAATGGATTGATATATGAGAAATCTCGAATTAAAGAATCTATCATAGATTAAGGAGATGCTATGCATTGAAAGAGTATAAGAGTGAAGTGTCATCAATACGATAGTGGAAAACCCTAACAACTATATAAAAACAACTTTTACAAGATAGTGTATTTGGGATATTTCAAGGCCTAATATATTTAAGGGAGATAGTGTTAGATTACTAGAGAAGAGCTGCAAATGGGTAGTGTGGGGATGGGGAGTGGGGGAAAGGGTGGGTCTGGGTAGACTAGGATGAGGATATAAAAATAGAGATATATAGGGGAGTTGGAGGAGTGGATGGAGACACATATAAAGGCTCAATGGAATATGGAGCGGAGGTATATGGGGGAGTGGGGGAGTAAGATAAGAAAATATTATTTTTCTATAGATCGGAAAAAGGGATGGAAGATGGGTAGCATAGGGAATATGATAGAAAGGGAGGGATATTGTGGAATTAAAAATGATGATGAGAAGGGTGGTAGAAGAGGCGACATGTGTAGATGTATCCATTGGTTTTATTATTAATAATTGGTATCATCATACAGCCTAGAACCCACACTCTTGGATCCTGCTCTAAATCCATAACATTACATTAATAGAATTGATGCCAATAATTATAACCCAAAACTTTAATCTAATTATCAAAACATCCAAAGGAAAAACATTAATCACATATATATTGTAGGGTTATTTGTGGTTATAGTTTTAGATAATTAGGAGGAACTCCAATATAAATAATGTACATGTCTTTATAAGAGTATTTCCCCCACATAACCCATATTTTCCATTACACTTTAATACATTATCAATATCTATATGAAATACCTTCTTTTAATAACTAATTAAACACCGTTCATTAAAACCTAGTGAAATATAAACATAACAAGGATGATCTAAAATACTTAGTAAGGGAATCCTTTGAATTAAAAAAATTAATATTATCAATGAGAAAAATACTTCATTAGGTCGTGATGACATTATCAATGTGCATGATTGAATCATAAAAGAACACAAACTCTTCAATATCTGAATAATAAAATTTGAAAACATGTAAAAGTAATGATTCCTCAAAATAAATATGAAAATTCCATGTGATATTAATATCAAAAATTATAAATATTATAATATATAACAAGAAATTAGAACTCTTTTTGGTAAATTAGAGAATCACTTTAATAAAACCCTCTTAAACCCATTCTAATTCTAATAACCATATAGAAACCATAAAAATTTGACATTATTTACTGTATCATAGAGCAATAATGGGCTCAACCAACACTATCTAGTTCACCACATGTTAATTTGTAATGATATTTTATGTCACTATCTCAATCACTTCATGTTAAGCTATAATGGATTTTTTTAGTGCTATCTAGGTACACTCATCATTTAAAATATCCAAGAAATGTATAATTAATATTGAATATTTAGAATTTATTTCTTCATTAGTCATTGGAGACAACCGTTATTCATTTCACAACACGAGTCACCCATGGAATGAAAATGGATTACACAACAATCTCTTTGAAACATCATAAACCCGTGGATAAGAAATTTGTTTCAAAAAAGTATCTTTGAAACGTGATAAAACTCTATAATAATAATGGGTTTCAAATATATATCTTTGAAACATGATTAACCAATAGAAAAGAAATGGGTTTTAGAATTATCTCATAGAAACATCATTAACCCATGGAAAATAAATGGCTTGCAAAACAATCTCTTTGAAAGAATCATTATCCACCCAATGAAATATTGAGGATGGAATCAATAAATAATATCCTAATAAGAGTATATGTAATTTTAAGTGTTTTTGATGTGGATGAATGTGAATACTATTAAAAATATAATTAAAAACAATCTAGAGGAAAATAATATTAGAACAATCCAGAGTGTCCCATACCACATTGAAACAATTGAATCACAATCCCCACAAATGGACAATCCTAAAATGAGAATTAATATCAATAGAATAAATTTATTAATTATATATCATATAAATTATCATTATATTAACCACATGAACGAAAATAGTTTTATTACAGAGGAAACATCACAGGGAAGAAAAATTGTGGCAAAAATCTGTTACTTCTTTGGTAACATTGATATAGTGAACCCCCTGAAAGATATGTCCTCAAATGGATATGTAAAACCCCATAAATATAAGTTTAATAATCATAATATACATTCATTAGAATCATATACACCACAAAAAAAGTGATGAATATGGTATTAGTCTCACCAAAATAAAATTGGGACTAGAAACCCCTTTATAGGGATTATATCATTGGAGTGAGAATAAATAAATTGCATATTTTTGTGAGAATTTTACATCCCATAAATAAAAGTGGAAATACATATTAATATAATTAGATGTTATTTTAGACATATTATTTTCATAACATAACTAATGATATAGAAGTCTAACCCAATGAATGAAAATTGAGTTAAGAAATCCCTTACAATGATTGTAATGCTGGATTGAGAATAAATAAATGAAATAATTATGTGTGGAAAATGTAAATACACACAATAAATGTTGATTTAAAATATAAGACAATAACCTATAATTTCACATATATTCTTGGAATAACATAACTTGTGACATAGCAGTTTAACCCACTGAATGTACAATGATTTAAGAGATATGTTTCCTTTTGTATGAATTTACATGGTTTTCAACTATCCCCCTTAATAATAAACATATGTTAATTATTTACTTGTTTTAAAACCATTTATAATTTTATTATTACTCTTGTAACATTTATAAAGAAGTAATATAAAATTACATAATAAATAATGTTTAAGTTGTATTTTTTGACATAATTTGTCTTATGTGTCCAAACCAACATTTATAGGTAAAATACGAACAATGAGTTCATTATTTAATCATATACACTTTTACATATAGTTCATGAGATTTAAAATGAATCACATCACTAAAGGAGGGGGTATCCCACACATCCACCCACGAAGTCAAAAAGAATTCTGTGTGTAGAAAAGATTTAAAGAAAATGATATATAAAATATCATTAAAGGTATTTATTTAATTTATATAATATATATTTATTTTATATCACGTATTTTTAATTAAACCCATGCATAATAAATTCCATGTAATTTTTTAATGTATCTCATCACATTGAGGAGGTGGTTGTCCAGAAGTCCACAAACGATATAATCATATACCCAGAAAATTGAAATCATAAATTTATATGATATATTATAATTATAAAAGAGTAATGAAATCATAAATATTATATATATTATATTATAAATTATTTCCATCATTATCCTAAACCTTGATAGGAGGTAATGGTAGAAATAATGACAATGGTTGGTGAAGTAATATTCCCCTGTATGCATGAACAATGATTGCATATCCTATTTGATCTATGTGTGTGAATATGAAGGTCTAACACTTAAAATTACATTATCTCGGTTTATTTAGTATAATAGTTTTATTATATAATCATGTAATATTGATAATTTATGTGGTTTTCAAAGAAAGAAATGAAACGTTCTTGTTGAAAGATTATCACACCTTTTTCTGGTAACTCTTTTTGGTTTACACCAAAAGAATTACTTGGATTTATTTGTACCAAAATTTATGCATGTAGTATGATATTTGGGATATTTTGGTATTATTTTGAATGGTTTTGGATGATATAATGGGATTGATATATGGGAATTATTGGGGAGGGTGAGTGCCTTTTTTTCTATAGGGGGAGTGGCATTCTTGTATATATAAAAAGGTAAACACTATTGGGATGTCTCTCATCCATATTGTGCATCGAAGAATGATAATAATTCGATAAAATAGTATTTATGAATGAATAATTTCCATTAACGTTTTTTGTAAAAACTTCAGGTCAATTGGACTCTTAAGATTAAAGTTTAACAAATATGTAAACACATTTTTACCTTAATCGCTATAATTAATTTTAATTACTCTAACTAATATTTTTAATTAAAAACAATGTAAAAAATATTAGAAATTATAAATCACTATACTTTAAAATTTGAGAAAATATTCAAATTCAATTCAAAAGGTGGGAAAAATTAATCTAATTAACCCGAATTGGTTTAATATATGTAATATTTAACTAATTATACTTTAAAAATATATATATATACAATTTAACAATATAAATAAATTATATTGGAAAAGAATTTTTAATTAAAATTCAGTATTATTCACCATTCATAAAAAAATGAATCTTCTCATAAAAATTTAAAAAAATTCACCAAAATTAAATGTTAATATTTCTATATAAAAAATTAATTTTTTTTCAAATATAATTTACAATAGTTCCTTGATTTAGTTTTTAAATAGGTTTATCATTAATGGGCGGAAAAACTATCATGAAAAAATATAATGATTTTATGCTTAAAATTTGATAAATTCTTTACTTAAACCTAAAAAAATAATGGATGAAATTAAAAAAAATATTAAATATATAACATATAAATTTAAAAAGTGTTTTCCAGTTTTATTGATTAATTTAATTTATTAAGATAAAACTTCATTCTTTTAATATTAATTGTTTTTCATAAAAACTCATACTTTTAATCCAATTGATCTATATTTTCATTTATTGTTATTATTTAAAGACCAATTAATTCATTTTGATAACATGTATGACCTATAATTTCAAAATTTAGAAAATCTAGTTCATTCCCACCATTCCAATGGCTATGTGATAACTATCATATTAAATAATAACATTAATAGTATATATTGACAATTAAGACTCAGGATTGTGTGTAACATAAGTCATAAAAGTACCATGATGTTACATGATACACAAGATAATAAAGATGTTTTGTGTGAATCAAGATAATCTATGTATTATGTGTAACATAATCTATAAATGAATTTAAATTAATTTTAAAGAATATAAATTGTAAAATCTCTGGCTGCTACATATTAATTCATGGTTCTTTTAACCTCGATGTTGTGTGTCCTGTATGTTATCCAAAATAGATTCATTTATAAAAACATATAGTGTTACATTCTTTCACCCATTAATAAATTTTGTAACTTAAAATTTATCTTTTTCTCACTAAATAATGGTTTGATATTTCGAAAAAAAAAATTTAGAATCCCACATCATAAAAAGGAATAATAAAACATTCACTTCAAAATTATCACACAACTTCATTTCATAGAAGGAAAAAATTATTGGGAAGTGAATATATTGACAAGGAAGAAAAATTTATGACACCGAAAATGATGGGGAGTGATAAGATCATTGATTATAAGAAAGTGAAAGGACATGATTAGGTTAACAACCAAAAAACCATAAAACTTAATGGTGTGAAAAAGAATATATTTTCATTGGAAGATAACATAATAAGATAAAAGATTAATTTTAAATCTCATTTGTGTATAGTTTTGGAATTCCCTGGAATCCGGACTATTGTAATTGGGAAATATACATACTTGTCAAGTTGAATTTCTTACTTTAATAAATTTCCACCTCAACACATTTTTTCCTCCAAATTATGAGTATTCAAGTTAAATTATTCATTCATAATGTTCTAAAATAATAATTTAAAGGACCATGTAACATCCCATTCCAATGGACCACCAAACTAGAAGTTATACTAGTGGGTCACATGGCCTGAATCTCATCTCCACATATTTCATAAGGTTCCATCTAATAGTGAGATTCTAAGAAGGTTATAATGGGGATACTATACCAGCATCATCAAACTATAAAAGTGGTATATCAGGTAATAAATAATAGAAAATAGAAGAAGTAGTCATAAAAGAAAGAAAGAGTAGTGGAAGAATACTAAGAACAATTTAATATAATATGATGGACAATTTCAATAAAAACCAATGCATGAATGTCCATATGATAATACATAAACTACAATATCAGACATATAACAAGAAATTGATATAGTGCGGTACATATGTAAATAAAAAGAATTACCTAAGGGAAACCACCATGATCATTTTAAGATCCATCTCATTAATATTCTAAAAACTCCCATGAAAAAGCTAAATCAAAACAAGAAATACATCATGGTCATGTGAACATGAGATCGTCTAGGGTACCCCAGTATAATGGTTTCCCAAGTAGGTTGTGAGAAATAAATCCTAGTAGATTACCACACAATGTTTCTACAACTAAAACTAATCTATGAATATAATATAAAGAAGCTTATCAGTATAAATAATAATAAACACAAATTAATGAAAAATAAATAGCCCACTCATGTTCCTGATGGATTCCTACCTCCTCCACGTACATTGGATCATGGTTAGAATGGATGTCAAATCCATAAACAAATATATATATATATATATATAGAAAAAACTATATATGGAGAGTAGTTATATATATTTTAACCAACTATATGAACCATATATATGCAGGATTAGGTGGCCATATAGCATGAATACTCACTAGTGGCTAGACAGGGGAATAAATTAGTCATCCATAACCAGTCCAAATGATCCAATAAACTAATAGAAATGGTACCTGACCTAAATCTCATAATTATTGGTAGATTTCATGCTCTTCACTTGATATGGTGAGTGATCCTGCATTGAAACAATTTAATTCCTGAGTTCTCTTTTATTTCAACAGTATACAATGGACCTGGAAAATCATTCCCACCATGAATCTAGTATCACTAGTGTGAGACATCATTCTCAACACCCAATGTAAGGGATAGTGATACCGACATTCTCAACAGAACCATTAACATCATTCCATGACCATTATTGAAGCCATAGGTATATTTATGATAATATTCCTTATTTATTACCTCTCATGATATACATTTATTAAGCCCAATTATATCCAAGGGAATCATAATTAGAACGATTCACATAAGTCATGATTATTTAATTATTACTTGTGGCATGTTCATAAAACATAATTATATTTCATTTATGTAAAACATTTAATCCATTCAAGTAAGGAAACCCATAATGGAAATCCATTTTATTTGATAAATGTTATTTATTCTAAAAAACGAGGATATTTAATTAAATGATACGAGAAGGCATGTAGAAGCCACCATGAACAATCAGAGAATTACCTACATAGGAAAATCTATTTGTGATGAAATACAAGAACAAATAAGTTTATGGGATCATTTGTTATTGAAATTTTTGTGGTATGTTTCATGAACTTAGAAGGTCAACTTGTTCATTTGAAAATTTATATAAAGGTGGAAAACTGAATTTTTTTAGCATCAAGGAGGCTATGTAAAAAACAATTTAAATGTCTATCCTTGAGAAAAAAATTTATAAACATAAATTCTATAACGCGATTCTAGATTAAATTAACTAAACATCACCCTATAATTTATAATATTGGGCACCTCATCTAAGGGGTTTTATTATAAAAACATGACATTGTGAAACAAAAAATTCCATTAAACTAACTAAACATCACATTGAATACGTATAATTAAATTTACCAACGGAAGAATTTTAGAATGCTACGAAATATATAAGAACAAAAAATACAACATGGATCTAGATGGATCCATTCTCAATTGGATGTATCCTAAAAGAAAAATATTGTTATTCATCCCTATAAAACTCTTAATAACAAGTCTATGAATTTATTAATTTAATTAGTAAAAGGGAAATTTCCATCACACCCAAGGGGGTCCAATATAATGGTTTACATAACCTAAACTACTATAGAAAGATCATAGTGAGTGTATCTAGGTTCATTCATCAATTTTATATAATAGACTTATTTAAATGATGAAACTCAACAATGGTTGGTACATGGCATAATCAAAACAAAATTATAATTAATTATAAAATTAAGAAAAATAGTTATTCCACTTAACATAGACATAGGGTGCTTTACTCAAACAATATCGAGGCTTAATTATCTCCATATTGGATGAAATAAATGGAACAAAAAGTATCCCTAAAAAAGGGAAAAAGATTATGGACAACAATAAATTAGTCTAGAGGATGTTAAATAGAAAATATATTAAAATTAAACAAGAAATTATAGAGAATAATCTGTTAGGGAAAATAACATTCAATTCTGATGAAGGATGGAGGTTATCACACAAATCCAAGGTTAGGTTTAAGATAACCCTTGGGAGAGGTAGTTTCACACACTGGAGGAGGAGAATGAAAAGAAAGGAGAAAATAAGGTTTAAAAATAATTAAGGGTTAAAAGGTCACATCCCCATAAAAAATGGGTTGCACGTTTTTTGTAAAAGGTTTTTCCCAATACTATGCCAATTTTGTGAATCCTACTATTTAGGAACCCCACATTGTATTGTTTCTGAACAAATTTGTTGATAATTGTGCACCGATTGTGTGATGAATTTTGTAAGGATACAACATAATTAGCACCATATGTTTGGTCTAGGTTCCTGGTTTGGGAAAATCAGTTGTATCCCTTGAGACACCGACTGTCCCACTATTTCAGGATGTACATTTTACTACTAGGGGTCTCACAGTTTTAGAAAATCTTTGTATCCTATCAACACTTCACAAATATGTGATTATTGAGGCCTAGAACTATTAGAAATAAACTAAAATATTCATGGAGGCCTTGGGCCTTAAACCACATCCAAAAACAACATATTTGAGTGTTCCATCCCTCATAATAACATTCTGAGTATCCATATATAGAATTGACCATCCACTAACTGCCAGCAATCATGTTCCTGTAGAATTATACCTTGTCTAAAAGCATGATCCAATAAAACCTCCCCATCATAGAAATTATCATCCCAGAGAAGCCTCGATAAATAAATAAAAAGTGATATAAATTACATGGGTAATGTGGTCTCAATCAAATGAACAAATTTCATTTTCAAATTCTCAACGCACCTGAAACAATTTCATAAACGTCTGAAACTAATTCTATGAAATCTTGATAAAACACTTTTTTTAAATAATGACACTATATCAAGGCTTAACAGAGCCTGTTTAGATATATATATAATGATGTCATCATCTATTTAACATCTGGAAGATGTTGATCTCCACCATAATTCTATATATAAAAACATGCTAGTTCCAAGCTACAACTCCTCCACCGTTGGAATTTCCTACCAGTATTTCACTAGTATTGTTGTCACCCTCATTGTATGATTTTAAAACTGTCTAACGGTCAATTCCCCAATGAAAAATTTTTCCCGGTCAAGGAATATTTTTATAATAATCATTAACCAACACATTCCCCACTTTTCTCTACCTAACGACGTTCAGAAATGATTATTAACTTATCACATTCCATAAGACTAAAAAATGATTCAATCCACTCTGACCAACTATTCTCAAATTCTCAACCTAGATGGCCAGTGTATTCCAAACTAATATACAACTCCCTATACCATTGAATGTCATGTTCACAAAAATCTCATTCATTTAAGACTATATATTACATATGGTGCCATTCCTTCGTCAAAACATCATGTTACCGGTTAATCTACCATGCCTAAACACTAATAATTGTGTAACCAGATTCACACCACTAGAATCATTTTCCTTTTAGAATCACCTCCATGACAAAAAAGTCTTTGGATAAATTTGGTTTCATTAAAAATGATTCCATGAAACTACCCCAATATATTCGATACACCTTTTTTATAGGTGAGATGTTAACACAAGGCCAAGAAATTCAAGTTATATCATTGATTATTCCGAGAGAGGCATCTTCTTGACAATCGACTCAAAGGAATATGGTCAGTTTCTAAGATGCTGTCCAATTTTTTCCTACATGGGAACCTAAATATGTCTAAAAAATGACCATTCCTCAATATAAACCACATGTCAAGCCCTAACATGATAGATATTAGAAATCAACCCAACAACTTTTTACAATATAGCGTGGTGTATAATCAATGATCTCTTAGAGCATCGAGGATGATGTCAAGATATAGTAAATTCTCATCACTAAGAAATATTTCACTAAGAGGATATGGATAATATTTGAGAAACAATAATCATATTCAAGATGACGTGCAATGTTTGGATTCCAACAAACCATTCCCAAGCACCGTAATTGAATGTATTCGGTCCACTACTAGTTTAATTATTTGAAGAAGCTCTCCTTCACCAATGAACACATTGTCACTAACTGATATCAAACCCTTTACCATCCTAGTAATCACATGATAACTCAATATTAACCACCATCATCCATCATTGACAGAAAATGTTTCTCAAAAACTTCATACATAGCCAGCGATTAGAACATCATATTCCCATGAAAGCACTAACATGTTTTCACTGAAACCAATGAGATTCCCCCTACATTGAAGTGTTATAGTCATTGAAATTAGAGATATAGTATAAAACAACAAATGAAATAGATAATATTCTCCTTAAAAGCATATGTGACACTCCACTTATCCACATTCAAAAATGTCATATCGTTTGGCATAAAAGTCAAAACCAACCTTTTTAGTGTGTCAAAACACTTGATTATCTTAGAATGTCATCCTGAGCATTGGTAAAAACTTGATTACATTAGATACCACACAAATTTACATCATAGATGGACTAAGAACACAGAACATAATCAAAGGCTAAATAATTACAATGAATTTAACTAGTTTGTCATACCATTTTAGTTACTCAATGGGTGATGAATATATATCAACGCACACAACCAGAAGATTATATGAGCAACTGGGATATTCTGAATGGTATCGATAGTTTTCCTACCCTATGCGTTCAAGTATCAAATTTATAATGAATAATAGTTTTCCAAATGCATATTATCACATATTGTTATAAAAAATTAACAATCTTCCAATTCACCCAAGGAATAAATAACAAGGTCACAATACCTTCATAACTAGCTGACCATTCACTAGGAATGTCTATGATGTAAAAATTTAGCATTGATGGAGACTCATTCTTGTAAAAAAAAGGTCTTGTAATATATGAAAACCCATAGAACAATGGTTTTATTTAATTTTCAGGTCTCTTACTAGGGGAAACTATAGCTAAACAACTCCAAACATATAAAAACTCTCAACATTTTGCAAGGAATTTAAATTCTAATTGTTCATCCTACCCTAGGCTAGCCTCCCTCAAAATATCATAATATTTGACCAAATCACATGGTCATGAAAAAATAAATTTGACTAGTCCCTACACCTATCATTTAATCTTTTCATAAAGAGGAAATGTCAATGTAAAAAACTCGTTTTTCTATTCCAATAAACTCATAGAAAAGTTGAAACTACCATTATATACGGGTTTAAACTAAGGCTAACACATAATGATTCATTTTTAGTGATTAAATTATTTCACATTCAATATTTAAACACATAAAATATTTAAAATTGAATAAAAATTACAAATTAGAAAACAAAATCACCAGGTAAAAGATATAGAGACCTATGAGGGAACCTTTAAACCTTCTACGGCTCATAAAAGGTAAACCCAAGGGTAGTTGTGTAATTATTAAATTTCAAAACAACCATTATTGGTTATCTCATAAGAACCATTCCCCAATAGACTTATTTATGTTCAATTATGCATTATAGAACTTATACACATAATCACAATACATTTGTAATAGTGTCACAATCCTTTAAAAAGAAAACCATTAATGATTTTAAAATTTTAAATTACCATTAATGGGTTTTATCAAATACAATAAATATTATATCTGATATACATGGTTAGAGCCCCTTATTATGTTTCATAAGATACCATTTCAATTCAGTTCAAAATTAAACGTATTTTGAATTTATAACCAATTCAAGCATATCATGGTAATATATAATGGTTCGATTATATTTTTTTCCTAATTCAAGCCTATAAAGAGAACATACCCATAATATATTGGAATTTGGTTCCCATTTAATCCAATATAATGTCACTTTAATATTCGAACTTTATCAACTTTTAAATCATATCCACAGTCTCTAAACTTGTTTAAATCTCACGGATGGTTTGAGTACATAGGTTTTCTTTTACCAATTATAAGGAACCCTTACTCTTTACAACTAAAAACTAGATCTCGTTTAATTCCATCCATTAATATCACCCATTGAGTCCAGTTATACATCAATCAAGACAAAGCATATTATCAAGAGTAGTTATCACAAAAATAAAACATAAAGAATACCAAAATTGTTAAAAACAAACTATTTCACTAAAATACCTAATATGGAATATAACTAGTATTCTAATCCACAAAATCATAGAATAACACTCAAGGGAAAAAATCAAAATCATAAGGAACCCTAAAAATGCAACTACATGGTATGGAATACGCATAGAATGTGAATTTCTAGATGGATATAATAACACATATAATGATACTTTCTTGCCATTCTAGGACTCAAGAAAAATTCCATAAATTTTTTAAAACCCATAAGTAGCAAAAATTTCACCATTATCTTTTGGTGTAATAATAATTAACTATAATAAAATATGAAAAAATCAATGTAACCAACCTTTTCCACATTGACTTTTCCCGACACATATGTAGATCACTCCGAGAAATGACTATTTACCAAGAAGTGATACATTTATATTCTCCTATCATCCATTCAAAAATATAAATAAAAAGGAAAAAAGAAGTCATTAATTCCACTTTCTAACATCCCATACTGACTGACCACCTAACTGATAATCTGACAGGTGGGTCACAGGGCGTCATGTTCACCTCCCCATATGTTAGAGGCTTCTGACTTTCAGTGTTGGTCAACGAAGGTGATAGTGGGGAGCCTATACCAACATGATCAGATTTGAAAAATGATATATCAGATAATAAATAATAGAAAATAGTGAAATAAGTAATAATACAATGATAGAGAACCAAAATAATAATGAAAATACTGAATATAACAATATGGACATTAAAAATATATAACAATGCATGCATTTACAAATGATAATACATTTACTAAAGTAGTATATATATAACAGGCAATTGATATTTTACAGTACAGATGTAAATAAATGACAAAAATGACCACATGTAATCTCTATGAGAATCCTGAGCTCCAGCTTTTTCATGTGTTCATAATTCCTAATTAAAATCTAAATCAACATAACCAATACTTCATGGTCCAAAGAACATGAGATCTTTTTAGGTACCCCAGTGCAATAGAGGCCTAAAAAGGTGTGAGATATAAATCCCATTAAATTTCCACCCATTGTTCCAACACCATAAAACACTCTATGAATATATATTATATTAGTGTTCATGTGTACATAATAATAAACAAGACTCAATGAATAATCAATATCCCACTCTGGTTCTTGAAGGACACCTCACAACACTACCTTCTTCGGCTCATGGCCAGAATGAATTTCTGATTTATAACCATATATATAGTAATAATATATATATATATATATTGTAGGTATATATATTGCATCCACCTATAAGAACCCCATTTGTGCAGATGTATGTGGCTATATACATAGAATACTAGGCGCAAGATGGAAAAGTGAATAACTAATACTTACATAACTAGTCTAAATGAGTGTTTAATCTCATAAAAAGGGTATATTACTTGAAAATCATAATGGGTTTGATAATTCACACTTTTCGCTCAAGATGGTGAGTGTTCTTTAATGTCAACACTTGATGTAAAGAGTTTACAATTATCCCAACACTCAATAAGGGATGTGGCACATCATGCCCACCATCCATCTACTATCACTGTTGGGAGATGTCATTCTCAACACCTGATGTAAGGGAGTATGATACTACCATGATCAAAAGAACCCTTACTATTAATATATGGCCTATATAAATGGAATAAATATATTTATGAATATATACACAAGGAATTACCTTTCAAGATTTACAATTATTTAGACCATTTATAACTAATGGAATCACAAATAAAATGATTCAAATGTGTTTTTTTAGTTAATTACAAAAATATTCATGGTCATACAATGAAATAAAATTTAATTTAAATTAATCATTTAATTAATTAATTGAATGATATTCTTCATGATAAGCCATTCCATTTGATACATGACATTTTTATGACAAAACATGGAAATTTCACTAAAAGTTTCAAGAAGGTGCATAGAAGGAACCATGAACAATTTGGAATTTACATACGTTGGAACATCCGGTTATGAAGAATGACAATCAATCCGAAGTTTCTTGGTTCATTATTCATTTATATTGGAGTGGGCCATGTTATTCAAATAGATTTTGCATTGTTTCAAATAAGCATTTATATAAAAGAGGTGAAATTCATATTATAACATCAAGGATTCCATGTACAAAACATTCTAAATATATAACCTTGAACATATCATAAAAACCCAATTCAATAATTCCAAGAAAAATTCAATTCTCAAAACATTAATTTGTTATTTAGAAGACATCACACCTCATTTGAAGAGTTATTAATAAATACTTGAATTTTTTTAAAAAGAATTAATTTAACATAACTAAGATCACATAAAAGAATCACATTTCAAATTACCAAATGAAGAATTTTTGAAAGCTACCAAATATGGAAAAATAAAAATAATGTTCAATATGGATATAGAGGGTTCCATTATTAGACAGAAAATTCCTAAAAGGGACATTTTTTTATTAATCCATGTTTAATGCTTACAAGTTGTTCCATGAAATTATTCATATAATAATAAAAATGAAAAATTTCATTTGGAACACCTGATTAGTGTTCCTAACCATGGTAAACAACCACTAAATAGTAAACCAAGATCATTATCAGTGCATCTATGTGAATTGATCATTCTGATATGAAGGAAATAATTTAAAGGTGATGCTCAGAAAATTCCATTACATTACAGAATGAAAACATTAATAATGAAATTTAAAACTTGATTAAAGTCATAGATCACCGACCCCAAACATGGGATGCTTTAATAATCCAATATCGAGGCTTGATTTTCTCTTAATTGGAAGCAATTGAAGAAACCAAAATTCACCCTAAAAATATGCAAAACAAACTACAACCAATATTACATAGTCATTAAGAAATTAAAAAGAAAATTGTTGAAAATAAATAAGAGATTACCGAGAGGAATCCAAGGGGACTAATGGTGTTCAATAAAGATGATGGACTATGGAGATCTCATAAAGCCTATGATAGGCTTTAGAGAACCTATGAGAGAGGAAGATTTGCATGTTGCAGGAGGAGAAAGAAAATCAAGGGAAAAAGAACGTATAATACTTAATAAGGGTGAGAAGGTGATTTCACACTAAAAATTTGGTCATATATTATGGGATTACAATTTTTCTAAACTATGTGCTAACTGTGCGGCTTCTACTTCTTAGGAACCCCATCTTGCTTGGTTTTCCCACACAAATTCCTCTAACTATTTTCCAACCATGTGATGAATAGTGTGATTACACTACCTGATTGACACTTAATGTGTGGGACATGCAAATGGTTTGGGAAAACCGTGTGCATCCTGTGTGACACATGTTATACTTTTGGTTTATGCCACTTCGTTTTCTACTGGGGGATGTATGGTTTCATAAAACATTTTTCACTATATATACCACTAAAATATCTGATTTTCATGGATTTTCCCTCCTGATATTTCATGAAACACTTGAGGGACCCAGTAGTCTTCAAAACACATCTAAAAGAAACACATTGGTGTGTTCTTACTCTCATAATTATGTTCTGAAATTTTGTTCAATGAATGGACCATCCACTAAATGGAAAATTCATATTCCCATGGAATTATATCATGGCTCAAAAACATGGGTCGTTACAGACCACAAAACCAAAAAATCTATAATTAATTAATTCCATGAATAATTAGACAAAAACCAAAACAAAAATGGTTAGAATATTGTTACATATTTCCCAAAATGATTAAAAAACAAAAATTCAATAGTAATACTAAAAGATAAAACTAAATAATTCAATAAATTAATAACCCTATTTCCAAAATTACTTAAATATCTTCAATTTTAATGATTTTTTTATCCTCAAAGGTTATCTCATACCTTTCATCTTATAATCATAAAGATGTAGTTACCAATATTAGAAATAAAATTAATAACTTAATCCCCAAATCTCCTGTTAACCTCATGTCTATCTATATGAAAAAACCCATGTTCTAAAAATAAACTTAATCATTATCATTCAAGAAAATTAGGTAATATTATGATTTCATACTAACCAAGATATAACATAGGCTAGTGGTAGAAATTTCACCATTGTTGCCTTTTAGTTGTGGGCTCAGGATCTGTGACCTTTTTGGATGTGATGGCCTGGAACATGAACATATGGTTATCCATTTTCTTAAAATTATATACTAATAAAATTACTAAAATATGATGAAAATCATTAAATATTGACCGAATTTTCAAAGATCATATAATTTTTAATAGTTTTGTATATATTTTGATTTATGATCAACCCTAAACTCATAAACCTATTATGGTATCCATATCCCTTAAGATAACCTAAAGTGAAAATATTTGAACCTCTAAAGTTATATAAACCCATATCTAAGGAAAACTATAATATCCCTAAACCTTAACTCTCATATCTAGTTCAAAAAACATAATTGTTACATTTATGGATTTGACACTAATGAATGTGGCCGAGTTTTTTCCCTAACAAAATAATCAATGTGATATATTGTATCACATACATACCCACCAACCAATAAGGATTAATGTTTTATTGCATAATAACAACATATGAATATATTATATTCTTATAAAACTATTTCAAAAATATCAACATCATCTCCCACTAAAAACTTCTTTTAAAATTTCATATAAATTCTCGTATATCTCCAAAAAAACATCATCATGATAGAATCCTTTCTCGACATAAACATATAATCATAATTCTTTATAAATTTGGGATTATGAAACATATGAAGAATGATCTTCAAATATCTATAAGGTTACACATAAACATTAAAAATTGGATACCATAAGTAAGATTTAGAAGAGCATAAAAACAAGATTAAATAATGAAATTTATTTGGAATAATAAAATAATATCCATACCTATAAATAACTAGATCCTCAATCATGAAACATTAAATATGGATTTTTGAGATTTAAGAGTCATTAGAATCAATAATCTTGAGCTATTTGATTTCAATAATTATCAGGGAATCATTAAAACTCATTCAAGAAATAAAGAAAATGTGTGTTACCTTTGAACATCATTATCCAAAAAACCATACTAACCTTGTACAATTGGAATAACCATATGGTGACTTATTATATAATTATCTATAGAATATAATCATTACTCATTACATTGTTGAGCTATAATGGGGATCACTCTTCCTAAATATATATATAAGGATCACTTGTTTTTCATGAGCTTTAATGTGCTTTAACCCATCATATATGTTTTATCTAGCTCACCTATAAGCCACAATGGGGGTCAACCCATCATAAAAAATGTACAAGGACCTTATCATGAATAAAACCATCAAAATAACTTTTAAACCTATTTTAAAAAAACATAAGGATTTCAAAATACACTTTTAAATATCCATTTTCAAAACATGAGTCTACCATAATTATAGATAGGGGATTCACTTTAAAGAAATCATGAAATCTTATAAGGATAGAATAAAATTAAATAATGGATATAGTTGCAGTAAAATTTTGTGTTTCATTATATTTTAAAAACATATCATTTATTTCATAACATGATAATTATGTGGGAATGAAATGGATTCTATAAATATCAATTTTATAAAATAATAATACATCTAGTGAAATAATAAAAATGGTATCATTACAATATATAACAGTGAAACCCAAGGCCTATAAAAGGGTTTTTAATGTTGATGATTATAAATTACATTAAAATATCATTGAAAAATTCCTGAATAAAATTACTTTTTCACTCTGATTGACATCAATGGATGTTATCTTAGATAGAATTTTTTTTTGAAATATTACATGGAATATTTATTGAAGAAAATATCCATTCCATTTTAAAAACAATTATTAAAAATATAAAACATTCTCAAATATTAATTAATTTTTTTTAAAAAAAATAAACTCCTAAAAATAAATATTTTATTCATTGAGTGGTTATTATTGTGGGTAAATTCATTCATGTTTTAATTGTTAAAAATAAATATTTTTTTAACATTTTGTAAAGGAATTCAAAGTGAACCATTTGAAAATTTTTATGAAGATTATAATCTAAATCCTTTTAAAAGAATGTATAATATCTTAAATAGATCATTTATTATATCATTTAGTTTTATAAAATAAAAATTTTGAAAAAAATTATATGAAAGTGAAAAATTCTAGATCTAAAATAAATATACAAGATCAGTATCACTTATAAACGAAATTATTTATATCATATCAATAAATAAGGGAGAAAATGTAAATTAATCAATTGAACATAATTAAAAAGTAGAAGATAATAAAATATATGTAGGTTAGAAAAATGAAATCATATTATTTCAACTA
This sequence comes from Viscum album, assembly GCA_963277665.1. Taxonomy (NCBI): domain Eukaryota; kingdom Viridiplantae; phylum Streptophyta; class Magnoliopsida; order Santalales; family Viscaceae; genus Viscum; species Viscum album. The sequence continues at coordinate 1,220,923,667 of OY728127.1, read as the reverse complement.
AAATACCCTTAAACATAAAAAACAGTGGAAGGAAAGGAGATTCTTTCATAGAGCCTTCGTCACATCAGTAACTCATCAATCAATATCCTCATGAATAACTAAATTAAATTTAAATAATAAATATCATGAAAATTATGATATTTATGATATTACATGTTTATATTGTTTTATATACACCTAATAAATTAGTATTGTTGTATATCGTAGAAATATTCCCAAATGAAATTTAATTTCTGTCAAATAAATGTCACAAAGATCATAACATTTAATTGAAACATAATATTGGGATTTATTATGAGTAAAAATTTAAATACACAAATAAAATATGTAAATATATAATAAAAAATTTCATAGATCAATTCACACATAATCATAGCTTAACAATGTCAATAAATAAGAGTTTTAACCCAACAAAGGGAAATTGAGTTAATAAAACTATTACCAAATTGTAACATTGAATCCAGATACACATTGGTTAAATAATTCAAATTGAATCATTAAATTCAATTAAATATAAAGGGTTCATTATATATAATTTCACAGGTTAATTTTATATATATTATAAATATAAATATTTTTAATACAATAAAGTTCTCATCAATGAGTTTATAATTGAGATGGAAGCCCTTACGTCATGTCCATACAATCTATATATGTCCTTTAAATACTATATAATAATATTATATCAATTATTTGATTTAATAAGAAACAATTATAGGTTTATTAACTTATAAGTAAATAATTTATTTTTTTTACATTTATTACCTTTTTTAATACTTTCTCACTTAAGTAAACATCTTGTGTTTTGAGGAATTTTGTTTCATTGTTTGAAAATGGATTCATTGTGTTGACTGAGGTAAAATATGTAATTTTTCCATATTTTCCATAATCAAAAAAATAAAAAGTTATGATCTTTATAAATTAATTGTTATTTAAATGTTAACCTAGAATAATGGTTATGGAAAATGACCTGCAGTAAATTCACGGAGACAGTAGTTTGTATATATGTTTGGGTAACATTTCATTTTTTCGATGATTTTTATGTAAGGAATGTAAGTGTTTTTTATCATTATAGTTTGATAATTATAAAATAATTAAATTATTATTTATTTAAATGCATATATTTTTGTCATCTAAAATATTATTTTGTGAAAAAATAATAATTGTATCGTATCGTGGAGTCGGTAGTCCAAACATACAAATGGATAAACTTTCATTTCTCAGTGAATGGAAATCTAAAATGTAAATGATATGTTATATATTAATATGGATAAATATTTCATTAATAATATAATTATTTCATATATATCACTTATATTCATTAACATTACACTTATTAACATCCATGAAAATTATAATTGAAATAAAATCACATTGCTTCGTAATGAGGTAGTCCACCGTACACACGAGTGAAGTTATCAAATCCCCCATGGAATGGAAATTAATATGGTATATGTGATATCGTAATTACAAAATTATTATTATGCCTCAAATATAAAATATATAGTTTAAATCCATAATTACAAAAATATTTGATATGTGGTGATGAAAAATGAATTACATCGGTTCGTGGGGCATTAGTCAATGATACAGATGAATGACCCTTCTATGGTCTATTTTATAGAACATGATTTGGATATACGTTGTTATATTAAATACCCATATAATTAAATGGTATATTATTTTCTAATTATGTCATAATAATTTATGATTATTTGGTGGTGGTTGAAGAAAAAATAAAATAAAAAATCTCTTTTATGAATGATACCTCTCCTTCAGAAAACAACCTTATCTTAACACCAAAATCCTTACAAGGATGGATTTATGATCCAACCCAGGGTTATATGTACTAGGGAGGGAATTATGGAATGTATTTGGATATTTATTTTTCAAATGAATTTTAATGTATGAAGAGGAGAGAAGAGTGGGTGGCATTTTATAAGTTAGGTGAGTGGAAAGCTAGTAATTTTTAAAAAGAAAGAGTCATTCCCTTTTTTATCCCATGAAAAATGTATTCATAATTGAACTATATAGATAATTATATGATATAAAATAAAAATATATTGAAAAAATAGCTCATAAATTTTAGTTAATTTTTAATCCCTATCTTTTCTTGTTCCCCCCCCATGGAATACTCATTTCCACATTAACATATAAGCCCAATATAATACAAATGATGGAATAGTTATAATTTTTCTAAACCAATTTTTCTTTTAAAATTATCCATGAATAATGGTTATGAAAATTGATTTATATTATGAACATGGAAATGGTAGGTCATACGTATGCATGAGTAATGTTTCTACTTTTCGAAGATCATTATGGATAAAAGGTATGTATTGTGTGATCTTTAAAAATAGATAAAAATAACATAAATATCATTTTATTTATTTAAACACAAACATATATATCATCCTTGTGATGTGGTGATGAAAAATATTGAAACAGATCGATTTGTTGAGGCGTTAGTCCACACATACGAACATACGACATTATCATTTATCATTGTATAAAAAGGAAAAGTATAAATGATATATTTTACAATCATATGATAAAATATTTCATTAATGTAATAACCATTTCCTATATATAACATATATTCATTAACCTTATAATTATTACCTTCCATGAAATGTGTTAATGAAAAACATATCACATCGCTTCACGAGGCGGCAGTCTACCGTACACATGTCCTCCATTATCATATCCCCATAGAATGGAAGTTTTTATGTATATGTGATATAATAATTTAAATAGTATAATTATGTTTTAAATATCATATATATACTTTAATTAAATAATTATTACACTTTTTTAGAGGTAGATATGAAAAATGAATTGCATCAGTTCGTGAGGAAGTAGTACGCAAAAAAACGATTGATTGTTGGTTTCCAATTTTATTGAATAGAAGATAGTTTTTTGTTTTGTAATTGACATAATGAAATATCATTATACGATAGATATTGTTTTTATTATATCATTATAATTTAACAACACTTGGAGGAGGTGGAAAAATAAATAAAAAATTCTCAGTTTAGCACGATACCTCTTCTTCGAACAAACACCCAATGTTAGCACCAAATGCCTTATTAAGATCGATTTATGATAAAAACACAATGTCTAGGAAATTGGTATAGAAATAAATAGGGTATTATTTTAGTTATCTTATAATAAAAATATCATTTATGGTGTGAATAGGATAAGAGAGTTGGTAGCTATTATAAGTTATGTGAGAAGAATGCTTACAATTTTTTAAATGGGAAAGTGATAACCCTGTTTTCCCCATTCCACAAGACTAAAAAATATAAAATTATCAATCATCAAAAGAAAAAAGGTCTAAATATTTCCATACCATTGAATATATAAAATTTTAAGGTCGTTTTAAACCCATAGCTTTTTTGTTTCACACATTCCCTACACTAATAAAGTAGTTTTCACCAAAAAAAGATAAAATATTTTTACTATTTTCCCAATTCATTATGAAAAATAATTTATGTTGACCATATTATATAATATGAATTATTATTATTCAAAATTTTTAATCCATTTTACTAAATTTCATTTGCAGAATTTTTACACAAAAATTATAATTAAAACAACATAAACGATGAATTTTTTTTTTTCAAGAAATACCTTTTTTATGTGTAATATGATTTTATATTAACTCTTTGGATAGTATTAATAATTATAGGAATTTATATTCATATTTATAGTTATATAATATATAAATTTAATTTAAATTATTTCTTATTAAGGTTTCTAAAAAAATTTATATGGCGAGACATTATGCACTTTAATGCATTTTCAATAAAAAACATGGGTTTTAACCCAAAAAAAATATATACTAAAATCCAATATAAATATGATTCAAATGAAATTCGTTTTTTTTAAATAAATAAATGATAAATTTTTCAATTAAAATCCAATTACATTAATAATATTACTTTTCAATTAGGTAATTTATTAAAATGAATGACACTTTTTAGATTTTCAATATTTTCAGTACTCATTGAAAAGAAATGATTTTCAAAAAAAATCCAAATTTTCACCCTAAATTAATTTGGATGTGATATTTTAAAAAATTACCTTTACAATAACAATTTTTTCTATAAAATCTATAAATATTTTGTGACATTTTCTCTCAAAAATAAATAAAAAACATTATTGAAAAGAACATATTTTTGATGAAAAAATTACATTATTAAAAATTGATTGGTTATTTACTATGAATTTATCAATAAATTTATATTGAGTTGGGAATATATATATATATATATATATATATATATTTGTGTGAATATGTATTATAAAGTATTAAATACTCTTTATACCATATAATTTAACAACAAGGTTATAATATTCATATTTAAAATAACAAGTACCAAAGCTGTGCATTTTCATATCATAATTATATAATTACAAATTTACATACAAAAGATTATAATTTGAGTTAATTAAAAAATTTATATTGATGAAATATATGAGGATAAAAAAAAATAATAAGGAATTATAAATGATACTTAAAACCAAACTAAATCTCAAATAAATTGGGGGACATAGTAATTGATAATTGATCAGTCTATTCAATTGTAATTTCTCATTGAACTCGTTGTCTAGAAGAATGTAGATTTATGTTAGAGAAACATGAAATTTATGTCTGAAAATTTAAAAAATTAATATATATATATATATATAATGTAGATATGTCTTTCAATTGATGTTTCTACTGATAAATACTTGATTTTAAATTATATGGATACAAAAAATATTATTGTTATTAATACATGTCAGTACTAATGAATCCATGTTAGTAAATTATATTAGCTATTAATTACGAACAATATTTATTATAACTAAAAAATAATATTATTAGAGAACTAACATGTTTTTTAGGCATAAAAACAAATTTTTTTAAGATAAATATATTTATTTTAAGATATTTATTTCTTTCATTGGAAACTAAAATGAAAATTTATTACATTAAATTGGGAGCAACTTTCTGCAAGAACCCCTAACGATTTGTTTTGTAACAAATGGTTTTGAAGAGAATCTCCACTAGTACACTCATTTTAAAATTGTTTAATATCTAAATAAACAGTGAAGAAAACAATATAGTTTTCATCAAATGGATCTAGGATTTTTTAAGACTCCTAGTAAAATAAAGAAACACCAAAATTACATTGATATTAACCATTAACAAGCAATAAAAAATAGTTCAAACAATTAATTTGAATTAGAGTAATTATAGGTACAATATATTATTTATTTTCTTATAATCAAAAGACTGATATCATAAATGAAGGAACTATAAATATTTTTAATATTAGATATTTCATATCATGGAAATTCTAGAATAAAGATTAAATTATAGATCACACATATTTTTATGAAAATATTTCAAATTATAAAATTTTTATTACATTATAATTTTTTTCTACACGGTTTTTGATTACAAATGATGAACAAACTATAATTCATATTCAAAATGACATTAATATGAATTAATATATATAGATTATTACTTTACAATTGAAGTTAGGTTAGAATTGAATATTAATTTGAATACATTAATGTAATTACATTGTAGATTATAATAAATAAAAGAGATTTAACATTGATTATGACATATATTGATATAGATTATAAACAACAATTATTAAAACTAATTTTTTTTATATTTTTACATTATTATAGTTATTAAAAAATACATTCTTATAATAAGATCATAAATATAGTACATTTAAAATGTACATGGATTTTTTATGATAGAATTTTGATTCTTAAATAGAATTGTTATATAGAGATTGAGAAATATAAAAAAATTAAAAACATCTTATATAGATATTGCAATTAAACATTTATTATTCATTAAATTCCAAACCACCCCTCAGCATTGATCAAAACTGTAAAACCAGGTAAAAAATTCCCATTATACCCAAAAACTATTTACTGCCTTAAGCCACATTAAAACAGTTGCCTAAAAAATTTCCACCTATTCCACTATTTCAAAACTCACCATATCATAAGAACTACTCCAAGTGTTAATTCCCATGATATCACAAGAATGTAAATATCATATATCTTCCATTGATTCATCATTGTAAACTTCATTGATCAAAATAAAAATCTACCATATGTTTATAGTGGGTTTATTTAAATAGTAGTACAAATAGATTTTAGAAATAGATTTAAAAAATATTCTTATAAAAGAATTAATATTTACATCATGTTAACATATGTATTTTATGTGTTGAGATGTCATTTGAGAAAAAATGATTCACTCTAATGGATTTTTTTCATCTTCATTATCTTATAGTTGTAACTATATCTTCATCTTCAATGGCACTCATAAGCTACAAATTGAAAATATTGGTGTGAATAATAGTCAAGTGCCATTCTACAATAAGAACATACTACATGAACATGCATATATTCATTTTTTAAATAATATTAAGGTACTGTATAAATTTAAAAGCAATGTTTTATATGATGAATCACTTTAAGGTGAACATAAATAATATATGCAAATAGAAAATTGAAATATTAAACATACATAAAAAATTATAAGAGATTAATTTTCATAATGGAGTTTCACAACACCTCATATATTTACATGGTTGAATTGATAATAAAAGATAACATGAAAAATAAAATATTACCCAATAGGGATCCTAGAAATAAGTTAAAAAACAAATGATTCTACTTAGCCTGTAGGAATATAGTTTTGATCAAACATTTCCGCCCTCCGTAAAGATTAAAAATCATTTAAGATAGGATAATAGGAATTTAACATAATATTAAATATACTACGATTCATATCAAATTTATTGAACTAATGAAAAATTATAATGGATGACCATGTTAAAATAAAAAGTTGCAAGAGATGAGAAATATTATTTGATATAATTTTTTTATTAGAAAGAAACATGTAACATAAAATCACATACTATCAAAAATAAAATAAAAATTAAGAGTACATTATGACCAATGATAAAAATATGTTTATTTAGGGTACTTGAAACCAAACATAAATAGTTAAAGCTTATGTCATAAATTTTTTTAGAATCATTAAAAATATTAGAGAATTCAACAAAAAGATATAAGTTTAATATATTTATGGATTATAATAAACTATGTATTTCAATAATCTATTTATTTAATCAAACTGAAGAAAGTTGATTTACTACAATAAATATCTAAAATATATTAAACCATATATTTAATATAGTCAATCTATGAACTGAAAATTTTCTTAAGACATATTTTTTTCAAACTATATATTTTCTATTTTTTTAGGTTTATATATGTAGTATAGATTAAAAATATTAAATATTAAAATGTATCTTAGCTCATATATTTTTTATTCTTATCAGTTCTTGTTTATAGTAAATTTGTATTTTTATTGAAATAAAATTAAAAAATAAATATGTTTTTAGGATCTTATAATCGGATTAAATCCACATATTTATTGTAATTCCTAGATAAGAATGTCTATATTTTTTTAATCCATAATTTGAAAATATTAAATGCATAGTTCACATTTGACACTAAAAATGAAGATATACACCATAAAACTAGTAATAGTTATAAGGAATATGATTACCTTAATTGGGTAGAAATGGGAATGTTCCACAAGTTATAAAATTATATATTTCATTTATTGTATAAATGAGAAATTATTTCATAGTTATTTCGAGAATTTCCAAATATCATGTTTCAAAAAAATAGTTTCATTGAAAAAAAAGACAATAGAATATAAATGATAGAATGAATTTAATCATAAAATAAAATAATCTAGAAAAATGAAATAAACATTTCCAAAACATGATAGATTTGTATTTTATTAATTTAAAAAATAAAAAAAAATTAATGGAAAATTATATAACTATGAAAATGGAAATTAAGAAAACTCATTACAAATGAAATAATATAATTAAAATATTAAAAATGAGAACAAATATCATAGTCAGAACTGAGTAATCATATACCAACCTAGTCATGGAAATATTATATAGTCAATGAAAAACATGAGAAAAGAAACTATGACCATGGGGAATTCACACATTTTATGATTATATATCATGGATAATTTCATTAAATAATCAATAACATTGTAAATATTAGAATTATATAATCAATCATAGGTTCGATGAATTGAGGTAAAATTATTCAACTACATAACATAATTTTAAAAATATAAAATACCTGTTTTTTGTTGATGAAACAATTGAGAAATGTGACAATAATAGTGTATAAATAAATAATGGAATACCATTGATTTCTATTAGATATGTCTGTTACCAATTTCATTGGATTTTATATAAATTATTTTATTGAATATTAGAATCCAAATCTATCGTACTTTATGAAATTATGTGTCTAATTTTTTTATCATAGAAATTAATTTGAATCTAGTGAAAAAGAGAAGAATAGAAAAATGAGATATAAATCCATATTATATTTTATAATTAATCTACACATACTATTTTGTAAAAAAAAGAACATCATTAGATATAAATTTACCCCAGCCTCTGAAAATTCCCTTCTAGACCAAAGAATGGTCCGTTTTAGAGGCAAACATAATGTACAGATAATAACTAAGAACATAGTACTAACATCATCTTTAATAATAGATCTTAAAAATAATGGGTAAATGTATGGGTTATGGTAATTGGAGTAGATAAAAAGTAGACTTAAGCCACACACTATAGAATAAATAATAGATTTTTTATTTAAATTATTGGATGAAAATCCCATGTACATACCATAGGGGTACCAATATGGATAATTCAAATTAGAGATTTAGAAAATCCACTATGTAACATGTTGTTCAAATAACAGCATGTACCTTTTGGAAATTAAATGATACTATAATTCTAATTAGAATAGTTAAATATATGAAAAATATATAATAAAATATGATTTTAAATAACAATACTACTTGGTTATATTCAAAATAATTCTATATTTCCTTAAGAATCCAACGAATATGGGAAATAATGTTTTTTTGTATATCATCTTATAAAAGGATTTATGGTTGTCTAATAAATTATAATATGAAATTTACATTGATAGTATAAATGTTTTTTCCTTTTAAATACAAAGTTTATGAGGGAGTGTGAACTGATAAAGAATTACTGGAATGAAATCTACTAAAAATTATGCACTAATATAACATCAAATACTTCAAAAAAATTGGGAATATCCATGCAATTTGGCATGATGGAGCCACATTTCAATTTTCATAAAACATTTATTATTACAATTATGTATATTATTAATATAAGTTATATATGATTCATAAGGATAATTATAGCAACCTTTTATTTTCTAAATACATTCAACTGTTGAATACCTTAATAGGTAGAAATATAAGATAACATAACCTACATAGGGAATATATATATTCATTATAGTATTCATTAAAAATTATTATATAAATGATAAAATATATTATTGTGTATGTTAAACATAATTTTATTAATGTGAATGGATTTATAAATATCTATTACTATACAACCACAATTCAAAAAAAATATAAACAAAATAAATCAGATAAATTTAATGAAATTTTATGGAATTTACAATCATATTAACTGAGAGAATAATTTAAAATCATTTTTATTTGATATAAATATAAAATAATTTTTTAAAATAAATTACATTTTAATGACTAATAAAATTAATATAACAATCTTGTACTAAAATTTTTGATTCAAACCCCAATTCTAATAACATTATATTTAATTTCCACCACAACATAGACTCAAGAAAGAGTATGAAAATGGGTTCTTTAAATAAGAAAAACAGGAAATGCCCCTAAAATAATGACTATGAGTATTCCATTACAATCCAAATCTAAATTATCATTTATGTTGAAATAGTTCTCAAAAATAAAATTGAAAACTATGAAAATTACATAACAATTTAGGAAACTAGAAACTATGAAAAAAAATATTTTAACCATTAAGGTTCTAATAATACTTTCCTGTAACATGGTTGCATGTTTTGTATTATCCAAATGATATAATTTAATACACAAAACTACATCTATATAAGTGAATAAAATATTTTCCATAATACATACCAGTGAATCCTAAATATGAAAAATGTTTACAAAATGAGGACTGAAACCGAAAAATAAATTTAATAAAGAGAGGAAAAAATAAAATTCTACATTTCAATATAAGAAAATCAATTCCCCAAAAATAATATCAATATATAAAAATCAGTAAAAATCATCATCTAATACAAAATTTATTTGGTAATAGTATTCAAAAATATAAAAAACAATATGAGAATCATATAATGGGAATACTAAAATAATTATATTGAACTGAAAATAATAAAAGAAACTAACCTATGAATATTTAAGTAGAAAAAACTTTATAAATCATAATATTAAAAAATAATATTGGTCGAAAAATGTTTTTAAAATAACTCTAATATGGCGGATTGAATACATTGTGAAAACAATTACTACATGGTGCATAATAATAGAATTTTTTTGATCCCATAATAATATAGGAATGTTGAAACTATGGGAAAAAAGTCTATTGAACAATGAAGGGTATGGTCTTTCTTACATGGATTTATGTTTAATGATTGAAAAAATCATTCATTTGGATGCAATGTAGGAGGTTCTAGATGATGATTTCTGAGAATTTATTATCAATATGTTTGATATTTTTATTTAGGTTTTTCAGTCTCTATAATCATATCAATGTTTATTCAACATGATTATAACACATTTCCCGCATTTACAAAAATTCAATAACTATTTCATTATAAATTTTAATAAAAGAAAATTGAGGGTCGTATCATTAAATAAGAAAAAATATTTCCTTAATCCGCTAAATAAATAAAAAATTATTTTCATAGTAAAATATAAATTAAAAATTAAGGTATATGGGAACAATCATTGCTAATATATATCAAGAGAAAACATTACCGAATAATTTGGACATATGAAATATTAAATTAGTATTTAAATTTTTGAATCCCAATATGGACATCATCAAAGAGGGATTTTTGAGTCATGTCATTTTCTTCTATATGAAAAAGTTTAATAATTTAATTTCATGATAACAATATTTCCAGGATAAAGTGTCATACCATATGGGGTTATAGTGTTGAAATAACAACCATCCTTAGTATCTTCAACCCACATTATAGAATTAATATATCACATATAATTATATTTCAATATATTATAATTATTATTATTAACATGTATATAATTACTAAATGATATAGAATAATATGTAATCATAATAGTAAAATAGAATATGAAATAATTTATTTTTTCCCCAAATGTAACACAAAATATAAGTAAACTAACAAAATATAATGCTTCTAATTTTTAAAATACTCAACACATTAAAAAAGTCTCCAAAATGAAATTGAAATATAAAAGATAAAATAAAATAAAAATGGAATGATATTGTAAATCATAACAATCAAAATCTGAAATTATATCAATATAATATTATATCTAATTAATTACAGATGAAAGAAAAAAATAGAAAATAAGTATGTTCAATTAATTTTAGTGAAGCCTACATCCACTTGATGTCAAATCATGTTGCATAGAAAAATTCAAACATTGCATTGAACGAATGGAATTAGTTAAATTAATGTATAATGGGAAAAATATAAGAAATTATTTATATGAAAAATATATAACATAGTTAGAGTTGATGAACATTAAAAAATTGGCTCATACATTTATAAAGTTAATGGGGTCTATAAAAAGTATAAGATACTATTGAAAATTATGGATATCCATTGACTAATTGTGAGGTTAAATAGAAGTATATTTTTGAAAACACCGGAAACGTATTGATATATGAGGAATCCCTAATTATTGAATCTATCAAAGATTAGGGAGATGTTATGCATTGAAGGAGGGTGAGTTATGTTTCATCAATACGATAGTGGAAAACCCTAACAACCATATAAAAACAACTTTTACAGGATAGTGTATTCGGGATATTTCAAGGTCTAATATATTTGAGGGAGATAATGTTAGATTACTAGGGAAGATCTGAAAATGGGTAGTGTAGGGATTGGGAGTGGGGGAGAGGGTGGGTATAGGTAGAATGGATTGAGGATATATAAATAGAGAGATATAGAGGACTTGGAGGAGTAGAGGGAGTCTCATATAAAGGCTCAAGCGAATATGGAGCGGGTGTATATGGGGGAGTGGGGGAGTAAGATAGAAAAAGATTTTTTGTTTTATTCAGAAAAAGGGATGGGAGATGGGTAGTAGAGGGAACATGATAGAAAGGGAGGGCTACTATGGAATGAAAAATGTTGAGAATAAGGGCGGTATAAGAGGTTACATGGGTAGATTGATCCATGGGTTTTATTATTAATAATTGATATTATCTTATAACCTAGAACCCATACTCTTGGATCATGTTCTAAAATCCATAACATTATATTATTAGAATTGATGCCAATAATTATAACCTAAAATTTTTATCTAATGATCATAACATGAAAAGTAAAAACTTTAATCAGATAAATATTGGAGGACTATTAGTGGATATTTTTTTAGATAATTAGGAGAAACTCAAATATAAATAATGCACATGTATTTTGAAGAGTATTTCTCCCATATAACCAATTGTTTCCATTAAACATTAATACATTATCAATATCCATATGAAATACCTTCTTTTAATAACTAATTAAACAACATTCATTAAAACCTAGTGAAATTTAAACACAATAATGATGATCTAAAATACTGAGTAAGGGAATTCTAAGAATTAATATCAGCAATGAGCAAAATACTTCATTTGGGCATGATGACATAATCAATGAGCATGATTGAATCATAAAAGTCCACAAACCCTCCAATATATGAATAATAAAATTTGAAAACCTAGAAATGTCATAATTCATCAAAATCAATATGAAAATTCCATGTGATATCAATATCAAAAATTAGAAACATTATAAACACATAACAAGAAATTAGAACTCTTTTTGGTAAATTGGAGAATCACTTTAATAAAACCCTCTTAAACCCATTTTAATTATATTAACCATATATAAACAATAAAACATTGTCATTATATAATGTATCAGAGAGTAATAATGGCCTCATCGAACACTATCTAGGCCACCACATGTTAATTTGTAATGATATTTTATGCCACTATCTTAGTCACCTCATGTTATGCTATAAAGGAATTTTTTGGTGATATATATGTACACTCATCATTTATAATACCCAAGAAAGGAATAATTAATATTGGATATTTATAATTTATTTCTTCATTAGTCATTGGATACAATCATTATTCATTTCACATCACGAGTCACCCATGGAATGAAAATGGGTTACACAACAATCTCTTTAAAACATCGTAAACACATGGATAACAAATTTGTTTCAAAAAAGTATATTTTAAACATGATTAAACTCTATAATATTAATGGGTATCAAATCAATATCTTTGAAACATGATTAACCAATGGAAAAGAAACAAGTTTTAGAATTATCTCATTGAAGCATCATTAACCATGGAAATGAAATGGCGTTCAAAACAATCTCTTTGAAATAATCATTATCCACCAAATGAAATATCGAGGATGGAATCAATAAATAATATACCAATTAATTTATAAGTAATTTTAAGGGTTTTTGATGTGGATGAAAGTGAATACTGTTAAAAACATAATTAAAAACAATCTAGAAAAAAATAATATTAGAACATTTCAGAGTGTCCCATACCACATTGAAACAATTGAATCACAATCCCCATAAATGGAAAAACATTAAATGAGAATTAATATCATGAGAATAAATATATTAATGATATATCATATCAAATTTTCATTATATACACCACATGAATGAAAATATTTGTATGATAGAGAAAACATCACACATAAGAAAAATTGTGGAAAAAATCTGTTACTGCTTTGGTAACATTGATATAGTGAACCCCATGAAACATAAGTCCTCAAATGGATATGTAAAACCCCATTAATATAAGTTTAATAATCATAATATACATTCATTGGAATCATATACACCACAAAAAAGTGATTAATATGGTATTAGTTTCACTGAAATAAAATTGGGACTAGAAACCCCTTTATAGTGATTGTATCATTGGAATGAGAATAAATAAATTCTATATTTTTTGTGATAATTTTAAATAAAAAAGTGGAAATACATAATAATATAATTACATTTCATTTTAGACATATTACTTTCATAACAAAACCAATGATATAGAAGTTTAACCAAATGAATGGAAATTGAGTTATGAAATCCCTTACAATGATTGTAATGATGGAGTGAGAATAAATAAATGAAATAATTATGTGTGTAAAATGTAAATACACACAATATATTTTGATTTAAAATATAAGACAACAACATATAATTTCACATATATTCTTGGCATAACATAACTTGTGATATAGCAGTTTAACCCAATGAATGTACAATGATTTAAGAAATATGTGTCCTTTTTATAATTTTACATGATTTTCCATTATCCCCCTGAATAAAAAACATATGTTAATTATTTACTTGTTTTAAAACCATTTATAATTTTATTATTACTCTTTTAACATTTATAAACAAGTAATATACAATTAAATAATCAATAATGTTTAAGTTGTATGTTTTGGAAAAATTTGTCTTATGTGTCCAAACCGACATTGATAGGTAAACTATGAACATTGAGTTCATTATTTAATAATATAAACTTTTACATATAATTCATGAGATTTAAAATGAATCACATCACTTAAAGGTGGGGGTATCCCACACATCCACACACGACATCATAAATATTTCAATGTGTTGAATGGATTTAAAGAAAATGATATATTAAATATCCTTAAAGGTATTTATTTAATTTATATAATATGTATTTGTTTTATGTCACACATTTTTAATTAAACCCATGTATAATAAATTCCATGTAATTTTTTAACGTATCTCATAACATTGACGAGGTGGTTGTCCATAGGTCCAAAAACGATGTAATCATATACCCAAAAAATTGAAATCATATGTTTATATGATATATTATAATTATAGAAGTATAATGAAACCAAAAATATTATATATATTATAATAAAAATTAATTACATCATTATCCTAATCCTTGAGAGGAGGTAATGGCAGAATGTATGACAACAGTTAGTGAAGTGATATTCCCCTGTATGCACGAATGATGATTGCATATCCCATTTGAATTAAGTGTGTGAATATGAAGGTATAACACTTAAAATTACATTATCTCAATTTATATAGTATACTATTTTTATTATATTATCATGTAATATGGATAATTTATGTGGTTTTTAAAGAAAGAAAAGAAATTTTCTTGTTTAAGGAATATCACACCTTTTTCTAGTAACTCTTTTTGGTTTACACCAAAGGAATTACTTGGATTTATTTATACCGAAATTTATGCATATAGTATGGTATTTGGGATATTTTTGTATTATTTTGAAAGGTTTTGGATGATACAATGGGCTTGATAAATGGGAATAATTGGGGAGGGTGAGTGCCTTTTTATACTAGAGGGGGAGTGGCATTCTTGTTTATATAAAATGGTAAAAACTATTCAGAGGACTCTCATACATAATGTGCATCCAAGAATGATAGTAATTCTATAAAAGTGTATTTATGAACTCATAATTTCCATTAACGTTTTTTGTACAAAATTCTAGGTCAATTGGTCTCATAATAATAATGTTTAACATATAAGTAAACACATTTTTACCTTAATTGCTTTAATTAATAATAATTACTCTAACTAATATTTTTAGTTAAAAAATGTTAAAAATATTAGAAATTATAAATTACTATACTTTAAAATATGGGAAACAATAAAAATTCAAATCAAAAAGTGGAATAAATTAATCTAAATAACCCAAATTGGTTTAATATATGTAATATTTAACTAATTATACTTTCAAAAATATACATACAATTTAAAAATATGAATAAATTAGATTGGAAAACAATTTTTAATTAAAATCCCGTATTATTCACTATTCATCAAAATGTGGGTCTTCTTATAAAAATTCGAAAAATTTACCCAAATTAAATTTTAATATTACTCAATTAAAAATTAATTTGTTTCAAATAAAATTTACATTAGTTCCTGGATTTAGTTTTTAAATAGGTTTCTCATTATTGTTCAGAAAAACTATCTTGAAAAAATATAACAATTTTATTATTAAAATTTGTTAAATTCTTTACATAAAGTTAAAAAAATAATGGATGAAATAATAAAATGTTAAAGATATAACATATAAATTTAAACAAAGTTTTCTAGTTTTATTGATTAATTTACTTTATTAAGATAAAACATCATTATTTTAGTATTAATAGTTTTTCATAAAAACCCATCCTTTTAATTCAATTGATCTTTATTTTCATTTAATTTTATTATTTAAAAGACCAATTAATTCATTTTGATGACATATATAATCTATAATTCAAAATTTAGAAAATCTAGTTCATTCTCACCATTCCAATGGCTAGGTGATAACTATCATATAAAATAATAATATTAATAGTATATATTGATTATTAAGACTCTGTATTGTGTGTAGCATAAGTCATAAAAGGACCATGATGTTACATGATACACAAGATAATCAAGATGTTTTGTGTGAATCTAGATATTCTATGCATTATGTGTAACATAATTTATTAATGAATTTAAAATAATTTTAAAGAAAATATTTTGTAAAATCTCTGGCTGCTGCATATTATTTCGTAGTTCTTTTAACCTCGATGTTGTGTGTCTTGTTTGTTATCCAAAATATATTCCGTTATAAAAACATATAGTTTTATATTCTCTCACCCATTAATAAATTTTGTAACAAAAAAAATATCTTGATCTCACTATAGAATGGTTTGATATTTCAAAAAACCTTTTTTGGAATCCCACATCATAAAATGTATTAATAAAACATTCACTAAAAAAATAGCACACAACCACATTTCACATAAGGAAAAAATTATTGGGAAGTGAATATATTGACAAGGAAGAAAAATTTAATGCACCAAAAATGATGGGGAGTGATAGAGATCATTGATTATAAGAAAGTGGATGGACATGATAATGTTAACAACCACAAAACTATAAAACATAATGGTGTAAAAAGACTATATTTTCATTGGAAGATAAAATATTAATTTAAAATCTCATTCGGTATAGTTTTGGAATTCTCTACCATTCGGACTATTGTAATTAGAAAATATACATACTTGTTTAGTTGAATTTCGTACATTAATAAATTTCCACCTCAACACATATTTTCCTCCAAATTTCGAGTATTCAAGTTAAATTTTTCATTTATAATGTACTAAAATATTCATTTCAAGAACTATGTAACATCCCATCCCAATAGACCACAAAACTAAAAGTTATACTAGTGGGTCACATAGCCTGAATCTCACCTCCACATATTTCATAGGGTTCCATCTAATAGTGAGATTCTAATATGGTTACAATGGGGATACTATACCAGCATCATTATACTATAAAAGTGGTATATCAGATAACAAATTATAGAAAATAGCAGAAGTAGTCATAAAATAAAGACAGAGTAGTGGAAGAATACTAAGATCAATTGAATATAATATGATGGAAATTTTCAATAAACAACAATGCATGAATGTCTATATGATAATACATAAACTAAAATATCAGACATATAACAAGAAATTCATACAGTGCGTTATATATGTAAATAAAAGAAAAATTGCCTAAGGGAAACAACAACGATCATTCTAAGATCCATCTGATTAATATTCTCCAAACTCCCATGTAAAAGCTAAATCAAAACGAGAAATACATCACGATCATGTGAACATGAGATCTTCTAGGGTACCCCGGTATAATGTTTTCCCAAGTAGGGTGTGAGAAATAAATCCAAGTAGGTTACCACATGTAGTTTCTACAACTAAAACTAATCCATGAATATAATATAAATAATTTTTCAGTATAAATAATAATAAACACAAATTAATGAATAATCAATATCCCACACAAGTTCTTGAAGGATTCCTAGCTCCTCCACCTGCTTCAGCTCATGGTTAGAATGGATGAAAAATCCATAAAAAAAATATATAGTGAGAGAAATTATATATATTTCATCCAACTATATGAACCATATACATGTTGGATTAGGTGGCCATATACCAGGAATAATCACTTGGGGCTGGATGGGGGAATAAATTAGTCCTCCATAACCAGTCCAAATGATCTAATAAACTAATTGAAATAGTACCTGACCTAAATCTCATAATGATTGGAATATTTCTTGCTCTTTACTCGAGATGGTCTGTGTTCTAGAATTTAAATACTTTCATTCCTAAGTTCTCTTTTATGTCAACACTATACAATGGACGTGGCACATCATTCCCATCATGAATCTAGTATCACTAGTGCGAGACATCATGCTCAACGCCCAATGTAAGGGAGAGTGATACCGCCATTCATAATAAAACCATTAACATCATTCCATGACCATTATTGAAAGCATATATATATTTATGAAAATATTCATGATTCATTACCTCTCATGATATACATTTTTTAAGCCCAATTATATCCAAGGTAATCATAATTAGAACGATTCACATAAGTCGTGATTATTTAATTATAACAAGTGGCATGTTCATAAAACCAAATTATATTTCATTTATGTAAAACATTCAATCCATTCATGTAAGGGAACCGATATGGAAATCCATTTTATTTGATAAATTCCATTTATTCTAAAAAAATAATGATATTTAATTAAATGATATGTGAAGGCATGTAGAGTCCACCATGAACAATCGGGGATTTAGCTAATTGTGAAAATCCATTTGTGAATCAAACCAAGAACATAGAAGTTTCTTGGTTCATTAGTTATTTAAATTGTTGTGGTCTATATCATGATCTTAAAAGGTCAATTGGTTCATTTGAAAATTTATATAAATGAGGGAATATGAATTTTTGAACATCAAGGAGACCATGTAAAAAAACAGGATAAATTTCTATCCTTGAGAAAAAAATTTAGAAACATAAATTCTATAATGTCAATGAAGATGAAATTAACTAAACATCACCCTATAATTTAGAAAATTGGGCACCTCATGTAAGGGGTTTTATTATTAAAACCTGACATTGTGTAACAAAAAATTCCTTTAACATAACTAAACATCACATTAAATATGTACAATTAAATTTTCCAATGGAAGAATTTTAGAAAGCTAAGAAACATATAAGAACAAAAAATACAACATGGATCTAGAAGGTTCCATTCTCAATTGGAAATAACCTAAAGGAAAATTTTGTTATTGATCCATGTTAAACACTTAGAAACAAGTCTATGAATTTATTGATTTAATTACGAAAAGGGAAAATTCCATCACAACCAAGGGGGTCTAATATGATGGTTTACATAACCTAAAATATTATAGAAAGATCATAGTGAGTGTATCTAGGTTCATTCATCAATTTTATATAATGGACTTATTTAAAAGCTGACACTCAACAATGTTTGGTACATGGCATAATCAATAAAAATTACAATTAATTGGAAAATTAGGTAAAATAATAATTTCACTTACCTTAGACTTAGGGTTCTTTACTCAAACAATATCGAGGCTTAATTCTCTCAATATTGGATGAAATCAATGAAACAAACATTATCCCTTAAAATAGGGAAAATGATTATGGACAACAATAAATCAGTCTAGAGGAAATTAAATAGAAAATATATTAAAATTAAATAACAACTTATAAAGAAGATTCTGTTAGGGCCAATAACATTGAATTCTGATGAAGTATGGAGGATATCTCACAAATCCAAGGATAGGTTTAAGATAACCCATGGGAGAGGTAGTTGCACACACTAGAGGAGGATAATGAAATGAAAGGAGAAAAGAAGGTTTAAAAATAATTTAGGGTTAAAAGGTCAAATCCCAATAAAAAATGGGTTGCACGATATTTGTAAATGGTTTTTCCCACTACTGTGCCAATTTTATGAATCCTACTATTTAGGAACCCCACATTGTACAGTTTTTGAACAAATATTTTGATAATTGTGCACTGATTGTGTGATGAATAGTGTAAGGATACAACTTAATTAGCACCATATGTGTGGTCTAGGTGCCTGGTTTGGGAAAATCAGTTGTATCCCTTAAGACTCCTATTGTCCCACTAGTTCAGGATGTACATTCTACTATTGGGGGTCTCACAGTTTTAGAAAATCTTTGCGCCTTATTTAGACTTCACAAATTTGTGATTATTAAGGCCTAGCACTATCAGAAATCAACTAAAATATTCATGGAGGCCTTGGGCCTTAAACCATATCCAAAAACAAAATATTTGTGTGTTCCATCCCTCATAATAACGTTCTGAGTATCCGTATATATAATTGATCATCCCCTAACTACCAACAATCAAGTTCCCATGGAATTATACCTTGTCTAAAAAACATGATCCAATACAACCTCCCCATCATAGAAATTATCATCCCTAAGAATCCTTGGGTAAATAAATTAAAAGTCATATAAATTACATGGGTAATGTGGTCCCAATCAAATGAACAAATTTCATTTTCAAATCCCAACGCACCTGAAACAATTTCATAAACGTCTGAAACTAATTCTATGAAATCCCGATAAAACATATTTTTTTAATAAATACATTATATCAATGCATAACAAAGCCTTTTTAGATATATAAATAATGATGTCACCATCAATTTAACATCGGGAAGATGGTGATCTCCACCCTAATTCTATACATAGAAGCAGACTAGTTACAAGCCACAACACCTCCACAATTGTAATTTCCTACCAGTATTTCCCTAGAATTATTGTCACACTCATTGTATGATTTCAAAACTGTCAAATAGTCAATTCCCCAATGACCACATTTCACTAGGTCAAGGAAAATTTTTATAATAATCATTGACCATCACATTCCACTCTTTTCTCTACATTACTATGTGTAGAAACGATTATTCCCCTATCACATTCCATAAGACTAAAGAAAATGATTCAAGCCGCTCCGACCAACTATTCTCAAATTCTCAACCAAGACGGTCAGTGTATTTCAAACTAATATACAATTCCCTATACCATTTAATGTCATGTTAACAAAAATATCATTCATTGAAGACCATACATTATATAAGGTGGTATACCTTGGTCAAAACATCATGTTACCGGTTAATCTACCATGCCTAAACACGAATAATAGTGTAACCAGATCCATCCCACTAGAATCGTTATCCTTTTAGAATCACCTCCATGAAAAAAAAGTCTTTTTTTGAATTTGGATTCATTAAACATGATTCCATGAAACTACCCCAATATATTCCATACCCCATGTTTATAGGTAAGATGTTAACACAAGGCCAAGACATTCATGTTATATCATTGACTATGCCCAGAGAGGCATCTACTTGGTGGTGGACTCAAAGGAAAATGGTCGGTGTCTAAGATTCTTTCAAATTTGATTCTACATGGGAAACCAAATATGACTCAAGAATAACCATTCCTCAATATAAACCACATGTCAAGAAGTAACATGATAGATATTAGAAATCAAGAAAACAACTTTTTACAACAAAGCGCGGTGTATAATCAATGATCTCATAGAGCATCAGGGATGATGTCAAGATATGGTAAATTCTCATCACTAAGAAAGATTACACTAAGAGGATATGGATATTATTTGAGAAACATTAATCATATTCAAGATGAAGTGCAATGTTCAGATTCCAAAAAACCATTCCCAAGCACCGTAATTGAATGTAGTCAATCCACTACTATATTAATTCTTTGAAGAAGCTCTCCTTCACCACCGAACACATTGTCCCTAACTACTATCACACCCTTTACCCTCCTAGTAATCTCGTGATCACTCAATATTAACCACCGGCATCCATCCTTGACCAATTTTTTTTTTCAAAAACTTCATACATAACTAGCCATTAGAACATCACATTTCCATGCAAGAAGTAACACGTTTTCGCCAAAACCAATGAGATTCCCCCAACATTGAAGTGTTATAGTCATTGAAATGATGGATATACTATAAACCAATAAATGAAATAGATAATATTCTCCTTAAAAGCATATGTGACCCTCCACTAAGCCACATTCACAAATGACATAGCATTTCGAATTAAAGTAAAAACCAACCTTTCTAGTGTGTCAAAACACATGATTATCTTAGAATGTCAGCCTGAGCATTGGGAAAAACTTGATTACATTAGATACCACACAAATTTACATCATATATGGCCTAAGAATATAGACAAAAATATAAGGATAAATTATTCCAAATAATTTAACTAGTTTTTCATACCATTTTAGCAACTCAATTGGTGATGCATATATCAACGCACACAACCAAGAGATTATATGAACAACCGGGACATTCTGAATGGTATCGATAGTTTTCATACCATAGGCATTTAAGTATAAAATTTATAATTCATAATATTTTTCCAACGGTATATTATCACATACGGTTATAAAAAAATTGACAACCTCCCAATTCACCCAAGGAATTATTAACAAGGTCGCAATACCTACATAACTAGTTGACAATTCCATAGGAATGTCTATAAGGTATAAATTGATCATTGTTGGAGACTCATTATTTCAAAAAAGGCCATGTACTATATTAAAACCCATCGAACAATGGTTTCATTTAAATGTCAGGAGTCCTACTAGGGGAAATGACAGCTAAACAAATCCAAACATATAAAAACTCACAACATTTAGCAAGGAATTTAAACTCTAATGGTTCAACCTACCATATTCTAGCCTCCCTCACAATATCATAATATTTGACCAAGTCACTTGGTCATGAAAAATAGATTTGACTAGTCCCTACACCTATCATTTAATATTTTCTTAAAGAGGAAATTTCAATGGAAAAAACTCATTTTTCTATTCCAATAAACTTATATAAAAGTTGAAACTACCATTACATGCGGGTTTAAACTAAGGATTACACCTAATGTTTCATTTTTAGTCATTAAATTATTTCACATTAAATATTTAAACACATAAAATATTTAAAATAGAATAAAAATTACAAATTAGAAAACAAAATCACCAGGTAATAGATAAGGAGACCTATGAGGGACCCTTTAAACCTTCTACGGCTCATAAAAGTTAAACCCAAGAGTAGTTATTTAATTATTAAATTTCCAAACAACCATAGTTGGATATATCTTAAGAAGCATTTCCCAACAGACCTATTTGTGTCCAATTATGCATTATAGAAGTTTTACAAACAATCACAATACATTTGTAATAGCGTCACAATCCATTAAAAAGGTAACCATTAATGATTTTAAATTTTAAAATTAAAATTAATGGGTTTTATCAAATACAATAAATATTACATCTGATATACTTGTTTCAAGACTCTTATGAAGTTTTATAATATACCATTTCAATTCCGTTCTAAATTAAACATATTTTGAATTTATAACCAATTCAAGCATATCATGGTCATATATAATGGTTAGATTATATTGTTTCCCTATTCAAGGCTATAAAGCGCCCATACCCATAATATATTCGAATTTGGTTCCCATTTAATCCAATATAAATTCACATTAATATTTGAACTTTATAAATGTTTAAATCTTAACAACTATCTCTAAAAATGATTAAATCTCAGGGATGGTTTGATTACATAGGTTTTCTATTCCCAATTATAAGGAACACTTACACCGTACAACTAAAAACTAGACCTCATTTAATTCCATCCATTAATATCATCCATTGAGTCCAGTTATACATCAATGAAGACAAAGCATATTATCAAGAGTAGTTATCACAAAAATAAATCATAAAGAATACCTAAATTGTTAAAAAAACAAACTATTTCACTAATATACCAAATATGGAATATAACTGGTATTCTAATCCACAAAATCATATAATAACATTCAAGGGACAAAATCAAAATCACAAGGAACCCTAAAAATGCAACCACACGGTATGGAATATGCATAAAATGTGAATTTCTAGATGGATATAATGACACATATAATGCTACTTCCATGACATTCCAGGACTCAGGAGAATTTCTATAAATTTTTAAAAAATCAATAAGTAGCAGAAATTACACCATTAACTTTTGGTGTAATAATAATTGACTATATTAAAATATGGAACAATCAACATACCCAACCTTGTCCACATTGACTTTTCCCAACACATGTGTAGATCACTCCTAGAAATGATTATTTACCAAGAAGTGACACATTCCTATTCTTCTATCATCCATCCAAAATGGTAATAAAAAGGAAAAAATAAGTCATTAATGATACTTTATAACATCACATACTGATTGAACACTTAACTGATAATCGGGCAGGTGGGTCACAGGGCGTCATGTTCACCTCCCCATATGTTAGAGGCTTCTTCCTTTCAGTGATGGACAATGGAGGTGATAGTGGGGAGCCTATACCAACATGATCAGATTTGAAAAAGGATATATCAGATAATAAATAATAGAAAATAGTGAAAGAACTGATAATAGAAAGATGGAGAAACAAAATAATAATAATAAAACTGAATATAACAATATAGACAATGAAAATATATAACAATGCATGAATTTACAAATGATAATACATTTACTAAAGTAGTAGATATATGACATGCAATTGATATAGTATAGTACACATGTAAATAAATGAAAAAAATCCTCACGTGTGATCTCTATGAGAATCCTAAGCTCCAACTTTTTCATGTGTTCATAATTCCTAGGTAAAAGATAAATCAACACAAGAAATACTTCATGGTCCTATGAACATGAGATATTTTTAGGTACCCCAGTGCAATGGAGGCCAAAAAAAGTGTGAGATATAAATCCATGTAAATTTCCAACCATGGTGCCAACACCTTAAAACACTCTATGAATATATATTAAATTAGTGTTCATGTGTACATAATAATAAACAAGACTTAATTAATAATCAATATCCCACTCTAGTTCTTGAAGGACACCTCGCAACACAACCTGCTTCGGCTCATGGCCAGAATGAATTTCTGATTTATAACCATATATATAGTTATAATATATATATATAGGTATATATATTTAATCCACCTATAAGAACCCTGTTTTTGAAGATATATGTGGAAATATACCAAGAATACTTGGCGAAAGATGGAAAAGGGAATAACTAAGACTTCCATAACTAGTCTGAATGAGTGTTTAATCTCATGAAAAGGGTATATTACTTGAAAATCATAATGGATTGGATAATTCACACTTTTCACTCAAGATGGTGAGTGTTCCTTCATGTAAACACTCGTTGTAAAGAGTTTATAGTTATCCCAACACTCAATCAGGGATGTGGCACATCATGCCCATCATTCATCTACTATCACTGCTGGGAGATGTCATGCTCAACACCTGATGTAATGGAGTATGATACTACTATGGTCGAAAGAACCCTTAATATTATTACATTGCCTATATAAATGGCATAAATATATTTATGACTATATCCACAAGGCATTACCTATCAAGATTTACATTTATTTAGACCAATTATAACCAATAGAATCACAAATAAAATGATTCAAATATGCTTTTCTTATTTAATTATAAAAATTTTCATGGTCATAAAATGAAATTCAATTTCATTTAAATTGAGCCTTTAATTATTTGATTGAATTATATCCTTCATGACAAGCCATTCCATTTGATACATGACATTTTTAAGACAAAACATGGAAATTTCACTAAAAGATTCAAGAAGTCTCATAGAAGGAACCCTGATCAATTTGGAATTTACATGTGTTGGAACATCCATTTATGAAGCATAACAATCACTCAGAAGTTTCATGGTTCATTAGTCATTTATATTGGAGTGGGCCATGTTATTCAAATATATTTTGCATTGATTCAAATAATCATTTATATAAAGCAGGGAAACTCCATATTATAGCATCAAGGATGCCATGTACAAAACATTCTAAATATATAACCATGAAGATATGATAAGAAAAAACCAATTCAATAAGTCCAAGCAATATTCAATTCTCAAAACATTAAATTGTTATTTAGAAGACACCACTTACAATTTGAGGAGTTATTAATAAATACCTAACATTGTTTAAAAGGAATTAATTTAGCATAACTAAGATCACATACAAGAATCAAATTTCAAATTACCAAAGGAAGAATTTTTTAAATCTAATAAATATGGAAAAATAAAAATAATGTTAAAAATGGTTATAGAGGGTTCCATTATAGACATAAAATTCCTAAAAATGGGAATTTTTTATTAATCCATGTTTAATGCTTACAAGTTGTTCCATGCATTTATTCGTATAATTATAAAAATGATAAATTTGATTTGGAACACCTGATTGGTGTTCATAACCATGGTAAACAACTACTAAATACTAAACCAGGATCATTATTAGTGCATCTATGTGAATTTATCAATCTGATATAAAGGAAATAATTTAAAGGAGATGATCGGAAATTTCCATTATATTACAGAATGAAAACATTTATAATTAAATTTAAAACATGGGTAAAGTCATAGATCACCTACCACAAACATAGGATGCTTTAATAATCCAATATTGAGGCTTTATTTTCTCTGGTTTGGATGTAATTGAAGAAACCAACATTCACCCTAAAAATATGGAAAATGAACTACAACCAATATTACATAGTCAATAAGAGATTACCGAGATGAATCCAAGGGGACTGATGGTGTTCAATACTGATGATGAACTATGGGGATCTCATAAATACTATGATATGTATTAGAGAACCCATGATAGAGGAAGATGTCCATGTTGTAGGAGGAGAAATTAAATCAAGGAGAAAATAATGTTTAAAACATAATAAGGGTGAAAAGTTCATTTCACACTAAAAATTGGGTCACATATTATGGGTTTACAGTTTCTCCAAATTGTGTGCCAACTGTGCGGCTTCTACTTCTTAGGAACCCCATCTTGCATGTTTATCCCACACAATTTCCTCTAACTTTTTTCCAACAATGTGATGAATAGTGTGATTACACTACCTAATTCACACTTTATGTGTGGGATAGGCAAATGGTTTGGGAAAATCGTGTGCAGCCTTTGTGACACATGTTATACTATTGGTTTATGCCACATCATTTCCTACTGGGGGTGCATGGTTTCATAAAAACATTTTCCTTATATATACCACCAAAATTTCTGATTTTCATGGATTTTCACTTTTAATATTCCATGAAACATTTGAGGGACCCAGTAGTCTTCAAAACACATCTAAAAGGAACACATTGGTTTGTTCTTACTATCATAATTATGTTCTGAAATTTTGTTCAATGAATGGACCATCCACTAAATGGAGAAATTCATATTCCCATGGAATTATACCACGGCTCAAAAACATGGGTCGTTACAGACCACAAAACCATAAAATCTATAATTAATTAATTCCATGATTCATTAGTCAATAACCAAAACAAAAATGGTTAGCATATTATTACATATTTCCCAAAATTATTAAACATCCAAAATTCAATAGTAATACTAAATATAAAACAAAATAATTCAATAAATTAGTAACCCTATATTCAAAATAACGTCAATATCTTCAATGTTAATGATTTTTTTGCCTCAAGGGTTATCTTATAACTTTCATCTTATAATCTCAAAGATGTAGTTACCAATATATGAAATAAAATTAATAACTTAATCCCCAAATCTCTTTTCAACCACATGTCTATCTATATGAAAAAACATGTGTTCAAAAAATCAACTTAATCATTATCATTCAAAAAAATTATGTAAAAAAATTATTTTATACTATCCATGATATCACATAGGCTAGAGGTAGGAATTTCACCATTGAGGCCTTTTAGTTGTGGGCTCAGGATCTGCGAACTTTTTGGATGTGATGGCCTGGCACCTAAACATAGGGTTATCCATTTTCATAAAATTATACACTAATAAAATTACTAAAATATGATGAAAATCATTAAAAACTGACATAATTTTCAAATATCATATAATTCCTAAAAGTTATGAATATATTTTGATTTATGATCAACCCTAAACTCATAAAACTATTGTGGTATCCATTTCCTATAAGATAACATGACGTGAAAATATTTGAGCTTCTGAAGATATATAAACCCATCTCTGAGGAAAACTATAATATCCCTAAACCTGAACTCTCAAATATTGTGCAAAAAACATAAATGTTACATTAATGGATTTGATACTAATGAATGTGACACCGTTTTTTCCATAAAAACATCATCAATGTGATATATTATATCACATACATACCCACCAACCATTAAGTATTAATGTTTTATTGAATAATAACCACATAAGAACATATTATATTCCTATACAACTATTTCAAAAATAACAACATCATCTCCCACTAAAAATTCATTTAAAATTACATATAAGTTCTCATACATCTATAAAAAACATCATCATGATAGAAACCTTTCTAGACATAAAAATATAATCACCATTCTTTATAAATTATGGATTATAAAACATAAGAAAGATGATCTTAGAATATCTATAAGGTTACAAAAAAGCATTAAAAATTTCATATCATCAGTATGATTTAGAAGAGCATAAAAACATGATGAAATAATCAAATTTATTTGGCATAATAAAATAATATCCATACCCATAAATACCTATATCCTCAATCATAAAACATAAAATCTGGATTTTTTATATTTAAGAGTTATTAGAATAATAATCATGAGCCATCTAATATCAATAATGATCAGGGAAATCATTAAAACTCTATCAAGAAAAAATGAAAATGTGTTGTTACCTTTGGATATCATTATCAAAAAAAACCATACAATCCCTGTAGAATTGGAATAACCATACGGTGACTTATAATATAATTATCTAGAGAATATAATCATTACTCATTACATTGTGGAGCTATAATGGGGATCACTCTTCCTAAAATGACATATAAGGATCACTTGAATTTCATGAGCTTTAATGTGGCTCAACCCGTCATATAAG
Source organism: Viscum album (assembly GCA_963277665.1). Taxonomy (NCBI): domain Eukaryota; kingdom Viridiplantae; phylum Streptophyta; class Magnoliopsida; order Santalales; family Viscaceae; genus Viscum; species Viscum album. The sequence continues at coordinate 1,220,894,608 of OY728127.1, read as the reverse complement.
TTTTATCTAGCTCACCTATAAGATACAATGGGGGTCAACCCATCATAAAAAATTTACAAGGACCTAATCATGAATAAAACCATTAAAATAACTTTTAAACCTATTTTAAAAAGACTTTAGGATATCAAAATAAACTTTTAAAAATCCCTTTTCAAAACATGAGTCTCCCAGAATTATAGATGGGGGTTTCTCTTTAATGAAATCATGAAATCTTATAAGGATAGAATTAAATTAAATACTGGATATAGATGCGGTAAAATTTAGTGTTTTTTTATATTTCAAAAACATATCATTTATTTCATAACATGATAATTCTTTTGGAATGAAATGGATTCTATGAATATCAATTTTAAAAAATAATAATACATCTAGTGAAATAATTAGGATGGTATCATTACAAGATATACCAGTGAATCCCAAGGCCTATAAAAGTGGTTTTGATGTCAATGATTAGAAATTACATTAAAATATCATTGAAAAAGTCCTGAATAAAATAACTTTTTCTCTTTGAGTAACATCAATGGATGTTATCTTAAATAAAAAATGTTTTTGAAATATTAAATGGAATATTTATTGAAGAAAATATCCTTTCCATTTTACAATCACTTATTAATAATATAAAACATTCTCAAACATTAATTAAATAAATTTATTTGAAAATAATCTATTAAAAATAAATATTTTAATCATTGATTGGTTAATATGGTGGGTAAATTCACTCATGTTTTAATTGTTAAAAATTAATATTTTTTTGAACATTTTGTAATGGAATTACAAGGAAAACATTTGAAAAAAGTTATGAAGTTTACAACATAAATCCTTTTAAATGAAGGTATAATATCCTTAATAGATGATTTATTATATAATTTTGTTTTATAAAACAATAATTTTGAAAAAATTTATATGGAAGTGAAAACTTCTTGATCTAAAATAAATATACAGGATCAGTATCACTTATAAACAACATTATTTATATTACATCAATAAATAAGGGATAAAATGAAAATTAATCAGCTGAACATAATTGAAAAGTATAAGATAATAAAATATATGCGGGTTAGGAACATGATATCATACTATTTCCACTAAAATAACCTTAGACATAAAAAATAGTTAAACGAAAAGAGATTATTTCATAAATCATTCATCACATTAGTAACTCATCAATCAAGATCTCTATGAAAGATTAAATTCAATTGAAATAATAAATGTCATGAAAATTATGATATTTATGATATTACTTGCTTATATTGCTTTATATAAACCTAATAAATGAGTATTGTTGTATTTGGTAAACATATTCACCTATGAAATTTAATTTCTATCAAATAACTGTCGAAAAGATCATAACATTTAATTGAAAATTAATAATGGGAGTTATTAGGAGTAAAAATTTAAATACAAAAATAAAATATGAAAATATAGAATAAAAAATTCATATATCAATTCACAAATAAACATAGTGTAACAATGTCAATAAAGAAGCGTTTTAACTCAACAAATGTAAATTGAGTTAATAAAACTATTACCAAATGGTAACATCGAAGCCAGATACACATTGATTAAATAATTAAAATTTAATCATTAAATAAAATTAAATATAAAGGTTTCATTATATATAATTTCACAGGGTAATTTTATATATATTATAAATAAAATTATTTTTATTACAATAAATTTCTCATCAATGCGATGAAAATTGAGATGGAAGCCCTTACCTTAAGTTCATACATTCTATATATGTCCTATAAATCCTATATAATAAGATTATATCAATTATTTGATTTAATAAGAAAAAATTATAGGTTTATTACCTTATACATAAATAATATATTTTATTTACATTGATGACATTTTTTAATAATTTCTCACTTAAGTAAACATCTTGTGTTTTGAGGATTTTTTTTCATTGTTTGAAAATGGATTCAGTTTGTTGACCGGGGTAAAAGATGTAATTTTTACATATTCTCCATAATCATAAAAATAAATAATTATGATCTTTATAAATTAATTGTTCTTTTAATATTATCCTAGAATAATGGTTATGGAAAATGAACTGCATTAAATTCATGGAAACAGTAGGTTGTATATATGCATGGGTAACATTTCATTATTTCATTAATAAAATAATTATTTCATATATATCACTTATATCCATTACCATTACACTTATTAACTTCCATGAAATGTATTATTGAAAAACATCACATTGCTTCGTAAGGCGGTAGTCCGCTGTACACACCAGTTAAGTTATCACATCCCCCGTGGAATGGAAATTGATATGGTATATGTGATATCATAACTTCAAAAATATTATTATGCCTCAAATATAAAATATATAGTTTAAATTCATAATTTAAAAAAAATATTTGATAAGTGGTGATGAAAAACGAATTACATCAGTTCGTGAGGCATTAATCCATGATACACATGAATGACCGTTCTATGGTCTAGTTTATAGAACATGAGTTGGATATAGGTTATTATATTAAAATCCCATATAATTAAATGGTATATACATTTTTTATTATATCATAATAATTTACGATTACTTGGTGGTGGTTGAATAATAAATAAAATAACAAATCTCTGTTAAAAATGATACCTCTCCTTCAGACAACAATTGTATCTTAACACCAAAAGCCTTACAAGGATGGATTTATGATCCAACCCCGGGCTCTATGTACTAGGTAGGGAATTATGGAAGGTATTTGTATATTTATTTTTCAAATGAATTTAAATGTATGAAGAGGAGAGAAGAGTGGGTGGCATTTTATAAGTTAGGTGAGTGAAAAACTAGTAATTTCTAAAAAGAAAGCGACATCCCCTTATTTATCACATGAATAATGTATTCATAATGGACCTATATTGATAATTATATGATATAAAATAAAAATATGTTGAAAATATAGCTCATAAATGTTAGTTAATTTTTAATCCCTATCTTTTCTAGTTACCCCCCCCCCATGGAAAACCCATTTTCACCTTTATAATGGTAAAATAGTTTTACTATTTTCACTATTTGTTACACCCAAAGATTATGTTGAACATAATATATAATATTAGTAATTATGATTAAAAATATGGAATCCATTTTAAATAATTAAATTCACATAAGGGATAGAATTTAATTTTAAATAAAACCCACAGACATGATGAAAAAGGGATTTTTTATGAAATACATTTTCAAGTATAAAATAATTTCATATTAACTCTATGACTAGTAAAAATCATTATATAAAATCATATAAATAATTATAGATATATAATATATATAAATTTATTATAAATTATTCCTCATTGAAGTAATTTAATTATTTAAAATAGATAAACATTATGCACTTTAAAATAGTTTCCACCAAAAACTGTTTTTCATACCAAAATTAATCTTATAAAAATACAATATAATGATTATTAAAATGTTATTATTTGGATAAAATATAACTAAATAGTAATTTTATATAAATTAAATTAAATTCAATGAATTATGGGTGTTTTAAACTACATAATGTTTTGAAATGAATGATACTTTCCTAAAAATCTCAATTTTCACGATTCGTTGAAAATTTAATATTTTCTGAATACTCCTGAAATTTCACCCAAAATTAATATTGATATAATTATTTTGAAATATTATTTAAATTTTATCAAATAAATTTTCTATAGTTTCTTAACATTCATTATAATAATTTATCACAAAAAGTTGAAATGTCATTTTTGAAGAAAACGTATTTTTTTTGAATAAAATTTCATTACTTAAATGTGATTGATTATTTACTAAGAATTTATCAATAATGTTTTATTGAGTAGGAAATAGATACATATATATATATATATTCCAGAAATTAGTTAATTCAATTCATATCTTAAATTTAACAGTTATGTTATAATAGTCATATTTAAAATATTATTATTTTACTGTTTGGTAAAGATCCTTGTTGTGTGTCTTGTATGCTATCGAGCATAGATAGAATTTCCTAAAAATAATAAAGAGTTTCAAAAAATTACTCCAATAATCCTCATCACCACATAAATTTTATATTGAACATATATTACATTCACTAAATATTTACATGGGAATATTACACATCACCCAAATTCCATCAAAACAATGTTAATGATTTAAATTATGTTCTTTAAAAAAAATACTTTATGTGAAAAAATATGATATATATGTTTTAATATATTCGTTTTTCAAAGGTTATATAATATATATTTTTAAAGTAATATTTTATTTATTATAATCATTGGATTTTTCGGTATTTATTTGAAATATGTATGGAATCTTATTGGACTCATTGGGAAAATACTAACGAGTTTATAATTAGCCATACTTATATAATTTGTTGATCATGTTAAAATTATTTTTTAGTATTTAAGAAAATAAAAATATTTTATATTCATTAATTTTATGTCATGTATCCTCTATAATGGTATGATAGCTGTTTTTTTGGTTGGGGCATGAGTTTTTTAACTAACAAATTATCATGTCTATTTTACATTTACATTGAGTTTCTAAAAAATATTTTTTACGTGATATTTTATTTTATAGAATTGTTATAAATTTAAAATATATATATATATATATATATCCATATAATTTTATGACATATCATTGTAATCATTCCGTATTAGTTCTGTTTTAAACATTAATACAATATAATAGTTTATGGTGATCTGAGAGCATAACAAGGGTGGCATGGTTATCAAGAATAGTTATCAATACTCGGGTATCTGGTTCAAGTTGTTACAAAATTATATCATAAATTATTTTTTAATTTAAATTTGTCTAGAAATTTTATACACAGAGCATAGGTTTCATAGAACTAGAAATGTATTATAAAAGTATTTTTTAAAACATTTTATAGAAATTAGCTAGATACTAGGAAGACAGGGTAAAATTCAGGTTTAATAATGACCTCATAAGTTATTATTATATGTACTATATATCCCAAGATGGATCAAAATATACATGAGTTTATATACCATGATAGTTATGGAATTAATTAAATTATATGATCATGTTTTTAAATATATAATTTTTTCATATGTATATAGGTTTCCAAGGACATGATGATTGTGGTTTTCCAAAAGGAGGTTTGAAAAAGGATACTTTAAAACATGTTTTGATGTTATGATTTTTTTTAATGTGATCATCCATGAAAATAAGATATTAATATATCTATAATTATAATATATTGAAATTTTTTGATGATGTAAAATTATGTAATTATAAATATTGAATATTTTCATTTATGAATTTTGCAACTTTTACCAAGAATAGTTTACATATGATGAGTGTAAGAAATATATTGGATTTCAAATATAAAATATCATATTGAAAAAAACATTATATACACTCTCTATGAAATTGGTGGTGAATACTATATGTATAGAAAAATGAGAATACATTAGGATACAAATTTTTAGAATAAAAACCAATTATTTGAGGATATTCCTGGCCAGAGATGATAGTTGAGTAGTTAGAGAATATTAACCATATATTTCAGATTTTGTAGATGACTCAGACATAGAAGCCGCAATTTTCATCCCATATATTGAAGGTAACTAATAAGTAGTGGTAATCTATGATTGATTTTGAATTCAATATGGATTAGAAATTTATAGTTCTCTATATAATCAATTGATCGAAAGTAATTCCAAAATGTGTTAAGGATGAATAAATCCCAAGATTTATATATTATATGTAGTTAAATATACCCTTGATGGAGAAAGACGCATTGTTTACTAGTTTTTTTAAAAACATTACATAAAATAATTATTAATGTTAATCTATTTTAATGGATTTTTCATATGTGTATATAACCAGTGTTTCATTCCCTAGTCTAGTAGGATCACAATAATGGGGTAAGGTGAATTAGTGATCCTTTTTTCTTTATAAAATTAAAACCTTTTAACTAGACCACTATGACTATTTATGTTCTTTATAATCCCCCAAAAAAATTATCTCATCCTTACTCACATTAATGCACATAAAAGGATAGAAAACATACATGTGTATTTACATGGTTTCAAAATAATGTTCAACTCTTTTCTAGTATTGGTTAGATTACCCTATCAAGATTTAACAATAATAAAAGTAATAATTTACTCTATAGACACTAATTATTGGATAAAAATATATCCACACTATGTTCCTCTTACATATGACATGTTTTACACCTCAATAACACATCCTTCACAATAATATTCTTGATCGAAAACATGAAATATCACCTTGTAACATGGGATTCTTCTGCACTAGTTGATATTATCTAACTCTAAAAACGATCATAATAAATAGTTCATCTCATGTACACCTTCATTTATGCACCAATACATATTATTTAGTACACGAACACTTGTATTTCCAATCAATTAATCCCTTAACACTAACATTATATTTATTTTACATCAAATACATGGGTAACATGTATTCTCCTCTTAAGAAATATCTCCTATCTTTAAACTCCATCCTCTCTGTTCAATACTGTGAAACTTTAAGTCTCTTACAATTATCCTACAAAAATTTCATATCCTCTCTAAATATTTTTACCCCATTATCCATTCTTTTCATCATATATATTTATGTTAAGAAAATGATATTGTTAATAATATTAGTAATTAAAATAAGATTTTTGAAACTCCATGATCTTCAACATCAGCTACGATATCTATTTTAAATCGGTACAAATGATTGAGTTTTTTAATCATTCAAATTAAATTGAATATTTGAAAATGTTATTATTTATATCCAACAATAATCATGATTTATTTACCTATGTGATATCTGAAATATCACAATTATAATTCCCATAAAACATGTGGCATAAACACTTTTATAATCTCTATAAAATTCACACAATTATTATTTCATTAAAATTACAATGTGTTAAGGTCACTATGATGTGGTATCATACTGTTTCAATATAGACCACATCTTATCTTATATTTATATTTCAATATATCACAAGAAACATTAATTATCATGATCTCTGATCTATGATGTTTATAGTATTAGAATCATTAGATTGATTTTCTATCTTAATATATATTTATGATAATTATCATCATTTATACAATTGAAATGTCATATATTCACAATTGTTATATGGTCAATATATTTTGTTAAAAAAATTATTACTCATAAATAAAATATCTTAAACACAAAAAAAAATTATAAAATACATTGGATGATTATCTTACATTACTAAATTCCCTTTGATTAGATCCGCTATCACATGGTTTTTTGAAATATCATAAACCATATGAATTTTTCCCTTTAATAAATTTTGGCACACACAAATATCATATGAGAGAATAAAAAATATTATGCTCTTCCAAAATATCTTTCACATATGAAAAAACCCCCTCTCTATTTTTCGAAACTATGGATCTCGATATATTAATTCTAGGATTTCTTTAAATAAATACAAAATAACCTCAAATTAACTCAAATCCATTAGGGATAATCTGAAGACATTCCCAATGATTAGAAAATATTTAAAAGACTAAAAATCATCATCATATATGTCCTTGTCTCTCATTTATAACAACTTCAAAATTCATATTAATTTAAATGATTTAATATTCCTTTAATCTAGCCTTTTTCATTGAATTTTTTTTATTCTCACCAAATGGAAAACTCTTGAAATAGCTTTAAAACAATAAAAAATAATCTCACCACCATAACATATCTTCAAATTTTATTTTGGTTAAAAAAATAATTATATTTTATTATATTTTGTATCATAAGCATTCTTGAATATTTATACGTAATACAAAAAAACATAATTGATAACAGTTCCAAATTATATGACAAAGAAATATCTTTATCAACTCATTGTACATTAACCTTAATTCTCACAAACATATAGATAAATAAATAAAAGTCATCATTTTTATAATTCAATATCCCCATAATATTTTGTTAATTACCCATTTAAACATTTCTAAATTCACTGAAATTCATTTTCACATTATCAACAATAAATTAAATTGAAATTTAGGGTATGTTTCTCACCAAATGTCCCTACCTTCAAGAATTCTCTAACATATTAACCCCTTTTTAAAAGTATATTACATACTGGTGTCACATGAGGGAAGAAAAAAACCACATGTTCTTCTAAGTAATTATCAATTATATAGTCAACAATTAGTCTACATTCATTATTATTATGTAAAAACAATAGTGATTTAACAATGTTTTTCATTGTTCTTCATAAATATTAATACACGTGAAAACAAAAAAAATTATCAATTTGATGTTCTTTAAAAATAAAATTTTCACAAAAAATATATATATTACAAACATATCAATAAACCCTTGAAAATAATTAATTTTAATTTTATAAAAAACTATACTTATTTCTCATGTTTTTACAAACTAAAACTCTCCCATTATAATAAATTTGAAAAAACAAAAATATGGGTTGTAAGTGTGATCAAAAGTCCTTTTTATCAATATTTTCAAATCATTCCAATGAATATGGATTTAATTTAAAATAATTAAATGATGGATTCCCCTAAAGTAATCTTCCACTCAATGGTTTCCCGAACATTATTTTCATCATAACAATTTATAAACTCTATAAAGAATTCTCTCTCTCTTGCATGGTGTGTTCAAACATCATTATCATAATTAAACATTCTAAAATATAGTACAAAATATTCAATATATAAATATAGATACCAATAATTTTAGTATATAGATGCAACATCATAAGAGATGAATATTCAATAGATAAAATATTTATCAATCCCATAGTTGTAAAATTTTAGTGTCTTTAGAGACTACATACATAATCTTCATATTTCATGAATGACATTATACATCTCTAAAAATTATCTCCTCACATAGTTCTCTTCATAATAATACACATCTTAGATACATTATTCATGGAGAAATTAAAGGAAACAAATGAAAGTTGTGAGATCAGATAAACTATAAGAGTAATCATAGGAAATATCAATCGATGATCACAAGTAAGAAAATTATAAGCATAAGGGTATTATTTCATGATCATATTATAAAAATTCCATAACAAATATATCATGGATCAATTAATTATGTAATGGAATAAAAAAATATCATTTCAAAATTCTTGGTTCATAAGAGTGAGAAAAAATCATAAATTAATAATAAACCATAGGTTTATGTCATAACCATGTCATAAATTTGTGGGAGCATCATAGGTATAGAAAACAATTAATCTATATTGGATAACTAGGAAGACCATCAAATCCTAGTGTATTTAGAATCCACACGTATTTCACATATCATAATGGATATGGAATCATCAACTATTTCCCATATTAGATTTTGAAATTCATACAAACTTCCCAGAGTGGATCTAGCATGTTTATTTGTTTCCCATAATTATATCATGAGATATAAAACATTAACCAATGCGTTGAAGATATGTATAATTATAAACCCACCTATTACCAAATGAAACCCAAAAATATGTGTTCCATTGGATCATAAAACAATCATCACATCAACATAACATAAATCATGAAATGTTAAATTGTTTTGTAAACATTTAATCATTTCATCACAGTATAACCCATGTAAAGTAAATGAGTTTCATAAAAATATCTTCATCATAAACATAAACCATCTATAAAAATAATAAGGATAGTATTATTGGATCATATCTCTCTTAAATCATAATTAACATCAAAGGATGTTATCATAATTAACATCAAAGGATGTTATCATAAACGAAACTACTATTTCAATAACAATAGAATATTTTTTGTGGAAAATAACCTTTTAATTTTCAAATAACTATTATAAAATATAGACATTTTCACAACATTAAAGATGCATATAATATAGTTAGATTTTATATTGAGAGTAAAATTTTTCACCCATTTAATGTGGAAAAAATAATTCTTACATAAAATCTATATTTTTTCCCAGTAAAATGGATCATATGGGTTTTTGAAGATCATACCTCAATTTGGGAGATATTAGTAAATGGAAATGAAAAAGAATGTTTAAAATGTATTTTTAATGCAGATAAAGATATTATGGTTTTTAAGTCATGTTTTTCTAGTTTACTAATTCACCTATAGTTTCAATGGATATCCTCAAAGATATATTTCATAATTACATAGATATCATTTTTGTGGAATTTTAGAATGCAATACTTATATAATAAAGGATGATGTTAGGTCAAGATAAGTACTTTGTGATTGTTTTAGAGAATATTTATAATTAAAATTATTCAAGAAATTATCAAAATGTAATTACCAGATTCTGGAGGTCTAATTTTGTGGTCATTTCATTCCATGAAAAGAATATTTTTTGATCCTGAAAATTTGATAATAGTGATGTTTTATGAAAAACCCCGCAATATCTATGTAATATAGATATTTATGTGATTATTTAGTTATTTGAATGGACATATAAAGGTTTTGTCAAACTGATTTATTCCTTGACTTATTCGATGTAAAATGGGGGTAGGTTTACTCATAATGTAATGTATCCATGTGTATTTATCAATTTAAAGAAGAGACATAATTTAGAAAATGTTTTGATTCATCCAAGGCATGGAGTTAGGTATGAAATGTTCTCTAATGTATATTAATTAGGGATATGATATATTCTAATGAAATAGATCATTTTTATATGATTTTTTCTATAATTGTTTTATTCTATATAATTAATTACACAGTATATGAGATATAATTATATGATTTTATTCATTCCTTGAATAGTTGGGGTTGTAAAATTTTAATAATAAATTTCTAGTGTATTAAAGCAAGAATAGTTTGATGTAAATTTTCAGAAAATGGTATTTTAAAGTGAAATAACACTAGTGGGTATTGTATCTAAATATATTACATTTTGATTCATTTATACACCACGAAAAGGAAATGCAGTGTTATATGCATTGTTTATGAAATAATTTAATTAATAAGTAAAGCCATATGAGGAGTAGTAGAAGATCATGATATTATTGGGAAACATTCAAATTGAACTAAAAGAAATGTTGGATAATATATTCTCTATAGTTTGGAAATTTTATATATATTGAAAATTTAATAAAATATTAAAAAATTATCTATGGGGGACTAAGATTGGATAATGGATTCATTAAATTGTAGGGATAACACTGATTTATAAACAATTATACCAAATTCAATGTTATCTTCTATAGGAAAAAATGTAGTTCCTATAATATAAAATACATTTTTAAAAGAAATAAATGTTCAAGTAATGTTGGGCATTCCAAATCTACCATGATGTATTATGATATCAAACAATAAATTTAGTTGTTAAAATAGATGAATTACGTTTTAGAGTTCATTTCTCAATATTTTATTTATCAATGGTAAACGACATAGAATCAATTATCATTATGGATGTTGAATCGATTACTATTTTTCTATATAAATGCTATGATATATCCCTATAATTATTATTTGGATTCTAATATCATATAGATCTATTTTGGTGTTTTATTAGTGCTTGATTCACTCTCAAAATGAGTTTATTTTATTCAAATATGACAATGGTGTTATATTAATGATCTTATTAATTTTCATATAAAAATTAATTCCAATATTTAGAGGTTTTAAGTTAATTATTTTATATTTATATCCCTAATTTAGATATTTTTTCAAGAAGAAAATCATAAATTATTTAGAGACTTAATTGATGATGGTTATAATATATTATACATTAGTAAATATATTAAAGGAACTCCTTATTCATCTTTACGGAGATATACATCAATCATGTGTGGTTTTTATTTGGCTAATCTTTGGAAAATCATATATATTGGTTAAATTAATTTATAATATAAATTACAAATCATAAATTCATATGATCCCATTTAAGGAATTATATGGTTGGCCATTTTATTAACTATTTTGATAAACTAAGACTAGTGATAGGAATATTAGGAGACTCGGTTTAGTGAAATATATAGTTGATCATGTTAAATTGATTTAGAAACATACAATTATAGCTCATAGTTCTCACAAGTATTATATTGATAATGTGTATAGTCCACTAAGATTTTTTGTTGGAAATTATCTATTTTTAAAAGTTTCTCCTATATTATATCACCTAATGCATGAAAAGTAGTAGAAACCAATTTCATATTATATGATCCCTATTAATTTTTTAGAATAGGAGTAGTGTCTTACCAATTTAATTTGATACTATATTTTATGGTGATTTATATTGTTTTCCAAGTACCATTATTGAATGGGTATTAATCTAACCCATGACATATCTCCTAACTCAAAATGGTTGAATTAAATGCCCAATAATCTATTATTAGAAGTATATTTTGGATTATGTATCGTAGAGTGAAAATTATTATATGATATATAATTCCTTGTGATCATGTATTACTGAAATAAAAAAAATATTATAAGAGACTTGAGATAAGGGAGTTTAATTGTGATATCAAAAAACATAATTTCTTTATGATAGAATTTTTTTAACTACTCAACGATAAAAAGTCCAGTAGTTTCAATAATTTTGATACCAAAAAATTAATCTTTATTTTAATATTATTTATTTTAATTAATTTTCTGTAATAATGATTGTTTTAATTTTAAAAAATATTTTTAACCTCATTCTTTGATCTAGAGTGGGGTATTTACCGTTGGGTTGTACTTCCATGAATGTTTCATTTTACAATAGAAATTAGGAAATTTTATTTCAAGGATACATGGTTTAAAAAATAATTATGATGGTTAGGAATGAAAAATATAAATTTTGGTATTGGATTTAGTAAATAATTCTTGGTTAGCTTTAGGGTGGGGTGAACATGTATCAAAATATTGCATAAATAATTATGTTTAGTGATTTCTTATAAAATTTCATAACACTACTCAAAAAAGACCACATTATTCGATACAATTATTATTTTTGGCTATCCTACAATACTATGATGATTTTAAAGTTCCCTCATCCCCATTATAATAAATTATTTATATAGACTGAATGATTGAAACTAGATTATTAGGGGTAAGATCTACATCAACCTTCTATCGATTGTATTTTCTAGTGTCTTCACTTAAATTAGTGTTTAAGGATGTTATATATATATATATTTATTGTTTTATATATTAACTTTTCATTAATTTTATAGGTATATGAGAATTTACCATGTTTTTGTGATCTCAAACCAATTATTTTTGGGATTTATTAGCACGATGCATGTTGATTTGTGGTTTCATTACATTTTATGAGATTTGTATCATATTATTATTTTTATTTATTTTTTATAAATAAAAATATTAATTTCATGATTTTTGAGGAATCACAATTTTGTTAAAAAATACTATATAAATGAAATGGGTTTTTCTAGAATTGAGGTTTTCACATACCATGGTTTTTTAAATTGAATATTATGATTTCTTTTTAATGTAACTCCATTATTTGTTGAATGATGGATGGTCTGATTATTTTTCACTTGTTTGGGATGTTTTTAACGAACATGAATCTTTGATATCTAATTTTTTTATAACACCTTAGGTTGGGATTAGTTTTTTATAAATTATTTGTATATTATTTCTTGTAAATTATTTCATAATGAATGACCATGTAAAATGGATTTATTGAGTACACTCTTTTTGAAAACTCAATGCTCTATAGGTTGTAAAATGGTGACTTAGAGAGCATGTGTTAAGTTAATAAATTGTTTGGTTGATCAATTCTATACTTCAACCCACTAATTATCTTGATAAATATTATTGTTTGGTGCTTGAAATGTGAATGACTTTTACTGTTTCACACATTAGGGACCCTATGAAAAGAAAATCCATTTTATCTAAGTGAGTTCGATCATGTTCCTAGTTTCATGAAAGAACAGACCTGATTTGATTATACATGATATTTTCCCCAATATAAATTGATTTTTATAGAATAGGTTGGGTTGATAAATTGGGGAAATTAAGAGTTTCTAGTGGAATTAGTAGAAACATGGTGTTACATGTCAAATGAATGAGAATAATTAGTTATTCCCATGTTTATTATTCTGATGATAACATGATTTATAAACTATTTTTTATTTTCATGAAAACTTTAGTTTTAGAAATAATTAGATGTATTAGGGTTTCGCGGTTTTGGAAGAGTCTTAGTAAAAATTTATTGGGGGAAATATAGTGGATTTATCTTCATTAATTAGAATTTATTTCATTTCACACAATCATGTATAAAATGTTTTGGGGAAATTTGGGAAATCTACCTTCATATATTCTAATACCTTACACATTAATGTGAGTGGATTTATCAATAATATTTGTATTGATGGATGGAAAGGCATGGACTTATTGCATATCAATTGTGATTACTCGATCCTCTTTGATGATGTGGTAGAATTATTTGTTTTCTTGGGGCATGATTCACATTTTTTTGTTTATCAACCCATTTACATGATCGTTTTATATTGATATTGGATTTATAAAAAATATTTATTTTTTCTATGAATTATTAATTTAAATAATTCATTTCAATAATATTTTTTTATGTCAAAATATAATTGTCCTCTTTTTTTTAAATAAATTATTTAACCATTTAATTAATTTTCACCCTAGGAACACATTAATGTTCTCATTTTAACAACTCAATATTTCAATATATATTTTACCTAATGAAATATTGGGTTATATAAAATATGTAACATGTTACACCCAACGTAAAATAACCACAATATATTAATAATAATTTGTTAATAAATCTCTAATAAACACTAAGATAGAAATTTATTAATAGTTATTACCATTGTAGGTTAAATAATTAGTATTATTTGATATTGAAAATTTTATTTTCAATAAAATCAATTTTAATTATATTATATATTTTCATTTAAAATATTAATAAATTTAAATTTAAATTTTATAATGTAAGATTAATTTTTTAATTCCTCCTTATAAATTTATTTTCTATTTTATTTTTTATATTTTTATAAAATAGTTTACTTTTAGGTGAACAATGAGAAATAATGACTTTTCTAATAACATCACTATTATATGACCTTTAATATTATGAAATATTTTTTATATAAATCAATATATATAAATTAAAATAAATATTTTAAAAATAATATTTTCAATTTATAAAACCCATTAATTTTGTAATCAATCGACCATGGTTACCATCAAAATTGGAACCTTACCTGATCCATAAAATACTCGAAGGGAGTTCTGGATCCCTACAGGCTAGTGAAAAGCACCGGAGGATTGATCAACATACAATAAGGAACAAATTTCACCGACCTGTAATGACACATGGAATATATATACACATGGAAAAGTAAAATATCGTGGAAGACTAATAAATATATTCCATAACCCTGAGAAGAAAGCAGAAAAAACAACTGTAAATGTGAATGAACTCCAAAGGGAAAGTCCAATGCAAAACAACCAAAATCAAGACTCTACTCAACGAGATTGTGGGATAAACTCTCACCATCTCACCAACAACTACCCAACCGAGATAACATGTAACCTCTCCACCTCACTATAGTTCCTTACCATTCTATATAATTAAATACATTCAATAATAAATGCATTGAAGAATATTTGTCCATGGAATGAGTTAACAGGGTCAGTAGCATCCCACATAGGTGTCAATAACTAGTCTATTTATAACAACTCCAGTGTGCTCATTTTAAATATAACAAGGCATGATAAGAAGTAATGAAGTTTTACAGAAAACATTGTAACAGTTTCCCTTTAATCACGTCTTAAAAATAGTGGAAGTATATCAATTGAAAAACCGATTTTCCAAAGCATCTTTATCAGGAATAAAAATTCATATCAAGGATAAAACAACAAGCCAGACAATATAAAAATGAAGCACTACTATCAGCACCAAGGATCACTATAGGCCAGACTATGAGACTAATCATACCATAATCAATGATTTTTACAATACAGTTCCAAAAACCCATGCCTATTAAGTATAGAAATACTCCATCAGTAACCCCCCAACATTGTCAACATCATTCCCCTCTAACAATAGTCCTATGAAATAAATGAAACCCCCATGAAAAACGTCCTGATAATTCCAATACATTGTCGATGGCCTCAAGGTAAACCATCCACATAAGTACTCAAGGTGACCCATGTTATCATTTTCACAATACATTAAAATACTTTGAAAAAAAATTAAAACCACTTCACAATTCCATTTTCAAATCTTTTAAAATTCCATTTTCCATTCCATTTATCAAAAGCCTAGGAAAAAAATTTTCCTTTAAAACCCTTTCTAAAACACACAAAATAGTGATGCCAATTCTATTCCCAAGTAATTTTGTAAATTAATAACAACAAGGTTCTTTAATATATGCTAAATATGAAACCGCCGACCTTGAGACTCAAGTCGCACATGCCTTCAATAGAATCCACCAACAAAAAACCAATTATGTCTACAATGTACCTTGAATCCCATCCACATCACATGATTGAATCAAAGTAGAAAAAGGGGTTGTAGGAAAGAAGAAAACCACATAACATAGGAATGAACTCCCACCACAATACAAACAACAAAGGAACAACTTTCAGAATATGATCAAAAAATAGATCTTCAGAGAAAATAAGTGAAAACACCATCATAGATCAATGGATCAAATAACGTAACCAAAGGGCACTACTGTGACCAATGGAATAAAGAAGTGGATAGATCACTTACCCAGAGAGATGCACTACAACTGAAAAATATCAAATACCAAATATATATATCTGGAAAGAATGAAGTCTTTCAAAATTAACGGAGGGGAGCTTTGGTTCAACAGAAATTGAAAATTGGAAACTGAAATGCCATTGAAAACCCGAATTGTTCCATAAAACATCCATGGTCATAGAATTACCTGGATTTCAATTATTTTACTCATATTAATGTTCGTGATGATTATATATGCTAAAAAATTAGTCACCTAAAATTAAAAATTCATTACATAAAACAATAATGACATGAAACATATCTTTAGGACATGTAACCATTCATAGTATGAAGTATTTCACGACTTGAATCTAGTGAGTCTTTAAAATTGTGTAACCTAGTTAAATGGTGTGAAATTCTCCTAAAATCTATATAAAAATATGCTTAAATATAAGAGTCCATAAATCTTTGACATATCCATTATAAGTATCGTCCCAATTCCATATCAACCACATACATACAATGAGAAAAGGAAAACCATGGAATAGTTGAAGACAGACCTGATGGATCCATAACAACATTTTATAAACTACCAACCATACATACAATCCATCATTGGGATGTGATGTAGAGGATGAAATCCATGGAAAAGAGGATTATTTCACTATATCTTCATCATTGAATAATGTTCCCATGTCTTGTGATATTTTTATCCTAGTTTCCATTGTACTCTAACCAATAGAATTGACTTCCCATGCAATAATTTCACATAACATTAGGATATCTCAACTAGTCTTTCCAAAATGGAAACATACAGCTCCAAATAAATTTCATACCAACTAAAAACATGGGCGACATTAGGATTATACATATTGAGTATAGATTTTTGAAAAACAACTTGAATACTAGTCAACTGAATTAGAAATGATAATTGATAAGAAACACGCCTGAGAAACTCAGTGGCCTCCGATGGTCATACATATCTCGGAGCAAACTCTCCCTATTTTCCATGCATATAGTGACCAAAACTAGGATAAACATTCATGAAAACCCAGTCACCAACAGAAAAATCTAGTGGACGACAGCGTCAATCTGTATATTATTTTATTCGAATATGTACTATAACCAGAAGTTGATGCACATCATTAGTCTTTGTCGACATCTCCTAGAGCAAACATGGTCCAAAAAAATATATCTATTCCACCTCTAAAATCCCACACATAGGCATAAATCAAAAACTCCAGGATCTGAATCATATGCTTTGTCAAACCATATATCTGGGGATGGTAAGATGTGATCAACTTGACTTGAGTTCTCGTGGCCTCTTGAAGACTCCTTCACAACCTCAATTTAATCCTTATTTTCCTATCAACCACAATGGTAGAAGGAATCCCATAATTGCTCATAATTTCCTACATATGAATCATACCCATATCTTCAACCTTATTGGTTTCCTTGATTGGAATGAAATTAGATAACTTTATCAACAGATCAACGATTACCCAAATATAATTTTTCCCTTGTGGTGTCTGCAGTAATGAAATAATTAAATCCTTGGATATATAATCGCATTTCTAGTTCAGTATTTAAAGAGGCTAAATAAAACCATATAGTTTCATGTGACTTTCCATTATCTGTTGGCTTTTGTAGCAGTGGGACATATAATCTAGGATTTTATTTTTCATACTCAGAAACCAGAATCATCATGTCATGTCATAATACATCTTCATCGTTCCTGGATGAATGGACCAAAACAAGAAATGAAAATAAAACATGACTAAAATTACCATAGATGGTAGGATTACTTCCTTTTCCCAAGTTGGAGTATACCATCTGTGTAGAGATACCAACCTGAGGCAATCTCTGCACCATAGAGTCTTTCTCAATTTTTTCTAATCACAATATCTTGTGGATGACTCAGCAAAATAGACACTATGAGAGATTATGATAACTAAAAACTTGTTAGAACCATACCCAAGACATCCTGCTGAGCATCCAAGTGGAACTAAGTGAAAATACCCATATGGTTCCACTCCTTCCATTTTAGAAAATCCCACAGTGTTAGATTCCTTCTATGAGCATATTCAATAGAATTCACATTCCCTGGGGTGTAGCTGATATCACGGTCAAACATCTAATGGTATTCTTTCGACTATATTTATTTGATATTAATGAATATCTCGGTGAAAATATCACTTAAATTATTATGATTATACAAGATAGTGAACTAGTCCCAAAAAAATTGTTTTTTCAACACTAAAGAACATTCATAAAAATAAAAATACCAAAATCATGAGGGGTGTAATTCTTCTCATGTGGCCGAAGCTGGAAAGGGTCATAAGCTACTACATGGTCATCCTACATAAGCACACATCCCAAACAAGAACCAAAAGCATCAAAAAACAACACGTGTCCTTTAACAGGCTCATGTAAGATCAAAATAAGAGGCGATGTCAGAAGTCATTTTAGTTCATTGAAAGGAGACTAATAATTAACATCCCATGTCAATTATGTAAAAACATGAAAATTTCAAGGAAAATGTTTTCTTAATTTTTTTGGAATTTTACAAGTATGCGGTTTCTGATGGCTCCTGATTCCGAGGCCTGGTGTGCCCGAAATCAATTTCGGAATTTCATCTCAGGTACGTTCAGGAAACGAACAAGTAGGATTTTCAATATTTTGAACCAGTGCTTGGAATTGAAATCTGAGGGCACCGATGAAACCGAAGCACCGATAATTGCTTAAGGTAACCTTTACCAAAGAAGCGTTAGCTCGAGGTGAGTTGTTTAAAATTTGAGTATTAAGTGAGAAGTGAATAAAATTGTGGGACAATTTTATACATATATTTAAAGTGGTTTTAATCTACATGGGGATTCTTGGGTGGGACCCACAAGTTTCTATCTGCTCATGTTATGATATTTGTGAGGTGGGGCCTACATGATCCCCGACCATTAACATTTTTTAACCCCTTAACTATCATAAAACCCCCTTCTTTATTTTTTAACACCCCTTTAATGTGAGACCACTCACCTCCTCCTCTCTCTCCCTCTTAAACACTTGCCAACCAATTAATTTAATGAATTCAATCCCATAAATTAATTTGATTAATTGTTTTGAATGTTGAAATTTAAATTACTTGTGTTAATAAAATAATAGCATTACTCTATTATTTTCTTTACTTTATCACATGTTGGGTTGGGAGAAATTGGTGGGAGTTTTTGTGTAAAAAGGAGAAGGAAGATTCTCTTTCGAAGAACATCAATCCTCCCGTGAAGAACATCATCTCTTCAAGCAAAGAACGACTCAGCAACTGTAGTTTCTCTATCCCCTTATTCCTTCACCACAAGGGAGGAGACACCGACGCAGGATTTATCCAACTTCGTGCAATCATCTTCTTCTCTCTGTGATAAAAGAGAAGGCGATGTTTCCTTGGGTGCACACCGACGATGACGGAAACGACGCCATGTTCTGCGGCGCTTGACAACCGCAAATTTCATTATGAGGTAGGGATTTATTCATTGAAGTGAATGTTTTCGTACCCGTTCTACGTCGTTGGAATTACGTATTGACAACCAAATGGTATCACCATAACAAGGGGGATTTTGAATCGCACAAAAATAACTGAATCTTTCCCATAATTGATCTTGTCTTTGGTTGATGATGGAAGTGGATAGCGGCGACCGGCAACGAGCCAGCCGCGAAGAAGGGACAGGACAGGTGGGGCAAAGGCCGCCAGGTCGTCAAGAAGGTGTGGCATCATCATTTAGCCACACAAAGGAGCCCGCGGCCAAAGCGGGCCGCAGCGGAGGGGTGCGGCGCCATCGCGCCGCGTCGGTGAAGTAGGTTCGTGGCCACGTCGGACCGTAGCAAAAGGGCTAGCGCGCGGCACCATAGCGCGGCGCCGGAAGGGAATCCACGTTCGGGCCATGGCGGTTCAGTAGGAGATGGCCAGCTGAGCCGGCCGCCGATGATGAGGCGCCAGGGCGGATCCCGGCGGTTCAGTGGAGAAGGAGTCAACGCATGCCGGTTCCGTTACGGGAGACAAAGGGGGTGCAAACCGGCCCCTTGATTGAAAGGGTGGGCCCCGCAGGGCACCGTCACCACCTGGTCACAATGACCAGGCAGACTTCACCACCCAGCCATGCTACTGGGCCACCACGTCCCGAAGACCACGCGGGTTAGGCCGTCGCGCCATGCGGGCCGGGCCATGCCATCCGAGCCAGACCCGGTTCGGGCCGTCCCAGGGGGTTATGGGCCAGGTCGGACCGGGCCCAAACCCCCTATTTTCGAATAGATTCGTTCAAATTCCCATATCTTAAGCTACGGACCTCCGATTGACGCACCATCAGTTGCGTTCGGATCCTTGGATCGATATGGTCATTTCGGTTTATTACACTCAAGCTTTCGGTAATGTTTGTGTACGGCTGGGTTGGTTCGAACCCGAAACCAACCGAGCCTATGGAGCGTAAATGCTTATAACATAACGACCGAACATCGGAATTAAGTACCATCAATTACGTCGAATTCCTCGTAGTGAGACGGTTCTTTTGACATACTCCGCTTGATATTTGGATGCCACTGGAGTATAGTCAGGTTGGTTTTAGCTTAAAAACAAACCGGGCCCCTAGGACGAAAAACACAATAACTCTCAGACCGGGCGTCCGATTGACACGTCTTCTGTCGCATTGAGTTCCTATTGATGAGACAGAACTACGGGAAATATCAAATCTGGAATTCTTGACAATTGATATATCGTCCCTAAGGCTCGTGGAGCGGACCCTCCCAGAATCGAGCGTGCTGTGTGCAGGAACCCTAGAGTTGTCTGCGACTACGATGATGATGGAGACTGCACTTGGTTCCTCTATGGGTTCAGCAGCGATGATGACTATTCATGGATCCTCTGTGGGTTTGGCATCGATGATGACTGTACTTGGATCCTCCCTGGGTTTGGCAGCGATGACGACTGTACTTGGATCCTATGTGGGTTCAGCAGCGATGGATACTGTACCTGGATCCTACGTGGGTTCGGTAGTGATGACTTCTGTACTTGGATCCTATATGGGTTCGGCAGAGGAGATGATTCGGAGGCTATATCTAATCATCTCCACCTATCTTAGTGAGAAGTATACCTGTGTGAGATGATTCTTGACTTTCAATCATTATCATTGTTATGATTGACATGATTTCCTGTGTGGATGATTTCCTGTGTGGATGATTTCCTATGTGAGATGAGTCTTTACATTCAATCATTATCATCGATATGATTGACTTGATTTCCTGTGTGGATGATTTCCGATGTGGATGATTTCCTGTGTGGATGATTTTCTGTGTGGACTGAGTTGTGAATTCCTATATAGACTGGGTTATTGTTTTCTGTGTGGACTGGGTTGTGAATTCCTGTGTGGACTAGGTTGTGCTTTCCTGTGTGAACTGAGTTTTGTTTTCCTGTGTGGATTGGTTGAGATTTCTTGTGTGGACTGGGTTGTGATATCCTATGTGGATTGGTTGTGTTTTCCTGTGCGGACTGGGTTGTGAATTCCAGTGTGGACTAGGTTGTGCTTTCCTGTGTGGACTGGGTTGTGATTTCCTGTGTGGGCTGGGTTGTGAATTCCATTGTTGACTGGGTTGTGCTTTCCTGTGTGGACTGGGTTGTGATTTCATGTGTGGATTGGGTTGTGGATTCCTATGTGGACAGGGTTGTATTTGGGCTCATGAGTGGAGCCGAACTGAAATTGATGACTTATGTATATGTATGGTCATACAACTAAGTAGAGTTGGATGGTACTTCATGTTTTTTTCATTACTTTGGTTTATCCATTGTGGATTTTGAGAGACCTTCGGCGGTCTCGGGGTCCCTACTGAGTATCGTTTACTCACCCCTGCACGGGTTATGCCTCCACTATGTTGTGTTGGTTTGCAGACGACAGACAACGCTGATCGTGGTTGAGGCTTGTGGAGAGGAACGGTATCTGGAGGTGGACTTTCACGTGGGACATACATAGGGCGGGGCGGACGGATTTGAGGAGCTGAATAGATCATCTGTACCCACCCTTCAGGTGGGGTTCCCGGAGGACATCATAGTAGATGCTACATTACTTTTCAGCTGTTTTACTTCACTTTTCTCAGTTGTACTGTACTTTCAGTTGGGTTTGTATACTGGCCCATTTACTATCCCGCAATTACTTTTGTACTCAGTTTACCCAGTGTTTACATCATCTTGCGTACTCTGTGGTGTTTGTTTTCTTATATAAAGGAAATGCCATTCCTTTATCTAGATTTATGCCTTTGGTTCTAGTTGTCAGCCCCTGGCCTATGGAAGGTGGGCTTGGGGTATCACGACATGTTCCTCGAGGACGGGTCGTGACAAATTGGTTTCAAAGGAGTCGGTTCTACCGCATAACTCTGGACACTGATAGTTTCTTCTCTATGAAGTAATGGTGTTAAGAGTATTGAGTGTGGTTTTCAGTCTTGGGAGTCCAGTGTTGGGGCGGCGGCTGACGTATCCATACACCAGGACCTTGACCTCTGAATTTCGACTCAGTGCATGGAAACACTGGTTGCGTGTTTGTTTCAAGAGTTTCTTTGTGGTCTCTTTGAGTCATCTCACCAGGTATACTATTTTACAGTGGCACACCTATTCTTTATCAGGATGTCCCTGTGAAGATAGCCAACTAGGGTTCCTGAGAGAGAGTACACAATGTCGGACCACTGAGCAACGAGACTCCGGTGCAGGGCTCTCTTACTATGTTGGCACCTTCGGGTGGTGTACCAGCATCACCACCACCCATTAGGCAGCAGATGCCACCAGCTATACTAGTGGACGGTGCATGCTGGCCGAGTGAGTTACATGAGTTCTAGGAGCAGAGGCATCTAAGGTTACGAGGCCAGACAGATTCCCAGGCCGTAGTGGACTGGATGGAGTCGATTGCTAGAGTTCTACTCCTAGTTTAGACACTGGTAGAGCAGATGGTGATCTTAGCTACTAGTGTTTCCCAATGAGTGACCATGAGGTTGGTACGCATAGTAATGAGGCTTTGGTACGTGGACCGATGCCTGAGATAGTACCTTCGGGTAGTGTGTCATCTATATCACTACATGTTGGTCAGCAGTCACAACTGGAGGTACCGGTAGAAGACACATGTAGGCTTAGTGCCTTACATATGTTTCAGCACCAGATATCACTCAAGTTATGAGGTGAGCATGACTCATAGGCGGCTCATAACTGGTTTGAGGAGGTGGTTTAGAGTTTTCTAGAGCTTGTACAGCTTTGGCAGGATGACATGTCGGTAGCTGAGTATTCATCGGGGTGTACAAAACCATTCCCGGTACTCGATGAATACAATGTGATCAGTTCTTCAAGGATCGGAATTTTGATCGAGGTTTGTTTAAGGACATACGAGTAAGCACTCTTTCCTCTATGCATTCCTGCTTAT
The DNA here is from genome assembly GCA_963277665.1 of Viscum album. Taxonomy (NCBI): domain Eukaryota; kingdom Viridiplantae; phylum Streptophyta; class Magnoliopsida; order Santalales; family Viscaceae; genus Viscum; species Viscum album. Next base: position 1,220,870,539 of record OY728127.1, on the reverse strand, counting down.
GATAGGGTGCTAGAGAGAACATTTTTTGTTGAGAATTCTTTGGCTGAGTGGATATAGACAGTGAAGATTAGTAGTGGGAAAGCAGGAAACTGGTGCCAGTCTCAGAGACTTGGGCATGTAAAATGTTTCATGAAAAGGAAGTGTTAAATACAGATGAATCTGCAGAGCAGGAGACGTGGAAGAAGAGCTAGGAGAGTAGCATGAGGTGGTGTACATTTTGACATGTTACAACCACCCACTTATGTTGTCCCCACCAGGCTCAGGGAGCTGGAGGGAAGGGGAAGAAAATAGCTTCATGCGGTCAAGGAATGTGACCCAAGGGCTCTAAGAATGATTTCAGATATGCTATGTGTCTACTACGAGCTGCTATATCAATAGACATAGGTACAATTTTTCCTTCCTTCAACAAATCTTGTTCCAGTCCTAGAGTTTCTGGTTAAACTATTGACTTGACCCTCACGTCTGGAGATACCTTGAGAGGAGACTTGATAATCACACTTATAATAACGGTGTGATCTGACCCTAGAGGAGAGAGTTTCGGTTGGAACCTCTTGGTGGCAGTGTCGAGGCCTTACGATGTTAGTTTGTGAATGGACTGGGCAACTACAGTTCATACACAAATTGATGGTATTAGGCAAAAACGATGTAGTTTACCTACAATGTTGGGATGGGTTTTCCTTGGTCGGCGAAAAGGAAACCCCAGGCAACACAGGATGGAATCATACATAAATGGGTGCAGTCGATCACTCATGAGTCGGCCAGACTTAGATTTAAGCCAGGCTTCTCTAGAGTTTTTGCACCGCTTTTAGAATTGATAAAGAAGGGAAAACCCTTCGTGTGGTCAGAGATATGCCAGTAGAGATTTTCAGGAGTTGAGGCAAAGATTGACCAGTGCACCCATTTTGAGGCTACCGGAGAAGGTGCAAATCATCAAGGAGTGGATGAAGACTGCATAGATCCGGAAGAAATCCTATGATTATAGGAAACAGAGACCACTAGGGTTTCAGGATGGAGACCATGTTTCTTTATGGTTCCCACCTCGACGAGGTCTACGAAGATGTGGCTGAGGCGGCAAGTTATCTCTGAGGTTCATCGGACCCTTTTTGGTCCCCAGCAGGGTAGGTGAGGTGCCTTACCGTCTGACCTTTTCACCTCAGTTGCACTAGGTGCACGACGTCTTCCACGTATCTCAGCTGAGGAGACACGTGCATGACCCGATGCATATCATTGATCACAGAAAGCTCAACATCGATGACGGGGCATCATTTACTGTGGTCCCGGTGGAGATTGAGGATCGACAGGAGCGGGTCCTACATGGACGGTCAATTCCCCAAGTTTTCATTTGTTTGTAGCACGAGAACCTCCATGAGAGCAGATGGGAGAGGGAGGCTCAGATGCGTGTTCATTACCTCCTTTAGTTTCCCTAGATTGTGTTGTAGCTTTACAGGGACGTAAAGCCCTGATGTGGGAGTAATGTAATGACCCGAAAATTTCAAAGAAATTGTTTTCTTAATTTCATTGAAATTTTAAGAGTACGTAGTTTCTAACGGCACTTAATTCAGAGGCCCGGTGTGCCCGGAATCAATTTCGGAAGTTCAGCTTTGGTATGTTCAGTAAACTAACGAGCGGGATTTTCTATCATTTGAACTGGTGCTCGAAATTGAAATCAGGGGCGCTGATGAAACCGCAGCGCCGGTAATTGCTTAAGGGAACATTTACCGAAGATGCATTAGCTCGGGGTGAGTTGTTTAAAATTTAAGGATTAAGGGAGAAGTGAATAAAATTTTGGGACATTTTTATACTTATATCTAAAGTGGTTTTAATCTACATGGAGAAGTTGGGGTGGGACCCACAAGTTTCTATCTACTCATGTTATGATATTTATGAGGTGGGCCGACATGAGCCCCAACCATTCACATTTCCTAACCCCTTAACTCTCATAAACCCCCCTTCTTTATTTTTTTAACTCCCCTATAATGTGAGACCACTCACCTCCTCCTCTATCTCCCTCTTAAACACTTTCCAATCCATTAATTTAATGAATTCAATCACTTTAATTAATTTGAAAGAGTGTTTTGAATTTTGAAATTTAAATTACATGTGTTAATAAAATAATAGCATTAGTATATTATTTGGTTTACTTTAGCACATGTTGGGTTGGGAGAAATTGGTGGGAGATTTTGTGTAAAAAGGAGAAGGAAGTTTCTCTTTCGACGAACATCAATCCTCCCCTGAAGAACATCATCTCTTCAAGCGAAGAAAGACTCGGCGATCCCAGTTTCTCTATCACATTCTTCCTTCACGAAAAGGGAGGAGACACCGACGTGGGAGTTCTCCAATGACATGAAATCATCATCATCTCTTCGTGATAAATGGCAATACAGCGTTTCCACTGGTGCAGACCGACAATGACGAAAACAAAACCATCTTCTGCGGCGCTTGACAACCGCGAATTTCATTACGAGGTAGGGATTTATTCTTTGAAGTGAATGCTTTCGTACTCGTTCTACATCGTTGGAATTACATCTCGACAACCTAATGGTATCACCATAACAAGGGGGATTTTGGATCGCACAAACACGACTGAATCTTTCTAATAATTGATTTTGTCTTTGGTTGATGACGGATCCCAATAGCGGCGACCGGCAATGAGCTGGCCGTGAAGAAGGGACCTACAGTGCAAAGGCTTCCAGGTTGTCAAGAAGGTGTGGCATCATCATCTAGCTATGAAAAGGAGCCCGCGGCCAATGCGGGTTGTGGCGGAGGGGCACGGTATCGTCGCGCTACGCCGGTGAAGTAGGTCTACGGCCAGTTTGGATGACAGTAGGAGGGCTGGCGCACGACGCCGTCGCTCCGTTCTAGAAGGGAAGCTGCAGCTGGGCAGCGGCGGTTCGGCAGGAGGCGACCGACTGAGCCGGATGATGGCGAGGAGGCTTCAGGGTGGAGCCTGGCGGTTCCGCGGAGAAGGAACCGGCGCCTACTGGTTCCATTATAAGAGACAAAGGGGGCGCAAACCTCCCCCTTGATTTAAAGGGTGGGCCCCGCAGGGCACCGCCGCCACATGGTCACGATGACGAGGTGGACTTCATCGCCCAGCCACGCGGCTGGGCCACCGCGTCCTGAAGACTGCGCGGGTCGAGCCGCCGCGCCACGTGGGCCGGGTCGCGCCGGCTGCGGGCGGGGCCATGCTTAAGTGGGCCAGACCCGGATTCAGGTCGGGTTTCCAGGTTCAGGCTAACCCAGGGCGTATTGGGCTGGGTCGGACCGGACCCAAACCCCCTATTTTCGGACAGATTTGTTCAAATGCACATATCATGGGCTACGGACCTCCGATCGACACACCGTTAGTTGCGTTGGGATCCTTGGATCGAGACGGTCGTTTCAGTATATTACACTTAAGCTTTCGATAAAGTTTGGGTACGTTCAGGTTTGATTCGAACACGAATCCAACCGGGCCCTTGGAGCAGAAATGCTTATAACATAACGACCGAACATCCGAATGACGTGTCGTCAATTACGTTGAATTCCTCTATGTGAGACAGTTCTTTTGGCTTACTCCTCATGAGGTTTGGACGCAGCTAGAGTTCGGTCGGGTTGGTTTTAGCTTAAAAACCAACCGGGCCCCTTGGATGAAAAAGCCAACAATTCTCAGACCGTGCGTTCGATTGACGCACCATCTATCGCGTTGAGTTCCTCTTGACGAGATGGAACTACGAGATACATCAACATTGGACTTTCTGAATGTTGATGTATCGACCCTTAGGCTCGTGGAGTGGACCTTCCCAAAATCGAGCGTGCTATGTGCGGGAACCCTAGAGCTAGCTGCGACTGTGACAATGATGGCTCCTGTACTTGGATCCTCCGTTGGTTCAACAGCTATATAGATTATACTAGGATCCTCCATGGGTTTGGCAGTGATGAAGACTGTATATGGATCCTTCGTGGGTTTGGCAGCGATGATGACTTTACTTGGATCTTACGTGGGTTCGGCAGTGATGGTTACTGTACTTGTATCCTACGTGGGTTTGGCAGCGACGACTTCTGTACTTGGATCCTACATGGGTTTGGCAGAGGAGATGATTCAGAGGATATATCTAATCATCTCCACCCCTCTTCATAAGAAGTATACCTGTGTGATCTGAGTCTTGACATTCAATCAATATCATCGATATGATCGACTTGATTTCCTGTGTGGATGATTTCCTATGTGGATGATTTCCTGTGTGAATGATTTCCTGTGTGAGATGAGTATTGACTTTCAATCATTATCATCGATATGATTGACTTTATTTCCTATGTGGATGATTTTCTGTGTAGATTGAGTTATGAATTCCTGTGTGAACTGGGTTGTGATTTCTTGTGTGGACTGGGTTGTGAATTCCTGTGTGGACTGGGTTGTACTTTCCTGTGTGGACTAAGTTGTGTTTTCCTGTGTGGATTGGTTGAGATTTTCTGTGTCGACTGGGTTGTGATTTCCTATGTGAATTCGTTGTGTTTTCTTATGTGGACTGGGTTCTTAATTCCTTTGTGGACTGGGTTGTGCTTTCCTGTGTGGACTAGGTTGTGATTTCCTGTGTGGGTTGGGTTTTGAATTCCTGTGTGGGCTTGGTTGTGATTTCCTCTGTGGACTGGGTTGTGATTTCCTGTGTGGACTGGGTTGTTCCTTCCTATGTGAAATGGGTTGTATTTGGGGTCATGAGTGGAGCCGAACTGGAATTCATGACTTGGGTATATGTATGGGAATATAACTAAGTAGATATGGTTGGTACTTCATGTTTGTTTCTTTCCTTTGGTTTATCCTTTTTGGATTTTGGGAGACCTTCAGGGGTCTCGGGGTCCCTACTGAGTATTTTATACTCACCCATGAATATGTTATGCCCGCACTACGTTGTGTTGGTTGTAGAAGATAGACATCACTGATCGTGGTTGAGGCTTGTTGATCAGAATGGTATCCGGAGGTGGACTTTCAGGTGAGAAATACACAGAGCGGGTGGACGAATTCGAGAAGATGAGGAGATCATTTGTACCCACCCTTCAGGTGGGGTTTCCGGAGGATGTCTCAGTGGATGCTGCTTTACATTTCAGCTGTTGTACTTCACTTTTCTCAGTTGTACTATACATTCAGTTGGGTTTGTATACTGGCCCATTTACTATCCAGCACATGCTTTTGTACTCAGTTTACTCAGTTTTTACTTCATCTTGTGTACTCTGTGGTGTTTTTTTCTTATATAAAGGCAATGCCTTCCCTTTTTTGGGATTTGCGCCTTTGGTGCTAGTCGCCAGCCTCTGGCCTATGGAAGGCGGGCTTGCTGTAGTCATGGCACGAGCCTCGATGACGGGTCGTGACAAATTTCACCTCATTCCTTGTATGATTTGTCCAATATGATTCTATCATGGATAAATCCATGAAAAACATCAGTCTTATATAGTAAGACCTAGGAAGATATGAATTTTCAAGAAATTGTGTGGTTTATTCCAGGAATGAACATCAATCACGTTATCAATATCAATTGATAATCTATGTTTATAAATATTATACCCTAAAAAATCACTACATGAATCCATAAACTAAATTTCCAAATCATTCCATATAAAAGTTGACATCATAGAATTTCCAGAACCAAACTTATATGGTTCTCATGATCATGCTCATATTTCAAATAGACCAGAGTACGATCCATGAACATGAATTTAAAAGTTACAATATATTTATGGAAAATTTGATTCATAAAATGCTTAAAAACTGTAGGAAAGTTAGTCAGACTAAAAGGAATCATAACATATTCATAATTTAAATACCTACTCTTGAAATCTACCATAGGTATATCAGACGCCTGAACTATGAGTTTATTATAACCCGACCAAAGATCAATCTCCAAGAACCACATTTCCTCCATTTGTTTATCAAACAAATCATTCACATGGGAAAGCGGATATTTTTTTATGAAATGGTACTCGGTTCAACTTTTGAAGTTCCACAAACAACCAAATTGAACCATCTATATTCTTGGTAAAGAGAATAAGGGCTGCCCATGGAAAAACACTAGTGGGAATGAAACAATTTTCTAGTAGGTCTTCCAACAGAATCATGATATCTTTCAGTTCCACTAGTTCCATATGATATGAACGTATCAATATCATATGTGTAACTGGTACCAGATCAACTATAAACTCTAACTATCTTTTTGAAGGAAGACCACATAAGTCATCTGGGGAAATTCTAGCAATGTCTCCAGCAACAATGATAATATCAGCAATATAGGAAACATCATCAGTCTTAATCAAAATAGATGACAACAAACTCCTGATCTCTAGGAGGGAAGGTCCCTCGTGAACTGATATTGGGCCCAATTCCCCATGAAGAACATGAGGGCTCCCATATACCACAAGAAATAAAACCGGACAATGATAATAAGAACATTCATCTTGAGATAGACTATCCAATAAATACCAATTATGAAATCAAATATATCAAGATCATTAACAAGAATACCTCATACGAATATTGTATTGGCTATCATGAATGAACAAGATGGACACCAAAACCCCTTCTATTTCCTATTTCAAAGAAGTTTCTCTCAGTCCATTGTAAAAGAAATTTTTTCTATTGCATGTTTATGAATATCAACAAAATGAGTAGAAATAATTGAGTGGGAGGAATAAGTTTCAAATAAACCAATTGCTATGGGTGATGAATTATGGAAAGTACCTCTCAAGTTTAACGGGGACCTATATCTACTTCTGCTGGACAATCACCTACTACAATAAAGTGAATCAATCCTAAAACCTATGGCTGGAGCCCTATAGTCATTGAATCATATGACTACACCAAAGTATCTTTTATAGTTTACAAACCCTAAAAATAATGAGTTGTAGTCATATCCTGGTATAAATGCAACAAATGACCAAAAAATCCATAGCTATCACACACCATTATGAGAATAAAACAATAACATATGTTTTTTGACCATTCAACACTAGATGTATTTCATGGGAACATAAAAAATTTTACTAGAAGGTGTTGAGAAGGCCCACTCATGAGGCCCACCTCCACCACTTCTATGATGATCTTGCTCGTTCCTCTTCTTCCCATGTGTTCCATTGAAGCTACCACAGTAAGTGAGAGGGAAATGGAATGGAAAAACCTTCATTCATATTCATCAAATCCATAATAAATCTATCTATCAACTCTGTATATGTATAAATATTTGACATAAACACCTATAATCTAATATCCGGTCACAAATCCTGTAGGTACTACTGAGCCTTCAACAGCTCATTCTCTAAAATGTCAAGATAAAAAATGACATACCCAGCAAACAAATTTTTGTTTCACAACCCCAAAATATCTCTTTTATGTAAGGAAATAATCTCCATATAATTTTCCGACATCATCAATTCCCGAAAAAACTTCTTGAGGAATTGTTTTTTTAAACCCTTCCAAACTGGTTACACTTATCTTTCTACCAAGACAATTGAATCCCACCATCACTTGCTGGAACCTGCAAGCCAGAATGTCAAACACAATATTTTGAAATTAATATGTGTCTCTAGGAAGTAAATGACATGATCAATCCTATCCAGCCATTCCTCCACCTCTTTAGGTTCATTTTTTTCTTCTAGTATGGTGGATTCCCATGCAAGAACTCTCATGATAGATCTCACCCTAATCTAACTCCTCGTAGTGCATCAACCACTGGATTCTGTACTCATGGGGCATCCAAATAAATTTCACAAAATACCTATAAGATAGTCTTCATGAGATTTTAACCCAATGGTGGATCAATTTTTATCTATTTTTGGATAATTTTTTACTAATAGTGGATCATTTCTGAACCAAAGGTGGATATATTTTTAACTAATGATTTATCATTTTTGAATAAATGATTGATTAATTTTATAACTAATGGTGGATAAATTTTTATAACTATGTGTGGACCAATATTTTTCAATGGTAGATCCATAATGGTAGAAGATTATATGCTACTACCATGTATTAAATTATGCTAGCACCAATAAAAAATATTCTACTACTTGATATTTATTCTACCTATATTTATGGTTTTAAGAAAATTCATTACAATCTTCCATCATTTTATTATAATTTTTTGAACCGCATACTTATATTAATTGTTTTATGTATTTCATTAGTTTCCCAAATTAATATATAATATTTTTAATCTCATAGAAGTGTTTTAAATATTTTTTAATGTTTTATAAAAATTATATCATTTTACTCTTTATTCAAGTGTATACTTACAACTTATTTTTGGTAATTTATGGTTTAATATTTTGAGTTAATTTCCATGAGAAATTATTTTATCAATTGGTATTTAATGAAATTGAATTTATTCAATCAAATTTTATATTATTTAAATAGTTATTATTATTTTTTAAATTAAATGTTTCATTAAATTAAAATTTATTTTAATACTCATGTTTAAACAGTCTTAAGATTTTTTTAGGATTTCATTTAATTATTATTATCAGTAAATGGTTGTTTAAAATTAGTCCGAAATGTTATATATGTTTTGAAATAAAATGTTATTTGTTAATATTACTCTGGAAGATAATTTTCTATTTCTTAAATAATTTTATTTTGTTGAATTTGAATTTCATTAATCAGATATTGTTTTTTTAGTTTTGTTTTAAAATTCATATTTACAGGTTCCTGAACACATTAAGGAATACACATGTTAACATCTTCTACACTATGTTTATTTTACATGTAAATTCTATGAAATTTCAAACTGATGTACATGAAAATCCAAGTGTGACTCTATATTTCATCACCTGTACAATCTCTCACGTTCTGAATTACAACCTCTTTAACAACCATTACCATGATGGGATAAGATAATTCTATTTTGATAAACACTTAGACGTTCTTTAATTGATAATATTCTACTTCATTCTTTTTTTATTTGTAACATTATTTCCTATCTATCACACAAACATTTTGTTTTCAATTTATTCTTTTAATAATAAAATAATTAATCTTCTTCTCTTTAATCATTTTATGACTCTCATATTCAAAAGTCATGATTGTTTTGGGTGTGAATATTTTTATATTATGTTGCGTTGTAATTAGATTTTGAATCCACATACCAAAGTCTATTTTCATGGTTATCCCTCCACTATAAAAGGATTCCATAACTGGGATATGATTCCCCTTCAAAAATAAGATTACTTCACACATATCTCTCACTAAGTAGAGAGGTATAAGAGTATACTAGTCCGACATTATATTAAACTACTATAAAATATTCTTGTCTTTTTACTATTTATGCTTTTAACTAATTCTAATAATTAATTTTAATAATTAATTTTAATAATAAATTTATTTGATTATATTCTTTTAATCTTGTATATTCACCCACTTCAACAAAATCTTCCATTTCCATATCTGACCTAAAAATTTGTATTAAAGAACGAACTTCTTAATAATTATTTAGCACTATTATTCCACTTCCTAATATAAAACTATTAGTATTTCAGTTTTTTAATTTTGGAATTACTCAATCCTTCTATAGAGTCTATTGTTTTTATTTAATTTTTTTAACCTATTCCTGGACCTCACTGTGTATGGAAAAGATCTTTAAGATGGTAATATTGAACCCAAATGATGCATATATTCCTCACAATCCACCACACATTTATAGAAACCATTTTATATAATATAGATTAAGAATTGAGGTATGCCTCATGAAATTATTTATAGAACATAGCCTATCATTTCATAATAATACACTCTACCATATGATTTCTCAAATACTCTTACTACAATCAAATCTAATAGATATGTTTTAAATTAAAATGTTTTTAATCTTTTTATATATTCCTATTAATAGAATTTTTTTTAGTCATGTTTCCACATATAAGAGAGCTCATGAGATATGGAAGATTCAACAAATCAATCACCTTGTCTTTGAAAAATTAAATTGAACCATGATTGGAATGCATCGAAAAGAGTACCAAGATGTCAATATTTGTGAAGATAAAATAGTAAATCAAATTCTCTACTAATTCAAAATTATTTAAAATATAATTAATTCACATATAGAAGCTATATAAAACAAATTATTTATTGAAAAAGTATAATGATATGACTAAAGAAATGTGACAGAAAGAATATCTTTATTGATGAACAAAATAACTTCAAAGAGTTTACTCTTGATTAATTGATTGAATGATTTTTTCCATGTGAACTAGATATGAAAAACATAGATATGTATCATATATTTAGTAGGGTTTACAAAATTTGGAAAAAGAAATTATTCAATGACTGCTTTAGATGAAATCCCAAAAAATAAAAACATAGGGGAGAAAAGATAGGTGGTATGTTTTACAATGCTCCATATGTAACATGTTATGAGTTAATTAAGAATGAAAATATCAATATATACCATTATAAAATAAATATTAATGGCCAATAAAAAAAAGAAAAGGTTTTGACCCCCAATTGGAGTTGTACAGAAGAATCAGATTATAGTGAATAGTATGGGCATGAGAATGAATTATTTATCATTCTCTTCATAGAATCGCTAGATAACATTAGTGATTAATGTTTTTACTCACAATTTTTGGATTTAATATATTATTATGAAATCCAAAATTCTTTTTAATTAAATGATAAAATTGATAGATTAAAAAAATTTATTTTTAAGATGTATATTTATAAAATAATATTAAGAAAAATAGTGAGAAACATGTTTATAAAAGTAATGTAATTTTACAGTAAAATTAATGTTTAAGGAATACTTCTCATAAGAAATTTAATGATAATTTGAAATATTCTTAATATTTAAATGAGAAATTAAATGAGGATATTGAGAGTCCTAAAAAGTAATATATTCTTTTATTCTTTTTTATAAATAATATTACAAAATAATATATTCAAATAAAAATAAAAATAAAACGATGGTTTTGGATATGGTCGAATATTACATCTAATTTTTAAAACCCATTTTGTTAAATTTAATAAATGGATTTTCTTATACTAATACTTGATTTAAATATGGCATCAAAGGTCACTATAAAAATTATTATTCTATAATATTTAAAACTTATTTTGGATTTCAGAAAACTAGTATGTCCAAATCATTATTATCTATAGTACCATAAAATAACTATTTAAATTATATTTGGATACTTACATATTATATTACTAATCCAATCAGACCTAAAATAGCTTGTGTACCAAATTTGTCAAATAATTGGTTTTTTGAAAGAAAAATGAAATGGATGACTCAATAATGTAGTATAGTACATAGAGAATGGATTATAATGAAATATCATCATAGAACTATCAAATTCCACAAAATAAAACCAATTTTATGGAGGAACTATAACATATGGACACAATTCCAAATACAAATTTAAAGGTTTTGGTAATGTTGGTATTTCAAACTCTACTTATATATCTAATTTTTTATATATTTAAGGATTAAAAAACAAATAAATTAATATATATCAATTTTGTTCTGATGAAATGGAAGTGAATTTTGAAAATGATAAATTTTAAGTTTTTATGGATGATTTTTTCTTATTTTTTGCTTTTCGAAATGAAAATGTTTATCCTGTTGATTTTTCTAAACTAACTATTCCACATGCTAAGTGTTTGATTATTGTATAGAGTGATATCGTATTTTTGTATCCTATTTTAGGACATAATAATTTCATAATGTCACATAATCACTATAAACATGTGAATGTGATATATATACATTCATTGATGAAAGAAAATCTTCATGATTTTTGTTCTCTCATGAATGGGAAACAACATAAATTTTCTTTTAGACTGATCCACGTGATATGTTCTAATACATATTATTTATTAATACATATTGATTTATTTGGTCAGACACTGATATGTAACCTTGGTGTAATGAAAGGTTTTTTAGTTATTATTTATGACTATAGTAGATTTACATGGGTATCCTTTATTTATCATAAAAATGATACATTATCTAGATTTACTTATTTTTAAAAAAATTTCAATATGAAAATGTATGTATGATAGATTCATTTTTGAGTGATAAAGGTGATGAATTTCATAATTCTGATTCGGAAAAAAATTGCTAAAATTTTGTTTATTTTCATAATTTCTCTACTCTTAGAACACCACAGGAAAATGATGTGGTAGGTTGAAAAAATAAAACACTTATTAAAATATTAACAACTATGTTAAGTGAATATAATTTTCATTTATATTTTAAGGATAAGTTCATTTTTTCTACTTGTTATATTCCAAATAGAATTCTAATTATATAATTTTTAAAGAAATAAAATTATAAATTATTAAAAAAATAAAAAAACTAATGTTTGTTAATTTAGAGTTTTTTGTTGTAAAATTTTTATGTTAAATTCAATTCATAATTTAGATACAATTAATTATAAAACATATGATGTTTTTTATTATAATAATAGTAAATATTATATAGTTTATAACAAATGAATTACGGTTATTGAATTATATTTTAATGTCATGTATGATAAAAATAAGGTTAAATTAAATTCCAATTCTAATAATTTTTAAGACAATTTTAGATATTTTAATTATGGTTAGATAAAATATTAGAATTAAGATGAATCAATTAAGGGGGAGAATACTCTTCCACTACCATATCTAATATCATGGATGTTTCCTTAACAACATCATGTTGAAAATGTTATTGGTAATGTTTATTATGGTGTTAAAGCAAGAAATTATATTTTTATTTTTTTTCCAATTATACGTTTATTTCTAAATTTGTTTCCTAATAATATTAATAATTCATTAAATTACTCTTAATATATTATTATAATTACATATGACCTTAATTACTTTTTTAAATAATGTTTGTTTATTAGTAAAATGTCAAAATGATAACCTGGTAATAAAAAATAAATTCTTATTTTGAAACAAGCAAGATGAATCTATATAGAATATCAAAAAAAATTCCAGATGTGTTTCACAAGGATACTCTATAGAATAAGAAATAAACATTGAATATTATTTCTCACATATTTCTAGGCTATGTGATATTATAATATTTTTTAATAGTTTTCATTTTCAAGGATTGAAATTTATTGAAATGGATGCCAAAAAGAGATTTCTTAAATGGTTTTATAACTGAATAACTTTATGTATCACAACCACCTAGTTTTTAAAATGAAAATTTTCTTATTCATGTTTTATAATTATCTAAAGCATTTTCTGATCTCAAACTACCACCTCATTCTTGATATGAAAAAATTATTTATTTTTATTTAATAATGGTTTCATGAAAATAAATGGTTGTACAACACATTTTATTAAAAAAATTACAATTATATTTTAATTTTCAATATTTACACTACTGGAAGTCATTATTTTCCCAACACTTGTATACCAACGGATATTTTTAAATATTGGTATAAGTGTTATTTACCAACGGTTTTCATAAACAATTGGTAACGATGGAGTTGGTGGGATTTTTCCTAATGGTTTGATGAAACTGTTTATAAATCATTGTTTTCCCAATGGTTTTTAATAACCATTGGGAAAATATGCCCCAAATTTGACTATGGTGGCCAACCCCCCCCCCCCCGATTCTAGGAGCAGATTGTGCGACTCCCAGAAGTGATGCCCGACTCCCAGGAGCCCTTGAGAAGCCACAACACAGTTTCACCTCTTCCATCCGATCACCTTCCAGGTTAGACTCCATCCACCTCTTCTCAAGGATATCCTTCCACCTCTTCTCAAGGATATCGGTATTCCCTGTTTCTAGGGATTTTGGAAAATTTTATGATTCACTACTCCACGAGTTGTGTACTCAAATCACTACATCCATGAATTGTGTACTCAATTAAATACATCAGTGTACACATTGTCCAATTAATGTTTTAATTACACATATACATTTATAAGGGCATGGTGTCTCTTTCTTGTGTTCTAATTTTAATGATTCATACACTACTGGAAATATGACTTTTACCAACGGTTTTGGCCAAACCGTTGGTATAGTTCATTAATTTGGACCTATACCAATGGTTTGGCTAAAACCGTTGGTAGAGGTCACTAAAATGACCTATACCAACGGTTTTGGCCAAACCGTTGGTATAGGTCCATTATAGAGGACCTGTACCAACGGTTTTAGCCAACCCGTTGGTATAGGTCCATTATAGAGGAGCTATACCATCGGTTTGTCCAAACCGTTGGTATAGGTCCCCCCTATACCAACGGTTTGGCCAAAACCATTGGTATAAGTCCCAAAATCAATGGACTTATACCAATGGTTCTCAAAACCATTGGTATAGGTCTATACCAACGGTTTTGAGAACCATTGGTATAGGTCCTTTGATTTGTTTCCGAATATTCTTACCGAGAACATTATATAAATCAAAATTTAAAATAATTATATCAATACATATATATATGTATGAAATTATATTCACAAAAGCCATGTTAGGTTAGTGGTTAAGTCATTCAATTATAAACTAGAGGTCCTGGGATGAAATCCCACTGGATGTATTTTTTTGAAATACATATACCAACAGTTTTGAGAACCGTTGGTATAGATATTCTCATTACTTTTACCAACGGTTTTCAAAACCGTTGGTATAGACCTATACCAATGGTTTTCCCAAAACCGTTGGTATAGACCTATTGTCACAGCTTACTTTCCAACGGTCCTCCAAACCGTTGGTATAGCCTATACCAACGGTTTCGGGGCCTATACCAATGGTTCCAAACCGTTGGTATAGGGTATTTTTCCAGTAGTGATAGTTTTTTTTAATCTCAATTCTTCAAATATTATAGCTTCTTGTATATGAACTCATAAGAAATTGTTTGTAATATATATTCATAGTATTACATGAAAATCACTACATTCATAAAGATCATGCCAAAAATGAAGATCTTATTCATCTTAATTTTGGTACACTATGTGTATTACATAACAAGTATGTATCATGTTTCCATAAAAATCTATATATATATAAAATGACACACTATTCACTTATCCTTTTCGTAATAGATCTTATGGAGTATTGTCTTGAACATTGAAAAATAGTATGTAGTCCCTAATTATTCTTCATAGAAGAAATAAGAAATACTTAACCGTACAATCCAATGTTCTTTATGAATAAAATATCTACAAAGGGAACTCTCAGTTGGAGCTCTCCTTTTCCAATGTAGTACATCTTCCTTCTTCATGAAACTAATTCCCAGAATGCCAAATTCACAATATTAATGAATATTAGTTTTCCTAATATAACCATTAATCATTCTGCCTTCAACTTGAAACATGAGTTATTCAATCACATTTTTAAAAGACAATAATCAATTTCACTGATTTGGGGTTCCTCAAAATGCATGTGAAAATTAGAAAAACACATGTATTGAATCGTGCTTCTCATATGGTTTCATGGATACAAGTTCATCTCGAAAATCATGATTGTGTGGTTGAAATATCAATAGGACAATGGGATTAATATTCTTCACAAAAATGAAGTTTTTTATTGCAACTATGTGTTTTTTTCACTTTTGATTTGGCCAAAAGGGGAGCTATGTGGTCATTAATTATGGTTTTGGGTGGTCATTTAGTATATAAGATAGTATGACTTCATTTAACTTGATATATCAAATATTATTATTGATTTACGTTCAATTTTATTATCTTTGACAAGTGATTTTGTTTAATAAGTTGTTATTAATGGTTGTAATAATGACGATATGGTATAAGGGTTCACATGGTGGGTATAATGGATGACATGGTGTCTACTATAATCTAGTGTCCTGGGAATGTACAAGGGAATGTACACAGATTACATGACTTGGTTAGCCATTTAATATACATGGCCAATCCCTTATGGTTAAAAGTATGATTGGCCAAATGGGAAGCTAAAAATGACCCATTTACACATGGCTTTTTTTCATGTGTATGCCCACATGATGTGTAGGACATACTGTAGACTAGGTAGCAATTAGCCCAGTCAAAACACTTTCATCCCTGAAATTGAAGACTACATGGTTAAATGGAAGAAACCATGTTCTAATGACATGACTCACATGGTTTCTAACTCACCTCACCTAAAAATAAACTAGAACACTGGTTAAATGCAAGAATTAATCTTAAGCGTACACTTTAACATTGGTTAAATGGAATAAATCGTCCTCTTTGCTGAATTCCATACACATTTGGGAAAATAACTATCATTCACGAACATCAGTGTAACGTATAGGATTTTCACAAAACACATATCCCTTAAATTTCAGGAAATTACAGTAGGCACTGATTTAAATTTATCATGTTTACAGGTGGAATCGTAGTAGCCTGGGATAATATATTCTCAGAACTATAAAGTGAAACCCCATTCGGTGTTTTGAGGTCCACTCAGAACAACCCCCCTCCTTCATGGACCCAGGACAACCCCCACTCCTTCTTGGACCCTGGACAGCCCCCCCACCCTCCTCCCTGGACTTCGGATAGCCCACACCCTCCTTCCTAGACCCTAGAAAGCCCCCCCCATCCTCCCTAGACCCTGGACAGCCCCCACCCACCTTTCTGGACCCAGGAACCCCCCCCTCCTTGGAACCTAGATAGCCCCCACCCTCATCCCTCGACCTCAGACATCCCACCTCCCTCCTCCTTGGATGCAGGACAACCCAAAAAACTTTATTCATATGTGAGATAAAACACAATAGAACATGAATGT
The DNA here is from genome assembly GCA_963277665.1 of Viscum album. Classification (NCBI taxonomy): domain Eukaryota; kingdom Viridiplantae; phylum Streptophyta; class Magnoliopsida; order Santalales; family Viscaceae; genus Viscum; species Viscum album. The sequence goes on along the minus strand of OY728127.1, from coordinate 1,220,853,859 downwards.
CCCTCTCAAATGAGTGGCCATCTGGGTTCGGGTCACTAATGAGTGGAATCTTGGTTTGGGATGTCACAATTCCTAGATATCCTTTTTATTGGTGTTTCTAAACAAATCCATACCTATAACTGTTGAAGGTCCCTCTCCAAAATCAATTGGGACATGATTCAATGAATACACCTAACCATCCTATGATCTGTGGCCACAAACCCAGGATTCCTTAATCCATGGTTAACGTGAAACATGATGAGTCCATAACTACTTTTTATGTGATCCTCATCATACCCTACATACTAATATCCTTGAAGAATTTAAAGTATAAAACTCATGTACCTCCAACAAGACCCTTAAGGCTTATGTATTCCTTGATCCACATCAAATATCTTACTTGGAAATCTATGAATATAGGAATTAGAAATTCAGTATCTTATTTTCTTATATACACTGTATTTTTTTGTATTTATTAATATGATTCTCATATAGAGTAATGTGTCAGTTATGTTTTTATTTAAAGTAAACAATTGTCATTTACCTAAATATTTTTCTAATTAAATTTCAATATTATTGAATTGCTTTAAAATTACATATTTCAATTTTTTTACATAATGGATAGAATATGGATGTAAGAAACTGATTGGATTTCAACCGATTTTCATAATAATTTGAATAGATTTTTAGATTTTGCATTTGATAAGGCTTCAGATAATGGTCGCATACACTTCCCGTGTTCTAATTGTGTTTGAAGACATTAGTTGAGTTGTGAAGCAGTTATATATCATATAACCAAATATGGTTTCCAAACTAACTATTATGTATGGTATCACAATAGAGACAAAATGGAATCTCAAAATTTTCATGATCCAAATGATGGAACTGAATTGGAGTGTTTGATATATGATAGGTTTCCATTTATTTGGCATCATGAGAAGGAATGGATGTCCAACCAACAAGATTTTGATACAGGCACACATGATGCATTAAATGAAAATGATAATGTTGATATGGTGAAAAAATTGAATAATGTTGTGATGACTCATGTATATCGTCAATGTGGTAAAATGAAAAAGTTGGAATTTTTAATCTGATTGTTTCATGGGAAAACTATGTATGGGATATCAAATACTGCAATCGATTGCATTCTTACCTTATTAAAGGACTTACTTCCAAATGATACATATATTCCCTCAAACCACTATATGGAATGGAAGTTAGTTGATGAACATGGATTCTCATTAAAAATCATGCTTTCCCGAATGATTGCAGCTTATTTTGGGAGGAAACTGCTGAATGAAATGATTGTATCAAATGTGGAACCTCTCGATGGAAGCCAAAAGATGATGGAACACCATCTTCTATGCCACAAAAAGTAATGTGGCACTTTCTAGTGATCCCCAGATTACAGAACCTTTTCATGTGTGATGAAATATCAGTAAAAATGAAATGTCATGAAACCGAGATAAGAAAGAATAATGAAGAGTTGGATCACCCTGAAGATGGATTTTCATGGTGGAGATTTGATGCTCGATATCCTGAATTTGCAGCTGACATGCGTAATGTGAGACTGGGTCTTTCATGTAATGGTTTTATTCCATTTTGGAAGATTCTTACTTCGCACAGCACATGGCCAGTTTTCCTACACATTTATAACCTTCCCCCACGGTTGTGTATGAAAAATCCTTATTCTTTTTTGAGTATACTAATATCTGGACCTTATGATCTCAGCAATGATATATATGTATACATGAAAACATTAATAAAAGTGTTGAAACTTCTTTGGTGTGTGGGTGTGCCCACATACAATGCATGTTCGAAAGACATATTTTAGATGTGTGTTGCGCTTATGTGGACGATCAATTATTTTCCTACTTATGCAATGATTTATGGATGGAGCACAAAAGGAAAATTGTCATGTCATCTTTGTAAGATGAATACTCAATCGAGAAGACTGAAATATTATCGTAGTTTTAGTTTTATGGGACATTGATGATTCTTGAAAATGAACCATCCATATAGAAAAAATCATCGAAGATTTGACAATACCGTGGAGACTGACAATCCAACTCAGTGTATGTATGGAACTGATGTGCTTAATGAATTGAAATATTTCAGTTACTCATTTGGGAAGGGTGTAATGAAATCTAGAAAGTGGAAAAATGTTTCCAATGATACCTGTTACAATTGAAAGAAGAAGAGTATATTCTTTGAGTTGTCGTATTGGTCAACCAACTTGTTACATCATTCCTTAGACGTAATTCAAATTGAAAAGAATATTTGTGTAATGTTGCTTTTGATTCTTCTAAATGTCAAGGGAAAGACAAAATATTATTTACAATCTCAGAGTGACTTGGTAGATAGGGGGATCAGACCAGAATTGCATCCTATCTATATCAGTGAAAATAAATGGCATGCTTCATGTGCTTCTTATGTGATGACACCTACTGAAAAAAATTAATTTCTGGATGTGCTAGAGACTATTAATGTTCCTGATGTCTATTCAAGCAATATATCAAAACGGGTAAACATAAAAGAGTTGAAGTTGAAATCATTGAAGACTCATGATTATCACATCCTTTTTCATGAGTTGATACCAATAGCAATACATCATCTCTTGTCTAATAATGTAAGAGTCTCAGTTATTTGTTTGTGCTATTTGTTTAGAGATCTTTGTTCTATGAAGTTTTCCAAATCCTTCTGAAAAAATGTTTGGCAGAGACACCATTAATTTTATGTCTGTTAGAGAAAATATTCCCTCCATCAATTTTTACATGCATGTTTTATCTAACTGTCCATCTTCTGACCAAAATACTTCTTGGAGGACCCGTTGGTTTCTGTTGTATGTATCCAACTGAAATAAACATGTACACATTGAAATCATATGTTGGTAACAGGAATTATCCAAAAGTTTCTATTGTGAACGGTTACTTGGCTCAAGAATGTATGTATTTTTGCTCAATGTATTTGTCTGATCTTACTATGAGAATAAATAGACCAATGAGAAATGAAGAAGAACAGTATGATCAAATTGAACCCAGTTTTCCAACACTACCACAAACAGGAATAATTCCAGGATCATATACATTAACGACATTAAGACTTTAAGAGCAAGAGATGGCACATCGCACAGTGTTGTTCATTTGTGATTTGTTCAATGAGTATATCAAGTATGTAAATTGTACATGTATCTATTATCTTATCTCTTGTAATTTTAAATATTTGTTAAATCATTATTATTTTTATCTTTAGAGAACATAAAGAATTGATATATAGAAATCATCATTCTTTATCTTCGAGAAGGAAAGAGACTTTGCATAGAAAAGGGTTTTCTGCGTGGTTGAAATTGAAGGTAAAAATATTTCTGTGATAACTAAATAAAAATAATATTTAATTATGTTTACTATTTGTTTATATTTCCGGTATGGGTTTTCTTGTAGAATCGGTTTCTGATGAAATAAAATATTTGGATTTTGGTCCTAATACCATGGTTCGTGCTTGTAAATTACTTGTAATCAATGAATAAAAATTTATTATCCCTGAACGAGCAAGAAACACGAGAACACATCATGATGGTGTTATGCTAACTGCCACAACATACTGTTATTCCATTTCAATAGATAATAGACCTCGTTATGAATATGTAGCTTATTATGGAGTCATGAAGAATATAATAATTTTGGATTATTACTTGCATGGTCGAGTCATGATGATGAAATTTCAATGGTTTGATTCAATGATGAGGCAAGGCACCTTTATTGATGATTGTGGATTTCAAGTCATTGACATGACTCACACTCTTGCCACCGATGAACCATATGTTTTGGCATCAATGGTGAAACAAGTTTTTTATGTCAAAGATCATAGTCATCTTAAATTTGGTGTAATTATTGAAGTAAATCTGAGACATGTTTTTTATGATGTTGATGATGAAGTTGACACTATCCCAACTACAATTGGAAGCAATACATTTATTACTTATGATGACTCCAATAGCTCAATTGTCAGAGTTAATTGTGAACCCGAAGTTGTGGTGGGAAATATATAGAATCATATAGACGTGATCTCACATACATGCTTCACCTACATCATTCAGAGTGTGTATCCTATTACTTACCTTCAAACCACCATAAATATTCTGTTTCATTATGTATTTTTTATAAGAATGGTTTTTCTATATTTTGTTTTTTGAGTTACACATTAGTTATATGTTTCAAATTACTTCCATATTTGTTTTCATTGTAGGAAATGACTCCCATTGAAGAGTGGTGGGGGAAAAAGATGGAAGAAAATAATCGTCACATGATACAGATGGACATTCCTCCACTCATCCCTGTTGTGAGTACATTATTTCAAATATATATATTTCAATAACATAAAATATCATGTGTTTACATTGTTGTTAATATTTTATTAGGATCCACCCCCTAGACAAGAGATATATGACTAGGATCCTGATATTGCTCCTAGTATAGAGGCTGGTGGTAGGAGGGGGGTGGTGTCAGAGTTAGATGATCATCTGGTGGTCCCGATACTGAGGTCGGTGGTACAAGGTCTCGTGGTGAGAGATTTAGACGATCCACTGGCCGTACCCGATTGGACTATGCCCCAACCACATACATATATTCTATGCCCCATTTTTATCCTTGTGGGTCTTTAGGGACACACGGGATATTTAGGCCTCCGATGATTACACTTCCAATTGGCCAGATGGTTGTGCCATCATCTTTTTCTTCTGGTTCATTATCACCGAGATATTATATTCCACCTTCTTCGACTCCTGCTCTGACATAGTATGTGGCAGAGGAGAATACACTGAGGGACACTCCACCAATATTGGATATTCCTTTAGCTTTTGCACATTGTGGGACTCCCATTGATTCAACTACCAGAGGAATATTTATATAACACTAACAAATTTTTATAACTAAATTTATTTTTATTATAACATGTACTAATATTTTTTTTCTTTAATAACATATTCATATGATAATAAGAGACAGGGGACGGGGCATACTCGATTGCATGCAGTATGGAACCACCAGACACAGTTGATGGTTGAATACAGTGATGATGGATATATGATTGTTAAATCTGGGTAGGAATGTTGGGGTTTTTTGGTGACGCTAGACAAATACTCCGACATCATTGCGATTAGCCCTTTCTCTTGGAGACATATACCACATGAAGTCAAGGATAATGTGTGGGAACAAATATGGGTAAACATTTTATTGGATTTAATGTAGTATTTTTTTTGTATTATATATAAATTAATCTATTGGGTGTCAGCTTCAGTTTAAATTCCCTGATGGCGAAGGTGCACGACCAGCACATTTAGAGGAGCTTGGAGAGATTTGGAGAGCTTATAAGCATGAGTTGTATGTTGGCTGGTATGATAGAGTGGGCATGGAGTTGGAGAAATTACCTATCATGGATGACTTCCCAATAGAGCAATATCGCCAAATGATTACCCATTTGGAGACTGCCAAATTTAAGGTATTAATCCAATTTGAGCTATTGAAATGACAATTTTCATATTTTTCATTAATATTATCTTATTTATTATTAAACATTATTTAGGAATCTTCTGAAAAAAACAAAAAACTTTGATTCAAAGAAATATCTTCAAACTTTGAGGCGCACTACTATGTCATATCATGAGAGGCAGCTAGTACGATATTGTAGTTTATAATTTTTCTTTTGGGCTTGCCCTTTTTATTGATTCCTTCTTAAATTATGTTTTTTATTGAATATTGAATATATGATTATACAAGCACTTTCTATTGTTTTAATGTCATTACAGAAGCACAAATTGAATATGGAAGGATGTATCCCTCGAGAAAAATTCTTTTTCTCGAGTAAAAGGAAAAAATATGGAACTGCGGTCAATGAACCGACATAATAAAAGATTTTAAGTTTAAATTTGTTTATTTCAAATTTTAATATCTATTTTGCAATTTAAAAATCTATTATTATTTTTAACAGGCTGTTTTAGAGGCCCTTAAGGACCATGTTCCTGACAATTTAAATCCACAAGATCATTTATATCACGTTTTGGGAGATGAGAACTCTGGTCGAGTACGCTACCGACCTGGTAAGAATATAGTCCCAATAAGGTATTGGTCCTCTCCAGGTATCCATTCTAGTACCACCGAGTTTGAACATGTTAAGGAGCTTATAAGACAGTCAGATAAAAGGGTCATAGAGTTTGAAGAACAGGTTCAAATGTGGGATAAAGAATTTATGAAACTGATCAAAGCATTATCTTCATCACTTCCTCCAGAGGCCAGCGTGGCTTGTCCGACATATAAGTCGTCGATGAGTGCATTATCCAATGCACCATGAAGTAGTTCTAGTGGTAGTCGAGATGATTACATTCCTGGTGATGACGAGAATCATGAAGAGGATGAGGGCGAGGATGAGGATGAAGACGAGGGTGAGGATGTGGTCGAGGGCGATGATGGGGCCCAGGATGAGCATGAGGAAGATGACGATGATGACGTCGAGGATAGAGATGTGGGAGAGGATGAGGTGGATGATGAAAGTGGTGATGGTGATGGTGATCAAGGGCAGATTGATCCCTTACATTTTTGAATTCTGTATAACTCTTTATTTTTGAACCTGGTTTTTCACTCTGGTATTGTATTTTTGTATTCAGTATTACTCTTTATTTTTGAACAAATATGGAAGCCTAATGATGTTATAATATTTTATGCGGCTTCTAGGGCATGTTTGGAGCTCGAAACCACGGTCGGCATAGAAAAACACTATGCCTCACGGTTAGAAAAACACTATGCCTCACGGTTAGAAAATAACATGTTGGTTCTTTATTGAAGCCCCTAGAATAGGTCCTGTAGAACACTGGACACTTTTGTACTTCCTTTGAAATCAAAAATAAGATCATTGAATAATTATTTCATACAATAATGCTCCCCCATGACTATCATTCCAAATATGTCTTCTTTAGAAAAATAAACATTATACAATACCTCCAGGAAGGTTGGAAGGCTAAAAAAATTAGCGTCAACCAAAAATCATCCCTTAGTCCCATATCAAACCTAAATGCTTTTACATACTCATTTCTGAAAATATCTAGTGAAATATTCATCAACTCAACAAAGTGGTTGGAGAACACTAGAATAGTATGCTTTACATTCTCCAACTTCAGAAACTCTAATTTATTTTACACATGTAAAGTTTCAAGATAAAAAGCTGGTTAAATATCTTATTGAATGAAACCCAAGTAAGACCTTATTGAAACTTATCCTACACTATTGAATCCCAACATATTCATTCTGGTCATTTGTGACGTGTATGAGTCAACCGCGCCTCAATCCAAGGCACGGTTTGGCCGGTACCACTCAATGTGTCTCACTTTTATTTGAAATGGACAACATTTTAAGTGAAAACAACAATTGGCATATGGAAAACCGACCAAATGCATCTGGATTCTATTGATAATTCGGGAAAATGATCCATGGGTCATTTGTGATGTGTACGAGTCAACCCCGACTCAATCTGAGGCATTGTGTGGCGAGTATCACTCAAAGTGTCTATCTTTTAATTAAAATGGGAACTATTTTATGTAAAAACAAAAAACATACAGAAACCTGATGAAACATATTCTAATTGTGTTGATACTTTAGAACAAGGATCCATGGGTCATTTGTGACATGTACAAGTCAACTGCGCCTCAATTTGGGGCATTTTATGGCCGGTACCACACAAAGTGTTATTTTTATTTTAAATGGACAACATTTTAAGTGAAAACAACAACTGACATATAAAAAACAGACCAAACGCATTATAATTCTATTGATACTTTAAGAAAATGATCCATGGGTCATTGGTGACGTGTACGAGTCAACCTCGACTCAATCTAAGGCACAGTGTGGCGTGTATCACTCGAAGTGTCTGTCATTTGTTTAAAATGGACACTATTTTAAGTAATAATAATAGCCATATGGAAAACTGACAAAATGTATTCTTATTGTGTTGATACTTTATCACAACCATCCATAGGTCATTTTTTACATGTAAAAGTCAACCACCCTTCAATCTGAGGCACGGTTTTGCCAGTACCACTCAATGTGTCTCATTTTTTTTTGAAATGGAAAACATTTTCTGTGAAAACAAAAACTGGCATATGGAAAACCAACTAAACAAATCAAGATTCTATTGATACTTCAAAAAAATGATCCATGGGTCATTTGTGACGTGTATGACTCAACCCTGACTCAATATGAGGCACGGTGTTGTGAGTATCACTCAAAGTATATGACATTGTTTAAAATGGACACTTTTATAAGTAAAAAACAGCCATATGTAAAATTGACCAAACATATTATGATTGTGTTGATACTTTAGAAAAACGATCCATGGGTCATTTGTAATGTGTACGAGTCAACCTTGCCTCAATCCAAGGAACAGTTTGGCTAGTACCACTCAAAGTGTCTCACTTTTATTTGAAATGGAAAACATTTTAAGTGAAAACAACAACTGGCATACGGAAAACCAACCAAAAGCATTCAGATTCTATTGATACATCAGGAAAACAATCCATGAGACATTTGTGATGTGTACAAGTCCACCCTGAATCAATCCAAGGCACATTGTGGCGGGTATCACTCGAAGTGTCTATCTTTTTTTTAAAATGGACACTGTTATAAGTAAAAACAAGAGCCATATGGAAAATCCAAAAAAATATTCTGATTTTATTGATACTTTAGAACAATGATCCATAGGTTATTTGTGACATGTATGAGTCAACCACGCCTCACTCCGAGGCACGTCATGGCCAGTACCACTAAAAGTGTCTCACTTTTATTTGAAATGGAGAACATTTTATAAGAAAACAACAACTGGTATACGAAAAACTGACCAAATGCATTCGTATTATGTTGATACTTCAGGAAAATGATACATGTGTCATTTGTGACATGTATGAGTAAACCCTGAATCAATACGAGGTACAGTGTGGCAGGTATCAATTGAAGTTTCTGTCTTTTATTTAAAATGGAAACTATTTTATATAAAAACAACATCCATATAGAAAACTGACCAAATTTATTCCAATTAGTTTGATACATTAGAAAAACTATCCATGGATCTTTTGTGATGTGTACGAGTCAATCACGACTCAATCTGAGGCACAGTTTGGCCGATACCACTCAAAGTGTCTCACTTTTGTTTGAAATGGACAACATTTTAAGTGAAAACAAATACTGGCATATAGAAAACTGACCAAATGCATCCGGATTCTATTGATACTTCGGGACAATGATCCATGGGACATTTATGATGTATACAAGTCAACCCCGACTCAATCTGAGGCACAGTGTGGTGGGTATCACTCGAAGTGTCTGTCTTTTGTTTAAAATGGACACTATTTTAAGTAAAAACAACATCCATATGGAAAACTAACCAAACATATTCCGATTGAGTTGATACTTTAGCACAATTATCCCTTGGTCATTTGTGATGTGTACGAGTCAACATCACCTCAATCTGAGACACGTTTTGGATGGTACCAGTCAAAGTGTCTCATTTTTTTGGAAATGGAAAACATTTTATGTGAAAAAAACAACTAGAATATGGAAAACTAACCAAACGTATTCGGATTTTCTTGATACATCAGGAAATCTATCCATGGGTAATTTTTGACATATACGAGTCAACCTCAACTCAGTCCATTGCACAGTGTGGCGGGTATCACTTGATGTGTCTGTCTTTTGTTTAAAATGGAGATTGATTTATGTAAAAACAACATCCATACAAAAAACTAACCAAACATATTCTGATTGTGTTGATACGTTATCATAATGATCCATATGTCATTTGTGACATGTACGAGTAAACCACACCTCAATCCGAGGCAGAGTTTGGCAAGTACCACTGAAAGTGTCTCACTTTTATTTGAAATGGATAACATTTTAAGTGAATACAACAACTAGTATATAGAAAACTGAACAAACGTATTCTGATTCTGTTGATACTATATCACAACGATCCATGGGTCATTCGTGACATGTATGAGTCAACCCCACCTTAATCTAAGGAATGGTGTGACCGATACCACTCAAAGGGTAACAATTTTGTTTGAAATGGACAAAATTTTATGTGAAAACAACAACTGCATTACGGAAAACTGACAAAACGCATTCAGATTCTATTAATACTCCAGGACAACAATCCATGGGTCATTTGTGACATGTACGAGTCAACCCCGCCTCAATCTAAGGCACGGTGTGGCCCGTATCACTCAAAGTTTCTATCTTTTGTTTAAAATGGACATCATTTTAAGTAAAAACAACTAGAATATGGAAAACCAATCAAATGTATTTGGATTTTGTTGATACTAGAGCACAAGGATCCATGGTCCAGCCACACACAATCCACTTCTCATTTGAGGAACTCCTACCCCTATTCTAAAAAACATGTCATTTATTATGCCAAGGACAACTACATTCCCTAAGTCACACAATCTCATTGATACACACCCAATATCATCATCACTAAGTTCAAAGACACCCGCCCCAAACCATGAGATGCTATATTTGTGTTTGGTTGAATTAAATTATCTATTTCCAAATTTTTGGGTTATTAGCTTCTAATTTCATTATTCAATCGTATATGTGTTATACAAAATGAAATTTCTTATGTATTCTTAATTCTGTATAAAACATATAATTACGTATTCAGTTTTTTATGTATTGTATTCATAATTAATAATTAAATTAATTATGTATTCAATTTAGTATTCAATTATGAATTGAATTTTGGATTTCACATGTAATTGTTTCTCATAATTGAATTCTAAATCAATTATGTATGTTTCTAATTTCCATATGAGTTATGTTATCATTCTATATGTGTATAGTTTCTGGAAGGTGAAAATTAATTTATTTAGAATTAATTTCTTCATTTTATATGTTTTCATTCTATATATGTATTCAATTCCGGCCGAGAAATGCAATCCTGAAAATCACTCAAAGAGGCCCGGACAGGAGCAGCTCACCACTCACAGTAGCAACTCAAATAAGCCTGCTGCTGCAATTTCCCATCATGGCATATGCCAATGGTTGTAAACTGTAACACTCGAGATTTTTATGAGTAATATTTTGTTTTTATGTTATATATATATCATCAAAGGAATCTTTCACTACACACTAGCTTGACTTACTTTACACGCAATCGCGACCTTCCTCGATAGCTTGCGTCGTACGCAATACCGAGTTTCACTAAACAATGATATGCTATTAAAATATTTTTAAAACCAACTGTTATGAATAGTAATAGCCACTTTTTTTGAATTTTATTTTTCAAAATGGAATTCATTTTTGGATTCGGAATACCGAAATTAGCCTAGGGTGAAATTTTGGTATTTTTCTGAAAACTTTCAATTTTTGATGAATAGTGAAACCACTAAGTGGTAGGTTAAAAACTGAATTTTGCATAAAACTTAATTTTACCACTTCTGTGAATGAAATTTCGAAAATCCGACAGACACGGTTGATATCAGTAAGTAAAATGTGGTTCAATGAGATAAAAATAATTTTTTGGTGAATAGTAACTTTTTACTTTTTTTACCGCAGTTAATAGTAAATAGGGTAACTAAGGGTAAATATGATATTACTATTACCCTAACACATGTCCTAATTCTATTGGATAAGTGTAATTCGACCAAAAACAACCTTATTAATATAATGTGACCATTTAGGTCCACTTTGATTAGATTATGACATTTAATATTATTTTATTTAATGAATAGTTAAAATAGTTAAAATCAATGTTTAAAAACTAAAACATTTTTAATATGGGTTTATACATAAGATAAATTCGATTATAAATATTCATTAGAAAGATAAAAATATTTCCTACATAATTATATTTTATTTATAATTTTTAGACTTTAAATAAATTAATTTATTTATGACACAATGATGATGCAGTAATTACCCTTTTAAGGACATGTTAACATAATTGATGTTATAAATGCCCAAATAAATGTAATTTTAGACTTTTTATGAATTCCAATAATTTTATAGGTTACTATGATATATTAGTGTTGATTTAATCAACTTGGTTCGAACTTATAATTCTCTTATGACTTTCACAAAAATCATATATCAAATAGTGACAAAATTGACACAAAATAGTTTTTAAATCAAATATTATATTATTAATTGTTATTTTATTCCTAAAAATCTAAGGTTCGGCCAAATGACTTAGATAAAAATATATATATTAATAATAAACAACTTGGGGTTCGTTTGACATGTTATAGTAAGTGTATTAACCATATAGTGTAAGAAAACAAAAAGACACGGTAAAAGTTACATTATTTAACTTAGAGTTAAATCTAATTGATAAGGTTAAAATAATAACCTAAACTTGTCTAAATCCTATTAGTTGATAGTATTTCTACCCATACCCACTTTACCTTCGAAATAAGACCCTTTGGAACCATTATAAACCTATTTTTACTTTAATATAAAATAATATTTTGAGATATTCCTAAGGTGCCCCTCTCCTCCCTTATAAAAGGGAACCTCCTCCCCCTCCTCCTCACACCAATTTGAGCACTCAAGCTCAGCCAACCCCTGCCAAAATCCCTTCTCCACTTCCCTAGAATAATTCTAGAGGTCCTGGTCTTCTTCAAAGACCAATCTTAGTTCCCTAAGTGGAGGATTTAAATAGGCGTTTCAAAGAAAAGGTAATATCCATTACCGGTCTTTTCAATTTCTTTCTTCTTCAACTTCTTCTTCTTTAGTTGTTTCATGATAAAGTAATAACATCAGTATTACCTACATACTTATATGTTATTATAAATATGAAACAACCCTAATTCACCTTCTATCCATCCTACGGAAAAATGAAATCACCGCGCGTGCGTACGTACGGAATACCGTCTCCACGCCGTGGTGTAATCTATTTTCCACCATCACCTTACAAGGATGGGTATAATGGTGTAATGAGTAACTATATATGATTATTATAAAGTGATATTGATACTGAAATAGTATAAATACACTTAAATACAATTCCACGATCATGGGAATAATATCATCGCTCATGCGTACGTACGGAATACCGTCTCCACGATGTGATGCGACTCGTTCTACATGATCATCATTACAAAGTAATTATATAAATGAATTGAATGAATAAATATGATATATGTTACACTAATACCATTCTGATATAAGTTATCTATAACCTTAAAAGAAGAATAAGAATTTATTCGGCAAAACACGCATAAGAACAAAAGGCAATAAAGACCCGAGTAACAAGTAACAATGAAATATTACTAATAAGAATCTAAGAATATGACCATATATGATATCATATCAATATGTATGATTCTGGAATAAGTAAATAACATTATTTAAACCATTATACAGGAGCTTTGGACACGTACAAAGCAAATCGGACCTAAGGTAAGGGAAATATCACAATCTCATTTTTATCCGAGATTGTTTATACTTTAGTATTTACTGGGGTGTATTTTATTATCCACATCCATGTTTCCTGAATATGAAATATTATTTCCATCCACATACAAATGTTTAAATCTAATTTTACCCTTCGGTGAGTTTTTAGTAAAGAATATGAAAGGAATATTTTGTCGTTTTTCGTACGAGGTACTTTTTGACTTTTCCGACAAAAGTACGAAGAATGTTTTTTTTAACTTATATGGCAAGAAATGGATTTTTAAAACAATATTTCCAAGAATATTCCTTTATAAGTTTTCAAGTTTATTTTTAATCAACTTCTTTTAGTTTATAATTGTATGACATGTTAAGAAAAGAAAAGTGTTTTTGAAGTAGAAAGGATATTTTCCTCAAGAATGGAGTTCAAATGTTTTATCAAAATTATTTTCCATCTAAGATAATATAGGGTTCTGTTTTTATCCCTATTATTACATTAATTTGATTATTTTTTGAGGGAATTATTTTTATGAAGTCATTTACCTTATATGATTTGTTTTATGATGTCATGATGTTTCAAGAATCCCATTTTTGTTATATGTGTTATGCGATGATGTATGATTTATGATTATGTGGCACACATAAGAAAGAATTCATTATAAGATGGGTGGGACCTATATCTCCCTCCAATGCATTGGGTAAAGATTTATATCTCATGAGATAGACATGGCTGGAACGGAAGGTTATTTCAGTTCAGTGATACAGGACTGAAACGAGGAGTGAACTCGGTTCAGAAATGGACTTTGTCCGCTAAGATAGTCTTGGAAATGAGTCATGACTAACAAGAAATGATTTTACATGATTATGTGTGCATGCCACCAAGTTTCACGTTTTATGTTATGATTATGGGGATCTCATTTTCACTTCTATGATTTATTCCATGTTAAAATATTATGATCTCTTTTGCAGGTTATGATTTTCAAGAAGATATGATATGATTTTTATTTCCTTTATTTGCCCTTGCTGAGCATTTGAGCTCACCCTTTTTGTATGTTTTCTTTTTCCCAGGTCAGGAAGATGGATATTAAGTAGAATATGCTAAAAGGGACCCTAGATATGATGAAATAAATGGGAGACACTGTAGATGATTTATGAACTAGTTGTTTATGTTTCCCAGTTTCTAAAGACACTATACCTATACGGTCCTTTGTGGTTTTGTCATATGTTGTAATAAGTGTGCTTCAATTTTGAAGTATTAACAATGAATGTAAAGTATGGGTCGTTATAGTTGGTATTAGAGGAAAGGTATAGTCAACCTTTGGAAACTAGGATGTGAAAGCCTTAGTAAGAACCCTAAGGATAAGTCTAAGCATAGAACAAAATCTTAGTGTTTTAGAAATGGCCATGAATAACCTAGGATAAGACCTTAAGCGTGAAAATTTTATTCTTGAATTATGTGGTTTTCCTATTATAATTAGTGTTACTCACACTATTCTTCTTGTTTTTAGTCAATGGCTGGAACCCTAAGGAACCGTGTTAATGCGAAATGTGGTGGGCAATGCAATGATTGTCCCCCTGAGCAACCAAATGATATGGGAGCTGGAATGAAAAATCTTGTAGCCATGATCACACAACTTTCTCAAGCTATGAATCATGCAGGACTTCCAAACGAGCAAAGGAAGGAGCAACATTCTGTTGAATCCTTCATGAGGCAGTGTCCCCCTTCTTTTAGTAGGTCTACTGATCCATTAGTTGCTGAACAATGGATTAGTACTCCTGAAAAGATATTTTCAGTTCTTCAATGTTCTGAACATGATAAAGTCATCCTAGCAGTGTATCATTTGGAAGGAGATGCTGATCAATAGTGGAATCTTATTAAGAATACGAGGCAAAGGGATGAAATTGAGTCCATGGAATGGGACGAGTTCAAGAACTTATTTTTCAATAATTACTTCTCTCGTATTCTCTGAACAAAGATGGAGAAAGAGTTTCTTGAACTGAAGAAAAGGGATGATGAATCTGTTGGTACCTATGAAGCAAATTTTACAAGACTTGCAATGTATGCTTCTGGTATTATTATCCAACCTGAGAGTAAGATCGATCAATTCTTTAGTGGCTTAAAACCAAGTCTTCGAAGGGCGTTAGCCATAAGGGACTTCAATAGCTACGAGGAAATCGTTCGATGTGATCTCAAAGTCGAGATAGAGATTGGAGTAACCCATCAGTCATATGGGTTTGATAAGAAGAGGAAAATGGAATTCAACGAAAAATCTAAAGAGCACACTAAAAAGAAGATGAGCTTTCCCTTATGCTCAAAGTGTGGAAAGAAACATGGAGGGAGTTGTCTTAAAGGGACAAGTAAATGTTTCAAATGTGGAAAGGAAGGTCATCGGGCATTTGAATGCCGCGATAATGGGAAGAAGATATCTAATGATGAAAATAAAGGAAGGGATACACAGAATGAACCTACTACACTTCAATGTTTCAAGTGCAAGGAGATGGGGCATTATGCCAATCAATGCCCAAATCCAAGGGTTGATGATGATGGTCGACGTCAACAAACTCTTAAGGCTAAAGACAAAGGAAAGTCACATGCAATTTCTATCAGCGATGTGGAGTACGATAACGAAGTGGTGAAAGGTAAACTTACCATCCACTCTAAAGTAGCAAATGTTTTATTTGATTCTGGATCCACCCACTCTTTTATTTCTGAAAAATTTTCTAAGGGTATCATCGTATTACCTCAACAATTAGATGTTGAGTAAGCTGTGACAACACCTAATGGCACATCAATCGCATCAAAAGTTTATAATTCTTCTCCAATTGACGTTAGTGGGAAAGTGCTTCCTGCAAATCTTGTGATCCTTCCTTTAGTGGAATTCGATGTGAGTCTTGGCATGGATTGGATTTCTTTATATGGAGCTCATATCAATTTCCAATGAAGGGAAGTCACATTTCATATTCCAGATCAATCTATGATCGTCTATTAATGAAAGGATGAACATAACCTTCCAGTGGAAATTTCTTCCATTTTATGGGTATTGATTCCACTAAATGAAGGTCATTTATCTCAAATGGTTGGTGAGAAACTCATGATTAAGAATATTCCCATCGTACGGGAGTTTGATGATGTCTTTCCGGAGGAATTACCGGGTCTTTCACCAAATCGTAAAGTTTAGTTTTCAATAGAACTCGTACCGGGTGCTTTGCCTATTTCAAAGACACCTTATAGAATGTCCCCAATTGAGTTGCAGGAATTGAAGAAGCAACTCCAAGAGAATCCTGATAAGGGATTCATACGCCCTAGTGCATCACCTTGGGGAGCACCTTTTCTATTTGTTAAGAAGAAAGATGGATCAATGAGACTCTGCATTGATTATCGAGAACTTAACAAGATCACTATCAAGAACAAATATCCTCTCCCATGCATTGATGACTTATTTGACCAACTACGCGGAGCTCAATACTTTTCCAAGATTGACCTTCGTTCAGGGTATCATCAATTAAGGGTCAAAAGGGAGGATATACCAAAGACGGCTTTCCGTACAAGGTATGGACACTATGAATTTATAGTGATGCCATTTGGTCTTACTAATGCCCCTACTATCTTCATGGATCTAATGAATAGTCTTTAGAAACTATCTTGATCAATTTGTGGTAGTCTTTATAGATGATATTCTTGTCTACTCAAAGAGAAAGGAAGAGCATGAAGATCCCTTGAGAATTATATTGAAGACCCTGAGAAAGGAGAAGCTTTATGCCAAATTTACCAATTGTGAATTTTGGCTTAAAAAAGTTGCATTTTTGGGTCACATAATCTCAAAAGAGGGGATACCTGTGGATCCAGCAAAAACAGAGGTTATCGAAAGATGGTCGAGACCAACAACAGTAACTGAGATCCGAAGTTTTCTTGGTTTGGCTAGATATTATCGACGTTTTGTGAATGATTTTTCACGATTATCTAATCCACTCACCAAGTTAACTCGGAAAGGAGTTAAGTTTGTTTGGACAGAGGAATGTGAAGAGAATTTCAAGGAGTTGAAAAGATGGTTATCCAGTGCACCTGTGCTCACACTGCCTTGTAGTGGAGAAAGGTTTGTAATCTACAGTGATGCATCCAAGAAGGTATTGGGGTGTGTTCTTATGCAAAATGATATGGTGATAGCTTATGCCTCACGACAGTTGAAAATACATGAGAAAAATTACCCAACTCATGATTTGGAGTTAGCTGCAGTAATCTTTGCATTAAAAATTTGGAGGCAAGACCTTTATGGTGAAAGGTGTGATATTTATACTGATCATAAAAGTTTAAAGTATATTTTCACTCAAAATGAGCTGAATATGCGTCAAAGAAGATGGTTGGAGCTGATTAAGGATTATGACTTCTCAATCCATTATCACCCTGGGAAAGTAACCAAGGTGGCAGATGCATTAAGTCGACAAGACCATGCTAGTTTATCCATGATGAGGATCACGAAAGATCCCATATTTATGAATTTACAAAGGATGGATCTTGGAATTATAATGGAAAGGGAAAAATCTTATCTTTCTCAAATGAATGTTCAACCATCTATACATGTGAAGATTAAAGAGGCACAGAAAGAAGATGCCGAGTTACAAAAGAAGGTGAGAAATGTTCCTGAATTCAACCTTGATTGTGATGGGATAATAAATTTCAGGAATTGGGTTTGTGT
This sequence comes from Viscum album, assembly GCA_963277665.1. NCBI lineage: Eukaryota > Viridiplantae > Streptophyta > Magnoliopsida > Santalales > Viscaceae > Viscum > Viscum album. The sequence goes on along the minus strand of OY728127.1, from coordinate 1,220,835,753 downwards.
TCCTCCCATACCCGAATTAAAGAAGGAGCTGCTGGATGAGGCTCATAGTTCTTCATTCTCTATTCATCCTGGAAGCACGAAGATGTATAGGGACCTAAAAGAGTACTTCTGGTGGGATGGAATGAAAAGAGATGTTGTTGAATATGTCTCTCGATTCTTGGTTTGTCAACAAGTTAAAGCTGAGAGACAGAAGTCTAAGGGGATGTTACAACCATTACCCATACCCGAATGGAAATGGGAAAATATCACTATGGACTTTGTCACAGGACTTTCTAAAACATCCAAAGGCAATAATGCTATTTGGGTCATAGATGATCGTCTTACAAAGTCTGCACACTTTATTGCTATTAGAGAGGATTTCTCTCTAGATCAGCTTGCCAGGATATATGTAAAGGAAGTGGTAAGATTGCATGGAATACCACTTTCTATTATATCTGATCGGGATCCGAGATTTACCTCAAAGTTCTGGCGAAGTCTTCAGCATACTCTGGATATAGAGTTGAGTTTCAGCACTGCTTATCATCCTCAGACAGATGGTCAGTCTGAGAGAACAATTCAAACCCTAGAAGATATGTTGAGAGCTTTCTCTATGGATTTCAAAGGAGGTTGGGATCAACACCTACCTTTGGTGGAATTTTCTTATAATAATAGCTTTCAATCCAGTATTCAGATGGATCCTTATGAACCTCTATATGGAAAGAAATGCAGGACTACAACTTGCTGGGATGAAGTTGGGGAAAGAAAGCTATTAGGACCTGATCTTGTTGATGAAATGGCAGAAAAGGTCAGATCTATTCAACAACACATAAGAGCATCTCAGAGTCGACTGAAAAGTTATGCCGACAGCCAAAGAAAATACCTAGAGTTTGAAGTGGGTGATAAAGTGTTCTTACGAATATCTCCCTGGAAGAGGGTTATGAGATTTGGAAAGAAGGGGAAGTTGAGCCCTAGATATATCGGTCCTTTCGAAATACTGGATCGTGTTGGAAAGGTAGCTTACCGATTGGCGCTTCCACCGAATCTCTCTCAAGTTCACGATGTGTTCCATGTATCTCTCCTGAGAATGTACATACCTGATCCATCACATGTACTCAGCTCCGAAGTTGTACCGCTGGAGCAAGATCTTTCTTATGAAGAACAACCGATAGAGATTCTGGATCGTAGCGAAAAATTCCTACGAAACAAGACCACTCGCTTGGTGAAAGTTTTATGGAGGAACCACCAACTTGAAGAAGCTACATGGGAGCTTGAGGATATGATGAGGGAGAAGTATCCTCATCTGTTTGTTACAAAGTGACGAATTTCGAGGGCGAAATTCTTTTTAAGGGGGGTAGAATGTAACACCCGATATTTTTATGAGTAATATTTTGTTTTTATGTTAAATATATATCATCAAAGTAATCTTTCACTACACACTAGCTTGACTTACTTTACACGCAATCGCGACCTTCCTCGATAGCTTGTGTCGTACGCAATACCGAGTTTCACTAAACAACGATATGGTATTAAAATATTATTAAAACTAGCCGTTATGAATAGTAATAACCACTTTTTGTGAATTTTATTTTTCAAAATGGAATTCATTTTTGGATTCGGAATACCGAAATTAGTCTAGGGTGAAATTTTGGTATTTTTCTGAAAACTTTCAATTTTTGATGAATAGTGAAACCACTAAGTGTTAGGTTAAAAACTGAATTTTGTATAAAACATAATTTTACCGCTTCTGTGAATGGAATTTCAAAAATCCGACAGACACGGTTGATATCAGTAAGTAAAATGTGGTTCAATGAGATATAAATAATTTTTTGGTGAATAGTAACTTTTTACTTTTTTTACCGCAGTTAATAGTAAATAGGGTAACTAAGGGTAAATATGATATTACTATTACCCTAACACATGTCCTGATTCTATTGGATAAGTGTAATTAGACCAAAAACAACCTTATGAATATAATGTGACCATTTAGGTCCACTTGGATTAGATTATGACATTTAATATTATTTTATTTAATGAATAGTTAAAATAGTTAAAATCAATGTTTAATAACTAAAACATTTTTAATATGGGTTTATACATACGATAAATTCGATTATAAATATTCATTAGAAAGATAAAAAGATTTCCTACATAATGATATTTTATTTATAATTTTTAGACTTTAAATAAATTAATTTATTTATAACACAATGATGATGCAGTAATTACCCTTTTAAGGAAATGTTAACATAATTGATGTTATAAATGCCCAAATAAATGTAATTTGAGACTTTTTATGAATTAAAATAATTTTATAAATTACTATGATATATTAGTGTTGATTTAATCAACTTGGTTTGAACATATAATTCTCTTATGACTTTCACAAAAATCATATATCAAATAGTGACAAAATTGACACAAAATAGTTTTTAAATCAAATATTATATTATTAATTGTTATTTTATTCCTAAAAATCAATGGTTCGGCCAAATAACTTAGATAAGGATATATATATTAATAATAAACAACTTGGGGTTAGTTTGGCATGTTATAGTAAGTTTATTAACCATATAGTTTTAGAATACAAAAAGACACGGTAAAAGTTAAATTATTTAACTTAGAGTTAAATCTAATTGATAAGGTTAAAATAATAACCTAAACTTGTCTAAATCCTATTGGTTGATAGGATTTCGACCAATACCCACTTTACCTTCTAAATAAGACCCTTTGGAACCATTATAAACCGATTTTGACTTTAATATAAAATAATATTTTGAGATATTCCTAAGGTGCCCCTCTCCTCCCTTATAAAAGGGCACCTCCTCCCCCTCCTCCTCACACCGATTTGAGCACTAAAGCTCGGCCAACCCCTGCCAAAATCCCTTCTCCACTTCCCTAGAATAATCCTAGAGGTCCTGGTTTTCTTCAAAGACCAATCTTAGTTCCCTAAGTGGAGGATTCAAAGAGGCGTTTCAAAGAAAAGGTAATATCCATTACCGATCTTTTCAATTTCTTTCTTCTTCAACTTCTTCTTCTTTAGTTGTTTCATGATAAAGTAATAACATCAGTATTACTTACATACTGATATGTTATTATAAATATGAAACAACCCTAATTCACCTTCTATCCATCCTACGGAAAAATGAAATCACCGCGCGTGCGTACGTACGGAATACCGTCTCCACGCCGTGGTGTAATCTATTTTCCACCATCACCTTACAAGGATGGGTATAATGGTGTAATGAGTAACTATATATGATTATTATAAAGTGATATTGATACTGAAATAGTATAAATACACTTAAATACAATTCCACGATCATGGGAACAATATCATCGCTCATGCGTACGTACGGAATACCGTCTCCACGATGTGATGCGACTCGTTCTACATGATCATCATTACATAGTAATTATATAAATGAATTTAATGAATAAATATGATATATGTTACACTAATACCATTCTGATATAAGGTATCTATAACCTTAAAAGATGAATAATAATTTATTCAGAAAAACACGCATAAGAACAAAAGGTAATAAAGACCCGAGTAACAAGTAACAATGAAATATTACTAATAAGAAGCTAAGAATATGACCATATATGATATCATATCAATATGTATGATTCTGGAATAAGTCAATAACATTATTTAAACCATTATACAGGAGCTTCGGACACGTACAAAGAAAATCGGACCTAAGGTAATATAGGGTTCTGTTTTTATCCCTATTATTACATTAATTTGATTATGTTTTGAGGGAATTATTTTTATGAAGTCATTTACCTTATATGATTTGTTTTATGATGTCATGATGTTTCAAGAATCCCATTTTTGTTATATGTGTTATGCGATGATGTATGATTTATGATTACATGGAACACATAAGAAAGAATTAATTATAAGATGGGTGGGACCTATATCTCCCTCCAATGCATTGGGTAAAGATTTATATCCCATGAGATAGACATGGCTGGAACGGAAGGTTATTTCGGTTCAGTGATACAGGACTGAAACGAGGAGTGAACTCGGTTCAGAAATGGACTTTGTCCATTAAGATAGTCTTGGAAATGAGTCATGACTAACAAGAAATGATTTTCCATGATTATGTGTGCATGCCACAAAGTTTCAAGTTTTATGTTATGATTATGGGGATCTCATTTTCACTTCTATGATTTATTCCATGTTAAGATATTATGATCTCTTTTGCAGGTTATGATTTTCAAGAAGATATGATATGCTTTTTATTTCCTTTATTTTCCCTTGCTGAGCATTTGAGCTCACCCTTTTTGTATGTTTTCTTTTCCCCAGGTCAAGAAGATGGATATTAAGTAGAATATGCTAAAAGGGGCCCTAGATATGATGAAATAAATGGGAGACACTGTAGACGATTTATGAACTAGTTGTTTATGTTTCCCAGTTTCTAAAGACACTATACCTATACGGTTTTTTGTGGTTTTGTCATATGTTGTAATAAGTGTGCTTCAATTTTGAAGTATTAAAAATGTATGTAAAGTATGGTTCGTTATATAAACCATTGGCATTGGGAGTTTTATACCACCATTTCTATAGAACCATTGGTATAAAACATCCAAACATATCTCTAGAATACTCTCTTCACCAACGGTTCGAAACTGTTGGTGAAACATTTAGGCCAATGGTTATGTAAAATCGTTGGTATAAGGTGGATTTCCTACGATATGCCAACGGTTTTCCACAAACTATTGGAATATATATTTTCCAACACCTTACTTCCCCATGGAACGGATAATCGTTGGTATATATTATACCAACAGTTTTCCATCCTTTACCAATGGTTCAAAACTGTTGGTAAAGACTTATTTTTTAGTAGTGTTATGTTCATTATATAATTTTTTGTTCATCTTTTGAAATGTTTCATTATGATTTTTATAATTTTATGTATTCTATTTTTTACAAGTGATAAATTGGATAATTATTTTCATTCTGGAACATTAAATTTCTCAATGGAATGTCGGATTTTTTCTCAATCAAACTATATATTTTAATGAGTTGGTTAAAAGGTTTGGTATCTATTCTTGTAAATAAATGAAAACTCTTCTGGGTACTAATTGTAAATTATATATTGATACATCTAGTAAATTTTTTATATTAAATTTTATAGATATATGATTGGTATATTTTTTTATATAACTACCTCTAGACAAAATATCATGTTTATTTTTTGTTTATGAGATAGATTTTAAGTGCATCCTATTTAGAGTCATATTAAATGTTTAAAAAATAATAATTATAAATCATAAAAGAAAATATTTATTATAGTTCATTTTATCATATATATAACTATTTTGGTTAAAAACCATTTTATGAATCTACTTTTGGAGGCTGTATAATTGTATTAAAATCACATTAGTTATGTGTAATTTTCTTGGAAACAATTTAATTTAATGGTCATCTAAGTTATAACTCTCTGTTTCTACAACTACTATAGAAGCAGATTGCATCTATGACTCCAATAGTTATTCTCAAAGTCTATAGATTAAGAAAATATAACATGATTTTGGAATTTATATTCATACATTTCCTATTTATTGTGATAATAATTCTGTGATTTTTATTTCTAAAAAACATTATAGCATTCTAGAATATAGTATATCGATATTATATTTCATTTCATAAGAGATATTGTGAATAAAATAGAAAATTTTTAGAGTTTATCACTAATTAAAATCATTTAGTTGAAATATTCACTAATCCATTAAAATCTAGTCAATTTGAAAAAATTATATTTATTTAACTATTTTGGTTAAAATAATTTATGAATCTACTTTTGAGGTTGTATAATTGTATAAAAATAACATTTGTTATGTGTCATTTTCTTGGAAAAAATTTAATTTATTGTTCATTTAATATGTAACTATATGTTTCTCTAACTACTATAGAAGCTGATTACATCTCTGATTTTAGTAGTTATTCTCAAAGCCTATAGATTAAGAATATATAACATGATTTTGGTATTTATCTTCATAAATTTCAGATTTATTGTGATAATACTTATGTGATTTCTATTTCCAAAAAAAACATTATAGAATTATAGAACATGGTATATCGATCTTATATTTCATTTTAATAGGGATCATGTGAAAAAGAGATATTTTTTTGAATTTATCAATAATTAAAATCCTTTACTTGAAATATTCACAAATCCACTAGACTTTTTTCAGTTTGAAAAAATTAAATTTAAGTGTGGGTTGTAAAAAGATTTATTATTTTTTCATTGCATTTGATTGGGGGATTTTTGGATTTATCTTTTTGGTTATTTAAAAAAAGTATCCATTTTTTTTAAATGTCAATTTTTTCATAAAAACGGGATATTTTTTCATGAACATGAATGTATTTTTTTATAACATGTTATTTTATGTTTTTAAATATTACAAATTCTCTTATCATTTTATGTGAAAATATTGTATAACCTGCTTATAATTTTATTATAACTTGTGCTATATTGATCGTATTTTTAAAATTAACATTTTTATATGAAAGATAACAATTTTATTTAACTGTTATTATACTATGAAGAAGTATAATTTTATATCTACCATGTTCACATTTCCATCCTAAAATGATACATGCTTTTGGTTTCAAAAAATATTACTAGTTTAAACTACATTTTTTCATTATTCATTTATAATGGGAAATATACTTATTAGATTCTTATAAAACATGTTCCATTGTAATAAATGAACATTTATTTACATATAAATAAAATAAATTGATGTTTAAATTTATTATTTATGTCGTGTGCCAAATATATTACCATCTTGTATTATTTCTGGAATTATAGAATTCTCATAAATGAAAATATTTTTTATTTCATTGATATATCATTCAATTATCATTAGAATTTATTGATGTTTTTTATATTTGAAATATAATAAGTATTTATTAATTTAATTGAACTATATTTATATCAAAAAAAATGTAATTTTTGTACCTTAAAATTTCCTAACTACTGTAATTTTTCTCTTGTTGTTAAATTATTTTTTCCACTATATTTCAATAATATATTTTGATATATGTGTCGAATTGAAGTGATTTCTGATTAGATGTAAATTTCTCTAAATTATTTTCTATTAATTTTTCACTACTAAATCCAAATTAAATATTTTAGAGGGTTTAACAACTCCTCAAAGCCTCTATGTCTATGTTATACATAAAATGATTACTTTTTATTCATTATCTTTTTCCCCAACACTCTTTACCCCATTGAAGCCCCTAATTATTCTTCCTCACAACCATTATCATCTAAAAATCCAACATTTTCCCCCTTTATTGTTTTTTTAATCAATACTATCACCCATAGATTGAATATAAATACAATTGTAGAAGAAAGTGAAAGTCAATTGTATATGAAATTGAAAACCTGCGATAGATGAATGTGAAATCCAACAATATGTGAAATTGAAATCCAATGGTAACTCTTTTTTTCTACCCCAAAATTTTCCATTTGTATTCTACTAAATGGTGGGTGAATATTACAACTAATGGTAGTTGTATATTTTTTTACCAGTGTTTGATTAATTTAAACTGTTGTTAAATGAGGTTTTGAACCCAACGGTTGATGAACTTAATCTAATGGTAGTTCATAATTTAACCAAACAATGGATCATTTTTTATCCAATGGTTGATATTATTTCACCAAATGGTGGATAATTATTTATATAATGGTGGATTATTTTTTGACTAATGGTGAATAATTTTTTAACCAACGGTGGATAATTTTTCAACTCATAGTAGATTATTTTTAATCCAATAGTGGATCATTTTTGAACTAACGATGGATAATTATTTTTTAAATAATTGTGGGTAATTTTTTTCAATTTTTGATCTGTAATGGTAGTAGATTTTTTGATTCCAATAGATATTAATTTATGGTACCTCTTGTTAAAAACATACTACCACCAAGTATTTATGTTTCCACAAGTAATTGTTCTTAATATATCTCAATAATCTTTTTTCATAATTATTTTAAATATTTCAAAGAAATATATAAATATATTAAATTTTATTAATTATTTAATTAAATTATAAAATTAATATATAATATATTTAACCCACATCAGTGTTTCAAATATTTTTAAATGTGATTTCAAATTTTTTAATAATTTAATCTTTATTCATGTGTACAATTAACGCTTATTTATAGAATATTTATGATTTGATATTTTTAGTTAATTTCATTGACTAATTGAAATCTAAATTATTATTTAACTACATATATTTAATTAAAAAACATTTTATGTTATTTAATGTAGTATATTTTTTTAAATTACATGCTGTATTAAATAAGAATGTATTCAATATTTCTTTTTAAATAGTCTAGAAATTTTTAGTGAGATTAATTTTAATTATTCTTATAATTTAATAGGTGATTCAAATTAAATTTAATAGGACATTATGTTTTTTTATTAAAATTAAATTTGTTACAATTAGTTTGGAGGAAATTTTTTTTTCTACAGAATAATTCTATTGTTTTTTAATTTTTATTGAATTACCTATAGATTTTTTAAATATCTTAATAATATGTTATAGGGTACTTCGAGGAATACACCAGTTAACACAATTTTCTATGTTTTTTTCATGAGAGAAGTATATGAACATTAAACTTGTTGTATAAACAATGTAAAATGTGATACATTGTTTCTTCATCCAGATAATATCACAAGTATTGAATAACATCCCCTTTGACTAATAATATCTTGATGAGAAGAGTTGAACAAATTATCCTGAACCATTACTTATGATTTAATTTTTAATCTTCTACTCCATTCCAGTTTCTATGTCTGTAATAATACTAATAATATCTCACATGCACTTTATCATTTCTAATAATTATTTTTCAAACAATGCATTATTCTTTTTCTCTTTCATTAGGTTTTGATTCATTTATTATAATGAAAGTACTATTTAGATTGTAAATCCCACTATCTAAAGATAGGTTTTAATTTGGTTATGAATCTTTATTCAATTTCAGTGTTTCATTGTTATTTTTCACTAGAAAATAATTCATAAATTGGGTTATGACTCCCCGTAAAAAATATGATAATTTCACTTGTATCAATTTGTGAATAGAGAGGTATAAGTGTAGAGTTTTCCCAATTTTGACCAATCTACTTTAAAAACATCATTGTGATATTTACTCTTTCCACATATAAATATATTTAATAATTAATTTTACATTTAATTTTAATAAAAATTTTATTAACATAAATTTTATTAATGAAGTGCATTGTGTTACATTTGTTGTCAATGAGGTATGTTGTTGTCAATAAGGTGAAAATGAATGAATGGATGTCAGAGGATGTCAATGTGTGAATGACAAAGGATGTGATGGTGATGGTGATGAATGGAGAATGGCCATGGTACTAAGATGCATGTCACTTAGAAGATTCACTTAGTGACTCAGGAGATGATGGTTGAAATATTCTCTAAGTATATCTGATGATTGTTGAACTGATCTTTTAGTTCCAAGAAATTGTATCAAGGAGATACAATGTCACAACAATGTTATAAGACCATGCATTGTCTTCACAATGCATGAGGATTTGAAGAGATCCATCCACAAATTCTAAGTGGAAGAAGTGGATTGAAGGAGATCATGCACTATCTCTTAGTGTATGATAATTTGAAGATGATCCAACTTGATCTCTAATTGGATCAATAAAGAAAATTGAAGAATTATTTGATTCAAGAGCTTTGGTTGATGAAGAACCTTCGAGAATTCCATTCCTTAGTGATGAATACATGTTGAAGAGAATGGAGGAATTCTAGAGAAGATGATGAAGAAGAGGTGGCTTGGAATTTTACATATTGTATATGGGTTACTTTGTTTTTATACAAAGTACTCACACCATACTTAGCCAAAAAATAGGCCACCAAGGAGGCCAGCCGAGGGTCATCACCTTCAGCACATGCGGGACCCGAGGGTCTACCGCGCTAAAGGGAACCCTCAAGGATAGGGCACACCCTGAGGCAGAGGTCGGGCCGTGTGTAAGCCCGGGGCCATGCAGGGGAGTCAGGCCTACGCAGCGTGGGCGCTAGGCACGCGCCTGAGGAAGCATAGTGGGTTCCAGTTGCATGTTCGAGAGGCAGGGGTGGGTGCAAGAGTGCTCCCGCAGAGAGAAGATGGTGCGGGGAGACACCGTGAGGAGGGAAGTTCAATTGTGGGAATGCTGGGAGCGCTTGGTTGTTAAGCAGTAAGAAAACCGGGCTTCAATTCGATGTGGGACGTGGAATTTTCACCCGGGATTTAATCTCGGCCATCCATTTGATCCCGCGTCAATATGTACCACTCATCGCATCTCACCTCTCGCGTTCTAATCTCATCCATTGGAGGTCATTAAACACCCGATCCAACAGCTTTGAGGTCATCGTCTACCTTGGGCTCAGCCGAGGACACCCCGTGTCTTTCCTGCGACCTCGTCGTGTTCCAAGCACCTCCTGTGAAGTGATTTTGAGTTCCCGGCCACCATAGATCGAGCTAGGTGTCCATTGTGATCGTTAGGCCTCAACGAATTCATGCATGCAGTAAACATTGCATGCATGTAACGTAATGAAGAATTCGGCCGATGAAGAGGCAAACGGAGTGGCCTAGGTCATGCCACGTTTCTCGAATGTTTAAAAGAACCCATGCATGCATGTGCATGCTCATGCATGTGAAGAAGGCGAAGAAGAAAGAAGTCCGCGAGGAATAGAAAAGAAAAGTGTGATTTGCGGCTCACGTTCAAATATTTTTAAAGAGCCTAAAATCTCAGTGGTTCAAGTGTTATATCCCACGGATGAATCGAGGCTCTCATCGCCTATAAAAGGAGAGCCCGAGCTCTCTTGTTCGCTTTCTGATCCTTTGAAGAGAGAAGTCTCGTGAGAGAATCCTTGACTCGCGAAGAACAGCCTGCACGCACCCCCTATGCGACAGAGAAGCCCAGAGCTCCCCATTAGCTCTGTGAGGTCCCTTTTTCGCATACTTGTGCGAAAGAAGATTGGATAGGACCCCTGCCTGCACCCCTTGCGCGACAGGAAGAAGAAGGGCCAAGCACGTCACTTGTGCGCCCCCTCTCTACCTGCGAACTGGCGTGGCAGGAGGAAGCCTCCGCGCCCCCTGCGCGGTAGGAGTGTGCTGACGCACTTGCGTGGCAGTAGGTGTCTTTGGCACCCTGCGTGCCCGAGGTGATCTCACCCTTGAGGCTTGCACGACCTACCTTGCTCCTTGTGCTTGAGCGGTTGAAGGCAGTGAGGCCGAGGCTTACATCCAAGCACCTTGTGCGAAGAGGAAGCACTGTGGCCCTATTGTGTGCATAGTGGAGAAGACCACAAATTCCATGTGTGTGCAAAGTGAAGGAGGAAGACCCTACAGGTTGGTTGTGCACACATGAAGACTAAAAGAGCTACGGGTTGTGTGTGCAAGATAAAGTGGAAGGCCAAGTGTGTGCTTAACCAGAGTGAAGGTCGTAGCCACATTGCACTTTGTGTGTGTGTGTGTGTGTGTGAAAAGGAAGTGGAGGTCGTACCTTGTGTTTACAAAGTGAACAAAGTGGGCGCAAACAAGAACAAGTGAAGGCCGAACCATAGTGTGTGCCTAAGTGGTGTGTACACACTAAGAAGGATAAGAAGAATACTCTCACACTAATGAAGAACACACATTTATGTGTGTAAGATAATTGAATTATGTGTGTGAATTACAAGTGAGAAGGTGTGTGCTAAAAAGGATTACACCCTTTGTGGGTTTACTGCAGAAAGAATAAAGAAGGGGAGTGCATGCTTGCATGCATGCACATTCACACGTGAACAAAGACAAATCAGTTTGTGTGCATTTGAGTTGTCCAAGACCAAGAGTTCTTAAAGAGATTTGAGAAACCATGCAGTCTGTGCATGATGAAGCAGAGTTGCCATGCACTCAGAGTATGAAGTTGAAATGAAGTGAGACTGAAGCCAAGATGAAGTGAAAGATATTATTTGGATGAGTTTTCAGTATTTGAGGAAGACCAACAAACCTTATCAGAGGTTGTTGAAGATTCATGAAGACAGATTCCAGTTCATCCATGGAAGAAGGAGATAAAACCTGAGCAACAAAGAAGAAGAGTCATGTTCATCTCAAGTGACCAGAGGAAGAGAGCAAGGCCAACAGCCTTTATCCCAGGCTGTTGAAGACACTTGAAGAGCTTGAAAAGAAGAAGATCTACTCGTGTGACTCGAGGAGCCAGGAGAATCCCCCTGTGAGACTCAGGGTGGAAGAAGTCTTAGTGGGATTCTGGAGCAGGCCAGTGGGACTCTGGTAACACTGTGGGACGCAGTATAAAGACCCTCTTGTGGGACTCAGGAGAGATACGGTGGGACTCTGTATCAACCATTGTAATTCTAACAAGTTATAATGGAGAAACTATGTTGGGGTGTATAACCAACATGGCAAGGACGTAGGCCTTTGGTGCTGAACCTTGTAAATCCTTGTGTCCAGAGCATTTACATTTACTACATCATTCGTGGAAAGGTTGAGAGATACAAGAAGGGTGGATCGAGTCTTTAACCATCCATAGAGGTTTAATAGTTAAGAATCAATTAGTAAAAAAGTTTTAAGGGATCACTAATTCACCCCCTCCCCCTCTCAGGGATTCACACGGATCTGGGCACTTCAATTAATATAATTTTCTCACCCCCTCTAGACCAACTTTTATTACCAAATGAGCCCTAACCAATAAATTAATGTAATCAAAATTAAATGTGTCCATAGATTTAGATTTTCACATCCTCAATTTTATTTTTCATCTTTTATTTTATTTAATCTATATATTTTTGAATTTTCACTTGTGTTTCCAGCGTTTTGGATCATGATTCTGAGTTTTGGAATGTTTTTATTCGATTTCATGGATTAGGTGCACTGTTAAGAGTAAAATGTTTATCCTCCTTATATTATGCCCCTTTTCAATTATGTTTCCTCTTGCATGATTATGTTTGTAAAGGGAGTGAAAGGTTAGATTCAAACCGTGAAAATATTATGGGTAACTATGTTTTTTGTTGGGTTTCCCTAGATTAGGGCGAACGACTTTAGCATAGTTAGTCAAAAATATGTAAAAAGAAAAAACATTACAAAGTAGTTTTTTACAGAACCAAGACATAATGACGGGACTTGATTTCCCAAACCATGAGTCAAACACATGATAGTGTCGTATGAGTCTATTATGGAATGCATAATTAGTTCATGGTTTCCCAAACTATGCATCCAAATACATCTGTACTATATAGTTTTATTAAAAATATGTTTTTATCTTCTTCCCCTCCAAAATTTTTATCCCAAAATCGCACCTTCATTATTCAATGGAATCATAAGACCCTTGGAGTGTCCTATTATATTCATCACACCTCTCACTTCCTTCAAAGGTGATTCCATGTGTATTTTATCATGTTTGGACCTGATTTCTCTTAGTAATCCTCTCTTCTATTTTTCCACATCCTACTTCATTCGTTTTCTTCTAGGTTCCTTTTCTTCCATGATCTCCCTAGTCAATGATTTTTTTAATTAGGTTTCAATTAGATGGGTTTTCAGGTTATGGTTCCCCATGGATGTTCATTCTTCTATGGACATTTTGGAGTTCCAATGTGTTACCGTTGTTAAAGTGTCGTGAGTTTCATGTTGGAAATATTATCTATTGGCCTTTATATTTAAATAATAATTTATTTCCTATCTTTTACACCATGTTTTTGTACTAATGAGTGTTTTATGATTCTTATAATAATTATATGATAATAAATGAAATTAGTTTTCTTTTGTATCAGATTGTATGATATTGTTTTACTAAACATCACACACTATGAGGTCGAAAAAATGCATATAAGGCCTTTATAAACAATTTGTGGATCCCAAAGAATTATTTTTATTTTTTTAATTGTGTTTTGGTTTCTAAATATGGAATAGGGTTTCTCAAATGTGTTTTTAAATGGGTATTTTGTTTTCAAATTGGTGGAGTGGGTCCCATAGAATGGCTTACCATTTAATGAAAGGATGAAACCATGTTGGAACCTTTAATAATTATTTTTCTGAGAAAATTACCCATGGAATGTATATCATTCCTTGTCGGATGATAATGGGAATATGATTTCCTTGGCATGGGACTTCCCACATGTGTTGATGGTTCACTGGTAAGTGATTTTTATGGGGTGATTTGGGGGTGGTGATTGGTTGTGTGATTCATGTGATGGGTTATGCTTATTATTTATTCATGGTTGATTGGATGATATTTCTTATCGAGACCCCATTTTATATATTAAATGGGAACCTAGAATATATATCTAAATATCCAGGAGCACATTCTGCATTATTTTAGGATTTTTATTGAGATATTGGACCATTACTATAGACACTATCTGATTTTGGTATGCTTCCCCTTGGTTATTCCAGGTAGGGTTTGACTAAGTGTGAGGGATTTTTGATTGCATTAGGTGAAAAGACATGTTGGATTGGGTTCATTATGTTCTAGATTTACCCCTGAACTCCTATGTATTCCCATGTTAACTAGAACTTATTTATATTTGGCAGAAAATTTAAGTGCTTAATCTGGTATGACTTATTTAGTATTATTTCTACCGTTTACCTTAGTGTTTCTCGGTTTTGGTTATAATGGTCATATTTAAATAAAATTATTTCGGGCTTCATTTATGATCAATGTAGCGTGTTTTTAAGCTATTTAACATTGTTATTTTATTATGATGTTCTGATGTTGAATTATCCCCCACCCCCTTAATATACCATGTCCTCATAAATTGAACTCGAGATTGATAAGCAATGGATTAACATTTGAAAATACCTTTGTTGATATCCCTGATAGAAAAAGGGTTAATAAAATAGCATCATAAAAGAGAGAAACATAATTATGAATATTATATATAATAATAAACAACTAGGTTTTCATGTATTATATCATTGTTGGGAAGTGAAATTATAGACAAAGAAGAGAAAACTATGCCCAAAGATTAATAGATAGTGTAATAGAACATGGTCATGAAATAGTTAACCATCACAAAACCATAATTCTATAATGAGTTAAAAGAATATTGATTTATTGAAATGAAAACTAAAAAAATAATATTTTCTCAAGATATTTTTCCTATAGTTTTCGAATTCCATTACCATATAGACTATGAACAAAAGGAAATATACATACATGAAAAGTATATTTTCATCCATTAATCTCTTATTTTACACCAAATCATGAGTATTCATGAAAAAAAATTATTTCTAGAGTAATAGGATTTACATAAAATGTGTTAAATAATCTATATGTGAGATAAAATTATTCATACTAAAGTTAGTCATTAAAAAATCAAAATTGTTACCATCAGTTAAGAAACAATAAAAAATGAATAATCCTTTAAATGAATAAAAACTATTTCAATATCCAAAATTAAAGATTCATACTCAAAGATAAATATAAATCATTCGATAAATAACTCTCCTTAACGTTATTCAAAATATTCTAGACAAATATTGAAAACCAAATATTTTTTATTACATATTTCTTCATGATAAATTTAGAAAATATATCTAAATAACATTAATCACTCTTAATGTCGCATACCAAAAATTATATTCCCTAATCATATAATCCCAAAAATATGTAATTCATTTCCATGAATGACATGAAACACCATATATAAAAATTAAAATAATATGTGCTTCCAATATATGATTCAACCTTTATTCTAAAAAAATTTGATAATTTTTTGTTTACAATAATCATATAAGGTCACCAAAATAGTGAAATTCATCAAAAATAATATTAATCACATGATCACAAAATCACTTATCAATGAAATAGTTATCACTATGATAAGAAATATGATCCCAAAAATATTTATTAACATCCAAAAAAATATCATTAATCATCAAATAACTTTTTAACCACTATGGTTTTCAATACAACCAATTTATTTCATTAAAAAAACAATCATAATTTTTTATCAATTCCTTAACATAATGCACAACATAACCCAATGTTTTATTTATCCCCTAATAATATGTCATTCAATGGGTATCTCTAAAGATAATCCTTTTTTTCTCTCCACCACTTCTCAAATGTATAGATCATATCTAACATATGTTTCTAAATTTGGGGAAACAATATATACAATTGGATAATCCTTACATGTCCCCTGATTCCCATAATTTTTAGAATATTTCATAATATCATTGATAATATACCACAACACCAGAATTCTATAAATTAGATATATAAAAACACATTTCTTTAAACTTAATTCTTAAAAAATTAACCATGACTTGTCATATTATTTCTTAATAATTAATTCCTACAATCAGAAATATTAATTATGAACTCGTGATTAATCAATTTCAATTAATTCATGGTTCCAATGTCAATCATAAGTGAAAAATTAATTTCTCAAATCCAGAAATTATGATTTTCTTAATATCCCCTTTACCTTATAAGTTGAAATCCATCATCAAAAAAGTAAATGGTTTAGTCCTTTAGAGAATTTACATTTTCAAGGGAGTTGGTAGAGTTTATATTTTTAAATCAAATCAACTAAACAAGATGATATATAAATTTTTTAGGAAATGAATATGTTTTAGATAAGTCAAATACTTTCTTACATTATATTTGAATAATCGAGAAGCTATCAAAATCATTGGAACAAGATTTTGGAAAAATAGTGATCCTAGAATTGTCTAGAAGTGATAATATGATTTTTAAATAACTCTTTAATTCCATCATGATAAATGATACTTTTTCTCTATAAAATTACATCATTTAAACATGAAATGAATTATTAAAAATAAAATAATCCATAAGTGTAAAGTCAATACCAGAGAAATTTAATAATTCTCAAATCAATAAACCTCTTTCTATATAAATTGATTTATCTTATATCAAATACCCTATAATAAAAACTATAATTCACCATAACATAAAAAACTTTTTGGTTGTAGAGAAAATTTTAACATATGCTAATATAAAATGCTAACCTCAAAAGTTATCTAAAACCTTCAGTAATAGAAAATATAAGGACTTATCCTTAAATATTACATAATTTAATTTCATTAGACTATATTTATTTTCAATCATTAAAAAATATATTTTACATTTATGTTTCCTAGAATGATTTCATAACGCTTATATAATAATCCCATATATTACGAAGAAGACGCTTCTACTCTGTATAAATATTCATAATATTGGACATTTAAAGTAAAACATGACTTATTTTCAAGAAAATATTTCACAACATTCAACATAACATCTAACATTCCCATAACCATTCTTAAACCATGTGTAAAAATTTTTAAACATTGTTTGATAAAAAAATTCAAATATGATTTACAAAGAGAAATACAAAATCTTTTATTCTATGATTATTTATAAAAAATATCCATTTTCAAGATATTATTTTTCCCAAAAAAAGATTTTTTTACCTAATATTTAACCCCCTCTAAAATAATATTTTGATAAAACATTTTATTAGAAATAGTAATGTCCAAATAAATCTAATTATGCTTTATTGAAATAAAAAAACACCTAATAACTTTTAAAAGTTATTATTATTTTAAACCATAATGAATTATTAATATAAATTATATTTTAAATAGGATCATTATATTAAATTTATAAAACAATTTATTCTTCAAAAAAAAAATCAATTCTAGATAAAATATATTTGTTACCTAGGGAGTCATTTCCATATCACTATTACAAATGGAATAACATTCACAATTAGACATTGAATAACCATTGTGATTGAACATAAAATCACTATATAAAATATAATTAGATTTAACATTTTAGTAAATTCCTATAATCTCATACGTGAAACCTAATAGTACAACTCTACATCATATATTAAATAATTTTCACAGCCTATTCCCAAAATCTCTTCGGAGATACCAAATTATTTAACTCCATTACAATACCCAATACATGGGATAGTTTTAAAGGGATCACCCAACATTGATTTATAATGGAACAAACCATTCATATAATTAATTCAAAAGAAAAATAATAGAATAGATAAAATCATGCATCTTAAAAATTTTATTTTAACACAAAGGAAAATTGTTTTTTATATTGAAATATCTCATTCCATTAAAACCCATATTTCATAGCAGAAATTCCTATAAAATATGGAAGGAATTTTTTATTTGAAGAAAACTTGAATATTATAAAGAAATTCAAACAAGAAATAATGGTTTTGTTGATGGGAAAATTAATTTTGGTCATATATGTTAAAATATAATATTCTTTTTTTCATTTCTATTGAAGGTAAAAGAAATTAAATAAAATGATTCCATTTTAATCCCACTAAAATAATTTCAAATGAAAAAAAATTATATTTCTCATATTTTCATAAAATTAAATATATAAAATAATTTCAAAATATATAGATATTGTAACTCCCCAATATTTCACAGTATGTTATCACCTTAAAGTAATTCAATAACATACGCTACATGCAACACAGAATTTGAGCGCACCACGACTTACCAAACTAGCCATTCAAAAATGGTTATGGATAATATTAACTAAATTTATAATTTTATATACTCCATATAATTTTAACACCTATATTATGTGTTTCTTAGACATAATATAAGAAAAAATTCATTTTTCAATTAATGAAAGTATTTTTTAGAAAATGAAATTTTACCACCTTTTAATGGAGAACACTTTTTTAAAACAAATATTTGACACTTTTATATATTAAATTTGAAAAAATAAACTTCTTCTTTAGAATAGGGACATAAAAATTTAGTTTTGATAAATTTTTGGTATTTCTCTCATAACATTCATATTTTGATGAATATTGAAAAATACTAAATTTTAATTAAAAACAACTTTTTTAATCGAAATAATTTATTGTGTTAAATTATAAATTTTAACTGTTTTGAAATATAATTATATTATATTTTTATTATTCAATACAATTTAGGTCATTATATTAATTTCAATTTGAAATTCGACATAAAGACGTGTCAATCTTTTGTTAGATATTGTTTCTTAAAAACACGCTATTTTTTGACAATGGGAATTAATTTTAAATTAATAATTGAAAATTACATGTTTTGAATTTGGTAAAATAGAATTTATTTTTGAATTAAAAATATCAAAATATTCTTAGGGTGAACGTTTCGGATTTTTCAGAAAACATTTAATTTTTGATGAATGGTGACAAACATTGGTTTATTGGTTAAAATCAACTCTTTATTTAAATAATTATTTATTTTATTTAAATTATTTTATATAAAAATAGATACATAATACCTATATATTTTCAATATAATTCATTAGAGTCATTTTATAATTTGTTTAGATATATATAACTTTTCTTGAACTTTTTACCGTCTTTTACCCACCACCTAGGAAAATTTGCAAATTTGCATAAAACATAATTTTACCGATTCTGTGGGTTAAATTTCAATACATCAAGATACATGGTTAAACATATTAAGTAAAATTTGGTTCAATAAGTTGAAAATAATTTTTTGTGAATAGTAACTTTTGACTTTTATTTTCCGCGGTTAAAGGTAAATATTGTAATTCAAGGTAAAAAGAATATCATAATAATACAAAAGTACCTTAAAACATTATCCTAAGATTATTGGATGAGTCATGGCCAACCATGAGAATCTTTGGGTCGATTTTGGGACCCCATGGAGCCACTTATGACTGATAATGACACTTTATTTTAATCAATTTAAAGTAAAGAAAAAATGACATAAACAAATATCTTTTAGTAAATCAATTCTTATATAAGTTATAGATTCTACTATAAATATTATTTATAAATATAAGATGTTTTTTAACATTATGGAAGTTTTTTTTAATTTTTAGACATCAAACAAATTAAATTATTTATGACAAAAAATGAAGCAGTATTTACCTCATTAATAAATGACTTAAATAAATAAAATTATAAATATTAAAATTAGATCCAAAACCGGTCCAATTATTATTGGATGAATTTATTTGGACCATTAGTCATCTAATATTTGGACTTAATGGGTTTTGGAAATTTATAAACCGAAAATCATTATATAATAAAATAATATTTTCACACTTTCCTAAAGAACCCCTCCTCCCCCTTATAAAAAGCTCTCACTTCTAACCCATTCCACACACCTCTCAAGCAACATGGATCGTCCAAAACCAGCCCAAAAAAGCTCTAAATATCCCTATCTTACACCTATAATCCATACCTTATGCAGAAGTCACTTAAAAAAGTCTTTTTGTTTCAAACCAAATAATGTTTCCCAAATTAAAGGTAACAGTTTCTCTTAAATTATTTTCTTTTATTTTGTATTATTTTTCTTCTACAACCACCCTAAAATATTTTTATTCAATTTTTTATGACAAAACCAGTATACTCAATATACTAGTATGTTTTATTATAATTATTTGAACTCCACTTACACACACCTCCATCTAATATGTGAAAAAAATACCGTTTCTGCGGTTGGCAAACTAACACGTCACGAAACGATGATTGTTCGATTATCTCCAACAGCCTCTCATGGTAGTAATTAAGATGGAACTATATTTATATATGATATATATATATATATATATATTATTTTTATGTTTTTTTTCTTCTGTATTTTAATTTTATATCATACCTTTATGGTTTCCATTATGGGTAAAACGTGATAATTTCATTTAAGGAAGTGAGGACTACCACCCCCTCAAAGTGATATGACTTTTTAATGACTCATATGGGATGTATAAAGTATGGAATTAATAATATTATATACGATAGTATAATGTAATTATAATATACTTATGAATAATTATTTTTTAATTCCGTTAAATTACAAAATAGAAATGAAAGTAGCGTTCATGCATACGTACGGCTTACCGTCTCCATGGACGATGCATTTCATTTCTTATCTCCATATGTTATATACGGTTATAAATACATATATATATATATATATATTATAAATATATGATATATATGAAATCTAAATAATGAATATCATTCTATAGATAATGGAGTTTTTTCCACATATAAAATTTATAATTAAAACAAGTACATTTTTTACTCAAATTCCGAACATCGACAAAATGTCTGATATGAACTCAAATAATTAAGTAATTGTTATAGTAAGATAATATGTGATACCCAAAGAATAATAAACATTAAAATATTCTTAATAAGGTAAAAATTAACTTATGTTTATTATTCTGTAAGGACAAGGAACATACGAGCGAGTCAAGTCGGACAAGTGGTAAGGGGTTTCTTATCTCACTATTAATTCCGTGAGATTTCCATTTTTCACCACTTATTTATTTTATGTGGTGTATTTTGTACTGAAATTTAATATACATTATCATTATTCTTTTTATATTCATGATATTATGTGATTAATTTGGTGTTTATTGACTATTTTTCATACGACTCGATTGATTACAACGAGGTAAGGGTTATATTCTCAATCTTATTATTATTAGAGATTGTTCCTGTGTAAATATTGTCTGGGAAATACATTTCATAGATTCCAATATTTCATAGAAATGATTTAAAAAGGAATCTTTTAATGTTTTATGAGAGGTTCTATTTAACTAGATCATCATTTTAAACGTTTTAATGATTTATCTTTCTAAACCCTTTTAATTAATGTCCATGTTTTCAAAATAATTTTAAGGATTTATTTATATGGACATGAATGTTTTGAAATGATAATTATTTTAAAAAAATTTAAAGTGGTATGTGACAATTTGATTCAAAAACCCCTTTTAAATGAATACCATTATAAATTGTGAGAATTTTAAACGATTTCATGAAAAAAGGGTATTTCTCTCAAAGAATTTTACTGATCATTTTCATCTATGTCAACATACGTTAATGGATTTTAAACTTGTTTGAATTTGATTTATTATGATAAAATCATCCATATTGTATTGAATTTTTTGTGATATGTTTGATTGTGGATGTGTTATTTTTATACCATTCATGGTTTATGGATAAATCATTGACATTTCATATGTTAGTTTTAATATGAATGTTTATGTTATATTTCATCCTTTTCTTATGATGAATGTACAAGACTAGTATGTTATGGGATGGGGACTGATAAAAGTAAGACCTCTGGGTTGGGGTTCGGTTAGAGCAGACCCTCCGGGTTGGAGTTTGGTTACAGAGTCTCTCTCGGTTGGAGTCCAGTTACAAAGGCTCTCTGGGTTGGAGAATGGTTACATAGGCTCTCTGGGATGGAGTTCGGTTAAATAGGCTCTCCGGGTTTGGGTCCAGTTATAGTTAGCCCATATGTCCTGGCACAAGGCCTTAACACAAAAATTAAAGTCTTCTACTATACATTCTCTCATTGTGAAATTAGGTATTACATGTGATTATTCGACTAGTAGAATATCCATATGAAAGTTTATATGGTTATGTTTGATTTATTTTTCCATATTATGTTCAAGTTTATGTTTAAAAGGTTGTTTTTTACTACACATCTTGCCTTAAATGATTATAGCTTCTACTAAATTATTTACCTTTATTGAGTATCTGAGTTCACCCCTTTCTTATGTTTTATTTTTCCATGATATAAAGAAGTTAGTTATGAGTGACTTGCAGGCATAATCTAGGAGGCTTGGACATTTCTAATGGAATAAATTTCTATTGTTTTTCTTTTCATGTTGTAATGTTAAAGATTATGTATGTAATATATTTTCCAATACTACTAAACTTATCGATCCTTCAGAACTTGATTCCTTTTAATCATGCCAATTTTATGTAATAATGCACCGACTCCGGTAAACTGGGTTTGAGGCGTCATAGTTGGTATCATAGAAAGATTAATAATAACCATAGAAACTAGATTTAGATAAACTCTGATTATATCACATTACTCTAAGATTGAATTTGAGGATTAGTATAGAAGAACTTCCTAGAATTTTGGTAATGTAGAGATTTTGTGTGTTTTCCAAGAAAATACATCCCTGTTTGGATACGAGCAGGTAGAGGCGGCTCTGGAAATGATGTACCTAAGGGTAAATCCTGAAAACATCGCTTTGAGATAGACTCGAAAAGGAACTGGTGCACGATAACCGGCCTTACTGCACTCTTGGTCACGACACTCCCGGGGGATATACTTAAGATAATTATCATTTTCATTACTAATCATTATGAAGGATTTATGAGTATATACTTCCTCAAAGAAAATATTTTTATAATTATAGATTTTATCCATGAACTTTTCAATTTAAATTAGGTATTTTACATGTTTGGAATTATTCATTGTAATTCATAAACTGACTTAGTGTATGCCATTGTTTATAAATGGAACCCAGTAGAAGTAATATGAAATATATTATACGTATGATCAAAAGATTAAAAGGATCATATCTTTCATGGTATTAAGCTAAAATATAGATGGGAAATATTCTCCCATGTATTCTCAACATATGAAGAAATAGTATCATGTGTTAATAAGATAAGTAAAGAATTTTCTATGTCCTATGGCTTTGAAGGGATGCAAGAGAAGAAAAGTATGGAAGAGGGAATGACAGATAAAGGGAAGGGGGAAAAGAATGATTTTCTCATATGTGATAACTTTGGAAAGAATCGCCTTGGTAAATTCTTGATGAGAATTAGAGTTTGTTATAATTGTGGAGGAAAAGGACACCAAGTATTTGATTTCAAGGGTAAGAAAAAAGTTTCAAATGTACAATGCTTCATCTGCAAGAACTTAGGACACTACACGAATCAATGTCCTAATCATCAGAGTATACCCCAAATGCTGCTATTGGATAATAATACTGTTATGATACTACTGAAGATTAAGAGGAATGATTATATTTCTTAAGTTGTTATTAAATTATTGTGTCATTTGATTACTGTATTAATGATGTACATGTTATAATAATTATAGTGTATATAAGGATTGTACTGCAGTACTATCTCATTAAGAACTTGAGATTGTATGGAACCAAGAAAAGTGAATCAATAGAAAGAAATTTTTTGGAAAATATATGTTTTAGAGAAAGATAAAACATAATATGGTTCTCATACCTAGGTAGTGATTTTGTAATAATATATGATTGATTTGAATAAATTATATTGGATATTCTTGACTACCTTGAAACAAATTAATGATTTGTATATTACATCATTGTTGGAGTTTACAAAATTTTTGGATAGAATTATATCCAGTATTCTATAAGGAATCAGGATGCATGAATGTAATCAATAAGGTTATATGGAAATTCCAGATGTTGCAGTGTTTTAAAAGAATACATGATGAAAGTGTTCACATGTTATTATATAGAAAACAGGATCATCATTGTGTTTACCTTCCTTATATATTTTGGACTATGAGTTTGGACAGAAGTATTTTGGATAGCTATAAAGGATTGAATGGATTAAGTTTAACTTTAGATAGTATTTATTTAGATTATTTTTTGAATATTATAATCATTTTTTTTAAAAGGACAACCTGCAGGTCGGGTGATAACCCGTCGCGTCAGAAAATGTTGTAGGAATCGAACACACAACTAAAGTGAGACAAGGCTTTATAACCTACCACTAGACTATAAGAATTCTCTGGTTATTATAAATTAGTTTTTCTCATGGTATATGGATAAATATAATAATTTTCAGTTGTATTATCTTTCGGGGTGAAGGATGAGTTTGTGGTAGAAATTAGTTAAACGACGAAACTCTACTTTCCAAGTATATATATTTATATATATATATATTATTATTCTATGATGAAATTAATTATTAAAATTTAGGTAAGGGATATTAAAACAATAATGTGTTATCATAATACCTTAGGTTTTGTTGAACCAATGATATTCTAAATCATCTTAGATTGATGGCTTTGAGGCCCTCAATTTTACACTTTTTTTGTGATTGATGACCTCAATAACTCCCTATAAATATTTACGTTGATTCTCTAATTATTTGTCTATAATTTCCACTATTTTTCTTCTATTCAAAACCATATGTTGGTGGTGACTTTTTCATTTCTCTTTAACTCTTATAAATACTAAATTTTATTAACCCTATTTCTGATGTGGGTTTTCCACAAAGGTATTTTTTATTTTCAACCTATTATTTTAGAAGAATAATTTCAAATTGCGAGGATGCAATTTATTGAAGGAGGGGAGAATGAAACTCTCCATGATTTTATAGTATTTTATCTCGTCAAAGTAATTCAATAACTTATGCTACCCGTAACACCGAATTCGAGTGCACCACGACTTACACAACTAGTCGTTCAAAAAACGGTTATGGATAGTATTAAATTCTGTTTGAATTTTATATACTCCATTTAATTATAACATCCATATTATGTGTTTCTTAGAAATAATTATGAAAAATGCAATTTTTCAGATAAAGGAAGTATTTTTCAAAAATTGTAATTTTACCTCTATTTAATGGAGTACCCTTTTTAAATCCAATATTTGAAACATTTATAAATTAAATTTGAAAAAAAATTAACATCTTCTTTAGAATAAGGAAAAAAAATATTTTTGATAAATTTTTGGTATTTTTTGATAACTTTCATATTTTGGTGAATGGTTAAAAATTCTAAATTTTAATTAAAAATATTATTTTTATTCAAAATAATTTATAGTGTTAAATTAGTAATTTTAATGGTTTTGAAGTAAAAATAGATTTTATTTTTTATCATTTAATACAATTTAGTTCATTATAATTTATTTAACTTTGAAATTGGACATAAACATGGGTCAATCTTTTGATAGATATTATTTCTTAAAAGCACGCTATTTATTTTAACAATGGGAATTAATATTAAATTAATAAATGCAACTTCTATGTTTTTAATTTGGTAAAATTGACTTAATTTTTGAATTTAGAATATCAAATAAAATTTAGGGAGATTGTTTGGCATTTTTCTGAAAACATTCAATTATTATGAATAATGAAAAACACTAAGTTATTTGTTAAAACCGACTCTTTATTTAAAAAATTATTTATTTTATTTGAATTTATTTTACCTCAAAATAGATAGATAATACCTATATAAGTTAACTATAATTAATTAGAGTCATTTTATAATAACTTTAGATATATAAAAATTTAATTGAACTTTTTACCGTCTTTTACCCACCTCCTAAGAGAATTTGCAAATTTACATAAAACATAATTTTACTCCTTCTCTGAGTTGAATTTAAATAATTTGGGAGACACGATTAACCTTAGTAAGCAATTTTTTTTCAAGAAGATGAAAATAATTTTTGTAAATAGTAACTTTGACTTTTATTTAAGGCAGTTAAAGGTAAATAGGGTAATTCAAGGTAAAAAGAAAATTATAAAAATACTAAATTACATTAACACATGTCCTAACCTTATTTTATGTGTCATGGAAAACCATGGGCATCTTTGGGTCTATTTTGGGACCCCAGGGAGCCACTTATCAAGGATAATGACACTTTATTTTAATTAACATAAAGTAAATGCAAAAATTACATAAACAAATAACTTTTAGTAAATCAATTATTACATGGGGTTATATAAGTTATCATTTAGACTATAAATATTCTTTGGTAAGATAAAAATATCTCCTACATCATGGTTGTTTTTTAGAATTTTTAGACATCAAATTAAGTATATTATTTATGACACAATATGATACAGTATTTACCTCATTAATAAATCATTTAAATAAATAAGATTATAAATAATAAAATAACGTCCAAAACCTGTCCAATTTTTATTGGATGAATTTATTTCGACCACGAGTCTCTTATATTATACTTTAATGAGTTTTTTACTTTTAGAAACTTGAAATCGTTATATAATAAAATAATATTTTCACACTTTCCTAAAGAACCCCTCCCCCCCTCCCCCTTATAAAAATCCCTCAATTCTGAACCCTTCCAAACAGCTTCCAATCCCCTTGGATCATCCAACCCCTGAACAAATAAGATATAAAGATCTCTATATTACACCTAGAAGCCTTAACTTAGGCATAAGTCACTTCAAAAAGTTCTTTTGGTTCAAACCAAATAAAGTTACCCAAATTAAAGGTAACGATTTCTCTTAAATTCTTTTTTTTTATTTTTTTATTTTACTTCTCCAAACCCCTTAAATATTTTTATTCATTTCTTTTATGAAAAAACCAGTATCCAAAATATAATAGGATGTGGTTATGAGAAGGATTCAAGCTACACTTACACATACCTCCATCTAATGGGTGAAGAACATACAGTTTCTGTGGTTGCCAAACTAAGGCCTCATGAAACGATGATTGTTCGATTATCTCCTACCACCTCTCATGGTGGCCGTTAAGATGGAGATGTATTTACATATGATATATATATTATTTTTATGTTTTCTTTTTTCTTCTATATTTTCAATTTATATCATACCATTTTGGTTTCCATTATGTCTAAAATGTAATAATTTCATTTGAGGAAGTGCAGACTACCGCCCCCTCAAAGTTATATGACTCATTAATAACTCATGTGGGATGTATAAAGTATGGATTTAATTATATTATATATTGGTATTATATTGGTATTATAATATACCTATGTATCGTTATTTTTTAATTCTTTTAAAATACAGAATAGAAATGAACATAGCGTTCATGCGTACGTACGGCTTACCGTCTCCTTGAACAGTGCATTTCATTTCGTATCTCCAAATGATATGTACTATTATAAATACATATATATATTTGACATATATGATATATATGCAACCTAAATGAGTAATATCCATCTATAGATAATGTAATTTTGACTACATGGACAACTTATAATTATAACAAGTTCATTTTTGACTCAAGTTCCGAACATCGACAAAATGTATGATATGAACTCAAATAATTAACTAATTGTTATAGAAAGATAATAGGTGAAACAAAATGAATAATAAACACTAAAATATTCTTAATCAAGTAGAAATTAACTTAAGATTATTATTCTGGAACAACAAGGAACATACGAGCGAGTCAAGTCGGACACGTGGTAAGGGGTTTTTTATCTCACTTTTAATTCCGTGAGATTTCCATTGTTCACCACTTATTTATTGCATGTGGGGTATTGTGTATAGAAATTTGATATGTATAATCATGATTCTATTTATATTAATGATATTATTTTATTCATTTTGTGGTTATTGAGTATTTTTCATACGACTCGATTGATTACAATGAGGATAGGGTTATATCCTCAATCTCATTATTATCTGAGATTTTTCATGTGCAAGTATTTTCTGGGACAAACATATCATAGATACCCATATATTAAACAAGTTATTTCAAAAGTAATCTTTTAAGGTTTAATGGGAGGTTTTGTTTAACTAGATCATCATTTCAAATGTTTTAAATATTTATCTTTCTAAACCCTTTAAATTAATTTCCAGGTTTTCAAATTGAGTTTAAGAATTTATTTATATGGACATGAATATTTTGAAATTATAATTTTTTTAAAAAGGTCCAAAGTGTAATAATACACTTTTATTCAAAAATCCCTTTTAAATGACTACCTTTATAAATTGTGATAATTTTAATTGATTTTATGAAAAAAGGGTATTTCTCTCAAAGCATTTTACTGATCATTTTCATCTATGTCAACATCTTTTAATAGATTTTAATCTTGTTTGAAGTTGATTTATTATGATACAAATCTTACATATTTTATTGAATGTTTTGTTATATTTTTTATTAGGGATGTGTTATTTTTATTCCATTCATGGTTTATGGATAATATATTGACATTTTTTAAGCTAGTTTTAATATGAAGGTTTATGTTATATTTCAACCATTTATTATGATGAATGTATTGGACTAGTATGTTCTGGGTTGAGTACCTATAAAATTAAGCCCTCTAGGTTGGGGTCCGGTTATAGAAAACCCTTTGGGTTGCAGTCCGGTTAGAGAGGCCTTCCAGGTTGGTCTCTGGTTATAGAGGCTCTCTGGATTAGAGTTCGCTTACAGAGGCTCTTCGGCACGGAGTCTGGTTACAGAGGCTCCCCAGATTTCCGTCCAGTTACAATTATCCCATAGGTCCTAGCCTGAGGCTTTGACACAGAAAATAAAGTCTGGTAATATGCATTCCCTCATTATGAAATTAGTTATTACATGTGATTATTCGACTAGTAGAATATACATGTGCATGTTTATATGGAAATGCTGGATTTATTTCTTCCATATTATGTTCAAGTTTATGTTTAAAAGGTTGATTTTTAACTACACATCTTGACTTGAAAGTTTATAGCTTCCACTAAATTATTTACCCTTACTGAGTATCTGAGCTCACCACTTTCTTAGGTTTTATTTTCCCAAGATATGAAGAAGTTAGTTATGAGTTACTTGAAAGCATAATCTAGAAGGCTTGGATGTTTCTAATGGAATAAATTATTGTTGTCTTTCTTTTCATGTTGTAATGTTTAACTTCATGTCTGTAATCTATTTTCCAAGACTACTAAACTGATCAGTCCTTCGGGACTTGATTCCTTGTAATCATGCCAATGTTATGTAATAATGCACTGAATCTGGGTAACTGGGGTTTGGGCATTACAGTTGGTATTAGAGGAAGTTTAGCAATAACCTTGGAAACTATGTTTAGATAAACTCTAATTAGAGAACATTATACTAAGATTGACTTTGAAAATTAGTATAGAATAACTTCCTAGAAATTTGGTAATGTAGAGACTTTGTGATTTTTCAAATCAAATACATCCATGTCTAGATACGAGGAGGTAGAGGCGGCTCTGGCATAGATGTACCGAGGGGTGAAGCCTAAAAACATAGTTTTGAGCTAGACTCGAACAGGAACTACTGCACGACAATGTGCCTTGTTTCACTCTTGGTTACGACACTCCTTGGGGATATGCATAGGATAATTCTCATTTTCATTAAAATCATTATGAAAGATTTATGAGTATATACCTCCTCAAAGAAAATATTTTTATGATTACAGATTATATCCATAAACAATTCAATTTACATTAGGTATTTTACAATTTTGGAATTATTCATTGCAATTCATTAACTGACCTAGTGTATGCCATTGTATAGAAATTCCACCTAGCAGAAGGAATGTGAACTCTAGTAATACATATGATCCAAAGAGTAAGAAGGATTATGTGTTTAACAGTATTAAGCTATCATATAGAAGAGAAATAGTCACCCAAGTATTCTCAACATATGAAGAAATAGTATCATGTGTTAGTAAGATAAGTAAATAATTCTATGAGTCCTATGGATTTGAAGGGAACCAAGAGAAGAAAATTATGGAAGAGAGAAAGATGGATAAAGGGAAGAGAGAAAAGAAGGATCTTTCCTTATGTTATTACTGTGGAAAGAATCACCTTGGTATATTCTTGAAGGTAATGGGAGTTTGTTATATGTGTGGCGAAAAAGGACTCCAAGTACGTGATTGTAAGGTTAAGAAAAAAGTTTCAAATGTACAATGCTTCATCTGCAATGAGTTGGGACACTACGAGAATCAATGACCAAATCATCATAGTATACCCCAAATGCTGCTATTGGATAATAATATATTTATGATACTACCAAAGATGAAGAGGAATGAAAATATTTCTTATGTTGTTATTAAAGTATTGTGCCATTTGAGTATTGTATTAATTATGTACATGTTATAAGAATTATAGTGTATATAAGGATTTTACTATAGTACAATTTCATTAAGGACTTGAGATTGTGTGGAACCAAGAAAAGTGACTCAAAAGCAGGTAATTTTTTTGGAAAGTATATAGTTGAGAGAAAAAAATACCATAATATGGTTCTGATACTGAGGTAGTGATTTTGGAATAATACATGATTGATTTGGATAAATTATATTGTATATTCATGAAAACCTTGAAACTGATTAAGGATTTGTATATTCCATAATTGTTGGAGTTTACAACATTTTTGGATAGATGAAGTATATCCAGTATTCTATAAGGAATAAGGGAGCATGAATGTAATCAATATGGTTTTATGGTAATTCAGGGAGTTGCAGTGATCTAAAAGAATACATGATGATGTTGTTCGCATGTTACTACATGGAAAAAAGGATCTTCATTGTGTTTACCTTATAAATTTTGGACTATGAGTTTGGGAAGAAGTATTTTGGATATATATAATGGTTTGAATGGATTATTTATAACTTTGGATATTATTTTTTATGATTATTTTTGGAATTTTATAATACTATATTTTTAGAAAAAGGACAACCTGCAGGTCGGGCGATAACCCATCGTGTCGGACAAAGCTGCAGGAATCGAACCCACAACCAAAGTGAGACAAGGCTTTATAACCTACCACTATAATTCAAAAAGTCCCTTGTTATTATGAATTATTTTATTTCATGTTATATGTATAAATATAATATTTTTGATTTCAACTATATTTTAGGGTGAAAGATGAGTTTGTGGAAGAAATTAGTTAAAGGATGGAACTCTACTTGTTAAGTATATATATATATATATATATATATTATTCCATGAAGAAATTAATTCTTAAACATTTGGTATGAGATATTAAATCCTAAAATGTGTTATCTTAATCTCTTAGGTTTTTTTGTACCAATGATATTTTAAATCATCTTAGATTTATGGCTTTGAGGCCCTCAATTTTACACATGTTTTTGATTGACACCCTCAATCACTCACTATAAATATTTACATTTTTTCTCTAGTTATGTGTCTACAATTTCCACTAATGTTATCCTTTTCAAAATAGTATGTTGGTGGGGACTTTTTCATTTCCCTTTCCCTCTTATTAAAAATAAATTTTATTAACCCTATTTTTGATGTGGGTTTTCCAAAAAGGTATTTTCTATTTTAAACTTTTAATTTTAGAAGAATAATTTCAAATTTCAATGACGAAATTTATTGAAGTAGGGGGGAATGTAACTCCCCATGATTTCATAGTATGTTATCTCCTCAATGTTATTTAATAACTTATGCTACTCGCAACACTAAATTTGAGCGCACCACGACTTACCAAACTAGCCGTTCAAAAATAGTTATGGGTAGTATTAACTGAATTTTAATTTTTATATACTCCATATAATTTTAACATCCAATTTATGTGTTTCATAGACATAATATAAGAACAAAATCAATTTCTCAGATAAAGGATGTATTCTCCAAAAAATGCAATTTTACCACCTTATAAGAGAGAACTCTTTTTAAATCTGATATTTGACACATTTATATATTCAATTTGACAAAATAAACTTATTCTTTATAACCGGGACATAAAAATGTAGTTTTCATAAATTTTTGGAATTTTTCTAATAACTTTCATATTTTGATGAATAGTGAAAATACAAAATTTTAATTAAAAACAACTTTTTTAATAGAAATATTTTGTAGTGTTAAATTTTTAATTTGAATGGTTTTGAAGTATAATTAGATTTTTCTTTTTTCATCTAATACAATTTAGGTCATTATAATTAATTTCACTTTGAAATTGGACATAAACAAATGTCAATATTTTGAAAGATATTGTTTCTTAAAAACACGCTATTTGTATTGATAATGGCCATTAATTTTAAAATAATAAATGATACTTCTATGTTTTGAATTTGGTAAAATATAGTTAATTTTTGAATTCATAATATCAAAATTATCTTAAGGTGAATGTTTGGTATTTTTCTGAAAACTTTCAATTTTTGATGAATAGTGAAAAACACTGAGTTATTGGTTAAAACTTACTCTTTATTTAAATAATTATTTATTTTAATTAAATATATTTTTGGTCAAAATAGATACATAAAACCAATATATGTTCAATATAATTCATTGATTTCATTTTATAATAATTATAGATATATAAAAATATTATTGATCTTTTTACCCTCTTTTACGCACCCCCTTGGAAAATTTACAAATTTGCATAAAACACAATTTTACCACATCTAGAGTTGAATTTCAAAAATTTTATAGACATGGTTAACATCATTATGTAAAATTTGGATCAATAAGACAAAAATAATTTTGGGTGAATAGTTACTTTTGACTTATTTACCACAGTTAAAGGTAAATATGGTAATTCAAGGTAAAAAGAATATCATAATAATACTAAATTACCTTAACACATGTCCTAAAATTTTTGGATGATCCATGTCCGACCATGGGCATAATTCGTTTGATATTGGGACCCCATGGAGCCACTTATCAATGATAATGACACATTATTTTAATTAACTTAAAGTAATGGAAAAAATGACATAAATGAATATCTTTTAGTAAATAAATTTTTACATGGAATTATATAAGTTATCTCATTGAATATAAATATTATTTGGAAAGATAAAAACGTTTCCTACATCATGGTATTTTTTATAATTTTTAGACATCAAATAAATTAAATGATTTTTGACAGAAAAATGATGCATTATTTACCTCATTAATAAATGATTTAAATAAATACGATTATAAATATTAAAATAACATCCAAAACCAATCCATTTTTTGTTGGATGAATTTATTTAGACCATGAAACATCATATATTAAAACATAATTAGTTTTTTACCTTTATAAACCGAAAATAATTATATAATAAAATAATATTTTCACACTTTCTTAAAAACCCCTCCTCCCCCTTATAAAAATCCCTAACTTTGAACCCATTCCAAACACCTATAAATCCCCTTGTCTCATCCAACACCAAACCAAACAATCTATAAAAATCCCTATCTTACACCTAGAATCCTTATCTTATGCAGAAGTCACTTCAAAAAGTCTTTTTTGGTTCAAACCAAATAAAGTTACCCAAATTAAAGGTAATAGTTCCTCTTAAATTCATTTCTTTTATTTTGTTTTATTTTACATCTCCAACCCACCTAAACTCTTTTTATTTCATTCTTTAATGAAAAAACCAGAATCCTCAATATAATTTGATGTTGTTATGAGAAGGATTTGAACTACGCAAACACACACCTCCATCTAATGGGTGAAGAACATACTATTTATGCGGTTGGCAAACTAACGCTGCATGAAACGGTGATTGTTCGATTATCTCCTACTGCCTCTCATGGTGGCCATTAAGATGGAGCTGTATTTATATATTATATATATATATATATATATATATTATTTTTATGTTTTGTTTTTTATTCTATATTTTCCATTTATATCATACCTTTATGGTTTCCATTATGGGTAAAACGCGATAATTTCATTTGAGGAAGTGCGGACTACCGCCCCCTCAAAGTTATATGACTCGTTAATGTCTCATGTGGTACATATAAACTATGGAGTTATTGATATTATATATGATATTATAATACAATTATAATATTCCTATGTATCATTATGTTTTAATTTCTTTAAAATAAAATATAGAAATGAAAGTAGTGTTCATGCGTACGTACGGATTACCGTCTCCATAGGCGGTGCATTTCATTTCTTATCTCCAAATGTTATGTATTGTTATAAATACATATATATACAGAAAATCTATGATATATATGAAAACTAAATGAGTAATATTATTCTATAGATAATAGAATTTTGACCACATGGACAATTAATAATTAAAACAAGTTCATTTTTTACTCAAGTTCCGAACATCGATAAAATGTCTGATATGAACTCAAATAATTAACTAATTGTTGTAGCAAAGTAATAAGTGATAAAAAAATAATAATAAACATTAAAATATTCTTAATAAATTAGAAATTAACTTAAGTTTATTTTTTCTTAAGAACAAGGATCATATGAGCAAGTCTAGTCAGACATGGGGTAATGAGTTTCTTATCTCACCTTTAATTCCATAAGATTTCCATTGTTCACCACTGATTTATAGAATATTGTGTATTGTGTACAACCATTTGATATATATTATCATTATTCTCTTTATAATCATGATATTCTGTGAATCATTTGGTGATTTTTGAATATTTTTCATACGACTAGTTTGATTACAACGATGTAAGGGTTATTTCCTCAATCTCATTATTATCCGAGATTGTTCATGTGTAAGTATTTCCTGGGACATAATTATCATAGATACCCATAATTTATACAAATTATTTAAAAAGGAGTCTTTTAAGGTTTTATGGGAGGTTTTATTTAAATAGATCCTTATTTTAATTGTTTTAATGATTTATCTTTCAAAACCCTTTTAATTAATCCCATATGTTTCAAAATGATTTTAAGGATTTATTTATATGGACATGAATGTTTTGAAATGATAATTCATTTAAAAAGGTTCAAAGTGGTAAGGGATACTTTGATTTAAAAATCCTATTTAAATGACTACATTTATAAATTGTGATAATTTTAAACGATTTCATGATAAATGGGTATTTGTCTCAATGAATTTTACTGATCATTTTCATCTCTGTCAACATTATTTAATTTATTTTAAACTTGTTTGAAGTTGTTTTTTTATTATACAAATATTCCATATTTTATTTAATGTTTTCTAATATGTTTTATTATGGTTGTGTTATATTTATACCATTCATGGTTTATGTATAATGTATTGACATTTCATATGCTAGTTTTAATATGAATTTTTATGTTATATTTCATCCTTTTATTATGATGAATGTATTACACTAGTAAGTTCCAGGTTGGGGACCGGTAAAAGTAAGGTCTTTAGGTTGGGGTTCGGTTATAGTAGACCCTCCAGGTTGGAGTCTGGTTATAGAGGCTCTCCGAGATGGAGTCCGGTTACAGTGGCTCTTCGGGTTGGAGTCCATTACAGAGGCTCTCCGAGATGGGGTCCGGTTATAGAGGCTCTCTGGGTTTGGGTCCAGTTACAGATATCCCACAGGTCCTGGCATGAGTCCTTCACATTGAAATTAATGTCTAGTACTATACATTCCCTCATTATGAAATTAGTTATTACATGTGACTATTCAACTTGTAGAATATCCATGTGCATGTTCATATGGTAATGTTTGATTTATTTTTTCCATATAATGTTCATGTTTATGTTTAAAAGGATTTTGTTTTATTACACATCTTTCCTTAAATGTTTATAGCTTCCACTAAATTATTTACCCTTACTAAGCTTCTGAACTCACCCATTTCTTATGTTTTATTTTCCCAATATATGAAGAAGTTAGTTATGAGTGACTTGTAGGCATAATCTAGGAGGCTTGGATGTTTCTAATGGAATAAATTACTGTTGTTTTTCTTTTCAAGTTGTATTGTTGAACATCATTTATGTAATATATTTTCCAAGACTACTAAAATGATCGGTCCTTCGGGACATGATTCCTTGTAATCATGCCAATGTTGTGTAATAATGAAATGACTCTGGGTAATTGGGGTCGGGGTGTTATAGTTGGTATCAGAGGAAGTTTTACAATAACCTTGGAAACTTGATTTAGATAAACTCTTATTAGAGCACATTACCCTAAGAAAGACTTTGAAAATTAGTATATAAGAACTTCCTAGAATTTTGGTAATTTAGATATTTTTTGATTTTTCCAAGAATATATATCCTTATCTTGATACGAGCAGGTAGAGGCAGCTCTAGAACAGATGTACTTTGGTGTAAAACCCAAAAAAAACCTCTTTGAGCTAGACTCGAACAGGAATTGGTGCACAAAAATGGCCCTTGCTGTACTTTTGGTTACGACACTCCTAGGGTATATGCATAGGATAATTCTCATTTTCTTTAAAATCATTATAAAGGATTTTTGATTATATACCTCCTCAAAGGAAATATTTTTATGATTATGGATTCTATATATAAAATGTTCAATTAAAATTATGTATTTTACAAGTTTGGAATTATTCATTGCAATTCATTAACTAACCTAGTGTATTCCATTGTATAGAAATGGCGCCCAGTAGAAGGAATGTGAATTCTTGTAATACGTATGATCTAAAGAGTAAGAAGGATCATATCTTTCACGACATTAAGAAAACATTTAGATGAGAAATAGACTCCCATGTATTCTTAACATATGAAGAAATAGTATCATGTTATAACAAGATAAGTAAATAATTCTCTGAGTTCAATGGATTTTAAGGGAAGCAAGAGAAGAAAATGATGGAAGATAGAAAGATGGATAATGGGAAGAGGAA
The DNA here is from genome assembly GCA_963277665.1 of Viscum album. Classification (NCBI taxonomy): domain Eukaryota; kingdom Viridiplantae; phylum Streptophyta; class Magnoliopsida; order Santalales; family Viscaceae; genus Viscum; species Viscum album. The sequence goes on along the minus strand of OY728127.1, from coordinate 1,220,798,746 downwards.
AAAGAAGGATTTTCCCATATGTGATAACTGTGGAAAAAATCACATTGTAAATTCTTGAAGGGAATGGGAGTTTGTTATAAGTGTGGAGAAAAAGGAAACCAAGTACGTGATTGCAATGGTATGAAAAAAGCTTCAAATGTACAATGCTTCATCTGCATGGAGTTGGGACACTACGCGAATCAATGTCCAAATCATAATAGTATACCAAAAATGATCATATTGGATAATAATATTGTTATGATACTACCGAAGATGAAGAGTAATGATTAAATTTCTTATATTTTTATTAAAGTATTGTGTTATTTGAGTATTTTGTTAATAATTTACCACTTATAAGAATTATAGAGTATAGAAGGATTGTACTGTAGTACTATTTCATTGAGGACTTGAGAATGTGTGGAACAAAGAAAAGTGACTCAATAGTAGGCTATTTTTTTTGAAAATTTATGGTTGAGAGAAAGATAAACTGTAATATGGTTCTGATATCGAGGTAGTGATTTTGGAATAATACATGATTGATTTGGATAAATTATATTGGATATTCATGACTACCTTGACACTGATTAAGGATTTGTATATTCCATCATTGTTGGAGTTTAAAAAATTTTGGGATAAAGGATTATATCTAGTATTCTCTAAGGAATAGGGGAGAATGAATTTAAACAATATGGTTTTATGGTAATTTAGGATGTTGTAGTGTTTTAAAATAATACATGATTATGGTGTTCACATGTTATTGTGTGGAAAAAATGATTTTCATTGTGTTTAACTTCCTTAAAAATTTTGGACTATGAGTTTCGATAGAAGTATTTTGGATATCTATAAAAGTTTTAATTGATTAAGTTTAACTTTGGATATTATTTATAAAGATTATTTTTGAATATTAGAAAACTATAATTTTAGAAAAAGGACAACCTACAGGTCAGACAATAACCCGTCGCGTCAGACAACGCTGTAGGAATCGAACCCCAAACCAAAGTGAGACAAGGCTTTATGAACTACCACTAGCCTACATGAATTCCTTGGTTATTATAAATTAGTTCTTTTCATGGTATATGGATAAATATAATATTTTGGAGTTCTATTATCTTTTAGGTAGAAATATGAGTTTGTAGTAGATATTACATAAAGGATAGAACTCTACTTGTCAAATATATATATATATGTATTATGAATAAATTAATTATTATAAATTAGTTAAGAGATATTAAAACCAAAAATGTGTTATCCTAATACCTTAGGTTTTTTAAACCAATGATATTCTAAATCATCTTAGATTGATGGCTTTGAGGCCCTAAATTTTACACTTGTTTGTGATTGATGGCCTCAATCACTCTCAATAAATATTTATTTTATTTCTCCAATTATGTGTCTGTAATTTCCACTAATTTTCTTCTATTCAAAACCCTAAGTTGGTGGTGAATTTTTCATTTCCCTTTCCCCCTTATTAATACTAAATTTTATTAACCCTATTTCCGATGTGTGTTTCCCACAAAAGAATTTTCTATTTTCAACCTCTTATTTTAGAAGAATAATTTCAAATTGCGAGGATGAAATTTATTGAATTTGGGGAGAATGTAACTCTCCAAAATTTCATAGCATCTAATATTTCCAAAGTAATTCAATATCTTACGTTACACAAAAAACTGATTTCGAGCACACCACGACTTACCAAACTAGCCGTTAAAAAATGGTTATGGATAGTATTAACTATATTTTTAATTTTATATACTCTATATAATTTTAACATCCATATTATGTGTTTCTAAGAAATAATATAATTAGAAAATTAATTTTTCAGATAAAGGAAGTATTTTCCATAAACTGCAATTTTACTGCCTTTTAATGGAGAACCATTTTTAAATCTGATATTTGACACTTTTATATATTCATTTGTACAAAATAAACTTCTTCTTTATAATAGGGACATAAAAATTTAGTTTCGAAATTTTTTTGGTATTTTTCTGATAGCTTTCATATTTTTATGAATGGTGAAAAATACTAAATGTTATTTAAAAACAAATTTGTTATTCGAAATAATTTATAGGGCTATATTATGAATTTTAATGGTTTTGAAATATAATTAGATTTTTTTTTCATTAAATACAATTTAGGTCATTATAATTAATTTCACTTTGAAATTGGACATAAACAAGTGCCAATCTTTTGATAGATATTGTTTCTTAAAAACATGCTATTTGTTTTGACAACATGAATTAATTTTATATAAATAAATTCAACTTCTATGTTTTGAATTTGGTAAAATAGAATTAATTTTTTAATTCAGAATAACAAAATTAGTTTGCGGTGAATGTTGGGTATTTTTCTAAAAACTTTCAATTTTGGATGAATAGTTAAAAACACTAAGTTATTGGTTAAAACCGCCTATTTATTTAAATAATCATTTATTTTATTTATATTTATTTTTTCTCAAAATAGATACATAATACCTATATAAGTGAAATATAATTCATTGAAGTCATTTTATAATAAGTTTATATATATAAATATTTTATTGAACTTTTTACCCTCTTATACCCACCTACTAAGAGAATTTACAGATTTCCATAAAACATAATTTTACAACTTTTGTAAGTTGAATTTAAGAAATAGGAGAGACATGGTTACCCTCAGTAAGTAAAATATGGTTCACTAAGAGGAAGATAATTTTTTGTGAATCGTAACATTTGACTTTTATTTATTGCGTTTAAAGGTAAATAGGGTAATTCAAGGTAAAAAGAATATTATAATAATACTAAATTATCTTAACACTTGTCCTAACCTTATTATATGAGTCATGTCCGACCGTGGACATCTTTGGGTCGATTTTGGGACCCCATGGAGCCAATTATCATTGATAATGACACTTTAATTTAATTAACTTAAAGTAAATGCAAGAATGACATAAACAAATATCTTTTAGTAAATAAATTCTTACATGGGGTTATATAAGTTATAATTTCAACCATAAATATTATTTGGAATGATAAAAAGTTCATATACATCATGTTATTTTATTATAATTTTTAGACATCAAATAAATTAAATTATTTATGACACAAAAATGATGTATAATTACCTCATTAATAAATGATCTAAATAAATAAGATTATAAATATTAAAATAACATCCAAAACCTGTCCAATTTTTTTTGATGAATTTATTTTGACCGTGAGTACACTTATCTTCGACCTTAATGAGTTTTGGACCTTTATAAACCGAAAATCATTATATAGTAAAATAATAGTTTTACACATTCCAAATGAACCCCTCCTCCCACTTATAAAAATCCCTCACTTATAACCCATTCCACATACCTTTCAAGCCCCTTGGATCATCCAATACATGCCAAATTAAGTTCTAAATATCATTATATTACCCCATTAATCCTTAACTTAGGCAGAAGTCACTTCGAAATGTTCTTTTTGGTTCAAACCAATTAAAGTAACTCAAATTAAAGGTAACAGTTTCTCTTAAATACTTTTCTTTTATTTTGTTTTATTTTACTTCTCCAACCCCCCTAAACTCTTTTTATTCCATTATTTTATGAAAAAAAAAGTATCCTCAATATCCTAGGATTTTTTTATGAGATTTATTCGAACTACACTTACACACACCTTCATCTAATGGGTGAAGAACATATTGTTGCTGCATTTGGAAAACTAACATCTCACGAAATGATGGTTGTTTGATTATCTCCTACCGCCTCTCATGGTGGATATTAAGATGGAACTTAATTTATATAAGATATATATATTAATTTTATTTTTTCTTTTTCTTTCTATTTTTTCCTTTTATATCATATCTTTATGGTTTCCATTATGGGTAAAATGAGAAATTTTCATTTGAGGAAGTGCAGACTACCACCCCCTCAAAGTGATATGACTCATTAATGACTCATGTGGGATGTATAAATTATGGAGTTGATGATATTATATATGATATTATAATGGATTTATAATATTCCTATGTATCATTATGTTTTAATTCCTTTAAAATAAAAAATAGAAATGAAACTAGGGTTCATGCATACGTATGGCTTACCATCTCCATGGACGGTGCATTTCATTTATTATCTCCAAATGTTTTGTACTGTTATAAATACATATATATATATATACTGAACATATATGATATATATGAAATATAAATGAGTAATATCATTCTATAGGTAATGGAATTTTCACCACGTGGACAATTTATAATTAAAAAATGTTTATTTTTTGACTCATGTTTCAAACATCGACAAAATGTCTTATATGAACTCAAATAATTAACTAATTATTATAGCTAGGTAATAAGTGATAAAAAAATAATAAATATTAAATAGTCTTAAGAATGTAGAAATTAACTTTTGTTTATTATTCTATAAGAATAATTAATATATGAGTGAGTCAAATCGGACACGTGGTAAGGGGTTTCTTATCATACATTTAATTCTGTGAGATTTCTATTGTTCACAACTTATTTATTGAATGTGGTTTATTGTGTACTTCCATTTGATATATATTACCATGATTCTATTTTTATTCATGATATTCATGGATTCATTTGGTGGTTGTTGACTATTATTCATACGACTAGATTGATTACAACGAGGTAAGGGTTATTTCCTCAATCTCATAATTATCTGAGAGTGTTCATGTGTAAGTATTTTCTGGGACATACTTATCATAGATACCCATATTTTATACAAATTATTTAAAAATGAATCTTATATGGTTTTATAGGAGGTTCTATTTAACTAGATCATCATTTTAAATTTTTTAAAGATTTATCTTTCTAAACCCTTTTAATTAATGTCCATGTTTTCAAAATGATTTTAAAGATTTATTTATATGGACTTGAATGTTTTGAAATGATTATTCATTTAAATAGTTTCAAAGTGTTATGGGGAACTTTGGTTCAAATATTTTATTTAAATGTCTACATTTATAAACTATGATAATTTTAAATGATTTCATGAAAAGGGGTATTTTTCTCAAATCATTTTACTGATCATTTTCATTTATGTCAACATCCTTGAATGGATTTTAAATTCGATTGAGGTTGATTTAATATTATACAAATCTTCCATATTTTATTGAATGTTTTGTGATATGTTTGAATGTGGATGTGTTATTTTTGTACCATTCACGGTTTATAGATAAAGTATTGCATTTCATATGATAGTTTTAATACGAAAGTTTTTAGTATATTTCAACCTTTTATTATGATGAATACATTGGACTAGTATGTTCCACTTTGGGGATTGGTTAATGTAAGACCTCCAGTTTGGGGTCCAGTTACTAAAGACCCTCCGGGATGGAGTCCGATTACAGAGGCTCTCTAGGTTGGAGGCCAGTTACAGAGGCTCTCCGGGTTTGAGTCTAGTTATAGAGGCTCTCCGGGATAGAGTCTGGTTACAGAGGCTCTCTGGGTTTGGGTCCAGTTTTAATTATCCCATATTTCCTAGCATGAGGCCTTGACACAAAAATTAAAGTGTGGTACTACACATTCCCTAATTATGAAATTACTTATTAAATGCGATTATTAGACTAGTAGAATATTCATGTGCATGTTTATATGGTAATGTTTAATTTATTTTTTCCATATTATGTTCAACATTATGTTTAAAAGGTTTTTGTTTTACTACACATATTTCCTTAAAATTTTATAGCTTCTTCTAAATTATTAACCCTTACTGAGAATCTAAGCTCACCTCTTTCTTATGATTTATTTTCCCAAGATATGAAGATGTTATTTATGAGTGACTTGCAGGAATAATCTAGGAGGCTTGGACATTTCTAATGGAAAAAATTACTGCTGTTTTTCTTTTCAAGTTGTAATGTTGAACTTTATATATGTAATCTATTTTCAAAGACTAATAAACCAATCACTACTTCGGGACTTGATTCCTTATAATCATGCCAATGTGGTGATAGTAATGCTAGTTATTCATTCCAGAATAGTGAGCGTTCATTTTGATTCTGGTTCTACGCATTCTTTTATATCGTGAAGGATTAGTAGAAGAATCTAGACACCACCAAAAATTATGGAAGTGGAGATGTCGGTGAGATCAACAAATTGTGTAATCATTGCATCCCATGAATATAACTCCTCTCCTTTCATAATTTGTGTACTGAACTTCCCAGAAAACCATGTAATACTACCTTAGATGGAATTTTATGAAATTCTGGGCATGGATTGTCTTTCCCTATATAGAGCCAACATAAATTTCGGTGAGATTGAAATCACTCTCCATATGGTGAATTGACCCCCAATTATGTATGAGTGAAAGGATGAGGATAATTCTTCTTTAGCACCATCTTATCTAGTGTGGATATTAATTCCCAATGAGCAGACATATCTTACTCAGATTATTGAGTCTAAGGAAGAAACCATCCTTGAATACATGCCAATTGTGAGAAAATTTGATGAACTTTTTCCTGAGGAATTTCCTAGTATACCTCTTAGAAGAGATGTTTAATTCTCGATTGATCTTATACTTGGGATGTTTCAAATATACAAGACACTATATATAATAGTTATTGTGGTGCATAATGAGATAAATAAGAAACTATATGAGAATCCGGATAGATGGTTTATACACCCTAATGCTTCACCATGGAGAGCTCTAGTCCTCTTCATCAAGAAGAAGTATTGGTAAAGGCTCCTTTTCATTGATTATCATGAGCACAAAAAATCATGATAAAGAACATGTATCCTCTACCATAAATTGACGACTTATTTGATCAGCTACATAGAGAACAATACCTCTTCATTGTGGATCTACAATCGGGATATTACCTTGTAAGGTTGAAGAAGGAGTATATTCCCAAGACTTCTTTTCATACAAGGTACTGGTAATATTAATTCATAGTAATTATTTTCAAACGCACTAATGCTCTGGAAATCTTCATGGAATTGATGAATACTGTTTCTAAAGATTACCTCGACAAATTTTTCCTAGTATTTATAGAAAATATTATAATATACTCCAAAACAGAAGAGATTCTGGAGCATCTAAGCACTATACTATAGAACTTGAAAAAAAAGATTCTCTATGGAATGTACATCATGAGTGATTTCTGGTTGAAGTAAGTCTCATTCATGGGTCATATAATCACAAGCAATGGGATATATGTGGACCCCTCCACGAAAACTGCAATTGAGGGATGATTGAGGCCAACATTGGTGATGAAAATCTATAGAATCATGGGGTTTTCTCGATATTATCGCTGATTTGTGAGAAATTTCTCATGATTATCCAACCCTCTTACCATGCTAACCTGGAAGGGGTAATGTTTTTTTAGACTGATGAATGACAATATAGCCTAATGGAGTTTAAAAGGGGGATTATCACTACACTCGTGCCCACACTACCCACAAGTGGTGAAATTTTTGTGGTATTTAGTGATTCTTCAAAGAAGGGCCTAGGAAATGTGTTGATGAAAAATGACAAAGTCATTGTCTATGCTTTAAGTAAATTGAATTTTCATGAGAAAAAATATCCAACCCATGATCTGGATATGGCTACACTAATCTTCACTTTAAAAATTTGGAGGCATTACCTCTTTGGGAGAAGTGTGAAATATATATGAATCACAAAATCATCAAGTATATATGCACACAGAAAGAGATGAATATGCACCAACGAATATGTTTTGAGCTTATCACAGACTATGACTGCTAAATCCATTAAAAGCCTAGGAAAAAAATCAAGGTGGTGGATGCTCTAAGTAGAAAGTACCCAGTGATTCTATTATTGATTAAAATTGAAAAGGATATGATCTTCTTTGATTTAATAAAAATGGATATGGGAATCATAAAGAAGGTAACATCATCAAACCTTTCACCAAATGATATCTCAACCGTCTCTTTTGGAATGGTTAAAAGATGCTCAAAAGGATGATGTGGGAATTCAAATGAAATTGGAAACTATCAAAAAAGGGTGATCCTTAGATATCAATGTTAATAATGAATGAATTATGAGATTTGGGTCAAGGCTAGGTGTTCCATCAAATCCAGAGTTAAAGAACAAACTTTTTTATGATGCACATAGTTCATATTTCTCTATTCACCATGAAAAAAAAAATGTTTTAAGATCTCAAAGAAAATTATGGGTGGGATAACATGAAGAAGGTGATCCCTATGTATACATAAATGTTCCTAGTATGTCAGCAAGTTAATGCTGAGAGGCATAAGTATAACAGGATGATCCAACCATTAACCATACCAATATGTAATTGGAGAACATCACCATGTACATTAGCACCAGACTTCTGAATACATCCAACGAAATCTATGTTATCTGGGTTATTGTGGATCATCTTAAAAAGACTGCACACTTCATTAATACTGAGGAAAATTTTTCATTGGATCCACTGGAACATATATAAATCATAGAAGTGGTAAGGTTGCATGGAGTACCACTATCTATTGTATCTGATCGATATCCAAGATTCTCCTCTATGTTCTGGAAGAGTTTCCGACACACTCTGAATACATAGCTGATGTTCAGTATGGATTATCATCCTCAAACTGATGGAAATCTGAGTAGACAATTGTAACACTTGTGGAAATTTTGAGAGAATAAACAATGTGTTTCAAAGTAGTATGGGATCAACATCATACTTTGGATAAGTTATCTTCCAATAAAAGTTTCCACAATTGCATCCAAATGGTTCCTAATGAATCCCTTTATGGGAAGCAGTGTAGAACACTAGAATAATGGGATGAAGCTAGGGAGTAAAAAACCCTATGTCCTAAAATGGTCGATTAAATGGTAGAGAAGGTTATGACCATCTAGTAGCACCTTAAATCTACTTTGAGTAGACAAATGATCTATGCTGAAAATCGTCGATGAGACTAAGAGTTTAATGTTGGAGACATGTTATTCAACCTCATATCACCGAGGAAGAGAGTTATGAGATTTGTTAAGAATGCAAATCTGAGTCCAAGCAACATCATTCTTATTGAGATCCTTGATTGCATTGGGGAGTGGCCTAGTGAGTACTCCCACCGATCCTACTTTAGTACATGATGTATTCCATGTATCATTTTTGAAGAAGTACATACCAGACTCATCACATGTACTCATTCCAAAGGTGGTAATATTAGATAATGACCACCCCTATGAATAGATTCCGGTGAAGATATTAGATCGTAGAAAAAACGTTCTACAAAAAAAGACAATTCCCCTCACCAAGGGGTTTTGGTGAAACAACAAGATTGAAGATGCAATGTGGGAATCACAGTAAGTGATGAAGAAGAGTTACCCTCGTCTTTTTTAGTGTGGGAAAACAAAATTTCATGGGTGAAATTTATTAAGGGGTAAGATTGTAATGAGCCATGATTTTTTTAATGAAAATTTATCTTTATCTAATTAAATGACTTATTTTGTAATATATATATATAATAGATGCACTTACTTGGTTTTATGTTTTTGGACTTTAAAATACAATTAAAAATTATTACCATTGTAAATATAGCTGTTGAATAGTGATCACATGATTTGTATAAATATAAGTCCTTAAAAAAATCCAATTTACTCAGAAAAAGGAAATGATGGCCTTATCTAGTAGAATTTATCCATAGGAAGCCCATTTTTCAGAGCTCGTAAAGGATATAGCATCATTGGGATTCAATTTTAACCAATCCCAAGCCTAGCTTCAATATGTTAAGCTTTAATGGATCCACCTACTAAAGAAGTTGAAGTTAATGTGGAATACCCCTTGAGCGATTTTATCTGAGTCGCCCCATGAGTATACCACCATCTCACAACTAACCCTTATGTATTATATGGTTTTTAGAAGGAATTATTCAACAAGACCCAATAACTCTGATTATGTGCATCAATCTTGTATAGAATAATGAATATACATTCATTTTATTATCGTTACATTGTATATGGTCTTTAAAGAAAAAATAGTATTTTTAGTTAATATTCAATTATGAAATATTTTTTGAAGAATTAATGGATTATTTAATTAAATAATTTTTTAATAAAATATTATATCTTAATTAATTTTATTAAATATAAATGATCGTATAATTTTTATGAATACAATTGTAATTTTTTAATGGTTTGAAAGCTGTTTTTGTCAAACCCCCTGAATTTTCAATAAATGTTGGTTTTTATTTAAAAAGTTAAAATGAACATATTTATAAAATTATTAAGATAAAATGAATATTATTTTTGGAATCTGGGAATCCAAATTATCCAATGGTGAATTTTTCATAATTTTCTGAGTGAGTAGAATTTTTTGGAAAAAATTAAATAACTTTTTAATTTATAATCTATTTTATGACATCATAATGAGCCAACAGTGATGTAATTACATACTATGAACCGAATATTTGGATAATATAAGTTTTACCATTAAAATAATGAGACATTATATTTTTTTATTAATTTTATGGTGCCTTAGTGGAATCTCAAAGAGTTATAAAATATTTTAACTATTTAAAATGATTTTCTTGAGAGTGTGACTCACCTCCACATAATCAAGCCTAATATTTTAATATATTCATACATTGTTCATATAAAATAATAATTTCCACTCCACTTTGGAAAACATCATGGTCAAAACTAGGATATGTTTTTTGTTTTTGATGAGCTTAATGTGTAGTGTCCAAAACATAAATAATAAATAATTTCTTCTCTTTTCATATATAATCCCACCCAATCCCCCACTTATCATCACTAAAAACCCTTGGCTCACGTCCATACTCTTCCCTCCTATCTTTATAATCCTCTCAAGGCACACAAAACTCCAATCATGTCTCTATCAAGCCCTCATAAGCCTTTTAGGTCACACATCCTAGTAAGGGATATTTTCAATTCTCAATTTTGTCTATGTTTATTTATATTGTTTTTCCATTTTATTTTCAATTGAAATTGTTGTGGTATGTTTTCTCATCTCCCTTACACTACCCTACTTATTTTTGAACAATGATAGTCACCTTTCACAATTATTCATGCCTCTCTTGCACATATGTTACAATGCCGAAATTCCATAAGGGATTTCTCTCTCCTCGTTTACATTGAAGAAATTATTTTATATTATACATCTAAATACAATTAGATAAGTTGGTATATTTTGTTCCATGACCTAATTACTCTGCAATTCATGTATAATTGATTAGAAACTCATTTCTCCCTCATCAACCCATTTTATGATTTCTAATTGACGTCGTTATGCTGTTGAAGTTACACCAAAATTTCCCAAGACAAAATCATCGTGTAAGTGAATACCATATCCATATCACTATCAAGGGTATTCACCTTTATGCAAAGGTAAATGTTTATTGAGGTCAGAAATTTTTGTATTCCAAATCTCTTATTATCGGAATGAATTATGATGTGTAATGAATCCATGTTGTATGATACATGTGGCATCCTTATGCATGAAATTAAATGTTTATAAAGGGTGCTCCATGATTACGCTTCAATGAATTGGGTGAAGATTAGTATCTTGATACATCAAGTAAAATGAGGGTTTAATATTTCTAGTTCAATTACAATGAGGATTTACTCATTCTAATTAATGTTCAATGAGGTTTTACTCATTCTCCATTTACAATTAGCCTTGCCTCATGCTAATATCATGTTAAAAGTTGTTTCCACATTTCCATGTTATAATAATATTGTTATATCATGCCTTTATGTTCATGTTTCTCTTGTGATCTATTGATTTGACTATTTCCTAAAATGTACGGTATTATTCATGTTATGCCATGTTTACTGCCTTAAAGTTCATTATATCTCACCCTTTTCGTGTTCACATTCTCATGTAATCCCATGAAATTCTATGTACGAAGGAATGTTGTGGTCATGAAAAAGAAGTTTTCAATAAAGATGTTATATTATATTTTCTAAGTTGTCTTGTAATGTTCCTAATTTCCTAAGACACTATACTTCTCGATCCTCTGAGTTGTAATAAGTGAAAGTTTATGTAAAAAATACTGATAATGTGTGTAATAATGAACAGGGTTGTTATACTCCAGTTTTCCATTTTCAAAGCATTATGAGTTTCAGGCAGGTTCCCTTATTCATTGGCCATTGAATTTAAATAATCATATGTCTCATGTATTTAGAACCATTTTTGTGTACATGTTAGTTATTTATGATTAATACAATAATTATTTTATATGAAATGGAGTGATTTTATCATTTTATTGTTTTTATGATAGTTTTTATTAAACATCACTGACCAAGTGTTCAAAAAAATTCCCAGTTTTCCATTATAAATGATTTGTGGTACCCAAAGTATTTTTCGCCTTTTAATTTTTTTTTGTTTTCTAAATATTGATTTTGGTTTCTAAAATGGTTTGATAAATGGTTATTTTAATTTAAAATTGGTGGGTGGGGTTATTTTGAATTCATCATTTTTTAAAGAAGGGATTACACCCAGTTGGATCCTTTAAATATGGGTTTTATTAGAAAAATCACCTTGGAATGTATCTCATTCCATTTTGGATGGTAATGGGAATATTAATTCTATAGAATGGGGCGTATTATATTTTTATAGTGGTGTGAAGGGAAGAAGATATTCCCTATGGTGATTTGGGGGTGGTGCCTGGTTGATTGATTCATGTGGTGGTTTATGCTTATTATTTAATCATGGTTGATTTCATTAAAATTCTTCAGTCACCCTCGTTTTAGACATAACATGAGAACCTATAATAACTAGTAGAATATCTGTTAAAACATTCCATACTATTTTTGAATTATGCTCTAGATAGTGTCCCCTTAGTATTTACATGCACTACATTGGGGATATTTACCCTTGCTTAGTCTAGGTAGGGTACAACTGAGTGTGAGGGATTTTTGATTACATCAAGCATGCCAACGTGATGGATTAAGTTCAGTATGTTCAAGATTTTTCCCTGATCTCGTAAGTATTCCCATGTTCATCAAAACATATTTATCTTTGGTGGATAATTTATGTCCCTCCTCTGGTATGATTTCTTGAGTATTGTTTCTTCGATTTCCCTTTATTTTGTTTGGTCTTGGTTATTATATTTTATAGTGTTTGACCCTTATCTAATTAAGTGTTTCTTTTTTATTATGATTTTTAAAAAATGAATGATTACTCAATTCCCTACCATTCTTGTCTTTTAAAAACATCAAAACTTATCCTTTTATGAAACAAATCTAAATATAGAGGGAACTTGATCATGATTTGTTTTAAAAATAAAATGTATAAAATCCATATTTTCATAAATTCCATGTCTAAACTAGAAGTAAACTTGATTTATATTTAAATGTAATGCATAAGGACTAGATTTATTGGGAATAACAACTGATATTTTTATACTCATGCATATACAATACTAATTTGTTTTGTCTTAGGTTCTTGGTCTATCCAAATATCCATCATTGTGGGTGATGTTTGGTTTTTGGTTTAGTGAGAACTATAGGGTTAACATTGTTTTGTAGTGGTCATCTAGTTCAGATTTTTTTATTTTCTTCTTTCTTTTACGTTCAATTTTCCTATAAATGTTAGCTTGGTTTTTTTGTTTATTTATTTTGGGATGTTATAATTACATTCTAATTCTATTTTTATAGGATTAAATTGTTCCCACTATCTATCATTGATTCACTTGGTGTTTATCTCCACCCAGGGTGGATAGATAATGGGCATCGAGGAAGTTGCAGGATATTTTGGGTTACCATTTTGGGGTCAAACCAAGTTGGTTCATCACATATAATACGTCATTTTAATATATAATTTTTTTTGGTCACATTAACTCGTTCCAATTATAATAATTATAAAAACGTTAATATTTTTTTTAAATTATACTATTAATTGAATAATTACTCTGTTAGCATTGTATCAGCATTTATAGTAATAATTTTATTACTAAAAATTAAATATAAATTACCATTATGAAGATATGTAATTTACATATAAAAATCTATTTATAACAAAAAATATCTTTTCGAATTACCTATGTTAAAAAATTATAATTATTAAAAAAAGAGTTTGATATATTTGAATTTTATTAATTAAAATATTATAATGGTTATAATGACATACAAATGGAAAAATAGTACATATATGTAAAATTTGGATTACTGTGGATAAAGTATACCTGTAAAATAAAATTTAGGGATGTTTTTGGATCATTTTTTAGTCTATTTCATTTTATTTTATTCTTTAATTACATGATTTACTCTTAACTATTGTAACAAAAAATACTAAGGAAAATATTAATATAGACCAAAGATAATAATGAAATATTTATCAAATTTGGACCCATTGTTTCCAAATATGAATCCAATTTATTCAAATTCAAAATACATAACTATCATAATTCAAATTAAAATTAACAGGAAAAACATTATGTAAAATTATTTTTAAGAAAAAATTTATTATTATGTATAAAATTATTTATAAAAAGTTAATGTACAATGATAATTTAAAAAACAAAATTGGAATGTTTCTAATAAAATTGTACTTATTAAATTTTAAAACTATTTCGAAATAGATATTTTATTTTCAAATAATTAAAAAGAAGATACAATTTTAAATCTAATCAGTATTTTACACTATACATTGAAAATCCATGTTTTTTTCAAAATTCACTGAAATTAATCAGAATATTATGTTAACATCTTCAATTAAAAAAATAAATTTATTAAATAAATTTACCAAATTAAACAAAGATTATTTATAATATTTTTTCAAAAAAAAATCTGAAATATTATTTTCAAAAAAGTGTAATTTTGCAGCATAAATTGAATCTTAAAAAAAATAATTGCTTATTTATAAATAAATAATAAATACATATTCATTGATTAGGAACTTTAAATATATTTCATAATTTAGATAGTCTTAGAAATAAAATCCAATTAAACAAGTGGGTTATTAAATTTGTATTTAAATAATAATATTTGTTGTTCATTTACAATTGGTTCCACATATTATTTATTCTATATAACATAGAAATTATTTTAAAATATTGTGATATTAAATATATCTTCGAATTTATCAATGTATTGTTGTAGAAAAATCAAAATATGACTATTTACCCTCTTATTTTTTTCACACAAATCTTCCTTAGGTGTATCCCTTATCCATTATATTCTTTACGGAAAAGAAGGATTTGAAATATGGTAATACATTCTTCAATTATATCCCTCCACCTCTCTTATTTTTATTATCTACAATCTTAATTAAAATTGCTTCACTTTTTTAGAAACAATGTAAAAACCCATTGTATGTTTTGTAGTTTTGATTAAATTGTCATATAGAGTCCAAAAAATATGTTAGAGAATTAATAAATAACTCTTCTACCTTTTCCTATATAAACCCATCCAAACTACTATTCATTTTTTCTCAAACTCATTGGATCAAAAAATTACTCTTCCCTTACCTTTCAATAATAATCTAATGGTTACCTAAAGCTCCTTAAAAGCATTTCACAATATTTTAGAGGTTCCTCATCTAGGTAATACATCTTCTCTTTCTCTTATTTATTCAAGTACCTTCTTAAAATTTTGAATTTTTCCAATTATTCATCTTTGAATATGTTTTCACACATACCTGTTACTTTAATCATGACTTTCAATTGATGATCTTCCACTTACACTCTCATTTAACCCTTCCATGAATCATTATATACCCCTGTTACTGTTCTGAAATCATCCGATGATTTTACATGCCAAAATCATGGGATTAAAATTTATGAAATTAATACTTATATTGTATGATATATGTGGAACAGTTATGAATATACATGATATGAATGTGGAATGTGGGCCTATAATTATATACCTCACCAATTCATTGAGTAATGTTTTAATATCCTTATTTTCTGTGAACTGTATATGGGAGGTTATCCTAGGCACACTATGATATGTTTTCATTGTTTATATCCTAGACTAATGTTAATGATTCCATGATTTAAGTTATTTCCAAAATCCTATGTTGTCTTTATCCTATCATATTATATCATGCTTTATTTTTTAATGTAATTAAGATCAAACCTCTCATGTTACATTAATATACCTCTCGGTTCAGATATAATACACTATCATATTATATGATTTTTAATTACCATACTAGTATTTATAGGTCACCCTTTTCTAATGTAGGTCCCCATATTATCCCATGCCATTTTAAAATAATTATAGAATTTTTTGAGTATTTTAAAGAACATTTCAATAATGTCATTATATTCCTATTGAAATATTTTTTCTATATACCTAATTTTCAAAAGACATGGGGATTTAAGATATTTTAGGATTGTATTATGTTTACCTTTACACATTAAATCATGAATTAAAGTGTATTAAAATATGGTTTATGATAGTTGGTATCAAAGAATGGTCTATTTATTTTTTGGATTAGTATAAGAAAACTATTTTAAAAAACATAGGTATAAGACTAAACATATGAAAAACATCCCAAAATTTCAATGATGTATAGATTAATTGGTATATAATAAAATATATCCATTTCTGGATACTACAAGTGGAAGTTTATCTGGAACAGATATACAAAGACGTAAAAAATACAAAATGGTCCAATGGGTTTGAATCAATCATTACCCAGGAAATGATAATGGTCCTTGATTTACATATAGTGTGATACTTTTAGAGGAAAGTATTTACTAAATTCACACGATCTTTATTAACCATTATAAGGGAATAAGAAATTTACATAGGATTTTATATTGCGAAATAGTTCATGGATAACATATATTAAAATATATAAATTCATAAGTAAATGGATATATGTAATTTATGTTTTATCCGTTTAATGTGTATGGTTTCCCATTTACTTTTTTAATAATTTCAAAATTTTACCCAAAAATGTCCCTTTATTTTTAGTCAATGATTAGGTATAAGAGTAACCATGTCAACAACCAACACAAAGAACAATGTAATGACTTCCTTAATTAATTTCCCATCTTAATGGGATCTTGAATAATGAACTTCATAAAAAATATGTTCCCAATTATCTCAGTTATAAAATCAAAACCTGAATAAGTATAGATTCACAAACCCCCTATAAAATATAATGTTTCAATTGATAATTTTATATAAAAAATGCCTTATAATTTTATTAGATCTTCTAATACTTTAATCACAGAGCAATGGATCAACACTATTTAAATGATTTTCAGTATTGTTTAACTCTCTGTGAAAGAGATGGTCATTGCGGTGTTTTACCATATGAAGGGAGAAGTTACTCAATGGTGGATATTAGTAAAAAAATAAAATTATCTTGTTAGAGATCAAGGAGATTTATTATAAGTAATTCTAGAAACAAATTAATAAATATTTTCCATGCACTCTCTTACTGAAAATATAGAGGTACTTCCTTGGCCTCAAGAAAAAGGGTGTTGAATCCATCAGGGTATATGAGGAAAAAATACAGGACATGGATGATATGACTATTTCTTTTTCATTTACCATGATTTTAATGTTGAATATTTATTTAAGGGGATAATTATTATTTTTGAAATATTTTTATTCATTCATGACATTGACAGCTATGAGGAAATTGTCTGATGTTACCTCAATGTTGAAATAGAGATTAGTGAATATTTCTTGGGACTAGACTGAAGAAGTATAAAATTTATATTAATTCTATAGGTATGATGGAAAAATTTTATGTTGGTAAAAAATTATATAATCCCACAAGTCAATATTGTGGGAAGAAGAAACCCTAAATTTTCTTAAAGGGGATAGAGAAATGCTTTAGGTAAATGAAGGAAGGGAACCATGATAGAGATTTCTGATGGGAGAAACTGAAAAATGTGATGGAAGAAATGAACTCTACATTCAACACACATCTTATTTCCCAATTTTTCAATTCCATGGAATCAGAACACTTTGAAATTGAATTGCCTAATTCAAGGGTTGTTGATTAAAATAGAAAAAAACAACCTCTAAGGCCAAGAGATCATGGACGGGCTTCTCAAGTCATAACTACTAAGGTGGATTCCAACAATGAAGTGGTGATATGAATCCTTGAAACCCTTATGATTCTACCATTAGTATAATTTTATGTAGATCTGGGTATGTATTGGGTTTTATGTATATTGAACTAATAAAAATTACCATGAGAAGAAAATCACCCTCTATATTATGAATTATCCCCCTATTCTATTCAATTTCAATGTTTAGGATGAATATTATTTGGTAACAACATCTAAATCATGGATATTATTTCCTTTCAGGTAAGTTTGTCAAGCTCAAATGATTGAGAGTATAGAAAAGATCTTCCGTGAGGAAATTCACAGTATAAGGGAATTCACTAATGTGTCTCCTAAATAATTTCATGATATTCCCACTTGCTGTGATGTTGAGTTCACAATAGATCTCATAGTCCGATCATTACTAATATCCAAGACTATATATAGAATGTCTTGTTTTTATCTTGATAATATGACTAAAGAATTACAGTATAATCTGGATAACTAGTTTATACACCCATGTGATTCACCATGGGGTGTACCAGTCCCCATAGACAATAATAAGGATGGGTTAATGAGAATATAGATTGATTATGATGAGATAAAAAATATCATGACAATTAAAAGTTATTATTTTACAATGGTTGATTACTTATTTGATTAGATTTTTGAATCCAATTACATATTAATGGTTGATTTTTTGGTCATGGTATTATCAAGTAAAGGTGAAGAATGAGTATATCACTGAGGATAATTTTCATGCATGGTAAGGGAATTGTCAGTTCATAGTGATTCCATTTGGACACACTAATCCTCAAAAAATCTATATAGACAAAATGTATAGAGTATTTAGGGATTAATTGGAAAAATTTACAGTATTACTTAGATATGAAATTCTTATCTACTCCAAAATAATGGTAGAATATGAGGAGAATTTAAATACTATAATGAATCCGTTGTGGAAGGAACAATTATACACATAGTATAGTAAATTAGTTTTTGTTGGATAAAATAACTTTCTTGAGGAATGTTATCACCAAAAAGGGATATATATATATATATATCCTTGAAAGACTACTATAATTGAAGGATGGCCTAAACCAACTTTTGTAAGGGAATGAAATGTTTCCTTGGAACTATTGGGTAATATCACTAATTTCTGACAAACCTCTCACTATTTTCAAGTCCAAAATCTAGGATTACATAGAAGGAGTCTTGTTTTTATAGAATGATGAACATAACAAAATATTTAAAGAGTTTAATATAATTCTAATCACTGCACATTCTCTTAAATAACCCACCAGTGTGGAAGGATAGGAGATCTATAGTGATTTTTGCAAAACGTTATTGGGGTATATACACGTACAGGATGAGAAAAATGATAGTTAATGCCTCCTGTTAATTAAAGATACATGACAATAACTACCCAACTCATTATACGAAATTGTATAGTGTCATCTTTTCAAAAATGATATGGTTACATTAACTATACAAGTAAAAGTGTGAATTATATAAATATTATAAAATCCTCATGTAATGTTTCACAAAAAATGAGCTAAGTATGTTCTGGTTTAGGTGGATGGTTATAATCAAGGATTATGATTTTTCTATCCATTACAATCCTGAGAAAAAAGTGGTCGATGCTCTAGGTAAAAAAGGATCATGCAACCCTATCCTTGATGAGGATTGCAGTGGATCCGATATTTGTGGACAAGAAAAGGATGTACATGGGAATATTAAAATTATCTTAATCATACTATACAAAAATAACTACTCAACAATCAATTTGTGAGAGGATCAAGGAGGCCGAGAAAGATTATAATTTGATATAAAAGAAGGCAGTGAATCTTTTAGAGATCAACTTTGTTGATGATGGAGTTATACGGTTATGAAATAGGATATGTGATCCATTAAAACCAAAACAAGAGAGTGGAATTATATATAATACACAAAGCTCATCCTTCTATATTCATCCATGAAGCACTAATATCTATATATATTGGATGAAATACTTTTTTTGGGATAACATAAAGAGGGATATTTTAGAGTCTTTATTTTGATAATTGGTATGCATAAAATTCGAGGTGGAATGGTAAAGATCTAATGGTATGATTCAACCATTTCCCTAGACTGTATGGAAATTGGAAAACATAATCATGGATTTCATCCTAGGACTCCCCATGAAACCTAAAGACAATAATTCCTTCTGCTTCATTACTGATCACCTTATAAAACTAGTACATTTCATTTATATAAAGAAATAATTCTCTCTTGACCAACTCTCCATGATATTAATAAGTTAAGGTGTATGAATGAATGGATATACACTATCTATTATATCTGATCAAGATATAAAGTTTACCGTGGGGTTTTAGAGATTCTTTTACCAAGAATTTGACACATAACTGATCTACATCACTGCTTATAACCCTCATAATGATGGTTTGTCTAAAATAACCATTCAAAATTTCTATTATATGATGAGATCAAGTTAGATTGATTTCCAAGGATGTTGAGATAAACAAATTCCAAAAATAAAGTTCCCATATAACAATAGTTTCCACTATAGAAATCAAATTGCACCTTATGAGGCTCTGTATGGGAAGAGTTTCTAGTCCTTGAAATCTTGGGATATAATTGGAGAGTGAAAGATGATGGGACTTGATCTTATCTTAGAGAATATAGAGAAGGTTAAAACCTTTAAGTGTCATATCAAATCCATAAAATCTGATAGAAAATATTTTAAGAAAATCATCGATGAGACCTTGAATTTTAGATTAGAGATAAAGTGTTCCTTTATATGTCATTGTGGAATAAATTCATGAAACATGGGAATAAGTTAAATATTATTTCTAGATATATCAGCCTCTTTGAGATCCTTGATTGCATCAGAGGGGTTTCTTATCAACTAGAACTCCCACTAAATAAATAACAAGTACATAATGTGTTCCATATATCCCTCTTAATGAAGTACGTACTAAAACCATAACATTTACTAAATCCATAGGTGGTACAGTTAAATAATTATCTTTCATATGGGGTGAATCTGAATATGATTTCATATACTATAGACAAGGTTATATTAAACAAGACATCTAATATAGTAAAAGTGAGATGGTGGAACCAAAAGTTTGAGGAAGAAACATGGGATGTTGAAGTGGAAATTAAATATAAGTATTGTAGTCTAGTTTAGTGTATGAAATGAAAATTTTGAGGGAAAAATTACTGAATGGGGAAATAATGTAATGTCCCTAACATTTATAAATTAAATTAACGTTTTTAAATGAATAAATGAAATATCAGTATTGAAGTTATAGAAAACAAGAACTACATCAGTTATTTTGGAACATTATATTTACCAAAATTTAAAATGGAATTAGCCATTATAAACATTTATAATATAGTATTTCAAAAATTATTGTATAAGTGGTATTTATAATGGATTATTGTACAATCTTATTAATAAATACTGAAGAAGTAATGAAATCAACAAATAGGATTTGACCTTATGAGGACATTTTGTTGGAGCTACTAATAGAGATAAAATCACAAGGATATTCCTTTGACCCTTCCCATAATGAGATTAAATATCTAAAGCATGAGATAACCTATTTATGGGAAAATTTCAAGCTCAATAAGATCATGGACAAAACCATGTTCATCGAACAACCCAATTAAAATCTCACCATTGCAGACCTTAACCTTAGGGAAATAACTGGTGTAATAAAGGGTTATGTATCTAAACCGTAATAATGTGAATTTTTATATTTAAATTTAATAATATAGTTATGAGATTTATTTCTTTTTATTATTACTTTATAAATGATTAATAATTAATTTTTCAAAAATTTGCTTTTAATACCACAATACTTAAATTGTGTTTTAAGGAATTATATAGTTTCAATTAAGAAAAAAAATTATAGAATTAATTAATATTTTGGATAAATTATTTTTTATGAAAATATTTTTTTTAAAAAAAATTATTTGTTAAATATAAATGATAATATACTTTTACAACATTAAAATTTATTTTTATGAGGGTCAAAAACAATTATTGTCAAAAAATAGTACTTTTTATAAATGATATTTTATTACAAAAAAGTATAAATTATCATATTTAAATAATTATTATAATAAATAAATATTATTTTTAAAATTAGAATGGAAAAATTTTCAAATGGTGAATTTTTCCTAATTATTAGTTACAGTCAAATATTTGGGTAAAAAAATAAATACGGTACAAATAGATAAACTGTATTATGATCTCCTAATGACCAAAAATTTATTTTATAAATTCCATAATATTTATTTAAAAAATCATATATCCCCTTTAAAATTGTGTGTTTTTGACTTTATTTTATTTATTTTATAATCCCTTAAATAATCCTTCAAAACATATACTATATTTTAAGGATATAAAATCAATTCTTGACAAACATGACTCACTTACACATCACCATGTATATTATTTTAATGATATATGTTCTAAAAATGTAAAATAACTGAAAAAACATCACTTTAAAAGAAACCATGGTGAAAATGCATGTAATAGTTTGTGTTTTTTTATTATTTTTACATATAGAGTCCAAAACCTTTGTTTGAAATTTACTAAGTAATTCTCCTCTCTTTTTCTAAATAAACTCACCCAAACTCTAATTCCACTTCACTTAGAATACATGAATCATTGTATCCCTATATACTTAGGTCTCTATAACCTACACAATGTTTCCCCACACTCTTAATAATCTTCTCCCATGCATTTATAATTTCCTTCTCAAGGTAAGTGGTTCTCTCCTTCTTCTATTTGTACAAACATGTTCTTTAAATTCAACCTATTTTTTTCCAATTATTCATGATGGGATATGTTTTCACACATCCATGTAACTATAATTATTATTTACATCAGATGAGAAATCTATTTCACTCACATTTAACCCTTCCATGAATCATTATATACCCCTGTTACATTAAAGAAATCATCCTTTGATTCTCCATAGAGATCATTTTTTTAGTGAATAAACGTTATAATCTCTACTTAAAGGAGGTAACCTTGATGTTTCTATCCTTTATTTATTGTAGAATTCCATTTATGTATCTCACACTCTTTAATAATGGAATTACAATTTATGAAATATATACTCATGTTGTATGATATATTTTGGGAAAATATTCCTATACATGATATCAAAGTGACACATGGGTTTGGAATAATATGGCACTCCAAAGCATTGGGTAATGTTTTAATCTCATGAGATTCCATGTGTGGTGTGTGGTATGTAACCCTAAACACAGTATGTTCTTTTTTCTTTGTGGTTACCCTTGACTTATGTTTATGATTCCATGGTTTATGATGTTTCCACTTCCAATGTTTCTTTTATTCTATCATGTAATATCATACTTCACTATTCAAGACTGTGATGATCAACCCCATTATGTTACCTTGATATGTCTCTTGGATCACATGTACTACTTTACCTTATTCTATACTTTTTTATTCTTTTACTTGTGTGTGTATCTCACCCATTTCGTATTTATGTCCCTGACTATCAAATAATGTTTTAGAATATTTTTTATCTTTAAGGATCATGTAAAAGAACATTTCAATAATGTCATTTTATTCATGTTTCAGGTTGTTATGATATGTACCTAATTTCTAAAGGACACTACACATTATGGTCTTTTGGTATAGTATAATTTCTACTATTATACAATAAGTCATAAAGTAAAGTGTATTAAAATTTGTATTTTCATAATCGTGTCCTAATTTAGTAAAGTAACCTCCATCTCTAGGTTAATAGAGACAGTTTTGTTACACCCACTTACTCTTTAACAAATTTAATATTTTTGAATTAACCCTTTGAATATCATCAAATATATTTTGAAGTCGTGTTTTGTAGAATTATTAGTGATGTGGTAATTATAGAACATTGATATATGTATATTAAAAATAATATATTATTTATTTTAATTGTTCATGAATGTACTTGAATTTTGAATTTAATCATCAAATGATTCTATAATGGAGAAACAAAGACAATGGTTATAGAATGAATGTTGGATTATCCATTGGTGGGATGTTAATTTCATTAACATTAGATTCCATAATGGTTCAATGTAATGGGAAAATATAAAATGGGATACATGAAATAATAAATTAACTAATCAATTGTATATCACAAGATAATCATCTATTTAAAAACATTTTATGAAAAATATGATCCTTAGCCACACAACCTTGAGTGATATTTGGAGAGACTCCATAAGTGGTGCTTAGGATAAATGTTGTTGAATAACTAATGTCATCAAATGAGATTTAATTATTCCCCTAATGATCTATCCTTATATAAGGTAGGAATGTGCTATTAAGGATTTTCTCCATTCCATATGATTTCATAATCATAGATAGTATTAAATCCTTGATTCCTAGAATCCAATCAAGTTCATTCTAAGTTATCAAATTTCTATATTTCAATTTTAGAATTTCTTTCTTACTTTTGTGTTATTCAATTAAATTCATTAGTTTACTTATCAATATCAAATTTATGTGTTTGAAACATACATAGATGATATTAACCTTTATTTGTACATAGTTTTCTCTAAATATTCTTCACATTCTTCATCAAAATACTCAATGTGGTTGTCATCTCAAATATTACCTATCAAGTCAGAATAATAATTAAAAATTTTGATTCCCATTTTAGAGTATGAAATTTAAATAGAGTTATTAGGTATGGATTTATTCATGGATGAATATTTATGAAAATAAATAGGTGGATAGCTCAGGTTAGAGACATACTGATTAAGGGAATTCAAGATAGACATACTTCTAAAAGGAATCCCATTTTTCTATTTAGATAGCTAGAAACCATTCTTAGATGATGGTTGATACATGATTTATGATTATGGTGAAGGTATTGGCACGATTGGAGGTTGAATTAGTATAAATAGTGGAGAAATTAGAATATTTTTTTAATTTGAAAACATTACCGAATATTTTTATCTATACTCTATGTAGTTTAAAATAAAACATGTTCTTCATGTCGAGCATTGTGGTAGCTAGGGTTTTTGGAGAGTTCATTATGAAAATTATTGTTTCATGACCAAAATTCCATGTGACCCAAGTTAACAATATCAACATGTATAGGGAATACAATCCCAGGTGATTGAGTATCCATACACACCATGTGGAATTACCCATATATTATGTATCAGTTTTCATATTTCTATATTTGTATAGGTACCTACACATTTTCTACATGAATGTTTTCATTCCTTGTGGTTTCGAGATCATGAATAGTATAAACTGAGAGGCTACCCATTTTATACCACTGGGGGGATACAGCATGTACCTCTCTTAGAGCCACCAACTGGCGGTATTTCCTCATTCAAAATCGGTCTTGGACACATGATTAATCTATTAATATAGTTTTTTTATATATTAAAAAATATTGGAATCGGTTTTTGTATCTAATATGTTCCATGGGGTCGTGTGAGTGTGATGTTCTCTATAGTATTGATTAACCAATGATGGGGTATTGGTGTTGTTATTAGAGAGTTTCTGTTGTCAGTAATCCACTGGATGTTTAATCTATACTAAGTTATATTATAATATTTCCTATATATGGATAAGGTAAGTCCTCCCACAAATACACCAGAATAAAAGTCATATATATAGAGATTCATAATCCCCTATCTTGGAGAAATAGTCTTCCCCAAATTTTGACATGGATTAGGTACTCCCTTTACAATCATGCACCCACCCACAGGGTGCAGACCCACACATCAAAACTTGAAAGGTTATGATGTCTGTTGATTGAGGTTTTTTTGGAATTATAGAGCCACTTACTTATTTTCACATATGGATGTTTCTATGGGTTGAAAATTTTATCTCATATAGGAACCACCTTGTGAAAATTAGGATATTTTTTATTATTTCCTATTTTATGAGATGGATAGTATTTTGATATTTCCTATAGTTTTTGACATTGTCCTACTGGGTATGTATAAACTCCCACTACATGTATATATTTGTTGTCTAAGTCATTTCTTTTGAAGATGGTTGTTTTTTCAAAGATGATCATCTCAATCCAAGTGTTGGAAGAGCATAGTAATATTTGGTATCATAAATCACTAGAGGTGTTTATATATGAGAAGTATGACCAGGGACATTTCTTATATCAGTTTTTTGGTTGTTTATCCTTTTTTCCCATTTAATTTATATTATATTTACTTATACTAACTTTTTGATCCAAGGATATGTTTCACATATTAACATACCTTCATTTAAATTTTATATCATGTGTGGGGTAAATGATACATAGATTTTCATTATAATAATGCCTCCTATTGAGTTTTATGGATACATGGTGATAATGAGAAACACCTAGACTATTGTAGGAAGGATTTATAGTTGAACACATGACATACCAAAACCTAGAAGGTGTTATGGTGGGTTAGGTACTTTCATATAATTTCAATAAATATGTTTTCTATATGATAAAATGCTTAAGGGATCAAATTAATTTGTTGAATATATTGGAAAGGGTAACAAAATTATGTGAAAATTAACATGAATAAATACTCATAATGACTGATGAACTTCTCATATAAATACAAACCCTGCTAATATATCATATCAGATGTGGTGTGGCCTACATGGTTTGTACTCCCTAATCCATAACCCATATTATCTTCCTGAATTACCACAATATACATTCATACATCATGTTGGAATAGGTAATCCCATTTCAATGTATCATAATTATTTTTTTCCAAATTGATATCTAAGGTGGTTGGGGGACTATGTCTTTTATTTGAGTAATAATAATCAATCATGTTTTAAGGTTTTTTAGAATCAACTAATGTAAAAATTATGGAATAGATTAAAAGAATATACATTTCTATAATTTATATAATTTTTAATATTTATATTAATGGAGATCTAGGGAATTTGGTTTTTTTCACACCCTAACAATTGTTATTAGATTCCTATTAATCAAAAATTTCCAACCACCACTTTTCACAAATACTCAACTCTTTCTTTGTGAATTTATATATTTATATATATTAAATTCTTTTGATAAGTAATTTTATCACACATTTCACAACAGAGATATTTCTTCCATGTATTTAGTAAAAATTGCCACACAGGGACCTAAAAATAATGTGTAAAATATTTTTTATCACGAAAATTGTAAAACAAATACACTCATAATAATTTTGGGTTGGTTTTAATTAATAAATATAATTGAGGATGTTTTAAAAAAATATTAATTTGTCTGAAAAAATGGAAGAAATTTAGTTTTGTTTAAATTGGTGAAGCAATTATTCAATATGGAGAAGATCGTGCCATGTTGAATTCATGAAAACATGTTAAAGATATTTTTATATGGAGGTGGTGAAAACACCTAATTTTGTGGGTATTTTGATATTACTATGTATCCTATGAAAAATGGATATGTCCTCTTTAGGTGTACTATTGAGCATGTGTAGAAATAAATAGCCATTTGAACAGTGCCACATCATTTCACTAGGCATGGTGTCTTTGGTATCTACCATTTTATATAGGGTAACCTTTAATAAGAAAAGAAGAGACTGTAGTGAACCCAATTTAATAGACGGGATGAACGTCTCCTATAACTTTCTATAAAATTTGAGGTTGTTTTTCTTTCCATTGTTTAATTTTAATGAAGCATTTTTAAATTCTAAGGCAATAAATTGTAGAATACACTTCGTAATTGGGTGTAGTTTCCTGAATATCCACCATTGAAACATGGGTATTATCACAACAAAAATAGTTAAATTTATAGTTGTGATTCACTCACTGAAATATTAAATACCAACAAACCTTGGTAACAAATATTTGGATAATTAGAATGTCATTTTAGAGGTCGATTCAGTAAAATCATGGAGGTACTCGATGTAGTTTTTTAGGTATCCATGGAAGCTGTAACTGTATTTTTTCGTAATGGATATTGGTTTTTTTAAAGTACTCAATTATCTCGATAAATTACATTATATTTAATGATCATTTATGAGTGTATTTGAAAGGGATCCAATTTAGGGATGAATTTTTTGTGCCAAAAATAGTGATTTTTTTATGAGAAATTCCAAATACCATATGAAAGTTTGAGGTTGGATTCTAAAAATACAATGTTAATGATGGGGGTTTTCTAGGAGTAAAATTTCTCATTGGTTATTAAAAATACTATGAGGGTGGGAAACATCACATGTTATATATATTTCAATAATTAATTTTTGAAGAAGAATATTGCAACATCATGAGGAGTAATGTGTTCCCTAGTGTAGAAGAACAGATATATTTACAATCATTTTTGGTAGTGAACCTTGAGGTTATGTGAGACTGATCATAACATGTAAATATTAAAGAAGTGTACTTTTATTATTCACGGTGAACTAGCACTTTTTAATTCATTATGTTTTGATTATACTGGTGAGAGTAACCTATGTAAAATAAAAATATTATTATTTTCATTGGTCTATCTAGAGATAATTAAAGGCAGAAATTAAATTATTAGTCACATTGAGAGAACAAAAAAATCAAGTATCATAAAATAGTACCAAGTAATACCATGATTAACCACCACCACTATTATGTAATATTCCTTGATAAGGGTCTTATAATTTATATCAAATGGTAGGTTTTCATTAGGTGACAATCACTCTCTCTAAAAATAATGATGTGTATTGTCCACCACAAAAGAATTCAAATCATTGAGGGAAATAATATTCAGCTATGGATGATCCATATGGAACCCTATTTCAAATAATTGGGAATGATTTTTTATTTGTATTTCATGAATTATATTTCTATAAGAATAGACAGGGGATTCATATAAAAGATTGATCATAGTGAATTGGATGTTTATTCAAAGGTAATAAATGCCTTAGGATGTATACTAGAGAACCCCCTTTAAAAAAATAATAATTTCTTAAAAAACCCTACATGTTATGTGGAAAAAAGTATGAATAAAAATTATGGGGATTAAAAGGATTGTTAGTAAATATTATAGGTTCTATGAAATGAATATATGGATTTTATAATCATTTAAAATTTGATAGTTGATTTCTTTTTCTATCAAATTAATTTTATTGTAAAAGATATGAATTGTCTGGGTAAGGATATCAAATATGAGATGATTTTGAAGATAATCATAAGTGTAATATATCTTTGATTCAATGTAAATGTTCTAGTTCTAGAAGATAATTATTTGAATTATATTTCTCTAGAAAGATAGCATATGACTATAGTTTCATATGAAATGAGTAATCAAGGAGATGAGCCTGTTGTGAAGAGAAATTCTTATGACGTTTCATTTAATTATCTAAAGAATCTCAAGGGGAAGTTATTTTTTAGAGAAGATAAAAATTATGGAATTATTTCCTTTCTCTCCTTTAGACATAGAAGAAAAAAATTAATTTTTCATATTAAGCTTGTACAGGATTATTTCATATGTGTAAATGATGGACATCTCGGGGCTAAATGTCTCAAGAAATTTCAAAAGGAATATTAGAAATACGTGATGGGAAATGTAATTTATTTATAAAGGAAAAAAATATATCATAATAATATAAAAACTATAAATAGTTTTAATTTTATGAGTTATAAAATTTAAATTATCATGTGATGATTCAATATTAGTTGTTACATAAGATATTGATAGTGATGTTGAAAATAATGTTGAAAGTAGAGTTGATCTTTAAATTTAACTTGAGGTATTACTTGAATAAATTGATGCTTGGAGGGCCATATAAAAGAATAATATTGATGTTGTTCATGAATTTAAACCATATATACAACAATAAGATAAATATATTTTAGAACTAAAATATGAAATTAAAAATATATAATTTAAAAATTTTGGAAGCTGAAGGAAAGAAATTGGGTTGAAAGTCAAATATATTAAGCAATACTGAATAATTGATGTGATATCTAAATAAGTTAAATAAATATTCCAGAGAAATGAATATATAGAATAAGAAGTCTTGAATTGAAAATGTGAGTGTGAGGATGAAGATAGGCTTATCACACATAGTGTGTATCCCAGTATGTCAAAGAATATTTCTCCCACCATAGACAAATAGTGTTATAATTAATTCACTAAAGAATGTTTTTCCATTCCACATGTAAATAAATATATAGAAATTTGGAAATATGTTATGGAACATGATTGTAAAAATAATATAGTCACAGTTGATGAAAAACATCAAGCATCAATGCCTCAAAGAAAAGTTGACCTTTACTACACTCAAAAATATACTTTTTGAGATGTAAATGTTGAGAATAAGATTATAGGAATCATATT
Organism: Viscum album; assembly: GCA_963277665.1. Lineage (NCBI taxonomy): Eukaryota > Viridiplantae > Streptophyta > Magnoliopsida > Santalales > Viscaceae > Viscum > Viscum album. The sequence goes on along the minus strand of OY728127.1, from coordinate 1,220,768,504 downwards.
TTCGTAATAAGGAAAATTTTACAAACAAAATTTTTGTTTCATAATTATAGTATATTTCTCCATGAACAAGATACACAAAAAAATAATGTAGGATTTTAATTTTTTTTCTTTTAATGGATATTGTTTTTATTGTGAATGAGTTCGGAAAAAAAAATATTATGGGTCAAGAGTAAAATAAATGGTTCTATGGAAATCAAGGATGGGAGGAAAAAACAATATTAATCATCATCTAACAAACTGAAATTTCCAAATGGATTCTCAATATTGCAAGAAGATAGATTGTTTTTAGATTTATAAGAAATGAATGGTCATGAATCATCAATAGGAATGGATAAGAGCTCATTGGTAAGGAGAATATTGTTTTAGAAGTCTAATACTGCTGAGATTTCATTAATAGAAATGGATAGTTATAGTTTGTTGATTTTCTATAGAATATTCACATCTCACATTGCATAAAATTAATACTTTTTCATGCTCATCCAAATATATTAATGATAGTGTCATATTTTGGAAACAGGGAGGGTCACAAGATCATTGGATCTAGTAAAGATAAAGTTGGTGGTAAATACATCATGAAAACAAATGTGATATTTTTAGAAGGCATCAATCAAAATATTATTTGTTTTATAAAATTAAATTAATCCATTAGAAGGAATACATATTTAGAGAAAGTTATGGTTCATTTATTTTAAATTAAAAATAAACAAAATGTAATTATTACATTTTGGTGAGAATATTTAGTGTATGATGTTGATCAAAGAATAGAAATATTTTTGGAATAAATGACAAGGAAATATTAGCCAAAAATCAATGTAAAATATTGTTATGATTAATGGACATTGAGACATCAAAAATCCACCTTTTTATCACACACACACTTGGGATTCTTTGATAAAATGGAATTGTTTTCCAAAATATTTATAACACAATGAAGTGTAATTCTTCATGAATAATTGGGATTGTTCATTTGGATTTATTTGGGGAAATTAAATCCAAAGGAACATATGAAAAAAGGTAAAATATTTAGTTTGATGATGATTTATGTAGAATGGGATGGATTATGGTAATATCTCACAAATTGGAAGTGTTTATGTGTATCACATTATATCAGAGTCTGGATGAAAATATAAATTGGTTAAAACTTAAAAACATTTTGACTAAAAATGTTGTGGCGCATAATAACCCTCATATAGAATAATATATAGAAAAGCATGGGACTAATTATGAATTCTATGCAGCTAGAACACTTCAATCGAATAGATTATTTTTACAGAAGGTTTTTCATCAATAAGAACATTAATTAAGTTATGTATTCAAAAAAAAAACAAATTAGAGAAATATTGGAGAGGTAGTGAATATAGGGGTAAACATCTCAAATAGAGATTTATTATATCCCAATTAAGGAAAAACTTCATATGTGATTTATTATCTATATAAAATTAGACATAAATACTTTTAGGTGTTTTTATGTATGTGTTTCATTATCGAAAAAGAAATTAATATATTGTTTTAATCTTCGGTTGATAAATGAATTTTTATTTGGAGTTAATAAACATTAGATCCTACCATTTTTAAAATAAAATTTGTGGCTATGTGATTAAATGTAATGATTTATTGTCTTCTAAATTTTCTAAATAACAATGAAACTTGTGTAGAATTAAAATTCTAGTGAACAGGTTTCACATTAAAATAAGCTAGTTTTTTTGTTTAAATAGATGAAAAAGATTATTTATTTGGGGGAGTTGTGAGGGTGGTAGATAAATCTTATTATGATTTTAATGATAAAGAAAACATGTCTAGAATAGTATGTTCAAGCCAATTATTGAGTAGGATTGAAATCATTGAAACCAATAATATTGGAGACTGATCATACCCCATTCATGTAAGAGGGATGAATGCTCAATAGAAAGTGTAACTATTATATTTTTTGGACCCAAATCCAGTTAGACATTATTATGAGAATGAAAGTTTTGTAAAATATATGCAAGACGTGCTTGGCTAAATAGAATAAAACAATAAAAGGGATGTTATTTTGAAGTCACTGGATAAAATAATCATCAGTAAAAAATGGGTGTTTAGAAATAAATTTAATGAAGATGGAAGGGAGACATGTAATAAAGAAAGAAAAAACTTAAAAGGGTATTTAAAAATTGAATTCAGGGTTTTTTTTTGAAATGTTCACATTTGTGGAATGTGTTAAAAAAAATATTACTCTGAGCCATAGTAGTAATGAAAATATTAAAGTTGTACCGGGTAGACATAAATCAGATATTATTATTGTGTTTCATGAAGATGAGGAAAATAAAATGTTTCATTATATATTTTTTATTAATGATGATAATATTTGAGTATTTTATTTAATTATTACTTGTATGGGCTAAAGAATTCACCTAGATCATGGTAATCAATTCCAGAAAAATATCTGATGAGGCTCATATTTCAAATGGAGGGGGTTACTCACTACCTCTATATCAATAAAGTAAAAGATTGGTAGATGATGGATCTTATATATATGAATTATATTATCATTGAAGGACCGGAAGACACCCAATGAAAAGGATTTTAACACCATATCGAGAGTGAGTTTGATCTTACAAATATTAGTGAATTTTTATTTCCCCTTTTCTTATAGGTGATTAAAAAAAGGATGATATTTTCATCTCCCAAAAAAATATTCCAATTATTTTTTGAAAAAATTTCAGAAAGATAATTCAAGAGAGATGAAAACATCAGATGAGACCCATAAAAAATTTTCTAAATCGGAAGAAATAAAATAGGTCGTTGTAAAACATTATATGAAAATTATTGGTAGTTTACCTTACATGACATCTACCAAACCGAATAGTTTGATTTACACAAGTAAAATCACATAATATCAATGTTTTCTCAAGAAATTTCATATGAAATTTTTCAAAATTATATTTTTTTTATTTCAATCATATCATGAAATAATGGATGTTTTAATATAATGAATCACGGTAGTGATTGTTGGAATATTTTGATGTACATTGAGAAGTTTTATTTAAAGACAAAATATTAATCCTATTTGTGTATTCAATATTATTAGTTCTTTCATTCAATGGATCATAATGAAACAATATTTTATATCATTTATAACCTCATAGGCTAAGTACATTTCAACTACTCAACTATGAAATCAATTACAAAAGATCAAAAAATTGCTCTAATAAATTTGAATTTAAGATGGTTCCCCTCTTAATATCATGTTTGAAAAATCAATTTCTATAAAAATTGGAAAAAATTATATACATAATTCAAGGAAAAATACTATACATCACGATTATGTATCCCTTTATAAGGTAAAATGTTGAGAATGTTTTGGTAGAATTAGAGTATGTTTCAAATTTTTAATTGGTGGATGATATTAAAATAAAATAATTACCCAATGTGAAATATGAAAATCATTGGTGGGATCTTCAATTTTAGTAGAATGAATCTACATAGATTGATTTGGAATAAAACCTCACTACTCCACGGTAATTACACCCAAGTGAAAGGTATAAAATTATTTTATATTTCATTTTAATATTTCTAACACTCGTATGTATCCTTTAAGAGAAGTTATCTCGTTGGGATTATTTATAAAGGGGGTATATGACATTTTATCAGGAAGAACATGTGAAAGTATCTGTGAAAGGGAGAGATTATTTCATATTTAATTATGGGGAGAATTTGTTTATATATAATGATGTTGATCATGGATTCATGGTATGTGCTCAAGAGAATAATTTCATTCAAATCATGTGTCTCACCCTAATCTTGGATCATAATTTTTTAGATTTAGGGATTAATGAATAATTAATGACACTAAAATTGGAATGATGAGGATATTTTGGTCATATAAGATTATTTGAGAGTTATTTTGTTTGGATGTTTTCCACAATCCCAAATTGGGATATTAATAGAAAAATAACTGCTTAGAATTTTTTGGTTTGTTTTTTAAAAATATGATAGAGGATTTTTTCCTAGAAAATTATGTTAATTGAAAAATGAATCACTTAGGATATTTCGTAAAATTTGTTAAGTAGTTATTCACCACTACTTAGTCCACATCAAGATGAATTTATCCATGACATGTTGAATATTTTTTATCTAAATTTGTGACCACAGTTGCCAAAGTGGTTGTTTTTATCTGATAAGTCACCTGTGTGAAATGACCATGTCCTCTATGGGTATATTGGTTATCATAGTCTAAAAAAATAGAAAGTCTATATACACCACACTATTTCACTGGGTGTGGTGGCTTGGGTGTCATCCTATTCCACATGGGGTATCCCATTATATATATAGAAGATAAAATTATGAACCTAATCACACAATTTTTTTGAAAATACCCTATGTTGTGGTGAAAAAAAAGAGGGTGTTTTGTTCCTTGATATGGAACTCAATAGAAGGATGTGAATGTGATAAGTTAATAAGGTGAAAACCATGCCATTTTAGTTGGTATGGTGTCTTTCAAATCCACCTTTGAATCACACATAGGCTATCTATAGATTTGGTGAATTTTGTGCTGGTGTATTATTGTAAAAAATATGTAATACAACCCTATCATGGTGAATATTATCTTGATGTATAAAAATTTATATTAGAGGTCGATTCAAAAAAAATATGAGATTTATTCAAAGAATTTTATAGCGTATGAAAAAAATCTATAACAAATTTTTTTATGATTATGGTTCTTTTTGAAGACCTCAATTATGTACCTTGAATCGAATTGAATTAATTCACATTTATGAGTTTATTTAAAAGGTGTCTGACTTATTATTGAAGGATGTATGTAGAGTAATGAGAAATATAAAAGGGGGAATTCCATGTCTCGTAAAAAGTTATAGGGTGATTCTGAAACTCTTATGGAAAAAAACATTACTGATATATGAGTTCCATGATTTTCATTTCTCTATATAAGCTTGAAATATTAATATTGATGATAAATATCACATATATTTAATATTTTTATCACATTTATTTAAAAAGAGATAATATTCTGCAGGGAGGTGATTTCCATAGTGTAGGAGAGTATTGAGATTTCCAATCATTCATGGATGACAACTAGGAGGGTTACTTAGTCCTTTAGAAAATTTTAAATTTTAAATTAGTGAGGTATTACTGTGTTTTTTGTTTTGGGAAATTGACGTGAAAGCTTCGTGGAGTGTCCCAATGAGGGTAAACCAAGTAAAATCAATTGCATATTTTTCTTCTTTATTCTCTCTATTGAGAAATAATATTATAGATTAATGTTTTCCTTATGTTGATAGAACAAGAACAAAAATCAATGATCATACCAAAATACCCAACAATGCATAGATTTTCCCCTTCACATGGTATATTCCTTGATAAGGGACTATTAAACCATCAACTAATGTGAGGTATATGCAACCACCATGTCATTTTTCATGAATAAATTTATAAATACCTTATTTAATGAATCATTATATATTTAAATTTTTTATCAATAATAATTTAGTGTGAGAGAATGTAAAGTATTAAACATTTTCTTAAGATCCTTGAAATTTTCATCAAGTTATCTTTTGAAAAGGAACATGATTCCTTTTTGAGTTATCATGGTTAGTGAATTTTACATTCAAGTAAAAATTATCACAAATCATTGATTGTGTCTATGTAATACAGGAATACTATAGATCATAGTATTAGTTTTCATTCATGAACATAGTTCAATTAACTTCACCTTTGTAAGACCCAAAAAACATACCCTCTCTTGTGATTACATGACCCAAGAATCATACTTTGTGTAGATATAATTAAAACATGATAAATTAGGAAAATAATTTTTCTGTTATCATGTTTGGATGTAAAATTATCAAATGATCTTCATTTAATTCCATTCTCATGGAACATGTAAAAATATCATCTATAAATACTACCAAAAATTGATCAGGTTAGCCACTAAATACTCTATTATTGTGATTGCAGATGATATCAGGGGTTTTTTATGTATGAATGGGATCCCTATGAAATCATAGTGTCTATAACTTATAACAAATACTTTCTTCATAAAATCCCCTATATTTACCATTACTTGATTATTTTATTACTAGATTTTAATCATTTGGAAGCATTTATATCTTCATATTTTATCAAAAGAGTAATCATTATAGGGTATATGATATTAAAACATGACTCTAATGTTGAAAACTTCTTGATAATTAATGCAGATACACATTGATACATATTTTTATTAACTAATAAAACTAGTTGAATCCATCGTAAAGAACTCAGTCATTTGAAAACCTATATTGATTATATTTTAGTTTTCTCTTCAATTCCTCTAATTCTATCATGATCTTTCTATAAATACTTTTTTATATAGTCATAACACTAGGTATGAGTTATATTGAAAACTCAATCATTATTGATATAAACTCTATGAAACTATTTATAATAAAAAATGATATATTAATTTAGAATAGGCATATTCACCATATTTATTTTATTACCACTCATTTATGCTACATACATCTCAAGATTCTATTTTAAGAACCATATATTAGAACTAATTTCAAGAGGGAGTTCATAGATATATTTTCACTAATAGAAAATCATAGGTTGAGTGGGGATATGACATGTGACTACTAAATCATAAAAATTAATATGGCCTCTATGTAGATAGATCTACTATATTACAAAAAAACACATTAAATTTGACTAATTAAAGAATAAAGTGTATTCCCACAAACGTTTATTAGAGATGAGTTATAAACCATGAATTAAGTAATCATACTACTTTTTATTTTTATCTTATAATTCAAAACAAATATCTTAGTGATACATATAAATATTATTATAAACATTTTGATATTTATGGTAATTTATTACACTATACTTAAAATAAAAGTTTTCAATATTTAACCTTGAAATCACCACCAAAGATTCATGTTTCTGACTTTTATATCATATTAAAAATCAAATGAATAGTATGAGTATGAACCAATTAAAACCAAAGTAGGTTATAATATATCATGAAAACTCAATCTATTGATCTAATAAATTTTGACATAATTATTTCAACCTATGACATTTTAGTCTCATTCTATATCAATTTGGGTTCAACATTGGTTGTCTTATGTTCTATTATATTATTCTTGATAAACTAATTTGAATAAATAACAATTTACCAATCTGATATGAAATGAGATTATATAACACTAATATATATATATATTACTATATTTTACATAAACATCCATTACCTATCATAATAAATCAAACCCTAGAATATATTGGTTGGGTGTATTTAGATACTAGATGGATAAATAAATTATTTTAAATGAATAATACTTTTATATTTATCCTATCGAATCTAAATATGATAATTGGTGAGCATATAATCATAGTAATGGGTTTAATAAATGAAATTATAAATGATGATAATTGGTGATTATAATATGAGAATATTAGTTTACGAATATATAAATTGTTTAAGAGTATAATAAAATATAATCACACCTAATAAAACATAGATCATAAATCATGAGTCTTGGAAGTAGTATTTTTCTAATTACATAAGACACTAGTCATTGGAGTGTGGAAATAGGAGAAAATATTCATGATCAATTAAATCATAAAATTCAAATATTTCATGTTATAAAGATATAGAAAAATAATGTGCCAAATACCTAAGTATAAAAACAATTTCTTATGTTAAGACTCACTACCATTACCATCATCAAATTGTTGATATGTTTTCATATTATATTCAGTTTACTCCTCAATAACATACATTTTTTCTCATGAGAAACAATTATTTACCTAATTAATTGGATAGTTAGATAAATTTTTTCACACCAATTACATGGTGTACATAGTCTCTAAGCGGTTTGAGTTTTATCCCCATTTATTGTCATCTCGTGAGATATAAATCATTAAAAAAATTATTTTAGGTCTATATAATTCCAATTAAACCCATCACATATTGAAAAATCATGCATATTTGTTCAATATAGTTATGAATATATTCATAATTCCATCATAGTTTAGTTAACCCTTATGAGTGGAGTGGATTTGATGAAAACATCCACAATACATTATCATAACACATGATGAGAATGAATTTTTATGTTATCATTATAAATTATCCATAATTAATAATAATAAACATTAAATTATGTTTTCAATGGTGAAAAAACATTTTAAGAGAATTTGAAATTTTAATTCAAAATAAAAAAAAATATATAATCTAATTTTTGGTGACTTTTATTTTAAATGGAAAAAATTATAAAAAAATTAGAAAAAAAATTAAATTGGAAAACCATGAAAACATAAAAAATAAGGTTTTTAATTAAAACTAAATAATATTATGGTTAAAAAATTTCATGTGGACCAAGTAAAAAAAAAATTCTTTCATGCATTTGTAAAGACTATCAAAGTGAATAGAAAATGATCTAGGCAGAAAATGTTAAATAATTATTCCATTCAGTATTTTTAATAGAAATTTAAAATAAATTTAAAATAAATTTGAACCATAATTGAATTTTCTTTAATTAAATTTACAAAAAAATGAATAATATGAACATAAAGGATATATATTATAGATTGAAAAGATAAGATAAGTTCAACTCCACTTATAGGTATCCTTTCTTTTAAGTTGTGGTCCCAAGGGTGATAAAAGGGTAAAAATGCATGTAAACAAAATAAATAACCATCAGAGAGAAATATATTGTTTTGGGGGAGAAATTTCATATTATTTTTACAAATATGATTTCAGAAATATAAAATCTTGACATTAAGTATGATTGGAAATGAAACTCTAACGGCTTTGGTCACTTTTTAAATAAATCCATTGAAATAGGAAAATGATGATGGATTTCTAATTCCCTTTAATAAAATTAAAATTATGATAAAAAAAATCATAATATGTATATACACCACGCAAAAGAAAAAATATAGTGGATGTGAGGATTATCTCCATGAATAGAGAATTGAGATGAGAAACCCCTTCCTCAAACTTTTACTTTGTCGAACACACTCTAATACCATTTGTAATAAATTTTGATTAATTATTCATAGGTATAAGAACGTTTTTCATGTTTAGTTTACTTATTTAAAATAAATAATATTTTTTAAAAACCAAATTATTAATTTTTTACAGTTAAACATTTGTATTTTGGTGTTAAGTATCATATTTTCCACATATGATTCATATTAGTGATTTAGATCCTTTCTCATCGATCAGGGGTTCATCACCTGTATAGAATTCATAAAGAATTCATATAATTTATTTATATTTTAACAGATTCCCATGTATCTTTCAAGGATGTTTCGTTAGAAGATAACATTGAATTATTAACAATCTTCTTTTGTAGATTATTTAATTTACAAAATATTTGAATTAACCGGTGAATATTCATTAAAATACAATAATTATAGAAATAAAAAACATCATAAATTCATCATTATTATATAATATTATAAATATTTAATTTTTTTTCGTTCATGATGTAAATATTGTTACATCATTAACGTAGATGGTAAAACTGACCATAACAATAACATGTTATAATTACTAAATCAGAAAGAACATGATATTGAAAAGTAATAATATCCAATTTTTAGGGTCTTAATGATTTCAAAAAGATTATTAATGTGAAAAAATTTATTCAATAATTATTGGATGAATAAGATAAATATTAATCGTTAAAGAGAGTACAACACTTACGTTAGAGAGTTTAATCTCTTCTAAGAGAGCCTTTTCAAAATTTGGGATTAGGGATTTCATCTTGTGAATAGAGATTACAAAATATAAGAAAGGATTGTGGGGTATGAATTTTCATAAGGGGTTTTATAAGAAAACAAATGAAAATTTTGGGGTGATATGGGTTGATGAGGGGTCCCTTTATATGTGATTTTTGAGTGGAATTTTCCCTAATATCCATATAATAATTTATAAGGCTGTCATTTGAAATAGTACAGTTCACACAAGTGAATAAATAATCGATTAGAGATGAATTTAGATTGATAATTATCCCATTCACACATTTAATGATATTATTATGTTATTTTATGTAGTTTACCCTTACTTAAACACTTATAACTCATTTTTCATTACAATGTTAACTCAATGTTTACCGTGGTGACTTATTTTTAAGCCTAAAATGAAATTGGATAGATTAAATAATTTGTATTTAATTATTAAAAATATTAAATAAATTATATTTTATTCAATTTCCAAAATTGATAAAAAATAATTTTGAAAATAATAAATCTATAATTTTTTCAAATGATTTTTAAATAAATATTTTTTAAGTACAAAATATTATTTATTCTTATCCCTTACCAAATTATAAGAATTAGATGAATGTTATTTTAATTTATTATATATGTATACAATATATTAAATTAAAATAAATATTTAATATTGATCAATTTATTTTATAAATACAAAAATACTCAAAATAATGAATATAATTCTATTAAATGATTCCATTTTAAATGAATTTAATCATATTCCATAATTTATATTTAAACTATAAATTTACACTATCCATCATAAATATAATCACTTCTAGAATTTTAAAAACAATTGTATTGTTTTTAACAATGTTTGAAACTTTTAATGAATAAAAATAAATATTTTTATAAAATGCACAAATAAATTATTATCCTTTTATTTATTTCTATAGTTATATGTTATAAATGTTTTTAATATTATTGATTAACAGAACGATAGAAAACATCAATGTAGCTATTTTGTACAAGTATATAAACATCTAAATATCCAAAACCACATATCCAGTAATTATATTTCAAATGATAATTTCAATAATGGTCATATTATATTCATATATATATCATTACCTAAATTTCTATAATAATTTTCCTTATTTTTTTAATTCATTCTCACATTTCCTATTATATTTCAAATTCTTTTTATTATTTACATAGTTATAATTAGAGTTATGATCATTAAGGGAAACTACAAGGTTAATGATTTTATGGTTATGGATGTTTTATTTGATTTCTGTTTTATTTCTGTTATTGTTTTAATATTTCTTTCTCATATTTCATTTTCATAATTCATTAATTTTTATCTTTAACTTTTTTTAAACAAACGAAGGCATGAATTAGTCACCGAATTCATGCCCCGACGATTTATTAAATCAACAGTTTTACAATACAAGCATGAGGTGTAATGAATTTACACCAACCAAAAGAACACAAGAGAAATATGAGATAAATCAATGAATAATGGAAACCTGTGAATATCCCAAGGCCTCAAGCAAAGTCACAAGAGGTAGTATGTCCGCGGGACTTTGATAGCATCAGCACATCCACTTTCAACTTTAAGAATTTTGATGCTCTCCCCTAATTCTGCTCCACTGTCATATCTTTCAGTTCTCATATCTTCAGCAACCCATACCTCCATCTTTGTGATAAATCATTCAAAAGATTCATCAAAGCTATGTCTTTCAAAATACAGTCCATCCAAATGTAGAGAGTTGCAGCACTGGAAAATAACAATCCGAGGCCTCCTCCCTGTATTCAGCAAAGCAGAAAAACACACAGCAAATCTAGCAAATAGATAAAACACAAATATGAATCCTATAGTAAACAAACTAGGCCAGATCCGAATCTTCTAAGTAGATCAAGTGAGACTCCAAAATGCCCATATCTTCCTTTCCAAAAAATCAAACAGACAAAAGGCATTCTGGTCCATTCAGAATACTTTCATCTAGCTCAAAAAGCAGGGAAAAGAAGTCTTCCACAACAGAGAGCTCGCCAAACAGTCCACCAAAACCAATTTAACATGGTGCAGACAACCATGAAGCAGCTCAGAAAAAACAAAGAGATAACATGTCAAAATCTGAAATAGAAGCATAAAGTATCATATGATCCTGACAGACCAACCATAAAAAACATCCAAAATAAAGGACTAGTAATATCAAGATCAACTACATCAAACAGAGAATACCAGAGCCTGCAATGACAAAGTTGAAGAGACTGCAAAGAAGAATTAAGAAGTTTTCTGAAATTTCCTCTTCAGCCATTCATTGAAAATATCCTACTTAATGGCCAGGTAAGTGTTCTTGGAGATCTCCCCATTTTGAAATGATTTATATAAGATTTCATCACGGATCTTCTTTGAATATTCAGGGTCTTAACAGCATGGTACATCCTTCTTTTCTACCTCACCCTGTTTTAGTGGATCTTCAACGAGTATAGATGTGTCAGGGGTTGAGATCACTTCAGGTGACAACTCACTGAGAGTTGTAACTGGATTATATTCATTGGTTTCCCTTCTAGGAGGATCAATAGAATGTTCCCTTACTGAGACATCCAGAAGTGGTGAATTAAGGTAACCATAGTCAAATTATCCAAAACCTCCTCCAAATTATTTATAATTTGAGAATGTGGTGAGTTGTGAATGTGAATCAAACTGAGTTTCGAGATCAATGATATAGGTTAATGAACCAATGATGATTTATTCAAATAAACATGGTCAAGTGGGAAGACATCATCAATAATATGTTTTTGTTCCTCAAAAGAGATATAGAAAGATATTTGAAAATATTATAGCATTATTAGTGTATGTTTCTATTATATTACATTATATGATGTAAAGTATAATTTTGATAGTATTTGTGTTTATTTATATATTGTTTGATTCTGGGTAATCACATCCATTTCATATTGTATAATTTTTAAAAAAAATTTATTATATGAAAACATGATTTTGGGTTTTTTGGTTATTTAGACTCAACATGGTTAATGGTTTAATCGATAATTTATATTTCCATACAAATCAATAATGATAAGAAATAATGAAATATCATTGGATTTTTTAGTGATTTTGATAGAAACTTTTTACCTAATTATTAGAATGTATTCGATGAGTTGTTTCAAGGGTAAAATATTTGGCTAAATTAAAAAATTTATCTTTTTCATTCTAAATTATAATACCCACACCTTCAATGGGGATTTTTATTCAATCAAGTATGGTATTTCTAATAGCAAGAGGTGATGGATAAATAACTTTTTTGAATATTGAACAATTACATGTCTCAAAAGATGGTATAAAATAATTATCACATATTATGGTGGTTGATAAATATATAGATGTTTTTCATGGAAACATTTATTTATTTCCTCAGTGAAGAGATATAAAAGTATTAATTTACTCATTACCTAGAATTATCCAATAATTCATGAGATGCTACTATAGAAGGTTAATGATATATCCCAAAAATTACTACTCAATGTGAACGGTAAAGATCCCATAACCAGGAAATTATTTAAAAGGTAAACTATAAAAATTTAAATTGAAAATTTTATCTTCATTTTTGAACTCAACATATCAAAATTAAATTATTATGACTTTTTTATCTTTTTCTAAACGTTTTTTAGTCACAATATACGATGTTTACAAATCATAACATTTCTATGGATTTATCATTATATAATTATGAACAAGATGTTTAAAAAACATTTTAACTGATAAAATATTAATTTAAGTAATAAAATAAAATATTTTTAAATATTACCTGAACTATAATACATATAGAAAACATGATCGATACTAAAGTAAAATGACACTTTAATAAAAACAGTTTTTTGTAATTTATTTGAATCATGTTTTTTCAAGGTGATATTGGGAATTAGATTCACTTGGAATTACAATATATTTTATATTGTTTATAATAATTAATTTATTCCTTAAAATCAATATATATTATTATTATTTTTTTGTTTGCAAATTTAAGCCATAAAAACATTATTTTAAAAAAAACTATTCTTACTCAATGGAATTTATTTTAAAATTATGTTATCACACAATTAGAAATGATATTGGATTAAAATAATTGTAAATTTTTACATAATTTTATTAAATTAGAAAAAAGTGGAAATAATATATTTTTCCTTAATTATAATTAATAAGGATAAACAAAATTAGCAAGTTAAATGTAAATTGGAGTAAAAGATAAATTTCTATAAGAAAAATACATAAAAAACTCAATGATTTATAAAAAAGATATATTCAGGATAGTTTGAAAACATAATCACATTAAAATATTCATTATTCTATTTTGTGGCCATTGACCATTAGATAGTGACTTTACATTATTGAAAATGTAAGGGTTACTCCAAAAACAATGCTTCTTTTCACTTATTAAATAGTAACATCCTCACTACATCAAGAATGTAATTTCATTATAATTTCTCTTTGAAAATATAAAACTTTATCCACATAGAACCATATCACACGTAAAATATACTTTGGTCACCATTAGTTATCCTAACGCCTTCATTTCAAAGGAGAATACCAAATGAGATTTTAAATCTGTTATGTGGGTATTCACTTTTTTTAGTGTTCCCATCTAAATTTTTTATTAACCAAAAACTAAATAAAATTATTAATATAATTAAATAATTATATTTAGAATACTTATATTCAATTAAATTTATTATTATTCTATTATTAATTCCATTTAAGGTATTTAGAAAAAAAAATTCTTTAGTAGGTGTGCACGATCTACAGCCTCCATGAGTCGATATCTTTGGTTTTTAATTCCGTCTCTCATGGATGGAGTAAACGATGGGATAGATCAGTAAATATGATATATATAATTTACCTATTACTATAAAATCTAATGTCATCATATACCTTATTTCCCTCTAATTCTATAATAAATGAAACCATTAATCTTGTTTTGTGTAAACCACTGCCTCTATGATGTAATGTAACTCATTTTTCTCATAGCTTCATTATTATTATATATTTAATATTAAAATATAAACCACCACATTAAAATTATCTAAACAATATAATTATTCACCTGTAAAATTGATATTATTTTCAAAATTAACAAACTTCATGGTCTTAATCATCCATTAATTATATTATGTCCATGTATGGGTTTTTTAACAACCTACTTGAACAATATAATAAAACTCCATCACAAATGAATATGTGAAAAAATAGTAATTTTAATGAAATTTAACTAGAAATTTTTTTAATTGATTAATGGTTCAATAATGTTTATTTTACCTACTAATTATATTATTGGAATATTATATTTGATCGTTAAAATAATGGAAATAACCCTACATTGTTTCTTCTTTCATTAAACATAACTAAAAAAGAAACTGAATGTCATAAAATAAGTATAAATAAATAAAATTATTTAATATAGTAAATTATAATTTCTATGAATTGTGATCATTGGGAGAATAATAAATAACAAGTCCACATTTATGAAACTATTACAAAAGATGAAAACATTAAAAACCTAATGTGGATAAAAATAGGTAAACTAACTAGATCTCATATATAGAATGACTTAATTTGAATAGAATAATTAAAAATAATAATAAAATTATTAATTAAACTATCAAGATATATATTTTTTTAACATAAGAGGTTACTATACGTTTTTGTATGTCAATATAAGAGGTAAGGGTTTTTTTGTCCCATTTTTAAATAAATGAGGGTTATTTTATATTGTGCACCATCATTTGTCTTCATTTTAGTGTTATTACTCAAAATGAATTTATTATTATATAATAATAATATTATGGGGGATTGAAGATCTATATCATGTTATTTCATTATATATACATTGATTCAAAAGCTACCATAGTTGTAAGGGTTTATGTCTCAAATTCCTCTCTTTAAGACAGAATTTTGATACCCATATAACTTTCATCACTCAGTGTATATAATACCTATATGAGATTTTATATCATTAATTTCATTTATTAATTGTATTTAATGATAAATTTATTTCATCCAATTTCAATTATTATTGATTTAATTTCTTCCCAGGCTATAAGAGGTTTTTTAAGTCTTAATTTTCATTCTTTGGGAATCATGTAATATTCAACAACTATTTACTTTTGTGTGGTGAATACATTTCAATGGAATAATTTATAATATATTAATCATTAAAATAAATGGAAGTAAGAATCTATAATTTTATCGCACCATCATATTCTTTTGATTCTAGTGTTTCATAACCTTTTGTAAAAGACAATATTTTCCATGGTGGAAAACAATCTAATGTTTTCGTAATGTAAAAGTTTTTGTAGTTTCCTAGAAAATAACTCTATTTCTAGATAATGGACAGTGGATATAGATAAGGCCTAGATTCGCCTAGGGTTAACCACCTCACGGATGGTTGTTTGATAATTGACTCAACTAACACCCTAATTCACAATGAGTGGGCCTAGGAATACATCACTAGATAGTCACTCTGGAAGGATATGCCTAGAAATATTCAACAAATATTTTGAACCCTAATGAATGATTTTCTTACAATTTACTTGGTCTCATAACAATAAAAAATATTGAACTCAATTACCATCATTGATGTATTACTGATCAAATTGAATATACCCCCACCATTATAATTCTTTGACAAGGTTGCTTTCAAAAATTTTGAAAATACACCACATCTTCAATGTTGATTAAAGTATATTCTCATAGAAATACAAATTATTATATTTAATGGGAATGTACCTATTTTCCATATTTCATATTATATTGATATTCATGATTTTTATTCTGTAAAAGGATCCTTTGGGAATAGTATGAAAGGAATTGTTGACACTTATTATGAATAAACTGTACTTAATAATGTAACAGGATAATTTTGGAATTATTTATCCCCTTTATGAATTTATGGGTCTCGTGTGACAAAATATCTTGGGTTTTAGTTTATCCATCTTACTATAATAGTGTAGTGTCTTCGAATAAGGCCTTGATATCATGGTTTGATTCTGTAAAATATAAATTCTATTATTATGAGATTAATGATTATTTATATATATGTATTAATTTATCATTATAGATATATCATTTCTATGATTTCAATTGATTATTTCTTCATGTTGATTATTTTTCTTTCTATTTAACTTCTTCCATGTTAATGTTATTATAGATTCACATTATGCTAATTCTTACTGAGAATCTGAGCTTATCCGTATTTTTTCTCTTTTACAAAGGAAACCAAGAGGGGAACTATGTCTAAATACTAGATATATGATGGAAGGGATAATAATTTTATTAAAATATTTTCATGTTGTGTATAATTAATTCAAATATATTGTATATATGAATATAGTTTTCCATGACTATTAAGTTGTTAGATACTTCAGGAACACTTTTATTATATATGATTAAGGTAATACATAAATATTCTCTAGTTTTATAGATTTTGGGTTGTTATTATTAGTATAATAGGATGTTTAGTAGGAACTATGGGAACTATATTTAAATGATGCTAGCAATATGAAAAACTATGAAGAATCATCATGGTTTTAGGGAACACTACTGGAAATAAAATGCGAATTATATTATACAATTAAATATCATGATAAAATTATGTGTATGATATGCTATAAATACAGTGACTAATGGTTGGAATTGAAACATTA
This sequence comes from Viscum album, assembly GCA_963277665.1. Lineage (NCBI taxonomy): Eukaryota > Viridiplantae > Streptophyta > Magnoliopsida > Santalales > Viscaceae > Viscum > Viscum album. The sequence continues at coordinate 1,220,751,095 of OY728127.1, read as the reverse complement.
TAGAAACCCGGATTCAATGTAGATATGTTCCCCCTTACCAAGTCAGTGAATTTAAAATTGAGGCTAATTAGATAATAAACATATATAGCCAATTGACCCAGGTTATGACAAATAATCTCTCACCCAAAAAAAGAACAGTTGATCCACAATATAGTGATACTATATTGGAAATCATCAAATGATCGTAACATCTAGCATTTAGTGGAACTAAAAATACAATAGTAGCTAAACAATCGATCCAGTACCTAGACAAGATCATTCTCACAATGGGAAGTAATGAAAAGGGGAAATTATTCATGGAAGTATTTCATCTAAAAGACGATATAAAAATGGTGGAATATAGTTCAAAAAAATAAAGATTAATGTCAAGTGCAATCTAAATATAAAGAATATATCCTATAAGTAGTAGATGTATCCATGGTACACAAATTCATTGATTTTTTCCCATAAGAATTACTAGATCATCCATCAGAGTAAGAAGTTGAGTTCTAAATTGAACTCATTTCTAATGCAAGAACTATACCTACATCTCCCTATAGAATGGTGAAAGTGGAGTTTGTATAATTAAATAAATAGTTTCATATTTTGTGTGATAAGGTATTTTGATGTCCATGTGTTTCACCATAAAGAGCCAGTGTTTTATTTATGAAAAGAAAATATGGGTCTATGAGACTATGACTTGATTATATGGAGATCAAATCCTTTAATATAAAGAATAAGTAACAATAACAAAAAATTTATGGATTATTTTCTCAATAAATAGGGGCCAATACTTTATAACATATGACCTTCACTCTGGTTACCATCATCTAAGGTTTATGATTGAAGATTTACCAAATATATTATTTCAAACAAAATATAGAAATTACGAGTTTACAGTAATGTCATTAGGATTGACAGTGGAAGCTTATGTTATTATGGCTCTAATGAATATAGTATTCAATGATTATCTAGATAATTGTTTGTGGAATTAATTGATTATAACGTGATATACTCTATGATTTGTTAATAACATGCAATTTGTCTAAAAATAATTCTAGAGACACTCAGAAAAAATGAATTATATACAAAATAATGATAGTTTGAAATCTGTCTCAAAAATGATTCTTTTATTATCCATATTACCTCTAATGATATAATATTCATTAACCCATCAAAGAAAATGGTAGTCAATGAATAACTTACACTAATGAACATAACTAACAACTAATTTTTTATTTACTATGAAGTTTATTATAAATAGATTGTTAAAAAAAATTAATTGGCCAACCCCTTACAAAATTTAACATGAAAAGGGGTTAAATTCAATTTTTTAACGGAATCTGAGGAATTTTTTGAATAGGTAATGAGGATAATGAATAATTTACTATTATTAACATAATCATTAGGTAGGAAATTATTTTTAATATATAGTGATGTATTAAAGAAAGGACTTGGTTTTTTTCTTATTCATTATTATAAGATGATTTTCTATACATCGATCCAGTTGAAAATTTATGAACAATTCTATAAAACATGGAATCATGAGATTTTAGTTGTAATATTTACATTGAAAATATATTAACACTACCTATATGTTGAATGATGTTATATATATGTAGATGATAAGAATTTTATACATATATTCTCTTAGAAGGAGATCAACATGAGGAAATTAAGATGGTTAGAACTACTAGTAGACTACAATTTCTTGATACACTACATCTATATAAATTAATGTAAGGTGTCTAATCCAATGAGCAAGAGGAATCATGGATTTATAGCCCTGATGAGGATTAACATGAACATTATATACATAGATCTATTAAATGTTTATTGGTTATATTTATTCAATTAGATCCATGTTTACTTTTCCTTGAAATTTTAAGCCATATTTACATAAAAAGATATAAAAATAAAAATATAATTATGAGAACTTATAAAGGCTGATTAAAGAAATAAAAAAGGGTAAATTTAAAAAAATTAACTATAAAGACAGAGTGTTAGAGTATGTGAAGTCTTTATGTGTTTTATCCATACTAGTATTGAAAAGGGAACTATCAGATGAAGCACATAGCTCAAACCTCTCTATACACCCTAATAGTAAAATAATTTATAGGTATTTAAGAAAAAAATCTATGGTGGTATGGTATAAAGAGGATTGTTTTATACTATGTGTCTAGATTCTCAGTATATGGGGTGGTAAAAGATAAAGAAAAACATCCTAAGGGAGTTATGAAAACACTACCTATAATTATAGGGATTTTGGATAATATTATAATGGAAATCACCACTAGAATACTAAATACTCCAAGGAATAATTATGTTATATGGTCCATCATTGTTTATCTTACTAAGTATACTAATTTATTAGATATTATATAGGATCTAGCACTTTAGAACCTTCATTGAATCTATACTGATGAATGTTTAAATCATTACGTGTAACCTCTATTGTTTGTATCAAATTAGGTCCCTCAGTTCACTTTGAAAATTTTCATGAGTCTTCAAAATTTTATTGAAACTAAGATACATCGGTATGATGCTTATGATCCCTATTGTAATGGATATTCTAAAAGGACTCTCTAGAAAACATAATATATACTAATATCATGTTTGGTTGACTTGCAATGTATGTGAGATTAGAATATACCTTTGGAGGAATTTTCAGACAATAATAGATACCATTCAAGCATCTAGATTTTAACAGACATGTTTTCCTATATGTATGAGATGTTCAGTTTTATAAATTCATTGTTCATCTAATGTTTTATCTCTACTTTAGGTGTCTAAAATGTATAATTTTATTGAATATAGTATGGGTTCTTATAAGAAATTCATTAATAAGAGGCCTAGATGATCGGTAGCAAAATAATACCACCAACCAGCTGGTGGAGTTACTTTAGGTTTTCATGTTCTTGTAGACTCCATCAGTAAGATTGTGATTGTGGAAAAAAACAACATTCGGCTAGGAACACTGACCAATATGTGTCTAGTCACTAACCTGTTAGTGGTTACTCTGTCCTTCAAGCATGAACAATATGGGGGAGAATTAATTACAACATGCAGGATTTAATTCCATGTTGTATTCAACATTTTTATGTAATAAAATCTTACCTTTTTCTTATTTTTAATTTTATTCCTACCCCATAGCCCTCAAATCATTCCCATTAATCTCCCCTTTCACTCTAACCATTGACTAATCTGGTAATGATTAATCCATGATATTTCCTTATACCAAGACAAATTCATTATCCTTTTCATAATATGAACTATGATATACATCAAATATTTCATTTCGATTAATATATAATGAAATTTTCTCCCTTTATTCACATATTAGAGGTGTATCTAGTATGTTTTCATCATTTCATGACTGAATCAAGATATACCATCAAAAAATGACAATATATGGGGTAAGGGTTCATGAATCACCTTTCTAAACCTCTTCGTAAGGGTATAATGATGACAGAACCATAATATTTTTATGATTCCTTGGTATATTAGTGTAGGATTCAGTGTTCCAATGATACCCCCTTCAACTGGAGTTATGATTATTATGAATGGTGCGTATTTTTGTGTAAGTTTCGTTAGAACGATCATCATGCAACCTTATTATTCTTGAATCACATGATGAATCTTTTATCCATTGTTGGATTGATAACAGATTAATGATATTTTTCTATACTTAAGGCACTCATTTATAATTGGAATGGAATTCATGATTTGTTTTTTAATTAATAATAAATCTAGGGAATTGGTTTTCCCTACTATGACATACCTAATAATTGATTCTATTTATGGAATCTTTAAGGTATTTAAATACTAAACAACCCTTTTGAATTGGAATTATCATAACACATCCTATTAAACTTCATTATTGATGAACTATAACCAAAATACACATCCCTGATATGTGATCTCAATATCTGTGGGTATATGAAGTGTTCATTTATTGATCACTTAACGAATATTATATTTCTTCCTAAAAACACTATATAATGAAGTTACTTATCATTTGAGGCCCTGTTATTCCATGTTTGATTGATTCCTTTTATTTTGGAATGAATTGTTGTTATTGATTTATTTTAGTTATATGTGGGTGTGTTTATTTTCATTATAACCTTATATGATTCTTATTTCCATGAGTATAAATAGATTTGTTTTTATCATTCTTTATGATGATCACTTATAATTATATAATGATACTATACTCACATGATGTCAGGGTATAATAACCTTATCGTACTCTTCTATGTTATTTTTATTGATATTACATTGGAATTTATTCTTTTTATATCATTACAGGTGATTGTAATTGTATGATTTCCCATTATAGGGGGTGCTTATGATCATCCATGATGATGATGGTGGACTTGATGATATGTTTGGAGAATGACATTACTGTGTTATGAATGGATCTCGAATACTTGGGGATACTGGGTAATATTTCTAAACAAAATGCCGTGTGGTTGCTGAGTAGCATTCCACTTGATACTTTGATGATGTCATGTTACATTTCACCAATCTTGTGTCTAGCTCCGGATCATTTCCAACATCTTAACAATCCTTCTAGAATAAAGCCAATGCAGGTATGACCAGGGCATATATTGGCTTGGTAAGCACAATGGTTCTTGGTAGATAATTATTTATGATTACTTGTGAATATAATTTTATCATGGAATAAACATGTTATACATGTTCACATTTGATTAAGGATGCATTGGGGTGTCCAAAAGAGTTATTATTATTGACAACCTACATGTGCATCTTGATGTGTGTGCAGAAATCATGTATATGGATCCATGAAAGGAAAAGGGGCATGTGAATGATGTTAGAGTTATAGGGCATGGAGCTAGTGGTAGTCTTGCATAGACTTGAGAGTTATACCAATTATTTTATTAATTATATTCATTCACTTCCTCTGGTTTAGATTTCCAATTAGTGAAATCATTTTTTATTATTTTCACTAATTGGATGACGTGTATTATTACATTATTTATTTATTTTTATGAATTTTAATATATTTTTTAACATTATATATAAAATAATTTTTTAAATGATACGATGATAAGGGTATTTACTCCCTTATAATGGTGACTAGACACTCATTGCTAGTATATATCCTCTTGCATATGAGGATACACGTATGAGGTCATATTACTCTCCAACTTAGAACTACCCGTTCGAGTCAGGTTGTTATATAGATAGATTTATATGAATAATGTTGTTGGAATAGGTTTCATTCTCCGACCTATTAATATGGATTTAGAAAATGAAAGCTAATTGTTTCATATATTGTAAATGATATAGCTTTGAAAGTACATATTATTCAGGATGATAGTAAAATAATCTAGATCATTGAAAATAGCGATGTTGATCATTAAAATAATGAATTAAAATTTGAAGTCAGGGATCTTGTATTCTTTAAGTATTAATCCTGGAAGGGTTTTGAATAATTATCAATAAATTTAATTTAAAAACCATGAATATTGGGAATTTTGAAAAACAAGGAGTTTATGTTTGAACTTATAAATTATCTATACCACCAAACGTTTCTATAGAAAATAATTTCATCACTGTTTAATTATAAAGAAAATAAATTATAGATATAGGGCTTGTTCTGACATATGAGGGAACATATTTTGAACTTTTCATGTCTTATAATGATATTCCTATCCAGAATCCTCACAACATAGATCGAGTACTATTGTATCGAAAAACTTGATTGGTTAAAATCATTTAGAGAAATTACAAACAATTCTATTTCACTCGGTGCACTCTAAAGGGCCTTTATTCATGAATTAATGTAAAATTAAAAAACTATATTTTTAAAATTTCCAATTTAATTTTATTTTTGAACTCATAAAATCATAATTATCAAATTAGGAATACTATTTTTTGTCATAAAACATTGGCCTTTTTTCTAAAAAGTATGGTTTTCATTAAACAAGTAATTTTATTGACTTTTTCCATATATAATAATGGATAAAAGATTAAAAAACCATTTATATGATAAAATATAAATTTAAGTAACAACATTAAACATTTTTACATATTATTTTAACTTAGAAAACCTATAGAAAAAAATTGTGAACTAAATTAAAATGTAACTTTAATAAAATAAATGTATTCTATAGTTTTATTTAATTATTTATTTTCATGTTGAGTTTATGTTATGGATGGACAAAAAATCCACCTAATTTTTTTCAATATTTATTCAAATTATTTCATTAAAATAAAAAACCATGATAATTTTATCATTATTATAAATTTAATGAATAAGCATTATATTCTCCATAAAATCATTTTTTATGAGAATTATTAACTTCATTTTAAATTTATATTTTCACAATATTAGAAACTTTATTTTGAAAAATTATTTTATAATTTATAATTAGAATGATCAAATAAGATACAAAATTTATACTTCATTTTTTTCATTATTATTATTTACTAAGGTTAAAAAAATTACTAAGGTAAAAGTGAATTAGGGTAAATGTTCAATGCTAAAATAAATGGCCCTAAAACACTAAAAGGTTTATAAAAAAGAGGTGACTGAGGTTATTTTTTTTACCAAAAATCACTTTTCAATCCACTTTTTTCCAATTTTTTCCCATTGACACTTCAATATTAACATTACGTTATTGAAAAATATGGGTTACTCCAAAACTAAACCTTATGTTAACTTATAATAGAGTAATATTATTTCCACTTTAAGTCTCATCTTAACATAAAATTTACCCTTGAAATTTTGAAAATAATTCCTCCTAAAACCCTCTGTCATGTTTGGAATCATTTTTTCACCATTATTTAGTGTAATTAGTTCATTTCAATTATGAATACCTATAAAAATTCACATCACATATGTGATTATCCACTTCTTCTTAGTGATTCAATCATGATTATTTTTAATATAACCTAATAAAGACATAAAAAATAATTAAAAATATATTATTAGAATATTAATATTTAATTAAATTTATTATAATGAAATTATTCATTCAATTACATCCATCAATAATAAAACATAACTATCGTTAGTCTGTGTGCACGGACTACCACCTCCATGAATTGAAATCTTATGTTTTTCCATATCCTCTTTTCTTCTATTTAATTAAGGGTTTGATGAATAAATATGATATTTATAAAATATTTTTTTTAATTTCAAATTATCATATTCTTTATTTAACTCTAATTCTTCAAGAAATAAAAACATTAACTGTGTGTTGGGTGAACTTCCACCACCACAAAGTAACGTATCTAATTTCTCATCTAGTATCATTATTATTTATTAAATACTCATTAAATATAAACCCACACTTTAAAATTATCTAAATAATATAATAATTATACTATAAAAATAAAATTATATCACAAAGTAAGCACTTTCATAATAATAATTGTCCTTTTATTATAGTATGTTCTCCTTTGGGTTGGTTTAATAACCTAGACGAATAAAGTGATATATTACTATAATTGATCCATTATAGTCAAATATATTATCTATTAATGATGTAATTTGAAAGAATAATAAAATAAAACACTAATTTTAAGAAACTAATACAAATGATCAAAGCAATAAACACCAGATGAGAGTGAAATTGTTAAACTAACCAAAATTAATATAGATAATGACTAATTATAATGTGTATAATTGAATATAGATTTCATTAAGGTTTTTAGTTGGGTTATTAAGATAGGTATATTTTTCATATTGGAGGTCAAAGTACATTTGAGTAATTGAGGACCAGAGGTAAGGGTTTCCTGCTCTCATTTTCAAAATAATGAGAGATATTTGATATTCTGGATCATTATTTAATTTATATGGTGTGATTACATCCAAATGAATGTATTTTTCTATATTCATAAAATTTGTTAATTTCTAATAAACATATCATTTTCATTCAAAACATGGCCTCTGATTCAAAAGATACCAATGTTTTATGGGTTTCCATATCAAATTCTCCTCTTTGAGTCATGTTTGGTATTAGGAACCTAATTTCAATCATGTGGTTTCTATAATACCAATTTGATATGTTATATCTGGAAATTACATTTTTCATGGTATTTTATGATTAATTTTAAGTACTCAATTTCATTACATTTTTTCTTAATTACTATTACTGTTATAAGTGTGTTTTTTATCACAATTTCATTCTATGGGGATCATGTTATATTTAAGACCTATTTCATTTTATTTTGGAGAGTAAATTTTCATGGAATAATTTTTCCTATATTAATCATGAAATTTAATATATATAAAATTATATAATTTTATCCCTCTAACATATTATTATGATTCAAGATTACCCAAAAACATTATAAAATAAATATTTTCCATGGTTGAAAAATGATCATAAGTTTTAGTGAAGTAAATTTTTATATAGTTTCATATAAAATGGATCCCTATGTAGATATTGGAAACTATATTTGTTTATGGGATAGATTAACCTTGGTATTGTAACATTAAAAATGGTTGATTGACCATTTGCATGATCGTCAAACTAACACATGATGATTGGGCCTAAAACTGCACAACTAGCTAGACACATTCTGAGGATATGCTTTAGAATATTCACACTCATTATCAATCATGTTGAATTATTTTTACTACCATTTCCTTGGTATCCAACCAATTCAAACAATTTTACACAATTAATATCGTCCATGGATAACCCAACATATTAAATGTACACTCTACTCTATATTTCTTTGGTATGGGTATTTTCAATTAATTTAACAACAACCCCATTTTTTTTTACGTTGATTAAGAGATTTTATCCTTTAAATAAACACTATTATATTTAATTTGGAAGTATTTGTTTCATATATTTAGAATTATACATATATCCATGATTCTATTTTACCAATGGTTCCTTGGATAATTGTATTAATGGTCTTATTAACACTTATAGTGAATTAATTGGGCATAATAAATTTTCAAGTGGGTCATGGAAATATATCCCTTTGGTGCATCAACCGATATCATGAGACAAAAAATCCTATTTTTTACTATATACCTCCTCCCATATAATTATAGTTTCTTGGAAGAAGGCACTAAAAATATGTTTATATACCCAGTATTATTCATTCCATCATAATGAGATAAACTATTATTGTTATCATTGTTGTCATTTATTTTCATGGAAATAGAATTCCCTATTTTTAAATTGATTATGGATTCATGTTCTTTAATTATGATTAATATACCAATTTTTTCATGTCTATGTTATGATATCTTTCATTTTAAGTTACTCCTTCCCAAGAATCTGAGATCACTTTTTTATTTTCCATTCCCCAGGATCACTAGATTAGAACTATTTGAAAATCATAAGGATAATATGGAGGTATAATAATGTTATTATAGCATGATCGTGTTTTTTCTTATGTTTAAAAGGTAATATGTGTGTATATGTGTGTGTATCCAGTCATCTAATATTACGATGTGGTTAGACCCTTCGATAAATGTTATATTTTTACCAATAATGTTATATAAATATAAGATCCATGTTTTTAGAGATAGAGTTGTTACATATCCCTTTTTTAATTCCTTCACATCAGGTGAATCCAATGAAGTAGATAAATTAAACATGCACCTGAATGATCATGAGAAGAATGTGTTTATATAAATAATTATTTATCTTTGGGATAAACAAATTTTATTTTTCAATAATTTTTATAGCATTTTATATTTATTTATTAAATATCTAAAGATAAATCAATTGATATTAATGAATAAATATTCCTTAAACTAAATTGGTGATATTTATAACCATCTAATGGGAAAGCACCGGTTTTTCAAGAATGATCTTTACGCTGTGAATCATCTTCTAAGGGCTAAGGAAAAGGATAATTTAAAAATGGAATTGTTATTTCAATATGTTCATTATGAGTATATGGTTATGATTTTTGGAATTATTTTCCACTTTTTATTTTTATGGATTTATTGAACTAGGTCTTCTAAAAACCGAGAAACCATTTTTGTGGATTTTTGTATGGTATTTTGATATATTCAAGGATTAAATCAGGTCAGGGGAAGAATTGAAAAATTATTTTCAAAACATTATTTTAGAATTAGTTTCTTGAAATGTTCTTAATTTTCCACTTTAATATTCTATAATAAAAATTTATTGTCTATATTATTTTATATAATTTTATTTCAATATATCCTAAAATGATACAGGTAATTATGCCCCAGAATAAACCCAAGAATGTATCTTATATATGAGGGTTTTTTGTTAAATATTACTTAAATATTATACCAAACATTTTTATATTTGATTCAACCGTTTTGGATTTGACAAGGATTGGACAAAATTTATATTTTAATGTAAAGTATCATGAATTTTTGTGGAATTGAATCAAATACATACTTCTCCTAAATTTTTATTCATCCCAAATAAAGAGTATCTTATGATATATATTAAGAGTCATTAATTTTACACTTTATATTTCTTCTAATGAATTTTTTAAAATTATTAGTATAGGGTTCTAAGAAATTAAGACCCCATGAAAGGAATTACTTATTACATATTTTAGAGTTAGATTCTGTTTTTCATTCCTTATAGTCATAAAGGAATCATAATTATGGAAGAAAATGTATTGTTTGTACAACTTAAAATATTCTAAATTATATTTCCTGACAAAACGTTTTTAATTTGAGACAATATATGGGGATAGAGTATCTTTCAAAAAAATTATTCATGATTACATATATTATAGGGAATGTAAATTTTAGGAAAATTATCTATATCAGAATAACCCTATCCAAGTGGACATGTATGATAGAGATTATGGAAATTTGAATGGATTATTATTATTTTAAAAAATAAATAAACTGTAAATTAAGAATGATTTGTTTCTCCCTCGTAATAATGTGAATTTAATTTTAACATACTAATGGAATGTAAAACAATTAATGGATGATGAATATATTTGGATAGGGTATTATATATATATGGTATTGAGGTCATTGATTTTTATTTATTAAAAATAGGTTTAGTAATTTATTTAAGAGAATTAAATATATTTCTTATGGAACTACATAAAGAATATTTGTGAGAATTTAATTGTTCAAAATAGATAGTTTATCTAAGAGATAATGCAATGTATCATGAAATTAAACATTAAATTAGGAGTTAAAATATAAAGATTAATGCATTATAAATTTTATATATATTTCACTAGTTTATAGATAATGGTATAGAATCGATGACGAGTAGGGTTGTTGAATCCATTACCAAATCCAATATGAAAAAGTGATGATATTTCCATTTAAATCATGATTAGATTGTCAATGTCACCCTAGTGACCAGATTATTATTGGATATTAGTTTTTGAAATTATGAAATCATTATATTTCTTACTCATTCAAGAATCATATTCAATTTATAAAATATTATGATTTATATGAAAAAACTAATTATTCATCAAGAAGATCCAAAATATATTATTTCATATATGTATGGAAGGTTTACGTCTAGATTCTAGAAGTGATTCTATAATGTAAAATGTTTTAGTTAAGTGTGACCATGGATTTTCACTCTAAAATCATTGGGTAGGAGATGAGAGTTAATAATATTCTATAGGATGTTCTTATTATATGTGAGATATAAATTATAAAATGGTGGGAGAATATTCTACCATTGATAAATTTTATTCGTAATATTAATTATTTTTTATAAAATCATGTGTAACCATTTTTTAATTGTTATATAGTTTATCATTTCAATCGCCATTATGTTCAATCGAGACCAATGATGATACACTTATAGGATATAGTGTGGTACATTAGATGAGGGATTAAACTAGGTTAATTATAAACCATATGGATTGGACATAACGCCTAAAAAATTCATATACGGATCAATGATGTTGTACTATTAGTTATGATGTTAGGTATCACATTTTTATGAATTTTTCATTATGTTTGGGTAATTGAATCATTAGAAATTAAATAAAATTAATACCATGGAATGTAAGGAAATGTAATATTGTTGACTTAATTGGTTATGTAGATTATTTAATGGCATAACCCCAATGTTATATGGAAATTTTTACATATTTTATGTTTCATAATTTATGAAATATTATTATAATATATATCATATCTTGAAGTGGGAATTTTTTGAGGTGGATCCTGATATATATTATTTTAAATGAATAATATTAATAGTTTATTTAAGTGAAAATATTATTGTGGTATATATTATTACATTAGTGGGAGTTTTATAGTAACATTTTTTGATTAAAGAGGAGACAAGGGGGAGAGAAGCTCGTATGAGGAAATAATGACTACTCGATTTTTATAGTGAACATACTTGGTAACCTTTAAAGAAATAATATCCGTAGTGAGGAAAAATAACATAATTAAATCTTTTATTAGATGTTTTCTATTTTTACATCACTTTATTTATACAAGTATGATTGGTAAAGTAATGCGATTAGAAAACTTTAATTTCAGTTTGTTTTTTAAATCTTGTCATAATGGGATTTTATATATTAATGAATATTGGAAAATTAAATTGTAGTGGTTTATTTATTGAATTTAAATATTTAAAGTATTTATTATATATTATTATCAAATTTGGTTAACTAAATAATGGAAGTTATTTTTTCATTTTTATTTTTTTCATGATGATGTGGATTTTATAATAATGTATATTTAGGATTTAAATGGTGTATTATTGAAATAATTATAGTTATGGTCCACCATAGAATTATTGAAAATGTAATAGTCATTTAGTAGGTATTTATGAATCAATTTATGGTTGGGGAAAATAGAGTCTTCTAGGAGATAAAGCGTATAAAATTGTAAGGGATATTAAATTCAGAGAATTTAATTGATGTAATTTAAGGAGACACTTATATATATCTGAGTTTTTTAGAGAGGAATAGAGTCTTAATATAAGATGTATGAGGTGTTATATTGGATGGTCAATAAAATATTTGGATCATAATTTTGATCCATTATTTTGATGTACTTATTGTGCGCTTGTGGTAGAGATTGAATAAGGATGACTAGTTTGATGAAACAATATTGAAGTTCTATTGATTGGTTATATAATTTCTATATATATAATACATGATTCTATATATATTTTTTGAATCATTTAAATTATACATAGTTTTTCATATAGAATAAAACTCATATTTTGATGTTATCTTGAATAAAGTGTTAAAGTGTGATTAAAATTTTTTTATAGGTTATGATTATTTTTATGGTTTCTATGACGCTCACTATTATTTTTTTGTAACACTTTATAGAAACACTCCTTTTTCTTACATGACTATAAAATCATATCAATGTAAAACAATATAATGATTTTATATTCAGGTATAGAAATGTCTAGTATCTTGGGAATATTTGCATCATACATCACTTATGCATAATAGAACATATAAATGTTTAAAATAATTCTTATTTATCCACTTAAAATATCTCATGTTCTCCTTATTAGAAGTAATGACATTTAGTTATACATGAAAGAAAGGGGTGAGGTAAAATCCCAATAAGGGGAAGGATAACATAATAAAAATAGGAGACATAAATCAATAGAAAATAAGTTATCGCAATCATCATAATCAACATATCATAATGAAGGGATCATAATAAACTTCATTATGGAATAATTTGATAAGGTTATGGAATTGTAAAATGGATAAAAATTAAACATAATGTCATAGTGGTCCAATACCACACAATGTTGTAAACAAAAATATCATTAAGTTCATGCATAAAATATGTTCATAATCATAACATCATCATTATTAACAGATATAGCATCATGTTAACACATAATACACATTATTTCATGAGATAAATTACAATAAAAAATACATTGGAGGCATGTATAATTCTGGGCCCACCCGTCACATAATAATATTTACATAATCATGCATTCTATGTAATCATAAAATAACCCTAGGAAAGGAATGGGATTCATAAAGATTTACTAAATCATGATTTCATTAATAAACACGGGGTTAAAAATTTAATAATAAAAACATATTTATAATAAAAATTATCATTAACGATTTATGAAGAAACAACTCAGGAGGAGTAAAAGACGTGTTCTGGAATATCTTTTCATTTGGTTTAAATATCATTTTGGAAACATTTATATCTCCAAAATGAATTTGGGATTATAGAAAAATTATATTTAAGGAATATTTGATTTTATTCAGATATAATATGCTATGAAAGATGGATAACATAAAGAAAAGGTGTTGGGTTTGAGAATCACCTTAGCTGAAATCCCTCATTATATTGTATATTTTCTTCCTCCTAAATAAAAAATTTAGAATTTTGAAAATGTAGTTAAACATGTGATTTATGTTCTTTCTATATAATATTTTTCAATAGTAATTAATTTATTCGAATTTATAGAACTCTTTGTTAAATGATAATTTTATTGATATCATATTTTCTTTAAATGTTCCCATTTTATTTCAATATCGCTATTTATTTTGGAAATATATACATTAGTATAATTAATTAAAAAACCATAAAAATATTAATTTATGCCAATTTATTTCATAAATAATTTATTGTAACTGATCATATGTTTAGTGGTAAGAAAAGGATTGGCAATTTCTTCCTTTGCAATTTATGGACCGTTGATGGGACATTGATAAAAGAGATTAAAAAAGAAGTTTGAAATTTATATATGTCATAATTATAATACATAGAGTATATTAACATCATTAATATAATGTTAATATAATTAATAACAAATTTTAAATGAATTTGAAAAATAATAATGAGGAGAAGAAAATGAGAGAAGTGTTGATAGAAACATACTCTTTTCTTGGTGTAGATTATCTTGTACATCACTAAATTCACTTGATGTTTAGAGTTTTATTACTCCAAAATGTAAATAGGAATATTAAAGAAATTGAGAGGGAGTATTTGTGTAGTTGTTTTTTTAAATTAAGGGAGGTTTTTTTTAAGGGTATTTAAAGAGGATATTTATACTTGAGGGGAGGGGTATTTTTATAATAATATATTGGGTAATGTTCTATAACTAAAGAAAACCTTGTAATAGTAATATGGTTTACATTATAACTCATATTTCAATTAAATAAAATGATATTATGAATTTGAATATGATTTTAATTTGAATTAATCAGTTTAATAAAATGGAATGGCGGAAGAATTTAGAAAAATTTATTTTAATGAACTACATTAAATTTTAGTATTTGGAATGTACATTTTAGGTTGGTAAATTAAGTTTATTTTATTTTATTGACACATTTATAAAATTAAATTTATTTTTGAAAACCTTGTGTTCTAGAAATAATTATTTCATTATTACATCTTGAATTTTGTAATTTTAGATATATTGGTTATGCAAAAAAATTGTATATTTAGTATTCACATGAATATTGATGTATTTCAGAAAATTACCAAAAAATCAAACTTTTAAATTTTTGGTGTTTTTATTTAAAAATGATAAATATTTTTTAAAAATAAATTTATAACATATTTAATTTTACTTTTTAATATAAAAATTTTGATTCTTATGAAATACTTTAAAATATAGTTTATTAAAAAATTTCCTCTATTTTGTTTAATTTTTTGATCATGATGTTTATTTTTGGGTATTATAATATTTAAATTTAATTTAATAACTCATGATAAATATTATTTATATCACAATTATCAAGTCCCGTCACTTGGGGTCAGTGTCATGATTACCTCATGCCCACCTTCCAAATGTTAAGGGTTGGAACTAGCACCAAAGGTGTTATCCTGCAAATGTAAGGAATATTCCCGAGTACCTATTTGCACGCACACAAATATCCACAACCCAAAATGCTGAAAAGTAAACATGCATTCCATTATGATCACCACTGAGAGAAATAGTACAAAACTGAAAATAATGGGTATAGAATACAATCCAAAAAAATTATATGTACAAACTCTTGATGTATTTCTATGGTAAACCCTACCTGAAGGGTAGGTGAAGGGGTGCCACCTAATGCCATAGAAGTATGCCTCATCTATCAGATCCCACTGGGCACTGCCTGGTCACAGACCACCAATGTCTCTGTTGTAGCATATTTCATCTTTACAAGACACGACACATGCGTGTGTAGCCCATGCAGGGGTGAGAAACACAATACTTAGTAAGGACCCCAAAACACAAAGGTACTACCACAAAGGAATGTATTCTCAAAGTATACTACAAATGAGATACATGATGTTTAGCCTATAAGATGTATAGTCAGAAGGGAGTCATTGGAGTCACCTCACACAGTTATAAATATAAGGTAACAAAAGAAAAACTATTCTTCATCAAAGATGAAAACATTTTACTATTGAAACAGTTACCCCCAATGAGTCACTTAGGCCTGTTGGGGAACCTAGACTTTCTCATCACTTAACCCTATTAGGGAACCTAGATCTCCTAGTCAAATAGGCATGTTAGGGAACCTAGACTCACTCGTCACTTTTTTCTATTAGTAAACCTATACCCGCTTAACACTTAGGCCTACTAGATCATGAAGATTCACTCTTCATAGTCTTCCTGTCACAGCCAGCCACAGGATTCCCTCTCATAACTCACTTGATTCTAGGAGAATCTACTCCTCCATCCATCAATCGTATATCAACTTCCACTAAAACCTACTTTACATATATCAAAATGAAATCCATGCCATAGGGGTCCCAATTCCTTAAATATATCTTCATTATGATGTTTGGTTTGGAAGTTATGAGCCTTTTAGTAAAAAGGGGCCGGTGGGGTCTGGGTCCAGTCCGACCCAGTCACGATGACCTCAACTAGGTTTGACCTGGGCCACTAGGCCTGGCCCAGTTCATTGCACTGGATCATCCCGTTGCAGAGGACTAGACTGTTCTTCCTAAGAATTCATGGGAGTTGCGTCTCCAAAACACTCGGTGGGTCACTATGGGGTCCACCCATGCGGTCTAGCTATTAGTGGCACAACTGCAGTGTCTACACCCTCCGCCGTCGGCCACCAGTCAGAGACCTCTAAACACCACCTGTAATGGATACTACATGCCTCCTTAGCAACTGTGGCATGTGCCGCCTCCTGTACACAAATTCCACAATGTTCCACCTCCAGCTAGTGGGTGCCTCCACATGCCACCATTTTCGCTCCAATGGTATGTTTTCTGATATTCAATTGTCGCATCAATCCATGGGTCCACACCTAAACTTCCACATACTATGATTCGTCTAGCCATAAATCCAAGATTTGGACCATGTTCGAAACCTCCTAGAAAGAATTTTATGTAACCATGGGGGTCCATCAGCAAAGAAAAGATGGAGGGAAAGAAATCACCATGAACTCTATAGGCATCTAATGTTGGACTTATTTTTTTTTACTTAATTCTCTATACTATAAAATAATGAGAGACTTTGAAATAATTGACATGATATAATTCCATCTTAGATCCCCGCATGTCAAAATATGATTATAGTAAGGATGATCGATCCATGGGTTAATTTTTAGTGAATGGTCCCACATTAGTCATTTAGAAAACAAGAACGATGGAAGGGATGCCACATAGAAAAAAAAACACATACATGTAATCTGATCATTTTTCGGTGAAAAATGGGGTAGTTCCATCATCGTTGGTTGATCCACAACTATAGTCGATGGAGAGAACCTTCAAAGAGAATGGATATAAGGAATGTGTTTGTCGGTATGGGTGGTACATCATTTTCCAATGTATATTATCAAGAGGTTCATAGAAATCTCCTTAATCAGGCTCTAATTAGCATACCCCTATTAGTCTATTAATTGATGAAATGCATTTTAGTGTTTCTATTACAAGGATTTGTCGTGTCGTTACACTGTTTCATTAATGATATGAAAAAATTCCTCATCACTGCATCATAGAGAATCATTTTTGGATAAAAAAATGTTTGTCTTAATTTTATTTCTCCTTAAAACTCCCAAAAAATTAACTTTTTCCCCTCAACCCGTGCTGGTCAAGGTTGTGTGCATCCTTGGGTCAAGTCGTCGTTCCATACACAACTATTCCCTTGAATTTTTAATCCAAGAACCCATTTAAATGTTTCCAAAACCACACATGCGCTCTATTTTAATAAAACTAAAAAAGGATTGAACAATTATTATGAGCTCACTAGGTCTAGTAATCCTATGTCATCTAATCTCCTAGTCTCGAAATAGACTCCAAAAATATAATAAAAATTAAATGTGATTTTAGGCACATTACATTACCCCTACCATATTTTTTTATATCCTCAAAATCCATAAAAAGGGATAAATAATAAAATAGGGATACTGAGTGTTAATCTGAGCATCCTGCCCCAAATTTCTCCCCTAGATATTTATGTGCTTCCACTAAATGCTCACAAGAGGAATCGACCACCCATCATGGACTAGATCCTGTCGATCTGTAACCTCCATCAAGAACTCTACAAATGAAACCCCATCAGAAATTTCCATATCACCCTAGTCGATAAGGTGTTATGGGTCATCCACATACCTCCTCATCTGTGACATGTGGGGAACATTATGCCCCTGATTCATCTTTGGGGGATGATCTAGGTGGTACACCACCCCACCAACTCATCTAAGAATCTAGAAATTACTGATGAATCTTGAACACAACTTGTTTCCCTTTCCAAGTCTCTACAATCCCCATTTGAGATGAGACCACAAGGAACAAATTTCCTCCATCCTAGAACTCTAAGAGACACCATCTCCTATTAGCATAATATTTCTACCTTCTCTGTGCAGTCCATGTCCACTCCTTGGTGATATGCACCTTATCGATGGTGGATCTTACCAACTCTAGACCCAAGAGTGCTGACTCCCCTAGGTCTATCTAGAATAACAATGATCTACATGGTCTCCAATACAGTACCTTGAATAGTTCCATACTAGTGGTGAGGTGGTATTTATTTTACGCGAACTCCTCCAGTGGTAGATGGTCCTCCCAATCGTGATCAACGTCCAGGATGCAAGCATGAAGCATGTCCTCAACAACCTAGATAATCCCCTATCTCTATCCATCTATCTTAGATGAAATTTTTTACTCAAATGTAGTTGATTCTAGAAAGTCTCATGAAGTCCCTTCCACAGTCTGAAAGTGAAGCGAGTATCACAGTCTGAAATGATCGTTGAAGGCACCCCAATAAACTGAACTATCTTCTGAATGTAGAGGTATCCCAGTCCCTTTATGAAACCCTAATACCAGATAGGTAGGAATTGGTATGACTTGGCGAGTTAGTCAACAATCACCCAGATGGTATCATGTACCTTTTACATGTGTTGAAATCTTGTCATGATTTCACTCAATATATTATGCCATTTTTACTCTAGTACCTCGAGTGGTTGATCCATGTCTGCAAGAACCTGATGCCCTGCCCTCACATGTTGAAAAGTGTGACATCCAAAAATGAACTCTTCAATTTCATTCATCATTCTCTACCATTGGTACTAATATTGGAGATCCGGATACATCATTACCACTCTTTGATGCACCTCCAAGGGGTTGGTATGGAACTCCATCATAACCTCTAATCGCAACATCATTATTCCAATGGTGTGCCCATTGAAAACAATGTCATCTTCCCCACCTATCCAATATACATTATGGGCCTTCTCTATTGATAAATGTGAATTTCATCCCTCGCAATCAACATCCCCAAGCTATGCATCCCTAAATCACTACAAGAGTGGGGGATTGACAACCGTCAAATGAAGATAAGCTTCTCCATCACCATCATCGAAGAACATTTTAATCGTGGATAACTTCTCTGATTCCTAACTTAGAAACTACAACCTGATTCTTATGTTGAGTAGTTCAACCACAATGTTACCTTTCCCAGGAATATGAACTATCTCATTATCATAGTCCTAGAAGAACTCTAGCCACTTCCCATGTCTCATGATCAGTTCCTTCTAGGAGAAGATATTCCTAAGACTTTTGTGTCCAAATTAGATGGTAAATTTCTCACCCATAAAGTATTGTCTCCACATCTTCATTGAGAATACCACTACTACTAGCTCAAGATCATGGGTCACTTATCTCTTCTCATGTAGCCTCAACTATCATGAACCATAGGCAATCACCACCTTCTCTTGCATCAGGACACAACCCAGTATGATACCTGATGAATCATAGAACACTACATACCCCACACTCTCTTATAGAAGTATCAAGATAGGTTAAATCATTAGTCTCTACCTCAAATCCTTGAAACTGTACTGGAACATATTTTTCCATGTGGCGGTATTCCCCTTCCATGTCAAAGATCATAAGGGTTCTACTACCCTGGAAATGTCAGGCACAAACCACCATTAGTATCCAGCCGAACCCAAGAAACTCTGAACCTCATTCACGCTCTTGGGTGGCTCCCAAGAAAGCACCACCTCTATCATCACTGGGTCCACAAAAACTCCAACCTCCAAAATGGTGTATCCCAAAATGTGGACCTCCTGAATCTATAATAGACACTTCATGAGCTTCCCATAAAGCTGGCGCACTTGGATAATATATAGTACTATTAGTAAGCGTGTAGCAAGATCCTCCTTATACGCTGAGTATACCAAGATTTCATCAACGAGGACTATGAAGAACTGGTCAAGGTAAGGCTAGATGATCATGTTCATGAGTCTAATGAACACTATTGGTACATTTTTCAAACCAAAATGCATCACCATGAAATCATAATGTCCATACCGAAATCTTAATGATGTATTCAGTATATCCTCATCTCGTGCACAAAGATGATGACATCCAGAAATGTGTTCTATCTTCGAGAACCACATAAGTCCCTTGAATTGGTCAAAGAGGTCATCGATTCTTGGTGGGGGAAATTGTTTTTTTATAGTCTCCTGATTCAGTCCTCGATAGTTGACACATACTCTCAAAATCTTGTCCACATTCATGGAAAATAAGACTGGGGCCACCCAAGGTAGAACCTTGGGCCTTTTGAAGACCTTCTTATTTAGGTCATATAGTTGAACCATCAAATCACAAAGCTCTTTGGGATTAATATGATATGATGATGTTGATATCGGTGTTGTCCTAGGGTACATTTCAATTTGGAAGTTAACCTCCTTGCGAGGAGATAATCCCAAAACATCCTTAAAAAATATGTCGTTGTACTCATCAACCACAGCTTGAAATTGAAGACACTTCTCTTCCACCACATTGAAGGTAAGGCTAGACAACTAGTGTGTGTTCAGCCACACCCTCTAAAAAAATGTCCATCTAGCACTGCTTGTGTTCCTTTTTCACTTGTAATGGACAACCTAGTTCCATCTCTATAGACACACCAAACTCTACGTCAAAAATAGTAAATAGGAGAATGGACTATGGATAACCAATACATTCGAAGAATGACTTTGTAAGTCCTCGACGCTGCTACTAGGATATCCCAACTGAATCTCTCGCCACCAAGAGTAATCTCACACTACCAGCACTAGTGAATTATTGTCTGATCCCATCCCATTGTATTTTCTAATTATAAAGATCGCACCAAAGGCTTTACCTTAATATTTGAGCTCTGAACAAGTTATATGCAATGGAACGAGTGACTGGAACCTATATCACTAAGAACTATATATAAGATTTAGAAGACACAGATCATACCTCTAATAATATCTAGAGAATCGGGATCATAGGGCTGCATCGCTTCTATTTGGGCCCTCAACTGTCCACTGGATCTGAGATCCTATAGTGGACCACCTCAGGCTGGTGGTGGCAGTAACAGAGACCATTGCCCACTGCCTACCACTCTACTTACTCCCATACCATGCCTGCAATCTTATGTACCACCCTTCTTGTTCCTCTACCTTTACCACGTTGGTCCCATGAAATTATATTGATCGTCTTCAGAGTGAGTCAGGAATTCATAAATTATGTGTCCCTACATGCTATATGAGTCGCACAACCTGAACCTCTACTGAATCCTTTTTCCATGGGATCCTCATACTGCTGACCCTGTATCCTGTGTTCATCCCCTAACATCTTTGACCAACATTGGTCCCCATGTCTGGTGCCTGAAACGCACCATTGAAGACTCTTCCACCTGATTTCTTCTCATAGCTCCTAGTGTTGCCACCCAATCCATTAAGATGCTCTCAATGATAATAGTTTTCACCAACACCCCAGCCTAGGTAGGGTTTCTATTTAATACCATGGAAACCCTGATCTCCCAGTGCAGCCACTACTCAAAATATCGGGCCCTGAAGAATGGGTCTCACACCATATCAATAGAGTAGTGAGAAAGTTATGTGAATCTCGCTGAGTACTCTATTACTATCATACTACCTTGTTGTACATGCAGTACCTCCTGGGTGCGTACTAAGTGCGGATTAACTAGAAATTGTTCCACCTTGAAGAAACCCTAAAAAAATTTCCATGTGAGGGTTTCCACATCATGCATATGGACCATCAAGATCCATAATCTCCCTGTTGAGCCCTGAATAAGGCTTGGGCTAAGATAGATTTCGGGTCGGGCAGTATCCTTAAAATATGGAATAAAGAGGTGACAAACTCTTGCCAATCTGTAGCTATATGTGGGTCAGTCTCACACCTAAACCTTAGAGGCTCTACCTCTAGACCTCATTAAGGTAATGACCTTATGTGCATCCTCTACCCATATCACTAGTAGTAATTTCTGATTGATGGGTAGTGGTCGCACTTGTGCACCACCCAGTGGGACCATCTACAGTACTAGTCCCGACACCGATGCCTTATCACATGGCATACCATCCTCACAGGAACACACAAGAATCATGGCTGACCTTCAATATGGAGGAATCTTAAAATAGATCAAGATGAACCAAAATCAATAGATTAAACCTGGTTAGTTGACCCTAATTCAAGAATGAAATGTGAACACTCTAAATCCTTATATGATGAATGAAACAAGAATATTAATTAGGATGTCTAAACATATAATTCATGGTCTTGGTGTATGGTTACACCAACTGCCACACCAACACTGGAATCCCTGAGTCTGAAAGTAAAACTCAAAACATTCAACACTATTTCCTCAAAACAAATCCATTGACCCCTGGTCCTTAAGGCCGAACTGACTGCCTCGGATACCACTCTATCATGAACAATTCCCCAGGTCAGAACTATCCCAATCCCATATCCCAAAGGTCATAGGCTGGAGACTAGTGCCAACGGTCTTATCCCGCAAGTGGGAGGCATTTAGCTGAGTACATTTATACATGTACACACACTTCCCTATCCCACAATGCTAAAAAGTAAACATGCATGCCACTAAGACAACCATAGAGAGTAACAATACAAAACTGAAAGTAAAGGGGCCATAATACAAGACCAATAAAATACATTTTCAGGTTCTTGAAGTCAGTATATGGTAAAACATAACTGAATGGTAGGTGAAGGCGGTTCCATCTAAATCCATTTAAGTAGGCATTGCCTATCAGATCTCACTAGGCATTGCCTAGTCCCAGACACCTAAAGTTTATGTATATGCATCAATCATCTGCACTAGACATGACAAATGTGGGAAGAGCCCGTGTAGGGGTGAGTAACATTATAAATAGTAAGGAACGCAAAACACAAAGGTAATATCACAAAGTAATATATTAACAAGGTATACTACCCAACAGGTACATGATGTGTAGTCTCTAAGAAGTTCAGTCAAGAGAGAATCACTATAGTCAGCTATAACTCATATAAATCTAATGTATGAAATGAATGACTATCAGCTGTCAATTCTGAACAACTTTTACTATCTAGACACTCTTCTCCGATGAGTGACTTAGGCCTGTTCGGGAACCTAGACCCACTCGTCACTTAGGACAACTGGGCCACCTAGACCCCCTCTTCACATAGGCATGTTTGGGAACCTGGACCGGCTCATAACTTTGGCCTGATGGGGACCTAGAACCACTCATCACTTAGGTTTACTTGGGAAATTAATACCACTTTTCATAGTCTTCTCATCACAACCAGCTGTATAATTCTTGCATGTAGTGTGCATGGTTCTGGGACAATCTACCTCTCAAGCCACCAGTCATTTCTCAACTTCCAAAACAACCATGTAGAGTATATCCCAAGGGCCTCCTCATCATGAGGGTAACATAACCATAAATGGCTTGTCAATAGGGAATGTTTTTTGTATTTTTAGAGACTTTTAGTGAAAAGGTTTTGTTTGGGTCTTGGTCCTGGCTAAACCCATTAGAGTGACCTGACCCGACCTGACACTGGGTCCACTGACCCAACTTAGGTTCAATGACCCGAAAAGTCCCTCTAGGCCTGGCCCAGAACATTGGAGTGGGAATTTCTATTCTTCTTGAGACTCAATGGGAACTACGTCTCTGAAACACCCCATGGGTAACTCGGGGGTCCACTGGAGCGATCTAGCTGGACCGTAGCCATCGAGCTACATGACACTGCATGGCTACCCCATCCGCCGACACCGCTGATGGACACCATCTAGATGATTCATTTCACCACCTATTGTAAATGCCACTGACCTCCTTCACCATTGTGACACACACTGCCTCCAGCATGCAGCTGCTACCAAAGCTGGTGCACAATCTAGAGCTTCTACAGGCCACCAGACTCACTCCAATGGTCTGTTTTCTGATTTGAAAATCCCATTGTGATCCTCATGTTGTCTCCCTCACTACTGTGTGCTCCAAGAGGTTGTTGCATCAATCTGGGGGTCTGACCATGTTCGGATCCTCCTGAAAAGAATCTGACATGACCAGAGGTCTGTCTCTGTGAAGAATGCGAGGATGGAGAGATATCACCATGAACAACCAAGGAATTGAATGTCATCCATGATCCTTTTTCATTCATTTGTGGAGATATAAAATAATGGAGATACATTCAATTAATTTTCATGATATAATCCCCTCTTAAATATTCACATGTTGAAATCTAATTCCTGTAAGGATGATCGATCTGAGGATCAATATGTTAGGGAATTGACATGTGTTTGTCATTTTCAAAGGAAGAACAAGGGAAGGGATTCCACATATTAAAAAATATTCATACGTGGAATTAGATCATTTTTTGGTGAAGAATGGGGTTGTTCCATCATCGTTCATCGATCCACCACTCTCATCAATGGTGAGATCCTTCAAAGAGAAATAAAGGAAGGTGTTCTTCGTCATGGGAGGTTAATCGTTTTCCAACACAGCTTTTCTAGAGGTATAGAGAAATATCCCCATTATTCCTTTAATTTCCATACACTCATTATGTTATTAATTGATGAAATTGATTTCAGAATTTCTATTACACTGAGTTGCCGCATCGTTATGTTTTTTCATTGATGAAATGAAATAGTTTCCTTGTCACTGAATCTTAGAAAAACATGTTTGAATAAAATAATTCCAAGTGTGGGTTTAGTCATCCTAGGTCTAGATATTCAAGGTCCATCATCTCCCCACCACACCTTGGATAAGGTTCAAGGAAAAATATTACTAACTGGTCAGGTGAAGTCCTCACAAGACGGAAGATGTTGGTGATAAACAACAACCAATGCTTTGCTAATTAGGTGTCAATATCACCCCTAATCCAGAGAATTCTCTACCTCTAGAACACATGTAAGCCCTAGGTCTATATTCATCCTCTACCAGTAATGCCGGTAGGAATTACTAATCGATGGGTGGTGGTTTTAATTTTCTCACCACCTGGTGGGGACATCTCTTGTACTAGTCTCTACACTGATACCTCTTTTGTATGTGTTCCATCCTCATGGTCAGACACTGGAATCCTTTCTGGTTGTCTATCTTAAGGCATTCTGAAACATATCAAGAAGAACCAATGTCAACAGATTATATCTGCTGAGCTAACTCTAACTCGTGAAGGACACGTGAACACTCTCAGTTCTTATATGATTCATACAACCATTTTTTCATGTACCGAGTCAAAATAACAGAATTTAGTGTCCTAGAGTTTGGATATATCATCCTCTGCACCCACACTGGACTCCCCGAGTCAGAAATCCAAACAAGAAACATTCCACATTATTTTACTAAAGAAAATCTAATTACCCTCGATCCTTATATAATAACTGACCACCTCTGATACTAGTCTTTCATGATCCGTCCTTGGGGCCTGTGGCATGACTACACCAATCCCGCATCCTAATGGTCAGTGGATGGAGACTAGCACCAAAGGCATTATCCTATAAGTGGGAGGTATTTTCCCGAGTACGTGTATGTACACGCAGATTCATCCCCATCCCATAGTTCAGAAAAGTAAACATTAATAACACTAAGTCAACCACTAATATTAATAAGAAAAAATTTAATGTAAAGGTTTCATAATATATGACCAAAGAAAGACAAGTACATGATTTTTATGTCTATCTACGGAGAACCAACTTGTAGTGTTGGTGAATTGGGTGCCACCTAAAGTCATAGAAGTACACCTCCTCTATCAGATATCACTGGGAACCACCTAGTCACTGAAAACCAAGGTACCTGTTGATGTTTTTTTCATCTTCATAAGACACAACCCATGAGGTAGGACCCCGTTCAGGGGTGAGTAACACAATACTCAGAAAGGATCTGAATAAACAAAATAAATACCAAAATGGAAATTTTGGACAAAGTAGATTACCAAAGTGGTTCACTAAGTGTATCTTATATGAATTATATTCAAAAGAGAGTCACTAGAGTCAGCTCATACATGTATAAATCTACTGTATGAGAAGAAATTCTATCAGTAGTAAACACGGAACACCTTGTTCAATAGATACAATCATCCCTGATGAGTCACATAGGCCTAATAAGGAATATAGGCCCACTCTTAACTTAGGCCTGTTGGGGAACAATGACTTGCTCATCGCATAGGCCTAATGGGGAACCTAAACCCCTCATCACATTATTATCATCATAGCCAGTAGCATGATTCCTACTTGTAGTGTGGTTGATTATTGTTCAATCTACTTCTCATGCCATCAATCGTATCTCAACTTCCATGAAACCCCACTTATTTTATATCTAAAGGAATACCTCATCGTGAGTGTCCCAACTCCATAAATGGATCTTCAATTAGACATGTAATTTGGATGTTATAATCCTTTTAGTAAAAAGGGGGTAGGTTGGGTCCTGGTCTGGTTCACGGCACTGGCCCGACCCACAGGAGTCGGTCGGTCTGTTCCGCCAAAGACGTGGTGTGCACTATGTCTCTGAAACACTTTGTGGGTCGTCATGGAGTCCACCTCAATAGTCATGTTGGACCCCAGCCCTCCACCCATGTTACATGGAGTGGTATCCATATCCACCCACACAGTCATCGGTCGCCTACCGGTGGCCTCTAATCACTGCCCACAGTGGATGTCATCGGCCTCCTTCCCCACCATGGTGCGCCACTGGTATGTGCATTTGGGGGCCACCGTACATGCTACAGTGGTCCATTTTCTAATCCTCATGTCCCGCTAGGATCCTTGGGTCTCTGTCTCCACATCAGGGTTCTCTATGTCGTTTTTCCATCGATCTGTGGTTCCAACAACATTCAGAACCTCCAAGAAAGAATCTGACGCAACAAAGGTGGTCGGTCAGCAAATAATGTGAGGTGGGAGACATATCACCATGAATACCAAATGCAGCAAATGTCAGTATTTTTTTCCCTCCATTTGTTTCATTATAAAATAAAGGAGAGACTTTCAAATAATTTTCACAATGTAATCTTCTCTTAAATTCCATCATGTCAAAAACTGATTCCCTCAAGGATGATCGATCCCTGGGACAATTTTTTAGTGACTTTACACAGGTTCGTCTTTTATAAAGAATAATGACAAAAGTGAGGCTAAAAGAAAAAACCCTTTATTGGAATTAGATCATTTTTTAGTGAGTAATGAGGTTTTTCTATCTTCGTTCATAGATCCACAACTCTCATCTATAGAAAGATCCTTCGAAGTGAAAGGCAAGAAGGAAGGTGTTCGTGATCATGGAGGGTTCGTCATTTGTCAATGCAAGTTCTCTAGATGTTTAGAGAAATATACCCAATCATTCCAAAATTCTCATACCCACTTTATTCTCTTAATTGATTCAATCATTTTCATCATTTCTGTTAAGTTGTGTCAACCCATCATCTTGCCCTTTTGTTTATGAAATGAAATAGTTTCCTCATCTCTATGTTGCAGAATATCATTTTTGAATATAATATAGTCATTTAATTTTATTTGATAATTCTTTAAAATGTCCATAAATTAATGTTTTCCTATGACCTGCACTGGTTGAGGTTAGGTACATCCTTGAGTAAAGTCGCCATTCAGGATGCAATGCTTCCCTTAAATTTTTATTTAGAGAACCCATTCAGAATTATCCAAAACCTTTCACGCACAAGATTTTAAATAATCTAAAAAATTCAAACATTTATTATTAGCTCACAAGGCCTCAAAATCATGTTCCATCTGAGTGCCTCATCTAAAAATAATCCAATAAATTTTTCAAAAAATTTACATTGATTTTTTTGAGACATTACAATAGTTTATTTCTTTTTAGTTAAATTAATATTCCATTGGTTATGTTATGATTCCCTTGGTTTAGGATACTATTAAAAATGTTTAGGTTCCTATTCCCATGGTCAAATTACTTCATATGATTACCACTTCATAATTTCAATCAATATTCACTAAATTCCCAATATGTTTTCATATTTTATTTTTCATGGATTTTGGTTACTCTGCTAATTATTTTTTCATTTATACTATGTCGGATATGTGGCTGATGATTCTAATAGATTTTGGAATCTAATTTT
The DNA here is from genome assembly GCA_963277665.1 of Viscum album. Taxonomy (NCBI): domain Eukaryota; kingdom Viridiplantae; phylum Streptophyta; class Magnoliopsida; order Santalales; family Viscaceae; genus Viscum; species Viscum album. The sequence continues at coordinate 1,220,722,399 of OY728127.1, read as the reverse complement.
TCAATTTTATCTTTTATATTTTATATTTTTTTTCCAATTGTAATGTTTTTCACTTTCACTTATTTCATAACTGAATAATGCATTGATCGTTATTAATGAATTATTTTGTTTATATTTTCTTTCAATGATCTATGTGTACAATACTTATATAATATAATATAACAATAATTTATGAAACAATTATCATTTAAACAGTTTAGTACTATACATTATTCTCCAATTTGAAATTCCCCCTCCCCCTGAAACTTCAAATCATATTCTTGGTTGAGAATAGAAGAGAGTATTTCTACATAATTGCTTCTTCTAGTTCCCACTTCACCTATTCAGACTTATGCTTCCAGAAAATAACTTTTACATATTGAGTTGTATTGTTTCATAATAAATTGTCACTATGGTCTAATATCTTCACTAGTTTCTCCTTATAAGATAGGTAATTCTCTAGTTATACCACATCTGGATTCAATACATGTGAGGGTTTAGGTACGTACATCCTTACTAGTGATATGTGGAACACGTCATGTAATTGATCCATATTTAGTGTATGTGTAACATGGTATGCCACTTGTCTTATGTGACCAAGGATTTGAAAGGAGATAATGTACCTATGTATAATATTTCCTTTCTTTCCAAACCACAATACACTCTTCCTTGGTGATATTTGATGGAGATAATTTTATCCAATATCCAAATCCCTGTCCCCTTGTTGGTATTCATCCTAGCATTTCTTCCAACTATGTGGAAATTTAATATGTTGTTAGATGACTTGAATATTCTCTATTATAACATTCACAAGATCACGTCCAAGTAGATTTCATTCACCATAAACAACCCAATATGTTAGTGATCTACATCGCTTCCCATAAAGAGAATCACATGTATCCATTTGAATACCTGAGTGGAAGCTATTTTTTTATGAGAACTCAACTAGAAGGGGATATTTATCAAATCTGCCTTTTAATTCCACTGAGTAGGCTCTCATAATTTCCTCAAAAATCAAAATAGCTCTTTCAGATTGGCCATCTATTTGGGGGATGTTGGACTTGAGGAAATTCAATTTATTTTTCAAATCATGGTTGATGACATCTACAAAAAATAGAAATAAACCATAGATCACGATCAAAGATGATCAAAAATGGAACTCCATTCTACCTAAACACTTCCATAAAGTATATCTTAGTAATTTTTTCCAACAATGAATCTTCTCAAATGGCAATAAATTAGGAAGTCATTGTATGTCGATCCACCACATCCCATGTCACATTATTTCGTTCGGGTGTCTCTAGGAGACCAATAAAAATGTCCATAGTGAGATTATCCTTTTTACATGTGGTTATAGTTAATGGATTCATCATCCCTTTGGACTTAATTATCTATTGACTAACATTCTGATATACCTAGAACCTTGAGGTATACTCAGTGATCTTGTTCATTATATTCTCCCCCACGATGTTCTCCCAAAGATTAAAATACATCTTGGTACATCCAGGATGGATGGATAAAAATGATCTATGCACATTATCCAATATCTCCTTCATTATCTCAAGTTATTTATGCCCATAATTCCAAGTTCAAAATCAAATAAAATCATCCTCATCGATGTGTAACTCATGTATCTTCACTTCATTTACTTCATTCACCTTCATTTGAATTCCTAGATCCTCCCTTCATGCCACTTTGGTCTTCTATTTGATAGATGGGGGGAATTATTTGTTCAATGTAGGATTTTTTCCCCATATATCTTATTTCAATTTTCAAAATTTTCATATCCATGAAGATATGGTTTTTATCAATTATCATCATAGATAATGTAGCCAGATATTTTCTTATAATAGAATAAGTAACCTAGTTATCCTTTCTGGGATAGTAATGAATAAATCAGTCATGGACCTTTATTAGATCTAACCATATTATTCAACACATGGTGAGCTAATTTTATGTGAACATATACTTCAGACTCTTATGATCTGTATATATATCACACTTCTTACCATTGAGATATTTTCCACAAGTCTTCATGGAGAAGATCATAGCAACTTACTCTATAACATGAGAAAGGTATATTTTCTCATGGATCATCAACTATTGGGAGGTATATGTTATCACACTGTCATTATACATGAGTAAAAAACTAAATCCATTCCTTGAGTCATAATTGTATATTAAAAAATAATCTCTACCTGTTGGTATTGTGAGTACATGTTTAGTGATTATCCTTTTCATTATCTCCTTACATCTTTCCCCACATTATTCCATAAATCCATACCTTAACATTTTCTATGATAAAATAGTTATAAGGATACATAATCATGAGAAATTTGCCATAAAAAATTGGTAGTACCCAAATAATCCAAGAAAATATGGATTTATATAACACTAGTGGGTCTAGTACATTCCTCAGTTCCTTCTTTTCATTGAATCGTCTACAAAAATTCAATAACTTGTGGTCACAAGCCCCAAGAATGGGACTTGATCCATCCAAAAGTCACACTTTATAAACATAGCATACATTTTTTCCCTTCCTTAATGTTTCCATCATAATCCCTAGATTATCTTCATGTTCATCCTTAAATTTGTAGTAAATGATAATATCATAAATAAACACTGCAAAAAATATTTTGATGTAGCCTCTAAAGACACTTTTCTTCAAATTCATGAATCATTCAATAGAATAAATAATTATTTAGTGAATCACTATGATCTCATAGTTCCCACACCTTGTATGGATGGTATTCTTATGAATTTATTCATTATTTACCTTCAGCTGACGATATACAAAATGAAGATTTACCATTGATCAGTATTGAGCACCTTATAGATGATCAAACAAGTGATCAATCCTTATTAAAATATATATGTTCATTATGGTGATCTTATTGAGATACTAGTAATCGATAAAAATCCATATTGATCCATACATCTTCTTGATAATGATAACTTACACACCCCAAGGAGATTCACAAAGGCATATCAACCTTTTTTCTGAATTATCATTCAGAATCTTCTTTAAATCCTCTAACTCTATTGGTTCCACACTATAGTGGAATTTAGAGAAAAGAGTGTCTCAAAGTAAAAGTTTTATTGGGAATTCTACCTCACAATTTCGGGTAATTTTTGGTAACTCTTCAGGAAATACATATGTTTATTAACTCACAGTGGTCATTTAATTCATGTTAATACCTACCATTGACTCAAACATTTTGGCACGGTATGCTTCATCATATGGTATCATCCCCCAAACCATTAATGGATTTTCAAAAGGAGATTCATAAACTTCCTTACATTTGTAGAGGTCAATTTGATGGTTTGGAATATAGAGATATATTTAATTTTTTGAATAGTGTTGGTGTTACTTATATAATGGGAGCTAATGGATTCCCATTATAGAGTAAAATTCCTCCAAAGGGAAGTACTATGAGATTCTATAGAATAATATTCCAACATTCAATAGTAGAAGAATATTCCAACACTTAGGTTTCAATTATCACACCACATGGTGTTTTTAAAGATATATCTACTTCATGGTATTTCAAAATTCATCCAATAGTTCAAAAAAAACTATTAGGATATAAAGGAATGTGTAGAACCAAAATTAAAAAAAATCCATTAACTAGTGAATAGGAATTTTACCTTGTATGACATCATTTTCATGATACACCTCAACAGTAGTGATGTCATAAACATTCTATTTCTCCTTTTTCTTTGGTGGTTGCAAACATTGATTACCATCAAGGACCCATGGTTTAGTACACTATCTCTCATAGTCCCATTAATCCTTGAAGATGAAGAATTGAACCATGGGTTGTGAATTAAGAGGATACTTATTTTCCTCCATCAGAATGCTCAGATTCACCATGTCACTTTGAAATTCATGAGTTTGGTGGTCATATCTCCCACACCTATATAATTTAGACATTATTTTGAGGCAACTCCCATGATTATTCACCCCATAATTTTTATATGTTTATAATTCAATCCACTTTCAACTTTTTTAATTTGAACCACCATATTGAGACTCCTTTATTCTCTTATTATCTCTATAACCATGAGACATTTCTCCAAACTCCATATCTACATTGTGATCACATCAAACCACATATTCATAACATCCATTGTCTGGGATATCTAGATCCTTCAGAGGTCTGTTTTTAAACCCATAATGGATCTATCTATTTTTCTATCATTGTTGATAACAACACGTAAGGGATATAATAAAATAATTGTTATGATTTCTTCATAATACATGATATATTTTCATTCTTTTTTCTTAAACATTATGAATTCCCCCTTTATATTTGTTCAAATAGTTCATTTGAAATACTTGTTATGAAATATTTTATTATATTTTTACCAGTCAATATCTATTATTTCATCCTTTGGATTTGTGTTCATTATCAATTACCACCGTTGATTGGATTCTAAATATAAATGATTGATAAGATGATTCGCATTATCCTTCTCATGATTGGGGAGAAAATAAAAGATCTTCTCCATTGTATTAACCCACTATTCCACAACAAGTATATTAGAAGATCCACTAAACATAAGTGGTCATTAGTGAATAAAAAACTCATTGGATATATGATCTTTCTTGGTTGAAGTAATATGTTATTCATGGGTCATCTACTTATTCATAGCTTGTGACAACTGGGTAATCATATCCATAAAGTTTTGAACTCCTCCTCCCATTGAATTGTGGATTTCATTTGACAATCATCACATTATCCCTCACAAGTGATATTGGCCTGGTTTCTCTTAGTTCCAACCATTTTATAAAATAGAAGATGATTTCTCCAAACAAATGTAAAAAAATCATAAATAAATAATTTATTTCTATGTGAACATAAAGTATAAAATCATATCTTATAGGATTCATTTTTTTAGAATTATTATAAAAAAAGCTTCTATGATTTTTACCAATACATAGACATATTCTAAGGGTTGTCAAAAATGTTCTCTAATCCTAGTTAGAAAATTAAATAAACCACAACACTAATTCCTACTATAAAGATCCTACTTTTTCTTACATTATTATTGCATCATTTTAATATATGTAACATAATAGTTATACATTCAAGGATCAAAAAAGTCAGTATATTGAAAAAAATTGGATCATACATCACTTATACATAATAAAGAAAATAAACATTATTAAAATAGTACTTCTCCATCCACATAATTGTTCTCACATTATCCATAGTAAATGTAGTCATTTGAGAATATGCATAAATAATGGGTTGATCTAATAAATTGGTAAGGGGACAAATAACAAAGTAGAAATAAGAGACATGAACCAATAGAACATAGAATAGCATAATCATCATCATATCATAATAATAGGATCATAAAAAATATCATGAGTGAATCATTTGATAATGTTATGTAATGTTTAAATTCATAAAAATTTAACATCATGTCATAGTGGTTAAATACAACACATAGTTTTGCAGAATGCTAGCATCATGTTTACGCATAACATATGTACATAATCATAAAGTCGTCATTATGAATAATTTTACCATCATGTTCATTAATAATACACATTATCTAATTAGATACATCAAATGAACTAATGCATTGGTGGGATATATAATTCTGGTCCCACCCAGCACATCATAATATTTACATGATCGCACATGCCATGTAATCATGAAATAACGCATAGAATGGAATAGGTTTCAGGGAATATTTAATAAAGAATGATTTCATGAATAAACATTTTGTTCAAAAATGAATAAAAGAGAAAATATTTTTCATAATCTTGACCATTATTGATTTAAGAAGAAATAACTCGATATGAGTAAAGGATGTGTTTTTGAAAAGAAATTTCTTTTTACAGAATCATTATATTTTTATTAAAATTAATGGTGGAGGCATTTAAATCCCCAAAAATAAAATGGATTAATAATGAAATGATATTTAGGGCATAATAGAGGAATATCCATACATATGATGCCATGAAATAGGGATAATGCAAGGAAAAGGATTTGTGTTTGAGAATACCATTACCTCAAATCTCACATTACGTCGTTGCATTTCCACCTCATGAATAATAGAAATAATATTATTAAAAAATAGATCCAAAATTGAATTATATTTATTTTTTAATCTATTTATCCATACTAATTATTTGATTATAATTTATAATGAACTTTTCTAAATATGAATTGTTTTGATATCATGTTTTTATTAAATTTTCCCACTTTGTTTCGATATCACCATGTTTTGTTCGAGGAAAATTATACATTAGTATAAATAAATATAGATGATTAAAATACATATATTTATACCTTTATAAATCATAAATAATATATTTTAAATAGACAAAGGATGGTATATAAGAAAAGTATTGGCTATGTTCTTTTTGGCGATTAACCGACCACAGATGAGAAATTAACGAAAGAGTGAGAAATGTGAGATTCAAATTTATAGATTTAATAATTATGACACATAAATTAGTTTAAAATCATAAATCTGATTTTATAATACATCATAACTAACATTATAAGATTTGTTTTGGAAATAAATTGGTAGAAGGAATGAAAATAAGAAAAATAGATAATATTTTTTAGAAACTTACTCTTTCCTCAGTATAGATGCTCTAGTATGCCACTAAAACATGATTTATATTTGGAGTTTGTTTGTTCTAGTACATCAATATAAATTATAAAGGTATTTATAGGAATGATTTAAGAAAATATTTTTCTATGGAAATTGAGGGAGGAGTAGTTGGATAAGGGAAGGGAGAGGGGTTATTTACACATGAAGAGAGGGGTATTTTAAAATAAAACATTAAATAAAATACTATATCTCTGGTAATCCTTGTAATTGTGATATTTTTTTCATTAAAAACATATTTCATGTAAATAAAATGATTTTATGACATTGAATCACTTTATATTTTTAATTCCATAATTTAATTTATAGTAAAGTTTGTAAAAATAGAAAATATTATTTTGTTATAATACTTTAAATTTTAAAAAAAGGAATGTACTTTTTAGGTACATAAATTAAGTTAATTTTATTTCAATGATTCCTTTATGAAATTAATTATCTTTTTTCTGAACCTCAATATTTATAAATTATTAGTTTATTATCACAACATGAATTAAGTAATTTATGATACAAAGGTAATGTGAAAACATTTTTTTACCATGCATTTGAAAATTAATGTATTTAAGGAGATTAACCTAAAAACACAATTAGAAGAGATTGATGTGGTGATTAAAAAATATTCATTTTTTAGAAATAAACTTTTTAAATAGGTAATGTTAATATTTAATATAAAAATTATGATTTTTAGGAAATACATTAAAATAATATTTATAAAAAAAATGTGCATATATTTTCTTTGAGTTTTTTAATCAGGATAATTATTTTTTTATTTTAACTACTAAATAATGGGCCTTTAAAAGCACTAGTAAAGGGGATTTATCCGCACATAAAAAAGAACTGATAATGCGAGCGTCGTTAGAAGCAACATTTATCAGCACTAACAAAAAATGATGATAATGGGTGCTTGTATCAGTGCTAAAAATTGAATATAAAGGAACCCTTTATTATCCCTTTTTTATCATTGATAAAGGGGGAATTTATCAGTTCGTTTTTATCACTCTTAAATATAGATAAAAATTTTAGGATAAATCCACCCTTTATAAGTATTTTTTGAACTCTTAAAATAAATTTAAAAAATATTGGTTTCAAGCTCCCACACCCCCTTTCTCAGCAATTTTAGGCCCCCTTTCTTAGAACATTCAACTCCCCAACCACCATCACGAACCCCCACCCCATATTCCTAACACTATAAATCTCCCCTAAATACCTATGTGTGCTTAGATTTCATCTCAAGACCTTCCTTATGGGATTGAATTCCTTTTACCACTCTATCGTATGCTTTTATTTTTTATTTTATGGGATTTCATTTTATTTCTATATTTTTAGAACTTTGTGATATATGTATATATATAATTATATTTATTTAAATATATTATATATCAATATTCATTTATATATATTTGATTATAAACATAAATTTAATTATATTTTTAATAAACACACACATATATATATATATATATATTATATATATTAATGGATGTTTATAATGTAAAAAATATATAATTTTTTACATTTAAAAAAATTAATAATAAATATTTATTTTCATTTTAATATGATTAAATAATTTATTTATTATAAGTAAATATAAAAAAATATTCATATATTTAATTATAAATGAAACTAAAATATAAAAAATGCCAACAATTCTATACCATTATACCAATAATAATTTTATCCCATGTAATAAATTCAGTATCTATTAAAAAATAAAATAATACCCCACTTAAATCAGTCACAAATTCTATCATAATTTATGAAATTAGGGTACCCTGATGAAAAAATCAATTCTGAAGGCCTTCTGAGACATTTAGGCTAAAAAACATGACAGCAGGTCCTTGTTGGTCACCATAGTGTAGATATCTTCATATGATTTGATTTTATATTTTTGTAATTCCCAAGAGGACACCCTTACCAAAAAGATTTGGTCATTTTTTGTATGGGTCATGTTTTCAACTTATCTTACCTTGTTCATTAATTAACGTAATTTTTATATCTTTGAATTATTATTAAATGAATATTAATTGATAATAATTATCAAATTATTAATTAATATGAATTTTTAGTTATTTTAAAATCTATTTTCACAAAATATCTTATATAATAAATGTAAATGTCTATTTAGCTTTATCAAAATCATATTTCAAAAAATATATTATATGTGTATCAATATAAATATTATTATATATTAATTTAAAATTTTTAATGAAATATAATTTTATTATTAAATATTCACATTATCACCCCTAGGAATAAAGCGCTAATAAAATGGGACTTTATCAGTGCTCGTGAGAAATACTGAAAAGCCCACCCTATCCGCACATTTTTCAAGTGATGATAATGGGCCCCTTTATTAGTTTTTTTCAGGGCTAATAAAATTGTCCCTTAATCAGTTCTTCTATATTAGTGATAACAAAGGAAAAATATTTATCAACACCTTTTTAGTAACACTTATATACGGGTGTTTACAGCCACGTTATTTTTCATTGATAAAGACCCCCCCTTTATCAGTGTTATTTTAGTGTTGATAAAGGTCCCTTTATCAGCTATTTTTTTCAACGCTGATAAATCCTAGTGCTGTTAAAGGTTGAATCTTGAGTACTGATTATTATATTTATATTTAGTTTAATAACTCATGTTAAATATTATTTTATCACAATTTATTATTTTGAGGATATATTACTATTCCAATGAACATGTTATTATTCCCAGTAGTAAGGTTACTATTCCAAATGATCACGACACTATTACAACAGTCACACTACTATTATAAAAAAAATACATACCATAAATACCACTTTATTATTTCAATAAATATTCACTACAATTCATCCAATGTTTATATATATTCATTATTTAAGATGTAGATTGGTTTAATAATATTTTATTTATTTTTATAGTGTATATAACTGGGGTGATGATTCCAGAAGATTTGGAAAATCCATATTTTCCCATTTTTTATTTTTTAATTTATCTTAATTTTCCAATTTTAATGTTTGGTAGTTTCATTAGTTTCATGTCTGAATAATTTAATGATCTTTATTAATGAATTAAAGTGTCATTGATTTTTCTATATTCTCTATGCTTATAATAATATTATATAATATAATATAACATTCATTTATTAAAAAAAATTATTTTAAAAAACCTAGTTCACTACAAAATTCTCCTTCAACACTTCATGACATGTCATTTATGTGGGGATGATCTAAATTCCATTATCTCGATGAACTGTTTTATATAAAGTTACATGAGGTCATGAAAATATGTCATGGGCCATGGTAAATTTCACAAAAATTGATATTTGTGGTTTAATATTTATGAATTTAGGATTATGGAGAATTTTATAATAAAATTTAGTGTTCTAACGTGATGGGATTAACACTATGAAAAATTTTGTAGAATTAAGGAATTCTCATCTAGGTTTTTGGATTTTATACACTCTTTGAGATTATCTAATTTATTTATAGTTTTTTTATTGATTATAAACTACAAATGATTTGATTATCCAAGTGTTTCAATAAACAACATTAAAATTTAAAATTTTGACTATCATAACACCCTGAAAAATAAAAAATGTTAATGAAATTGTGTTCATACAATGTATTTGATATTTCGCAATGCAATCCCAAATTTTTTTTAGGTAAACCATTTTTTTACAACTATATGATTCACCCATGGGAATGATATGGCATATAGATCATATTTAAAGATGTTTTTTTGTTAATAAGGGTTGAATAGTGAAGCTTACTATTATGTTTGTTTTGGATGAATTATTTGGGATTCATACCTTGTTAAATATAGATTGAAATGAATTAATAGGATTGTGCAAAAAATAATCTGATATAAATGGATAACATTGAGAGAAAATGGGTATATAATATCATTATTGAAAATTTAGTGTTTTCTGAAATAGATATTTAGGGATAAAATATATTTTATAAACTATTTTTAAAAGAATGATTTAGTTGGTATTTCATGGGTAATGTGGGTGATGAGAAAAATATTTCAACATCCATTATTTTGATATCTTGAATTTGTAATGATTTTAGTAATAAAGTTATTGGGTAGAAATATTTTTATTTGTCATTATTTTTTGGCCTTTAATTTGTTATATTTTATCATGTGTGGTCATTTATTACATTCATTGGGAAAATAATATGGATTTCACACTCCCCCTACTTCTAAAAATTTGTTAATATATAGACAAAATTGTTTTTATGTAAAAAAGGAAAGGATTAGTACTTCCTCAATAGATAGATTTCAATCCATATTATATTTAAATAATTATTTGTCAATGGCTATTATTTTAGACACATTTATTTATTTTGTGTTAGCAAGTGTCAATTTTCTTTATAATTGAATCATGTCAAAGGTATTTTTTCCACATTAAATTTTAATGATCTTTTATTGAATGTTTTACATCTCACATGCATTATTGAATATAAATTTTCAATTATCAATTGAGTGAGAATCCTTCCAAACTATTTTATTTTATCCATCAATACTTTTTCTAGCCTCTGATGATCAAGGGATCATACTTGAGGTCATGTCGAACTTTTTTCTGGTTTTAAGATTCAAGACCCTTTGTCAAGGTGTTACACTAACAAAATGGGAAATAAAAAATTTGTAAAGAGTGAATCTAGAAAAATAGAGTCCTAATATATTTATGTGATAGGTTAAATGAAGAAAAAATTGTTAATGTGTTTCCCCCTTTACATCCTCCCCATCAATGGTATTATCACTAAAATAATGTTTTACCTGGGTATTGTAATAAATATATGAAAGAACAAATGTAATTTTTATTATTAATAGGACATAAATAAAAAATAGTTAATATTTTTAATCTTTATAATTAAAAATTACAGAAATTACATAATCAATTGAACTAAATTAACATATTAATAAATAAACCATTAAAATAATAGTACTTCAAATAAAAAATAAATTTAATTAGAGATTAAGGTGTTTGTCTGAGTGTTCATTTTTAATTGAGATAAAATGTTTCAACATGATTTATATTTATAGAAATTGTAATAATTCTTATCCATAATAGAATTTTAAATTTGAATGATCATGTATTAATAAGAACCAATAATAAAAAAATATTTTATATTATAAGTGATTGGGTAAAATAATATACTAATTATACCAAATTAAATACATAATGAAAAAACAAAAATTATGGATTTAAAATTTACATAATAACAAAATATTTCATCTATTTCAATTTTATAGAAACAAAATATAATTATGTCAAATAAATAAATATAAATCATGTTAAGAAGTTAATAATAGTTAATGGTAATGGAAATTATAATAAGTAAATTTGATTTGAACCAACACATAAAGAACAACAAGGCTATACAAACCAATTTAAAATTTAAAAATAACCTTAGAAAAATACTTTTACATCTTTTCATATATAGGGAGAAATATTTTCTACTTAAAACTATTTAATTATTTATCAATAAAAAATATGAAGTATTTACTAAAAAATTAAAACTAATTAGGGTTCATAGAGAAGTAATGATGCTTATAAATGAAACATTTGAAATCCCAAACATTAAAATGATAAATAAAATGTAGAATACACAACTAAAATTGCCATTATAGTATCCAAATATTAATTGAAAAATAAAACGAGCCTCCCATATATGGTTAAAATAGTTTTAATTTTAATTTTTCATAGGAATGACATATTAGAAATGTTAAAAAATTTAAAAAATATCATTAACTATATCAAATAAATTATTCAATATATACCCTAAATAAATTTTTTTAGAAGATAATATCAATAGGGAATGATGTAGATAATGATGGATTTTAATTTCATTTAACATGTATAAAAAATATTTAACATATATGATTGATGATAACCACTCTAATAGAGAAAAATAGTCTTTTTCTCTAAAGGTAAACAACTTAAAATGAAATAAAAAAAAAAATATTTAATAAGCATTATTTCTATTATAATTATTTTATAATATATCCTCTTGTTTAACTAACAATGAAAGAGAATGAGATCTTTTGTATGAACATATCTCAAATCAATAAGAACATGTGCCTTTAAAATAAAAACTTTCTATCCTTTTATAGGAAACATTTATTAAGGAAGAATGCCATTTGAGTTTTGATGTTTTGAAAATTCATTCCCTTACCACTAACTATTTATATTATATAATATAAATTATGTTTCATTTATCCGAAATGATAATAGAAATTTTAAAAAATACATGATATATAACCAAAATAAATAATTATTTTATTAAAAGAAAGAAAAAATTTATAACTTGTGGTATTACATATTAAATGTTTATCATTTCTAATAATCCCTATCTTGGATAGTGATATAGCTCATATAACTACTTGAGATGTTGGGATTCATCTATATACCAATTTAAATCACTTAGTTTCACTAAATCTTCATAAAATTTATGTAGTTTTTCTAAAAACATGTTAAATTATGTCCACACAATATAGATTAACTATCATAGGAACACCCATTTGGACAGTCACATTAGGCCAACATGATTACTCATTTGATATCCTTATGTGAGAACTTATGGGTCTTTATAGAGTTGATAATGATTATTAATTATTAATTCATAACAATAAGAAATGTGGCCTCTATAAAATTTTCAATTCCAATCAGTATTTAGTGGGATTGTGAAAGATCTTTATCAAAAAAATCACCACAACATCATTTATACTAGATGTACCTCTATGCATACCATGAATACTCATATAATCCATTTTTCAAGGATATTAAGAATGTCCATAAAACATGAACAAAAAGTATCTCATTTAGGAAAACTGTTACGTTATTAATTATCCTAAAATACAATAGAAAACCTAAATTAATACATCACACTTCATTCATCAATTAAATGATAATATAACATGTCACTCAACTAATCATGACCATGCATTTTCACTATCAAATTAATTCTAGGGTATAAATTTTATGACTAAAAAATAGTAGTAAATATCATATTATATTTAAAAAACCTTCCACATGATCAATATCAAACCTAAATACCCATGGATTCATTCAAATTTTTAGATGTTGTATGAATGATAAAAAATCATGAAGTTTCATATAAAGGAGACTATATTAACATCCTATAATTGAAGTTAATATCAATTATACATCCCTATGTATATGAAATACATTTTTCATTAAATTCTATGTGATATATTTATTAGAAAAAATTCAAATAACAAGTTACAATTTTACCCCATGATTGAACTGTATATCTTCATATAAGCCATTACCACCTAAATTTTTCTAATTAAATTTCCCCTAAAATAAAATTCATTTTATAAATAGATTTTTATACATGAAATAACAAAAGTAAATAATTTATTATATTATTAATATATAATATTATAATTTAAAATGAAATACATTACCAGATAAATAAATCAAACAAAAGTTTCTAAATTTTAAAATAAATAAAACCATATATAAATAGAAAAAAACAATATTGAAATACCCATTATTCAAAAATAACGTGAGGATCATTACACAGATAATAACTACCAGAAAATATAACCTGATATAAATAAGATAAAAATATTCAAAAAATAAAACGGATAATGATATTAACGATTTTTATGAAGTATGTAATGTTATATATCATCATGTAATATGATTATCCTAAATATTTTCATTAGATAGATGGTCATTAGGAATATAAGACCATTGGGTTTATGTGGTTATTGGGCCAATATAAAAATTTATACCACCATTATACAAAAGAAAAACATATGATATAATTTATAAGTTTATTGGATGTATAATTTCATTACAATGTGACCATTAATGAAAATTCCTTGAATTGGAGTGTATAAATAATATTAACCAATTTATTAAATCTATCATTAATAGAGAATAAATGAAAAAAATGTAGAATTATTCTTTATGAGAATCATTTTTCCAGTATTGTAAAGGAAGTAGGATAACTAATTTTTTCCCTTAACCAATTCTAAGTTGATATTTAACAAGTGTTACTTAAGCGGAATCATCTTATAGAGATGTTCAATATTCTGCAAAACTATATAAGATCCAAGATAGATAAATAAAAACCTATGGAAGCCACCATATCTTATATTAACATTACATCATATTTGGGAAACATTAAGGGTTTTTAATTAAATTTTAAGATTATATAAATTATTAATTATTAAAATAATAAATTATATATTAAAATTTATATATTCTATTTGGTTTATTTTTATAAATTTGGAATTTTTAAATGTTGAATTTAAATAAATGTGAAATTCTATTTTAAATATAATATTATTTATCAAATTAAATGAATTAATTTTAAATTGAAAATATATTTGAACGAACTGACAATAAAATCATTTAATCAAAGAAATATATATTTTTCACAGAATTGTTTTTTATGTGTAAGGTATTTCATTAACTTAATAAAATTAATCACTATTAAATACTGTTTTTAGTTAAATTTATTGATAATATATAAAAGAAGTTACCATTTATCTATTGATTATTAACAAAATATGAATAATAATAAATTCACATTTATGATTAAAAATACATTTTTTAAAAAAATTATAATATAGGAATTAATATACTAAAATTAAAATTTTTCATATTTGAAAATTTTATCCAATAAAATGAATTTAAAATTTTGAACCATCATTTTTAACATATATAACAATCCCAATTTCAATTTTATCCAAAAAAAATTTGTTGTAAAAAATAACAAACCATGTTAATGGTAAAATGATGTCAAAGTGTCAATGAAAGAGGTATAGACCTAAAATATCTTCAAACATATCTATAAATTTCATGTATCTTGATATACATGACATATCTCTATAGTTTTACACTTTTACCCACATTCTATATGAAATGGAATTTCTTACTCCTTAAAAAATAAATATCTACAAAAAATGCTACTCAAGACCACCAATAAAAGGACCCCCACTACCTACCTCAAACAAAAACAGTCATTGGGTTTAATCTAGAACACCTTCCCAAATTATCTCTAAAATAATTCTCTCCTACATATCGATTCTTCTATTCATTAGAATAAGTACTAAATTTTCATTTATCAAAGGTTCACAAATAGAAGATTCACCACATTAACGTAAGTGTAACATTTTCCTCTTCTTTACCTTTTTATCCACCTCTTCTTCAGTCTTATTTATCAATTTAATTAAATTATCCTAAAAAATGTCCATATAAGAAGGTAATATTTTAGTTATAAAATGATATGCTCTTATTAACTCATTCCTTATAATGACTTCTTGTTCAGGTAAATTCTACCACTTACATGAATGATGTGTTTATATTTATATAATGAATGATTAGGAAAACATAAATAATAGTATAATATTATAAAAATGAATAATATAGTATGATTTCATTATTTTCATTTGTTAATATATAGTTAAATATATTGATAAAATCAATTCTTTTTATTGAATCAAAATTCATAAAAAAGTATATTTTAACAACTCTTTACGAACCATCAACATAACATCTATAAAATGATCATTAAAAATATTAACTATTTAAAACAAACCAATAAAATATATATTAATACTCTATAGGTGGTGAACATATAATAATGAAGTAGGTATTGGTACTGATATGCTGAATCTATGTTTGTGAAAGTTGTATAATTAATAATTGAATATTAATTTTATCAATAAATGGTTCATAAATGGGAAATATGAAATTAAAATTTAATGGTTCCATGTAAAATTAATTTTAATAAGATTAATATATATATTAATAAAATATATAAATCTATTATACATGTTCTTATGTCTTGTATAACCAATCAGTAATCCCATGTAAGGGTTGATTGTCATAAATTTATATTCCTTTACATGATTCTTTTTTGTAGAAATTATTTTGTATGATATAATTACTTCCAAATTAAATAATTTTATTAATAAAAAAATTTACACATGGGATTTAAAATTAAATTCTATGTATTATCATTAAATTTCATTGTATTTACTCATTACCAACCATGAACCAATCTAGGATAACGCAACACATCACACGGGTAAGCCTGTTAATGGGCCTAAAAAATATCTGATAACTACAAGATTGGAAGTAGTTAGGTGGAATAAAAAAAGTCACATATATGAATAATTAAAAAATGAAAAAATAACCAATATATTAATTCCACATAGAAATCTTGTATAGAAATTTCATATGATGGAGATCGAAACATATAAAATATGGATGACCCAAAATGGAACTAGAACAAAATGAAACTCATAAAAAAATATAATAATGAACATAACCAATGAATTTGAATAATACTAATATCAAACATTAATTAAAAGACGAAAAATATAGGATTAATAAAAATAATAATTTGTTTTTGGAATGATACATAAGAGAAACATGATAAAAAATAAATTCAAAGACCATAAATATCACAAAAAGTCCACCAACATGTGTTAGGAGAACATCTTCACCCTCTAACTCCAAAAATCCAAAACAAAAAAAATCAAATAATCATATATTACATCCATAAATATAATGAAATTGATCTATTATATGAAAGTCATTGTCAAATAATTCCATGATTATATCCTCTCTAAACATTGTATGTTATAATTACATTTTAATACTTTTATTGTATTTTTTAAAGTAGAGCTTTGAATGAATGATTTGAATTTAAAATAAAAAATGTCACATGAGATCATCACTTAAATTTATTCTTCCAAATTTCAATAATATACTAATTTTACTATAATCAATCATTAAAAAACATAAAAATCGTTTATGATGCAATGAAAACTATTTCAAAACCATTCCTTAGAAATACCCATGTTAGATAAAAAAGAAACATATACCAATAATTAATAAAAAATTTATATTGTATAAAAGATATAAAAAACAAATGAATTAATTTTATTTAAAAAATAAACCATTTCTAATAAATTCTAACATAATAATTGAAATTATGATTATCATAGAAAAAAAAATTAAGTAACAATAAATCAATTGTCATTAAAATAATATATTCAATTCTTTAATGGGAACACATTGGTAATAAGTTGAGACAATATAGGATAACACAATATAGAATCAATTTAATTGGTTCCTTATGAAAATCAACAAATATTTATTTTTTCCTTACATAGCATGAATGGGAGGAAAAATCTTTTTCATAGAGTGTAGTATACATGAAATCCTTATCCAATGTGGAATCTTAAACTGATGTAGTGCCCATATCAAAATTTTCTTAACTAGATGCACCCCCACCTCTTATAACACATAATTGAATAATCCCATATTATAAAAAAATGTATAATAGAATTGTCCTATAACTAAGAGAAAATAATCAACACCATCTTTAAATTTAACATAAACAACACCTATAATCTTATTTCAAATGTATTCTCATTTTATGTAATCCATTTTGTAATATTCTAAATAAAATTTAAGAAAATTCTGTAAAATCAAATTTATATTATCATATTTTAGAAAAACATTCCTTATAAGTGAAAATTTATCATTATATAAAAACATACATATCCATTAAAATATCATCCAATCATATCCTAAACATATAACATATAACCCAAATATTTTGTTAAAATACTCCTATTAGTCTAAATAATCATAAACTTCCAAATTCATATGAAATATCCTCATGGGAATGTTTTATAAAAATATAAATTAGATTTTATATGAAAATATACTTTAATAATTAATCCAAGTTAAACATGTTTAATGATAGATTTAAATATAGGAAAAAATTAATTATATTTTACATAGAATCAATATACACACTTGATATAGTCATAAAAACTGGGATTGAAAACATGAAAGCACGTATGGTTATAACTTTAAATTAAATGGATAGAGAATCCTACCAAATTTTTTTAAACCTAATATTAATAGTGTAAATCCTATATAAAAAATTAAAAGAAAAATTAGAAATAATTTTTGAACCCTAATATAGAAAAAATAGAATTAAATTCATGTACCATCAAACCCTAAGTCACCATGACCATCTTATGGTGATAAATGTATAATAAAGGGATTGATAGGAAGATATTAATTGGATTAGAATATTTTATCTAAATAAATTTGGGCAATGGAAGGATTAATCCCATGGTATAGCTCAAATAGGGGAAAATAATGAGGCGAAGGCCTCTGGATCTTGGAGGGTTCAAATGTGAGGAAAAAATATGAGGTTATTGGGATTAAAAATAAGTCTTGGGAAACTCTTAAATTATAATTTTTTTTAAAATTAGGAATCTCACTTGATTTGGGGGCATGGTTTTATAAAATCGCTACTAATAGTGAAACTGGACATAGATTTCAGTTGAGAACTCTCGATAGTTAGGATGCATTATTACACATAACTTTATAAAATCCATGTAGAATTAACAATAGAATACATCAGTTGTATGATAAATTTGCATGTTTTACTCCCAACTATGCACTGACCATTTAATGTTAGTTGTAATGTCTCAGATTTTCCTTGTATTATTTTTAAATATTATATAGAATTTTTTCGAGACCAGGCACGAAGATGGTACATCATTCCGAGGCCTGGTGAGCCCGGAACGGTGGTTTGCACTTTTTTAAGTTAAGTGAGTCGGAACTTGTGCGTGGTTGTAGCAGTTTCCAAATGAATTCCTGCATTAAAATTTTGAGGGCACTATTGCGTCCAAAATGATGACTTTACCAAATAATGACTCTAACCTCGACCTGCGTGGGTCGAGGGAAGAAGTTAATATTAGGATGTCTTAAATAAAATAAAATAAAATAAAATCGCATGTTTATTTTATTTCTTTTATGGAAACATCTGCTGTAGTGAGACAATGGGGAAGCTATTTAATTAATTAATAGTGCATCATAATGAATCAAGAATGGAAATATGGAGTCATTAATACCACAATGTATCTTAAATTCCAATCATGTTTCCCAATTTATTGGGATTATGCGAATGGTGGTCGTTGAAGAATTTTTGAGAGGAATCTATAGAGAAAAAAATATTCGTGGCGCCTTGGAGGAAATTCTCGTCGACGAATGACAATGGATCGAAGCTTCGAATCGGTGTGCCAATGACGTTGAAGGATCTCGATGACGGCGGCAGTGTGACACCTTCATCAAAAATCGATACTAGTTGAGGTAGGGGTTTTTGATTTGAATTCTTTTCCCCTTTTATATTTTTATATGACGAATGCGGATTAACCATAAATAAGTTGATCCGCGGATTCGTTCATTCTTGTGGGAGGGTTTTATCGAGAAAATTCGGGGAATTTATCCATGTTGTTTTTTTTATTGTTCATTCTTGCTCTGTTTAAGGCTACTAATGGGAGAAGATCAATGCCAAGACGAATGACGGTGGGGTTTCGTTCCTTACATTGTTTATTGGATCTCTCCCTCTTTCTTTTCTCTCGCACGTTCTTCGTGTTCTTCACAGAGTGATGAACAAAGGATTATTGCGCATCTGTTCCGCGACGAAATGATCCCAAACCAAAGGTTTGACATCGCAATGACCTTGCATAGGTGCAGTGATTATGGCGGACAATGAATCAGACCGGATCGAAAAAATGTGTTCTTTGAGTGTTCATCACAAGGGTTGATCAAATCATGTTTTCAGAGCTGATTGGAGGTCTGAAAACATCAGGTGCAGCTTCGTGGTGTCAGGGTGAGAAAAACCTGGAAGTTCTACGGCGATCGGACGGCCGGATCGACGAACGGATCATCACCGGAGGCAAGATGGTGGAAGTTCGTGTTTCTTGAAATTTCCAGAATACATGGCCTGTACTTTCGAAGAACACGCCGTGTAGTACTGGTGGTGGGTAGGGTTTCGTGGGTCAGAGAGGAATCACATGGCGTGTGACCCTGGTCACACGCCGTGTTGGACTTTCCCTGAATCTCAGCATGTATTTCGTAAAGTACACGGACATGGAATGATCTACATGGCTTCAGGCGACCCGGCGTGTGCAACATGGCAGAGGCGGCTACGTGAAGCTCGGCATGTATCCAGGGGATACACAGACACGGGTTAGAGTACACGGGTTGATAACCGTGTACGACCACACAGCTAGTGACACGGGGCCAACCCCAGTGACTCGGACACGGCGTGTACATCGTACTACATGACGTGTACTAAGTTTTCTACATGACCAATTCTACGACATGGGCACATGCACACTGCCAATACCTGGGGTCAAACAACATGGCGTGTATCCTTTCTACACACCGTGTACTTTTTGGAAAACGTCATGGTCCTCTTGTTCACCATATCCTGGACATCTTTTGTTTGGGTTAGTGCCCCTTCTTCTCATTCCCCTGAAGGTTAGGCATCATTTCCTCACATAGGAGTATGATCCCTTCAGCATGACATTCTATGATAGAGTCAGGCATCCATCCGAGAGGCCCGGATCGAGATCCTCTACCCATTTCTGATACTAGGTAGAGTCAGGCATAGACATGACCAACTCTATCAGGCGTTGATCCTCTACCTAGCTGGTGTATCACCTAACTGGTGAATCCGGATGAGTCGCGGTATCAGCCATGGCCCTGGAAGTGATCCTCATCTATGTATCGTGATCTTTCCCACTCAAGAGTGTGTCTCCCGTAATGAGTGTGTCTACCTCTCATGGAGGTTCCCAACGAATATCACTTCTTGGACGGACGTCATCAGAGCTACCATACTCGTGGAGTGTGTTCTCCCAAAATGAGTGCTTCGTGGAATCTTCAAACTGAACTCCTAGCTGGGGGTATGCAGTTGTGCCATTTGTCTCTAGACCGCGGGTCTGGGTTATGAGTATATTTGGTTTGTTATATTTGTTCTCTAGACATATACTGTGCATAGTTGATTGTACCTTTTTTCATTATGTACTACCTTGTTCTTTTTGGGGTCCTCTACTGTGTATTGTTATAATCATCCCTGTACGGGCCTTGCCCGCACGTCTAGTGTCTTGTGAAGACGAGAAGCCTTTTGAAATAGTCAAGGGTGGACCAAGAAAGTACCAAGCTTTCTGAGTTCCCTACAAGTCAAGGCATTTCTACGGCTACAAGCAGCAGTCCCAGTACCTTTTGTGTTTACTAGTTGGACTTTGCAGTTTTCAGACTCTTTTTTTGGTGGGTTTATATTCTGGCCTAGTTTACTTTTGTGTACTCTACCTTTTGTCGTACTCTGTTGGTTGGGTTTAGTTTTATGCATGCATTTTTGTTCCTTAGTGGTTTTTACATTTTAGAATTGAGGGATTGGAGATGTTTGCGTGTGTATAGGTACCTAGGGAATGCCTCCCATGTTAGTAATATGCCTACTCGGTGCTAGTCACCAGCCCCTGGCCTATTAGAGGCGGGCTTGGGGAGTCACAGTACGGGCCACACTGGGGTGGGTCGTGACACTATAGAACTGAATAGACTCCCATGTAAGATTAAATCACATAGATTCTTCTAGTACATGTATCTATATATTATCATGTTGTACAGTTACCCATGACCATGTACCACTATGGCAATGAGTTCACCAAACCAGGCACTAACTATGTGCTTGTCAATAAATTGAAATCTCTCACATAAGGTTTCTCATAAACCAGGTCTATGTTTCTATCCAACCTGAAAATAGACCAAGCTTATGGCATGGACCTAAGGGCTTTCATTATCCCCAGAATCTTGATACATGTTATTGGGAATCAAATATAATATTAGGGAATGGTTTCTCCCATAGCAATCAACAATAGACAACCATCATGAATAATACATCACCATATAATAGATAAACCTAACCAAAAGAAATAAAACTATCACATCTTAACAAGTTTACATTTTGATTCAAAAACCAAAATAAAAAAAATGTAGAAGGAACCCATCAACAAAAGTAAGACTCCATACAAAAATATAGCTAACACCTCCCATTCCACCACCACTAATACCAATAAGAGAAGATCCACCAGCAACTAGATCCATCTTGACTACAATGAAACAAAATTTCTTTACCTGGGTCAAACATAATAAGGTCCTTATATACCTAAGGTATTATTGAGGGTTGTGTTCCAGGGCCCATTATAATACCCCCAAAAAATATTTTATATGCTATAACATTATATTACAAATCAACATGCATGTTTTTAAAGAAAATAAAATACATTTAAACAAAAAAGAATATATTAAATGAAAAGAATCATTGAAATAAAAATTGGAAAGTAAACATGTCAGTAAGCTGATAGATAAGCATAACATAACTTGATATGAGAGAAAACGGTAATCCCTAATTAACAACGGTTAGTGGGGTCCTTGTGTAATGCCCGGATGTTTCTATAAAAAAAACTCTTTAAATAATTTTTATTCATCAATCGCTTGATTTGCACACAATCATAATTTTAAAATAACAGATGGATACCCTTATTATAAAATTATCGTCATATCCTAGTTGTTATGTTAGCATGAATAATTATAACTAACTTAAAATTAATTATGAATTCATTGGCTATCAATTACTTATGAAAAATACCAATCAATTAGATATTTTTATTTTTGAGTGAATTAATTTTTGTAATTAAATTAATGAGATATATATGTGTTATATAATTAATAAAATATTTTTAAATTTATACAATGGATATTTTAGTCATTTGGTATGAATAAAACTCAATTTTATCTAGTAGAGCCTATTTTTTAAAAGGTAAATTTTACACCATTATGTGGCGAACCAATTTTAAATTAAGATTTTAACACATTTATAATTTCTATATTATAACATAAACATGAAATTTTGAAGCGGGATATAAAAATTTACTTTTGATAAATTTTTGATATTTTTTGATAACATTCATATTTTAATGAATAGTAAAACTATGCTATATTTAAATTAAAAACAACTTTTTTCATCAAGATAATTTGTATGGTTAAAATATAATACTAACATGTATTAAAGTATAAATAGAATATATTTTTACCATTTAATATAATTTATTTAATTAGCATTAATTTATATTGAATTCATAGGTAAAAACATTTCAATCTTTTGCATTGTTAAAACATTTAAAACCTATTTTATCAACAACGGGATTAATTTTAAATTAATTACTCCATATTCTATCTATTTAATTTGAAAAGATATATTCTATATTTGGAATCAGTAGGTTCAAAAAAAATTAATAGGCTACATTTATTTTTGAAAATTACGATTTGTAACATTGGTAATAATTTTTATTACCATGGTTAAAGGTAAATCAGGTAACTATGGGTAAACATAACATTATAAAATTAAATTAACACCTATAAGAATTCTATTGTGGGACTAAATATGACCCTTATCATTTATTTTTCTAAACGGAAAAAAATTATGGAAACTTACATATGAAAATGACAATAATGTAATAAAAACAAATGAAATGGACAAAATATCATAATCTCATTTTATATATGTATATTAATTTTAATATATGAATAAGTAAGAGTTAAAATAGAAAAAAGATAGTATATATGAAGGTAAAATAATTACCCACAAAAAATAAATTTATTTATTGTTTTTATAGATTAAATAACTTCTATTAATGATGGCACAATGGTGATGTAGAAATTATATTATTAATTGAAATGTCAAATAAATGGTTTTCAATTTATTAAAATAAAAATAATATGAACTAATTAATGTTCTTAACTAAATTTATAGTTTAAAATGGCATTTTAGGACTGTATTTAATATTTGGGTTGAATTAATCTTCTGTGTGAATTTTATTTATAATCTAATAAATTAATTGTGTCCAAATTGACACTACTGAAATTTTATATTCAAAACATTTTATTAATTTATATAAAAATCATAAAAATATTTAATAATTACAAAGGGAAAATTATATGTTCCAAAATTTCATAAAGTTCCCATTTATGATCAATTAACACCACATAAGTAAATATTCATTACTTTTAAATATTTAGAATGTTATTATCAAAATTAAAATTTAATTGTATAATTATGTGTCAATTTAAACGACAGGGTTTAAATTGAATAAATAAGTTGTAAAAAATTTGTTGGCTGATGCTATTACAAATCTATCTCATCTCATCGTAGAATTTGGGACACATTGGACGTTTTTGGGTTGGTTATGAATTTTATTATAAATTAATATTTTCGAGAGTTTCCTAAAGTTCCCCTTTCCTCTATTATAAAAGGGCACCTCCTCCCAATCATCTTCACTCCCTTTTAAGCCTTCAAGATCAAACAATGCCTTCCCATTTCTCTTCTAAACGTTCCTAGTTACATTCTATAAGTTCTGGTCTTCTAAAAAGGCCTACTCTAGTTCCCAAACGGGAGATTTAAAGGAGGCACATCGAGGAAGAGGTAATCTCTTCAATAGATTCTTTCATGTTTCATTCTTCTTATACTTCCAGTTCATTGGTTTTTTCATTATATATTAATAACTTATAAATCAATAATATACTAATATGATATTATAAATACTAAACAAACTTATTTCTCCTTTAATCCATCCTATGGAAAATGAAATCACCGTGTGTGCGTACGTACGACTTACCGTCTCCACGCCGTGGTGTAATCTGTTTTTCACCACCACCTTACTTGTATGGGTATACTAGTGTAAATAACACCTCTATATGATTAATATAATATGATACTAATTCTTAAATAATATACACCATCCACTTCAATATCATTCATCAATTATAAGGTCTATATCATCGCTCGTGCGTGCGTACGAATTACCATCTCCAAGGTGCAATGTGATTCGTTCTACATGATATACATTAAAAATGAATATATAAATGAATTTAATGAATAAATATGATATATATTTTACTAATACAATGATTTATATTATATAACTATAACCTAAAAATAATAATCATAACTTATTCGACAAAACATACACAAGAACATAAAGTAGTTAATACCATAATAATGAGTAACAATGAAACTTTACAAACAAATGGATGAAAATATGATCATAAATTATTTCATAAAAGTGATAATTATTCCTTAATAAATCTTTAACATTATTTAAATCAATATGCAGGCATTTTGGATACATATGAATCATATCGGACCTAAGGCAAGGGATAACTTTTCCAATCTTGTTTTTATCCGAGATTGTTTATTCGTAAGTATTTAACGGGATTATATTTATAATCTATAACCATGTTTTCTAAAAATATTTTCATAAGATGTTTAATATTCTTATACATATTTTTAAAGTCATTTTTACCCATTCTTTACTTTTACTACATGGTATGGAAGGAATCTTTTTTCTGTTTACCATATGAGGCACTTTTTGACTATTCCTCCAAAAGTTATTAGAGAATGATTTTTAACATATATGACATGAACCGATTTTTATGCTTTCATAATTCCTTTTTTCAATGAAACATACTCTACATGGTTTTAATTTTATCTTTATCAAAATTTATTTCTTTTAAAATTTTGTCATTTGGGATGAGAAAACATTTTTTAAAACGAAAGGATATTTTCCTTCGGAATTAAGCTCAAGTGTTTTATCAAATAAAATTTCCATATAATATGACATAGGGTTATGTTTCTATCTTGATTATTACTTTTATTTAATTATTTTTAGTATTTAATTATTGTTATTATGTCCATTTAACTTTTATAGATTTTATTATGATCACAGGATGTTTAAAAATCCCATTTTATTACATGGGTTATGCTATGATGATTGATTTATGTTTTTGTGGAACACGTCAGAATGGTTTCATTATGAGATGGGTGGGACATATATCTCCCTAGAATTCATTGGGTAACAATTTATATCTCATGATATAGACATGCCTGGAATAGTTTGTTAATTTTGTTCAGTGATACAGGGATGGAACGAGTAGTGAACTCAGTTCCGTAATAGACTTTTCCGCTAAGATGGTATTGAAAAGGGGCCTTGAATAATATGAAAAGATTTTATATGCATATGTGTGAATTCCAAAAAAAAAGATTCAAGTCTTATGTTAAGACTATTGGGAATACATTTCACTTCAATAATTTCTCCCATGACCTGAAATTATGATATTATATATGCAGGATAAGATTTTCAAATGTTATGTTCTTATGAAAATGACGTGATTGATATTATCTTTGTTTACCATTACTCATCATTTTAGCTCACCCTTACATAGTTTTCTTTTCCCCGTTTTATGAATAAAGTTATTAAGTAAGATATACTAAAAATGATTCTAGTTATGAAGAAATAAACAGGAGATAGTGTATATGTTTTATAAATCAGTTTTTTATGTTTCCCAGTTTGTAAAGACATTATACATATATGGTACCGTCAGGATTTTGTTATTTTTTTAATAAATATACTTCTATTCTAAACTAATATCAATATATGTAAGTAATGGGTCATTATAGCTGATTTAGAGGAAATTTATAGTTAACCATTTGAAACTGGGATAAGAATGCCTCTGTATAAACCAAAAGGATATGTCTAAATATTGGATAAAATCATAGTGTTTTTTAAATAATCATGAATAAAATAAAATAAAACATAATGCTTCCTAAATTGATATTTTTTCCCTGATTATGTGGTTTTCCTATTAGTATTAGTGTTTCCCACACTATGCTTCTTGGATTTAGTCAATGGCTAGAACCCGAAGGAACTACGTTAATGCTGAATGTGATGGGCAATGCAATGATTGTCCCCCTAAGCAACCAATTCCTGTGGGAGATATAATGAAAAATATTGTATCTATGATCACAAAAATTTATCAAGATATGAATCATTCTGAACATCCAAATGAGAAAAGGAAAAAGCAACATTCTATTGAATCCTTCATGAGGCAGCGTTGGCCTTCATTCTGCTTGTCTTCTGATCCATTAGTGGTGGAACAATGGATCAGTACCACTAATTTTATATTTTTAGTTCTACCATTTTATAAAAATGATAAATTCGTCTTATCAGTATATTATTTGGAAGTTGAAGTTTTTCAATGGTTTAATCTTATCAAGAATACTAGGAAAATAGATTAAATTGAGTCCATGTAATGGGATGAGTTCATGAGATTATTTTTCAATATGTACATTCCTTGTATTCTTTGAACAAGGATTGAGAAGGAGTTCCTTGAACTTAAGAAAAAGGATGAGGAATCTTTTGGTACCTACAAGTCAAATTTTATAATACTTTCAAGGTACGCTTCTAGAATTATTATCTAACCTGGGAGTAAGATTTTTCAATTATTTAGTGGCATAAATCCAAGACTCTAATGGGCATTATCCATAAGGTAATTCAGTAGATGTGATAAATTTTTTTGATGCCCTCTCAAGGTTGATATAGAAATTTTATTGACCCATCAGTCTTATGGGTATGATAAAAAGTGATAAATGTAATTCAAAGGAATATCTAAAGACTACACTGAAAAGAAGATGAGTTTTCCCTTATGCTCAATATGTGGAAAGAAACCCAGAGGGAATTGTCTTAAAGGGACTAGTAAATGTTTTATGTGTGGAAAAGAAGTTCATCAAGTAGTTGAATGTTGAAGTGATGGAAAAATGATGCCTATTTATGTGAACAAAGAAAAGGATACACAGAATGAAAATTATACACTTCAACGTTACAAGTGAAATGAGATTGGGAATTATTCCAATTAATGACCCAATCCAAGGGTGATTGATGATGATCGACGTCAACAAAACCTTTGTCCCAAAGACAATGGAAATTCACATGCAACCACAGTTGGTGATGTGGAGTATAATAATTAAGTGGTGAAAGGTATATTAACCATCCACTCTAAAATAGAAAATGTTTTATTTGATTCTGGTTCCACCCACTATTTTATTTATAAAATAAAATTTTTAATGGCATCATCATATTTCCTAAACAATTAGATATATAGTTAGCTTTGACAACTCATAATCACACAACAGTCACATAAAAAGTTTATAATTCTTCTCTGGTTGATGTTTTTGGGAAATTTCTTCTTGCAAATCTTGTGATCCTTCCTATAGTGGAATTTTATTTGATTCTGTTCATGGATTGGAATTCTCTATATGGAGCTCATATCAATTTCAAAGGATTGGAATTCACACTTCATATTTCAGATAAATATATGATCATCTATCGATGTGGGGATGAATATAACCATCCAGTAGAAATTTATTCCATCTTATGGGTCTTGATTCCATTAAATGAAGGTTATTTATCTCAAATCGTTTTGGAGAAACTCAAGATTAATAATACATCCATAGTACGAGAGATTGATGATATCTTTCTAGATGAATTTCTAGGTCTTCCACCAAACCTTGATGTTGAGTATTCAATAGAACTCATAAAGGGTGTTATGCCTATTTCAAATACCCCTAATAGAATGGACCCAATTGAGTTGAAGGAATCCAAGAAGAAACTCCAAGAAAATCTTGATAAAAGGATTTATACACCCTCGTGCATCACCATGGGTAGAATCTATTTTGTTTTCTAAGAAGAAAGATGGATCAATGAGACTTTGCATTGATTATAGAGAACATAACAAGATCACTATCAAGAACAAATATCATCTTCCCTGCATTGAGGATTCATTTGGAAATCTTCATGGAGTTTAATACATTTCCAAGATTGATCTCCATTCAGGACATCATCAATTAATGGTCAAAAAAGGATATACCAAATACAGCATTCCATACAAGGTATGGACATTATGAATTTATAGTGATTCCTTTTGGCCTTACTAATTCTCCTGAAATATTCAGAGATCTAATGTATATATTATTTAGATATTATCTTGATCAGTTTGTGGTAATCCTTTTAGATGAGCTTCTTGTCTATTCAAAGATCTTGGAAGAACATTAATATCACTTGAAAAGTTTATTGAAGTCCCTGAGAAAGGAGAATCCTTATTCCAATTTTACCATTTGTGAATTTTGGCTTCAAAAAGATTCATTTTTTGGTCACATAATCTCAAGAGAGGGGATATATGTGGACCAAGAAAAAATAGAGGTTATTGAAAGATGGTTGAGACCAAAAACTATAACTAGGATCCAAAGTTTTCATGGTTTTGTTGGATATTATCGAAATTTTATAAAATATTTTTCACAATTATCTAATACACTCACCATGTTTTCTTATAATGGAGTATTGTTTGTTTGGATGAAGGAATGTGAAGAGAATTTCAAAGAGCTAGAAAGAAGATTATCCCAGGCACTTGTGCTCACACTACCTTTTATTGGAGAATGGTTTGTAATATATAGTTATTCATCCAAGAAGGGGGTGGGGTGTGTTCTCATGGAAAATTATATGGTGATATCTTATGCCTCATGACTATTGAAAATCCATGAGAAAAATTACCCAACTCATGATCTGGAGATAACTATGGTAATCGTTTCTTTAACAATGTATAGGTATTATTTTTATGGTGAAAGGTGTGATATTTATTCTGATCATAAAAGTTTAAAGCATATTTTCGCACAAATTTATATGAATATTCTCCAAATAATATGGTTATAGTTCATTAATGATTATGACATCTCAATACAATACCACCCTCAGGAAGAAAACAAGGTGGAAGATGCATTAAGTTGACAAGACCATGCTAGCTTATCAATGATGAAGATCATGAAAGAACCAATATTTTTGGACTTATAATGGATGGATCATGAAATTATAATGGAAGGGGAGAAATATTATTTTTCTCGAAGGAATGTACAACCATCTATTCACGTGAATATTAATGAGGCACAGAAGGAAGATGTAGAGTCACAAAAGAAGAAGATAAATTTTCCTAAATTCATCCTTGATTTTGATGAAATAATAAGTTTCACGAACTGGATTTGTATTCCTCCCACACCAAAATCAATGAAAAATCTATTGTATGAGACTCATAGTTCTTAATTCTCTATTCAACCTGAAGCACAAAGATTTACAAGGATCTAAAACAGTACTTCTGGTGGGATGGTTCTGACCAGCCAGGCCCCACGCAGCATTGTTTCTCATTCATCCCAACCCACATTGGTAGGCCAGCTTTTCTCTATGTTGGGCTGTCCAGTGACAAGGTTTACTGCACCAACCCACATCATCGGGCCGTCTTGGTTCCAAAATGGACACCGTGTTGGAATACATTTCATGCACAACACAGCCGAATTCTGCCAGCAACCTCCCTTCACATGAGGTCCTAGCAAGATTGTGTACCTAAAAATTTTGTGACCCACCCCATGGGCCACTCCCCTTGACATGGTGCCCGACCGGCGCTACCCCCTTGTGCCAGTTCACCTTCGAAGGGGGTCGGGTGGCAGTGTCCACCATCCAATGGCCTCCGTGTCAGCAGTCCCTGTCGACGTCATTGGGTGCTACCAATGTGCCACCTCCTGCCTACTGATTCGGCCTGAGTGTTGCATCCTAATTTCACTGTCATGGTCTCTTACCATTGTCGTGGACTCGTTCTGCTATCTCTCACCTATGCCATGACCCGCCCGGTCATGGCCCATCAACTTGGTGCCTCCTTGGCTGACAGTCCATTGATTGTTGCACCATGAAGAATAGTGAGAACCCAAGATGGAAATTTGCGAATGATTCAAACATAAGAAAACTAAAAGAATGATCTAGGTATTTTTTTCTTTTTGACCTAGATGCATTCCTGTTTTTAGGATTACAAAGAACCAAATAAAAAGGTGGAATAATCGCTAAGATATTTATCCACTTTATCTTGCATCATTAACCATCTTTCACGAATGATCAATTCATAAGTTAACTTGTTTGTGAGTTAACCTGTGTTCGTCGTTTATAAGAAGTAATGGGGAAATGAAATTCACAATGTAAAGAATCAAACACCTACATGGGAAAGGATATTTCATGAGGATGATCATTCATTGTTGTTGGTCGATCTCTGGTCTTGAATTTTCTCCCCAAGGGTGTTGTCAATGTCATCATATTCGAGGACGTTCGTCATTGGAGAGGATTCCTTCTTCATTCTTCATAGGAATTCCAGGGTTTTTCATCAAATCCAAATTCCCTATTTAATTAAAGATGGAAGACATGTTATTGTTGCAGTGTCTCCACCCTTCTCCATTAATGAGGTTAATTGATGGGATTCATCGTCGCCTCATTGATGCACTACAGTACTGATGAGTTGATGCATAATGAAGTAGAAAATATTATAAAATATCATTTATGTTATTTTATTTCCCTTCTGAAAATCTAAAACTAACGTTCACCCTCAACCCGTGGTGGTCGCAGTTAGGCACCGCCTAAAGAAATGATGCCCTCAAAAGCTCAATGGTACTCTCAGATATCCAATACGAGATATCATTTATGAGTTATAAGGATTTTAAAAATAAACTAATCAATATTAAATTATTTTATTTAGGTCCAAAAACTACTTTCAACAATTGTCCTATGTCGGCCAAAATTAGGCCCCTTATAGGTGAATCTTGATGATATGATTTCAACAGTTCCCATAGATTTTTGATCCAGGATCCAGTTTAAATGTTAGAATAACTAGATCACACATTTATTTAATGAACATTAAAAATAGTTCAAAAATATTTTTTGGCCACTTTAGGCCTTAGAATTATTTTTCGTCTCAGAGCCTAGTCTCAAAATAATCCCATTTAAATATAAAACATATTTAAATGGAATTACGGGGTATTACATTATTCCCTCCTTTATGGATTTACATCCCTATAAGTGAAAACTAGGGCTAATCGAACAAATTATGGTATTGAGCACGAATCTGAGCCTCCCGCTCCCATGTGCTCTCCTAGAGATTCTCATGCTTCCAAAAAACAGACACCAATGGAATTGATCATCCATGAAGGATCCACTCCTATCGATCCTCTATCTCCATTGGGTACTCCATGAATGTCTCCCAATTATTAATCTCTAGTTCACCATGGTTGATGAAATGAGAAGGGTCGTGCACATATCTCCACAGATGAGATACATAGAAGACATCATGCACCCAATCTAACTATTGTGGTAGATCCTAGAGGTTGACAACCTCACCCACTCTACACAGTATTGGAAAAGTTCAAATGAACCTCAGAGATAACTTATCGCCATATCCAAATCTATGTGTCCCTCATCAAGGATTGGACCATAGGAATATGTAGTCTCCCACTTATAACTCCAAGGGTCTCTGTATCCTATAAACAAAGTACTTCTATCATCTCTAGGAAGTCTTTATGTACTCTCAGATGACCTACACCTTCTTAGTGGTAGCTTGTACCATCTCAGGACCCATGAGTGTTGACTCCCCTTGGTTTTTCTAGAATAATGGTGACCTGTAATGTCATCTATACAGTGTCTCAAATTATTCCATACCGATGTTGAAGTGATAGATGTTGTATTATGGAAACTCCACTAGTGGAATGTGGTCCTCCAAAATGTGACAAAAATCAACAATGAAGGCATGAATAATGTCCTCCAAGGTCAGTATAGTCTTCCCTATCTAACCATCCTTCTGTTGGTGAAAGTTTTTCCTTAACTGCTGATGAGTCTCAAACACCTCCTGCAATCCCTTCCACCACTGGGATGTTAAAAATGCATCATGATCTAAGACTATTATATATTTGACTCCTTGGAGTCGAACTATCTCCTGCATGTAGAGGCATCAAAGGATCTCTACTAAGAACAATTCTTTAATGGGTTGGAACTTTGCTGACATGGTGAGTCAGTCTACGATCACCCAAATGGTATTGTGCCCCCATGAGGCACATAGTAATCCTGTCACAAATTCCATCGATATATCATCCCACATAAACTTCAGTACCTCAAGCGTTTGTGTTAAAACTACTAGAACCTGATGTCTAGCCTTCACTTAATAAAAATTGAGGCATCTCAAAACAATCTCTGCCACTTTCTTTTTCCTCATCGACCACCAGTACTAACGTCAGAGGTCCTAGTACATATTTACCATACCTAGATGTACTCCCATATGGGATGTATGGAACTCCTTCAATCCCTACTCTTGCAACACCACTGGTACTATGGTGCATACTCTGAAAAGGATGGCATGATCACTACCTTTAGAATATACCTCATGGGTATAACCTGTGGAAATCTAGGCACGTGTAGACTCCCAGTTAGAATCTCTATGTTGCGCCTCCCTAACTCGTTGTAAGAGTGGAATGGAAACTACCAGCGACTAAATATAATTTGTCTCATCTCTATAAATGAAGTATCTCTATGGCAAGGCCATCTACTCTGAGGCCTCGTTCAGCAGCCTTGAACATGATCTCATACTGAGAGAATCTTCCGCCACATTCCCCTTCCCAAGAGTATAGACTATCTCTATGTCATAGTCCTGGAGGAACTATAGCTAAAATCATTGTCTCTGATTCATATCCTTATGAGAAAATATATATTTGATAATATTTTGTTCATAGTAGACGATGAATCGTTATCCCATAAGGTATTTTGGCCACATCTTCAGTGCGAAGACTACCACTGCCAACTCAATGTCTTGATTCGTATAGTTCTACTCATGTTGTCTCAACTGTTATGAGATATAATCAATCACTTATTTCCCATACATTAGGACACGACCAAGCCCAGTTCCTGATGTGTAATAGTACACCCTGTAGTAAGTTTCCTCCTTTGGTAGCCTCAAGAGAAGAGCACTTGTCACATTCTGACTCAGCTCTGAAAGCTCTGATGGCATCCTTTTTCCACAAGATGGGTTTTTCCTTATTCTTCAATGATATCATCGTTTCTTCCATTCTAGAGAAGTCAGGTAGAAACTTAAGATAATACCCCAAAACCCCCTGGAAACTCCACACCTTAATAACTCTCATGGGTGGATCCTAATAAGGCACTTCCTTGATCATTCTTAGATCCACCACAACTCCATCCTCTGAGATGACATGTCCCAGGAAGTGGACCTTTAATATCAAAAACAAACACTTAGAGATCATTCTATAATTCTTTCACACTCAGAGTGTGTCCAGAACCATCCTTGGGTGTATCTCATACTACTCCCGCAACGATGAATATAGTATGATGTCATCAATGAATACCACTAGAAGCTGGTCTAATTACGACCGAATGATCTTGTTCATGAGTCCAATCAACACTGATGGGAAATTATTCATTCCAAATGGAATCAATAATTAATCATAGTGGCCATATAATCATCGTAATGTTTCTTTTGATATGCCCTCATCTCGTACTCAAAGCCAGCAATAGCATGATTAGAGGTCCATCTATGAGAACCATCTCACTGCCTTTAGCTGCTTGAAAAGGCCATCATTCCACTATTGAGGATAATTTCTTATCAGGATCACCTGGTTCAGGCACTGGAAGTCCATGCAAACCTCACGCTCCCATCCTCCTTCTTGGAAGACAACACTTGGGATGCCCATGGTGAAATGTTGGGCCTTACGAATCCCTTCCTCTGTACATCCTCTAAGGGTTCCCTCAGCTCTCGGAGCTCTAAGGGGGATATCTGATATCCAGGTGTTGATATCAATTTCATCCTGGGGTACAGATCAATGCAGAAGCCTACCTCTCTATAAAGAGATAGACCTAAAACATCCTCTGGAAAGACATCATCATACTCATCCACCACGGTTGGAAACTATGTACTCATGTCATCCATTGCACTAATGGTCATGCAATACAAATGATGAGTTATTGGTTGAACCCTCCAACAAGAAATTTCATCTTGAACTGCTCTGGTTTCATTTTAATCGATAAAGGAAAACCTGGTCTCATCTCTACAGTCACAACACACTGTGCGACTAAAAGTGTTGATTTGGGCATGGACTACTAATATCCATTCCATACCTAGATGGATGTCGTAAGGCCTCAACACCACTACTCTGAGATCCCAACTGAAGATCTTGCCTCAAATATTAAGCTCACACTTTCGGTAAAAGTTTGTAATCATTGAATCCCCTCTTGTAGAAGTCTTTAATTATAAGGATTGAGCCAACAGTTCAATCAGAATCTTCAAGATTCGAACATGGTATATGGAAAAGATCGTGTGAATGACACATGTTTCTATAGGAACTACAATTAGAGTGGAGAAGACATAGATAATACCTTATATCATCTCTATGATATCAGGATCATAGGCCTAGATGGTCTGATGCTGAGCCCGCCCCTTTCCACCTTCTCTCGGAGCCTTTGGAGGACCACCTGGGGTGGTGGTGGTTGTACCTTGTTCCTACATCCTACTCCATCCACTCATCCCACTCCTCTTCCACGTATGTCGCACGGTGGACCACATTGTTCCTATCTCTGCCACATCCTCAACGGTCCCCCGAACAACTGTTGGTCCTCTATATAGTGAGTCGGGCAATCCTGAGTCATGTGCCCCTAATAGCCACATGTGTAGAATACCATACTCTTATGAGGACTCCCTCTGCCCTGGGAACAACGTACTTCCAACCTTTAGTCATGGGGGCATCCTATTAATGGTATAGAGATCTTGGGCCTCTATTCCATCTGCTGGTTACCCCCTATAGATAACTCAGCCACCCGTCACCCAATGGTAGATCCCACCATCAGGGCCTACACTATAAAGAAGCTCTCCATTAGTAGAGCTTGCTCCATCACCCTATCCTTTGTATGGATGTTGTGGAAAATCATTGATTCCATAAAATCACATTGGAATCCCAAATCAAGGCTCCATGCCCTGAAGAATGTTTTTCTTACCATATTTTAAGTGTAATGAGAGAGGTCTATGAAGCTCGTAGAGTACTATACCACTATCAGGATTCCCTATTGTAGGTGAAGCACCTCCTATATTCAAACTGAGCACAATGTCATCAAGAAAAACTCCTCCATGAAAAGTTTCTCAATTTCAGACTTGGTGAGGGTCACCTCCTCGTGATTTTGTATGGTTAAACTCTATCATCTCCCTGTCAAGCCCTACCAAAGGGTTTCATATAGAACATCCATATAGTCAAGTGATGTCCTCACTAAGAGGAATACGCATGTTACCACATCTATCTAATACTCAACGACCAGAGGATCTATCTCTCCCCTG
Organism: Viscum album; assembly: GCA_963277665.1. Lineage (NCBI taxonomy): Eukaryota > Viridiplantae > Streptophyta > Magnoliopsida > Santalales > Viscaceae > Viscum > Viscum album. The sequence goes on along the minus strand of OY728127.1, from coordinate 1,220,685,861 downwards.
AACCTGGGAGGTATCTATCTCTAGAAGCCATGTATGGAACTGAGCCTATAAGCTTCCTCTACTGGTAGCATTTGTAGTAACTACTGACCAATGAGTGGTGGTATCGCTGGGACACCGCCAAAAGGTGCCATCTCATGAAACAGTCCCTATACCAAAGCCTCATTGCTCTATATCCCATCCTTATGGTGATGCACATGAATCATGGTTAGTTGTTAGTGTGGAGGAATCCTAAAAGAGATCAAGATGGACCACAATCAATTTTTTATAACTGGTGAGGTGACTCTCACTCAAAAAGATACTGGGAAAGAACACATAGACGCATGCAACCAGTGTTTTCGTATACTAGGTTAGAAAACACAATTCAAGGTCCCGGTGTATGGATATGTTGACCGCTAAACCAACACTAAAGTCTCTGGCCTAAAATCTGAACTCGAAACACTTAACAATATTTCCTCATCATAATATATTCGCTATTATTTCTTCTAGTAAAACTGACCACCGTTGATACCACTATGTCTCGTCTTTTCCACAAGGGCCTATTTCTTGACTACCACTTTCCCACCTTCCATAGGCCTAGGGTTGGTGAATAGAACTGAGTAGGAATATCCCATAAAGGTAAGGCATTTATTTTAAACCTGTACACACACACAAAGCTCAAACTGAAAAAAGTAAACACAATGTAAAATACAAATTTCATTGAGACAACTACTAAGAGTACAGTACACATAGAAAGTAAAAATGTGCTATAATATAAGGCCAACTCCATAAATGAAAATATGAATTCCATTTTCCTCCTGCATGAAACCCTACCTGAAGGGTTGGTGAATGTTAGATGCATGTATCCATAGTAGGACACCCATCTATCTCGTCTCACTGAGCACCACCTGGTTCAGGACAACCAAGGTCTTTGTCGAAGCGTCGATCATGTACATGAGACCTGAGATATGTGGGGACGGCTCTTACATAGATGAGTAACACAATAATCATTAGGGAAGCCAAACCACAATGGATATACCACAAATCAATATGACAGAGAAAGACTATAAATCAAAGATAGCTCACACTAGGTATAACTCAATGTTTAGAAACTAATATTTTGATTCATAAAGATGAATCATATGGAACTAATGAGTTGATCATCCCTAATTAGCCACGGTGGTCCACTCTTCTACTGGGACACTAAAGCCTGATCATCTCTAGGACTACTTAGTTCTACTCGTATGCTGGACCATTGTGTTTCTCATCAGATGGACCACTGAGGTCTGCTCGTCTGCAGGACCACAAAGGTTCGCTCGACTATAGTACCACTATGGTCTACTCATATATTGTACCACTAAGGTCCAATCCACTGCTAGACCATTGAGGTCCACTCATCTACTAGACCACTAGGGTTTACTCGTGTCACAGCCAGCAGTATGATTCCCGCTCTCTAGTGACCTTGATTCGAGGAGAATCAAATTCTCAATCCATCGGTCATATCTATACTTCCAGGAAAACTCACATAGACTATACTAAAAGAATAGTCTCGTTGTAAGGGTCATAATTCCAAATAGAGTGTGTCAATTATACGCATGGTCTAAAAGATATTGTTGTTTTAGGGAATTTTGGTTGGTTGCATTTGGGCCCAATCTGACTTAGTAGGACTGACCTGAACAAGTTAGCTAGGGGGTCCTACCTATCCCAACTAGTTATAGCTGACCTGACCCGACCAAGTTGGGTATGGACTGACCTGGTCTGGCCTGGCCAAGTGAACATGCCCATTTGGCCTTGCTGGACCTGACCCATTTTGGTTGTGGGTCTTGCCGCTGGGTAACCTGATGAATCGGTTCTCATCTGGTCCAGACAGACTTAGTCTGAATAGTTCTAACTAGTCGGGCCACCCAATGGCCTATTTTCCCATGCAACCCCGCTCACCATGGTAGGCCAACTCTTCTCCATCTCAGGCTACCCGGTGACCCGGTTTACTACACAGGATTGGTCGTGCTTGGGTACAGACCGATCGCCGTGCTGGAATTTGGTTCGTGTGTCTCAAGGTTAGCTATAGTCGGCCGCCTACCATGACATGTAGTCCCCACTAGACCACATAGCAGCACATGTCTTGTCCCATCTGGTGGGCCGTTCCCCTTAATGCGGCGCCCGACCGGTGCTGCTTCCTTATGATGATTCACCTCTGCCATGTCCGAGTGGCCGCATATACCATCCTCCAACTATCGACCCCTATCGCCACTAAGGCATGATGCTAGTGTGCGTCCTCCCACCTTCCTCCATGGCTGGGTGCCTCTACCATGAATGGGTGCTTCAGCCTTGTTCCACTACCAAGTATGGGATCAGCGACCTCGCATCGCGGCCTCTCGCAAATGCCACATCCCACCTGGCCACAACCCTTCCATCTGGATCCTCCTCTATGGATACACCACCAACCATTTCTCTATGAAGAATTTGGAGAATGAAAGAAAGAAATTGGGGAAGGAGTTGAGCATTAGAACACCCTACGAATGATCCATGTCTTTGTTTGTGTTGACAGAGATGTGTTCTTGTTAGCAGCATCACGATGAATCGAAGAAAAGGCAATAATAATCACTAAGATAGATATCCCCATTATCTTGAATCATTAACCATCCCGCACGAATGATCGATCCATAGGATAACTTGTTCGTGGGTTAACCCTTGTTCATTGTTTAAAATAAATAATGGGAAAAAGAAATTCACACACAAAAGCATCAAACCCTTACCTAGGAAAGGATATATCTAAAAGATGATTTTTCTTTGTCATTTGTCGATCTTTGTTCCTAAATCCTCTCTCCAAGGGTGTCATCTCCATCATCTGATTCTCCAGCGTTCATCGTTGTAGATATTCCCATCGTCTTTTACTATAGGAATTCTAGGGTTGTTCGTCAAACCTAAATTCCCTATTTAATTAATGAAGGAAGAATAAGGTGAATTGAAATATCACCACCCTACTCCAATAATGAGTTTCATTAATGGGATTTATTTTCACCCTATTTCTGCACTAATGTTCAGATGAGTCGCAAAGCAATGAATAAGAAAATATAATAAAATAAATTTTTATGTTATTTTATTTTTCTTCTGAAAATTATGAAATCTAACAATAACCTTCAACCTGCGTTGGTCAATTTTATTCTCCTCCTAGGGGAAGAACACACTCACGAGATCAATGATACTATCAAATTTCTTATCTGAGTTACCATTTATGAGTTATAAGGATTTGAAAATAAAAAAATCATTATTCTATTATTCTATTTACATCCAAAAAACATATTTCCACAGTTGGTCCATTTTGGCCTATGTTAGGCCCTTTCTAGGTGAATCCTAATGCTCTGAGTTCAATGGTTCCCTCTGATATTTGATCTGGTCACCAGTTTGAAAGTTTTAAAAACCCACTCACATATTTATTAAATGAACATTAAAAATGGGTCAAAATAAGTTTCGTCTACTCATGGCCTCAGAATTATGTGTCCTCTCAGAGCCTGGCATTGAAATAATCCCATAAAATTTATAAAAATACAAGGATTTTTGGGTAATGACATGAAGATATAAGTTTTCCTCTTCATACAACTACCCATGTGATCAAATTTAATACAATTCCTATTCCTATAATTATACTTTCTTAAACATCCTTCTAGAATAGAGGAATCATCAATCACCTTAGGAAATCCAACCAGAACTCACCTATCCCAAATTAACAACTTCATTAAATCTCTTTAAGATGTTAGGCTAAACATTCACACTCAAAGATAAATATCAAAATAGAGTCCTCTTAAAAAACACTAATCTTTTAAAGCATAATCCTAGGATTTCTCAGGTATACATGGTACTAAGAAAAAAAGGGGAAATCATACTACATTATTTATTTACCATTCTACTAGAGAAAATAAAATTCTATTAACTTAGCTATTTTCATAATTTTTAGTGAAGTACTATTGAATAAATAATGAATTGAAAACTTACTTTGATTGATAATTATTTAATTTTACTTGAATTATAGAAATTAACAACATCTAACTTAGATCATCAAGAATCTATGTTAAAAACCTAGATTATATTGCACATGTAGTTCAATAAGGTTAGTTATGTTATCAATATGACACAACGACTCTTCAAAATTTTAAAGTTATGAATTTTTAAATCCATTTCCCATTATTGTTTCTAATGGATCAAACATTTTTTGTTATGTTAAAGAGGTTTTTTAGATATTAATAATGAGTTTTAGACATTTATGTGTAACCATGTATGGTAGGTAGGTGTGGTGTTATCCATTTTCAAACATGGTTAAAGTCATTATCATGGGAGGTTTTTTGGATGTGGGTATTTAGAGATTTGTTGGGGTGACTTTTGTTTAGTACTAGAGTACACCACAGTTTGTAAAATAATATGTTTGGCCATTTTGGATTGACTTTATTCTTAAGGTTACACATATGAGAAACAAAGATAGGGAAAATTTTATGAGATGTAGTCTTTAGGGATGGAGGTTGACTATGGCCCTTGGTGAGTTTCATTATTGGAAATGGGTAGTGTGGAGCTCCTCGTTAAATTGAGAAAGAAATTGAAGTGGTAAAATGGATTAGTTTTCTACACCATGTCATGGTAGAGGATAAGGTGTTCATAAAAAAATTTAATGATGGGTTTAAATGAAAATGATTCATATGATTCATACCCTATGAAAACTAAACCCACTTTGATCGAAGATGTCAAGGGTGTTTTTTGTGTTCACCGCTCTATGGTAAAGGATTCTATGATTCCATTTTAAAAAGAAGGTGCAAGATCCCAAAGTTATAAGTCTTAATCATCCCTTGAATAATTTTTTATCCCAAAACATATCATCTCTCTCCATCCATAAATTGAATGTTCTCTTCACATTGGTTCATCTGAATTAGTGTTTCAAGGATTAATGTAGTCCCTCTACTTGTGTCCTCTTTGTTCCCTTTGTTCTCTTTATTTTTGGAGTTTCTTTGTGGTGTAATTCCCACTATTCTATGTTTTAAATTTATTAATACCTAACTATAATTTCCATACGTAGGTTTTTGTGGTGTTCCATTCAATATTAGTAGTATTCCCTTTAACAGTTGTAATTCTACGGTTCTCTAATATTATTTGGAGATCATTGAGATTCTAATATATGTAATGGATTTGTTACTTATCCATATGTTGTTTGAAATATTTAATTAATTTTTATTTAGATGCATTAGTAAGATGGTGATATTGACCTTACTAAGATAAAAATATAGAAGAGGAATCACATATTGAATTATTATTCAATAACCTAGAAATTATGAGGGGGGATATATTCATTGCAAAACATTAATTATGTTATTTATTAGAATTAATCATATTCCATTAATATTACTATATTTATTACTATAGTAATTTAATAATAGATTGAATTTCATTTCATAGATTAATGACTTGATATTTGTAAATCATGAAATTTAAAAAACAATGTTAATTAATCATATGATTAAATGTTAATATATTTTTCTTAACATAAGAATTATTATATAATTATATAATTTAATGTATTTAAATGGGAATTATAACATGATAAATATATTTAGTTTTTTATGTGGAGAATTAATTTAATTGTTGGGGTGTCATCATTATGCCTTGTTATTTTTGTTAATGTTGCCTATTATTGTTTATTAGGAAGTGTGATATTTGTTTGGGAGTATTTGTTTCATGGATTACTATGTATATTTTCATAAAACTATATAAATGTAAATATAAACAATGATAATATTAAATCAAATATTTGTGAGATATTTTATTACTTATCAACATGAATTTTAATAAATACTGTAATAATGCTTGAAAGAATGTTTACTATTATTCATAGTTATGGTTTGTTATTTCCTTTTGTTCTCATGTTGGGATAACCTATGTATAGTGAATTATCTAAAGAAATATTCATTTTAAATGGACTTTTTAATGAATTCATGTTTTGGTTTAAACTATCTCATTCCAGATTTGTAAGAGAATTAAATACATCGATTCCATGGCCTCAGTGCCTTTGACTGTGTGAAAATAACAGAATTTAAATGTTTGTGTGCACAAGTTATTTAGGTAATTGTTTATTTTTATTATAAAATTTTAATATTCATAAATCACTAACTATTAATGGTTTAGAAACCTATGACTATTTTTTAATGATTTATTTGACGAGCGATGGTTTGGGAACCTGAACTTCGTTGATGGTTGAAGTCGATAATAGTGAGAGAGATTTTTTACCTTTTAAAATGGTGTGGGATACTATGTATTCAGTATTAGTTTTTAGTTAATATTATTAAAATATATGTTTAATCATTCATGATTCTTTCATGATGTCCAAATGGCCAAATAATATTTATGTGACCAACTTTCAGCTTTTGGGCAGAGATGGATGTTATGCACTGTAGGTGAATTTATTATGAGGTATATTAGGATTTGTCTTAGTGTATCCATAAAAAAAAGAAATTATAATTAAAATAATAAATTAATAGGTTTGTTTCATAGTGTTAAAAAATAATGACGAAATATTTGAGATTAAGTGAAGAATTTATAGTGTAATCGGCACTTGGTTTACATGATTAAAAAATTAATCTTTGATATGAAAAATGTAATAACTAATTAATAGATAAATAAATAATTTATTATGTTGGAATTTAATTACTTGTTTTCATATTTGATATGTAGACCTTTTTAGTGGAAGTCATGGGTCTTGTGTGATGATAGCGATAAATGAGTCTATGGTAGGATAGTTTCTCTTAGTGTTTTTGTTAATGATATTATAAATATTTTCTAATTTAATATACTTCCCCATGCAATTTTTTTTTGAAAATGAAACCCAAATGTTTTGAGTGGTTATTTTATTCTATATGTAGGTTTGACAGGGAATGGATTATTGACATCTCCCACTCCCATTCTCTCTATTTATACATAGATGAGCACATGTATATCAGGCTATAATGGAATATGGTATAGGGTGACTTCCTACCTTGTCTATGATGGACCAAAATTGACTATAAATTTACGTGTGCCCTATAATATGTTGATTTATATCTCAATCTTGTGTCTTGAAATATTTGTTTCAGCTTCTCATAGGTGTTCTTTCCAGTGATATGATGGCATGAGGCATAATTCATTTACACAGTCAGTAGTGTCTTTTGGGAATACACATTGATTTTACTGGGTTTTGATAATTATGAGATATAGGATTGCATAGGATGTTGATATAGTTAAGATACTATCATTGGGGGCATGAATATTTATAGGAGTTTTGAAATAAGAAGTAGTTACTACAGTGTGAGTGAAAAAAATTAGTAGAGAAGAGGAAGCGAGGCACCATCATATATATATATATATATATATATATATATATATATATTCTAGAATAGATAATGGTTTATTTCTATGAATTATATTGTTAGTGTTCTATGTAGAGGATGGTAATTTATTATCACCAGTTTAGATGATGAGTTAGTTTTTTTATTAACTAGTCATTAGTATACTTCTTTCACATTTTACATGAGAGGATCCAAGGAGTATTTTTCTAAGTATATGTGTAACGCTCACACTACATATATAAAAATTGTTTTTTAGGAGTAGGATGGTGATGTAGATTGAAATTACAAGATTGAAAGAGTTATTAATAACTATAAGAGTTTTTGGTTTCATAATCAGTACCTAGTTTACATATAGTACATACAATCTTCTTTCAGTTTTTGAATGGAATTACCTGTACTGGGTTTGATTCTTTTTTATGCATGTTGTTGGTTGGTGGTACTTATCATCTTATATATTACTCCTTAAACATACATAGAGGGTATCTCTACCCATATGTTTTATTTAAATAACCTTAGTTCTTTTTAAAAGCAAGATTTTTCTTTAAAATATAATAGTAACCTCGGTATATTTATTAATATGCAACATCAAACATTAAGAGAATTGAGATTTCATGTAATATATTATTATATTAATGTGACTGTTATATTATAGTAATTGAATTTGAGGGAATTAATATGAGGTAATCCATTAAGAAATATATGTATAATGGTCCTAATCAATACAAAATTATTTATTAATTCATAGGAAATAAGTACTCAATTTTTAGTGATGTCGTTTAATGTTTCTTAAAAATGATTTTTTTCAAAAATGATTTTTATTGCATTTTTTGAGTGAAATATATAATAAATTCAACTAATTTTAGAAATTTTATTTTATAAAACGAAAATAATTTTTTAAATCATCAAATAAAAATTAAATTAGGGAGAAATTTAGTGATTTTTCTAAAATAATTTATTTTTTAGTGAAAGTGAAAACTGTAGATTTTTCAAATACTGTCATTCATTTTAAATAAATAAATTAATTTTAAATAATCATTTTTATTTTATTTTTGGTATTAATGAAAAATATCATCCATTTTATTTCAAATAAATAAATAGTTTCATTTTAATCTTAAATATTCATGATTTTGATATTACTTATTTTTTATGATTAAAAAAAATATGTTTCTAAAAATAAATTTTATTTCTGTTAATATATATTAAAGGTGATTTATGAAACTTATTGAGATTGAATATTAAAAAAATTACACCATATTTAGAAATAGGAGTTTCAAATTTGAAAAAAAGGTCCCTGTTAATGTTGTTCATTAAGAATAGTAATTGTGTTAATTATTTGTCACCTCGGTATGGGAATATCCGGTTATTATGGTTTAAAATAATGTAGTAATGCTTAAAAATATATCTAAAACCTATCGTATTTCTATTGTAACAGTTTATTTAGACCATACACTTCTAATATTGTTTGATATTCAAACTTGGTGCCATTTTTCATTGATAATGAACTTAATATTATTTTATGTAAAGAATTAATACAAAATTTTACCCTATTTGTTTTAATATCTCTAATATTATGTCATGAGGATAAAAGGAGGTTATTTAGGTTATATGTGTTTGTTTAAAATAAAAATTATTTTTTATATATTAAATTTTTTTATTTTATAGTAATGGAATAATTACATTTCAATATTTTTGTTTTAAAATTTAATTGTGTTGATGGTTCTAAAAATGACTTTATGGGTATCTTATGTTAAGTAATATTTTACTAAATTAATTAAAATTCATAAAAAATATAATTTTTTAATTTAATAGTATATGGTCTAACATATAAACTATTTTCAACTTATGGGTCACTTTTTCTTTAAATTTGACATTCTTGACCACTAATGAGTAAAAAACATTGATATTATCGTAATTGTCAAAAGAGTTAATGCAGCTTAAAACTAATAGAGAAGTGTTGAAACATAACCAAAAATAATATAAATATTATTGGAATAAATGATTTATAATTATCTTTATCACATATTTTAAATATATTAATTTTCTAATGAATGATCTTGAAAATTAATTTATAATTATTTTATAATTTATGTAATTACAATGGTTCCCCTCCCCTCACCTATAAAAGTGCACCTCATTTCATCCCTAATTAAGAGTTTTTGAGAACATTTGACTAACCAAACCAAAAAAATAAAACATATAAACATCATTATCTATGTTTTAGTGGTGGTGGCCTCATAAAAATACCATCCCTACAGATAGTAAGTAATGATATAAAGGATTTTCTTCATAGAGGAGGAAATAATCTTAACTAAGAATTTTCATTTTATTTCATCCTCTACCTACTATAAATATCTAGTGTCCAATCTAAAATAATTACTCCGTTATTTTAAATTTGCTTAATTGTTATTATAATTATTGAACAACCATTATCCATGTAAATACCTCGACCCTAGTAGCACTTAGTCTATGGATACATTGTTACTGTAGCACTATATACACGAAATCACATCTCGAATGATTGAATAATTTAGTAGTATTTTAAAAATAGATGCATACATGAATCTCAAATTAAAATCTAAAATATATATATATAATATATTTTTTCATTTGGAATTACATTTTTACCTTTATCATGTCCCTATATATCAATCATAAAAGACATCAAGGTATCCTGAGGAAAGTAAACATAAGAAATGGGTGAGCTTAGATTATTTGTAAAGGTATGCATGCTACAGAAGATATTAAGAATAAATAAGCAATAATCAATCTAAAAGTTTAAATATATGAAAACACATTTCATTAATTTCATAACTATATCAGTAAGAATATTTTGGAAGGAATAAATGGAAATCAAATAATGTGATATAAATAATCACATTATCTTCAAATATATCCAGGGATATAAAAATAATCAATTAAACACAAGGAAATCAATAACTAATATCATAATTAGCGGTTGAATTATTTTTTACATTATAAAAAATATAATCATGTCCTCATTCCAATACATCTTATATAATTATAGAAGTCATCGGCAAATACACAAGCTAGATTGACTCATGATATCAACTGATGTATCAAGGGGCAATAGTAGGCCCCACCCATAACATATTGAGTCCAATAAATTCCTAATATGAATTATTTAAAACATAATAAATTTAAACATTTATATTTAAAAACAATTCTATGAAATGTTAATAATTTCCATAATAAATAAATATAATCATAAACTGTTCAGTGTAATGTGGATACTGGTTTCAAAATAGTACATCCTTGGGGAAACTGATCATAAAAAATCTAAAGAAATAATAATTATTGAATCATTACAAAATATATGTTGTGTATTATAAGATAAATATGTTTTTCCAATGATTAATAGAGATTGAAAAAATAATAATTAAAAGTATCTTTGAGGAAGCTACTATTTTCACATTAAAAAAACTTCTAAAACATAAAATTTTCTAGAATAAAATGAAAAACATTTTGCATTAAAAAAATTATGAAAAATTGTATTTGTATCATCAAATTAATGAGTTTCTATAATAGTTGGTAATTCTATACATGTCATATATGTTTTAAAAACATTTCTATCACACTATTGTAAAACTGTCAAATAGTACCTCTGTTGAAAAAATGAAACCAAGATTCACATTAAAACATTTTTAAAAAAATTAGAAAATTAAAAAATTTATTTAATAAATAATTATAGATTGTTTAATAACATATGTAAATTATTTTATGAAAATATTTGACATGTAAGAGAAAGATTATCATTCAGGTAGAAAAATAAAGTCAGTTTTCCTTAAAAACATGATTTTGGTTTTTAGAGCAATTAAAAGGAGGAAAATGAAGAAAAAATGTCATTTCCATAAAAAAGTTCAATAAAAATATTTTTTGTTTTAGATATAAATATAAAATAATTCCCATAGTTAATACTTTAACATAAACAATCATGAATAATGATGAGATTGTGAAATAAACCATAAACAATTTAGTAAATTTTGAATCATTAGACCTGTAAAAAGAAAAACCTTATATATTTATTTATATCCAATAATTTCCATGATAATAATAATAAAATAAATCCATGTTAATTATATACACTATATTAATCAAACAAGTGGTGAATAAGGCATATGTCCCACACAAATAAAAGTGAGACGAAAATATCTTACCTTAGGTTCGACATCATTTATAGGTGTCCAAACCTCATGTAAAATAAATTTAAATTTTTTATAAATATAATAAAGTACAATATTAATATATATTATATATTATATGATTTATATATTTCATTTTATCACCCATTTATTAATATTTCATTAGTAAGATCAATGTTCTGTGTAATAACTATTTTATTTTTTTGGTATGAGTTGGTTCGGTAGTTTTGGTCCTTGTACTTTGATCATGGTTACATCATGTCCAAAATTTTAATCATTATTTATATATCATATATTTTCATTATATATATTTATATTCATCCATAAATTTTATAAATATAAAAATGAATTATGTTATTCATAGACACGGTAGGTCATACATATGCATGAAAGTTGTTTCCATTTTTTGGGAGGATTGTAAAAAAGAAATGTAAATAATAGTTATCCATTATATATTCATTATTATGAAACATATTTCCTATATATTCATCAAATATATCCTTATTTCCATCCATTTAAAAAACAAAAATAAAACATATCACAATGCTTTATGGGGGTGGTAGTCCACAATAATAATCTTTTACTTCTTTTAGTATTCAATATTAAAAAACATTTAAAATGAAATTATTTACTAATAATAATTATTTTAATTAAAAATATAGAATCTATTTTTAAAAATTTTTATTCATTTATTGTTTTTAATTCAATTGAAAATTCAACCCCTAAACATGATTAAAAAGAAGATTTCCAATGAAACGTTTTCTCAAATAAAATGTTTTCTATCAAAACTCAAAATAAAATTGATTAAAATGGCCTAAATTGGTTTAATAATAATATTATTGGAAAAATGTTATATTTAAAACAATTTAAAAACAAAATTTAACTTTGTAAATTCTTTTGAAGAAAATTTAGTTTTCAAAAAAAAGTATTTTTTGCTCTTCATTAGAAAATTAATCATTTCATAAAATTATCAAAAATTATATATAACATTATTTTGATATGATTATTTCCAAAATTAATTCCATTTTTTAAAATACATTTTCTATGATTGTTAAATTTTAATTTTAAACTTATTTCTCAAATATGATGAAACTGTTATTTATAAAAATATTTTTTTAATAATAAAGCTGGATTTATTCTTATGTTGTGCCTAAAAAACATAAGATGAATAATAAAAAAATATTGAATATATAATATATAATTTTCATTAAAAAAATTCACCAATCGTGAATAATTTTATTTATTAACATAAAAACACAATACACGCATAAAAACATTTTTTTAAGAAAAATATTTCTTTTAATTAAAAATTATTTATAAATATATTTATAATAAATTGATAACTAATGAATTTATTTTATATATGTTTTAACCATATAACATAATTAATTTAGTTATATTAATCCATACACACAAATTTAACAGGTATGTTATAGTGGTATACTATATTATATTTCATTTAGACTTTCTGTTTTATATATCGTATGATGTCGAAGATAATAAATTTATTTAAAAAGAAATATGTCATAATGTCTCATGGAGGTAAATTATTACCCCAAAAATATTAATACATCTCAATTTCCATAATTTCCCATAAAAAAAATTAGTCCTTCAACATAATTTAATCAGGTTCCCATGTCACCTTTTCAATTTTATGATTTCTCTAAAGTACAATTACCAACCTAGTCATTCAATTCCATAGAAATAATTATCTTGTGTCTAAAATATGGATAGGATATTAAAACTATAATAGATTAGTTTCTAATTCAATTTTATTTAAGGATAATAGATTTGTTGCGTCTGGCATGTAGTTCTATAAAAATGATATATGGAACCCATCATGTACTTTAGGGAGACTTGGTAGAATTGCTAAATAATAATCCACAACTCAAATTATTTCCAGAATTTCAAAAGGTCTAATGTACTTGGGTCTTAGTTTCCTTTTCAAACCAAACCTTATATCCCCCTTTCATGGAGATACATTCATGAAAACCCAATCTCTCATATGAAATTACAAATCTTTCATATGGTTTTCAACATAGTGTTTTTCTTTATTTTAGCTTCTTTAATATGGTTTTGTATAGTTTTTTTCATTGTTGTTGTTTCATATCTAAGTTTTGGGCCTAAAATATTCATTTCACCAAATTCATCCCAACAAGTATTAATATGAAATCTCTTTCTATATAATTCATCATACAGAGAAATATGAATACGTGAATGGAATATATTGTTATCGGTTAACTCTACCAATGGTAAATATTGATCTCATATACCTTAAAATTCATGAGATAACGACATTTACATGTCTTTTAATGTTTTAATAGTCCTTATGGACTTTTCATAGGATTGAGGGTGATAATATGTTTTCAAATGAAGCTTTGTATTAATATACTTCTATTGAATTTTCCGGAATTTTGAAAAAATTCACAAATTTCCATCAGGAAAAATTGAAATAGTCGCACCATTTAGTCTTACAGCATCATTAATGTACAGTTATGATAGGTGACCAATAGGTAAATCTTATCATATAGTGAGTATATGTGTTCATTTTTTGAGTAAATCTATAATAACACATATTTCATCATTATTTCTAGGATTCTTTGGTAATATAATGGCAATGTCCATTGTAATGTAATCACATTTCCACATAAGAATAGGTATATATTGCATGAATCCACTATTTTTTCATAAATTTCATAAATTCAATAGTGGTCATTATATAGGGAGTCTTTGATATAGTTCTTTAATTATAGATTATATCAATAGATGAATAAACTTCATACTCTGGTGTGTTTCTAGGTAATTCCTAATGAAATACATCAATGTAATCATATAAAAAAGTTACATCCTCAATTTTAAGATTACCTTTTAAAATCATTGATTATGTCTAATATTCATATCCAAGGATATCATTTAGAAGAGCTACTAGGGAGTGGATCATGACATGAATCATATCATGAAGTATCTCCTATAAAGATATGGAATTCCACATCTTCATCATGAATCAAAATTTCCTTCTCTTTATAATTAAAATTTTCACCATATTTTTAAAGATAGTATATAATAGGATTAGACCAAAAAATCAACCACAGTTATAAAAATAAGGTCATTTAATAGGGCTTTTTTATCTTCCATTATGCGAATTGACTAACACACCCTTGTTTAAGGAGACATTTTCTATGATCCATGATTGATAACATCTTTATTAGGGTGCTAGGGAAATTAAAAACTTTCTTACAAAATTTTTTAATATAAAAGAGTGTGGATATCAAGAATAAAATGAAACACTAGATAAATTTGATGATATTAGTAAAATAACAACCAATATATCTCTGGGAATTCCAAACATAGCTATTGTGATTGAATAAACATATCATTTTACCATTTCCCATTTTTCAATAAAATTCCCTTGACACTAAGAAGAATCATTTGTATAGTTCCCCATATCCTTATAGTTGAAGAATGTCACCTTATCATCTTCTTTCTTTCCCTTTCAATCAAGATCCCGGTAACCTTTCTCTACTCTATTGTTGCAAAATCCCATCCCCAACAAGCTTGTTTCATAGTGTTTATTTCCATATTTATTAGAAGTTGTAAATTTCATCCTTACATTCTTTTATTTTTCTATACTTACATCCCTAAAGATATCATCATCCCTATTTTTATATTTCTTTCCTTCAATGTCCTATAAAATGGATAATTATTTTTCTACCTTGATAGTACATGAAAATATATCATCATATGTTGAGAATGTTTCGGAGGCTTGTTCCCTTTAAAGTATTTTCTTAAACCCACCAATGAAATGGTCCATATTTTACTTTGTATTACATAATTCGTCAACAACATGAGTTACTAACCTTGTGATGTCGGTTTTATATATTGAAACATTTTTATATTCCTTTTGTCTTATACTCCATTCCAAGTTGTTACTCATGAGGAAAATATTTTTTCATGAATATTTCAATAAAATAATTAAATTATATGATAATTATATTATCCTCAACATTATTGTTTTGAGTTATTAACCAATAATGATCATCACCTCCATGTATATGATAAACTATCAGAACAACTCCCTTCCTTACATTACTTCCCAAAGAATGAAATATCACTTATATATTACATATCGATTGTTAATATATAAATGGATTTTAAGTCCCATTATGTGATAGAGGTTGTTGATGCATAATGTAGTATCATATTGTTACACAATATTTTTGGTAATTAGTCTTCTATATACAGATTAGGTTATTGGTCATAACATGATTCTCCTACCTTAATATAGTAAAAATTTGTTTAAATCTATTTATAACTCTATCTATAACTTCATTGTATTTCAAAAGAGGGTAATATCTACATTGATTACATGAATTGATGTAGTTCCCATTCCTTCATCAAAGAAGGATTTATAAACTATCACTGACACTAGATTAGATAATAACATAATAATGAAAATTATAATCCCAATACTAGTGAAACAACTAACATAAAGTGAAAAATTCATGAATAAATAATATCATAATAATAAACATGGATTCCTTGGTATTGTTTTATAATAACAAATATACCAAATCCTATATAATGGGTTTCTAATAAAATATGAATTGAACCAATATTATCCCTTGGGATTTTCAAAATTGATGTGGAAGCAATCCTGCTTTCATACACCGGGTGACGATTGGGTAAAAAATATATCTTTTACAAAGTTATTAGCCCTAGTTATAACTATCATAGTTCCAAATCTACATGAATTATCTGAATAAGGATGTATTTCTTGTAAAACCCAAAATTATATACCTTACCAAAACATTAGGATGTTATCTTATACTTAGAATTATCATTAAAGTTAGTCATGGGGCCATATTCCCAAATTGTGCTTCTAAAAATCTAGTTCTCATTGTTTCAACTAAACTTCCTCTAATACCGACTATAAATACCATTCTATTAGTAGATAAAAGTAAGTTTTTTTTTATTAAATAAGCACTAGATACAAGGTATCACATCCAATAATACTAAATCATTTAGTAGTCCAGGAATACTAGATACATACATGAAAATGACATTTAAATTGAAAAAATGACATAAAACGTATTATTTTCTTTGGGGAAACCATTTTTTCCAATATCATATCACTACATATCAATCATAAAACACTTCATTGAATCCTAGGGAAATGAAACATAATAACGGATAGTTAATTTAATAACTATGATGAGAATGAAGAATAAGATGGTAGGAATAACTGATGATCAAATAATTCCATATAAATAATCACATAGTCTTAAAAATTATCCATTGATATCATAAATAATCAAATAATCACATGGAAATCAGTAATTAATCACATAATTAGGGAATTAATAATTATTAAAATCATAGACATGCCATCAAGCCCTCATATAAAGAAAACCGATATAAATGGGTAAGGTCCCATCCAAATACCCAAGCTTGTTTGTTTTGTGAAACTTATCAATGCAAAAAGGGCGAAGAGAAGGCCCCACTAGTCACATAAAATGTACAATTAATTTATCATGTGAAAGAGGTTAAAAATAATCAATGTAATCATTGGTATTGAAAAATTATCATATGAAATGATAATAATTTCCCAAATCAAGAAACATAATCATAAACCATCTGGAGTAGAATGACGAATTGAATCAAAATAATACACACCAACTCAAAATGATCATAATCCATCTGAGTTAATAATAATGATGGTATCGTTACAACATTTACATATTTTAGCACAATTAATGTAAGTTTTTTTGTCATTGATTAATAAAAATACAATAAAAATGTCATTGAAAACATTCTTGAAGAAAATTACCATTTCACTTTGAAAATAATATTGAAATTTTAAAAATATCTAAAATACTAGGAAAAACATTTTATTGGAAAAGAATCATCTAAAATGTATAAAATACTCAGAAGAAAATATTCATCATGATATAGGGTTATTTCATACTTGTTGTATAATGTAAAAAACACTCCTTTCACACTATTGTAAAAAGTTCAAAAAGTACCTCAATCAGAGAAAAAGGTACCTTTTAATCCATTTTGTAAAAAGTCCAAAAAAAATAAAATATAATTAATAAGTAATTACATAATTTTAATATCATCATTATGACATTTTACCGAATATATATACATTGAAGAGAATGATTCTCGATTGAGAGGGATAAAATGCCAGTTTTCTTTTAAGAAACATGGTTTTGGTCACATGAGGTCTTAAATGGTGTAAAATAAAGAAAACATTGTAACTATAATAAAATTAAGAATAAAATATATTTTGTCTAATATATAAATATCAAATAACACCCCTATAGATACTTTAACATAAATGGTCCTCAATAATAATGAGATTCTAAAATAAACTCTTACCAATTTGGTATATTTTTATGTGTATAAACCATGAAAGATAAATAACCATATATGGATAACAATATTTCATAATTATTATGATAATAATCATAAATTATAGTCATGGGTAGTATATAAACCACATAAAAGAATAAGGTGATAAATAAGGCATGTGTCCCACAAAATAAAATTGAGATGAAAATACATTAACTCAGGACTATCATTATTTGTATGTGTCCAAGAATGATATATAATAAATATATTATAGAACCATATTCATATATTTTAAACATTACATTATTTACATATAACCTTTTATTACCCACTTTTTAACAGTTATTTGTTAAAATCCATATTCTGTGTAATAATTGCTTTGTTTTTCATGTATGTTTTGGTTCGGTAGTTTTGGTCCTTGTAATATGATCATTGATACATAATCTACATAATTATATCATTATTTATATATAATATATATTCATTACATATATAATTACATTCATCTATATAATTTTTATATAGAAAAATTAATTAGATTTATCATGGAGATGGAAGGTTGTTTGTATTCATGAATGTTGTTTCAATTTTTTGGAAGGATGGAACGATATAAAGGTAAATAAAAATTCACTTTTATAGATTAATTATTATATCTTATATATAATATATATTAATTAAATCTATCTTTATACCCATACATTTCAAAATAAAAAAAACATGTATCACATTGCTACATGGAGGTGGTAATCCACACGTACGCACGAACGACATTATCAGTTTCCAATAAATTAGAAGGTAAAAAGGTAGATGTGATAATATAATTATAGATGTATAATTATTTAATTAATATCTTATAAGAATATATATATATAATTTAAATCCTTCATTATATTCTTCCGTGAGAGGTGGTGATGGGAAAAAATTACATCATTTCATGAGGTGATAGTCCATTGTACAAATGATCGATAGTATCGCTTCCAATTTGATTGAAGAAGGGATGGATATAAGTTATTTCATTAACATAAAAAATATAATTTTATGTTATATATTTTTATTATTATTTAATAATTTTTTATAATATTTTATAGTTTTAGATGAATAAAAAAAACGAAGATGCATGGTTATGATCTATATCTCTTCTTCAGATAACCTCTATAGATATACACTTAAATCATTTCAATAGTGGTTTTATGATCAAAAAATAGACTTCAGTTTATGGGGATAGGTATAAATAATTTATTGGTGAATTTTTTGGATGAATCAAAATACCATTTAGGTGTGGAGTGGTGAGGATAGGGGGTGTATTTTTATTTGTTGTAGAGGGGCCTACGTGGATATTTCAAAAAATAATACAGAACGATAATGTTCCTCCAATGAAAAATTATTCCAAATGGCCATATATTTTAATTCGGGATAGTATAAGGTCGATAAATTTCCCTCCAATTTTATTTTTAAATGTTTAATTTTTATATATACCATTATCTTTTGGCATAACCATCTTGGTAAATTTGGTTTAACCGTAACAAAAGTAACTAATTTTCAATATTTTAATTGTTATTTATGACTAAAATATTAACATGAAATTATTACCTAATATTGAATATGATAATTAAAATATGTAATTCATTTTATCAAACTTAATTCACATAAAATATATAATTTAATTTAAATTAAACCAGTAGACTTTACGAAAAGTAGTATTTTAAATAAAAGGTTTTCATAGATTCAAAAAAATTATTATATCAAAATTATACATAAAATATATTATAATTAAACTATTTTTATTAATAATTAAATAATTTATATAATATTACTTTTAAAATAATTTTAATATATAATTTAAAATTTTTAATTCTTTATATGAAAAGGTTGTTTTCAAAAAAATCAATATTTTTCACTATTCATCTTAAAAATGATCTTTTTATAAAATTCCTAAAAAAATTAAATCTAATATAATTATGAAATTTTGATTTTAAATTTTATTTCCTTCGATTCAAATAGATTTTCTAAAATTTATGGAAATTAATTTTAAAAAAGATCACATGGTGCAACGAAACATCATATAGGAAAATACAGTTTTATGTATATAACTGGATTCATTCATAGTATGTTCCTAAAAATATATATAAATGATAAAAAATGTTTTTAATAAAATATTATAAATTTTTAATTAAATTTTTTTAGTAATAATTAATGATTTAATTTATTAAGAAAAAAACTCATTGTGCGCATAAAAACAATTTTTCATAAAAATATATCTCTTACTTTCAAATGATTTTTATTTTTAATTTGAATCAATTTAAATCTAATTAGATTATTTTATATATGTTTAAACCATATAAATTTTATAATTTAGTTATGCTTATTCATATCCATAAATTTAACAGCTATGTTCTAATGACTTACTTTGTTATGGTTCATTTACGCTTGTGATTACATGTATTGCAGGCTGTCAGAGAGATTAAATTTATATAAAAATAAATATAAAATAATTTATCAGGATTTTAAAATTCACCTTCCTTCTATCCTAAAAAAGTGAAAACATCTCTTATCTGTCCACATGGATTGTTGTCCCCACAGAGCAGTGTAACTCATTTTTCATCGTTATTTTACATGGATGGTTTTACTTATGGATATATAGAATATATATGATATTTATGATATTATTAAAGTTACATAAAGATAAAATATAATTTAAAATCCATTCATTTAATATATCAAAAAGTAGAAACATCACTCATGCATAAGTACATACAACCATCTCCACGAAGTGATGTAATTCATTTTTCATCAACTATTAATGTGAATAGTAATTAATTTTTGTATAATGAATATAAATGATAATTATTTCATGATTAAGATTATGTAGATAATTAAACCATTACCAAGGTGTAGGCACTTGGACCATAAAACCGAAACATGCATGAAAATGGAAAAGCATTCATCCAAAGGATAATTTAATGGAAGAATTGTTAATAAAGGGATAATGAGAACATATAAAGAAATGTTACATAGAAATTTATTTATAAATATGGTTACAGAATTGATTTATAATAAATAAATATTTATTAAAATATAGGTTTTTATGTGTATGACGCAAGGTGAGACTTGAAGAAAGAGTTCTTTGTCTAAATATTTTTTCATTGAGGCATATTTGATGTTATGAAACTATTTATGTTTAGAGGTATATAAAATAACCCATTGAACTATTATATCATGGGTCCTTATTAATTAATTTTATTTAAATATATAACTAAAATTATATCATCCAATAGGTTTTAATTCAAAATTTATTAATGTTGTAAGGTTTTATTTTAAAATCTCATCCATGTTCAAGATTATTTATGTTTATATTTCCATTTCTGAATTTCTATGATATTTTTACAATAAAACCCATATATTTTTTATCCACTATTTATTTATGGAAATTAATTGTGTATATTTCAATATTACTCCTTTTAATTACTAATGATATTGAAAGAACTTTTTTAAGGAAAAACAACTTTGTATTTTATTTCAGTCGAGAATATTTTTCATTCATGGCCAAAATTTCATTACATTGTTCCTAAGAATCTTTTCTAATATTTTCCAAAGATTTATTATTGTCATTTTTACACATTTTTTCTTTTTAGAAAATGTTCGAAAAATAACCTTCTTCTAATTTTCCATATAAAGTAATTTTGATTTTTTACTAAAAATATGAATATAATATTTATTTTAATGAACATGGTATGAAAACACTCTCACAAATTCATATACATTAAATGATTTTAATCTTCCTTCACAAGTTTCCATGTTTATCTTCAATCTATTTTTTCTTTATATTTTGGAAATTTTCGATTTTGAATATGTGATTTCAACATGAAAAGGGTACTTTCCTCAAAAAAATCACCGAGTGATCTTTTAAAATAATTTTCAACTATTTAAACATAATTTAATGAATATTATGATTTAGTGAGGTTATTATATTATGATACCTTCCACCATATTTATCTAGATGTATTATGGTCATTTTATGTGACGAAAGTATTGGAATTCCATACACTTGTTCTTATGATATGGAAAATTATTGATAATTAAAGCAAGTTGAATGAGTTGTATTATTTACACATATGATGAATTAATTTCACTTATTTAGTGATGGTTGAAGTTTAAAATTCCATATCCCATCGATGAATTGATAGGTCTCATGATACAAAAAGAAGCTAGTTATTTGGCCAATGCGTTACACATTTATATATGATATCCTAGAATGATTCCTCAACGGTAAGTTTATGTTGCCCAGCATTATGCATTCTTTCCTTATGAAATTAGTTATTTATGACAATGTTATTGTTTTAATAGTTATAATATTCATAGATAAGTTTAAAGTTCATGTTATTATTTGTGTGTCGATATTGTTTCACCATTTATTCATTCCTTATTATTCATCCGTTGTATGGATTAGCTTACTAAGCATCTAAACTCACACAGTTCTTTTATTTGAATTTTCTAGGATTCTAGGATGTATACTATGAATGATATATAAGGATATTTGAGATAGAATAATGATTCTCTAAATGAAAATATTATGTTGTATATTTTTCTTCTCAAATTTAATGTGATATTTAAACATGTATCTAGTTCACCATGACTACTAAAAAAATTCATTTGGGATGCAATAGATTGTATATAGTGATAAGGTAATTATGTAACCACTGGCTCTAGGATACTAGGGTTGGTGTCTTTGCAGCTAGTCGTAGAGTATGTTTTGTAGAAACATTGGGAACTATATTCAGGAAAACATAGATCAGGGAAAATAATCTGATGATAAACTCTATAGATAAGTCTCAGTATATTAATATATAATAAATTTTGGGTAACGTGTAGAATTTAAAGTGACCTATAAAATAAATACTACATTGGATGCTTGATAGAAGATGTGGTTGTGGCACAGATACACCTAGTGGTAAAAACTCAGAATGTGGCAGATTTAGAATTACACAATATCATTGATGCATTTTGAGTGGACCTAAGATTTCACTGCTTGATAGACACTCATAGTGGATAATCATGGATTTATTCAATTTTATTTTCAATCCATTATGAAATATTTAAAAATATTTTTATCATTTGAAGATGTTACAAAAGATACCAATATTATGATTCTAATATTATGTATGCATAAATCTTCAATTTATGTTTAGTGGTTCCCTAGTTTTGGAATTACAAATTATGATTCATAATATTATGATATAATAGAGTGTATTCCATTTTTTAGAAATAGATCATAGTGGAGGGAAAGAAATATTTTTTAACACCCAAATCCAATGTAGGTATTTCCCTCATGATAATTTTAATATAAATATATTAAAAAATCATCATTGAATACCCTCAAAAACTAGCACCTCAACCAATCCACTAAATACCCGAAGGGAAGTCCTGATCCCTATGGGCTAGCAACTAGAACCCAAGTATCACACAAAAACCATAGGGAATTATTTCACCCAACCTGAAATAAACTACCAAGAATATATAAAATTAAAATATATATTGGAAGAGAACATTAAGAAATATTTTCCATAATCAAAGAGAAATAGTGATAGTGATACAACATGAAATCCAAATAAACCAAATTTGTAGGTCTAACAAAACTATAAGGATAGATGAAATCATCAAAAACTAATCCATGTGATATGTTGGAAATATCTCCCTGCATCACCCTAAACTACCCATAATATAAGATCAATGTTTTTCATATCGGGTATTGATCCTTTTGATGTTTGGCTAAAAAGTTGTTATGATCTATTGTTTGGCATAAACATAGAAATTGTTCCCTAAGGAGTTTTGTTTTTTATTTCGAAGGAAGGTGGCATGTGGTGGAACCTGGATGTAGGTGAAATTCATTATTTTTTCAAAACACGTAGTGTCTATTTAGAATAAACCACCTGAATTGCTATCCTAAGCCCCAAGTCATAATGTGTATTGGTTTCTCTCTTAATGTAAAATACCATGAATTACATGATGTTTAAAAATTTACATGTCGGTTAAATGTCATGTGTTTTTTTAAGGGGAATAAACCTTTCATTTTTCTATCATTCCCTTTTTTCTCTCTTGCGCAGGTGATCCTCCCATGAAACTCCCCCGTTATCATAATGATAGGATTTGATCTCATATCTCCATCTAAAATCTAATTTGAGTTTCATCAGTCACATTGGGTAACCATGAGTAATCTCTTCATTCCATTAGCTCCTTCCATTATTTTTCTCTTTGTGATTCGAGTTATTTTGGTGAAAGCTAATATGGCTTGTTTTTAGGGAATATTTCAATTTATCTATTTTCAACCAATATGGACCAAATAAAAGGCTAATACTAAATGAGGATACTACTACATGAATACGGTATGTAGTCAATGTTTTTTTTCCTCAAAGTGTCACATATTATAAATTTTTCCATTTTGTGCACACTAGTTTCATTAGGTGTTGGTTCTAAAATTATATTTCATTTAATATGATTTAATTATGTTTTTTAAAATTCCCTAATTATACTGTTATTTTTATTTTTATTTTTTTGATTTTTAGACCTCAACTTTAAAAAACCATATAGGGAGGGTACCCTATTATGCCTTTTTTTACCCTTTTTCATTATTTGAATGATTATTTGGGTGTGATCAGTTGATTTTTAAGTAACATATTTACCATTATAAATTTTATTTAAATTATTAAATAGATTTCGTATATGTA
The DNA here is from genome assembly GCA_963277665.1 of Viscum album. Taxonomy (NCBI): domain Eukaryota; kingdom Viridiplantae; phylum Streptophyta; class Magnoliopsida; order Santalales; family Viscaceae; genus Viscum; species Viscum album. The sequence continues at coordinate 1,220,661,288 of OY728127.1, read as the reverse complement.
TATTTATAGATATCACTTGGCCCTTATCTTTTGTAATTATATTGATAAATGGTTTTGTGTCCAAATTTCACCTTGTCATGTATGATTAAAGGTAATGGAATGAACCTAATGAAAATATAATTTAAATGAGTATTAAATGTCTCTAATGACTTATGATATATATATATATATTGAATTTATAATATTCTTATCATATATGGACCTTTTTCTTCTTTATAGTAAAGGTCAAACATGAGACTGCATTGGATTCCTGAGTGAATTCCTTGAGCACTTAAGGGATTTTATTCTGATTCATTGATCTAGTTTCCATGTGATATACCCACCTTGGAACATGGTAGTTGTTTATTATTTGACGGCTGGAATGAAACTATAAGACACCTTCATTTTCTCTCCAGAAATTAAAATTCCTTAGATACACTTCTAGGATTTAGCATGACGTCTTCAGACATGTGATCCATTGGATAATTATCCATAGGTCCAGTCATTCTTAGACCAATATTTACTATGGATGTTCCCATTAAACATGGTTAGAAACTATTATAGTGTAATAACTTTGGTTACCTCTGGGATTACACTTAGTCCCTTACACTAGGATGCTTGGTTATATACCATTAGGTGGATCAACCTACTATGGTTAAGTATGATTTGGTTTAACCGTAGCCCATATTTAATTATCATTTTTATTTAGAGTAATAATTAACGGTTTATATTTTCTTATATTATAATCTAAAGCATATTTAATTAAATGAATTCATTTTTAGAGACACCAACTGAGGCTGGAGTAGGTATGGGTTGTTTACATTTTTACTACTTTATTTTTGATATACAGGCACACCGTACAATTTATATTCAATGATTTGATTTGTTATAAATTCCATTGATGTTTTCCTATTTATTTTTATAACACACCCTATCTGATTCACCGTTGGAACAAAGGGAGATTATATGACGAGAGTTGATGATAAAGGGAATCATCCAATTTTGGACAGCTGATTTCTTGCTTTAGGATGGTAGCATGGTAGCATATGATTGAGTCAATGCTCAAGATGGTTGGATAGTTTTTCCCTTTTTTAATATTTTTATATAATTCATTTTTCTATATTTTTTATTCCATGAATTCTTGTTTTCCCTTTTTTAGTTATCTTCCATAATCTTTTGAACCTGATCATTTTTTATCATTTTTATGATTATATATTTATTCAATGATTATCCTCAATTCTACATCATTATTCATTAGTATTATGATTTCATTATTTATTAATATTTTTTACCATTGTGAACCACTCTGTCTTATGGTCATAGTCTCCCCATAAACGCACCCCAGGTCCTCACTTCTATTTAGTATCATCTAATATATTTAAAGGAACACAATAGGATCTTTGGATAAACATATTTAGTTACCCTAGCATGAACTGGTCCTAAGATGACACATAGTGGTATCAGAGAGACATTCTTTGATTTGATTAATTTTTGGGAAATTAATATTGGATATTAGGAACATGAAATAATGTGTGTCATAATTCATTCTTGGGAACAGCTAACCAATATCCAAGATAGACACCAAGTTTCATAGTAATGGGATATTATTGTTTAATATTCTTCCAATTGTAGGTGACCTATTATCACCATTCGGTTATGCACATGAATTGTGTTAATTTTTTTGTTTTATGGAGATTCCAAAAGGGCCTAGTATTTAAAACATCATTTCTAAAAGCATCATCATAGACACCTAGTAATTAACATGCCATGTTATATAGGTGGATTTTGTTTCCTATATTTCCTATGTTTCTTGTGATTGTTGAGGGTAACTTGGTTGTTACATATGATTTTTCCACTAACATCTTCTATTGAAAATTGAATTGGTTGTTTAAAATTCTATAATAAACATTAATGGTTTTTTATCATATAGATTGATGGTTTCAACTTAAAAAATCATTTTTGAATTATGTAAGTTATGTACCCCTAGTTACATGAACTATGATTTTCCCAAATTTATATGAGTACTAAATGTAATTTATCGGGTATGGGCCTTTATAAATCAAATAGTGAAATTCATCAAATCGAGCCATCATATTTTAATAGATACATTCTGAGATATAATATAAGGCAATATGGTTTCCATTACATGGGTGTTAATCTTATCTTATAATGTGTATGGGCATTATAAACTATGGGTGGTAATGCATTCATGTAGGCCTTGTATGACATAAATACGCACAAATAAACATAAAATATAAATAATAAATAATAAATAAAATGGGTTCTAGAAAATATGAAGGGAAAGTGAATATGAAGGAGTGTTCTCTTTGATAACATGCAATTGACCACTGCCGTATACTAGAACCTCTGTGGTTTAAAAATTAAAGACTTACCAATACCCTAACCATAAACCATGGTAGTTGGGAAATAATTCCTTGTGTAGTGATCCCCTATGTTTATTTTTCTTCTTTGTGTAGAATATGATTGGTGTTCCTTGAGTATTTTCACATTTTGATTGAAATTTCACTTGGTAATTTTATTGAATCTTGTTTTAAAGTGTCTGATTGGAATTTTTATTACAATTCTACCATGATTTCTTTAGGTCGTGCATGAAGAGGGTGGCTAGAATCATGATTCGAAGATGGTGGGCCCTGAGCCACTTGTATTTCCTTCACGAGATCCACCTATGAAACCACATACTATTCTTGAACTAGGAAATGATTTTTACCTTTGAAAGAGTTTCCTATGCGTGATGCAGTCTATACATGGTTGTCAATGGCATGAATCTATAATTTCTCATCATACTTTTGATTTAAAGCTACAACATCCTCCCATATTCATGGGGGATAACAATACTCTAGCTACTATGACATGGATTGAATCCATTAAAGCTATCTTTGAGTGTTTAGAGACACATTTGGAAAGGACGTTCAAGATATCCACCTATATACTTTGTTATTCTTCCAAGTACTGGTGGGATGTGGTTAACTAGGATTGTCATTATTAGGGCATGTCCTAGGTGGACTTCTAGAATTACTTATATGATTACTTTTCCCTAAGATGATAATATATGATTGAACTAGAGAGTTCATATACCTATAATACCGTAAAATTTATTTCATGGAATATTTAGTGTGATCACAGAGATTCAATTATTTTCACTGATACTTTCTGATGAGGAGTTATCATGAGTGAGATTCTTCAAGGATGGGATTAAGTATGTCATCAACTTATAGGTGAATGCATTCCACCTATGTATTATTTGTAATAACATTAACCAAGAGCTTATCGTAGGGTGAAACTTTAGGGAAGATGGTAGTATAGGTCACATAGGGTCTATTGAGATATATCATAATAAGCCTTCAAAAATAAGGAATCTTCACCTTGAGGATTCTCATCATGATAGAGGTGGTCAGTGTATTCAAATCAGTAGATCTATTGCATGCCATTAGTATGGATGGAAGAGGCATGTGTATCCACAATAAAATAGAGACCTGTTGGGGAGTTATTCTTAAAGCCGTATAGGTCATATTAAAATGTTCTGTCAGACCTTTCACCAGATTTCTCATGGAAGAGGACCTACTTCAGCCCCACCTTTAGAAGAAAGATCAATGCCTCTACATCATGCCAGTAGGTGGAGTATCACTTGGTGAATAGTCTTAGGAGAATTTCATGGATAAGGTATTGACCCTTATAATTTTCTTCTATAGTAGAGTAACCCTACATAGGGTAGTCCAGTTGTATCATAGGGCTGTAGATCAAGCTAGTTTCATGCATTATAGTAGATATTCAAGGAGTAGAGTGAAGGAACATATATTGTACAAGGTATTTTTCTAGTGTACTACACTATCATATCTTATTTTTATGATATAGGTGTCTCTCACTAAATTATATTTTTATAGATCGAGGATATTCTTGTGATAGAAATTTTTTAATTTTTTTGGGAGATGACCCTGGACACACCATTGGATGTATAGTTAGAGGTGTCACACCAATTCATGGTCTATCCTCTTGATATTGGCAGTTATCACTTCTTTTGTAATTTATTTATCCATGAGGTAATAGGGTTTGATGTCATACTTAAGATGGATCAGATCATGATGTTTCATTTCCTTATTGAATTATATCACTGAAGGGTGACTTTCACATCACATGAGGGTAGTAGATATGTACACAAGGGAAAATGGGTTGTCAAGGCTTGTTGAGAAAGACCAGAGAATCAAGGGGTCGGAGGAGTGAAAGTTAATATTTATAACCTTTTCATGGATGATCATACAGTGAATATAATATATTTTCCTCTCAGGGTGGATCAGTTTAGGGATGTTTTCCCAAATGAATTCATTAGACTTCCTCCTGATAGAGAGGTAGAGTTTACAACTGATTTTATTCTTGGAGAAGATATGGTATCTCTTCCTCCCTAGAGTATGGTACCTAATGTTCTCCAAGAGCTCAATATATTGTTAGAGGACATTGAATATAAGAGTTTTATTTGGACCAGTACATATCCTTGGGGTTCAACTATCCTTCTCAATAAGAAGGCAGATGGAACCAAAGGAAATTCTGTGGATTATCGACAATTTCACCTTATTATGGTTAACAATCGGTATCATTTTCCTCAAATAGTTGATCAATTTTCCAAGATCTGAGTTGAGAGAGTGTTCTTAAAGATCAACCTGATATAACACTCTCATCAATTATGACTTGTTCCTATAGGCATACCATGTACAACCTTCCAATGTTGGTATGTTTAATATGAATTCTTGGTTATATCATTTGGTCTTATGAACATGCCAACTTTTTTATGGCCTTGATAAATAAGGTTTTCCACACCTACTTAGAATCCTTCTTCATGGTTTTTATGGAAAACAAATCGGTTCATTATCATACTCACAATGACCATTCCAGAAATCATGAGATCATATGGAATACACTGAGAGAGAATCGGTTGTATGATAAACTTAGAATGTTCCAATTATGGATTGATAATGATCACTTTTGGGGTCATATTATCTCAGAATAAGAAGTATCATTTTACTTAAAGAAGGTGGGTGGACATGATTCCTAGAAGTATCCAATGATTAAGTTTTATATACACAATTTATTGGGGATAAATGGTTATTATTAGAATTTTATACAGGACTTCTCATGCTTTGAAGGAACTCTTTTAATATTTACTAAGAAGGGTGTGAATTTCTTGTGGTCGGAATTGTATGAGTAGGTATTTCAAGAGTAGAACAGAAGACTCACTTCAGCATCGATCCTGATTCTACCAAAACCCAGAAGATTTTATACATTATTTTGTGATGCATCAGACCTTAGTTTGGGTAATGTATTGATGTTGGAGGATCGATTCCTTTCTTAGTATTCTCTCTAGTTTATACCTCATGAGAGTGTTTACCTGAGGCATGACCTAGAGTTTACAAAAATCATTCGTGCCATTATTTTCAAGATAAATTATCTTATGTGAGAGAAATTTGTGGTGTTTCAGTCCAAAATAGCCTCAAATATATCTTTACATAGTGTGACTAGAGTATTAGATAGAAAATATGGGTCTCACACCATAATTAATTTGACATTGAGCTTTCCAATATTCCTAGAAAGGGAGATTTGGTAGTTGATGCGATGATCTAGAAAACATAGGCACAATCCATTTAAGAATCCATCGATTAGTGGAAGTTAATGGATTCATTTTATGAGATGCATCTACAGTTACAAGAGATTCATGATAATCCTTTTCTTATAGCTTTAGCAATTACCTCTTCACTCTTGTATATGATGAAGAGAAATCAATTTTTAGTCACTAAAAGTTTGGTCATATGGGAACGGTTTTTAGGTGAGGACCTGCATTAAGATTGGCCTATCAATATAAATGAAATATTATCTATCTATGGACATATATTGGTTCCTATATACATTTTAGGGGATATTATGTGAGAATGTCATGCTTCTTAGTTGTTAGTGCACCCAGGTAACTCCAAGATGTACCATGATATGTGCATCCATTATTGGTGTCCTATGATTAAATTGCATATCTCATGCTTTATCACTAGGTGTTCCACCTCTAAGTAGTTTATGGAATAACACCATAAATCCACTAAATTATTACTACCCTTACCGGTCACATAATGGAAATGGGATAATTTTTTGTTGGCTTTTCTCACTAGTTTATCATGGTCACCTTGAGGTAGTGATGTGCTTTAGGTAGTTATCAACTTACTGACAGTGGAAACCCACTTCCTTCTATTTAGGGGGACTTTATCAGTAGATGATAAAGGACTGTTATAAATATATTATATTATAAAAATACATGGGTTCCCTTTTACAATCATTTTAGAGATGGGATCTCATTTCAAATTGAGGTTCTAGAATGTTTTGTGGAAATTATTGAGTACACAAGTGCTTTTGGGAACTGTTTTCGCCCCCATAATGATGGCGAGTCATATTGGAATATACAAGTGTTGGAGGAAATGCACCAAGAATGATTACATGATTTTGGGTTCCTTGGGAAAAAATATACCCCTTATCCAGTTTTCGTATAAAATTATACTTCATGAAACGTGTTAGATGGCTCTATATAAGACCTTATATGGTTGGACATTTCTTTCGCCTATGTTTTGGCTAGATGTTTGAGAGGAGGAATGTCTAGGTCCTTTTCTCATGATTGATACTTCAAAGAAAGTACAATTTAGAAAAAAGCGGATGGGTACTACTCAATATATACAAACATCATATGTTTCTCTCCATCGATGACCTATGGAGTTCAAGGTCAAGGATCATGTTTTCTCGCAAGTGTTGACTTGTCTTATCCATAGGTAGATATGAAGGGAAGTAAAGTTCTCGCCTCATTTTTTCCAGCCTTTTAAAATTATGGAGATAGTTAGGGTGTTATCCAATTAGTTTCCTTTACCTCATAGGTACCATTCCATGCATGATGAATTCCAAGTTTCAAATCTTCTTTGTTACCATGTCAACCCATCTCATTATTTTGACCCTAAGTTATTAATTGGAAGTAAATGATAATTTTGAGGAGTTCCACACTCTCATCGTTCACCATATCATGATGTCTCTTCAAGGTATTTTTCCTCCTTTATTGTGGTGTCCATGGCAATGAGACCATGTATATGACAAGGCTTGGGAGATAGAGATAGAAATATGTGCTTAGTGGTCGATGGTGTTCTTAGATAATGATTTACCATTATTGAAAGGGAAACTCAGGGAAAAGTTGGTTTAAGGGGGAGATTATAAGATCTTTGTTTTTTATCAGGTATAGATCTTTTTAATTCCTAGTGAAACCCTTGTTGAGTTCTCATTTTTATCATAAACCTGAAAACCATGCCTTAGGGAATGTCATTTTCTCATCGAATGGATTGTTATAGGGGGTTGAAGCATGTCTAGGGTCCAAATTCATGTCTTATACTAAATAAAACACATGTTTTTTAATACATGGAATGTATTGGTCTATCTAGACCCAATTAATTATGTGTATTGGTATTTCTCACAAGGGATAACCCAAAGCATTATGTTACATGTAAATATTTACATGTCATGTAAATTTCATGATTTTTAAGGGGAAGAAACCATTATATTTTCCTCAAATCCTTCATCCTATCACACATAGGAGACCCTCTAATGAATCTCCCCCTTTATCCTATATCTTGAAATTTATTCTATCTCTCCCTTAAAACATTGATTCAAGTTTCTTTTGTCACGATTGATACCACTGATTATCTCTTCGTTCCTTTAGCAACTTTCATTTTTTTTATTTAAATCTTTACATTTATTTTTGTGCAAGATTATTTATCCTATTATCAAGTCAGTTTTCTATTTCACTATTTTATTCCAACCTAGAAAAATTAAAATTATGATACTATATGGGGATAGAAATACAATATTATGGTATGTGGGATATGTGGTTTCACTAAAAGTATGTCCTTTTATAATTTTTTGTCATTATTCCCTTGCCGGTTTCACTAGTAGTTTCTTATAAAAATATCATGTCAACAATTAAAAAAAAATATGTTCATTATAAGGCCCTACTGATATCTTTTTTTATTTCATTATAGTTTCAGACCATAATGTCGACCACACATATAGGGTTTTCACCCTATTATTCAATTTTAACCCTTTTGGGATTATTTCAAACACCACATGGGTGTGATCAGTTGACCTTTAAAAATTAAATTAATTAATTAAATAAATGAAACATAAATTTTTAAATGGAAAGGGTATATGCATATGTGAAGATATCACTTGACCCTTATCTATTATTGTTATGTCAAAAAATATTTGCAAGTCCTTATTTCACCTTGTTGTGTGTGATGAAAGATAATGAAATTAACATAATAAAAATTTAATTGGAATGAGTATTACATGGCCTTAAATGACTTATGAGTTATATATATATATATATATTAAATTTATAAGGTTCCTATCACATGTGGAAAATTTTCTTCTTTATATGAATGGTTGGGCATTAGCCATCCATGGATTCCTAATGGAATGCCTTGGACACCCAGAGGATTCCATTTCAATTCATTGATTCACATTTAATGTGAGATACTCACCATATAATGTGGTATTTTTCTATTGGTTTATTCCAAGCATGATTTCATAGGGTCTCTTCATTTTTTCTCAAGAAATTAGAATTCCTCAGATACACACATTGTATTTAGCTTGACGCCTCTTGATATTCAATGGCTTTGATCATTCTCCCAAGGTATAGTCATGATTAACCATGGATTTACTATAGACATGAACCATATACCTAGATAAAAACCCTTCAAATGTATTTCCTTGGGGGTTCCACTTGGATTACACATAATACATTATGTAATGTTTTTAGGTTGTATACCAAGGGATGGATCTACCTGATATGGCCAAGGATTCCTTGGTTTCACCTTGTATCCTATATCATTAAATTTATCATTAATATTACTAAAAAAAACTTTATATATATTTAACTATAATCTAAATCATAATTCATTAAATGAATTCATGTTCAGAGACACCGTGTAAGGAAAAAGTAGGTATGGGTTGATTGCATTTTGACTATTTTTCATTTGATATATGTACACACCATATATATTATATTCTTTGGAAGGTTTTTTTATATACATAGTTTTTTTGTGGCCTACTAAGATTTATCTCACATCCTATCTAGGTTTCCATTGGAAGATGGGTAGATTATTGGAACATATATGTGGAAAAAGGGAATAATTCTATTTTGGACTCATGACCTCTTACATTAGGATGAGATCTTGGTAACAAATGACTGATCCAATTCATGGGATGCTTGGATAGTTTTTTTCCTTGTTGATTATTTTTTATATCATGTTTTTTTTATTTCTTCTTCCATGTATGCATTTTTTCCTTTTTATTAGATATAACATCATCTTTTGTATATGATCATGTTTATAGCTTGTCATGATTATTTATCACTATGATAATTATGCTCATTTTTTCTAAATTATTTATTATTATTATGTTTTATTTCTAATGACTCAAATTTTCTATGGTTTTATTTTAATAAATTAATTATGAAAATTATGAGACCAGGGTTGAGATGGAATGCGTTTCAAGGGGACAGTTTTCTTAGGACATGTTAACGAAAAATGTTTAGTTTTTAATAAAATGTGTGGTTAGTTTTTTTGTGAAGACTGGAATAACATCAAAATGGGTGCCTCAATCAAAAATATTATCATATTATTGTATTCAAAAAATTGATTTTACCTAAGGTGAGGCCTAAAATCGAGCAACATGAGTCAACCATGAACTTTAGTTTTTAGACCTAACCATCTTTAAAATAATTAATAAAAATATTTTATTTTGATGAAGCCTTAGAATTCAATTTAATTTTTATTATTTTCAGGAATCTAGGGTTATTACATAACCCTTGAAATCCCTTGAGTAATGGAGAAGTATCTACATCCAAATAACATTGATGGATTGAAAAATCAAGACAAATGAACGTCAGATTTGTTGGACCGACGAACAATGGCGACGCAGCTTTGCCCTTCATCAAAAACCGATCCAAATTCCTGGTAGGGTATTGTCACTTTCTGATTAATTCCCCCATTATTAATTTTAAATTAAGAATGTAGATCAACCCATTAATTTGTTGATCCATTGTTTAATAATCATTTCAGGGTGGATAATTTATGTGGGTTGTATTATTTGGATTTATTTTGTTAAATAGATTTGATTTATTCTCTCTTCATTCTAGCATCAATAGGTCAAGACTGACACACACAAAGAAAAGATCTATTCTTTAGGAATTCTTACATATGTATCTCCTCTCCTTGGTCTTTTTTTGTTTCTCATTCTTCGTGAATCATGTTCAGAGGATCATTTAGCCTTTGATCCCTATCAAAATGATTCAAGACCGGGGACCTGACACTGTAATGGCACCATGGAGGTGTGACAGAACAAGGTAGTGGTGCACGGTAGTGACTAAAGTAGTGGATCTAGATCATTCAGGTGAAGCATATATAGATAAGAGATCCACCATTAGGGTGGATAGTAGTGTACCAAGGCTCTTCCTAGTGAGGGATTGAGTTCAGGTAGAGAGAAAAGTCGTTGGGCCCCAACTATGGCAGGATGCAGTCTAGGCGGGACTGCATGGAAGCCTGCGACAGTGAAAGATTTGGTTTGTGACTAGGGAAATGGTGTAGATGGGTTACATGGACCCCATGGTGGTGGAGAAGATACAGGGAAGGTGGATATTGGGATGACCATGTGAACACGGTGTGCCACTGCATGGTGTCATGGGGCACATGGTCAGGGCAGACCACATATAGCGCACCGAGCTAGCCAGTAGTGCAGGCTGAACTAGAAGAGTCTAAGCGAGCCCTGCAGGTTGGGCTGGTTCAGACTAGGCCAGGTCAGTTATGGTCAACAAGAACTGGTTCATGTAGGTTGGTGGGTCTGGAGGGTCGGATATGTTTCGGACTGGACCCGAGTCTGACCTTTCTAGTAAAACAGCTGTTACTTTGAAACCATGAGTATATTTAACGAGTTGTTTGTAGTGTTGGGACCCTTGAGATGAGACATTCCATTTTATATAATCTAAGTGACTTATTTGGGATGTTGAAAAATGAATTAATGGCTTTAGGATTAGGGTCCCCTAGTTCAAATGCTCTACAAGTGGAATCACGTGGTTTGTTGTGGCTCTGACTATGTGACTTAGTGACTATGTGATTTGGGGGTTTTATGGCATATTAAAACTCCATCTGTTTTCAAAAATCTATTTTTTAGATACACACCATGTGTTATAGACACTTTTTTATCAAAACACCATTTCTTATCAAGACTCTCTATGTTCTCGACACTCTATATGTTGTGGAAACTCCTTCTATTATCGACACTCCATTTGTTATTGACACTCCACGTGTTATCGACACTCCATTTGTTATCAACACTCCTTGTGTTATTTAAAAAATGCATCTTTCTAATACAAGGTGTTCGATAGAATACATATGAGAATCATTCTTTTCATTCTATATATTTATACCTATGTGAAATGACAATACATTGTGTATTTTTTTAGTGGTATTCCTTTTTGGTTTCGGGGTGTCCTACTGAGTATTGTTTTACTCACCCCTGCATGGGAATATCCAACATGTGTCCTATATTGTAAAGATAATAAATTATTTGATGCATTCCTAGGTGTACCAAGACCAGGTGTTTCTTAGAGTTATCAAATAGATGATGAGTGCATCTAAAACTTCATAAAACTATCCTACACCAACCCTTCAGGTATGGTTTTCTAAGAATGAGTTTCATGAACTTATGCATTCACATTTCTAGACTCTTTCTCTGGTTAGATTGTATAATGGCCCTATTTACTTTCTATTTTTCTTATAGTCTTAATCTATGGTTGATTTCATAGTGTATGCATGCATTTTCAACTTAGTGTTTTTACATTTCAGCATTATGGCCTTAGGGTTGTGGGCATGTGTACATGTACATAGGAAAATACCTCCCATTTTTGGGATATACAGACTTGGGGCTAGTCTCTATCCCTTAGCCTATAGGATGTGGGATTGGGATAGTCACAAACTGGAACCCTCAAGAATGGTCCGTGATAGAGTGGTATCAGATGTCGTCGGTTCTACATAACGATTGAGAGTCTATGAGGTGTGTTTGGGGAAAAAATGCTGACTATTTCGAGTTTGTATTTTAGGCCAAGGAATGTGGTGTTGGTACTGCGACTGATGTATCCATACACCATGACTCTGAATTCTTCTTTTCAACTAGGTACATGAAATAACTTGTTCTTGGAAAAATAATGGTACAAGCATCATATAGGATTTGGGTGTGTCCTCATTTCCTTCTTGAGTTATCTCACTAGGTATACTCTACTGACTGTGGTGCATCATGATCAGTTTCTGGAGTCCTCTATAGAGATAGCTATTCGGGATTCCATTCCATGATCAAAAGGATGATCCACCTATATATTAGGTGTTGGTATAAGGGATTGTATGAGAGACACTCCTTTCACTGTAGATAGAAAATTTGGGTGGTTTACCGACTATGCCACCCCCCCCCCTCATCGAGTAGTAGTTCCTACCAGCGCTACTAGCTGAGGATGCATGAAAACTGAGTGCATTACATGAGTTCTAGACGTATAAACCTCATAGGTTTAGGATTAATCTAGATCCTCAGATTGCTGAGGATTGGTTGTAGGAAGTTCCTCATGTCTTCAATCCTGTGAGGAAACCATCCAACCAGATAGAAGTCATAGCTAAGATTCTTCTTCAGAATTCATCAGGATAGTGGTGGAGCTTAGTGACCAAGACACATAAAGAAGAGACTCTCTCTTGGGACAATATTGATAAAATCATCATAGAGGAGTTATTCCTAGTTATGATATGATTAGTGTGCATACAAGAACTCATGCTTCTATAGCAGGGCAGTAAGACTGTGGCAGAGTACTTGGTGAGGTTTACTAATATTTCTTGCTACTCCATAGATAAGGTGTGAGACCCATTTATCAGGGCTAGGACCTTTGATAAGGGGATAAACAGGGATATCATAGAATCCATGATATCCCTATGTATCCCTATATATGTTGGGGTAATGTAGTAAGATCTACTAGTGGAGAGATTTCTAGAGGAGTATATGCCATTAGTGGGAGCTACCCGCAGGCACCAGGCAGTTTAGTGTTCAGTGTTAGGTAGCCAACAGTAGATGCAGGAAACCAAGTAGGTAAATTACTTCATGGGAAAACCCTAGAACATGGTATTGGTGGTGTGGGGCTCCCAATTATAAGCAATTTAGCTAAATTATAGGAAATTTTACTTGTGCGGTGGTTTGGGATATCTCGCACGAGATTGCTCGACCCGACATGCGGATGATTAAGAGAAGATCATGCATCCACCGAGGCAGAGAAGGAGGCACGAAAAGGTTGGTACATAGGGTAGAAAATGTATAAGAGGAGTAGGTAGGGAAGTAGGGGTGGGTGTAGGATCGACGTATTACCACAAGCACCCCCAGGTGGTCCACCACGGGCTCAACGAGCTTTTGGATAGGGACAAGGCCTACTGCAGGCGACTGAGGCTTATGACCATGGGTTTCTAGGGATTATTAGATCTATGATCTGTTTCTTTTCCATCGTATTTATTTTTTTGATAGACCACAGTTCCTATAATTATTTTCATTCCCAAACACTTGTTCGAGACTCAGAGATTCCAATGGTACCGTTGACATAACCCTTACACTTAGAGACTCCCACGGGATGAGATTCGATAATCCCACACTAGTGTCGATAGTGTGACCTTACTCATAGAGATGAGAGTTTTGGTTGGGATGTCATTGTAGTGGCGTTTAGACCATATGACTTCATTCTTAGTATAGGCTTGTTATCTATAGTCCATTCTCATATTGACTGTTTTAGGGACAGAGTGCGGTGTGTCTGCAGTGATGGGACTAGGTTTTCCTTTGTTAGTGAAAAGGAAATGCATGCAGCATAGAATAAACTTACTCATTGGAAAGTGGAGCTAATTATACTTTAGTTTTCTAGTCTCACCCATGGTGCAGTGGATGATATGAGTCCTTCATTTTCCGTAATAGTGGTGGAGTTTGAGGAATTATTTCTTCAGTATGCCCTCATATTTTCTCCCCACATGGTGGTTGACTTTTACATTGTTCTGTACCCCAAGATTGCACCATTATCTAAACCTACATATCTTATGGCTCCCATTGATCTTCATGAGATGAGGGTACAGTTGGAGGACATGCATAGAAAGGGCATCATGAGACCAAATGTTTCACCCTGGGAAATACCATTTTTTTTTTGAGAACACATATGAGAGTTTGGGGTTATGTGTGGAATTTTGATGCCTGAATCAGGTGACCATGAAGATCAAGTATCCACTACCAAGGATCGATGACCACTTCGATCAGTTGAAGGGAGTGAGGTGGTTCTCAATGATTGACCACAGATCTAGAAATCACCAGCTTCATGTAAGGGATGATGATACACCGAATACGACCTTCATATATCGGTGTAGCCAGTTCGAGTAGATGGTGATGTCGTATAGCATGATGAATAATCCAGCAGTGTTCATGGCACACATGAACTGGATCTTATAGCATTAAATAGACCATTTCATTATGGTATTCATTGATGACATCCTGGTGTACTCGGTGACTGAGGAGGAGCATGCGATATACTTGATAATGGTCATGCACACACTCTAATAGCACCAGATTTTTGGGAAGCTTTGTAAGTTTCAGTTCTAAATTCTGGAGGTCCAGATTCTATGACACATTAATTTGGAGGACATATTTGTATTGGATCCGGAAAAGATTGATGTGGTTCTTAATTTGGGATCTACCCAATATTGTTACTAATGTGTGGATTTTCCTGGGTTCTGTAGGATACTATCCTAGGTTTGTACCTGACATTTCTAGTCTAGAAACACCCTTGATGGATTTGACATGGAAGTGGAAGCCTTTTGTGTGGGCAATGAGGTTCCAGTGGAGCATTCAAGAGATTAGGCATAGGTTGACAAGCACTCCCATCATAAGATTACCATAAGAGGATTTCTAGTAAGTAGTGTAATGTGATGTGTTAGGGACTTGTCCTGGTTGTGTCATGATGAAAGGGAAAGTAGTGATTGTGTATGGATCGCACCAGTTGAGAAATAATGAGAATAACTTCGTGACCCATTTATTGAGATAGCATCGATAGTATTCACATTAAAAATGTGCTAACACTACCTAATGGGTGAGTGATTTATCATCTAGTATGACCACAAGAGTCTCAAGTACATATTCTCTTAGAAATATATAAACTTTATACCAAGGAAATGGCTCGAGTTCATACCGTACTATGACATTGATATTTTCTATACTCCTGGGAAGGGGGGCATAGTGGTGGATGCTCTCAACAAGAGTTCCAACATGCAGGTGTTGATGGAGTTGTTAGGGTAGTTGGCTACATTGCGTGTATCCTTTGTGGATGTAGATGGAGCTACTTTCCTCAGTGAATGGTTTTCACCCCACTACTCTTATAGTTAGTTAGGGAGGTTCAACTAGGGTATATAGAGATAGAGACTGAACCTTCTCAATTTTCCATATGGTAATCACATGGTGGATATTCGATAGCTAGGGAGCACGTTATTCTTTTCTGAGGGTGCACATTTGTACTGGTGGTGTTGTGGGAGGAGGTTCTGAGTGAGTTCCACATATCCCCTTTCGTGGTACATCTAAGTGTGGGGAAGATGTACCTGGACCACCAACATCTGTTATGGTGGACTGGGATAAAGAATTCATTCAAAGAGTTTGTTTCTCGATGCCTCACTTGTCTACAAGTGATGGTTGAGAACCAGGTTCTAGCGGGATTAACCCAACCAATTGAGGTGCCAGAGTGGAAGTGGGATGGGATATTGATGGATTTAAGTATGGATTTACCACTCACATAAAAAAGACATGATGTCATCATTGTGATCATATACCGACTCACAAATATGGCCCACCTCCTACCAATCTAGGAGTAGTTTTTAGTAGAGAGATTGGGATGCCTCTATGTGATGGAGATAGTTCGACGTCATGGAGTTCCATCAATGATTGTTTCAAATCGTGATACTAATTTCACTTCACTATTGTATAATGGATTTCAAGAGGAATTTGGGACTCTTTTATTCTTGAGAACATTGATTAATTACCAGAAATATGGCCATATGGAGAGGACCATTTAGGTTCTTGAGGATAAGCTAAGTTCGTGCATCCTAGACATCGGCCACAGTAGGCAAGATCACCTACCACAGGTGGATTTCTCATACAACAACAGCTACCACACACCCATTAGTATATCACTACTTGAGTCCTTGTGTGGTTGACCATTTAGGTCACCACTCTACTAGACTAACCTTGGAGGATCAGTACTCATCGGTATATAGTTGGTACGTGCTACCACTCAGAAGATGAAAACCATCTAGGAGCAGATGAGGATTGCAAAGAGCCGACCGAAGTCATATGCTAGCAGAAGACTGAGACCTATGGAGTTTGAGGAGGGAGAACATGTGTTTTTTTGGGTCTCACCATGATGAGGATTGTAGTTATTTTGCGGGGAAATAATTTATCTCCGAGATACATATGCACTTTTCATATTTTGAGTGGATTTGGTGAGGTTCCATATCTCATATCTCTCCCCATATAGTTGCACTAACTGAATGATGTCTTCCATGTGTCACAATTGAGGATGTATGTGCATGATCCATCACACATCATCGACTGGGGTGACCTAGACATTGACTATGGGGTGTATTTTTTAGAGTACCTGATGGATATCAAGGATCGATATGAGAGGACCCCTCATGGGAAATCAATTAATCTAGTGTGCATTTGGTGGAATCATGGGAATAACAATAATAGCACTTGGGAGCAAGAGGTTTAGATTCATGCTCAGTACACATACCTTTTTTTAACTAGCCCTTATTTTGGATTTTGAGGACATAAAGCCCTATGGTGGGGAGAATGTAATGAATTTTATTTTTTCCATTTTTAGTTTTATAAATTACTCTCAAAAATTCCAACACTATGTGCTGAGACAGTGTGTGATTCCAATTCCAAGTGTTCTAGGCAAAAATCGATGAAAAATGTTGTGTTTTTAATAAAATGTGTAGGAATATTTTCATTTAAACTAGAATAACTGCTAAACGGTTTCCAAAATCAGAAATCGAAGGCCTACATTGAGTTCGAAATAGTTCATTTACTATTGGGGAGGTCTTACATCGATTGGCATGGGTTTATCACCCAATTTTGTTTTCGGAAATAAGAATCACTAAAATATTTAATAAAAATATATTTTGATGCTGCTATAGTATTCTTTTTAATGTTACCTATTACTAGGAATATAATACTACAACATAACCCTGGAAATATTCTGAGGCAAGTAGAGGGAGAGCCCTCCAACAAATTTTGATGGATTGGTGAATCATGTTCAATGAACCTTGGATTCGAATGATCAATGAACAATGATAATGTAGCTTCACCCTTCATCAATGACTGATCCAAACTCCATTTTGGGTGTTCCATATTTGTGAATCTTCCTCTAATTATTAATTTTCCATGACAAACATGGATCAACCCACAAATATTCTAATCTATAGTTTGATCATCTTTTTGGGGTGGATATTTTATATAGGTTGATTATTGAGATTTATTTTGTTAAAGAGATTTTATTTATTCCCTTTTAATTATAACATGAATGGGTCGAGGCCGACATGAAAAAGACTAAGATAATTTATTTGGTAATTCTTAGGCATTAATATCTTCTCCCCAATACATATGTATTATCCGTTCTTCACAAAACACGGTCGAAGGATTTTTTTTTCTTTTGATTTGTGGTGCAACGATATGAGATAGGGGACCTGACACTATAATGACACCATAGAGGTGCTATGACATGAGGAGATAGAGAACAATGGAAATTGAAGAAGTGGCTCTAGCTATTTCAAGTGGTGCACGCGGAGAACGGTGGGTTGTCGGTAGGGAAACATGTGGATGAGTGAGGGGCAGAACAATGGGTGGATGGGTTTAAGCGAAGGGAAAGGTGGATGGGTCAGTGGTAGTAGTAGTATGCGGTCTAAGTTGGACAACATCAGAGCTCGTGGTGGAAGAGGTCGTGTGCGGTGAGGGTTTATATCCGTGGTGGCGAGGGGTGTCATCAACTATAGGCACGCCATGTTTAAAGGTTGTGTAGCACTACGTAGAGCCGATTGAAACATGGTCAGAGTAGATACAATGTAGTGCACTGAGCCTTCTTGTCGCACAAGAAAAACAAGAAGATCCTGGCCACTCTAGAGGCCCAGTGGGATGGACCTAGCTGCTCAGTGATCTATGTCTTGTATACCTAGCAGGCTAAGCCTAGTGGGTTGGGTATTTTTAGAACGAACTAGTCCAGACTAGGTTAGGTTGGGTCTGCTAGACTAGGTCAGGTCAGCTATTCTAGGTCAGTTTTGTCGGTGGTTTAGGTCAAGTTCGGCAGTTTGGATTGGACCCAGACCGGACCTGAATCTGTCCTTTCCAATAAAATAAAAGTAACTCTCATACCGCGTGTCTATTTGACATGCCATTTTTCGAATTGGTACCCTTCTAAAGAGACTATCCTTTTGAGATACTCGAGGTATGTTGTTTTGGATGTTATAATATGGCCTAATGGCTTGAGTTATAGGTTCTCCAGGTGAATGTGCACTATGAGAAGAATCTTACGGATTGTTGTGGTCATGACTATGTGACATATTTACTATGTCATTTAGGGGATGCCTGACCTATCAACACTCATTTTTTATCAATACAATGTGTGTTATATACACTTATTCTGTTATTAATAATCTTTGTGTTATCTACACTCTGCATGTTATTGAAGCTCCATGAGTTATCGACACTCCATGTGTTATCGAAAATCCATGTTTTATAGAATCTCCATGTCTATCTGATATAGGGTGTTATGTGGACTACATATAATATTCCTTCTTTTCCTTCTATAGAAATATACTGGTGTGATTTGAATATAATCCATGTATTTTATAGTGGTGTTCCTTTATGGTTTTAGTGTGTCCTATTGATTATAGTTTTACTCACCCCAGTATGGGCTTTTTTGCACATGTCATATCTTGTGTAGATGATCGAAAATATTATATAGTCTATAGTGGACCAGAACTAGGTGGTTCTTAGAGTGATTAGACAGATGAGGTGTGCTCCTACATCTTCAGACAACTTTCCAACTCCTTCCCTTCAGGTAGGGTTTTCTGCAGATGAGATTCAGGTACTTATTCATTCATTTTTGCATACTCTTTCTTTTGTGGGGCTACATTCTGGCCCAATTTACTTTCCGGTTTTCCTAAATCCATACTCTATATTTGATATCATAGTTTATGAATTCATTTTCCACTTACTATTTTTACATTTCATAATTTTGGGCTTAGAGATGTGTGTCTGTGTGTGTATAGGTACTTGGGCATATGCCTCCCATTTTTTGGATATATATACTCAGTGCTAGTATCTAGTCCCTGGGATATCGGAGGCAGGCTTGGGCTTGTTAATACGAACCTATTCCCATTCACGTGGTGTATATACTTTAACATAGATGTTTTTAATAAGAATACCTATTTATTAATTATTATTAATGTTTTGTTTCATTTTTATTCTTCAAGGGGTTAAAACGTAAATGGTACCAAAAATGAAAAAGAATTATTACACCATATCACATTCTTTTGTGATTATGTAATTTCTCCTGTAGTAATCCCTTTCTTGTGATCATTTTTTATTGGAATCCTAATTTTTCTTTAATATTCATATTCTTTTATAATGGATATGATTATTTCCTAAAATTTATACCATTTAACATAAGGTTTTTACTTTGAATGTTATTTTACAAAATTGGTAAATATTCATAAATATATATACTCTAATCAATAATAATATTTAGTGGTAAGGAATATTGATTCGAAAATTTAATAAGTTATTAGATATATGAGGAATTATTTTTACATGTAGTTATGGGCAGGACATGGTTATAGATATCCCATCTATGAATCGATCGGTCTCATGAGTTAAATCATTTTTCCAAATCAGATGGGTTATTATTCGTAGTTTAAAACTATCTGGTGAAAGGCCTTGATAGTGGAGGTATGATGATGCATGAGATCATTAAGCACAATAATTAATCATCTAAAATATAGTGAAATTTATAAATTTTTATTATAGATTATATTTTTATATTGATATTATCTCAAGATTCATTTCTTTCTCAATTTATTAATTAAATGGTATGTGTTTTCAATTATTTACCATTCCATATTGATTGTGCCTTATTTCATGCTCAGGTTATTTATTGAATTGAATGTTTTTCACTTATTTACCATTACATATTGAATATGATTTCTTTCTAATGGTAACATCCATTTTATGTAACACTAACAAAGAATTTTATCTCACACTTATTTTTTTCCTTTCCTCAAGATATTAAGAAGAAATATTTTAATGAGTTTCAAGGATAAAGCACATTTTCATTTGTTATGTATTATGTTTTATTTGGTATTCAAAATATAAAATGGGTATCATTATGTATATTTCTCTTCAATAATATTAAAATATTATTTTATTTCTTATTTGACCCTTTGTGTCTATGCTAATGTAATAACGTAGATTCTGACTCTAGGTTATAAGAGTCTGGATCATTATAGTTGCTATTAGTGGAAGTTTAGTAGAATCCTATATATTTTGAGTAAATAAAAAATATAATGGGGATGATATATCTATGATATAAGTTTAGGATAATTATATATTAACATTCTAAAATATTAGTAATGATGATATTATGAGATTTTTTGATGAAATACATCCTTGTATGGATACTACAAGTGAACATGGTTCTAGAAAATATATACCTGTGGGTAATAACTCTAAAATGGGTGTATTGGTCTTGACCCAATATATGCATGGTTCATGAAAAATTTCCTTATAGTGAACATTATTTTAACACTCCCCTGGGATTATTTTTTTGATAATTCAAAATTTCATTGCAAACCATTATGAAGGATTTGAAAAAAAAATACCCACAAAGAAACCATGTTTATGATTATGATATTAAAAATGTAAAAAAATTAATTATGTTATATATTAGATCATATTTTTAATTATAATTTATGATATAAAATTAATAATTTTTTGAGCTAATCCAGAATATGACATTGTTTAATAACAGAACCTTGAAAGAAGAAGGGTATCAATACTCTGGTACAATGTAGAGATTTCCCTACTGAGAAAGCCAATATAGCTAGAATTGGAACTACTAATATCATGGACATATTAGGGTATCTTAATTAGGTTATCACAAATATCCTATCCTAAATATAGAAAACTATTCTTAAATTTTATTTCCCTTTGTTGGACCTCTTCAAGAAACATAATCCCGCATAATTTGCTGGGACTACTAATCCAATTGTATCTAGGATATGGATTAAATATCATGAGAACATATTAATTTCCATAGGATTCAATGAAAATGAAAAGGTTACACTTTTAGTGTACCATATCAAAAGAAATATTGATAAATTTTGTTTATTGTTCTAGAATACTATATTGAAATAGTAAATAGAAATCATTGAAATGATTGATTTTAAGGAGACACTATTAAAGGAATATTTCCCTTGTGAGAATAATATAGAAATGAAGTTAAACTTACTTGGCTTAATGAAAAATGAAGAATAAAGTGTTTATGAGTATAAGGATAACTTTAAAATATTATCCATTTATTTTATATATTATATATGAAACATGGATTAAAATATTGACCATTTTCAGAAAGGGAATAATACTTGTACTTTAAGGGAGCTTGTCTCTTAAATGATTTCATCATATGATGAAATTGTTTTATGTCTCATAGAAAATCGAGAATTAATTCCCTAGATCATATATTTTCAAGTTAAATAAAGAATTTGAGAGATTGAATAAGAATAAAGAAAAATGGAATACTTCAAATAATAATAAGATAATGAAAGAATTTTCATCTTGTGAAACTTTTGGAAAGAATCATCATGGTAAAGGATTGAAATGTACAATAGTTTGATATAAGAATGCAGATATGGGTCATAGGGATAAATAATTAAAAGATAATAATGAAAAAACAATAATTTAGGGTTTAAACTATAGCGAAATTGGTAAATATTAAAATTAAATCTTTAAATGTTAATGGAATCTACCATAGAATAGTCTAAGGGGAGAATTCCATGTGTATGTGTCGACCTAGCTTAGGTGGAAGTCCCAAATGATGTGGTGGAAGGTAATTTAATTATAGAATAAAATTTATCTTATTATTTATTTGATTCATTATCCTCATGAATTTTTATACCTTACATGGTTTCCATAAAAATTAGTATTTCCCTAACACATTAAGAATGGATTTTTAGTCAAAATATCAAGTGAAATTCTCACTACAACAAGTATTTTTTCAGAATTCCTCCTTATGACACATGAGAATGATTTATATTATAACCACATGACCATAACTATTGTTGATTTTTATATAATACTTGGTATCTAACTGTATTGGAAATATGATACAGTAATTTATTTCCAAGATAAAGAAGTTATGATTCATTATAAAGATATAGATCTCTTTATATTTAGAGTAGAGATATCATCCTCTCAGACATTTATATATCAACATCCAGTAGCTCTACTAAATGAGATTATTAGAGTAGAAGAGAAGATGTTTTCTAGGTATGGAGAGGGTAATAATTAAATTTGGTATGTATCTATAATATAGGAAACATTTTTTTATTTTCTGTGGAATGACCAGTACATCCACAAGATCATGATTTTGAGTTCTCCATTGATTTAATTATTGATACAAGATCAATATTAAAGGCTCCCTATAGAATATCCAATATAAAATTAATATATGTGAAAAAAACATGAGTATTTTTGTGATAAGGAATTTACTCTCCCTTGTGTTTCTCTATGAGGATCTAATATTCACTTCGTTAATAAGAAATAACAAATCCATAAGGTTGTGCATTCATTATAAATAAATCAATATTATTACGATAAATATTAAGTATCATATGCCTTGTATTTGTGACATATTCGATAAAATTCATGGATCACAATATTTTTTAGATATTGAAATTCTTTATGGGTATCATAAACATAGTTTAATGATTCAATTCATTCTGAAGATAGATTTAAGAATGGGGATTGGAAATTACAAGTTTTACACTAATGTTATTCAGATTGACTAATGCACCCTCAATTTTTATACATCTAATAAATAAAGTATTGTTGTATTCAATGATGATATCTCAGTTTATTTAAAAATCTATGAGGACAATGAAAATTACTTATAGATCATTATTGAGACTCTTAGGAAGAATGATTTATATAGGAAATTTATTATGTTTGATTTCTGGCTTCACGATTTTTTATTTCTGGCCCATATTTTCTCCAATGATATAATCATTGTTGATCTTATGAATAAAAAGGCTATTAGATAATGTCATAAACCAACGAACATAACTAAGTTACATTATTTCATTGGTTTTTTAGGTTACTATCGTCAATTAATTGAGAATTTTTCCTGATTTTATAATCCATTATCCCAGCGTACAAGTAAAGGGGTTAAGCTCATTTAGACAATGGAATGTGAATAACGTTTTTATGAACTAAAGAGGATATTTTTCAATGATCTGATTTTGAATCTAATATCTAGAAATGATGGGTTTCTATTATATAGTGATTTATCAAAGAAGGGACTTGGTTGTTTCTTAATTATAATTTATAATTTTATTGTATATACATCTTGTCAATTGATGACCCGTGATGTGAACTACCCAATCCATGATCTTGAGTGGGAATTAATAATCATTAATTTGAAGATATGGATTTGTTATCCCTATAGTCAAGGATCTGGGATATATATAAATCATAAAATAAAAAAATAAATATTTTCTTGGAAAGATCTCAATATAATACAAAGGTGACCACTTTAGCTTCTAAACGGCTATATTTCTTGACACACTACCACCCAAGTAATGGTAATAAGGTAGAAGTCACATTGGGTATGAAATAAAATTTAGTTATGACCTAAATAATGATTGAGAGGGATTTTATATTTGTTGATCTATACAAGATGGATATGTCAATTTTAATGTAAGAAGACACATAACTACTTTTTCAAATGATTAAAAATTCATATTCATTAGAAAAGGTAAAAAGTTATTAAGATGGTAATGTAAACATTCTGAAGAAAATTAAAGCTATGATTGGTGGGAAATTATTATAATTAATTTATGAAGATGGTGTTCTAAAATATAGAAATATATTATGTGTTATGTCTATACCTATGATAAAATGGAAATTTTTTTATGATTCTCAAATATTTACTTTCTCTATACACCCTAGTAGCACCGAGATGTATAGGTATTTGAGGGAAAAATTTTGGTGGGATAACATGAGGTTTAATTTGCGTAATGTGTATCAGGATACATGTTTCTTTAATTATTCAATTTAGAGAGAAAAAATCCCATATGAATCATACAACCGCTTCTTATTTCATCATGAAAATTAGATGATATTAATATGAACTTTTTCACAAGTCTACCAATGGATCCTAGAAAAAATGTTGAAATATGGGTTATTTTTTATCACCTAAAAAAATATACACATTTCATCTCTATAAGATAAGATTTACCTCTACAGTTAATCATAAGGATCTATATTATTTTATTTTTAATAAATCAATTTGGAACTCTTTCGATCATGTCTAATCATGATCCTCGTTTAATATCGAAAATTTTGAACACTATTTAGAAGGATCTTGCTACTAAGATTTAACTGAGAACATAATACCATAATAAAAAATATGGATAGTCCTATAGTTATATTAAAATAATTTAAGACATGTTTTGGTCATTCTCACTTGACATTCAAGGTATTTGGGATAACTATTTACCTTTAGTAGAATATTCATATAATGATAGTTTTAATTCATGTATTCAAATGTCATCATATGAAATATATATGGAAATAAATTTCATACTCTGACTATTTGGGCTGAATTCTGTGAAAGGGAACTTATAGGATGATAGATTTTTAATGTGTTAATCATATTGTTAATGGATATCTTGGATCATATTAAAGAAGTTCAGAGTAATAAAAGGATTTATGCCAAAAATCAGAAGAAGTATTTGGAATTATAAGTATGAGATCATGTTTTCTTGATTGTATCTCCATTAAATGGGTTCATATAGTTCGTTAAGAAATCGAAACTATGCCCCCATGTACATTAGAAACTTTTAAATACTTGGAAATATTGGACTTATTTCTTACCATTTTGAAATTCGCCTATGTCTCTCAAAAGTACATGATGTTTTCCATATATCATTATTTAGGAAGTACATGGAAAACCCAACACATGTTATCACCTTTGATGAAATTTAATTAGAACATGATATAACATACTATGAATAATACATCATGATTCTTGATACTATAGATTATGTGTTGTGGAATCAAATGACTCGATTGGTGAGGGTACTTTAGAGAAAACCCAAAATTGTGGAAACAATATGGGAACAAGAGGATCTAATGAAGAAGAACTACCCATATCTATTTAGATGGTAATATACATGAAATTTCAAGGGTTAAAATTGTGCAGGATATAATAATGCGACATTTTGATACATCAAAACTTATTTCATTCTCAATAAATTCAATGTGTTTGAGAGTTTCTGATGCATGCAACACCGGGTTTAAACAAAATGTGATACTCTATTAAAATATTTTTTAAACATGACCCTCATAACCTAACTATTAAATTAAAATATATTAAAAGAACTAAATAAATTTTGTGAATTATATATTTTAAACAAATGTATTCGTTTTATATTAATTGTAAATTAAAATAAGAATCACTTGAAAGTAAAAAGAAATATTTTCTGAAAAACTGAAAGATTTTTCAAGAAAACAATTTCGAAAGTGATTGAGAACATATAATAAAATAATTATTTTTTAATAATTTTAGTAAATTTATTTGATTAAATTACTTTTTTATTAGGATAATAATATAAAACCTATCTTAGGGTGATTTTTTTGGTAAATTTTGTTAAAACATTCATTTTATATTGTATAGTGAAAAATACTGATTTTTTATGAAAACTATATATTCATTTAAATTATTTACTAAGATAAAATATATTTTAATTTTTTTAAAAAAATACACAATTTATATTATAATAAATAAATTTTAGTTTAGTGAAATAAATTTTATATTTATTTTTTATATTAAAATCTTTTGAAAATTCTCTTTGGAAACTAGCTTTTTCATTGCGTCTATGAGTACAATTTCACATTGGATTAAACCACTTATTTGAATTGAATTTCAAAAACTAGATAATATATTTATAATAATAATAATAATTTATATAATCTAGTAATGTAAAATTAATTTTTTACCATTATTAATATTAGGTGCAGTGAAAATTAATTACGGTGGTTAAGGTAAAAACTGATTAATCTGGGGTTAAACTAAAATGATTATGGTTAAAATAACCAAAATGTTTTTTTCAAAAACAAATTAGATGGAAATATTTTGATCTTATAACATCTAAGAGTCTAATAACCCATATTATAGGATTTATTATTGATAAAAACATGGTTGTAATTGATTCTTTTCAAAAAAAATCCATTTGTGTCATCTCCTTAACTTATTAAAGGCCACCCCTCTCCCCCCTCTTCACAATTAAAAATCCATAGTTTTAGAAAATAAATGACCAAAAACTTAATTAAAACCATCACAACATATTATATCCCCTTTTCTTATTATCAATCCATCCTATGAAGTATTTTGGTGCAAACAAGGAGAGGTCGTCTAAAGAAGAGGTAACATTGTGAAACGATCATTTTTACTTTATTTCATTTTACACATCCATATAATATTATTAATAATGAAAGTATAACAAAAACAGTATATAACATATAATAATATGATATTTTTTACTTAATAACTTATATCATCTCCTCTCCCATCAAATGGGAAATTAAATCACTGATCCTGTGTAGGGAGAACTACTACCTCACGAACCAAAGTAAATTGTTTCCAATCAACACCTCTAATAGTCATATATAATGATGGGTTTTATGTATATAAATAATATTTAAGATATAATTAATCTTTTTAAATTATAATATAACATATATCTTATTACATTACAATATATTTGAAGTACGATAACATCATTCGTGTGTGCAATTGAATACCACCTCACAAAGTGATATGAATCATTTTTCACTTACTTTTTACATGGAAGGTAATGATGATAAATTTAATGATATATATATGATATATATGACTTGATATAAATTATATAAAATTAATATATCATACACTTCCTTACCCTTTCACCCATTAAGGTAATGATATTGTATCTTATGCATACTTACGGCCTATCGTCTCTATGAAATGATGTGATTCATTCTTCGTGCCCAAATTTAAAGAATATTTGTAAAGATATATATAATTGTTAAGTATTTTATTTATAAACTTATTATAATTCAATAGATGATGTATATATATATCCTATATTCAAGAATCATAACATTCATAACAAAACACACCTGAGAAAATAAGACAATTAACACTTAAAACAATGAAAATAATCAAATATTATTAACTACCGAGTGGTAAAATGTTAAAAGAGGATAATGTATCATATTATAAAAATCAATAAGGTTCAGGAATTAATTAATAACATACATAAAACCATTATACAGTGGTTAAATCATATACAAAAAAAAGGGAAGAATGAAGCATGGGATTTTATCTAAACTTCCATTTCCTTGAGTCATAGTTGTTAATATGAACATATTCACATTTATATAATGTATAAACTACATATTTGATGTATTTAACATTAACACGTACTTATTCATGGTTAGTAATTTTTTTTCAATTTTATTACTCAATTGGTTATATTTTAAATGCTACTAAATAGGTAAAAATTTATTATAAAATATCAATTTATTTTGGGATTCTTTACTTTCCCTTAAAATAGTCACCTTCTTGTGATCATTTTTAATTTGAAAATAAATTTCTCATAATTATTCACAGTAATGTATTAGGGATATGATTATTTCCTAAACAAAATTTCATTTTTCATATGGTTTTTACATTTAAAGTTATTAGATAAACTGAGAAAATATTGATAAATCTATATCCTTTACTCAATATGGATATTTGATTATATGACATATTAATTTCCAAATTAAATATATTATTATATATATGAGGAATGATTTGATCATGTATTTATGGGTGGTACATTATTATAGATATCCCCTCAATGTATTGATGGATCACATGATATAAGACAGTTTGCCAAATTAGATGGGTTATTACCCTTATTTTTAAACTGCCTTGTAGAAGGTCTTGATAGTATAAGTATAATGATTCTCAATATCATGGTATTCAAAGATTGAGAATTTAATTCATCAAGAATTTATTTATAATTATTATCCATTATATTTCTGCATTGATATCATATATGGATATATTTCATTCTCATTTTATTCAATAAATGGAATTTTTTTCAGTTAGTTAACATTCCATATTGATTATGTCTTATTTTTTTCTCAAGAAATTGATTAAATTGAATGTTTTTTAGTTATTTACCATGTCATATTGATTAATATTTATTTTATCATAATATTTTATGGAGTTTTTAACCCTTATTGTGTTTTTTATCTCACACTTATATTTGATTTCTTTTACTAAGATATGAAGAAGAAATATTTTATTTAGTTTCAAGTATGCAGATCTTTTTATTTTGTTATGTATTATTTTTTATTCTTTATTCCCAATATAAAAATGGGTACCATTTATGTATCTGGTTCCTCCAGACTACTAAATTATGTGGTCCTTTTTGATTTACCCATTATATCTATGCCAATGTATCAAAACTGAAATTGGATCTAGGTTATTGGATTCATGATCAATATATTATTAACCATGTTTGACTTTCTAAAAAATGGATTAAAAGGAATATTTTTACATTTTTCAAATTAGGTAATTTTTACATAATATTTCAATGCAATAATTATTTTAATATATACCACAAGAACTTATTTTCCATCCTTTATAACTACTCTTTACATTGAACATAAATTTACATGTTTATATAGTTCTTCTAATTGGACATGATATTCCTAATATTATAGAAAATTTTATAAATAATTGATTTCTAAATGAAAATGTTATTTTTATCAAGAAATGTTCAAGAGATATTTTAATGGTATTTTTTTCTATTGAAACGTCCAATGATATAATTTATTCTTTACTAGGTATATGATTTAATGATACTATATTTATTCATTTTAATGTTTTGTGACAGATGATAAAATATTAATGAAACCTATTTTCTTCTCCATGGGTTAAGTTATAAAAAATAATAATATTTTTATTATCTTGTAGAAAATATATGAATGGATTATGATTATGTGATGGTTAGATCTATTATAACCCACTAATTCATCATGAAATTATTTTTTATGAGCTTAAAGGGTATCTGGGAGGTTGTACCATCCATGAAAGAAGGTACACGAAAGGTTATCTAAATCCCAAATAGGGTACACGGGTGGTCGTCCCATTCCCAAAATTCGATGAATGTCTTGGTAGATTCCCTTGAAAAATTATTTATATGATTTTTTTATGAAATATTTTTTATTCCACTCTCAATTACATGATGGTATTCTTAATATATGATCTCATGTATGAGTATATTTTATTCTTCTATGAATAATTTTTTTATTACAAATCCTTACACCATGATTATTATTTGTGAATGGTTTGGTATGATTTTAAAATATTATGATTGTATTATAATACACATTGGATCATTTTATAATTAAACAAGATCACTTATTGATATCTCCGATGTTTACCCTTACTAAGATTCTATGATCACACATTCTATGTTTCCTTTCCCCTAGTTATAAAGAATGGTTATATGTAGGATATGACTAAGAAGTGTACAATGCGAGAAGAACTTCATAGAATATGTGGATCATCTTTCACAAAATAATATGATTCTATATGTAGTCTCAAAAGACAATAAACCAATATATTATGTTGGTATGTAATATTTTGAAATGTATTAAATATTCATAAAAAATGATGTAATGTTTATATAGGTCATGTTTTGTTCACCTAATCTAGTATCAGAGGACGGTTTAGTTTTTTTATAGAATATAAATTGAAAACATTAATGAGGAAACTTATGGTAATACTATGTATATAAGAAAATCCTATGTTATGGTAAATAAAATATTGTTGTTTTCTTAGAAAATACATCCATTTTAGGATAATGAAAAGTGGATATGGATAAGGGAATGATACAACAAGGTTAATAACACTGAAAGGGAATATTGGATGTTAACATAATCATCACCAATATACAATGAGAGAATATAATAATACATACCTAACTAGATACTCCCATGTGATATTCCTAGGTTAATTTAGATTTTCTTTATGAACCATTATAACAGATTTGAATATATAATAACAATTGATGACCTTGGTTATACCTAAAATGACATAGATTGAAAAAGTGTGACATGATTTAGAAATAATATGCATGATTTTTCATGATTATATGTTTTATCCCTATGATTATTGTTTCTTATACAATGATTTTTTGTTTCAATCAATTGATGGAACTAGTAGAAATTGTATTAATAATAAATGTGACTGACACTATAATAATTATTATCTTGAGAAATTAAATCCAATGGGAAATAGAATATGAAATCTTGTGATTATTCATAAACATCTATCACAGTATTTTAACAATAACCTGATCATATGTTAGTTTAAAAATGAACTAAATATGAAAAAAAAGAGTTTCAAGTATAATCTGGTGATAAAGACTAGAGAGGGAAGAAGATTTAGCTTTCCTAAATTTCAATAATGTGTGAAAAACCACCCAATCCATTTTATTAATGAAAAACTAAAATTTTTAATGTATGGAAAACAAGGGATTAAATAATTTAATATTTCTAGAAAATTGATGGTTTTTATGGTTGGAAATGAAGATCAACCTAGGGAACCAATAATAGTTCAATGTCTTATATGTGGGGAACATGGGAATTATCTGAGTTTATTCCCTAATACATGGATTAACTCCTAGAGCAAGGTAGGTCGTATGATATTTCAATCACTAAAGTGAATCATTATGGTTAAGAAAATTTATCCTCTACTCCACAGTTGGGGATGTCATGTTAAATTTTGTAAAAATGTTCCCTATTAAGTTAATATTATTCTTCAATTAGTGTAATTCAATTTTATTTTGAGAACTGAATAGATATATTTATATAGATCTAAAATAAATTTCGTAGGGTGGTAAGTTTCATTTCATTTTCCAAATAAAAATGTAATCATTTATCGATGTGATGATAAATACAAGCATCCAATGGAAATTAATTTCATTTTATGGCTCCTTGTTCATTTTCATAAAAGTTATTTTTCTCTAATGGTTGGGGATAAACTCAACACTAATGATATTACTATTATATAATATTTTTTTTGATGACTTTACTAAACAGTTTCAAATACTTCCATCAAATCTTGAAGTTGAGTTTTTAATATTATTTATACCTAATGCTACACCTATTTCAACGGATCTATATATATTGGCCTCATTTGAGTTGTAGGATTCAAAAAATAAAATTCATGAGAATCTTGGTTTGACATTCATTATTCCATGTGAGTCACCATGAGATACACTAGTTATTTTCACTAAAAATAATGATGGATCAATTAGACTATGTATTTATTATTGGAAAACTAATAATATCATGATAAAGAATTGGTACACTCTACACCATATTGATGATTTGTTTCATCAATAGTGAGGAACTCGATATTTTTCTATGATTGACCTTCATTCTAGATACTATTAATTAAGGGTCAAAAGTTAAGATTCAACTAAGATATCATTTTGTATGAAGTTCGGAAAATATAAATTTATAGTGATTCCATTTAGATTTAATAAGGATTTATATATGTATATGTATGGATTTAATTAATAGAGTCTTTAAATATTACATTGAAAAATTTGTAGTGGAATTTATAGATGATATTCTTATATATTACAATAGAAAAGAACATCATGAATATCACTTAATAATTGTGTTGAATAACCTATATAAGTTGAATCTATATGAATAATTTCAAAATTGTGATTTAATTTTATTTAAAGTATCATTTTTGGACATGTGATCATAATAAATGGTATATTAGTTGATTCTGTTATGATAGATGTCATTAACCATTGGCCTAAGACAACAACTATGATTGAGATCCATAGTTTTCATGGATTATCTAGATAATATTGATTCTCTTTTAAGAATTTATCATAGTGGTCTATTCTACTCGCCATGTTAACACAGAAGGAAGTTAATTTACATTATATAAATGAATGTGATGTAAATTTGATGTATCTAAAGTGAATATTGGTCGGTGAATCTATACTCACATTTCCCTATAGTGGAGAATGGTTTTTTATTTTTTTTGGATGCATTGAATAATGTATTCTAATGTGTTGTTATGAATAATTCTTTATTGGTAGCTTATTCTACTAATCTATAAAAGGGCCATGAGAGAATTACCCAATGCATGACTTGGAGTTAGAATCACAGAATTTTTCATTGAATAAATGGAGGAAATATATTTTTGGATAATAGAGTGATGTATGATCAGAAATTTTTAAAGTGTATATTCCCTTTGAAATAATTTAATATGTACTGAAGAATGAGGTTTTATTTGGTTAAATATTATGATTTCTCAATAAATTACTACCCTGGGATGGAGAATAAGGTGGAAGTTGCATTGAGTCAAAAGGATCATGCTTTGTTATCTATGTTGATGAGAAAAGATTGAATATTTTTGGATTTTAAAATAAAGGACCATGGAGTCTTAAATTAAGGGGATATATATTATATTTCTTATATGTTTGTTCAATCATATATCCAGGTAAAGATTAAAGAGGGATATAAGGAAGATATACAGTTTCAAAAAAAGTGGGAAATGTTCCAAAGTTTAGCCATTATTGTGATAGAATGATAAGGAATAGATTATATGTCCCTATTATACTATCATTGAAGGAGTTGTTGGAAAAAGCTCATATCTCATCATTATTTATTCTTCTGTTAATTACATGTATTTATAGAGACATTAATGTGTATTTCTGATGGGATAACATAAAGATAAATATTGTGAAGTATGTTTCTAATTTCCTGGAATAACAACAAGTTAATGTTGAGTAGATTAAGTCTATTGGGATGCTACAACCCCTGAATATACCTATATAGAATGGGAAAACATCCTCATTGATTTTATCATTGGACTCTCAAAGATACATAAGGTAATAATGCTATTTGGGTTGTAGTTGATCTATTTATCAAGTTATTAAAATTCTTTTTTATCCGATAATATTTATCCCTTGATAAATTTTCCCTAATATTAATTAAAAAGGTGGTAATAATATATGGAGTACCACATTATATTGTATCTGATCGATAATTGTGGTTTACCTCAATGTTATAGAGAAGTCTTCAGTAGGATATAGATACTAAGTTTTGTTTCAATACTAGATATCATCCTCAAACTGATGTTTATTCTAAAAATAACATTCAAACCACGAATATATGCTTAGATATTATTAAATTTATTTAAAAGTTTCTTTTTATAAAAACCATCCTCCTTTTGAATTCAATTATAACAATAAATTTTAATCAAGCTTTTATATGGAACATTAAGATGAAATCTATAGAAAGAAGTTAAAAACTCTGAAATATTTGGATAGAGTTGTAAAAAATGAAATTGGTACATGTTTTATCTATAGAAACGATAGATAATGGTAGATAGATTGTGCATAACATCATGTCATATTAGTGTCAATAAAAGTGTTATGCCAAACAATTATTAGTAATATCTGGAATTCAAAGTTAGTAAGGAGGTATTCCAAAAAATATCAATATTGAATAAGATAATGAGTTTCATAACATTGGTTAATATGAGTCCTTATTATATTTCCCCCTTGAGATACTTGATTGAGTAGGGATTGTAGTTTATAATTTTGAGCTTCCACCAATCCTCTCTCAAGTTTATTATTTTTTACATTTATCTATTTTTAATAATTGTTTGTCTGATCCATCACATGTATTGAATGTAGTGGATGAATGACTACTGTATAATATTTCCTATAAATAAAAATAGTGATAGATCTTGGATCATAGAGATAATATTTCATGTAATAATACTACTCACCTGGTTAGTTTTTCTTAGAGTAATTAGAAATTTGATGAGGATGATTGGGAATAAAAGGATGTTATGAATAAAAAGTATTCACATTTGTTAAATTATAGTGATGAAATTTCAAGGGAAAAACTATTTTATGGGGCTATAACGTAACACCTAGGTATTTTATTTTTATTCCATTAAAATAAATTTGAAGTATTCAATAAGTTTCATTACACATAACCCAGAGTCTAAATGAACCATGATTTGTTATGGTAATTATAAACTAGATTTTGGATTGATGGGTATAAATAGGATAAACCAAATTATGAAATATATATAAAAATTCTTTCCATATTTCAAATTTATTTCTTTATTACTAATAAATAATAATTAAAATATTTTTATAATTTAAAAAAATTTATTTTTCTGAATAAATGTATTTTTCTAGGTGTTATAAAAAAAATTATAAACAATATATTGATAAATATTATAAATTTATTTCAATTAATATTATTTAAACTTTATGAATAATAATTGATACATAAGTTTCCATATTCTAAGTAATTAATAAAAATATATTTTGAGGGTAAGAAAATTTATTATTTAGAAAAAACGTTTTAACATACGCAATGTGTTTTTTGGTAAAGATTTAAATTAATCATTTTTTATGAGTTAATTTAAATCAAATTTATAAATTATATTTTTAATTAAATATTTAAAAATTCATCTAATAGTTTTTTAGAGCTAATAAATTACCGTAGTGCCATTATTATCCATAAAATTTATTTTTTAAAACTATTGTTTTCATTTTTAAGATTTTTTTTAAATTTAATTTGTATAACTTATAGAGAATGAATTTTACAAAATGTATTTCTTTTTTGGGATCATAATTTATATATTTTTTAATGAAACCACTTTACGTTTTGGACATAATAAGAAGTAAAAATAGTAAAAATTTACTACCACGATTTGTGTTAAAACGGGTTAATAGAGGCGTTAAACTAAGATATAAGGGTAAAAATTCCACTTAAAGTTATATAAATATTTTTGGTAAAATATATTTATTCCTTACATTATTATAAATTTTATTTAATTCTTATTTGGTGTTAATTTTTCAAGAAAGTGTCTTTATAGTAGTTAAATCATTAAGGTAAATCTATGTGTGTCCCTCCCAGCACATTTAGAATGAAACCAATTATCCTCCCTTATTACCAAAATTTGAGACTATTATTTTTTAAAATACGAACAAAAAAATCATCCAAGATTCACTCAATTATTTCTTGAGCTCCTAGTATTACCCTAATACCATTATAATAACTCTTATGGTTAAATCTAAATGAGGTATGTTAAAGAAGAGGTAGTCATCTTACCCAACACTTTAAATTTTATTATTATAATTCATATAAATATATTGTAGTCATCCTAAATTAATGAAAACTTTATAATAAATATACTATTTTTTATGACTATGTTAAAACAATTTTCAATCTTCCTTCTATTAAATGGGAAATGAATTCATCGCTCATGGGTACATGCGGATTACAACCTCCATGTAGTGATATAATTCATTTTACATCAAATCGTCACATTTATGGATATAATTATAGATTTAATATATATACATGATATAAAAAATATAATTTTTATTATTTAATGATAAAATATTATTTATCTTTTGTTACTTCTTTTAATTAGAGAATGAAAATAGTTTTGATTTGTGTGTTTGGACTAACATCTTTATGAATATTGTAATTCATTTTTATCTATATAAATTATATGGAAAGTTATATATATATAATGAAAATATATTAAATTTATATCATAATTAATATTATGGATATAATGGAACCATGATCAATATTCAAGGAACATGTCTTTTAAATGAAGACTTACCTGAAAATAGTGTTTTTAACACACAAAATGATGATCATAATGATATAATATTATTGAATTAATGATGAGATGTTATAAGTAAAACATGTTTGGTATTATAAGTATAAATATTATTATATTATATATTTTTAATAAAATTAAATTTTTTAAACATGAGGTTAAAATCACTTATGATTAAATACGAATATGAGTTAATGGTTTCTCATTGATCGTTTTTCTATTAGGTATATACAATATTTTCCACATGTTTCACTCAGGTTCTATATATTCTACCCCATTGATATGTTATACTAGGAATCTATTCATATTTAGGGTATTTAACATTCCATTTAATGTTATTTCATTCTTGTGGGTTATGATTCAAAAGTTAAAAAAGTGGTAAGGTTATATGTTATAACCTCACTTTTCAAAGGGATTGTTTAGAATTAAATTGTCAGAAATAAAATTATTTGATATATCTCACAAAATTAAAATGTAATTTTTTAAAAATTGGTTATTTCTAGTTATCACTAGTTTTTCATTAATTTTTCTACACTCTATATAATGAAAATTATGTAATAGTGCTTTTAAGAAAAACATGCATTATATCTCTCTTCGGACAGAAATATTTTTATTCCATTCCCATATTTCCCTTAAAAAATTTCAAAAATGTTTTTAATATTCTATAAAAATAAATTAATGTAACTTTTACCCATGTTGTACATTCTATTAAAAATTTTAATAGGAATATATTGGTCATTTTTTTAATGATAACTTTTTACAAAAGGTGTGAACATAATATTTATTTTAATGTATATTTCATGAATAGATTTTCCCATCATCATGAATATTATTTACTATAAGATTATATTAATAATTTACAACATTATTTTGGAAAAAAATGTTTTCCTAATATTATATAAAAATTTAAGGAGATATTTCAGAAAATAAAATTTTATTTTCCGCAATAAATGTTATAGTGGTCTTCTAAAAGTATTTTCATCTATGAAAACATCCATTGAGATTACATATGATTCATAAGTTTTATGATTTTTCAATATTATATTTATTCATTATTTGGATAGT
Organism: Viscum album; assembly: GCA_963277665.1. Taxonomy (NCBI): domain Eukaryota; kingdom Viridiplantae; phylum Streptophyta; class Magnoliopsida; order Santalales; family Viscaceae; genus Viscum; species Viscum album. Next base: position 1,220,624,045 of record OY728127.1, on the reverse strand, counting down.
TTATGATTAGGCTTATGAAATATTAATGTGACCAATTTTATTTTCATTGGGGTTTGCTATGAAAAATTGATAATTATTTTTAGGGATGATAAGAATACATATGAATGGATAATGATTAGGTCGTAGGTGGGTCCCTTATATCCCTCCGATTAATTGGGTAATGTTTAAGGTTTATGAGCTCAAAGGATAAATGTGAAGTTATCCCAGTCCAAGTAAATGGTATATGGGTAGTTATCGCAAAACCAAATAGGTTACACAGGTGGTTGTCCCAAGAACCAAATGTGATGAATGTCATAGAAGATATCCTTAAAAAATGAATTCTATGATTATGATTATACCATATTTTTTGTGTCATTCTCTATAATATGTTATTGTGATTATGGTATGACCTCATTTCTCATGATCTTTAATTATTCATTGATTATTGTCTAATGATATAAAAAATGTATATTTCTATGACTATGATATATGAATTACTGGGTATGGTTTTAAAATTTCAATATCATATTCACATACCCTTATGATATTATTATTCTTACATTTTATCATTTATTGATATCTACTAGGTTTACCCATACTGAAACTTTTATCTCAACCTTTCTTATATTTAGTTTCCTCCAGTAATGAAGAAAGGTGTTATGAAGTATATGACTAATATGTGTACTATGTGATAAGAACATTATGTGAGATATTTAATTTATTTCAGAAAATAATATGGTTATGTATCTAGTCTCCAAATACACTAAAACTTTTAAATCCTTAAGAATTTATTATTGTGGAAATTATTGAATATCTATATAAAAGGATGCAAAAAAAATGTATGATATTCTCATGTCAACTCAATGGATCATAGAAGCGTTGTACCAAAGGTGAATCTTATGAAGTAGGATAAATTTTGGAATTAGGTACTATTAGATATGTATGGGGTTTTAGTGAAACGTAATCATCAATGCTTTGTGTGTGTTGTAAATAATGGATAATAATTAGGATCTCAAATTTTATGTCCACTAATGATTCAATCTTGGACTGTTATATTTATTATACATGATTTGTGAGGTGATTTTGTTTTCGGGGTAGAGACCTGGGTAAGGATCATACATCATCATTCTCTATTATTTTTTTATTTATGTATACAATTAAAAATAAGTTAAATTGAATTAATAGATTAGTTAATTGACTATAATATGTTTTTTTCCTATGGTTAAGAGTTCTGAAATGTGTTCTTGTATAGATATAGAACCTTTGTTTATGTCTCCATCTAGTACAAATTGAGGAATTTCAGCATTGTGCTCCAATGGATCACCACAAATTAGAGGTTGAAATTTAAAAAAAATAGAGGAGGAAACTCTGATATCTTTAGTTCTATGGTATTCTGAAGTATAAAGGTTCCATTTCAAATCAGAAGATAGAGGTTTGGCTAGAGGGGGTATAGATTTCATCTAGTTTAGTATTTTATAGAGAAGATCATTGGGTCTCTTTTAGTATTATGTTGTAATAGGAGTCAGAATAGTAGTAGTTAATTTTCACCTCATATATTTTTAGGAGACATATTTTTTTTGGTATAAGTTCAAGGATCAGTTTAAAGCTGAGTTTCTCTCTTCAACCACTATAATTTCATGTCGATAGGAGTTCATTACCCCTTGATAAGGAATTTCCAATGTTTATGATTTATTTATCCAATATATAAAATTTATACATAAGGTTTCATACCATCTTCTAGATAAAGATGCATGAGAGTGTCATTTTAGTAGACTTTAAATCTATAGATCAAGTTCCAAGTCACTTTCTTTATTGAATTATTATACTTAGGTATTGGTGATGAAAGATTCCATAAAGAGAAATTCATCTTGGACCGGATCATCATAATATTGAAGTCTCTATGATCATCCATGTAGTGTATTTTTAATTTAGATTCCTCATTTTCCTTGATTGATGAAAAAATTTCAGTCTATAGGGAGTAGGTTTTATCCTTCATTAAATCATTTCCCTAAGGATTGTCTTTCTCAGACCCCTACTAGTAGGTTAGATGTAGTTTCATTCTCTTTTGTTGGTTGTGGAAATAAGAAGTTATAGTGAACAACATTCCTCTATATCCATATTGAGGTTGGTTTCCTAATCTATACCCATCCATTGTAGTATTTTTAGCTAAGGAAGAAACATCAATAGAGAATCCCAACCTATGTTAAGTATGGAGGTTTTGGAGCAGGTAGAGGAAGACCCTATGATATCCCTCATTCATAGAGACATCAGGTGGATCATAGTCATAGAGTTGGTCAATATTATGGATAGGAAGATTATGGAGTTGGATGTGCACAAATTCAAGGTTTACCATTGTAAGCATAAGGTAATATCAGTGTTGTAAAATGTAATTTTTCCATGTTCTACACTTGGTTTTATTCATTGATTGATTTAGTATATAAATTCTCAATTGTTTCACCCACACTATTATGTTCTTTTAGACTTGTGGTGTGGACACATTTAGTTCCATTTTAATTTTCTATTCCATTAATATGTTTAAAAAGACTATATATTATGTACAGAGATTTTGAACTGGTGCTAGAGTAGCACTACTCTTGAGGATTCTTTCTATGTTTATGGATTCAATGATATGATATTATCTTTAGAATATATTTCTTGTATTCATCATAGTATATCATGATTTTTTTTCCTTAAAAGTATCATATTTAATGAAGATGATGGATACTGTTAGTATTATTTAGTGAATGTGACGCTCAAATGGGTTGGAAGTCCGTTGAGTTTCTATCTTCGTTGATGGTTCAGATAATGATAATTTCTATCGAAGTGCAGTCATTATTGTTTCTCGGGTTGTTGAAGAGTACCCTAATGTCTTTTAAAAGAGGTTGTGATGTTACCCCATCACTAAGAGATCTTGTTTATGATAGAGCTACAATAATTTTTTCCTCTAATATAGATTCCTACATATTAGAAGTCTCCTTATGAGTTTTGATTGTTGTGTATTCAGGATGATGTTCTCTTACGAATAGGATTCATTAGACCCTGTTTGATGGCTTCGAGAGATATCATAATATTTGCGAAGAAGGTTGATGGTTTTATAGGGTTTTTTGTTAATTATCATCACTTTTATTAGATGATATAGAATAACTATTATCCTCTCCCATGGGTTGATGATTTATTCAAACCATTGAAGGTATAAATATGGTAATCAAAGATTAACAAATTGTCTAGATATCATTAGATGTTATTGAATAATTAGGATTTGTTAAAAACTATCTTCAAATGTTTATATGTGAATTATGAATTCATTTTAATTCCATTCAAAATTATAAACACTCTATCTATGTTCATGGTTGTCATGAATGTAGTGTTACATGAGTTTTTGGATCAGTTTTTGGTGATCATTTTTAATGAAATCCATGTGTCATTTGCATCAGTGGGGGATCATGTAGAATATCTATGGGTCAAATTTGAGGTCCATTAGTTTCATCAACTATTAATAAAGATATCAAAGTGTGAGTTTTGGGATCATGATGTCTCCTTATTCGGTCATGTTATATATTATCATGGAGTATTCATAGATCCTTCAAAGATTGAAGTAGTGGTTTTTTGGGTAGCCTAAAAGAATTTTGTAGTGTTGTAGTCTTTCATTGGTCCTACTGGTTGTTATATAATTTTTTGTACTTTTCAACTCCAAGATTGTCTTTACTAAGAAATCATAGACCAAGAAGGATCAGGTGTTCATGTGAACTAACAAATTCCATGCATCTTTTTATTACTTAAAGGATAAATTGTTCAATTCTTTAGTTCTTCACCTACTGAAGGATGAAGTTTCATATGAGGTTTAATGTGATTATCAATGACTTGGTTTGGGATTTATATTGATACCATATAAGAAATTTATTTCTTATTGGTCCTGGTAGTTATGAGATCGGGAATGTAACTACCCCACCCATGATCTTAAGCATGATATAGTAGTATTTTCCTTGAAGTTGTGGTGGAACTATCTTATCGGTGAACGTTTTTTGGTCTTCAAATATAACAAAAGATTGAAGAATTTATTCTCTAGGAGACACATAAATCTATGATAGTGATGATGAATAGAGTTCTTACCAGACTATGAATTTTATATTTCCTTCATACCTTGTAAAGGGAATATTTTAGTGGATTACTTAAACATAATGTAGAGATGTGGTGTTATGTGAGAGTCAGAAGATGCTAAGAGGGTCATGGAAGTGATGGTTGTGATATAACATGATATGCGATTTTTTTGATGGAAGATGTTTTATTTATCCGATGATTGTCTATTTATCCTTAGTCTAGTAAGAGGTGCAATCCCAGTTTGGGTATCCTAAGGTAGAGTTTTAGAGTGATCTAGTTGTTTTTTATTATTTTTTATAGGGATAGTCAGAGGATGGACATCATTAAGTGTTTTCAATGGAAATATGTTTGTTCATATATGGATGCATGATGTGGTCCTCCATACGTTTTATAGTTCTCACTTGGTGGTATATCCTAGTGTTTAAAAGATGTATCATTCTCTGAGGAGTCAATTTTTTTGGTCTATTCTGAATAATTCAATTACAATGTTTGTCTCTTGGGGTATTCTTTTCTAAATTTTGACGGTTGATATACTTTTCCCAGTGATTTTCTTTAGCCACTTAACATCCCCTACTAGAATTGGGGGACATTTCAATTGACTTAATCACCATTTTTTCTATATATTAAGGTGGTTGTGATGTTATATGGTTGATAATAGACTTTTTTTTTAAGTCATATGACTTCTTAAAATTCAAGGTATCAATATCATTGGGGATGTTGTTGATTTAGTATCTGGACAAGTAAGTGAAACATAATGGGTTTCTAAAGATGATCATCATTTATCACGGTCCCAATTAACCTCTAGGGTGTGTATAGGTCTCTAGTGTTCTTTTATCTCACATTTATGACTTGGAACCACTTTTCATCAATAAATCGATGATCATTTAGAGTGAAATATACAGACATTAGAGGACATGTTACACCTATGCATTCAATATTTTAGAGGGTTGTGTGTGAGTCACCTACCATTGGTGGTTTTTTATTAAATAATATTTATCACTCTATTATTTACATGGATCCATTTTAATAATGGAATGGTCGACATTTTTGATCTTTTTCATGATGGAATGATTTCAAACAGTTAGATATTCTAGAATAAAAATTCATACATAATATTATAGAAAAGTGTATGGAGGTTGATAGTATCATAGGATCATCATAAGTCCTAAACTGATCATAGGAGATGTCCTACTTAGTTAAACATTATAGGTCACATATTCAACAATGTTTATCCTTGTAATGGGAAGTGAATGTTTGGTTAGGGTGGTAAGATTTCACCCACATTCATTGGACCATTAATTGTATTTTCTTCGGTTGGAGTTATGACTTATTCGATTAAACTACCCATGCAAATGAGTTAGATCAATGATGTCTTTCATGTATCATAGCTTTTCTGATATCTTCATTAAGATTCCCATGTCATTTATTGGGGACATATATATTTTAAAAATGGTTTAGACTTCTTGGAATGACTTCTTGAGATTTAGGATTAGCAATAGAATGTTTTTCGGTTGAATTTTATTCCATTAGTTCATGTTTATTGGCAACATGATGGCATAGAAGTGATCAAATAGTAGTGAGAGTTTCAAATATGTTCCTAATATTCTAAGTTGTGTTGATGATTTGTTTGATCATTTTTTACATTTTTTTGAACTTATGGTGTTTAATGAGTTTGTTTCCTTTCCTTGTTGTTTTTCTTATGGTATTACTCTTGTTTGAGTGGTATATCTCTCGAGGGAGTGTTTTGAGGCTGGTTGTTGATGTTTCATTTTTATTAATTCTTTTTTCTATTTAATTTTTGTTTTTCTATTTATTAAAGATCCTTTAGAGGTATCTCAGGGGGTTATTATTTGTATCCCCATTCTCTATATTTGTATGTTTCGTTTTAAATTATTAATGGTGATAATTGTTTGAGAGGTATCTGATATATGTTCACATATTTCTAAGTTCCTTTACTTTTTGTTATATTGGGGATCATAGGTGTTTTGATAGAGTTTAGAGGAGTTTTGAAGGATAAAAAATAGTTTATAAATTTTAGGGATCATTGCATCATGGAGGAAGGCATGGTGATGGTCATTTTGAAGCTTTCTTTGATACTTGAGCATGGGAAGGAAGTTTTTTCTTAGGTTTTCAATGTTTGACCATATACTCGATGTTTGGTGTTGGCATACACCAAAGAGAGTTAAAAGTCTATTTGGCTGATTTATATTAAGTTTTACCTTGAAAATCCGCCTATGAGAAATGAGGATGTGGGAAATGGTTTGGGAGAAAATTTTTAGGATGGGATTCTTGGAGTCATACATGGTGATCCTTTCAATTAAAATTGAGTAGTGTGGAGCTCACCATTCCATAGTGATGGTCATGACAGGGGTAAAAAACATTGGTCTCTACACCATGTCATGGTGGAGGACATGGTGGTGGTCAAAATGGTTTGATTCTAGTTTTAATGGCATGTGATTTGTAGTATTAAAATTCCTTTAAAACCACACTATTAATTCCCTGAAGACACTATCGGAGTTTTGGTAGTTAACCATGCTTTGGTAAATTCTTTAGAGTTTCCATAACAAATAGAGGGCATGGGATCCCTTTTTTTAAATATTTTCCTCCACTCTCAAACCCTTGAAAATACCTTATCCTCTCACAACTCTTTATTTATGACTTAAATGGATTGAACACCTTGGTTCATCTGAATCCAGGTTTAATGGATCAAGGTAATCCCTCTTCACCTCCCCTCTCCATTACCATTATTAAAATTCATTCTAGAAGTTTGTTACATGCTTCTGTTTAATAAATTTATTTTAATTAATTACATTCCATCAAAATGATGTTTGTTATAAATTCATGGAATGAATTAGAGTTTGAATCACATATTTTATCTTAATGATTTAATCATATTGAATTTATAAATCAATGAAATGATGATAATTAATCATGGGAATCATTTTTAATTACTTTTTATTTATGAAAATAATTTTCTTGAAATTGTAGATTTTAATGTACTATGTTGGGAACTATCACATATTCAATATATTTAGTATTTCATGTGGGGAATTAAATTAGTGGTTGGGGTGTTATTTTTATGCCTTCATATTTTTATTTATGTTTCTTTTTGTCTTTTATTAGGTAGTGTGATATTTTTTTGAATTGTTTTTTTATTTTTTTTAGATAGTTTATTTTCGTAAAATTATAAAAAAATTAAAACTGAATGATGAAAAAATTAAATAGATGATGCATGAAAAAAGTGATTAATTCTCATCGTGGATATAATTAAATATTGTAATAATGATTTAACACATGTTTAAGATTATTCATAGTTATAATTATGTTATTTCCTTTAGGATTCCTTGTGTGGATAACCTATTTTTATTAAAACATTTAGTTCAAGATGAATTTAAAATGGTTGTTTGTTAAAAAAATGTTTGGAGGTGAATGATCATGTTCTGTGTTATGGGGGCTTAAATGCCTCGATAGATGGGCCTTAGTTCATTTTCTTTTGTTTGTAAAATACATTTGAAATGTATGTGTTTTATAGTGATTTAGAGAATTTCTTGTTTTGTTGATAAATTTTTTGTGTTTGGGAAACATTGAAGAGAAATGGTCTATAGGTATGGAGATTTCTATTTGATGATTGATCTAGTGAATAATTTTTTTGGATCCCAGGAAGAAGTGATTTTAAATTATGATAATGGATGGAAAACATATATAATATGTGAAATTTTGTGGGACATTAGGTAGTTCGGATGAGCTCTAACTGGGTATTACTTGTCGATATGATTAATCTTTCTTGATTGAGTCTTTAAGGAAACATAGTTGAATGATATTTACTTAACCAGTTTCCAAATAATTGATGTATTTTAATTATATATACTTCAAGTTAATTTTTTATGGGGTAGCATAGATTGAATCCTAAGTAATCCGATGATTAAAAACGGATACTTCATAAAATATATTAATGGTATTCATTTATATTGTTGACAGATGATGGAGACATATTTTAGCTTATGTAAAAAACTAATTGTTCCATCATCACATAGTTTAGAAAGGTAATGGATGTATTAATACTCCCACTCCCCCACAATCCATTTAGAAATTATATTTTTAGGCTCATCCAATACTATAATGGATTATTTTATATATATTATTACTTCCATGGATATGACGATTTCTGGTTAACTATACATTTATGTGTGGAATGTAATGGTTTGAGGTATAACACATACTTGTATCTGTACATGATGGTTTTAGATTCTCATTAGTGTGCTTGAATTGGTTATTATGGATTGAAGTATAATGAATTTACACAGGTTGTAGTATCTTTTGATCAGACACTTGGTTTCTACTAGGATGTGATGGTGATGAGAGAGTAGGTTACACATGGTGCAAAAAAATTTGAAATACTATTTCACATGGAGTATAATGATTTATAGAATGTATGATAATAATATGTAGTTATTGGGTAGTGAGGGAAACAAACCAGTAGAGAAGTGGAAGTGAGATACCTTCATCTATATGTGTATTGGTGTATTATTTTGATATATAATTGTTTATTTCTATTTTTTATTTTATAATGGTCCATGGTGAGGATGGGAAACAAGTACTACCTATTGAGTTGATGAGTTAGATAAATTAGTTTATTAAATAGGATTTAGTTTGATTCATTCACATTTTTTATGAGATGTTTTATGGAGGATCCAACTGAGTATACATGTTAGGATCACCCTAAATTTATATAAAATGTTTTTTACATTAGCTAGAGCAGGTTGATGATCATGTTGGATGTTACTTTCTTAGAGGATTCATTAACAAACATTCATGATTTTTTTGGTTTTTGGTCACTTTCAGGTTTAATTTTGGTACATACAATCTTCTTTCAATTTATGTATGATGTTACATTTATTGGGATTTATTATTTTATATATTAATAGTTTTGGTTAGTGGATATTATCACAATATCTCTTACTCCTTGAAATTAAATAGAGGGTTATACCTCCCATGTGTGTTATTGATATACCATCAATGCAAGTCACCAACTCATGTCATATTGGAGGTGGGATTAGAGCTTCATTAACTATGTTTTTTAATTATAATTTTATAAGTGGTTTATTTGGATGGTGGGGGTTACGAACTGAATCATGTAAATATATCTTTTCATAGAATAGATGAGAGCTTATGTTATGAATCTCCAAAAAAAATCATTATATTGAGCTATAATTGGATGAACACTATGCTCCAATAGTTAAGAAGAATATACCACTAACATGGATATACTTTGATATACAAGAGATTTAACTTGAGGTGACTAACTCAAATCATCCATGTATTGTTCCTTAATGGATTAATAAGGGCGTAGTATAAAAGATAAATAAATATAATATATTTTTTAAGTATGTATCAATATTATAAACATTATTACATCAATTATAATTAAATGAATCATTATCAAAATATCATTGTAAATATTTTTACACAACAATAATACCCAAAATTTACTCTTCAGGGTTCAAAAAATATGAAAACCAAAAAGTAATTCTTATAAAATCTTCCAATTCACCTTCTGAATATACCTTATGGTATATAATAAATATATTTTTTAATTTAAAACACTTGAAAATATCTCTTAATTTATAAATCCAAAATATTTTTAAAATATAATCATCATTGATTTCATCATGAAATTACAAACTAATCAATACAGATAATTTAAAATATCGATATAAATCGTATAAATTCATCCTAAATCAACATTATAAAATCATAAGTATAATTTAAAATCATAAGGAACCCAAATATAAAAAATTTGAAAAAAAAAATTAATTGCACTTTGTTTTTCCACAATGTCTAGAAAACTATGTGTTAATTATGTGAATTCTATATAGAGTTTCCTATAAAAAGCTTCTTGATTTGTAGGAAATTTTTTAGATTGTTCATAGTAATTGTGGAGTCTTAATATTCTATTCATAATCACACTAAAAATAGATTTTTCTCAAATTACCTTATAAAACTTCATTATAAAACAAAAACAATCAAATAAATTCTTCACATCTCGACACTAATTGATAAAAAAGATTGAATTCATGAAACTCAAATATCACAAACACTCCACATAACTAATGGTTCTATACAAATAGTATTGTAATGAACTTACTGTAACCTACCCCTTGAGATCTAACAATACTATATCATGTATACCATGATTTCTCTAATGAAAATGGGTCTCTAATCACATTATTTTTTGATCCAACCATGGTCAACCTAACATTTCAGCCAACATAGACCATGATTAGGACCAATCATGTTCTAGATTATCATGATCTAGAAACTAGTTCTTGGGAATCAAAATATATAGAAGTTTGAATCAATTCACATGATTTTTTTTTACCAAAAGTGGAAACCCACCTAGAGAACTGGAATGATAGTTTCATATTTTAGAGATTCATATAAATAATATAATAATAATGAAACATGAAACACAGTCATATTGAAAAAAATAATCCAAAATTAGAACATGTGATAATAACCAATAAAATATCAATATAACTAATAAAACAATTAATACAACGACTAACATAAACTAGTAATAAAAAGAATAAGAAAGAATTTTTTCATAAAAAAAACCATGAATATAATAATAAAATAAAGAAAAGGAAAAAAGTTAACACTTAAAATAAACTAGATAGTGTCTGATGAGCATATTTACCCTCCACATCCAATACACTTGAACCAAAGAATCACATAATTATCTTCTATATCCATGTGGAACATGAACACAACCTGTAATATAATTGGATCGTAAAGATAATTTAGATTAGGTATCCTACCCACACCCTATTTATAACTATAAAATGTAATTCCATTTAGAGAAAATTTTAAGATACATATATTCAATTAAATTTTAAATTTTAAATAAAATAAATATGATGACATAATAAATTCATATTTTAATATATATTTTCCTTAAATAAACAATGTTTTTGATATCTTACTTTACTTAAAACTCTACACTAAAATAAAATCATTAAATTTTTATCCATTAAAACCTATAAATTAAATTATTTAGAATAAATAGGGGTAAATTCTTTAGGAAATGGTTATATAAATAATGTAAAGGCTACTTTTAATATAAATCAAATTTATTTGTTACAGCTAAAATGACTTAGATGATCATTTTATGTTCAGAAATACATTTTCATAAATATTTCCTTTTACGCTATATAAATTTTTATTTCGAAAAATGTTTGATTAGTGGTAATAAAATATATTTTATATGTATAATTGAATTATAGTATTTTAATTATAAAATTATAGGAATTATGAATGAGAATAGTTAATATTATAAAAGAGCTATATTCCTATGGAAAAAAAATTCATTATATCTCATATATTTATTTAAAATTCAAATTTCTAATTTTTAGAATTTGAATTAAAAAAAGTAATTTTTTTATAATATTCATAAAATATTTTTTAATATTAATTTTAGTGATTTTTCAAAACAAATAATTTGAGGTGAATAGTGTAAAATATCGTTTTCACAAATAATGTGTCATTTATGAAAATATTAATATATAAATATGAAATTTAATTTAATTTAACCTTTACATAAGACCAAATATTTATTTAATAAGTAGCTTAATAATTTTATAAATGTCGTTTTTCATTTAAAAATCCATATTTCACATTTTAGAACATATGTTATATTATTCAAAAGAAATTTAAAACAAGAAACATTTAATATTTTAAAATTAATTTGTATCTCTGTTATAAAATTTATAAAAAATGTTACATTTTGTATTTTTAATAATTATTTCCAAGTTATTTAATCGGGATAAATTCATTATAAATCATAAATGATAAATTACAATTGTAAAAACTAGTTACCTTGTTAAAATTTAAAATGGGTAAAAGGGTTTAGCTAAGAGGGAGTGGCTACAAACTTATTTAAAACATGTGTTTGAATTTTTTTTGAGGAATTAATGGACTTTATACATTCACTTATATATTATTTATTTATTTTTGGGACACATTCCTAGATATTGAATTTTAATTATTGAAATGTTTTGGTAATTACAATAATTTTATCCCGTTTATGTTTTAAAAGGGGCACTCCTCTCCTCATTTTACTCCACACCACAACCAACTTATTTCACCCCAAAATCTACCCACCAGTCTCATAAACATTAATATTTATCTTAATGTTGTTTTCTCTTCTCAAAAGATCATCCCTAAATTTTTTAACCCCATTTTCAAAGGAGGTAATCCAAGTAGTAAGGTATTAATTCATAACTGCTGCTTTCTCATTTTTATTTATTTAAGTTCATTTATTATTCCTAAAATTTCATTATAGCATATTAAAATTATAACATGAGTACCATTATTATAATATTTTTTATTATAGTTATTTCTCTACCATTAAATACCTTTCTCGTTTCTATTATGTAAAATGAAACAATTAGTCATGCATTGTGCTGACTACCACCTCTACTAGGTAACATGTTTCACATTTCTTCACCAAAAAACATATTAGTTCTTAATGGGGAATTTAATAAATAATTATGATATTAATAAATTATTTATGTCATATAAAAGATAAACCATAATACAAATTTTCACCATTCTATGAAAAATGAAATTATTAACCTTGCGTACATGAAGAATTCCATCTCTATAGAATAGTTGATTTTCATTTTCATTTCATCACCTCATTACATGGATTGTAAAGCTATTTGGATTAATCGATAAATATTATGATTTTGAAATTAGTAAGGGTATTAATAGACAAATTTTATAAACTATTAACAATATTATAAATAATTAACCTTGGTAAATTCAACCTCACATAAGAGCATTAAAAGAGACAAAATGATTTCTTCGTAATTTGAAATATCTTCATATATGTCATATTATTTTTATAAATTAAAAAAATTAGTATAACACCCTAATTAAAAGTAAATAAAATCATTACTATTCATTTTAATGATATTAAAACTAAGCCGCCACAGAATCATAGATTAATCATGGTATCTTCATGTTTGGGTCGGTTTGACCACGTACTTGAGAAATGATTTGAAATTATATCATGGATGAATTTTAGAATATAAATAATTCTATAATATGATATAAATAAGTAAATAATGAATTCTTTTTATGGATTGGTATCATTATTATTAAATTAATTAATTACAAAAACTCTTTTAGTTTTCTAATAAACACAGAAACATGATCATCACTGATTGAATCTTGATGGTTTTTAATAAAAACTAACATGGAATGAAATTATAGCTTTTTAATTATCATTTAAAATAATTTAAAGTTACTTTAATGATATTTTAAGGATTAAGTTTGTTACAATAATTAATACCAACACCAGTTTTTATAAAACTAGTTCAAAACAATCAAAATTACATCCACTCGATGTTGAAAATAGGCAATAACTCACTAGAATTCATATAGATAATGATTATAAATAAAGGTAATAGATGGAAAAAATATTATTAAGGTTTATAAATTAGTTATTATGTTATATATATTTTTATACGTGATTTTAAAGTGTGTTCTTGGAATCTAAGATAAATTGTAAGGGTTTCATGTCTTAATTTTCAATTCCATAGGAAATTCTTCTCATTATAAATTTTTTCCTTATAATGGTTTATCAAAGGCACCATTAATATTTTTTCATTATAATAATAACATTATTCATGTAATTTAACATTTCATTTGAAATTATATCCTTCAAGGGGTTTTGAGTCAAAATGTTATAAGGTTATAATGGTTTTCTTGGTCATAATTCTCATTCATTGAAATATGTTACTTATTGTGCACCATGTTTCTTTTGTATAATATTCTACAGATTTACTATACCATGAATTTTATATACATTAATACCTTCTAATTCATGGTAAATTATAATATAAAAAACATTTTCGCTTAAAATTTATGTTGACTCAATTTTTAACCCAATCATAAGAGTTATTGGAAACTCAATTTTCTTTCATTAAATTATAATCATTCTCTAGAACATATTTCAGATATGTATGTTACACTTATCTATTTGATTTTATAATTTTATAGTCTCTCAATTTAAGAATTTTTCACACATAAACCCCCCTTCAAATATTTCATTCTTCATGGATTATGTTTTCCATAATATATATTATTAACTCAAATTTCCTTTCATTGAATTATTAAATTTTTGTCTTGATCTTTGTTCTTCCATGATTGAGTTCTCTGACATTAATAATTTGTTATATTACATTTTAATAATATTTCTTGATAATATAAAGTTTTAATACAACAATGGTTATATAATGATTCTTAAAAAATGGGTTTTCAAAAAAGGTAAGTTCAAAATATTGAAAATGTACCTTTCATCATCAAAAGTTTTCTCTTTGGCTTCAGTTTTCCAATAAAAACATTAGGAAATTTTTAGGGACCCATTATTATAGATTCATTTTAAAATTAAAATTTTTCATAATATTTTACATCACCTTTTCATGAGTTACTTTTTAAATTGACTTATAGGTTTTAGTTTTACATTTATATTAAAAATGTTTTTAAAATATATTTTAAGTTTTCACCATCACATTCCATTTAAAATTAAAAATGATTCAAAATCATAGGGTTTATGTTACATGATTTATTATCTATTATTATATATATAATTTGGTTGATTAAAATTACAGTATAAAACGTTTTTTTTCTTGATCCCTTATTGTGGGAGGTCGTTAACATCATTCTTTTTCAATAATGTTTTCCATATTTTTCAACATCTTTTTGAGTTTCCTTTATTACACATGGTATGTGTTCTTTTTAATCCATCCACATAATTTCTCTAATTATAATATTTAATGTTATTCTCTATCAATGATATGATACATCATTTCCTTTTTCTTTCCTAACCACCTCCCTTCAATAGACATAAGGTTTCTTCTAAGGCCTTTGATATCTGAATACCTTTTTCCAATCATTTGATTTGTGGGTGTTCACCTAGATGACATAAATCGATTAGTTAGGGAAATTATTGAATTAATTGTATAACATTACTCCAAACTAAATTATCTTAAAAAATTATTACATAGAAATATATTTTATTTATGGATTAGGTAAAAATTTAACATTCATATATTTGATAATCTAATATAGATGTTTATTGATTACTTAGTCTTGTTTACTCTGTATTTTTTAACTATCCACCTTTTATATTAGGATGGGTTATGATCATGTAATAACTTTTTTGACATGAGGAATTTTATTGTCTTTCTACATATTTTTATTCAAATATAGATGGTTATTGTTAATTTTTATTATGTATTATTTACTCATTATCTCATATGATGAATGAATTGGACTTAAAAAATTTATGTGTGAGGTACAACATTATATACCACCTCGATACATTGATTGGTCTCATAATAAAAACTAGTTTTTTTGGTGTATTTTTACCCATAATAAGATATATTATAAACATAGGACCTTGAAAATAATATCATAAAGTCTATGATAATAATTTCATTGCGTAGGGGGTGGAATGTTCTATTCCGCAATATGAATTTCACTGCTAAGGAACAAGATTTTATTATCTATTTGACCTCGTCATTTCCCCTATTATCCATGAATATATTATGATTTTAGTTTCATGATATTATGGAATTATGTTTTATTTTTTATTTCTTGCATAAATATTTTTCTCATGTTTTGGTCACTTATGATCTTTGATTTTCATTGCATGTATTTACCCTTACTGGGCATTTGAACTCACCCATTCATAAGTTTTTATTTCTTTAGTTTATAAAGAAAACTATTCCACATTATATGACTAGAAGGATGAATATCTGGTGTTTTTTGGGTTATTTTAATTTTTTATTATGGATTAATTGGTTTCACATATAGTGGAAAAAATTCCATTAGTTTATAAGGACATGTGATTTTTTAGTTAATGATTTATCATATTTCTTTAAATATCTAAATCTAAAAGTTATGATAATTAATCTTTTAAAATATTTTATTTTTCATGTAATAATGTTATAGTTATCATTGAGAATTTGTAGTTGGTATTGAACCCATCATGTAATGTATGTGTTTTCGGTACAGGATCCGAAAGTGTAGGTCTGGGCCATCATAGTTGGTATCAAAAAGTTCAGATAACTTTGGAGATTATTGTGTTTTTTAGGATTATTAATGGATTTATAATTTATGTTTGATCATAATTTCAATGGTATAGATAACCCTTTATGTTATTTGAATTGATATTCAATATGTTAGGTATTATGATATGATATACTTTATTAAACCCCTAGGGATAAGACTATGTCTATAAATATTTGGTAAAATAGAGATTTTGTGGTTATCCTATAAATTATATCCATTTCATGAAACTATAAATTGATGTAGCCTTTTTCAAGGATGTACCTAGGGGTCATAACCTAGTAATGGGTGGATTGGTAATTAAATCGATTGCCACCAAATGCGTAATAAAGAGGCCTAAATGAACACATCGATTGACACTCCCAATGGATATGATTTGATCAATCACATTTTAGTTATGAAACATAATGAATGGTATAAGTGTGATTTAATATAATTTTAATATCAAAACAAATAGAAAATTACCTTGGATAATCAAAGACTGAACAAAGACTCATAGTTCAGACCCGAAGTATCATATGTTAAAAAAGAACATTTTATAGAGGAATAGATATTCAGATTGATAAGTTCATATAATAACATTAGATATTATCATAACCAAACTGGCAATAGAATATTTGTTGAAATATGAACATGAAGATAAATCTATTAAAGGAGTGTAATTAGAAGCCACAATATCTTATAACCAAATAAGGAATCATACTTAAATAGTTGAAAATTTTGGTATATTCCTATTATGATGGAAAAGGTGAGTTAATTACTTTTATCTAAGGAGGTGTGATTAATATTTTAATAGAAAATAAATATTTAAAGTCTTAGATATTTTTATTAGTGAGTGATTTTTTTCAAATATATTCTTAGATATTCTAGAATTTAAGAGGATTGTGTGAACAGTTAAGGATTTTTATTTCGTTGAACTACTATAATGTTTTGGAAACATGTATTAAATGGTATTAATAACCATATAATATGATTTTATGATAAGGTTATATTTTGTTGAGAAAACTATTAGAAAAAATGAGATTTATGGATAGATAACTCTTAGGATTAAAATATTATTAATGTTGAGGAAATAAAAGGTTGATTGGTTTTGAGAAAAATGAGTTAGATGATATTTATATCCTCTGAATAGATTATTTATTTAATTAAAAATTGATCCAGGTAATTTTTGGTGATGTTTATCTCATTTACTAGATTATGATAAATAGTTACTAGTTTTTGACCTTATGTACTAGTGGTTTAAATAATTTTATTGTTTAAGATAGTGTTAATTTCTAGAATAATATATGGTTTTTATTATGGTTTAATGTATATGAGATTAAAATGGATTTAAGAAAACTATGTTATGGAGAATATATGATTATGGTATATAATTATTTGTTATATGATTTTATGAATGGATAATTTTATTGAATAAATATGAGTTGGTTGATATAGCCTAAGAGAGTAAGGTAGATGGCATACTCTAAGTGATGGATATTTTATAATAAACCCACTAACATTCATGAATGAGTAATAATTCAAATTATGATGGTAAAATTTAATTTTCAGCGAGATTTTAACAACATGATATTTCACACTAAATTTTTCTTAGATAAACAATGTGTTCGTTAGGTTTCTCACCATGAAACACTGAACTAAAACAAATCTTCGATATGTTTAGCTGTCATAACAAATCTATTGAATTATGATAAATGATTATGACAAATGTATTTATGAATTATTTATATAAATTAAATAATGGATAATTTTACTATGAATGAAATTAGATTGGTATAGCTAAAATAACTAATATGGTATTTGATTCTAAAAATGTACTTTTTAAATATTTCATTTTTTAAAATATGTATTTCCATTTAAAGAAACTTGTGATTAATTATAATAAAATTAATTCGATATGAAGAATTGGTTAATACTAATTTAATTAATAAATGAAGTGAAATATAATTAAGAATGATTAATATTCTAAAAGTGTTATTTTCATTCAAAAATAAAATTTCATTATATATTATTTTATATTTAAAAGTTAAATGTACAAATTTTCGAATTATAA
Source organism: Viscum album (assembly GCA_963277665.1). NCBI lineage: Eukaryota > Viridiplantae > Streptophyta > Magnoliopsida > Santalales > Viscaceae > Viscum > Viscum album. The sequence goes on along the minus strand of OY728127.1, from coordinate 1,220,605,777 downwards.
TTTTAAAAAATTATAGATATATGACAACAGAGAGACCAAAGATGGTGTAAACTACCATTAAAATGGCATTATTTCATGGAATAAAATACCAATGGACCAAAGAGTTTAGTAGCATATATAAATTAGATACATAAATATTCTTGTATTACAAATTAATACACTAATTAAGACCAATATTTTCTAAATATATTTGAGGATAAATTTATTCTATCGAGTATATCCCTACATATCTTTCATTGTACACTTCTTGGATTCATGGGGAAAGGAAACCAAATAAGGGTGAGAAAAAATGATTAGAAATCGTAAAGTATAGAAGAATCAATAATTAATCCATGTGGGTATTAATTATAGAAATGAAAATAACTAAACCCACATACCATGAAGTTAACAAACTCGGAAGGATGGGTATAAACAATATTGAATGTTGATAACTTGAATCATAATCCATTCAAAGAACTAGATAAGGAAAATTTAATATAGTAGGTTAAGAAACTAAAACACTTTCCATTTAATAAATTTACTAAAAATAAAATGTATCCATAGATATATCAACACAAAATATAATGGATAAATAATAATTTAAACTAAAATAGGGAAATGATTAATTATTTGATTCCATGTTTCCTAGGTTCATGGAACTATTACCTTCATGAAATTCTAGATGAAGGTTTAGAATATTAGGTAGAACCCCATCTAATTTTTGAAACTATTTCATGTCATGAGACTACCAATGCATCTAGGGACTATATAATGTTAAGCCATACCCACCACTACATGCCCAAAGAATTCTCTATTTTGAGTAATTTATCTAAATAAATAATAATACTCCTTTTAAAATATTCATATGGAATAAATAATATTGATTTATAAATATTTCGCAAAAATAATCAAATAACATTAAAATTAATCACCACATGAAAAATGGTATATTTTTTAGGCAATGAGAATACCCATGATAAATTATATGGGTAATTAGGTGAAATTTAATGTTTAATGATTATAGGAAATTGAATATTTCAAAGGGATTAAGAAGGAATCAAGGAAGTGAATGTGAATATTATCCTTGTATAAATCAATCATAAAACATCCAAAGGAAGAATAAGAATATTATAAATAAAAAATATCCCATGTGGTGTAAAAATAAATGGTTTATGTTGTTTATGAATGAAAATATTAAAAAAAAATATATTATAAATATATTCCTAAGGAAAATATACATTATATTTTGAAAAAATTAAAAAATACTTTTCTTTTAAAATCCTTTTTAAAAACATTTTCTTAAAAAAGTAAATTTTTTAAAATGAAAAGGAATATTTGTCGAAATTATGGGGGTAAATCTGTACATATCGTACAAGGTGAAAAAACATTTTTTCCATGGTGAAAGGTTATAAAAATTCCTTGTTTAAAAATATATTAAAATATTCTTTTAAAAACATTAGTAAAGAAAAAATAGGTATTGTTTTATTTAATGAAACATTTTTTAAAGGTTAAAAATCGTTTTGATAACCATTTTAGAAAATATATTTTTTAGAAGAAAGCATGTTCTCTGACTAAAGAGTGAAAAGAATACATATTTTCTTAAAAACATTTTATAAAACATTTTGACTACCAAAGAGTGTAAAATGGTACTAATAAATGAAAAAGAAATGAATAACTGTAGGAGGGGAAAATTAGAGGTTTTATTGAAACATGGTCAGATAATTTCCTCAAATGGAAAAAAAATTTACATATCATTAGAATTATTCTAGAGAAAAATAATCATTAACATTCCAAAGTGTCCCATTCCACTTTGAGATATTTTAAATAATAAGCACACTAAAGTAATAAAATTAAATTATTGTTTTAAATAACATGAAGTTAAAATAATTCATCATATAGTATATCAAAAGGGGTATAGGATATGCCAAATAAATAAATATGTGGTGATAATGGCCTATGCCTTACGGAAAGAAAAAGTGATACAAGAATCTCTTACCTTGAGTCTGACTTGTATCATGTTTCTTAATATTACAAAATAATAAGACTATGTTAATTATTTACTTGATTCAGAACCATTTTCATGTATATCATTACTTTTATTTCACTTATTACCATGTTGTATAAAAAATGTAAACAATTAACTTTACGTTTTGTGATTTGACAAAATTTGGTTCATGTATAAAAAAACATTGGTAGGTAAACTATTGTAAAAGGGGTCATTATATAACATATTCAGAATAATAATAATGACATAATTATCATATTTATAAATTAATAATACTTTTAAAACCAAAAATTAAATTTATTTTTGAAACATTAACCAAAATTTCAATCATGGAGACGGTAAGTTGTATGTATGCATGAGTAACGTTCCAATTTTCCAATGACCATTAATAATAGATGTTAAATAACTATATTATTGAAAGGATAATAGTTATATCATAAATAAAATATTATTTAATAATATATAATTCTATATATAATTCTTGGTACTTAGAAGGAATCTCATCGTGTTGAGGAGGCAGTAATCCACACATCCACGAGCGACGTTATCACTTTATTATTGTGTGGAAGGGTAATAGAGAAAATGAAATATATTATATATCTAAAAATTTTATTATGTCATGAATATATAATATTTTTTTCTGTGACATATTTTTAATTAAAATCAACTTTTATACATTCAATGTTACATGTGATCGAATCACATCGCTTTTTGGAGGTGGTAGTCCACACTTCTATAAACGATGTTATTATATTTTAAAAAATAGAAATCATAATGGTGTGTTTTGTATATTAATTAAAGAATAATAAAGACATTATAAATATATTATACATCATATATAATTAATTCTTCCATCTTACTTACCAATATGGGTATTGGAATAGGAAAAACGAACAACTTCGTTTCGTGAGGTGGTAGTTCTCCGTACATAAAAACAATAAGTTTGTTTCCCAATAGATGTAAGTGTGTGTAAGTATAGGTAAAAACCCTTTAAATAAAAACATATAAGTTTATTTATTATGTTTTTTATATAATCATTGAATAGTGTGAGTGGAGGGGGGATAATAGAAATAAAATAGAAGATCACTAGGAATGATGTTACCTCTTCTTTAGATAACTCCTTTTGGTTTACACCAAAGGGCTTACATGGACGAATTTATTAACAAAGTAATGATTTTAGGATGATTTTATGGATATTGAGGATCTATTTTTAGATATTTTCATGAAAAATTGTCTTTATATGTGTGGGGATGTTGGAAGCATTACTGCCCTTTTATATTAGTGGAGGAGTGACACTCTTGTATATTTTGGAAAATGGAATTCCACCAACATTTTATCCATTTCTATTGGAACCCATAATGGCTAAATGAAGATAAAAGGTATTGTAGGTTTTAAATATGGTCATAAAATGACGTTTGGACAATTGTTTATGTCATTTTGGCCATTAATTTAAATGTTTAGTCCCTTTTAATCTTAATTTCACCTTAATTGTTATAATTAATTTTAATTAAATTCATGAATTCTTTTAGTTAAAAAAATTCACCTTATTAGAAATTAGAAATTATTATTATTAAATATTTGGAATCCATTTTTCCAAATTTCTATCACGTATTTGGTAGAAATTAATTTATACTTATTCTCATTTACTGGATGACAAAGCGGGTTTTTAAGGTACAAATGTTCAAAATTTAGATAAGTTTTTATATCCAATTTAAAAGTGAAATTTATTCCAATTTCCTTTAATTGAAATATTTTTTATAAAATTTATCTAATTTAACTCTAAAACAAATAGAAAATATAATTTAAACTTATAAATAAATTATATAAAAAAGAATTTTTTGAGTTAAAATTCTGTATTTTTCACTATTAATCAAGAAAATTAAATTTCATGTAAAAATATTGAAAATTCACCCTAACCTCGTTTTTATGTTCCTTGTTCAAAGATTATTTTTATTTTTAAAAATTATATTTACAAATTTAAAAAAAATTATTTATAGTATGTTATCCCTTAAAAGGTGGTAAAAGTGCCTTAATATAAATAGAGGTTTTTAGGTGTAATATTGGGTTTATTCTTATATCACGACTAAAATATATATTGGATGAATATAAAATTTATTTTATTATATATATAATATAAGTTTTTTATTAATAACAATAACTAAATGTAATTATTTTAATTTATTACCATATAATAGCATTATGAACTTAAAAATAGGTTTCTATAAAAATATTCTCTTTATATTCAATTTGTTATTATATTCATTTAAAATTAATTTATAACCAATTAATTCATTTTATATTTATGTTAACCATATATTTTCATAATTTAGATAAAACTATTCATAACAGCTAACTTAACGTCCAGGTTATGTCATATTATATTAAATAAAAATATTTTATTAATATATTGTTTTTTGGTCAAGATCAATCTTGTTTGTAACACAAGACATTGAAAAAAAAAATTGTTTCAAGTGACATGTGATAATAAGGTGTTGTATTTATTTAAAGTTATAAAATATATTTAATTTCTCTTAAAGAATAAATTTATTATAAATTATTGAGATATTATATTCCCGTACGTGCTTGGTGTTGTGTATCATTAATGATATTTAATACAATGTAATTAATTCATAATTTATGGGTATTACATCCTCCCCGCCTTAAATAAATTGCATCCTCACAATTTATACTCTCTCTTGGTAATCTAGGGATTGATATTTTCTATGTTGAAATCCCACGTCATTAGAAGGGTTTTTAAAACATCTTATAGAAAAGAGATAATAGGAAGTACAAAGGTCATGTGGAATAACATATAACTAGGTCTCTATGTAAGAGAACAATAATGACAGCTACAGATACGTAGATAGAGTAAATCATAAATTTTTATGGGGGTGTATGAGGTCATCAATCACTAACAACTGAATAATCTATGGAAATTTGAGGGCATCAAATCCATAAATCTATGATGATTTAGAAGACCATTGGTTCAGTAAAATTTTATATATTAGGACAACACACGTTATTTTTCCTAATGTTGAGTAATTATTTTATAACCATTGAATATAAGAAAATATAATATCTTGATACATCTCAAATTCATAAGAAAAAATTCTTCTTTGGGTTGTGTCTTGATCAAATTCTAATTTATCCCTTTAAGAAATGGTTATCCAAAAATTATCATTGTTCCTTAATGAACTAAAATAAACATTTAATGTATCTTAATGAACATAAAAATTGAAAATTCTTTACATTTTCCTCTAACTATTCATCAAATCTAATATGGTTAAGGCATTAACCTTTAATCCCAAAAATAAACATTATTAGTCCATTATTAATATTTATTTATTCAATTTATCACCTAAATACAATAACATGTTAACTACGGAATTGTATACTTCAGTGGTTGGTGAAAAAAATTCTCTTCCTTCAGTCATGGGATCAAGTCTCATAGCCTTATAGGATTTTATGGGTTGTCACCCGACACATAGTTTGTCCTTTTCTATAACAATATAAATATAATTTCCAAATAAATATGATTGAAATCCTTGAAATAATGTTAATCACTTAATAGCCTTTTAACTGTTGTTTTCAGTACAAAATAAATACATAAATACATTGTCTATTTTACTTTCATAGAGGTACTTCCTTGGTCTAAGGTTTACCCTAGGTCATTCGATGACATTTTCTTTTCAAATACCTTATAATGGTTAGTGAAGAAAATATAACTTATCCCAAGAATATCCCCAGAGATTGTCAAACTAGGTTTGCAGTAAGGATCTTTTTCATGTACCAGGTTAAACTAAGTCAAGGCAGACACACCTTTTCAAAATTGTTACTCCTAGGTAAATCTTTTCTAGAACTACGTCCACTTTTTGTATCCATACACAGATGCATTTCTAGGAAAACCACATAATCTCTATCTAACCAAAACATTAATATGTTACATTATGGAAATGTTCTCTAATCTATGTTTCCTTAATTCTAGTTCTCATGATTGCTACTAAACTTCCATTGATACCCACTATAGCAGTCTAACTCCAAAGAGCCCAGAGATGATGTCAACAACCATTACATTGGCATGATTACAAGGAATCAAATTTTGATAGACCGAAGAGTTTAGTAGTCTTGGTAAAATAGGTACATACATGAGTATTATATTACAAATGAATACAATAATTATAACATAATATTTTTCTAAATAACTTCAAGGATAACGTTATTCCATCTAGTATATCACATCATAACGTTCATAGTATGCTGCTTCGAATCCTATGGAAAGGAAATAAAATAAGGGTGAAATCAATTTCTCAGTAAGGTTAAATTATAGTAGAAATAAAATAAATATATGATCATAATAATTATTTTATAGTAAATAATTTTACACACATACTGTGTAATCAAAAAACAGATAAGGAAGTGCATAAAAATATATCATGGTAACAACTGGAAACATATACCATTCAAATAAATTGATAAGTTTAATCTATTATGACAGTGTAAGAAACTAAAAAATGTTACATTTAATCAATGAACTCAAAATTCAATGCATTCATAGTTATGTCGATGAATAATATCATGGATAAATAATAACTAAGACTAAATTAGGGAAAGGATAAATTATTTGACACCATGTTTTTAGGTATGTTAAACCATTACCGGCATGACCTTCCACAATGTGGTTTAGAATATTGGGTAGAAACCCATAAAATTTTGACAACTAAATTGCATCGTGTGACTATTGTTTCATAGAGGGTATATATAAATTTTTAACCCACACAACAGTACATGTCTAATGCATTTCTTATATCAAGTAATTTATTTATTTAAATAAAAAATTCATCATAAAATATATATATATATATGGTATAAGGAATAAGGATTTATCAATATTTCCCAAAATAATAAAATAACATACAAAGTAAACATGAAGGAAAAAATAGTCTACGGTTTAAGTAATAAACATATCTATGATAAATGATATGGATAATTAGGGTAAATTTAATTTTGAATGATCATATAAAATTAAATATTTCAATGGGACTAACAAAGAAATCAATTGAGTGTTTCTGAATACTATCGTCGGAAAAAACAATCATAAAATATCAAGAGGAAGAATAAGGGTGGTATCAATAAAACAAATATAATGTGGTGTGAAAATAAGTGTTTTTTTAATGATGAATGGATATATTATAAAAAGATATTTTAAAAACATTCTTCAAGAAAATATAGCTATTATTTTGAAAAAAAATCAAAATACTTTTTTTTAAATAACTTTTGGAAACCATTTCATTAAATATTAACATTTTATTATTGAAAATGAATCTTCTAAGAAATATTGGTTGGTAAATATATACATTTTTTTCAATGTAAAATGAACATTACTTTTACAAGGTAAAAGGTTAGAAAAATTCCTTGTTCAGAAAGAGAAAAGAAGATTTCTTTAAAGAAATTTTTAATATATAAAAATGAAAAAAATTTATTTTATAAATAATTTCGGACAGGTTAAAAAAAATTAAAACACTTTTTAGAAAATAGTGGTTTTAGAAGAAAACAGGTTCTCTGACTAAATAGAGAAAACAAGTTGGGTTTTCTCAAAAATAATTTCTAAAACATTTTTAGCACCAATGAGTAGGAAATGTTTTTACAAACACATGAAAGATGTTTTGAATAACATGAGGATATGAAAACTAAATGATTTATTGAAAAATTTTAAAATAATTTCTTCAAATATAAATATCATTTAAAAATAATTATAATTATTATTGTGGAAAATAATAATTAAGGATTCCAAAGCATCCAATACAACTTTGAAACATTTTAATTCATAGGCCTCGTGAAGGATTAAAATTAAATGATTGATTTTAATACCATGAAGATAAAATAATTCATGATATTATATATCAAAATGGGTAGTAGATACACCACACAAAATAAATATGTGGTGATAATGGTGTATGCCTCTTGGAGAGAAAAAGTGAGAAAAGAATCCCAAACCATGAGTCCAGATTATATTGTGTGTCTTCATATTCCTAAATAATAAAATTATGTTAATTATTTACTTTATTTATAACATTTTTCATGTTTATAATTACTTTTATTTCACTCATTGTAATGTTTTATACAACTACATAAACAATTATGTTTACACCGGGTGTTTTGACTAAATTTGGTTCATGTGTTAAAAACTACATTGATAGGTCATCTATGGTCAAAGGTTTCTTTATATAAAATATATAGAATAATAATAATGAAATAAATATGATAATTATAGATCAATTATACTTTTAAAAACAATAATAAATTTTTTTAGTAGAAATGAACCAATGTTTCAACCATGGAGATGGATGGTCGTATGTATGTATGAGGAACATTTGAAATTTTCAATGATCATTATGGAAACAAGGTAAGTAAAATTATAATTTATAAAATGGTAATTATATCATAAATACATTATTATTTAATCATATACAATTATATATTCAATTCTTGTGATGTAAAAAGAATCACATTGTGTTGAAGAAGAGCAAGTCAACACACCCATGAGCGACGTTATCACTTTTTATATGTGTGAATGTGTAATAAAAAAATGATATATGTTATATTTAAAGAAATATAATTATATCATGATTATAATTTGTATTTTTTATTTCTCTTACTTTTAAATAAAACAATATTTTATAAATCCCATATATCATGTGATCGAATCACATCGCTTTTAGGTGGCGGTAGTCTACACATCCACAAATTATGTTATCGTATTTACACTAATTAAAAGCATTATGTTATGATATATTTAAAACATTAAAAAGCATAAATAAATTATAAATATCATATATCATTCGTTTTATATATTAATTCTCACCATGAGAGGTGGTAATGGAAAAAATGAACAACTTCATTTCATGAGGTAGTAGTTCACTAGACACAAGAACGGTAAGTTCATTAACAATTAGATGAAAGTGTGTGAAATATTAGATCTAAACCATTACATGAAAATATTTTATTATAATTGGGATACAATTTTTTAATATAATTATGGTACTATGAGAGTTTTGGTAGAATTAGAATGGAAATAAAACTGTAATGCTTTGGGAAAGATGTTACCTCTTTTTTGGGAAACTCCTTTTAGATTACACCAAAGGGATTCCTTGGATAGTTTTAATACCAATGGTAGGATTATAGGATTATGGTAGATATTTTGAGGAGCTATATAGGAATATCATGGAATATAAATTGTGTCTTGAGAGGTATTAGAAAGTGGGAGGTTTGAGTTCCCATTATAGTAGAGGAGTGACACTCTTATTAATTTTGGAAAATGAAATTCCACCAACATTTTTCCCACATAAAGTGGATCCAATAATGTTAAAAATTCTAAAAAATGGTAAATATGGTAGATATATTGCTACAAAATGGATTTTGGAGAAGTTTTCAGGTCATTTTGGCCCTTAAGATTATAGTACAGTCTCTTATTAATCTTAATTGAACATTAATTATTGTAATTATTTGTAATTATTTTCACTAATATTTTTGGTCAATAAATATGTTGAACTTATTAGACGATATAAATTATTATTATTCAAAATATAGAATCCATTTTCCAAATAACATTGATATAATCATCATATATAAATGTAAATTTAATCCCATAGACAGGATGTCAAAGCGGGGTTTTAAAGTAAAAATGTTCAAAAGTTAGATATGTTTTATATCCAATTTTTAACTGAAATTGAATTAAATGACTTAAACTAGAATAATATTGGGAAAAATAAATCTAATTAAACTTTAACATAAATCAAAAATATAATATAACCTTAAAAATAGATTATATGGAAAAACAATTTTGAGCTAAAATAAAGTATTTTTCACTATTCATCAAAAAACGAAACTTCACAGAAAAATATAAAAATTGCATCCTATCCTAATTTGTATATACCTATTTTTAAATTTAAGATTATTTTGAAATATAATATTTATAAAAGGTCCATAATTAAATTTATAGTAGGTTTTCCATTAAAATGCAGTAAAATTATCTTAATAAAAATATAAATTTTTATGGGTAATATTAGGTTTGTTTTTATCTCATTACTATCAAATAAATTATATGAATATGAAAAAATATTTTATTAAATATAATATATATATATATATTACATTTATATAAGTAACTAATTATGTTTAATTTATTTTATTATGATAAAACAACTTTGTGATCATAAAAATTGTTTTCTATAAAAAATATCCCATTTATATTCAATTAATTCTTATATTCATTTCTAATTAATTTGTAACAAATTAATTCATTTTATATTTTTGGAAACCTAATATTTTACAATTTTACTTATTATTATTCGTAACTATTAACTTAACTTTTAGGTTAAGTCTTATTATATTAAATAATAATATTTTAATAATATATTGTTGTTTAGTAAAAATCAGTCTTCCATGTAACACATTGAAGAAACTAATTATTTCCTAATACATATGCTAACATAGTGTTGTTAATTTTATGCTATAAATTATAATTAATTAATTTAAAACTGTAAATATATTACAAATTCTCAGGATTTATATTACCTTACGCGCTTTATGTTTCATGTCATTCACGCTATTAAATAAAACATTCTTACATTAGAATTTATTGATGTTATGAAAATGAATATTATTTTCATATAAATATTTTCATAATATATTATTTTTTAACTCTTCTAAAAATCTTTATTTTTAAATGAATAGTTAAACTTACCATTTTTAGAAAAAAAAGAAATTTTTGACATTATTATTGTGTAGGATTCAATTGTAAATTTATGAAACATTTATATATGACCTAATATTTATATTATAAGTGAATTTAAATTTTCAAAATGTCGGTTTGGATTTACATACCCATTTTTTATATTTTTAAAATTTATTTTTTAAATTCTTTTTTTTTACATTTTACATTTAGTATGTTAAAATTAATTTTATCATTTTTATAAAATTAATATAATAAATTCTGTTTCAAATTTCTAATCATTATGTAAAAATTATTTAATATGTATCATTTTATTTTCAATAATAAAAGGTAAATTACTTTTGTGAAAACAGGTTACCTTAGTAAAAATCAAAAATGATAAAAGGGTTTAATTAAGATAGAAAGACTACAAACATGTATAAAAATATCTAGGATTAGGTGGATGAGGCATCAATCGACATTATATCTCCCAATTTCAATTATTTATTAATTTTTGAGGCCCTTTTATTTTGAAATACTTCGCATTATTGAAATGGTATGGGTATTTACAGAAAATGTCATCCCTTTTCACTTATAAAAAGGGAACTACTCTAGTCAGATTCCCTCCCACTACAACCCACTTACATTGGACCATTATCTACCCAAACCTCTCAAAAAAATTCATAGTCACCATCAAGAGGCTAAAATCATCTAAAAAGATAATCCCTCAATGGTTTAACCCCCTTTGAAAAAGAGATAATCCAATTAGTAAGGATTAAATTTCTAATCCCTCCATTCTCATTTCTATTTCATTAAGTGCATTTGTTCTCCCTAAAATTACATTACACTATCATAAAATTATTAATGAAATACAATTAGTATATTGCATTGTTATTAAAATTTTAGTAAAATAACTAACAAATGTTCCCTATTATATTAATAAAAACGAAACCATATTTTGTGTGTTCTGAAAACTTCCACCTCCATGGAGCAATGTGTTTCATTTTACTTCACCGATTTAAAAATATGGTCCTTATAGAGAATATAATATATAAGTATGATATATATATATATATATATAATATTTTAAATTATTAAATGAAAACTACAATACTCCTTGTAACACTGCAACTCTAGAATCCAAGAGTTGGTGTTTACTTTATGACATTTGTACAAGATACAAGGGATCTCACCACACATAATTGATTAGTTTAACAATCATGAAAAACCAGATAAATACATGATTCACATATAACATTGGAGATATAATTAAATCATAACTTAAAATATAATATTTATTCTTTTAACTCATTCATAATATATTTCATTATAACATGGGGAAAGAAAAACTAATAAAGGGTGACCTTAGATGATCAGTAAGGGTTTCATACAATAAAAGTTATCATTAGAAAATAAGTCACAATAAATATGGAATAATGGATAATGAAAACATAGGTAATTCATTAAAAACATTATTTTAATGAACTTCTATCTCCAATATTAATATTTAAATCACATGGATAAGGGAACATGAATTCTTAAATTAGGAAATGTATAATTAAATAATTTCATGATCAAGACATCTTAACCATGATATCTTTAATATCAGCATCATGGCCTCTCAACTAAGACATATTTTTTAATTAATGGGTTGGTTTAAAACAAATACCCATCTAATATGGAATTAATAATTTTTTTCTCATGAGACATGTTGATGAATCAAGGGTAAATCTATAACCTATCACATCCTGTCACTTCCATATCCTATGAATTTCTCTATTTTTAATGAAAAATAAAATTAATTCTCAAAATGACTTACAATTCAACAATTATAAAAATTGTATCATGAATAAGAAACATAAATATTTCATCACCATTATTCGAGGCCATCCATAAAAATAATAAATAAAATACTATTGTATTATATCCCTTTTAACATCGATGGGTGTTTCCAAAGATGAGAATACATTTAAATGATCATTTTAACATTTATTAAGGAAAAAATCCTTTTAATATTTTTATATCACTCAATAAAAATCTAAAAATCCATATAATATTAAGAAAAAAATTATTTCAAAATAACCATATAAAAATTTAATGGAAGGTACAATGAAAATAAAAATTTGAGAGTGGGAAAAGGTATTTTTAAGTTGTATGTTAAAATAATTATTATGTTCACACCTTCATTAAAAAGTACCTTGTTCAAAAAAATGAAAATAAGATTCATTTTAAAACATTTCATAAAAATTAAAACATTATTAAATACTAATTTAACTATTATTTTTATAATATTAAAACTATTATAGAAATTTTTTAAAGAAAATATCGACATTGAAGAGAATGTTCTTGAAGGATATCTTTAAAAAATGATTTTCAAAAAGAAATTCCCTTACATGAAACTGCATATTGAAGTTTGATCTAAGAAGAGAATAAATTGATAATAAACATATAGAAAAAGAAACATAACAATAATGATAAGAGAATATATGGAATTTATTAAATTAAAACCATATAATTTACCCAAAGGAAATCTAAACATGAAGAGTCCTAAAATAAATCAATGTTGTAAAATAAATCACTTACCTTAAGACTATAATTAGTTATACATGTTTGTTCCAATAGAATAATGTATTTAAATTTATTAAATACTTTATTAAAAAACATTTTCATATTTAATAAATTTTTTAAGTCCTTTTATAAATATTTTATATCCATTCACTGAACATTTATATCTTATGTTGACCACTTTAGGGTTGTTTAGTCAATTTTTCCAATATTACATTGGTGTATGGTTAATGGATAAAGGTATCATGAAATTGTACCATAATCTCAAAAAAAATTAATAATTAATTAAATATAATATATATTAATTATATAATAATTTATAATAATCCATTAATTTTATAAATGAAAAAATTATTCACATATCTTACTATAGGTGGTACTCCACACATACGCATGAGCAGCATTATCATTTTTAACTAGGGGAATGGTAAGAAGACAAATGATAAATTATATTTATATATTCATAGATATTTTATAATATTCATATATATTAATTATTAACATATTTATAACCATACAATTAATGTGACGATGAAAAAAATTACACCGCTATTTGGAGAAGGTAGGTCATCCATACACACGAGAAATGATTTCATTTTGAGAAGAATTAAATAGGGTGGAAAATATTTATCTAATAGTCATAATAAGATCTTATTATATTAATGATATTTTATAAATCTGTTTATTATCAATAGATTATATTTATATTAATTAGATTAAGAATTAATCTTTGAAATATTTAATAAAGTCTATTACTACTTCGTTGAGAAACCTTTTATGGCTTATACCTTAAACCATATTGGGATGATATTATGACAAGACCAGAAGATCTAGGATATGGGTAATGAATTTAGGAATGTAATAGGGTATGTATTGAATGAGATAAAAGGATAAAACATTGTGAATAAGTAATAAGTGAATGTTCCCTTTTATAAGAGAGGAGAGGGGTGCCTTGGAACAACCTAAAGTATTAAATTAATATACGTAAATATTCATGTTCAAATTAAACCAAAATGATATATCTAAAATATATAATGATTATTATTATAAATCTACTAAAATAAATAAAATTAAATAAGTTGTGTTATTTTTTAACCCTTATCATTTAGTTTTGACTCCACGTCATCCTTTTTTACCATTACCAAGATATCAATGTTTTTACTCATTAGAGAACATGAAAATTACTAGAAAAGTAAATGTGAACAATAAGGGAAAAATAGTTCATATTACCCATCATATCCCATTCAATTTTCCAATTATAATATTTATATTAATTTAAAATCATTTTTATAATATATTATATTACATAAGATACCTTTAAAATCATCTTCATGACAATTCATATAGTTTTCCTTTAAAGAAAAAAATAAAGTATAATTGAAATAAAAAAAATTTAAATCATAAATAATATGTTTTAAGAATCAAAATAATGATAAGAAAATATTAATTCAAACAAATTTTATTACTTTTAATATTTTTTAATTCATTTATTTGAAATTTTTATTACTAGAAAAAGCATTATGACAGTGTTCTGTACTAATTTCATACAATTATTCCCTATGAAAAAAATAAAAAATGAACATGAGAAAAAATATTAATTCATATTTAAAATAAATATTTTTACTTTAATAAATACTCTTTTTATCCACATGATATAATTTGAGGAAAATTAAAATCAATATAGTGACATTTTGTATTTATCCTCTTCTTAAAATAATATATTTTTTATAATCAAAGTAATTGTCACATCAAAAATTAAAATTTGAAAATAAAATGATAATGGTCTAAATAATCTAATTCAATAAGAATTAATATAATATTTCATGACCCTATCCCTTAGTTTTTACCATACTAAACATATTTTACCCTTCACCAATGTGACATATTATTACCATGGTTACTATTCCAAATGAAAAAAATGAAGTTAGAATTATTACTAAATTTGAACCACATGATTCCAAATTTTTTATAAAATTTTTATACTTAAATTTATAGAATTTAGATGAATGAAATTTAATATAATTTGAAAAATAAAATGAAGAATTGATTTTTATAAAATTATTTCTTTAAAGAGAACAATAGAATTATATAAAAATCAAATATAACATTGATTCTTATTTTATTGTTTATTATATGTTTATTAAAAGGGGTATTATTTTAATTTAAAGAAAATTCCAAAAAAAATAAAGATACATTTAAATTAAATTATTTTATGAAAATAAAGGATATTTTTATAAAAATCATAATTTTTCATTATTAACTCATAAATAATTTTTTTTGGAAAAATATCATAAATTAATCCAAAAAAAATTTAATATGCTGAATTAAATAAATGAAACTAATTTCTTCAAATTAAATTGATAAAAAAATTGATTTAGGTTTTAGTCACTTTTTGGTATAAATAAATAAACTTTATTTTATTGTTTCTTTATAAAGAAAATCTTACTTACCATAATTGAATCTTGGGCATTACATTATGCCATCCTTCATAAAAAATCATCATTAAAATTTTCATAACATAAATTCATGAAAATATGTATGTATTTCATTACCCTAACATATTTAGGACCCCATGTTTCCTCTTCTATTTTATAATTTATCCAATTAAGCTTCACTAATCGAGATTTACAATTCAAAAACACTTATATTCTAGTATATATAACATGGATAGTCTCTTCATAGTAAGAAAATCAAGATCTGATTCTATTTCCTTATAGGTTACCACATGAAATGGTTTTGGTATGTAGTTTCTAAATAAAAAGATATGGAACACATCAAGAACATTAGAGAGACTATGTTTCATTACCAAAAGTAATGCTAAAGATCTAACTCTTTACAAAATTTTGAATGACCCGATGAACCTAGAATATAGTTTCTCATTCATGTCAAACCTAATAACACAGTTCCATAGATATGCCTTTAAGAAAACATGATCTACAACATGAAATTATAAATCCTTCCTTTGGTTATCCTCATAATTATTTTTCCTTCTTTGAACTACATTTATATGACCTTGAATAGTTCTCACTTATTCCATTGTCACCTTAATAAGATTTGTTCCTAAGAGATTACATTCACTAACATCCTTCATATAAGTTTGTGTATAGAGTCTTTTCACATTCAATGTTTCATACAAAACCATTGGAATGCTCTAATGGAAACTATTATTTTATGAATATCCCACAAAAGGTAAATAATGGTACAAAAAACCATGAAAATAAAGTGATAAAAACCACAAAATGTCTATTAATGTATGAATAGTCTTTTTAGAAAATCCATCAATTTGAGGATGATAGGATTTACTTAAATGTAGCTGTTGTCGAGAGCTTTGTAAATACTCTTCCCAAATTTTTATGTAAACTATGTGTTATGATAAGAAAAAAATTAAAATTAGTGCACTATAAAGTCTCAAAACATCTTTAATATATACTCATGCAAGGTTTTCAAGAGTTAAATCATCCCTTATAGAAATGAAATGTACATACCTAGTAAAGAAATAAGTAATTACTCATATGAATCATTCTTTATTGGATTTTTGGTAATCCATTTACAAATTCCAAAGTGATATAATCCCATTTTCAAATAGAAATGGGCATGGGTTTCATTAATCCTTTAAGATGATGTGTCTCAATGTTACCTAATGAAAACACACTCATCTTTATACATAGTCTGCAATTTCCCATTTCATATTATTCTAACAAAAATTTTATTTCAAATCCTAATACATTTTTTGTCTCCTAGGGTGGTTGGGAAAATTTTATCTATGATATTCATCTAATAATTATCTTTTTAACTTATCCATAGATGAAACACATATCCTTTATCCAAATTTTAATATACCATTTTTATATTATAAGTATACCAACATCCAATTATTAATGGAATTTATTTTTTAAAACACTTATAGTAATGTTTGGAAGTTTTTATTTTTTCTAATCATGGTGTTTTGTCAATAAATGAATATTTTTATTGTTTCTCATTTATTAATGATTCCTATATCAAGAATTATCGAATTTTTGAGCATGGGATCTTTATTAATCCTTAATATAGTCCAAAATCCATGATCATTATCTCTGAT
Organism: Viscum album; assembly: GCA_963277665.1. Taxonomy (NCBI): domain Eukaryota; kingdom Viridiplantae; phylum Streptophyta; class Magnoliopsida; order Santalales; family Viscaceae; genus Viscum; species Viscum album. The sequence continues at coordinate 1,220,588,440 of OY728127.1, read as the reverse complement.
TTCATTATAAACCTAGTTTTACTTCTTAGATTGGTATTATATTGATAAATCATAATCATTGAGTAGACCTTGCCATATCCTTTACCTAATGTTGAGATATTCTATGAGAATATGTATTTCAAACATCTGTGATCCATATATATTTAACGTTTTTCAATATAATGGTAATTCCTCCATATCTTTTGTGAAAAGATTACAGATACTAAATCTAGATCATGGGTTGCATAATTATATTCCTCTATATTTAACTTTATTAATTAAAAATAATTAATGTAAACATTCAACATAAGAAAACTTCCATGTCCATTATTTGATGCATTGTTATATATAAAAAATCCATCCTTTTCCAACTATAAAGTTAATAATAGAGAATTAAGAAATCTCTTATTTAATCCTTTAAAACATTCATTATATTCTTATGACCATATGAAATTAATACATTTACATGCTATCATGGTCAACGGGTTTGGTAATCAAAAAAATTTCATAAAATTCATCGATAGGAAACTATTGATCCAAGGAAACTATGTACCTTGGTTATATTAGTTTTCATTATTCGTTCTATTACTACCTTTTTTTAAGAAAAATTCATATTACATACTTTTAGATAATATGTTCATGAAAAAACATCCTGATGCTATAATTTTCATTTGATAACTTTTCTATATAACTTTTCTTCTCTAAGGGTCTTAATAATAATTCAAAAATTGCTCTTATTCTTGTTATATATTTTATATTACATCATTATATCATTAATAAATTCCAGAGAAAAATTATCAAGATAATCCTTGAATAATTTATTAATAATTTCAATAAAAATAGTGGGTTCATTAGTTGATCCAAATGGTTTTAATGTAAATTAATATTGTCTATACCACGTTTGAAATATCATCTTTGGAATATCCCAATTATTATCTCTCATTTAATGAAACCTATCATGAATATAGCTCTTTGAAAAATATTAATCTCCTTGAGTTGATGAAACAATTCATCAAAGTCAGGATGATGATATTTATTCTTTATTGGAATGGATTTAATTCCATGAAATAGATACAAAACCTCATAGAGCCATATTTAATCTCATCAAAAATAATATTGGATCACCATGGTTAAACACTAGGGAATATAAAACCCCTATCACAAAACTAATAATTTTTTTTATTTAGTTACCCTAATTCTAATGTGTTCATCCTATATGGTGTAAAGACCCTTAATTTCAATGTAAATGTTTTTATAAAAATGGAAATTTTTCGAGTCTGTGCAATTTGATGGTGCATGACTCCGAGGCCCGGAGTGCCCGGAATGAATTTCTGAAATTTTTTTCAGGTACATTCCGTAAACATGTGAGCGGATTTTTCTAACTTTTGAACTAGTGCACGAAATTGAAATCTAAGGGCACTATTGAACTTATAGTGCCAATATTCTTTTAAGAAGACTTTCACCTTGATGGTAGTTTCTTGAGGGTAAAAGATAAATTTTGGGTTTTTTCATGGAAATAATAAAATAAAATAAGCACACATTTTATTTTATTTTGTTATAACCACCCTCCATGTGGAAGTTGAGAAGTGGGGACCACCAGACCTTAACCTCCCTTGAGAGGTTATGGTGGTGGGGGCCACCTGAGGTCTAAACCTCTTCAACTCCCTCATTAAGTTAGAGGAGCCTATTGAGCTTCTTCCACATTAATTGTTCCAACCCTCCTAATTTAATTGTGAACACCCTTGGTATCCTCCAATTAGAATTTTATGCTCACACAACCCATTTATTATTGAAAATTAATTAAGCCAACTTTGATTGCCAAAAAATTAAATAGATAAACATGTTTTATTTGGTTGGATATTCATTTGATGGAAAATTATTGGAAAAAAAGGATTGGTAGAACTTGGGAGAAATCTCTCCAACGAAGAACGTCGACCTCCTTCAACCTTCTTCCTCGGGACTTCTTCTGATGTTGGACATCCTCATCTGTGGAAAATCGATGATTGTACTACCTTCTTGCACCAACGTCATCAAGAGAACGAGGTAGGGGTTTTATTTGTGTTATAATACTTTTCCCATATTCTTACCTTGGTTTCTTTTGCGGTTTGGGAATGAAATGTTGCGGGAAGTTGTAAACATGACTTTTCATGTTGAGCCATATGCTACCACCCTAACGCAGAGGGTACCAGCCAAACCAACATGGCTGGACCCTTCTGTAAATCTTTTGGAATTCTTCACGATGGAGGAGGATGGAAACCATCCAAGGTTGGGGCATGAGAACAGTTGTCGGCACAACCGTCAGACGCGACGAAGGTGACGGCATAGTAGCGCCGCCCCACGGTCACTGTCGCTGCCCCGCGTCCTCCGCATCGATAGCGGCTGGCCAAGATGCCAGCCCGTGGATAGACCGCCGACCCACGTCTGGTCCACACCCTTGCAGCCAGTTTGTGCCATCGCGACCAGTCCTTTGCCCTCGTGGCCGATCTGCACCCTCAGGGTTGGTCCACCGCCCCCACGGCCGGTCCGCACCCACATGGTCGGTTCATGCCAACACAGCTGTTCTGGTGCCCTCACGGTCAATCCATTCCATCACAGTACCCTACGGGCCGGGCCGCAATTCGGGCTGGGCCATACCCCATAGGTCGGGCCAGGTCGGTCCGACCTAGTCAGACCAGACCCAGGCCCACTACGACCCATTTACTTCTTTTGGAAATAACATTGGCACCAGATGTCTATTTGATTAATCGTCAGTAGTGCTGGAAATCATGGATCATGATAGTCCCTTTGAGTATACCCCTCTGGAGTTTTGGATTAATATGGGGAACGGTCAGGTTGGATTGAGCACTAATCGAACCAGACCCCCAGGACTAAAAGGCTAATAACACACAGACCGGGCATCTAATTGACGTACAGTCTATCGCGTTGGGACCCCTATGACATGGTATAACTTTGAGATACTTCTTCATGGGACTTCATGGAAGTTGGAGTATTGACCACTAGCTTTGGGAGCGGATCCTCCCAGAGACGAGCGAGCATAGTGTGGAAACCCAGTTGTTAGCTGAGACTTGATGACTGCTGACCGTTTTAACTCGGAGTGACTCGATAGGCCCAGTGGGTGCACCTTGGTGACGTAGAAGACCCACAGTACTCAACAAGAGAAGTACCTCAGCAGGCCCAATGGGGAGTGCCTTGGTGGAACGGTAGACCCACAGCGGGGAGCGCCTTGGTGACGCGACAGACCCACGGTACTCGACAAGAGGAGTACCAAAGCAGTCCAAGGTTAGTGGGAAGTGCCTCTGTGTGATGTGACAGGTCAAATATACTAGATAGAGGATGATTTCTACAGCAGTTGAGTTGTTCAACGTTGTGACTAGGAATGTTACTTGATATTTCCCTAAAATAAATCCTCCTGTGAGCTAAGTTAGTACCTTTGTGTTTTTCCTTAGGATTGAGATGGATTACTTGATAAGTTATGTATTTGTATTGTAATATACTTATGTAAGGTTATCTATTGATTTAAAACATTGTTATTTATCCATGATGGTTTTGGTGAGACCTAGAGTGTCTCTGGGTCCCTACTGAGTATCGTTATACTCACCCCAGCATTGGCTATGCCTGCACCGTGTTGTGTTGGATACAGACGACGGACAGTGCTGAAAGAAGCTGAGAGTACCAGGACTGGATGGTACATAGAGGTGGACCATACGGTATGCCGGTATGCATAGGATATGGGTGTACATGGAGTTTTGAGAAGGCGATATGTACCTACCCTTCAGGTAGGAACCATGGAGGACAATCTAGTAGTTGTCTTTCTCTTCCTTCAGTAGTATTGCATTTCAGTTGTACATGTACTTTCTAGTTGGGCTTTTATTTTGGACCCTTTTAACTTAATGTACTCACTTGTTTATTATATAGTTGACTTGCATTCATATCTTGTTGTGTGTTTGGTTGTGTGTGTTTTTAGATTATAAAAGCAATGCCTTCCTAGTTTTAGGGAATACGCCTTTGGTGCTAGTCGGCAGCCCCTAGCCAATGGAAGGTGGGCTTGGGGTAGTCACATCATGGGCCCCGGGGGATGGGTCGTGACAAATTGGTATCAGAGGTGTCGGTTTTACCACAGAACATAGGTATGTCATCTTTATTTTCTATAAAGCAATAGTGTTAAGGGTAATGAGTGCAGTTTTCAATTCAGGGAGTCCAGTGTTGGTGCAGCGGTCGACGTATCCATACACCAAAACCCAAACATCTGATTTCTGACTCAGTGCACGTAAACATTGATTGTGTGTCTGTTTCAAAGAGTTTTCTTTGTTATCTCTTGAGTCATCTCACCATGTATAACTTGTTAACCATGGAACACCTGTTTCTTTTCAGGATGCCTCCATGAAGACAGCCAGCTAGAGTTCCAAGTGTTGTACGCACTGACAGCCCACGAGCAACAAGGCCTCAGTGCAGGTACATTTTCTAGTAGAGGCACATATGGAGGCACCAATGGTACCACTCTCTATTGGGCCACCGATACCACCAGCCTCAATAGCAGACAGTGCACACCGCTTCAACACATATCATGAGTTCCAGTGCCTAAGGTCACCCGGGTTCAAGAGAGAGATGGACCCGCAGGCGGCTGAGGATTGGCTTGAGGCTATAGAGAGAGTCTTCTGACTGGTAGGGATACCAGCTGATTTCATGGCGATCCTTTTCACTAGCCTTCTAAAGGCAGCAGTAGACAGATGGTGTAGCTTGATGCTCTAGGTTCATGATGAGGTGATGCTTCTCTAGGCAGACTTTGAGAGCCTATTTCGGGTAGAGTTTGTTCCAGAAACTCTTCGTGCAGTACACATACAGGAGCTTCTTCATCTGTAGTAGGGAAACATGATTGTAGCTTAGTACTCAAAAAATTTCACTAACCTCTCACGTTACTCCACCGATATGGTGTGGGACCCATTCTTTATGTATTAAGCCTTCAATCAGGGGATCAGGTGGGAGATCAAGGCTTCGATGATCTCACTAGACATCCCGACACAGGAAGGGGTGTTAGAGAGAGACCTCTTGGTGGAGATCTTCCTTGCTAAGCAGCCACCAGCCGCGAGACATACTACCAATCATCACATAGCGGAGTCTTCTATAGCTGGAAGCAAATAGTTGTCATAGAATACCAAGAGGACCATACCTATAGGTGGACAACTACATGACTCCGGATCGGTTATGCGGGTCACCTAAGGTGGATCCAGTTATTCCTGGAGAGGGAAGTGTTTCTCATGCGGTGGGCAGGGTCATATGGCTCATGACCGTCCGACCTGTCGTAAGGATGATCAGAAGATGGTTGAGGGACCAACCAGGTAGAGACAGAGGTTCAATCAAGTTGGTCTGTAGGGAGTAGGCAGAGGTGGTAGAGGAACTGGTCGTGCAGCTGGCGGTGGGCGATGATTCGAGATATTACTGCCACCACCACCAGGAGGTCCACCCCAACCATAGGGGTTAGGTGGACAGGGGATAGCTCAGCTCTAGGAAGCTGAGTCTTATGATCATGGAACTCCGGAGATGATTTGAGGTATGATCTGTGTCTACTCCACCATAGTGGCAGTACTTATAGACACAGGTTCTAGTCATTCTTTCATTTCCACTGCCCCCATTTGGAGCTTGGATTTCTTGACAAAGTCGTTGGTTCGATCCTTATAGCTAGATACTTCTACGGGAGCAGATTCGATGATTACCTAGTATTTCCAGAAGTACGAGCATACTCTAGGAGGCGAGAGATTCGGATGGGATCTCCTAGTAGCAGCGTCGAGACCTTACGATGTCATCTTGGGTATGGACTGGTTATCTACAGTCCATGAACAAATTTACTGTATTAGGTGAAAAGTGTGGTATGTACGCATGGATGGGAACCGGTTTACCTTCATCGGTGAGAAGGGAGCCTTTGCAGTGCATGATGGACTTACTCGGAGGAGAGTGCAACCGATCACTCATCAGTTGGCTAGCCTTACCCTCGGAGCTGTTGATGTGGAGATTTTGAGTTGTCCTGTAGTGGTGGACCAGTACACGGATGTCTTCCCTGATGATGTTCTGGGTCTACCTCCTCGTAGAGAGGTAGACTTTTACATTGACTTGTACCCTAGTACAACAGTAATATCTACACTAGCGTATCGGATGGCTCCCATGGAGCTTCGTGAGCTTCGGGTACAGCTAGAGGACCTACAGTGGAAGGGATTCATTTAGCCCAGTGTTTCTCCCTGGGAATCTTGGATTTTGTTCTCCAAGAAGGCGGATGGGACCCTGAGACTTTGTGTCGACTATCAGCGCCTGAACCAGGTGACCGTGAAGAACATGTACCCACTCCTGAGGATTGAATAATTCTTTGATCAGCTAAAGGGAGTAAAATGTTTCTCAAAGATAGACCTCATATTAGGAAATCACCAACTCAGAGTGTGAGATGAGGATGTACATAAGATGGCCTTCAGATGTCAGAATTTCCATTACGAGTTCTTGGTTATGTCATTCATTGTAACCAATGCTCCACCAGTGTTCATGGGACTCATGAATAGGATCTTTTAGCCAAACCTAGATCACTTTGTATTGGTATTCATTTACAACATTTTCATCTACTCGACTATTGAGTTGGAGCATGCCTATCATTTTTAGGTAGTACTAGACACACTCTGAGGGCAGGAGCTTTACAGTAAGCTCCCTAAGTGACAGTTTTGGATCCAAGAGGTGCACTTTCTAGGACATGTCATATAGAAAGCTAGAGTTTTAGTAGATCCAGTAAATATTGAGGCAGTACTTGCTTGGGAGCCACCCAGGAGTGTGACGGAGGTATGGAGTTTCCTAGGTTTGGCGGGATATTACCAGAGGTTTGTTCCAAACTTCTCTCGAGTTTCAGCACCACAATCAGCCTTGACGAAGAAGGGTAAATCCTTCATGTGGTCGGAGAGATGCTAGCAGAGTTTTCAGGAGATGAGGTAGAGGCTGACTAGTGCCCCCATCTTGAGGCTTCCAAAGGAGGGCGTAGGGAACATAGTTTACTGTGTTGCGTTAGGGACTGGGCTCGGATGTGTCCTGATGCAGGATTGATTAGTGATCGCATTTGGTTCTCCGCAGCTGAGACATCCTGAGAAGAACTATGCTACCCATGACTGGGAGTTAGCAGCAGTGGTCTTTTCCTTGAAGATGTGGCGGCACTATCTGATGGGAAAATATTTTGTAGTATACTCTAATCACAAGAGTATCAAGTGTATCTTCTCTCAGAAGGACATGAACCTGAGACAATGATGTTGGCTTGAGTTCATCCAAGACTATGACTTTGAGATAGTCTATACTCTTGGGAAGGGGAATTTTGTAGTAGATGCACTTAGTAGAAGGTCTGGTATACAGCTGCTAGGTGAGGCAATGGAGCAGCTGGCCGCTTTATGGATATCATTTGTGGATAGAGATGGAGCAGCCTTTCTACAGTCTCTTATAGTCACTCCCCCACTTCTTCAGCGTGTTAGGGAGGCGCAATATGGGGACGCTTACTACAAGGCACGACCTTCTCATATATCTATAGGAAAGGCACCTAATGGATTTTCTAAATGTTAAGAGCACATAATCCTCTTCAGTAGAGAGATAGGGACACCTCTATGTGCAAGAGATTGTGCGGCTACATGGAGTACCTCTTCAATTGTCTCCAATCATGACACAGGATTTACTTCCTGGGTATGGAAGGGGTTGCAAGAGGATTTTGGGACGTATCTTTGTTTGAGCACCAACTTTCATCCACAGATGGATGGTCAGTCTAAGAGGACTATTCAGACCCTTGAGGACATGCTCTGTGCTTGTGTACTCAACTTCGTTCATAGATGGAAGGATCAATTACCTTTGGTGGAGTTTTCATACAACAATATCTATCACTCCACCATTAGGAAGGAACCTTTCGAGGAATTGTACGGGTGACCTTTCAGATCACCTTTATGTTGGACTGACCCGGGGGAGTCAGCACTAGTGGGACTAGAGATGGTGCAGGTCATCCATGAGTGGATGAAGACTGCACAGAGTAGGAAGAAGTTGTATGCTAATAGAAGACTGAGACCTCTAGATTTCGAGGGTGATTACCATGTCTTTCTACGGGTCTCTCCTCGATGAGGTTTGCAGAAATTTGGCCAAGGTGGAAAGTTATCTCTGAGGTTCATCGGACCCTTTCAGTTCCTCAATAGAGTTGGCGTGGTGGCTTACTGCTTAGCTCTTCCACCTTAGTTGCACCGAGTGAATGACATCTTCCATGTATCCTAGTTGAGGAGATACATGGACGACCATTTTCACATCATTGACCATGGCGAGATAGACGTCGATGATGGGGAGACTTTTATAGAGTATCTAGTAGATATTGAGGATCGACAAGAGTGGGTCCTTTGTGGATGGTCGATACCTCTGGTGCACGTTCGCTGGTAGCATGGGAACCTCCAAGAGAACCCATGGGAGTGGATGGCTCGGATGCGTGCTTAGTACCCCCACTTTTTTACCTAGTTTGAGTTGTCTCTTATGGGTACGTAGAGTCCTGAGGTGGGAGAATTTAAATACACATAATTTCCAGGTAAATTTTATTTTCATATAAATGGGAATTTTATGAGTCCATGAAATTTGAGGGCACATGATTCTGAGGCCCGAAGTGCCCAGAATGAATTTCTGAACTTTTGTTCGGGTACATTCAGTAAACGTCTGAGTGTGTTTTTCTATCTTTTGAAACGGTGATTGGAATTTAAATCCAAGGGCACCATTGAACTCGCAGCATTGGTATTCACTTAATAATACTTTCACCTCAATGATAGTTGGTCGAGGGTGAATGATAAATTTTGGGTTTTTTGTGGAAATAATAAAATAAGATAAACAGAAATTTTATTTTATTTTGTTGTAACCACCCTCTATGTGGATGTTGAGAAGTGGGGAGCACCAGACCTTAACCTCCCATGATAAGTTATGGTGGTGGGGGCCTACCAAGGTCTAAGCCTATTCAACTCTCTCATTAATGTGGATGAGCCTCTTGAACTTCTTCCACATTAATTGTACCAACCCTCTTTAATTAATTGTGCCAACCCTTGGTATCCTCAAATTTTAATTTTATGCCAACGAAACCCATTTATTGTTGCCAATTAATTAATCCAACTTTGATTTCCAACAAATTAAATAGATAAACATATTTTATTTGGTTGTCTATTCATTTTTTGGAAAAGTATTGGCAAAGGAGGATTGAGAGAACTTGGGAGAAAGCTCCCCAACGAAGAACACTGACCTCCTTTGACCTTATTCCTCGGGACTTCTTCCAACGTGGGACATCCTCATCTATGGGAAATCGATGACCGTACTACCTTCTTGTGCAAATTTCATCAAGTGAACAAGTTAGGGGTTTTATTTGCGTGATAATACTTTTCACATATTCTTACCTTGCATTCTATTACTTTTTGGGAATGAAATATTTCTGGAAGTTGTGAGCTTGACGTTCTTCTTTCTTGTTGAGCCATACGCTACCACACTAACATGGAGGGTACGGGCCAAACCAACATGGCCCGACCCTTCTGCAAATCTTGTTGTGTTCCTCACGATGGAGGAGGACGACAACCATCCAAGGTTGGGGCATGAGAATGGCAGTTGGCACCGTCACCAGCCGCAATGAAGGGAAAGGAACAACATCGCCACCCCGCGGTCACCGCCACTACCCTGAGGCCTCCGCGTCGATCGTGGCCCCACCGGCATCCGCGGCTCCGAGACGCCAGCCCGCGGCCAGACCACCGCCCCTAGGCCGGCCGAACCACCAACCCACGAACGGACCGCCGACCCACAGCCGGTCCGCGCCCTCGCGGTTGTTCAACGCTTTCACGGCCGGTCCATGCCCTTGTGGCCGTTCCACTGCTCTAACAGCCGTTCTGCACCCTCGCGGCCGGTCTGTCGCCCCTGCTATTGTTCCGCACCCTCGGTGACGATCCGCCGCCCTCAAGGCCGGTCAATGCCCCCACGGTACCTGTGACCGGTAGGTGTCCTCACGGTACCCCATGGGTCGAGCCGTACCCAACTGGTTGGGCCAAGTTGACTAGAGCTGGGGCATCCAAGGTTGGGTCTGGCAGGTTTGGTCCAATCAGGTCGGATCGGACCCGGGCCCACTATGACCCATTTACTCTTTCAGCCATAACTTTGGTACAGGACGTCCGTTTTACTAATTTTCAGTGGTGCTGGAAATCTTGCAGCATGAAATTCCTTTCAAGTATACCCCACTAGAGTTTTGGATTAATATGTGGAACAGTCAGGTTGGATTGAGCACGAATCCAAATGGGCCCCTGGGACAAAAAGGCTAATAACTCAAAGATCGGGCGTCCAATTGACATGCCATCTATTGCATTGAGACCCCTATGATGTGGCAGACCTTTGAGAGACTTATTCATGGGACATCATGGCAGTTGGAGTATCGACCAATAGCTTGTGGATCGGATCGTCCCAGAGATGAGCGGGCATAGTGCGGCAACCTAGTGGCTGGCTAAGACTTGACGATTGTTGACTGTTTCGACTCGGAGTGACTTGACAGCCCCATTGGGGAGTACATTGGTGACGCAGAAAACCCACATTGGGGAGTGCCTTGGTGGCGAGGCAGACCCTCGATACTCGATAGGAGGAGTACCTCAGCATGCCCAGTGGAGAGCATCTTGGTGAAGTGGCAGACCCATGGTGGGGAGCGCCTTGGTGATGCAGTAGACCCTCGGTACTTGATAGGAGGAGTACCTCAGTAGTCCAAGGGTAGTGGGAAGCACCTCTGTGTGATACAGTAGGCACACGATACTCGATAGAGGAGAAGTTCTCCAGTAGCCAAGGTGTTCAACGTTGTGACTGGGAATGTTACTTGATACTTCCCTAGAATAAATCCTAGTGTGAGGTAAGTTCGTACCTCTATGTTTTTCCTCATGATTGAGATGGATTACTTTATAAATTAGGTATATGAATGTGCATATACCTAAGTAAGGTTATCTATTGATCTCATACTTTGTGATTTATCCTTGATGGTTTTTGTGGGACCTAGAGGGTCTTAGGGTCACTATTGAGTATCGTTATACGCACCCATTCATGGGATATGATCGCACATTGTTGTGTTGGATACAGATGAAGGACATCGCTGACTGAGGCTTATATTACCAAGAATGGATGGTACCTTGAGGTGGACCATACGGCGTGCCGGTATGTAGAGGATATGGGTGGACGTGGAGTGCTGAGAAGGCGATTTGTACCTACCCATCAGGCAGGAACCTCAGAGGATGATCCAGTAGATGTATTTCTGTTCCTTTTGTTGTATTGCATTTCAGTTATACTTGTACATTCAAGTTGGGCTTGTATTCTATCCCCTTTTTACTTACTGTACTCACTTGTTTATTATACAGTTGACATGAATTCTTATTTGGATGTGTGTTTGGTTGTGTTTGTTTAATGGTTATAAAGTCAATGCCTTCCCAGTTTGAAGGAATACACCTTTGGTGTTAGTCGCCAGCCCCTAGCCTATGGAAGGCGGGCTTGGGGTAGTCACGGAACGGGCCCAGGGAATGTGGCGTAACATAAAGAGTCTTATATATGGGTTTTTTATCATGGAAAAGATCAATATAAAACTCAACTTCATACTTAGGTTGATGCCCATGTAAAAATTTTGTAATCACATCAATGTATTTTTATACTATAGGTACATCATCTATCACAAGGATACCTTTCTCATTCATAGGATATTAATGTTCTCATTATCAATTAATTACATTAAGGGTGGGTACTATAGTTATATCCAAAAAAGATTCAGATGATATACTCTCCTCTCTAAAGATTATTGATTCTACTTTATCCATTGTGAATTGTAATATCCTACCCTTTGAAGTAATTTTTTCATTATAATTGTAAATCCAATCCATATCATAGATTATGTAAAATTAAAGAATATGAATAATAATCATGTTTCCAAAGATGGTATTTCTATGTTTCAGAATGGGAACTATGTGACACATACTTGTTTCAACAAGATTTCCTCAATGAGTTTTGATTGAAAAATATCTTCTTATGGTGCAAGGTATATTCCTATTTTTCTAAAAAAATGGATGATATAAGAGTGTGATGATCTAGAATAAAATAAATCATTAACTAAATTTTATGTTTTGATCAAATTAACTACCACCACATCTTTGGGATATTCATATTTAGTTGTAGTAATTTCATAGACTGTACATCTCCCTTTGGCCACTTCTATGGGTGGTTCTCTTAATTCTTGCGAAATTGGTTTGAATAATTCACCATCTCTTTGTATTTAATACACTAGATACTAGTAGTTTCTTTATTTTCCTTATATTCAAGAGACTTATGACCCCTTTTACAACACTTTAAAAGAACTCATGTTCCCATTAATAAATTAGTTGGGTAATTCATTCCAAATTTATAACATGTTAAAAAAAAATCCTCCATTTATTTTTTTTGTCACATTTACTTTTTCTTTTTTATTACATGAACTCTTCTTTTATTGGTTTATATTAATCATATAAGACCGAGAAATATATTTATCATTTTTTATAGAACTTGATACTATATCTTCATGTGATGAAAAAATTTGAGATATCAATTCCCTTTAGATACTCAGATTAATCTCTTCCAAGAAATGGTCAGTATTTATTTCTTGATTACATATGTATTCCCCAAAATTTGAAATAAATATTGTGACATTAGCCACATACTCTATAACACATTCCTCTTCCTTCTACATTAATATGAGGAAATCCCTCCCTATTTTAGATTGGTTCTCACCAAGAAATTATTTCTTAAAGAATACCACTTTAAAATTTATTCAATACATTCATTCTATTCCATTAATATCCTTAGTTATTTGGATCAATGACAACAATTTATTACCATCTCCCTTTAGGAAATAAACTTCCATAATAAATTTTCGATTTCATTACATCCCAATTCCAAGAATAAATTTTCTAGGGACTTAATACATCATTTAGCTACCAATGGATTAGGATTTACATTAATAGATAAATTCTTATATCACATGAAGTGATCCGACATTTGTGAATAACACTTTGGAACAGCAGGTTTCTACATACAAGGAAAGTTATTCATAATAACCTGAGTCAGCTACCCTAATAAGGTCATTATCTACTTTGTTCTACCACCAATTGTGTTGGCTTTCTCTACAAGACAATCTTTACATTTACTATGGGTCTTGATTCACTTTATTCTATTAGGATCCATCTCTAAACAATGTGACATGCTATGTTGACTCATAATAATCATGAATATTAATCCATAAAATTAAAAATACCTAGTATAGTGAAATTTCTCTATACCCTAAAGAATTATTATAATTCACATGCAAGATATATTCATTTAAATTATCGTTCTAAAGGATCATGCTAAACATGATTAGATTCCAACTATAATACCCTAAATCATGAAACCTGAAGTCATTGTTTACATTATTACATTGGTATAAGATACATGTCATGACCCTCCTTCACCACGATGAGGGAAGGGATAGCAGATTGCCAGACCCTTCCTTCTTCAACTTGAAGGAGTGATATTGACCCCCGAGACCCGCCTTCAATAGGCCCCAGAGTGGCGACTAGCACCAAGGGTATAGAATTACACACAAGATGGAAGTCATTACCCTTTTTATTTGTTAGGATTGGGATTTAAGATAGTAAAACCCAAAAACACCAAAAATGGGGGTAAAAGTAAGGCCAAAAGAAAACCATTCCCATATGCATGTTACAAATGTAAATACCAAAAATTACAAGGAGACTACAAAGGTAAAGTACCAAGGAAAAGAAAAACAGCAACTGCAATTGTCCCAACGTCTGGACTAGTACGGCCCTGCATGATCCCTGAGGTCCTCCTCAAAACCTAAAGGTAGTTTTATATATGTAGGGTGAGAATACAAGTATACTCAGTAGGGAAAACCAAAGACTCTCGTACACAAGTGAGGAGGCATTCTAATGCCCTGTGAGAAAGAGACAACCAAAGCACCTAGCAAGGAAAACTGTCCACCCGAGCCTCACCAAGGCACACTCCCCAAATAATTCAAGTCATGTAATTTATAGTAATAGAACATAGACATTTCGGTACCCCACGACACTTTCTCACTGGTTATTGAAGACATCCTATGCATCGAACCAATCCCGCCATTCTCACCACAGTCGCACTGCCACACCCCACCCGCACACACCTGGGCCACAACCATGCATTCCGCCCACAAACACCTGGGCCACAACCACACATCCTACCCGAAAACACCTGGGCCACAATAACCACACGAAACCACGCCTATAAACACCTGGGCCAGAATAACTACTGCCACACCTAATGACACCTAGGCCTCATCCCGAATATTCTTGGGAAACAACCTACCCGCACACACCTGGGACAACCACCACAACTACCCTACCCAAAGAATCTTGGGATATAATGGACCTCAGGCCATCACAACCAGACCAAAGATTCTTGTGCTATTCGGGAAAGGGAGCAGAAAAGGATCTAATAACTAGCCACTCGTAGGAATGTTGGGAAAACACCCTCCCCCATGAAATGGGGGTGTTCGGCACTAAGTTCTCAACTTGGGTGGGGTGGGAATAAAAAACATAAAAACTACAAATATATGTATAGGTAACAAGCACTAATCCCAACCTAGGGTTTCCAAAGCCAACCTAAGAACAAACACCCTCATTACTATTCATTTATAAACGAACAACACAGCACTCACGACCAAGTCACAACTCATTCTCAAAACCAATTCCCCATTTAAACCATTCTTGTTTTCATGTTCAAGTGATCCAATTCAAGTGGAATCTACACTACTAAGAAAATAACGACATACCTACAAGCCAGGGAAAGAGAAACATCCAAATAGAAATTTAAGCATTCACACCTGGTTCTTTTGTAAAGTCTCAACGACAAAGGGATCAGTGAGATCCCTAAAAGTACTGGAACCAAACCAAACCTCAAGATACAACACCACATAGCTTTAGATTCACAACCAATAATTGTACCACAACAGAGGATCCCATCCACATCCACATCACCCCATAATCATTGAGAAGAACAAACAGACACGCCACCAAGATAGAACAAGGAAGATTCCCGACTTAATTACTTCATTTACTAAGTTTTCTTTTTTCTGTTCGGTTAATCGGGGTGATCACACAAGGATTGTTGTTCACTGGAAATTCATTTAATCGGCTGAGTTTACGTATTTAACGAAATTCCCATGTTGGCGTCATTCAATTATCACAGGAGACAAGGTCTCATTAGTGCGTAAGTAAAGACTAAAAACAGCCATGATTTTTAGTGATCATGAGCCCATACAGTTCACAACATAAATAATCAAGGGTAAGGAAAAGAAGCAGAACATCGAACACCCCCCCCCTTCATTCTTTAAAATTCCGTTTATTATCTTCATTAAAATTTTGGTTCCATCCATCCTACAAAATCAGTAGCCTGCCCACCACGCATGATACACAGTAAAGAGAGACGAGGAGAAACCCTACTTGGATGATCAACGATCGAAGTTCTTCTCCACGCGCCAAGAATGGGGGATGCCCGACTTGCAGGGGTAGAACTTCGGGGACTCCAAGGGTGAGTAGAAAAGCATTGGCACAGGTTCACCACTTGCCTCGGGAAGGGGGAACTCAAAACACACCAGGAAGAAAGGATAGGAAAAGAATAAAGAAGAAGAGATTCATGTGCGATATAAGGGTGAGATCCGGTTTTCACGGGATATAGAATTTTGAATGGCTATAAAGTCAGATCGTGGTTTCACCATGCGGTTGGGTGGTTACACACGACTGAAATAATTGTTATTTAATGATTCCCATTAGAAAATGTGGTAATAGTTGTGACATTTAATGGTTTTTATATAAACATAGGGGCACGTTATGCGGACACACAGTTGGGTCCGTTGAGGGTCTCCCCACTCTTAGGAATTTGATCATTGATTATGGGCTCAAAATAAAATTGCCCTGGACCACTTCAAAAGGTTATAAAGGGCTAAAAGTGGTGTTACGGGAGAATAGTAGAAGAAAAACCTGACAAGACAGGGTGACACCGATCGTGTCACTCCAATCGTGCCACAAACCGATCGGTTGCACAGATCGTACCACACACCGATCGGTCGCACACTCATAGAGCATCCTACCACCGAGAATCCACCCTTAGGATCCAGATTTTGGAAAAGGGATGGACCATGAGGGTCTAGTCCATCACATCAGATACCTCTCAAACTATTCTCTCCCTCGAGAATTAAAACCAAACCAGAAGAAAAAGAGGGGGTTCGAACAACCACCTCGAAAGATACCTCTCAGGAGTGAACCTCGTCGACATCTAGAAAAAACTCTCCCTCAAGAAACCATGAACCATTAAAGGGTCAAGCTATCCAATCATATGGGTTAGGGAGTTTCTTCTTCCAGTTCAAGATACTATCCTCTTTGGGCAGCACTGACTCGCCCGCACGGGTTTAATCGCATCCACATTAATTCATCTTGATTAGGGATTGGGTACCCCCTCTTCATAGTCAGGATTTTTCACATGCATCTAGAGAATAAGGAAACCCATACATTCCATAATTAACTAGGTAAAGTGTTCCATAACAAACAAGTATAACAGAACAAAACTCAAAACAACTCTGGTTATTGGGTGTGCATCTGTGCCTCCCATTCCTAGGTACTCTCTTCCAGTCCACCATGTCTCCACAACACACGATATAAAGGAATGGTTCGTCCGTCGAGCACCTTTTCCTCATTATCCACGATCCTTAATGGTCTTTCCACAAAAGCTATGTCAGCCTCGATGTCCAGCTTTCCCCAGTCGAGGACGTGTGAATCGTCGTGCAGATACCGTCGGAGTTGTGACACATGGAAGACTCCATGTATTCTTAGTAGCGTCGGTGGTAACACTGGCTGATAACCCACTTCTCCCACCTACCACAGCACTTCGAATGGTTAGATGAACCTTGGAGAGAGCATACTCCTCCTGTCGAACCTCTATTGCCCACGCCGAGGGGATACCTTCAAGAATACGTGGTCCCCGACCCCGAACTCCAAGGGTCTCCTCCTATTATCGGCATATGACTTCTGTCGGTCCTGAGCCACCTTCATCCTCAACCGTATAAGATGAATCTTCTCTGTCGTGCTCTACACCACCTCCGGGCCAAGAACACTTGTTTCCCCAACCTCGGTATAGCACACAGGTGAGTGACATGGAATTCCGTACAAGGCTTCGAACAGAGCCATGCCAATGGTAGAGTGATACCTATTATTGTAGGAAAACTCTACCAGAGGCAAGTGTCGCACCCATGATCCCCCAAAATCGAGAATACATGCTCGTAGCATATCCACCAATGTCTGGATGGTGTGCTCTGTCTGTCCATCTCTCTGGGGATGGAAAGCAGTGCTAAGATATAGCTGGGTGACAAAGGCATACTGCAATCCTCTCCAGATTCAAGAGGTAAACCATACATCCCTATCCGAGACTATGGACCTCGAAACTCCACGCAACCGCACCACCTCATCCACATACCTCCATGTTAAGGCATCCACTGTTCTTGACTCCTTGATCGCCAAAAGGTGAGCCAATTTATTCAACCAGTCCACCACCACCCAGATAGCATCACAACCTCTGTGAACCTTGGGTAGCCCTATGAAGAAATCCATAGAGATGTCATCCCACTTACACTCGGGGACATCTAAAGGCTGTAATAAGCTACCTGGAACACGGTGTTCATCCTTCACCTACTGAAACACTAGGCACCTAGCCATGAACTCTGCCATTACCCGCTTTACCCCGGGCCACCAGAACTGATCCCTCAAGCCCCGGTACATTTTGGAAACTCCCAGGTGCACTGCTAGGGTTGATTTGTGGAAATCACCAAGAACCCTTCTGCGCATCGCCTCTGGGAAAAACATATTTCCTCATAAAAGAATCTGATTCTAACTATCCTCTATCTACCCTTCCAGAGCATCGCCTTGGTTAACCTAGTCACGCATCACTTTACTCTCTATGTCTCCCCACTAAGACTCCTCCACCTGCCACAGTAGAGAGGATTGCACCATCATCTGAAATAGACAACCTCTACCACTGACCTCCCTCGTATCCAGATGCAAGGCATGCAACTCCTCCATCGCCTTTTAAGCATCTTCCAACTCTCAAAACACATCCTTCTGCGACTTCCTGCTCAAGGCATCGGCCACCACATTCTCATTTCCTGAGGTGTGTGAAATATCAAAGTCGTAGTCCTGAAGGAACTCCATCCGCCTTCACTGCCCTAAGTTTAGGTCCCACTAGGAGAAGATATACTTCATGCTTTTCTGATCCGTGAAAACCATGATGTGCTCCCTGATGAGGTAGTTTCGCGACAACTTCAATGCAAACACGACTGCCACAATCTCCAAATCGTGGGTGGAATAATTACAATCATGAGGATGTAACTTACTGGACCCATAAGAGATCACCCCTTGTCGTTGCATCATCACACACCTGAGGCCTTGTCCTGAAGAATCACAGAACACCTCATATGCCGCCCCTTCTTCTGGAAACCTAAGCACTGGGGCACTTACCAACTTCTCCTTCAGATCGTTAAAGGCTTCCTAGCACTTCCCATTCTACACGAAAGCCTAGTCCTTCTTGGTCAAAGCTGTCAAAGGTGCTGCAACTCGAGAGAAGTTGGGAACGAACCTCTGATAGTAACCTACTAGTCCAAGGAAACTATGAACCTCTACCACATTCTTGGGTGCTTCATAAGAAAAAACTGCATCGACATTCGCTGGGTCCATCGCTACTCCCTGCTCGGACACCACGTGCCCAAGGAAGTGCACTTCTCGTGTCCAGAACTTGCACTTGGACAACATCCCATAGAGTTGGTGTCGTCAGGGGACTTCTAAAACCATTCTCAGGTGCTCAGAATGATCCTCCACTGCCCTTGAGTAGATTAGGATGTCGTTAATAAACATGACTACGAACCGATCCAGGTATTCCCAGAAGACGGAGTTCATGATCCCCATGAACACAGTCGGAGCGATTATAACACCGAACGCCATGATCACAAACTCAAAGTTACCATATCTGCATCTAAAGGTAGTCTTTGAGATGTCACCCTCCTTCACCCTCAGATGGGGATATCTCGATCGCAGGTCAATTTTGGAGCACCACCCTGTCCATTTTAACTGGTCGAAAAGGTCGTCTATCCTCGGGAGAGGGTAATGGTTCCTGACTATTACCTGATTCATCCTTCAGTAGTCTATGAACATCCTGAGACCACCATCTACATTCTTTGTTAATAATACTGGAGCACCCCAGGGTGATGCACTTGGTCGAACAAAACCCTTCTTCATCAGGTCGTCAATCTAAATCTGCAACTCTCGCAACTCGAAAGGTTCCATCCTGTAGGGCGCCATCAAAATCGGACAGGCACCAGGTTGCAAGTCTATCCCGAACTCAACATCACATTGAGGGGGTTGAGTTTCCACCACCTCAGGGAAGATGTCTATAAACTCACTAATGATTCCTGGGACTTCCACCATCTCTGTATCCACCGACTCTACTGATAGTTCAGCTAACAAGGAAAGGAGGGGATCCTCTCGCCTGCTGCCTTTCTGGCAACCCCGCTCACTGATGAAAGTTACACGTCGGCCGCCCAAAACAGAAAACACAACCCTTCCTCATAAGCAGTCAATGGTGGCATATATAGAAAACAGTCAGTCAATGCCTAGGATGACATTGTATTGATTTATCTACAACAATTGAAGATCCTTGATAGACTGATGTGGCCCTATCATCAGTTTACACCCTCGTAAAACATAAGACAAGTCGGTCTGACCTTCGACTGGTGTGCTTAGCACCAGGGGAACTAGAAGTCTCTCAGCATCTAAACCCAGAGCACGGGTCAGACTGGGCGCAACAAAGGAGTGTGAAGCTCCTGTGTCGAACACGGCATAGGCAAGATTACTAAACAAGCTGATCGTACATCGAATGACTTTTGACCCTACTGGAACTGATGCTTCTGCGGCGTGCAACTGCCCACGCCCAGCTCCCCTGCCTCTCAGTTGTCGGCTGCCTCCTTGACCACACCCTGGTCAAGGTCTCTAAGGGGCATCCTGAGGTCGGCCTCCTCCAGCAATTCCTTCCCTCGGAGGAACAGGAGCTTGCTGCCCCTACTCCTGTTACGGAAAGGGTCTAGCTGGAAACTGCTCCAGTTGAGGTGGGTGCTAAACCTGGACACCCTCTCTGTACTGTAATCTGTCCGGGAATTGATTCCAAAGGTGACCATGGCTTCCACAGATGAAGCATCTCGTCCATGGGCCTGAAAAGAAAGGGTGAGGTCCAGGGGATCGGAACTGGAACTGCTGAGGCCTACTCCCTACTAGTCAAAACCTAGAGGGGCCTGATGCTGGAGGCCTACTGCTGACATCTTTCCCATTTGATGAGCCCAGCTGGATCCCCTCTCGTGATACACCTCCCAGTGTGTGCATCCTCTCTACCAATTCATCTTTCTTCTGGACCTCTATGTGCGTCAGTAGGGTGAAGGGAGTAACAGTATACTGAAGAGAAGGTCGAAGTGCCTCCCCCAAACGTCTCACCCGAGACTCCTCATATGGATAGAGGTCAGGAGAAAAGCGGAGGTGATCTGTGAACTTGATCCCCAATTCTCTCACTACCATGCTCCCCTGCTGGAGGGAGAGTAGCTCCTGCCTCTTCTCAGCCTTCATCATGGAAGAGAGGAATTCTGCCTGGAACACCTTCTCGAAGTCATCCCACGTAACCCCAGTCTCCCTCTTCTCCCCAAGATAATGTGTCCACCAATGACACACCACTCCACGCATCTGGCTTACAGCTAGAGGAACCCAGTACTCTGTTGGTGCCCGAATCATGATGAAATCTATCACCAGCTCCTCTAGCCATATCTCTATCTCTATGTCTGAGATGTTTCCCTTGTACTTCCCATGGGTCTGCCTCTAAAAGGTACAAAGCGTCCTTTGCCACTAATCGTCTTCCTCTTCTCAGTCAGCCCTTTTTCGATCAGTTAAGTCAACCTCCTAGGCCTTGATCACCCGCACTACTCGTGGTTGTCTCTCAGGTGCCATAGCTACAAGGTAAATAATGAATGCCTAAGCCCGAGTAGTGTAGAATATTGTTCTTAAATTTTTTTAGACTTCTCATTCATTTTAAATCACCAAAAATACCCATAAAACACAAGAACACAAGTCATTATGATGCATGTACCTTCCCTAGGGTCTCTACCCTCCAATTAGTGCAGCCTCACTTGGTCGTTTGGTAGGCCCAGAGTCCTTGCATCAGATCATGTTGGCCCTAAAATACCATGTCCTAGCTGGTCTTCCCTAGCCTATTACACAAACCAAGATCACCCAACATTGTTTCCCTAACATCCCATGCAATCCTCACTGTGCCTAACTCCAGACTCCATTCTATCTCTCAACCATCGCCTCTGATACAATTCTGTCATGACCCTCCTTCACCAAGATGAGGGAAGGGACAACAGATTGCCAGACCCTTCCTTCTTCAAGTTGAAGGAGAGATAATGACCCCCGAGACCCGCCTTCAATAGGCCCCCCGAGTGGTGACTAGAACCAAGGTTATAGAATTACACAAAATATGGAAGGAATTACCCTTTTTATTTGTTAGGATCGGGAGTTAAGATAGTAAAACCCAACACCAAAACTGGGGGTAAAAGTGATGCCAAAAGTAAACCATTCCCATATGCATGTTACAAAAGTAAATACCACAAAGTACAAGGAGACTACAAAGGTAATGTACCAATGAAAAGGAAAACAGCAACTACAACTATCCCAATGTCTAGACTAGTACGGCCCTGTGTGATCCCTGAAGTCCTCTTGGAAACCTAAAAGTAGTTTTATATATGTAGGGTGAGAATACAAGTATACTCAGTAGGGAAAACCAAAGACTCTCGTGCACAAGTGAGGAGGCATTCTAAAGCCCTGTGAGAAAGAGACAACCAAAGCACCTAGTAAGGAAAACTATCCACCCGAGCCTCACCCAGGCAGACTCCCCAAATAACGCAAGTCAAGTAATTTATAGTAATAGCACATCGACATTTGGGTACCCCGCACCACATTCCCCTATTTATTGAAGAAATCATATGCATCGAACCAATCACGCCATTCTCACAGCAGTCCCACTACCACACCCCACCCACACACACCTGGTCCATAACCACGCATTCCGCTCGCAAACACCTGGGCCACAACCATGCATCTTGCCTGCAAACACCTAGGCCTTAACCACCACATGAAACTACACCCACAAACACCTGGTCCAGAGAACTACTGACTCGCCTGAAGACACCTGGGCCTCATCCCGAAGATTCTTGGGAAACAACCTGCCCGCACACACCTAGGCCAACCACCAAAACTACCCTACCTGAAGAATCTTGGGCAATAATGGACATAATTCCATCACAGCCTACCCGTAGAGTCTTGGTCTATTCAGGAAAGGGAGCAGAAAAGGAGCTAATGACCAGCCACTCGTAGGAATGTTGGGAAAAACACCCTCCCCCGTGAAATGGGGGTGTTCGGCACTAAGTTCTCAACTTGGGTGGGGAATGAATAAGAAACATAAAAACTACAGATATATGTATAGGTAACAAGCACTCATCCCAACCTATGGTTTCCAAAGCCAACATAATCAAAAACACCCTCATTACTATTCATTCATAAAGGAATAGCACAACACTCACGACCAAGTCACAACTCATTCCCAAAACCAATTCCCCATTTAAACCATTCTTGTTTTCATGTTCAAGTGATCCAATTAAAGTGGAATCTACACTAATGGGCAACTAACAACATGCCTACAAGCTAGGGAAAGAGAAACAACCCAACAGAAATTTAAGCATTCACACCCGGTTCTTTTGTAAAGTCTCAACGACAAAGGGATCTATGAGATCCCTCAAAGTATTGGAACCAAACCAAGCATCGAGATACAGCCCCGCACTGCTTCAGATTCACAACCAACAATTGTATTGCAATAGAGGATCCCATCCACATCCACATCACCCCATAAGCATCGAGAAGAACAAACAGATATGCCACCAAGACAGAACAAGGATGTTTCCAAACTCATGTACTTCATTCACTAAGTTTTCTTCTTTCTGTTTAGTTAACCGGGGTGATCACACAAGGATTTTTGTTCACTGGACATTCATTTAATCGGCTGAGTTTACATAATTATCCAAATTCCCATGTTGGAGTCATTCAATTATAACAAGAGACAAGGGTTCATTAGTGCGCAAGGAAAGACTACCAACAACCATGATTTTCAGTGAGCATGAGCCCATACAGTTCCCAAAATTAATAATCAAGCGTAAGGAAAAGCAGAAGAACATCGAACACACCCCCCGTTCATTCTTTAAAAGTCTGTTTATTTTCTTCATTAATGTTTTGGTTCTATCTATCCTGAAGAATCAGAAGCCTACCCACCCCGCATGATACACAATAAAGAGATACAAGGAGAAACCCTACTTGGATAATCAAGGATCGAAATTCTTTTCCACGCGCCAAGAACGGGGGATGTGAGACTTGTAGGGGAGGAACATCGGGGACTCTAAGGGTGAGAAGAAAAGCTTCGGCAAAGGTGCACCACTTTCCTCGGGAAGGGGGAACTCAAAACACACCATGAAAAAAGGATAGAAAATGAGGAAAGAAGAAGAAGAGATTCCCATCCGATATAAGGGTGAGATCTGGTTGTCACGGGATATGTAATTTTGAATGGCTATAAAGCCAGATCGTGCTTTCACCATGCGGTTTGGTGGTTACATACGACTGAAATAATTGTTATTTAATGATTCCCATCAAAAAAGGTGGTAATAGCTGCAAAATTTAAAGGTTTTTATGTAAATAGAGGGGCACATTATGCAGACACACAGCTGGGTCCATTGAGGGTTTCCCCACTCTTAGGAATTTGAACATTGATTATGGGCTGAAAAGAAAGCGACCTTGGACCACTTAAAAAGGTTAAAAAGGGATAAAAGTGGTGTTATTGGAGAATTGAAGAAGAAAAACCTGACAAGGCTGGGTGACACCAATCACATCGCACCGATCGTGCCACACACTGATCGGTCGCACCGATCGGTGAGGCACCGATGAGTGACACACTAATCATGGCACACCGATAGAGCGTCCTACCACTGAGACGACACCCATAGGATATGGATTTTGGAAAAGGGATGGACCATGAGGATCATGGCCATCACAGTACAACAGATATCACCAGGTTGGATCAATCAGTTTAGAAGTCTTGGAAACTATATAAATACATGATTCCATAAATAAATATAGAATATAAAAGGAAACATAGTATACAAAAATATTTCTTCCTTTAACACATTGATAATAAATTTATTCACATAATGGGGAAGGTAAAAATAAAGAGGGAGATTAGATACTAGGTATGGGTTCTATAAAGTTGAAGTTATAATGAGTAAATAAGGAATAATCAATATAGTAGAGTTGATAATCAAAACCCATTCCATTCAATCAATTAAATTAGTTTATTGAACATTTATCAATAATATCCACATATAATCACGTGAATAATAGAAACTAAATTCATAATAAATGAAATGAATAATTCTAGACATTCATGATCAAGGACCCTCAACCAAGATATCATGAATCATACCATCAAAGCCTCTCAATAAAGAAATAATTATTAATAAATGGGTAGGCGTAAAGTGAATAGCCTTATAATATGAAATTCCTACTGTTTTTTATCATAATTCCTTTGGATTATCAAGGGACTATCTATAATTGGGATTCATCTATCACTTTTATTTCAATTGCATTTCTCATATTATAAGCGATCAATATAATTAATTCTGAAAATTCCTTATAAGTCAATAATTATCCATATTGAATCAATATTTCAAAGCATCAATATTTCATCACCATAATCATAAGACCTATAGAGAAAGAATAAATATTGTACCATTGGAGTATATCCCTAGTAATATCAGTGTTTTTTTTATACATGAGAATTCCATGTAATGAGCACTAGATAATTTCTTGATGAAAATGAACGTTTAATGTTTTAAAATCAACTATTTAAAATCTATTTTTTTCTAGAATATTATTATTATCATTTTAGTTTTAAATGACTGTGGAAACATATAAATTAATCTTAAATGAAGATTAATAATGATGGTGGGAAAATATATTTTCATGGTGTACATTAAAAAATATTTCATTCAGATATTTAGAAAAAAATTAACTTGGTTGAAAAATGGAGAAAATATTCCTTTTAAATATTTTTATAAAAATAAAAACAGGGTTAAAAATATCATTAATCAATATTTTTAGAATATTAAAAACAATCATGAATTTTTTTCAATAAAATCTGGACATGGAAGAAAAAATATTGGTAAGAAAACATCAAAACCGATATTTTTAAAATAAAACAACTTATATGTAACATAATTGGTTATTTTTATCCAATAACAGAAGAAAAGAATAATAAACATGAAAACCCAATAATAAGAAGAGTAAAATAGAATATATGGTGTTTATGAGAATATAAACATATAATTTTCCCAAATGAAATCTAAACATAAACAATCCTTAAATAATGTGATATTATAAAAGAAATACCTTACCTTGGGTCTCAGATTAGTCATACCTGTTTAAACTCCCGAATAATGAATTTAGAATTATTAAATACTTTTATAATAACTATTTTTATCATTATTAAATTTTTTATGTCCTTTTATAATAATTTGAAATACAATCATTGGATATTTCATTCTTATTCCAACCACATTATTGTTGATCTTCAAATTTTTCCAATATTTCATTAGTATATTGTCTATGGTTAACGATGTCATGAAATGGTTCAATGAACAAAAAAAATTTAATAATGATATATTTTATATATTCATTATATACATATTTATAATCATCCAGGGAATTCAATGATGAAAAATGAATCACACCGCTTCGTGGAGGTTGTAGTCCACATGTACACATGAGGGACATTATTATTTTTTAATGGAAGGAAGAGTAATAAGATAAATAATATATTATATTTATAGAATCATATTTATTTTATACATATCATATATATTTATTTTTTTATCTTTAGAAACATAAAAATTAAATTGGTGATGACAAAAGAATTACACTGTTATGTGGATACAGTAGGTCGTGTGTACGCACAACTGATGTTTTAATTTTACATAGGATGGAAAGAAGTAGTAAAATGGTTTTAACATATTGATAAGAATGTTTAAGTATAATTATTATAATTAATTCATCATTATTAGATGGATATAACAAGTTTAGATTATGTATAATGAGAAATAATGTTCAAAAAGATTTTAAAGACGATTACCTCCTCATTGAAGATCCTATATTTACTTACAACTTAAGACATTATAGGATGGTCTTAGGAGAAGTCTAAAAGATATAATAAAAGTGTAAGGAATCAATGATGGTATTGTGTAAGGTATTGAAAAGGCTAATTTTTTTTAATATGTTAGTAGAGATGGGGACATTTTATAATTGAGAGGAGGGGTACCCTTAGAATTTCCAAAATTATTAAATGAATATAAATTAATTTTCATGTTCACGTGGGGAAAATAATATATTTATAATATATGACAATTCTGATTATAAATACTATCATATTTTAAAATTTAAAATAGTTCAGGTGATGTTTTAACCCTTATATTTTAGTTTTAACACCCTGTTAAACCTTTTGAAAATTACCATGATATCAATCTGTATGGGTCATGAAAGTGTCTATAGTAGTTAATGTGACCCATGAGTGGAAAATGGATGATATTATAGAATATATAAAATTCACTTTTACAATAATAATATTTTTATGGATTTTAAAGAATTTAATAAAATATTATTTAAAATAAGATACCATTAGTCATATTCTGGACACATCACATAGATTGACCTTAAAGAATATTATATTGAAATTTAATTTTAATAAAAACATTTAAAACATTAATAATATGTTATATTTATCTACATAATTCATGGAAAACTACAACTCATCCATATTCTATTACTTTTAATTTTTTTAAAATTCATTTATTTTTTTTCTATTGAATAAGAACTATATCGGCATTGAATCATCATTTACGGAAATTATTCCATCACTAAAGATTAAAAAAACTTCCTGGATAAAAATTATTCATTCATTTTTCAAATAACTATTTATAACAAATCATAAATGTTTGATCGCCTAGCTCCCCACCATGCATTGCTGATCAACTAGCATTGCCCCGTACAAAGTTGCATAATGCCTGGTCCCGATGGCGGTTTCCATACCCTCTCATTCTTCCAATCCAGTCATGAGAACAGGTTTACTGGATGAATATTTTTATTTTAAAATTATTAGGGTTCTATATTAAAAATTTGGTCAAAATATTAAGAAATATAACATATAGATATTAAAGTTAAATTCAACATTCAAAAAAATCGTTCTATGATAACAAAAATCTTCATATAAGGAAATTACATCATGTAAGTTTTATTATTATTATACTTACTTATAATAATGATATTTCACAAAAATAAACAATGAATAAGATCATTATACTTCTATTATAATGATATTACAGCCAAACAACCACATAATAATCCTTTAATCACAATATGTTCTTGTTTGGGTTTGTTTAACCATCTACTTGAACAATGTTATGAATTTATATCATGGATGATAATAAAAGCTTAATTACTGGTATAATATGAAATAAATAAGTGATTAATTATTTTTTTTCTATAATGGTAATATTATTATTAATTTAATTGATTAATAAAACACCACTAATTCATTATGAATCATTATAACCTGATAATCGATGATTTTATCTTCATTGTTTGTAACCAAAAAATCAGGGAATGAAATTATACATTTATAAATAACATTGAACATCAATTCTAGTACAATTAATGATATTTTAATAATGATATTTTTAACAAAAACTAATACCAACAAATATTTTTTATGAAACTAATTCAAATCAATCAAGATCATTTACACCTGATATTGGAAATCAATAAAAAGAAACAATATTTCATAACTAGAATGAGTATAAATGTAAATAATAAATGTAAAAATATATAATTAAATTTATAAAATAATTTGTGAAGATAAATGTTCTTTTTATACTGATTTTTAGAGTGTATTCATGGAATCAATAATAAAAGGTATGGGTTTCTTTTCTCAATTTTAAATTCCATGGGATATACTTATAATATATAAACCATGTTTTCATTGGAATGGTTTATATAAATCCCATTCAATGTTTTCTATTATTATCCTATCATTCTTCATTTTATTAAATTTTTAATTTTATATCATATTCTTCAATTGGTTTTGACTTGAAAGTAACTAATTTTATAAGGGTATTCTTAGTCTAAATTCTAATTACTTGAGACATGTTACATGCTATGAACTATGTTTACATTTTATGGTGATCTATTAATTTACTACCCCATTACAATTTTATACGATATTTTCTTTTAATTCATGGGATATACTAATCCAAAAAAAGTTCACTTCATTAATTTTTTTACTTAAGAGTTACCCCAGTCATAAATGTTTTTGGTAACCCAAATTTCCAGTCATTGAGTTATGATTTTTCTCTCTATTGTATTTCATATATGTTTGATGCATTATATCCTTTTGTTTTATGGTTTGGTGTTTTCTATTTTCTCAATTTGTAATCACATTAATCCATTTTCAAATATTCTATCCTTTTCATAAACAAAACAATTTATACTCATGGTATTTATGTTACTTGATTTTTTATCTAATAAATATTTATATTTATAATTTGGGAGATTGAACTCATGGTATCAAATAATTAAATTATTTATTTTTCTTGTGTTATACCATTCAAATAATTATTTTCCATTGATTTTTTTCAATTATGTCAATATCCTTCTGAGTTTCCTTTTTTACATTGGGGATGTATTATTTTGTATAAATCCACCTAATTTCTTCATATGGAATATATAATTTCATTTTCTATCAAATTTATTGTCCTTCATTTCCTTGTTCTTTCCTAAAAATCCACTTTGAATAGAGATAAATTTTCCTCGGATGCCTTTTCTTTGAAAATACCTTATTTTAAATTTCATTGATTGATAGGTGTCCACCGGGATTCCATACATATATTGATTAGAAAAATTAATAACTTAACAATATATCATTACTACATAAGGTTTTATATTGATTAATTCTTATATATAATTCTATTCTATATATTGATTGGGTAGCTATTGAAAATAAATATATTTTTTATTCTTATATGATGTTTATTTACTACTCATGAAATTTAACTATATATTTTTTAACCATATAATTTATTTAATTGGATAGGTTATCATAATATTATTTATTTTATTAATGTCGTAAAATGTATTGGAATTTTTTTTATTCCCATTACTGAATAATAGGTTCTAAACTGGAGTGCCACATGACATCATGCCCACCTCCCTTTATATAATAACTTGCTGACTAGTAGTGAGGTTCTATGTTTGTGAGTGGGGAGACTATACCATAAGTATAAATCCATTCCTAAATACTAAAATAAAATAATATATAATAAATACAATAAGAATAGAAAACATGTGGAAACTATCTAGAAATCATACAATTCATACAAGAAGTAAACATGTTAGAAAAGTAGAAATCCAAACTGAAGTATAATGAGAGAAGTTGGTAAATAAATAAAATAGTGACAATCATATAGATTCTATCCTATTACCACTCCCAACATCATTCCCCTATTATAAATAATCATTTATAGGGCCATTCCCCTTAGTGAGATTAACATACATGAATTTTGGACGTGCATCGAGTTTCCCACGCAGTGTGTGAGTAATAAAACCCATTAGAACACCACCTATTCATACATAAAAAATGAACACAAGAACAATAGTTTTATTCCAAGATAATAATACATTTTTAAATAAGAATAAGAAAACACAATAACATACTTAGTGGTCATTCACTAACCAAGCTACCACAAATGCTTAGTCGTAACTTCTTTATCCACATACTGGAAGAATAAACAAGGTGATTTCAAAATGTTCATGCATACGTCAAAAATGAAGGATCCAACAACAGAGCTAAGCAATAGACATATAAAAAGTGTGCCTCTAGGTCAGACCACAATATTCCATTATACCCTATTTTTATCTCTTAGGTCAGCTCAAATACATCATCATTACCTAATTCTACAACATAGTTATGTAACATATACCATCATGCCTCACTATCAGCTAATGGGTATGATCACATATAACCATCATACCCATACGTTAGGTCACACAACACTATCATGCCTCATAATCTATATCAGTCTTACCATCATGTATTATACATTATTTGAACAAGTTCCCCCTCTATTTTTACCAAGCCACAACATGTCCACATATCACATTGGAATCGTGCATAGAACAACAACAACAACATAGCATGCACCAAAATTTAACAAAAGGAAACAGTGTTATTATATCAAGTAAAACATAGTATAATTTCATCAGAATAAATAAGTGATATACATAAATGTGATCAAAATAAAAGATGAAAAACAATATATAATCTGACTCATGGATTCAAGCATCATAATGGATTTCACGGCTATACTCACACACCAACATGTGATCACAATCAAGAAAATATATCAATTTATTCCAATAAAATAAATATAACAAATAAAACACGTGTATATGATACCCCTAAATGGAAAGGAATTTATTACCTCATGTATGTTTATGTCAACATTATTGTTCATCATGGAATCATCACCCGAACCACATCCATGTGTTAATAAACACAAAATTCTCTCCTACGATTCTTAAAACTGATTCAATTATTTAATTTCCAAAATAAATATACCACCAAGTGAAATAATATATTCTCTATCATAGATAATTTCTAAATTATTGATTAAACCAAGAATGTGTTGACCATTTCATACATAGAAAAAATTATATCTCTAACTACTATAATAATTTTCTCTCTCTAAAATAATTGGAGATGTAAAAGAATAATTATTTTTATTATTTTCCATATTTTTGAGTTATTATAATGTTAAGAAAACCTTATCATTTATTATAAGAATTAAAAAAATAATTTAATAAAATAAATATGTTAAGATTTTATTTAATTATTAATAGTGTTTTATCTTTTTAAAATGCAACACCTAGGAATAGAGGATATAAGGTGGGGTTCAACCACACATAGAAACCAAATGAAGAACTCATATTGTTTGTAGATAGATTCGCTAAACATGAACAATGGGAACATTGGTCTACCCAACCACAATATAATTACCAAAAAACAAGGTATCAAGGGTTCAAATATATTTTTAAAGAAGAGTATATATAGATCCACATCATTAAAATCCACGTATTTAATTCATCATATAATTTATATTTTATATGATTCGTAATTATGGTGCATTTAAATTATTCCATAATATGATTCATGAACATTAAATGATTTAATGAATTTATTTATATGATTCTAGGATTTTAAAAAATTTAAAAACATGTTAAATTTTCATGTTGGGAAGAGGAAACAAAAAAATTAGGGTTTAAAAAACATTTTCCTCAAAAAGGGAAATGTGTAAGGGTAAGATGATTTTACCCTTATAAGGATCTTAAATGTCATGTTAGAGTGTTGGGGTACCCTTATGTAACAGTTATAATGAAATATTTTCCCTTAAAATACTCTACCATTCCCTTAAATTCCCTTTATAAACTAGCAGTTACACTTATGCATCCTTTTGGAAAAAGAAGATACCCTTAGGTAGTTAGGGAACTACCCTTAAATAAACTTTAAAAACAAGGATCTATCATTACATAACTCCAAAGTTAGCCATAAAAAACATATATAAAATTCTTTTTACCTTAAAATATTTTCAAGTTACACTTACATGGCCTTTAGACAACTAGTTTTACCCTTATGCATGTAGAGAACTACCCTTAAACAGTGTATAGAAATTACCTTTACCATTACAATGTAGCTGATGTTCCATTAAAAATAATATTAATAAGGAGTTACCCTTATTAAACTCTAAAAAATCTTCTCTTAATATTGTTAGAGTGTAATTCCCTTTTTACATATGACCTATTTCATACATAATTTTAAAAATAATTTTAATATTACTATATTTTCCCAAAAAAAAAATTCAATTTATACTGAGAATGGTTTATAAAAATGAGGATGTTACAACTCTCCCACTATAAATTACTCTCATCTTTTAGATATAACTTTAATGGCTTTACTCAATCTTCATAGGCCATTTATATTGAACATCTAACTCTCACTCTCAGGTTGCCTCTTATATCCTTCCAAGACTTCATAGATCCAGATTAATTTGAAGAATCTTTCCTTGCAATAACTTTTCACTCTGGTCAGTAATCTACACTAAGAACACCACATAAGACACATCTAGATCTAAATAAACTTCCTCAGAGACTATAACATTTGTAGGATCATGTAAGAACCTCTGTATATGAGAAACATGAAACACATATATAATTTATTGATAACGTGTGGGAGGATCCAAATGGTATTCTGGTTTTCCTACTCCTTCTGTAATCTCAAAGTGTCCAACAATCATGGTGTTAGTTTCCCTTGCCTCTACAAATGATGATTCCCCAACTTAGGTGACACTCAAAATAAAACCTAGCCAACAATAGTTAACTACAATGATCATCTCTTATTATCTTCATATTGTTATTTCTTTATATGAGTAGTCACCAACCAATTTTTGATCAACAGGACCCTCTTAGAAGTATCATGAGCCAAATGATGCCTTACCTAACTCATGCCAATAGAATGGTGAATGAAATGGACTCCCATAGAGTTTTTTATAAGGTTATATCTAAATTGAATCTGGGTAAAAAAAATTGGATATGTGATTCTCTCAATATCATCCAAAGTCATGAGCAAAGACCAAAGCATATCCTCTAGTATGTGAATTTTCTACTCAAACTGACCATCTGTCTAAGGATGGTACATTTTCTGCAATCTCAGATGAATCCTTAGGGTGATCGTTAAGTCCCACCAAAATATCAACATAAATCATATATCTCTTTCATATATAATTATCATAGTAAATTTATATAATCATATGATCTAATGGTCATACAAATTTCCCAACTCATCCACTATGTGATTCTCTAGGATCATTAGTAAGTTAGAAACCTTCCTCAGTCGATAAATAATCACCTTGATAGTTTAATGAATCCTAGAATTCTTGTTTAACCCCATTAGAAATTAATTAATGAATCCCTCCAACTTAAAAATGGTAATTTTATGTTGTTAGAGAAAACCACCAGGACGTCGGTTCTTGGCCTTTAAACTATGGTTGCTTAGGCCTGGGAAAAAAGACTCAATGATGTCTCTATTTATTATTAGACACTAGAATTATCACTAAAAGTCATAGTACATATTTTCCACACTAGGATATACTATCCCTCTAGAGGTTTGGAAGTACCTCGTTACCTCCTCCCGGATTGAACCATTAGGAATTGCTCCACCATTCATAAGGATAACATCATCATCACCCAATGACTGCCCTTGTAACAGATCACCTCTAGATAGTTTTTCACACGTTATAGAACATTATAGTCTAGTGTCTTTTCCATCCTTTAGATGATCTACTGGATAATATATGACCACCATGTGAGAATATATCATCAATTCTAGATCCTCAAAAGCATCCATCCTCCGGTCATCCAACAAGATCATCATGTATCAATGCTCCTACAAAGGCTACTCACCAGTCTCATGATATTACTATATCTTATGGATATGATATTATTCTATGAAATTACCATTCCTAGATTCATACACTACATAAAATCCAGTCATCTATATATACACCAAACAGTTCAACTAACTCATGTACAAGTCCCATTGTGAAATGATGTAATGGAGTATCTTGTGCTTAATGTAGATAATAAACCTCTCACTAGATAGATAGTTCCACCAACACTCCAGAGTTTAAACTATGACTACCAACTCCATGTAATTAATTGGGTAGTTATGCTTGTGTGTACACAACTGACAAGGACCATAAGATACTGACCTCCCCTTTGTATCGGTACTACCCCTACCTAAAGCATGATGCATCTTAATACATGGAAAATTTTATCCCTAACATTGGGAGTATCAACACTAGAGATATACTCAACCTCATATTTAACATAAGAAAATATTTTTCACAATGGTACAACCACTAATACATTACTCCATTCTTTATCAGTGTAGTCATAATTACTAATAGATGAGATAATTTTTCGATAAAATGATAGTAGTATCCAAATAAACCCATAAATCTGTTGATCTTAAACACATTCCAGGGAAGTGCCTTGGATATCAATTCCTCCACATTATTTTTATACATGGATTTAACTTCCTTATAATCCACAATCCCTACTAATTTATACTCTTGATTCAAAAAGTTACACTTTGATATATTTTCCTAAATCTGATGTGCTCAATGCATACTCAGGACTATCTCATGATGATTGGGATGATGCTTTGGTATTGGCGAGTAGGTGAGGATGTCATTAATAAACACCAAGATGAATGAGTTTAGGTATGGATGAAAAATATTATTTATGAGGTCCATGAACACAATCCAAGGTATATCCCTCTAGATGGGTCATCATATTAATGACTTCCCCCATAGAAATATATAAGTTCTTTTTAGTGCTCTTTTTCCTCACTCACACAAACCATGGAATACATCCTAGGAGGTAATCCATCCTAATAACTACTCTAGGAAAAACCTAATTAAATATGTAATTATAATTAGGTAGGATCCCAAAAAAGTAAATGTGAACCTTGTTTACATGGGTAGTAACATTTACCCTTTTAAGCCTTTTATCATTTTTGGTTGTCACAATCACCCCCACACATGGAGTGAAACTTCCACATTATAGACTATATACCTCAACCTAAGCAGTGCCACCACACATCTTGGTGGGTTCATCCTTTTAACCAATACAAAACCATGGCCACATAGACAACCCAGTTTCCCCATAGACTTGTTTTGTCCCATACTTGGGGCCCACCAAGATGCCAAAACGAGCCATCAGACTAATGATTATCCCTACAGGGCAATACATGTTCTTTTAAGTGTGGTTTCTCCCCACTATCACACACATGGGAAATTTCCCAAAAGTTCACTAATCCTAATCACTACTCAAGTACAATACTCTTTAATTTTGTAGTTCTAATCAGCTTGGATCCCAATAAGAATGGTGTATATTGATGACATGGGTAGTAATCTTAGAGAAACATCATCAACCTCAATTATCACAGATTAAGATATATATGACAAAAAAAATATAAATCCTGAAATTTTGATCTATAAGGACTATAAATATATCAAAAATGTGGTAATATTTATATATCATTAGAGAAAAAACAACTATTTACAACTAGAGATCATTAGTGGAATATTTATGATTATGGTGATGTAAATTCATGGACCAATAAAATATCAATGCTCTCTAGTGCAACAGGACAGAACCCAAAATGATATGATATACACACTTGAACACCTAAAATATCTCCTCCTCCTTTTAAAACTAATGTATGAGAGTAACAATTATCCTCTGAATCTAGTAGTAAAAATATGTATGGCACTGATTAGTCTATAAAAAGGTATAGTCTTTTTTGGTCAAGGATATCAATGGGGAAGTGACCTAAATTATTTCAATCATGAACCTATAAGAATATCATGTGTGACCAAGGAGACCATTGACCTATACAACATTATTGGGTGATTCCCAAGAAACATCTACAACATCATCAACATATCCACTATCACTCTATGTTGAGACACCACATGGACTAGGAATTTCTCCTCTCATATCTATGATATAAACTTGGACATATTACTATAAATATGATGGTATCAAAGAACTGATAAAATGACCCTATACATATCATAATGACCCTTCTCTAAACTTTATTACTTGGTGATTTCATCAAAAAAAATTACAAAAAAACTGTTATAATAACTCAAGGAATACGGAGTTTGTGATTTCTATGAATATGGATAAAAAATCATGGCACTAAATGATATGAACATTTTTGGGAAATATTCCTTCAATATGTCCTCCTGAAATGTTTTGGATGAGATTGTGTTTGTTGTGAAATCTAGATGACCGTAGATGAGTATGGTTGGTATTTTCCAAAGAT
This sequence comes from Viscum album, assembly GCA_963277665.1. Taxonomy (NCBI): domain Eukaryota; kingdom Viridiplantae; phylum Streptophyta; class Magnoliopsida; order Santalales; family Viscaceae; genus Viscum; species Viscum album. Next base: position 1,220,552,203 of record OY728127.1, on the reverse strand, counting down.
AGGTTTTTAAGGTGGCATAGTTTCCTAGTGTTTTCAACATTTTTGGGCCACAAAATCGGGAATTTGGGTTTGGAAATGTATGGTTTTCTTCATAGTACTGAATGATATAATGAGAAGATAATGAAATTGGAATGGAATAGAAATTTGGTGCCTAGGACATTGACCATGTACCATGTTCGGGAAGGGTTCGTAGCCTCATACTAGGCAGCGAGAACGGTATGCGGGATCAGTCCGTGAAACAAAAAATGGTTCATAGTGGATGTCAGTGAGGTAGACTGATGTCTTCTCATTGGAATATAAGATTGAATACATATTATCAAAGTAAGTGCATGAACCATGGTGGAAAAATGGTATGCGGAGCAGTAGCGGTTCGCGGCAGGAGGATCCGTATGTGGTGGAGGATACATCGAATAAAAGATTTGTTAAATCATGCATTAGAATATTTTGATGATATATTTTCCTATATATGGAGATCTATTCTCACCGATTTTAGGAGAGAGAAAATATCATTATAGAAAATCTATTTTCTCTGTGAATTCAATGAAATTTGAAAGTGGTTCATGAGGGGGATTTCTACGAGGAGAAGTGGTTCACACTGAATCAATTCGAACAAAGGTTTTTGCAAGGAACTCAAATCTAAAAAGGTAGTAGTACATAGAGAAGGAATTTTGGTATGCATATAAAGAATTTTGGTATGCATAGAAGAGACGGTCTACAAAATTGAAGTATATCTGCATATAGATAACAGTTCATAGACATAGGGTGATTCATAACGGAGGTTTGGAGAGTCGGTATGCAAAGGGGGTATGTGACAGTGAAGGAAGAGGAATCCTCTGATTAAGGGACATTTACATAAGTGTATGTGGTATGTTGAGGAGGTGTTTCACATTCCAAACCTGGTACACAGTATGTAAGAGGAGTAGGTGGTTCACAAAACACTAAAGAAATCTTGAAAAATCATTAAATCAGTTTGCGAATGTAATTTCAGTATCTAAAAGTACTCAGGAAGGTGAACATAATATGTGGGTGAAAAAGGGACTAAAATATTGAATCTTCCTAAATTTAAGGATTCATGAATTCATGAAAATGAAGGAACATACAAGTATATGTACTTTTTTTGACCTACTAGTCAGTAAACTGTGAGGGGATTCCTTTTCAAGAGCAGTGAGCAGAGGAAGAAGAAGATAGTAACCCTTTCCACTGGTAGTGAGCATGAGAAAGAGGCATAGGGACTGACAATTGGGAATGTAGTGAGAAGACCCTAAACTTTATAAAGGTATTGAGCATGTCATAGAATATTTAGAACAAAAAATATACTCATTATTGTCTATGGGCCTTATTGAATTTTGTACATCGACACACCATTGTTGTATGATCCTTAGACGTAGCCCAGTGAAGCTGAACCATGTAAACATTTATGTGTCTCATGTGTGATTTTAATTATGTTTAGACATTGAAATGAGAATGAGAGAGAAAACAGTTTTTTATAAAGATTAAATAAGTATTTAAGGGTAAGAAATTTTAATCTTTCATACCCTCATTCACCCCCATGGTATTCGACCTTGTGAACCTAAAAATTGGTATCATAGGGATGGTTGAGAGTTAGTGTTTCTCTCTCAGAATATGATATAGAGGTGTTTAATCATAAAAGAATCCTAATATTCAATGGAATTAAATTTTGACTATGGATCTAATCAATAGATATGGATTTCTTCACATCAGTTATGCATGGAATATCAGCTGAAATCAATAGTGGTGCGTTATCATAAGCTAAATGAAGATAATTGGATACTAATGCTAAAGGGATCAATTTTTTAGGGAGATCCCTATTAAATACAATTTATAAAAAGGATATTTCCTTTAAAACAACACATGTTATGTGTGAAAAATTGATGAACATTTATGAGGGTGACACAAAAGTAAATAAAGAAAAGCTGCGGGTTTTGTGGATCATGTATGTAGATATCATAATGAACCCCAATGAGACTTTTTATGTATTCTCCAACAAGGTAAATGTTATTTTGTAATACATGAAAGTTATTGGAGAAGTCATTAAAGATATAATGTTTGTGAAACATATCATGAGGAAACGTCCACTGTGGTTTAGTCCGAAAGTTTCATCGTTGGATGACAAGGACCCGAAATAGCTAACACTAGATAACCAACATAGTACCCTCTTAGAATATTAAATGAGAAATGATGATAATGATGTAGTGGAAAGGGGGATAAAAAAAGAAGTGGAGTTCAATCCCATGAAAAATATCTCTGTTAAAGATAGTACTAAGGAGGAAAATTGGATAATATCATGTAATTTCTCTCCTCAAATGTACAATGGGGAAAAGGGAAGTTCATTTGTAAACTTCCATTTTCATGATTTTGATGCAAAATATTGGTCATTCTGTATTAAAATGGCCTAAGATATTTGATTATGATAATGAATACAATTATAAAATTCCAAAAACGAATTATTCATAAAATGTCGAAGGTAGTATAAGTACTAAGATAAATTTCTTCAAAAAGAAAAATAGGATTTCAAAAGTTAATGAATGTTTAGAAGAATATGAGGTAGAAGAGTTGGAGGACTAGAAGGATCATAAAGTAGATTATTTGGTTGTAGTTTTTGGAAATAAATTAACAGGAGAAGAAAGTGAGATTGAAGAAGGAGAAATTGAAAAAAGATGTGATCTTCATGCTGAATTAGAAGCAGCCCTTTAAGAGGTAGATATTTTGAGATCCAAAACAAAGAAAAATAACAATGTTTTTTGTGATAACAAACTCTATATGTAGAAACATAAAGATGTTAATTCTGATCTGAATATATAAATTGAAAATCCAAGGTCTTCAATTCCAAAAATCTCAAAAGTGGTGACTGAGTAAAAACTTAATATTGAAAGAAAAAATAGAAATTGATAGTATGACTGACACTTTAAATGATCAAATCAATCATATCAAGGAACAAGAAGAGGGAGTCATTAGTCTATGACAAACATTTACGGATTAGGAGAAATTGTTAACTCTTGGTTTGACATCTGGAAATAAGATCATACAGGCAATAGAGAAAATGATATTTGAGAAGAGTGGTCCAGAAGAACATAAGCAAAAATTACATCTGAATGATAAGGCTGATATAGGGCTTGATCTAAAACAAAAATCATTTATTGCTCAAATCATACCCCAAGAACCCACTCCAATATTGAATATTGATTTGCGTATTAAGAATAATCCTAATATTTTGAGAATCCAAGGCACAACTAGTGGTGCATCATTCGCACATAGGAATGTACCTCGTATAAGATTATATTGTTGTGGTAATATGGGACACTCTCAAAATGTATGTTCCATAGAAAAGAGGTACCAAAGGGAATAAGACCAAGAGAGGTGGTTATACAGATCTCAAAATTATAGGACATCATATTATGGAAATAATTTCTTATTTAAAATACTTGGTCATATGTAAAGAAATTGCACATCAACAATGCAGAGGAATGTGCCGAGGCGGACTAAATTTCGTCATAATAAGCACCCAAATGTATCTTCAAGAGAGATAAAAATTCAAAATTTATTTTCAGCTCTGCATGTTGAAGCTGTTATATCATATACTAATTAAGATCAAGATTATCATTCCATGTAGGATATGAAGTCAAATACTTGGGTTAAAAAGAAAAGGGTTGAGTGGGCAGTGGTTTCAGAAATTGCATTCAAGGCATCAGATCGTAATGGGATATGGATCATTGACAGTGGATGCACATCCCATGTGACTGAAAATAAGGATCTAGTGATTTTAATCATGTAAAATAAAGAAGGTATCATATTATTTTGTAATTATGATGGAACGAAATTTATTGGTTCAGGAAAATCCATGTTTTGAGGGAAATACCTGAGACCATAAGATGTCTTGGATGTTGAGGGGCTTAGTCATAACATTCTTAAGTGTTAGAAAATTTTGTGACTTATGGAATTCCATAAGTTTTCCATGAAATAATGTGTCATCAAGAAAAAGTATGGTGATGTTGTTTTGCAATGAAAGCATACAAAAGGGAATATCTACCTCGTGAGTGGAGAAGAAGTATTGTGATTTCTTTACAAGGGTGAAGAAAACAAGTTATGAAATAATCATCAGCGCCACATAATCCAAACATGTTTGGAGGATCTAGTAAAATATGATATTTATTAATATCTCCCAAGACTATCACATGATTTTACTCATATATTTGATGCCTTCCTATAAGGTAAAATCATTCAAATGACATATAAGAAAAATGAGAAAAAATTCAACACAATTACTTGAGTTGGTTCATATTAATGTATGTGGGACAATTTTTCCGAGGGCTATTGATGGGATGAGATATTATGTTATCTTAATTGATCAGTATAGAATAATGGAATGTGTTTCAATAATCACCAACAAATCTGAATTGTTTAACTGCATTAAAAGATATCGACAAGAATTTTAAAATATTCTTGGTAAGAAAATTAGGATGATTAAAATAGATTATTGAAATGAGTTCATAAAAATATGAGTTGAGGATTATCTTGATAAACATAGGATAAGGCCTCATGATTTAATAGTAAGAACTCCATAGCAGAACAGAGTAGTATAGATAAGAAATTAGATTGTGAACATTGTGGTGAAAAGAATTCTCATTGAGAAAGACCTTCCAGAAAAATTTTGGAAAGAAGTAGTGATGATAGTATTATACACATCCAATAGGGATTTATATTGTCTAAAAGAGGATAAGACTCTATACAGGTTATGGTATGGAAATAATCTAACATTGAAGTAATTTTGAGTCTTCTGAATTAAATGTTTCATTATCGATAAGGAGAAACATAGGACGTTTTAATCCCATGGAGATGAAGGGATATTTATTGGATACTCAAAAAAATCCTATAAATACATCAATAAGAATCTAGGAAGGATAGTTGAAAGTCATGATGTTACTATAGTAGAGATTGAATAGAATCTTCAGCAAATACATGATCAAACTCAGGAGGATAGTGATGAAGTGATGAGAAGGTCATGAGACGCTCCATCTCCATAAGTTGATTCAAAAGAAGACTCATATGAAGAAAATAAATCTATTCCTTCCCAGATACCAGCATGATGATCTGAAATTTATAGGAAAAACATAATTGGTGATTAGATAGCAAGAGTGCAGATAAGAAGGATGAACTCTCTTTAAAAAGCATCATACTTATCACAAGTGGAGACTAAATTCTTTGATGAAGTACTTGGAGATAAGAATTGTGTTCAGAAAATGAATGAATATCATGACCAAATTGAGAAGAATAGTACATGGGAAATTGTTTCGAGACCTGGATAAAAGAATGACATCGGTAAAAAATTGGTCTTTCACAAAAAAATAATGAAAATGGTGTTGTGATTTGAAATATAGCATGACTGGTGTGAAAAGAGTAATCCCAGATAGAGGGTAACAGTGTTGATGAGACATTTGAAACTATTACATGGCTGGAGACATTCAGACTATTCATGGCCATAGCAATGCAAAAAATCAAGGTTTTCCATATGGATGTCATGTCATCATTTCTAAATGGAGTTCTAGAAAAAAGTTCACATTGATCAACCATGTGTTTTTCTCATTTATGAAGATGAGAATAGATTTTTTCAGTTAAAGAAGGATTTGTATGGTTGGAAGCATGCACCAAGAGCATGATATTCATGGATTGATCAGTTTATAAAGAATCCTAGTTTCTAGCATGGTAGAGTTTATTACAATATGTATTTCAACAATGATAGTTTTCAAAGGATGATGGATCTAGTTTATGTTGATGACATAATATCTAGTTGATCAGATGAACCAAAATGTAGACAGTTTTCGGAATTCATGAAATGTGAGGTTGAAATGTTGATGATTGGTGAGCTAATGTTTTTCCTTGGCATACATGTGACAAAAGGAAGGAATGACACTTTTATTTCACAATATAAATATCTAAAGTAGGTTTTGAGAAGGTTAGGAATGGTTAATTACAAAAATATGAAGACTCTGGTTTCTATATGGTTTAAACTCTCATGGGATGAGGAAGGAAAGGTAGTTAATATCACAGAATATTGGAAAATCATTAGAATTTTTTTATAACTGACAACAAAAAGGCCTGATTTGTATTTGTCACATTTCATGTAGCGAGATATCAAAGAAAACATAAGCGGAGCCACTTGATTTTAGTGAAAAGAATACTTTAGTGTATTAGGGAAACTGTGGAATTTGGATTAATGTATAATGAAAAATCCCTACCGGAGTTATTGGGATATACAGATGTATATTGTTCAAGATCAGTAGATAATAGGAAATCAGCATCCATATGTGGTTTATATATTTTAGGATTGTGTATTTCTTGGTTGAGAAAGAAAAAAGATTGAATTTCATTGATCAGTGCAGAAGCTATATATATTTCAGCTACTCAGGCCTACACATAACTATTGTGGATGAAGCAGCAGTTTGAGGATATGGGAGTTATTGTGAAATCTATAATCAGAATTCATTATGATAATTCAAGTGCTATAAATCATAGCAAAAATACATCCCATCACTCAAGGATAGTTAATTTTGAAATATATTATCATTTTATCAAGTAGAAGGTGGATCAAGGGATTGTGAAGTAGGAGTATGTACTAACAGAAAAAAAAAGTTACAGATATTCTTCTAAAGGTCTCATCCAATGAATAATTTGAATGACATAGACTAGATCTGGGAGTAGTAAACTCCCTGCACTTTAAAAAGGGTCAATGTTGGACTCCCCCTCTCCTCAAGTTATGATATGTTTTTCCCTAACGTGCTGATATTTGTCCTTTACCATGTTGATGACAATCATAAAGTTCCCTTCGGGTTCATTGAAAAGGGGGGAGAATGTGTGATTATTCATGGGGAGAAAATACATGGGGAGAAGTTGTTAAGTGGAGTAGTGAGATAGGGTGAGTATAAGTTAAGATGAAGCTATTTGGAGTAGTTTTCACATAGGGGGAGTATTAAATCTCACAAGGCTAGAAGTGTTCGATCAAAGTTTACATATCATGACAGCTGAGGTTTGCGATGAATGTAGTTGTGTTTTCAAGAGATAGTGTTTGAAATGAAGTGATTCATTAATGAAAATTTAATTATACAATTTATTCTCAGGATGATCGTGGATCCTGTGGTCTTATAGTATGTGCCAAGTAAATCCTTGATCACTTTTTTAATATCATGAACAGAATGATTGTTGAATATCGAAGGAGTTTTAATGAGGTATCAAAATGAAATGAATTTTTATGAGAGTAGTTGTCAATAATACCAAAGGGGAATATTGTTGGGAGAAAATACCTCAAGGTGTCCTCTAGGTATGTTTTGGGTGAGATTATATTTGTTGACAAATCCAGATGACTAAGATTGAGTATGGTTGGTAAATGTTTAAGATAGGTTTTTAAGGTGTTCTAGTTTCACATATTTTTTCAAATTTGTTTGGCCTCAAAATATGTAATTTGTTTTATGAAATGTATGGTTTTTTTCATAGGACTAAATGGTGAGAAAAGTCGAAAATGAAATCAGAAAAGGAAGGGAAATGAGGAGCATGGGTCATGGACTATGTACCATGTCTAGGAAGGGTTTACAGTTCCATACCAAGAAGAAGGAATAGTATGTAGGAGTGGCCCACAAAACAAAAAATGGTTCGTAGAGGAAGTTAGTATGGTACGTGGATGGATTTTCATTACATTAGGAGATCAACAATGTAATAGAAAAGGAATTATGTGGAATGTAGTGGAAAAAAGGTATGTAGAAGGGTGGCGATACGTGGCATGAGAATCGGTATGCGGTGGAGGCTATACCAAATCAAAGATTTGGTAAATCTTGGATTAGCATATTTTTCATATATCATATTAAATATAAGGATCGCTAATATCACCGATTAGAAAGGAGAGAAAATACCATTACAGAATATCTCTTTTCTCCGTGAATTCGGTGAAATATGAATCTGGTTCCTGAGGAGGACTTCAATGAGGAGAAGTTGATTGCACAGAAGCAATTTCATCAAAGGTTTTTATAGGGAACTTAACCCTACAAAGTTATGAGTACATAGAGAAGGAATCCTGGTACATGGAAAAGGAATTTTGGTATGTAAAGCAGAGACGGTATGCAGAAGTGAAGGTAGTCCGTGAATAGAGAATAGTTCATAGATAGATAGTGATTTGTATTGGAGGTTCACAAAGAGATTATGTGAAGGTGGTACACAACAAGGAAGGAAGAGGTGTTCGAGGACTAATTTAGGTTTATAGAAGTGGAAGAAATATGAAGAAGAGGTGTTTTACATACCATACCCAATAAATAGTATGTAGGAGGATCATGTGGTTCGTGAAACATTCAAAAAAGATTAAAAAATCTTTAAATCCGTTTGTAAAATATTTTCTGGTATCTAAAGGTACCTGAGTAGGTTGACATCATATGTGGGTATAAGGGACATAAATAGAGCATCTAACTAATTTTAAAGATGCAAAAAAAATTGAAAATGAAGGGACCTACATGTCCATAATCATTTTTTGACCGAAAAGTATATAAACAATTAGTGGATTCCTTTTCAAGAGAACTGAGAAAAAGAAGAGGAAAACGGTGATCATTTCCACAATGAGTGATCTAGAGAAAGAGTCATAGTGAGTGACCCTTGGGAGTGTAGAGAGAAGACCCTAAACCTTGTAAAGGTAGTGAGCCTGGGCATAGATGATCTAGCCCAAACATTGTACTCCTTATAGGATGTGATACTTAGTAACTTTGGTACATCCACACACCATCATTTTATGCTCCTTGGATGTAGCCCAGTGATGGTGAACCAAGTAAAAATTGTTATGTATCATACATTATTTAAATTTTTTCAAACTTTGAAGTGATAACTAGAGAGAAACGTGTTTTGTTTAACAATTATAAAATATCTTAATGGGAAGAAATTTTAATTTTTCATACCCTGATTCACCCCCCCCCCAGGGTATTCGACCTTGTGGACCTAACAAAAATGATCAAAAATTGTATATTCAGACATCAATAGAGTATTGAATATTTCCTCATCCATAAATATCATTTAGTGATATAAAGACTATAAATTGGTCTTGAAAACCCAATTGGATCCCTTCAACTACTAAAATTTTTCCTCAAACCATAATAAAGGGTAATTATTCTTGATCTTATTCTGATTCAACCATCAATAGTTTATTCAAAACTACATATTTCGATCCACATTCTTATAGAATAAAATAGGATCACCCCATAGTAACAAAATGGGCCAAATAAATCCTTTCTTCATCATATCATCAATATAAATCCTCATCTCCAAAATTTTAGAACGTTTCATATGATAATGATATATTTAAATTAGAGAGTCTGAATGATACAACTGGATATAAAAATTTGGTATCACACAAAAGGGTACAACCAAAAACCTCCTCAAGAAAAATCAAGAAACACATCCATGGCATTAGAAAACTCTACCACTTTTTCCTCCACTAAACCCAATGAAAAAAGATACTAAATAATATGAAATCAACTCCAAACATATTTAACCCATCCTATGTTCCTTCTCTCTAATGAACGCAACATTTTGTACCTCCTATCCATAGAAAAAAACTCTCCTTCAAAATTAATCAATAACCATGTGTGTAGAATACAACCAGTTGGTCTTGAGAATTACATCGTATGTAGGTATCTAAAGAAATAAAATAAATTCCGAGATGATTTATGTTTCCCCATATTCATCTCACAACCTAAGTACACATCAAGTAGACTTGTCTAACCTTAAACTAGTGTACTCCACACCAAGTGCACTTGAATCCTCCCAACCTTGAGTCCTATGGCATGGATTGAGGTGCGTGTAACAAAGGAAAATAACACTCGAAAATAAAATAAGTTTTAAACCATGGTAAAATAAAAAAAATGGTACCGAGGATGATCTCAATTCCTTATAGAACTAGTACATCTAGGTAATTAAGATATCCACATATAGATCCTCTTCTTCATTGATAACATGCAACACCTCATTATTTTGGAATATATTTTTAATCTAAATTAATATTATATTTTATATATTTCTTAACATGAAACATAAAACTAAAAATATTGGTGACACATAAGATGAAAATTACTAATAAAATTTAATAATAATAAAACAATTAAAAAAACATTATAATCAATTAGAAATTCATACAAAATATAATTAAGAAAAATTAATGTATTAAATGGCATTTTTCAAAAATAAAATTTTCATTTCATATTGTATATTAATTTATATATATATTTTAGAACTTTCTAATTTTTTTATATGAAATATATTTTTAAATTTATAATATCAAAATATTCTTAGTGTTGTTTTTTTTATTTTTCGTAAATAATTGATTCTTAGGTGTATAATGAAAAAATACTAGTTTTTTAATATCGTCACTATTATGAAATTATCATAACACAAGAATGAATTTGAATTTTATGAAATATATATATATATATATATAAAATAAGAATAAATAATTTTAGATACATTATTAAATTTATAAAACCCATTTTTATCTTTTTGAAAACTTAAATAATATTTTCCCTAAAAACTATTTTTATCTTATACTAAAAAAATTGCTTTCATAAATTTTAGAAATTAAATATAAAAAGATTGATTTAATATTTTAGATCAACGTTTTCTTAATATTTAATATGTTCAATCTTATTTTTAGGCATAAAATTTTGATTACTGAGATAAAAGTTACTGACAATTAAAAGGGATATTTTCAAAGAATTGTTTTATTAATGTTATGTAATATTTATCTAACAACATAACATGATATATTTAATAAAATGAATTTCATATTATTTTTACACATATCTCAAAATATGTTATCACATATTTAATTTTAAATTAATGTTAAATAATCTCTGAACACATAATGGTGATAACAATATATTTCTATAAAATGTTTCTTCTGTATATTAAATTATTTCATTTAAATGTTATTTTTATCTTGTTTATAAATTTAATTATATTAAATAAATCTTAAAATTTAGTTCATAACATAAAACTTTGGTATTATGGGTTACCTTATATTTTTAGTAAAATTTAAATTACTTGGGTAAAAACTAGTTACAAGGGTAAAAACCCAAAATCATAAAATATAAAAAAATAGTGGTAAAACAGTTGAAAATGATTAAAAAATTTGTGAAATTGAATGGTAGAGGATTTATTGACCATATATCAATATACACTTTATTATTTCCCACATTTGGAGACACTAAACCTTTGATTGTGTAATTCCATCATTGAAAATGTAATGGGTATTTACAAAAGATACACTTTTTTACTTATAAAAGGATATCACTTCATCCAAAATTATACTCCCATTAAAAATACCTATATCTACAAAAAACTCTTCCCTTAGTATCTTCTCAACTCTCTGAAAATGTTCTATAATACTTGGTATTTCCAAAATACAAGGCTAAGGATCCTTAAGATATTACCCATGGGATAACATCCAAAGCGAGAGGAAGTGTTCTTAACTGACCTCTATTAATTATTTTATTTTTATACCCCCTCAAACCAAGTCTCTCCATGAAAGTATTATAACATAAGTATTAATAATATAGATAAATTTTATTATAATAGTTTAATATATATTTCCCACCATCCTCCAAAACCATTTAAAAAAAATCATTGTCATACTTACGTGCGAACTACCGCCTCCATAAATGACATTCTTATTTTTTCATCCCCACCTTAAATGAATGGTTATAAAATAATATTTAAAGGATAGATATGATATTTAGAAAATTATTATTATTATTATATAAATTTAATATATCTCACTCTCTTACAAATGATATATGGAAAAAAATGTGTCACTTGTGCTTATGTGTCATCTAATGCCTCTATGAAAGTGACATATTTCGGTTCTCACTCTATTATTTTTTGATATATCAAACCATCTTAAAGTTTGATTAGTCACCCTAGTAACATATAAATAATATCATAAATAAATTATAATAATCATAATATTAGAAAATTTACCAACCATACTCACACATGTATTATAACATGTTCGTGTTTGGGTCTGTTTAACCACCTACTTTAGTAATGATAAAAATTTCTATTCAAGAACAATATGGAAACTAAACTATCTATTTTGTTATATATTAATGATAAAATAATTATTGTTTTATGTACCATTTTAATACCATAAATAAAACATTATTTTCACATTAATTAACTACTGGTGCTGTTATAAAATAATTAGAATTAAATTTTTGGTTTATGGTTTTGAAATGGTTATACTAATATAAAACTAATCACTATTATACAGCCTTTTTCATCCTAAATTATAGAAACAAGATCATACACAACTTCATCATCTAGAAACATAACCAAATTACATATGAAATAAAATTAGAACTTTATAAATTTTTATAAAACATATATTGAAAAACCTATATCTATCTTCTAATGATTAACATTGAATCTATAAAAAATAATTAGCACTGCAATTATTAAACTAGTATTAAACAAAAAATCGAAGCTAAAAACATTTGATGAAGAAAATAAAATATAAATAATGGCTATATTAATAAAAAATGATTATAAATGTAGTTCATAAAATTTAAAATTTATGAATATGTTTCTAAATTAGGTGATAAAAAATTTTATTTTTTATATAAGACATTTATTCTTGTTCAGAAAAGAGGAATTAAAGGTAAGGGTTTTTGCATCTCAATTTTTCTTCCTTGAGATATGATATGTATTCACCACTTATTACATATTTTTCATGTATATATTAACCATGTATTTACTTTTGACATTATTTTATTAAAATAAAATGGATTAAAATATCTATATCATGTTCTATGTTCCATGGGTTTTTAATTCAAAAGAGAGTAATGATGTAAGTGTGTTTAAAAACTCAATATCCTCTTTTGAGTTACAATGATTCTTCATAGACTCCATTATTATATGTCACTTAAATTTTACCTTATGAATGTATTATTTTGTTTTTACTATTTTTTAGGGGATTTACATTTTTTCCTTATAGAATCTCTCAAAAAACATCTTACTTAAAAATTATATTTTTTGTAATGGGTTTTTTTTACTCAACGTATTTTATTGATTCATAATGATTAATTTTTTACTGTGGTTTCACAATATATTTTTATTTTGTTTCATAATTATTTTTCAATTTATATTCTCTTTTATTTACTAGTAATTACATTCATGGGTTTCTTTCTTCATAAAATTTTATGACGTAGAGAATAATTAACATCCTCTCCAAATAAGATCGTTTTCTTCCAAGTTAATATTTTCTTTCCCTAAAAATATTTTCCTTTTACCATGGAAGCCCAATTATGTATTGTCACATGTTTCCTTTATATTTCCCATCCCCTTTTTTTAAAAGTAATTTTTTTATTCTTTTAATTATGTGGGTTTTCAGAAATTTTATTTCAAAATATTAAAAAAAAATCTATCATTTCACTATCTAATGTTTTATCTTCCAGACCACATTCCTTTTTAATAATAATTATGTATTTACAGTTTCTCTTGATGAATATTCTTTTTAAAAGTAAATTTTTTCTATATTCTCACTTCACATTTTTGAAAATGGAATTTTACTTTTTTCAATAACTCTTTCTATTATGAAAATTTTAAAAACATTTTATAAAAATACTCTTTTACAGTATCTATAATGATTTACTCTTTATCTATAATGTCTTTATTTCCTTGGAAATTATTTTTCTTAAATCGCTTTATAAATTTTATATTGAAATAATCTTTTAGAGTGATTTAATTTTATGTATTGAAAAATTACATTATTGATGAAAATTTTTCTAATACCATGTGGAAATGTTGTGACAAACATTTTTCATTATATATGTACATTACTATGTAATAAATGATTATTATAAAATGGAATACATATTTATGGATTATTGATGGGTGGGGTCCTATATCTCCCTCCAATTAATTGGTAATGGTTTTATATCTCATGAGATAATGAAGCATGGACATGCTTGGATTTGTTCACAATATAAGGCATGGAAATGTATGGATTTGTTCACAACCTAAAGGGTGGACATACTTTCATTTTTTCACAATGTACTAATAATTTGTCCTTATGGTTTTTCCAATTTTATTTTTAATGATATATAATGAGGTTATATTACATTTAAATTTCATATTCTTATTATTTTTATTTATATATCATGTTTATTATTTCAAAATTGTACATTCTTTTCAATTGTATATTTTCATTAATTTGAGCTTGAATGTCCTTCTATCTTTATTTATAGAAAAATATTATTATCTGTTATCAGGTTTTATCATATGATTATGATATAACCCTTGATAACATATTAATAAAATTTTCCCATATTGAGCATTTGAGTTCTTCCCATTCTAATGTTTCTGTTACACATGAAATGAAGAAATGTGTTTAACATTTCATTTCTAGAAGAAAATATCATATAGAGATAATTTCTAGGAGATATTGAAGATTTATTATGGATCATGTGTGTAACAAACCAAAGTTTTATCAAAGGAATTCTGCTCTTATAATTATGCATTATAGTATAATCACATTAAGAAGCACAGTGAGACATCATGAAACTAAAAAATCTATCATAATTAAACATAATTTTTCCACTTATATGTTTTGAATTGTGAAAATATGACATACACAATTTTGATCAGTAAGATTTTTGGAGTCTAATAGAAAAAATTTATTTTTTAGTGAATAGTAACATGCCCTTATGAATGGTCACCTACCCATATGAATAGTACTATGAACCTTATTAATAGTAAATCTTCTAAGATAATAGTCACCTTACCCCATGAATGATTAAATAAAATTTATTCATCTTATATGTGACAATTTGACCATAGTAAAAGTATTGGTATTTTTTAAGTAATAAATAATTAAGTATAATTAATTAATTAATTTAAATGAATATGTATTTTCCTAAAATGTGTTCCTAAATCAACAATTCTATGCCTTCTAGTTTTAATATAATTTTATAATACCATATTTAATTTTTCAAAGCATTATAAAATCCATTTTAATTTTAAAAACTGTATTTTTCACGTAAATTATGATTTTAGATAAATAATAATAATAATATTTATAAAATTATTTTGTAAAAATGGAATTTATTTTTGGATTCTACATTTCGGAAAATATTTTTGGAACTGTTTTAAGATTTTTCTGAAATACATGAATTTTTAGTGAATAGTAAAATACATTAATTTACATTATAAATACATTATAATTTAAATCCACTGTTTCGGACATCACAAGTGATGTAAGAACCCACATCGCGAATTCACATGCCATATTTAATATTCTTGGTCTTAGAATCATCACTATTTCATATCTTGGTAAAAATTAATATACTAATGATTAAAATATGAAGAGACCCCTCTTCCCTCCACTATAAATACAACTCTTCACAACCTCATTTCCTCACACCTCTCAAGCTTGAAGCATGGACTAAACTCTACCCAAACATCTTCTTTATCCACTCCCACACGTCCAAGAGCTTCTGGTCACAAAAAAATACCAAGCCTAGGTTCTTTAAGGAGGATCTCAAGAGGAGGATTCCAGAGGTAAATCCCCTCTCTATTTTCCTTTAATTTCCTTTTAATTTCAAGTTATTTTCTTAATCTCATCCCACCTATCCTCATAAAAATGTTATGGTAACTCCAGTATGTTAGATATACTATAATGTTAATATAATTATGGGACAATATATCATCCAACCCCTTCCCCTCATCGTTTTATTTTAGAAAATAAAACGGTGTTCATGATGTGTTAATTTAGAACCTTCAAGAATGAAATGTTTTATTTTTCCTTTATCACCTTCAGATCAGGACATGAAACTATTTTTATGGTTGAAAAATATTATATTTTATGTATTATATCCTATTTAATGTTCTGGAACCAACTTATGTACATATTACTAAATTATTAAACAAAACAAGTTCGTTGTGGTTGAACAACTGCCCGAATTAACCCAAACGATCATCATTAAATTATTATCTAATGATTAATTATAATGGTATATAAAAAATATTTATAAAATCAGTTAATTACCTGTAACATCATCAATAACATATAATTACAATTTGGGATGTTTATCTCTGATTAAATTAACTTTCATTCATTAATAGAAGTGAATCGTTCAAGAAAACTATAAAAACAAACATTACTGAACAATGATTTTAAACTCTATAACTCCTCAAAAAGACCATAAATGAACATAGTAAAACATTAATGAATATTATTAATGTATAAAAGGTACTTTATTAGTTAATTAATTAATATAATGTCATTATATAGGAAATTAAATTGAATAAATCATTTAGATACAAGGTAAGGCTAAATTCTCAAACCCTACTTTCTGTCTTCGAGTTATCCCTCTTTCACTCCAATTTTGATGTGGTTACTCCTTAAAAATAATTTTTTATCATTTTATTTTCTTCTCTATGATATACATGTTATCTAATTGTTTTTTTTAAAAACCCCATTGTTTTCTGAAAGAACTCTTCCTTCAAATAAACACACCCTTTTTACTTTATGAATATTGTTTCACTCTTCACTCAATGTTAATGGTTCAATGTAAAGAAAGATATTCCATCTTTATTTTGGTGACCAAATGTTTATGAAAGTATAAATTATTCTGTGGAATTCATTTCTTTCCATGGGTTATGTTATGTTTAAGTTTTATATATTTTTAATGTGGCATGCATGATAATTTAAATATTATGATGTGATGGGTGTTCCCAGAAGTATATTGCACAATATGAATGTTTGAATGTGACGGGTGCACCCAGAACTATATAGAGCTCCAATGAATTGGGTAAAGTGATGAATCTAATGATTAAATTTGAAATAATTCTTGAACATTTTTCTATCATTTTTCACAACCATGTGTGGTAGAGGACCACTAAGACATGATCTTTCATTTTATGCATTTCCACATTTCAAGTATTTTATTAATGTTTCTTCTCATGATTTTGATGATGATGTTATGATTATTCTCACCCAATTCCATATTGTTCTTATATATCCTCTTATTGGGATTTTAGCTCACCACTTTGTGATGTATGTCTTTAGGTGTCTACATGTACTAAGGAGATGTCAACTTCCAATAAGAGGCTAGAGGAGAAGGAATTAAATAAATGTTTATGCTTGATGTTGTAAATGTTATGTTTCATCCTAGTTTTCCCAATACACTAAACCTCTATATCCTTGTGGTGTAATAATTTAATGTTGTTTATCTTTATTATGATTTAATAGTAATTTAATAAAATGTAGTGTCGCAATTGTTGGCATCAGAGGCATGGTTTAGTCAATTTTCGAATTAGTATTAAGTAAACCCTAGAGAAAACCTTTAGTATTAGGATAAGCACAAATATGGACACAAGAAGATTTCCTAAACATAGTTATCCCATAATTTATGATTTTATTACAATTTTTTCAAATTATTAAGTTATTCATTCCTGACTCGATGAATTATGTTTTGTTTTAACAATTTCTATGTTAGAAAATGGTGGGAACTAGGAGAAACCATGACAACAACTCGTGTGAGGGCCAATGAAATTTTTTTCCAAATGATATCCCCAATGCTTTGGTAGGTGGATTTCAAAACATCATGGTGATGCTTACGCAACTATATCAGGTTATGAAAAATAACAAGAACAATGGAAATTTCCTCCTTCTCCAAAGAGGGAGGAACTGACTATCGGGTGTTTTATGTGGAAAAAACCACCAACATTTAGTGGATCTTCTGATCCACTAGTTACGGAAAAGTGGGTCAACTCCATGGAGATGACCTTTTTTGTGTTTTACTGTTCTTAGACATATCACTATACATTTATCATCTAGATGTATAGTCTCATCAATGATGGGCTTTGATTAAGAACACTATGCCAAGAGACAAAATTGAAGAGATGGAAAGGGAAAACTTTAATATCATGTTTCTTAACAATTATTTTCCACAAAATCTTCATATGAAGATGGATAGGGAATTCATAGAGCTCATTAAAAGGGAAGGAGAATCTTTTAGGACCTATTAAGTGAATTTCACAAGGCATTCACGGTACGCTTTGAGTTTTTTATTAATAATGATAGATTATTGATAGATTCTTTGGTGGGTTAAAACCACACCATCAAAAGCCTCTTGCAATTTGAGACTTTGAGAGTTATTATGATTTTTTTCGATGTGCTCTCAAAGTGGATATGGAGTTTGTAGAATGTTTCCATGGCTACATAGATAAGAAAAAAAGATGGAGTTCCATTATGGAGGATCTAACGATAAAGGTGGGAAGAAAACTCAATGACCTACATGCCAAAAATGTGTGAAGTTTAATCATAGGAACTACCTTAAAGGGATGGGGAAATGCGTCAGGTGTGTGAAATTATTCCCCCATTTTCAAGAGTGTTGAGAAGACATGATAAGGATGGAAAATGTGGTTGAATAAATCAGATCACCACCCATGGTTCAATGTTACAACTATATGGATCAAGGGCACTATGAAAGCCAGTTCACTAAACCTTGAGTCCTCGAGGGTAATCAACGTCACTAGCCAACAAAGCCAAATGAACAATGGAAATATTATGATATTACTAATACAGTATTTGTGCAATATAATTAAGTTTCACAAGGTACACATCCTATTCACACAAGAATAAAAATAATCTTATTTGATTCTAGTCATACACAATCCTTTATATCTTGAAATTTTCCAAGAACTATAGAATTGAAACCTCAAAACCTTGAAGTTGAGATATCTGTAAAAACACTATGTGGTGAAATCATTGTCACCCAAGTGTTTGACTCTTAACCTCTTGGCGTACGTGGGAATATTCTTCTAGATATTCTCATAATACTTCCCTTGGTGCAATTCCATGTTATAATGGGAATGGATTGGCTCTCATTACAAATAGAACATATCATCTTTAGAGAAAAAGAAATATCTTTTCATATTTTGAACCATCCCATACTCCTCTAAAAATGAAAGGAATGTCATGAATCTCCTTTTAAAAAAATTTCAATGGTGTGGGTGTTGATTCCCTATGAAGAAGAATACCTCTCCCAAATGGATGAGATATAGAAAAGTGCCCACCTTGAATAAATTCCTATAATAAGGGAATACAGTTATGTATTTTCTAAAGTGTTACTCAGACTCCCACTAGATCATGAGGTAGTGTTGTCAATAGAACTCATACCCAGAGCTACTCCTATATCAATGTGTCCATATAAGATGGATCCTATCAAAATGGAGGAGTTAAGAAGCAGGTGTAAGAGAATTTAGAAAAAGCGTTAATACACACTAGTGCATCACCTTGGAGTCTGCCAGTGCTCCTTGTAAATAAGAACAATATGGCAGTGCAACAATTATCGGTGACTCAACAAGTTCACCATAAATAAAAATTATCCCCTTACAAGGATAGATTACTTGTTTGATTAGTTAAGAGGATATAAATACTTCTAAATGGAGTATATTCATTCTATATATCATTAGATAATTTTGAAGAATGAAGATATTCAAAAGACTACCTTCTGTACAAGGTATGAGAAATATGAGCTTCTAGTGATGCCCTTCAGACTTACTAATGACATTGTAATCTTCATGGATTTGAAGAATAGATTCTTTAGACATTACCTCATGAAATTTGTGGTAGTTTTTATCGATGATATTCTCATATACTCCCAGAGCAAGAAGAAAAATCAAGAACATATAAGACTTGTGTTGGTAACATTGAGAAAAGAGAAGTTGTATGCCAAGTTCAGAAATTGTGAATTTTGGATGAAGCAAGTCAAATTCTTTGGACATGTGATCACAAGTGATGGAATTTCTATGGACCCGTCAAAAACAAAGGTGATTGAGGAATGGATCAGGCCCTCTAGTTCCATATAAATCCATAGTTTTCGAGGATTTGGTGGGTACTACCGATGTTGTTTGAGAAATTTCTCACTATTGTCAAGCCCGCTAACTATGTTAACAAGAAATGTGGTAAAGTATGTCTGGATGGATGAATTTGAGGGAATATTTAAGGAGCTAAAGGGAAGGATGATCACTGAACCTGTACTCGCATTAGCAAAAAATGGAGAATGATTTGTGATATATAGCGATGATTCAAAGAAAGGATTGGGTTGTGTACTCATAAAAATGATAATGTGATAGCATATGCCTCACGGTGGTTGATGATCTATGGGCAGAAAACCCCAAAGCATGATCTAGAGATGGAAGCTGTGATTTTTTCCTTGAAAATCTAGATTCACTAGCTTCATGGTGAGAAGTGTTAAATACGCACCAACCACAAGATCCTAAAGTATATATTCCCATAAAAGGATCTCAACATGCATAAAAGGATATGGTTAGAGCTAATAAAAGATTGTGATTACTCTGTTCAATATCATCCTAGAAAGGAGAACAAGGTTGCTGATTCTATAAGTAGAAAATAAACTGCTACTCTATCCATGTTATGGATTGAGAAAGACCCTATCTTATTTGATATTCAAAGGATGGATTTGTAAATCATAAGGTCAGAGGATATGTCCAACCTTGCCCAAATGATTTCACAACCATCTATCTAATTGATGATTAAGGGGGCATAAAGGGATGATCAAAAGTTACAAAGAAGGTGAATGCAATAAATGAAGGGTATCTAAAAGAGTTCCATATTGATGATGATGGTGTGATTCAGTTTGGAATGTGGCTTTGTGTGCCTTCATCGGCCAAGATAAAAAAGGAGTTGTTGGAAAATGCACATAGCTCAACTTTCTCTATCCATCCTGGTAACACCAATATGTACTAAGATCTCTGAGAACACTTCTTGTGGGATAACATGATAAATAATATTGTAGAATAAATCTCAAAGTGATTAGTATGTCTTCAAGTTATAGGAGAGTGAAACAATTCCAAAGGTAAGATGCAACAATTTCTTATAACCATGTAGAAATGGGAGAATGTCAATATGTACTTTGTCACGGGTCTCCTAAAAACATCTTAGTGAAATAATGCAATATGGGTTGTAGATTACCAACTCACCAAGACTTCCCATTTTATTGCTATTTGGGAAGATCTATCACTTGAACAACTTGAAAAGATATATGTAAAAGAAGTGGTGAGACTTTATGGTGTTCCACTATCAATTGTCTCTAACCATGATCCAAGGTTCACATCTAAATTCGGGAGGAGTTTTTAACATGATTTAGATACTGAATTAAATTTTATCATGGCCTATAACCCCAAAACAAATGAAAAATCTAAAATTACTATTTAGATGATTGAAGATATGATAAGACCCTGCTCTTTATAATTCCAAGGTAGATGGTATCATAATATCTCATTAGTTGAGTTCTCATACAACATTAGCTTCCACCCAAGTATTTAGATAGCTCCATGTGAAGCTCTGTATATAAAGCTATGCATAAATCCTACCTGTTGGGATGAAGATAGAGAAAGAAAACTACATGGACCCGAACTTGTTCTACAGATGATAGAGAATGTTCAAGTCATCCAAAAACATATCAAAGATGATCAAAGTCGACAAAAGTTCTTTCTGACAACCATAGAAGGGACTTGGAGTTCTACATTGGAGATAAAGTCTTCCTCCTATTATCGCCATGGAAGAGAGTCATGCGGTTTGGAATGAAATGGAATTTAAGACCAATGTAAATTGTCCCCTTTGATACCCTTGACCGCATAGGATCTGTGGCCTATCGGTTTTCACATCCACTGAATATGGATCATGTTCATGATGTGTTTCATGTATCACTCCATAGGATGTACATACCATACCCCTCACATGTACTGAACTCAGAGGTTGTGCAGCTGTAAGGTGATCTCTCTTATGAGAAGCAGTGAGTAAAGATTCTGGACCAGAGAGATAAGGTTCTACATAAGGCAACCCACCTTTTAAAAGTGTTTTGGAGGAACTATAAGTTTGATGAAGCAACTTGGGAACTAGAAGAGGTGATGAAGGAGAAGTACCCCCACCTGTTTGTGTAAAAAAAATCGAGGGCGAAATTTCTTAAGGGGGGAGAATGTAAAGACCCAATGGTTTATCAATGGAATTCCCCTATTATAATTATTCCTTATAGTATAATAACATTAGGAATTAAAATGAAATATCATGATAATAAATTCTAGGTGATTATTAAACATAATTTTTCCACTTCTATATTTTGAATTTTGAAAATCTAATATACACGGTTGGGATCAGTAAGTTTTTTGGAGTCTAATATAAAAAACTAAATGTTTGGTTAATAGTAACCTACCCTTATGAATATTCACCTACCCTTATGAATAGTTTTATGACCCTTATTAATATTAAATATTCTAAAATAATATTAACCTAACCCAGTGAATGATTAAATAAAATTTAGGCATCTTATAAGATACAATTTGACCATAGATAAAGTATTTGTATTTTTGTAAGTCATAAATAAATAATTATAATTAATTAATTAATATAAAAGAATATTTATTTTCATATAATGTGTTCATAAATCAAAAATTATATGTCTTCTAGTTTTAAGATAATTTGGTAAGACCTTATGCAATTTTTGAAAGCATTATCAAATCATTTTTAATTTTAAAAACAGTATTTTTCGAGTAAATTATGATTTTAGTTAAAAATTAAATTAATAATATTTAAAAAATTATTTTTGAAAAATGTAATTCATTTTTTTATTCTACACGTAGAGAAATTGTTATGTTAATTTTTTGGTATTTTTTAGAAATACATAAATTTTTGGTGAATAGTAAGAGACATTAATTTACCGTATAAATACATTATAATTTAAATCGACTATTCCTGGCATCACAAGTGATTTAAACACCCAAATCTCGAACTAAAATTCCCTATTTGCTATTTTTTGTCTTTTAATCATCATTATTTCATATCTTGAGAGAAATTAATAATCTAATGATTAAAATATTAAGACAACCCCTCCCCCCTCCACTATAAATACCACTCTTCACATCCTCATTTCCTCACACCTCTCAAGATTTAATAATTTTATAAACTCTCCCCGAACATATTCCCTAGACCTTCCCCACATACAAAATATTTTGGTATCATAAAAAGGCCAAGCCTATGTTTCTTAAGGAGGATTGAAGAGGTAATTTGTCTCTCTCTCATTTCCTTTAATTTCCTTTCAAATTCGAGTTATTTTCTTAATATCTTCCCACAAATACTCATCCAAATGGTATGGTAACTCTAGTATATAAAATATACTATAATTTTATGATATTCATGGGAAAATATATCATCCATCTCTATTACCCTCATTTTTTAATTTTAGAAAAGAAAATGTTGTTCGTGAGATGTTAATTTATCACATTCAAGAATGATATGTTTTATTTTTTCCTTTACCACCTTCAGATCTGGTCATGAAACCATTTTTATATTTCACCCAGAAATTATTATTTGTATTATATCTTATATAATGTTCTGGAACCAACTTATGTACATATTACTAAATGATTAAATAGAGCAAGTTCGTTGGGGTCGAAAAACCGCCTGAATTAACCCAAACAATCATTATTAAATTATTATCTAATGATTCATTCTCATGATATATAAAAAAATATTTATAAGAACATTTCAAGTTATTTAACATTATTAATGACATATAATTACAATTCTAGATGTTTATCCACGTTTTAAATGAACATCCATTCATGAATACAAGTGAACTGTTCAAGAAAACTATAAAAACGAGCATTCTTGAACAATGAATTTTAACTCTATAACTCATCCAAAATCCCATAAATGAACATTATAAACCATTAATGAATATTATTAATCCATAAAATGTTCTTTATTTGTTAAATAATGAATATAATGTCATTATACAGAACATTAATGTGAAGAAATCGTTCGGAAACAAGGTAAGGGGAAATTCTCGAACCCAACAATCTTTCTTCGAGTTCTCCCTCTTTCACTACAATTTTGATATGGTTACTCTTTAAAAAAATTTGTTCATAATTGTATTTAGTTTTATGTAATAAAAATTTTCTCTAATTTATTTTATTAAAAACCCAATGTTTTTCAAAAGAACTCCTCTTTCAAATAAACACACCCTTTTTTACTTCATAAATATTGTTTCACTCTTTACTCATGGTTAATGGATATATGTAAAGAATGATATTCCCTCTTTATTTTGGGGTAAAATGTTTAAAAAAGTGTGATTTATTATTTGAAACTAATTTCACTCCATGAATAATTTTTAGTTCAATTTTTACATATTTTTAATGTGGCATGAATGATAATGTAAATATTTTAATGTGATGGGAGTGCTTGGAATTATATTACACAATATGAATGTTTGAACATGATAAGGTGCACCTAGAATTATATAGAGCTCCTTTAATTGGGTAAAGTGATGAATATAATGACTAAAAAGGAAATGATTCATGAACATGATGCTAGAATTTTTCACAACCATGTATTGTAGAATACTTCTAAGACAAGATGTTTCATTTTATGCAGTGACACATTTCAAGTCTTTTATTAATGTTTCCCCTAATTATTTTGAAGATGATGTTATGATTATGATTACCACATGAAATAATATTCTTATCTATCCTCTTACTATGCTTTTATCTCATCCCTTTTTTATTTATATCCTCAAGTGAATACATATACTAAGGAGATGTCAAATTCCAATAAGAGGTTAGAAAAAAAAAGGAATTAAGTAAATGTTTATGATTGATGTTGTAAATGTTATGTTTGGTCCATGTTTTCCCAAGACACTAATCCTATGGATCCTCATGGTTTAACACTATTATGTTTTTTATTTTTATAATGATATAATATTTATGTAGGAAAATTCATGGTCGCTATAATTTAGTTCTAAATGTAGTGGTAAAAATATACATAAGTTGAGAAGACATGGGATTTATTAGTTAAGGTTTTTTTATAATTATCTAAATTTTGAAACATAAAAGGATAGGGGATTATATGAAATTATATATTTTTTATTAGTTATGTAATTATATATAACTTATTTATGGGTTATTATAGTTGTTATTTGAGTAGTGTTTCATTATTTTTTAGGATAAGTGTAGTTGTTTTATAAGACATTCCATGATTGGGTTATTAATAGATTCAGAGGAAAGGTAAATTGGAACCTAGGTTCATCGATCCTTTTGTGATCATGGAGAGAGTCATAACAATAGCATATTATATGGATATCCCTCAGCAGTACAGGGATGTGAATTATGTATTCTATGTTTCTCAACTCCACTATCATTACTTCAACCTGTCTCATGTCCTTGATCCTAAGGAAGTTTTTTTTAAACGTTGGGGCCGAAGCCTCATTTTATTATTAAAGCAAATCAAAGACCTCTTTAACTGGGTAGAGGGAGACCCATTACATAGCCTGAAGTCCCAGTGGGCATTTAGCCCATTACATGACCCGTAGGCCCTTTTTTTTGGCCCAAAGCCCATTCTGTGAATAGTACTGCTACTGTACCCACGTTGCTACGGTACTGCACAGTACCCACCGCTGCTACAGTACTCTGTCGCCGCTACAATGACATGTCACCGCTACAGTGCCCACCGTTTCTACAGTTCCGCGGCTGCTACAGTACCTGCGCCCAATGGGTTTTGAACCCCCATTTTTCATGTAGATTTAAGGGGTTCTTACCACTAAGCCAAACCCCAACTACATAAGAGAACATTAGTGAAAGCACTAGGGATGAGTCTGAGTGTGTGATAATAGTTATATTTTTTATAATGCAAATATTGTTTCGTTTAACAGAAATTAAATACCTATATAGATACTAAAAAGTGGATACGGATGTGGAACAAATGCACCTAGGGATAATCTTCTTGAAAATGGGTTTTTGAGTATCAAATCAATATTCACTCGATGCACAATGGGTGAGCATTAGATTTATCATCTAGATAGAAACTTTTAGGGGATATGATTTAGTCTATAAAAAAAATTTATGTTCCATTATGAAAGATTTATTATAATATGTAATTAGGTTAAGTAGTATGAGAGAAACCAACCTAATGAAACCCAAACTAAACCAATGGTGATTTCGATTGAACTAAAATGTAATGTGAGTGTCTCATAGAGTAATATATTTCATGGTTGTGTTTTTCATGACATCAATTATCATTATTCTATAATGAATTTAATTTTTTATAACTCTAATTAACCTATATTGATTTTTGTAATTGATAAATCCCAAATAAATCTATTTTTTAATCAATTCCATGTACAATGAATAGATTTTTCCAATGATAATCTTAACAAAATAAAAGATAGAGTGAGAAATATTATGGTTATACCTAATCAGCTATCAAAAAATTATGATTAATAGTATGAAATTAGTTGATTTTATAAAAACAAAATAGAATACAAGTATGGAGTCTCATGGGATATTTGGTGATAAAAATGATGATGGAAATATTATTCAATTTCCTTCATGTCAAAAATGTAGGAAAATGCACCAAAGGGAATATCTAAAAGAAATGGGAATATAATTTATCTATGTTGAATGAGGGAATTAATAAATAATATAATGAGTAAAAAAGAATAGTCCAATTATCACAATGGTCTGAAATAATTTTCTTCATGAGGATTCAATATCAATTTTATATTTTATATATGAGGAATTTGGGAACTTTGGAAAATAGTGTATTAATCAAAGGGATTAAGATGAAAATCGACTCTGATAACCTTCTACACCAAGGGAATAAGTAAAAAATCAATGTAGTGACTAATATTTTAGTGTATATTTATAATTATAGTTACGGGGTATAGTTATTCTCCACTCTATATTTTTGGATGTCTTGTATCGTGTAATTTTTCCCCAACTATTAGCTATTTAATTATAAATAAAAACACATGATTATAGAAATAACATTTCATACCTCAAAAAAACCTATGATCATATATTGGTGAAAGGATGACTATGATATTTCATGGAAAACAAATTATATTTTAGGACTCATGATTCCAAGTCATGAGGTTTGTTTTTCTCCAACAATTAGGGAAACGAAAAATATTAAGAATAAGCCCATTCTGAGTAAATGGAAATGTTCCCAAAGATTATAAGGCTGATAATTATTTAGAAATTATACTTTAAGTCATGAATACATATTAAAAAACAATATATATTTTCATTATTATTTTATAATTATAATTTTGAGGATGCCCTTTATTTAATCAAGAGAATGTAAAAGCCTAATATTTTACAATATAATTTTTTTTCTAAATTAATATCGTGTTCGATAACATACTTCACACATAATATTGAACTAAAATTGGTTGGTAATCCTTGGATGAATATCATAAGTAGAATTAAATAATAATAAAATTTTAGCAAATAAAAATATTTGTATCAATTATAAATGAATCAAAATAGGATTAATAACTCTTATGGTTTTGAAAGGTAATTTTTCAATAAAATAAAATTTTCTTTTTACATTGTATTTTCATTTAAAGTATTAAATTATAAATTTTACAATTTTATTTTTATAAAATTGAATTAATTTCTGAATTCAGAGTTTCAATATTATCTTAGAGTTTATTTTTGACATTTTTCTAAACTAATTTATTATTATGTGAATAATGAATTTTTTTATTTTTCTAACACTATATCTTTTTTGACATTACCATAAAACCATAATTAATTAAAAAAATTATAAACTTTTATTACTATAACAATTATATATTTATAAACTCAAATAAATCATTTAAAAAACAATTTGTTGAATTTATAAAACCCATATTTAATGTTTTGGAAACATAATTAATGTTTTACTCTAAAAACAGTATTTTTTATTGAATTAAAAAAATAATTTTTATAACTCATAGAAATTAAAAATAAAAAAATTGATTTTTATTTTGTATCAACTTTTTTTATTTTTTTAATAAGTTTAAATTAATTTTTAGGCATAAAAATGATAATTGAGATTAAAGTTAATCACCATGAATAGGATGAAAGGGTTAATTTCCAAGAATTGTTTTATTATTATTTTCTAATTATTTTATTACAAATTAAATCTATCTATGTCATATAATGACTTTGGTATTAAGTTTATAAATATATAAAAATATATTATCACCCATTTAATTGGTCATTAATGTTATTAAAGATCATGAACACTTATTGGTGAATACAACATTTTTCTACAAAATTGATTTCTATATATTAAATTTTTTATTACAAAATATAATTTTATATTATTTAGAAATTGAATTATATTATATGTATATTAAATTTATACGTATTCCATCAAAATTTATCAATATGGGTAACAATATATTTTAAAAAAATAAAAAATATTTGGCTCAAAACATGTTATCAAGGTAAAAAAAATCTAAAATGTTAAAATATAATGTTAAAAGATTTTAATTTAAAAAAATGTGTCAAAATAAATGTTATAGGATTTATTTAAGTTATCTCACAGCACACAATATTATTTCCTACTTTTGTAGCTATTAAATCATGAATAGTTTCATTCCATCATTGTACAAGTAATGAGTATTTACAAAAAACCATTTTCTTCACTTATAAAAGAATATTACTTCCCCAAAATTTCTCCACCAAATAAAAAGATGTATATTAACCAAACTATACTCTATTCTTTCATAAACTATCTCCAAATGTTCTATAATCCTTGATCTTTCTAATAGACAAAACTATAGATCCTTATGGAGTTACCCAAGGGAGGTCATCTAAATAAATAGGTAATGTTCTCAAACAAGTTATCTTATTTATTTTATTATTCTACCCCATTAACCATAAGATATCCATGAAGGTATGATAAAATTATAATCAATAATATAATTAATTATTATTATACAAATAGAATAACCATTTTATACCAATTTCCATAACCACTCTATAAATTAATTCTTCATGTGTATGTTTGGCTACCACCTCCTTGAACAATATGGATGATTTTTAATCACCACCATAATTTAATGGTTAAAAAATAGTATTTAAAGAAGTAATATGATTTTTATAACATTATTAATATTATTAAATTATAAACCATTACACATCTTCATCCTAATCAATGAAAAAAATGTGTTGCTTGTGTGTACGTGTGGACTTATGCCTCCACAAAAGTGAATATTTTTTTCACTATGTTATTTTTTATATAAAAAATATATCAAAATATTTTTCATGTAAAGACCCATAAATTCCATGCAAAATGTTTTTTCTTAAATACATGGGAATTTTGTGAGTCCGTGAAAATTGAAGGCGCATGATTCTGAGGCCCGGTGTGCCCAGAATCATTTTCTAAAGTTTTTTCGGGTACATTTAGTAAACATATGAGTGGGTTTTTATAACTTTTGAACTGGTGCTCAGAATTGAAATCTAAGGGCACCGTTGAACTCGTAGTGCCGGTTTTCTCTTAACGAGACTTTCACTTCGATGGCAGTGAGTCGAGAAGATAAGTTAGTATTTGGGTTTTCGTGGAGAACAATAAAATAAAGTGATCTTCACTTTATTTTTATTTGAGCCACCATGTGTGTGTTTGGAGGTGGGTCCCACTAGACCTAAAACTTTCTCATGGAAGTTGGAGGTGGGACCACCACACCTTAACCTCCCATGACAGGTTATGGTGGTGGGGACCACCCGAACATAACCTCTCGTGAGAGGTTTCGACATGGGGACCACACGGGACTAAACCCCCTATTAATGGGAGGAGAGGGAAACATCTCAACTCTCCCTCATTAATGAGGGAGTGCCTCTTGACTCCTCTAACTTTAATGTTGCCAACTCACCAACCTTAATACGCCAACCTACGTAATTAATTTCCTCAATTATAATATTGTGCCAACAATTAAATTGGGGAGATCTTATTATTTTTCTTGGCATTTGCAATTTGTTTGAAGCTTTGGGAAGAGGAGATCCTAGGAGAAAGAATCCAATGAAGAAAAAAGAATGAATAATGTGTTCTTCCAAAAAAGAATGCCGGCAATTATCCTCTTCAAACTTCTTCCCCAGACACCTACCAACGTGGAGCGTCTTCCACAGCCAATGCAACTTTGGATTGGAAGTGTGTGGCGGATGCGACGAACGACGATCTTCTTTGTCTACTTTCCACAACTTCATTGTCAAATAACGATCAAAGGTAGGTGTTTTTACATTTTGATTCATTCCTTTAATCTTCTTCAATGGTTGTAAAGGAATTTTTTTGCGGGTGAGTTATTGTTCATCCTCTTACTCCTTGTTGAACCATTTAATACCACCCTAAACATGGTGGGTGCTAGCCAAACCAACGTGGCCCGAACCCTCCGTCGTTCTTGTTTGTGACGATCTTTGACATGGTGATGAGGTGACGAAACGAAAAAGGTGGCGATGACAAAGGTCGTGCTACCCATGGACTCCGCAAACCGCACTGCCCCCGCGGTGCTCCGGTGCTCTGGGTCGAACCATGTCCCTCCGGCCGAGCCACCCCGGCCGCACCACCGTCGGCGCACACCACCCAGCTCCCGGATGCCACCTGGCCTGGCTATGCCTTGCCCTGCCTCTCATCGGCTCGCCTGGAGCCCTTCCCAGCCGCTCGCCGGCCTACCCACCCACCCCCTGGCCTGTCGGGAGCCCTGCCCGGCTGCCTGTCGGCCTACCCAACTTCCCGATGGCCCGCCTTCCGGCCTTCCCGGCTGCCTGTCGGCCTGCCCGGCCACCTGCCGGCCTGCCAGGTCACCACCCGACAAAACCAACAACCTGGTCGAGCTAACCTCTCGAGCTGGCTCGTGGCCTCCCACATGGTGCCCTGGCCGAACTAGCCATGTCGCGCCCTCCGGGTCGAGCCGCGTCGTGTCGCGCCCTCGTGACGCTCAGGACCGAACCGCCCACGTGGCCGGCTGGCCGGGGCCCAATGGGTCGGGCCAAACCAACAGGCTGGCCCACCCAATGTGTCGGGCTAGACCCAACAGGTCTGACCGGGCCGACCCAGACCGGGTCGGCCAAGACTGGGTCGGACCGGGTCGAACCAGACTCGGGCCCACTACCAACCCTTTACTTTCTTTTGGCCATATCTTTGGCACCGGACATCTGTTTGACGAACCGTCAGCAGTGTTGGTTATCTTGGAGCCCGAAGGTCCCTTTGAGTATACCCCACTAGAGGTTGTGATATATTTTTGATACAGTCAGGTTGGATCATGCACGAATCTAACTGGACCCCTGGGACTAAAATGATAATAACTCACAGATCGGGCATCTGATTAACGTGTCGTCTGTTGCGTTGAGAACAATATGACGTGGCGGACCGTTGAGATACTTATTCATGGGAATTTTTGGCAGTTTGAGTATTGACTTGTTGGTCATGAAGTGGATCCTTCTGGCGACGAGTGAGCAGAGTGCAGAGACCTAGTAGCTGGCTGAGACCTGATGACTGTTGACTGATTCAATACAGAGTGACTCGACTAACCTAGTGGGGAGATCCTCGGTGTCGCAGAAGCCCCACGGCAGAGGAGCGCCTGGTTGTGGTGGAAAACCAATGGTACTCGACAGAAGGAGTACCTCTGTAGGCTATTAGGGGGAGCGCCTTGGTGACGCGGAAGACCCACAGTGGGGAGCGCCTTTGTGTGACGCAGGAGACCCACAGTACTCGACAGGAAGAGTACCTCAGCAGTCCGATGTTAGTGGAAAGTGCCTTGGTGTTGTGGTAGGCCCAATGTACTCTATAGAGGAGGAGTTCTCCATGACCCAAGGTTTTGATAATAAAAATCTTGGTTGAGCTGAGTCAGTAACTTTTGTGTTTACCTCATGATTGAGAGGGATTACTTGATAACTTAGGTATATGTATGGGCATATACCTAATTGGAGATATCTGTTTATTTCATACATTTTGATTTATCCTTGATGGTTTTGTGAGACCTTGAGGGTCTCGGGGTTCCTACTGAGTATCATTATTCTCACCCCTGCATGGGCTATGTCTGCACCTCGTTGTGTTGGATGCAGATGACGGACAGCGCTGACCGAGGCTGAGTGTTCCATGACTGGACAGTACCTAGAGGTGGACCACACGACGTGACGGTACATGGAGGAGACGGATGGGCGTGGAGTTATGTGAAGGCCATCTGTACCTACACTTCAGGTTGGAATCCTGGAGGATGACCCAACAACTATTTTACCTTTCTTCTGTTGTACTTTTTTTTCTTGTTGTGCTTGTACATTCATGTTGGGCTTGTATTCCGGCCCCTCTTCTTTCAGCACTATTTTGTATACATTTTTACATAGTGTTTTTCTTTCATCTCGTACTCTATTGTGTGCGCTTTCAAGTTATAAAGGAAATGCCTTCCCAGTTTTGGGATTTACGCCATTGGTACTAGTCGCCAGCCCCTAGCCTATAGATGGAGGGCTTGGGGT
Source organism: Viscum album (assembly GCA_963277665.1). Classification (NCBI taxonomy): domain Eukaryota; kingdom Viridiplantae; phylum Streptophyta; class Magnoliopsida; order Santalales; family Viscaceae; genus Viscum; species Viscum album. Next base: position 1,220,519,845 of record OY728127.1, on the reverse strand, counting down.
AGTCACGGCATGGGCCCTGGGGGACGGGTCATGACAAATTGGTATCAGAGGATTCAGTTCTACCATAGAACTTAGGACTCTAATATTTTCTATGAATCAATAGTGTTAAGTGTACTAAGTGTGGTTTTTAGTTCAGGGAGTCCAGTGTTCGTGCGGTGGCCAACGTATCTATACACCAGGACCCTGACTACTTATTTCTGACCCAGTGCACGAAAACACTGATTGCGTCTGTGTTTTCAAAAGTTTTATTTAAGTCAGCTCAACCAAGTCAACTCACTAGGTATGATTTTTTGACTATTTCGCATCTGTTCCTTTCAGGATGCCTCCCCACGGATGACTAGTGAGTGTTCCAAGAGTTGTACACATAGATAGTCCATCGAGCAATAAGGCCTTGATGTAGGGCCCTTTTCCAGTGGAGGCACCAGTGGTACTACTTCCCATTGGGAAACCGATGTCACCAGCCCCAACAGTAGACGATGCATGCCTCTTGAGCGCATTTCACGAGTTCCAGCGCCAGAGGCCACCTAGGTTCAGGGGAGAGACGGACCCACAGGAGGCTGAGGATTGGCTGGAGGCTATCATGAGAGTTTTCTGACTAGTAGGGACACCAGATAACTTCATTGTGATTCTTGCTGCTAACCTTCTACAGGCAGCTGCAGGCAGATGGTGGAGCCTAATTCTTCAGGTGCATGACAAGGAGAAACTAGTCTGGGTAGACTTTGAGAGACAGTTTCAGGTAGAGTTTGTCCAATACACTCTTCGCACAGTGCGCATGCAAGAGCTACTTCATCTGCAGCAAGGCAGCATGACTGTGGCACAGTACTTAGTGAGTTTCACCAACCTCTCGTGCTACTCCATAGATATGGTATGGGACCCTTTCTTCAAGGCCCAAACCTTCGATCAGGGGATCAGGTGAGAGATCAGAGCTTCGGTGATCTCACTCAGCATCCCGAAACAGGCAGGGGTGTTAGAGAGAGCCCTCCCAGTAGAGAGATTTTTTGATGAGAAGTCTCCAATAAGAATACCCACCACTAGTCGACATGCAGCAGAGTCTTCTGCAGCTGCCAGCAGACAGATGTCGCAGGGGTACAAGTGGACCAGACCTACAAGTGGATGAACTCATGACTCAGGATTGGTTGTGCAGGGTACCCAAAGTGGAGATAGACATGCCAGGAGTGGGTAGTGTTACTCATGCGGTGTGCATGGTCACATGGCTCATGATTGTCTAACCCAACATTCGGATGATCAACAAACGGTCAAAGGACTTCCCAGGCAGAGACAAAGATTCGATCGAGGCGGTCTGCAGGGTGTAGGTGGATGTGGCAGAGGAGTTGGTCGAGAAACTGGCGGTGCGTGACACTTCAAGGTGTTATCGCCACCACCACCTGGAGTTCCACCCCAACCATAGGGAGAAGGTGGACATGTGATATCTCAACTTCAGGCAGCTGAAGCTTATGATCACGGCACTCTAGAGATAATTAAAGGTACAATCTGTGTCTACTCCACCTTATTTGTAGTTCTTATAGACACAGGTTCCAGTCACTCTTTCCATACAACCGCCCTTGTTCAGAGCATGGAGATTCTGATAGAGTCGTTGGCTCGATCCTTATGGAAAGAGAATCCTACGGGAGCAGACTCGATGATTACGCACTAGTGCTGGCAATGTGAGCTTACTCTAGAAGGAGAGGGCTTCAGCTGAGATCTCCTCATAGCAGTGTCGAGGCCTTAAGAAGTCATCTTGGGTATGAACTAGTTATCTACAGTCCATGCTCAGATCGACTGTATTAGGTGCAAAGTGTGGTGTGTCTAAATGGATGGTACCAGGTTCACCTTCACCGGATAGAAGGAACCCTTTTCAGCACATGGAAGACTTACTCGGAGGTGGGTGCAACCAATCACTCATTAGTTGGCCTTTCTTACCCTCAGAACAGTTGATGTGGAGATTCTGAGCTATCCTGTAGTGGTGGAATAGTACGCAGATGTTTTCCCTGACGATGATCTAGGACTACCTCCTCACAGAGAGGTGGACTTCTACATTGACCTGTACCCTAGGACGATACCAATATCTACACCAGTGTATCAGATGGCTCCCGTAGAGATTTGTGAGCTGTGAGTATAGCTAGAGGAAATATAGGGGAAGTGATTCATATGGCCCAGTGTTTCTCCCTGAGAAGCTCGGATTCTATTCGCCAGGAAGGCAGATGGGAGCTTGAGGATTTGTGTCGACTACCGTCACCTGAATCTGGTGACCAAGAAGAAAAAGTACTCACTCCCAAGGAATGACGACCTCTTCGATCAGCTGAAGGGAGCATGGTGGTTCTCGAAGATAGACCTCAGATCAGGCTATCACCATCTTAGAGTTCGAGATAAGGATGTGTAGAAGAAAGCATTCAGATGTCGGTATGGCCACTACGAGTTCTTGGTTATGCCTTTTGGTATAACCAATGCTTCAACAGTATTCATGGGACTCATGAATAGGATTTTCCATCCATAACTCGATTGCTTTGTCATAGTCTTCATCGATGACATTCTAATATACTCTACTACTGAGTAAAAGCATGCCTACCATTTGCAGGTAGTACTGGAAACTCTGAAAGTACCATCATTATGGTAATCTCTCGAAGTACCAGTTTTGGATCTGAGAGGTTCACTTTCTGAGACATGTCATCTTGGAGGCTCGAGTTGCAGTGGATCTAGTGAAGATTGAGGTGGTACTTTCTTGGGAGCCGCCTAGGAGTGTGATGGAGGTACCGAGTTTCTTGGGATTGGCTGGTTACTACAGGAGGTTCATGCCAGATTTCTCCAGAGTTGCAACACCACTATCATCCTTGAAAAAGAAGGGGAAACCCTTCGTGTGGTTAGTGATATTCTAGAAGATCTTTCAAGAGCTGAGGAAGAGGCTAACTAGTGCCTCCATCTTGAGGCTTCCATAGGAAGGTGTTGTGTACGTAGTCTACTGCGACGCATCAGGGACCAGACTCAGGTGTGTCCTAATGTAGGAGCGAGCAGTGATCACGTATGGTTCTCGGCAGCTGAGACATCACGAGCAGGACTATGCTACACATGACATTGAGTTAGAAGCATTGGTCTTCTCCTTGAATATGTGGCGACACTATCTAAAGGGTGAACGTTTTACAGTATACTCTGATCACATGAGTCTCAGGTATATCTTTTCTTAGAAGGACATGAACCTGAGACAGTGGCAATGGCTTAAGTTCCTCCAGGACTATGAATTCAAGATAGTCTATACTCTGGGAAAGGGGAACATTGTAGTAGATGCACTCAGCAGGAGATCTGGTATATAGCTGTTGGGAGAGGCGAAGGAGCAGCTGGTCGCTTTGCAGATGTCCTTTGTGGATAGAGATGGAGAAGCTTTCATTCAGTCCATTACAGTCACTCCACCACTTCTTCAGAGAGTTTGGGAGGCACGGCATGGAGGCGCTGACTGTGAGTCACGTTTTGCTCAGATATCCACAGGGCAAGCACCTGATGGATTTTCTGAAGGTGGGGAGCACATAATCCTCTTCAGAGGACGTACTATGGTACCATTGTCACTTCAGGAGGAAATATTGAGGGAGTTCTACAAATTCCCTTTAGAGGTACATCCAGGAGTGTTGAAGATGTACCAGGACCTTAAACGACAACACCAGTGGCCAGGTATGAAGAAGGAAATAGCGGAGTTTTTCTCCCTATGCCTCACTTGTCGGCAAGTGATGGCGGAGCACCAGGTACCCGCAGGCTTGGTTCAGCCTTTAGAGGTCCTAGAGTGGAAGTGGTATGGTATATCCATGGAATTTGTGACAAGACTTCCACGTACATCCAGGGGTCACGACTCGATTTGGGTGATCGTTGAATGACTCACCAAGTCGGCCCACATCCAACCGATCAGAGAGCAGGGTTCAATAGAGAGCTTGGGACACCTCTATGTGCAATAGATTGTGCAGTTACATGGAGTACCTTCATCTATTGTCTCTCATCGTGATGCATGGTTTACATCCCATCTATGGAAGGGGTTGCAGGAGGCTTTCGGGACGCAACTTCGTCTCGGCACCGCCATCCATCTTCAGACGGATGGCCAGATTGAGTGGACCATTCAGACCCTCGAGGACATGATGTGTGGTTGTGTCCTCGACTTAGGTTGTAGCTAGGAGGATCACTTAACTTTTTTGGAGTTTTCATACAACAACAGCTATCAATCCACTATAGGGATGGCCCCTTTTGAGGCTTTATATGGGCAACCTTGTAGATCACCCTTGTGCTGGATAGACCCAGGGGAGTCAGCACTGGTGGGACTAGAGATGGTACGGGCTACCACAGAGAAGGTGCATATCATCTAGGAGTGGATGAAGACTGTAGAGAGCAGGCAGAAGACATATGCTAACAGGAGATGGAGGCCTCTGGAGTTCAAGGATGGAGACCATGTATTTTTAATGGTCTCACCTCGATGAGGACTATGAAGATTTATTTGTGGTGGCAAGTTATCTCTGAGATTCATTGGACCTTCCTAGGTCCTCAGCAGAGTTGGTGAGGTGGCTTACAACTTAGCTCTTCCACCTCAGTTGCACAGAGTGTACGACGTCTTCCATGTATCCCAGCTAAGGAGATACCTGCTTGACCCTTCTCACATCATCGACCATGGTAAGATGGATGTCGATGATGGGGTTACTTTTACAGAAGTTTCAGTGGATATTGAGGATCAACAGGAGAGGGTCCTATGTGGACAGTCGATACCTCTGGTGCACGTTCACTGGCAGCACAATAACCTCTAGGAGAGCACATGGGAGTGGGAGGTTCATATTCATGCTCAATACCCCCACTTGTTTTCATAGTTTGAGTTGTAGCTTACGAGGACGTAAATCCCTGAGGTGGGGAGAATGTAAAGAACAAGAAATTCTGTGGGAATTTTTTTCTTAAATACAAGGGAATTTTGCGAGTCCGCAAAAATTGACAGTGTATGATTCTGATGCCTGGTGTCCCTGGAATCATTTTCTGATGTTTTTTCAGGTAAGTTCAGTAAACCTTTGAGCGGGTTTTTATAACTTTTGAACTGGTGCTTGGAATTGAATTCTGAGGGCACCGTTGAACTCGCAGTGCCAGTTTTCTCTTAACAATACTTTCACTTTGATGGCAGTGAGTTGAGAAGATAAGTTAGTTTTTGGGTTTTCATGCAGAATAATAAAATAAAGTGAGCTTCACATTATTTTTATTTGAGCAGCCATTTGGGTGTTTAGAGGTGGGTCCCAATGGATCTAAAACCTTCTCATGGAAGTTATAGGTGGGACCACCACTCATTAACCTCCCATAAGAGTTTATGGTGGTGGGTCCCACCTGAACAGAACCTCCCGCGAGAGGTTACAACATGGGGACCACACGAGACTAAACCCCCTATTAATGGGAGGAGAGAGAAACTTCTCAACTCTACCTCATTAATGAGGGTGAGCCTCTTGACTCCTCTAACTTAAATTTTTCTAACGCACCATCCGTAATACGCCAACCTACGTAATTAATTTCCCTAATTTGAATATTGTTCCAACTATTAAATTGGGGAAATCTTATTATTTTGCTTGGCATTTTCAATTTGGTGGAAGCTTTGGGAAGAGGAGAGCTTGGGAGAAAGCTTCCAAAAAAGAACTAAGAATGAATAATGCATTCTTCCAACGAAGAATGCCGGAAACGATCCTCTTCGAACTTATTCCCCTGACACCAACTGACGTGGAGCATCTTCCACAGCTGACGCAACCTGGGATTGGAACTGTGCGGCAGATGTGATGAACGACAATCTTCTTCGTCTACTTTCCGTGACTTCATCCTCAAACAATGATCAAATGTTGGGGTTTTTTACATGTTTATTCTTTCCTTGAATCTTCTTCAATGGTTTGAAAGGAGTTTTTTGTGGGTGAGTTGTTGTTAATACTCTTACTTCATATTGTGCCATTTGATACCACCCTAAATGTGGAGGGTGCGGGCCAAACAAACATGGACCCACCCCTCCGCCATTCTTGTTTATGACGATCTCCGACATGGTGATGAGGTGATGGAACAACGAAAGTGGCAACGACAAAGGCCGCACTACCTGCAGCCTTCGCAAACTGTGTTGCCCCTGCGGTGCTTGAGTCCTCTGGGATGAACCACGGCCCTACGACCAAGCCACCCCGGCCACACCATCATCGGCCCACACCACCTGGCTCCCGACTGACTCCCGGCCAGGCTGCGCCCTGCCCGGCTGCCCGCTAGCCCACTTGGTGCCCTGCCCGGCTGCCCGCAGGCCCACCTGGTGCACTACCTGGCTGCCTGCCGCCCGCTGGCCCGCCTGCTGGCCTATCCAGCTGCTTTCCAGCCAGTCCAGTCACCACCTGACCAAACAAGAACCCCAGGCCGCGCCAGCCTCCCGAGTTGGCCCACAGCCCCCTTCGCGGCACCCTAGCTGAACCAGCCCGACCTTTCCCTCCTGGTCAAGCCACATTGGGTCGCGCCCTCACGACGCTCCGAGCCGAACCGGCCCCGAGCCCGGGCCGAACCCCCCACACGGCCTGTTGGGCGGGGCCCAGTGGGCCGGGATGAACCTAATAGGATGGACCTCCCAATGGGTCAAGCTAGACCCAATAGGTCTGACCAGGTGAGCCCAAACCGGGTCGGCCCAGACTGGGTCGAACCGGACTCGGGCCCACTACCGACCCTTTACTTTCTTTTGGCCATATCTTTGGCACCGGACGTCCGTTTGATAATCCTTCAGTGGCGCTGGTAATCTTGGAGAATGAAGGTCCCTCTGAGTATACCTAACTAGAGTTTAGGGTATAGTTGTGATACAGTCAAGATGGATCGTGCACGAATCCAACCAGGCCCCCGGGACTAAAAGACTAATAACTCATAGACCGGGCATCCGATTGACACATCGTCTGTTGCGTTGAGATCCATATGACGTGATGGAATTTTGAGATACTTCTTTGGGGGACTTCGTGATAGTTGGAGTATCGACTAGTAGTTCGTGGAGCGGATCCTTCTAGTGATGAGCGAGCAGAGTGCGGAGACCTAGTAGCTGGCTGGGACCTAATGATTGTTGACCGATTCGACTCTGAGTGACACGACTAGCCCAGTGGGGAGCATCTTGGGGTCACAGAAGACCCACGATGGAGGAGTTCAATATTGTCGTGACAGGCTCGTGGTACTCGACAGAAGGAGTACATCTATAGGCTATTAGGGTGGCACCTTAGTGACGCGGTAGACCCACGGTAGGGAGTGCCTCTATGTGATGTAGTAGACCCACATTACTCGATAGGAAGAGTACCATAGCAGTCCAAGGTTAGTGGGAAGTGTCTTGGTGTCGTTGCAGGCCCACTGTACTCGATAGAGAAGTATTTCTCCAGCAGTCGAGTTTTGGATAATAAAAATCATGGTTGGACAGATTTAGTGACTTTTTTGTTTACCTCATGATTGATATGGATTACTTGATAACTTAGGTATATGTTTTTTCATATAACTAAGTGGAGTTATCTGCTGATTTCATACTTTGTAGTTTATCCTTGTCAGTTTTGTGAGACCTTGAGGGTCTCGGGGTACCTACTGAGTATCATTATACTCACCCCTTCACAGGCTATGCCGCACCTCATTGTGTTTGATGCAGGCGACGGGCAGCACTAACTGAGGACGAGTGTTCTAGGACTAGATGGTATGTGGAGGTGGACCACATGGGGTGATGGTACATGGAGGAGATCGACGGATGTGGAGTGCTGTGGAGGCCATCTGTACCTACCCTTTAGGTAGGAATCCTAGAGGATGACCCAGTAGCTTTTTTACCATTCTTCTATTGTACTTATTTTTTCATTTGTACTTGTACTTTCCTATTGGGCTTGTATTTTGGCCCCTCTACATTCAGCACTCTTTTTTATACAGTTTTACATAGTGTTTTTCTTCCATCTCATACTCAGTTTTTTGAGTTTTCAAGTTATAAAGGCAATGCCTTCCTAGTTTTGGGATTTACGCCTTTGGTGCTAGTCACCAGCCCTTGGCATATGAAAGGCAGTCTTGGGGTAGTCACGGAGCGGGCCCCGGGTTACGGGTCATGACATTTCACCACCTTATATAACTATAAATAATATCAATAATATTTTGTATAAATATTATTATTCCAAATAAATCTATTTCATAACCACACTCACCCATAGATTATAATTTTTTCTTGTTTGGGTCGTTCCAACCACCTACTTGGACATTGTAATAAATATATATCATGGATGAAAATGGAATCTTATCTAATGGTTTTATTATATATATATGAAAAAAATTAATTTATTATTTATTATTTTGAAAATTTTATAATAATATTAAACATATTTTTACTGTATGACCTTTTTGTTCATTATAAATTACTGAAAGAAGCTCATCGCCAACAGCTTCGTCACGAATCATAACCAAAATTAATTTGAAATTAAATTATAAAATTATAAAATATATAATAAAGTACCTCTTAATATAATATAATTTTGTACATTGAATTTATAAACATGAATCAACATCATCAATATGACTCTATTATTAAACAAACAATCGAAGATAATAACATCTGGTGATGAAAATAAAAAATATCTAACTGCTATATTTGTAATGGATGATTATAAATGGAGTTTATAAAATCACATAGTTATGAATATGGTTATGAAATATGTGATTAAGATATATATTTTTATTATATATGAGGTTATAAAACGTTTGACTAAGAGGAATTATAGGTAAGGGTTTTTTCATCTCAATTATTTTACATCATTAAGATATGATGTGTATTCACCACTTGTGTTATTTTTATTGTGTATATATTGGTAAGGATTTATTTTATAATAATTTTTATTGAAATATAAGATATTTACAAATCCATATCATTTTATTCCTTTCATGGTTTTTTAATTATAAATATAATGACGATGTGAGGGTATTTCTTAACCAAATATCCTTTCATTGAGTTATGATGATTCTTTTTGAAATCCCTTATTATATGTATGCTAAATTATTTCTTATGAATTTATTATGATATATTTTCTCATTTTTATTAGTATTTACATTTCTTTTTGGTATTCTAAATTTGAAATGATTCTTATTTCAAAAATATGATTTTTGAAAGGGGGTATTCTTGACTGAACTTCAGTTATTGAGTCTTAAATATTAATTTTCTACTATGATTTTTCATAATTATTTTCTCCTATTATAATATTATAGTTTAATATATTAATTATTTATTTTTATTGAACTAAATAAATTTATTTTTTTCACCAAAAAATTTTATGATGTGAAAAATAATTCTCATCTTCTCCAAATAAGACCTTATGCTTCCATGTTAATATTTTCCCATTCTACCAATTTATCCTTTATATTTGGAAAACCATTATTTGTATCCCCATGTGACCATTATACATCTCTTCCATTCTTTTCAAAAGTATGTCTGGGTTACTCTTTTAAATCAGTTGGTTTTTGAAAATTTTATTTCAAAATATTAAAAAAAAATCCATCTTTTCATAATCAAATATTTTATCTTCCACTCCACATTCCTTTTTGATAACCTTTTTTTAAAAAATATATATTAATAAAAATTATTTTTAAAAAAAAATTATTTCCTAATTTTTATCATCACCTTTCCAAAAATTACTTTTAAATGTGATCCTTAACTGCTTATTTTATGATAATGTTCAAAATGTTTTCTTAAAAATCTCTTATATAGTTTCACTACCAGTTTCCACTTTATATATAAATGATTTTTTTAAATAGAAATTTTTATTCATAAATAATCCTCTAACTATTTTTTTTGAAAAAAAATTATAGGTATTAAAATTTATGTATCAAATATTTAAATTTTTGAGGTAAATTTTGGTGATACCATATAAAAATGTTGTGAACCCTATTTTTCTTTCCATGGGTTATGTATGATATTATGAATGATTATTTTCAATTTGAACACATATGTATGGATGAATTATTGGTAGAGTCCTATATCTCCCTCAAATTCATTATTTATGGTTTTATATTTCATGTGATAATCAATTGAGGATATGATTTTATTTGTTCACAACATAACTCATGGACATTCTCAGATTTGTTCGCAACATAAAGGGTAGACATGCTTTGATTTATTCACAACGTAATGGGTGGTCATACTTGGATATGTATACAATATGATGTTACCATGTACATATGTTTGTTACAATGTTCATTGTTATGCTATGGTTCAAGGGAATGTTACATTTCAATGACATATGTTTATGATTATGCTCCATCACTCAGGTTTATAATTTCATGATTTCAAATTCTTTTTCTATGTTATATGTTTTTTCATTTAAGATTTCATATAAATATATCATGATTTATAAACAACTCTTATTTTACCATTTTATATTAATAAGATATCTCTCCAATATTATTTTTTCTTTTATACTTATAAAATAATCCTTAATAACATGTTGATCAGTTTTTTTTACTGGACATTGGATATCACCTCTTTCATATGATTTAATTCCTTAGGTTATAAAGAAGAGTTTAGACTATGAAGAGTTTGTAATGGGGTCTAGTATGGTTCAATTATTGATAAATTTTTTCAAGTATCATAAAATAAGTTACTTACATAATAGATCATCAGTGAAACTAAACCTTTTATTCATTGAATTGTGTGATTATTTTCAGATGTAATGTTTAAACTTTTGAAATATATATTGATTTAATTTTGGATATCTCTCTTGGTATTGAATCTAGTGTTTTTAGCATTGAACCTGAGATTATGGGTCTTAGGTTCCTTGTGATGACTATATCCATGTCTAATAACATCCCAATGTACTTATGGTAAAGGAACATCATAGGGATATACCTTACCTACTCTGTCTAGTAAATTCATAACATAATACTTATACACATATTACAGATATGACCTCGAAAAAAATTACTAAAACTAGGGACAATAAGCAACTTGGTAACCCAGACCATACTAATCCCAGGAGATGTTCTAGCACTGTAAGGCTCAATGATCATGCCTACCTGAATCATAGAAGATGGTCAGAAAGTAGTTGTTATAAGTATATGATGAATTATCTCCAGTGAAACATGTTGAATAAAACTATTGAGGCTGACTACTAGTTGGCCGAAACGTTAACTACCTAGCACCTATAATCCACCACCAAAAACCCATCTCATTAAGGAATCCTAAATAATCCCCTCTCGAGCTGATATCAGTTGATCATGCATCCTATCAATAACCTCATCCGTCTTTTACACCTTTATGTACATAGTCAACATATATAGGGTGACTTCGTATCATATCATCAGATGAATCTCCACCTAACTATGTTAAGTTCTAGAATCCACATTAGGGAATGTATCGTGATTGATGTAAAGAATGCCCATAAACATGATCATGAGCTTCCACTATAACAAACCAAACCTTATAAATTCAAATATCTTTTTAATTACTAAATTACTTATTAATAAATTTATAAATATAAAACACTTTCAATAAATTTCATTTTGTTAAAAAAATATGGCCATGATTTGCATGTCGAGATTGAAAGACCATTGAGAATCATAAATATTTATAATGTAGCCATTATATAGTGACCATTATGATTATTATATATTATGGTTTATGATAGACTATAAATTACATTTATTAGAGAAGTGATGGCCTTGATCAGTATTGTCGAACCATATGAAGCCCATTTATCAAAACTTATAAGGGAGATGGCATCACTATGATTTTTCCTTGACCATGCCTATGATGTGATTAGAAAACTAAAACATTAGTGAATCCATTTACATGATAATTTTAATCTTATAAAGATCATTATTCAAACAATGTTCTTATAACCACACCAAGAATGTACCATCATTAGAAACCATACCCTTAGGGCATATGCTAATGTAATAAGGGGCTATGTATCTTGACCATAGTAGTATGAATTTATATATTTTATTATTAATAAAATAATTATTATATTCATACCTTTTTCATTATTAATTCATATATATGTGACTAAATAATGAGTTTCATAAAAATTATATTTTGATAGGAATAAAATAAAACTATAATTTTGAGAAATATATAGTTTCAATTAATCCACTCATTTTTATGAATTGAATAATTTTTTAAATAAATTACATTTTCATGAAATATTCTTTCTAAATTTTATTTATTTAAATATAAATGATAATAAAATTTAGTGAACTCCAATTTAATTTTTATAAGGATCATAAAGTGGTTAGTGTAGTAAAAATGAATATCTTTTTGGTAAATACATATGTTTATTTAAAAGTTTAAATTATCATATTTAGAAGAAGAAAAATGTCAGATAAATATTATTTTTTAAATCATCCAATCAAAATTAGTCAATGGTTAATCTATCAAAAATTTATGAGACATTTGAATTTTTGGTAAAAAAATTAAATATGGTATAAATAGATAGTATGTATTATGACATCATAATAGCCCAAAAGTCGTGAAATAAATTCTATAATGGGGATCCATTAAAAAAAAATTGATTTCAAATTTAAAATAATGTGTTCTGGATGTTTTTTTGTCAATTTTACAACCCTATAGTGAATCCTCAAAAACCATATTATATTTTAATATTTTAAAATCCATTAATTATGAACCTAACTCACTTCTGCATAAAGAATGGAATTATTTTAATGATTTAAATTTTTGTCCAAATATAAGTTTTAAAATCACTCCTCTTTGGTAGAAACAGTGGGAAATAACCATTTGATGTTGTTTGGTTTTGATTATGGTATCACATAGATTTCAAAACTATTTTTTTGGAATTAATAAAGAATTACCCTCTATTTTTCTATAAATATCAACCAAACCTCCATTTCAACCTCACTAAAACCCCATTGAGAACAAATTTACTATTTTTTATCCCCTTATAAATCTGTCCCATGTTTTTTCCAAACTCTTAGGAAGCTCCTCCCACGATATTAGAATCTCCCACTCAAGGTAAGGGATTCTATCTACTTTTTTATTGATGTACATTCTTTTCACTAATCCTTTATATTTCCAAATGATCTTGTAGATTTTTTTTTAAAACATCCCTTTACTACCATTATAATTCATAAGTAATAAGAAACAACTATTCACTCTCATTAAACCCTTCCTTGAAAATTTATGTAATCCTGTTATGCTGCTGAAATTATCCCATGATTTTCCTTGCAAAAAATTTATGTTGTGAATACTCATCCTCATTTTCAATCAAGTGAATTAACATGGGTGTACCTATCCTTCATTTATTGGGTACTTACATGATTTTAACCCACACTCTATAATACTAGGATTAAATGTTATTAAACAAGTTCTTATGTTGTATGATCTATGTGGCACACAAATTCATGTACATAATATGAATGTGATTGGTAGCCCTGGAATAATATATCTCTTCAATGCATTTGGGGGATATTTTTATATCTTGATATACCATGTGTGGTGCATGTTTAGTTAGCCTAAGATTACTATGTTATGATGTATCAGTGGTTATTTATGACTTAATATTATGATGTCATGTTTTATGTTGTTGTCACACTTTATTTTTCCCTGATATCATCATATTATATCATGATTTTATGTTCATGTTTTATATTATCACTCTTTTATGTCACCTTGATATGCCTCTTGACTCACATGTATTACTTTCATCATGTTATTCATTGATTATTCCCATAGTGAGATTTATAGTTCAGTCCTTTCTTATGTATACCTTTAGGTTATCACATACAAGTTTAATAGATCAATGGTATTATAAGGTCATGTTATGGATTTTTAATTAGTGTTGTTTTATCCCTGTAGAATGTTAGTTTGATATGTGTATAATTACCCAAATATGCTATGCCTCTTGATATTTTTTATTTTAATTTAATTATATTTATATAATAAATCATGAGTTAAGGTTTATAAATTTTTTTTTGTCATAGATAGTATCAATGGAAGATGTAGTTATTTTTGGGGACTAGTAATAGGAAACCTTAATTAAATCATTATGGATAAAAATAAACTTATGAAAACAAAGATAATTGTTTTTGAAAAGTATATAGATATTGGTTTCAAAGAAACAAAATCCATGTATAGATATTACAAGTGGGTATAACTCTATAATTGTTATACTAACGTGTAATAACAATAAAAATAGTGAACTGGGTATTAGCTCGATCATCATATAGTGTAGGACAAATAGGACTTGTTACACGGCCAATTTAACACTCCTATAGGATATTCTTTGATAAATTCATATCCCCTTTATGAACCATTATGATGAGAAAAAATGAATATGAAATTTAATATTATAAAATAGACCATGGATAACATAGATAGAAACCTATAAATTAAAAGTTTAAGGAATAAATTCCATTAATGATTTTCCCTTCAATTATCATGGTTTTTATTTTATGTGTTTACAAGTTTAAAAATTATAATCCCTATTTTTCCCTTTGTTTTATTCTATGGTTGGGAATATGATGAATTGAGTCAACAACTAGTGTGATAGGAAATGTGATGATTAATCAAAAGAGATTCCCATCCCAATAAGAGTATGATTTGAAAGCATCATGATAATAATTACTCAATTAAATCAACCATTTAATAGAAACATGAATTGGTGAAAACAAACATCACCATAGAAAAAGAACTTTTCAATTGACACTTTAATGTGATGAAGGCCTCTTACTTTTAGTGGGTATTCTGAACCCTTAATCCTGGAATAATGGATAAACTCCATTGAAAATATATTCTTTATCCTTTAATTCTTTGATAAAGATATGATCTTTCTAGATATTTTTCACAAGGATGGATAATATTACCAATAGTTAATGTCTAACAAGAATATAAATTATGAGGTATATATTGAAGCGATGGTGTGGAAAGAATTCAGGAAAAAGTTTTTTGATAAATATTTTTCTCACACTCTTCGACTTAAAATGGAAAGGGAGTTACTTAGACTCAATAAAAATGAGGAAAAATCCATAATGGAATGCAAATAGTAATTCACAATATGTTTAGGATACAACTAGAGCTTTTCCATTGACCCCGAAAGTAATTTTGACCGCATCATCAATGGGATAAATCAGAATCTATGAAATGATTTTCTAATTTATTACATGGATAGCTACACATAAATTTTATCATATTCCCTAAATTTTGAAATGGATATCGATAAAACTCAAGGGTATCATGGTTATGGACATTCGATGTGGGGTGTACATTAATTCCAGAAGAGTGATTGGGAAATCTCATAGTGGGAAGAAATTCCAAAATCACACTTATCAAAAGTGTGGGAAGAAACATCCTAAAAATTTAATGAAGTGGATAAGGAAATGATTTATGTGTTGGAATTATGGGAACCCAGATAATAAATGATGATGGTATAAACTCACCAATGTGAAGGAATAATGGAATTCTCTGATAAAAAATTAGCATATTATCCAATGCTACAACTATAAGGAGTAAGGAAACTATACAATCTAATGTAGTAAGACATGAGTTGTTTAAGATAATCGATTATAACAACATGTAAGGCCTAGAGAGAATATGAAATCATATTCCATAAAAATAGTTATAGTAGATCCCAATAATAAATTTTTGATGGGTATTCTAGTTATTCATTCAATGGTAGTGAACATCATATTTTATAAATGTTATTCACATTATTTTATATAATGCAAGTATAGTATAACTAATCAAAAACAACATCAAAATATGGAATTCTATAAATAAATGAAATGAAAATGGGTTAATTATTGAATCTCAAGAATATAACTTTTCTATTATCAATATTTGTAATCTGAATTTTTTGTCAAGCATTTTGATACTCCCTTTAGTGAAATTTGATGTTATTTTATGTATGGATTAGCTTTCATTGAATAGGGAAAACATAAATTTATGAAAATGAAATTACTCTCTTTTCCATGAATCACCCTCTAATTCTATACAAGTGAACAGATGAGAATTAATCTCCTTTGAAATCACAATCTGAAGCATGGATATTATTTTATTATGAGAAATTATATCTAGCTAAAATGATCGAGTATAAGGAAAATATTATCTTTGGAAAAATTCCCATTATACTAGAATATTTTGATGTGTTTCCCAAAAAATTATATAATATTTCTCTGAGAAGAGAGTTTGAGTTCTTGATCAAACACATACCTGAAGAGTTTCCAATAAACATGATTCTAAAAAAATTCCCATATTAAACATGATGAGATGATGAAGCAACTAAAAGAGAATCTAGATAAAGGTTTTATATTCCTAAGAACTTCACTGTGGGGTGAACTATTCCTTTCTTTAAAGAATAAGGAGTTTTCAATGCTCTTATGCATTGATTATCGTAAGGTTAACACGATCACAATAAAGAACAAGTATCTGTTTCCATGGATTGATTACTTGTTCTATCTGTTACAGGGATACCAATACATATCTAAGATGTAACTTCATTCGAGATATTATAATGTAATAGTAAAGAAGGTGGATATCCCCAAGACTACTTTTAATCCAATGTACAAACACTATGAGTACATAGTGATGCTATTTGAACTCAATAATTCTCAGTCTATTTTCCAAGACATAATGAATAATGTCTTAGATATTTTCACAAAAAAATTGTAGTCTTTATAGATGATATTCTTATCTTCTCTAAATGATAGGAGGAACATGTGGAGAATTTCAATGTTGTATTAAAATCCTTACGAAAATAAAATTTCAATGAAAATTATAATAAATGTGAGTTTGGTTTGGAGAAAGTAACATTATCGAGGCATGTTATCACCAGTAAAGAGATATCTATAGATCCTTAAAAAATCAATTAAAGGGTGTCACAGACCAAAATATTTGATAAATATCGGTAGTTTCCTTATATTAGTTGGGTATTATAATTGATGTTGGAGTAAATTATCATGATTTTTTATCCTAGTAACCATGATAACTCAGAAGGGAGTAATTTTTGTCTAGGCTAATGAATGAAAGGATAGCTTAAAAGAGTTAAATAAAAGGCTAATCACTGCACATGTGATCACATTACCCACTAGTGGTGAATGATTTTTGATCAATAACATTGTGTCCAAAAACGAATTGGGTTGTGAACACATGTAAGCTGTCAAAGTGACAGCTTATTCCTCTTTCAAATTAAATATACATGATATGAAATACCCAACCCATGATCTATAATTGGTTTTAGTGATCATTTTAGATAATATTTGGAAACATGGTCTATATGGGGAGAAAATTAACATATTTACAGATCATTAAATCATAAAATATATATTAACACAAAGGTATCTCGATAAGGACCAATGAAGGTGGTTATATTTGATCATGGATTATGACTATTCAATTCATTAATATACGAGGAATGTGAACATAGTGGTAGATTCTTTGAGTGGATAGGATCCTTCAAACCTATCCATAATGAGGATTACAAGGGATGTAATATTCTTATACTTGAAAATGATAGACATGGGAATCATAAAAATAATTCCATCCTACCCTTCTTCAATAATTACTCAACCAACCATTCTTGAGAGGATCAACAAGGCCAAAAAAAATTATAGAGAGCAACACAGTGAGGTAGCAAATATTCTATTGTTCAACTTTTCTAAACATAGAGTTATGAGCTTAAAAACCCAAATATTTTTCCCATAAACACTAGAAATATAGAGAGAAATTTAGGATTATTCATAGATTCATCCAGGAATCAATAATATGTATATATATATATATGAATAAAAACTTTTAGTGGTATAACATGAAGAGGGAGATTGTAGAATTTTCATTTCAATGCTTAGCATGCCAACATTTCATGGATGAGATATAAAAGTTCAAGGTTTTGAAGTAATGATTTACCATACCAATATGTAAATGGGAAAACATAACCTTGTATTTCATTATAGGACTCCCAAGTAAATATATAAGAAATAACTCCATTTGGGTAGTAGTCAATCACCTTACAAAGTTAGTGCAATTCATTTCTATCAGGGAATATTTCTCTCTTGAGTAACTCACTAAAATTTGCATTAGAGATGTGCTAAGTATGCATGGAGTAGTAATATATATTTTATATGATTGAGATTTCTTGTTTACCAGAATGTTCTAGAGAATCCATCAAGAGAAGTTTTATACAAAACTGTGCCTTAGTTTAGCTTATCTCCATCAGACGGGTGGTTAGAATAATAAAACCATTCAAAATATCGAGGATAAGTTGAGATTTTGTCTAATAGACTTACAATGATATGGGATCAGTAACTTACCCTAGTGGAGTTATCATATAACAATATATTCTATTCTATCATTAAAATGGAACCTTATAAGGCCCTTGATGGAAGAGGTTTTAGACTCCAACATACTAGGATAAAGTTGGAAACTAGAAGATGATGGGGATTGATATTATCCAAGATATGATATAGAAGGTTTAAACCCATAACATCACATGAAATACACAAAAATATTATAGAAAATATATGCATATAATCACCAATGAAACTTATAGTTTTAAGATATAGGTAAGGTTTTCCTTCATATTTCACAGTGGAAGAAAGAATTGAGGTTTGAGAAAAATGGAAAGCTTAGTAAAATATATATATATATTTCCCTTTTAGATAATAGATAATATCAATGTTTTGGCCTATCAGCTACCACTCACATTTAACCTATCTCAAGTCCAATATCTTTTTAATGTATCTATCATAAGGAAGTATATATCTTACCCCTCACATGCATTGAATCTAGATGTGGTATTCTTGGAGAATTATCATTCATATGAGGAGCAGTTAGTGAAGATATTAGATCATAAAGACCAATTTCTGTGAAATAATAAAACTCATCTAGTCAAAGTATTGTGGAAAAACCACAAGTTGAAGAAGAAAAATGAGAACCAAAAGAGGAGATAAAGAAAAAGTACACTCATCTATTTTATTATATCAAATTAAATTTCATGTGTGAAATTTATGAAGGGGGAGAATTTAACATCCAAAAATTTTTTAAATGAAATTCCATTTTAAAAGAATAAATGTCATATTATAAATTGTAGTATTACAAAAAAAACATGGCATATATATCATTTTGTTATAAAATATGGCCATAATTTGTATTTCAGGATTAAAATTCTATTAAGAAACATAACCACTAATAATATATTTATTATATAGATACCATTTGATTAGTATATATTATGGGTCATGATAAAGTCTAATAGACACGTACAAGAAAAGTGATGTCCTCAACTAGTAGGATTTTACCCTATGAAGCCAATTTATCTAAGATTTCCAGGGAGATGGAATCACTAGTTTTCTTTTAACCAATATCAAGCTGAGATTTAAAAACTAAAACCCATTAGAACCCATTTTTAGTAGAAGTCCATACTGATTGAGATCATGACCAAAATAATGTTTGTCAAACCACACCATGAATGTACCACCATGGAACACCTTACCCTTAATGTAACACCCTAGAATGATAAAGGGTTAAATGAATAAATGATATGACTCATGTCAACAAGGTGCACCTTCCTTTTCGGGAGCTTTCTTGATTAAAACTCAACAGTTAATTGTGCTTGTCTTGAAGTAGTGATCAGGATGGGTGACCTTCTAGAAATTTTTTCAGGGTGTGTGTGAGTGAGGACAAAGCACACTGGAAAGGACAAGTGTTGTCCTGTGGGGACTGTCATTAGTTAGATTACCCGTTCGGGCATGTGGGTTGACCCTATGGTGGCGACCACGTGTCTGTGGGGCAACTGGGATACCTAGCGGGCCAGGACCAAACGATCGTGTTAAGGAGGGGTGTCTGTGCGGTCACCGGGGCCCTGTCACCGGGGCCCGGTTGTCACATATTGTATCAGAGGTGGTACTCATCCCTAAGTGTAGCGCACTGCCTGGGTTGAGATGTAGGGCCCACAACGAGGATGTTGTTCTCTAAAGGGGGGTGATTATAACACCCCAGAATGATAAATGGTTAAATAATTAAATGACATGACTCATGTCAACAGGGTGCACGTTCCTTTTCGGGAGTCTGCTTGATTAAAACTCCATAGTTAAGTGTGCTTGGCCGGGAGTAGTGATCATGGTGGGTGACCTACTGGGAAGTTTCTTGGGGTGTGTGTGAGTGAGGAAAAAGCACACTGGAAAGGAAAAGTATTGGCATGTGGTGACTGTCATTAGTTAGATGACCCGTTCAGGTATGTGGGTTGACCCTGTGGTGGGGACCACATGTCTGGGGGCAACTGGGGTACCTGGTGGTCTGGGACCCGACGACCGTGTTAAGGTAGGGTGTTTTTTCTATCACCAGAGCCCGGTTGTCACACTTCAGGTGTATGCTTGTGTAATATTGTGTTATGTATCTAGACCCTAGTAGTATGAATTTTAATAATTTATTTTTAATAAAATAATTATTATATTCATTTATTTTTCATTTTTACTTCATATATATAGATTATTAAATAATTATATTGATAAAAATATATTTTAATATGAATAAACTTAAATTTTATTTTTGGAAAATATATAGTTTCAATTAAAGCATTATTTTTTAAAAACTTGATAATTTAAGAAATAATCATAATCTTCATGAAATATTATTATTAAATAATATTTATTTAAATATAGATAATAATATATTTTAATAGAGTCCAATGTAATTTTTATAAGGGCTATAAAATGGTTAATGTCATAAAAACTAGTATTTTCCAGTAAATAATGTTTTTATTTAAAAGTTAAAATTCTAATATTTAGAAGAAAAAAATATGATAAATATTACTTTTGAAATCATCACATCAAAATTATTCAATGGGTAATTTTTCATTATTTTTAGAGATAATAAAAATTTTAGAAAAAATTTATATACATTATAAATATATAGTTTGTATTATGACCTCATAATATCCCTGATGTGATGTAATAAATTATATAAAAAGAATCATCAACCAAAAATATATTTCCCCTTTTAAATAATATTGTATTATTTTATCTTAATAATTTCAAAAACTTTTAATGAGTCCTCCAAAACCAATGTTATATATTAAGATCTTAATATCTATTCTTTTTCAAGATAACTCAATTCTCGACCATGAGTGGTATTTTATTAATTAATTTTATTTTTAGAATAATAAAATATATTAAAACACTCATATTTGGAAGAATCCATGGGAAATAATCGTTGGAAGGTTTTTAGTTTTCATTATCTTATCACTCAAAATCCAAAACAAATGTTTAGATATTAATAAAGAATTCTCAATACTTTTTCCATAAATACCCACAAAACTTCTCATTACTATTCAATAAAAACACATTTATAATGAATTTAATCCCCATATCCATCTATAAATCACTAACATTGTGTTCCCTATCTCTTAATAATCTCCTCTAATTTTTTTAATTGCTTATTCTCATGGTAAGTTATTTTCGCTTCTTCCATTATATTCTGAAACATTATTTATAATAAGCCTTTTGATTTCCAATTTCTCATGTTGTAATTTTTTTTACACATCCCTTTACAATACTTATGATTCTCTATTAATTAGATACTACCATCCACTCTCATTAAATTCTTTCTATATCCTTTATGTACACCTGTTATGTTTCAAAAATTATCCTATGATTTTCCATGAGAAAATTTTGTGTAATGAACACCGATACCCATTTCAACTAAATTTCATTTTCATAAATCTAAATTTCCTTCATATATTTGGGAATTACAAGTATGTAACCAAATATCCATAATCATGGGATTAAAATTTATGAAAGTAAATCCTATTTTGTATGATCTTTGTGGCAGACAAATACATGTACATAATATGAATATCACAGGTTGACCAGGAATTATTTATCCCTCCAATGCATTGGGTTTTTTTCTCATGTGATACCATGTATGGTGCATTGGAAATCATCATAATCACACTATTTAATTATTTATCTATAGTTATCCATGACTTATGCTTATGATATCAGCTTTTATGTTATTTTCACATTCTTATGTTACCTTGATGTCATCATTATATATCATGATTTGGATTTAAATTTTTTTATTATCACCCTTTTATGTCACCTGAATATTCCACTTTACATTTATGTATTACTTTCGTCAAGTTAGGGTTTTATTATTACCTTACTAGGATTTATAATTCACCCATTTTCTATATACACCCACTGGTTATCCCATACAATATTAGACGATGAATGAAATTCTAATGCCATGTTATGTTGATTTAATTAATTTCATTATATCCTTATTGTAAGTTATTTTTATATGTATCTAATTACTCAAATAAATTAGTCCACTCAATCATTTGATATTTTATTATTTTCATCTATATTTAATAAAACATGACATAAGGTTTATAAATGATTTGGGCTATCATATCCACAAAATCAGTCTCTCCTTATAATTGGAGAGAATCTTATGCATCATATCCTACCCCATCATCAATGAAAGAAACATAATGTGATATTACCCTCTAAAATCATCCTAGGAATCATCCACCTCATTTATGTCCTCCTTACATAGTATCCACCACTTCCATGATGCTCCTCATATTTGATTGCGGACAATGGAACCTGAAACTCATCCCTAGATTGGATCAAACCAAAAGTGATCTTAATATCCTCCAACAAGATCTCTATCTCCAAATTAGATACACTCCCCTATTACATAACCATATCATGACACTATAAACATATCATTTTTTCATCAATAATTCATCATCCTCATCTGGATCTACCCTCATAGGGTTTACTCGGTTTGCCTACTGAACTTTACTAACTTGAAATATGCATGGATTACTACCATCCAAAAATCTCTACAAATAAGAAACCAAAATCCAAATTCCAATAGTAAAAAATTTATTTAATTTAGTTCATTTAATTATATACATTTAATCTCCCCCAAACACCTCATTTCAAACACAAGCATAATCAAGTATGATGCTTGTACCTAACCTTGGTATAAACATTCCAAAATGAACTATTTAACTAGGTAATTTAGTAAACTAATGGCCATTGTGTCTGATCCTAGGGAAACCAAAATCCCATCTCCTAGCTAGCCTATTTGGCATACATCAAACATCATGGTCAACTAGTACCATTACTCAACCATCCCATGTAACCCTTACCAATTCCAAACACCGATATCCATCCTATCACTCCTCCAAAAGATCTAATACAACATTTTCATGAATTATCCCCACTAGGAGCCCCACCTAAGGCTATAGTGAATATGAAAGTGTCCCCTGAGTCCCACATATAATAGGATTTGGTTTGGAATCTTGAACTTAGGGTGAAAAACATATAAATTAAATTCACTACCCTCATATAACTTAGATATATAGAAACAACTTCTAATATATAGCATAATATAAATAAAACCCCATAATAATCCCATAATTAATGAGTAATGTTAGTAAAATAAAAAATCCCAAGATAAAATATCAATAAATATTTTAGATTGTGACTCTATAGAAAAAACCCAAGATCAAAGTTAATATTATCTTGATCAGTCACCAAACAATATTTTAAAAAATTAAACACTATATATATATATATATGACTGAACATAACATGTATTCTCAGATCGATAATAAAAATACCTATAATAAAAATGTGGGGATAAAATGAAGATAAATTCATAAACAAATAAAAGATAAAACAATAACCAATCAGGTCAACTACTACCTCACCTCACCGAGGACAATTCTCTAAATTTCACATCCAAGCATAACAAAATTTTCTTGAATAATATAATAAGAGGATACATAGAAGACACTTCCCCACTATATTTTCACTCCCATTTCCCAAATTTAAATTACTTGTGATCCCAATCCCTTGTGTGGTCATGTCATAGTATATCATTTCTCATTCACACATCTCATATATGATATAGTAGGCTATCATGAACATGAATCAAATAACCCTCGTTCCACCCCACCTTGCATGACCCCCACCATATAACATCATATCATTCAATATAATGGATGGTCATCTAAGACATCATAAACCACTTCATAAATATCCCATAGGGTCTTCCAATGCAACAGTACCTCCTCACCCAAACCCTATAGGTTATTCTAGTACATAATGTACTTTTCAACAAACTAATACCCCCATAGGGTCTTCCAATACTCAACATATTATGGTAGTTTTATCATACCTACCTCAATCCATCGTATCCCATTCTAATCCTAGAATGGAATGTAGAAAAGCATATTTTTTCACCAATATTTTACCTCATCAACCAAGATGAAATGGGAAACACCTTAATTCTAATAATGTTGGGTGTCGATATGGTTATCCAACTCAAGTGGGGTGTATATATAAATCATAATTAAAATAAAAGTATAGTAAATCACACCCAAGATCATCCTTTGGTTTTACACAATGCATTAATAGAATAACCAAAAAAACATTTCACCCCACTACTATCACAACTGAATATTTTTTTTCATCTACTAAACCTCTTAACCAACCCCAATGACCATTTGTAACAATGAACCCAAAAATTTTCAATTTATAGTTTATCATTACATTTATTCATTCCCATTATTAATAATTATCATCCCATTTATATTAATTAGGTCATTTAAATCTATATTTAATGACAAAACACTCAATCAATAACCTATACTAATCTTAATCCACTAATCATTCATTTAAGGAAAAATATTTCGTCCTTATCCATTGAGATATCTAATTCCATCCAATAATAGTTCTTGTTTTTTTACTATCAACTGTATTACAAACCATCGTTCATATACGAAGACATTCAATAACAAAAAATCAATTCATCACCCACAATAAACCACATATCCACTCTTACCAACCATGGTTATCCAGCCACAATGCTACTGAAAGAGCTACAACCTCCATCATAACCCCTTATTCTACTCATGGAACCTACCACAATACCCACTATATAAACAACAACCTCAACTTTAACCCACTATTCCACCCATGGAATATGCCACATCACCTTATTCATTACCTTATGATCAACTCAAAAATAATCATGAAAATATATCCACAACAACAAACATTGAAACTACACATTGAAATAATAATTCATCATTGAACACTATCACACTTTTAGATATTCAACAAGATTTCATACAAATTTACTCCTTCCACACAATCTGTACATTACCATATTTATGTGATTATCCTTTTAGGAAAGGGGAATCAACAACACAATCATAACAACAATACACAATGCTCAATAATGATACTTATTTTTAGAAATAGTAGTGAATACCCATAAATATCATAGTTTATCTCTATGAATCAATTGAATACATGTGTCACACCCCCATTAAGATCAATTTTTTTAGTCTAGTTCATTATCTTAATTAGGTATATCTATATGGAATTCCCACAGATGAAAAAACTATGCTAATTAAACATTATACACAAGTGGAAGAGAGTTATACAATCCCCTATCTCAACCAGTGATTCAAAATCCAATGTGAAATGACAAAGAAATGAAGATATTAACATAAGGTTGATATTACACCATGAAAGACCTTAGAATCCTAAATCACAATATCTATCAAAAAATAATAGTTGTATTTTAAAAAAATCCAACTATCTCCCACAAACACAACCATCACCATATGAAAAAAGAATAAACCCAATGTGTAAGAGAAATAAATCACCTCATATATAAAATTTCTCAGTTTTATGAATCCAAGGGAGAAGATAGGCAGATAAGGGGCTCTAGATACTCAAAAATACACCATGGGTTACTATAAATTTGAGAAAATTTGATGTAAAATAGAGAAAAGATGATGTGGCTGCAAAATTTATATCTATTTGTAAAAATACTGGTTCATGGAATGATAGTTAATACTTAGGTTGTGATCAACCCAAAAACATTGTCTCTGTTGGGACCATGTTGAATGAAGATGAAAGTTTTAAGAGTTAGCTTTTGCAGAGTGTTGTATTTTGTTGTCAAAGGCGATAAATCAATTCACTTTGTAGAAGGATCATAAATCAGACGATGCTTTGCTGGTATGTATTTCACACAAATCATGAGTTAGGAGAACTTGTGATGCAAGCCTTATGAAGGAAAGGGGGAGAAATGATGATGCCAGTCATATAATGTTTTGATTGGAAGGAATGATGCTGCTGGAAGATAGGAAAGATTCAGTTCCCATTGCAACTCTGGCGATGCTTAAGCTGATCTATCAAAGGATAAATATCACGATAGTGGGATTTGTGATAAGAGCAGAAGAATGGTTATGGGAAGCAGTAAAGAGATAAAATGGCAAAGCAATAGACAATCTGGGGATGGCAGAAAAGCACAGTTTAAGGTGGCACCGTTTTCCAGTGTTTGCCAAATTTTAGGGCCTGAAAATCGGGAGATGAAGAAATGTGCTTGGAAATGGATGTTGCGCATAAGATTGAAGATGGTTTATACGTGAAAAAGATTTATTCAAGGTCAGAACGTTGAAAAATGACAAAGGAATGGAGTGCGTGGAAATTTAGGCATGTTTCGCGCAAAAATAAAGTGGTGTGTGCAATATCTGCGGGATGCGTGAAATATTAGCGGGTTGCGCAAAAAATCTGCGGGATGCGCGAAATATTGGCATGGTGCGCGAAATTTAGGAATGAAGTTTTCACGCAAATGATGGTTCGAGATCAGAAGATCAAAAATTGGAGAAGGCATAAAATACGCGAAATATTGGAGCAGTGCGCGAAATCCGATGTTGCAGGAAAGATTGGGTTTGCGCGCAATATGGAATGCGGTGCGGAATTTTGCGTGCAATTGGTGCTTCATGCTTAGAAGGATGAAAAATGGCAAAGGCATGAGGTGCGCGAAAACTTGAAACATGGCGCGAAATATGAAGTTGCATAAAAGAGTTTTTACGCGCATGGAGGAGGTTTTACGCGCGGATTAGTGTTTTTCGCGCGGGTTCAAAAATGCCTATAAATATGAGGCTAATCCTTGTTAGTTGTCAATGCTCGACACTTAGAAGAAATCTCGAGCTCTAGTGCACATAAATTATACGCTAAGTGAGTTGCGTGAAAAGAAAGAAGTTTGCATGAAAAGAGGATAGCTGCGCGAAAACTTGAGAAGTTGCGCGAAAAGAGAAAAAGTTGCGCGCAAAAGGAAAGTTGCGCGAAAACGTTTTTCGCGCCAAAAGGGGTTTTTACGCGCAAGTCATTTTAATTGCGCGCAAGTCACCCTAAAGGATGCGCGAAATATTTGGGGTCTTCGCACATATTCAGTTTTGCGTAAGAGGGTTCTTACCGGCTTCTGGGTAAGAAAGTGAAGATTTGTACTTTAGAGAATACATCTGTTCAATTGTAAAGAAGCACTGAAACACTGTGTTACCCTATTTGTGCTAAGAGGGAGCACATGCACTATTAGATTGTTTTTAAAGTGCTGCACGAGTGTAAGGGTATATCCTACTCGTTTTATTCCACATCAAAGGATTGTTTTCTAGTGGATTGTGTGGTACTGGATTGTTTCCGTACCATACCAAGGACGTAGTTACTCTTGTTGAGTAGTGAACCTTGTAAATCTTGTGTTCCTGTGGTTGTGTGTGTTCAGCAGGGAAGAAACTCTTTAACAGGAGGCGAAGGTTGTTTCAAATAGGGGGAAACTTAAAAAGAAAAAGATATCACTGATTCACCCCCTCCCCCTCTCAGTGATACTTAGATCCTGATTGGGAACTTCAGTCTCAGGATGAAATAAATTTTTTCCACACTTTGACTAGTTCATATCTTCTAATGATATAAAATTCAAATCATAAATCCACCAAAAGTTTCCAATTTAAATTCAAACCATAGTATATAACCCAATCCTACCATGGATAGGTATCATTGTGATATTTAAAATCATGTTGAGACATTCTCCAAGACAGAGGAACCTAGAATCCATCCTCTTATCCACATGTCACAATAGGTATAGTCACACCATAATGATCTCCCACATAAAAACTCCACCACTACAAAGAACAAATCACACCATGAATGTAAGATACCACATCATGACGCACTAGGTAGAACTACTGAAATAAACCTTGATACTATATAACATGACATTAATTACTTTAACCATGAATTATAATTTTCAATCTTCACATCTTCGGCTACATATCCCAAACATCATGATCCTAATGATCACTATATGGTCTATTGTTCCAAGATGAAGTATTTTCTCAACTGGAACTGATCATTCATTAAGCATTATCTTGATATCTCTGGAATCTACAATAATAAAAATAATGGGCCTAGAAGGTCATGATGATTACAAATTCTTTCACATCCAATAACTATCAATGACAAACATTGATTTGGGACAACTCAAGGAATTCCACCTAAGGGGTTAATTTTCATTCCATGCTCATATAATAAATGTATCTCACATGATAATGTATAAATATAAATTAGTAGTAAAATTTTGATAAATTTTTTAATACTAATATTTACACCATATGGAAAAAAATTATTTATAAAAAACCTAATATATTAGATTAAATCCCTTTCATACCAAATAAAAATGGATAATACTTTATAATAATATTTTTAATATGAATTTTTTTACCAATGGATCAATCATATTACCCTCTATAGACACATGATAAATATTTAAATTTTCCATCTCAATTATTTCTCTAATAAGATAGTAATTTTCATGTATTTTCATGGTCCATGGGTGTTATAGGGGTTCCTTATCTTTCTGGATAACTCTATTACATTAACAAAAAAACTATAGTAGGCCTAATATTCTCTAAACTATCCCCTATATAGTAAGGAACATTTTGATCTAAAAACATAATTCATTAAATCTTATGAAATTATGTACTCTCATTATATTATAAAATAATCTTTTAATGGATGCTTAGAAATCATACACCTGATAAGACCACCATTGATATATAATACAAAACCCCAATTAGATTTTGATGTATATTTATCAATTTGATATCTAATATTCATGTCTCCCTTTAAAATGATTTGTTCCTAACCTCCATATAATATAAATACATATCTATTCGTCCTCAATTAAATCTGGATATTATTTATGATAATCTAGTTACTCTTACAAATATTTTTTTACAATCCAATTTTCATTCAAAGAAAAAGAGAAATTGGGTAGATTATATAATATGGAATACATGATTGATCCAAATTCAAAGTCATATGGAATCACATTCATGAATCTAGTTTATATCTTTATAAATGGTCATTTAATCCATCATATTATTCCCCCCATATAACACAAGATAAAACAATCTTTTGAGTTATTAATCAAAAATAAATTATTAATTCACTAATATACATATTATAACATAGAACAAGAATACATTTATGTTTATCACAATATATCTTTTTACATATTATATAAGCTACTTTATCTATGACATTCATTGTTAATACTTTCCCCAAACAAGCATTGAAAAACATTAAAGTTGGGATATCATTTCAATGATTAGTATTTAATTAGCATACAATTTTAGAAATATAAAGAACTCCCTCTAGATCACTTATCTACAGAAGAATCAAATCAATTTTTAATGAAACCAAAATCTTTAACAACACCATAAAAAATTATTTCTACTTTGCAATGATTATTTCAATACTTAAAATGATCATTTAAATTTTTATACCATAACACTCCATTTGGATCTGATAAAACTTTATATTGTTTCATAGAAAATCCACCAAGATATTTAAATTAATAAAATCAATTTTTATATCAAATTGGTATATATGATAAACACAATAATTATATATATAAGTAAAAATATTAATATACATTATCATAGATACCAAATAAATGGTTTCTTCATAGACTAGTCCATGAATATATTTTATAAAATTTTCCCACCACATTAGCTCTATTAGAATAAAATCAGTCATCCATGCAGGTTTTCCTTTAGAAACCCCACTTAAACACTATTTTTCCTAGTCAACTAGGTTCTTCGATGAAGTTCCATCATTGATTCATGTACATAAATTCCATTTATGATTTTATATCCTTTATAAATTTCATAGATTCAAATCTCTTAGTATCCTCTTGATATATAATAAATACTTCTTGTATAAACTCAACCACATAATACTTTTCCTTAGGAAATAAGTATCCCTTAGGATCCTAAATAATTTTACCAAACCTATTAGGTTATTTTGATATAAGAGATATTATAATTTCTAAAATACCATTAGAATCATAACATATTCCATATAAAAAATATTCATGTTTGTTGATCATGAACATCACTAAGTTATACTTTCTTCACATTGATTCCTCAGAAAATAAAATTTCACTTCAATAATACTGTATATTCATCCAAAAAATATATATCATAGAAATGATAAAAATAATTTCCCATAATTTCTTCTGAATAACCCACAAATATATATTGGTTCTATTTATGTCTAATTCCATTTGAAAATTTATGTGCCATATTAAATTCACAACTCTAAATTTTCAAATATGATAATTTGTGATATTTTTCAGTTCATATATCAAATAATGTCCTTAAAATTTTATTTTATATAATTTTATAAATTATTAAAGAATTAATTTCAAGAGTATATCCCCAGTTATATATAGTAAGGATAGACTGACTCTTAAATGATTGAACAATTGCTAACAATATATGATTTTATTCAGATACACCATTACACTATAGTGTACATAGATTATAGAGTTTAATTAAATTATAATCTCTCGTATTATCATTAAACTCAAAAAATAAATATTCCCACATTAATCTAACCTATGTATCTTAATACCTTCTCAAATTTGATTTCCTAATTCTTGTTTAATTACTAATAATATTTCAAAGGTTCTAAATTTTTTCTTCATATGAAATACAAATAAATATCATTTATTGCCTTTATAATTGTGTTAAAGGTATTTACAATGAATATTTTCATGTATACTCGATTTTCCACATATATATCTATATATTAATCCCAATAGCTGACTAACTCTTCTAGATTTTTCAAAGAAAATATATTTTGGGAATTTTTTTAATAAATAATGTAACACCCCAAGCTTCCTCGGTATGTTTCCTTTCGAATAATGCAATGACGTGCATTGTACGCAACTTCGAGATTTTAACACACCACAACCAATCAAACTAGCCGTTATGAATAGTAATACCTACTTTTTGAAATTATATATATTTTATATTTCAAAATGGACTTCATTTTTGGATTCGGAATATCTAATTTAGCCTAAGGTGAAATTTTGGTACTTTTTGGATAACTTTCATATTTTGATGAATAGTGAAAATTACTAAATTTTAATTAAAAACAACTTTTTTAATCAAAATAATTAATAGTGATAAATTGTGAATTTGAGTGGTTTTAAAGTATATTTAGAATATATTTTTACCATTTAATATAATGTTGGTCATTGGACATAATTTTACAATTAAACCGAACATAAACAAGTGTCAATCTTTTGATAGTTATTATCTCTTAAAAACACGCTTTTTGTTTTGACAGCGGGAATTAATTTTAAATTAATTTCTGCCACTTCTGTGTTTTGAATTTAGAAAAATGGATTCCATATTTGGAATCAGGATGTC
This sequence comes from Viscum album, assembly GCA_963277665.1. Taxonomy (NCBI): domain Eukaryota; kingdom Viridiplantae; phylum Streptophyta; class Magnoliopsida; order Santalales; family Viscaceae; genus Viscum; species Viscum album. The sequence continues at coordinate 1,220,488,310 of OY728127.1, read as the reverse complement.
CAAATTGTGTAAATAGGTAACTTTTATTTTTAGACATTTTGAATAATTACTGCGGTAAATATTTTATTTACCATGGTTAAGGGTAAATCCGGTAAATAAGGGTTAAAAAAATAATATTATAATAATAATAAATTACCCTAAAATGTGTCTTAACCCTATTGGTTGATACATGGTCGACCATGGGCATCTTTGGGTCAATTTTGGGACCCCATGGATCCACTTGTAAGTGATAATGACACTTTATATTAATTAAGTTAAAATGAATACAAAAATGACACAAGCATATATCTTTTAGAAAAACAATTGTTACATAGGGTTATATATGCTGGATTTTAGATTATAAATATTCATTAGAAATCTAAAAAGATTTACTACATAATTATATTTTATTTATAATTTTTTGACATTAAATAATTTATTTTATTTATGACACAATGATGATGCAGTAATTACTAAAATAATAAAAAATTAACATAATTGATATTATAAATACCCAAATAATTATAATATGAAACTTTTAATGAATTAAACAAATTTTCTAGGATAATATGATATATTAGGATTGATTTATTTGACTTTGTTCGAAGTAATCAATCTGTTATGAGTTTCACAAAAATCAACTAGTGAATAGTGTCAAAATTGACATAAAAGAGTTCTTAAAACAAATATTATATTATTAATTGATATTAAATTCCTAAAAATCTAAGGTTCGGCCAAGAGACTTATATTATGATAGGTTAATCATTAATGGACCACTTGGGGGTATTTTGGATGTATATAGTAAGTTTATTAACCATATTATATAAAAATACAAAGAGACATTGTAAAAGTGAAACTAATTAACTTAGAGTTAATACTTAAAGATAAGGTTAATATAAGTACCCAAACCTGTCTAAATTCTATTGGATGAGTTGTTTTCGACCTATCCCCACCTCAACCTTTGAATAGTCAACTTTTGAGCCATTGGAAACCGAATATGAATTTATTATAAATTAATATTTCTAGCTTTTCCAAAGGTGCCCCTCACCCCTCTTATAAAAGGGCACTCCTCCTTCTCATTTCCTCACACCTCTCAAGCCACTTGGCTCGTCCAAACTCTGCCCAACTAAGCTCCCCACATCCCTCTCCTCCTCCTGGAAGCTTCCCCTTAGGCAGAAAGCATTTCATCAAGTCCTTTGGTTCCAACCAAAGTGAGTTACCTAAATTAAAGGTAACGATTTCTCTTAAATTATTTTCATTTATTTTGCTTCTTCAACCCCCAAACTCTTTTTATTTCCCTTCTTTTGTAAAAACACCAGTATCCTCAATATACTAGGATGTTGTTATAAGAAGTATTAAAACTACACATACACACAACTCCATCTAATGGATGATGAACATAATGTTTCTGTGGATGGCAAACTAACGCCTCACGAAACGATGATTGTTCAAAAACATCTTACCGCCTCTCATGGTGGCCATTATGATGGCACTGTAATTAAATATATTAATGATATATATTTTATATATAAGCTTCTGTAATTCCATTTTATTTCATACCATTATTCGTTTCATGTCGTATATACATACGATAATTTCATTTGAGGAAGTGCGGACTACCGCCCCCTTAAAATGATATGACTCGTTCATACCACACATGGAACGTATAAAGGATGGTGTTAATGAACTTAAGTAACATATATAAAATATTATATTATACTGGAATAGTAATATACCTATGTATCATTCGGATTCTATTCTTTTAAAATAAAAAATTAAATGGAAGTAGCGTTCGTGCGTACGTACGGACTACCGTCTCCACGAACGCGATGAGATTCATTATCCATCGTATCCATTAAAGTATAATTATCATTTAATGATTTAAAAATGATGTTTAAGGACTTTATATAATTCTGGATATTAATAATATACAACAAACATGACTTATGTAACAAAACATATAAAAGAAAATGAGTAAGTTAACACCCGAAACGACGTTAATACTAAGATATTATTAACAAATCAATGTTAAAAGATCATATATGATATCGTATTAAAGTAAATGATTCTTGTATTATTAAATAACAATTATTTCACCATTATACAGGAGGTAAACCTACCATCGACCAAGGAAAAAGTACAAAGTAAGGGATTTTCTAATCTCACTTTTAATTTCGTGAGAATTCTATTGTTCACCACTTAATTATTGCATGTGGTGTATGTGTACTGCCCATGATTGTATTCATTGTGTAATATACTTTATTTTATGGGTATTTACATCATCATGGTATGATCTTTCTTTCATGGGTGTTTGTTTCTTAAGTTACCTAATCAATAAGGGAATTTGAGATTTCAATTTCCACTCATTTGGCTTTACACATATTTCATTGATTATATTACCCCAAGATTATGTGTGGAATCACTATTCATTTGATTATGTCATAATTTCCACTCCCCTTCCTGTGGATATAAGTTTGATGCACATAATCACTCCATTGGTAATTCTCAAGTCATTGATATGAATTTGATAAGAGTAATTTTAACTCATTCTCCATTTGTTGAGTTAAACATCCAATTCGTTGGTATTGTTTTTACAAGAATATGTGTGAATGTCCTTTGATTGTTTTACACTGAATATACAATCATATTTAGTGTATTTATATTTGTCACACATAATTATGTCATTGATTTAACCTTAACCTAAGGATACAACCTTTACAAGAGATTTCATCTCAATTTACATTCCATTGAGACTTCTTTGTTGATATACACCAAATCAATTTTATGTGGTGTATATAACGTACTTTGACATAGTATATCATGAATCCCTTTATTCTCATGATATTAAAAAGTTTTGATTACCACAATTATTTGTATTCAAGTGTCTCTTTTGGTTGGAATCTCTAACTAAAATACCATTTTTAAAATGATTTAAAGACTTATTCATCTAAATCTTTCTCATTAATGTCCATGTTTTAAAAAATGGTTTTAAGGATTTATTTATATGGACATTAAAGTTTACAAATTAAAACTCCTTTTAAAAAGTTTCAAAGTGGTATGGGACACTTTGATTCAAAAATCTACTTTTAAATGGCTTCTTGACAAATAGTGTGACTTTTAAATGTTTTCAAGAAAAGGGGGATATTTCTCTCAAATAGTTTTGATGATTACTTTCATTTATGTCAACATCCTTCATCATTCATGACTGAGGTTAATGTGATACAATACAATCTTCCATATTGTATCAAATGAGTTATGTTTGACTGTGAATGTTCTATTTTTATACCATTCATGGTTTGTGGTTAAAGTATTGACATTTCGTATGCTAGTTTTAATACGAATGTTTATTTTATGCTTAAACCTATTCATATGAGGAATGCATTGGACTTAATAAGTGACGGGTGGAGCCCGCTATAGCTCCTCGATGCATCGGTAGGTCTCATGAGACAAACTAGTGTCTTGGCACAAGGCCTTGGCAAAATCTTATTTGTAGTCTTGGCACGAGGCCTTGGCTATGTGGTTATGATAGTCTGGCATTATGAATTCCATCATTATGAAAGTGGTTATTGATATTGCATGTGATCATTCAACTAGTAGAATATCCATGTGAGTAAGTAAATGGCATTATTTCATTTTACTTTTGCCATACTATGTTGAAGTTCAGTTTTAAAAGGCTTTTTTTTAGTTATAAATTGCCTTAAGTGTTTATGCTTATTTATGAAAGCTTCTGCTATAATGTTATCCTTACTGAGCATCCGAGCTCACCCCTTTCAATGTCTTATTTTTCCCAGGATTATGAAGAAGTAATTTATGAATGACCTGCAGGGATAGTATGAGGGGATATGAAGACAAGATGTTTTTTTTATGATGTAATGTAAAAATTTATGGATGTATCTAGTTATTCCAAGGCTACTAAACTAATCGTTCTTTCAAGACTTGATCTTTCTCATGATCATGCCAATGTTATGTAATAATGCACCGACTCTAGGTAATTAGGGTCGGGGCGTTACAGTTGGTATCAGAGGAAGTTTAGTACAAACCTTGGTAGCTAGATTTAGATAAACTCTGATTAGAGCACGTAGACCTAAGATGAACTTTGAGGATTAGTATAAAAGAACTTCCTAGAATTTTGGTATTGTAGAGATTTTGTGAGTTTTCCGAGCAATACATCCCTGTCTGGATACGAGCAGGTAGAGGCGGCTCTGGCACAGATGTACCTAGGGGTAAAACCCGAAAACACCGCTTTGAGCTAGACTCGAACGGGAACTGGTGCACGACAACGGGCCTTGCTGCACTCTTGGTTACGACACTCCCGGGGGATATGCTTAGGATAATTTACATTTTCTTTACAAACCAATTTAAGTAATATATATATAAGATGAGAGTAAATGACCTTGGTTAATCCTAATATGTTTCAAATTAAGAATATGGTGACATTTTAATCTCTAAATGATTTTACGACTACTATTACTCACACAATGCTTTATGGTTTTAGTCAATGGCTGGATTCCAAGGAAGTCATAGTGACTCTGAGAATGATGTACAAGATGGGAACGGTGGTGGCAATGAGCAACAAAATGGAATGTTGATAGGCGTAAAAGATATCGTCTTTATGCCAAATCAGTTTTCCAAAAATATGATCAACAACATATATATTAACCAACTCCCAGACTCAACAAGGAAGAGAAAGGTGATAAATGATAAGAGCTCCAGCAATGGAGACCATGGAGAAAAGAACCCTCAATTTTCATCATGCAGGAAATGTGGAAAGAGACACCCAGGAAAGTGTCTCAATGGGACAACGAAATGTTTTACGTGCGGGAAGGAAGGACATAAAGTAAAGAATTGCCGAAGAAAAATGAAGAGTACTATGGAAGAAGATAAAAATGGTCCCAAGAGCCCATTTACAGTCATTTGCCGTAAATGTAGGGGACCTGGCCATTACCTGAGTGAATGTCCCATTCTATAGGATATTTTCTTGGTCAAAGAAGAAGCTATGTGGGAATAAATGGTTGGAGAAATGTTTAAAAAGTATTAGCACTCCTTGTTGATGGGTTTACTATGGAATAATTTTCTCTTGTATTTGTAACCCCGCAGTTTGCCATGTGAGAATGATATTTGAGGAAGAATTGTCTCTTCTCTTGTGGATATGGGTATAAATAACCATTTGGATTTATATGATCATTGGGGTTTGAGAGAATTATAAGTTATTCTAATTTGGGATGACGATTCAAGGTATGATATAACATTTGTGGTTAAATTTATGATATAGTATTTTGAGGAATTTATCTCATTTTGGAAATATTATAAAATATAGTTTTTGAAAAAGGACAACACGTAGACCGTGTGACAACCCGTCGCGTCAGACAAAGCTATGGGAATCGAACCCACAACCAAAGTGCGATTGGGATTTATCGCCTACCACTGGACTACGTGAAGTCCCTGGTTAGTGTGACTTTTTTTTTAGTTAAATGATTTTATTGATCAATAATAAGTTGATTTGGGAAAATGATTTGGTGATTAAGTGATAAATGTTATTTTGGAAGATGTTCACTTTGTTGGGAACACTATATGCCCAAGGAAAATAGAATACTATGGGGTTTCATTTGTGGAGTAATGATAGATTTTTATCTACGTTTTTATTGTGGATTTATAGTGATTTGGGTTATTTATGGAAATGATTAACCTATAATAGAGAATATGTGATTAGGTTAATTACTTTTGAGTATGTGACTTTAAGAGTATCTGATGTCATTTGGAGATACAATTTAACATGGGAGACTACATAATCAAATTCTTCTATGTTTTGGGTTTCAATATTAGTTTGGATTATATTAAAGGATTTTAAGGACAATTGGTTATTGAATGGTATCTATTTAACTTTGGGGTATTGTTGGTTTAATTTTAGAAATTAAGATTAGTGCATATTTATCTCAATGAATATCCTTTTGGGGGATCATTAGATCATTCACTGACCATTTTGGTTTTGATTAATATTCAAAGACAATGTAAATATATGGTTTATCCTTCATGGATCATGTGATTCTATAGAAGTTTATTCTATCTCTTCCAGTGTGACCAAGTCTTCTTGAATACTTATCGTTTAAAAAAAAATGAGTTAGTGGTGGAAATTTATTAAAGAATTAAAATCTACTTAAAATGTAAGTATATCTCATAATGTTCTTAGTCAATATCATAAATTAATTCCTCTTCCTTATATAATGTAACTTAAAAAAAAATGTTGTCCGTTTACTTTCCTACTAGGAGACTAATGGTCGTTTGTCCCAACACAAGTTTGTGGTTTTCTCATTGTTAACTTTCTCCTGATCATGATTTCTATCCCTCTCCATCAGAACTTGACACTTAGTTTATCATCCATATCCATGTTTTCTTACATGGAATCCTAGTATGGGTTATCTTGGATGACCCTTATACCTCTCTTTCATTCTTTTAAAGTGACAGTTTTATTGACTCTTTTTCCGATGTGGGACTTTCCATTATATTCCCAAGCAAAAATTTAAAAATTGCGAGGACGCAATTTATTGAAGGAGGGGAGAATGTAACACCCCAAGCTTCCTCGGTATGTTTCCTTTCGAATAATGCAATGACGTGCATTGTACGCAACTTCGAGATTTTAACACACCACAACCAATCAAACTAGCCGTTATGAATAGTAATACCTACTTTTTGAAATTATATATATTTTATATTTCAAAATGGACTTCATTTTTGGATTCGGAATATCGAATTTAGCCTAAGGTGAAATTTTGGTACTTTTTGGATAACTTTCATATTTTGATGAATAGTGAAAATTACTAAATTTTAATTAAAAACAACTTTTTTAATCAAAATAATTAATAGTGATAAATTGTGAATTTGAGTGGTTTTAAAGTATATTTAGAATATATTTTTACCATTTAATATAATTTTGGTCATTGGACATAATTTTACAATTAAACCGAACATAAACAAGTGTCAATCTTTTGATAGTTATTATCTCTTAAAAACACGCTTTTTGTTTTGACAGCGGGAATTAATTTTAAATTAATTTCTGCCACTTCTGTGTTTTGAATTTAGAAAAATGGATTCCATATTTGGAATCAGGATGTCCAAATTGTGTAAATAGGTAACTTTTATTTTTAGACATTTTGAATAATTACTGCGGTAAATATTTTATTTACCATGGTTAAGGGTAAATCCGGTAAATAAGGGTTAAAAAAATAATATTATAATAATAATAAATTACCCTAAAATGTGTCTTAACCCTATTGGTTGATACATGGTCGACCATGGGCATCTTTGGGTCAATTTTGGGACCCCATGGATCCACTTGTAAGTGATAATGACACTTTATATTAATTAAGTTAAAATGAATACAAAAATGACACAAGCATATATCTTTTAGAAAAACAATTGTTACATAGGGTTATATATGCTGGATTTTAGATTATAAATATTCATTAGAAATCTAAAAAGCTTTACTACATAATTATATTTTATTTATAATTTTTTGACATTAAATAATTTATTTTATTTATGACACAATGATGATGCAGTAATTACTAAAATAATAAAAAATTAACATAATTGATATTATAAATACCCAAATAATTATAATATGAAACTTTTAATGAATTAAACAAATTTTCTAGGATAATATGATATATTAGGATTGATTTATTTGACTTTGTTTGAAGTAATCAATCTGTTATGAGTTTCACAAAAATCAACTAGTGAATAGTGTCAAAATTGACATAAAAGAGTTCTTAAAACAAATATTATATTATTAATTGATATTAAATTCCTAAAAATCTAAGGATCGGCCAAGAGACTTATATTATGATAGGTTAATCATTAATGGACCACTTGGGGGTATTTTGGATGTATATAGTAAGTTTATTAACCATATTATATAAAAATACAAAGAGACATTGTAAAAGTGAAACTAATTAACTTAGAGTTAATACTTAAAGATAAGGTTAATATAAGTACCCAAACCTGTCTAAATTCTATTGGATGAGTTGTTTTCGACCTATACCCACCTCAAACTTTGAATAGTCAACTTTTGAGCCATTGGAAACCGAATATGAATTTATTATAAATTAATATTTCTAGCTTTTCCAAAGGTGCCCCTCACCCCTCTTATAAAAGGGCACTCCTCCTTCTCATTTCCTCACACCTCTCAAGCCACTTGGCTCGTCCAAACTCTGCCCAACTAATCTCCCCACATCCCTCTCCTCCTCCTGGAAGCTTCCCCTTAGGCAGAAAGCATTTCATCAAGTCCTTTGGTTCCAACCAAAGTGAGTTACCTAAATTAAAGGTAACGATTTCTCTTAAATTATTTTCATTTATTTTGCTTCTTCAACCCCCAAACTCTTTTTATTTCCCTTCTTTTGTAACAATACCAGTATCCTCAATATACTAGGATGTTGTTATAAGAAGTATTAAAACTACACATACACACAACTCCATCTAATGGATGATGAACATAATGTTTCTGTGGATGGCAAACTAACGCCTCACGAAACGATGATTGTTCAAAAACATCTTACCGCCTCTCATGGTGGCCATTATGATGGCACTGTAATTAAATATATTAATGATATATATTTTATATATAAGCTTCTGTAATTCCATTTTATTTCATACCATTATTCGTTTCATGTCGTATATACATACGATAATTTCATTTGAGGAAGTGCGGACTACCGCCCCCTTAAAATGATATGACTCGTTCATACCACACATGGAACGTATAAAGGATGGTGTTAATGAACTTAAGTAACATATATAAAATATTATATTATACTGGAATAGTAATATACCTATGTATCATTCGGATTCTATTCTTTTAAAATAAAAAATTAAATGGAAGTAGCGTTCGTGCGTACGTACGGACTACCGTCTCCACGAACGCGATGAGATTCATTATCCATCGTATCCATTAAAGTATAATTATCATTTAATGATTTAAAAATGATGTTTAAGGACTTTATATCATTCTGGATATTAATAAGATACAACAAACATGACTTATGTAACAAAACATATAAAAGAAAATGAGTAAGTTAACACCCGAAACGACGTTAATACTAAGATATTATTAACAAATCAATGTTAAAAGATCATATATGATATCGTATTAAAGAAAATGATTCTTGTATTATTCAATAACAATTATTTCACCATTATACAGGAGGTAAACCTACCATCGACCAAGGAAAAAGTACAAAGTAAGGGATTTTCTAATCTCACTTTTAATTTCGTGAGAATTCTATTGTTCACCACTTAATTATTGCATGTGGTGTATGTGTACTGCCCATGATTGTATTCATTGTGTAATATACTTTATTTTATGGGTATTTACATCATCATGGTATGATCTTTCTTTCATGGGTGTTTGTTTCTTAAGTTACCTAATCAATAAGGGAATTTGAGATTTCAATTTCCACTCATTTGGCTTTACACATATTTCATTGATTATATTACCCCAAGATTATGTGTGGAATCACTATTCATTTGATTATGTCATAATTTCCACTCCCCTTCCTGTGAATATAAGTTTGATGCACATAATCACTCCATTGGTAATTCTCAAGTCATTGATATGAATTTGATAAGAGTAATTTTAACTCATTCTCCATTTGTTGAGTTAAACATCCAATTCGTTGGTATTGTTTTTACAAGAATATGTGTGAATGTCCTTTGATTGTTTTACACTGAATATCCAATCATATTTAGTGTATTTATATTTGTCACACATAATTATGTCATTGATTTATCCTTAACCTAAGGATACAACCTTTACAAGAGATTTCATCTCAATTTACATTCCATTGAGACTTCTTTGTTGATATACACCAAATCAATTTTATGTGGTGTATATAACGTACTTTGACATAGTATATCATGAATCCCTTTATTCTCATGATATTAAAAAGTTTTGATTACCACAATTATTTGTATTCAAGTGTCTCTTTTGGTTGGAATCTCTAACTAAAATACCATTTTTAAAATGATTTAAAGACTTATTCATCTAAATCTTTCTCATTAATGTCCATGTTTTAAAAAATGGTTTTAAGGATTTATTTATATGGACATTAAAGTTTACAAATTAAAACTCCTTTTAAAAAGTTTCAAAGTGGTATGGGACACTTTGATTCAAAAATCTACTTTTAAATGGCTTCTTGACAAATAGTGTGACTTTTAAATGTTTTCAAGAAAAGGGGGATATTTCTCTCAAATAGTTTTGATGATTACTTTCATTTATGTCAACATCCTTCATCATTCATGACTGAGGTTAATGTGATACAATACAATCTTCCATATTGTATCAAATGAGTTATGTTTGACTGTGAATGTTCTATTTTTATACCATTCATGGTTTGTGGTTAAAGTATTGACATTTCGTATGCTAGTTTTAATACGAATGTTTATTTTATGCTTAAACCTATTCATATGAGGAATGCATTGGACTTAATAAGTGACGGGTGGAGCCCGCTATAGCTCCTCGATGCATCGGTAGGTCTCATGAGACAAACTAGTGTCTTGGCACAAGGCCTTGGCAAAATCTTATTTGTAGTCTTGGCACGAGGCCTTGGCTATGTGGTTATGATAGTCTGGCATTATGCATTCCATCATTATGAAAGTGGTTATTGATATTGCATGTGATCATTCAACTAGTAGAATATCCATGTGAGTAAGTAAATGGCATTATTTCATTTTACTTTTTCCATACTATGTTGAAGTTCAGTTTTAAAAGGCTTTTTTTTAGTTATAAATTGCCTTAAGTGTTTATGATTATTTATGAAAGCTTCTGCTATAATGTTATCCTTACTGAGCATCCGAGCTCACCCCTTTCAATGTCTTATTTTTCCCAGGATTATGAAGAAGTAATTTATGAATGACCTGCAGGGATAGTATGAGGGGATATGAAGACAAGATGTTTTTTTTATGATGTAATGTAAAAATTTATGGATGTATCTAGTTATTACAAGGCTACTAAACTAATCGGTCTTTCAAGACTTGATCTTTCTCATGATCATGCCAATGTTATGTAATAATGCACCGACTCTAGGTAATTAGGGTCGGGGCGTTACAAATAAGATTCACATGTGCCTAATGATTCATAATCAGATGATTTCAGTAGACCATCTCTGTGGAGTCTTTGGGTACATTTCTCATTTAAATTTCTAAGGTGATAATGCCAAAATTAAGAGGTATTTGAGTTATCAACTTTCAAATTCTTACTTTAAATATTAAATAATTGATTATCCATGTCTAGAGTATATAACCCATTAATCACATTTCATATTCCATAAGAAATTCCATTCATATGTATATAAATATTTTTCGTAATAAAAAATGAAAATATTATCTTGTCTAAAGAAGAAATAAAAATAAAATTTCTATTTATGGTAAGTTCATGGTGACCACATTATAATTCTAAAACTCATAAAATATGTAGATATTGATCATATATAACAACTCCAAATGGGAAAACCTTTTATAAATTCCTAACATATAAATATAATTATCATTTAATAAATTATCTTATATTTAAAAGTATTTGAATATAAATAGAATTTTTTGGTCCAAAACTAGTATCTAATACTCATGAATTGGAATTAGACAAATAAACTTTTATAAAATTAAATTATTTATGCTATTTTTTCTCCATGTAGGTTATAAATCTACTCAAATTATAAAACAAATCTATAATGACTCTCAAAATGAAGTTTTTGTTTAATAAAATTTTTATCTAAATAATATTTATCAATTGAGTATCAAGTTTTACAATGTATCCCATAAAGTCTTCTATTAAATACTCTCCAACTTTAATTATAACCCAAAACATTGTATCTTTTAGTGTGATAAGATATATATTTCACTATAAGTTGTGTCCACTTTTATATTCATATAAAAATAATACTATTTAAGTTAAAATTAGATTCATTTATATATTCTTTATATCTTGAAATTTTAGGTGGACCAAAACAATCCCATATTTATAAAATAAATCATCTTAACTCCATTCCCTCCAATACCATACTTTTATGGTTAACCACCTTTGTAACACCTTGTTATCACAATTGGATATTATTATGTAATGATTAGGGTTATATATACCCATAATAACATATGTAATATAATTTATAGGAACCTAACCTTTATAGTTACCAATATTGAACGATTGAGGCATTGAAGAATGTTTACATTATATGGAATATAAAATTATCAATTTTATATCTTTTTACGTATCTCATCATTTCAAATATGTATCCCTTGAATTATATTTATATATAAATTCTTATAATCATTTAATATATAAAATATTATATCTTCAACAAAATTCAATTGTTTTTGTCATGTTAATGCCTAACTCAGATACAACTAATGAATTTTTTTTATAATTACATAGTGAAAATATTTATTATGATATTTAATTAATATTTATATGTACCACAAGAGAAAAGAACCTCAAACACATTAATTTAATGAATTAAAATCATCTAAATAAAATATCATACTCAAGGGGTGATATGGAGTGAAAAATAGCCCATACAACCTTTCTAGATAGAACTGTACTCCCAAATCCAATGGAATTTTGACACAAAATCACATTATCAATAGTTCATTAATAAATGTAAATTTTCATTTAGATAAAATAAAAACCCAATTATGTACTAATATGTTTTCTAATAAATCAATATTTTTTGAAATTTAATAAGTAAATAATATGATTTGGTTAACCTAAATTAAATGCTACTTTATAACTAGCGTGAAACTCTATAAATTTATTTCATAATATTTTATATGAAGTAATTAAAACTTTTTAAATTAAATCATACATATATTAAAAAAAGATATTTTATATAAATGAATATTAAATTGTAAATTTTAATAAAAATATATATTTATCAATAATGTAAAAATTTTAAAATACTTAAAATAAGATATTAATTGATATGAAAACTTCATATATATTAACATAAAAAATATATATTAGACTAATATTATCATTTATAAAAAATGTTACAAATTATAATTTTAATTCAAAATAAGAAAATAAATTTATCATAGAAAAAGTTATATATATATATCATTGTCTGTGACAAAAGTGATAATATATCACAATTTAAGGTTTTAAATGGAAAACTATATATAACAAATGCAGTATAATAACATTTCAAACCCAATTTCAACATGATCTTCCCCGAGATTTTTACAGAAATAATGAAAAAAAAAATAACATGAAGGAATCTAAGGATGTTTCAAACACCAAAATAATTTTTGGATGTAATAATATACATTATAAATTCCAAAATTATATAGAATATAAAATTCATAATCTAAAATAGAAAAAATACATATTATGTGATATAAATCATCTATTATTGTGAAAAAAATTATTTTTCACAAAACATTAATGTTGCAATCATTTTTCATGTTCTTGAATAAATTCATCAAGGAATATAATTTTTCACATTTTGAGATGATTATAAAGAAAAATATCTCCCTTTAAAATTATAATTATATGAATTTCATCTTAACCTCTTCATCATACGAGAATTTAAATCCAATGTGTTAAGGTATAATAAATGCATAGAATTCAATTACATATTATACACATAATATTATTATGAGTTTTAATTAGTAAATACAAACCTAAAATGGTTGGCTGATTTAGAACTAAATTTGTGTAATATTAAAAAATATAGAATAGTAGAATAAATAATAGTCATACATATTTCATTTAAATAATGGGTAGAATAATATATATAAAAATATGTATTTGTATAATAATATTTATGGTCTTTATATTTATAGTTATATTTATTGACAAAATATTAATTGTTTTAAAATTATTATATAAATTTATATATATATATGTAATGCCTGTAAAAAAAATTCTATTATTTTTATTACGATTTTTTATCAAAATAAATCCAACAATGTATCGAAACTCTTTAGATAAAAAAATATAAATTTTCAACTCTTAGTCTTATGACCATTTTAACATTTTATATTATCGATATTACATATGGATCCTTTTATATTTATTGAAAACATAATAAAGGGTTCAAGAAGATCCAATAACCGATTTCTATGTATAATAATTTTCAATTTTTTCGATGACATCATATATGAGCACCATAAATTTATCAAGTCATTCTCATATACTCATCTAAAGTGTATATTGGTTTCTATAGAATACTAAGGATATATATATCAAATTTTTTATCTATGGTCAATCACTTTTGTGGTCCATGTAAATTGAAGGCCAATATGTCCTACCATTTTCAAAGGAGAAAAAATATCATATAGTCATTCAGTGATGTCCTTCCATGATCTCTAACATACGGACCTAGCATTTAATTAGCTCGTACATTGAATGGTGTAGGATGGATATCAAAATATGAAGGTTCACTGAAAAATATTACCTTAAACCTTCAAAAAATGGATAGATTAAGAACACCCTAACATAGAAAACACCAAAATATTAAAGGTACAATCCAAGTGGAGAACATTAATTTAGTCACATCATGTTCAATAGTTACAACCTGTAACCCATGAAAACACTTTTTATATATAACTATATAAAAATACTTAACAAACTATAATCATAACATAACTCTTATTTATGCAATTATTCATCTAAGGATAGAATCTACTTTTAAATTATATCATGAGGATTATTGTTATAATATAATGTATAAAATTAGAATATAAAAAGGTAGTGATAATGGATGAATTCTTCTTTATAAAGGGATTTGTGATTAAAATATTACACCACATCATCAACCATTTATTTTTATCTTGAGCACAAATTAAAACATAATATACCTTCTATATTGTCCAATCATCACTTATTGTTATTGAAGATAATGCCTCAGTTATAATAAATTAATTCCCACATATAAATGAATCCTTCAATTAAATGAATTACCATAAACAATTCATGATTATTTTCCCTCTAATTACATAATTTTCTATAACATTAATAGAAAAAAAAGTAAATTCATAGTTGAGGGCTATGAATTTTATACATGAACATGATAAAAATCATGTAAATAACCTCATTGTTTGATCTTATATTTTGAGAATACTATAGACTCTCTTTGAAGTGAATAACTTGAAAATTTAAAATATTTTCAATACGTTCTAATCTTTTTTAACATATATTAACATTAATCATTTTCAAAATAAAAATATATATTTAGAATTAAAATATTCATTATGATATGTTAGAAATCAAAAAATATCATCTTGTGATATAATGATGATCATTTTATAGAATAATATTAAACAACTAGGCAAGAAGAATGTGATATCTTATATCACATGTGCATTGCACCATACAATATGCCTCTATCCTTACCATAAGTAGATGGAACTCAAATATATCACTCCAGTAGATATTAAAAATCACATGAAACACCACAATATAACATATAAAAATAAGAATATATTTTAGCTTATGATATAATCATTTAGTACATGATATATCCTTAAATATACCACTTGTTGTCAAGCCTCCCATATATTATTCATATTTAACCTATGTAAAATGACATATAAAAACATATTAAAAATATTCCCTAAACACTTTTGAATACCATTCAAAACTCATTTTTTATAAATTATAAAGTAACTCCCTTTTTGTGAAGACTCTGTGTAATAGGACAAATCCTCATTCACATAACCTTTTATGTGACCTCTTGATCCATTATAATATTGGAAATGATTATAAAGTCCTTATTTTTAATCATAAGTAAATAGTGACCATAATAAAATAATCAACTAAATTAAATATAAAAAGGAATCTAGAATAATCTCATGTAAACACATGTGTATCAATATAAATTTATACCATATATATTTTATAATCACACATAATCATATAAAGTATTTATTTAAGACATCATGTAAAACCACAAGCCATGAAACATTTGAATCTCATATAATCTATCCCATACATTCTAAATTTAGTGAGTTAAAATTGATCCTTACTTATCAATAAATATCACTTAATTTATCCATATGAATGCACCGCATGCCATTCATTTATGTAGGTTAGTACATCTTATGTCACTCAATTCGGTATGCCCTTATACATCCATATTCATTCTCATAAAGGGACTATATTTCATATCCACCATAGAAGTGAGAAAATTCAATTTTTGAGAAAAAAGAAATGTTTTATTATAAATAACATACTCAACTTCCCTCTAATTAGATGAAATATAAGGCTCTCATTGGAAAATAATCAACGTATGAGGGTTTACATGCAAGGTACCTTTTTATCCTCATGTAATGGGGATTACTTGGAAAAATACACCCCAAGTATACCAATGAATATATTTATGAATTTATATGTGTTATACTTAGTGAGTCCTTCCAAATAAAAATTCACACCTTTATTTTGTGGGTGAACTACATATCTCCATATAATCCCTTAGACATATTGATATTAATTTCTCATTATAACTCAAGACCTTCCATGATAATAATAAACCAAGGAAAAAAAATGGTTTTTTAATGTATTAATTATTACTCCAGTCCCTTGTTATATGTGGTATACATAAATAAATTCCAATGGGGAGATAAATTTTGAATAAAATTAATTATTTTAATAATATTTAACACTATTACAAAAATAATAACAAAACATTATATATAACCATTAGTCTTAATACATCATAATAGAGATAAACCATAAAGACCATATAATTTATAATATTTTTAATTTGATCAAAACATGTTACATCACAATGTAACACCTACTACATCCCCATGCTAGATTATAAAAAGTTAATTCACCTACTGAACTATTTATTATGTAAAAATATTTTTAGAATGAATATTTCGATTTAAGTGAGATTATAATTTTTAATTATTATGTTTATCACTTAAAATTTCAATCTAGATAACATTAATTCAAAATATAAAATATTATAATATTTTTAACTTCATTTAATCATAAAATAAATATAACCTAAATCATTACTAATTTTTTTTAATATAACCCATCTTTGGGATCATTTTTAATAATAAATAATGCAACCATTACATTAAGTTCTTACGTTAGCAATATATATATCTTAAATTATTCTTAAGTTCATAGGATATATCATTCATAGTTTTAACTTATATTAAACTAAATTCATAGACTTTAATAGTTATATTAAATTTATATTTCAGTTTAAAAGTAAACTCTAAACCTTAATTTAAACTCCCATAAACATCCTAGAAAATGCATTTCTCAAATATATTGTTCTGAGACACAAACACTTTGTGCACCACTATAAAATATCATATGATTTTCATTATCATTTTTTAATAATAAAATTTATAATCATACCTCAACTTATTTTATACTACCACATTTAATATTTTATTTAAATTAAAAACATGAATTAAAGAATAATAATATGAATAATTCTTAAGATTTATCATTAAAATGATTTATTTCATTTTAATATAATTTAAAAATTGAACCCTATAATTATATATCTTATTTTCTAAAATATTTTTAAAATGAATATGATATTATAAACAATTTATTTCATATATAATTTTATTTCATTCAATAAATTTTTTCTTAACAATTAAATTAAATATATTTCAATTATCATATAAGAGAAAATGAATTAAAATAACACATGTTAGTTAATACTTTACAACTAGATTTACATCCCTTACATTAATAATGTATTCTTTGATGGCTTTCTAGAAATCAAGCTTTATCCTCTTTATTTAATCATTTATCAATTTCAAAGATTTTTTTTCATTTATAATACTTTTTTCATGTAATGTTTGTATAATATAGACTCAATAATAGAATAATTGATTTTATAACCTTGATAGAGGGTGTGGAATCTCTATGATTTTTTTTAAACTCCATGATGTATTATAGAAAATTATATTTCAAATATCAAAAATTCTAACTAAGGAAACATTTTTTTCCTTTGATACACACCCTTTCAGTTTTAGATAAGCAGTTTTAGAGTTTACACAATCATTCATCATATTCATCTAGTAAAAAAAATTTCCCTTCCTATTCTATTCTATAGTAATGGAACAAAATCTTGATCCTCTGATCTCGTTATTAAAATCTCAGAACATATCATGGTGATTTTATAAATTCTTTTGAAATAATTCTTTTTATAGATTAAAAAATTAAAAAATTATCTCAAAATTATTACTAGATAATTTTTCTTTACCAAATCCATCCTGAGTGGAGACCAATGTTTCCCCAAAACATTTGATCATGAAATATTATTGAGTATATGAGTAAAAAATAATTTACCCTTAATTATATTTCATCCAAATATAACCTTAAAATATATATAACTCTAATTTATTTATTTTTCATGAAATTTATTTTTATAGATTTATATTATCCCATAAGAATATATATTATTATACAACTTTTGAAGATAAGGATATGTGGAACAAAACAACAATGTATATATTCCCTTAAAATACTTTTATTTCTTACAATAAGCATTCATTTATACATTAATAGCTTCCTTAGAAGGAGTGTCAGGAAGTTCATTCTCAAATATATTGAATTTTTCATCTTATTTGAGAAAAATCCTCTTATTATGATATCCCCAGAGTAAATTTATACAACATAGATTTTAATTTTCTAATATTACCTTTATATATAAATTAAATTCCATAGTTATAACCATTTTAATTTTAAATATCATCATTTATGAGATGGGAATCATGCCTGAAAATTATTCAATATGTATTTTTATTTAATATACTCCCACTAAAATATTGTTGATGTACATCATAACTGTTAGTCATCTAAGATCCATATTTAACATATTTTTGAATTATCAAAGGCTATTATGTATTCACTTTTCTATTTTGGTGGAGAATAATTTCAATTAAATCACATGTAACTATTGTATAGTTTAATTTGACACACTATTCCATTATCTATCAAAAAATTATCTCAAATTTATTCATTTGGACACCTAATAGTTTGGGTCATCCATTAATGTTTATCCCAAACATAAAATTAGGTAAATAAACATAATTATTATGGTAACACATATTCAACTTTACTTAAAAAAGATAATATATATAGTTGGTGTTGTCATGAACCACTCATTTAAGTGATTTAGTTCTTAACAAGTGTTTACCTTAAAAGGAATCTAACACATAATATTTTTTAGGGGTTTTATATTACATCACTATAATAACTACTTATACATATCATATAAATTTCATTTTATGTTATCCCTATGTGTATTCATATATATATATTTGATTTAATTTATATTTACATTAATTATTAACTAAATAAAGATATTATGATCATGTTAATATATAATTGTTTATACGTTCAATGAATCGTGTCATGAACAATCCGAGTTACCCTGGTACCAAGATAACCAAGATGACTCAGACATAGCCCATAGGGCATTCTTGATCCCCCTTGTTCAGCGACTAGCACCAAGCGCCGTACCACATGCAAGTGGGAACGAATTTTCCAAAAACAATGCAAGAGAAAATGAAACAAGGCAATATGCATAATAAAAGAAAATGTACTTGGGGTAATGTACCAGAATTCAACAAGACATTAAATCCCAATGTAATACAACCCATGTACCAAAATAGAGGGAAAACAATCCAAGTCCCTAAGGACATAACTCACCAAGTCCAAATTTCAACAGCTTGATCCACCTCCATGAAATCCTTTCCCCATGCTAAAACCTAGAAGGAGATAATATAAAAACACCCAAAGTCACAAGTAGGTTGTAAGCTAAAAATCCAAGTAGATACGCACCAAAAAATCTATAACAGTTTCCAAATATATATTAACCAATATAATTATTTCAATTTTAAAATTAAAGTGGTTTGAAATTTTAAACAATATTTAAAGA
Source organism: Viscum album (assembly GCA_963277665.1). NCBI lineage: Eukaryota > Viridiplantae > Streptophyta > Magnoliopsida > Santalales > Viscaceae > Viscum > Viscum album. The sequence continues at coordinate 1,220,468,424 of OY728127.1, read as the reverse complement.
AATAATTTTATACAGTTAAATGATGGAATTTACTTTGCCAATGAGTATGTACCCAAGCAGTACATGCTCTTTCTTGGAATCCAAAAGGCGCAAGTTCAAATCTGGGCAGCAGAGTAATTCTTGAGTATAGTAGTAGCACTGTAGTCGGGTACTATAGCAGCGAAAGACAGTAGCAGCGACAACAATGTAGCGGTGGAGGGTATTGTAGCAAGCACTATAGTGGTGGAGATACTATAGAAGGTAATGTAGAAGGATTGGTACTATGGAAATACAGTTCACTTAAACGCCATTTGGGTCAAAAACGGGCTTTCAGGCCTTGTATTCTGACCAATTGGTCTTAGGCCTTCAGTCTATGTAACGGGTCTCCCTCTATCTAGTCAGAAAAATGTCTTTGCTTTAAATAATAAATGAGGCTTCAACCTCAAACTTATCAAAAATGTACTTTAAGAATAGGCTTTACAAATGATGTAATATTTCAAGAAAATGGATTAAGTAAAACATTTACAGAAAATAGTTTAAATAAATTCAGAATACATGTAAAGAAGTTTTACAACATTGGAAAGCATTTATATCTCAAATATAAATTACAAGAGAGAAACATGGTCATCTGCCAAATAGGTACAAGAGTATTTATATTTATAGGACTCCACACACTCAATGTGATCTTAGCAATATGATTATACACAGGGCCCCCTAATACTGGCCAAAGGCGACTCATCACAATCCCAATGGGGATGTGACCCGCTGCATGTATGTTTTAGAATGTTGTAATAGTGTAGACTAGTTCTAAATAACTCACCAACTACATAAGCCATTCAATCTATCTTACAAAATCAATAACCGTAAATTTATTTTAAGAATTCATACAATACAATTAAATCTTATTCTCCCATTTCAAAATGTAATTTTTCCATTTAAAACAAAAATGGGTTTTAATAAAAAAAACATGCCTCTTTCAAAAGATAAAACCACTAGGTTTCTATAAAAACATCTAAAGCCATTTACACAAGTTTGAAATCCATTAAAAACCAACACCATCAATTTCACAATTCATTTTCACAATTAAATTCAACAATTTAATTGAAAATCATTCCATCGCATCTACCATTTATATTTAACAATTTAAATCAACCAATTTTCATAAACACACCCCAATTCAATGTAATTGGGGGTTTCCCAAAGTTTCATGATAAAACCATTTCAAATCCACCAATTTAATTGAATTGATTTTTATTGATTCAATTGAAAGAAATTTTGAGCAATTGAGTTTAAATCCAAAGCTGAAATAAATCAAGCAATGTAAGGTTAATCAATTTGGATAATCAGGACAGAACCCCCTACATTTTTCCAAAACACAACACTTGCAACGGCACCCGTCGACAAGAACTATGGTTTAGTGGTCCATGAAAATCATACTAGAAATGAGATCCAGCATCATGATGAATAGATCTATCAACTTCATGATGATTTATTGAAATCCCAAAGGAGGGAAAAGAGATAAAGGTGAATAATGAAGGATATAACTTTCTCCGGAATTAAACCTCAAGAAAAATAATTATCAAATGTCAAAAGAAAGGATCCAAATGGGTTTTAGAGCTCCAAGACCTCATAGGGAAGGCTTTGGGTCGAGGGAGTTGAAACTGGAGTAGAGGAAAGAGAAGATCTCAACCCTGATTCCCATTTAAAAAAAGGTTGTTGAGGTATTTCATGATGTGTAATACAATTTCCCATCGTGAAATAGTTAATATCAAAAACCATCAAAAACATGTCACCTCGAATTAAAACTCATTGATTAAATAAGTCACAATGTGTAAAGGCTAGTCATGACGTGTAACCTAGTTACACAGTGTGTAGCCCTCCTACAACCTAAAGAAAATGTTTTTTAAAGTTGAGAGTCCAAAAAATATCTAACTTCACTGTATTAGGCATCATTCCATCTCATTCTCCACCCTACCTAGTCAATAAAATGTAAAAAAGTATGATAATTTTAAAGTCACACCTGTCAGTTCAGTAACAGGATGTTACAACCTCTCCATTATAAAAACATTCTATCCCTAGAAAGCCAATGAAGATGCTTTCATTCCAAAAAGATGAAGAAACTTCTCTCTCATCAGTGCCTCGCATTCACACGTCTCATGACTATCAAAACCATGCTGCCATAACACACTGAACAAAGGTATTTTCCTCCCACAAAGTAATTTGGTCTTAAATCAACTATTCTCCATGGATGCTTAGTCAAAGATAAATTAGGAAAAATATCAAGATCACTCTATCTCAAAACGTGAGATGGATTAGAGAGATACATTCTCAGCAATGATTCATGGAATATGTTAGGTATCGACATCATTTTTGGGGGAAGTGCAAAATTAAAGCAACTTTCCCCACCTACTCAATGACCTCAAATGGTCCCGCAAAAGGAGGTGTAAGATTACCTTTCCTACCAAGCCGTTGATGACCCCACTGGGGTAACACTCACAAGAACACCTAGTAGCCAATTGATTACTCCATAGTTCTATGACATCGATAAGAATAAGTCTTATATCATCTCTTTACTGTCAACATTCTCTTATAGATTAATTGAATTTTTTTTTGTGATCTCTTGCACTAAACAAGGTCCAACTAAGGAACTTTCCCCCATCTCCAACCAACACAATAGATATTTATAAGGCCTCAAAACGATCCACCCTAATCGTGGACTGGTAACTATTCTTATAATCAAACTCAACCAACCCCAAATGATCATCCTAATACCCAACAAAATCGAGAACACAAAAATGAAGCATATCCTCATGAATTTATATAGCTCTCTCTATATGGCAATCCGACTGTGGATGGTAGACCATGCTCAAACAGACCTGATATCCAAGTACCTTCTGAAGGACTCTCCAAAAGTGGTAAATAAAACAAGGATCCCTATATGACACTATAATATATGGATCTACATGAAAATTAACAATCACTTTCACATAGAAATTTCCCAACTCCTCAATTTTGGTTGTATCGTGAATGGTTATGAAGTGATATGACATGGTTAATTGGTCAATCACAACCCATATCACATTCTTCATTCTATGGGTATGAGGAAAATTAACCAAAATTTACATAGATATTTAATCCCACATCCAAGTAGATACTATAAGTTGTTGTTGTAAACTCAAATGTTTTTTATGCTCTACCTTTACCTTTAGTCACAAGTAGCAATGTGACACAAACTAATCAATGCCTCATCTCATACCTAGCCACCAGAACATTCACTACGTTTCATAGAACATATTAATGATTCCTGGGTGAATATCCCACTAAGAATTATGAATATCTCCCATCACATCTTCCCTTGTCATTGAAGGAACAAGGAAGTGATCTTGATAATATAGAATGCATTCTTTGTAGAATAACCACTGGGCCACTATCTCCAAACCATAAATAGAGTCTCAAATGCTATGAAATTCATCATCAAGATCTTTGTTATGAATAATCATCTTGGAAAGAATGGGTTCCAACTGAATGGTGTCTAGAGAAACTTCATCCCCCTTCTCTCTTGAACTCAAATATGAAACGGTGAAAAATTGACATCAAAATCTACTCCTTCGAAGATTATTTCACATCCTAGGTTTGAAGTTTCCTACTCAATGAATCTATAATGGAATTATATTTCCTTGTGGGTATATGTGATTTCAATGTCAAATTATTGAAGGTACTCCACCAAATGACTCTAACAAATATTAAAAAAAATTAGAATATTTAAATCAATATATTGTGATCTGAATACACAGAAAACCTTTCTCAAAAAAGTTATTTCCACCAACTTTTAACCGCATGAATCATAGCCGCATTTTCATGTTCTTGGGTAGGATAATTCTTCTCATGTGGCCTAAGCTGGTGAGATATGTAAGTCTTTATATGATCGCCCTGTATAAGAACACAACCCAAGCCTAAACCTGATGCATCACAAAAGACCACATAGCCATCCCTAGTCACTAGAAGTGTCAACACTGGCATAGTAGTAAAAATACATTTCAAATAAAAAAATAAAATTATACATTATCATTCCAAAAAACTTCACCCCCTTCCAGGTTAGAGAAATCATCATAAAATCCAACTTAGAGAAGTACTTCATGTACTTACAGTAATATCCAGCTAATCCCAAGATGATCTGAATCATAAAGACACCTTGTGGTTGTTCCTATGTCATAATAGACTTCTCTTTCTCAATATCCAATTTTATAACCTATTTAGATACCATGTGTCCCAATTATTTCAGTTCCTTAATCCATTAATCACACTTTTAAATCTAGGATTAGATCTGGTGATTCATCATCATACTCAGGACTGTTCTCATATAATGCACATGATCCTCCCCATATATAGAGTCAAAATGGATTTTATCTATAAAGACTAACATAAAGTTATATATATACTAATATAAACTCAAGTTATTTAGAGCCATAAAAATTGAAGAAGATTTTTTCAGACCCAAGGGCATAAAAAGGTACTTATAATGATCATACATACTCCAAAATGCGATTTTCAAAATGCCATATTTTTTCACTCAACTAATGGTAACTGTATCGAAGTTCGGTCATTGAAAACAACTTCACTCCTTTCAACTGGTCAAATAGATCATCAATCTGTGAAAACAATTATTTATTCTTTATTATAACGCGGTTGGGATTTAATAATCAACACACATGAAAAGTGAACCATTAGCCTTTTTACTGAAGAAACAGGGTTTCCCATGGTAAAACACTTGGGCCTATAAATCCTTTATCAAGAAGATTTTCCAATTGGGACTTCTTCTAATTCATTTCATATGGTGTCATGTGTTAAGAGGGAATTGAAACTTGTTGAGTACTAGGTATTTAGTCAATGGAAAATTTGACTTCTCTTACTGGTGGAAGACCATAGAAATTTAAAGGAAACACATTAGGAAACTCAAAAATAATTTGAGGGTGATCACTGCTCAAAGATTTCTACTCTAGATCAAAAGAAAACACTGATATTACTTTCCCCAACATTGGATAAGAAGGTTCGTCTCTTCTTGACCTTGGGTCATGTTCTCTTTGAAATACAAGAGACACACGACTCAGTGTATTAAGGTAGACCCATTGAGGATAAAAATAAATATGATCATTATTTGAAATGTGTCAATCTATAAAAAATATGATTTAATGATGTTTCATGTCTAGGACCAGAAAACTACAAGCTAGATCAACACCTTCTAGAGAGAAGATGCATGCATGACTATGTAAACCCAACTCTCTCTTTTTACTAAGGGGTCTACTAAAATACATTGCTCAAGATAAAATCTCTATATTAATATTATTAATATTAACAATACAAGTTGAAATAAACAATTGAGATGCACCCGTATCAAATATAGTAACAACTAATGATGAAACAATAGTAATGGTACCTCTCACAGTGGATGGACCAATATTCACCTCATCTGGAGACTCTTCTACTGAGTTAAGTTCCTTTATTCTAGATTCATGTGGCTATAACCCTTTTATACATGTATCATATGATTGCCTCAAAATTTTAGGAGCTGATGAACCTATTCTACTTCACAGAGTATAAAATTTATGGAATAATCTCTCTAAATGTCTTGAACATTTACAAGAGTTATAGTTATTTGGTTCATCATTGGAAACCCTCATATAATTTATCATCTTTTCAGATGGATAGAAATACAATGGACATCACCCTGGTGCTATAGGATGTATATAATGACCCTTCCATCAAGAACTATCACAAGAATCATAACACATCCGTTTTCTCTTGATGAAATTGATGCTGCTACAAGGAGAAAAAGAAACTATCTTCAACCATGACATTCCAAATAGGTCCATTTAAACCATCATTTCTATATCAAGTATATCATTATAAGTGTGCACCATTAGAAAGAAAACATGATAATGAATATTTTATTGAAGTCCCGACACAAACCATTTTTCCTTTAACCTTTTATTGGATATAATATTAGGTGTAAAATACAAGATCTCAACAAAGATATTCGAATACACAGTCATGGTTCTCTCATCTTTCTCAAGCATGAAAAAATCCATAGTCTTGGCCAACATCATTAACTCTGGATAGAACTGTTCGGTGAAAATAACCTTGAAGTATTTCCACTCAAAGACCTCATATTTCATTTTTTTCATCATCGTGTCCCACCATCTCTTACTCAGTCCTTTGATAACGAAGGATACACACTTCACCATGATTACATCGGGTGTATCAAAGAACTCAAACAGATATTGTATATTTCCCAACCATTCGTAATAATGTTGAGTATCAACTGAACCATTGAAAATATAGTCTTCTGGTGAAGAAACTCTTGAGAATAATTTTAATGGACATTCCCATGAGGATCTACTGCCAGATCCTGAATGGGGACTACAAGTGGTGCATGTCCCATAGCTTGGGCAATGCGCACAATCACATCATCATGATTTGGATCCACAATAGGATTTTCTTGCTGAGGTTAAGCAACAGTCTCATACTAGTACTGATTTTCTTGTCTTCTCAAAGGCATGATGCTACAAAACATCATCAGACAATAAAAAAGGCATTTAACTAACACTCAAATTGAGCAATAATGGAAATTATTTCTAATAGGTAAAACAATGAGATTTGGATTCTACTCTATCCAAATCACAATAAGGAAAATATTATAACTAATCCTCATTAAAACATTCCATAACCATCACTAGTGACATAATCTTAATTAAGTTTAGTACTATCTAGGAACTCGATGACTGTTACCTCCAATGTCACAATAATACTTCAAAAATTCATACTAACTTCAAGAAAAAAGATCAACAACCCACACTCTGATACCACTTTTCATGAACCAGCTCGAGTACCATGGTAACCCGATAACTGAGTCGGCCCTAACATAACTTTAAGGGCATTCCCAAACACCATAGTTCAACGACTAGCACCTAGCAGCAGACAACATGAAAGTGGGAACAAATTTTCCACCAAAAATGTGGAAGAAAAAGATACAAGGCAGTATGTAGAATAATAGAAACTCAACTATGAGTAATTTACTAGAAGTCAACAAGGAATTAATGGCCAATTTAATATAACCCAAGTACAAAAATAGAGGAAAAACACCCCAAATCTTGAAGACTCAGCTCTTAGTTGTTCAAATTTTTCTGCCATCATTTTTTCTTCCAATAATGCATACCCTCCCCGAGATAAACTATGAGGGTATACATTTTTAGATTGGATCTCCAGATGATCGGTCCTTGTTTTCTGTAAATTAAGAATAAGAAATCATTAACAAAACAGTAATAAGATCATTTATATAATAAAGCTTATTAAAGTTTACATTGCCCTTACCAAAAATGATTCTTTTCTTCTACTTTCAAAAAATTGTCTCCATGTGTCTTCATCTATAAAAGGATATATACGACATGTATTGTCATGAATCCTATGACCATAAATGAAATCAGATGAGAGGGTTGATTTAAAATCCCTCCATCTCTTGGCAGCCAATGATAAGCATTTCTTCCTGACTCCTCCAGTGTCAGGAATATCAAATTTCATCTGATAAAAAAGAGGTTAAACATATTATATATACTAGACACATTTAAATAATAGTCAAACAATAGAAAAAGATCTTACCAAAATGGTCTCCCATGGCTGAGAGATTATCTCTTTATCCACACTACTCCAGTCATCATACAGAATGCTTACTTTTCTCTTAGCCTGAGTTGCTACAAAACCCTTAAAATCTTTAGCATTTGGACCTATAGGAATATCATCATCATCAAAATCCATGACTATCCTCTGATCCTACGTACGGGCAAGTGCTAATTTTGGTAAACGTGTGCACCCATGCTTACCCACCTTTGAACTCTTTGTCGTAATAGGAGCATGTGATTGTTCCTCCCCAGAGGTATGACCAATATGCTCATCTCCAGAATCATGTGTCTGATCAACTGATTGATCTGTCATTATCCTTCAAATCAAAAAAACAAACATTAGTTCACAAATATACAAATTCAAATATTGTAATACTACTCTAATCAGAAAATTGAAAAGTGTACTAAGTTACGTAATAGTAAACATTGGTAATATTGTAAGCATGTTAAAAAATGGTAAAGATGGTCAAGATTGTCAAGATGGTAAACATGGTAAACATGCTAAACACGGTAAACATGGTAAACATGGTAAAGTAATTATCATTGAACAAAAATAATAGATATATAATTCATGTAATGGTAAACATGATAAAGTAAACAAAACAAACTTAAAACAAACAAAAACTTAAAGGTATTTTGTTTTGATGCATGTTTTAATAAATAAAAAACATACCATATCTAACATTATATGAAAAAACTAAATGTAAACAAGAAATAAACATATGTTACCTGTAATTTTAGGAATGTACAATTGGATTGTTTTCCCAAATTCCTTCGTCGTGATCGTTCCTTATGGCACAAACAATGTCTTCAACATGCTCATAATTATGTTCTATTAATCTTTTCATGGAAGTAGGGATCTCACATAAATCAGCATCTTCATCAAGTTCATCCTCACCAACATATTGTTTTTTCCCTTGTAAAACAACAGCCCACAGCATATCTGATTGATCTACTACATAGAAATTTTTTTTTCATGTGTTGCCATTATAAAATAATCAGATGTGTCTTCCAATATATTCAGATTAACAAGTGTCATTCCAAATTCATCGTGCCTGACGCTGTTGTTACCAATAATCCATTTACAGTTAAAAACAGGAACTTTAATTTTAAATTTATCAACCTCTCATATGTCTTCAATCACTCCATAATATGCACTTGATGCAGAAATTGGGTTTTTGTCCTTATCACTCGAAAAATGCATTGCTTCTGAAAACACCAATACACCACTATTCTGAACTGAACTTCTGTTGTCCTGAGCTTTTGTATGAAATGTATATCCATTAATGTCATAACCGGACCATGTTATCACATTTAAACATGGACCACCCACTATCCAATTTAATGTCTCTGATACATCTGATCTACCAAGCAAGGTCTTTTTAAACCATGACACAAAATTTTTGTTGTGCTCATTCAAAATCCACATTTCTTTCTTCTTTGGATGACATTATTTCAACTCATTAATATGCAATGTGATATACGGTTGAGCATCTGCTATGTTATTCAAGATGTATGATTCTAACTTCTTCATCTGTTCAGCTGAAAATGATTTGACTTTCAAGACATGAATCCCCTTATCTCATTATTAACTCGTTCATGGCGAGATGGAGGCAATCCTATGTGTTGCGCCGCAGCCAAGTAGCTCGTACAAAACTATGCTACCTCCTCAAAAATATACTTTTCAATAATGTAGGCTTCAGGTCGATATGGATTTTTAACAAACCCCTTTAATATTTTCATATAACTTTCAAAAGGATACATCCAACGAAGATATACAGGTCCACAAAGCTTTATTTCTCGAACCAGATGAATCATTAAATGAACCATTTTATCAAAAAAAAAAATTGGAGGAAAATACATTTCCAATTGACAAAGTATAAAAATTGCATCCTTTTCCAAAATGTTCAAAGCATTCACATCAATCACCTTGTTAAAAATTGAATTGAAAAAATAACACAACTTCATTATAGTCTTTCTGACACGGATGGGCAATATTCCACGCAGTACAACTAGTAGAATTTGTTGCATCATGACGTGACAATCATATGATTTCATACCTATCAACTTCAAGTCCTTCAATGAGACAAATTTTTTTCATTTGAAGAATAACCTTGAGGCACTTTGATATCATGAAGACACTGACAAAAGCTACTTTTCTCCCTCTTCGATAATGTATGAAAAGCCAGGGGAAGAAATGTTCTTCTTCTTTTAGGAGTGGGAGCTAACTCCAAACGTATTCCCATTGATAGTAGTTCTAACCTTGCATTCAACCCATCTTTTGTATTTCCTTTAATATCTAACAATGTTCCAATAAAACAATCAGAGATATTCTTCTCCACGTGCATCACATCAATATTATGTTTAACTTCATGATACCTCCAATATAGTAGCTCAAAAAATATTGACCTTTTCTTCCAAATATGTCTATCATTACCAGATTTTTGTGTCTTTCCCAATGTCACATCAAGGTTTTTCACCCTCTCAAAATACAAATCAGGGGATAAAGGTTTTGGAGCAGTATCAAATTCTTGTGAGTCATTGAATTCCTTTTTTAGTCTTCTATAAGGGTGATTCATAGGTAATAACTTTCGATGACCCATGTACACTGTTTTCCTCCCATGATGAAATTGACAATATGATGTCTGTTGTTCACAAATTGGACATGCTTTATGCCCTTTAACACTGTATCCAGACAAATTTCCATACACTGGGAAGTCATTTATAGTGAATAGAAGCACTGCATGCAGTTGAAAATATTCCATTTTATAAGAATCATACACCCTAATACCATCAGCCCATAACTGTTTCAAATCATCAATCAACGGTGACAAGTAAACATCAATATCATTGCTGGGTTTCTTTGGACCAGAGATCATTATACTCAACATGACATATTTGTGATTCATACAAACTTCAGGAGAGAGGTTGTAAATTACTAATAAAATAGGCCATGAACTATGTGTGCTACTGAGGGTTCGGTATGGATTCATTCCATCTGTGCACAACCCTATTCTGAGATTTCTAATTTCATTTCCAAATGTATAATACTGCGCACCAATTTTCTTCCATTGTGGAAAATCAGCTGGATGACTTATTTTTCCATCACATACCCACTCATAAGCATTCCATCTTAACCTTTTTGCATCATGTGAATTAGCAAATAAATGTTTGAAACGATGAATTATAAGAAGATACCAAAATACCTTTGAAGGCAGCTTTGTAATCTCTACATCAGCCTGTGATTTTTCTTTCACCTTATACCGTGGTGTCCCACATTTAGGACACTCTGACAGAAATTCATATTCCTTCCTATATATAATGCAGTCATTTGGACAGGCATGTATTTTCTTGTATCCCAATCCCATCAGGCATAATATTTTCTTGGCCTTATAATGTGAATCTGGAAGATCGTTATCTTTTGGAAGAATGTCTTTCATCAATTGTAGCAGCTCTGTAAAACTTCTGTCACTCCATCCATGTTCACCTTCAGGATAATCAATCTTAACACTGCCGAAAAAACCATAAAATCTGTACATCCAGGATATAATGGTTTTTCGGCATCACCATATAGACGCGCAACTGTCGGTTCTATCTCAATTTGTTCTGCTACAATATCACGAATCATTTCTTCAATTCCATCAGAGTTACCATCTTGTGAATCATCATCATCAGTGATATTCTGTCCAGTTTCACCATGCCAAATCCAAGGGTTGTAACTCGGATTGAAACCATGACAAATCAGATGATCTTTTATCTCTCTACTTTTCAACTTCTTCATATTCAAACTTTTCAGGCATGGACAGAAAAAATGTCACTACTTGGAACATTTTATTTAGAAAATTACAAAAAGGCATCAACACCTTCCTCATATTCATTTCTCATTCGATGTGCCGTAATCCAACTTCGACTCATTATTACCTATAACAAATATCAAAAATATATATATTTTTAAGATAAGACAAATATATGTTTATATGAAAAAAATCATAATTTTAATGTAAAACAATTTTGAAATATAAAAAAAATCTATGTGTATTTAAAAAAATATGCTTGAATATTATTTTTTCAAACAAAATATAGTAAGATATAATAGTTTTAAATTCCATTTAATCAATGAAAACCATGGAGCCTACAGTGGTTGATAGAAAATTGGAGAAATTGGAGTAAATATGAGAGTCAAATCCTATTTAAAATAAAAATTCAAATAGAGAAAATCACAATGTAAAGCCAATCATCACGGCACCCCTCACCCCCTTGGACAGCCCCCCACACCCACCCACCCCCTTGGACACCCCCCTGGACACCCCCAAACCTTTGGACAGCCCCCCAACCCCCTGGACAACCCTCAAAACCTTCTGGATAGGCCCCTACACCCACCCACCCCCTTGGACACCCCCCTGGACACCCCTAGCCCTCTAGAAAGTCCTCCACCCACCAAACAATCACCAAAACCCTCTGGACAGGCTTCCACCCCCTTGGATAGGCCCCCACACCCACCCACCCCCTTGGACACTCCCCTGGACACCCCCAAACCTCTAGAAAACACCCCCCCGAACAACCCCCAAAACCCTTTGGACAGGCCGCCACCCCCTTGTACAGCCCCCACACCCACCCACCCCCTTGGACACCCCCTAACCCTATGGACAGCCCCCCACCCCTCCTGGACAGGCCCCCACACCCCCTACCCCCTTGGACACCCCCCTGGACACCCCCCAAACCTCTGGATAGCCCCCCACCCCTCTAGAAAGCACCCCCACCCCTCCTGGACACTACCCCCCACCCCTTACCCCCTTGGACACCCCCCAACCCTCTAGACAGCCCTCCACCCCCGGACAACCCCCAAAACCCTCTGTAGAGGCCTCCACCCCCTTGGACAGCCCCCCACACCCACCCACCCCCTTGGACACCCCCTGGACACCCCCAACCCTATGAACAGCCCCCCACCCTCTAGAAAGCACCCCCACCCCCTCCTGGACACCACCCCCACCCCCTACCCCCTTGGACACCCCCCTGGACACCCCCAACCCTCTGGACAGCCCCCCACCCCCCTGGAAAACCCCCAAAACCCTCTGGAGAGGCCGATACCCCCTTGGACAGCCCCCCACACCTACCCACCACCCTGGACACCCCCCCAACCATATGGACAGCCCCCACCCCTCTAGAAAGTACCCCCCACTTCTCCTGGACACCACCCCCACCCCCTACCCCCTTGGACACCCCACTGGACACCCCCTCCCCCCAACCCTTTGGACAGCCCCCCACCCCCGGGACAACCCCCAAAACCCTCTGGAGAGGCCGCCACCCCCTTGGACATCCCCCCACACCCACCCACCCCCTTGGACACCCCCTAGACACACCCCAACCCTATGGAAAGCCCCCGACACCTCTAGAAAGCACCCCCACCCCTCCTGGACACCACCCCCACCCCCTACCCCCTTGGACACCCCCTGGACACCCCCTTACCCTCTGTACAGCCCCCCCCCAGACAACCTCCAAAACCCTCTGGAGAGGCCGCCACCCCCTTGAACAGCCCCCCACACCCACCCACCCCCTTAGACACCCCCCTGGACACCCCCCAACCCTATGAACATCCCCCCACCCCTCTAGAAAGGACCCCCAAAACCACTCAATAACCAATTGAAAAAACTGGTCTTAATAAAACATCAACCGGTAGATTCAAAGATTTAATTTCATCACAATCATAAAATATACAAATGCATTTAAATCATATGTTTATAGGTTCAATTTAGATATAATTTTATATTCTGTTGATAGGTACTGAGTGAAATTGATATAGGATAGTGGCGCAAACTTATTCATGAATCATTCGACGAAAACCACTCAATAACCAATTGGAATTGTTGAAAATCGATACGAATAGCAGGATAGTTGAAGAAAAATCAAAAATCATGATATTAATGACATGGAAACGAATAAATTAAAACTCCAATAGGGAAAATCAGACATTGACGGATAGATAAAAATAAAAAAATCGAGGTAAAATGGTTTGTAATCGAAGAATCTTACCTAGTTTCAACAAAAAAATCACAAAACGTAAATATAGACAATCCGCGAAAAAAAACGAATGAAATAAATGAGTCGGAGGCTTACCTGAGTGTTGCGAGTTTAGATGATAGATCCGAGGAGAATAAAGATGATAAACGATGATCGTAAAATTAGTTTGAAGGAACGAAATCGACGAGTCGATTAGGCTTCACCGCGCGGCGCGAGAGAGACGAGTCGCGGACTGTCGAACGAAAAATCGTAAATGACAGTCCACAGGGCTTGTTAATTTTTTAAATGGTTTATAACATTGGTTATTTAATAACCAACATTATAAATAGTTTTTTTACATTTATAATGTCAGTTATTATAATAACGGATGTTATAAATGTATCAGATACGACTTTTATTACGTCGTTTATACAATAACCGACGTAAAAAAATCCTCCTGTTGGTTTTTTACGTCGGTTATTTTATAACCTACGTAAAAATACATCGGAAATCATTGTTTTTGACATCAGTTATTGCATAACCGACCTCAAAAACCTTCTGCGGATTGTTTTGTTACGTCGGTTATCAAATAACTGACGTCAAAAAGGCCTCTAAAGCCGCGTTTTTTTACGTCGGTTATGCGATAACCGACGTAAAAATCTTCTGAAAATTCTTTTGTTACGTCGGTTATAAAATAACCCACGTCAAAAAGGCCTCAAAAGCCGTGTTTGTTACATCGGTTATGCGATAACTGACATAAAAATCTTCGGCGGATTCTTTTGTTACGTCAGTTATCAAATAAACGACGTCAAAAACACCCGTGCTTCGGTTTTTTACGTCGGTTATGAATTAACCGACGTAAAAAACGAACGCACGCCATTTGTAACATCAGTTATTAAAATAAATGATGTTAAAAAGTTACTAATGAAATTTTTTATGTCAGTTATAAAATAACCGACGTAAAAAAACCACGTTTTACAGATTATGATGTCGGCTATATATAACCGACGTAAAAAATGGTGATGTAAATAACGTTTTCTACACTAGTGAATCATTGAAAAAAAGTTGATGTAACATGAATATATATCCCTAATGAATGAAATAAAATAAAATATGAGTGTTAAAAAATTATTCTATTTTTAAATTGACATAATCATATTGATAAATGAAATTATTTGATAATTAAGAAGAGATATCTTACGCATTTTGATTTTTTAAAAAAAGAAATTGTCAATAAATAGTGTCTAATAGAAGGAGAAAGTAAATAAAACATATTTAAAGAATATGAAATAAAAAATACCCATGTGAATTTGTGAATTAAATATATATGAATTTTTTTTCATCCTACCTTTTTATTAAAAAAACATTTCATTACATTTTACAGACATATGTTCTTTAAAGTCTAATATCTTAGAAATAAGGTACATAATACATTGAAAAGTATAAAATTATTTTAATCCAATTTAAAGTATTATTTATATCTTCATACTATATATAATTATTTCAACTCATAACCTAGAGACATACATCAAAGAAAATGGTGAGCTTAAGTCCTAGTAAGAGAAAACTGGGAAAACAGCTTATAAGTGAGCTTGAGTGAATACAATAAGAAGTTGAGGAAATATCATAAAGGCATGCGAAATATGTATATCATGATTATAATAACTCAAATAATATATTTATAATGGTTCTAAAAAATTAATTTAGACATTCATAATCATATCATGATGTTCCATCCCCAAGGTATTATAAAAATTTCCAAGGTTATTCATCAAGGTATTGTAAAACTTTTCATCTTTAGAGATTAATTTCTTTATCCAATGAATTGGAGTGACATTAGAGAACCCCATTAATATGTATTTATTTTCATGTGATCCAAATATATCATAATCAAAAATTTCATAAATAACCTAAATAGAATAAAATAAATGGGTTTCATATCAAAATCATGGCGCTTTTAAAAAGTGCTTAAAAACATGATCATTATGTCATTTATAACCCAAGGAAAGGGAATGAGGGTTTTATGTACATAAATTCTAGAATAAAATAATTTTTTTATGTTTTTATGAATACCCCTTCAAATGAAATATGTTTTTGTATTCTCATAAATGAAATAAAATATTTTGATGAGAAAAAAAGATATTTTTTAGTTGAAAATTCTGCAGAAAAACGGGTATGAAACATAGTTTTATAAAACATTAAAAAGATAGGGGATAGGGGTAAACCATTAATAAAAGAATCATAATTAATTAAAGGGATAAAATAATATTTAAATAAGAACATGGTATTAAAATTTGAAATACATTCCACATCAAAGTGAACTTGAATGGAAAAGAGAGGTTGGGAATTCCCTTACCATGAAGAGTAACTTATAAAACTCTATGATCGGGACCTTGAGGGCTTGAGGAAACCTTGGGAGGAATACATGGAAAGTAATAATATCATATAATAGAGGGGTTCATTCTGTAATGAATGGATGTGAAGGAATGTCGTGGTATTTATAGTAAAAGAGAGGGGGGTTTTATTAATTTCTGAGGACACCTCATCGATGGTATTTGCAAAACCATATGATTTCCCATGTTATTTTACCATGGTTTTATCCACTTGGAACACATCATATCATATTTTAATCCACATGATATGACCTTAATTTTTAATTACATATTACAACATTATGATGTCATGAAACACACTGAAAACTCAAAAAACTGTATTGTTACTATTCATTGAAAAACAAAAAAAATTATAAAAATATCATAAATTCACCCTAACATAATATCGATTTTATAAATTCAAAAAATAATTCCATTTTATAAAAGTAATTTTTTAAATATGAAAAATTTAATTTTTAAGTAAAATGACTATTTACTCGAAAAATACTAATACTACTAATAACATCTAAAATAGTTATTTACTAATACTATTATATCAAACTACCATTCATGATTCCTAAATTATATTTATACTTATTTAAGTGAGGTTACTATTCCATTGGTTATATTAGTATTCATAAGGGTAATATTTCTATTCTTAAGTTACTATTCACCAAAAATTATGTTGATCTTATCATACACTAAATTTTTACGGATCACATCTGTGTATGTTCGTTTTTCAAAAATCATTTCACAGTATCAATTATTTAAAGTATAAAAAACAGTTTAAAATACACTTTTTTTCAATATTAATCAATAAAATAAGACTTCATAGAAAAATACTAAAAATTAATCCTAAATTAATTTTGAAATTTGAAATTCAAAAATGATGTCAATTTTACAATAAAAAGAAACAATAATTTTATTTATACAAATGGATTACCCAAAGTAATTAACACCTCATTACATAACCCCTTATAACACTCACTTATGACATAATATTAAGGTGTGCAATGGTGATTGAATCATTGGGAAGATCAGACATGATTGCCCAAGTGGTGATTTCTATCAACATGAACATCTCCTGTAGGTGATTTAGTTCAAGCTTAACAAGTTGAATCTCAGCTTGGGCTTGGTCCAGAGAAAAGCCGAATGATGATACCTTCTTCCCAAGATCCGACAAATGGGCATTGTACTGCCCGAGTCTACGAGATGATGCCAAAGACTCTTCTTTTTTCATTCATTATCCATTATCATTTCTTTGTACAAACAATAACAATAACATTAAAAATTATTATGGTTTTGAATGGTCATATTAACAAATGGTCATATAACAGTAAAAACTCAATGGTCACATTTCATTTATACTTATATATTTTTATTGATTATGACATAGTAAGACATACATTTTCATAAAAACAAAATTTTATTCAAATTTTTGGGTTGTTAAAAATGAAGAGTGAGAAAGAGATCAAATGGAAAATGAAAATGAATCCATAAAAAATTCCTATTTTACATTTAAAAACAATTTTTCAGAAGAAACTCCTCTGAAGACACATTATAGGTTCTTCTCGATCCCATTTCACTACACTAACTCCACCATTTAGTTATTGGTTTCAATCTCCCGTATCCTCACAAGCTTCTATAGTACCATAATTCTAGGATTCCTTGAATCCCACAGTTTTTCCCATTGATTGTGTCAACATAATCTTAAGTAGGAATAATCCTTCCACCAAATTTTATTTCCTATCATAAGTGTGTAATATCCCATATCATAAGTCCAATTTAACCTTTTTACATTCCCAATAGAAATATATTTTATACCTTAGTTTCTTCTACAAATTAAAATAAATCAAATTAAAAGAATCTGCACCTAAAGCATCCTCAAAAAAGGAATCATTTCCTAGTTCCTACAGACCCACTTGTTCCTATCCTGCATCCAAGGAGGAATCGGATCCCAATAGTCTTATGACATTTTTTATTCTTTCTACACACTACTACCTTCCATTCTCTACTGGTTTGGTCCAGGAAATTCTTTAGTTCTACAAAATTATTAACTCTCTTTAGCATTTGGGAAACATGTTTGGCACTCAGCCTCCTCATGAGAAAATCAATCCTTTCCTTCTTAAGAAACAGTGGCAAAAATGATGGGTGATGTTTTAGAAACACTACACCAACCTCCATTAAAATAAAAATATGCTTCTAGAATAAAAAGAGACAAATATTTGAATGAATAATGACATATGTGAATAATAAAATTTATGTACCTATTGAAAGAGTCGACTGAGGGTGGTGACTAGAAAAAATGATCCTATAAGAATGGTTCCACAAGAGTTGAGGATTTTGTTTAACTCCAACAACAAGATTGGGAGCTTAAGGATGTCATTGTCCAACAACTAAACTCTAAGGAAAAAAGATTCCTAGAAATAGAAGGATGGAATCAAGGTATGCGAATGGGTAATGGGTTGATGTTGACGACACATGGAATTTTTTACTGGTTCATAGAGTGGGAGGGAAAAAATTTAATGAAAATTTTGAATGAAAATGATAAATAATTTCCCATATTTATAAAAACTACAAAATGTGTTCAGCAACCAAGAAAGAATTTTTTTAAATGTGTTTTAGGATATTAAAAACTTCAAAAAGGTGATAGACCATCTACATTCGCTTGGAAGCTTGAATGAGGTTTACGCTTCTTTATTAGAATTTCTAAAGGTAGAGTGAACATTATTCCTTTTCCTCCATTTTTTTAATAATAAATATTACTATATATATGTATAATTAAATACTATAATAAAAATTAATAAAAATTAATTAGATATTAATCAATATTAATTAAATATAAATAAATACTAATTAAAAATTCATCAATATTAATTAATAAATTACTAATAAATCATAATTAATTATTTATAAATATTTAAAAATATTAGAAATATTAAAAAATATAAATGAACATAAAATATGTATTCATAAATTTTCATAATTACATATTAATATTAATAAATATTGATTAAATTTTGAATAAATATTCAAAAAAAATTTATTAAATATCAATAAATACTAATAAATACAAAGAAATGTAAATAAAGGTCAATAAATATAAATTATTAGTCAAGAAATAATAAAAAAATTAATTAAATATTCATAAATATTCATAAATATTCATAAATATTCATGAACACTAAAAATATAATTAAATATTATAATTTATTAACAAATCATAATAAATATTAAATAAATATTAAATAAATATTCAAAAATATTAATAAAAATTAATTAAATTTTAACAAATATTAATAACTATTAATGGAATATTAGTCCAATATTTAAAAAAGTAAAAAAAATTAATTAAATATTCATAAATACTCATAAATACTCATAAATTTTGATAAATATAAATAAATATTAATTAAATATTCTTAAAAATAAATAAAATACTAACAAATTCTAATAACTATTTATAAAATAAATTTCAATATTTATTAATTTATATTAAAAAAATATTAAAGAAAATTAATGAAATATTAATAAATATTAATTAAATATTCAGATATATTAATAAATATTAATAAAATATTAATGAATAAAAATTAATATTAATAAAAATTAACTAAATATTAATAAATATTAACTAAATATCAATAAAAAATAATATATATTAATAAATATTAATAAATAATAGAAAAGTATTAATTAAATATTAATAAATATTATTAAATATCTATTTAATATTTATAAATATTAATAAATATTGCTAAATGTAAATAAATATTTATAATTATCAATATATATATAAATTTAGTAATATTTATGAATATTTATGAATATTTATTTAATGGTTATATGGATATATAATATTTTTTATTTAAGATATATTTATATTTAATTAACAATTATTTATATTTATTAGTATTTAATGAATATTTATGTTATTAATAAGAGTATGCCTGACACTCAAACTGTAAAAAAGATTATTATAATTTATGATTACTTGTTTAATAT
Source organism: Viscum album (assembly GCA_963277665.1). Taxonomy (NCBI): domain Eukaryota; kingdom Viridiplantae; phylum Streptophyta; class Magnoliopsida; order Santalales; family Viscaceae; genus Viscum; species Viscum album. The sequence continues at coordinate 1,220,448,398 of OY728127.1, read as the reverse complement.
TTATTTATATTTAATTGATATTTATTATTATTTAAGATTATTGATTAATAAAAATTTATATTTATTTACCATCTATAAATTTTTATTAAATATTCATTAATATTTATAAATATTTATAAATGTTTAAAAACAATTTTTTGTTATTTATTAATATTTATTTGTATTTTATTTAAATTTTTGAATATTTAATTAATATTTATTTATATATATAGACATTTATTGATTTTTATCTTTACTAATGACTATTTATGAATATTTAATAAAATTTTATTATTGCTTGTGAATATCTAATTAATATTTATTAATATTTAATTTGTATTACTGAATTTCTAATTAATATTTATAAATTTTGAAACTTATTTCATTACTATTTATTAATATTTTTTTATTTTAATTAAATTTTAGCATATTTAATTTATATGTATTAATATTCATTTATATTTATTTGAATTTATAAGAATTTATTAATATTTAATTAATATTTATTAGTATTTATAAATATTTTTTAAAATTTTATTAAATTTTATAAATATTTGATTAATATTTATTAAATTATAATTATCATTTAAAAATATTTAATTAATATTTATTAATATTTTTTAATAAATAAAAAATATATATTATCATTTTTAGTGTTTGTGAATATTTATTAATATTTTTGAATATTTAATAAATATTTATTAATGATTTATTACTACTTATTCATATTTGTTAAAAAATTTACATTTATTTATATTCATTTGTATTTATGAATATTTAATTAATAATGTTGAATATTAATTTAACATTCAATTAATATTTAGGAATACTGATATGTAATTATGAATATTTATGAATATTTATTTCATGTTTATTAATATTTTCAATATTTTTATATATATTTAATTAAAATTCATTGATATTTTATTAACACTGATGAATTTTTAATTAATATTTATTTATACTTAATTAGTATTCATTAATATTCAATTAATATTTATTAATATTTATTCTAATATTTAATTATATTTATTTATTTATTTATTATTAAAAAAATTGAGGAAGGGTGAATAACGTTCAATCTTCAGAAAATTCCACACATGAAGGGTGAACCCCTTTCACGCTTTCTAGTGAGGGCAGAAGCATCAATGAGGTTGACGATTATTGAGACCCACTTTTTTAAACATTTCATACCCAATCTCATTTTAAATTTTTTTAAAACCCATTAAAAATGATCTCCCAAAAATGAAACGCGTTAATTAATTTTGTATATTTATAAAAAATAACTTTTTCATATTTAAAATTGATAAATTAATTTAGGGTAGATTATTAATTTATTTTTTAATCATTTGAAAAAAATAATTATTTTGAAATTATTATATGATTTATTAATTATAAAATAATTTCTATATTTTCTAATGAAATTAGTCTATAAATTATTTAATAATTATTTTCTAGACAATTAAATTTATTTTTTAAAGTTATGAAAAATTATAATTCTTTTTCCAAAATACATATTTTTTTAAACAATTGAAAATTAATTTTTAAATTTATTAAAATTTTATTAATCATCTTAAAAATAATAATGTAGGTACAAATGCATTAAAAAAATTATAAAAGGATATATAAACTGGTTTTTATAAACATATAACATTTAAATTTTTTAAAAAATCGTTAAAATTCTATTTTAAAATTTATATTGATTTTGTTAATCATCGTAATTTTTTTACAAATATATAAAAAAAAATGTGTTTCTCTGAAAAATAAAAAAAAAATTATTTATTTAATAAAAAATAAAAAAAATACTAAAAAAGTTTAGGAACAAATTGTAATTCGTTTCTCTAAAATTCCTCATGGAATTTTCAATAAAAACTAACAATGATAATTACACTAAAAATTTTAGTAATAAATGTTAATGAAAAATTTAATTGGAAATGTCAACAAAAAAACAAATTGCATTGTATTCATGGATCAAATAGTGAAAATACAATTCATTTAAATTTTTGACTGTATACTTACAATTCAATTATTTAATGGAATCTTGAAGTGAAAATTTATGTTCCATTTTCCAATAAAAATTATCATCAGAAATATGTAATGAAATTCTTTAGGAGAATATTTCTTGGGGAAGCGTTGACTGAAATTTTCCTATGAGCCCTTTCAATTGAATTTTCTATCAAATTTTATGACTAGAATTTTCTAGTTAAGGCTTTATCTATGTTTTTTATATGAATTTTTTTACATGAAATTTCTAAAAGAATTACTGTTTTCAGCATTAATATTTGAGTGAATGTTTCTAATTGAATCACTGAAATTTACAAAGAAAATTTCCTTTTGAGTTATTGATAACCCCACGGATGTTGTTAATTCCCATCAGGTTACCAAATTTAGAAATTTAAACACGTAACAAACAAAGCGCTAAACTACAATGTAGTTCTGGATTTGCAAGTACGAGGTCGAACCCACATGGATAGGGTTGTAGAAATTGTTATTTAAATAAAATAACCAAATATAAATTTGGGCTGTAGAAATAAAATATATACTATTGAGAATTTTATTTAGGGAAGAAGGTGGGAGAAGAAAATAAAAAATGGGTGTTGGGAAATTATGATTTTAGGTTCATGAGATGACAAGGTATGAAATAATGAAATAAAAATCATGTAGATATCTTAATTGAGTTCTAGACAGTCCATTGGTCATGATAAACACACTATATCCCAAACTCTCCTTTTCTCATGGTCGGGTACTTTAGATTGTAGAGTATGGGTAACCCGAATCCTTATTTAAACATAGGGAATAAACAAACCCAATGGTCATGGTGGAAGTTTATAACCTAGATTGCGTATTAAAAAATATATATTCAATCAATCTAGGCAATGGTCATGCTCCAAAAAGGAATGAAATTATACCCAATCCCTAACCCTTCTCACAATGGTCATACAAGAAGAAACCAAGGAAGAGATAGAAATAAAGATAAAATATGAAATCCCAAGATGAATTGTATTAAAATATAATATGCCTCATAAATTCAATTTCCCTTCATCACACATGCTCCAGTAAAAAGAAATCACCCGCTCATGCTAACCATGAGAGATTGTAGAAAAATAATAATGAAAAATCATAAAGAAAGTGGTTGTAGAAGATAGGCATGTCTCCCTGTAGGTGTCCCTTGTAGAGCTCCATCCAGAATTTCCAAAGTGGTGTGGCTAAGGGGCTCAATTTATAGGTGTTTTGGTCCAATCTCAGTCATGTATTAGATCATCATATCATTATTTTTTTCACTTTCTTGATCATGAAATGACTTGTAATGGTCATACATATTGTGTAACCCCAATCTATGTTTTCATCCATGTGTGTGAATCTTGTATGTAGATTTGAAAAATTGAATGTATTCATGAGATGAAATCAGGACTCATGATGTGTAACTCACTTTCACAGTGTGTAATCTCTTCACGACATTTAATGTGTACAAAATTCCTTATTAAAAAGTCATGTTGTGTAATGGAATTACACGATGTGTAATAATTCTTCTTCAGTTTCTAGCTCTACTTTATCTTCAAAAACCTGGTATCGCACCCCTTTGATTCACTCGCAGCACGAAGTGTCTTTTAGCTCCAAATATTTCCCATATTCATTACTTTTTCTTATATCCATCATACTCATCCATAAAACATAAAATAAGTCAAATCGTTCAAATATGGGCCAGATTAATCATTTAAATACAAAAAATAACACATTAAAACACTATAAAATATATACATGAGATACACTTATTAGTCATCTTCTTGAATTTTTCAATGAATTATTCCTCCAAATTTCATAGTACATATCCATTGAAATTTTCTACTTGAAGTTTTAATTGGATTTTTAGTGGAATTTTGAAAATTAATTTTCCATTTGAAGTTCAAATTGGCATTTTTCCCTGGAACGGTTCCACTGAAAATTATCAATGAAAGTTTATAATTAAAATTTAAAATAGAATTATCCATTAACAATTTTCATCAAATGTTGCAATTGAAATTTATCAGTGTAGGATTGCACTACAATTTTAGTAAAAGAATACATTGAAATTAGTGAAATTTCTAATGAAACATTATTTTAGAAATGTTCATTGAAAATTTTCAATGAATGATCTAATAGAAATTTCCGTGAAAGTCTCAACTAAAATTTCTAATAGAGATTTTCACTAAAATTTTTAATGAATGATTCAAGATTAATCAGTGAAGTTTCCATTGGAATTTTCTAGATGATCTTTATTTTGGGAATGTTCATTGAAAATTTATATTGAAATATTTCATTGAAACTTCAAGTGAAAGTTTTCAATAAAACTTTTGAAAATATTTTTTATAAAAATTTAAATTATTGCTAACTCAATCGGTAATATTTCAAATAAATTTTTCTAATGAAACATTAATTTAGAAGTTTTCATTGAAAATTTCCAATGAAAGTTCCACTATAACTTCTGATAACCATTTTACATAAACTTTTAATGAATTTTTTCACGAAAAATGTTTAATGATGATTTTCACTGTAGAATTAATGAATTTTAGTAATAAATATTTCAAATAGAACATTGAGTGAAATATTTCATTAAAAATTCAAGTTTAACTTCTCATTGAAATTTTACTGTAGAGACAATATATTTTTCTTTGTAAGACATTGAAATATTTCTATATATATATTCAGAGCCAAGAATTGGGATGGTGTGCAATTTTGAGACCTAGTGTGTCCAGAATTAAGTTTATAAAAAAAAATTAAATATATTTTATATTACACACGCATGTTTTCTTAAAGAAAATATGATAACTCTTAAATAGAAACTCAGATCAGAAATCTCAGACCATGGTTGAGTCTAAAACTCTAGTTTCCACAAGGTGCAACCTAAAATTGATTGGTGTAAAAAATTCAGATAAAAAATCCATTGGCAATATGTTTAGTTGGTTAATTAAATAATTAATTTATTTAAATTATCAATTGACCTATCTAAAATATGTCTATTTAAACACCATTATGGAAGGATCTCTAGGGTTACCCACATAACCCATGGATTTTTGCATAGATGCTTCTTCCTCACCTCATTGGGAAATCAGATTTAGATGACGATGAGACTCTAGATTGAGGCAGATCAAGACGTAGTGAACAAAAATAATTCTCTCTTTCATTGGAAAGAATGTTCCTCATCAAAAAAAATATCTAAAACTAGGTATGACTCATCAATTTTTGAATTCTCCCCTAATTTATTAAACGGTTTGAGCATGATCATTCTATTTCTTTGAGATGTTCCAATTGTATGCCCTTGCATGTTTTTATGTACGGATTTAAATTGATTATTTAGTTTCATCCCCACCAAAATACCACCAATTTAATTCAATGTCCATGAAATCTTAGACAATGATTGTTTCACTCATGTTTTTGGTGCTTTTACACACTATTCTTCACATTTTCACCTATTATATGACTAGGTCTTTGTTCGATGTTGTCAGGTGGTACTGAGTCTGATTGGACACCCCATATTCCTTATGAATTTGAGTGAGAAGGATAGATTGAGGAATCAGTGGCATAATTTAGTGGATAACATGATATGGGTAATTCCACTGAGGATGAAATTACCAGTGAGGTGATGGGAGATGAATGGAGGTGTGGTAGTGTGAGGTGGTTTGTGTGGCCTTTTTAAGGATCAATGAAAGATTGATTTACGATCCTTTATGGTCTATAAAAAAATTTTAGAGTCTTTTCCATAGATTTAAGGAGTCCTATAGGTGGGAACCAAAGTATCAGACTCATATCTAGACCTTTCAGTTCATATCTAACTTCCAAGAAAAATCCTGACTACACGCCATGTAGTTTAGAAGAACAAATTCCATATGACCCCATGGTTATGGCAGTTAGAGTTTTATGTGATAAAAGTATCACATAATGTGTGAGACCCCCACACACTATGTGATCCTTTTAATGGTGACCTAACGTGTACTATGGGAGTACATGAGAACGAGAATGACCAAGAATAGCCCATGTTCCTAACTACATGGACAAAAGTAGATTTATATAGACATCTCAGAGATCTGGCAGGACCCCAAGTGGCTCATATGCACTATGTAGTCCCCTTACACACTAAATATGTCTATATGGGCAGCGATACATGTTCTAGTAAGGACGTGTCTAGATGATAGAGATCGACCACCCATTATGTGCTTCCCCTTATATGCCATGTACCCCATATTTCCTTTGTAAGAAACATCAAACTCTTATTATACTTAATTTGAACTCAAATTTTGGCCCCATGACTTGCCTATATTGACTGTTTTTTCATGTACAAATCAATAGTAACCTCTATTATGTATTGTGAGATATTATGTTAAATGGTCCAAGAGTAACTCTTATTTAGGTGATGCTCAATGAAAATAGTGATCAGGAAGGATCACCAAGGGATTTAGAGTGGAACCCTCTTTCTAGGCTGAGTATGAGTAGCACCATCCCATGAGATAGGGAATGGGTCCTATATCTACATTCATAGTGGAAACCTCCTACTTGTATAGGGTATTATTATTCTACCTATGCATAGAGTTCCACCCTCTAACAGAGACTGGTTATGGGTGCTCAACTATGATAGTGGAACCGTCATACTAGGTAGGGAATGGGTCCTCTATCTGTTATTTGAGTGGCACCCACCTGTGGTATTAGGATTTGGGTCTTCAACTATTAGACTTTCACCCTCTAGATGGGCTAGGCATGGTCCTATAATGACTAATAGAGTGGAACCATCTTTCCAAGACAAGGAATAGGTCCTCTGGCTATCTAATGAGTGGAACCCACCTATTATATTGAGGCATGGTTCCTCTAACTAGAGATCATGCCCCTTGATATTGAAGCATATTTTCAAGTTGTGGATTGACTTGGATGTTTTCTCTTAGGTAGCCATGTGAGATTCTAAGCATCATTGATGGACTTCTGGAACTGATGAAACTCTTTTCCTGGGATGGGCTATGAGATGGAGATCCCCTTATCTATCATTTGAGTTTCTTTGGTTGTATTATATATATATTTGTATCCATGTCATTAGATTTTATTCTCTCTTTATTTAGGTTGAGATGCCCACTGTCTATCTATTCCTATTATGTCTTTTACTAATCCCCTTTTATCTTTTATGGAATCCTATTGGGTATGTATATACTCACTCTTGTATGGTCTTTTCTCACATGTCTCGTGTCTTATGAAGATAATGGAAAGGTCGGCATTGAATATAGAGGAGCCTAGAAAAACAAGGTGCATTGTACCATGTACAGTTATTGGATCTGGGAGATCATGAGATAGGATCTCTTAGCACATTACTTTTTTAGTTTTTTAGGTTCATACATATTTCTGGTTAGACATGTATTTTACCTTTTTTAGTTTACACTATTGTACTCTTGTACACCCTAGCTATTTTTCAGGTATTGTTATTACCTTAAATATTTCATATTTTCTTTTATTACAATGCACTTCTTCATTGAGATTGTTGGGTGTGTTTGTACAAGTACATTATGAAAAGGACTCCCATATTAGTTATTCCTTCATCACTAGTCACCACCCCCAACCTTTGGAGGTAGACTTTGGGTAGTTGTGGCTGGAGCCTTATTGGGTCGGGTCATGAAATATTTGTATCAGAGTAGTTCATTCCCTAGGATGGTGTTTGGAGTAGTTCCCTTATGAGGATTTGTTTATGATTTAAGGAAATAGTATCAAATTGTATTGATTATAGAATTAGGGATAGAGAATCCATTGTTGGTGTGATGGACATTGTATCCATTCACATGGACCTTGAAAACCTTCTTCTCGACTTGTCATAATAGGATATTGATCGGAAGGATCAGTGGTACATGAAACATATAAGACTAAGTATTTCACATTCTTTCTTGAGTAAGCTCCCCATTGTGTGTGTGTGTGTGTGTGTGTGTATACTAATTTTAATATTGTATTTGTTGACTAAATTTTTAGGATTCCTATGTGATGACAACCAGTTAGGTAACCAGTTCTAGATCATGAAGACGATTTGATGACCAATTAGGCCTCAGATTATGGTCCATCCTACATATCCTTCCTCTAGGTGGAATGGAAGAAGCACCCCCCCACTTGTTTAGCAGTATATCATACTATAAGTACATGTTGAGGATGCACATAGGCTTAGAACAGTCTGTGAGTTTTTATGCTATAGGCTGCTGAGGTTCATGGAAATCCAGATCTCCGGACAGTGGAGGATTGGATAGAGTAAGTGGTCTATATATTCAGACTTATCCGTACATTGGAAGACTAGGTGGTAGCACTAGCAACAAGGCTTTTCCATGATGTACTTGGGTGTTGTTGGAGTCTTTTTAGCTATATGAATGATTATTAGACACTCTAGTGGTCCATATTCCAATAGTTGTTTCATGAGGAGTACTAACCCTCTTTCTTGTTATCAGTTTGGATTTAGGAGCTTCTGGAACTACAATAAGGAGGGATGATAGTGGTTGGGTATGTTGTGAGGTTCGTAGACCATATGCGGTACTCCCTTAACAAGACATGGGATGGATACTTCCTATGATGAATCATTAAAAAGGGAATATGTAGAGATATCCAAGATAGTGTGGTAACCTTGTGCATGTTCACCTATTATGGGGTGTTGGAGTGGGTGTTGGTTATAAAAATATTCTTGTTAGAGGGATTTCGGGAAGCTAGAGATGGCAGTGGGTGTTATATGTTCGAGTAATCTATAGCAGCTAACAGAAGCCAGTTGGAAGGATATCAATGTAGAAGATATTCCTAGGATCAGGCTCGGGCACCTGGTCAAGGACAACATAAAGGACTAGGGTAACATGGAGAGGGGAGGTTCTATGCTTGTGACTTTTGAGGTCACATAGAATGTGACTACTAGACCATATGTGATGAGGAGCACATGAATGTAGTAGAAGGACCACCCTAGAAGAAGTAGCACCATGATTAGGGATCTCATAGGCATGGGCATGGTGTCCCCTAGGGAGGAGGAGATGGAAGAGGAGTAGGTTGAGCTCTAGAAGGAGGAGATTTGGGTGGTGTATGATGTTATGATATCCTTCCACCACCAACACTGGGAGGCCCACGCCATGCTTAGGGAGTTCGTAGTCAGGGCCTCGAAAAGCTACATGCTATGGAGGATTGTGACCCATCAACCCATGATATGATTATAGGTACAATATGTTTTTATTCTACTCTTTCCTCATTATCAGCACACACAAGTGTAAGTCATCCCTTCATATATTCACTCATTGTGTGAGATATGGAGCTCCAAGTTAAGACTTTTTCCTAGAAGAATTTTCTTGAGGTTCCTACAGGGATAACATCTTCTATATCTTTTATCTACCGGCTGTGTGAGCTATCACTTGGTGGAGATATGTTCATGTGGGGCCTTTTTGTAATCAAGATGGAACCCTATAAAGCATATTGGGTATGGATTGAGTGTCCATGGTTCGAGCATATATCGAATATCACCATAGATGATTCATATTTCTTTACACTGACGAGTCTAGACTCTCCTTTATGGGAAAAAGAAATCTCATGGTGGGATGAGTGGGTTTTGTGAGAAGAAGATTTCATCCCATCACTCCACAACCAGTGAGTGTATCCCTTTCTATAGTAGTCTATTCAAGCATCTAGATTTCTTTATTCATGGTGGATTTTAAGGACGTATTCCCCAAGGATGTCCTGAGACTACCTCTTATGCAAGAGATGGATTTTTGAATTAACATGCATCTTGGGATTGCTCTGATATCTTATGCAGCATATCAGATTTCCCCCACTGAGCTCTAGGAGCTATGGATATAGTTGGATAATTTTCAAGAGAAGGGTTTTATCAAATCTAGTGTATCCCCCATGGGTAGTGCCAGTTTTGTTCATGAAAAATGTGAACGAGATCTTAAGTCTTTGTGTGAATTATTGTCTTCTGAACTAGGACATGAGAAATAAAAAGTACCCCTTACCATGTATTGATGATATCTTTGACTAGTTGTGAGGCAAGAGATGGTTCTTGAAGATCGATCTTCTATCCGACTACAACTATTTGAGATTTTACAAGGAAGATATTCTGAAGCTAACATTCTGATGTCACTATGAACAATATGATTTCCTAGTGATTCCATTTGGTGTGATGAATTCCACAACCATGTTTATGGATTTGATGAACCAAATATTCCATCCATAATTAGGCTAGTTTTTTGTTTTATTCATTAAATACAAATTCCTATACTCTACTTTAGAAAAGGAGCATCCAGAGAACATGAAGATGGTCTTATATTTGATTTGAGAGTATCAAATTTATAGTAAACAAATGAAGTTCCAGTTCTAGATTCGGGAGGTTCACATCCTAGGGAATGCCATTTTTAGCATTGTTTATCTATAGACCCAGTGAAGATTGATGTAGTTCTTTCTTGGTATCCACCAAAGAGTGTGTCATAGGTGAAATGTTTTTCTAACTTGGAATAGTACAACATGAGGTCTGTGGAAGAATTCTATAGGAATGTTTCCCCTTTTAATTCCTTGAAATGGAAAGGGAATCCTTTTACTTAGACAGAGCCATGACAAAGAGCCTTCTAGGAGTTGTGGTTGAGGATAACGAGTCCTTCTATTTTTTGACTACTAGAGGAAGGTGTAAAGTGCATAGTGTATTGAGAAGCATCAGGAGCTCGTCTCAATGACATGTTGAAGAAGAGACATGTAGTCATCAAAAATGGGTTAATATAGTTTGAGAGCCCATGAGCAGAACTATGTGAATCATAACCAAGAGATAGAAGTGAAATTATTCACTGTAAGGATGTGAAGGCACTATTTATTGGGAGAATGCCTTTTGGTTTACTCATATCATCAGAATATCATAAACTTATTCACATAGATAGAATTTAACATGAGATAGAGATTTTGGTTGGAGTTCCTCTAGGATGATTAATTGATGATATTTTATACTTCTAGAAAGTGAAACATTATAGCATATTCCCTTATCATGAAGTACCATGATAGTTTAGTGTAGGAGGAATCTAAGTAGTTATCTTCCTTACAGTTGACCCTTATTGAGAAGGAGGGTGAAACTTTTATTTAGTTGATTAAGTTGAGTCCTCCACTTCTCCATTATGTGAGAGAGTCCCAATTTAGTGTCATTAAATATTAGGTCTTGTGTGATGAGATATCCTTATGAGATTCAACTGAGGGATTTTTATAGAAAATCATGTCAACCTTTTAGGGATGCACGGTGGCCCTAGTCATGATGTGAGTGGAGGTGATGAGAGAGTTTCATACTTCTCCTTTCGGAGTACATCATGGTGTGAAGATGATGTATAGATACCTTTAATTAATGTTTTTGTGGGCTAAAATGAAATGGAGAATTTCTAGGTTTGTCTCACAGTGCCTTGCCTATTTGTAGGTGATGGCTGAGCACCATGTTTCAGAAGAGTTGTTGTGGCCTCTTGAGATCTCCAAGTGGAAATGGGATGGTATATCCGTAGGCTTCTTAAAATGGATTCTGTGGGTAGTGAAGGGACATAATGCAATCTGGGTGATAGTTAATTGACTAATGAATCAGCACACTTTATTTCTATCTGGGAGCAATGTTTGGTGGAGAGTTTGGGGGAATATAAACATACGAGATATTTTTCACCTTCATGGGGTTCCCTCAACTATTATCTTCGTTCTTGATTCATATTTTATGCCATATTTGTGGAGAGTCCTGTAAGATACATTCAGAAACTAGATGAAGATGAGTATATCCATTCACCCCCAAACAGATGGGTAGGTAGGGAGCACTATCTAAGTGTTGGAGGATATGATGAGGTCATATGTGTTGGACTTCAGCTGGAGCTAGGGGGATCACTTTCCCTTGGTAGAGTTTCCATTCATAAATAACTACCACTCTACTATCAGCATAAAAAATTTCTAGGGCCTGAATGGGATGCCTTGCAGATCACCCTTATGCTAGATATATATCAGCGAGATATCTCTTGTGGGTTCATAAATGGTGCAGGAAATGATAGATAAGGTCTAAGTCCTCTTTGCGTGGATGAGGAAAGCTAATAGAAGTCAAAAATCATATTTAGATTGATGTTATAGGATCTTGGAGTTTGAGCAGGGAGACCATGTTTTCCAAATAGTCTTCCCATGGTAAGAATTTTGTAGATTCAGTTAGGGAGGAAAACTATCCCTGAGTTCTATTAGGCCATTCTAGATCTTGTAGAAGGTTGGTGAGATTCTTTACCACCACCCCTACCCCAACAGTTAGAGAACATGCATGGTGTCTTCCATGTGTCGTGGATGAGGAGACTCAGGTATGACCCCACACACATTTTTGAATGGGGTGATATGGAAAATGAGGATGGATACACTTTTGAAGATCACTTGGTGGTGATCAAGGATCTGTAGAAAAGGACCATACACGAATGGAACATACCCTTGGTTTTTGTGTTTTGTCATCATGAGAGCATGCAAGATGTAGGATCGAATATGTATAATGAGATGCTCAAATATAAAAGGGGGTGAATTGTATACTTTAAAAAATTACTTTGGAACCTTTAAAGTTGGTATAAAACTTTCTTAAGGAAAGTTTCTTAACCTTATGGAAATCTGTTTCTTAAGGTTAGATTTTTTAATATAAGAAAATATAGTTTAACAAAGTTGAACAAATATTCACAAACCCTCTTAAATAAACCTTTTCTTAAACTTTACAACCATAATACAAATAGTTAAGAAATATTTTCTTAAAGGAAAGATCCTACCTTAAAGCATATAGAATATTTAATATAATCAGAGTAAGGGAATTTGAAATTATAAGAAAGTTATACTTTCTAACTTTAACAAAGTTAAAATAGAAGCCGAATAAAAACAACTTGAAATAGAAAATAAGTAACAATATGATTATTTTAACAAAAAGAGAAGGGTATCCAAAAACCTTGGATAAAGGTTCCTTGATTTATACATTAAAGAAAGTTTGTCTTACCCAAACTCAGGTAAGCCATCAATTCAAAGATCGGTATCTGTCTTTCTATCCCCACAAGCCCTCAATTTAGAAGGAAATCAGAACCTCTGTCTTCCAAATCTGGAAGCCCACGATCAGCACAATCGAAGTCTGCACAAGTCAAGTCTGAACAATTTATTCACACCTGAACAAGTTTTTCACAACATCTGCATAAAGCACTGAGAGTTTTAAGAGCCTCTCTTTTTAAAATTAACTTCACAACTTTGATGGATTTTCTATTCACTATTCATCATTGATGTTTTTCCACAAAGTTTTTTTTCTTGTTCAAATGAACTTGTATTTATAGGAAAAACATCTCAACATTCGGCTCCACTCGAATGGTCATGTTTTTCTTAAATTTCATAGGGACCTCGACACATGTCAAACATACAATGATTAGTTTGTAACAGATTGTATGACATCGTTTCATGTATAATAAACGATGTTAAGTTAGAGATAAATGTTAAGTATAAGAAAAACATTGAATCTGATAATATTGGAATGATACATTAAACAACTCTAAAATTATCAATAAAATTGATTTTAAGAGAATACAACAATCAGATTAAGATAAACGGTATCACGGTTTTTGGGTACCGGAATCAATATTATGAAATCGGTATGAATTTTTTACCAGATTTGGTATTATGAAAAATAGCAAGACATTTGTACTAAAATCAGTATCATAAAACAACATCACATTTGTACCAGAATCAGTATCATGAAACAACATCATATTGGTACTAGAATCGGTATCACGAAACAGTATCACATTTGTACTGGAATCGGTATCATGAAACAACAGCACATTTGTACCGGAATATTAAGTACACCATTCAGTTAAAGATGTTAGTGGAACAAAATGAAAAATATATTTTATTGAAAAATCTGTAAGTAAAACGGAATGAAAAATCAATAATTATAATGGAATAAAAAATTCAGAACATAAGAAAATTTATAACTTAAGAAAAAAGTGTTTGTGATTTTCAAAACCTAAAACCATAAGGAATGAAGAAATTATAAGAAAACCTTATTGACTCAACAATATCCCCCTTTTTGGAAATCACTAACAACTTTGTTAAGGAAGAATATATTGACTTTGATAATCAAGTAAAAAAAACTTATCTCCCTCTTTAAAATATATTTAGGATGAATACGACTAACTCCCCCTTAGGTTATATTCCCCAAGGATCATATTCTTGATCATTAAAATCCAGTTTTCTTTCTTAATAATATATATCCCCCTTAGATAAACATTTATTCTTAAAATTAACTCCCCATTACTAGATTCTCCCCCTTTGGAGTCTTCATTAAATTATTCCTTCAAATAAATTCTCCCCCTTTGTGATTTACCAAAAAAATGGAGAAGTATAAGATATACCTGTAAGGCTAAGAAAACATACAAGAGAAAACCAAAGGAAGATATGAAAGAAGTTTATTAAGGAAATTTTGGAAATAAAGTTTAGATTACAACAAAACATTGATAGAGAAAAAGGCATCCATCCTTATTCTGCTCAGATAACATTTTCTTTAGAAAATATTTAAGTTTATTCACTTCCTTATGATATTCTTGAAGCTTCTTCAGTAGGATATTTTGATCCTGGTTCTTATTTTCTAAGGATAGTATCCTTTCTTCTTGAACTTTGATTTTATCATCTTGATTCTTAATGAACACTTCTTGAGCATCCACCTTTTTCACTAGTTCAGCTCTAACTTCCTTCTCATTGCTTACGAACCAGGAAACATAATTTAGTTGGCTTACCTGCTCAGAAATTGATGCCTTGACCTTGTTAAACTCGGTTTCACAAGTATTTAAATATTTGTTTGTAGATTCCATGAAATCACTGAAATGTTTAAGCTCTTAATTGATGTTTTTGGTGTGGTTAAAGACTTTCTTACAAGTCACATTCTGAGATTTATAATCAATCAAAAAATTATTGAAGTCTGCTTCCTACTTGACCACCATGTCCATAACCATATTGTTCGATTCCGTATTTTGATTCAAGGTCTCTTGCTTCATTTGACTCTGAGCATCTATATTTACATGAACTGTAATGGTATTGACCAACTTCCTTAAAGATACATTGACAAAGTCATGATAAATAGAGGATGAGGATTCAGAGCCTGAAACATATTTTCCTTTCTCAGTTCTTCTTGGAGTTAAGGAATCAGGTTTCTCTATCCTTTTTGAATAATTCTAAGGTGTTTCTTTTTCAAATGAGGCAACTAAAACAATATTACCTTTGGTTGGATTTCGAACTAGGGTTTGTTCATTAGATACCTGGATAACATTAAGATCTTCATGTTCATCTTATTCCACTTGAATCTATTCTTCATGTGTTCCTTCTTGTCTTTCATCTTCATAGATCTCTTCCTCTTCATAATTTTGTTGTTCAACCTCTTCTTTATCTTCTTCTTCCATTCCAACTTCAACTTCTTCTTCAACTCCAACTTCTTCATTAATTTCTTGATTTTCAAAACCGAAATTACAATTTAAACTCTGAGGAGTTCCAATGTAATCTTCCACTTCCCTTAAAAAATCATCATTGTCTTCTTGAATGATCTGATCTTCCATTTCTTGAACAGGTTCTAATAAATTTAGGACTTTCTTGGCCTTTTGGATTTCTAGAGTGGCAACTGGTTTCTTATGAACAACTTGAGGTTCCATTACTTGTTGAGATTTATTCTCTACATATTTTAGTAAATATAGACACACTTGAGATTCTAAAAATTTCTTCTTCAATATCTTCTCTATATTTTCTTTCTCTATATTTTCATCTTACTTGATTTTTAAGGCCTTAGCCTCTATAGGGTTTAATCCAAAGAAAGGATCACCTTCCTTTCTAGTAGCTTCCATTTCTATCTACTTTGAAACCATTTCATTGGAATAGGCTTTTGGATTCTTTTTAAGAAGAGGTACTGATATTGGGACATCAGGAACTGGTACTAATAAGCTTGGTTCTTCATGTTTCATTTTCTTAGGTGTCGATTTTTAAGATTATTGAATATTATCATTGTTCTAGACACCCATTTCATCAAAAAATTTGGATTCGGGTATAAACTCTACCTTCATCCTCTATAGAGTATCATTGTTGAGAAACAAAATTTTGAACGGTTTAGAAACTGATTGGAAAGGGACATTCAACTCTTGTAGGCACAAAAAAATCATCCTGGAGATAGTTTCCAGATAAATAAGAATTTGAGATCTGATGGTTCTACCTTTTCCTTCCGAGATAGTGAGAAATATGTACATAATCAAGTTGAACTTTCTTGTATTTACAAGAAAGTCTAAAAGAAAGATATCACATATCTTTAAAGAGTCCTTATCCCCTTTCCTTGTAATAAGAAATACTTGTATACAAAGAGCTACCAGCTTGTGATTTGTTGTAAGATTCATAATATTTGGATTCATAACATACTTAAGACCAAGGTAATCCAAAGCCTTTTCTTTTTCAAAACAACCTTCCTTCTCAGGAAGTTTATGAGATCATAGAATATATTCTCCTTCATACGTTATGTTGATAACATTTTTTGCCTTCTTATAGGGAATTGTATAAGTATTATCATAACATTTGAACTTGAACATGTCCTTACCATCCTTTTGGAAGAAAGAAATATATTCATAGAATTGAATAACCATGTCAGGGTAAAATGGATCCTGAATTTTCTCATTAGCCACACAAACACCTTCACATCTGTTAGTTCTTATTACCTTAGCGATAAGGGATTCATACTTTGAAAAGAAGTTAGGGCATGTCGGTCTTTCCCTAAAGATCACCCAATCCATTATTTCCTTGCTAATTGGAATCTGATCTAATGAGGATTCAGGTTTCATTCATAGTGAAAGAGACAAAGGAATCGAAACGAAGGCTTTGATGGGAATAGAACTTCGGAACAGAGATCAGTGAATATGGTGTGGTGCTCATAAACAAAGAACCCCTTATATAGACAATACTATGACTTTTCAGCTTCCATAAGATAATCAAACAGCTAAAAAATCTGATCTAATCTAATGGTTGAGGATGGATGTAGAAAGATATGAATTCCAATCTTTTGAAGTAAGGTAAACCAGGAATTGAAAATTTTGAAATACCAAAAAATGAAACTTAAAATTAGATGATGAAGAGTGAGAAATTGTACCTTTTGGAATACTCTAATGAATTTATCAGTATTATAATAACTCTCTTAAAAGTTTTAGATTCTGGAATTTCAATTTCAATATTATCAATTCTAAAAAAACAAACTATATTTTCTTAAAGAATAATATAATTTATTAAGGAAAGAAAATTTTCTTATAAAATGAAAAATAAATAAAATAAACAAGCATATGTACTCCCCCTAAAATATGGAGTAAATTAATGTCAGATGATTATTTAAGCAAGATGTAGATATGAAGGATTACATCATAGAGATCATTCCTTGCTTCTGTTTAATGTATTTAAATCTATCAAAAGATAAAGGTTTTGTAAAAATATCATCTAGTTGTTCTTGTGTTCCGATTAATTGAAGAATAATATATATTTTAAGTATGTGATCCCTAATAAAGTGATATCTAATATCTATGTGATTTTCACGAGAGTGATGTGCAGGGTTTTTACTTAGAGAAATGGAACTTGTGTTATCACACATTATTTGAGTTTAGTAAAACTCATACCATAATCTCTGAGTGTGTGTTGCATCCACAACACTTGAGCACAACAACTTCCAACTGCTACATATTCATCTTCAGTAGTGGAAAGTTCTAGAGAATGTTGTTTCTTGTAAGACCAAGAAACTCAGGAATATCTTAATAAATAACAAGTTCTAGAAGTACTTTTCTTATCCATTTTACAACCACCAAAGTCTGTATTTGAAAAACATTAATGTTCAAAAACATTTCTAGAAGAATAAAATAGTCCCAAATCTAATGTTCCCTTTAAATATCAAAAAAATATTTTTAAAGCCTTTAAATGGTATTCTTTAAGATTTAGTTGTTATCTTGCACATAAGCATACTGAGAACATTATGTTAGGTCAACTAGCTATTATGTAATGTAAGCTTCTTATCATCCCTCTATAATATGTTTGATCCATAGGTTTCCTTGATTCATTAATATCAAGAGTATAAGGGGTTCCTATAGGAGTTCTTATACTCTTTGTGTTTTCATACCCAAACTTTTTAAGAATATCTTTGATATAATTATGTTGAGATATGTAAGTTCCCTATAGTTTTTGAGAAATTTGAAAACCAAGGAAAAAAGTTAACTCACCCATCATAATCATCTCAAACACAGATTTCGTAAGATTCGCATTTGTTTCTAAAACCCCATTTTACTCCAATAACAGAAGTTTCCTTAGGTTTTTCAACCAATGTCCAAACTTGATTCCTTATGAATTAATTGAGTTCATCTTGCATAGCCTTTATCCAATCTTCATCACCCAAGGCTTTTTCATGAGTCTTTGGTTCAAATTGGGAGATAAATGAAACATGTTCAACATCATTTCTTAATGAACATCTAGTTTTTACGGGTTGATTAACATTACCAATGATATTATCACTGGGATGATTCCAAACTAACAACTGACCTGGATTTTGAAAAACTTTTTCATCAACATAGGGTAGAGAATATTCATGGTTAAGTGTTTCGAAAATATTTTCTTGAACACTATCCATAACTGAAGGATCTTCTATCAAGGGTTAGTGATCAATTATAGAAATTATATCAAAAATAATTTTGGGTTTTTTGAAAACAAAGGGATTAGTTTCATCAAAATTAACATGTACTATTTCTTCCACAGTACAAGTGTTTTTATTAAAAACTCTATATGCATTAGAGTTAATAGAGTAGCCTAAGAAAATTCCTTCATCATATTTGGGTGAAACATTTTGTAAGTTTTATTTATTATTTAAGATGAATACTTTACAACCAAAAACTTTGAATTAAGAAACTTTTGGTTTTTGGCCATTCCATAACTCGTATGGTGTTTTATTAAGAAAAGGTCTTATTAAAACTGGATTAACAGTATAAAAAGCAGTACATATAGCTTCTTCCAAAAAAAAATTTAGAAATATAATATTCATTCAACATAGTTCTAGTAATCTATTGAAGAATATGATTTCTTCTTTCAACAACACCATTTTTTTGAGGAGTTCTTGGAGCTGAAAAGTTGGGAGTAATACAGTTTTTACTACAAAAAGTATCAAAATAAAAATTTTCAAATTCTCCACCATGATCACTATGGATTGTTATCAATGATAAATTTTTATCATTTTTAACCGAATCTATTAAGGTTTTAAAATAAGAAAAAACTTCGTATTTCTTTACAAGAAAATTGACCCAAGTAAATCTAGTGTAGTCATCAACTAAGAAAAACATGTAGTGTTTGCCTCCAATACTTCCAACTTGTGTTAGAACAAATAAATCCATGTGCACTAACTATAAGGAATTATAATTTGTAACGTCACGTATATATTTAAAGCTAGATTTATGTTGCTTTCTATATTGACAGGGATCATAGACTTTTGAGGAATCAATCCTAAGTTCCAGTAGATCCTGAACAAGTTCTTTCTTATAAATTTAACTAAGATTACTTAAGTTACAGTGTCCAAGTCTTTTATTCCAAATCCATGATTGATCTTCAAATTCACTTAGGCAAGGTAGGTCTTTACTTCTAAGGTTTCCAAGGTTTAATGTATACACATTCTCGTGCCGAAGGGAAGAGAGAATAAATTCATCCTTGGAATTGTGAACTAAACATTTATCATTTCTAAAATTCACAAGGTAACCTTCATCACATAATTGTCTTATGATAATGAGGTTTTGGTTAAGTCCTTTTACAAAAAGAACATTTGAAATAATATATTTACCAAGAAGAATAATGTTACCTATACATACAATTTCTCATTGAGAGTTATCTCGAAATGTTACTTCTCCACCGTTATTATTTAAAATCTTTTTAAAATAGTATTTTTTACCAGCCATTTTCTGGGAACATCCACTATCCATGTAACATAAATTGTTGGTACTTACTTCATTATCCTGAAAAAGAAAGAGTTAGTTTTTCGAAATCCAGACTTTCTTGGATCAAAAAAATTTAGATAATAAAATTTTGGGTATCCACATTTGTTTAGAAAAGTAAGCTTTATGAAACCCAATGGATTAAAATTTATTTAAAGAAAAGTTCTTCTTCTAATTCCCACCACTTTGAAATTCAGTACAAAAAGGGGCTCTTGAAGGAACAAAGCAATTTTTTCATAAAATTGGATTTTCATGAGAATAACCTAATCCTTGATTTTTACCATGAGGTCGGATATTGGAATATATATTGTCAAAATTTTCCTTAACAGAAGTAAAATTTGCAAAGAAGTTTCATCAAGGAAAATATTTCATATTTTAGTCTCAAGAGTAAATTTATATCCTCTAGAATAATATATTTAGAGTTAAGTATAACCTCTAAAACATATTTTTCTAAAAACATATTTTTAAGATCCTTAGAAAGTTTATCCTTCTCAGAATTGACTTCCTCAAGTTTCTTAGAATTATTTTCTAACACATGATTTTTCTTATTATGATATTTAGTAAGATCTGAAATTTCATTTGTTAAAATAGATTCTCTAGAATTTTCATTTTCATGTTTCTTATATACTTTACAATTTTTTATCTCAAGAAACTTAGAAAATCTAGAAACTTCCTCATCGGAAGGAAAATAATTATTATTATCTGATGAAGTGGATTTTTCATCGGAATAAAAAAATTTATCTTGAAAATTTTCACTTAAATATATATTTGTTAAGGATTCAGCAGTTCATACCTTAGCCATAAGACAATGATTTTGAAATAGAGCTCTAGCTATTAGACCAATATTCTTTTTCTCAGAAGATTCATATTCTGAAGAATCATTATAAGAATCTCTACCATTGGCACTCCACGTGTCATTTTATTTCATTAATTTCGTATTCTTTGATTTGTATAACTTCTTCTTGTTTATCTCAGAATTTATTCCTTTCTTGTCTCTTTTCTTAATCAAGGGACAATCAGGTCTAATATGATCGGTTCTTCTGTATTCATAACATATCACTTATACATCTTTCTTATCTTTTTCATCTTTCTTCTTATATCTATATTGAAAGTTCATCTGCCCAAAAATCTTGTTCATTCTCCAAGAAATATTTTCTACTCATTTTTTAAAGCTTCACTTTCACTAGATTCAGATTGAATAAAAACCATATTATATTTAGATATTGTAACTCTCTCAAGAGTCTTGGATTTCATATGATTTGAAGTAGTTATAAAAGAAATGCTTCCATTTCCATTCTTCTTCTTAATATTATTAGCATCTCTCTTCATTATGGTTTCATGTTGAATAAGAGTTCCAAACAATTCATCAAGAGAAATCTGAGTAACTTTTATATTTACATCTATAGTTGTCCTCTTTGATTCCCACTCGTTAAGCATGATGTCTATAATCTATTTTACAAGAATCACATCATCTAAACCTTTATCACCCATAGATTGTAATCTGTTGACAATAGTAATGAATCATTGTAGTACCTTACATATGGGTTCTCCATAAGGGAAGCAGAAACCATGATACTCATCTCTTAGTACAGCTATTCTAGTTTCAATGACTTTGGAATATCCAAAGTGATTTACTTAAATCTTCTTGAAAATACTATTTGCAACATCACAAGATGAAATTTTTCTATATATATTTCTTATCATGGAACAAAGAAAAGTATTTCATACCATAAAGTTCAGCTAGTATTCCACCTTTTCTGGATTAGTAAAGGTTCTATGTTCCTTAGCAGGAAACTTATAATTTCTAGTTAACATAATATAGTTCTCTACACCTGTGTTTATCTCTAAGGTCTTCATTCTATCTCTCCAGTACTCATAGTCATTTCCATAAAATTTCAGTGTTCTAGTAGGATTGAGATTATCTAGAGATACAACATGAATGCCTGCCATACTAAAATAATATTTCTTTCCAAAAATCTTGTTAGATGTAAAAGTTTTTAAATAAGAAAACAAATATAAAGGAGTTAAGAAAAAAGAAATTTTGAGCAAAAAAACATATATGTGAATATAATTATTTAAGATACCTCCTTTGATACCAATTGTAGGATCGAATATGTATAATGAGATGCTCAAATACAAGAGTGGGGTGAATTGTGTACTTTAAAAAATTCGGTTGGAACCATTAAAGTTTGTATAAAACTTTCTTAAGGAACGTTTCTTAACCATAAGGAAATATGTTTCTTAAGGTTATCTTTTAACTTTAAGAAAACTTATTTTATCAAATTTGAACAAATATTCAAAAACCCTCTTAAATAAACCTTTTCTTAAACTTTACAACCTTAAGACAAATACATTAGAAATATTTTATTAAAGGAAAGGTTCCACCTTAAAGCATATAAAATCATAAATATAATCAGAGTAATGGAATTAGAAAGTATAAGAAAGTTATACATTCTATCTTTAACAAAGTTAAAATAGCATTGGAATAAAAACAACTTGAAATAAAAAAAACAAGTAACAATAAGATTCTTTTACCCAAAGAGAAGGGTATCCAACAACCTTGGATAAAGTTTCATTGATTTATACTTTCAAGAAAGTATGTCTTACCCAAACCTAGGTAAGCCCTCAATCCAAAGATCAATATCTATCTTACTATCCCCACAAGCCCTCGATTTAAAAGGAAACCAGAGCCTCTGTCTTCAAAATTTTGAAGCCCACAATCAGCACGATCTTAGTCTGCACAAGGCAAGTATGAACAAGTTTTTCATGCCCGAACAAGTTTTTAATGACATCCACATGAAGCACTAAGAGTTGTAAGAGCCCCTCTCTCTAGAAATAACTTCACAAATTTGATCACGTTTCTATTCACTGTTAATCATCAAAGTTCTTCCGCAAAGTTGTTTTCTCGTTCAAATGAACTTTTATATATAGGCAAAACCTGTCAACGGTCAGCTCCACTCCAATGGCCATATTTTCCTTAAATTTCAGAGGGACATGGACACGTATCAAACAAACAACGGTTAGTTTTAATATATTGTACAACATTGTTTCATGTATAAGAAACGATGTTATGTTAAAGATAAATGTTAAGTATAAGAAAAACATAGAATCTGATAATATTGAAATGATACATTAAACAACTCTAACATTATCAAGAAAATGGATTTTAAGAGAATACAATAATTTGATTAAGAAAAATAGTACCATGGTTTTTAGGTATCGGAATCGGTATTATGAAATCGGTATGACTTTTGTACCAGATTTGGTATTATGAAAAACAGCATGACATTTGTATCGGAATTGGTATCATAAAACAACATCACATTTCTACCAGAATATGTATCATGAAACAACATCATATTTTTACTGGAATCGGTATCATGAAATAGCATCACATTTGTATCGGAATTGGTATCATGAAACACCATCACATTTTTATCGGAATCTTAAGTACACCATTCAGTTAAAGATGTCAGTTGAACGTAATGACAAATATACCATAATGAAAAATTTGTAAGTAAAATGGAATGAAAACTCTATAAGTATAATAGAATGATAAATTTGGAACTTAAGAAAATTTAGAACTTAAGAAAAAATTGTTTGTAATTTTCAAAACATAAAACAATAAGGAATGGATAAATCATAAGATAACCTTATTGAATCAACACAGGAGAGATCTTGGGAGTAGGAGAGCCAGATACAGGCTCAATATCCTAAACATTTTGCTTATTTTCTCTTTTTGGGGATGAAAATATTAGAGGGAATGATATTGAGACCCTATTTTTTCATTTTAAGACTTTAATATATTTATAAATATAATTTCAGATCCAGGCACTAAGAAGGAGTGCAATTTTGATGGCCAAGTTTTTCCAAAATTAGTTTTATAAAAATATTTTATATATTTTATATTACACACACAAAATTTCTATAAAGAAAATGGGATAGATCTTCAAAGGAATCTCATATAGTAAATATGAGACCATGTTTGAGCCTAGAATGTGATTTTTACTTTGGGAATGACCTAAAAATTATTTGTTTGCGGAGTTCAGATAAAACATTAATCGGTGGTACATCCAGTTAATTAATTAAATAATTAACTTATTTAAATTATTAATTGATCTAAATGAAATATATCTATTTAAATAACATTATGGTATAATATCTAGGGTTATCTGTATAACAATGGGATCATTGTGAAGACACTTGTTTCTCTTATATTTGTCAAATCGGATTCTAACGATGATAAGACTCCATATCGAGGTAGATCAAGATGCAATTAATGAAAAAAATTCTCTTATTCATTGGTAAGAATGTTCTTCATTGAAAAACGATCCAAAACTAGGTAGGACTCATCAATTTGTGGATTCTACCCTGATTGATTAAACTATTTGAGAAAAATCATTATATTTCTTTGATCTATTCCAATTAAAATCCCTTTCATGTGTCCATGTACAAATTTAAATTGACTATTCAATTGCTTTCCCACCAAAATATCCCTAACTAAATTATTTGGAAAAGAATGATTTACCAATTTTTTTTCACTCATGTTTCTAGTGATTTCCCCATTATGTTTTTTTCATTCTTTAATGATTGGCCTATGAGGTAATGGTCTGATTTTGTCGGGTGGTACCGAGCATGATCGGACCCCCGGAGTCATTGCAGATTCGCATGTGAGGGATGGATTAATGAATTGGTGATAGATTCAGGTGGATAAAAACATATGGGTTATTCCACTGAGGATTATATTACCAATTATGTGAAAAGAGATGAAAATAGGGACAATAGTGCAAGTTGGTTTGTTTAGCCTTCATACAGATCAATGGATGTTCGATTTCTAGCCAATGAAGGGACAAAAATGATGATCATGATTGTTATAGGTGTAGTAGAAGCATGAATTGGTGGGGGATATATTAAAAATTCATTTAATAATTATTTCCCAAAACCATGAGTGAGGATCTTTGATGTCAAATTTATAATTAATTTATTTAATATATGATTAAATAAATACATATCAATATGAAATTTCTTTATTGATTATTGTTGATCATCTAAAAACAGCCTTTTAGATTTCATTCATTTCACTATTTGGATCCATGGATAGAATCCCTATAGTGGTGATCCACAAATTCTCCAAAGATCACCGATCAACACCACTCGATCATTGAGTTCTAGCGTGATGAATTGAATGACATGTGCAGTTGATTCTTGATTAATTATTCTTAAATCATGATGAAATATCTATTACACTTATCAATCTTGATAGGGTGAGAGAAAGAGGATTTGAGGGGGAAGTATTTGTTTGATACAAATATCTATTTTTAATTTTTCGATAAAATATACAATAGAAATAAATTTCTACCTATTGAGTAAGGGTTTTGGGTAAAATATTATTTAAATGCATTCCAGCCATTTAATAACATGTAAGACCATTAATAAACTCTATAAAACATAATAATAATATCATTATTATTATTTTGTGGCATTCACTGACTTGAACAATTAAAAATAATATGTAACGATTATTAATTAATATTTGTAACCTCAATTGGTTTTGGTCTGTTCAAACTCCTATAGAATTTATTGAACCTAATAAAATTTTATCATAAATAAATATTTTATTCACAATCTAGTGAATAAATATTTATTAAAATATTCAATGAATAAAATAAATATTTTATTCTGAATCTAACGAATAAATATTTTATATATATCTGCATAATAAAATATGTTATTTATTAATAAAAAATAATTATTTATTACCTTGTGAGAATTATAAATCAATAAAATTTAAAAAAATTCCACAAACTTGAGAATAATTTTTTTTCTAATAATTCAATGAAAATAGAATTTAATCAAGATCAGGAGAAACACTTAGTGTGACCCTTTGAGATTCTTTCTTGTTGACAATATGTGGGATTCTCTAAAGCCCAAGATTACTATCTCACAATATTTCAAGGATCTCGATAAAAATAACTTAATGTAACAATTAAAACAACAACATAAAAGTATTCACTGGGTAATATAATCCCTTTGTCACAATATCTCATCAAGTAGTTTTCACAGTGGTGTCATCAACCTATTTACTTGATATGTCATTCTTTGACTATCTTAAATAAACACATTGTTACACCATGTCCATGGAATTTATGTGATAGTTATATTGCAATAAAAGGAATGAGTTATCAACTCCTATAAATATGGAAGGGACAAATCCTTCCTCAACATATCCATTAATGAAATGTCAATCATGATGCACCCATCATACCCTACATCCCACCAACATATGCCATGATAATTTTAGTTAGTAAATCTATGTGCACAAGTCATGACATGCATCAATGGTAATCTTAAATTCTAAGGATCATTATACACACTCACAAATATGAATATCTGATGGAACTAAAACATGAGGAATTCATACTGGCGGGTTTGTTCTCATAATCTCCCATCTTGGAGATTACCATGCTAGACCTTCATGAGAATATTCCTAATCTATTTATGATTACTTGCACATGACATTATAAATAATATTTTTCCCATAATATTACATTATCCTACTATAGAAGTATATTATGAAGATTTTCATATCACTTAAAGGTTCTCATCATAGTAGGGAACTACAATGACCTTATTAATGCAAAAAATACTCTAGGGAATTATTACATTAAATACATGAAGAATAATGAACATTATGTAATAATATATTTAATAAATATTAAAATCATTGAATATACATTTAATCAAAAAACAATCAGTTGGTCCTAAGACACCAACTCTCTCAAAATCCCACTTGTAATAGAGACAAAAACCTACTAATTTCATAAATCTATACCTCTCATGATAATAATGTTTTTATTGATTCAAATCTTTAGTAAAGGGGTCTTTCATGTGAACTTCCATGAAAATACTGCCCACTGCAACCTCACCTCTCTCAAAAAAATCCCTCAAGAGATGATACTTCAGTAGGATGTTTTTCATCCACTGATGTGACCTTGGATCTTCTATAAGAGACATCACTTTAGTATTACCACAATATAGTGTGATAGGATATTTACTGTTAATAACCACGTCAAGGTATTGGATGAAGTTTCGTATATATACTTCATCCTTAGCTTCCTTAGAAGCCGTAATACACTCTGGCTCAGCTATAGAATCTACAACTACAGCCTATGTTGAACTCTTCCATCTCACAACACCTCCAATAAAAGTGAAGATGTATACCTTTTGTGACTTTAATTCATCTTGATCAGTTTTCAAAATATAATTTTCATATCCTCTAATGACTACTTCTTAGTCTCCTCTATAGACTAGGAACATATACTTTATATGCCTTAGATACTTAAGGATAGTATTGAATGCCATCCAATCATAGTCTACTAGATCAGATTGATATCTTCCAACCATACTCAATGCATAGACAAAATCTAGCCTAGTACATAGCAAGAAATACCTGAATAATCCAATCACTAATTTGTATGGAATTCTTGTCATTTGGTTTCATTCCTCATGTGTATGAGGGAACATTTTCATGGAAAGATGAATTCCATTTGGTGTTGGAAGTAATCCCCTCTTGGATTTTTCCATATTAAATATATTTAGTATATTTTAAATGTATATACTTTGACTGAGGTAGAGAAAACTCTTGGATCTATCACAATGGATCTTGATCAAATGAATACATGATGCCTCACCTAATTCTTTCATAGAGAGTAATTTATTCAATAATGTCTTAATAGACTGTAAGATTGGTATTTTATTCCTATGAGAAATATGCCATAAACATGTACTTTGAAAATGATCACACTTCCACTAAACTGTATATAGACACAAGGGGCTAATTTATTTGTTATGAAACAAAATTCCATTATGGATTAATCATAATAAATAATGCATGACCTAGATTCATTCTTCAATCCATAAATGGATTTTTTTTTCAGTTTTCATATGTAACTAGAATATTTTAGAGTAACAAAGCCTTTGGGTTGTTCCATATATGAATATTCCTAAAGGTTCCCATTATGTAAGGTTGTTTTCAAATCCATTTTAAAAATCTCATTGTCATGGTAATCTGAAATGGAAATTATAATTTTGATGGATTCTAGCAATGCAACTGATGAAAAGGTTTCACCATGGTCAATTCCATGTTGCTTTTTAAAACCTTTTGCAACCAATCGTGCCTTATAGTTGATGACGTTTCCTACCATTTATAGTGTCTTCTTGAATTCCCATTTTCAAATAATAGGATTTACATATATTAGAGGGTCTACCAAAATCTAGACATGGTTTTGTTATATGGAATCCTTTTTAGAATCCATGGATTCTTTTCACTTGGAAACTTATGTGCCACTTACGAATTCCTTGTAGGTTAGAGGCTCATTGTTATCAACTAATAATGATTCACCATCATCATTGGA
Source organism: Viscum album (assembly GCA_963277665.1). NCBI lineage: Eukaryota > Viridiplantae > Streptophyta > Magnoliopsida > Santalales > Viscaceae > Viscum > Viscum album. Next base: position 1,220,420,020 of record OY728127.1, on the reverse strand, counting down.
TAAAAAACATAAAATTATTGTTCTCTAACCTGTCTTGAACTCCTACAATGTACTTCTATCACTAGAACAATTTCTTCTTCCACAGAGCATTGTGGAATCTATTTATGTATCAATTGTTGGGTTCCTTGAGCCTCGACTTCATCAAAGTCAATCTCACCCCCACAATCTCATTTATATATGCCCTCCATGTCAAGTAATATGGAATGTATCACCACTATAGACTTTTTTCTAAGGGTTTTTATAGGTAATATCCCATTGTTTCCTTGGGGTTTCCTATGAAGGTACACTTTTTTGTCTCAGGGTGAATGTTTGTTACCTAAAGAGGCCTTAAAAACCCTTAGATTCACCACACATGTCAATTTGATAAAACCATTTTTATTACACTCCAAAATTCAAATTGAATACTGTTTAATAATTTTTGTGGAACTTGGTTTAGTATACGTACTATTGTTTATAATGTGTATCCTCAAAAGGATAATGAAATACGCACATGACTCATCATTGATATCACCATGTCCAATAAGGTACAATTCTTCCATTTACAAACACCATTACACTACGCTTTTTAAGGAGGAGTGAGTTGGGATTGGATCACAAACTCTTATAAGTAGTCAATAGATTCTTTATTAAGCTATTTTCCACCATGGTCTGGGAAGAGTTACTTAATCATAACTATAAGCTGGTTCTCAATTTCATTCTTGTATTCCATGAATTTATCAAATGTGTCTATCTTATAACTCATTAAGTATACATATCCATATCTACTAAAATCATAAGAAAAAGTTATGATGTATGAGTACCCATCCGTTTATTCATAATTAAATGGTCCACACACATCGGTATGAAAAAATTCAAGAAAATATTTGTCCCTTTCACCTTCCCACTAAAAGGTACATTGTTCATTTTTTCTTGTAAACATAAGTTACATAGACCATGTGGTTTTAGTTTAAAAGAATATAAATATCCATCTTGATATAATTTTTTCAATCAATTTTCATTTACATGACCTATCTAGTGATACCAAAGTTGGTTGTAGTATGAGTCATGTGAGGTTACTTCATTATAAATTTCCTTCACCTGGTTCGTGAAGTATAACACATAAATATTGTTATTTAAAAGTGACTTTCCATAAAAAAATGAAATACTTATAAAATAGGAAACTTTTATTCCCAAATCTGAAAATAATTACATTTGTATCTGGAGTCACATAATAACAACCCTTTAAAACTAAGATCATTCTAGTCAGAAACCTGAGGTGGTAGTCCTCGATAGATACAACAAGAAGTTTATCTTCATGTACTAATCATAGATCTACATCCCCTTCATCAATATTTATGAATCTACATGGTTCCAATATTTGAATACATATGTGGGAACTAAAATCTTTATCTAATACCCAATTTTTCGAAACAGATTAATTGCACTCGATAACAAAAACACCTAAAGCTTCCCCTTTATTCTTTGGTTGGGAGTTGTTTTTATAATAGTTTACCTTCTCACCACATGAAAAATAGATAACATTAGGTTCCCTTACATTCCCCTTGATATTCATCTTCTTGGAAGGGAATAAAGAATATTTGATATTAAAGCTATTTTCATTCTGTTTCCATTTGTTCATCATATGGATAGAAGGATTTTCACCCTTCACATCCTTATCTACTTGGTATAGAAGAGTGAGAAGATCTTGGAGAGGCTTCTCAATGTTGTTCATATTAAAATTCACAACAATTTAGGAGAATCTATAAGGGAGTTATACTAGAATGAGATTGATGTCTAGTTTTTCAGAGCATTTAAACCCTAGAACCTATAAGAACTCAATTGTTCCAATGAGCATGACTGTATGAGGCCCAGATAGGGAACCCTCTCCAAGCATGTTTTGAAAGAACGCCATGGAAGTATCAAACCCTTCTTGTATATCTCTGCCCTGGTAAAGACCACAGAGGTTCTCAAACGTTCTATACACATCCATGTTTTCATAATAATTCATGATTTCACTAGAAATATAATAAAACATAAAACATTGAACTTCCTCATTGTCATTTATATTCTTCTCATAAACTAGGAACATTTCATCACTCACCTCCCTAGAAGGCAGGTCAGGCATTATGTGTAACGTCGCAGTTTTGGTAGCCACCCAGAGGCCCCCCAAACCTGGTTGGTCACATGGCCTCAAGTGCATTTCCCCGAACACCAGAGGTTCCTGACTAGTAGCGAGGGCCTTGGGTGTGATAGTGGGGAAACTATTCCCTCATTGGCATAGTAACTCAGCGGAAGTAAAACAAATGGAAATAGAGGAAGAAATAATAATAATAATAACATTCAGCAGTAAATAGCAGAAGACTGAAAGTAAGAAACAACATGAGCACATATATAAATGATACATGATATATATGTATAGGAAATCATACAAACAAAACACAATGCTGGAATACAGTACAAAACAAAGTACAAAAGAAAACAGATAAACTCCTCAGCATCACAAGCCTTAGCTTGGTCCTATGCTCCCCAGATCTTCTGCAATCAAGTACATGAAGCAGAAGGGTGATTTCCCTTATCTATACCTCCAGAAATATTATCTCTTTGGGCCCAAAAGCATGGCCCAAATATGGTGTGAGAATAATCCCAGTTGGAAATCACCAAAAGGTATGTTCCTATCATTCAATGAATATATATGGAATGCAATAAGTAAAAAAGTAATAAACAAGGAAGTACTCAGATGTAAACATTCTTACAGTCAAGCATTCAATTCACATATCAAGTAAGTAGGTAACCCTCTTGGATGTACCCTCAGCCTAACCAATCTGGTTCAACCAAAACAACAGAAGAAACCCTCTGGGTGTACACACAGTCTAACCCCTCTGGTTCAACTTAAGCATAGGCTCTCTGAGGAAGCACTCACCATCAATTCCCCCTAGAGTCTCATATCGGTAACTAAAAGGCACTTTGGGGAAGCACTTACATCACATTCCCCTTGTGGCCTGCATCGAGGAACTATAGACACTCTGAGGAAGCAATTATGTCAATTCCCCCTATGGTCTCACATCATAAAAGTTAAACAGACACTCTGGAGAAGCCCTTACATCCATTCTCCCTATGGTCTATTACACCAGGTTCTCACAGCATGTTGGATAATAAACACTCCATCCTACAATACTAGGCATGGGAAACAACAAGGCATCCTAACAGGATAATCAGGACCAAACGATCATAAAAAAAATGCATGGGAAAACACTTCCAAATCATAGAAATTAAACCAATTCACATTCAATTAACCTTTATTCAAGTATACAATCATAGTAGGAAAAAATAGGGCTAAAACATAAACACTCAATACCTTGTTCAAGGGAATTGGGAAATTTTTCGCATATAACTCAAAGACTTTATACAGAAAGGTACAAACCACCTACCTTGGTGTCATAGGAATGATATATGTGAACCTCAAGACTTTAATTTCCCAAGGACACCGTTGATCTACAAAAACATCTAAAACGTTCATCCAAAGATTACTCTTTAAATGGGAGGAATCAGGAAATGAAGCTCTAGAAGAAGGAAGAGCTTATTGAGTCGATCCCAATGCAATCGATGGTGGTCGAATTAGAGAACAGGTGCTCGATCGGGGGCTTGAGGAAAGATCATGGCCGTATGGATGCTCTCAGATGAACTAGGTCGAGAAGGAGGTGTTTCTGTCGGTCAGACACGACCCCGGTATGTTTAATGAAAAAAAGTACATGGTGTGTACTATTGAAGTACACGGCATGTACATTCCCTTACCAAGACTCACTTTAGGAGGCCTTCAAGTCACCACACACGGTCGTGTGCATGGATTCTACAAAGAAATCACATGGCTACTCACGGTAACCAAGTACAGGGCATGTACTTATAAAGTACACGACGTGTACTTCAAAGATTTCCAAAAACTCCTCTTTTCCTCAAAAACACCAAAAAAGAAAAACATACCTAAAAAGAATATCCTGGTTATTACATTATGCATTATAGAACATAATATATTTTTTCATGGAATATAACAACGTGAAGGCATATAAACCACTCCTGGAAGTTACTACCATTATGGAGGTTTTTTCTACAATATTGATCATAGGGATAATGTGAATAACGTGATTTCCATTTTATTCTACAATTAAAAGATTATATTATTATAAATTTTAATTTATTACAAATTATGTGAGAAATAATAAATTAATTGGTTTTATTAAATCCACTACTCTTTTTTCAAGTCTCAATTCCCCTCACAATTAATCTCAAAATGTCTATTTCCTTTAACATTCTAGTGTAAAAGATTCATTTGACCCTTCCTATAACCCTAAAAAGGGTTGGTCAAGCTAATTTAATGTATTTAGGTAGGCGAGTCTTTTCCATCTGCAAACAACAGACTCCTTGATCCGTTTAGTGGATTCCCCAATCTTGAAATATTGATAAATATTTCCTCAACATGTGCCCACAAATTATACAATGTCTATATAGGGATACTCCTCTTGATGTAAAATGGTTCTGTAAACCCAAAACCTTCATAAGAAATCCCCATATAGAAGTATGTGTCCCGATAAGGGTTAGTCAAATATGCAGTTCTATTGAGGTTTATTCCAAATCTAGTAATAGAAGGCCATGTCAGATATAATTTTTGGTTAAGCTGTTTTAATTAATTATGTATAATGTTTATCCCATTTTATCATTTACATGTCTTGTTGAATAAAACATTTATACATAATTAATTAATTTAATTAATTATTCATAAATTATATCTTGTTTTATACTTTATAGTTATTTTTAATATTAAGTGGTTGTTACTTAATTAATTAACCACAATTGATAAACCATTTATGCATAATATATTTATTTAAATCCCATCCATCCACATCAATACATTTATTTATGTGACTGTGACCTTGCATCCATAAAATAAATAATTACACAGATAGAAATAATTAATTAATTAAATGACCCATTCATGAACTTTATCTAATTATCAATTTAATGAGAGAACATAAAATCAACCAATTATATTGGGGAAATAACTCAATTTTGTAGTCTTTTCAGGAGTTACAACATCCACCTTAACACCTATGTATCACCTGAGTTGGAATAATTATGGTTCTATCATGAACTGTCTCCACACACCTTAGGATACTTCATTAATTAAATGTATTTATGACTCACACATAGGTGGGGGGAACCAAAAGACTTGTTAAAAATGAATGACATAAATATACATGGACATGTAGGTCAAATAGAATAATGGAGGGAGGGATGAAAAGTTTGAAAACCAATCTAATTTAATAATAAATAATTTCAAACTCAAGAAATAAATTAAATTAAAATATCCAATGTATACATAGGTCATGATCAAGCACAATAATGGTCATACATGAAACTATTATGAAAATGTAATTAACTAACATTCATTTATTTTTGTGTTATTTATTATTAAGATAAAAACAAATTCATTAATTAATTAATTAATTAATTAATTAATTCCCTTTCATATTAATGAGAATCCAAACTTAATTTTTGATACCCATCATTTATGGTATTCATGAAAAATAAATTGAAGAACGAATAATGAAACATTTATTAAAATAAATATATAAATCATTTAAAATATTTTAAAACCAATATTAAATTTTCAAATGCATAATATGTTCCAATAAATAAATTAATGTTTCAATGCTGCAATTGTCAATTTAATGTTATATAATTATTCTATTAATTGTGAGACTACACATCTTGTATAACTCAGTTATACGCCATGTACCTTGGTTTTCATGTATTCAATTCACATGACTGGGGTTTTAGTTTGTCAAATCAGTCAGATTACATGACATGTACATTCCAACTATATGTCATGTATCTGCTTGTTACATTTCATATTGGCCCGGTCAATAGGCGGTGTGCAATAAATGAACCATGTTTAATTAATTGCTCGAAGCATCCAGGTGCAATGCACATGGGTACATGATGTGTGCTCCTACAACACACCATGTAACTCATTTTTACTGACAAAATATATGGTACTCCCCAATATTATTTATTCATTAATCATTTATTCTTAAACCATTCAGAAAATGAATCATTGAATGAAAATGATTAATACGTCGATAAAATGTTAATTAAAATCTTATTAAATAATGAATAACATGAAAAAAAACATAATAGAATTGCATATAGATCAAAAATAAAATAAATTTTTATAAATTTAAACATGACTTATCTGCTATAAATTGATAATTCAAGTCATATCGGAAGCATGTAGTGGTTGGTGATATATTAAAATTACTTTTAATAATTTTTTTCCAAAACCATGTGTGAGGATCTTCTACATAAAATTTATAATTAATTTAATTAATATCTTAAGAAATATATACTTGAGCTTCAAAAAATTCTTTTTTGATAATTTTTTATTCTCCAAAAATACCCTTTCAGGTTTCCATCACTACACTGTGGATCCATGGATAGAATCCCTCTAACATTTATCTACAAGTTATCTAATGTTCTCTCAGAAACACCACTCAATCACTAGGTGCTAGTGTAGTAAATTGAATGTCATTTGTTATTCATTATTGATTTCTCTTTCTTCAATGATAATGAAATATCTCATGCACTTATCACTATTGCGAGGGAGAAACATTGAGGTGTCAACAGAGAATTCATTGCATGCAAAAATTCTCTATTTTCAATTTTTGGATATAATTTTCAATAGATATAACAGTATATTTATAGAGTTAGGGTTTAGGTCAGAATATTATTTCATTGAATTCCAATCATTAAATTACATTTAAACCCATTATTAAATCCCATTACATAAAATAATAATATAATTATAATTATTTTGTGATGTGTTCCATCTTTTGCAATACAAATATTATGTAATGGTCTTGTTAAATAATATTCATCTCTATACTCGATCTAAGTCCATTTGAACTCCTATAGAATTTACTAAACAACTGAATAAATATTTATTCATAAATATATATTTCATTCACAATCTAGTGAAAAAAAAATTATTATAATATTAAATAAATAAAAGAAATATTTTATTCACAATCTAGGGAATAAATATTATATATATATATATATATTCATGTAATCAAATAAATTATTTATTAATAACCAAATAATTATTTATTACCTTGTGAATATTTACGATCAATAAAAATGAATAAAATTATTACTTAGTAATGAGAATAATATTTACTCCAATAGTTTAATTCAAATATAATATAATTGAGATTGACAAAAACACATTGTGCATGACCTTATAGGATTATTTCTCATTAGAATTAGGCTGGCTTCTTTAAAATTACAATATTACTATCTAGTGAGGTGTGAAGGAACTAAAGAGAAAGAACTTAATGTCACAATAAAAAAAACACATACAAATTCTCATTGTGTAATTTAATCCATTTTTCACAATATCTCCTCAGATAGGTTTCATGATCTTTTCATCAACTAGTTTACTCTATACATCTTTCATTGAATATCTAAAATAAATTTTTTGTTACACCATGAACAAATAATTTAGGTGAAAATTATATTCCAATCAAAGGGATGAGTTATCAACTCCCATAATGATGGAAGGGTCAAATCCATCCTAGAATTATCCATTAATGAAATTCCAATCAAGATGTACCCAACATACCCTACATCCCACCAACATATGGAATGATGGTTATTTCAGTAAATCCATGTGTATGATTCATGACATGCATCAATGATAATCTTAAAGTCTAATGGTCAATACACATGCTCGCAAATAGGAATATCCAATGACATAAAAACATGCTAAATTCCAATTGGAGGGTATGTTCTCATAATCTCCCATCATGGGAATTACCAAGGGAGGACTTTATGGGATGTAGCCTCATCTACTTATGGGTACTCACACATGATGTTCTAAATACTATGGGTCCCATCATAGTACATTATCCAACTGTAAAACTATATTAAAAATATTTTCATAGAAATTCATGGTTCTCATTGTAGCGGGGAATATATATAACCATATCAATGAAAGAAATAGTCTATGAAATTATTAAAATAAATTCATTTAGAGAAATTAACATTCATAAACATGTAATATGAAAAACTAGTTGGTCCTAGGACACCAACTCTAACAAAGTGGAGATAGTTTCTTTCGATTTTAAGAGGCTTGGTGATCAGATACAAAAATTGAAATCAAATCTTGTTTTGCGGATATAGATCTAACATTATAAAATAAATCATTACAACATTCCATGTAGTTCGGAAGAACACATGTTGTGTGACCCCTTGGATGAAACGACTAGGGTTTCTAGTGAGAAAATTACCACACACCATATGGTACCCCCACACATCATGTGTCCCTTATGTAGGCAAACCATATTGTACTCTACGAATACATGGGAATGGGAATGACTTAGAACATGCCATGTTCCAATGTACACACACACATTGATATTAAAATGGACACAAACAGGGAGAACAGGTTGGACCCCGAGTGGCTCAGCCACACTCTGTAGTCCCATTACACATTCTGTATTAATTGATGACCAGTGAGTCATGTACTAATAGTGACACATCTAGAAAATGGTGTGGAAACACATATTTTGTGGTTCCCCTTACATGCTATGTACCCTTTTTTCCTTTTTATTAAACTTCAACTTCTCATAACACTTTTTTCTGGACTTAAAATTTGGCCCATGAGTAGCCTATCCTGAGAGGTTTTTCAAGAAGAATGTGAAGATGGCATATTTTTGTGGATTTTGATACATGATGTGATATTTTATAAGAGTGATTATTATTTAAGAAATTCTCAATGTCAACAGTGATCAGATAGGATCTCCATGGGATTTAATGCGGCACCCTCTACATGGGATGGAAATGGGTCCTCTACCTACCTATAGTGTAGTACCCTCATATGATACACAGAATGGGTCCTCTATCTATTTTCATAGTATCACCCTTCTACTAGGATAGGTAATGGGTCCTCTACCTATCCACTGAGTGGAACCCTCATGTGGAGTCAGGGAATGTCTCCTCAACGAAAAGAGTGGAACTATCTAGTTGGGTAGGGAATGGGTCCTTTACCTACAATCTGAGTGGTACCATCTTGTGGTATCAGGGTATGGAACCTCGACTATTAGAGTGGAACCCAATAGCTAGGCTAGGCATTGGTCCTCTACCAACCATTAGAGTGGCACCCTCCAGTTGGGATGATCATGAGTCCTCTACTTATTAATTGAGTAGCTACCTCCTATTAGGACAGGGCATGGGTTATCTAAATATATACTATGTGGAATCCTCATATTGTATAAGGGAATGGTTCCTCTAGTTAGATATTATTCCCCTCAATTGTGCGTCATAATGGTGAGGTGTGGCTTTACATAAATGTTTTCTATTGGGTAGATTTGTGGGTTGATGGGCATCATTGATGGACTTATAGAGATGATAAAACTACTTTCCTAGGATGGGTTGTGATTTTGAGATCCCATTCTATCTCGTTTTAGTTTCTTTTGTATGATCATGTATATATTTTTATCCATTTCATTGGATTTTGTACTCTCTTTCTTTGGGTTGATCTATGTACTATCTATCTATTCATATCATGTCTCTTACTTCTCCCCCTTTAGATTTCGAGGCATCCTAAAAGGTTTGTATATACTCACCCATGCATTGAATTCTCTTGCACATGTCATGTATTATACAGACGATGGATAGGTCAGCAATTATTATAGAGAAGCATAAGGATACTTGATTCATTGGACCGTGTATGGTAGTCGGATCCTGGAGAACAGAAGTTGGGCTCTCTCAACATTTTACATTTTGAGTATTTTAGGATGAGACAACATTCTAGTCGGGCATATATTTTCCATTTTTTATTTTTACACTATCATAATCTTGTAAAACCATGAGGGTTTTCATGTATGGTTATTTCTTTAGACATTTTACCTTTTCTCCTATTCCACTGAAATTCAATATTGAGATGGTCAGGTGTTTGTGTATAGGTATATTATGTAAAGTCCTCCAATATTAGTTATGAATTTTAGTGCTTATCTCCACCCATTGAACTATAGAAGAAGGATTGAGGTAGTTGCGAATCAAGCCCCATTGGTTTAGGTCATGAAATTTCTTGTTGATTTTTCACTTTAATTTTCTAGTTGACATGGACAATGGAATTTTCTAGTGAATGTTTATGATCAAATTTTCAATTAGAAGATTCAAGATGTTTTTAATGGATGTCCCAACTAAAATCTTTTAGTGAAGGGTTCAATTGAATTTTTTAGTTGATATTTTAACAATATTTTTTATCAGAAGGTGACACCAGAATTTCGTTCAATGATAATTTTTCATCAAAAGTTGCAATAAGAGTTTTCTAGTTGATTTTTTCACTTGAATTTTCAAGGGAATTATTCAGTGAAATCTTAAATTGGATGTTTCCATTGTATTTTTCTAGCATAATTTTAACCTAAAATTCACTAGTCAAATATCTAACTAGATTCCAAAATAAACTCTTTAATTTATCATCTTATGATTCCACTTGAATTTTCCATTGGAATGTTCCGGTGTAATTTTCTAATCAATGTTGAAATTGGATTTTTCTAGTGAAAGTTTCAATTTCAATTTCCTAATGGATGCTCCAACATGATTTTTACAAAGGAGTTAAAGTTTCCACTCAAATTTTTTATTGTAAATACTTTGAATTTAATTTAATTTTTTTAAAAATATCATATGTAGTGTTTTTTTCATTGTAAATTTTTAAATGAATTTTTTGTTAAAAAATAGAGTAGAATTGTATACTATGAATTTCAAAATAAAATTTTTATCTAGTGTATTGAAATGAAATTTTATAATAAAATTATTTTGTTATTATTTTTAAGTGGAACATTGTACTATAAAACTATATCTAAAAATTATTATATAATTTATTAATTTATTTATTGGAATTTTTATGTACAAATTTTGAGAAAAAAGGTCTAGAATTAATTTTTAAGGAAACATTTCATTATAAAATACTAATATGTTTTTTGATGTTTTTTTTCTATTTTAATGTATTTTTATGAATTGAATTTTTTTTTTATAATATAAATATAGTATTTTCTTAACAGTCATAGTAAATTATTAATAATTTGTAAATATTAAAAAAAATTATAGATTTTTTGAATTTTTTTATATCCATTTCCCAATTTTTATCATTAAAAATATTTTCTTTCATTTGATTTTAATTACATATTTAATTATTATTTCCATCTTACAAATACAAATTATTAATTTTATATCGTTTAAAAAAATTATTATGAAATTGCAATAAGAAAGAAGATTTTTTACAGAAATAAAAATTTAATTAATTTTTCAAACTTTTTAAATTTTTAGGTATGTTCAAAATATTTTTCCAGATTTTTATTAAATAATTTATAATTTTTTAAAATTATAATTAGAAGTTATTTAGTTTTTTAATGTTTTTAAAAAATAATAGTTAATTTTAAATCTATAAAATATTTACCATATAGATAGACAATTGATGATATTTTAAGTATTTCAATTTTCTAAAAACATTAAAATTATATTTTCACAATTTTTTTAAGATTAACACACTTTTACCCTAGTAAGAGTATAACCGGATTTTTGAAAAAAAAAATGAAAATATCATTCTTATCTCTATTTAATCTAATGGATAATTTTTTTGATAGACATGGAATCATCAATGGTATACTAAATATTTTAGTTAAATGGTTTAACCAGATACAATATTGATCCCCCTCCATTGGGGTATGTACCAAAGTGTCCACCATTGTTGCATAATTCTTGAGTGACCTATGAGATATCTTACTTATAAACTATCCACTTATAAGTATTATAAAAATATTCCATTTACAAATTTATAAGTAAGAATGGATCAATTGAAGAATACGTGAAACTTACATTAAAACAATGGAAATGGGGCTAAAAAAAAGTTCAACTTACCTTAATTCCTTTATAGATCAAACATGCACTTTCTCCCTTTATAATCAACTTTAGTTTTTAATTGAGTATTTCACACACTTATTTATATTTATATTCTTTAAAAATAATTTCTGATTCATTTATTAATTTTTTATTAGTTATTCATAGTTATATCAATCAACAGATGCTAGTAGTTGCAATCATTCCATACTTGTTTTGGTATAGTAGTTTCGATCATCAATCCTTATTCATGAACTTACCATATATAAAATTATCTTGGTGATATAATGAAAATATTATAATTATTAATTATATTCCCCACCATTATAGGTGGGGAGGTAAGGGATTGGTGGGGTGAGGGGTAGGCTGTGGGGTCAAGTCTCCAGACTAGTTTGTTTGCAACAATTTATTTCATTGTGTTGTGTTGCATGGTGAAAGATTAAATTGATGTTCTATAATGATTCATTAAGTCCAAAATTTATTCTATAGAAGGTACATGAATATTCCTCCAAGAATAATTTTACAACTCACTAATTTTTGACAATTTTATCAAACATAAGGAGTTGATAAAGAATAATTATTTGAGTATTTATATTCAAAAACCAAAAAAAAACTTAAATTCATAGTAAATATCATATATATATATTATTTATGTTTTTTCAGATCTTCGTGATAATAATTAATAAAATAGAATAATACCATTTATTCATATGGTTGTATTGGCCCAAAAAAACAATATACGAAGAAGGAATGCCTATGCATGAATCCATATATAACTATTATAACATAATTTATGAACTATAATAACATAATTACTATGTTATTAAAGATAATAATATTTTTTAATAGGAGTGAGTAAAATATTAGAAAGTAATTATACTTAGGAGAAGATGTTACTTACATTGAAGAATCAATTATTTTTCTTATAGTATTTCAATGTTTTCGATTAAATATTTCCATACATGATAAATGATTTTAGTTGAGGTGATTAAGGTATATTATGGGGATAAAACCAAACTTGTGGTGAGGATTGAAATGGGTAGAGGAGGGGTACTTTTTTAAAAAATTATTGAGTGGAAATGTTTTAAAATAACCATTTATTAATGGTTCAAAAGTGACTCATAATTAGACCAAAGGAAATTGGGTCTGAAATTACTCATCCAAAAAAGTTCATAATTATTTTTTTATTATTTTTCAATTAATTTATAATTAATTTTAGAATATTTACTATGTTTACTAATTTCAAATAAATTTTACTGTTCACCCTAGAAAATTATTTTTCAGCAAATATGATTTTGAAATATTTATATAATTTTTATTTAGTCGTTAGAAATATTATATATATTTTTTTAAATTCATAATTAAATATGAGAAATTTAATTTTTAAAATAAAAAATAATACATAGAAAATTTAAATATTTTCATATAAAAAAATTATTTAACAAACAAATTTTATATTTTTATTTATTATCATTACTATATTATTTTTTAGATTTAAATTAATTATTTTACAATAATTACCAATGGTTATTATTATAATTTATTATTAATATTATTTTCCTAATGATATTTATAATAATCATCATTTAAAATGAATATATTATCACATAAATAATTGAATATGAATAACATTCCAACTCCTACTTAAAAACCCCTAAATAAATCAATATATACCCTAATAGTGATATTATAAATGGGAGTAATTTTAGGTTATGATTAAACTAGAATGGATCTCATAGCTATCTCTAATGGCTTGAACTTCTCCCGTACATGATTTCATTCAAACCACACTTATAAAATTTCAGCTTTGGCTTGGTTAAGGTAAATTCATAGTAATTAGAACTCCCTCCCAATCCTAGATAATTTTTCATCATATAGAAGTCTTATACTATATGATGTAAGTCTATATTCATTTTTATATAAGTTTCACAATGTTATTAAATTAATTTATACACACAATACCAATTACTACATTATTACAGTTACATCCCATGATTCCATCATTTGAGTATCCAATACAATTAAACAAACCATATAACGAAATAATATATCCCATAAACCACTTTAACATAATATCAGTCTATATAGTCATTATATTTTAATACCTAATGACTATATATACCCATAGGTTATACCCATAAGATATATATATATATGTGCATGTACTAAAAAATAATTCTTTCAAATTATCAACTTAGTCACTTAGATTTACATGAAATGTCTACATAATTTCAAATATTTTCCATTCATTATATAATTATAGTTGATGGTATGATTCTCAATGGAGATCACAAAGAAGAATATATAAATATTAGTTTTTTATTTATGGATACTTATTACCCTTTTATAATTTTGATAATTATTTGTTATGTATGATTCATATAATAAAAATTTTCAATTCATTTTATATTATAATATCTTAACATAAAGAGATAATTCCTTATTTATTTGATATTAATATGGTGTGAAAAATATTTTATTCAACTATGACTCGTATAAATATTATTAATGGAATATTCCTTTGAAAATATTGGTGTTACATTCTTCCCTCATTTCAAAAAATAACTCTCAAAATTTCACTACTCATATAAGAATATATGAGTTATATTTTTCTTAATATACCTTGGGGATCCAATGTCCCTTCCCCATAATTATTATTTTACTATAGATATTTTCTGAGTTTAGTGTTATTTGTTTGTTTAACTTTATCTAAATGATTTAAAATATCTAACAATTATTCCTCATAACAGATATAATGATATATACATAAGACAACCATGTTTTTTCCTTATGATGGATTAGGGATGTACCTCTTTAAAAGTTATACATGGAACACATTGTGACCTTGTGACAGGTTTGGTGGAACTTCTAGTTGATAAGATAGAGTACCAAAATGACCAAGAATAATGAAGAGAGTGATGTGTCATATCCTTAATATTACATTCTTATTAAAAATCACAACCTCCTCCCATGGTGATATTCCAAGGAATAACTTTTCTCACATATCTAACTCTAAATATTATTGTTGATTATCAATATAGATCTTCTATCATGTTTGTGTTACATTAATATATCACAGAATTAGGTAGATACTCTCTATCATTTCTACAAAAAAAATTAATCCCAAAATCATTCACTCATTAACATTATCCAAAAATGTTATAATTTTGAATCTCCTTCAATACAAATCCACATACGATTCTATTTATATTATTTAGTGGAAACAATTGTAAGATGAGAACTGAACTAGTTAAAGATGTTTTCCCCTAACACATTTTTATCCATTAAGAAATATCTCATGATAACATCTTGATTATAAATTGTCCTTTCATATTTAAATTCATTTTTATGGTGATAATAAGTATAAGTTTTAATTTTTATTTAATTATTTTAATAAAAATTTATAGAAAAATATTGATAACCATTGATCTTGATTAGTAACAATTAAAAGTGGTACACCATGTTTCCTTACAAATTCCTTTATATATAATTTTTAAAGTTGGATGAGAAAGAAATACACTCACATTGAAATGCTTTGATCTGAAATTATAATCCAATCAACTATATCTCAAATGAAATTATTATATTAAGAGGTTGTGGAATGAACTATGACAAAATATATGGTTATGTTCTCTTATTTCTATATGGGTATGGGTTATGAATTCATTATCCTCTTGGAATTCTATTATTAATCCATGAAAATATGGTAGAACATGCATCATGATATAAAATATAAAATCTATATTTTAATGTTTTCCCACCCAAAGAGAACTCAGTAATATATGTCTATTTTTATACTATATGGGTGAATTGTAACACCCCAAGATTTCATAGTGTGTTATTTCTTCAAAATAATTCAATAACTTGCACTACACGCAACACCGAGTTCAATCACACCATGAATTACCAAAGGAAAAAGCCATTAAAAAGAGGTTATGAATATTATTAACTAAATTTTAAACTTTATATAATCCTTATAATTTTAGAATCCATATTATGAGTTTCTTAGTCATAATGCAAGAACAGATTCATTTTCAGTATTACACTTTTATCAACTTTTAATAGTGAAAACTTTTTAAATACAATATTTTAAACTTTATGACTAAATGGGGACATCAAAAATTTAAAATGAAACATCCCAAGCTTCCACGGTACACTTTCTTTGAATAATACATTAGCGTGTGTTGTACGCAACCTTGAGTTTTAACACACACCACAACCAATCAAACTAGCCATTATGAATAGTAATACCTACTTTTTAAAATTATATATATTTTATATTTTAAAATGGACTTCATCTTTGGATTCGGAATATCAAATTTAGCCTAATGTGAAATTTTGGTACATTTCGGATAACTTTCATATTTTGATGAATAGTGAAAATTACTAAATTTTAATTAAAAACAACTTTTTTAATCAAAATAATTAATAGTGATAAATTATGAATTTTAGTGGTTTTAAAGTATATTTAGAATATATTTTTACCATTTAATATAATGTTGTTCATTGGACATAATTTTACAATTAAACCAAACATAAATGAGTGTCAATCTTTTGATAGTTATTATCTCTTAAAAACACGCTTTTTGTTTTGATAGCGGGAATTAATTTTAAATTAATTTCTGCCACTTCTGTGTTTTGAATTTAGGAAAATGGATTCCATATTTGGAATCAGGATGTTCAAATTGTGTAAATAGGTAACTTTTATTTTTAGACATTTTGAATAATTATTGCGGTAAATATTTTATTTACCATGGTTAAGGGTAAATCCGGTAAATAAGGGTTAAAAAATAATATTATAATAATACTAAATTACCCTAAAACCTGTCTTAACCCTATTGGTTGATACATGGTCGACCATGGGAATCTTTGGGTCTATTTTGGGAGCCCATGGATCCACTTGTAAGTGATAATGACACTTTATTTTAATTAAGTCAAAATGAATACAAAAATGACACAAGCATATATCTTTTAGCAAAACAATTGTTACATAGGGTTATATAATTTGGATTTTAGATTATAAATATTCATTAGAAAGCTAAACAGATTTCCTACATAATGATATTTTATTTCTAATTTTTAGACATTATATAATTTATTTTATTTATGACACAATGATGATGCAGTAATTACTATAATAGTGAAAAATTAAAATAATTGATATTATAAATACCCAAAAAAATATAATATGAAACTTTTAATGAATTAAACTAATTTTATAGGATAATATGATATATTAGTATTGAGTTAATTGACTTTTTTCTAAGTAATCAATCTTTTATGAGTTTCACTAAAATCAACTATTGAATAGTGTCAAAATTGACATAAAAGAGTTCTTAAAACAAATATTATATTATTAATTGATATTAAATTCCTAAAAATCTAAGTTTCGGCCAAGAGACTTATATTATGATAGGTTAATCATTAATGGACCACTTTGGGGTCGCTTGGATGTATATAGTAAGTTTATTAACCATATTATATAAAAATACAAAGAGACATTGTAAAAGTGAAACTAATTAACTTAGAGTTAATACTTAAAGATAAGGTTAATATAAGTACCCAAACCTGTCTAAATTCTATTGTATGAGTTGTTTTGACCTATCCACACCTCATCCTTTGAATAGTAAACTTTGGAGCCTTTGGAAACCGAATATGAATTTATTATAAATTAATATTTCTAGCTTTTCCAAAAGTGCCCCTCACCCCTCTTATAAAAGGGCACTCCTCCTTCTCTTTTCCTCACACCACTCAAGCCACTTGGCTCGTCCAAACTCTGCCCAACTAAGCTCCCCAAATCCCTCTCCTCCTCCTTGAAGCTTCCCCTTAGGCAGAAAGCATTTCAAGAAGTCCTTTGGTTCCAACCAAAGTGAGTTACCTAGATTAAAGGTAACGATTTCTCTTAAATTATTTTCATTTATTTTGCTTCTCCAACCCCCAAACTCTTTTTATTTCCTTTCTTTTGTAACAACACCAGTATCCACAATATACTAGGATGTTGTTATATGAAGTATTAAAACTACACATACACACAACTCCATCTAATGGATGATGAACATAATGTTTCTGTGGATGGCAAGCTAACGCCTTACGAAACGATGATTGTTCAAATACATCTTACCACCTCTCATGGTGGCCATTATGATGGCACTGTAATTAAATATGAGATTAATGATATATATTTTATATATAAGCTTCTGTAATTCCATTTTATTTCATACCATTATTCGTTTCATGTTGTATATACATACAATAATTTCATTTGAGGAAGTGCGGACTACCGCCCCCTTAAAATGATATGACTCGTTCATACCACACATGGAACGTATAAAGGATGGTGTTAATGAACTTAAGTAACATATATAAAATATTATATTATACTGGAATAGTAATATACCTATGTATCATTTGGATTCAATTCTTTTAAAATAAAAATTAAATGGAAGTAGCGTTCGTGCGTACGTATGAACTACCGTCTCCACGAACGCGGTGAGATCCATCCTACATCGTATCCATTCAAGTATTATTCTCATTTTAGGGTTAAAAATAATGTTAATATCATTATGATTATGAATAAGATTTAATCTATCCTTTACAAACATGTCTTACGTAACCAAACATTTAAGAAGAACGAATCGATTATCACCTGAAACGACGATAATACTAAGATATTATTAATAAAGCAATGTTAAAAGATCATATATGATATCATATTAATGTATATGATTCTTGTATAATTTAATAACAATTATTTCACCATTATACAGGAGGTTAACCTACCCCAACCAAGGAAAAGTACAAGGTAAGGGTTTATTTCACAATCTCTTCATTATCCGAGGTTTTTTATACGTAATAATCTACTGGGATATCTTTATCATCCACATCCATGTTTCTGAAAAATGTATTTCAAAACATTTTTACTATTTACAAGAATATGGGTTAAAGTCATTTATACCCTTGTTTGACTTTTTATAAGAGGTTTATAAAGGAATCTTTCCGTCGTTTTCAAAACAAGGTCCTTTTTAACCTTTTCGACAGAATTGAGGTACGAATGTTTTTTTTAACTTATACGGCGGGTGCGGTTATTTTACGCCGTTATAAAATCTTCAAAGCTTTCCTTACAATCTTATAAGAATATTTTCAAAGAAAATGTTTTATTTTATATGGATCTTAAATGATTTCAAAATTAAAGGAGATATTTCTTTAAAAAGAATTTTGATTTCATCTACGTCAACATCCTTTGATGGATTTTAAGATTATTTGAAGTTGATTTATTATGATACAAAACTTCTATATTGTATTGAAGGTTTTGTGATATGTTTGACTATGAATGTGCTATTTTTATACCATTCATAGTTTATGGTGAAATTATTGACATTTCGTAAGCTAGTTTTAATATGAATGTTTATGTTATGTTTAAACCTTTTCATATGGGAATGCATTGGACTTGATAAGTGACGGGTGGAGCCCGATATAGCTCCTCGATGCATCGGTAGGTCTCATGAGGCAAACTAGTGTCTTGGCACAAGGCCTTGACCAAATCTTATTTGTAGTCTTGGCACGAGGCCTTGGCTATGTGGTTATGATAGTCTGGCATTATGAATTCCAACATTATGAAAGTGGTTATTGATTTTTGCATGTGATTATTCGATTAGTAGAATATCCATGTGAATAAGTAAATGGCATTATTTCATTTTATTTATGTCATACCATGTTGAAAGTTCATGTTTAAAAAGCTTTTGTTTTAGTTATACATTGCCTTAAATGTTTATTCTTATTTATGAAAGTTTCCGCTATATTGTTATCCTTACTGGGCATTTGAGCTCACCCCTTTTCTATGTTTTATTTTTCCCAGGAAGTGAAGATGTAAGTTATGAATGACCTGCAGGGATATTATGAGGGGATTATAGTGTGGACTGTGGAAACATTATGTTGTTGTAGTAGTTTTTCATTTTATGATGTAATGTAAAACTTATGAATATATCTAGTGTTTCCAAGGCTACTAAACCAATCGGTCTTTCGAGATTTGATCTTTCTTGTGATCATGCCAATGTTATGTAATAATGCACCGACTCTGGGTAGCTGGGGTCGGGGCGTTACAGTTGGTATCAGAGGAAGTTTAGTACAAACCTTGGAAGCTAGATTTAGATAAACTCTGATTAGAGCACGTAGACCTAAGATGAACTTTGAGGATTAGTGTAGAAGAACTTCCTATAATTTTGGTATTGTAGAGATTTTGTGAGTTTTCCGAGCAATACATCCCTGTCTGGATACGAGCAGGTAGAGGCGGCTCTGGCACAGATGTACCTAGGGGTAAAACCCGAAAACACCGCATTGAGCTAGACTCGAACGGGAACTGGTGCACGACAACGGGCCCTGCTGCACTCTTGGTTACGACACTCCCGAGGGATATGCTTAGGATAACTCTCATTTTCTTTACAAATAATTATGAAGGGTTTATGAGTATATACGTCCTCAAAGGAAACATTCTTATGATTATGGATTATATCCATAAATAGTTCAATTTATGTTAAGTGTTTTATAAGTATGGGATTATGTATTTTGATTCATAAACTGATCTAGTGTATTCCATTGTTTAGAAATGGCGCCCAGTAGAAGGAATGAGAACTCCAGAAATGCACATGATCCAAAGAGAAGGAAGGATCATATCTTTCATGGTCTTAAGCTAGAATTTATAAGAGAAATAGTCTCCCATGTATTATCATCATATGAAGAAATAATATCATGTGTTGATAAGATAAGTAAAGAGTTTACTGAGTCCTATGGCTTTGAAGGGAATCAAGAGAAGAAAAGGATGGAAGAGAGAAAGATGGATAAAGGGAAAAGGGAAAAGAAGAATTTTCCCATATGTGGTAACTGTGGAAAGAAACACCCTGGAACTTGCCTGAAAGGAATGGGAGTTTGTTATAAGTGTGGAGGAAAAGGGCACAAAGTACGTGACTGCAAGGGTAAGAAAATGGTTTTAAATGTACAATGCTTCATTTGCAAGGAGTTTGGACACTACGCGAACCTATGTTCCAGTCATCAGTCTATGACCCAAATGATGCTATTGGATAATAATCAAGTTATGATACTACCACAGATGAAGAGGAATGATTAGAGTTCTTATGTTGATTATGTCAATTGTGTGTTGTTTCAACAATATACTTGTTATAATAATTATGGAGTATATAAGGATTGTACTGCAGTACTATTTCATTAAGGACTTGAGATTATGTGGAACAAAGAAAAGTGACTCAATAGTAGGATAAATTTTTGGAAAATATATGGTTGAGAGAATGATAAATCATAATATAGTTCTGATACTGAGGTAGTGATTTTGGAATAATATGTGATTGTTTTGGATAAATTATATTGGATATTCTTGACTACCTTGGAACTAATTAATGATTTGTATATTCCATCATTGTTGGGGTTTAAAACATTTTTGGATTAATGAAGTATATCCAGCATTCTATATGGAATAGGGGAGCATGAATGTAATCAATAAGGAATATGGTAATTCAAGATGTTTCAGTTTATTAAAAGAATACAAGATGAAGGTATTCATATGCTATTACGGGGTAAAAAGGATCTATATTATGTTTACCTTCCTTATAAATGTTGGACTGTGAGTTTGGACAGAAGTATTTTGGATAGTTCTAGTTTGGATTATTTTGGATTACCATAAAAGGACAACCCGGAGGTCGGGCGGCAACCCGTCGCGTCCGGCAAGGCTGCGAGACTTAAACCCACAACCGAAGGGTGACAAGGGTGTAACACCTACCACTGGCCCACGAGATGTCCTGGATTAAATAATGTAGTTATTATTAAAAGATCTTTTAGATAAATTATAAATTCGTTTATTTTGGAACCCTATACGAATAGTGTAAATAGAATTTTTTTTACATTCTATTATCTTTTAGAGATGAGTATGTGGTAGAAATTTATTAATGGATAAAACCCTAATGATAAAGTAAGTATATCTCTATATGATCTTAGCCAATCTCATAAAAAATTCCTCAATATTAAGAAAATCAAATTAGAACAAAAATGTTTTCCTAGATGGTACCTTAAATCATCACTAATTTATGGCTTCGGGATTGTTGTCCTTTTCATAGCCATGTTCTCTACCACTCTCCATCAGGTAATTGATGGTTAGATTTTTCTTCCATATCCATATTTTACTACATGGAACCCTAGTATGTGTTATTTTCGGTAATCTTCATACTTTCGACTCTTTATTTTAAATAGAGGCCTCATTAATTCATTTTTCGATGTGGGATTTCAACTAAGATATTTTGAAACGTCAAAAATGTGTTATCCTAATACCCTATGTTTTGTTGAACCGATGGTATTTCAAATCATCATAGATTGATGAATTTAAGGACCTCAATTTTAGACTTGTTTGTGATTGATGACTTCAATCACTACCTATAAATATTTACGTTTTTCCTCCAATTATATGTCTCTAATTTCCACCAATGTTCTCCTAATCGAGATCATAATTTGATGGTGACCCTTCCATTTCTCTTTTCCTCATATTAAGACTAAATTTTAGTAACCCAATTCCTGATGTGGGTTTTCCCACAAATATATTTTCTACTTTCAACCTTTTATTTTCGAAGAACAATTTCAAATTGCGAGGACGCAATTTATTGAAGGAGGGGAGAATGTAACACCCCAAGATTTCATAGTGTGTTATTTCTTCAAAATAATTCAATAACTTGCACTACACGCAACACCGAGTTCAATCACACCATGAATTACCAAAGGAAAAAGCCATTCAAAAGAGGTTATGAATATTATTAACTAAATTTTAAACTTTATATAATCCTTATAATTTTAGAATCCATATTATGAGTTTCTTAGTCATAATGCAAGAACAGATTCATTTTCAGTATTACACTTTTATCAACTTTTAATAGTGAAACCTTTTTAAATACAATATTTTAAACTTTATGACTAAATGGGGACATCAAAAATTTAAAATGAAACATCCCAAGCTTCCACGGTACACTTTCTTTGAATAATACATTAGCGTGTGTTGTACGCAACCTTGAGTTTTAACACACACCACAACCAATCAAACTAGCCATTATGAATAGTAATACCTACTTTTTAAAATTATATATATTTTATATTTTAAAATGGACTTCATCTTTGGATTCGGAATATCGAATTTAGCCTAAGGTGAAATTTTGGTACATTTCGGATAACTTTCATATTTTGATGAATAGTGAAAATTACTAAATTTTAATTAAAAACAACTTTTTTAATCAAAATAATTAATAGTGATAATTTATGAATTTTAGTGGTTTTAAAGTATATTTAGAATATATTTTTACCATTTAATATAATGTTGTTCATTGGACATAATTTTACAATTAAACCGAACATAAATGAGTGTCAATCTTTTGATAGTTATTATCTCTTAAAAACACGCTTTTTGTTTTGACAGCGGGAATTAATTTTAAATTAATTTCTGCCACTTCTGTGTTTTGAATTTAGGAAAATGGAATCCATATTTGGAATCAGGATGTTCAAATTGTGTAAATAGGTAACTTTTATTTTTAGACATTTTGAATAATTACTGCGGTAAATATTTTATTTACCATGGTTAAGGGTAAATCCGGTAAATAAGGGTTAAAAAATAATATTATAATAAAACTAAATTACCCTAAAACCTGTCTTAACCCTATTGGTTGATACATGGTCGACCATGGGAATCTTTGGGTCTATTTTGGGAGCCCATGGATCCACTTGTAAGTGATAATGACACTTTATTTTAATTAAGTCAAAATGAATACAAAAATGACACAAGCATATATCTTTTAGAAAAACAATTGTTACATAGGGTTATATAAGTTGGATTTTAGATTATAAATATTCATTAGAAAGCTAAACAGATTTCCTACATAATGATATTTTATTTCTAATTTTTAGACATTAAATAATTTATTTTATTTATGACACAGTGATGATGCAGTAATTACTATAATAGTGAAAAATTAAAATAATTGATATTATAAATACCCAAAAAAATATAATATGAAACTTTTAATGAATTAAACTAATTTTATAGGATAATATGATATATTAGTATTGAGTTAATTGACTTTGTTCTAAGTAATCAATCTTTTATGAGTTTCACAAAAATCAACTATTGAATAGTGTAAAAATTGACATAAAAGAGTTCTTAAAACAAATATTATATTATTAATTGATATTAAATTCCTAAAAATCTAAGGTTCGGCCAAGAGACTTATATTATGATAGGTTAATCATTAATGGACCACTTGGGGGTCTCTTGGATGTATATATTAAGTTTATTAACCATATTATATAAAAATACAAAGAGACATTGTAAAAGTGAAACTAATTAACTTAGAGTTAATACTTAAAGATAAGGTTAATATAAGTACCCAAACCTGTCTAAATTCTATTGTATGAGTTGTTTTGACCTATCCACACCTCATCCTTTGAATATTAAACTTTGGAGACTTTGGAAACCGAATATGAATTTATTATAAATTAATATTTCTAGCTTTTCCAAAAGTGCCCCTCACCCCTCTTATAAAAGGGCACTCCTCCTTCTCTTTTCCTCACACCTCTCAAGCCACTTGGCTCGTCCAAACTCTGCCCAACTAAGCTCCCCAAATCCCTCTCCTCCTCCTTGAAGCTTCCACTTAGGTAGAAAGCATTTCAAGAAGTCCTTTGGTTCCAACCAAAGTGAGTTACCTAGATTAAAGGTAACAATTTCTCTTAAATTATTTTCATTTATTTTGCTTCTCCAACCCCCAAACTCTTTTTATTTCCTTTCTTTTGTAACAACACCAGTATCCACAATATACTAGGATGTTTTTATAAGAAGTATTAAAACTACACATACACACAACTCCATCTAATGGATGATGAACATAATGTTTCTGTGGATGGCAAGCTAACGCCTCACGAAACGATGATTGTTCAAATACATCTTACCGCCTCTCATGGTGGCCATTATGATGGAACTGTAATTAAATATGAGATTAATGATATATATTTTATATATAAGCTTCTGTAATTCCATTTTATTTCATACCATTATTCGTTTCATGTTGTATATACATACGATAATTTCATTTGAGGAAGTGCGGACTACCGCCCCCTTAAAATGATATGACTCGTTCATACCACACATGGAACGTATAAAGGATGGTGTTAATGAACTTAAGTAACATATATAAAATATTATATTATACTGGAATAGTAATATACCTATGTATCATTTGGATTCAATTCTTTTAAAATAAAAATTAAATGGAAGTAGCGTTCGTGCGTACGTACGAACTACCGTCTCCACGAACGCGGTGAGATCCATCCTCCATCGTATCCATTCAAGTATTATTCTCATTTTAGGGTTAAAAATAATGTTAATATCATTCTGATTATGAATAAGATTTAATCTATCCTTTACAAACATGTCTTACGTAACCAAACATTTAAGAAGAACGAATCGATTATCACCTGAAACGACGATAATACTAAGATATTATTAATAAAGCAATGTTAAAAGATCATATATGATATCATATTAATGTATATGATTCTTGTATAATTTAATAACAATTATTTCACCATTATACAGGAGGTTAACCTACCCCAACCAAGGAAAAGTACAAGGTAAGGGTTTATTTCACAATCTCTTCATTATCCGAGGTTGTTTATACGTAATAATCTACTGGGATATCTTTATCATCCACATCCATGTTTCTTAAAAATGTATTTCAAAACATTTTTACTATTTACAAGAATATGGTTTAAAGTCATTTATACCCTTGTTTGACTTTTTATAAGAGGTTTATAAAGGAATCTTTCCGTCGTTTTCAAAACAAGGTCCTCTTTAACCTTTTCGACAGAATTGAGGTAAGAATGTTTTTTTTTAACTTATACGGCGGGTGCGGTTATTTTACGCCGTTATAAAATCTTCAAAGCTTTCCTTACAAGCTTATAAGAATATTTTCAAAGAAAATGTTTTATTTTATATGGATCTTAAATTATTTCAAAATAAAAGGAGATATTTCTTTAAAAAGAATTTTGATTTCATCTACGCCAACATCCTTTGATGGATTTTAAGATTATTTGAAGTTGATTTATTATGATACAAAACTTCTATATTGTATTGAAGGTTTTGTGATATGTTTGACTATGGATGTGCTATTTTTATACCATTCATAGTTTATGGTGAAATTATTGACATTTCGTATGCTAGTTTTAATACGAATGTTTATGTTATGTTTAAACCTTTTCATATGGGAATGCATTGGACTTAATAAGCGACGGGTGGAGCCCGCTATAGCTCCTCGATGCATCGGTAAGTCTCATGAGGCAAACTAGTGTCTTGGCACAAGGCCTTGACAAAATCTTATTTGTAGTCTTGGCACGAGGCCTTGGCTATGTGGTTATGATAGTCTGGCATTATGCATTCCAACATTATGAAAGTGGTTATTGATTTTTGCATGTGATTATTCGATTAGTAGAATATCCATGTGAATAAGTAAATGGAATTATTTCATTTTATTTATGCCATACCATGTTGAAAGTTCATGTTTAAAAGGCTTTTGTTTTAGTTATACATTGCCTTAAATGTTTATTCTTATTTATGAAAGTTTCCGCTATATTGTTATCCTTACTGGGCATTTGAGCTCACCCCTTTTCTATGTTTTATTTTTCCCAGGAAGTGAAGATGTAAGTTATGAATGACCTGCAGGGATATTATGAGGGGATTATAGTGTGGACTGTGGAAACATTATGTTGTTGTAGTAGTTTTTCATTTTATGATGTAATGTAAAACTTATGAATATATCTAGTGTTTCCAAGGCTACTAAACCAATCAGTCTTTCGAGATTTGATCTTTCTTGTGATCATGCCAATGTTATGTAATAATGCACCGACTCTGGGTAGCTGGGGTCGGGGCGTTACATGAATAGAGAAAGATGAGCTATGTGTATAATTCAATGAATCTTATTTCCATTTTGGCATGGATTGTACACATATTCATATTCTAAATCATATAAATATTACTTTTTCACGTTAAAACCATATAATATTTACCATATTATTTTATATCCCATTTTCTTCCTTCTGATGATCTTTGATTGTTAGATAGATATATGGTTGAGAAATCAGTTTTCCAAAGTATGAATTCATACCATCCCTTATTTGTTCCATGTCCACTAATTTCATATAAATGAATGTTGAGTATCTTTAAATCCTCATCATCGATAAGGTAGAATTATCTTTTATACTTATATCATTATAAACTATGTTTTGTTTCCTATGATGGTTATTTATTGAGAAATCATACTCAATTATCAACTCTAAACCACATTTTTTTTCTCAAGTTGATCTCCTTCTATGGGAATATATACTTCATGATTTTGTTATCAGTATGTATATCACAGTTCTCTATATATAGATAATTGTTCATGTTAATTAACACACATACTGTTTTTATTAACTCCAGATGATTTGTTAGATTATTTTTCATAGGGAGAATTAATTAAGTTGTGGAATAAGTTACTACATTATCATTTGGTATGAGAACACTAACCCAGAACTTCTATAACATCCCAACATCGACCAACTAATCACAAAAAAAACCTGATCCAAATGTGAATACAAATTACCCCTTAGCATTATACTCAAGTTCTAGAGGCTGGAGAGTGAACATAAAACTTCTAATAAAATAAATGGGGGATGGCATGATAACCCAAAATGAACACCAACCACATACCTACAATCTTGTAAATAGTGTAATCCATTAATGTAATGCATAAAATCATAATATAAAATAATACCAGAGTAAAAAAATAACCAACTTAATATAGATCCCACCCTTAACTGTTAACCAACCCACCATAAATAATTAATCATATGCTTGTCTCTTCAAGAAAAAATCTGTCACTCCATTAAATCTAGTGAAGAAATATCATCCAACCTCTGACTGAAGAAACATCAAATTCATAAGGTTCAGGATTCCAATGTAGTTTGGGGGTGGGGGAGTACAAGACCCAATACAATATCCCAATTACTCCCCATGATACTCATGTATGTGAAAATCCTATGAGCATCTTTAAAAAAAATCCAATGAACATTATTATCAATACCAATACCATTATCCAAATACAATATTATAAATAGAAATAATATTCAGAAATCAAGAACAACTCCACATACCTATTTATCCAACCAAATCTCAAGGGTTCCCTAAGACCATGAGAAAATAACCATTAATAGTTACCACTTAATCATGATAGGACCTATTACCGCCAAACCTCACCATGTTTTTACCAACAAGTTCCCCAAACCCAAGAGGTATTTTCCACCACATCAAAGTTTTGTGAATAAAAATGTCCTCATGCTCAAATTATAGTTTACTTTAGATCGTGTTAAATCCCTAATCAAAACATATAAAAAAAATTGATACAAAAAAAACAACATAAATCATAAATTAGAAACTAAATTCAACCCTTTAAAATATTACAACAACACAATATCAAACAATCATAATATTCCAAGTAGTTTTTTAATTCCAAATAACAATGAATACACGTCAAAAAATTTCCCCATTTCCACACAATATTTTTAATGCACTCGATCACCCAAAAAATAGCCATTTTGGATTCCCCAATAACATAAAAAATAAAATCATTTCTCTCAATCCAAAAATATCAATCAGGCTAAAAAATTTATTCTTAAGGAAAAAATTAATTAAAGCACTGCACCACTCATATGATATTTCATCAAAAAAAACATACAATAGAATCCACCAACCTCAATCATGTTGTCGATTCCATTACAATATTTCTAAATGAATATTTATTCTTCCTTGAACAATAACATAAATATAAACACATTATCTCCAAATATTGATCCTTAATTTCCCACTCATAATCTTCAAATCAATGATGAGTGGAAAAAACTTACTTATCTCTAATCCAATATGAGAAACACCATAATTGTCTTGGAATCCACCTACTATAGAAACATTTTTCATCTATGATAAAAATAACTATCATTTTTCAGTATTTCTCTATTCCTTAATGAAACCCCCACACCCAAATCTCTAGATCCCACATCTAGTGATAAAGAAAACCAAGAAGAAAAAGAAGAAAGAGAAGGGAAATAAGAATTACCTTAGACCTATTGTTCATAAAGGGGATGAATTTTTCCCAATAACCCTGTAAAATTACTCAAGTGAACCCTATCCAATGTTAGGGAAAACATGGGGGATGTATGTTGGAGTTTTGAATTAATAATCATGTTTTATGTTGGACCCTCTATGATATAGTGGTTTTCATAATGAAAAATAATGTCATTCTACAAATTCTATTATTTCATTCTATATAATATATCTAAGTAAATCAATTATGTCATAGAGTACAATATATTTAAATAAGTCCATAAACTTTATTTATTCTAAAATATGTTTACAAGTGTATATTTTCATGTATTTTTGGATGTCATTTAATATAATAGTGTTCTGTGTAAGATAGACACTTCATAAGTTTCTCAGAGTCTCTGGCACCGATAGTTTAATTGACACACCAATGTTGGACACACCTATGTTCAACACACCGATGTTCAACACACTGATGTTCAACACACTGATGTTTGATACACCGATGTTCGACACACCGATGTTCCGCACACTGATGTTCGACACACTGAAGTTCAACACACCGATGTTTGAAAAACCGATGTTCGACACACCGATGTTCGACACATTGGTGTTAGACACACCGGTGTTCGAAACACCAATGTTCGACACATGAATGTTCGACATACCGTTGTTCGACACACTGATGTTCCACTCACCGATGTTCAACACACTGGTGTTCGAAACACTTATGTTCGACACACCGATGTTCGACTCACTAATAGATGAAAAACCGATGATGATAGACCGATGAAAGAATGATGATGACTGACCGATAGCAGACCGATGACAGACCGATGATAGACTGATGACAGACCGATGACAGACCGATGACAGACCAATGATGGAAGACTGATGAAAAACTAATGTTGAGAGACTGAGGAAAATGAGTCACTGTTACTTATGACTCACCAATAGTCATAAATAATTATTTCAAATTTATTAATTCAAATTTATTTTTAATGGTCATATTTAGAAAAATTAATGTTTTGACATTATTTAATGTTTTTAGTAGGACTATCCATAGACAGTACGAGGTACATGCACATGGGTATATCTTAATGCCTATTGTACCTTGAATTATAAAAGGATTACAAGATCAACCAAAAAATAAAACCCCTTGAGAAAAAGAAGGTAAAACCATGCAAATGTGCAAGATATTGAAAATAGAAGAACTCAGATCTTGAGTACACAAGGAGTTCAATATTACAAGAAACAACCTGTCAAAGCTCCCTGAACAACCTAACATTCAAGAGATGAACTTTTCACTCCTGGAAGATAGAGTACAGAAGTTGTGATACTCTATTCTGAATCCAACTTCCAGAATAGGACTCAAATATCATTTTCACTACATCCATTGAGTCCATAGCTTCACTACATAGTACACAATGATTTCTAAACCCTATTATTCATTTATAACTCGGTTGTGATCTTCTGTTCACTTTTTTAGAAGTGTCTACATATTTTTTTTTCCACACACACTATCTCCTCTATATAACAGTAGGATACTAAATACCCTTACACTCAATCTCTTTTTACACTTATATACCACATAGAATAGTGGAAGAGATCCTATGTGGTCTGTTTGTTGTTTTTTCAACGAATAACTGTGGTAGAGGTCAAGTGTGGCCTGGACAGCCTTTTGTGCTGTTTTGGACCCCAATCCCGGGTTTGGATCAAAAAGGTTTATTAATATAAACTGCTTGGTGGTAGGTGATCACCAAGTGGAGAGGACTAAGTCTTAGTTTAAGACTGAACCTCTTGTTTTTATCCGTTGTGTATTTATCTTTTAGTTTAATCTTATCTGTGTTTATGTCATTTCAAATAAAACTAAATTTAACTTTGATAGTTATTATAGAATTTGTTTATATCTATTTTGAATCAGTAGATTTTTTTCAAATGTTTGAATAATCTTTAATTGGTAAAGCTGAGACCTAATCAATCTTTTGAGAAATTAATTGAGAATTCATGAATTTTATAAATTCACTAAAAACTGAATTTGATTATATTTTAATTGGGTGATATTATTTTAAAGAACCAATTTTAACAAAAAAAATTATAGATACTCAATTCACCCCCCTCTTGAGTCATCTACCCTGACCAACATTTAGTATCAGAGGCTAAAAATTATTGTCTGTTTTTAAATCTTTTCAACTATTATTATAGTTGTTTTTCAAGGATCTCAAAATTTATCTTATTTCTAAATTTTTATATCTTTGAAATTATTTTACATTTATATCATGGATAATATATTATATGGGGTTGCTACCAATATACCACCTTTCTTTAATGGAAGTAACTATTGTCAGTGGAAGCTTAAAATTAAAATACATCTAGAAAGTATGGGATTTGAAATATGGACTGCTGTTGATAGTAAATATGCAATCCTTGAAACTGCTAGAAACACTTGAGATGAACCTACCAAGAATTCCTATAATAACAATTATAAATCAATGAATGCTATGTACTGTGCACTATGAAATCAAGAGTTTAACCGTATCTCTATTTTTAAAACTGCACATGAGATTTCGGACACTCTGTCTTTTTTTTAAGAGGGAACATATAATGTTAAAGAAATGAGATTAAATACTTATACTATTAAATATGAAAACTTTAGAATGAATCTTGATGAATCTATTTTTGATATGTATCTCATGTTTAATAAAATTTTGAATGCCATTATTTCTTTAGGAAGAGAATTTACAACCAAAGAGTAGATTATGAGGATTCTACGATGCTTACCAGAAATATGTTGTGGTACATCTTTATCTATTTGGGAATGATGCGACATTGATAGGATTATAGTGAAGGAATTGATTGGAAAATTAATGATGTATGAAGAGGAATTTAAGGTAAATCAAGAAGAGTATGAACCCAAAAGAAAGTCTGTAGCTTTCAATACAGTTGCATCTAAAAGTAAAGACAAGGAGAAAGTTCTAGCTGCTATTGAGAGTTCCAAAAATGAAGAATTATCTTTAAATAGTGATGAAGAAATGGCCCAACTGGCTAGAAGATTCAAGAAATTTTATATGAAAAAAGAATTTTTTCATAAATCCCAATCACAAAGGAAAGTATGATAACAAGGGTAGTCGGAAAAAGGACTGGAAGAGAAATGATAAGCCAGAAGAGATAATTTTCTATTTAAATAAAAGGAAAGGACAAGTCAAGGCTAACTATCTAAAAATGAAATACAAGACAAAGTATAAAAATAAGGATAGAAAGTATAAGAAAGCAATGAAGGCCACCTGGAGTGCCTCTGAGGATAGCTCCAGTGAATCTTTTTCTTCTCAAAATGAGAAAGATGATATGGCTAATATCTTTTTTATTACGAACACAACTATGGTAACCTTAGACTCTCCTTTACATAATTCTTATTATTCTGAAAAAGAAAGTGAGTCTGAGAATATGAAAAATGATGAATTATTTGAATATTGCAACATTCTAGAAGAAACATGTAATGATTTGAAAGATAAGTATAAATCTTTTAAGAAATAGCACGCTCTTACTGTGATTGTTAAATCCGAACATAAAACTAAAAAAGGGAAAAATGATCAACTACTTAAGGAGAATAATAAGTTAAAAATGTCTAATGAGCAATTGAAGAAAGGCTAAGAAAGGTTTACCAATGTGAAAACTACCCTTACTAAAATTCTTAGTAAAAAATAGCTCTTAAGTATACTTCTAGGATAGGATATCAACCAGATCAACAGAATTTTTCTAACCCATTTTTTTGTAACCAAATATGGAAAATACGCTACTTTTTTCAAAAACCAGAATTTTACAACAAGTTCTAGTTCCAAGAATTCTTTTACAGCATCTAATTCTTCAGGACCAAATAGATTTTCTTTTTCAAAAACTCTATATTCGGAATATAGGAATCCCATTAGACAATTTTCAGTTAGTAAAGATTATATCACTAGTGTATGTGGACCTAGAAAAATATGGGTACCAAAGTAATTTCTTGGAGGAACTGTTTTGTAGGTAAACTGCCTAAATAGCTCCTATAAAAAGTTTTGGTACTTGGATAGTGGTTTTTCGACACATATGACAGGGTATTATTCAAGATTTAAAAGTCTTGTCAATATTTATGGAGGACATGTCACATTTGGTGACAATGGTAAAGGAAAAATCATTGGCCTAGGCTAGATTTGTAACCCTAATTCTATTTAAATTTATAAAGTATTATATATTGATGGATTAAAGTATAAGCTTCTTATCATATCTCAATTATGTGATGATGGATTTAATGTTAAATTGAAAATGATTCATTCCATGTTTTTTATTCCAAGAATAACATAGTATTTACTAATTTCAGAAATGATAAAGTATATGCTATAAATATAGACACACTAGCCTCACAGAATGTCTCTTGTCTAAATGCCTTTCACAAAGAGTCTTGGATCTGGAATAGAAGACTAGGAAATTACAACATACACTCTCTTAAGAAGTTAACTTGATAAGGTTTAGTTAAATACCTAACCAAATTAGAGTTTCCAGACAATAAGGTGTGTAATCTTTGTCAAAAGGAAAGCAACATAAAATCTCCTTCAAACCAAAGAAATAAGTAACTACTTCTCAACCTCTTGAGTTGATTCACATGGATTTGTTTGGATCTTCTAGAGTTTTGAGTCTCAATGGGAAGCACTATGTTTATGTTCTTGTATGATTTCTCTAGGTACGCCTAGACCTTTTTCTTAGCTCACAAGAATGAAGCTTGTTCTCACTTTACCAAGTATGCTAGGACTGTAGAAAATCTTAGTGGACTTAAGATTAAATCTTTAATAAGTGATCATGGACATGAGTTTGAGAGTCAATATTTTGAATCTTTTTGTTGACAAAATGACTATAATCATAACTTATCTTCCCCTAGGACACCTCAAAAAAATGATGTGAAAGAAAGAAGAAATAAAAATCTACAAGAAATTTCACGGACTACGCTTAATGAATATGCCCTACCGATTTACTTCTTGGTTGAAGCTGTTAATACAACTTGTTACATAATAAATAGAGTCTTAATCAAACCCATCCTTAAGAAAACTCTTTATGAGTTTTGGAATAATAGGAAACCAAAAGTAAGTTATTTTAAAGTGTTTGGATGTAAAGTTTATATTTTGACCACTAAAGATAATTTAGATAAATTTTCCTCCAAAAGTGATGAAGAAATATTTATTGGATATTATACATCAAGAAAATCCTATAGAGTGTTTAATAAGAAAACCAAGATCCTGGAATAATTTGTACATGTCAAGTTTGATGAAACATATCCACAGGAGTCCAAGACCTCACTAGAAAATATTGAAGAGGATATGTCCAATCTGGACATTAATGATAAAGTCTCAAATCATCATGTGAATGAATTTGTGAAAACTTCCAGTTCTGGAAATTCTCCAGATTCTAGCCATAATGAACCAGATCAAATTTACCAACCTGAAATAACTAGTCCTACCTTTTCTAGACCAACTAAGACCCTTAAAAATCATTCCTTATATGTTGTTGTTTGAGATTTAGATAGAGGAACACAAACTAGAGCTTCCTTGAGAAACCAGGTTGAACATCAAGCTTTCTTGTCAAAACTTGAGCCTAAAAATATCAATGATGAAATCAATGATGAATTTTAGGTAATGTCTATGCAAAAAGAACTTAATTAGTTTGAAAGAAATAATGTTTGGAAAATTGTAGATAGACCAAAGGATACATTTACCATAGGAACCAAATGGGTGTTTAGAAATAAATTATATAAAGCTAGAAATATAGTTAGAAAAAAAAGATAGATTGGTTGCACAAGGATATAATCAAGAAGAGGGAATTGATTATGAAGAGACCTTTTCACCATTAGCCTGACTTGAAGCAATTAGAATCCTACTTGCTTATATAGCACACGAGGATTTTAAACTTTAC
Source organism: Viscum album (assembly GCA_963277665.1). Classification (NCBI taxonomy): domain Eukaryota; kingdom Viridiplantae; phylum Streptophyta; class Magnoliopsida; order Santalales; family Viscaceae; genus Viscum; species Viscum album. Next base: position 1,220,384,985 of record OY728127.1, on the reverse strand, counting down.
CAAATGGTTGTCAAGAGTGAATTATTAAATGGTTATTGAATTGAGGATGTTTTTGTTAAACAACCCCCAGGTTTTAAAAATATACATCTTCCAAATCAAGTGTTCAAATTATCTAAATCTTTATACGATTTTAAACAAGCTTTTAGAGCCTGGTATGAAAGGTTGAGTAATTTTCTTATTTATAAAGGCTTTACAAAAGGACTTGTAGATCCTAATTTTTTATAAAAATAATTTCAAAAGAAGTTTCAATAACTCAAATATATATATATGATATTATCTTGTGATATTTTAAAAATTCTTTATGTAACGATTTTTTAAAAATAAAGCAAAGAGAGTTTGAAATGAGTTTGAAATGAGTTTGATGGGTGAACATAAATATTTTCTTGGATTTCAAATATTTCAAAATAAATAAGGTATTATTATAAATCAAAGTAAGTGCACTAAAGATATTTTGAAAATATATTTTTTTTATATCATTAAGAGTAGTGAAACCCCTATGAGTTCTACATGTAAGTTAAATATTAATGAAAATGTAAAATCAGTCGATCAAAATTCTTAAAGAGGAATGATTGGGAGTTTTTTTATACTTAACTGTTAGTAGTCCAAATATTATGTTTACAGTGTGTATGTGTGAAAGATTTCAAGAAAACCCAAAAGAGTCGCATTTTAATTCTGTTAAAATAATTTTCAAATAGCTCAAGTATACAACTAATTTTGGATTATTTTATCCTAAAGGACAAGATTTTGATTTAGTTAGTTATTTAGATTCTGACTTTTGTGGATGTAAGTTAGATAGAAATAGTACATCTAGAACATGTCACTTTTTGGGAAAGTCTCTAATATCATGGTGTAGTAAAAAAGAAAAATTTAGTTACATTATAAACTGCTGAAGTAGAATACATTGCTGCTGGTAGTTGTTGTGCACAAATTTTGCTGATGAAACACACTTTATTAGACTATGAATTCCAATTCAGACATATCCCCATACACTGTGACAACACATGTGATATTAACATTTCTAAGAATACAATTTCTCATTCTAGAACAAAGAATATTGATGTAAGATATCACTTTTTGAGAGATTATTATCAGAAAGGTGATATAACTCTTGAGTTTATCAAGACTGAGCATTAACTTGCTGACATATTCACTAAACCCTTAAACTCTGAGAGAATGAACCACATCAGACATAAAATAGGAATGCTAAATCTCTAAAGTCTCTTCAAGCCTCTATGATCTAAGAAACTGATCTCTTGAAACCAATATGTGAAATTGATCTCTTGAAAACGATCAATGAAACCGACCTCTTGAAACTGATCTGTGAAACCGATCTCTGGAAACCAATCAATGAAACTGATCTCTTGAAACTGATCTCTTGAAACCAATCAATGAAACTGATCTCTTGAAACTGATCTCTTGAAACCGATCTATGAAACATATCTCTTGAAACTGATCTGTGAAACCGATCTCTTGAAACTAATCTATGAAACTAATCTCTTCAAACTGATCTCTTGAAAATAATCTTTGAAACCTATCTCTTGAAACTGATCTATGAAATCGATCTGTTGAAACCAATCTCTTGAAACAAGATCACTTGAAACCGATCATGTAAATCTAAATCTATTAAACCGATGTATTTAAGGACAATTTTTCAATTCTATCTATTTTAAATAAAACAACTTTGTTTTGTGTTCTTTTTCCATGTTTAAATTTTATATTTATAATTTTATGATCCCTAAATGATAAATAGAATTCAATCTAATTCAACATTTCACATTCCCTCTGCCTTAAAACATTCAACCCTTTGTCACTCTATCTCTTGGACCTTTTCCTCTAAACTCCTTTGGAATATGAACCATCGAAATGTCAAGGACGAAGCATTTGTTAGAATATCCGAGAAAATCTCCATCAACTAGTTGTCAAAAGGGTGAGTCCAGTGGGACTGCAAAACCACGCTTGGAAATGTGAGTGGTTATAGCTAAGAAAGAAGTGTCTGTTGAGTGGCTTCTGTCAAGAAAGTCATTTTTGTTGAGAGTACTGGAATCTCAAGGGTGGATGAGCTGGTTCGCAAATAATGAAAGGCCATATTATCCCCAGCTAGTACATGAGTTTTATCGACATTTGAAGATATCCCTAGATAGAGATGAGGAAGCAAGGATGAAGTCAGTGGTGAAAGGAAAAGGGATAGATTTTTCTTCTAAATAATGGGATGAGTGCTTAGAGATGCCTCGTGAATGTGTGTCTATGCTGATTATCATGGTAATATTCTAACTTCCTCTGAGTTGTTTTCATATGAATATTCTCTGAAGGAGATGACTGGAAGTACAGAATCTTGGACAGCTACTTCCAGTGAATTTGATGGGGAGTCAAGGTTACACTTTAAGTTTATTCAACATCAAATATACCCAAGGAAGGGATATATCTCTATTGTAAAGTATCAGGATGTATTCCTAATCTATCTATTGAAAAATGGTATAAAGGTGAACCTTTGTAGGTATCTAATGGTGTATTTTTTTGATATGATAAATTCATCCAAGAAGTCAACATGTTTGTACTATCAAAGGATGATCTCTACAGTGTTAAAAATGTTGGGTTGTGTGGAAGATGGAGATGAAGTGATAAGTGCATGCAGTGGTTTCTGCCTTCAAAAAGATATTTTCAAGATAATTAAGATATTATGGAACCCATGGAAGAAATGCTGGGTTGGTGATGAGGAAAGGTTGTATGATGAATTCAATATGACTAACTATCCTACCAGACCAAAGGATTAAGTTGATCCATGACTCAAACTAGGAGAGGAACATTTTTTAGATGAGGAAGGTGAGGATGAGTTTCCAAGGGAAGAAGGATATCCTTTTGATGATAGGAGTGATCTTGATGTTGCTGAAATTCCCAAAGACATGTCTTATGGACCTGCTAGTCCACCTTTGGATTTACCCTCAAGGGAACATTTATTAGGTGATGAGGATGAGGATGAGACAGAGGTTAATAGTGTGGAAGGCTATGTGAGTATGTAACATGAGGATTCTGATGATGATGAAGGGGGAAATGATGAGCATGTATGTGATTTGTTAAAAGTGGGACAATAAGTAGTTGACAGATCCAATGAGAAATCTGTACATGGTGTTGTTGATAGTGCTGATCTGGTTAAACTGGAGGTCATTAATCATGGAGATTCTGGTCATGAGGACAGACCTCCCCATCCTAATGTTGAAAATAAATAAATAATTCATGAATTGAATGAACTAATGGATGGTGGACATGAGGAATAGGATGAGGATCTTTTTCCTCAGATTGAGGAAGTGCCTAGATAAGTTGAAGTGGTTGGAGCACATGAAGAACCTCAAGTTAATTTGGTAACAGTTACTATAAATGTTATTATGGATAGAGGATAGGATGAGGATGTAGATAGAGTTGATGTTTTACCTGAGCCTCAGGGAAGAAGGGTCAGTATTGACATTGTTGATCCAAGAGAATGTACCTGTACTCGAGAGTGAAATAATGCTCCAGGATATATTCTTTTTTGGATATATTATGACTCTGATGAGGATAGGGTGCCTCCTCCTTCTAACCCACAGACCTGAGCTGAAGCATAACCTATTTCACTTGTTCCATCGGTTTCAACTCCAGTAGTAGAGCCAGTAGCACAGACAGTGCCTAGTGACTATGTCACTAAGGCAGATTTAGAGTGATTCAAAAATTATATCTTTGAGTCAGCGAAATCCTCATTTGGATCCAGAAGTGAATCCTCTACTTCAATAGGTATTTCATATGCAGATGCATCAAATATTGCAAGGATGGTGATCCAGGAGATTCAACCAAATCTCATTACCATAGCTGAAACCATCATTATACATAATACCTTGTTGAGATAGGAAGCAATGAAGATGAGAAACGAGTTAAATTCTCTAAACTCTGATTTAAATACCTCTTTTAGAGGTGTTCTGAAACTTATTAGGAACTTGGTGACTCATCTACAATGTGTATATTTGAAAAGGTTGAAAGAAGATCTTTGAAAACTTATTACTGGCCCATCTAGTTCAAGAAGTGGGAAAGGTTTTGTTGTTGATGTGGAATCTCTCAAGGCTTTGATAAGAGGAGAAATCAAAAATCTTCAATGTGTTTCATAAAAATAAACTCTTGAAAAATGTAGAGACCCAAGCTTAACATACATGGACATTACATTACTTTTGCGGAATACTTAATACATAACAAAAACCAACACTCGAGGACCGTAATAGTTTAGTGTCTTTGGAAACTTTGAACATAATCTTTTAATCATGGTGAAATATCTTCAACATCTCCCATAAAGATCTTCCCCTTTTGTTTTCTTACCTAAAACCATTCTTTATATCCAAGGAAAAAGAAAACATATAAAGGGTGGGCTAAAATTCTCAGTAAGGGTTAGCATAGAGAAAATAAAACAAACCATATACATTTGAACTTAAAAACATGAACCAAATGTTTAAACATCAAAATCATGAGTGGTGAAATAAATCTTGGCAGTACATAAGGCATAGATAAAAAAAGAACATTAATCATGATAAAATAGAATGGGAATAAAACATGTAATTGTGGAAAACCATTAAGCACATCATATGATTTCCATATTATCCAATTCATTTTTTCCAAGACCATCATAGTGGATGATGTTTATTACTGAACCGGGTTTACTTGCCATTCCATCCCTGTATTACTGAACCGGATTTACTTGTCATTCCAGCCCTGTCTATCTCATGAGATATAAATATTTACCCATTTTATTGGAGGGAGATATAGGTCCCACCCATCTAATAATGAAATCATTCTTTCATGTGCCACAAACTAAACATAAATCATTCATCGTAACCCAATGAATAAAATGGGTTTCATAAAGATCATCCCATCATAACATAATCCATATAAAACAAATGGATATAATTTCATCATAAGAAAAATAAAACAATGTAAATAATATAGATATTATATTTGGAATGTAAACATACTAAATAATGTCATCTTAGATGGAAAATATTTTTTATAAAACACTTGAAATGAATTCTTGAGAAAATATCATTTCGTCTTCAAAATTATTTTCTTTTCACAAAATGTCATGAAATTTTAAAAGAAAAGGATTTTTGCTGAAAATAATAATGAAATATTGTATAGGAACCTTCATGTAAATAAGGCGTTACAAAACCATAAAAATATGGTCATGCCTTATAAGTTAAAAAAACATTCTCCTCGTACTTTTTACCAGAAAAGTCAAAAAGTATCTCGTGTGGTAAAAAAAGAAAGATTCCTTCCATACCACATAGTAAAAGTAAAAAAAGGGTTAAACATGACTTTAAACATACATGGAAGAATATTAAACACTTTAGGAAAACATTTTTATAAAACACGGACATGGATGATAAATATAACCCCATTAAATACTTATGTATAAGCAATCTCAGATAAAAATGAGATTTGAAAAAATATACCTTACCATTTATGATCGGTGGAATCATAAGTGTCATAAAATAAAGAAAATTACATGCATATTTAAATATCATATCCTTCATAATAAAAATAATAAAACATTCATAGGAAGCATAAACACCATACAAAGGAAATAGATGGTGATTAAGGCATATGTCTCACAGAAATAAAAGTGATACGAAATAATCCCTTAGTGTAGGTCCAATTTCTTTTTTACATGTCCAAAACACCATTATATTTGGTTTAAACATATTATTAACTTGTAATAGAACCATAATAATATTTATGATATCATATATTATTCACCTAGGACTTTATATTACCCGTTCTTTTGTAAATTCCATGTTAAAGCAGCGTTTTGGGTAAAATCATTTCATTTATCGTATGTGTTTCGACTTGTTGTTATTGATATTATTACTTATATCCTCATTTAATTAATTATATAATGTAAAACATGGTTTATATATAATATATATTCATCATATAAATATATATGATAGATCGATAAACGGAATGAAATACACCGTTCATAGAGAAGGTAGGTCGTACGTACGCAGGAACGCTATTTTTGTTTCCTTATTAAACTGAATGGAATTAAGTAAATGAAATATATATTTACATAAATCCAGTATCATTATTATTTAATATATTTAATGATTATTTATTATATATACTTTATAATCATACTTGACTGGTTAATCATGGAAAATGAATCTCATCGCGTTCGTGGAGACGGTAGTCTGTACGTATGCACGGGCGACAATATCATTATTTTGATATTAAAATCATATATAATTGGATGGTATATCATATATACAGAATCACCATAATGTTATATTTATTATTTATATCATTTATACTCATTATTATACTCATCCAAATGATGAAATGTTTGAATAACAAACTACACCACGACGTGGAGATGGTAAGCCGTGCGTACGCACATATTGTGACTTTTTCATTCATAGGATGGATAAAATAACTAATATGGTTGTAAAATTTTTATAATAACAATATAGTTTATATAATATACAAGAGTTATTATTTTAGAATGGAAATAACAAAGAATTAGGAAGTGGAAGAACAAAGGAACTTGAAATAGGTGGTGATATATTTACCTCTTCTTCGGGTTCTTCCTTTTGATTTGATCAAAAGGGATCCTTAGGATGGCTTTATGACTAAAGGAGGGACTATAGGATGAAGGGAGTATAGTTGAGAGGGTATTTGGGTAGGGTATGGGCGATCCAAATGGCTTTGGATGTGTGAATTAGAGGGAAGGGGGAGTTCCCTTTTATAAGAGGGGTGAGGGGCACCTTAGGAAAAACTTAAAATATTATTTTATAATAAATTCATATTCAGTTTATAATGGATACAAAGTGACTTATTTAGAGGATAGGGTGCGTATGGGTCAAAATAATCTCAACAAATGGATTTTATACAAGTTTACGTTTTCATTTTAACATTATCATTTGGATTTAACTCTAAGTTAAATAATTTAACTTTTACAGTGTCTTCTTGTATTCTTACACTATATAGTTAATAAACTTACTATAAACTGCCAATCGAACCCCAATTGGTTCATTAATGTCATATATATTATTATATAAGCCTTTTTTCTGATCCTTATATTTTAGGTCCATTATATCAATTAATAATATAATATTTGTTTTAAAACCTTTTTTATGTCAATTTTGATACTATTTGGTATTTTGTTTTTTTCTAAATTCATAACAGCATTATTACTTCGAAAAAAAATCATCTAAAAAACCCTAATAAGTTATATTAACCTATAAAATTATTTTAATTCATAAAAATCCTCAAATAACATTTATTTGCGTATTTATAATATCAATTATGTTAATATTTCATCAATAATGTAATTACTGCATCATCATTGTGTCATAATTAAATTAAATTATTTAATGTTTAAAAAATAAAAATAAAATACCATTTTGTAGGAAATATTTTTATCTTTATAATGAATATTTATAGTCTAATTATTCTTATGTATAACCCTATATTAAAAATGTTTTAGTTATTAAACTTTGATTTTAACTCTTTTAACTCTTCTTTGAATTAAATAATAATAAATGTCCTAATCTAATCCAAGTGGACCTAAAGGGTCATATTTTATTCTTAAGGTTTTTTTTGGTCGAATTAAACTTATCTAATTGAATTAGGACATGTGTTGTGGTAATAATAATATCATTTTTCCCTTAATTACCCTATTTACTTTTAACCATGGTAAATAAAAGTAAAGAGTTACTATTCACCAAAAATTATTTTCATCTCATTGAACCACATTTTACTTACTGATATCAACCGTATATATCGGATTTCTTAAATTCAACTCACAGAAGTGGTAAAATTATGTTTTATGTAAATTTGCAAATGCCCCTAGGAGGTGGGTAAAAGACGGTAAAAAGTTCAATAAAATTTTTATATATCTAAAATTATTATAAAATGACTCCAATGAATTACATTGAAATTATATAGGTATTATGTATCTATTTTTAACTAAAATAAATTTAAATAAAATAAATGAATATTTAAATAAAATTCCGGTTTTAAACTATAACTCAGTGTTTTTCACTATTCATCAAAAAATTGAAAGTTTTCAGAAAAATACCAAAAATTCACCCTAAGCTAATTGTGATATTCCAAATCCAAAAATGAAGTCCATTTTGAAAGATAAAATTTATAAAATTTTAAAAAGTGAGTATTACTATTCATAACGGCTAGTTTATATAATATTTTAATAACATATTGTTGTTTAGTGAAACTCGATATTGCGTACAACGCAAGCTGTCGAGAAGGTTTCTCTTGCGTGCAATGCAAGACAAGAATAGTTTTTTGTATACTACAAGATAATATGTTTTTGCGTATAGTGCAAGATAATCTTGGTGTAGCGTACAACACAAGACATCAATGAAATTAAAAATAATATTTCTCATAAAATCTCGGGGTGTTACATTCTACCCCCCTTAAAATTAATTTCACCCTCGAAATTCATTGGGGTTATAAATGGTTTTCTACTTGAATTTTTCTTTCATAGAAACCCACATCATAAAAAGGAATACTAAAACAACATTTTAAAAAATAATGTTAGAAACATAATGGATACCTAAAGTAACTTATCACTGGGTTTCCATATAGGAGAATATAGGTGAAAATATAGATATGGAAGAGAAATCTAACCATCATGTTTGGATGAAGAGTGGTAGAGAACATGGATATGAAAAATCCAAAAATCACAAAGGCATAAATTTTTGATAATCTAAGGTACCATCTAGGACAATATTTTTGGTTTTTATGATCATTTCCCTAAAGTTGAAAAAATTTGGAATTATAAGAAATACATAATTGATTTTGGTACAATCTCACTGTTAGTCATTCCTTGAACAATTTCCACTTCATCTCTTAAAGAAATGAAGTTGAATTTGTGATTAGTGAAGTGTTAGCAGATCATGTGATAGAATGATAGGTCATTACATATGATTCAAACAAAAGGTTAGGAAAAGTTATTAAATATACATAAGTCCATCTATGGTGAGATTAATCATATATGGTTCCTAAAATGGACTTATAATTCATATATCATACCACTTAATAAATTAAAACTAATTTATACTAACTAGGGACTTCCTATATGCCAGTGGTAGGCGATAAAGGCCTGTCGCACTTCGGTTGTGGGTTTGATTCCCACAACCTTGTCCGACGTGACGAGTTGTCGCCCATCCTACGGGTTGTCCTTTTTCTATTATAACATTCTAGGAAAAAGTTTTAGCCTTAAACAATATTATCTGATGTCCAACTTAATCCATTTCATTCTTTAGGCTTATCCAAAATACTTCTGTCCAAACTCATAGTATAAGGAAAATGATTACGAGAGAGGTCATCTACCAAGCATACGAATACAATCATTTATCCCCCATATATCATAAGATATATCTTGTTGGCCACATTTCAAACATGTGAATCATGTATTCTCTTAGTGAAAACATGAATGCTGTCAAAAGTTAACTCTTTCCACATACCAAAATCCCAAAAATTATATATACGCAAACCATGATATCACTTTGTCCTAATATCAGTCATGATCTCATTAATACTATCATACATTTCATTATCTCCTTATCCCTTCATTATGCGCATATTAGGTGCTTTCCAAAAATATTTCAATCACTTTTCATGGTTACCGGTACTATATAATTATTGAAAACCACAACAAACCAATACACAAATATTTCAATATACCATAAAAGTACCTCAACAACATTATTCTTGAATTCCAATAAATAAGACCTTAAATACATCCACTTTGATGATTTGAATGGAATAGGTCCTTCCTCTATTTAGAAGTAACCGCTTAGGTAAGGGAATTGAGTTGGGTAATACCCATGTTCTCTACAGATAAGACATTAAACTCTATAACAGTCTATCACTCTATGACCCTTTTCTCCACACAGATAACATCTTCCCCTCCATCTGAGGTATTCTTTCAGGTTCTTCTTCCCTTCTTCTTGATATATAGAAAGCTTCATCATCCTTCCTCTATGTTCCTCTCCAAGAGAACATTCATAAAAGTTCATCTTCCTATTATTTTATGACTTAAGAATACCACCAAAGTTCACCCTGTTAATTATATATTGTGATGACTGAATCGGCATAATCACAATATCTTTCTCTCTAGTCATTACATAATTTTTTTGATCACAGTCACCAATTTGTCCCTTGGAATCAAAGTTAACTGAATTTATTCTTGTTCCCTCCATTGACTAAAACCAAAAACCATAGTGTAAGAAACAGTTAAAATAATGAGGAACCACATAATCATTAAAAGTCACTTATGTGATGTCTAAATTATCACAAATTATTTAATCCATGACACCTTAGGTTCACCCAAGATTATTCATGATCATCAACATAATTCTAGGACTATAAACATTAGTTATACTAAACCTTAGAGACATCCCTAGACATACCTTAGAAATATCTCTAGGGATCTCACAAAAGTTTTCACATCCTAGTTTCTAAAGGTTAACTAAACCTTTCCTCTGATACAAACTGTAGAGACCCAAACATGACGTACATGGAAATTACATTACTTTTGTGGAATACTTAATACATAACAAAAACCAACACTCAAGGACCGTAATAGTTTAGTGTCTTTGGAAACTTGGAACATAATCTTCTAATCATGGTGAAAGATCTTCAACATCTTCCATAAAGATCTTCCTCATCTGTTTTCTTACCTAAAACTTTTCTTTATATCATGGGGAAAAGAAAACATGTAAAGGGTGATCTCAAATGCTCAGTAAGGGTAAGCATGGAGAAAATAAAATAAACCATTTACATTTGAACTTAAACAGATGAACATAATGTTTAAACATCAAAATCTACAATGGTGAAATAAATCTTGGCAGTACGTAAAGGATAGATCATAAGGGAACATTAATCATGATAAAATAGCATGCGAATAAAACATTTAATTGTGGAAAACCATTAATCACATGATATTTTTTCCATAGTAGCCAAGGCATTTCTTCCAAGACCATCATAGTGGATAATTTCCATTACTGAACCGGGTTTACTTGTCGTTCCAACCCTGTATTACTGAACTGAATTTACCTGTCGTTCCAGCCATATCTATCTCATGAGATATAAATCTTTACCCAATGCATTGGAGGGAGATATAGGTCCCACCCATCTCATAATTAAATCATTCTTTCATGTGACACAAAATAAACATAAATCATTCATCATAACCCAAAGAATAAAATGGGTTTCATAATCCTCATCCCATCATAAAATAATCCATATAAAACAAATGGATATCATTTCGTCATAAGAAAAATAAAACTATGTAAATAATAGAGATATTATATTTAAAACCTAAAAATACTAAATAATGTCATCTTAGATGGAAAATAGTTTTGATAAAACACTTGAAATGAATTCTTGAGGAAAACATCCTTTCTTCTTCAAAATCATTTTCTTTTCACAAATTGTCATGAAATTTTAAAAGAAAAGGGTTTTTTCTGAAAATAATCATGAAATATTATATATGAAGCTTCATGGAAATAAGGCCTTACAAAACCATAAAAGTATGTTCATTCTATATAAGTTAAAAAAAATTATCCTCATACTTTTTACTGGAAAAGTCAAAAAGAACCTCGTATGGTAAAAAAGAAAGATTCCTTCCATACTACATAGTAAAAGTCAAAAAGGGGTAAACATGGATTTAAACATACATATAATAATATTAAACACTTTATGAAAACATTTTGATAAAACATGGACATGGATGATAAATATAACCCCAATAAATACTTATGTATAAGCAATCTCGGATAAAAATGAGATTTGCAAAAATATCCCTTACCATTTATGATCGGTGGAATCATACGTGTCATAAAATAAATAAAATTACATTCATATTTAAATATCATATCCTTTATAATAAAAATCATAAAACATTCATATGAAGCATAAACACCATACAAAGGAAATAGATGGTGATTAAGGCATATGTCTCAAAGAAATAAAAGTGAGACGAAATAATCCCTTACCGTAGGTCCAATTTCTTCTATACGTGTCTGCAAAACCTGTATAGTGGGTTTAAAAATATTATTAAATTTTAAAAGAACCATAATAATATTTATGATATCATATATGATTCACATAGAACTTTATATTACTCATTCTTTTGTAAATTCCATGTTAAAGCAGCGTTTTGGGTAAAATCGTTTCATTTATCATACGTGTTTCGACATTTTGTTCTTAATATAATTACTTATATCCTGATTTACTTAATTCTAGAATGTAAAACATTATTTATATATAATATATATTCATCATATAAATATATATGATATATTGATAAATGGAATGAAATACACCGTTCATGGAGACGGTAGGTCGTACGTACGCATGAACGTTATTTTTGTTTCCTTATTGAATTGAATGGAATTAAGTAAATGAAATATATATATGTACATAAATTCAGTATCATTATTATTTAATATTTTTCATGATTATTTATTATATAAACTTTATAATCATACTTGAACGGTTAATCATGGAAAATGAATCTCATCGCGTTCGTGGAGACGGTAGTTCGTACGTACGCACGAGTGACAATATCATTCTTTTGATATTAAAATAGTATATAATTGGATGGTATATCATATATACAGAATAATAATAATGTTATATGTATTATTTATATCATTTATACTCATTATTATACTCATCCAAATGATGAAATGTTTGAATAACAAACTACACCACGACGTGGATACGGTAAGTCGTACGTACGCATGTGTGGTGACTTTTTCATTCATATTATGGATAAAATAACTAATATGGCTGTAAAATTTTTATAATAACATCTTAATATATAGAATATACTTGATTTATTATTTTATAATGGAAAAAACAAAGAATGAGTAAGTGGAATAAGAAAAGAACTTGAAATAGGTGGTGATATATTTACCTCTTCTTTGGGTTCTTCCTTTTGATTTGATGAAAAGGGATCCTTAGGTTTGATTTATGACTAAAAGAATGAATCTAAGATAAAGTGAGGATAGTGGAGAGGGTATTTGGGAAGGGTTTTGTCGAGCCAAATGGCTTTGGAGGTATGAATTAGAGAGAAGGGGGAGTGCCCTTTTATAAGAGGGGTGAGGGGCACCTTTGGAAAAACGTAAAATATTATTTTATAATAAATTCATAATCGGTTTATAATGGCTCCAAAGTGACTTATTTCGAGTCTAGGGTGGGGATGGGTCTAAATACTCTCAACCAATAGATTTTATACAAGTTTAGGTTATCAGTTATCCTTATCAATTGGATTTAACTCTAAGATAAATAATTTAACTTTTATTATGTCTTCTTGTAATTTTACACTATATGGCAAATAAACTTACCATAAACTGGCAATCGAACCCCAATTGGTTCACTAATTTCATATATATTATTATATAAGTCTTTTTTCCTAACCATATATTTTTAGGACCAATATATCAATTAATAATATATTATTTGTTTTAAAAACTCTTTAATGTCAATTTTGACACTATTTGGTATTTTGTTTTTTTTTCTAAATTCAAAAAAAACATTATTACATCAAAAAAAATTAATCTAACCAACCCTAATATGTTATATTAACCTATAAAATTAGTTTAATTCATAAAAAGTCTCAAATTTCATTTATTTGGGTATTTATAATATCAATTATGTTAATATTTCACCAATAAGGTAATTATTGCATCATCATTGTGTCATAAATAAATTAAATTATTTAATGTCTAAAAAGTATAAATAAAATACCATTATGTCAGAAAGCTTTTTATATTTCTAATGAATATTTATAGTCGAATTCTTCTTATTTATAACCCTATATTAAAAATGTTTTAGTTATTAAACTTTGATTTTAACTCTTTTAACTCTTCTTTGAATTAAATAATAATAAATGTCCTAATCTAATCCTAGTGGACCTAAAGGGTCATATTTTATTCCTAAAGTTGTTTTTGGTCGAATTACACTTATCCAATGGAATTAGGACATGTTTTATGGTAATTATAATATCATTTTTACCCTTAATTACCCTATTTACTTTTAACTGTGGTAAATAAAAGTAAAAAGTTACTATTCGCCAAAAATTATTTTCATCTCATTGAACCACATTTTACTTACTAATATCAATTGTGTCTATCGGATTTTTGAAATTCAACTCACAGATGTGGTAAAATTATGTTTTATGTAAATTTTTAAATTCTCCTTGAAGGTGGGTAAAATACGGTAAAAAGTCCAATAAATTTTTTTTATATATCTAAAATTATTATAAAATGACTCCAATGAATTAAATTGAAATTATATAGGTATTATGTATCTATTTTGACCTAAAATAAATTTAAATAAAATAAATGGTTATTTAAATAAAAAATCAGTTTTAAACTATAACTCAATATTTTTCACTATTCATCAAAAATGTAAATTTTTCAGAAAAATACCAAAAATTTACCCTAAGCTAATTTCGATATTCTGAATCCAAAAATGAAGTCCATTTTGAAAGATAAAATTTATAAAATTTCAAAAAGTTGGTATTACTATTCATAACAACTAGTTTATATAATATTTTAATAACATATCATTGTTTAGTGAAACTCGGTGTTGCGTATAACACAAGATATCGAGGAAGGTTGCTCTTGTGTGTAACACAAGCCAGTAATAGTGTTGCGTATACTACAAGATACTAGGGTGTTGCGTATAGCGCAAGATAATCTTGGTGTAGCATACAACACAAGACATCAAAGAAATTAAAAATAATATTTCTCATAAAATCTAAGGGTGTTACAAAAAGGTACATAGAAATACTGACAAGGTGTACAATATAGTAAGGCAGTGCACAAATGAAGCCTCTGCTACTCATAAAGAGATTAGAGAGAAAGTGGATAAGTACTTTACTAATATCTATTGCAAGCATGATCTCATCAATAGTTTCATGTTTTTAGCTAAAAATCTCAGAATTCCTCCAGTAACAGAAGCCTTCAAGAAGCAAGTGACTCTATTGAAGGAGTTCACCCCTCTGCTAAATAAATTCATGGAGAATAAGGATGATTTCGAGAAGGCCATGAAATATGGTGGGGAAATCATTAATGATATCATCAAGCTCCTCAAGTTGTATCTACATGTTCAAGATGAAGAAATTGTGGTTCCTCTTGCTGCTTCCATTGGCACTTCCTCTCAGCCTCTTGCTCCAATGACTGTCTCTTAGGATATTTCTCAAATTTGACGGGACATTACAGAGCAATCTCCTAGTTGCATGTTTTTAGAAAGAATGCCTAGACTTGCAGTAAATGTCCCTATAAGTGTTGCCTTGCCTGGTGTTATCTTCAAACCACCTCTTCCATATGCCACTCCTAAACCGTCTGATCCTACTCCTGATCCTTCAAATAAAGGCAAATCCCCTCAAAAGCCAAACCCTTAGTGGTGGATGGTCTATTTGATAGGGATTTGTCTCTTTCTTTTGTTAATTGTACTCTTTTTCCTCTTAATGGAAATCCTTTTGATCTTCTCTATGTTTCTCATTTTCATTATGATATTTCTCTTCTTTCTTTCTACTTTTCATTTTTTTCTAATCCCAAAAGGGGGATAAAAGTAATACATTATTAATTTTAGGAGGAGAAACTCTATCATAAGACACATGGAATTTACTAAACATAATCTAAATACATATATTTTCTCTGATCCAGTAATTGAGGGGGAGCTTTTTTTTAAACACAACCATGGGAAAGCTTTAGTTATATTAAACAATCACATTCAGTGAAGTATGCAAATTCAAGTTATTATTTTTCCTTAACATTACATGTATGCCATAATTTTTTATTATCAAAAAGGGGAGATTGTTGGACCCTCTATGATATAGTGGTTTTCATAATCACAAATAATGTAATTCTACAAATTCTATTATTTCATTCCATCTAATATATCTAAGTAAATATATTATGTCATACAGTAAAATATATTTCAATAATCCCATAAACTATATTTATGCTTAAATATGTTTACAAGGGGATATTTACATGTATTTTTGGATGTTACTTAATCTAATAGTGTTTTGTGTAAGAAAGACACTTCATAAGTTTCTCAGAGTCCCTAGAACCGATATTTCAATTGACACACCAATGTTCGACACACCAATGTTAGACACACTGATGTTCAATACACCGATGTTCGACCCACCAATGTTCGACACACTGATGCTTGACACACCAACGTTCGACACACCGATGTTTGACACACCGATGTTTGACACACCGATATTCAAAACAACGATGTTCAATACACCGATGATTGACACACCGATGTTCGATGCACCAATGTTCAACACACCAATGTTTGATACACCGATGTTCAACACACTAATGTTTGACTCACTGATTGACGATAGACAGACGATGACAGATCGATGACAGAATGATAATGACAGACTGATGATGATAAATCGATGAAAAACCGATGATGACAGACCAATGAAAATGAGTCACCAAACTTATGACTCATCTATAGTCATAAATATTTTTAAAAAATTTATTAATTCAAATTTATTTCTAATGGGCATATTTAGACAAATTAATGTTTCTGACATTATTTAATGTTGTTTGTAGGACCATATGTAGACAGTACGAGGTACATGAACGTGGGGAGATCTTCATGCCTATTAGACCATGAAGTATAAAAGGATTACAAGCTCAACAAAAAATAAAACCCTCCCCCCTGAGAAAAAGAAAGGAAGACCGTGCGAATGTTCAAGATATTGAAAATAGAAGAACTCGAAGCTTGAGTACACAAGGAGTTCAATATTACAAGAAACAACCTGTCGAAGCTCTTTGGACTTCCGAATATTCAATAGATGAACTTTTCACTCCTAGAATCTAGAGTACAGAGGTTGTGATACTCTTTTCTGAAGCCAACTTCCAGAAGAGGACTCAAATATAATTTTCACTACATTCATTGATTCTAAAGCTTCACTGCATAACACATAGATATTTCTAAACTCTATTCTTCATTTATAACTCGGTTGTGATCCTGTGTTCACTTTTTGAGTATTGTGTGCATCTGTTTGTTTCACACACTATCTCTTGTTCATAACTGGAGGATACTAAATATCCTCACACTTAATCTCTTTTTACCCTTGTATCCCACGTAGAATAGTGGAAGAGATCATGTGTGATTTTTTTGTTAGTTTTCCCACAAATAACTATGGTAGAGGTCAAATGTGACCTGGACAACCCTGTGTGTTGTTGTGAACCCCAATCCAGGGTGTGGATCAAAAAGGTTTATTAATATAAACTGCTTTGTGGCGGGTGATCACCAAGTAGAGAGGACTAAGTCTCATCTTGATACTAAACCTCTTGTTTTTATCTGTTATGTATTTATCTTTTAGTTTATTTATTCTATGTTTATGTCATTTCAAATAAAACTAAATTGAACTTTGATAGATAGTTTAGAAAGTTTTTATATCTGTTTTGAATTAGTAGATTAGTTTCAAAAGGTTTACTAATATTTAGATTGGTAAAGATGATAACTAATCAATCTTCTAAGAAATTAATTGAACATTTTGGACTTTTATAAATTCACTACAAAATGAATTTGATTATATTTTAATTAGGGGATATTCTTTTAAAGAATCAATTTTAAAAGAAAGTTTTATAGATACTTAATTCACCCCCTCCCCCCTCTTGAGTCATCTACTCTAACCAATATTTTAAATACATTTATAAATTTACTCGGTCACCTTGCATGGGAATCGGTATCATACAGTTACTATTAAAGACCTATTACCATGAAAATATAGTACAAAGACCCTGAGACCATACATAGACCATGTATAGACCATGAAAGTCTATCTGAAAAACATTTTCTATGTTGCATAGTCTTTGATAACATTCAATTATAATGTAATAGACCATATACCCAAGAAGAACATCACTCATTTTTTTTAAAGACTCTAATTTACACTGAACAAAGTTCCTATGGTAAAAATACCATTCTATATCCATCTTTGTAGTCAAAAATCACTTTTGAGATAATCTAGGTATTCATTTTTATAATTTATTCAGGAATATTATTTGAAACTCTCTCTATGAATCAATTTTATAACCCATATACCTAATCAATGAATCTATAAGACATGAAATTTTGAATAAACCTACCAATATATCAAAAAAACTTAAAAAATAGTTCAACCCAATTGACTTCTAGTCTTTTAATTTTATCTAAATATACCTACATTCAAAATTTACCCTCTAAAATCACTTTTCATCCTTGAAGAAATAGGCATAAGAAAATTCATATGACCCCAAACAAAAAAATAGTTAGGTCAACTCTCCTCACCATCATACATTCATCCTTATAAAGAAATCAATCATATCGTGATGAAAAATCATTTCTTTCAAATAAAAATAACTTTTTTCTCCCCACCATCAAAAATCATTTTTCACTTACAAAAGAAAACAAATCACTCATGGTGATTACCCACTAAATCCTATAACTACCAAAACACCATAACTCGTAATCATTCAGTGTGTTCTCCTAGCATTTTCATATAAATTTAAGGTTTACTACAATAATATTCTATCATTAAGGCTTAAACACCCAATCCAACATAAAAATAGTTGTCAATTAATATATTACTTTCAATCCAAAATAAAAAAAATCATGTGAACTATTACACAAATCTTGATTCCCATAATTGATCAAAACCTAAGGGAACAATTACCATTATTCTTAAATTAATAATCGAATGCTAAAATTACCACAAATATGTAAAACCTTCTTGTTGATACAACCACTTAAATGTTGATTATTACTTTAAGAAACATACATGTATCTACATATGGAACATGAAGCACTTAGCTCCCAACTTTTATTCCCATCAAATAGAAAGAAACACATTTACATAATGAAACTATAATATAACATTTCATTAACATGATAAGGAAATGTTAAACTATCAATCCATACTACAACATCTCACCAACCCAATGAAAATGAAAAAAACAAAGAAGAATATCCCCATATATTTAATGAACTACACCACTATTAGCATATTAATCCACTATAAAAATCATTCACAATATCAAAGACAGACATGAATTTCACAAGGCACTAGAAAATAACATTGAATTCATATTTGGTTTATGTAATTATTAATTTATTGAAAATAATAAATGTGATAATCATTCCTTAATGGGGTTCACAAACAATAAACAAAATCTAACTACTAATAAAAAAAGATATTTTTGACAAACTACCCAAAACCCAAACAAAGTTCATCACCCATTAATAACTTTCAAACATGCCTCCAACTCTCTTAAACTATACACCCATAAGAAATTTAATGAGTGAACAAGATCCACTCTATCTAATTCATCCACCATGAACATCCACATAGGACGTAAACCTGATTCTCTCTTAACTAACCTTTCATATATCAACTAATAGATTTCTATACAAACAATTACCTCCAAATAGAATATTATCTCTCAAAAATCAATAAAAATAAATCTTGTCAACAATGTTCATTGAAAACCTAATTTTGATGTCAAAACCAAACATTATATAGGAATTTCTTTTTTTTAAACAATATTCAAACTATTTTCAATACCTTAAATGATTCTTTATTTTTTTTGAAAAAATACAAAATCAGTTACAAATAATTTAAAATTAACTAATTTGAAAACTATATAGTGGTAAAAAAATATTGATGTTCTATACCAACCTATTGTAATAACCATTCAATTTTTAAACCATACCAAGTAATGTTATTTAAAAAATATGACAATATTGACATTCTAAAAGACATAACAATATAAAAAATATATTATCCCATTTAAAAAAACATTTTAAAGAATTATTTATACACAATAGTCATGAAACACATATGTTTTACTAAAATCATTTAATATAAAAAACACTATCAAAACAATTTGTACCCTATCTAAATTTTTGTAAACAAATTGTATAATAAGTTTTCAAAATACCTTTTTTCCAAAAAATAAAATCATGAAAAACATTTCTCAGGAAAACAAAACACACTTCTGTAAACATTTTTGGAAAAATAAATCAATGCATCATTGAAGAATATTTCTCTCTTTCTCGACTAGGTCCAAAATCAACAAAAAACATTGAAAAACATATTTATTCCAAAATATCAAGAGCCATGTAATTTTTTATAGACGTTGTGATAAAAATCAGTTCCCCAAACACTAATTTTTCTTTTTTGAAAATCTTATTTAACAAATATGAATTATCAAAAAAAAATACCCATTCTAAACACTAAATGGAAAACCAAGTTAAAATATCGTTTAAAAATACAAATTTTTTTATTTTTTAAATAGATCATAAATAAAAAGGTCTCAACACCAAATTTTAAATACTATGTTAAGATATTAACTCTACCCAAATACTTTTTTTCAAATATTCACCTTGCACAAAACATCATTTAGCATATATAAAAAAATAAACTATTTTCACAATGAAAAATAATCACAATAGGTTTACATGAAACAACTCACTAAAATAAATCACCCACATCTCATAAAATTGACTCTTAATATTGACCGTGTTTGGTCTCCATAAAATAAAAAAATTAGTTATATATGTGGATTCCTTTGTTTTATTTAAAATTATTCAATGATCATACTTCTTTGGTGGAATCCATGTAATAATAACTAAGACTCAATACCAATAATAAAGATGGCCTATATTGAAATACACACCCCGAGTAAAGCTACTAAAAAATATCCATTCAATAGTCCCAACCAATTCCCACAACTATAGGTACACCTTTATAGTCAATTACAATCACAAAACATCCTTTCTTACTTTACTGCAACACAATCACAATCAATAACCTAAAATAAAACCTTTTACTATTTAAAATTAAACAAAATCAGAATAAACCTTACCATGGTAACATTTTATATACTTTTTTTTTGAGGTTCACATCAATAATTTGATGTAATCAATCATAGTCCATGAAATCCAAATTATGGTTATAAATAAGGAATGTGACATAATTCCCATCTCAGTCCACTGTGTCCAACATATCACACCTAGGAATAATACAAACCAAATATTTTTCTTTTTACCAACACCTAACATTCCATTACGTCCCAAAGAACTTAGTTTTCAATCCAATGATATTGATCAATCATTTTTATATTGTATCCTCTGAGTTCAGACACATAATATAAACATACCTTTCAGACCCTAACCAAACTAATTATATTCCATGTGTAACTTCCAGACCCATCCCAACAACTCAAACCTAACCCTAATCCAAATTTAAAATCTTCTCAAATCTTGGAACCATACCTAACCCCAAAAGTCAATATACTTAATATAAAATATCTAATAAAATTTATTTGGAAAGGTGTGATAACATAAAACCAAGACCAACCACGTACTTTTAAGTTGGTACATAATGGAAACCATTACTGTGAGGCATGAAATTATAATTAAACAATTATATATATGTACAATAGGACAAAAATAATCTCAACAAAGAATCAAAGCTTAACAATCAATCAAACCACCACCAATGACTCATCCTTTTCTAGTCCCTACTAGATTACCACCACTACTTTGTTCACACCAATGACATAATGTTATGACTAGAACAGTTTTAAATAAAACCCCCCTTATGGTTTAATTAAATGTATTATTATGTAATGTGGTTATAGAAAACACATGAACTTAGTTTTTTTATTATAACCTATCACATTTAAATGACCATTATGCATCATTACCATTAGTAATTTAGAATTTGAACAGTGATCATATTATTATTATAAATATAGGGTTTTAACAAATCTAATCGACATAGAAAAAGGAAGTGATGGCCTCAAACAGTAGTATCATACCCTATGAAGCCCATTTATTAGAGATTATATGGGAGATATAATCCCTAATATTTTCCCTTGACATATCCTAGTCCAATATCCAACAATGTAAGCATGAGAGAATCTATTTATGAGAGATATTAAAGCTCCTCAAGATCATGGCCTAATCCATGTATGCCAAACCACCCCATAAAAGTATCATTGTCACACACCATGCTCTTAGGGAATTTTCTGGTGTATAAAAGGTATATGTATCAATACCTTATAAATATGAGTTTATAAATTATTTTTATATAGTAATTAATATATTTTTATCCTGTTATTATTACTTTATAAATTATTTTTATTTTGATACAATAAAACATAAATAGAATTTTTGGGTAACATTCAAATTAAATTAAGGAATTTATTTTGATGAATTAATTGATTTTTGAAATAAATAATATTTTAATAAAATATTATTATTTTATAATTTAAATTATATATAAATGATCATATAATTTTTATGAAGTCAAACACAATTTTTATAAAGGTTTGGAAACTATTATTATCAACAAAAACCTAAAATTTCTCAAAAAATGTAAAATATTATGTTAAAAGTTTAAATGAATATATATAGAAAATTATTGAGATAAAATGAATATTATTTTCGGAATCATAATGTTGAAATTATCAAACGGTGAATTTGTCATAATTTTAAGGCAATAAAATTTTCAGCTAAAAAATTAAATATCGTATAAATATATGGTGTGTATTATGGCATCATAATGTGGATGAGAAGAGGATAGATGTCATGGGTTAAAATATTATCACTCTATGAACATGGAATATAGGTTTTACATTTCCAATGAATTCCTTCTTTTCTTGAGTACTTTGATCCTACAGATGTCGTTTTTGGTTCCTCGATGAAGAAATGATCTGGTTCGATACAAATTGATGTGCCAGCTATGGAACCGTTGAAAAGACATGAACCCTTGAAGAACATTTATTTAGGAGGATATTATTATGTTGTGTATCCTGTAAAATTTTCTGATCAATTTTTTCTTGGATCTCGGAATAGAGATTTTGTCTCTCATAATATGACCTCAAGGAATGGTGTTCTTGTAGTTGTTAAAGAAAACCCTTGCATTTTTGAAGAGAAAATTGAAACCTACAAACATTAAATTTTCATTCTCCTCAGTTCAAAAATGACCAAATCTTAGAATCATGATGATTTAAGGGATTTTCTTCTACTGATATAGGGATTCAGTTAATGGAACATATTATCGCTTGGTATGAATTTCTATCACATCACTTTTCATTCAAATGAAATGAAATTGAATGCTTAGAGTTGCAGATTTTCCAATATCAAAAATGGTATTTTGATGTTTTAAAACTGGGATCCTAGGTTTGACCCTCTTCATTCCATGAATACTATTGTCTAGACTTGGATCCTTTTCAAGGGATTAAATTGGGTATTTTGGCATCCAAGTATACTTTGGGTTATTGCATTGGAAATTTACACTCCAATATAACTTAATAAGAAGATTGTTTCTATTAGGTATGGTCATTTCCATGCATTTTGATTGATTCTGATATATCACTTCCCCTTGTTGAGACAGCCTACTTTCTTTCTAGTGAGTTTATGTTTGAACTTAACTTTGATTTTGATCATGTTCTTGAGTTTTGAGTTAATTATTAAACTATTGGACATGTTAAGGATAATTTTAAAAAAGGAATGGGATGTTCTAACTATAAATGATATGGACATCTTGATAAAAGTCTATGTTTAAAATTCCATCTACTGGTGATTTTTCTCCTTTAATGCATGTTTTTTGGAAAAAGGATACCTTTAATAGTATGACGGATGCTCCACCTTCATCAATTAAGGGAAAACTAATGAATAACATCAGTCATGTATCAGTGAATGATCTCCCCTCTTTTGATGATGTTGTTATTGGGAAAAACCATGTTGGTATGATATGTGAAGTTGATGGTGGTGGGGGTGTTCTTCCTTCAAGTCTATTCCCACCCTACACAAAAAATCTTAACATTTTTTATATGATTCATAAAGATACCTCTTATAAATGGGGTGATGTTGAAATTTATACTATTTTTTATGATATGGATCCTGTAATTTTATTATAAGATCAATTTCTATCTAATCTAAAACATGATTCTTGTTCCATACAGCTTAAAATAACATCTCCTTATTCCATTGGGCATTAAAATCATTCCTCTGAGCTCTTTTATGCACCCTACGTGTCACTATAGGTTCTCATCTGTGTGTGAAGTCTTCTGAGGCACCTATTGTTTTGGGGGAGGCACATGTCATCTCTGGAGACATTGTTAACATTTCCAAGGAGGGTGTGGTGCCTCATGTACATACCCCTATTCTTGAACATACAATAGGAATGGGGGTGTATCATTGTGACAATTATCTTGTTTTTATTACTCTATATAAAGATACTACATCTCAGAAAGATGTCTTGATAGCTGATGTTCCATGTGATGATATGTGGGATCTGTAGAATACTTCTTGTAAACCTGTACAAGGAATCAATTCTTAGGGTAATTTTTTTCCTTCACATACCCCTAGTTATAATTTTTTAGTAGAAAAGGTGGATCCACATGAGGATGAAACACATGTTATTTCCCCAAAAAATGGTGATGGGAAGAAAAAATTATTCACTAGGTTTGATTACGTCAACTCTCCAGAATTTTATGAGAATTAAAAAGAGATCTGGGAGAGAAAATTTACAAAAAACTCAACATCTCACATGACTAAGGTATCTCTATTGATGTTTATACAAGATGGGGCAAAAGATCTGCATACTATAAAACCCTCAATTGTTGACTCTATGGATGAAAAATATCTTAATAAAGGGGGAAAAGAAGTGTATGATGGTCAGGGCAATGTAGTTATTGATAAAAAAATGGATACTGATGGGCAAAGAGATGTGTGGCAGACTCCCAAGAAGTGGATATGAGGAGAACACCTTGGAGGCTGTGGTGGATTTTGTGGGAGGGGTTGTGTAAATAAAGGATGAACTATGATTTTTTTGGGGGGGGGGTGTTCTACTCATACCCTTCACTCTATTTATTCACATGTCATACTTTATTATTTAATAAATTTTTATGATCATAGAGTCTTTCATGGTCTACATTGTTTTAGTGTGACATCATAATGACCAAAACGTGATTTTATATGAACTATAAATGATATCCATGAAAATATTTAGGTTTTACCTTTAAAATTATGTGATTTTATGTTTATTTTATTAATTTTATAAACCCTTTGTGAATCCTCTAAAACAATTAATATATTTTAAGGTTTTGAAATCAATTCATTAAGAGGATAACTCACTCCCACATAAACAAGGGTATTATTTTAATAAGTTCAAATAATGAAAACCACTCCCATTTTTAAGAAACCATGGGGAAAAATAAAAGTATAGTTTGTGGATTTTTTATATTATTATATAGAGTGAAAAACCTATGTTTGATGAATAGTAAATAAATACCCACTCATTTCCAATATACACACACCCATGAACCCATTTTCCTTTACTAAAAAACCATATATAATTTCATTACTCTGAATAAACCCCTCTAGAGTCCTCCCAAGGTTCCCTAAATCACTCAAAAGGTTCCTCCCAATCATTTGGAGTCATGCTCTTAGGGTAAGTGATCCTCATTATCTCTTCATTATTATAGTGTCGTTGTTATCTTATGATTTCTATTTCCAATTCCAAATGTTGTGAAATCTCTTTACATGTCCCTATTATTACCCATTTTATGTCCAAATTATGAGATATCCCTTTCTCTCTAATAAACATATTTTATGAATTTTTATGTGATGTTGTTAGGCTGCAAAAATTTCACTGCGATTTTGGATGCCAAAACAATTGTGTAGTGAATACCATACCCATTTCTTATAAAGGGTGTTATCCTTTATACACTTACACTTATTTTATATGGGACTTACATGTATTTATTCCACACTATTTGATCAGGGAATAAAATATAATTTAGAATTAATCCATGTTGTCTGATCTATGTGGAAAATATAAGAATGAGAATGAAATGTAAATGATGGGTGCACCCAAAATTAAATAGCGCTCTAATGTATTGGGTAATGTTTAGTCTCATGAGATGTTATGTTTGGACAGAGAGTAAGCCTATCTAATTTTTTGGGACTTTTTCCATCATGATGTCTTGTTAGTTATCCTTTGCCTATAATTATGATGAAATGTTTTATTTTATTCCCATATTTATCATGTTATATCATCTCTCATTATTTATGTTTATGATTCTCACTCCTTTTGTGCCCCATTAATATACATATTTTTAACATGTATTATATTCTTCATGTTATGCCATGTTTATTCCCTTACAAGGCTTTATAGATCAATCCTTTCTTATGTATGTCCCCAGGTTATCCCATGCAGTTTTAAAAGATATGGAATTTTAGAAGAATATTAAGGATATTTTTAATAATGTTGTTGTATCCCATGTTCAATATGTTATTCTATGTACCTATTTTTTAAATACACTAGACTTATCAATCTTACCAGTTGTATTAAGTTTAATATTATGTAATAAATAATGTATTAATGTGAAATAAAGAGAAGGGTCCTTATATATAACATCACTGAAATGTGTAACATGAGAAATATTATATGTTGAGAAACAAAGATTCCCACATTTGGGGTGAATAAAAGAACTAGTAAATTGTACAAAAAACTCCCAAATAATCCAACATATATGAAAATGTAATAGGATTTGATGAGTTTTATAAAACATCCCCACCTCAAGATATTTTTTAAGACAACAATAATCATTATATATAACAATGATAATTGATAGATATTGATAATTTACAATTATAAAGGAAACTATAATCAACACAGATACATTAATCTAAATCCAATATTATTAATGAAATCTATAGTAATAAATCATGACCAACTCCATGCATCTATTTAACCAAACAAATCTTGAGAGACCACTTAGACCAAGAGTGACTAATCAAGAATTAGTATTATCTAATCACTGTGGAAAGACTAACCCAAATTTTATTCTAATTATCCCCAATGAGGTCCCTACAAACAAGTGGGGGTTAACACCACTTCACCTTATCATTAATGATAATTTCCCAACACCCTAGTTACAGATTACCATGACTCAGGTCTAATAATTCATCAAAACAAATAAATACCATAAATAAAATAATATCCCAATGGTTACACCCAAATTTACACTATAGGTAGAAGTTTCTATTGTAGAAAATTTAAGATCAAATTAATTGAAACGGAATAAGTAACCTTGATATACTAGGATTTGTTGGTAAGATTGGATGTGGAGTGGTCAACATTTGGGTTGATTGCAATTGGGATACTAGAATACTATAGTTACTATGAGAATATTTTTAATTATATAATAAAAAACCTAAATATTATTTACGTAAAAAAATAAAGATGATAATTTGATCCACGGTTTTCACTAAGGCTTGATTTGATGTATTTGTTTTCTTAGAAAATATCATATTACTAATTCAAGATGCATCAAAACAATGAGGTGATTACCCAACCCCATTCACAAATTTAATTTATACACAATTTAAATTTTA
Source organism: Viscum album (assembly GCA_963277665.1). Lineage (NCBI taxonomy): Eukaryota > Viridiplantae > Streptophyta > Magnoliopsida > Santalales > Viscaceae > Viscum > Viscum album. Next base: position 1,220,357,502 of record OY728127.1, on the reverse strand, counting down.
ATATACAATTCAATTATATGACTATTTTAATGAGAAATCGGTGTAATTGGATCATATAAGCACTCAAAATGTTCCATTAAAGTTGGAAAATACAAAGAAGAAAATAACTCAGCGAATGGAATTATCAACATAATGATATATTGAAAATATTAAAGCACGTGAAATAAACATCAATCAACTCCAACACAAATCCCAAGGATCAACCCATTGAAGGTTTTTCCAATAATGGATTCAAACATTTCAATGGAATAAAAAAATTTACTTAAAGATGTGGGATTGAAGAATTGAAAATAATGAAATAACAAACACTCCACAGTTCTGTGAGGAATTTCACAATTTTTTATGTCAATAAATTCATACCTTGATTCAACGATACCAATTTATCATCAAAATTTTTTGAAAATGTGATAAATAATAAATTTTGTTAAGAATATAAGGAGATCTAAAATACATACATGAAAGAAATTTAATATGTGATTACAAAATGACAATGTAACATTACAATTGAAACAATAAAACATATAACTAATTAATTCACCAAAACCACCTTAAATAGGAAATATATTATCCTTATTTATATCCCCCATAATAAAATATAATCCCCTTTAATTATGATAGTCAATGGGTGGGTGAGAAAAAGGGGAAAGTTGACTTTCCAATGTTAACTAGAAAAATCAGATTAACATTCTTCTCCTATGTTGAAGTGAAAATATGAAATTGAAGATATAAGAAGTTGTGAGGGTCTCACAAGATAAATATGTTCTTAATTATATTATATAATTTCTCATGATATTTCATCTGAATTGGATATTCCAATCCGATGTTATGATTAAATTTGTGGGCATAATTAATGGGCGTCGAAATCTGAAACATAATTTAAACTTCAAATTGTGATGCCTTGATCTCCCTAAAAACCTCTGAATTTTCTCAAGTTATAGATTAATTAAATGTTCCCAAAATTTTATATATCTAAATTTAAAATCTGAGTTTCATTGGTCATGAATTTTGGGTTCCACTTTTGTTCAATGGACTTGAGGCCCATTCTTCTTTGCCCATAAATTTCTACATCCATGGAAAAAATGTCCAACTTCCCATATGAATCATTCATTGATCCTAAAATAAAAAATGTTCTAAAAATTTTGAACAATAAAATCCTGAAATATTAAATTAAAATAATTACAATAATTTATCCCACTAGATAATGATTAATTACATCTAAATTAACAAACATTAAATAATAATTGCCTAATGATGTGAAACGAGGTTCAAATTATAAAATGAACTAAAACTATTTTTTATAGATATTGAAACACGTGAATATTAAAATATAAAAAATTAATATTAGCTTTCTTAAGAGGTTAATCACACCCCCAACTTGAGTTTTCTAGTCCTGAGAAAAAATGCATCTCAAAAATATGAAATTTAATTCCCCTTTTAAAAAACATTTGAAGATGCAAGTATTATCAAAAGACATCATAAAAACAATCAAAAAACCTATAAAAATCATTTAACACACAATATGTTCACAAGCATATCCTATACCCAATCCCATTCCCTTCCTCAAATTCATCACCACATTTTAACCAATTTTAATTAAGTGTGATGATTTTTAGTGCATCACAATAGACATGGGGGTTTATTTTCATGTTCAAGGGGAATCATGGAAGTTCTATGTGGGAATCAAATTCAACCTTAAGGTAAGTATCCAATTTGTTTTCATTTTTTATTCTTTTTTATTGATGCATTTTTTTGTTTTTTACTACAATAGATATGAAATGATTAACTCTAAGAAAGAAAAATATGGAGTCACAATCACAAAGTGTTAAACACAACACATTTTGTCAATCTTATTCTCTAAAATAGAGATTTGAATCCAAACTCTGGGAAAGAAAACTATAGTGTCATGATCCCCCAACTTTTGAACTCCAAGCATTTAGAAAAAACATTTCTCTAGTCTGTCACCATTTGATTTATTTTTTTATACTCAAATTAAACTCAATGTGACCCCAAACCCCATGATATGAAAACTAGACTATAGGAACTCAAACTCGCACCCCACAATCAAAATTATGTGCATTATAGAATTTTAATTAAAAGGATGAAAATTTTAATAGTGAAAAATCAAATTGGACCACCATACTTTCAAAAAACTATTCTCATGAACATAAACATTAATAAAAATCATAATCAAGCTATGAAAAATTATTTAATATTTTATTTTCATGATTCACAATGTACATTAATGCATGAAAGGATACTGATTTTAAATTTTTCATTAAATCCCAATTTGTTTTCAAAATAGCTTATGCTAACTCCCCAAAATTAGATAGAAACTACCCTCAGTGTTGAATGAAAAGAGAAGTGAGTGTTCGTAATTGGTATGAAAGAGGGGAAGAATGTGATTTGAAATGAAATCATGGAACAAAATCATGTGGTTTGAATTTGATAACCCCTAAATAAGTAGTTGATCAATTCAGATCCATATTTTATATAGAATCCACCTGGTTGATTGATGATCTTGATATGAATACTATATTTCATGTGGGATTAATTGTTAATCCCTAACTTCTACATCTCTTAAATCACATACACAAACAATATCAGAGCACCATGAAATCTATAAGGGTTTCCCTTAAAAAATCAACAACACAAAGATAGATTAAAAACAAACACCTTTATTATGAAAAAAAAATAAAATTAAAACATTAAAAGAAGCTAGGTTGCCTCAAATAAAGTTATTGTTTTAATGTTGTTTTCTCGACTTGGACCTCCCAAGTTACCCAATACCACATTTAAACATTTTATTGATTTAATTTTTCACCACTTCTATAATATTTAGAATTACAATTTTTTAGAAACTATTTCAAGTACAAACATATGTTCTATATTGAGAGGGAAAATCCATGTAATTTTAGAAATGGTTGATCTATTTTCTTCTATAGTCTTGCCTAATACATCAATGACTAATCCCCCTTTGTAGGATTCTTGAGAAGAATAAATTCCAACTGAAATTTCATTTTTATACTCTATAATTTGTTACATGATCAGGGAAGGACTATAATTTTGAGTTTGGGTTTTTAAAAATTTCAAAAGAATATTTTCAAATTGAATCAAAATTATTTTATTCTCCAAAATTTTAAGAAACAATAAGTTATATTAAAAGAAAAATGTTTCAATGGACAAATTTTCAATATCGATGTCAGTGGTTGGTAGAAAAACACATTTCAATATTTTCTTAAGTGGTTTAGTGAGTTTTAGTTTTTAAAAATCATAAATGTAGCAATATTTAGGACCCTAAATCCACAATATTGAATTTTACTCTTGGGAATATAGAAAATCAGTTTCCTATAATTTAATAACTCTTTAAAAATTCCTTGATCCTATTCATCTATCCCTAATCCAATGTTTTTTCTTTAGTAAAATAATTAGAGATTTTTTGGAATCTAGACACTATATATAATGTTATTTAAAGGATAGTTGGTGTAATAATGGGTTCCTCAGAAGTTTTATTTATTTTTAGTTCTAATGTCAAAGAAGAAACCTTAGAATTCATTCTCTACATTTGACTACACAATTTTTCAATAAATTTCTAAGTAACTGAATGGGTAAGAGGATTAAAGTCATGGAATTCCCCAAGATTTACCTCTTTTCCATCCTTGAGTGGGCTAGAAATTTATCCTTTAAACATTCTCCATTCCAATGATTTCATATCTCACTAGGTGTTGGGTAATCGTGTCATGTTTGATCATAAAAATTCACTAAGTTAGGGGATTCCCCAATAATGATTTATATTTTATTTGAGTCTGGTCTTATGATGGGATAATGTTTAAGATACTCTATTAGAGTATACATAAATTAGGATTTGAGATTTTATGAGACACCCAAATAGAAAGTGGAAATGATAAGAGAAATTAGGGTGATAATATATAATTTGTGTTGAGAAAATAATGGTACTATCTAAGATAACTTACATAGGTCCAAGAAAATGGTACAAAAAATTGGTTATTCCCAAATTTAACATATAGGAAGAAGTTTTCGATGTAGTATTAGTAGTAATTGAATCCAAAGGGACTGAAGAAGTAACCTTGAGACACTCGTATTTGTTGGGAGGATTGGCTAGGGAATGTCCAACATTGGGTTTTATTGCAATTGGGATAAAAGAATTCTAATATTACTAATATAATGTTTTGATTTGGATAATTAAATAACTAATTATTTTAATGTAAATAATTAATGAGGATGAGTTAATACATATTTGTTATTAGGGATTGATTAGTTGTTTTTGTTTTCATATAAAAATTTAGATCACTAAATAATGGTGCATCCAAACATTGAGGTGATTCAACAACATCATTAACCAATTTAGTCCCTGTAAAATTCAATTTATAATAACCAATTCACTTAGAGGATCACTTTTATGAGCACTCCATGGTATCTGATCGTACAATCACTCAAAATGTTCCATAGTTAATGTTGGAAAAGATGAAGAAGAAAATAACTCATCGAATAGAAATCTTAAAATAATGAACTAATTAAAATATTAAAGCACATGAAATAACATTTAATACACCCCCACACAAATCTATAGTATCAACCCATAACATTTTTATCATTACATTGATTCAGACCATTCAATGGAAGGTGAGAGTCAACTTAAGGAAGTTTGATTGAAGAAGTGAAAAAAAATAACAAAAACTCCACCATTGTGTGAGGAATTTCACTTTTTTTTGGGTAAATTAATTAAAACCTTTATTGAATGTTATCAATTTGTTATGAATAATTATATAAAAAGTGAATAAGAATAACTTTTATTAATAAAAAAAGGTTTCCAAAAAACTTACATGAGAAAAATTGATTGTGTGATTACAAAATCATAGTGTAACATTGGATTCGAAGGAATAAAATATATTCCTAATTCCATCATCAAGACCACATTAAATAGTAAATATTTGATACTAATCTTGAACCCCCCTAATTCAATATCATCCCCATTAATTATGATAGTCAAAAGGTGGGTGGAAAAATGGAAAGAGAACTTTTTAATGTTGACCATAAAAATAGATCTAAATTCTTCCCCCTATTGAAGTGAAAATATGAGTTTGAAGATGGAATAATTTTCAAAGTTATTTGAGAAGTATTTTATTAATTATTTTCTATAATTATTGTATAAATTTCATTCCAATTGGATATTCAAATTGGATGTTATGATTAACTTAGTGGTTTTAATTTATGGGCCTTGTTATCTGGCATATAATTTAAACTTCAAATTGGGTTTCCTGGATCACGATTGAAACCTATGAATTTTTTAGGGAAACAGTTCAATGAAAATTTAACCATAATTTTCTCTATCTTAAGTTAAAATTTTAGATTCATTGGGATATAATTTTTGGATCAACTTGTATTTGATCGTCCAAAGGCCAATTTTTTTCCATAAATTTCTGCATCCAAGGAAAAAATTGTCTTACTTCCTCAAAGAATATTCCACTGATCCTAAAATAAAAAAATTTACACACAAAGTGATCAATAAAATCCAGAAATATATAATTAAAATAATGAAAATAATGTATTACACAAGTTATTGATTAATTGGTCCCAAATTGACACACTTTAAACATGAATTGCATAATTGTCGAATTATGTTCAAATAATAAAATGCACTAAAACCCGTGTTTATGGACATTAAAACACGTGAATATTAAAATATAAACAATGAATATTATCTTATTTAATTGGATAATAACCTAACATAACCCATCGACTAATAATTATACAAAATCATTTAATAATTTTCAATAATAATATACCAACCAAATACAATATTCTAGAATGTAACTCAATTACATAAAGTAAAAAACCAATCCAATTCAACTAAATGTCCATTTTCATAGTATTTTTCAAAAACACTAACTCCTAGAAAACTATGAAAACTTTTTTTCAAATAGTATACCTATGAAAAAATTTAATTTCCCAAACCTAAAAAGTCATTCACAATGAGTTTTGTATGCACAAAAAATAATTTAAATAAATCATCACATTAAAACTATGATATTTAGACAAAAAATAGGATAAAATATAATATAACTATATAAATAAAGATATTGATTCATAAAAGATATTATTGATTAATATTCTACCTTCTTATGACCATATTTAAAATATAAGATAATCCCAATTATTGATCTATAATTTCACACATGGAATCCTGAAATTGATGAAGAATGGAGAAACATATACCATTAAATAATCCCACATAAACACTACCCCCAAATACATGGAATACAACTTCTAGGTAACTTTTTAGACTCTATGAGACAAATTCAATATATTAATTAGTGTTTATACATGCCTTAATGAAAAACATAAACCTCAATCCCTAGATTCCACAACTTATGAGAGTGATAACAATGAAGAATAAGAAATGGAATATAAATTGGAATAACCTAAGATCTCTAGGGCTGGGAGGGGATGATGGGTTTCTAAGAACATAATAAAATCACCTATGAAGACCTTATATATTTTTTTTGTCCAAATTGAGGATATAAAGAGGTCTTTAGGGCTTATAAAACATTTTTTCAAATAATTTTAATGTTTCATGATCGCCTTGAATGGTTATAAAGACCATAAGGAACCTACTACCCTTAAAATAGAGTGTATGGTCTCTAGGACCATCTATAGAAAATTAATGAGATAAATTGAGAATACCATACACACATAGTACATCATATTACATGATTATTCATTATATCTCCCAATAAAACACAACCCATAAGATCTAGGTTGAGTGTCTTTGGGAACTATATACATTATGAACATATTTTAGAACCATTTATCAACATCACGTAAAAATATTCTTCATCCATGATATACTTATAGACATATTACAAATAATAACACACTATTGTTTTAAGGTAATTACAAATATAATAAAATAGTGGGATCATATGGTTATTAGGGTAAAGAAGAGAGTAAAAAATCAAAGATGAAAAGTTAGCATAAGATGAGAATGTGGGTACGACAACATAATGAAGGTTCATGTATATAATATAAGTTAATCTACTCAATAAAATATCGATTATAAATTTTGAGTCTTGTAATGTTTATTTTGGAAAAACATAAGGCTTTATAAATAGAATTTTGAAACCATGAGTCCATAATTAAGATCCTTGAAAAAATAACAAATCCATATGAATGTGGAATGTACATAAGAAAATAAAACCATTTCTTATTTAGAGGATCACATATAAAACCATAATCACATAGTGGACATCGTCTCATAATGGATTGGGTTTTCACCCCTTAACCTATCATGTTAGATCATGAGATATAATGCTTCACTCAATAAATTAGAGGGGTATATTGGACCCACCCATCACTTACTGGACAAATTCCATGAGGGGTTTTAGTTCACATTCATTAATGGTCATCTCATGAGATAATAAACTACCCAATGATTTTTAGGGCTATGACAGAGTCACCAGTCACATAATAATAAACCATTCATATGTGTGCCACATGAACATTAAAACATTCACAATTCCATTAACACGTGTAAAGGATAAAAAATTCATTATAATTTCTACAACACATGATTATAAGGCATCTATAGTAAGAATGTGGATTATATTATTATATCATATCCTTATTTATGTTTAAGAAATATGAAGTCATGTTTTTATAGATTAAATATAGTTTTATAAGATCATTAGAATATTTCTTTGAAAAATAAGAAGAAATGACATTTAATTTTTCTAACTCTTATTTTACATGAAAACATTGAGTAATATACTGTAAATAGAAATTTATTTGGAAATTCATAAAAATATGGAGACGAATATAAAAAAGACTAAATTAGATAGTGGGAAAATTAATTTAGATTAATGATGGTAAAAAAAATATTCCTTTTTCACATATATAAAGAATATCAAAGTGAATAGAAAATGATCCATGAAAAAAAATATTTAAAATACATTCCTTTCATTATTATGTAAGGAAATTCAATTCTAATAGAAAATGAACATAGTAAATCATAATAGTAGATATAAGGATATCCATAAAAAAAATATAATTCATGTTGACATAGAGTATAAATATTCTTATAACTATAAAAAATCTAGAAGATAATATTATAGAATCATAGGGAACATATTCTTTGTTTGATGTTGTTTATCTTTGATATAAATCATCTAAGGTAAACATGGTAGTAAATTATATCATTGTATTCATTTTGAAAAAGTTGATTTTAATATTGGACTAAGTCTTGGACCATTTTGGGGTAGTGATATATTTTTAATGTTTTAATTATATACTTTTGAAGTAGTATAAAATTTGTATATTGGTATATCATTGTTATGCATCCCTTGTAGTGTCCATAGAAAACTGAACTATGAAAAATCATGTTTCTCTTTCTGTTTATATTTTTACATTTAGTTGTGATTAGATAAAGGATTAATATTTTCATGGACAATGAAAAGACAATATCCAATTTAATCTAGTAATTAGAGGATGTTTCTTCACCCTAAAAACCCCACCCAAGTTGTATATTGGTATCGGGGAATAATAATTCATGTTAATGGAAATATCTATTTAACACTTATTAATGTTTAATTCATATATTTCATGAATAATGGAATAATTATATCCTCTCAAACAATGAATTTTATTTTTTCCAACCAATATATTATCATGTAAATTAATTATTTGTAATGATATTTAATGATTATCATGATTAGAAACATATATGTGATATAGAGTGGCATCATGTGATAATAAGTATAACATATTGTCTAGATGGTCCCACAAAAGTTTTCCTCGTGGAATTTCAAATTTTCATAAATATACATATGGTTGATTGATAAATATGGATTACAATTACATTTTGTTTAAAATACTTTTACCATATATATAATCATACATTAATATCATTCCAACATCATGTTTAAGGTTAATCTAATCTTGGTGTGATTATGTTTCTAATCGTGTAATCTATTTAGGTTAACTAGTATGAAATTTTAAACTTTTATGATAAGAAAATAAATCATTTACATCTATCAAGTGGTGAATGAAATTCTATTCCATTCTATGAAAATTTAAATTTTATGTGTATATCATCGATAATGATTTATATGTGATGTAATCATTTTGTATGATCAGTGTACTTGTAATATCAATAATGTATGAGTTGGCCTATATAAAATTAACATGTTCCATGTCTCATAGTCTCTCGATGTCATTGAAAAATGGATTATATAAATATATGTATATATTGAATATGATAGATCTTATGATGGTAATTTTCATATAGATATTTGAGTTTTTTTATTTAGATAACACTAGATCCCTTTATATCATGGGTAGCATAGACATTTTGATAGTGGCATGTATTTGATTACATATATGAATTAGGGAATTCATTTTTATATCAACATTGAAAAAGAATGTGTATTCACACAATTATTCCTTGGAATTGGGATTACATTTTGGAAAACTATTTTTCTCTAAAATGAAGATAGTTGGAGAATTTGTATCCTAAAAAGTTTGGATAGATTCACAAAGAGTTGTGTTAATTTTATATAATGTCCTTAGGTTATTTTAGTACTAGTTGAACATTTATATATGTGCATTAAAGAAACATGAATAATATTTCATGATTTATCTATATCAAATTCCCTGATATAGATACTGATTATATCATAGAAAAACATGATGGTTATATAAATCGAGGCACATAATGCCTTTATTTTATTATATGATATAGCCCGCAATGTGAGATATCATTTGTATAATTACTGGAACATATTTTAAATAATTTTACTATTGTTATGAATCAATGATTTATTTCATTTATATAATATAAAAAAATGCAATAATTATTTAAAAATTAAAAATAATAAAACTTTAATAATAATATATTTTGGGAAAGGATTATTGGACTCCAATCATTAGCATACAATTCTCAAAATCCATTAGATAATTAATAGAGTATATTTAAATTATTGTATCCTTCTATTTTATTTTTTTAATGTTAATTTTAAGCTATTACGAAGAACTCTTCCACCTTGTTCTACTTTTGTATTTGAGGAGTGAGCTGACCAACCATAACACACAAACATATTACATATTTTTAAATGAATATTCATTATATATCATTATAAATAAAACAGATATAACCTATATATTTAGTGTAATTGGAAATTAGACACATAAAAAACATATTTTCCAATAATTATTTAAAATATCCCATAAATATTATTCACACATGCTACCCAAATAGACATATCAATTTTTATGTTCTTATTTATAAACTGTGGAATGTGAATGTAAGAAAAGTTGAGCACTGATTCATATTAAGGGTAAATATAAGAGATAAAAATCAAATATCATATGTGGTAATAGGATGAATTTATGGTTAAGATAATATAATCAAGGTTCAATAAAATAACATAATAAAATAATTCCAAATAAAACATAAATAATAATTCATTTTTAAGGATTTTTGTATAACATAATAAATGTTTTATATGATTGTGGAAACATTAGTAAATAATAATTATCTATGAAAAAACATATAAACATTTCAATATATTTTGTTTTGAAATAGGAATTTGAAACATATATAAGTATAAAAAAATCAGTTTTTATGTTAATTCTTACTTAATAGACCAGCATTATAATGTTTTTAATGTAAAATAGTGGATTGGTTACACTCTACACTCCCATTATCATATAAAACAGAGCCCTATTGTGGAATGAGTTCACTCCCTAGTCCCTTAGATGCCATATCATGAGATACCAAGATTTACCCAATGCATTGGAACATTATATAATTCTAGGATCACATATAAAATAATGGAAAACCAAACATATATAGTATCACATTGATAACTTAAATATTATAAATTCCTTTAGAACCTAATGTGTAGAATAACTTTCATCACATGTAACTCCAATACAAAATGAATTAGGAAACACTATATAACTAGTAACATACAGTCATTGAATTTAAGGATAAAAAATATGTGACAAAATTATAAAATATATACTAGGAAATGTAATTATTAATACTAATTCATTGATGAAAATTCAATTAGTGTAACGATGTAACAAATAATAATGATTTGTACATTAAAATATAACCCTTATAAAATTAGAGTATGCACTATATTTTATTATACTATATCTGTTATGGATAATATATATATTTTATATTAATAATATATTATCACCAATATAATAGTAATTAATAATAAATAATAATAATAATATTTAATATTTGAAACAAATGTTATTTCCCTATGAATATAGTTCTCATTATTTTTGTTATTTTTTTATATAAAAATTCTATTTTACCACTATATGAAATTAAACTAGATAATATCATTCAAATTTTAATAATCATCATGATCAAATTAATTAATGGGTTCAATAACATTTTTAGGAATAAAATTAAGTTACCAAGGTAAATATTGGCTACCATAGATGAATAATTATTTTTCATGGAAGGATAATTTTGGGAATAATATGATTATAAATTAATGTAATATAATTTAAAATAAATACTATTATTTGATGTAAAAAAATATATAAAAATAAATCAAAACTCATTTAATTGGTAACCAATGTTAAATAAGATTAAGAATAATTACTCATCCACACCAAATTCTACTACAATTTTTTTCCACAAATTATATTTTTTAATTTAAAAGTTAATGTTATAATATTTAGAAATTAAATTATATTTAAATGGATTCCAAATTAATTTTTAATAGTAAGATTCATGGTTATAAGGTCCATCTTATATTTTCAGTAATAAAATAATTTCCATGGTAAAATTTTAATGAAAATTTAATAATGTTAAAATGGGTAATCTTATGTGGCTCAAATTTTACTAAATTAATTAGACAAAAATAAATTATAGTATATTATTATTAAGTATTAATTCCATACCATCATTTCTAACCATCCTTTACCCACCTAACTCACCTAACTTTCAATTTTTCTTATCTTTTCCCCTTACCCATCATTTTTATCAATGATTTTTGCCTCGTTTTCACATTTAAAAAGAGCTAAATTACACCATTTTCAAGACACACCACCATATCAAAACTCCTATGATTATCTACCAAATTTAATTATTCTATTTCCCCTATATATTTTTTTTAATCCTATATCTACAATAATTTACCTTAATTCCATTATTTAAAATTCATATATCAAGGGAAGATCTAAATTATCGATATATATATTACTTTCCCTTTAACATCATTTCATTTTAGTTCTAATCACCCCCCACCCCCAAGACCCATTGTAACTATAATTATATAACAAAATAAATATAAATATTATAATTAAATGATATTATACTAATAATATAACCATTATATATTCCCCTCAAATTCAATGGAAAAAATTAAAATGTTTCTCATGTGTGTGTGCGGATTTCTGCATCCATAAACGACACATTTCATTATTTTTCAAAAATATTTGAGGGATAGTTCAGGAAATGGGTTTTTATATAAAGGTAATTAATTTCATTATTTTTATTATGGAAATATATATCAGTCCCTTTGTATGGAATATTACAAATAATAAATTATTATAAAACTAATAATATAAAATGAACATACTAAAAGGAAAAGGGATTTCTTTATAAGTGAACGCATTTTCTCATTTACCTTAACATTTTAATTCTTAAAAATTATAATTAATCCCTTTAATAACATCTAAATAATTTCATTATAAATTTTTGATAATTGTATTATAACAAAATAAATCTCTTTTATAGTCATACTCAATGACAATTTATATCATGTTCATATTAGGTCAGTTTTACCAACAATAGGAAAATACTATAACTTTCAATTAGGGATGGCACTAAAAACATAAAGTTGAATTTTAATAATTAAGTAATTATTATTTTTGGTACAAAGATGCTAATATAAATATCTAACGCATTAACTAACGCAACACCATTGATTTGTTTTAAATTACCAAAACAACCTTGTCACTAACTTCAACATCATATTAATAAAAAATAATTTTGAAATGAAATTAAAAAAATATAAAAAAAATATAAAAAAAATAAATTATTCTTTCATTTATGATCTATTAATGACTAACTTTTAGATAATAAATATGAAAAACATAGCTATCATTAAACTACTTCAAAATGATCAAAATTACTCACACCTGATACTAAAAATATAAAATAACTATCTAATATACATAAATAGAATAAATATAAATGATTCTTAAAAAATATATAGATATGAATGATTTTTTTTAATAAGGTGACCATGTTAGTTATTTTGGTTATACTTAATATACAATCACTTTTTTGGAAGTTAGAAATTTGGGTAAGGGTTTGATGTCTCAAATTTACACTCTATGAGACATATTTCTTACTATAATCCATGTTTTACAAATAATGATGTATCTAATAATAAAATAATATTTTGAATCATGATCTTATCATTTTTAATGTTATTTAATTTTTAATTTTTAATCATATCCATCAGAGGTATTCTACTCTAATGTTTATAAGTCTATAACGGTTCTCTTGGTCACAATTCTGATTATTTGAGCCTTGTTACATATTATAATCCATGCTCCCTTTTGTGGAGTTCTATTTATTTAATATCACATTAATATATTATTTCCTTTTAATTAATGGGAAATAATATTCTAAATCATGTTAATTTATTCAATAGAACTTTGATTCAAGGTTTACCCCATTCATAAGAGTTTTTACTAAGTCAATTTTCATTCATTGAGATATAATCTTTCTGTTGAACTTATTTAATATAATTCTCATAAATTATACCATTTTATATTATAATGTGGTATTATCTCATTTTTTATATTTTTACCTCTTAAAAGCATTTTGAAATATTTCATGCTTTATGGAGTATGTTTCCCATATGGTATATTTATGACTCAGATATTATTTCATTGAGTTGTAATGTTTCATCTTGAACATTTCATTTCCATGATTTGGTTCTCCCACTAAAATATTTTATTTTTGGTCACATAATATAACAATCTTGTAAAATTAAATTTAAGTACACAAGAAATTTTTACGAAATTTTTTTTATAATGAGGGTTTAAGTAAATGTACTTGAAAAGAATATCAAAAGGTTTTTACTTTCATGATCAAATGTTTTGTGTTTCAAAACAAATTTCCTTGGATAAATTTATATATTTTTCAAAAATAAATTTTTGGGGATTAAATTTAAAACTAAATTCATTCCAATGTTTCACTTAACCAATATAACATTACTTTTTAATTTAAATTATAACTTAATTTTTATGATAATGTTAAAAATGTTTTCAAAAAAACAGTATTTTGATTTCACTTATATATTCCATTTCATATTCAAAAGGATTTTATCTAATGGGACTTAATTTCTATGATATAACCTATATATAATTTTATTATATTTATCTTTTATAGTGATTTAAATCACCTTATCAAATAATCTAATTCATTACCCTTTCTTATATGGTATTGTTCATATCATTCTTCTTTCATGGTAATTTTCTATCAATGTTAATTTACATATTTTTTATTTTTGATACACATGAGATATGATCTTTTTTAACCATACATTTTCTTTCATTTGATAGAATATAATCATGTGATTCCATTTATTGATTAGGGAATGTTTCAACATTTTGTATATGTGTTTATCTCTATAAGGATGATTACTGACTACAGAGGTAGGTGTATTTTTTTACATAAAGAATATTTGTTATTATAATATGAATTATTATATTAAAATTAAATTATATATTCATTAATAATCAATATTATTTCTTTGGATGTATTATATCTATGTTATCATATTAATGTACATGTAATTTTTTGATTTCCTATTTGTTTGTGTCTCAATACACATGTTTATTGATTACTAATTAAAGTTGATTATTCATTATATATAAATTAATATATTTTAAATGATAAATTCATGGGACATAAAGAAGTGAAGAGTGGGGCCCAATATTATATACCCCATTAATGAATCTATCAGTTTGATGACAAAAAAGGCTTAGGTATTTGGTCTATTCCAACCCAATAAAAGCATGATTTATTAGTTCTGAACACGATGGAATAAATAATGTCTTGTGTGTGGGAATAATGAAGAGAATAATTTATTTGATGAGTCCTTGATGATAAAAGATATATTATATTAATAATTCCTTCACCATAAACATAGTTAGTGTTGTATGTATGATTTATTATATTATATTGGAATAAATGTATTTATTTTAGGCTTATGTGGACAGCTATATGATGATATTTGAATCTTATCTAATCCTGCCAAACTTTTCCTGCCATGAAAGATTATGATATGTGTTTTCCTTTAATAAGAATTTTAACACACCCATTTTATGTTTCTATATACCCAGGTTATGAAGAAATGTTTTACACATTATATTTTTATAAGAAAATAAGATTTTTGGAGAATTTGTGTGAGATATTGAATACTTATTATGCATTAAGTATTTTATTATATAGTTGGAAAATTTCACATTAGTTTAAAAAGTAAGGGGTTTTTCTAGTTAATTTTGTGTCTTAATTCTCTAAAACTATAAACCTAAAGGATCATGGGAGTGTATTGTAATGAAATATTTTCATTATATTATGTTATTGAGAAGGTCACATATGTGGGGAATCCCAATTAGTATTTTAGTAGGGTTAAGAATACTCTATATGTTAGGATGTTAGTTGAGGATTTTTTAGGGGTTTATAATTTAATTTAGATCTCAATTTAAAATATATAGAAAAAAATTTATGTTATTTTGGATAATATTGATTATTTTTGTGATTAGGATTTAAAAAAAATGTGAAACCCTATAGAAGAGTCTAATGTATATGATTATGTATCAGATAATATCCTAAAATTATGATAATATAGATATTGTGTGGTTCTACTAGAAATTAAAACCCTTCCTGAATACTTGAATGTGTATATGGATATGTAATAGATGAACTTATTTGTAATAAACCAAAAAAGGATTCTTGAACACTGAATCAATCTTCTATATAAAGCATGATGAGGGGTATTAAGACTTAACACCTTCCAAGATACTCCTGAGGATATTCATTTGTTAAAAAATATTATTTACAATACATTATGAAATATATATCATATTAATGAATTGGGTTAAAAATTATGAAAAAAAACAACCTAACGAAACATAGATTGAACCGATAGTGATTTAGGTTGAAAAAAATCTAATTTGATGTTTTTTATGACAGATAAATTTTTATGTTTAATTTTCATGAGATAATTATTGATAAATATATTATGATGTTATTATTGATCAATTAAATTAACCTTTTTTGGTTTTAGTAATGGTTAAATACAAAAGGAAACATGTCAAAAATAGATTCCATGGTAATGAGAAGATTATAAAAATGATTGAACTACTTGGATAAGAGCTGAAGTAAGAAAAATTTTGGTTATTTATAATCATTTATCACATATTATGATTAAAAATGGGAATTTATTTGAGTTTCCAAACACACCAAATGAGAGAAAGATTCAATATTAATGAAATTTAGTTGTGAATGATGATCAAGGAAAGAATATTATATTTCCTTCCTGTCAAAAATGTGTTATGAATCACTATGATGAATTGCTCAAAGGAAGTAAATGATGAATCACAAGTGGAAAGAGAGTTAATGTATAAAAAAATCAATTAAAAGATGAATAAATTTGTTAACGCATTATAGGTAAAAGACGTTTTTATGAGTTATGCATGTGATATTAAAATAGGCATCTCATTTAAAAAAATATCATGATTCATGTGTATATTTTAAATACCCTTAAATAATTTCATTAGTGTGTGAATATTTGAATTCAATATATGACATTTATTTAAGTGGAGGAGAATTTAACACCCCCAAAAATTTAAATTATTGATTTTTCTTTAAAACCTAATGTGTTAAGTATCTTTCTTCACAAAGAATACCAAACTAAAACGAAACTCAAAATTTTATATGATCATTATTATATTTTTGTATAATTGTAAAGTAAAAATATATATAAATTATTTGTTAAATATATATATATATATAAGTAAAAAATAGCAGTAACTATTAATAATATGGAATCAATGAAAATTAAATTAGTGTATCATAGTAACTAATATAATTTATTTATTCTTTTAAATATATTCCCCTTAAAATTAGATTTTATGTTCTTTATTTTAGGATAATAAATATTTTATGGGTAATATATATTGTTGATGTAATAGTATATTAAATTTAATTTTACTAGTAATTTAAAATAAATAATAATAAGTATAGGTAATATTTTTTAAAAAAGTTACTTTCCTATGAATAAATTTTTCATTATATATTTATATAAAAATTAATTGTTTAAAATTTCTGAAATAAAATATGATAATATAATTTATATATTTTTAATCAGCTAAATTATATTATGTAATGGGTTCAATTTTATTTTTTGGCATAAAATTAAGTTACCAATGTAAATATTATTAACCACAATAAAACATTAGTATTTCATGGAATGATACTTTTCAAAATATAGTTATTTAAAATTAAATTGATATATTTTAAATTAAAGACAGTTATATCAATTATAAAAATATATAAAATTAAATTAACAATCATTTATCTTTTAATCAATGTAATATATGATTAAGAACACTAAATAATGAAAATAATACTTTTCTAAAAAAACAATTTTTCAACATATTATATGTTTTAATTTAAACATTAATTATCTCATATTAAAAAAATTTAATTAGATTAAATGGATTATAAATTCATATTCATGATCAAATTTTTTTGAAGATGTTCCATCTTATATTTTCTAGTAATAAAATAATTGCAATGGTTAAATTTTAATCAATAGTAATAAGGAATAAAATTGGTCATCTAAACTGGGTCAAATTTTTTAAATGAAATTAAATCTTCAAATATTGCTCTATTGATTTTAATTGAAATTAAGAAAAAAATCCCTTTATTTTTTGTAGAAGTAGCAAGAAACAAATATTCCTTTATTTTTGGTGGAATTAGAAAGAAACAAAGCTCCCTCACTTGTCTATTTTTATCACCCACCCCTTGATTTGTGGTTGTGAGAAACCTTTGTAGAAATAGTGGTGATGAGAGAGATATTTTAATTGCATAAATTCCTTACAAATATGCTCCCTTTTCTATCAAATAGAATATTAAAATTGAGTGGAGATATAGAGAGGAAATGTATAAGAGAGCCTAATATATTGAGAATTAAAATTAGATCTTGAAATAAATATTTGAGAATAATAGAAAATATCAATTTGATTCATCATTAGAATGATCTAAATCATTATCCAGTCCCCCAATGTTGAGAGAGCCTCTATGGTCTTATATTTATAGCATCCAAAAACTCTTGTAACATTCAATAATCAGAGGGAGACATTATGCCTCACCAAATACCGATTAAATATTGTAGGTTCAACAAAAAAATAATTATCAAGATAATTGAACACCCCCATATAGATGATAGTCCCCACTGAGTAGTTTGTATACAACCTAGACTCTATGGATTATTTAGATTCTTCACTAGGTAGTCCATACTATCCACCAGCAAGATGGTGTACCTCCTATAGGTTCACTCGTTCTTTCTACTTTTATCTCCTGGCTGTTGGACCTCTATTGGGTATCTTATGGACTCCTACTATTGGAATTATATGCACATTCCATTGACTAGCTGGTTCTACCTATAGTTACCCAAATTACCTTTTTCCCTTTAAATTTTCATCTAAAACCTTCAAAAGGTTCTATAACTTCATTCCATAATAACAACATATCTATCAAAACATCAAAATATCTTTAATTTTCTTCCAAATAAATTTTTAATTACTTTAAGAAAGATCATCCAAAGCCTTTTTATTACATCACAAAACCAGGACATGATATGTAACATAAACACTAAAAATCACTTAAAAGAAATTATTAGACAAACAATTGAGTGTTTATAACCATGAAAACACCATGACATAGAGATAGGTATAATATATCCCTCTATTTTATTATCAAAAATACATAATAAAAATATATACCAAGTGTAAATAAAGAGTGAAACATATAAGAATGTATTTAAGATATTTCCAAAATGATATCCAATATGGTCAAGAAATAAACATAACACAATTATACTATAAATAAATCCCAATTTGTGAAATAATTAAACATTTTTCTACCCATAAACTTGATATTGCCAAACTTCTCTCAATTTTAAAGATATATTAAATAATTTATCCTCATTTTTTACTTGAAAAACTTCTCCCACTTTGTGATTCTCAAAAAGAAAATAAGGTATGGAAAAAGACAAGTACATTTAAAGATATTCAAAATAACATAAAAAATAATGTCAATAATTAAAATAAAAAGATAATATTTAAACTCAATATTTAAAAAAACTAAAAAGGTGATTTGAAATATAAATTGAAAAAGATTTTGAACTGAATTTCAAGATTTAATTTAAAAGATTTTTAAATTAAAATACAAAACAAGGAAATCAAAAATTTGAAAGTAATAAATTTGAAAAAACAACTTCATATTTTTAAATAAAGAAAATATAGACAATATAGAGAGGGGTAGAGATCTAGAAATAAAGTTCATTAATGGAAATAGTTTTTAATACATAGAAAAATTTGAACCCCAAGATGAATATAGATCCATCCAAACTCCATCAGATGGAAATAAATAATACTCCCATAAATTGGTTCATTTAAAGAGGAAATATAAATTTCACTACAAGAGAGAGTAATTGTAATAATAATATCAATTATTTCAATAGAATTAAAGATATTTTCAAAAATATTCGAGATGAATTTTAAAAAACTCCAATTAATAACACTTTCCAATTTAAAAATAGGATGATGAAAATTTTTGAAAAAGGTGAAGTCCCCCAAAGTAAAACATTTAAATATAGGGGCCATGATATCATTTAAAGGAAACTTCATATAAGAATATTTAATGCTATAAAGAAATAATTTCATTTAAAAAATAGAATAAATGATATTACAATTAATCACATGAACTTTACATACACCAAAAATTATAATTTAACATATAAACTATAAAAAATGAATGATAGAAATATAGAATACATAGTAAGTAATAAATATGGATTACAAACTTAATAATTTTTAGATTAATCCCCACATATATAGTAGTTAATACTCATCAATAAATTATAAAAATGAAAATTTAAATGAAACACTTTTTAGTTTTATGGATCATCCTTTTTGTAGCTAATAAAAAAACTTTAGAGTTGAATGGGCCCATTATAAACATTGGGAATCCATCATATGATATACCGATGAATCTTGGTGGTGTAGTACTATAAAATATCAATTGTGAGTTCATTTTGGTTCCCATGTGAACTTGGTTTTGTTAATATTATCTAATAATGATATAGGAACCCTATCACAACCCACATTCACCAAGATGAGAGAAGGGACAGCAAACTGCCAAACCCTTTCTTCCTCAAGTTGAAGGAGAGATAATGACACCCGAGTCCCGCCTTCAATAGGCCCCGAAATGGTGACTAACATCAACGGTATAGAATCACATGTAATATAGAAGGAATTACCCTTTTATTTAGTAGGATTGGGAGATAAGATAGTAAATCCCAAACAACACCAAAACTGGAAGTAAAAGTAAATCCAAAACAGTACATTCCCATATGCATGTTCCAATAATAAGTGTTATAATGTACAATAAAAATCCAAAGGGAATTACCAAAATAAAAGAAATGAAGAAACATAAATGGTCATGTTGTCCAAGATAATAGGGTCTGGCATGGTCCTCATAGTCCACCTAGAAACATGAAATAAGTTTTATATACGTAGGGTGAGTATATAGGTATACTCAATAGGGAAACCAAAAGATCTGATGCACAAGTGGGGGGCATTCTAATGCCCCATGATAGAAGGAGATAACCAAATCACCTATCAAGGAAACTATCCACCCAAACCTCGGAAAGGAACACTCCCTAAATAACGCAAGTCAAGTAAATTAATAATAATAACACATCGATGTTTGTGTACCCCGCACAACTTTCCCACTGGTTATTGAATACATCATACACGTCAAACCTCTCCCTCCATTATCACCACAGTCCCACTATCTCCCCAACAACAACCTTTTGGGCCACCACAACCAGAGTTACCCCTGAAAACACCTAGGCCACCAAAACTACACGTAACCATGCCTGCAAACACCTAGGCCAAAACAACTACTACCACACCTGAAGACACCTGGGCCCGAACAACTACTAACACACACGAAGACACTTGGGCCTCATCCTAAAGACACATGGTAAAACAACATACCCGCACACACCTAGGCCAACCACCGAAACATACCATGCCTAAATAATCTTGGGCAATAATGGACCTCAGGATGTCACATCCTACCCAAAGAGTCTTGGAATACTCAGTAAAGGGAGTAGAAAAGGATATAATAACCAACCACTCATATGAATGTTGGGAAAAACACCCTCCCTCGTGAAATGGGGGTGTTCAACATTAAGTGCTCAACTTGGGTGGGGAGTGAATAAGAAACATTATAACTAAATTATACATATAGGTAAACAAGCACTCATCCCAACCTAGGGGTTCCAAAACTAGCCCATACACAAACAACCTCATTACTATTCATTCATAAAAAGCACAACTACCACAACCAAGTCACAACTCATTCCTAGAAAACAATTCCCCATTGAACCTATTGTTGTTATCATATTCAAGTGATTTAATTTAAATAATTCCTCACTATCTGGAAACAAACAAACATAGCCATAAGCCAAGGAAGGAAAAACCACCAAGCAACAAATTAAGCATTCACACCCAGTTCTCTTGTAAAGTCACAACAACAAAAGGGATCTGGGAATTCCCTCGATGTGCTAAAACCAAACCAAGGTCCAATATACAGGCCCACATGACCTCAGTTCCATAAACCAATAACTTCACAACAGGGGATATCATCCCCATCCACGTCACCCCACAAGCATCAATAAAAACAACCACACATATTACCAAGACAGAGAAAGGGAGTTTTTAGATTCAAACACACCATTCATTAATTTCCTTCTTTCCGTTTGGTTAATGAGGGTGATCACACAAGGGCTCTTGTTCACTGGAAATCCATTTAATCAATCGATTTTACGTGATTAACTAATTTTCATGTTACTTCAATTCAATCATCACAGAAGATAGGGATTCATTAGTGCCCATGGAAGGACCACAAATTTCCACTATTTTCAGTGGATATAATCCCATACAATTCACAACATATAAGAAAAGATAAAAGAGTACAACATCATCATCAAACACACCCCTTCATTCTTTAAAAACCATTTCTTATCTTCAATAAGGTTTGGTTTCATCCATACCCGAAGGAAACATTATCATACATTCCCTTCATGATACACATTAAAGAAAGATGAACGAAAAATCCTACTTGGATGATCAATGATAGAAGTTTTTTTTCCTCATGGCAAGAACTGGAGATGCGCGACTTATAGGGGAAGAACACTGAGGACACCAAGAGTGATTTGGAAAGGCTCCATCACAGGTGCACCACTAGCCTCGGGAAGGGGGACTCCAAATGCCCCATATAAAGGAAAGGGACTAGCCAAGAAGAAGAAGAAATAATCCCCATGTGATAAAAGGTGATATTCTAGAGTTACGGGATATAAAGTCTAGACCTACTTTAAAGGAGGATCGTGGTTTCTCCACATAGTTGGTTGGTTACACACGATGGAATTAATTATCGTTTAATAATTCTCATCAAAGAGGTGGCCATAATGGCTATGAGTTAAAGGGTTTCCTTTAAACAGAGGAAAACTTGTAATAGGGGTGGAAGATGAAAGTATAGGAAAAGGGGTGACACCAAAAAAATACACATGATTTGGTAACCCCAAGGTTTTCCCAACTCTTGGGGGGATTTTAGATATCATTTATGTGATTTTAATAGATTTTAAATGGGTATTAAAACACTTTTATGTCAAAAGATACGTTGTGGGGGAAGAACTAGAAAAATTCAGAAACTGGAGAAAAAAGAACAAGGGTGGGACACAATTTGGTGAGACACCATAACGGTGCCACCATCATGGTACCACCATTTTGGTGTACGATCGTGATGGTGTGACTTCTACATTGCCACTAGTTTGGTGGAACACTGTAAGCGGTTCCACCGTTTTTATGTGCGATCATGACAGTGCGACCACTAGGGTGCCACTGTCACAGTGCCACCGTCATGGTGTCACCGTGACTGGTTCCACTGTCACGTTGTTGTCATGACCGATTCCACTGTCATGCTTCCACTGTGACAGGTGCCACCATTTTGTTGAAACCATGTTTATGGAAAACTCTTTAATGATTCATTGTCTGGTCCATTACATTGTATACCTCTCAAACTATTCTCGTCCTTAAGAATCAAAACTAGACTGAAGAAAAGAGAGGGTTTTGAACAAACACCTCAAAGATACCTCTTAGGAGTAAGCCTCCTCAACATCTAGAAACACCTCTACCTCAAGTAAACACACAAACATACAAAGGTTCCACCATCCAGTCATATGGATTAGGGAGTCCCTTCCTCCTTGTTAAGATACCATCTGCTTTGGGCGGCACTGACTCGCCTGCATGGGTTTAATCACATCCACCTTAATGAGTCTTGATTAGGGATTAAGACCTCCCCTACCCATAGTTAGGACTCTTCACATACATTCAGAGAACATGGAAAACAACACATTTTATAGTTAACAAGGTCAAGCACTACATCACAATCAAGTAAAAAACAAAACAAAACAAAACTCAAAATAGTTATGCGTACTGGGCGCACATCTATGTCTCCCATTCCCAGGTACTCTCCTCGAGGATAACATGCCTCCATAAAAAACAAACCAATGGAATGTTTCATCCATGAATCACCTTCTTATCACGATCCTCAATCCTCACTGGTCGCTCTTTGAATGTTGTGTCATCCTCGATATCCATCTTCCCCCAATCGAGGACGTGCGAACCATCACGTAGATAGCGACAGAGCTGATACACATGGAAGACGTTATGCACCTTCTATAGTAATGGTGGTAGCGCTGGCTGATAAGACACTTCGTCGACCCTCCGCAACACCTCGAAGGGTCCGACAAACCTTGGAGAAATATTACTCCCCCTGCCAAACCTCTATTCCCCACACCGAGGGGAGACCTTCAAGAACACGTGGTCCCAGACCTTGAACCCCAAGGGTCTCCTCATATGATTGGAATATGACTTCTTTCGTTCCTGAGCCACCTTCATCCTCTCCCGTATAAGAGGAACCTTCTCCGTCATGCTCTACACTACCTCCGGGCCAAGAAAACCTACTTCCCCAACCTCTGTCCAACACACGGGTGAGTGACATAGTCCCCTATACAAGGTTTTGAATGGATCCTTACTAATCGTAGAGTGATATCTATTGTTGTAGGAAAACTCTACCAAAGTCAAGCGTCACACCCATGATCCCCCAAAGTCCAAAACACATGCTCGTAGCATATCCTCCAACTTCTAGATGGTCTGCTGTGTTTTCCCATCTGTCTAGGGGTGGAAAGCAGTGATGAGGCATAACTGGCTTCCAAAAGCATGTTTCAATCCTTTCCAGACCTGTGAGGTAAACCGGGTATCCCAATCTAATACTATGGACCTCGGAACTCCATGAAACTGCACCATCTCTTCCACATACTTCTGTGCTAATTCATCCACTACACTTGACTCCTTGATTTATAGGAAGTGAGCTGATTTCGTCAGTCGGTCCACCACTATCCAGATAGCATCACAACCCCCTTTAACTATGGGTAGTCCAATTATGAAATCCTTCGAGATGTCGTCCCATTTCCACTCAGGGACATCTAAAGGTTGTAACAGACCTCCTCAGATGCGGTGTTCATCCTTCACTTGCCGACACACAAGGAATTTTGCCACAAACTCTACCACTTCCTGATTCACTCTGGGACACCAAAACTGACCCCTCAAACCTCGATACATCTTGGAAAATCTTGGGTGTACTTCCAGGGGTGAGTTGTGGAACTCAAAAAGAAATCTCTTGCACATTTCCACCGAGATGAACAACTTTACATGAAATAGAATCTGATTATGGCCATCTTCTGACCATCCTTCTGAAGCATTTCCCAGGATAGCATGATCATGCATCACTTCAGCCTCTAAGTCCCCCAATGAGACTCCTCCACCTAATGCAAAAGATAGGACTTTACTTTCATCTGAAATAGATAGTCTCTATTATCCTCCACCCTTGAATCTAGGTATAGGGCACTAACTCTTCTATCTCCTTCCAAGAATCTACTGTTTCTTGAACCGAATCCTTCTATGACTTCCTAGTCAAAGCATCAGCCACCATATTCCCCTTACCTTCAGTGTAAGATATTTTGAAGTTGTATTCCTAAAGAAACTCCATCCACCACCACTACCACAAGTTCAGGTCCTGTTGGGAGAATATATACATCAAGATATTGTGATTCATGAAGACCATGAAGCGCTCCCCGATGAGGTAATGCAGCCACAACTTTAGTGTGAACAAGACCACTTCAAGTTCCATATTCTGGGAGGAATAGTTACGCTCATGGGTAAGTAACTACCTAGACTTATAAGAGATCACCCCTGTTGTTGCATCAGTACACACCCCAAGCCTTGGCTCGAAGCATCACAGAACACCTGAAATGTCACCCCTTCTTCTGGAAACCTCAGTAATGGGGCACTAACCATCTTCCCCTTCAGATAATTAAAGGATTCCTAGCACTTCTCACTCCATACAAAATCCTGGTCTTTCTTGTTCAAGCCTGTCAAAGGTGCCGCAACTCAAGAGAATTTAGGAATGAATCTCCGGTAGTAACCTAATAAAGCCAGGAAACTAAGAACCTCTACCACGTTCTTGGGTGATTCCAAAGAAACAACCACTTTGACCTTCAACGGGTCCACTGCTATTCCCTGCTCATACACCATGTGTCCAAGGAAGTGCACCTCTTTGGTCTAGAACTTTCACTTGGACAACTTCCCGTTGAGATGGTGTTGTTGGAGGACCTCTATAACCTTCCTTAGATGCTCAGTGTGATCCTCCTCTGATCTTAAGTAGATGAGGATGTCACCAATAAACATGACTATGAACCAGTCTAGATATTCCCAAAAGATAGATTTTATGAGTCCCATGGACATGGTTGGTGCATTAATAATGCCGAATGGCATGACCACGAACTCAACATTTCCATATATATACATGAAGGCAGTCTTCGAGATGTCACCCACATTCACCCTTAACTAGTGATATCTGAACCACAAGTTGATCTTGGAGAACCATCCTTCCCCCTTCAACTGGTTAAAAAGGCCATCGATCCTCGAGAGGGGGTAACAGTTCTTAACTGTCACCTGTTTCAGCCTTCAGTAGTATATACATAGCCTAACACCACCATCTTCCTTCTTTTTGAACAAGACTAGAGAACCCCATGGTGATGTACTTGGTCGAACAAAACCCATCTTCATTAGATCGTCAATCTGAATCTGTAACTCACGCAACTCAGAAGGCGCCATCTGATAGGGATCCATCGAAATCCAATGGGCACTTGGTTGCAAGTCTATCCCGAACTCAAAATCAAGTCGAGGTGGTAGAGTCCCCCCCTCTCTAAGTAAGACATCCATGAACTCACTGACAATCCCCCAGACTTCCACCATCTTTGTATCTTATGACTCGACTAACAGCTTAGCTAATAAGGAAAGAAGGGGCTCCACTCATTGGATTCCTTCCTGGAAACCCTGCTCACCAATGAAAGTCACACATTGTCTGCCCATATCTAAAAACATGACCCTTATTCAGAAGCATTTGATAATGACACACAAATAGAATAGTCATTAGATTCCTAGAATGACATCATATGGCTACATCTGTAGCAATATAAGGTCCCCACTAGACTGATTTGGTCTCAACATAAATCTACATCCCCGGAAAACATGAGACAAGTTGTTCTTACCTCTGACTTGAATACTCAAAACCATGTGCATGAGAAGTCTCTCTATATCTATACCCAAATCATGTTCTATACTGGGTGCAAAAAAGGAGTGAAAATCTCCATAATACAACAAGGTGCATGCAAGTATGCTAAACAAGCTCATCGTACCTTGAACGACCTCTGGCCCTGCTGGAACTACTACCTCTACAGCGTGCAACTATCTACGCCCAGCTCCTCTTCCCCTCGGCTGTCATCTGCATCCTCGGCCATGCCCTAGATGAGGTCCCTGAAGAGCGCTGGAGGTTGGCCTCCTCCTGCAACGTCTGCTATTGGAGGATTGGGAGATCGTTGTCCCTGGTGTTACTACTAAAAGGGCTTGGCTGGAAACTATTACTACTAGGGTGGGCGCTAAACCTTCCCACTCCCACTATAATACACTCGGTTCGAGCACTAATTCTGAAGGTTCCCATGACTTCCAAAAATAAATAATCTCGGTCATGGGCCCACAAATAACGGGTGAGGACCGGGAGACAGAAACTGGAACTGTTGGGGCCCACTCCCCACTGGTCGGAACTTGGAAGGCCCTGACACTAGAGGCATGCTACTGATGGCCTTTTCCTTTGACGAGCCCAACTATCTCCCTTCTTGTGGTAAACCTACCAATTTTTTCATCCTCTCCACCACTTCATCCTTCTTCTAAACCTCCAACTATGTCGGTAGAGTGAATGGAGTAACAGCATACTAAAGAAAAGGTATGAGTGCCTCCCCCAAATATCTCTCCTAAGACTCCTCATTTGGAAAGAGGTCTGGAGCATAGAGAAGTAGATCCTTGAACTTGATCCCCAACTCTCTCACTTACATGCTCCCTACTGAAGGGAGATTAGATCCTTCTTCTTCTCCTCCTTCATCATGGAAGAGAGGAATTCTACCCGGAACTCCCTCTCGAAGTCAGTCCACGAAACTTCAGCCTCCATTTTCTCACAAAGATAGAGTTTCCACCTCTAACTCACCAATCCCCACATCTAGTTTATAGACATAGAATACCATTACTCTGTCAGAGCTCAAATCAAGCTGAAATCTATCACCAGCTCCTCGAGCCAGCTCTCCATCTCCATGTCCGAGACACAGCCTTGCACTTCCCGAGGGTCTGCCGATGAAAGGCATGAAGTGTCTTCTGTCACTATTCATCTTCCTCTTCTTGATCATCCCTCTACAAATAATCCAAATTAGCCTCTTGGGACTTGATCAGCCACACTAACCATGGTCGCTGTCTGGGTTCCATAGTTGCAAGGTAAACAAGGAATGCCTAAGCATGAGCAGTGTAGAAGATTGATTTTAAATTTCTCTAAGATTTTTTTCCTATTTTAAATCCCCCAAAATACCCAAGACACACAAGAACAGAAGTCATTTTGATGCATGTACCATTCCTAGGGTCTCTACCCTGCAATCAGTGTAGTCTCACATGGTCGTTAGGTAGGTCCAGAGTCCTTGCATGAGATCACGGGGGGCCCTAAAATCCTGCATCCTAGCAGGTCTTCCCTGTCCTATTTCATGCACCAAGATTTTCTAACATTGTTGACCTACTATCCCATGCAATCCTCGCTATTCATAACCCCGGACTCTGTCCTATCACTCAACCATCACCTTTAATACCATTCTATCATGACCCACCTTCACCGGGATGAGAGAATGGACTACAAACTACCAGAACCTTCCTTCCTCAAGTTGAAGGAGAGATAATGACCCCCCAAGTCCCACCTTCAATAAGCCCTGGAGTGGCGATTAGCTACATGTTTATAGAATCACACATAATATAGAAGGAATTTCCCTTTTTATTTAGTAGGATTAGGAGATAAGATATTAAATCCCAAAAACACTAAAACTGGAAGTAAAAGTAAATCCAAAACAATCCATTCCCATATGCATGTTCTAATAATAAGTGATACAAGTTAAAAGAAAACTCCAAAGGGAAGTACCAAAAGAAAAGAAAAGTTATTACATCAATTGTCCCAATTTTGGATCTAATAGGGTCTGGCACAGTCCTCGTAGTCCTCTTGAAAACTTGAAAGCAATTTTATATCCATAGGGTGAGTATATAGGTATACACGGTAGGGAAAACCAAAAGCTCTCTTGCACAAGTGGGGAGGCATTTTGATGCCCTGTGAGAAAAAGAGATAACCAAAGCACCTATCAAGAAAACTATCCACCAAAACCTCACCATGGAGCACTCCCCAAATAACTCAAGTCAAGTAAAGTAATAGTAATAACACATCGATATTTGGGTACTCAGCACCACATTCCCACTGTTTATTGAAGACATCTTATGCGTCAGACCTCCCCCACCATTCTCACCACAGTCCCACTACCGCCCCAACAACAACCTTTTGGGAAACCACAACCATAGTTATGCCCGCAAACACCTGGGCCACCACAACCACACGTAACCATGCCTGCAGACACCTGGGCCAAAAAAACTACCACCATGCCCAAAGTCATCTGGGCCCGAACAAATACTGCCGCACCCGAAGACACCTAGGACTTATCCTGAAGACACTTGGGAAAACAACCTTCCCGCACACACCTGGGCTAACCACAACAACATACCCTACACGAATAACCTTGGGCTATAATAGACCTTCTGCCATCATATCCTACTCGGAGAGTTTTGGGATACTTGGGAAAGGCAGCAGAAAAGGTGCTAATATCCATCGACTCATAGGAGTCTTGAGAAAAACACTCACCCCCATGAAAAGGGGGTGTTCATCATGAATTTCTCAACATGGGTGGGGTGAGAATAAGAAACATAAGAACTAAATTATAAATATAGGTAAACAAGAACTCATCCCAACCTAGGGGTTCCAAAACCATCCCATACACAAACACCCTCATTACTATTCATTCATAAAAATCGTAACAGCCAAAACCAAGTTACAACTCATTCCCAAAAAAAAATCTCCAATAAACCCATTTTTGTTATCATATTCAAGTGATTCCATTTAAATAATTCCTCACTACCAGGAAACTAACAAACATAGCCACAAGCCAAGGAAGAAAAAAAATCCAAGCAACAAATTAAGCATTCACACCCGGTTCTCTTGTAATATCACAACAACAAAAGGGATCTGGGAGATCCCTCAATGAAATTGAACCAAACCAAACTCCAATATATATCCACACACAACCTCAAATCCACCAACCAACAACTATAAAACAGGGGATCCCATCCCCATCTATGTCACCCCACAATAATCAAGAAGAACAACCACACATATTACCAAGACAAAGAAAGGAATTTTTCAGATTCAAAAACACAATTCATTAAGTTACTTCTTTCCATTTGGTTAACTGGGGTGATCACATAAGGATTCTTGATCCCTGAACATCCATTTAATCAACTGATTTTACGTGATTAACCAATTTCCATGTTATATCCATTCAATCATCATAGAATAAAGGGGTTTATTAGTGCACAATGAAGGACCACCAATGGCCACTATTTTAATTGGACATATGACCATACAATTCATGACATATAAGAAAAGATAAAAGATTATAGAAACATCATCAAATACACCCATTCATTATTTAAAAACCATTTATTATCTTTGTTAAGGTTTCATTTCATCCATCCTTGAAGGAAACATTATCATACTCGCCCCGCATTATATTAATTAAAGAGAGACAAAGGAAAAAACCTACTTGAATGATCAATGATCGAAGTTTTTCTCTTCGAGATAAGAACTGGGGATGTGCGACTTACAGGGGAAGAACTATGAGGACTCCAAGAGTGAGTAGGAAAGGCTCTAGCACAGGCACACCACTAGCCTTAAGAAGGGGGACTCTAAACGCACCAAGTAAAGGAAAGATATCAGCCAAGAAGAAGAAGAAATAATCCTCGTGCGATAAAAGGTGAGATTTGGTAGTTGCAAGATATGAAGTCTTGAACCGCTTTAAAGATGGATCATGGTTTCTCTACACGGTTTGGTGGTTACACATGATGGAATTAATTTTCATTTAATAATTCTCATTGGAGAGGTGGCCATAATATATGTGAGTTAAAGTGTTTCCATTAAATAGAGGAAAACGTGTAACGGGGGTGGAACTGGAAAGTATAGGAAAAGGGGTGACACAGAGGAAAAATCCACATGCTTTGGTAACCCCAAGGGTATCCCAACTCTTAGGGAATTTTAGTTATAATTCATGGGCTTTTAATGGATTTGAAATGGGTATTAAAACACTTTTACATCAAAAGATACGTTGCAGGGGTAGAACTGGAAAACGTAAGAAACTGGAGAAAAAATAACAAGGGTGGGACACCATTTTGTGAGACACCATAATGATGCCACCGGTTGGGTGGAACGCCGTAAGTGGTGCCATAATTTCAGTGTGTGACCATGATGGTGAGACCGATATGGGGACACCATCACGGTGCCACCGGTTTGGTGGAACACCGTAAGCGGTGCCACCGTTTCGATGTGCTGTTATGAAGGTGCGACCACTATAGTGCCACCATCACAGTGTTGTCGTTATTGGTGCCACCATCACGGTGCCACTCTCACGGTGTTGTCATGACCAGTGCCACCATCACACTATCACCATGACTGGTGCCACCATTTTGGTGGAACCAAGTTTTTATCAAACTCCATAATGGGTAGCGTTTTGGGCCATTACAAACCCAAACCTGTTTAGTATGATATTTACTATTAGAAATATGGGAAGAAATGTGAATATATTTAGATATCTCGTATATTTTATTTTCTTAATCTCACTCATAAATAAGATTCCAAAATTTCAAAATATAATTAAAAAAATTTAGAACATCCTTTTACAAAAGTTTTTTTCAATAAAAATTATTTTAATTTGAAAAACCAATTTTGGGGTTAGCTTTGGTTTAACATTTAGAACCGAAAATCATATTAAGATATTTATCACCATACATGAATTGGGAAAGAAATTGTTTGAGATATTTTAGTTGGGATTAGATATTTTCAAAATTGGATTGATTTTTTAATTTGAAAACAAAATATTTTTTTTATAGATTAGATCATTTTCATTAAAATTTTGATATTTTTTAATTTAGAACTCGTTTATATTTATTTTTGAGTGATTTTTATTTAGAAATGAGTTGGTAATAGAAATTACAAAGTTTTTTTAGTTAATTATAAGAGAAATAATATGATGATAAATGAGAAGAAGAATAGGAATAAGAAAGACAGTGATATGAAGAATAGGAAACATAATAACTAACCTCATCACCTACCTTAAGATGTTCCAGGATGCATTTATCACTTTAGTCACTTAAGGAGGGTGAGGAAGTGGAGTTAAGGAAGTCATCACTAGCACTTCAATTCTAAACAGTAATAGATTTATTACTATGTTTCTTATTTTTCATCTTCTTCTTTTAAATAGGTAATTGTAGCCAGATATAACCCTTTTTTGTTGAATTTATTGCATGTAAATTTTGGTTCTCTATTTTGATTTTCCTTTTTAGCACAATGGAAGGATTTATTTTTCCTTTATTATTTATTAAATTACATGTTCAAGAATTCAATATTCATATTATCATATAATGATTCATTTTCATCAATTGATTTGAAATCAATTTTTCTTTTGTTTTATTTGGATTCCTTTGCTTCTTTAGTTGTTTTATCATCTTGTCTCTTTATGGTTATTTCATATGTCATAATAGATATGACAAGTTCTTCAAGTAGTATATTTTTTATGTCTTTCACTTCTTATATAGTCATCATCTTGGGTTCCCCAAAACTAGGAAAACCCTAAAAGATTTTCTTTAATATATTTTATATGGAAATTACATCACAATGATTCTTATATCCATTTAAAATTTTAGTAAAGTGTGTAAACATTTCAATAATAGATTCCTTTAGATGTATATTAAATCTTTCAAAATCTCACATCTACATATCATGACTGGTATTTTTACCTTTATTTTCTACTTCATGAGTAACTTCTAAGAGTTTTTGGATTTCATGAGAAGTTTTTCATGTAGATATAATATTAAATTAAATTTTTTATAATCCAAAATACAAGTCAATTATAGCTTTACTATATAATTAAAAAGAATAAATGTCATTAGGTGTCTTTTTTTCTTCTTTTTCACTTATAGGAAAATGACCATGCATAACAGTTTTTCATACATGACAAAAAATTGATATAATAAATTTAAACATAATATTCTTTCAATAAATATAATTATAACCATCAAAATAAGGCACACAGGCCATATATTACCCTTTCAAACCACCATGGGAATTTGAAAAATATTTTATTTAAAAATATCAAACTTTGAAATTTGTTAATGTATAGAAAAAAAGATTAATTTGGAAAAAGTGTACTTTTATAAAAACACAAAGATCCACCCTCATATAAAAAATGTTGGTCAGGAATAAAATTTCAAGATATGGTGAATTGCCTTTGAAAAATAAAACAATTAAAATGTGATGGAAATAACAAATTAAAACAAAAAAAATACTAAAGAGTATGAATTGAAAAATTATAAAATTAAATGATGATAAAGATATGATTGTATTTAAATGATAAAATCACTCAATAAATAATTTGATATTAATATATTAATTAAAGAGATTAAAAAATTTATTTGATCGCGATAATTTAGATACAATTTATAAAAGATAATTTCAAAGTTAATTAAGTGAGAATTGTATCGAAATAAGGCATATATAAATTATGTGATTATGTGATTCGATATGAATATGCAATGTGGAAATAAATAAAAGAGATTGAGGATTATTTGATAAATAATTTTTAAAATATCTTGTTTTAATCCCCCATATATCCTCCCCTCAAGTTGAGAGGTTTGTATATTACTCACTTATTTTCAGTAGAGATCAATAAATTAATAAACCTTTCTTTTGGGTCCATATAACCATAAACCAAGCTCCCTTGATTTCTGTTGGAAGTAGAAATAAAGCAAGATCCCTCAATTTTCCGGATTTGAGAACCAGTCCCTCACTTTATGGTGTTGATAACCCTTTATAGAAGTGGTGGTGAGGAGAGAGATATTTTCTTTGTGCAGATCTATTAGAAATATGATCCCTTATCTCTCAATTAGAATAGAACAAATTTAGAGGAGATATGGAGAGATCATGTACAAGAGGGTTTAAGGGATTGAGAATTAAAATTGGATCTTGAAAAAAAGCTTTGACAATGATGGATAATATCATAATTATTTATCATTGGAATAATCCAAATCATTGTTAAATACACTATTGTTGAGAGAGATTCCAAGGTCCCCTATTTATAGCCTCCAAAAGGTATTGTAGCATTATATAATGTAAGTGAGTCATTAAGACTCATAAAATTTCAATTGAATGTGGTAGGGTCCACTAAGAAAAGATCTCTTCAAGGTTATTTTAATGTCCCCATATATTCAGTAGCCTATACTAGGTATCCTTTGTGCTACTTGGGTTTGATAGATTCTAGAAATGTTATAACATTTTTGTTCACTGTCTAGACGGTGGACCTCCTATTGGTTTAATGGTATTTTATACTTCCACCAGATTTTTTTTGGACCTACATTAGGTAGTTGGTGGACTCCTACTACTTTTATAATTCTATTTACATGTCACTTGAAAGTTGGTGCCTTGCACCAGCAAGCCAGCACTACCTACAACTGCCCAAATTACCTTTTCTCCATTTAAGATTACATCCAATGCTTTAAAAAAATCCTAGATATTCATTCCATGATATTAACATGTCTATCAATAGTTAAAAAGATCTTTAATTTCCTTCCAAAAGTTATTTTTATTCCCTCAATAAATATCCTCCAAATATTTTGTATTCCATCACAAATCCATGACTTGATATGAAACATAAACACTAAAACCCACTTAAAATAAATTATTAGATAAATAATTAAGTATTTATGATCATGAAAAACCATGATAAAGAGAGAGGTAAAACAAAAGGAAGATATTTTGCAATAACTACCACATAATAGGATCATGATAATGAAGTGGTTAAAGGCACACTTATTCTTTATTCCATAACTATGAATGCATTATTTTATTTTGGTTATTTTCATTGTTTCATATCATGTAATTTTGATATGAATGTTGATGCACCACCTCAAGAAATGGATATTGAATTATTGGTGAAAAAATATTATGGGTAAATGATTCCATCCAATGTATATAACTCTTCTCTGATTGAGTTTTTTGGGAAGATACTTCCTATAGATCTAGTTTTTTTCCATTAGTAGAATTCAATGTGATTTTTGGAATGGATTGGATCTCCCTACATATATTTCATGTCAATTTTCAAAATAGTTAATTCTTATTTAATATCCCAAATCAACTCATGATAAAATATCTATAAAATTCTGATGATATTCTCCCTTTTCAAAAAAATCCTTAATATGGTTCTTGATACCCAATAATGAGGGATTATCGTCTCATATGTTTGGTGGGAAACTCAACATTAAGACATGTCGATTTTATGGGAATACATTGAATTATTTCCTGAAATAACTATATGTTCTGCCCCAATAACATGAGTTTTATGTTTAAATTTAACTCATACTTGGTAATATTCCTATATAAAAGAGTCCTTAGAGAATATACCCCCATTAAATTGGAAGAATTGAAGAAGAAGCTATTAGAGAATTTGGACAAGGGTTTTATATGACTAAATGTTTTTAATTAAAATGATATTTAGAAATTATAGGATCACTTTTTTAGTGTGGGATTAAATAATAAATTTCTCAAAAACATTTCCTTAACTAACCTTCCAACTCCCAAGTGATTCTCTCTTTACCCTTCACTGAACTTAAGTTTCTAAAGAAATGTCCCTCATTTTCACCTATAAAAGGATATCTCTTATACTCACTCTAAACCACTCATATAATTCAGTTATATCATTAATAATTTCCCATTTTTACTCTCATAATGTATTATTAGACTTTTTATAGCCATTGGTTATAATAATGAGGACTATTTTCTTTATTCTGGATGAATATGTTGTGGGAAGGATTGATTCCATCAAAGTAATGAGCTCTTCTTTATTCATTTCATTTGCTTTATCCTATAAAATATTATTAAATCTCATCATACACTCTAATTATGTAATATTAAAATCATTATGTTTCTTTAAAAAATATATTATCATAATATAACTTTGTTCTCTTAATCATTTATTAGTTACAACACATTCTTGTTTGGGTTTCTTTTACCACCTACATGAAGGATGTTATAATGTTAACATCATGAATGATTAAAAAACATAGATACTAATAGTATGATGTAAAAATGATTAATTTAATATTTTTTATATTTTTTTAATGGTATTATATATAATTATACTCATTAATAAAATCAATTATTTTTATTGAATTGAAATTTTCAAAAAAATGAGATTTTAATCGCTCTTTACAAACCATCACCATTACTTATATAAAATAAAAATTTGAATTAAGAACTATATAAAACACATATATTTAAATTACATGAATATTTTTTAGGTGATGAACACATGATAAAGGATAATGGATTGAAACTACCATACCAAAGCTAGCATAGAACAAAATGGACAATTAACACCTGAAAATTAATTTTAACAAATAATGATTAATAAATGCGTAATAATAAATTATAAATTAATGTTATAAAGTAAAATAAATACAAATATGGTTCTTATATATATTAATAATACATATAAATTGATTATATAGGAGGATATAGCACATCCAACCCATCAGTAATCCAAATTAGGGGTTTATTATCTCATTTTTTTTTAATTGAGATATGTTCAATATTCACTATATTATTTATTTGTGGTACTTATATAGTACCACATGAATATATTTAATAATTTTTTTAATGTTATAAATTGTACTTTAAAACCCATGTAATGTTATTTCATTTGAGGGATTTTGATTCAATGGTTACAAAATTCATAAGGGTTTCTTTCCAATATCACGTTGAAATCAATATTGTATATGACTAAATTTTAATTGGGGATATTTTATGTTATTTATATCTAAAATCTAATATATTTTATTATCCTATAGATTTTTTTATGTTTTACATATTTTATTACCATTTCACCTTCCTTTGGTACAAAATGTATCTAAAATTTTTTTGTAAGGGGAGTCGACCTTTTCTCATCTTTTAGTGAGGAATGTTTCTGCTCCATGTTTGTATTCATTATTTTTTTAATAAAAAACTTATCTAAAATTATATGATTTTTAAGAACATTTTATATTGGACTTTAATTTTTTTAAAATATTTAGAAAAAAACTCTTTTTAATGTTTTCTACATGGATCATTTTCTATAAACTTTGATTTTCTTTACAAAAACTATGAAAAGAATAATTTTTTAACATTTTTTAGATAAATGAATTTTACCATAATCTACTTTATTTTTATTTAGTAATATTCCTATATAGTTTTTAATGGTTTCCAATGTAATTTCTTTTCCCATGGTTTTATAAATTAGTTTCTTTTAAAATAAAAGTTATCAAAAATGAGTAGGGTATTTATCCTTATTTTTCAAAGTAATTTTTTAATGATCCTATAAAAAAATTTCATATATATCAATATTATTTAATGTTTTCCATACTTTAATGAGGATAATATCTAATGATACCATCCACCTTCTATATCTGAATGTATGATGATCATGTCTTGAGGAAATCATCATGAAACCCATTTGTTTCTCATTGGTTAATTAAGTTATGATGAAATTATAAATGTTTTCATGTTTATGTGGAACACATATGTATGGTATATAATTATGTGATTGGTGGGTTTGATATATCCTTAAAATGCATTGGGTAAAGCTTTACTTCTGATGAGATAATACGTGGACATGATTGGGGTAAGTTGTATTCACAAACTAACTTGTGGAAATTATTACAATAAGATTTTTTAAAAACATCACATTTATAAGTGAATGAAATTTACTATGTTCATAAACTAATGTTTGAAAATGATTTTGATTATATACGTTCACAATTTTATGATTTTTTATGTTTATGTTTACCCAACATGTCTATGATAAGCTCAATGGTCCATAATTATTATGTCATGTCTCTACATTCTTCCTCCATGGTATATGTATGAACCTTTGTGGTTATATGTCCTTTTTTCATGATTTATAGAAAACTCTTATGATTCCAAGTTATTTTTAATCATATATTTATATCATGTTCATTTTTTCATGCATTCTTATTATCTATTCCTTTATTCTATGTTGATGAGCTTTTCACTTACTATGATTTTGGGATCATTCCTTTCTTATATTTCCATTAAAAAATTAATGAATATGAGTATTAAGTATGAAATTTTTATAAGGATGGCATGTGACCATGTTATTTAAGGGATATTTTTTAATAAATAATGAGAAATAATACATTTATGTATATAATCTCTAAATATAATTCAACTTTGGGTTCTGTTATTATGAGTTTATCTATAAGATGTAATGTTTAAATTATGGAAAGGATATAAAATATATTCTTGTTATACTTTGGTTGTCTCATAAAAATCAGTGTAAGAAATATGATTACAATTCAACAACACCAAAGTTTTATATTTCACTTACTTAATACAATAAATTCTAGTAGCTTGGTATTTTTTATATCATCAACATATCCTATGAGCTCAATCACATTAACACAAAACCATCAGCAGATAAATAATAAATCATAAGTGTGTGATATATTACACATTTTTTAGTACATTAACAAATAAAAATGAGTTACATGGAAAACTGACAGAATAGCTAGTCCTGTATCCTCTGTGGGTTTGACAGAATAGCTAATCATGTATCCTTTGTGGGTCTAACAGCTCAGATGAATCATAGCTGGTCATGTATCCTATGTGGGTCCGACATCTTAGATGAGATAGCTGGTCTTGTATCCTGTATGGGTCTGATAGCTTATATTAGAAAGTTGGTCATGTATCTTGTGTGGGTCCGACAGCTTAGATGAGATAGCTCGTCATGTATACTATGTGGGTCTGAAAGCATAGCTGGTCCTGTATCCTGTGTGGGTCCAACAGCTTAGATGAATTAGTGACTACATCCGATCATCTCTATCTCTCTGCAAAAGATATATACCTGTGTGAGCTTAGTCATGTCTTTCAACAATTATCATCACGGTTATTGACTTTACTTCTTTGTGGATTGGTTTGTGCTTGGGCTCGAGAGTTAGAGCCAGACTATGATTGATAACTTAGGTATATGTATGGGCGTATACCTAATTAGGGTTGGTTGATACTTTGTGATTATATCTTTCTATTGTGGTTTATCCTTTGTGGATTCTGGGAGACCTTTGGGGGTCTCGGGATCCCCTACTGAGTATTGTTATACTCACCCCTGCATGGGCTTCGCCC
Organism: Viscum album; assembly: GCA_963277665.1. Taxonomy (NCBI): domain Eukaryota; kingdom Viridiplantae; phylum Streptophyta; class Magnoliopsida; order Santalales; family Viscaceae; genus Viscum; species Viscum album. The sequence continues at coordinate 1,220,318,114 of OY728127.1, read as the reverse complement.
GCACCTTATTGTGTATTGTGCAGATGACGGATAGTAGTTATCGAGGCTGAGGGTGACGGACGGGAGGCTGCTCAGAGCTGGACTAGAAGAGATGTACTGTAGGGACAATTTCTTCGAGTTATGTACCTACCCTTCAGGTAGGATTCATTGGTGGACGATCGAGGAGCTGTTTTCCCTTTTTACTTGTACTTGTTGTTCAGTTGGGTTTGTATACTAGCCCACTTACATTCATCATACCTTACTTTTCTAATTTAGTACTTGTTTCCTCAAATTCTTGTGTTCAGTCTGTGTGTGTTATAGGTTTAAAGGCAATGCCTTCCCTTTTTATCAGGGATTCACCTTTGGTGTTAGTCACCAGACCCTGGCCTATGGAAGGTGGGATTGAGGTAGTCACGGCATAGGCCCCGAGGACGGGTCGTGAAAACACACGAATTACCTTATTATGAACATTATTTATTTTATTAATCCATGAAAAATATTCAAGGACTGGAACTACCAAACCAGATCATGTAAGGGAAGCTAAACAGTTAACACCCGAATATCAATTTTAATAATAAAGAATTAAATTATAGGTAATAAATAATGATAAATGGATTGTATTAAAAAATAAGTATCAATAAGTTTATTATTATTATTATTAATAAAGCTAAATTTATTATACATGGGTGTTATAGTGAATCCAACCAAGTGGAAGTCTGAGGTAAGGATTCTTTGTCTCAAATTAAATTCCTTGAATCATGTTCCATTCTATGTTTACTTGTATATGGTGTTCTATTGATACACTTCCCCATTAATATATTATATTATATTTTTCATTTAATTCATGGGATTTAAAAATAAGAAAAATATTTCATTAAATGGATTTTTATTCAAGTGTTATTAAATTTTAAAGGGTTCTTTGTCTCAATTTCCATTTCTTGAGATATATTTCAAGTTTTGCACCTATTTTCTTTTATATATTGTGTACACTACCTCTTTGAAATATTATTTCATGATTATATCCATATTCATATTATTTAATATTATTTTCTTTTATATAGTTTATACACCACCTCTTTGAATATTATATCATAATTATATCCTTATTAATGGTATTTAATATTCTTTTTCATGTTCACTTATTCAAGGTTTTTTGATTCAATGGTTACCAAATTCTTAAAGTTTATTCATATAATTTTTTTTCATTGAGACATGCTTCAAATTATGCACCTATAATCATTTATAATATGAATATAATTTCTCTTTGACGTATTAGATCATATTTCTCTTTTATTAATGGTATTTAAATTTCCTTTCAAGTTCTTTATTTCAATAGATTTTTATTTAAAAAGTCATAAGGTATTTTATTTAAAATATTTGGTTTAAAATATTTAAATTACTTTACCAAAATATTTTTCCTAAAAATACATATTCTTTATACTATTTCAATAATTCTCTTTGTTATACTTTAATTACTATTTAAGATCATTTTAAACTATCTTTGAATTTCTTTATAAAGTCTTAAAAGGAATCTTTTTACCATTTTTCATATGGGTTATTTTTTACTATCTTTACTAGATTTTTAAAATAATTTTTTAGCAACCATTGTGTAAACTATTTTCCCTCCATCATGGTTTTTATTCATAAATAAGATTACTTCTCAAATTTATATGTTTTTTTCAAAGAAAATTATATTCCCATTAGTTTATAAATTTTTCTTTTGTATATAAGTTATTATTGATATAAGGGGTTTTCTTTTAAAATTTTACTTAAGATATTTTGAATTTTTTATCTCCACTATCTCTCTAATGTTTTCCAAGAACTTTCTTTCTTATTTAACTATTAAATTTTACTAATGGTATATATTTCATTTTAATTTTCCTATCAGTAGGTGATTGGTTGATCCATTTTTAATGTCATATTATTTTTTAAGGGTTAATAGAAGAATAAACCTGGAAGCCTAACTAAGTGGTAATATAACCCCATAATCCTATATGAAACTTGAGTTCAAATTCAGGTAAAGGTGAATTTATGTAGTATTGTAGCACTGTAATAATTTGGGTATTATATTAGGTACTATAGTATCATTACTATTCATATAAAATGGGATTCTAGGCTATGTATTGGTACTTTAAGCCTTTGGTACTTTTGTCCATAGGACATATGGGGCATCATTTTTGGGCCTTAGGGATGTCTGTAGTATATTTTACTAGTTGAGTGATGGTGTTATGATAGTCAATGGAAATGAATGATAAAGGATGGGATCCATGTGATCGATCACTGTCATTAGTGAATGGATGTCAAATCACACCCCTAGCCTCAATAAGGGGTAGATATGATAGGTTGTAGATGTGAAGTTAAGGAATTAGGTAGATGGACTATGTTATGGAAGGAGGGGATACAAAAGACGGGATGGTGGACAATGGTAAATAAGAAGGGGATAGAAACTATTATGTATTTATTCCTCTAATCCTTTCGGCTTTGTACTTTATGTTCTCCATTCATGTACTATTAGAATTTTAGAACATGTAAGGGCTCCCGCTCAACCTATTTAATAAGAGGTATTATCAATAAAATAAAAAACAATGGTGTTTCAGGGGTTAACAAAAAATTCTTATGTTTACGAGTTGAAATTTATGTTTTTATTCAAGAAATAATAAAAAGAAAATCCTTTATGTATTTTATTCATGTTACATTTCTTGGGAATTATAATTGATCACAGGGGAGACTGGGATATCGATCTCTAATTAATTGGGTAATGATTTAGTCTCCAAATAAATTATATTGGAATTAACTAATTAAGTTATTAAATTATAATAGTGATTGTAAATTTGATTATAAAGGTGATGTGAATATGATATCCCATGTAAACTTCATGATTGTAATTTTTATTTTATGATTTCTTATGAGATATTTCTAGGTAATTCTTTAGATAGGAAGTTCAAACATATCTATATTATGTTTTCACGACTCATTATTACTGAATCAAGCTTTTATACTTCTTTTAACCATGTTATATACCAATATTCATGCTTTGAATCATGATTTAAGATATATGTTTAATTGGGTATGATTTACTTATGATGTATTCATGTACCTATATTGTGATCTCATACCCACTTGTTTATCTTATGATCATTTATGATTATTTATTAATATCAATAATGTTTCCCTTACTAAGTGTTTCATATCACCCTTCTTATATTCCCATTTCCCCAAGTTATGAAGAGGAGTTTATGTATGATCTTTCTAGAAGGGTATCATGTGTAGAGAATTTTTTTGGGAGATATTTAAGAATTATTATGAAATAAAAAATTATTATTATTTTAAAGACCCGTAAAATTCAAGGGAAATTTTTTCTTAATTTTCTTTGGAATTTTACAAGAGCACGGTTTCTGACGGCACCTGATTCCGAGGCCCGGAGTGCCCGAAATCAATTTCCGAAGTTTGGCTCGGGTACGTTCAATGAACGAATGAGCGGGAATTCCTAACTTTTGATCCGGAGCTCGGAATTGAAATCCGAGGGCACCGATGAACTCGCAGCGCCGATATTCGCTTAAGGAGACCTTTTCGGAAGTTGCGTTTGTTACGGGTTGAAAGTTAGTTTTTGGGTTTTTAGATTAAGTTAAATAAAATTTGTGAAATACAAAATTTTATTTTAACTTGATGTTGTTTTTTATAAATCCTTCCAAAGGGAGTTGGGAGTGGGACCCACATCCACTTAACCTCCCTTGGGAGGATTAAGTGTGGTGGGGCCCACACGAAACCCAACCTTCCATCTCCCTTTAACTCTCTTTTTAATTAATGTTTGACAACTTTAAGTATTAATTGAGGTGAGTTGTTCAAATTCAAACCTTTGAAATTCATGTGGTAAAGTTGTGTAATAATATAAGCTTAAAGCTTATTTTATTCTGGGATAATTCTTTTACCACCTTGAGAGGAATTTTGGAGCTTCTCCTTATTCTTCTTCTTCTTCAACTCTGACGAAGAACACGAAGAACCTTCGAACTTCGACGAAGAACTCCACGTTCTTGGGAACCGTCTTCCGTGACGACATAACCGCGACATCGACGTTCTTCTTCCGTGACGCCGACCACCGCGACGCTCGACTTCCGCGAATCGTTATCGATCATCGAACTTGTTCCAGAACCAAGGTAGGGGTTTTTCCTTTTCAAATTACGTGTTTTCGTTCCCTCGAGCATGAAAGAATAATCCGTTGGGCATAGTTCCAAATTTTATTAAAAATTTGTGAAACGTTCATTGTTGTGTTTACACGATTGACCAACTGTTATCGTTATAATGGGAGGAGACCGGACCGCACGAACACGGCCGATTCTCCTCCCCCTTCTAATCTTTCGTGTTGATTTAGCGGAGACAGTGCGGTGTCGTCGCACCGCGCAGGAACAAAAGAATTTATGTCCGGAGCGAGCAGCGATAAAGAAATGCGGTGCCGACGCACCGCGTCGTTGTTTACGAAAGAGGCCGCAGCCGGAGACGGGTCGCGGCGGAACGAGGAGGCGACCGGCGGCCGGCCGGGCCGCCGGCGCCGGAGATCGAGAAGGGCCGTGGCCCTACGGTCGCGGCGGAGCAGCCAGGGGCGGCCGGCCTCGCCGGCCGCGCCGGCCGCCGGTTTGGATAGGAGGCGGGACCCGCGGGTCCCGCGTGAGAAAAGAAATGGCCGGCCTTAGGCCGGCCGAGATCTGAAAAAAAGGGGGGGTTTTACCCCCCGCGTGCGGCACATACGCGGCACCTGGCCGCGCCGCCGCTGGCCGGGCCGCGCTGCCGCTGGCCGGGCCGCGCCGCCGCGCTGCCACCGGCCGGGCCGGGTCCAGCGGACCGGGTCGGTCCGACCCGGTTCGGTTCGGATCCGGGTCGGGTCGACCCGGTTCGGGTCAGACCAGGGGGGGTCGGGCCGGGTCGGCCCGGACCCGGACCCCCCATTTTCGAGACGGTTTCGGTGTTTTGGCCATAACATGAGCCACGGACCTCCGAATGACGAACCGTCTGCGGCAACGCGATCCTTGGATCGAGGCGGTCGTTTCGGTATATCGCACTCAAGGTTTCGGAACACTTTGAGTTCGGCCGGGTTGGTTCGTTCACGAAACCAACCGGGCCTTCGGAGCGGAAACGCTCATATCTTGAGCTACGGACATCCGATTGACGTGCCGTCAGCTTTGTTGTGTTCCTCTTAGTGAGACTGATCTTTTGGCATACTCCGCTCGAGGTTTGGACGCAGGTGGAGTACAGTCGGGTTGGTTTTGCCTTAAAAACCAACCGGGCCCCGGGGACGAAAATGCCAATAACTCTCAGACCGGGCGTCCGATCGACGCGCCGTCTGTTGCGTTGAGTTCCTGTTGACGATACGGAACTTTTGGATACATCAACTCTGGACTTTGTGACAATTGATGTATCAGCCTCTCGGCTTGTGGAGCGGACCCTCCTAACGAGCTTGCTGTGTGCGGGAACCCTAGTGCTGGCTGCGACTGTTACTGTGACTGCTACCACTGCTACTACTACTGTGACTGCGACGACGACAGTACAGAGATCCTGTGTGGATTCGACGACGACGACTAAAGCACTCAGCGATCCTACGTGGATCAGTGCTACAAGTCCTGTGTGGGCCCGATCCTGTGTGGGTCCGATCCTGTGTGGGTCCTTGCGCTCAGCGGTCCTGTGTGAACCAGCGCCTACAGGTCCTATGTGGGCCCGATCCTGTGTGAGTCTTTTGCGGGGGTTAGTCACCTATCAATCCTTCGTGGGTCCGACGACTTATATGGATCAGAGATCATCTTTATCGTCCTTTGAAGAAGTATACCTATGTGAGCTGAATCCTGTTGCTTTCCTGTGTGGATTGTGTTGTGCTATCCTGTGTGGATTACGTTTTGCTTTCCTGTGTGGAATACGTTTACTTTCCTGTGTGGACTGAGTTGTACTTGGGCTCGGAGGTTGAAGCGTATTTGAAATTGACGACTTAGGTATATGTATGGGCATATACCTAAGCAGTGTCGGTTGTTACTTCGTGATTGTACCTTTCTTCATGGTTTATCCTTTGTGAATTTTGAGAGACCTTCAGGGGTCTCGGGGTCCCTACTGAGTAGCTTATACTCACCCCTGCACGGGCTTTGCTCGCACTACGTTGTGTTGGTTGCAGACGACGGACAGCGTTGATCTTAGCTGAGGCTTGCAGAGCAGGACAGTACCTGGAGGTGGACCACTGGGCGGGACGTGCTCGGAGCGGACGGCGGGACCCGTGGAGCAGTGGAGCTATCTGTACCCACCCTTCATGTGGGATTTCCGGTGGACAGCTCGGTGTAGTGGCTTTTACTTTTCAGTTGTTGTTTTCCCTTTTGAGTTGTACTTTACTTTCAGTTTGGGTTTGTATACTGGCCCATTTACTTTTCCGCACTTTCATTTGTACTCTGCTTTTGCTTAGTGTTTACTTTCTGCTTGCTTACTCTGTGGTGTTTGTTTACTTTACAAAGGCAATGCCTTCCCTTTCTACCGGGATTTACGCCTTGGTGCTAGTCGCCAGCCCCTGGCCTATGGAAGGCAGGCTTGGGGTAGTCACGGCACGGACCCCGAGGGCGGGTCGTGACAAATTGGTATCAGAGGAGTTCGGTTCTACCGCAAACTCTGATCTTTTCTATGTGAAGCAATAATGTTTAGCGTATTGAGTGTGGTTATCAGTCCAGGGAGTCCAGTGTTGGTGCGGCGGCCGACGTATCCGTACACCAGGACCCTGACTTCTGATTTCCGACTTAATGCACAAAAATATTGATTGCGTGTGTGTTTCAAAGTTTTCTTTGTGATTACTTATATCAGCTCACCAGGTATACTGTTCTGACCATGGTGCACCTGTTTCCTTTTCAGGATGGCCCCACGACGGCAGCCAGCTAGGGTTCCGAGAGTCGAGCGTGATGACAGCCCACCGAGCGACGAGGCCTCGGTGCAGGTCCCTTTGTCAGCAGTGGCACCGGCGGTAGCACTACCCGTCGAGCCCCCGATACTTCCAGCACCAGCCGCTGACGATGCACGTCGCCTCAGCTCACTGCATGAGTTTCAGCGCCAGCGACCGCCCAGGTTTCGCGGGGAGACGGATCCCCAGGCAGCCGAGGACTGGCTGGAGGCAGTGGTTCCTGTGTTTAGGCTAGTGAGGACACCAGCAGACCTCATGGTGATCCTCGCTGCGAGCCTACTACACGCAGCAGCAGGACGATGGTGGAGCCTGATGCTCCAGGTGCACGATGAGGCATCTCTACTTTGGACGGACTTTGAGAGCCTCTTCCGCTCGGAGTTCGTCCCAGCCACCCTTCGTGCGGTGCACATCCAGGAGCTTCTTCAGCTGCGGCAGGGCAGCATGACGGTCGCTCAGTACTCGGCAAGATTTACCGATCTCTCGCGCTACTCGACCGATATGGTACGGGACCCATTCTTCCGGGCCCGGACCTTCGAGCAGGGTTTGAGACACGAGATCAGGGCATCGCTGATCTCCCTCAGAATACCGACTCAGACAGGAGTACTGGAGTGGGCCCTTCTGATCGAGAGCTTCCTTGATGAGTCTACACCAGCACAGCGACCCACCGCAGGGCGGCACGTGGCAGAGTCATCTGCAGCAGGCAGTCGACGGATGACTCAGGGGTCCAGGAAGACCAGACCTTCGGGCAGACGACCTCAGGACACTAGCTCAGCAGTGCGGAGCACACAGCGCGGAGCCAGTCTTTCGAGAGGCAGAAAGTGCTACTCGTGCGGCGGGCAGGGCCACATGGCTCGTGACTGCCCGACCCGCCGTGCCGAGGAGCAGCAGTCGGTTGAGGGACCACCGAGTCAGAGGCAGAGGGTCGACCGTGGCGGTCCGCAAGGAGGAGGCGGACGAGGCAGAGGAGCTGGACGAGCAGCCGGTGGTGGGCGACGCTTTGAGGCTCTTCCACCACCACCACCAGGAGGTCCACCCCGACCACAGGGAGCTGACAGGCAGAGATAGGCACAGCTCCAGGCAGCAGAGGCCTATGACCACGGTGAACCCGAGATGATTCGAGGTACTATCTGTGTCTATTCCACCCTTGCTGCAGTTCTTATAGACACAGGAGCGAGTCACTCTATCATAACTGCTTCCCTTGTTCGGAGCTCGGAGATTCTGACAGAGCCGTTGGCTCGATCCTTACAGCTAGAGACTCCTACGGGAGCAGACTCGACGATTACGCACTAGTTCCGGCAGTGTGAGCTTACTCTAGGAGGCGAGAGCTTCGGCTGGGATCTTCTTGTAGCAGCGTCGAGGCCTTACGACGTCATCTTGGGCATGGATTGGCTATCTACGGTCCATGCGCAGATTGACTGTTTTAGGCGCAAGGTGCGATGTGTACGCACTGACGGGAGCAGGTTCACCTTCACCGGCGAGAAGGGAGCCTTAGCATCACAGGATGGACTTCCGCGGAGGAGAGGACAGCCCATCACTCATCAGATGGCTAGCCTCATCCTTGGAGCAGTTGACGTGCGGAGTTCTGTTTTTCCTGCAGTGGTGGATCAGTTTGAGGACGTTTTTCCTGACGACGTTCCAGGGCTACCTCCTCGTAGAGAGGTAGACTTTTATATTGACTTGTACCCCGGGACAGCCCCGATATCCACTCCAGCATATCGGATGGCCCCCGCCGAGCTTCGAGAGCTACGGGTACAGTTGGAGGACTTGCAGGGCAAGGGGTTCATCCGACCCAGTGTTTCACCCTGGGCTTCCCCGATATTGTTCGCCAAGAAGGCGGATGGGAGCTTGCGACTTTGTGTTGACTATCGTCGCCTGAACCAGGTGACGGTGAGGAACAAGTATTCGCTACCGAGGATTGATGACCTCTTTGATCAGCTCAAGGGAGCACGGTGGTTCTCGAAGATAGACCTCAGGTCAGGCTATCATCAGCTCAGAGTCAGAGACGAGGATGTGCAGAAGACGGCCTTCAGATGTCGGTATGGCCACTATGAGTTCTTGGTTATGACTTTCGGTGTAACCAATGCTCCAGCAGTTTTCATGGCTCTCATGAACAGGATATTTCAGCCATACCTCGATCGGTTTGTCGTGGTCTTCATCGACGACATTCTGATTTACTCTATGACAGAGGAGGAGCACGCCTATCACTTGCGAGTTATATTAGACACACTCCGAGAGCACCAGCTTTATGGTAAGCTCTCGAAGTGCCAGTTCTGGATACGTGAGATCCACTTCTTGGGACACGTTATCTCTGAGGCGGGAGTTGCAGTGGATCCCGCAAAGATTGAGGCTGTGTTAGCATGGGAGCCACCCAGGAGCGTGACTGAGGTTCGGAGTTTCTTGGGAATAGCTGGATACTATCGGAGATTCGTGCCAGACTTCTCTAGAGTTGCGGCATCACTCACAGCTTTGACGAAGAAGGGGAAAACCTTCGTGTGGTCAGACAGATGTCAGCAGAGCTTCCAGGAGCTGAGACAGAGATTGACTAGCGCACCTATCTTGAGGTTTCCCGAGGAGGGAGTAGGGTACGTAGTCTACTGCGATGCATCAGGGACCGGACTCGGATGTGTTCTGATGCAGGATCGGGCAGTGATCGCCTATGGATCACGTCAGTTGAGGCTGCATGAGCAGAACTACGCTACCCATGACCTGGAGTTAGCAGCAGTGGTCTTCGCTCTGAAGACATGGCGACACTACCTGATGGGAGAGCGCTTTACAGTCTTTTCCGATCATCAGAGTCTCAGGTATATCTTCTCGCAGAAGGACCTGAACCTGAGACAACGGCGATGGCTCGAGTTCCTCCAGGACTATGACTTTGAGATAGTCTATACTCCTGTGAAGGGGAACGTAGTAGCTGATGCCCTTAGCAGGAGGACGGGCATTCAGCTACTTGAGGAGGCGACGAAGCAGCTAGCCTCTTTGCAGATATCCTTCGTGGATTGAGATGGATCATCCTTCCTTCAGTCTCTCACAGTCACTCCTCTACTACTGCAACTAGTCAGGGAGGCACAGCGTGGGGACGCTGACTGTGAGACACGACATGCACAGATATTCTCGGGATAGGCACCTGATGGTTTCTCCCTTGGAGAAGAGCACGAAATCCTTTTCAGAGGACGTACCATGGTACCAGTCGCTTTGCGAGAGGAAGTGCTGAGAGAGTTTCACACTTCTCCTTTGGCGGTACATCCTGGAGTGGCAAAGATGTACCAAGACCTCAGAAGATAGCACTGGTGGTCGGGCATGAAGAAGGCAGTAGCAGAGTTCGTTTCTCGATGCCTCACCTGTCAGCAGGTGAAGGCAGAGCATCAGGTACCAGCAGGCTTGGTACAGCCCTTGGAGGTTCCAGAGTGGAAGTGGGACGGCATATCTATGGACTTCGTGACTGGACTTCCACGCACTTCCAGAGGTCACGACTCCATCTGGGTGATTGTTGACCGACTCACCAAGTCGGAACACTTCTTACCCATCAGAGAGCAGGGCTCAGTGGAGAGCTTGGGACTTCTCTACGTTCAGGAGATTGTGCGGATCCACGGTGTGCCATCATCTATCGTCTCCGATCGAGATGCTCTCTTTACTTCCCGGCTTTGGAAGGGATTATAGGAGGCGTTCGGGACGCAGCTCCGACTGAGCACAGCCTTTCACCCTCAGACGGATGGTCAGACGGAGAGGACCATTCAGACTGTCGAGGACATGCTCCGCACATGTGTCCTCGACTTTGGTCCTAGCTGGGAGGACCACCTACCCTTGGTGGAGTTCGCGTACAACAACAGCTACCACTCCACCATCGGGATGGCACCGTACGAGGCATTGTACGGCCGACCTTGTAGATCTCCTTTGTGCTGGACAGACCCTGGGGAGTCAGCACTAGTGGGACCGGAGATGGTCCAGGCCACGACAGAGAAGGTCCAGGTCATCCAGGAGTGGATGAGGACAGCTCAGAGCCGGCAGAAGTCATACGCAGACACGAGGCGGAGGCCACTAGAGTTCGAGGATGGCGACCACGTCTTTCTGTGGGTCTCACCTCGACGTAGTATTCGGAGATTTGTCTGAGGCGGCAAGTTATCTCCGCGCTTCATCGGACCCTTCCAGGTTCTCAGCAGGATTGGCGAGGTGGCTTATCGCCTGGCTCTACCCCCTCAGTTGCACCGGGTGCACGACGTCTTCCACGTGTCTCAGCTGAGGAGATACGTGCACGACCCGACACACATCATTGACCATGGGGAGCTTGACGTTGACGATGGGGCAACTTTTACGGAGGTCCCGGTGGAGATAGAGGATCGACAGGAGCGGGTCCTGTGTGGGCGATCGATTCCTCTTCTGCGCATCAGATGGAAGCACGGGAATCTCCAGGAGAGCACATGGGAGCGGGAGGCTCAGATGCGTGCTCAGTACCCTCATTTGTTTCCCTAGTTTTTGATGTATCTTTACGGGGACGTAAAGCCCTGAGGTGGGAGTAATGTAAAGACCCGTAAAATTCAAGGGAAATTTTTTCTTAATTTTCTTTGGAATTTTACTAGAGCGCGGTTTTTGACGGCACCTGATTCCGAGGCCCGGAGTGCCCGGAATCAATTTCCGAAGTTTGGCTCAGCTACGTTCAGTGAACGAACGAGCGGGAATTCCTAACTTTTGATCCGGAGCTCGGAATTGAAATCTGAGGGCACCGATGAACTTGCAGCACCGATATTCGCTTAAGGAGACCTTTTCGGAAGTTGCGTTTGTTACGGGTTGAAAGTTAGTTTTTGGGTTTTTAGATTAAGTTAAATAAAATTTGTGAAATACAAAATTTTATTTTAACTTGATGATGTTTTTTAGAAATCCTTCCAAAGGGAGTTGGGAGTGGGACCCACATCCACTTAACCTCCCTTGGGAGGATTAAGTGTGGTGGGGCCCACACGAAACCCAACCTTCCATCTCCCTTTAACTCTCCTTTTAATTAATGTTTGACAACTTTAAGTATTAATTGAGGTGAGTTGTTCAAATTCAAACCTTTGAAATTCATGTGGTAAAGTTGTGTAATAATATAAGCTTAAACCTTATTTTATTCTGGGATAATTCTTTTACCACCTTGAGATGAATTTTGGAGCTTCTCCTTATTCTTCTTCTTCTTCAACTCTGACGAAGAACACGAAGAACCTTCGAACTTCGACGAAGAACTCCACGTTCTCGGGAACCGTCTTCCGTGACGACATAACCGCGACATCGACGTTCTTCTTCCGTGACGCCGACCACCGCGACGCTCGACTTCCGCGAATCATTATCGATCATCGAACTTGTTTCAGAACCAAGGTAGGGGTTTTTCCTTTTCAAATTACGTGTTTTCATTCCCTCGAGCATGAAAGAATAATCCGTTGGGCATAGTTCCAAATTTTATTAAAAATTTGTGAAACGTTCATTGATGTGTTTACACGATTGACCAACTATTATCGTTATAACGGGAGGAGACCAGACCGCACGAACACGGCCGATTCTCCTCCCCCTTCTAATCTTTCATGTTGATTTAGCGGAGACAGCGCGGTGTCGTCGCACCGCGCAAGAACAAAAGAATTTATGGCCGGAGCGAGCAGCGATAAAGAAATGTGGTGCCGATGCACCGCGTCGTTGTTTACGAAAGAGGCCGCGGCCGGAGACGGGCCACGGTGGAACGAGGAGGCGACCGGTGGCCGGCCGGGCCGCCGGCGCCGGAGATCGAGAAGGGCCGCGGCCCTACGGCCGCGGCGGAGCTGCCAGGGGCGGCCGACCTCGCCGGCCGCTGGAGTTCGGAAGAGCCGTGGCGATGGCCGCGGCGGAGAAGAAGAAGGCGGCTGGCCGCCGGTTTGGATAGGAGGCGGGACCAGCGGGTCCCGTTTGAGAAAAGAAACGGCCGGCCTTAGGCCGGTCGAGATCCGAAAAAAAGGGGGGGTTTTCCCCCCGCGTGCGGCACATACGCGGCACCTGGCCGCGCCGCCGCGCCGCCACCGGCCGGGCCGGGTCCAGCGGACCGGGTCGGTCCGACCCGGTTCGGTTCGGATCCGGGTCAGGTCGACCCGGTTCAGTTCGGATCCGGGTCGGGTCGACCCGGTTCGGTTCGGATCTGGGTCGGGTCGACCCGGTTCGGGTCAGACCAGGGGGGTCGGGCCGGGTCGGCCCGGACCCGGACCCCCCATTTTCGAGACGGTTTCGGTCTTTTGGTCATAACTTGAGCCACGGACCTCTGAATGACGAACCGTCTACGGCAACGCGATCCTTGGATCGAGACCGTCGTTTCGGTATATCGCACTCAAGGTTTTGGAACACTTTGAGTTCGTCCGGGTTGGTTCGTTCACGAAACCAACCAGGCCTTCGGAGCGGAAACGCTCATATCTTGAGCTACGGACGTCCGATTGACGTGCCGTCATCTTTGTTGTGTTCCTCTTAGTGAGACAGATCTTTTGGAATACTCCGCTCGAGGTTTGGATGCAGGTGGAGTATGTTCGGGTTGGTTTTGCCTTAAAAACCAACCGGGCCCCGGGGACGAAATGCCAATAACTCTCAGACCGGGCGTCCGATCGACGCGCCGTCTGTTGCGTTGAGTTCCTGTTGACGATACAGAACTTTTGGATACATCAACTCTGGACTTTGTGACAGTTGATGTATCAGCCTCTCGGCTCGTGGAGCGGACCCTCCGAACGAGCTTGCTGTGTGCGGGAACCCTAGTGCTGGCTGCGACTGTTACTGTGACTGCTACCACTACTACTGCTACTGTGACTGCGACGACGACAGTACAGAGATCCTGTGTGGATTCGACGAAGACGACTACAGCACTCAGTGATCCTACGTGGATCAGTGCTAAAGGTCCTGTGTGGGCCCGATCCTGTGTGGGTCCGATCCTGTGTGGGTCCTTGCGCTCAGCGGTCCTGTGTGAACCAGCACCTACAGGTCCTATGTGGGCCCGATCCTGTGTGGGTCTTTTTCGGGGGTTAGTTACCTATCGATCCTTCATGGGTCCGACGACTTAGATAGATCAGAGATCATCTTTATCATCCTTTGAAGAAGTATACCTGTGTGAGCTGAATCCTGTTGCTTTCCTGTATGGATTGTGTTGTGCTATCCTGTGTGGATTACGTTTTGCATTCCTGTGTGGAATACTTTTACTTTCCTGTGTGGACTGAGTTGTACATGGGCTCGGAGGTTGGAGCGTATTTGAAATTTATGACTTAGGTATATGTATGGGCATATACCTAATCAGTGTCGGTTGTTACTTCGTGATTGTACCTTTCTTCGTGGTTTATCCTTTGTGGATTTTGAGAGACCTTCAGGGGTCTCGGGGTCCCTACTGAGTAGCTTATACTCACCCCTGCACGGGATTTGCCCGCACTACGCTGTGTTGGTTGCAGACGACGGACAGCGTTGATCTTAGCTGAGGCTTGCAGAGCAGGACGGTACCTGGAGGTGGACCACTGGGCGGGACGTGCTCAGAGCGGACGGCGGGACCCGTGGAGCAGTGGAGCTATCTGTACCCACCCTACAGGTGGGATTTCCGGTGGACATCTCGGTGTAGTGGCTTTTACTTTTCAGTTGTTGTTTTCCCTTTTGAGTTGTACTTTACTTTCAGTTTGGGTTTGTATACTGGCCCATTTACTTTTCCGCACTTTCAGTTGTACTCTGCTTTTGCTTAGTGTTTACTTTCCGCTTGCTTACTCTGTGGTGTTTGTTTACTTTACAAAGGCAATGCCTTCCCTTTCTACCGGGATTTACGCCTTGGTGCTAGTCTCTAGCCCCTGGCCTATGGAAGGCGGGCTTGGGGTAGTCACGGCACGGACCCCGAGGGCGGGTCGTGAGAATTATAATAGGAAGATGTATGTTGGATGAGAATGATATTAGTTTTATTTGTTGAAGTTTTTTTCCTATTTATCTAAAACTCTAAAACTAAAAGGTATTGGGTATGTAGGTGACTAAAAATTGATTATCGATTTTTTAATTATGGAATTTAAAATTTGGGTCATTTCATTTTGTATCAATTCTTGTATGTAAATAATATATTTTTATCACCAGATCTAGGTTTCTAGGTTTAGGGTTTTATAGTTAGTATAAGAGAAGGGTTTAGAAAACATTAGATATTATAAAGTTACCAGATTAGGATAATTTAAGAGTTATGGATAACATTATGGGTGGATAAGTTTTTGGTTGATCATAAGATCAAAATAATAGATACCCATTTTGAGGTATTATTTTGATTTTATTAATGATATTTTGAGATATTTTTATTAGGTTGTAGAAAAAATACACGAATGGGGTTTATATAACCCTTTGGGTTGGTATGTGATTTTATATTGAGGTTAATATGGTTAATTAGGATAATTAGTTAATTGATTTTGGTAAAAATATTACTATATTTTGGTAGAACCTCTGATTAGGTTACATGCGTATTTGGTATATGACATTATGATTTAATTTATATTATTGGGGATAAAAGTTAATTTGATTTTGGTAGAATATGTGATTGGGTTTTTTTATTTTTGGGTTTCTAATTTAGACAAGCATGTGTTGAATGTTTTTTGGGTTTAGCTCTTTATGTATTGAATTAATTTTATCATGGGTTTTTATTGTTATATTGAGGTTTTTGATATTAAATTATGACTTCATAATATAATGGATTATTCATATTTCATTGGATTTTATCTTTACTCATGATAACCATTTTGGTTTTTTGTAATTGGTTATAAATTGGAGGAATAAAGTTTTATAAAAAAAACTCTCATATATTGAGGAAAATTATCATTTGGTGGATCTTATATTCTATTAAGAGTTTATTTTTATGCTTCGGTCATGAAAAAAACATCTTGGATATTCATTGTTTGAAATTTGAGATGAAATAAATATGGAAAATGATGGAAACATGCCACCAAAAGATAATATTGTACTTATGGAAATGGAATGAAATCAAGTGTGTATATTTTATCATAATCTCTATTTTGATGATACAATATTTTCTTAAACTCAAGGAAATGGATGTTAAATCTATCAATTATTATATGGAAAAAATTAGTTGACTTTCAAGGTAATCCCTAGAAACTCATTCACAAGTATGATTCTTATAAAAGTAAAAACATGATTTTATAAATTATATGTATGATAAGTATCCTAGTATTGAATTAGAAATGAAAGTTTCTTATATTTAGGATATATTTTCTATATCTATATTTTTTCAAAAAAATAAAATGCCTTAAAAAGAACACATTACTTTAATTTATAATGAATTGGTGGTCTATTTTCCTCACTTATGGATTTATAATTCACACACCACATTATTTAAAAGTAATTTTTTTGACTCAATCCCTTTTTCTCAAGTCATGATATTTATCCTTTAACCACATTCTTATATGATTGATGTATTCTATCATTCTCTTTCACAAATGATATTTTCATTTCCCCTCAAGGGAAATTAAATTTTCATGTCATTTTCTTCTTATATAATTATTTTTCATAATTTTTTTAAGAATATTTTCCCTCCACTATATTTACTATTTTTCTCCTCTATATCTATGTTCTTTATTAACAAGGATGTTTTCTTATTTTAAAATATAACTATGTATTATATTCTGAATAATTTATATTTCACATCATTTCTATTAAATAAAATATATTTTATTTTTTATATGTGTTTCCTTAAAAACCATTAAAAAAATCATAGAAGGTATTTATTTCCACTTATATGTAGTTCTTTTATCTTATACTCCACATTTATTATCTTTAACTTTATTTCCTTTGGAGGTGCCATTATTAGGGCTTCAATTGAAAATTATTTTTCTTGAATTCCTATTTTACCCTTTTAATGGATTTTAAAAATGTTTTAATTTATTTTTTCACAAACCCTTTCTCTTTGTACTCAAAATAAAATTGTGACGACATAATTTCTTTAAGAGGGGGAATGTGACAACCTGGGTATTTTTAATAAGATATCATTTTTATGGTTTGTTAATATTCATTATTATGAATTTATATATATCCTTTAAACACATATATATGTTTAATTAATGTCTAAAAAGATATTATATAATAAAGTATATACTTATAACACATTTTAGATTATTATGTTTACTTCATTTCATAAGGGATATTTTATTTAAAGGTTAAGTAAAATTTCTTAACATAATTTCTTATTTTGAACTATTACAAAATTATTTAATTATTAAATATGTTATAAATATATATTAGTGTTAATTATATAAATTATTATTTATATTTATAATGATAAGTAATTATATCAAGCTATGAAATAATGATATGGGTTTATTCTAAATAAACTATTTTTTATAGTATATGGTTTTATTTAAAATTTATTTTCTAAATTTAGGATCTGAATTTGATATAATGAACATCTTTGTTTAATTCATCATATCAAATTTAGGTTAGGGATATTTTTTAGTATTATTATATGAATATTGATTTTTGGTTTAATAGTGAAAAATATAGTTTTTATACAAAACCATAACATTTATTACATCATCAAGATACAATAATGAATTAAAATTTGATAAAATCTTTTTATAGAACAAAATATAATTTAAGGAGTAAAATAATTCATTTTAAAAATAAATTTTTTAATTTAGAAACTTATGATTGAAATTTTATAACCAAAGTTATATTTTTTTTAATAAAAACATTTTTTGGGATACCCATTGGTTTTTGATTTCATTGAAAGTCACATAAATATCCCTCATTTATCCATAATCAAATAAATGTCATGAAAATAAATAATATGATTTAATTTGGGGTAGATTAATTTTTATACTTAAATGGGAGTTTTTCAAAAATTGTTTTTATTACATTACGCGTAATTTTATTTAAATTAATTTTTTCCACCAATAATAATTTAATCATGTAAAATTATTTTCAAATTTAGAATCAAAATTCTCAAATTAGTTAATAAGTTCCATTTTATTTTTTCCCCATAAAAATAAGTTACAATAGTAAAATTTAGTCACATCGGTATGGATTAAATGTGGTAAAATGGTTAAATTAAGAGATAAGGTCACAATATATCAAAAAAATTATCTTTAAATGGTTGTATAGAGGATTTCTCTACCTAATTATTATATTTTCTCAATTATTATCAATTTTGGATCCACATACTTTAAATATGACCTTTCTTTTTTAATAAGAAATTAATATTTAGAAAAATTCCACCCCACTCATTTATAATCTTAAAAATGTTTTTATGATAAGGATTAGAATATAAATACATCTTGAATGGTTATATATGATAATAGTTTTGATTAATAATTTATATTTTTGTCAGTAATTTAATTTTAATTTTAAATAATAGTATTATTATCTAAAACTCTTATGCAGTGTCGACACAGAGCTTGTGCAAGCAGTAGAAAAGTCAAAGAAAATGTTTTAAAAAATATTAAAAGTGATAATATTTGGATGAAATAGAGAATTTCATAAATTATCGATATAAACATGATAGTTAAGAGGTAATTTGATTATTTAAATTCAAATTACATGGGTTTATAAACTGTTTTTAGATGTAACAGAAGTGCCTATTTGGCCTACGGTCAAATAATCTTTTATCAAATTCAATGGGACATCCGCAATTTACATGTCGTGAATGCCGTGACCAATGAAAATATTTCAAAAGAATATTGAAAAATGATTTTTATGGAACCAATAGAGAGGGTTTTTCACATTAATTTTTAACTAATTTAATATACAAGAAGAAAGATTATATAGGTCTTGAGATCTTTCTTTATTGATGGTGTTGAGTGTTATAACCTAATTAGTGTATCTTCATTATGACAAAGACCAAAAGAAAATACCCTCTAGCGGTGATCCACATGTACTCCTTCAATCTTCAAACAACCCAAATTAAATATAAGGTGCTAGCATGGTTGATTAATCATTCTATTTATTCAATTTGATTGCTTTATCTTTCTTCACGCTTAACGATATATCTCTTGTTCCTCTCAGTCTTGAGAGGGAGTGAGGAGGAGGAAGTGATTGATAGGATGCTTCAAACAACTATTAACCTCTTCCAAAATGGGATATTAATCTTTGTATAGACCTAGGGATAAGATTTTAATATTTAACTAATTGCACAAAGAGCCTTAATAATATATTTAACCTAAAATTAACCACATTCCATGTAATAAAATAATATCATTATTTTATTTCATAGTGTGCACTAACCCAAAAAATGAAAAATATTTATTTTATAATCTAGTAAATAATATTTATCACTAGAAAAATTCTTGTTCTTACATCCTCCAAGACATTTATTGAATTATTGAATAAATATTTAAATAAATATTATTTATTTAATAAATAAAAAAATAATATATTCATAGTGGGGAAAATAAATATTTACTTAATATTCATGTAATTAATTAAATTTTCTATTAATAAATAAATATTTATTTATTACTATGAAAATAGAAAGAGATAAATAAATATAATATATTCATGTAATTAACAATTAACTTATTAATAAATATTTATTTAATTTTTGTAATCGATTTATAAAACCTAAATAAATATTACCTCTTAGTATGAAAAATAATTATTATTACAATTATCAAATAAATAATATTTAAATAAGATCAATCGAAAAAAATTGTGACCCTCTAGGCCTCTTCCTTAGTAGAATTAGGCGGACTTTCCTAAAGTCCAAGATTACTGTCTAGCAACAGGTCAAGGCACCTATATATGAAGAAGATATATTACAACAACAATATCTACATAAAAATTTTCATTATTTAATATAATCCCTTTACCATGAAATTTAATCATGAAGGTTGCACACCTATGTCATCAACCTTTAAGCTTGATATGTTATTCTTTGACTATCTGAAATAAACTCATCAATACATCATGTCCATGGAATTTATTTTGACAGTCCCTTTTTAATAAAATGGATGATGTATCAACTTTCATAAATATGGAAGGCAAATATACTTCCTTGACTTATTAAATAATAATATATCATTCATGATACACCCAACATACCCAACTTCATTATGAATAATTGTCATCACAGTTTACAGTAATACATCTAAGTGTGTGATTCATGGAATGCATTAATAATATTTTTAAATTATAGGTATTGTTACACATGCTCACATATAGGAATATCCAATGACATGAAAACATATAGAATTCTTATTGGTGGGACTGTTCTCATAATCTTTCATCTTGGAGATTACCAAGTGATAACTTCATGAGATGAAGTATCACCTTCTTATGAGTACTTATACCAAACAGTCAATATACTATGTGTCCCATCATAGAATTTTATATAACCATAAAACAATATTCAATAATATTTTCATAGTAATTAAAGGTTTTCATCATAGCGGGGAACTGATATAACCTATTTCAATGTGATAGATACTCAAGGACATTATCGAATTAAAGTCACGTAGAACAATGAAAGATATATTATAAGATATTTTATTTATATTCACTTCTTAAAATATACATTAAATCTAAAGTAAAATATAGTTTGTTCTAGAACACTAACTCCAACATACTTCCACTTGGACTATATCCAACTACTAATGACTTTTAGTCTACTAGATATCACATGATGATCATGTTTCTACTAAGTTAAGGCTTTAGTTAAGTGGTCGATCATGTTGTATTCCATCAAAACTATGCTCACTGTGACATCACCTCTCTAAAAAAGTACCTCAAGAGATGATATTTATGGAGAATGTGATTCCTCTAATGATATGACCTTGGCTCCTTTACAAGATCCACCACCGAAGTATTATCATAATAGAGTGCTATATGGTATTTAATGTTATGAAGCACATCAATATTTTAGATTAATTTTCATATCAAAACTACCTCTTTAGCTACCCCAGTATCCATAATGTACTCTAACTCCACTATAGAATCTATTACCATAACTTTCTTTGAGCTCTTATGGATCACAATACCTCATTAAGAGTGGAGATGTATCCTGACAATTACTCTAAATCATCTTGATCTCTTTGGAAACTATCATCTATATATCCCCTAATGACTAGCCTCTCATATCCTTCATAAACCAAGAACATATCCTTAATATGACTCAGATACTTAAAGATAGTATTAACTACCATCCAATGGCAGTCACCTATGTTAGCATGATATCTCCCTACCACACTTAACATATAGGTGACATCTAGCCTTGTACGTAGCATAACATACATGAATGAACCAGTCACCAGTGCGTATGTAATACTTACTATCATTTTCCTCTCCACATGTTTCTAAGGACATATTTTCTTATAATGATTTATTTCACGTGATATTGGAATCAATCCCCTCTTTTATTTTTCCATACTAAATCTACTTAGTGTCTTTTCAATGAAAAAACTTTCACTTATTCTAAGAATCCTCTTACGTATATCAGGAGAGATCTTGATCCCAAGAATATATGTTATTTGTCTTAATTCTATCATGGAGAAGTATGTGTTCATCCAGGCTTTTACAAATTATAAGACCGGTATTTCATTTATAATAAGTAGTATTTCATCTATATATACTATCAGGAAAATTATTTAACTCTTACTAAACTATTTATATACACAAGGGTCACATTCATTCTTTATGAAAATAAATTTTGTTATGGTTTCATCAAATTGAATCTTCCATGACTTAGATACTTTCATTAATCTATAAATGGATCTCTACAACTTGCATACTTTGTTATTATTATTTGGGATCACAAACCCTTCTGGTTGTGTCATATAGACATCTTCCTGAAGATTCCCATTAAGTAAGGATATTTTTATATCCATATGATAAATATCATAGTTATGGAATTATTCCATGGTGAGTATAATTTTTATGTATTTAAGCATATAAACTGGAGAAAGGGTTTCTTTGTAGTTAATGTCTTGGTGTTATTCAAACCATCGTGTAGCCAGTATATCTTTATAGGTGTCTACTTGACCATCCATGTCTAGTTTCTTCTTGAATAACCATTTCCAACCAATGTGGTTTACATATACTATAGGATCTACCAAAATCCATACTTCATTTTGGTATATGGATTCTATTTTAGAATTCATGGATTCTTTACATTTTGTATATTTTTTACTACTTTTTGATTCCTTATAGTTTACAGGATCATTATTATCCACTAATAATGAGTCACTATCCTTAGTGAATAGAAAACCATATCATTCTAGTTATCTAACATCTCTTTTAATCTTATGTATTACTTGTGTCTCCAGAACATCCTCTTCCATGGGAATTTTTGGAATCTATTCCTTTTCCAACTCTTGTGTGTCTTAATCCTAGACTTCATAAAAGTCTATCTTTCTCCCACTTTATCCTTTATATATATTATCCCTTTCAAGAAATATGAGAAATTTTTTAAACATAACATTCATATCTAAAGGATCATAAATGTAGCACCCTCTAGTTTCCTTTGGTTGTCATATAAATATACACTTAGTGTCTTGGGTTGTAATTGTGTTGATAGAAATTTCCTTAGAAACACTTCATAACCCCATACTCATAAATTTGATGATGTGGATTTATTTTCAAACCAAATATCACATAGAATTATATTTTCACTTTCATTAGAACTTGGTTTAATATGTGTGATTTTATTTATAATTCATACCCCCAAAAGGATAATAGAAGACTCGCATAACTCATCATTGATCTCACCACGTCTAACAAAGTGTGGTTCCTACATTTTCTTACACCATTCCATTATGGTTTATAAGGAGGCATGATTTGAGATAAAATTCCAAACACCTATAAATAATAAATGAATTCATGATTAGGATATTTTATAACATGTTCTGATTGGAGTTTTGTATTATTATTACCAGGATAGTTCCCAGCTTCATTCTTATATTATTTGAATTTGTTAAAAGAATCCAACTTATACCTCATTAAGTATAAATATCCATATCTACTAAAATTATCAATAAAAATTATGAAGTATGAGTTCCCACCCCTTTCTTTAAATAGAAATGATTCACACACATTAGTATAAACCAACTCAAGAAGCTCTGTAACCCTTTCACTTTTCTCCACTAAATGGGGATCTGGACATTTTTTCCTATAAACATGTGTGACATACACTAAGTGGTTTTAGTTCAAATGAATCCAAATATCCATCTTGGTGTAATTTGTTTAAATTATTTTCATTTACATAACCTGTATGGTGATTCCATAGTTGGGTGTGGTATTATTCAAGTGAACTATTTTTTATCAATTTACATTACTTATTTTATATAATTCAATACATAAAGACCATTATTTAAATATTCCTTACCATAATAAAATATTTATTTAAAAAATAAGTAACATTTATTCCAAAATTTGAAAATAAATACATTTGTATCAATTTTTGACATAGAAATAATGTTTTTGGTGATTGAAGGTGCATAATATAAATCCTTAAAAACCATGATCATTCCAGATGGCAGTGTGAGGTGGTGGTCCTCAATATCTACAGTAATAATTCTTGCTCTACTAGTTTCTCCAAGATCTACCTTTCCTTGGGAAATATTTTTCAATCTACTTAGTTCTTGTATTTGAATTCATATATTAGCACCAAATTCTATATATAATACCCAATTTTTGGAAACAAATATATTTCAATCGATAACAAACATATTTGAAGCTTACCCTTAATTATTTTTATAGGTGCATTTTTTCTTCAAACTTCCCTTCTTTCCCTATGTGAAATAGATATCATCTTATTCTAATTATTTCCCCTTGATCATCCTCTTCTTGTAATGTAATTGTGAAGAATCTTTAAACTTGGATTTAGTCTTGGATATATTTGACTAGTGTTTCCTTTTATTCACCATAAGCATAGAAGTATTTTTGAACTTCATATCCTTGTCAACTTAGTGAGGTTGTGTGAGAATATATGGAAGAGACTTCTTAATGTTGTTCATATTGACTTTAACAAAAAACTAGAGAATCTATAAGGGAGTGATAAAATTATTTTATCAATACACAATTCATCTGACATATTGAACCTTAGAGACTATAAGATCTCAATGTAGAAAATATTCTTGATTATGTAAGGCCCAATTGGTGTACCTTCTCTAAGATTTATTTTGAGGATATCCTTGGAGATCACATACTATTCCTTTCGTACTCTCTCCTAATAATGATCTCGGAGATGCAAGGTTGTGATATTGGAATCCATGTTCTCATATGACTTCATGAGTTCACTAAACATGGATGATATTATCAAACACTAATCATATATCTCATTATTATGGGATTTTTCATAGATAGGGAACTCCTCATCAATCACCTCCTTAGTATAAAAATAAAGGATTGAGGACTCTATCATGTAAGACTTTTGATCATGGTGAAAGATAACCTATAATCATGTGACAATTTCTTGGAATTTATTTCCAGTTAAGAGATGTCATTTCTCTAAAATTTATCTTAGTGATAATGTGGTTGAAGAAATTTTCATTATTGTACAACAATATAAGAGAATAATATTAGTACTTTACTTGATTATATATTATTTTAGATATAATAAATTTAATTTTATTAATTCTCCTAGTATTTTTATCAAGTATCCATGGCCCACAGCATTGAAAATTGAATTTACTATTGTAAATTCATTCTAGTGAAAAAGATCTGTATTTCCATTCTTATAATCCAAAAAAAAAATCCATGAAAATTATATGAAGCTCTTTAGGTAGGTAGTCTTGGTAGCTACGGTCTTGTGTTTCCTTGTTCCATTGAGTGGACTCCCCAATTATGAAATCTTGACTCAAATTTCCTCAATACATTCCTCTAAATTATTATTGAATGGAAAAAATTCTATTAAATCAAACAAAATTTTAGTTAAGTTAACCCACCATCATTTTTTATATTTTTCGATAATTAAATGTGCCCCTGATAAAGTCATGAACTAAGACTTAAACTATTTTTCCATATTATCCATGATAATGGAAGTCATAAAAAATTAATATTAACTTAAGGGGTTTTTTATAATTCATAAACCTTCTTATTTTATCCATTTACATGCCTTTTTAATATTAAGTAGATTTTACTTAAGTGATTAACCATGTGTTGATAAAATATTTACACATAATAATTTTATTTAATTCTATCTCTGCATTTATTTATATGATTTAAATCTTGAATCTATAAAATAAATTATACATAATAATAAAAAATTGGCATGATCATTAGATTTATCTAGTAGTTTTTTTATTGAGAAAAAAATAAACAAACAATTGACACTTAGAGGAAAACCCTTGAGCCGGTCTAGGAATGAGTTATAGAATTTCAACTTTATCCTATGTATCTCCTAGGATTGGTTTCACCTCATCTTTTACATGAACCAAGTCCATTTTCCTGGTATCTTCATACTTACAATTCATTTACTTTAAACACATTTGAAGGGAACTATAAGTGAGGGTTTACATAAAAGAAATTATGGGCATGAAAGTCTATATATAATATGGAGTCTCGGATGACTCCTAGACCATCAATTAAATTTAATAAAAATAATTGCAAAAACCCATGAAATAACTAAATTAAAATAAACAATACACATAAATAAGATGTTCTAAGATCATTATTATACATTTATGAAACTAATATGAATTTAAAATAGTTGTCTAAAATTTACTTTGATTTGTTCTTTTATTAAGATAAATCATGCATGAATTAATTTGATTAATTATCTCAATAATAAATTAATTAAATTTATCTTAATATTCATCCAATATTTCTTGGAGATACGCATCCACATGTGATTTTAAATAAATTAAATTAATTAATTTTTTAAAATTCTAATGAAATAAGTTCACAACTTGTATTTAGAAGTAACTTGGAAAGTACCTATTTAAACTACTCAGTGTGTATTAAGATCATATAAAATCTACTCATGTGGAATATGGTCTACACGTTTTATCATGTAATTACATGAAGTGTATGAGTTAATAAATAAAACATGAAACATGTGTCAATTAACATAAAATATAATGATTTTAACACATATAGAGTAATTGACATATTACGTCTATACATGGTAGATAGTTCATATTTTTATTTAAAATTATATTAATCATGTAATATCATAAAAAACCTATCATATGGAATGTAAGAGTAAAATAAATGACACATAGAACACATAATAATGGGATTTATGGAGTAAAATTTTAATTTTAATTTTCTGCATAAATTTGTTGGGTACACGGCATGTATATCTAGCTACACATTATGTATCCATCTTATCATATGTCCATGATACATGCTTAGGGACTGGGTGTATATTAATATATAAACATGTGAGGGGTACACAACATGTATAGCAGGTACACATCATGTAACCTCCTTGTTGCCTAGTTTTCATCCCTTACACATCATGTAATTAATACTCAATACATATTTGACTTCATGTTTTCTACCACAAAAATGCATATACTATACAATGTGTAACCTAGTTACACTATGTTTAGTCCCACATGTCATGTTTCAATCAATCTTCATCAACATATCAAGAATTTAATGCACTACGTGTCCTTCATTCATGATGCGATGAATTAATTATCACTATATCTTACTGTAATAAAATAGGTTCATAGTGTGTACTCCAACTACACATTATGTAATCATGATTCTTTTTTTCTAAAATTATTTTCACCTTTGAATGGGTTCTTCAGATGTTATTAATTATTATTTAATCAGATATGGATTATACGGTCGAGAAACGAAGGGAGGAAGTAGATATATCAATTATTGAATTTAAGAATAAATGACAGGAAATTAAAATTAACATTAAATTCATATAACAATCAATAATAATTAAATAATTATAAATTTAATTTGACTAATTTGATACCACTTTCTAGTTCCAGACTATTAAGACCCATGTTTTTCTAGACTGTTAAATAAGCAAAATTTTGAATTTTTTCTTTTAGATACTTATGAGGGGTAAAATGGTCTACTTACCATAACAGATTATCTTAGATAATTTTGTTGACCACATTTTTAGTCTTGTAATATTATGTTTATCCTAGGAATAGAGTTTTGTGGAATTTAGAGTCATTCCAGTTTTTACAGAATAATTAGTATTTAATATTTTATTTAATTAAATATTATTTTTTCATGCATGTTATTTTGGTGATTTATTTTGAATGTATTTTTTGATTGATATTATGAAATTTTTATTGAGTCAATAATATTTAGGTTTTTACTAGATAAGTCATAAACTTACAATGGTTTAAAGGGTTGGGCTTGAACCCCGTTTTATTTTTCTTTTAGTTTTTCGTCTTTTCCTTTTTTCCCTTTTTCCATTTATTTCTTTTTTTTCCTTTGTATTCTCATGTATATCCCCTTGGTATCCTAAATCATATATCCAAGAGAATTATGGGTATATAAGAGGTATAGGGATAAGGAATCCTCTTCAGGGTGGTCATCTAGACCTAGAACAGAACTTGGTGGGCGTGTAGTGAGAATTCTGTGTGAATATTTGGTTGATTCTTCCCAAATGTTGGATCATTTTATGTTTTAATCCGTAAATCCTCATAGTTTAAATTTTTTTTAAGCTTTAAATATCTTTTATTTATTTTTATGGACCCAATAGGAGTTGATATATAGTTATTTCAGGGAAAACAGGGGTTTTGGGAGGTTTTCATGGGTTTCTTGGTTGGGAATCCCGATCACATGGTGTGTGGTTTCTTGAACACATGGCATGTGTTCTTCCTATTTGGGAAGATAAAGTTTTTAAAACTAAAATTTGTGTACCTGGAGTATATGTCGTGTAGTGGTACTTGGACATATAGTCGATCACCTGGGAAGAAGGTGTTTTTTAGACTACATGAATTGTACTCAGAGTACACATCGTGTAGTGGTACATGGCCATATGGCTGGGTACATGGGAAGGTGCGCAATTTGAGGGAGACATGGTCATGTACTAGTATATTTCTAGACCCCATTTTTTTACTGGTTATGTATTAGTACATAGCCTAACCCCATATATTCCCAAACTATGTAGTAATACATGGTTAGACCCTGGGTGTAGCTAGGCCATGTATAATTACATGGATGAGGTGGAAATTTTTTTTAGTACATACTTTGAACTTAGGGTGCTTGCCATGTACTGCACCCTTGTTGCCTGTTTGATGGTTTTTAGTGTTTTTGTGCCCTGAAGTCGGAATTATATCGAATAGTGGTCCATTTTGATTTTTTTCCATGTAGAATGCAATAGTGGATCCCTTGAGGTGTTTTGAGGGATTCTAAGAGGGTTTCAGCGTGATCGAGATTTGATGGAGAGGTACATCCTCTGGTAGATGGTTTTAGAGTTCTCTAGAGAGTGATACATAGAATAATACATAGTTAAAGGTTGTGAGAATGGTTGGAGGACATGGAATGGGATCGACAAGGTCCTCGGCTGGTGTAACTTGGGATAGTGTCGGGTTAGTGGTACTGGGATATGACTCAAGGAGGTCGATAGGTTGGTTGTTCAGGCAAAACTAGAGAGTGATATTGGAACTGATATTGGCCATGATCTATCTGCCTATAAGGATTATTATTTGTCCTTTCCCTTGAGGCCAAAAAAACTTTGTGTGTTGACACCGTTATAAGGTGTGTTTCCCCTAAGATATGGTCATTAGCCTAAGAGGATAGTCTGACCTAAAGGATCCCAAGAGGGATTCTTCAGCTTCTTTATATACCTAGAGGATCCCAAGTGGGATGATTTCACTTTCATACTATTTCGGGGGATTTGAAAAGGGATTCGTATGCTTACGTATAGACTTAGTGGGTCCCAATAGGGTTTCCTCCACTTACATGTGGGCCTCAAGGACCCAAAATGTGATGTCTCTCCTATGTTTTCCCTAGGGGACCACAATGGGTACCCGAGTGGCTAAAAATCCCTAAGTGATTTTCTTATGGTATTGGGTAGATATAATAGTGTGTTTCACCTTAGAACTGGTATTGAACATGTGATCTTGATGGGATATGGAAATGGTGATGGGTTTAGGTGTTTGGACAACCGTAATCTTTTATTGATTCATTCACTTAGTTATTATTGATGTAGCTATGGATGCCCAATCATGATTTTTAGAACTCAGCCTATGGGCCTAATGTGATATGATGGCATATTGGGGATTCCCAAAGTTACTTGCTAGGATTTAAATTATGTTCCTTATATAAATTAATGCTACCATTACATGAATTCCTAGTATCTCTAGGATTTCTCCCCATAGAGCCTTGGATGCTTTTTGATCTCAGGATCCAATATTTTGTGCCACTATTACTGAAATTCCTAGTGAATCTAGGACTCCTACTTGTACTATGGAAATTAATGAGTTTTCTAATTACATCTCAAAAACCCTTCTTAGTTAGCATGTCACCCAATATGCCTAGCATGCTAGAATCGAAGTAATGATAGTGGTTTCCAGGTGTCCACATTTCCCCTAAGAATTGTATGCTTGTGACATCCTTGAGTATTGATGATTATATCCTTTATTTATGCATATGATACTCCATCGGATTGGGTGGATGCACCATGATTACATTACTCATAGTTATCTAGAAATAGGTTGTTGAGAAAGTGATTGAAGGATATTGAGTTATCTTCTTGGATTAGGAAAGTATTCCTTATATATTTCCTAATACTCATCCCCTTAGGAATTATATCTTGTTTCTATAGTCTTGATTGCCTATGGATTTGAGCCTAGTAATATGACATTGGAATGGAATAAGGAACCATGAGGCATTGTTTGGGTCCCACTAGTTATTCATGACCTCATAAGTATACCTAGGATTCTCAGGATCCTACTAGATGTCTTAATTATATAATTTTAAGTTGAAACCCTAAATTATTCAATATATTTAGTGTAGGAGAGTATGGGTTAGCCCAAGGTAAGGACACGTATTCCCCTATGGTGACATAGCTTTCTCAGAGATATTTTTTGTGCTATCTAGAGTGGGTATAGTTTATCTGGATCATGGACCCAAGGATCAATGATGGTTTTATTTTATTTAATTTTATTCTAGTTGTGTATCAGCTAGTTTTGTAATATTTCATGATCATTCACTTATGATAGCAAGTTATAGGTTCACTGATGGGGGTGGACTGCTGAGATTTATTTCTCACCCCCTATACATGCACCTTTGTGTGCATATAGACATTATGTATTATTTCAAGTTGATAATGGATGCATGATGGATAAGGAGGAGGCCAGGTTTTTATGATCAAGTGGATCTTCTTTTGTGGAGTTTTATAATCATACTAGAGGATCATGACATATTTTTGGAGATCAGGTATGTTGTATGGATCAAAGTTATAATTAGAGACTTGTGCATTTATTTTTAGTTACTTATATTTTATATGTGATCATAACATTGGGATATTGGTTGTTATATGTATAAAATTATTGTATGGGGCTCTACTAAATTTAATTTATTATTTAGTATTGTTTATATTATCTACTTTCACTTTAGTTTATTTGTGATATGTGTGATTCTTAGTTTTTTATTTATGATTGTACACTCTAATATGGATTTATAGTCTCCTCTAAATACCACCTTAAACCCCTAATGTTAGCTGGAAGCCTCATGTGTACAAGGAGGCATGTCTGAGGTCTTGTGGAGAACCATTCTAGCCATTTTTTATAGAGTGAGTTGAGGAAGGACATGAAAAAGTGGTATCAAAGGGGATACGTTCCTATTGTTTTACTATTTGGGACATGGTAGATAGGAGTATGAGGAATGTTTCGGAGCTTGTTGTAACATCCCGACCTAGGAGACACAATCTAATTCCCTAAGCAAGTGGATCACATGGCCTCAAGAGCACCTACCCATATTCTAGAGGCTACCAACTAGTAGTGAGTTCCAAGGGTGTGTATGTGGGGAGATTATGCCCTCACTCAAGAGTAAAACATAGTGGTAGTAATCACAATGGTCAATAGTAGATGTAGAAAAATAAATGATATGAGATAAACATCTAAGATAATAAAAAATAAACAATGAAATATGAAATATCATATTCAAAAATAATGTGTCATTTCATGTCTCTACAAATAATTAAAATAGGTATACAAATATCCAATACAATACAAGTATTAAAATGAAAAAAAATTACTAAAAGTAACTATCTTCATATATCATCATGAGCCTAGCTCGATCCCATGCTCCCCTGCTCATAAGCATAGAACAAGTCAAGCATCATATTGCGGGCTCTTTCCCCGATCTTTAACTGCATCCATGAAGTCTATCTAGGTACTCAATGGAAGCCCAAACAGGGTAGGAGATAACACTCAGTAGACCACCACCAATGGTGTCTATAATAATTCCAGTCTATAAAATACAAGATAAGTAGTGTGAAATATATATAACATGTATAACAGTATTATAAGTGAAAATCCCGAGGTAAAAGTAATAACTATAAAGTGATATTTTCCATCCTGTCAACAATAATCAAGCTCCCATAAACAAGGGAATATATAAGCATAAATAAACAAGTATGATAACTATTCAGTCTAATAACTATGAACAAATACCCATACTAGGGCTATCTATAATCATACAAACAATCCACAACATCCTCACCATGTATCCCAGTGTATAACATCTACTTGTCAGTGATGTATAATCCAATGTATAATATATATAATGGACATGCGGTATAATCAAAATTCATCCCCAACATCTATGTTGTGTAATAAAAATTTCATACCACAAAGGGTCAGATCTAACATATAGAAGACCAAGGCCTCCACATCAAATCCTAGGATCATCTCGATGGAAACTTAGTAAATATTTGGTTGGGGTCCAAGGAGAATGTTAATAGAGCATGTCCAGTGTGATCCCAAGAAAGTCAGATCCAAGGGGTAGTAAGGCCAATTTCATCCTATAGAATTAGGATCCAATGAAGAAATAGGTCCAAGGCACCCACTTCCATAATTAAGACCCATGAAGTTTAAATTTCCATGTTGCCCTGTGGAATTAAGATCCAAGGAGCTTGTCCAAGGAATCCACTACCATAATCAAATACATCATCTCATTCATTCATCATTTCCCAATTAATCACATTCATGATTTCATTCAACACATTTCCACAATTTCAATTTAAATCAGTTATATAAATTCACATCATGTTATTATACGGAAAGGGGGAATCAAATCTCTACTATTATCTCAAATAAATTATCATGAATTTATAAATGGATCCCTCTAACTAGACTAGCTCACATTTACCCCATGGGTTTATAAAAAATATATAATACAAAGTCACACCCCATGGGTGGCCTAGGTTGGGACTAACAACCTCTAACAATATCAAAGGTAATAGTGGGAACCCTAAGAAGCTTTCAATTCATTTAATCAAGGAATTAAATTCATTTTATGGTAGATTCTAGAAAGTACATCATGAAACACAAATGCATCTTGGAATATAAAACACCAAACTTATGTTAAAATTTATAGACCACCTACCGTAGTTCCTTAGTATTGCACATGTCTAGTATCGACCTCTGATTTGGTCCAAATCAGGAGAAAAATGATGAAATGATGAAAATCTCAGAAATATGGTATATTATGTTGCACCAAAATTGTATATAATATACCAAGGAAAATTATGAATGGAACAATAGAAATGAATGAATCATTTACATAGTTCCAATGAGACTGACGGTGCTTGAATCTGAGCCAGGATGGAGAAACGGTGACCAAGCCTATAATTTGGCTTCAAAGGAATGCTCTCAATGCCAAGGTTCTATCTACTGGAAAAAGGAAGAGAAATAAATATTTTATAATGATTTTTAAGGTATAAATGGTAATTTCCCTTATAATTACTGGTTCTCATGGTTTGGATACACGGTTGGCCAAACTGTGCACCAACTGTGGGCCCTTCTCTATTCAAGGGTGACCTTGTATGGTTTCATGGGCATGGTTTGACTAACTATGCGCAAACTGTGTTGCATGCCTCTACTAAAAATTGTAGGTGGATTTCATGGTCTTGCACCCCAAGTTTCATAGTTTCCTTAAAATTTGAAATCTCCAGAAGCCCTATATCCATCCCTCTCATGTTTTCTCAATCCATGTAGACCAGGTCGCATGGTTTCTACTAATCGTGTGGACCATTTTCCTTTTCTGAAAACCAAGCATCTGAGATCTAAAAAATCCTTGAACACCCCCTGAAACATTCATGATTTCATTATACACTCACATTATGTCAAAAACAAGGATTTAAATCTAAATTTAAAATATCCATACCTCATAGGAAAACCCAAGATCTTACCATCTTCCCCCCTTAAAGTAATTCATCCCCAAATTTCCCTTCCATGGGTGGTCAAGCATCATCTGAGAATAACTATGGCCACTGAGCACATAAATCGACCTCCCGCTCCCAAGTCTCATCCTATAAACAGTCATGATTTCATAGCACCCATACTATAGGAACTAATCAGCCTAAAATAACTTTCATTCTCCTATCAACAATACGAATAGGATTCTCCACAAAGGACACATCTACCTGTAACTCCACATTATCTGGATGTAGAGTGTGAGATGGGTCTGAGTGATAACGGTGCATCTGAGATACATGAAAGACAATGTACTTGGCTTGGAACCTCAGATGTAACTATAACCAATAGGATACCAGTCCTACTCTCTCTAGAATCTCAAAAATCCTGACATGTCATGGAAAAATCTTACCATGTTTCCTAATACATATGTGTCCAAGCCTCATTAAGATACGTAAAAGGACCTAAACCCCAACCATAAACTCTAGAAGTTGTTTACAATGATCATCATAGGAACATGATCAACCTTTATGATATGAGGAACCCCATAAAATAACACTATCTCATGGATATAAAACCTCCCAATCTCATTTACTAATAAGTTCTACCTAATCGATAGAAAATGATCAACCTTTATAATTTTATCAACAACAACCCACACAGCATCACTACATCAAGGTGACATTGGAAAATTTTTCATAAAATCCATTGAAACATAACTCCATTTATAATAAATAATGGGTAACTATTGTAAAATTTCATCTAGTCGTCGGTGTTCTTCATTATCCTGCTTATAGGTGTAACACCTCATGAAAAATCCAACTATCTCACATTTCATATCTGACCACCAATATTGGTGATGTGGATCTCGATATATCTTGGTAACATTGGGATGAACTTCCCAAAATGAGGCATGAAACTCCCACATTAGATCCTCACATATGTCTGATATAACCCATAAATGACCATGTTTATACATAATTTCATCCTCTCCAACAGTTCAACTAGGAGGCAGGTTCTCACCTACCACACTCTCTTGTATGAATCGGAACTCAACATCAGATAACTATCTCATATGTACTCTATCCAGAAGATTATAAGTCACTTCTAACGATGAGATAAAATTATTATCTTGTACATACTATACTTCCAAGTTAATCTATGAAAATAAGTCTATAAGTTTCCACTCACTTATTTCATCCTAAACTACATGTATTTGAGTTATCCTATTCAGTGCATCGGAAACTACCATTCCCTTTACAGACATATAGGTAAACTCGTAGTCACAAGAGTGTAGGTACTTAACCCACCTTCACTACCTCAAATTAAATTAATTCTATGTAAATATGTACTTGAGGCTTTTGTGTTCCATGTACACCACAAAACACTCTCCTAGTAAATAACTCCTCCAATAGCACATGGCATGTACAACAACAACTAACTCAAGATCATGCGTCAAGAAATTCCTTTCGTGTGGCCTCAACTAATGAGACATATATACCAAGACTCTATCCCTCTTCCTAGAACTTCTCGTAGTTCACTACCTTATGCATAAAAATACAGAGTGTAGCTTTTGACCAGATCAAGTAGAATTAGGACTAGTGCTGAAGTTAGTCTCTCTTTCAGCTTCTAAAAGGTTGTATCATAAGTATATGACCATAAAAACTTCACACCATCTTTATTCAATCCCCAAATAGGTGATTCTAATCATGCGAATCCCTATATAAAATTCATGTAATATCCAGATAGACCTAAAAAACATCATATATCAAATGCGTTATTGGGATACTTCTAGGAAACTACATATCTCACCTTCTCCGGGTCAACTGATACTCTTGTCTCTGAGATAATATGACCCGGGAAGTGAATCTCATCCATCCAAAAGTGTCACTTTGTGATCTTAGAATATAACGATTTCTCTCTCAGTGTATCCAAAATGATCTCAAGAATTTTGGCATGGTTGTGTCAATTGTGTGAATACACCAAGATATCCTCCATGAATACCACCAAAAATAAATCCAAATAATTGTGGAAAACTCGGTTCATCATAGCTATGAAAATTTCTAGTGTGTTATTCAGACTAAAAATCATAACCAAATACTCATATAGACCATACCTTCTACGAAAAGTTTTACTCAGCATATCTAAAGTTTGAACATGCACCTAATGATATCCCAACCTCAAATCAATTTTCAAGAATACCTGATCTCCTTGTAGATAGTAAAAAGGTCGTATATATATGGAACTGGATACTAGTTCTTAAACGAAAAATGGTTTAACTTCCAATAATCCACACATAACCTGAGGGTACCATCTGCCTTTTTGAAAAAATGACCATAAAACCCCATGGAGAAGTATTGGGTCATATATACCCCTTTTCTTCCAAGCCCTTTAGCTTCCTCTTGATCTCCTAACATTCTGTAATATCTATCCTATAAGGAGGAATGGATACC
Organism: Viscum album; assembly: GCA_963277665.1. Classification (NCBI taxonomy): domain Eukaryota; kingdom Viridiplantae; phylum Streptophyta; class Magnoliopsida; order Santalales; family Viscaceae; genus Viscum; species Viscum album. The sequence goes on along the minus strand of OY728127.1, from coordinate 1,220,282,502 downwards.
AGTGCATCTCCTTGAATTAGTTTGATAGAGAACTCTACCTCACTTTTAAGAGGTAAACCAAAAAATTCATCTAGGAAATCATCCATGAAAAAATCAACCACAACAGGGAAATATAACTGACATGATCCCTAATCATCTAGATATAAACTAGATATCTAGGTTTTCATCCTTACCAACTCTGAATACTCTGGTCCCGCTCTACCATCTTGGACATCCCATTTACCCTTTTGAATAAAAAATCTACCCTATGGTGATGTGAAATTCACCCTTCAATGATATAAATCAACATGGGATCAATAAGCAACTATCCATTCCATCCTGAGTACGATGTGAAACCCTATCATCTCGAGGTAAAATAAGTCCCACATGAAGTTACACCCACAAATATCAAGGGAACACTCCCTACGATGGTGTACACCCTTCTTCCTAATCCCCAACAGAGTATCCAAAGTCAAGATGCCATCAGAAACCTAAACAATGAGCCTAAGGATCTCCACCACATGAATAGATATGAAACCATGTGATGGAAATGTATTGAAAAGACTAGGTACTATAGTAGTGGCTACTATGATCATACCTCTCACCATAGATGGATCGGCACTCTACTCCTCAGAGGTAGGATTTATAGAACACTACAACAAAAATAGGCCTTAGCGGCGGTCTATTAGTAGCGATTTTCTAAACCACAACTAATTTTTTAAGAAGGTTTTAGTGGTGGTTTTTAATAAACCACCGCTAAACCGTGTTTTTTTACAGTGTCGACACTCCCCCCCCCCGACCCCCACGAGACCCCCTCCCCCCGACCCCCGCGACCCTCGAAGACCTAGCTCACCACCCCTTCTCCCCCTAACCCCCGTGACCCTTGAAGACCCATGCTCCCCCCCCACCACCACCACCCCTGACCTAGCTCACCTCCCCTTCGCCGGTCTTGACCCGTGCTCTCCAACCCTCAGCGTGCCTTGCCTCCCCTATTGGTAATGTGATTTTTATTTTTTATTTTCTAAGATATTATTATGCTTATTCAACATTTTTCATTTGAGGTTCTGGGTAGGATCCTAATGAATCTACTTGTACTCTTACTCATTATATATATCCTTTTTTTATAGGTCTGTAAGAGAGAGTTAGTCATTACGTTGGGTGTTACTAGAACATGACATCGATATTGTTTGTGTTTTTTTATAAATATTAGTCTATTGTTATATAATTTCACAATATTGTTGTGAGAACATAGGTTATTTATAAAGAATAAAATTAATGAAATTACATGTTTTTCTATTAAAAAAGATTTATAGTAGTTATTTTCTACATGAAAAATATATTTTATTTAGTGTAAAACTCTGAAATCGATTTAATGTATTTAGTCATGGGTTATTGTGATTCTATAATGATGTTTATAAATTATGAAAATATTTCTTTTGGAAGTTATAATTTAATGAATATAATGTAAAAATATATTGGATGACATAGGGTTATTATTTATTAAAATGGTATATCTAAAACTAACAGATAAAATGCATTTACATTTTATAAATATGCCTATTGGAATTTTTTAAGTAATAATAGTTTAGATAAAATGATTATTATCATTAATTTTTTTCAAAAATAAATTAACTATTTCAATACAATATAAATGGAATAATTATGAGCTTCGTGTATTGAATTAGAAACATGTGTTTTTGATATTATGGAATTAATATTTTTATTATGTGAATTTCATCGGTTAAGAAATATTACAAGAGGAAATGCATTTGGAATTGACATTATATGACATGATTTGATCCATGATTTTGGCTAGGACTTGTGTTTGGTGCCATGTTTTTTTATATTCCATGTGTTTGATGGGGATATACTATCTTCCATGTGTTTTGTATAAATCTTACATGAGCCATGTTTTTTGATACCATACTCCTCGGTGGGTGTTTATAGCATCCACTATCATTAGCTAATATTGGTAGACAAGTTCTATGGGTGATTAGGTTTGTGAAAATTCCTTAAAGCTCATCTTTTTATGATTTCATTAAATAATTTAATAGCCTTCCACTATAATATAGGATCAAATTGAAATTTTTCATTCTTTGGTTATTTAAGGGTTTATTGGCATTATTTCTTACACACTTAATACACAACTTGAGTTAATACATATTAAATGCATGGTGATGCAGGTAAGGGTAAAAACTCCAAATAGGTATGAGATGATTTTAGGAGACATCATCAAGTTGATTTTATATGTTTTTTATGTCATGAAGAGGGGTTTTATTATATTATTTTCTAGATATTTTAGTTTTATTCTATATGAAATGTTCAATTGGTATGTATTTTATATATACACTAGATTAATTCTTAATTTGAAAAAAATATAGATTTAGTTTCATACATCAATTTATATTTTTATCTATTATATATACTACTTACGATTATTGAGTTATTTACTTTAATATTTTACCATAGAGGATTATTAAAGGGAAAACCACTCCATTCATAATACTTTCCTACCCTCTGGGCTAGTCAGTATCCTCTGACATCCAAATACTACATTCCCTAGGGACACAGTGATTTATAAGCCATCATTCCTATATCATATTAGAATAAAAAACATATAAATCACTGTAAATTTTATATGTATTGTTTATTCTTTATTCTATGAACATTTAATTGATATTAAAAGTATATTATGGACTGCTAGTAAATTAGTATTATATTCATTCCTCCTTGAGGAACTGAAGATGAAAAAGTTTTTCATAGGATAATTGATTCATTATCTTCTAAGTAGTGTTTTTCCATATCATCATCAGCAACCACATTCTCAAACCATAAACAAACTGCTTTTGTATCTTCAACTTGACCAACATTTATATACCACAAAAACAGAAAACAAACAATGCATGGAAAAAAAATTAACTATCACCTACTTATTATCATTAGAAGTTAACCCCTAAAATATATTTGTTTTATTTATCCTCAATAAATAGATATTATAAAACCTATCAAAATACCAAAGTTAGAGATTTGGAGTGATATTCCATTAAAAAAAGAATATAACAATGATTTAGGGTTTAATGAGGTTATCCTACCATATAGTAGTCTAAATCAATTAATGACTCATCAATATGACATTGAAAAAGATTTTAGAAATATAAATAATGGGTGTAAAGAAACATTCCCAACTGACTCACCTCTATTATTTCCTAGTCATCTAAGTGTAAAAGGAAATGTATTTTTAAAAATAGAAAGTAAAGTATAAAAAATGCCCATGCCTGAAAGTGGTGGTTGGAGAAAGTGGACCCCCTCCTAGACTATAGTGGATCACCAAGGATGTTACATGATCCACCCCAGAGCTCCACATTATGTTTCAACCCCTATTGATGTTCCATGATCTACCTCAGATCTGAAAATTTTAATCACATGCAGGGTCACAACATGTTTCTACCCATAACACTTCACCAGGATAACCCACATGTTCTAAAATTCTCAACCCCATACCATACCCAACTCTTTGAATCCTAATTCGAAGCCACCAATAACATACAAAGTAGGAAAAATTATTAATATACACCATATTTAATTCTACACCTATTGTATATTTTTTGGGGATTGAATATTTTATATGAATTCCATAAGACTATGGATTTAATAGGTTTTCCCACATTCTATAACTGAAACAAAATTAAATAGAAATTGAAAAGGTATATTGACATCAATACTTTTCAGTGTTATTTTAGGATATATTTTAAGAAATTTAATATACATTATTTCATTTATATTCGGAATTTCATGTTTCTTATGAGTTTGGAAAAAAAATACCTTACTTATAAACCTTGGATTCATCTACCCTATCCATGAATCCTTTCACCCGATTATTCCTGGCATGTTCTACATATTGGTTCCACATGTATTTTCTAAAGTTGTGAGTCATGTTTAAGGTAATATTATGATTCCATTTCATATTCCTAACTTCTATTAAATTATTATATGATTTATCAAGACCTTACCTTAGTGATATCAAAGTTAGGACGTCATCAGTTTGGCCATCTGTTTTGGTGTAGCATGACATACAAAAAAACTACAGGGATGAGATCCTTGTTCTCATCTTCTTCTATGGATCTTTTTAATTTGCATGCTTTGGATTTATTGTGGGTGGGTTTATTATATAACATATGTATTTATATAGGAAAACTTTATTTAACATATTTATATATTTTTACAACTAGTATATATGAATCTCTTTCCCTATTGAGTAATAGTTTTGTGTTTTAATTTTTTTTAATATTTTGTAGGAACATTGTGATATACATGGATAAAAGATGGATCACATTACCGAGGAACACACCTTAGTATGTTAAGGGTTTGAATGAGTTTTTATATTTTGAAATTTCCAATCAATCTGTTAAATAGAGAATAAGATTTTCATGTCCTAAATGTAAATTTAGAAGATGGTTAAAGAGAGATAAATTTTATAAACATTTAATATTGAATTTATTCCCCCGTCAATATTTGTGTTAGATTTGGCATGGAGAATCGAACATTACAGAAAGGTTGATCACTGATGTCAATCCATAGAATGACCTCCCAACTTCATCAATAATAGAAAATGAAATGAAAAACCTTATAAAGGATGCATTCGGCATTGTAAGAGACCACCATCAACATCAAAACATATCAGAACAACTAGATAAGGGTGCAATAAATAGAAATGTGACAAGTGATGTTTTTAGACTTTAGGACAACCATATCAAGATTGTAACATATCAGTGGATCATCCTCTTGATTCGGTGGAGACTAATGTAAGAGAAAACTTCACTGAGGAAAATATGTTTCATAATTTAGTTGATGATGGAAATCAAGAGTTGTATAGTAGATGTTTAAAATATTCAAAACTTTCTTTTATGCTGAAGTTTTACCATATAAAATGTCTATGTGGAATTACAAATAAGGTAATGTCCATGATATTGGAATTTTTTGCGTGATGCATATCTTGAAGCAAACATCCCTGAGTCTTTTTATGATATGAAAAAAGTTTTTAACAGGCTTGGTCTGAATTATACACAAATACATGCATGTCCCAATGATTGTATTCTTTATTGGCGAGAGGATTCAAGTGGACAGGATTGTAAAAAATGTTCTTCTTCTAGATGGAAGACAATGGGTGATGTTGGAAGTCTGAATCAACATATTTTCATAAAGAAGAAGAAAAGTAACACACCTAAAAAGGTTTTTCATTACATTCCTTTAAAGTCTTGATTGCAAAGATTATTCATGTCATTGAAAATCGTCGAACACATGAAGTGGCATTCTGTAGATAATAACAATGATGGGTTAATGAGACATTCATGAGATTCACAATCATGGATGAAATTTGATTCATTACATCCAAATTTCTCAGTTGATCCTGGGAATATTTGATTGAGATTGGCTACTGATGGATTCAACCCATTTGGGACTTTGAGTACCAGTTATAGCATTTGGCCAGTTGTTTTGATCCCTTACAATCTGCCTCTGTGGATGTGTATGAAAAAAACATAATTTATCATTTCAATGATTATTCCTGAAAAAAAAAATGCCTGGAAATGATATTGATGTATACTTATAGCCTTTAATTGAAGAATTACAAGAGTTGTGGAGCAAAAATGTTGAGACATTTGATGCTTCTTCTAAAACAATGTTCAAAATGAATGCTTCTTTAATGTGGAACATTAGTGACTTCCCTAGGATTGGGAATTTATCTGGTTGGAACACTTACACGGGTTTGGATTATCCTATTTGTAACTTTGATTTTGAGCCCAAATGGCTACCTCACAGTAGAAAATGGTGCTTCTTGTGCCATCAAAGATTTATCGATACATCTCATAGATTTCGACTGAACAGATCAAAATTTAACAGTTTCATTGATCATAGACCACCTCTAAAGTTGTTAACTGGTTCTGAAATATTTACACTACTTGGAAATGTTGAAATAGAATTTGGGATGGTTCTTCATTTTATTGATAGCGAGAAAAGGGTTCGAAGTGCATCGTCAAGTGAAATCAGAACGCAACAATGTAAGAAAAAAATTATATTCTTCAAACTTCTGTATTGGGAAATTAATTTATTGTGGTATAATCTTGATGTGATGAATATTAAGGAGAATTTATGTGACAATTTGATTTTCACATTTCTTAATGAGAATTTAAAGTCAAAGGATCATCTCAATTCTCACAAAGACTTACAATTAATGAACATAAAATGTGATCTCTGTCCAGATGAGAATTAAAAGTATGCTCCAGTAATTTTTGCAATGAAAAATAGGGATAAAGATACATTCCTTCGAATTTTAAATAATTTGAAGGTATCTTATAGGTGTTAAAGTAATATCTTGAGGTGTGTTTACTTGAAGATTCGTAAGTTACATGGATTGAAAAGTCACGATTCACATATTTTGTTACAACAGTTAATACCATTGGCATTGCGTACATTATTACCTAAAAAATTATTGTTGTTGTACTCCAATTCTGCACATTTTTCAGATAACTATGTGAGAAATATCTATATCCATTTTAGATTGAAAACCTCCTGGAGAGGTTTTTATTGACCCTTTGTGAAATTAGTATGGTCTTTCCTCCATTGTTTTTTACTGTCATGATGCATTTAACTGTGCATTTGGTTGAGGAAGCTAAATTAGGAGGCCTCGTTCATTATCGATGGATGTATCCAATTGAGAGGTACTTTATTTATATGTTTTTTAGTTAATTAAACAATTTTTGGAACTTAATTAAATGCATAATTATGTTTATTTTATTTCACAGATATCTTGGGAATTTGAAATCATACATGATAAATAAAACTCAACCAGAAGGCTCTATTGCTAAAGGCTATTTGGATGATGAGTGTCTTACATTTTGTTCAAGATACTTGGATGATATTGATACAAGATTTAATATAGTTTTATGTGTTTAAGACACTTTGAATCAATCTCAAATACAATAGATTTCAAAAATATTTCCTACTATTGGTCGATCAGTTGGGAGGACCTCAAATGTGACACTGACAGAATAGGATTTATTACAAGCACATAGATATGTGATGCTGAATAGTGAAATTATAGATCCATTTATTTAAGATTTGAGGATACAAACAAAGATATTAATGAGTGTTCGAACACAAAATGATAAAGATATAATGGAATATATTAATAAAGGGATTATAGAATGGTTTGCATGACATGTAAGTTCATAAATATTGCAATAAATACGAATATTAGTTTGAAACATATATTTTGTAAATCTAATAAAGTATATTTATTTTTTAGATCATGAATACTAATACTCAAGTATATTTTTCATAATATTTGAAGTTTATTAGTCGAGGTCCTTGAAAACAAGTTAGAAAGTTCGATGCTTACAACGTGAATGCCTTTAGATTTCATACAGTCGATCGAGAATAGGGTTTGAAAACACAGAATAGTGGTATATTTATATATGCTGAAGTGGGATAATATGGAAATCTAACTAATATTATTTAATTAAACTACCATAGGCATTTTTCAGTTGTTTTATTCAAATTCAATTGGGTCGATATTATCAGAGGTGTTAAAAGAGATTCCTTGCAATTTACATCTGTGAACTTCTCTTGCTTGATGGATGTTAGTGATCATCAAATCCATGATCCATATATCTTATCATCACAAGAAAAAATGTTATATTACATAAATATGTTGTGGATAAAGGGTGTAGTGTAGTTTCTCATTTAATACAAAGAGATTTGTATGATATGGGTGATGAAGTGGAAGATTTGACCTCTAAAATTGAATCTCATCAACAACAAGAAGTAGGATTATCTATCCATCATGATATTGAAAATATTAGTATAGTAAGGATGAATGAAGTGGATGGAGTAATGGATCAGGAAACTGACATTATTGAAAGGGAAAATTATTGTATGTATAGTTATTTATTCATTCATCAGCCACTTATTTCATTTGTGCAGTCATACATTATCATTGTTATATATATTTTGTTTGTTAGTACTAGGCATCTATTATCATTTTTAAATTTTTTTCTACATAATTTTTTTGAAATATATGTTCTGAAATTAATTTTATTTGATTAAATTATAGGAATTCCAAGGAGGAAGTGATACACTATTTCATCCACAACTGCGGTAGATGAGGATCCATCAGTCTCCCTCCCTACGGCATCTAAACCACCAGCTACCTGCCCCCTGCACCATCTCCCCCTACACCATATCTCACACCCTCTGTGAGTGTCCCTTTATAAGCTGATTCATTAACTCCCCTTCAGTAGCCTCATCAGTGGGGTGGCGGCGCGCCACTTCTAGTTCATCATGGGAATAATATAGGTTCGTTGTTATAGGTACAAATTTTAATATATAAAAAATATTGCACTTTTTTATACTAATTGTTTGTTCATTAAAGAAGAAAAAAAATGAAACTGTGGATGAAAATATAAAGAGTTCAGATATGTGTAATATGAATGGAGAGAAAATAGTTGTCCCATTTGATTCATATGAGGTCCCTACAGATGACGTCGTGGGATTACTTGGCCAAAATCTAGGACAGCTGGCAGTGGATCCCATTTCCCTTCATATTTCTTATGATTATTGGAGACATATGCCTCCATGTTGGAAAAATGAAGTTTTTTATTCCAAAATAATGGTAATTTTAATACATTATGGTGTAATTGAATGTCATGTTATTAATATGTTCAAAATGAATTTTTGCATACAGATTTTTAGCCACTTTATAGTTGCTGATGGGATGGAATGAAAGTAGACATTGAAAAATATTGGTAAGAAATGGAAAGACTTCAAATGAAGACTGTGGAGAGATGTCCATGATACTTCATTTACCATTCAAAAAATGTATGCGAAGCTACCCAATGGGGTACCCAAATAATAGTGGAAATTTTTTGTTGAAAGACATCATGATGAAAAGTAGATGGTATTTAAATATATATTATTATATTAAACTCATTTTTCATTTATACATTTATATTAATAGGATATGACATTGAATACATTACTATTAAATTTAATTTTATTTATTTCAGGATCTCTCAAGAAAGAATGCATTAAGCCGGGCTAAGCAAGTCATCCCTCACTCTGCGGGGTTAAAAAGCTTTTCTAGAAGCCGATCGAATCTGTTAATCTTTTCATTAGTTTAAATATTTATAAGACAATATTATATGTTTAATATATTAAATTTTTTATTTATATTTTTTTAATGTAGTCACAGAGTTTAGGGTATGAAGCATCCTGAACTGAAGTGTGGTTGGATGTTCACAAAAAATCTAATGGATGTTTTGTTAATGAGTCTCCCAAAGAAGATGGGGTATGAACACATTTTTTCATTATAATAACTTATTATTAGTTTTTACTATTTTAATATATATTGATATTTGATTTATAGGTAAAAATTATAAAAACTATGGGATTCCAATCTTGGGAAGTCCTACTCAGTCTCCATAGATGACCCAGTTGCTAAAGTCCTTGGGAAGGAGCATCCTGGTAGAGTGTGTGGGATGTGTTTGGGACTCGTACCATCTGAGTTCTTTGGAATTCCACTAGGGATTGCAGCTTTCTCTACTTCTAGTTTTAGTCAGTTCATACCTGGAGATACTTAGAGGGACATTGCTTCTCTATGAAACATAGTTCAAGACTAGGGGGATCAGATATCCGCTTTGCAGAAATCATTGATTGATATATGTCAGCAGATGAGCAGATATTCCCCCAATGGTATTGTATTGACTGATGGTGAGCAGGTAAATCACAAAAAATCAAAATCATTTAGTTTTCATACTTTTATTGGTTTTAATTTTAAATATAAATATGCAACACTATTTAATATTCAATATAATGTTCTTACAGGTGGTAGAAGTAAGTGAAGATGGAGGTGGAGAGGGTGACGATATGTGTTCATCATCGGACAATGATTAGTTGTATTGTTGATATGTTGGACAAATATGGTAACAGTCAGTTTGTAAAAGTATCATGTGTGACACATAGTTTCCACCAAACATTTTCATGACCTAAAATTTTCTTTATTTCTCATGTTTCCTTTTATGTATTTTATTGATTTCTAATGTTTCCTTTTGTGTCTTGATTTCTTGAGTGTGGTATGCACGATATATGTTGATTCTTTATTGTGATGATTCATTTTTTATGATTCATTTTTCCTAAATTTATTAGGTTTGTCGGCCTTGGGTGAACATCCCACTTCAAAGCATTATAGGATCTCATAAACTCATCTCTCATGGAATATGTGACCATTACCATGCTACAAACTATAAAAACTCCATGTATATTAAAATTCAATCTTGAAATAGTTTCACATTCTTCCAACCTATCACACATCATGATACATTCTAGAACAATGTTATAACTTGTCTTTACTTGTTTAACCAATGAACACATTATCTCTAAGGATACCCACATTTATTCACCAAAACCCTCAACTACACCCACCAACTAGTCTTACAGTGGAGATAAGATATTCTATTCAACTAATGAAATCAGTTATCTTATATCCTACATTTTCTAGCCCAATGCATTTACCACTACATTTTAATTTCTAACATTTAAAATTATTGAACATCAAAATTTTCTACTTTCCTTGGTATTCATGATACTCTTGGTCTTTTTTACTTTCCCTTAGACTCATTTCTCTCCATTACTCCTTATTTGAATATGAGATTCTAGTACATAGTCAATGAATGAATATTCTCATTTGGTAAATTGTGTGCTAACAATTATTTTTTCCATTATTCTGAGACACATATATTTCAAGGTAAATGATTCATGATCATCTCTAATTGTGTTCCAACCATGCCCCACCTAGTATCCTTCATCAACCAAGCCACATGGTTTTCTGGGGAGAACGACATGGTTTCCCATGACCATGTTCCTATTATACAACCATTTAGAGGCCTCTATAAATCTTAAAACCCAAAAACAAACAACCTAAGAATTCACCCACTAAATAATATCTTAGAAAAAATTATAGAATGGTGGAATATAAAGCTTAAGGCCCCTGTAAAACTCCAAGTCATTATAATCTCCCCCACTGAGGATTTATCATCCTTGAGAAGTGCCTCTATATATCACACCCAAAAAACTAGGGCTATTGAGCTCACACATCATATTATCACTTGTAATACTCTTCATGCATATGTCCATGCTCCTATATGACTATAACAAGTGACATTATCTTTCATCAAAACATTTTCTCACTACAACCCATGATTCACACCGAGCGCTCCACAAATGTTGGGTAAGGCTACAATTGAAATTCTTCATATTTGATCACATAATTTTGATCAAGAATGTACAACTGAATATAAGAGACATGTAAAACATCATGCATTCCTTGATATTATGGAGAAAATTCCAAATAGAATTCCACTATCATGACACTCTTGATAATCCCAAACTGCCCCAAAAACTTTGGTGCCAGCATCCTTTGCTTCTGCAATCATTGATTCCCTAATTGAAGAGTCTCCCATAATAAAACTCAAACACCCACAATTAATTCCATGTGTTGCCTCCTAACATTTTCATATGATCTCTATTTTAAATGAGAAGTGATTAAATGATTCTTGATCTAGTACAATCTTACAAATTCCTCTAAAATCACGAACAACCCAAAATTACTACCTCCCATACTAATGCTAACATATTATTGAGTGAAACATCCAACCATAAAGAGTATAAAAATGTGTCATTTTAATTGAATTCTGGTTTTATTTGTATGTGAACTCAACCAAGGATTTGATATCAACCCAAGTTCCCATAAAGTATAATATGATGAAAATCATTATGAAATGTAATTTTAGTTATAATTGGTTTCCAAAATAATAAAATCTGGATTTTTTACTACTATATTCTTACTTATAATTTTATGGAAATAAATTTATTCCTAATTCATGTTTATATTAATTGTTCATCAATATGTAAATGTAATTGGATAAAGAGAATAACGCTGAAAATTCATGGTTTTTTTAATATTAGAGGCATATTATTATGAATTTATTCATTAAATTTTATCTAAATAAAAATATTTGATAGTGGAAATTATAGTTAATTTATATTTTCAATATTAGTAACACATCATAAATAAATTGGTTAATCCAAGACTTTAATTGAACAACTAGTTTGATAAATCAAAATTTATGGTGTCGAGTAAGCCCATTTTCTTATTATGGATGGATTGTTATTTTAGGGACTAGATTCCATATTGAATCTATTTGATGTTTTCTGTCATTTTATTTCTCTTGATATAGGTCTTTATATATGATGTTATGTGATCTTGGGATGGCTATTGGTTGATGAGGTATGGGTAGGGAGGCATGAGTTTTTGGAGTAGTTAGAACCAATGATAGTGGGATGTATGTTGATATGAATGGTTATTTCAGGGTTAGAACTGGTATAAATGGAATAGTTTGAACATAGGCAGGGCATTGTTTTCATGAAATATGATATATGTGCTTTTTTATAATTTTGTTTAAAGGTATAATGGCCATGTGATATGTTTATCAGCATTCCTTTACCCACTGAATGATGCATTTGGTTGTTCTTAGTTAAGCACCTCTTTTCATATTGACTATAGTATGTATTTTTTTGGTCTTTTGGTATTATTGGAATGGTTTTTTTTTCAGAGCACTGGTACAGGGGATTCAGAAACTTCTTCTTTTTTTGTAAATCTAATTTTAGTGGCGGTTTTAATCGCTGCTAACTGAAACATGTATATTTAGAAGCAGTTTTAACCACCGCTAAATGTCAGTATTTTTTTATTAGTGGTGGTTCTAATCACCTCTACGATCTTAAATTTATCAGTGGTTAAAACCGCCTCTATGGTGTCACATCTTCTGCATGCATTTCGTTGTGGTTATAATGTTTTTAGTGGTCGTTTTTCCGGCCAGGGGCTTACTTTTTTTCGTGGTGGTTTTGACCACCACCAAAAAAAGTAATCCCCTAACCGAAAAAACTGCCCCTAAAAACTTTATAACCACTTCCAAATGCGTCAACTATGACGGTTCTCATAAAACGCCACTAAAATACTTTAACCACCGCCAATAGTTTCCCAACACACAATTTAGCGGTGGTTTTTGAAAACCACCGCTATATCCAAAAATAACTGCCGCAAAATTGTAATTTTTCTGTATTGGAATATATATGGCCTAAATTGTAGCCCTGTGAAATAACTGCACTACATGGAGCATGCCCACTCTATTGTCTAGGTACAACTGGTGTATGGCTTCCTCAACCATAACCCCCAACACATCCTAAACAACCAATAATTATCTAGCTCACAGCCTGATGTGGAGCTTTGAATCCCACTCCTGAACTAGGAGTCAGAGTCTATCCCCTTCTACTAAATGTTGGAGGGAAGGTCCTATACAAACATTATACGTGGCACATCTTTCCCAAATATCATCACTTGATTGGGTGTCAATCACACTAATTCCACATATGTCCCTGTCTTCCACACTGATTATAGAAAATAGAGCTACCAACACTAATAACCTAGCTGGTACTCCCCTCGTGAGAAGCCTCAAAATAGGGCTTCATGCCACTAGATGTTGATCCACTAGGTCTATAGACTAAACTACCATACTCTGAACCCCCATATTCCCTCAAGTTTTTCTTAGTAATAACCTCTTAATTCACTATCTCTAGAAAATTAGTCAACCTAAACACATTGACCTGGGATCAAACGGTATGCATGTGACCATCCATGAAACATCTCTCCCTCGATAGCTCATCAACAATAATAATCCACACAAAATATTGAAGCTCTGTAAATTGTGATTAATACTCCATAATAGTTATCATGACTTTCTCTATACGCATAAACTCATTATCCTTCTCTTCTCTCAGTGTCTTGGGGAAAAATTAATCATAAAACCAAGTTTGGAAATCCCTCCAAAGCATATCTCATAGTGCATCAGAATGGTTCAAAACATCCCACCAGTGCTTAGCTACTCCCTGAATCATATATTTTGTGAGATTCTCTCTCCTCTCAGGTGATGTATCTAGTTGATATAAAATAGACATTGTATTCTCAAAAAATATCTCAGTATCCTATGGACCACCATTCCCAAAAAATGTGGGAGGATGTTGCAACTGGAACACACATGTTAGCTCTACCATAGAGGAGGAAAGATACAGGGCTACCTGAATGGTCTGCATAAAGTGTATAAAACTCTCGCAGAACTTTTCCTCAACCCCCATATCCAATAATACTACTGGTTTCACATCTAGTATAATATTAGGATCTACTAGTATTATATAGACCACCACCTCTAGAGCATGGTCGTTTCCACCCTCTTGGTGCACTACTGGAGGTCATTGTGCTGGTATATCTCTACAATGATAAGCACATACCTCGAAAAATAAATTGGTAACAACCAAATCACATATAAAATCATAGGATAGGTCGGAGCCTTCCTATAAAAAAATTGTACCCTTCTTTTTACTACTAATTCTATGTCTAGGTAAAAATAAATAGATTTAAACAACCCTAGAGACACAACCTACTACCCAATCTATAGCTGAGACTGTGTCAAGTTATCTATTTTACTAATTATATTTCATTTAAATTGACATTTATATAAAAAATTCACTTTAAATTGTTAAACCAAATGTATTTCCAATTCTAATATATAAGGTCCCATACTCCTTATAAATAATAGTGTGGAGTCCTCACAATCCATATCGTAACGCGTTCTAGGCCATGTAACCGATGGTCCATGACTCAATCTGCCATAGTAGATTTCTTAGGGTATATGTTGTAGGCTAAGTAGGGAAACAATATTTAGGTTATGTAAGTCACTCTCAGTATCAACTATGTTTCTAAAATATTTTCATAAAAAATTAGCAGAACACATTCATATCACACAAGGCACAATCAATAATGTCATGCAGTCAAGCAATGCATCCTATATGGAATGGAATAATTCATGGCATATGAATCAAAAAAGGTGACTAAAATCATGCATGAGATACATACCCTCATCTTATCAGGAAATGATAAAATAATTCTTCAATCATATCAATAATAACATCATAATCCAAGTTCATCACCCGACTGTGGAATCAAATCAATTGTAATAATCAAAATCTATAAAATAGCAATTTTATTTCTAGGAAATTTGGATTTTCTTATACATGGGTTAGATACTCCCACACATAGCTCGTTAACAAATTTCAATACCTTTTTAATCTCCTATATATTATCTAAAAATAGTAAATCCAGAAAATAAAATCCTTTGATACCACTTGTAACATCCCAAATTGGGTGCCTCTATCTGGTACCCCAAGATAGTGGGTCACATGGCCTCAAACGTGCCTCCCCATATGCCATAGGTTTTTTAATAGAATCAAGGGCCTGGGGTGTGTATATGGGGAGACAATTCCCTTATGTCATAGTGTAACACAATGGTAGTAATCATAGTATTCAATAGCAGAAGTAGATAAATAACTTATATATGGTAAACATCCAAGACAGTAATAAATAAAAAATTCCAAAGGTAACATCATATAAGAAAAATGATTTGTCAATTCATGTCTCTACAAATAAGTAAAATAGGTATATAGAGATATAGTATAGTAAAAGTATCAAAATATAAAAAGACTTAAAGTAACTATCCCTAGATAGTATCATGAGCCTAGCTCGGTCTTGTGCTCCCTTACTCCTAATCAAAGAACAAGTCAAGAATCATCCATTGGGTTCTTACCTTGGTCCCTACCTACATCCATGAAGTCTATTTGGGTACCCAATAGTGTCCTCAATAGGGTATGAGATGATACTTAGTTTTCCATCACCAACGGTGTTTATAACAAGTACAATCTATGTAATACAAGCTAAGCAGTGTGTAATATATATAACAGGTATAACAGTAGTGAAAGTTAAAATCCCAAGGAAAAAAGTAATAACTATAAAGTGATATTGTCCATCCTTTCAAAAACAATAAATCTCCTATAAAAAAGGTCAATTGTAAGATTAAATAAAAATGTTTCATAACTATCCAGTCTAACAACTGTGAAATGATACCCATACCAGGTTTATCTGTAATCATAGAAAAAAATCCACAATGACCACATCATGTATCCTAGTTTATGACATCTACAATGACTATTCCATATAATCCAGTGTATAATTTCCATCATCTTCGCATCATATAATCAAAATTCATCCACAACGTCCACACCATGTAATAAAAAATTTCAAACCATAAAGGGTTGGATCCAAAGTATAGAGGACCAAGGCATCCATGTTGAGTCCCAGGGATATCTCTATGGAAACTTAGTAAAGACTTGATTGGGGTACAAGGAGCATGTCAACAAAGCATTCCAATTTGATCCCAAGAAATTAATATCAAAGGGGTAATAAGGCTCGTGTAATCATAATAAAATAAAGATCCAATGAGGAAATAGGTCAAATGCATCCACTACCATGATCAAGACCCATGGAGTAGAAATTTCTATGGAATCCCATGGTATAAGGATCAAAAGAGATCTTCCAATTTATCCACTACCATAATAAAATACATAATCACATTCATGAGTTCATCCAACCCATTTCCATAATTTCTATTTAAATCAATTGTATCAATTCACATAATGTCATTACATAGAAAAGAGGCATAAAATATATCCTATTATCTCAAATCAATTCTCAGAAATTTATAAAGGGATCCATCTAACTAGGAGAGCTCACACACTCCCCATGGATGGTATAAAAAATATAGATATAATGGCACACCCAATGGGTGTCCTAGGTTGGGGATAACAACCTCAAAAATTCTCAAATATACTAGGGGGAAACCTAAATAGGTTCCAACTCATTTAATCAACATGTTCAATTATTTTCAAGGGGGACTCTGTAATTTCTAATATGTGGAACAACTATAAATAGGAATAAAAAACCAAACATGTAAGAAAACTTATATACCACCTAACTTAGGTCTCTTGTAGATCACTCATCCAGTATAGACCTTTGATTTGGTCCAAATCGGGAGAAAAACAATGAATGGATGAAAATATTAGAAATATGGCACATTATCTCACACCAAAATAGAATATTCAGTACTAAGGAAAACAAATAATGGAAAAAAAGGAATAAATAACTCACAGATGTGGTTCCAACAAGATTGATGGTGCTGGAATCCAAGTTTGGACAAAGAAATGGTGGACAAGCCTATGATTTGTCTTCATAGGGGAGCTCCCAACACCAAGGTTCTATCTGATAGAAGAAGGAGGGTACAGAAATAGTTTATAAGTATTTTCATGTTATAAATGGTAATTTCCCCTCTAATTTCTGGGTTTTATGGTTTGGCCACATGGTTGGACAAACCATGCACCAACTGTTCTCCCTTCTCTATGTCAAGGGGGATGTCGCACAGTTTCATGCACACTATTTGACTAATTCTGTGAAAACTATGTTTCATGAAAATCATTTGGGAATACACCTCATATTTCATGGTTCCCTTAAATCAGGATCCTTCCTAAATACCTTTATCCATCTCCCAAAAAATTTCTCAAATCGTGAATACTAGGTTACATAGTTTCTAATAATTGTGCGGCCCGGTTTCCTTTTCCAAAAAATGGATCCTCTAGGCTCTGAAGAAGCCCCAGACACCCTCAAAACTCCTACAATATCATTATCCACTCACATTATGTAAGAAAAGTTTTTAAACCAAAATTAAAAATATGTGTAGCTCATAGAAAAACCAGGGATCTTACACTTGTGATGGATATCATACTGGTGCATCAAGAATACTTGTTCTAGTAAGAAGTCTAGGTTACCAGGAATATTGGATTGATGTTCTTAGGTTGTGATATTATAGTTGTATATGATTTTTTCCTTGTGTTATGAATATGTATATTTGAGTTTGATTATTCATGATGTATTTCTAGATCTTGGCCCATTAGAAAGATCCTAGTGACTTGATTTTGACTCTTGTCCTACAGAGGTAATAGGTGTCTCATTCATCATATTTGTAAAGTCGGTTCCACATGTTGTAGGCTTGTTAGTGTGTGATTTTACTACAGATTATGAGGATAACTATTTAAAGTTCATATAAAAACCTCAATGGTATTTTCCCATATAATATCTTGTGGAAATTATACTCAATTGGACTTCTTTGTTTACATTCATTTATGATAGACCATGTAGACTACATCATGATGTGACTTGGATATGGCCACACTAATGTAGTTCCTTTTGTACAGAAGGTGAAACAACCCTTAGTAGGTCATAATAGTAACATGGTGCCTCATTAGTAACTCATGTAGGTTTCTAGGGGAATGTAATGCCTTCTAGAGAGTCCATTTGGAAAACCATGTTGACATCAGTAGTTAATTCCTTCCTAGTAAACCCCTCAGGGGTGTATATTTAAGGTGCGGTTAACTAAAAATTCATAACAACCTACATGGATCTTTCTTATCTATATTTCAATGATTTTTTACTTAATCGAACTTTATTTATGGTTATCTAGTCATATCACAAACTATTATTTTGATAGGTACCTAAACATTTATTAGGGAACTTGAACCTTGAGGGGGTGTCGCCGTATATAAATACCTAGTGAGTTTCAGTTCATTGTCCTTTTACTTTAAGATCAAGACCCCCCAAAATTAGTCCTTTATGAGGATGATTAGAGAGGATTAGGTCCTTGTAGGTCAATTATTTATAGGTTATTCCTTAAATGATTAAGTAATTGTATTCCTCCATTTATTTGAATAATTTCTCAATGGGTTTCACTTAAATGGGTTGTAAATTACAACTTATAGGTTTTTTACTATATGAAATGGAATTAACAACCTATATAAATGAACCCATATTGTCATATTTTGAGCCATATTTTGACCCTTATTATTCAATGAGATCCATACCTTCATTTTTTTTACCTTCTTAGAGTGAGCTTCCAGGTGTGTTAGATGACATGTAATAGTTGAGGTGGGAACAAGGATATTGCCCATGTATTGTAAGTAAAGTGGAATGTGGTTCTTGTTTGAGATACCTATGGGATAGGTGGTTAGACCTAGTGACCCAGATATGATACCTTCATGGTTGGTCTATATGGGATACCTAGAGGCCCTTAGTTATGACTCAAACCTTAGTAAGTCGGTGATGTGTGAAAAAAGGGTAACTCAAAAGAGGGATAAGCATGTGTTTGTGGTACCTTAGAGGTAGTGACTGTGGTTGTATTCTCATGACAGGATCGGTACATGTGTGGTGTTACCACATGTGTGATAGAGAATTATGATGCCTTTGGTTTTTGAGGAAGCACCTAGGGTGATTGGGTATCCAAACTAGCTTCGATAGGTAGAACTGTTTGGGTGCCTTTCCCTATTTACCAAAAAGTATATTGTTACTAGCATGGTCATAGCATAGGTAGATGATCATGACTAAAATTATGTTAGGTGTTGGATAAGAGTGTGGACATGTTTTACATGATTTAAACCAAGGATTAGTACCAACAGTGCTAAGACAATGATGTGTGATGGGTGGTCATGGAATAAATTGTAGCATGGGTGAGGTTTCTAGTTTTGAAGAGGATTTCTAAGGGAGCTCCTGGTGTTCTAAGAATGACATGCCATAAAGAAAAGTCATATTTTCCATGATGATGTGTAGATCTTAGAAGCATGATTCAAGTGTTGTGACTATGTGGTATGGGATTTTACACCCACTATGTTGAGAGAGATTGGAATGGTACATACTGGTTGTGCATGGTACCATTTAAATCGTTAATGGGTGAGCGATCATCTGCGAGCTAAGGGCCGATGGTTACAAATAAATTTTGTGGTAATGGTTTCCAAAGAATTTTGATGAAAGATAAATATATATTCACGGTATAAGAGACATAAATAATAGATTGGGTTTGGTGTATGGTCTATCTAGATCAATCCTATTCTAGTATTGACATGATAGAGAGTATGGATTGTAGGAGTGACATGCTTGTAGTGGTGAAGCTAGATTAGTTTCCACTTGAGGATTGGTATAAGGTGATTCATATGGAGGGGGATGAACCATTGGAAATTTGAGGGTTGTGACCCTCATTATGAGGTAAAATTTGGTGATTTCTATGGAAACTATTCTTGAGAAGTGGGAATCGGTGATGTTATGGGTTGGAACTCGGTAATGAACATTTTTTACATTCCATTAATTATGTTTGATGATGGATGGATTATGGGCCATGAATTTGGTGTTTGGTTATAAGGTGACAATAAGGATTCTCCTATGGTGGGGAGTATCAGATTATTTATAGTGTCCTAACACTTGTGTTATCATAGGATGGATGTGTTAAGTCTGGCATTATCTTAGTAGTTTGCTGATATTGGTAATAAGTGGATTGACCATTGAATGGATGTACACCTTATCCTTGGTGTTGTGTGGAGAATCTAAATTTTCATTCTAGAGTAGAAGAAAATGATTTGATGATGAAATAGAGACTGAGTAGGGTCTTTTTATTGTGGTTGGATGACAACTGAGACTTCTCGAGAATAATAAGTTTTATGGTGGGGATGCTGTAAAGACCTTTGTTTTTATGGTCTGTGAAATGATAAAAATTTTGAATGTTTTCTTTTGGATTCTCATGAGGGGTAAAATGTTATTTTCCCCTATAATATAATCTCAAATAATTTTTTGAACCACTCTATTGATCCCAGAATAGGTTTTTACCCTAGGAGAGGAGTTTGGTGGAATTCTGAGTCGTTCGAATTTTAACAGAAAAATTAATATTTAATATTTATTTAATTGAAAATTATTTTATCATGCATGTTTAAATGGTGGTATATTTTGAATGGGTCATTTTATTAATATTCTAATTCCAAATTTGAGTCTTAAATGTGGGTTTTACCTAAGTGAGGCATAAACTCATGTTGGGCATCAAGGCTAGGCGTGGGGTCCTTTTTCTTTTCTTTTTTCTTCTTTTCCTTTTTCCATGTTTCATTTTATTTATCATTCATTCCCTTTGGATTCTAACATACGACCCTTTGGGATCCTAGATCTCATGTTCAAGATAAGGATAAGAATATAATATGGATAGGGAGGAAGGATTTCTACCGGGGAGTTGGTGGGTGTGTGGCATGGATCTAATGTGAAACTTCGACGGATTCTGCCCAAAGGTAGGATTTTTTTTATTTTTTAAAACACATATACCTATATTTAAATTTTTTTGAAATTTAAAACCCCTTTTTTGATTACTAGGGACCCCGTTAGGGTCAATATGTTGCTATTAAATGGAAAAGGGGTTTTAGGTGGTTTGTGGGGGTTTCCTGATTGGAAATGTCGATCACACAACATGTGGTTTCAAGAAATCATGTCATGTATTCTTTATATTTGGGGAAGATGAATTTTTAAGACTATACACTATTTACATGTATTACACATCGTGTAGTGGTACTTGTACATGTATTCGAGTACCTTGGAATAATTTGTTTTTATAACTACACACCATGTGTTCTAAGTACACATCTTGTAGTGATGCATGACCATGTAGCTAGGTACTTTGGTAGAAACCCCATGTAAGGGGAACATCACCATGTAGTAGTACACAACTAGACCCCAAGTGTTTTTTGGACATTTATTAGTATATAGCTAGACCCAATGTATGCCCTAACCATGTAGCAGTACATGGTCAAATCCCAGGTGTACCCAAGTCATGTGGAAGTACATGTCCTAGTTGGAGGTTTTGGATTAAACATTGTGTACTCAGGGTACATGCCTTGTATTGCAGCCTTGTTTCCCATTTGGGTGTTTTTAGTTTTTTTGTTCCTATGTTTCAAAATTAGACCTAATATAAGTCCATTTTTAGTGTTTTTACATGTATAAAATGATCTTGGATCCCATGAGGTGTTTTAATTATTTCTAAGTCGAGTTTGAGGGTGATTGATCTTTGATGGAGAGGTTTTTTCTCTATTAGATGGTTTAAAAGTTCTCCAAAGAGTGATACATGGAATGAGATCCAAATGAGGTTTTTGATAATGGTTGTAGGACATGGAATGGGATCAACAAGTTCCTTGTCTAGTGTAACTTAGGAAAGCCCCTAATTAGTGGGATCAGGATGTGACTCAAGGAGGTGGATAAGTTGAGGAATCAAGAAAACTTAGAGTGGGATCTTGGAACTGAGATGGTCCCTGAGCCATCTAACTATACCAATTCTTAAGTGGATTTTCCATTGAGTCTAAGAGTTCTATTTGTGTGTTAATAATACCATAAGGTGTGTCTCCCCTGTGATATGGGTGTTGGATTGAGAGACTAGTTTGACTAAGAGGATCCTAAGAGGGATGCTTCTTCTTGTTTTCTGACCTAGAGGATCCCAAGTGAGTTTCATTTTCTTTCATACTATTTTTAAGGATTCAAAAAGGGATACCTATTCTTATTTGTTGATTCATAAAATCCTAAGAGGGATACCTCTTCTTACATGTGGATCTTGAGTATCCAAAATGTGATACCTCTCATATGTTTTCCCTAATAGACCCCAATGGATTCCCTAGTAGATGACAATCCCTAATTGAGTGTGATACGTGATTGGGTAGAGATAGTATCAGGTGTCACCTTAGAACCCATACTGAACATGTGATCCCAAGGGGCTATGGAAGTGGTTATGGGTTTAGGCATTTGGCCAACCCTTATCTTTTATTTATTCTTTCACTTAGGTTTTATTGATGCAATTATAGATTCCCATTAATTCTTCTAAGAATTCAGACTATAGTCTTGACATGATGTGATGGCATGGTGTGGATGCCCAAAGGTACTCCTTATGATTCATCTTATGAGACTTATATGGATTGATACTACCATTTCATTAATGTCTGGTATATTTAGGATTCTTCCCTATATAACCTTGGATACCTAGTGCTCTTAGGATCCAACATATGGTGCCACCATTATCATAATTCCTATTGTATCTTGGATTCCACCTTGCACTGGGTAAATTAAGGAGGTTTCCAAGTGCATATCAAAAATACTTCTTAATCACCATGTCACCCAAGATTCCTACCATGTATAATATAGATAATTCTAGATGTTTTTAGGTTGGTTCATTTCCCCTTATCACAGAATTCTTTTAGCATCCCAAAGGATTAATGATTATCTCCTAGATTAATTCATAGGATACTCCCTAGGATTGGGTGGACACACCATGATTTTATTTCCTAGATTTGTCTAGTAATAGGTTATTAAGAAATTGATTAAAGGATTTCAAGTTATCATCTCATATCAAGAGATTTTTCCTTATATATTTCCTAAGGTTCATCCCCTTATGAATTCATTCCAGATTTTAGAGTCTTGATTTCCTACAAATCAGGACCTTGGAATCTAAAATTGGATTGGAATAGGTAAAATCAAGGAAATTTATGGGTTTCATTAGTTACCCATGGATTGAGTATTATTCCTAGGATTCCAAGGATCCTAATAGATTCCTTGGTTATATAATTTCCAATTGATACCTATAATCCTACATTATATTTAGTGGATGCAAGTATGGGTGAGACGAGGGCTAGGATATGAATCCCCATATGGTGACGTGGTTTGATCAGAGACATTTTTTGGTGCTAGATAAAGCACGTATAATCAATCGAAATCACATACCAAAGTATCAATGGTGGTTTTATTTTATTTTTTTACTCCATTTGTGTCTTGTCTAGGCTCATCATATTGCATGACCATGCACTTATGACTGCAGGTTATTGGTTCACCATTGGGGGTGACATGCTAAGATTTATTTCTAACCCCCTTTATGCACAGCTCAGTGTGTATGAAAACCTTATGTCTGATTTCAATTTGAGCATAGATGCATGATAGATAGTGAGAAGGACCAAAGTTGTATGATTGAGAGAATCTAATTGTGTTGAGTTTTATGATTGGGCTAGAGGAGTTCAATAGAGTTTTGGAGACCAAGAATTTGGTATGATCCAGAGTTAGATGTAAATCCTTGTGTAGTTATTTTTAGTTGCTTATATTGTATATTTGATTGGCTCGATTGGAGATTGGTTGTTGTATGTATGACATATTTTTTCAGGCCTTTACTAAATTTAATTTATTATTTATTATTTTTTATATTTATCTACATAAATTTTAGTTTATTTGTGATGTGTATGATGCTTGGTTATTTATTTAGTGTTTTTCACTCAGATATGGGGGTATAGTATCCTCACAGTCCCACCTTAGACCCTTATTGCTAGTTGAAAGCCTCTGGCATATGAGGATGCATGTATGAGGTTATTTTGTAAACCAGTTCAAATAATGTTAATAGAGTGTGATGGGGTTGGATATGGTACATAAATAGTAGAAGAACTTATTGGGAATATGTCCAAATCATATTTTGTTAGATTCAATGGACCACCCAAAATGTACATGACATGAATTCCATAACCAATGAAAATTTTTCATAAGAATATTGATAAATGATATCTTTAGAACCAAGTGAGAGGGTCTTTCATGTTAATTTATAATTAATTTAAATAAAAAAGAAAATAAATATAACCTCAATCTTGATATCTTTCTTTATTGATGGTGTTCATCATTCTAACCAGATTTTTGTATTATCATTACATCATGAGGACCCAAAGAAGAGCCCCTTTAGTGATTACCCACACATGATCCTTCAATATCAGAATAATTTTAATTAAATAACGAGTGCTAGAATGACTAATTTATTATCCTACATTGTTTTCTTTGATCAATTCATGTTTATTTGGGCTTGAAAAAATTTCTCTTGTTCTATTCATTCTTGAAAGAAAGAGAGTAGGAGGAAAATATTGATGTAAATATTGTTCACAATGATTAACCTTTTTGAAATAGGATAGTTGTCCATTTATAGACCTAGGGTAAGTATTTTAATATTTAATTAGTTACACAAATTCCATTGATATTTTATTTAACCCAAAAAACAACACCATGCCATGTAATAAAATAATATTATTATTTTATTTCGTGGTATATTCTAACCCACACAATGATAAATATTTATTTTACAATATGGTAAATAAATATTATTACCAGATAAAATCTAGTCTATTTATCCTCCTCAATATATATCAAATTCTCAAATAAATATTTAAATAAATATTATTCAATAAATAAATATTTATTCATTGTCTGATGAATAAATTTTTATTTAATATTTGTTTAATTAAATAAATAAATATTTATTAATACATAAATAATTATTTATTACCTTGTGAATAATAAGATATAAATAAATATTATATATTTGTGTAATTAAAGATTATATTGAAAATAAATAATTATTTAATTTTTTTAATCTATTAATAAATCCTAAATAAATATTAATTCTTGATCAAGAGAATAATATTTATTCCAATTATAAATTAAAAAATATTTATCTAAGATCAATGGAAACACTTTGTGTGTGACCCTCTAGGCCTCTTCCCTGGTGTATTAAGTGGGATTATCTAAAGTATAAGATTACTATCTAGAAATGAGTCAAGGCACCCATAGAGGAAGAAGACATGTCATAATGAAAACAAACACATATGAACACTCACTATGTAATATAATCTCTTTGTCGAGATATCTCATCAAGAAGGTTGCACGCTCGTGTCATAAACATATATGATTGATACGTATTTATTTAGATATCTAAGATGAAATCATAAATACACCATGACCATAGAATTTAATGTGAAGATCTATTTTAATTAAAGGGGTGAGATATCAACTTCAATAAATATGGAAGGGACAAATCATTCCTCGACTTATTCATTAATAGCATATCATTTGTGACACACCCAACGTATTCACCTTCACCATGAACATATGTCATCATGGTATACGGTAATAAATGTAAGTGTGTGAATCCTAAAATCCACCAATAATAATATTAATGTCTAAGGATCATTACACATGCTCATAGATGGAAATATTTTATGTCATGTAAACATGTGGAATTCTTACTGGCGGGACTGTTCTCATAATCTCTCATTTTGGAGATTACCGGGTGAAAACTTCATGAGATAAAACTTCAACCATTTATATGTATATGAACTTGAAATTTAAAATACTATGTTCCCCACCATATAATGTTATCTAACTATACAACAATATTTAAGAATATCATCATAGCATTTCAAGGTTCTCATCATAACAGTGAACTATTATGACCTTTTTCAATGTTATAGATACTCTAGGACATTATTACATTAACGTTATCCAAAAAAATTAAATATATGTAATAATATATTTTATTTATTTTCACTTATTTTAATTTAAATGAAATATAAATTACAAACAGTTGTTTCTAGAACACCAACTCCACAATCTAGACATCATTGAACTCAAATTATGAAAATAACCCTCAAAATGACTTTAACGAATATTTAATATTAAAAATAATTTAAAAATTAATAAAAAAATCATAAAAAAATTATAATGAGTCAATTAGGATAGATAATGGTCAAAAAATATCTATTTTCCATTTATGATCCACTTTAATTTTTTAAAATGTCATCATTGGCCCTTAAAGACTTAATATTTGTGAAAACGACATTGGTTTTTTCCTATAAAAGGGTAATCAATATAATCTATAAAAATACACATATGAGTTTAGTTTTATCTCAAAAATATTCCCAAATTTCCCTCCACACTTACCTTCACACATCACCTGGCCTCTAGTATGACAAAAAACATCTCTTTCAAAGTACTTAAGTTTAATTGAAATAAGGATATCAAAAGAAGAAGAAATTGTATTAACCAAGTTATTTCAAGTTTCATTCATCTTCCACATCCAAAAAATATTTTATAACCACACTAAAATAATTTAATCATTATAATTAGTATACTTAAATATTATTATTTTTATAGAAAAATCATTATCTACCTCCCTCCCATCCACTGAAAAAAAAGAAAATGTCGCTTGTATTACCTGTAGACTAGTACCTCCATGAATGATGTATTTCATTTTCCATTACCCCCTTACACGGATGATTCTAAAAATTAATTTAATGAATAAAATTTACATTTATAACGTAACTATGATTTTATAAATATATTTTGGAAATTATATTAATAATATTAATAATAAATGGTCATCATGAAATTTAACCATAGAAAATGAGCATACTAAAACACTTTATAATTAATAAATTCTTATGATTCTATTATATCTATCTTATTTATATACCTTTCCTTGAATTTTTTTATTAAATAAAAAAATAATTTTGAAACCATTAATATTCTATAAAATTTATATTACCATTATACATTATCAAGTTCTTATTCATTCAATCATTATAACATCTTCTTGTTTTGGTCAGTTTTACTACTTTCATGGACATTGTTATAAGCATATTTGCCTATAGATTCAATTATTTAATTAATTCAATAATCATGGAAAAAGGAAAATTTTAAAGCATTTCATGAGAACCATCACCATAAGTTCCATGAAATTACTATGATACTATAAATTTTTTTCAAAAAAATGAATTAAATTGTCAAGAACATTATATAGGTTATGAATTAATGAACAATACTTGAAGACCGGAACCTCCAAACTGAATCATGTAAAGGAAATGGAAGAGTTAACACCCAAATGTTAATTTTAACAATAAATAATTAAATTATGGGTAATAAGAAATGATAAATGGATGGTATAAACTAAAATAAAGTTGAATAAGGTTTTTATTAATATGAAAAATAAACCAAAATTTATTATAGATGGAAGTTAGTGTGCGTCTGACCAAGCATCGGTCTGAGGTAAGGGTTCTTTGTTCTCAATTTCAATTCCTTGAGACATGTTTTATTTTTCACACAATGCTTACTTTTTTATAGTGTTATTTTGATTTACCATCCCATGAATATCTTATATTATATTTTTCATTTAATTCATAGGATTTAAATAACCAAATAAAGTTCTTTATTCCAATGTCTTTTTACTGAAGTGTTATAAAATTTGTAAGGGTTCTTTGTCTCAATTTTTATTTCTTAAGATATATTTCAAGCTATGCACCTATTTTATTTTATATAATATATGAAAATCCTATTTGAAATATTATATCATGATTATATCATTATTCATGGTTTTTTTATATTATATTTCATTTTTTCATATTCAAGATATTTTGATTCAACGGTTACCAAATTCATAAAGGTTATTTTCTTATTTTTCATTCTTTGAGACATATTTCATATTATACACCTTTATTAATTTATATGGTGTATATACATTTTATTTTAAATATTAGATAATTTTTCACTTATATTAATGGTATTTAAAGTTACTTTCAATTTATTTATTTCAAGGTATTGTGATTTAAAAATTTTGGGTTTTTTATTTAAAAATGTTTCTTTAAATGTTTTAAAGTCTTTAACTAAACTATTTTTCATCCATATCCATGTTCATTATATTGTTTCAATAAATTTATTTTCTATACTTAAATGACAATTTGATTTCATTTTAAAATATCTTTGACTATATATAAAAGGTTTTAAAAGAAATTTTTTAACATCTTTCAGGTAAATGCATTCTCCCCCATCATGGTTATCATTTATAAATAATCTTACTTTCCAATTTTCCATAGTTTTTCAAATAAAATCATATTAACATTAGTTTGAAAAAATTTATTTTGAATATAACTTATTAATAATATAGGGGGTTATCTTTTAAAACTTTACTTAATAATTTTTTATGTTTTTATCTCAAAAATCGCTTTAATGTTTTCCAGGAACCTTCTTTCTCATTTACTATTAAATTTCACCAATAGTCTACATTTTTATTTCATTTTCCTATAAATAGGTAATTTGTTAATCCATTTTTATATGCATTTTTTAATGGGTTAACTAAAAATTAAATTTGGGGGCTTACTTGAGTGGAAATGAAACCCTATAATCATATATAAAACATGGGTTCAAATATAGGAATAGGTGAATTTTTATGGTACTATAGAAATAAAATTGCATTGTAACAGTGTGGGTATTGTAGTGAGGGTACTATAATTGCAATATTATTCATCCAAAATGGGAATTATGGCTATGTATTAGTCCTTCGATTCATCGGGACTTTGGGCCATAGGACCTACAGGCCATCATTCAAGGGCCTTTGGGATGTTTGGATTAGAATCTATTGGTGAAATGATGGTGTGATGCCATTCAATGGTGAAGAAAGAGGTAGTATGATCATATGTGTGACCAATAACTTGAAGTATAGAATTGATTTTAGATCACACCCAAAGTCTCTGCATGGGGTGGAGATGATAGACTACATATGTGACATTAGGGAATCAGGTGGGTGTATTGCATGATGGAAGGAGGGTTTTCTATAGATTAGGTCTTTGTTCCTATTGGCCTTCCGGCCATGTACTCTTTGGTTTTTAGCCATGTACAATAGGGATTTTTGGCTATGTAAGGGTTCTTTCTCAACCCAATTAAAAAGAGGGATTATCTAGAAAATAAAATAAAATTTTATTTTGAAGGGTTGACTAAAAATTCTTATGTTTATGGGTTTAATATTATGTTTTTATTCATGAAATTGTAAAAAGTTAAGACTTTATGGGTTGTATTAATGTTATGGTTCTTGGAAATTATATTTGATGATGGGTGATCCCAGGATATAGCTCTCTAATTCATTAGATAATGATTTAATTTTCAAATAAATTGTATTGCAATTAACTAAAGTTATTACATTGTAAGGGTGATTATAAAGATGTCCATGGGAGTGATATGAATAATATTTAACAAGTACCTTCATGATTATTATTCTACTTTTATGAGTGCTTACAATATGGTTCTAAGTAATTTTTTATCTAAGAAGTTGAAACATATCTATGTTATGTTTTCATGGCTCACAATTATTGAATAATGGTTTCACAATCCTTTTACTCATGTAATATTTTATGCTTCATGTTATGACTCATGATTTATAATCCATGTTTTATTGGGTATAATTCTATTATGATGTGTTCATGTACCTTGATTATAATTCTATACCCATATTTTTATCTTATGTTATAACACACTAGAACGATGAAGGGCTAAATGGATAAATGATATGACTCATGTCAACAAGGTGTGACTTTCTTTTCAAGAGCCTACCTAATCAGAACTCAAAGATTAAGCGTGCTTGGCCTAGAGTAGTGGTTAATATGGGTGACCTCTTGGGAAGTTTCTTAGGGTGTGTGTAAGTGAGGAAAAAGTACACTGTAAATGGCTTGTGTTGACCTATGGGGACAGTCATTAATATGATCTATTCGGGCACGTGGGTAGGAACTAAGTGGGGACCATGTGATTGTGGGTCAACCGGTGGTTTCTCTCAGACCAAGACCTGATGGCCATGTTAAGGTGGGGTGCTTGTGTTGTTAGTGAAGAATATTTTTTACATTGTTATCAAAAAAAATACTCGGCAGGAAGAGTTGTGGAACTGCCTAGATTGAGATTTAGGGTCCATAATGAGGACTTTGTACACTAAAGGGTGTTGAATGTAATACTCTATAATGATAAAGGGTTAAATGTCTAAATGATATGACTCATGTAAACAAGTTAAGCCTTTATTTTCAGGATCATGCCTGATCAAAACTCTATAGTTAATAATTCTTGGACTGGAGTAGTGGTATGGATGGGTGACCTCCTGGGAGGTTTTCTAGGGTTTGTGTAAGTGAGGAAAAAGTATGCTAAAAATAGTATGTGTTGTCTTGTGGGGATATTCATTAATCTGATGATCTGTTCGGGCACCTAGGTGGGCCCTAGGTAAGGACCACATGTCTGTGAGGTAACTGGTGGTGTTTGACAGGCCAGGACCTAACAACCATGTTATAGCGGGGTGCCTATATTGTCAGTGGGGCTCAGTTATTATATATTCTCACATATGATCTTCGATTGATATCAGTTATGTTTACCCTTACTAAGCATTTGAGTTCATGCTTCTTATGTTTTCATTTCCCCAGGTTATAAATAGTAGTATTATGTATGATTTTTCTATAAGGGTGTCATGTGTGGAGAATATTTTTTGTGAGATATTTAAAAATTATTGTGGAATAAGAAATTCTTGGTATAATGGATAAAAAGTTAATGGATGAGAAAGATATTAGTTTTTTAATTCATGATTTTTTTCTTAATTTTCTAAAATTCTATGCCTAAAATTTATTGGTTCTTTAATTGACTCAATATTGGTTATTGATTTTGTAATTATGGATGATCAAATTTGGGTCATTTAATTTGGTATCAAATTTGACATTGGGGCCCAATTGTTACATTAGTATCAGAGCAGAAACCCAACTAGAAGTTCAGTGGAACTACCTGGGTTGAGATTTAGGGGCCAAAACAAGGACATTATGCTCTAAAGGGGGAGAATGTAACACCCAAATATGATAAAGGGTTAAATGAATAAATGATATAACTCATGTCAACAAGGTGATCCTTTATTTTTGGGATCCTACCATATTATAACTCCACAGTTAAGTGTGTTTGGTCTAGAGTAGTGGTCTAGATGGGTGACCTTCTGGGATGTTTCTTAGGGTATGTGTAAGTGAGGAAAAAGTGCATTGAAAAGAAAATGTGTTGTCATGTGGGAAAACTCATTAGTCTGATGATATATTTAGTCATGTGGGTGGGTCCCAAGTGAGGACAGCATGTTTATGGGGAAACCGGCAATGCCTAGTAGGATAGGACCTGATGACCATGTTAAGTTGGGGTTCTTGTGCTGTTAGAGGGTCACATTTTTTACACATACTCACTTTATGTTCTTTGATTGATATAAGTTATATTTATCCTCACTAAGTGTTTGAGTTCAACCTTCTTATGTTTCCATTTCCCTAGGTTATAATGATTAGTATTATGTATAAATTTTTTAGAAGGGTTTCATGTGTGTAGATTTTTTTTCAGAGATATTTAGAACTTATTGGGGAATAAGAAATTATTGGTATAATGGGAAACTATTTTTTTATGAGGAAGATTTTAGTTTTGTTAGTTGAAGGTTCTTTTCCTAATTATCTAAAACTTTAATCCTAAAAGGTATTGGGAATGTAAGTGACTCAATATTGGTTATTGATTTTTTTAATTATGGATCTTCAAATTTGGGTTTTTTCAGTTGGTATCAAAGCATGTATGTAAAGAATATTCTTTTAGCACCAGATCTGAGTGTATAGGTCTAGGGAAACACAGT
This sequence comes from Viscum album, assembly GCA_963277665.1. Lineage (NCBI taxonomy): Eukaryota > Viridiplantae > Streptophyta > Magnoliopsida > Santalales > Viscaceae > Viscum > Viscum album. Next base: position 1,220,250,391 of record OY728127.1, on the reverse strand, counting down.
TGGTATCAGAGTCGGGTTTAGATTACTTTATAGGTTAGGAAGAAATCAGATGAGCATAATTTAAGAGTTATGGATGCCATTATGGGTTGATAAGTTTACAGTTTATCATAAGTTAAAAAGGCATATATACTCTTTTTTAGGTATTATTTTTAGGTGATTAATGATATTTTGAGAGGTTTTTGTTGGTTTTAGGAAGAATATGTGATTGAAATTTACATAACCCTTTGGGTTGGTATGTGATTTTATGTTGAGGTAAATGTGTTTAATTGGGAAAATGATTTAATTGGTTTTGGGAAAATATTACTATATTTTGAGAAAAAATGTGATTAGTGTATATACATGGTTTTTATGTGACATTATGAATGACTTTATATTGTTTGAAGATAAATTTTGGGTTGATTTTGTAAGAATATGTGATTATGTTTTTTTGATTTTTGGGTTTCAAATTTAGTCAAGAACATATTTAAGAGTTTTAGGGTTTAGTTATTTATGGAATGCATTAATTTAAATATGGTTTATTATTTTCATATAGAGGTTTTAGATTTTAATGTATTACTTATTTATATGATGTGTTATTCATATTTCATTGGGTATTATCTTTAATAATGATACCCTTTTTGGGTTTTTTTCATTAGTTAGAAATATGAATAATAAATTGTTATAAAAAACATCATATAATGAGGATCATTATCTTTTGGTGGATCTTATAATCCATTAAGAGTTTATTTTTTTCATCAAGCATGAAAAAATCATCTTGAATATTCATTATTTGGAATGTTAGATGAAATAGAGGTGGTAACTAATCAATAGACCCTACTAAAGGATGATATTGTGCTTATGTAAATATAATGAAATCAAGTAAATATACTTTCTCATATTCTCTATTTTTATGGTAAAATAATTCCTAAAACTCAAGAAAAACAGTGAAAATTTTTCAATTATTATATAGAAAACAATAGCTGACTATCAAGGTATTCCCCATAAATATATTCACAAGTATGAGTCTTATAAAAGTAAAAACATGGTTTTAAAAAAATATGTATGATAAGTATCCTAATCATAACATAAAAAATGATAGTTAATGATATTTAGGATCTATTTTCCTGATATATATTCTTCTCCTTAAGTAAAATATCTTGAAAGGAATATGTTTCATTAATTTATAATAAACTGTTGGTCTCTTTTCCTCTCTTATGGATTTATAATTCACACACCACATTATTTAAATGGAATTTTCATGACTCGATATCTTTTTATCGAGTCATAATCTTTATTCTCTAACCATATTATTATTTGATTGATATATTCTACCATTCTCCTTCCGGAATGGTATTTTCTTTTCCTATCTAGGAAAATTAAATTTTCATGTTGTTTTCTTCTTCTATGGTAAATTTTTATAAAGTTATTAAGAATAATTTCTCCCCTCTATGTTGAATATTTTTCTTACCTATATTCATGTTCTTTATTACCAGATATGTTTTCATATTTTTAAAGAAAAATATGTATTATCTTTTGAATAATTCATATTTCACATCATCTCTGTTTAGAAAGAAATTTTATATTTTTTTATGTCTGTTTATTTAAAAAAAATTCAAAAAAACATAAAATGTATTTATTTCCACTTATGTCTATTTATTTTATCTTTCACTCCTCATTTATTTTCTTTAACTTTATTTCCTTTTAGGTGTATTTATTGGGGATTCATTTGAAAATTATGGTTTTTGAGCTCCTCTTTTACCCTTTGAAATAAATTTTAAAAATATTTTACTTTATTTATTTACAAACCCCTTCTCTTTGGATTCAAGATAAAATTGTGATAATGCAATTTCTTCAAGTGGGATGTGACAACCTAGTTATTTTTAATAATATATCACTTTTATGATTTATTAATATTCATTATTATAAATTTATATATATTCTTTAAATAGTTATATATGGTTTATTCATGTCTAAAAAGGTATTATATAATCAATTATATGCTCATAATACATTTAATATTATTATGTTTACTTTATCTCATAAGGGGTGTTTTATTTAAAGGTTAAGTAAATTTCCTTAACAGGATTACTTATTTTGAAAAATTAAAATAATTATTTGATTATTAATTATGTTATAAATATATATTCATGTTAATTATATAAATTCATATTCATATTTATTATTATAAATAATTCTATCAAGCTATGAAATAATGATATAGTTTTTCACTTGAGAACAAATAGGTTTTATTTCAAATAAATTGTTTTTGCATGTATTATATGGTTTTATTTAAAAGTTAATTTTCTAAATTTTAGAACCTTAGTTGATAAAATTAACTTAATTTTTGGATAAATCATATCAAAATTATATTAGGTATATTTTTTGGTATTTTTATAAAATGGATGATTTTTTGGTGAATAATTAAAATAGTGTTTTTACACAAAACTATAACTTTTATGAAATCATCATGATATAAGAATGAATTAAAATTGATAAAACATTTTTATCAATCAAAAATTTATTTAATGAGTAAAATAATTAATTTAAATATAATATTTTTAATTTATAAACCTATTCTCGACATTTTGGAACCTAAGTTATATTAATTTTTAATAAAAACTATTTTTTGGATCTTTTCCTTTAATTAAGTATTTGAAAGATAGAATTTGGTCTTGTATTTCTTTAAAAGTCACATAAATATAACTTTTTTATCTATAAACCAATAAATTTTACATGAATCATTACTGTACATTATTTTGGTGTAGATTTATTTATTATATTAAAACATAATTTTTCTAAAAACTTTTTTTATTATGTTAAGAAAAATTTTATTAAAATTAATTTTTCCACATATATAAATTTAATATTATAAAATAGTTTTAAAATTTATAATTATCATGTTCAAAATAGTTAATAAGAACCATTTTATTTTTTATTCATAAAAATAAGTTACCATAGTAAAAGTTAGTCACCTCAGTTAGGGTTAAATATGTTTAAATGGTTAAATTAAGGGATATGGTCACAAAATATCACATAAACTTATATTTAAATTATTTTATAGAATATTTATATACCTTCTCCTTATAATTTTTCAATTATTATCAATTTTTTATCCACTTTCTTTGATAATGACCTTTCTTTTATAATAATAAATTAATATTTAAAAAAATATCACCTCTCTCACATATTATCATAAAAATGATGTTATGAAAAGAATAAGAATAGAAATAAATTATGAATTATTCTATATGATAATATTTATGATGAATAAATTTTATTTATGTTATTAATTTATTTTTAATTGTAATTAATTGTATAATTATCTAAAATGCTTATGCAGCGTTAACACAATGTTTGTGCAACCAATAGAAAATTCAAAGAAAATAATTTCAAAAATAATAAAAGTGATAATATTTGGATAAATAGAGACATATAATATTTTTATAGGTAAAAAAATATATTTAATAATTTATTTTAATGATTAAATTTGAATTCCATGTTTTTCTAGATATCATGAAATCCAAATTATAAAGAAGCACCTTGAAAATGTATTCAATGTTAAAAATGATTTATAAATCAATTAATAATCATAAAAATCTTGTAAAGAGTAAAGTGGGATATATAATGGATGAATATTTCATCCATTTTCCATTTATTATCCACTTTTCTTTTTTAAAATTCCATTCTTGACACTTAAAGACTCAATATTTTTGAAAACATCATTGATTTTTTTCATATAAAAGAGGACTATGTCATGACCCGTCCTCGGGGCCCATGCCGTGACTACCCCAGGCCCGCCTTTCATAGGCCAGGGGTTGGCGACTAGCACCAAAGGCATAAATCCCTAAGCTAGTAAGGCATTGCCTTTATGAAAGTAAACAAACACAACAGAGTACGCAACAGGAAGTAAACACTAAGTAAACTGAATACAAAAGAGTGTGCTGGAAAGTAAAAGGGGCCAGAAATACAAGCCCAATAGTAAAGTACAAGGAAAAGACTATCAGGTACAACTAAAAATAAAACAGATGGAAGGTGACTAGAAGCTCCTGAAACGTCCACCACGGATCCTACCAGAAGGGTAGGTACAGATAGCCTCCTCAGTGCTCCACGTCCGTCCGTCTCCTCTGGGTACCGACTCGTTGTGAGGTCTACCTCAGGGTACCGTCCAGTCCTCGTACACTCCACCTCAGTCAGTGTCGTCCGTCTTCTACATCCAACACAACGAGGTGTGGGCATAGCCCGTGCAGGGGTGAGTATAACAATACTCAGTAGGGACCCCAAGACCCGCAAGGTCTCACAATATCCACTAAGGATAAACAAAATAAGAAAGATACAACACGAAGTATCAATAAACTCTACTTAGGTATATGCCCATACATATACCTAAGTTACCAATCACAGTTCGACTCCAACTCTCGAGCCCAAGCACAACTCAGTCCACACATGAATTAAAGTCAAACACCATGATGACAATGGTTGAAATACATGACTCAGCTCACACAGGTATACAACTCACGAAGAGGGGTAGAGATGATTAGATGTAGCTTCTCTATCATCTTCTTTTTCGAACCCACGTAGGATCCTGGAACAATATCATTGCTGTCGAACCCACGTAGGATCCTGGAACAGAATTCATCACAGTCAAACCCATATAGGATTTCGGTACAGTAGTTATCGTTGTTGAACCCATGAAGGATCCTGGTATAGAAGTCACTACTGTCGAATCCTCGGAGGATCCCAGTATAAAAGTTGTCACTGTCGAACCCATGTAGGATCCTGGTGTATAAGTCATCACTGTCGAACCCACGTAGGATCCTGTTACATAATTCACTATTGTTGAACCAACGGAGGATCTCGGTACAGAAGTCGTCACTGTCAAACCCACATAGGATCCTGGTATAGAAGTTGTCATTGTAGAACCCACGTAGGATCCTGGTACAGAAGTCACTACTGTCGAACCCACAGAGGATCCCGGTACAGATGTCGTCACTGTCAAACCCACAGAGGATCCTGGAACAGTAGTAGGTCCATGTAGGATCCTATCATAACGGTCACAGCCATCCCTAGGGTTCCCACACACAGCACGCTCGAATCCGGGAGGGTCTACTCCACAAGAAAAATGGGTTCGATACATCAACTATCACGAAGTTCTGGGTTGATGTATCAAATAATTTCTCCTCATCATAAGGAACCCAATGTGATAGACGGTGCGTCAATCGGACGTCTGGTCTGAGAGTTATTGGCATTTCCATTCCAAGGCGTTGGTTGGATTTCGGGTACAATCCAACCCATCCATACTCCAAACTCATCTGAATCCTGTGTTGAATATTCCAAAAGGACCTTCTCATCAAAAGGAATCCAACATAGTTTAAGGCACGTCAATCAGACGTTTGGTCCTTAAGTTATAAGCGTTTCTGTTCTGAGGGCCCGGTAGGTTTCGGGATCGAACCAACCCAGCCATACCCAAAATTTTCCAAAACCTTAAGTGTGATATACCTAAACAACCTTCTCGATCCAAGGAATCCAATTCAACTAATGGTTCATCTATTGGAGGTTCGAAGCTCACGTTATGGGAAAAAAACCAAAAGTAGTCCAAAAGGGGGGTTTGGGTCCGGTCCGACCCGGCCCAACCCACCCCGGGTTTGCCCGAACAGGGTCGAACCAACCCAGGTCTGGATCTAGCCCAGTGGGGTATAGCCCAGCCCAGCGGCTATGTCCCGGCCCATGTGAGGGGGGCCCGGCCCGACGGCTGGCGGCCCGGCCCGCGCGGCTGGCGACCCCCCCCCCCCCCCCCCCGCAGGAGGCCCGACCCACTCGCAAGAGACCCGACCTGGTGGCCGGCTGTGGCTCGGTCTGGTCAGCCGAGTGCGTTGCGTGTCAGACACGGAGTGTGGGGGAGGGGGGAGCGGCCCCCCTTGTTTTTTGAAACGGCGGCGCCGAGCGGCGCCGCCCCTCATGCCCAGCTGGCAGGTCTTCTTCGGTGCAAGCGGCCCGCACAGTGGGCCGCTGTCGTCCCACACGGCATCTTCGAGTGTCACGGCATCTTCGGGTGCCACGGCTTCCTTCAACCCAGCCGGCAGGTGGCCAGGCAGTTCGCCCGCGGAAGCGGCGCTGAGAGGCGCCATGGTTCCTTCAGCCCTGCCGGCTTTAGCCGGCCGGTTCTTCTTCGGCTGAGCAGCACGCGGTTTCGGGCCGTGGTTCTTCCGCACGGGGCCGGTACGCAGCCGCCATTACCTCTGGTCACCGACACCACCGCCACCAATTTATTCAAGAACCAATGGAGGTTTGTCGGGCCGTGTTTTCTTGGCCCGCACCCTCCACATTAGATGATATCAAATGGCCGAAGACAAACACTTTCATTCATCAATGACAAGAGTATAATTTAATCAAACTAAAATCATACAAAACCCCCCTACCTCGATTCAAGGTATGTTGCACATCGACGAGCTGTGGAAGACGGTGTCGTGGAATTCGGTCGTCGCGGAAAACGGATATCGATTCTATTGACGTTAGGGTGCGTCCGAAGAGGAAGCGTCATTGGAGAAGTTCTTCACGTTCTTCGTCAAAGATGTTCTTCATTGAGAGAATGAAGTTCCACCAAGAGTTTTCTTCCAAAGTCCCCCCACAAATATTTTTCCAAGGCAAATATAATAATAGGCTTCCCCCAAAATTATAATTTTGCCATGCATTTTAAATTAATTGAAATGAACTCATGACACCTTAAAATAATTAATAAAGGCGTTAATTATTCTTGAGTTGGCAACATTATGAGGGGAAAGTGGAAAGGCTCCACTTAATGTGGGAGTTCAAAGTTAAGAGAGGGGGTTCAAGGGGAGTTGAAGGGTTAGGGTTTGTGTGGACCCCACTCTAAGTTATATCCTCACAAGGGAGGTTGGGTGGGGTGTGGGCCCCACCTCCAACTCCTCTTTGGAGAAGATAACCACCACTTGAAAATAAAATTGTGTACACAACAATTTTATTTAATTTAGAATGAATCCCCAAAATAAAACTTCTACTCTCGACCAAACGCAACTGCGGTAAAGGTCCCCTTAAGAGAATACTGGCGCTATGAGTTCATCGGTGTCCTCGGATTTCAATTCTGAGCATCAGTTTAAGAGATATAAAAACTCGCACGTATGTTAACTGAACGTACCCGAACAAAACTTCAAAAAATAATTTTGGGCACACCGGACCTCAGAATCAGGTGCCGTCAGAAACCACAGACTCGTAAAATTCCAAAGAATTTAAGAAAAAAAATTTCCTTGAAATTTCCAGGTCTTTACAACTCAGTCTATCCTTTCCAAAGTCACATGTAGGTTCTATTTTCAATAAAAAAAATATTCCCAAATTCCCTTCCAAACTTCACTTTACACATCCCAAACCCATGTTGTGACCATAAACCTCTCTTTCAATGGTATTAAGTTCAATCTAAATGAGGATATCAAAGGAAGTGGTAATTTTCATAACCAAGTTCTTTCAAGTTTCTTTCTTATTCCACAACCTCTAAATATTTTATAATTATGCTAATATAATGGAATAAATATAATTAGTAAAATAAAATTTTATTATTTTTATAGAACCACCATTATCTACCTCTCTCCCATCCATTGGAAAAAATTAAAACATTGCTCGTGTTACGTGCAGACTACCGCCTCCATGAATGACGTGTTTAATTTTTCATCACCACCTTACATGGATGATTATAGAAATAGTTTTAATGAATAAATATGATATTTATAAAATTAATATTAGTTGGTAAAGATAATTTTTTTCAATATATTAATAATATTAAAATTAAATTATCATCATAAAATTTAACCGCCTAAAACGGGCATATCGAGATTCTTCATAAGCAATAACTTGTTACCATTCTATTTCAATTATATTATTCATATAACTCTTCTTGATTTTTTTTATAACTTTAAAAATTATTTTAAAACCATTAATCTTATGTAAAATTCATATTATCATTATGCATTAACATGTTCTTAATTATTCAACTGTTATAATATGTTCTTGTTTTTCTCGGTTTTACCACTACCATGGACATTGTTATAATTTTTTTCTCATAAATGAAAAAGAAAAATTAAATAATGAAAAATATAAGTAATAATAATTAATTTAATATATTTTAATAATTCTAGAGTGATAATATCCAATTTTATATTTACTTATAAATTCAATTCTTTCGTTACATCAATAATCACTGAAAAAATAGAATTTTTAAATCATTTCACAAGAACCATCACCATAAGTTCCTTGAAATTATTATGGGAATATATAACTATATATAATACATGAATTAACTTATCATAAAAATTATGGAGTTTATTAATCTATGAACAACACTCAAGGACCAGAACCACCAAATTGGATCATGTTCGGGAAACAAAACGGTTAACACCCAAATGTTAATTTTAACAATAAACAATTAAATTTTGGTTAATAGGAAATGATAAAAATATGGTATAAAGTAAAATAAATATTAATAAAGTTATTTTTAATATTAATAATAAACCTAAATTTATTATATATATAATTTATATTTTGTTCGACCAAGCAGAAGTCTGGGGTATGGGTTCTTGGTCTTTATTTCAATTCCTTGAGACATGTTTCATTTTCCCCACCATGTTTACTTTTATATGGTGTTATTTTGATTCACTGACCCATTAGTATATTATATTATATTTTTCATGTAATTCATGGGATTTATAAATCTAAATCAATTTATTTCTTTCAATGTTTTTTAATTCAAGATTTATAAAATCTATAAGGGTTCTTTGTCTCAATTTCCATTTCTTGAGATATATTTCAAGTTATGAACCTATTTTATTTTATATGGTGTATAAACCTCCACTTTGACATATTATATCATGATTATATCTTTATTAATGGTATTTAATATTATATTTCATCTTATCTTCTTCAAGGGGTATTGATTCAAAGATTACCAAAGTCAAAAAGGTTCTTCATATCATTTTACCTACTTTGGGACATGTTTTATATTATGCACCTATAATCATTTATATAGTGTTTATAATTTATTTTTTAAATATTAGATCATTTTTATCTTTTATTCATTAAATTTAATGTTTCTTTCATTTTATTTATTTCATGATATTTTGATTTAAAAATTCATAAGTGGTTTCTTTATAATCATTGTATTAAAAGTTATGAAATATTTTTAAAAACTCATTAACCTCCATATCCATATTCTTTATATTACTTAAAGAATGTTCTTCTATATACTTCATGATTATTTAATATAATTTTAAACTATCCTTGACTTTATTTACATAGGTTTAAAGAGGAATATTTTTAACGTTTATGTATGGGTAATTTTTTACTTTCTATACTAAAGTGTGAAAAAATGTTTTTTAACATCATATATGTGAACTCATTTTCCTGTTTTCATGAAAATTATACATAAATAATATTACTTTCTAAGTTTCCCTGGTTTTTCAAAGAAAACCATATTCCCGTTATGTAACACCCCAAACTGAACCACCAGTTCCAAGATAGAGTGCCATAAGACCACATGTGTGCCTCCCTGTACACAAGAGGTTGTCAACTAGCAGCGAGGATCCAAATGCCATCAAATGGGAGACTATACCCTCAGTATTATAGTCATACACCAAATATATAAATAAAATTTAAATAAACTTAGATTAATTGATGTAGAATATAATGCATAATAATATAATAATAGATGTCACACATGTCATACAAATAAATAAACCGGACTCCCGGTGTAGCAAGCCAAACTAGAGTATAAAGGTGAAAGTAGATAAATAAGAAAATAAGTGCTGAATATGATTTGATTATATGTATGACGGATTTTCCATATATTATTACATTATTATGATTTGTCTTCCACCTTAATTACTCTATGTTTCTATATATTTTATTTATATCCTTGGTGTATGACTATGATATCAAGTGTATAGTCTCCCTATTGATAGCATTTGAACCCTTACTACTAGTTGACAGCCTCTTACATATATGAAGGCATGAATGAGGTCTTGTGTCTCTCTAATTCAAACCTGGTTCTTTGGGTTGGAGCATTAAAAAATGGTATCATAGTTCAGATTTCTTATTTCTTGTTGATTAACCTGGAATATGGTAGAAATGAGATAGGTTGTGTGGAACTCAGGTAGGGTATTTTTCATGTGTATGGCCTTCTCATGTGTAAAATACCTTTTAGTTTCCATTTATGTGATTTTTTTACAATTTTATGGGATCGGATGAATTCATGCATTATTACTTAGAACATAGGGTCACATTCCATATATATTCATATTATGTGTTGTATAGTAGTTCTTTAATTTAATGCCTTGATTTATTATTTTTGTTCAAGATAGACCAATATTATCTGATTTCATGGTATATATGTGTTCTAGGCTGATGTGATATACTTATTTTGGAATTAATTAGTTAAGCTTGAGCATGTTGTTATGTTTTTCATATATATGATTGTGACTAACATGCAAGTATGGAGAATCTTGGGTAGTAATAGGAGGGATATACCTTAGGTTATGGGTATCCTCATAGGGTAACATTTTTGTGATCCCATAGATTGTTTAGGATATGTCTTAACAATTTTAGGTGTTTAATTGTTCATTTATAATTTTAGAAAAATGACACCTTGAAGGAGTCTCATGGGACCACCAACTAATATGGGCTTGGATTCTCCCGCTAGATAGGATGCCCTCATTCTATCGTTAGTTGTGCATGAGGGTGAAATAGATAATACTATCACATCCACTCTAGTGGTACTATAAGTGGGCCCACCTTATATAGGAGTCCTTTTTCATGTGCTTGTCCAGGGTGGAGGGGAATCAAAGTCCATGGTAGACTATTCCAAAGACTTCCATCTCAAGCATCCACTGGAATTTTAGGTCATAAGAGAACCATAGGATATATAGGACTATATAGATATCAATCAGGTTATATTTAACCTCATTTAGACATTAAGGATAGAAAGGTGAAGCTGATAACATTTATACTACAAGGACTCACTAGGATATGGTGGGGAAAGATGGGACAAGCTAGTAGATGTGAGGGTATCACCTGAGAGGCCTTTAGGTATTATTTTTTGGGGGGCTTCTTTCCCTACAGACTAATGTTTCATCGTTCCTAGGAATTCATGGAGCTCCAACAAGGAACCCTAATGGTATCTTCATACACCAATCATTTCACTAAACTAATTATTTTTTCACCTCTCTTATCTAGAAATGAAGCACATAATTATATAAATTTTATGATCGGTCTTTATCCTGACATCAGATGGCAGGTTAGGAGTTTTGACCTAAAAAATACTTTGTGGTTCTACACAAGACCTTGACTATTTATAATGGATTGAATGAGGATCATAAATTGGCCTTCTTACACCCTCCATTACTCAGGTGGGTAGAGCTCCTTTTATTGTAATGAGTGTTACTTCTGGTAAAAGGAAGAAAAAGACCAAGGATGTGCAGCAGAGTAATGATAATCAGGTTCAGAAAATATTGGATTCTTTATCCCCCTCAGGAGGAGTTATATAGTGCTTTAATTATGGGATGTTTTAGCATTGTTATAAATTCTATATAGTACCTCAGATCAAGTTTCATAAGTGTGGAAAGATGGAGAATCTTTAGCAGTTATGCACCAGATCTTTGAGATCTATTTTTCATAGGGGTGTAGGATGGATTCAAGTAATGACCAAGGGATCAGGTTGAGGTCCTCAACATTAGTCTTAGATAAAAATGACTCAATAAATTCATGAACCTCATGGTTAGGGTTTTAAAACTAAGGAAGTCAGAGTATATGTAGTGGATCAGACTCTAGTATATGTTGTTGAGGGATCATCTATTATTCAAGGTGCAGTCTTGGGAACTTCTATGTTGTCAACTCCTTAGTTTGATATTGGTGTTTCCCATTAATTTATATCTACACAAGTTTTTTCTCGACTTGACATACCAGTTAAGTTGTCTTTTGAGTTAATTTCCCTTGATACATTGTTGGGTATAAAAGTATACCATCTTCAATGATGCCCGGAGTGTCCTATAGTTATTACTAGTTATAGACATCCATGGGAATTATGACTTTAAAGATGAAAAGATTAGATTTGATTCTTATCTTGGATAGTTTGAAAAGTTATATATCCCATATTTATTTCAATTATAGATACGTATTATTTACATCATCTAAGGGAGATAAGTTCATGATGATAGGTGAGTGGGAGTTGGGAGTGGGTAGAGTGGTTCTAGACATGAGATGTCTTATGATGATTATGGAATATATTTTAGGATTAGATATTTCAATAGGATTAGTGGCACATCCATCATATTTTCCTCCAGTTATAGATCTCTATCAACATGTTTTTCTAGATGATTTCATAGGTATTCCCATTGATAGAGGAGTTCACTTCAAGATAGAATTCATTCAAGTTTCACAACCAATTTTGATACCCCCTTATCATATGGAGTCATCCATGTTAAAGGAGATCAAGGTGAAGCTCAAGGACTTGTAAGAGAAGGTATTTATTTATCCAATTACATCAATGAGGGGTGCACCTACTTTGTTCTTCAGGAAGGCGGTTGGTAGTCTTTGAATCTGTGTAAATTATCAGATGTTTAATCTAGTGATTATGAAGAATATGTACCCTTTTTCTAATATTAAATACAACTTTGATTAGTTACAATGATCCTATTGGTTCTCCAAGATTGATCTTCGATCAGGCTATCACCATTTGTGGGTTAGAGAGAAGGACATCCTGAAGAAGGAGTTTGGGAGAAGATATGGGATATAAGAGTACTTGGTGATGTTTTCTGGAGTGATGAATGTACAGGAATTTTTTATGAATCTCATGAATAGGATCTTCCACACATAACTTGACTCATTCATCATGTTTTCCATTAACAATGTCCTCATTTACTTACCGATTCTATAGAAACATACCAGACACCCCAAGATAACCGTGAGTATGCTTTGAGCACATAGGATTTATGATAAGCTATAAAAGTGTCACTTTTGGATTCAAGAGGTGAAATTATTAGGACATGTGGTTTCTGATACTGTTATATCAGTGCACCTGGATAAAGTAGAGGCAGTGATATTCTAGACATGTCACCAAAATGTGTTGGAGATTGGGATCTTTCATGGTTAATAAGGGTACTATTAGTGTTTTATCTAGGATTTCTTCAATTTATCATCCCATGACAACACTGATGAAGAAAGGGGTTATGCTTCGGTGGTTGGATAGTGTAAATATGAATTTCTTAATATATATAGGAGATTAAATACAAATCCAACATTTATTCTTCTTGGTCTTACGATTAGATATGTTATATATTTTGATGCATTAAGAGTTCTTTTGGGGGCAGTACTAATGTAGAGAGAGTGGGTAGTATCTTATCGGTCACATTAACTAGGACCCCATGAGTGGAATTATCCTACCCATGACTTGGACCTTGTAGTCGCAGTCCATTATTTGACGTGTTGGAAACACTATCTATTTAGTGAGAGATTTATTTTCCACATGGGCCATAAGATTATCATATATATCTTCACATACTGGGATCTAAATTTGAGGTAGAGGCATTGGGTATAATACCTGCATATACTTGATTTTGATATGGTCTATACACCAAGTAAAGGTAACATCATTGTAAATGATCTTAGCCATAAGACGTGGGTATATTGGGCTATTGTTGAATAGAATTTGGAGGAATAGTGGCTCCTGATGGGCATATTGTCTGAATGGAGGTTGGATGCTTTCAAGGAGCATAGATCTATGACATGTTCCCCATTAGTTAGAATGGATTCCTTGGTAGGTAGGGTTAAGGGTAATCAATAATCCAACATAGAGTTTGTTATGATATGGGAATATCTACTAGGTGGAGACTTGATGCTTGGGTAGTCGTTGGACATCAATGATGTGATCCAAGTACATTGGAGTGTTTTTTCCATAATTCTATTAGGAAAAATATAATGCGATACTTTCATACCTCTAAGTGGTTGGTTCATACTAGAGTGGAAAAGGTGTATCATGAATCTAGGTGTTTGTTCTGGTGGAAATGGATGAAGAGGAGAATTATTGAATTCATTTCCTGATACCTTACCTGCCAAAGGGTAAAGGCTGAGAACTAGTGTCCTGGTTGTTTTCTCTAGCCACTTCTTATGCCCATGAGGAAGTGGGAGGATGTCATGATGGACTTTTTGTAACACCCCAAGATTTCATAGTAAATTATTTCTTCAAAGTAATTCAACACCTTGCACTACACGCAACACCGAGTTCAAACGCACCACGACTTACCAAACTAGTCGTTCAAAAGCGGTTACAAATAATATTAACTAAATTTTTAACTTTATATAATCATTATAATTTTAGAATTCATATTATGAGTTTCTTAGACATAATAAATTCATTTTTATCAGATAAAATAAGTATTTTTCAAAAAATGCAATTTTACCGTCTTTTGATGGCGAACCCTTTTTAAATCCAATATTTAAAACTTTTATATATTCAATTTGACAAAATAAACTTTTTCTTTAGAATCGGGAGATAAGAATTTAGTTTCAATAAATTTTTGGTGTTTTTCTAAAAACTTTCATATTTGGGTGAATAGTGAAAATACTATATTTTAAATGAAAACAACTTTTTTAATCAAAATGATTTATAGTGTTCAATTATACATTTTAATAGTTTGGAAGTATAAATAGATTATATTTTTACCATTTAATCCAATTTTATTCATTGTAAATAATTTCACTTTGAAATTGAACATAAACATGTATCAATCTTTTGTTAGTTATTATTTCTTAAAAACACAGTTTTTGGTTTTGACAACGGAAATTAATTTTAAATTAATAAATACAACTTCTATTTTTTGAATTTTGTAAAATAGACTTAATTCTAGAATTCAGAATATCAAAATTATCTTAGGGTAAATTTTGTTGAGTCAAACGTTCTCTTTTGACTTTTATATCTTGTTTTGGAAATCACAAATGTATTTTACTATGCTGATCGTACTGAATATGTTGATCGTACTGACTATGCTGATCGTACTGACTATGCTGATCATACTGACTATGCATATCATACTGACTTTGTCAATCGTACTGACTCTGTCAATCGTATTGACTCTGTCAATCGTACTGACTCTGTCAATCGTACTGACTCTGTCAATCATACTAACTTTTGTGAATCATACTCAGTTTGTATCATATCAATACATTACACTAAGTAAATAGTACTCATACTTTACTTTCATTACTTGCATGTTTTGGTCCTTTATCAAAAACACATGCTTCATATTAATCGTACTCATGTTTATCATCTTCATATATCTTTTGTTCTAACCAAAACGATGTCGTGAAGTTAGTTATAAACTAATCAAAACGATGTCGTGTTTTCTGTTTCAATATGACCGTTATATTTCCAGGTGTCCAAGTCCCTCCGTGTTTTCTGGATAAATATGACCGTTGGAAGAAATATGACCATTGGAACCTGAGGCCTATAAATATGAGGTCATTTGAAGTCAAGAAAATGTGTGTGAGACAGTTTATATCAAGTTCTAGAGAGAGATACTATGACTTCTCTCTTGCTCCATGCAAAAGCCTTGAAACTACAAAACGTGAATGGATCATTCTTAGTTTTTGTATTTCTATAAGTTCTTTTTTTTTTGCTTTGTCCAACCGATCATCATATCGAGGGCTTTCAATTATTTGAAAGACAGAGGTACCGATTACCTGCAAAATCGAGGGCTGCTGGGGATAGGCAGACAGACGTCCTGATCATCGTATCGAGGGCTGCCGTGGATAGGCAGACAGACGTACCGATCATTGTATCGAGGGCTTACCAAGGTAGTGGTAAGACAGACCTCTTATCCTAGGTGAAAGGATAACCCTTCTCTTTGGGTTAAAATAATTGTAATACTTTTATATTTTTTCTTCCAATTGTATTAGAAAGGGAATTGTTTTGTTTCCTTTTCTATTTCATATACATTTGTAATTGTTTTAATTACACTTATACTATTACATATTGTATTGATAGATTCTATACACTTTATGATATAATCTATCACTTTTACATTACTCAGATTATTGTATTCTTTTGAATACAATTGTTTTACATTTCTTATAGTATTACATTGTATCATACCTTTATATTCAATACAATTGTGGGTTTTTGTTTTTATATTAGTTTAAGATCATTTAAACTAATTTCATAAGTGTTTGATCAAAGGTTTTTAAACCTACAATTCACCCCCCCTCTTGTATTGTTCCATCTAATATTCATATACATCTACATATTCGATCCAACAATTGGTATCAGAGCAGGTTTCCGTTGATTTGTATTACTTGCTCAATTTCTTTCAAATTTTCATTTCAACTATTTGCTACACTAACGTGTGGAGTGGAAAATATTTTGTTTTATTAGATGGAAGGAATGAATATTGGGTCAATTGACAATCTAAATCCAACTAGACCACCAATCTTTGATGGAAATGATTATGAGTACTGGAGAGATCGAATGAAGACATTCGTTATCAATACTGGTATAGAAAATTTTATTGTGCTTACTAGTGGTTATAAAATTCCTGAAAAAGAAGTCAGTACTTTCACTAATCAAGAGAAGCAAGAGTACCAACTGGATTACAAGGTATGCAATACTTTACTATGTTCTATAACCAGGAATATATACAGCCAGATATCTTCTTGTGAAGCATCCAACTGTATTTGGAAGAAATTGGAAGTCACACATTTTGGTACATCTAAGGTTATAGAAACAAGAAGAGCAATGCTTCGAGCAGAGTATCATGGATTTCTTTTTCCATATGGAGAGTCAGTGTGTAAAGTGAAACAAAGATTTATGACAATTGTCAACAGTTTAAAATCTATGGGAGAAAAAGGTCTTGATGATGAAGCTCTTGTAGATAAGATTATTGATATAATGCCAAACGAATGGGAATAAAAAAGGACAGCTATTAATGAAAACAGAAAAGTTTCCCAGATTACTCTTGATGAACTCTTTGGAACTCTTCTACAGCACGAGACTAGAATGAAGAGAGATGCTGATTTCAATAAGAATAAAATTGGGAATGAAAGTGTAGCTTTTACTACCACATCTAAATCTAAAACACCTGAAAGGATAACAAGATCCAAAGATAAGAAATTTGTATCAGAATCAAGTGATTATGATCATTTAAAAAATGAGTTAGCCAATCTTGCTCGAAGGATGAACAAGATTGTGGGAAAGAAAGACTTCCAATACAGATTCAAAAAGAAAGATAGGAAGGATAAGAAAGATTCAGAGGAAACATGTTACGAATGCAAGAAAGTAGGTCATATAAGACCTGATTGTCCTTTACTAAAGAGAAAATACAGAAAGGAGAAACATTCTTAAAGAAATAAGAAAAAGTATTACAAGACAAAGAAAAATAAGGTCTTAAAGGAAAATGATACTTGGAGTGAAAGTGGTAGCGATTCTTCATATAATTCTTCAGAATATGAGTCCTCAGGCCAAAGGAATATTGGACTTATAGCCAGACTACCAATTGAAAATCAATGTCTCATGGCTAAGGTACACAATGCTAAAGTTATTACAAATGTTTCCTTGAATGCAAATTATACTGATAATATGTATTACGAATCTTCAGATGAGTCTTCATCATCAGAAGATAATACATTACCTTCTTTTGAATAAGTGTCTAGATTTGCTAAATGGCTTGAGAATGAAAATTCTAAACTCAAAAAGAAACTTGATAAAGAAAATTCTAGAATTTCAATTTTAAACAAAGATGTATCAGATCTTTCTAATGATATTTATACGAAAAATTATGATTTTGAAAGTATTTTAAAAACCCTTGAGAATTTCAAATATGATAAGGATAAACTTTCTAAGGATCTTGAAAATGAAATTTCTATGAAAATTGTTTTCGAGCCAAACTCTAGTTCGAAATCAAATGTTTTGGAGGATAAAAACTTAGTTTTAAAACTAAATCCAGAAATATTTTCCTTGAAAAAATGTTTTTCAAAATTTACTTATGGAAAGGAAAACATTGAAAAAATGTATTCTCAAATTCGACCCTTGAGAAATAATTCTGGACTTGGTTATACTCATTCCAAACCTGTTTTTAGTAATAACTATTTTGTTCCTCAAAATAACCCTTTTTGTACTAAGTTTCAATGTGGAGGACACTGGAAAAGAGATTATTCTCTTAATAGAACTCAGTATTTAGGATTTCATAAATCTCATTTTGAAAAACAAATATGGATTCCTAAAATTATTTTATCTAACCCTTTTGGATTCAAACAAGTTTGGATTTTGAAAAACTAATTGTTTCTCTTTCAGGAAAATAAGAAGTGTACCAAAAAGAATATCTGGTACATGGATAGTGGTTGTTCTCGACACATGACTGAAAACAAAGATTTCTTTGAAAATATTATCAAAACCAAAGGTGGAAAGGTTACCTTCGGAGATAATTCTCAAGGAAAGATTGTTGGAATAGGTAATACTGTTTTTCTTGGAAAATTTATTATCTCAAATGTTTTGTTTGTTAAAGGTTTTAGGCATAATCTCATTAGCATAAGCCAATTATGTGATGAAAAAATACCTTGTGAATTTTAGAAATGATAGATGTTTAGTTCACAATTCCAAGGATGAATTCATTCTATATGCCCAAAGGCAAGAGAATGTATACACTATTAACTTAGAAGACCTTAGGAGCCAAAAATTACCTTGCTTAAGTGCAATAGAAGACCAATCATGGCTATGGCATAGAAGACTAGGACACTGCAATCTAAGAAACCTTTGTAAACATTCAAAGAAAAGACTTGTAAAGGGGATACCAGATCATAGATATGATTCTTCAAAATTCGGTGATCCTTGTCAATATGGAAAGCAACATAAAACTAGAATTAAATCAATTAATGAATTTTCAACTTCTAATGCATTACAACTAGTGCATATGGATCTTTTTGGTCCTTCACAAACTGGAATAATTGGAAGAAAATACTATGTATTTGTTTTAGTTGATGACTTTACTAGATTTACATGGGTCTATTTTCTAACAAAGAAATCTAAAGCCTTTTTTTATTTCAAAACTTTTAGAGCCCAAGTTAAAAATGAGAAAAACCTACCATTGATAACTATTCATAGTGATCATGGTGGTGAATTTCAAAATTCATATTTTGAAACTTTTTGTAGTAAGAAATGTATTACTCACAATTTCTCATCTCTAAGAACTCCTCAGCAAAATGGTGTTGTTGAAAGAAGAAATCACATTCTTCAGGAAATGACAAGAACTATGTTGAGTGAATACTCAAATGCTAATCACTTTTGGGCTGAAGCTATTAGTACTACTTGTTATACTATAAATTGTGTCTTAACCAGACCTTTTCTTAATAAAAAACCTTATGAATTGTGGACTGGCCGAAAAACTAAAGTTTCATACTTCAATGTTTTTGGTTGCAAAGTATTCATTTTGAATACTAAAGATAATCTAAACAAATTCGCACCAAAATCTGATGAAGGAATATTTCTAGGCTATTCTACAACTTCTAAAGCATATAGAGTTTTCAATAAAAATACTTGTACTGTTGATGAAACAGTGCATGCTAAATTTGATGAAACAAATCCTTTTGTTTTCAAACAACTTCAACCTACATCTTCAGATGTGTTTTCTAAAAATGTTTATCAACCTCTATTAAAAGATTCTTCTGATAAGGAAAATGTTCAAGAAAATGTTCCTGAAACATTTACCCTAGAATATTTTCTACCATATGTTGATGAACGAGTTTTACAAAACCCAAATCAATTACTTCTTAGGAATCATCCTAGTGATAATATCATTGGTGATTTAAATCAGCCTATAAGGACCATAAATTCCTTCAGAAATGAAATAGAACATCTTGCCTTCCTTTCTCAATTCGAACCTAAAATTCCAAGTGAGGCCTTAGGTGATGAAGATTGGATTAAAGTAATGCAAGATGAACTAAATTAATTTTAAAAGAATCAAGTCTGGACCTTAGTTAAAAGACCTAAAGAAGGAACTATAATTGGTGTAAAATGAATTTCCAAAAATAAATGTGATGAAAATGGAATCATTGTAAGAAATAAAGCAAGACATTTTGATAAAGGATATAATCAACAAGAGGGAATAGACTATGAAGAAACATATGCTCTGGTATCTAGACTTGAATCTATTTGTATTCTATTAGCCTTTGCAGTATACTTTAATTTCAAACTATTTCAAATGGATGTTAAATGTGCTTTTCTAAATGTTTTTGTTCAAGAAGAAGTTTTTGTCGAACAACCTCCTGGTTTTCTTGACTCAAAACATCCTAATCATGTTTTTAAACTTACCAAAGCTCTATATGGTCTTAAACAAGCCCCAAAAGCATGGTATGATAGACTTACATGATTTCTTTTACAAAACAATTATGAAAAAGGTACAGAAGATCCAACTATTTTTATAAAAATGGAAAATAAAAATGTTTTGATTGTTCAAATCTATGTTTGATTACATCATATTTGGATAAACTCAACAATCTTTAACTGATTCTTTTGCAAATTTAATGAAATCTGAGTTTGAAATGATTATGATGGGTGAGTTAAAATTCTTATTAGGTTTTCAAATTTCTCAAAAACCAGAAGGAACATATATATCTCAACATAAGTATATTAAATATTTACTCAAAAATTATGGATACGAAAATACTAAAAGTATCAGCACTCCAATTGCTACCTCAAATACACTTAATCTTGATGAAACTGGAAAACTAGTAGATCAAAAACAATTTAGAGGTATGATAGGAAGTTTGTTATACTTGACATCTAGTCAACCAGACTTAATGTTTTCTATATGCCTATGTGTGAGATACCAATCTAATCCAAAAGAGTCTCATTTAAAAGTCGTGAAGAGAATCTTTCGATATATAAAAGGTACTATGGATTTAGGACTTTTCTACTCTTCTGGAAATGATTTTGTTTTAAAAAAAATCAGATGCTGACTTTGGTGGTTGTAGAATGGATAGAAAAAGTACATCTAGAACATGTAATTTCTTAGGAGATTCTCTGGTTTCTTGTTCCTACAAGAAACAACACTCAATAGCACTTTCCACTGCTGAAGCTAAATATGTAGCAGTTGGAAGTTGTTGTGCTAAAGTGTTGTGGATGCAACACACAGTCACTAACTATGGATTGAGTTTTTTCAAAACACAAATTCTATGTGATAATACTAGTGCCATAGCTCTTAGTAAAAACTCAGCACATCACTCTCGTGCAAAACACATAGATATTAGGCATCACTTTATTAGGGATCACACAAAAAAAAGGAGATATTATTTTACAATTCATCGGAACGCAAGAACAACTTGCTGACATTTTTACAAAACCATTACCTTCCAATAGATTTGAGTTTATAAAACAGAAGCTAGGAATGATTACATTAAAGTAATCATTCATGTCTACTTCTTGTTTTTTATTTATCCTTACATTAAGAAACTCCTTTTAAAAAGGAGAACATTTCACTTAATATTCTTTTTATTTATTTGTTTATTCTTATTGTTTGTTTCTGTTTTTGTTTATCGTATTGAAAGTTTAGTCATTGTTTTTACCTTCTGTTTATCGTATTGACTGTTTTTTATTATGATATTGACTGTTTTTGTATCATATTGACTGGTTTTGTTTATTGTATTGACTGTAGTTATTTTTTTCCCTTGTGTTTATCATGGTAAAAAGTTTGTTTTCCATCGGCACGACAGTTCATGGTAACAAGTTTGTTTTCCATCGGCACGTCAACCTATGGTAATGACTTTGTTTTCCATCGGCTTGACAAACTATGGTAATGACTTTGTTTTCCATCGGCTTGACAACCTATGGTAATTAATTTGTTTTCCATCGGTTTGATAACCTATGGTAATGACTTTTTTTCCATAGGCACGTCAACCTATGGTAATGACTTTGTTTTCCATCAGCTTGACAACCTATGGTAATGACTTTGTTTTCCATTGGCTTGACAACCTATGGTAATGACTTTGTTTTCCATCGGCTTGACTACCTATGTTAATGACTTTGTTTTCTATCGGCACATCAACCTATGGTAATGAATTTGTTTTCCATCGGATTCACAACCTATGGTAATGATTTTGTTTTCCATAGGCTTGATTATATATCTGAATACAAGAAGGAAATCAAAAAGGTGAAAGTTGTTCTTCATGAGTTGATAAAGAAGGAAAAGGAAAGAGAAAACAAATGATTGTTGTATTTTTTTCTTTTCGTGAACTCTATAAATTTTTTTTTATCCCAATTAGATTTATGTTACCTTTCTCTACCTTTTTTTTCTAACACTTTCAGGCAACTCAAGTTACCCCATTCTTTTTGTAAATCACAAAGGGGGAGAATGTTTTACAAATGGGAAGAATGTTTTACAAAGGGGGAGAATGTTTTATAAAGGGAGAGTGTTAAAGAAAACACTTCTAAATCAAGGAAAATCTACGAATACAATCCTTAGGAAATTATAAACCTAAGGGGTAGTTAGTTGTATTCAATTTCATATTCATAAGAGTTTCCAATAACTTAGGGGAGATAAGTATTTATTGTTTTTTTTCTGTGTGTTTTTTGCTTTCCAAAAAGGGGGAGATTGTTGAGTCAAAAGTTCTATTTTGACGTTTATATCTTGTTTTGGAAATCACAAATGTATTTTACTATGATGATCGTACTGACTATGTTAATCGTACTGACTATGTTGATCGCACTGACTACACTGATTGTACTGACTATGCTTACCGTACTGACTCTGTCAATCATACTGACTCTATCAATCGTACAAACTCTGTCAATCATACTGACTCTGTCAATTGTACTGAATCTGTTAATCATACTGACTCTGTCAATCGTATTGACTCTTTCAATCATACTAACTTTTGTGAATCGTACTCAGTTTGTATCATATCAATACATTACACTAAGTAAATAGTACTCATACTTTACTTTCATTACTTTCTTGTTTTAGTCCTTTATCATAAAAAAATGTTTCTTATTAATCGTACTCATGTTTATCATCTTCATATATCTTTTGTTCTAACCAAAATGATGTCGTAGAGTTAGTTATAAACTAATCAAAACGATGTCGTGTTTTCTGTTTCAATATGACCGTTATCTTGTCAGGTGTCCAAGTCCCTCAGAGTTTTCCGGAGAAATATGACCATTGGAAGAAAAATGACCATTGGAACCTGAGGCCTATAAATAGGAGGTCATTTAAAGTCAAGAAAAAGTGTGTGAGACGGCTTATATCAAGTTCTAGAGAGAGATATTGTGACTTCTCTCATTCTTCGTGCGAAAGCCTTAAAACTACAAAATGTGAACGGCTCATTCTTAGTTTTTGTATTTTTATAAGTTCTTTGTTTTGCTTTGTGTGACCGATCATCGTATCGAGGTATTTCAAGTATTTTAAAGACATAGGTACCGATTACCTACAAAATCGAGGGTTGTTGGGGATAGGTAGACAGACGTTCTGACCATCGAATCGAGGGCTGCTGAGGATAGGCAGACAGATGTACTGATCATCATGTCGAGGGCTTACCAAGGTGGTGGTAAGACAGACCTCTTATCCTATGTGAAAGGATAACCCTTCTCTTTAGGTTAAAATAATTGTGATACTTTTATATTTCTGCTTCCAATTGTATTAGAAAGGGAATTGTTTTGTTTCCTTTTCTATTTCATATACATTTGTAATTGTTTTAATTACACGTATACTATTACATATTGAATTGTTAGATTCTATAGGCTTTATGATAGAATCTCTCACTTTTACATTACTCTGATTATTGTATTCTTTTGAATACAATTGTTTTAGATTTCTTAGAGTATTACATTGTATCATACCTTTATATTCAATACAATTGTGGGTGTTTGTTTTTATATTAGTTTAAGATCATTTAAACTAATTTCATAAGTGTTTGTTCAAAGGTATTTAAACCTAAAATTCACCCCCCCCCCCTCTTGTATTGTTCCATATAATATCCATATACATCTACATATTCGACGCAACAAAATTTTGGTATTTTTCTGAAAACTTTCAATCTTTGATGAATAGTGAGAAACACTGAGTTATTGGTTAAAACAGACTTTTTATTTAAATAATTGTTTATTTTATTTAAATTTATTTTAGGTCTAAATAGATACATGATACTGATATAAGTTTAATATAATCCATTGGATTCATTTTATATTATGTTTAGATATATAAAAAAAATATTGAACTTTTTACAGTTTTTACCCAACTCCTAGGAGCATTTGCAAATTTGCATAAAACTTAATTTTACCACTTCTGTGAGTTGAATTTCAAAAATACGAGAGAAATTGTTAATATCACTAAGTAAAATTTGGTTCAATAAGATTAAGATAATTTTTGGTGAATATTCACTTTTTACTTTTAGTTACCACAGTTAAAAGTAAATATGGTAATTAAGGGGAAAAATGATATTATTATTACCCTAACACATGTCCTAATTATATTGGATAAGTATAATTCAACCAGAAACAACCTTAGAAATAAAATATTAATCTTTTTAATCCACTTGTATTATATATGTAATTTTATTTTTATTTTATTT
Organism: Viscum album; assembly: GCA_963277665.1. Classification (NCBI taxonomy): domain Eukaryota; kingdom Viridiplantae; phylum Streptophyta; class Magnoliopsida; order Santalales; family Viscaceae; genus Viscum; species Viscum album. Next base: position 1,220,225,809 of record OY728127.1, on the reverse strand, counting down.
AAAGAAGAGTTAAAAGAGTTAAATTCAAAGTTTAATAACTAAACCATTTTTAATAAAGTGTTGCACACAATATAAATTAGACTATAAATATTAAATAGAAATATAAAAATATTTCCTACATAATTTTATTTTATTTATAATTTTTATACATTAAATTATTAAATTTATTTATGACACAATGATGATTTAGTAATTATCGTATTAATGAATGATTAAAATAATTGATATTATAAATACCCAAATAAATGTAATTTGAGAATTTTGATAAATTGAAATAATTTTATTGGTTAATATTACATGATAGGGTTGATTAAATCAATTTTGTCGAAGTAATCATATTGTTATGATTTTTACAAAAAAACAAATACCAAATAATGTCAAAATTGACATAAAATAGTTTTTAAAAAAATACTATATTATTGGTTCATATAATCTTCCTAAAAATATAAGGTTAAGACAAAAGGATTAAATAATATTATATATTTCATTAATGTATCACTTTAGTTTCTATTTTAAGTTTATAGTATGTTTATTAACCATATAGTGTAAGAATACAAGAAGACATAGTAAAAGTTAAACTATTTAACTATGAGTTAAATCTAAATGATATGGTTACAATGGTAACCTAAACTTGTCTAAAACCTATTGGTTGAGAGGTTTTCGACTAATATCCACCTTATAATTTAAATAATTTATTTTTGATCCATTATAAACCGAAAATTATTTTATTATAAAATAATATTTCAAACTTTTCCTAAAGTGACCATCACCTATCTTATAAAAGGGCACTTCCCCTTCTCTTAATTTCACACCTCCAAATCCATTTGGCTCGCCCAACCCCTTCCCAAATATCCTCCCAACATTCCTCCATTAATCCTAGTGGCCTTCATTTGGTCATAAATCCAACCTAAGGAGCCCTTTTGATCAATTCAAAAGGAAGAACCTGAAAAGGAGGTAAATATTTCATCACATCTTTCAAGTTCTTTTCTTCTTCCACTTCCTCTTTCTTTGTCATTTACATTCTAAAATAATAACTCCAGTATCTTCTATATAATTTGATGTTATTATATAAATGTTACAACCATATTGATTATTCTATCCATCCTATAAATGACAAAGACACCATACGTGCGTACGTACGGATTACCGTCTCCACGTCGTGGTGTAGTTTGTTATTCAAACACTTCATTATTTGGATGGGTATAATAATGAGTATAACTGATGTAAATAATAAATATAACATTTTAATTATTATATATATATTAAATACCATCCAATTACATATTATTTCTCCATCAATATAATGATATTGTCGCTCGTCTGTATGTACGGATTACCGTCTCCACGACGTGATGAGATTCATTTCCACGTTCACCATTCAACGATGATTATAAAATATATATCATTAATAAGTATGTAATATATGACATAATAATTCTACTGGATATATATATATATATATATATATATATATATATATCTGTGTTTGTGTGTGTGTACTTACATATATCTTATTCACTTAGTTTCATTAAATACGATATGAAAACGGAAACCGCGTTTATGCGTACGTATGGACTACAGTCTCCATAAACGGTGTTTTCCATTTGATATATATGTCTTTTATACATATTTATATTCTAAATATATATGATATGTAAATCATTTTTTATATTCTGGAGGTATTTAAATCTTGATCTAAGTGATACAATCAAGAGTAACAAGTCAAAAAACGTACGATAAAGAAAGAGATTATTTCCCAAAATGTTAATTTAACATGAAAATTATTATTAAATGGGTAGTATAAAGTCATAAATGAATCATATATGATATCATAAATATTAATATTATTCTGGTATAATTTAATAATATACTACGTTCTTCATACAGGAGGTTAAACGTACCCTATACTAAAGGAAAGTGCAAGGTAAGAGTTAATTTCACAATCACTTTATTATCTGAGGTTGTTTTTATGTAAGTATCTACTGGTACATATTTATTGTCCATGTACATGTTTCATAACATAGTTTTCATAGGGATTATTTTTAAGGGACTTTTTACTAAAATGTCATTTTAAATGTTTTAAATATTTATTCTTCTAAATTGTTCTCATTAATGTCCATGTTTTCAAAATGGTTTTTAAGGATTTATTTATATGGACATGAATGTTTTTTAAAATGTTAATTCCTTTTAAAAGTTTAAAAGTGGTATGGGAAACTTTGATTCAAAAATGTCTTTAAATTTCTTCCTTTTTAAATTTTGTGACTTTTAAATGTTTTCATGAAAAAGAGATATTTCTCTCAAAGAGTTTTACAAATCATTTTCATCTTTGTCAACATCCTTTGATGGATTTTAAACTTGTTTGAAGTTGATTTATTATGATAAAAATCTTCCATATTGTATTTAAGGATTTGTGATATGTTTGACTGTGGATGTGTTATTTTTATACCATTCATGGTTTATGGATAAAGTATTGACATTTCGTATGCTAGTTATAATATGAATGTTTATGTTATGTTTCAACCTTTTCATTTGAGGAATGTAGTGGACTTAGTAAGTGACGGGTGGAGCTCGCTATAGCTCCTTGATGCATCGGTAGGTCTCATGAGACAAACTAGTGTCTTGGCATAAGGCCTTGAAAAAAAAATTATTTATAGTCTTGGCACATGTCCTTGACTATGTGGTAATGATGTTCGGTGTTAGGCATTCCCTCATTATGAAATTAGTTATTACATGTGATTATTCGACTAGTAGAATATCCATGTGCATGTTTATATGTTAATGTTTGATTTATTTTTTCCATATTATGTTCATGTTTATGTTTAAAAGGCTATTGTTTTTATTACACATATTTCCTTAAAAGTTTATAACTTTCGCTAAATTATTCACCCTTACTGAGCATCTAATCTCACCCCTTTCTTATGTTTTATTTTCCCAGGATCCCAAGAAGTGTTTTATGTTTAAGATGCAGGGTTAAGCTAAGGGAAAAATGGCATTCTCAAAGTATTTTTTTGTGTTTCGTGTTAGAAAGTGTAATGTAATTTTCATGTATGCAATCTATTTTCCAAGACTGCTAAACTGATCGGTCTTTTGGGACTTGATTACTTGTAATCATGCCAATTTATTAAAATAATGCACCGACTATGGGAATCTAGGGTTCAGGAATTAAAGTTGGTATCATAGGAAGTTTAGCAATAACCTTGGAAACTAGATTTAGATAAATTCTAATTAGAGCACATTACCCTAAGATAGAATTTGAGGATTAGTATAGAAGAACTTCCTAAAATTTTTGTAATGTAGAGATTTTGTGAGTTTTCCAGGAAAATACATCACTGTCTGGATACGAGCAAGTAGAGGCAGCTCTGGCACAGATGTACCTAGGGGTAAAACCAGAAAACACTGCTTTGAGCTAGACTTGAACGGGAACTGGTTCACGACAATGGGCCTTGCTGCACTCTTGGTTACGACACTCTCACGGGATATGCTTAGTATAACTCTCATTTTATTTACAAATCATTATTAAGGATTTATGAGTATATAACTCCTCAAATAAAATATTTGTATGATTATGGATTATATCCATAAACTTTTCAATTTACGTTTGGTATTTTACATGTTTGGAATTATTCATTGCAATTCATAAACTGACCTAGTGTATGCAATTGTATAGAAATGGCGCCCAGTAGAAGGAATGTGAACTCTAGAAATACATATGATCCAAAGAGTAAAAAGGATCATATCTTTCATGGTATTAATCCAACATTTAGAATTGAAATAGTCTCCAATGTATTCTCAACATATGAAGAAATATTATCATGTGTTAATAAGATAAGTAAATAATTTTATGAGTCCTATGGCTTTGAAGGGAAGCCATAGAAGAAAACGATGGTAGAGAGAAAGATGGATAAAGGGAAGAAGGGAAAGAAGGATTTTACCATATGTGATAATTGTGGAAAGAATCACCTTGGTAAATTCTTGAAGGTAATGAGAGTTTGTTATGAGTGTGGAGAAAAAGGACACCAAGTACGTGATTTCAAGGATAAGGAAAAGGTTTCATGTGTACAATGCTTCATCTGCAAGGAGTTGGGTCACTATGTGAATCAATGTCCAAATCATCTGAGTATACCCCAAATGCTGCTATTGGATAATAATAATGTTATGATACTACCAAAGATGAAGAGGAATGATTATGTTTCTTACGTTGTTATTAAGTATTGTGTTATTTGAGTATTGTATTAATGGTGTACATGTTATAAGAATTATAGAGTATATAAGGATTGTATTACAGTACTATTTCATTAAGGACTTGAGATTGTGTGGAACCAAGAAAAGTGACTCAATAGAAGGTTAAACGTTTGGAAAATATATGATTGAGAGAAAGATATACCATAATGTGGTTTTGATACTGAGGTAGTGATTTTGGAATAATACATGATTGATTTGGATAAATTATATTGGATATTCTTGACTACCTTGAAACTGATTAATGATTTTTATATTCCATCATTGTTGGAGTTTACAACATTTTTGGATAGAAGGAGTATATCCAGTTTTCTATAAGGAATAAGGGAGCATAAATGTAATAAATAAGGTTTTATGGTAATTCAGGATGTTGCAGTGTTTTAAAATAATACATGATGAAGGTGTTCACATGTTATTACGTGGAAAAAAGTATCTTCATTGTGTTTACCTTCATTATAAATTTTGGACTGTGAGTTTGCACAGAAGTATTTTTGGATAATTCTAGTTTGAGATTATTTTTGTATTTCCATAAAAAGGACAACATAGAGGTCGGGCGGCAACCCGTCACGTCCGGCAAGGCCATAAGACTTGAACCCGCAACCGAAGGGTGACAAGGGTGTATCACATACCACTGGCCCATGTAATGTCCTGGATTGATTAATGTAGTTTTTTAAAGGTATGGTATATGAATTATAAATTAATTGTTTTGGAACTCTATACGAATAGGATAAATATAATATTTTTTTAAGTTATATTATCTTTTAGAGTGAAAGATGAGTTTATGGTAGAGATTAGTTAAAGGATGGAACTCTACTTGTCAGGTATATATATTTTTTTCTTCTTCTCTTATTCTATGAAGAAATTGATTCTTAAACATTAGGTAAGGGATATTAAAACTAAAAATGTGTTATCCTAATACCTTATGTTTTGTTGAACTGATGATATTTTAAATCATCATAGATTGATTGCTTTGAGGCCCTCAATTCCACAATTGTTTGTGACTGATGCCTTCAATCACTCCCTATAAATATTTATATTTTTCCTCTAATTATTTGTCTCTAATTTCCACCAATGTTCTCCTAATCGAGATCATAATTTAGTGGTGACTTTTTCATTCCCATTTTCCTCTAATTAAGACTAAATTTTATTAACCCAATTTCTGATGTGGGTTTTCCAAAAAGGTATTTTTCTATTTTTTTAACCATTTATTTTCAAAGAACAATTTAAAATTGTGAGGATGCAATTTTTTGAAGGAGGGAAGAATTTAACCCCCCCAAGATTTTATAGTACATTATTTCTTCTAAGTAATTCAATAACATGCACTAACACGCAACACTGAGTTCAAGCGCACCATGACTTACCAAACTAGTCGTTAAAAAGCGGTTACAAATAGTATTAACTGAATTCTGAACTTTATATAATTCTTATAATTTTAGAATCTATATTATGAGTTTCTTAAACATAATAAATTCTCTTTTTTAGATAAAAGAAGTATTTTTCAAAAAATGCAATTTTACCACCTTTTAATGGAGAACCCTTTTTAAATCCAATATTTGAAACTTTTACATATTAAATTTGACAAAATAAACTTCTTCTTTATAATCGGGACATAAGAATTTAGTTTCAATAAATTTTTGGTGTTTTTCAAAAAACTTTCATATTTAGGAGAATAGTGAAAAATACTATATTTTAACTGAAAACAACTTTTTTAATCAAAATAATTTATAGTGTTCAATTATACATTTTAATAGTTTGGAAGTATAAATATATTATATTTTTACCATTTAATCCAATTTTATTAATTAGAAATAATTTCACTTTGAAATTGAACAAAAACAAGTTTCAATCTTTTATTAGTTATTATTTCTTAAAAACGCGCTTTTTGGTTTTGACAACGGGAATTGATTTTAAAATAATAAATGAAAATTATATGTTTTAAATTTGGTAAAATAAGCTTAATTTTAGAATTCAGAACATCAAAATTATCTTATGGTGAAATTTTGGTATTTTTCTGAAAACTTTCAATTTTTGATGAATAGTGAAAAACACTTAGTTATTGGTTAAAACCGAATTTTTATTTAAATAATTATTTATTTTATTGAAATTTATTCTAGTTAAATATAGATACATAATACCTATATAATTTCAATATAATTTATTGGACTCATTTTATAATAAGTTTAGATATATAAAAATTGTATTGAACTTTTTACCGTCTTTTACCCACCTCCTAGGAGCATTCACAAATTTGCATAAAACTTAATTTTACCGCTTCTATGAGTTGAATTTAAAAAATACAAGAGACAAGGTTAATATCAATAAATAAAACGTGGTTCAATAAGATGAAAATAATTTTTGGTGAATAGTGACTTTTTGCTTTTATTTACCACGGTTAAAAGTAAATAGGGTAATTAAGGGTAAAAATGATATTATTATTACCCTAACACATGTCCTAATTCTATTGGATAAGTATAATTCGAAAAAAATAAACCTTAGGAATAAAATATGAACCTCTTTGGTCCACTTGTATTAGATGAGGACTTTTATTATTATTCTATTTAAAGAGGAGTTAAAAAATTTAAATTCAATGTTTAATAACTAAACCATTTTTAATATAGGGTTACACAGAATATAAATTAGACTATAAATATTCATTAGAAATATAAAATTATTTCCTAAATAATGGTATTTTATTTATAATTTTTAGACATTAAATAATTAAATTTATTTATGACACAATGATGATGCAATAATTATTGTATTAATGAAAGATTAAAATAATTGATATTATAAATTCTCAAATAAATGTAATTTTAAACTTTTGATGAATTAAATTAATTTTATAGTTTAATATGACATGTTCGGGTTGATTAAATAAATATTTGTTGAAGTAATCATGCTATTATAATTTTTACAAAAAAAACAAATACCAAATAATGTCAAAATTTACATAAAATAGTTTTTTTAAAAAAATATTATATTATTGGATGATATAATATTCCTAAAAATATAAGGTTCAGCCAAAAGTCTTAAATAATATTATATATGTAATTAATGAACTACTTGAGGTTCTCTTGGATGTTTAGAGTAAGTTTATTAACCATATTGTGTAAGAATACAAGAAGACACAGTAAAAGTTAAACTATTTAACTAAGAGTTAAATCTAAAAGATATGGTTACAATGTTAACCTAAACTTTTCTAAAACCTATTAGTTGAGAGGTTTTTGACCCATACCCACCTTATCCTTTAAAATATTCATTTTTTAGCCATTAGAAACCGAAAATGATTTTATTATAAAATAATATTTCAAACTTTTCCTAAAGTGACCCTCACCTCTCTTATAAAAGGGCACTTCCCCTTCTCTTAATTTCACACCTCCAAAGCCATTTGGCTCGGACAAAACCTCCCCAAATATCTTCCCAACATTACTCCCTTAATCCTAGTGGCCTTCCTTTGGTCATAAAGCCAACCTATGGAGCCCTCTTGATCAAATCAAAAGGAAGAACCCGAAGGTAAATATTTCATCACATCTTTCAAGTTCATTTCTTCTTCCACTTCCTATTTCTTTATTGTTTCCATTATAAAATAATAAATCCAGTATATTCTATATACTATGATGTTATTATATAAATGGTACAACCATATTCATTATTCTATCCATCCTATAAATGACAAAGTTATCATACGTGTGTACGTATGGATTACCGTCTCCACGTCATGGTGTAGTTTGTTATTCAAACACTTAATTATTTGGATGGGTATAATAATGAGTATAAATGATGTAAATAATAAATATAACATGTTAATTATTCTTTATATATGATATACCATCCAATTACATATGATTTTTCCCTCAATATAATGATATTGTCGCTCGTGCGTACGTATGAATTACCGTCTCCACAACGTGATCAGATTCATTCCCATGTTCACCCTTCAACGATGATTATAAAATATATATCATTAATAAGTATGTAATATATGACATAATAATGCTACTGGAGATATATATATATATATATATATATATATGTGTACTTACATATATCTTATTCACTTAGTTCCATTCAATACGATATGAAAATAGAAACAGCGTTTATGCGTACGTATGGACTACCGTCTCCATAAACAGTGTTTTCCATTTCCTATATATGTCTATTATAAATATTTATATTCTAAATATATATGATATATATATCATGTTTTATATTCTGTAAGTATTTAAATCTTGATCTATGTGATACAATCAAGAGTAACAAGTTAAAACATGTACGATAAAGAAAACGATTATTACGCGAAATGTTTATCTAACATGAAAATTATTATTAAATGGGTATTATAATGTCATAAATGAGTCATGTATGATATAATAAATATTAATATGGTTTTATTATAATATAATAACATACTAAGGTATTCATATAGGAGGTTAAACATACCCTTGACTAAAGGAAAGTGCAAGGTAAGAGTTAATTTCACAATCTCTTTATTATCTGAGGTTGTTTTTACGTAAGTATCTACTAGGAAATATTTATTATTCATGTCCATGTTTCATAAAAGAGTTTTAAAAGGGATTATTTTTAAGGAACTTTTTACTAAAACATAATTTTAAATGTTTTAAATATTTATTATTCTAAATCGTTCTCATTAATGTCCATGTTTTCAAAATAGTTTTTAAGGATTTAATTATATGGACATGAATTTTTTTTAAATTTTAATTCCTTTGAAAATTATCAAAGTGGTATGGGACACTTTGATTCAAAAATGTCTTTAAATGTATTCCTTTTTAAATTGTGTGACTTTTAAATTTTTTCATGAAAAAGAGATATTTCTCTCAAAGAGTTTTAAAAATCATTTTCATCTATGTCAACATCGTTTGATGAATTTTAAACTTGTTTGAAGTTTATTTTTTATGATAAAAATATTCCATATTGTATTGAAGGATTTGTGATATGTTTGAATGTGGATGTTTTATTTTTATACCATTCATGTTTTATGGATAAAGTATTGACATTTAGTATGCTAGTTTTAATACAAATGTTTATGTTATGTTTCAGGATTTTCATATGAGGAATGTAATGGACTTAGTAAGTGATGGGTGGAGCCCGCTATAGCTGCTCGATGCATCAGTAGGTCTCATGAGACAAACTAGTGTCTTGGTACAAATCCTTGACAAAAATTTTATTTGTAGTCGTGGCACAAGGCCTTGACTATATGGTAATGATGTCCGACTTTAGGCATTCCCTCATTATGAAATTAGTTATTATATGTGATTATCCGACAAGTAGAATATCCATGTGCATGTTTATATGGTAATGTTTGATTTATTTGTGTCATATTATGTTCAAGATTATTTTTAAAAGGATATTGTTTTTATTACACATCTTGCCTTAAAATTTTATAGCTTCTGCTAAATTATTTACCCTTACTAAGCATCTAAGATCACCCCTTTCTTATGTTTTATTTTCCCAGGATCTCAAGAAGTGTTTTATATTTGAGATGCATGGTTAAGCTAAGGGAACAATGTAATACTAAAAGTATTTTTTTTTGTGTTTCATGTTAGAAAGTGTAATGTAATGTTCATGTATGAAATATATTTTCCAAGACTGCTAGACTGATTGGTCTTTCCGGGCTTGATTCCTTGTAATCATGCCAATGTATTAAAATAATGCACCGACTCTGGGAATCTAGGGTCAGGGCATTACACTTTGTGATAGGGATACCCAAGACCCTAAGGATCTATGACACTATTTCCATGATTGTTGATAGATTACTAAGGTTTCACATTTCTTACCGATCTTTGAGACTCACTCAGTAAATGTGTTGGGAAATATTTATGTCTATGAAATTTTATGATTTCATGGAGTTACCTTGAGAATTTTTTTTTATAGAGACTTGTATTTTACATTTTAGTTTTGAAAGGGTTTATAGAAGTACTGAAGGACTCTTCTATGATTTAGAATAGAATTACATCCCTATATAGACAGATAATTGGAGTAGATGATTCTTATATTATAGGATATTCTCCAAGAATTTGTTTTAGATTTTATAAGATCTTGTGATAATTTCCTAACATTATTTGAGTTTCATACAATAATATTTACTAGGATTTGATTCATATGGAACTTTATAGTTCACTTTATGTTCGTTCAATTAATTCATGGATTTTTTGATTAAAGATAGTGAGGTAGTGGTTGTGGGGCCTAGTATGGTACAGGAGACCTCTGAGAGAGTGAAACTAATTCAGAAGAGGTTGATTACAGCTCATAACAGGTAGAAATATTATTTTAACTATCAGAGGAGACCTCTAGAGTTTTATATAGGTGATCAGGTTTTTTTAAAGTGACTCCTCAGTTAGGCCACTAATGGTTGAGGAAGTAATGGAAGCTAGAACCGCGATATGTTGGACCCTTAGAGACCACCAAGTGGATTGAAATAGTGTCATATCATCTGGATATTTCTTCTCACTACCAAGGTATGCATGATGTGTTTTATGTGTCATAGTTCTAATGGTACATAATCAATCCCACACATGTTATCAATTGTGAAGATGTTAATTTGGATTCTGAAGCATCATATGTGGAATTCCTAGTGCATATTATAGACCATAGTGAGAGAGCCATATGAGGGAATATGGTACCATGTTTTTGAATTCTATAGTCACATGGAAAGATCTAAGAGTATTCTTGGGAGTGGGAGTCTGATTTTCAAGCTCATTAGCCTTAGTTATTTGAGTAAGACCTCTATAGATGCTTATTGAGGATGATAAGTCATTAGAGGGAGATATTTTTGACACATAATATTTTAAGAAATGGACTAGGGTGTAGGTTCCGAGCACAGCAGAAGCGTGTTGGTGGGTTATACACAACTTTAATTTTTCTGTTAACAATAATCAATCTGAGATCTACCATGATAATAAAACACCAGATCTTTAGAATAGAACAAAGAATGAAAGAAAATAAAGGGAGTCCCAAAACCATAGAGAGGATCATCATATGTTGGTTATAATTAATTTAATTAAAAGACAAGAATTTCCTTGATGGAATTCTCTCTTTGTTGATGTTTCCAGTCATGATCCATTGTGATCTGTCATTGTGTCATAGAATCCAAGTGTAGGATTCCTCTAGCGGTGATCCACACATGCTCCACGTATCTCTGGACATCACTAAAGGGATCTCCAAGTGCTAGCGTGGAAGAGCCTTCGCTTGTGATGTCTGCCTTTGATCGCCATGATCTGGTGGAGGTGGATATCTCTCTCATAGATTGAGAGCGTTCTTTGTGGAAAAAGAATTCTCTCTTGGCTTGAGAGATTTTCTAAATCCATTGTGAACAACCCCAAAAAATTTCTAGGCTAATGAGAATTATATAATTGGGATTTTTATTACATAGAATAATAAAATGAATTAATTGCCTGAAACCATTTATTCATTTCATTTAATTCTTAGTAATACCCCATGTCTAATAATAACTGCAGACTATTATTATTTCTTAACATGCACCCAAAGAATTACACCTAATATTATTTAATTAAATAAATAATATTATTTCTCATAAATTCCTAGAAAAAAATACACGGCGTGTACTTTTGTTTTTTTCATTTTTCTTCATTTCCTCCACCACATTTTTTAGACGTTGAATAATGGATATTTATTTCTCAAATAAATATCACTGCATTACTCACTAATAAATATATTATTTCTCCCAAAATATATTCTCTCGAATAACTAGTGTCAAAATAAATGCGATCAGGCATCCTTGAATAATTTTTAAACCACAATCAAGAATAATCTTTATTCAACTTGTTAAATTAATATTTAACTGAGATACTTGGACACACTTAGTGTGTGACCCTCTAAGCCTCTTTCTTAGTGGCATTAAGCGGATCCTGCCTAAAGTCCATGGTTAGAATCTAGAAACATTCCAAGGAACCCATAGAGAAAAAATCTAATGCTGCAATGACGTGTCACCTCCTACGAATGCTTACTGTGTAATATAATACCTTTATCTCGATATCTCGAATCAAGCGGGTTTCATGCTAGTACCATCAACCCATGTGCTCGATTATTCTTTCTTTGACTTCCCAAAATTGAACTCCCCCATTCCTTACCATGGACATGGATTTATTTAGGCTATATAAATCCCATAAAATTTCTTGAGATATCTACTTCTATTATGGAACAAAAGGGAAAAATCCTTTCTTTCATTATCTATTAATGCAGTATTACCCATGACGCACCCAACATATCCTACCTCATAGTGAACAGTGTGTCATCACAGTTTTAATCAATACATCTAAGTGTGCAAGTTTTAATACCCATTAATAATAATCTTAATGTCTAAGGACCAATACACACGTCCAAAGATATTAACATCTAATGACACTATGAAATGTCGATTTATTACTAGCGGGTCTCATTCTCATAATATTTTCCTAGATATTACCAAGGGAGCACACCATGAGGAGGTGCCTCAAAGTTTTATGATTCCTCAACCCTAATGTCCTGTATTATTTGTGTCCCTCAAATAACATCATCCATCCATATAACATATATTCAAGAATAGTGTTATGGCACTTCCAGGTCCTCATCATAGTAGAGATCCGCTATGACCCTTTAATGAAACTTCTATACTTAGGACATTATCACATTCATTGTCACACAGAAAAACAATCAAGATGTGATAAGGTATTTATTAATGAATAAAGTACAAAGTAGTTGGTTATAGGCTACCAACTCCAACAGACGCCCACTTGGACTAGATCCAACTACTAACAACATTTAACCTACTATATCTCACATGATATTAATGCTTCTACTGAGATAGGACTTTAGTCATGGGGTCTGCCACATTCTCTTCCATGGACACTCTACTCATTGCAACTTCACCACTTTGATAGAAATCTCTCAAGAGGTGATACTTTTAGAGTATGTGCTTTGTCCGTTGATGTGACCTTGGTACATTTTCAAGATCCACCACGGTAGTATTATCACAATACAATGTGATATGATCTTTACTGTTATGAACCACGTCAAGCTCCTGGAAAAAGTTATGAATCCAGACGACATCTTTGGCGGCATCAGAAGCCGCTATATATTCAGACTCCAATATAGAATCGGTGACAACTGGTTACTTTGAACTCTTCCATATCACAGCTCTTCCATTAAGACAGAAAACATATCCAGATTATGACTTTAGATCATTCTGATCTGTTTGAAAACCAGCATCAGCATACCCTCTGATTACAAGCTCCTCGTCTCCTCCATACACCAGGAACATATCCTTGGTTTTTCTCAGATACTTAAGGATATTCTTAATAGCAGTTCAATGTTGTTCTCCTGTAACTTCTTTATATCTACCTACCATGCTCAGTGCATAGGAAACATCAAGCCTGGTACATAGCATGTCATACATGATGGATCCTATAGCCGAAGTGTATGGGATCTTACTCATTCTATATTTATCTTGTTGTGTCTGAGGATACATTTTCTTAGAAAGATGTAGTCCATGTGACACTGGATCCAATCCCCTCTTGGATTATTCCAAACTACATCTCCTTAGTATTTGGTCAATGTATGTACCCTAACTTAGTCCAAGTAGCCTCTTGGATCTATCAAGAATGATCCTGATCCCTAGAATGTAGGCTAATTTACCCAAGTCTTTCATGGAGAAACACTTGTTCAACCAATCCTTAACTGACTGTAAGACTAGTACATAATTTCCAATAATAAATATGTTGTCAATATATACTACAAGGATAAAGACTGCATTCCCATTAAACCACTTATAAACACATGGCTCACATTCGTTCTTAATGAAACCAACTTTCTTTATGGCTTCATCAAATCGAATATTCCATGACCTGGATGCTTGTTTAAATCCATAAATGTATTTCTTCAATTTTTAAACCCATTTGGCCGCACCTGGTGTTAGAAATCCTTTTAGTTGTGTCATATAGACATCTTCCTAAAGGTTCTCGTTAAGTAATGTTGTTTTGACATCCATTTTCCAAATCTCATAGTCATGGTAGGCTGTTATGGAAAGTATGATTCTTATGGATTTAAACATGGAAACAGGTGAGAAGGTTTCATCATATTCAATTACTTGACGTTGTCTAAATCCATTATCCACTAGCCTTGCTTTATAGGTTCTAACTTGACCTTCCATGTCCAGTATTCTCTTGAATGCCCATTTGCATCGAATAAGCTTTACATCAACTAGCTCATCAACCAGAGCCTAGAATTGGTTCTGATACATGGAATCCATCTCCTAATTCATAGCTTCTAGCCATCTTGTAGTATTTGAGCTTTCTACTTCTTCCTTTTAGGAGAGAGGTTCATCATTTTCCAAAAATAATGATTCACCGTCCTTGGTGACTAGGAAACCAAATCTCTTTGGTTCCCTTACCTATCTTGATCTCCTACATAGTACTTGTGTTTCTGGAACCTCTTCCATGGTGATATGTGGAACATGTTCCTATACCAACTCCTGTGTATCTTGAGTATCAACTTCATCGAAGTCAATCTTTCACCCACTATCCTTTTTGAGGATGTGATCCCTCTCAAGAAATACGGCTTGTCTGGTGACAGTCACTTTCTTTTCTGAAGGGTTATATATGTAATATCCTTTCATTTCCTTGGAATATCCTATAAAGATACACCTCATGCCCTGGGGTGCTAGTTTGTTTCCTGATAAGTCCTTAACAAATTCCTCGTATCCCCATACATTTGTGTGCAATGGAATGGGTTTCTTTCCATTATATAACTCAGAGGGAATTCTATTTTCCATTTTATTTAGTAATCATTTTAATGTGTATGCTGTAGTTTGTAATTCATATCCACAAAAGGATAATGGAAGATATTCATGACTAATCATCGACCTCACCATGCTCAACAAGGTTTGTTTCCTTCTTTCACTAACACAATTCCACTATGGTGAATAAGGAGAAGTGAGCTGATATGGAATCACAGACTCCCGTAGAAAATTGATGAACTCTTGGTTCAGATATTCTCCACCTCGATCTAATTGAAGATTCTTTATCTTCTTACCAAGATGATTCTATACTTCATTCTTGAATTCCTTAAATTTCTCTAAGGACTCTTACTTATACCTCATTAATTAGACATATCCATATCTACTCAAATCATCATTAAAAGTAATGAAGTATGAATATCCACCTCTAGCTTCTACTAGAAATGGTTTACAGACATTCATGTGCACATATCCTAGAAGCTCTGTGTCCCTTTCACCATATCCACTGAAAGATGGCTTGGTCATTTTACCTTGTAAACAATCGTAAAATCTATCAATAGGTTTTAGCTCAGTAGAGTCTAAATATCCATCTTGGCTGAGCTTTATCAAGCGCTTATCGTTTACATGACTGAGATAGTGATTCCACAACTGGGTGATGTATGAGTCATTTGAGTTTGTTTCTTTATCGATTTCCAGCACTTAGTTTTCATAATTTAATACATGAAAACCATTATTTAAATTCCCCATACCATAATATACATTGTTCTTTTAAAATAAGAAACCCTAATTTCCAAACATGAAAATAAATCCATCAATATTCAAACATGATACAGAAATTATGTTTTTGGTAACACTAGGCACATAATAATAGTTATGTAAAACCAAAATCATCCCATTTGGCAATGAGAGGTGGTAATCGCCAAAGGCTAATGTAGCTATCCTCGTTTCATTGGCAGCTCGAAGATCCACCTCTCCTCTGGAAATCTTTCTAAATCTACTTGGTTCTTGTATTTTAATATAGATGTGATCCCCACAAGATGTATCTAATACCCAATGTGTAGAAATGGAAATATTACACTCAATAAAGAACGCACCTTTAGCATCCCCAAGCTTCTGGGTGCAGTTCCTCTTCCAGTGGCCTTTCTTGCCACATGAAAAACATACCACATCTCATTCCTTGCTCTGCCTCTGGATCTTCCCCTTCTTAGAGGGATGGTGCTCAGGGGCTTCAGACCATTTATAAGTCTTTGGCCGTTTTTCCTTGTCCTTCCTTTTCTTATTCACCATAAGGATTGTGGATTTATCACACCCCATTTTCTTATCTACCTAGAGAATTAAGGTTAGAAGTTCTGATAGACTCTTCTCATTGTTTCTCATGTTGTAGTTGGAAATAAAGCTAGAGAAGGTCTTGGGAAGTGATGATAGGATGATATCTATACACAACTTTTCCGGGAACTTAATCCCTAAGATGTACATGCATTCAATGTAGCTAATAAGCTGGAATACATGAGGCCCAGCTGGTGCAGACTCTCCAATATTAGTTTTAAACAAAGCGTTGGAGATCTCATATCTCTCCTGTCTCCCCTTCTCTTAATATAGATCCTTAAGTTGAGACATCATGTTATACACGTCCATGTTTTCATGTTACTTGAAGAGATCATTAGACATGGAAGATATCATGAAACACAGGACATCTGTGGCATCATCCATTTGCTTCATATAGATAAATAGTTCCTCAACAGTGGCCTCTTTTCCAGGCGCAACTGTAATAGGCTCTTCCAGTATATACAATTTCCTCTCATGGAGAAGCATGCCACGTAAACGCCTCTTCCATTACTGGAAATTACTGCCGGTGAGAAGGTTTTACTTCTCTATTATGGTTATCAATGATATGTTTGAAGTCATTTTCTTTTTTTTTCTACAAATTAAGATAAACAATGGTTTAGTACTTTATCATGATAAAACTAAGACAAATAAATTAATTAATACTTATTAGTATCCAACTATTTTATCGAAATCTAATAGCTCTCACCATTGATTTTGGAATATTCTATTGCCTGGATATTCTAGTGGAAAGGATCCATATTCCCATTCTCATTACCCCAACTAGGGTTGGTTAAGCAACTTTAAGGTTTTTAGTTAGGCATTCCAAATGCCAACGGCATTAACTCGCAGCTCCTTGATCCGCTGAGTGGACTCCCCAATCCTAAAATCCTTTTATTTTGGATTTCCTCAACCTTTGCCTCTTGGTCACACCAAGTCCTACTATAGCAGTCAACCCTTGATGTGATTCAAGTCAATTCAACCCAAAACATGGAATTAGAATTCTCTGATAATTGAAAACACCCCAGCTAGGGTTGGTCAAGGACTTTGAACTATGGTTCAATTCTAACCATGATTATGGAAGGATATACTGTCTTAATATTTTCTTTGAGGTATTTTATCCTTATACGTAAATTTTCATTTTATTATATTTGATTACATTCTTTTTAATATTAAGTGGGATATACTTATGTTATTAACCATGTCTAAGATAATATTTACTCATAATCTGGTCTTATTTTATTTCCATATTGCATGCTTTGTTTAATTCATTAATTTTTTGATCATGACAACACACCCACAATAAATAAATCATGAAACTAAAATAAATAAAATAAATGTTATGATCAAGAGCTTGTTCTAATTGTTAGTTTATCTATCAGTTGATAAACTAACCCAAGACCTAGGGGAGAAACACCTTGAACCTTTTGGGTTTGTGTTTACAGCTTTCCACTTGTCCATGTTTGTACCTCCTTGGATTAGTTTCTCTTTGGATCCTAACTTGAGTTTCCTCCACTATCTTGGAAGCTTCATCCATTACATAGGATTTTGTCTCACTTGTAGGGGAGGGGTAAAATGGGATTTTACATAAAAGAAACCTTGGGTGTGTAGGCCCTACATATGAATGAGGAGAAGGCTTGCAGGCCATCAAATTTAATTTAAATAAATTAATTAAAAGAAACCATTCACATACAAAGGTCTTGGTATTTCTCATGATAATCCATAAATGCAATGATATTTACACATAAATAAAACTAGAATTCAATTATTTAATCGTTCTTTGTTTAAGATAAATCACGTTCGAATCAATTAATTATCTTTAATTAATCAATCCTTTTATCTTAAACCTTTTTCTAAATTTTCTTTTAGATTCTCATCCATCATAATTTTAAACAAATAAATTCATTTAAAACTATATTTCTATGTAACTTGTACTTTAGAGGCAACCCGGTGAATTCCCATTCATAAGTACTCAATGAGTAGAAATGAACATTACGTAGATTTTAAATTAAACACATAAATATAAAACACCTATTAAATGTTGTTACTTAGCTTTATGCATTCACTAAATTACATGTATTAAAGGTTTTTATAATATAATAATAAATTTTAATAAATATACATACTTTGGATGAGTACACAGCATGTAGTTCCGACTAAACGGCGTGTACTTTTGTTCATTGTCCATCCTAAGTACGTGCTCGGGGACATGGAATTTATATGTACTTTGGAAATCTGTGGAGTACATGGCATGTTCAGTGGTACACAAGCCTTGTAGTATCCGCGTTACACGGTTTTCAGCTGGGTAGGCCGTGTACGGGGTACACAGTCTAACCCTAACCTGAAGGGACTACACGTTGTGTTCAGTGGACCACACGGCGTGGAATCCAAAAACCATGTTCCACCTATTCCTGGTCAACACACGGTGTCATTTAAGACTTAGAAATACTCCAACAAAAGACCTTATTTGGCAGGCCAGATCAATGCATTGAACTTAGACTATATGGCATGTACTGCCGAATACACGCCGTGTATTCTGGTGTTGTATGTACAGGAATGTTTGGAACCTCCTGATGAGATCCTCTATTTTATTTTAATCAAAATTAAAAGAAAAAATTGTTTTTGTAAGGTGAATGAGAAACGAGAGAGGAGGAATAGGTCTCTAGATTCATATTTATATAATGATTAACTTGAATTGAAACAAATAAACTATTAAATGCTTAAATTACCAATGGAAAAATAAATAATTATAATCAACAATATGACTCCTCGATACCACTTTTAGGTTCCAAGCACAGTGGAAGCGCGTTGGTGGGTTATACCCAACATTAATTTTTCCATTAACAATGATAAATCTGAGATCCATCATGATAATAAAACGCCGGATATTTGGAATAGAATGAAGAACTAAAGAAAATAAAGGGAGTCCTGAAACTATAGAGGGGGTCATCATATGTTGGTTATAATTAATTTAATTAAAATAAAAGAATTACCTTGATGGAATTCTCTCTCTGTTGATGTTTCTGGTCACAATCTGATATGATCCGTCATTGTGTCGTAGAATCCAAGTGTAGGATTCCTCTAGTGGTGATCCACACATGATCCACATATCTTTAGACATCACTGAAGGGATCTCCAGGTGCTAGTGTGGAAGAGCCTTCACTTGCGATGTCTGCCTTTGATCGCCTTGATCCAGTGGAGGTGGATCTATCTTTCGTAGTTTGAGAGAATTCGTGGGGGAAAAATAATTCTCTCTTAGCTTGAGATCTTTTCCAAATCCATTTTTCACAACCCCAAAAAATGGCTAGGCTAAAGAAAATTATATAATTGGGATTTTAATTACATAGAATAATAAAATTAATTAATTACCCGAAAGAATTTATTCATTTAATTTAATTCTTATTAATACCCCATGTCTAATAATAACAGTTGACTATTATTATTAATTTACATGTGCCCAGCGAATTACACCTAATATTATTTAATTAAATAAATAATATTATTTCTCATAAATTCCCAAAATAATACATGGTGTGTATATTTAAATACACAGTGTGTACTTTTGTTTTTCCATTTTTCTTTATTTCCTCCACCACATTTATTAGACCTTGAATAATGGCTATTTATTTAACAAATAAATAGCACTGCATTACTCACTAATAAATATATTATTTCACCCACAATATATTCTCTCTAATAACTAGTGTTTAAATAAATTCGATCAGACATCCTTGAATAATTATTAAACCACAATTGGGAACAATCTTTATTCAACTTGTTAAATTAATATTTAACTGAGATACTTGGACACACTTAGTATGTGACCCTCTAGGCCTCTTTCTCAGTGGCATTAGGTGGATCCTGCCTAAATTCCAAGGTTACTGTCTTGCAACACGCCAAGGCACCCATAGAGAAAGAAGTTAACACCGCCATGACATGTCACCTCTTATGAACCCTTACCATGTAATATAATCCCCATGTCTCAATATCTCGAATCAAGTAGGTTTCATGTTGGTGCCATCAACCCATGTGCTCAATTATTCTTTCTTTGACTTCCCAGAATTAAACTCACTCATTCCTTACCATGTCCATGGATTTATTTAGGCTATATGAATTCTATCAAAGGGCCTGGAATATCTACTTCTATTATGGAACAGAAGGGACAAATCCTTTCTCACATTATCTATTAATTCAGTGTTACTCGTGACACACCCAACATATCCTACCTCACTGCGAACATTGTGTTGTCATAGTTTTTGTCAATACATCTAAGTGCATGAGTTGTAATACCCATTAATAATAATCTTAAAGTATAAGGACCAACACACACATCCGCAGATAGGAACATCCAATGACACTATGAAATGTGGATTTCCTACTGGCGGGTCTCGTTCTCAGAATATCCTTCTGGATATTACCAAGGGTGCACACCAGGAGGAGGTGCCTCAAAGTTTTATGAGTCCTCACCCCTAATGGCCTGTATTATTTTTGTCCCTCAAATAACATCATCCGGACATAGAACATATACTCAAGAACATTATTATGGAACTTTTGGGTCCTTATTATAGTAGGGATCTGTTATGACCCTTTAATGCAACAGTTATCCTTAGGACATTATCACATTCATTGTCATGCATAAGAAAAATCAAGATTTGATAAGGTATTTATTAATGAATAAAGTACAAAGTAGTTGGTTCTAGGATACAAAATACAACACAGGGTTGGTTCTAGAAGAGATAAAGGGAATTTGAACTACTTTCTTAGAATCAGATTCTACAACATGGGAATTTTCTTACATCACGTAGGCTATGGTTGTGTCTTAGTTGGGTAACTATGTTGTAGCAACAAATTTTGATGGTTCTAGATATTTTTACATAGCTACAATGTTGAATGTTGGTTGCGCTATATATGCTGAATGGTGGAATTATGGTATTTCTTCCAATTTTAGGTTCACTATGTCATGGAGTGGTGGTTGCAATATAATACCCTTTCAGAAGCTTAGAGGATGCGATGTAGTGGTGGATTTTTTTTCACAGTACATTCCCCTAATATATAGGGTCTTTCCATTGACTAAAATGTGGATTATGAATGTTTTTTTACCAGGAACCACTATGGTAGGGATAGATTCCTTACACTATAGTAATTTTCATTTTTGGGCCCATCATGGTGTAGCCATATGTGTTCTTCCATAATGCTTATTTTTTTCAGATTACCAATAAATTCCTAAGGCCCTAAAAATAAACCACCTCTCTAACTTTTCTATGATACCTAGGATGAATCTGGGGCTTATTCAAGAGATCATACATCCCCCATGCTCTTGGCTTCATCCCTAATGATATAGGATCGACTCTAGATGATTCTAGGTGAGTTCTTTCCCATTCTTCTTGGTTTTACTCTTTCCTCTTAGGATGGACTGTATGACTAAGCCTATGTTTTTATCTCCTTCTAGTATCTTAATATAGAATCTATTTTTTTCTGTATTGATATTTGATCTAGGGTCTTTAATATGTGGTATTGATCATGTTATTGTGAGGATGTGTTTTTGGTATCAACCCTTTAGGATTCTTGATGTTGAGATCAATTTTCTTAAGGTAGGAAGTTCCTTACCATTTGGGGTCCTTTTATACACTTGTTTCCTTGGTATGATTCTTGTGTCGGTATGACTTGTTGAACTTGATAGTTATTACTTATGGGTCAGTGTGTAGCCTATGAGACCCATATATTATGCTTGATTCAATGAGTATTATAATTATAGATTATTACTATGCTTGATGTTGATCACATGTTATTATGTATGTCATTACTAATTTCTCATGATGAAATGTCAAATGTTTCATTTATATAATCTGCCCTATTTTTTGTATTAATATGACTTAGAGGAATTGTTTTGGAACTAGAAATATGTGTATCTTCATGATATTATTATCCCTTAGAGGGGAGTTCACATGATATGAAACGATGATGACATTAGACTTGTACATAGTATAGGGGAACGATGAAATGGTATCATGATATGAGACATAATGTCAGGTTATGAAGGCCTTATGGAAAATCCTAAGGGGGTGTCAAGATATGATGTCCCCATGTCCCAACCATGATAGTGATAGGTTCACTCGGTGCCTTACAGATGTTGAGTGACATGTTCATCAACCATATGGCTAGCTCTTGGTCATTTTTGAAATCCGTTATGACTATCCTTCTAGCATGGAAATGAATCAAGTATATTCGGGAATCTTGGTGGATTGATTAGCACATGAGTGCTTGGTATATGATTTTTTATGATTTATTGTTCATTTATTGTTATCATATAATACACTTGTAATACCTTTCCAGACATGTTAAGGACACATTGGTGGTGTGTTGTAGGGTTTTATTACTCACACCCTACATGAGTATCTCAATGGATGTGTAGACTTCATGTATAGGGATCTCGGTAAGGGTATGTTGTCCATGAAAGATAGATGAATAGTGGATCATGGAGCTAGTGCAGTATTGGGATGGACTCTAGAGGATTCCCTGATTCTTTTCTTATTTAACAACTTACACCTTTATACTCTAGTTTGTTTTTCCACATTGGGATACCTTTTTATTTATGTGTATGAAATTTGTTCCATATATTAATATATTATAGTGATTTATCATATTCCTTGATTACTATGAATTGGTTTATATTTTATTTATATCTTTGTTATATGGCTATATGCTGAGGGTATAGTCTCCCAATTAATGGAATTTAGACCCTCACTATAGGTCGGTAGCCTCTTGTATACAGGGAGGTGCACATAATCTCTTCTTTAGAGACATGGGTTTTGACTTATAAGACTTTGGAATATTTCCAAGAATAATTCTGAAGCTAGGTACTGAGTTGGCATGGGAATCTAGGGCTCGAAGAGCCATGGAATGGTGATTCTAAAAATATTAAATATATTTTGTCACACATGCACAGTTTCTCTTAAAAAGAGGAATAACTTCTGAATGGAGTCTCAAATTGGATTTCCGAGACCAAGTTTCAGTTTATAACATCTTATTTACCCTAGGCGCAACATAAATTTTTCCACACTGGGATTTTTTGATGGAGATGAGTTGGTGGGGTGATGTGTGGTGAATTAATTGATTAAATGAAAATTTAATTAATTAATTAAACCTTAAACCTAATATCCCTCCCCTCCCTCATGTTTGTTGAACATGACACAAAGAGGAGTTTTAAATCCTATTCCCCTTTCCTCCATTTGGTGGTGAATGGAAACAAGGATGAATCAACACAATTAGGTGCCACCGATATCAGTTTCTTACATAGATCATCAACAGATCGAGAAGCAAAATGTTCTAGGCATTGTTCTTCAACTGAAGCTTTGGTGTTTCACCCTTCACATAGGTGGTTTGAATTTTGGTCCTAATCCTCATTATTATTGTTATTTTATGAGTTTTTAGAGCCCAATTTCAATTGATTATGATTCTTTCTAGGTAGATCTATGGTTATTGGGTTAAACCAGGGAGAATCGGGCATTTTTGCAGATGATTCTCGACTAGAATTATCATCTACATGGTGTGTATTCTAGTGAGACATGTTGTGTATCTATTATTATTCAGGGAACATAAATTTTTGGGAGTACATGTCAGGTACCAGGTTTAAAATCCGTGTAGTTACCCCAATATGTGTTTCCATGGGACTTGTCTTGGGAATCCATGTGAAAACACAAGGACATGTACAACTACATGGCCAAAGTACACTGACATGGGCAGAACTACATGGCTAGGGGCTGATTAAGGAGGGAAAAATTTTGTACTATATATACACACCATGTAACCCTACATGGGTTGGAAAAATTTGTAAACTGGATATACAGCTAGGTTCTTGGGTTGGCTCACACGTCGTCTGTGCCCCATTGCACATCGTGTACTCCTAGGTGATATCCTTTAGATATTCAACCTTCTGTATCTTGTACTTTGGGACTCAAATTCAAGGTTGTGAGTATCCTATCCTGAGTATCTTTTCACATATAATGTGATGGTGGCCTCTATTTAGGTATATGAGTTATTAGGTGGTGCGTTTTTATCAAGATTCTTGTGTAGCAGTGAAAATCTTGAGAAGTGATCAGGATGAATCATTGGGTTGATGTTGGGGTGAGTACCCTTCCCTTCAACTTTGGGATGTTGGTCCCCTGGGCTCTTAGTACCGGTAGATTGATTCTATCCTATTATAATAGCGCATGGGTCTCCTACTAATAGTGGTCTTACTTTACTATGCATGATAAGCATAATGCTTCTCTTAGTAGTGCTTGACCAATGTTATAAATCTGTGTGGTTATTAAAGAGGGATGCTAGGACTGGTACTCCCATATGGTTTCAAGGCATGGGTTTCCCTTACCTCTCTCCTTTGGTAGATGAGACTCCCCATGTCATGGGTGTTTGTTCTTTTACCTTTGGGTCCTCTACTTAGAATTTTTGGTTCCTCGACTATACAGCATAGTGATAAGACGTGGTTTGACATAACCTTGGGCTCATGAGGAAGAGGAACTCTTTCTCCACCAAGAAAAATACTAGAGATGCAACCTCAAATTGTGTGGGAGAGTTAGTGCCACCCAAAGAGGAAGTATCTAGGTGTGGTGATTGAGTTCCTTATACTTGAGAATTTAGGGAAGACACATGGGATGTTGGGCATCATTGATGGACTTTTGGAACTTTTGGTACTCCCCTAATGGTTTAGGTTGTGGGTTCCCCATATCATTAATAAAGTTGTATAGTGCTCCCCTACTGTTCCAAGGTGTGGTCCCTCCATAATTTTTGGCCAGATAGACTAGGAACTCCCCTATTGAACGAGGGTGTGGGTCTTGTATCCATGGAGTTGGTACTCCCATGTTTTTCCAGTGTGTGGGTCCTCCATATGTGATGTATAGGTAGAGTGGGAACTCCCCTATAGTGTTAGGGTGTAGGTCCTCTATTCTTGGATTCAAAACTCCCCTATCATATCAGGGTGTCTGTCCTTGGATTTGGAACTCCCTTATCATCTCAGGGTACGGGTCCTCCATATATGTTGTTCTGATAGTTGGTACTCCCATATCGTGCTAGGGAGTGAGTCCTCTAGCATGGGGTTAGTACTCCCATGTTGTACCAAGGTGTGGGTCCTTTATCCACAAAGTGGTACTCCCCTACCGAGTTAGGGTGAGGGTCCTCTATCTATGGAGTTGTACTCCCCTATCATATCAGGGTGTGGGTCCTCTATTTATTGAGAGATACTCCCTTTTCATTCTAGGGCACAGGTCATCACATATGGAGTAGTACTCCCTTTGTTCCCTCTTGTTAGAGAAGATTCATGTGGTGCATATTTTGGAGCATTAATCCCTCAACTATAGGGAAGTGTTGAGGAGAGGGCCTCTCCACTTTGTTTCTTCATCCTTACATAGGGTCCATGTTAGTAATGGAAGAACCTCTAGTGTTGGGCACTAGATATTCACCTTATAGGTTGTTCCTAATGAAGTATATCTCTCGGATGGGAACCATCTAGTATGGATGATCTCATGGAGTGTGTTCTACTTGTTTTTTGTTACCTTTAATTCATCTATTAGAATTCCTATCACTGGATATGAGGTTGGAACCTCATAATAATTTGAATCTGAGATGATTATATTTAGGTGATGTTTGGGATCCCTTACATTATTGTCACATTTTGGGTTGATTCCCTTGAGGAATGAGTATACTTACCACTTCCATGACCATACCTTATTTTTTGTTACTCTCCATCCATGGGAGGCAAAGTCGCGTGGGATATACCACATGATTTCTATATTTATCTTCTCGTGGTTGAATGAGGCCACTATTTTGAGAAGGGTGGTGAAGGTTCAACATGTAGTTCATCTACTCACTGGTTTGAGACCCCTGTGCTTGGATTAGCTTACTTCTTACTGGGTAATGTTGTGGATGGGGTTTTCATTACTCTTTCATTTAATTTTTTTGACTTAACTTAATAGTCATGTATAGTAGATGAAGATTCGAGATGGATTTTTTCTCTCATTGGGGTTCCCTATGGATAGGTCAAGTGGAATGTCACCTATCATTTGAACCTTCTTCATTTTGGGTTTTTTGGGTGCCTAATGAGTATTCTTATACTCGCCCCTACATGGAATTTTCTTGCACATGTTGTGTCTTGTGCATACCACATGTATTTTTACAGAGTCCATAGAGGATCCAAGGTAGGTGAATCTTAGCGAGATAGATTAACTGAGGTGATTACCAGAGCTAGAATGAGAAGTTTTCTAGTAGTTACTTTTGGAAGAAATCCCCTCCTTCTCAGCAGGTTGGACACTTTTTCTTTTTTTTGTGGGAACTTGTTTTTTCCTTTTTACTTTCATTACTTCTATTGTACTCTGGTGTGGGATAGTTGTATTCATGCATATTAGTTTCATTTTTTATATCTCTACGTTCTTGCATTTATGTGTTTGTGTGTGCATACGTACAGGTACTCTAGAAAAAGGCCTCGTCAAGTTTAGTTATGACTTCGGCGCTTATCATCACTCCCTGGCCTATGGAGGTTGGCTTGGGATAGTTTCATATTGAGCCCCGGTATGGGTCAGGTCATGAAAAAATGGTATTAGAGTAAGTTAATTCCTTGTTATGTTGTTCGGACTTTCCCCTTAAAATAATTTTAATGGGTTTCTTAGAAATAGTGTTAGAATGTTTCAAGTTCATCTCTCAGGCCAGTGGTTCCAATGTTGGTGTGGAGGATGACATATCTATTCTCTATAAATCTAATAATCTGTTTTTTGACTCGATACATTAGGACACTACTCATAGGGGGATAATGGTGCATGCATCATATAAGACTAGGTTGTGGTTTTCACTTTTCCTTCTTGAGTCAGATCTCTGGTTATACTCTTTGACCATGGTTCATCTTGATTTAATTTCCAGATGCCTCCCCGATGATATCTAGATATGATTCTACAGCATGATTGTGTAATCCACCTTGTGATGAGGCTTAGGGGCAGGGCATTGGTTCTGAGCCTTACCTCTAGGTGGTCCTCCAGTTGAGCCACCACCCGTTGAACAGATGGTTGTACTGATAGTTTATGTTGAGGATGCGCATAAGATGAGTGCATTACACAAGTTTCAGATATAGTGACCTATGAGGTACTAGGATGATCTAGAGCCCCAAATAGAAGATTAATAGCTCGAGGAAGTCACGTGATTTTTCTACCTAGTGAGGACACCTCTCAATCAAATGGTGGTCCTAGCGGTGAGCCTTCTGCATGGTCAAATCAAGAAATGGTGGATTTTAGTGATGCAGTCCCATTATGATGTGATTTTCACTTGGGTAGAGTTAGATCAAATCTTCCAGGTTGAGACTAGTGGGTATATCAGAGCTTTTGAATCTTCAGCAGGGTACCACGACTATGGTGGAATACTCAGTGAGGTTCACTAACCTATCTCGTTACTCCTTAGATATGGTTCAAGACCTGTTCTTCAAAGCTCAAACCTTAGAACAAGGCCTTCGTAGAGACTTCATATCAGGAATGGTCTCTTTGTGCCTTACCACTTATATGGGGGTACTGTAGAAAGCTCTAGTCGTGGATATCTTCTTGGTGGAGGGCCAGACAGATATGACCCATAGTGTTGGTCCCAAGGATGAGGTGTTTGCAATGGTGGGAAGATGGAAGTTGACAGGATCACAGCACCAGAGGCATAACCATGGCTAGAATCAGGCACATGGGCCGGTATCTCAAGATCAGCATCGTGAATCAGTTCAATGGTAAGAGAGGTGGTGTTATGCTTGAAATAGTCGAGGACATATCTCTAGATATTTTCTAACCCTTCGTGTTGTTGAGAGGGAGTAGGTCGATGGACCAACTTGGTAGAGGAAGCATTTCGAGCAAGGAGTTATGCAAGTTAATGGATGAGGTGGAGGAGTTATGATAGATGTAGAAGATGGTAGGTGGTTTGAGGTGTTTCCACCACCACCTCAAGGTGGCCCGTGCCAGGCTCAGGGAGCTAGAGGTTGCGGGAAAGGACAACTACAGGCCATAGAGGCCTTTAACCCAAAATCTCTGATGATTAATAGTTGTATGCTCTGTGTACTTTCTAATTTATTTAGTAGTATTTATTATACACTATTGTGAGGTGATCTTTCCTTTCTCCTTCTTGTTCAGGGTTTTTTCAGGGTGATGTGAGGCGTTGGTAAAACCATGTGTTGATGTTGTTTGACATAGATCTAAATGTGTGAGGAAGAGAGGTCTTTATCCACCAATATTCATTTTTGTGACATGATCAAAACTATGAGGTCGAGTCTGTGCCACCCAAGGTGGATAGTATTGATGTGTGGTGGATGAGTCTCTATGACTTGTGTTTTTAGGGTGAGGTTGCATGGTGAGTGTCTGAGTCAGTCATGGACTTTCCAAGGGAGTTTTTTCTTGACCTTTTATGCTTGGAAGCCCTCGTGAAGGGTGATTTTCACTTAGAACTATTTCTTAGTGGCAGAGTTAGACTCTACAAAGTTTTTGTGGTGTGGATTGGTTTCCTACCATCCATACTCAGGTAGGATGACACTAGTGGTGGTGGAGGTGTTTCTTGGTTTGGATACTCTCCTTCTGAGAGGGGAAAAGACACGTGGGGTATGCCATGTGATTTTTGTGTATATATTCTCTTGGTTGGATGAGATTACCCCTCTCTCTTGATCATTGGTACCCTCACATGCTCGGTGTCAACTTTGGTAAAAAAGATACTTGAGGATGTAGTGGAGAAAATCATCCAGGGGTAGATGTGAACCATGTGGTTACATCGGTATCTGCATCAGGTTAGTGAGGTGGTTTATAGCTAGACCCCATAACTATAGATATACGATGGTTCTTGGTGATTTTTTCACCTATCACAGCTAAGGAGACATGTTCCTGCTTGATTCATGATGTTGGGCTCTTTGGATATGGATGTAAGAGTGGTTGGACCTCAGTGGTTCCCCTGAGTGCATACTTGGAAGCATCATAGGAACCCTTGGTGAGCTCGCTTGCATGGGAGTTCTAGTAGTAGATATTAGTTTCTTTTACCTATTCTTAGACACTTTATTTTCGAGGTCAAAAAGTTTTCAAGGTGGTAGAGATGTAAATACCCAATTTTTGACATGTAATACTTTATAATATTTTCAAGAAATTTTCTAAAGCCATGCACTGAGTCAGAATGGGAATGTAGGTCCCAGAGAGCCTCAGCGTGGTGATTTTAAAAATATAAAATATATTTTTTTTCAAGAGCGCACAATTTCACTTGAAAATAATAATAACTCTTTAATGAAGTATCAGATCATATTTCTGAGACTATGGTTGAGTTCAGAATGTTGTATTTAACCTAGGAGTGATATAAAGTTGTTTGCGCTTGGAGTTTTGGATAAAGGTGATTTCGTGGGGTGATGTGCGGTGAATTAATTGATTAAATGAAAAATTATTTAATTAATGAAACCCTAAACATAATATCCCTCACCTTTCTCATGTTTGGTGATCATGACATAAAAGAGAGATGTGCCTTCTCTTCCCCTGTCCTCTCTTTGGTGATGAATGGAAACGAAGCCGAATCAATGTAACAAGGTGCCACCGATCTTAGTTTCTGATTTAGATCATCAACAGATCAAGAAGTAGAATGATCCAAGAATCTTTTTTCAACTAAATCTTCGGTATTTCACCCTGGAGGTAGGTGGTTTGATTTTTGGTCCGGATCCCCATTATTTTTTATTTTTTATAAGGTTTTATAGCCCAATTTCAAGTGATTATGATCTATACTAGGTATATCTATGGGTTTTTGGTGAAATCTGGGCAAATTGGGTGTTTTTTCAAGTGATTCCTGACAAAAATCAATGTATACATGGTGTGTAGTCTAGTGAGACATATTGTGTAGATCTTCCTATTTGGGGAAGATATCTTTTTGGGACTAAATGCCATGTACCAGGGTTACACACCACGTAGTGACCCCAATCCATGTTTCTATGGGACATGTCTTGGGAAACCATGTGAAAACACATGGTTGTGTACAACTTCATGGACAAAGTACAAAGAAATGGGCAGAACAACACAGCTAGGTGCCATCTGAAGAGGGGAACATTGTGTACTATATGTACATACTATGTACCCTTATATGGGTTGGAAAACTGTGTAGACTGGATACACATCTAGGTGGTCAAGTGGGTTCACACGCCATGTGTGCCCCAGTGCATGTTGTGTACTCCTTAAGGGATATCCTTGGGATCTTCCACCTTTCATACCTATTTCTCTGGGACTCAGATTTAGGCTTGTGAATAGATTATCTTGATCATATTTTCACATAGAACGTGATGGTGGCCTCTATCTCAGCCTACTAGTTTTGATGTGGAATGTTTTGATCAAGGTACTTGTGTAGTGATGCAAATATTGGACAGTGATTGGGTTGAATCACTGGGTTGACATTAGGGTCGGTACCCTTCCCTTCTACTTTAGGATGTCAGTCCCCTGGAATCTTAGTACTAGTAGAGTGGTGATCCCCTATTGGAACAAGATGCAGGTCCCCTACCAGTGGTGGTGCTACTTTACGAGGCATGATAAGCATGCTACTTCTCTTAGTGGTTCTTGACCAATGCTAGAAATTGGTGTGGTTCTTGAAGAGGGAGACTAGGAATGGTACTCCACTATAGTATTTGGGCATAGATTTCTCTTACCTTTCTACTTTGGTAGATGGTACTCCCCACTTCATGGGTATATGTTCTTTTACCTTTAGGTTCTCTACTTATAATTTGTGTCTCCTTATCTATGTGACATGGTTAAGAGTCATGTTTTGACATAGAATTGGGATCATGAGAAAGAGGATCACTTTCCCCATTGAGATGCATCCTTACGGGGAAACCTAAAACCATGCAAGAGAGTTAGTTCCACCCAAATCAGATGGTATCTCGGTGTGGTGATTGATTTTCTTATACTTGATCATTCAGGGAAGACATGTGGGATTTTGGGCATCATTCATGGACTTTCAAAACCATTGGTACTCTATTAACAGTTTAGCATGTGGGTTCCCCGTATCATTCATAAAGTTGGAAAGTTCTCCCTTTTCATCCTAGGGTGTGGTCCCTCTATAATTTTTGGCTAGATAGAGTAAGAACTCCCCTATTAGACCAGGGTGCGGATCCTCTATCCATGGATTCAGTACTCCCCTTTTTTCCAAGATACGGGTCCTTCATATGTGACATATAGGTAGAGTGAGAACTCCCCTACCATGTTAGGGTGTACTTCTCTATCCATGGAGTTAGAACTATTCTGTCGTCTCAAGGTGTGGGTCCTCCATACGTGTTGTTCTAGCAATCAGTACTCTCTTATTGTACCAAGGAGTGGGTCCTCTAGCTTGTGGTTCATACTCTCCTATCATACTAGGGTGTAGGTCACCCATAGTAAATGAGCAAGCAGAGTTGGTACTCCCTTGTTATACCAGGGTGTGGGTCCCCTATCCATAGAGTGTTACTCCCCTACTGAGTTACTATGTGGGTCCTCTATCTATGGATTTGTACTCCCCTGTCATATCAAGGTGTGGGTCCTCAATTTTCTGAGTGGTTCTCCACTATCGTTCTAGGGCACGGGTCCTCACCTACAAAGTAGTTTTCCCCCATATTTGAGTTACAGTGGGGAGTGGGTCCTCCATTGTCTTTAGTGATCCCTATTCTATTGAGTACATTTACGAGGTGTGGGCCCCTTCAATAGATGCATAATACCTTGTTAGGAGTTAGTGCTCTATTAATGGACTAAGGAATGAGCCCCTCTATGCAAGAGAAATAGAGGTTTCATGGGTTAGTTAAGAGATTGTATTCCATCACCTGTCGAGTAGTGGAAAGTTACAGGTCCCTCTATTCCCTCTAATTAGAGAAGATACATGCGGTTCATAGTTTTGAGTAATTATCCCTCAACTTCAGGGTAGTGGTGAAGAGTGGTCTTATTCACTTAGTTTCTTCAGCCTTGCATCCGACATGGTTTAGAAATGGTAGAACCTCTGGTGCAAGGAACTAGAGATGGACCTTATAGGTTGTTTCTGATGGAGTGTATCTCTCAGACGGGCACTATATAGGATGGATAATCTTGTGGAGAGTGTTATCCTAGTTTTTTGTTACCTTTAAAGCTTCAAGTAAAATTCATATCATTATCTATGAGTTCATAACTTCATGAGACTTGGTTTCATAGATGAGTATATTTAGGTGATTTCTAGGATCCCTTATGGTGTTTTCACATTTTGGGCTGACACCCCTTGAGGACTGAGTATATTTACCACTTTTGTGCCCACACCTTACTTTTGGTTACTCTCGTTCCATGGGAGGTGAATATGTGTAGGGTATGCCATGTGATTTTCATGTTTAACATCTCATGGTAGGATGAGGTCACTCTCCTACTAAGGGTGGAAAAGGCTTGACATGTAGTTAATCTCCTCAATGTGTTGAGCCTCCTGTGCTTGGATGAGCTTACTTCTTACTAGGTTGTGCTATGGGATGGGGTTTTCCTTAATCATTCATTTGGGTTTCATTGACTTAGTTGACTTTTCATGTATATCTGAAGATGATTTTAGATGGATTTTCTCTCTCATTGGGGTTCCCTCTATCTAGGTCGAGCGGACTATCACCTTTCAGTTGCTCCCTTTTCTTTTTGGTTTTTTGGGGTGCCTACTCAGTATTTTTATAATCACCCCCGTACTGGATTTTCCCACACATATTGTGTATTATGTAGACTGAAGTCCTTTTGATGGAGTTCATGGAGGACTCGAGGAAGGGAAAGCTTAGTGAGATAGACCGAATGAGGTGTTTACCAGAGCTAGACTGAGGAGTTTTTCGACAGTTACATTTGGCATCGATCTCCTCCTTCTGAGAAGTTTGTACACTTTTTCAGTTTTCATTTTGCGGGTTCTTGTTTTTACCTTTTTAATTTTAGTAATTATATTATACTATGGTTTGGGATATATGTATCCATACATATTAGTTTCAACTTTTTATATCTCTGCACTATTGCATTGAAGTGTTTGTGGGTGTGTGTATATAGGTACTCTAGGAAAAGGCCTACCCGATTTTAGTTATGCCTTCAGTGCTTGTCACCACCTCTGGCCTATGGAGGTGGGCTTGGGGTAGTTTTTTCTTGAACCTCAGCATGGTTCATGTCATGATATCTTCAGTCTATCCAACTCAAACCTAGTGGTTCAGGTGAGGGCATTACAAATTTTTTTTACAATTTTTTTTTATTAAATATAAGTTATTAATGATATAAGGGGTTTTCTTCTAAACCTTTACTTAATATGTTTTGAAGTTTTCTTATTAACTCTCTATCTCTCAAAATCTAATGTTTTCCACAAACTTTCTATCTCAATTTATTATTGAATTTCACCAACAATCTATGTTTCTCTTTTATTTTCCTCTCAACAGGGAATCGGTTAATATTTTTTAAAATTATTTTTTTTAATGGGTTAACTAAAAATTATTATGTTTAAGGGATAAAATGTATTTTTTATTAATGAAATGGTAAAAAGGAAATCCTTTATTAATTTTATTCATTATATGTTTCTTGGACACTATGTGATGATGAGTGATCTTGGGATACAGCTCTCTAAAACATTATGTCACAACCCAACCCCCCAACGCCCCACCTAGGATGGTGGTAATCTCAAGTGTGACACCCTGAGCTCACATCCAATATTTCATGGGTTGTAGATCAGTGTTGAATAATCATAACACTAAAATGTGATTCCTTATCCTAATGTACATTTATCCATGCACACCACTAAGTTCCATGCAATAGAGAAGATTGGTAATAAATTGGAACCTCTATAGTGTAAAAAATGCATGCAATGACCTCTTGGAAAAACATCAGAGTAAAAAAAGCAAGATATCGACAATAAAAAGGGAAAAATACACCCCCAAATAGGATGTGACCCAACCTAATAGAAAAATGGGGGGAAATCATGAGAGACCCTGGCTCACAATATCTAATTCTGGCCTATGAACATGATCAATGCCTCTATGTACGACTATACTCTTCCAATAGTAGTTCTTCCACAGTCTCCACTAATCTATTTATCATCTTCATAAGACATGAAATGTGTGAGAAAATATCATGTAGGGGTTAGTATAAACACACCTAGTAGGATTCCCTGAAAAACATAAAGTAACAGTAAAGGCACTGGTCAGCTCAACCCATATAGAAAAGGAGAGGTATAAACCCAACTATATAGATATTATCATAAAGAAACCCTAATTGAATAGAGAGAAAACCCAATCTTCATAACAAGAAAAGAACAATGAGTCTATAGCAACACCATGAGCTAGTGTTGTCCTAATACCATAAGTCCAACATAAACCTCACCGGAATATAGTGGGGGACCCACACCTCTCTGTAATATGCCTTATTCGAGGGAGTTCCAACTCTAGTAGAGGACCCACTTCCCTCTAGAGTTTAGTAGTGATGGGGTACTAACCCCAGGGACAATGGACCCATGCCCTGATGATTATGGGAAACACTGAATCTACCTAAACATATGATATGGGAGACATTTTTTCTAAGAGTTCCTCCATCATGAGAGTATTGATCCTAGCCTCAAATATGATAATCACGCATGAACCCTACCATCATATTGAATGGAGTTCTAGAAATGAACATATTCTCATCATGTCTTGTAGATGAGCGAGATAGGAACAATAGATCACATCATCAATCTACATGGAAAAAACCTCAAATAGGATATGTTCACGATATGAAAGTTGAATTCATTTTGCGAATTATCCCTAACCAATTAGTCTTGAATATTCATGTCATGACAATTTCATCAGTTTCTGGATGGGACATGGAATGGTTTCCCCTCGATGATTTGACTGAGGAATATTTTAAGGCCTCACTCAATCACATGCATCAGGTTCTCCATCAATCTCATCTCCACTAGAAACTCCCAATATTTTTCTTATCCATAGCTGAGTATGGAACTGCTTTCCAAAGGCCAGCGGTTATCTAAATTTTCAGGCCCAGTGACTCTTGGGGACTCGCATTGGTTGAGAGGATGGGAGTTTGGGATCATTTCACCCTTGGGGGGGGATTGTTGCCTACTCCAGGAATCTCTTGTATATTTAAACATGTTCATGAATCTCTTCTTAATCCCGATGTGGGACTGATTACACTAAGAAAATGACTGTGGGTTGATTCTATTTTACATGCAATGGACTGGGATTTCTTTGGGGAATCTGTCTGTATGAATCCAAGGTTCTTTATCATTTTTCAGTAACGAGCATTTGATTATATGTAGAAACCATATGACCAAGTGTTTTGGGTTATGCTCCTATATATGGAGGTGGAAAATATATCAAGGATGGGATTGAGCCATTATGAGGAATCATGTGTATCTTGATTATTTCAGGAATCAAAACCCATGTAGTTCATTTGTATCACATAGTTTAATGCCTTCTGGAGAAGACTATGTTTGGGTACTGAGACACCATGTATTTGATCTTTAGTCACTAGGATACATCCTACATATCCTAGTTGTGGAAGTAATTGGAGTCATCGTAGTTCCATCATACTGGGGCTTGTATTCTAAATCCTCCCTTACAACCCTGGGTAAATGGTACAAATGTCCTGAACAATGTGAATCCCTAAGCCCACGTGATCCATGTTCATTGTGAAAAAAAGGGGGTAGCACTTGATCACTACCATTTATTTGGGTATAGTGGGGCTTAGATATAGATATTTCCTTGGGTAGTCAATATGGAGCTCTAACCTTGAGGATAGGTAGCCTACATATCCAGAATATGGTAGGAATCAGAGTCGTTGTAGTTCCTTATGTGTTAGGGCTTACACACTAAGGCAGCCCTGGTGAGTGGGGATCTAGTGCCTGATGAGGTGTTCATTATGTCCCCTTAATCCCACATGATTCATGCTCATTGTCAGAAATAAGGGGGTACATGATCAGTCTCATGGCATATGATTATGAGACCTGCGTATTGGGGAAGTCCTGGGGGTTTTTATATGGATATTGGGCCTTTAAGGAGGATTCCTACATATCCTAGTTATAGCGAGAATCATAGTTCTTGTAGTTATTTTGGTGTTAGGGATTACACACTAAGGCTTCCCTAATGAGTGGGCATTCTTAGCTAGACGGTGTCACATAACCTAGCTAGCATGCCCCAGAATTCATCGTGTGACTTGGATTGACACATGTGGAGGGTGTCCCAGGAGCCATGGTGGAATTGTCTGAGGGGTGTCTCATGTCTTGGTTGACACCTCTGGAAAACATCATGAGACTAGGATAACATGTCCAGGGGGTGTTTCATGTCTTATATGACACCTCTTGGATACATTGCAAGATGAGGATGACATGTCTAGGGGATGTCGTGAGTCTCGGGTAATTTGTCTAGGGGGTACCAAGAGAGTTGGGTTGTCATGTCCAGATGTGTTGGCGAGACTCAGCTAATACAAGTGGGCACCGTTATATGACTCAGGAAATATATCTGAAGGAAAACATGATTCTATGATAGAGTCGATGCAGGGTCTGGCATGAGTCCAAGTTGGAGTTAACGTGGGGTCTGGAGTTACATGGTTTCACGAGTCTCTATGGTGGACTACATTAAGTGCACTACCTAATTTTCAGTAGTCATAAGTCCATTGGTCCTTTATCAGATTATTGCTGACTATTGGGGACTTTCACTTAGAAGTAATTCCATGTCATTATGTTGACATGTATAAGGGTCTTTTTGAGATCCAAATGACTATCAGAAGGCATTTTTAATTCCTTGGATGGCTTGTCCCAGGGTCTCATGGTACCATGTTGAGGGTGCGATGGGCACATCGCATGACCTTAAGCAACCGTGAATCCTACTCACCTCCTCCTTTCCTATCTCCTTTGCTTTATATGATGAAGGTCAGGAGTCATGTGAGATTGCACGTATGGAACTGAGGGTATTTCCTCTATTTTTTGGAGATGTGTCACATGAACCATATGGGTCACATGGTGGGGCATGAACATTCCATGGACAAATCCATTTGGTTGTCCTTAGAGTGCCACGAAGTTACCTGGACATGCGCAAGGCCTTCCGTACAATGAGGCTGACAAGCCAGAGGGACCTCGCAAGATGCACTGAACAGGTCTTTAGGGACTTTCAATGTGTCTCATGTTTCTCTAGGCACATGTCGCATGTATATAATCAACCTTGAACACCACTCGTCTCCTTCAATTTGATTCCATTTATTTTATGTGACAAGAGTTGAGAGGTATGCGAGTTTGCTCAAGAAATATCTATGACTTTTACTTGATTTTACAGTGGTGTATCACATGATTAATATGGATCATATGAGAGTGTTCAAGTATATTGTGGACAAAATCATGGGTCTATCCTTAGGGTGTCACAGATTTGTCCAGACACGCCCAATGGATTCCATGTGGCGTAGCTAATGAGTCGAATGGGTTTCATGATACGCATCAGACAAGTCATGGTGTGTCATGTGTCTTTAGGGTTGCACCACATGTCTTCCAGTGACCACAGAACCCTTTTTTTCCCTCTATTTATCTCCATATTTCTTTGTAATGAAGGCTCAAATATCTTTTGAGATGGATTGGACATCATTTAGGGATTTTATTCTTCCCAATTATGACTTAGTGTGTGATCTCTATGACCACCGGGTGTCTCTACCTTTGAATGTCACTCCATTTTATTTTTGAGGGAATATAGGTTGTTTTTTAGGCACTTTCCAATGAAAAACCATGTGATATAGGAAGTTCCCTTTCGTCTGTCAGTATTCATCCACTGGTGAGTAAAGTTACTCATTGAGGAGGGTTCTGCAGAACTTTCTATGGGCTAGGATCCATGCATAGAGACTTCACGTGACCTTGGTATGGTCATGTGATCACGAGTATTTTATAGGCTCTGCAAGTCTTAGACCATTATCTTCTTCCTTTATCTCATGGGAAAGATAATACCCATGTTTGGGTGTTTCTTCCCTTGTTATTTTGTTGATGTATGTTTGGAGGGCATCAAAAAATACCTCCCTCAAGAGATATGCCTGAGGGGATAAAGAATCAGTCCTAAGGAAAACTAAATGCCTTCCAAAGTCCTTGGTGGTGTCGTGAACCTATTTTATCAAGTGATGTAGGGCCGTATAGTGGGCCTCATGATAATTGTCATATGATTTAGTTTCAAGTATTTATCTCGGACCATCTTTTGCTTTAGTTTAGGGTCTTTGTCTCGAACCATCTGTTTCTTTAGTTTAGTGTCTTTATCTTGGACCATATGTTGCTTTATTTTAGGGTATTTAGCTCAGACCTTTATAGAATATAGGGCTGGTAGATCAGAGAAGACTCAAAACATTATGGGGTGCTGCATTCTGCCATGGTACTGATAGGGCTCACGAGGATTGGAGTTCCTTATATGTAAAGGGGGGGATTCCTTTAACTTGTAGGTTAAGTCCCTTATTCATTAGTAGCATATCTAATCAAAGCTAATCTCCACTCTTTTCCAAAGGCTATGGAAGATCTTTGGGGAGAATATGATTGATGGTGAAATGCTAGGGAATCTAGGCCCACCTGGATAGTTGGGATGTGGGTGGTGTAAATCACAACCTAGAAGCTTGAGCCGAGTGATATGGAATGGGGTAGATATGACAGGTATTTACCTTGACTCTATGAGGTTTCAAGTTTCACCATGGTGTTGTTGAGGCTCACAAGGATTAGAATACCCTTTATGTTGGGCCAATATGTCCCCATTTGGTGGGTCTAATCCCTTCTATATCAGTATAATTTCTACGTAAAGAGATCTATTTTCCTTTCCAGGTGCTATAAAATATTTTTGAAGGCTCAAAAATCGATATGATGAAGTTGGGTATGGAAGGGATGCTATCTAGGAAGAGTTTTGGTGCCCTAGGAAAACATATCTCTTAATTGAACAACTTGATCCCTATGCCTTGTGGTTTCAAAACACAATGTTTGATCCATCAAAAGGTTCATGAATTAAGGGTCACATTCTAGCTTTGAGAATGGGTACAAAACATGGTGATTCAATGTTTTGGATATTGGATTTACTTGGATAGTCTAATATGGAGACTATAAATAATAGTCCAAAGTGCTCAAGTCATGAGGAAGGTATGAAAAAGTTATTCTTGGGATACCTATAATGAAATGGGGTGTTGGGATCCACCTTGGTGATGTCCGGATCACAAAAATTGGAAAGCCCTTTATGTCGGGCCAAGATGTCTCTGGTTGGTGGTTATGATCCCACACATCAATAGCATGTCCAAACAAATAAATCTCTTTTCATCTTCATAGGAAATGAAAGATTTTCAATGGCTTAAGATTATTTAGACCATGAAGTGGGATATATGAAAAATTTTAATATCCAAGAAGGTTTTGAGCACCATAAAAATTGAACCACCACCTGTCGAACATATTCTCATGGATATGAGATGTGACGAATCATTGCTCTCATTTTTTCCTAGACCAGGGTGTCCAGTGAGCATAGCTTGGATTTTACTAGGGCTATAGAATATACCCTATAAACTTTATTCCTTATTTACTTGTGCCCAGATTTTTTCCTAAACTCTGGAGATGATGAGTTTAGTAGGCGATTACTCAACTTTTGATCAGGTTTCCCTTTGCGGGTTTTCAGCCTGATGAGTTTTGTGTCTCTTTCATTAGCAGTTTAGTGACATGCGATTTGGACCATTGTGTGCTAGAGATTAAGGTTGTACAGCTTTCACTGATGTGTTAATAGATTAAGGTCATGCCATTTGGACCTAGTATGGGGATGTTACACAAGAGAATCATTAGGATACCTAGGGTCAATATTACTCTAACATCCCACTAAGTTGGTGGTAGAGATGTTATAAATCATGGATCAAGGTTCTCAGGTCATGATTGATGATATGAGACAATCATTTTAGGGATAAACTATAACAAAATGGGGTGTTGTGTTCCACCTTGGTGACGTTAGGATCACAAGAATCAGAAATCCATTTATACTAGGCCAAGATGTCTCTAATTGGTGGGTCCTTTCCCTCACGTCAATAGCATGTTTAGATAGAGAGATCTCTTTTCCTCTTTAGGGGAAATGAAATATTTTCAATGAACCAAGATACTTGATACATGAAGTGTGGAGTATGTATTGAGGTGATCAAAAAGATAATGTAAGAAATCCATTCTCGGGTTGGTCGGGGTAAGGCTCTTGTGGTCCTTTCATAAGGAATGTTGATAGATGATGACCTACACAGTTTATCGTCATGTAGTGGGGACTTGCTTCTGTGAAGTTTAAAGTCATGTGGTAAGGATGTACTTCCATGTCGTTTAATAGCATGTGGTAAGGACGTACTTCCATGCAGTTTAACATCATGTTGTAAGGAATTACTTCTATTTAGTTTAACATCATGCGATGAGAATGATGCGGCATAGTTTAATGTCGTGTTTTAGGGACATATGTGGATAGTTTAGGGTCATGTGATTCAGAATATAAGGTGAAGTACCCGACATGGGGATGTGTGGTGTGGTTCCATGGAGTAATATGATGTGAATGAGAACCAAAGAGGTCTCAACCACACCACGTACCTTTCCTAGAAAACTCTGGCCAAGGGGCCAGAAAAGGCTATACCCATGGTTAGGCCTGATATTGAAATGTTTGGGAATCACTACGTATCTCATGAGGATGATAATCAAGCCACATGTAGTTCTGAAAGTTCCATTCAGTTTATTATCATGCGGTTAGGATTTATTTCCATGCAGTTTAACGTCGTTTGGTAAGGACAAAGGTGGACTGACGTGAATTAATGGGGATATTGTGGTTGGGACCAAGAGTAGAGTTTTGGGAATCACTACATATCTTAGGAGGATGAGAATCAAGCCACACATAGTTCTATAATGACCGTTCAATTTAACATCTTGCATCAATGACATGGGTGACCCAACGTAAATGAAGGTGGATATTAAGGATTTGTGTAGTTTTATTTCATGTGGTAAGAACATTGGATTCCCTTTATTTCATTGTATGAGTTCATCCCAATCCTCCATGCCTTGTTTTGTGTAGGGAAACCCTTACTGGAATTCCTATTCGAACGTGAACAATGCTCAGTGCGAGAAAAAAGGAATGATAAGGGTCCATTTTACCATTCATAGGCAGTGGAGGATAGTATAGGAGTATTTTATGTCATGTAGTTCTTGGGCCAAGATATAGGATCAAGGCATCCCTACATATCTCATTTAAAATGAGAATCATGTAGTACATGTTTCTAGAGAAGGAGATACTCTATGTAGGTCTGGACCATATGTAGAGGTGGTCATTATCTCTTATTGATAGTTTCATTTGAGCCTAGGATTAGAGATCTAGGCATCACTACATATACTGTGATGATAGGAATCAAGCTACACGTAGTTCTTATAGAATCGTTAAGTTTAACGTCATTTGGTAAGGATGAATATGGGACTTACACCAATT
This sequence comes from Viscum album, assembly GCA_963277665.1. Taxonomy (NCBI): domain Eukaryota; kingdom Viridiplantae; phylum Streptophyta; class Magnoliopsida; order Santalales; family Viscaceae; genus Viscum; species Viscum album. The sequence continues at coordinate 1,220,184,077 of OY728127.1, read as the reverse complement.
TGGATGCCCTATTTCTAGCATCTATGCAAATTATTTCTTGAGAAATCTCACATTGGTGGGTGGTGTGACATGCTCCCTATCCATAGTGTTCACTTAATAGGCCCCATTATGATAGACCTTATGTATGACGTAAGGTCCCTCCCACTTGGGTTCCAATTTCAAGAGCTTCTTCCCTGGTATCATTGGAGTTTTTAGGTCTAGTACCAGTTCTCCTTGGAGGAACAAATGGAGGCAAAACTTTTTATTGAAGGCTCATGCTATCCGGTTTTGGTGGATCTCAAGGTTGTGCAGTGTGTGCAACCTCTTCTCATCCAGTAGCTCCAACTCATCCAATCATTTCTACTCTTGTTCATCCTCTGAGAGTTTCACACAAATGGCTATTTGGAGTGAGGGTAGCTGGACCTCTATGGGTAACACTACTTCAGTCTCATACACTAGTGAGTATGGTGTTTCTTATGTAGCAGTACGTGTGGTGGTATAGTATGCCCATAGAGAATGGAGGAGTTTTTTGTCTAGGACTTCTTCTCCTTCTTCACCATATTCTTGAGTATATTTGATAGGGTCTTATTAAAGGCCTCTATCTATGCATTTTTTTCACTATTTTATAGCGAGATGAGTGATTGGATTTGATGTTGTACTCTCAGTACAGCTTCTTCAAATCCACAGAATAGAAGTTGGTTTTGTTGTTTGTCAATATCGTGTGAGGGACTCCTAACCTAGTAATGATATGGGATTTTATGAAGTTGATAATATTATTTGTTCTAATTTCCTTGAGGGGTATCACCTCATCCCATTTCTAAAAGAAGTAAGTCGTAGTAAGGATGTACTTGAATTGATTTGTAGTGGCCAAGGGATGTGGCCCCACAACATCCATCCCCTAAAATATAAATGGTCAAGAATATCTGGTTGTATGTAGTAATTCTAGGGGATGATGGATGATTTTTTAATGAATCTATCATGCATGAAATTTCCTAGTAAATTCCACGTAGTCCTATATCATGGTCTGCGGGTAATATCCCAACCTTATGATTTGGGGGGAGCATGATCCCAGATTAGTGGGCACCGTAGGAGCCTACATGGAATTCTTCCATGATGGTGAGAAATTCTCCCTCTGTTATGAATCTAATGATAATTCCATTGAATCCACACTTGTATAGGATTTTATGATCATTTGGGACATCCTGTAAGGTGAAGTTTGTTTCCCGGTGCCGAATTTGTTTCTTTCCAGCGTGATCCATCAGGAGTGTCCCATCTCGAAGATAATTGATTTTAGGCTCCATCCATATGGGTTTGTTCACTGGTCTATCCCACTCTAGGGTGTCACTAACCTGATTGATCTCCTTTATATCACATACGATGATCGATGAAACCATTCTTTGATGTTTTATAAGGAAGGTTGCATCCTTCTAATCAGGGTCGTCCAAGATGGTGGTTGTGTTAGCCAGTGTGTCAGCATGGAAATTTTGTGATCGGGGGCTAAGATGCAGTGTGGGGTCAAAGGGTAACTCCACCATCAGTCCCCTGACATAGCCATTGAGGGGGGATAGTTCTTCCTTCTTGATGGAATATTCACCGCTGATCTGGTTTACCACCAGTTCAGAATCCCCTTTGATGTTCAGGTAGGCTATGTGCAGCTGTAGATCTAGTTACAACCTAGTGATTAGGTCTTGATACATAGACTCATTATTTGTGTAGCCTTCGGACAATTAGAAAGAGTAGGGTAGAACTGATTTTTCTGAAGAGACAAATATAATCCCCTAACCAACCTGATTGAGCTTTGGGTTTTCCATCCTTGGGTCGATAGGACTCCGGGAGGCACCATCAAAATATATCTCCCATGTCCAAGGAGTGTCGTGGGCATAGAATACCTCTTTGTTGGGGATCTTAGTGTCCCCTGGTGTATTTTTTGGAGTGGGATGTGCTGCTAGGAAGTCAGCCAAAGATTGTACTTTTACTGACTTCTAGGATATGAACTGGATGTTATACTACTAGATAATGACCACCTATAGAGCTAGATTCCCAATCAACATAGGGAGTCCAAGGATGTACTTGAGCGTGTCGATACAAGATACCAGGTGAATTTTGTGGTGCTACAGGTAATGACTGATCTTTTTCACTATAAAAATGAGAGTGAGGCAGTTCTTTTTTACATTAGAATATATGGTCTTAGTACCCAGCATATTCTGGATGAGGTAGTAGAGACTATTCTCACTCCCTTTTTCATTCTTCTGAATGATTAGTGTGCCTAGTGAGCGTTCCATGGTGGCCACATATAAGATGAGTGGATTCCCTTCCACCAGAGGCATCAAAACTGGTGGGTGCAGTAGGTATTTCTTGATGTTTTTGAAGGCTTTTTTATACTCATCATCCCATTAGTAGGTGAATACCTTCTTCATTAGCCTTGTGAAGGGGAGATCTTTTCTAGCAAGGTTGTCAATGAATCACCAAATGTAGGAGAGGTGACCTTAGAGTCCCCTTAGTTATTTTATATTTTTGGGGTGAAATTTCTAAGGTAGCACTGGTCTTCTCTGGTTCCACATCAATAGTGTGATGTTGTACCATAAAACAAATGAATTTTCCTGATGTTACCCCAAAAGTAAAATTTAGTAGATTCATCTTCATATTATGTTGTTGCAGCTTGTTAAATATTTATCTTAGATCCGTGAAGTGATCACATCACTGTTTGGATTTTATGACTAGGTCGTCAACATAATAGTCAAATATCCTTCCCAATAATGTATTAAATATGAGATTCATGGTGCAATGATATGTGACATCAACATTATTCAATCTGGAGGACATGACCTAGTATAAAAAAGATCCCCTGGGGCGCCCTGAAGGCAGTGGCTTCTTCATCCTCAGGGGCCATCTTGATCTGATTATACCCCAAATTCCTATCCATAAAGGAAAGGTCTTGTAAAACATTAGTTTCATTGATCAAGAGTTTTGTGATCGGAAATGGGAAATCTTCCTTCAGACAATGTCGATTAAGGTCTCTAAAATCAATAAATACCCTAATCTACCCATTCTTTTTCTTGATGGGGATGATGTTGGAAATCCATTTCAGGTATTTCACTTCTTGGACAAAGTTGGATTTTATCAAATTGTCAAATTCTGACTCCATGTCTGTAGCATGAGAGGGTTCTATTCTCCTAGCGACCTTCTTGAAGCCCTAATGCTCCTCAGGTAGTCTGAGATAGTGCCTAGCCACATTTAGATTCAATCCGGGCATTTCTGTATAGTTCCAAGAAAACACATATCAGTGTTTCTTTAGGAATGTGATATACATCTCCTACTCTTCATGAGTCATGGAGGTGCTAATCAAGGTAGTTTGTGGGTCTTCTTCTGTCCTTTGGATTATCTTTCAAATCTCATCTATGGTTTTAGAAACACCTTCTTCAAATGATGGAGGGGAATTTCTGAGATCATCCTCATCTTCTTCCATTTCTAAGTCTATAGGGACAATTTTGGCTAAGGATGGTAGTTTGGGGGCCTCTCCATCACTATTAGGGTGAGGGAGCTCATCAGAAGGAATGTCATCATCTCTTATCATCTGAGTTGTGGAAGAGAGATTCTAAAGATGATTGTTTCTAAGGATAGAAGAGGCTTGGACCTCTGATACTAGTTCTTCTATTTGGACCATGTTTATGGGGATCTCATAATCCTCATTAAGCATGCTCTAAGTATTTACAGAGTTGGTCCCTAAACCGTTGGTGGCTCCAACCTGTATAACACTATCTGCCATCGGTTTTTTGCCTCTCTTCTTGAAGAAGTCTGCTTCAGCATATATGGATTTTAAAGTCTCAAAGGGGGTGTTGTCTCTGTGAAGTATTTTGACCTTTCCATTGATGGGGTACTTCAAACATTGATGGAATGTTTATGGTACCACCGAGTGGCTATAGAGCCAGGGCCTTCCAAGAAAGACATTATATGTGGTATCTTGGATGGCCATTAATCTGGCATCAGATGTGATCTTTCCAAATTGGATCTCTAGAATAATCTTCTTGAGGGGGGATTTTCTCATGCTTACCATACACACGGATGGTCATCTTCATAGGGTATAGTTCCCTTCACTATACCCCAAAATGTTGGAGAGTTTGGGACAAGATGAGATTATTTCCAGATCCATTTTCAATCATCACTCTTTGTATTTTGATGTAATTAAGTCTTCCTGAGACATGGAAGGGTCTGATTTGTCCCTTAATGGCCTCTTCCTAATCTTGATCAGTGAATGAGATGGCTACGTGACATCCTAGGGACATGAACTCCACTTGATGGACCTCATCTACAGCGACTTCTATCTCAAACTTCTGTGGGCTACAGCAGGCTTCAACAAGCACCTCCCTAAGTTTTATTGAAACCTGAAGCACATTAAGTATTGATATCTGGGTTGGGACCACAACTAGATATTTCATAACATTGTACTTCTATGCCAAATGTCACCTCTTCCTGATATGGGGCTACTCTAGATCATGTGGCTTAGGAGCTAGAGCAACTGAGGTCGATGGACTTGGGGCTTGCACAGAGGTTGTGGAAGTATTCACTACCAGTGGTAGAGTTTGCAATAGCCTTCTCCATTGCCTGGTTTGATCATGTTGAACCCCCTCCAAGCGGTCATTCCAGAAAATTAGATTTGGGTGACTACTAGAGGGCTATGATGCACCAATATTCTTCTTTTTATCCTACTAAAATTCTTGCCCATGAGTCTTGGTTTCATATGTGTCCTTTGTGTGGACATGGCCAGACTCCATCCATATCTGTTTTTTCACCTGTATCCTCAGCTTCGGTGCATGCATCCCCCCATTCCCCTGTTATATGTAGGAAAACCATATTTTTGGGCATTCTCATCATCATAGAAGGGGATTTTCAAGTTTATTTTGTTAATAGAACAGAATATGAGATCCTCATCTGATGAGGATTTTGTTTAGTGGGGCGGTTCCCATGATGCAGATGTTTCATAGAGGAAATATGAGATTTAGAGCCTACTTGGAGTAGAATATGACTATTATTCTTCTATTTCTTCATGTTTCCAATTTTTATTCCCACCCTTGGGAGGCACATCAGACTTCTGATTTTTGGGTGCTGGAGCTATTGCAAGTTTGTGAAACTATGCCTTCATGGCTTCATGAGCTCGATCAACTATTTTATGAGTCAAACAGTTGTTGCACTTATCTTCTTGTCTAGTAGGAACTTTCTTCCATCTTTCCTCTTCCTCTAACTGAGCAATGTTTATGCAAGCCACTTGTTCTAGAGGATCATCTAATGTAACCTATCTAGAGTCTACCATGACTTGAAGGACATCCTTAAAGATGAAATAGTTCTAGATATTATGACCCAACCTTCTATGGAAAGAGAGGTAATCATGATGATCGGTGAGGTTGCCTTCATCGGGCTTCCTGGGTTGTGGAAGTATGAGCATGTCATTGTCCATGGATTCCAAGAAGTAGCCCAGTAATTACTCATTTCGGAAGGATTGAACCTTATTCATCCATTCCTGAAATCTTGGGTGGCCCTGGTTTCTATGTGCTTCCAGTTGAGGGTGGTTATATGGTTTTCATCGGTCAGTAGGAGGTGTTGGACAGTTCAGAGCTTTCTTGGGTACTTGGACTATTGCGGGCTTGAGGGAGATAGTTGTAGCTTCCTATCTTCCTGGAATTTTCCCTTGTGATGTAGACATGAGCAGATAATTGGATTGGGTTTTCTGAATAGACTCTTCAAGACATTGATCTATTTCAGAAAACTCTCAGAACCTTCCTGGATATTTCATGGGGATTAGGGGTGTCTTTAGCTCATCCCTAAGATTTCCAGCACAGAGATCCAGCAATGTTTCTTGTGAGAGAGAGATGTTGAGCGAATAGGTCATACCCTTCCACCTAGATATGAATTCAGACACACTCAAATTCTCACACTGCTTTTAGTTTGTCAGTTTGATGATCGTTGACTTCCTCAGTGTTGAATTGAACTGGTAAAGGAACTAACAACAAAGGTATTTCCATCCTTTGATGGATCCTATAGGTATACTACTATACCAGATAAAGGTCAGCCATGTCACCATCTGTACGAAACACCTTATCTTGGTCACCTCCCTCTGATCTCAAGGGCCCATCATTGTCCCACATTGAGACACAAAATGTGTGAGATACTGCTCAAGATTGCCTGCACTATTGAAAGTGGAAACGGTAGGATTGTCGGATTTGGGTGGAGGTGGGGTATCATCTACCCAATCAAGATATGTATTCTTCTTAGGATTTACTTTCACGCATCGTTCTTCCATGTCTTATATTTGAGTAGTCAGGGATTCAATGGCAGTGAGAAACTCTGGGGGCACTGTTATCTGAACTGCCTCCGATCCGTAGGGAGTGGGTGGGGACTGATGAGTTAGTCCCACTTTCAACTTCCATTGATCCTTGATTTTTCCTATGAATGAAGAGTTACCTTGGTAAGGGAGAGGCTGACGCTACAATAGAGGGAAGTCCCGATCATTCATGGCTTCCTCATTTATATGGATGGGTTGTCTAGACCCGGTGCCAATCTGGTTCTCAAACACTTCTCTGGTTGGCAGATCAATAATAGAAGGGATAATATTCACCTCTAGATGGAGATGATACCCAGCAGGAATATTTCCCTTGAGTACCTACTCATTGATCTAGTAGATACCTCATATCTCACTCTCATATTGTGATAATTCCTCTTCCGAATATGGAAACCCATATACTATTTCTTATTTTCATTTATATTTTGAGATGTTCTGATGAGTAGGTGGAAACTCATTATTTGGTGGTTTCAAATTATAGATACTTCTTTGGTTCCAGGTGTGTGCGACCTCATTTGGTGCGTCCACATCACCCTCCTCTTGGGGTATGTTTTCTAGGCCGCAGCCTTCTATGTCTAGATCTTGATCCATTTCCACCATGTTGGTAGTGATGACATTCATAGAGTCATATTAAGAAATGTTGGTTGTGCCATTGATTTCCATGTGTAAAGTTAGTTCTGTATGGCTTTTATTAGGGTTGTTTCTCAAACCCCTGTCCTTATTGGGTTGTTTCATCTTATGACATAGGCAGGGCCTGATTGCCTTCATTGTACACTCCTCTCCTCTTGGTTCATGAATACTGACCTTGAGGGAATTTTCGGTCAGGATCGCCAAATGAGAACCAACCAATAGGGGTTTATCTTACAATAGGAGGAACTAGTGGGACACCGACCATTGATCTCTTCCTCCCAACCTAGAGAAGACCAATTCCATCTATGGTGCATATGATGATGAAAATGTCCCTAGCCCTATGGGTTAGGGTTTATTTGGGGCTGTTATTGGGTGCGAAGATGCAACTACCCCCAGCCCATTGGGGTTGAGGTGATCTGGAATCACTACTAATGTCTCTTAATCCCTTTCATGGGATAATGAATTTGGAGATGGCGACTGATATATAAATTCCCCCAGCCCTGAGGGATGGGGTTCACCTGTGACTGCTGCAGGAATGTCTTGAATTTTCTTAGGAACTAATGACCAGAGGGGTGGAGGTAGTGTAAAATGTTCTCATGGACTAGGGGAATGAGTACTTTTCTAGATAGCCGCTATGGAAGCTACTACTATGGTTTCTATGATTCGGCTTAGTTGTACTTGGATTGGAGTTGGGTTTGATGGAAGTCCATTATGAGGATCATTCCTTGTGGGAAGTTTTCTGGGTGATCGTAAATTTGATTATCGTGTTTGTAAAATCCTTATATTATCTTGAGGGGAATAGTTTAAAGTCATTTTGGTTATCCTCTCTCTCCACCTGTGATGTTTGGGAATCATTGGAGCGGGGCCATTCTGTTGCAGTGACCAACTAGCCCAAGTGTTATCTGGTCCCCTGATCTCACCAGAGGCTATAAAATTACAGGATGTTGTGTTTGAGGGGATCCACTATTACAGGGGAGTGCCAAAGTGTAATGATCCATATTATCCTCATCCTCGAATTCAGATTCCTGATATGGCTTCGGAGATCAGCTTTTTAAGTGTCATGATGCTATGTCATAAATCATATTGCAAATTTTCAATGTTCTTTTCTAGTTTTAGATCCCAATCCATAGAGATAGTATCTAGGTCAAGCTAGAAATAGAATATTATTATGGTCTGAAGGTGACACTCATATCTTGGATAAGGGAGATATCGATCCTCTATCCACTGATGAGTCTCCCATATATTTCAGCGTAGATAAGAAATGCACGCCCTATATAACTCATCGGGTATCTCATAGATAGAATTAGAAAGGGTCCAAAACATGATGGGGAGTTTGTTTATGGATAAATCTCTCCATATGTCAATGTCAGACACTTCTTTGTTATAATTACACACCTCCATATATTCATACCATATAAGACGGCTCTGATGGTCTTCTGCTGATGGGAATGGAGGGTTGCTGGATGCTAGTGGGGAACCATATATAGTTGACCCTGGTGTTTCAAGCGCCTCTCGATAAAAAGGTGTCAGTGATTAGTTTACCTATCTATATGGAGGTGTCTGAAAAAATAAAGGATTTCCTTCCCCATGGGATATATCATTGTGGGGAGGTTGATCACAATGGATGTCAGGAGTAGGATCTCTATGATCCATCTACACACTAACAAGAGGAGGATTATTTTTGGTAATGAACACATTATAATTTTTCTTCGATAGAAGAGAAGACGGACCCTTGTGGTGTTGATAATGTGTCCTGAACAACCTCAAGGACATTGGAATTGAGAAGATTAGGAATATGAGACATGTTCTGCATTGTGGATAGAATATGTCGAGCTACCTTTCATGGTTGTGTAGGGATCTGAGACTATTCTACAATGGTTTCTAGAATTTATATATAATTTCCTGTTGTTGTGGGAATATGATCCCACTACTAAGGATCTATTAGGATATTACAATAATATACCTAATTATTGACAGGGATATAAGCCTATCCTGAGGCGTGAACCACTCTCATTTGGTGAACCTCAGTCGAGACTAGGGTATGGGCCTAATATTCAGCCTTTGGGATATGCCTCTAGTCTTTATTGGTAGGAGTATGAGACTTCCCCATGTAATGTGAAACTCTCACCCGATTGACCCTGATTGGATCTGGAATATACGCCTGTTCCAAATATGCATTCTCTACTAGAATATGTCGACATACCTCTAGAATGGGATAAGTAATATGAGCCTCCTTCTGTATTGCCTTGGAATGATGTCATCACATTCATTCATTGGAGGAAGTAGGAATATGTTCCTTGACTCTATGATCTACTGGAGTATGCTGAGAAGATTCACTAACAGGGATATGATCTTTTCCTAAGGATTTTTTCACTCTCACCTAGTTAGCCACAGCTAGAACGGGGATATGGTCCCAATCCTGCCCCTTTGGATTATGCCGTGGGAATTTTTCGACAGGCATGTGCCCCTATCCTGAGGTGTGTTTCTCTCTAACCTGGTTGGCCTTAGTTGTAATGGAATTATGAGCCCATTATTATGTCTCTACCTTCATTAGGATATGTTGTTAATTCTCCCAAGAAGGAGAAAGAATGTGCACTTGCTCTAGCATGACCACTTGATCATAATGATTAGAGTTTTAAGTTATCCTATATGTAGGGATAGGAATATGAACTTGTCCCTTGATCTGAAATAGTTCCATAATATTCTATTTAAGCTCTTCAGCTATCACTAAAATGTATTAGAATTTTAGCAAAGTGTGTGCAGGGATATAATTTTGCATGTTTTCCATCTCCATAACCTATTGACAGATATCTTCTATTGAAGAAGGTATATACACCCACTTCTATCCTCCATGTTCCATAGAGATATTCCAATGATATTAATGCATGGTGGTAGGAGTATGAGCCTCCCCCGTGTTTGCTGCGGGAATATACCCACAAACTTGTTCTGAGTGAGCAGGGATATGAACCTGATGGCTAGTCCTTGCCAGAGTATGATGGTGGGAATTTTCAACTAGAGATAGGATATTACCCCTCTTTGGTATCCAGTTCCTTCTTTCTATAATGATAATTCCTTAGAAAATCCCTTTCATGGGTTTCTGAGGTGGCTCTCTATCAGAAGGTACACTCAGAAATTGGCTGATAGGTACCAGTATGATGATGATGGAGATGGTGATTAGCAGGCACCCTCCTTAATGTTTTCTGGACCATGGGGAATCCAGATCCATCCCCCTAATCCACATTCATCATGTATTTATGGTTTTGTTTTTTATACTCTGAGGATAGTCACCTGAAGCGATTGGCCGTGGCGATGGGGGCCACCAGCTTAGCGGCAACCTTCATCGAGTGATGTAAACTCACTAGTTGTCGCGCTTAAAAAATATCATGGGAAGATTCCATAGTCAGGATCATACCATATCAGTGGTACTCTTGAATCATTGTGTTTTATACATGCTACTGGATTCTTTAGGAAGGTGATATCACTTTATGATCTATAGGGATCATGGAAGTGGATGAAGTACCGGAATGAGTGCTGGAGGATGAAGACATTCTCTTAGATCGGGAGTCTGAAATCATGCAGACAATAAGGAATAGGGAAACCAATCATTGTTATATCATAGGAATAATAATTCTCAATCATATATTCATGGTCAACACAATTGTCTTGTATTCCCTTTCTGGCCATTCTGCATGCGTGGACTTATCAGCATGAGGATGGACTTACAGGAATCCCAATTTATGATGGTCTAACTAATTTGTTTGTGTATGGTTTACCAAAAAAAAGTGTCCTAAGAGGTCCCTATTGAGCCTATAAATGTTTTTCACATATGAAGTTCAAGCAACATGGCTCAATGGATTATAACCCGGTCATTTTTTTATTTCAAAGATTCATGTCAAGTTCACTATTTTTGTTTTTTTGGGATTTGGATGAGACATGGAATGGTTTCCCCTCAATGGTTTTATCGAGGAATATGTTAAGGCCTCTCTTAATCACACGCATCAGGTTCTCCATCTATCTCATCTCCAATAGAAACTCCCAATGGTTTCCTTATCCATAGTTGAGTATGGACCTGCATTCCAAAGGTCGGTGGTAATCTGGGTTTTCAGGCCCAGCGACTCTTAGGGGCTCGCATTGGTCAAGAGGATGGGATTTCGGGCTCATTAAACCCTTTTGGGGGGGAATTTTTACCTACTATGGGATTATCTTATAGATTTAATACATGTTTTTGAATCTATTCTTAATCCTAGTGTGGGATCGGTTACCCTAACAAAATGATTGTGGGTTAACTCTCTTTTTTATGCACAGACTCGGATTTCTTTGGGGAATCGGTCGGTATGTATCTGAGGTTCTTCATAATTTTTCGATAATGAGTGGTTTCTTATATGTTGAAACCATATGAACAAGTGTTTCGGGTTATACTACCATATATGGAGGCAGTGAATATCTCAAGGATGGGATTGAGCCATTACGAGGCATCCTATGTATCCTGGTTATTATAGGAATCAAAACTCACATAGTTCTTTTGTGTCACATAGTTTAATTCTATGCGAATAAGAATATGTTTGGGTACTAAGACACCATGTATTTGAGCTCAAGTCTCAAGGATATTTCCTAAGTATCTTGGTTTTGGCAGGAATCAAAGTCATCGTATTTTGTGTTGGAGTTGGTGGTCTAGAACCAACTACTTTGTACTTTATTCATTAATAAATACCTTATCACATCTTGATTGTTCTTCTATGTGACAATGCATTTGATAATATCCTAAGGATATATATTTCACTAAAAGGTCATAGCGTATCCCTGCAATGATGAGAACCCAAAAGTTCCATAACACTGTTCTTGAATATATGTTCTATGGTCGGATGATGTTATTTTAGGGACACAAATAATACAGGACATTAGGGGTGAGGACTCATAAAACTTTGAGGCAACATATCATGGTGTGTGCCCTTGGTAATATCCATTAGGATATTATGATAATGATATCCTCCAGTAGGAAATCCAAAATTCATAGTGTCATTGGATTTTCCTATATACAGACGTATGTACTGGTCCTTATACTTTAAGATTATTTTTAACGGGTATTGCAACTTGTGAACTTAGATGTATTGAATAAAATTGTGATGACACATTGTTCACTGCGAGGTAGGATATGTTGGGTGCGTCATGAGTAATACTGCATTAATAGATAATATGATAAAGGATGTGTCCCTTCTGTTTCATAACAAAAGTACATATCTCAGGCACTTTGATGGAATTGATATAGCCTAAATAAAGCCATGGCCATGGTAAGGAATGGGAAAGTTCAATTCTGGGAAGTCAAAGAAAGAATAATCTAACACATCGGTTGATGGTGCCAGTATGCAACCTGCTTGATTTGAGATATCTAGATAAAGGGATTACATTACATGGTAAGTTTTCATAGGATGTGACACGTCATTGCGGTGTTAACTTCTTTCATTATGGGTGACTTGGCATGTTTCTAGATGCTAACCTTGGACTTTAGGCAGGCTATGACTTATGCCACTAAGAAATAGTCTTGGAGGGTCACACACTAAGTGCATCAAAGTATCTTAGTTAAATATTAATTTAACACATTGAATAAATATTATTCTCAATTGTGGTTTAATAATTATTCAAGGATGCCTGATCGCATTTATTTCAACAATAGTTATTCAAGAGAATATATTGTGGGCGAAATAATATATTTATTAGTGATTAATGTAGTTATATTTATTTGAGAAATAAATATCCATTATTCAAGGTCAAATAAATATGGTGGAATAAATAAAGAAAATGGAAACTCAAAAGTACACGCTATGTATATTAATATACACATCATGTAGTTTTTTTTTGGGATTTGTGATAAATAATATTATTTATTTCATTAAATAATATTTGGTGTAATTTTTTGGGCACATGTCAAGTAATAATAATAGTCAACTGTTATTATTATACTTGGGGTATTACTAATAATTAAATGAAATTAATAAATTATTTAGGGTAATTAATTCATTTTATTATTCTAAGTAATTAAAATCCCAATTATATAATTATCATTAGCCTAGCCATTTTTGGTGTTTGTGCACAACAGATCTAGAGAGATCTCTCAAGCCAAGAGATAATTATTTTCTTCCAAGAACTCTCTCAAGCTATGAGAGAGATCATCCTCCATCGGAACAAGGAGAGAGCTTTGCAAGCGGCTCTTAAGGCAATCGAAGGCGGACATCACAAGCGAAGGCTCTTTCGCGCTAGCACCAGGAGATCCCTTCGGTTGCATCCAAAGATACGTGGAGAACATGTGGATCACCTCTAGAGAAATCCTACACTTGGATTCTACGACACAACGACAGATGACATCGGATTGTGACTGGAAACATCAACAGAGAAAGAATTCCATCAAGGTAATTCTTGTCTTTTAATTAAATTAATTATGACCAGCATATGATGATCCTCTCTATGGTTCCATGACTCCCTTCTTTTCTTTCATTCTTCGTTCTATTCTGTAGATCTGGAATTTTATTATCATGATGGATCTCAGATTGATCGTTGTTAACAGAAAAATTAAGTTGGGTATACCCACCAACACACTTCCGCTATGCCCGGAACCTACTAGTGGTATTGGAGGGGTAATATCATTTATTATAATTATTTAGTTTTTTGTGGGTTATTTACACATTTAGTAATTTATTTGTTTCGATTCAAGTTAATCATTCTATAAATCTGAATCTCGAGATCTATTCCTCCTCTTTAATTTCTCATTCACCTTACAAAAATGGTTTTTTCTTTTAATTTTGATTAAAATAAAACCCCGGATATCATCTAGAGGTGCCAAAGCTTCCTATCCATAAAACACCAGAACACATGGCATGTATTCGGCAGTACATGCCATGTAGTATAGGTTCCATGCACCAGAACGGTCCGCCAAACTAGGTATCATGGGATCACACTCTCCCAGTAAGAAAAAGGATTTTAAATATATATAAAAATATCATCAATCATAAGAGATTCAAGATAAATCTTGTAAAATGGAAGTATATGAACTTCAAAAATGAATTTTTGTTCATAACAAAAAAGGAGTCTAAAAGAAAGAAAATTGAGACAAATCTATTTTAAAAATTTTGTATCTCTTGAAACATAAACCCCATGAATGAAATGTCAAAAAATGGATATGTGAATACCAATAAATGTAATTACAATATTATTAAAATATAATCACTGTTAGAGAAAACACAACAGAAAAGAAATGTCCGACTAACAGAGCATGTATCTCAAGAAAATGAAAAGTGAGATGAAATCCCCTTACCTTGTGTGTTAACGCTCGTCATACTCATTCAAAATACATGTATTATAAATATAAATTTATTATAAAAATTTTATAGGACCATATTATTACAATTATAACATATATGGTTTGATTATGACCTTATATTACCCTCTTTTTAACCATCATATGTTAAGGTTTCATTTCATGTAATATTCACATTGTTTTTTATATGTGTCTTAATTTGTTATATTGTTAGTCATTATACAAATATTCTGATTACAGAATATATATCATGATATAAATATAATTTATATAACTTATATGAGTACTATAATAGTATATAGAATATATAAGTATTAATCATAATACACTATTCATGGAGACAATAGACCGTACTTACGCATGAACTCTATATCTGTTTAATCGTTGTGTTGTGAGAAATAAAGAAAAAAAATTAATATATATATATATATATCATTATTAGATAATATTTTGATGTCATATATTTCATATATATTCATAAAATCAATACTTGAGAAAATATATGTAGTGTATGAATGAATCATATTGCATTGAGGGGGAGGTAGACAACAGTTCCTTAAACGAAATTATCATATTTACATAAGATGGAAAGAATAGAAGGTATGTTATAAACAAAAAATACAGAATCATATGTTAATTATATCTAAAATATATATCATATATAAATATAGTGTCCATCATAATGTCCACCATGACAGGTGGTATGGAAAAAATGAATATTCATCGTTTCATGGGGAACTAGTTCGCCATAAACAGAAACAATATGATTATTACCCGTTTGATGGATGGGTTTGTAAGTGTATGTAGAAACATTTAAAGAAAAACATACTATTATATTGAGATTTTTTTAATATAATAATATAGTAAGTAGTGTTTCATTGGGTGGAGAATGAAAATATAAAAATAGACATGAGATAAGACGTTACCTCTTAATTGGGTAACACCTTTTGGTTAGTGTAAAATGGATTAATTGGATTGACAGATTCCCAAGTTAAGGATTATATGAGGAATATAGTGTATTCAATATGTGTATTGGAAATTTATTGGAAAATTGAAGTGGTTTTAGAGTTGTAAATATGTGGGAGTGGTGGAGGCCTTTATAGGGAAGGAAAAGGATTACCATTGAATTTTTAGAAACATGTTACATTTACACCTATTCTTACCTAATAAAAAGTCATAAAAAACAAAAAAAACAAATAATTTATGGTTTATTCTTGAACTATAGAATGAAAAATTATTTTGGAAATTTTTTAAGGTCTTTAGGTCCCTAAATTTTATGTTTCAGTGCCTAATTAATCATAATTTGGGAAAAATAATAGTGATTAAATTTACTCAATTTTTCTAATAATTTTGGTCAAAAATTATCATAGTACTTTTAGATTTTAAATATTATAATGAGTGAAATGGGTGAATTTTAATTTTATAAACTAATTTTACAGAATTATAAAAATTAATATTAATTATAATCCAGCATATGGGACGAAATAATGGGTTTTTAATGTAAAAAAATGTTAAAATGTGTTTTGAGGATTTATATTCAATCCCAAAGTGAACTTTATTATAATGAAAATGAATTTTTTCAATAGATTTATAATTTATCCAATGAGAACTTAAAAAAATATTATTTAATATTAATAATTATATAAAAATTTTCTTTTTTAACTAAAATTGAGTAGTTTACAAAATTCATCAAAAAATGATGTTTTTCAGAAAATTCCAATAAATTATACCTAATTTACAAATTTTGTGTTGTGAAATGATGATTACGTTATATAAATAAATTTTTATATGAGAATAAAATTATTTTTCTCCTAGAAGAAAAAAAAAATATAGACCATTTGAGAAATCAATATTTTTAAACATAAAAGACTTTACCGAGAAACATATATTTCATTATGAATATGTTTTATTTATAAAAATCCATTAAAAATATTTTAAATGTAGTTATTACTAAAAGTATTACTATTATTTATTGGCTTGGTAATAAATAACTTGTTTAATAAATTATATCAATATAACGATGTTTCATAGAAACTCGGTATAGCATATAATGTTTGAAAAGTTGATGTTCCTAGTAAAAGGAATTTTTTTAATAGTGAATTGAAACAAATAAATGAAAATTTAATTTATTAGCGTAAAAGATATTTTTGACCGTAATAATATTTCCCTTTACAATCAGTCAGTTTTCATATTCATTTATAATTCATTGGTAACCAAATATTTCATATTGTATTGTGTAAATAATATATTTTCATAAATTAGATAATAATATTCATAATAGTTAATTTAACATCAAGGATTTAACTTATTATATTAAATAATCATATTTTAATAATATATTATTGTTTATAAATCCTTGTTCATTCATGTTACGCATGTAATCGTGGAAATTCATTATTCTGTATAATAGAAGTTAATATCAATGTCCCATTTAAAGCAAGCCAGATATAATGCTGTGTGTAGTGCACAATTAAAATGGTGTCTAATATAACACAATCCAAATATAGTTATTTAATATACAGTATTCTTCCTTTACTTTTTAATGAAATGAATAATTTTAAAAATATTAAATCAACTCTAAAAAATAATTCAAAAAATCTTGGGTTGTTACTTTCTACCCCCCCCCCCTCCAAAAATGAATTTTCCATCAAAATTCATCTAGGTTATCAATGTTTTGATACTTGAATATCTCATTCATAAAAACCCACATATTAAAATAAGTACTAAATCATCCCCTAAAAATGGAATGTTGCGACCATAATGGTTACCCATAGTAATGCATGGATTAGATTCCTCATTGGATAATATAGTTTTGGAGTGAATATTGGACATGTAAGAAATGTGTAAATATTAATAAGGAGTGATTGAGGTCCTCAATAAAAAACAAATGAATGATCAATGAAATATTGAGGGCCTAAATTTCATAAATCTATATTGATTTAAAATTCTATCAGCTCAATGATAATTAAGGTATTAGGGAAACAAATTTTTTGATCAATAACCAATCATTGAGTTATACTATTTATTGACCAATAATATATGGAAATAAAGTTACATTATGGTATTTAGAATACCATCCATTGGTTATGCCATGATAGATTCCCTCTTCATCTCTTACCCTAAAAAAGGAATGAGAATTCATTTCATACATAAGTACTAACAGATCATGAGATCCCTAATAAGTCAACCCATCTATCTTCGGTTACAATCAACATATATAGGTTATCTAATATGTATAAGAATACATGTGGTGTGGTAATACATTAATCCTAAAAACAATTATTGAAGATTGAATTAAACATTCTATTAATGGTGATCCATATAAAATATCTAAAAGAACAAAATTTAAAGCTTTAGAAATAAATTCATGAAATCGGCTTAACATTGATCCCCCAAATAACATAACGTATCACTTATTTGTCACATTCCAAAAATTTGAATACCCTCTCCTTATATTTCCTTAAGACATGGTAATAATCATATATACCGTGTATCCATCTAAAAACCTGAATGATTCCTTATTTTAACGAAAACTGGATGTATTATATTAATAAAAGATGTTTTAACCATTATCCTTGATGACATAGAACACTTTTTAATAATTAGTTTCAGGGTAATCGTATCGTCCAATTTACCTATTCATATCTATTATATCTTTATCCGAACATCATTATCTTGACACTAGGAATTTATTAAGGGTTACCATTCCCTTAAAAAAAATATTACATTTACATGAAATCACTTCTCCATGTCTTCATCACCATTCAATATGTCCTTTTCGATCATTAGTGATGAAATATACTGAAAATACTCACGTAATTCATCAACGTTTTCTTCTTAAATGTAAATACATTATTCATCCAAAATTTTTCTTATACCATTACTTAGTATTCATAAACAAAATCATTAATACCTCATTCTATGAATATAAAATATAAAAAATTTATTAAGGTTCTTAAACCTTAATTTATTCATGCTTCTAATGAATTAATATAAAAAATATTGTAAGAGTATCACATACCTTTCACAAGTCATTTTTATCTCTTTATCTTTATAGATATAAAAAATACTCATACCACCATCAAATTTTTCTTTGTGAGATTTACAATTGGGAAATAAATTCTCAAAATGAACATATATTCAACATCTGAAACATTATATGTCATCTAGGTTCCTTCTAATTTTCACCATTTACTAAAAAAAGAAATAATAGTGTGAGAAAAATTTATCATAATGGGATACCACATAATCATGAAGATTTAATTTTATAATGCCTGGATTATGGATCCTATATCTTTAACAAATTACACCATAGGTTGATAGATTTTTATTAATAATATCCCACTATTTACGACTTTTAGGATGGTTCATATAGAGTTTGTGAATTTTAGAAGAATATTCCCTGAGAGTGTCAAACTAGGTGTGAAAAATGGATTATTGTCATGTTATAGATTACCCTGAGTCAAGAATAGAACATCTTGTAAGATTATTTACTCCAAGTTATTTCTCTACTAGTGTGACATCAACATTTATTATTAAAATAGTGATGTATTGGTATGAAATCAATCAATCAATCCTTTACCAATGTTCCATAACATTTCCCTAAATTTTTACACATCCTTATAATTATCCTTAACGACATTCTTAGACATATCCTTGGAAATATACATAAAGTATATCTCTATTTATTTATCATACTAGTTTCTAATGGATGATTTAACCTTTTTTCTAATACCAACTACAGTTACCCTGGGTTATGATATATAGATATCACATCATTTTGGATAAATATATAGTACATTGCAAAAATAGAAGTTTGAGGACCATAATAGTTTAGTGTGTTTGGAAACATGGAAGCAAAATTTCTTATCCTAGTGAAATATATATAATATCTCCCATAACGATATATATCTTTATTACTTCTACCAAAAACAATTCCTCATAACATGGGGAAAGGAAACATAAGAAAGGGGTGTGCTCGAATGCTCAATTAGGGTAAATAATAGAAATATATCAGCATAATTATGAAAATAAGTGTATGATAAAATGATTATGAAATTTGAAGATCATACCATGCATATCAAAGATCATATAACAGAATAATGGAATAAAGAATAGTATTCCAAAATAAAATAATCCTAACGAAATAAATAACATAAGCCATGAAAACATAATATATGAGTAAAAAATGGTATTATGGTAGACACATAATCATATAATATCACGAACATGTATAAGTAGAAACATGTTAACTCATTAGGTTATGTAATAAAAATATGGACCTCACATAAACATAGAGACATGAAACTAGGTCCATACATAACATTGTGAACATGTAATCAGGTTTACACATAGTAGAAAGGCATCAATGGGGATGCCATATTTGTAGTAGGGGTACACTTCCAATAATATCTTTGTTATCTTAGTTCACTCACATTTCCATCTTAGTAGTATTATTTCACTACTTATACTATCTTGGTGGTCATGGTTCACTTCTATAACCATATTAGTCAATAACAAGAGATATAACCCTTTACACAATGGATTATAGAAAGATAAAGGTCCCTCCCATCTAATAATGAAATCCTACATGCATGTACCATAGGATTATAATAATCATATCACAAACCATGAAATTAAATGGGTATTATAAAAATGTAACCATATCATAACCTATGGGGATAAAAAGTTCTCATAATCATTTCACCATAAATGTAACATTGAAAAATAAGTGGGTTTCAAAAGAATATAACCCATAAAAGTGAAACGAGTTTCATAAAAAAGCATTAAAATAATAGCAACACATTAAATGAATGAATATAAATAGATCATTTAGATAATTTCGTAATAAGTTATGAGTAACATCAATGTATTTCATATTATATGGAAAATGATTTTGAAATATTATTCAAAAACATTATTTGAGGAAAATATCCTTTCTTCATCAAAAAATGGTTTTTAAAACATAAAACCTTTTGAAAATAATTTTACTAGAAAATACCTATACAATTTATAAATAATAATTGAAATCACTTGATAATTTTTACTATTAAAACTTATAAAATAATCATTAACATTTTCAAAGAAAAAAATTTCTTTGAAAACATATAAAGAAATTTTGAAAACATTTTGAAACCGTTTTTTTAAATTACATTGATAATATACAAATAATTATTGAATTTTTTTAAAACCATATAATTGAAATATCTTTGAAAACTTATTAATAAATATTGAAAACATTTTAGAAACTGTTTTCATCAAAAAAATATAAAATAATACTTAAAACGTTACAATTTATTTCATGAAATCATATAAAAGTATCTTGAAAATTTTTAGAGAATAAGTTTTCTTGAAAACATATAAAAGAAACATGAAAACGTTTTAAAAAAAATAATTATTTCAGAAAATAATAAATGAAAGATGATTTTGTTAAAAAAATAATTTTCCTTGAAAACAATTAAATTAGATTGAAAAACCTATTTAAAACCATTTAATTGAAAATATATTCCAAAACATTTATAAAAAATTATCTTTTAGAAAAGAAAATAAATATTCAAAGGATTGATGGTGGATAAATTTGTACATGTTATATGAGGTAATTAAATTATTTTGTTTGCATGATAAGAAAGTAAAAAAAATTCCTTTTTTATATTGAAGCTATAATATTACATTGAATATATTGGTAAAATAAAAAAAATTCGTAAAAATTTCTTTTAATGATCATAGGATATTTGTAGAAAATACTTGAGAATCCTTTTTAGATAAAATGGGCTTCCAATCGATTAGTTGGAAATGTTGGGTTTTCTTAAAAAATAAATTCATAACAATATTATATACCAAAGAGTAGAAAAATAGAATCAACACATTATTATATTATGAATATTCATTGGATAATATAATTAATGAATATTCTTGAGAGATTGATCATAATATTTCATCAATGAATGAATAAACATAAATATTCTCTTAAAGCAATGAAATTATTTCCATAAACTCTTATAACATGGTAACTTGGGATCATAATGTCTATGAAATAATAATGAAATTAAATGAATCCAATTTTTTTTGAAAAGTATGATATTAACTATAAAACTTGTAAAATGGATGTATATACACCTCAAAAACGAAATTTGATGCATAACAAAACATGAGACTCAAAGAATGGAAATTGAGACAAAACTATTTTTATGATTTTTTAAATTTAAAAACATAAACCCCATGAATGAATGGTTAAAAAATAAATATGTTAATACCAATAATTTTATGTACAATATACATATAATACAATAATGGGATGTATATACACCGCACAAAATGAAATATTGGCGAACATAGCATGTATCACACAAAGATAAAAAGTGAGATGAAATCCCCTTACCTAGTGTAATGAATCTCTTCGTACTCATTAAAAACACCATTATATTAATTATAATTTTTTTATAAATCTTTTCAAAAACCATTTTATTATATCTAATAACATATATGGTCTGATTATGCCATTATATTACCCCATGTTAACCATCCTTCGTTAAGGATACATTTGAGGTAATATTCTCTTTGTTTTTCATATGTGACTTTATTTGATATATTGTTGGTCATTATTCACATATCATAATTGTATAATTTAATAAATTATATATAAATTATATATATATATACATTATATGGGTATTATAAAAATATATAGAATATAGATGGATGAAACTAAATTCACTATTAATGGAAACGGTGGGCCGTACGTTTGCATGAATGCTATTTTTGTTTAATTGTCAGGTTGAGTGAAATAATGTAAAAGAAAACTATGATTATATATATAAATAATTATTAATGTAGATTTATGATATAATATATCTCATATATAATCACTAAAACAATCCTTATTACAATCTATGTTGTGTATGAATGAATCATATCTCTTTGAGGAGGCAGTATTCCACACCTCCTCAAATGAAATAATCTTATTTTCATAAGACGAAAAGTGCGAAGGTATGTTATAAATAATAATTTAAGAAGAATAAAAACATTATAAATATAATATATAACATATATAATTATATTTTCTATAATAATTTACACTAAGATAAGTGGTAATGGAAAAAATGAATAATCATTGTTTTCTCAGTCAGTAGTTCGCCAAACACAGAAACAGTATATTGGTTACCCATTTGATGGAGGTGTGTATAAGTGTATGTCACAACCCATAAATTAAAAATATTAGTATATTGAGTATCCATCATCTGTTATATAAAAATAAAATAATGTGAGTTGGAGGGGGTGTAAAAGTAAATAAAAGTAATGACTTGAGAGAAGACGTTACCTCTTAATTGGGAAAATCTTTTTGATTTGTTCAAAAATAAATACATGAAATTCCATCTACCCATGTTGAGGAATTTATTTGGAATAAATGTATTTTTTTTGTTTTTTGGGTATGTATTTTAATATAATAAGAGGTTTCATAGGTTTTAAAAAGTTGGATTAGTGGTGACCTTTTATAGGGAATGAAATATACTAACTGGGAATACTTAGAAACAAGTTAAATGTACATGTGTTATAACATAAAATAGTCTTAAAAATGAAAAACACTCAATAATGTATTTTTTATGGCCTAAATATCAAAATACTATGGTTTTTGGATCAGGAATATAGGTCATTTGGGCACTTAATTTTATGTTTTAGTCCCAAGTTAATCATAATATGGTTGTAATCGGTGTGATTAATTTTAATCACATTTACTAACAATTTTGAAAAAAAAATTAAAATGGACTAATTAGATTTAAATATTAAAATGAATACAATGGTGTATTTAATATTTTTGAAATTATAATCAAAGAAGAATGAAAATTAATATTAATGATAATCCCATATATGGGATGAAATAACGAGTATTAAAGTATAATCTTGATCAAATAATTGTTAAGTATTAATATTATATTTCAAATTGAAATTGATTACAATGAAATAAATAGTTTTAATAGTCATAAAATTTATATATTTTTGCTTTTAAAAAATATAATTAATTATTGATAATTATTTAATCAAATGACAGATTTTTACAAAAATGCTGTAGCTTTCACTATTCATCAAAAAATAATGCTTCTCATAAAAATCCATAAAATATACCTTAGGATAATTCAAGAATTATTAATTATAAAACAAAATTTATTTTATCAAATAAAATATCAATATTATTCTAAAATAAATTTTATTGTATTTTATAGAAGTACATTAAAAGATGTCCATTTGAGAGAATGGTATCTTTAAACACAATTGGATTTTACCAATAATCAAATTTTCATTATCAATATGTTATTTTATGTAAAACCATTAGAAAACTATTTGAAAATTAATTATTAATATTTCTATTACTCTATTTTAATATTTATTTTATAAAAAACTCATTTAAATAATTATAACCACAAAATGTTGATTCGTAGAAACTCGGTATAGCATGTATGTTACGCTTAGTCGATGATCCATGCGAAAGGAATGTTTGAATCTGTGAATTGAGAATCATTAAAAAACATAATTTAGATGGGAAAAATATATTTGTGACCATAATAATATTTTATTTATATTCAATCAGTTTTTTGTAGTCATTTATAATTAACTGGTAGCCTATAAATTCATATTTTATTGTTTAAAGACTATAATTTCATAAATTAGTTAATGTTAGTAATAAACTCGAATTTAATGTCAAGGATATAGCATATTATATAAAATAATAATATTTTTATATTATATTATTCTTCAAAAATCCTCGGTATTGAATGTCATAAAACACATCAAGTTAAGTCTTTTTTGTGTATAACACAATATGACCTCAGTGTTCCACGTAGATAAAAACAATGTTTATATTGCATGTGTTGCCCGATTAACTCGGTGTTGCATATAAGAGAAGACCAAAACAAATCATTATACTAAAATATGTTATCTTCAGTGTTTTATTAAACAAAAAATACCAAAAAGGATTAATTAATTTCCAAAAAATAATTCCCAAAATCACGAGGGGTTAAAACGAGTGTCCCTAAGTTGAGATCTCAAGGAATAGTTACAATGAAGAGGTAATTTCCATAACTGATCACATTATTTTTTAATTTTTTTTACCTTTTATAAATATTTTATATTTATAATAATATAATTAATTCATATAAAAAATATGTGTAGATATTTATAAAATTTTGAAACAACCATTTACCCCAATTTTCTAATAAAATTTTAAATGAATGTATCTATCGAGCATATGTGTGGCATTACCACTCCACAAAGTCATTCAATTCATTTTTCATCTCTATATATTATTGACGACTATTATTATGGGATAAATGTTAATATATGATATTTATGAAATAATATTAAACTCTAATGACAATATAATATATAACTTCATACATTCCAATCTGTTGGAAAATGATAATATCGCTTGTACATATGTGTGGACAATCACATCCACGATGTGATGTGATAAATTTTCAATTTAAAATTTACAAAGATGGTAATAAATATGGATTTGATTAATATAAATGATTTCTATGATATATTAATGATTTTTAGAGGTTAATATTTATTTTAATTTCATTCATTCCATCCATTGAAAAGTGAAAACAACATTAATGCATATGTACGACCTACCATACAATCAACATGAATGTCATAATTTATTTTTCTATCAATTAATTTTATGGATTAATCTATATATATAATGAATATATATATATATATATAATTATTAAGAATCTATAAATTATGGTACCATGATCAAATTACAAGGATAAAAAATACCAAAATAAAATTCTACAAAATAACAAAATAGTTTACACCAATAATGAAATTTTTTTTATAAGTAATTATTGATAAATGGGTGTTGAATGTTATAACGGGATCAATTATGATTTTATTTGTTTATGCTTTATTTTGGAATAGTATTATAATACATGTAAAATTATTATAAAGGTGTATAGACTAATTTCGTAGCAAGTGGAACTAGAGGTAAGGGTTTATCATATCAAATTGTATTTTTGGAGACCTATTTTATGTTATGTGAAATCTTATTTATCAGGTGTATATACAAGTATATGAATTTATATATAATTATTATCTTCTTGTTATTGATATTAAATGCTTTAGTTTTTGATATTATTTCGTGGGAATTATGATTCAAATGTAATAAAAGATGTAATGTTTTTATGTTATAATATCATTATTTATATGAATTGTTTTTATTAGCTTTATGATGATTAATTAGTCGGATAATTCTCTCTATAACTCATTAATTTCTTTCTTCTCATCATGTAATAATATAATATGGATTCCCATGAAAACATGGTACCTGAACTGACCAATCGCAATCTCGAAGAATGTTCCTGATCCCTATGGGATGGTGACTAGAATCTATTTATCAAAAATACGAGGGAACAATTTCACCCATCTTATTGGAAGAAACATTCGTTTTACATGTATATATATACACTCACACAATAAAAAAATATTTTTTGAATAAAATGAAATATATTCAACAACAAAAATGAGAAAATAGATGCGACACAACACAAAAGTATCTAAATAAACTCTAAGTTATTATCCCTAAAAAACATGAAACCATAGATAAGAAACAAATACTACAACTAATAATTTGAAAAATCCAACAATATTACAACCATACACCCAAATCATATTATAGATACATTTTCATGTCACTAAAATGCCCAAAAATTCCCTACATAAAAAATTAACAAGGTCTACACACCGCTGAAGGGGTGCGCATGGTGTGGGATAACATGCTTAGTTGGATCCCACTCAGATGTTACATAAAAATTCATTTTACACCAATAGAATCATGATCATATTTATTGATATCAATTCACTATAAATAGTTAAACATTTTTTATATCAAATGTAATGAAAATATACTTTTTCTATACATTAAAATAATATAGGTAATATAGATTCAATGAATATCATAAATATCAAATAAGGTAACCAATTCCAACAAGTATTACTGAATATCATAGGTAACATCACTATAAGGATCACTAATTTCTTGGATATCTAAAACTCCCATAACTAGTTAAAAAATCAGGCACATCATTTTTATAAAAATAGGCATCAAGTATAGAGAGTAGAGGAACACCCCAAAAGGTGAACTAGAAAACTATGTCAACATGTACCAAGAAAAAAACCCTATAGTGTAGAGTTACACCATTTTATTGAACCACCTTATAATATAAACATAATATAAAAATCACTAAACCATAAACCTATGTACCTAAGGCTTCAGAAGTTCTAAATTTTCTATAATATATATTCAAAACCATGAATGAAATCCATTTGGTAAACCTATTTCAAAATAATTTGAAAATTCCCAATTTCCTTTTACTAAAAAATGGGGAAACCATATTTTCACAAAACAAAATTTGCAAAAACACAAAAAATATTCAATAAATCATTGTAATTGATTTAAAAAAATTATAACAAAAGAGAAATAATGGTTCATTTATCATAGGATAGATATTGGAACACCTACCTCATTCTCATGCCACACATGCCCACAACTAGATGAAAAACAACATAAAGGAACAGAAAACAACAAATGAAGTTCATAACTACCATTCCCACACATTATAATTTTATTTCATAACATCTAAGGTCATCATAGAGGTTTGGTCACATATACCTCAGGGAAATGACACCTGACACACTGCAACAAACAACAAACTGGACCATGAAATAAGATCACATGGATGATCTTGAAACTATCATGGAGAACATCACCACATGATCAACATATATGTAAATGTAATGGAATGGTGGTTCTATGACAAGAAATAATGAAGAAGAAAAAATATCTTATACATGGAGTGATGAAGGACATATACCACAATGGCCAGTCACTAAATTTAATGATCCAAAAAAATAAAAATGTCAAAAAAATATCAGGGGAGAGAACATAGGTTTAGAGTGGTAATCCTACATGTTGAATGAAAAAACTATGATTCACTCTTAAAACCACTAGTTCGAGTTAATCGTCATGTGAAACCATTTCAAATTGTGAATTTTTCCATTTAGATGATACATCAAAAAATGTGTTTCCAAGGATTAAAATTAACTCTGATTGAGATTTTGATGTTGTGAACCATTTTCATAGAATGTAATCTATTCACACTATAAAACAGTTCATGACGCCACTCGGACAATAGATTCATGTTGTTTACCCAGTTTATAATGTGAAAGTGTATAGAAGTTACATCATATTCTATGTTTTTTCAAAAAAACCAAAACCACCATTGAGGGATTCCAAACACATAAAGAACTATCAATATAATTGTATAAATTTATACCAAAACATAATTAATCCAAACAAAAATATATCCTTAATCATTACATAATTTTTCAAAAAAATGATCGATGTCCCTGAAATGATTGACAGATTCCCAAAAAATGGAAATGAAAATATATATGATAAATAAATAAAAAAAATGTAACAATATTTTACAAAATCGACAACAAAAGAATTTTTATCCAAAGGAAGTCATATGGAATAGTAGATCCAAAGAATGTGGTAGTTCCACTAACCCATCCTTGATGTTTCACTCTCTCAGGTCTCATTAGAATCTGATCTCTATCACAATACCACTCTAACTAAGGGTATAGACATACCATGATATAATTTAACATTAGACTCAACAATCTCCATTGTATTCTCTACACTATAAAATTCTAGATCTAACTGTATATTTTCCCAATATAGAATATGTGAGGGATCTAGATGATATTTCGTGAGCTGAGAAATATATAAAACAATATGCATTCCCTTTAACTAAACTAGAGATACCAACCAATAAGAAACCTTCCTAATCTACTTAGTGACCCCAAATGGTATATAAAATCTTTTATCCAACATTAACTCTTTTATATTCTTATAGTTACCCAAAAAATAATAAACATTAAAGAAAACACGATCACCAACATAATACATCAATGGATGATGTCAACAATCGACATTAAATTTTTGCTGAATCTAAACTATAATAAAACATGTACATATATCTTGAATAATTAGTGACATATCTTTGATGGGATGTGATCCTACCCAAGAGGCCTCACCCACATATACCAAATATAGAGGTGACTTACATGGGTGACCATACAAAAACTCAAAGGGATATATCATAATTGATGAATAATAAATATTGTTATAGAAAAAATCTCCAGTTATAAGATGGATATCCTATGATCCATGAAATTATTGGATACATGCACAACACATATCCTCCATGATTAGAATAACATCCCCCATCTGATTGTCTATCTGTGGATGATACACTATTCTGAACATGAACTGAGTCCCCATAAATATATAGAAAATAATCCCTAACTATGAGATGAACATCAGATCAATGTTATAAATAATGGTAGAGATATCCCCATGTGACATCATAATATCATAGACACAAAATTTACCTGGGTCAACATCTTTATTGTTATGCCTGATCGGATTGAAATGACATAACATTGTAAACCGATCAATCACCACATAGATAGTATTCTTACCTTGGGACGTGTGTGGTAAAAACACAAAAAAGAATATGGACACATTATAACATTTCTAAATAGACATCCAAAGAGGAGAAATAATACTAAAAGGTTTCAAGAACTCTGGCATTTCTTAGTGGATGGTGTAACTGCAGGACATGTAATCTACAATGTCATGCTTCAATCATTGCAACCATAATTCCCATATCATTTCACGATATATATTAATAGTTCCCAAAGTAATGATCCATGAATACAAATTAATGTAAAAATAAACTAATCCCCTCATAGATACTGGGGAAAAAAACTAATACCCAAAATTGATAATACCATCTGATGGGAGTGACCAAAAAGAAGTAGTCCACACACTAAAATGGTTTTATCAAATTTATCTGAACTCGTCATTATGTAGATGGCCTAATAGAATAGTCTGATGGAGAGATGAATAAAACTAAACAATGTTCAGAACAATAATATAAATTCTAATTGAGTATCCAGATTCAATTAAGTAAATATCATCATATGGTTCACATCTCTGTTGATTCTATAATAGATTAAGTGAAAATTTAATATTAAAATGACCTACAATTATATTCTCATTCCATAGGGTACATTTAATGTCAGAGTAAAATATTTTATGTTATTCCACCAACTAGATCTATCTAGGAGTCAAGTATTTATAAGAAAATATATATCTCAGTATCTTATGGTCAATAAAAACTGTGATCCTCTCCCTAAAGGGACAATGTAGGTAATAAATAACTACATACCTAACAATAAAAGATATAAATCATGTTTTGGAAAAATCCATTCATGTGGTCATTGATGAAGAGGTCCATAATCTGCAACAAGATCTTCTTGTATAGGATTAAAACCATTACCATCACTAGAAGAATTTTAGTACACCACATACCCCTTAATGGGATCATATGAGACCATAATATTAAACAATGTTAGAATAAATTTCAAATCACTAAATGAAGATTTAAATTTCACATCCCTCCTAAATTTTATCCCCATCTTTGTATGATCAGTAAAAGGTGATGGAAACATTGAGAAATCAATAACAAACCATCAATAGTACCCAGAAAGTCCATTGATGTTATGAATATCAAATGCATTCATTGGATCCTCCCATAACAAGTAAACTATCACCCATTTTGGTTCAAATAATAAACCATCCTTAGAAACCATTTTCCCCAATAAAATAAATTCAATGATCTAGAAAATAAATTTCGAAATATTTTCTTACAAATGGAGACACAACACGATTTCCCAAAAAAATACTAATCATCCTCGTTCTATCACATGGATCTATAATAAAATAGAATATAATCAATAAACACTAAAACAATGGTGTCAGGATACTGATGAGAATTATAGTTCATAAAGTCTATAATACTATAGGAGCATTAGTTAGACCAAATATAATTACACGTTATTTTATAGTGAAGATATTTTTTCATAAAAGTGTGAAACCTATGTGGGGAAAAAGATACGTGTTCATAAATATAACCTAACTCAAAATTTGATAGTCCACAAAAAATAAGAGTGAAACACCTTCCCTCTTGAAATAGAATATAGGGGCTACACAATTTGAAACACTAGGGAGAAAAGAAACTTTCACCAGCTGATCATCCAATATAATCTTGAGATCTTTCAACTCTAGTGATTCAATATGATATGAGAATAATGAAAATAGATTTTTACTGATGACTAGATCTATCCTGAACTCCACCAAACTCTCTAAATTAAAACTAGAAAATCAATCTAGAAATTTGTTTAGAATGTACAAAACATTAGTCAAATGATCAAAATAAATGTAACATCACTAGTATCAATGGATAAAATAAATAACAAACTATTAAGCTATAGTTAATAATGTCATGCACATCTAGACTTCTTATCCCAATCCCTGAAATAACCGAGATCTCCCATACGTAGAAAATTAAAAAACACAAATGAAAACAATCAATCTCATCATTATGAGGAATAATCCAATCCAACTTGATGATGAAATTACCTAATATAGAATGATGAAATCACATAGTAACTAAAAATCTCCTATTGATAGAAAACAAATGACACTGAAATCCCTACTATTTCATATTCCCAAGAGCATTCACTGAATCTATAAGAATAGATATGCACTCTATCCGATTTTGAATCATATAAAAAGGGGGAAAAATAAATGTTCGGGTGAAATTGAAATTATATAAAGAAGCTGCTAGAGGGGGTGAAATAATCATGGAAAATCTCTCTATCACTAGGCCTTCATCATCCTCTATTATAAAATCATTTATTTTGATTGTGATAAACTATTAGGGTAGGTGGATAGAACCCTGTAGTCCTTGAATCATCTGACAAGACCACAATAGCCTTTGGATCCAATGATACTAGAATAGAATAATGAATAAACATATCTAATAAAATTATTGCATATGGTCATAGTGGACACAACCATTACACAAATTTCTATGACTAATACATGAACACCAGGTGTTCCTGACATTTCCCCATTGATTGTAAGTGAGGGAAAAATTATAGATTTAGCAAATGGTGTGGAGGATGCATGTTTATGAGAACATCCTCCCACATTGTTGTGGTGATCATTCCACTTTATCATCCTTCCCTATTCACCCCTACAGTTTCCACATTGTGGATAATAAGGGTAATGATGCATTGAAATTTCTTATATGGCCATAAACTCCATCATATATTAGTCTAATATATGAAAAATGGTATAAAGATTCAATATAAATAACTATGATAGGATATCTGGTTGTAAACATTGTAAGTACTTCTGAGCCATTATGTAACCTTTCATTACAACATCCTATGAAAAATGATCCTACATTGTGAAATACTTTTTTATGCCAATATTGAACTCTCTCCCTCATTTAAGGAGAGGAAATATAGAAATATTTCTATCATCATATTCTCTAGAAAAAACTACTGGAAGAAGATAGTCTTGAAACACTTCTAGTTCATTCCCACATGCCTATCTTCATGTACAATGGAATATAACCATCACATGTAGAGACCCTCGAGCTTCAGCTCTGTACTCTTAAACATAAAATTTTCAGGTGTATCTAATAAGGTGAATATCTTATTGAACATTCCTTAAATTCCTTCACCACTTGTGGTTCATTCATAACATTAATATATAGTGGATTATAACATAATAACTCCTATGATTGATCCTTTTTATCCTATAGCTCCTGTATGTACCCAAATATTAATTTATTGTACATATAGTACATTTTGGTATATAGTGTAATCTGCACATATGATAGTCTCTATAAGATTATAGTCTAATGGAATATATCCTTGTGGAGAATCCACTACACCCTCTTATGGAACCTGTGGAAGATATTCCAGAGGCATATCCTTGCAAATATAAAATGGAAGAAGTGATCAAATGACTGAAAAAAATTATTCAAAACTTTAAAACCATAATCAAAACCGAAATTAATATTCATTACTGGTATATTGGGTTTCATTATGGAACAAGCTAGCCAGAAACTCACTGTAACCTACCCCTATATTCTGTAAAATTCTATATCAAGTCCTTAAAAATTCAAAAATTGAGTAATAAACCTATATTTATATCAAAATATAATGAACCGACATAAATACCCACCCAAAACATCATATACTCTATGGGTGTTCCTAATTAGCATGGGTTGGTGACAATAACCTAGGAATGAACAACCACAAGAAGGAATAATTTTATCTAACCTAAAGTAGATTACATGATATATATATATATATATAATAATGAAACTCTAATGATCTAATAGTAACATACATAGAAATTTCATCATTGTTGTTGAATATATAATTTATTACACAACAAACATCGAATGATCGTATTAGATTAGTGCCATTGGGAACATAGAAACATAAACATTGGATCACGAGTGAGCTACACTATCTCCATCTTGGCTCTCCATGAATTACAACCATCTTACATATATAAATTATTAAATATATCTTCACAACATGGGGATTTAAACAATATAATTTGTGAACTAAGATACCCAGTAAGGATAAATAAGTGAGATATGTAAGCATAATGATGAGAATAATGGTATGAGAAAGTGATCATTAAATTAAAATATCATACATTTCAAATCAAATATCATAAACATAAATCCAAAAATAAATATTCCTATATCATTAAACAAGAATCATAATGAAAACAAGGGAATAATCGAAGAAAGCATAACCTAGTAATAATACACTGAATTGTGGCACACACAAAAACATGAAATATCATTTTATATAGGTTAAGATACATTTAAAGAACTTATCAGGGAACTTATTGGGGACAACACCATGAAGGTGGGATACACCACCATCACTAGTCATATTTCTTTCCTTGTGAGGGATTGAGATTCCCCATCATCAAATAGTAGATCAGGTATCCCCATCTTTCTAGATTGGATCAGGATTCACAATCTTCCAATAGTGTATCTGGTTTCCCAATCCTCCCATAGTGAATTAGGTTTTCTCATATTGCTCATTATATTATTCTTGTCGACATGAATCTCATCAGTATCACATGATATATAATTCTTTAACCTATTAATTGGGGTAGGGGTTATATATGTCCCACCCATCAAATTATAAAATTATATATACTTTTCCAAAAGATAATAAAATGTGAATCATATCGTGACTGATAAAAATATGTCTTTCATAAACATCATATCATAACCCACAGAATTAAATGAGTTTGATAAACATTTCAACATAACATTCATATAGAAAAATGATAGGTCACATAATCATTTCATCCAAGCATAACCTGCAGAAAGAAGTGGGTGTCATGAGTATATAACCCGTGTATGTGAAAAAAGTGTCTAAATATCGATCCATCAAAATATTTACCATTCATGAATGAATATGAATGGTATTCATAGATCATATCCCCTGTAAAGCATAAAATATGATAAACTATGTCATCTTAGATGTAGACCTATTTGAATGTCCATAATAAAAATTCTTAAGGATGATTTCATTTCATTGATACTCATTTTTATAAAACCATTTCAAAATTCTCTTCTTATAAAAAAAGATTTACAATTTTACAAAACATATTTATTGAAGAAAATATCTTCTCTTCCATGAAAAATTATTTTAAAAACAAAAAAAAATTTGGAATCATTTTTCCTTTGAATTATGTTTTAGAACATATAATGGTTGTTTGAAAATATTTTGAAAGCCATTTTCATTGAAAACTTATTTAAAAATCTCAATGAAATCCTG
Source organism: Viscum album (assembly GCA_963277665.1). Classification (NCBI taxonomy): domain Eukaryota; kingdom Viridiplantae; phylum Streptophyta; class Magnoliopsida; order Santalales; family Viscaceae; genus Viscum; species Viscum album. Next base: position 1,220,150,022 of record OY728127.1, on the reverse strand, counting down.
AAAATGTTTTGAAAACTATTTCATGGAAACTAATTTGATTGGTAAAAAATAAGGCTTGAAATAATTTGAAAATACTTGTCTAAATAAAATTGATTTAAAAACATATAAAGAAATCCTAAAACCATTTAATTAATTTTCATGGAAGATAACATTTCTAAATCATATACTAAACGAATTGAAAATAATTTAAAAGACTTTTTAGGCGTTATTAGTTTTTTTAAAACATTTTCCCTGAAAACAACTCTAAATTAAAAAAATCAACAAAATTAGGGAAATATTTTCATTAGATAAATATTTTTAACATACAAATTAATCATTAAAGAGATGATGGTCATGAATGTGGGTATGTTTGTACCTAATTAAAAGTAATTTTTCACATTAAAAGTTTTAAAAAGTTTCTTTATTAGAAAAGTACAAGAAAAATCCTTTTAAAGTCATTTTTTAAAAGGTAAAAAATGTGTAACAATTTACATTAAATATCATTTTATAATATGAAATCATTTTATAAATAATTTTTAGAGAACTTGATTTATGAAGAACAAATATTTCTGACCAAAAATTGAAATAATATCATATTTTTATAACAAAAATATTATTAATGATCATAAGTACCAATGGGTGAAACAATTGTATTAATATATGAATAGATAATGAATATAAATATTGCAATAAAATTCATTAGTTTTCTTCATATATGGATCATAATATTTTCTCAATGGAAGCATAATCACAAACATTCTTGATAAATGATGAGATTTTTTCAATAAACTATTACAAAAGGGTATCTTTGAATTATTATCCATGTGTAAGAAAATGAAATTTAATGAAGAATAAAATATCATCAAAATAAGAGGGTTTATGATATAAAATGTCTAATGTAATTATATACACTCTATAACAGTATGTAGCTCTATAACCTGACATATGTCTCAATGAAGGAAATGGGGACAAAATTACATTAATGATTTATTAACTATATAAACACAAACCCCATTAAATAAAGATAATAAAAATGATATGTAAATATCAATATAATTATTTATAATAATAATATAATACATCACTTGGAGATTAACTCATTAAAAATATGAAATATGTAGTAAACATAACTTGTCTCTCATAGAAAATGAAAGTGAGATGAGAATAAGCTTACCTTAAATCTAGACTATCTTCATACTAATTAGAAACTCCAATATAATGAATAAATTTTTATTATCAGTCCCCCTAAGAGATATATTATAGTATATAATACACTATATGAATGTACTATTACTTTTTATTACCCATTTATTAACAACTCAATGTTAATGTAAAAGTTCAAGTATTTATAACATTGTTTTTCTATTGTGTGATGATTTTCTATATTATTGGTCCTAATAGTTAAAACATGATATCTTGAATGTAAAAATGATATAAATATCTAAAATATTATGTATATAAGTACTTATAATAATGTATAAATGATAAAAATATTAATCAACATTCAACATTCATGGATACGGCCGGCCAGACTTAAGCATTAATGCAATTTATATTTTGTTATCATATTGAATGAAAGAATGAAAATGAAATTAATCTGTGTCTATATATATAATATCATTATATTATCATTATTACATAATATATATATATATATAAAATTTACTAAACCCTTCCTAAATAAATTCCTTGAAATGTGTGAATGAATCATATCGATTTGAGGAGGTAGAAGTCCACATTTCCGTAAATGAAGTTATTGTATTTACACAAAATAGAAAGCATGAAGGTATGTGTTATATTATAATTATATAAGCATAAATAAATAATAAATATCATATCTATCATAAAAATAGATTTTCCATAAAAATTCTATACCATGAGAGATGGTAAAGAAAAACGAACAACATTATTTCGTTAGTGGGTAGTTATCCATACACAAAAATGGTAAGTTCATTACCCATTAGATGGGTGACAAAGAAATTTCGGTTTAAACCATAGAAAATTAAAATCCTAGTATATTTAGGATACTTATTTTATCATATAATCATGCAATAATAATATTTTAACGGATGATAATTTAAAAAATACAATGGATATTGAGGAAGGATGATTCTAATTCTTTCGTTAACTCCTCATTTTCACAAATCAGATTACTTGTATTGATATCTTACCAAATATAGGCTTCTAGGATTAATTTATGTATTTATGGAAACTAATTATGAATATTTTGGATGAGATAATGTTTCTTGAGAGGCTTGAGGAAGGGGATGAGTGAATGGATTTTTATAGTTGTGGAGAGGTGAATTTTTTGTAAAAAAAGTTAACCACTAATGGGAGGTGTAGTTTTCCTCAGGTTCGTAAAAATAAAAAAATGTTGTATTAATATTAGTTTATGGCTGAAAAAATATCCAAAACACATAAAATAGTATTTTTATAATTTGGTTATGTACTCTTCATGTTTCCTTTTTTTATTTTTTATTATTATTAATAAAAATAGTTTTCCAACCAATGTAATTTAACCATTAATAAAAAAATTAAGCATTAATTTATTATAAAATATAGTACCACTGATTTATAAATAAGATTTAAATATCATAAATTTCAATTTTTTTAAATTATACGCTAGTATTTTGAGTCTGCAGAAATTGATGGCATGTAATATCGTTGAACGGAGAGCCCAAAACAGAATATTGAATTTTTCTAAGGTACTATTAGTAAATGTGTGAGCAATGATTTATATCTTTTGAACTGGTGATCTGATTGAAAATTTGAGGGATCCATTTAATTCTTAGTGACAAGATTCTCTTAGGCGATGCATAACTTCGATCTGTACGGGTGGGATGAAAAACATAATTTTTGGACTTTACCAAAAATAATAAAATAACCCCATGAGATATCTTATTTCCTATCATAACTATTGACCGACAGGGGTTGGAACAATGATTTGCTGAGAAATTTTAATGAAGTTCATTCAATGAACCATTACACTTGGTTGTATAACCTCGCTGTCATGAGATGAATGATTTCATTAAATATTCTTTAATGAAACACATAATTGTGGATAAAAGTTGAAATCCTTTTCTATTATTTAATACAGTCATTGTCATGGGTTTCTAGAACCCACAAGAGAACTATTGATGAAGTGATTGTGTCATATTCTCGCAATGAAGAATGGAGAATTAAACGACACTATTGGGTATTCGATCTGGAGATCGACAAATGCCAACGTACACCCTTTGAATACGGGTTCTCATTCCCTCACCTGTAGCTCCTTCAAATGTGTTCTTTATTAGGGCTTGACATGATTTATTTCAAAGAGTTTTATGTTTCATATACTCTTTATAATGTCAAACCCCTTTCTTTGTTATAACTCAAATGCAGAGGGTGTGGCTGAACCGAACATGGTCCTGACCCTCCACCAATGTTGAATGATTGCATTCTTCATGGGAAATTGACCAATATTGTGGCAAGATGGAAGTTGGGGACACACAATGATGGTGACATCTCGAAATGCCTGTAGGTGATTTTAGGAAATAAAATTAGACCACCAGGCCTTCACTGGTGGCTTGCAGAAGAATTTTCAGGGTGGCGAAGTTGGTTACTAGTGGTGGTGTCCATCTCACGATGGTCGTCATAGGGTGGTGACACCAGAAGGCGTTGGGAATGAAAAAGGGGGTGGATGGCCATCGCTGACAATGGTTCTAAGCCGTGGCGGAGGGTGGACCCATACCCCATGGATCCCACAAAAAACTAGTCCATAAGGGACCATCTATGTGAAGTAGCCCCAACAGGCACTACTGATGTAGGTGCCCGAATGGCCAAGCCTCTTAAGAGAGGAGTTCGAATAACCAAGCCACTCAAGAGGGGAGCTGACCCCCATGCCCAGCAGGCGGACAGTGCCCAACCATCTTCTGGATATGGTCTTGCAGGCTGGTGGGCCACACCCAGTTGTGTGGGATGGGCTAGTCTTGTGGCCTAGAATGCTGAGCCTACAGCCCAGACAGTTCGGGCTGGTCCCAGTGGGCTAGGTTGGGTCGGTCCAACCGGGTACGACCGGACCCAGACCCATTTAGGCCCAGTTTCTTTTAAAGGGGAATATCTCTTAAACTGGATTTCCATTTGATGATCCTTCTATAGAGTTGAAACCCTTAGGATGAGGTAGACCTTTTATGATTATCCACTTGGGTTTTGAAGACAATTGTAGTATGGCCGGATTGGGCTGAACTCGATTCCCATCGGGTTCATGGCACTAAAATGCATATAACATATAGACCATTCATCTGATGGAAACACCGTATATTGCATAGGAACCCTTATGACATTTAATTTCCTCGGGTTTCCACTTGGTGGGACATAGTGGCGGTTATGGTACAAACATGGGCTTAGGGATATTATCCTCCCAAAATCAAGCATGCATTGTGCATGAATCCAGTGGCTGGATGTGACGTGATGAAAGAATATCAATCCTCTATGGGTCATTACATAGAGATCCTCCATGGTTCAGCACCTAGAGATCCTCATTAGGTCAAGACATTGATATCCTCTGTGGTTCAGCATGTAGTGATCCTCCGTGGGTCAGCACCTATCTATTCTCTGTCGGTCATCACATAAGGATCCTTTGTTTGTCAGCACCTAGAGATCCTCTATGGGTTATCACCTAGTGATCCTATGTGGGTCAGCACCTATCAATCCTCTGTGGGTCAGCACCGATTGATCCTCTGCGGTTCAACACCTAGCATCCTATAACAGTTAAATAGAAAAATCCTCTCAACTGAATAAGATAATCTAACTTTATGACTAATCATATTTATTCCAGTTCATTGAGATATATACCTGGTTCGAGCTGAGTCCTTCCTTGTGCATTGTGATTGAGATCATGATTTTGGGTTTTTCCATTGTGGAATTCTAGGAGTCCTTCGAGGGTCTCGGTTTCCCTACAAGGTGTTGTTATACTCACCCCTACACAGACATCACCCACACCTTGTTGTGTCTTGTAAAGAAAACATACATCTTTGTCCTAGGTTAGTGATCCATGGCTAGTTGATTCACGGAGGTGACCATTTAATGTGTAGATTTGTGTTGACGAGCTATACCTATCCTTTGGGTAAGATCCTTGGAGAATGATATCCGGAGTATTTTCTATTTCGGTTGTATAATCTATTTCCATTGGGGTTGTATACTGGCCCCTTTACGTTTAGTTATCACATTTACTTTAGCAGTCTTACTACATTATTTACTTTTGTTGTGTACCTATTCTATCTATGGATAGGTTCAAAGGAAATGCCTTCTTGTTTTAGGGATATGACATCTCGGTGCTAGTCACCCACCCCTGGCCTTTGGATGGCGGGCTTGGGGTAGTCACAGCACGGGCCCCGTGTGACGAGTCATCAAAAATTTGTATCAGAGGATGGTCTATTCTACTGAAAAACTATGACCCTGATATTTTCAATGGAGAAATAGTGTTAGGTGTCTAGAGTTTGGATTTCTTTCCCGGGAGTCTAGTGTAGGTACAACGGTCAATGTACCCATACATCAGGTCCCTAATTTCTAGAGACAGGGCCCTCCGAGGTTTCGAGGTGAGACTGATTGATAGGTAGATGAGGACTAGACGGAGGCAGTGGCATGATTTTTTGCCTATTTGGGACACTTGAATACTATATGGTGATCCTAGCTTCTAGTATCTTCTTGGGCACAATAGGGAGATGGTGGATCTTGAAACTCCAGTTGCATGATGAGGAGACCCATATCTTGTTGGACTTCGAGAGCCTCTTCCGAGCAGACCTCTTTCTATCGACTATATGATTAGTGTGTATTTAGGAGCTATTGCACTTATAACAGGGAAGCCTGGTAGTGGCCCGGTACTCAAAGAGATTCAATGAACTCTCACTTTACTCCACTGATATGGTACGAGACCCATTATATAGGTCCCAAAACATGGAGTAGGTTCTCTAATGGTAGAATATAACATCAATGATATCTCTCAATATCCTAACACAGGGTGGAGTGCCTGAGAGAGTGCTATTGTGGGAGAGATTCCTAGCTGAGCAGACATTGACAATGAGTGCCACCACTGGATGATAGGTATTCGAGTAATCTAAATCTGGTCATAAGTAGATGATGTAGAGGACTAAGAAAGCCAAACCTTCTAGAGGATGACCCCAGCACATAGGGTTGGAGGTGTGGAGATCACGAGGTAGGGGAGGTTATTAGAGGACTAAAGTCTGTTACCCTTACAACGGATATGAACTGGCTCACGAATTTCCGAAATCCTGCAATTATGATCAGAAGATGGTTGAGGGACAGCCGAGGTAGAGGAAGAAATTTGAGTGTGGAGTTCTATTAAGCCATAGATGTGGTAGAGGAGTAGGCTGTGTCACAGGTGGTGGGTGGTAGTTTGAGGTTTTACCGCCACCACCTCAAGGTGGTCCACCCTAACTTCATGGAACAGGTGGACAGGGATGACCACAACATCAAGCAGCTGTGGCCTATGACCAAATCACTCTAGGGATGATTCAATGTATGATTTGTGTCTACTCCACCCTAGTTACAGTTCATATAGAAATAGGTTCCAGTCACTATTTTATTCCCCCAACTCTCGTTCGGAGCTCGGAGATTCCAGTAGATCCATTGGCTCAATCCATACGATTAGAACTCCTAAGGGAGATGATTTGATGATTACAAACTAGTGCCAATTAAGTGAGCGTACTCTAGGAGGTGAGAGCATCTGCTCAGATCTCCTAGTAGCAGCACCGAGGACTTACGACGTCATCTTTTCAATGGAATGGTTATCCATAGTCCATGCTTAGATTAACTATTTTAGGCGCAATGTGTGGTGTGTCTATGAGGATGTCATTAGGTTTTCCTTCACTGGGGAATCCTTCATATCATAGGATGGACATTTACAAAGGAGGGTGCAGTTGATAACTCATTAGTTGGATAGCCTCATCCTTACTGTAGTGGATGAGAGGTGTCTGAGGTATCTTATTGTGGGGACCAATATGTTGATTTCTTTCCTAATGATGTTCTAGGACTACCTCCTCATAGAGAGGTTGAATTTCACATCAATCAATACCCCATGATGACACTGATTTCTAAGACATAATATCATATGGCTCCCATGGAACATTGTGAGTTGAGGGTACAATTTGAAGACTTACAGTGAAAGGGGTTCTTAAAGCCCAATGTTTCACTATGGGCATCCCTGATTTTGTTTTCCAAGAAGGAAGATATGAGTATGAGGCTTTTTGGACTATCGGAACCTGAACAAGGTGACCGTGAATAAAACATATCATCTTCCATGTATTGACGATATCTTAGACCAGTAGAAGGGAGAATGATCATTTTTGAAGATAGACTAGAGATCAAGCTATCATCAGAATAGGGTACGGGTTGAAGAAGTACCGAAGGAAACCATCAGATTATGGTATTGAAACTACAAGCTCATGGTGATGCCCCCTGGTGTAACAAAAAATGTGACACTCATCATGGGACTCATGAATAGGATCTTCTAGACATAACTTGATTGATTCGTTGTGGTATTCATTGGCGATATCTTGGTATACGTGGAAATGGAGAAAGAGCATGCCAGAAATCTGTAGATAGTTCTTGATACACTCTGAGAGCATAGAATTTATGAAAAGCTCTTGAAGTTACCATTTTGGATATATGATTTCCACTTTCTTGGGCACGCTATCTTGGAGGCACAAGTTGCAGTGGTTCTAGAAAAAATAGAGACAATGCTTTATTGTGAGCCACCCAGAAGTGTGACTGAGGTGTGGAATTTTCTGGGATAGGCTGAGTAGAACTGTAGATTTGTACCTCAAATAGTCATAGTAGAATCACCCTTGTTAGCTTTGAAAAATAAGGGGAACCCCATTTTTTGGACAGATAGATGCAATCATATTTTCTAGGAGATGAGGCAGAGACTGATGAGTGGACCCATATTGAGGCTACAAGAAGAGGGCGTTTGCTATGCAGTCTACAATGATGCATCAAGGACTAGAATGGGAAGTTTCTTGATGGAGGAATGAGTGGTGATCGCCTTCTGCTCATGGTAGTTGAGAAAACAAAATCATAACTATGCGACCCATAACCCTGAGTTAGAGGCAATGGTCTTTTCCTTGAAGATGTGGCTATAATTGTTGATGGGTGAACGATTTATTGTCTACTCTGATCAAAAGAGTCTTAGGTATATAGTCTCAAGGAAGTACCTGAACCTGAGATAGAGACGATGGATGGATATCCTCTAGGACTTGGACCTTGAGATAGTCTACACTCCTCGGATAGGGAACGTGGTGGAAGACGCACTCATCAGGAGGTTTGGACTACAATTGCTGAGTGAGGTGACAAATAAAATAGCCAAAATTTAGATATCCTTCATGGATAGTGATGGAGTAGCTTACCTCCAGTCTATGATAGTTACTCCACCACTCCTTCAAAATGTCAGGGAGGCACATCTTGGGGATGATGAGTGTGAGGGCCGACATGCTCAGATTTTCTCAGGATTGGATTCGAAAAGATTTTCTGAAGGTGGGGAGAATGTCTTCCATTTCAGTGGACACTCTATTATAACTGTGAAATTATGAGAGGATGTGTTGAGTATGTTCCAAATGTCCCATATGGGAGTACATCCTAGTCTTGGTAAGATTTACTAGGACATCTGGCGTAGGTACTGATGACCAGGGATGATGAAATAAATTGCAGAGTTCATATCATGATACCTCACATGTCAGCATGTGAAGGTCGGTCATTAGGTTCTAGTAGGATTCACACAGCAACTAGAGGATCTAGAATATAAGTGGGATGGTATATCCATGGACTTCATGACAGGGATACCACATACATCAAGAGTTAATGATTCCATATGGGTGATCGTTGACTGACTAACCATGTCGGCCCACTACCTACTCATCTAAGAGCAGCGATCTATAGAGGGCTTGGGATGCCTCTATATTCATGACACAGTATGTCATCATAGGGTACCATTGACAATATTCTCAGATCGTGATGCTTTTTTTACATCGTGGTTGCGGAAGGGACTACAGTAGTAGTTCGAGACTCAGCTATTCTTTAGCACCACCTATTATCCTCAGAAAAATGGTTAGATGGAGTGGACCATACAAACAGTTGAGGAAATTCTTCATTCTTCTGTCCTTGATTTTTTTCACAATTGGGGGGTCCACCACCCACTATTCAAGTTCTCATACAACAACTGTTATCACTACACCCTCAACATGGATCAGTTTTAGGTATTGTATAAGAGACCATGTATATCACCTCTATGATAAACAGACGCAAGTGTATCAGAAAAAATTCTTTCAGAGTTGGAATGGGCTACAAATGAAAATTTTTAAATCATTGAGTTGCAGATAAATACTACACAGTGCAAGAAAAAGTATTATGTTGACAGGAGACAGAGACCATTATGTTCGAGGAGGGAGGCCATGTCTTCCAACGGGTCTCACCCTCCCGAGGATTTCAGAGATTTGGTTGGGGCAACAAGATATCTCTGAGGTTCATCAGGCCTTTCCAGATCCTTAGTAGAGTAGGCGAGGTGGAGTACCACCTAGGTCTTCACCCAAAGATGCACCGAGTGTGTAATGTTTTCCATGAGTCATAGTTGAGGAAGTAAGTGCATGATCCATTACACATTATCAACTGGGGTGATCTAAAAATTAACAATGGGGATAATTTCATGGATTTATTGGTGAAAATAGAGGATCAACATGATCGAGCACTTTATGAGTGGTGGATTCTTCTAGTGCATGTCCGGTGGTAGCATGGGAACCTCTAGGAGAGAACATTGGAGCAGGAGGTTTAGATAAATTCTCAGTAGACCCATTTGTTTCCCTAGTTCTCTTGTGGATTTTTAGGATGAAAAAACATAAGGTGGAGAGAATGTAAAGATCTGTAATTTCCAAATAACTTTTTTAAATTAATTTGGATTATTACTAGTCTATAAAAATTGAAGGCATATGATTCCAAGGCCCGGATAACCCAGAATGAAATTTTTAATTTTTTACGGTACATTCTGTAAACTTTTAAGTGAAGATTTATATCTTTTAAACCAGTGCTCAGATAGAAAATATGAGGCCATTGTTGAATTAGCAAATGAAAAGATTCATTTAAGCGAAGCTTGACATCGACCGACAAGGGTCCAAAGAAAAAGTAAATTTTTAAACTTCACAAAAAATTAAATACAATTACTCTATGAGTTATTTTATTTGTTTTTGTAACTGTTGATCTATGGGGGTTACACCACAATGATGGTTAGACATTTTAAGGAAGGTCATCTAATGATCGGTTACACTTGGTTTTGTAACAAAACCGTGAAGATATTAATGGGTTCATTAATTATTCATTAATGAACCAAAAAATTGTGCGGAGAGTTGAAATCATTTTATTTTATTTAATCTAGTAGTTGGAATGGGTTTTGGGAACCCATGAGATAACTCTTGACGAAGTGCTAGAGACATCTTCTTCCAATGAAGAATGGAGAACTCGGTGACACCATTAAGGATTCGATCCGAAGATCGACGAATGCCAATGAACACCCATAAAACACAGGTTCTCCTTTCCACATCCGCAGCGCCTTCCAATGAATTCCAGGTAGGGGTTAGTATTGATTTATTTCTAAGACTTTTTTTACATCTACTCTAGATGATGTCGAACCCCTTTCCTTATTATAATGCTTACATGGAGGGCTTGGGTTGAACCGAACAAGGCCTCTACCCTCTTCCAATGTTTCATGATTTCATTCATTATGGGAGACCATCCAATATGGAAAAAATATTGAATCATGGGACATGTAATGATGGAGACATCCCGAAAGGCTTGTACGCATAGTCAGGAAGAAAATCGGACCACCAAGGCATCAACGGTGTCTTGCAGAAACACCTCCGGTGCGACCGTAGTAGCGAACAGTGACGATGGTCAACACTCACTGGCCAAGACATGGTGTTCTGCCTAAAGGAGTTGCAGTAGATGAAGGGGGTTGGCCGGCTATCGCTGATCGCGTTGATGGTAGTGGGGCCTAGCGGTAGTGCCCTATCGAGGAGATTTGTAGCTCTGCATCACGGCGGAGGGCGGTCCCGCACCCCATGGGTCCTACAGATGACCAGTCCATGTATACCTTCTAGGTGGAGTGGCACCAACATGAACTGCTGATGGAGGATCCTGAATGACTGAGTCATTTGAGAGTGAAGTTGTTCCCCGCACCTAGCAAGTAGGCCCAGTTGGTCTATCAACCCGACGTGGTGCTCCCAACTAGGGGGGTCTGGCCAGTCCCACGGGCCAAGACCAATGCCTAGTAGTCCAAGACCATATCCTGTACCATTTGAGATGGGCCTAAACAAACCATGTTGGGCCCAGTGGGCCACGTCGGGTTATCCCAATCGGGTCAGATCGGACACAGACCCATTTACGTCCAGTTTCACATAAAGGTCTCCATATCCTAAACTTAATGGCTGTTTGATGAACCTTCTACGGTCCAATAAACCCTATGATGTGGTGGTCCTTTTGAGATACTCCACCTGTGATTTGTGGAATGTTGGTGTACCGCTGAGTTGGATCTGACTCAATTCCAACCGGGGCCCCGACACTAAAATGATTATAACTTACAGACCAGGCATCTGATTGACGCATTGTCTATTACATTGGAACCCTTAAAACATGGCATTAAATTAGGTTACCTCTTCATTAGACTTATGGGTGGTTGAGTTATTAAAAATTTCTTGAGGATCAGATCCTCCCGAAATGAAGCTTGCCTAGTGATGGAATCTAGTGGTTGGCAGAGACTCGATAAAGGAATAACGATCTGTTGTGGCTCAGCACTTAGAGATCCTCCATGGGTAAGCACATAGAAATTCTCTTTGGGTCATCATGTAGCAATCCTCTTTGGGTCAGCACGTATCAATCAACTGTGGGACAACACGAAGCGATCCTGAGTGGGTCAGCACCTAGAGATCCTCTGTGGGTTAGCACCTAGCGATCCTCTGTGGGTCACCACCTAGTGATCCTTTGATGGTTAGCACATAGTGATCCTCTCTGGGTGAGCACTTAGCGATCCCCCGTGCATCAACACCTAGAGATCCAATGTGGGTCAGCACATAGCAATCCCCTGTGGGTCCGCACCTAGCGACAATTAGCGGTTCAACAACAAAATCCTCTCGACAGAATAAAATTATCTTGTTTTATGAATAATCATCTTTATTCCTAATAATTATGTTATATACCTGGTTTGAGATGAGTCTTTCCTTGTGCTTTATGATTGAGACCATGATTTGTGGTTTTTCCTTTGGGGAGTTAATGAAGACCTTCGGGGGTCTCGTGGTCCCTACAGGGTATTGTTATACTCAACCCCGGAAGGGCTTCACACAAACCATGTTGTGTCTTGTGAAGATAATGAACATCTTTGATCGAGGATAGGGATCCTATATTAAACTACGCACAAAGGTGAGCGGTTGATGTGGAGAGCTACAGTGATGAGCTATACAAACCCTTCAAGTAGGATCCTTGGTGGACAATCTCATGAGTTATTTTTTATTTCTATTGTATTATCTCTTCTAGTTGGGATTGTATACTATCCCTTTTACCTTCAGTTCTCACATTTACATCCAGAATTTTACTACATAGTTCACTTTTGTCGTGTACCTAGTCTATGCGTGTACAGGTTAAAAGGCAATGTCTACCCATTTTGGGGATATGCCTTTCCGATGCTAGTCACCCACCCCTGGACCATGTAAGGTGGGATTGGGGTAGTCATGACTTGCGCCCTTGGAGACGGGTCATGAAATAAGATATATAATTTACAAAATCATTTTGAAATTAAATTTAAAAAATATAACACGTAACAAACAAAAACACTACTTTAACCGGAACAGTGCAAACAATGTTATTACTATTTAGGGGTCTATATGATCATTATAAAATATAATTTTGTACATTAATAGACCATAATATATATTTATTAAAACTAATAACTCACTTGTAAGAAATTATGATTTCTATTAATTTATATCTTTTAATCAAAAATAATATATTTTAAGATAATATTAATTCAATTTTGACATTATTTATATAATTTTTATTTTTAAAATATAAAAACATTATTAGAAATAAAATATCATAAGTGATAAGATATGTAACCTATTATACTCATATACAAAAAATATTAACATAATAATTCATTAAATTTACTTTACTATTAATGTTTTTAGTGTCTTTTGATTTATTTAATTATTAACTAAATATTCAATGCATTGGCGATTGTTAAATGTTTAATATAAATATATTATTTAAAAATTAATTATAAGTCCTTCTGATAAAAATAAATCATTTATATATCAAATAGATATGTTTGACAAAGAATATTATTTCCTATATCTTGGAGTTTTATAAATGATAAAGGTAAGAAAATTTGATTTTATTTTTTCCTTATATAATTTATGAAATAGGGAGGATGTATTGAATAGTATCGTGATGAAAAATAATGTATAAATATGAATTTATGTTTTCAAAATATTTTCATAAAATGGATTTCGGACATGTTTCTAGTTCATTTTGGAGATTTAGTTTAATGTTAATTCACTTGTTAAGTGAATTTTACACTTAATTTTGGTAATTTATTTAATTCCATTCAGTAATAATTTTGGTCAAAAACTATGTGAAAATTATTATACATTATAAATTATTCTGATTCCCAATATGGAATCCATTTTTCTAAACTCAAATCATAAATTTAGTAGAAGATAATTTAAAATTAATTTTGTATACACAACAATAGAAATGGGTTTAAAGTAAAAAATTTCAATAGTGTACTATATATTTATAACTAATTCCAAAGTGAAATTCTTCCTAAAAACATAAACTAGACTAATATAATTATATTTTATATGATTAATTTTCAAAACCATATGATTTTAAAATTTATCCATATAAATAAATTAGATGAAAAATTAGTATTGAATTAAAATTCAGTATTTTTTAATTATTCATCAAAAAATGAAAATTCACAAGAAAATGATAAAAACTCAACCTAAACTAATTTTTATCATTCAGTTTCAAAAATTAAAATTGTTTCATCATATGAAATTAATAATCTTTATAAAATTTATAATTAAAATAGGTTCTCCATTAAATGTTGGTGAAACTGCATTTATAAAAAATATAGGGTTTTATGTGTAATATTGGGTTTTTCAAATATAATGACTATCAAATATATTCGATGAATGTAAAAAATATTTTAATAAATATATAAAATATTTATAACATTAATATCATTCACATATAGTAATTAATTAAGTTTATGTGGACAATATTACTTTACGAGCATAAAAGTATGTTTTATAAAAACATTACCTTTATATTATATTGGTTACTATATTAATTTCTAATTAATTTGTAACAATTTAATTAAAACATTTATATCCATATGTAAGTTAATCATATTCATAATCATCATCCTAATATGTATTTTATATATTATTATATTAAATAATATTATTTTTAATAATATATTATTTATTAGTAAAACACGGTATTGTGAGTTATGCAGGAAATCGGAGAAATTTATTCAAGTGTGTATCAAATGATATCCTAGGTGTTTCATGTAAAAAAATATAATATTTGTTTTGCATATAGTGCTTGATTTTCTTGTTTTTACATATAATTAAACACATACATAGAACATCAAATTTATTTTGGTTTACTAAAGTTTTAACTATTCATAGTTCCTTTCATTGAAACCCAGCTGATAAAAAATATTACTAAAAAATCTTTTAAAATGTTATAGTTGGAGACCTAATTATTTCCCAATATAACATATAACTAGGTTAATTAATAGGATAATATTGGTTCGAATTGAAAACATGGACATGGAAGAGAAATCTAAAATTAGGTTCTGATAGAGAGTGCTATAGAACTTGGTTTGGAGAAATTTAACAATTAAAAATACATAAATCTAAAATGTTATAAGGGGATACTTTATGGATAAAATGAAAATGTAAAATAAATAGTTTTTTTGTTTTAAGGTCCCTTTTACTTAATTTTATAAAAATTATAAATAATATATATTTAATTGATGTTATTCCATTCCATATGTATAATCTCACCCTTTGGATGTGCCTTGAAAAATTCCAACTTCATCTCTTACTCTAGGGAATGAAGGTGAATTTTTCATTCCTAAAGAAGTAGGATATAATGAGATGCATAAATTGATTGATATTTCATTCCACCTATCATTTTTTATCACAAGAATAATTTATCACAAGTTATCAAATATGCATAAATCCCCATGTTGGGAAATAATACTTTAATATCACAAAATTCACAAAATTTTCAACTTAAACCATTCCATAAACCATTAAGAAATATGTATGTCCAATATAGTTGAAATAATTTCACTAAATTTCTAAAACATTTCTTAGAAATGATCCCCCAAACATCATAATGTAGCTCTTGTTTGTCACATACCATCAACGTGAGTACCTTCATCTTGTATTCTCTTGAAACATGGTAATACCATGAATTACAACAAATTCCAACTAAAAACATGCTTGTTTCATTTTTATAATATATATTGTATAAATTCATTACATTTGAAAATTCTACAAATTCTATCCATGATAACGCATACTTCTTTTTAAGTTATCATTTTTCATTACAAATGTTATTTGTACCGTGAAAATCACTTATTAATATCTAAAATTTATTTTATCCAAACATCATTTTCGTAACATTAGGATCATGTTAGGGTTTATATTTTCATTAATCATCTTTTTACCACGAATACCATCCTTCCATTAAATTTCTTTTCTATGTATACACCACCATTGGACATATGCTTTTAAATGATTAAAGGGAAACTTATTCTCAAAACACTTATAAATTTCATGATTCATATAACACATATTTGTAACTCTAAAACATTTACACATCAATTGTATAATTTTATTCTTAAACCATTACTCAAGATTCATCATATTATTCTTTAATACCTATTTCCTTGATGGTTAAATATGTGTCATGTCTTATGGTTCCTCAAAATCAATCTAATCATGATGATTACATATAATGTATAAAATACTATATGAACATCCCATACCATTCACATGCCATATTAAATGTATTTATATACTGATATATAACCTATAATAATACCACATTACTATTTCTCTTCATGGTGTCTCCACTTGGGACATAAATTTTTATAATTCCCATAATTTCTATATCATAAAAATTTAATGTTAATGCAATTATTTTTAGTTCCATCCATTGACTAAAACATGAAAAAACTAGCGTGGGAAACATTTATCATAGTAAAAAACCTCATATTCAAAAAAAAAAACAACTTATAATATGTCTAAATCATTACACATATTTGTTAATCTATCACACGTTTGGTTCAATGTAGGTTATTTATAGTAATTATTTATTTAAATACTTCATTATAAATAATAAAAATTATTTTAATTTCAAAATCATATCTAATGGGAGTTTAAAACTATATGTGCAGTAAATCCCATTGTCTAATACTAGCTTATGTTAGAGTAAGGAATAATGCACCATTTCACAGTTATTACCACAATGTACATATGCCCTAAATCCATATCCTCTTGTAGTGTATATATACCAATATAATTTTGGAAACCACTCATTGTATCATTTTAAAATATTCAATGATATTTTCCTATACTTCTCATTATCCTTAAACATATCCTTAGGGGCATCCCTAGACATATCCTTATAAATATTCATCTGGATCTCACTAATGTTTTCTCATCTCAGTTTACCTAGGATGACTATAACTTTCCATTGACACCAACTATAATGACTGATGATTAATTTACATATACATTTATTCATTTCTGTGAAATACATAATACATTACACAACAAATGTCGAATGACCGTATTAATATAGTGACTTTGGAAACATGGATATGTAAATGATGGTACATGAGTTAACTAAATTTTCTCCTACTATTTTTTCCAATAATAGAACCCCACATAGACATATCATATATGAAATATATCTTTATAACCTGGGGAAATAAACAACAAAAGTGGTGATCTCAAATACTCATTAATGGTAATCTTGGGAGACATGTAATCATAAACATTAGAATAATGTTATGACAATGTAAGCATAAAATTTGAATATCAAAGAAATCATATCGGAGATCCCAAAAATGAATAATTCTATAAATAGTAGAAGTTAATTATACCCAAATCATATGAGAAATAAAAGAATAATACATGAAACCATAACATAGGAATAGTACATGGAATTTTGATGTACAAAAAATAATGTAATAGAATTCCCTATAATTCCAAACTCATTAGTAGATCTTACTAGGAAAATTTATGGGGACTAAACCTATCCAGAAAGACATACCACCATCCCTAGTCACTATAAATTCTTTGCAAGGGATATGGTTTCCTCATCATCCCATAATGGATTAGGTTTCCCCATTAGTTCCTAGTAGATCAGGTTCCCCATCACCCCAGAGTGGATCATGTCTCCCCATCTCCCATAGTGTTTTGGGGTTCCACATCTTCCATAGTGGACTATTCCTATTGTCACGAATCCCATTATTATCTAATGAGATATAAATCTTAATCAATTAATTAGAGGGATATATAGGTCACATCCATCACATTATAAAATCATACGTACATGTTCCACAAGATAATTAAATATCCATCTTATTAGGACACATAAAAATGGGTTTCATGAACATTTTATCATAACCCATGAAATTAAATTGGTATCATAAAAATTGAATTATATAATTACCTAGGGTATATTGATAGGTATCATAACCATTTTTCTATGTCAGAACCTATGAAAATAGATTGGTTTTTTGAGCATATAGATTGTGGAAGATAAATTTGATTCATAAACATCACTCCATCCAAAAATAAACCATTCATGAAATAATATTAAAGGAATTCATGGATCATATCATCATTAAATCATAAAATATAAAAAATATGTCATTATAATTGGTGAATTATTTTGAAAAATCAAACAAAATAATTTTTAAGGAATATATCATTTCTATGAAAATAAGTTTGAAAAAACTATTTTAAAATCCTTTTCTTATATTGAATGATATACAATTTTATTTAAAAAATTTCTGGAGGATAATATTTTGTAAACAATGAAATATGATTTTAAAACATAAATCAAATTGAAAATAATTTCATTTAATGTATCTTTGAAAATATAAAAATGAATCAAGAAATATTTTGAATGCAGTTTTCATTGAAAACTCCTAGAAAAATGATAATGAAATCATGAATACATTTGGAATATTTTTATTTAAAAATAATTTTCAGACCAAAAAATTAGGATTTAAATACTTTAAAAACCCATTCTTATACATAAAATATTTGAAAAAATATAATAAAATATTGAAAAAATTGAAATCCTTTTCTTTTAAAATAACCCGTTGAAGACATATAAATAAAGATTTAAAAATCCACTAAAAAAAGTTTTAAATGTATAACATTTTTTTCAAAATGCATTTCTATGAAAAAAACATTAAATTGAAAAAAAGTATAGAATATTTGGGAAAAAATTCATTTTAAAATAACCTTATAAATTACATTGTAATATTCAAAGAAATTACAGTCATGATTGTGGGTAAGTATGTTCCTGTCGAATTGTCCTTTTTCCCCATAAATGTTTAAAAAGTTTCTTTGATCAGAAAATGTAACGAATAGTAATTTTAAAAATGATTTTTAAAAAGATAATTCGTGGGTAAAAATATCCTTTAAACATATTTCAATTATAGTAAAACATTTTAAAATCATTTTTAGAAAATTATTTTTTGAAATAATTTAGATTTCTAACCCAATGGGGAAACATAGATGGATTCTCATGAAAACATTTTCATAATAATAAAATATAAAAATGACTTTGAAAATTTTAATAATACATTAAGACAACATGAAAATACTGATTTTTATAAAATTCTAGAGTTCTCTTGTGATTTGGGTCATAATTATTCCTCAATGGAATCAAAATTGTAAACAATCCCGATAAATGATGAGATTGATTCAATAAACTCTTACCACATGGCGACATTGAATTATACACCCTGTATAAGAAAATAAAATTAAATGATGCTTAGAATATCATTAAAATTAGTATTTTAATGATATAAATGTATAATATAATGAAATAACCCTTATAAAAGGATATTGATTCATAACATGGAATGTATCTCAAAGAAGGAAAATTATTACAATGTTACCTTACTGATTTGGTATCTTTTGAAACATAAACGATATGAAACTGATATCACAAATTTTTTTTAAATACCCATAAATATAAGTATAATAATAATTTAAAACATCAGTATTCAATAAATTTACCTCAAATAAAAAATAGGCGGCGAACAAGGCTTGTGCCTTATTGAAATTAAACATGACCTAATAATATCCTACCTTAAGAAATGATTCTCTTCATAATCATTAAAAAAATTATAGAATTATTATTATCTTATTATATATACCCAAAAAACCTTATTATTATATCTATTACATTATATTTTTTGATTATTAATTTAATTTACATGTTTATTTACAACTCAATGTTAATGTTATGTTTTGGGAAGTAATAAATTTTTTTCTCTTCTATTTTCATTTGTTATATTTTTTATCCTATGAGTTTTATAATATTCTCTAAATGAATACAATAAAAATTATGTCAAATTCAATTAGTATATAATTATGTAATGTAATATATAAATGATACACATATTGTAAGAAATACATTTTTCATGGAGACGGTAGGTCAAACGTACACATGAATGATCTTTTTATTTTATTATTATATTGAATGAAATAAACCAATGGAAATATATATATAATATCATATTTATAATAATTAATTCATATATAGACTATAATTTTACTAAACCCATCCATAATACACTCCATGTGAACTATAACTGAATCATGTATCTTTGGGGAAGCAGTAGTCCACACTTCAACAGATGATGTTATCATATTTACACAAAATGGAATGTATGATGGTATGTGTTATATAATAGTTATATAATAAAAAATATATCAAAAATATCATATTTAAATAGAGTTTTCATCAATATTTCAAACCATGAGAAGTGGTAAATGAAAAATGAACAACATCATTTCGTGAGGTGGTAGTTCTCCATACACTAGAATAATAAGTTCACTACCCATTAGAGAAGAGTTTGTGTAAGTGTATATATAAACTTTATAAAAAACATATTTTTATAATTTTTATACTGGGTATTTTATGTAATAATTGAATATGATTATTTTAGAGGGTGGAAAATGAAAATAAAACCTAGGAGCTTGAGGAATGATGATACCTATTCTCATGGAAAATCTTCCTGGTTTGTATGAAAGCGATTCCGTGGATAGATTTATGGATAACATAATTATTTTAGAATAGAGGGAGGTATTTTGGAACAATATTTTGGGAGATTTTTTTGTGAGGAAAAGTTTCATGAGGGGTGTGAGTAAGGAGATTATTGAATTCCTTTTTATATTGTACTGGGAGTGGCATTCTTCTAAATATTAATAGGAACGTACTAATGGGAGGCCTCTCTTACCTCATTTGGTTCAAAAATTAAAAAATAATAGTGTAAATTAAATTAAATATCAAACTAAATCTTGTACCTACAAAAATATTTGCATTTTTTTATTTTTATTCCTTAGTTTTTTATGTTTACCTATATTTTTTATTTTGGTTTTTTTTGATTTAGGTAAATAGTTTTCTTTATATATATTTTAATGATTGAGAATAATTTAATGTGTGATTTGTTTGAAAATATAGTCCGAATGAAATTTAATTATGATATATAATATTAAAAATAAAATTCTCATACGCGTTGGAAAATTATTTTAATACAAGTACATGTAATGAAAAAAACATTTCTTTAACCAAAACGGTTCAAATAATGTTTTTACTATTTTGGGGTCTATATATTCATTATAAAAAATTCATATGGTCCATTAATATAAAATATTTTATAATTATTATGAATTAAAAATTACTTAGAAGATTTTATGATTTTTAATATTTCAAAACCCTATTATCTCATATATTTTCGTATAAAATAACATTAATTTCAATTTTGAAATTATTTATTTAATTTTTATTTTAAAAATATAAAAATTTTATTTTATTTAATGTAAAATAATTTAAAATAAGTGAAACATGATATATTATGATAAAAAAAATACAGGAGCACAATAATTTATTAAATTTACTTTGATTTTTCTAGCATTTGTTATATTAGTTAATTTTTAAATAAATAATCACTATGATACCATTAAATACAATTTTATTTAATCCAATTAATATCTAAAATATAATGAAATATAATTATGATAAAAATAACAAATTTAAATTGCAAAATTTTATGTATAACCAGAAATCTGTTTCTTTCCATATCTCATGGATTTATAAATGTTAATGGATAGAAAAGTTAATTTTTTATCTTTTACGTTAATTATATAATAGGGAAAAATTACTAGCTAGTATCCCAGTAACTCATAAAATTGCATCCATTAAGCGATATAGTTGAATTATGGGAATCCAATGGCTTTTCAACTAGTTTATAGGTCATTTTAGGACTTAAGAGTAATCATTAGTCACTAGTTAATGTAATTTTACTCTTCTTAATTGTAATTAATTTTAATTACATTTACTAATTATTTTTAGTACCACTGGTTTTCAATATGTAATCCTTACTTGATGGTTTTCATGGTTTTAAAGTTAAGGGTGTTGAATGGGGGAGTCTGGAAAACATTGAATGACGTTTTGAGGCAAAGGGTAAGTCACAAGGACGACACACGGTTTGTCCAAACCATGCGGCAAAATCATGCGTAGTTGGTCGTGGAGGAAGTAGCTTCCGCATGGGCAGCACATAGTTTGTCTAACCATGCGGCCAAACCGTGCGTGGAGGGTATGTTAAGGCAGTGGCTAATGCATTGTTAGCGCATGGTTTGTCTAACCGTATGATAAAACTGTGCATCCACTTAAATGAGATCCTATAAAGGTGGATCTCACACATTTTTGCATTTAAGTGGCTCATTTATACTCCTAAGTGGCCTTAGCTCATGATTTTGCTTCTCCTAAGGTAAAATAGGGTTCTCCCATTATTTTGGGGAAATCTGAAGACTTCCCTTTGTGAATTAAAGCCGGATTCTTGAGGTATGTGATCATTCTTCATCTTTCTTGTTTGGTTTCATAAATCTACATAGATCTGATTCTCCTCTTCTCTCAGTTTCATAGACATATTCCTGTTATTGGTAGATCTAAGTGTGTGGATGCCAAATATGATGAGATTTGGTCTTTTTCTTGCTAGGAGAAGAGATCTAATGTGGGGTTTTGAAGAAGCAACTCGGTTTTCTTGTGCGTTCTTCGTTCATTGTGGTTTTTATAAAATCCTTAGAGGTAGAAGTCTTCAATATCAACTCCTCTTGTGAGAATTTATTGTCTTGGTTTCAAATTGGGGTATTTGAATGAAAATGATTGTTAAATGAATAAAATAATTCTTATTTAGTGGTGATTTATGTTTTTAGTGAAATTGTGAAATCTTGGTGAATTTTTGTGCATGTTTTTTGGATTCTAGAATTAAAAATGATAATTTTCAATTATGGTTGTGATGAAATTGTAAATGGTTTGATAAAAAAATGTGTTCTCAATAAAAAGGGTGTTTTATTGAAATTTTTTGATATTGAAATGATCTTGATGGAATTTGTTTTCAATAAAAAGGGAGTTTTATTGAAATAGTTTAAAATTGAAATTGTTTGGCATTGAAATGATCTTGATGGAATTGGTTTTCAATAAAAATCAAGTTTTATTTAAATGGTTTAGAATTGAAATGGTTTGGAATTGAAATGGTTTAGATGGAAATGCTTCTCAATAAATAGGTGTTTTTATTGAAAGAGTGTTTCGGCTTGATTGATGGGAATATGTGGTATGTGTTCATGTTGCATGTACGAGGCTTGGTTGAAATATGACCCTGTACTCGATTCCAAAGGTGTAATGGCACATGGTAACTATATGTATGTTGCTTTTTTAAAATATGACATTGTGCTTGGTGCCAAATGTTTAATGGCATAATGGTAACTATATGTACGAGGCATGATTTAAATATGACATTGTGATCAGTACCACAGGTGTAATGGAACATGGGAAACAACTACATTGTGATGACATGGTAGATCGATGAGAAAACACTCAAGAGCATGGAACTGTCATAAAAAAATTTGCATGGTTGGTTACATGGGTTGGGAAATTGTTGAGTATGCCAAAATGGGATGTTTGTAAAATGATTCTAATGCATGTTTAGTTATTTTTCTAGGAAAATAACTCACTGGAAAACTGGTTTCTTTTGGATTTGAATGCTTTTGATTATAAGTGGTTTTGGGAAACTTGTTTATATTTAGTTATAAACTGCTTTTGAGAAAAGGTTTTATATTACTATTTTTATATAAATGTTGCTAACTCTTCTATCATAGTGACATGAGTAGGTAAGTCATTAAGGATACCTTCTGAGTTTTATACTCACCCCTATATTGGTACATTGGTGCTTTTGCAGATGTATTGTTCCGGGATATAGGTAAAGGTAATGTATTTTATTTTTAGTGGCTTGTGGTGATTCTTGGGAGATGTTGTGGTGCTTGGAGCTTGTAGAGCAGGGAGTTTTGGGTGTCTTTTGAATGTCTTGAGTTATTCTTCCACTGTGTACTTTGATGTTTGGTTTTGTCTTACGATGTTGTGTACTTGATATGGTTTTACATAAATGAAGTTGTTTAGTTGTCATTCATTTTTTATGCATCTTAGTCAATGTTGGTTGGTTGGTTTATAGATTTATTTCATAAAGGTTAAATCATCTCCCTTTGTATTGAAGCCATTTGAAATTTATTGGTAGCCTTTAGCATATTACGGATGTCTCTTAAGTCATAGTAATGACTCGTTGTACTCTCAAGCCAATGAGAATTGGTGGGTCATTACAAATAGTATTAGCTTATTCGGTCCCTGCCTAACAAGTAGTCATCATTGTTCATAGTCTTGGAGTTTAAATTTCGTCTTGTCTATTACATGGCTTGAAATCTTAGACAGGAGTATGATTGTCGGAAATTGAAATGTATAACATAAAAGTATGTAGCTAACCCATTTATGATGAAATTGATGTTACCAGGGTGCTGAGTAATTAAGTGTTTTGGATACATTTCTAGAATGTTGGAAATATCATTGTCATGGGTTTAGAAAATGAGATAAGCGAGGCATGAATTATAGAGGAATGACTTCCCACTAGGATTTCATATCTCATTGTGAGAAAAGGCTTATGATTTTCTGCAAGGTGAGAATTTTTGAAATGAAAAAAATGAAAAAACTATTTTAAGTAAAAGATTTTGAAAATAGTATATTTGATTTATTTTAAAAGTGGGATGATTTTCAAAAAGGCATGTTGAATGTTTTCAAAAATATTTGAACATGGAAAAAGGATGTTTTGGAAAACAATGTTGTGATAGTTGATGTGATTGAATTTGAAATTCTAATCCATCATTTGCTAGAGACCGAGATTGAAAGAGGATGTTGTCGGTTTAGAAAATGGCACCCGGAAGGTGTCATTGAAACCAACCCAAGGAAGCTACGAAGAATGTGGTTACACCTGAACCATGGGTGAACCATGAGCTGGTTCAGAGTATTGTCTAGGAATTTCATGCTGTGGATATGGGGATCCTGAGGAATGAACCATGACATATGGATCATACCATCCATTTCATGAAGTAAAATCCACCAAATTTTTGGGGTGATGCTGAACCCAAAAAAGAAGGAGGCGTGGTTATGTAGGATGAATCGTATCTCCAATTTCATCGGCACACCATTAGAGTTCAAGTTCAAGTTGGTGATGTATATTCTTGGTTATCTTGAACGTTAATGGTGGGATTTAGCAGTGCATGCTAAATTGGATGAAGGTCGTACATGAGAGAATTTCGAATAATTGTTCATCAAACAATTCTATCCTCACACGTTCAAAATCCTGAAAACAATGGACTTTTTCAGCCTAAAATAGGAGATCCATTCTATTATAGAGTATGTTTATATGTTCATGAATTTAGTTCATTTTTTACCAGAGGATGCGAAAAGTGCATCCTTGAAGCAACACATCTTCAAATCTGGGCTAAGGAAGGAGATTCGATCGAAGATTGCAGTGCTCTGTATTACAGATTATACCTAAATAGTGAACAGAGTGACTGTTGCTGAGCGTGATATCTCGAGATCGACAGGAGGAGGAATGATGATACCTACAAGAAAAAGTGGGAACTGAACTGCTGGGAACAAGAGGAAAAGGGACACTTATTTCCACAGTATAATTGGAAATCAGAACTAGATGGAGAGATAAGAGAACCTTCTTCCATTTCCCCAGATAAATGCAGGTTGTTTTCAATGTGGTTCGCAAGACCACATAATGTGGGACAGTCTAGCACAACCTTGAGCATGTCACAATTACATGAAAATTTGGTATCTACAGTTCTATTGTTGGAATCCTCTGAGGTCAGGTCGGCATGACACTTCCCAGGAGTCGCAAGCATCGTATGATTTGATAGGATGAGGATAGTAGATTCAGTCTCGTTAGCATAACAAAGCCAGCCATGGTTATTCTCTAAATAGAATGACTTCTAAACGAGGGCATCTTCATCAAGAAAACCAGGAGTATAGTATAGTGATGAAGCCATTGTATGGAGTTGAGCAGATGATTGTCGATGATTAGGGAAGACCATATATAGTAAGAGGGATGATTCTTTTGAACTCTACCATTGTAAAAGTGTTGTTTGATACTAGGGAATCAAATTCCTTCATTACTTCTCATGTTTTTGACTTGCTATGTTTAAAACTGGAAATGATGGATCTATTTTGAAACTGCAATATCAACTTGGTGAAATAGAATGTCAAGCCTTTGTGTGTGGAGAATTTGTTATAACTATTGATGGAGCTTTGTTAAAATGGGACATCTCAATGTTGGATATGGATTTATATGATATAATCCTAGGTATGGATTGGCTGACAACGTTCAAGGATCAAATCAACTATTATATGAGAACAGTTAGTTTTATGACTAAGGATGGCATCAAGCATATTTTTAGAGGAGAGAGGACGGTAATGAACGGTGCAAAGATCTTGTTAGGACCAATGGTCAGAACAATCTCTTACTAATTTTCAGATTTGACTTTGGCATCAATGGAAATGATTGGGGAACATAGTTTTCCAACTATTGTGGAACAATTTCTTAATGTCTTTCCCAAAAAAATCTCAGGGTTACCACCTCTAAGGGAAGTGGAGTTTATGATTGATCTCTTTCCGATGAATATTCCTATTTCCCTTCCATCTTATAGAATGTCACCAATAGAGTTGCAGGAATTGATAGTACATTTAGAGGAGATGGAAAGCAAAGGGTTTATTCTACCAAGTATGCCACCATGGGAAGTGCCAGCATTGTTTGTAAAGAAAGAAGACAAAACTCTTTTGTTGTGTGTTGATTATTGTATGCTTAACCATGTTACGATAAAGTATATATATCCAATTCCACGCATTGATGATCTATTGGATCAATTAAGGGGAGCTCAGTGGTCCTCCAAGATTGACTTATGATCATGATATCACCAATTGCGAGTACGGAAAAAGGATATTCTAACGATAGCTTTCAGAAGTAGGTATGACCATTATGAATATGTAGTCATTCCTTTTGGTCTAACAAATGCCCCAACAGTGTTCATGGAATTGATGAATCATATATTTCAAAAAATTCTTTTTTTGGTGTTTTTGGATGACATTTTGGTATGTTTAAAAACAAGGGATGATCATAAGGTGCACCTTGAAAAGTGTTACAAATCTTCAGGGATCATCGCTTATATTCCAAATTATCAAAGTGTGATTTTTGTAATTAGGAAGTAAATTTCCTTGGCCATTTCATTTCTAAGATAGGATTTTCTATTGATCTTAAAAAGATTGAATCCATTATCTCTTGGAAACCAACGAATAATGTGTTGGGGATACGATGTTTTCTTGGTCTACTTGGTTACTACCAATTCTTTGTGTGTGATTTCTCACGACTAGCTTCACTAATGATAGCTCTAATAAAGAAGAATGATTCTTTCCAATGGACAAAAGAATGTCATAAGACTTTCTAGGAACTGAATGTTTGGCTTACATCAGCATCTATCTTGATTTAACTAGAATCAGGACCAGGGTATGTGGTGTATTGTGATACTTCGAGATTATGGTTGGGTTGTGTTCTCATGAAAGGAGGCCATGTGGTTGCTTATGGTTCAAGGCAGTTGAGGGTTCATGAAGATAATTACCCCACACATGATTTGGAGTTAACTAGAGTCATCCATGCATTGAAAACATGGAGAAATTATCTCTTTGGTGAGAAATTTACATTGTTTATGGATCACAAAAGCTTAAAAGACATTTTCTCACAACGATATTTGATTCTGTGGAAATGGAGGTGGATGGAGTATCTCCAAATGTTTGACTGTGACTTGGTGTTCACATCGGGGAATGGAACTTCGGTGTAGGATGCATTGAGTATGAAGTCATATGCTCAATTGGAAAAAAAAGCTTCAGATGAATTACATTTGATGTCAGTCTTAGCCGAAATGCTTTTGCAATGTGAAGGATGAGGTGATGTTTCTGTTTTCTTTTCATCTATTATTGTTCTTGATCTAGTAAAAATGATCAAATAATCACAAAAATATGATGAAAAATGTTTTGTTGTAAGTTCAAAACTCAATGATGGGGTGACCATTGAGGGCTGGAAGCATGATGGGGGTTCAATTTTGTGTTTCAGAGATCAGATTGTCGAAACTATAGTTTGTCAAGAAAAACTCCTTCATGCTTACCACCATTCAAGATGGAATGTACATCCAGTTACATAGAATACGTATAAGGAATTTAAGGCATAGTTCTGGTGGAGTAGAATAAAAAAGAAGGTGTCCGAGTTTTCCTCGCGGTTCACAACTTTTCAGCAGGTTAAAGTAGAGCATCAGAGACCAGCTGGTATGTTACAATCGTTGTCCATCCCAGTGTGGAAATGGGATCAGATAGAAATTTGTTTTGTTACATGTCATCCAAGAACGGTTTGGAAACATGATGCCATTTGAGTGATATTGGATCATCTAAAAATGTCATCCCATTTCATCCCTATTCGTGAAACTCATATGGTGGAGGATCATTGAAAAATCTATATCCGAGAAGTGGTAAATAGGCATGGTATACCAGTTTCCATAGTATCTGATAGAGATCCGCAGTTCAAATCTCATCTTCAGAAATTATTACAAAAATCCCTTGGAACTACGTTGACTATGAGCACGACATATCATCCTCCAATGGATGGGCAATCTGAGCGGACGATACAACCATTTTAAGACATGTTGCAGGCTTGGGTAATGGATTTTGGTGGCTCATGGGGGGAGCATATATCATTAATAGAGTTCTCAAAAAATAACAGCTATCAAGCCTCAATTCACATTGCTCCATTTGAAGAATCGTATGGGTGTTCTTGTCATTCTCCACTATGCTGGGTGGAAATGGGTGAAACTTCAATAGTTGGTCCATGCCTTTTCCAAGAAACAATAGAGAATATCTAGATGATTAGAAACATGATGGAGATAGCTCAGTGTCGTCGGAAATTTTATGCATATCACTGTTGAAGACCATTGTCGTGCATTGTGGGTGATCATGTCTTCTTGAAGATCTCTCCAAGGCTTGGACATAGTAGTTTTTGGAAGTAGTGAAAGTTATCTCCTAGATACATTGGCCCTTTTCAGATACTGGAATGGGTTAGAGAGGGGGAATATTTGATGGCATTTCCACCATGGTTCAGTTTGGTGCATAATGTGTTCCAAGTATCTCAGTTGAAAAAGTATCAGCCTGATCATGACCATGTGATCAGGTGGGATCACATTGACCTAGAGCCAGATGCATCGTTGATACATATCCCAGTACAAATTGTGGATAGGAAAAAAAATTTCTGGTGTGGAAAAAGCATCGGTCTAGTGTGGGATTTATGGCAGTATGGTATGATTCCGGAAGAGACTTGTGAGTGTGAAAAGGAAATTAAAGAGTAGTGGCCAGAACTCTTCCAGTTGGGTACAGGTTTTCTACATTCTGAGGAAGGAAATACCAATGGTGGGGAGAATGTATTACCCACGGTTTCAGGTATGTAACCCTTACATGATGATTTTAATAGTTTTAATGTTAAGGGTGATGAATGGGGGAGTCAGGGGAACTTTGAAAAATGTTTTGAGGCAAAGGGGAAGTCGCACGGACAGTGCACGGTTTGTCTAAACCCTGCGAAAAAACAGCGGGAAGTTATTCGTGGAGGTAGTAGCTTCCGCACAGGCAGCAGACGGGTTTTCTAACTGTGCGGCCAAACCATGCGTGGAGGGTCTGTTGAGGCAGTCGCTAACGCAAGGTTAGCACACGGTTTTTCTAACCCTACGAGCAAACCGTGCAGCCACTTAAATGAGATCCTATAAAGGTTTATCTCACGTGTTTTTCCATCTAAGTGGCTCTTTTTTCCTCTTATCTAGCCTTAACTTGGGATTTTTCTTCTCCTAAGGTCCAAGGGGGTTCTCTCATTGTTCTGGAGGCTATCTGAAGGCTTTTCTTGGAAAATCGAAGCCGGATTCTTGAAGTATGTGACCGTTCATCATTGTTCTTGTTCGGTTTCTTATATCTTCATAGATCTGCTTCTCCCCATCTCTCAGTTTCATAGACCTACACCCATTATGGGTATTTCTAAGTGTGTGGATGCCAAATATGAGGAGATTTAGTCTTGTTCTATCTAGGAGAAGAGAACTAAGGTTGGTTTTTGAAGAAGCAACCCGGTTTTCTTGTGCCTTCTTCATTCGTTGTGGTTTTCCTAAAAACCCTAAAGGTTGGTGGCTTCACTCTTGACTCATCTTGTTATAATTGAATGGTTTAGTTTCAAATTGGTTTTTTTAATTGAAATGATTTTGAAATGAATAGAATACATATTCTTTAGTGATGATTTATGGTTTTAGTGGAATTGTGAAATCTTGGTGAATTGTTGTGCATGTGATTTGGCTTCCAGAATTTAAAATGTAGATTTCAAATTATGTATTTTCTGAATTTTTAAACGGTTTTATGGAAAATGGGTTTTCAATAAAAAATGTGTTTTATTCAAATGGGTTGAGATTTAAATGATCTTGATGGAATTGTTTTTCAATAAATAAGTAGTTTTATTGAAATGGTTTAGAATTGAAATGGTTTTTCAATGAAATGATTTTGATGGAATTGGTTTTCAATAAAAAGGGATTTTTATTGAAATGGTTTAGAATTGAAATGGTTTGGAATTGAAATGGTTTTTAGGGAAATGGTTTTCAATTAAAAGGTGTTTTTATTGAAAGGGTGTTTTTTCATGATTGATGGGCATATGTGGTGTGTGTTCATGTTTCATGTATGATGCTTGTTTGAAATATGACCATGTACTCAGTGCCAAAGGTGTAATGGAACATGGAAACTATATGTACGAGGCTTGGTTGAAATATGACCTTCTGCTCGGTGCAAAACGTTTAATGGCACAATGATAACTATATGTATGGGGCATGGTTGGAATATGACCTTATTCTAGGTGCCAAAGTTGTAATGGAACATGGGAAAAAACTACCTTGTGATGACATGGATGATCAACAAGAAACCACTCATGAGTATGGAACTATCATAACGAAGCATGCATGGTTGGTTACACGGGATGGAAAATGGTTGGGTAAACCATAATGGAATGTTTGTAAAATGGTTCTAAAGCCCGTTTAGTTATTTTTCGGTGAAAATAACTCACTGGAAAATTGGTTTCTTTTTCATTTGAATGCTTTTGGTTCAAGTGGTTTTGTGAAATTTTTTTATATTTCGTAATAAAAAGATTTTGAGAAAATGTTTTATATAAAAACTTTTAATATAAATGTTGCTAACTCTTTTATCCTAGTGGAGTGAGTATGTAATTCATTGGACAAACCTTCAATGTTTTATACTCTACTCTACATTGGTACTTTGGTGCTTTTGCAGATGTCGTGTTCTGGGATACTTGTAAAGTTAAAACATCTTATTGTTAGTGGCTCATGGTGATTCTTGGTAGATGTT
Source organism: Viscum album (assembly GCA_963277665.1). NCBI lineage: Eukaryota > Viridiplantae > Streptophyta > Magnoliopsida > Santalales > Viscaceae > Viscum > Viscum album. The sequence goes on along the minus strand of OY728127.1, from coordinate 1,220,118,861 downwards.
GTGGATCATAGAGCTTGTGGAGCATGGAGTTTTGGAAATATTTTCAGATTCATGATTTGTTCTTCAACTATGTACATTGATGTTTTGTTTGGTATTCCGTTGTTGTGTACTTGAAATGGATTGACATAAATGAAGTTGTTTAGCTGTCATTCATTTTTTAATGCAACTTAGTGAATGTTGGTGGGTTGGTTTATTGATTTATTTAATAAAGGGTAAATCATCCCCCACTTGTATTGAAACACTTAGACATTTATTTCTAGCCTTTGGTGTCTTGGGGATGTCACTTAAGGCCTAGTAATGACTTGTTATACTCTCAAGCCAATGAGAATTGTCGGGTCATTACATTTTTGGTCTGAGTGGAATCTCAAGAGGGGGGTGAATTGGGTTCCTAATTAAGATCTCTGTTAAAATAATTATTATAAAGATCCCCCAAATTTGAAACGACCTAGTTAATTAAGGAAGTATAGATATAAATGTCTAGTCGATCAATAGGTTTCTAAAAGGGTGATTAGTCCTCAGTTAAATTTGATTAAAACACTTCTTCAACTTTGGATACAAGTTTTCTGAATTAAACACATATACTCAGTAACTAAAAATAACTATCAATGTGAATGAAAAACTATTTTATGTTTTAGAAATTATAAATAGCAAAAAATAGATAAAACAGAGTATTAAAAAAAGATAATGCACAGTCATGTTAAATAAGAGGTTCAGTCCCCATCTGAGACTTAATCCTCTCTACATCGAGATCACCTAACACCATGAAGTTTATATTAACAATACACATAATACAGAACCTGTATCAGGCTTTACAACAGTTTTTACAAAATTTCCAGGGTTCACACCCTCTACCATAGTTCTTTATGGGAAAATCAAACAACACAGACAATACATGGTCTCCTCCACATTTATATGTGGGAAACAATATGTAAGTGATGTTTGATGTGAGGATATTCAGTATCCTCAAGTTCAACCACATAAGATAGTGTGTGAAATAGACACATGCACACTACTCAGAAATGTAAAATGAAGGAACACAATAGAGCTAAGAATATAATCTTGTGTTTAGAAAGCTCTATGTGTTTGCAGTTAAGATATTGACTCCTTGGAGAGAATAATTTTAGGTTCAAGTCTTTGTATGGAATTTTTCTCCAAAAGAGTGTCGCAGCTCTAGGTTCTATGATTAAGTGTTCTTCATCTAGTGTTGATCGACAGTTGACGAAACATAGTAGGAAAAAGTGTGTTTTCCAAAAATGATCTTCATGATTCTTTTGGGTTCATAGTGTAAGTACTGAAAGGTTCTTCTTTGATGTAGCAAGTATGCTCCATCGCATGTACAGACGCACTACATAACTTTTCTTCCTCGGTCTTCACTTTTATTTTTGAGGTCTGACAATTGGAATGAGTATATCATGTGCATTATTTCTTGTAACTCGTACTATCCCTAGATACGGTCTCGTGATATGTCAAATATAAGAATTAATTAATGTCAGAAGCATTTAATTTACCAAATATGACCATTAGAATAATCATAAGAATTTGAAAAATTATGGAGTAGAAGAGTATCAATACACTGATAATAGTATCATTCACAGCGGCAGACTTCACAATGGTAGGTTCACATTATCAGCCTTCATCGGTAACCTTTTCGATGGTAACCTTCATCAGTATCCTTTAACGATAGCTCTAAATGGCAACCTTTCATAGGTAACCATTCCATCAGTGACCTTATCATCATTGACCTTGCATCGGTGACCATGCATTGATGACCTTTGAATCGCTATACTTTACATCAGTGACCTTTGCATCGCTGACCTTTTCATCGATGACCTTTGCATCAGTGACCCGACATCAGTGACCTTGAATAGGTGACCTTTGCATCAGTGAACATTGTATCAATTACCTTTTCATTGGTGACCTTTACATCAGTGACCTTTCAACATAGAAAAATATTTCACTTTATGCATAAACAAGAGATCAATGAGATTAAATGTTCATAGTCATTACCTTGATATAAATAAAATTTTCACATAAACAATTTTCCTGTGAGGGAAACAAGATGCATTATATAAATGAAACATGATTTGGTATTATCATAAGAGGTGATTCCAACAATATTACCCTTTTTGATAAACACAAATTATGTTACTATTTTATGAATGAGGGTTAAGTAAGTTTTCTAATATCTTCAGAGGCATGTATAAGAGCCTTTGAACAGAGATTATTTCCGGAAAAATCGATAATATATCTATATAAAAATTCAACTTAAAATAGTCTCCTCCTTTAAGTGTAGGCAGTGTAAAGTATAAACCAAAACATAAACCAAACATTTAACAGGACCTATTTCTCCCCCTTTGTGATTAACAAAATGAAGGTAAGGAAAAAAGAAACAAAAGCGGATTTTCCATTAATGAAGCAATAGTAAAATATAAAAAATGGTACAAAGATCACTATCAATGAAGAAACCCCACATTCAAGCCATATAAGTTACGTACAATGGAGTTTTGTCTTTGTAAGTGAAGGAGGAAGGTGATCATGATTGGTGGATAATCCTAGGGATGGCCGTCAACAGGGCTGGAGGAGCTGTAACGGAAGCATCAGAAGACCTGTAGTGAGTAGATCTCTAGGATATCTTGGGGGCCATTCTTCTGATGGCCTATTCAAGAGACATCACTAGAGCAGCAATTGCAGATCCTGAGGCATCTGATGTAGAAGGAAATGCTAGTTGAAAAATGATAGGAGTGAATTCCACATAGAGGAATGGAAAAAATGATTTTTGAAATCCATAATAATACTTCTTCCACTTTCGATGGCAGAGATAAAATCATCCTTATTCTCCATAAATTTCTCTAAGACAGGAGTCAACACTCTGAGCCTGGTAACTTGATCCGTAAAATCCTAAGTGACATGTGGGAATCTTAGGTTCTTTGATAGCAACATGAAATGATCATAAATATGATGAATAATATATACCCTTTTGTAGTCTAAATCACGTTATTCATTGATGTCCTTTTGATCATGATCAACTTCCCATATATAATTTCCTACAAGGTTAGGAATCTATCAGGTAGTAGAAATAACATGAGTCATAGACTGTGGGTCTGAGGTACTGGTACTAGAGCACATCCCCGCTTCTTCTCTAACAACTAACCAGAAGGCTTCTAGATCAACTGGAGGAGAGGCTGAAGATGATGTAGATTCACACAGAGGTACCATAGTGAATCCTACTGTCTCCTTAAATGATTTAGTCAGCACACTGATAAGATTCTTCACATCATCATCTTGGCCACTCACATTTTTTTACAAAGACTTCTTCAAGTCCTCAAACACATTGACAATTTGATCAACCACAATTTTTATATATCAAGGATCTCTTTCCACCTGATCCCTTGAAGCCATATATGCATCTAAACAAGAAATATACAGCTTCAAAGAATCTATAGAATCTTCCAATGCTCTTACTTGATTCTAACATTTCTTGAGCACATGTTACAAAACTGAGTGAGAGGTAGAAACTAGCCTTTCCACTGTAGATTTCATGAGTCCTTGTGTTTCAGCTATTTTTCTCTCAATCTCAGTAGTTTTCTCATCAAAATGCCTCTTCAAGTCCGATTTCAATGAAACCAATTCATCATTAATTACATAATCTTTGGGAAACAGAACCACTGGCTACACAATAGTGGATTATGAAACAGTAGGAATTGGAGGACTTCTGATATGGTGGTCATCCTCAGAATCTCAATAATCTAATCCTAGAAATACAACGCCACGATCTTCTGACCAATCTTCTATCCCATGAGCAACAACAATTGAACCTGTGGAAATAGGTTCCTCTCCCTCACATGGAGCATTCTCTTGATTATCCACATCCATCTCCACCAAACCTCCTTAATCAACTTCATCAATAGGATGGTCCACTACCACTTCCAATATAGAATCATTAACAACTTCCAAAACATTTATATCTGCAACTGAATTAGAAACTTCTTCTTCAATACATTAAAAAAAAATTTATATGTCCTTTTAGAGGACTGAGACTAATACATTTATCCTTACTCCGATCAAAAGTTTCCTGAAAGTCATCATGAATAGATTAAGAGTCCTCATCCTCATCTATGGTATCTTTAATGTATCTTAATAATTTTGTTACCCCTTCTTCTTCACATGTCTCTTCCTCATAACTATCCCATAGAAATGTCTTCCTTCTAGGAAGTCTCTTTGATGGGATAGGCTCACCAAAAGATATAGTCTTAGCACGAGTATTAGAGGGAAGGTCATGATAACTCTTATCATCTATAGGGGAATCCTATCTTTCTAGTACAACAAAAGATTCACCTTCTTCATCTGAATTGGCAAGCTCAACATCAACAGGTTTTAGACCAGGATATCACTAATCCTTAGGCCTAGTAGGATGAGTGTTAGGATTGAATTACTCATAAATATTAGTCCAATCATGCACCCATTTTCATTTCAATGGATTGCAATTGATCTTCATCAGCTTGAAAATCGCTTTTATAATGTTGAAATTGACCATTACTACAATTTTTTTCATCCTTATCACTAGCAACCCCCTCTACCTTCAACATCAAAGATATCAACCTAGCATTGAATAAGGAATTGGATTTGGAACTGGGATTTTTAATAACTTCTAATTGGATCAAAATTAGCCTACACATATTTATATTCTGTCCATGATTCAAAAAATATATGATAAAAAATCATAAAATTTCAATTTAGTAATGTCCCCTCTCCTAGGACTCAAGAAATGCTGGGAAAACTTAAACAACAGCTTGTCTTCTCTATCCATCTCAGCAAAAATGACTTTCCTAGGGATCCTACTCCCTGTCATTTTGGATAATTCTTCTTCATAACAAAAGAAATCAGTAATGGGAGGCACCATTCCTAAGTAGTAAGCATAAATCCTTTCATGTGGTACTCTCAGACACACATCCCATTCAATAAATCAAAAACTCATACTCATACCATTTTCACTTTAAGACATTTTATTCTCATCCTCAATCTGTTCAAATTCCAAGAACTCATAAAATTCATTCACTAACATTGGGTAATATGGTCCACTGTTTTTTGCAATGCACTCGAGCCATCCTTGAGCTTCATGTTCCTTCAGCACTAAATATCTTCTCATCTACAACCATTCAGAACATATCTCTTTTTCAACAATGATATCCCTTTTCAATTGATGAGGGTTGATCGACATTTTCACTGCATGGCTTCCACTACTCAACTCATCTCGAGGTCAAAAAACAAATATGTTAAATTAAATATGTAAAGCAGTTTTTTTATTCCAACAGAGAAAACTCTATGTCTTGGAAATGTTAAACTATCTGTAAGGTGACAATGACGTGGTCCAATGGTGAGTTTTAACGGTGAGTTATAATGGTGAGGTTCCAAACATTTAGTTTCCTATTGGTGAGTCCAATGGTGAGATCTAATAGTGAGGTCCAACAGTGAGTTCTAACGGTGAGTTCTAACAGTGAAGTTCTAAAAGGTGAGTATCCTAACGGTGAGGTATATTAGTGAGGTCCAATGGTGAGGTCTAATAGTGAGGTATTTATCGGTGAGGTTCCTAATGGTGAGGCTCCTAATGATGAGGTTCATACCGGGGAGGTCCAATGGTGAGGTCTCTATTAGTGTGGTTCCTAATGTAAGGTTCCTAATGGTGAGGTTCCTAATGGTGAGCATCCTAATACTTTATAATTTATCATACCTGACTCATATTTGATATAACTTAACCTCTCAAAATTAAACGATCTCTATTGATATATCAACCAATTGGTGTTCAACACCAATGAATTCAAGAGTGATTTCACCTCTTTCATAACAATCTCTCAAAAAGTTATGTCTCAAATCAATGAGATTTTTCCAAGAATGAGATACTGGGTTTTTATATATGTTAATAGTACTTGTGTTATCACACATTATAGAGACATGTTTTAATTGATATCCATAGTCTAGTAAAGTGTGATTCATCAAAAGAATTTGAGCACAATAACTACCAGAAGCTATATATTTATCTCTAGAAGTAGATAATTCAATTGAATTCTATTTCTTACTGCACCATGATACTACTGACTTCCCCAAAATGTGACATGTTCTAGATTTTCCCTTTCTATATAACTTACAACAAGTAAAATCAGAATCTGAATTACTTATTAAATAAAATGATTGTTCTATTGGATAAAAAATTCCTAGGATTATAGTATATTTGAGATATTTATAAATCCTTTTAATAGATGTTAAATGAGACTCATTAGGATTGTCTTGAAAATGGGCACACATGCATACACTGAACATAATGTCTGGTCTGCTAGTAGTAAGTTAGAGTAGACTCCCAATCATACCTTTATAATTGGTTTGATCCCCTGGTTTACAAGTTTCATCAGCATCCAACTTATAAGTGGTGCTCATAGGTGTGTCACTACCTTTTTTTTCATCCAAACCAAAGAATTTTAAAACATCATTAATATAATTTTATTTAAAAAATACCATTTTTATTTTGAAAAATTTTAAATCCAGGGAATAATTAATGTTCCCCCATTAAACTCATTTCAAATTCATCTTGCATCATCTTTGAAAAATCAGTACAGTAATAATTGTTAGAGGATCCAAAAATAATGTCATCTACATATATTTGTACTATTAAAACATCTCTGGAAATCCTTTTAATAAAAATGGTTGGATCTTCTATTCGTTTAGTAAAACATTTTGAAATAATAAAATAACAATGTCTATCATACCATGCTCTTGGAGAATGATTTAGAAAATACAAATCTTTAGAATTTTTAAAAACATGATTTGAAAAAATGGGGATTTATAAAACTAGGTTGTTGTTCAACGAATACATCCTCAAGTACGTACCCATTTATAAATGCACTTTTGACATCCATTTGATAAAGTTTTAAATTTTTGTGAGCTAGATAAGCAAGTAGTATTCAAATTTTTTCTAGTCTAGCTACAGGTGAAAACGTGTCCTCATAATCAATTCATTCCTCTTGACTATATCTTTGTGCAAGTAGTTTGTCCTTATTTCGAACTATGTTTCTAGATTCTTCAATGTTATTTCTAAACATCAATTTAGTACCTATGGTCAATGTGTCTTTAGGTAATTTAACTAATTCCCAGACTTTGTTCCTTTCAAACTAATTTAATTCTTCTTGAATATATATCTCCCAAAATCCATATTGATATCATCATCAATATTTTTAGGTTATAGTTGTGAATGAAAGGCTTGAGGTTCAACATGGTTTCTCAGAGATACTCTAGTATATGTTCTTATATTTAGATCACCTACCACAACATATAAATGTTGATTCATAAGAATTCTAATACCTCTAGAAAGTGTTTAACTAGACTCCTCATGATTTTCTATAGGTTTAGATTCACCATGCACAGATTTTGAAAAATTTACTGAACCCGTTGTTTTTACTAAGAGTTCACTATCTCTATCATTAATGTCCATAATTGACATATCATCATCAAGATGATCAATAGTGGTTTGGGTTAATATGGATCAGTCTCATCAAATTTTACATGAAATGATTCTTCCACAAATTTGGTTCTCTTATTGAATACTCTATATGATTTACTAGAGATTGAGTAACCTAGGAAAATTCATTCATCCCTTTTGGATGTAAAATTTCAAGATTTTACATAGTGTTATGGATAAAGACTTTGAAACAAAAACTATAATTTAATTAACCATAGGCTATATATTATTTCAAATCTCGTAAGGGGTCCTCTTAAGTACATTTATGATTAAGACTGGATTGATAATTTAACAAGCTGTATTAATAGCTTCATCCCAAAAATAGATAGGTAGATTATACTCATTTAGCATAGTCTATGAAATCTTTTGAAGTGTCCTATTTTTTCATTCTAAAACTCCATTTTGTTAAGGTGTTCTAGGAGAAGAGAAATTATGAGTATAGCCATTATGTGAGAAAAATGATTCGAATCATGATTTTCAAACTCACATCCATGATCACTTCTCATGGTCTTAACTCTAAGTCCACTAAGATTTTCAACAGATTTGGAATATTTAACGATGTAAGAACAAGATTCACTTTTGTGAGCTAGAATGTATACCAAAGTATATCTAGAAAAATAATCTATAAGAACATAAACATAGTGATTCCCATTTAAACATGAAACTCTCGACTATCTAAACAAGTTCATGTGAACCAACTCAAGAGGTTGAGAAGTAGAAAGTTCATTCGTTGGATTTAAAGAACCTTTGTGTTATTTCTACTTTTGACATAGATTACAAACTTTGTTAAGAGGGAATTCCAATTTAGGTAAGTCTCTAACTAATACATTCATAGTTTGTTTCCCAAGTGAGTACACATTTCAGTGTCCTAAATGTCTGTGCCATAACCAAGATTACTTATGAAAAGCATTTAATCAAGTAACATTTTGCATAGCTAATGAACTTAAATCGACATTATACAGATTTTCATTTCTAAGAGCAGTTAATATTAGATCATTTTTGGAAATAAAAAATTGCATGCCTCATTTTCAAACGTAACATTGAATCCGTCATCACACAACTGAGAGATACATAGCAAATTGTATTTTAACCCATCAACAAAATGTTCTTTTGAAATTAATACATTATTAGGATTACCAATTTTGCCTAAGCCAATGATCATCCCTTTAGAATTATCAAAATATGTGACATGTCCACCATCAAAATTGATTTGGATTTTAAAGAACGAATAATCTCCTATAATGTGTCTTTAACATCCACTATACATTTAACATAGAGTTTTATATGAGGTCTTCAGAAAAATTTACTGCAAAACAGATTAAGTATAGATTAACTTTAATACCCAGATTTTCTTGGGTCTAGAGAGGTTAGAATGTAAAACTTTGGGAACCCATACTTGTCTCAGAGATTTCATATATTCAATAGATATGTTTTGAGAAATGAATAATTTGTTTTTTTCCATTATAGAATTGTTTTTCAATAGATGGTCCAAAACATGAACTACATGGGGACTGTCCAATCCATAGAATAAATTTAGTTTTAATAATTATTATATTTCCTAGTTGATATCCTATAATATTTGTGTATTTTGATGCAAACTATTTTTCTAGAAACTGAGTTAGGGTATCTCTACCAGTAGAAAACTTTTCCAAATACCCTTTTAGCTAATCATTTGATAATTAATGTTCTGTATTTTCTTTTAACAACATGTTACATTTTTTCTTTCTCAATATCCAGATATGACTTATAATTAACATTAAATGCATGTTGCCTTTTCAATAGTTCATATTTATCCTTGAGTTTATTAAAGGTATCCTCAATCATTCCATAATATTAAAATATTTCATCCTTAGTCATATATGTATCATATTTTGATTCACTTTCATTCCCAAAATAGTAACTATTTTGTACTGGAGAATTAGGTGGTACTTTGGATGTTTCTGTCATGAAACATAGATTTGAATGTTTTTTCACATCACCATCAGAAGTGTCAAATCCACTAGAGCTATCTTCTGAGGCAATCCATGTAGCGTTCATATCATATTTGTAAACCTTTCCATTTTTCTCATATTTTATCATAAATTTAATCTAGGGGAAATTAGCCTTAAGCTGGACTATTCATTTACACTCACAATAGACTATCTAATTTTTTTTATCATTCAACTTTATATCCTTTTTAAAATGACCTTTATTTTCATACATTCCTATATAGTTTGACTTTCTAAGGAACCTTTTCCTGGGAAAGAAATTATTGAACCTTCTAGAAATATTATCCATCTCATAATCAATATTAGACTCTAATTCTTCATTGGAGGATGTTTCTATAGAAGCTTACACCTTTTCTTCATCTTTGGTTTTTGAGGAAGCAGTCTTGAATGCAATAGAATACATTATCGGTTCTTCATCTGCTTCTTGACTTACCTTAAGAACTTATTCGTACATCATAAGTTTTCCAATTAGTACCTTTACTGGTATATTTCCTATGTTAATAGATTCTCTAATAGAAACAGAAGTTCCTCTCCATTTTCTTGGTAGGAATTGATGTAATCTCATTATCTGGTGCTTATTGTCCAATGGTTTCCCAAGCAGACTCATGATATTCACTATTTCATTGAACCTGATATAAATTTTAGACATAAGCACATCAGGCTTAATTTTAAAGTTATCATATTTGATAGTATAGGTATTTAATCCCATTTCGTTAACAATAGTTGTTCCCTCATGAGAAATTTCCAAATTTTCCCAAATTTCATATGTAATTTTATATACTGATATTCTAAGGAATACTTCATCACATAGAGGGAAGTAAAATGAATTCATTTATTTATATTTATTGTTTTATGTGGATTTAGTCAATTGATACCATGTGTCCCTAGCAGTAGCATAAAATATATGTTGTTCTTCAATTGTGTCCCTGATTTCAGGTCCCATGCTCTCACGATACATTTTCATTTTTAATTCCACTGAGAAAAATTATTACCATTAATGAAAGGTGGCATGTTAGTGGAAGAACCCTCAACTCTGTAATCCATTGTTATATGTAATTTTAAAGAATTGAAAATTTATAAATGACATAAATTCGGATACATTTAGGATAAATCTACAAATTATAGTTAAAAATAATTTGACAAATTGCACAAAAACTCAGATAGTATCACTAAAAATAATTCCTCTAATACAAAATGTTGGTCAGAGTGGAATCTCTATAGGGGGGAATTGAGTTCCTACTATAAATTTCTATTAATAACATTATTATAAAAAACCCCCAAATTGGAAACAGTGTAGTTAATTAATGCGGTAGGGATATAAATGACTAATTAGTCAACATGTTTCTAATAGGGTGATTAGTCCCCAGTTAAATTAGTGTAAAACACTTCTTCATATTTTGAAACAAGTTTACTGAATTAAACACATACACACACTAACCAAATCTAACAATAAAAGTGAATGCAAAATAGTTTTATGTTTTAGAAATTAGAATAATTGGAACATAAATAAAATAGAGTATAACAAAAATATAATTCACATTCAAGTAAAATAAGAGGTTAAATCTCAAGCCAAGACTTAGTCCTATACACTTGGTGATCACCTTCCACCAAGCAGTTTATATTAACAATAAACATGATACACATCATGTATCATGCTTTAACATAGTTTTTACAGACTATCTAGGGTTAAAACCCTCTACCACAATTCTTCAGGGGAAAACCAAGAAACAAAAACCACACACTTTCTCTTCCACATTTATATGTGGGAAACAAAATGTAAGTGAACTTTGATATGAGGATATTCAGTATCTTCAAGTTCAACCACAAGGGAAAATGTGTGAAACAGACAGAAACACACTTCTAAAAAATGTAAAATGAAGGAACACAATAGATCTAAGAATATAATCATGAGTTTTGAAATCCTTCTGTGTTTGCAGTTCAACTCTTGACTCCTTGGAGGAAAGAATTTGATGTCCGGGTCTTTGAATGGAAGTTGTCTCCAAAACAGAGTATCGAAGCCCCAAATTCTAAGCATAAGTTTTCTTCCTCTAATTTTGGTCGAGAGTTGAGGAAGAATAATAAGAAGTAGTGATTTTTTCTAAAAATTATATTTGCGATGCTTTTGGGTTCACAATTTATGTGGTAAATGGTTCTTCTTTGATGTTGTAAGTATGATCCTTCACATGTACAGACATGCTTCACTACTTTCCTTTATTGGTCTTCACTTTTAAATTTGAGGTCCGACAATAGGAATTCATAGACCACGTGTAGTCTTTATCATACCTAGTACTATCCCCAAATACGGTCTACTGATATGTCTACAATCAAAATTAATTAATCTCAGATGCATTAAATTTACAAAATATTACTGTAAGAATAATCATAAGAATTTGACAAAGTATGGAGAAGAAGAGTATCTTTAGATTGGTAACAGTAGCCTCCAAAATGGTAGGCTTCAAAATGGTAGATGCAAATCAGTAGCCTTCCTTAGTTACCTTCCCAATGGTAACCTTCATCGGTAGTCTTCAACGATAGCCCTCAATGGTTACCCTGAATCGGAAACCATTCCATCGGTGACCTGAGCATTGGTGACCCCGCATCTGTCACCTTTTCATCAGTGACCTTTACATCATTGATCTTTTCATCGGTGACCTTCTCATTGGAGACCCTTGCATCGGTGACCCTACATCGATGACCTTCCATCAGTGACCTTTACATCAGTGACCTTTGAATCAGTGACCTTTGCATTGGTGACCTTTCAACTTAGAAAAATATTTCACTGTATGATTAAACAAGGGAGCAGTGGAATTAAATGTACATAGTTATTACATTGATATAAATAATATTTTCACATAAATGATTATCCTGTGAGGGAAACAAGATGCTTTATATAAATGAGACAAGATTTGGTATTATCAAAACATGTGAGTCCAACAGTAATATTTTTGAGAAAAAACTAAGATTAAATTATTGGATATTATATCATTTTTTGATTCATAATGTGGAATCCATATTCATAAATTAAAAACACATAGTTGTCAGAAAATTACTTTAAAAATAATTTTAGAGATGAGATGACAACGTGGGTTTCTAAAGTAATAATTGTCAAAAAATTTCAAATTTATTTTCTCTATTTTTAAAGTGAAGTTGATCGCCATGAACTAAATTTTATTAATTGAAATATTATTAACCGAATTATAAATTAAATAAAAATAAAAATATAATTTATCCTTATAAATAAATTAGAAAAAAAAATTGATTTGAATTAAAATTATGTTTTTTTACTATTCATCAAAAAATGAAACACCACCAAAAAATTCGAAAATATCACCAGAACCTAATTTTTATATTTCACTTCAAAAATAAGGTTTTTTTGAAATATAATATTTATAATCGTACCAAAATTTTAATTTAAAATAGGGTCACTATTAAAAGTTTGTAACAGTACTTTGATAAAAATCTAGGTTTTAATGTGTAACATTAGGTTTGTTACAATCTTATGCCAATCAAATATATTCGATGAATGTAAAAATATTTTTATGAATATAAAAATTATATATTTCAACAATACCATTCAATAAAATTAATTAATTCTATTTCTTAGCATAAAATTATTTTGTGGGGAAAAATTAATTTTTATAAAAACATTTCCTTTATATTAAATTGGTTATTACAATCATTTCTAATTAATTTTTAAACCAACACAAAAAACATGTATTTTTATCATTTAGATAATACTTTTCAAAATCAATAACCTAACTGCTAGGTTATATATTATTATATTAAATATTAACATTTCTAATAATATATTATTGTTTGGTGAAACATTGTCTTGCCTGTTACGCAAGTCTTCGAGTAATGTTAGTCTTGTGGGTAGCATTATATTACCTCATTGTTATATGTAGATCAACCAAAATATTATATTCCATGTAGTGTATGATTAACTTGGTGTTACGTATAATAGAAGATAAACATATAGATTTAATATATAATTTTTTTCCATGTTGTGTAAAACCCAAAATACCAAAAAGATTAAATTAGTTTGAAAAAAAATATTTCACAAAATATAACAGTTTTACCAAAAATAGTTGAAGGTAAAAATACAAAATATATAACATAAAAAAAATGAATTAACTAACGAAATACAAAAAAAATGTAGATAAACAAACTCTATGGTACAAGTATAGTAACAATGGAAGAGACCAAAGATGAAGAACAACTAATCAATGTGATATGAAGATAATGACCCACTATCTAACCCCCTTCTTCTAAACTCATCTGAAAAAACCTCAAAGACTCAACATGGATCCCCTACCTCCCCAACATAGAAATATATAATAGGGTATATAAATTGATGAAGGGGTGGACAAGGTGAGAGATAAGATGATCAGTAAGATCGTATCGATGTGTTTTATTCCATGTCTCTATACAAAAATATATGTATGATCATCTTTAATTAAAATAAGGCATGAAAAATTGTTACATTGTTTTTATATTAAATACTTCTTAATCATTCCCTTTTTTATATAGTTTCAAATAATCTATGTGCAATAGTTTCAGAACATTTCAAACATATCAAATATGTTAATCAAAGGAATGAATTATAACTCAAAAGCATAGTTAACATGACACAAAGAATTACAGTTGGTTTATGTAGTTACAAAACATATACCCAGATATAGAAAATCAAAAGAATAAATTATATAGGCATATTCTATAAGTCTAGAGAGTATTGGAACGCCCAAGAAATTTTACCTCCCAATATTATTAGTAGGTCCCTAGAATAATGGGACTAGGGAGAATAGGAACACCACATGAGTGAACCACTCAGTGACATCAGATAATGATTCCTATTTGTACACATTAAACTAATCTACCCACGGAATTTTATATGCTACATTTTACAACGAATTTCATTAAAACCTTCCATGTAAGGAATTAATCAAACTCTTTTCACAATTATTTGGAAACACCAATTTTTCATTTACCGAAACAAGGATAAACCATATTTTCACAAAAAACCATTTTCATACACTAATAAATAAATTAGTCAATATATCAATTTTATTTTAAAAATAATTTTTAATATCCTCAAAATCATGGTTCATCCATAATAGTTTAGAGATAGATCAAACTACATAAAACATAGCTCACATATGCCATAAATTGTATCTAAAATAAATAAAAGGAATAAAAAAGAAAAAATCAATGCCCTACCTACAATTAAAAAGCTTTAGATTCGTATTACATAATATGTAATGTCAACAGAGAGGTTAGGTCACACATACATCATAGAAAATTCATCTACATCACCCTATCTAAAAAAGTAAAAATCCTAGGAAGAAGATCACATAGTTGATCTAAAAATGATCAAGAAGAACATCACAACAATATCAATAATCTGAAAAAAAAACATAGTTGATGTGACCAATGATAATGAATAATTAGAAATAACACATACCTAGAAAAATGAATAACATCTACAATGATGATAAATATATAAAAGAAACTATCTGAAAGGAGTGTAGGTCCATAAATCATCATGGATATCACCTATGATTTAAGATATAATCATGCCTGTTAAATTAAAAGAAATGTATTCATTTAGTGCTATAAAATAGCAATCCATGAACAATTAAAAATTTTAAAATAATTCTCAATGTATATTTAATTATTTACATGAATCCTAAAAAAGGTATCACTTTAGATTAAAAATAGCTCAATTCAAATTTTTATATCATGAACCAGTTTCATGGATTATTAAATTTTAACTCTTTAAAGAAGTTAAAAACATCAACATGATAATAGATTCACATTGTTTAACTAGTTCACAATGTGATTTTTATGCAGGCACTACAATTTACATATTCTATAGAAAAAACAAATAACCATTAAAGTTCCCAACCCCTCAGATAACCCAAGAATGATTTTGATTCACATATACCTAGACTCTATTAATTCAAAAAAAAATACATCCCCAAAACTTAGTTCATTATTCCATGAAAAGGATCTCAGTAATTGAAATCCCTAATGTAGGAAAAAATGGAAATTAAATGTGATATGAGAAATAAATGAAAAAAGGTAATGGTATATTACATTTTATTTCTTTATAATATCTTATTCCCTTCCATTTTACTCAATTTATTTACTCAAGATTCCAATAATGTTTCTTGAAGATAAATTGACTTTATTTTTCTCTATTGTTGAGAAACCTTTTTGTTCTAGATCCATTCTTTCTAAAAAATAAAAAGGTTTTTACTATTAACCAATAATAATTTAAATTACAATTTTAACAAAGATTTACATTTAAAAAAGTTAAATGGAATATTCTTATTGTTTTCCAATTGAGGTATTTTTTAAATATTTTTTTATAAAAGTGTGAAAGGAATTTTTTTAACTTATATGGATTGAATGGAATTTACCAAATTCAGGAATGATCAGTTATTTGAATCATCAATTACATTTTTTTATGTTTATTTTCAAATCAAATGGATTCCATTACATTTTTGAAATTTTTATGCTCTTATATTGTTATTACAAATTGAAAGGGATATTTTCCTAGAGATAAATTTCATTGATCGTTTAAATGAATTATTTATCTATGATGAAATCCTCTGATGTTAAATATTCATTAATATGGATATCATCCAATGATACCATCTTTATTCATTTTCAGCGTGGTTTAAGATTATGATTATGATATGTTCACGATACACATTTATTATCCATGGGATGTGTAATAAAGTTATTATTATTGATATTTTTGAATTTATATGAATAGATTATGATTATGTATTGGTTGTGTACATTAAATACCTTAATCTAATTGGGTAAAAATGGATAAATCTTGAGTTAAATATGATAGTATTTAACCTGATTTGATGTTCAAAATTTGATATGTGGACAATGTTTTCATGTCTATACTATTATGAGTGGACCTAGCTTTCAAATCCATATATTTATGTGTGGACCAGGATTTATGTTTCATAATATTGTATATAGACCAAGTTTCCATATCCATATGATTATGCACTGGAATTATTTTATGTCTGTAATATAATGAGTGAACATATTTTTATTTATACATGTTTACAAGGTTATAGACTAATGCGTGACAACTACTCTTATTTTATGCCAACTTTATGATCTCATGGAATTTTTTATTTTATTAATTCATTATTCATATATTATTAACATCTAATATTTATTCAATAATAATATTATAATATTTTAAATTAAGGGTCGGGTTTGAAAGTTTACAATAGTGTACTCAAAACCTTATTCTCATGTAATTTCTAGGTGATAATGTATGTGTCCCTTATTTACCCTTATTGAGAATCAGAGCTCAAAATTTATTATGCTTTCTTTTCACGAGGTTATAAGGAATGTTATTACTATTACATGACAAAGAAGGGTGGTAATTAAGAATAATTTAGTGAGAAATGATAAAGTTCACTTGTGTACCAGTTTTTTTTGTATCTATGTTTCCAAATGTATTGGAACTATATGATTTTTGTGTGGATAAATAGGTTAGGTAATTATTATACATATAAAAAGATTAACTATCTAGGTATGAAAAGTTAGTGTACTTATTCTCTAGATCCCACATTAGAATCTTGCTTCAGTTGGGATATATCCTTAGTCCGGGGTTCTACCTTGTTATCCTTTAGGGGTAATATATTAATTGAGACTTCACCTCACTAAGAAAATTTCATCGAAGTATTAATATATCAAATTATATGATATGTTATAATGCGGAAAAATGATCATCAGCATGTAACATTGTTGTGGTCTTATATATTTTTTTAAAATCACTCAAATTATATGTATAATACTAATATCAAATACAAATATTCATATTTATACTGCATCCTTATACTCATTGTTATATTTATTTTTCTCATATTATACTGTATAATGGTAGAACATAGACTACTTTGGTCTTATAAAGAACAATGAAAAACTATTAAAGATAAATAAAAAACATTAAAATGATTTAATATATTTTTGATCTATCAATAATCATTCATCATTGAATCCCCTAACAATGAAATACTCTTATTCTTCAATCATTATGATCACATCTTTTAAATGTCTCAGGTACATTAGGACATCCTTTATAGAATCCCAATGCATCTCTCATGGATTAGCTTGATATCATCCAACCATGATAAATGTAAATGTAAAATCCATCTTATTACATATCTTAGAATAACTTATAAAACCAATTATTGATTCATAATTGAATATAATAATTTTTAGAAGAAATTATTCTTAATATAGAAATCATTTCCTTGATTGATTAATACCATATGAAAATAGAGTTAATGATTTCCTAGACTATTCAATATTATAAATCATCACTACCTTGTCAATATATATAATTTGACTTAGCCCAAGTATCCTATGAGATGTACCTCAATAGATCCTAATCCTAATAAAGTAGGATACATCCCCAAATTATATCTTTCATAAGTAATAATTTATTGTATTCAACACCAACTATAATTATTTCAATTCATTTTCTATAATTGACATTGTATCAACATATAGTACTAGAAAATTGATATCAATCTCTTAAATCGAATTATAGTAACATATACCACTTTCATTCTTGATGAATCATAATTTTATTATGGAATAATGCAAAAAACCTTTTTTTGATCATTAGGCATACATAAATTCTTAAATGTATATATGTATATTTATTAATTTATTAACACACTATGACCTTATAAATTTATTTTTCTATGTCATATAAACATATTCAACTAACATCACATTTAGGAATGATTTTTTAACATCCAGTCACTAAATTGTTTAATAATGGAATGATAAAATTAGAATTAATATTATAAAAGATTTATGTATTTCTACTATTGATAAGGTTTCATCATAATTTAGTCCTTGATTTTTTAACCCCTTTGAAACATATCATTATTTGTAGATAGTTACATAACAATATATACCATGCTTTCTATTAAATAACCATTAACACCCAATGTATTTTACATGAACTTCTGGATCTACCAAATTCGATAGTTGATTTTACTAGATTTTATCTAATATATAATCCATGGATTTATTCCATTTTGTAGATTACATTGAATATTCTACCTCCATATATTATATAGTTTCATTAACCTCATCATATAATGATTCACTGGATTTAGTGATGATAAAAAATTATCTCGCATATTCTCCAAACTGTATTGTTGAACAATGATGTACTTTTGTGTTAGAAACATCCCTATATCCTATTGTCCCATATATAGATTGTTACTATACCAATTCATGTGCAAATAAATATTTAAATTCAGAAAAGTCAATATTTATATGACCATTTTTAGTATAACTGTGTTCCCACTATAAAAATATGGCATGTCTTGCTAGAATTAAAATTCTATCTACCAGTTTATATTGGAATTATCTTTATGTTTCATTAGGATAACCTATAAAGATGTACAATATGATTTAGGAAGCCTAATTTTCATTAGGTATTGTCTTAAAAAATTTCCCACATATCTATACATGTAAACAAGACATATAGGGCTTCAATCCATACTATAACTCATATGGAATACCATATGCTACCATAGTTTGTATTTTTAATATTAATATGTTTCAATTTGCAATGAAAATCACAACTAGAATAATGGTACATTTGGATGAATAATCAATGATCATACAATTTCATGAAAGGTAAAATTACTCTATTAAATCACACAATTACACCGAGGTTTTTATAGATAATTGGGTTGGGAGAAAATCCCAGTTTTCTATATGTTACCAATGAAATCCTGGATAATTTATTTTATGACATAGTCTACGAAGAGATTTATTATTTTATTACTAATTTGAGTTTCCACTTTATTATGATATTACTTAATCATAATAAATGAATCAAAATTATACCACATTAAGTAGATATAACTATATATAATTACGTAATAAAATAATATAATGAAATAGGAAAACCAACCGTTTAGCTCTACTAGAAATGGACCTTTTTGCTATTTATGAATTAATTATAGTAGTTCTGTATCGCTTTCTCTATTCCCAATGAAATGGGATTTTTTAATTATCCATAGTAAAAAAATAACATTCATCCATGGATTACTAATCAATAATTTCAAAATACCTTTCGTGATTTATTATCATAATCATTTCTCAGTTAAATGACCAATCCTATGGTTCGATTGGCAGGAAGAATACAAGTCATTATAATTTTATCTGTCATTTATTTCTATCTTCTTTCTCAAGATAAAATATATTTTGTATATTATTAAGATACATCGTACTATAAAATATGTTATTTCATAAAAGAGAAAAAATTAAATTCCATACTTGTAATAAAATGAAAAAAAATACTTGAAAATGATTTTATTATTTTGGAAAATAATGTAATATAATAATAAATATTTACGAAATATCATAAAAATGAGGAAATATTATATGATAATATCCAATTTCTAAATTTTATAGTCCAATACTAATATATTCTCAAATATCCACCCCCTTCATTCTAAAATTCTAAAATATACATGGTTTTTAAATTAGAATATAAAATTGTTAGCTACATTCCTTATCAATACCCATCATATAAACATAGGGATTTTTCAATATGAAAAAATATAACTGAAGATGAATCTCCATGGAACATCCTCTCCCAAAATATATAATTCCACTTCTAATGGCCATTAATTATATAAAAAAATAATACTACTTACAATTCATTTTTATCATTTAGTATTTTTTGCTTCCTTGAGGGGTATTTATTGGTTTCATTACCATAGATGTATCCTTTGATATGTTTTCCATTCATTTTGTCCACGTTTTCTCTAGAAGGACAGATGATTTCTTTTTATTCATGTCCTCATAAACTTTATGAAATAAATATGTCAAGTTTGGAAGTTGATTATTCTTGATATTCATGTTACAATAATGGATTAATATTAATAAGTTGTTTTTAAAATAGACAAGAATGAGATTGGTTTCTAAATATCTATTCAATTTGAATCTACAGGACTCTATTATCTCAATATTCATAATCATTTTACTTATATGTGATCCTACATAAATAATTTTTTTCATTAATGCACTTATATCATGCATTGGATATCTTATATATCTCTTGAGTAGGTATCTCCTATAATAGATATTGGAAATGAGACATATTTTTTTAGGGATATTTATTTTCATTAAATATTTAGTTCTCAACAAGAGTTGATGAAATCATATTTAATCTTACACCTAGTGCATCATCCACAAGATTATTATACATGAAATTTTTATATTTTTCATGAAATTAATGGGGGATCAACAAGAAGATTTTATTCCAACACATAAATCATACTCTCTTATCACAGTACAATACATAAGCACTTATACCCATCCTCGATGTTATAGATGATAAATAAATTTTCATTATCCAATAATGTTCATAATGAGGTTGAATTTGTTTTGGGGATTTCATTTTATCTATAAAATATAAACATTGAAAATATTAGTACTTGTTTAGATTATTGATTGAAATTTACAAATTAATAATGATGAGTCAATGGTCTAGAAATCTTTTTTAAGAAAGAGAGTAGAATCCCCCTTTTAATGTAGGTGGGTACTATAGACGGAACCCATTAGCCTATATGTACAATGACCATGGAAAATAATGGCTCGAAGGACCCTAAATGGTCTAAAGGACACAGTGGCCAAAAGTCCCTATAGCCCAAAGGAATAGAAAGAGATGGAATTAAGGACCAATGTAATCATATATCATGTAATGCAACATACAAATGTCTTTCTACCCACAATAGATCAACAAAACTTGTTATTCTAGTCAAGTATTCTATGTGATACCTTCCATGAGTGGAATCATGGTTGTATGAAACAACCTAGGATAACACCACATAGTACAAAATTTTTTATGGGGGAGTACCATGTGATGGGTTCTCTAAAACATATCTCACATTGGATGTACCCACCTAATGAAGCTTTTGTGGAAATTGCAGTATCATTAACCCGATGCTCCATGTCATCTAAATGATACTATATACAATAATCCCCATGTCTTGAAACTTATCAGCCTCTCATATTAATGATGAAATATAGATGAATGATGGGTGTCATAACACACATCATTATTTCTTGGTCACCTACCTGGAAGCACATGCATGTCCAGTTAATCAAATTTACAAAATTACCTATTAAATTATCATTAATTTGTTTCATATAGATTATATAATCTTATCATACCACACTAAAAGATTATGGATACTATTATTCTTGATTATTAAAGTAGAAAGGATCATAAATACCACACATTGTAGTCCATGATAAAAAAATTTCACTAACATATTTTCATAGTTGGATTTTGGATGGAAAACAAGATTAACTTATGTCTCTATGATCGGTTGAGTGAAGGCCCCCATTATGGAAGTATAATATCTTCATTACTCAACAACATTCCTAAGAAGTTTTAATAATCTAGTTATTTCTACAAATTTTTTGCAAAAAAATCAGTTATGTTGAAATTTTTTTTAGGAATAAACCATTAGTGAAATATATCCTCATCTAGGGAGGATGAGGACATCAAATATGTAGTTTTGTTCAAAATCAATTGATTGAAGGTGTTATGACATAATATATCTATGAGGTATATTTATTTTTATTTTCGAACTTAATCCATTTATATATAACATTTTTATTCTATGTTAACATGCTCACCACTAAAAAATTCATAATAAAAATAATTAAAAATATATTAATTCATTTTATCTATGAATACACCGTTATTATTATATGTGATTCCAAGAACAATACACATTCACACAAACAGTAAACCTTTCCAAAATAAATAAATAATGTATTTGATCATGACAAATTACTACTCATTGATAAATTGAGTAAACAAAGGGTCAATCTAGAAATTAAGGGTAATCCCTGGTTCAATTCGATATTCAGTTACATATCTCACATAATCCAATGTATCTAGGTCTTGTCTTGTATTTCAGTAACCCTCGACGTGGACCACAAATTATTTCAACTACAAACATATATTAAAATATTCTTATCCATATGTGATGGGGATCAAGGATAAGATATATAGATAAATAGATGTTTTCAAGGACACAGACACCCATATATATATTGATGGAAATAGATGAAAAATATTTCATAATTTATTAAATAAGTATTATGAATATCAATGAAATTTTAATAATGAAATAATATTTAATTAACCCAAAGAAAAAAATTTCATTTTCTATTATAATTTTTCATCATGAAAATAAATTTTAGAATCAAATTAAATTTAAAAATAATCAATTTGATTGAATAAATAATGAAATGAAATAACATTAAATAATTTTAATTCATAACTACCTTGTTGTATGGTCCCAATAATTGTATAATTAAATTTCAAATATTTTATTGGATGTTTTTATTATTATTATGGGATTATTGGGTATTAAAACCCCTAGGGTGGTCATGATACTATTAATATACATATAATATTCCCTCAAGAGTTACTATTAACATGAATGTTTTATTCCCCATGATGTTACTGTTCTATTAATAACTTCCGTTGAAGGCCATCTTAGCCATCCTCTTTGAAAAGTCCATCTATTGGATGAATAATATCATTAGGTAACTACTTATCCCGATTAAAATATTACACACACACACACACAAATATATATATATATATATATATATTAATTCAAGGTTTAAAATAATTTTATTTCATAAATATTAAGTAGACCACAATAATGCCAAATAATCTCATATTGATGCATTATCAATTGACTTGGGACAATATTGATTCCCACTACATGGATTCATAAAAATTTAATTCAAAGTATTCTAAATTGATTACCTAACCACATGGATACCACATGTTCATATCAAGTGCATATCAAACGAATGAATCAAGGGTATAATAAAAATATTATAAAAGACATAGTGTTGTGAGATCATCTCCAATGATACATAATTCCCAATTACATCTCATAGATCTTATATAGAATGATGTAAGAGAAAAAAGAAATTTAGTTTTACAACATTGCATTTTATGAAAATACAATATTTAGTTTTATCCTTTATTATTTCACAAATAAACCAAATTCATATTCCGCTTGGTTTTCCACATGTGATTCATTATTTTTCTAGAGCATCAATCTATAGATTCTTGGTGGTAGTGCGAATAATTGACTAAATGTTCAACACATTAATGATAATTCCAACAATGTTTCTCGGATACTAGAAATATGATTTGAATCTATTTGATTACTATGAATCCCAATAACAGTATAATGTTATAGAGGTGATAAATATTCTCTCAAATCTAAGTGGATGAATAATAATTCCAATTTGGTATTATTCTGACTGATATATCTCGGTTTAAAATACTTAAATTTATGATTGTCCCTGAAATAAATTCAACTATCAGAATATTCCATTAATAGAATATTATCACCTATTACCAATGTCATAAACACTATTTATATATTATAAATTACATTTAATATATTAAATATTTTTGGTGATAAAAAAAAGAAAAAAATATACTTTATAATACATTAAATAACAAGAAAACAATAAATATTATAGATTCATATGTAAAATATTTTACCTCATATTTCATGAATACCATGTGAATACCATGAAAAAATAAAGTTAATGCTTAATATTATAAAATTAAATAATGGTAATTTATTTATCTGGACTTAATTTATAATGAATTATATTTTTCATTATAATCATTGGATCATTTTAAGGAATATTTTCATGGCAAGGCATTAAGTTAGTGTTAGATTCTATGGATTGGGAAGGATTGATGATTATATACCAAAAATATTGAGAATATATTTTCATGTGAGTCTATTTATTCAGAAATAATGGAATAACAACCAATTAGTGTCTCATATTGGAAAACTGATATGACTATTTAATACAAAATGTCAGTCTTTCCCAAATTGATACATATTCTTGTTGTTCAGTGAGTGTTTAACTTAACAACAGATTCGGTGAAGTTAAAAACAAATAATTAAATTAAATTATTGTAGTTTTTATTAATTGGAATGAAATAATATACTCATTTATATAATACCACTAATGGAAAATCCCTAGGTTTATCCTTATAACTATAGGGATTTTAGAGGAGATACTTGAGGAGAATTTGACGTACAACAATACGTTACATGTTGATGATTGGTGTGGCAATGATTTCATGGATCTCTCTAAAAATTTGACATAGAAAAGTTATTTGTTAGTGGATGATCCAAAATCGTGGTATATATTTGGTATATATTTTTTAATTATTATTTTATTATCACATGTTGAATTAGAATCTATTTCGCTTACAAATTGATTCTCATGATGATCATTGATTTAAGGGTATTATTTTAACTTCATAATCATGGTAATGGATGATTTTTTTATTATTTGATGAATCATAGTGATCACCAATTTATTAATCAAAAAATAGATTCCATCTGTACCAATGGCGCATGTTATTTCCCACTTTGATGTTTTTTCATTTCTTCCCTTGTAATTTTAATTATAATAACCAGTAATATGTTTGACCGATGGTTCAATAAAACATTGAAAATGATCATTTACCATTTAATATTTTTCACAACAGATCTATTCCATGGCTTAGATTTACGATTTATTGCAAGATCAATGTGTGATGCTGACTATGAATGATCAGGGGTTATATTGGATGTTCTTCATTTTGTGGTTTGGTGTTTCCATGACACAATGTGACATGAGGAAATTCCTGAAGGGAAGGGTGTGCCAAATACGACCACCATAGAATTTTTAGGAATGTAAAACCCACGATTTATGATCTAGGGGTGTGATTATAAGTAGATTATGTGTAGGTGACAGGGTCGGAGAGATATATTGAATATACTAGAGTTTCTAGAAAAATATAGATATATACAAAGTGTTCTGTGGCAGAAAACATGATTTGTTGTCCATTTCTTATGGTGACTGATGTTCTGGGAAGAGTTAAATATCACATTCTATTTAGAGCTACCACATTCCATGTGACCCATTTTTTGTGGATGCAATTGTACCTAGGGGTACATGGGGATATTAATGGCAAGGTATATAGGCACAACACAAAGGACGAGGACTTAGACATTACATAATCCTGAGTTTTAATCATGAATTTAATTTCTATGAATTTGATGATATTTTCATACTTAGTGATTTGAGAAGTATTCCCTTAATCATATATAATAGAACTATAAAATACCAAGTGTTCTATACCGATGAATATCCATTTTTCATATAATCTTTTAATTTTTAAATACATCATAATTTTATTCATGGAAATTATTCATAGAATTCAACTTTCCTACTTCCATTCCCTTAACCATCATTAAATCCTATAAAAGAAATTTTAAAACATGGAATGAGAACAAAATGTTCATTACAGTACCTAAAAGAAATGAAATTTTTAGTTTTGTGAAAACCAATGAGAACATTTTATTTGAAACATTCAATTTTATCGTGAAACATGAATATTCTTTGAAAAAAAATATCATTATATTTCCTTTTGAAAATCATTTAGTTTTCATAATGTCTGAAAAGAAATCATATGATATATATGTAGGTAATACAGGGCATAATTATACTCAAATAGAGTAACCATGTGGTCAAAATCCATACAAGTCAGTCATACAAATGGAGTAACCATATGGTCTACTTGTATACATGTCACTCTTACAAATAGAATAACCTTTCGGTTAACTTTCTAACCTAGTTTAATAGAGGTTATAATGTATCCACTTGAATTTGGTTTATCAAAGAACATCCCATTATTGGATTAGAACATAAAAATTGAAAAATATCCAGGTAGCATTGTACTATAAAAAAACATAAATCCATTCAATTTTCAAAATTTCCCTCATAATAATATATTATTACTCACAATAAAACAGTTCATGTTATACAATTAATAAATCCATTTTCAAATCCAAATTTCTATTAAAATTCAAAGAGAAAAATATGTCTTTAAAAAACACGAAGTCCTATAGAGGATGAAATATATTAAAATAAAAAAAATCTCATTTATTATCCATTTATATCAATATTTATAAATATTTAATATAATATCAATAATTACATAAATCATTTTGAATTTAATACTTTAATCATTTTTAATAGATAATTTTCAATCAAAGTGTGCCATACCACATTGAAATATTTGAATAATAATCCTCGTGATGAAATAAAAATTAAAAACCATCAAATAATGTGAAAATAAATGATTTCAGGATTTGATATTTCTATGGTTATGTATGAACACATTATAAAATAATGTAGGTGTATAACATCAAAATATGAATGGGTGAAAGGATATTGAGACGAAGTCCATTACTATGTGTCTGACGCGTTATGTAAGATAATTATATTCCTGAATAATGAAAATATATTAATTATTAACATTTTTTATAATGTTTTTCAAGATCACATTTCCATTTATATCCTTTATTATCATGTTATAACAATTAAATTATTATTAATGATCACATGTAATCATTTGATGATATTTGGTTCATAAGTCCAAAATGACATCGGTCGGTTGACTATGGTCAATGATATAATTATTAAATAATATATATATATTATTCATGACATAATAAAAATTATTAAACATCAATTATAATTTCAAATCCATACATTAATTATGGTTATGAAAAATTAACTATGTTATAATCATGGATACAGTAGGCCTTACATACGCAAGAGTAACATTTCCATTTTTAGAAAATGTTATAGAAATAAGGTATAAATATATTTATATTTAAATAATGATAAAAATATCATATATTTAATATTATGTCTTTTAAAATACATATATGTACCATTAATTTTAAGTTGTGTTGAAAAATGAATCACATCATTTTGTGGTGGTGATAATTCACTAGTATGCATGAACAACATTTATATTTATCTATAACTGGAATGGTCAGAAGATAAATGATATATTATATTTTTATAATGAAAAATATTTCTTTAATATCATATAAATTCTTTAGTTACATCACTATAACTAGTAATGCGTTATTGATATTGAAAATGATTTTCATTGGTCTGTGATGCAGTTAACCGCTGTACACATGAATAATAACTTTTATTCCCATTTGATGGAATTAGTGATGGATTTTGGGGATTATTTGAAATTAAAATTCATAGTATATTTATAATAATGGATTTATTATTTCATCATGGTTGTTGAATATTTAATGGAAAATTTATATGAATCCTAACCGAAACACATAATAAAAAATGATACCTTCTCTTTAGAAATCCTTTATTGTGGAACACCATAAGAGCACTAAATATGTTGTTATTCCAAAAATAAAATCTCTAGAATGTGGGTAGGGATTATAGTAATGTATTTGTGATGATACAAGCCAATCCCAATACATTTGTATGTGTGAATAGATGATAATAACAGGTTCTCTTTTGTAAGAGAGGGGAGGAAAACTCTTCAAAATCACATTAAATTTAAATAAATACACTATTCAAGATTGAGTTACTTTTAAATGGACCACAATTGTAAAAGGGAAAAAATTTTCAACATTATCTTAACCTCTAGAACTTATAGATTATTTTAATGATTATAATTAATTTATTAAAATATTATATTAACGAAATATAATTATTTTGAAAGTTAATACTATTTATTACAATGACATTATATACAGCAATAAAAAGTGGAAATATGAAACAAATTATTCCACACAACACAAATATATCATATAGATCTATAAAATTTTATAGAAACATTAAATAATAAAAAAGTTTTATCAAAATTCTTAACATTAAATTTAGTTATTGAATTTTTCTCCTAATTATATAAATAGTCTTCTTGCATTTCTAAATAAATTGAGGTAGTCATATATTTTTTAAAATTTCAATATAAATTTATATGTGGAATATAATATTAAGGATATCAAAATAGTCTTTTAGTTTTATTAATTTCTTTCTCTCTCTATGTGGACACACAAAAGATAATAAATACAAATAGAGTGACTATTTGTAAATGTCATTTTTTTTTGATTTTTTTAATTTTCTCGAATAATGTCAATTCAAAATCTCTAAAACGATACTAATGTTATAAGGGATTGATACTCTTCATAAAATAATTTTTTAACATTTTTTTCATGAATATAATGTTATCTTTTTGTTTTAAACCTTACTTAACCTCTTAAACATTTATCATGATAACATCCATTTGTTATGTAACACCCCGACCCTAGTTACCCAGTGTTGGTTAATTATTACATAAAATTGGCACGATCACAAGGAAATAATGTCCTGAAACACCGATCAGTTGAGTATTATTGGAAATAAGATTCATACATAAGTTCAACTTTTGAACTTGAAAAGAAATAAAAAACTAATTTATTCCATTAGAAACATCCAATCCTCCATGATTAAGCTTCCATGTCACTCATTATTAACTTCTTCATATACTGGGAAAATGAAACATAAGAAAGGGGTGAGATCAAATGCCCATTAAGGGTTAGCAATACAGTGGAATATAACATAAATATTAAGTTTGTTGAATAATTGGAAACACATTCCTTTACTAGTAATAAACATGAACTCTTTTATGGCATGAATATGAGATTAATAAATAATTTTATAATAAAAAATAATCATGTGTATTCTACTAGTCAAATGACCATATAAACCATCAATATTATTTTAATAATGAGTGAATGCATAATGCCAGAAATTCTGAAACATTTTTGTCAAAGCCTCGGCCATGACGTCTAGAAATTATTAAGGCCTCGGCCAAAACTAGATATTATATTGGGAAAGGCCTCAGCCAATTCCACATCTAGTTATCTTGTGAGACCTACCGATGCATCGGGGAGCTATAACTTGCTCCACCCATCATTTATTAAGTCTAATACATTCGTCATATGAAAAGGTTGAAATATAACATAAGCATTTGTATTAAAAATAGCATATGAAATGTCAATACATTAACCATATCCCATGAATTTTATAAAAAACACATCAACAACCAAACATATCACAAAACCATCAATAAAACATGGACTATTTTTATCATAATGAATCGACAACAAACAATTATAAAATCCATCAAAGGATGTTGACATAGATGAAATCAAAACTATTTGAGAGAAATATCTCTTTCATTTTTTGAAATCATTTATAGTTAAATAATAATAAAAGAAAAATTTATTTTAAAAATATTATTATAAGCCTATAAGGGATGATTTGACAATGTTATAATGGCAGAGAATAACCACACCCACCTTATGAGATAAATAATGACATTCTTACCTTAATTTTGTCAAAAAGGTCATAATGTACCTTGTTTGGAAAACGACTGAAAGATTCCTTTCAAAAATTATAAGTTACAATAAAGTTATATAAGAATTTAACCCATTTTCTAGTAAATAGTAAAAAAAATTGAAATAAATTATTATGAAACATTGATGTGGAGGATAAAGAGATCCCAGTAGATACTTACATAAAAACAACCTCGAATAATAAGGAGATTGAAGAATTAACCATTACCTTGAAATTTTCGTTGGTTGAGGGTAGGTTGAACTCCTGTATTATGGTGGGATAATTGTTACTAAATTATTAAATAACAAAATAAATTAATATGGTATCATATATGATCTTCTAATATTTAATTGTTAATAATATTTTAGAATTATCGTTGTTTAAGGTGTTAACTGATTCGTTTTTGTTTATATGCTTTGTTATGTAAGTAATTTTTTTATAGATATTATGTATCTTATTCATATTAATAATGATATTATGTCTTTAATCATTATTTTAATTCATCAATTGAAAACTAGTCTTGAATTTATATGATGGGGGAATGAATCTCATCGTGTTCGTGGAGACGGTAATCCGTACGTACGCACGAGCGACAATATCATTATTTTGTTATTAACATAATATATAATTGGATGTTATATCATAAATAAAGAATCATTATCATGTTATATTTATTATTTACATCAATTATACATCATTATTTTACCAATCCAAATAATAATGTGTTGAATAAGATCTACACCATGACGTGGAGACGATAAGCCGTACGAATGCACGTATGGTGACATGTCATTCAAAGGATGGATAGAACAATGAATATGTTTGTACCATATTTATAATAACATCAAAATATATAGAATATACTGGATTTATTATTTTATAATGGAAACAACAAAGAAAGTAGAAGTGGAAGAAGAATGTAACTTGAAAGAGGTTTTGAAATATTTACCTCTTCTTCGGGTACTTTCTCTTTATCTGATAGAAAGGTCTCCATAGGTTGGCATTATGACAAATGTAAGGCCTCTAGGATGATTAGAGGGAAGTTGGGAGGGTATTTGGGCATGGTTTGGCCAATCCAAATGGCCTAGAATGTTTGAATTTGAGAGAAGGGGAAGTGCCCTTTTATAAGAGGGGTGAGGGGCACCTTAGGAAAAGACTGAAATATTATTTTATAATAAAATAATTTTCGGTTTATAATGGCTAAAAAAATTATTTAAAGTCTATTGTGGGGATGGGTCGAAAAACACTCAACTAGTAGGTTTTAGAAAGGTTTGGTTATATATATTAACCATATCATGTAGATTTAACTCTTAGTTAAATAGATTGACATTTACCATGTCTCTTTTTATTTTTATATTACATTGTTATTAAACATACTATAAACTTCCAAGTGAACCCCAAGTGGTTCACTAATGATAAAACTATCATTATATAATTCTTCTGTTCAACCTTTAGATTTTTAGGATTATTATATCAACTAATAATATTTTATCTGTTTTAAAAACTCATTTTTCTCAATTTTGACAACATTTAATAATTAATTTTTGATAAAGTACTAAAAAATTTATTACTTCGAAATAAATACATTTAATCAACCCTAAAATGTCATATTAAGCTTGAAAATTAGTGAAATTCATAATGAGTAATAGATTACATTTATTTGCGTATTTTTAATATCAATTATTTTCATATTTTATTAATAAGGTAATTACTGCATCATCATTGTGTCATAAATAAATTAAATTATATAATGCAAAAAAATTATAAATAAAATACTATTATGTATGAAATCTTATATAATTCTAATGAATATTTATAGTTTAAGAGATAACACATATATCTCTATGTAAAAATTGTTTTACTAAAAGATATACCCTGATGTCATTTTTGTATTTACATTAACTTAATTAATATAAAGTGTCATCACTTACATGTGGCTCCATGGGGTCCCAAAATTGACCAATTGATTCCCCTGATGGGACATGTATCATTCAATAGGCTTAGAACATGTGTTTGGGTAAATTAATATTATTATAATATTATTTTTTACCCTTATTTACCAGATATACCCTTTAGCCACGTTAAAAAAAATATTTACCGAAGTAATTATTCCTAATGTCTATAAATAAAACCTACCTATTTGCGCAATATGGACCTCATGATTCAAAATATGGAATCCATTTTTCCAAATTCAAATCATAGATATGGTATAATGTAAATTAAAAATAATTTCTGTTGTCAAAACAAAATGTGTGTTTTTATGAAATAATAACTATCAAAAGATTGACACTTTTTATGTTCAGTTTAATCGTGAGATTTCATCGTTAGAAATAAATTATATTAAATAATAAAAATATAATCTATTGATACTTATAAACCAATAAAATGTGTAATTTTACACTATGAATTATTTTCATTAAAAAAATGTTTTTAATATAAATTTAGTATTTTCACTATTCATAAAAAATTGTACGTTTTCAGAAAAACACAAAAAAATTCACCCTAAGCTAATTTTGATATTCTGAATCCAAATATGAAGTCCATTTTGATTGAAAAAATTTATAAAATTTCAAAATGTGTGTATTACTATTCATAATTGCAAGTGTGATTGGTCGCGGTGTGTTAGAATCTCAAAGTTGCGTACAATTCAAGCTATTGAATTATTAAAAGGGAAACCTACCATGGATGCTTGGGGTGTTACAGTCTCCCCTCCTTAAAATATTATTTTCCTCAAAATTTCTAGAATATTACTGTATAAAATGATTTGAGTTGGTCTTCATCATAAGTTCCTCGGGTTCCCACGTTGCTTCTTCCATTTTATAGTTTCTCCATAGAACTTTTACGAGACGAGTTGTCCGGTTTCATGACACATGTTCTCTTATTTCAGGAATCTTGACAGGATCATTGCAATAAGATAGATCGGGATCCAGTTCTAATTCCTCATAGGTGAGCATATGCATTGGGTCAGGCATGTATTTTCTCTACAGTGATACGTGGAACACATCATAAACTTTGAGGAGACTTGGAGGCATTGCCAAATGGTAATCCATAGCCCCAATTCGTTCTAGAATATCAAACTGTCTGATGTACATGGGAATTAATTTACCCTTCTTAATGAATCATATAACTCCCTTCCATGGAGATACATTCAACAAAACATAATCTCATACCCGAAATTCCAAATCCTTCTTTTGGTTATCAGCATATCACTTCTTCCTACTTTGAACTTCATTCATGTGGCATTGGATTACCTTCCCCATTTCGATCATTTTCTCAACAAGTTATGGTTCTATGAGTTTTATTTCACCAACATCATCCCAACAAGTTGGTGTACAATATATCATTCCAAATAATGCTTCATATAGTTCCATATGAATACATGAATAGAAGATATTGTTACAGGAAAATTCGACTATAGGTAAATATTGATCCCACATACCAGGAAAGTCATGTGAGAAAGATATCAACATGTCTTCTAAGGTTTGAATGATCCGTTATGATTGTCCATCAGTTTTAGGGTGGTATACCGTGCTCAAATGATGTTTAGTATCCATGTCTTTCTGAATACATTTCCAGAATCTTGATGTAAAACATGGATCAATATCAGAATCAATTGATTTGGGTACTCCATGAAGTCTTAAAATTTCGTTAATATATAGTCTTGCTAAACATTCAAGTGTTAAATATTTCCTTCTAGTTAAAAAATGTGCTGACTTGGTAAGACGATCAACAATGACCCATATTTCATCATTCCTTCTAAGACTCTTTGTTAGTCCCATGACAAAGTCTGTCGTAATATTATCCCATTTCCACTTAGGTATGGGAAGAGGTTTTTTGACTCCTCTAGAATGTTTCCTTCCAGCTTTTACTTGTTGATAAACCATACATCTTGACACAAAATCAGTAATCTCCCTCTTCATGTTGTCTCACCAAAAATGTTCCTTCAAATATCTATACATCTTGGTTCTCCCAGGGTGTATAGAGAAATTAGAGCTATGATATTCATCTAATAATTCACTTTTTAGATCAGGTATATTAGTAACACAAATTTCTCCCAAAATTTCAAAATCCCATTTTCATATACAAATTCAATCCATCTCCCTTCTTTCACAGGTTTAATATTCTTTTGAAATTCCTCATCATCAACCTGGGAACATTTTTTCCTTTCTAGAAAATATGGTTTTGAAACTATTTGAAAAAGGAGTGATGTTTAACCTTCCATGGTTATTCCCATATCTATCTTTACTAGATCCATGAAAATATGATCCCTATCAACTCTCAGCTTGTTCAAAACTCCATGATCCTTTCTGCTCAAAGCATCTTCCACCTTATTTTCCTTCCCTGGGTGGTAGTGTATCGTGCAATCGTAATCCTTGAGTAGTTCAAGCCATCTCATTTTCCTCATGTTTAGTTCCTTCTGAGATAAAATATACATCAAACTCTTGTTATCAGTGTAATTTCACATTTTCACCATAGAGATAGTGTCTCAAAATCATCAAAACAAATATTACAGATGTTAACTCAAGATCATGATTTGGATAGTTTTTCTCATGAATTTTCAGCTGTCGTGATGCATAGGCAATAATACTATCATTTTTCATATAAACATAACCAAGTCCTTTCTTTGAGGCATCACTATAAATAACAAACCCATCATTTTTTGATGCTAGAGTCAAGATAAGAGCATTGAATAATGTTCTATTCATTTCATCAATTCTTTCTTCAAACTCTTTTGTCTAAATAAATTTAAACCCTTTTGTGTGTGATTCATCAATGGGTTAAACCATATCGAAAAAGTCTAGACAAAACATCGATAATGACCTACTAAACCAATAAAACTGCATACCTCAAATATAATTTTATATGCTGGTCATTCTTTTATTTCCTTTGTGTTAGAAGGTCCAATAACGATTCCATCCTTAGAGTCAATATGACAAAGAAAATAATTCTCTTGAAGCCAAAATTCACAGTTTCTAAATTCATTTTATAATTTATTTCTTATGAGGTTTTTTATAATGGTGTGTAAGTGATTTTTATTATCATAATAGATTTTGGAGTATTCTAGGATATCATCAATAAAAACTACTACAAAATCATCACGATATTCCTTGAAAACTTTTTTCACTTGATCCATGAAAAAGAGGGTGCATTAGTCAGCCCAAAAGGAATTACTATAAACTCATAATGCACGTACCAGGTTCGAAATACTGTTTTTAGAATGTCTTCTTTCTTTACACAAAAATAATGATATACAGATCAAAGGACAATCTTTGAAAAATATTGAGCTCCATGATGTTGGTCGAATAAATCTTCAATGCGAGGTAGGGGATACTTGTTCATTATTATTATAACATTGATCTCCCTGTAGTCAATGCAAAACCTCATAGATCCATCTTTATTCTTAAACAAATAGAACATGGGATCCCCATGGAGAAACACTAGGGATAATAAATCCCTTATTACTCAATTCCACTAGTTTTTTCTTAATTCCACTAATTCCATAGTTGTCATTATGTAAGGGGTCATCGATGTGGGCATTGAACCAGGAAATAAATCCCTGGAAAAATCAATTTCTCATTATGAAGATTATCCAAATAAATCTTTTGGAAACACATCAACATATTCTTGTACAACAAGTAAATTCTCTATTTGAAAATTCTTTTCCTCACACACAGTTATTTCATTCTCTTCCTATCTAATAATTGAATTTAGTTGAGCTACTGGGGGTGGATCTAGATAAGAATGAGGTGGTGACATTTCTGCTCTAAAGATTAGATGTTCTTTGTCATCATCATAAAAAATAATAACCTCCTTCTTCATACTATAAATTTTTTCGTCATGGTCTGAAATCCAATTCATATTAAGGATTATATCAAATCTAATCATGGGTATAACAATGAGATCAGAAGATAAAAAACATTTATATTTCCAAATGGGAACTAATTAAGAAAACATTTTTGCAATGATACTTCCCTTAGTAATTTTGACTGACAACTCCCATGTAAAATCAAATTTGAAATATCTAATTTTTATTGAAAACTAGAACGATATGAAACAATGCGATGATCTGGAATCAAATAAATCATTAGCTAAACTTGAGGAAACCATTAAATTCCCTACCACCACGTCTTTCATAGATTCAACCTTAGAAGTAGTGATCACATAAGCTTGGCCTAGATCCCTTGGCCTTTTCTGAGGTAAGTTTACCTGACACTTAGGACATTCATTTTCATAATTTCCCATCTCCTTGCAATTGTAGCATTGAACATTGGTAGTGTCTTTCTTTCCCTTACAATCACCAGAAATATGGCCTTTCTGTCCACATTTGTAGCATACACTTTTTCTTTATAGACAAGAACCTGGGTGCTTTCTTCCACAATTATCACAGAGTGGAAATTCATCTCTTCCCTTCATCCATGTTTACTTATTTCTTTTCCCAGAGTGTTTAGCATGTCTCTTCTTCTCATGATTTTCTTCAAGGGCATAAGACGTAGAGAATTTCTTTTCTATCTTGATAGCACATGAGACAATATATTCATACGATGAGAAGTATTGTGATACTAATGCTAGATGGAGAAATTGTTTTAACCCATTAAAGAAATAGTAAATCTTAATTCATGGGCTATGTATATAATATACAGCATGCCTTGCAACCTGGTAATATTAGTTTCATACTTTGTGACATTCTCATCCTCTTTTTGCATCAGACTCAGAAATTTCCTTTCCATATCCGCTCGATGGTCATAAGGAAAGTATTTTTCAAAGAAAATATCTTTAAACTCCCTCCACTTAATACTAGACACTTCTTCATCTATCATTGTGTTTTGAATCAATGAACACCATTGATCAATATCTCCAGTGAGGTGACAAACTACCCTAACAAATTTTTCCTTTTCGCTGCTCCCCAAAGCGTGAAATATTTTTTCTAAGGAATTTATCCATTGCTAAGCCACTAATGAATTTGTACTCCCATTGAATGTTGTTGTTTTTTTCCTCATGAAGCAGTCTAACATTGATCCTATGCATTGTGGATCAGGGTTCTCCATGCGGGTAAGGTTATTATTCATAACCTGTGTGAGTTGTCCCAGTATGGTGAAAAGTTGATCAGCACCAATTGTATCACCAGCTCCATAATAATTGTCTTGAGTAGGAGGAAAATCCCTATAAGGATTATGTGCATTCATACTGTTTCCATTCCTTCCACTATGCGCCATTTCTAAACAATGGCATAAAATAGATTAGTTTATAAATTGAAATACATTATTCAAACTAGTAAAGCACTAAACATAACTGAACAGATTATGGATATTATCTATAATAAAACAAATGTTTTCCATGAGGAAATATATACTCATAAAACATTTATAATGATTTGTTTTGAAAATTAGAATTATCCTAATAATATCCCCCAGGAGTGTCATAACCAAGAGTGCAGCAAGGCCTGTTGTCGTCCACTAGTTTCCGTTCGAGTCTAGCTCAAATCGGTGTTTTCGGGTTTTACCCCTAGGTACGTTTGGCCCAAAGCTACCTCTACCTTCTCATATTTAGACAGGGATGTACAACATTGAAAACTCACAAAATCTCTACAATACCAAAATTCAATGATGTTCTTCTATCCTAATCATCAAATTCTATCTTAGGGCAATGTTCTCTAATCAGAGTTTATCTAAATCAACTTTACAAGGATTATACTAAATATCTCTGATACCAACTATAATGCCCCAACCCCAATTACATAGATTTATTTCATTATTACATAACATTCGTATGATCACAAGGAAATCATGTCCTGAAAGACTGATCATTTTAGTAATATTGGAAACAGAATTCATATATAATTCAACTTTACATCTTGAAAAGAAATACAACACTTATTTATTCCATTAGAAACATCCAAGCCTCCTAGATTAAGACACTAAGTCACTCAAAAAAAACTTCTTCATATCCTAGGAAAATGAAACATAACAAAGGGATGAGCTCAAACACACAATAAGGGTAAGCAATAAATTGAAAGATAACATAAATATTAATCATGGTGAATAATTGAAAACACATGCCTTTAACAGTAATAAACATGAATAATTTTATGGTAGGATTATGAGCTGAATAAATAATGACTTAATAAAAAATAATCATGGTTATTATACTAGTAGAATGACCACATGTACCATCCATATTATTTTCATAATGAGGGAATGTATAATGCTGGACATTTTGAATCATTTTGTCAAGGCCTCGGCCAAGACGTCTAAATATGATTAATGGCTTTGTCAAAACCATATATCATGTTGGGAAAGGCCTAGGAAAATTCCACACCTAGTAGTCTCATGACACCTACCGATGCATAGAGGAGCTTTAGTGGGATCCACCAATCACTTACTAAGTCCAATACATTCCTCATATAAAAAGGTTGAAATATAACATAAAAATTCGTATTAAAACTAGCATACGAAATGTCAATACATTGACTATAAAACATGAATGGTATAAAAATAACACATCCATAGCCAAAAATATCACAAAACATTCAATATAATATTGAATATTTTTATCATAATGAATCGACTTCAAACTAGTATAAAATCCATCAATGGATATGGACATAGATTAAATCAAAACAATCTAAGTGAAATATTTATTTCTTATATTAAAATAATTTAAAGTTACATAATTATAAAATAAAACATTTATTTTAAAAATGTTTTTATAATATTTTATGTTAAGCCTTGATGATGTTATAATGGAAGAGAATATCTGCACTCGCCGTATTATTTAGAAAAATACATTCTTACAATAATTTTTTTCAAAAATGTTGAAAAGTACCTTTGTTTGAAAAATGACTGAATGATTCCTTTCAACACAAATAAGATCAAATAAGGGTATAAAGGACATTAACCATTAGTACAGTAAATAATAAAAAAATTTTGAAATAAATTTTTAAGAAACAAGGATGTGGATGAAAAAGAGTTCCTAGTAGATACTTACGTAAAAACAACCACATATAATAAAGAGACTATAGAATTAAGTCATCCCTTTTACTTTTCCATGGTTGGGGGTAGTTTAACCTCCTGTATAATTGTGATATAATATTAATTAAATTATTCAATAACTATATACATTAATATGATATCATATATATCTTATAATATTGCATTCTAGTAATATTTTAGTATTTTCGTCGTTTCGAGTATTAACAGATTCATTTTCCTTTCTATGATTGGTTATGTAAGTAATGTCTATAATGGATAGGATGTATCTTATTCATATTAAGAATTATATTATGTTTTTAAACATTATTTTTAATCATCAAATGAAAATTAGTCTTGAATGGATACGATCAGGGAATGAATCTCATCGTGTTCGTGGAGACGGTAATCTGTACATACGCCCGAGGGAAAATATCATTCTTTTGTTATTAAAATAATATATAATTGGATGGTATATCATATATAAAGAATAATTATCATGTTATATTTATTATTTACATCAATTATACATCATTATTTTACCCATCCAAATAATAATGTATTGAATAACAACTACAACACGACGTGGAGACGGTAAGCCGTACGTACGCACGTATAGTGACATGTCATTAAAAGGATAAATAGAATAAATAATATGGTTGTACCATATTTATAATAACATCACAGTATATAGAAGATACTAAAGTTATTATTTTATAATGGAAACAACAATGAAAGAGTAAGTGGAAGAAGAAAGGAACTTGAAAGAGGTGATTAAATATTTACCTCTTCTCCAGGTTATTCGTTTTAATTTGATCAAAAGGGCTTCTTAGGTTGGATTTATGAATAATGTAAGGGCTCTAGGATTAAGGGTGGATAGTTTGGAGGATATTTGGGCAGGTTTTGGCTGAGAAAAATTGATTTGAAAGTGTGAATTGGAGATAAGAGGATGTTCCCTTTTACAAGAGGGGTGAGAGGAACCTTAGGAAAAGATTGAAATATTATTTCATAATAAAATAATTTTCAGTTTCTAAGGGCTCCAAAATGAATTATTTATGGGATATGGTGGTTATGGGTCAAAAACCACTCAACCAATTGGTTTTATACTGGTTTGGGTCACTGTATTAACCTTATCTTCTAGATTTAACTCTTAGTTAAATAGATTGACATTTACCACGTCTCTTTGTATTTTTATATTGTATGGTTAATAAAATAACTATTAACATCCAAGATAAACCCAAGTGGTTTTATAATGATAAAACTATAATTATATATGTATTTTGGTTGAACCTTTTATTTTTAGTATTCTTATATCAACCAATAATATTGTATTTGTTTTAAAAAATCATTTGTGTAAATTTTGACATTATTTAATAATTGATATTTTAAAGTCCTAAAAACATCATTACCTGGTAATAAAAACATTTAATCAACCCTAACATGTCATAGTAACCTATAAAATTAGTGAAACTCATAAAAATTCCCCAATTACATATATTTGGATAATTATATTATCAATTATTTTAATATTTCATTAATAAGGTAATTACTGCATCATCATTGTGTCACAAATAAATTAAATTATATAAAGTCTAAAAATTATAAATAAAATACCATTATATAGGAAATATATTTATATTTCTAATTGATATTTTTAGTTGAAAATATAACATATATAACTCTCTGAATAAATATTTTACAAAAAGATATATGCTTATGTCATTTTTTAATTTCATTAACTTAATTAATATAAAGTGTCATTATCACTTACAAGTGGCTTCATTGGGCCCAAAATCAGACCAAAGGATTCCAATGGTCTGGAATGGATCAAAAAATAGGGTTAGGACACGTGTTATGTTAATTTAATATTATTATAATATTAATTTTTACCATTATTTACCAGATTGGCCCTTTAACCATGGTAATTAAAATATTTACTGAAATAATTATTCCTAATGTCTAAAAAAGGATGCCTATTTACACATTTTGGACCTCCTAATTTCAAATATGGAATCCATTTTTCCATATTAAAAACACATAAGTGTCAGAAAATAATTTAAAATTAATTTCTATTGTAAAAAAGAATGTTTTATTGAAATAATATCTATCAAAAGATTGACACTTGCTTATGTCCAGTTTAATAGTGAGATTACATCCAATGACTTAAATTATATTAAATGATAAAAAATATAATCTAATGATACTTAATTACCATTCAAATTTATATTTTATAACTATAAAATAATTCAATTAAAAATGTTGTTTTTAATTAAAATTTAGTATTTTGACTATTCATCAAAAATTGGTCACAGTGTGTTAGAATGTAGAAGTTGTGTACAATGAATTCTATTGAATTATTCAATGGAAAACATAACATAGATGATTGGGGTGTTACATATTAATTTTTGAAGGTTATTATTTTTACTATACAAATAAAAAATAAGTGTTTATATATAATTGAATAAATTTTACATCTTATCCAAATTATTTGAAAACATTATAGAGTTTTATGAAATTGATATCATTTAATAATATATTATTTAATTTAAAATACCATTAATGTCAAATTAGACACTATTCATTATTTTGAATTATTAAAAATTAATTCAAAAAGTTAATAAAGAAAAAAACTCAAAAAAACATCATTAATATGTCTAAGATGTCTATAAAATTCATTTATGCCATTCACTATATGAAATTATATTTATATTAATTTCTTAATACCATTTATTCAATATTTCTATTAATTGAACAATTACAGCATCATCATTGTGAAATCATTTAAGATAATTATTTATTCCCCAAAAATTAGAAATAAATTTCCAAGATGAATATAAATAATTTATAATTAAAAATAATATTTATTGTCGATCATATCTCCTATATAATTCCATAATAAAAATATTTCATTTTTAAAAAACAAGGGTATGATATGATGGAATATTCTTTGAATCAAAAATTATAAAGGATATAATATCATCCAAAAGGCCATAAATTGTCAAATAACTGATAATAAAAGGAATATTGATTAAAAATAGTAAATAAATAAAAATGGTGCAATTGATAGGGTCATAATATTTATAGTAATATTGTTATCCATAATTAACATATTTATCAATAAATATGTAAATAAAAAATACTAATTTTAGTATTCATGTTAGAGAAATATTAAAAAACCATGTTTAATAAACTTGAAAATTATTATTAAAAATAACTAATCCATTTTTCAAAATTCAAAAAACATTACTGGATAAAATTAATATATAATAAATCCCTGATATGGGGAGAGAGAAAATGTTTGTAAAGATAAAATGATCAAATGTTCATAATGTTTTCTTAAACAATATCAATTTAAAATAGATTCTAATGGCTTAAATTTAAATAAATGATATAAAATTGATTCTAATTATACTTTAAAACCAAGTCCAAATAAAATATATCATTTTCAAGTAGTTAGGTGAGAAGTCGGTTTTCAATTTTTTTTGCAGTATTTCACATTATTCATCAAAAAATGAATCTTTTTAGAAAAAATAACAAACATTCAACAAAATTAAATATTTATATTTCTCATTAAGTAAATATATTTTTTCAAATTGATTTTAAAAATGTTTTGAAATTTAGTTTTCATACAATTCTTTCATAAAAAGTAGGAAAACAATTTGTTATATATGATATATTTTTAATCATGAAACATGATTTATGGTTATCATATGTCTATCAAAATATTTTAGAGTGATATGTAAGCATAATGTAGTTATTCATATTCATAACCTCAAATATAAAAAATTGGTTCTGATGATAACATTAATATAAGAATATTTAGTTGTTCGTTTATGTTCAATGTGGTGTATCTTGTACGAAATCTGATATAATGTTATAAATTTTATATCTTGATATGATACATTCAAACCACATTAAATAAAATTTCCCTCTAAATTTTATATTGGGATAAAAATAGAGTGTTTAATATTATAAATACCTTTTTTTTAAATCCCACATTGTAAAAATGATCAATCGATTTTCCACATTAACATAAATAAAGGAAAGTATGACGGTCACATGAGATACCACATACAACAATCTCATACAACAAAACATGGTCATGGAAGAGAAAACTAACTATCTTGTTTCAATGTAGAGTGTCATAGGACAAGGTCATGAGAAAGTGTACCATCACCAAACCATAAATCTACGATGGGTTAAAATTCAATTTATTTCCCAGTAAGAATAGTAAATGAATAACATTGTTTTCTAAAATTACGTTTCATAAAGTTAATGAATTTATTTACTATTAATGAGTTTTTTAAAATATAATTACTTGATATATTTCTAATTTAAATCACAATTTCATCATACCAATATTCCCAGCATTTTTATGTAAATCCCTAAAAATAAAATTAATCATCAAATATAATATAAACCTAAAATGTTATTAATACCATAAAAATAATTTCTAAAAGTATAGATTATGTCTAATTAAACTAAAACCATTTATAAAAATAAACCCTACTAAACATTTCTCAAAAATTCTATAATCACATTATGATCACATTTCTTTACTCCTCTGAAGGTGTGTACGAAACCTTGAACATAAGGCTATGCATAAAAAATACAAAATTGTTGGCTACTTTTATAAAATCTATAGATGTGTCAAAAATGAATATTAGTGGTAGAAACTAAATTTCCCAAACCATTTTCTATTTGATCATGAGTAGAAACTGATTTTCCCCAGAAAAAGTTAAGATAATATGTTGTGTTTGATAACCAATGGTCATTTGGTGTGCCTACATATAATTTGGGAATGTTTTATACAAGGTGTTTTTATTTTGTAAACCTGTTTTCTATGATTAGTAAATAAATATTGAGTTCTCGTAAGTGAGTTGGTTTTGAAATAATGGTTAGTAGGTTCTGTAGAATTTTTTGGGAAACCATGATTTGGTTCCCATTGTCAATATAGTTTTTTATGATATGTATTTACTAAATTACTAGTATTATTGGATTATTAGTTTTTTTATTGGAAACAATACACCAAAAAAATTTAACGAATATTTGAAGTGCAT
The DNA here is from genome assembly GCA_963277665.1 of Viscum album. NCBI lineage: Eukaryota > Viridiplantae > Streptophyta > Magnoliopsida > Santalales > Viscaceae > Viscum > Viscum album. The sequence continues at coordinate 1,220,074,994 of OY728127.1, read as the reverse complement.
CCATGGGTGGTTCACTATCACTAGACCCTCCAGTTGATCAAACCATTGAATTTCTTCATGAGTTTTTTTGGTTTTAAATCCTTATATCTTTTATGATCATGTGAATACACTCAAGGTAGAAGAGTTGACGTGGATAAAAAAATAGACATAGAATTCCTTGATATTTATGATTATTTAAAGATGAATTACATTTAAATAATATAGGAATGCGTAATATTTGATGTAACGTCCTTATTGGTGTGGTAAGGCATGCAATTTTTGTTGCAGCTGTGTTAAGATGGAGTGCATATGGAAGCTGTTTTTCCTCCAGTCTTGGGAACAAATGATGAGAGTGTTGTTAAGTATCTTAGGAATCAACCAAACACTATTGGTTTTTGTTATGGGATTAAAAGGGCCTCTCATCCTTTACTCATCTTCTTCACATGTAGAATCATATCGTGCCCCCAGTGTGGCAGGTCTGGTCATAAGAAGTGATTTTGTACATTTATATAAATAGTGTATTGTTTGGGGATTACTTTAAAGTCCCTTTCCATAAAAATATTATTTTATAGTAATGGTCATGTATGATGATGTTTTGTGGTGTTGACTTCTTTTTCTCCACATGTTAGAGTTGTATTGTAAATCTTTTGAGAATATCTATGTCAAGAGAAGCTTATATTCCATTGGAAATTTTTAATTACCCCAATTTAAATGATTGTGTATTCCACCTCTTTTTTCCCATTAATTCTCAGTATCGGTTAATGGGGGATGATTCATGATCAAAATCTATTTCCCCCTTTGTGAAGGTTCCATATTAAGCCGAATTATTTTCATTGAGGTTTTGTGGTCTTTTAGTTCAACCTGGAGTGTTGAGTGGTCACTCACAGAACCAAAATAGGGAATTCTGATTGATGATTGTTATCTCCACACTATAGTGTAACATATGCCTAAATACATTAGTGCTCCAACCATAGGTCCAAGAGTGAGAATTTTCATGAAGTTAGGAATCCACTGAGGGTGTGTCGAACATTGACATATCTCTAGTCTCAACCATTCAGGTGTGTAAAATTTAAGGGTTCTCTATATCATTTTCCTCATTATTGTTTGTTACTCGTTGTTGAAAATGGTTAATGCCTTTATCTTCAAGTACAAACAATGATTTTTCTTTTATGGATTATCATTTATGATTGGATTCTATTGCATCAACGACCCTTTTCAATCAGGATGGAGTTACATTTATTGGGTCTCCTTCCCTTCCCCTAGTGGTGGGAGTTCTTGTGTGGGTGTGGAAGTACTCTAGTTTTTTTTTGATTATCAGTTCTAATAGTTCGGAGACCCCTTATTGGTCTCGTTTTAGTTCATCCTAGTATTGGAGGATGTTATCTGAATATTCATGGGGTAGAGTTTCTTCTAGATTCACATTATTATAATATAGTTTAGTCTGTTGTGTGGCATGAAATTTAGAATTTACATTCCGAGATGTAGGCCTTGAGTTTCCCTTCCATGAAAATGTGGGGCTTTTGAGTATCACAATATATCTAGTTTGAAGCAATAATGGTACAAACACATTATTGATCACATTTTTCGATGATCTTCAATTAGTGGATGATATTTGTCTATTTATATTATGTAGAAGTTGTGAGTTTTTTAGTAATCTATGAAGTTTTATATATTGGGATGTTGGATTATGCGATTTTGGGAATTACATTTCTTTGATCGATAAAGTATAGGTTTTGTGGATTTTGTGGGCAGAATGCATATGATGGAGGGTCTATTATAGCCTCCCGAGTTAAATATTGTTAATATAGGATTCAATAAATGGTGTTATTGAATCCTTTTCATTTGGTATTTATTGGGAATTTTCTTGATTCGTGCTGGAGTATCAGTGTTTTTCTCTAGAACAACCCTTGGAATAGATTTGTGAGGTAGAAAGCATTATGGTTATAAGATTTAGAAAACTCAGATTTTTGTTTTAGTCATTGGATTCAGTTCATTTTTGGATCTCATTTTTCTCTTGAATACTTTGTGTGATATGTTTTATTTTGGGGGAATTTATATTGTTTATTGTAAGTCTGTTGCTTATACACGGGTTACCCCATTGTGTTTTGTTGAAAAATTGTGATCTTGGTCATGACAGCATCTGGTGACTGGCATGTCAATGATTTTTGGAAATAGTGATCCTATACCCAAAAAATTGACCATATGTTATATATGGATTGTCCAAAAACACACAGTTTTGGCTTGGTTTGTTAAACAATGCAGGTAACCTTGATGATCATTTGTCCAAGAAAGAGAGGGATTCTTGTTTACCACATGGTTTAGAAAACAGTGGGAGAACATTGTGCTCCTTTTCTAGGTCATTAATAATTTTAAAATGACCTTTGTGTCCTCTCTTGATTTAAACTTAAATAACCTCTCATTTTATCCTTTTGGGGTTTTCATTTATTGGAGCTCCAAACAAGCTTTTTTATCCACCATAGAAATCAATATTTTTATAGTTTTGTTTCTAATTATTCAAGGAACCATTACGTTAGTGGTTTCTCCCCTAATTTATCCCACTTTTAAGGGGTTCCCTTCCTTCCATCCCAAGATCCAAATATATATCTAGTTTTATAACCTAGGGAGGTGTTTTTCTTGTCTTGATGAGTGATATCATGATGTTTGTGGTTGGATAATTCCCTTTATGGGCCTCATTGTGGGTCTGTTATGATTTTTCAATAATTTAAATAAATATCCAAGTGAGTTGTAGGTGTATCCATGCATTAACATTACTAGATGAAATTTACTTGATATATTTCTTTACTAAAATTGTTTTATAAACTCATATTGTGGCATAGATATACTTTTAATGTGACATAACATGTAGATGTGATATAATAGGATTTAATAAAGAAAAATGGTTATGATTTTCTTTGTACAATATTTCAGTTCTTCTTGGAGTTGTTTTGTATAAATATATGGATGGTGAAAATGGGGTTTCAATGGATCATAAGGTGAGAATTTTTTTGAAAGTGGGGATTCAATGGAAAATGGACTATTTTGGTATATTGGAATTTGTTGGGAACCATTAAATGTGATTTCTGAATTATGTAAATGATGGGAATCATGTTCTAATGTGAGATTGATTTATTTGTAGATCTATACAAGGCCTGAACCATAAAAATGTTAATGTTGATTATTTAATTTTCTATAAATTTTTTCAAAAAGGTTTCAAGGATTTTTAATTTGGGAAGAATTTTCTTTTCAAATGTTTTGGTGTGTGTAATGTGAAAAGTGGTTGGTTGTATGGAAAATGGGTTTTATCATGGTATTTATATGGATCATAATTTCTATATATATGTGGGGATGTCCATGACACGTGATCATGAATTTTAGAAGATTGTAAAATCCAGGGTATCAAGTTGGGCATGCTAAAACAAGTACACTAGTGATTTGGAAGTGGAAAGGCCAGATATCATTTAACATGATTGAATATTACAAAACTATGTAAACTATGATTATTAACAGAAACAACTATGATTATTGGGTTTCCCCTATATGTGGCTTGTGAATGAGAAATATTATGGTCATTGTTGCTATAACACATTTTCACCAAGGTTCGATGTTATAATGTCTTACAAGATATAGATCACCACTATAGATTTATCCATTATTATCTTCTATTACTTGATATTAATTTTATATTCTTATGTCCATCAGAATATTGTGAACATTTCATTTATTTCACGTACATATAATCATGTTTGTCATAGAAAATTTATTCTATTCAGCTGTTACCTTTATAAGTGTTGTTTGAAATTGTTCCCATAAGAATGGGTTTTAAAAAAAATGGAAAATGATTTAAAGGATTTTGTACAAATATATATATATTGTTTTTTCTCATAATTGTATAGAATGGAATCAATTAATTTTTTTTTTGTAATCCTTCTCAGAATTGGATTGAATTCTACATACATGCTTTGGTGTATGTATACTTTGTAATATATGACCATGTTAAAGGAAAAGTGTATCATAGTTGTGATAGCAGAGAAAGTTGCTATTGTTCCTTCTTTTTTGTGGTAGTGGAATGAGGGTGATGTCCGTTCAAATTGACATAAACCTAGGTTGGTCTTTTCATTTTAATTTCCATTGTTTCACTTAGTTTTTTCCTAATGTTGTAAAATATAAATCATAAAAAATTGTTATTCCATGTTTGGTTATGTTTTTCAAACCCTATTATTTTTATTATTGTGGTGTTTTTATGATTAAGATAATGGGTGTAATTTTTCCCATGATGTATCAATGATTCCCATGCTCTAGTTTCTAGACCATAGGGATCAGGAATGCCCTTCTGTCAATTCCACGAACATGTTAAGGTGTTCGTTTGATGGAACTCTAGCATGGGTTGTGACGTAATGTGTCTTATACAACATTGAATTATTTGAATCATAAGCTCTAAAAAGGATGAAAATTTAATATAACATTAAATAACAATGGAATAAATAAATTCATGATATGAAATGTTATAAGTGTTGTATATACACCACATTAAATAAGAATGGTGTATAACAGTATAACATTCCTTGATGAATGGAGATTAAGACAATGTACCTTACCATGAGTCCAAATAATTCCGTACAATATTAATATTCCCTAAAAATTAACATACATTAATTTTTTTCTTTCATGAGAAGTGTTTTCAATTTTATTATTCCATATATATCAATTATTATCATGTTATAAGAATTACATCATTATTGATTTTCATGTTATATTCATTATTGATATTTGGTTAAGAAGTCAAAAATAACATAAGTACTTTTATTATTTTCATTTTTTCATTATTCAATAATATCTAGAGTATTATTAATTAATTAATAATCATTATTATACATAAATTAATGTTTTATAGTATTCTATTAATTACAGTTTTGAAAAATGCCCAACATTAATATCATATAGAGGGTTGTTCGTAGGAATGCATGAGAAACGTTTCCATTTTGCAGTAATCCTTATCGGAAGGTGTAATGTATAAATTTATATTTAAATAATAATAAAAATATAATATATATATGATGATTTCTTTAAATATACATATAGATATATATATCATGCATGTGAAGTGGTGATGGGAAACGAATCACCTCACATCATGGAGATGAAAAATCACACTCAATGATGAACCATGTTATCATTTTTTGTATATAGTAAGGTAAATATAAAAATGATATATTATCATTTGATAATGGTATATATTTCATGAATATTATATATAATAATTAATTTAATTTTGATAACTAGTCTTTTGAAACAATTACAGAAAACAAATTTCATCTGTTTGGGATGTGGTAGTCTGTGGTGCACATTGACAATTATTACATTTCCAATTTGATGTGTGTGAAAATTTTATTCCGTTATGAAATGAAAAAATTAAAATCTATTTATATTTAAGATATTTAATTTATTACATCATCAGGTTTGAATAATATTTTTAGGTGATGGAAGAAGAAACGAAAAACAGACACATAATTAAAAATGATAACACCTCCTTATAAATCATTCGTTGTGTAACACCTTCAGACAAGTAAGGATGGATAAATGCATAAATTATGATCTCTATAATATTTGTGTGGATTATAGTACATGATTTGGTTATTTATTTTCTATACCAAATAGAATTTAAATTATGAATAGAATAGTACAATACATTCTATTTTATATGGGATGGGAGGATCACTCAGTGAAATGTAAAACCCGTAAAATTCAAAGGAATTTTTTTCTTAATTTTTTTCGGGATTTTACAAGAACGCGGTTTCTGACAGCACCTGATTCCGAGGCCCGGTGTGGCCGGAATCAATTTCAAAAGTTTGGCTTGGGTACGTTCAGTGAACGAACGAGCAGGAATTTTTAACTTTTGAACCGGTTCTCGGAATTTAAATTCGAGGACACCGATGAACTCGCATCGCTGATATTCGCATAAGGATACCTTTTCCGAGGTTGCGTTTTATGCGGGTTGAGAGTTAGTTTTTGGTGGAATTAGAAGAAGTTAAATAAATTATGGAACACAATTTTTTTTAACATTGTTGGTTATTTTCCTCCCAAAGGGAGTTAAGAGTGGGGGCCCACATCCACATAACCTCCCATGGGAGGATATTTTGTGGTGGGGCCCACATGAGCTCAACTCCCCCTGAACCCCTTTAACTATTGAACTCACCTCTTAATGTGACCTTTGAAATTCTTTCCAACTCCTTGCATTTAATTAATTGATCCCACTTAATTAATTAATTTGAGTGTTTGAATTCTTTTGAATTCATTTTGACAACATTAAAAAGGGAGATTATATTCTTCTTTTTGGGTTGGCATAAATATTGTGGGGAGAACTAAGGAGAGGAGAAGAACTCTTGGAAGATCACCAACCTCTCGAGGAAGAACGTTCCACGTTTAAGAAGAACGTGAAGCAACACCTCCTACCTTCCTCAACCGGAGCAAGGAAGGGAAGCAACACCACCCACGAAGTATACTGAGAGTGACGTCTCAACTCGACTTCACCGAGCTATTCTCCCACGAACGTAGACGGAACGACGTCGTTTCCGCGACACCCGACGTGCGACATATTCTATCAAGTAGGGGTTTATTTTCAATTATTTATATTTGTTCGTGAATTTTGACATGATGATCTTCGTGGTTTAAAACCATTTGTTATCAAATTTGAACTTCGTAGTTTAAAACCAAATGATATCGAATAACGTGAGGGGGGCCGGACCACACGAACACGGCCAACCCTCCTCCTTATTTTAGTGTTGGTTCATTGTGGTTTGGTACGGGAAGACATGGTGTCGTCGCACCACGTGGAACCTTGCGACAAGAAAATGCGCGGCGCCGTCGCGTTGTGCCGTGAAATGAAGAACAAGAACGCGACGCCGTCGCGCCGCGTCAAAGAAAACCGAAAATACCGCGGCCAGAGCGGGGATGTGGCGGAAGGGCGCGGCGCCGTCGCGCCATGCCGAACGACAAGAGCCGCGGCCGGTTCCGGGCCGCGGCGGAGCAAGGTGACCGGCGGCCAGCACCGGGCCGCCGGTGTCGGCGATGGAAGGACCGGCCGTCGCCGGTCCTTGCGAGCAGAACCGGCCGGCCGGGCAGTGGAAACCGGGGGAATAAATTCTCCCATCCAGACTTCAAGCGGCCCCAATTTAGGGGCCGCGATTACAAAATTGGGAGGGGCAACCCCCCCCCCCCCCCCGGCGAGCCGCAACGGCTCGGCCAAACGGCCGAGCCAGCTGGCGTCGTGCGCCAGCGCACCGGACCGCCAGGCCGGGTGTCGAGCCAGGCTGGGCTGCACCGGGCCGTGCCAGGCCAGGTCGACACGGACTCGGGTCGGGTAGACCTGGTTCGGGCCGACCCAGGGGGTCTTGGGTCGGGTCGGTCCGGGCCCGAAACCCCCGATTTCGGACCGTCTTCGGTCTTTTGACAATAACTTGGGCTACAGAACTCCGATCGACACACCTTCAGTTGCGTAGAGATCCTTGGAATGAGATGGTCGTTTAGGTATATTACACTCAAGGATTCGGAATACTTTGGGTTCGGCCGGGTTGGTTCGTACACGAAACCAACCGGGCCCTCGGAGCGGAAACACTTATATCTTGAGCACCGGACGTCCGATTGACGTGCCGTCGACTTGGTGGGTTTCCTCTTAGTGAGACGGATCTTTTGGCTTACTCCACCCGAGGTTTGGATGCAGGGGGAGTACGGTCGGGTTGGTTTCGCCTTAAAAACCAACCGGGCCCCTGGGACGAAAAATCCAATATCTCTCAGACCGGGTGTCCGATTGACGTGCTGTCTGTTGCGTTGAGTTCCTGTTGACGATACAGAACTTTTGGATACATCAACTCTGGACTTTGTGTCGGTTGATGTATCAGAATCTCGGCTCGTGGAGCGGACCCTCCTCAGACGAGCTTGCTGTGTGCGGGAACCCTAGAGCTGGGTATGACTGCGACGACGACAGTGCAGAGATCCTCAGTGGATTCGACGACGACGACTACAACACTCAGTGATCCTATGTGGATCAGTGATACCGATCCTGTGTGTGTCTGATCCTGTGTGGGTCAGCTATCAGTGGCTCTGTGTGAGCCAGCGCCTACAGATCCTGTGTGGGTCCGATCCTGTGTGGGTCATTGCGGGGGGTAGTTACCTATCGATCTTTTGTGGGTCATTGCGGGGGTTAGTACCTATTGATCCTTTGTGGGTTCGACGACTTAGATGGATCAATGATCATCTCTATCATCATTCGAGAAGTATACCTGTGTGAGCTGAATCTTGAATTGCTATCCTGTGTGGATTGTGTTGTTCTATCCTGTGTGGATTACAAATTACAATCCTGTGTGGATTGTGTTGTTCTATCATGTGTGGATTACGAATTGATTTCCTATGTGGACTGGGTTGTGATTTCCTTTGTGGACTGGTTAGAGCTTGAGCTCGGAGGTTGGAGCATGCTGGAAATGGTGACTTAGGTATTTGTATGGGCATATACCTAAGTAGTGTCGGATGTTACTTAGTGATTGTATCTTTCCTTTGTGGATTATCCTTTGTGAATTTTGGGAGACCATCGGGGGTCTCGGGGTCCCTACTGAGTAGCTTATACTCACCCCTGCACGGGATATGCCCGCACTTCGTTGTGTTGGTTGCAGACGACGGACAACACTGATCTTGGTTGGGCACGTGGAGCAGGACGAAACCTGGAGGTGGACCCCTGGACGGAACATACTTGGAGCGGACGGTTGGACCAGAGGAGCTGTGGAGGCTATTTGTACCCACCCTTCAGGTGGGACTTCCAGTGGGCAGCTCGTGGCTACATTTTTAATTTTCAATTGCTGTTTTTCCTTTCCAGTTGTACTTTACAGTTGGGCTTGTATTTCTGGCCCCCTTTACTTTAAGCACAGCTGTTGCAGTTTTACTTAGTTCTTTACTTCCGCTTGTACTCTGTGGTGTTGGTTTACTGTTATAAAGGCAATGCCTTCCCAGTTATCGGGATTTACGCCTTTGGTACTAGTCGCCAGCCCCTGGCCTATGGAAGGCGGGCTTGGGGTAGTCACAGCACGGGCCCCGAGAACGGGTCGTGACAGAAATCTCAAAATTCTAAAATATAAATAGACAATTATAGATCCAAGGACATTAAAAAGACCCATATATTCATGGGGGATTACATGATAGACCATATATTATCATGTTTTAATTTTTTTGATATTTTTATTATTTTTATTTAATTTCATTAAATAATATATCCATAGAATATCATTACTATAAAATTTCATTATATTAATTAATACGACTTTATATATATATAAAAAGAAATAATTCGAATATAATGATTTAAAAAATCAATAATATATTATATAGATCTATAATATTAATTAAAAATATTATATAATAAATTATATATCAAAATTAGAATTATTAATGTCAATCACTATTATTTTTATTTTAATTATATAAATTCTCTTTTAGCATTGAAGATGCAATTAAGGTAATTATATAATTTCCAAAAATATATATAAATATATTTATAATTAAAATAATTTCCATTATATCATAATAAAAAATTAATTTAAATATCAAAATTTTGTCACTATGTGGTCACTTGATATATATTAAATACCAAGAGAGTGACATTTTGTAACTATAATTTATTTAAATAATATATAAGTCATTTTATTGAAAATGTTTTCATCAAATGACCCCAATAAAATTATAAGGTGAAAAGGGCTGACTCAAACTAATAATATAATTTCTAGAAATTTTTAGTTCATGGTTATACCCATATCTTTTAGTTTTAACCTATATTTAACCTCTTAATACTTACCATGATAACATGTATGTTTTTCCCTTTGAAGGTTAATATGGTTACAATAATATAACAAATGAACCATAAATGGTTTCTTTGTAAAAATTTTATCCTTATTAATATTACTTGAACAAATTTTATATTTTTAGGAATTTTATATCATTTAATAATATGTTATTTATTTTTAAATATCATTAATGTCAATTTTGACACTAGTAATTTTTTAGACATTTACAAAATCAAGATAAAAGATAAATTCGAAATAATATATTCTAAAACATCAATTACAAGACATATTAATCTATAAAATTCATTAATTGAAATAATAATATCAATTTTTTAATTGTAATATTTTTAATATCATTTATTTGATATTTTTATTAACTAAACCATTAATACATCATTATTGTACAAGACATTAAGGTAGTTATTTCTTCCTCAAAAATTAAAATTAAAATTAAAGTTAAATGATAAATATAAATATTTTATAATTATTATACTATTTATTATTTAAAATATCCATTATATATCATTATGTTAAAAATATTACATTTGTTAAAAACACGAGTATGAAAAGTTTGACTCTTGTTGAAATAAAATATTATAAAGGTTATAAGGATAATCAAATGGCATTAAATTATAAAATAACACATACATTAATTCTTATGGAAGAAAAATAATTAACTAATAAAAATGGGGTAGTTTTTATGGTCATATTATAATATTTATAATATTATTTTTAACCTTAATTATCTAATTTACCCTCAACCATGGTAACAAAAATAACTAAAGATGCTATTCAAATTTGAAAAAATGGAACCTATTTAATAAATTTGTATAGTTTGGTTCCAAATATAGAATAAATTTTTCAAAATTTAGAATAAAAAAGTGTATCGAACTAAAATAGTTTTATTCTCAAATATGGGGTGAGAAAACATGTTTTTAAAGTCAAAACATTAATATATTCAAAAATATTAAATTTCCAATTTCAATATGAAATTGATTCTAATGAAAAAATTAGATTAAATCATATTAAATTTTCTAATCATAATTTAGATCCACTTAAAAATACAATTTAATATTATCAATTATTTAGATGAAAATATAGTTTTTAATTAAAATGATGTATTTATAACTATTCCCCAAAAAATGAACCTTTTTAGAAAAATAAGAAAAATTTAACAAAAGTAAATTGATATATTTATCTTTAAAAAATGAAGTTTATATTTTCAAATATATTTTATAATAGTTTTATAATTTAATTTTAAAATGAGTCTTTCATTAAAACGCTATAAAAATACTTTTTAGAAAAATACTATTTTGAATAATAAAAATGGATTTTTTCTTATCTTATTCATGAAAAAGAATTATATAAATGTTTGTAAAAAAATGTATTTATTATTATTCATATGTTGCAATCTAATTTCTAGGGGATGATAATCACATTTAACTAATAATATTTAGTTTTTCTATTAATCATGATGGGCGTATCTTGTTGAATATCTAATATAGTGTTCCCTTTAAAACTATTACGATGTTACAAAAACCATGTACTTAGAAAAGAAAAATGTACTAGAAAATAAATAGGTTTACGTGAAAGACTAGTGTATATAATCATGACCTGATTACATATTCATTGGATGATGAACATGGTAATGGACCTTGGTAAGTCATGTCTTAAAGGACATTCATTATAGTCCTAGTACACTTCTTGTAATTTATCCACGGTTGTTTAAGGTCATCAATAACATTTATTTAGACTAGTATCTATATGTTTTGTTCAATTAGTCTCTCCATATGATGGAATTTTGAGGAATCATTTCCCTATAATATGATTTGATCCCATCTATGGAATTAGTTTAGGATAGATTCAGGAATCCCTCCAAGTGGCTCATGGTGTGATACTATTTCATTACATCCCTAGGTTGGTTCAAGATTCATATTACCAACTATTAGGGAATTTGCTCCCAATCCTAGTGAGTTTACTTAGGGTAAGGTCGGAAATAACTCATAGGCCATGGTTGTGATCCCCTATATATGTATAATTATAATCAGTGTTCAATAATGTACTTATTTCTTGAAAGGCCTAATGAGAACAGTCTCTTGGATAAGCACTATTATAGATAGAAAGACTCATGGAGTGAGTTATCCCAAATGAGAATTGCATTTGGGCCTCAAGAGGAATCATTGGATGATAGTGTGGTTGTGAGCTTACCTCAATACATGATTTCTATGTGGAATATATCTAGGTTTTATTTTTTATTTTATCATATTCTTATTAGGATAACATCATGATGATAAGTCAACTACCCTCATGATGTTTTATGTTTGTGGATTTTTGGGTGTCCTACTGGGTATGTTTATACTCACCCCCGTATAGAATTTTCCCATACATGTCATTTCTTATATAGAGGATATTAATTGTGATGTAATTAGTAAATGACCAAGATTAGGTTGAGTAATAATGAGCTAGTCAAACAGGGGTTAGTTCCAACTATTTCAATTGATATAAGTCCCCTCCATACTAGCAGGTTCAACTCTATACGGTTTTACTGGGAATGTATTTATTCATTTATTAATTCCCAAAAATGTGATATACTTTTATTTGGGATATATTTGTAATCATAAATTTTGGGATCAGTTATATCTTTACATTCACCATTTTATAACTTGTTTTAGATATGTCCATGTGAATAAGTATTGAAGGCTGTTGTCTCGAATGATTGGGACATGTCACTTGTCACCTGCCTCTGGCCTATTGGAGGAACTGATGGCGTGTCTGTCTCTACTAACTTACAACAAGGAAGGCCATGATGGTCTTGTTAATGATAGTGTAGTATCAAAGGGTCTTCATTTTAATAAAATAGTTTGACTATTTTCTATTTGTGAGTTTTGGTTTGGGAACTATTTTAATAGTGTTATAGTGTCTCGAGTGATGCTCTCAGGCCTAGGAACCTAGTTCTGGGGTAGTATTCAATGTACCCACTCACTATGTCTCTAAAAAACTACCTATTTACTCTATACATATCATAACTCGTTATTGAAACTAGTTATAAGAATGTGTTGTGGTTTCCATGTCCTTCATATATCAACTCTCCAAATATCCTCTTTGAAAATGGTATGTAATGTATTTATCAAGATTCCTATGAAACTATTGCTATATAGGATTCTGAAATTGTATCATGATAATTTTATTCCAAATGATTATTCATTACAAGAAGCATCTTTCTAGGAGGTGGTACCTCAATGTGGTTGTTTAGTCTAACCTGCTCCCATTTAGTAGTATGTTTCACCAACTATATTGATAGATGATGTGTATTGACTAATCACACTTCCTGAGTTTTAGAGATAGACAACCCTTAGAATTCAAGGTATGTTAGTCACCATAGGTAGCCGAGGAATGGTTTGAGGTAAGTGGGTGAGTTTTCCACCTTGTTAAGACCCTTCCTAATCATATGTTGGTATTAGAGGTGAGCCTTATCTAAGGATTTGTAGAGAAATGGGGGAGTCTGGTGGCTCAAATTCATGATGAGTTGACTCATGCTTTGATAGTTTTTGACTAACTCTTCAGAGGGGAGTTCTACCTTTCCATGTTGACATTGGTATACATCCAGTAGACTCTAAAGCTCTAGAAGGGATGCATGATTGTGTCAAAGTATGAATTGATGTTTTATAACATCTCATGATAAACAATGGATATTATTTTAGTTTTTTTATTTATATGAAAAACGTTTTATTATGGTATATTATGAGATATACTTCATAGTGATTTGCCTCCTTTCATTCCATGTTCTGCTAGAGTGATATAATGTTCCTTAGTTGTGACGATCTTTATATCTTATTAAATTTTTATTATTGAATCTATTAGTGTGTACTCTGGAGTTGATACATTAGAATCTAGTAGAAGAAATTATAAAAAGGGTTCTTGGTGTGTGAGGTAATTTATGATAAAATCTTATACTAAAGTGTCCATAGTTTTTTTCTCTCCACATGGATACAATATTACAACGGAGAGGTGATGATTCTCCTCTGATGGGTGGAGACATCTCGTGTGGGACTATCTAAACCGCCATAAGGCTGCAAAGGAGAGAGATGATAAACTACCTCAACAGGGAAAATGATTAAATTAGGGAGGTACTCAGGGGGGGGATATGTTGTAGTGGATATAGGAGTGTAGAAATAGGTGGTCGATGATTTGATCTATTTCCATCACCAACCCCAGGTGGTCCATCCCAGCCTCATGGAGCAGGTAGAGAGGGATGGGGGTAGTTAAATACAATGGAGACATATGCATTAGATGATATAGGGATAACATTAAGAAATATATGTCTCTTTTATACATTCTTTTTATAAATTTTAGACACTCAAATGATATAACCTTTTATAGAAACATCCCTTATTCAAGGTTTAGAGATTTCGATGTGGCTTTGTCTCAACCCTTACTCTTATAGGCTCCTACTAAAGAAGATTATATTTCAACACACTTTTACAAACCATGGGAATTTATTCTTGTAAGAGATATATTTTTGTGGTATCATTTCATGGATACAATGAAGAATTATGATGAAATAGATGGTATGAAAAAAATATATAAATAGAAAATAAGAAGATTGACTATTTTAGGTCTAGAATGTGGTGTGTCAGCATTGATGGGATGATTATTTCCATTGATGGTGAGGACACCTAGAAAGTGAAGGATGAGAACATATTCTAGTATATATCAACAATTAATAATTTTTTAGATATTATTACCCATTGATCCATAGATGTGATAAGATTTTTACATCCTGTAATTGTAGTGGAGTATGAGGAGGTCATCTATGAGGATGTGATCGGAAAAAACACCACATTTAAATATAAACATATTCATATAATTTCACATGATAAGTACATAGTTATATATAAAAATATATCAGATGGATCCAAAAGTGCATTGAGAGATAAATGTATAGTTAGAGGATTTACAGAGGAAGGTGTTTATCAGACATAGTGTGTAACCCTAGGTGGACCCAGTTTAGTTTTCTATGTAGGTGGATGGTAAATTCAGTTAATGAAGGTATTATCATCACCTAATTCAGTTAACAATCATGAATATGTATCCAAATTGAATAATTTGTGAAATCATCAAGAAGTTAAAAGTGTAATGACGGTTCTTGATGATTTTCCTTAGGTCAGGATGTCACCAACTCTTTGTTTGAGATATGGGTATTCCAAAGATGAGTTTTTATGATGTTATATTGAATATATTTATATTTTGATGAAATTCATCATGAAGAACACCAATATAGTGTTCAGGTGACATATCAACTACTTCTTTTAATCCTTTTTTGGATCAATTCATAATAGTCTTCATCAACGACAACCTTGTGTACTCAGTGTTAATGGTGTAGCACATGAGATATATCTGGATGGTCCTGGAAATACTATTAGAGAAGTATTTTTTTTGAGGTTCTCAATGTTTTTTGGATTTGATAGGTCCACTACATTGGAAATGTAATTTTATAATTGGGAGTTGTAGTAGACCCATAAAATATTGTGGTAGAACTTGTAACCCCAGGAGTTTTTGTTAAAAAAATTTCAAATAAATTAAATATTATTTACTATCTTACGTTTCAAATTATAAAATGTTACTGATTCATTATATACAAAATCTTATCATCATTTTTTTATATGAAACATTGTCTTATCTTATGTAACACGTAATACTGATTTTCTACAAAACATTATTTCATTATTATATATATTTAAAAAAGATATTTTTAACATAGATATTAAACATATTAAAATTAATTGAAATATATCAGTTTTGAATAAAATATATAGCAGTTTTATATAAATAAAACATATTCATAAAAAAAATATTTTATTTTGGTTAAATTCTATATGTTTCAAAAATAATATTTTCTCAAAAGATATAATTCTTATGTATTTCTGTTACCATTAATAAAGATATTATTTTTACAGTTTTAGAAATTAAAATTGATGAAATAAAAATTATTATTTAATTTGTAATTTCAAAATTATCTTATGGTAATTGTTTTATATTTTTTTAAAATATTTCATTTTTTGGATGAATAGGGAAATCTAATGAATACTAATTAAAACATACCTTTTCATATAATCTATTTATCTAGGTAAATTATTTATTAATTTAGATTTAAAGTATAATTAGTTCAATTATATTCAATAAATCCAATTATGGCCATTATAATCAATTTTAAATTAAAATTGGTTATAAACTCTTTTCAAGATTTTGATCATTTTCACATAAAAACCCAATGTATCATCCAGACCGGAGAATTAATTTTATATTAATTTATTCCATTTATGTTAATTTAATTATATAAAATTTATTCTATATGTTAAATTTTAGGAAGTTATAATGTTTACAAATTCAAACATAATTTTTTTTCCAATGTTATTTGTTAAAATAGTTAAAATTAATCATGGCTAGTAAGATTAGAACATGTTAACCAAGGGACTAAACATTAAAAAAAAGTGGACATGTGACATGGAAACATGTAAAAAATCCATAGAATGTCCATATATCTACCTTATTAATTATTTTATATTTTTTTCATTAATGGAGACACAATACTTTGTAAAAAAATTGATGTAATACCCCCTTTAAAAATTTTAAATGCTTTCCACTCATCCATCTTAGGCCATCGACTCTTCCCCTATATTCACGCATCAAAATTTATTTTTCATATCCAATACCAATAAAAATATATTATATAATTTCATCATCTCATATAATATGCCTTACATTGGGAATAAATAAAACCAAGGAAGTCCTTCGGTGTAGAATAAAAGGAGATACACAAAGAATAGGTAATGTTCATCATCAATGGTTCTTGTTTTATTTCTTCCTCAATCCTATTTAATTGTTTTAATATTTGGATTACATAAAAAATAATTATATATATATATATATGTTTTTATGATATTTGATCTACCTAAAACCACAAAAACATCATCAAATGGGTTATAAAATCATTGTTCCTCTGTTGGGAAAACCACCATCTCCCGAACCGATGTCATTCAATGTTTCCCATTCGAGCCTATCAAGGTTGGTAATATTTATTTTCATACTATTTATATATGAATATAATGATTTTTATGATTTTATTATTAATATATAATTTTTATATCTCACATACTTTCATGATTTCTATTTTCTAGAAATATAATAATGTCGTTCTTGTATACGATAGACTACCAACACATGAAGCAATGTGATTCATTCACCCAATACATGGAATGTATTAAAAATGTGTTCAATAAAAAATATGTGACATATATTTCCTAAAAATAATAATTCAATGATAATATATCATATAAGTTTATTTCATTCAATAGGACTAGAATATAAGAATTTCATTCTTGCATACGTACAACCTCTCGTATCCATGAATGTTGTATTTCATTTACTATCAACAAAAATTATGGATAAATGTAAATATACATATACTAAATATATTTTTTATTTAAATCATGGATATCAATATTGATAATATTATATAATTATTAATGTAAGATGACCAAAAATATAACAAATCAATTTATATATGAAAAACAAAGTCGTTATTACTCAAAACGTAACTTTTTCATGGAATTGATAATAAATTGGTAGTAAAAAGTCATAAGAAAATAATATATGTAATTATATAAATTAATATATTTATTTAAATTATTTTTAATAAAAATATATTTGTTATACATGATGATTTAACAATTAAAATTTAAATCAAGGCTTAGTAAGGGATTTCTATATCACTTTATTCCCCGTGAGACACAAGCCATGTTCCGCAACAATTTCATGTATGGCGGGTGTGTACTAACCATGTATGTATTCTATGATATTTATAATGATACGTAATTTTATTTACATATCATGTTGATGGTATCTATTTCATGGGGTTACATTTTCAATGTTACCAATGTGGTAAGGAAGTTTTGTCTTAATTTTCTTTCATTGTGACACATGTTATGATATGCACCCATATTATTTTAGGAGGATTATATATTACTTGATTGACATGTTATATAATTAATATACATATTTTAATGATTTCATTAGGTAAATGTAATGTAATTATTTTAGGGGGATTTTGAATTAATTTTACCAATGCATTAAGAGTATATTTTTATAATCACATCGTTTTACAAGAATGTTTATGATTTTGCATCCCTTGATGAAATATATCTATATTTGAAATGAAATTTATAATAATATGGTTATTCATGACATATTCATGTGATAATAAAATTCATTCCACTATTTTGTACTTAACATTTTCAATAAAAATATTTTATTAAAATTCGATGTTATCTATCTATTTGGTCGAAAATCTAGCTTCCTTAAAAACATTATTTTAATGAAAATAATTTTTTATTTAAATTTTATTATTTTAAAAAAATAATTAACCCATTTATTACTTTTAATTTTTCATGAAATGAATCTTCATGTAATTTTCAAAAACAATTATTGTTTATATTTTATGAAAAAGTGAATGGAACATTCATTTCTACATATACGGCATGAACATAATATTTCAATGCAATAAAGATCATAAAATCGATAATTTTTTTGAATGATTTAAAAATAATTTTCATGTAATTTCATTTTCTAAATGTTTTATTTATTAAATATATTTTTTTTAAACCGAAAATACATAATCCTCAAGAAATGTTTTAAATGATCTATAAAAAAAATTCCCATTAAAGATGTAATCCTTTGGAATATTTTTTGATTTTTCTGCGATATGATTTAAATACACCATTCTTAATTTTTCCACTAATTTTTCATTATTAAGAAGATAACTTTTTTATAAAACCCAATTATCATCTATGGTATTTACATTGATAATCACTTATAAAACCTACTTCATATCATGAGTTATTCTATAGTTAAATGATTATTAAACATATATCCTTTCTATACGTTATAATATGATGAAATTTTTATGGTACCCCCTTGATTTCATGTGATATGAAATGTTATTTATGAAACACATCTATTTTTTAGGTCATGATATGATGAATTCCTGATCATTTTGTGGAAGACATATGTATGATTCCATTATTTAATGGCGGGACCTATATCTCCCCAAAATTCACTTGGTAAAGATTTTTACCTCATGAGATAGACATTGATATAATGATGAGAGAACCTTATTGAATAATTTTTTTTTCTATAAGATGGTCTTTATAGTGAATATTGACTACTATGATGATTTGGGGATTGAACCAAATCCACTAATATAGCTTTTACAGCGTTCCATGACTAAAAAAGAAATCATTTCTAATGTTTATGAGTATAACATAAATTTAATTTTCAATCCATTTTATGGTATAATGGATCATGTTATTTGATTCCCATATGATTTATAATATTACAATTATGTTGTATATACTATAATGTTAAAATCCTATTATGATACCATTATGATCATGATTATGCTTACGTACCTCCCTTGTTCACCCATATAGAGCATATAATATAACCCTTTCTTATTATTCCATTCCCCAGATTATGAAGATATGTATTCTGTAAGATGAGACTTATAAGGGTACTAGTTATGATGATCAAAGTGGGATATAATGTATTTCACTCATGGACTAGTGCTTATGTTTTCATATTTTCAAATTAATTAATCTAATATGGTCTTTGGGAATGTGATTGTGTAATGTAATAAATATTTCATAAAAATGATGTGATATATATATTTCAGAATCATGGGTCTCTGTAGTTTGTATCAGAGAAAAGGTTTAGTAAGAATATGGAAATGAGGATGAGAAAATACTAATGATATCCATAAATACATCTATATGGATAAGTTTAAATATTAGTCATGTTATAGGAGAATGACCTAGATTTTTGTTAAAGAATTGAGTTAGTGGATTCCAGGAAATTATATCCTTTTTTGGATACAACATGATGATATGGCTCTAGATTATATGTACTTTGGTGTAACAACCACAAAAAAACCTATAGAGATGGAGTTGATTGGGAACTAATGCATGAAAATGAGCCTTTCTACACACATGTTTTGACACTCTTGTGGGATATGCTATTGGAATTTAAAAACTAATTATGAAAAATCCTGAAGGATTTAAATAGATGATAAATATGAATAGCCTAGGATAAACATATGGTCTCATATATTAAATAAGATGTCATAATGTAGACATATTATAATTGATTTTCCCAAATATGTGGTTCCTCACTAGGATGATTTTTTCTTAAAAAATCTATTTTCGTTTTAGTCAAATGTTGAAAACTGAAGGAAACATGTTATTACACAATACAATGAAAATTGAAATAATTTTCTTCCGGAGAAACATAATTCTATGGGAGCAAGAATAAAAAATCAAGATTCAATACTGGACTACCTAATGGGAAAATAAATTAACATGGTTTTGTTGAGACCTTCATGAGGAAATGATCACCTACTTTCTGTGGGTTATATAATATATAAGTGGTAGAGTAAGAGATTAGTATCAATGAAAATATATTTATCATTTTCCGATTTTTGGAACATGAGAAAAGCATAAAAACTATTTTTCATTTTGGAGGTGATGAAAACAAGTGATGCACTCTAATTGATAATTCATGGAAATAAGATGAAATTGACACTATAGATTGGAAATAGTTCATGAACATAATTTTCAATAACTAATTTCTTTATGTACCTAGTACAAATAAGAATTCATATTTCCTTCGATTAATGAAAAGGATTTAGGAATTTGATGGTACCTAAGTTGATTATTTTACAAAACATGTGATCTATGCTTTAAGAATTATCCTCATACCTGAATTCAAGGTTGATAAATTTATCAGTGGATTAAATACCAATATTTAAAATTAATTATCTATGAGAATAATTATTTTAAAGGAATAAATTGTTTTATATTCCATTTAGGTGGAAATGGATTTTGTAGTTACACACTTGTATCAAGGTTGTAACCAAAAGATAATGATATAATTCAAATGAAAAATATGAAATATTTAGAAAATAATATGAGTTTTTATTATTTCACAATATTTTAAATGAATCATAGAGGGGATTTTATTATTGGTAAAAGAAATTTTTTTATATGTGGGAATGGATTAAAACTATCTTTTAGTAGCCAATATTGTGGGAATAAGTTAGAAAATGTTGAAACTAGAGAGAAATATATACATAATTAACTACACACACTTCCCTTATTAAAGTGTAATGAGAATGGAAATTATGGTATCCCTTTATCCAATAAAATCTATAATGATTTTGATAGATTTTAGTAACCTCTTAGGTTGTGGGAAGAAGGGAAATCTCACATGATTTCCATTTTTGAATAGGGGAACAATAAAAATGTGTTTAAAGGTACACATACCATTCACTCCAAAACTGATTAAGTCATATTATAAATTGAATATGCCAATTAATTTATATCAAATTAATTTTATATTTGTATCATGATGTTTTAGTAGTGATTATATGTCAAATTAGTTATAAAACCCATAATTTTATGATTATAAAATCAAAAGACCATGTTTCCTCCCAAGTTGATGTTTATGGGAAGGCATTTCCAATAAATCATTTTATTCTATCTCTGATTGTGTTTAATGTTTTCATTGGAATTGATTGGATTTCATTATTTAATACTCTCATTTATTTCCATGGATTTAAAGTCACGTTTGATATTTCAAATAAGTCAATGTTCATCTATCATTGTGATGATTAATATGAACTTCTGATGGATGTCACAAAATTATAAGGGCCCTGATTCCTTTTCAAATGGGCCATTTATACTATATGTATGTGGAGAAACACCACATTGATGAGATTATTATCCTTGGATATTTTTTGGATATCATTCTGAAGTAATATTCTAGTGTTTCACTAAAACATGAAGATGAGTTCTCGAAATCACTCATACATAGTGGTACACAAATTTGAAAGACTTTATAGAATGGTCCAGATTGAGTATCTATAATTAATGAAGAAACTCATGAATAATGTTGATAAGGAATTCAATTGGACAAAAGTATCACATAGGGGTGAACCTTTAATATTTGTTATGATCAAAATATAGGTCAATGAGACTATGTATAGATTATTTAAAAATGAATAAGAACACCATCATGAAAAGGTATCATTTACTCTATATTAATTACTTATTCAATAAACTATGTGGAGCTTGATAATTTTCCAAGATAGACCTTCATTCTAGATTTTGTAAATTGAGGGATAAGATAGTGGATTTACTTAAGAAATCCATCCATACAAGGTATTGACACTTTGAATATATTGTTATTCATTTTGGTATTATGAATTCTACGACCTTATTTGTTGGTTTAATTAATACAGTATTTATATATTTCCTTAATCAATTTATGGGTTTCCTTATATATGACATTGAAGATTATTTAAAGAGACAAGTTGTACATGAAGATCACATGATAATTGTACTAAAGTAAAATTTTAAGGTGAAAATAAATGAACAAATTATAATGTGTGAATTTTCTAATCAATGTTTTACATTTTTGGGTCACATACTCTAAATAGAGGTTATATTTGTGGATCCATCAATGATAGAGGCTATTGAATATTGGATTTGAACCAAAACTGTGACAACGATTTGAATATTCTTAGTTTTCTTGGATATTAGTGATTCTTTGTGGAGAGTTTATCTATACATTCTAATCCACTCAACATGTTAACTAGAAAGGGAGATAATTTCCTCTAAATAGTTAATCTGAGGAATATTTCGTGGAACTGCAGAGAAGATTAGATTGTGAAACTTTTCTGACATTACCATGTATTTGAGATAGTTTTTTAATCTATAGGGATGCATCCATGAAGTGATTGAGAATTATTCTAATGATAAAAAGAATGCTGATATATTTTTCCTTATTAAAATTGATTATTCATGGGAAAAATTACCATCACAAGATTGTTTGGCTTTTTACTGTAACTTTTTCATTATGGATATAGAGGAATTACATTTATAGAGAAAACTGTGACATATATAATGACCAAAATTTTAAATTATAAATTCACATAGAATGTGTTAAAATTGTTCCCGATAAGACGGTCAGAAATGATGTATGATTACCACTAATCAATACATTACCTTAATGGTAATGAGAAAAAGGTAGTTTATGCTTTGATTTGAAAGGATCATGCTATCTTAACCATGATTAGGATTACAATAGATCCTATATTTCTATATTTTTATAGGACGGATCTGAAAATCTAGTAGGTATATGAAGAATAATATCTTTTTAAATTGAATGTTCAACAATATACTTGAGTGATGATTAATAAAGACAAAATGGATGATATAGAGATAAAAAATAAGGTTATAAGTACCTCTAAGTTTAACCATGATCATGATAGAATGATTAGGTTCATGAACTGGTTATGCATTCTGTATATTCCATATTTGAAGAAGGAGGTATTAGAGGAAGCTCTAGTTTTCATTCTATTTTCAACCGGGATATAAAAAGATATATACAAATTGGAAATATTAATTCTAGTGGGAGGGAATGAAGAGTGATATTATATTGTTTGTATCTTGGTTCTGTGTATTCTAAAAAGATGAGGTTGATAAAAAATCAAAGGTTATATTACAAAAAATTACCCATACTAGAATGAAAATGGGAAAGCATCATAATAGATATAGTTTTAGGACTTCCCATAAATTATAAAAGGAATAATGTTATATGGGTGGCATCCAATCACCTAACTTATTCAGAAAACATCATCACTACAAGATAAGACCTATTTTGTAATAATTATTATTAGATATACATTAATGAATTGGTATGGTTACATGGAATACCAAATTATATTTTATATTATTGGGATTCAAGGAACACTTAAATGATTTGTTTATGCCTTCTGAAAATCCCTTATATTCAATTGAGTATTAGTACTAATTATAAACATCTTATGAATTGTTAATATTAAAGAACAATTCAATCCCTAGAGGATATGTTGAGATATTATTCATTTTATTTAAAAGGTGGATGGGATCAACACCATACAATAGTTTAGTTTTATTAAAACAATAGATTTAATTCAAGAATTCAGAAGTACCCTTACAGATCCCTATGTGGAACGATATGTATATCTCTAATGTGATAGAATGAAATTGGATAAGAAAGCTGTTGGGATCTAATATAGATGATGAAATGGTTGTGAAGGATATATCTAACTAGAAAAATATGAAGACAACATAGAGTTAGTTGATATTTTATTTTGATAACCATCATTATGATATAAAATTTTATGTTGGTGATAAACTATTTGTAAGAATTTCTCATTTGAATAAGGTTATTACGTTTGGGAATAAATGGTATCTAAGCTCGAGGTTTATCGGTCCCCAATAAATTATTCATCCTTTTTTATGGTAGGATACAATATGATGATTCAACCAAACCTATGTAAATTAAATGATGTGATCCACTTATACTACTTGATGAAGTATATAACTAACCATTCACATGTACCAAAATCAGATATCGTATTATTGTAGCACGATAATTATTAAGTGAAATAACCATTTGAGATTATGGATCATTTGTATAATGTTCTACTAAACATGACCTCTCACTTTGTCAAATTTTCCAAGGAAATGACATGTAATAGTGTTCTATATGGGAATTTTATGATATTTTAAGGTATAAGAATCCACAATTTCTTATTAGAGTAATGGATTTCGAGGGTGAAAAGCATTTTTTGTGGAATGAAATATAACAAAATGGGTTTTTAGTAGTTTTTTCAAATAAATTAAATATATTTGAGGTATTTAATTTCATAATACACATTTTAAATCATGAATTATATAGAAGGACAAGTTACGCATTCCCTATATGAAACACTTTCATAACATATGTTAAATGAAACACTAAGTTTCTACAAAAAATACTATTATTATTATAATGATTCAAACAATAAACTAATAACTTTTCCATTAAACATTGTAATATGAATATTATAAAAGTGTCATTAAATATTATATATAATTATTTTAAAATTAAATAATACATTTAGCGAAAATTATACTTTATAATAAAGTTCAAATGTCATGAAAATAATATTTTTTCAAAATAATTGATTTTTTATGTTCATATATGAACAACAGTATCAATATTTTTTTACCATTTTATAAATTTTAATTAATAAAATAAAACAATTTTAATATATCATAATATCTAAATTATCATTGGCTGGATGTTTTGGACTATTCTGAAAAATTTCACTTTTGGGATGAATAGTGAAACTCTTGAATTTTAATTAAAATAATATCTTCATCTAATTTATTTATATGGATTGATTATATTTTAAATTGTTTTTAAATAATAATTAGATCATTTATAAATCAATAAATCCAATTTAGGTCATATTTTGTACATTCAAATTAAAATTGGATATAAAAATGTTTCAAATTATTGAATATTTTAACATTAAATACCCTTTGAATTGTCTCGTATGCATGATTAATTTTAAATTAATTTAGAACACTTATGTAATGCCCCAACCTGAGTAGCCCAGAGCCGGTGAATTTTATTAATAAATTTGGGTGATTACATGGAATAAAGTTCTCAATGATCAATCAGTTTAGTTGTTTTGGAAAATAGATTACATAAATGAATGTTACATTACACATTAGAAAATTAAAACACATTATAAATTATCCTTTGATAATTCCATTAATTCTCTAGCATAACCCTACATATCAATCAGAATACACTTCATGGAACCTTGGGAAAATAAAACATAAGAAAGGTGTGAGCTCAGATACTGAGTAAGATTATGCAATACAATGGAAGAAAACTTAAACATTAGGCATGGTGAAAAATTGAAAACACATGCCTTTACAAATAATAAACTTGAACAATTTATGACAGAAATATAAGATGAGTAAATAATACCATAATAAAACATAGTCATGGTTATCTACTAGTTGAATAACCACATGAAATATCAATAGCTAATCTCATAATGTTGGAATTCATAATGCTGCACTTCATAACCACATAGTAATGGCCTTGTGCCAAGACTACAAATAAGATTTTTTCAAGGCCTTGTGCCAAGACACTAGTTTGTCTCATGAGTCCTACTGATGCATTGATGATCTATAGCATGATCCACCCATCACTTACTATGTCCAATGCATTCCTCTTATGAAAATTTTGAAACCTAACATAAACAATAGTATTAAAAATAGAATATGAAATGTCAGTACTTTATCCATAAACCATGAATGGTATAAAAATATCACATCCACCATCAAAAATAAATCATTAAGTAAAATATAGATAATTTATTCAAATAAATTAACCTCAATCATGAATAATAACAGATATTGACATAGAGGAAAATAATCATCCAAACTATTTGAGAGAAATATCCCCCTTTTTTGAAAGCATTTAAAAGTCTCACTATTTATCATGTAGCCATTTAAAATAGATTTTTGAATCAATGTCTACCATAAAACTTTGAAAAATTTAAAAGTAATTTTAATATTAAAACATTATTGTATATATATAACTCTTTAAAACCATTTTTAAAACATGGACATTAATGAGAACGATTTAGAATAATAAATATTTAAAACACTTAAAAGGATGTTTTAGGTAGAGTTTCTAACCAGTAGAGAGAAACATGAATACAAAAAATTTAGGTAATAAAAACTTTAATATATAATTAGAATAAATGTATTCATGAAATACTCTATCAATGTACATTATATACACCATAGAAAAGTGATTTGGAATATAACTACAAAGAAGTCTCAATAGAATGTAAATTGAGATAAAGTCCCTTATAAGGACTGTATACTTAGGTTAAGGTTAAATCAATAAAATATTTATATGCAAAAAAATATAAATTCACTCAATATGAATTAATATTTAGTTTAAATAAATCAATGAAAATTTGCACATATTATTTTAAAAACAACACTAATGACTTGGATGTTTAACTCAATGAGTGGAAATTGAGTTAAGATTACACTTATCATGTTCATATCAATGACTTGAGAAATTATCAATGGATTATGTGTATCAAATGTATATCTGCACAATGGGGAGTGGAAATTAATAAATAAATAATAAAGATTTATTCCACAAGTAATCTTGGAGAAAAATAATCATTAAAGTATGCATAAATCCCAATGAGTAGAAATTAAAATTTGAAATTCCCTTACAGATTTGGTAACTCACGAAACATACACCCCATGAAATAAGGATCATATAATTAAGATGTAACTACCCATAAATTAATGTATATTACTCCAAGAATACAATCATGGGCAATTCATACCCCACACAAAAAGAAATTGTGGCTAATATAGAATGAATCTCACGGGAATAAAAAGTGATATTAAAAAACCTTACCACATTGTAATCAATCAAGTCATATGAAAAAATGTTAATAACCACAAAATGAATCATATAATACCATGAATATAAAGAGAATAATGATAATATAAATCAAATTTCAGTACACAATAAACCACATGCATTGAATATAGGGCGAACAATGGAAATGTCACAAAATTAAGGGTGACATAAGAAACCCCTTACCTCGTGTCCGACTTTACTCGTTCATTATTTAATATCTTAAATAATAAACTAAAGATAATTTATACATGTTTATGAACATTTTTTAACTTTATTATTCCATTTATATCACTTATTAACAAGTTATAGACTTTATCAAATCATTTAGGTTAATAATGGTCGTTTTGTCGATATTTGTTACATCAATCAAAAATGAACATGTTATTATTACAAATTGTACATGTTGTAAAAAGTATATTATCTTCAATATCATATTAAAATTTCAAATATCATATATATAATATATACCCATTATATATATATAATTAGTTCATGATATTTTGAGATTATAAATGAAATGCACCGTTCATAGAGAATGTCAGTCGTACGTACGCATGAACGCTACTTTGATTTCTATTTAATATATAATGAAATGAAATGATAATGATACATAAGTATATTATAATTACAGTATAATATCATATGATATATGTGCTAAATAATTTAATTTACTCCATCCTTTATATGTTCCATGTTTTTCACGAACGAATCATATCACCTTGAGGGGTCGGTGTCCGCACTTCCTCAAATTAAATTATCATGTTCACACATTTTGGAAAGCATAAAAGTGTGATTGTAAATGAAAATTATATATACATAGAGAAAAATAATATATATATATATATATATATCATATAAAAATATAGTTCCATCAATAATGGCCCCGAAAAGAGGTGGTAGGAGATAATTGAACAATCATTTTTTCATGATACAGTAGTTCACTGCCATAGAAATAATATTTTCTTTTCCCATTAGATGGAAATGTGTGTAAATGTAGCATGAATAATTCTAATAAAAAAATCTAGTATATTTAGGATAGTGGCGTTGTTATAAAAGAGTGTAATAAAATATTTTTATGGGGTTGGATAATTAAAATAAAATAAGGTAACTTTAGGAAAGACGTTACCTTAAAATTGGGTAACTCCAATTGGTTTGAACCAAATGGATTTCTTGAAGTGCCTTATGACTAAGATAAGGCTTCTAGGTTGAAGGGTGGGATCTTGAGAGATTATTTGGGTAGTGTTTGGATTATCCAAGGGTCATTGGAGGTGTGAGTAATGGGTTAGAGTTGAGGGTTTTTTATATTGTGGAGGAGGGTCTCTTTAGGAGAGTGTGAAAGGATTATTTTATTATATAATGATTTTAGGTTTCT
This sequence comes from Viscum album, assembly GCA_963277665.1. NCBI lineage: Eukaryota > Viridiplantae > Streptophyta > Magnoliopsida > Santalales > Viscaceae > Viscum > Viscum album. The sequence goes on along the minus strand of OY728127.1, from coordinate 1,220,046,422 downwards.
AAAGGTCCCAAAATAATTAGAGTCAATGATAAGAAGACTCATGGTCTAAATAAAATCATCTAATACGAATTGGACTTGTTTTGATGTTTTTTTTAATCTTTATAATCTTATTTATTTAAATCATTCATTAATGAGGTCAACACTACATCATTATTGTGTCAAAAATAATAATATTTATTTGATATCTGAATGTTATAAAAATATACCATGATGTAGGGAATTTTTTTATCATTATAGTGAATATTTTTAGTTTAATAGATAAATTTTATAACCCCATGTAAGTAATTATTTAATAAAATATATATGTTTAAGTCATTTTTGTCTTTACATAAAATTAAAAAATATAAAGTGTCATTATCACTCCTAAGGGGATTCATTGGGTCCCAAAATTGACCAAAATATGTACATGGTCGGAAATGACTCATCCAATATGGTAAGGGAAAGTGTTAATGTAGTTTTTTATTATTATAATATTCTTTTTACATTGAATTACAAAATTTACCTTTAACTACGGTAAAAAAGTCAAAAAGTTACTATTCAACAAAATTATTTTACTCTTATTGAGCCATATTTTACTTACTAATTACAACCTTGTACGTCTAATTTTTGAAATTGAATTCATAGAAGTTGTAAAATTTTATTTTAATGAAGAATTCAGATTTTTAACTACTACTTAGTGGTTTCACTATTCATCCAAAATTGATGTTTTTCAGAAAAATAACAAAAATTCATCCTATGATATATTTGATATTCTGAAATAAAAAATGATGTCTATTTTATCAAATTCAAAACATATAGGTTGGATTAATTTTTTTAAAATTAATTTCTTTTGTCAAAACCAAAAGTGTGTTATTATGAGATATTAATTATTAAATGATTGACACTTGTTTATGTTCACTGTCAAAGGGAAATTACATACAATGACCAAAATTGGATAAATGTTAAAAATATAATATAATTTCACTTCAAAACCAGTTATAAATATTATATAACTATATAAATAAATTAAATTAAATGTCATTTTTGAATTAAAATTCGGTATTTCTCACTATTCATAAAAAATGAATATTATTAGAAAAATAACAAAATTTCATCAAAAGTAAATTTTTATCTCCCTATTCTAAAGAAGAATTTTATTTTGTAAAACTGAATATGTAAAAATGTAAAATATTATATTTAAATAGGGTTCTCCATTAAATGGTTCTAAAATTGTATTTCTTTTGAAAAATAAAATTTTTATCTGAAAAATTGAATTTGTTTTTATAATATGTCTAAGAAAAACATAATACGTAAGTTAAAATTATTTGTAGTATATAAAATTCAAATTCAAATTAATAATATCCATATCCATTTTTTGAATGGCTTTTTTGGTAAGTCTTGGTGCCCTCAAACTCAATGTCGCGTATAATATAAGTTATTGAATTACTTTGAAGAGATAACGTACAATGAAATATTGGGGTGTTACAACGTATATGAATTGAAATTTTAAAAATGTATTACATATTTCTAATCATCATAATTATTAATTTATAATAAGCCAAACTTAAATTTATAAAAAATTGATTAGTTAATACATTTAAATTTATTCAGGACAATTATTTAGAAAGGAAATTCCCTAAGGGGATAAACATTAATCATATGAGGGAAAATGACCATAAGACCTTTAAAATCCATTTTAGGGACATATTTCATATTTATAAATACTATTATAAATATATCTCCACTATTAGATCCACTTTACATTGAAAAAAAGGGGTTGTATTTCTCTCATTAAAACATTTACATGTTTTCTACTCACCTCTTTTATAAAAGGCTACCTCTTTGCCCCTTACTTAACCCCTCTCAAAAAAATTTCCTCCACCAATAACTATTCAAATATATTTCCAAATTCCCTCCTATAACCCAAAAATCCTTACTTTGGGAATAAATCTAATGGATATCCATTATTGAATACCAAATGGAGATACTTGATGAAGATGTAATGTTCAACAACGAAGATTTTTGAATTATTTATCCCTCAAAAATAGTTAATTATTAATTAATAATGATTATATAATGAAATCACAATCACAATTACAATAAGATATTGTTATGTTACGGTTTGAACCTAAAACCATACACACTTCCATAAAATTTGTGATGAAAAAATCATTCGTGTGTACTACGGACTACCCCCACCTAACACAATTGTCGTTTGTTTTCTAATACCCCAAATGAAGTTTGGTAATAATGATTTACCTGTAATTTTTATATTATATAAATTATTATTTTTGATTTCATCAATATGTATTCTTTATGTTATACATACTTTTATGCAATCCATTTTGTGGGAATATGATATTGTTATTCACATGTATGGTGGACTACCACCTCATGAAGCGTTGTGATTTATTCATGATTTATATTGAATGTATTAAAAATGATGCTAATAATGATATGACTTATATGCAATATAAATATATTTCGAGAATGATAATATCACATATAATTTTATTTCATTTTAAACCATAATAAAATGTAAACAACATTAATACATACGTACAACCCACCGTCTCGATGAATGGTTTATTTCATTTCATACAACGTCATTTTAGAAACTAATATAAATTCATATATAATAAATATATATGATATTTAAGTCAGGTTTATCATTACTTATATGATGAAATCTTGATTAAAGTAAGAGGCCCAAAAATAATACAACATCAAAACAAATATGAAAAACAAAGTGGTTATTACCCCAAACAAAACTGTAACATGGCATTGTAATATAATAGGTAATAAATTGTCAAAATAATATCATATATGGAATAAAATAAATGATTAAAATTATATAATATATTTATAGTAGACAAACATTTATTATATCAGATGATTGAATGATTAGATTTTATGTCAAGACTTTAGGTAATGGACTTCTGTCCCACATATATTTTTCACGAGACAATAGTCCTGTTCTCCACATATTTTCATTATGTGGGGTTTATACATACCATCTATTTATTTTATGGCTATAATAATAATTTTTTTAGCATTACTTATCTATATTATGAACTGGCTTTCATGGTGTTAATGTTTCAATGTTACTGATTCCTTAATATAATTTTGCCTCAATTTTTCTTCCTTGTAACACTAGTCATGTAATGAACATATATTTTTTAAAATGTTTATATATTGCCTATTTGACATGTTAAATCACTAATAATCTTATTTTCATTAAATTTTATGAATCAAGTACTGTTATTAATCCTTGGGTATTATGATACAATGTTACCAAATTGATAGGTTATTATTGAAATATTCTCATCGTTTATCAAGGTTGCTTATGATTATGATTCAATTGATATATTATCTCTAAAAAATTAAATTTTTCTGGAGTTATTTATGATATACACATGTAATATAACCATTTTATCAAATATTTGGTACTTTAAATCATTAAGAGAATGTTTTTATTAAAATTTGATGTTATCATTTGATTTGGTCAGAAATCGATTTCTTTCAAAACCATATTTTTGATTTTTTTTTAAAAACATTATTTAATAAATTGTAGTTATTTAAAATAATATTTTACCCCTTATATAATTTTTAATTTCTTCTAAATGACTTTTGATGTTGTTTTTCAAAACATTTCCCAGATGGAATTTACTGACAAAATAATGGGATCCTTCATTTTTATTTGTATAATAGGAATATAATATTTTGACAACTTTTAAAATAATTTCCTCAAGTAATTTATTTTAATTATTAATTATTATTTTCAATGAAGATTGTTTTTAATTTTTTACGAATTAAAATATCTTTTTATGTAGGAATGGATATTTTCCTCATGAAATTCATTAAATGTTCTTTCAAAATTGTTGTTCATCAATGATGCCATAATTTAATATAGTTTTGGATTCACTAGGGACATGATCCAAGGACACCAATCGTATTAATCCATGGATTGGTTTTTGTATAAGATGATGTTTTGTTTAACAGACTTATTTCACTTCCATGGGTTATGCTACGTGAAAACACTTACAAAACCAACATCCATTAAAAGGATATTTGATGATGAGATGATTTCAAAACTGGATTCTTTTCCACAAGTTATGGTGTGGTGAATTTTTTATGATAACCATTTCATTTCATGGGATATGATATGATGTTTATGAAAATCATCTCTTTTATATTCCATGATATTATGAATGTTTATTATCTTTTAGCACATGAATATATTTTTTTCTTATGTGAAAGGTGGGACCTATATATAATGAAAATGATTTGGGTAATGATTTATATCTCATGAGACATGCATGGATGTAATGGTTAGTATACATTTTTCTTTTAAGGTCATTACCCGCTAATATAGTCATGTGAGTGATCCTTGACAACTAATATGTCTTTAGTAGTGAACCCATTCCAATGAGATAGCCTTGGTCTGAGACTTTTATAATATGAAAATAATTTCATAAGATTATAAATAAGACACAAATTCACATCTTATAAAAATTTTATTATCATAAGGATAATGTTATTTGATTCCCTAATTATTATTGTCTTATTTACTAACAATATTGATGAAAAGACTAATAATTATCATCCTTGATATGCAGGGTATGGTTTATAAATGATATTATCATGTTTTTATATACTTATTCCCATGATTATGGTAACATATCTTCCTTGTTTTACCTTTCCATGCATATCATCAAACGCTTTCTTATGTTTCTATTACCTATTCTAAAAAGATATATATTTTGTATGTTGTAAATTTGAAGGTTTACAGTTTTGAATAATATTGTTATAGAGGATATATTTTTCTAATGGACAAGGTTTTATGTCTTTATGTTTCCTATAGAACACAACAAATATGGTATTTGGGTGTGTGTTTATGTAATGTTATTAATATTACACCAAAATGATGTAATTTATATTTATGATAAGATTAGGTCTCTATTGTACTAGCATAGGATCCACCCAAGAGTGTATTGGTGGAATAAATCTTCCTTAGGTTTGTAGGATAATATAGGTGACTCATTCCATATTTCTATACAATTATGATGACCTTGAGTACGTTGACTAAGAAAGGGAATAAATTTTTATTGATGGAGAGAAGTTAATATTATTTTGGGAGTTAAAGTTGAGAATGAAAATCACATAACATATTAAGAATACTAGATGAGGGTGTTGAGAATGTGGTGTTTTTATATGCATTAAGAACTGGGTTTGGATTTGTTATGATTTAGTGGTTGTTGGTGATTACTTATGGGTCCCGATTACTGGGGCCCCATGAGGTGAACATTGAGACCAATGATCATGAGTTTGTAAAAGTGGTCTTCTATATAATGACATGGCAACACAACCTTTTGGGTGAGTGATTTATCTTCTAATATAACAACAAGAATCAAAATTATTTATTTTCATATAATCATCATAAGAGGATACTGATGTTGTGGATTCCGTATCTCCAGGATTAAGACATGATATATTATATACTATTGAAAGGGGGAACATGGTTGTAAATTCTCTCAGTAGTATATATTATTCATATTTGTTGAGAAAGTCATCAAAGTAGTTATCCACATTTCAATTTTCTATAGGGAAATGGATGGTGGAACTTACATCCAAATAATTTTGTTACCCTACTACTTCATCATTATGTTATGGAAAATTAGGTTAGCGGTACCCATTATGAGAACATATCTCTTCAGATATACACCGGGTGTTCCCTTGATAAATTTTCTAATGGTGGTAAGGAAATCATATTTCTCTAAGGTTAGACAATGGTACATTTGATAAAACTGTTGGATCAAATGTGATGTAAATAATGAATATAGGTATGTAACTAAAGGTTTTAGAATTTAAAAAAAACTTTCATATTTTTAAAATAAATGATCTATATTGAATGAAGTGTTCATAAAAATAAGTTTAGTAGAAATAAAATAGAAAGAACATCATGATTTATACAGGAATGGAGTTAGAATATCATAATAAAATTTTTATCCCTTTATACTCATATATAAGATTTTTACCTTCAAAAACATCACTTTTGGAGGTGTGAAATCCATGTTAAAGACACTATTCTTTACAAGAAATGGAAGGAACAAACCAATATTTAACAGCATACTCAACCATGTCTATTTACCTAAATTTTTATTTGGAATTACAGTCTATACATTCTTTTTGGTGGTGTAATAACCAATAAAATACATCACATACATTACATTTAGAAACTAATAATCTATAAATGAATAAAATATAAATAGAAGAATAATGTTTACATGATGAAAAAAATACATATAAATTAGAAAATTCTCCCAAATTTAAAATATTATGAATCTTGATGATATTTTAACAGTTGAATGGAACCATGTATAATTTTGAGGTTATTTTGTGATCACATCTAAAGTACCTAATTATTATATTATTTCTGAATTAATGGGAGAAACATGAAATTTATCGAAGCTATATAAAAAAGAATCAATCAAAAGATCTACACTGAAATTGTTTTTATACCTTGAAGATATCACTAGTATCATTAATTCAATGATCTTCTAGGATCTTTTCCTTGTCCAATAACTATATGGAACTTGACAAAGTATAATAGAAAAGTAATATTACCGTAAACTTAAATTGTAAAATCCATATTGAATAACATTTAACTATCACACTCTTTTATTTCATAATGAAACATTAGAATATTAAATTTAAGAGGTTATATATAAAAATGGAAAACAATTCATAATTATAAATAATTTAGAAAAATTATAAACATTTCGTTTAATAAGACAGTTATTTTTTTATAAAATAGAGTATTTCATGAGATTTAATCTATATATACATAAAAACATATTGCTTACAATTATAACATACAAAATATTAAAATTATATTTCAAAAGAATATAATAAAAAATTTATTTCAAACACAAAAATTAAAAATAATGAATAAAAATTATGAAATAATGTTTTTTAACAAATGATGGATACAAATTATTAGGTGGTATATTGACTCTTCTACCATAAGTTATGGTCGACCATTGAAACATAAAGCTGTATCTTGATTATGGTAATAGTGAAATGATCTAATGATGAATATCAAATAAATGAAAAACAGATATTTGTATACCATTTTTCTACTAGTGGATAGTTGATATATAGTTGGATTTCCAACGATAGAAAATTAGATAGTTGTAGAATATGTTATTGGTGAGAAAATGATCCACTATTGGACTTATAAATAAGAAAAATAATAAATTCCTATGTGAATAAGGTTAAAGAAAAGTAAATATGTAACCAATAAATTCTAGAGAAGAAATAATAGCATGCTATTATTGAGTGAAAAAAATAACTACCGGTGGATGAAAGATCCATTATTAAAGATGAAACAAGTTCAAATAAAAACATATCGAACATTGAAGAAAGAATATTTTTGTGATAATAACTATAGAATCAACAAAATAATTGGTGGAATAAAGGATATACTAGTGGAATTTATCTATCGTGGGACTTTATCTAATAGTGGTGGTTAACATATTAGTGAACTATGAGCCACCGTTGAGTAATAGTGCCCCTATAAGGGTCCAATGGTCCGTCATTGAAATTATATATTATTCTAGAAAGGAAATAAAATGGTTAATGAATATTAAATATGCTAAATACCTGAGAAAATAAATATACCGGTGATCAATGATATATTAGAGTATGAAACATGAACTTCCATCACAAAAGACATAAATTAAGGCATCAATTTTATACTACATGTCGAGTAAAATCGTGAAATTATAGATATGGTGGTTGATTGATTGTTTCAATCATACTAGCCCAGGAGAATATAATAACTAAATAATACATGTGATAAAAGGTATAAGGTGATATATTTTTTGAACCCAAAAATATAAGAAGATGAAGAAGTAACGTATAGGAGGAACAAATGATATTGGACGATTTGTGAGGTTATGATGAGATGAATGAGAATTTTTCCATGTTTTTAAAAAATGTGAAAAAGAAATAATGAATCAGAAATCAGTTGTTGTATTTGTGTAATAATTATTATATAAATTTAATCATGGGATACCATATCCAAGATATCATTTGGGGATTATAACGTACACCCCTCTTCCCATAGACACGATATTAGTCCCAATAGTAATATTGATTATATCCCACAAACATCTAGGAGCCCATTACTAGCCTTAAATATATTCCCACATATATTAAGCCTAAAAAATACATATTCTTCCTCCATGAACAAACCACTTGTGTTTCTCACCCACATGGGTATACCTCTATGTCCCCATTAGTGTGGTAGTAGTGCAATCCCTTAAGGGTTGGCCATAGTTGGCCATTATTAAAAATTAATTAGAGAAAATTTAAAATGATAAAAAATCATTAATAAATTAAAAACATTTCAATATTTTATAAAAATTAAATTATTGTTACACAATTATTGTTAATAATTATAATAACTATTAAATAAAAATAATTATCTTTCATTAAAAATTTGAAATTAATGAAATGTCATGAGATAATAGTTTATTAAAAAACATAACACTTACTAAATAATAAATCCAATTTAAAATTACACCAATATTACCATTTTTAAATTACATAATGTATCATTTATTAAATTGTGAAAGAATGATCTCTTTCTTCTTGAATTTTATCAAAATCAACATTAAAATTCAATAATTAAAACAATATCACTTTTAAGTAAAAATGAACTACGTTATATTAATAGATTATATTTTTTAATATCCTTTACCCTTATAGATGTTGTATTTATATAAACAAATAATTAAAATAGAGAAACATCGTGAACAATTTTATCAACAAATTTTTTTTAAATGTCAATATCCAAGAATGAAAATTTCAAAAACAAGAATATTTTTAATTTTAGTTATATTAAAAGAAAAAATAAACAAATTTCCATGAATGGATAAGTGAAAAATATTCTTCAGAAAATGAACATAATATATTTAGGATATTATTAAATAATTTCTTGTGTAAAATATGTTAAAAAATGAAATTGAAACAATAAGTAACCTATTGAAACTCGTAAAGCAGTTAGAGGATAAAAAAATATCAAATCTATATTAAAAATTACATAGAATTATATTAATTTTAGAAAAAACGTTGGGGGAACTCTTCTTAAATAAATTATTTTTCAATGAAATATCTATCATAATAGGTAAAATGATTTAATTAAAATTAAACACATAGTCATCCTATTTCGAAAATAAATATTAATTATATAAACTACAACACATTACTGGAAAAAATAGATGATAATTCACATTCATGAAAACAAAAAATATGATGATTATCAGATTTATATTAGATTTCATGTATTCTAGTATATTAGATTATATAAAAGTATATTTCATGCATGATGGATGGTAAATGATACTTGTCCAGGTGTGGTGACCACCTTTGGTCCAATAGGATTTGAGTAACATTCTTTTGGTACCCTATCTATATTAATTCATTATAATTCGAAGAATATCGTTTGGAAATGAAAAAAGACTACATACTTCTAGTTTTGTGTATGTCTAAATAATATTCATTATATAAAATATATTTACTGTGAGAAAATATTGAGTAAACACATCAATCATTAATTATCATAATCCCATTTCATTATCCATTAAAAACATTTTATATTAGAAATACTATCTTTTGTGTATCTTACAAGAGTATTCTAATTCAAATTTGGTGACAACATGTTCAAACAAAAACCATTCTTATTACAATTTTATTTCACCATAAATTCTATGATACCATATTTTTCATAACCTTGATCAAATGTTGGTAAATTGTCTTAAAGAATGTCAACTTCCTTATTCAAAACCATATTATATCTTGAAGAGATTCTAAATGAATATTATATTTTTCATCAGAAAAACAAGTTAGGTTTCATTGTTTCTTATTTTTATATTTAATATTTTTTACTTTCATTCTCGACATTAGTTATATATTATATAAAATAAGAAAATCATATATATTTTTCATTATCATTTACTATCAAAAATTCATTATGTCTTTCATTTTTATCATTCAGTTTCAAAAAACCATAACCAAATTTCTATTTTTTTGGGAAATAATGATACTCACATTTTCACATCCCCTTTTCAATATGTAATTTTATTTGACTGAATTATTATTTTTACATTTAAATTATACCTATTATTCAATAATTTTAAAACTACAATTCTATATTTCATCATTATCATAAATTATTTTATTATCTTTAGAGTTTATTGAATTATAATTTGGACATTAAAAAATATAAATATCATTATCATCTGAAAATATATCATAATGATAATAATTTTTTTTCAGTAAAAAACATTGAAAAAAATAAATTAGTTACCTGATATTTTACACCCATTTGGGCAAGTTTACATGTTTTCTATTCACATCATGAGTCCTTACATGAGTCATAAACATATGAGCAGTCTCATCCTCCAAAGAAATCTTATTTTCCATTTTTTTATTTTGTCTTTATACTTTCTTGAGTTTTTGTGTTTGTGAAAAAATAGAGTTATCTAACTTTTATTCATTCAATCCTCACACATTAGATTGACGACATTATTATTCTTACACAAATTACTTTTATTTTAATAATTTCACTCTTCTTTATGAACTATCACTTTCCACCATTGTGTTTCATAAACGTGAAAATATTCTTGATAATGAAATCCATATCCTTGTCACATTTCAGGAAATATGATTTAGATGATGTAGAGATATCTATATAATTATTTTTAAATTTAAAATAATTTCCCTTGGTGGACTCCTCATCAACAATATTTTACAACTCTAACCCGAACTAGAATATAGAGTCTATTAGTTCATCTATAGTATATCCCTTAAAATTATTATTATCTTTAATGGATTTCTACTTTTCATACCATTTTTGGGAAGATATATTAGTACTCTATCAACTTGAGTTGTAGTGTCTAAAAATACTCCAAGGGCACTCATTCCATTATTAATACTAGTTAATAGATTGAACATATGCTTTACAGATTCTTCCTATCATATATTGATGTGATGATATTATTATGAGGGATTTCCTATCATGGTACTCTTGAGCATGCATGTCCCATCATGAGTCAAAAGAGGTATCCTCCATATTTCATGGGCTATCTTACAATATGAATCATGACTATAAGGATTTATACTTATAAGACAATAATTTTTTTTACTTTCTTTATTTTTCTTCACATTGTCATTACCTAAAAATGTCTTATAATGCACATTGGGCAGATTATATGGATTATCAATGACTTTCAAGTAACCCAAAATAAACCGGTTCAAGTAAGCTTCCACTTAGTATTTACTTTAGCCATAGAAACATCCATCAATGAATGAGTGTTTTTTGGGAATCCATCCATCATTTACATTGATACATGAAATTTTATATGAAAATAGTTTTTTTTCATTACTTATACTATTTTTTAAATGATATCATGTTATCATAATTTTTAAAATAAACTAGAAAAAAAAATTAATAACCATTCAAAGACAAGGATTTTATATTACTTGTTTGATGTCTGAAACCCATGTCCGTTGACTTATCTATGATGAAAAAATTTTGATCAACAGTGATGGAAATATTACTCGTAGGGGTTAAATATTTATTTTATGAATTTTAATAAATTAAATCATTGTTTACAAAATGGAATATGTATATTATGTTGTGTCATTAAAATGATCTGAAATTTAAAAAAAAGAACATGAATATATAAAGTGGATTAGATCACAATGATCAATAGTCCACTCTATAATCATCACTAATCCATGATATTATTAGAACCCACTATAAACCGCACATTAAAATTTGAGAGAACATTGTTATAAAAACAACTTCAAACAATAACATAATTGAGAAAACAAGTCCATTACATGAGACTACCTGGTCTTTTGACCAACATTTTTATTGAGAGTCACATAAGAGACTTCCTTTTAAGTTGTAGAATTACCAAACAAGATAGCATATAATTTTAATTGGGAATAAAAAAAACCCATAATCATAAAGAATAAAACTAGAACAATAAAGATTATATAATGAAAAAAACATAGAAATTATCAGATGATAAAAAATAATGAAAATGATCGAGATTGATTATTATTTATCAGTTTAATGATTCAATGTAAATTTTTTATGTGATTATGAGGCCATAGCCAATGTATTGATGTCACAGAGGATTGATTAAATGAGTGAGAACAATAAGAATATTATGATGTTTCATTATAAAGGATCTATCGAATAAGATGCACTTGATTTTTTTCGTGATGATGAATTGTTAATCATTAATACAATGATAGTGTAGTAGCATTTCCATGTACAATAACTTCATGAATCATGTTAGAAAATAATAAAAAAATAATATTAAAGAAACTGTCATTTATAAAAGCCTCTCAGAATGACAGGGAACAATAAAAATCATTTATTTAATTATGAATCATTAAATAAAAATAATAATATTTTATTTATAATAATTGTAAATTAATCATAATTAAAAAAAATAGTTAAAATTATAAAGGAAAAATATCCACTTTAATCTGATTGTAATAACATTTATAAAATAAGGAATCACAGGAGATATAAAAAACATATATAAAAGAACATAAAATAAATATTAAAGTTATTTCTTATATAATCATATAATTATATTAAAATAAAATTTAAAAAACCTATATATTAATAAAAAACAAATAATATTTAATAAATATTCATAAACAATATTTTTGAACAAACATTTTATAAAAAATTTCAGGTGGTAGATTGACTCTACCACTAAAGGTATTAATCTACCATTAAATCCTAGAGTGGTATCTTGATTCTACAACTGGTGAAATGATATAAAATTGAATATAATATGGTAGAAAAAATAATGGTGGATGATTATTCTACTAATGGATAGTAGATAAATCTTTCTATGTCCAATGGTAGCATAATATAGTGTAGTAGAGTCAACAAATAATGATCCACCATTGCATTTATATATGTAATAAAAATAAAAAGGGACAATAAGAATAAGGTTAATTCAAATCCACTTTCAAACCAAAATCTTTGGGAGAAAAAATAATAACATTTTAATTATCATTTACAAAAATGAATATTACTGGCTAAAAGGTCATCCACTAATAAAAAACCATTCAAATAGAAAATTACATAACACTAAAGGAAACTGTTGTTGGTGTGAAAAATGAACAACTAAATGAACTATAATTGGATTAACGATATAGATTTGGAACATAACTTTTGGTGAAATTTACCTACCAATAGAATTTATCATCGGATGGAGAACACAAATCTGGTGAACTATGACCGACCATTGAGAAAGGGAATTCCATTGGGGTCTAATAGTCAACTATTGTAAAGAAGCATATCTCATGTAAGGAGAAAACATGATTAATGTAGACCCCCTATGTGAAATACTAGAAGAAAGAAATCTACCATTGAAAATGACCCTATCTCTGAAAGGAATATGTGCTGCCATCGTAGAAGCCATGACATGAGGATAAAAACCAATACTGTATACCGAGTAAACTCATTTAAAGAGAGATCTATAATTTTTATAATGATTCAAGCAATCTAGGTCAAAAAAATCCTTGATCAAAGTTAAATATGTTTCAAAAAGAAGAGGATGATAAAATATTCTAAAAAAATAAGTTTGGCAGAAGAACATTAATTTACAGAAACAAAAGAGATTGACTTGTTCATGGCGATCCCATATAACGGATGATGACCTATATATGTTTTTATAGGTTGAAAAATAAAAACATAACCTTTCCTAAATTGGTTATAGAATGTGGGTAAAATGAAATATATCAATTAACTCAGGGGATACTTCTTCAGAGTTATTAGCATGAGATTAGCACCCAAACCCTAGTACTCACACGTAATGGATTTTTCACAATGGGCTTAGTAATCCCAACCCATTAACCTTATGAGAATTCTATGTGGGAATAAAACATGTTACTACACACATTAAGCCTAAACTGTGAAAAAATATTCTATTATCCCCAAACCCCATTGGGATACTCTCCCATAGGGATTGACCTCAAAGCCTCCCATACAATGGAAGTAGGTCAATCCCATAAGGGATTGTCATTGTATTCGAAGAAGTTTTATTATTCAGGGGGAAATTAAAATTATAAAAAATCAATAATAAATTTACAAAATTATTTTATTAAAATAATTATATGATTATAACAAAATTATTTCTAACAATAATAATAACTGTAAAAAAATTAGATATTAAATTTTTTTATATAATAAGTTGTGATGAGATAATATTTTACAAAAACAATGAACACTTATTACTGAATAAAACCAATTTCAAATACAATCAAATGTTATATGAGGCTTTTAGTGATTTTTGTACACAACCCATTGTAGTACATCTAATTGTTTTAAAGATGTACATAGACCATCAGAAAATGTTCTAGTGGCCAGAGATGAAAAGTTGTATAGCTGAGTTTGTCTCTTAATACCTCACTGGTCAGTTGGTGAAGGATGAAAATTGTGTTTTAGCTGGTTTTTCTCAACCCATTAAGCAAGAAAAGTTGATGTGGGATGATAAATATGTATACATTTTTATTGAATATCCTTGATATCCTAAATCCACGATATTGCCTATGTGATTATAGGCTGGGTCACAAATTTTCATCTCTTCCTAGACATATGAGAGTATAGTTCAATAGAGGTATTGAGATTCCTTTATGTGTAGTACATATTACATCTTTATGGATTTTACCCATTCATCATATATGACTATAATTTTTTCATTACATAATGAATATAGGGGGGATTAAAGGAGGCCCTTGGTACTTATTTGTGGTTTATCATTGGATTTTCACCCCTAAAAAAATTGTTAGACTAAGTAGACCATTATGTTTCGAGAGGATATACATTATTCTTTCATGTTATACTATTTTCATAGTTTAGAGGTTTTTTTAACATTGGTGGATTTTTTGCATACTAAAAGTTACCAATAACTATTAGTATTTCACCATTCGAGGCCTTGTATGAGAGAACCTATAGGTAACCACTATGGTGAACTATTTGAGGAGAGTTAGGACTCATGGGTGCAAAGATGATGAGATTGAAAATAGATAAGATGAAAATCATCCAAGAGTGGGTAAGGACTACATAGAACTCTGATCATTATTAGTATAACAGATGACGAAGGCCTTTAGAGATAGAGAAGGGTGAACATGTGTTCATAATGGTCTCACATTAGTATGGATAATGGTGATTTGGTCAGGGAAACATGTTAACTTTGAAATTAATTGTCTTCATCCAAATAATAAACAAGGTTTTCTAGGTGGATTATGACTTAAACCTACCATCATAGTAAGATTGTGTTCATGATGTCCTCCCTATGTTTTCGCCAATGTGGTATGTTCATATATGGCCTCAAGATATCTAATAGAGAAAGCTACGTATTGAGGATTAATCAAACATTATAGATTATCTGATAGAGATTTTTTATTTGTAGTATATAATCCTTCATGTGTGAGAAATTCAATTGGTGTGTGTCTGATGGAAACATGGGAGTATTTAGAAGACCACTAAGGAGGGAGAACCATATGAATGTTAAGTACCATAACCCTTTTTAGTTGGTTTTTTCCTTTTTGGATGAAATTTTTTTAGTGTGGACAAGGTAGTTACTAAATTTAATCACTCATAAAATTTGGAATATTTTATATAATATTTTTTGAGATAGGAATTGATTCATCAAGGGATTATGCTATCTGATGAGCATTTAACATGAAATAAAAATATATATTATATAATGTGTTCATAATTTGTCTGATATAATGCCATTAAATTCGAAAAGTGTCTTGAATGGGAAGACTGTGGTTTCTATTTAATCTAGAATTTTGGTTTTACTAATGACTTGACATAATATTTATGTACATCAGTTTTTTATGTGTTTGAATTAAGTGTAATCATTAAAAAAAGTGTAATTAAATTTAATACTTATTTTATATATTATATTTTATTTGGATAGACCTCATATCATCATCTATAAAACCCCTCCTACAAAAGTTCCCCATGTTTATATATATAACCATATTAATTTGAGAGGAGACATTGGAGGACAGTTTAATGAAAGAAAAAAGATTATGGATTGATTATCAGTGTGCAAAAGAGTTCATAGATATCGGTAACAATAGTGATACATAAATATTCTTTATTAGTGATCTATCAAAACTCAAGGTTAGGATAATTATTTTGTGGGATTAATCCAAATTTGATTATAGCATATTGAATGAAATCAATTTCACTAATAAATTGATTCAGGGATCAATCATTTATATAGTTGTATTATTTATCTTACATGTTTTAGAAATGGATAATGATTTGATGATTTGATAAATCATCTTGGTAAATTATATAGTTATCAAATTATGAATCGACCACGAATAGTAGACATGATTTATTTAAAAATTTTATGGTTCATTTTTTTCATTAAACTTTCTTCAAAAAATCATCACCAGTGTTCCATTTGACTGGAAGTTATAAATAACTAGAAACTAATCATTGGAAAACAGATCATTAGTGAAATTTTCTATTTTAGTAATTTTTTATTTTGGATTGATGGAATGATGATAGTGAGATGATTTCTATGAATTCTCACTTATTGGATTTGGTGTTGTTAGGTTCATTGTTTGGAATTATGGTAGTGTGTTGTGGCATACTGTTTTTTCTGAGGGAAAGGGTAGAAGGAATTGGAAATGGGTAATGACTTTGGAATGGTAAATTCATGATTTACGATCTATGGAAAATATTATCAGTGGAATCAGTATTAAAGATAGTGTGGGTGAGAAGCATAACAAAAACTAGAGTTTCTAGAAAATTCATAAATAAATGACATGTACAATGCATGAACACAGTCCATGTAGTCCCTTTTGAGGTCGTTAGGGTTCATGGGTGAGTTAAATTGAAGATATCATGTGCTCCTACCACACATCATGTGACCCGTTGTTGGAATATTATTGTGTAACCCTGAGGTACATGGGAAGATACATGGCCATGTAAGTTTGAACAACCATGTACTAGGATATATTCATTGTAATCATACATAGCTAGGTGCACACACATGACCAGTGTACAAGGAAATGCTCTGATTAGATGATAATGAGTTGATGAACATGTTAATAAGCATTGGGAGGTCCATGATCAGTGGTAAATTCCATATAATATGACTTATTCATTATCTTAGGGAGGTTGAGGACCTCATTTTATTTAGTGTAGACAAAAATTTATTGGGTGTGTTACCATAGCCTATACCAATGACGGTAGGGTGATACATCATATCATGATCATCGCATGTGATCCCCCAGTATTGGATTACTATCATATAGAGTTACAAATACCTCCATGTTTGAGAATGTGTGATCCACTATCATTTCTTATTTAGGTTCAGTCTGTAAAAACATTACTATCAATTATGGAATGTGAACCCTATCCAAGAGAGTTTACTATATGTATGGTTGAGGATATCCCATAGTCCCTAGGTCTAATCCCCTATATGTGAATCAACATCTTCAATGTTTTTTTATTTATTCATTGAGTGTCCTGATTAGAATAACCTCTCAGATGAGTTCCATCAGTGATAACAATACTCTTAGAGTGATATATATCAGATGAGAATTATCCACATGCCTCGAGTGGAATCCTATGATTGATATGCGGTGTAGATCATACCTTGATTCCTAGGGTGTGTGTTGAGTATATATTGGTTTTCATTGTTATTTTATCATATTTCTGTTAACATACCATCATTATTATGTGTCAACTATTATATTGATGATTTTAGGTTTGTGATTTCATGGTGGCCAACTAGGAATGACTGTACTCACCCCTCACGGGATTTCACCCACAATACAGGTCATATGCAGAAGACATGGCTTGCAATATATTCCTTGGAGGACTAGAGGAAATCTATGCATATTTGACATAGACATCCCATGGTTAGTTAAAGGACTTTAATTTGAATGAAATATTCTCCAAACAAGTAGATTTGTTTTTTATTCAGTTCTGTTGGCCATGTATTTATCTATTTATACATCCAAAAATACACCCATCATAGTATAAATCACCACAACATTAATGTTATTGTTTTTATTCTTCCTTTATGTATGTGAGAAAATGGAATACATTGAAAAAGATATCAATTCAATATACCAACTCACATTTTAATAGATATAAATAACCAATAAATGAAAAAATATGTTGTATCCCCTTAGTTGGCTTACTTCTCATTATCATACATTCTCAATATCATCATGTTTAAATTTTTGGAGATGAAGTATCATTACTTATAATCCTTTAGAACATCATATTTATACAACACAAGTATCCTATCAGCATGATGTATTTGTACGATATGAAATATATTTAGGATTACTCTCAATTTATCTAGTAGTTCTCTATATCGATTGGAACAAGTATAATATTTTGTTATGACATGGAATATAAAGTTACTACTAGTTATATAGTATATGTGGAAGTGATGTTTATAAACAGGTAAAAGAAAACACATGTATATATCGATTTGTATATAGATAATTTTAATCAATGTACCTAATGGTTTTGGGTATAGGGAATCCACTAATTATAACTTTATACAAATATTATTATTTTTCTTATAAACACTGTAAACACTAATAAATGATTATGTTTTTCTTGTAAAGCTATGAATCCTATTAAATGGACTATTTTGATGCATGTTTTTAAAAAAATTGATCTGAAACATTTTAGATTCTTATTTGTCACTAATGTACAATTTTAGTAATGTTACTGATCTTTTAGAGAGATGCTTCAATGAGGTAATCTCATTCCATTATTCATTTCCATTCTAATATTCCTGAATATCAAAGGTTGGAAAACATAATTAAGAACTATAGAAATATATTTTAAAATTTTTACACAAAATCCCTAAATTCAACTCTCAATATGACTCTTTTTGAATATTACCTGTTGATAATATTGAATTATCAATTTTGAATTGATATAACCAAATAATGAACTCCTCCCATCCAATAATCATGTAATAAATATTAGATAAGAATATTAATGAAAAATGCATCACCAAAAATTATTTTACTTAATGAAATTTTGTCATCAAAATATACTAACACAAAAACACCTTCCTTATACAGAAAAAAATTAGTAATGTATTATTCCAACATAAAATTAAAATATATTCATAAAAAACAAATATGAAACAATAATTTTTGAAATAACTCACAGAAATAAGACATGTGTTAGGCCTTAAATTGGTTGAGGGTATTGAAACAACCGTGATAAAAAAGCATTGAGGAAAACATTTATTTATTAAAATTATAATATAAAAAATATTTTCCATATAACCAAATATAATAATAATTATAATAATAACCAAAAATAAGCATTTTTTGAAGACATATTTTCATTAAAAAATCATTTTTGTAAATTTACCTTAATTGATAGAAATCATTTTGACTAATAGAAGGTCAAAATATGACATTTTTTACAAATAAAAGAACAAAATCACACATAGAATATATGCATCCACCCCATAAAATATGAGTATTCACGTTGTTCAAAAAAATAAATTAGATTTATCAAATTTGACTCAAAATCAAATTTATTTCATTAACTTTGTCAAAATAAATAAATATCAATTGTTCAAAGCCAAAAAAAAATTTAGTCCATATAAAATCAAACAAACACCAACCAAAATAAAGATAATCCATTATTTTTTTCATAAACACTACACATTATATTTTCTACCATGTATTTAAATAATTTTAAAAGTAATATATACATGAATATAGTAAGTTTTCATAATTCATTCACATAAACTATATAAACACTAGTATTTTCCTTATATTTTTATTCATTATTTTAGTAAATTAGTTATAAAAAGTTAATAAGGAATAAATAATTTTTAAATCAATAAATCTATCCTATTATAAATGATTTTAATAATATAAATAGAGACTAATCCCAAAAAAAATTTTATAAATGAAAATCATTTGGAATTTACTTGTTATCCCAAAATAAAAAACAAAACATTCGTTTTGTATCCTCACAATATAGTCATATTTAGTACTCCTTCATACTCCAACCATTTTGAAAATACAACCAATGTAAATGTTATTCTTATTTTTATTATAACATAAGATTTTGAAAAAACATTATAAAAAAATTTACAACAAATATTTTGATTCAAAAACACCTAAATTGTTTAAAAGGATATATTTTAAGAAATAATCATCACTATAAACAAATTAAAAGATTAAAAAATATCCAACATTTTACCAATTATGACCTTATACAATTAGGGTTATCAATCATCACTATGAACAAAAAACAATAATCTATAAAATGAACAAGTAATCTATAGATGAATAATTCACCACAATAATAATTAATTAATCACTCACTATATTACTTATTTAGTACGTTTTTTACATGATGTAGGATTTATTTCACCTTATGGTATACTTGAAAAATAAATGAAAATGTAATAAATCAATCACTCCTTTAAAATAAAACCCGAATTATTCTAACACCCAATTGATGATAACATGAAAATAATAAAATTATTATATAGACAATTCAATAAGGTCAATTATATAATTAATATTCTTAGTATAAAAATTTGTAATGGAGATAGGAGATTTAATTATGGAAATAAAATTGTATAGAATTATTATTCCCGTTTTATTCATTTTTTATTAAAATATAATACACTGTATAGATTATACAGAGTGCATTTTTTATTATTTGTAAAAAAACATCACATGAAATCTACTAAATAAAAACCGATAAAAACAAATGATATTTTTATAAAGTTTTATCTTAACAATTAAATTTACTCATTTTTGTTTTTTGGACTAGTTCAATTTAAAATTTTGACACAAATTAATTGTAGTGTTTACAAACGGTGAGAATGTGTTATCCATGACACAACTCTTATAATGGAAGGAAGACATCATCATTAAACAAATGTTATATCCTAATAGTAGTCAGTATGATTACATTATAGTATATAAATCTAGTATTTAATGGTCCACCTTCTTCTCTTATGAACAAGATTCCTAATTTTCTCCTAGATATCACTATATCACAATATAATATCTTCCTTATAAACTATAGGTTTTTTACCGTTATTGATGTAACAATACAATTTCATGAACCTAAAAATTCTTCCACAATTTTAAAAAATTTCAACAAATGAATTTTAGTATCGGACCATGTTTTTCTTTATATTAAATCAGTGACTACAATAGCTAGTAGATTCTTGACTATAATAATATAAACATGAGTATCATTATCTCAACTCAGCATTCTAGTTCTTATTCTTTTAAAGTGTCTTGACACATGAAATATATTATTATATTGAAATAATTTCCATATTTCAAAATAACCATAATTAATTTTACTATGTTATATTATACAATATAATGTTATTGTAGGAAATGTATTGACTCTATAATTATTATTAATTTAAAATGAAAATGATATACATTTGAAATAATAATACCTTGTCAATATATATCTTACCCTCAATCTTCTTTTATTTATCTTCATTGTGATATATTATCCCCTTCATAGTAATGAATATAAAATATTTTCTATATTCATAAATAATGAAAGGAAATCGCATTCCAAAACTTGATCATATTCAATATTCATAACAGTGTCATCTGTTCATAATCTATCATTTATCATCACTAATGATTTTTGAATCGTCATTTTTTATCATTTATGAATAAATATTCAATAAACATCTCAATTTATGCATATTTCATTCTCATTTTTCCCCTAGAATAATAACTAAATTCTATAGCAGCATTATACATATTCCTTGAATATGAATCATACATAAGTAGATTTAGTTACTCTTCAAAATTTTATTTCTATTGATATTTAATTTTTTATGAAGAGACTACACTTTAGAAAAATTTAGTTATCCTAACACATAATTTAATAACAATATTCACCTTTATTTGATATTTTTTTTACACCTACATTGGGATGAAATTACCCTTACATGTCCTATTGAATTATTTATGATTCCTTTAAGACTATCAAGTCAACAATATATATCCGTTGATTAACTCTTCTGTATGAATTGTAAATCAGAATCACTCTTATGCATCATGTTGTGGATATTTTACATTATCATGTTTTATCACTCCATATAATAAAATTTATGCATCATGTTGAAGTATTTGATAAATAATACATATCATGTAACTTTGATATATCATAATTAAAAGACATATTATGTAACTCTTTTTTTTATTATAAATTAAAATTTAGTGTTCACTAGTGTGTGATATATATATAGATAAATTAATATAATTAAGAATTCAAGTATTTAATTTTTTATTATATATGGATATAATATGCAAATTGAATTATCATATCCTATTATAAGACATGATTTACTCATGAAACCACAAATAAAATGGTCGGATTTTCATGGATATTTTAAAATTCACATATCTATTTGAACATTATGGAGTTAATATTAGAGCCACACCAAATAGAATATCATTTATTATCAAATTTATAAGTTGAATAAAATGCGCTAGTATATGGTTGAGGATTAAATGAAATTTCATTTAAATCATACACTCATAAAATTGAGAAGCACATGAGAAAATGCATGGGATCAAGATGTATCCCCATAAAAATTTGAAGGAGTCCCTATCATGATTCTAATGTAAGTGTGATCTACATTAAAAAAAATTATTGATAACATATCCCTATTAAATCCATCTTTATCATCACCCATTACAACCACAAGATAGTATCCTGTTGTGGGGTTTTAGGGGTCCTTATGAAAGAGTTTGGGTGGTCCGATGCAACCAATGGCTATACCTTGATGGGGAGATCCTTTGGGATGTAATTCGGTAATTTTAATTGAATATACTAATTTATTAGGATAAATTTATTTATTTTAATTGAATATATAATTTCCAATATGTGGTGGCTGAAAGAGGATGATCAAATTAGATGACTAAGATGAAAGGTGAGATACACATATTATAACCATTTTCTACTATTACCCATGCTGTGAACAACTCATCCATATCTTAGTAATGAATTAGATTTTTAGATGAATGGTTGGAAGAATTTATTCATAATATGTCCCATGTTTTTATCGATGAGAGTGTGATGAATCAATAATATGTTTATATATGAGGAGAACCCAATTTATGAAGGGGTTATGGTCATTGTAATGGTTTCATATTGATAATCTTATAGAGATGTGACTAATAGAGTAACACGACTTGAAAGAGTCCCGGATAATATATCATTAGACACATAAATTAATTCTAGAATAACTATTTTATTATTTATAATGGTACTTATTTTATTAATTTATAGTTATTAATTGAATTGAGATGGGTGAAGATAAATTCAGGTTGCATTACTTTAGGAAAATGAACACACTAAAGATAACCAATTTTGTATGGAAGCTATTATTTATAAAATACCAAAAAAGGTATGAATGATAATCGAAAATACATATTCTAAATTATATATGATGTTTTATACTCCATAAGAAGAAATCATTATACAGTATCAAACACAAGTTGTGAATTAAAACTATGTGAACTGAGTATAAGAGTCCCTATGAATTTATTAAATGAATCTTTCCCAAAAAAATGATCTATTGATGAAAAGAAAAATAATATATTATAAATTTAGTAAATTAATTGATACAAAAAATTGCATAGGATGGTATATATGAGTATCTCAATGAGTATTTTCAATAAGTAAAAGTATCATAATGAGGAAGAGAAGAAAATTGACAATGGTCAATCCCAAACATAAATATATAAAATTATTTCTATTGTGAAAATTATAAATTAATAAAATTATAAAACCATTCATGATATATGTTGGAAAAAATAGTATTATTAGGTTAATTATTTAGTGGAAATGATCCAATAGGAAAATTCTTTATATTATACAAAAATGGTTTATATTTTCTATATAAAGATAAAAAGTTATAGAAAATTTTTAATGGAAAAAACAAATTTGATATGTTATAGTAAACAATTCATTATGTAATGGTTACTAAATGTATATTTTAAAATTTTTTGGAAGGTAACATACGATATAAATGAGTAAAAATTTATTATATAAAGGTTTTTAAATTTAAATTTTATTATGTTTTGTCTGACATAATATGATACCAAAGGTTAATAATTTATCATGTAAAGGATAAGAAGATGTTTCATATAGGTCAAATATTTTGAAAAAATAGGGAATTTGGAAATATTCTATAGGATATATATTTAATTTAAATTTGTAAATTCTTATTGTCTACATAATTAATTTAAATATCTTGTTCTCATTTATTGTTAATATTCAAGAAACTGGTTCTGGTGAAAAATAATTTAAAATGATATCATTTCATTGTGAAGAGAAATATCACATCATAATTATTTATATGCATGAAATATCTGTTGAATATTTCCCTATAAATTGAGATTCATTCATTAGATGATTTGACATAATCACAATATTGAGATATTGATTGAAGACAATGTTTTATAGTAATGTTATTATATTAGTGACATGTTAAAGCCATGATATCATGAGAAATAGGAATGTCATATCATGTTATAATGGATTTATTTCATCTTTATTTTATCCCCATGTTACCATAACACATGGACATTTATTTCCAATTGTTATTATAGAGAGATGAATCCATCATAACTCTAGATATTATATGGGATAGAAATGTTAGTCCTAAAGAGGATAAATATATACAATATGTGATAGTTTGAAATGAGATTTGTTAACTGAGATTTTGAGATAATGAATGTGAAATAAAAATCTAAGGGAGATACAATGTATATAATATTAACAAGGATTTCAAAGAGTTTTATTGTCAAATTGGTTCTGATAATGTATTTTAGTAATCATAATGATTATCTAAGAGTTAGGAAGAAACTAACAATATAATAAAGGAATTTTTCTTATGTGTCGAGGAAGATGATGAACAAAAAAAGATGTGTAAATGAAGGATAATATGGGAAATGTTCCTTCCCTATGATATCCCAATATTATATATGATTGTTTAGAAGAAAGAAGAATTGACCATGAAGACGTTATGATGTATCGAATCATCTACACTAGTTTTCCATTCTGATATTGATATGATGTGATAAAATAAGGTAAAAATACTATATCTTTATATATATATATATATATAATTTATAGACCTAATTCTACAGAAGAATATATGAAACATTGATATAGTTAAATCAAAGAATATATTGGAGAACTTTTTTGGGAGTTCATAGGGTGGACCGTTGATGACTGGAGTGATACTAAATAATAGTATCCATATATTTTAAATATTGGAGGGTTATTAGGAGATAAATATTACCATCAGATAACCATGGTTTAAGAAATACACCATGACATGTGTTAAGGATGATGCATTATCACACCATGTAATTAGTTATATAGAGATGATAAATTCTTATGAATTTTCAATCACTATAATTTATTAGCGATAATATGTGTCTCAAAATCCAATAGAGAATGGATATGAGTAGATTCCCACATCATGGTTAAAATTATTAAAAATAAATGTTAATTTTGTCTCGTGATAGTTTGGTTTCATTTCATGTGGTGTTGGGTTTTGATTGCTCATAACTATATCAATACATCTTAAACAATATTGATGAATGAATAAAAGGTGGGGATAACTTTAATAGATTATAATTACTTAAAAATTGTCACATTTAATCTCCTTCCCTAGAAAAATGAATGAAAAATATAATGGGAACATCATATGGTATAATAGTTTATCTTAGTTTCCTTGATTGAATAAACATTATTTCCCATTATTTTTATCCTACAAAAATAAAGTTAATATTTATAGAAAGCTCAAATTTTCCTCCTATAGATAATACAATTCCTCTCAATAATAACCCATAACTGTGATTTTAACCAATAGATTAAAGAAAAAGGATAGTAAATAGTCTAATAAATTGAGAATTAGTCAAATGGTTAAAGTGGTTTAACAACTACTTGATGATAGTCAATGTGTTAATTGTACAAATATGTTTTTTTTACAATTATACTATATATGTATCCTATTCATATTTGGATGAGTATGATTCAACTGAATGAGTTGAGTAACTATAATATAATGTCAAGGAATATTTCCACAATGTTACTATTATACTTTTGAATTATATATTTTTCTTATAAAAGGGAAAATATACCGAAAAGGCATAAATAGTATTAGACGTGGATGATATGATGAAAGCATTGCATAATTTTTTTTAAAAAATTGATGGACCCTCTCTAAAATTGTTATGTCTATAGGAAATTTTTTATTTCCAAATGATGATATGTCAACCCTTCAGAAAAAATAATTTTCAACAATATTTTGTGTGAAATATATGTTTATTTTGACACATGATGATGAATTCAATGAATTTAGAGAAATATACAAAGACACTTTTAATGTCACATATTCAATGTTCGAAATCAAAAAAAAAATAAGAAAATAGTGATACATAAGTCTCTCTAAGTGGAGATTAAAATTCGATAATATTAGATTGTGATGAAAAATAATGAATGAGATGAAAATAAATGTTCAATAGTGTATGTGAAAAATATCCTTAACATGTTGTGTCTTAAACTAGATTACAATATAAGGAATTTGGATGGGAAAAAATCTATGACCACCCAATATGTGGAGA
Organism: Viscum album; assembly: GCA_963277665.1. NCBI lineage: Eukaryota > Viridiplantae > Streptophyta > Magnoliopsida > Santalales > Viscaceae > Viscum > Viscum album. The sequence continues at coordinate 1,220,019,674 of OY728127.1, read as the reverse complement.
AGAAAACAACTATGTTTCTTATCTTTGATAAGAGTGTTTTATATGAAATAGATCACATTATTGAAGTGAAATTCATGAGACTATTTAAATAACTATCATTTAAATATTATGGAATAAAACATACAATTTCCCATAAATTTTTGTATATACTAATATTTTTTCATCTACCAATATATTTTACAAATCAATATATTAATAAATTTTGGTGAACAAAAATAAAAAGAAAAAAAGAATCATAAATAGTTTATGTGCGCAATAATAGAAAATATTTTTACATGATGGATGCATAAAATAATGGTTGTTTTGTCAAAAATCATCATGATTTCAAATAGGATATGCTAAAAAACTATGAAATATTGAAATGATTATTATCCATTATTGGTGAAGTAGAAGATTTAGATGATGAGCCATTGATTGCTGAAAAATCTGTCAATTTATAATATTATATATGCATATATCAAGGGTAAAATGATGATTTGGAGAAAATATAGTAGAAAGTGTTTGGTGTAAATCATTCAATCAAGAAAATATGTGACTGTTAAATTAATTGCATTGAAAATTATAGTTGATTTTGAAACAATCTTACCTAGTTGGACCTGACACGTCTTCTGACCTAGAGAACCACATGATGTGAAGGTTTATCTTGATCTCCATGGGTAGGAAACACGTAAAAAGGTATCAAAATTAATCCATTTTGAGTTAATTCACCCTCAGAATCTAAATAATTCACAAAAATTCCACCAAGAATTTAGATATAACCCATTAATATGTCGTATTCCCATGCCATAAAATAAATAGTTTTCAATTATAAATATAATGATATAGAGTATAGTATAGTAGTAATAATAAATGTAATCAATAACATCACTTTATAAAAATAGAATCTAAATCAAGATAAACATCATATTTAGGATAATCCCAAATATAATCAAGGTTGAATATGAAAATGAAAAATAACCCATAATTCCACTGAGGATACCAAAATGCCCCACATGAGTCAATACTGACTCTAACCTGTGGTCACTACTGCCATCAATATACCACAAAGGAACGAAAATAATTATGAAGATTCTAAAAATTAGATGTCACTATTTTCTTTAAATTTATCTGTCTAAATTATGAGAATTTACATATAATAAAAATCTTAATCACATAACACTGTGAATATATATAATATCATTTACAATGAAAAAATAGTTCTAGTTTTAAAACATTTTCTTATTTAATATTTCATTTGTTCTAAAAAATAATATGTTTAATTTTTTTACAAGACCTTTGGTTTTATTAAAGTAAGTCAATGTACATTAAATAACATGAACAAGGAAAAAACATAAACTAAGACAAATATTTCATGAGTAATTTAATTTATACATAATGAAATTGAAAATATTTTGTAACACATTATAATACATTTCAACACATAAATAATCTGCACTAACCTTTTGGTATATGTTAACTATGACTCATGTAAGGTACAATAGCCAAAATACACGAATCAAAATAATTTGGATACCCTCATGCTCTCACTAGGGTTCTAATCCATCCCATTACCTCACACATTCTTATTAGGAAGATTTAATTACAAAAAGTACAATCTACACTAGGGGTGATGTATATTTGGTTACCAACCCACTAAATTTTCCCATATGAAATAATAAATGACAAATATTTTAACAATTCTCGTTGTCTCGTAAAAATGAAATCAAAAAATTAATGATCGGTTTAATTTTATATAATCCATTAAAAAATAATTTCAAACAAAAAAATCATTTTAAAGATTAGGTAACTCACCTTTTGGTTTTATAAATGACATTAAATAATGATCATTTTCAATCATCATCTCCTTCCATAAAGGAAAATAATCAAACCTACAATAAAGAGAGAAAAACTATAAATAATCAAAATCATATTTCAAAAAAAACTAAGGTCATATCATAATATAAATTTATCTTATTGTAATGAATAATTAATTATATATTTATACATCATGATCGATATAAACTCATAGACTCTTTTTAATGTCACAAAAACGAAATGAAGGGTTCTATATAAAACTAAAAACCATGCAATTTCATTAAATAACCATACATAATGCTATGTTTGGACCCCATGTCCTCATAAGGTTCTTATATTAGAATAAAATGGAAGAGGAATCAAATAGGTGAAGAAAAGAGGATAAATACAAGAGAAAACAAGACTTAAAACATGTAAATCAACAAAATCTATAAGAGAAATAATAAAAAATCAGGGGGAAATAATGATCCATTGATGGGAGAGGATGGCATAGGTAAACATGGAAAATAGGTACAAGATTAGACTTAAAATTGATAAGGGTTAAAGAGTAATTTTACATCATTAGGAAAACTAGGAAGGCCACTTAGTTTGACAATATGGTTTGGAAATATGTTCAGAAATATTTCAGTTCACCACCACACCCCAAACAAGGATACATATATTCTAATAGATTTCACATGGTTTAACAAAATGTATAATGACTATTAAAATCAGAACTGTTATCTGCCTCTCACATTTTACATAGTTTTTTTATGGTTAGAACTAACCACCCACTTATCATGTGCTATCGGCTACTTCTATTTTCTCCCAATTATGGGAGCCTTCTCCAGAAAAAAAAAAGATAAAAAAATGTTAAATATATAGAAGTTCCCCATATAGTGTGACAATTCTATCTACTCAACCCATTATACACCTAGAAAGTCCTTGTGGTTCTTAATTCCAAAAACATGAGTCCTCTACTCTCTAACCAATGCCTCACACTCTCAAGTCATGTGAATTTCTTAACTAAAACAACATATCACATAAAAATAATATAATTAATTTACTCCCCAAAAACGTTTTTCTTACAATCCATGATACAAAATGGTTTTCTAATAATCATGGTTTTGAGATCCACTAGTAGATCATCTAACTCAATCCCATATGACATGTTTGGATAGTTGATTTTCAGTTAGTACATATGGAAGACATTAAAAATAGATGTCATTGAATATGATAATTCAAACTTATATGAATCATTCCCATGGTATTCCATAATAATGGTTGATACAATATGATGTGACATGAAATTATATTTACATCACATATAATAGAGTCCAAATAGATCAGACACTCATATGAGCATTCGAACCAAAACCAAAAATTATTTTTCGAAATGAAATTTTTTGATAGAATATTTTTTTCAACTCTAATATATCAACAATCACATTCATATCAACTACAACTTATCCATTCTTTCCTAGATGGGACCCATTATTAGTGAAGTTCCCTTACACAATTCCTTCCAATACATTGGCGATTGATATATTTATTTTTATAAATAATGAATGGAGTATATATTAATAAAATTTTGATTGTTGTACCATCTAACAACACTCACAATATCTGATGTGAATAAATATATTCACTACTTTTCAAATTTGAATGTAACCGAATAATTTTTTTTTAATAATTTATAAATACAATATCTCTGACTAAGATTCAGTCACATTCATCATAAATCAATTTTTGATTTAAAATTTTATAGATTTGGAATAATCATTTAACTAAAAATTATATTGTATTTATCATAAAATGGGAATTTTTTCCATTATATAAGAGACAAAAATAATATGTAAAATTTCTTCATTATCTCCCACAAATTATGAAAATGTGATATTGTTTTATAGACATATCATTGGAAATTATTTTCTATAAAACCTTTTGAAATATAGTCGCAAGAAATCTGACACCAAACACCCAATATGGAATAATTTATATCGAAATCTATAATGGAAGAAAAAATTTTGTATAGATAAAGAGGGGAATATATAACTTAACATGTGATCTTGAAATAAATATATAGATTATTGAATAATATATACAATGTAATGGAGAAAAAATGGTCAAATTCATTGTGTCAGAATTTATAATGTATAAAATCCTGATCTTTACCATCAATACCTCATCTATGACAATATTCATTCTATGAAGGACTCAACAAAGACAACATTCTTGTCTAGTGGAAAGAAAGACACCATGCTTCCATTGGGTTATCATAATCCAAATAAACAATCCGTCTATCTAAATATAATATCTAATCCATCAAGGAGTTATATAATACCATGAACCACCCATAACTTCTTCATGTAAAATAAATTTACAAATAACAATAAAATGAATATCAATTTATCAAATAATTAACATTCTATGGTAATCAATAATAATTTGTATTTAGAGAAAAACAAATGTATCTTTAATAATTTACAATATAATTAATGTGATAACATGAACAAAATTAATAAAAATAAATAATTTGTGTGTTTATAGACTAAATGATAGAAATTACAATTTAATAAATAAACAACTGTATTATAATAAAAAATATATGAATTTCGGATATTTCACCAATCAATAAATAGAGTAGATTTCTATAAAACAACCACAAATACTAACACCATAATAAAAAGGGGTATATTTTTAGTCAATAATATTATTGTTCAATAAATGTTTTGAATCTATGAAAATATCAATCAATCAAAGAAAAGAAAAGTAAATTGTTCATAGTGGAAATGTAATTAAAACAATTTATAGAAATAATTGATGATGATTTAGAAGGAAAAGGCAGTGATTGGATAACTTTGATTTTATAACCAAAATGAAAATTTTATGAGGGGATTTATGAATAAATCCATGGATAATATATATACTACTTAAAGGAAACACGTTTTTATTATAAATCATATCTCATGTAACAAAATTGAGATGAAAAAACCCGTACAATAACTGAAATATAAGAATTTAAAAACTGTGAGGGATATAACAAGAAAATAAAATATAATTGATGAAAATATATTAATTATACTTGAAGTAAATAGGTCATTGAATAATATATATGCATGAATATATGGTGCGGAATATCAAACAATTCCCATGGACTTGAAAATAAACACGAATAAATCCTATAGATTTAGAAACATTAAAATCAACCCTCTTGACAGATTTAATAAAAAATATAACAAAGAATACCCTAAATAATTAGATTATCATGATAAAAGATATTAAATTTTATTAGATAAACTCTATATATAATACATGGTTTATAATAAGAAATATGTATTAAGGGGTGAAATTGACACAAAAACAATATCAAATATGGTATGACTTGAATCAAATCCCATTTAATGAAATAAAATAATATTTCCCTCTAAACCCTGTTAATTTTATTAATACATAAAAAATTAACTTTTTTATTATTAATCACACCATAAAAAATATATAATTATTAATGCACTATTATACACACCATTTCAAATAAAACATACTGTTTAATGAGAAATATGTCGTTAGTTGTGGAAATGTGAAATATAAAACCCTTAACCTAATTCATAACATCCATTATATAACATGAAGTTTCTATATAAAAAATAACTATATTATTCACCTATTAAAAAATTTATTTATATAAATATGATATTATAATATTAATTTATAATTATTCTATATATATAAATATTTATTATTATCAAATTTCAAAATCTGACAGGGTTAATATTTATCAGGTTGAACTAGTATTATAACAGTGAAATTATTCTCCATTAATCTCTCAATGTTCATGATTTATAGATAATATATGGTAAAAAATAGATTTTGTATATTTATTTAAATTATTATAACTTCATTCATTTTCTATATTAATTATAATTCTTAAAGATGAAATTAGTGCTATACATTTTTTAGGGATTTTTCAGGAACTATCACTGGTATCCCAATTAGTGAGTTTAAAATTAATTATACCATTAAATAAGAACTATAAAATAATTAAAAAACAATGTATATCCTATATTTTCATTGATGATGTTCATATAACAGTTTATGACCTATTTTATAGCATTTCTCATGCTTTTTGTTAGACTAACTCAAACATTAACTTTATATAATTAATGGATGTTTATGATTATTAATGATGTTTCTTCTAAAATGATATTATTATTACGTAATCAAAATTATATTATTTGGATATTTTTTGGTAGTGAATATAATATAATGATATTTTAACTAACAATAATATAAATGGAATAAAATGTGATGTGTTACATCATGGAGACAGTAGTTTCCACAAGACAAAATTACCATTTTCATTTCTTGAAGAATGAGATGGACTGAATCTTAATTAGACATTTTATATTAATTATAATAATTATAATATTTATGTCACATTTATTCATCTATTTCAAACTTATAACATTTTAATATTTTAATTTGTCTAAAATAGAAGTCCTCGATTTGTGGAGGTTGTAGTCAAAGCCCCAATAGAATAGTTATTTCATTTCACATAATAAAATATTGGAATGTTGGTTAACAACAATCCCCTAAAAATAAAAAAAAAATATGTTTATAAAAAATAATCATACATATTTATAGGAATTATAAAAAAATGGTAATGTAAGAATGAAATAAAAATAAATTTGGAAATGTACTCTCAAAAAGTATGTGGGATTTCCAATGGAAGACTACTTGAAATAGAAGAATAAATACAATACATTGTGAAAAGAAACTAAATTAAAATAAGTAGATTTATAGGGGAAGTGAAAATGAAATTTTTTCTCATAAAATATAAATTATTGGAGAATTAATGAGGGGTGATGAGAGAACCCTTTTATTAGTGCTGCTAATGGTATTTTTGTTAATAGTTATTGTTAATATAAAGACATAAAATGTTTCACAAGTTTGGATGACTCCAAAATGGAAAATAATCTTTTTAAAGGATATAAGTTTGATCATATATCTTCCATTAATATTAAATTATATTTCAAACATTCTTTTATGTTTTTTTTTCAATTAATTTTCACATTTACAATTTTTTGTTTTACCATGGTAAGCATTTTTTACCTAATAAATTTTCCTTTATTTCTAAAATAAAAATAGTAACTTATTATAAAATTTGGGGGAAATGAATCAAAAAAAACTAATACATATTATCATTTAATATTTATATGTGTATTGAAATAAATTTTAAAAAGTAGCAAATTTAACGTGTAATACCATTTTTTATAAATTGTATTTTTATTCTTTAAACTAACATGTTGGGTAGAATGAACAATGAAATTGAGCTTAATGATATAAAAAGTCATATTATAGAAAATTAAATTTTACATAGTTTCCAAATAAATCTAAATCAAAATATTAATAAAATTTAATTTAATTAAAATAAATGAAAGAATTTGTTTTTATTAGAAAATATAACTTTTCTCTTAAAAATTAAATAAATGGTTTTATAAATTTAATATACTTTTTTAATATTTATAATTTAAATTTTTAAATAAAATTTAGACCATTTATATTCTTTTTCACAATTCAAGGTATTTTCTTAAAAATCTTAATTTAATAAAATTTAATGTTTTAGTAAAAAATGTATTTTTTTACTATTAACCTAAAAAAACTATTAATGAAAAATTCCAAAAATTAATGATAATATTATTTTGTTATTATAAATGAAAAATTATTATAAATTAGTGAAACTATAATTTTAAAAAAATAAAATTTTTCATTTAATTTAAAATAAAAATATATTATGAAACAAGTTTTCATTAAAAAATAATTTTCTTATGTTACTATCTATTATTATTCTTATGTATTTCCAATTCAAAATATTTTTTTTATATATTGTAAATTTATAAAATAAATTTTAGTCATTTATATTTAGTTTTATAAATTAATATATATAAATCCAATTTTTGAATGTCTTCATTTTAAAGCATAAATCATTTTTATTAGATTATTAACTACCCTAATTGAATTTTTATCAATTCCTTATTATTAATAATGAACTTTTTTCAAAAAATATATTATGAATTATTTTTTCTGTTTTACCTTCCAATTCTAGGGAAAACATTTTATGGTTATATAGTATTCCACAATTTGTTCAGGTTCGATGAATCGACAAAATTTGGTTGTTGAAAAAATTATATATTAATGGTAAATATAAATTTTGATATGCGGGAGTTATATTCTCCTCCATAAAAAATTTCATCCACCAAATTCTAATTATCACTAACTAAATAAAATATTTCTGGGTATCTAAAAGAGGGATATTAATCAAGTTATTTTTAAAAAAAATGAGCTAATCCTAATATCTTAGGCACCAATAGAAAACAACATCTTTTACAATAATCATATTAATAGATTAAATATTTTTTTCCATCATGACATGTTTACCTATTACATATTTTTCCACAAATGAAACATATTAATTTTATTTGAGAAATTTTCCATTGTTCCCCTTAGAATATTTTAAACATGTTTGAAATTTATAATTATTTCCTATGTTATCATTACCACCCGAATATCAATGAGACTCCAACCTTATATTTTTATCTGGTTTTGAAATTAAACATTATTCACATTATTGTTCATAATTCATGATAGATTATTTATAATATTCAAAAGTATTCTTACATATTTCAATCCCATCATTTTTCATTGTATGATTCATTTAATTATCCATGTCATATATTTTTTAATTAACTCCTTTCAGATTCACCAATTACTAAATACAAAAGCAGTTAATCTGAGTGATAATCAAATATAATTATAGGTGGATTATAAAAATAAATACTCAACATGTAATAATTGATGACACCATCATGTTTGATTATAGTTCATTTAGATAAATTTATTTCACTCTTGGTTCAACCTGTGTCATTCTAGGTTTAGTTTTCCTAATCCTTAAAATTAATAGTCCCAAATTACAATGAACATTCATAAAATATTATATCATTAAAAATAATTGAAATGAATACTCTTGAAAGCCAAATAATCATTTGTCCATGAAACCACATATCAGTTAATTTATATATTTTACATAGAAATATATATCGTTTATTATATGTTATTCATGATAATTTCTTATTAGGTTCTCAAACAAAATTATTTTCACCCTTGATGATTTGATATATAGAGAATTTGATTAATTAATGCATATCCATTGAGATTTTATTTCCACAGGTGAAGTATTATTCTAACTCATCATGTCTAAGTGTGATGACTGTTTGAATACTCATCTAATGTTTTTTAGGTTGGTTACCCCAATGTGCATCTTTCTCGACAACCTCTAATTGTTTATAAAATAGTGGAAAGGATATAAATTCCATGATAATAAGACAATCTCAATTTTACCAAAACTTTTGGGATGTTATCATATACATTGAATTTCCCATTAGACTTATCCCTAGTGGTTTTAGAATATTTCACTTATCCAAATCCCTAATATACACAAAATTACCCTATATATACAATAGTGTTATCCATACCTTTAAAATTATGATCAACTTTAACTTATCACCCTTAAATTATTTTGAACTAACATTCTAACCTCTAAGGTTATCTAATACCTACCTTGATATGAAATGCAACACCGTAGATCTGTGCTTATAGATTTTAGTGTAAATAAACAGATTTTTTTATACTGACATTTAAATGAAGGATGGGTCCTAATTTAGATGATAAATAAACAAAATATCACTAAAAAATATAGAATCACTAATATCAAATGTATCTTTTATGTCTAATTTTTTAGACAGTTAGTAAAAATAATTCGATAACAATACAATGTCTCTCTCATAAAATTGATGGTTTTTATAAACATAGAAAACTACATAATATATAATAATTATTCAAAATCTCCCAATTTTTTTCACACAAGATATTTTATTATAGGCATAAAATTTATAATACTTTCCAAAATAACATGGCGAAACAGTAACATAATAAGGGTGAGATATTGGTCTATTAATTTTAAACCACATATCAAAATCTATCATGGTATGAATAATATGAATATAAAAAATAAGAGAAAATAATTTCAAATAACTAAACACAAGATCATGAAATGATTGCATGGATGGAATTACAATATAAAAATCACATGGATAGTTACAACTGAATTCAATGTGATAAAATGCATAATTTTAGAAATCTTTTTCATTAAGAACAATTCCATATCCAAGACATTAATCCTGTCATAATGGATGGTGCCAACAAATTTTTATTCTCATCATAGTCATAACCATGAAAACATTCTTGCATTGGGTTAGCAAACACCAGATACCGAATCATATTCTCTCATGAGATCAACCAATGCATCGAGGGGATTCATATTACTATGTCCCAACCATCAATTCATTAATTCCAATGTATTTATCATTAAATATATATGTGTATCAATTAAATGCGTAATCAAATTTCTACAATAATTAGGAATCCTCTTTACTAAGTTACAAACACATGGATCATCAAAAATTTCCTTCCAATAAATATTAGAACATTGACAAGATCCATTAAAAAATTAATTTTGATAGTTCTAAAATACATCATAAACATTCTTGAGTAACCAATATCTATATCAGAACCTAAAATATACATATTTTCAATGTTTACCCAATAAATAAATTTAATAACTTTCTATGTAAGAATCCCACAAAGTAACAATTTATAGAGAAAGGGGTATACCGTAATGAAAATAATAACCCAAATCAACCAATTTATTAAATCTAGGTGTATACCCTTCAATTCATGGAGGTAAATATATATTTTTCATAGTTTAAATACCCTATAAGTTAAATCATTCTTATAATAGAAATATAATTGGAAATAAAAAGGTAATGATGGTTTTTCCGGAACTAAATACCCTAAAAAATAGTATAAAATGATTTATAAAATAAACCATGTTTAATATATGCACCAAAAAATGTAATAAGTGGTGATAAAAAATCATTCATAAATGTAGAAAAATGGAGACTCAAACACCATTACAGTAATAGAATCATAAGAATCAAATGAACACGACAGGGATACCACACAATTGAAATATAATTCAATAATTGATATTCATTATAATTAGTGAAAATATGGACTTTTAAAATGAATACAAAATAAATGATGGTTCACAATATCAATCATGTTACTTGGATGTGAAAATATAGAAGAAAATTAATATTTTTGAAAATTTTAAATCAAAAATCATTATAGGATTGAATTTAAAATTTAACGCTAAATAAATTAATTACTAAAAGGATCATGAAAAAAGAGATTAATGGTGTAGTAGATAAACCATAAAGAAATAAACATCATGTATAATAAGAAATATTCCTTAATGGGCAATAATTAAAAAAGGAAACACTTATATCTATGGTATATTTTAAAAATAATTACAGTTAATTAATGAACATGATCTTCAACATTATATACAATGAGTTTTTTTGAATATAAAAAAATTAATTAATTTGGTAGTAGTAAAACCATATAAAAAATTATTTTTAAAAATATCAAACTTGTTTCTAGGATTTAAATATGAGACAATGATACCTTCAGAACCATATAAACAAGAAAGTCAAAACAAAATGAAGGATATGGTGTCAAAAGAAAAATTAAATACAATTAATATTGAGTGGATAATGTCAAAAAATATAAAATTTTCAATAGATAGTCAATTATATATTAAAATTTCATATAATAAGATATATCTTTTAATGGGTGAAAATTTGAGTTGACAAACCCATAAATAAATTCTTGACTTGTAGTTAAAAACATGAATTTCATGTTTTACAAAAATAACATTCTTAATAAAATATTTGATAAACATATTTATATCCATATCCTTTTTAAATTTAATTTATAATTATTCTCTACATGTATAAATGTTATTTTCAATTTTCAATATCAATTGTGACTAATCATGATTATTTTCATGTAGTTTTCTAATTGTATTGTTTTTCATCAAGGTTTTCAAAATATTTTACATTCCAAGATAATAATAGGTATATGAATTTATGTCTAATAATTATTCATAATATTTTATTCCCATTCCATTATATTTTTGGTTATGATCAGTAATGATCAAATCAACAAAAATTATGTTTTTTTACAAGGACAACTATTGGTAATATAATTAAATGGATTAAAATAAATTTTATCATTTAAAACCAAAAATAAATATTATATATTATTATTAATATAATATATTTTCATTTATTAACTTTTCATATACATCTATATTTTTTTTCAAAGATAATGTAGGTGGTGAGATTGAATAAAACCAGAACATATAATAATTAATGGGTAATTATATTTATGAAATTCATTTATTTTTGGATAATATAATTATAAAATATCATAATTATTTTATCAAAAAATATATACATCATTGTTCATATTTAAAGAGTTTTTGAAAAATAATTATGAAACTAGGGAAATAAGAAGATAAATAACTTCATGGATGTGGTATTCTATATAACATGTGATTAACATTTACATTTCTCATTGAATGAGATCTAAAATTGTGGTTTACGTTATGTCTCATAATAATCTAATAATATTTTATATGTATTATTTTTTTATTCAATTTCATCATTATAACCTACTAATAGTGGTATCTATGATAGACATTAGTCATTTCATTGTGGAGGCGCTCATCTCCATGAATTACAAATAATAGTTTCATTTTTATTAATATAAATTCAGAATATTATTTCATAGTAATTAATATTTTAAAATAAAAATAAAAAAAATTAATATTTATTTCACTATATAAGAATTATAATATTATACTTGCTAAATTAAGAATGTGAAAAAAGATATTAGGAAAAAAATACTCAAATTGAGGGCTTCAACATTCCCTTAGATGACTCCCCAGAAATAGAGGTATTAGTCCAATATATTTAGACAAGATGATTCAGGAAATGTAATATGATTCTAGGGGAATGTAAAACAAAATATTTTATATATTAAATTTAATTAATTATGTATTCATCTAGCGGTGGTGAGAGGCTCTATTTATAATTATTGATATTATCATTTTTATAAATATTTCAAATTAATATAATGAGAGAACATGTTCTACATGTCAATCATATCAAAAATGAAAAATAATGAAGTTTGGGAAGCTATAATTACCGAAATTACTTAACAGTTAAATTTCACTCATTCTCAAAACATGTTTCTATATCATTTACTCTTAGAATTTTCACATTTTCCATTTTTGGTTATACCGTTGTAACTAGTTTTTACCTAGGTAATTTACATTTAATTCCTAAAAATAAAATTTATCTTAAAACATAATTTGGACCTATTGATTAAAAAATTTAAATAAATTCTATTAGATAAAACATATATAAGTAAAAAAATCAAATTTTAACATTAGTGTTGTGAAACATAAAGATATAATTTTTAGAAAATGCATATGTTTCAGAATAAAATCTATCTCTAGTGTAAAATTATTAATGTATTATATTTTCATGATATAAATTAGTTTGATATAAAATTTATAAATTTATGTGTCTTCCAATACAATCTTAGACCACATGTCACGAAAATATTACTTAATTAAATCATAGACAAAAAACAATATTTATTGGAATCTTTTAAACATGATTTTAAAATTTTAATAGATATATTTTGAAATTGAACATTTTATTTATAAAATGTATATGATTGATTATTAAATATATACATTTCCTATAAAAATTATTTATATAGTTATAGGTCATATTTATATAATTATAAAGTCGTAAAATTAATTTTTTTCACTAAAAAGAGTACTTTTTCCCAATTGACATAAAAAAAATATTTAAAAAAATTACCAAAATTCATAATAATATACTTTTATATTACAAATAAAAATTTATTTAAATTTGGTAAATTTAAAATTCTGAATTTTCATAATTTATCTTTTAGATGAAATGAACAATATATAATGAAAACTATTTACATAAAAAGATAACCAATTTAATATATTAACAATTTTTATTCTTATTCAAAATCGATGAATAATAAAACATCTATTATTATATAATTAATAAAAAATATATTTCTTCTATTATAATGGGTAGATTTTAAAGAATAAATCAATCTTTTTAGTTAAATCACTACACTAATTGTTTTTTTATCAATGAATTGTTATAATTAAAAATTATTTATATATACATGTATTTAGTAATTCAAATAGATCTATTTTTACATACAAATTATTAGGATACATTTTAGTGGATATAAAACATGCAATAGTTTTTTGTGTGGATCAGTGTTGGGTATAATGAAAGCTATCAAAAATATTAAATTTCAAATAAAAATATAATTTTAAATATCATGGTGTCATACTGATAAAAACATATATATGAATATTCAATTGATAACAGATATTTCTACCAAGAACCACTGAAATCATTCATGTTAACTTTATTCATATTTTCATGAATATAGATAGGACACTTAATCTTACCATTTTTATTAGTGTGGTATGCCATGATCAAACTCAGGGGATAATTCATCTTCTGCTTAAGACTGTGACAATAGTGACTTGGGAAGTGAGGGACTCTATAAAAAATCATTGCTAGAGGCCCCCATTTCATCCTTATAACCTATCATATATACAACTATCCATGATCATTCACATTAGTTGAATCCTTGATAGGGATAAAATGGTCTAAAATTGTTATCTAATTAATGACCGTCAAAATAGATACATTTTCACTCTGATTTTAAGGAACTCTTACAAAAAAGACTATATAAACCTTATCCCACATTCATAATGAAATATGAAGGATACATAATTTTCTCATAATTTTTTGATTGTCATCTTCTTTGTTTTAATAAGTGAGAAACCAAGATAAAAAATTGGACATCGAAAACCTCGTCTCAAGAAACTAGATTCCAAATATCATATAACTGAATATTTTTTGCCTCTAAAGTAAATGAAAATACTAGAATGGTTCCCTCATTTCATCAAATCCTACCTAAATATTGGGGGATAACAAGACTGAAATAAAATAAAATAGAACCCTCAAGACTGTAATAACAGTCATTGGTTTTCTCCCATAGTATGTAAATTAGCATATTTCACTTACCTAATATAAATCTGATCATCCAAGGAATATACGGCTAGAAAAATGGCTAAGAAGTCATACTCTTCATGATCATACACATAAAAATTCATCTTAGTAAATAATACCCTAAATCATCATTATTATAATAATTCCCTTACTCTATGGGAGGGTTAAATCCCACTTTTTCAATCGGTTTCCACATTCCCCTTCCCAAGGGTATATTCTCCAAAAATATTGAATGTATGTTGATACTTGACCCATTGTATCTATAAAATATTCAAGTCTTTCTTGTTGAATATAATTGTTATAATTTTAGTATATAAATATACTATGAATATATCCTTGAAATTATAGTGTTTCTATGTCTCTATGTCGTGCATTATACTGGCCAATTCAATATCATGAGTGGGGTAGTTCTTCTCAGGAGGGAATAATTTATGAAATCCACAAGCCACCACATCACCACATTACATCAAAAGACAGCCCAAATCTTTAACTAATTAATAATTATACAAATTATATGCCTTTACTTATTCAAGAAGTATTATAATAAGATCTTAATTCAACCTCACAATAAATTCATCAAAACACATCAGATGCTCTTCATTTTTATCAATCTTTAGGCCCTTTCAGGTTAATGATATAGTAGGGAGATCAAAAAAGGAAATTTAATGATTGAATAAAATATAATAAAAAGCTTATCATATGAATATTCAGACATAAAATACATGTTCGGTCTACTCCCAATACCTAACAACCTATATTTTCTAATGATCCAGTAATATTCCATTCTCATATATCATTGGACTCGAAAATCACACTTCACTAATACAAATCTAAATTTAATATAATTTTTCCATAAACATGATCTTCATTCATGGATTTCAAAGTGAAAACTAGATGTTCCCAATAGTCATCTATTATCTACAATTACTTGAAGAAATAATCCTCTAACACCAACATGATGTATTCAATATTGTTATCGAAAACTTGATTTTTCATGTCTATGAAAACTGAGAAGTTTTTGTAAGGAACAATTGAATAACCAAATATTCATGTTTGCTCAAACAATTCATAAAAGTGTTTTTAAGGATATCAATTTTTTGAACCATTAACTAATAGTATACCAATATCTAATTGTTTATTAAAATCCACTAGTATCTATAGCGCAAAAAAAGTGATAATCAGTTTTGTGTAACATGTAATTATTTTTTATGGTCACCCAATTGTTCTTCTGGGAGTTCAATAAAAAGTAAGAAGAATATATCCTCATTCATAAATAGAAATTTATATTCCCATGGTGACACAATGAATTGAATAAATCCCATTTCATTTTCATATTTTACGGATATATAAATTGATAGAGAAATATAATTCCAATTTCGGTGAAAAAAATGAAAAATATACCTAATACCACTGTATTAGAATTTATACACCATTAGATGCTGGCCAAATGAGATCTGCCTAACTACATCAATTATAAAACTAGAGATTTGTCTTGAAATCATGATAACATATGATACAATAGGGGATACTCTCCATCGACTAGGGTGTCACTCTCCCTGTAAGATATGAGTGGTACCATCATGAGAAATGAACCATTTCTTCTAATGAGAAAATTCATTCATGGATTTAAAATTGAATAACTGATATAGGATAAAATTGTTATCAAGAAGAAAATGGTTAATGAATAAGAAATGTATTATAATATTTTATTCAGAAATTAAAACCCATCGCACTTAAAACATGTAAATAATTTTTCCTTTTTCTTACCGAAAATTGTGGAATGATATATCATAAATATAATTATTTTGATTATAGTCCCAATTCATTAATCAATACTAATGAAAACAATTAACTTGATATATATGTATTAAGGAATCATAGATCTATAGAGCAATAAATAAGTACCATATCTATCAGGGTGTATGGTCCAGTGTCATTTCCCTTCAAATCCTACTCCACTCCATATTGATGGATAGACTCATAAACTCCATGTTTATTATTATCTAGGTGAGAATATCCTTTTTATAGAAATTGGTACCACACACACTTTGATACATCAGATCTATCCATGGTGAATTGAGTAAAAAATAACCAGCTCTACTACCATGTTAAGCATTCTAACCGAAATGGGAGAGATGGCCTGACCGCCCACACAGATGTCATGTAATATAATCCTCTAGTAACTCTGTACTAGTGTTTTATACATTCCAATAGTGTAATTTTGTCACCAACATGAACCCACAGCATTCCACTGCCACAAAATCTGATGAATATATAGTGTTAAAACCATTTCCCAAATGGACTCTACTAGCCTCCTATTCATGTTGGAAGAAGATCTCTAATGACCCGCTTCTACAAATGGGTAACTACCAAAAAATTTAATTTATGCTATACAGGTCTCTAAAATAACTAACTTATCAACTTCCTCCATATATTTTGGTTAAAATATGTATAACAACCAATAATCATATCAACAGAACTTCTCTCTTGAATATATAATTAAGTCATATGATATTCTATAATGCACACATGCCAAATGATATAGCATACTATGTTTTAATAAAATAATTTGAAAATTATATTTAGTGGACAAATATGGATACAATAATTCAAAATATTATAACGATATAACAAATAGAAAATATTATATGTAGAATATCAAAATTTGGATACGATTGATCTACTAGAATAACTGCACTAATCAAAAACACTATAAAAATATAGTTAAATATTAGATATATAATATTCATCATGAAAATGAAAATATGTAACATTGAGAGTAAATAGAATTAAATGAAATAAGAATTAAATATGGGATATATAAAATAATTAGGGGACCCAAATGGCTGTTAAAAATTTTTGTATTTTAATACTAATCAGACTTTTAGAATAGTAGTCAGCCCATTGGAATACTAAACTGACTATTGGAATATAAATTTCACTTATGGAAGTGAGAAATATAATTTAATTATCTTATAAAATTAAAATATGAAATATTTATATCATTGTATCAGAAAATAAAAGTATCAAAAATGTTAAATTAAGAGGCTTTATTTTTTTAAAACTTACATGTTTTAATTTGACATTTATAAAGAATATAATGATTCAAAATACATTTAATTATCATATAATAGGATTATAAATTAATATTATGTTCTATTATAATTATAATATGATTTTATGAGAACATATTATTTTTTCAAGAGGTTATGAAATTTATTATAATATAAAAATTAGAATTTTTGGCATAAATGATTATTTTAATTAATAATTAAATCACTTATTTATAGATAATAATTTTCAAAATTATTATTTAATTTTTTTTCTAAAAGTCTAAAAATATATAGGTATATTGTTTGAGAATAGTTAATGTCACGACTCGTCCCCTGGGGCCCGTGTCGTGACTACCCTATGCTCGCCTTCCGTAGGCCAAGGGCTAGCGACTAGCACCGAAAGACATATTCTCTAAAACATGGAAGACATTGCCTTTTTAACCTGTAAATACACTCAAACAAGAACACCTCAATATACGAACACAAGTAAACTGTATAACAAAAAGTGTGATAAAATTAAGTGGGTCTGAAATACAAGCCCAATAGTAAAGGTTCAAGTACAACTGAAAAAAGAGAGAGATTGCTACCGGGTCATCCTATAAGGTTCCTTCATGATGGGTAGGTACAGATCTCCACCTCTGCACTCCACGTCTACCCAACACCTCTGTATACTGACATGCCATACGGTCCACCTCTGGGCACTGTCCAGTCCTAGTACCATCGTCCTCAGTTAGTGTTGTCCATCGTCTGTACCAAACACAATAAGGTGCGGGCATAACCCGTGCAGGGGTGAGTATAACGACTCTCAGTAGGGACCTCGAGACCCTCAAGGTCTCACAAAACCAACAAATGATAAACAATATAGAAATAAATCAAATGACAACCCTACTTATGTATATTACCATACTTATACCTATGTTATCAGGTATACCCATCTCAATCATGAGGAAACACAGAGTCACACCCAAAATCCCAAAGTTCAAATGGAAAACCAAAAAGGTAAGTACCACACATGTACACCACAATGAAGAATACAACCAAGGTATTACCACAAATGAAAGTACCACACAGGTATGAACACAGCACACACCAGGTATATATTAAGTATAGTAGTAGAGATGATTATATGTAACTATTAATTCATCTTTCTCTATTGAGAAGCAGACCTATAAAGAATCCTAAATCATCATCATACCCACATGGGATTTTAGTACATTGTCATACCCACATAAGATCCTAGTACATAGTCAGTACGTCATCAGTACGTTGTAAGACCCACACATGATCCTAGTAAATTTTCGGTACATCGTCAGACCCACACAAGATCCTAGTACATGCACTGGTACATCGTCCGACCCACATTGGACTCTAGTACATGCTCTGGTACATCATCAGACCCCCACAAGATCCTATTACATGCTCTGGAACATAGATAGACCAACCCATGATCCTCGTACATGCTCTGGTACATTGTAAGACCCCCACATGATCTTAGTACATGCTCTGGTACATTGTAAGACCCCTACATGATTTTTGTACATGCTCTAGTACATCATTATACCCACACAGGATCTGTGTACATGCTCTGGTACACCGTCAAACCCATGCAGGATCCTAGTAATTGCTCTGTAACATCGTCGAACCCACACAAGATTCTAGTACATGCTCTGGTACATCATCAGACCCACACATGATCCTAGTACATGCTCTGGTACATCATCAAACCCTCACCGGATCCTAGTACCTGCTCTGGTTCATCGTCAGACCCAAACATCATCCTAGTACATGCTTTTCTACATCGTCAGACCCACAAGGGATCCTATTACATTCTCTGGGACATCGTTAGACCCTTAAAGAATCCTAGAACATTCCTTGTTGCATTGTCAGAACCAGACACGATCCTAGTACATGCTCTGGTATATTGTCAGACCCACACAATATCCTAGTACATCTCCAGCACATCATCATACCCACACAGGATCCTAGTACATCTTCAGTATGTCATTAGACCCACATAGGATCCTAGTACATCCCTAGTACATCGTCATACCCACACAAAATTCTTGTAAATCATCACATCTAGCTACCGGGTTCCCGCACTAAGCTCCAATGCCTCTGGTAAGGTCAGCTTCTCAAGCTACTGGTGGATACTAAATGTACCAAAAAGTCCCATGAAAAGTATTCCAATGGTCTTCCACGTCATAGGGGTCTCAACGTGATAGAAAGTGCGCCAATCGGATGCCCGGTCAGTATGTTATAAGCCTTGATAGTGGAATCCACATGAGCGATGCACAGTTTGTCAGACTCTACGGTCAAGCCGTGTGAAGACCAGGGGTGTAATAGTGGCAACTTCATTGTGGGTGCATGGTTTTCCATTCCATGCAAGGTGACCATGCAGCCACATAATATTAGGTTTCTATGTCCCAGGCCACTTGAGATTTCCCATTATTCCGTCATTCATCCTCTCACTCATGGCTCACCTAGGAGTACAAGTTATTAGAGGTTGGGGATGCTCCTTAACTCGTTTTGGAGGGAAATCAAAGGGGTTTCATGGTAGATCCAACACGGTTCTTCTCGAATAAGACCCTATTTTGGTGCGAGGGCCACGGTGTGGAGGGGTGCTACTGCGGCTGGTCGGATGGCCATTCATCATCTCCCCATGGCGCGGTCGTGCACCGCGCCTTCCTTAGTGGCCGGCTCGGCAGGCCGTCCTCCATTTGTCGCCACAGCACAAGCCACGCCTCCTTGTTCACTGATCATTGTAGACACATGCCACCACCCTCATCGTGCAACAAACCTCCAGTTGCTGTCTTCCTCTATCGAAATGATTTCATCACAAACAATAGGATTTGCAGTTAGGAAGGACCGTGTTTGTTTTCACCACACCCTCCAAGTTAGAGAGGTAGAAAGTGGTTCACAATTGTTTCTTGAATCAAAATGGATTGCTAAAAATGGGTAAGGGGGGAAATTCAAACAACAATCCCTATAACCACATACAATAATTATTCCCAATCCCACAAAACGAAATCTTTTGTGGATCAACTAGTTTGTTATTTTATCTGCATTCTTTGTTTAAAAGGGATGAACATGGTAATCGATGATCACACATAATTAAACCCCTAACATGAATGTTTGTTAACAAAGGTAATGAGATAGAAATGGCGAAGGAGAAGAGGATTCCAACGATCATTGCTTTTGCAATCACTCTTCTAATTTCGGTCCGAACATCATCATCGTTCCTCATTTCTGGAGTGCGTTCTTTGTATAAGAATTTCTTTATTAGGAGGTGTTATTCATTAGAGTAGTGTATTGTTTCTCTAAGTGTTGGGTGTCATGGACCAGTGCTTCGTCTCTCGGTGAAGCCATCCCAAATACTCCTCCCAAGCTACATATAAATAGGAGATGGTGTGAGGTATATAACAATCATTGAATTTATGATGGTTATTTTATTAGGAATGTTTCAATATTCCAATGATGTCGTTACATAGTATTTAAAAGTGTCAAGCCAATTAATTTATGTTGGCACAATTAATTTGGAGGTATCTATGGGACATTCAAAAATTTAAGAGGGGTTAGGGTGGTCCACACCACCTTGAATTCACAAAAGGGGTTATAGTTCAGGTGGTCCCCAGCTCTTTAACAACAAGTGGGAAGATTTAGTTCAGGTGGTCCCTAGGTCTTTAAACTTCAATTGTGAGGATAAAAATAAATTATTATTTTTATTTTATTTTCCCAGAATGATCATAAAACTATCATTCACCCTCGACCAATTTCCATCAAGGTGAAAGTCTCATTAAGAGAATATCAGTGCTGTGAGTTCAACATTGTCCTCACATATAAATTTCGAGCAATGGGTCAAATGTTACAAAACTCCGCTTGCACGTTTACTGAACATACCCAGAAAAAAAGTTTGGAAAATTTTTAATAGTCACCATCGACCCACGCATGTCGAGGTTAGGTTCGGCCCAAGTGAAACACACCCCAACGAACCCAACGGTACTCTCGTATTTCCAATCCAAGTTACTTTTTAAAAGGTATGGATTTTACAATAAAATAATTTTCACTTAATTATTTTATTTGTGGCCAAAAATGAACTTTTACTAGTAGCCTGCACTGGCCAAAGTTAGTATCTACTTAAATAAAACATCCCCTCAAGAGTTAAATGGTGGTCTCAAATTTTTAATCCATGCTTCAGTTTGTGATTTAGAAGCATTTGAAAAATAAATAAATAAATTTAATTATTTTATTTACAGTTATGCCATTTTTGGGTTTTCTCACAGGAGTCCCGTGCTGAATAACCTTAAGTCGTGCGAAGGGTAAACCCACAATCCTGAACGCAACAGTGCCCACAAATTTCTGATCCAAGTAACTCTTTATGAGTTATTCTAATTTTTTACGAAAACTGATTACACACACTATTAAAGTTTATCAAAACTTCGACGAACCATTCCCGGCACTCTGGGCCTCAGAATCATGCGCCGTCAGATTTTGTATTCTTGAAATAATTCCATATAATTAAAAACAATTATATGGAATATACAGGAAATTAAATCCTCCCCACCATAGGTATTTACATCCTAGAAAGCCATAAAAATGGAAAAATAACCAAAAGAGGGTACTAAGCACGAATCTGAGCTTCAAGCTCCCATGTGCTCTCCTGGAGGTTCCCATGCTGCTAGCGTACATGCACCAGAGGTATAAACTGCCCACAATGTACCCACCCCTGTAGATCCTCAATCTCCACTAGACCCTTCGTAAATGAAACCCCATTTTCTAGGTCAAACTTGACATAGTTGATGATATGAGATGGGCCGTGCATGTATCCCCAGAACTGCGATACATGGAAGATGTCATGCACCCACTCCAACTACGGTGGAAGAGCTAAGAGGTATGCTACCTTGCCTATCCTCCAAAAGATCAGAAAAATACCAATAAACCTCGGTGATAACATTCCCCCTCGGCCAAAACTCTACAAACCATGTAGAGGTGAGACCTGTAGAAGGACATGGTCTCCCTCTTCTTGTCGACAAAAGACATCTGCCGGCTCTGAGCTGTTTTCACATGCTAACAAGTGAGTCATTATGATACAAAATCTTCCACTAAATTCTTCATCCCTGGAAACCAGTACTGACACTGAACTTCCTGGTACATCTTCACCACACCAGGATGTACCACTAGAGGGGATGTGATGAACTCCCTCAACACATCCTCCTAAAGTGACACTGGTACAATGGTACGTCTTTTAAAGAGAATGGAGTGCTCCCCGACTTCAGAAAATCCATCATGTCTATGTCCTCTGGATACATGACCACGTCTAGTCTCACAGTTAGCGTCCCAATGCTCCACCTCCTAGAGTTGCTAAAGAAGTGGGGGAGTGACTGTAAGAGATTGAAGAAAAGATGCTCTATCCTGATCCACAAAGGATATATACAAAGCATCCAGCTGCTATGCTGCCTCATCTATCAGATGTATATCAGACCTCCTGCTGAGTGCATCAGCTACAAAATTCCCCTTCCTAGGAGTATGGACTATATCAATGTCATAGTGCTGGAGGAACTCAAGCCAACGTCGTTATCTCACATTTATATCCTTCTGAGAGAAGATATACCTGAGACTCTTGTGATCTAACTATACTGTAAAATTAACACCCGTCAAGTAATTTCGCCACATCTTTAAGGTGAAGACCACTGCAGGTAACTCCAGGTCGTGGGTAGCGTAGTTCTACTCATGTTGACTTAGCTGTCGAGAACCATATGCGATCACTGCTAGATCCTATATCAGGGCACATCTGAGCCCAGTCCCTGATGCATCATAGTAAACTATGTACCCTACTCCCTCCTTTTGTAGCCTCAAGATGGGTGCACTAGTTAGCCTCTGCCTCAACTCTTGAAAACTCTATTCGAATCATTCCGACCCAATGATGGGTATCCTCTTCTTCATCAATTCTGATAAAGGTTTCGCTACCATGGTGAAGTCAGGTACAAATCTCTAGTACTACCTAACCAAAGAAGGAATCCCTCTCCCTTCAGGGAGGTATTCCTAGAAACATATTTTAAATTGATGTCCCCATGATCTTCCACTCTTTTTTGGAACTCAAAACTCAAAACTCTTATGCATGAGTTTATCCTGTGTTTCCCGGGTTTCCTTTTTCACCGACCAAGTAAAATCCCATTCCATTATTGTAGGTTAACCACAACCTTTTTCTTAATACAGTTAATTCAAGAATGATCTGTGTATGGGCATTCCATACCCAAACTAACGTCGTAAGGCCTAAAAGCTTCCAAAAAGTTGTTCCAAATGAAACTCTCACCTCAAGAGTTAGATGACACCATCAGCGTATGTGTGATTATCGAGTCTCCTCCAAATGGTATCTCCAGACGTGAGGGTCAAGTCAACAGTTTATCCGAAAACTCTAGGTATTAAAAACGATTCATGGAAGGAAGGATTGATTGGTACCTATGTCTATTGATACAGTAGCCAGTTGTAGACACATACCATTTCTTGAATCATTCCAACAGCCCTTTGGTTTCACTCTTTGACAGTATGCAGTTACTCTCTTCCCATGTCCTCCAGCTCCCTAAGCCAGGTGGGGTCCACAAAAAAGGGGGATGGTTGTGACATATTGAATTGTACAACACCTCATGCTACTCTTCAAGCTCTAATTCAATGTCTTATGCCCGATAGAATAATTTTTCCCTGTCACATCCTCTTCCCTAAACATCAAACATGGCCAAGTCTTTGAGACTGGCGCCAGTTTCTGCTTTCCCACTACAAAAATTCACTAGTTGTATCTGCTCAGCCAAAGAACATTCAGCCACAAAAATTCTCTCTAACACCCTAACATATGGAGGAATTCAAAGAGGAATTGTTCTGGATCAGATGTCCATAAACAAACCTCGCTCGGAAGTCCGATCCCTAAAGCGCTGATCGCATCATATTAATTGAGTACTAGGAAAGGTCGTTATGCAAGGATGAATACACACCTACCGACATGTTGTCATGCTGATGAATTAGATGCTCTTGAGAACTCTCAACCACTTCCTCAATCCAGTCCTCTACCGCCTATGAGTCGGGCTCGCCTCAGAACCTCAGGGGTATCAGATGTTGAAACTCATGTATTGCACTAAGACTATATGTGTCCTTCACCGGTACTGCCAGTTGAAACAGTTGACCAATGGGTAGTGATTTAACTGATACAATACCCGAAGGTACTATCTCGGGTAAAGTTCCACATAACAAAGCCTCATCACAATGTGGACCATCCTCATGGTCACTCACTGAAAAATACTAGTAGCTTAGATCACCATCTTCTCTAGTGGTGTCTCAACTAGGTGGAAAACGTTAAAAACTGCCTCCAGCCAGCCCTCATTAGCATGGGAAACTGTCTTCCCTCGAATCCTCGGAGGCCTCTACTGCTAGAACTCGTGCAACGCTCTTAGTCGGTGTGCATCGTATACCAATGCGGCTGGTGGTATTTGCTACCCGACGGGTGGTGTTGCTGCTGGTACACCACCCGAAGGTGACGACATTGTAAGAGGGCCCTACATCGGAGCCTCTTCGCTCGGTGGGCCGTCATTGTGTACTTTCTGTGGAATCCTAGATGGCTATCTACAAATAGTATCCTGATAAGGAACATGTGCACAAAAATAATGTACTTATACCTGGTGAGCAGACTCAAAGAGATCACAATGAAAATTCTTGAAAAGACACACACACACAATAAGTGTTTTCATGCACTATGTCAGAAATCAGAAGTCAGGGCCTGGTTAATGGATACGTTGGCCACAACACCAACACTGGATTCCCTAAACTGATAACCATACTCACTACACTTGACACTATTCCTGTTAAAAGATAATATTCCTATGATTTATGGTATAAATGACTCCTCTAATACCATTTTTTCATGACCCATCCCCCAGGACCCATGTTGTGACTACCCCAAACCCACCTTCCGTAGGCCAGGGGATGGCGACTAGCACCAAAAGGCGTTTCCCATAAAACATGGAAGGCATTGCCTTTATAACCTATAAGTACACCCAACCAAGCACACAAAAAGATACAAACACAAGTAAATAGTATAGAAAAAATAGTGCTAAATGTAAGAGGGTCCGTAATACAATCCCAACAGTAAAGTTACAAGTACAACTGAAAAAAGAGGAAGACAGCTACTAGGTCATCCTCTGAGGATCCTACCTAAAGAGTAGGTACAGATCTCCTCCTTAGCACTCCACGTCCACCATTCTCCTCTGTGTACCGACAGGTCGTATGGTCCACCTATGGGCACTGTCTAGTCCTGGAACCCTCATCCTCAGCCAGCGTTGTCTATCGTCTGCACCAAACACAACAAGGTGCGGGCATAGCCTGTGTAGGGGTGAGAATAATGACATCCAATAGGGACCTCGAGACCCTCAGGGTCTCACAAAATCCACCATGTATTAACTATATAAAATTAAATCAAATAACATCCCTACCGAGGTATATGCCCATACATATAACTATGTTATCATGTATGCCCATCTAAATCATGAGGACACACAGAGTCCACCCCAAAAGCCCAAAGCTCAACTGTTCCACAAAAGAAAGAATACCACAAAGGTAAGTACCTCAATGGTACACCACATAGAATAATTCCACCAAGGTATTACCACGAAGGAATGTACCACACAGGTACAAACACATCTCACACCAGGTATATCATAGGTACAGTAGTAGAGATGATTAGATGTAACTACTAATTCATATTACTCATTTACGAGGCAGACCCACAAAGGATCCTAAATCATCATCAGACCCACATAGGATCATAGTACATCATCAGACCCATACAGGATCCTAGTACATCATCAGTACATCATTAGTACATTGTCAGACCCACACAGGATCCATGTACATTGTCGGTACATTGTCAGACCCACACATTATCTTAGTAAATGTTCTGGTACATCGTCAGACCCACACATGATCCTATTACATGATATGGTACATCGTCAGACCAACACATGATCCTAGTACATGCTCAGGTAATCGTCAGACCCACACAAGATCCAAGTACAAGCTCTGGTACATCGTCAGTCCCAAACATGATCCTAGTACATACTCTAGTACTTCGTTAAACCCACACATGATCCCAATACATACTCTAGTACATCATCAGACCCAGATAAGATCATAGTACATTCTCTTCTACGGCGTTAGAACTACACGGGATCCTAGTACATGCTCTGGTACATCTTCAGACACACACAGAATCCCAGTACATTCTATGGAACATCATCTGACCCACACATGATCATAGTAGATGCTCTGGTACATATTTAGACCCACACAAGATTCTAGTACATGCTCTGGTACATCGTCAGACCCACACAAGACCCTAGTACATGCTCTAGTACATCGTCAGACCCACAAAGAATCCTAGTACATGCTCTGGTACGTCGGCTAACCAAAACAGGATACTAGTACATGCACTGGTACATCGTTAGACCCAGACAAGATAAAAGTACATATCTAGTACATCATTAGACCCACAAAATATACTAGAACATATTCAGTACATCGTCAGACCCACATAGGATCATAGTACTTCTCTATTACGTCTTCAGTCCCACACAAAATCCTATTACATCATTACATCCATCTACAGGGTTCCCGCAATAAGCACACTTGTCTCAGCGAGGTTCTGCTCCTCAGGACAATGGTCGATAATCCAACTACCATTAAGTCCCATGAAGAAGTATCCCAAAGGTCTATCAAGTCATAGGGGACTCAATGCAATAGACGGTGTCTCAATCGGATGCCTAATAAGAATGTTATTAGCCTTAATAGTCGTCTCTGCATGAGCAGGGCATGGTTTGTCAGACCGTGCGGGCTAGCCGTGCGAAGTCCCTGTGTGAGGTAGTAGAAATTGCACTGTTGGTGCACTATTTTCCAAACCATGCGGCGTAACCATGTGGCCACATAAATTTTGGCTTTTTAAGTCCCATGCTACACATGATTTCCCATTTTCCCTCTTTCTTCCTCCCAATCATGGCTCGTGCGGGAGATCTAGTTTTCTGTGGTTGGGGAAGGTCCTTAGCTCGTTTTGGAGGAAAATCAAAGGGTTTTATTTGTGGATCTAAGGCGGTTCTCCCCAGATAAGTCCCTATTTTTTCCGGAGGTTTGCAGTGTGGTGGGGTGCTGTCACGGCTGGACAGATGGACATCCATCTTCACCTGGTGACACCGTCACCCACCGCTCCTTCATCGGTGGCCAGCTATACTCTATTCATCACCATGACACAAGATGTATCTCCTTGCTCATCGAGCGGTGAGTACACACGCCACTGCCCTCGATGGGCGGCTGGCCTCTGGTTTCCGTCTTCCTCTGTCATAAAGATTTCACCAAAAAAACAAGGGTTTGCGGAAAGGGAAGGACAAGTTTGTTTGTCCCGTACCCTCTGCATTAGAGCGGTATCAAATGGTTCACAACTATTTCTTGAATCACAATGAATTCCCAACAATGGGTAAGGTGGAAATTCAATCAAAAATCCCTACAACCACCTGCAATAATTATTCCCAATCCCGCAAAAAGAAATCATCTGCAGATAAACTTGTTAGTGAGTTAATCCGTAGCACATTCTTATTTGAAGAAGTTCTTTGTTGGGTGATGTTCTTCGTTGGAGAAGCGTAATGTTTCTACAAGTTTTTGGAATTGCGACACTTTACCATAACTTCGTCGCTTGGTGATGTCGTCCCAAATCCTCCTCTCAACCACCTTATAAATAGTATAGGGGGAGGTATGTAATGATCATGAAATTTATGAATGTTCATTTATTTGGAAGCTTCCTATATTCCAATGATGTTCTTACTTAGTACTTAAAAGGTTCAATACAATTAATTTATGTTGGTGCAATTAATTAGGAGGATTCCATGGGACTTTCCCACATTTTTGAGGGGTTGTAGTGGTACCCACCACCATGAATTCAGAAAAAGGGGTTTTAGTTTAGTTGGTCCCACCTCTTTAACAACCAGTTGGATGTTTCTGTTCAGGTGGTCCCATCCTCTTTATCATTCAGTTGGAAGGATTAAAATAATTTTTTTATTTTTATTCCCACAAAAAATCACAATAAAAACATTCACCCCTGACTAACTTCCGTTGAGGTGAAATTCCCTTTAAGAGAATGTCGGCGTTGCAAGTTCAACAGTGTCCTCAGATTTCAATTCCGAGAACCCTGTCAAATGGTATAAAATGCCTCTTGTGCGTTTACTGAACGTACCTGAAAAAAGGATCAGAATATTATTTACAGTCACCCTCGACCAACACCGGTTGAGGTAAGTCTCTCCCCAAGTGAAACATGCCCCAATATATCCACCAGTACTCTCATATTTCCAATCAGACTTACCGATTAAAAAAATTGGACTTTATAATAAAATAATTTTCATGTAATTATTTTATTAACGACAAAAAAACATTCACTTGTTTCTCACACCAGCCAATGTTAGTGTCTACTTAAATAAAATATGTCCTCAGGAGTTCAGCGGTGTTCACTGATTTTCAATCCGAGCTACTGTTTGTGAGTTATTAGCATTTGAAAAATAAATTAATGTATTTAATTATTTTATTTACATATATGTTATTTTTTGGATTTCTCACTGGAGGACCGTACTAACAAAACATAATTCATGCCTAGTGTAAAACCTCCATCCTGAATGCAATGTTTCCCTCCGATTTCTAATCCAAGTAAACTTTTATGAGTTATTCTACATTTTCAGTAAAACTACTTACGCTCGAAATTTGATGTATAAAAAAATCCTCGAAGGACCATTCTGAGCACTTCGGGCCTCGGAATCATGCACCGTCATATTTCACACTCTCGAAATAATTCCATATAATTAAGAAAAATTATATTGAATGTCCATGATATTACAGTTAAATACAATAAAATTTGATATTTGAAATTAACAGTTAAATATATTAATATTTGAGTCGTGACTGCTACAATCAAAAATTCATTTGAACTAACATTAAGGATATTATAAGGAACCAGCCCTAAAACATTTCATAATATTGAATTAAACGAATAATTCACATTGAGGATCTTTTCAGGTTTAATGTTTTAGAGAATTAGGACATAACTATTACATCTCAAAAGATTAAAAATTATACACTTCTACTTAGTTTCTATTTTTTCATAAAATAAAAACTCTTGAAAAAAATAGTCATGTCTAGTTCCATGTTTAAGACATCATGAATTTTCGATGATCTCATCTTTGTCACTATTCCCCATTATGTTAGGTGAAAGTCATTTCAAAAACATGGGATAAGCATAAAAAAGCTCATTAAGGGATACAAAAAAAAAATAAAACTATTAGTTTTTTTACAAAAACAAGTAATCCATGAATACTTTAACATAAGTAATACTTTTCCCCTTTATGAAGTAGTAAATAGTCTTCACTGAATAAAATATCACTACATTCCCTTTTGTATCCAAAATATTACCATAAAACCCATATAAAGAACACATAACCTATAAAGGTAACATGGGACATAAACATTCTTAAATGGAATAACCATACGGTCAACATCCATACATATCCCTCTATGTAATTGTCATACTTCCGACTTCCACACCCAATGAATTGGAGGTTATAATGTAACCACCCATCCTGGTTTATCACTACACCACCTGTCATTTGATTTATCACGTAACCACCCATCTAATGTCCAAGTACCATTATAAAATCATAACACATAAAACAAATATAAGGGAAATAAAACATTTACACATTTCAATAAAAATATATCACTTAAATATATTGACATAAAAAATCCATTTTCAAAACCATTTTCAATGATAAAATCCACAAAAGAGTTTATATTATTTATCTTCACTAAAAAAACATTACGACTTGTTAAGGAATCCAAAGAAGAAATAATGCTCACAGTGGCGGAAAGGTTGTTGTCACCGCTTACATTATAAGAAAAATTCCTTTTTATCGTTTAGTAAAATGATTCATGGAAAAAGATAAAATTTGAAAAGTCAAGGGTGTTTTTAAAGCGTATAAAAGAATGTCATGTATAAAAAAATATGCCTCAATGAAAGGAGATTGAGATGAAGTCCCTTACCTCATGTCCGACATGACTCGATCATTCATTAATCTTTTGAATAATAAACTAAAGTTAATTTCTACTTGTTTAAGAACCTTTTTCATGTTTATTATTATTCTTTTATATAACTTATTACCATTTTATAAACATTATTTAATCATTCAAATTAATAATGATCATTTTGTCGATATTTTGTACTTGAATCGAAAATGGGATTCTTATAATTACAAGATGTTCACATGGTCCAAAGTTAATTATATACAAAATTATATTCCAGATTTAGATTTAATATATATCATATATATCCATTATATACTTGTTTTTATAATAATACATATCATTTGGATGTAAGAAATGAAATTCACCATTCATGGAGACGGTTAGCCATACGTACACATGAATGTAACTTTCATTTCTATTTCTTATTTTAATGGAATTAAAACATATTGATACAGAGGTATATTATACTTCTAATATAATGTGATATATAATATCATTAACTCCATCCATTATACATCCCATATATTGCATTAACGAGTCATATGACTTTGAGGGGGCGGTAGTCCGATCATCCTCAAATGAAATTATCGTGTTTACCCATAATGGAAACCATGAAGGTATGATATAAATGGAAAATTAAGAAGCATAAAGAAAACATAAACATAATATATATCATATATAAATATAGTAAAATCATAATGGCCACCATGAGAAGTTGTAGGAGGTAATTGAACTATCATCGTTTCGTGAGGCGTTAGTTTGCCATCCATAGAAACAGTATGTCCATCACCCATTAGATGGAGGTGTGTGTAAGTGTAGTTTGAATATTTCTCATAACAACATCAAAGTATATTGAGGATACTACTGTTGTTATAAAATAATGAAATAAAAATAGTTCAAGGGTTGGAGAAGTAAAATAAAAGAAAACATGTAAAGAGAAATTGTTACCTTTAATTTGTGTAACTTCTTTGGATTGAACCAAAAGGACTTCATGAAGTTCCTTCTACCTAAGTTAATGATTCTATTAGGAAGAGTGGGATTTAGGGAACTTAATTGGTCAGAGTTTGGGCAAGACTAAAGGCTTGAGAGGTGTGAGGAATTGGATGGATGTGGTCTCATTTTATATGGGAGAGGAGGGGCTTATTTTGAAAATGTGAAAATATTATTATATTATATAATGAAATTCGGTTTCAAAAGGTCCAAAAATCATTAGAGTCAAAGATAAAACGACTGATGGTCGAAATAAAATAATCCAATAAGAATTTTACATGTTTTGAATAATATTTTAATCATTATAATCTTATTTATTTAAATCATTTATTAATGAGGTAAATATTGCATCATTATTGTGTCATAAATAATTTAATTTATTAAATGTCTAAATTTTTTTAAAAAAATACTATCCTGCAGTAAATATTTTTAGATTTCTAAAGTATATTTTTATTCAAAAGTATGACTTATATAACACAATATAAAAAATAATTTACTAAAAGATTTTTGTTTATGTCATTTTTTCCTTTACTTTAAATTAATTAATCTAAAGTATCATTATCCTTCATAAGTGGATCCATGAGGTCCCAAAATTGACCCATGGATGACCATGGTCATCCATTACTAATCCAAAAAGGATAGGATAAGTGTTAAGGCAATTTGAATTATTATTATATATTTTTTACCTTCAATTACCGTATTTACCTTTAATCGTGGTAAAAAAAGTCAAAAGTTAATATTTACCAAAAAACTTATTTTTATTTTATTAATTTACATTTTAAATACTATTAACAACCTCATATGTCGGTTTTTTAAATTCAATTCAAAGTAGTGGTAAAATTTCATTTAAATGAAAATGTCAGTTTTTTAACTACTACTAAGTGGTTTCACTATTCATCAAAATTTGACGTTTTTTCAGAAAAATACCAAATACATAGCTTAGGATATATTTGATATTCTGAATTCAAAAATGATTTCTATTTAGCCATATTGATAATATATAAGTGGAATAAATTAATTTAAAATTAATTCCTGGTGTTAAAACAAATAGTGTGTTTTTAAGAAACAGTAACTATCAAAAGATTGACACTGGTTTATGTCCAATTTCAAAGTGAAACTAATTCTAATGACCAAAATTGAATTAAATGGTAGAAATATATTCTATTTACACATTAAAAAAAATTAAAAAGATATTATAACCATATAAATAAATTAGATTAAAACATAGTTTGAATTAAAATACAATATCTTTCACTATTCATTAAAAAATGAACTGTATCAGAAAAATTCCAAAAATTTACACAAAGTAAATTTTGATATCCCCATTCTAAAGAAGGATTCTATTTGGTCAAATAAAATGTATTAAATTAACCAAAACTATTTTTAAATAGTGTTTTCCAATAAAAGGCGGTAAATCGACCTTTTAATGTAAATTATGCTTAAAATTAGATTCATTCAAATTTTAAGCCTCTATTTTTTGGATAAATGTAAATACATATAACAAACATGTATATTAATATTTTAGTTAGTTTTGTTCATTCTCTCCAATATAATTTCTAGGAGTTAACTTCCATTTAAAATAATAATTTTATATTATTAGTGTCGAACATAATATTTCAAAGAAAATCATTGTTGCGTATTGTGTATGCTATCGAAAATAGCAACCATTTTAAAGTAAAATTAATATTTAATTAACAAATATTAATAAATATAAAAATCTTTTATTCTTCATTTACATGGGATGTTACATCCTTCCCCTCTTTTGGAAATTTTGTCCTCATAATTTTTATTCAAATATCAAAATAAGTGTGGGTATTTATCCCTTATAGCATTTTCAGATTCTGACACTGCCTCTTCAACCATATGGTTTTTCCAAAAATAACCTTCACCTGATTAATTAACTTATTCTTCCACACTTTCTCTCTTCATTCAAGATTCTGGACTGGGTGTTCTTCATAAGTTAGATTATCTTCCAACTGAACTACCTCTGGACTCAAAACATTAGATGGATATGAAATATAAATTCTCAACATCGAAACATGAAAAACATTGTGTACATGGGATAAAATTAGAGGTAAAGCCACTCTTTCTGTAACTGATCCAACTTTCTCCTGGATTTCATATGGTTTAATTAACCTCCGACTTAATTTTCCCCACATAGAAAAATGGATCACACTTTTCCATTGAGAAACCTTTCGAATGACATGATCACCTACCTCAAAAGAAATATCCTTCCTCTGGTCATCCACATAACTTTTATGTCTGCTTCGATGTGTTCTCATGTACATTAGAATCATCTTAACCTTCTATTTTATCTCTTTTACCAATTCTGGTCCCATCAACTTCCTTTCACCAACATCATCCAAAAAATCAAGAGTTTGACAACACTTTCCATATAATGTCTCAAATGGAGCCATCTGTATACTATATTGTAAAGTGTTATTATAAGGAAATTCAACCAAACAAATATGTTGGTACCATCTTCCCCGGTAATCTAGTGAACATGCACATAGAATATCCTCCAAGGTCTGAATTTTTCATTCTGACTGTCCATCTGGTTGAGGATGAAAAGCTTTATTAAAATTTAATTCAGTACCCAATGACTTCTGAAGGACTTTTTAAATGTTATAATTAAACCTGGAATCACAATCAGATATAATGGAAAGGGTAACACCATGAAACCTGACTATCTCTTTAACACACAACCGAGAAAGTTGATCTAGAGACAAAGTATCTCAAATAGGAAGGAAATTAGTAGATTTAGTCAATCGATCAACTATTACCCTGATTGCATTATTACCTCGAGATGTCTTCGGTAATCCCACAACAATGACCCTGGATATATTTTTCCATTTACACTATGGAAAAAGTAAAGATTGAATAATCCCTTTTGATAACTTTTTCTCTACATTAACCTGCTGACAAGTCAAACACTTCCATGTAAAATCAGCAATATCTCTTTTCATTCCATCCCACAAGTAATACTCCAGATGATCTTGGTACATCATACTACAACCAAGTTGAACAGAAAATGGGGAACTATGATCTTCATATAATAACTCATTCTTCAACTCTGAATCACACGACACACATAATAACTTTCTAAATCTCAACACACAATCATTATCATCATTATAATCAGGAAACATACCCTTCTGAACCAACCCTACATTTTTCTACAACTCACTCTCTTCATTCTGTGCTTTCTTTATTCTGACTGATCATGGTGATTTCACTGACACCTGAAACAAAATAGAATAATTTCCATCACCAATAACTTCTATTCCAAATTTCATCAAATCAACAACCAAAGGATCTCGTTCCAAACATAGCATGGTTTATGAGAAATTAATTTTTTTTACTCAATGCATCAACCACATTAATTT
The DNA here is from genome assembly GCA_963277665.1 of Viscum album. Taxonomy (NCBI): domain Eukaryota; kingdom Viridiplantae; phylum Streptophyta; class Magnoliopsida; order Santalales; family Viscaceae; genus Viscum; species Viscum album. The sequence continues at coordinate 1,219,984,277 of OY728127.1, read as the reverse complement.
ATTTTCCCAGATGGTAATGGAATATGCAATCATAATAATTGATTAATTCCATCCATCTCCTCTGTCTCATGTTCAATTATATCTGAGTTTATATATACATTAAACTTTTTTGGTTAGTATATATTTCACATTTTACTCCATACAAATGTTGCCTCTAAATTTTTAGAGAAAAAACAACAGCAGCTAATTCCAAAATAGGTGTGGGGAAATTTATCTCATGTGTTTTCAACTAACATGAAGAATAAGCAATTAACGGATCATTCTGCATAAGGAAACATCCATGTCCTTTAAATGAAGCATAATTTTAAATAACCAATACACCATTTCTGGATGGCAGTTCCAAACTGGAGCATTCACTAATCTTCTTTTCAATTCTCGAAATCAATCATCAATTTTTTTGTCCAAAAGATCTTAAAACCATTCCGAGTTAACATAGTCATTGGACTAGATATCCGTGAAAAATTCTCAATAAACATTCAGTAATAACCTTCCAAACCATGAAAACTATGTATCTCGGTTATATTTTTTGGTTGTAGCCATTATTCAACAACTTTCGTTTTATAAGGATCAATAGTTATGCCATTTTTTGAAACAATGTGATGAAGGAAAGAAATTTTTTTAATCCAAAACTCACACATGTGGAATTTACCATAAAGTTTCATTTCTTTTATGTTTTTATAGGATGACCCTTAAATGACATTAATGATCCTCTTTAATTTTAGAATAAATTAAAATATCATCAACGAACACAACCATAAACATATCCAAGATCTCACAAAAAATTATATTCATAAGATCCACGAATACAGAAGGTGTATCGGTTAAAAAAAAGGCATAACTACAAATTCATAATGGCCATATCTAGTACAAAACGTGGTCATCAGAGTGTCTTCTTCCTTTACATTCAAAGGATGGTACCCTGATCTCATGTAAATATTCTAAAACCACTAAGCTCCCTAGAGCTGATCAATCAAATCATTGATATGAGGAAAATGATACGTGTTTTTAATAGTGATGTTATTCAATGCTCTATAATCAATTCAAAGTCTCATTGAACCATCTATCTTCTTAACAATCAAAATAGAAGCACTTCATGGTGATGTGCAAGGTCGAATGAAACCTTTATCTAATAACTCCTTCAATTTTTTCTTTAACTCTAAATGTTCAATTTTAGCCATTTAATAAAGGGGTCTGAAATCGGCTTAGCATTAGGAACAAAGTCAATAGTAAATTCAACTTCCCGATCATGTATTATACCAGCAAACTCATTAGGAAAAACATCAAGATACTCATTTACCACCAGCACATCATTAAAATGAATTGTTCCTTTATTTTCAACAATATGTTCAAGGTAACATTCACTTCCATATTTTACTATTTTCTCAACTTTCTAATATGTTATCAAAAGCAAGGGTTCATTCTTGTACACAAACTGTAAATCATTCTCAAATGAAACCTCTTTAGCATTGTATTCAATCTTAGCATGATAAACAGGCAATCAATCCATTCCCAAAATAACATCAAACTCTAATAGAGTAAAATAATAAGTTTTTCAAGTAGATTCTTCCTGTTCACAAGGACATGAAGGTTATTATTTTTTTTGTCTCAACATTTCCACCAGGAGATTTTACCATAAGTTCCATATTCATATCTTGAGATGGGATTCCCAATTTATTATAAAACATCTCAAAAATGAAAGAGTGTGTAGATCCTGAATTAAACAACACATTGGCACAATCTAAACAAAAAAACAATGTACCTGAAACTACATCATTTGATGGCCCAATATCTTATGAAGTAGTTGAAATGGATTTCACGACCCCTTTATGTTTTTAGTATGGCTGCTTTCCCTTAGTTGAGTTCTTTGTTGGACACTAATTTTCATAATGACCCATTTCATTACACTTAAAAAAACTTACCGATGGATTTTCATTGCCTTTTTGATCATCTTCTTTACAGTTGTGAGCAATATGACCAGACATACCACATTGAGAGCACTTTCGACACTTTGATAAAAATTATCCAAGATTCTTTTTACGAAAATTCTCACAAGTTGGATATTTCATTTTATTACTACCAAGATTATTTGATGAATTCTTTCCCTTTCTTGTAAACTGGACCTCTTATTCTGTTGTTTTTCAACAGACACCTGATCATTGGAAAACTTCATTTCCACTATCTTCGCACATCGAACAAGTTTTTCATAATTTTTGAACTCATGAGGGGATAATGCTCTTTGATATTGTGGCTTAAGTCCTACGTAAAATTTATTTATCTTACTATCAAGATCTCTAATAATATATGGAGAATACCTTTCCCATCAAGTTATTTTTCCATCATAAGTAGCCACCAAGTCAACCTCCGACCTCAATTCCATGAATTGTTTTTCTATTCTAAGACAAAACACCTTAGGAAAATATTTCACCTGAAATATACCTTTGAATTCATCCCAATCGTGATCATCAATCTCCTTATTATATCTGATATTTTTCACCAATGACCACCACTGATCAATTTCACCTTCAAAATGGTAAATTTCAAGACTAACATTTTCATGTTTTGAACAACCCATGAAATTGAAAATCTATTCCGGTGCTTTAATAAACCCTTCTGATAGCACCGGGTCAGATGATCCTCTGAATGATGCTGGATGTTGCCTCATGAAATGTTCCACTACTGACAATTTCTTATGTGGTTGATTTGGATGATCTCGTGCATGGATACCACCACCATTTATAGCTTGAGTCAACTATTCCATCACTGCAACAAACTGTTCAGTTCTGATTCTGACCATCTCAGGTTGCTAATTTGGAAGGTTGTCTTCCTCCAGATGTCATCCCAACAAAGCTTCCATGTTTCCTCTATGGAAAACTATTCTGAACACAGAAATATCTTAGGTGAAGAAACATTGTAATCTATAAATGCTATATCATTTCAATCTTACCATAAATTAATTTCGGGACATTAAATTAACAATACCCTAACTCAAAAAATTTTCTAAATCGACCTCTGATTCCAGGTAATAGGTCTGGGCCTTAAAAAATTACATAATATTGAATTAAATGAATAGTTCACATTGAGTATCATTTCAGGTTAAGTGTTTTAGAGAATTAGGACATAACTATTACATCTCAAAATATTACAAAGTAGACAATTCTACTCAGTTTTCATTTTTTCATTAAATAAAAACTCTTGAAATAAAGAGTCATGTCTAGTTATATGTTTAAGACAATATTACTTTTCCATGATCCCATACTTGACCCTATTCTACATTATGTCCTATGAAAAACATTTCAAAAACATGGGATAAGCATAAAAAATCTCTGTAATGGATAAACAATGAATGAAAGCTGTTTGTTTTTTAAAACAACATGTAAACCATGAATAGTTTAACATAAGAAACACATTTTACCTTTACGATTTAGTAAATACTCTACACTAAATAAAATATCTCTATATACCCTTTTGTAAAAAAATTATTACCATAAAACTCATATAAAGAACACCTACCCTATAAAGGTAACTTGGGACATAAACATACTTAAATGGAATAACCATACAGTCAAATTCCACACATATCACTAAATGGAATAGATAAATGGATGACTTCCACACCCAATCCATTAGAGGGTATAACATAACCACCCACCCTGTTTTATCATGGCACCACTTGTCATTTGGTTTATCACGTAACCACTCGTCAAATGTTCAAGTACCATTATAAAATCATAACACATAAAACAAACATAAATGAAAGAAAAAATTTCCACATATCAATCAAAATATATCACATTAATATATTGGCATAACAAATACATTATCAAATCCATTTTCAATTAAATAATACATAAAAGAGTATATGGTCTTTATTTTCCTTGAATAAAACATTATGGTTTGTTAAGGAAGCCAAAGAAAAAATAATACTCGCAGCAGCGGAAAGGTCTTTGTCACCGCTTACGTTAAAAGAAACATTCCATTTTTTTGTTTAGTAAAATTTTTCATAGAAAAAGATTACCTTTTAAATTTCAACAGTTTTTATAAAAGCGTATAAAATAATGTCGTGTTTAAAAACAATATATGCCTCAATGAAAGGAGATTGAGACCAAGTCCCTTACCTCGTGTCTGACTTGACTCGATCGTCCTTTAATCTCTTAAATAATAAAATAAAGTTAATTTATACTTGATTAAGAAAATTTTTCAATTATAGTATTAGTTTTATATAACTTATTTCCATGTTTTAGAAATTATGTAATAATTCAAGTTAATAATGGTCATATTGTCGATATTTGGTACTTGAGTCAAAGAAGGACTTCTTATAATTACAAGTTGATCACATGGTCAAAAGTTCATTATATCCAAAATGATATTCATGATTTAGATGTCATATATATCATATATATCTAGTATATACATTTATTTAAAATAATACCTAACTTTTGGATATATGAAATGAAATGCACTGTTCATGGAGACGGTAAGTCGTACGTACGCATGAACGCTACTTTCATTTCTATTTCTTCTTTTAATGTAATTAAAACATAATGATAAATAGGTATATTATAGTTACAGTATAATATCATGTATATAATCATTAACTTCACCCTTTATACATCAAACATATGGAATTAATGAGTCATATCACTTTGAGGGGGTTGTAGTTCGCTCTTACTCAAATGAAATTATATCATTTTCCCATAATGGAAACCATTAAGGTATGATATAAATTGAAAATACAGATGCATAAAAAACATAAAAATAATATATATCATATATAAATATAGTTCCATCATAATGGCCACCATGAGATGTGGTAGGAGGTAATCAAACAATCACCGTTTCATGAGCCGTTAGTTTCCCATCCACAGAAACAGTATGTTCTTCACCCATTAAATGGAGGTGTGCGTATGTTTTGTTCAAATAATTCCCATATAAATATACTAGAATATTGAGGATACTACAGTTTTTATAAAATAAAGGAATAAAAAATTTTCAGGGGTTGGAGAAGTAAAATAAATGAAATGAAGTTAAGAGAAATTGTTACCATTAATTTGGGTAAATTCCTTTGGTTTGAACCAAAAATACTTCTTGAAGTGCCTTCTGTATAAGGTAATGCTTCTAGGAGGAGGAGAGGGATGTAGGGAGTTTAATTGGGCCGAGTTTGGATATGCCTAAAGGCTTGAGAGGAGTGAGGATGTGGTTAGAAGTTGTCTCTTTTTATAAGGGAGAGGAGGGGCTCTTTAGGAACGTGTGAAAATATTATTTTATTATATTTTGATATTCTATTTCTAAAGGTCCAAAAATCATTAGGGTCGAAGATAAGATGACTCATGGTCGAAATAAAATCATCCAATTGGAATTTTACAGGTTTTGGATAATATTTTAATCATTAAAATATTATTTATTTAAATCATTTATTGATGATGTAAATTCAGAATCCTTATTGTGTCATAAATAATTTAATTTATTCGAAGTCTAAAAATTATAAAAAAAATACTATCATTTAGAAAAAAAATTAGATTTCTAAATAATATTTATAGTCTAAAATATGACTTATATAACAATATATAAAAAAATAAGTTACTAAATGATTTTTGATTATGTCATATTTTCCATTACTTTAAATTAATTAATCTAAAGTGTCATTATCATTTATAAGTGGATCCATGGGGTCCAGAATTCGACCCAAGGATGACCATTGTCGGACATTACATATTCAATAAGGTTAAGACCAGTGTTATGCTAATTTTGAATTATTATAATATTCTTTTTACCTTGAATTACCATATTTACCTTTAACCGGGGTAAAAAATTAAAAAGTTACTAATCACCAAAAATTATATTGATCTTATTGAACCAAATTTCACTTACTAATAAAAAGTATGTATGTTTTATTTTTTATATTCAATTCACTGAAGTGGTAAAATTTCTTTTAAATGAAAAAGTTAGTTTTTTAACTACTACTAACTGGTTTCACAATTCATCAAAAATTGATGTATTTTATAAAAATACAAAAAATTAATCCTAAGATATATTTGATATTCAAAATTAAAAAATGATTTCAAATTTTATAAATTATAAACATAGAAGTGGAATTAATTAATTTAAAATTAATTACCGCTGTTAAAACAAATAGAGTGTTTTTAAGAAACAACAAGTATCAAAATAATGACACTTGTTTAGGTCTAATTTCCATTTGAAAATAATTATAATGACCAAAATTGAATTAAATGGTAAAAATATATTCAAATTAAACTTTATAACCAATAAAAAATATAATCTATCCATATAAATAAATTTGATTAAAACACATTTTTGAATTAAAATCCAATATTTTTCACTATTACTTAAAAATGAACATTATAAGAAAACATCCAAAAATTTACACAGAGTAAATTTTGATGTACTATTCTAAAGAAGGATTATATTTGGTCAAATAGAATTTATTAATGTATCAAAAACTATATTTAAATAGGGTTCTCCATTAAAAGGCACTAAATCTACCTTTTAATGTAAATTATGCTTAAATATAGATTCATTCACATTTCAAGACTCTATATTTTTTTGGATAAATGTAAATACATTTAACAAACGAGTATAATCATATTGTACTTATTTTCATTCATTATATTCAATACAATGTTTAGGACATAACTACCATTTAAAATAACAAAATTATATTATTAGTGTGCAACGTATGATTTCAAAGAAACCCGTTGTTGCGTATCGGGTATGCTATCGAACATAGAATCCTTTTTAAAGTAAAATTAATAATTATTTAACAAATATTAAAAAAAATTGAAGACTTTTATTCTTCATTTACCTGGGCTGTTAAATATATAATATATATAGTCACATTGATTAATAATATTGATATTATTTGGTGAAAATAATATTCTAATTAATATAACATTATTAAAATTCTCTTCTAAACATATAATTACCACCCCTCGCCACCCCTAATCCTAAAATATTCTATGTTTGGAGCTCCCAAAATTTATAGAAATTTTTTTCCCAATACAATACCCCATTTAGTAGGTCTTATGTTCTCAAAAAAAGACCAATTCCATGTTCCTTAAGGAGTATTTCATAGAGTAGATATTTATGAGGTAATATTATTAATCTTCCATTTCTAAATTCCATTATTCTCATACCTTAACATGATTTCCCACATCAAATATGGAATAATAACTGATATATATATATATATATATATCACATTGAAATATTTACAATTTTATACATACCATACACCCCCATTCTCAACTCCAATTATTCAATAAAAAATAAAACATTTCCTATTTTAAGTTGATTCACCACCTTCATGGATGATGAGTTCTTGTTCTATAATACAAATTTCATGGAAGGTCTCAAATATCACAAAATAATTCCAAATTAAGTAATTTTTCATTTGTATGATTTTTTTTCAAATTTTGGAATTAATATAGGATCATAATATATAAAAACTGAAACCAGTTCATCATGGTCAGAAAAACCACCTAAATTAACACACTATACAATGTTAATGTTTGTACTAAAAAATCAAACCTTTGTCAATAAACATATTGAAATTTATGAAAAATTAAATTTATATATGTATGTTAATACCATATCATTTAACATTTTGGGGTGTATTCCCATTTGAAAATAAGACCATTAATTATAAACGAGTGGTATTAACTTGGAAAAATGTAATGAAGACTCATAGAATTACAATATTTAGCAATATATCTCCCCAAAATGATAATAAATGAAAATTATATAATTATAAAAAGGAAAATATATATGTTTAATTTTCTTAGACTAAGTAATTAATCAATATAATTTTATTATCTATGTAGTTAATTGAATGTGAAGAACAAACTAAGACATAACATTAGTGTTATGTCAAAATCACACATTTTCATTGGTCTTTGACCATTCTCTATATAAGTATCATTTTCACTATTTGATGTTATTAAATTATTTAAAATTATGTATATATGAGTCTATCATATATTCATAGATTATTATAACTTCCTTTATAAGGATAATTACTTCATTATTTAAATTTCTAAAATTCCCTATATTTATTCCATAGGGTTAATTTCATTTTCTGAAACATATAATCATGTTCATGTTATGATGGGTTCACACAGATTTCACTCTAATTCATTGGGTAATGTTTTTGTCTAATGATATGGTATTTATGGGATTTTATAATTAACCTAATCAAGGATGTGACTACGTCAACCATGTGATGTTGTCAAGGATGTTTTCCTGGATGAATGCTTACATTAGTTTTTATAATATTTCCAAATTCTTATGATTCCATGATATTTTGATTACATGATTTATATGTTAAGAATATATATGATTAATCTTGATCCTTGATTCATTATGATATCATGTTATTAATACTAATTTACATTTTATGATTTTCTATCATGTTTATTCCAATACTAGGTCTTATAGCTCGAAAATTTATTTTATATATTCCCCAAGATTTCCTATATAATGTTACATGTTAAAATAAATTAAAGATATAATTAGGAAGATTAAAATAAATTTGTTTTATTTTAGTTTCAGTTTGTTGAATTATTTACCTAGTATTCAAAATACATTAGCATTTTTTATCCATTGGTTATATTTAATGAATATTTATTATAAAAATAATGTAATAAATGTTGTAAAAGGATTTGGTCACTATAATAGTGGGAAAATTATGAAATAGATCTGTTGTTTCTAACCTATTTTGAATCATATATCATTTAAATAATCATTCTCGATGTGCTTAAGGGAAATATGTACCAATTTAGTAACCCAAAATTCATAATCCATTATAGAAAAAATCACATGATCCAATGACATGAACTTTTAGGATTTCACTACAATTAAAGTACCTTGGTGAAATTGTTGTTTAAATATTTCTATGACCAAAGACGTGGTGGGATCCTAATAAATAAGGGACTGCACAACAGATTACAAATATTTTGTTCTATCACCATCAAATATATTAGTGGAAAAAGTAACATTATTAGTCTCTCAAAACATAAATAAATGGAATATAAATGAAATATTTTCAATCTAGTACACTAGATCCTTAGGCCCTTTATCACTTATAATGACCAGGGGATTTTTCATTGTAATTTTTTTTTTCATGGTCCACCATTATTACATGTTAACTTCCACCTTCGCATTCTATTGACTGGGCGGTCCGAAAAAATTGATATAATAATATAATGGTATATGAGAGTGAAAACACAAGGAAAATTCATTAAATATCAATGTATTTAGTTCATAGAGGATTTTTAGAGCAATAAACATTAAAAAAATTGGGGGGGGGGATTCAATAAACAATGATTTGAAATTTCAATATTACTATTAAAATAAAAAACATAGTCAATTAACATTAAACAGCAAGTATAAAAAATAATAAAAAGTTAAAAAACCAAAGGGGTGAAAATGAAATTTTTTACATTTTATCACCATTAATGGTTTGAAAATATTTATTATAAAAATATTCACTATAATTTCATGTTTTATGGGAGTGGAATCTATACCTTATTGCATTTTAGATCCATTGTTCACCATACCATACAACCTAACCACATGCATCTAGTTTCCACCCCAATTCCTCCCTAAAAACAAAAAATTCCCCACACAAAAACATAGTTTCATACCAATAGTTATAATAAACTGTAATAAATATCGCATTATGATAAACAGAAAATTAAGCTCAATTCAATGGAAAAGTTTTAACCATTCTAGGTAACATGAGGTTTCACTTGAAGAAGAGTTGTCCGAGAAAACACTTAAACCTACCATATGAGCTATGATAATTCTATATTCATTATATCATTAACAACATAAAAAAAGGGGGATATAATAACATATATTAGTAAAAAAATTAATTCAACTTAAAACCTAACCCAACATGGTCCACCACAGGGCCCGAAGATCTTTTCTAATTTCCATGGACTAGAAAATTGAATCACTATATCATAATACACCCATTGGGAATATTTTTTCCTTACTAATCAAAAAATGATCATATTGATTACACAAAGTGTTATATAATGACTCATTCATAAATTTGACTACAGCTACTAAAAATAAATAGTTTCAGAATATAAATACAACCAAACAAAGTGTTATTCAAATGTAATAACTACGTAACTCATAAATTTAGATTGATTTGATACATGTTATACCTATCCATTATGGGAGATAATTGTGATTTATTGTTAAAATATTATTCTAAAAGAAAATTATGGAATATCAGTTAATTTATAGAATAAAATGATATTCATTGAATATTTAAGTGAAAATGATGTTTTAGGTGTTAAATTGTTTTTTTAATTTTATTTTCACATTATATAAGAACATAGATTTTTATTATATTTAAGAATCCTATTTGGAAATATGTTTTTGAATTGTATCGTGTGTTTAAGTTACAATATTTAGTGTTCCTTGGTTTTGATACAATATATATATATTATGGAATACAATTTATATTTAAATGTTAATGACAAGAAATTTCATGATGATTTGATTATTTTCATTTCATTATTTTACATTTGATTATTTTAGTAATACTTTTGCAAATAAATTTTATATTATTCTATTTTTTTGAATTGTATAGTGTTTATTAGTTTCATTTCAAACATACAAACAAGAATAAGGGTCATCCCCAAAACATTTATGGTCTTACATAAGGGAAAATTCTTGATTTTGAATGATTCTGGAAACAAATTTCTTTTATTGGGACTCTGGTATGGGTTACATCAATGTGCATGAACAATAACAATGTCATATTATAATTTTTATAAGGTATATTTATATTTTGTGTGAGTTTTATAAAGGTACATTAGTTCTTCACATTACTAAATATAGATCAAAATTACAAAAAATTGGGTTTTATAAAAGTCGTATAACCCGTTTAAAGGGTCATTGCAGGCATAAACACCTATGTAAAAGTAATAAAAACTCATATAGGTGTAGCACTATGATTATAAATTCATTTTAATGGTTAGGAAAAACTATGTAAGGATCATCAATTCATCATAATGATATTTTATGGTAGATTCAGCATGAACCCAATCTATATAAAGGTATCTGGAGGATTTAAAATTTTGTACCCTGGACAATAAATCAATGTAAAAGTGATGGTTGTATTTTTCAATATTGAAAAAGATGAGATTATTTTTAAGCATTATATATCAATTTATTGGAGGAAAATGATTCAAATTTTCATCTATATACAGAATAAATAGAGATAAATACATTAACATATGGGGGAGTGCAGTATGTGGATACCAATGATTCAAAATTAGGGGGCTTGTCTAACAAATTTGAGGCTCAATGTTCTTTTATAAGATCTGATCCTTCCATTAAAATGATCTTTGATCAAATAATTCATTAATGTAATAACCATATAGGTACTAGGAATAAAATTCAAGGTGGTATATGGGAGTGATACTAGAGGTAGGGTAGTACACAATGTAAATATATAGGGATCTTGAGGAGGTGGAAATAGAAAATATTGATTGAGATCTGATAGTGCTTATTTACATTTTCTTCCTATTTTTTGATAATCATGATGTATTTATTTAATTTATGTTTTGTTATTTTTTCATTTGTATTGAAGATAATTTATTTTCTAGATATAATATAATTAAATTCTATTTCCATGTTCTTGTATTGTTTTAGTAATACTAGGTTATTTTTCTTTTCAGATTTTTTTGCACAGCTTCAATTTATCTCCTCTCAAATTATGAATTGGGAATTGATGATAAATATTAATTTCATTATAAGGTGATAATAAATTAATCCTTTACCAAGAAAAATATACTAGGAAATGATTTATTGAAATATTACAGAGTTTCAATTTATTTTAGTGTTCAATTTTTTTTTTCATTGTGAGAAAATTTATTACCTACACCAATTACTTATGGGGTATTAATAGTGTATATTTTTCATTCCATGCTTTAGTTGAAGAAAACGCATTGTAAATGTTTTAATTATTTTTATCTTCTTGACTTATCCTCATTTATTATAGTATTTGATAGATATGTAATTCTATAAGACAAATTAATAGGAAATAACCAACAGAAATTTATAGTTATGGGATTCAACAGGCTTTGAAGACATATTTATAACACTTCTAAATTTCAATATAATAGAGTAGAGGATGTTCATTATCAGTTATATTTTACCCAATTTACGCTATACATGTTATTTTTTTCATTATTTCCTAGTTTTTACATATTTTGCTAGTTTTATAACACTTTTCTATCCACATTAAAACATCCTCCAACGCATTAACTTTTTCTATTATGATTTTTTTGTATTTCGTACTACTCAAATTTACCTTCCATTAGACACAAACCTATATGACACTAGAAAAGATAATAATATTTTATAAACAAATTTTTTTTATTTTTTAATGGCCATTATATCAGGTTTTGGATCTATTTCCAGGGAGGGAACATGTGTCCCGAAAATTTTTTTCTTCGAGAAAACATTAAATTTTTATAAAAAACAATTCATTAATGAAATTTATATAATTTTTCATAAATAAAATTTTAAATATTCAAAATTTATTTACTATTTTGTGTGTATCTAGGTAGGAAATCATAATAGTTTTATTGTGATTCATTCACTCTATATTATAATAGTGTTTTTTTATCTTTTTTACTTGCACCATAAGAAATGGATTTCAATGGGGGTTGGAATCTTAAATTTCAAAATGTTGTTATATGTAGTTATTTTTATGGAATTATTTCATGGTATTATTCCACCAATCATAAATGGTGTTCCAATAGACTCCGCATGCCTAAGCATTTTATAAAGTATAATTTAGAAATAATTTACTCCTGAATCAAATATTAATGAATATCATTATTAAAAATAATAAAGACCATGAGTATATTCAATTGTAGAAAAATAAATTTCTGGAACTAGAAAAAAAATTATAGGATCAAAAATAAATTTATATAAGACATATAAAATGAATTGGATGATCCTAATAATAAATGTTATTTAAAATGTAAGAGAGAAGACATAAATTTATTTCATGAACATAACAATGATGAAATTTATCAATAAAGACTCTATTAGAAAATCCAATAGGTATAACTGTTTGAAAAATAAGAACATACCATTGTTAATTTTTAAAATAAATATGGAAAATTTTGATGTTTTTCAGAAATGGAATCTCGGAATGTGTAGAAACAAAAAAATATTAATTCAATTTATAAAAAATATTACACTTGTTTTTTAAAAAAATTGAAGTGATCTTGAGTTGGAAGATGGAGAAATTTTTCTAGTGAAAAAAATAATTAAATCACTAAATAATAAAATTCATAAAATCATATTAAAAATTACCAACCTATATTATATTTTTATTCAAAATAATTTTTTTAAATGAAATGGATATGTATATGCACACTGTAGAATAATAAATTAAGAATAATCATTTTTTGACCCCCAAAAAAAGATTTTACCCATTAATTTAATGATGATAGTTTTTGAACATTTCATCAATTTGGGTTTGAATTAACTTTTTTGAATTTTAATAATTTTTAATACAATGAGATGTAGTTGGAGTTCTCTTTCCATACTGTTGACATTGAGAGATAAACAATTATTACATTTTTCATAATGGATGAAATTTTGGAATGTGAGATCCCAACGATTTCTGAAGATTTCATGAGATTGTTTACTATTACACATTTAACTTGTATTGGTTACATTCATTTAGGTTTTATCGTGGTGTGTTTTGGGTGAGTTTTGTGAAAAATATAAGGAAAAAGGGTTGTACACGTTTTGAAGAAACGGTGTGCCTAGCCCCCAAAACCATGACAAACTAAATAGAGGGGATTTTCATGGCCATCTTATAATTTCCTAAACCACCCACCCAAAAATGATAAAATTTTCACCCCAAAAATAATAGGTGCACAGTTAAGTTTCATGATCCTCAAAAACCATGTACCTCTACTGATGAAATCGTGCACATTTTTTTTCAAATTTCAGAAAAATTCGTATTAATTACACCTAAACCCCTGAAACCTCCCCCATTTTATTAAAACACAATACCATATAATTTTAGATGATTTTAGAGAATTTGGTGGGTATTCCAAGCCCTTTTTATCTTCGTTCATCATGAATCTTAGACTGGATTGAAGGTCTGCTCTTCTCCTGATATGTGAATCCCCATCCAGTTCATCAATTATTCTCCCCTCATTCATTACACTTTCTTTCAGCTATGTAATGAAATTTTATGGGAATATATATACCTAATTGGTGATATATAGATATATTATTTTGTATGAATATAATTATTTCAAATATCTTGATTTCATTAATGTAGATTCAGGTTTATGAGATTCTGTTCTCATTCTATGTTGTTGTGACACTCAATAGTATAGACCTCCATTGGGTAATTTCTTTTTCAACTAAATGTTGTAGTTGTTCATTTATTCAATCACCGCAGTCTTGATATCAAGTATTTATCTATGATTGGATTACTCCTAGGGTTTATTTAGAAATTTAAATTACTAAATTTGGTTTATTATTGTTGTTAATTAACGAATTGATGAATTGGTAAACTAATGGAATAATTTCATTTTGTAGTTTTGGATAATAAATTAATGAATTAATTACCAAGGTACTAAATTATAAACATATAATAATTAATTTTTGACTAAATTATTGGATGATATGATTTTGAGAGGATTAATTTTTTAAAAAATTAATTAATTGACTTATTGGTGGTTATTTGTGATAGGATGATTAATGTTGATTAATTATAGTTGACATAAAAAATGATTAAATATGTGATATTGATATACTTGTGATAATGTGATATGTTATATTATGTGAATATGATTATGTAATGGGGTGTTATACATGACGTTCTATGCCCAAGATGCATATGTGTAGATGAGAAATAGAGTTCTAGACATGATGCTCTATTTCCATGTTACATATGTATGATTGTGAAATGGGTATCTTGACATGACAATCTATGATAGTGATATATATGTGGGATTCAGAAATGGGGTTCAATAAATGATGTTCAATGCAAATGATATAACTTATTTATTGATTAACGAGGTGATGGAAATGGTGTTCTAAACCAAAGGAATTGTCATTTGACTATGGTTCCAAGTGGCCATATTGATTAATTGAAATGACATGGAAAATGTAAACCAATGTGTCATAATTATAAGTGAATTTAATAATTGATATGGTTCAGACCTAGTGCGAGCTGATGTAGGTAATGTGGTGTAGGGGTCTTAGGAACCTAATTGTTCATGTGGTTAAATAATGATTAGTTGATGTGGTTTTATGTATTTACTTATGCATAGTGATTTGTTTCATTATACAACAAATATTATATTCTATTTACTAGTTATTTTTTTAGATGTTGTTGTAGGTGGCATACTATGTTGTACTCATACCCTACTCGTGATTCCCGATCATTACCTAGCAATTCTATATGTTTTATAAATATGTTAATGTATAAGTCCTTATATTAGATGGATGATTTAGGGATGAAGCATGGATGAGGAAACTAGACATGGATCAGGGACCACTTGGGAGTCATAAGTGTCTTTATTTTGTTCATTTTATTCAAAAGTCACCTACATTCGAATGATTTTTTTGGATTTTTTTGGATATTTTATTTTCTGCATTGATTTTCATGAGATATTGTTATTATTATGGTTATATATTCTTGTGTTGTTGTTTATTTACTTCTATTAGTTTATCACTCTGAAAAAAGGGGGCATATTCTCCCCATGATTGATTTATTAGACCCTTACTTCTAGTTGGAAGCCTATGGGGTTTTGGGAGGCATGCATGGGGTAACATGTCTCTTTGGATAGTGGAACCAGTGTGTGGAACTCAGGTTAAAATGTTACAAAGTGGTATCAGAGCTTATGTTTTCTTTTCTTCTTTTTTTCCTTAATGATTGGGAATTTTATATAGGAGAGTATGAAGATTTAAGTCTTAGACACAAGATCATGGATGGGTCTTGAATACCAATGATTGGGGGAAAAGCCATGTATCCGGAGTGGGATTGTTATTATTGCTATTTACTATTACAGTTGAATATTATTCAACCTTGGTTGACAGAATTGGTGTGTAATGTGGATTTTTTTGATATTTTATCAGAATTGAATTGTTGATTGGAATGACATGAGATTTGATTATTTTTAAATTCATCTAGTAACTCAGGATTATTTTTCAACATGAATCATATCATCAAGCACATAAAAATGTGCTTATAATATGTTTTTGAACTAAATTATTTTTTCCATTCTTGGGAATTTGAATTGAATTTTTTTCCTAAATGAAACTAAGAATAGTAAATTAATGAGAAATGTAAATATATGAGTGCATAATTGAGAAACATTATTTTATATTGAGATTACCCTTTGTTATACAAGACATGGTTATTGGATGGTTAATGGTAGGGATAGTGCCTTGGTTTTAACTGCATGGTGAGATTGGTGAAAAGACTTACTATGACATATTGTTATTATTATTCCAATTTAAATATGATAGAGTTGTGTTATGAGTCCTATGATGTATTTTTTTTATTGTAGAGATATTCCTCGACAATGAGGTTCTTTGAGAGGACATCCGGAGGACTTAGCTAGTGACGATCCTCCAGTGGTCTAATCGGAGGCATCAACTATGATAGGTGTGAATGATGGGGAGAAATTTTGATTGATATTTTATCCCTTCATGAATATCATGGTAAGAAACATATGGTGGTATAAGAATAGAATGTATGAACAAAAAATGGATTTTCAGCTATAGTACCCCATGAATTTAATTTGAGAGTGTGGGAATGAGGGAGCTGATTTTTAGGTTGAGTACATTGAGATGATATGTGACCATTTGGATACTTCTTATAAAAAAATTGTCACATTGGACACTTATATGATTAAAGTATCAGCCAAGAACTATTGAGAAATTCTTTCACATGTTGGAAAGGATAATGGTATGTTATGGAAGGAAATTTTGGAGATGTTCGTGGAGAACTTCTAGACATAGATGTAGAGATAAAGGATAACTGTAGAGTTTATGTGGTTGAATTTGGGGATAATGTCTATGAAGGACTACACTAGATGATTTACATACCTTCAGCGCTTCATCCAATGATGGAAGGGGATGAGGCTTCTATGATGAGATTCTATCATTATGGGATAATGTGCAAGATTGGGTCTCTACTGAACCCATTCCAGTTAATTAATTTTTTTGCGTTGGTGGATTAGACTCTCTTTTCTAAGGAGAATGTGAGAGAGGCTTCTAGATCAGGACATGAGGATGATACTATATGATCATGGGGTACATATTTTGAGAGAAAGAATCATTTTTATGACAAATGTTTCCAAATTAGTGGTATGTATAGTGTCAATTTGGAGGGGACTAGTTACTAAAGATCATAAAAAAGAGATTTTCCACCAATGCAGAATGCTGGTAAAATTTTGTAAACATTTTCCTCAACCACCAGTTATATTTTGAGCCAACGTAAAGATGAGTTGTCTACCTAAGAGTATTAGGAAGCTAAAATTTATGGTTAGTAGTGGAGGATCTAGAATGAACCAGAGTAAATGAAGGGGATCTTCTATCCCATATCAGTTTGGCAGTAGTAGTTCTATTAGGCACAATGATAGAGGTAGTTGATGTGTTACTTCTAGGAAAGAGCTCCCAAATCAAGAGAGTTGTGCAACTCAAGGGACTCGGATAAAATCATAAGGAATATAGAAATCATAGTTTTATACAGTTCATCATATAAATGTGTACAGAACGACAGACCCAATGAAAGCGAGAGGTGATATTATTGTTTCTTCTACATTAGCTAGTGAAAAATTTCATACTAGTTCCACTCATTACAGTATATATACAAATTTTTTTAATGGTTTTATCCATGTGGAGGATCATGTGAGAGGGGTAATCACTATATATACATTTTTGGGAGTACGGTCTAGATAAAATTGTTTTTTAAAGGGATATTCTCTCGAGATCAGGGAGTACCATTTTCGTTGGGATCCTTATATTCATGACATGTCAATCTTCAACCAAATTAAGGGTATGGAATGGGTAGTTGTGTACCGAACCCACATTGATTTCTAGTAAATGATGGTGAAATTAAAATTTCATATGGGTGACCATTACATTAATATAGGGGATTAGGATATCCATGAATGTTGAGTTGGGAAAATCACTCAACAACATGGAGAGCTCACATCCCAGGGTCATAGTATTTTTCAGGATAATGAAGGTGTGAAACCTGATGTTTTTATACAAGTTGTGTAACTATTTCATGATCTGTTTCATAATAAATTATTCATACTAAAACCTGATAATGATGTGGAGTTAGATATTGATATCATGATAGGGGAATAACCAATATAAATTGAAATATATATAATGGAACTGGAAATGCATTAAGATCGCAATACTCAGTTGGAGGAGTTAGAGGACAAAGGGTTTATCCTTCTATATACATCACCTTGGGGATCACATTTATTTTATTCAATGAACCCTAAAAAGATTTTGTGATTGTAAGTATGTTACCAGAAGTTGAACAACATGATTATAAATAACAGATATCCTCTTCATGTATCAATAATATTGTTTACAATTTGAGGGGATATTTTGTATTCGTGAAGATTGAATTGATATATGGGAATCAAAAACTAAGAGTTTAGAATTATGATATAAAAAGTGCTATATTCAGAAGTAGGTATAGCTTATATGAGTTCCAATTAATTTAATTTGGGTTAATGAACATCCCAGTAGGGTTTTTGGACTTGATGAAAAGAATATTTCATCTATAATTGGATCAATTCATGGTAGGGGTTTTAGGTGAAATATTTTAGTATACAAAGACTCTATAAAATCATTCACAACATATTGACATAAACCTAAGCACAGGAAGAGTTCATCAACAATATTCCATGTGATCTATGTGTCAGGTTTTCATTGAACATGTATAGATCTTATGAAACATCATGTTAGAGAAAGGTGTGTGAGTGGATCTTGAGAAATTTTAGGTAGTGGATTCATTCAGAATCCCACAAATGTTTTCGATATTCATATTTTTTGGGGTTAGATCGATATTATCAAGGATTAATCTATGACTTTTCCTGATTGGAATCAACTCTTTTGTTATTGACAATAAAGGGGAAAAATATAGATTTGATAGAAACATATGAGATGGAATTCCATGATTTGAAGAAGAATTTGAAATCACAACCAATATTCATCAATCATAAGCCTGGAGAAGAATACATGTTATATTTTGATGCTTCTGTAATAGTTCTTGGAGATGTGTTGATGCGAGTTGATCGATTAGTGGTGTTTGGGTTTCACAAAATGAGGCAACATGAATGGGGCTACCCTACACAAGACCTTTAACTACCTACATTGGTTTTTTATTTTATATGATGATGGAATTACTAGTTCGGAGAGTGGTTTACAATGTTTAACAATCAAAATACGATAAGGAATGTCTTCTCATAATGAGATTTTAATCTCTTCCAATGAATATGGGTAGATAATATGCAGTCATTATACATTGATCTGGAATATACCCTAAGAAAGGGAAATAGTGTTGCTGACACATGAGTAGGAAAACTAACGCTTAGGTTGTTCAAGAATCAAGTGCTAAGGAGAAGATGATGGAATTTCTTGATGAGATATATGTTTGGGTTCATTAGAGTTAGGAGAAGATGAATATCATATTACTGCCAGTAGAGTTAACTCCTTTGGGAAAAAATAAATATAGAAAACATGATGATCCAGAATGATTGAACAAGAAGGTAATCTGTGATTTTATGGGGCTCACTTCATAATGAAGCATAGATGAGGATGTGATCATCTTTTTTAGAAATCAGTTTGTTGTCCCCATGAGCACATGAGGGAGAAAATGAGGTAATTTAATGCCTTGATATTAAGAGATAAATCTATGTGTGACAAAAATTTACCATGACTTGTGACAATATTTTTTTGGGTGGGAAAGAAAAGGGAGATAGTAAGGTTATCTACACATTGCTAAACCAATTAGTAGATGAAGACCGAACATCAACAAATTTTTGGTTTTCTGAAATCATTTCATATATCGTAATGTATGTGGGTCAATGTGGAAATAGAATTTGTGTTGGGTCTTCTGAAGTCATATATATGAATGACGCTCTCTAGGTTACTGTAGATAAAAAGATTAATGTAGCACATTTTTAGAAAATTTGTGAAAACATTTCATCAGATTAGAGGGGCGATTTTAATGTTCATGAGATAGTTTGTTTTCATGGGGTTCCAGAGAATATATATTGATATAATGACTCATGATTTAACTCACAATTTTAGAAGAGATTGTAGAAGGAACATGGCATAAATTAATTATTGAGTACATCTTTTCATCCACATCCACATGGGATGTTAGAGAATACTATATATGTTCACAAGGATATTCTACAAGAATGTGTTCAGGACTTTAGTGGATTTTGGAAGAAACACCTTGATTTTGTGATGTTTTCCAATGAAAAAAATTATCATGAAACAATACAGATATAAAAATTTGAGGCTCTTTATGGTATGCCAAGAAAATTATAGCTACGATGGATTGTGAATGGTGAGTTAGAGTTATTGGTACCATGTATGATATATGATACATTAGTGTAGATGTAGTTGATTCAGAAACTCATTTCTATATCTCAGAGTTGGAAGAAGTAATATTATAATAGACATAGATGACCAATAGAGCTTACAAATGGTGATCATATATTCATTTCAATTTCACTTAGGTTTCATTAACACATGATATAGAGGTATGGATAGTTGGCATCCATGTTCATTGTACTATTTGAAGTGGTGGATGGAATTATAATGATTGTGTACTGGTTAGCACTTCCACATAAATATAGCTCTATTAATGATTTTTTCAATGTATCAGAACTTCTGTATTATCACCCCAACCCTTCTCATGTGCTCAAAGTTGATGATATTGATTTTTAGGTAGATGCATCATTTGAGGAGCATCTGATATCCCTGTTGGATCACTATGAGAAAGTGTTGTGGTGAAAGATCATATTGGTAGTTCTCATATTTATAAAAAAATGGGAAAATGAAGGAGGAAACATGGGATGGGAAGCAGATATGGAAGCTCAGTGGCCTTTTACTTTTGACTCAGAATCATAGCGAATCCTGACAGTGCATGTCAAGAATGATCTATTATAATGTGGGAATATTGTAAGATCCCAACCCTTTCTAGTGTTGACTTAGGCTCATTTATAGGTAATATTTTGTTTTTTAATGAGTAATTATTGTTTGGTTTTCATCATTGCTTGATTTTGGGTGAATTTTAAGAAAAATTTAAATATAATGGTCTGTGAATGTTTATCGAACGATTATAGAAAACTCTATGCCCATCCTATAAAACCATATGAAATCAAATAGATGGTATTCACATGGCCAACACATGATTTTTCAAACTGTTAAACAAAAATGGAGAAAACATGAACCCTTAAAATAATGGGTTCACAATTAAGGTGCACAGTTAGAGAAAACAATGTTACCCAACACATGAAATCAGTAAGGACATTTTTAATTACCTGAGAATCAGTTTTAATTCTACATGAACCCTGAAAACATCCACCATTTAACCCAAACATAGACCCTTATAATTCTAAATGATTTTAGAGCGTTTAAAAAGGTTTACAAGCCCTACTGAGTTGTGTACTTCATGAATAAAATAATGTATTGATGGTTTACTCCTCTCTCGATATGTGAATACTTTCACAGTGTTTCTCTTGTTCTATCCCCATTTATTCGACATTTTTTCATAGTTGTAATCAACTATTTAAGATAGATCTATATCTAATTTTTGAGATATAGATCTATGATTGTTAAACTTGATCTATATTTATATGATCTTGATTTAATTATTCTTGATTTATGATTTGGAGATTCAGATTTCATTCTATATCATTGTGACACTACATATTTTGGATTTCTATTTAACGATAATTTTTCTATGAATTGAGGAAATTGGTATATTATCCAATTCCAATAGTATTGATATCATATATGTATAGGTGATTTTAAAATTTAAATATTCAATTTAGAAATCGAAATTCATGTATTAGGCAAATTAATGTTGTTAATTAATGAATTGAGGTATTAGGGATGTGATGGAAAAATGGAATTTCAGAATTTTCAATAATAAATTCATGAATTCATTATCAATGAACTGAATTCAAAATTGATAAAAAATTATTGGTCCATTAATTTTCAGATGTTAATATTTTCATAGGATTCATTTTGTTTAAATTAATTAATGTACTTTGTAGTTGTTAATTGTGATAAGAGTATTAATGATGATTAATAATGATTAATGTAACAATGTGAAAACTTTTGATAATGAGATAGAGGTGATAATGTGATATTATATATAGTGTTTTAGTCAATGAGAAAGTGGGTTCTATACATGATGTTCAATGGACATGAGTCATGTATATGGTTGAGAAATGTGGTACAAGGACTGAAGTTCTATACCCGTGACACATATGTATGATTGAGACATGGGGTCGCATACATGAAGATCAATGACCATGAGATACAAGTTTTTTAGTGACCCAAGCTTGACATACATGGAAATTACATTACTTTTGTGGAATACTTAATACATAATAAGAATATACAAACATGTACCATAATAGTTTAGTGTCTTTAGAAACTTAGAACATAATTTTATAATCATGGTGAAAGATCTTCAACATCTCCCTTAAAGATCTTCCCATTTTGTTTTCTTACCTAAAACCATTCATTATATCCTAGGAAAAGAAAACATAAAAATAGTGATCTCAAATTATTAGTAAGGGTAAACATGGAGAACATAAAACAATACATAAACATTTGAACGAAAAAACATGAACATAAAACATCAAAATCACGAGTAATGACATAAATATTGGCAATACATAAAGAATTGATCATAAAGGGACATTAATAATGATGAACTAGCATGGGAATAAAACATGTAATTATGGAAAACCATTAAAACCATGTTATGATTTCCATAGTATCCAAGGCATTGCTGCAAAGACCATCATAGTGGACAAAGTCCATTACTAAACTAGGTTTATTTTCCATTCTGGCCCTGTATTACTGAACCAGATCTTATTTTCCATTCCATCCATGTACATCTCATGAGATATAAATAGTTATCCAATGTATTGGAGGAAGATATAGGTCCCACCCATCACATGTTTAAATCATTCTGACGTGTGCCACAAAACAATCATAAGTCATTCATCATAACCCAAAGATTAAAATGGGTTTCAAAAACACCATTCCTTCATAAAATAATCCATATAAAACAAATGGATGTAATTTCATCATAAGAAAAATCACACCATGTAAATAATAGAGACATTTTACATAAAAGATAAACATACTAAATAATGTTATCTTAGTTGGAAAATAGTTTTGATAAAACACTTGAATAGAATTTTTGAGGAAAATATCATTTCTTCTTCAAAATCATTTTATATTTACAAAATGCCCTTAAATTTTAAAAGAAAAGGATTTTGTTGAAAATAATCATGAAATCATGTAGAGTAATCTTCATTAAAATAAGGCATTATATGTCCATAAAAATCCATTAATACCATATAAGTTAAAAAACATTCTTCTTTTACTTCTGTCGAAAAAGTCAAAAAGTGCCTTGTATGGTAAAAAAAATATTACTTATATACCATGCGGTAAAAGTCAAAAAAGGGTAAAAATGAATTTAAACATACAAGGAAGAATAGTAAAAAAATTATGAAAATATTTTGAGAAAACATGGTAATGGATGATAAACTTAACCCCAGTAAATACTTACAAATAAACAATCTCAGATAAGAACAAGATTGAAATAATTATCCCTTACCATATGTCCAATATCATCCATATGTGTCTGAGACTCATGTATATTAGGTTTAAACATATTATTAAATTGAAACAGAAACATAATAATATTTATTATGTTATATTTGATTTACCTACGACTTTATATTACCCGTTCATTTGTCATTTTCATGTTAAAGCAGTGTTTTAGATAAAATAGTTTCATTTATCATCCGTGTTTTGACTTGTAATTATTCATATGATTACATATATTATGACTAAATAATTCTAGAATGTAAAAAATAATTTATATATAATATATATTCAGAATATATATATATATATAATAGATCGATAAATGGAATGAAATACACCGTTCATGGAGACGGTAGGTCGTACGTACGCATGAACGCTAATTTCCATTCTGTATTGACTTGAATGGATGTAAGTAGATGACATATATATATACATAAATCCAGTAGCATTATTATGTAATATATTTCATTATTATTCAATAAACATAATTTATATTCATTCATGAATGGTAAAAATGAATAATGAATCTCAATGCGTCGTGGAGGAGGTAATCCATACGCACGCACGAGCGCTGATATCATTCCCATAATTATTGAATGGTGTTGGTGTGGATGATAGAATATCTCAGAATTAGTATCATGTTATAATAATAATATATAGTTATTATTTACCCTGTTATACCCATCCATGTATGGTGGTGGTGGAAAACAGATTACACCATGGCATGGAGACAGTATTCCGTACGTACACACACATGGGGATTTCATTTTCCATTGGATAGATAGAAGGTGAAATGGGGATGTTTCATATTTATAATAACATATCTGTATATGAGTGATACTGATGTTATTACTTTATATTGAAACTAATAAATAAGAGGAAGTAGAATAAGAAATAAATTTTAATGAATCGGTAAAGGATATTACCTCTACTTTGAGGCACCTCTTCTAAACCGCCTCTTACGGCTCTATGGTTTGTCTCTGAAGAAGGCTAGGACCTCTTATATGTTTATATGGATGTGGAGAAAATATATGGACTGTTTTTTTCCAATAATTAAGGCATAAAATGTTGTGAAGAGGAGAGGGAGGAGGATACCTTTTATAAGTGAGGAGAGAAGAACTTTTGGAAACCTCTAAAATATTAATTTATAATAAACCCAAAACCAACATAAATACTTCCAAACTGATTTAAATCCAAATATGAGATGAGACAGGGTTGTAATCTCATCAGAAAATAAAATTTATACATGTTTGGAATTTATTTTAAACCTTATCAACTTTATTTATCATCATTTAATCTATTTATTTTTATTTGTGGTAATAATATTCTAAATTTTAAATTGTTATAAATAATTACTTATGTGTTGTGAGTTGTACATAATTGGATACATTATGAAATTTTAAACCATATAATTTTCAATTTATAAATTATAAATATTTTTATGATATTTAAACAATTTAATAATATGTTATTTTTATAAAATAACAATAGTGTCAATTTTGACACTATTTATTTATTTGAATATAAATAAAATCCACTCAGAGGATATATTAAAAATAATTTTTAATATATTAATAAAATGTAATATTTATTTATAAAATTCGTGAAGCACATTAAATAGTACATACAATATTTATTTTAATATTTTTAATAACATTTATTTGATATTTCAATCAATAAAATAATTTCTAAATCACTAATGTGTCACCATTAATGTTAATTTTTTAATCCCTAAAAATTATAAATAAATTAATATGATATGGATAATTTTATTATCTTTATGGTGACTATTTATGTTCAATGTTTTATAAATTTTATCCATAAATTTAAATTATTACACTTATAAGATATAAGAGAGTGACATGTTGTCACATTCATTGGTATTAACAATAATTACATCATTTTCATGGTCAAAAGTCCATTAAATGAATCTATTCATAATCTTAGGTGATATGGGTCTACTTTAATTTATCTAATAGAATTTTGGCAGGTGTTATGGTAATTTTATAATCTTATTTTTATGCTAAATTACCCAATTTACCTTTAATTGTAGTAAATAAAAATTAATGAAGTTACTATTCATATTATCAAAAAAAGTATCATATTAACATAATTTGGACCCACTTAATTAAAATATGAAATTCATTTTTATAAAATCAAAACTTTAAAGTTTTACTAAATAATTTAAAATTAATCACGTTGTTATGAAAACTGGTTTTAAAAGTTAAAACATTGCCAAAGATTGAAATGTTTTTACCTATGAATTCAATGTAAAATTAATGATAATGACTTAAATTTTATTAAAGGGTAAAAATATATTCTATTTATACTTTAAAACTATTATGTTTTATAATTTAACCATATACATTATCATGATGGAAAAATATGTTTTTATGAAAAATTTATCGTATTTTTACAATTCATCAAAATATGAAAGTTAACATAAATATATAAAAAAATTATCCAAAGTAAATTTTTATATACATTTTTTAATAAATAAGTTCTTTTTGTCTAATTGAACTTATAAAAATGTCAAAAAATTGATTTAATGTGGGTGCGCTATCAAATTGTTGAAAAAATACATTTTTTGAGAAATACATATTTTACCCGAAAATATTATTTTGTTCTCATATCATGTTCTAGAATATGTTTATTATGAATTATTATGTAATAAAATTAAAAATATAGTTAATATTATTCATAATAGATAGTTCATTACAATATATCATTGTTTAGTGAAACTCAGTATTGCATACAACATATGCTATCGAGGAAGGTCGCTCTTGCGTGCAACATAAGACAAGAATATTGTTTGTGTATAATACAAGCTAATACAGTGTTGCGTATAGCGCAAGATAATATTGATGTAGCGTACAACACCAGACCTAAATGAAATTAAAAATAATATTTCTCAAAAAATCTTGCGGTGTTATATCTCAGCATTGGGTTTCCACATATGAGAATATTGGTGAAAATATGCATATGGAAGAGAAATCTAACCATCATGTTCTAATGAAGACTGGTAGAGAAAATGGCTATGAAAAATAAAACAATCACAATATAATATATTTTTGATGATCTAAGGTTCCATCTAATTCATCAAATATGAGGGTACTAGGACAACATTTTGGGTTTTCAAGATCATTTCCCTAAAGTTGATGAATTTTTGCATAAGGATAAATACATACATGATTTCAGTGTAATATCATCATTGGTCCTTCCATGAACAATTTCCACTTCATCTCTTATTTGATGAAATGATTTTGAAAGTTTCATTCATCAAGTGTGAGAAGATCATACGATAGTATGATAGGTCATCCCATGTGTGTCAAAAATAAGGTTAGCAAAAGTTATTAAATATACATAAGTCCATATATGGTGAGATTAATCATATATGGATCCAAAAATGGACTTATACTTCATCTATCATACCGTTTAATAAGATAAAACAAGTTTCTACTAACCAGGGACTTCATGTAGGCCAGTGGTAGGTGATAAAGGCATGTCACACTTCGCTTGGGGGTTTGATTCTCGTATCCTTGTCCGCCGCGATGGGTTGTCACCCATCCTATAGGTTGTGATTTTTCTAAAAATATAATGTTATATCATTTCAGAAATAATATCAAAAATTAATATCCTTAAATAATACTATCTGATGTCTAAATTAAACCATTCAAATCAGTAGGCTTATCCAAAATACTTCTGTCCAATCTCATAGTATAAAGAAAAATATTACTAGAGAGGTCATCTACCAAGCATGTGATTACCATCATTTTCCACAATATATCATATGATATATCATGTTGGTAATACTTCAAACTTGTTAATACCTTAATCATGTATTTTTGAAACACATACTTCCATAGAACCATAGAGAAATCATGAATGATGTAAAAAGTTAATTATTCTCACAAACAAATATCCCAAAATATCTATATACTCAAACCATGATGTCGCTTTGTCCTTATATCATTCATTATCACATTAATACTATCAAATATCTCATTATCCCTTTATCCCTTTAATATGTGCATATCATCTTCTTTCGAAAAATATTTCAAACATTTTTCAAGGTTACAGATACCATTAAATTATTGAAAACCACAACAAACCAACACATTGATATTCGAATATTCCATGATACTATAAATGAGATTCCAAAACCTTATTTTGGAATCCCATTACATAAACATGTAATCATTCCACCACATTGTTCTCATACTCAAAATCACCTATAATGATCACATGTGACTTCCCTTTTTCCTTTTCTTTAAGAGGTTCTTGATGTTGATCATCATTAACACTTGGATTAGGGAATTGGTTAGAATAATGCCCCATTTCCATGAACATGTAACATTGAAGTGTGGTTGGTGTATTCTCTGTAGTATTTTCTATATTTACATCAATAGCTACATTATTTCCGTTAAATAGACACTCAGCTACTCGATTCCCTTCTTTTCCACATTTAAAACAGTTTATAGTCCCTTTAAGACAATCTCCACCAGGCTTCTTTCCACACTTTGAGCATAAAGAAACATTCATCTTCTTTTCACCATTATTTTGAGATTTTTCCATGAACTCCATCTTTTATTTCTTTTCAAAACCATGAGATAGATATGTAACACTAACTTCTAGTTATACCTTGATTGTACAACACACAATTTCTTCACAGCTACTGAAGTCTCTTATCGCTAATTCCCTTCAAAGACTTGGTTTTAAGCCACTGATGATTCGATCAAATTTACATTCAGGTTGGACGATTAAGATAGATGCATACCTTGCATGCCTTTGAAAATTCGCCTCATATATACCAACAGATTCATCATCCTTTTGCTTATGATCACGGTACTCCTTTTCCAACGTTTTTCGAAGAATATTAGGGAAATACATATTGAAAAAAATGTTCTTGAACTCATCCCATTCCATGGATTTGATTTCATCTTGGGGCCTTGTATTCGTAATTAAAGTCCACCACTGGTATACTTCACCTTCTAAATGGTGAACATCCAAAATGACATTTTCATGCTCATAACAGCAAAGTATGGAAAATATTTTTCAATGGTACTAATCCATTTTTCAACAACAATTGGATTAGAAGATCCACTTAAAGAAGTTGGATGTTGCCTCATAAAGGACTCAATAGAATTTTGTTCCTTTCTCTGCTCATTTGATTGATGATTCATAGATTGTGTAAGTATAGAAATAATATTTCGCACTCCATGTCCCATAACATTGGATTTTTAGGAGGTCAATCATTTCAATGTCCATTACATTGAACCACACAGTTCCTTAGGGTTCTAGCCATCGACTAAAATTCAAAAAGAATAGTGTGAGAGGAAAAAATCATGCCTGGAAAACAACATAGTAAAGGGGGAGTACCTTCAATATATTACATGTAAGGTTTAATTATATGATCATTACTGTAATTATAGGACTATAACCTTTACTTATACTTATACTTAGGGACATCCCTAGACATACTTTATTGATATCTCTAGAGGTATCAGAAAATTTTTCGCATCCTAGTTTCCAAAGGTTGATCAAACCTTCACATTGATACCAACCGTAGAAACCCAAGCTTGACGTACATTGACATTACATTACTTTTGCGGAATAATTAATACATAAAAAAACAGACACCCATGGATTGTAATAGTTTAGTGTATTTGGAAACTCGAAACATAATATTCTAATCATTGTGAAAGATCTTTAACATCTCCATAATAGATATTCCCCTTTTGTTTTATTACCTAAAATATTTCTTTATATCCTAGGGAAAATAACACATAAAAAGGGTGTGCTCAATTTTTTAGTAAGGTTAAACATGGACAACATAAAACAATCCATAAACATTTGAACGTTAAAACATGAACATAAAACATCAAAATCATGAGTAATGGAATAAATCTTGGTAGTACATAAGGCATAAGTCAAAAAAGAAACATTAATCATGAAAAAATAGCATGGGAATAAAACTTTTAATTATGTAAAACCATTAAACACATGTTATTATTTCTATAGTAGACAAGACATTGCTTCCAAGACCATCATAGTGGTCAAAGTCCATTACTGAACCAGGTATACTTACCATTCCGGCCCTCTATTACTGAACTAGATTTTACGTGCTATTCCAGCCATGTCTATCTCATGAGATATGAATATTTACCCAATGTATTTGATGGAGATATAGATCCCAACCATGTAATATTTAAATCATTATTACATGCACCACAAAAAATCATAAATCATTCATCATAACCCAATGATTAAATTGGGTTTTATAAACACCATCCATTCATAACATAATCTATATAAAACTAATTGATTTCATTTCATCATAAGGAAAATCAAACACTATAAATAATAGAGGAATTAAACTTGAAACATAAAAATACAAAATAATGTCATCTTATATCGAAAATAGTTTTGATAAACCACTTGAAATAAATTCTCTAGGAAAATATCCTTACTGCTAAAAAATAATTTTCTTTTCACAAAATGCAATGAAATTTTAAAAGAAAAGGATTTGGTTGAAAATAATCATAAAACGTTGTAGAGTAATCTTCATGAAAATAAGGCATTATAAAACCATAAAAATCCATTCATTTCTAATATGATAAGAAAACATTCTTCTTGTTCTTCTGTCAGAAAATTCAAAATGAACCTCGTATGGTAAAAAAGAAAGATTCCTTCCATACCATTTATTAAAAGTAAAAAAGGGGTAAAAATGAATTTAAACACAAATGGAAGAATAGTAAAAATATTATGAAAACATTTTCAGAAAACATGGACATGGATGATAATCATAGCCACAGTAAATACTTATGAATAAACAATATCAGATAAGAATGAGATTGGAATAATTATCACTTACCTTATGTCCAATTTCTTCAATATGTGTCTGAGACTCCATTATAGGGGGTTTAAACATATTATTAACTTGTAATAGAACCATAATAATATTTATGATATCATATATGATTCACTTACGACATTATATTGCCCGTTCATTTGTCAATTCCATGTTAAAGCATCATTTTGGGTAAAATCATTTAATTTATCATCTGTGTTTTGACTTGAAATTATTTATATGATTACTTAGATCATGATTACATCATTCTATAAGGTAAAAAAAAATTATATATAATATATATTCAGAATATATATATATATATAATAGATCGATAAATGGAATGAAATACACCATTCATGCAGACGGTAGGTCGTACGTACGCATGAACACTATTTTCCTTTCCATATTCACTCGAATGGAAGTAAGTAGATGACATATATATATATACATAAATCCAGTAGCATTATTATGTAATATATTTCATTATAATTCAATATATTTAAATTATAATCATTCTTGAATGGTTAACATGATGAATGAATGTTATCGCGTCGTGGAGACGGTAATCCATATGTACGCACGAGTGATGATATTCTTCCCCTAATTATTGAATGGTATTGGAGTGGATGATAGAATATAACAGAATTATTATCATGTTATAATAATCATATATAGTTATTCATTACACCATTATACCTATCCATGTGAGGTGGTGTTGGAAAACAGATTACACCATGGCGTGGTGACAGTGTTTCATACGTACACATGCGTGGTGATTTCATTTTCCACAGAATGGGTAGAAGGTAAAATGGGGTTTTTTAATATTTATTATAAAATATCAGTATATTAGTTATAGTAATTTTAATACATTATAATTAAACAAATTAATAATATTAAGTAGAAAAAAAATAAATTTGAAAGAATCGGTAAAGGATATTTCCTCTTCTTTGACATGGCTCTTGTAAACCTTCTCTTAGGGAACTAATGATGGCCTTTAAAGAAAACAAATAACTATAATATGTTTCTTGGGAAGTGGATAAGAGAAATGGATAGGTTTTTTCCGAGCATGAAGGCTCAAAATGTTATGAAGAGGAGAGGGAGGAGGTGCCCTTTTATAAGAGAGGAGAGGGGCACTTTTGGAAGCCTCTAAAATATTAATTTATAATAAACCAAAATCCCACTTCAAAACATCCAAAATGATTAAACTTAGAAGATCATATGATATGGGTTTGTTATATTATCATCTATTAAATTGTGGACATGTTGGGAATTTATTTTAAACCTTATCAACTTGATTAATTCTTATTTAATCTATTTAATTTTATTTGTTGTAATAATATTCTAAATTTTAAATTGTTATAAATTATTACTTATGTGTTGTATATTGTCTATAATTGGATACTTTATGACATTTTATATTATATAAATTTCAATTTATTATTTTTAAATATTTTTATAAATTTTAATCAATTTAATAATATTATATTTTTATAAAATAACAATAGTTTCAGTTTTAACACAATTCATTTATTTGAATATAAATAAAATCCACACAGAGGATATATTCGAAAAAAAATATTTAATAGATTAAAAGCCAGTCATATATATCTAGAAAATTCGTGAATCACATTAAATAGTTCATATAATATCTATTTTAATATTATTATAACCATTTATTGGGTATTTCAATCAATAAAATGATTTCTACATCACTATTGTTTCACCATTAATGATAATTATTTAATCCATAAAATTCAAAATAAATTCACATGATATGGGTGATTTTATTATCTTTTGTTGACTCTTTATGTTTAAGTATTAAAAAGTTTATCATGAAATTAAAATTATTACATTTATAAGATATAAGATAGTGACATGTTGTCACGTTCTTTGGTTTTAATAATAATTACTTCATTTTAAGGGTACAAAGTCCCTAAAATAAATCTATTACAACCATTAGGTGATATGGGTATTCTATGGTTCATCCAATATAATTTTTGAAGGTGTTAGGATAATTTAATAATCTTATTTTTACCCTTATTTACCCGATTTACCTTTTATTATAGAAAATAAAAATTACCATGTTACTCCTCATAATATCAAAAAAAGTAACATATTAATATAATTTGGATCCACTAAATTTAAATATGAAATCCATTTTTTAGAACTCAAAACATAGAAGTTGATTAATTAATTTAAAATTAATAACGTTTTTATGAAAAGAGGTTTTGAAAGTTAAAACATTTCCAAAGATTGAAATGTTTTTACATATCAATTCAATGTAAAATTAATGATAATGACATAAATTATATTAAAGGAAAAAATATATTCTATTTATACATTAAAACCATTAAATATTATAATTTAACCATATAAATTATCTTGATAATAAATGTTGTTTTTATGAAAAATTTAGCGTATTTTTACTATTCATCAAAATATGAAATTTAACAGAAAAATATAAAAAAAATTATCCAAAGTAAATTTTTATAACCTTATTTCTATGAATATGTTTATTTTGACATATTTAACTTATAAACAAGTAAAAAACTATATTTAATGTGGATGTTCCATTAAAAGGAGGAAAAACTGCATTTTTTGAAAAATACTTATTTTACCCGAAAAATTTATTTTGTTCTCATACCATGTTCTAAAATATGTTCAAGATGAATTATTATGTAATAAAATGTAAAATGTATTTAATATTAATCATAATGTCTAGTTCATAACAATATATCATTATTTAGTGAAACTCGGTATTGCGTACAACACACGCAAGTGAAGAAGGTCGCTCTTGCGTGCAACACAAGCCAATAATAGTATTTCTATATACTAAATGTTAATACATTGTTGTGTACTTATTAAGATAATCTTGGTGTAGCGTACAACATAAGAAGTCAATGAAATTAAAAATAACATTACACATATAATCATTTGGTGTTACAAGTTTGATTGATATATGGTGTTCATGGGATGACATTATAAAACCACGATGCATATAAATCATTGAGAAATAGGGAAATAAAAATGGATTTATAAACACAAAGCATTGTAATTGGATTGTGGTTCAAAGTGTCCATAATGATGAATTGAAATTATATAGATAATGTAAACCCATGTTTCATAACAATATTTGAATTCAATATGTGACATGGATTATATATGGAACATGTCGATGTAGATATTAGGTATTTGTTTCATTGGGATCCAGGTGGTTTATGTGGTTAAATAATGATTAGTTAAAATTTTGATATCTATTTACTTAATCAATGTTATTATTTTATATATAAAACTGAATACATTGTCCATTTACTTGATAATTTTTACAACTCTGTTGGTGGTGGACTACTGAGTTGAACTCATACCCTAATCGGGAATCCTAATCGGTACTAAAACAATAATTGTATCTTTTAGAATCATTTAGGTAAAGGTCATAGTTGAGATGGATAATTTGGAGATGGATCTTGGATAAGGGAACTAGACATGGTTTGGGAACCACTTGTGATTCAACAATCTATTTTTTTTATTTTCATTTTAGAATCTGGAGTCATACATTAGCATGAATTTTTTCTTCAATATTTGGATATTTTATTTCCCGCCTTGATTATCCAATGATATTGGTGTTATTGGGGTTAAATATGCTTCCAATATTATTTGTTATATATGTTGGTGTATTACTCTTATAGAATGTGGAATAGTATCCCCATGATTGACTTGTTAAATTATCTCATCTATTCTGCATCATTTGTCATAGGGGGAGGCTCACATGAGGTCATGTGACTGACCTACTTGGGGAAATAGATTGTGGCTCCTAAGTTAGGATGGTACACGAAACATGATCTTGAATAGATTAGTGAAAACATACTATTTGAATTATGTATAATTTTTTTTGAAATGTTGTGTAAACTTGTTTATTTTTATCAGTTGAGGGTTTTTTTGATGGAAATCCATGTTTAAAAACACCTAAAATTGAACTTTTTCAAGATGAAAAAAATAAACTATTCACTATTAGTCAATGTTTTCATCATCTGTTTTGATTATAGAAATATACTTTTGGGGAAAAACTAAATTGGAAGATAATTTATTATTGATTTTTAGAGGTTAATAAAACTCAATGAATCATAGAATAAACTTTTCCGATATATTCTTATGAAAAATCATCCTTGAAGAACATTTTACGAATTTTGATCTATAAAATTTAGAGAAAAGCATTACGAGTTTGGTTACACTTCTAAAATCAACTAAACTATTATCGTGTAAAAAAAGACTTGAAATATGATATTTATAATATAATTATATAATGGAAAAAAGTATCTTATTCTAAAAAAATTATTTCAATGTGATTTAGTGTCTATGACGGGGTATATTTTATTTTATGGAAATTGGGATATCTATAAAGAAACGTTTTCAAATAAAAAAAGGAAAATCACATGTGGTGGTTCCAACATAGGATACCACACCCAATGTGTAATCATTTTGAGATTTTTTTTGGAGTCTAGTGGTAGAATTAAAACAAGAAATGCATTGTGGAAACCCACTAATTAAAAAAATATTTGTTGATTGTTTTTACTTTCTGTAATAAATAAATCACTCGCATTCATTTTTTGTGAACTGTCCCACCTTCTATCTTGATCTCCCAATAGAACTATTCATTAATCTAGAAATTTATAAACTTGTCTAAAATATCAACACAACCCTTAATTACTTGAAAATTATCATCCACGCCATCTTTTCATTACATGGTATCATAAATCGTATTTTTTTATTTTACTCTTGTGTAAATATAATTTTCTTTTATATGAACTTAAATCGTTACAACTAGTTTTCCAACAATGTTATAAGAGGGATATATTTACTGGAATTGGAATTAAATGATATAAATTTTCAAGGGAGTAACTTTATCAAATTTCTTGATCAATTTTATGTTTAATACTAGTTAAAATTATATTTTTCTTTATTCACAATCATATTAAAATTAGGTACTCTATTTTTAAAATACTTACTTAGATAGATCCTATGTGTTGGGGAATTTTATTAATTGTAACTGAATGTAGTGTAAAATTATAATATATTGGTCCATAATGTTTTTTATTTTATTATCATAAAATCTATTTTAATCCATTTTAAAATATATTTTTTGAGTACAGAATCTAATTGGGAAATGTTGCAAACAATGGATAAATAATCGAGTGATGAAACATGATGAATTATTAATGAATTAATACTATTTGTTATTGTATCATTCATAACATTACTTCTATAATTATTAATCTTTTCATTCACATCATTTTATTCATTGAAATCCTCCTTCAACTTCATCATTATGATTTTACATTTTTTAAAATCACTTTTATTCCTTATAAATCACATATTTTTCCTCGCTAGTAACATCAATGATTTTTTGTATTCAGTTCTTTGAATGTTTCATATATAAATTTATTAATAATATATGTATTCAATACACAATGAAAAAGAATTTAAAATATAAATTTTTTATGGGAAAATACATTTAAATTTGTGGAAACATTATGTCTAGATTTTGATTATAGCACAATTACATGATTTTCAATAATTATTCATAAAATAATTCTAATGAAAATTGTTTTACATGTTTCCTTAGTCATTAAAAACTATATTGGGGACAATTTATGGTTTTCTTGTGTGGGGATGGTCACTTTTTTTGAAAAATTACATTCCACTATAGAACAAAAAAACATTCCTCAAATTTTTTAAATATTAATTTTTTTTAATGTTCAATATTAATTTTTTTTGGTTGTAAATTTTTAATATAAATAAGTGCTATTATTTATTTAACCAAATACCTAATAATTTAATATCATACCATTTCTGTATGAATTTATTTTTATTTAATATAATCATTAATAGAATGTCATTGAATTTTTATTTCATTGGAAAATATTGTATGGATTAGAAATAATAATTAATTCATTTAATTGGCCTATGAATTAAATCTTAATCATAGATTGGATATTTTCCTATTTATGATAAGACTATTTTATTAGTGAATAATTATTATTTGTCATTATAAAAATAAATCATCGATTTAGTTGTGTGTAATTGTTATGTGCTAAAAAATGGGTGTTGATTAACCGTGGAAAAAAGAGAACATTTGATGAATAATAAAATGCATTATTGTTTTTAATTACTTTTAAAATATTCAAATTCAATAAATATTTATATAACTATAAACCTTTTTTGGTAAAATCTATTTTTTGAGAAGGGGAATCATTCATTTAATTTCGAAGAGTCAAAATCGAAAGGAATTTTCTAAAAAAATTGGAAATGAAAATTTTAGATCATTGAAATAAGATAGTTATACTAATATTGACAAATTGAATGATTAAGGGCGTGTAATGAGTCATGTGTAGTGTAATTTTATGTTTCCTTACATGATGAAATATTCTTATAACCATTTTGGAGGAAATTTTCTTATAATGAAAAATATTATTTTAATGGAATATTATTTAATATTGGTAATTTTTTGGATGAAATTGAAATTAATTAAATATTTATGTTAAAATGAGGTTTTAATATCTTATTTGAAAACAAATTGTAGATTTTAATTATTATATGATTTAATAACATTATTTTTGTTGGTTTTTATGAATGTTTTATCAAAATATATTTTTTATTTGAATTTTCTCATGTACAAAATTTAATGCTTCTCAAGATCATTTATATTATAATAAAATGGTTTTTTGTCAAATTTCTTATAATTATTTATTTAATTTATTAATACTATTTAGGATTAAAAAAATTATTTTCATGAGAATTTGGCTTTATTTAAAAATTATTTTAAAATATTATATGTCTTTTTCAATTTCATATGACTTGATGTATGTGAAAACAAGTCATGATGAAGATTCCATTTAATGTAATTGTCACCAAAAACATTTATATTGACCCATAGAAGGGTACCTATGTGATTTTTTTTGTAAAGGATATTATTATGGTTGAGACTCATTTAAGGGTATCCTAGGCGCATTTGAGCTATGTTAAGGACATATAAAACATGAATTAAGATGTCACTCTTTCTGAATGGGGTTGAGTAAAGGTACATCAGTGCACCCTATACCTATGTAAAAGTACAAATCATTTAATTTAGGGATATTTAAATATAAAATTGATCATTTTAAAGGGAAATTCCATTCTTCATCACCATCATAATGTTAATGGTGTATCGAGAAAGGTTGGCACCAAGATCTTGAATCTTATGAAAGGGTCATCGATGCTTCAAAGTAATACATCATGTCAGATTATTCTTGGAACACAATAGTATTAAGGTATTCTGATAGATGAAAATGTTCGTAAACTATATTATAAAATCATTTTAATAATGACAAGGGGAGTTTATCAATATCGAACAATCATATATTATCCTAATGATTTATGTTGAATACAACTGGAGGTAACAAAGAAGGAGTTGTGTCATTGTATTAAATGCATGTAACAAAATATATGTGTTCATGGGGGATCACATAAGGTAAAATGGATTGGAATATTTAATAAGTAAAATACAATGAAATATAACAATTGACATGTGGTTGAAAATGATAATGATCTAGTTTTATCGCTTTTATATTCAAGGTAGGGTGTTCCTCAATTCGGATTGAGAATTTATTTTAAATGGTGATAAATAAAATATTTCTAGAATTATCTAAATAAGAATGCAAAAGCACTAACATATTGAGTAAGAAAAAGGAGCAACATCAAAGAACTAGGAATAACATAAAATAATAATGTAGGGGAATATGATATGGAGAATAGGGTTGAATAAATTTACATTCTAGTTTATTTCTTATTATTTATAATTTTCAATTACTAGTTTTTTATTCCATATGTATTTTCTAACAGATTCCATTTCTCTCATATATTATGGAAAATTTTCAAATTATTTTTTCATTAGATTATTGTTATCATTTTAAAATCAATTCATCCTTAAATGAGATTGACAGAAAAGGTTAAATTTTATTGTAATTTTATCATGCTTAATTTTCATTGAATGTTGACATTTTACATTTATCATGAGCATCATTTTTTACCCAACTCCATATATTGATGTGTGATAGGTTTTTAAATCCAATTCCATTGGATTTTAAACTAAATTACATCAATATAAAAAGATTGTAGTTTTTTTTCTAGTATTAATCACTAGTCTTATGAGTTCATGATTAACATATAAATTTTTATGAGAGTTCACTAGGGAAGGTCAATCGCTAAATGTATTACAACCCTTCTATTTATTACGTATAAATTCATTATTTATTTCATAAATTTATATACAATACAACCTAAAATATTGAGAAGACAAGATTATATACTAATTTGTATCTTTACATAAAAACAAAATGTATAGAATAAATATTAATTTTTAGAAACTTAATTTAATCAATGATATTATTATTTTTTACTAATCACCTCATGGGATAACCTATAGTTACCCAAGCCTATTATATATAACACTACTTCATTTTAAGCATAATTATACATTAGAGTTCAAGTCGTGGATCATTAACTCTAGTGTCATAGTATACTAGGTACATATTACATAAAAAATATGGATAAAAACACTTCTTTATTTAATCTCCATAATTATATCCTAAATTCCATTGAACCCTTCAATTTTAATAGGTTACCATGGGGATTACATGAACAAAAGGATGAGCTAAAAAGCATAGTAAGGGATTGAACATAAGGATATATTATAAGCACAAGGGTTAGGAGGCTTGACCTAATGATATCCTAACAATGAAACATATGAAATCATATCATATAATCATGGGAACTTATAATCATAGAATCATATAAATTTGGAGGAATCATAAAACATATCTTTAGTATGGGTCAATGCTAACCACCATCCTGTTTTCGCATTTTAGTATGGGTCAAGGATAACTACCAATCCTATTTCCTATCTTATTATGGGTCAAGGATGACCACTAATACCATTTCTCTTATTATTTTGGGTCAAGTATAACCTTAAATCCCATTTCCTATATTAGTATTTTTCATTGATAACCACCAATCTCGTTTCCCATTTTATTATGGGACAAGGCTAACCACTAATCTCATTTCACATCACAAGTCATGAGACATAAATTTACCCAATGAATTGGAGTGATATTTGAGAGAACCCATATCAAAATTTTTATAAATATTATTTCCACATAAATAATAATTCATAATCAACTATAAAAAACATAAGCATACCAATGGAATGAACTGGGTTCCACAATTATGACATAATGCAAAACCAATTGGAATATCATGCATGTGTCCATGGATGAAAGGGATTTGAACATAAATGTATGTTAATAAGGTGAAATAGTCATATAAAATGGTAAGTGAGGTCAAAAATAAGTGACAACATATATTAAATGTATTTGAGAAACATTATCATTAAAACATTTTTGTTAGAATTTAAGGAATATACTATAGATATTTTAAAAAATAATTGAGGACAATGTTTTATATATAAATATAATTTAACAATAAAATATTTCATAATAAAAATACTAATTTTATAAATAATTTAGTGTATTAAGACATGGGAAAGTGTTCACATTTAATTGGGTAAAATATTTGGAAATTCACTTTAAAAAGGTTTGCTTATCATAAAGTTCTAAGGAGGGAATCATTTAAAAAATGTATATACCCAAAATAGATTGATGAATGGGCCTTGATAAATGTATTTTTTATGAATAAAAATAATTTTTAATAAGTACATTTTTAGTTAAGATATCACCATTTGGTTTAATGAAATATAATGAAACATGAATGTACAAAGGTTCTTTGGGTAGAATTCGTTACGGTTTATTAGCTTGGTGTCAGGTGTAAATAAAATAGATTTACAAGAGATAAAAGTGGATTCTAATCACTTATACATCATGAAGAAAGTATGTGGTGGTGTGAAAAAATACCCCATCATTTGGTATTACACATAAAATGGAAAAGCAAAGAAGACAATCTTGATTAAGTGAGAAATGGAGAGGAAACCTTACCTTAAATA
This sequence comes from Viscum album, assembly GCA_963277665.1. Taxonomy (NCBI): domain Eukaryota; kingdom Viridiplantae; phylum Streptophyta; class Magnoliopsida; order Santalales; family Viscaceae; genus Viscum; species Viscum album. The sequence continues at coordinate 1,219,943,472 of OY728127.1, read as the reverse complement.
TGTTGGTGTTCTCCACTTGTTATTAATAATATGAATAGAAAAATTAAGATTATTATTTAATAAATCCAAGACATCTAATATATTTAATTGATTTATTATAACAAATTTTGGTTCATTCAAGACCTTTTTTATTGGATACAAGGTTCGATTTCATTGTTCGAGTCCAGTTGTTTGATTGGTTTTTAAAGACCAGTTCACATATATTCATTTTCGGATAAACATGTACGATGAAAGTGGTTTTCCCTTATTGAAGTTGGTTTTTATTACTGAACATACAGGACATTACATGTTTATAAAAATACATTCAGTTTTTGCGAGTAAAGATGAGTTATTATATAAAACCTTATTGTTAACTGTTTTTGTTAATCAGTGGGTTTTGATTACAATGAACATGTTTTTCATTATAACATAATACCATTTGTAAAAAGGTATCTCATAACCATAAATAGTATAAATTAAATATATAATAATACGGTTCAACTATAACACATATGGTTTCATGAATATAATTAAATATGATAATATAAATTATTAAATAGTTGTCCTTGCAAGAGCTAAATTAACACATCTAAAACAGTGTTTTCAATTATTTCAAATATAATATGGGGAAAGGATAGAAGATAATGAAATATCATATTTTAATTTTATAATTCTAATAAATATATTTTACTATATTTATCATACCATTTTGTTGGAGGCAGGATAGGAAAGGAAAAAAATAAATTAACCTAAATGAAACAAAAGAATTCGAAAGTGGAATTTACCTCTTGAGTTTATCTACTTTGGGAACCACATAATGAGAAAAGTATTAGTATATTGAAGTGGCCACGGGCTGCTGGAGGTGTGGGGAATCATGGGGAGATATTTTGAAAGAATATTGGAATAGAAAAAATATTGAGAGGAGTGTAGAGAAGTGGTAAGAATGGGGGTTATTTATAGTGGAGGGGAGAGGGGTTTTAATAATATTATAATGATTAATTTATTTTTTCCTCACAAGATTAGTAATAGTGAGTATTCAATGAAAAATAATAGTAATAAATGAATGTGAGGTCTAGATTTGGGATCTTACATCACTTGTAATCTTAGGAATAGTGGATTTGAATTATAATGTGTTTTTACGGTAAATTAATGTGTTTTTCTATTGACTAAAAATTCAGGTATTTCAGAAAATTCCCAAAAATTTACAGTGACCATTTTGCGATATTTAGAATTCGAAAATGAAATCCATTTTTCAAAATAATTCTAAATATGATTACTTTAATATTTATTTAAGCTCATAATTTATTATTAAAAATCTATTTTTAAAACATTCAATAACTTATTCTAAAATACACTTACATCAAACTTTCAATAGAAAATTGTTTTTATACTATTATAGGTAATGTTATTTTTTATTAGGGTATATAACTATTCATAAGGGTGTGTTACTATTCATATGGGTAGGTTACTATTCACCAAAATTGTGTTTCTCTTATCAGACTCCAAAAAACTGACTGATCTCAACCGTGTATGTAATATTTTCAAAATTCCAAACACAGAAGTGAAACACTCATGTTCAAATGTCACATAGAACATTGCAGTTCATTATGTTGTGATTTCATGTAATTATATTACATAATTATAAGAAATGAATTTCCATTAAAAACGTTGGGTTGTTATATTCTTCTCCATTATGGATAATTCCCTCGAAATTTCTGTTTATATTCTATGCCAAGGAGTGGGTACCTTTAATTCATTAGCTCATCTAGTTCCCATGTTGCCTATTCGTACTTATGGTTTTCCTATAGTATATTTACTAGTTGAGAAGTACCGTTACGTATAGCTTTATCTCTATGATACAATTTCTTCACTAACTACTCCTCCTAAGAAATATCATCCTCCAACAATACCACCTCTGAAGAGAGTAAATGTGACGGGTTTGGTATGTAATTCCATAAGAAAGATATATTAAAGACATCATGTACTTAGATCATGGTAGGTGTAAGTGCTAGGTGATATGGCATAGCCTGGACACGATCAAGAATTTCGAAGCGGCTGATGTACCTAGGAATTAACATTCCTTTCCTCCCAAACCTCATGAAATTCTTCCATAAAGATATGCATAGATATACCATGTCTCCAACTTTGAACTCAAGGTCTCATCGATGATCATCTGCATATCTCTTTGGTCTAATTTGAGCTTCCTTGATATACTTCTGAATGGGTTTCAGCTTCTCTAGCTTTTCTTAGACCATTTCAGGTCCTAGAATATTACACTCACCAACTTCTTCCCAACACACTGATGTTCTGCAACTTTTACCATAAAACACTTCATATGGTGCCATTAGGATGCTCGAGTGGAAACGATTTTTGTGGGAGAATTTAACCAGTGGAAGATGTTGGTCCCATCCTCCATTGAATTCCATTGATCAGGATAACAAAATTTCTTCCAGTGTCTGAATAGCCCACATAGATTGGCCATCAGTATGAAGATGATGGGCCATAATAAAGATCAATTTCATGCTTAGGGAATGTTGGAGACTTTTCCAGAACATGATTTTGAATCTAGGAACACAATCAAATACAATAGATTGTGGCACTCCATGCATTTTAACAACTTCATTGAGGCACATCCGTGCAAGTTGACCCGATGAGAAGTCATCTCGAATCGCGATAATGTGATTTATTGTTGTATGAAGGTCCAAAATGACAAATATATAATTGTTTCATATGGATTTCTTAGGATGTCTAGTGAAAATTTCCATGGTAATTTTCTCCCACTTCCATGCTTCTATGAGTAGTTTTTATATCATGCATGTCACAAACTAAATCTGGTCACCACCAATACTAGCACCAAACCCAGCTTGTTGAAAGAACTGAAGGGAGTTCCTTATACCCATGGTATAGCACAAGTGTTCGGGTATCATTTATCTTGATTTGAGAATGATTTACCCAAATATGTATATATAAAGAAATTTTTTTTTGATAAACATAATCTGAAAAAATCATAATAAACAAGGATAATAAAAAATCCATATCTGAATACATTAGTTTAATGGAAATACAAGTGGTCTCAATACAAATAATGATTACATTAGAACAACCCAAATACATCACATGACTGGCGGTAATCACCCACAAGACGTCTCCACAACTCCACACTAGGGATGAGAACTAAGACATTGAACCGTCATCACCCAAAACCTTCAATTTCCCAACGACAAGCATAATAAATTCTACTTACACTCAAGAGGTTTACTTAGGGTGTGAGCCTAACAAAAATAGGATACTACCTAACAATTCCAAATATCATTCAATACAATGTAAAAAAGAAAGCTGTTATAATACGCAAAGAAAAGCAATTATATATTCCATGAAATGAAACATTAAATTAAAAACAGTTTTCAGGATAAAATTTTCTGAATGTTCTCACATTTAAATATACTTGTTATTACTTAAAATTACTTCCAAAACACCCCAATAGAAGGAAAATTTTCACAAATACAATGAGCAAGAAAACCAAGAACACCCCTCAGTACTAGATAGTCTTGGGCCCCATGTACCTCGTACCTCAGTGTAATATAACCATAGTAAAAATATGTTCTCATGCACGAGACACAAGTAGGGAACATACCCATCACCTAGTGGTCCCAATAATCATACATATACTTTGTATAGAGTTGTAGTTATCCAAATTCTCTGTGAAATAAGTATAGAATCAATCTGATCCACTAGTTGTACTAGTACATATCCACCCCACCTAGGTACATAAGCTTCCCCCATTGTGTTCAAACTATTTCAACATTCCACATAAATTCATTTTCTTATAAAACACCACTATGGGTTACATAAAATCATCATAGTTTCTATACACCTTTTATACCCCTTAAAACACATAACAAAACACATGGATTTTTAAATGATCAATTTCTACAAATTTAGCATTGTTTTTCACCCAAAATTCATTGAAAACTCCACATTCTACACCAAGTTCACACTTGTAATTCACCAAAACAAAAAATGAAGCCTAATACCTTTTAATGAAACCAAAAAATCAATTTTAAGGCATTCCCATGTGAACGAATAAATGATATCATTGTAAAACTTATATTTACACACAAACATCGCTCTTAATGTGCACATGTTGCAAAAATACCATTAAAACCCATATTCTCAGAAACAAAAAATATATATAAACATTAAAAATATTATTTTCATCCCTATAACCGTTCAATAGAAAGAACTATGTACTTATAGGGAAGCCCGAAATACACCAATAAAACATTTCATTGGAAAACCCCCAATTTCACACCAAATTTGTATTTAAAATTCAATTGGAGAAGAAACACCATTAAAACTAATTGCTTCAGCATAAAAAATGAAATAAACATGAAAATATGATAAATACTTCATGATAATGCTCAAAGATTTCATAAACATTGGAATCCCCTACCAAATCAATGGAAAACCTTGAATCACCATGCGAAAATCAAGTCTCACCACCACCGCATCATGATAGACATAGATCGAACCTAAAATTAGAAGAATTATCAAAGAAATCCCAAGGATAAACATATGGTTCGAAACACTACCCCCTAGTCATTTTTAACTTCAATGAATGTGGATGAAACTTCATAGAAAGGGGGATAACTATGCAGGAGAGACACTTACATGATATTCATTGAAGTTCCTCCAAACATTCCCCTTAAAATTGGATTCCAAGGTGCTTTTTAGAGGCTTGGAGGGATTTTATAGAGTTTAAGTTCGAATATGAGGAGGAAGTGTATAATTAAGAACTAGAATGGAGGAAAAAGTGTAAGAATGGATAGAGCTAAGAAGGAATGAAGTTTCCTCTTCAATTCAGGACAATTTGAGAAAATCTATAATGTTCTACAAAAAATCACAATGAACCCGAGCTCCAAATTTAGGGATAAAGAGGCTGGAAGCCCTCATGATTTAGTGGGGTTGTCTGACACATGGAATCACTAAAAAATCCATAATATTTAATATGTTATAAAAACAAAAAATTAATTTTTAATACTGGAAATGGGCTTATGTGTAGGCCTAATACTTTAAATAAAAACCCAAATACACCTTGGTTATGGATTTATAAAGGCTCAAAATTGACATTTTGGTGTTAATAGGTCAGGGGATTCCAAGTAGAAATTGGAGTGGATAAAAAATGTTGATAAATGAAGAATATATTCAAGAAACAAAATGTATTTTTAAATCTGGAATTGGGCTCATAGTTTGGCCCAATTCCTGAAAACACACCCATTTCTCCATAAAATCATGGGAAACCACCAAAACAATGAAATAATGGAAATAAAAATAAAAATACATTTAAAATAAGTTATGTATGTGAAAATTCTCTCCACCATGAAATGTTTCCGCCCAGTAATGTCACAGCATGGCCCAAGCAACACTTAAACCCAACTAAGAATCCAAGATGTACTACCTAGCTAGGTTTCACCCCTAAGGGACAAAACACCTCCAATGATCAATTAAAGAAGGTATACTCTCACAAACTAAACTTATACTAGTTCCATAAAACAATAAATCACATTCTAGATGAATCCCAAATGAAAACTCCTCAAACACAATCTCAATAAGAAAAAGGAAATTTACCAAAACAAACAACAACATCGAACAAGGTTTCACTTACCTAGTTATAACTAAAGCATTGGGTGCTCTACAATCTAAATGTTTACCCAAAGAAGATGTAGTTATTTAGATATCTAAAAATGATAATACATACTTCCAAGCCAAGAACAAGTAAAAATATGATTTATTGGTATAGAGAGACACAAATGGGCTCCCCACCATAAGAGACAACTTAAATTTTTTCCTGAGATAGAATCAGGACACTAATAGGGGGAGGAACGGATAGACTACCTAGTACAAGGGTATACATTATTTAGAAATTTCCAAAGTAATATTCTTGATACCCATGGTGGGTCTCCCTATCATAAGTTCCAACCATAATAATCAATTAGCATGGGTTGAAACAAAAATATCCCAACATTAAAGAGTTGGGATGACCACATGGTTAGTCTTCATAGTTTGGGAAACCATGCCCTAACTGTGTGGAACATTATATATGCATGTTTTCCTATGGCCCGGTTACAACTAACTATGTGACATCCACACAATCATCCTGTCTAGCCAAATATAAATCCATTCTCTAAAAACATAATAGAAACCAATTGGGGAAGGAATAACATTGAGCGATATCATAGAAAATAGGCCCTTCACCACTTTCCACCGAATGGGAACTACATAAGAAAGATAAACACACCAGATGTTTAAACTATTCCAATAAGTCATACGGAGGACAATACATTGTACAAGGGTATGAACAAAACTGGAATTTCCCCTTACTATGTGCTGGCTTCCCACAATGACCTATGGCTAGAACTCAATGTATTGAACTATCTTCGGCCTCATCATTAGGCTTTTGAAACCCCATGAACTGAACTTCTCCATCTGGTGCTACAAAAAACTACACTAAAATACACGATGGGTTCACCAAGACATAACACACTCCATAACTCACTTTAACAATACCTAGAATTTCAGGGAATCATGGGCTTAGAAGATGCACACACATCACACCTTGTTTCATCAAGGGAGAAACAATAGATGTAAAGGACACATATAAACACCTCCCTCTAAAACAAAAGATCTGACATTTTTTCCAAGGGAGACATACTCCCAACATAACGGAGACCCTGAAAAGATTGCATGACATTCACTTTTACAGTCAAATGGGAACACAACATCACAAGGAATCATCGAACATTACCGTTGCAATTGATAGAAACAATACATGGAAAGGTACATTATTCTAATTCCCCTACCAACAGACAATTCTAGAAGGTGGGCATAATGGCCTATCATGACCATATTTCCCATATTGGTGGTTTAACATGAACTCCTACTTTAAAGAGACTATGAAGGACCTAGTGGACCTCTTATACACCATCCAGACACTCATCCACACTAAAAAACCTAGACCACTTCCACCTTCGACGAATCAGACATCTTATAAAACTAAGGCCACTTTCAACATTCCATGAGCACTCTGCCACTAAAAGTGGATACTCAAAACAAAAAAAAATGGGTTTAGACTCATTATACAAATATCAAGAAATGAATCGTTACATTGATCAACTGGAGGATTTTTTCAACGGTGAAACAATCAGGGTTTCTCTTAAATTTTGCACTGACCCTTAATGGGGGAGTACCATATCCAACATGAGAACCCAAAACCAAACCAATCTGGTCCATTGGTCAAGACATACCACAAAATGATTAAAAAATATAAGGGAAACAACCATAAAGTCTTCCAAAACATTTCTCAGAAGATACAACTAATCAGCCCTTCAACCCAGCTTACCAACCAAACACAAACCCAAAACATCGTTCAAACAAGAGAGGTTGCTCGACTAAAAATATTAAACAACATAAACATTTACAAAAACACATAAACACCATCCCAAACCACCCATCAAGACATCAAGTTTCTTGATAAAAAAATTTCATTGAAAAAAACATTTCAATGGTTAACGTATCCCCCAATGGTACCCCCTTGGGCCCCACACATGCATGTTTCTGTGCCACAATAGGTACCCTCCTCATATCAATCTTGGAACACATCCAGTCATTCCATTAACCATCCATCGTCCCATGTAACACCATTCATGTGGTTTCTCATGAAATTACCAAAGGTTAATAAAAAATCATTCCACTTTTGAAAACCAAAACAATCAAACAATACATACTTTTTCTCAGGAACACTAGCCACCAAATCTATCCCAAATTACTTCAAAAAAATCATTTCCAAAAGGCATAATAATTCAAATGAAAACTATCTCTCAATTCATAAAAATTAATTTCAAATCATCTCATCTCATTATAACACCATTCAACATTTTTTAAAACTCTATTGGAAACAGTTTTTCAAAACCAACATTAAAATATTTCTAGGTTTCCAAATAGGTGTAAACACACCATTTTACCAATTCACATAAATTTGGAAATTTTAGTTCCACAATTTCAAAAATAAAACCCTTCCCCCTTTGTTAGATAATTATTTCACAAAAACCATACGCTTCTTAAAACCATGAAATTTTTTCTTTAAAACCCAATCTTCCATGATTTCCAAACTAAAAGACACAGGAAAATGTGAGGGGGAACTAGATTCAGTGGATGAATTGGACATATGGTTGGCAGAAATATGAAAATCACTTCACCATCATGTAGAGGGATTTAGGGAAATATCCATGGATCCACATGTATTTTCAGACCTTGTGAGCTCACTAAGACTATTTTCCCAACTCTCTTTTCATTTTCCCAGATCATCGTCAAACCAAGAAAACCAAAGGACTCATATGAATCCTAACTTCCCCAAGTGACTCAAATACCATCATGTGGTGTACTGGCTAGGAAAACAACCCATTAACAGAATTCTATGTTTCAATAATCCAAGATCCAGACTATCCTGACTGTTCCCAAAATAACATGACCCCAAGAGTTAACTCGATCCTCCTTTTATATTATTTTATCACGAACTGAATCTGGTTGCCACAAATACTAGACTCAAACATGGTCAGTGGAAAGAACCAAAGAGTGTTCATTATCCCCACATGCTGGGAAAAGTGACTAGGTATCATTTATATTGGTTTGGGAATGATTTACCCCAATATGTATACATAAATCATTAGAAACCTTTGATAAACATAATCTATAAAATTCACAATAAACATGAATTATAAAAAAAATACGTTACTAAATACATTGGTTTAATGAAAATAAAAGTGTATCGAATAAAAATAAATACAACATCAAAGCAGACCCAAGGACTCCCCACGACCTGGGGTCATCACCCATAAGCCGTCTCCTCAACTCCGCATAAGGGATGAGAACTATCACCCTGAACCGCCATAGCCAATAGCCTTCCAATTACTTGAGTCAAGCATTATAACGTATAATTACCATGAAGGGGTGTATGTAGGGTGTAATAAAAATCACAATACGATTACACCCAATGATTCCATAGAGCATGCAATATAATGTGAAAAAGAAAGAAGTTTTAATACACACAGAAAAGTAGTGATAAATTAATAGAAATGAAACTTTCAATTGAAAAACGTTTTTAGGATAAAATATTCAGAATGTTCCACACATTAAAATATACATGTTAGATACTTTAAATTAAATCCAAAATCACCCCAATATGTGTGAAAATACCACTAATACAATGAGAAAAAAACCAGGAACACCCCTAGGAACTTGATAGTCTTAGGCCCTATGTACCTGGTACATTGGTGTGAAGTAACAATAGTTAATATATGTTCTCATGCTCCAGACACTAGTTGGGAACATAACTATCACCTAGTGGTCCCAATAATCATATATATTGTTTATTCAGATAATTTTTTATCCAAATGCTCAGTGAAACATGGACAATACCCATCTTATCCAATAACTGTATTAGTACACAACCGCCCTACATTGGTACCAGGGCATCCTGCTTTGTGCTCAAACAATATGAGCATTCCACATAAATCAATTTTCATATAAAAAACACTATTGTTCACATAAAATCAGAACAGTATCTATACACATTTTAAACCATATACAATACACAACAAAACACATTGATTTTTAAATGAAACAACTTCTCAAATTTCCTCATTGTTTAGCACCAAAAACTCCTTGAAAACCCCACTTTCTACTCCATGTGCACAATTGTAATTTACAAAAATAGGAAATTCCTCCTATTTAATTCTGATGAAACCAAAAAATTATTTTTAGGGAATCCCCATGTGATCAAATAAATGATAACATTATAAACCTCCCTTTACACAAAAACATGGATCTTAATGTATACATGTTCTAAAAATAACATGAAATCCCATTTTTGAACCAAAAATAAATATAGATAATCATTCAAAACAATAGTTTTATCCCTATTACAGTTCACTAAAAACAACTATGTATTTATTGGGCATCTCCAAATACACCAATAAAACATTTCTTTGGAAAATCCCAAATTTCACACCAAATTAGCATTTAAAATTCCATTGCAATAGAAACACCATTAAAACCAATTTTTTCAGCAATAATAAAATGATATAAACCATAAAATATGATAAATACAACATGATAATACACAAAAATTTCATAAACCATGTAATAACATACCAAATCAGTGGAAACCCTTGAATCACCATGAATAAATCATGTCGCACCACTACTGCACCCAGAGGGACTTATATCATACCTAAAAGTAAAATAATTGACCAATAAAACATGAGGGTAAACCCTAGGTTGAAAATCCCACCCCCTGATCATTTGTAACATTAATTAAATTGCATGAAACTTCATGAAATGTGGTGGAACTAAGGAGGATATAATCTTACATGATATTTTTTGAAGTTTCTACATCAAATTCCAATTTAAATTGGATTCCAAAGTGGTTTTGAGAGACTTGGAGGTATTTCATGGATTTTTGATTCGAAGAGGAGGAGGAAGGGTCGAATTAGGAACTAGAATGGAGGAAAGAGAGTAAAAATTGAGAGAGTTAAGAAGTAATGAAGTTAACTCTTCAATTTGGTCTGATTTTAGAAACCCTATATTGTTGTGCACTAAATCGCGATGAACTCGAGCTCCAAAGAGGGGGGAAAGAGGTTGGGCACGCTATTGGAATTATTGGGTTTGTGTGGAACATGGAATCATCGAAAATCCTTAATATTTAAAATGTTATTAAAAAACAACATTAATTATTAAATAAAGAAATTGGTATCCAAGAAGGACCAAATTATTTAAATAAAAACCCAAATACACCTAGGTTATGGATTTATAAAGGCTCAAAATTGACATGTTGGTGTTAATAGGTCAGACTAGGCTCTGTAGGATTTAGAAGGGATGAAATTTTTGACAAATGAAGATGATATAAAAGAAACAATATGTATTTATAAATCTACAATAGGGATCATAGTTTATCTCTATTCATGAAAACTCAACAATTCCTACAAAAAACATGGCAAACAACAAAAACAAAGAAATAATGGAAAAAAATAAAAATACATTTAAAATAAGTTATGTATGTGATAATTCACTTATAATGTTTTCTCTTAGCCATCACTTGCTGACATACCAGCACACTGTTGTATATTCAGAAATCTCTCTTTTCATATTGTCCAACCAAATGTTGTCTGAGAGTTCTTGATACATCATTGCGCCCCTTGGGTGAATATAGATGGTTGAGCTATGGTCTTCATTCATGGGCACCTTTTTTTATTTATAGATTGGATGGTACACACAATCGTGACCCAAATCATACAACTCCTTACTCATCAATCATGAACTTAGTGGTTTTCCATTTTTAACAGCTTCTACCCTTTTCAGAATTTACGCATCCTTTCTTTGAGAATCCTTTATTTTCTCCAAGACGGATGGTTGGGAAATGATTTGAGAAAGGATTAATGATGTTACTCACTTAATAATTCCCGTGTCCATAACTTTCAGATCTAATAAGATCATATTCATTTCCATTCTCATCATTGATAAATATCTGGGATCCTTTCTACTTAGAGAATCAGCCACCTTATTTGCCTTACTGGGATGGTAGTGGATTGAGGAGTCATAATCCTTGATTAGATATATCCATCTTCATTGGCGCATATTATTCTTTTTTTGTGTGAATATATATTAGAGACTCTTGTGGTTACTATATATCTAACACCTTTCCCCATAGTCATAATGTCGCCTGATTTTCAACACAGTGATCATAGCTGTCTACACCAGATCATGCATGGGATAGTTTTGCTGATGGATTTTCAGCTTCCTTGAGGTGTAGGATATCACATTATAACTTTTCATTAGAACACGACCTAAGACATTATTTGAAGAATCATTTCACACCACAAAGAGTTCTCCACTTATTGGGAGTGTGAGTAATGGTACAGTGATAAGAATCATTTTTAACTACTTAAAACAGTCTTCACATTCTTGGGTTAAGAAAAACATTACTTTCTTCTATGTCATCTTGGACATTGGGTTTGAAAATCATGAAATGTTCTTCAAAAATCCTCTATAATACTTATCTAGACCTAGAATGTTACGGATCACTGTCACAGATATTGGAATGGGCCACTCTTCAATTGCATTTATCTTGTAAGGGTCCATAGATATCTATTTTCTGGTGAAAACATGACCCATGAATGATACTTCCTTCATCCAGAACTGACCTTTACTGTACTTTTCATACATCTTCTCCCTTCTCAATGTCTATAAAATATTATTCATATGCTCCTAATGTGTGTCCGGGCGCTTGGAGTATATTAGAAAATTGTCAATAATGACTAAACAATTTTTTCAGGGAATCTATGAAATAACTATTCATTAAATCCATGAAAATTGATGGATCATTAGTGAGTCTGAAGGGAATCACTATGAACTCATAGAGGCAATAACTCATTCTGAAGGATTTTTGGGGAATATCATACTTCCTCACCTTTAATTGGGGATATATCGAATGAAGTTCCACCTTATAGAAATAAATAACCCCATGATGTTGATCCATCATTGTAACACCTCAAACTTCCATGGTACGCTTCTCGTTGAATAATATAGTAGTGTGTGTTATACGCAACTTCAAGTTCTAACACACACCACAAACAATCAAACTAGCCATTATGAATAGTAATACCTACTTTTTGAAATTTTATAAATTTTATACTTCAAAATGGACTTCATTTTTATATTCGGAGTATCGAATTTAGCCTAAGGTTAATGTTTTGTCCTTTCGGATAACTTTTATATTTTAGTGAAAATTGCTAAATTTTAATTAAAAACAACCTTTTTAATCAAAATAATTAATAGTGAGATATTTTGAATTTGAGTGGTTTTAAAGTATTATTAGAATATAATTTTACCATTTTATCCAATGGTGGTCATTAGAATTAATTTCACATTGAAATTGGACATAATCAATTAACAAACTTTTGATTGATATTGTTTCTTAAAAACACGGTATTTGTTTTGACAATGGGAATTAATTATAAAATTATTTAATGCAACTTATATATTGGTAATTTTGTAAAATAGACATCATTTTTTAATTTGGAATATCAATTATAGCTTAGGGTGAATTTTTGGTGTTGTTCTGAAAAAAATCAATTTTTGATGAATAGTGAAACCACTAAGTGGTTGTTAAAAAACTAATTTCTTGTTTAAATGAAACTTTACCGCTTCTAAAAATTCAATTTCAAAAATCCATCATACATGTTTATTATTAGTAAGTAAAATGTGGTTCAATGAGATGAAAATAATTTTTGGTGAATAGTTACTTTTACGTTTTGTTAATCTCAATTAAAGGTGATTAGTGAAATTTAAGGTAAAAATGATATTAAAAAAATATGAAAATACCTTTACACTTGTCCTATCCTTATTGGATGAGTCATGGACGACCACGACAATCCATGAGTCAACATGGGGACTCCATGGAGCCACTTGGGTAAGAAAATGACATTAATAAGTTTTTATATAAAGTGAAAATAAAATTGTCACAAACATGTGTTGTTTTTCTAAAACAATTATTACATGGGGTTATATAAGTTAACTTTTGGACTATAAATATTCATTGCAAAGATAAATATATTTCCTACATCATTATGTTTTAGACATTAGTTAAATTCAATTTTTTATGACACCATGATGTTGCAATGATTACCTCATAAATTAACGATTTAAATAAAATGAAAGGATAATGTAAAATATAAGACTTACACTTGTCAAGAACCTATTGGATGAGTATATTTCGAACCCTTATCACCTTATTCTCTAAATACATAATTCTGGGACCTTTGAAATACGAAATGAACTTCATAATAATGTGACATTTCAAGACATTCCAAGAGTTCCCCTCCTCTCCTCTTATAAAATTTCCCCACCTCTACCACCTTATTCACACCATCAATGCCATTGGGCTAGGCCAAAATCTGCCCAAATACTCTATCAACCTCTCTCTATTACTCCAAGAAGCCTCACTTTGGGTAGAAGTCTTCCCAATGAATCCATTGGCTCAAATCAAAAAGAGTTACCCAATTTTAAAGTAATGTCTTCTCTTATGTTATTTTGTTTTATTTTGCTTCTCCAACCCCTTAAAATTGTTCTATTCCTTTATTTTGTAACAACACCAGTATCTTCAATATACTAGGATGTTGTTATAATAAGGATTCGATCTACACTCAGACACATCTACATCTAATGGTTAAAGAAGATACTGTTTTCGTGGATGGCGAATTTCTACCTCACGAAACGATGATTGTTCAATATCCTTCTAACAACTTTCATGGTGGCCATTGTGATGTCACTATATTTATATATGAAATATATTATTTTTATGTTTTCTATATGCTTCTGTATTTTTCATTTATGGCATACCTTTATGGTTTCTATTATGGGTCAACGCGATATCGTCATTTAAGGAAGTGCGGACTACCGCCCCTTCAAAGTGATTCGAATCGTTAATGCCATATGTGGGAAGTGAAAAGGATGAAGTAAATGATGTTATATATGATATTATACTGGAATTATAATATACCTTTATATCATTATGTTTTCATTCCATCAAATATGAAATTGAAATGAAAGTAGCGTTCATGCGTACGTACGGCTTACCGTCTCCATGAACGGTGCATTTCATTTCTTACCTCTAAATGTTATGTAGTATTATATATGAATAAATATACTGGATTTATATGATATATATATGATATCTACATCATGAATAAAATTCTAGATATAATCGATATTTTACCACATGAAAAACTTGTAATTATAAGAAGTTTATTTTTGACTCATGTAACAATGATTGACAAAATGATCGTTATTAACTTAAATAATTACGTAATGTTCATAACATGGTAATAAGTGAAATAAAAAGAATAATGAACTTGAAAAATTTTTTTATGTAAGTATAAATTAACTCTAGTTTATTATTAAGGAGGGTAAAGAACGATTGATTCAAGTCGGACATGAGGTAAGAGAACTTCTTAACCCAATTTCCATTCATTGGGTTAACATCCTACTTGATTATTTATATGGTATTAAAAGTGTTTGTGTGATGGTTTTTGTATATAATATGTTGAATTATGTTTACTTACAATGTATATACATATTACATCAACTATATTAAGTCTTGTTTCAATTATATGATTTATGTAACGGAATTCATCTCAATCTCATTTCATTGAGGCATATTTTGTTTTATACAAAACATTCTTTTATACGGTGTATAAACCCATTTGTCTTTTACGTTTATTCAAAATGAATCTTTTTTATACAAAGTGTTTTACTAAATGACATAGTGGAATGTTCTTGTCTTACGTATGCGGCGATAATGACTTATCTGCCGCCATGACCATTATTTGAGTTTCGGCTTCCTCTACAAGCCATAGCTTTTTAAAAAAAATGAAATAAAATAAATACCATGTTTTAGTTTTCACTTATTTTGGTATTAAAAATGGTTTTATTATATCAATGTGTTGCATTGATATCTTGTTCTTGAAATGTGGAAATGTTATGTTTCCTTTATGCATGTTTTATGTGAAACAACTATGTTATGGTTTATAATATGATTTAGCCTTTTCATATAAGGAATGCATTGAACTTATTATGTGACGGGTAGATCCCGATATAGCTCCTCGATGCATCGGTAGGTCTCATGAGACAAACTAGTGTCTTGGCACAAGGCCTTGACAAAATCTTATTTGTAGTCTTGGCACGAGGCCTTGGCTACGTGGTTATGATAGTATGGAATTATGCATTCCAATGTTATGAAAGTAGTTATTGAGATTGCATGTGATTATTCGACTAGTAGAATATCCATGTGAATAAGTAAATGGAATTATATCATTTTATATTTCAATATTATGCTTAAGTTCAAGTTTAAAAGGATTTAGTTTTAGTTATACATTTCCTTAAATTTTTATGTTTGATTATGAAAATTTCCGCTATATTATTATCCTTAGTGAGCATATGAGCTCACCCCTTTCAATGTTTTAATTTTTCCAGGATGTGAAGAAATTTTTTATGACTGACCTATAGGGATTGTCTAAAAGGTATATAGGTGTGGACTATGGAGACAATGTTATTTTAGTTTTTCACTTTATGATGTAATGTAACATTTATGAATGTATCTAGTGTTTCAAAGGCTACTAAACTAATCAGTCTTTTGAGACATGATCTTTTGTGATCATGACAATGTTACGTAATAATGCACCGACTCTGGGTAACTGGGGTCGGGGCGTTACAGTTGGTATCAGAGGCTGTTTAGTACTAACCTTGGAAGCTAGATTTAGATAAACTATGATTAGAGCACATAGCCTTAAGATAGCCTTTGAGGATTAGTATAGAAGAACATCCTAGAATTTTGGTAAAGTAGAGAATTTGTGTATTTTTTCAGAAATACATCCCTGTATGGATATGAGCAGGTACAGGAACCTCTGGCACAGATGTACCTAGGAGTGAAAACTCCGATAAGGAGTTTCATGCTTGACCCGGGGTATCCCGGTACACGACAACGGGCCTTGCTGCACTCTTGGTAATGACACTCCCGGTGGATATGCTTAGGATAAATCTCATTTTCTTTACAAACCATTAAGAACGGTTTATGAGTATATACATCCTCAATGAAAACACTTTTATGATTATGGATTATATCCATAAGTCGTTCAATTTATGTTAAGTGTTTTGCAAGTTTGGAATTATGTATTTCTATCCATAAACTAATCTAGTTTATGACATTGTTTAGAAATGGATCCTAGTGGAAGAAATGAAAACAGTATCAATGCACACACTCCATGTATGGATTTCCCTCCTTCTCAAGATAATTATAGTGGAGCTGGTGATACAACTAGTGTTGATCAACTTATCACCATACTGGGACAACTCACTCAGGTTATGAATAATAAACTTACTTGTATAGAGCACCCTGATTCGCAACGTGGAGGATCAATGTTAGATTGTTTCATGAGGAAACAACCACCAACATTAAATGGGAGTACAAATACCTTAGTAGATGAGCAATGGATAAATTCCTTAGAGAAAATATTTCATGCCTTGGGGAGTAGTGAAAGGGAAAAGGTTATCATGGCAGTTTATCACCTCGCTGGAGATGCTGATCAATGATGGCCATTGATTCAAAACACAAATAAAGATGACGAAGTATCAAATATGTAATGAAGGGAGTTCAAAGATATTTTTGTAGAAAAATACTTTCCTCGTGACCATCAAGCAGATATGGAAAGGCAATTTTTGAGTCTGAGACAAAAGGAGGATGAGAATGTCGCAAAGTTTGAGTCTAACTTTACAAGGTTAGCGAGGCAAGAAACAGATTACATACGTAACCCAAGGATTAAGATTGATCATTTCTTTGATGGGTTAAAACCTTTTCTCCATCGAGCATTAGTCTCACAATCCTTTTCAGTGTACGAAGATATTGTCTCGTGTGCTATCAAGATAGAAAAGAAATTTTCTAAATCTTATGACAATAATGTAATGCAAGAGAAGAAGTGAACAGTGGAACAAGAGACAAATAAAGGGAAAAAGGGAAAGAAGGATATCCCATTATGTGATAATTGTGGGAAGAATCACCCTGGTACTTGCCTAAATGGAATGTGAGTTTTTTATAAATGTGGAGAGAAAGGTCAACAGGCTTGTGATTGCAAGGGAAAGAAAGAGGCTATCAATGATGGATGCTACAATTGTAGGGAAATGGGTCATTATGAAAATGAATGTCCTAAACGTCAGGGAAACATACCTTAGAAATGGTCAAGGGATCAAGGACAATCTTATGCTATTACTACAGTTGAAGCGGAATAATTAATGTATTGGTTCTTTTGGACTCAAGGATTATATTCTGGTTATAAGAATAATGTGATATATATAGGTTTTGTACTACAGTACTTATTGTTTTCATTATGGTTTTAATATGATGAAGGTAATCATATTTTTAGTGTGTGACAATAAGAGAAACATTCCTTTGTTTGTGGAATCTAATGTTACAATTGATTTTGAAATTTAGAGACGTTTTAGAGAAAGATTGGACTGAGGTATTTTGGATAACTATAAAGGTCGGAATGGATTAATCTGAACTTTGGATAGTATTGTTTATGGTTAAAAAATTTCTAAAGATTATTTTAGGAATATTATAATACTATAGCTTTAGGAAAAGGACAACCTGCAGGTTGGGGGATAACCCATCGTGTCGGACAAAGCTGCAAGAATCGAACCCACAACTATAGTGAGACAGGCCTTTATTACCTACCACTAGCCTACATGATGTCCCTGGTTATTACAAAATCGTTTTCCTAATCTAATGGTATGTGTTAATATTTGGAACCTTGTACGATTATGATAAATAGAGTATTTTTGAGTTGTATAATGTTTTGGAGTGAAAGTTGAGTTTGTGGATGAAATTTATTAATGGATAAAACTCTAATTATAAAGTAAGTATATCTTCTTATGGTTTGAGCCAATGTCATAAATAAATTCCTCAACATTAAGAAAAGAAACTTAGAACAAAAACGTTTTCCTAGATAGTACCTTAGATCATCACAAATTTATGGCTTTGTGATTGTTGGCCTTTTCATAGCCATGTTCTCTACCACTCTCCATCAGATATTGATGGTTAGATTTCTCATCCATATCAATTCCTTCCTACATGTAACCCTAGTATGTGTTATTTTCATTAACCTTCATACTTACCACTCTTTATTTTAAATAGAGGCCTCATTAATCTATTTTTCGATGTGGGATTTAAATTATGATATTTTGAAATGTCACCCCCAGGTTTCCAATACCGAGTATAAATTGTGAGGATGCATTTTATTGAAGGAGAGTAGAATGTAACACCCCAAACTTCCATGGTACGCTTGTCTTTGAATAATAAAGTAGCGTGTTTTATACGCAACTTGGAGTTCTAACACAAACCATAACCAAACAAACTAGCCTTATGAATAGTAATACCTACTTTTTGATATTTTATAAATTTTATTTCTCAAAATGGACTTCATTTTTAGATTCAGAGTATCGAATTTAGCCTAAGGTGAATGTTTGGTACTTTTCGGATAAATTTTATATTTTAGTGAAAATTACTAATTTTTAATTAAAAACAACATTTTTAATCAAAAAAATAAATAGTGATATATTATAAATTTTAGTGGTTTTAAAGTATAATTAGAATATAATTTTACCATTGTATCCAATGGTGGTCATTAGAATTAATTTCACTTTGAAATTGGACATAAACAATTGACAAACTTTTGATTGATATTGTTTCTTAAAAACATGTTATTTGTTTTGACATTGGGAATCAATTATAAAATTAATTAATGCAACTTATAGGTTGAGAATTTTTTAAAATACTCATCATTTTTTGAATTCAGAATATCAATTATATCTTAGGGTGAATTTTTGGTGTTGTTCTGAAAAACATCAATTTTTGATGAATAGTGAAACCACTAAGTGGTAGTTAAAAAACTGATTTCTTGTCTAAATGAAACTTTACCGCTTCTTCAAATTTAATTTCAAAATTCCGACATACATGGTTATCATTATTAAGTAAAATTTTCTTCAATGGGATGAAAATAATTTTTTATGAATAGTAACATTTAATATTTGTTAATCGCGATTAAAGGTGATTAGTGAAATTTATGGTAAAACTAATATTCAAAAAATATGAAAATACCTTTACACGTGTCCTATCATTATTTTATGTGTCATGTACAACCAAGAAAACCCATGGGTCAACATGGGGACCCCATAGAGCAACTTGGGTAAGAAATTGACATTAATAACTTTTTATTTAAAGTGAAAATAAAATTGGCACAAACATGTGTTGTTTTACTAAAACAATTATTAGATAAGGGTGTTATATAAGATAACTATTCAACTATAACTATTCATTGGAAATCTAAAAATATTTCCTACATCATGATATTTTAGACATTAAATAAATTAAATTTTTTATGACACCATGATGATGCAACGATTATCTCATTAATTAACGATATTAATAAATTGAAAAGATAATGTAAAATATAAGACATACTCTTGTCAAAAACCTATTGGATGAGTATATTTCGAACCCTTATCACCTTATCCCCAAAATAAATAATTGTGGGAGCTTTGAAATCCGAAAATAACTTCATAATAATGTATCATTTCAAGACATTCCAAGAGTGCCCCTCCTCTCCTCTTATAAAAGACCCCCACCTCTACCACCTTATTCACACCATCATAGCCTTTTGGCTAAGAAAAACTCTTCCCAAATACTCTATCAACCCCCCTCTCTTACTCCTAGAAGCCTCACTTTGGGCAGAAGTCTTCCCAAGGAATCCTTTGGCTCAAATAAAAAAGAGTTACCTGATTTTAAAGTAATGTCTTCTCTTATGTTATTTTGTTTTGTTTTTCTTCTCCAACCAGTTAAACTCTTTTTATTCCTTAATTTTATAACAAAAACAGTATATTAAATATACTAGGATTTTGTTATAATATTTATTCGAGCTACACTCACACACAGCTACATCTAATGGTTAAAGATCATACTGTTTCCGTGGATGGCGAATTTCTGCCTCACGAAACGATGATTGTTCAATATCCTTCTAACACCTTTCATGGTGGCCCTTGTGATGCACTATATTTATATATGATATATATTATGTTTATTTTTTCCATATTCTTCTTGTATTTTTCATTTATGGAATGCCTTTATGGTTTCCATTATGGGTAAATGTGATATCTTCATTTAAGAAAGTGCGGAGTACCGCCCACTCAATGTGATTTGAATCATTAATGGCATATGTGGGACATGTGAAGGATGAATTAAATGATGTTATATATGATATTTTACTGGAATTATAATATACCTTTATATCATTATGTTTTCATTCCATTAAATACGAAATAGAAATTAATGTAGCGTTCATGCGTACGTACGGCTTACCGTCTCCATGAAAGGTGAATTTAATTTCTTATCTCTAAATGTTATATAATATTATAAATGAATAAATATACTAGATATATATGATATATATATGATATATTCATCATGAATATAATTCTAGATATAATTTATATTTTACCACATGAACAACTTGTAATTATAAGAAGTTTTATTTTGACACATGTACCAAAGATCGACAAAACGACCGTTATTAACTTATATAATTACGTAATGTTCATAACATTGAAATAAGTGATATAAATGGTAGAATTAACTTGAAAAAGGTTCTTAAGCAAGTTGAAATTAACTCTAGTTTAGTATTCAGGTGGTTAAAGGACAATCGAGTCATGTCGAACATGCGGTAAGGGAACATCTTAACCCAATTTACATTCTTTGGGTTAACATCCTACATGTTTATTTATGTGGTATTAAATGTGTTTGTGTGATGGCTTTTGTATATAATTTGTTGAATTATGTTTACATACAATTTATATACATATTCCATCAACTATATTAAGTCTCACTTAAATTATATGATTTATGTAAGGGACCTCGGCTCAATCTCTTTTCATTGAGGCATATTTTGTTTTATACACAACATTATTTTATACGGTGTATAAACCCCTTTGACTTTTACGTTTATACAAAAGGAATCTTTTTTATACAAATCATTTTACTAAACAACAAAAAAGGAATGTTTTGTCTTACGTATGCAGCGATAATGACTTCTCTGCCACCGTGACTATTATTTGAGTTCGACTTCCTCTACAAGCCATAACTATTTTAAAAAAAATTGAAAACAATAAATACCAAGTTTTACTTTTCACTTATTTTGGTATTGAAAATGGTTTTATTATATCTATATCTTGTATTGATATCTTTTGATTGAAATGTGTAAATGTTATGTGTCCTTTATGCATGTTTTATGTGAAACGACAATGTTATGGTTTATAATATGTTTAATCCTTTTCATATAAGGAATGCATGGGAATTATTATGTGACGGGTGGAGCCGGCTATAGCTCCTCGATGCATCAGTAGGTCTCATGAGACAAACTAGTGTCTTGGCATAAGGCCTTGCCAAAATCTTATTTGTAGTCTTGGCACGAGGCCTTCGCTACATGGTTATGATAGTACGACATTATGCATTCCAACATTATGAAAGTGATTATTTAGATTGCATATGATTATTCGACAAGTAGAATATCCATGTGAATAAGAAAATGGCATTATTTCATTTTATATTGACATATTATACAGAAGTTCAATTTTAAAAGGTTTTTGTTTCATTTATACATTGCCTTAAATGTTTATGTTTTTTTATGAAATTTTTTGCTATAATTTTATCCTTACTGAGCATCTGAGATCACCCCTTTCAATGTTTTAAATTTTCCATGATGTGAAGAAATATTTTATGACTGACCTACATGGATAGTCTTTAGGGGATATGGGTGTGGACTATGGAAACTATGTTGTTGTAGTTTTTCACTTTATGATGTAATGTAATATTTATGAATGTATCTAGTGTTTCCAAGGCTACTCAACTAATCGGTCTTTCGAGAAATGATCTTTTGTGATCAAGCCAATGTTACGTAATAATGCATCGACTTTGTGTAACTAGGGTTGGGGAGTTATAATCCTGATTTTGGTGTTCATGAAAAAGCCAGAGGCATACGTTGAAAGCCTTGAGATGTTTTCTTTATACACCCCAATGGTCTCAAATTCGTTCTTCTTGAGTCCCAGGAACTCTCTTTCCAACTTTAGACGAAGGGTTTGAGGAAAATATTTATTCAAAAGAATCCTCTTGAATTTCTCCAAATCTAGGGAATCAATTTACTATTGGGGAATTTTACTCTTGATCAATGTCCACCAATGATCAGCTTCCCCATAAAAATGATAGACAACTAGTACAACTTTCACTTCTTCCGAACACTAGTGTACGAAGAATATAATTTCAATAGAGTTAATCCACTGTTCCATGGGGAGGGGATCATAAGATCCACTAATCATGGGAGGTATTTTCTACATGAAGGATTCTATGACAACATTCTCTTTCATAGGAGTAAGAGGGTGTTACACATAAATCATGTTATTATTCGTAACATGAGCTAGCGGATTATGTACCATCATTAATTTTTGAGCACATGTTCCTATGATATCTAGAATATCACTTGGTAAATATTCACATTTCATTCCACATTTATTGTTGGAATGTGTTCTTCTTATTTCCCACCAATAACTATGAAAAATAACACACTATTAGAGGGCCTGAATACTTAGCTTTTTATCCTAAAAAATAATACTTTGAACATAAAAGGATCAACTTGTAATGAAGAAATATATCATAACTTGTGATTCCCTATTTTTCTATCATGATTATCCTAGATATATTTCTTAACTTATATTCATATGGGATTTTTCCCTTAATAATGGTTTACATGAAGCTCATGAATTTACCAATGCATATCCCTAGGGCGTGTCAATTCCATGAGGGAAAAAAAGGCATGTTGTCATGTATTAGGATACCATGGGTCAATCCCGAAACCCATTTTCAGAGTTTTCACTCCTAGGTACGTATTCAACAGAGCCAAATCTACCTATTTGTATCCATAGAGGGATGTATTTTCTTGATAAACTATATACTATATTCTTAACAAACGATTAATACATTTTCTCATACTTCATATCATCCTTATGGTTCTCACTAAGGTGCTTTATTCTTAATCTCCAAAAAACTAGACCATCCTCTGATACAAACTATTGCGACCCTATCTTTTTACGTATGACATTACATGATTTTATGTATAATTATACATTAGAGTACAAGACAAGGATCATAATGTCTAGTATCTTGGAAGACTAGGTACATAGAATATAAAACACTGTGTAAAAAATTCGTTATTTAATCTCCATAAAGAGCTCCTGACTTCCTTTGAGCCCTTACATCTTCCTAGGGTGCACTGGGGAACACTTGAACAAAGGGATGAGTGAAAAATACATGTAAGGGAATGAACATAAGGATACATCTTAAGTACATGAATTAGGAGGAATGACATAATGATATCAAAATCATGGATCATATGAAATCATATAATATAAGCATGGGATCATATAAACATGGAATCATATAAATGTGGCAGAATCATAAAACAAGTCTTTAGTACGTGTCAAGGCTAACCTCCAATCTCATTTCCCATTTTAGTATGGGTCATGGATAACTGAAAATACCGTTTCACAACATAGTACAGGTCATGGATAACCGACGATCCCATTTCCCATTCTTAGTACTGGTATGCTAATCGCCAATCCCATTTCCAATCTTAGTACGTGTAAATACTAACTACCAATCATGTTTCCCATTTATGTATGGATCAAGGATAACCACTAATCTTGTTACAAATTTCATCTCACGAGACATAACATTAACCAATGCATTGGAACACTATCTAGACACACCCTTCTCAACATTTTCATGAATATTATTTCCACATAAATAATCCTACATAATTAATAATACAAAAAATATACGATTTCCCATGGAATGCATTTTGTTCCATAATCCTAACATAATGAATAACCAATGGGTGTATCATGAAAGTGTCCATGAAATAAAGGAATTAAGACATACATGGACGTTCATATGGTGAAATAGTCCTATAACATGGTATCTGATGTAAAATAGAAGTGACAACATATATGAAATGTATTTTAGAAACATTAGCATTAATAATTTTTTATACGATTTTAATGAAAATACTATAGAGATTTTAAAATAGAAAAGAGGACAATATTTTATATAATACCTAAATTGAAATAATAATTTATTTAATAATAAATAAACTTATTTAATTAATACAAGGTTAGTTTAAAACATGGGATAGATTTCAGTTGAAATTAGGTTACAATTAGGGAAGCTCCCTTAAAATAGGTTTTCTTATCAGAATTTTCTATGGAGGGAATATTTTAAACACATGTATATACCCAAAAGAGATTGATGAAAGGGTCTTGATAAATAAATTTTTACAAATAAAAAAAATTTAAAATATTTATATAAACGTATAAGATAACTCTATTTTGATAGAATAAAATATACGGCAACACGAATGAATAATGAATGTTCGGGCAGAATTTGTGACGGTTCATCTGTATAGTGGAGGGTGTATCTAAGAAGGATCCATAGGATATAAAAGGGGTTTCTAATAAATTATAAACCTGAAAAAATTATGGGGGAGGTGTTAAAACCTACCCCATCATTTGGGATTACACATACAAATGCATATCATAGAGGACAATCTTGATTAAGAGGGAAATGGAGTGGATCCCTTACCTTAAAACTAGTGGTGTTCTACACTTGTTATTAATTAATTTAATAATAAAATTAAGATAATAAAATAGTAAATCCATAAACAATTCTATATTTAATTGATTTATTATAACCCTTTATGGTTCATTATAGTCATTTTTTATTGGTTACAATGTTCCATTTCATTATTCGGGTCCGGTTGTTTTCATGGTTTTTAAAGACCTGTTCACTTATATTCATGTTCAGATAAAAATGTACAATGAAAGTGGTTGCCCTGAATTGAAGTTGTATGTTATTAGTTAATATGTAGGAGATTTAATTTTTATAAAACATTATTCATTAATTTGGAGTGAATATGAGTTATTATATAAAACCATAGTGGAAACCGTTTTGGTTAATCAATGGGTTTTGATTACAATGAACATTTTTTCTTTATAACATAATACCATTCATACAAAATGATTAATGAACCACATCAACGATATATTACATATATAATAATATTCTTTAACCATAACAATAATTGTTTCATGAATATAATTTATGATGATAATAGAAATTGATATAAAGTTCTCCTTGAATGTGAAAAATTAACACATCTCAAACAATGTTTTCATTTCCTTCAAAAAAATATGGGGAATGTAGAGAAGATAATGAAATATCCTATTCGAAAAATATCATTACTATACATTTTTTACAGGATTTATCATACCATTTGGGTGAAAGGAGGTGAGGAATGAAATAAGGAAAAAAAGAACATAAAAGAAATCAATGAATTGGAAATAAGAATTTACGTCTTGAGTTTATCTCTTTTGGGGGCCTCATAATGAGAGAGGATTTTTTATATTGATGTGTCTAGGGGTTTCTGGACATGTGGGGGGGAGCATGGGTAGATATATGGGTTGAATATTGGAAAGGCATAATGATTGAGAGGAGTGAAGAGAAGAGGTCAGAATCGGGGGTGTATATAGTATAGGGGAGAGGGGTTTTAATAATATTATAATCATTAATTTATTATTTCTTCACAAGACTAGAAATAGTGAGTATTCGATGAAAAAGAATATAAATAAGTGCATGTGAGTTCGATATTTGGGGATTCGATCACTTGTGATGTCTGTAATAGTGGATTTGAATTATAATGTATTTATACGGTAATTTAATGGGTTGTACGATTCACAAAAATTCAAGTAATTCTGAAAAATCCATAAAATTCACCGTAACCATTTTTCAAATTGTATAATACAAAAATATAATCCATTTTTTAAAAATAATTTTCTAAATAGTATTATTTTAATATTTAATTAAACTCATAATTTATTATTAAAAAAAATATTTTTAAATCATTCATTTACTTCTTCTAAAATATAGGTACATCATACATTCGCATGTATATTATTTTTATACTATAATAGGTAAGGTTACTATTCATTAGGGTATATCACTATTCATAAGGGTATGTTACTATTCATAAGGGTATGTTACTATTCAACAAAAAAAATATGTTTTTCTTATCGAACTCCAAATAACTAACTTATTGCAACCGTGTATGTCAGATTATTGAAATTCCTAACACATAAGTTAAAAACATATGTTTAAAAGTCACATAGAACTTATTATTTAGTTATGTTGTTATTTGATGTGATTATATGAAATAAATATATGAACGTAATTTCTATTAAAAACTTTATGTCATTACATAACCCGAGGACATACATAAGAAAGTGGTGAGCTATAAATCCCCATAAGGGAATTAACATGAAAAAATGAAAAAAAATATAAACATGTTTGACTATAGGAAAATCAATGAAACCTAAAGGGGGTGAGAATCATAAAAAATAAGAATAAGGTATGATATAGAATGATTATCATAAAATCAACATGGGAGAAAGACTATATCCCTAACCTTCAGAGTGTGATAACTAATTCATTATAGGTTCTTCATGAGAGGTTGTGGCTCCTAGAGAGGACTAAATATAGGGGTGGGATGACTAAGGTGCTATTATAAGGATTATGAGTTTTGATAAATTGGAGATTTAGGGGTTTAAATAATAAATGAGTGGGGAATTCATTATCATTTCTCAAAAATTATTTTTGGACTCAGTATAATAAAATAACCAAGAAAAAACCTTATAATTAGTTTTTCCCATGGAATCTACCAAATTGGAGTATTTTTTATTATATTATAAGGCACAAGGAACAACATATTCAAATAATATATTTGGTGATGTGTAATTTAGTATTATTCTCAAAGAAATGATTTTTATTCCTTAAACTATATTATAGGATTTGGGGGATTCAAAATGGTTTTATAAAAAATTAAAATTAAAATAATATTAAATTATTTTTCAAGTTAAATCATATATTTATTCATGGATACACAATATAGTATTTCATACATCATTTTTGGGTCCTAATGATGTCAAACTACCCCTCATATATATATAATGTATTTAATTTTTACCTAAAAATTCAACTATATCATAAAATTAAGAAAAATTAACCAATGAATTATTTGAATTTTCTAATTCAGAAAAAATATTAATTTTATCTAAATAATTTTATAAATATGTATTTTTACTTTTTATATAAAATTCGATATTAATTAATATATGATAGATTTTTTAACAATAAAAGTTATCAATCACTTATAAAAATTATCTTTGAATTCATAAAGATTATATGGTAATTTAATAATAGTATTTTATGAAAATATTACCTATTTTATAAGTCAATTCACTTATTAAAAGAAATTTATTAACATAATATGATATCTAAATAATTAAATTTGTTCATTATTATATAAAAATCAATATTAATTAAAAAGATAAAGTAAATGAAACCATTATTCTATTGAAAATAATATATATGATCATACTATTAGGTTATTTATACATATACCTTTAATATATAAACAAAATCCCTAAGGGTAAGGTGAATAAAATTGAGACTTTGTTAGTGTGGTTCTATATACATGGTTTTGGTCATGATCTTGATGATATTGAACTTATACCAAAAACAATTTAGATCAGGCATAGGATGTTGGATCTCATATTGGGAAAGTTCATTAGAAAAACCCAGATATGCTTTCTCCCTTAGAAGCTCTGATAAATGTTCTTCAAAGAGTACAATCATAATGGTTGTGGTGATTACTTTCTTTTTCTATATCAATTGGATGTTTTAAAATACCTATATTTATAATAATCATATGCTCAATGTTAAATGACAATATTATCAATAGTTATGGAGATTGATGTCCTATTAAATAAAATAAGATATAATAAAACCAAAGTAGTTGATGTGTTTTCTATAGCCATAATACATAATATGTATAATTAAACCACAAATGGATTTCTATTTGTAATAGTTTCGGTCATTACAATCTCCCCCTTCATAATTTTATCCCTCAAAATTTCTATTTCAAGCACTAAAACATTTGACAATAATCATGTTTATTTAATTCCTCTAGTTCCCACTTTGCTTAATAAATCATTTGGTTCCTCCACAGAACATTAACCATGCATATTGTCTTATTTTGTAGAACATGGTGTCTTTTATATATGATATTTACCAGTTTATCCTCAATGGAAACATAATTCCCCAATGGTAAAACCATTGGATTGATTATATATAAGGGTTATTGTATATACTTCCCTAAGATATTTTCATGGAATATTTCGCGTACATCTGATTGATTAAGTGGCAGTTCATGTTGATATGAAAAATATATAATGCTATCAAAAAACTAAAAGGGACTGATATATCATTGATGAATATTTTCTTTCTTCCCAAATAGCAGGACATTATTCCAGAGAGATTTATTGAGGAATACTAGGTCCCCAACATCAAAATATAGATCTTAACGATGATTGTTATCATTTCTATTCTGTCAACACTTAGAATCCTTGATGTGATACTGAATGGTCTTATCCTTTTCCACCATTTCCTCGACCATTTCATGTCCATGCATTTGGTGTTCCCCAACTTCATCCCAACATGAAGGTGTTCTTCACCTTTTCCCATAAAGGGATTCATAGGGCTCCATTTGGATGATTGAGAAGACACTATTATAGTATGAGAACTTTAATAGAGGAATATGGTGATCCCATAACCCATTAATGTCAATTGAGAGTGCTCTCAACATTTCCTCATGTTTTAGGACACTCTTCTCAAATAAGACATCCGATCAAGGGTGATAAGCAATGGTGATGTTCATCGCATTTTTTATACAATGTTTGAGACTCTTCCAGAACATGAAGGTAAATATTTGATCCTGAATAGGTACAAAATATATAGTGGTTTTCCATGCATCATCATGACATCTGTAATGTATATCCTTGTATGTGGAATGAGTGAAAAGTCTTATCGAATTAAAAGGACGTTAGTAGTTTTTATATGACAATCTACCATAACCAAAATATCATTATTTACTCTTTCTGTATTTGGAATACAATTGATAAATTCCATAGAGATGTTATCCCATTTCCATATATGTTTGGGTAATGGATGCATTTTCCCCTTTGATTTTTTCCATCCATCCTTCACTTATTGACATACAAGACATACTTATATATATTCCACGATATCCTTCTTCTTATTATCTCACAAATAGTGATCTTTTAGACATCGACTCATATTTTTAAATCCAAGATGGATGTACAAGGATCAGCTACGTTCATCATCAAACAATGTTTTCATTAACTCATAAATGCATGGTATATATAGTCAGTACCCAAATATTATAACTCCTTAATCAAAATTGAACTATGAGGATTTTGATTTTCTTATAGCTCCCACTATGTTCAGAATTCCCACATCACCACTATGAAAATTATTTATCATATCTAAAATGTATGGTTTTTTAATTATTTGTGAAAGGATTGATGATGTGCCATCCTTAATGACTCTCATGTCTATAATTTTCTATTCTAGTAAGATCAAATACTTCTCTATTTTTATCAGTGTTAAAATTTAGGGATCCATTCTTATTAGATTGTCTTACACATTATTTTATTTCCTAGTGCGGTATATGATTTTACATTCATATTCATTGATCATGTTTTAAAAAATTCATCGACACATATTATACTCTTTTTATGTTATTATATACATGTTTCTCTTGTGATTCAGCTATATTTCACACTTCTCCCCAAAGAGAAAATGCAACAAGATATTGATCAAATAGATCCCTGTATCCAAATATATGTAATGTTATGGGTAGTTATTTTCATGGAATTTCAATATTATTAAAGAATAGACTATCACATTTTCATTTTTCATTAACACATAGACCAATCCCTTCTTCGAAACATCACTGAATACAACAAAAACGTATCCACTCATTGGTAGTGTGATTACTTGTGCACTGATATGACTATTTTTTAACTCTATGAATCTCTCATCACAATCCTCATTCCAGATAATATTTACATCCTTCTGATTAATAATGGTATGAGGGTTATCAAATAACAAGATATTTCATAGAAATTGATGATTGTACAAAAATAATCAACATAAACTATAGCTTTTGGTCACAGATTTCAGACCTATACATCAATTAAAAGCATCTACAATGGAAGGTTTAGTGGTTATACCATTACATATAAAAATATTACCCTTTAATGAATCTTCGTTCATTCGGAATTAAAAATTTATTTAATTTTCTTAAATATTCTCCTTTTGCAGGTTCTTTACCAAACTTATCTGATGCTCCTCACGATCCTAATTGTTTTTGAGTTTATTGTAATATTTTTTATAAAGACTCCCACAATTTTTTCATGGTAATGTCTTATGAATATATTCATAAATTGAATAATGATTTCTAGAGATTTGGTGAGTTTGAATGTAATTACTTTGAACTCATAGATTCCTTACCTTGTAAGAAAAACTATATTAATGATATCATCATTCTTCTCTATAACTTGTTAATAACCTGACTATAGATCCCCCATGTACAAGTATTTTTCTTGAGGTAGATTATTTAAAAAGTAATCAATCCATGGATGATGATACTTTTACTTTTTTGTTATCTTTTTTATCTCATGATAATTAATATAGAAGTGCATTGACCCATCCGTAATCTTAAGGAAGAGTGCCGGTGCACACCATGGGAAAGAACATAGGCATATGAAAACATTATCTGGATAATCTTATAGTGTCTTATTAATATCCTTAGGAACCATAATATCTATTCTATATGGATACATTGATAATGCAAATTCCCCATCTATAAGATCTATTGAAAATTCAGCCTCTCAGCTAGGAGGAATACCATCAAATTTTTCATGAAACACTTCAACATATTCCCTCACAATGGGAATGTCTTCAAGGATGATCCATTTCTTATAATCATTAATTTTTTGTACATATTATTTCGCTCAAGTCCAAAATATACATGATTGATATGTTGGTACAAAATAATATTCATCCATTTCCTTATAGATTTAAATAATTTTAGGACATTTCATGATATGAAGGGTGATTTTTATATCATGGATGTTTTTATGGATATATATAGGTAGAGAAAATATATACCTATAAATGTATCAAATTATAAAAAATGGGTTATCATATGTTATTATAAAATGTTCTCCAATTTTTTTTTAAAGGGGATGTTATACACTTGTGACTCCAATGTTTTCCCATTTATTATTTTCCTAGACAACTCTACTTTCATGTTTTGTGGTGGTGTTTGGATAGTTATTAAAAACAAACATGATACAAAGGGACTTGTAAAACTAGAATAAAAAATTATATTCTCTATTCAAGAATTAATAAATAACATACCTTTCACCACGTCATTTTTCGGATCCACCTCGGTAGTCGGGATTAAAAAATATCACCCTTTATACCTTG
The DNA here is from genome assembly GCA_963277665.1 of Viscum album. Classification (NCBI taxonomy): domain Eukaryota; kingdom Viridiplantae; phylum Streptophyta; class Magnoliopsida; order Santalales; family Viscaceae; genus Viscum; species Viscum album. Next base: position 1,219,911,320 of record OY728127.1, on the reverse strand, counting down.
GAGATAGTTGGTTGTCTAAAAAACCCTCAGTTTAGTGCATCTTTTGGAAATGTTTCATAGATTCTTTTAGTTGAATCAATGAACAATGTACTAATGGTTTAATAGAGTATTCCAATCCTCTATTTCAGTAGTGGGATTCAATGTTCATGAATCACTAGCTAGGTGTTCTTCCACCCCACACCTAATTCATTTACTCATTCTCTTGAGGTTGTTTTTGGGGTTCTACATTCATCACATTTGATATATTGGATGTCTAAATTAATTAGCGTCATTAATTTTTTCAATAGTACCTCTATAATTAAATTCTGAATTCCTTTTCTTATCCCAAAAACACCCTTGATGTTATCTAATATCCATTTCCAATTTGATGTCACATTTTATTATTTTCTTATAATTATCATCCTATGATTCTATACATGTTCGATGTAGATTAGGTAATTTCAATGAATATTTATTCATAATCATATATTCTATTAATATATGAGCATGAATATATAGAATAGATTCTTGAGAGAATGGATATGACCACTCTATATGATATGCACATTGAAATGGAATATATTGATGTATTCACTGAAGTGTTTCATGATCTTCCTCTTAATCAATTTTTTGATTTATCTACTAAAAATATACCTCGATTTCATTCAATATCCATGAATTCCCACAGAATAACAAAAATTTATCTATAATAACTAAAGAAGAAATTGTAATAGAATATTAATGGGGTTTTAATATGACCATGTGTTTTACTAGGGGGTGTACTAGTCCACTTTTCAATGAAATATGTCATGTAAATGTTTCCATGTATTTTTTATCATGATCATAACAAGATCATGATAGAAAAGAATAACCCATTCCATCAATTATGTATTGATTTTATCAACTATATGGATCCTTATATTTCTATAATTTATACATTTAGTTAGGGTATCAACAGTTAATGTTGAAGAAGGTGGATATCCCCAAAACATCGTTTCATACAATGTATGGGCACAATGATTTCATATGGAATCTTATTAATCCATAAAATATTATACAAATAATCATATTATTGATCCTTAGTGCCTTTATATATATCCTAAATATTTTTAGACTTTATATATGATATTCGAATATATTTGAAAACTGAGGAGGATGATGAGTATCATTTAAGTACTGTATGATGCTCTCAGAAAAAGGAAAATTTATACACAATGTCAAGAGAATAAAAAATATGGATGGGTAATGTGTCATTTCTACTGAATTTTATTAAAATAATGGGGATATATGTGTATCCCATGATTAAATATGTAGTTTTGGAATGGACCATACAAAAATATATAAATGAGATTTGTATTTTTGTCACATTATCCAGGTAGTATAATTAATTTGGGAGAAACGTTTCATTTTTTTCAGACCAAAAAACCAGGTTTACTCAGAAAGGTGTCATATTTTTTTGTACAAGTGAATATGAATATATATTCCATGATTTTCAGAAAATTATAGTCTCTCCACTTCTACACAGACTACCTAGTTATGGGGAATGATTTTTTTCTAAAATGATGCATGAAATAAGGGTTTAGGATTTCCCCCCTAAATTTTTTTACATGATAGACTATTCATATCAATATTTGTAAGATTGTGAACTTAATTATCCAAAAGATTATATAGATTTGGATATAGTAACTGTCTCTTTGAATATTTTGAAAAATTATCTCAATTTTTCTTAGGAGTCAGATATGAACTTAGAGGGGGGTTGAATCTGTGGTTTCCTTTTACAATCTACTCACTCTAAAAATATACCATTGTATATTGGTTGTGTTTTTATGAATAGAAAATTTGAAAATATAAACAATAATTTGTTTGAAATGGATGGAACTTAATTTATGGGAAATAATATTTATAAGGTTCACCAATTGTTTGGTGACTAAATCATCTCCATGACATCTCCCATTCACCATTGGAAATCCACTATAAATTAATGAATATAATTTGAGTGAAATCCAATTGCACATATCCTATATCCTATTATTAAATTATACTAACCCCCATCAGTTATAATTTTCACTTATGAATCTAATCAAAAATGAAAAATGAAATTTTTTTAAACAACTTACAAAGTGTTTTTCCGAAATTCCCCATTCGAATTACTCAATCTAGGTTGAATCTAATTGGTTTGACCCCCATTTTTTTTATAACTCGAATTTCTTCTCTTCAAACCACTAATCAAATGATATCTGGGTTTTTATCAAAAAAATAACATACCTAAAAGTTACTATTTAGTAGCACTATTTTGTAACTCCAACCACTAGTCATCTTATCGGAAAACCGCAGTCTCATCCCACTGACCATAATCCTATTCAAGGGCCTCTTCTTCAATGAGCAGTTTCCTGATTTTAAAGACTCCATATTAATAAATTTTTTACACTTCATATCTCTTGTTCATATTTATAGTTTTATATATATAATACCTACAACCTTTTATATATAAACACACTCAAGTGAATAATATGAGAACTCAAAAGTATTTCCCACACATCCAAAATTTGAAATTTATATATACCACTCGTTAAATTCACTAGGATACTTCTCACATATTCCCAAATGAACTATAATGCTCCTATAAACATAATGATAGTGAATGTATTCATAAATCATTATCTCAGGTAGATAAAAAATATTAAATGAATAATCTCAACATATTTAATTTCAAGGGAATTAAGATGTTGTGAATAACTCTCCAAAAACATTTCATGATAAATGTTTTACCAATGAGATTCTTATGATCTTATCCTTCTTATACAGTTCATTCTGATTCCATTTCGAATGATCATCATCGATCCAATGTCAGTTTTTGATGAACTAATGGCGTCTTCATTTTTTGTTATCTCAAATGTTTGACCAATATTTTTTGTAATATTCTTATTATCTTTCAAATCCTATTAATTTTATATATCATGATTTGTAGAACATAGTCTATTTCATTTTAATGTAATCATTGACCTAATTTGAACACATTTATTCATCTAATTCTTTTCTATCTGGGGGAAACATAACCAATCATGTTGACATGAAAAAATCATAATATCATCCTTCATCATCAACTAATTAAATTATTACTATATTGTCTTGTATAATATTATAGAAGATGGTATGATGGAAATTAATTTTAATATATCAACCTATAAGGGAATATTTTTTGACATTCAATGAACATCACATTAACCAGTAGAAAACATTCATCTCTACACAATATTACATTGAAAAATTTTGGAACTTTTTATAGCATGTAACAAAGAAATAATATTCTTGTAATCTTCATTGAAATTCATTGTTTTTTATTTTATAAAAGTATTTTTGACCTCTACATTTTCCATTATATGATGGACTCATACGGTTGGAATTTATACCTATTTGGTTTATTATCTATCACAACTTCACAAAATTTCAGTTTAAACTACATATCACCCGCAACATCGATATTTGTACATAAATATTTTTAATAATTTCGCAATGTAATTCATCCCAAGTGTAATTACATAACATTTTAAAACTATATACAAACATTGAAAATTATGCTACTTTCCATTCACCATTTGATAATATCAACAATGGTTCATCCAGAAATATTGTACAACCAGAACCATTGTAAAAGCTCATCTAGGATTGTGAGTTTCTTTAGGATGTTATGACAATAAATAATGGCGTGGAATTATCTATTTTTTGGGAAATGTTTTTACTATAATTTTTGGATAAATTTATTGTTCTTCATTAAAAAATCATATGAAAAAATACATGACAAATCTAGAATCTCTTTCGTACCATAGATAATAAAAAATTCATAGTAATATATTATAGAAAAATAGAAAACTTTTTAGAAACAACCAAAATGATCTTTAATATCCCATTATGGTATTATTGACATCATTAAATGAAAATAAAAATTGCATATGGTTTCACCCAATATATTATAGGGGAATATTTTTAGGATTTTTGGGTGAAACCATATGCAATTTTTATTTTCATTGAAAGACACTCATGAATAACATCTCCATTAGAGAAAATATATTTTATGAAATGATTCATTATATAAATTTTATATAATCTAGAATTTTATGTAGTGTTTTTATAATGATAAATGAATTTTAAAATATCAAAAATAATATTCACATATTTACTAATATTAACTCTCAACTATTAAATCTTAACATTCAACAACATCATTTGTGTATAATATTTACATTACAAAACATATTCTACTTTAAATATTCTCAATGTAACAAGGCATTATTTCATAATATGCCTACTCAAAAAAATTTCTCCATAGAAGAATTTCTCTCCCGATGTTGATTTTCAATAATTAAAATTACTAGACTAATCCATATGAGTTACCACAATAATATCATATCATTAGTTTTTTTTACATAAAACCATAATAATAGTTTCTATTACCAAAACTCAATATTCTTTTAGCTGAAAATATGTATGATTCCTTATCAAAAAATTTATATCTTACTCATAATCTTGCAACATATAAAATTACTAGTCATGAATATGTTTGATAAATTAATATTCCATTAAAATTTGGGAAATATTTCTGATTCACACATTTCATCAACCATATGTTCATTGTTTTATGCCAATATATAAGTGTAGTATCTTCTTTTAAATATTTCATGAATTGTTTTTATATAAACTACATGATATAAGTTTCTTTTGAATGAAATATATATCTTCCCTTTTTTTGATCTCGTAATAACACAAATAAATTTTACTCCATATGAACTTCCATTTCAATGCTCTTCTTCATATTTTCTGAAAATTAAACATAATTTTTAACCTGGACCCCAATATAAGTTATATTATAAGTATAAATAATGTAAATTAAGGTATATATTCCCTTCTCATTCACATAAAATTACTTTTCCAAATTTACTATATAATTTTTCACAACAATAAAAAGTATCATGTTTTGTGTACTAGGTTTCTGAGGCATATTTCATCAAACCCAATTCATTATTCAGTATACATTCTATAGTTTAATATTTATTATGTATTAACCTATTGGTATTATTAATATAAACATACTATTTAATTTCTAAACATAATAAAAATAATTTTTTTTGTGTCATAATATTTGTATTTTTGATGTGAATTAACTACCAAGAACATTCATATAGATTCATGTCTTGCAACTAGTGAATATTTTTCATTAATATCATCACCATACACATATTTGTATCCATTGTAATAATATAAATCCTTGTTCTGTGAAATATATCTATGTTCTTTTACTTTATTTCTAAACAGCCACTTTTTTTTTAAAACACCATTTATCACTCATCATTGAACAAGATTCCATGTATCATATTTGAAAAATTTAACGAATTATTTATTAACACCATTTAACTAGTATTTATGTTCAATTGCCTCTGAATTTAACTGTGGTTCCACAAATGAGATATTTTATGTTTGATTCTCCAATAAAAATTTCTGCCTTATCAGAATAGGGGATTCTTGATTTACACAAATGTTATCAATTAAAATAGTTTTTGTAAATTTTTCATCTTTAGAAACATTCTTTCAGTCTCATCCCATAATAACTAGACTACTCTGAATCAACATGTAGAAGATTATGCTCTAATAACTCTTTCTTATAGTTATCTTCTTTGGAAGGTTGCATTATATCTTCCATAAAATTATCCATAAACACTTAAAATATATTTTTTAAAAAATATATAATTTTCAATATCCTTAACATCATAGGAATCATAAAACATTTGTAGACATTTATTCAATCACATTTAACACTTTCAATCGGATAAATTTTCCATGAATATTAATTTTAAATATTTTCATTATACACTCCATTGTATTGTTTTTCATTGTTAGAAAGCCTGAAATACAAAATTTATTTGAATTATTTCTCCATTTTTTTATATACAACATATCATGGAATAATATTTTATATTCTATCCCCAAAGAACATATTTTGTGAAGATTATCTATTGAAATTACAATATATCTCCATAAAAATTTATAATTTCTATATTTATAATGTCTGGTTCTTTCTATTTAAAAAAAATATTTTTTCCATTCATCTACACTATTATATTGAATGGTGTAGATAAAACTATATTGGTGTTGGGTTTCATTTTTCGTTAAGAAGGATTCAAAAGAGGTAATTGTGCACCCCATTCCAATGTGTGTCATCAATTTAATTATATATAAACATATTTATTTATCATCCTCCATTTTTAAACGTCTATGAAAATATATATCCTATGATTTATGTTTCATTAAAATTATATTAGTCATTTTAGTGAATTCATAAATGAAATTAATAATGTACAAATGACCATTTGTTGATTTATGTCTCATCATCCCACATTGAAAAATGTGTATGAGCATTTGATATTTTTTTATTGGATTTTACCATTAATATGTACAAAACTAACCATCATTTTTTTTAATAATGTTATAAAAAACATATTTCCTATTTCATTTTTATTATTTTCATATAAATATTCCTTATAAATAGTTCAAATGGTTTTAAATCCATGATTACCGTTAACTTGTGGTAAAAAATTATTTTCATCCTCATCTAGTAAGTAACATGTGATACAAATAACTATAATCTAGAATACATTCATGTTGGTTCATTACCTATTAGTAAAAAAAACATTCTCTCAATTTATCTTTAAAGAAAAAAAAATGTTCTAAAAATATGACTATTTACCCTCATCAAAACTTTTTTTATCACTTAGTATGGTTTTCATAAGACCATAATCAAAAAAATAATCATTCATTTCAGTTTTAGAGCTCCAATATCACTCACTCATTTTCTTTTAGTTTTTAAGGAATTACCCACTATGAATGAAAATATTTATCCTTCATATTATTTAATATAATTTATTATTTATATCTTACCTATAATATGTAATAAATAAACAATGATAAGATAACATGTCTTGTTCCTTTTTCATGTGTTAGATCAGCCTCAATAACTAAATCTGTATCCTCAATTTTCTTCTTCCTAGTATCATTTATTTTTCTAGAATCAATAACCTATCTCATAAGTGTTATCAAACCTTATTTAAAAATGTTACCTAAATTGTCACACCATCCACAAACATTACCTAGGAAATAGAATCTTTTTTTCTTCTGGAACATTCAAGATCCTTATGAATAGTCTTTTCATTATTCTTCAAAATTATGAAAGTTAGAATATTTTCATCCACTATTTCTACACCTAAATTCATAGAAACTTATATAAATATATATGTTTTTCCAAGAATTATATTACTTGTTCCCATATATTCTATAACACTAATAATATTCGCAGAACCATTATCTTATATAGAAAAATGATCATTCTTTGTGATGTGTTTATTGTCGGTTAATATAAATTTCTATATTAGCTCTCCCTGGGCATGTGAATACAATTTTAATTAATTTTTTAAAAAAATTTGTTGATGTAATGTATTTCTCATATCCTTTCTCCACCAATTCTTCCAAAATATTGTTTCTAACAACATTATTACTATTTTAATCAGGTAATATTTTAGGTTTAGTGGATCTATATTCCCCCTGATTCTTAGTATGAATTTTTTAGATATATTAGTTTTTTTAATCCTTAAAACTGATTCATTGTTGAAATCCTCAGTGATATTGTTCATGTTACATTCATCAACTAGAAATAATGATTTATTTTTATATATATCTTATTTCTTTATTGTGAGTCGCTTGCTGAGTAATTCTATAATCCTTCTTTATTATGTAACATTAAATGTGATGTTTTTAATCTCATCAATGTACACATATTTTATTATATGTAATTTTCCACTTCCTATATCTTATTTTTAAATTTCTATATCTTAAAATGTATTATATATCTTTTTTTTGTTCCTTATCTCTATAAACTACACATGTTTTGTTGTTATCTTATATTCTCTATTGGTTTCTTCATAGTCTTCTTTGTATTGAATTTTTTAATTTTCCTCCATTCTCTCAAAAATATAAAAATATTATAAAAATATTATTATTTAACCTACTGAATGATTGTTTTCCTTACAGTGTTATTCAACACTCTTACAAAACATACATACATTATTAATTTTTGTGACTTTTTTCTTACTTACATTGGATTTATAATTTTTCATGAATTTTTCTCACAAAATCTCTTATACAAGATTTTCATTAGAATCATAATCATATCCCAAAACATTATTATTTGAAAAATTCATTTAAAAATTTATAACATTTCAACTCTTAACACTTTTATGTGGGAGATTACAGTTGTACATTCCTATAAAATACATATAATTTCTGAAGATCAAAGTCATTATTCAATCATTATCATTACTATCAACTTCCTTATTGTCTATGTATCCAATTTACATTATCTCATATTCTGGTTCATATATTTTATAATTCATAATATATTCACAAAAAATATTCGTTAATATAATTTTTTTTTCAATATTGGTGGTTTCCTCATCTCATAACTTCCACGAATGTTATTTTATTCATTAATAGAAAAATCATCTTTATCACGTAATGCATATATTTAGGAAAAAAACATTCTAGAAATATTTTCAAGAGTTTCTAAGAACTAGTATAATAAACCTTGAAATATATAAATATTGTGACGTTGAAGATAATTTCAATAACAAAATTAATGTTCTTATAGGTACTTTTCTCATCATCTATATTCATATCATAAAAAATGCATATCCTAATATATTTTTGTACACCATTCACAATTATATTTACCTCAATTATATATTCGAGTTTGTCCCATGTTTCTAAAGTGGTATTGAGAACCATTACATTCACATAATCATTTTATAAGAAATAAACTAAAATAAAATTTCATTATTTCCCCCCAAATTTAAGAATTATTTTTTAAAAAATTCCATAATGGATTCATTCTCAATGGGTGTAAACATGACTATCACATTATCAATTACCACTAGGCTAATAGATAGAAGAGAGGGTATAATTATATGTTTCCTTCCCTGATTGTTTTTTACATGAACGTTATGAATTCCATTTTATTCATTGATGTTATAATATATATATATATTATGAAAATTAAGGATCTTATAGAGGAAACATGGATGCCCTGATTCCAATAAACGTTCTCATTAGTGTGAGAACCACATACAATGGGGAGGGGGTCAAATCAATTGTTATTTTTTACAATTTATCCACTCTTTAATATAACCCCTACAACTATTTAATAGTTATATATTTCTAAATTTTATAAATCTCAACATCACTTTTTATAGAATTTTAGGAAAATAAATCCTAGAAAATATGATTAATAAGAATCCCCCCAAGTTCGTCACACCATTATTTCCCTAAGTACCTCTATCGGTGCCTATAAGTCAACTATAATATGATTTGAATAGAATTTGGGAAATATTTTATTATACTACTTCAAAATTTGGATAGACAATTCTAATAGATATAGTAAAATATGTTGTTTTTTATCTGGATATGCCAAAACAAGTAAATAATTAATTATAAACAACTCGAAAAAAAATTCTACCATTGATACTTATTATGATGTACTCTATCAAGTGTTAATCCATCCTGGATAGTCTTCATTTGATTAGTATAACTCTATATGGTGTCCCTCAAAACATTCTTTCACTAACATGAGCCCTTATCTAATCAATAAATCCCTTCACCTCATAATCTGTATCTGGTATCTCTCTCTTATAACTCTTCCCAATATATCGTTGATAAAAAAATCTATAACTAATGCCTCTAAAAAAATAACTACTCTATTTCTCTTCATTAACCTATGATTTCCTTGATTAGAAACATTCCTTTATACGAAATTATGAACAATACACCTCTCTCCAACATCTAAATATTTTTATACATACAGTACACCCACCCCACTTATATAGGCTCACACTTGAGGTAAAATCATTGGAACTCTTATAAACTCAAAATCATGTAATTTCTTTGAAAATCCTTATCATAGCTGTATATAAAATGTTTACTATACTAGGATTGCAACAATGTTTTAATGTAATTTACAATGTTTTGTAATGATTCATAAAAACTTAATTCGGTAAATATATGATTAATAAATTTAATAATAACATCTCTATCGAGTTCACTTATCATTGATTCCCCTTCAAGTTATGTGCATTGACTGATTGACTAGGTCTAATGAACTCTACACATCCTCATTTATTGGACTCATAAATTCTCAATTAATATAATTTGTATTCTACTCTAGGTATTACAACACCACCACATTATATAGATAATTATTCTCAAAACATACTCTGATACATCATCATGAAAACATCCATTTGATATCATTACATCTATTTATCAAATTCTCATGAATTCTATGGAAATTTTATCGATCATATTAACATGAACAACTCTTATTGTCATCTTTAATGATCATTTATTGTCTCTGACTAATGAACATCCTATATTCTTTTCTGGTTGCACAATATAGATGAACTTACAATGTATCATCATATGATCTGCTCAATCCATCAGGAAAACAATGGTTACATTTAAATATGATAAATATGATTAGTAAAAAATATTCATATCCACTCAATGAGAACTTATACAACCTTATAATTTTTATATATTGAAACAATAACATTATAATATTTGAAACATAAATAAATAGTGTTTTTAGAATTTAAGGATGCGTGACATATCAATTTAATCGCTACTATATAATGGTCTCATACCATTGGCCATTATTCATATAAGGATTATTATTTTTGAAAACATAAGAAAATCATAACATCATCTATGTACAATTGGTAACATAAATCATTGTACATAAAAATTTTACATCTCAGAAAATGCACTTATCACCTTTTGTAATTCTCACCCATTGTAACACTATATAATAACCATGTAGCATAGAATTATTATAATTATACATCTGATAAAATCTTCCACGTTCTACCCTGGAACAATATACAACCTCATATTTCATACAAACATAGATCGGATAATGAGTTTCTTCAAGATTTTAGGAGCGTGAAGGATAATATAATATCATCAAAATGAGGTGAAATATTTCCCAACATAGTTAAGGAAAACATTCTTATCATTCTATATAACATCATATGAAAACTTTCTTAATTGATCCAGAAACACTTTCTTACCTAATATAGATTAATATTCACAAAATTAAATGTTGACAATCAAAACAAAACATGTTCCAAAAAATTTTAAAGATCATAAATTTCTATAAATATTAATATGAAATATATATAGAATATTTAAGTGACTTAGTTTTATACTCATACAAAATAATCTCAATAAGTTCCAATGGGGATGGTTATATCTAATAAAGGAGTATAAATTCTCAATCAATTATAATTTTGTGATGGGGAATAATGCTTACGATGATATAATTAGAAAATAACATTCATTATTATCAATGATTAGAGTTGATAAGTATCCAAACCTCTGGAAAATATAATTGAGGAAATATGAATCATAAATAATGAAGAATTACCATACATAGTCTAATAAATTGTTAACCATCCATTCAATATAATATTAATAAATATAAAAAGGATAACAAAGAGATATAATAGAGAATAGATTCCATAATAATGAGGAGGGATTAGAGATTGATATTGATGATGAATGAGTTGCTATACTTGGTTTAATACTATGGTTACCAAAAATTGTTTAGATAAATATGTACCTTTTTATTGATGAAGATACCTATATATTTTCCAACCACATGTAGAGAAAAATGTAAAATAATGATATTTTATATCACTATTTGTGAAACTATATGACGTAAGGGATTTTAAATATTCTTCAAACTATCAGGTATGTAAAAATGTGTATGAATAAATGAAAAATAATAGTTGGATTATGTTACCCTTGCACATATATTTATAAAAATAATAGAACATCCCTAATAAGTTTTTCATTGATCATATTAAGATAATTAAAAAGAAAAAATCCATAAGATTTGTGCATGAATGTCAAATAAAGTATACTCATTGATTTTCAAGGGGGACATAAAACTACATAAACATATAAGAATTTAAATTAAAAATGTTGTGATTTTTTAGTAACATCACAATAGAATATATGTGGCCTAGATCTGGGATTCGATTCAAAATTTTAAGAATTCCTCAAACATGATTCGAATACATAATTTAATTTTAATGTTTCATGTCACCCTCATACTGAAATCCACATCATTTTTTGGTTGAGTTAAAATAAAATAGTATCTTACACATGATTATTCTAGTGTATTCATATTAATTACGATATGGGATGAAATAAAAAACTCAAACATATTGGGACAATATTGGAAAAGAAAAACTAATGGGACCATAATTCGTAAAAGAAAATAATAAGATATCTAGATTCATTCAGTAACACATTATAGTAGCATAAAATCAATAAATGGTTTATTCCTAAAACATTAAATGAAACATTGATTTTGAAGATGGAGAAAATAATTTCCATTTTATATTTCCCAAGAAGAGATTCGTAAGGGTTTAGATGATGGAAAATATATGATTTTGCTATATTTGATCTTTGATATTATTTATCAAATCAAATCTATGGAAGATAGACTAACACTTCCACCAGTATTGTCTCAAAAATATTAAATATTCTATGTATTTACCTTGAGATTTTATATATGATATTGAACTGATGTACTCTATCCAGAGGTGGTATAGTTTGTGAATGATCTTTCCAATGAGAAACATCTTATATAGATCATGGAAGACAGCGGAAAGGTTTTATATGAAAAGGAAACTCATTTAGTAAATGTTCTTTGGAAAAACCATAATATTGTGGAATCATCCTGAAAACTAGAATCAATGATGAAGGAAACGTACCCTAAATTTAATTAACCTTAGTTTATAAAACGAAATTTGGTTGTTGAATTTTCTTATAGTGTGAAGAATGTAATAAACTAAAAAATACATCTATTAGTAAAATACATCATGATTCAAAATGAATGTATAATTATTTAAGGTCGTATAAGTAAAACTATAGTTTATTGGAAAATTTCACATTATGATATTATATCAGCTATGATAGATAAAAGTGAAATTATATATATAAAAGGAATTATAGAAATGCTAATATAAAAACTATAGGCATTAATTATAACAGAATGATCAATCCTACCATAAGAGTGGTAAAAATAGAAAATAAGGGTTTGGAATATTATATGGGTTATCAAGGGAAGTATACAACCCTAATAATTGAATTTGTGAATAATTATGTACAATTATAGTGGATAATATATACTGTGTCATAGAAATGAGATTCTTAGGAGGTTATATTTATGAATTATGACTATTGGACATTATAGACTTTGGGAATTATGATACATGATTATTATGATAGTTGGTAATAATTATATCATTATAATTATCTTATATATAGTATAAGGGTAAGAGATAACCGATACAGATGGAAGAAAAATATTCTCAACATATAAGATCATGAATTTTGTGCCCATTTATAAGTGCATGGGTGGGTGGTGGTATTAACGAGGTTTACACATAACTAAGCCAATCAAGAGATTCAACAATTTAGGATTGGTAGAGGTTCATGTTATTAGAGATTAACACCACATCAATGTTAGTTTAACCACCACATATGAGTACAACAATCTCACAACCAACTCTTAGGGATTTTACTAGTGTGAAGGGGTTATGTATTTGAAAAATAAATAGTATTTTGTTGTTAATTCATTTATATATATAATAGTTCTTCAAATGATCCTAAATTTTAATTCAATGTATCATCTATAGATGAAATTTAATGTGCATATGATTAAATGATGAGTATTATAAAATTTATTTTAGATGAAAATTATCTTCAATTTTGTTTTTTTGGAAAATATACATTTATAATTAAAATACATTATTATGATAAATTGATAAATTTGACATAAAAAATTATTATTGTAAATAGGCGATTAACTAAATTATAATTTATTATATGAATAATAAAAAAAATTAAATCATATATAGTTTCACTAAGAGTTATAAACATAATAATCGTACTCTAATTAATATTTATCAATTTATAGATATTCTAATTATATATTGAGAATTTTTTAGTTATTAAATTATTTTGATAAAATAAATATTCTTTTTTAAATCACCATGTTGAAATTTTACAATGTTTATTTTTTAAAACAAATTCATAGAAATTAAAATTTTTGAGCAAGTAGTATAATATAGAAGAAATATAGAATAAGTATTACGACATCATGAGAACGTAAAAATGAGGTAATAAATACCATATTGGATTTTATTATAGAAAATCAATTTTCTCATTTAAATAATGTATTATAGTGTTATAGGATTAATTTTTCAAACCAATAATGGATCTTGTAGATCATTATTTATATTTTAATTTTTTTTCGAAGAAAAATCCTATCCACCTCCAAAATAATATTTATTTAATAATTTCTATCCTTAATCTATTAAAATATAAAAATGCACTGCCCCTTGGGAAATATATTGGGAAAACCCATGATATGACAATTGGTATTTCAATTTTTTATTTAATAGATGTCCCATTCTTATATTTAGAAATTAATAATCAATCCCTCTTATTATAATACATATAAAACCCATTATCCCATTAATCTCAACTCAAAATCATTTTAAAATAACCTTCCTCTCATTCTCACTCTCTACTATGCCTTATTTGAAGTTTCTAGGGTTACAAGAATCCATTCTCATGATTTTCATTACAATTTACAAGTAAGGTATTCTATTCTTCATCCTTTGGATTAATTCACTATATTTTTATTAAGATCTTCATATTTTCAAATTACTCTTTGTGAACATATGATAATTCCATTATGTTTTGAGGTATTTTATATAATTGATATTCTTACATATAATCTAATTTAACCCAGTAAATTTTATTTTTTTTATATAATTTATGTATTCAAAATCATTTATTTATCTTAAATTCCACATAATTTTGTTATGAATACCCAATATTATTACATTAACGAGTTCTCAAATAAATGCACATTCTGTTATTTATTGAGGATTTCCATATATGAAACTCATATTCCCTTCTCATGGGTTTAAAATGTTTAAAGGCTCATGGATTTAATCTCTTATAAAATAAATGATTTTTAGATGAGACACATCATTAATAACGATGGATTATTGTTGATATTTTTTTTATCATATATGATATATGTATTACACATCGATAATTACATATGTTTATTATGCCTTGATGTCTTTACAATTAATTGTAAAATGTTTTCAACTTATTATATACCATTTATGGTGAATGTTTAGATAGACTATAACCCTATGATATTATTTCTAGGAAATTAGTCTTGAGATATTATTATGTTTTCATGTTTTAATGATTATCCCAAACTACACTGTTTCCATGATCTTTAGAGATTATTTTTTAGATTCCATGATTCCACATTAATATCATATTTTATGATAATATGATATATCTATTTTCAACTATATATATATATATAATGTCAACTCTTATTATTTTATCACTAGAATTTAACCTATTTTCATTATAAATTCCCATAAAAATCCAATTTAGTATTATAATATTGATGTGATATATGGAAAAATTATAGAGATTAATTAAAGATGATTTTAATTATTTTAATGTTGTTGTCTAGATTCATTTAATCTTCCAATTATACTAGTCTTATAGATCATTTAGTTTATTTCAATGGATAATTACATTATAAATCATTTAATAATTTGTGTAATGTGATAAGGTTTGTTAAAACACTGATTCCCAATAATGAACAAAACAAGATAATCAAAGGAGGATCAAGAATGATTAGTTCCCCGAAATATGATGTTATAGAGGCTAGAGTATATAGGCTGTGATGTAATTATCAATGTTGTTGCCTCTATACAGAACATTGGAACTTCAAAAATCTATAATTTAGAAATAAAATTTCAGCCACATTTTCCACAAAAAATAGTTCATTTAGTGAGGTTCAAAATCAGTGATATTTTTAAATATATGGAGGTTTAATGTAAATCTTTCTATTTTAGCCAAATTTTCTGACAACTTTACTATATTAGCAATTTTTTCAAGAACCATGGATAAATTAACTACGTTTTCAAGAAACATGTATAAATTAGCAGTGTTTTCAGGAAACATTTATAATGTAGGGATGTATTTAAGAAAACATGGATATAATTGTAATCTTTTTTACCACTATTTAAAAACATGGTAATTATATATAAATGTAATTCAATTAAATTATATATATATATATTTTAATAATTGTATATATATAAGTTTATATTTACATATATATATATATATACATATACCTATAAATATATATATAACACATTGAATCTTATGCATATATATATATACAAATACAGACACACACACATACATATATTTATAATACACATATGAATGTATAAACATATATTTATATATAAAAACACACACATAAGTTATAAAATATGTCATTATTTTATTAGTACATAGTTTTATATATATATTAATTCATTTAATGTACATATATATAAGTAAATATTAATAATTATAATTTGTTATATGCATACCTAAACATATTTTTACACAAACAGAAAAACATAAATATATAATATGAGTTTATAAATTTATATATATTAATATAAATATCTATATTTAAATATAAACATACAAATAATATGAAATATGTGCATATATGTAATATAATTGTAGATAAAACCATCTAAATATATATGATTATATAAAATTATATATATATAATTTATTTTTTAATACAAAATTTATTAATAGATATATATATATATATATATATTTATACAATTATATAATCAAATGAAATTTAAGATACTCTATCATGTCATTCTGTGGGAAACTCAGGGCGCATTTTTTGATTCATCAATTATTTCATGCATGTCCGATGCATGGAATGATTTTATGAATTAGGTTTCATCATAGAGGGCATATGCTCTTTTGTGTTTAGGCCAATATAGAGGTTCACGAGAACATGGTGCATTTTAGTGAGTGTGTCAGTAGGAGTGGAGGAGTATTAAATTTTTTTAAAACATATATTTTATTAAAAAAGTAATAAAATTTAAAAAAACTATAAATTTTTTGAAAATATATATATTTAATAACTCATATTCTGATGTTTCTAAAAAACATTGATAAACATGAGTTTTATAAATAGTGTTGTATATAAATGTTTCCAATTTGTAACATTTATAAATGTATCTAATTATTGATGTTCGTAATCATCTGTAATTATTTCAATTCAACAAGTTCATTAATTTATAACATTTTTTAAAATTGCTAACTCAGGACACCTCATTTTAAAAAAAAAATTTAAATTCAAAAGTAAATGAATATGAAACGTTTTTAAATGTCTCTGAATGAAAAAAAATCATTTATTTATATTTTTTGTAGTTTAATTTCACATTGTAATCCCATATATATTTTTTGTTTGGGATTTTTTATAGATAAATGATGGTGGATCATATAAGGAGAGAATTGATTGAATGTTGTGATAAATATAGATCATAAATATATTTCAATGATATTATGAATTGATTTATATTGTAATGAATCGTTGCTACATTTAAAGTGATATCAGAAAGAAAATTTTTGTGTCCATAAATATCATTCACAATAATGATTAATGGAGTGTTCACCTAATGGGGGATCTAAGATGTGAATGCTAGTGAAATTGAGTGAATAAAAATGAGACTAGAATTTATGGGTGGTAATGATGTTGAGTTATGGTAAACAAGAATATATATATATGTATCCAATGAATAAAATATAATTATTAAGGGAATATTTTTTATCATTTATAGATAACATGATAGAGGAGAACACTTCTTACTCTATAATTTTGTTGATTTATTTTTTGAGATGAGTGTGGGTATAAGATCCTTGAAAATATTCTTGAATGATCCCCCAGATTTTGAAATTTTATTGGGTATTAAATACATGACAATTTATAAAATAATTTTTAATATAGATCAATCACCCATATTTTTTACATTGAGTCATCTGATATAGAGTTGATTAGTTGATGTCTAATATCTTATAAAAATATAATGAAACCATTTCCTCAAGAGAAATATCATTTATAAATGCGGGGCGGTGGTGAATTTTTTTTGTTAATATTGAGACAAAAACATGATTCCCCTTAATCATAAGTATATATAATTATTTTAAACAAGTGAGAGAGAAATAAAAAAATAATAAATAAATATTTACAGTAATATAGGTGACATGGTTAAAGATATTGTAAAAATACCATGGAGGATATTGATGATCCCAATGAATTTTGATGGTCATTTTTTTAATAGTGAATAAGCTGACTATCAATATGTAATATGTGATGGAGGAAGATCCAAATGGATAAAAAATTTAAAAGGTGAGAGATAAAAAATAAAGGATATTATATATAATTATATATTCTAATAGAGAATAATTCATATGTTGGTATTGAAAAAGATATTGAGATGATTATGCCTGATTCTTTGCAAATCATATTTCTTACAATTTCATATTCGATTTCGGAATGAATCATTGAAAAGTACTATTGAATATGGAGGTAACTGCATGAAAGAGTTTTATGGATATGAAATAATATGTCTATTTATAACCTCATGGATATATTGTTAATGGATATCAAATTTTATTTATAGTATATGGAAATATATCTTCAGAAAATGGAGTAATTATGGAAGCATAATTTTTTGAATTGAGACACTACTTATAGGATGAATTTAATATGATGAATTTAATTTAGTGGTGTACTATAAATTTTTTGAATAACTATTTTCAAAATAGGCACACATTGAAGATAAACTTGGGGTTCTTTCAGAAGCTATTGTATGTAAGTTACAAGATGAGGTGTGCATGCTAAAATGAAGTACATTCCATGATAATAAATGAAGTAAGATAGTAATTGATTAGATTTGTTGGTAAAATACAATAATATAATTTTTGAATTTTGACTATGTTCATCTAAATAAGAAATCTTAAAAAATAAGAACATATTCCAAGGAAAACATTCATGAAATCCAAATGATAAATCTAGAAGGATAAGCTAAAATTTGGAAAATTATTCCATAGGTAAAATCATTCAAGAAGATATTTAATGGTAAATCCAACATTTTAACAAATAAACAAAATTACAATTTCAATATGAGAATATAATAAAAAAAGGTCCATATATTATTTTAGTATATAATAATCTTACTATTGGGAAAATTATAAATGTATAAAATTCAAAAACCATAGGTGATACATTATGGTAACAAATCCTTATGTATGGGTCATCATTTTGATAAAATAAAACTAGTTGAGAAAACCTTTTGTATTACATAATAGTGAATAGATTTCAGTAGAAGGTTATTTATAATATCTATAATTTTATAAATGACAATAAAAACCCTATGTTAATAATTTATAAGTTTTTTATATGAAAAATTAATTTGATCATAAAAAATAACCTAATAAATTTTTTTGATGTATTTATGTAATTATAGAATCCTACCTATCAACCTTGAATATGGTATGGAATATCGTCATAGCCAAGAGTTGAGTTATAGTGTGATTTGATCCCCAAAGATCCTCAACATAGATTGATTAAAAACACAAGAATATATTATATTTTTCTCTCATTATTTATCCAAAATAATTGAATATATCTAAAATGGTTATCATGTTATAAATATGATAGCACCATTAGGACTAAAACATAGGGTTTACCACATGTGGGGAATATCATTTGAGCAAGATGGGATTTTGGTAATATCAAATGTGAGGATGACATATTTAATATTATTATTATGTCATTTTTTGAAAATTATTTAATATATCCAAAATAATTCTTATTATTAAAAATTTGAGACCACCATTAGTTTTTATACATGTGGTCTACCATATATAAGATATATATTTTTCATGCATTTTATGCATGGTCAGATCATAGATAATAATAATTATATTAATATTTTTAATTATTAGTGAAACTTTTAAAAATGTTCATTGTTCATTATTCATCCATAAAATGATACCCCCCATTTATGTATGCCTAAAGGTTTCTAAATCCTTATTGTTTCACTCATTTTTACCATTAAAAATAAATAATTCCTTAAAAAGTTGAAATCGATTATTTCCATTTCAATTTTTATTTGAATCTATAGGTGAATCAAGTGTTTTAAAATTGTTTTAAGTGTACTTCTATTTCCCAGTTCCATATATCCAAACCATTGATATTGGTCTTTGGATGATCTGTTTGACTCCAACAGACCGATGGATTCCTTGCACGCATTTTATCATCAATTGGTCTGGTCTATTTTAATATCCTAGGACACACACACTCTCTTTACTTGAGTGTGCAGTTCTTATAATCCATTTTCCTTAAGTTTAATATTTATCTTTTTCCCCTCTTATCAATTGTGGATGAAATGGTTTTTAATAAAAATATAAAACATAAATAAATTTATATAAATATATATATAGTTATCAAAAGATAAATAGTACTCAAATAATAAATGGATATTTTATAAAAACTTATTAATAGATAATCACAAGGAATTATGGGTAATAACTATTAAAAATAATCCAATGATAACAACACTGAATTATCAAGGGATAATATATAAAAATTTCAAAATTTATTTTTGGTGAGAAATTATCATCTATAATTTAATATAGTTTGAAAACTATAATGATAATTAATTATCAATACCTAATTTTTGAAATGATAAAACATTGAATTATCAATGGATAATGAACATGATCATAAAATATAATTCCGTGAAAATGACCAATGTTCAATTGGTTGAAATCATCCAAAAATAATTATGATGTTTTATCAGAAGATAAATATGTCAAATTATCAATGAATAATTTTGAAATGTTTTCTGATTATATATATTATGAATTGATCAAAATATAATTTTCAAATTAAAATTACAAAAAATTATCAAACTAAAATTGTGATATTGTAAAATTATAATTAATAAAATAATCAAATAATAATATCTATACCATTATAGGATAATTTATAGAATAAAAATTATCAATGGATAATCACATGAATTTATTGAGATATAATTTATAATATTTCTATATGAATTATAGATGTATTAATTGAAGAAATATATTAAGGGATAATAATAAATATATGATTTAGGATAAATTATCAAAATATAATTATAAAAATGATAATTCAAGATAAATTATCCAAATATATTTACTGTTATAGACAATTAAGTGAGTGTATGTGTTGTCCTAGAAAGAAAATTATCAAATAATCTAGGTGGTAGAATATATCATCACATGAGATATTTTATTTCTTTTGGAAATAAAATAATTGGTTTTTGTACTTTTAACCCTTGAAGGAACTCAAGCATTTAGGTGTTGAAATTAATTATAATATGTCCATGATGTGTTGTTCATAACTGTTAAAATTTTCACTCTAACTATTGAACCACACAATGTGGGTTATCCTTCCCGTTGACATCAATGATTTTTGAGGTTCAATGTTCCCTACATTATTGGTATTTTTCACACATGTTTCCTTAATTTCAATTATTTGTAGGCATATTTGATGACATTTATAGATTATGGTCTCATATGGGTGTATGTGTATCCTTATTAAAAATATTTTCTTCCTTTAGTACATTGTATCTTTTTATACATGATCAATGTTTATCACATGTATTGTTGTTCTACATTAATTATGAAAATGTTCTATGAAATATCGTGTATCCTTCCATTCAATGTGAACATTTATGGAATCGTTCTTCAAACCCAAGGATAGAGGACCATCATGAAATGTTTATACATTAGATGGTGAGAGCATACAATTTTTAATGATTATGATGAGGGTCCCATGAACATCATCCGGATATGACGATGCCTCATGTATGACATGTGATGCACTAAATGCCTATCTTATTCTAAGGGACATGTTCTCACTTCCTAGTGAATTTCAGGGACCTCTCGATCCCAATGAACTATCTAGAAAATTATTTACATTATTCAATTATTATGATGAGTAGAACAACAACATAAATATGATTAGCATGATTTATTATCCTTGTGGATAAACCATTGTTCTTATGACTGATTGATGATCCAACCGGCATATAGTCAAAGTATGTATGGCTGGGGGTTTTGTGTGGATTGGTTTGTTCACAACCACTCGGTTTACGATTGTGTAACTATGCGTATTAAGTAATTATTATTATAAATTAATACACTTAAATTAGTGTTCACAACATGTTATGGAAGCATTTTTGATGTCCTATGGGTCTTCTACGTACACAATAATCATGAATTTTGATATGATGGTAGATTTGATGAGGGATCGAACAAAGAGAATGGGTCCAATAATGAAATACGTAGTAGTGGATTTCATAGATAGTATAATACTATCATGGACACCATAACACCTACTATATTTCCATTTAATTATCTACTTCAAATCAAACTTGTTATTCAATCCACTTTTGGAGCTACTTTTTATGTATGATAAGCATTCAATATTTAACATTTTTCATGTTCACAATGAATTTTTGTAATATTGTTTATTATTGATAATTGATCCAATGAAGTGATATTGAATGTCTTTTCTCTCCACTGATAGATTCATCCCCTTTCCAATGTTCATCGGCCTCTTGCATACAATGTAGTGTCAATGAGGTGACGTGACCTTCCATCTCAAACTCTGTGGTTCTGGTCATGATGTTAAAAATAAAATCATTGGATGAGGATTCACTAATTCATTCTTCTAATTGACTTGAGAAGGAAATAGATAGTTATGAGAGGGAACAATTTGGAATCGATCATTGAAACTATTCTAGTCATGGGCCATAAATGTATAGTAGACCTCTGATTTTACATAAATGTGGGAATTTTTTTGTTCATGTAGATACAACTCACTGTGGGTGATTCACATGATGATGATATGTTATTTTTGAATTCATGTATGCCCATTCATCATGACAATGAACGTTGTCTCACATTCCATATATATATATATATTATGTTGTCCTACATTGTATTTCTTAAGAAAATTATGTGATTATGATATTTGATTAGGATAGTGTCTCCGTGTGTGATGTACCTATTTCCATGATATTGTGTTATATAATTATTAGCATTGACTTGTTTAATTAATTAATATTTTATGTCAATATTTTTATATGATGAATCTGAGAAACATTCAGGGTTGGAGAACAAGATTTGTGCTAGGAGGGGTATACATTGGGCCAAAGGTATACTGGTAGAAGAACCTTGTGTTATCACATAGACTAATTATGGTTTATCCAAACCACATTATTTATTTTAAAAAGTGTTTCCTTCACATTATATGAGATTAATCATCAGTGTAGTCTTATGGGAATACTTTTTATGTAGAATAGAATAATTCTAAAAGGGAGTGTGTTTCTACTTTCCCACAAAATGTGTAGGAAAATGCAGTTGACTGTTATTTCACATATGCTCTATAGGTTAGAGAGAATCACCACTTCAACTAGAATTATTTATCTTAGTTTGTATCCTTTGAAAAATATTTCATAACTATGGTCAAATATTCCATGATATATAACACAAACATTCATTATCTTTCTAAATAACTGAATTCCCTCAATATGAAGAACAATCAGTTCAAATATTTTTTGGAGTCTTTTACATAGTAGATACTCCAAAGGATTGAGAAGTTAGGTTTTGACAAATCTCATTCCAAGTTCATATCCAATTTTGATACTGGGGTATTTTATGGATCCATCTAAGATTAAGGATCTCATGGTGAAGCTATATGACTTGGATATAAATTGATTCATAATGATATGTACATTACCTTGGGGTTCTCCAATTTTGTTCACCACGAAGGGTGATAATAGTCTTTTGCTATGAATTAATTACTAGAACATGAAGTAGGTAATATTGAAGAACTGATATCAATTACATAGGTTTGATGATCTTTTGGATCATATATGGGTAACATGTTGGTTCTCTAAAATTGATCATCAATTAGGCTGTCATAATTTTTGAGATGGAGAGGAGGAAATTTGGAAGATGGTATTAAATATAATATATAGATTGTATGAGTACTTGGTATGGTTGTTTGGGTTGATGAATGAACCAGACATGTTCATGGACATAATAAATAAGATCTTCAATACATATATAGACCTAGTCATTATAGTATTCACTAATGATATCCTCATCTACTCACATACACTAGAGAAACATGTTCAGAACCTTGATATAGTTCTACATGTGCTTCGAACACAAATTATTTATGCCAAACTATCAATGTATGATATCTGGATTTGAGATGGGATATTCATAAGGCCTGTAGTTGTTGAGTCTTAAATATTGGGAGTCCCATATAAAGATGAGTTAGTCTTGCGTTGGACTTGTTCTCAAAATGCGTTAGGGATTACGATATTTCATTTTTTTATAATGGTATTACAAGTGGTTTATCAAAGACCTATCCTGACTATCAACTCCTATGATATCAGAAATAATAAAGGAATTAAGGTTCCAGTGGTCAGAACAGGATGGAGATGCTTTTTTGTGATGTAAATATAAGGTCAAATTTTTCCCCAGTATTGACACTCTTGGGATCCGTTTTTTTATACTATTTTATATCACGAGTCAGTATGGGAGTGTTTCTAATGAAAATAGGGAAGGTATTATCCTATGGGTATAATCTTCCATGACCCCATCAGGGGAAATACCATACAGATGACATGGAAATGACAGTCATAGTCCATTCTTGGAAATGGTGGAGACATTATCCCATCGGTGGGAGATTTATTCATTAAATGGACATCAAGGGATTTCAATATTTCATTTCATAGAGTAAACTGAACCCATTAAAGAGACACTTGTTTGAGTATCTAATTATGTTCAACAATTGGATGTAATTTTCTCATAGGAATGGAAATGTTGTTTTGGATTATCTTATCCATATGATGCAGGTAGAACTACATTATGGTGATATGCCTTTAGAAGAGTTGTGGCTCAAGATGAGACTATTGGTTGAAATAACGATGGATGCTTTTGAGGTTCAAGAATTGATTATTTGTAGTCCTTTAGTAGTCAAACCTTCACTTATGAATAGGGATAATATTCATCAATAGATATATTTAGACCATATTGTGATATGGGAACAACTAGATGGAGGTGACCAGATATCTGAATGGTTGAAGCACAGCATCAATGTGATCATGGTACATATGAGAGTAGTAGTCCTTGCATAAATAATAGAGGATATGATGATGAATCATCATACCATTTAGTGGGTAGTACATCTAGGTGTGACCAATATGTATCATGTATTTTGGCTAACTTTCTATTGGATAAGGGTGAATAGAGACATTATTTGATTTAACCAATGATGCCTTACCTTTATGAGGGTGATGGTCGGGAACATGAATCATAGTGTGATATTATAGATAATCCCAATACCTAAGTGTAATTGAGAATATGTTATAATGAAATTTTTGATGGGGTTACCTAGGACCTTGAAGAGTTTTGTTGTAGTTTGTATTATTTTAAATTTTCAAATGAAGTCTTCTCAGTACTTATAGATTACAGAGTCTAACTTAGTGGAGGAGCTGTAAAATCTTTTTGTATGATTGATGGTACAGATGTATGATGTTCCCATGATAATCGTTTTGTTCTGATCCACAACTTATACATCATGATTTTGAAATGGATTGCATAAATCCATAAGTTTTCAACTAATAATGATCACAATGTACCATCCTCCGACTAGAAAAAATTTGGAGCAGGATATGCGCATAATAGAGGATACACATTGATCATGTATTCTATACATTGGTGGAGGGCGTTATGATCACCTATCCTGGATTTGGTTCTCATTCAATAATAGTTACCATGATTCAATTCAAATGGAACCTTATGAGGCTCTCTATGGTTGACCTTGTTGATCAACCCTTATTGGATTGAGGTACACGAGGTAGTAATTGTGGGACCAATTTTGTCTAGGAGTCCTCTGAGAGTATGAATATTATTGGGAAGAGATTGATCACCGCACAGATCACAAAAAAATAATATGTTGCTAATAGGAAGACACCTTTAGAGTTTTTTTGTAGGTGATTATGTTTTATTGAGAGTGAAATCATTATTAGGATCCAAACATTTTAGGTGTAAAGGAATGTACGATCCTCCTTATGTCGGACCCTTTGAGATAAATGAGTGGATAGAGTAGTGGTGTACCATCTGGACCTCTATTCTCAATAACAAGGTAAGCATGATTTGTTCTATGCATCACAGAATTGAAGATATATACACATCCCTATTAATTTTTTATTTCAAGATGAAATTGATTTAGAGTGAAATTTATCTTTTGGGGAGAATCTGTTGGGGATCATAGAACAAATCATGAATGTTTTCCAAGGAATGATAGTACCACTAATCTACATTCAGTGGTAGAATGGACATATTAAGGATTATACATTGGATCATGAGTATGATGTTCGAGCATGATGTCATGAGATGTCCAAAAGAAGAACTCTAGATATTAATGTTTGAGGATGATAAGTCCATAAAGGGGAATAATTTTATTATAATCAATTTTTAAACATCCATAAAAACTCTATTTGTTAATAAATTATATGTTTTTAGGTGTAAATATTTTTTTAAAAAATCATCACTTACTAAATGTATAAAGTCATTAAAAATGGAAAAATATATGTTATGACTCTTGAATATCATATATATAATATCATTAGATTCATTATATTAGTTAGATAGAGATTTAGAGGCCCAATGATCCTATAAATAAATGAGATCTAAATATTTAATATTATATGTCAAGCACCCATGATTTATCCAAAATAATATAATCTCAACCAAATAGTGCATCATATGTGAAATCAATGACCACTGTTAGATCTAGGATTCCATGTTTATCATAGTTAGGGTATAATAGTTGTTCATATCATGTATTCGGTATGATCTCACATGAAGATAACATATAAAATATTTTTATTATAATTTTTTTGAAAATAATTTATTATGTTCCAAATTGTGTGTTGTTTGATAAATCTGAGACCATAATTAGGTCTAAGACATGGTGTTTATCCACATCAGTAAATATCATTCCCATGTGTTGGATTCTTGGTTATATCATAATTAATATTATGTCGAATAATTTTTTTAATATTGATTTCATTATTAAAAAAATTTCACCATTCAGTCTTCTTCCATAATACATAACCCCCAATTTTTGGACACTCAAATGTCTCTAATCCTTTAAATTTCATTAGTTTTAATATATAAAATTAATATATCTTTAAATAGATTAAATTGATGAATCTTCAATCAATTTTTTGTTTAATGATGGTTTAAATCAGGTGTTTTAAAACTGGTTTAGGTGTTCCATGATATATTTTCCATAGAGATGAACCAATTAGATTTGAATTTGGTTGATCCAGTTCACTCAAAGAGAGCAATTTATTCCTTATAAGTGTTTGATTATTGATCGAACTAGGAAATTTACATATCTAGGAGTGACCCCATTCTTGTTTCTTGAGTGTTCATTGCATGGGATAACTTTTTCACGAGATTGTATTGTTTTTTTATATTCACTCTTTCCATCTTATCTATTTTGGAAAAAATTGATTTAAATAAAGCAATAAAAAATAAATTACATTGGGTAAATTTATATATTTATCAAAAGAAAAATATAACCCAAGTAATATAAGGAAATAATATTATCAATTATCAAACGATATGGTGTGGAATTACTATTTGTAATTAAAAATAATTATCCAATGATAATAAAATTGATTTATTGAGGGTTAATTAATATAAATTACAGAAATAATTTATAGAATGAAATTATAATCAATAATTTCACCTAATTATCGATAAATAATTACTCAAAATTATCAATACACTATTTTTAAAATGGAAAATTCAAAGACCTTGATCTTAGTACACAAAAGCTAATACATTAAATTATTACAGTGGTACAATGAACTAGAAATTACATCTAAATGGGTGAAATAGTTTCATAGATTAGTGAAAAATGAAACAAAAAATATTGTTACCTTACAACATGATAGGAAAAAATATATATCAACTCCATTGGGAACACCCACAAACACCAAGATTAACACTAAGATTCATTCATAATGTACACCTTCACAACCCAGGAAAAAAAATTAATCATTAGAAAGGGGTAAACTTATATGCTCAGTTGGGGTAAAAAATACACCAGAAGATATAAACATAAACACTAAGGCATGATGAATATCTAAAAACACATTTTATTATGAAAAAATTTATTACATAATATTCCTGGAATAACAGAAGATAAAAAAAACTGCTTAAAATAATCACATGGGAATGAAAAACAACCATATATATTCAAAAATTTAGAAATCACATGGATTTTCAGTTAAGATTATTCTAATCAGAGAATGAATAATTCATTATATAAAAAACATAACATGAAGTCTTTATCCTAGACACCCTATATAAATGTGTTAAAAAACTGATCTAGTTTCTCTCACCTAGCATATCGATGCATCACTGGGCTATAATTTGCCACACCCATCACTTACTATGTCATATGCAATACTCATATGTAATGGGTGGAACATAATCATCTAATATATTCATATTGAAACTTTAATAGGAAAAATTAATAGCTTTCCAAAAATAATAAATGTAATCATAATCCATTTAGAGTACAATGGTTAATTGTACCAAGATAGTACTTCCCAAAAAACATAAGGTTTTTTTAAAATATAGTATATGGTAACATAAAAAAGAAATATAAATTTAGAATAAGATTCAATAGATATTGTTAAAATAGATTAAAATACAATAATAAAATCATTGATAAATTGATGAGAGAAATACCCTTTTACATTGAATATGAAATGAGTCTCTCGGAAATAAATGTAAGACTAGAAACCCACTTACCATAATTATCAACTTCCTTCACACTCATGCGATCCTCCATTAAAAAAATGTAACGTACAAAATAAGAATATGTATATAATGTATATAACCATTTTTAGTTTTTTATTTTCTTTTATCCTTTCTTATGTTTCTAATAAGGGTAACGTTGAAATAGTTGTTTATGGGGATTGTTCGGAGCTCAGAGCCCATACATTTGGGAAAAAATTATGTTGCATGGTTAGTTGAAAATATGTTGCTCAGTGTGCATGGTTAGAGTAAAAAATTAAGTGTATTTCATGGACTATGTAAAGACCAGGGTTTTTTTGATTTTTATTATTTTTAAAATATATTGGAATTTTAAGTGTTCTTGAAAATTGACGGTGCAAGATTTTATGGCCTGAAGTGCCCAGAATAAATTTCTAAACTTTTCATTTCGGGTACATTCAGTAAACGTAGGAGTGAGTTTTTGTAAATTTTGAACCGGTGCTCAGAATTAAAATCCGAACACACTGTTGAACTCACAACGCCGATATTCGAATAAGGAGACCTTTACCTCGACCATAGTAGTCTAAGGGTAGATGTTGGTTATTCAGCTTTTTGTGGTAGAATTAATATATAAAAACAACTTGTATTTTATTTTGTTTGAAACCTCCATTTTTGAGTTTAGAGGTGGGGACCACACGAACTCTCTTCTCTAATGTAGGAGACCCTTTGAAAACCACCCATTTTGAATTCATGGTGGTGGGGACCACCCAAAACCCTCTTAATGTGGGAAAACCCTTACAATCCTCCAAAGTTAATGTGACTACTTAATTCAATTTATTGTGCCAATTTAATGTTCCATTTTAATGTGCAAACATTGATTTTCCAACATCAATCCTTAACTAAATAAATTTGATCTACACCTCTCATGGGAGAATCATTGGAAAAAAATTGGTGATTTGGAGAGTTGGTAAGAACATTCTCTAACGAAGAACCACCCCCAATGAAGAAGGAGGAATTGACGTAGAGCCGAGATCAGAAGTGTCTTGAAGGAGTGATGAACGTCGAAGTCCCATTCATCGACTTTATCTTCTTTCTCATGACATCTCCAATGAACATCAAGGTAGGGGTTTTATATATATGTTTGAATTTATTTTATTGATTATTCATATCCTAAATTCATGACGACGATGGAAATATGAACATGGCCATTTTCCCGCACATAAACCTTGATCATTTATTTTTTTATCCTTCTGTTCTTCATGAATTTTTCAACGCCAAATATTTATTGCGACTGAAAACATAGAGGTTTTCTGATATATATATATGTTCGTGGATACCTCGACACAAGGATCACTAATATGTGATTTTTTAATTTATAATACTTTGAATGAAGCTGTGATGTCTCATGAAAGTAGTCGGTGGCTGACACTCGGTCATCAGTGAGGAAGGTGGGGTGGCCCACATCCGTGCTTCCATTTGAGAAAGAGGTCATGGCCCATCAGTCGTAGTGGAGAAAGGTGGTGGCTGGATTCCGGAAAACCACGTGGTGGTACGACGGCATGCATCTGCTCCCCCAGTGGAGCAAGAGGATGTGGCTGCCTAGCAAGAGTGGAGGCCGAAAGAGGCTGACATCCGGCCGCCTGCTATGGAGCAGCAGCACACAACAACGCCACTGGAAGGATGATCGGCTGGACGCACCACATCTGGAGGGGACCATCTACTGGGTCTCGCATTCTATTAGTCAAAGGGTCCATGGACCATTCGGGAAGACCAGGGGGTGCCTCCCCCTTGGGTGTCGGTCACAGCAGACCCCGCCTTAGCGGACCACCAGCCGAGCGGGCCATGCCGCAGTGGGATGTTCCAGCGGGCCGGGCCAGGATGCCCCTACACATGCCTAGATGGACCAAAGCCTAGAGGACTAGGCCCGCCAAGGCCCAGGACATCAAAGCTGGACCCATTTCAGGCATGGACGCCCTGAACTGGGTCGATTCGGACCGGACCCCAGCCCATCCAGACCCATTTTGACCATTATAGCCATCTTATGAGAATCAAGTGTTCGTCTGATGAACCGTCTGCGGTGCCAAAATTCATGGATCGAGACAGTCCTTTCGGTATACTCTACTTGAGATTGGGTAAGGTTGGAGTATAGTCGGTTTCGATTGGACCCTGAATCAAACAGGTCCCTCAGAGTAGAAATTATAATAACATACAAATCGGGAGTCCGATTGACACGTCGTCTATTGCATTGGATCGCTTGTGGTGTGACAGATATTTAAGATACTTATTCGTGGTAATTTGGGGTGGTTGATGTATGACCGATGGCTTGAATATTTTTTCTCCCATGCGTGCTACATACGGGACCTTGCGCCTGGATGAGACTTGAAGACTACTGACTAATTCTACTCGAAGTGACTTGACAGGCCCAGTGGAGAGCGCCTTTGTGTGATATGGTAGAATCACAGTGGATAGTGCCTCTATGTGACGTGGAAGACCCACAAAACTCAACAGGAGGAGTAACTTAGTATAACACGTGGGGGAGCACCTCTATGTGACACGACTGACCTACAGTGGGGAGCACCTTTATGTGATGCAGCAGACCAACAGTAGTCGATAGGAGGAGTAACTTAGAAGTACTAGGTTTGTGGGAGTGCCTCTATGTGATTTGGTCATCCCATTGTACTTCATAGAGGAGGAGTTCTACAGTAGCTGAGGTGTTCAACGTTGTGACTAGGGTTGTGACTTGTTATTATCTCTTGAGAATCTGGTGGCTTGCTATTAGCTTTCATAGATATCCCATGTGTGTTAGCAGCATAATCCAATTCCTCATTGTGGTATACCAGGTTTTAGCTAAGTCTTTTTCTTCATGGTGATACCCGTGTGGTATTATTCCCTCCTGTGTGAGGTGGGTATATTCTGATAACTTACGTATATGTATGGGCATATACCTAAGAATGTTTGACTGTTGTTTCTATGTTTTTTGGTTTATATTTTGTGGATTTTTGAGACCATTGGAGGTATCGGGGTCCCTACTGAGTATTGATATAATCACCCATTAATGGGCTACGCCCGCACCTTGTTATGTCTGGTGCAGATGACGGACAACACTCACTGAGGACGGGGGTACCTGGACTAGAGATTACATAGAGGTAGACCATTGACAAGGTGATCCATAGAGACGATCATTCGAGAACTGTACCTACCCTTCAGGTAGGTTCTTTGGCTACTGTTCCCAAGAGGAGTAAACATTTTTACATGTACATTCTAGTTTTACTGGTACTTTCCTTTTGGGCTTGTATTCTAGCACCCTTTACTTACTGTACACACACTTTTAACTATACTATTTACATTGTTCCCATATTTACATTTTTCTTGGTTGTGTGAGTTATAGGTTTTAATGTCAATACCTACCTGGTTTTAGGTAATATTCCATTCAATGATAGTCACAAGCCCCTGGCCTATGGAAGGCGGGCGTGGGGTAGTCACGACACAGTCTCTGGGGGACGAGTTGTGAAAAATTAGTATCAGAGGAGTTTTTTTCTACTGAATTACTATTACAATGATCTTTTCTATGTGGAGAAATAGTGTAAAGTGTTTTGAGTGTGGCTTTCGGTTCGAGGATTCCAATGTTGGTGCGGTAGCAGACCAATCCACACACCAGGACCCTGACATCTCATTTCTGACTCAGTTCATGAAAACAATGATTGTGTATGTGTTTTTGAAAGGTTTTCTTGTGATATCATTGAGTCAGATCATCGGGTATAATCATAATGATCATGACGCACTTGTTTCTTTTCAGGATGCCTCACTAAAAATAGCCATCCAGGATTCTAGTTAGAGTATGTGATGACAGCCCATCGAGAGATGAGGCTTTGGTGTAGGGCCCCCTAATAGCGGTTGTACCATCAGGTGGTGCACCAGTAGCACCACTACCTATTGGGCGGCTGATTCCACCATCCCAAGAAAAAGAGGGTAAATGCTGCTTGAGCACATTGCACAAGTTCTAGTGCCGGAGGCCCCCAAGGGTCCAGGGTTAGAAAAATACACATGTGGCTGAGGATTTTCTAGAGGAAGTGGTTAGAGATTTCCGACTGGTAGGGACATCCACTCATATCATGGTAATCCTTGCCTCTATTATTCTTTTGGAAACAACTGAAAGATAGTGGAGCTTGATGCTTTAGGTTTATGATGATGCGACTCTCATTTGGGAAGACATTTTAATCCTTTTCAGGGTAGAGTTAGTCCCATCGACCATATGCTCAGTGCATATACATGAGATTCTCCACTTATAATAGGGGAGAAGTATTGTGGCTCAGTATTCAGTGAGGTTCGCCGAACTCTCGTGATACTACACTGATATGGTTCGAGACCCTTTCTTCTGGGCTTGGACCTACGAGCAGGGTCTCAAAAGGGAGATTAGAGCTTAGATGGTTTCTCTCAGCATCCTGATGCAGGAAAGGGTGTTGGAGAGAGCACTCATAGTGGAGAGTTTCCTTTTTGAGCATTCACCGGCAGTGAGACCCACCACCAGACGACATGTAGCAGAGTCATCTATTGCTGGATGCAGACATATAAGTCAAAGGTCCAAGTTGTCCAGATCTGTCTGTGGATGACCGCATGATACATGATCAGTGGTGCCGGACTCTTGAGGAAGAGAAGGACAGGCAAGGATCATACAGAGTTACTCATGCTGCGGGCAGTGTCACATGGCTCGTGACTGCCCGACCATCCAAACAGACGACCAACATATGGTCCAAAGATCGTATGGGAGAGGCAATGATTCGATCGAGGTGGTTCACAAGAAGGACGCGGACGTGGAAGAGGATCAGGCCGTGTAGCTGGAAAAGGGTGGTGATTTGTTGTTCTATCGACATCACTGCCAGGAGGTCCACCTCGAACACATGGAGCAGGTGGACGGGGATGAGCTTAGCTCCAGGAAACTGAGGCCAATGATCATGGAACTCTGGATATGATAAGTGGTTTGATATGTGTCTATTCCAACCTAGCTGCAGTACTTATAGACACTGGTTCCAGTCATTCTTTTATTTCCATGACCATCATTCAGAGCTCGGAGATTCCGGTGGAGCTGTTGGATTGATCCTCCCAACTAGAAATTTCTACATAAGAATACTCGATGATTACACACTAGTCCCGGCTGTGCATCCTTACTCTAGGAGGAGATAGATTCGGATAGGATCTTCTAGTTATAAATTCTCAAGGCCTTATGACGTCATCTGCAGTAAGAATTGGTTATCCATATTCCATGATCAGATTGACTGTATTAGGTGAAAAGTGGGTTGTGACCACACAGATTTGACCAGATTTTCCTTCAGTAGTGAGAAGGGAACCTTTTCAATGTAGGATGGACTTACCCAAAGGATAGTGTAGCTGATTAAACATCAATTGGATATCCTTACCCTCATAGCAGTTGATGTTGTGATTCTGAGCTATCCATTAGTGGGGAAAAGTATGTTGATGTTTTCCCAGCTAATGTTTCAGGTCAACCTGTTCACAGAGAGGTGGACTTTAACATCGACATGTACCCTGTAATGACAATGATATCTACCAAGCATATTGAATGGTTCCCATGGATCATCAAAATATGTGAGTACAACTGGATGAATTACAGAGCAAGGGGTTCATTAGGGACATTACTTCTTCTTTTCCATCCCCAATTTTGTTCTCCCAGAAGGAGGATTGGTGTCTGAGACTCTGTGTAGACTATCAGTGCCTGAACTAGTTGACTATGAAGAAAAGGTACACACTACCGAGAATTGATGATCTCTTGGATCTACTGATGGGAGAACAATGGTTTTCAAAGATATATCATAGATTAGGCTATCACCAACTCAGATTACGAGATAAGGATGTGAACAAGACAACCTGCATATATCTGTATTTCAAATCCGAGTTCTTGGTTATGCCTTTCGGCGTGACGAACACCCCAGTAGTGTTCATTGGACTCATGAACAGGATCTTCTAGCCATAAATCGACCGCTTTGTGGTTGTCTACATCTATGACATCATGATATAATCAGTGATGGAGGGGGAGCATGTCTATCATCTACAGATTGTTCTAGACACACTCCTAGAGCACTAGTATTTTGGTAAGCTCTTGAAGTTCCAGTTATGGATACGGGAGATCAAATTTTTGGGACATGTTATCATGGAGGATGGAGTTACGGTGTATCTAGGGAAGACTGAGGTTGTGCTTACATGGGATCCACATATGAGTGTGACGATGGTGCAGAGTTTTTTGGGTTTGGACAGTTACTACTAGAGGATTGTGCCAGACTTATCCATAGTTGTGGAATCCTTATCATCGTTGACGAATAAGGGGCAACCCTTCTTGTGGTCGGAGAGATGCCAACAAAGAATCTAGGAGAAGAGGCAGATACTGAAAATTACCCCCATTATGAAGCTACTTGAAGAGGTTGTTGAGTACGTAGTCTACTGCGACCAAACCCGGACTAGGAAAGGATGTGTCCTGATGTAGGAGAAAGAATTGGTCGCATATAGTTCTCAACAGCTCAGATAGCTTGAGTTGAACTATTCTACCCATGACCTAGATCAAGAAGCAGTGGCCTTTTTCTTGAAGATGTGGTGAGTTTACTTGATGGGTGAACATTTTATAATATACTCTGATCAAAAGAGTCTCAAGTATATCTTCTCTCAGAAGGACCTAAACCTGAGACAGCGTCATTGTCTTGAGTTCCTCCAAGACTATTATCAAGATTGTATATATTCAAGGGAATAGGAATGTGGTAGATGATGCACTCACCCAGAGATCTGGTATACAGTTGCTGAGTGAGGCGACGAAGTAGTTAGCTGCTATATGGATATCCTACGTGGATCGAGTTGGAGGAACACATCTTTAGTCTCTAACAATCACTCCCCCAATCCTTTAGTGAGTCAGAGACACGCAACTTGGGGACACTGACTGTGAGGCTAGTCCTACTCAAATATCAATAGGATAGACACCAGATGGATTTTCTGAAGGTGGGGTGCTTGTCATCCTTTTCAGAGCAAGTACTATTTTACCAGTGGCTCTTAGGGAGGATGTGTTGAGAGAGTTCCATATGTGCCCTCTAGAAGTACATACACGAGTGGCGAAGATGTACCAACACCTCCGGCATCAGCACTGGTGGCTGAGAATTAAGAATGCAGTGACAATTTTTTTCTCTTGGTGCCACACTTTTCAGAAAGTGAAGGCAGAGCATTAGGTTCTAGTGGGTTTAGTTCAGCCACTTGAGGTTCCAGTGTGGTAGTGGGATGGAATTTTCATGTACTTCGTTATGAGACCTCCATGCACGTCCAGGGGTCGTGATTCTATATGGGTGATCATTGAACGAATCACTAAGTCGGCCAACTTGCTACCACTCCAAGAGAAGGGATCAGAAGGGAGCTTGGGCTGCCTCTACATGTAATAGATTGTATGGATTTTTGGAGTTCTATATATTCCTATCTCCAATCATGATCCACATTTTACCTCCCAGATATAGAAGGGGTTGTAAGAGGCCTTCATGACACAACTTTAATTGAGCACGGCCTTCCATCCTCAGATGGATGGTCAGACCGAGCATACCATTTATACCCTTGAGGACATTCTATGTGTTTGTTTCCTTGATGTTGGCTGCAGTTGGGAGGATCACTTGCCTTTGGTGGAGTTCAGGTACAACAAAATCTATCACTCAACTATCAGAATGGAATTATTTGAGTCATTGTACGGACAACCATGCAGATCTCCACTGTGTTGGACTGACCTACGGGAGTCAGCCCTTATGGGACCAGAGATGTTATGGGCTTCCATGTAAAAGGTGAAGGTCATTTAGGAGTGGATGAAGACTGCACAGATCAAATAAATGTCTTATGATGATAGGTGATAGAGACCTCTTGAGTTCGAGAATGGGGACCATGTCTTTCTATGGTTCTCACCTTGACATAGTTTGTGAAGATTTGGCCAAGGTGGAAAGTTTTCTCCGAGGTTTATTAGAACCTTTATGTCATTAGAAATGTTAGTGAGGTGTCTTACCACATAGCTCTTCCACCTCAGTTGCACCTGGTTCATGAAATTTTCCACGTATCCCAGCTGAGGAGATATGTACATGATCATTCACATATCATTGACTGGGGAAAACTAGGCGTCGATGATAGAGTGATGTTTTTGGAGGTTCCAGTGGTGATTGATGATTAGCAGGAGAGGGCCCTTCGTAGGTGGTCGATACCTCTAGAGCACAATTGTTGGAATAATGGGAACCTCTATGAGCATACATGGGAGTGGGAAGCTCAGATTCGTGCTCAATACCACCACTTGTTTCCCTAGTTTGTGTTGTGGATTTCTGGGACACAAAGCCCTGAGGTGGGGAGAATGTTAGGACCTAGATTTATCCATCTATTTTTTAAAATTATATTGTAATTTTACAAGTCCACAAAAATTGAAGGCATGTGATTCGGAGGCCAGGAGTTCCAGAAATGAATTTTTAAACTTTTTTTCAGGTACATTCAGTAAATGTGCGAGCGGGTTTTTTTAACTTTTGAACCAGTTCATAGAATTAAAATATGAGGAAAAAATTGAAATCACATCGTTGATATTAAATTAATGAGACCTTTACGTCACGCAGTACGTTGAGGGTAGAAGTAGGTTTTTCAGCTTTTTGATGGAGAATAAAATAAAATAAAATAAAATAAAACAAACCTTTATTTTTTTTTGAAACAACAATTTTTGAGTTTAGAGGTGGGGAACACCCAAACTATCTTATTTATTGTGGGAGACCCTTGGAAAACCTCCCATTCTAAATTCATGGTTGTGGGGACCTCTCGAACCCCTCTTAATGTGGGGAAACCCTTGGAATCCTCCAAAGCTAATGTGCCAACTTAATTGAATTTATTGTGCCAATTTATTGGGCCATTTCATTGTGCCAATTTAATGTGACAACTTCGATGTTCCAACATTAACACTTAAATGATTAAATTGGATCCAAAACTCTCGTGGGAGAATAGTTAGAAAAAAGAGAGATTTGGAGAGTTGGGAAGAACATTATCCAATGAAGAACCACCCCCCAAATAGAACGATGATCCAACGCCAAGACAGGATCAGAAGCATCTTGCTGGAGCAACGAACGCCGACATCCCAATCATAAACTTCTTCTTCTTTCACACAACATCATAAAAGAACATCAAGGTATATTTTTTATAGATATGTTTGAATTTATTTTATTGATTCTTCGTATCTTAAATTCATGATAAAGATGTTCAACGAACATAACCATTGTCTTGCATATTAACCTTTCTTTTTTTTATATTTACTCTTTGTGTGTTAAATATGTGTTCATCAAAACGAAATATTTATTAATGCTGGAAAGATAGAGTTTTGATGAGCACAATATTTATACATGGATCCCTCGACACTAGGATTGCGAATATGTTACCATTTATTTTTTTTTTGCATGGAATGAAGTCGTGATGGCTCGCGGAAGAAGTTGGCGGCCAACACCAGGTCGGCCATGAGGAAGGTGGGGTGGCGCACGTCTACGCCACCTACTGAGCAAGAGTTTGTGGCCCATTGGCCGTGGTGGAGCAGAGTGGTAGATGACATCCAGCCATCTGCACTAGAGTAGTGGCACGCAACCACACCACTAGGAGAAAAATAGGTCTGCCTTCCGGCCAGCCGCACCGCACCGGGCGGGACCCCCCGACGGGGCCTGCGTTTTTGTAGTTCAATGGTCCACAGACCATTTAGGAAGACCAAGGGCCACCTCCTCCCAGTTGTCAGTCACATCAGACCCCACCTCAGTAGACCACCAGCCAAGCGGACCGCACCGCGGCGTGCCACATCGTAGCGTGCCTCACCATAGCAGGCCGCACCGTCGGGCCACTACCTACATGGACCGGGTCAGACCCATGTTGTTCAGGGTCAACTCGAACTAGGTCGTGTCAGCCTAGGCTGGGTCGGGCCGGGTCGGACTGGACCTGGGCCCATCCAAACCCATTTTAGTCTTTGTGGCCATATCTTGAGAACCAGATGTCCATTTGAAGAATTGTATATAGCATCAGAATCCATGGATCGACATAGTGCATTTGGTATAATCCACTTGAGTTTTAATAAGGTTTTATTATGACTAGGTTGGATCAGACCCTAAATCTATCCAGCCCTTCCGAGCAGAAAACTAAAAACATATAGACTGGCGTCTGATTGATGCAACATCTGTTGCATTGGGTCCCTTATAATGTGACACACCTATGGGATACTTCTTCATAAAAAAATAGGATGGTTGAGGTTTGACCGATGGTTTGGAGAGTGGTTCTCCCAAGCGTGCTATGTAAGGAACCCTGTGATTGGAAGAGACTTGATGACTGCTGACCATTTCGACTCGGAGTGACTCGACAAGCCCAGTGGGTTGCAATTTTAAGTGACATGGTAGACCACTATAGGGGAGAAACTCTATGTGATGCGGCAAACCCATGGTACTCAACAGGAGGAGTACATCTACATGCCATGAGGGGGAGTGCCTCTATGTGACGCGATAGACCCACGGTGGGGAGCACCTCTGTGTGACGTGGTAGACCAATGGTACATGACGTGAGGACTACCATAGCAGTCTTATGTTAGTTGGAAGCTCCTATATATGACGCGACAGACCCACTGTACTTCATAAAGAATCATTTCTATAGTAGCTGAGGTGTTCGATGTTGTGACAAGGGATGTTAATTTTATTTTTCCCTAGAGAATCCTATGGGTGGATATCAGCTTTCATAGCGATCATGTGTGGGCCATCAACATAATCCCGTTTCTTAGAGTTTTATACCTAGTTTGAGCTTTGACATTATCTTTGTGGTGATACCTACGTGGTATTCTTACCTTCTGTGTGAGGTGGGTATATTTTGATACCTTAGGTATATGTATGAGCATATATCTAAGTAGGGTTGACTATTGTTTCTATGTTTTATGGTTTATCCATTGTGTATTTGTGAGCCCATTAGATGTCTTGGGGTTCATACTAAGCATTGTTATACTCACCCCTCCATGGGATATGCCCGCACCTTGTTATATCTGGTGTAGATGACAGACAGTGCTGACTGAGGATGGGGGTACCTTGACTGAAGACTGCTCGGAGGTGCACCATTGATGTGGTGATCCGTAGAAAATATCATTTGAGAACTATAACTACCCTTCAAGTAGGATCCTTGGTGGGTGTTCACATGAGCAGTACTCAAATTTACTTTTACATTCCAGTTTTACTTGAAATTTCTTGTTAGAAATATATTCCGTCCCACTTTACTTATTGTACACACTCTTTCTACTATACTGTTTACTTTGTGCGTGACTATACATTGAACATGGTTGTGTGAGTTATAGGTTTTAAAGGTCGTGTCATCCCGGTTTTAGGGAGTACGCCTTTCGGTGCTAGTCGGCAGCCCCTGGCATATGGGAGGTAGGCTTGGGGTAGTCAAGACATGGGCCCCGGGGGATGGGTTGTGACATACTAGGATAAGGACACCCAGTATTAGTTGAACCATTGATGTAAGAGTTAGGATGTTTGAGGTTTACACAGAGGGTGTGCATGGGCCCCATAAGGTTTTTAAACTGTGTCTTGTTGGTCATCTGAGGTGTGCTCCCTAGATAGTGGGGTGCACACGGTTTTTGAAAAACTTTTACAATCATGAAAATGTTAATTCTCGGTAAATAGTACCACATTTCATCTAGTTATTTAACTAACATAAGCCCAATTTATTTCTCCCCAGTGGACCATAGCACTCCTCTCTCACTCAGGTTGAGAGATCCCACCATGGATTCATCCTTGGATTTAAATATGTCTCTCCATTTGACTACCAATTTGATATTCATCTATCTGGTTTTGTCACCATTCGTAATCTCATAAATCATTTGTAAACTATCTTCAATCATATTTCTATTAATTATGCTATTTTGGTTTATGATCAAATACTTTATTTCTACAGAATTCATCTATTTATTCATTTTTTCTAATTTAAAAGATACAAAGGCCAATACTAGATGAGGTTTACTATACAAGAATTTGGTAGGTGGTCTTGTAATTAACCCTCACATCTTGTTTCCTTATACAATGTTTTTTTATGAAATACATTGGAAATTTCGGTTTTTTTCTTTAATAAAACAGAAACCATTTATAATTCAACATCCTTTTTAAAATTACCTAGTATACCTTTATTCATATTGTGATTGTTAATCATCATCTAGTGCCACCCCTTAAGGTGTGAATTTGGAACTACCATTGTTTTTATAAATGTATAAGTGACAAATCCAACTTCTATAATGTTTTTTCTTGACTCTTAATTATGATGACTATACTGAATTGAATAGAAAGTGATTAGTTAGACCACATACCATGTTTAATTGATCAATAGTTAAAAACTTATTAAAGAGGAATGATAATGAACTATGAAATATCAATGGGGTGTTCCTATATATGTAGACTATTTATTTCACCTTTGATATACAAGCATGAAATCCCTTCTTTTGTTATATAAGAGCATGGAATTTCTTACACTATAGTGATATAAGGGTATGGAATCCCTTACACTATTATGATATAATATCATGGAATACATAACACTATTATGATATTCATGCATTAAGACACTTAAACCAATGATATACATCCATGGGACCCCTATACAATGATACTTGGGCATGGAAGCCCTATAATGTGATACTTAGGCATTGCATCCCTATACTATGATATGGGGCATGGAATCCTTATACCATGACACTTGGGCATGTCATCCCTTTCCCTTGTGATACTTATGTAGGGTGTAATTATATTGGATATAGGTAACAGTGTCACTTTTATATGGTACTCACGGTAATTAAAACCCTTTTGTCTTATGATACTCATAAACGATGTCCATTACTACCTTCTGACACTCTATTGAATTGATATGGACGTTTGTGTTATGCCACTGGTCCTACCCAGTATTACATATTCATATTTATGGATATAATCATCCGTATTTAAATAGTGAATATATAAATGCATACATAAATACCTATATGTACATTTACATGATTTAAATTTTTCAAATGTTTTCACATATCGGGTTGAAGCAGGTAGTATTAGTTTGGTGTCTCTTCGGAACCAGTGTCAACCCACAAAAAAAATTACTACATAAAATTTTCTATATATTCACACTCCTCATATTTTATACACAATGTGGGTATATTTATAAACTATTGGTTGTGGTCTACTAATTATTTCAAACATGCTATCTTGGCTACTAATGGTACCCGAGAAAATTATGTTGATGTAGATAGGGAGAGGGGGAAAAGCCATGTTCTTGATGCATGAGTAACTATAGAATGGGAGCTATGAAGAACAAGAATGAGCTATTTATGAATATACAAATGGAGATATACCTTTCTATTTTTTATTCATATGTTGTACTTGATTTCTACTTCCATGAAAATTTATTTCCTTTCAATAGATTCAGGTCATTATATCATTTTGTATGTGAACCATGATGTTGTAATTATGAATTTTATGCTATTAGTTATATGATTCGTTTATTTTCTTATATTTTTATATCATAACTATTATAATTTGATCATGAAGGTATAGTATCCCCACAATACCACCTTGTAACCATGATTCTAGTCAGAAACCTCTTGCATATGTGTATATGTTCTTGAGTCCTTAAGACCAACCAGCTCGGGGAGCTTCTTAGTTGCTCCATGGTTGAGAAATTATATTGTTATATCATAGTTCATTTCATTACCTTACTATTCTGGGATAGTATATAGGATTTGATGTCGAGCCAAGATTTTATCATGTTCCCGTGGATGAGAGTGGAATACCATCATATGGGTGAAATCAATATTAATTGATATGGGATATGATGTTCTAGTTTATGTATGTTATAGTTGATTTGATTCCACCATTGGGAGAAATAAATTAATGGTTATTTGATTATTATTATGAAATTGAATTGTTATTATCTTAGGGTGATATGGATGGGAGCATTGATCATGAATCAGTTTAAGAATCTTATATTACTAATATTTCATGAATTATGTCGTTCAATGTAGGATGAATTTATTAACTACCGGAAAAATTAATCTATG
This sequence comes from Viscum album, assembly GCA_963277665.1. Taxonomy (NCBI): domain Eukaryota; kingdom Viridiplantae; phylum Streptophyta; class Magnoliopsida; order Santalales; family Viscaceae; genus Viscum; species Viscum album. The sequence goes on along the minus strand of OY728127.1, from coordinate 1,219,868,293 downwards.
TTCCTTGAATGAGATATCTATTTTGAAACTAGAATTTTTTAATGAAAAAATAGGTAACTTAATATTAAAGTTTCTACATCACCCTAAATGGGGTTTTTTGATGTATATTTGTGATTACACATTTAGTAACTTATAATCACATGTTTGATATTTGTTAATGTGGTTAAATATTCTGAAACAATAGGCGATTTCAGATACATGAGTATCATTTATAATAAAAAGAGTGCATGTAACTCTACACATTGGGAATGAGTATTCATCTAGTCAAATCATTATATGACATCTTTTACATTATTTTATAGAATTTAAAGTTATGTTTGCAGTTAAAGAAAAAACAAATTTAAATTTATAAAAAATGTACATGTATAAATTGGGAATTATATTTTAGTTAACTATTATATTATATAAATTCAAGAAATTTTAAATATTTAATATTAATATGGTTGTTGTTAACTAGAGATTACAACTGAAAATTAATGAGTGTTTTCTATATGACGTTCAACTGATAGTCTATATTCCAAGATAATTATAGTGAAACATGGAACTTACCCCAAAGATAACTATCATAGTGGTATGTAGGAATCATGTCGTATGATCAATATGATTGATCTTATCAGCTACACCATGATTTAGAAGAAGGAAGAGTTTTGTGGTTTTTATATAGGTATGATTTTAAATATCATATTAATGTATCTATGATTTTACAATTGGTAAATAATATTTGAGGAATGGAATATGAATTTTTAGAGCTATTCCACCATTATTATCTCTAGTCATGTGCAAGGAGGGTGGTGACGACCATGATATAGAGTTGGTGGGACCTAACCCACATGTGGTACCTTTAATATGGCCACTAGTAGAAACTCATAATTTATATGATGTATACGATGATATCTTATGTCACAATGAGTTTCTATGGCTTATGTACACTATAAAGGGAGATCTGTTACCTTCACTTTTTATGGTACAGTTGACATGAGCATTTTAGTGGTAGAATCCACATACCTTTTTTGGGGAAGATGGCCCCCCGGGTATAACATTATGGATGGATATTGTATTATATATGATTGATTACCTTGAGACACCTTCTAAGAGAAGAGTGTAGTTGAGTACTTATATTCATCAAGGGTCTACTAAATGTTGGTTGGATATTCTAAACTAGGATAGGTTGTACTATGAAGTTATACTGAGGGATTTCCAATCTATCTTCTATGAGTAATTTTACATACGAACCTAAAATCTAATTGTTCCAAGGATTTCATTAAATTAAACAGTGTTTCTCTGTCTATTATGTAATAATAATATCATTTTATAGAGATTACTCACATTTTTAATATGTATATTGTTGATGAGCGATAAAAAGATAGATTATTTGAGGATGAGAATAGTAAACATATCCAATAAAAGGTGATAATTTTACAAATGACTATAGTGTATCATATAGTAAACTATGATATAGTTAATGAGAAAAACAAAAGTGCAGATGATGGTGTTGGATAGGGTGGTTCTGAACCAAGATAGAGAGGAAATGACACTCTATGACTGCATGTGGGAGAAGTGGATGTCTGGTGAAACCAACTGAAATTGACATGCTTTCTCGTTAACATATAATTCTAGGGAATATGAATCTCTAGTTTCATATAGATATTTATGACTGAAGAGGTTGCAGTATAGTTGGTTTTCATCATCATTTCAATCGGATCATCCCATCTATTCCATGTGGGAGAAGATCTATACCAGATTTACACTAGGGGGAAGGGTAAGGAGAACCTCACTAGAGATGCGGATGGAGTGCTATTGGGTATACTTGTTGATGAAGTAAGGAATCAAATACAAATATCCAGCAAATTAGTCCTTCTTAGGGTAGTTAGGTTCCACTACATGGTCATGGAACTTGCCATATTAAATCTGTGTAGCCTGTAATAAGGGACCATGGTGTCAACCCATCTACAATTCAAGGTACTATTCTAGTATCCTATACTATAATTTAATTCTTAATATATATGAGTGTTTAATATTCCATTATCTCTGTTTCTATTGTGTAACTCCATCGGATTGATATTGATAACATCTATAACATGATTACACTTGATTTTCCCTTGGCAATTATATTGAAAAGTTTGCACTAGCACATCGAATTCCCCCTTAACATCGGAATACATAGTTTCTTATGTGGCCTCTTCATCCATGAGATGAAATGAATTAATATCAGAATCGGTATGTACTGTTTTGTCCCTTATCATGAATATTTGTAATTCTATCACCATAGGTTATTATTTATATCACCATAGGGTGATATATATCTTAAAAATGGGTAATGGTATTTTTTACGTAGTTAGAGACAGAAAAGACCATCGTGGGTTGGTCAACATGATAGACATGACTTCTACCCTTTATATGGGGGATTAATGAATTTTTTAGACTAAATATCTATTATATGTTGATATATTCAAGGATTTATTCAATGAATAATTTTATAGTTATCCTACTACGTGAGAGATGGGGTTCTCTGTTGAGATGGTTCCAATAGATTCACTAATGTCCATTCCTACCTATAGGATGGTCACTATTGTGTTTCAAGTGCTTAATAGATAACTGTTTGACTAATATTATATGGGATTTATAATACCTATTACCTCTTAGTGGGGTTTACTGAATCTTTTGGTCAAGAAGGCAAATAGAACCCTTTGGATTTCTGTGAATTACCATATGTTGAATCAATTTTAATATGAAGAACATGTATCCCTTGCCTCATATTGATAAAATATTTGTTGACATATGAGGTTCATGAGTGTTCCCAAAGAATAATTTGAGGTTATAATATCATGAGGTGTGTGGTAGGCCAATAAAAATACAATGTAAAAAAATTTCTAGTTATTATGGTATTTAGGAGTATCTTTTTATGACATTATGTATCAATAATATACTACTCGTTTTCATGGAATTGATGAGTTGGGATTTCCATCATGACATAGATTCCTTCCAGATTCTTTTTGAGGATTACATCGTGGTGTATTCTCATTATCTATGTGACAATGCAAAATATCTTGTGATCATATTGAGTAAACTGATAGAGAATATGTTATATGATAATATCACTATGAATTATATATAGGTCAATGAGGTTTACTTCACGGGTTATATTATCTCGTTATCAGGTGTATCGATTTTCCCAAATAAGGGGAGTGTTGTTGTTTCATGCGAGTAGTCTATGAATGTGTTTAATATATGTAGTTTTGGGGTTTTTATGGATATTAAAGTTCTTTCAATATATAATTTTATGCCTTTATTCCCCACTTTCTAGTCTCACTTAGAAGGGTATGATGTTTCTTGCAGTCTAATTCAGGAAAGAAGGCGCTTCTAGAGCTGAACGGAATGATTACTTCCGCACTGATTCTAGTGATTTTAGAGATATAATGTTTCTATATAATATTCATTAAGGCATTAGGAATTAGTTTGGGTGTAATGTTGATACATGAGGATAGATTCATTGAATACATGTCTCTCCAGTTGAATCCTCATGTGAATAAATACCCGATGCATGACCTCGATCTTCTTGGAGTCAATCATGCTTTTTCTTGCTGAAGGAAATATCATATATGACAGGAAGTTATGGTGTTTACGAACTACATGATCCTCATATATTTCTTTATATATAAAGAATTTAATCTAAAATAGTTATTAAGGGTTGTATAACTTCATTATATTGACATTGAGATTTCCAATATTAGTGGAAAGGGAAACATAGTAGCAAATACACAATCATAGATATCAAAGGCAGAATACATTTGGTAAGCTAGTGATTAATGGACAATAATGGACCAATTTTTATATTTGAATCTAATGATTCAATAGATTCATGGAAAACCTATTCTTGTAGCCTTAACATTTATGTATTCCTTCTATGATAGAGCTAACAGAAGGAAATTCTCATGTCTGAAATGTTTTGTGATATGAAAAGCAATTTTATGTGGGGACTTGACAATAGATTTTTCTATTGAAAAATATGACATTGTACATGTTAATTGGTGTATCTATCTTCCAAAAATAATAGGAGAGGAAATAATATGTGAATCCATAAAATCTTAGTAGGAAGTGCACCAAAATATCTCAATCTTGTATCATGATATGCACCGCAAATATTTGTTGCATGGGATGAAATGTCATATAGTGGGTTATTATCACTAGGTGTTCAACTTTTCAGAAGGTGAAGGTAAAAAACTAGAGTCTTGCTATCATTTTATATCTAATACATGACTTGGAATCAAAAATTGATGAAATCATGATGTATTTTCTGGTTATATTACCGAGTTCATGATGAGGATGTTAAACAATTTGGGTGGTCATGGATTGATTGATAAATGTATCCCAGTTCTATTCTATCTAGTAGACATTCTCCGTGGATAAACTAGGAAGGATATATTTTTGTGAGATTATAATCATAAATATTGTCCCATGATTAATAATTTCCGATAGGGATTATCATTTCACCTCGGTGCTTTGGTGGGGGTTATATTGGTCTTTGAGAATACAATTATTTTGACCATAACATTTCACCCCTAGACCGACTGTCAATACAGATAGATGAAATAGGTACTGGTGGAAATTCATGGAGAATTCCTACATGATTTTGGAGGTTATTGGGAGAATAATACCATTTTTTTGAGTTTTCCTATAATAATATATTTTTGGAAAAAACTTATTATTTCCCTGTATGACGATCAGTATAGTAGTCCATGTAGTTCTGTACTATGCTTTAAAGAAATTGTGGAGGAAATGCAAATCAGCAATCATCACATACAGGAGGAATCATATTTGGTGAAGTTAATTATAAAATTTATGGAAACATCTCAATTTGAAAAGAAATCATAATTCGATATCAATCGAAGACCTAGGAAGGTCAAGGTCAGGGATCTTGATTACATTTAGGTATCACCCACACAAGGGAATAAGTATATAAGGGTTCAAGGGAATCATTCACCTCATTTTATAGGGAATATTGTAAACATGGATAGAGTCAAGTTGGTGACCAATCAGTTTATATTATCATAGAGGCAGCGTTCCATGAATGATGGGATTCACATTTCAATTCATTCACATTACTATATCGGCCTATCTCACACATTTGTTCCCAAGGAAGTTGAATTGGATTAAAATTCTTTTTTTTTGAAGAATATCACATACACATATTTGATCATAGTAGAAAGTCTCTTCAAGGAAGGTTTATACCTTTGATATTGGTTCTTTTAAGCATAGTGATATACTGGATGAGACTTGGGATCAAGAGTTTCACATACATTAATTATGGCGAGAATTTGTCTTAGATGACATTTCACCACCCTTATAAAAGAAATGTGGTAGAAAATCATTTCATGGTGATTTATTTTAGGAACATGATGTTTATATTATGAATAGATCCCTTTTTAGTCATTCCCTTACTTTTATCCTTTCTTGTGTTATTAATTACACAACAATGGGAATGATGATGTTATGGGAATTTTCAATGCCGAGATCCGCAAAATTTGAAAATAAAAATTAGGCCATGGGATTAGTAAAAATCGTACATCCCTGTCCACATGGGATGAGTAAACCATGTGGTTCCATTTAGGGTATAACATTGGGTCTCACGGTTTGACTCAAACATTGAATGGAATTCTTGGTCCATGAGGGTTGAGATAGAGGCTGAAAATGGTATGTGCATTCCATTTAAAACCATGTGAAATAGGCCTTGAAATGTGTGCTCCTTGGATATTGGGTTCTATATGGTCTGTGCTTGGAGTGGCTAACCGTGGAGCCAAACATTTTGACATTTAATTCACAAGAAATTTTACCATTTTCTATCATTTTATTTAGGAAATCAACCATATTTATTCTCTCTCCATCTACCATCAGTAACACACTCCCTATCATGTTGAGGGCTCCTCCAATGGCTTCCACCTAGTATTTGAATCTATTTCTCCATCTGATGCCCAATTCGACTTTTGTGTATCATGTGGAATCACCACTGATATACTCTCTAATCATTTGGATCCTTTCATCATTCTAATTTCAGCGTCAATTTTTTTGTGAGATCAAAATCAATATCCCCATTACCTTTATCAATATTATCATTTTTTACAGTATTATCCTACTAAATGGATGATATTGGATGAGTATTTCTCCAAAATACAAAGGTAGTTTTCTTAATAATTATCCCCCATTTCTTATTTTCATATACAATGATTCATGATGTAGGATATGGAATATATCATTATCTTGCATTATATTACATGTAAATCATATTTAATTAAATATTATTTATTGAAATAACCAATTATACATTTATTTTTGTTGGGAAATGACCTCATATTTGTTTAAACAACTAAATTTGTGCCTTTGGAACTTACTTTATTATAATAAATTTTTATGTCAGCAAAACAAAATTTATATTGGTTTGGTGCTACTATTAATTATGTTGACAGTAATGAATTGGATTGAAAGTGAGGGGTGAGACCACATAACATATTGAATAGATCAATGGCTACTCCCTTATTAAAGAGTAATGGAAATAAACTATGAACTCTATATTGGATCTCACTAAATCGGTAGAAATCTTCATACACCAATGATATATTAGGATAAAATCCACAATTTTATGAGAGACAAGCATGGAATGCCCATACTATAATACCTGTGTAGGTGTCCCTAAATTGTTATGTGTGGGCATGAAATCCCTATAAATTGACTCTTAGGTAGATAAACCTTACAACAAGGATACATAGGTAAGAAATTCATGTATTCTGATACTAGACATGGCATCCCTTATATCTAAGACACATGGGAATTGTTACCCTTATGTTTTTTGATACTCAGTTTGAATTTATTATACCACCTTATGACACACTTGTGACTAGACATGGATGTATATGATATTCCTCTGGCCCTTGAATGTACTAAAAATGGATTCATAATGATATAAATGTTCCCATGAATATACTGAATATATATAAATACATACAAATATACATATATGTATATTTCCCCCATGACACTTGTTTAGAGTTATTCCCAGTACAAGACTATGTAGGTAGTGTTAGCTTGGTGTTCCTCTCGAAATAGAGTTATCCATTTAATGTTTTAATTTTTTCTTAACATTATTATATATTAACACTACAAATATTTTAAATCTTTATTCAACATTTATAGTACACTGGTGGTGGCCAACTATGTTTATCTCACACCCCATATAGGTCACTGATGATAGCTATGTAGATTATGAAAATTCAGGTAGGGGCAGAGAAAAGATCTTATTTGTTGATTCTTGAGTGACTATATCATGTGTGTGAGGAATCCAAGAACCATGATATGACCCATGATTTTATTGGAGATAAAAAATTTAGTTTTTTTTCAAACATTTATTATACTGTGTGCCTATTTTAATGTATTATTGTTTCCATTGGATCGATGAAAGATACAACAAGATTACGTATATGATAATAGCTATTATACATCTTATGTTTACAATTTATGTTATTATTATGATTCTATTTTTACTTAGCTTTTAATTTCACCACTGCAATAATTTGATCATGGTGAGGCATTCTTAATGTCATTTGACCAACGGACTCAGAACTCTATTTTGTGGATCTCAGGTCTCAATGATACATATATATTTATAATACATTTATTAAAGAACCATAATTATATATATAATAACAAATTTTATTTACTTATTTTCATTTATTATCCTTTAATTAGTAATTATATGATAAATTCATGTTTTGGGTATTAACAAAAAAAATTATATGTATTTTTATTTGTTATATTTGTTAATATTATGTTGAATCATGGTTCCAACACGTTCATGTTAATAATTATCACATAATTATAATATTTGTACATCAAATATAAATTTAATACAAATCATGAATGATGATTTTCTTAAATTATATACCTTAAGATCATAGAGATGGAATATCTTACATACACGTGACTAACATTTCCTTTTTTCGATGATCATTATGAATAAGAGGTATTTAATATATTATAATTCCATAATTACCATAACATCATAAAAACATAAAATTACAATAAATATAGTTATACATCTCATTCATGGGGTGTGGTGATCAAAAGAGTGTCACATCACTTCTTAATGGCAGTAAGCCATATGTACACGAGTGAAGTTATCATCTCTCATAGAGTGAATAGGCAATAAGGAAAATGTGATATATTATGTTTTTAGGATTATAAGTATGTCATGAATATTATAATAGTTTCATTTATAATATATATGGTGATTAAACATACATTATCATCTTCCATGTAATGGGTGAATGAATTACATCACATCCAGAGGCGGTAGTCCTCCATACACAAGAGCGACATTATATTATTCCCACATAATGGATAGAATAAATTTAGATTTTTTATAATAATTTAGAATAATAATAATATCATAAATATAATATATAAATGATAAATCAACAATTATTTCCAACCATTGGAATTTTCATTGGAAAAATGAATAAAATATGTCTACGAGGTAGTAGTTTTCTCTATACCTAAAGAATGATTTCTTAACCCTTTGGAGGAAAGTGGAGAATGTTGTATGTATTTAACATATAATAAAAAAAACAAGATATATAGAATATATTGAGTTTATCATATTGATATTTTTTAAATATATTAAAAAGAGATGTATAATGAAATAAAATAAATAATTTTATTGATGAACCTTAACTATTATTTGGGTGTCCTCCATATGATTTCACTAAATCATTCCGAGGATGTGTTTGTCCAATAATTAAGGATACTAGGATGAGAGGAATGAATTTTGGAATTTTTTTGGGATGTTATTTTATGAACAATATTTGTGTATTTGTTCGAATATGTCATGAGTGTGACTAGACATTTATAAATTGGGGAGATGACACACTTGTTATTTTTGAAAAAAATTGTTCTCGCATGTATTTCATATTTCATAGGGGTATAAATTTCCATATTGTCAATCATTAACTGAGTAATAGTAGAAATATTGAAATAAAATATTTCCTATAAAATCTTATAGGTCATATTTACCATCATATGTTTTTTAACCCCATGGAAAACCCATTCTTACCATAACTACGATAATTAATTTTTACCGCCTTAAATTTTATGTTTTGTCAAAATTTTTGTTTACCTTATTAAAAATTATAATTTACTATGATTACAATTACATAATTTATTTTTCAAAATTTAATTTACATTATAGTTAAATTTAATGAAAAATTAATCCTATAGACATGATAAGAATGATAGATTTTAATGTGAAAAAGATAATTTTTTTGAAATATTTGTATATAAAAACTATAAATGAAATTTATTAAAATGAACTAAATTGGATTAATCGATATAAAATAAAAATAACTTTACATTGGAACAAATTAATAATATTTTATAAAATTATAAACAATTTTAAAAAAGGTTGTTTTTAATTAATATTCAATATTTTTCAATATCCATAAAAAAAGAAATTTTTTAAGAAAATATCAAAAATTTAAAATCAGATATTTAAAAAATTATTATTTATAAAATTATTATTATTTAATAAAATTAATTTTCCAAAATTTTCATTAAATTATTATATTATAATTTCTTATAAATTTTACAAAACAACTTTTTATAAAAATATATATTTTAGGAAAAAAATTGATTTATTCTTTTTCATATCTACTAAATAAATAGGTGGAATTTTAATTATTTGTTTAAATATATAATATACATATTTAATTAAAATAATGATTCAAAAGTGGTTTTTTATTTTATTGATATAAAAGACCATTTTTTGTATAAAAATATTTTTTTAGAGAACGATTTTCTTTTATTTTAAAATGGTTTTTATTTTTCTTATATATTTATTTAGTCATCCAATATTTAATTTTCTATACATGGTTATATCATATTTTTATAGCATAGTTAATTTAATTAATGTTGTCCATTTTAATGGATAAGTGAAAACTATAATAATATTGTAATAATATGTCATGTTTCACTTAAATTGAGTGTTGTGTGTAATGAAAGAGAAGTGTTGTTTTTCATATAACTCAAGGAAAATTTTGGGTCTCTTATAAATAAATCTATACATAGTAAAGAATATATATAGAAATATTTAGAAGACTAATTTTTTTTGTAAAATATATATATTTTAGAAAATCTCACCATGATAAATCATAAACCCCTTAAAATGAATTTCAACATCAAAATTTATCTTAGTCATCGAAATATTATCATATGAGAAATTTTTTATAGAAACCCACATTTTAAAATTAAATAGTAAAACTTCCCTTAAAAGCAAATGTTTAAAACTTAATGGTTTCCAAATGTAACTCAAGACCATGTTTCTATATAGGATAATATAGCTGGGATGTGAATATGTGTACATGTTAGAAAAGTGTCAATAATTATAAAGAGTGAAAAAATCACTGATTAAATGTATGTTGGTGATATAATAAATGTTAGTTACAATAATACCATATGCCAAATAAGTTCGAAAAAGCTCATTTATATTCAAAAAATGATGATAATTGGGTAATATTTTATTCAAGGATCATTTTCCAAAAGATTGAGACTTTTCATCAGAAGATATAATTATTTTATTTCCCCGCATTTTTTAGGAAAAATATTATTCATTTGATGGGACTTGATTAATTTATATTTTATCTCTTATATAGATAAACACATATATTTACTTATTCTCTAATCACTAATGGATCATAATATCCATAAATAGAATGATAATTTATTGGATATATAATTATTTATCATCACTTAGAAAAATTTATTAGAGGTTATCAAATATGCAAAAATCATTATATGCTGATGTAATACACTAATATTTAAAGCCTCCTCCGAATATAAACATAAAACATTCCATTAAATGTTAATAATATGACCCTTCAAAATTATAAAAATCCAAAACATTAGAAACCAGGCCACTAATTTTCGAAAATAAAATTATTATTAATCTTAAAATACTAATATGTGGCACATGATTGTTGCATTCCAAACATGTGAATAACATCATCATGTATTCACATAGAACATGGTAATATCCTAAATTTAAAACAAATTATTGAAAAAATGAATTAACAAATATTATTAAATAATAAAAACATATTATTGGATATATTAATTAATTAATTTTTTTAAACTCCATAAATGATAATATAAACCACATTTTAAAAAATTCCATTATCAGTTCTGAGCTCATCAATACTATCCAATTTACTTTATCCATAACAATCATATTTTTATCCTAAAAAATAGCAGTTTCTCAACCTTAGGATCATACTAAAGGTTATCGTTCCCTAATAAAAATATTTGATTTCCATTAAGTCTCATTTTTTTCCATCAGTTCCATTTTACATATATTAAAATTCTATATTGAGTAACTTATACTAATCAACCCTTATATATTTCATTATCATTATAAAATAATATTTTAATTCCATTATACGAATACATCATTCCAAAAATTCCTTCAAAAAACAATATCTAGGGATCATTACCTTATTGTTTATCAACTCTTTCATTTCATATGAGATCTGTAGTATTTTCAACATAATTAATATAACCATTACTCGTAGAAAATTTCATATTTTCTTCATTTGATTTAAGTTTTGTATATTTATTTTAATAATTCCCATACATTCTAAATTTAAATATTTCAACCATCAATGATTTCATAGGGAGAATTATATTCCCATGCAATGTGTTAACTAGAATTTTCATTTTCCATATATTCTTACATTATTTGTATATTTCATTACCATAGTCAAAATACCTTCCCATTGCACTAAGAAATTCACTTGTGTACTTCATTCAAAATTCATGACATATAGGAAATTGAATGTTATTTCCTCCATGGTTTCAAAAACAAAATTCTTAGAAAACACTTTCTTTATCTTCATTAGTGAGTTGGATAGTGGGTTAAGGTATACTTTTTTAGTCACATGTTGTGAAAAATGATTTTTCGTAATCACAACATCATTTACTCTGGTCATCATCTCATTTGGATGCTCATCGAAAAATCCTCCATCACATATAATGTTAGTATATATCCTTCTAGTTCCTGCCATTGACTAAGACCAGAATAAATATTGTGTGAAAGATTAATCATAATGGAAATGAAGGTAGACTAAAAATCATTTTGGAGGTCTAAATCATTACAACATATTTTTAATCTGGGCCACCATAGATCTATCCTAGGTCATTCAAATTTATATTCTTTTTAAATAATTCATGATGGTTCATACATTTTCCATAAATTTCCCATGAATATTTATTGAGAGTTTAAAATTATTTGTGTAACAAGGCCTATTTCCTTGTACCAGTTCCCACTAGATTATAGATAAACATAGTTTTTAGGGTTTTAACCATATGTATATTTGTTCCAGAGCCACATCATCATGTTTTATACATATAGTGATTTAATTACTAGGTAACCAATTTATCTATCATATAAAAACATTAATTGACTTTTTACTATAGTTTCACTCATCATTATCCTTAGATGTATCCCTAGGGATATCACTATTGATTTGATGTCTTTATTTCTAAAAGAAACCTAATACTATCCTCTGATAGCAACTATAGTGACTATGACATCCCATTTATGGATATTGCATCTTTATAGAGAAATATAAATTACATTACATAGAGATACTCATGAGAATGATAATAATTTATTGTATTTTGAAAATCAGAAAATAATCATATTAAATCATGTAAGGACATCAATGTCTCAAATAATGATTTGACATTTTTTTAATCCTGCTAAAAATATTTCTTCATAACCTACGGAAATGATACATAAGATTTTTTTGTCTCAAATTTTCGAATAAGGTAATTAAATGTATCTGTGTAATAATAACATGAGAATAAGATTATGAGAACATAATAAATACAGTTTATAGAAATACACTACATTTAAAAGATAAAACCATTTGTCATGTCATAAATATGTGTATTTTATAAGACAAGATTATGAAGGGAGTCCAAGAACATGATCCATGAGAACATAAAATTGGAATATGACATGGTATTCATTCAAAAAACATAATCATAAAAATATTATTCTAATATTATTCAAGGATAATTTATATGGATATCGAAGCATAAAAATTTACATAGTAAACTGGGATCATTCTCTACTCCATCGCAGTCTTACTAAACATTATTCACTCCTTATTCTTGCATTTTCGTACTGAAATGTGATTCACTCCCCCAATCATAATAGTCTTACTAAATAAATATCAATCAATATTAAGGTAATTTAAATACAATGAGATATAAATCATTACCCAATGCATTGTTGGGATATATGGGTCACACCCATATCATATTGAAAACTATATTTATGTTTCTAAAGAGATCAAGAATGTTTTATCATATCTTAACCCAGGAATTAAAATTGGTTCAATACACATTACATCAAATAATATGTTTTGGAAAATATGAATGTTTCATAATCATCACAAAAAATCATTATAGAATTACAAATTGAAAAATAAGTGGGATTCATTACAATTTTATCCTCGTATAAACCGTGGAAGAGAAATGGGTTTCATAAATATAATTCCATAATAATCATAAAACATTAAATGGATGTATAATAATATTACCATTAGATAATATCAAGAGAAAGGAATAAGAAACCTCAAAAAATTACATATTATATGGAAGCTAATTTTGATTAATCATTTTAAAAATTTCATATGGAATGTAACTATTAATTGAAAATAACTTTTTTGAACATAAGATATTTTCAAAATATATTTCATTGAATTTTTTTTCAAATAAGTATAATGGATGCTTTAAGAAATATATAAAAAATTCCAGGTAGAAAATATCAGTTCCACATTGAAAAATAGTTTTTTAACATAAAATATTTTCAAACTTAATTTATTTTAAAATTACTATGAAAATAAATATTGGAATCTTTACAGCACATATAAAACAATATTCAATGAAAATAACATTTCAAATTAGAAAAAAAACCTTTTTAAACATAAAACACATTCAAAATAATTTTCTCAGTGAAATATTATATTCAAAATATAAAAAATTTCTAAATAATATAGAAATAAATATTTTTGAAATGAAATTTATAAGATTTTAAGGAAATATTGACATAATTGAGAGGATTAAAACAAATATTCTTTTTATATTTTTTGTAAAAATACAAAAATGAATGGTTTTTGGAAGAACAACAGGAATATTAATTTGAAAAAACATATTCAAAAATAATATAAAATATATTTTTTGAAATATTATGATAACAATAATATATTTTTCAAATTTTTTATTATATATGGGTTTGGATGAAAATGATTTTCTGGATGAAGAGAAAAATAAATTATTTTTTTATTAAAAAAATATCAATTATATTATCTACCAATGGAATGAAGATAGGTAATTTTACATTTAATTTTCATGGTTAACCATTGTATAAGAAAAATCATTTGTTTCATGGGAGATGGATCTTAATATTTTATCTTTATGAAAATAATCATAAACAATCATAATAAATGATTAGTTTGTGACATAAAATAATTACCATATTAATAATATTTAATCATAATACCTATAAAGGAATGACATAAAATGTAACCTAATATATAAATTGGTTAATAAATTAATGATATTATATGTTAGAGAGGATGTATATACACCTCATGAAACGATATAGGTACATAACATAAAGTGAATCACATTGAAGTTAAATTGAGACAAAACCCCCATACTACATGAGTATCTTTTGAATTTTAATCCATATGAAAAAAAATACATAAACAGATACATTAATGGAAATTAAATGATAAATATTAATAATATATCACATCATATTATAGTCAATACACCACAAAATATAAATTTGTGGAAATTGTGGCCTAAGTCTCTCAAAAATAAATGCGAGACTAGAGATCCCATTACTTAATGTCTTAATATTATTCACACTCATTTTAACATACTAATAAATTTATATAAGATTTCTATTAATTAATTACAGTCCCATACTCATATATATCCTACCTTATATGATTTACTAATGTCCTTTTATTACCTATTTTTAACAATTCTATCATAATGTTATGTTTCAGGTAATAACCACATTGTTTTTCATATATGTTTTGTTTTTTTGATCCTATTACGTTTATCACTGTTAAATCGCATAAAAAATTTATAATGAAATAATTTCCATATTTATACCAAAAATATAAATTTATTACCATTCATAAAAGATAAAATATTGAAATTAGTTATCATACTATCATTGAGATGGTATCTCATATGTAAGCATTAGTAACATTTCAATTTTTCAAGGATCATTATAGAAATGAGGAAAGTATTGATTTATCTTTTCAAAATGACATTAAAATTATAGAAACATATTATTGATTTAAATATAGTTATATTTATCAAACAAGTTGTGTGGGGATGAAAAGTGAATCACATTACATCGTAAGGGAGTTAGTCTTAACATACACAAGAAACATTCCCATCAGTAATTCTGTGAATCGGTAAGATAGAAAATGATATATATTATATTTTTAGGATGATAAGAAAATCAATAAAACATTATTATTTCATTTATATCACATATGAATATTTATTCTAACTTTATAACCTTCTATGTAAAGCATGAACAGATGACATCGGTTTGCTAGGCGACAGTCCACCGTTTTCATGAGTGATGCTATAATATTCCCAAAAAAAATTGATAGAAAAAATTTAATAGTGATATAATTTTTCATGAAGCTTAATAATTTCATAAATATCTAAAATAAGAAAAAAATCCTCCATTATGTCTGACTATTATATATGGTTCATGAAAAACCAATAATAATGGTTTGCGAGGTGATAGTCTTCCGTACACAAGAACAATGATTTCGTAACCTATTTGATGGAATTGAAGAAGGATATAGGTCATGGAATTATCATAAAAAATCAATTTAATTTAGATACTAAAATTATTAAATTCTTATGTTTTAAAAAATAATTGATGGAGGTGGAGAGAGAAATAAAATACATATTCTCACTGGATAACATTATATCCTCTTTAAGTATCCTATTTAGGTTTGCACTAAATCATTCATTAGATAGACTTATTACAAAAAATTATGATTTTGGGACGTGATGATAGAATTTGGGAAGTGATTTTGTTGGTATTTTCTGAATCACACACATGTTAATATATGAATAAAGGAGAAGGGTCGGCCTTTTATAAGTGAGGGAGATGACCCACTTGGTATTTTCGAAAACAATTTAGTGAAACCACATTTATGTTATGAATAATCAGTCAATATTTAGAAATTATTGAACCTTAGTGTATGAATGGCTGAAAACATTCCATACAATAGGTTTTATACATGTTTATATGTAATTTCACCCTTATCGTTTTTAGTTTAACCACTCAGTAAACCCATTATTTCCTTAATAATAGTAATTAATTTTTACTACATTTACGATTAATTTTTGTCCAATATTAATTTAAGCATATTAATAATTATAAATTAAATATATTAAAAATTTTGGATCAATTTATACACATTTCATTTATAGATGTTTAAAAATATAAATTAAAATTAATCTCGCAAATGCGATGAAAATGTTGGGTTTATGGAGAAATAGTTCAAATGTTTGTAATATTTTATCAAAACTCATTTTTAATTTGATTACAATGGATTAAATTGTATTAATTAATATATAAATTAACTATTTTTTACAATAAATTAGTTAAAAATATAATTAAATGTTAGAAATAATTTAAATTAAAATGATGCTTACAATTAAATTTCATTATTTTTTACTATTCATCAAAAAAAGAAAAAATTTAGAAAAAAACCCAAAAATTCACCCTAAGATAATATTGATTTTAGGATTTCATAAATAAAATATATTTTATAAACATAATTTTTAAAATTATTTTAAATATTAATTAATTATGATTTCAAAAAAATTGATAAAATTAATTTTTAAGTAAAATACTACATTTAAGCGTAAACGTTAATTTATGCTTATTTATTTTCTAGAAAACACATAAGAAGAATGTTAAATTTTTTGTTGATTATATAATATATAAATTTCACAAAAATCAATACCCAAAATTTTATTTATTTATTTATTATTATTAAATTTTTTTTGCAAAAAAAATATTTTTCGAGAAAGATTGACTTTTATTTCCATGAATTTTTTATTTTCATTTAAATTTTATTTTACATAAAATAATTATTTTTATACACAATTGTAAACAATATTTTATTTATATAATTAACATTATTCATAACCTCCATTCAATTGGATAATGAACATCTATCATAATTATATTTTAAAAATATGTCACAATTTATTGAAACTTAGTGTTTCATGTAATGAAAGATGTGATCAAAGATACGAGTAACCAAAGAAATAATTGTTGTCATTTGTAACACATGCTAAAATTATTTTTCAATGTAAATAAAAATATTGAAATGATTTAATTAAATTGGAAAAAATAGATCAAAAAATAATATGTTGTTACTTTAGGATCACCAATATGATATCCAAGTTGAATAATTTCATATTTATAAATTAATTGGATGGAACATGCTATTTTAAAATATAGTAATTTTGACACTGTAATGGTATAACTATAACTCTCTGACTAAGATACCACAAACAAGAACCCTGATCTGGTTCTCCACATGACCTCAGGTGCACCTTCCTCAATGCCAGATGCTACCAACTAGAAGTGAGGGTCTAATTTGTAACATGGGGAGACTAAACCATATTTATCAAAGAATAATAATATATAAAAACAACATAAAATATAACGAAGATAATACAAAAAATAATAGGAAACAAAACAACACATTAACAAAACCCAAAATTGTGAAATAGTCCCCCATCCAAAAGAGTAAATATGTAATGTCATACAATTGTCTTGTGTCTAATGAAAACTAGAAATAAAGACACACTGAAATTTCCCAGGTGTGTTCTAACGTCATTTTTAGTTCCCTAATCCATTCTCCATTTATAATTCCATGTCAGCGATCTAATATAGGACTCTTTCCCTTGTCCTGTAATGTGTACATGAAGTCTATTTGGGAACCAATCAGGCAGCCTGAGTAGGGTGTGGGTACAACACAATAGGGCACAACCAACGAATTCTAATTTAATATCCATTGAATTACAATTGATGAAATTATGTAAATAATGAGTATCAAATGAAAAATGTAATGATATTTCACATTTATTATTCTTTAACCACACTTATATGCCTCTGAGATCATAGTGACACCTTAACCAATGATACATGTATCAACCCATTCTGGAGTCTAATCCATAAACCATAGGGATATCACAATTCATTATTTCATGGGATTTGATGATTTATTTCATTCCAATTTCATATCATGAAACCCGGAGCATCTGTATGGGTTCCATTATCCTAACCAATTTTTACATCAATTGAGGGAAATTATTAGGGGAACGTAAAAAAAGATTTTGGATCACTATAGATATTTTAAGTGTCACATCATGGCCCACAACTCATTTTACACATGAATACATTAGGGGCATATATCAATAGTCAGGCACAACATGGTATTTCGAAAATCAGTCCATAAACAAATTCAATTTTTAATCTCATATATCATATAATATAAATTATAGTTCAACATTATTAACAATCTTATCAATCATTCACATCACCATTCAATATTTAATTTATCAATTGAAATCATAGTTCATTGCTTTAACCAAAAAAATAAAATTAAAAGTTCACCATTAATTCATTTATCATTAATTATTCTACAAATCATTAACCCGTCTAGGATACATCCATTATCTCCTTAAATTCAATAATCAAACATGAAACAAGGTCATAGTTCAATTCCATTCACTGATTATTCTCAATTTCACATTTCAGAATTATCGTTTTAAGGAAAATTGGAAAACCACATCGGTTTCAATCTAGTCGATCTCATTATTTCAAATGGGTCCAATGGGATATATTAATTGTCTATGAATTTCTTGGAAATCATTTTACATATTAAATTTATAAGAAAAATTAAAATTGTAAAATTATGTGATTAAAATACAACATGGGGTTAATATATATAGTTTGGAATTTAGAAATTATAGATCCTACATAAAGATTGTGTATAAATTCTCTCCGAACGGTAGCCATCAATTAGTTGTAGAATTATCAAATTCACAATGGTGTAGAATATTTAAGATCAAGATCCAACGAATCATGATCCACTTAAAAATAGATCCAAACAACCACAAATTTTGTAATTCATCCTTATTAAAGAGGATAGAAAGACAAGAGAGAGAGAGAGAGAGATGACCCTAAACAAGGAACAGATCACTCACCAAAGAAGAGTCGATCCTCCCACATTATCATTGATTTTCCATGAATGGGGTTTTTGGAGTCTAGAAATCCACTTGTGAGTCTATGAGAAATGGAAAATTTATTTCGTTGAGATGGGGTGATTGGGGATATAAACCACAGGTTCATTAATATTTAATTAAAATTTAGGGTAATTAAATATTTGTGCACATTGATTCTTGGGCGAGGAACATGGTTAGACTAACTGTGCACTGGATCATTGCAGCAATAATATATGGGATGAGTAGATTCTCCATGGATTCCACTTAGTTGTTATATCCATGTGAAAACCATATGAATTACAGTATTAATGGTCTTCACTATTTTTTGGGTGGGTGCATGGTTGGGGATTACTGTGGACCAACTGTGAGCTACTTAAGACACATAAAACATCCAAAAAATTCTCATGAACACAATTGAGACAGTATCCTAACAAATTATAACAATAAATGATAACACTATACCTAATTTGAGCATCATACATGTCCATTAATGTCTTATTATTATCATATCTATTATATTATAACAACTCATCCTTCGACAACAATGCCATGATTAATTAATCCATTGACATAAAAAGGTTAGGACACTAGGGCTGTATATCTTCTTCCCTCCCACATGTTTCCTTGAGTAAAAATACTTGATTCTATAATACATAGACCAATGAAATAGTCATTCTAAGAAACATATTATCATTGTGATCCAAAACAAAAATCAGACGGTCCGTTAAGGATGCATCAACCTCAAGCTCAAAATCATCTACCTAGATCATATGAAAATGGTTGGGTAGATAATTTTGATGTTGTGACACATTTAAAAAATTAATTATTAGTAATATACCTCTATAGAAGAGAAAACAAATACACTACCATTCTGATCCTCTCCACTATCTCAAATGGTCCAACAAATCTGGGCACCAACATTCCATATTTGTGAATCCTACGATGTTCGAATATCTGTGACAAACAAAGAAACAAAAAAATATCCCAATATAAACTCAATAAGTATATGGGGTCGATCATAATAATTATTAAGTGCACTATTAACCATATCAATACATTTATTAACCAAATAAAACAAATTAGATGTCTCCTTCATGAGACTCTATCCCAGAAACTCTAATTCACCTACCTCCATCTAGCTTCGAGATGATATTCTTGGCCTATAATAGGGAAGCTAATATTTTTATATCTGAATATTCACCATATAATAGTTTTTTAGGAGAACTGAAGGACCACTATGTTCTTCTATCAATAACCCTCAATGTTTATGATGGATGATCATAGTATTTTCATTACCCCCATAATAGTACACTCTATTTTCGAGTCTGTCTATGGGAGAGAATCTATACTCAGAAACACCTAGGTCCCTATTTCCATCATTAATAATAGAAAAATTATAAATTAAATCATAAATCATGATCTAAAACTATGATATTTTTTACCCTGTGGAAACATACTATCCTGTGAACATATATAACCCAAAACTGATCAACTATGAATTTATCCTGAATTGGAATGAAATAGGATTCTATAGTCAACCTGTCCACAATAACCCATATCATGTCATTCTACAAAGTAATAATTGGATGAAAAACCAAAAATTATATGGTACGGTCCTCCAACATCCATTTTCAATTGGAAAAACCTGTAACAAACCACCATGTTGTTGATTCAGGTCTTTCACCTGCTGAATGTTATAACATCATGTCAAAAAACCCACAATTTCTATTTTCATTCCCATCAACCAATACAATCGATATATTTCATCAAACCTTTTACATAATCTTATATATACAATAAACATCAGGGAGTTAAACTCATGACTCATCTCCTCATGCATAAATGAGTGTACAATAACATGACCCAAAACATAGGTGACCTCATCATCATCTATAATTCAATTGAATGGTGACTCCCAACCTTCATGTATTTCCCTCAAATAAAAACACTATGGATCATAATATAGTGTTACTATGATCTACCTCAGATGTGTATACTCCACTAATAAGGACACAAGGTTCATGTACTATAATCTCTTCTATCCTCTATATGCATCTCATAAATAACACAATCATATTCCACTCAAAACTAGACTCTCATACTGCATGAGAATGTGTCATATATCTCAATGAGTCAGCAACACTTTTTCCTTTTAATGTTGTATAGGCTACCTCAAAATCCGATGACAACATAAAAATATCCCATAATTGATTAGGAAAATTCAAATCATTATTAAAATATATATATATATACATTAATCATATTTGGTTAGTATATGTAGTAAATGTTTCTCTAACCATGTAATGATGGTATCACAATAAAGCATAACCCACCACTGCTTACTAGAGATCATGCATAGGGTAATTCCACTCATGTGGATTGAACTGCCATGATCCAAATACCCTGACTCAATCACCCTACATCAACACTAACCTCGTTATGATCTAAGAGACATAAAAAACATGGAATACTCCACACTCAGTATTGGTGAGATCAAAATGGATGTGGTGGTCAAATACTTCTTCAACTCTTAGAATTTATCACTATACAAAAATGTCCATCCAACTTGATCTCCTTATTTTTCAAACATTATTGTGGTTATACCAAATGGAAAAAGTATTGTATGAATATTTTAAAATAACCCACAAAACCTATAAATAATTATATATGAAAAAAATAAAGGATACTCCCTTGATGTAATGGTTTTGGAATTCTCAGTTCCAACTTACGCAGCTTCCACAGATTTGATGTGTCCAAATAAATATACCATGTAAATCCATAACTGAATCTTAAATAACATAGAGTATAATGATGCTCTCTCAGTGTACTTAGAATGAAGTCAAGAGGTTGTTGATGATCATAACTTGTCATGTAGTAAACAAATATTTCATCCACAAAACAGCCACAATTCGATCCCAGTACTGATGAATGATTTTTTTCATTATGACCCTAAAAACATCTAAATAACTAATTACTCTTACCTTCATCATAATGAACTCATTTAAGAAATAACAAATCTTGAATGTAGTTTGTTGTGAGCCAATATTCTAAATCAAAAATGGTGATCACTAGAACTCCTGTAAATCATGGAGAATACACAATCCCATCTCCATAGGTCAAACAGATCATTTATACATGGAAGTGGATACCAGTAATTGACTACCAAATTATTGAACAACAAATAATTTACACACATACTGAATGACTCATCAAACTTATTAGTAAAAAAATCATATATCCCAAAGGATACATAATTAGATAGATAAATCCATTAACCATAAATTCTTCTAGATGAAATTTATTCTCCAGATACTCTATTTGTTCCATTTTAAATGATTGAATTGAAAATGTTTTAGTTCCCGACATTAGCTCATTTCTATTCTCAATAGAACTCTCATGTGTAATCCCTAACAATTCCATTGGAAACACATCCCAACAATATATTCGATATTGGTTGAAATCCATTGTGATTTACACACCTTTTATCCATGAAAATACATGAATCCTAGGTGGTGAGCTCCCCCAACTACTAATGAACTAGACCTATACAACATGCCTGAATTTCCCATTCTCCATGATGAACATAACTGTTTCCCAAAGGCAACATTAATTTCACCCTATTAGGGTAACAATCGATGTGGTCATTGTAATATATTAGCTAGTCCATATGAAATATCACATCAAACCATAACTTTTAATGATTATAAATATCTTGAAAAAAAATGATACCAATCCTCCTTGAAGAATCTTCTAAGGAATAGATTTATTTCCATGAATGTCACCCACAATGGATTGGTGAGCTTCATAACCCCACTCAAAAAATCCATCGTCATACTCGATTTTTTCACATGTTGAGAAGATATTAATGAATGTGGGGTTCTTATATCATAAATTTTTTTTAAGTAATAGGAGCTATAAGAAAAGTAACACTACACTCTATGATCTAGCCTCAACATCAACAAGTGTAGGCTGAGAAACATTCAAATAAAATACCCCTCTACCATGTGCTCTAGTCTGAGTTCCATGAACCACAATACTCTACTTATACTGATTCTCATTCCCTATACTAACACACCGTCCACCTCAACTAGCGTGGCCAGTTGTATTCCAACTACCAAACTGGTATCCTGTGGAAGAACCCCTTTCTAAACTATGGTTATTTCATGCTCCTCCATCAATAACCATATTTTGTTGGTTCCTATAGAACTTTTGTGTATTCTCCATATATAAACAATATCATAACTCAAATAGTTTTCAGGAACACTAGAGATGATTATGTCCCACCCTACCAATATAATGGAAATGAATTTGAGTATTTCCCTGAGAATCTAATCCTTCACCATAGTTACATTACATTCCACTACATGGGTTAATGTTCTCATAGAGATGCTTCCTAACCTCCAAAGTTTTACCTCCTGATTTTCTAGAACAATCTGCATGTCCTACTGGGGAAGCCTCCTTTAGGATCAGATCAGAAATGAGGGCCTAATTCACAACCTCATTAACATTCCATAATCATGAAATGTTCACATGGGATATAATATCAAATTAAATATATCATGAAAATTATTCTCCATAGTTTTATCTTATCCTACCATCATGGGGACAAAGAAAAACAAATCTGTGAAGTGACTAGTGAAATCCATCAATTAAATGCTTCCCTATGTCATCTATATAAAATAATTCACCCTATCCTAAATAAGAATATATGGATAATTGTCATCCAATAACATCTTTTACACGTCCTTTTGTACCATGATCTCTGACTTATTATCTTGAGAATAAATATACTACAAGTGTTTCAATATTCCTCAAAAAATATAAGCATCTGACTAGACTATGACTCATAAATAGTCATTAAATAGTCATTAAATAGTCATGAATTGTCCAGATAGAGCCAATCCAGAAATAAAATACCTCGAGTCTGCTATCTCTAGTAAATTTTGATGGGTGATGTAGTTGGAACTCCCTAGTCATTTTAGACTGATTCTAAATATCCCTACCAAGGTATTAAGCTATAAAAATCATATTGAAAGAAAACTTTTCATGGAAATATTATCATATATATTCCTTTATAACTATTGATACATCTACTTTCATGATTGGAGGATGATTTCTAGTAATTTCCACATGTCTTCCAATCAACAAAAATTATCATGGAGGCATGTGAGAACAATTCTATACCCACATCATAAAAAAAAATAACATATCATTAACTCATTTTGATAGGATAGGCTCACAAAAATTCATAAAAATTCATACCTCTTACATCTCCTCATGGTCAAAATTGAGGCACTTTCACCACCCATAACTATCCCTTAACATGTTAATGGCTAAAATAATGAAAACAACTTTTCAAAACATTGGTTCTCCCAATTGATTCAAATTTGAACCATTCAAAATTAAATGATTTGACATTATTTTACCATCATTAAATTTTCATTAGAAATTATTTTCTTTAAAAATATCAAATAAAGAAAAAAATTAGTTACAAAAAACAACTCATGACATGCTTATCCATGTGTGTATATCATGATTTATGTCAAATAAATTCGTGACATCCTAGAATGATTCATGTTTACTAAACTCTCAATCCATACCAGTCCTTGAGAATAATATCATAAACTTATAAAATCACAAAATAGGTGCCCACCATAGGGAAAATAATATTCAACTGAAATAGCATACATAATGACCAAAACACTTACACTAGGAACTTGGGATTTTCCACTCACATGGGTTAGCTACTCCCATGAACGAGCTCATGAAAAAAAACCCAGATCATCCTTGTCTAATTTCAACCATTCCAAAATTATACCTAAATTGAAAATAAAATACAATTAAATTTATACATGTTTGTAATGCCTTGTCCAAATTTTCACATACTGAGGAACCAACTCATTTTTCTACATGACCTCATTCATGACTCACCATGTTCTAGAGGATATCCACTAGTGGTGAGGGTCTAATATGTAATGTAGGGGGACTATAAACTCTTTATTTAAGTAGCACAACTAAATAAATAAATATGAAATATAACCTAAAAAATACAATAATCAATAGTCAACAAAACAACACATGAATAAATACAAAACGTAGAAAACATCCATAATCTATATTAGTATATATATCATTTCGTATAATTCTTCTGTGTCTATTTATCCCCCAAAATAAAGGCACACTGACATCTACCATGTGGGTCCCAATGTCTTGTTTTCTTCCCGTACACATTATAGATCATGAATCCAAAATCTACAGTCTAACATTGAATTCTTTCACTTATCAAATCCTACAAACCCGAATTCTATTCATGAACTAATCAGATGACCTAGTTTTGGTGTCTATACAACTCAGTAGGACACCACAAAAAGTGTCCAAATAAATATATAGACTCTAGAAATGTATATAATTTTATACAGAATAATGATCAAATGAAAAAGTAAATACCATTCAAATTTATTATTATTTAACCAATCACAAAGGTCCCTTTGTTCAGGGTGACTACCAAACCAATCCTATCAGTGTCACCTCATGCTGGATTCTAAAAAATACGATATAGTGAAATTGAAAATCATTCATTAATGGTATTTCATTATTCATTTAATTAAAATTTCATTTCCTTCACCCTCGAGCAACAGTGAAGGTTCTACTATCCTCGCCAAAAGGAATTTTACAAAAAATCTAATTTCTCAGGGGTGGGGAGACAATGCTCCTATATGGAACACTAGAGATATTTGTAGAATGAATCCCACACCCATAAATCATAATTCACATGGAATAATTGGGTTCTATATGAACAGTCCAGAACCCCATGTGTAATTGGATCATCATTTTTTGACCCATAACTCGTTTCTCAATCACATGTGTAAAAATATATAAATCATTGTTCACCATTGTAAAACTTATTATCAATAATTTGCATCACATTGAAACATTAAATTTATCAATTTTAACCTTTATTGTATACTTTAATGATAAGGAATATCATGAAGAATTTAAAATTAATTAATTATTCTACATTTATCCAACAACTCATTAACTGATCAAGGTTAGTCTAATAAACCCTTTAAATTACATTATCAAACTTCAAAAATTGATTTATATCACTTATATGCACCCATTATTCTCGTTCTCTTATTTAATAAATATCATTTCAAGGATAATTGGTACAACCCATCAGTTTCCATCAAACTGGTCTCCTAAAGTGAAATAGGTCCAATAATATCCCTTAATGGTCTCTCAATTTCATGGAATTAATTTCACATATTAATAATACAATAAATTTCATGATATATAAATTATATGATACAACTACAACACAATATAAATATCAATAATATGGGATTTTGATGCTAGACATCGCACCTCAATTTCGTTGACAAATGCTCTCCAAATCATATCCCTTAATTCATTATAGAACAACCAGATTTACAATGATATAGAAGATCGTGGATATACCATAGGGAACAAGATCCCAAAAACAAGAATGATTAAAAACTAGATCCAAATTCCCCATAGTGAAGTATTTAATGCCCATAAAATGAGTGAGAATGAGGGGATTAATAGATAAACCTAAACAAAGAAGAGATCACTCAACAAAGAAGAGTCGATCCATACAGAAGGTCTTAGATTATTGATGAATTGGGTAAATGAGCCAATAATTACTATTAAAAGCCTATTAGAACACAAAAAATATTAGATTCATTCAGGTTTATTAGGGATATAAAATATGGGTACATGAATTTTTAATTAAAATTTTAGGGAATTATATAATTGTGGAATAGATTTCCTAGGTATGTGGAACACATATAAAAACTATGCAACATAACCATTTCAAACTACTATCTAAGGTAAATTTATTATCCTTGTTTGGTAATTAGTCAATATAACAACGAAATAACCATGAAAATCTCACTTTCCAAGGGGTTTATAGTTTACTTATGTGGGCATATAATGTGGAAACACCATTCCCCAATGATACAACGCATAAACACCCCCCCAAAAGACATCCAAAACAATATCATAAAATCACAAGAGATTTCCTCAATCCAATGCAATAAAAATGATAACATAAAACAAGAAATGAGAAAGATACATCTCTACAATTTTTAGGTTCTCACAATTTTGGAAGATAGATTCTGATATTATATTAGATATAACCTGGTGTTTTAATTTATGATATAAATATCATGATTTTGGTTATTATCATGATTCAAGAAACTAATTTTGTTAATGAATAATTGACATGTTTAACTTTTTTTAATGAACATGAGGATCATGATATGAAGATATCTGATGAAAAAATATAGGACGATAAAGGTTATATAAATTATGATGTAGTCATTCTATGTAGAGATATTCATTTTATAGTGAGCTATATAATTAAAATCATGGATTATAGTCATTTTATGATATGAGGTATGACATCTTAATCATGTTATCATAAGAAAACAAAGAGTTTTCACATGTTGTGAACTATGTGATCCACTATGACATTTTTTACAATCTATCATAGAATCATGGAATGATAGTAATCACATGTATCAGAGAAATATCCTTGAAGAGGATCACACATGTTAATGTAGTGACATCCAATAATAGATTGGAGATATTTTTGAGGTTTTCCTATGTTGGACCGTGGAATTATATAGTGATACAATATATTAACATCCATACAAAAATGGATATTGAATTTTTTTTGGGAGTTATATAGTATCATGAGATAACATTGTGTTAAAGATGATCCCTACCCAAGGGTAAAAAATGATACCTTCTAAAAACTTGAAACCGTTGTGTTTAGTTATATACTTTCTCAGGATATGGTAATAGTTTTATTTTTTTAGTGATAATATGTGTCTGATTCTAAAATTAAATACTATAATGAGCAGATTTACACAATGGGTTGGCGCATGAAAAAATATTATGTCCATTAATCCCTTGTTCATTTCTTATAGTCCATGTATTGTGGTTTGTTCATTGCACATAAGCAGATCCATATATCTTAAATATTATTTATGGTTGTGTATAGAGAAGAAATAAACAAAAAAGCGAATAACATTCATAAAAATGGGTCACAAAAATTCCATCTCTACGAGGTGATTATAAGACGTAATGGGTTATTCATTCATCAATAATTGAATGATGGTAATGTAGGTTGCATACTCTAATATATATTACTCATACATAATTTCATGTTTCATTCAATTTTAATTTAAAATGTTGAGTGATATTTGATTTAATGTATCTAGATGTTTTTTAATTTAATTAATTATTAATCACTATATATAAATAATTCACTAGTATTTGTATAATAGGCCAAACCCCTACAACTCGGATCCATGGCCTTACTTTTTTACATTGGCATATTATACAAGGAATCACATCCCAAAGGACAAAAAACTGTAGTAGTATTGGAAAACAAGATACATAATTGGATATTAAAATACATTTGAAAACATAAAATACAACAAGGAAATTCCATTTAAAACACCATCACTCCCCAAGATTAATCATTCATATCAATCATAATAAACTTCTTAGGATCCCGTGGAAAAATAAATCATTAGAATGTGGTGACCCAAAATGCTCAGTAAGGGTAATGTATAATGTGAATATATCATTAATAATAAAAAAAAAATATGTTAATGAAAATAACTAAAATACATTCATTTAATTATTAAATTTACATTATATATATTCTATAAAATATGATCAAATAAAATCATATAAATACTCACATTATCTAGAAAACATAATCATGGATATTCTTCTTATTTTATAATAACATGGAACTAAATAACTAATCTCATAAGGATGACTCTAATTATTTTGAAATAGGAAATATATCTTAAAGGATTTGTTCTTGGAATATTATATTAATAAGGCTTCTTGCAAGAATCTAATATTATCAATACTTCATGATATGAATCTAAAATCATTATGGATTCATTCCAAGAATCTAATAAATAGGAAAATGTTTTTCCAAAACCTAATTATGTTTGTGTCATGAGGCACAACGATGCATTGATGGGTATATTGGGCCATGAACATCACATAATAAGTCCAATACATTACTAATATTTAATGGGAATAACATATTAAACATATACATTTTTAATGAAATGCATGTAAAAAAATTCGCTATAGTGATGGTTCAAAACCATGGTTGTATGGGTCAAAAACGTATCTATATACTAAAGAAACGGTTGAAACGGGATATTGGAAGAGTTTTGGAAACTATTGAAATATCTATTTTTTCTTTAGACCATGAATATAGGGTTATATCCAAGGTTTAAACCATGGCTATAAGTAATATTCGACATTGGAAAACTATGGCTATAGCTTTAGGAATCTATGGATATAAGTGGAATATATATTCCCTTCAGTGGAATTTGATCTATATACCTCAACCATGAGTTACATACTTCATTACCACTAAAATGGAAGAATCATATGTGATATATATATATATATATGAAAACTGTGGTAATAGGAATGAATCATGGGAATAGATCTTCCTGATTGTGTATGAGGGAAAAACATTTCTCACACTTATATTTGAAACCTATAGCCACTATTTACTCAAACCATGGATATAGGTACAACCTATATACATTGGTTCAAATAAATAAGGAAATAACTTTTTTTTAAAATATCTATAGGCATGGTTAAAGAAAATCATGGCTATACACTACCCATATAGCCACAGTTTTATCATAACTATTTCTATAACACTGACAAAAATACATATAATCATTGTTTATAAAAACAATGGATACTGGTATATACCAATATCATGGAATTTTAATAGTAAAACTAATATACAAAATTTAAATAACCAACCACATTATGTAAACATAATCATAAACCATCCCGAGTAATATGGTGAATAATATCAAATTAGTAAATTCTAATCAATAAAAATTTAATAAAATATTGAAGAAGATTCCCTAATATATCAAAATAAATGAAGTAAAATATATAAAAAAGGATATCAAAAAAGGAAAAAAAAATACTTTATTAACTAACTTTATAAATACATGAGGAAATACCATTTTTCCCATTGAAAATTATTATTTTTAAAACACTAAGAAATTATAAATGAACACATTTTCATTGAAAATATTCATGAAAACATGTAATAGAATCCTTGAAACATTAAGGGGACATGAATGTTTTCAATTAAATTGATGAAATATACATAAAAAATATAATTTTTGAAAAAGGAAATTTAATGAAGGATTTTAAAAAGAATATACCATAGAAATATCATATCATTCAAGTAGGAATGAATTAAATGAATTGATTTTTTTTAATCACAATTAATCCACAAAAAATGGTGTAAATAAAAAATAATATAATGAAATTTTTTTTCTTAAATAATAATAGAGGGAATTATTTATAAAGTATAATTTTAACCCAATGATGGGAAATTGAGGAATTAAATCACTTACCAATTTGTAATCTGTCAAATCACATGCATAATAAATGTTATAATAAAAAAATGAAGTTTTTAATTTCATGATGATAATATGTTTCTGGATATTATATATCAATGGTAATTACATACACAATTAACAAGTATTAACTATTGAATAAGTCTTTTATCTCACATAAGAAAAAGTGGGATGACAAAACCCTTACCTCACATATTCATTAAGTGTATCATAGATTAAACTACCATATAATTGCTCAAATTATTCTATTAATTCATTAATGATATATATTCATATTAATAATGTCTTTTTTGATCATTTTATAACATTTTACCACTTTTCATTAATAATATTTCATTATTTTCAATGCTTTAGTTGTGTTTGATTCATGGTTCAATGGTTGATTCGTTTGTGTATAATTATAGATTTTCTTGTGAAATGGAAAAAATATTATAGATATCAAATTAAATGGTATTAATTCACTTAAATATTTTTAAATTGTTACATTTATCATTTTCATTTCACAAATGTGGATGAATCATTTGATAACATTTTAATGATAAATATTTACTTTTGTTTTGGTGGGTTTTCGGATCATCGCGAACTAGTTTCATTTTTTTAATTTTATGTAAATATATTTGTTATATAACATTAAATAATTTATAATATACTTATAAAAACCTTATTTTACTAGAATATTATTTTTATGATCATCCATGAAGGTGATAATGGAAAAAAACAAAATCATTATTCAGAGAGGTGATTAATATGCATAACATGAACAATAGTTTGTTTATTTTAATTAGAGGAGGTAATAAAAGGGATACATATATGATATTATATTTGAATCATAGAATTCCATTTTATACATGATTCTAGAGTTACTATTTATTTACAAATGATGAATGTTTGTAGAAAATATAATAGGAAAATATATTAACATAGGTTCTTTGAGAAAATTAACTCTTGAATATGACCTTTTTTTGAGACCACGGAGGACATTGAATGTGGTATTTTAATGACTCTGTCAGAACAAGGATGTGGCAATAGTTATGAAGAGAGTTTTATGTTGAGATTTTTTTACCCTAATGTCTTATTAGTTAACATGAGGTGGTGAGGGATGGTATTTATACACATGGTGATGGGGGGTTAGGTGATTAAAATTATTATTATTTTATATTTAAAGACAACCACAATGAGGAGGCATAAGCATCCATTTATTTGGATGAAAATTAATCTGTAATAAGATTTTTATGTTCAACCAATATCTCACACAACCATTAAATTGTGTAGTTTTTACTTATTTTAATCCTTTACCCATTAGACCTCAAGTAGTTTTATTTTTAACCTATACAATGGTAAATATATTTTTTACCATGAAAGATTATTTTTTCCTGAAAATTAAATTTATGGTACAACACAATTATTACATTTTTATTACAACATGTAATTTATTTAAGAAAATTCTATTCATATAATTGAAACTATTATATTTTAAAACAATCCCACATACACAATAAAAAATATGGTTATATATTATAAATATCAAAATATTGAAATGCTTTTATATCCAATTTTCAATTTCAAATAGATTAAAATTAACAAAATTTGATTAATTGATGTTTAATTTAAATAATTATAAATTAAAAAATTAATATATAATTTTACAATATAAATAAATTCGATGAAAAAGTGGATTTAAATTAAAATTTAGTAATTTTTCACTATTTTCCAAAGAATGAATCTTCTCTGAAAATTCAAATATTTAACCCTAATATAGTTTTGATATTATTCATTCAAAAATTAGATTTATTTTTTAAAAAATATTTTATTAAAAATTTTAAAATATTTTTTTTAAAATTAGTATGTCGTCAAAATGTAGTAAAATTGTCTTTTTAATAAATATAGCTTTTTATTCCCAAAATTGGTTTTATTTAAAATCTTATGCCTATAAAACATATTTTTTAATTTGAAAAACTTTTTATTGAATATATAAAATATAAATTCATTATGATCTTTCAATAATAGTGATATATTTATTTATTAAGATAACATTCCATTACGGGCATAAAAATAGTTTCTTAATAAATATATAAACATTATCTTCAATTGTTTTATTCATTTTCTAATTTTTTGGTAACCAATGAATCCTTATGATAATGGTTCATAGAATTTATCGAGATAATTTAGTAAGTCTTACCCATTCACATGATTATAATAAAATGGTGATAATGATCATAAATAGATAACATTATTTTATTTTATTATGAGAAATATTCTATGTAACGTATGCATTCGATGAAATTAAATTCCAAATTAGACATATCATAAAATATTTTGGTGTCAAATTATCCCCGTTTTCGTAAATTGATTCCCCAAAATTTTAAATATCACTTCAAAAAATAAATATAGATAATTGACAACTCTATTGTTGGAAACCCACATTATAAATAGGGCTAACAAAAAAATCCTCTTAATTAGAGGAAAAAGGTAATATGATGGTCCTCTAAAAATTTAGATTTCAAATATAAAAACTTTAGTGGGAAGTGAAGAAAGGGTCATGGAAGAGAAATATATCTATCCTCCAATGCCTGAGACGGGATCAGAAGTATCTTGCTTGAGCAATGAACGCCGACATCCCAATAATCAACTTCTTATTCTTTCACACAACATCATAAAAGAACATCAAGGTAGATTTTTTATAGATATGTTTGAATTTATTTTATTGATTCTTCGTATCTTAAATTCACGATGAAGATGTTCAACGAACATAACCATCATCCGACATATTAACCTTTCTTCTTTTTTTGTTTATTCTTTGTGTGTTCAATATGAGTTCATCAACACAAAATATTTATTAATGCTGGAAAGATAGAGTTTTGATGAGGACGATATTTATACATGGATCCCTCGACACCAGGATCGCGAATATGTTACCATTTATTTTTTTTGGCATCGAATGAAGCTGTGATGGCTCGCGGAAGAAATCGGTGGCCAACACCAGGTCGGCCATGAGGAAGGTGGGGTGGTGCACGTCTGTGCCACCTATTGAGCAAGAGTTCGTGGCCCATTGGAAGCGGTGGAGCAGGGTGGTAGATGACATCCAGTCGTCCGCACTAGAGTAGTGGCACGTGACCGCACCACTAGGAGAAAAATAGGTATGCCTTCCGACCGGCCGCACTGGGCGGGACCCCCCGCGTTTTTGTAGTTGACAGGTCCACAGACCATTCAGGAAGACCAGGGGCCACCTCCTCCCAGTTTTCAGTCACATCAGACCCCGCCTCAGTAGACCACCAGCCGAGCGGACCGCACCGCTGCGTGCCGCATCGTAGTGTGCCTCACCGCAGTAGGCCACACCACCGGTCAACTGCCTACATGGACCTGGCCAGACCCATGTTGTTCAGGGTCAACTCGAACTAGGTCGGGTCAGCCTAGGCTGGGACGTGCTGGGTCGGACTGGACCTGGGCCCATCCAAACAAATTTTACTCTTTATGGCCATATCTTGAGAACCGGGCGTCCATTTGAAGAACTGTATAGAGCATCAGTATCCCTGTATCTACATAGTGTATTTGGTATAATCCACTTGAGTTTTAATAAGGTTTGATTATGATTAAGTTGGATCACACCCTAAATCTATCCGGGCCTTCAGAGCAAGAAACTAAAAACATATAGACTGGGTGTCTGATTGACGCATCATCTATTGTGTTGGGTCCCTTATAATGTGACACGCCTATGGTATACTTATTTATAAAAAATTTGGATGGTTGATGTTTGACCAATGGTTTGGAGAGTTTTTCTCCCGAGCGTGCTATGTAAGGAACCCTGCGATTGGCAGAGACTTGATGACTGTTGAACATTTCTACTCGGAGTGACTCGACAAGCCCATTGGGTTTCAATTTTTTGTGACATGGTAGACCAATGTAGGGGAGCACCTCTATGTGATGCGGCAGACCCATGGTACTCAACAGGAGGATTAAATCATCATGCCATGAGGGGGAGTGCCTCTATGTGACGTGGTAGACCCACAGTGGGGAGCACCTCTGTGTGACGTGGTAGACCAATGGTACATGATTTGAGGACTACCATAGAAGTCTTATGTTAGTTGGAAGCTCCTATGTATGATGTAACAGGCCCACTGTACTTCATAAAGAAGAATTTCTCCATTATCTAAGGTGTTTGATGTTGTGACAAGGGATGTTATTTGTATTTTTCCATAGAGAATCCTATGGCTGGCTATTAGCTTTAATAGCGATCATGTGTGGGCCATCAACATAATCTTGTTTCTTAGAGTTTTATACCTAGTTTGAGCTTAGACATTATCTTTGTGGTGATACCTACATGGTATTCTTACCTTCTGTGTGATGTGGGTATATTTTGATAGCTTAGGTATATGTATGAGCATATATCTAAGTAGGATTGACTGTTGTTTCTATGTTTTATGGTTTATCCATTGTGTATTTGTGATCCCATTAGAAGTCTTGGGGTTCATACTAAGCATTGTTATACTCACCCCTCCACGGGCTATACCCGCACCTTGTTCTATCTGGTGTAGATGACAGACAGCGCTGACTGAGGATGGGGGTACCTAGACTGGAGACTGCTCAGAGGTGCACCATTTATGTGGTGATCCATAGACAAGATCGTTTGAGAACTATAACTACCCTTCATGTAGGATCCTTGGTGGGTGTTCACATGAGAAGTACAGAAATTTACTTTTACATTCCAGTTTTACTTGTAATTTCATGTTGGAAATGTATTCCAGCCCACTTTACTTATTGTACACACTCTTTCTACTATACTGCTTACTTTTTGCGTGATATTATATTGTACATGGTTGTGAGTTATAGGTTATAAAGGTTGTGGCATCTCAGTTTTAGGGAATACGCCTTTCAGTGCTAGTCGTCAGCCCCTGGCATATGGGAGGTAGGCTTGGGGTAGTCAAGACATGTGCCCCGAGGGATGGGTTGTGACATACTAGGATAGGGACACCCAGTATTAGTTGAACCATTGATGTAAGACTTAGGATGTTTGAGGTTTACACAGAGGGTGTGCATGGGCCCCACAAGGTTTTTAAACTGTGTCTTG
Organism: Viscum album; assembly: GCA_963277665.1. NCBI lineage: Eukaryota > Viridiplantae > Streptophyta > Magnoliopsida > Santalales > Viscaceae > Viscum > Viscum album. The sequence goes on along the minus strand of OY728127.1, from coordinate 1,219,832,371 downwards.
TTGGTCATCTGAGTTATGCTCCATAGATAGTGGGGTGCACATGGTTTTTGCAAAACTTTTCCAATCATGAAAATGTTATTTATCAGTAAATTTTAGCACTTTTAATCTATTTATTTAACTAACATAAGCCCAATTTATTTCTCCCTAGTGGACCATAGCACTCCTCTCTCACTCAGGTTGAGAAATCCCACCATGGATTCATCCTTGGATTTAAAGATGTCTCTCCATTTGACTACCAATTTGATATTCATATATCTGGTTTTGTCACCATTCTTAATCTCATTAATCATTTGGAAACTATCTTCAATCATATTTCTATTAATTATGTTATTTTGGTTTATGATCAAATACTCTATTTCTACAGAATTCATCTATTTGTTCATTTTTTTCTAATTTAAAAGATACAAAGGCCAGTACTAGATGAGTTTTACTATACAAGAATTTGGTAGGTGGTCTTGTAATTAACCCTCACGTCTTGTTTCCTTATACAATGTGTTTTTATGATATACATTGGAAATTTCGGTGTTTTTCCTTAATAAAACAGAAACCATTTATAATTCAACATCCCTTTTAAAATTACCTAGTATACCATTATTCATACTGTGATTGATAATAATCATCTAGTGCCACCCCTTAAGGTGTGAATGTGGAACTACCATTGTTTTTATAAATGTATATGTGACAAATCCAACTTCTCTAAGGTTTTTTCATGACTCTTAATTATGATGACTATACTGAATTTAATAGAAACTGATTAGGGAGACCACATACCATGTTTAATTGAACAATAGTTAAAAACTTATTAAAGAGGAATGATAATGAACTATGAAATATCAATGGGGTGTTCCTATATATGTAGACTATTTATTTCACCTTTGATATACAAGCATGGAATCCCTTCTTTTGTGATATAAGAGCATGGAATTGCTTACACTATAGTGATATAAGGGTATGGAATCCCTTACACTATTATTATATAAAATCATGGAATACATAACACTATTATGATATTCATGCATTAAGACACTTAAACCAATGATATACATGCATGGGACCCCTATACTATGATGCGTGGGCGTGGAAGCCCTATAATGTGATACTTAGGCATTGCGTCCCTATATTGTGATATGGGGCATGGAATCCTTATACCATGACACTTGGGCATGTCATCCCTTTCCCTTGTGATACTCATGTAGGGTGTAACTATATTGGATATAGGTAACGGTGTCACTTTGATGTGGTACTCATGGTAATTAAAACCCTTTTGACTTATGATACTCATGAACGATGTCCATTACTACCTTCTGACACTCTATTGAATTGATAAGGATGTCTGTGTTATGCCACTGGTCCTACCCAGTACTACATATTCATATTAATGGATATAAACTTCCCTATGTAAATAGTGAATATATATAAATTCATACATAAATACCTATATGTACATTTACATTATTTAAATTGTTCATATGTTTTCACATCTCGGGTTGAAGCAGGTAGTATCAGCTTGGTGTCCCTTCGGAACCAGTGTCGACCCACAAAAAAAATTACTACATAAAATATTATATATATTCACACTCCTCATATTTTATACACAATGTGAATATATTTATAAACTATTAGTTGTGGTCTACTAATTATTTCAAACATGTTGTCTTGACGACTAATGGTACCCGAGCAAATTATGATGATGTAGATATGGAGAGGGGGAAAAGCCATGTTCTTGATGGTTGAGTAACTATAGAATGGGAGCTATGAATAACAAGAATGAGCTATTTGTCATTATAAAAATGGAGATATACCTTTCTGTTTTTTATTCATATATTGTACTTGATTTATACTTCCATGAAAATCTATTTCCTTTCAATAGAATCGTGACATTATACGATTTTGTATGTGAACCATGATGTTGTAATTATGAATTTTATTCTATTAGTTATATGATTCATTTATTTTCCTATATTTTTATATCATAACTACTTTAATTTGATCATGAAGGTATATTCTCCCCACAATAACACCTTGTAACCATGATTTTAGTCAGAAACCTCTTGCATATGTGTATATGTTCTTGAGTCCTTAAGACCAACCAGCTCGGTGAACATCTTAGTTGCTCCATGGTTGAGAAATTATATTTTTATATCATAGTTCATTTCATTACCTTACTATTCTTGGATAGTATATAGGATATGATGTCAAGAAAAGATTTTATAATGTTCCCGTGGATGAGAGTGTCATACCAACATATGGGAGAAATCAATATTAATTGATATGGGATATGATGTTCTAGTTTATGTCTGTTATAGTTGATTTGATTCCACCATTGGGTGAAATAAATTAATGGTTATTTCATTATTATTATGAAATTGAATCATTAGTATCTTAGGGTGATATGGATGGAAGCATTGATCATGAATCATTTTAAGAATCTTATAATACTAATATTTCATGAATTATGTCGTTCAATGTAGGATGAATTTATTAACTGCCTGAAAAATTGATCTATATTCCTTGAATGAGATATCTATTTTGAAACAAGAATTTTTGAATGAAAAAATCGATAACTTTATATTAAAGTTTCTACATCACCCTAAATGGGGTTTTTCGATGTATATTTATGATTACACATTTAGTAACATATAATCACATTTTTTATATTTGTTAATGTGGTTAAATATTCTGAAACAATAGGTGATTTCAGATACATGAATATAATTTATAATCAAAAGAGTGCATGTAACTCTACACATTGGGAATGTGTATTCATCTAGTCAAATAATTATATGACATCTTTTACATTATTCTATAGAATTTAAAGGTATGTTTGCAGTTAAAGGAAAAACAAATTTAAATTTATAAAAAATGTGCATGTATAAATTGGGAATTATATTTTAGTTAAATATTATATTATATAAATACAAGAAATTTTAAATATATTATATTAATATGGTTGTTGTTAACTAGGGATTACAACTGAAAATTAATGAGTGTTTTCTATATAACTTTCAACTGATAGTCCATATTCTAAGATAATTATAGTGAAACATGGAACATACCCCAAAGATTACTGTCATAGTGGGATGTAGGAATCATATCTAATGATCAATATGATTGATATTATCAGCTACACCATGATTTAGGAGAAGGAAGAGTTTTGTGGTTTTTATATAGGTATGATTTCAAAAATCATATTAATGTATATATGATGTTACAATTGGTAGATAATATTTGAGGCATGAAATATGAATTTTTAGAGCTATTCCACCATTATTCTCTCTAGTCATGTGCGAGGAGGGTGGTAACGACCATGATATAGAGTTGGTTGGACCTAACCCTCATGTGGTACCTTTAATATGGCCACTAGTAGAACCTCATAATTTCTATGATGTATGCGATGATATCTTATGTCACAATGAGTTTCTACGGCTTATGTACACTATAAAGGGAGATCTGTTACCTTCTCGTTTTATGGTACAGTTAACATGAGCCTTTTAGTGGTAGAATCCAAATACCTTTTTTGGGGAAGATGGCCCCTCGGGTATAGCATTATGGATGGATATTGTATTATATATGATTGATTACCTTGAGACACCTTCTAAGAGAAGAGTGTAGCTGAGTAATTATATTAATCAAGGGTCTACTAAATGTTGGGTGGATATTCTAAACTAGGATAGGTTGTACTATGAAGTTATAATGAGGGATTTCCATTCTATCTTCTATGAGTAATTTTACCTATGAACCTAAAATCTAATTGTTCCAAGGATTTCATTAAATTACACAGTTTTTCTATATCCATTATGGAATAATCATATCATTTTATAGAGATTCCACCCATTTTGAATATGTATATTGTTGATGAGTGATAAAAAGATAGATTATTTGAGGATGAGAATAGTAAACATATCCAATAAAAGGTGAACATTTTACAAATGACTATAGTGTATGATATAGTAAACTAGGATCTCATTACTGAGAAAAACAAGAGTGCAGATGATGGTGTTGGATAGGGTGGTTCCAAACCAAGACAGAGAGTAAATGACACTCTATGACTGAATGTGGGAGAAGTGGATGTCTGGTGAAACCCACTGAAGTTGACATGATTTCTCGTTAATATAGAATTCTAGGGAATATGAATCCCAAGTTTCATATATATCTTTATGAGTGAAGAGGTTGCAGTATAGTTTGTTTTCTTTATCATTTCAATCGGATCATCCCATCTATTACATGTGGGAGATGATCTATACCATATTTACATTAGGGGGAAGGGTTAGCAGAACCTCACTAGAGATGCGGATGGAGTGCTACTTGATATACTGGCTGATGAAGTAAAGAATCAGATACAAATCTCCTGCAATGTAGTCCTTCTTAGGGTAGTTAGGTTCCACTACATGGTCATGGAACATTCTATATTAAATCAGTGTATCCTGTAATAAGGGACCATGGTGTCAACCCATCTACGATTCAAGGTACTATTCTAGTATCCTCTACTATAATTTAATTCTTAATATATATGAGTGATTAATATTCCATTATCTCTGTTTCTATTGTGTAACTCCATAAAATTGATATTGATAACATCTATAACATGATTACACTTGATTTTACCTTGGCAATTCTATTGAAAAGTTTACACTAGCACATCTAATTCACCCTTAACATCGGAATACATAGTTTCCTATGTGGCCTCTTCATCCATGAGATGACATGAATTAATATAAGAATCGGTATGTACTATTTTGTCCTTTATCATGAATATTTGTAATTCTATCACCATAGGTTATTATTTATATCACCATAGGGTGATATATATCATAAAAATCGGTAATGGTATTTTTTAGGTAGTTAGAGATAGAAAAGACCATCGTGGGTTGGTTAACATGATAGACATGACTTCTACCCTTTATATGGGGGATCAATGAATGTGCTAGACTAAATTTCTATTATAAGTTAATATATTCAAGGATTTCATCAATGAATAATATCATAGTTTTCCTAATACGTGAGAGATGGGGTTCTCTGTTGAGATGGTTCCAATAGATTCACCAATGTCCATTCCTACCTATAGGATGGTCACTATTGTGTTTCAAGTTCTTAATAGATAACTGTTTGACTAATATTCTATGGGATTTATAATACCTATTACCTCTTAGTGGGGTTTACTGAATCTTTTGGTCAAGAAGGCAAATAGTACCCTTTGGATTTTTGTGAATTACCATATGTTGAATCAATTTTAATATGAAGAACATGTATCCCTTTCCTCATATTGATAAAATATTTGTTGACATATGAGGTTCATGAGTGTTCCCAAAAATAATTTGAGGTTATAATATCATGAGGTGTGTGGTAGGCCTTTAAAAATACATTGTAAAAAATTTCAATTTATTATGGTATTTAGGAGTATATTTTTATGACATTATGTATCAAGAATATACAACTCGTTTTCATGGCATTGATGAGTTGGGATTTCCATCATGACATAGATTCCATCCGGATTCTTTCTGAGGATTACATCGTGGTGTATTCTCATTATCTATGTGACAATGCAAAATATCTTGTGATCATATTGAGTAAACTGATATATAATATGTTATATGATAATATCACTATGAATTATATATAGGTCAACGAGGTTTACTTCATGGGTTATATTATCTCGGAATCAGGTGTATCGATTTTCCCAAATAAGGGGAGTGTTGTTGTTTCATGTTAGTAGTCTATGAATGTGTTTAATATATATAGTTTTTGGGGTTTTTATGGATATTAAATGGATTTCAATATATAATTTTATGCCTTTATTCCACACTTTCTAGTCTCACATAGAAGGGTATGATGTTTCTTGTAGTCTAATGCGGGAAAGAAGGCGCTTCTAGAGCTGAAAGGAATGATTACTTCTGCACTGATTCTAGTGATTTTAGAGATCTGATGTTTCTATATAATATTTATTAAGGCAATAGTAATTATTTTGGGTGTAATGTTGATACTTGAAGATAGATTCATTGCATACAGGTCTCTCCAGTTGATTCCTCATGTGAATAAATACCTGATGCATGACCTCGATCTTCTTGGAGTCAATCATGCTTTGTCTTGCAGAAGGAAATATCATATATGAGAGGAAGTTATGGTATTTACGAACTACATGATCCTCATATATTTCTTTATATATAAACAATTGAATATAAAATAGTAATTTAGGGTCGTATACCTTCATTATTTTGACATTGAGATTTCCAATATTAGTGGAAATGGAAACATAGTAGAAAACACACTATGATAGACATCAAAGGGAGAATACATTTGGTAAGCTAGTGATTAATGGAAAATAATGGAACAATTTTTAGATTTGAATCTAATGATTCAATAGAATCATGGAAAAACTATTCCTGTAGCCTTACCATTTACGTATTCCTTCTATGATAGAGCTAACAGAAGGAAATTCTCATATCTTAAATGTTTTTGTGATATGAAAAGGAATTTTATGTGGGGACTTGACAATAGATTTTTCTATTGAAAAATATGACATTGTACATGTTAATTGGTGTATCTATCTTCCAAAATTAATAGGAGAGGAAATAATATGTGAATCCATAAAATCTTAGTATGAAGTGCACCAAAATATCTCAATATTGTATCATGATATGCACTGCCAATATTTATTGCATGGGATGAAATGTCATATAGTGGGTTTTTATCACTAGGTGTTCAACTTGTCAGAAGGTGAAGGTAAAAACTAGAGTCTTGCTATCTTTTTATATCTACTACATGACTTGGAATCAAAAATTGACGAAATGCTGACGTATTTTTTGGTTATATTACCAAGTTCATGATGAGGATGTTAAACAGTTTGGGTGGTCATGGATTGATTGATAAATGTATCCCAGTTCTATTCTATCTAGTAGACATTCTTCGTGGATAAACTAGGAAGGATATATTTTTGTGAGATTATAAGTATAAATATTGTCCCATGATTAATAATTTCTGATAGGGCTTATCATTTAACCTCGGTGCTTTGGTAGGGGTTATAGTGGTCTTTGAGAATACAATTATTTTGACCATAACATTTCACCCCTAGACCGACTTTCAATACAAATAGATGAAATAGGTACTGGAGGAAATTCATGGAGAATTCCTACATGATTTTGGAGGTTATTGGGAGAATAATACCATTTTTTGAGCTTTCCTATAATAATATATTTTTGGAAAAAAACTTATTATTTCCCAGTATGACTATCATTATAGTAGTCCATGTAGTTCTGTACGATTCTTTAAAGAAATTGTGGAGGAAATGCAAATCAGCAATCATCACATACAGGAGGAATCATATTTTGTAAAGTTAATTATTAAATTTATGGAAACTTCTCAATTTGAAATGAAATCATAATTCGATATCAATCGAAGACCTGGGAAGGTCAAGGTCCGGGATATTGATTTCATTTAGGTATCACCCACACAAGGGAATAAGTATATAAGGATTCAAGGTAATCTTTCCCCTCATTTTATAGGGAATATTGAAAACATGGATAGAGTCAGGATGGTGAGCAATCAGTTTATATTAACATAGAGGCAACATTCCATGAAAGATGTGTTTCTCATTTCAATTCGTTCACATTACTATGTTGGCCTATCTCACACATTTGATCCCAAGGAAGTTGAATTGAATTAAAATTAATTTTTTTGAAGAATATCACATACACATATTTGATCATAGTAGAAATTCTCTTCAAGGAAGGTTTATACCTTTGATATAGGTTCTTTTCAGCATATTGACAGAATGGATAAGACTTGGGATCAAGAGTTTAGCATACATTAATTGTGGCGATAATTTGTCTCAGATGACGTTTCAGTACCCTTATAAAAAAAATGTGGTGTAAAATCATTTCATGGTGATTTATTTTAGGAACATAATGTTTATATTATGAATATATACCTTTTTAGTATTTCCCTTACTTTTATCCTTTTTTGTGTTATTAGTTACACTACAATGGAAATGATGACGTTATGGGAATTTTCAAAGCCGAGATCCGCAAAATTTGAAAATAAAAATTAGGCCATGGGATTAGTATAAATCGTACATCCCTGTCCACATAGGATGAGTAAACCATGTGGTTCCATTTAGGGTATAACGTTGGGTCTCACAGTTTGACTCAAACATTGAATGGAATTCTTGTTCCAGGAGGGCTGAGATAGTGGCTGAAAATGGTATGTGCATTCCATTTCAAACCATGTGAAATAGGCCTTGAAATGTGTGCTCCTTGGATAGTGGGTTTTATATGGTCTGTGCTTGGAGTGGCTAACCGTGGAGCCAAACATTTTGACATTTAATTCACAAGAAATTTAACCATTTTCTATCATTTTATTAAAGAAATCAACCATATATATTCTCTCTCCATCTACCATCAGTAACACACTCCCTATCATGTTTAGGGCTCCTCCAATGGCTTCAACCTAGGATTTGAATCTGTTTCTCCATCTGACACCCAATTCGACTTTTGTCTATCATGTGGGATCACCACTAATAGACTCTCTAATCTTTTGGATCCTTTCATCATTCTAATTTCAGCGACAATTTTTTTGTGAGATCATAATCAATATTCCCATTCCCTTTATCAATATTATCATTTTTTACAATATTATCCTACCAAATAGAAGATATTGGATGAGTATTTCTCCAAAATCCTAAGGTAGGTTTCTTAATAATTATCCCTCAATTCTTATTTTCATATACAATGATTCATGATGTAGGGTATCTAATATATCATTATATTGCATTATATTACATGTAAATCATATTTAATTCAATATTATTTATTGAAATAACCAATTATACATTTATTTTTTTTGGGAAATGACCTCTTATTTGTTTAAACAACTACAGTTGTGCCTATGGAACTTACTTTATTATAATAAATTTTTATGTCAGCAAAAAAAAATCTATATTGGTTTTGTATTACTATTAATTATGTTGACAGTACTGAATTGGATTGAATGTGAGGGGTGAGACCACATAACATATTGAATTGATTAATGGATACTCCCTTATTAAAGAGTAATGATAATAAACTATGAACTCTATATTGGATCTCTCTAATTCCATAGACATCTTCATATACCAATGATATATTAGGATGAAATCCAAAATTTTATGAGAGACAAGCATGGAATGCCCATACTATAATACCTGTGTAGGTGTCCCTAAATTGTGATTTGTGTGCATGAAATCTCTATAAATTGACTCTTAGGTAGAGAAACCTTACAACAAGGATACATAGTTAAGAAATTCATGTATTCTGATACTAGACATGGCTTCCCTTATATCTGAGACACATGGGAATTATTACCCTTATGTTTTTTGATACTCAGTTTGAAATTTTTATACCACCTTATGACACACTTGTGGCTAGACATGGATGTATATGATATTCCTCTGGTCCTTGAATGTACTAAATATGGATTCATAATGATATAAATGTTCCCATGAATATACTGAATATATAAAAATACATACATATATACATATATGTATATTTCCCGGATGACACTTGTTTAGAGTTATTCCCAGTACAAGACTATGTAGGTAGTGTTAGCTTGGTGTCCCTCTCGAAATAGAGTCATCCATTTAATGTTTTAATTTTTTCTTAACATTATTATATATTCATACTACACATATTTTAAATCTTTATTGAACATTTATAGTACACTGGTGGTGGCCAACTATGTTTATCTCACACCATATATAGGTCACTGATGATAGCTGTGTAGATTATGAAAATTCAGGTAGGGGCAGAGAAAAGAGCCTATTTGTTGATTCTTGAGTGACTATATCATGTGTGTGAGGAATCCAAGAACCGAGATATGGCCCACGATTTTATTGGAGATAAAAAATTTAGTTTTTTTTCAAACATTTATTATACTAGGTTCCTATTGTAATGTATTATTGTTTCCATTGGATAGACGAAATATACAACAAGATTACGTATATGATAATTGGTATTATACATCTTATGTTTACGATTTAAGTTATTATGATTATTCTATTTTTACTTAACTTTTAATTTCACCACTGCAATAATTTGATCATGGTGAGGCATTCATAATGTCATTTTACCAACCGACTCAGAACTCTATTTTGTGGATCTCATGTCTAGATGATACATATATATTTATAATACATTTATTAAATAACCATACTAATATATATAATAACAAATTTTATTTACTTATTTTCATTTATTATCCATTTATTAGTAATTATATGATAAATTCATGTTCTGGGTATTATCAACTTTTTTCATATGTATTTTGATTTGTTATATTTGTTAATATTATGTTGAATCATGGTTCCAACACGTTCATGTTAATAATTATCACATATTTATAATATTTATACATCAAATATAATTTTAATACAAATCTTGAATGATTATTTTCTAAAATGATATACCCTACAATCATAGAGATGGTATATCTTACATACATGTGGCTAACATTTCCTTTTTTCGATGATCATTATGAAGAGGAGGTATTTAATATATTATAATTCCATAATGACCATAACATCATAAAAACATATAATTACAATAAATATAGTTATACATCTCATTCATGGGGTGTGGTGATGAAAAGAGTGTCACATCACTTCTTAAGGGAAGTAAGCCATATGTACACAAGTGAAGTTATCATCTCTCATAGAGTGAATAGGTAATAAGGAAAATGTGATATATTTTGTTTTTAGGATTATAAGTATGTCATGGATATTATAATAGTTTCATTTATAATATATATAGTGATTAAACATACCTTATCATCTTCCATGTAATGGGTGAATGAATTACATCACATCCAGAGGCGGTAGTCCTCCATACACAAGAGCGACATTATATTATTCCCACATTATTGATAGAATAAATTTTGATTTTTTATAATAATTTTAGAATAATAATAATATCATAAATATAATATATAAATGATAAATCAACAATTATTTCCATCCGTTATAATTTTCATTGAAAAAAGAATAAAATATGTTTGCGAGGTAGTTGTTTTCTCTATACCTAAAGAATGATTTCGTAACCCTTTTGATGAAAGTGGAGAATGTTGTATGTATTTAACATATAATAAAAAACATCAAAATATATAGAATATATTGCGTTTTTCATATTGATATTTTTTAAATATATTAAATAGAGATGTATAATGAAATAAAATAAATAATTTTATTGATGAACATTAACTATTCTTTGGGTATCCTCCATATGATTTCACTAAATCATTCCTAGGATGTGTTTGTTCCATAATTAAGGATACTAGGATGAGAGGAATGAATTTTGGAATTTGATTTTGGATGTTATTTTATGAACAATATTTGTGTATTTGTTTGAATATGTCATGATTGTGACTAGACATTTATAAATGGGTGAGATGACACACTTGGTATTTTTTAAAAAAAAATGTTCTCGCATGTACTTCATATTTCATAGGGGTATAAATTTCCATATTGTCAAACATTAGTTGAGTAATAGTAGAATTATTGTAATAATATATTTCCTATAAAATCTTATAGGTCATATTTACCATAATATGTTTTTTAAACCCATGGAAAACCCATTCTTACCATAACTACGATAATTAATTTTTATAGCCTTAAATTTTATGTTTTGTCAAAAATTATGTTTACATTATTATAAATTATAATTTACTATGATTAAAATTATATAATTTATTTTTCAAATTTAATTCACGTTATAGTAAAATTTAATGTAAAAGTAATCCAATAGACATGATAAGAATGATAGTTTTTAATGTGAAAACGATAATTTTTTTTGAAATGTTTGTATATAAAAACTATAAATGAAATTGATTACAATGAACTAAAATGGATTAATAGATATAAAATAAATATAATTTTACATTGGAACAAATTAATAATATTTTATAAAATTATTAACAATTTAAAAAGGGTTGTTTTAAATTAATATTCAATATTTTTCAATATCCATAAAAATGAAATTTTTTAAGAAAATATCAAAAATTTAAACTCAGATATTTAAAAAATTATTATTTCTAAAATTAATTTTATTTAATAAAATTAATATTCCAAAATTTTCATTAAATTATTATATTACAATTTCTTATAAATTTTACAAAATAACTTTTTATAAAAATATATATTTTAGGAAAAAATTTGATTTATTCTTTTTCGTAACTACTAAATAAATAAGAAGAATTTTAATTATTTTTTTAAATATATAATATACATATTTAAGTAAAATAATGATCCAAAAGTGGTTTTTTAATTTATTGATATAAAAGACCATTTTTTGAATAAAAATATTTTTTTAGAGAACATTTTTCTTTTATTTTAAAATGGTTTTTTTTTTCTTATATAATTATTTAGTCATCCAATAATTAATTTTCTATACATGGTTATATCATATTTTTATAGCATAGTTAATTTTATTAAGGCTGTCCATTTTAATGGATAAGTGAAAACTATAATAATATTGTAATAATATGTCATGTTTCATTTAAACTGAGTGTTGTGTGTAATGAAAGAGAAGCGTTGTTTTTCAAGTAACACAAAGAAAATTTTGGGTCTCTTATAAATAAATCTATACATAGTAAAGAATATATATAAAAATATTTAGAAGATTAATTTTTTTTGTAAAAAATATATATTTTAGAATATCTCACGATGATAAATCATAACCCCCTTAAAATGAATTTCAGCATCAAAATTCATCTTAGTCATAGAAGGATTATCATATAAGAAATTCTTTATAGAAACCCACATTTTAAAATTAAATAGTAAAACTTCCCTTAAAAACAAATGTTTAAAACTTAATGGTTTCCAAATGTAACTCAAGACCATGTTACGATATAGAATAATATAGCTGGGATGTGAATATGTGTACATGTTAGAGAAGTGTCAATAATTATAGAGAGTGAAAAAATAACTGATTAAATGTATGTTGGTGATCTAATAAATCTTATTTATAATAATACCATACGCCAAATAAGTTCGAAAAAGCTCATTTATATCCAAAAAATGATGAAAATTGGGTAAAATTTTATTCAAGGATCATTTTCCAAAAGATTGAGACTTTTCATGAGAAGATATAATTATTTTATTTCCCCGCATTTTGTAAGAAAAATATTATTCATTTGATGTGCCTTGATTAATTTATATTTTATCGCTTATAGAAATAAACAAATATATTTCTTGTTCTCTAATTACTAATGGATCATAATATCCATAAATAGAATGATAATTTATTGGATATATAATTATTTATCATCACTTAGAAAAATTTATCAAAGGTTATCAAATATGCACAAATCATGACATGCTGATGTAATAAACTAATATGTAAAGCCTCCTCCGAATATAAACATAAAACATTCCATTAAATGTTAATCATATGACCCTTCAAAATTATAAAAATCCAAAGCATTAGAAAGAAGGCCACTAATTTGTGAAAATAAAATTATTATTAATCTTAAAATACCAATATTTGGAACATGATTGTTGGATTCCAAACATGTGAATAACATCATCATGTATTCACATAGAACATGGTAATATCCTAAATTTAAAACAAATTATTGAAAATATGAATCAACAAATATAATTAAATAAAAAAAATATTATTGTATATATTAATTAATTAATTTTTTTAAACTCCATCAATGATAATATAAACCAAATTTAAAAAAATTCCATTATCAGTTCTGAGCTCATCAATACTATCAAATTTACTTTATCCAAAAAATCATATTTTTATCCTAAAAAACAGCAGTTTCTCAGCCTTAGGATCATATTAATGGTTATCGTTCACTAATAAAAATATTAGATTTCCATTAAGTCTCATTTTTTTCAATCAGTTCCATTTTACATATATTAAAATTCTATATTGATTAACTTATACTGATCAACCCTTATATATTTCATTATTAATATAAAATAATATTTTAATTCCATTATACGAATACATAATTCCTAAAATTCCTTCTCAAAACAATATCTAGGGATCATTATATTATTGTTTATTAACTCTTTCCTTTCATATAACATCTGTAGTATTTTCATCATAATTAATATAACCATTACTCCTAGAAAATTTCATATTTTCTTCATGGTATTTAAGTTTTGTATATTTATTTTCATAATTCCCATACATTGTAAATTTAAATATTTCAACCATCAATGATTTTATATGGAGAATAATATTCCCATACAATGTGTTAACTATAATTTTAATTTTCCATTTATTCTTACATTATTTGTATCTTTCATTACCATAGTCAAAATACCTTCCCATTCCACTAAGAAATTCACTTGTGTACTTCATTCAAAATTCATGACATATAGGAAATTGAATGTTATTTCCTCCATGGATGGAAAAACAAAATTCTTAGAAAACTCTTTCTTTATCTTCATTAGTGAGTTGGATAGTGGGTTAAGGTATACTTTTTTAGTCACATGTTGTGAAAAATGATTTGGCGTAATCACAACATCATTTACTCTGGTCATCATCTCATTTGGATGCTCATCGAAAAATCATCCATCACATTTACTGTTAGTATATATCCTTCTAGTTCCTTCCATTGACTAAGACCACAATAAATATTGTGTGAATGATTAATCATAATGGAAATGAAGGTAGACTAAAAATCATTTTGGAGGTCTAAATCATTACAACATATTTTTAATCTAGGCCACCATAGATCTATCCTAGGTCATTCAAAGTTATATTCTTTTTAAATAATTCATGATGGTTCATACATTTTCAATAAATTTCCAATGAATATTTATTGAGAGTTTAAAATTTTTTGTGTAACAAGGCCTATTGTCTTGTACGAGTTCCCACTAGATTGTAGATAAATATAGTTTTTAGGGTTTTAACCCTATGTATATTTGTTCCAGAGCCACATCATCATGTTTTATACATATACTGATTTAATTACTAGTTAACCAATTTATCTATCTTATAAAAACATTAAATGACTTTTTTACTATAGTTTCACTCATCATTGTCCTTAGAAGTATCCCTATGGATATCACTATTGATTTGATGTCCTTATTTCTAAAAGAAACCTAATACTATCCTCTGATAGAAACTATGGTGACTCTGACATCCCATTTATGGATATTGCATCTTTATAGAGAAATATAAATTACATTACATAGAGATACTCATAAGAACGATAATAATTTATTGTATTTTGAAAATCAGAAAACAATCATATTAAATCATGTAAGGACATCAGTCTCAAATAATGATTTGACATTTTTTTAATCGTACTAAAAATATTTCTTTATAACCTACGGAAATGATACATAAGATTTTTTTGTCTCAAATTTTTGAATAAGGGAATTAAAGGGATATAAGTAATAATAACATGAGAAAAAGTGTATGAGAACATAATAAAAACATTTTATAGAAATACACTACATTTAAAAGACAAAATCATTAGTCATGTCATAAATATGTGTAGTTTATAGGACAAGATTATGAAGGGAGTCAAAGAACATGATCCATGAGAACATAAAATTGGAATATGAAATGGTATTCATTCCAAAAACATAAACATAAAAAATTATTCTCATATTATTCAAGGATAATTTCTCTGGATATCAAAGCATAAAAATTTACATAGTAAACTGGGATCATTCTCCAGTACATCCCAGTCTTACTAAACATTATTCACTCCTTATTCTTGCATTTCAGTACTGAAATGTGATTCACTCCCCCAATCATAATTGTATTACTAAATAAATATCAATCAATATTAAGGTAATTTCAATACAATGAGATATAAATCATTACCCAATGCATTGTTGGGATATATGGGTCACACCCATCTCATATTGAAAACTATATTTATGTTTGGAAAGAGATCAAGCATGTTTTATCATATCCTAACCCAGTAATTCAAATGGTTTCAATACACATTACATCAAATAATATGTTTTGGAAAATATGAATGTTTCATAATAATTACAAAAAATCATCATATAATTACTAATTGAAAAATAAGTGGGATTCATTACAATTTTATCTTCGTATAAACCGTGGAGGAGAAATGGGTTTCATAAATATAATTCCATAATAATCATAAAATATTAAATGGATGTATAATAACATTACCATTAGATAATATCAAGATAAAGGTATAAGAAACATCAAAAAATTACATATTATATAGAAGCTGATTTTGATTAATCATTTAAAAAATTTCCTATGGAATGTAACTATTATTTGAAAATAGATTTTTAAAAGATAAGATATTTTCAAAATATATTTCGTTGAAAATTTTGTCAAATAAGTATAATGGATGATTTAAAAAATATATAAAACATTTCAGGTAGAAAATATCAGTTCCACATTAAAAAATAGTTTTTTAACATAAAATATTTTCAAACTAAATTTATTTGAAAATTACTATGAAAATAACTATTGGAATCTTTATAGCACACATAAAACAATATTCAATGAAAATAACATTTCCAATTAGAAAAAAAACCTTCTTAATCATAAAACACATTCAAAATACTTTTCTCAATGAAATATTATATTCAAAATATAAACAATTTATGAATAATATAGAAATAAATATTTTTGAAATGAAATTTATATGATTTTAAGGAATTATTGACATAATTTAGAGGATTAAAACAAATATTATTTTTATATTTGTTTGTAAAAATACAAAAACGAATGGTTTTTGGAAGAACAACATGAATATTAATTTGAAAAAACATATTCATAAATAATATAATATTTTTTTTGAAATATTATAATAAAAATAAAATATTTTTCAAATTTTTTATTATATAGGGGTTTGGATGAAAATGAATTTCTGGCTGAAGAGAAAAATAAATTCATGTTTTATTAAAAAAATCGCAATTATATTATCTACAAATGGAATGAAGATAGGTACTTTTACATTTAATTTTCATGATTAACCATTGTATAAGAAAAATCATTTGTTTCATAAGATATGGATCATAATATTTAATCTTTATGAACATAATCATAAACAATCTTGATAAATGATTAGTTTATGACATAAAATAATTACCATATTAATAATATTTAATCAAAATACCCATAAAGGAATGACATAAAATGTAACCTAATATATAAATAGGTTAATAAATTAATTATATTATATGTTAGAGGGGATGTATATACACCTTGTGAAATAATATAGGTACATAACATAAAGTGAATCACATTAACGTAAAATTGAGACAAAACCCCCATACTACATTAGTATCTTTTGAATTTTAATCCATATGAAAAAAATACATAAATAGATACATTAATGGAAATTAAATGATAACTATTAATAATATATCACATTATATTATAGTTGATACACCACATAATATAAATTTGTGGAAAATATGGCCAAAGTCTCTCAAAAATAAATGCGAGACTAGAGATCCCATTACATAAAGTCTTAATATTATTCACACTAATTTTAAATTACTAAAATATATATATAAGATTACTATTAATTAATTATAGTACCATACTCATATATATCATACCTTGTATGATTTACTAATGTCCTTTTATTACCTATTTTTAACAATTCTATCATAATGTTATGTTTCAGGTAATAACCACATTGTTTTTTATATGTGTTTTGTTTTTTTGATCCTATTACGTTTATCACTGTTAAATCACATAAAAAAAGTAATAACGAAATAATTTCCATATTTATACCAAAAATATACATTTATTACCATTCATAAAAGATAAATTTTTTTATATTAGTTATCATACTATCATTGAGATGGTATCTCATACGTAAGCATTAGTAACATTTCAATTTTTCAATGATCATTATAGAAATGAGGAAAGTAATGATTTATCTTTTCAAAATGACATTAAAATTATAGAAACATATTATTGATTTAAATATAGTTATATTTATCAAACAAGTTGTGTGGGGATGAAAAGTGAATCACATTACATCGTAAGGGAGGTAGTCTTAACGTACACAAGAAACATTCTCATTAGTAATTCTGTGAATGGGTAAGATATCAAATGATATATATTATATTTTTAGGATGATAAAAAAATCAACAAAATCATTATTATTTCATTTATATCACATATGAATATTTATTCTAACTTTATAACCTTCTATGTAAAGCATGAACAGATGACATCGGTTCGCTAGGAGGCAGTCCACCGTTTTCATGAGTGATGCTATAATATTCCCAAAAAATTGATAGAAAAAATTTACGAGTGATATAATTTTTTTTGAATCTTAATAATTTCATAAATATCTGAATTAAGAAAAAATCCATCATTATGTCTGACTATTATATATGGTTCTTGAAAAACCAATAATAATGGTTTGCGAGGTGATAGTCTTCCGTACACAAGAACAGTGATTTCGTAACCTATTTGATGGAATTGAAGAAGGATATAGGTTATGGAATTATCATAAAAAATAAATTTAATTTATATACTAAAATAATTAAATGCTTATGTTTAAAAAAATAATTTATGGATGTGGAGAGAGAAATAAAATATATATTCTCATTGGATAACATTATATCCTCTTTAAGTATCCTATTTAGGTTTGCACTAAATTATTCAATAGATAGACTTATTATAAAAAATTTGGATTTTGGGATGTGAGGAGAGAATTTGGGAAGTGATTTTGGTTGGTATTTTAGGAATCACACACATGTTAATATATGAATAAAGGAGAAGGGTCGGCCTTTTATAAGTGAGGGAGATGACACACTTGGTATTTTCGAAATTAATTTAGTGAACCCACATTTATGTTATGAATAATCAGTCAATATTTAGAAATTATTGAACCTTAGTGTATGAATGGCTGAAAAATTTCCATCCAATAGGTTTTATACATGTTTATATGTAATTTCACCCTTATCGTTTTTAGTTTAACCACTCAGTAAACCCATTTTTACGTTAATAATAGTAATTAATTTTTACTGCATTTACGATTAATTTTTGTCCAATATTAATTTAAATATATTAATAATTATAAATTAAATATATTAAAATTTTGGGATCAATTTATAGACATTCCATTTATATGTGTTTAAAAATATAAATTAAAATTAATCTCGTAAATGCGATGAAAATGTTGGGTTGATGGAGAAATAGTTCAAATGTTTGTAATATTTTATCAAAACTCATATTTAATTTGATTAAAATGGATTAAATTGTATTAATTAATATATAAATTAACTATTTTTTACTATAAATTAATTAAAAATATAATTTAATGTTAGAAATAATTTAAATTAAAATGATGCTTATAATTAAATTTCAGTATTTTTTACTATTCATCAAAAAAAGATAAAATTTTGAAAAAAACTCAAAAATTTACCCTAAGATAATATTTAATTTATGATTTCATAAATAAAATATATTTTATAAACATAATTTTTTAAATTATTTTAAATTTAAATTAATTATGATTGCAAAAAAAGGGACAAAAATAATTTTTAATAAAAATACTACATTTAAGCGTAAAAGTTAATTTATGCTTATTTATTTACTAGAAAACACATAAGAAAAATGTTAAAAAATTTTGATTATATAATATATAAATTTCACTAAAATCATTACCCAAAATTTTATTTATTTATTTATTATTATTAAATTTTTTTTGCAAAAAACTATTTTTCGAGAAAGATTGACTATTATTTCCATGCATTTTTTATTTTCATTTAAATTTTATTTTACATAAAATAATTATTTTTATACACAATATTAAACAATATTTTATTTATATAATTAACATTATTCATAACCTCCATTCAATTGGATAATGTACATCTATCATAATTATATTTTAAAAATATGTCACATTTTATTGAAACTTAGTGTTTCAGGTAATGAAAGATGAGATCAATGTTACGAGTAACCGAAGAAATAATTGTTGTCATTTGTAACACATGCTAAAATTATTTTTCAATGTAAAGAACAATATTGAAATGATTTAATTAAATTGGAAAAAATAGATCAAAAAATAACAGGTTGTTGCTTTAGGATCACCGATATGATATCCAAGTGGAATAATTTCATATTTATAAATTAATTGGATGGAACATTCTATTTTAAAAGATAGTAATTTTGACATTGTAATGGTATAACTATAACTCCCTGACTAAGATACCACAAACAAGAACCCTGATCTGGTTCTCCACATGACCTCAGGTGCACCTTCCTCAATGCCAGATGCTACCAACTAGAAGTGAGGGTCTAATATGTAACATGGGAGACTAAACCATATTTATCAAAGAAAAATAATATATAAAAACAACATAAAATATAACAAAGATAATATAAAAAATAATAGGAAAACAAACAACACATTAACAAATCCCAAAATTGTGAAATAGTACCCCATCCAAAAGAGTAAATATGTAATGCCATACAATTGTCTTGTGTCTAATGAAAACTATAATTAAAGACACACTGAAATTTCCCAGGTGGGTTCTGACATCATTTTTAGTTCCCTAATCCATTCTCCATTTAGAATTCCATGTCAGCGATCAAATATAGGACTCTTTCCCTAGTCCTGTAATGTGTACATGATGTCTATTTGGGAACCAATCAGGCAGCCTGGGTAGGGTGTGGGTACAACTCAATAGGGCACAACCAACAAATTCTAATGTAATATCCATTCAATTATAATTGATGAAATTATGTAAATAATGAGTATCAAATGAAAAATGTAATGATAATTCACATTTATTATTCTTTAACCACCCTTGTATGCCTCCGAGATCATAGTGACACTTGAACCAATGATACATGCATCAACCCATTCTGGAGTCTAATCCATAAACCATAGGGATATCACAATTCATTATTTCATGGTATTTGATGATTTATTTCATTCCAATTTCATATCATGAAACCCGGAGCATCTGTATGGGTTCCATTATCATAACCAATTTTTACATCAGTTGAGGAAATTATCATGGGAATGTAGAAAATGAGATTGGATCACTATAGATATTTTCAGTGTCACATCATGGCCCACAACTTGTTTTTCACATGAATACGTTAGGGGCATATATCAATAGTCGGGCACAACATGGTATTTCGAGAATTAGTCCATAAACAAATTCACTTTTTAATCTCATATATCATATAATATAAATCATAGTTCAACATTATTAACAATCTTATCAATCATTCACATCACTGTTCAATATTTAATTTATCAATTGAAATCATAGTTCATTACTTTAACCAAAAAAATAACATTAAAAGTTCACCATTAGTTCATTTATCATTACTTATTCTACAAATCATTAACCTATCTAGGATACGTCCATTATCTCCTTAAATTCAATAATCAAACATGCAACAAGGTCATAGTTCAATTCCATACACACATTATTCTCTATTTCACATTTCACAATTATCATTTTAAGGAAAATTGGAAAACCACATGGGTTTCAATCTAGTCGATCTCATTATATCAAATGGGTCCAATGGGATGTATTAATTGTCTATGAATTTCCTGGAAATCATTTTACATATTAAATTTATAAGAAAAAGTAAAATTTTAATATTATGTGATTAAAATACAACATGGGGTTAAAATATATAGTTTGGAATTTAGAAATTAGAGATCCTAGATAAATATTGTGGATGAATGCTCTCCGAACCGTAGCCATCAATCAGTTGTAGAATTATCAAATTCACAATGGTGTAGAAGATTTAGGATCAAGATCCAACGAATCATGATCCACTTAAAAATAGATCCAGACAACCAAAAATGTTATAATTCATCCTTATTAAAGAGGATAGAAAGATAAGAGAGAGAGAGAGATGACCCTAAACAAGAAACAGATCACTCACCAAAGAAGAGTCGATCCTCCCACATTATCATTTATTTTCCAAGAATGGGGTTTTTGGAGTCGGGAAATCCTCTTGTGAGTCTATGAGAAACAGAAAATTTATTTGGTTGAGATGGGGTGATTGGGGATATAAACCACAGGTTCATTAATATTTAATTAAAATTTAGGGTAATTAAATATTTTCGCACATAGATTCTTGGGGGAGTAACATGGTTAGACTAACCATGCACTGGATCATTTCACCAACAATATATGGGATGATTAGATTCACCAAGTTTTCCACATAGTTGTTATACCCATGTGAAACCCATAAGAATTACAGTATTAATGGTCTGCACTATTTATCGGGTGGGTGCATGGTTGGGGAATGTTGTGCACCAACTGTGAGCTGCTTAAGACAATTAAAACATCAAAAAAAATCTCTTGAACACAATTGAGACAATATCCTAACAAATTATAACAATAAATGATAACACTATACCTAATTTGAGCATCATACATGTCCATTAATGTCTTATTAGTATCATATCCATTAAATTATAACAACTCATCCTTCGACAACAATGCCATGATTTAGTAATCCATTGAAATAAAAAGGTTAGGACACTAGGGCTGTATATCTTCTTCCCTCCCACATGTTTCCTTGAGTAAAAATACTTGATTCTATAATACATAGACCAATGAAATAGTCATTCTAAGAAACATATTATCATTGTGATCCAAAATACAAATCAGACGGTCTGTTAAGGATGCATCAACCTCAAGCTCAAAATCATCTACCTCGATCACATGAAAATGGTTGGGGAGATAATTTTGATGTTGTGACACATTTAAAAAATTCATTATTAGTAAAATAACTCTATAGAAGAGAAAACAAATACACTAGCATTCTTATCCTCTCCACAATCTCAAATTCTCCAACAAATCTGGGCACCAACATTCCATATTTGTGAATCCTATGATGTTCGAATATCTGTGACAAACAAAGAAACAAAAAATATCCCAATATAAACTCAAGAAGTATATGGGGTCGATCATAATACTTATTAAGTGCACTATTAACCATATCAATACATTTATTAACCAACTAAAATAGATTTGATGTCTCCTTCATGAGACTCTATCCCAGCAACTCTAATTAACCTACCTCTATCTAGCTTCGAGATGATCTTCATGGCCTACAATAGGGAATCTCATATTTTTATATCTGAATATTCACCATATAATAGTTTTTTAGGAGAACTGAAGGACCACTATGTTCTTCTATCAATAACCCTCAAGTTTTATGATGGATGATCATAGTATTTTCATTACCCCCATAATAGTACACTGTAGTTTCAATTCTGTCTATGGGAGAGAATCTACAATCAGAAACACCTAGGTCCCTATTTCCATCTTTAATCATAGAAAATTTATTAATTAAATCATAAATCATGATCTAAAACTATGATCTTTTTCACCCTGTGGAAACATACTATCCTGTTAACATATATAACCCCAAACTGATCAACTATGAATTTATCCTGAATTAGAATGAAATAGGATTCTATTGTCAACCTTTCCACAATAACCCATATCATGTCGTTCTACAAAGTAATAATTGGATGAAAAACCAAAAAATCTATGGTAATGTCATCCAACATCCATTTTCAATTGGAAAAACCTGTAACAAACCACCATGTTGTTGATTCAGGTCTTTCACCTGCTGAATGTTATAACATCATCTCAAAAAACCCACAATTTCTATTTTTATTCCCATCAACCAATACAATCGATATATTTCATCAAACATTTTACATAAACTTGTATATACAACAAACATCAGGGAGTTAAACTCATGACTCATCTTCTCATGCATAAATGAGTGTACAATAACATGACCCAAAACTTAGGTGTCCTCATCATCATCTATAATTCAATTGAATGGTGACTCCCAACCTTCATGTATTTCCCTCAAATAAAAACACTCTGAATCATAATATAGTGTTTCCATGATATACCTCAGATGTGTAGACTCCACTAATAAGGACACAAGGTTCATGTACTATAATCCCTCTTATCCTCTATATGCATCTCAGAAATAACACAATCATATTCCACTCCAAACTAGACTCTCAGACTGCATGAGAATGTGTCCTCTATCTTAATGAGTCAGCAACACTTTTTCCTTTTAATGTTTTATAGGCTACCTCAAAATCAGATGACTACATAAAAATATCCCATAATTGATTTGGAAAATTCAAATCATTTTTCAAATATATATATAAATTTATCATATTTTGTTTGTATATGTAGTAAATGTTTCTCTAACCATGTAATGATGGTATCATAATAAATCATAACCCGCCACTGCTTACTAGAGAACATGCATAGGGTAATTCCACTCTTGTGGCTTGAACTGACATGATCCATATAACCGGACTCAATCACCCTACATCAACACTAACCCCATTATGATCTAGGAGACATAAAAACCATGGAATACTCCACACTTAGTATTGGTGAGATCAAAATGGATGTGATGGTCAAATACTTATTCAACTCTTAGAAGTTATCACTATACAAAAAAGTCCATTAAAACTTGATCTCCTTATTTTCAAACATTAATGTGGTTCTACCAATGGGAAAAATTCATGTATGAATATTTTAAAATAACCCACAAAACCTATAAATAATTATATATCAAAAAAAAGGATACTCCCATATGTAAATGTTTTGGAATTCTTTGTTCCAACTTACACAGCTTCCACAGATTTGATGTGTCCAAATAAATGTACCATGTAAATCCATAACTGAATCTTAAATAACATACAGTATAATGATTCTCTCTCAGTGTACATAGAATTAATTCCAGAGGTTGTTGATGATAATAACTTGCCATGTATTAAACAAATATTTCATCCACAAAACAGCCACAATTTGATCCAGGTACTGATGAATGATTTATTTCCTCATGACCCTAAAAACATCTAAATAACTAATTACCCTTACCTTCATCATAATGAACTCATTTATGAAATAACAACTCTTGAATGTAATATGTTGTGAGCCAATGTTCTAAATCACAAATGGTGATAACTAGAACTCCTGTAAATCATGGAGAATACACAATCCCATCTCAATAGGTCAAATAGATCATTTGTACATGGAAGTGGATACTAGTAATTGACTACCAAATTATTGAACAACAAATAATGTACACACATACCGAATGACTCATCAATCTTATTAGTAAAAAAATCATATATCCCCAAAGATACATACTCAAATATATAAATCCATTACCCATAAATTCTTCTAGATGAAATTTATTCTACAGATACTCTATTTGTTCCATTTTAAATGATTGAATTGAAAATGTTTTAGTTCCTGACATTAGATCATTTCTATTCTCAATAGAACTCCCATGTGGAATCCCTAACAATTCCATTGGAAACACGTCCCAAAAATATATTCGATATTTTTTGAAATCCATTATGATTTACACACTTGTTATCAATGAAAATACATGAATCCTTGGTGGTGATCTCCCCCAACTACTAATGAACTAGACATATACAACATGCCTGAATTTCCTGTTCTCCATGATGAACATAACTATTTCCCAAAGGAAACATTAATGTCACTCTATTAGGGTAACAATCGATGTGGTCATTGTAATATATTAGCTAGTCCATATGAAAAATCACATCAAACCCTAACTTTTAATGATTATAAATATCTTGAAATAAAATGATACCAATACTCCTTGAAAAATCTTCTAAGGAATAGATTTATTTCCTTGAACGTCACCCCCAATGGATTGGTAAGCTTCATAACCCCACTAAAAAAATCCACTGTCATACTCAATTTTTTCGCATGTTGAGAAGATATTAATGAATGTGGGATTCTTATATCATATAATTGTTTTAAGTAATAGGAGCTATAAGAAAAGTAACACTGCATCTCTATGATCTACCCTCAACATCAACAAGTGTAGGCTGAGAAACATTCAAATAACATACCCCTCTACCATGTGCTCTAGTCTGAGTTCCATGAACCACAATACTCTACTAATACTAATGCTCATTCCCTATACTAACACACCGTCCACCTCAACTGGCGTGGCCGGTTGTATTCCAACTACCAAACTGGTATCCTATGGAAGAACCCCTTTCTAAACTATGGTTATTTCATGCCCCTCCATCAATAACCATATTTTGTTGGTTCCTATAGAACTTTTGTGTATTCTCCATATATAAACAATATCAAAACACAAACAGTTTTCAGGAACAGTAGATATTATTATGTCCCGCCCTAACATTATAATGGAAATGAATTTGAGTATTTCCTTGAGAAACTAATCCTTCACCATAGCTATATTACAATCCACTACATGGGTTAATGTTCTCATAGAGATGCTTCCTAACCTCCAAAGTTATACCTCCTGATTTTCTAGAAGAAACTACATGTCCTACAATGGAAGCCTCGTTTAGGATCACATCAGAAATGAGGGCCTAATTCATGACCTCATTAACATTCCATAATCAAGAAATGTTCACATGGGATATAATATCAAATTATATCTCTCAGGAAAATTATTCTCCATAGTTTTATCTTATCCTACCAGTGTGGGGACAAAGAAAAAAAAAATCTGTGAAGTGACTAGTGCAATCCATCAATTAAATTCTTCCCTATGTCATCTATATAGAATAATTCACCATATCCTTCATAAGAATATATGGATAATTTTCATCCAATAACATCTTTTATAAGTCCTTTTATACCATGATCTCTTACTTATTATCTTGAGAATAAATATACTACAAGTGTTTCAATAATCCTCAAGAAATATAAGCATCCGACTAGACTATGCCTCATAAATAGTCATTAAATATTCATGAATTATCCAGATAGAGTCAATCCAGAAATAAGATACCTCGAGTCTTCTCTCTATAGTAAATTTTGATGGGTGATGTAGCTAGAACTCCTTAGTCAAATTAGAATTATTCTA
Organism: Viscum album; assembly: GCA_963277665.1. Lineage (NCBI taxonomy): Eukaryota > Viridiplantae > Streptophyta > Magnoliopsida > Santalales > Viscaceae > Viscum > Viscum album. Next base: position 1,219,805,507 of record OY728127.1, on the reverse strand, counting down.
AATATCCCTACCTAGGTCTTAAGCCATAAAAATCATATTGAAAGAAAAATTTTCATGGAAATATTATCCTATATGTTCATTTATAACTATTGATACATCTACTTTCACGATTGGAGGAAGATTTCCAGTAATTTCCACATGTCTTACAATCAACAAACATTATCATGGAGGCATGTGACTACAATTCTGTACCCACATCATAGGAAACATAACATATAATTAACTCATTTGGATAGGATAGGAACACAAAAATTCATAAAAATTCATACCTCTTACATCACCTCATGGTCAAAATTAAGGCACTATCACCACCCACAACTATCCCTTAACATGTTCATGGCTAAAATATAGAAAACAACTTTTCAAAACATTGGTTCTCCCAATTCATTCAAATTTGAACCCTACAAAATTTCATGATTTTTCATTATTTTACCATCATTGAATTTTCATTAGAAACTATTTTTAAAAAAAAAATATCAAATAAAGAAAAAAATTAGTTACCAAAAACAACCCATGACACGCTTATCCATGTGTTTATATCATCATTTATGTCAAATAAATTCGTGACATCCTAGAATGATTCATGTTTACTAAACTCTCAATCCATACCGGTCCTTGAGAAAAATATCATAAAATTATAAAATCACAAAATAGGTTCCCACCATAGGGAAAATAATATTCAACTGAAATAGCATACATAATGACCAAAACTCTTACACTATGAATGTGTGATTTTCCACTCACATGGGTTAGCTACTCCCATGAACGAGGTCATGAAAAAACCCAGATCATCCTTGTCTAATTTCAACCATTCCAAATTTATACCAAAATTGAAAATAAAATACAATTACATTTATACATGTTTGTAATGCCTTTTCCAAATTTTCACATACTAGGGAACCAAATCATTTTTCTACATGACCTCATTCATGACTCACCATGTTATAGGGGATATCCACTAGTGGTGATGGTCTAATATGTAATGTAGGGGGACTATAAACTCTTAATTTAAGTACCACAACTAAATAAATAAATAAGAAATATACCAAAAAAAATACAATAATCAATAGTCAACAAAACAACACATGAATATATACAAAACGTAGAAAACATCCATAATCTACATCAGTATATATATCATTTCATATAATTCTTATTTGTCTATTGATCCCCCAAAATAAAGGCACAGTGACATCTACCATGTGGGTCCCAACATCTTATTTTCATCCCATACACATGATAGATCATGAATCCAAAATCTACAATATAACATTGAATTCTTTCACTTACCATATCCTACAAAATTGAAGTCTATTCATGAACTATTCAGATGAACTAGTTTGGGTGTCTATACAACTCAGTAGGACACCACAAAAAGTGTCCAAATAAATATATTGACTATAAAAATGTATATAATTCTATACAGAATAATGATCAAATGAAAAAGTAAATACCATTCAAATTTATTATTATTTAACCAATCACAAAGGTCCATTTGTTTAGGGTGACTACCAAACCAATCCTATTAGTATCACCTCATGTTGGACTCTAAAAAATACGCTATAGTGAAATTATAAATCATTCATTCTTGGTATTTCATTATTCATTTAATTAAAATTTCATTTCCTTCACCCTTGAGAAACAGTCAAGGTTCTACTATCCTCGCCAAAAGGAATTTCACAAAAAATCTAATTTCTCAGGGGTGGGGAGAAAGTGATCCAGTATGGAACACTATAGATATTTTTAGAATCAATCCCACACCCATAAATCATAATTCACATGGAATAATTAGGTTCTATATGAACAGTCCAGAACCCCATCTGTAATTAGATCATCATTATTCGACCCACGACTCGTTTTTCAATCAAATGTGTAAAGATATATAAATTACTGTTCCCCATCATAAACCTTATTATCAATAATTCACATCAAATTGAAGCATTAAATTTATCAATTTTAACCTTTATTGTATACTTTAATGATATGGAATATCATGAATAATTTAAAATTATTTAATTATTCTACATTTATCCAACAACTCATTAACTGATCAAGGTTTGTCTAATAAACCCTTTAAATCACATTATCAAACTTCAAAAATTGATTTATATCACTTATATGGACCCATTATTTGCGTTCTTCTATTTAATAAATATCATTTCAAGGATAATTGGTACACCCCATCAGTTTCCATCAAACTGGTCTCCTAAAGTGCAATAGGTCCAACGAGATCCCTAAATGGTCTCTCAATTTCGTGGAATTAATTTCACATATTAATAATACAATAAATTTCATGACATATAAATTATATGATACTACTACAACATAATATCAATATCAATAATATGGGATTTTGATGTTAGACATCATACCTCAATATCGTTGACAAATTCTCTCCAAATCATATCCCTTAATTCATTGTAGAACAACCAGATTTACAATGATAGAGAAGATCGTGGATATACCATAGGGAACAAGATCCCAAAAACAAGATTGATTAAAAACTAGATCCAAATCCTCCATAGTGAAGTATTTAATACCCATCAAATGAGGGGGAATGAGGGGATTAATAGATAAACCTAAACAAAGAAGAGATCCCCCAACAAAGAAGATTCGATCCATACAGAAGGAATTAGATTATTGATAAAGTGGGTAAATGAGCCGATAATAACTATTAAAAGCCTATTAGAACACAAAAAATATTAGTTTCATTCAGGTTTATTAGGGATATAAATTAGGCGATCATGAATTTTTAATTAAAATTTTAGGGAATAATATAATTGGGGAATATATTTCCTAGGTATGTGGCAGACATATAAAAACTATGCAACTTAACCATTTGAAACTACTATATAGGGTAAATTTATTATACTTGTTGGGTAATTAGTCAATATAACAATGAAATAACCATGAAAATCTCACTTTCCAAGGGGTTTATAGTTTACTTGTGTGGGAATATGATGTGGAAACACCATTCCTCAATGATACAATGCATGAACACCCTCAAAAAGACATCCAAAACAATATCATAAAATTACAAGAGAATTCCTCCATCCAATGCATTAAAAATGATAACATAATACATGAAATTAGAAAGATACATCCCTACAATTTTTAGGTTCTTACAATTTTGGAAGATAGATTCTGATATTTTATTAGATATAACCTGGTATTTTAATTTATGATATAAATATCATGATTTTGGTTATTATTGCGATTCAAGGAACTAATTTTGTTAATGAATAATTGATATGTTTACCTTTTTTAATGAATATGATCATCATGATATGAAGATATCTGATGAAAAAATATAGGACGATAAAGGTTATATGAATTATGATGTAGTCATTCTATGTACAGATATTCATTCTATAGTGAGCTATGGACTTAAAATCATAGATTATAGTCATTTTATGATATGAGGTATGACATCTTAATCATGTTATCATAAGAAAACAAAGAGTTCTCACATGTTGTGAAGTATGTGATCCACTATGACATTTTTTACAATTTATCATAGAATCATGGAATGATGGTAATCACATGTATTTCTGAGAGAGGTACATGTTATTTTTTTGTTTTTTCATAAAATAAAACCAAAATACATTCTGGTGGAATAATAGATATTATATTATATCATTTTAAACAATATTTAATGAAAAACATTGATAGAGAGTTAAAGTGAATGAAATTTATCAGAGATATATCCCTGAATATGATCACACATGTTAATGTAGTGACATCCAATAATATATTGGAGATATTTTTGAGGTGTTCCTAAGTTGGACCATGGAATTATATAGTGATACAATATATTAACATCTATACAAAAATGGATATTGATGGTTTTTTGGGAGTTATATAGTATCATGAGATAACATTGGGTTAAGGATGATCCCTACCCATGGGTAAAAAATGATACCTTATAAAACCTTGAAAGCATTGTGTTTATTTTTATACATTCTCATGGTATGGTAATAGTTTTATTTTTTTAGTGATAATATGTGTTTGATCCTAAAATTAAATACTATAACGTGCAGATTTACACACTGGGTTGGCGCATGAAAAAATATTATGTCCATTAATCTCTTGTTCATTTCTTATAGTCCATGTATTGTGGTTTGTTCATTGCACATAAGCAGATCCATATATCATAAATATTATTTATGGTTGTGTGTAGAGAATAAATAAACAAAAAAAGAGAATAAAATTCATAAAAATGGGTCACAAAAATACCATCTCTACGAGGTGATTATAAGACCTAATGGGTTATTCATCCATCAATAATTGAATGATGGTAATATAGGTTGCATACTCTAATATATATTACTCATACATAATTTCATGTTTCATTCAATTTTAATTTAAAATGTATAGTGATATTTGTTTTAAGGTATGTAGATGTTTTTTAATTTAATTATTTATTAATCACTGTATAGAAATAATTCACTAGTATTAGTATAATAGGCCAATCCCCTACAGCCCAGATCCAGGGCCTTAATTTTTTACATTGGCATATTATACAAGGAATCACATCCAAAAGGACGAAAAACTGTATTAGTATTGGAAAACATGATACATAATTGGATATTAAAATAATTTTGAAAACATAAAATAGAACATGAAAATTCCATTTAAAACACCATCACTCCCCCAGATTAATCATTCACATCAATCATAATAAACATCATGGGATCCTGTGGAAAAATAAATCATAAGAATGTGGTGACCCAAAATGCTCAGTAAGGGTAAAGTATAATGTGAATATATCATTACTAATAAATAAAAAAATATGTTAATATAAATAACTAAAATACATTCCATTTAATTATTAAATTTATATAATATATATTCTATAAAATATGATCAAATAAAATCATATAAATACTCACATTATCTAGAAAACATAATCAGGGATATTCTTCTTATTGTATAATAACATGGAACTAAATAACTAATCTCATAAGGATGAATCTAATTATTTTGGAAATCTGAAATATAACTTAAAGGATTTGTTCTGGGAATATTATATTAATAAGGCTTCTTCCAAGAATCTAATATTATCAATACATCATGATATAAATCTAAAATCATTATGGATTCATTCCAAGAATCTAATAAATAGGAAAAAGCTTTTCCAAAACCCAATTATGTTTGTCTCGTGAGACACAACGATGCATTGAGGGTTATATTGGGCCATGACCATCACATAATAAGTCCAATACATTACTAATATTTAATGGGAATAACATATTCAACATATACATTTTTAATGAAATGCATGTCAAAAAATTGGCTATAGTGATGTTTCAAAACCATGGTTGTATGGGTCAAAAACGTATCTATATACTAAAGAAACGGTTGTAACGGGATATTGGCAGAGTTTCGGAAACTATTGAAATATCCATATTTCCTTTCGACCATGGATATAGGGTTATATCCATGTTTTAAACCATGGATATAAGTAATATTCGACATTGGAAAATGATGGCTATAGCCTTAGGAATCTGTGGATATAGGTGAAATACAAATTCCCTTTCGTGGAATTTGATCTATATACCTCAAACATGGGTTACCTCCTTCATTACCACTAAAATGGAAAAATCATATGAGATATATATATATATATATATATGAAAACTGTAGTAATAGGAATCAATCATGGGAATAGATCTTCCTGATTGTGTATGAGGGAAAAACATTTCTCACACTTATATTTGAAACTTTTAGCCACTATTTACTCAAACCTTGGATATAGGTACAGTCTTTATACATCGGTTCAAATAAATATAGAATAACTTTTTTTTAAATATCTATAGGAATGTTTAAAGAAAATCATGGATATACACTACCCATATAGCCACAGTTTTATCATAACTATTTCTATGACACTGAAATAAATACTTATAATCATAGTTTATAAAAACAATGGATATTGTTATATACCAATATCATGGCATTTTAATAGTAAAACTAATATACAAAATTTAAATAACCATCCACATTATGTAAACATAATCATAAACCATCTCGAGTAATATGGTGAATAATATCAGAATAGTAAAATCTAATCAGTAAAAATTTAATAAAATATTGAAGAAGATTCCCTAATATATCAAACTCAATGAAGTAAAATATATAAAAAAGGATATCAAACAAATAAAAAATACTTTATTAACTAACTTTATAAATACATGAGGAAACACCATTTTTCACATTGAAAAATATTATTTTTAAAACACTAAGAAATTATAAATGAAAACATATTCATTGAAAATATTCATGAAAACATGTAATATAATCCTCGAAAAATTAAGGGGACATAAATTTTTTCAATTAAATTCATGACATATACATAAAAAATATTATTTTTGAAAAAGGACATTTAATGAAGGATTTTAAAAAGAATATACCATAGAAATATCATATCATTCAAGTAGGAATGAATTAAATGAATTGATTTCTTGTAATCACAATTAATCCACAATAAAATTGGTGTAAATAAAATATAATATAAGGAAAATTAATTTCTTAAATAATAATAGAGGGAATTATTTATAAAGTATAATTTTAACCCAATGATGGGAAATTGTGGAATTAAATCACTTACCAATTTGTAATCTGTCAAATCACATGCACAATAAATGTTATAATAATAATATGGAGTTTTTAATATCATGATGATTATATGTTTCTGTATATTATATATAAATGGTAATTACATACACAATTAACAAGTATTAACTGTTGAATAAGTCATTTATCTCACATAAGAAAAAGTGGGATGACAAAACCCTTACCTCACATATTCATTAAGTGTAACATAGATTAAACTACCGTATAATTGCTCAAATTATTCTACTAATTAATTTATGTTATATATTAATATTTATAAGGAGTTTTTTGATCATTTTATAACATTTTTCCACTGATTCATTAATAAGATTTCATTGTTTTCAATGCTTTACTTGTGTTTGCTTCATGGTTCAATGGTTGATTTGTTTGGGTGTAATTATAGATTTTCTTGTGAAATGGAAAAAATATTATAGATATCAAATTAAATGGTATTAATTCACATAAATATTTTTAAATTGTTACATTTATCATTTTAATTTCACAAATGTGGATGAATCATTTGATAACATTTTAATGATAAATATTTACTTTGGTTTTGGTGGGTTTTCGGATCATCACAAACTAGTTTCATTTTTTTAATTTTATGTAAATATATTTGTTAAATAACATTAAATAATTTATAATATACTTATAAAAACCATATTTAACTAGAATATTATTTTTATGATCATCCGTGAAGGTGATAATTGAAAAAAAACAAAATCATTATTCAGAGAGGTGACTAATATGTATAACATGGACAATAGTTTGTTTATTTTAATTAGAGGAGGTAATAAAAGGGATAAATATATGATATTTTATTTGAAACATATAATTCCATATTATACATGATTCTAGAGTTACTATTTATTTACAAATGATGAATTTTGGTAGAAAATATTATAAGAAAATATATTAACATAGGTTCTTTGAGAAAATTAACTCTTGAATATGACCTTTTTTTGAGACCACTTAGGACATTGAATGTGGTATTTTAATGACTCCATCAGAACAAGGATGTGTCAATAGTTAAGAAGAGTGTTTTAGGTTGAGATATTTTGACCCTAATGTCTTATTAGTTAACATGATGTGGTGAGGGATAGTATTTATACACGCGGTGATGGGGGTTTAGGTGATTAAAATAATAATTATTTTGTATTTAAAGACAACCACATTGAGGAGGCATAAGCATCCATGAATTTGGATGAAAATTAATATTTAATAAGATTTTTATGTTCAACCAATATCTCACACAGCCATTAAATTGTGTAGTTTTTTCGTATTTTAATCCTTTACCCATTAGATCTCAAATAGTTTTATTTTTAACCTATACAACGGTAAATATATTTTTTACCATGAAATATTATTTTTTCCTGAAAATTAAATTTATTGTACAACCTAATTATTACATTTTTATTACAACATGTAATTTATTTAAGAAAATTCTATTCAAATAATTTAAACTATTATATTTTAAAACAATCCCACATACACAATGAAAATGATGGTTATATACTATAAATATCAAAATATTGGAATGCTTTTATATCCAATATTTAATTTCAAATAGATTAAAATTAACAAAATTTGATTGATTGATGTTTAATTTAAATAATTATAAAGTAAAAAATTAAAATAGAATTTGACAATATAAATAAATTCGATGAAAAAGTGGATTTAAATTAAAATTTAGTAATTTTTCACTATTTTCCAAAGAATGAATCTTCTCTGGAAAATACAATATTTAACCCTAATATATTTTTGATATTATTCATTCAAAAATTAGAATTATTTTTTAAAAATATTTTATTAAAAATTTTCAAATAATTTTTTTAAAATTAGTATGTCGTCAAACGGTAGTAAAATTGTCTTTTTAATAATTATAGCTTTTTACTCTCAAAATTGGTTTTATTTAAAATCATATTCCTATAAAACGTTTTTTCTAAATTGAAAAACATTTTATTGAATATATAAAATATAAATTCATTATGATCTTTCAATAATAGTTATATATTTATTTATTAAGATAATATTCCATTATGGGCATAAAAATAGTTTCTTAATAAATATATAAACATTATATTCAATTGTTTTATTCATTTTCCAATTTTTTGGTAACCAATGAATCCTTCTGATAATGGTTCTTAAAAATTATCGAGATAATTAAGTAAGTCTCACCCATTCACATCATTCTAATAAAATGGAGATAACAAACATAATTAGATAACGTTATTTAATTTTATTATGAAAAATATTCTATGTAACGTATGAATTCGATGAAATTAAATTCCAAATTAGACATATCATAAAATATTTTGGTGTTAAATTATCCCCGTTATCGTAAATTGATTCCCCAAAATTTCAAATATCACTTCGAAAATTAAATATAGATAATTGAAAACTCTATTGTTGGAAACCCACATTATAAATAGGGCTAACAAAAAAATACTCTTAATTAGAGGAAAAAGGTAATACAACGGTCCTCTAGAAATTTAGATTTCCAATATATCAACTTTAGTGGGAAGTGAAGAAAGGGTCATGGAAGAGAAATATATTTATCCTCCAATGCCTGAAGGCCTTCATTTTGTATTTATTTTTTATAATACACATTTCAAGGGGTGAGGTGGAACCCTTACAAGGCCTATAGGTGTATGTATTACATGGACCGCATGCCTTGGAAAAATGTAATGCCCGTAGGTTTCAAACATTACATACAACACAGATAAACTACTATAAACTGCTACTCCCCAGTATCTTCATCATGAAATCAGCTCTCAAACTTCGCATGGTTGTTCGGCATGCCATTCCCGTGTATTCACATGCTTGTCTTAATGGTATGTGCCATACCCTATCATTATTGATATCCATTTAGCTTCTACAATGGGGAAATCTCTATGTTCATCCTCCTTATAGAGCTTGTTCCTTGTAGGATGTCTAGTTTGCATTTTCACTGAAGGTGGACCGAAGGCCTTAAGTTGGGCTGAAGGCCTTGAGGTGGCCTGATGGCCTTACTGACCCAAAGCCCTAGGTGGACTAAAGGCCTTAATAGACTCGAGGTCCAAATATACTGCCCAAAGGCCCAAACGAGTGAATAGTCCCAACTGCTACAGTTCCAAATAGAACCTGCTACAGTCCCTACAATTGTACTGCTATACTGCAGTTATGGTACTACTACAGTAACCCAGATATTATGCCTCCACCTGAATTTGATCCCTGGTCACCTGGATGCACTTAAGGAGTCCTCACCAACCAGGATGAGTCTCATGTGCAAGAAAAATATATATCAATTTTTTATTGAGATTAATATAAAAAATGGTAATTGGAAAATAACCAATCAAGAAACCATAAATTTTTTATGTGTCAAAATACTATTTATTTATTATTAAAAATAAGAAAATATAAGGTTTTTTTACCAATATAATTTTTCTAGTTTTAAGGGATTATTTATGTATCTAGATAAACATATGATACAGTAAAATTACTTGATTTACTTTCATAAAATAATCACAATATCATCCATCAGTTGTGCATCAATTTATCCCCAATTCATTTTTTATACCAAGATGTGGGTAATTAAGATGTATATTTCATAAAAAATGTCATTTTTATGAATCATATTCTCCACAAGTCATTAATTAAAACTCTAAATATTTACATAACCCAATATAGTTATCATATAATATCAATAAATAATAATATCCAATTTTAAACATGTTACATTCCATAAGAAGAAAATCATAAGACTCGTCCAAAATATATCATTCCTAAATTAAAATCCATATAATAGAGAAGGAAGGTCACTAAAATTAAATAATTAACTTAACACTAGATCCCCCAATGAATATAATGTAGATTATATTTTCACAAATCAAATATATAAATTCATTACTGACTTTAAAACTGTAATGAAAGTATTCCTGCATCCAAATCATTAATTAATAAGTACTCTAACACAATCGTAATATTTTTCATGATTCTTATAATCCGAATATTAGTGAAAGAAATACTATTATAAAATATTTCAGTAATCCAAAAACCTATATACCTTATTCATTCAACATCATATATAGTGAAAACATAATCTTGACCTTGATCCATTTTCTTCTTCTGAGGAATATTTCATTGACACATTGGGTATCTGTTTACATAGTTCACTTTTTCTTGATTATTTAAATGATTAAAATTTATAGCTTCTTTATTTGTCTTGCAGTCTTGATCCAGTTTCCCTTTCTCACCACATATGTATCAAACTCCCATTCCCATAAAATAAGTATATGGGTGTTTCTTTCAATAGTTATCAAGTGTGGGAAAATACTACATTCTTTTCATCCCCTAATCAATTTTTTTCATTCTTTCTTTTGTTTTATTTATTTCATTCATAACCATAAGTCTTTTATTATACTGTTTTTTATATTGATAGAACAATATACTATTTAATCATATGAATAGAATGATTGGGAGACTATTTTCCTTCGAATGATTGGCTTATACTCATCCAAAAATTGATCATTCTTATCCCTCTGATTGCACGCATTGATATGGTTCCAATTCTTTCTCCTAGAATCCATTTGTAAATAGGGGAGTAAACTAGAATCGGTTAAAAAATTAGGATTTATAATGTGTAATATCCAATCAACATATCTAAAATTAAACAAATTAATTTTGAGTAATCTCTAAATCAAAAATTAATTTATTTTGGAGTAAATCTAAATTCTATCATATGAGTTTAGTATTTCATATATTTATTCCCTAAAATAGATTTCCATTATTTCTACTAAACATGTCTCTTTTAACAAACATATCATCCATGAACCTAGTTTCCACGATTTTGTTCCTTATTTATTAAGTTTTCATTAGTTATAAGGAATCACATCCCAAAGCATAGAAATGATGGGTTGTTTTGAAAAAATCGAAACATACATTGATCACACATTAAATTTCAAAACAAAAAATACAATCTGAAAATCATATTAAAAAATCCATTAATCCATTATATTAATCATGGAATTCAATCATAATTATCCTCCTGGAAACATGGGGAAAATTTATATGTCATAAATAAGTGAGCTCAAATGCTCATTAAGGGTTAAGTATATACTAGAAACTACAAAAAAAATTAAAAACAAATATAAAAAGGTAAATAAATAGAACATATTCCATTTAATAAATACCATGATAGTAATATATATATAATAAATGATGATCAAATATTGGTATTTAAACACTTACATGAGATAATAACCTTAACCATGGACATTATACTAAATGTATAATAACATGGAAATCAATGACTAATCTAAAAATAATTTTATTAATAATGTTAAACATATGAAACATACCATTGATGCTTCACTCCAAGAAGCTAAAACAATAAAGGATTCATTACAAAAATCTAATACTACCCAGGCTTCATGCCAAGAATATAATATTATCAGGGCTTTCTGAAAATAATCTAATAAATTGGTATAGCCTTTTCCGTAACAGACAGAAGATTGTCTAATGAGACATAACGATGAAATGAGAAAATATAGCAGGACAAAACCATAACATAGTAGGTCCAATACATTCCACATGTGAAAGGGATGAAATATAAACTTTATATAAATGTTTTCTGAAAATATCATACAAAATATAAATTACTATCCCTATTAGGTAATCACAATCACATAAAATCCAGAGTAATATGGTGAATTGTATCAAAATAGTATGAAATTGTTATTAACCATATAATAAAATATTGAACATTGTAAAATAATATATCATCCTCAATGTTGTACAAGATTTAAAAAAATATGTAAAAAATTATGAAAATAATTTATTATGAATAGTTAGAAATTATAAGGAAACAAACCCTTTTTCACTTTGAATGTTATATATTTTTAAAACGCTGCACAATTATAACAGAAAACCATTTCATTGAAAATAACCTTGTTGTATTTTAAATAAATATTAAAAACATTAATGTGAAATGAAATAGGGAAATCCAAATCATTCCATATGTATAAAAATCTTCTTTTTAAAAAATAAACATTGACGGTGGATTTTTAAAACAATGTTGTTTACAAATATCATATAATTTAATTAAGAGTTAATTATATTATTTAATTATTTGTATTCCCAAATAAACCACAAAATTAATTTTTCAATGAAATATATGACAACAAAAATTAATTTCTCAAATAAACATAGGATGATATAAGCAAGAAGTATATGTTTAACACAATGGATGGAATTTTTTATTTGAAATCGTTAATAAAATTGTAATCAATCGAATCGTATGAACCACTATTGTAATGATTATGAAATGGAAAATTAAATATCTTCAATATAATGATATTCATGATCTTATATATCAAAGGTTTGTACATACAACAAAAATAAAGAATAAGTGGTAAAAAAGAATATAGCTCACGTAATTAAAAGTGAGATGAGAAAACACATCCATCACACATCCATCTAGTGTATCCTTCATTAAAATAATATATAATGGTTTAAAAATTATATTGATTAATATATGAAATGTATTTATACTTATAAAAATCTATTTATTGTTTTTTACCACATACCACTCCTTTATTAATAATATTTCATTATTTTCATTGTTTCAGGATATTTTGTTTTATGGTTTCATGTTTTGGTCATTTGTGTGTAATTAGGGATTTTATTTTCCAAAGGAATTAAAACACTAGAATTAAAATGGAATGGTATTCATGAATTTATATAAGTTTAAATGGCCCCATTTATCATTTTTCATCCGTACATGAGGATTATCCATTTAATAAAATATTGATGATAAATGTTTAGTTAATTTGAGGTGGTTTTTCTAAACATCACAAACTGGATTCATTATTTAAATATTATTTCAATATAACAGTTCCATAACAATTAATATGTTATAATATACTAATTAGGATTATTAATGTAGGTTAATAACCAGTATATCTTAGAAAATAGTTTCATTTCATTGATTGTTTAGAGGAAAAATGTTATTTAAATGTGAAATTTAATTAGAAACAAAAAAAATTAAGTTTTTACACGATTATGTAATTATTATGTATTTATGGAAGAATGGGGCTGGGAAAAAATAGGACAAGAAATTAAATTAAAAGAAATTATTTAAGGGAATTTCATCTTGAATATCACCGTATTGATTTACAATTAAGGATCATATACTTGGTATTTATTAGATAATAATAGTACTATGATATGGGGTGAGTTATGATGATGTGTTTGGGAAGATATTTATCGATCTTCAAAGCTTCTGAGGTGAAATGGGGTTGAGAGGGGTGGTATTTATACTTCTTGATATGTTGGTTTAACTGATTAAAATAATAACTATTTCATATTTAAGCCAATACCATTTTAATTTTAACATGTTCATTTTACCCAAACCACAACAAATAATTTTTTACCATGGAAAATGTTTTCTAACTAAAAATGAAATTGAACATACCGATTTATTTTTACAATCATATTCCAAATACGGAATCCATTTTAGCAAATTAAATTTTCATAATTGTGAAAATAATATTTCAAAATAATCTCATGAAAACAAAGAAAAATAAGGGGTTTAAAGAGAAATATTAAAGAGAATGTTATGTTTTAGTATTCAAGTTCATTTCAAAATTGATTTAAAAAACAAAATTTGTTTTTATTAATGTATAAATAACCATTTTATAATCTAAAACCAATTTAAAATATAAATTAACTATATCGATAAATTAGATGAAAATGATGTTTTTAATTTAAATTTCTTATTTTTCAATATTATTCAAAAAATATATACTTATATAAAGAATACCATAATTTGTCTATAAGATAATTTTGATATTATGATTTCAAAAATAATGTTAATTTTTTCAAATAAAAGTAATAAAATTTTCATAATTTATTTGTCAAATAGGGGCTTCATTAAAAGGTTCTAAAATTTCCATTTATAAAAATATTCATTTTTATGCTTGATATTGGATTTATTTCTTATATTAAGAAAATACATCTTATTTGATTAATTAGAAAAATTATTTAATATATAGAATATATATATTTTTCAAATATCTTTCACTAATGCTAATTATTGTAATTTATTATGATACAGTTTTATTATGGACATAAATGTATATTTATAGTAAATACGCATCCTTTTAATTCAATTGGTTTTTATTTTAATTTTTAATTTATTATTGACCAATGAATAATTTTTTAAAAAAAAATTATGAAATATAATTTTATAATTTAGTTAATATCATTCATTCATGTTATTCTAATGTCTAGGTGTCAACCATCCCCTGAAAATAATAATATTTAATCATTTCATTAAGTTTGACGTTCTTTGTAGCACAATCTATCAAAGAGATAAAATTTAAAAAGAGACATACCATAAAATATTAGGGGGATACAATCTGAGACTCACAATGAATTTTAATTCTTTGACTCAAGATGAAAATATAATAATAAAAATGCTTTTTTACAATATATCAGTGAATATGATTGTGAGTTATATTCTACATAATTGAGTAGAATATTATGATATGGGATATCATAAAAATTAAATTAATACAACACCTTATGTTTTATATGATTAATATCATATGACATCGTTATATTATATTAAATGATTACACTATTTTATGGGTAAAAAACAGAGTATCATACCACCTTAGTGGTATCAATATGAATAATAAAATATGATATATATATATATATATGTGTGTGTGTGTGTGGTTTTTTCATTAATAAATTATGGTTTTATAATTTCCTCCCATATAATTGTACGCCGGTAACTTTTATCCAAAATTTCATTAACCATTTTTATTTAACATATCATAAATAGTTGATGTATTCTTAGTCATAATGTTTGACTAAGTGTTGTTAAATAGTTAATGCGATGTATCTTTTCTATCATATTATATGTTCCCACCTATTTCATAAAATAAAATTTGGATAGAGAATTAGAATTTCTCATATTTAAATTATTAATTTTATTTTATAATTTATTACTAGATTATAAATTATTATAGATGATATATTCAAAACATCATTAATTTATAATTTTTTATAAATTAAATCATTCTAATGTGTTTTTAATTAATTAGTTAAATGTTTATGAATCATTTGTTAACAAATAATATATAATATTATGTTTTATATTTAAAATACATTTTAAATTATATGGAATGAGTTATATCATATTAATAAAATGTTTATATGATAATTATAAATTTAATTTATAATGAATATATAATATTATAAAAAAAATTATAAAAAAATTACCAATAATTCATAATATATAATTCAAAACATTTAAATTACAATATATTTATTCTATAATTATTTTGAATATATGAAAATGTGTTTTTATAATCGTTTTAATCATAGTATTAAACAATTTTAAATCCATGATATTTTGAATGTGCAAAACTTTTATATAATAGAAATTAAAATATAAAGTGTTTTTAAATAATAAGATATAATATATTTAATTAAAATTCTTTATAATGAAATAATATGATAGAGATTATACTATTGATAAAATGTAATGTTTTTATATTTACATAATAATAGAATTCCTATAATAAATTTAAATGTGTTTAAAATTATGTATTTATAAATTCTTCATAAAATTTTATCCGATGATTGAATTAATGAATTGATCATTTACAAGTTACATTATATTTAATTTATATATAAAATTGTTATATTATATATTACTGTGTATTTTATAATTTAAAATGTCAATTTTCATATATATTATCACACATATATTGAATGAATTAAATTCTAGGTATGAAAATTGGTTTTGTTTTCTTCTTTCATGACATTGAATTTTATTGTGTTATGAGCATAAATTATGAATTTATTTTTTATTTATACATATTTAGTGTTAATATTATGATAGAATTGGGATACATCTTGAGTAAATTATCCCTAGATTCATGGAAATTACTTTAGGCTTCCCATTTTCATATAGTTTTATGCCTTATTCTAAAATGGTGGAGGTTGACTATATTTTCCTTTGGGATTACTTATGTGGGAATTATTGATTTCATATAATTTTAAACCTTTCCATGAAATATTTTTATATAACTAATCCATAGGATGCACTAACATAGGTTTGAATATAATTTCTTTAGATTGTTATTAGTATCACAAGATGTGATTTGTGTAAATAGTTACATATCAATTTATTTTGACCATAAATTTGTGGTTTAAGGAATAAGATTGTAAAACAAAATCATTACATACATGCATACATAATAAATGGAATTAAAAAGATAATACGGTGAGATTAGAAAAAAATTTAAATTATAAGTGTTAGATTCCATCCCATGTTTAAATTTTCATGACCTCCATCATTCATTGTAGGTCAACCTAACCATTTGGTTCTAGGGGATTATCTTGTGTAAGGTAAGAAAGTAATATGGGGACCCTATTAATTATGGTACCTGTTTTGGTAATCAGAATTATGTTACACATAGCATATAAACTTCGACATATAAGATACAAGAGTAATTGTGTTGAGTGAATCTCCAAGATGAATTTCGGTAAAGTGTTTTCCATTAAGTTATCCTTATTTACTATATGATATGATTTGAAATATTTTTCTACTATATATAGTAATGGATTATTTATGTGAAACCTAATATAATTCACAGTGAAATATGAATACCAACCCATTAATGGATATGATGATGTTAATAGGGAAAAATGTTACTCGATTCCCATTTAATAAAATACTATATTAAGTGATATTAAAAAATGAAAAATATATGATAAAATTATTTTTTAGATAATTATATAATTATCATGGAGATTAACCTTGTTTTATATATTATATTTGAGAAAACATAACATTATTATCTAATTGACTGGTACTAGAACATAAGAATATTTATTAGTAAGAATGAAATTTCTATGTGTCATAGGATCCGAATATTTAAAAACTAAATGTTTAAAATATTAAATAAATAGAATAATGTTTCAATTTAAATCATCTAATGGAACATCGTGTTGTATAATCTCTCAATATTTTGATAATGGAGCCATGATTAAATAGCAACGTGTGGCCATTAATTCAAATAATATGATCAAATATTGAAAATTAATATATTAAAAATATTAATCTATTTAATGATATTAGGTTTGAAATGATCCAATTCATTTTTAGATTGAAGAACGAACATCAATCTCAACTCATGTACTCATTATTATTGGTTAAATCAATGACTTTGAAAGACGGGGTTCACATATTTGGATGGATGTTTCTATATATGTAACAACCATTTATTTTATGAATGATTTTTTTACAAATAAATTTAATATTTTTGATATATTTATTTACATGAATTTTTTAAACTTATATTATAGAAACCTGCTAGTTTGTCATGTAATACATGTATCACTGAACTTATTTTGAAATACACACAATGTCGACTTTAAATGAAATGTTGCATTTATTAAAAAAAATTATTATTTAATATTATATACATTATCCTTCTTTTGTAATCGAATGTACGAATAATATTGAAAAAAAATATGAAAAATATGGTTTACAAATCTATATAAAATGAATTTGATGGTGAAAAAATTATAATAAATGAAAATAAGAACCATTTTAAAATAATTGGATTTTTTTTGGAAATAAAATTTTTTATGCACAAAAGCTCGTTTTAAATAAATAAATTTAAAAATTCACTTTTTTAATTAATTTAATGAAATTTATATATTATATATTTAATATAATGTCTAAATTTAATCTTTTGTGTCTTTTAGATAAGGGATAAGAATTAATCTAATTTTTGGATTAAAAAAATATGTATTTCAAAAAGATATTTTGTAACAATTTCACAGTATATTTGATATTATTTTTTCACTTTATGAATTTATTTTAAAAGAATAAAATATATTTTTGAAATCATAATGAAAATATTTTCATCAATATATTTTTTTATGAATTTTCCGAAGAGAATTTTTTTGTATAATCGTGAAAACTATTGGTTCTTTACTATGAATATTTATTTTATTAAAGAAGTTGAGAAAATACATATTATTTTAATAATTTTTTTAAGATAAAATTAGATCATGTATATATCTTTTAATAAAATATCTATCATTAGAAAAAATTTAATATTTAATTTTTACATAATAACATTAAAAACAATAAATCATTATCTCTTCAGAAAACCACATTCTCATTACATATGTGGGATTAATTTTATATTAATATATTATAATTAGGTGAATGTAATTTATAAAAATATATTACATATCTGAATTTGAATAATTTACATTAAATAATATGGAAATATTTGTTTTAACATAATTATTATTAAAAAACAAAAAATTATATATTTTGGTTAAGATAAAAATGTGTTTACCTTGGGTTAAATTGAATAGATAAGTGTTAAATATTACCCAAAACGTTTCCAAAATTATTTGGATGAAATTTCATAGAACTTATGTCACAGTGTTTCTATAAAGGGAAATTTTGGTGCCTTGTGGCATGTGAAAAATATGGGAACACCATTTTCTTTTCAAAAAATATAACTGTGCATCCCACATCAAATATAAAAGGAAACCAATATTCCTCCCATATTAAAAATTCACAAACCATTTGGACTAATAAATAACTACCCAAATATATTCCTTACATTCCTCATATCATCCTAGAATACATATTTTTGTTAGAAATTCATTCTAAGGATCCATATGTTGAAATCCAAAAGAAGATGTCTGAAGATGAGGTAACATCCATTATCATGCATTTTATTTATTTTTATTGTTTTCCACCTCATTAAATTCTTATTAAAACAAGGTGATATAATAACCATATTATCTACTGTATACTAATATTTTATTTTAAAATTCAAAACTGTAAATCCCTATACTATTATCTCAAATAGGTTATGAAATCATAATTCGTGTGTAAGAAGGATTACCACCTCATGAACCAATATGATTTGTTATCATATATATCTTATTTCATTCTATTATATGGTGATATGATTTCATCCATCATGTGTACGGAAGACTACCACCTCATTATGTGATGTGATTCATTTGTGATTTACATAGATGGTAATAAAAATAAGTTGAAAAATTTGGTATATAAGAAATACAAATTATTCTGTAAAGGTAATATATTATCTAAATTTCTTTCACTTCATCAATATAAAAATGGATATATCATCCATGCATATATACATCCTAACATCTTGATGAATGGTATATTTTATTTTCTATCTCTATCACATTTAGATTAATATAAATATATATTAATTGAATATATTTTATATTTATATCACAGATATAATTTGGATGATAATGTAACCTTGATCTAATTATGTGGAAAAAATAAGAAATCAAAACAAATATGAAAATTTTAATTACTACCCAAAACATGGTTTAACATGTAATTGATGAAGAAAGGGTAATAAAAGGTTAAAATGTAAATAATATATGGTATGATTGCTATAATTAAGGTTATTTAATATGTTTATTATAAAAATATAATTATCATTCAGGTGGTACGAATGTGTATGAATGAATTTAGTACTTAATAAAAGGTATTTCAATATAAATTTTATAAATTTGGAGACATAATCAATATTCCCCATGTATTTATTTTATGTGGCTTATATAATTTAAATTATTGTAATTTATGATTATTATCTTTATAATTATGGTGATTTAAATTTCCATTTCATGATCTCTCTTTCATGGGGTTTATGATTCAAAAACTACAAAATCCTAAAAGTATTTTTACTCAAATTACATTCTTAGGGACAAAAGTTATGTTATGCACCATTATTTTTCTATGCGGTAAATATATTTATACATTGAAATGATTAATAGATAATCATGTTATTTTAAATAAATTATTTATTTCATTTAATTAAACACATTTATGGGGATGAACAATCAATGATACAAATGTGTAATCAGTTTTATTTTACAATCTTATCATTTTTCGAGAGTGTTTATGATTATGCTTCCAATGATAAAATCATATGGTCTATATCTCAATTAACTTATTAATTTTCATCTCCAATATTTATGTCATGATTGTTACACCCCAAGATTTCATAGTACATTATCTCATTAATTTAATTTAATAGGTTATATTTCACGCAACACTGACTTGGCATGCGTTATATGCAAGATCGATTTTCTACGAAACAACACAATAATATTATAATTATTTAAATGATATATTTATTTATCAATAAAATATTGTAATATTAATAGTAATTTTTTCAAAATTTTATATATAATTTTTTCACATATATAAAACATTTTTATAATGAAATATATATGTTTTGTTAAAATAGTTATATATTTAGAAAATCTAATTTCATAAAAGAAATACATTTATGACATTTTGTGAATAATTATAAAATTAATTATAGGCACTACTAAATATTGAATATTTTAAAATATGCCTAAATTTTGAATTTGGAATATCAAAATTATGTTAGAGTGATTTTTTGGTATGTTTTTGAAAAAATTAAATTTTTTATGAATAGTGAAAAGTACTACATATTATATAAAAACCTGAGTTTTTTATTTAAATAATTATTTTTAATTAAAATTTATTTTAAAATTAAAATAGATACATAATAAATAAATTAGTCTAATTTAATTCATTAGAGTCATTTTATAATAAGAATAGATTTATAAATTTTTATTCAACTTTTTAAGGACTTTTACCCACCTTCTAGGCACATTTGCAAATTTTCATAAAACGTAATTTTACTACTTTTTTGAATTAAATTTCAAAAATATAATTGGAAATCTTTTCATCATTATGTAAAATGTGGTTCAATATGAATAAAATAATTTGTGGTCAATAGTAACATTGGAATTTGGTTTACCACGATTAAAAGTAAATATGGTAAATAAAGGAAAAACTAATATTATAATAATATAAAATTACCCAAAATATTGTCTTATTTTTATTTGATTACTTTCATTCAACAAAAAGCATTTTTAGGAAAAAAATAATATCTTTTTATACATTTGGGTAATATTAGGACATTAATTATATTTTATTTAAAGAAGAGTTAAAAGTGTTAAATTCAAATTTTAATAACTAAACAATTTTTAATAAAAGGATATTCATAAGATAAATTAGAATATATTTATTAATTATAAATAAAAAATATTTCCAATATCATGTAATTTTATTTCTAAATTTTTGACATTAAATAATTAAATTTATTTATGACACAATGATGATGTAGTAATTACCTTATTAATGGAAGATTAAAATAAATTCTATTATAAATATTAAAATAAATATAAATTGAATATTTTGATTCCATCCAAGAATTTTATATTATCCTATGACATGTTTGGGTATATTAAAGGTAATTTGTTCAAAGAAATAAATTTCTTATGACTTTATCAAAAATCATTTATTATAGTGTCAAAATTGAAATAAATGAGTTTTTAAAACAAATACTACTGTATTAAATTATTTAATTTTCTTTAATTTATATGGATTGGCCAATTGACTTAGATAATGTTACATATATTATTTTTTATCCATATGAGGTTCTTTTTTTATTGTAACTATATTAACCATGTAGTATAAAAACAAATGAAGGCATGGTAAAAGTGAATCTATTTAACTAAGGGTTAAATCTAAACGACAAGGTTACATAGGTGACCTAAACTTGTCTAAACCCAATTGTTTTAGAGTATTTAGAGCTATACCCATATTAGACACGAAATAATTCCATTTAGTGATATTATATACCGAATATAATTTAATAATAAATTAATATTTCATGATTTTCCTAAACTGCCATCCACCTCTCTTATAAAAGGGTATTTCACCTTCTATTAAATTCACACCAACAATGAATTTTTTATTAGACAAAACAAGCTCAAATCTATTAATAATTGTCGTTACTTTGACCTAGAGGCCTTACTTGGAGCAAAAATATAACCTATGGATCCCTTTTGTTTAAATCAAAAGAAAACACCTGATAAAGAGATTATTATTTTATCACCTCTTTCAATGTTCTTTTCTTCTTCTACATCTACATTCTTTGTTGTTTCCATAATAAAATAAAAAATCTATTACCTTATACATTCTAATAAGTTATTATAATTATGGTACAACAATATTAATTATTTTATCTATCCTATTACGTACAATGTCTCCATTGGTGGGTACATACAACTTACCGTCTCTACGCCATGGTGTAATTTTTTTCAACATTTTGTTATTTGGATGGATATAATGTTGAGAATTTTGTTTATAAATAATGAACATAAATATATAATGTTTCTATATAATTAATATAACATCCAATTCCATAATAGTTTATCATTAAGTAAATTTTATCATCACTCATGCAAACGTATGGCTTACCGTCTCCAGAACGTGTTGAGATTCGTTTCGACGGTCATCATTCAATGATGATTATAAAAATATATATATTGAATAAGTTTGAAATATGTTAAATAATAATTCTTCTGGATATATATATAATTTGTGTGTGTTTGTGTTTACATATATATAATTCATTTTCATCCATTCAATAAGAAATGAAAACAGAAACAACATTTATTCGTACGTATGGTCTACCGCCTCCATAAATGGGGTATTCCATTTCATATATCCATCAATTATAAATATTTATATTCTGAATATATATATGATATATAATGTTTTTATATTTTTATGTAATTAAATCTTCATATAAGTAATACGATTAATAATAACAAGTTAAAACACTTACGATAAAGAAAGAAATTATTACCCAATATCTTACATTAACAAGAAATTAATTATTAAATGTTCATTATAATGTCATAAATGATTCATGTAATATATAGTAAATATGAATATGGTATTTTAAAATTTAATAAAAAACTATGGTCATTATACAAGAGGTTAAACGTACCATCAACCGACGAAAAGTACAAGGTAAGGGTTAATTTTACAATCTCATTAGTATTCAAGGTTGTTGATGTGTATGTATCTACTTTTAAATATATATCATCTATGTAAATATCTCATAAAAATTTCTACAAATGGAATATTTTAAGGTTTTATAAATGTTTCTATCCAACTAGATCATCATTTTAAATTTTGTTATGATTTATTTTTCAAAATATTTTTAATTAATGTCAATGTTTTTAAAATAAGTTTAAGAATTTATTTATATAGGCATAATTGTTTTAAAATGTTAATTCGTTTCAAAATATTTAACATTGTATGAGATTATTTAATTAAAAAATTTCTTTTAAATGAATTCTTTTATAAATTTTTTGTCTTTTAAATTATTTCATGAAAATGGTTATTTATTTCAAAGTGTTTTACTGAACATTTTCATCTATGTCAACATCATTTATTTTCTATTATTCTTGATTGAGGTTGATTTATTATAATACAATATTCCATATTTTATTGAATGAGTTATGTTATGTTTGACTGTGGATAAGATATTTTTATACCATTCATGGTTTATGGTTAAATTATTGATATTTCGTTTTCTATTTTTAATAATAATTATTATGTTATGTTTCAAACTTTTCGTATAAGGAATGAATTTGACATTGTATGTGACAGGCGAGGACCCCTATAGCCACTTGATGCATCAGTATGTCTCATGAGACAAACTAGTGTCTTGGCACAAGGCCTTGACATAATATTTGTGAATGGTTATGGCACAAGGCCCTGACGTAGTAGTTATTATATACAGTAGTATTCATTCTCTCTTTAGGAAATTAGTTTTAACTGTAAGTATTCGACTTGTAGAATATCCATGTGCACATTTATATAGAAATTTTTTATTTATATTTTCAATATTATGTGGAATTTAATGTTTAAAATTCTATTGTTTTTGTAATTCATCTTTCCACAAAATATTATAACATCTGCTAAATCATTTACCCTTACTGAGCATCTGAGCTCACCCGTTTCCTATGTTTTATTTTCCCACGAGGCCAAGAAGTGTAGAATGATTGATATAAAGGGTCAAGATAGGGGAATAATTGAGTTATCAATGTATTATCTATGCCATATTTTATGTTATAAATTTAATTTAATGCTCATATTTGTAATCTATTTTACAAGACTGTTAAACTAATTCGTCCTTTGGGACATTATTCATTGTAATCATGAAATTTTTTTAAATTATTCACAGGCTCTGGGATTCTGGGGTTGAGGCATTGTAGTTGGTATTAGAGGACATTTAGAAATTACCTTGAAATCTATATTGAGATAAAATCTGATTAGGGGACATTATCCAATGATAACCCTTGAGGATTAATATAGATTATCTTCATTGAATTTTCATAATGTATATATTTTGTGAGTTTTCCAAAAAATATATTCTTTTTTGGATACTAACTGTGGACTTGGTATGGGTGAAAATGTAACTAGAAGTAATAACTCCGACAAGGTGTTCTGAGCCTGACTTGGGTATACCATGTACACAACAACATGTGTTACTGCACACCTGGTTTGACACTCCCTATGGATATTGTTATGATAATTCAAATTTTATTTAACAAACATTATGTAGTGTTTATAAATAAATATGTCATAAAAGAATCCATTTTTATGATTGTTATACTAGATGTGTGTAATTTAAATTAATGCGGATAATTTTTCTAGATTGCGAATTGTACATTATGACATGATCTAACCTAGTGTCTGTTGTCATTATAAAATGGTGCCCAGTATAATGAATGTGAAATCAAACAATACAAATAATCCAAAGAGTAAGAAGTATGATATATTTCATGGTCTGAAGAAAACATTTAGAAGGAAAATTGTCTCCCACTAATTTTTATCATGTGATGAAATAGTATCATGTGTTAATAAGATAATTAAATAATTCTATGAGTCCTATGGCTTTGAAAGGAAGAAAGATCAGAAGAGGATGATAGTAAAAAATAATGATAAGGGGAATAAGGGAAAGATGGATCTTCCCACATGTGATAACTGTGGAAAGAATCACTGTGGTAAATGCTTGAAGGGAATGATATTTTTTATAACTGTGGAGAAAAATTAAACCATGTTCTTTATTTAAAGCGTAAGAAAAAGGGTTCAAATGTACAATGCTTAATCTTCATAGATTTGGGACACTATGAGAATAAATGTCCCAATCATCAGACTATACCCCAAATGATGCTATTGGACTATAATCAAGTTATGATACTACTGAAAATGAAGAGTAATGATTAGTTTTCATGAGTTTTTATTAAAAAATATTGTAATTTGAGTATTTTATTAATGATGTACAAGTTATAATATTTATATAGTATATAAGGATTGTACTGCAGTATAATTTCATTATTGATTTGAGATTTTATGGTACCAAGTAATGTGACACTGTTTCATGTTAAACAATTAGGAAAATATATGGATAGGGAAAATATTACCCTTAATATATTTCTGAAACTGAGATAGTGATATTGGAATAAGAGATAACAAATATGGATAATGTATTTTGGATTTTATTTACATTAATGGAACTGAATAGTGATTTTTTAAATGCATTTTATACCACCATTATTTGGAGTTTTCGACATTTTTTCATTTTAGGTGTGTATCTAGTATTATTTGTTTCACATAATAAATAAGTAATAATGAATGTCTTCAATACGTTTTTCTTGTAAATCAGGTTATTTCCATTTTTTAGGAGAACACATGATGAACGTATTCACATTTCTGTTATGTGACATTCTTTATAAATTTTTCGACTATGAGTTGGGACAAAAGTATTTTTGATAAGCCTAATGGTTGGAATGTATTATGTTGGAAATTAGATAATATTGTTTATGGTTAAAAATTTATTCATATAACATTTTGAAATGTTGTACTTTCAATGATTGGAAAACCCTCAGGTTGGGTGACAAGATGGCGCGTCCGGCAAGGTCGTGAGACATGAACCAGCAAGCAAAGGGTGACATGGGTGCCTCACCTACCGATGGACAATGTGATGTTGTATTTAGTATAATATATTTTAAATTATTTAAATATATATTTCTATATTTTTATCCTTATATAATTAAGATAAATTGAATATTTTTTATTTTTATCTATATGATAATGATGAGTATGTTGTAGGAATTAGTTATAGAATGAAACTCTACATGAAAATTATGTATGATTCCTTATGTTCTTATTATATGAAGTAAAATCATTCTACAACACATGGGAATGAATCATAAAATAAAAAATATTTTCCTAGTACATTATTTTGTGAGGATTCAAATTTTCCTTTGGAAAATCATAAATTTATGTCTTTCAGATAGATAACATTCCCCTAATAATATTCTTTATCACTCTCCATCAGAAATTGATGGTTATTTTTCTCTTACATATCCATGATTTACTACATGAAAACCTAGTATGTGTTATTTCTGGTAACTTTTATACATATTATTATTTATTTTTAAAAAATAGATGCCTCATTATTCCATTTTTCTGATGTGGCTTTTCCCAAAATGTATTTTCTATTTAGAAAATTTTATTTTCAAAGAACAATTTAAAATTATGAGGATGAAAATTATTGAAGGAGGAAAGAATTTAACATCCCATGATTTCACATTTCATTACCTCTTTAACGTATTTTAATAGCTTATATTGCACGCATCACAGATTGGCTTGCGTTATATGCAAGATTGAGTTTCTTCGAAACAACACATTAGTATTATAATTATTTAAAGCATATATTTACTTATCAATTAAATATTTTATTATGAATAATTAAAAAATTTAAAATGTTATTAGTAATTTTTTCAAATAAATAAAATAAATTTATAATGAACTATATATTTTTTGTTAAAATAGTTATATATTTAGAGAAACTATTTTCTTAAATGAACTTCTTTTTATATCCTTTTGTGAAAAATAATTAAATTAATATTTGACACTCCTAAAAATTAAATTTCATAAAAAATAATTCATTTTTTAATTCGAAATATCAAAATTACATTAGGGTGAGTTTTGGATATTTATCTGAAAACATTCAATTGTTGATTAATAGTGAAAAATACATCAATGTTTATAATAACAGACTTTTTCTATTAAATAATTTTTTTAATTAAAATTTATCTTAATGTAAAATATGATACCTAATATATATATATATATGTGTAAAATTTAATTCATTGGTGTCATTTTAAAATAATTTTAGATATATAAAATTTTATTGAACCTTTTAATGTCTGTTAGCCTCCTTCTAGGCACATTTGCAGATTTGCATAAAACGTATTATTACCACTTCAATGAATTGAATTTAAAAAATATGAGAGAAACTATTTTAATCATTAATTAAAATGTCGTTCAATAGGTCAAATATTTTTCGTGAATAGTTACTTTTGAATTTTATTAATCACAATTAAAAGTAAATAGGGTAGTTAATGGTCAGTATAATATTGTAATAAAATAAAATTACCCCAAAAAATGTACTATTATTCATTGGATTTTTTCTTTTCGACCCAATGAAACCTTACATCCAAAATGAGATCCTTTTTTATCTATTTGGGTTAGATTACGACATTTATTACATTTTATTTAAGGAAGAGTTAAAAGTGTTAGATTGCAATTTTAATAACTAAACAATTATTAATATTTGGTTATACATAAGATATAATAGAATATAAATATTCATTAGAAATATAAAATGATTTCATACATCATGTAATTTTTTTTATTAATTTTTGACATTAAATAATTAAATTTATTTAATACATAATGATGATGTAGTAAATACCTTATTAAAGAATGAATAAAAAATGGTATTATAAATATTAAAATAACTAAAAATTTATTCTTTTGATTTAATCCACTAATTTTCTAGGACAATATCACATGTTAGGGTTAATTTAAGGTATTTTTTTCAAAGGAATCAATTTTTTATGACATTGACAAAAATTAGTTACTAAATAGTGTCAAAATTTATAATAAACGAGTTTTTAAAACATATAATATTTTATTAAACTACGTAATAGTCTTAAAAATATATGGTTAATCCAAATCACATAGATAATGTTATATATGTATTTCATTAACCACTAGAGGTTCTATTGTCCTTTTATTGTAATAATATTAACTATTTAGTATTAAAACACAATAAGACATGGTAAAAGTTAAACTATTTAACATAGGGTTAAATCAATCAATAAGTTTTATATGGCATCCTAAACATGTCTAAAACATATTGTTTGAGATTATTTAGACCCATTACCATCATATACTCGAAATAAATCCATTAAGATCTATTATAAATGAAAATAATCTTATGATAAATTAATATTTCAAAATTTTCCTAAAGTGCCCCCCACCTCTCTTATAATAGGGTACTTTTCCTCCTCTTAAATTCACACCTCTAAAGACGTTTGTCTCAGCATAACCATACAAAAATCTCCCCCCAACTCCCCTCAAATAATCCTAGAAGCTTTACATTGAAAATAATCCCAACTTAAGGATCCCTTTTGTTCGAATCCAAACGAAAACACCACAAGAAGAGATAATTATTTTATCACATCCTTCAATGTTATTTTCTTATTCTACTTCCTCTTTTTCTATTATTTCCCTAGAAAAATAATAAATAAAATACCTTATAAATTCTGAGAAGTAATTATAATTATGTTAAAACCATATTCCTTATTCAATCTATCCTATGAATAACAATGTCACCACACCTAAGTACGTACATCATTGAATCTCCACATCATAGTGTAATTTGTTATTCAACATTATGTTATTTTTATGGATATAATGATGCGTATTTTGTATATAAGTAATTAAAATAACATTATATTATTTCTATATAATAAATATACCATCCAACTATATAGAATTTTATCATTAATTAAATGTTATTGTCGCTTGTACATACGTACGACTTACCGTCTCCACGACAGGATGAGATCGGTTTCCACATTCACCATTCAAAAATGATCATAAAAATATATATATTTAATAAGAATGTAATATATGACATAATAATTATTATATATATATATATATTTGTTTTTGTATTTACATATATCTCATTCAGTTACATTCATTCAATATGATATGAAAAAGAAAACAACGATTATGCTTATGTACAACCTACCGTCTCCATAAATGGTGTATTTCATTTAATATATCTATAAATTGTAAATATTTATATTCTGAATATAAATGATATATAAATTATGTTTTATATTATGGAAGTAATTAAATCATGATATAAGTGATATGATCAAAAATAACAAGTTAAAAAAACACACGATAAAGAAAGCGATTATTACTTTAAATGGAATATTAATATTGAAATAATTTTTAAATGGCTAGTATTATATAAAAAATGAATCATGTATGATATTATTAATATTAATATCATTATGGTATAATTCAATTACATACTATGGTCATTATATAGGATTTTAAATGTACCCTCGTCTAAAGGCAAGTGCAAGCCAAGGGTTAATTTCACAATCTCATTATTATTTGTGGTTATTTATGTGTAAGTATCTATTGGGACATCATTATCATTCATTTCCATGTTTCATAAAAAAAATTCGAAAGGAATCATTTCAGGTTTTATAGAAGGGTATCTTAAACTATATCATTAATTTCATTGTTTTAATGATTTATTTTTCTAAATCTTTTTCATTAACATTTATGTTTTCATATTGATTTTAACGATTTATTTATATAGAAATCATAGTTTTAAAATGTTAATTCATTTAAAAATATTAAAAGTGTTCTAGGACACTTTTATTGAAAAATATTTTATAAATTACTTCCTTTATAAATTGTGTGAATTTTAAATTATTTCATGAAAAATTGATATTTATCTCAAAGAGTTCTACTGATCATTTTAAAGTATGTCAACATCATTTATTATATTTTATTCTAGATTGAAGTTGTTTTATTATAATACAATATTACATATTCTATTGAATTAGTTATAATATGTTTGACTACGGATGTGCTATTTTTAAACCATTCATGGTTTATGGTTAATGTTTTGATATTTTATATGCTAGTTTTAATATGATTGTTGATCCATGTTTCACTATCTTCATATGAAGAATTCATTGGT
Source organism: Viscum album (assembly GCA_963277665.1). NCBI lineage: Eukaryota > Viridiplantae > Streptophyta > Magnoliopsida > Santalales > Viscaceae > Viscum > Viscum album. The sequence continues at coordinate 1,219,774,827 of OY728127.1, read as the reverse complement.
CTTGTTAAGTGACAGGTGGGGCCCACTATATCCCCTCAATGCATTTTTAGGTCTTGTGAGGCAAACTACTATCTTGGAAAAGGTCTTGATTGAATATTTGTGAATGTTATTGGCACAAGGCATTGACGTAGTAGTTATTATGTCCAACACTATACATTCATTCATTATGAAATAAGTTATTACTTGTGATTATTCGACTAGTAGAATATCCATGTGCATGTTTATATAGTAATGTTTAATTTATTTTTTCCATATTATTTTCATGTTTATGTTTAAAGTCTATTTTTTATTATAAATATTCCCTTAAATTTTTGTTGCTTCTACTAAATCATTTACCCTTACTGAGCATCTAAGCTCATCCCTTTCATAGGTTTTATTTTCCAAGGATGCCAAGAAGTGTATTTTGATTGATATGCAGGGTTAATCCTTGGGAATGATGAAGTTATCAAAGGATTTTCTATGTTGTATTTTATATCGGAAATTGTAATGTAATGTTAATGTATATAATCTATTTTCTAGGGTCGAGGCGTTAAAATGATAATAAATATTTTCCTTTCAATACATCTCTTAATTTACTCAAGAGTTAAAAATAATGTATTTAATTAAAATATTATTTAATTTTTTCTTCATCTAAAAAACCCCTTTTCATCCTAAACCATGTTTTATAAAAATGTTTTCAAAAATGTCTTTTTCTTTATTGAAAGAATTTATGAAATAATTTTTTAAAGAAAATTGAATTTCTATATTTTTTTATATAAATCATCATATTGTTTTAAAAAAAAGGCATGTTTTGATTTTATTGAAATTTTTAATGGAATTTATGTTTTATTTTATATATCAAGAACATAATTTCTAGCCATAAATTTCAATATTTTCATTGATTATTCATTTATATGTTTTCATGTTTAATTAAAATAAATTTTATTTAATAAATTTTATGTTTTAAAATGTTTTTTAGGGGGAAAACATATTTCCCTTAATAAATGTTTTAAATTATTTTTCAAGATTACCTTATATTATTTCATTTATTTTTTAAATAAAATTAATTTTAAAAAAAATTATGTTTAAAAAAATATTTTTTTAATGAATAATCTAATTTTTCCTCGTGAAATATTTTATATTTTTACTAAAACATCCATTATGATTTTGCTATATTATTTTCAAAGGAGAGAATTTTGAAATAAATTTATGTTCTAAAAAGTGTTTTTCAATAAAGAATGGTTATTTTAATTACGAAATGATACAAATTTATTTATAATATTCCATTATATTACATCATTTTTATTTTAAGTTAAAATTATTTCAAAAATATATTATGAATTTTTAAGATTTAAAATTCATTTTCAATGTAATTTTATTTTCCTAATAAATGTTCAAATATATGTTTCAATATAATTTTCCATTAATTCAGACATATTTGATGTTACTTGTGATTTAAAAGAGATATGATCCAATAATAACATTATTATTATTTCTATGGATGATTTATATTTCCAATTACTTGATTTTTATGGTACTAATTTCTCTTTTAGAGTTTATGATAAGATAAAATGACTATGATCCCCGATTCGTTGTTTCACATGTTATGATTTTATGAACTGATGAATTGATTTTGAAATCTATTTATCGTAGATATGTTCTGTTTTGATTAATTGTTTTTGACACCCATTTCATTTCATGGGTTTTGATATGATGGATTTTTTATTATATTGTGACAAACTATTTTATTGTTTTATTTAATTGATGGGTGGGATCTCCCTCCAATGAATTGGGTAAAGATAGATATCTTCTAAGATAAATAGGACTATAATGGCAAGCGCCCCTATCCCTTTAATAGAATTTTCCCATAATGATAGTCTCGAGAGTGATCTTCGACTACTATGATATTTTGGGGAGTGAATCAATTTAACTATGATATTGTTAGAAATGATCATTGATTACTATATAACTGATTGTATATGATTATGTTCATGCCAAAATTCCCTATCAATATTAATTTTATATTCTCATGTCTCGTGATATTTTATTTTCTTCTGATTCGTGTCTTATGAACTGCCCTAATTTATGCCATGACTCATGAATATAATCATTGATATGAAGGTTATGGTTTTCAAATATCATAATCTTATTCTCTTACCCTTATACACATGTTATTATTATGTATCTCTCTTGTTTACCTAAATGGGAATCTCAGATCACCGTTTATTTTGTTTTTAATCCCTGAGATATGGTAATTGTTTTTATCTAATGTATGCATAATAAGTGAACTATTTGGGAATATCCTTATGAATGAGTATGAGGATATTTCATGAAATTATAATATATTGTGTATAATCTTTATAAGCACTAAACTATTATGATCCTTAGGTGCGAGTATGTGTAATGTAATAAATATTCATTGGAAAAGATATAATATTTTTTATGAGATGTTTTGTTCTTTACTGTTTTATCATTGGAGTGGTTTAGTGAACCTTTGGAAGAATGGATGAAAAAATAGTGATATATTTATGGATAGGATTTTGGATAAGTCAATTTATCTGAAAATGTACTCTTATTTTGGTAAGACAGTGTATGTTGTTTCTAATCCATTACAGATCTGTTTGGATACTACACTTGTTTGTAGATCTAGTATAAATGTACATAGGGGAAATAACTTATAGAAGGGTTCACTAATCTAGACATGATAATCACCTAGGGTAGGACAATATTTCATCTTGTACACTTGGGTTGATACACTCTAGTGATATAATTTAGAAATTCACATACTATTTATGAACCATCATGAAGGATTTTAATAAGGACCTTGAATTTCCATCTTTATATAAGTGGTTTCATAGAATAGCAAGAAGGTGTTATGATATAGACATCCAATAAGTATTTTATAATGATTAACTAGTTTCAAACTATGAATATTGTTACTCAAACGATGAATTTTTGTTTTATTTAATGGAGAGAACATGATGGATCACGATTAACATTGAATTTGACAGGTTGTTTGTAGATGAGACACAAAATGGTTTGATGAATATAGTAAATGATATTTTGATTATTAATAATCAATTATCATTATATATGATTTACGAATATTATCTAAACAATATATAAGTCACCCAAATGTAGAGAAATATAAAGTTCACCAAGATCATTAATGGTTGAAACCGTTTAGTAAATATGTTTTTTTCATATATGTGAAGAATGTGCCACGAAGCACCCAAGTGAATGTCTCAAATGAACCATAAGTTGTTTTGTGTGTGGAAGAGAAGGACAGAGTGTAATAAATTTTCAAGGAAAATGTATTTTTTGGTTAATACAATAGATAACATTAATGGTCATCATAAGGTATAATTTTTATATAAATGCTTTAAATTTGGAAACTAGGGAAATTGTGAAAATAGAATTCTTTGGGGGAAAATATATTGATGAAAATTATTAATGTGTTACAAGAAATGGTTATATCAATGATGATGAGGATGTCACAAAAAACATATAAAAGAAGATAGGTATTAAGGAATATGATGACAAATACTAGTCAATAATTTATTAATTATGTTATAAAGAATGAAATGATTATTTATTTGAATTCAGTAATTAAGAAATGTAAAAGTATTTTTTAATATATTTAAGGGTTCAAAATAATATGATGAATGGTGTTGATGACCTATAAAAGTTATTTAATGGTAAGGGGACATTTAGGAAAAATAGACGATTAAGGGAAATATAACTATTATTATGTTCATGATTACTAGATAATGATGTTGGGATAAAGAGATGATTGAAATGGGTATAATAAATTGGATAGAACTAATTACCTAGGAAATAATTTCCAGTTTGATGAAAAAATAGTTTGTGAAAGCATTGAGGGAATTCAAAACATTTTTGGATTTTAGGAATATATATAACAGTTTAATTTTTATTTATATAATAACGAATAATGTATTTTTTCAATAATATTTTACGATAATTTTGAATATTAACATATTTCAAGAGAAAACATGATTATATAATTCTCGTTTTTTGTATGTGATAATGATGATTTAATTATTATTGTTTGGCAGATTAATTATAAGTTCATTTTGGAAATATAGTGTCCTTGTTTATAAATTTTGGGATTTTAGTATATTGGAAGAGTTATATGGTTAAACATTTATTAAATGGTTTAAAATGAAATTTAGATGATGTTTTAGAGATTAATGATTTACATCACAATATGAAGATATATAAATATTTGATAACATGTGATAACTATTTTTTATGTTGATAACCTGATATAGAAGGAATGACATATCATTCTGTTATAGATATTGTGATCCATTAGCGCTTTAGTTAATAAAATCATCATAATTTTGTGTAGTAAGAGACGAAGTGTATATTTATCAACAAAAAACCAAAATATGATATTGTTATTAAGAGATGGAATGAAATCAAGAATGTATATTTTTCATGAAAATTATACAATCTTACGAAAATGAAATTTAAATAAAATATTATCATATTACAATCATTTCTAATGTTATCATGAATTTTTCAACTCCTATTTTGATAATGGTTTCTTTGAGGTCAATTTTATCATAATCTTTAACATTCATGTGATTTATGGAAAATTTAACAATACATAATAATTTATACAATATACTTTGTTTACAGTTCTAAATCTCACTTAGCACCTATGATTTCCAATTTGGAAACGTTGTTTATTTTATCCTAGATTTCATTCACACATTAATTACTATATTTTCAAGAGGAAGTTTTATTAATAATTTTTAATTATTTGGTGACCCAAAATGGTATTTTTTGAATGAAACAATTTTTTTTATCATGCAGAATTTTAAATTTTAAGGAAAATGTTTATTTACAATGGGAGGATGCAACACCCCACATTTTTCAAAATAATATTTTTACAACCAAAATTTACATTTTAAAATTATTTTGTTTAATGAAAACTGAAATTTAAAATTAATTACATATATCACTAATTTTAGATTATGCTACACATATCATTGTGTTTGTCTTGATTACATGCAACACCTTGTTTAAACAAAACATAAAATAATAATAAAATATTTTTATTAAATATGAAATTTACCTTATAGATTTTAGAACAGTTGATATTAATAAGATTAACTGAACTAGGATGTGATATTATTTACACATGACTATTAAAAGGATTCATTGGTGAAAATTTAAATAAAAATAAAAATAATAACCATAATAAAATAAAGAAACTATTTTTCCTAAAGAATATGTTAACGTGCACATGTCTGTTTTATGTAAATAAATTATAAAATAACTTTTGTTGAGTTATTTTAAATAAATTTATATATCATATATTAATTTTAAATTTAATAATTATTTTTATGTGTTTCTTTTTATAGAGTTAGTAATTAATCTAATGTTTCACTTAAAAATGACATTTTTCAAAAAGGAAGTTTTGTCTACAATTGCACACATATTATTAAATTAACCTTTTCAATTTTTTGTAAATTTATTTCAAAAAATATTATAAATATTTTTAATATTAATTTAAAAATAATAATTGAATGATGATTTTACAATCTTTAGAAAGGATAAATTTTTTATGAATAATGAAAACTTACCAGTTTTTTATTACAAATTCTCATCTATATTAATGAATTTAAAAATATAAAAATGGTTTTAGAAGTATTTATTGAAATTATTAATTAAATTATATACCAATTAATCCAAATATTTTCATTTTAGTTAATTTCAATGTGAATGTCGATATAAATACATAATACTCTTTTGATCATTTTCATTTTAGAAAACCGCTTTCTCATAGTTTCTGTATGATTAATTTTAAATTAAATATTTCCCCTTATAATAACAAAATTTCAAAAAATTGATTCCATATTTGGAATCAGAATAATTTATGATATAAAATATGTTCAACATAGTTTTTTTGCCAAAAATTAATAGTAAATAAAGTAAAAAATATTTACCATGATTATGTTAAAAATTATTTTACAGGGATTACACAAAAAGAAAAGGATTAAAAATGATATATTCATTTTACAACGCCTATTTAATGGTAATATTTCAATATTACCTCTTTTATGTTTGATAAGCACCAATTATGGTGGCTATTGTTATGTTAAAATATAAGGCACACCTTTTTCTTTCCAAAATTAAAAACATGGTGCACACATCACATATAAAAGGTCACCACTCCCCTCTCTTATTAACACCTAAAAAACCATTTGGTTCATAAAGAACCAACCAAAATATATTTCTTAATTCCCTCCTCTCATCATATTATATTTATTTTTTTAATAATTTAAACATATAAGTCCTTTGGTTTCAAACCAAAATAAGATGTCAGAAGAAGAGGTAATGTCTCTAGTCTGGTTTATTATTTTATTTTTTCCCCCAACTCCTTCAATTACAATTTAACCATGATTATAAAATAATATTACTATATAGAATATAATTTTATGTTATCATTTCAATTTTATAACATTATTCTTATTCCTATAGTATCAAATAGTTTATGAAAACATCATTGATTTGTATTGTGGACTTACTCCTCTTAGATTAATGCCATTAAATATTTTATTACAAGCTCTCATGGATAAGAATAAAGATGGATTAAATGTTTTTATATATGTATATATATATTGTTGGTACTGTTTTCTAAAAATTCAGAAGTATTATTACAAATATACCTACTCACATTCCATTATGTGGGTTTACGATACCATTGATTGTGTCTATGATGGACTATGTCTCATGAAAAATTTGATTCATTAATCCATTATGTGGAAGGTAATAATGATTGGTTTAAATAGTAAAATGTAATATATATAAAATAAAAAATATTCTTTAGTTATAATATATTATTTTTGTTGCTTTCGATTAATTAGTTGAGAAAATGGTAACAGGTTTCAAGAATACGTTGGGCCCACCATCTCTATGAACAATGAATTTCATTATATTTATCTAATTTTTATGGATTAAACTAATTAAAAATATTCTAAAAATATTATATATTAAAATAATTTTCAACATTATAGATATAATGGAATCCTGATCAATGTAATAGGACAAATAATAACAAATCAATACATACATGAATGACAAGGCAGTTATTACATGAACTAAAATTTTAAAAAATAATTTTTGATAATTAGGTAGAAAAAGGTCATTAATAAATTATATATATGATGATAAATATGAGTATGGTTAATTATTTTATTTCTAATAAACCTATAATTTTTATAATGATGTTCTAAATATGTATGAAAGAAGTCAAGACATAATTTTAAGGATTCTATCTCACTGTTATATTCTATGACACAAATGACATATTCACCACCGGTTTCTATTATGTGGAATATATAATTCCAATGAATGTATGTTGTGATTATTATAATTATTTTTATAAATATTTAAATATCCATTTTAGGATCTCTCATTCCAGGGGTATACAGTTACAATGTTACCAAAGAGATAAGGGATTTTTTTCTCAAATTGCCTTCTTGGGGACCTATGTTATGTTTCACACTTATCTTATTTTCTGCGGTGTATATAATACCACATATATATATTATATCCTTAATATCCTTCTTTTCATAATATTATATACTAATTAAATTTTATTCTTTCATGAGTATTATTATTCAATGATACAAATTCGATAAGAGTTTTATGGTACAATCTCATCATTTTTTAGAGTTATATAATATTATGATTACAATGATGAAATATTATAATATATCTATCAATAAACTCATTAAAAAAAATTTCCCAAAGTTTTGTGTCATTAAAAAACAATTTCCTTCATTTTCATCAATTTATGTACTCAACAGTTCAAAACAATAATTTTTAAGAATAATGAACCATATTAGACTTTTCAATTGAAAAACATTTTCATTTCCAAGAAATTTTTGATTACAATATTATCATTTTTTTTCTTTCCTAAAATTAATTAAAAAATTATTTTTTTACTATTTTTCACAGTTTACATTTATTTTTAATTATTCCTCATCTTATTTTCCAAATAATAAATGTTTGTCTTTTATGAAAAATATGATAGGAATATCTATTTTAATATATATGTCATGAAAAAAATTTCAGTCCATCATGAACATTATTTTCATTGAACCATTATTTATTAGTTTTCAATTTTAATTTCATGTAAAATGAATTGGATGATTTTTTATTCTTGAAATGTTGTATCTCAAATCGAAAGGATATTTTCACAAATTTTTTTTTAAATTATATTGAAATATTCCATTAAATTTTTTCATTTATTTTTCAATTAAATTTATTTTTATGATTATTTATTTAAAAAAAATTAAAATGAAAAAAATTAATTTTCATAATGACAGTTTTATCTATTTTTAAAGATTCCATTATAAATTTTCTATTTTATTTTCAATGTAAGGTATTATAAAAATATTTTTTTAAAATATTATTTTATAAATACGAACGGATATTTTCACCAAAAAATTTATTGAAAATATATTTAAATATTCCCTTTTTAGAATTAATGTTTATTTTCAAATAAATTTATTTCCAAAATAAATTATGAATAAATACATTTAAAATCTGAATTTTGAAGAAAAGTGTTTTCCTCATGAAATGTTCGATGTGGTCTTCCAAAATTATTTTCTATATATGTTGACATTATTTGATGTTACTTGTGATTTAATGGGGTTATTATCCACATCTACCATTATAATTCTTTATCTCAATGGTTTATTTTTTTGATTGCCAGATTATTATAGAACCTATTTCACTTCCACGCATTATTCTATTATAAAATGATTATCAATACAACATAATTTTTCTATGTGTTTTAATTTGATTATCTGATGAAATGATTATGAAACCAATTTATTTTAGATAGTTTATCTTATGATGAAATTTATATGAAACCCATTTCATCTCATGAGTTTTGATATGATTGATATTTTATGATCATTTTTCGCACATATGTATTATTTTGATTATACGATAGGTGGGACCTTTATCTCCGTCTAATGAATTGAGTAAAAATTATTATCACATGAGTTAAATAGTAATAGAATGTACATTGAACCATGTTTTGTAGAGGTACTTTAACCAGAGGATATTCTTTGTAGAAAACCTTTAATGCTGTGATGGATTAGGGAGTGAACCCATTCCGAAACGATAGATCTAGAAATGATCCATCAGTAATAAGGAAATAATATTATATTCTTATGTGTATGACACAATTTAATTTCTCATTTAAATGTTATTCTCTCATAACGTGGGTTCTTTAATCTCTTTATGATTCATTTCTTTTGAACTACCATGATTTAATATATAACTCAAGATTATGATATTGGATATGTATGGTATGGTTTATAAATGTTTTTCTCTTGTTCAAATACCCTTATTCTCATGCTATACTTATATATATCTCTTGTTATCCATTACAAAGCAAATAATAATACCCTTTATTATGATTTCCCCCACAGGTTAAGACGAAAAATTTTACGTACGAGTTTTCTAATAAGTGAAGTATAAGTGATGATCATTATCGGAGATGTTTACGATCATTAATGAAATAAGAATAAATTTTTTCAACACTCTAATGGAACTATATATTTATAATCACCTATCAGGATATTGTGAAATTTAATGAATATTCATATGAAAATATATAATAACATTGCATAAGATGCCTAGGTCATTATAGTTGAATTCATTTTTTATAATTACTAAAAATCATTCTAAAATTTCATTGTGTACACAAAGAATAAAAAATTAAATAAATATTTACATTATCTATTCAATATGTTGAGGATAACAAGAGAAATAAAATGGAGTTCTAGATCAACTATTGTAAATATATTGTAGAAAGACAAGGAAAATATTTTTTTCATAGAAAATTAATAAAATTTTCCATGTAGAGTCCACAACACTAACTAAATTTAATTGAAGAAAGGTGGTTCAATGATTTAATTAGGGATAACCCAGAAACTAGACAATTAATTATTTCGAATAATTATAGGGTTTTATAAAAATACAAGGAGAGTCTACCTCAGGTGTTGATATTATAGAGTGTGATTATTATAAGTTTTAGGTTAAAAAATAAATACTGTATTTTGTATGTGTTATTAAATATAAAAGAGTTCAAAATTAAAGAAAAAGGAGATGAATGGAACCTTATGTTTGGAATCATATAATTATGTATGGTATTTATTCATTAAAAAATTTTTATTCTTGGTGTTATATAGTTTAGGATGAATTTAGTTGAAATGATGTGGACTCTATTTCCCATTTTTTCCACTATTTAGATTTTCCTATTACGAATGATTGATTAGTGAATGAGAAAATATTTTTAGTATACATTATTTATGATTCATTAAACACTATATCTTATTGTACATTCATTCATGGTTGGAAACATTTATATCCAGGCTGAAGTGTTTATCCATCAATTTGATAGTATAATATTCCACCACCAATAATGGATTATTTAATAAATTATTCATTCATGTAAATATTCGAAACATATAGAATAGAATATATGATATAGAAGAAATATTTTATTTTTTATGCACTCAAACTAAATAAAAATATGTTTTATTCCCAACAATAACGAAGTTATTATATCTTATAATGATACTATAAATGGATATAGCATCAATGGGTCTAGTTGGATTTTTTGTACTTCATAGAAGATAAATATTTAAAAATAAAATATTGTTATCATAAAAGTCCAATATGAATTTCCCATGAAATCCAAAAAATGTTTTCTACATTATAATAATGAAACATGTAAATATTTACTTTTAGTTAATATAACAATGTGAATTTCAATTAATAACCTAAATGTGGTTTGGATATATTTGTATCTATATAACATAAATAGTTATATAAGATAACATAATAATTCCATGAGAAATTATATTGGAAAGGGTTTGACAAAAGAAAATGATAAACATAGATTTTGTTCTTTGTAGAAAAAAATATTTATTTGCATCATAATATTTTAATTTGTGGTGTTAATGTGTTTTAATATATTTGAGGAGTTGAATATTATAAATATGATTCTTTCGTATCAACATTATTTCAACTTTATTACTACATATATGTTACTTTATTTATATTTTAGTGGTATGGTTGTTATAGAGGTTATATAAGAATGTTATATGAATTAAAAATAGACATAATAAATTTAATTTAACTCCTAAATGTGTAAAATATATAAGGTTAACAGAATAATATATAATACATGATATAATATATATTATCATAAGTATGAATATGTTTATATATTATGAAATTGTATAATAATATAATATGTATCATGTTATACAAAAGTTAATATCTACATTTTCACCCTTTCACATTAGCATGCGAATAATTCTTGTATTTGGATATATAAGATACATATGAAGCACAGATGAAGTACAGTTTCACGGATGACCTGATAATTATTTCCCAAGAAATTTTATATATAATTTAATTTGTATAATATGGGTGAATAAATCATATTTAGAGTGTCTACTTCAAATAGATGGTATAATAAAAAATGTAATAAGCATCATACATTGAAATCATTTTTATAGAATCTATTAGTCTTAGTAAATTTCGGTTTTATGGGAAATATTTTTGATTATTTCTTTGTTTTTAGATCAACCAAGATAGATTTTTTCTTGTATGATGACTATGACATCATGGTAGACAAATCAAATAAACCATGGAAATGAATGGCCATACCATAAAGGTAAATATGATGCACATAGCTACTAAGATGAGGGACATAGAATTTTCTCATATACTAGATGAATGAAATGTGATTTATTAATCACCAGGGACAATATATACTTCCGTAGTGATTAATATATGATGATGATATATGCTATTTACATAATCAAAGTCCATCAGTCACCCAATTATTAAGAATGTGGGTTTTAAAAAAGGTGTGGATACATTATATTTTATTCTCAATAATTTATATTGTCCTAATGTGGATGCCCAATGAGTTTTTAAGGTTCTCATAGGTTTATGGGGGTATTTTTAGACCCCACAACCCATCATTTTGGGGAAACATGAATGATTGTATGCTTTGTGAATGGTTAGTGCATGGTTTGGATAACTGTACATTTTGAAATTTTTAGACAGATTCACATTGCATGGTTTTCCCATGGTTTTGTGGCCTGACCATGTAATGTCTCCTTCTACGTAGAAAACCTCACTTGGTTTGGACATGGTTTGTCAAATTGTGCAGAAAAACCACACAAATTCCATTTTTTTGTGTAACTTTATAAAATTTCCCTTAATGATCTATTAATCTACCTTCATCCTCTCTATTAGGATCTTATGTAGGATTCCTGAATATATAACATTTGAATCAAGAAATCACAATCATCAAGAAACTGATCATGCTCCGTTATTCACATTAGATAACCAATGATAAGTAATCGGGTCATGTTGATATATTCTACTTCTCTTTGTCTCTTGACCATGATATCAGGGTATGATCATTTTTCACATTTTCATAGATCTAATTCAATCAAATCTAAATCATTGGCCAAAACTGGATGGATATCATCATACAAACCCTAAGGTGCGAGTACTATAACTCATCCCTAATGTTTGTTGATTTCGGATTGGTCCTGTGGGGTGCACCGATTCTACCATGTTCCATTTATAGAATTTATATTCCATATTTGTAATCATTATAACCATATGGATATTACATTTCAAAATATGTGAATATTTGTAAGTGGTTAAATCCATAACTTTATCCCTTACATGTTGAAGGTTATTCCATAATTTTTGTTTACTGTTTTGACATGGTTGCACATCTTTTCAGGTGTGCCTTGGCTTGACCACTCTATGGGAAATATTTTCTATATTAAATGGATTTTATTACAATTTTAATTGCATAATAGATAGTAACATGTATGTGTACACCATGACCCACCTAAGATACGTGTATCAATTGATTATTAAATGTGACATGTGAATTGCAAGTATACAATGTATATGTCTTGGACATAAATGTAAATAAATTATTGGTTCCATATCCATATCACCTCGTTAAACATTAATGGATGGTAGTGGAATAAAACATGAATATAGAATATTCCTTAAATGGATTAATTGATTTCATGTTACATGTCCTTGTCAAACTAATGAATAGAAAGAATTAAACCAAATGACTTGATAAAAAGGTTACATGTCAGTTGACATAATCACACTAATTAAAGTTAAGGATTGAACTGAATAAAATATCACACATATTTATAATGGTCTCACTCGAGACCACATGTTATTCTGATAATAGAATTATACAAGCACTCAAGAACCCCATTCTAAAATAATGATACAACATTCATAGTTTGAGACCAACCTATATATTGATCCCTCTTTAATATTAGGATGATCAATATTAAACTGTAGGATCCCTAACATATCAAAATAGGATGCCTACAATAATTACCTTGGAAACATCATTGAAAAATAGGTTACTGGGTTATAGACCATAGGGAACTATCTCTCCTTTGTAACATTTTAAATTTGATAATCACCTTTGATTAGGTAGGAAACATATTGTAGAATGTTTTTGAACATTCTCCCTCGATTACACTCTTACCCAAGCCAGGGTATAGTAATTACTTAGTTGGCAATCCTTTAGGTCTAAATCACCTTGGCTATTACCTTGGGAATTAACTATAAAACATCATGACAAGTTTCCTTGTTACATTTTTTATCCTCCTCTATTATTAACATGTGACTTATTTGTAAACATGTAACAAATTAATGAATGAATTGTTAACATGTTCAAACACTAGGTGATGGCTGATGAAGGTACTTCGATATTTATTTATATTGTTCTGAATTACATTACTTATGAATTCTTACACATTGTTACATTTACATTACACATGCCGAATGTTATAAACACTATTGGTGGTGGCCAACAAATATTTATCTAACAAAAACTCCATATGTTTTTTGGTACATTAGAGAGATTATATGGTTTCATGTGTGGAAAAAGTGAAGAATACAGCTTCAAACACTTGATTTCTAGTTTTTTTAGTATAGATATTGATAACAGATGGCCGATGTGGAGCACGAGATGCATTGGATATTCTTTGATTTCCAATATAATTTGTGGAAAAATTTATTCTTATTGTTTGTATGCATGTTTTATTTCATTCAAGTATAAAGCATATAATCATATATTGTTTAATGTTATTCCATTTGTTTCAATTATTATTACAATTTCCTCTATTTTCTGCTATTCATAATATTTATATATAATTATTTTGTTATTTAAATATGTCCACATCCACCCACTACTCTACACATTAGTAATGTGGTAATTGTCTCCCCACAGACACACACTAGGCCCTCGCTACTAATCTAAAACCTATGGAGTTCGAGGAATGGAAGTTGAGGCCATGTGGCCCACTAGGATTGGGGCACCTATCAAGTGGAATCTGAGTCTGGGATTTCAGAAATTGGTATAATAGCTGCTTTATTTTATTTATTTACTATTTAGAAACACCATATTCAAGATTAGGAATTCTTGTGATATGGTCATATGGTGTTCTTGGACATCACGATCCCATATTTGGGGTAAAATCCTGTTGGTTAAAATTATATTGTTCTGATGGTTTTTCCTATTATATTTGATATTATTTGACATTTGGGTGAGATACATGTTTTGTGGTGTTATTGATTATTATTCAGGTTTAGATTTTCTTCCATCCCTGGCCCAATGATATAGTTAATGGAGAATTATTACATGCATCCTTATAGGAACTTAGAATTCACATGTCATGCGTATTTCCATTCCATATAGGTTCATTTCACTAATTTTCATTTCTGTATATTATTTTAATTATTACAAGATGTTGTGATAGTTAGATTATGATCCAATTACTTTTTTTTGAATTTTTGATTGTTAATATCAATTCATGAGTTGAATGAGCCCTCATGGGTTGGGACGAGTAATTTACCATGTTGAGCCACTAGGCTATTAAAAAAATGGGTCTCATTTCTATTGATATGTAGATTGTTGTTGATTCATCTAAAATTTATATATATTATAACATGAATAAATAAATATAAATTGAATTGGTTGGACATCCTTATCCAACCATGCCATGTTTATGAAAGGTAAAGGAGTGAAGCTGGAAATTAAATATTAAATGATATGAAACTTATACCTGATCCCAAACTGATACCAAGTCATCCACATGTGTAGTTGGGGTATTATTCCTTGGGTAGTGAGTTTTCCAACATTAAACATACCATTATGATGGTATCCTTATACTAAAGCATGTTCTAAGGAGTGTGATTGGAAATTTTTTACCAATTCCACCATGACTTCCTCATATCGTATGCGAAGATGGAGGTGATGACTATGCCCCAGATATAGAGGGACTTGAGCTGCCTGTCTTACCTCCTGGAGTTCCACTTGAGTAAACACATGTTGTACGTATTATGCGAATATATTTCCAATTTCATGATAGTTTCCTACTTCTGATGCGGCATGTGCATGGTGCTCCATGAGTTGCACCTACGACTTGTGATCTGAATCGGGAGTTTTAGCAGAAGCATCCTCATACCTTTTCAACGGATAGAATTTTCCAAGATACTAAGCCTTGGCTATAGGACTCCCTATCATTCATTGAGTATCCATAGATGCCTCCAAACCTCAGGGTCAATCATTCCACATAAATGCTTCAGGATTTGTCAAAGAATTGGTGGGTTGTGATTACATAGGCGCGTTATCATCAGGTCATGTTATGGGCCGGTTTCTATATTTCCTTATATGATCTGTTCTTTCCTCTTATGCTGAGAGTTGACATAGCCAATGGGTTCATGCATCTCATGTAGGGATCTATGTTTTTATGGAATATTCACCACATTTATTGGAGTTTTAGTAGTTTTCACAGCTTCTATCTAGTGATGAGATTTTGTGTGTTAGACACACTGAGGATGGGCTTCTGTACTCCACCCAAACACATGTCAATGTATTTTTCAAGCCTAAATGTTCTTCTATAGTCAATCAGTCTCTTATCGCTAAGTGTATCTTAAGGGATGGAAATGATATTGGCTATAGAGGACCAATTCCTCTTTAGTCCAGTAGTTCTTCTAGTTGTAGGAAGTGTTCACTCGAAGTTTCTCACTAGAGTAATGAAATCCAATGTGTTTATTTCAAGATCTCCATGGTGTTTCATCAGTGTTTACAATGAGGGGACAAGAGGAATCAATGTGATAGACACCCAATGGAGTTCTAGTCTTATGGATTCTTGGGGAATCCTCATAATTTATGTAGGACCACTCCACCAGCTCTGAGTGGAAAAGGATCTGCACCTACGCCACCATCAACAGAATGATCATTTATGATGTGTTTGGTGGGGAGTTGGAATGGCACTTGCAGGTCTGGCTGAGGAAGAGGTCATGGAAATGTTACCCAGACCTCTAATCATCATCAACACTAACATTGCAGTTTTTTTTCATGGTATTACATCTATTTCATAGTGTCATGGATCTGGCCAGTTGGACACACTATTGCTAATACCTGAGGATCAAGTTGCAAGACTTTATATAGTACGTGGTACTATCCTATTATCCTATATTATAGTATCTACATTATTTGATACAAGTTCTTCTAACTCTATTATCTCTTTATCAATTTTTTGGGAGTTTTGGACTTTAGATACTTTATTAATGTGGTGTAATGACCCTAGATATGTCGTTTGGGGTACAAACAGAGTGCATAGGCTGGTGTAGGGACTTCCCCCTTGAGGTAGATAGTTACCCTTCATTATAGAAGTAATTCACTATCAAGATGACATAGATCAATGTAATTCATTGGATTGACTAGTTGGTTCAATATCATGATTTTGTACACTACTATAACCGTATGGTATCATTGACTTTGTCATAATGCATCAGTTATTTACATAAGGGTTACTAATAGGTCTTGGCTGGTAGAGTGGTAGCAGTGCATCATGGTCTTGCGAGACTGACTGTCCATATTAAAAATCTCTTCATGGAGGATTAGGTTCTAGGACAGTTTTATTTTCCTCTAGTGGTGGATCTTTTTTGGGATGTATTTCATGATGAATTTTCTGAATTACTTCATATGTGAGAGGTAGAGTTTAAAATTGAAGTTGTTCCAAGAGCATCTATAGTGTAAATTCTTCCAAATAGGATGGCACCAATGGAGCTTCAAGATCTCAAGTGGATGTTAGATGATTTATAGGTTAATGATTTTATACATCCTAATACATCCACTTTGGGTTTGCTCATGATTTTCCCAATAAGTAGGATGAAAACATACATCATTATGGGGTTTATAGAATGATGAACCTAATTATGGTGAGGAATCGATATCTACATACCTGAATAGATGATTTCATCAACCAGTACCGAAATGAATAGGTATTCTCCAAGATCTACATGATATCATGTTATCATCAGGTGGTGTTAGTCTATCAGACATACCTCATACACCATTCCACATTAGGTATGGTATGTATGAGGAACTTGTTATGTCGTTCGATCTCATGAATGCACTAGCTTTTTTCGTGGCTCTAATGAATTGTGTAACACCCCAAACCCTCTAGACTGGAGCCGGTGCATTACTTATTATATTTGCATGGTTTTAATGAATGATAATACTAATGGAATGATTAGTTTAGTTGTCATGATGAAACTAGATACATAAACGTAACTCAAATGAAAATGGATAAGGTTACAAAATACAATATATAATAAATTCTAGAAACTGCTTCCACATGAACTCAATAAATGATCTCCTCTTCATCACCTATTGAGGGTAGACAATGAAATGGGTGATCTAAAATGCCCAGTAAGGGTTTCAAATAGAAGATTCATGAATTAATAATAACTGAATCATAAAAAATATTCCATGGTGAATAATTGAAAAACACACACCAATAATAAACTGAGAAAGGGAAAGCATCCATAGATGTTGTCATAGTGAAAACTACATGGATAGTAAAAACTGAAAATGAATAAAGAGAATGCTTATTAATTGGAAGTTATTTATCTGTCACATAGAACCATAATACTGTTAAAATAGTTTATTTCTGTGGGTAGAAACCCGTCTGATTTTTGGAAACAAACTCAATGGGTCTGTTGCCTAAATGATATGTCTCATGAGACCTACCGTTGCATCGAGGGGATATATCGGGCCCCACATGCCACTATATGTCCAAATCATTCTTTATAAATTGATTCAATGTATGAGAAATATTCATTTTCAATATCCGTATTGGGTAGAGTATATGGAATCATCAGTATTTCCACAATTTAAATAACCTTCCAAATAAACACCGTATATAAAATGGTATAAAGTTTAGACAAAAAAACATATCCAAGATATGATATTATGGATATTTAATATAAATATAATTTAAAATGTAACGTGATCTCAAATGTTAATTAGGTACACCACATAAGGATTATTTGGTGCACCACACAAAGATAGTCACAACAAAATAGTTGTTGAGACAAAGTGTCTTACCACAATGTAATCGGTCAAATAATATGACCAGAACTTAATAGCCCTCAAATTAATAATTTAATAAAATGAATATAAATAGTATCATGTTATTATATATCATAGTGAAATAAACATATACCACATACAAGAAATAAGTTTCGAGTAATGAAAAATCTCACAGAAATGAAAGTGAGATGAGAAACCCCTTACCATATGCTCAAGTGTGTTATTTGTTTGTTTTAATGAACTGAATAATAAAATTTAGCTTAATTAATTAATAAATATAGAACCCAATATACATGTAATTGATTTAGTATTACCTTATTATGTTAATTTATGGCCCTTTTATTGGTTTTAGAGTTTTAATTTTCTTATTTTGGAAGAATTTTCTTCCATAGTTTTCATGATTCGTTTACTTGTGTTCATGAATGTAAGTTCATTTTAAATGTGGATAAACATCCAAATTTTTTAATATATATTATTAATGACATTAAGGAGATATAAATTATTTTGTGTTATATACCATGATAATTATTCATTCGTTAAAATTTTATTACTAATATTCAGATTAACGTGATTATTTTGTTCATAAGAAAAATGTATTATATTATGACTGTCTATGGATTCTAGAACATTTTTGAGATTAAATAAATATATTCTTATCGAGTTATACCATTAAAATGGTTTCATGACCAGTAATGAAGTAGAATGTGAAGAATGAAACTCCGTCATCCACAAAGGTTATAAATTGGAACCTCATGGAAATTGATTTTGTGTATTAATAATAAAATGGAGGGAGTAAGGATATTGATGATAGTTCTTCCATTCACATGATATAATTCAAGTATATAGATGATACTAGATTTTATCATGGTCATTTGGATAGAGGAGGTGAGGAGAGAAAAATAAAAGAGATGAACTTGAAAATAAATGAAAAGGTGAGAGATCCCTTATGAAAATTCGAAAGACAAACGTCGTCGCTTAAAATTTCATTAAATGAAATGATGAGAGAAAAAGGCAATCTAATAATATTGAAATCAAAATAAAATTTATCAGAACACATAAAATCAAAATCCAACATATGAGAATAAGAAATCAAATTGATAACATAAAGGAAGTGTCGAAAAAAAGAATAGAATGAAGGATTCCCTTACCTTGTAGAGTAACTCCTAGATCATGAAGGATGGGACCTTTGGGGATTATGGACATCTGGGGAGGACTTCTAGGGAGGTAATACCACTAGATCATCGAGGAAATTGAGTTTTTTATGTATGAAAATGAGGGGGGGTGAGTTGTTATTTATATTAATTAAGAGGGAGTTTTTTATTAATTAAAAGGAACACCTTGTTAGTGGTTTTCGCAAAAACACGGGCTTTCCCATGGTATTTACCTATATTTTAAGCCACATGGGAAACCTCATGTCATAATATACTATACACAAGTCGACTAGACCTTTATATTAATTATTAAATCATTATTATTTCATTACACTACCGAAAACAAAAATCTATATTTTTATAATTCACAAAACATTCTAGAATTTTAGGAAAATCCCAAAAAATCATCCAAATCACTTTTTGACATGTCGAAATCAAAAATGAACTCCATTATTTTTAAAATAAGTTTTTGAGTATTTTTATTTTAATTTTTATATAAATGAATGTTAATTTAAAAAAAATAACAATTTGAAGGTATAATTAGTGTTGTATTTCATTGAAAAAATAATAAACTTTTCATTATCTTATTACCTTATGAAAATAAAATATTATCATTGTTTACTATTTAGAAGAGTCATATTACTATTCATATTACTATCCATAAGGGTATGTTTCTATTCATAGAAAATTCATGTTGGTTCTATCAGACTCCAAATGACTTACTAGTCACAACCCTAGATGAATGTATTTCGAAATTCAAAACATTGAAGTGGAAAATTTATGTTTAAAGGATAACATATAATTTTCTCTAATAATGTTTTGTTTCAAAAAATACATAGTTCTTCATGCAGTATGACTTATCTAATGAATAAAATGTATATAAGAGCCACATACCATAAAATGTTTGGGGGTGTTATAAATAGGGTGGTCCACCACTATTTTCAATCCTTTTGTGGTATTTGTGTATTAAATAATGGTATATTCACACACTCATATTGATCATACCAAACGTCTTTGGATCATTATGAGTACATAGAGAGAGAATCAACTTTACACCATGCTTGATTAGTGCCACTTCTGGGTCAACAATGTCCACAACTATGTTTATATAATATCAGAATTGGAAAAATCTATTGACAAGTAAAAGGATAGTGCTATAGTTTCCTTGGATCAATCCCAAGAATGTGTTTGATATATAGAGTTTCACAGGGATGGATGTATAGTACTGGTGTTTCATACAAAATAGTTCTCACCTTTACTATCCTATTACTTCTCTTAAAAAAAGTGTTTCGTGTTACTATGTTCAAAAGCATGCGAGAAAGTTATTTAGTATATAAAAGGGAGGCTAGTAATGAAACCTATTTTGACTCTTCGAGAGCCGATTATATGGTATACTGACTTCTGTGATGCCTTAGTAATCGACCTATGAGTAGTGATTATATATGAGAAAAAACTCATTGTGATGGATCTTGGCAGTTGAGGCCTTATGATAGAAATAACCCGATGAATGACCTTTAGCTAACAAAAGTTGACCAAGTATTATGTTGCGGAAGACATTATCTGATGGATGAGCACTTTGTGGTGTTCACGGTCCAAAATAGCCCCAAATATAGCTTTTCTCTGTGTGACATGAACCTCAAATAGTGAATATGGGTCTAATATCATAATCCATTGACTTTAATATTGCCTATATGTCTAGGAAGGGCAATGAGATTACAAATGAACGGAGCTGGAAAACTCCGACATAAGTAGTACTGGAAGAAAGTGATGAATGGAATTTAATGGCCCTTTTTTTTGAGATACGTCTACTGTTTCATGATTGTCAAATAACATTTTGACTTCAAATTATTGATAGTTCCATATTCCCTTCTTCATAAGGTAAAGGGTGGATAGTTTTTTGACATAGAAGGATTGTTCCTCTTTGAGATGATATCAAGAGATAGCCCACCTCCTTATTTTTCTATGGATATAGATGAAATCCTAAATCTATGTGGACGTATCTAGGGTCCCGTAGTTATAATAGAGCATCTGATGCAAGAGTATCACAATTCTATTTGGGTAGTTAATCTAGGAATCTTGAAGATGTATCGAGACATGTGACACCATTATCGGTGGCCTCGACTGAAATACCAGATTGCAGGATTTATCACGGGGTGTTCCACCTATCAACAATTGATGTCATAGCACCAGAGACATGCAGGATTGCTAGATCTGCTTCCAGTCCCGAAATAGAAATGGGAAGATGTTTTTATGGATTTCATTGTTGTCTAACCTTGGTTGTTATGGTGAGGTGATTCTATCTGGGTAATCATTTACTGACTAACGAAATAATACCACTTAGAAAACACTATGTCTATGAGATCTTACAACTCCACTGGGTCCCTCATACACTCATTTCAGATTGGGAGTCTCATTTCATCTTACTATTATGCAAAGGATAGAAAAATTCTATGGGTACTCATGTCCATGAAAGCATAGATTTTCACCCGAAGACTGCTGGACAATTAGAATAGACCACACAATTTCTAGAGTATATTCATCAAGCATGTGTCATTTATTTGGAATGTCATGGAAGAAGCATATCCCTATCATTATGTTTTCCTATAATAACATCCTTTATATAAAAATTCAGATGGATCCATTTCAAAACATATTGGGTAGGAAATTATATTCTACCCAATGCTGGCTAGATACAGATGTGGCATCCCTATGCAGTCCTCATGTCATTCTGTAGGCATCGAGGAATGTTCAGCTGATCGGGAAATGTATTACTACTGCTAACTCCAAAAAAATATTATTCCCATCACCGTCGATGAACTGTTCAGTTTGAGGTCTGGGGTTGTTTTTTTACATTGGGTATCACATAGGATTGGACATATATGGTTAAAAAATTAGTGAAATTGTTTTCCTAGTTATGTAAGACTGTTTGAAATTCAAGATAGTGTTGGGTAGTTAATCTAATGGTTACAACTACTTCATAGATACCATGTCATACATGTCCTCTTACACATCTCAAACCCATCCAGTGGCATGACCTGAAGGGTGTTCGCTATTCCCATGGGCAGGCCCAAGTGCCCGGGTATCAAAAAATTATTTTTGGGAATGATTTACCTGATTATGAAATCATAATACCTTAAAAACATTCAATAATATAAATTCTAAATTTTCCGCCAAACAAGTCTTAAGAAAACCACATAATCGAGTACATGAAATTTAATACAATAAAATAGGTCAAATAAAAATAACGAGAACATGAATACATCCAAAAGGACTCCTCACAACAAGGGGGTGGTCATCGGTGATCCACCTCCAAAACACAGCACCGAAAGAGGGGTCTAACAACCGGAACTGTCTCCAACAAAGCCTTCACCTTTTCATGAATCAAACATATCAGATTTTAATTACACTCAATGGGTTTATGTAGGGTGTGAGACTAATCCCATTATGATACAACTTAAGTATTCCAAATTTCATGTAATATAAGGTGATAAAGAAAGGAGTTTTAATATGCAGATGAAAGCAGTGTTAAATTCCACAAAATGCAACATTCAATGGAAAACTATTTAAAGCCAAAACATTCAGAGTGTTAATGCAATTTAATAGGATTTTTAGCTACTATATTTTACTTCCAAACACAACCTATGAAAAGTTATAAAACCAAAAATCCAATGAGCTATAAAATTGGGAACACCCCTAGGCACTAGATTGTTTTGGACCGTATGTACCTCGTACCTCGGAGTAATGTAACAATTGAAAAAAATGCTCTCATGCATTATCCAATAGTGGGGAGCATAAAAATAACCTTGTGGTCCCCAATAATCATCCACATAGTTTAGTTATAGTTTTCTTTATCAAAAATCTACGTGAAATAGGGATGAAACCCCTCCGATTCACTAGCTATACTAGTACATATCCGTCCCGCCTAGGTACCCCAGCTTCCCCCTTTGTGCTCAAACAATTTCAGAATGAACCATAAATCCATTTTCATATGAAACACCACTACTGGTAACATAAAATTACTATAGTAGTTGTACACATTTTAAAAAACATAATACACAAAACCAAACACCTTGATTTTAAATAAAAATATTTCTCAAAAGCCCGCATTTTTTCACAAAAAACTCCTTGAAAACCCCACATTGTACACTATGTGC
This sequence comes from Viscum album, assembly GCA_963277665.1. Classification (NCBI taxonomy): domain Eukaryota; kingdom Viridiplantae; phylum Streptophyta; class Magnoliopsida; order Santalales; family Viscaceae; genus Viscum; species Viscum album. The sequence continues at coordinate 1,219,751,026 of OY728127.1, read as the reverse complement.
ACACAAGTAAGTTACCAAAATAGAAATTTCCTCCCAATACATTTTAATGTAACCAACCAATCAATTTTAGGTAAGCCCATTGTGATCTAGGAAATGGTAACTTCGTAAAACCTCTAGTTTCCCACAAACATGGCACTTAAAGTTGACATACTCCACAAACACCAATAAAAACCATTTTCGAAGTAACAAAAATAGTGTATAATCATTAAAAACATTATTGGAATCCCTATTACAGTTCAATAAAATCGATTATGTAATTATTGGGCAGCCCCAAATAAATCAATAAAATATTTCCTTGAAAAACCCCCCAATTTCACATGAAATTGGCATTTAACATTCATTAGAAATTAAAAAATCACTATTTTTGGGGGAGAAATAATAAAATGATATATACATGTAAATATGATATATACCTCATGATAAGATATAATGATTGCATGAACATGGAATCACCTACCTCATCCCAACAAAGTGGGGACCAACAAGGCCGACCATATGGAGCCTCAAAAGGATCCATTCAAATCAAGGATTGGAATCTGTTATTATATGAAAACTCAACCAATCCCAAATGGCTATACTTGGAACCTCCCAAGTCCAGAACACATACACGAAGCATGTCTTCAAGAAGTCTGATTCGCTCTCTCTGTCTAACCATCTGTTTGAGGATGGTATGCCATGATCATCTTAATCTGATACCCCAGCGCATTCTGAAAGCCTTCCAATAATCGAGAAGTGAAACATGGGTCTCTATCTTAGAAAACTGCTGATGGAACACCATGTAGTCTTACCACCTCCAAAAGATTCAAATGGCCAAACTCATCCAATTTAGTTGTATCTTTGATCAAAATGAAGTGGAATGATTTCTTCAGATGATCAATCATGACCAAAATGGCATTATTACCCCGAGGTGTATATTGTAAACCAAAAATGATGTCCATGGAAACCTCATCCCACATCTAGGTAAGAATGGGTAATGGATGGATCAAACTGGAGGGTGTCTGATGCACTACTTTAACCTGTTGGCATGTGTAGCATCTCAACATAAAGTCCTCTATGTCTCATCGAATACTCTACTATAAGAAATATCATCTCACATTATAATAAATCCTTGTGGCACCCGGATGGACATCCCACTAAGACTAGTGGCTATCTGGCATCACTAACTTCTGATGTGATAATGGCACTACTATGCAGCCCTTGAAGCATAAGATTCCCTCTAGGGATGCCGACCCATCAGAGGACATCCCCCCAACATGAAGAAAGTGCCTTGACCACCAAAAAAACCCATCACTAGGTTGTTAACACTGAATCAACTGGAAGCTCTCCATGAATCCACCTCTACTATGCTCTCCGACATCCATTGTGCTCCCTGTTCTCCACATGCATTTAAGAAAAGAGCCTAATCAATGTCCACTCATCACTGGACATCCTCTAAGCCTGCACTGGAACCCTTCGGCCTAAGGAATCATTCACCACATTATCCTTTCCTAGGGTATATATAATGTCAATGTCGAACCCCTGCAAATACTCTATCCAGTTATGCTACCTCATGTTGAGGTCCTCCTGCGAGAAGATATAGGCCATGTTTTGTGATCAGAGTATACCAAAAACTTCTCCCCAATGAGGTAGTTACGACATGTCTTCAAATCATGAATCACCGATGACAACTCCAAGTCCTGGGTGGGTATGTTCTTTTCATGTGGCCAGAGTTGGAGAGATCCATACACCACCACATGATCATTCTGCATAAGCATGCACCCAAGACCCATACCTGAATCTTCACAATAATCTAGATACCCCACTCCAGCCTTTGAAAGAAATCAGAACGGGGGTGGTAGTCAACCACCTCTTCAGCTCCTCGAATGATTCCTGACATCTTGGGCCCCACACAAACTTCACCCCTTTCCGAATGATGGTGGTCATCAAGGAAGAATGTTTAGAGAAATCTAGAACATCTCTCTTGTAATAACCAGTCAGGTAGAAGAAAAATCTTGATCTCAAACACATTCTTCAGTTGATCCCATGACATGACCACACTGGACTTCTCAAGTTCCACTAAAACCCTTTCCCGAGATAACATGCCCCATAAAAGTACACACGAGGGGCACCTGAGACCCCTATCCTTCTTATTTCCCAACGACATCACCTACTCCATCGAAAAAGACAAAAAATATGTTCGTAAATTCAGCATGTTCATAAAATCTGTGTATAATCTCTTGTTAATATCCACCAACATCTTTTCATCGAACAATGTAAATATCAAAATGTAGAACTATTTTTTAATATAGGGAATCCAATATTGAATTCATGTGAACATTTTAATAATTCAAAATTGAAACCGAATAGTTTTTATATTAATTAGTGTTCATATCAAATAATATATCACCTATATAGGTGAATCTTAATAGTTTTGAAAATCCAATTTAGTACATTTTTGTGGAACAATTCCTCCCACAATTACTTTTAGATATTAGTGTTCATCATCCAATATTTCAATATATAGAAAATAGAAAATTAAATCCATCATTTCTCACACTACACCATATATATATGAATACCACATCAAAATAAACAAGGTATAATTAATATAATTTAATCATGGCTCTGAAACTATCCTTAGTGTAAAAAACATAATTAACTGAGAGGAAATTGGTGTTTCACATTGATTTATATTAGGACATGACACAAGATTTACAATGAGTTTCCTTAAAAATTCCAAGGTTTTAACGTATGGAATTGTATGATATAATAACACATATGATAATAATTTATCAATTTAGTTAGAATGATGTTAGTTCTGATGATACTATTTTCAAAAAACATCCAAAAAGGAATCATAGAAGACGTGTAATTTATATTGAAAACACAATGGATCATACTTGTAATACCATAACCACTAAGATTTGTACATGTTAATGTGATTAAAGGAAAATATTCACTCTATTTTTTAAATGATCAATAACTACTCAGTTATGATATTCTATGAAAACCTACTTGGAGAATCCAATATCATCTTCCCTAGTGGATTAATTACTTTAATTTGAATAATTATCATAAAATAATCTTATGAAATAAATGAATTTACCTTTATCTTATCATTAATATATTTTAGGTTATGGAGATAATAATACAGTGGATTATTTTGGGCCTACCTTTACTTATAAAGATATTTCCAAGAGTTTTCAACTCCATGGAGCGTAAAAAAATGATATAATCTTGAAAACAATAACAAGTTTTACATGCTAAGGTATTACATTTCCATAAAAAGATATTAGTCTTTTATTTTATTTCCATCATTTATTTCCGACATTATATATCACTAAGTCTAGTATTAATTAATTAATAAATTAAGATTTGTCAAAAAATATCTATATAAAAATAAATAATATCACATTATATCTAAACAGAAACTAAGAAGAATATTTTTGTAGTACCCAGTACAAAATAATAGTTTTAGGAGAATTAAAAAACATGGAAAAAAGTTGTTTGGGTCTCATTACTAACATTGTAATCACCCTTTCTCAGCTACTGGGATAATTGATCTTATAACATGTGATATTTTTAAATTGAATTCATGTGAATCTCATTGAAGAAATATGAATCACCCTTCTCATGTAATGAGATAATTCATCGTACTTATTATGATGATTCAAAACCCTTTTGGATCATGTATTTCAATAAAATTATTTTATTAAATACCCACATAATGAAATTAAAAAATCACATGAAATGATGAATATTCTTGATGTATATCCTACTATTTTTTAACATCAATTCATTATAATTCTTCTACTAATGACATTCTAGAAATATGAGATAAAATTGGCCTCCAATTCAATACAACTCTTATAAAAGTTTTTTCCTTGTAAAATATTTTTAAGGTAACCATCATCCCAAAATATTTCATTGGATTTTCAACCAAATAATTCACTTTTTATACAAAAATTGGTGGTGAACCATGTTTTTAAAAATCTATAATTGTATAATAATTCATAAAAAAATTATTCCAGAATTTCTTTTCTATTTTATTTATCCTATAATCCATGATGAGTATGATGATCCTATATGTTTATGGTGTTAATATCATATTAATGGATTACAAAAAAATCGATATTGAATCAAAACATCTAAATCTTGAGCTCGTAACTCAAAATCTATGTAAAAAAATAGTATAGTTTTAATATCATTCATTGTGAGCCTCTATATATTTTTAGTTTATAGAAGATGAGAAGAAAGATGAATTTATTAGTGTATATAATATAAGTTTTCTCAACAACCGCATTATCATAACCCGTCCTAGAGTGGCCCATGATGTGGCACCCCAATCCCACCTCCAATAGGACAGGGGCTGATGACTAGTGCCATGAAGGCATATAACTGACATGGGATGCCTTATCTTAAGTACATGTACACATGCACACATCTCCAGGACTATATAATGGTGAAATGTAAAAAGAAAATGAAAAAACATGAATTCATACATCTAAATCTAGTAACCCATGTATGGCTATAAGTAATTAAAATTAAAAGGCCTAAATAGAGGCCCACCACAAAAGAATGTAACAGTAGACCAACCTAAACGTGAAGACACTATTGTCTGAAATCCACAATAACACACTTCTATCTATCCAATATCACTATGAACCATCTTGTCCTAGTTCTCCTAGGACTCTATCATATGTTCGCTAGTCGACCCATCATACCCAATGTGAGGAAAAATCCTGTATAGGTGTGAGTATAAAAATACTCATTAGGACAGCTTGAAACCAAAAAGAATACAACAATGGAAATATAGTAATCTATACAAAGGTATATGTCTCCAACATATATAGAAATAATATTCACATATAATCAAAAAATACTAACAATTTATAGTTATGTCACAAAAATAGTATACCGGGCCTAGGATTTCAGCATGAAGATTTTATAAGGCACTAATCCATGAGAACAAAGTCCAATGTCTAATATAATTAAATAGATCGATCCAAGAGGTACATCTCATTGAGTATAATCATGCAAAAGAACACACTGATAGTATAAAGAGAATGTGGTACACATATGAGGATCACAACCAAGTCCATGGGGTGATAATAACAACTCAATCTGGATTAACCCTCTATGTAGAGGATTAGTGTCCACATAGTGTTGGTCTTGTCGATACCAAGAACTCCATATAGGACATGATGATGAATAGATGATTTAACTCCAACCCTCTTATATGGATTCCAATAACTCTAACCACAATGTCCTCCTTAAGGGATCATAGTCCTAGGGGTATGAAATGATTCCATACTAACCCTTAATGAATGGGAAAGAGGAAAAACATTTATTGTCATCCATGATATAGTGGATAAGAGATCGGGAAAAATAATTATAATCTACTTAGTGTTTAATAGACGGTACATGTTGTGTCCCATGATCCAAAGTCTGGCCCATTTAAACAACTAGTGTCATAAATTTCTATCCTTGTAGTAGTACCTACCATTTAAAAATCACATGTACTCTACACATGTTTCGGTACATGGATTCGTCATGTGTACACTTGTCAATGTACTATTACTTGTCTTATCCCATGTACATGGTCATACCTAAGTCCATGTGGGGGAGTACAAACCATATATGTAGTTAGTGTACTACACTATGTATCTCAGTACATTACAAATTACATGTCAAGTCACCTGGGAGAGATTATACACTACGTTGTAGGGGTCTCATTGCGTATGATAATTAAATTATTCTTGATCCACTAGTCACTAGTTTGGGGGCTTCACACACTATGTAATCCAAGATAACAAACATTGTTGATCATATTTTTTTATAGAAACCATGGTTCTTCCTGCCATGTGAACCCGTGCTCCTATTTCCTCAAATATCAACTCAAAAATCTCCAAAAATCATGTTTCATCATGCCCGAACCTATCCATAGAATGATCTACAAATTATGGGGATGAATTCATTTAAATAATGGTTATAAGCCTTATTATTTGATTTCTTCATAAGAACATCGATCAAAGAAAAATCAAGAATCCACCATCATTAGAATGACTTTGTCTTGGAAATTTCACCTCTTTAATATCATGTTGATCCTAGATCTACTATTTTGGATCATTTTCGCTAAGAAATAGGTGTCCAATGATCAATTTATCAGGATTTTTCAACCCACTATATAAACGATGTGTGTCCATGATAGATGAACCATGGGGAAGAAAATGAAAACAAACGATTGGAGGAACGAACCTCGATCGAATTTTGTATCGATCTATAACCATAATTTTTTGAAAGAATATAAAAATAATAAAACCCCAATGATATTCCAAAATCAATACCCCATCAATATACCAATCCTAGAAAACAACCAAACCATGGATCAATCTGTTCATTAATTAGACAATAATTGTTTTTGAAATAATGAATAAGAATGAATAAACTCAAAACACATGACCTACCTCAAAACGGTTTTGAAAAAAAATAATGAAGATAAGCCACATTAATTTTTGTGATTGGTCGAATACATGGTGTGTTGATCCTCGATACACGATCATGTCATTATTCACATGAAAGAATACTCCAAATCTATCTCCATCTTCTCCCCAAAATCAATTAGGTAATGTGGCTAACTCAAGAACTATGATCTAATTATCTATTTAAATATCCACTAATTTCATTGTAAATGAAATGATATTAAATAATTTTATTTAATTATTTTGTTCATTACCTCACCTATGATGATTTTTATACAAATGAACAACACCAAATAATTTTATGTAATGCATATGGTAAAATCCATCTAATGAAGTCAATGTTTCCAAAAGATTCCTAATCTGGGGACCCATTCATATGATATTCCAATTTTTAAGGAAAATTGTTCATGTCTGATACAAAATATATTTAATATATTTTAAACATTTATTCTGAGCACAATAGACCTATAAATCACATGTTTTCTTAGCACCAGGTCTTGAAAATAATCGATATAAAATCCAAAAAAATATTTCATAGAAAATCAAATGTATTATACTCATTTTTAAATTGAGGTGGTTGAGCCAGAATAGAGATACCAGTACATAATATAAATTTTATTGTAGTTGTGCAGCATGAAAACATGTATTCAACAGATTGAAATATGTTTTTGTAAGGGCATGGTAATTATCAATTAATGATCATAATGTACTACATGTTATTTATTAATTTCTTATATTGATTTATAATAATTGTTTATTATGTTATATTAATCACCAAGATTTATGTAATACATATTATTTATTTTTATCATACCAATTTATCATGTCCCCATACTACTCACTATTTGAATCAAAACATCCAATCACTTTGATATTTTAGATGAAATGATCATTATTTCCCTTCTCCATACCCAAAAAATAGATTGCTAATTTTTATTCAAAGTTATTTAGTTTGGAATATATTTCCACCTCAATTAACTCATAAATCGTTATCATTTTAGTTGACTCCCATATGTTGAAATCCATAACTCAAATTTCCTCAACACTTTCACCCATTTACACCATGTATATATAACATAATTTCATCAGAATACTACTAGGTTATTTTAATTAAAATCCATTATAACTAATAATATCATTTTCCATGATGAAGGCAGGAAACAATTTATTTCAATATTTTCTAGCATAATAATGTGATGGAAATAAAAATCATGCTTAATATTTTTTTTGAGGTATTCTAATACCACATGTGTAAAAATAATTTATCTTATTTATTTAATTTCTTTCCAATATTATGTGGATTTTCTATAATATATTTTCAATTTATTGTAAAATAATTAAGGAATAATCCATTTATTAGGCTCCTCATCATGTTAGAAATTTAGATCTATTAATCATTCTCGTTATTGTGTAATCACACTCACATTTATATCCATCCACAAATCGACACCTTCATCATGAAATTGTTAATTTTCTTATTTCACACTATTTAATTAGATATTGTGATCATATAAAAATAAAAAAAATGTAAATAATTACCAAGAAGTATAAAAATAGATAATCAATGAAATGGTCATTAATAATTATAAAACTGATGATCCATTAAGTGTATAATGGTTCAAATAATACACTAGATGAATACCTTGTGTTATTCTCAACCTGTTTTTCCAAATCCATCAAACTCCACATATTTTACTTATTTATTTTCACATTAGATAGTGACTCAAACATTTTTTTATTCTATTGACCATTACAATGAATACATACACATTGGTGGGGGGAAACTAGGATAGTAAAAATACCTTTCATCATTAAATTATGGAAAACATTCCCTCATACATTTCATGGGGTCAAGTGATTTTTAAAACATCAAATCCGAAAATAAAAATTAAATTTTAAAAATCAAAAGAAATAACTAAATTAAATATATAAATAACATACCTGCACAGATAGGTCCCTAATCGTTACTAGACACCATGAAATAATATTGTAAATTAAAAATCGAAAATTTGAATATTCATATATCAGAAATTTATAATGAATTTAATAAAAATTTAACAAAATTTAATTAATTATTGAGATTATCATAGAAGTATATATGATTTTAATAAATTCTAGATGATTAGATTTATCTCAGAATTTATTTATGATATTTCATGATTGTTTGAAATTGAAATGGGTCCCTAAATGTGAAACTATTCTTGGGATTGCCTTACTGGGATGGACGTGTCTTGATTGGCCTACCAGGGTTTGGTTAGATAGCTTTTTTCCTTGTATAATGCAGGCTACATTCCCTAAATGGGGTGAATTGAATTCAATAGTGGGAACTATATAGGGCACCTCATATATTTTATGTATAATAATTAAAGTTTTTAAATATATAATTTTCAATGTGGGTTTTTTTTGTGATTGATACAATTAATAAAATGAGTTTAAAATATCTGTGATGATTCATGGCTTGTTTTTATATATTTTTTGTACTACCATTTGTGCTCCTCGTAACACCCCATCACCTACCATATAATACATATAGGGGCACAAAAACTAATGAAGTTAAGTATACCAGTTACCCTTTTCTGTGATTCAATAAATTTATATATATATATATATATATTAAATATGTTCTTGATTTTAAAAATAATGTAAATCATCGATTTGAAATTTCTCATCCACTGAAACAAGGATTGATAAATTTTTAGTGGTGTTTGTATCATATATAATTCTTTATTCTAATTTAATAAATACTTTCCAAAAAATTTTATATGAATAATCACATGTTCACTCTGATACCATTGAAAGAACATTACACACACTGATTGCATGACAAAGGTTATGTTTTCAATTTTTGGAAACTAAATCATCCATAAAATAATTTATTTATCTATGTGACACCATAATCATTTATAGGATATCATAGAGATTAATTTTAGTATGAAAACAAAATAAAAATGTTACTTTTTTTAAAAAAACATAGTCTGGGGGATATATGATATTCTCTTTACTGCCATAGATTGAATGAATCAATGTAGATTCCATTTATTTCATAAAAAGATGTACCATAGCTCCATGAACAATGTAACTCAATTATTTGGATAAATTTTGTGAAAATATAAGGCCATATAAAACATGTTTGGTCACAAAAATATCACACATTTGATTTGATACGAGGATCTATCCATTACTGAACTATCTCCCACTAAAAGATTAAGATAACAGTTGATAGGAGATAGCCTATCAAAATAAATGAAAATTATTTTACGCATTATTCAAAAAAATGTGCTTAAATTGTTTGATATATGTTTCCGAAAATTCTTTTATGCCCTTGGATACGTTAAAACTCTTTCACAAGACAAAAATGAAATGAATAACTAATTAAACCAATCATAAATATGAAAAAATGTAACCACTTAGGGGTTCCATTAATAGATATCATGTGATGAACCATGATCCGTTAACATGGCCCATTCATTATATAATTATTTATAAAACCTATAATAGTGATATTTCAATTGAAATAATAGTATATTATTGTATGCCTTTTTAATTAAATAAATGTTTATATACCTTAATAAAAAAACTCAATTGTAATAATTATAACATGGAACATTGTAACTGATTTTATTCTATTTAGATCATTTACCTAGGTGGTCACTATTCTTCACATGTGTCACACATTGTTTTAAACTCCATTTCATTTGAACTGGTGGAGCCTAAAAATATAATTTTTGTGTGACCCTTTAGGACTCTATAATGAATGTAGTGATTCCAAATCCAACACTGTGAATGGTATATAAAAAATATCATGGTCCCTGAAAAATTATTTTTCAAATCTATTAATACCTCTTATTGACACTTCTCATGCAATATGATTCCTATGTATAAATATCTCAATAATGTATGGTACATCACCTCGATTATCCACAGATATACTCAAAATCCATTTATTTAACATTCTAGACATGATAATGTCAATTATAAATTTCCATTTACATCTATATAATTAGGATATTATATTCCCATTAATTGTCTTGAGACATGAACATCAACTAATAAAAAGATGGTATAAAACCTTGCCCATGTATTTCATTTCTATCACACCTTTTTTTATCCATCCATCATATCCAAATTCATGGGGAATATATATAATCAATTTTATTGAAATATATTAATTTATATGAATCATAATATGTATTAATAATAAAATTAATTTATAAGAATCATAACACATGTCCATATATCATAACATCCAATAACAGAAATAACATGTAGATTTCCTTCATGCAGGTGAGTTCTCAACACCTCCCCTCAATGTGATTACCATGGGTTGACATTAAGAGGTGTAGTCTAAATGTGTAATGATAACCCTACTCCTAAAAAATATAACATTTTTCAATTCATATGATTTTATCCTTCCATTGAATATAAATTGAATAATAATGTCTTGGAACTTCAGGAGTCACATCATATTAGGTATCCTCATTATAATTATAGTTCTGCAAGTACCCTTATGACATTGTAAAATTTATTTTCATGGAGAAAATTATCATCATGTGATAATAAAATTATTAATATTCATAACCATGGGGAACAATGTAATAGAAAGTACAATGTAATTCGGTTTCAAGGATCCAACTCCTATAGAATATGTGAAAATTCTTTTATCATCATTACCTAAGAGTTGGAATGTGATTGTGACTAATGTATGTAACACATATGGAATGATAGAGAATGTGTTTTTGGATGTAAAAACATAATTATAAATGAATAACTTCATCTATGGGACGTCTAAGATCTATACAATAGTTTATATAATGATGAATTGTATGAATGTTAAACCTATATTATATATCTTAAGAATTCATTGAAAGATAAGTCTCAATAACTAATAAATAGAGAGTAAAATTACACTAGTACTACAATCATGAGTTTTGAGGAGAAATTTCATGTCAATAGTAATTAAAAGAGTCATATAGAAAACTCTCGAATGACAAAAACGCCTTGAAGGTAAAATTATATTAGTATTAAAAATGGGAAAAACCAATTACTTTGAAGTTTCAATATCATATTTGAATCATGGGTGACTGATTCGGTAGAATATTTATATTCAATAACATAACAGGTATTCATGGTAAATTATGTTTCTTGAAATATTTTTAATTTTTATCTATTGAATGATGAAGTAATTGATTTCATCATAAAATATGATGTAATGATCTACATAAAGGAAAATTGGTTTCATAAAACACCATGAATTCACAAACATAACTGGATAATAAAAAAATATTGTTTACATTAGAAAAATTGATGAAGAATCCTTTCGTATTGTATTTTATAATGGAACATAAATATTTAGTTGAGGATATATGGGGGGAGCAGGTGATAAAGGAAAAGGCAATGTTTAGAATCACAAATGATATTTCAATGGTTGGATACAAATCATCATAAGATCCAAAAAAATTTCATTGAGTCCTAAGTCATCTCTTTAAGATTAATAATATTATTGTAGCTGCAAAAGTTATACAAAATACTGAACACATGCATATTCAATAGTATGATGTTATTTTATGGGAGAATAGTAAATAATTTACTTCAATTTAGATTTATGGAATCATATAACTCGAAAATAATAATCTGGTTCAATTGGTTATTTGGGGACCTATAGTAGTCAATCCCCTTTGATCTGTTCATTAAGCAGAAAATTTCATATATGTTGCAATTAGAAATTTTTAAGTTTTATTTTTTAATAATAGTTTTGATGTTTCTAAAAATTTAATTTCATTTAAATCAATGGTTGAATGGTAATGCATTAGGATGTTGAAATGTATTATCTCTGTCAATGTTGTTTAATATGTTAAATAAAACCTCATGAGATTATTCCCAATGAAGGTGATAATGGAAGAGAATACAATTCCCTAAATATTGTAAAAATTAGAATGGATCAAATGAAAAATAAAATGATGAATAAAAATTTCTATTATTGTGAATTCACTAAGGTGTTTTAAGGGGGTATTTTCTAATGATGAAAACACAACAACATCACTTTCTAATTGGATTCTATCATTAGTGGTTGGGAAAGAATAGATATAGAAGTTATAGTTTGATGAAAAAATATAGGATTTTCATATTAATATATTAAAATTATATTAATATGTACATTTTAAATTAAAAGATCATGAAAAAAACAATGAAAATCAAAATAATATTTTCCCTCATGGTTATGGGGATGAGAACATTTTATTTAAGAATTAGGAAAATGAAAGGTGATATGTTATCTATATTTGAGAAGATTTATTTAATGATAAGGTTCTCTAGATGGATCCAAACAAGGAGGAGAAATAATTTTTGATTAATATGTAGGCTATAAATTTATATATCTATTTGAGTAAACATATTATATATTAGAAGAATTAAGAGAACATATATAAAAATACCATAACTTATGGATTAATATTGATAGAATATATTATATTATCTTATTGTATTTTATATGCTCAAGTATGACCACTATATCTGTTTTGTACCAAGTAGATAAAAAATTAGAATAAATGGTAGCCACTTTAGTTTAGGAGAGAAACTAGTATAATAATATAAATTAAATGGTGGAAAGCTGATATGAACTTTATTATTTTATCAGATATAGGAAAATCTAAATTCTCATTAGAATAAGTGACATTAGATGACTATAAAAAACATAATTCATCAATATATTAACAGATGTATTTAATTAAGTACAATAGAATATAATATTTAACTAATTTACATGAAGGTAAATGGGAACGTTATAATAATTAAGTATACCATTTGGTAGAAGCGGAAGATGGAAATTTGAATTTCAAGGTGTGAGTAATAACACCCTGAGATTTTTTTTAATATTTGTTTTCAAATTAATTTAAAATTTTTGATATTTTTTATTATACAAAATAGTAAAAATATTTTATTTTCTATTAAAAAAATCAGTTGGGAATATTTTATATGGAAAACCATGTTAATAATGCATTACATTAAACATAAATTTTATCTTTATCTACATGGAACACAATGCTTACCATTCGTTACATGAAACAATGACATTCCATGATGTCATGTGTTACACAAAATACTCTTTTTTAACGAATAATGAAATATTAATAAAATATTATTTATTATACCTAGAAGTTAAATTAGTATTTTTATAATATTTCTAATTGACTTATGAAAATATATTGTTTCCATAAATATAAATTGAATCAATTAGTTATAAATTCATTTGAAATGAATAAGAAAATAGATTGAATATAATGGAAAATATTATTATACCCACAAAGATGTTTTACCATAATAAATTAATTTAATTATATTTAGTGAGTGATATTAACTCAATTTATAAATATGATGTTTTCAATTAAATAGTTTTTTATATTCAACCAATATATTTTATTGGATTAAGTTTTAAAAAAATCAAAAAAATTATGCATAAAATACTATATTTCTTAATAAGGAATTTGTACCATATTTTTAATGGTGAACTTATATTAAATTTGATTTTAAGAACTTTTATGGATTAAATATGTAACATTAAACGTCCTATATGAAATAGAAACATAAAAATTATGTTATGGTAAAAAAAATTATTTTTCTATAATGATTATTTTTGAAATTAGGGGTTATGAAATACTAAATTTTAATTCAATGCTAAATTTTAATATATTTTAAATATAAAGATAAATAATTTTTTATATTTCAATATATTTTTTTATAGATAAAATATTTATAAATTATGATAACATAGTTATTGTAATATATTTCATCGTGAAATTGTATATAAAAATATAGCAATTTTTGAATGTTTTTTCATTAAAAACTGTCATTGTCATCCCATCTGCACGATTAATTTTAAATTAATTTCTCCCACGTTAGTAATTTTAATTTGGGAAAATGGATTCAATATTTTGAATCTGAATAGTTTTTAATGTAAAATAATTTCAACATAATTTTTTACCAAGAATATTTTTAAGTGTAAAAAAAATAATAAAATGATTAAAGTCAAATTTTTATTCATAGGGAAAGAAACATTAAATTTAGGGGCCCAAATTTCATATCCAATTTTCCCAAACCAATTGTATTGAAATTAATTGGATATTGAACGTAAATTATTGAATTTGGCTGGTTTTTTATGTCTTTTAGTAGGTAAAAACGTGGGGACACCTCACTTTTAAAAAAATAAAAAGTGAGTCCTTTACCTTACCTATAAAAGGCCACCACATCTCCTACTTCTTAAAACCTCTCAAAACAAATTTTTTCATCCAATATAATCCCAAAAAATATCCTAAATACTCTTAATTACTCATTTAAGACTCCGTTTAGGATGAAATAATTCCATGGAATCCATTTTCTGTAATCCAAAATGAGTTACCCGATTAAGAGTTAACATCATCCCTCAAGATCCTTTTTATTATTTATGATATCCACTCCATAAAATATTATTATTAAATGATTAAATAAATTAATTTCTATCCTAAATAGTCTATGATGTTTTTAATTTTTTGTATTATACCTATACTCACACACAATTCCATCTAATTAGTAACGAACATACGGTTTACGTGTACAACGAACTACCGCATCCAAAAGCGATGATTATTCATTTTTCCATTACCGCCTCTCATGGTGGAAAACATATTTATATATCATATATATATGAAATTTTTAATGTATTTATTTATATGTAATTTTAATTTAAAATAAACCATTATTCTTTATATCTTATAAAAATATGATAATTTCATTTGAGGAAATGCAGACTACTGTCCCATCAAAGTAATCTTATTCATTGACACACTACATGGAATGTTTTAAGGATACGTTTAGTGAAAATATTTGATATATCTAATAAAATAACTCTTATGAAATTATATTATATAAACAAATAAAAATATTTCATTTTTTTCATTCTTTCAATACGATAATAAAACTGAAACAACATTCATTTGTACATACGTATAACCATCTCCATGAATTATGTATCCCATTTAATTATTCTATATTATTTTGAATATTATAATAAATATATAATTAATATAAATGATAATTGTATCAAATTTTACATTATATAAATCTTTATAAATGAATAAGGAACAATGATATAAAAAATTATGACACATGTGAAAAACAAATAGAATATTAATAAAAACGTATCATTAACATGATGTTGTTAACAAGATGGTAATATAAATACATAATGATATCATAAATGGAATTATATTAAAGATTATTATTATAATATATGTCTTAAATGAACTTATATTTATTATATAGTAATTTTTTATGATTACAATGAGAGTCTTGACTCAAGGTAAGGGATATTTATCTCACTTTTTATTATTGTGAGATACATGCAACATTCACCATAGATTCCTTTTGTATTGATTGTAATATATAATTGGATGAATTATATGATTATAATACTAAAATATAAGTGTATTTACATTTCAATTTTATGATATTTCATTCATGGTCTTTATTTTTAAATTAATAACAAATCAGTAATGTATTTTACCAAAATATTCCCTATTTGAGAAACAAGTCATGTTATTAACCTATATTATTCTACGAGATGTATATACTGTCATTGAAATGTTATATCATGAATATCTATATTTTAAATAAATTTTAGGCTTTATATAGTTTTATTTTCATACATTGTGTGTACAGTTCAATGTTAACAAACGTTATGTGTTGGTTGAAACAATCTCATTGCTTTTTCAGATTGTTAACGATTATGATTCCTTTGATGAAATATTATGATCCATATTTTAATAACTCTGCAGACTATTATTATCCCTTAATTATTCATGATATATTCATTTATTGGTAAAAATTATATACCCATTGGTTTTTAATATTGTTAAAAATATGTTTTTAAGAATTCCAAACATTACCTCTCTATTTAGTCAGATATATGTGTTCATTCATTACCATGTTTTACAAAATGTTTCAAAAAAAATAATGATTAAAAAGTTTTTTAAATTATTTTGAAGAATAAATTATAAATTTTTAGATTTTTTTAATCGAAGAAAAATATTTTAATTATTTCAAACACACATCATAAGTTGTCAAACTATTTTGAAGGAAACAACTTTTCAAAAAAATCACGTTTCTTTTATATGTCATCAAGGAAAATTGTTTGAAAAATATTTTCAATATTATTTTATATTTTTTTGGGAAAATGGTTTTCAAAATATTTTCATGATAATTTTATAATTCCTCCTATGAAATGGTTTTCAAAAATTTTGTATGAATATTTTATATGTTTTCAAGGGAAATGGTTTTCAGAATATTTTCTATATTCATTTATATGTTTTCAACATAAGTGTTTTTCAAAACATTTTCATGAAAATATTATATGTATTCCTAGAATATTATTTTCAAAATATTTTCAAACCACATTTAAATGTTTTAAATTAAAATGGTGTTCAATATGTTTTCAATATTCCTTTATAAGTTTTCAAAGAAAAAGGGTTTCCAAAATTTCAGTAGGAATCCATTATGTTTTTTAAAGTTTATTTCAAAATAAAATCGTTTTGAAAAAGATTTAATTTTCAAAAAAGTTTAACAAGAAATGACATTTTACTGATGAAATTCTTTTAAAGGATCTTTCTAAATTATATACCACCTAACATGACATTCATGGTTGTTACTCATGCCCTTATAGAAGAATTATCCAATGTATCCATTAATATTTATTCAATGAATTGATTAAATTTTAATGACATGAAACAAATTTCCTTTTCATGGGTTAAATTTTTTTGAATCCTATTTCACATTCACATGTTATACGCTATTAAAACTCAAATGATTTTATGGGTTATGTTTTTGATGAAATAATTAACAAATCAGTATATAATTCCATATTATATGATATTGTAACACCATAGATTTTACATATAATATTTTGATATGTTATATAGAATGATTTCGAGACCTGGGGTGGAGATGGTGTGAAATTATATTGTGCTTTTTCCCATTAAAAATTTGTTTGATAATCATTAAACAGTAAATAGCACATGCACAATGTTTTCCTTAAAAAGTGGAATAACTCTAAAAAGATTCCTAGATTAGAAATATGATGGAATCATTTGGTTCATACATGTGGATTTACCCAACACATGACATAAATTTTGTTATTATAGGTCTTTTTTAGAAGAAGTCCTTAATGATATAAATATGAAAAAATATTATCAAAAAATTATTTTGACACAAAGACTCTATTTTTTTATTTTTTTTAGAATTCTAGGATAGCCTCACAACCCTGTAATTTTTAAAGGATGGGGAGATAGAAACTTTTGAGAAGTGGTTACCCGATGATGATGATAGATCGATCAAATGATTCTTCTCAAATTTGACGTAGCAAGCAATGATGATCAGTCAATGACAATTCATTATTAGTGGTGGATAAAAATTACGGTAGGATGGTTTTTTCTTTTTGGTTTCCTCATTCTTGATTTCAATGAAAAATTAGTGTTAGTTCACTAAATGTTTTTCCATGATTCGATCATTGTGGGATATTTTATAATTGGAAAGATTATTTTGGGAGTTTTCATGATGCCGTTTTTCATTCATAATTATAACAAGAACAAATTGAGGACATCATTCATTCCTGAGGTTGACCTTTGTGTTATTATCTACCATGTTCATTGTGTTCCTTACAATTGAATCCATGTGGTCCCAAATTGACTCGTCGAGTGCCCTTGAATGTGATGTGATCCCTAGATTGGAGGTAAACCAACCACAGTGGTCAGGTTCGTGTTCATCGTGATCCGGTGAGTTCTGATATGAGACTATTTAGAATTCAAGGAATTGGAGGTGGCTCGGTGGCCTAAGGAATGGACCACTAGTGTGGGCATAGCGTTGTGATTCTTCGAGGCACAGTGACATCGTGGAAACATGGGGATGCAATGTTCTGAGGTAGTGGAATCAGTGGAATGAATTGCGATTGCAGGCCGCATGAAATTCATTTGGTGACCATGTGGACAGTAGGATATATATGTGGCTAGCAGCGTAGTGTAAAAAAGTCTATGTCACCCACGTGCATGCGATTCAGGACAGGTGGACCCAGTTTGGACGATGAGGGAGGGCTAGGTGTGTCAGGCCTATGAGTTTCTAGACCAGGAAGACAGACCAATGTCAAAACTGGGGTGACTGATCCATAGCTAGGCCATGGTCAACCAATGATGTCAACCATGAGATGCAACACCTCTAACTTCAATTTGGTCACGGAATTGGGGCGAGGCAATCGACCGCCATAACCTTGTAGTGGCCAGTCTGGCTAGTCGACTACCATGGTTCGTCCATAGGCCCAGTGACCCAGATTTTAAATTTGTTGTTTTCATAATATTCAAATTATAAATTTTGGTAATGATCCATTTAACTTGTTGTGAAAATAACATTGATGAGGAACTTTATAGATAAGTGATTTTTTTTTAGATTGGAATAGTATAGTTGAAGATAATTCATTTGGTCCTTTCATTGATGGGTTTGTATGATATTAATCCCACATTACTAGATATTTTTTAGCACAAAAGGTTAAGTACCAAATAGATTATGATATCCCACCGTCAGACTGGAGTGTCGATCCAATGTCACCCATAATTATATTTTCTATAATTGACTCAACTATAGAGAAAATGGTTTGGTCCTCCATCTAATTGATCGCATGAGTTGGGTTAGTTTGTATTGTCCAGTGGGTGTGGGTAGAATCCTCTATATTTTGAATTTTTTAAAATATATTTATTGTTATTCCATAATGTTTTTGGGTATAAAGCCCTCTATGTCTATCATATAACTTCTTGACCAATACGTTCTCCTTAGGAGGGTCCCAAATGAGCTTGACCTCTTCGTGAGGGTCTCTGATGATAACATGTCTCAAGGAGTGAGTTATATAAGAAGTGTATTGCTTTGTGTAGAAATTTGTGGATGAAACATTCTGGTGGATTACCTCTAGACTATATGTCGTGGATTGAGTATATATGTCTATTCTTGTTATATGTTCTTTAGATGTATACCTATGTAGAGATGACTTTACTTTCCTGTGTGTTAATCCTTTGTGGTATTCTTGTGTGGTATTCTAATGAGATAATCATGTAAGGTTAGAAAGCAAGGTATTTCTGTATGGTATTCTCTTTTGGTAATTTTGTGTTGTGTTCTTGTTTGGTATTATAGGGTGGTAATCCATTGGGGAAATCATGTGTGGTATTTAGAAGACACCGACCTTAAACATTACATACTAATTTTGTTATTCATTAATATAAAATAATACACATTGTGTATCTTTTCAAGTTTATATTTTTATAGAATTATACGATAACTATTACATAACAACTCAAAAATTACAATGGAGTAACTTCTACTCAGTATATATCTTTTCAAAAAATGAAAATCCTTACAATAAAAATGTCTTTTTTTGTAATCATAAAAATAATCATACCATTAATTTTTATTTCATCCTTCCACTTACACATACTTATATCATGTGGAAAAAAATTAAAAAACACTGTATGATCATAAAAATATCTGTAATAGATATGAAATAAGGAATCAAAAACTTAGACCACAAATAATTTAAACTCATTGAAAATATCTTTAGAAAATCATAATTTTCACCCATAGAACATAAATTATTTAACATATCTCAGGAAATCATAATATTCCTTAAAAAATCTCTAAACCCAAAATTAGCAATCATAAAGTTGTATTGGTTCATCGATATCACACAAACAATGTTTCTCTCACAACTACATGGGAGTAAACTTCATGGTTACGTTTGGAATACCCATCACAATATATTACCTATATCACATAGGAGAAACATCATTGTTGACCTTCGTATCATTACAAAATGATTTGGAGAGCTATCACTGTCTCACAAACCCTCAGTTTATCATGTACTCACCCATACACATAACCAATTCTCAAGATCAATAACATAATCGTAACACACAAAACAAGCATAAAAGAAAAAATTACATCACCACATTGTTATCACACCACATCATTTAAAGATATTGTTTAAAAAAATTAATTATAAAAATATTTTTAATACCAAAATACTTAAAAAGGATATATAGAATTAATATTTATTTTGAAAACATTTTTGCATTTATAAAAATCCAAATATAATGACATTGTTATGGGGGTGGAGAAGTCAATGTCACTGCATACATTGAAAACATTCCATTTATTAATTTCTATATTTATACTCTTCATATAAAATGATATATTTTAAAAACCTTTTAATGAAATTAAATATAAAACATGTTAATTTTTTACCTTTTAATAGATGGTGGTGTATAACATCAAAATATTCCTCAATAAAATATGATTGATAGGAAGCCCCCTATAAATATCATATAATTAGATTAAGGATAAATCATTGACATATTTATGTTTGTAAAGTATAAGTACACGAAATATAAGTGGGTATTATGTGTAAAAAAATCCGTGTTCATTCACACATATTCCTGGGAAAACAAAACCAATGACATGTATATTTAATTCAATAAATGGAAATTGAGTTAATATTTCAATTACTATGAGAAGGATTGTCTCATATGTTCTATATTTTCATGAATAATAAACATAGGTTAATTTAAACATCCATGAGAACAATTTTCATGTTTATTTATCATTTTATATCACGTGTTACCATGTTATAAAAATTACGTAACTATTTATGTTCATTTCGGACATTTTGTCGATATTTGGTACTTGAGTCAAAAATGAACATATTTTTATGTCAATAGTCCATCTGTTCATAAGTCCATAATCTATATAATATTATTCATTATTTAAATATCATTTATATATATATATATCTATTTAGAATAATTTCTAATATATGGAGATAATAAATAAAATTCACCATTCAGGGAGACGGTAGGTCATATGCACGCCTGAACACTACATTCTTTTCATTGATATATTAAAAGAATAATAATTTATTGATCTAAATTTATATTATAATACCAGTATTATTTTAATGAAATATATGTTTCATATGATTAATAAATAAATCTTTTATACATTCTGTGTATAAAAAAACAATTCTTATCGCTTTGAGAGTGTGGTAGTCCACTCTTACTCAAATGAAATTATCATATTTACACAACATGGAATGAATAAAAGTATGTTATTAATTAAAATTATAGAGGAATAGAGACAATATGAATATAATATATATCATATGTAAAAATATTTTCAATTATAATTTCCACTATGAGTGGTGGTAGGGGATAATTAAACAATAATCGTTTTGTTAGGTAGTTTTTTTCGTATAGAGAAACATTATGTTTGTTACCCATTAAATGGATGTGTGTCCAATTATAGAGATAAAATTCAGCATAAAAATAACCTTGTATATTTAGAATACTATTTTTAGGTAATCATATTACAAAAATAGTTTTTGGAGTGAATAATAGAAATGAATCTAAAAAAAGGAGAGGGGGTATTACACCCTAATCAGGTAACTTCTTTTGCATTATACCAGAAGGATTTTCGGGAAGGCTTTATGCCCCCAGGGAGGATTATAGGTTCTTGGTAGGGATTATAGGAAGATATTTTGGGAGGGAATGGATGAACCAAGGGGTTCCTGAAGTGTGAGTATTAGTGAAGCGATTGTACATTATTAAAGGAGATGGAAGTGGAACTATTAGAAACTCTTAAATTACTAAATTAATATAAATTTAACTTTTAATTTAAAATATTCAAACATGAGATATTTCAAATATAATATGAGTATATTAATATATATTATCATAAAAATTATTTTAAACATGTATTAATTTTATTTTCAACTTTCTTTTTGTTTAACCACAACAATTCTATTTTTATTTTAATTATTGAAACAATATTTTAATTATTAATAGGATATCAATTTTACTTATATTTTGTAAATTTCCAATAACTAGACACTAAATGAACATAAAGACATTATAATATATACATTATGGTTTTAATTTGTTTTTTATATTTTTAAATATTTTAACAAATTACTCTTTTTACAAAACATCAATTATGTAAATTGTTACACAATTAATTTCATTAAATTTCAATGAAATACAAACATAGATATGACATCAGAAAAAATCATTTAATAGTTTTATAAAATTTCATATTAACAAATAAAAATCATGGATGACATCTATTAATTCAAATAATGTTTGTTTTAATATTTATAATATCATTTATTTGATTTCCTCATTAATAAAGCAATCAGAACATCATCATTATGTCATAAATAAATTGTTTGATATGATGTATGAATATTATAAATAAAATTCCGTAAAATAGGAAATATTTAACAATTATAATTAAAATTTATTTTATATTATATCACTTATATAAACAAAAATTTAAATTGTTTTAGTAAGAAGATATATGTTTATAACATATTTTTTATTACATTAAAGTAAAAGCTATAAGGTCCATAATCACAGAATAGTGGCTTCCAAAAGGCCAAATTTTCATCACAAGGGTTTTCATGGTTTTAAATATCTCATAAAATATGACGAGGTAAAGAGTTATAGTAGTTTTATATTGTAATAATATTATTTTTACCATTATTTAGCAGATATTCCTTTTTACCATGATAAAAAAATTACAAAAGTTATTATACATCATGTCCAAAAATGAAAGGCCATTATTTAAATAATATTTACTTTCTGATTAAAAAGAAATAATCCTTTTTTAGAAATTCAAAACAAGTAATATATAGTAATAAATTTAAAATTACATCCCATTGTCAAAATCTGTAAAAATGATTTTTTCACAATAAAAACCATAAAAATATTTATTTATGTTTATATCAAATCTCAATGTGATATTACCTACAATGACCAAAATTAAGTTAAAGGATAAAAATTTAATCCAATAAAACATTATATCATTTTTAGTGGAAAATTATCTTTATTAAAAATTGATTAAAAGTCAATTTGGAATTGAAATTTTGTATTTTTCACTATTCATTAAAATATGAATTTTATCAGAAAAATACAAATATTTGAACCAGACTAAATTTTGAAGTCCCAAATCCAACTAAAAAGTTTATTTTCTCAAATACAACTACTATAGTTTTCAAAAACTAAATTTAAAATTGATTCTCTATCAAAAGATCGTAAAATGCATTTTTTGGAAAAATACTTCTTTTATGCTTAAATGTTACATTATTTTAAAATCATGTATTGAAATATTATAATATTGATTTTAAAAAACTCATTGAGTTTATATTTCATTAATATATTCAACATGATTGATATGATTTTATAAACACAATTATTATCTTTTAAATACATTCCCATAAAAACACATCCTTTATACTCAATTGTTTTTTGTTTTAATTTCTAATTTTTTTTAATAATTGAATCATTATATAAATATTTATGAACCATATATTCATAATTTAGTTAATATTTTTCTTTCCATCCATCCCAAAGTCTAGGTTATGTTAATAAAATTTAAATAAAAATATTTTATTGTTCGTTTAAGATCGATTTAGTGTATCATGTACTCTATTGAACATTGTGTTTCTTTCATAATACTCAGGTTGTTACATCCTCACCCACACCCTTCAATAAATTGTGTTCTCGTAATTGTAATTTGAGGTTTGTAACTATGGTATTAATTTTGAAAATACCTTTATTGAAATCCCACATCAGAAAAGGTTAATAAAACTACCACATTAAAATAATAAAAAGGAGTTCAAAGGTTACATGAGAAAAAAATACATGGATTACATGTATGAGACAGGGAATGGTAGAAAAACTATGTCTCATGTTCTTATAGAGAGTTATTGAAACCATGACGTGGAAAAAATTTACCACCAAAAAACCATAAACAAGTGATGGGTTAAACAGCCTTTGATTGCATAGTAGGAAAAGTCAACAGAATGAATTTTGGTATTAAAATATTTTTCATAAGGATGAGGAATTTATTTATGATCTTGACTAAGAACATAAGAAAACATATATACTTCTCAAATAAAGCTTCATCCTTTAATAACTTTATTCCACAAACTCATATTTTATCCAAATGATGACTACTCAAGATGACTTAGTCACACTAGAAGCATTAAAATCCACATCAAGAGAATCACATAATCAACACAATATTTACTAATATTCATCATGTCTTCAAATATAAAAAATTAACAAAATGGGTAGGATAAAATAAGATAATTCCCCTAAAATAATTAACCATTTTATGAAGAAAAAATACATTTATTCTCCAAAATTAAACTATAATATCCAATGTTAGAAGAGGACTATATGATGAATAATTGTCCTTAAAATTCTTTTAATTAATCCAATCTAAGATTAAAACACAAAAAATTAGAAGTATTTGATAACATAGACTTCCATGATAAATTATAACATTTATCCCCAAATGACATCAAACACTCCTAATGTCTCATAAAAAAAGTAAATAAAAAAAAACATGTTCTCCCTAGATATGTTGATCCATTACATAAATAAACCTAATCACCAAAATGCCTCTACAAAAACAATGATTCTTACATTGTATAATTAAACCATTACTCCTAAAATAAAAAACCAAAGTATTATATTTTCTTTTGGAATACAAGGTTCCCCAAATAGTGAATGTCTTCCAAAATAACTTATATCACTCAATACCCATATCATTTTCCAATAACAAGAATATACATTTGATAAAATGTAAGTTCATAAAATCAAAATATTATTATTCCATCAACTAGTTTCATTAAAAAGAAAAATTATTACTAACTAGGGAGTTCACGTAGGCCAGTGGTAGGTGATGCAACCTTGTTGCCTTTCGGTTGTGGGTTCGATTACCATTGCCTTACTGAATGTGACATGTTGTCACCTATCCTGTGGGGTGTCCTTTTTTCTAAATCTATATAATCTTATCATATTCCAAAAAAATATTAAATACCTAAAAATATCCATAACATGTTTCAACCTCAATGGTTATTTTTGACCTCACATTTTTCTTCCCAAAAACAAATGACCCATATTTTTAACAAGGGTGAATATCTCCAAAAAAACTATTAGTCGCCATAAAAATTCATATAATAAATCCTCAAAATGGTTTTCTAATACATTGAACTTATGATCAAACTTTAAATTATAAACCCAAGATGATATCCTGAACTCTAATGAAAACATCCAAATCTCCAAAGTTCTCTAAACCTCCCTCTGATACAAAGTATAAGATCCCAACCATTAATGTTACATAATCATTAGAATTATTCGATAATATTATTTAATTATCAATGAGGATATTTTTATGGTTATTTTTTAGTTAATTAGGCCATAAAAAATACATAGAAACTCAAAACTTACGATGTAGTCACTTCTACTAACTATCCATTTCTTCACACAATGAAACTTTTTAAAAATAAAACATGATTTCATTTTATTAATAAAAATAATCACAACATTCATCATGATTTATTCCTTTATCATACCCATACTTATATCCTACAGATAAAATTTCAATTAATTGGTATGATCATAAAAATAAAAGTAAGGTAAATAAAATAAGTACCTAAATCATTAGCCCATGAATATTTTAAACTCCTTGAAAACATTTTCTGAAAATCATAATTTTCATTAATAGAACATAACACCTTAACATACCTCATAAAATCATAATTTTCCTAAAATAAATATTAAAAATCATAAATCATAAACCATAAACCATAAATGTAACTTGTGGCATTGATATCATAGTTAAGTTGTATCATTCACAGCTACATATGGAGTACCCTTCATGGTTAAATTTTGAATACTCATCATAGTATATTTCATAAATATATTCGGATAAAACTAATTTTTTCCATCCATCCCATTAGCCAATTCATTTGAGAGCTATCATGGTCTCACCAGCCATCAATTTATCATGTAACCACACATATACATAAACAATGCTAAAGAACATCAACATAATCATAACATATAAAACAAGCATAATGGATAAATAACTTATACACATTTCAGTCATAAGAGATCATTTCAAGGTACTCATAAAATAAATTCATTATCAGAACAATTTTCAATACTAAAATACATTAAGAGATGATATGGTATTTATTTTTCATTTATGAACAATGTGTATTTTTGAGGAAGCCAAACATCAAACAACTATTAGGGTGGCGAAAAAAGTCATTTTCACCGCATATGTGAAAAAAATTCAATCATCATTTTTAAAAGAAAAATGCTTCATATAGAAACATTAATTTTCAAAATATTATAATGAAATTAAAAGTAAGATGGTCTGATTCTACACCATATAAAATTAGGGGGTTTATAACACCAAAATATGCATCAATGAATATAGATTGGGATGAAGTCCCTTACAAAGATAGTATTATTACATTAAGGATAAATAAATGAACTAATTATGTGTGAAAAATATAAATACAACATATAAAAGTGTACATTATATGTAAAACAATCAGAGGTCATTCACCTATATTATAGAAAAAAACCAAGGACAGGGATATTTAACAAAATGAATGGAAATTGAGGTAAGATTATTCTTACCACAAGTCTGACATGTCTCATATGTCTTATATTTTACTTAATAATAAACATTGGTTAATTTATACATTCTTTAGAAGCTTTTTTTTGTTTATTATTACTTTTATATCACTCATTTCCATGTTATAAAAATTACATACCTATTTATGTTGATATCAGACATTTTCTCGATATTCGGTATTTGAGTCAGAATTTAACATGACATAATGTCACTAGTCCATGTGGTCATAATTCCATCATCTATAGAAGTGTAGTTATGGTTTAAATTTCATATATATCCAGTATATATGTATTTACAATTATCTTTAATATTTTTAATTAGAATTGAAATGCATCATTTATGGATATAGTAGGTTGTATGTATCCATGAACACTACATTCATTTCATTAACATATTAAAAGAATAATAATTAAATGATATAAATGTATATTATAATTTCATTATTATATTAATTTCATATATGTCTCATAGTTTTAATAAAAACATCATGTATATGTTTTTTGTATACAGGGAATGAGTGTTATTGATTTGAGGGTGCAGAAGTCCACATTTCCTCAAACAAAATTATCATATTTACCGCACATGGAAAGCCAAAAGGTTTCTTATAAATAAAAATTACATAAGAATAGAGACAATATAAATATAATATATATCATATGTAAAAATCATGTCCATTATAAAGGCCAACATGAGAGGTTTTAGGAGAAAATTGAACAATCATCATTTCGTGAGGCATTAGTTCACCATAAACAGGAACAAATTGTTTGTTACCCATTAAATGAAGGTGTTCGATTATGTAGATAAAAAAATTAGCAAAAAAATTCATAGTATATTTAGGATACTGCTTTTTTAATGTAATCATAGAGTAAGAATAGTTTAGGGATTGTAAAATGGAAATGAAACTAGAAAGCATGAGAGATGCAATTACCTTTTAATCTGGAAACATCTTTTTGTTTATACCAAAATATTTCTTTGGGAAGATTCATTATCTTAGGTAGGAATCTAGGATTATTGGGTAATAAAAATAGGAATAATGTGGCACATTATTATATAAAATGATGCATGATAAATAAGTTTAGAAAAGTAGCCAAACAAGTCATAATGCCAAAAATACAACCACCACTAACCCAAGGTACAAAAAAAAGATAAATAGCTCCTCAGCATCCAAAACATAAGAGTGGTCCCATTCTCTCCAGATCAATATCAAGTCAAGTACCTAAAGTATAATGGATCTTTCCCTTATCTATACCTGCAGTAATATAATCTACTTGGGCCCAAAATCATGGCCCAAATAGTGTGTGAGACTAAATCCCAGTAGCCAACCACCCAATGATATGTGCCTAATAGTCATTGAATATATGGCATGTAAAAGTGATGGAAGTAGTAAACATGAATTATCTTAGTAGTAAATAATTCGTAGTATTAATACCAAGAAACAAAAAAACAAACGTCTAAATACAAACGGGTAAACCTCTGGGATGTGCTCATAGCCATCCCCTCCGGTCCTACCATATATGTGCAAGCAACCCTCTAGGTGGTGCACTCGGCCTAGCCCCTCTGGTTCAGTCATAGAATTCATAAAGACTCTCTATTAAAGCACTCACAGTCAATCTCCCTTATAAACTAAGGTAGTTTGGAACTCTCTGAGGAAGATCACTAGGTCAATTCCCTTTATATTGCCATGGTCAAGGTTTCTCTGAGGAAGCTCTCTTAGTTAATTCCCCTTATAGCCTAGGTCATTCAAAGTAACTCGTAGAATCTATGAGGAAGATCACTCGGTCAATTCCCCATATAGTCTAGAGTAATAAAGGTAATTAAAAGTAAAAAAAGGACTCTCTGAGAAATATCACATGGTTAATTCCTCTTATAGTCTAAAAAAATCAAGGACTCTCTAAGGAAGCTCACTCAATCAATATCCCTTATAGCCCAAAGTTATTCAAAGACTCTATGATGGATCTCACTTGGTCAATTTTCTTTATAGTCTACTACACCATGTTTTCGCGGCCCTGTGTAGGTCAACAAGAATTGAAATGCAATATGGCCAAAGTAAACCTACAGAACAACTTGTATAATCAGTCTACAACATATCAAGCATGTTAGGAATTAAACTCTCCATCCCACGACAACAGGAATGAAAATAGGCAAGGTAGCCAACTGGCTAAACAAGACCAAATAGTTGTAAACAGAGTATGCATGGGCAATACATCCAAAGCATAACAATCAACCCTATTCAAAACCATTCAACCTCTATAGAGCATACATGCATGGAAGACCATCAACAAGGAATAAACGGTAATCATGCAATACCCATTCAAGGTTTTTGGTCAAAATGGCACATAATACTCATATACATTGAACAGAAATTCCATACCACCTACCTCAGTTTTAAGAGACCGCTATATGTGAACCTCGAGGCATGAATCACATTAGAACACAATAGATCTATGAAAATTTATAAAATGTTCATCCCACTGTAACATTGAAAATAGGAAGAATTGGATAATGGTGATCAAGGTGAAGGAAGAACTCGTTGATAAGATTCCAATGCAATGGATAGAGTTTGATTCATAGTACAGATGCTCGCTCGGGGGTTCGTCGAAGAAACGTGGTCGTACAGTGCTCTCGGTCGAACATGACCTAAAAGAAGAGCATTCTAGCGATTAGATGTGACAGCAATGCATTTAATTAAAAAAAGTACATGTTGTGTAGTTTTGAAGTACACGACTTGTAATCTCCATTTTCATACTCTGATTTAAGTGGCCCCTAACACCCCCACATGGCCATGTGTGTAAGAACGACACAGCCAACACACGGCCTCCGGTGGCAAAGTAGTACACGGTGTGTACTTTGAAAAATTCCATAATTTCTTATTTTAAAAAAAACAACCAGAAAATGAAATAAATACATGAAAAGTAGATCCAGTTTATTACAAAAATTCCCCCTTAATGTTATTTGTCATCGAATTTACCTTGCTTAGTATAGAAGAAGAAACCTCGAACAGCTCCAGCAACAGTGATCATACATCTTCCTCTCTCTCCCAAGTCTCTTCATGTACTCACTCGTGCTGCCAAAGCACACGTACCAGAGGACCAGAACAGCCATGGAGAACATTCAGTCTTCAATCCACAATCCATATAAGATGAACCTCAAAGGATTCATCCACATCCAACTCAACCTCCTCTGGTTGGAAAACAAGAGACGAGTCTGAAAAGTAACGTTGAAGCTGAGAAATGTTGAAGGCGTCGTGCATAGCTCGGTACCTCTGAGCTAACTGTAACTGATAGGAAACTGTCCCACCTCGTTTCAACACCTGAAATGGCCCGAAGTACCACAGTTAAATATTACCATGTATCCCGATTGTTCTGTGCCCCATCCTCAGTGTGACTCATAGGAAAACCTGATCCCCGACCACAAACTCCAGAGGTCATCTCCCCTGATCTGCATAAGACTTCTGCCGAGACCGCATAGTAGCTATCCACTTCTGAATCACCTCTATCTGCTTTATGGTCTCCTTAACAAGATGAGGTCCCAGTAAAGCAGCCTCTCCTACTTCTATCCAACATAATAGTAATTAGCATGGCCTACCGTACAAAGTCTCATAAGGATCCATCTGAATAGTTTCTTGAAGAATATTGTTGGGGGGAAACACCACAAGAGGTATATGATTCTCCCAAAACCCTATAAAATCTATAATTCATTCTCGGAGAATATTCTCAAGCACAAGAATCATGCACTCAGATTGACCATCTGTTTGGGGGTGATATGTTGTACTCAAAATTTCCTATGTACCCAACACCTTCTGAAGTCCCTGCCAGACCCTAGAAGTAAAACGTGCATCCCTGTCTTAAACAATGTCGTGTAGAACTCCATGAAAACATATCTCTCAGATGAAAAAACATCTCAGCTCATCAAAACTAAAGGTCTCTTTAATCTGCAAGAATTGAGAATCATTCTTGAGCCTGTGAATGAC
This sequence comes from Viscum album, assembly GCA_963277665.1. Taxonomy (NCBI): domain Eukaryota; kingdom Viridiplantae; phylum Streptophyta; class Magnoliopsida; order Santalales; family Viscaceae; genus Viscum; species Viscum album. The sequence goes on along the minus strand of OY728127.1, from coordinate 1,219,720,042 downwards.
AACCCATAATGCATCATTCCCTCAAGGCGACCTGGGAAAACCGTTCACGAAATCCATCATGAAATCATTCACTTCCACTCGGCAATGGGTAACTGTTTTAAAATCCCTACTGACCACGGATGCTCCACCTTCACCTCCAGACAAGTGGAACACCTCATTACAATACTAGAAACATCCCTCTTCATACCTAGCCACCAATACCGATAGTGTACATCCTGATAAATCTTGGTGATGCCAGGATGAACGACCCAAACTGAGGAATGAAAATCCTGCATCAGCTCCTCGCTTATGTCTGTTGGAACCCATGCATTCCCTTGGAAATGAAAGATCTCATTCTCACCTACTGTCTATCCAAAAATAGGGTACACTCCCAACACACTATACCTTAGGACTAGGCCTTCAGAATCTGATAGCTACCTCATTCAAACTTGATCTAGAAGAGAAATGGTAACAGCTACATAAGATAAAACAGTCTACCCTTGTCTATTTTGCACCTCAAAATGAATCTCAGAGAACATAGACATAGGCTTCCACTCATTGTTGGCCTCCTGAACTTCCTGTATCTGATTCCTCCTGCTCAACGCATCATCCACTACATTGCCCATCTTAGGTGTGTAGGCAAGCTCAATGTCAAGGGACTGTAAGTACTCAACCCACCTCCGCTTTCTAAAATTCAGATCATGCTGAGCGAAGATGTACTTGAGACTTTTTTGGTCCATGAAAACCACAAAATGATCTCCTAGAACATAATGTCTTCAACAACATAGGTCATGATCAACAATTTCAGACTCTAGATCGCGCGTCGTGTAATTCCTCTCATGTGGATTCAATGTCAGAGACCCATATGCAACAAATCCATCTCCCATCATAAGCACATCACCCAACCTGATACCTGACGCATCATAGTAAATAGTATTTCACATTCCCAGCTCTGTAAATACTAGTATCAGTACTGAATTCAACCTTCATTTCAGCTCTTGAAAAGATGACTCACAAGAATCTGACCATAAGAACATCTCACCCTTCTTAGTCAGACCTATCAGCGGTGATGCTATGAGTGGAAATTAATATATGAAATGTTGGTAGTATCCTTCCAGCACTAGAAAACTCTGCTGATCAAAGATGTTCTTTGACCTCTCCCAAAAAAAAAACTACTCTCACTTTCTTTGGGTATACTTATACACCTTCCTCTGAGATAATATGACCCAGGAAGTGAATCTGATCCATCCAAAAGTGGCACTTTGAGAGCATAGCATATAAATCATTCTCCCTTAGTGTACTCAAAATGATCTCAACATGGGTAACTTGGTCAGGTCGATTGTGAGAGTACACCATGATAACATCAATGAAATCAACCACGAAAGAATCCATTTATGGATGGAACACTCGGTTCATCGGATCCATGAAAACTACAGGCACGTTTGTGAGACCAAACGACATAACCACATACTCGTATAGAACATACCTACTCCAGATGGTCGTAATAGGTATATCTAATAGTATAACTTGCAACTTTTGGAAACCAAACCTCAAGTCAATCTTCAAGAACACTTGGGCTCCTTGAATCTGATCAAATAGGTCATTTATCCTCAGTATGTGACACATGTTTTTGGAAGTCAACTGGTTCATCTTCTGATAGTATACACAGATCCTAAGGGTGATGTTTGCCATCTTCGCAGACAGGACAGGTGAACCCCAAAGAGATGTACTGTTTCAGATGAAACCCTATTCTTACGAATCCTCCATCTATTTTTTTGAGCACCTGCAACTCTGGTGTAGTCCTCCTATAAAGAGGAATGGACACCGATGACCCTCCTAGCACAAGATCAATAGATAAGTATACCCTGAACTATAGAGGAATAACTGAAAAAGTCCTCTTGAAAGATATCTCTGAAACGCTCCACCACTGGAGGAATGTCTAATTGTGAAGTCCCTTGGTCATCCAGATATAGACTATAAATCTGTCCAGTAACTCCTCCCAAAACATGATGCTCTGGACCCACTATGATCACCTGCGCATCCCATTCGCCCCTATGAAGAAAGGATCCACCCTCTATTGATACAAATATCACCCTACAGTGATAATAATCGATGACTCTATGTACATGAACTAATTAGTTATTCCTGAGAATGAATGAATAGCATGTCATCTCTAGGACATAGAGATCCAATAACAAGTGCCATCCACCAAACTCAAAAGGGCACTCCTTGCACTGACGTACAGTCACCGTTATAGTCCCCAATGGAGTGTCTAGCGTCAGGATATCAGCTGAACGAAAGATGAAGAGTCCAAGAATCTCCATAAAATCAACATAGATAAAGATTTTGGAAGCCCCTATATTAAAAAGTGCATAAGCTAAAACTGAGCCTACTAAGAACATACCTCGAACTGTAGAGGGTCTGGGATCCTAATCTTTCTTGGTCATCTCCACTTCAATAGTCTGGCCTATGTTGCGTCCCTATGACCCTAGTTGACCACTCTGAGATGATCCACCATACCGTGATGAAGAACCGGTGACTAACTACCACAACCACGACCTCCACCTCGACCAGAACGGTCGGAAGAACAACATTTCCCAGACTGGTGTGAAACTGGTGGCACTTCTCCTAAATGCAGAATCATAGAAGAACCCCTGTCACCAGCTACTGGTGAGAAGAATTGAAAAAATCACTGAATTTGACCCATCTTGCCCCAAGATTGGCTCTCCACTAGGTCTCTCGGGAAACATGGCCTTGTATGTACACTCATCACGCACTAGTATCACACTACCAGGCTACTAGAAGATGCATCCAGCCTACTCTGATCTCCTCGTGCAGACTCCATGTGGTGCTTTCTGATATCAGTTGAAGGAATACTAACTCTGGATATCGAACTGCCCTACATCACAGCTCCATAATCTCTTACACTGCGCTCTGTGATCAGCACCTAGTTGACGATAGAAGATAATAAAGTCTACCTGATGATATTCATATACACTAAGATGGCGTGCCTCAGACTATCCTCAAACATTCATGCAATGAAAAACTCATCGCCTCCTAGAATAGGCATGAAATGCTGAAACTCTTTAAAGCGAGAGGAATAATCCCTAACAGAAAGTGTACCCTTCTCCAGACACAAGAACTCTTGATCATGATTTTCCCTCAAGGCCTCTTGATATAATTAATCATTGAATATATTCTGAAACTCGTCCCAAGTCATATTTTTTAGGTTTCCCACCTCTGGATCACAACCCACAACCTCGTGGTGGAATCTCGAAGCATGTAGGTAGAAAGATTCACCCTCTTCTTTGGAGGCATCTCCAGATGCTCGAAAATTGTCATCATGGCCTATATCCATGACAATGCAACCTGGGGTCCTCCATCCCCTGAAAAAGTAGGAGGATGTTGCTACTGAAATACCCACATCAATTCTACCACTAACAGGGCAGGAGGCGGTGCTCCCTGAATGGTCTGCATCATTATCAAGGAGCCCTCTCTGAACTGTGTATCAGCACTTGTTTCATATATAACGGCTGGTACCAGATAGGCATAACAGGAGGATCTGTTGGAAGTCCTTGATCGGCCATGTCCGGTGTCTGATCACCACCTGGCAACTGGCACATAACCGGAGGACCTCTCGATGGCATGAATCTGCAAGTTCAAGCACAAACCTTCAATCAAGATTATCAAGGATAGAAAACTATAATCCTAAGAGGGGAACAAGAGAAATAAATCATTCAATTTTTACAAAACATAACTACACGATGTATACAATTCATACAAGTCATGTTCCCCTAAGTCATTTTTATGGGGATGTACACCTGCCAAACTTGTCGTGTAACACCTGAAACACACAGAATGTTGTCTTAACACACGACCTGTAATTGAACCCTCTTCCTCTACCTATGTCCTTTACACAGATAAGCCACGCAGCTCTCCTAAGAGAAGAATTAACGGCGTGTTCAAGGTTGACACGACGTGTACTGGACAAGCATCACTGAGCCCGTGTTGTTAGTGACACGACCGGACACACGGTTCACACTACACGGTGTATTCCAATCACACAGGACATGTACATGAAAGGATAACACCGGCCCATATTTTTTGTGAAATGGCCAGGTACCTAGGATAGAATATAGGGCGTGTTCAAGCTGGCACGATGTGTATATCTTCAAACATATTCATCCATGTTGTTAGTTACATGGGCGTACACTGGGTTAACACCACACAATGTGTACAGAGGTTACACGGGGTGTCCCCACAATAAAATCCCTATACCGTGTCTATGCCCACATGGAATATGACGAGGTTAAAGATTACATGAAGTGTACATAATGTAAACGAAGTGTACTTAATAAAAACTATTTCTTCCCGAAAAGAAGAACACATGGCATGTAGTCAAAAATACATGGCATGTATTCTGTGTTTTTCTAGACGGTAATCCTCAGAAACTACCCTGGATCCTATAAAAACACTAAAATGAACATTTAAGTTCCAAATTTCGATCTGTGAGGGCCCATACTCCCCGAGAATCAATGTTTGGCTTCATCTCCATAATATAACAAGGCAACACGGTAATGATCCACTAATATTTCGGTCCATGAGAGCCCATACACCTCAAGAACCAAATTTTGGCATTAATTTAAGAAAACCCTTACACAAACAATAACCTATCAAACAGAAGGTATTTTTATAAAGGCATCACTGACAACATCATTCAAATTTTACACAACATCAATCACAACAACATCCAATCGCTAATGCATCCTATATGGCGTGGAAAGAATGCATGACATGTGATATCTAGAAAGTGCATATATGATGCATGAGATGGAACACCCTCATCTCATCGGTTTTCGACAGAAATAGAACCTCAAAAACATTAATGGTAAAAGAAAAATATATGTGAGTCACCTAACGATGAAAATCAAATCAACTGTAAAATCACAAACCAGAAAAATTGCAATAAACGAGGTAGATTAGTTTTTCCCTATACACGGGTAAGATACTAACAGGCACCACTTATTAACAATTACCTATTTCATCCTATCCTTGGATAAAGGCTCCAAATAGTATGTCAATAGAAAATAAATCCTCTAATACCACATTGTAACGTCCCAGATCCGGATGCCACCAGGAGGCACCCCATACCCGATTGGCCACATGGCCTCAAGTGAATTTTCCCTCACACCAGAGGAAGATGACTAGCAGCGAGGGGCTAGGAGTGATAGTGGGTAAAAAATTCCATTATTGGCAGAGTATACTGCAGATGTAAACAAAACACAATTGCGGAAGCATTAAACATCAAACAACTGTAAACAGCGGAAGACCGGAGTAATAAACAACTGGAGCACATAATTATATGAAATGATTTATGATACATGTATCTAGGAAAGCATCCAAACAAGTCACAATGCTGGAAATACAACCAGTGCTAATCCAAGGTACAAAAGAAAAAAGATAAACAACTCCTCAGCATCGCAAACCTAATCTTGGGCCCATGCTCTCCAGCTCCACAGCAAGTCTAGTACCTGATGTAGAAGGGTTCTTTCCCTTATCTATACTATTAGAAATATAATCTATTTTTTCCAAAAAAACATGGCCGAAATAGGGTGTGAGGATAAATCACAGTAGGAAAACACCCGTTGATTTGTGCCTAACAGTAAGTGAATATATGTAAGGTAAAATTACAAGATGCAATAAATAGGAATGTACTCACAAGTAAACAATCCACAGTTTCAAGATCAAGAAAAATCCAAACAAACGGCTGAACACAAACAGTTATCCATTTGGGAAGTGCTCATGGTCATCCCATATGGTCCTACTTAATAATTACAAGCAATCCTCTGGGCAGTGCACTTGGACTATCCCCTTAGGTTCAGTCATAGAATTCATAAATACTCTCTTAGGAAACACTCACAGTCAATCCCCCTTATAGTCTTAGGTAGTCAGGAACTCTCTGAGGAAGCTCACACAGTCAATTCCCTATATATCCCCAAGGTTATGGAATATATAATGAAGCTTACTCAGTCTATTCCCCCCATATCCCTGGTCGTTCAAAGTAACTCAATATCTCTTTGAAGAAGACCACTCGATCAATACCCCTTATAGTCTAGTTTAATCATGGTAATTCAATGTAAAACAAAGAATCTCTGAGAAACTCGAATGGTCAATAACTCTTATAGTCTAACGCAGTTAGTGACTCACTATGGAAGATCACTCAGTCAATTCCCCTTATAGCCCAAAGTGATTCCAAGACTCTCTGTGGAAGCTCACTCAGTCAATTCCCCTTATAGTCTACTACACCAGGTTCTCAAACCCTTGTGTAGGTCAACGAGCATATAAAAGATATATGTACAATGTAAACCTATATAACTACTTGTATAATCAGTTTAAAACATTTCAAGAATGCCAAAAATACAACTCTCCATCCTACAGCAACAGGCATGGAATATAGGCAAGGTTGCCAACTAGCTAAACCAGACCAAATGGTCGTAATAGGAACATGAATGGAAAATACATCTAAATCATATCAATCAACACTATTCAAAACCATTCAACCTTTACACAACATATAAGCATGGCAAGGAATCAACAAGGGTAAATTGGTAAACAAGCAATTCCCCATTCAAGGGTATTGGTTAAAATTGCACATAATATGCAAAGACATTGAACGGAAAGGCACAAACCACCTACATCAGAATTAGGAGATATCTATATGTGAACATCAAGGATTGAATCACCTTAGAACACTTTAGATCTATGAAAACATATAAAATATCCAACCCATGGTAACATGGATAAGTGGATGAATTGGAAAACGGTTCTATATGAGAAAGAATAAATCACTGATGCAATTCCAACATAACTGATGTTGTTTCATTCGGAGTACGGATGCTCGCTTTGGGGTTCGTTGAATATCTGTGGTCTTGTGGTGATCTCGGTCGAACGAGACTTAAAAGAAGATCATTCTGGTGATTATATTTGACCGCGATGTGTTTAATGAATAAATGAAAGTACAATGCGTGTAATTTTAAAGTACACGGCATGTACTCAGCATGTTCATACTCCACTGTAATAGGCCTCCAACACCCCCATATGGCCCTGTATGTGACCACTACACGGCCAGCACACGGCCTCCTATGGAAAAGCTGTACAAGGCGTGTACTCATAATGTACACAATGTTTAATTTTAAAATATCTAGAATTTCACCATTTTATAAAAAATGACTAGAAAATGAAAAACATACATGAAAAGAAGATTCGGGTTCTTACAATGGTTATGGAAATCCCACATCGATGGAGGAGGAGCACGAAGCACTCCCTTATAAGGTGGGTTGGATACCTCTCCCATCATGATGCCTTTTCCTATGGGTGCCTGAGGACCAGAAATGAGGGAAAAAACCATGCCGGCTAGGCCCAAAGCGGAAAATATCATGATCATGGGCTGGACTGGGTCATTACAAATGGTATCAGATCCAGTGTCAATTTGATGTGCTAGCAAGGACCTTGGGACCTTCTAGGTGTGGTGGTTTATAGAAATCCCACATCGAATGAGGAGGAGCATGAAGCAACCCTTTATATGGTGGTGTGGATACCTCTCCCACCCCAAGTCTTTTTCCAGGGGGTGCCTAAGGGCCAGAACCCAGGTAAAAACTAAACTGTGCAGACTAGGCTCAAAGTGGAAAATATCATGATCGTGGGATGGATTGGGCCGTTACAATTTCCTTGAGAAGATTTATTCTCTAAGGTAGGAATCTAGGATGATGGGAGGGATTATACGATGAATTTTTAGTAGGAATTTTCTGAACCAAATGGTTCATGAATTGTGAGTAGTAGGCATGAAAGGTCCCTTTTTATAAGAGAGGGAAGGGGCACCCTTGGAAACTCATAAAATGAAAAATTAATATAAATTAATTTTTAAAATAAAATGTAACCAAAATTAGATATTTAGAAGATATTTTATTATTGATTAAAATAATATCATGCAATAAATTTTTGACATGTATTTATAAAATTTTAATCACTATCTTTTCTATTTTCCCTTTATTATTTTCTTTTAATTTTAATTCTGGTGACTAAATTTTAATTAATATGATGATATTAATTTCAAATAATTGTGGTAAATTCCCTATAATATGAAACTCCTTGAAAATTTTGACCTTATAATAGTTACATTTTTATTTTAAAATATTCTTTAAGATTATTAAATAATTTAATAAATTACAACTGTTATAAAACATCAATTAGGTAATTTTTTAAACTATTTGATTTAGTGAATTTAAAGAAAATTCAAATAGAGAGATAACTTCAAACCAAAACTTTTAATAGACTTATACCATGTCATATTAACCTATAAAAAATATATATGACATAGATTATATAAAATATATTTATTTTCATATTTATAATAACATTAATTTGATTCCTTTGTTAATAAATAAATCATTGTATCATCTTGGTGTCACAATAAAATTTAATTATTAAATGAGAAAAAATAATAAATAATATACCTTTATTTAGAGAACATTTTTATAATTAAAATTAAATTTTATACTCCAAGATAACACAAAAAAACCAATGTTAAAAAAACATTATAAAGAAAATATATTTTTATAACATATTATCTATTACATTAAATTAAAAAGTTATAACTGTCATAATCACACCCAAGTGGCTTCCAACAGCCAAATTTTTGTCCCAATGGTTATCTTGTATTGAAATATCTAATACAATAGATATAGGATAAGTGTTGTGGTATTTTGATATTATCATAATATTTTTTTTTACCTTTATTTACCTGATTTAACATTTAACAATGGTAAATAAACAAATTACAAATGTCACTATTCATCATGTCAGAAAAAACCTTTATTGACATAATGTGGAAATTTTTATTCCAAATATGGTATCCATTTTTACGAATTCCTATCATATTATTTGTAATAATTATTTTAAATATAATTATCATTGTCAAAATTAGAAAACATGTCTTTCACATAAAACCCATCCAAAGATTATCTTGTGTTTACATCAAATTTCAATGTGAAATTACATAAAATTCCCCAACATGAATAAAATGATAAAAACATAATCAAATTTCTCATTAAAACCAATTAAAAGGACAATTTTACAGATCAAAAAAATAGGTGAAAATGTTGTTTTGAATTAAAATACTGTATTTTTCACTCTTCATCAGAATATGAATTATGTTAGATAAATACCAAAATAAAAAAAATGAAAATTTTTCAGTAATATTTCTAAATAGGAGGTTTATTTCTTCTTATATAACATATAAAAGTGTGAAAAATAGATTTAAAATTGCTATGCCCCCGGAAGGCATTTAAAAATCCTTTTTTGAAAGATACTTCTTGTATGGTTAAAAGTGATTTTGATCTTATATAATGTTTAGAAAACATTTAATTTGATTTTAAAACATCACATTCAGTTTTTATTTCATTAATGTAATCCAAAAATTTTGATATTATTTAATAAAAATAATTATTTTCATTTAAATAGTTTTTTATAATAACACATCCTGTATATTTAATTGGTTTTAATTTCCATTTTTAATATATTTGGTAACCAATGAATCATTATACAGACACGTTTAAATAATATTTTCATAATTCCATATATAATCTCCATTACTGGGATCCCAATGGCTATGTTTTAATAACAAAATTTAAATAATAGTACTTAGTTGTTCATTTAAGCTCACCGTAGCGTACCATATACACTATTGAAGAATGTTTTTCATTCTTAAAACTCATGATGTTACATTATTTCTGTCAAGTATTCCATTGTGGTGATCCAGTTTTGTATTCATGTGTGGTATTCTAGTGTTGCATTCATGTGTTTCAATCCTACGTGTTAATCTAGTTTGGTATTCATGTGTGGTATTCATTTATGGTAATCTAGTGTGATTTACCTGTATAGTATTCATGTGTGGTAATAAATCATGTTATGCATATGTTTAATTATTATGGGGGAATACTATGCAGTATTCCTTTTTGGTAATCATTTTTGGTAATCTTTTTTGGTATTCCATTGTCGTATTCTTGAGTGGTAATCCTGTGTGGTAATTGTAACACCCCAAGATTTTATGAGAAATATTATTTTTAATTTCTTTGATGTCTTGTGTTGTATGCTACACCAATATTATCTTGAACTATACGCAACACCGTATTTACTTGTAGTATATGAAACACTATTCATGGCATACATTACAAGAAAGGGAAACCTCACTTGATAGCTTGTGTTGTACGTTATACCGAGTTTCACTGAACAACGCTACAATATTAAAGTATTATATAAACTAACCGTTATAAATAGTAATACCCACTTTTTGAAATTTTACAAATTTTATCTTCCAAAATTTACTTCATTTTTTGATTTGGAATATCAAAATTATCCTAGGGTGAATTTTTTGTATTTTTCTGAAAACATTCAATTTTTTATGACTGTTGAAAACACTATGTTATTGGTTAATACAAGCTTTTTATTTAAATAATAATTAATTTTATTTAAATTTATTTTAGGTAAAAATAGATACATAATACCTATATATGTTCAATGTAATTCATTGGAGTAATTTTATAATAATTTTAGATATATAAATATTTTATTAAACTTTTAACCGTCTTTTACCCAACTATTAGGAGAATTTGAAAATATACAAAAAACATAATTTTACCACTTCTATGAGTTGAATTTCAAAAATATGAGAGAAATGGTTGATATCAGTAATTAAAATGTGGTTTAATGATATAAAAATAATTTTTCGTGAATAGTAACTTTTAACTTATATTTACCACGGTTAAAAGTAAATAGGGTAATTAAGGATAAAAATGATATTATATTTACCCAAAAACGTGTACTAATTCAATTGGATTAGTGTAATTTGACCAAAAACGACCATAGGAATAAAATATTACCCTTTAGGTCCACTTGGATTAGATTAGGACATTTGTTATTATTTTATATAAAGAAGAGTTAAAAATGTTAAAATCAATGTTTAGTAACTACGACATTTTTAATATAGGGTAATATATAAGTTAAATTCAACTTAAATATTCATTAGAAATCTATAACAATATCCTAAATAATGGTATCATATTTATATTTATTAGACAATAAATAATTTAATTTATTTATGACACAATGATGCAGTAATTATCTTATTAATGAAATATTAACATAATTGATATATAAATATCCAAATAAATTTAATTTGAGACTTTTTATAAATTAAAATACATTTATATGTTAATATAACATATTAGGGTTGGTTAGATAATTTTTTTTCGAATTAATAATGCAGTTATGAATTGATAAAAAAAACAATATATTAAATAGTGACAAGATTGACATAAAAGAGTTTTTAAAACAAATATTATATTAGAAATTGATATAATGGTCTTCAAAATATATGGTTCGGAAAAAAGACTTATATAATAATATATATGACATTAATGTACCAATTGGGGAATGATTTGTAGTTTATTGTTTGATTATTTACCATATAGTGTAAGAATACAAGAAGACACGGTAAAAGTAAAATTATTTAACTTAGAGTTAAATCTAAATGATAAGGTTAAAATGCTTACTGAACCTTGTCTAAAACCTATTGGATTAGAGGATTTCTACCCATCCCCAACCTAGCCTTGAAATAAGTCACTTTGGAGCCATTATTATCTGAAAATGAATTTATTATAAAAAAATAGTTTTTGTTTTTCTTAAGGTGCCCCTCAACCCTCTTATAAAAGGGAACACCCCTTATCTCAATTTAACACCTCCAAATCTATTTGGGTCAGCCACACCCTACCCAAATATCCTCTTAACTGTCCTCCCTTCATCTTAGAGGCCTTCCATTAGTCAGAAAGCCATCATATGGATCCCTTTTGTCAAATCAAAATGAAGAACCCGAAGAATTGGTAAATGTCTCACCACCTATTTCAAGTTACTTTCTTCATCCACTTCCTACTTTTTTGTTTCCATTCTAAAATAATAACTCTAGTATCTTATATATACTGTGAAATTATTATAATAATTTTACATCCATATTTGTTATTTTATCCATCCTATGAATGAAAAAGGCACCACATGTGCGTACGTAAGGCTTATCGTCTCCACGTCTTGTTGTAGTCTGTTATTCAAACTTTTCATCATTTGGATGGGTATAATAAAGAGTATGAATGATATAAATAAAATATATATGATTAAAATGATTATTTATATATGATATACCATCCAATTATATACTATTTTAATATCAAAAGAATGATATTTTCACTCGTGCATACGTACGGACTACTGTCTCCACGAACGTGATGAGATTCATTCTTTATGATTAACAATTCAAGTTTGATTATAAAGCATATATAAAAAATTATAATTAAATATATTACATAATAATGATACTGGATTAATGTACATATATATTTCTTTTACTAAATTCCATTCAACTCAATAAGTAGATGAAAAAAGCATTCATGCGTACGTACGACCTACCGTCTCCAGGAACGGTGTATTTCATTCCATTTAACGATATATCATATATATTTATATGCTGAATATATATTATATATAAATCATGTTTTACATTATGGAATTATGTAAATCAGCATATATGTAATTATATTAAGAACTACAACTCGAAACACGTATGATAACTGAAACGATTTTACCCAAAATGCTGCTCTAACATGGAATTTACAAAAGAACGTGTAATATAGAGTCCTACATGAATCATATATGATATCATAAATATTATTAGGGATCATTAAAAAGATAATAATATTTTTAAACCCACTATACATGAGTCTTAGACAAATATAGAATAAATTAGACCTAATTTAAGGGATAATTTTGCAAATATCATTTTTATCCGAGATTGTTTATACCTAAGTATTAAATGGGGTTATATTTTTCATGTCCGTAAAAATGTTTTTCATAAAGTGTATAATATTATTCCATGTATTTTTAAAGTCATTTTTAACCCTATTTTACTTTTAAATTGTGTTATGGAAGGAATCTTTCTTTTGTTTACCATATGAGGAACTTTTTGACATTTCCAGCAATAGTACGGGGAGAATGTTTTTTTCAATTATACGGAATTAACGGATTTTTACGGTTTTATAACACCTTATTTTCATGATGCTTTCTCTACAATATTTCAGGATTATTTTTGAGAAAAACCTTTTCTTTTAAAATTGAATGTAATTTTGTGAAAAGAAAATTACTTTTGAAGAAGAAAGGATATTTTCCTCAAGAATTAATTTCATGTGTTTTGTCAAAACTATTTTCCATCTAAGATGACATTATTTAGTTTGACTATGTTTCAAGTTTAATGTATATATTATGTACATAGTTTGATTCTTCTTATGATGAAATTATATCCATTTGTTTTATATGGATTATTTTATTATGGGATGATGTTTATGAAACCAATTTTATTTTATGGGTTAAGATGAATGATTTATGTTTATTTTACAGAACAAGTAAGAATGGTTTCATTATGAGATAGGTGGGACATATATCTCCCTCAAATTCATTGGGTAAAGATTTATATCTCATGAGATAGACATGGATGGAATAACAAGTGAAAAAGGTTCGGTAATACATGGCTGGAAACACAAGTAATCCCGGTTCAGTAATGGAATTTGTCCACTGTGATGGTCTTGGAAACAATGCCTTGGCTACTATGGAAATCATAACATGTGCTTAATGGTTTTCAAAAATTACGTGTATTATTTCCATGATATTTTATCATGATTAATGTTCCTTTATGATCTATGCCTTATGTATTGTCAAGACTTATGTCATTACTCATGATTTTGATGTTTAATGTACATGTTATTATGTTCATATGTTTGTGGATTGTTTTATGTTCACCATTTTTATAGTTACTGAGAATTTTAGATCACCTTTTTATGTTTTCTTTTCCCCAGGATATAAAGAAATGATTAAGGTATGAAAAATGGGAAGATCTTTTGGGGGATGTTGAAGATCTTTCATCATGATTAGAAGATTATGTTCCATGTTTCCAAAAACACTAAACTATTATGATCCTTGGGTTCCTATTTTTATTATGTATTAAGTATTCTTCAAAAGTAATGTAATGTCCATGTACTTCAAGCTTTGGTCTCTATAGTTGGTATTAGAGGAAAGATTTAGTTAACCTTTGGAAACTAGGATGTGAAAACATTAGTGAAATACCTAGAGATATTTTTATGGTATCTCTAGGTATGTCCGTAAGGTTAATTATAAGTATAGGTTATAGTCCTGGAATTAAGTTAACCATCTTAGAATTAATCCTATGATATTATATATTGAATGTACTCCACCTTTATTATGTTGTTCTCAAAGAATTATGTTTTCCTCTCACACTATTATTTTTGGGTTTTAGAAAATGACTGGAAACCAGACAATTCACAACAATAGAAGATGTGATGGACAATGGAATGATATTCTTCATGAAAAACCAAATGAAACTGGATTTTGAAGTCCAAGCATCATTATTATGCCTAATCAACAATCTCGTAATATGATCAATAATCTCAACATTGGTAAGTTTCCTAACTCATCTAATAAGAGAAAAATTTAGTTTCATGATGATCATAAGGGAAAGAAAGTTCAATTTCCCTCATGTAAATCATATGGTAAGAGGCATCAGGTAAAATGTTTCAAACGAACTGGAAGATGCTTTGGGTGTGGAAAATAAGGACACAAAGAAAGTAATTGCAAAGGAAATGTTTCAGTTAACACCATGGACAAGGATAATGGTATTTCTAAGACATTAACAATAGTTAAATGTTTTAAGTGTGGATTTTATAGTCATTATGAAAACCAATGTCCTAAAGGAAAATCTCATGAAAGAATCAACATGGTCGTATGGGAAGAATTTATGTCGATGATGCTGAGGAGACTACAAATGATATATGGGATGAAAGAAGTGTGGAGAAATAAAATGATGAAGCTTGGTCAATGGTTAATAAGGTAGTATAATGATTTCTTGTTTATCATGAATAATGTATGGTACTCTGGAATAAAGAATAATATAAGGATTGTAACACCATTGTTTTTCATTCAGTATTTTAAAGTATATATTTAATGGTACTAGTAAACATGAAAACGGATAGAAATATTTTTGGAAAGAAGATGATATGCTCATAATAAAGGGATATGGAGAAAATAATATGTTTGATAGTACTAATGAGCGCATGACTAATATAAGGACAACGTGATATCATGGTTTGAGTAAATAGAATTTTTCGAAATTTTTGGTATGTTGAAAGTGTTAAAATTTGATAGAATTCATGTTTTCACTAATGTTTAATGGGTATTCATTTTCAAGAGAATACATGATTAAGGTATTCAAATGTTTGGAATGTGAATAACAACAAGATATATAGTATGATATATGGGGAATAAATGAGGGTATTTACATGCCTGGTAGATGTCCTCTCTAGTAATCTTTTTTTTATACTATGAGATTGGACAAAAGTATTTTGGATAAGCCTAACGATTGTAATGGATTAAGTTAGACATCAGAGAGTATTGTTTATGGATAGAAATTTTGGATATTATTTCTAGAATGATGAAATATTATAGTTTTATAAAAAAAGACAACCCATAGGACAGGCGGCAACCCGTCGTGTTAGACAAGGTTGCGGGAATCGAACCCACAATTGAAGTACGATGGGCCTTTATCACCTACCATAGTCCTACAAGAAGACCCTGGTTTATAGAAATTAGTTTTATTTTATTAAGAGATATGATATATAATGTAATTCTATTTTAGAAACCATATACTATTAATCTCACCATAGATGGACTTATGTATATTTAATAACTTGTGCTAACCTTTTGTTTGAGACAAAAGAAATGACCTATCATTCTATCGCGTGATCTGCTAATACTTCATGAATGACAAATTCAACTACTTTTCTTTAAAATATGAAGTGTAAATTGTTCACGGAATAACCAACGGTGAGATTGTATCCTAATAATATATGTATTTCTTCTAATTCTAATTTTTTTAACTTTAAGGAAATGATATTGAACACCAAAAACGTTGTCCTAGATGGTACCTTAGATCATCACAAATTTATTGTTGGCTTTTTCATAGACATGTTCTCTACCACTCTCCATAGAAAATGATGGTTTTATTTCTCTTCCATACCCATATTTTCACCTATGTTCTTCTATTTGGAAACCCAGTGATGAGTTAATTTGGGTAACCGTTATGTTTCATAAATTAGTTTTTTTAAATTATGTGCTAGTATTCACTTTTACGAAGTGGGTTTCTAGGAATGAAACATTCAAGTAGTAAACCATTTATAACCCCAATGAATTTCTAGGGAGAAATTCATTTTAATGGGGGTAGAATATAACACCCCGAGATTTTATGAGAAATATTATTTTTAATTTCTTTGATGTCTTGTGTTGTATGATACACCAAGATTATCTTGTGCTATACGCAACACCGTATTAGATTTTAGTATATGAAACTCTATTCATGGATTGCATTACACACAAGATAAACCTTCCTGGATAGCTTGCATTTTACGCAGTACCATGATTCACTAAACATCATTATGTTATTAAAATTTTTATATAAACTAGCCGTTATGAATAGTAATAGCCACTTTCTGAATTTTTATAAATTTTATCGTTCAAATGGACTTCATTTATTGATTCGGAATATCGAAATTAGCCTAGATGAATTTTTTGTATTTTTATGAAAACATTCAATTTTTGATGAATAGTAAAATAATTAAGTTATTTCTTAAAACCGAATTTTTATTAAAATAATCATTTATTTTAGTTAAATTTATTTTAGGTCAAAATAGATACATAATAACTATATATGTTCAATGTAATTCATTGGAATCATTTTATAATAATATTAGATATATAAAAATTTTATTGATCTTTTTATCGTCTTTTACCCACCTCCTAGGAGTGTTTAAAAATTTACATAAAACATAATTTTACCAATTTTGAGTGTTGAATTTAAAAATTCCAAAAGACACAGTTTATATCAGTTAGTAAAATGTTTTTCAATCAGATAAAAATAATTTTCCGTTAATAGTAACTCTTACCTTTTATTTAACACGGTTAAAAGTAAATAGGGTAATTATGGTAAAAATGATATTATTATTAACCAATAACATCTTTTAATTCTATTGTATACATGTAATTAAACAAAAAACAACCTTAGGAATAAAATATTACCCTTTAGGTCCACTTGGATTAGATTAGGACATTTATTATTAATTTATTTAAAGAAGAGTTAAAATTGTAAAAATAAATGTTTATTAACTAAAACATATTTAATATAGGGTTATACATTAGATAAATTTGACTATAAATATTAATTAGAAAGATAAATATATTTCCTACATAATTTTATTTTATTTATAATTTTTAGACATTAAATAATTTAATTTATTGATGACAAAATGATGATGAAGTAATTATCCTATTAATGAAATATTAACATAATTGAAATTATAAATACCTAAATAAATGTAATTTGAGACTTTTTATGAATTACACTATTTTTATAGGTTAATATAGCATATTATTGTTGGTTATAGGAATTTTTTTTGAAACAATAATGCTTTTATGAATTTATAAAAAAAATAGTGTAAAAATTGACATAAAAGATTTTTTAAAACAAATATTATATTCTAAATTGATATAATGGTCATAAAAATCTATGGTTTGTCTAGAAGACTTATATAATAATATATATGTCACTAATGAACCAATGTTGGTTCGATTGTCAGTTTATTGTATGTTTATTAACCATATAGTGTAAGAATACAAGAAGACATGGTAAAAGTAAAATTATTTAACTCAGAGTTAAATATAAATGATAAGGTTAGAATGGTGACCTAAACTTGTCTAAAACCTATATTTTGACATTATTGCTACCCATACCCACCCTAGCCTCGAAATAAGTCACTTTGGAGCCATTATAAACAGAAAATGAATTTGTTATAAAATAATATTTTAAGTTTTTCATAAAGTGCACCTCATCCCTCTTATAAAAGGGAAATCCCCGTTCTCTCTAATTCACACCTCCAATGCCATTTGGATCAGAATAACCCTTCCAAAATACCCTCTCAAATTTATTCCCTTCATCCTTGAGGCCTTCCTTTAGTCGAAAAGCCAACTTATGGAGCCCTTTTCATCAGATCAAAAGAAAGAACTTGAAGAAGAGGTAAATATCTCACCACCTATTTCAAGTTCTTTTCTTCATCCACTTCCTCCTTCTTTGTTTTTTCCATTATAAAATAATAAATCCTGTATATTTTATATACTGTGATTTTATTATAAAAATTTAACAACCATATTAGTTATTTTATCGATCCTATGAATGAAAAAGTCACCACACATGCTTACATACGGCTTACCATCTCCACGTCGTTGTGTAGTTTTTTATTCAAACATTTCATCATTTGGATGGGTATAATAATGAGTATAAATTATATAAATATAAAATATAACATTATGATGATTATGTATATATTATATACCATCTAATTATATATGATTTTAATAAAAAAAGAATGATATTGTCGCTCGTGCGTACGTACGAACTACCATCTCCACGAACGCGATGAGATTCATTCTCCATGATTAACCATTAAAGAATGATTATAAAGTATATATAATAACTAATCATGAAAGATATTACATACTAATGATACTGGATTTATGTACATATTTGTTTCATTTACATAATTCCATTCAATTAAATAAGGAGATGAAAACAGCATTCATGCGTACGTACGACCTACCGTCTCCATGAACGGTGTATTTCATTCCATTTATCGATCTATCATATATATTTATATGCTGAATATATATTATATGTAAACCATTATTTACATTCTGTAATTAAGTAAATCAGGATATAAGTAATAATATCAAGAACAACAAGTCAAAACACGTACGATAAATGAAACGATTTTACCTAAAACACTAATTAACATGGAATTTACAAAAGAACGGGTAATATAGAGTCATACATGAATCATATAAGATATCATAAATATTATTATGGTTCTATTACAAGTTAATAATATTTTTAAATCCACTATACAAGAGTCTCGGACACATACATATGTAATTGGACATAAGGTAAGGGATAATTATCCAAATCTCATTTTTATCCGAGATTGCTTATACGTAAGTAGTTACTGGGGTAATGTTTTTCATGTCCATAAAAGTGTTTTTCATAAAGTGTTTAATATTCTTATATGTATGTTTAAAGTCATATTTACCCCTCTTTGACTTTTACATTGTGTTATGGATGGAATATTTCTTTTTTTACCATACGAGGAATTTTTGACATTTCCGGAAAAAGTACGAGGAGAATGTTATTGTAACTTATATGGCCTGAACGGATTATTATGGTCTCATAATGACTTATTTTTAGGAAGATTCCTCGATTATATTTCAATATTAATTTCAAGAAAATTCTTTTCGATTCTAATTGAATGGAATTTTGTGAAAAGAAAATGATTTTTGAAGAAGAAAAATATTTTCCTCATGAATTCATTTCAAGTGTTTTGTCAAAACTATTTTCCATCTAAGATGACATTATTTAGTATGATTATGTTCCATGTATAATGTATATATTATTTACATGGTTTTATTCTTCTTATGATGAAATTAAATAAATATTTTTATATGGATTACATTATGATGGGATGATGTTTATAAAACCCAATTTTTTCATTGGGTTAAGATAAATGATTTATGATTATATTGTGGAACAAGTAAGAATAATATCATTATGAGATGGGTGGGAACTATATCTCCCTCCAATGAATTGGGTAAAAATTTATATCTCATGAGATAGACATGGCTGGAACGGAAAGTGAATCTGGTTCAGTAATACAGTGCTGGAACGACAACAAAACTCGGTTCAGAAATGGACGTTGTCCACTATGATGGTCTTGGAAACAATTCCTTAGATACTATGGAAATAATAACATGTGATTAATGGTTTTCCACAATTACGTATTTTATTCCCATTATATTTTATCTTGATTAATGTTCTTTTTTGATATATGCCTTATGTTCTATAAAGATCTATGTCATTACTCATGATTTTGATGTTTTATGTTCATGTTATTATGTTCAAATGTTTATGTATTGTTTTATTCTCTACAAGTTTACCCATACTGAGACTTTGAGCACACTCTTTTTATGTTTTCTTTTTCCCAGGATATAAAGAATGTTTTTAGGTAAGAAAAAAAAATGATGAACTTTATAGGGGATGTTGAAGATCTTTAACCATGATTAGAAGATTATGTTCCGAGTTTCCAAAGACACTAAACTATTACGGTCCTTGGGTGTCACTTTTTGATATGTATTTAGTATTCCACAAAAGTAATGTAATGTCCATGTACGTCATGCTTGGGTATCTACATTATTCTTGTCTGGTATTCTTGTGTATTAATCCTTTGTATAAATCCTATGTGGTATTTTTGTGTGCTAATCCTTTTGGGTAATCATGTGTGTTATTTCTATATGGTAATCCTTCGTGGTATTTCTGTGTGATAATACTTTGTGCTAATATATTGTGGTGATCTTGTGTGGTATTCTTTTATGGTATTAAATTTTGGTATTCCTTTGTGGTATTACATTGTGGTATAACTCTATTTTATTCCTTTGTTTTATTCCATTGCAGTATTCATATGTTGTATTTGTTTATTTTATTAGTTTTTGTGTTTTCATTGTGGTTTAGGGGTGTCATAATGAGTATTAACATACTCACACCAACCAAGGATTTACCCTCATGTGTCGTGTCTTCTTCCAATGGTCAAACATTTTATGGAGTCCAAGGATGGCCAGGACTAGGTGATTAATTGTGAGAACAAATAAACTAAGGTTCATTACTACAACTTTTTAGATAGTTGTCCCAATACTTCTTTTCTTATAAGATGGAATAGTGGTTATAGACTCTTTTGTGGTATTGTATTTTGAACTCATTACTTTTCAGTACTTTCACTGTTGTACTATGTTGGTGATCCATTTTTTTCCTGATTTATTTACATAGTGTTTGTACATTTAATCATTTATGGCTTTTTTATGTGTGTGTGCATATAGGTACATTATGATAATGCCTCCCATTTTTTGGATATGCGTACACAGTTCATGCCACTAGCATCTATTCTATTGGTGGAGGGCTTGGGTTAGTCACGACATGGGCCCATTTGGGATGGTTTATGACTGGGTCATATCTGAAGGTGGTTAGTAAAAAATTAGGACTAGGAGAATATGATATTTGTTTGGGGAAACAATGATATGTGTTTTGAGTTCAGATTTCCAGTCACATTCTCCAATGGTTATGTGAAAGTCAATGTATCAATACAACAGGACTCTGATAACATTTTTTAACTCGGTACATGGGAGTAGTGGTTATAGGGAAAACAATGGTACATGAATCATATACTAATGATTGGTTTTTTCATTTACTTCTTTATTTAGATATCCATATATACATAGTTTACCGTGGTCCATCTAGTTTTATTGTAGGATGTCTCCATGTGTACAACCATCTAGGATTCCACCATGTGATCACAAGGATGATCCGCCGGGAGATGAGGCATCCAAATAGGGATTTGTATTGTATAAAACACTCCTGTGTGGAACACCATCCATACCACCACCTGTAGAGTATGACATGGTACATGTAGTACAAATAAATGAGGTGTACATACTAAGAACACCTTATATGTTTCAGCAGTAGAGACCCATCAGGTTCCTAGGTGAGCCCGGCACATAGGAGACTTAGTACTGGCTTAAGGTTTTAGCCTGGGTTTTCCATCTTGTCTGGACACTAGATGATCATATGGTGTTCATTGAAGCAATAAATATACTTGGCTCATCATGGTGATGGTGGGATATGGTTACCTGATCCTAGGATGACATGACCCTGCCATGGACAGATTTTGGTATCCATTTCAGAGTGGAGTTCACAGCTTATAAGATAAGGTCTATGCATATCTAGGTGCTTCTATTTCTCTGGAAGAAAGACACATTGGAATGTGATTATTCATTGAGTCTTACCAAGACCTTGACATACTCAGTGGATATGATACATGATCTTTACATACTGGCTCATACATTCTAGTGAGGAATGTGTACGAAAACCCTTTCATGTATTATCCCTCTGAGAACTTTTAATTATGATTGGGTTCTTGAGAATGATTTGTTGGTTTAATGTATAATGGCAGAGATAAATCCAAATATTGTCTAGAGATAGAGGATTTGTAATTCTGGGATCACATGGTTGGTCCACTTATGTTGGAGAGTGGTGGATCTATTAATCTGGTGGCTGGGAAAATCCCACATGAGATTTTCCAACCCATCGTATATAATATTTGGAGAGTATATATGGACCACCAAAGTTGATATAGAAAGTGGATTAGATATATCCTCAGGGTTGAAGACGTGGTAGAAGAGTTTTGAGAGTAGCATGAGGTGGTTTACATTTCAATTTTTTTGCCATGACCCCTAGATTTTCCCACCAGGCATAGGTAGTAGGAGTTCAGGGGAGGAGGAAATATTATGAATTCAAGGAATATAAGCCAAAGTCTCCATGAATGAGTCATGGTATGATCTATATCAATTCTCCATTAGTTTCTATATTGATAGACACATGTTCTAGTCATTCTGTTTTTCTGCGGATCTTATTCGTTACATGGATATTTCGATTGATCCAGTCACTCAACCCTCTCACATGGAGACACCTACTAGATGAGAAAAAATGATCATGAAATTTTTCCAATAGTGTGACCAGATGCTTGGAGGAGATAGTTTTCATTGGGATCTCTTAATAGCGTTTTTGATGCCTTATTACTTCATTCATGTAATAGACTGGTTATCCACAATTCACCCTCAAATTGACAATTTTAGGTTAAGAGTGTGGTGTGTCTACTGTAGTGTAATGATGTTTTACTTTTTAGTGAAATGGAAACCTATACATTATAGGATAAACTCACACATTGGAGAGAGAAACCGATTACTCATCAATTGGTTATCCTTACCATACATGTATTGGATGTTATGAGTCCTTAGTTTCATGTAGTGGTGATGCAGTTGTAGGGGATATAGGGAAGGTATAGATAGAGGCGATGGATATAGGTCCTCCAAGAATATGAATTTGATATTGTCTATACTTCCAGGAATGAGAACTTGGTCGTAGATTCTCTCAACATGATATCTAGTTTGATGTTATTGAATGAGGCGTTAGAGTAGTTGTCCTCATTGAAAATATCTTTTGGTGGTGGAGATGGATAAACATACATTTAGTAGGTGTTTTTAACCCCTATATTCATACAACATGAAAGGGAGGCACAACATTAGGACCCACCCTTAAACATTAATTAGTCATATGATAAGCCATTAATTTGAATTTAATTCACTTTGAGGATCTATTATGGTTTAGAGATTGATACAATTAGGTCATAACTCATACATAACAAGATAATATATTATATGTTGATACATATACACAATATCCATTTTTTAATAAAACTAAAAATCATTAAAACGAAACATGGTATCATTCCATGTTTTATTAGAATAATTTATCCCTGATCCCATCTTTGAATCTATTCTTCATTATATACTATGTAAAAAACAAAATCATGGGATAAGCATACAAATCACAGAATGAGATACATAAATAATGAAAACTATTACAAATGGAAAAACATTTAAGCCATTAATATATAATCATAATGTAAAAAATGTCACCTTTAAGAAGTTGCAATAACACTCCACTAAATATATGATCATTTCTTACCCTTTTTAAACCAAAATATATCCAAAATGACCCTATAAAGCAACATATAACAAATGTAGGGAACTTGGTACATAAAAAATACATAAATTAAATAACCATACAGTCGACATTCACTTATATCACTAAATGCAATAGCCATAGAGCTGACTTCCATACCCATTGCATTGTAGGTTATAACGTAGCCACCAATAATTTGTTTATCATAGAACCACTCATTTTTGGTTTATCACATAAACGCCAATCATTGGTTTATCATGTAACCACCGGTCGAATTTCCATGTACCATTATATAATCATCACAGAGAAAAGATTGTAAATATCAACATTTCAGTAATAAAATTTCATTTGACGTCACAAGAAATTATATCATGTTATTGAAATCGTAAATCCACTTTTAAAACAATTTCCCATAACAAAACATTAAAAAATTGATAATGGTTTTTTTTCCTTTTAAAAAACATTAATTCTTATAAGGTAATCCAAATATCACATACTGGTTTCAGTGGTTGAGAGGTCATTGTCGCCACATACATCTAAACATTCATTTTTGTTATTTAGTAAAATTATTCATAGAAAAATATTCCCATTTAATAAAATTAAAATTCAATGGGGTTTATTATAAAACCTATAAAATAAATAGGTGTATATTTTAAAAATATGGATCAATGAAAAGAGATTGAGATGAAGTCCCTTACTAAAAGTATTACTTGTCTTATTCATTATTTATATTATAAAATAACAACCATAGGTTAATTTCTACTTTATTCATTCCATTTTGCATTTTTTTTATTTTCTATTACTTATTATAATGTCACAATTATTACAAATTTCTTTATGATTATATAATTTGTTTGGTCGATATTCTGTACTTGAGTCGAAAATGAAGTTGTTTGATGTAAATTGTCTATATAGTAAAAATTCCATCATATCCATAATTATATTCATGATTTAAATATCATATATATATATATATATGAATTTATTATATTCCATAACATCTAGAGATAATAAATTAAATGGACTATTCATGGAGATGGAAGGGCGTATGTACGCATGAACTCTACATTCATTTCTTTTTTTTATTAAGGAATGAAAAAAATGATTCACAGGAATGTTATAATTAAATATTAATATATATTTTATATATGTTAAATAATTTCATTAACTCCATCCTTTAGAAATTCCATGTAAGTCATTAATGAGTCAGATCACATTGAGGGGGTGGTCATCTGCACTTTCTCAAATGAAATCATCTTATTTATGCAATATATAAAGGATAAAGGTATGTTGTAAATAAAAATTACATAATAACAGAGTCAAAATAAATATAATTCTTATCATATATAAATACATTTCCATCAAAAATTCCACCATGATAAGTTATAGAATAAAATAGGGATATCATCATTTCATGAGATAGTAGTTCACAGTACACAGAAACAGTAAGTTTGTATCCATTAGATGAAGGTGTGTGTAATTATAATTTTAATACTTCTCTTAACAACATACTAGAATATTTATGTTACTAGTATTTTAGGTTATAATAGAATAAGATTATAATAGGTAGTAAAGAAGAAAAATGATGGAAAGGAATCTTAGAGAATTCGTGGCCCCTAAATTGGGAAACTTCTTTTGATTTGAGCCAAAAGGCATTCTTGATTTTTATTCGTACCTAGGTATGGATTATAAGTGTAAATTAGGGATATCGGGATCTTATTTGAGTAGAAATTTAATAAGACAAGGGGATTGAATTATGTGTGTAAGTGGATAGAGGTGGTGGCCTTTTATAAGAGGGAGGATGGGAACTTTTTAAAAGTCTTGAGATATTATTTTATTATAAAATGATTGTCGAATTATAATATTTAAAAAGTGATATATTTATAGGATAATAAGATAATTGGTATAAATCATCTCAAATAATAGTGTTTAGACATGTTTAGGTCACAAATTAACCTTATCTTATAGCATTATCCCTTTGATAAAAACATTAACTCTTACCATGTCATCTTGTATTTTCCTAATATTTGGTCACTGTAGTTACAATAAAATTCCTAGATAAATAAAGTGGATCATTAAGGAAAATTGAATATTTTTAAATGTCAGTTGGCTGAATCTATGCTTTTTAGGAGTGTTATATCATTTAATAGAATCATATTTGTTTAAAGAACTCATTTATGTCAATTTTAACACTATTTAGAAATTCATTTTTGTTAAAATTAAAACAACATCATTCCTTTGAACAAAATTAAATAACTAAAACATAATATGTCAATATAATCCTTAAAATTCTTGGATGGAATCCAAATTTTCAAATAAAATTTATTTTAATATTTATAATATCATTTATCAGAATCATTCATTAATAAGGTAATCACTCAATCATCATTGTGTCATTAATAAATTTATTTGTTCATTTTCTAAAAGGTATTAAAAAAATAACTCGATGTAGGAACTCTTTTTATGTTTATAATTACTATTTAAATTAAATGTGATCAGTTATATAATCCTAAAATTAATTTTTTTTATTGAAAGATTCATGTTTGTTTTATATTTCACTTTACTTTATACTAATTATTATAACATGTGATTATCACACCCAAGTGGCTCCATGTGGTCCCAAAATAAACCTACAGAATTCCATGGTTGGACATATCTCATTCAGTAGGATTAGGTCATGTGTTACGGTAGTTTAAAATAAATATATTTTTATTTTTTACCATTATTTACCAAATATATCTTTTAACCATGGTAAATAAAAATAATTTCTGCTGCAACTATTCATAATGTCAAAAAATAAAAGGTACATATTTACACATTATAGAAATTCTCATTCCAAATATAGAAACCATTTTTCAAAATTCAAAACACATAATTGGAAGAAACTAATTTATCTTTAATTCCCATGGTCAAAACTAGAAAGCGGGATTTTAAAAAGTAAAAACTATCAAAAGATTGACATGTGTTTATGTCCAATTTAAAAGTAAAATTAATTGAAGTGATTTTTTATTAAATGATAAATATTAATCCAATAAATCATTAAATCCAATTAAATGTACAACATAAATATCAAAATAAATGATATGAAAACGCAGATTTTAATCGACAGGCAATATTTTTTAGTATTCACTAGAATATGAATTTTATCAGAAAAATATCATAATTTATCCAATGTAATTTTTAATATACTACGTCTTATAAAGAAGAATAATTGGTTAAAAAATTATAAAAGTGACAAGAAAATTATTTAAAAAGGCTTCACTATCAAAAGGTAGTAAAATGAGCTTTACAAAATGATAGAGTATTTTATTCATAAAATTGGATTCATTCTCATTTTAGGTGCCTATTATTTATTGGATAAATATAAATACATATAAAAAATGCGTGAAATCATATTTTTGTTATTTCTATTCATTATTACCAATAAAATAGCTATATATTAATAAATATTTTAAATAAAAATATTGTTGTTATATTATTGTTAGGTATAACTCAAAGTTGTGTGCAACGTATGATTTTCAAAAAACTTGTGGTTCTGTGTTGAATATGATATCGGATAAAGTGTCCACTTTAACATAAAATTAATATATTATTTATAAATATTAATAGATATGGTAAATTATTATTATAGAAATACTTGGGATGCTAAATCATTCCCCATGTTTCTAAATTGTCTCATCACAATTTTATTTAGCTATCAAATAAGTGAGGGTATTTCTCCCAAATAGAATTTTCAGATTCCAAAATTGGCTCAAAAATAATATGGTTTTATCAAAAAACCATTAAATGATAAGTCACCTTATTCTGAAACACATTCTATAAGTGGTCAAGAATCCGTAATTTTTTTTCCTCATAACAATGACTTTATTCTTACGAAACTACCTCTAGGCTCAAAACATGGGATTGATCTGGTATTTACATTCTCAACATTAAAAAATGAAAATCCTTATGTACCTAGGATAAACATGGGGGTAAAGAGACATGGTAGGAAATAGATCAAACATTCTCTATGATTTCATAGGGTCCAATGAACCTCAGAATCAAATTTTATTTCATACCCAAATGTATCACACTCATTGATGGAGAAACATTGAGAAATACAAGATCACCTACCTAGAAATAAAGATCCTTTTTCCCTTTAACTGCATAACATTTCATCCTTCTCTGAGAAATCCTCAGTTTTTTTAAATCAATGGAATTTATTTCCATCTCTTCAACCTATTATGGCCGCCATCAACTTCTTTTCACATTAATCATCTCAAAATATTGCAGTTAAACAACTCTTTAAACATAATACCTCAAATGGTTCTATATATATATAATACAATAAATACTGTTATTATAAAACAATTTATCCAAAGAAAGTTGATGATCCTAAATTCCAATGTAATTCATTAAATAATCATGTAGTATATCCTACAAGGTCTGAATTTTTCATTTCTACTGCCCATCTGATTGAGGATGAAAAGTTTTACTAAAATTTAATTAAGTTCAAACAACCACTGAATGCCTTTCGAAAAGATTGAATTGAATCTATGATCACAATCAGATACAATAGAGAGAGGAACTCCATGTAACCTAACTATCTATTAAAGATAAAACAATGATATCTAATCAAGATACATGGTATCTTTAAAAAGGGGAATGTGAGCATATTTATTCATTAGATCAATAATAAAACATATTGAATATATACCTTAATATGTCTTTGGTAATCCAACTATGAAGTCCATGGACACAATTTTCCATTTCCAATCTAGCACTAGAAAAGGATAAAGCATACCTTTTGGTAACAATCATTCTTCTTTAAACTAATGACAAGTTAAACACATCATAGAAATTTCAACAATAAATCTTTTCATTCCATGCCACCAGTAATACTCATGAAGATCTCAGTAAATCAAAGTACAACCATGATAAACTGAAAACCAATAACTGTGAGATTCACATAACAAATCATTCTTCAATTATGAATAAAAAGTCACACATAATTTCTTTTAATAATCAAAACACAATCTTTATCAAATTTAAATCCAGGTGACTTACCCTTTTGAACCTGTTCTACCTTTTTCTACAACTCACTATTTTCATTCTGTGCTTTCATAATTTTGCAGGATAGAGATGATTCCACTTCCACCTAATACAAAACCGAAAAATTACCTACAACAACCACACCTAATTGAAAATTAATCTTATCAATAACCAAAGGATATCATTCAAATCACAGCATAGTTAATGTAGCATTACCCTTTCGACTCAAAGCATCAGCTACATTATTTTCCTTTCATGGATGGTAATGAATTGTGCAATCATAATTGTTGATTAATTCCATCAATAAACTTTGTCTCCTCTGTAATTCATTCTGATTGAACATATATTTAAATTTTTTTTATTAGTATATATTTCCGACATTACAAAACAAAAATGATGCCTTTAAATTATTAATGCAAAAACAACGACAGATAACTCTAAATCATGTGTGTGGTAATTTAACTGATTAGGTTTCAACGTACATGAAGCATAAGTAATTAACTAATAATTCCTTATTAGTACACAACCAAGTCCTTTCAATGATTCTTCAATATAGTTAACAATCTCACGATTCCTAGTAAGTAGGTCTATAATTATAGAATTTACACATCATCTTTTTAGTTCCTAAAAACAATCACCACATTCCATTGTCTAAATAAACATAACTCTCACACATGTTAGATTAGTTAGTGGTATAGATAACTGAAAAAAAATCTATAATTCAGTAATAAAAATCTATTCCGCGAAAACTATGCATCTCTATCATATTAGAAGGTCTTTTACACTCTTCAACAACATTTTCTAAAAGGGTCAATAGTTGTGCCTTCTTTAGAAACAATATGACCATGGAATGAAATTTTTTTAAACCAAAATTCTCTCTTACTAAACATACAATATAGTTTTTTTCTTTTAAGGTTTTCAAAATAGTTCTTTATTGACATTCATGTTCCTCTGATCTTTTAGAATATATCAAAATATCCTCTACAAACACAACCACAATTTATCACCAGACTCAACTGAGCCATCACTGCAACAATATATTTAATTTAGGTTCTATCTATCATAAAATGATTATTTGGAATGTTTTTTCCTTTGTATGTTATCCAAGCCTAGCTTCCATATTTCCCCTATAGAAGACCATTCTGAACAAACATATCTTAGATGATGTAACATGGTAATATTCTAATTCTACATCATCTAAATTTTATCATAATGTAATAATAATTTATGAATATTCATTTAAAAATATCTTAACCGGTAATTTTATCAAAATAGAACTCTAATACCAACTATATGGACCTAGATTTAATCATTACATAACCTTGAGATTAGTCATTAAGTTTACATCAATTCACATCAAGGTTATTTTCAGGTTTATATCTTTTCATAATTCATTCATAACTCATATATAACAATATAAATATTTCAACTAGACACTTCTATACACTATCCATTTTTTCATAAAACTAAAACCCATTAAAAAACATGGTATCATTTCATGTTTTTACAACATAACTTGTCCTTGTGCCAATCTGTGACCCTATTATATATTATGTGATTTAAACTAAATTTCAAAACATGTGATGGGTATAAAAATCTCAGTAAGTGATACCTAAATAATGGAAACTATTAGTCTTGAAAAAACATGTAAACCATGAAAAATTTATCATAATGTAATAATTTTCACCATTAAGAAGTATCAAAAACACTTCACTGAATATAAGCTCATTTATTTCCCATTTTGTAACCAAAAGATTTACAGAAGTCCCATATAAAGAAACATATTACATATAAAGGTATGATTGGACATAAACATAATTAAATGGAATAACCACATGTTGACTTCCACAGATAAAACTAAATGGAATGTCCATATGGATAAATTCAATACCCAATTATTTAGAGGTTATAACGTAATCACCCATCCTTGGATTGTCAAGGAACCAACCATCATTGAATTATCATTTAACCACCAATCTTTGATTTATCACGTATCCACCAGTATAATTTTTAAATACTGTTATATAATCATCACAAAAGAATTTTTAATATATCTAAATTTTACAAATAAAATTTAATTTTCAATCACAAGAAATATTTTCAAGATATTGAAATAGTAAATCTAGATTCATAACTATTTCCAATTACAATGAAACCAAAAAAAGAAAAAGTTATTTCTTTTCCTTTTAAATAATAATTATGGCTTATATGGAAGCCAATTATTATAGAATAGTTTTGGTAGCAGACATGTCGTTGTCGCCAATTTTGTTGAAATGATTCATTTTTGTAATTTAGTAAAATGTTTCATTGAATTAAAATTCTATTTGAATGAAATAAAAATCGAAACAGGTTTATTATGAACATTATAAAAGATGGTGTTGTATATTATCAAATATGCCACAAGGAAAGTAGATTGAGACAAGTCCCTTACCCTGAGTCCGACTTGCCTCATTCATTCTTTATATTACTAAATAATAAACATTGGATAATTTCTAATTTCATCAGAACCATTTTAATGTTTATTATTAATATTCTATTACATATTATCATTTAATAAGAATTACTTAATTATTTAGGTTTATATTGGTTGTTTTGTCTATATTCAGCACATGAGTTCAAAATGAACATGTTTGTGTAAATTTTCCATGTAGTCAAATATTAATCATATCTATAATAATATGAATGATTTAAATATCATATATATCCAGTATATGTGTATTTAATATAGTCCATTACATTTGGAGATAAGAAATGAAATGCGCCATTAATGGAGATGGTTGGTAGTATGTACACATGAATGCTTCATTAATTTCATTGTCATATTAAAAATTGAAAACTAAATAATACATAGGTATTTTGTAATTCATGTATAATATATATGTTATGTATGTCACATATTTTCATTAACTACATCTTTTGTGTGTTCTATATATGGTATTAATGAGTCATGTAACATTGAGGGGGAAGTTGTCTAAACTTCCTCAAATGAAATTATCATATTTTTACATTATGGAAAGTATAAAGTTTAGTTGTAAATAAAAATTACAGAGGTAAAAAGACAAAATAAATATAATATATATCACAAATAAATAATGTGTCATCATAATGGCCAGAATGAGAGGTGGTAGAATAAAATTTAACAATCATTGTTTTTAGAGGCAGTAGTTCACCATGCACTGAAATAGTATGTTCTATCCATTAGATGGAGGTGTGTGTAAGTGTAATTATAATCCATTTCAAAAAAAATATTATATTTAGGATCCTTTTTTATGTAATCATAGAATAAGAATATCATAGTGAGTGAAGAAGGAAAATAAACAAAAGGAACTTGAGAGAATATGTTACTTCTAAATTAGGTAAATTATATTTATTTGAGGCAAAGGACATCATGAATTTCCTTATTCCCAAGGTAAGGACTCTAGGAGGAAAAGTGGTATATTTGGATCTTATTTTTTAATAATTTATATGAGGAAATGGGCTTGACTGGTGTGAGAAAGTGGGTGGAGGTGGTGGCCTTTTTTAGGAGGGAGGAGGGGCACTGTATGAAGGTCTAGAAATATTATTTTATTTGAAAATTAATTTAAAATTATAATAGATAAAAATAGAAATATTTAGAGAATAAGATGTCAATGGGTTGATATCCTCTCATCTAATTGGTTTTACAAATGTTTTGGTCTCAAAAATAACCTTATCTTTTATATTTAACCATTAGTAAAAACATTAACTCTTACCAGGTCTTTTTATTTTCTCCTAATATATGGTTATTGTAGTTACCAAAAAATTCCATGAGTGTTAAAAGTGGATTATTAATGAAATTTTATAAAATATAATATCTGTTGGGTGAATAAGTAATTTTTAGGATGATTATATCATTTAATAAAATAGTATTTTTTTTTAAACCCATTAAAGTCAATTTTGACACAATTTAGGAAAATGATTTTTGTTAAAGTCCTAACAACTTGATTACTTAAAACAAAATACATTAACTCAATTATTATAAATAAAAATCGTCCAAAAATTCATTTATGACATAAAAATAGTAGAATTAAATTTTGTTTAATACTTATAATAGCATTTATCTGAATATTTCATTGACAATGTAATCACTGCATCATAATTGTGTCATAAAAACATATTTATATGATGTATATAATTTTTAAATTAAATTACCATGATATATGAAATAATATTATATTTATACTATCTAATTATAATTAAAGTGATCACTTATAAAACCCTATGTTAATATTGTTTTAGTAAAATATACATGTTTATGATTTAATTCTCTATACTTTAAATTAATTTTTAAAACATGTCATTGTCACACCCATGTGGCTCCATAGTGTCCAAAAATTGATTCAAGGATTTCCATGGTCCAATATATACCATAAAATAGGTTTAGTTCATGTGTTATGGTAGTTTAATATTATTATAATATTACTTTTTAACCTTATTTACTATATTTTTTCATTAACCATGGTAAATAAAAATAATTATCGAAGTCAATATTCATAATGTACAAAAATAAAAGGATTATCTATAACCAATTTTTATCTCTTGATTCCTAATATTTAATCCATATTTCCTCATTCAAATCTTAGAATTTTCAAAAAAAAAATATAAAATTAGTTCCTGTTGTCCAAAGCAGAAAGCGGGTTTTTATAAAATGAAAACGATAAAATGACTGACAAATGTTTATGTCAAATTTAAATGTGAAATTACATCCAATGACCAAAATTGGATTAAATAATATAAAAATATTTCAATTAATATTTAAAACCAAATAAATTTACAATCTATGTATATAAATAAATGAGATGAAAATGATGTTTTTAATTAAAATGAGGAAATTTTCCCTATTCATTACTATATGAATTTTATTAGAAAAATACAATAATATCATCCAAATTAAATTTTGATGTCCCACTTCTAAATAAGATGTTTATTTTTTCAAACATTACATATAAAAGTGACATAAAATAGATATAAAAAGGATTCCCCAACAAAATTTACTAAATTTTTTTTTAAAATTTTAGAGTATTTTATTCTTAAAATTGGATTCATTCTCATTTTAAGTCACTAATATTTATTGGATAAATGTAAAAAAAATTAAAATAATATTGTAATCATATTTTAGTTAGTTCTATTCATTCTTTCCAATATAACATGTTGGAATTAAATAACATTTGAAATAATAATATTGAAATTATATTATGATTCGGTATTACTCAATGTCGTGTGCAACGTAAGTTTTCAGAGAAACCCAATGTTCTGTGTCGAGTAAGCTATCTAGAATAGTTTCCCCTTTAACTAAAATATAATATCTTATTCAAAAATATTAATATATATTAAAAGATATTATTCTATAAATACTTTGGATGCTACACACAGCTTGGGTATACCGACTCTGAATCCTTACGTTCTCAGATGTCCACATGACATGCTCCTTATGGTTATTTGAATGTTGGGAAGCACAATATTCATTTTAGAGGTAGAATTGTTCTAAATATGGAATTGTGGGAGTATGTTTTGAGGGAGTTTCACACATCCCCTTTGGAGGCACATCCATGTGTGGAGATGATGTTCCCAGACCTCCAATGTTATTTTTGGTAGCCATGTATGAAGAATAGAGTTTAAGATTTTTTCTATTGATTTATCACCTATCAGACAGTGCTTGTTAGGCACCATGTTCCTACAGGTCTTGATTATCCCCTTTAGGTGCTGGAATGGGAGTGGAATGGGATATCAAGGA
The DNA here is from genome assembly GCA_963277665.1 of Viscum album. Taxonomy (NCBI): domain Eukaryota; kingdom Viridiplantae; phylum Streptophyta; class Magnoliopsida; order Santalales; family Viscaceae; genus Viscum; species Viscum album. The sequence goes on along the minus strand of OY728127.1, from coordinate 1,219,685,444 downwards.
ACATTGAAATGGTTTTACCAACTATGTATATGGGACACGATTCAATTTGGGTGTTTGTTGACCATCTCACATAGTTCGCCCACATCCTTGCTATCAATGAGATTCATCTTTCCATTACATACACTATGTAGATTTGCTGAGGTGTTAAACCACATGGCTCTACCACTACAGCTAGATCATGTAGTCGACGTCTTCTACCTTCCTCATCTAAAGAGATACATATATGAACTACCGCATGTCATTGACGAGGGTTAGTTGTACACTTGGCTGGAGTGATTTTTTCTGAGTACTCCTTGATTTGGATTTGAGATATATAAATACCTATGGTGGGGATAATGTAATATTTTATATTTTATATGTATATTTTTAGATATTATATGCATTGATAATGAGACTAGGTTCTATGACATCATGTTATTCTGATGCCTGACTTTCTCGGAACAATTATATTAAAAATATTAAAGAATTTATACCTCACACGTGTGCTTTTCCTATAAATGTGGATTAACTATCACACGGGCTCCTAGATTAGAAATAATAGGGAACCATTTAGTTCATAGAAGAGGGTTTACCCTAGGCATGAGATTTATTTTTTCAGCATGGGTGATCTGCAGAAAACATCTTAAATGATGTAACAGTAGAAAAAATTATTATAAAAAATATTATCCGGATGCATAAACTCTTCTTTTAATATTGGATTTATAAATATTTATGTTCAACCTCATAAAACAAGAATTTATATTGGGATGTGGGGAAAGAACCTCTGGATATGTTGTTTTAGGACAATGAAGAATCACTCAAATTTCTCCCCTACGATTTGATGAATCAAGGATCAATGATGAAGTGGTGATCATTCATTGTCAGTGACTGATCCAAATTGACATAGGGTGGCTGTTTCCTTGGGCTTTCTTCATTCTTGTTTTTTTTTATGAACACAGGTCAATCCACAAATAGATTGATCTACGGTTCGATCATTGCGATATGTGTTATTATTAAAGATATTATTTTGTGAGTATTCATGATGTCATTCTTCATTCATCATTGTAACAAGAATAAATTGAGGAAGTTATAAACAATTTTAGAGGTTCATTCCTTAGGATTTCCACTGTGATATTTCACCCCACGTTCATCGCATTCATCATCGTTGGATCCCCATGGTGATGGTTTGAATTTCTAGGATTGTCAAAAAATGATCAGACCACCGGATTAGAAGAAAACATGCATCAGAGGTCGGTTCTATGTGGATCGAGGCCCAAAACTCTCATATCTATGACCATTTCATATTTAAAAAATTAGAGGTTGCTCAGTGGTCAATAGAAGGGACCACTAGTGCAGGTCTGGTAGGGTGGTCCGACGAGGTGAGTTGGTGGCATGTCAGCCTAGGGTAGTGGGGATTAGTGGTGGAAGTGATTGGAGGCAGTGATGTCAGGAATGGTGAGCATGGTGGGCGATCACGTGGGAGCTGATAGATCATATTAGATTAGACTAGAGTGTTGTCCATGGACATGGAAAGTTTGGCTAGTGTGGCGGACTAGGAGGCTAGTGCACAAAATGGTCGGTCCATGCAGAGCGGGTCATGCCAACCGGTCTGGGTCATGTTTGACGAGAGCATGAGGGCCTAGATGAGTAGGTCAAAACTAGGCAACCATTATAGAGTTTGTCCATGGATTAACATGGTGGTCAACTGTGGGCTATGGTAGCTCGAGATGTCTTCCAGCCATGGTAGCTGGGGAAGTCTATCATGGTGGTCGACAATGAATGTCTTTGGTTGGTTGGTCTGGCATAAATCCACTATGTTTGACAACCATTGTCGGTGGAATTAATCTACGGTCGGTCCATAGGTCCAATGATGCCATTGGAAATTTCTATTTTCTAATTCATTCAAATAGTACATTTTTTTGACAAGACTTCAGTGTTTTTACGACCATGATGTTGAGATGGAACATTTGAGAAGAGTGGCTATTTTCATATCTTGGAGAATTATAGGTTGATTGTGATCCCTTAGTCATTTCCATCAGGGGTTTTTATGACATTACATCTACATTACATGATTGTTGTCTTCTCTTAATGAGTAGCCCCATATAGAGTATGGTATCCCACCATGGGATTGGAGTGGGATCCTCTATCACCCCTATTAGATTTTTGTGGAATCAATGTATCTACCAAGAGAAGGGAGTAGGCCCTCTATCTAGTGGGCCACATGAGTAGGTTTAGTGATATTCCATGTGTGTTTGTGAAGGATCCTCTACATTTAGAATTGATCCATATAGGGTTATTAGTATTCCCCAATGTGTCTAAGATGGATCCCTTCTTTGTGAATCATATTCTTCTTTGACCATTAAATTATTTTTTGGTAGGGTACAAATGAGCTAGACAACTCCGTAATTATCTCCAATGATATCATGGATCTAGGAGAGTGTTCTCTCAGAATGAGAATGCTTCTAGAAATATCAAATATCTAGTAATTGGTTGTGGATTACCTCTAGAATGTGTGTCATTGATTGAGTATATCTGTATATTTTGTTATTTATTATTTAAACATATACTCATTTAGATATTAATGGACGTTCATGTATTGTAATCATGTATTGTATTCCTATGTGGTAATCCAATTGGGTAATCCTTTTTAGTATTCCTATGTGGTATTCTTGTGTGGTAATCATGTTTGGTATAACTATGTGGTATTCCAGTGTGGTAATTCATTTTGTTAAAACAGTGTGGTAATGTTTTATGGTATTCCAGATTGGTAATCCTTCATGTTAATATTATGTTGTAATCCAATGTGGTGAACTTTTGTGGTATTCTTGTGTTGTAATCCTATGTGGTAATCTTATGTTGTATTCCTACGTGGTATTCTTATGTGTTAATCCTATGTGGTATTCATGTGTGGTAGTCCCTTGTAGTAACCCTCTATGGTATTCATGTGTGGTAATCTTGTGTGGTATTCCTTTGTAGTAATCCTATGTGTTATCCCATTATGGTAATCCTTTTTGGTTGTCCTGTGTGGTATTATTATGTGGTAATCCTTTGTGGGATTCCTTTGTGGAAATCCTTTGTGGTATTCCTGTGTGGTATTTCAATATTAAATTCCTATGGGGTAATACATTATGGTAACCCTATGTTGAAATACAATGTGGTATTCAATTGTGGTATCCATTTGTTGTATTCCATTATGGTATTACATCGTGGTATTCCTTTATCTTATTCCTTTATGGTATTCCATAATGTTATTCCTTTGTGGTATTCCATTGTGTGATTTATATTTGGTTTTCCTTTCTTGTATTGGGGTTTCCTACTGAGTATTGTTTGAATCACCCCTAAATGGTCTTTTACAGGATGTGTCTTGTCTTGTGTAGACTATAAATATTTCGATGGATTCCAAGGAAGACCTGGACCTAATGATTCTTTATGAGAACAGATATACTGAGGTGTTATACAGCATCTTCTACTATAGTAGTCCCAAAACCTCTTTTGTTACATGTTGGACATGTAGTTATGGTATCTTTTTATGGCCTTGTATTTGGCCTTGTTTACCATCCATTACATTAACAATTGTTCTAAATTGAAAAAATATAGTGGTTTTCATGTATTTTATACATAGTTTTTTAACATTTATGTATTTTTTTCTTCGAGATGTGTGCATGTGTATTAGTACTTTAGGATATGTCCTCCAATTTTTGGGATATGCCTACTCGGTGCTAGTCACCAACCACCATCATATTGGTGGAGGGCTTGGGGGAGTTATGAAACAGGCCCCTCTAAGATAGGTCGTGATAGATATTTTTAAATGTTTATGATGCCTGATTAATTTCATTGTTGATGATATGAATATTTATGATTTTGTGGAATATGTATGTTTGATTTCATTAAGATATGTGTGGGACTTATATCTCCTTCAAATGAATTTGGTATTGATTTATTTCTCATGAGATATTCTAAGATGATATTGGGAGTGGAACTTGACTATTAATATGGTCAATGGAGTGAACCATGACTACCAATATAGTATGAGGAGTGAACTAATTATACTAATATGGCCAGTGTTGAAAACCATGAGTACCTAAATGGAATGGGGAGTGAATTCATACTACCATGATCTCCTTGACAGTGATGACAATAAAACTATAGAAATCATAGTATATGATAATTCGTTTAACACAATTCAATTTTTTTATAATATTCTTCAACATCTTATGTTCATTAATTTCTTATTATTCATATATTATGAACTAGAAATCTATATTCCATGAATCTTTTTTAGGATATCTGATATTATACTATGATATTATAATGTCATGATCATGTTCTCATTCATCCATGCCCATATTTATACTTTCAATTCTCCATTTTTTACCCTTATTGAGCCTCTGAGCTCACCGGTTTTTAGGTTTTCATCAGTATGCTATGAAGATAAATTATAAGTATGATGTTTCATAAAAGGATTCTTGTTAAGAAGATCCAAGAGAGGAATTATGTACCTCACTAATTTTCTAGTGTTTAGGTTTCCAAGTTTCTAATAGAAAAAAACTAATACTATAGTTGGGTTTCAATTTGTTTATTTTTTTATGTATTCCTCAAATGTTGGGAAATTTCTAGGTATGTTATAACTAAATCATTATATTAGGTATCATAGTGAAGGTTTAATAAACCTTTAGATGATATGATGAGAAAACATTAGTGATATCCCTTAGTACATTTGTAAGGATATTCCTATGGATGTAACTAATGATAAGTATAATGACACATTAACATTTACAAAAAAATCATAGAATTTTGTTAAACGGCGTACTGAGTGGTTTCTTAGATATACATCTCTATCTAGATACTACATGTGGACGTTGATTAGGCATAGATTTAACTTGTAGTAACAACTCTTAAATGATTTTTTATCTTATCTTGGAACAACCAGGTATATGATAGTAAGTCATATTGTGCACCTAGTTTGACAATCCTAGTTGATGTGATTTGGAAATTAATAAACTCATCATAAACCAGCATAAAATATGTAAATGGATGTTGAATATCACTAACCTAGAAAAAAATGATATTTTATAGTAAAATAAAGGTGTCATAATTTAGAAATTATATAATATGAGGGTTCTATATAATGTTTTATACCCACACATACACCCACCACCATCTAATGGGTAACTAACATACTATTTCTATGTATAATGAACTACTACCTGACGAAATGATTATTGTTCATGTTTCATTTACCACCTATCTTGGTGGAAATTATGGTGGAAAAACTATTTATATATTATATATATTTTATTTATAATTTCATTAAACTTCTGAAATATTTATTTAAAACATACCTTTACGCTTTTTTCATGTGTTAATATGATAATTTCGATTGAAGAAGTGTGGACTACTGCCCCCTCAAAGTGATGTAATTCTTTCAAAAGCTACATGGAATATATTAAGGATATATTTATTGAGCCTATATGTTATATATGACATATAAATTATTCTATAATGATATTATAAACATATATAAATATATTTCATTTTGTTTCTTTCATTCAATACGAAAATAAAATAGAAACTACGTTCATATATATGAAAGACCTACCGTCTCTGTGAACAACGAATTCCATTTCATACTTATTTATTATAAATATTATTATAATACACATATATTGAATTTAAATGATATTTATATAATATTTTGAATTATTGAGATCATGATATATGTATAAGGACCAAATATAAAACAAATTAATAAAATACGAATAAAAATTGATTCATACAAAAACATAACTATAACATGAAATTATTAATAAGTGGGTAATATAAAGTCATAATCATAACATATATGATCATAGATATAAGAATAATGTTATATTATATATTTATTATGAACTTATATTTATTATTCAGGATGTATATATGAGTATGATGAGAGTCAAAGAAAAAGGTGTCAGAATTTCATCTCACTGTTTTTTACTTTAGTGACGTACATGTTTTATTCATCACCCATTCATTTTTTTTATTTCTATAATTCCCATAGATAAATTATATGATTATTATATTTAAATTTATTCTAATTTTCATATTCAATTTATTATCATTCTTTTATGGGGACTATGTTTCAAAAGTTATAAAATTGGTAAACTAATTTTTTCAATTTTCAGTTTTTGAGATGCATCCCATGCTATAAAGATATATTTTTCAATGTGGTATATAAGATGCCATTAATATGTTATATAATGAAATTAATTAATAATTTAGATTTTAAAAATCTTTTAATTTCATTTTCTTTCATGGGTATTATTGTTCAATATTACCAAGTAGTATGTTTAATTTGAATCAATCTCATTTCTTTTTGAGATTTTTATTGATTATACTTCCATTAAGGAAATCATATGATACCTATCTTATGAAATGTATAACTATTATTCTACTATATTTATTGATGATATCATTATGTATTTATACAATTTATTCCACTCTTTTTTATTAATAAATTTAATATTGTGATTTTTTAAAAGCCTGAGTTTATAATACTCATTGGTGAGAAATCTATGATCTGTCAATATATATATTTGGAAAAGGTTTTTAAACAAAAAATTAATGTTTAATAAGTGTTTAAAATTATTTTAAATGATATATATATATATATTCAAAATATAATTTTCAATGAAATTTATTTCAATTATTTAAAGAATACATTATATGATTTCAAATTATTTTCATGGGTAATGGTTTTAAAAAATTTTCTGGATTATGTTATATGTTTTCAAGGGAAACTGTTTTCAAACTGTTTTTAATATTATATTATTAGTTATCTAGAAAAATGGTTTTCAAAATTTTATTATAATTATTATATAATTATTCAATGAAACTGGGTCTCAAAAATTATCCATGATTTTTCGTAAGATTGCAAGTGAAATGGTTATCAAAATACTTTGAAGCTTTTTTTAAAATTTTCAAGGAATATGGTTTTAAAATTTTTTGCAAGATTATTTTAAATTTTTTCAGGGAAAATTATTTTCAGAATATTTCCAAGAATATTTTAAAATTATTCATTGAAATTAGTTGTCAATATTTTTTCATTATTCTTTTATATTTTCTCAAGGAAATGGGTTTTCAAAATATATTTAAGACACTATTATTAGTTTTCAAGATTAGATTAAATCTATTTTTTTAAAAGGTTTTATGATTGAAAAATAAATTGTTAAATAGGAAAGGATATTTTAATCATGAAATTGTTTTAAACGATCTTTAATAAATATTTTCCATCTAAGGTTTCATTTATTGATGTTACTCTTTCCCTTCATGGGAAATGATCCAATGTATCCATTCATATTCATTCTCTAAATGTAATCTGTTTTCATGGAGTGAACCCCATTACACATTCTGGGGTTATATGTTACTGAATAATATTTCTATTTCATATTTTATTTTCTTTAAAAACATTATTCTTTTCACATGTTATGCTTCTGATTTAATGATTATAAAAAATGTATCTTTTTCTAAATGTTACCATGTGATTAATTATTTTTGCTTCCCATTTCATTTCATGTGTTATGATATAAATGTTCATAATTTTGTGGAACATGTATGGATGATTTAATTATGAGATTGGTGGGATCCATTATCCATACAATTCATTATGAAAATGTTTATTTCTCATGATATTGACTAATATGGTCTTGTGAGTGAACCATGACAACTAAGAAGTCCATGAAAGTGAACCCTGATTACCAAGATGGTATGAGTAGTGAAATCATGATACTAATATGGAAATGGGAGTGAATCATGAATAATAATATGGTATGGGGAGTTAAAAAATATTACCAAGGTTTCCTTGGAAGAAATTCCTTGACTAATATGTAAATCCTATTATATGATTTTGTGTTCTCTAAAATTCCATGTTATATTCTGATGTATTCTTTTTTGTATTATGTTCATTATTTATTTTCAAATCATGTCTGATGAACTATAAATATTTATTAAATGATTCAAATATAGGATTTATGATACGCTGAGTGTGATCTTCTAATGTCATTATCACATTATCATACCTCCATGCTCATATTTATGCTTACATATCTACCTTGTATACCCTTAATGGGAATCTGAGATCAAAAATTATTATGGTTCATTCTCTAGAAAAAGAAGATATTTATAATGTATTACATGTATATGTAGAGTGGTAGTCATGAAGTAACTAATGGGAGATAATATAGCTCACTCGTTTACTAGTGTTTACATTTCCATGTTTACAAACACACTAAACATATATGATCTTTGGAGGAATCTTTGTTAAATTTTTCTTTGCATTATGTAAATTTTATGTAATGTATATATAGGTTATGGCTGGGTCATTATATGAGTGGTTTTAAATGTATTTTGAAAAAGGGATAGAGATTATATCTATGAGAAAATCCTACATGTTGTTAAACATGAAACAATCTAAATAGTGCTTTGTATATTGACATCATAAGGTATGTAAATAGAATAGATAAATAAAAATAAATGTTCACATCATGGATATTTGGATAAATAAATTTAATGGAATAAAATAATAGGTTTTAAGGATGAATATTACCATTATTGGGTTTGTATGCTCATGGTAAGTCTTTATTGATGGAAGAATGTTCCAATAGAATGGATTTGGAATTTTGAAGGCTCTATATAATATGAATGTTTTGAATGGTGAAATACATAACACTGTTACTACTTGATGTAATGTAAGAATGGGAAATTCATCATAATAAACATGTATGATATATTATTAATCGTTCTTGAGGATTCACCTAATTTAAAGATGAAAATAATAAATTTGAAATATTCCTATTGAATAATCGGGAAAAAACCAGAAGACATTGGTAATAATTATTTAGATGTATATAAAATAAAGTATATTGGTGTCAATGACAAAAGATTCCAACCAATAGAACATTTGAATGTCTTGATTTATTAAATAAAATACCATCTTCACTCCTCATATTGGACAGTTTATGTTGTATAAGGAATATTCACCAACTACAGGAGAAGAGAGCCAATACACAGAGAGAATTTAACTCACATTAGTGTTATGAAGAATGAAATACAAGATTATTGGAACAATTTTATACATTAGATTTATTTTCAATATTGTATGTTGTTTTTTTAAGAACATAAAGTGAATAATAAGAATACATCATGAGGATCATTTGATACATGAATGGATTGGAATGTGTTTTTTTATGATTTAGGGATTATGATTTTTTCCATGGATTTATGGTTTCAAACATGAGAAAAGGCATGAATAATTAGAACATTATTCTATCTTTCCTGAAGAACAATTATTTGTTTTATATCAAAGTTTCATAGAATTATAACACCAATTACAACAATGTATAGTTAATAGATAAAAATGATGAAGGTACATAGTTGGTTATGATAAAGTATTTGCTTAATGAAAAAGGAATAAGTTGGGAAGGAGAAATCTAATTATGTGATATTTGGAGTATGGGTCACATTTATTAGAATATATAATTCCTTGTATGGAAAAATAATATTGAAATTATTTAAATGATAATCCATATCATGGTGGAGTACAAATTGTAAGATCTCTATAAGATATTCTAAAACAAATATGGGGGAGATGTTCACTAAAGAATTAGATCATCAAATCTCGAGGAAATATCATGCCTTAATGGGAATATGGTGAATGAAATGAGGATATATAATTGTGTATGAAATGTTTCAAATTTAATATTTTATATTTTTCATGTGGATTTAGAATATATTCCATTTTTCCTTGAAACAACTCTCTAAGTAGTCAATTATTGGTGTCTGATTTCAGGTTTCAGTTCGTCAAATTAAATCAAACAAATTTCCATTCAATGGGGAATGGATTAGATTGTTCAATAATAAGTGATATATTTATCTCTCCAATTTTTAGTGGAACTATAAATTCTAGTATCTTTTGATTGAATTATTTTGAATAGATGTTTAAAAAATTAGATAATTGATGTTTCATGTAGGTGATTTCTATAAAACAATTATTGTAAGTGTTTAGTATAGAATATTACCAAAGTCATAGAAATAGTGGATATTATAAGTTACCATTCCAAATTTAGTAATTACCATTAATGTTGGTGTTCTATGTAAAATGGATGATTGAATGAGTTTTCCAATTAAAAGATATTAGGATTTATATGAAAAGTGTACCCTATGAATATAGAGAGAATCAAAATATGCATAGTGATTCTGTGATGACTTGGAATCAATGAATTAATATATTTTAATCATTTATAATTAGTCAATATTTTTATGTCTCTTAATGGAAAATTTAATTTTCATGTACTTCTTGTGATAATGAAAACATCAATGGTTCCCACATTCACTTGGGAAAACATGTACAAATCACCATAAACCCATGTTTTATTTATTTTGTTTTAAATATCCATCTAGCTCAATTTGAATTTTTTATGCTTATTATTTCACATGGACACTTTTGTGTGAGGTATTTTTTTCACAGTAATTATGCTGCATAGACATCCTATCTTTCGATGCACTAAATCATGGAATGAAAATTTCAGAGGATTAATTTCCTATTTTTTATACCTCAGATTTTAGATATTCGAAAAAATTTAGGATATTATTTATAATGGTTGCAATTTTTCCCACATTCCCATTAAAAAAATCTATAAAATGGAGAATTCATTCTTTTTGAAAATATATTTTAGAAATCATCCTTAATAATTTTTACCTCCTTGAAAAACAATTAAATCATTTTTAAGCATGGAAATTATCATTTAATTTTGATTTATATTGAAATTAATATATAATTAATGAAATGAAAAATAAGAATTATATAATAAATATAAACACCATTACTTATCATAATATACTAGAATTAATCAATTAACCAATATTACATTTACACGCTTCATTAAAAAATAAAAAATGAAAATAATCACTATAGAATTTATTAACCAACTATATTACTGAACATAATCATTTTGGAAATTCCTAATTGATCAGAAAACGAATTAATTTCTTTTTAAATGATAAATAATATGTAAAATTGAAAATAAAATCATTAATACTGAATAAAAATTTCTCATGATACCGCATCATGGAAGAATAATAGTAGTGTAAACCCATATAATGGTTGAGAAACATACTCTATGTCAACATTACCACACCATTATGTGTTCATTTTGATTATTTATTTTTATTTTGGATTATTTTAGTGGAGTTTTGGGATTTGTGTATTTAGAAGTATAATAAATTAGGAATATGAATTGGGATCCAAATTTCCAAATAGTTATTACTAGTCATGAAACAAAGACATATGAAGGGGTAAAGATTTTTTTAGTAGAATACACATGGTTATGTCATAGATCCCCAAATTATAAATTCTTGTATCCCATATATTTTAAAGACACATGGTTAGTACACATTTACTTCATATATTGAAGTTACTATGAGGCCTAATTATATAGTGGCATATTTCTCTTCAAAATACAACCACACTATAGGCACATGGTTCAATAAACCATATTTCATTCCACAAAATCTATAATTAAAATGTTTATTTTCTATTACTCTATATATTTTCATTTTTGGATTCCCTATTACCATTAGGACAACTTTGAATATAAAACCAATTACCACACTTTTCTATTCTAAACTCCCATGGAGATCTTCTATTGATGTAACTAAATCTTGTCAATGTATCTCTTCATTTATGTTTATTTTCTTATAACTTCTTATTATTAAATTCTCTTTCAAAATTTTCCTCTGATATTCTTTCCCTGGTAAGTGATTGAGGACAACATCATGGTTATGGATCCTATTAAATTGAAATTTATGTATCCTAGCACTAAGGGGTTACTTTTTAAACGATTATACATGAATTATAAGAAATTGATATGGTTTTAATGTATTTGAGGTAGATATCTCTATACAATAACCTTTTCATAGTATTCTAATGGAATTTTCTACATTAATAATGTTTGAATAAATTATTGGGACTCATTTATAACTTATAATTTTGTTTCTTTCTATAGTTTTGGAATATTGAGGGTTCTCGACGTATTATATATTATATATATTTTATATGTCGTTTTATGCATATAAGGTAATTGATAAAATATTTCAAGGATAGTTTTTATTTGAAATTGTTTTATTAAAAAATGGTAATTTTAATAAAGGGTTTGTTTTTTAAATTTTCAGAATATTATTCATAAAAATTCACATTTTTTATGTAGTTATTTTTCATGTATGATGAGTATTTTTATGATCACATTTATTTATTTTTTCTACAACCTTGAGATTCATTAAATATGGTTTTTTCTATAAAGTGATAATTGGTTTTTTTTAGTTTAACAACAGATATTATGGTAAGATGTGTGGTTAAGGACATGGGTTATACACTACCTCACATTGTGGATAATATGACACCCATAGTGAATTTGATGACCAAACTAGGTGATTTTCACCCAAATATGAAATGTGGGAGTGATAGGGATAGTTTTGATTTATGTTTACTATAGGCCGATATGACCCATCCATTTAATTATATGACCCCTGGTCTAACCCCATGTTGTTATGTGTTATGGAATGATTCCATTTTATATTTATAATCATTTTTACATGGGTTTCATGATGATTAATATACTATAATTCATTCAATTATATTTTAATTATCCATGATATTAATGTCAACAATATTTTTTTAAAAAAATTAAATGGAATATGATTTAATTCCAAAATTCCAATTTAGGAAAAGATATATTTTTTGAAAAAAATGATTTTTCAATCCTGTTATAATGTTTAATGTTTTGAATGTTATTATATATATTTATTGTGATATACTTGTGATCTTTTTCAATCACACTCTATATAAACCTAAAATGAATATATAGTCTAATTATTATGTGATGTGGGTATTTGTAAAGGAATCAATTCCATTGGTGTTGCATCTGTGTAACAAATTTATTTAGAGCTGTGTTTTGATCAGTGCTGATCGTGGGTCACAATGAGATAGGGAATGTGGATTATTTTTTGGTATCTTATTATTGAAATTTATGTTTTAGTTTATTATTTAAGGGTAAATTATTCCAAAAAATTGTATTCGAATTCATATATATATTTTTCTTGTGAAAAACTTCACATTAATTTATAATGTGATGTTGGTTTTTTTACATCCATTACTTTCTTTCCCATTTGAAGTGACTCGTATTTTAGAAAAACAATTATTCATATTCATGGACATCCAATTTGTAGATATATCTTCTAAGACATTCATATTGGGACAATAATATAGTGTATTGTATTTTTAGGGGAAATAATCCTTAATTATGTATTTTTTGCAAATGGTAAACCTGGTCCCATGAACATATTATTTTATGGTTTTTAAAATTCTGTCCATAAAATATGGCCTAGAAATAAGGTGACCAAGTTTCAGTTCATGATTAGATACATAAAATAAAAAATATAACATACTGTAATATCATTATATAATTTCTTATAACATGATTTCAAATCCCCTTTATCATATATTATTATATAGGAAACCTAGGGAACATTCATAATGAAAAAGGTGAGCTATAGAGAGCTATAAGGAAACATACAAGATCATGTATAAATAAATATGAGTTATGAGTAATAACATGATATTATAAAAAAGAAATGTAGAATAAAATAAAAATAAAACATTGTATAAAATAATGTTAAAATAAGATCATAGAATCATAAGAATGTGAAAACAAAAAAAAAATTAAATTACAAGCATAAGTAAAATATTACCTCCATTGAAATATAATATATTGTTCTTGTCTTAATAACTATGAACCGTACATAGAATCTCATAATATAGAAAAATTACCCAATTAATTTGAGGGATGTATAATATTTGTCCCACCTACCAGATCGTAATATGATAATATATATGTGTTTCAAATAAGTAAAATCATATTCAAGGCATATGGAAAAAAATATTCCTAATAAGGAAATGGGAATAATTTTCAAATGATATATAACAAATATTCCCATGAGAAGAAGGGAATACATAATTATGTGAATTCATAAATTGATGAAGGAAAATATATCATGATGATAGAGTTCAATTAAATTTATATTTATAGAGATGTATGAAGAAAAAGAAACAACCTTGAAAACAGTTTAATAATTGTGTAATGAAATTTTAAATTGGGTACAAAATTGTAATTTAATAATTAACAATTATGATGCAGAATAATTATATATAATATTTTCATATTATAAAAAATAATTAAATTGAAATTTAATTAAAATCGTGATGCAAGAAAATGAATATTTAATATAATGTTTCCTAATAACCTGGTTTACTTTTTGGTATTATTTAGAAGGGAACGTAAATAAGTAGTATATCCCCATAAATGAATGGAAAAATAAATATTGTAAATAAGTAAAGTCAATATATTTTTAATTTAGTGTAATTTATTTTCGAAAATATATTGGGAATGTGATGTAATGGAAAAAAATCATAACCCATGAGTAAAGAGGGTGGAATGGGAGTTCTCATATCCTAGGTCTTGATTCTCTTAGTTCATGAATTTAACAACCTGAATAATGAAAACTAATTTATTAAATATTTAAATATGTACCTTATAAATATATATATCTTTTTTATTTTGTATTTTTTATCACATGACATTTAATATATATATATATATATATATATATATCACATTGGAAAATTGGGTTTATTCGATCATGTTCTCCAAAATTCCTTTGGTATGTTGATATTATTAAAAAGTTGTTATAAAATCGTACCATGATCACCAAAATATTATTATTTAATATATATTATGTGTTTTCATTAAATATATTTTCTAATCCCATTTATTTTTACTATTAGTATATATTTTTTACCATAATCCATATAGTATTTAAGAGAGGCCATGGTGGTATGTCTCTTATAAACAAAAACATAAATAGATTGTATAAATTATATGATGATATAATTATTAATAATGTTTCGTTATAATATTAATGGTATTATTAAATTTATTTTTACAATAATAAGAATGACTGTGATGGATAATTTAGAAATTTAAATGAAAAGGTGTAAGAAATGGAAGAAATAAATTATCACTATGAAGTGCCTCCTTTAGACAACACTCTAAGAATTAACAGATTTTCTTTATGGTGAAACAATATGTTATATTGAATCAATATTAGATTTGGAGAGGTATATTGATCGAATACGGGAAGTGGTAGTTTTTTTGAATATAAACAAAAATTGTTTCAGGATGGTGTTATTAATAAGTTTTTTGAGTGGGATTTCATGTAAAAAAATTAGTGGGTATCTTATTTTCCATTATCGCATGTTTTACACTACTCAACATAGTTCTTCATTACAAGAATTAATCCTCAAAAATAATCGGTAGTTTAAAAATTATGAAATGTAACTAGTTTGGTATTATTTTTTCATGATTATAGATATATGATTTTTTTTAACTGATATAACTGTATTCCTATATTTGATATCATATTTTAATAATTTTAAAAATAATTTCGAAATATTACCCCTTGGAAAATTGTTACATTACAATTAATAATATTAATTAAATTTTATCTTATTTATCATCTATTTATTTTAATTTTAACTTGTATATAGGGGTGATAGAAATGATAAAAAAATATAGAGTCAATATCATTTAATTTCAAATAAATTTATTATTTAATGAAATGTAACCCAGAGGTTAATAACCCATCATGACACCAAAATAATAAGTAATGTTATAGTGTGAAATTTCTTCCTTACATGGGGTTGTCCATCCCCCATTTATATGGAATTTATTTATATTTACATGAACTTATTATATATCCAATTTCATTCAAACCTCAATTTATGATTCTTTTCATAGGATTGGTAATCAGAAAACCATAGTGACACTACCACCTTCAAAAGATATTATAAATGATACTTATAATGTGTGTTCCGACTAGTTGATAACAACTTTTTTTTCTGGCTAAATAATTTATATATCACCATTACAGTTATTATACACTATTTCAAATAGACACATTATAATAGATATTTCTCTAAAGTTAAAAATTAACAAAGCTCATAATTCTGATTATCAATATAGATTTTATACTTACTATAATTATCCATAATTCTATCATTCTTGAGTAACATTAATTACGTTCAAATTTATAGTTTTCATTATTAGAATATATATTATATTATAATTATTGTTTTTATTTTTTATAGTGTTTTTCATATGTATTATTCTTATATGAGACCAAATTGATCTAACTTTTCCAATTAATGAAATTTTAATTTTTTATTGATTATCCTTCTATATTATTGTGATATTTAATTGTTATATATTTTATATGTGTTTATATTTATAAATTAATACAGTAAATTATTTTTTGTTTTCATAATATGGTTCATGCCTTTTATATTTAACATTTGATTTTTAGAAGGAAAATTCCATTAAATTATGGGTTATGACATTCTTAATCCTTTAAATTTTATTCAGACGTTATTATTTATATAGGTGAGGGTACATCTATAATTTGTTCCGTACATTATTTTTTCCCCTTTTATACATATAGTTTCACTAAATTATTTTTACAAGTTGAGATTAGCGATTGACTATAGAATTTTCCCTAATGTATTTGATCATTAGTGTATTCTTATCATTATAGAGATCATACTACAACTATACAAACTCTAGATTTAGTACATGTGAGGGATCTTGTATGTTTTTCCACAATTGCGATACCTGGAATGTGTCATCCAATTGTGATAGGTTTAGAGGCAGTGCTAGTAGATAGGCCACAACTCTAATGTGATCATGATTTATCACATGGGTTTTCATATCTAGGGATTAGAATTACCTTTTTCCCAATCCTCAAGAATCTGTTACATTTAAATATAAAAAAGAACACTACACTTCCAACTTTGGACTCCAAGTCATATTGATGATTATTAACATATCTTTTTTTCCAAACTATGTGATGTTATTACATGTTCTCAAATTGATTTGACCATCCCTGTCATTTCATGGATATTATTAGATACCAAAAATAATATTCTATAACACCATTAAAAAATATTGTAGTAATAAAATTATCCCATATAGGTTTTCATAAAGATCCATCTGAATGATTTAGTAGAATCTATATTTTTATGAGAACATAATAAAAATAATATGTTGATACCAATCTCTATTGAAAATCACAGATTAAGATATTATCATGTATTCTAGATTTTTTGTAGTCATTTCATATTATAAATCATTATGATGATGATATGTCCCATTAATTATTTATCTATGTTCAATGCATATTGAAAGCATTTATAGAACATTGAGGTGAACCTAATATCTCAATTGGATTCTATTAATAGTGGTGTTCTATTAAACCTTACCACTTTAATGATATTAATAATTTATATTTGATAAAGTCATAATTCTTCTAGAATGGATATCATGTGATAAATATATTTAGGATTTCGACATATAACCCATATAGAACATTTTTCCTTTTTAATTATTTATAATACATATGAAAAAATATGGTGTCATATTCCCACATTACCATGAATGTATGGGTAATTTTCTCATCATCCCCTTGGACTTTTTCCACTCTAATGTCAATAGTTGGAATATCGATAAATTTGATGTATATTTTGGAATTTCATTCATTATATTTTCCCACATGTGGTACTATTAGTTATCTCAATACCTATTTGTACTCTAATGATGGATATAAAAGTTTGATCAATGAGCATCATCTAATGTCTCTTTCCATGTTCATAGATTTTATGGTAACTATAATCATGTGTCGAATAAAAAAAAGATTTTTTATCAATTTTAAACTCAAAGGATTTCCCCATCATTATTTCATAAATATCATATATTATCTCGTCATAATCCAACAAGAATTTTTGGACCATATATTTAATGGATCATTAAGAAATCATATCACAAAAGAATGATGTGTTTCTTTAAATTATTTTTCACAAGATCATCCATTACATTTACAATAATATTTGATACCTCTCAATCAACATCATGGATAAAGATTCATGATATTATCTACATAGTAACATAGCTTTATTATTTTACATCCTATAATATTAAGGTGTTCTATAGTCAGAGTCTTTGATCAACTCTAACCACTATCATTTGAACAAATTGACTTATTTTTATGTCAATATAAATTTAGATTTCATACAATCTCTTTTTATATCATACTTATCTATATATAGATAATGCATCTAAATCACCAATGTGATGTTTACTGCAACCTACTCTAGATCATGCATTGCATAAATTTTCATATTAACCATCAAATATCATAAAGAATAATATATTAATTTATCATTTTCATGAGCACATAAAAATACATGCGTTGATTCATTATTTTATATAATAGTTCCTTCCATAATTAAGGGTAGATTGTTTATAGGTGCATTGATTATCCACTTTTTTATCATCGTGAAGCTCTCATTATATACACTAGTCCATAAAATAATTATTCCAATCTGTGTAATTGTGGTGTATGGATTTCAAAATCATTAGTGGTGAAACCCATAAATATTTAAAATGATATCTATTTTATGGATTATTAATATTCATGATTGTGAATAATTATAAATTTTTCATATATGTATATATGATTATAATATGTTTCAAATGATATTATATTTTAAAAAAAAATTAATTATAGGATGATGATGTAGAAAGGTTGTGTGATCTGGGAAATTCCTAAAACCAATGAATCATAATATTTCATGAGGAATGATGATTATGAATTCCTACATGAGGATTATACATAAATTGACAACAATTAATATATTATACATAGGGATATTTTCACTTATTGATTAAAATAAAACCATATATGGTGGATTCATCACTTTGTGATGCTTTGGGATCAATGTGGAATTTTGCGAAGTTTGTCAAGGCTTTCAGGAATCTCAAAATCTAAAACATTAACTCTCCTACACATGGAAGGGTTATCATGAATGGAGAAATAGTTCTTGTGCTACACAAATATGAAACTTTTAAGACCCATTTGAACCTGTAAAATTATTCAATTGTTATGTTTTTCTCGACTACAAATCGGTAGAATATATAGAAATTCAATGAGGTTACTCAATATAATATAGAGATATTAGGTTTTGATAAAGTGAGGTTGAAGACCATGGAGAGTGGGTACCACTATATTGTCTTACCCTAACATGTGTTTTAATGAATTACATGGATGTTAGGATCTGTCTCTTTAATTTCAATATTTGTTTCAATTCCAAAATTGGATAAAAAATTCATTAATTATAATGTCATAAATACTTATACTATATTATGTATCTGAAATTCAATATTAAATTTTATTTACTAGAATCAAATAATTCTTTTAGATATTTCTTTCTGTATGGGAAATCCTATACGTATGGATATGAAAATAGAAAGTCAAAGTGTTTTCCTTAATTCCACGATCCTTGTGGACGTCAACATGTCGGTCAAATTTTTTGAAGATGTGGTGTTGATAATGAGGTATAATATAACGAATATAATGATTCAATATGATAGGAATATGACGTTCTACCTAAATGGAAATTTCACATGAAATCATACACCTGAAATCAACATAGACAAAATATGTAACATATCCCTGTAATGGGAAATGATAATGTCCATTATAGATGGAGGAAAGGGAAGGAATAAATCATATCTAAAGACTCCCATTCTCTTGATCTTGTCCCTTCTAATGATGGGCCCACCAGTCTTCTAACTATGGTTGGACCAAAGGATTCTATCCATTTCAATGATGTCAATGATCTGTCTAATATATACCATTATTCAACTATGATTGAGATGGAGGAACTGAATGATTTTGTCTTTTGGATTGGCATCACTAAAGTGGAAGTAGATATTATGATATTTCATCTTATATAAGAGTATGTAGAAGATCTTATCATTCATAACTATCTTTTGGTAGAGTCCAAGGTGGGAACATCTATCGATTATTTTGTCATTGATAAGGACCCTAGTTTCTAGATAATAAAATTACTAATATATCTAAAAAATATACTAATAAGTATGTTTGCAATTCTATTAGTGTTAATAACTATGGATTCCCCCACCCATAATTTGAGTAGAATGGTCAGATTCATAGTTAAATATACATTTATTAGATGATTATATCATTTTTTGTAGGAATGGGGAAATAATTTTTGTTTAATAGAATGTAAGAGAACTATTAAGGACTCAAAGGTGGGATATGGTATTATTTACATTACCCAATATTCTTTTCATTATATTTATGAATAACCTTTCTAACAGGTTATATTATCCAAATTTTCAAGAAGGAAGACCAATGTAAATGTTATTCAGGATATGGTTCAATACATCAAAAAATCAGTCACTTAAGTAGTGCTTTTTGGGATTATGATACTGATGATCTATCATATAGTAAAAATATTCATATAACAAGTAATCCAGGTGTTGGGGTATCTAATTATAATGATATGGATTCTAATCCTTCTACTATTCTAGATACTAGTGAACCTATGGAACCTTCACCAGCTAAGAGAAAGAATAAATTTTTTTTTGAAATATTTTGAAATGGAAACGAAAAAATTGGTTGCTCCTCAGACAAGGCTCAAGAATTTTCATTAATGAAGGTCCTATAATATAATTTTCTATAGCGTGGGAACTCTCATATACTAACATCCTTTAGGTAATTTATTGGGACCAATAAACCCATTCTTATAGGAGTTTTTTAATCAAAAATGGTATTTGATAGTTTGAAATCCATCAAGTGTACTTCCATTGGATACTCTTTTATATCTCCCAATAATTATGAATGTTCTATGGAGTCCCTCTAAATTCATAATCATGATGGAATCACTCTTAAATTTTATAGACAAAATTAGTAGTCAATAATTATTTCTATTGGAATTAATGGAACTATAATTTGTTTAACTTTTTTTAGTATTTTAATATGTATAAAATAAGAAGATACTTATAGATTGGTATGTATTGTATATCTATTAATACTAGGAAGATTTGCATCATACATACTGACTGAAATACAATGTATAGACCCGAGTAAAAGATTGGAGATTATATTAACAGTCTTTAATCATATAAACTATATTGTTACATTGATAAGTGTGTATTGGTTGAGGTTCATATAGTTGGAGATGATTATACATGAAGTAGATACACTCTTAATGAGAGGTAATCTAGCAAATTGGACTGATTTTTTGTGTAAGTGGATGATAGGAATGAAGCTATTAAAATTTTTGGCATCACTATACATCAGAATCAATCATATCACACTCCTCTACTAATTTATATTTTCATCAATACATCAATTTCATCCCCCCTACAATTAGTTTTCAAAAAATAATGTCCTTCTGTTCCTAGTTACAAGAAAATTAGCATTTATGCCTTGAAGGATGAATCCCTTGGAATCCACTAACAAATTATTTTAAATATGATGATAAATTTTTAATCAAGGATTTATAAATGGATAAAATATTTATTCTCTAACATTCATATTGATATTATAGATGTTGAATATCAAATGTTTTTGTTTCATTATGTTAATCAGAATCAAGAGGTTCTTTATAGGGATTTTATTCAAGCCTTCTACAAACATAATGATGTCCATCCTATCAAGAACAATAATCCGTGGAACCAATATAATATCATTTTTTTAAGGGGAAATGTTTTTGAATTTATTTCATTGTGATAATATGAAAGAAATTTCTATAATAGGGATAAATATCCAAAATATAAATGAAAAAAAATTTTGATTGGAGAATTAAATATCCAATGTTTTGAAAAAATATATTGAGTATTTTAACACTTAAAAGGATATTGAAAATACACAAAAACTATTCAGAGATATCAATCCTAAACGTGATGATATTAAAAACTAATTTCTTGTTCAATAATGCAATAAAACAAATCAAGGAATCCCTCTTTTCTCTAAATATTGATTTTGTTTTAGTGGATGATGGTTTATCACACAAATTTTTCATGTAAAAATGGGATATTGTTAACACTGAGATCACTAGTTCTTTGAGGGAAACTTTTCAATCACACATATTTGCCTTATATAATGATTTCAAAATTCAATTTTCTAATACTAATGATGGTGAGCGCCATAGATATTAAGGATTTCAGACTTGTGTCTACTGGGATCCCAATTCCATAAGTGATCAGCAGGACCATCGATCCTATATAGGGAAATATTTCATTGCATTTTATTTTGAATAACTGGTTTGAGTTGATACATGGAAGGAACATTAAAAACTATCCACACATTACAACATAATTTGTTAACATAATGTGGTAAAAGGTAAATGATTGGAAAATAGATCTTAATATTGACATTTCAATGGATTTTTATACAATAAAATTGAATTTAAATGAATCTATTCTTATAATTCATGGTTTTCAAATGAATGTTTCAATATAGGCCATAGAATACTCAAGAGATTCATGTTTTTGAATTGTTAATGGTTATCAAAGGGGATTCATTCTATGATCTGGATTGGTGAGGTAAGGGGATTGTATATTTGGTATTATTTTTATCTAAGGATTATTTGAGTTCTTTTCTTAAATATCTAGTGCATAATGGTATATTTAAAAAAGGAAGGTTGGATGTGGAATTATTTCACTATCAAAATTTGGTATTATGATGAAATTAGTCATTTTCATAAAGCTACAATACCACAATATATTATATTAATATAATATTTTTCAACCATGAACATGTTTCTAGCTAGGTGATTATTTGTAACAAGTCCTCTGTGGTATTTCTAGGAGTTTCTATATCAAAACAAAACAAACTAGTTAGGGATATTGGGGTTAATAAATTATTTCTTCACATCATCTACCATGGGGTTTTACTTATCAGGATATGGTTAGAAGGTGTTACATGGAGATCATATAATCCAAAATTATTAACCAAATGGAATCATTGAGATGGAATTCTATGTCTTCTATAGGGAGAGTCTTCCTTGTAAAATTATTGACTTCCTCTATGGTTTTATATACCATACATTTATATATATGGACTATAATTATTATCTATGTGTAAAATATTTAGATTCATAATTTTTTTTGTGGAAAAGATGTATTCATGAATGGGTGGTTAGTATAGTGATCTAGATAGAAGGATTCCAAATAGTTTATAAGGTAGGGTGGGAATAAAGGACCCCCGACTTTTTAATGTGGCACTTCTAAACAATTCACATGAAATCATCCCACATATAATAATTCTTCACTAGAATTTATTTATAGTATATATATTAGAAAATTTCATAATGTTTATTCTATGTACATCAATTCTTCTATTTTTCTAGATATTAAACATACTTACAATGAGATTATGCAATGTTCAAATTAGATGGTCTGTAAAAAATCATATCTTAATTACATGAGTACGTTTTAGATGTGAAATAAGATTTATGAAGAAAAGTATATCTCTAATCCGAGGAATGATATTTCAATTCATGATACGAAGTGATATTACAGTGCACATAAGCTATTTCTTTCTCAAATTGACAAAGATATGGTTAGATATGAGTGTATAGATAGGGATATTCTAATATGGGAACCTAGTTTGACTGGTAAATTCAATACCATTGAGTGTTATGGACATAATTATCTTTAATTCTCAAAGATTACATGATGGATGATTACATTTATGATTTTTTATATATCATATACTACTATTCTTCTTATTTGTATAATATTGAAGCCTAGAATGCCTCTACATAGGTTGGGTCAACATGAAGGGTTGAACCTTTCAGAAACCTTTTTTTAAATTAATGGTGATGAAACATTTAATCACCTATTTCCCTCTTTTTTACATTTAGTCTATTAAATAATATTCAAGAAGACATTGGATGCAATCTGGATGAAAATATTTTGAGTATTTGAGGACCTCCATCAATATAAAGGGATGTATTATGTAGATTTTTGCTATTATTTTATGTGTTGTAGTTTCCGTAATTTCTTTTGTATGTAAATAATGAAATAAACTGGCCTTTGAGACTCAGTCTCCCTCATTTCATGCTGTAATCGGTGCAATCCATAGAGGATTCATGACTGCCTCAATGGTAAAACACAATCAATTACTAATGATTTTTTAGAAACTAATATCTTGAGATATCTTGTTGTTAATTGTTGGGGAAAATCAATTGGTGACCAAGTCTATTTGATGAATACCTCTGATCCCTGATTTCCTGAATATTAATATAGATGGGAGGATTAGGGAGAATCATGGACCTCATGATATTTTGGAATCTTCCAATCATATGGAGGCCTCGTTGGGGGATTATTTTATCTTTTCATTTTGAATGGTGATGCAATTGAAGATGAGTTATTGGATATAATCAAGGCGGTCAAGTATGTTGTTTATCATTGTTGGTGGGCTCTATGGATGGAATCTCATTCAAGGGAGGTAGTTGAAATTCAAAGAGACCAATCTAAAAACACCACATTGAGGATATTTCCTTCACATTATTATTCTCTTAATCTTTTTGATCACCTATTCCAATATGATACAAATTTTAATAGGGAAGACAATCATTGTTGATGTGCTTTCCAAGAGAGAAATAATGGAGGACAAATAAAAATAGTCTTATATGGTCTAGGAATTTTGATCTTCTTTGGTTTAAGAGGAAGCACCTGGTGATATGTATAACAATCCTTTTAGACCCCCTTGTGATTCTTTCCTTGATACATTTTTTTATAACAAAAAAAATATAGATTAGGTTTTCCCACCTCCTGACCCATCTAAAAAATTCAAAGTATTCGTTTAAATTCTAATTTATACATTGTGTTAGAAAATGTTTTATTATTTAATGTTCAAATATATTTAATATATTTATTTATCATCATATGTTTTGGAAATTTATTTTTAGGTTAATTATATAAATTCTGTTTCGTATATAATACTGTTATAAACATATATATAATTTCTATGTGGCAAGAATATTATTTTTTATTACAAATTTAAGGAGTAATAATTCATCAAAAAATGTATTTCCACTTATTAAATGATTTTAGTTAAATATAAAATATAAATATTTCAGATTTTTAATTGGATAAAATAATACCATTTTCTATATTCATCATATAATAATTACCTAAAGGTAAATTTTGTAGAATTTTCTAAAATGAATGATTTTTTTTGAATAGAAAATACACTATTTTTACACATATAGTAACATTTATAATTATATTATGATATAATTATGACATAAATATATTTGAAATTCTCTTATTGAACAAAAAATAATTGATGGGGTAAAATAATTTATTTGAAAATAAAATTTTGAATTAAGAAATATTTTATTGAATTTTTAGAAGCAATGTTATATTTTATTCTAATAAAAAAATTATTGTTCCATTTTCCTTTAATTAATTATTCTAAACTATCCATTCATTTTTGGAAATATTTAAAAGTTAAAAAATAATAAAAATTTATAAACTAGTAAATATAATTGGAATAAATACTATAGCGGATATTTTTTGTATATTTCGTTTTATATTTAAAAAGAATATTTTATCTAAAAATTCATTTCCTTTTGGTTAAAATACATTTTATTAAAATTAGTTGATTAAAATTCTTGGAATTAAATATTCTAATTTTTTTTTTAAAATGTGGGATAAATTTTTAGTGTAGGTTAGTGTTTTTTATGTTATAATTAGATATAAATATATAATATCATGGAAATTTTTATTCCTCACAGTACATGATAATATATGATAAAAGTATTTAATCAAGGTTGAAATACAAGAAATATCCAAAAAACCCTACCCTTAAGTTAGTTGATAGATTCTAGTCCAATACCTCTTAATCTCGTGTAAATTTATATCCATATTTTATCATATTTCTATTGTATAGTGTTCCCCTTTTATAATCAAATTATCATTACAAAAATTCAAACCCTCTCATTTATAAAAGGAACCATTCTATTCCCCAATTCTCCACAAAACATGATAAATTTATTGAAAAAAATACCTATAGAATCCTTTCATAACCTCTCTATCAAATTATATTGTTTCTATTTTTTTCTAAAAGACTAATTTTTTAACGAATAATTTGTGTTTTAAATTAGGGTACCCAGGGAATATGTAATCCTCATAACAAAATTATTCAAGTTTGTTTCATCTAACACTTCCTCAAAATATATTATAAAAAATATAATATAATGAAATTAGTATCATTATTAAAGTATTATTTTATTTTTTTAATGAAATAATCAGTATATAATGTCCCCCCATCCATTGGATAATCAAAATGTTTCCCTTATAACATTCAATCAACTGCCACCCTAAATTTTGTATTTATTTTTTCATCACCACCTTACATTAATAGTTCTAAAAATAGATTTAATAAATAAATATTATATTTATTACTGGATTAAATCTATATTCAATAATTTATAAAATAAATTAATAATATTATCAAGAAATTTTAATCTTAAAATTTATCAACCCAAAACAAGCATTCCAAGACACTTTTCGTTAGTAGGATGTATGTTTCAAAACCAATCGAACTTAATATTTTGTGTTACATTAATGATAAAAAAAATATATCACAAAAAATATGTAGATTAGGGAACAATTTTAAAACCACATTTACAATGGAATCATGCAGAACCATATTGGGAGTATTTGACTGAATGACCCCAAAAACAGCCAACACCAACATAGTAAATAAATAAAACAAAATAAAACATACAATATTATGATAATGAAAATGAAAAAGGCCTTAATGGTGTAAATAATTAATAATATTTTATTGAATATCATGGACTAGGACTTATATATTGATTTAATTCTTCATATAAAGAGTTTTATTATCAACCATTACCTTATATGATTTTAATTCATTCCCTAAACACGTTCTCTTATATGAAAATATAATTTATATTGTGTTTTTAATTATTATCTCAATATATTAATTATTCATAAGGTCATTCAAAACTATATTTTACATTCATTAGAAATATTTAAAAAATAAGCATTTTAATGTTTTTTGTGAAGGTAATTTTTAGCATTCTTTATAAAGGTGTGAAATGAATTTTTTAAATATATAAAACATGATAAAATACTATGAATTTCATGTATGTTATTCATTATTAAGTTTAATTTTTTAGTTATCATTTTAAATAAAATTCCCATTGTTCTATGAATTTTTAATTTTAAAGATATATAAAAGAATTGGATGTTTCATCTTTATTTTATTAGTACATTTTCTTATGAGTTTAAATGAATATTTTTATACAATATACGATGAAATGTGAAAGCTTGTAAATGATTCTATTAAATAATGTTGTTAGTGAATTATATTTTATGGTGGGAGATAATAGGATATATCTCTCATATTCATTGAATAATTATTTTTATCATTCAATAAAATGATTTTTGAATTAGTTAGTTTTGTTATTCAATTCATTGTTTTCAGTAATGGGGCTTCATCATCCTATAGTATACATTATAAGGTTTTATTCTCATCCCACAAATTCAAAATATTTTTCACAGGGATGAAAGATGAGTATACATAATTATGAATTCCATCACTCTGTATGAGATGATGGATATAATAACAAAATTGTATGAATTAAATAGTTTGGTTTGTAGAAAAAAACAACCAAATATAGGAAAACTATGATTTTTTCATGTAACTTATTTCATCATACTATAAAATACAAAATCAAAAAGGTATAGGGTATGTAAGTAACTCAATGGTTTTATTATAATTATAATTATGGATGGTTAAATATGGGTCACTTCAGCCATATTAAGAGACGGTCTATAATTATTATTTATCCCTAGATCAAAGTGTATGGGTTTGGGGTACTATAGTATAATTTTCATCATAAATCATAGATAGTACCAAAATAATATATGGAATCCACAGTTCTCAATTTCAAATTTTGTTTTGATCCATTCCATAATCCACAAGCTCTTTGATGGATTTTTTAGGTATTCTATTTCTTATGGTAACAATCCCTATGAATATTACATAATAAATTCAAAATTCTCCTTTAATGTACATTTCATATAACATTTACTTTAGTATATTCATTTTCATAGTAACAATATACAACTCATCTCCATCATTTAGTTTGATGTATATGAAAATTTCATCTCTATAGACTTGCATAAATTTATTGTGGTAATCAATAAGTATTACATTAATCCAGTCCATTAATATTTCTAGAACATTTGTGAGTTTTAATGGAATCACTAAATAATCATGGTGTCTATTCCTTATAGGAAATGATGGTTTTATAATATCCTAATTCCTTAACAGTAAATGATGATATCTCAAAAAAGATTATCTTTAGAGAAGTTAAGAAATGCACATAGTTAATGAAATAGTCATCAATATGTTGTAATAGATAATTAATCTTATTTTTGATTTTATTGAGTTCCAAATAATCATTTCATGAACACACTAACCCATCTTAAATTTTCTAAAAGGGAACTAGTACACCCCTTAGTAAAGACCATGGGCCTATGAAACCCATATCTTGATTTTATATCATGTTTTTCTTTAGTTATTATATCTTAATGGGGGAGAATATATAGGTATGTATGGATATTTAGAGATTACTAGATATAATTTCAATTTGGAACCCAACCTCTCGATCTGGTGTAAGTCAATGATACTCTTGGAGCAACACATAAACATATTACATTGTAATGTGAATCCATTCAATGATGGTTCTCTCCATAGACTCTTTCATCTTATCAATATGTTCTCACATATAAGGAAATAATATGAATGATTCTAAATTAGTTTCCAATAAAGATTCATAATTTTTCATGAATATTTATTGAATTAAATAATTATTCTGTATATGGAAAGTGATTTACTAGTCCCAATTATGTTATTTGGATCAATATAAAGATACATAATCTATTCCCAGTATAGAATCACATTGTACTAAATAGTGTATAATTATTTATTCTAATAAATTCATCCAATAAATTTCACTTTAGAGAGTACGATATAACTTAGATGCAAAATTTTCACCACATTGTGTTTTCATTGATAAATAAACGTCCATTTCATTATGATGTTTTTAAATTTATCAAATAAAATTGAATTTTTTAATGAATTAATAGAGCTCAAATCAAATTAAAAATTCATTATTATTGATTGAGAAAAGATTGTACATAATATTAATTTAATTTCATTATCCATGTTATCAGTTGTGTTATAATAATAGCATCATTTCATCCATGGTATTATAGTTTAATGAAATCTATTATCTTCAGTGACACATGGTAAAACATCCCAAGTAAGTAATGAATAATATATATTCTTATCTATGTATATTTATGAATTACATAGTGTTTTATAGGCTTAAAATGAGAATAAATCCAATCTTAAGCATGGAATGCACTAATATTTTTAAAAGATTGGTTTACCGCCTTTTGATGGCGAACGATTTTCAAATATACATTTTGACAATTTTATATGCTCTATTTGTAAAAATAAACTTATTATGTATTATTGGGACATTGAAATTTAATTTGGATAAATTTTTGGTATTTTTCTGACAATGTTCATTTTTTAATGAATAGTGAAAAATACTGCATTTTACATCAAAACTGCTTTTTCATCTAATGTAATTATATGGGTAGATTATATTTTTAATTGGTTTTAAAGTTTAATTATAATATATGTTTACCATTTAATCCAATGGTAGTCATTATCATTAATTTCACTTTGGAATTGGGCATAAACAAGTGCCAAACTTTTCAATGATATTGTTTCAAAAAAAACCCGATATTTGTTTTGACAACGGGGATTATTTTTAAATTAATTATTTCAGTCTCTATATTTGGAATTTGGTAAAATGGATTCCATATTTGGAATCATAAGGTCCAAATTATTTAATTAGGAGGCTTTTGTGTTTGGACATTATGAATAGTAACGATGGTAATTACCTTTAATCATCGTGGTTAATTAGTAATCGGGTAGTTAAGGATAATAAATTAATATCACAATATTAACAAATGACCCCAACATGTGTCCTAATTCTACATTTTGTGTCATGGCCGACCATGGGATGCCTTATGTCTAACTTTGGGACCCCATGGAATCACTTTTGGGTGATAGTGACACTTTATCTTTTTATTTTTAAAGGAAGGAGAATATCACAAAAGTTTGTAACACCTAAGTAAAACTATTTTAGTTTTGTCTGTGTAAATGATATCTAAGACTATAAATATTCATTAAAAAGATAAAAATATTTACTACATCATATTATTTTATTTTAATTTTTATACATTAAAAATATTAATTTATTTATGACATCATGATGATGCAGCGATTATCTCATTAATGAATGATTTAAATAAATGAAAAGATAATGTAAAATATAAGACATAAACTTGTCAAAAACCTATTGGGTGAGTATATTTCTAACCGTTATCACCTTATCCTCGAAATATATCAATGCGGGACCTTTAAAATTCGAAACTCATTTTAATATAAAGTAACATTTCTTGATTTTCCAAGAGTGCCTCTCCCCCCTCTTATAAAAGGCCCCCACCTCTACCTCCTTTATCACACCTCTCAAGCCATTGGCTCGACCAAACTCTACTCATTTTATCTCTCTGAATCCCTATCTTAATCATATAATCCTTACCTTAGTAGGAAGCTCTTCAAGAAACCCTTTTGGTTCAAACCAAGAGGAGTTACCCGATTTAAAGGTAAACTCTTCTCTAATGTTCTTTTGATTTATTTTGCTTCTCCAACCCCCTAAACTCTTTTTAATCAATTATTTTGAAACAACAACAGTATCTTATATATACTAGGATGTTTTTATGAGATTTATTTGAGTTACACTTACAAACACCAATGTTTAATGGTTAAAGAACATACTGTTTCAGTGGATGGCGAATTTCTGCCTCATGAAACGATGATTGTTCAATATTCTTTTAACACCTTAAATGGGGTCCATTAAGATGTAACTATATTTATATATGAAATATAATATTTTCATGTTTTTCTTAATCTTCTGTATTTTTCATTTAGGGCATAAAATTATGGTTTCCATTATGGTTAAACGCGATATCTTCATTTTAGGATGTGCGGACTATCGCCCCCTCAAAGTGATTTGATTCATTAATGCCATATGTGTGGACATGTAAATGATGGAGTAAATAATTTTATATGTGATATTATACTGGATTTATAATTTACCTTTATACAATTATTATTCCATTCCATTAAATATAAAATAGAAATGAATGTAGCGTTCATGCGTACGTACGGCTTACCGTCTCCTTGAATGGTGCATTTCATTTCATAGATCTAAATGTTATGTAATATTATAAATGAATATATATACAGGATATATATTATATATATTATATATACATCATGAATATAATTCTGGATGTAATGGATATTTTACAACATGAACAACTTGTAATTATAAAGAGTTTAATCTTGACTCAAGTACCAATGATCGACAAAACGACCATTATTAACATAAAAATTTACAAAGTGTTCATGACATGGTAAAAAGTGATATAAATAGAATAATGAACTTGAAAAATGTTCTTAAGCATGTAGAAATTAACTCAAGTTTATTATTCATGAGATTAATGAACGATCGAGTCAAGTCTTACACGAGGTAAGGGACTTCGTCTTAATCTCCTTTCATTGAGGCATATTTTGTTTTATACACAACATTATTTTATTCGGTGTATAAACCCCTTTGACATTTAAATTTATTGAAAAGGAATCTTTTTTTAAATGAAGTTTTTTACTAAACGACAAAAGGGAATGTTTTTCTATCATACGTATGTTGCGACAATGTCTTCTCCGCCGCTGTGACCATTATTTGAGTTTCGGTTTCCCCTACAAGCCATAAATTCTTTTTTAAATGAAAAATAAATACCATGTTTTACTTTTCTTTTATTTTGGTATTGAAAATGGTTTTTATAATGTTTTTATTATATCAATGTGTTGTATTGATATCTTGATATTGAGATGTGGAAACGCTATGTTTCCTTTATGCATGTTTTATGTGGTACGATTATGTTGTGGTTCTTGGGCATTGATTATGAAGATGGGTGGTTCCGTGATAAAATAAGGGCGGGTGAGCCCGATATAGTTCTCCAATGCGTTGGGTAATGCGAAGGAGTTAAATGCTAAGGTTTCTCTGAAGAGATTTAGGGAATATATTGTGATGGGTATTCCAAACGTAACCATGAGGGTTACTCCCTAAGTAAGAAAGTTATGAATGCCTCATGTTACCTTTATGTCTTGTGATTTCTATGAGTTATTCATAAATCTTATGTTTTTATGAGGTATTTTAAAGTGCTTATGTTTTATGAATAAAGTATGATTTTGTTGATTCTTATGTATACATGGACTAAGGTTTTCTTTCCATATTTTTATATCCCTTACTGAGCTTTTTATGCTCATCCTAAGTCATTGAAAATGTTTTTCACGGGTCAAGGGAAAAGTGCATGATGTGATGATAGTGTCGAGGAAGTGTCATGAAAGAATCCATGTATATTTTAAATATGTTCCCGTTGATGGGAAAAATGAATACTACCTTTTATGTAACCACCTTGTTTAAAAGTGGAATGAAATGAATGATTTATGATCTAATTATCTAAAACTCTAAACCTGAAAAGATCCTCAATGTGTATTCTTGAAATATCTCAAGATTATGTAATGTTTAAGGCTGGGGCCTTATAGTTGGTATCAGAGATCAGTTTAGATAACTTTAGGAGTTAGAATTCTATTAAATGATTATCCAGAAAATATTTTTTTATGGTCAAAATAAAATGATATAGCATTTAATGATTACCATGTTGCTTCATCAAAGACATGTTTGTTCAGAATGGTTTTCCACATAGGAAATAGGGATTTAGTGCTAGGAAAGAATACGGAAGGAAATGACCTTCCGAATCAGCATCCTGAGATGGTCGGAATTGGAACTAAACAGTTTGTTGCAGTAATGGCACAGTTGACTCAACCGATAAATGGTGGTGGTATCCATGCACGAGATCAGCTAGATCAATTGCCCAGGAACATGTCAGTGGTGGAACATTTCATGAGGTAGCATCCCCCATCATTTATAGGATCATCTGACCTTGTGCTAGCTGAAGGGTGGATTAAAGCACATGAGAAGATTTTTGATGTCATGGGGTGTTCAGACGATCAAAAGGATAGTCTTGTTGTTTACTGTTTGGAAGGTGAAGGAAATCAGTGGTAGTCGATGGATAGAAATATCAGGGATGCTGATGAGATTGATGCTCTTGACTGGGATGAATTGAAATGTATGATTCTTGAGAAATATTTTCCTATGGCTATTTGACTTCGGATGGAAAAACAATTCTTGGAATTGAGGGAAGAAGAAGACTCAGTGGCTGATTATAAGAAAGGTTCACTCGATTGGCAAGGTATGCTCCAAATTTTATCTGAGACTTTGATTGTAAAATCAATCATTTTTACTCAAGATTATAGCCAAAATATCGAAGGGCATTGGATTCTCGTGAGTTCAAAAGTTATGAAATGCTTTTCAGATGTGCTGAGAAGGTGGAAATTGATTTTGTCGATGATCAAGTGTTCTATAACAACCAACAGAAGAAGAGACTGAGGATGCATGAAAAAGGGAATAATTCTTCAAAAAGGTCTGATAGTAAGAAAAATAAGTTTTCAATTTGTGATAAATGTGGTAAAAGGCATGCTGGGGAATGTCTTTTGAATTCTGGAAAGTGCTACTGATGTTGTAAGATGGGAAATAAGGCTCGTGATTGCACTGAATAAGTTCAGGGTGATGGTAAGACGAAATTTGATTTAAAATTTGTGAAATGTTTCATGTGCAATGAGATGGGTCCCTATGCAAACGAGTGTTCGACAAAGAGCTCAAATGATGGGAAGCAGTCAGAATACAAGATGAAAGGTGTGGTGAAATCCTTTGCAATTACTTCAACAGATGTTGAGCCATAAAATAAAGTGGTATCAGGTACTTTGTTAGTTTTTTCACATTATGCCAGTGGGTTGTTTGATTCAGGGTCTACACATTCTTTCATCTCTGAAAAATTTTCTAGTAAATTTGGAATACCATCTTAAGAAATGACTCCTGAACTAGTGGTAAAAACACCTAAGGGAAATGTTGAGGCAAAAATAATTTTTAAGAATTTTTTTATACTTATCAGTGGAAAGAACCTACTTTCAAACCTACTTGTTTTACCTCTAGTAGAGTTTGATGTTATCCTGGTTATGGATTGGCTCTCTATTTACCATGCTAAGATTGATTGTAGAGCTAAAAAAGTTTCTTTTCAGAAATACTTTCAGTTTTTGTACAAGAATGAACCCTTACTGTTGATAACATATCAAGAGGATGAGAAACATGTAAAAGATGGAAATGAATGTTACCTTTCAAATATTGTTGAAAAAAGAGGAACTGTTCAGATTAATGATGTACCAGTGGTAAATGAGTATCCAGATGATTTTCCTGATGAGTTTCATGGAATAATACCAGATCGAGATGTTGAATTTACTATTGACTTAGTTCCGGATGCAAAGCCAATTTCAAAACCCCCTTATCGAATGGCTCAAATTGAACTTTTAGAGTTGAAGGAGCAATTGCATGATTTGTTAGAGAAAGGATTCATTCAACCTAGCACATCACCATGGGGTGCTCCTATTTTATTTGTTAAAAAGAAAGATGGTTCAATGAGACATTTCATTGATTATAGAGCCTTAAATAACATCACTATTAAGAATAAATATCTTGTGCCTCATATCGATGATTTGTTCGATCGGCTCTAGGGAGCTCAATATTTTTCAAAGATTGAGCAGAGATTGGGGTACCATCAGTTGAAGGTAAAGGAAGCAGATTTTCCGAAGACCGTGTTTCGTACAAGATATGGACATTATGAATTTGTAGTTATGCCTTTTGGGCAAACCAATGCACCTGTTGTACTCATGGACCTTGTGAATAGAATTTTCCATGTGTTCTTGGATAAGTTTTTGGTTGTTTTCATTGATGATATTTTGGTGTTTTCTAAAAGTAAAGAAGGGCATAAAAGACATTTAAGGGTTATTTTTCAAACCATAAATGAAAATAAATTGTATGGGAAATTCAGAAAGTGTGAGTTTTGGTTGTAACAAATTTATTTCCTTGGTCACATTATTTTTAATGATGGGATAACTGTTGATCCTAAAAAAACAATGGTTTTGGAAGAATTGCCAAGACCCACAAATGTAACCGAGATTCGTAGTTTTCTTGGTTTGGCAGGCTATTACCGAAGGTTTGTTAAAAAAAATTCACGATTATCTAGTCCAATGACTAAGATAACTCGGAAGGGTGTTAAGTTCATCTGGACAAAAGAATGTGATGATTGTTTTCAAGAATTGAAAAGAAGATTGTTGAATGCTCCGGTTTTGGCCCTACCTTATAGGCTTGGGGAGTTTGTTATCTACAGTGATGCTTCATTTAATGGACTTGGATGTGTCCAAATGCAGAATGATCAGGTAATTGCTTATGCTTCACGTTAGTTGAAAACTCATGAGGTAAATTACCCTACACATGATTTAGAATTAGCTGTTGTTTTTTTTGCTTTAAAAATTTGGAGGAATCATTTGTATGGAGTAAAGTGTGAAATATATACCGATCAAAAAAGATTAAAGAATATATTAAGTTAGAAAGAATTGAAAATGAGACAGAGGAGATGGCTAGAATTAATTAAGGATTATGATTGTACAATTCATTACCATCCGGGAAAAGCAAATAAAGGGGCTGATGCTTTGAGTCGAAAAAGTAAGGCTTCATTAACCATGTTGTTTTTGGAATGTTATCATTTGGTTAAGGATTTGATGAAATTTGGCATAGAAGTTGTTGGTGCAGGATGTTCTTCTATTTAGTTTCAAGTTTCAGTGAAATCTTCTCTATCAGACAGAATTAAGCAAGCACAGAAGAAAGACGTTGAGTTGCAGAAAAAGGTAGAGCTAGTTCAGAAGGGTAAGTTACCTGAATTCAACATTGATAATGATTAACCACCACCACAGTACATTTTTTATTTTATTCAAGAGCCACTTTAAGGGTGAGTGGGAACCAAGAAAAACATCCAACATCAAGTTACACCCTCACAACACCCATTATAAAATTAAAATTTTAAAATAACCATAAACCCCACCAAGACCGTAGCAATCAGCCTATTTCAAAATTCAAAATATACCGACATCACCAAAAATTGCGCACATCCCGTGAGTCAACTGAGGAGAATCAGATGCACAATGTCACCATCATACACAACACCTCTCCATCGTCACGACACCGGCATCCACCACCAATGAATTGTCATTGTCCAGCATCATCCTCATCAACAAAGAAAGACCACCACAATAGGAAGCCTCTTAACAACCGAACGCCAGGAACCATAAACACCACCAAGAGAAATCAAAACAGAAGACCAATGGAGCAGAAAAGAAAAAATGAATCCACAAAACAGAAACCTTCCAATTCTGTCATCACCTTGAATCCCTTCGAACCTTTAACCACAATCCCAAA
Source organism: Viscum album (assembly GCA_963277665.1). NCBI lineage: Eukaryota > Viridiplantae > Streptophyta > Magnoliopsida > Santalales > Viscaceae > Viscum > Viscum album. Next base: position 1,219,648,894 of record OY728127.1, on the reverse strand, counting down.
ACCATATAGCTTCCATTACACCAGATCGAACTAAGAGAGGCGTGTAGGAACATGAGGTCAGAGCAGGTTGAGCGGCCAAGGAGATGTTCAGCACATAACCATCATTGTTCCCAAATACTTATTGAAAGCAGTACAAACCTTCTCTAAACTTAGATCCTTCTCCAATAACAGGACAAACAACACATCTCAGAAGTAGACTTCTTGGACCGCATGAGGAGAAGACACCTCGAGCCCTTCTAGAAGAAACGCCAACACACTAGCAAAGTACCTCGCAGATGAGAAGAACCCACAATTCAATAAAACATGTCGCACCACCGTCAACATCACCAAAGGAAAAACAATAAACACCTTGAAACATAAGAACCAAATAGAAGAACAACCACCAAGGGGAAGTCCTCCACAAGACGCGCCTCCTGGAGCACCATACTACTCACACAATCACATCTTAGAATATCTATTTAAACCATTACACCCTACCGACCTAGAGAGGGGTAAGGGATATGGAAGCCAGAGTAGTGTGAGAGCAGATCAGACCTCCATCACGAGCCTTAAAGAAGCCAACACCATCATCCCTACAGATAACCTCATTTTTGAACTAACACATCCTAAAAAGAGACCCTGAATCTATCTGTTAACGTCGTCAAAGGACCAATGAAAAATCGTCACCACCGGGATGAAATGGCAAGAAACTGCAATCCCAGACCAACTGATAAAACCGGATTCAAAATGGTATTCGTCGCCATCCGAGAAAGGAGGAAGCCGCTGAACCTCACACCAACACAATCCCAAACCACTGGGGTTCTTTCATGAAAATCCAAGATGGGGTTTGGCATGAAGTTGACAATGATAAGAGCAGAGGTGGGATCGAGTGACAACCACAAAATTCTAGTGAAGAAACCACCAAATCGGAACCAGGAGAACTAGAGAGGAGGGTGAGCAGCGTGAACAAGGAGGAAGAATAAGTCAGAGGGGAAATCAAGGCCACTGAAGAACATATCGATAAGGAAGAAACAACCTTAGATAGTGGAAGGAGTGAAATGTGAATACGAGAAACAAGATGGAGAGACGAGCCGCTGGAAATCCATTGAGATAACCCTAAATGGGGGAGATGCATGCTCGGGAGAGCTCGCCGGGAGAAAACAGAGCTGTCATTCCCATCAATCAAAATCCTATTTGATAATGATTGTGTTTTGAGATTTGGGAAGATATTGTGTGTGCCTTGTGATTCACAGTTGAAGAGAGAGTTGTTATGTGAAGCACATAGCTCTTTGTTTTCAGTTAATCCTGGTAGTACTAATATGTATAGAGATCTTCAGGAGTATTACTGGTGGGATGGAATGAAAAGAGATATTGTTGATTTTACTATGAGGTGTTTGACTTGTAAATAGGTTAAAGCATAGAGGTAGTTACCAAAAGGGATGCTTAATCCTTTTCCAGTTCCAGAGTGGAAATAGGAGAATATATCCATGGACTTCATTGTGGGATTGCTGAAGACACCTTGAGGTAATAATGCAATCTGGGTTATTGTTGATCGCTTGACTAAATCTTCCCATTTACTTTCTATTCGAGATACATTCTCTCTAGATCGACTTTATCGTTTGTATCATAAATGGATAGTATTGTAACATGGAGTTCCCCTCTCCATTGTATATAATCGTGTTCCCAGGTTTACTTCTAACATTTGGAAAGGCCTTCCTAAGTCGTTTGGTGCCGAATTAAATTTTAGTACAGCTTTTCATCCTCAATCAGATGGGCAGTTAGAACGAACGATTCAGACTTTGAAGGATATGCTACGTGCTTGTTCGATGGATTATTAGGGAAGTTGGGACCAACATCTTTCTTTGGTTGAGATTTCTCATAATAACAGTTTTCATTCTAGTATACTGATGGCACCATTTGAAGCATTATATGGAAAGCAGCGTCGAACTCTAGCTTTTGGGGATGAAGTAGGTGAAAGGAAGTTCATGGGACCGGAATTGGTAGAAGATTCGGCAGAAAAAGTTCAGCAGAAATAGAAACACATGAGAACAGCTCGGAGAAGGTAAAAGAGTTATGCGGACAACAGGAGGAAGGATCTCTCTTTTGAGGTAGGTGGTCATGTCTTCCTCAATGTTTCACCATGGAAATGTGTTATGTGATTTGGTAAGGAAGGAAAGTTGAGTCCAAGGTTCATTGGAACATACGAAATTCTAGAGAGAGTTGGATCAGTTGCATACCAAGTGTCTTTTCATCCATGTTTATCTCAGGTACATAATGTTTTTCATGTTTCAATGATATAGAAGTACATTTCAGATCTATCTCATGTTTTGAGTCCAAAGGTAGTTCAGTTGGAAGAGAATCTATCTTATAAGGAATAACCGGTCCAGATTTTTGACCACATGGATAAAGTGTTGCGGAATAAGTTGATTCATCAAGTAATGGTTTTGTAGAAAAACAACATTATTGGAGAGGCAACATGGGAATCTGAAATTGTGATGAGGGAAAAATACCCCCACTTATTCGATAAGTAAGTAAATTGCTGGGATGAAATTTTCAAAATGGGAGAAGGATGTAACATCCCAAGTAAGTAATGAATAATATATATTCTTATCTATGTCTATTTATGAATAATATAGTGTTTTAGTGGTTTAAAATGAGAATAAATCCAATCTTAAGCATGGAATGCACTAATATTTTTAAAAGATTGTTTTAACGCCTTTTGATGTAGAACCATTTTCAAATATAACTTTTGACAATTTTATAATCTCTATTTGTCAAAATAAACTTATTATTTGTTATTGGGACACTGAAATTTACTTTGGTTAAATTTTTGTATTTTTCTGAGCATGTTCATTTTTTAATGAATAGTGAAAAATACTGCATTTTACATCAAATCTACTTTTTCATCTAATTTAATTATATGGATAGATTAACTTTTTAATTGGTTTTAAAGTTTTATTAGAATATATTTTTACCATTTAATACAATGGTGTTCATTATAATTAATTTCACTTAAGAGTTGGGAATAAACAAGTGCCAAACTTTTCAAAGATATTGTTTTAAAAAAACGTGCTATTTGTTTTGAAAACGAGAATTATTTTTAAATTTATTATTGAAATATATGTTTTTGGAATTCGGAAAAATGGATTCCATATTTGGAATCATAATGTCCATATTATTTAATAAGGACTCTTTTGTTTTTGGAAATTATGAATAGTAATGACGGTAATTATCTTTAATTATCGTGATTAAATAGTAATCAGGTAGTTAAGGATAATAAAATAATATCATAATAATAACAAATGACACCAACATGTGTCATAATGCTACTTGTTGTGTCATGGATGACCATTTTATACATTGTGCCAAACTTTGGGACCCCATGGAATCACTTTTGGGTGATAGTGACACTTTATCTTTTTATTTTTAAAGGAATGAGAATATCAGTAAAGATTGTAACACCAATGTAAAAAAAAATTAGTTTTGTCTTTGTAAATGATATCTTAGACTATAAATATTCATTACAAATCTAAAAATATTTCCTACATCATATTATTTTTTTATAATGTTTACACATTAAATAAATTAATTTATTTATGACATCGTGATGATGCAGCGATTATCTCATTAATGAACTATTTAAATAAAATGATAAGATAATGTAAAATCGAAGACATACACTTGTCAAAAACATATTAGATGAGTATATTTTGAACCCTTACCACCTTTTCCTCGAAATATATCAATGTTGGACCTTTAAAATCTGAAACCCATTTTAATATAAAGTATCATTTCTTGACTTTCCAAGAGTGCCCATCCTCCCTCTTATAAAAGGCCCCCACCTCTACCCCCTTTCCCACAACTCTCAAGCCGTTGGCTCGACCAAACTCTGCTCATTTTATCTCTCCTCATCCATCTCTTCATCATATAAGCCTTACTGTAGGCAGGAATCTTCTCAAGAAACCCTTTTGGTGCAAACCAAGAGGAGTTACCCGATTTAAAGGTAAAGTCTTCTCTAATGATCTTTTATTTTATTTTCCTTCTCCAACCCCCAAAACTCTTTTTATTTCATTATTTTGTAACAACAACAGTATCTTCTATATACTAGGATTTTGTTATGGTATGGTTTTGAGCTACACTTTCACACACCTACGCCAAATGGTTAAAGAACATACTATTTCCGTGGATGTCGAATTTCTACCTCACGAAACGATGATTGTTCAATATTCTTTTAACACCATCAAATGTGTCCATTAAGAAGTCACTATAATTATATATGATATATTATATGTCTATTATTTCCTTATGCTTTTGTATTTTTCATTTAGGGAATACCTTTACGGTTTCGAGTATTGGTAAACGCGATATCTTCTTTTTAGGATGTGCGGACTACCGCCCCTTCAAAGTGATATGATTCGTTAATGCCATGTGTGGGAAATGTAAAGGATAGAGATTAAAATATTAAATATTATATTATACTAGAATTATAATGTATCTTTATACCATTATGATTCCATTCCATTAAATACTAAATAGAAATGAAAGTAGCGTTCATGCGTACGTACGGCTTGTCGTCTCCATAAGCGGTGCATTTCATTTCGTATCTCTATATGTTATGTAATATTATAAATTCTTGTATATACTGGATATATATGATATATATGATATATAAATCATGAATATAATTCTGGATGTAATGGATATTTTACAACATGAACAACTTGTAATTATAAACAGTTTATTTTTTACTCATGTACCGATGATCGACAAAACAACCATTATTAACATAAATAACTATAAAATGTCCATAACATGGTAATAAGTGATATAAAAGGAATAATGAAATTGAAAATGGTTCTTAAACAAGTATAAATTCACTCGAGTTTATTATTCAGGAGATTAAAGAATGATCGAGTCAAGTCAGACACGAGGTAAGGTACTTCATATCAGTCTCCTTTCGTTGAGGCATATTTTGTTTTATACACAACTTTATTTTATTCGGTGTATAAACCCCATTTAATTTTACCTTTCATTGAAAGGAATCGTTTTTATATGATGTGTTTGACTAAATGACAAAAGGGAATGTTTTTTTTGTCATACGTATGAGGCGAAAAAGAATTTTTCGCCGCCTTTACTATTATTTGAGTATCGGCTTCCTCTACAAGCCATAACTTCTTTTTTAAATGAAAAATAAATACCATGTTTTACTTTTATTTTATTTTGGTATTTAAATTGTTTTTTATAGTGTTTTTAGTATATCAATGTGTAGTATTGATATCTTGTGATTGAAATGTGGAAATTCTATGTTTCCTTTATGCATGTTTTATGTGGTCTGATTATGTTATGGTTATTGGGAATTGATTATGAAGACGGGTGGTTCAGTGATAACCTAAGGGCAGGTGACCCCGATATAGAACTCTAATGCATTGGGTAATGCGATGGAGCTAAATGCTAAGGTTTATCCGAAGAGATTTAGGGAATATATTTTGATGGGTATTCCAAACTTAACCATGAGGGTTACTCCCTACGTATGAATGTTAAGAATGCCTCATGTTACCTTTATGTAATATGATATATATATGAGTTATTCAAAAATCTTATGTTTTCATGAGGTATGTTAAAGTGCTTATGTTTTATGAAAAAAGTATGATTTCATTGATGCTTATGTATACATGGACTAAGTTTTTCTTTCCGTATTTTTATATACCTTATTGAGCTTTTTATGCTCATCCCAAGTCTTTGAAGATGTTTTTCATAGGTCAGGGGAAAAGCACATGATGTGATGATAGTGTCGAGGATGTGTCAAGAAAGAATCCATGTTTTATTTTAAATATGTTTCCGTTGATGGGAAAAATGAATACTACCTTTTATGTAACCACCTTGTTTAAAAGTGGAATGTAATGCATGATTTATGATCTAATTCTATAAAACTCTAAACCTGAAAAGATCCTCAATGAGTATTCTTGAAATATCTCAAGATTAAGTAATGTCTAAGTCTGGTGCCTTATACATGGAATTGTTCACTGAATTTTTCTATGTCCATGTTCTTTATTGTCATATTATTGGAACATATGTGTAATATTCACAAAAACCGTCGTTTCCTTATTCATATTAATTGGTGAATACATATTCTTTAGATATTCATTTGGATGATTCCCAACCATTACAAACATAAAAATAACTTTTTTTCCTTGAATAAATTTTTTATATTCTCTTTATCACACTTATGACATGATGGTTGATGGATTTTCATCCCACTATATTATTTATCCATTGGTCCATAAAATTAAACTGCATTCACCGATTTTTTATTCATCCCCATGATTTCAATGGGAATCAAGGATATCTATCACATATTTAATGACACAACAATCTATTTTCTCATAGTTGTCAAGGACACAAATTTTTAATGATTTTTGATGTTTGGGGTTTAATCTACAGAAAAAGAGGTCAAAATAACCTTTAGTATCAAGGAGGAAACATGAGGTTTACCAAGAAATACTTGTGATATTCACATAATATAAATTTATTGATTCATTATTTCATTACAGGAGTGCAAGATAATATCTCTCTATGTAATATGGACAGTGGGAGGAAAATATTTTTTTAACAATATATTTTTGGAATTTATTCTACTCAACCGATTTGATACCATCCTTCAATTTTCTATTCTTGATTAGTATCCACACATGATTCATTTCTCAAACTAAGTGATAGATTACCAATATAACAATATCATTCATTTATAATAATTGTACATATAATATCTTTTTTATTGTAATTTATATATTTTTCCCTAATTAGATGATCAGACTATCCACTCAAAGTAGAAGGTCTTTGACTTATAAAAGACCTTTCCCAAACTTTTTCTCTCTTTAGAAAAGGAGGGGGTTTCATGTTCAAAATGTAATTTTTCATAACATGAGTTAGTTTTTCAATTACCATATCCAGTATTTCAACCCCTAATATCATCTAATTAGCCATATCATTTAGGATATCATTAGATCGACCATCAACTTTTTTGAGTTTTTTCCACCGTTTTTTAAATTTTTCTAAAATATTGGAATTTTTTTAATTAAATTAATTGGAATATAAAAAGGTAAAAATATGAAAAAATGAATAAATCATAAATTATATGTATATCTCAGTATAGGAATTAATGGGTTTTAGTTATGGTTATTCGTGGTCTCATTCCAATAAGTTCCTCTAACCTATTCCATTAAAAATGACAAGAACATTCATTAATAACAAATATAATAACATGAGTCTCAAACAAATATTATCAAATAGTTTTTAATGTGATTATCCAAAAGACACAACATAAATATCTAGAGCCCTTATGTATTTAAAAGAATAGATGTATAAAAATCATAAAAACATGTGATATACTTATTTCCGTTTATATAACGTTATTCTTAATCAATTTGAAATTTAATTTCATGATATGATAACTTGGGGAAATTCATAATGAATATTATATCTAAAATGACCTGTATGTGATTAAATATGATCATGATGTAATAAATATGAGCTATGTGAAATAAAATTATATCACAAAATTGAAGTTTCAGATAATATTACATGGAATCATGGTATAATTAAATTCATATAATAAGAACATCACATCATAATATTGATTAAATAACATAAAACATGACAAATCAATCAAAATTTAAGGATCACGTCCAACAAAACATGACATATTGTGCTACGATTACAATATGTCAACTAGACATGGTATCTCGAGAGATTATAACATTACCAAATGAAATAAAGGGATGTATAATTTGGGTCTCACCTATGGGATCATAATATATACATACATATTTGTTCCCCATAAGTAAATCATACTTATAGAATAATCATAAGAAAAAATAATATATGTAAATGAAAAACAGAATAAATTGATATAACATAATAATTATACTATAAAAAAGAGATTAAATGTTTTTTATTTATATATGAATTAGGGTCCATAGGTCGTGAATATTAAGTTTGACTAAACTTTATAGCATAAAAAGAGGGGATACGTACGAATTAAAATTATTTTCATTGATGTTGTTTTACCAAATGAGTAATGAACCATTATAGTGTGTAAGAACATATTAATTTTCGAAAAAAATAGATGATGTACAATATTTCACCAAGAAATTGTTATTAATTTGAAAAATGATTTATGGGGAAATTAAATAAATGTATGATGCATGAAAGGGATAAAAAATTGATAATTTACCTATAATCATGATTACAATAAGAAATGATTGATAAAGGAACATGAAAAAATATTTTTCCTTAAAAAGTAAAGGGGAAATAAAGTAGTAATATATGCAGGAAATATACAAAATTAATATATGTGATGTAAATTTAGGGACAACATATGGAAGGGGAGGTAAATAAATGGAAATTTAAACCCAAAATTAAACACAGTGTTTTAAGAGTTCTCATGCCTCAAGAACTGAATCTTTTAGTTCATGCATCTAATCTTATAAATATTGAAATTATATTTAAAAAATATTTTTTATAAAAAATTTGGTCTTTTATTTCATTTCTCAAGTACATTTAATATCATGGTTTATTCATATATAACATATTTTTTCCCCATCACCCACTTAGGGTTCTTATGTAAACTTCTTCAAAACATAATTAGTTTGTTTATCATGTTAAAAATGTGTTAAAAAATAGTTCAATGAGCTCCATAATAAAAATAATTTAATAAAAATTATATTTCTCAACCAGATAAATTTTCAGAAACCATACATGAATGGAGGTAATAAATTTTTATAACAACATCCATATATGTAGTTCAAATCATTCATGATAAGATGAGTGATATAAAATATCTAGAAAAATATATTATATGAAATATGTGGTGAAAAAAATAATATTTAAATATCATTATATTTGTAATAAAATTTTGAAATTTATTTTAGAAATAATTATAAATTCTATGGTGGAGAAATAAGGAAATGAAATTGAATGGTGTTTGAAATTTAAAACATCCTTTTTTACCTTAATGTGGCTCCTATAGATTAATCATCAGCCATCATAGATATATAATTTTGTGAGACCATAAATTCTAGTTAATTTATTAGATGGTTGAGGAGGTATATTGGTATGGTTTAGAATATAATGTTGTTTTTAATGTAATGAGAATGTGGTGGGGGTTGTATTTTGTATGATTGGTGAGGTTAACTGCATGTACTAATGTATTGAATATTTTATTTTTCCGTTCTCTTAAGTACACCAATAATCCATATAGTTCCTCATTACCTCCATTAATGGTCCATTATATTATTATTTTTACCAAATTTAGAAAAATTAAGTTCTTTTCATGATTTTATTCATTAATATAAATAAATTATGTCTAATTTTCCCCAATTTTTACAATTGTCTACTATATTTTACTATTTTTATAAATACATTTCAAATTTCACCCATTGGATAAACTCAGAACCATGATTCCATGTATTTAACCCATTTCATAATAATACAGTAATCATGTACATTTTTTCTTTTAATATTATGGTGATACATTCCATAATTTGTGGTATTTGAGTGAAAAAAATTATTTTTCATATGATTTATAATTTAATTAAAATTTACACATATAAACATGATCAACTATCAGACTAGTGTTATTACCAAGGTTAAGGCAGGAAATGGTGTAATATTCCTAGGGCTGATTATCAAGCATTGCCTTTGTAGTTAGTTATAGTGACTTGAAATTCTCATGTTTTTTATTCTATTCAATCATGAATAGTGAAACTTCTACATAGGATTGGTCAACGGGGGACCCTAGTGATTCAACGACCTTAAAATGATATCATAAATGATCATCATAAGGCGTGTTATAACAAATTTAGGTAATGGATTCTATCTTCTACATCAATTGTATCTCATCATTACCTTTTATAAATAGTAATTCTAACAGTCACTTTATGACATCTATATCGCCAACTATTATACTTTGCAAGGATCATAATACCCATTGATGTTAATGCCCAATGTAAATTTATATTTTGTACTTCTTATAAAAAAATAATACATTATTCACTCATAATTCAATTATATTCCTCTAAAAGTTATACTCTTTATTTTCCAAATGTTAATTACAATATTAATGTATTTCATTCTTTATTACTATTTCTATGTGTGAGTGATTATTCTAAGAGAAAAAATTAATTATAAATTTCATATTGTCATATTTTTATTGCTGATTTACAATATTTTTTTTTTCAAATTTTATTTAGTATATTTTACATTTAAACATATTGATATAATTTAAAATTATAACTTTTTTATAATATGTTCTTTATTTATTATAATCCATACATGTTATTTTTGAAGGAAAATTCAATAATATTTTGGTTAAGTTTAATACACATGGTTCATTTTATTATCCTTTGGAAATAATGATTATGTATCGTGTCATTCTGTATGTTTTCCCAAGAGACATGGTAGGTCCACCTAGTACATTTTATTATAAAACTGTATTGGATCCCCCTTTTATTTAGGATTGTTTGGTAAATACAATGTTCAATCATAGGAACTCAAGAGGTGCCTAAAGGGGCGTGTTTGGAAAAATCTTATTCATGCTACGTCTCACGTTACCATGAGTGTAACTCATTCAGGTCTAGAATTTGAGATTTTTTTCTATTTTGGTATTAATATATTTTATTAAATTATAATTTTTGTGTTAGGGGAATGATATGGGTTATTTTTTAATTTTTCAGGTATTAGAATGAAAATGAGAAGAAATCAAGTCATAGCACTTATTCTAATAAATAATTTAGAATCCATTAACTAATTATAGAATCCTTCCAATGAAAAAATCTATGGTGGCGCATATACTTCAAAAAAATATGACAAAACCATACATCGAGGTAAAATTGTGATAATTTTTATATTCATACCCTTTTGAATTAATTATATTTTTAATTTTTTTGTACTGGAGAATGGGAAATTTTTTTTAACCATTTTTTCAGTGATACCTAAAATTTATTTATATATTGATTTAATTTTAGGCTTTGTGATTAGTAGTTTATTCCTCCATTTATGACTCCAAATTATCACAAAGATGGAGTTGTGGATAATTTTCTACATAGAAACCCTCATAAGAATCATATCATTTTTGAGTTATACATAAAAACAATTCAATATCTGGATTATAATGGGGAGTGAGATCAAAAATTAGTGGCATACCAAGCAAAAGATTTTAATTGGAAAACCACACCATTATCCAATAATGATGGATGGACATAGTATCCTATATAATGGATTAATGAAATCCAACAAATTATTTGATTTCTAGAGACTCCTAAGATAACGAAGGTTATTTTTTCGAATTATATTCTACAGTGTGTTTTGTGTAGATAGTAAGAATCCATTATGAAAGAGAAGGTGTTTGAAAACATTGGAAGGTACATATTTAAATAGATATTAAACTAACATTTTTACCATGATATCAAGAATATGGTAAATTATATCGAGTTCATCACCTAGAATAATGGAATCAGTTTATAATGGATTGTTCCACTAGATTTTTTTTATTGATAAAAATTTATTATAGGATAGTTTGGCATGGATTCATAATGGATCAATAATTTGAGATAGGTTTTAAGATAGAGGATATATTTAGAGTATGAATTGTCTAGGTTTTTACTTATGATGAAATATTCAACACGACATCAAAAGTCAAGATTGATATATTTTTGTAGTACGGGTTGATTGGTGACTCTTATTGTATAGTAGGTATTATGATATCCTCATCATTTCAAATGATGAATCTTATGAATCCCAACTAGAAAGTAGTGGGACTGTACAATTACACAAATTCCATTCACATGATATCTTTGGGTGTAATTCATTGGTATTCCCCCATCGGTGGAAGCTAAAACACTAAAAAATGCATTTTAATAAATCCGAAATCTTTTCTATATATGTGGGAGATTGTGTTATCTACAATGCTTTTCCAAGTGATAATCTACGATTAGTATGACGTGTAATTATTTTACCGTGGTTTTTCAAGTGATGTTAAGTGAATCTATGGGTGAAGTGTATAATCCCAAAATTAATGTTGATTCTCAAATTTTCATAAAGTATATGAATAGCCCAAAATGTAGCCACTTATATGAATCATTCCATATACCAACAAAATCCAAAGTTTCCCTACAAATAGTTATATATACAATGTTTAATAATTATAATATAAAATTTTATTTATTATTAAATTTACATCACACTCAGTTATCTTATTAATGTATGTTGATGTTTTGTAACCTCAATCTGAGCTAATTCCAAATATAAAGGATTTATCAACTCGTCTTAGAATATAGATGAATTCGAGATTCATGTGCATTGTGTGTCATGAGTTGGTAGGCGATATTGATATTATATAGTATTTTATAGTTCTTCATCTCTATATAATCAATCATATATTTGTTATGGACAAAATTTTGGGATATATATTTCAAATCAACTATAATCACTATAAGGTTTTGTTTCTATCTCTACATAGAAACACTCCGCACATAAAAGGTGAGTGGGATCTAATATCTTGTAATGTAGATCCTATTATTCCTGATATGGGGACAATATCTATAATGACCCACAGGTTTATAAATGGAATTACCCTCATATAATAATTCCATATTTTATAATCACTCCTCCAATGTCTTGAAGGCCTTAATTTTTTTATTGATTTTTGATAATACACCTTTCAAGGGGTGAGGTGGAACCCTTACAAGTCACGTAGATGTAAGTATTACATGGGTCATTGGCCTTATAGGTATTAATTTCGTGTAGGATTCAAACATTACATACAACCCAGACTAACTACATGGAATTTCTCCTCCCCAGCATCTTCATCATGATATCATCTCTCCACCTTTGCATGGTTGTTCAGATAAGATTACCAATACTTTTACTATGGTCAAATTGTCACTTATAAGATTCTTAAAATTTAATTAATCATTAAAGGGGTAAGGATACTATTATTTTTGATGAATTACTATTAATAAGGGTCAGACTAATATTCATAAGGGTAAGTGACTATTCATAAGGGTAGGTTACATAGTATTTAGTATCATTATATGTCATTGTGCTTCTTAATGTGATATCATGATAAAGATGCTGGGGAGGAGTAGTTCTATGTAGTTAATATTTTCGCGAGCCTAATCGAACAAACATAATTTTTATGAATAGTAAACTAGCCTTATGAATAGTAACCTAAACTTATGAATAGTAGTATGACTTTTATTAATAATAAATCTTCAAACATAATAGTATCTTTACCACATGAATGAATAAATAAACTTCATACATCATATAAGAGACAATATGACCACAATAAAAGTATTGGTATTTTTTTAAGTCATAAATAATTAATTATAATTTATTAATAAATTTAACATAATATTTATATTCCTAAAAACTTTTCTTAAATAATTTTTTTTGTCTTCTATTTTTAAGATAATTTTATATGACCTCATGCAATTTTTTAAAGGATTATAAAATCTGTTTTAATTTTAAAAACAATATTTTTCAAGTAATTTATGATTTTAGATATAAATTAAATTAATAAAATTTAAAAAATAATTTCTGAATTGTGTACTTAATTTATGGATTTTTCATGTTGAATAATGGTTTTGGTAATGTTTTTGGGTTTTTCTGAAATACATGAATTTTTGGTGAATAGTCAAATATGTTAATTTACCGTATAAATATATTTTAATTTCAATAAACTATTCCTAACATCACTACTAATGTATGAACACAAATATAGAACTCACAATCTCTATTTAATATTTTTGGTGTTAGAATCATCACTATTTACTATATTTGATGTAATTAATAATCTAATGATTAAAATATTAAGAGAACCCCTATCTCCTCCACTATAAATACCACTCTCTACACCCTTATTTTTTCACACCTCTCTAGAATCATATCATTCCAAAACTCATACCAAACATCTTCTCTAGCCCCTACCCAGACTCTAAGAGCCTATGGTCATATAAAAATACCAAACATAGGTTCTTTAAAGAGGATCTCAAGAGAACCATTCAATAGGTAATTCCGCTCTCTCCCTTTTCCTTTAATTTACATTAAATTTAAGGTTATTTTCTTATTCTCTACCATCTTATGTTCAACAAAACAGTATTTTAAATAAAATATCTCACAAACATTGTAATTTTAAGATTCTAATGGAACAATATATCATCCATCCACCTTCACCTCATCATTTTATTTTAGAAATGAAATTTTTGTTCGTGAGGTGTTAATATATCACCTTCAAGAATGAAATGTACTCTTTTTACATTACCACCTTCAGATATGACCAGGAAAAAATATTTATGGTTTAACTGGATTATATTATATGTTTTATATCCAATTTCATGTTCTAGAACAAACTTATTAACATATTACTAAATAATTAAACAAAACAAGTTCGTTGTGATAAAAAACCGCCCGAAATAACTCAAACGATCATTATAATATTCTAATATAATGATTCAGTATCATGGTATATAATAAAATTATTTATAAGATAATTTCATGTTCTGTAACATCATTAATAAAATTTAATTTCAATTCTATAGGTTTTTCCATGTTTTAAATGAACTTACTTTATGAATACATGTGAATTGTTCATGAACACTAAAAAAATCTTTCCAGAACAATGAATTTAAACTCTATAACTCATCCAAAAGCCCATCATTGAACTCAGAAAAACCATAATGAATTTTATTAATGCATAAAAGGATATTGATTGTTTAATTAATGAATATAATGTCATTATATATGGAATTAAAATTAAGAAAGCATTCAGATACAGGCTAAGGGGAAATTCTCAAACCCAACATTATTTCTTTGGGTACTCCATCATTCAAACCATTTTTTATGGTAACTCCTTCAAAATAATTTTTTCATAAATTTCATTCCTTTTATTGGATATAAATGTACGATAATTGATTCTATGAAAAACCCAATTTTTTCCAAATGAAATCTTCATTCAAATAAACACACCATTTTTACTTCATGAATATTGTTTCACTCTTCACTCATGGTTAATGATTCTATGTGAAGAATTATATCACAGCTTTATTTTTGGGAAATTTTTTTATAAAAGTATTATTTATTATTTTAAACCCATTTTTCCACGGGTTATGTTATCTTCATGTTATTCATATTTTTAATATGGAATGTATGATAATGTAAATATTATGATGTGACGGATGCACCCAAAATTATATAGCACAATATGAATGTTTGAATGTGATGGGTGTGCCTAGAATTATACAGTGCTCCAATGCAATGTATAATGTGAAAAATAAAATTCGTAAAAGCTAAATGATGTGTTAACAAGATTCTATCATTGTTCACAACCATTTTTTGTAGAACACAACTAATAGATGATGTTTTATTTTTTAAAATGCAGCATTTCAAGTCTTTTATTAATGTTTCCTCTCATGATTTTGATGATGATGTTTGGATTATACTCAACCCATAAAATATTGTTCTTATCTATGCTCTTATTGGGATTTTAGCTCACACCTTATTTATGTATATCCTCACGTGACTACATGTACTAAGTAGTGGTCAAGTTCCAATAAGAGGCTTGAGAATATAGAATTCAACAAATGTTTTTGCTTGATGTTCGTAATGTTTTGTTTTGTCCTAGTTTTCCAAAGATACTATTACTCTATATTCTCATGGTTAAACACAACTATGTTGTTTATATTTATGATTTTGTAATAGCAATGTACGAAATTGAAGGGTCACTATAGTTGGTATCCAATGCAAGGTTTAGTTAATTTGGGAATTAGAATTAATTAAACACTAGAAAAAACTACTAATATTAGGCAAAGTACAAATATACAAACAATAATATTTTCTATACAAATATATCACACATTTTATTATTTTAGTGAAATTTGTAAAAATGAGTAATTTATTTATTTCTGAAACAAACTTATTTTGTTTTTAACCATTTCTTTTTTAGAATATGGTGGGAACCTGGAGAAACCAATCCAAAACAACGTGTGAGGTCCAATTCAACGATTGCATGAAAGACACTACCAATGGTTTGGTAGATGGAGATAAAAACATCATGGAGATGCTTAGGAACCCATATCAGGTTATAAACAATAACCAAGATAAGCAGGAACCTCCTCCTTCAACAATGAGGGAGAAACTGTATATCGAGTGTTTTGTTCGGCAATGACCACCGACGATTAGTGGATCTTATGATCCACTAGCTACTGAATAGGGTGTTAACTCCATGGAGAAGATATTTTCTTAGCTTCACTGTTCTGAGATGGAGAAGGAGACACTAGCCATTTATTATCTAGATGGTGAGGCCAATCAATGGTGGGTTATGATTAAGAACACCAATACATGATATGACATTGATGAGATTGAATGGGAAGACATTAAGATCATGTTTCATAACAGGTATTTCCCACGAACTCTTCTTACGATTATGGAAAGGAAATTAAAAGATCTCAAGAAAAAGAGAAGGAGATTCTGTTAGGACCTATGAAGAAAATTTCATAAGCCTTTCAAAGTACATATCTGGTTTTGTTATCAATAATGATAGAAAAATTAATAGATTTTTTAGTGGGTTAAATAAATACATTTGAAAGGATCTTATAATTCGAGACATCGAGAGTTATGAATAAGTTGTTAAATTTTCTCTCACAATGAAGATGGAGTTTGGAGAATATTACCATGGCTATGTCAATATTAAATGAAATATGGAGTTCTAAGCCATCGGATCTAACAATAATGATGGGAAGAAAACACAAAGACCCACATAGAAAAATGTTGGAAGATGCATCATGGGAATTGTCTAAAAGAGATTTGGGATATGCTTCATGTGTGGGAAAGAAATCCACCAAGCTCTAGAGAGTCAATAATAGATGTGAAGTAAGGAGAATGTGGTTGATGAAAGGGGATCACCACCCATTGTTCAATGATACAACTGTAGTGAGCAAGGGAACTATGAAAACCAGTGTACTAAACCTCGAGTCCTCAAGGGTAATCAATGTTATTAGACACCAAATACATGAGAATAAAGAATGGGTTATGCCATAACTACTACAAAATTAGAGAAAGATAATAATGTTTTACAACGTACCCTTCCAATTCACTCAAGAATTGAAAAATTCTTATTTGATTCTTATTTCATGCACTCCTTTATATATTGAAAAATTTATATAACTATAAAATCGAAGCCATGAAATCTTGATTTAAAGATATCGATAAAAAACCCAATTTGGTTAAATCATTTCAACCCAAGTGTTTGACTTTATCTTGTTGGAATATGTGGGAGGATTCTACACACGAATCTCGTAATAATTCTCTTGGTGGAACTCGATTCTATAATTTGAATAGATTGGCCCTTGTTATATAGATCACATATCTACTGTCAGTAAAAGGAAATATATTTTCATATTCTGTACCATCTCATGATCCTCTGCAAATTCAAAGAAGATCATGAATATCCTTTTAAAAATCCTTCAACGCTGTGGGTGTTGAATCCCTATGATGAATAATACCTCACCCAGATGGTTGGGTCAATGGAAAGTGCCAACCTTGAAGAATTTCCCATTGTGAGGGAATACAGTGATTTTTTTTATCGAAATGTTACCTGGACTTCGCTCTAATAGTGATCTAGATTTCTCAATAGAACTCATACATGGAGTTAATCCTATCTCAATGTGTCCTTATAGGATCCATCCTTTCGAACCAGAGTTGATTACGAAGTAGCTATTAGAGAATTTGGACAAATGGATCATACGCCATAGTGCATCATTTTGTGGAGCACCAGTGATCTTTCTAAAGAAGAAGGATGGAACTATGCAGTTGTATATCTATTATTGAGAACTCAACGAGATTAGCATAAAGAACAAGTATCATATTCGATGGAGAGATTACTAGTTTGATCAGTTAAGAGGATATCAATATTTCCCAAAGGATGATATTCGTTCTAGATATTATCACCTAAATGTGATGAAGGATGATATTCAGATGACATTCTTCCATACATGGTATGAGCACTATGAATTTATGGTGATTCCCTTAGGACATTCTATATCCCCTTCAATATACATGGATTTGAGGAATTGATTCTTTATACATCACCTCGAAAAAATTTTGGTTCTGTTTATCGATGATATTCTCATCTACTCAAAGGGATAGGAGGAACATGAAGAACATCAAAGACTTGTGTTGTCAATATTGATAAAGGAGAATTTGTATGCCATGTTCAGAAAGTGTCACATTTGGATGAAGCAAGTCAAATTCATGGGACATGTTATCACCAGTGAGAGAATTTCTTTAGACCCTTCAGAATCAACTGTAATTGAGGAATGGAACAAGACCTCTAGTGCCACAGAAATCCGTAGTTTTCATGGATTAGTTGGGTACTAGAAAAATTTTGTGAGAAATTTGTCACAATTTTCATGCCTGAAAACATAGTTTAAAAGGAATCGGGTAATGTATTTCTAGATGGAAGAATATGAGGGATGATTTAAGGAGCTAAAGAGAAGGTTTATCACTACAACTGTACTCACATTATGAATATTGGTGAATTTTTGGTGATATAGAGTGATGCTTCAAAGAAAGGTATGTGTTTTTTACACATAAAAATGATAATGTGATAGCGTACACCTCACGGTAGTTGAAGATCCATGAGAAGAACTATCCTACACATAATCTAGAGCTGGTAGTCGTGATTTTTTCCTTGACAATCTGATGGAATTAGCTTTATGGTGAGAATCATGGAATATACACCGTCAAAAAGTGCCTAATGTATATATTCACACAAAACTATCTCAATATGTGTCAAAGGATATAGTTAGAGCTAATCAAACATCATTATTTCATTATTCACTATCATCTTGGAATGGTGAACATGGTTGCTGATGTCCTAAGTAGAAAAGAACAAGCTATATTTTCAATGTTACGAATTGAGAAAGGCCGTATCTCTTTGGATATTCAAAGGATGGATTTGTAAATAATATGGTTATGGGGTACAACCAAACAAGCCCAAATTATTTTGCATCCATCTATCAAGAGATGATTATGGGGGAAAACAGATGATTTGGAGTTACAAATGAAGTTGAATGCATTAAAGAATGGATGATGCAAGAGATCCATATCAATGATGATGGTGTGATTCGGTTTGGAATGTAGCATTGAGTGCCTTAATCACCCATGATAAATAAGGATTTTTTGAAAAATGCACATTGCTCAACTTTCTCTATCCATCTTGGTAGCACAAAGTCGCACTATGATCTCTAAGAACACCTCTGGTGGGATAACATGAATAATGAGATTGCGGAATACATCTCAAAGTTCTTTTTATGTTAAAATGTTAATGTAGAGTGTCAAAAGTTGAAAGGGATTATGTAACCATTTCTTATACCAATGTGGATATGGGATAATTCTACTATGTACTTCATCTCGGGTCTCCCGTAGACGTCATGGGGAAATCATACGATATGTATTATGGTTGACTGACTCACCAAGACTGCCCATTATATCATTATTTTGGAAGATCACTCATTTGAACTACATGAACAGATATATGTGAAGAAATTATAGAGACTACATGGTGTTCCACTCTCGATTGACTCTGCATTTGATCCAAGGTTCACGTCTAAATTCTTGAGTATTATTCAACATCATTTAAGAACTGAATTCTATTTTAGCATGAACTATCACACCCAAACTGATAGCCAATATGAAAGGACTATTAGGACGCTTGAAGATATTCCAAGATCTTTCACTTTATAATTCAATAGATGAATGTATCAAAATCTCTCATTGGTTGATTTATCATAAAACAATAGCTTCCACTCAAGTATTCAGATTGCTCCATATGATGCTATGTATGGAAAGCAATGTAGAACTCCAACCTGTTGGGATGAAATTGGAGAATGAAAACTACTTGTTCCCCAACATCTTCAAGGGATAACAAAGAATGTTCAAGTAATTTAGAAACATATCAATGGTTCTCAATTTTAGAGAAAGAGATATGATTAAAACCTTTGAATTGACATGTATTTCATCATTGGAGATGAAGACTTCCACTAAATATCACCGTTGAAGAGAGTCCTGCGGTTTAGAAAGAAAGGTATGATAAGCCCAAGGTACATTAGACCCTTTGAGATCCTTCACCACATAAGAGTTTAGGCCTATCATATTAGAAATCCATAGAATAATGGCTAATGTTAATTATTTGTTTGACGTATCACTCTTGAGGAAGTACACACCCGAACACTCACATGTACTGAACTCGGAGGTGGTATTGCAGGAAGGTGATCTCTCATATAAGGATTATCCAGTGAAGATTATAGAAATTAATGATAATGATCTATACAACAAGAAACCCCAATGTTTCAATGTGTTGTGGAGGAACCATATGTTAGAAGAAGCAACATTGGAACTAGAAGTGGTGATGAAGGAGAAGTACCCTCACCCTTTTGTGTAAAACAAAATTTTGAGGGCGAAAATTCTTATGGGAGAAAAAATATAACAAAAAAATTTTTTATAAATGGAATTCCCCTATTACAATTATTCCTTATAGTATAATCACATTAGGAAACACAATGAAATATCAGGATTCTAAATTTTATGTGATCATTAAAGATAATTTTTTCACTTCTACATTTTGAATTTGGAAAATCATTCATACACTGTTGCGATCAATACGATTTTTGGAGTCTAAATGAACACAATTAATTTTTAGTGAATAGTATCCTACCCATAAGAACATTCACCTACCATTATTAATATTAGTATCACCCTTATTAATAGTAAATATTTCAAAATAATTGTAACCTTACCCCTTGAATGGTTAAATTAAATTTATCCATCTTATAAGTGACAATTTGACCATAGTAAAAGTGTTTTCATTTTTATAAGTCATAAAAAAATTATAATTAATTAATTAATTTAATGAATTTGTATTTTCTTAAAAAATTGTCATATATAAGAAATTCTATGTCTTCTGCTTTTAAGATAATTTTATAAGACCTTGTGCAATATTTGAAGGAACTGTAAAATTATCTTTAATTTTAAAATTTGTATTTTTCAAGTAAATTAGGATTTTAATTAAAAATTAAATTAAAAATATAAAATTTTATTTTGAAAAATGGTCTTCATTTTTGGATACATCCCAAAAAATGTATAGGGTTAATGTTTTTTGATATTTCTAAAATACTTGAATTTTTGGTGAATAGTAAAATACATTAATTTAATGAATAAATACATTACAATTAAAATCATCTATTCATGAAATAAAAACCGAATTATGCACCCAAATAATGAACTCAAATTACCTATTTACAACTCGTGGTCTTGGAATCATCACTATTTCATATCGTGGTAATAATTAGTAAACTAATTATTAAATTACTAAGAGAACCCCTCTCCCCTCCACTTTAAATATCACTATTCACACCCTTATTTCCTCACACCACTAAAGATTCATTCCTTATATAAAATATACAAAACCTTCATCCTTAGGCACCCCCACATTCCAAAGCTTCTGGTCTCATTAAAAATCGAGCGTAGCTTCCTTAACGAGGATATAATGGGGAGGATTCAAGTGGTAATTCCCCCTCTCTATTTTCCTTTTATTTCCTTTCTATTTCAAGTTATTTTCTTAATATCTTCCCACATATCCTCATACAAATGGTATGGAAACTCCATTATCTCACATATTATGTAATTTTATGATACTAATGGGTCAATATATTATCCAACCCCCTTCCAATTTTGTTTATTATTTTTGAAAAGAAAACATTTCTTGTGAGGTGTTAATTTATCAACATCAAGAACAACATGTTTTCTATTCTCCCTTACCTAATTCAAATCTAGTCATGAAACCATTTTAATGTTGAACCAGACTATATTATATGTATTATATACTATTTAAGGTTCGATAACCAACATATGTAGATATTATTAGATGATTAAACAAAACAAGTTCATTGTGGTTTAAAAGCCTCCCGAATTAACCCAAATGTTCATTATTAAATTATTATCTAATGATTAATTATCATAGTATATATAAAATATTTATAATATCATTTAATGTTCTATAAAATCATTAATTACAAATAATTACAATTCTTCATTTATATCCATGTTTTAAATGAAATTCCATTTGAGAATACAAGTGAACCGTTAAAGAAATATCTAAAAAAATATTCTCGAACAATGAATTTAAACTCAATAACACATCAAAAAATCCCATAAATGAAATTAATAAAACCTTAATGACTATTATTAATGTATATTATGTTTTTTATTTGTTAATTAATCAATATAATGTCATTACACCAGACATTAAAGTGATGAAATCATTTGGATACAAGGTAAGGTGAAATTCTCGAACCCAACATTACTTATTTGGGGTCTCCCTATTTCACTGAATTTATAATATTGTATATATTATGATTTTTTATGTGTGTCCAAAATTATATAGCGCAAATTGAATGTTTGGACGTGACAGGTGCACTAATAATTATAAAGAACTCCAATGCATGGGGTAGAGTGATTAATCTCATGAGTAAATGAGAAATGTAGTATGAAAATTATAATCATTTTTCACAACCAAATGTGGTAGAAGAACACTCTGACATGATGTTTCATTTTATTCATTTCTATATTCCATTTTTTTATCGTTTCCTCTCATGATTTTTATAATGATGTTTCAATTACGCTCACCTGTGCAATATTGTTCTTATCTATCCACTTATCTGGAATTGAGGTCCCCCTTTTCTATGTATATCCTCATTTGGATACCTGTACTAAGGAGAGGTCATGTTCCAATAAGAGGCTAAAGAATAAATAATTAAATAAATGTTTGTGATTGATGTTGTAAATGTAATGTTTGGTCCTAGTTTTCTAAGGACACAATATCCTCAGTATCCTCATGCTATAAAATTATTTTGTTTTTCATCATTATTTTATTGTAATAGTACTATATGAAAAGATAGGGTTGCTGTAATATCATGTCAAATATCCATTCCATTCAAAGATTATATTAAAGGATGTCTAGATGTTCAACTTCCATTGGGGGTGGAATGGTACAACGAGGATTTTCAAAATGAACTCATTATGTTTCCACTAATGTGGGAGGTAGAATTGTCTATTTACATATTAAAATTATCAACAACCATATCCTTGAAATATATTATAATGTATCCTTTTAAGGTAAATAAATTGAAGTTATATCAATATGATGTTTTGGGTTATGTTTTTATTCATCATAGGTTTTAACTATTGGAATCAATGGTCCTCTTCTCAAAGAAGGTTGGCATTGGACTCTTAGGTTCCACTAATGAATGGATGATCAATTAGGTGTCTATTAGTAATCAATACCAATTTCAAAATATTGGTTATATTTTTTATTAACATGCAATATAATGTTGGTTTTAGATGTTTTACCACAGATCAGGGTATGACTAGTTGAAAGTGAATTTGGAATACATTCATAATAATACTTTCAAGAGAGTTTTTTAGCATCATGAGGACATTTTTATTACATTTAGCCTTACCAATGCTCATGTTATTTTTATGCAAATGATGATCTAAATTTTCTACCTATATTTAGACACTTTATTCACAGTGTCCATGGATAATATTTTATTTTAGTCTATGATAAATAAATATCATTAAAATAATATGGATATTATGTAATAAATTTTTATGGAGATTCATCAGTATAAAAACATTTCAACATATCAGATATAGATTTTAGAAGTGATATTTTTTGTTTTTTTATATAATACGATGGAATTTTTATGAATATGGAGTTGTAAAAATAGTTATATTTTTTGAAGGACCTAAGATTTTATTAGATATTAAAATCATCATATGTCTAAAAAGTTATTGTAGGTGATTTTTTCTAGACCACTCGATGTTATAATATTTATTAATTATTTTCTCAATGAAGGGAGTGGAATTTGAGAGGGATAAGAAATGATAGAGATATTTTAAAACATTAAATCAAGATGTAAATATATCTCATTCTAATTCATCCTGTTCCTGGTAATAACTATTTGTTGTATTCTTATGCCTTATATATGGGGTATTGATGTTTCATGATGTAACATAAACGTGTTGTGACATATGTCTCATGTATTAGTCCCCTCATGAGAATAAATACACTACCCATGGCCTATAATTTGCAGAAGTGATGATTTAATTGAAGAAAATACATCACTATAACATTTGGGAGAACATCCTCAAGTATAATTATCAGAAATATTTTAGGTGAATCTTCTACAAGAAGGATATTAATTATAAATAGTGATGTTGAGTTGAGTATCTCCATAAATTTGATTATGATTTATCCTACATGATGGTAAAATTTAATGTTGAAACTTCCCCAGATTTTGAAATATATATATATATATATCATTAGATTAATATTATGTTTGAGAGTTTATCCACATTTAAGAATGAATTTAAATTATCCATGACACATTTATTATTGGGAAAATGTAACAATAATAAAAACTATAATAAGGGGAAAATTTTAATGAATTTTAAAATGAATAGAAAATATTTTTTGAATGCTTAGATTATTAAAAATGAATTTTCAATAAAAAATTATATATATATATAATTTTAATTAGATAGATTAACATGAAAAAATTTTAATTTTAATTTTAAATAATTTACATCAATTTTAAATTACATGTATCAAAATATTATTAAGGCGAATAATTAATATTTTATCTAAAATAATTGATTTTTAGGTAATGAATGAAAATACCGAGTTTGTTAATATCATCAATTTTATTAATTTATCATAGTAAAAGAATGACCCAAATGATTTTAAATACTTTTTTTATGAAAATATTTATTTTAACAATTTAAAATAAATCATCTAAAAATACTATGATTATTTTATAGAACATATGATTAAATTTATAGGAACATAAGTATATTCTACTTTAAACATTGTTTTTATTCCCATATATTTAATGTTCTCCCACATGTTGAAAATAAACCTAAAACTTTAATTATTATTTTATATCATCATTTTCATAATATGTAATATGGTATGTTTTATTTTTAGTCATTAATTAATGATTAATATGATTAATGATGACAATAATGATAGTGGTAAAACTATTATAGTTAGAGAGTTTTTATAAATATTGTGAAATTTTAATCTAAAAAAAATCAATATCTTCTACAAAATTATTTTAAATTTTTTTAGAAATATCTTAAATATATTATCAATAATTCATTTCCAATTCAATAATAAATATGATTAAGGACCCTTAGTGTAACATCCGAGGAAAATAAATTATATAAAATTTTCATATTTTTTAATATTGGTGAATTTAATATTAATTTTAATTTAAAGAGGATTCTATGATCGATGGCGTACCTGACACACAACAATGGGTTTCTCTGAAAATCTCATATTACACATAAGGATGAGTCATACTAAAAATTAATAATATAATATTTTTTAAAATGATAGTTAATGCCTAGCCTTTGTATTGGCAGGAATGAGTAAAACTATCTATATTATAATTTTAATAGTTTGTTAAATGTTTTTACATTTATCCAATAAAAGTTTTAGGCATAAAATGTGAATGAATCAAATTTTAAGTGTAAATATAGTAATATTTTTTAAATTTTCATTTTACCACCTTTTGATGGGGAGCCCAGTTAAATATATTTTTTCACTTTTATATGTTCTATTTGAAAAAAATAAAAGTCCTCTTTATAATATGTACATCAATATTTATTTTGTATGAAGTTTTGGTATATTTCTGATAATGTTCATTTTTAATGAATAGTGCAAAATACTGCATTTTTATATAAAACTAGGTTTTAATATAATTTATTTATATTGTTAGATTATATTTTTAATTGGTTATATAGTGTAATTAGATTATTATTTTTACCATTTAATCCAATTTTTTTCATTGGATGTAATTTCACATTTAAATTGTACATAAACAAGTGTCAATCTCTTGATGGATATTATTTCATAAAAACATGTTTTTGGTTTTGAAAAATTGGAATTAATTTTAAATTAATTTCTACCACCTTTGGGTTTTGAATTTGGATAAATTAATTCAATATTTGTAATCAAGAGGTCTAAAGTTTTTAAAAAAAGATAACTTTTATTTTTATAAATTATGAATATTAACTTCAGTAAATATTTTAATTACCATGGTTAAAGGGTGAATCCGGTAATTAAAGCTAAAAGTAATATGATAATAAAAATAAATTACCTTTTCACAGGTACTAACCCTATTGGATGAGGTGTATCCGACCAATGTCATCCATTGGTCGATTTTGGGACCCCATGGAGCGACATGGAAGTGATAATGACCCTTTTTATTAATTAATTTTATGTAAGGACAAAAATAAGATAATCATATATCTTTGAGTAAAACATTTTTTTATAGGGTTATATAAGTGATATCTTTGACTATATATATTAATTTTAATGATAAAAAGATTTTATACATCCTGATATTTTATCTATAATTTTAGACATTAAATAAAAAGCATAACAACGACACAGTGATGATGCATCAATTTCTTCATTAATAATGGTATAAAATACACGATATTATAAAAACTAAAATAAATTTATTTTGAAATTGTTTATTCCATAAAATAATTTTAGTGATAATAATTTTTTTTTATATTTTAATTAATAATGTTTTTTCGAATGAATCAAGTTGTTTTGCATGTGTTTAAAAGTCATGATATGAATAACATTAAAATTGAAATAAAAAGAGTTTTTAATTCAATCAATATATTATTAAATTATAAAATAGTCTTAAAATTATAAGATTCGGCCAAATGACATAAAAAATGTTATATATTCCATAAATTACCCATTTGGGGTCACTTTTATATTTTATTGTAAATATATTAACCATATAGTATTAATATATAAGAGGACATGGTAAAAGATAAATAAGTTAACAATGGGTTAAATTAAGAAGACAAGGATTAAAAAATATCCAAAACTAGTGAAATTCTTATTGGATGATATTATTTAAACTTATATGTGCATTGATTTCTAATTATATTACTTTTAACCTTTTTAAACTGAAAATTATATTATAATAAATTAATACTTTCAAAATTTCCGAAAGAGCCCCTCTTCCCACTTATAAAAGGACACAACCTATAACCCCTTCATCACACCACTAAAAGCTCTTGCATCATAAAAAATCTACTCCAATAATATCCCAATATACCTCTCTTAAACATATAATCCTTAACCTTTGCAGAAGGTACTTCAAGAAAGCCTCCTGGTTGAAACCAAAGGGAGTCACCCGATTTAAAGGTAACATCTTCCCTCAAGTTATCTTCCTTTATTTTACTTCTTCACTCCTTATGATCATCTCATTATTTTAATACATAAAAAAATTAGTATAATCAATAAAATAGGTTTTTTTTATGTGGTGGATTTTAATTAAACATCCACACACATCCATCTAATAGACATAGACGTACTGTTTCTGTGGATGGTGAGCTACTACCACACGAAACAATGGTTGTTCAATTATCTCCTGCTGCATCTCCTGACATCCATTAATATGGAACTATATTTATATGTGATATATATTATTTATATTGTCTCTATTCATCTTCATTTTGCATTTATATCACACCCTTATGGTTTCCATAATGGGTCAATGTGATAATTTCATTTCAGGAATTGTGGACTACGGCCCCTTAAAGTAATATGACTCGTTCATTCCATACATGGATCATATAAATGATGGAGATAATGGAATTATATATGATATTATGCTATAATTATTATATTAATATGTTTTATTATGTTTTAATTTCATTAAATATGATATAGAAATTAATGTAGTGTTCATTCCTACATACAGCTTATCGTCTTCATGAATCATGCATTTCATTTTTATCTCCATATGTTTTGTAATAATATTAATACAAATATATATTGGATATATGTTATATATATGATATATAAATAATGAATAAATTTTTGTAGAAATATAGTTTTGACCATTAGGACAACTTGTAATTATAATAAGTTCATTTTTGACTAAAGTACCAAATATCGACAAAACGACCATTATTAAATCAAATGATTATATAATGTTTATAACAAAGTAATAAGTGATATGAAAGGAATAATAAACAATAAAAATGTTCTGATGTAATTATAAATTAACTTTATTTTATTATTCAGGAGATTAAAGAACAAGTGAGTCATGTTAAACATGAGGTAAGGGGTTTCATCACACTTTTTATTCCCATGAGATTCATGCTATATTTTCAACAGTTTCCTTCATTGAGGTGTATATACTACACATGATTGTATTATCTCTGTAATATATTTTTATTTATGGTTATATAAATCTTTATTGAATGATATTTCCTTCATGGGGTGTAAGTTATGTATGTTACAAAATTGGTAAGGGTCTTCGTCTCAACCTCATTTAAAAGAAGCATATTTTGATTTATACATGATGTTATTTTATATGGTGCATATACACATTTTATATTTAATTTCATTCAAAGAGAATATCTTTCTATGAATTGTTTTACTAAATGATAAAAAGGAAAAATTTATTTTAATGTAAACGGTGACAATGAGCCTTCCGCCTCCGTGAGTATTATATGATTTATGGCTTCCTTAACAAGACATACTGATTTTTAAAAGGAAAATTAATACCATATAAAATTATTACATATTTTTCTATTGAAAATGGTTTTGAGAAATAATTGAACATTTCAATATCTTTAAATCATATATTGTGATTGAAATATGGAAATTTTATACTTATTTTATATTGGTTTTATGTGTTATGAATATGTTATAGTTCTTGGGCATGGTTTACGAATATGGGTTGCTCTGTGATTATCATATGGTTGGTGAGCCTGATATTTCTCTCCAATACATTGGATAACGTGATGGAGGTAAATGTTTATGTTTCTACTAAGAGATTTAGGGAATATAATATGATGGGTACTCAAAATGGAACTCCCAATTTAGCTGTGAATGCTACAATGTAAGTATGTTATGTATGTGATATGTTACTATTATGATTTATGATTTTTGTCTGTCATTCATAAATCTTTTGATTTTATCTGGAATGATAAATAGATTATGTTATGTATGAAATCATGAAATAATGATTTCATTATTTATTTTATTACCCTTACTGTGTTTTTTCTGCTCATCCCATGTGTTTTAAATGTTTTTCACAGGGTATAAGGAAGGGTAAGAGAATGGATTAATTAAATAAGATTTATATCATGAAAATAAATCTTGTTTTATTTATGGGCTTTTATTTTTGTGAAAATTGTTGATAGGGTAGAATTGTCTACATTGTTTTTTTTTTTTGAGATGTAATGTAATAGTTATGACCTAATTCTCTATAACTCGAAACCTGAAATGTTAATCAATTTTCATTATTAATTTATTTCATGATTATGTAATTTTTAAGGATGGAGCCATATAGTTGGTATCAAAGGACAGTTTAGACAACTTTATGGATTATGAGTTTTCGATAAACACATGGTTAGTCCATATGTCTATTATTTATGTTAAATACTTGTTTTATAAATTGTCAAGATCATGTAATGTCAGTTACAAATGAAAATAGGAGGACCTAAAACAATATTCATGTCTATTCCTGATTACATGCTTGCAATAATTATTGCCAAGATATGTTTAGATGATTATTAAACTTTTTCTAGCATTCAACTCACTTGAAAGAAGTTGTTTGAGATATCAAACACCACCATTATACCTCTATATTATCATGGATCATGGGTTATATTTAATCAAATCATATTTTCAAAATATTTTCAAATCTTCACAAATGATAAATATTATCAAATAATTTTTAAATATTTTACATTATCACAAGATTTGGAATCATATTATGATTTTGAAAAAGGTGTTGTAGAAGGATACCCTGGCACAAACTATTTATATTTGATTTTACAATATAGTGTCTCAACAAAAACTTGGGGTTTTTAAAAGGACCATTAATTGAATATTTGTTCGTCTTTTTTATAAAAATCATGTTTTATGAGATTTTTTTAAATTATATGTCATACAAGATAATTTTCCGAAACCATTTTTCTGCGAACACCCATATGAACAAAGTTTCACAATGTGTATTTGTATAATGGATGAAAATTATTTTGAATGTAACATCCCAGGTAAATAAAAAATATTACCTTTTATTTTTTATTAAAATATGTGAATAAAATATTAATATTACTTTAAAGGGGATACTATGTTCGATGGTGTTCCCAATACACAACAACGAGTTTCATTGAAGTTTTACGTTGCACGCTAATAATATAATAATATTATTTCAAATGGTAGTTAACACGTAGCCGTTGTATTGGTGGGAATGAATAGAAATAATTAAAATATGATTATATCTATTTGTTAAATGTTTCTACATTTATCCAATAAAATATAAAGGCTAAAATAAGAAAAGAATTCAATTTTAAGCATAAATACTGTAATATTCACTAAAGGGTTGATTTATCGCCTTTTGATGGCGAACCCTCTTTAAAAATAGTTTTGGTCGCTATTAAATGTTCAATTGAACCAAATAAAATTCTTCTTTAGAATCAGGACATCAAAATTTACTTTGTGTATCTTTTTGTTATTTTTCCGTTAAAGATCATTTTTTTATGAATAGTGAAAATGTGGTATTTCAATTCAAAACCTCCTTTTAATCTAATTTATTTGTATGGATAGGTATTCCTCTAAAATGGTTTTAAAGTTTAATTGGAATATATTTTTACCATTTAATCTAATGATGGTCATTTCAATTATTTTCATTTTGAAAAGGGACAAAAACAATTTTCAATCTTTTGATAGATATTGTTACTTTAAAACACGCTATTTGTTTTGACAGCGGGATTTAATTCAAAAAATTATTTAATGTAACTTATATGTTACGAATTTGGTAAAATTGAAATCATTTTTGAATTCAGAATATCGAATATAGATTAGGGTTATTTTATGGTATTTTTCTGAAAAACGTCAATTTTTGATGAATAGTGAAACCACTAAGTGGTAGTCAAGCAAACTGATTTTTCGTTTAAATGAGATTTTACCACTTATGTGTATTGAATTTCGAAAATCCGACATACATGGTAGTCATTAGTATGTAAAATGTGGTTCAATGGGATGAAAATAATTTTTTGGTGAATAGTAACTTTTTTTCATTAATCGCGATTAGAGGTAATTAGTGTAATTTATGGTAAAAATAATGTTATAATAATATGAAATCACTATGACACTTGTCCTACCCCTATTGGATGAGTCTCGACCGACCATTAAAAACTATGGTTCGATTTAGGGGACCCCATGGAGCCACTTGGGTGAGATAATGACATTAATGCCTTTTATTTAAAATAAAAGTAAAAATGACACAAACATAAATTATTTTACTAATCCAATTTTTAGATGGGGTTATACAAGTCATATTTTTTACTATAAATATTAATTGGAAAGATAAAAATATTTCCTACATCATGGTAATTGTTTTATAATTTTTAGAGATTAAATAAATTAAATTTGTTATGACACCATGATGATGCAGCAATTACCTCATTAATGAACGATTAAAATAAAATGAAAAGATAATGTATAATCTAAGCCTTACACATGTCCAAAACCTATTGGAGGAGTATAATTAGAACCCTAATCTACTTAGCCTCGACATATATCAATTTTGGACCTTTTAAATCCGAAACACTTTTGAAAATAATGTAACATTTCTTTACTTTCGATGAGTACCCCTCCTCTCCTCTTATAAAAGGCCCCCACCTATACCACCTTTCCCGCACCTCTCAAGCCGTTGGATCGGCCAAACTCTACCCAAATACTCTCTCCACATCCCTGTCCTAATCCTAGAAGCCTCACTTTGGGCAGAATCTTTTCCAAGGAGGCTTTGGGGCTCAAATCAAAAACGGTTACCCTTTTTAAAGGTAATGCTTTCTCTTATGTTCATTTATTTTATTTTTCTTCTTCAACCCCCTAAACTCTTTTTATTCCATTATTTTGTAACAAAAACAGTATCTTCTATATACTAGGATGTTGTTATGAGATGTATTCGATCTAAACTTACACACAACTACGTCTAATTGTTAAAGAACATATAGTTTCCGTGGATGGTGAATTTCTGCCTCACGAAACGAAGATTATTCAATAATCTTTTAACACCTTCAAAGGTGGTCATTATGATATCACTGTATTTATATATTATATATATTGTGTTTATGTTTCCTTTATGCTTCTGTATTTTTCATTTATTCCATATCTTTATAGATTTCATTATGGGTACATGCGATATCTTCATTTTAGGAAGTGCGGACTACCGCCCCCTCAAAGTTATTTGATTTGTTAATGTCATATGTGGGAAGTATAAAGGATGAACATAATGATTTTATATATGATATTATACTGTAATTATAATATAATTATTTATCATTATGTTTTAATTCCATTAAAGTTTGAAATATAAATGAAAGTAGAGTTCATGCGTACATACGGATTACCGTCTCCATGAACGATACATTTCATTTCTTATCTCCAAATGTTATGTACTATTATAAGTACATATATATAAATGATATATATGATATATATATTACATATAAATGATGAATATAATTTTAGAATTATAATATATATATCTCAATTATTTTTAATTCCATTAATATGACAAAGAAATGGAAGTAGCGTCCATGCATACGTACGGCCTACCGTCTCCATGAACGGTGCATTTCATTTATTTTTATCTCAAAATGTTACGTAATAGTATTAAATGAATATATACTGGATATATATGATATTAAAATCATTAATACTATTCTGGAGATGATTTACTTATTACTACATGGTCAATTCTTTTCAAACAAGTTTATTTTTGACTCATATACCGAACATCGACAAAAACATCTGATATGAACTAACATAATAATATAATTATTATAACATGATAATATGTGATATTAATTGAATAATAATATTTAAAAGATGTTCTTAAGAAATTATAAATTGAAAAAAGTTTATTATTCAGGAATATAAAGAAACAAACGAGACAAGTTGGACTCAAGGTAAGGGATCCGACCTCTCTCTTTCTTTTCAAGTACTATCCTTTATGTCATTACATTATGCTCCATGTTCTTATATTGGAGGATGTTATTTTATATTCATCCCAATAAAAAATTTATGTTAATATGATGAGATACCCACAAATTATCCAATCAATTCATTTTAAGAATGATTATGCGGCGCCGTTAGGCTGCCGAAATTTTTGTAATGGATTCTTTCACTCTTCTCATTTTCAAAGTTCTATTTTCATGTCAAGACATTTAATTTCATTTTTTTTATATTGGGGTATGATATCTATATCCATCATACTTTCCTTTTATTCTCATATTATGATATATCATATTTGATCTCATCAATCCATTTTTGGATGTTTTAATTGGCGTCGTTATACTGCCAAATTCTCATAAGGGGATTTTTCATCTCACATTTATTCCCGTGAGATTCATGCTACATTTGCCACTATTTCCTTTTATGTGGTTTATGTAGTGATCATGATTGTATTCTTTTTGTAATATAATCTAATATACTGGTACTTACAACTTCATTGTATGACCCTTATTTCATGGGGTGTACGTTTTGAAAGTTACCCGAATCGGTAAGGGAACCTTTCACCCTCCAATTTTTTAAAAGACTTATTTTTGTTATGTATTTTAATATACATCTTCATATGTTGGGATATATTCAAATATATCCTTTTTTATGTAAATTATATTTCCATGTGATGAGATTCCATTTTTATCTCTCATCGTCTCATTTTATGAATTTTATAATGACGTCGTTAGGCTGTCGAATTTCTGTAAGGGAACTTCTTAACCCAATTTCAATTATTTGGTTTAAACCACTACTTCTTGATTATGTCGTACTATTAATATGTGTAGATGATTTTTGATTGTTTTACACATAATATCCTTTTTTATTGGGTGTATGTATATTTTTCACACATAATTATGTAATTGATTTATCCATAATCTAAGGATTCCGACTTTGTATGGGACTTCATCTCAATATCCTTTCATTGAGGAATATTTTGTTCTAATACAAGAATTTCTTTTATACACTCTATAAACCCCTTTGACTTCTAATTTTATTCAAAGGGAATATTTTATAGACGAAGAATTTTACTAAATGACAAAAGGTATGTTTTTTAACGTATGCGGTGACAACGACCTTTCCGCCGCCGCGAGTATTATTTGATCTTTGGCTTCCTCAACAAGTCGTAATGATTTTTTTTACAAGTAAATAAATACCATATACTCTATTATGTATTTCGGTATTGAAAATGGTTTTTATTATGGATTTTTTATGTCAATATATTTGAGTGATTTATTGTTTTTGAAATGAGGAAATGTTTTCTTTCCTTTATAATTGTTTTATGTGTTATGATTTTAGAATGGTACTTGGACATTTGACAGGTGGTTACGTGATAAACCATATGATGGGTGGTTCCGTGAATACCAGGACGGGTGGTTACGTTATAACCTCTAAGTCATTGGGTATGGAAGTCGGCCGTATATCTATTCCATGTAGTGATATGTGTGGAAGTCGACCGTGTGGTTATTCCATTTAAGAATGTTTATGTCCCAAGTTACCTTTATATGTTATGTGTTCTTTATATGGGTTTCATGGTAATATTTTGGTTACAAAAGGGTATGTAATGATATTTTATCAAGGTAATAGTTTTTACTACTTCTTAAATGTGAAATGTATTACTTTGATAAAGTATTCATGGTTTAAATAATGTTTTGAAATACTAACAGTTTTCCTTCTTTGTGTATCGCTTACTGAGCTTTTTATGCTCATCCAATGTTTTTGAAATGTTTTTCACAGTTCCAGGGAAAGGTACATGATGTGATGATAGTGTCAAAAAAGTGTCAAGAAAAAATCCATGTTTTATTTTATAAGTGATTCCGTTTATGGGAAAAATGAATACTGTCTTTTATGAAACCACCTTGTTTAAATGTGGGATGTAATGAATGGTTTATGATCTTATTCTCTAAAACTCTAAACCTAAAAAGATCATCAATGTGAATTATTCATTTAATTCAATATTATGTGAGGTTTAAGGCTGGGGCCTTATAGTTGTTATCAATGGTCGCTTTAGATAATTTTAGAGGTTAGAGTGTTGTTTATGCATAAGTGACAAGTTGTGTATAACCACAATGGGTAGTATATTAGATGGAGTCATTGTTTTTTTTGAATGTTAGATTGAGTTTGAGATAACATGGATAAGTATATCTTAGTGTTTATCTTCCTTGATTATTATATGATGATATACTCACACTGACATTTTTGGTTTTACTAAATGGAATAATCTAGCAGGCACCAAAGTGACAAATGGGTATGATGGAAACTGTGGTGGTTCTCTGTTTAAGAGACTGGATGAAATGGGGGATCCAATGAGGAATATCGTAGTTATTCTAAACCAACTATCAAGGAGACATGATTAACCACTTGAACCTTGGTTATTTCTCTAATGCATCACGTATGAGAGAACCAACTTGATGTAGAAGAGAAGGTAATAATTATAAAGGTAAACATTAGGGTTTGTTTGATCCTTATTTTTGAGGTAATTATGTGTTACTATATGTTAGGATGGAAAATGAAAGGCATGAGATAAAATTGTGGTTAAAATATGTTATGGTTATTTTTGATGATTTATCTCTTTTTGGGTAATGTTTTAAGAATTATATAGGTTTGGAAAAAGGACAACACGTAGAACGTGTGACAACCCGTCGCGTCGGGCGAAGCTACGAGAATCGAACCCACAACTAAAGTGGAACTGGTATTTATCGTCTACCACTGGACTACGTGAAGTCCCTAGTTACTTTGACTAATTCTTTTTAGTTAGACGATCTTATGAATCAAGAGTAAGTTAATTTTGGGATATCTATGGGAATGATTAACCTATCATGGATGATATGTGATTAGGTTAATTACTTTTCAATACTGGACTTTAAGAGTAACTGATGTTATTTTGGAGATAAATGATAAGATTTATCTTGGAAGACTATGTGATTAAATCCTTCAGTGATTTGGGTTTAAATGTTAGTTTGGTTTACTTTGAGGAATTATATGGATAGATGGTTATAGAATGGTCTTTTTTGAACTATGGGTTTTGTTTGACAAATTTTGGATATTAAGAATAGATTTTCTTTTTATAAAGGATTATACTTTTGGGGGATTATCTGATCTTGTACTAAACATTGTGGATTTGGTTTTGGTTAATATCTAAAGACATGGGAAGTATATGGTTATCTTTTGTGGATTAGGTGATTCTCTAGAATTTGGTTATAGAAATCTTAATGTGAACAAGTCTTCCTAAATACTCATATTTTGGAGAAAATATTAGTTTGTGTAAGAAATCAAGTAAGATCTGAAAGTCAACATGACAAGTAAGTATGTTTCCTTATGTTTTCATTAAGATCATAAATAAATTCCTCAATGAAAAGTAACATAAAACAAAAATGTTGTCTGTTAGCTTTTCCTACTGGGGAATCCAATACCGTTTAACCCATCACGAGTTTGTGATTTTTTGGTTGTTAACTTTCTCCAAATCATGTCTTCAATAACTCCCCATCAGACCATGATGGTTTTTTTTCTCCTCCATATCCATATTTTCATGGAATCCTTGTATATGTTGTCTTGGGTGACATTTTTTACTTCACTTTATTTCTTTTAAAGTGATATTTTAATTGACTCCTTTTCCGATATGGGACATTAAATGAAGTTTCTGAGCCCAATTTTAAAATTGCGAGGACGCAAATCCCAAAAGGGGGTAAGGATGTAACATCCAGTGTAAATAAAGAATATTACCTTTTCTTTTTTATTAAAATTTGGGAATAAAATATTAATATTACATTAAAGGATATAATATGTTCGATGGCGTACCCAATACGCAACAACGAGTATCTTTGAAGTTTTACGTTGCACACTAATAATATAATAATATTATTTCAAATGGTAGTTAACACGTAGTCGTTGTATTGGAGGGAATGAATAGAAATAACTAAAATATGATTATATATGTTTGTTAAATGTTTCATAATTTATCCAATAAAAGATAAAGGCTTAAAATAAGAAAAGAATTCAATTTTAAGCATAAATACTGTAATATTCACTAAAGGGTCGATTTATCACCTTTTGATGGTGAACCCTCTTTAAAAATAGTTTTGGTCACTCTTAAACATTCAATTAAGCCAAATAAAATTATTATTTATAATCGGGACATCAAAATTCACTTTTTGTATCTTTTTGTTATTTTTCCGATAATGTTCATTTTTTATGAATAGTGAAAATGTTGTATTTCAATTCAAAACCTCCTTTTAATATAATTTATTTTTATTGATAAGAAGTCCTATAAAATGGTTTTAAAGTGTAATTGGAATATATTTTTACCGTTTAATCTAATGACGGTCATTTAAATTAATTTCACTTTGAAATTGAATAAAAACAATTGTCAATCTTTTGATAGATATTGTTACTTAAAAACACGCTATTTGTTTTGACAGAGGGATTTAATTAAAAAAAATTATTTAATGTAACTTCTATGTTATGAATTTGGTAAAATGGAAATCATTTTTGAATTCAGAATATCAAATATAGATTAGGGTGAATTTTTGGTATTTTTCTGAAAAACGTCAATTTTTTGATGAATAGTGAAACCACTAAGTGGTAGTCAAGCAAACTGATTTTTCGTTTAAATGAGAGTTTACCACATATGTGTATTGAATTTAGAATATCCGACATACATGGTCATCATTAGTATGTAAAATGTGATTCAATGGTATGAAAATAATTTTTTGGTGAATAGTAACTTTTTTTCATTAATCGCGATTAGAGGTAATTAGTGTAATTTATGGTAAAAATAATGTTATAATAATATGAAATAACTATGAAACTTGTCTTAACACTATTGTATGAGTCTTTTCTGACCATTAAAAATCATGGGTCGATTTAGGGGACCCCATGGAGCCACTTAGGTGAGATAATGGCATTAATGCCTTTTATTTAAAATAAAAGTAAAAATGACACAAACATAAATTGTTTTACTAAAACACTTTTTACATGGGGTTATACACGTCATATTTTTTACTATAAATATTAATGGGAAAGATAAAAAGATTTCCTAAATCATGGTAATTTTTTTATAATTTTTAGAGATTAAATAAATTAAATTTTTTATGACACCATGATGATGCAGCAATTACCTCATTAATGAACGATTAAAATAAAATGAAATGATAATTTAAAATATAGGCCTTACACAAGTCCAAAACATATTGGAGGTGTATATTTCGAACCATTATCAACATATCCTCGACATATATCAATGTGGGACCTTTTAAAACCTAAACACTTTTGAAAATAATGTAGCATTTCTTTACTTTCCATGAGTACCCCTCCTCTCCTCTTATAAAAGGCCCCCACCTCTACCACCTTTCCCACACCTCTAAAGACTTTGGATCGGACAACCATGGCTGAAATACTCTCTCCAAACCCCTCTACTCATCCTAGAATCCTCACTTTGGGCAGAATAGTTCCATTGAAGCCTTTGGGCTCAAATCAAAAAGAGTTACCCTTTTTAAAGGTAATGCTTTCTCTTATGTTCATTTATTTTATTTTGCTTCTTCAACCATATAAACTATTTTTATTCCATTAATTTGTAAAAACAACAGTATATTATATATACTAGGATGTTTTTATGATATGGATTCGATCTACACTTACACACACCTTCGTCTAATGGTTATAGAACATTCAGTTTCTGTGGATGGTGAATTTCAGCCT
This sequence comes from Viscum album, assembly GCA_963277665.1. Lineage (NCBI taxonomy): Eukaryota > Viridiplantae > Streptophyta > Magnoliopsida > Santalales > Viscaceae > Viscum > Viscum album. Next base: position 1,219,609,983 of record OY728127.1, on the reverse strand, counting down.
CACGAAACGATGATTGTTCAATATTATTTTAACACCTTCAAATGTGGCCATTATGATATCAATGTATTTATATATGATATATATTGTTTTTATGTTTCCTTTATGATTCTTTATTTTTCATTTATTCCATATCTTTATAGATTCCATTATGGGTAAACGTGATATCTTCATTTTAGGAAGTGCGGACTACCGCCCCCTCAAAGTGATTTGATTCGTTAATGCCATATGTGGGATGTATAAAGGATGGAGTTAATGATGTTATATATGATATTATACTGTAATTATAATATAATTATTTATAGTTATGTTTTAATTCCATTAAAGTATGAAATATAAATGAAAGTAGCGTTCATGCGTACGTACGGATTACCGTCTCCATGAACGGTGCATTTCATTTCTTATCTCCAAATGTTATGTACTATTATAAGTACATATATATAAATAATATATATGATATATATTACATATAAATTATGAATATAAATTTGTAATTATAATATATATATATATCTCAATTATTGTTAATTCCATTAATATGAAAAAGAAATGGAAGTAGCGTTCATGCGTACGTACGGCCTACCGTCTCCATGAACGGTGCATTTCATTTATTTTTATCTCCAAATGTTATGGAATAGTATTAAATTAATATATACTGGATATATATGATATTAAAATCATTAATACTATTCTGGAGATGATGTACTTATTACTACATGAACAATTCTTTTCAAACAAGTTCATTTTTGACTCATATACCGAACATCGACAAAAACGTCTGATATAGACTAACATAATAATATAATTATTATAACATGATAATATGTGATATTAATTGAATAATAATCATTAAAGGATGTTCTTAAGAAATTATAAATTGACCAAAGTTTATTATTCAGGAATATAATGAAATGAACGAGACAAGTTGGACTCAATGTAAGGGATCTGACCTCTCTCTTTCTTTTCAAGTACTCTCTTTTATGTCATTCCTTTATGCTCCATGTTATTATATTAAAGGATGTTCTTTTATATTCAACCTACTGAACGTTTTATGTTAATATGATAATATACCCTCTCTTTCTCCAATCAATTCATTTTAAGAATGATTAAGCGGTGTCGTTAGGCTGTCGAAATTTTTGTAAAGGATTCTTTCACTCTTCTCATTTTCAAAGTTCTATTTTCATGTCAAGTCTTTTAAGTTCCTTTTTGTTATATTGGGGTATTATTTCTATATCCATAATACTTTCCTTTTATGTTCATATTATGAGATACCATATTTGATCTCATCAATCCATTTTTGGATGTTTTAAGTGGCGCCGTTAGACTGCCGAATTCTCATAAGGGGATTTTTCATCTCACTTTTATTCCCGTGAGATTCATGCTACATTTTCCACTATTTATTTTTATTTGGTTTATGTACTGCACATTATTGTATTATTTTTGTAATATAATCTAATCTAGGGGTATTTACAACTTCATTTTATGACCCTTATTTCATGGGGTGTACGTTTTGAAAGTTACCTGAATCGGTGAGGGAACCTTTCACCCTCCTATTTTTTAAAAGACTTATTTTTGTTATGTCTTTTAATCTACATATTTTTATGTTGGGATATGTTCTTATATATCATTTTTTCTGTAAATTATATTTCCATGTGATGAGATACCCTTTTTATCTCTCATCGTTTCATTTTATAAATTTTATAATGACGTCGTTAGGCTGTCAAATTTATGTAAGGGAACTTCTTAACCCGGTTTCAATTCTTTGGGTAAAACCTCTACTTCTTGATTATGTCGTACTATGAATATGTGTGGATGTCCTATGAGTGTTTTACAATTATTATCCTTTTATATTAGGTGTATTTATATTTTTCACACATAATTATGTAATTGATTTATCCTTAATCTAAAGATACCGACTTTGTATGGGACTTCGTCTCAATCTCCTTTCATTGAGGCATATTTTGTTTAAATACAAGACTTTCTTTTATACGCTGTATAAACCCCTTTTACTTATGCTTTTATTCAAAGGGAATCTTTTATATACGAAGCGTTTTATTAAATGACAAAAGGTATGTTTTTTTAACGTATGTAGTGACAATGACCTTTCCGTCGTCGCGAGTATTATTTGATCTTTGGCTTCCTCAACAAGCCGTAATGATTTTTTTTAAAAGTAAATAAATACCATATACTCTATTATGTATTTTGGTATTGAAAATGGTTTTGATAATTTGTTTTTTATGTAAATATATTTGAGTGATTTATTGTTCTTGAAATGTGGAAATGTTTTCTTTACTTTATAATTGTTTTATGTGTTATGAATTTATAATGGTACTTGGACATTTGACGGGTGGTTATGTGTTAAACCATATGATGGGTGATATCGTGAATACCAAGATGGTTGGTTACGTTATAACCTCCAATGCATTGGGTATGGAAGTCGGCCATATGGCTATTCCATGTAGTGATATGTGTGGAAGTCGACCTTATAGTTATTCCATTTAAGTATGTTTATGTCCCAAGTTACCTTTATATGTTTTCTGTTCTTTATATGGGTTTTATGGTAATATTTTGGTTACAAAAGGGTGTGTAATGATCTTTTATCCATGGAATAGTTTTTACTACTTCTTAAATGTGAAAAGTATTACTTTGATAAATTATTCATGGTTTACTTAATGTTTTTGAAAACTAACAGTTTTCCTTCTTTGTGTATCGCTTACTGAGTTGTTTATGCTCATCCCATGTTTTTTAAATTTTTTTCACAGGTCAAGGGAAAGGTATATGATGTGATGATAGTGTCAAGGAAGTGTCAAGAAAGAATCCATGTTTTATTTTAGTAGTGTTTCTATTGATGGGACAAATTAATACTATATTTTTTGTAACCACCTTATTTAAAAGTGGGATGTAATGCATGATTTATGAACTAATTCTATAAAACTATAAACCTGAAAAGATCATAAATGTGAATAATTAATTTAATTCAATATTAAGTGAGGTTTAAGGCCAGGGCCTTATATTGAAGGATCTCAAAACCATTATTACAATTAATGGACATTCTACCTATGTGATTAAGATGATGATGAAACCATATGGACACGAAGATCAAGGTCTGATGTTATTTATATTTGGAATATGTTTATTTTATCATATGGAGGTGAAAAAATGACAATGTATAAGATGTTTAGGTATTAATGTACTGGGATGAAAATAAAAGATATAAAAAACCATTGAGGTTAAAACATGATAATGTTATATTTGAGTTTTATAAAATGGAAATACCCTAAGATGGGTGACAACTTGTCGCATCCGGCATGGCCGCAGGAATTGAACCCACAACCCAAGGATGAAAATGGCACATCGCCATCCACTTGCCTATGTGAATTCACTAGTTAGTATGACTTATTCTTTTAGATAAATTATTTTATGAATCATTAATAAGTTGATTTTGGGAACTTATGTTTTATCAAATGGATATCCTTAATATAGGAAAATGATTTGGCGATAGAGTGATAACGTTTATTTTGAAAGGCATTATTTTTTTCGGAACATTATATAATTATGGATAATAGAATAATCTAGGATTTAATTTGGGGTGTAATGGTTGAATTTTATTTTGAAAGAATCAATGTTTTTATTGTGGATGTATGATTATTTGAAATAGTTCTGCAACTGATTAACCTATATTTGAGAATATGTGATAAAGTTAATTACTTTTCAGTATGAGACATTAAGAGTAGTTGATATTATTTAGAGATAAATTTGGAATACTATGTGATATAATCCTTATGTGTTTTGGGTTTCAATAATAGTTCAGTTTACAATGAATTATTTTATGAAAAAATATGTATTGAATGATCTTTGTGAACTTTTGGCATTGTTTGTTAAATTTTGGAGATTAAGAGTAGTATGTCCTTTTTTATGAAAGATTATCCTTTTTGGGGATTATATGATCTTCTACTAACCTTTATGGTTTTGTTTAATGTCTAAAGGGAATGAAAATATATAGTCAATATTTTTTGGATTATGTGATTCTCTAGAATTTGACTCCAGCTCTTTAGGTGTGACCAAATCATCTGGAATACTCATCGTTTAGAGAAAATATGTTTTTTTGGTAGAAACATATTAATGGATGAAACTCTACTGGAAAAGTAAGTATATTTCCTTATGTACATAGTCAATCTCTAAAATAAATTATCAAACATTACTAAATTAAGCTTTAAACAAAAAAGATTTCAGTTTACTTTTCCTACTAGGAAACTAAATACAATTTAACTTATCACATGTTTGTTGTTTTCTAGTGGTTAACTTTTTTCTAATCATGTTTTCTATCACTCTCCATCAGAACCTAACAAATTGTTTCTCCTTTAAATCCATGTTTTCATACATGTAATCCTAGTATGTGTTATCTTGTCTGACCATTGTACTTCTCTTTCATTCTTTTAAAGTGACAGTTTTATTAACACTTTTTTCTATGATGTACTTTTAATGATGTTTTCGAGCCCAATTTTAAAATTGGAAGGAATAAATTCTCCAAAGGGGGGAAGGATGTAACATCCCAAGAAAATAATGAATATGAAAATTTCATATTTATTAAATTTTTTGAATTAAATAATAATTTTATTTTAAAGTGGATTCTATGTTCTATGGTGTACAAGACACACAACAATGGTTTTTTCTAAAAATCTCATGTTGCACATAAACATGGATCATACTGAAAAATAATAATATAGTATTTTTTTAAGTAGTAGTTAACACATAGTCGTTGTATTAGAAGGAATGAATAGAACTAACTAAAATATAATTATACATGTTTTTTAAATGTTTTTACATTTATCCAATAATATTTAGTGGCTTAAAATGTGAATGAATCCAATTTTAAGAATAAATACTCTATAATTCTCTAAAAGTTCAATCTACCACATTTTGATGGAGAGCCCTTCTTAAATATAATTTTTGTCACTTTTATATGTTCTATTTCACAATAAAAAATTCTTTCTTTGAATTTGGACATCAAAAAAAATTGATTAAATTTTGGTAATTTTCTGATAATGTTCATTTTTTAATGAACATTGCAAAATACAACATTTTAATTAAAAAGTGGCTTTTAATCTAATTTATTTTATGATTAGATTATCTTTTCAATTTGCTTTAAAGTGTAATTATATTATTTTTTATCATTTAATCCAACGTTGCTAATTGGAATTATTTTCACTTTCAAATTGGGCATAAACAAATATCAGTCTATTGATAGTCATTATTTCATAAAAAATTGCCTTTTGTTTTGACCAAAGAAATTAATTTTAAATTAAATTCTGCCTCATATGTGTTTAGAATTTTGGAAAAATGTAATCCATATTTGGAATCAAAATGTCCAAATTTTGTAAATTTGTATCTTTTATTTTTAGACATTAGGAATATTTACTTTAGTAAATATTTTATTTACCATGGTTAAAGGGTAAATATGGTAAATAATGGAAACAAATTCTATTATAATAATATTAAATTACCCTTAAACATGATAAAACTAGATTGGATGAGATTTATCTGACCAATGGAATCATTGGGTCTATTTTAGGACCCCATAGAGCTACATGGGAGTGATAATGACACTTTATATTCATTAATTTAAGGTAAGGACAAATATATCATAAACACGTATCTTTTAGTAAAAAATTTGTATATTGGGTTATATAAGTGATATCTTCGACTATATGTATTCATTTATAAGATAAAAATAATTTCAACATCATGGTATTTTTTTATAATTTTTAGACATTAAATAAATAAACTTAATTTTGATAAAATGTTGATGCAATAATAGATTCATTAACAAAGGATTGAAATAAATGATATTATAAATATTAAAATAAATAAATATTGAAGCTTTTTATGCCATACACATAATTTTTGGATAATAATTACTTGTTATCTTTGAATTAATATAGTTTTATCAAAAGAATTTAGTTGGTTTGGATTTTTCTAAAAGTCATGATATGAATAGTATAAAAATTGTCATAAAATAGTTTTTTAATTAGTAATTTTTTTAATAAATTAAAAATAGTTCTAAAAATACAAGATTAACTCAAATTAGTAAACTAATGTTACAAATTTCATAAATTATACATTTGGTGTCATTATTTATTTTGTTGTAAATATATTATCCATATTTTATGAATATATAAGAGGACGTGGTAAAAGTTAAATAATTTAACAAAGGGTCAAATAAAAAATATAAGGATTAAAAATTATCCAAAACCTATCCAATTCTTATTGGATTTTTTATTTCAACATATATTCATCTTATATACGAATTAAATATTGTTTTAACCTTTTGAAATCTAAAATCATATGATATTAAATTAATACTTTCAAACATTACTAAAGAGACCCTCCCCTTCTTATAAAAGGCCACAACATATAACACATTAGTCACACCACTCAAGACTCTGGGATCTTCAATACACTACCCCATGAATCCCCCAACATCCCTCTATTACTCATTAGAATCTTTATCTTAGGCAGATGACACTTCAAGAAAGACTTTTGTTACAAACAAAATGGAGTTACCCGATTTAAATGTAACATCTTCACTCATGTTCCCTTCTTTTATTTTACTTATTCCCACATGGCACACTTTTTATTCTTTGATTAAATAATAAAACCAGTTTAATAAATATACTAATTTTTTTTATGATCAGTATTCGAACTACACATCCAAACACCTTCATCTAATGGACACAAACATAATGTTTCATTGGACGACAAACATCTTCCCCACAAAATGATGATTGTTCAATTACCTCTTATCACTTCTAATGGAATCCATTATGATGGAAAGATATTTATATGAGATATATATTGTATTTATATTGTCTATAACGTTTTTATTTTAAATTTATATCATACAATTCTTTTTCTCATAATGGGTGAACGAAATAATTTCATTTCAAGAAGTGAGGACTACCACCTACTCAATGTGATATGACTCGATCATGCCATATATGGAATGTATAATGATGTAGTTAATGAAATAATATATGATATTAAACATTAATTACAAAATACCAATTTATAATTATGTTATCATTCCATAATTATGAAATAGAAATGAAATTAGTATTCATGTGTACGTACGACATACTTTCTCCATGAACGGTGAGTTTCATTTCATATCTCCAAATGTTATGAATTGTTATAAAAACATATATATATTGGATATATATGAAATATATTATATCTAAATCTTGAATATAATTTTGGATATAATGGTCTTTTGACCACATGGAAAACAAGTAATTATAAGTAGTTAATTTCCAACTCAAGTACCAAATATCGACAAAATGACGTTTATTAACTAAAATTATTATGTAATGTTTATAAAATATTACTAAGTTTTATAAAATAATTAACAAACATGAAAACTTATATGAATAAAGTATAAATTAACATTAGTTTATTATTTAGGAGATTAAATAATGAATGGCTCAAGTCAGACACGAGGTAAGGGTTTTTTATCTCACTTTTTCTTCTCAAGAGATTCAGGCTATATTTTCCACTATATCCTTTTGTGTGTTGTATGTACTGCCCATGATTTTATTATTTGTTTAATAAAGGTAAATTTATGGGTATTTTACATCTTCATTGTATGATTCTTCATTCATGGGGTGTTTGTTTCAAATGTTACCAAATCAGTAAGGGGCTTCCTCTCAATATCCTTCCTTTGAGGCATATTTTGATTTATTCACGACATTCTATTATATGTTGTATATTCACATTTGATTTTCATTTCATTCAAAATGAATTTTTTATACAAATCATTTTACTAAAACAGAAAAAGTAATTTATCTTTTTAATGTAATTGGTGACAATGACCTTTCCTCCACTATAAGTATTATTTGAGTATTGGCTTCTTTATCAATACATAGTGTTTTTTAAAAGGAAAATAAATACCATACACCCTTTTTAGATTTTTTGGTATTGAAAATAGTTTTAAGAAAAAAAATTTATTTCAATATCATTAAATGATATATTTTTATTAATATGTGGAAATGTTACCTTTTTTGTGTTATGAATATTTTATGGTTCTTCGAAATTAATTACATATAAGGGTTGTTAAGTGATAATCCTAGGGTGGGTGAGCCCGAGAGGTCTCCTCTATTCCTTGGGTTATGTGATTGAGGTAAATGTTAATTTTTATCATAGGAGATTTAGGGAATATACTGTGATGGAAATTCCAAATGTTACTCCCTATGTATCTGTGAAAGATATAGTTTAAGTATTTTATGTATTTCATAAGTTACATTTATGATTTAGGATATCGGCATGTCATTCATAAATTGTTTGATTTTTGGAGGTTTGTTAAATAGCTTATGTTTTGTATATATTGATGGACTAATGTTTTCATTCATTATTTTATAAACCTTAATAATCTTTTTATGTTCATCCCATGTTTTTGAAATGATTTTCATAAGTTATAAGGAAGGGTATGAGAAATAGAGAATTTTTGAAGATTAATATCAAGAAATGAACACTCTTTTTATTTAAGGTGTTTTATTTTTGTAGATTTTTTTGATAGAGTATAAGTATCTAATTTGTTTATTATTGAGATGTAATATAAAAATTATGTCCTAATTTTATAAAAATCTAATACTGAAAAGGTCTTTAATGAGAATTATTAACTTATTTCATGAGAATTTATTTTTTTGGTTGGGGCATTATAGTTGGTATCAGAGGTTGATTTAAAAAAATTTATGGATTATGAGTTTTTGTTAATCAGATGGTTAGTCCCTATGTCTATATTTTCTATAAATCCTTGTTAATAACATTTTAATATCAAGGAATTTTTGTTAAAAATGGAATGTGGAGGATCTCAAAGAACATTCTTATCTCTTCTTAATGACATGATAGCAATAATTTTTGAAAATTCATGTTTAGATGATTGTGAATCTTTTTCGAACATACAACTAACATGCAAGAAGTTGTTTGAGATATCGAACACCTCAACTGTACCTCAATATCATCGTGGATCATGGGTTATATTTAATCAAATCCCATTTTCACAATATTCTCAAGTTTTCTATAAAGGTAAATATTATCAAGGGACATTCAAATATTTTACATTATCGTATGATTTTGAATAATATTATGATTTTGAAAAATGTGCTGAATAAAAAGATCCTTGGGAAAGGTAATTATATTTTCTATTACAATATTGTCTCTCAGCACATACTTATGGTATTTTAAAAGGACAGTTAATTTAATGTTTCAACCCAAACATGGTCTGACTATTTTATAAAAATAAATTTATATCATCTGTTTTGAAATTATATTTCATACATGATTATTTTTCAAAACAATTTTTTTTCAAACACAAATATGACCCCAGTTATTCAAGGTATATTTGGATGAAGGAAGGAAATGATTTTTAAGGTTTACTAAATCATTATTGCAATGAATTGACCTTCTACATACATGAACAAGAGGATGATGAAACCATATGGATAGGATGATAAATGTATGAGGTATTTCTATTAGGAATATTTTTATATTGTCATATGGAGGTGAAAAAATGACAATATATAAATTGTTGAGGTATTAATGTATTTGGATGAAAATCCAATGTATTATAAAACCATTGTGGTTAAAACATTGTAGGATTATTTTTGTGATTTATAAAAAGGAGAAATTATATGATGGGTTACTAGATGTAGCATCCAGCAAGGTCGTAGGAATCGAACCCACAAATGGAGGGTGACAAGGACGCATCTCTGACTACTGGCCTACGTGATGTCCCTATTTAGTATGACTTATTCTTTTAGTTAAATTATTTTATGATCAATAATAAGTGTACTTTGGGAACATATGTTTTATCAAATTGTTATCCTTAATATATAAATATTATTTGGTGATTCTATGATAAATGTTATTTTTGCAGACATTCAATTTTTTGGGAACATTATATGATTAAGGAAAAAAGAGTACTATGGGATTACATTTGGGAAGTAATGGTTGAATTTTATTTTTGAATAATTTATCTTTTTTTTGTGGACATATAGCGATTTTGGTTAGTTATGGAAATGATAAACATATCATTGAGAATATGTGATTATTTTAATTACTTTTCTATATGATACTTTATGATCATTAGATGTTATTTGGAAATAAATGTTAAAATTTACCATGGAAGACTATGATATTATATCCTTATGAGTTTTGGGTTACAATCATAGTTTGGAATATATTAAAGGATTTTAAGAAAAAATGTTTATTGAATTGTATTTGTTGAACTTTGGGTATTGTTTGTTCCATTTTAGAGATTAAGTTTAAGCATTTCATTTTTTTATAAAAGATTATACTTTTTGGGTATTATCTGATCTTGTACTACCAATTTGTTTTTGGATTGTGTCTAAATACTGGGGAAATATATTATTTATATTTTTTGGATTATGTGATTCTCTAGAATTTGATTCTAGAGCTGTAGGTGTTACCAAGTCATCTTGAATATTAACCATTTGAGGAAAATATGTGTTTTTGGATGAATCTTTTTATAGGATGAAACTCTACATTAAATGTATGTATATTTCCTTATGACCTTAATTAATCCCATAAATAAATTCACCAACTTTACTAATGGAAAATTAAAGAAGAAATGTTGATCATTTTCTTTTTCTACTAGGATATTTAATACCATTTGACCTATCACATGTCTGTGGTTTTTTAGGTGGTTAACAATCTCCTGATCATGTTTTTTATAACTCTCAATTAGAACTTGCCACTTATTTTCTCCTTCAAATCCATGTTCTCATACGTGGAATCCTATTTTGTGTTATCTTGGGTGACCTTTGTAATTCTCTTTCATTCTTTTAAAGTGGATGTTTCATGGACTCTTTTTCTGATGTGGGGCTTTTAATGATCTTTTTGTGCCCAATTTTAAAATGGCAAGGACCCAATTCCCAAAATGGGGGAAGGATGTAACATCCCAGGTAAATAAAAATATGAAATTTTCATATGTATTAATATTTTTTAATTAAATTTTAATTTTAATTTAAAGGGGATTCTATGGTCAATGAAGTACCTAACACATAACAATGGGTTTCCCTGTTAATCTAATGTTTCACATTAGGATGAGTCATACTGAAAAATAAAAATATAATATTTTTTTAAATGGTATTTAATTACTTGTTGATGTATTATGATGGAATGAATTAAACTAACTAAAATATAATTATACATGTTTTTTTAATGTTTTTACATTTATCTAATAATATTTAAGGGATTAAAATGTGAATGAATCCAATTGAATGCATAAATACTCTAAAATTCCTTAAAAGTTCATCTTTCCACCTTTTGATAGAGAACCCTTTTTAAATCAAGGTTTTTTCACTTTTATATGTTTATTTTTTCAAAATAAAATTATTTTTCATAATCGAGGCATCAAAATTTACATTGGTGAAATTTTGGTACTTTTTTGATAATGTTCAATTTTTTAATGAATAGTGAAAAATACTGCAATTAAATTCAAAACTAGCTTTTATTCTCATTCATTTATATTGTTAGATTGTCTTTTTAATTGGTTTTAAAGTTGAATTATATTATATTTTACCATTTAATCCAATTATGGTCATTCCAAGTAATTTTACTTTGAAATTGGGCATAAACATATGTCAATCCTTTGATTGTTATTATTTCTTAACAAAATGCTATTTTGTTTTGACAAGAGGAATAAATTTTAATTTAATTTCTGCCACATATATGTTTTGAATTTTTGAAAAATGGATTCCATATATAGAATCAATAGGTACAAATTTTGTAAATAGGAAAAATTTATTTTTGGACATTACGAATATTTACTTCAGAAAATATTTTATATACCATGGTTAAAGGGTAAATCTAGAAAGTAAGAGTAAAAAATAAAATTATAATAATATTAAATTACCCTTACACATTTCCTAACATAATTTGATGAGATATCTAGGACCAATTGCTTCATTGGGTTGATTTGAGGACCCCATGGAGCCACTTGGGGGTGATAATGAAACATTTTATTAATTAATTTTATGTAAGGACAAAAATAATATAAACAAATATCTTTTAGTAAAAAATTATATGGGGTTATATAAGTGATATATTAGAATATAAATATTAATTTTAAAGATAATAATATTTCAAACACCATGGTAATTTTTTTATAATTTTTATATATTAAATAAATAAACAATATTTTGACAGAATGATGATGAAACAATTATTTAATTAATAAAGGATACAAATAAATGATATTATAAATATTAAAATAAATTTATTTTTAAACTATTTATACTATACACGAATATTAGGGATAATAATGGATTTTTATATTTAAATTAATAATGTTTTTTTGAATGAATCATATTGTTTTGGATTTTTTGTAAAATACATGATATGAATATCATTAAAATTGACAAAAAAGAGTTTTAAAACCAATCAATATTTTATTAAATGATAATATAGTCCTAAAAATATATTATTTGGCCAAATTCCTTAAGTATTAATAGAAATGTCATAAATGATATATTTGTGGTCACTTGGAATTTTATTGTAAATATATTAACCTTATATAATGAATATATAAGTGAACATGGTAAATGATAAATAAGATAACAAAGGGTTAAATAAAAACAACAAGGATTAAAAAAATATCCAAACCCTATCCATTTTTTATTGGATGATTTTATTTCGACTTATATGAACCTTTTTGTCTATTTATATTTGTTTTGGTACTTTTGAAACCGAAATGATTTTTATAATAAATTAATACTTTCAAACATTCCTAAATAGCCCCTCCCCCTATTATAAAAGGCCACAACCTCTAATCCATTACTCACACCCCTTGATCCTCTTGGAACATCCAAACACTTCTCCAAGAATCTTCCAACATCCCTATATTTCACCTAGAAGCCTTAACATAAGAATAAGGCAATTCAAGGAATCATTTTGGTTCAAGCCAAAGGAAGTTACCCGATTTAAAGGTAACGTCTTCCCACATGTTTTCTTCTTTTATTTTACATTGTCACTCCCCATACTCAACTTATTATTTGTTTACATAACAAAAATATTATCATAAATATACTAGGTTTTTTATTAGAATTATTAGAACATTAAATCCAAAAACCTCTATTTAATGTAAATTAACATACTGTTTCTGTGGATGATGATCCACTGCCTCGCGAAACAATGATTGTTCAATTATCTCCTACCACCTCTAATTACAGTCATTATTATTGAAAAATATTTATATGTGATATATTTGATATTTATTTTATCTCTCTATTTCATTATTTTTCATTTATATCAAACCTTTTGGGTTTCCATAATGGGTAAACATGATAATTATATTTGAGGAAGTGCAGACAACAGTCCCCTCAAAGTGACTTGAATCGTTCATGCCATATGTGGACCATATAAAGGATTGAGTTAATGAAATTATATATGATATTATACTAGAATCATAATTTACCTCTGTATCATTATGTTTTCATTCCATTTAATATGAAATATAAATGAAATTAGCGTTCATGCATACAGAAGACTTACTCTCTCTATGAACAGGGGCATTTCATTTCCAATCTCGAAATTTTATTTACTATTATAAATACATATATATACTACATATATATGATATTTATGATATCTAAATAATTAATACAATTTTAGAGATAATGGAATTTTGACCACATGGACAACTAGTAATTATAGGAAGTTTATTTTTGACTCAAGTACCAAATATCGACAAAATGACCGTTATTAACTAAAATGATTATTTAATGTTTATAAAATAGTAATAAGTGATATAAAATGAATATTAAACATGAAAAAGGTACTGATGAAACTATAAATTATCATTAATTTATTATTTAGGAGATTATTGAATGAATGAGTCAATTCATTAATGAGATACGGGGTTTTTATCTCACTATTTCTTCCTGTAATATTAATGCTATATTTCCCACTATTTCATTTTTTATTGTGTATGTACTTCCCATTATTTTATTCTATGTGTAATAAAATTTAATTTATGGGTATTTACATTTTCATTGTATGATCCTTACTTCATGTGGTCTATGTTTTATAAGTTACCAAATTGGTATGGGATGTTGTCTCCATCTTTTTTCATTGAGGAATATTTTGATTTATACACGACTATATTTTTTAAGGTGTATAAACACCTTTAACAATTCATTTCATTAAATGGGAATATTTTTCTATGATGTGTTTTACTAAAAGACAGAAAGGAATGATTCTTTTTAAGTAAGCGGTGACAACGACCTTTCTGCCGCCATGAGTATTATTTGATATTTGTCTTCCATATCAATCCATGATATTTGTTTAATGGAAAATTGTTACCATATTCCATTTTTACATATTATTGTAATGAAAATGGTTTTGACAATGATTTGATAATTTCAATATATTTAAATGACATATTTTGATTGAAATGTGGAAATTATATCTTTCCATTATGTTTGTTTTATCTGATATGAATATAGTATTGTTTGTGGGCATTGTATACATAAACGGGTCGATCCATGATAATCCTAGCGTGGATGAGCATGATATATTTATCCAAATAATTGGGTAACATGACAGATGAAAATTTTAATTCTTATCCTAAGAGATTTAGGGAATACACTAAGATTAGTATTCCAAATGAAACTTCCTATGTATCTTTGAAAGCTACAATTTAATTATGTTATGTATTCAATAAGTTACCTTTTATGATTTTTTATTTTTGTGTTTCATTCATAAATCATATGATTTCATGAGTTATGTTAAAGTGCTTATGTTTTTTATGTATTAATAGACTGATGTTTTATTTCATTCTTTTATAACCCTAATTTGATTTTTATGCTCATCCCATGTTTCTTAAATTTTTTCATAGGGTATAAGAAAGGGTAAGAGAAATTAAGAATTCAAGAATATTTATATCAAGAATTGAATTCCTTTTTTATTAAAGGAGTTTTATCTCTATAAAATTTTTAATAGAGTAGAAGTGTTTACTTTTTTATTTTTGAGATGTAATGTAATAGTTATAACCTAATTATCTAAAACTCTAATCCTCAAGTTATCCTCAATGTGGATTATTATCTTATTTCAAGATTATGTAATTTTTATGTCTGGGACCTTATACTCAGTGCTAAAAATAATATTTTTTTATACAAAATAATTTTTCTATATATTAAATTTGTTAATTGAAAATTCAATTTTATATTATTTAAAAATCATGTTAGATTATATGTATACTATTATTTGGATTAGCGGTAAAAATTTTATACAATGGTTAAATTATATTTTTTTTTAAATATTTACTACTACTGTAAAAACATTTTAACAAGGTATAAAAAAATATAAAAATGTAAAAATAGAGTGGTAAATTGATGGAAAAATGTTTAACACATGTTCTAAAATGACTTTTAGTGTTTTTATAGAACTTCTATTACCCAAAAAGAATCTAATTATTTTTCTTGTAATAATTGAACCTTGAATAGATCCATTCTGTTTTTGAAAAAAGTGGGTGTTCGCAACAATGTCCCTTTATTTTCTTATAAAAGGGGAACGATTAAGCCACTTCATAACACACATGTAAATTCTAATTTCACACAACAAATATATATTTCTTTCACCTTCAATAAATTTATCTCATGTTAAAAATCGTTTGTTGTCATTTTGATATACTAACAAAAAAATTCTAATGAATGCTTCAACATAAATTTCAAAGTCCCAACATGAGTATTACTGAATACACATGTTTTTATAATTAATTATTCTATAAAAATAATTCCATAAACAAAGTAATATAATTATATAATTATAATTAGTATTCATAATATTATTAATTATTTTAACATATATTATTTATTCCAACCCATCCGTTTAGTAAAACATAATAATATCGATCATGAATTTGTGTAGACTACCATCTCCAAGATGTGAAATCGTTAATTTTTTATGACCACATAAATTAGAAGGATTTAACGTTGTAAATAAAGATTATTTATTTCATATAAAATACAATTATTATTAATTAATATAAATATTTTAATTAAAATTACTTCCATTCCATTATTTAAAAATTAAAACAATTATAGTGTATTGTGCACACTACTTTCTCCACATTGTAATGTGTCGTATTTTTCATCTTTTTAATATATATTTACTAAAATTTATTAAAGAATTATTAATATTATTATATTTAAAAGTTATATAAATATTTTCTACTAATATTTAAATTTTTTCAGAAGAAACCACTATAAAACCCATAATCAACCATTAGTCGTGGAATGCTCATGTTTGGGTCAGTCTAACTACCTTTATGAATAATGGTATAAAATAATATCATGGATGACTATGAGAAAACTATTGATGATAATTCATGATATGAATATTTTAATCTTTTATTTTTGTTTTGTAATTTTAAATTAAATATTTACCTCATTTTTTATAGACAGCTATTTTTTTGCTAAAAATCATAGAAACATGATTCTTTCCAATCGTTTCAAATAGAATATTAACAAGGAATATAATAAAATGAAATTAAAATATCGTAAAAAACACATAAGATATTAGTTATAGTATATTTTATGATAATTTATTAATAGAAAATTTTAGAATATAGAAGAATGACACAAATATTATAAAACACTTTTTCAACAATCCTAATATCTCACACTACATATTCTAAATTGATAATTACTTACTAATATAAACTAAGAAAATAATTATAAATGAATTTTATTAATTCTTATATATATGAATATGGTTCCTAAAAATGTAAATGAAAATTAAAATATATATGAGACTCAATTTCATTATATGATTTCATGAATTAATGTAATGGTTTTTTGCTCGTTTTCAGATCGATGAGAGAGGTTTAATATTAAACAACATATTTTCATTAAAATTTATTCATTACCCAATATAATTCAATAATAATTTATGTCATTAATTTAATTATATTTTCATATATATTTCATGTCAACCTCTTCTTCTTATGTTTCTACAACATTTTTTACATTTTAAAACTCGATTCTCTTTCCTTGAGTACAAATGGTATTCTTGAATGTATTCCATATAAGATATGAACATATTTCTATTTTGTTTAGTTATGTGTTATTTTGTCTTTTTTCTTTGTACTTGCATATGCAAATCTTAATACCTTTCTAAATATCCAGTGCATCATGATTTATGATATCAATAAATGATTAGATTAATTTAAATTATCATTATTTGAGTTAAAATTTAACTCCTTGTGAATAAATTTAATAAGTTTGATAAATTCATTTATTCCATTTTTCGTAAGATAATTTATCTTTTATCTATCAGTAAGATTTTTTTCATTATTTGTTTATTTAATTTTCATAAATGTAAAAAAAATAACAAAAAAAATATTTTCTCTATTAAAGAAATGTTTTCTTATTCATTTCCATGTTTTTTCATCCAAAAAATGAAACCATTTATTATTTTGAAATATTAATATATGGTTCCTGAATTCATCTTCTATTTTGTATTTCTTTGTTTCAAGGATAAATTTAACTACCACTTTTTCCAATGTGGGTTTTCAACAAATGTATTTTAGAAAATTTAAATAAATTTCTATAAATTTAAAATAAATCATTTTATCTTCCACTATAAATTAAATATTAATAACAATTATAAATTTAAATTATCTATTACTAATGATTATTTTAAAAAATTAATTTCTTTCAAAAAAAAATATGTTCACCTTTTTGAATCATTTATTCTATTTTAATTCTCAATAATATAAAATTCTATGTAAATGATTTGAAATTATTTTCACTCTATCTTGTTTTAAACCTTTATGATATTTCCAAGGATTCCTTTTTGAGTTATATTTCAAATTATTGATATTGAGAATTCCTTATTTTTAATTTCAATAATAGGGGATTTATGGACATGAATTTTAGAATTGACCAATAACTTTATCACTTAGTCAAATTATAATTTTTTTTCTAAAAACACTATTTTGATTTAAATAATAGTTTCATTTTTTCTAAAAATAACATAGATACTAGGATGATATTTTTCATAAACCACTATCTAATTGATCCTATTAAATACTCTTTTTGTTGTTATTAATTATAGTTTAAAATGTTTACATTCTTGAGGTCAATTTAGGTGATACCTTATTCAGATTTTGTGATACCCATTTTTCATTTCATGAGTTATTTATAACGTGTTTAATGGTTGTTTTTATTTGGAACACATCAGTAAGGATTGTAACATCCTGTTACTATAATAAGGTATTTTTAAAGACATATTTTTTTCATGATTCTGTTGATTTTTAGTTAAGGTTGAATCCAGTTAAATTATGAAATATTTGGGAATTTCTTGGATAGTGAATGGTTGGTGCATAGTTTTTCCAAATGATTCACTCTCTTAGAGAAAACCATGAAACCCAAAGAAAATGGTTTTCAAATGATTGTATAATGGTTAAAAAAAATTCACCCTCTTATGAGGAACCATGTGTGAAATTTAATACTGGCACAAGATTAGTTCTAATGGTTTAACAAACCACGTGACACTACCCAAGAATCCGAAGGGAATGGTTTTAATAGATCCAAATGATTGATTAAAAATTTTGAAACCCCCTTTTAGGTCCCCAAGGGACCAGAAAGAACCATAGATTATTTATCTCTTCCTTCCCACTCTCAAAAAGTGTTTTTGGACCTTCATGTACCTCCTAAAAGTGATTTGAAGCTTTCGGAATTACCATTGATCTTCTCTCAGTTAGTTTCTTCCTCCTCTTATCATTCTCCCACTATCTCTATTTTCCTCCCAACGGTTCAGTAGATCCTCATTTTATGTTGTGGATCTAATACCCTCATTTTTGATATATAATCCTAGGTTTGATCATTCAAAACGGGATTCCATTTTCATCAGTCTTTGTCGATAAATCCCTGTTATGGTTTGGTGGTTTGATATACGTTGATCCTATGGTTATGTTTTCTTTTATGATCCACAATTTATGTTAACCCAAAAATTATTTCTTTAATTTTAAACATTTTTATTAAATTAACATTAATTATTTTAATTAAATGGATTTTAATTGATTTTTATAACACCCCAATTATATTTAAATGGAGTTTCAAAATGGGGTTTTGACATGAAATTGGGAATCCACCAAATCCCATGAATTGGGTTGTGTTTATTGAAATTTTTGAAATTTAAATTGTTTAATATAAATTTCATATTTAATAAAAAAAAGTTAATTAAATTTTTGAATTCAAATGTAGATCTTGTTTTCATTTAAAACTGTTAAAACCCCAATTGCATTGAATTAGGGGCATATTGTGAAATTGATGGGATATTGTGAAAATTTAATTTTTTTATTATATTTGTGAATGTGGATTGTCAAATTGAATTTTCAATTGATTTCAAATTCTTATATTATAATAATGTATTAAAAAGGTTTGTATATGAACCTTTGTGGTCTATCATGGAAAAGGATTTTTTTTATTACAAACTAATGTTATAGCTTTGAAATGGAAATTGGAATATTTGAAATGGAAATAAGAATATCTAAAATGTAGAATTTTATTAATTAGATTTTACACATTGATGAAATAAATTTCAAATCATTGTTTTTTACTAGATCACATTCATGACTTAGGTATATAGTGTGTCATTAGGACGGCACATTACAATTTAAAATACAAAAAAAATAAATACAACATATCACATCCCTTATAAAATAATGATATGTTCTCATTGGATGAGTTAAAAAAGAGGTATGTTGATATTTTCCATTAACCATGAGTGTGAAGTCCCTATAGTATGGACAATTGTACTTTATTGGGAATAATTCCGTTTTTCACACTTAACTATATTCAAATGAATATATATCATAGTTGTAAAAAAAATTACATACATTCCAATTTAAGTAAACTATTTTATATTAAAATGTTTATTTTAGCTATATTTGAAAATATATATTGTTTTAGAAATACTCCATCACATGAAAAATTAATCCTCATATTAAATTATTTAAATAATTTTCAATTTAAATCATGGATTATTTGTATTATTATATTGAAATTACAAACTAGTTTATTTTAATAGTAATATCTACATTGTTAATTTAATATTGGAATCTATAATAGAACCATTGGAGAGACCCTATTGTGATTTTTATATCACACACTACATGTGCCTTTGGTTGATTGTAGATTATCTCCGTCCATGTTCAGGTAGGGGTAAATCACCACTTTATGCTGGTTAAATCTGTTGATCTATTAACTTTTTGAGTTATATCCTTTGAGAAATGGGATTTTCACTTCTAGTGTTCACTAGTTTTTTAGAACATGGGTTTAGTAATAAGGTTTTTTTTCTTGTTTGTCTTCTGGTACATATGTCTCATTGGATTTTCATTTCTATGCATATTTTATAGTTTCTATTAATTTCGTAATGTATTTTGGAAAATCATTTCAACTATAATTGTATGATTCCATGTTCTCTTATCTGACCCCTAGGGATCGGGAACTCCCTTCATGTTATGTTTGGGATGGATCAGTTATCAGGTTACCAGGGTACTCGGGCTTGTTTTTGAAAAAGTGTTATTAATGGTAGGATGAGATTTTTTTTGATGTTAGTATGAATTTGATTAATATTTTAATGAATTTAGATTTAGTTTCACATGAGTTCCTGGACAACTCTCAATGCAATAAAACATAAGTCACCCGGTGTGGTTAGGTAAGAACTTATTAAGGATTAGTTCATGTATTTTCACTGATTTTGATTTGGATTGTTTGAAAGAAAATTGTTTTCATATATATTGGGATTAATATTCCATATTATATCGATTTGATTATTAAAATTTTGTCTTCTTTATTTTCTGTTGACGTTTATTAGCATCATTCCCCTTAGAAGGCATTCAGATCTGATATAGGAGGATTCTTCTACTAAACAGAAGTGAAAAAATCATTGTGAGGATAAGAACCTAGTTGAGGAGATAATGCACAATTTCCAAGATCTAGGACATGAAACAACTACAGTTTCCATTAATTCTTTAGTTTTGGAACATGAGAGTGATGTTCTCAATATATTTTCTCAAAATTTCTTTTTCCAAAATCCCACACCATTCAATTGATCAAATGATCCTCTATAGGACGAGGAGTGGATGACAAGAATTGATCATTTTCTGTGTTCTTGGACACACCCGACATATTCAAGGAGTAATTTTCTACCTCAAACGTTACGGGAGAAAAAATATATGGTCAAACATGATGGAGATGACCAAGAAATATGAAATCATGGAGTGGACATATATCAATGTTTTTTTCACTGACCAATTCAACCCATAGTCAATGTTTCAAGCCATGTATATTGAGTATTTAAAACATTAGGAGGGTGAAAATATGTGATAAAATATGAAAACAATTTTTCTGAGCATGTGCACTTCGAATATGAGATTGTATTGAATGAAAAGATGATGGATTGAAGGTCTTAATTGAGACTTAAATAGGATATTAATTCCCAAGATTTCTTGTTGAGGGTGAAATTATATGCTGATGTGATAGAAATAAAAAAAATATAATGAATCTTATTTTCCTGATTTTATTTATAGATATTGTTTGAGAATATTTTTAGAGCAGGACCTAATAAAGAGTGTGATTATGATTCCCCTTGAGACAAGATCAATTCATTAAAAAATGATATGTTTTTAATAACCCACGTGTATGAAATTCCTTCAAAAATGGAATATCATTTAAACAGGTGCCCAGATCTAAAATTTGATTGAACCATAGTGCTCTGAATGTATTCTTTACCCTAGGTGTATCTTAACATTGGTCGGAGGGGGTCATCTAACAAAAATGTCACCATGGACATAACCAAGAATACAATTATTTAATAAAATTATTTTATTTTAAAATCCTAAAAACTCATGAATAGTGACTTGAATTAGAAATATGATTCCACCGTTGTGTTATTAAGGTGGTTTTTTCCTTAGATGATTCCTGACATCGACCAGTGTGGGTCGACTGTGAAATTTTATTTTTAGAAATTTTAATGAATAAAATAATTTAAGATTTATTTTATTTTACATTGGGTAGTATTAAAACGACGAGTTGTTTTATTAAAACATTTTAGAGAATTCAGGGTTATCTCCATAACCAATATCATGAGGAAAGAATCCTCATGAATGAATGATTAAGGATCAGGGATTGGAATGTGTATCGTCACACCTATGGAGTTGGACGATCTCATAAACTATGAAAATGCATTTCCTCCTCATAAAAAACCAATCCTACTTAAGCAAGGATTTTTTATTTCACTATTATTTCTTGATGTAGAATTAAATGATGAATTTGGGCCAACCCACAAACATGTTGATATACAGTTCGATTATTCTTGTGGGAAGGGATTGATTGATGTGTTTTAATGGGGGAAAATTGTTTTTGATTATGTTATTATTTGTTCATCATTATAACGACATCAAATTGATGCTGACTTGAACAATGGAAGAGCATCATCCCTATGGTCATCCTTTTGATTCTTATCTCCCCCATTCATGGTGTTCATTGTCATTTTACCCACGAGGTTGCGACTCGAATTTCTAAGAGTATTCTAATGTTATTAGACCCCTGGATTGGTGATAATATTAAATAAAAGCTAGATCAATTTACATCCTAATTAGAGGATCATGGATATGGATTGTTTTTAGAAAATATACCATTAAAGATGGTTCGATGGCATGGGAAAGGGTTGACCGGCACACTGGAAATTGTAATAGGTACTGACTGTGAAACACGGTGGTAGGCTGCGTGTGGTAGGTGTGCATAGCAGTAGTGGAGCTGCACAAAAATAAAGCCAATCCATGTGTGATCCCATGGTACAGGGCCATGTGGGGAGGCTACATGGTGATATAGTCACCGCAGAGAGGAGTACGTGCATGGTGTGCGGACACGGTGCACGGGCTAGCCTTACTAGGTGTGTTGGACCATAGAGAGACGGCCTGGGACAATATAGTTTGGGCCCCACTGATGTTTGATTGGGCCACTAGGTTGTGTCAACTTGGGTTGTTTGACCATGCCATGTTTGACCAAACTAACACGTAGTCCTGAACGCTCAGTCATGGTTGGCCACTACAGAATCTGAAGATTCAATGACATGGTCAACTATCTTGATTGTTCCACGAAATAGTAGACCCCATTCTAAATTTTCAAAATGTCGGAAACATTCAAAATGTGTGTCCGTTTGATGGTTCATATGTGGCGTAGGCACCCTCATGAGAAGATTTTACTTTATAGATATACTATGTGTGTTTTTCTGGATGATTTCATATGACCTAATGGATTGAGATATAGGTTCTCCCAGAATGATTGTTCTTGGAGCGGAATCATGTCAATGGTTGAGACATGTTAATTAGGTGTATCATGGACATTGATTAAATCGAAAATAATGAGTTTTGTATTGATAATTTGTGTCTCATGGAGTCATTGTGACTCCCAACAACTACGTATCTTATAAATACTATGTGTCTCATGGAGACTTTGTGACTCATAATGACTGTGTGTCTCTCAGAGACGGTGTTCCTCATGAAGAATGTGTGTCTCATTGGAGAGAGTATATCTAGATATTTTTTATATTTGTTTTGTGGGTTTATATATTTAATGATATGAATTTACTATTGCATCATTATATTCCTTCTTTTTTGTTTCATTCACTGTATTTCCTTCATCTTATTTCATATGCAGTATTTCATTTTATGTATTTACTATGTGGTAATTTTTGTGTTGTATTACATTTTTCATCTTCCTTTGTGGTTTCAGGGGGGGGGCTTATTGAGTATTTCAATACTCTCCCATGCAAGAGGGTTTTCTTGCACATATCATGTCTTGTGCATACGACTTGCCTTTTTATATATTCCATTGTATACATGGACCGGAAATAGATTTTTGGGTTCTGGAAGGTTGAGGTGTTCCTATGGATTCGAGCAGAAATCTAGGTACCTTTTTCTACAGGATGGACACTGTGGTATACATATTATTATATTGGTGGGATTATATTATATCCCAGATTAATTTCCCTCACGTTACAATCCTATTGTACTCTGTTGGTAGGGATATAGTGTATTCATGAATTTGTTTACATAGTGTTTTTACGTTTCTGCATTTGTGGCTTAGAGGAATTTTCCTATGAATAGGTACATAGGAAAATTACTACCAATTGTGGGATTAACATTCTTAGTTCTACTTACCATCCACTATCCTATTGGAGGGATTCATGGGGTAGTCACTTCTTAGGCCCCTCTGTGATGGGTCCTGAAGAAGTGGTATCAGAGCAGTTCGGTTTTACATTTGGATCCAGATATTATGAGTTTGTTTTGGGAAATAGTGTTAGCTATTTCAAGATCAATTTTTAGGAAAATGAATCTAGTGTTAGTGCAGCAGTCAAGGCATACATACACCATTACTCTGATTTCTTATTTTTGACATAATACAATAAAACACAAGTTGTAAGGAAAAATAATGCATCATGCATTATTTAAGAATGAGATGTATTTCCATGTCCTTTTTTAGTGTCCTATCTAGATATAATATATTGACTATGGTATATATTGTTATGTTTTAGGATACCTCTACATAGATAGCCCAAAAGGATTCTGTTGCAAGATCATGAGGTTGATCCACAAAGTCATGAGGCATTGGTACAAAGTCCTGTAGCAGAGATAGCGCTTCCGGTGTTTTTCCAGTGATACCTCAACCCATCGAGAAGTAGTTATTACAAGTATTATCAGATGTGGATTCACACTGACTGAGTGTGTTGGAAGAGTTCTAGAAGTAGTGACCTTCCAGGCTTCAGGGTTAACTTGACCCCCAAGAATCTAAGGATTTCATTGATGTGATTTATTGTTTCTTTCACCATCTGAGGATTCCTTATGACAAGATGGGACTCCATTCCATGAGTCCTTCGTAGGACTCATTAGGGCGATGGTGGAGCATAGAAACATAGACACCTAATTAGATAACTCTATCTTAGGTAGACTTTGAGTGTCTCCTCGTAGAGTATTTCATTCCAGCTACATTGTGATTTTTGGTCATACATGGGATTCTAAATCTACAACATTGTATTCTGATTATTGTGGAGTACATAGTGAGGTTTACTAATCTATCATGTTACTCCACGGATATAGTATGAGACCAGTTCTTTTGGGCCCAAACCATTGAGTGTGGCCTATACTAGGAGATCAAGGAATCCATGACATCCCATAAAATTCCTACTAATGATGGGGTACTTGAGAGAGCTATGTTGGTGGATCATTTTCGAAAAATGTAGACACATGTTGTGGGAGGTACCAGAGGACACCAGGTAGGTGAGACCTTAGCATTATGTTAGCAACAGCAGTGGTTGGGACATAAGTGGTTCATGCACTTCAGGGGAAAATCCAGGGGAAATAGACCAGCAGTGTGGGGCCCCCACAATGACATGATTAAATTTAGGGATAGGGTAGGTTACATGTTTCGTAGTCATGGTCATATAGGACAAGATTGAACAACCTCGTGTACGGTTAATCACGATATAATAATGAGACCGCTAAGGTAGTGGTAGAGTTTAGTGTGTCCATGGTGATGGGAA
Source organism: Viscum album (assembly GCA_963277665.1). NCBI lineage: Eukaryota > Viridiplantae > Streptophyta > Magnoliopsida > Santalales > Viscaceae > Viscum > Viscum album. The sequence goes on along the minus strand of OY728127.1, from coordinate 1,219,584,357 downwards.
TATGTTTTCATTTATCGGTGAAATAGAAACCCATGAATCACATGATATACTCCCACATAAGACGGTGAAACTGATCATTGATAATTTAGATTGCCTAATCAATGGCATAGTGGGTTAATTGAGTCATCAATTCCATACAATGGTGGATTAGTATGAGAAAATCATTCCTGAGGATATTCCAAGATTACCTCCCCATATAGAGGTAGACTTGTGAATTGATCTATACCCCAAGATGGAACTGATATCTATAACAAAATATCAGATTGCTCTTATAGATCTTCATGAGGTGATGGTATAATTTATGGACATTCATGGGAAGGGCCTTGTGAGACCCAGTATTTCTCCCTGGTATGTCCATGTTTTTTTATTTATGATGGTTTATTGGAAAATTATGTTATGTGTGAACTCCTGACATCTAAACTATGTAATTGTGATGAATAACTATCATATTATGAGGATCAATGAAATCTTGGATAAGGTTATTGGGGTATGGTGGTTCTCTAGAATTTTCATCATATACGGTTATGACTATCTATGAATATAGGATGTGGATATACCGAAAATGGGTTTTATATGTCAATATCAGTAATTGGTGATGTCATTTGGTGTGAAAAATTCTCTACTATTGTTCATGGGACTCATGAATAAGATATTTTGGCCTTACCTAGACCGGTCTGCGGTGTTCATCATTGGTGACATTCTTGTGTACTCAGTCTCTTAGGAGGAGCACACAAGACACGTGAGGATGGTCCTAGACACAATCTGAGAACCCCATATTTACATGAAGCTCTCAATGTGTCTATTTTGGATTTGAGAGGTTCATTTTATGGGAAAAAGTCTTTCATAGGATAGAGATGTGGTGGATCCAGGGAAAATTTAGGTAGTTAATTCTTGGGATCCACCTGAGAGTGTTACATAGGAGTGGTGTTTCCATAGATATGTGGGATACTATCAGAGGTTTGTACCCAAAGTTTCTAGATTAGAAGGATATTTGACATATATTAAATGAAATAGAAAACCATTCCCATGTATAGATATGTTCCAAGATAATTTTTATGAGTTGAGGTAGATATTTTTTAGCACTACCTTATAGATATTTCAAAGGAGGGTACCGAGTATGTAGTGTTCTGCGATGAATCAGGAACTGGGATTGGTTATGTCCTGATGTAGGAGAATGAATTGATTCCTTAATTTTCAAATACATTGATAGCACATGATTAGAACTACTGAAACCATTATCATGAGATTTCAGTGCTAGTCTTAGCCTTTATGATATGGAGACACTACTTGATGGGCGAGTTGTTTATTTTCTACTCTAACAATAGGAGTCCCATATATATATTCTCGTAGAAGGATCTGAACATCAGAAAGAGGTTATGAATAGAGTTCTTCATGGACTATGACATTGTGATTTTATATACACTTTGGAAGGGAAACATGGTGGAAGATGATCTCAGTAGGTGATCCAGTGCATAGTTATTGAACATGGAATCAATGTAGTTGGCCTCATTGCAGATATCCTTTGTTGATGGAAATGGAGTAACATACCTCTAGTTGATGATTTTTCAGACCTCCACTATTACAACATGTTTGTGAGGCACATATTGGGGATACTAAATAAGAGACTCTATGTGATAATATTTCTATAGGTCATGCCCCTAATGGATATTTTAAAAGTGGGGAGTACATCATTATTTTTATAGGATGTGATGTAGTACTAGTGGTGTTACATGAGGTTTTCCTGAGGTAGATTAATAAATCCCCATTAATGGTATATCAAGGTGAGAGGAAGATGTACTGTGACCTCCAGTGTTAGTTCTGGTGGCTGAGAATGATGATGGGAGTTTTATTGTTTGTTTCACAATGCCTCACTAGTCAATAAGTGGAGGCTATAAAATATGTTTAGATAGGGTTGAATCAACCCTTAGAGGGTCCATAATGGAAGTGGGGTGGTTTATTAATGGAATTAATGATTGGTTTACCAAATTTATCTAGTGGAAAAGATAAAATCTAGATGACCATTAACCGACTCCCCATGTAATCCCGATTTTTATCTATTCCGGATCAGAGTTCATAATAGATCATAGGACACCACTATGTGCCGGAGATAGTTCAAATCAATAGATTTACAATAATGATAATCATAGATTGTGATTCTCTCATTACAACATAATTATTAAAGATATTACAGGTGGTGTATGGGACTTATTTATGCTTTCTAAAAATATTTCACCCAAAAACCGATGGCCAGACTGAGTAGACCATTCATTTTTTGGAGGATATGATACATGATTGCATAAAAGATGTTGACTTTTTTTGGGAGGATCACCTACCTTGGGTTGGGGTTTCATATAAGAAAATATTCCATTCCTACATTAGTATAGACCCATTCGAGGCATTTTATGGGAAACACTATAGGTAACTACTTTGCTGGATGGACCTAGGAGAGTCATCTCTCATGGGACATAAGTTGGTGAAAGAAACAATAGAGAATTGGCGGATAATCCAGGAGTGGATGAATACTATACAACGCCATCATAGGTCTTGAGCTGATAGGAAATGAAGGCCTTTGGAGTTTGAGGATGGAGAAAACATATTCTTTATGTTCTCACCTCGACACTAAATATGAAGATTTGTATGGACCGTCAAGCTATCGTAGAGGTTTCTCATCCCATTCTAGATTCTATATGGAGTTAGCAATGTGTCATTCCACTTGAATCTACCTTAGAAGTTAGAGTTGGTTCATGATGTCTTCCAAGTGTCACAACTGAGGAGGTACACACAAGACCAATAACACTTCATTCACATGGGTGGGATTGACATTGATGACATTGCAAAAATTAATGAGTACTCGGAAGTGAATGATGATATACATAAGGGGATCCATTATCTGGGGATGATTCCACTAGTTTTCATTTGATGGCTACATGGGAATTTATAGGGGATCACTTGAGAAAAATATGCTCAGATTTATACTCAGTACCCTCATTTTTGGAGTATCCCATTGTTTTTTATTTTTGGTACGTAAATCCCTTTGGTGGGGAGAATGTAAAGACTCCTATTTTAATAATTTTATTTTTATAATTTATTTTGTAAAATCCCAATACTAGTTAGTCAAATGACATGAGATTCCAAGGATCTATGTTCATGGATAAATTTGTTGAAAAATTGTGCTTTTTCAATGCACATTACCATGAAATTCATTAAGAATTGGAATATCATTTAAATAGGTTCCATTATTAGATATATGTGGTTAATATTGATCATACAATGGAATCGTTATACTATGCGTGACCTAACATTGTTCGGTGTTGGTCATCTGACGAAAAAGTCACCCAAGACGTAACTGTAAATTAATAATTAAATAAAAATATTTTACTTTATTAACCTAATAACAAATGATCATTGACACATATGAGAAATATGATACCACCATAGAGCTCATAATGTGATGTTTTCTTTATGATAGGCCTTACATCGAGAGATGTGGGTCTTTTGTGAAATGTAATTTTTGGACGTTTTAAAGAATAATATATATTAATCTTAATATAATTTAACATTATAGAGGGTTGTAGTGACTTGTTTTATTTTTATTAATATTTTTAATAGACTTCAGTTTTATCACCATAAATATGGAATTCTTCCTAATCAAGTGGAAACAATCCTATCAAATGAATAACACATGAACGGAGATCAGATTGTGGATCGTCGTGCCAAAGGAGATGAACAACCTTGTCAATGATAAAAAAGTATCCACACCACATCAATGACCAATCCAAATTTATTTTGGGAGTTTTTATTCATTGTGATTCCCCATTCATGCATTTATTGATGAAAATGGACCAACCTGCATATTGATTGACCCACATTTTGATCGTTCTTATGGGTTGGGATTGATTGCGGGTTGTAATGGGTAATTAATTAATTTTTATTATTTTCATCTTCATTCTTAGTTTTAATGGAAAATAATTGAGGCCTACATTAACAAAGGTCATGGTTCGTTCATCCAAGAGATCTTGTGATTCTTATCTCCGCTGATCATGGAATTATTTTTTGTGGGACCCTCATGGTTGGGGATTGAATTACCAGGAGGCTATGAACATGATCAGACACCAAGATTTTTGGTTGGATGAAATAGAAGAAATATTGATATATATTATGACCCATGTATTGTAGATATGGAATCATTTTCAAAAAATCTCCTATAGAAGAGGAATGGTGGCCCACATAAGGTTCTAATAGCATGCTGGCACCAGTGACTAGTGCCAAAGATGACACACTATGGAAGGTTGTATGTTTATGGAACTTGTGGTGGTGGGAGAGACATGTTCACATAATGTACTAACCATGTGGGAGACTGAAACAGCTAGTATTGTCCAGTGACCACGAGACATAGTGGTCACCCCGAAGGGGAGCACATTTGTGGGGTGAGGACATGACACATAGGTCAGGCTTGTTATGTGGTCAGTTCTCAGCAAGACAAGCCAACCCAATGTTGTTCAGGCCTTGCCGGATCGGGTTCTGTCCAACTGAAGCTGGCCAGACCATGTGGGTTGGGTCGATCGGTGAACTGGGTCGGACCCTGTGGGCTTGGTCGGACCTGTGTGTCTGGATCGGCCCACAATTGAAAGTGGCAGTAGACCATGAGCCACAGTTGACCAAGCTGTTTCTTGGGCGTGGGGGAAGTCGATTGCAATGGTCTGTGGGCAGACCACCCGGTCAGTCCACAGGCTAGTGGACCACTTCTTGAATTTTCAAATGCCAATAAATTTCTAATAGTGTTGATTTTTGATGACCCTTGTGATGAGACATTACTTTTTTAGATCTCCTATGTAGGTAATTGTTGATTTTTACATATGTCCAAATGGCTTGAGTATGGGGTACTCCCATAATAATTGATCATTGAGGAGAATCCTTTGGATCTATGCGATAAAGATACAAGGTGTCTTAGGGAGACAATGTGACTCTCATAGACTATGTTTCTTATAGAGACTGTGTGTCTCATGGAGACTATTTGACTCCCAATGACTTTGTGTCTTTTAGGAACTGTGTGTCTCATGGAGATTGTGTTACTCCCAAAGATTATGTTTCTTACTGAGACAATGAGTCTCATGGAGATAGTGTGTCTCATAGATTCTATATGTCCCATTATAGAGAGCATATATGGATATTATTCATATATGGGACATGGTAGTATATCATTATGGACCTTAATTTAATATTCCATTGTGGTATTTCAATAATTCCATTTCTATATTTGTATCTCCTTTTTGATAATTTCTTGGTGGTATTTCCTTTATGGTATTTTTGGATAGATATTTGTTGTGTGGTATTTCGTTTGATGTCGTCCATTGTGGTTTAGGGGTTTCATAATGAGAATTGATTTACTCACACCTACACTGGCCCTTCCACCACATGTCGTGTCTTTAGCATGCGAGAAACCTTTTTATCGATTTTGGGGTGAACCAAGACTGGATAGAGCATTGTGATTTCAGGATGACTGAGGTGATCCTACAACTTCGACTAGTAGTCTCGGTACCATTGTCTACGTGATGGAAATTTTGGTTTACAAATATTTCTTTTAATGGCCTTGTATTTTGGACATGTTTAATATCCTACACTTTACGTTACATTCGTACTCTATTTTTTGGGATATAGTGTATTCATTTATTTGTTTATAGAGTGTTTCGACTAGTAGTCCATGTACCGTTGTCTAAAAATGTTGTTTCTTGATGACCCTTGTGATGAAACAATTCTTTTTAGATCTCCTAAGTAGGTTATTGTTTATTATTTCATATGGCCTAATGGCGTGAGTATGGGATTCTGCCATAATAAGTGTTTAGTGAGATGAATCCTTTGGATATATGTGATAAAGATACTAGGTGTCTTAGGGGGGCTGTGTGACTCCCATACACTATGTTTCCTATTGAGATTGTATGTCTCATGGAGACTATTTGACTCCCAATGACTTTGTGTCTTTTAGGTACTATGTGTCTCATGGAGATTGTGTGACTCCCATAGATTATTTTACTTAAGAGACTATGAGTCTCATGGATACTGTGTGTCTCATAGATTCTATATGTCTAATTAGAGAGAGCATATATGGACATTATTCATATATGGGACATGGGAGTATATAATCAATGACCTTAATGTACTATTCCTTTGTGGTATTTCAATCATGGAATTTTTATCTTGGTATTTCTTTTTTGATAATTCATTAGTGGTATTTTTTTATGGTATTTTAGGATTGATATTTTTTGTGTGGTATTTTTTTGATGTCTTCTATTGTGGTTTAGGGGTTTCATAATGATAATTGATTTACTCACACCTACACAGGCCCTACCAGCACATGTCGTGCCTTCTGCAGGCGAGAAACCTTTTGATAGATTTTGGGGTGAACCAGGACTGGATATAGCTTTGTGAGTTCAGGCAGACTGAGGTGATCCAACAACTTCGACTAGTAGTCCCTGTACCATTGTATACATGTTGGACATTGTGGTTTACAGAATTTTCTTATGGTGGGATTGTATTCAGGCCTAGATTAATTTACTACAATTTACATTACGTTCGTACTCTGTTGGTTGGGAAATAGTTTATTCATGCATTTGTTTATAGAGTGTTTCGACTAGTAGTCCCAGTACCATTGTGTAACAGTGTGGTTTCATGATGACCATTGTGATGAGACAATACTTTTTAGATCTCCTATGTTGGTTATTGTGGATGTTTACATATGGTCTAATGGAATTATTATGGGTTTCTCCCATAATAAGTGTCCATTGAGGAGAATACTTTGGATCTATGTGATAATGATTCTAGGTGTTTTAGGGAGACTGTTTGACTCCCATAGACTGTGTTTCTTATAGAGACTGTGTGTCTCATGGAGACTATTTAACTCCCAATGACTTTGTGTCTTCTAAGAACTATGTGTCTCATTGAGACTACGTGACTTCCAGAGACTATGTTTCTTACTGCGACAATGTGTCTCATATAGAATGTGTGTCTCATTGATTCTATATGTCTCATTATAGAGATCATATAAGGATATTATTCATATATGGGACATGGTAGTATTTCATTATGGACCTTAATGTACTATTCCTTTGTTGTATTTCAATCATGGCATTTCTGTCTTGGTATTTTCTTTTTTCCAATTCCTTGGTGGTTTTTCTTTTATGGTATTTTAATATAGATATTTTTTGTGTGGTATTTGGTTTGATGTCTTAAATTGTGGTTTAGGGGTTTCATAATGAGAAGTTATTTACTCACACCTACACAGGCCCTTCAAACACATGTCGTTTCTTGTGCAGGCGATCAACCTTTTGATAGATTTTGTGGTGAACTAGGAATGGATAGAGATTTGTGAGTTCAAGAAGAATGAGGTGATCTTACAACTTCAACTAGTAGTCCTGGTATCGTTTTCTACATGATGGAATTTGTGGTTTACATAATTTTCATTTGGTGGGATTATATTCTGGCCTAGTATAATTTATTGCACTTTACTTTACGTTCTTACTCTATTCATTGGGATATAGTGTATTGATGCATTTGTTTATAGATTGTTTCTACATTTTATCATTTGTGCCATGGAGACTTGTGTGTGTATGTGTGTGTTTGTATGTGTGTAGGGGATGGTGAAAATGCATCCCAATTATGGGATACTCCCTCTTGGTTCCAGTCACCAAACCATGGCCTATTGGAGTCGGTCATGGGGTATTCAGGGCATGGTCCCCTATAGGATGGGGCGTGATAGTCGAAATGGACTTGGATTAATGTTAGGGTTGAGATTAGTTTTATTTTCTCTTAGTGGTAGTGTGAATTACACTAAATGAAAGAGGAATCATAAATATTATCCAAGTGGTTATCAACAGTCGGTTGATTATAAACATCATACAGTTCAAAAAATAGATCTTATGGTTTGATACTGGGGTCAAAATCAGGGGATTTGGAAAATGGTTTGTATTGAGTAACCTTTGAACTACGGCTCCTATAGACGCTCGGGTCACCTATATAGTTTCTTACCTTATTATTGAAATCTATGGATTGGCACGAGATCAACATCCCCATCAATAATAGCGGTTCATGTTTTTGCTTGATGACCCTTGTGATGAGACAATAATTTTTTGATCTCCTATGTTGGTTATTGTGGATGTTTACATATTGCATAATGGTTTGAGTATGGGGTTCTGTCATAATAAGCATTCATTGAGGAGAATCCTTTGGATCTATGTGATAAAGATACTAGGTGACTTAGGGTGACTGTGTGACTCCCATAGACTGTGTTTCTTATATAGATTGTGTGTCTCATAGAGACTATTTGACTCCCAATGACCATGTGTCTTCTAGGAACTATGTGTATCTTGGAGATTGTGTGACTCACAGAGACTATGTTTCCTACTGAGACTATGAGTCTCATGGAGATTGTGGGTCTCGTAGATTCTATATGTCTCCTTTGAGAGAGCATATATGGATATTATTCAAATATGGGCCATGGGAGTATATCATTTAGGAAATTAATGTATTATTCCTTTGTGGTATTTCAATAATGGCATTTCTTTCTTGGTATTTCCTTTTTGGTAATTCCTTGGTGTTATTTACTTTATGATATTTTAGGATTGATATTTGTTGGGTGGTATTTCGTTTGATGTCTTCCATTGTGGTTTACGGGTTTCATAATGAGTATTGATTTACTCACACCTACAGAGGCCCTTCTAGAACCTGTCATGTCTTGTGCAGGCGAGCAACATTTTGATAGATTTTGGGGTGAACCTGAACTTGATAGAGCATTGTGAGTTCTGGAAGACTGAGGTTATCCTACAACTTTGACTAGTAGTCCCAGTATCGTTTTCTACATGTTGGATATTGTGGTTTACAGAATTTTCTTTTGGTGGGATTGTATTATGGCCTAGTTTAATTTAATACACTTTACTTTACGTTTTTACTCTGTTGGATGGGACATAGTGTATTCATGCATTTTTTTATAGATTTTTTCTACATTTCATCATTTTTGGCTTGGAGACGCGTGTGTGCGTGTGTGTGTTTGTGTGTGATTTTGTGTGTGTGTAGGGGATAATGAAAATGACTCCAAAATGTGGGATACTCCCTCTTGGTGCCAGTCACCAATCCTTGTCCTATTGGATTCGTTCATGGGGTATTCATGGCATGGCCCCCTATTGGATGGGGCATGATAGTCGAAATGGACATGGATTAATGTTAGAATTAACATAAGTTTCATTCTCTCTTAGTGGTAGTGTTCATTACACAATGGGAAAGAGGAATAATAAAGTTCTCATAGTGGTTATCAAGAGTCGGTTGATTATAAACATCATACGGTTCAAGATATAGGTCCTCTGGTTTGATACTGGGGTAAAAATCAGGGGATTTTGAAAAGGGTTTGTATTAAGTAACCTTTAAACCATGGCTCCTATAGACGCTTGGGTCACCTATATAGATTCTTACCTGATTATTTTAATCTATGGATTTGAATGAGATCAACATCCCCTCTATAATAGTGGTTCATGGTTGTGCATAAATTTACCTATTTTATAGTGTATGTGGTTTCTTTTTCAATAGCTTGGGTTGTCAAATCCTCAGAGACCTATGAAGTAATCTAAGAAACATATATTTTATGGGTGTGATTTGCTTATAAAGTGGCCGAAATGGGTTTAATTTATTTGGTGTATTAATTTTTTTTAGATAAATAAGTTATTTATATTTAAAAAAATGATTTGATCTTTTTTTATCGCTTGGGGTGGAAGGGATCATTTTTAAAATTACATTAATGTCTTAAATTCAAGAATTTCAATCAATGAAATATGAACATCCCAAATCAATCACGATTTTTTTTCACTATCATAATGATAAAAATCAAAACCCTTAGAGGATCATATTGATGAGAACTCCAAGGTAGTGGATCCTTTTAGGACTCAAAATGTGTAGCCTTAAAATTAGCGAGTTCAAAGGAGAAGGTACATAATTGAAATAAAATATGATCACTAATAATAGATTAATTATTATTAAAATAATAAATAACATCCAATACATACACCTTAAAATCACTTGGACAAACCCATAATATTTGATTTCTCCATTGACGATATTTTATTAATGGAAGTGGAAACTGGAGTCATGACTGGGGAATTGAAGAAGAAAATAGTAAAAAATGATCACACCACCATTGTGTGAATCATTTCCCAAAAAATGAAGTGAAAGGATTCACTCCTAAAGGAAAAAAGTATCAATTTTATAGGTAGATTAATATAATAATATAATAGAAAGAAATTTTACTAGGAAACATTGGTGATTTGAAGGGAATATATGTGAAAGACCAATAGGTGAATAAAAAATGGAATCTTGACAATACCGTTGATATAAAAAACATGCATCCTAAATCCATTAATAAAAACAAACTTAAATAGGCATAAAATGGTTATTGGGTCGAACCCCCATCAATCAAATTCTTCTAAATTAATTAGTATAGAAAATGTTTTGGGTGTTACTAATGGGAAAGTGGAATTTTCATCATTGAACATGAAAATTAACTAGAATCACACCATTTTTTCATGTATGTATGTCATTGCTGATTTTTTAATATAAAGTGGTAATAATAATGAAAAATTATCTTACATGTTTCCACTAAGATATTTCAAAATTTCATGAAAATTGGTTTGCCATTTTGATTTTATGATTGAAATGATGGATAATTTTATTCACCTCCAAATCTGGCCCACAATGTAAATGTCAACATGGGATTTATGGATCTCCATGAAAGGTTTAGAATTAACTTCATCCATAAATTATTCAAATTAGAAAAAAATTATCTTTAAAAAGATAAAATTTTACCTTTATTGGGATTTAGTTTTGGGATCCACTTTTACTTGATGGGCTTAAGGAACAATATACATTGTCCATAAATTTCAGACATAATATTAAAAAAATTCCATCTTTTCTTATGATGGTCCTATTGATCCAAAAAGAAAAAGTGATCCAAAAAACATTATCAATAATATCATAAAATAAAAATTAAAAAAATGATTATAAATCATTCCACAAACAGATGATTTATTGGTCTTAAATTTTCACATAAAACATGAATTGCATATGTGATGTAAAATCATGTTAAATTTATAAAATTTACTAAAATCCATGATTATGGAATTTGAAACACATGAATATTAAAATATTAAAAATTTATAATAGCCTCTTTCAATGGATAATCATAATCCCCATCTTGTGTTATTCTATTCCTGAGAATAATGTTTCTTAAAATATGATATTAAATTCCCTATTCAAAAAATATATTGACATACAATGCTCCCAAAAAGAAAAAAATATATGAAAAATAATTAATCCTATAAACAAAATTTTACACATGATTGTTTCATAATCATATGACAATCATAAGACCATTACTTTTGTCAAATCCATCATCACATCTCATCCAATTTAAATTAAGCATGATTATGTTTTTAGAATCCCAAAAGACATGGGACCTATTTTCTTATTCAGGGGGGAAAATAGATGTTCTAATTGGGAATCACCTTAAATGTTAAGTTGAGTATCAAATTTTTTTCTCTTCTATTTTTAAGAGCAAGGGTTTGATTTGATTAACCAAATTAATGATAAAAAATAACACTGGGAATGGAAATTGTGGTGTCACAGTCCCCAAGTTTAGAATGCCTCATATATTGTCACACCATTCTCAAATGTAGAGATTTAATGCCTAACATTAAAAAATAAAACAATAGAATCACGATCCCTGAGGTCCATACTCCAGGAATTTGAACAAAAATGATCCTTTTTGTAGTCATTATTTTAATTTTTTTGATGGATACTAAAATTAAACTAAAATTTGCCAAAAACCAATTCTATAATGAAAGGGACCCATGAAAAAAATGTTTTATCCAATATACTATGTACATTTTCCATGGAATTATGATTAAAATGTTAAAAATGTAAACATTGAAAAATCACATCAGAAAACTACACATTCAAAAAACAATGTTCATGTACATTAACATTCATTAAAATAAAAATCAATGACTTAAAAATAATTCAACATTTGGTGTTTATGCTTAAAATGTACATTAATACTTTAATAAATAATTAATTGATATTTATTTGTAAAATCCCTTTTTTATCACATATTTTTACTCCCCCAACATTGGTCCCTACCCTTAGTGTCAAAAGAGAATATATGAGAGGGAGACTAAGATTGGGAAGAAAGATGGGGAGAAGTGATATGAAATTAAATCGTGGAAAAAATATCCTTGTTTCTGGTGGATGACCTATCAAAAATGAAATTGAATAATTTGGCCTCCAATCAGAAATATTCTCATTAGGGGTGATTTAGGGATGTATTTGAACTCTGTAAGTAATGAGTTTCATTTTAGAATACAAAATAAATTCAATTGATAAATATCATATACAAGAAACTATATATCACATTGGAAACCCCGATGGGTTTCTCTTGACTATAAAACACACCAAGTAAAATAATATAAAAAAAATACAGAAGTTGTGTTGCCTTCCTGGTGTCACTTAACTTAACGTTGCTAGCTCAAAATGGACCCCCAAGAGACACAATACCAAATATTAAAATTTCACAGGTTATTTATCTCCAAAAATATATTAGATCCCGATTTAGTCTCCATTGAGGTTGGTGGGATGTATTTTAAATTTATTTGAGAAAAATATTACAATTCCTTGTTAATATGATAATACCATGAATATCATAAATGGTCCAACCAATTACAGTAATAAATATTTCATTTTTTGTAATGAATAATATCCATTTCATTATGTTTGATAGAGTATGAAATGAAAATTGAATTTCATTTTTAATCTAATAAGAATTCATATATGGGATATAGAAGATGGGACATTAATTTGAGATCAGGATGGATAATCATTTCATATATAAGTTGAGATCTTGAATTCTACATAGTTTATGTTTCTAAATATGTCAACAGAACCGGTTTTTTTTTTGAATAGATGTTTCAACCACTAAATTGACTATTATTATTTTCAAAAATGGGACTGGACTCTATGTTTATGGTTTCTCCTAATGGTTTAGTGACTACTAATCTCAAAAAAATAACTATTAGATCCCTATATAATAGAATGAAACCATGGATAATTGTTTCCCTTATGTAAATAAAAATATTTTTATTCCCCTGTACATAGACATATATCCCCAATTTTATTATCATTCTCAGTTTAATTTTCTATAGAACTTATCAAATTTGCCTCATGAACTTCCTCATCATTGGTAACATTAGATATCAGATAATAGATTTTGAGACCAAGGCTAATGATTCCAATATAAATTATCAAATTCAATATTATTACTCAGATGAATGATTTGATATTTCATAATAATTTACCACCATGTATAGTGTGGTTTTTCACTCTAGGACAAAATCATATATGAATTTCAATATCAATGAAATCCACAGGGTAAACAAAATTTTCAATCATCACAAAACAAACATCAAGATACCCTTTAAAAAATGAATACTATGATCAGTGAGTTGGAGAGTGATAGGAGTAGTTTGGACATCCTAGAGGCCTAATTGACAATACATTGTATGTGGAATTAAGTCCACATTATCTCTTAGATAACATAAGGGAATGATGTTTTGTTCTCTCTCAAAGTTTAACAATGATTTGAGGATAGCTGGGGTCCCTTAGATTTTGTAGAATGGTTCCCTGAATGGTTTCACTCACATTATCTTCCAAAAAGGCATGGTTTTGTTGTAAAACATACATTTGATTATACACATGTACTTTAGATACATGGATAATTCAGGTATTGTTTTTATTTCATCAATAATGGGTATTCTCAACATAACAATGAGAATATTGCTCTCAGTGGTTCATTTAGTTCATGTTCTGATTTTTCTCTCATATGTTGAGGGAATGCAGTAGATTGCATGATTGTTTTAGGAGGGGTGGTTCCTCTTAATTTTTAGTAGTATATTTATATTTAATGAGTTCTTAATCATCATATCAATGAGATATTGATTCATTTCATTTATTAATATTGGTTGGTTATTATTGTTTAATGGTTTTCCCACTCCATAGAATAGTCACTGTATTGAGTTTTTCAGGAGAGGGTTATGAGAAATTAGATAAAACCCTTGAGGTTGTTAGAGAAACAACTAGAGTAGACAAGAGTTCCATTATAGTTTATATTTTTTAGTTAATTTTATGTGATGTGACTTTTGAGTTCATTTTTTAAATTTTATTACATAATTTTTCAAGGATTTTTTGCAGGTCAGATTGGGTAGGGGATTGTACTGGTTGACTTAGCCCAACTGGATATATTGGTTATCAGATGGAATACTAATTAGGTTTCTAGAGAGGTTGTTTGAATTGCATTAGTGGATGTTGGTATTGGACTAGTTTTTATTGAATCTAGTTATGATTTTGAAAATTTTTTTGAGATTAGGGGTTTGGACATTGTTGTTTATTTTCATTCCAATAGATGCCTAGAAAGTAATTATACGTATAATGGAATGTGTTTTGGTCTTTTGGATTTTGACAGTTAAATGCATTAACTTCTACTATGGGTCCTCTTAAAATAACCTCCTTGATAGAAGTAATGGTGTGGATATTTTCAGTCTCGTGGTCATGTTTATCACAAATTGTGAAAAAATGCTCAATATTTTTGGTATTGTCTGCCTTCCAATGATCGATCCCTTGAACAATCCTAGCATGTACATAATGTTTTTCTCTATGATTTTATTCTTATCTAGGATTTTTCATTCCTCCGTATTTTTATGGCTTCATGTTGTATGGTCTTGTTCTTCATTAGAGGTTTTGTTCAGCATGATTTTCTAAATACTCATAAGCATCATATGGGGCATTATTTTTGAATGTTCCATTACAAATTATCTTAATATACTATTTTTTACATGTCCCTACTCCTTGATTTGAAATTATCATTTTTCTAGTTTTTAGAAACCATGGTGTGGAACTATTTTTTGGGTGCCCTTGAACATTTCCTAGGTTTCATAGATTGTTTTTCTCTCAATTTTTAAAGAATGGATTCCTTTTTTAAGTTAAATTATTTGGTGATGGGAGATTTATTTTGATTAAATTATCATTGAATTTTTTCCTAAGAGTTAATAAATGATGGTATCAAATTATATAACCAATAAATTTCTTCATACTTTATAAAAAAGGGAAGAGTCTCATTTAATCATACTCTATTTGACTTGGATGACACATGGTTTCTACAATGTCATTTATTTATTTAACCTGAAGGTATGGAATCTCATGATACATCATATGAATGGTCAGAATGTGGTTTAGGACATGGGTTTTAAAAAAAAATTGGGTATATCTAATGGTGTCTTGCCCAATGCAAAACGGATAATTAGTCTAGGAAGGTGTGAGATAATCATTAATGGTCTCATCAGAGGCATTCCCCAAGTTTTGGGATGCCTCATTTGGATATCCATTTTGGTTCCCACCCTGGTTTATGAGTTTGTTTCTTTGAATACCCTCCATTGGATTTGACCCAATGTTGGAATTTGGACTATTAGGATAATTTGGATCAAATGGGAATATACCCATAGGAGTAATTGACTGCCCAACCCCAGAACATTCTACAATAACTAGAATATTTTAATGGTCAGGGGATAAGGTGAACAAGTTCCATTAAAAAAGAACAAATGAAATGGGAAATGATTAGACAAATGGGATGAGAAATGAGAAATAGGTGAGAAAATAAATATTTTCAATAGTGAAATAATTGTATCCCAAACAACGGGAAAAAAATTTGGTTTTCCCAAATCAACCTATGTTTTATTTTGTATGTGGTCACTTGTAGGGACAATATGGTTATTTGATCCTCATAGACCTAAGAAGTAACCTAATAAACATAAATTCTATGTGAATTATATTGATATGAAGCAGCAAAGAATTAGTTCAAAAAGAGTGGATTTTTATGAGTTTTATATACATAAGTGAATAAAATTTAAAAATAATTAATTTATCATTTGTTATCTCTCGGGAGGATTAGAATTTTTTTTAAAATTATTTCAATGGCTTAAATATGAGTGTCTACATCAATAAAATATTATCATACGAAATCACTCAAATTTTTTTCACTTTACTAGAGAAAATCTTCTATACAAATTGATGATTATGTTGATTATAACTCCATGTTATATGATTGTTTTAGCACTCAGGATGTTTAGAAATAATATTATTGAGTTTAAAGGTGAATGTACATCATTGAAGAAAAATAACTACAAAATAATTGATTAAAAATAATTAAAATGAGAAATAGAATCCAATCCATCAACATTATAATACCTTGGACCATCCAGTAAAATAGTTATCCCTACATTAATACTATTTTATCAATGGAAGTTTCATATAGACCCATGAGATAGAAATTGAAGAAGAAAAATACAAACAAAAATTAATTACTCCAATGTATTGTAAATAATTTCTCAAAATATGATGTTAATTGATTCAACTTCAAAGGAAATGGTTTCAAATTGGTATTTACAAGAATATAGTATGTGAATAATAAAAAATTTATAATAAACACCGATGATTCGAATTAAGTACATGTGAAAAACAAATAAGTGAATAAAAAATGGATGTGTTGAAATATAAATGAAATAAAAACATTAATCCTAAATACCTTCACCAAAAACAAATAAAATTGAAAAAAATAAGTCTCTATTAGATAAAATTAGTATCAATTCACTCCCTTTTAATGAGAAGATTCAATGGTGTGAGATTAAATGAATTGGAAGTTGACTTTTTATCATTGACTAGGAAAATAGACTAGATTCATACCCCTTTTGAAAAGACAATATGTCATTAATGATTGTAGAATATGAAGGTTTTAGTGAAGGGTAATATGATATCCCATGTTTCATATATGATCTTAATATATTTATTTCTAATTGGACCATCCATTTGGATTTTACGATCTAGTTGGTGGGCTTATTTTATGGGCCTTCAAATCTGGCCCACAAAATAAATATCAACAACTTCTCCATGGATCTCCTTGAAGACATCAGAATTATCTATATCCAATGTATAATTAATTTATCCCCAAAACATTATATTTGTATATATTAAATTTTAGATCTAATGTGCTTGAATTTTGGACCCCACGTTTTCTTGATGGGCCAAAGGCCAATTATGAATTGTTTATAACGTATTACATTCATCGTTAAAAATGTCCATCTTCCCTTATGAATAATCCATTTATCTTAAAGGCCCAAAATTTCCTAAGAAAGTGATAAAAAATATTCCAAAATAACAAATTATAATAATGAATATAAATTTTTACAAAAAATATATGATTGTTTAAGCCCAAATTTTATCTTTTAACATGAATTTCACATGTGATGTGAAATGAAAGTCAATTTATAAAATGTAGAAAAAATGATGTTCAGGTACATTGAAACAACATAAATATTAAAATTTTAACAATGAATATTATATTACATCAGTGTATAATCAGTGATGTTAGATTCTTCGCATGAAAAACTTTTCAAACCCTAGGCATTAGTAATGAAGCTTCTTCACACAATGGAAGAGACTCCAGAGAAAACCGATATGGGTCTACTAACCATGAGAGGTACCATTACAATAGATTCAGCATTAGTGAGTCTTCTATGTTATAATAGTTCATTATATTCATTTATTTCAAACTGTATTCCCAATATTATTAATCATTCTTCAGAGATTTTATCTTGTGCAATGGACGTTACTAGACCCATTGGTATGAAGATATAGAAGGGCCTCTATTGTCCATCCTGTGTTTTCTCTCTATCAGATGTTAAACATTAATGAATTTTTATAGTTATAATCATTAAATATCAATACATCATATTCATTATCAACTAGAAAATATAAAATAAATGCCAAATTGATTTATATTGTCGATGGGTCTCCTTCACAACGCCCAACTGAGACTGCCATGTCTTCCATGGATAATGGGATCCAAGGTCAAGCTTAGCTAGAAATTCTTATCCAGAGAAAGAAAAAATAATATTTCTTTTGTATTTCCGATCTGGAGAAGGAATGATTGAGAGGTGATCTACCTCCAGTTTTCATTGATATTCCTAACATGTATTCATTATAATTCTCTAGTTTTCCACCAATAATGGAGGTTTAGTTTTCCATCAACATAATTTTTGGCAATCAGCCATTTTTTATTACCTATTACCAAATTAAACCATATAAAATAAAAGATTTAATGTATCAGTTTTATTATGTACTAGATAAAAGATTTATATGCATTTTATTGTCACATTTATTTGGGCCAAATCTCTTTTATATGAAAGATGAAGGTTTACATCAGTAATGTGATGATTATGAAAAACTAAACTGGGTTACAATATAGAATAATTATCTATTTCCATATATTGATGATATTTTTGATCATTTTTATGGAAAAAAATTTCTTTATAATTTACCATCGATTTGGTGTCCATAAATTGGGGATAAAACAATTAGACATTCAAAAAACAATCTTTTAGAGTAGATACAACCATTATGAGTACATTGTCATGCCCATTGGTCTAATAAATTCTCTAATCATTTACATTTATTTGATGAAAATGAATTTCCTTTTGTATTCATATTGCAGCATGGTATTCTTTATAGATGACATCGTCTTCACTCAATATGTGAATCATCTTAAAATAGTCTTGAGTTTTTTGGGAAATAATCATCTTTATGCCATGCTTTTGAAATGTGATTTATTGATTTAGGTTGTGATGTTCATCTACCACATGGTATCAGAAGATATAATCTAGGTTTATACTAAAAATGTGGAGATTGTTATGACATGGTAACAACCATGAGATATTTTATATATTTAAATCTTATTGATTCTAGAAGGGTATTATCTTTAGTTCGTTAAGGAATTATAAATGATGGATTCTCTGATGACTGATGTTACTCATAAGGGAGTAATGTTTTATTAAGATTAAAAAAATCATAATAATTTTGTTGATTGGAAACACATTTTGAATATTATTCTATTGTTGACTCTTCTAGAGACTGGGTAGGAATACGTGTCATTTTTTGATGCATTGAGTTCAATTTTGGGATTAATTCTTATACAGAGCAATCAGGTTTTTGTTTATGGATCTCATCAGTTTATTCTTCCCAAGAAGACTTATCAGAACCTTGACCTTAAAAATGAAGATGTGATGCATGGACATAAGAGTTGGCTGCACTAACATTACGGAGAATGGTTTACCATGTTTTTATACAATATGATATTCAGTTATAACATCTCTCCAATAGATTTTAATCCCATCTATAGGAATTGGGTGGAAAACCTAAATTCATTCTATTTCAACATTTCTTATACCCTTGGAAATGGGAATGTCGTTAAAGATGTGTTGAGCATGAAACATCCAATCCATGCAGTGAATGAAACATAACATGTGTGGAACATGAAGACTCTCTATTAACAATTTCATACTGAAGTCCTAGAGTCAGGGGTTGAGGTTACTTTTGTCATTTCTATATTACATCATTTCATTTCAAGTTTATTCATTTGTAAAAAAGGCACAATAATGATTTATGTAGCTTCAGATACTCTGTTAATGGTGGGGAGACCATTCCAGATTGGGAATTATCTTCTGTGGGTATCCTATGCAAACAGAAGTGCATTGATGTATCATTAGTTGTAAGGAATGTTATGATAGAGGGTTTCTATATTTACCAGTGGTTTATCCACCTTGGAACCACAAAGACATTTTATGACTACTATTCGAAATTTTTGTGGCTAAGAATGAAGAGTGGAAAGCAGAATTTTTCTCTCATTGTTATACATGCCAATAGGATAAGGTCAAAAACCAAAAACCTACAAGTTTGCTTCATCCACATCATATCTCAACATGGAATCATGATGATATCTCTATGGCAGTTTTGATTGGGATACCACATAGCCAGAGAAAGAAGAATGTGATATGGGATGTGATCAATTTTTTGACAAAATAATCTCAATTTATACCAATTTGAGATACAAAAAATGTTGAGGATTTGGGAAATCTCTATGTTAAAATGATTTTCATTTTTATTGAGTTCTATCAACTATAGTATGTGATAGAGATACTCG
The DNA here is from genome assembly GCA_963277665.1 of Viscum album. Taxonomy (NCBI): domain Eukaryota; kingdom Viridiplantae; phylum Streptophyta; class Magnoliopsida; order Santalales; family Viscaceae; genus Viscum; species Viscum album. The sequence goes on along the minus strand of OY728127.1, from coordinate 1,219,564,244 downwards.
ATCCATTTTTTTTTTTGACATTCCTTTATATGGCACATGGATCTCACATCCATTTCAACATGACATACCATTCCTAGTCGGATGGCCAAATTGAAGGAGCTATACAAATTCCTAAGGATTTTTTCTACATTTATGTTCTTTACATTGGTGCATCTAGAGAGAATCACATGGGGATGGTTGATTTTTATTATAACAATATTTACTATTTGGGGATGAGAATGGCTCCTTTTGAGGCCTTATAAGGCTGACCATATGAATCTACATTATTTTTTCATGAGATTGGGGAATGATCAATGGTTGGTCCGATTTAGGTCCAAGAGATGACCATAGAGATTTGGATTTTTAGAGAATGTTGATGGAACAAAACCTATATAAATATTTTGCTGATGGTCATAAAAACCCATTGGAGTTCCCAGTTGGGGACCTACTATTCTTGAATATTTTACCCTCATTCGGTCATCAGAGGCTTATGATAAAAGGGAAACATTCTCCTCATTTTGTCAGACCATCTGACGTTATTTAGTATGTGGGGAATGTTTCTTATCATTTATCACTTAAACCATTGATAATGTAAATAAATAAAGTGTTATATGTATCATAGTTGAGAAGATATTTCTCTGATTCATCTCATTTTATTATAAAAATTTATCATGATATTGAACCTGATTTATCTGTGATTGAAATGCCAGTCAAGATTGTTGATTCTGAAACTAGGGTACATCATGGGAGGATGATACCTTTTTTGGTGTTCTATGGAAGAACAATTCTTATAATCATGAGATGTAGGAAAATGGAGGTAATGATAAAATAATAGTGGAATAATCTATTTACATGGATACTTTTATAGGATTTCTAGGGAATAAAAGTTTCTATGGTGGGAATATTATAAAATCTTGTTACATTCTTCAAATATTCCTAAACCCATTATTTAAATCATTCGTCGTTTGGGTTTCATTGGAGGGTTAATTGAGTGAAAATTTTAATTTTTAGGATGTTATTGGGATAGTGTAGAGTTTATTCGTGGTCAACCAAAACTGTGTGCCCTTTTAGAGAAAACCATGCATCCCAAGGTAGGGGGATTTCAAATGGTTGGCACATAGTTTAAAAACCATGTTTCTTATTTTAAAATGGCACATGGTTAGTACGTATTGTTTATCAACCCTTACGGATCTTCCTAGGAAATAATGCAGATGGTTTTTAATTAAATTATATATTTTATTGAAATTTCCCTAACCCCCCTTTTAGTTAACTAATGGATCTATATAACACATAGTTGATTTCTACCTTCATTGGTGCTCTCAATAATATTTTCCCCCTCTGATCCCTCCCAAAAGCAATATGATCCTTGAGGAAGAACCTTTGAACTTCTCTCGATTAGATTCCTCCTCTGGTTCTCGTTCTCCCGTTATCTCTATTCTCCTCCCAATAGTTCTATAGAGCCTCCTATTAAATTGATGATATGATATCTAATATCTATGATTTATAATGCTAGGTTTGATCCTGGTTAACAAAATTATGTGATCAATGTTCTTCATTGAATAATCCTGGTTAGGGTTTTGTATTTTGAGATCCATTGAACCCAATGTATGTGGTCCCGGTACAATGACTAATTTATGTGATCCCTAAATTTCATTATTTACATTAAATATTTTCAATTAAATGAAATTACATTATTATAATTAATTGTCTTTCATTTAGTTGGTTGTAAAATCCCAATTACATTGAATTGGGGTTTTAAAATGGGTTTTGGCCTGAAAATTTAAGACCCCCAATTCCATTGAATTAAGGTATATTTATGGAAATTTTTAGTATTTAAATTCATTAATTAAAATTTTGGATTATATGTACATTATTTATGTAAAATTTTCAACATTAATTGTTGAAATTTATTTTCATGAAAATGTGTGAAGGGCCCAATTACATTTAATTTATGGTTTATTGTTATATTAATGGAATATTTTGAAAAATTAAATTTTTGAATTCATTTTTTAAATGTGGACAGTGAAATTGAATTTTGAATTAATTTAAAATTATTATATTTTGAAAATGGATTGAATTTTTTTTCGAATGATCCTTTGGGTTCTATCATAGAAATGCCATTTTTTATTAGAAATTCATATTTTTTTAAATAGAAATTGGAATATTTGAATTAGATATTGGAATTAATTATATTTATAGAATTATTGAAATATATTTCCGACCATTGTCTTATAGTAGATTACATTCACTCCAGAAGTAGTTAGTGAGTTATTTAGATGGAACATTATGCATTACAATGTTCTAAACATAAATGTAGCATGTTGTATCTCTTAAGAGATGGTGATGAGTTATCTTTTGAATTTATAAATGGAATATATCTACATATTATTGTGTCACAATGAGTGTGGTGTCCATATATCTTGGATCTATAATACATTATTTGTCATATGACCTTGTATCTTACTTGTTTGTATTTCATAGGAATATATTCCATTGTTCTAAAATGGTTTACATGAATTAAAATTTATATAATATGTCTTATATGAAAACAATTATTCTATTTTTAAAAAGTGCCACTATTTTAGAAATACTCCATTACAGGAAAAATAAATCCCTTTTCTTAATGTATTTCCATCATTTGATTTGTAAAGAATAAGTTTTTTTAATTATACTCTTCATATTCCACACATGTTTGGTTAAATTGGATGCTCTCATTGGTTAATTTTATATTGGAATCTATTTTGGAATCCAGGATGAGGCTATACTAGGATATTCATCTCACACATTACAAGTGCCTTCAAATGTTTCTATATTATCTCCTTCTATGTTTGATCAGGGGTAAAACGCCACAAAGAGGTGGATCTAGCTTTTGATCTATTGACTAGGTAATTTGCATCATTTGGGAAAAGGAAAATTTTTCTGCTAGTGTTTTCTAGTTTTTTGGTGCATGGTTATAGTACTTTGGATTGTTATTCCTATTTATCTTCAGGTACATATCTCCCTTTAAAATTTCTTTGTTATTCATACTGTCTTTTTTCTACAACACCAACAATGTTTGTGAAAAATTCTTTCCTTCTGTCATTATATGATGTCATGTTCAAGTCACCGACCCTTGTGGCTTGAGAATACACTTCTGGCTATGTTTAGGTTGACTTAGTTATTGGGTTAACAGGGTACCCAGACAGGTCGCAACAAGAATGATTACCTTGTCGGGACTTATATATCATGAAAGTGCATCAGTTTTATATTTATATCCCATGAGATATGAATATTTTTAATGGACGTGATTTTGTTACTCTATGTTCCCATTATTTTATATAGACATATTAATTTTTAGCTTTATTAAAATTATTGTTGTTTTACATGATGAAATATATATTTGTCTACATGATTGTTCATTTAAATGATATCCTATAATTTTATCATATGATTTTTAATAGAATATATCGTATATGGATTTTTATTTCACATGATGGATCACATACATGAATTCATATAGATTTATTCAAAAGATTGTGTGCCTAAAAGAGCGTGTTTTTATAGTGTCTTATATTTTTATACTTATGGAATATTTATATGTCATGTTACAATAATTATGCTACAAGGTTCTTGTTAGTTATCACACAATCTTACACAATGGTAAATGATTGTTCATTTGTGATTATATGCCATTATTTCATGAATTTTTGATAAATCATATTATTTCTTGTTGTTTTAATAATATATTTCTCCTCTATCCATGTTTTCCTATATCATTATTATCTATCCCTTAATGAAATGTTGATTATTTTTTCCCTTTTTGGGCATTCATGTTATTGTATTTCATATATTTCTATTCCCTAGTTTATGAACATGAGTAAAACAAATGGGAACACTATATAGAAAACTAGTGCATTAGGATTATTGAAAAATGTTCACAATTAGTATTATTTATGTCTCATATATTACTGATCCCCATAGAAAAAAAATACTTCCATTGATGGGATTGGGTGATTATTGTGAGATATAATATTTATCAAATGTTAATGTTGTTAAATGGTGATATTTTTATCTAGTTTCACATTTGTTGTTATCATATATGGGTTTATATATTTTGTGGGGAATAGATTATATATTTATGGGATTTTGAATGAAATTACCATAGTAAATCAATTAATATAAGTATATGGGGCATATCTATGTATATAATAAAATCCTGTTTCTTTTTCTATGGTTATGATTGTGAGGATTAATAGAAATTATGTAGCTATATCGATACTAGAATGTTGTTTCACGTATTTTAAATATATCATAGTGTTAATTATTCAATGGAAGGATGGTAGAGAATCAATACAATCTTGACATTGTTGCATAATTAGTGGACCTACTACTACAAAGTTGATTAGACACTCCCTGGGGATATGATTTGGTCAATATGATTATATTTATAAACTAATTTCAATGATTTTAGAATATTATAATTTATTTGTGAGTTATGATAGATAACCAAATTGGAAAATGATCGTAGAAACCATGGTTAAATTTGAGGAGTGATTGGTTGTCCACTTATATCATACATGAAAAGAAAATTTCATAGTTTGAAATTAATATACATTGGAGAAGGATCCTTAATATTGGGTTTTAAAATAATGATTATTATTTACTCTAATTTTGTTGTGAATTATAATAAGCATTTTGGTTGTAGTGATTCAGTATAAACAAGATCATCAAAAATGAATCTGTAAAAGGTATGCCCCAAATAACTATTAATGTAACATATTTGGGATAAAAAGGCTCATAGTCATACCAAGGGTAGTAAGGTGGATATCTCAGTATAATATATATCATGTGTTACTAATGGATTCCATGGAATAGTCAATTTGAGATTGATGATTAATATTGTGGGGACACAATTTATTTAATCCAGGGGGAGAGAGTGTAACACTATGATATTTTGGAATATATATATATATATAAAAGGCTTACCTAGTTTATCTATATTAATACTATGTCTGACAGCTTGCTCCACACAAAATAAATGTTATATTTTTTTGGAAACCAATTTATTATTTTGAAAATTCAAAAATAATAAATATTTTTTATATAAAAAATTTTAATCCATTAGAAAATAAATAAAAATATGATTAATAACACATAATGATTTAGAATTTTATATTTCAAAATGAATATTTTTAGTATATATATTGATTTTTTATTCAAAATATAAATTTATAAAATTTAGCATTCTCATTTTTAAAAATTTACTTCAATTTTGAAGTTAACATGTAAAATTTTTTATAAAATGAATTTTTTTTAATTTTTATAAAATAATGGATTTTTATTTTAATAGTGAAAAACGATTTTTAAAATATCATAACATTAATGAAATTTTCAAAATACTAGAACGAATTAATATTTTTAACTACCATTTCACATGAAATTAAAATAAATCATTTATAAATAATTTTCTAATTTATAAATCCTATGTCCAACATTTTGGAAACATATTTAATATTTTATACTAAATCTATTTTTTCTTATTTTATAATGTAATATTTAAAAATTATAATAATTAATACTAACTTATTGGATTTAATAATTTAGGTCAAAACATTTATAATATATATTATTTAAAACTCTATTTTCTTATATAAATTTGATATTACTATGATTACTTTTAATGACAATGATAATGTTAATAATTTAATAGTGAAAGATTAATATTATTAATATTCTATAATTTTTATCTAATTTATTAGATTAATATATGTTCATAAATAAATTTAATATAATTTTTAAACCTTTTTATAAATATATTATCAATAATTTATTGTGTAATAAATACTGAATAAGATAAAAAAATATATAATGTTGAAATTAATTTTTTTACAAAATAGTTTTTCTATAAATTAAAAATTTTAATTACAAAATAATAATCAATTATTAATAAATTGGATAGGAACTTATGAATTAAAAATTTATGATTATGTAAAAAATGTTTTTTATATGTTATGTTATATTTTTTAATAAATATGTACTACAATGGTAAAACTAGTAATAAATTTAAAAACTAAAATTGTAAAATTTAAAAATCAAGTGGATGAATGCTTTAAAAATTATTAAAACATGTGTTAAAATGATTAGTCTAGGATTTTTGGGCCTTATATCACCCCACACTTTATTATTTATCACTTTTTAACAATGAATACTTGAATATTGTCATTATATTAAAGAAAAATATTGGTTGTTCACAAAAGTGACCTTTTATTCAGTTATAAAAGGGGAAACATACACCACTTCATGTCACACATATACCATGTAATTTAATCATGAAACACAAAAATTTTCTTACTCATAGAATCTAATCACATTTTAATAATCTACTAGTCTGAATTAGTATGACTAAACCCATTTTTTATAAGGATATTTACTATACAAATTTCAACGTCCCAACTTGATTTTTAGTTATTCCATAACTTTTTATCCTTAATAATTATCTTCTAAAACATAATCTAATACTATTAATATAATGTCCTATATATTATTATTATACTGAATTTTGTTTTTTTGATTTAACAACCCTTATTTATTAAATCCCACCCAATAAAAAATACAATGAAACATCGATCGTGCGTTTGTGGAGAATACCCCCCAATGAAGTAACAAATTCTATTATTCATAATGGAATATATTTTTTGGTTATATGGATGAATTTATAGAAATAATTCAATATATAAAATATCATTATTATTATTAATATAAAAATTATAATCAACCATAATTCACTATCATTCATTGGGAAATAGAATCATTAATCATGTGTTGTATGGATTACCATTTCCACGATGATTTGTAGTATATTTTTTATCTAGATATTTATTATATTAAAAAATATCCTAAAAAATAACTCAAAACCTGTTATATATATTAATAATATCATTATTATACTATAATAATGATATTATATAAAAATTATCCACTTTTATAACTGTAATCATTTATTAATTATGGTGTGATCATGTTTGGTTCGATCTAACCATTACATGAAAAATACTATAAAATAATATCTTGGGATAAAACTTTTGACATTATTACTAAAAATTTATGATATAAATAATTAAATAAATTTTTTTATTTTTTCTAAAATGGTATCTTCAATATTAATCATGTTATATAAGACACCACCATTCGGTTGTTACAAATCACTGAAACATGTTGGTTACCATTTTTGGTTACACATGGTTTTTCTAAATATATCATAGAATGAAATTATATCATTACATGATATAATAAAAAACTATTATATTACCTTTTTGATATCTTATTTAATAAAATTATAGTGATAATGAAAATATACACTTCTATTTTGAATCTAGTTAAAAATGATCAAGCTTACTCACTCCCAATTTTAAAAATAGATAACAAGATACTAAAATAAATGTGCAGAATAATTATAAATTATTTTTATAAAACGATATATATATATATATATGAATAAATTTCAAAAATATATTATTAATATTGTAATTGTTTCCATATGGAATATTCATGTGATTTTGTGGAAGTTATGTATTATTTTAAGGGTTTCATTGTCTCATTTTCAAATCCATAAATCATGTTTACCATTACACACCATCATTTATTTCGTATGTTGTATCTGATACCCAATTAAAATAATTTATAATTAATATCATTAAATTCATAACATTTTAATGTCCATTTTTTGGTAAATATAATGTTACCATTACTATAATTGTTTTTGGAAACTCAATTCCAATTCATTGATTCATGATCATTCATTTGGAAGTTATTCAATATACATTTTAAAAATTATGCTCTTTGATTTTATTATGTAATATTTTTTCATTGAAGTCTATGGATTTTATATTCTACCACAAAACACCATTAAAAATGACTCTGGTTTCAAGAATAATGATATCTATAAGTGATTCGATTAACTTAAATTACATTTCATTGAGTTAAAATTTTATTCCATGAGTTTTGTTCTTATATATATAGTAGATTACACTATTTTATATATTATAATATATTTTCTATTTTATCTATGGGTAAAATATATTTAACTCAAATATATATTCTCAATGATTTTTTTAAGTATAAAAAATATGTATATTTTTTATGTACATAATCAACATAACATTGTCGTAAATTGAAAATTTGTATATAACAAAAAGTGTATTATATTGATGAAAATAATATAATCTTCTTTAAAGATAGTTTTCCTCTATTTTATTATTATTTATTCCTAAATTTTTCACATTATTATTTTTAATTTAAATCGGTTTATACCCATGTGACCAAACAACATTACATTAAATCATTTCAAATGGAAATTTTACTACCTCTTTTTTTATGTGTGTTTTCAAAATATTTATTTCAAAATATTCCAATGGTTTTTCATCCATTGAAAATAATTTTCATTATATTCCAATGGAAATTCCATTTTCATGACATTTATGTTTTACTAAATCTCAATTATTGTATATAATTTTAAAAATTATTATTTCTAAAATATTCCACTCAAATATTTGGAAACATATATTACTTTTTTAATCCACTGTTATTGAATATTACGATTCAACAATGTTCTTTGAATATTTTAAAATTAATTTATTTTAACATCTATATTATTTAACTATATTATATTTTCCCATGATTAATTTTTAATATTTCATTCAATATAAAAAATTTTAACATTAATTCCATTCAATTTACATAAATTCACAATTCCATAAATGACTTTTCAATGTGTGCTATAATATTATCACTTATTCCAAAGTGAAAAGTATTTTATAAAAAATATTTTATGATTTTGAAAATTTTTTCCTACTTTCCATTAAATCACTTAACTCCTTTTATATAATTCATCATTAACCACACCATTAATGTTCTTATGAAATAATAATTTTATTATGATTTAATACTGGGTATTATCCTTTTACATTCTTGAGTTCAATTTTTTATAACATATATAATTGTTTTAAAAACTATTTTTATTTTTAAGGGATATTTTTAATATGTTTAATGATGGGTTTCATGTTCCATACATATTTTTGAATTATTATTGTGTTGGGTCTTATATATTTATCCATGAAATCATATCTATTTTTATATCTCATATAATCTAAATTTCATGGGTGGATATGATCATGTTATGATATATTCACCTGATTTCATAGGTGAATGATCATATAGAGCTATGATCACATGAATGTGCATGTAAATGATCAGATATATCATTTTCTCATGATTTTTGATGGAAATGATCACTTATAACATTTTTAACGGATTTTGTGTATACATTATTGCATATGGATTTTTTCACATGATGGTTCATGGTGATGATTTCAGCTATATTTGTTCCCATGATTTTATGTAGAGTTGATCACATATTACTTCATTCAAAATTTCATCATTTATTGTACTTAAGCCACATTTATATATGATATACTAATAATGATGATACATTTTTCATGTTTATTATATCTCACTATTATACCATGGTACATGTTTTTTTCATTTAATATTACAAGTCCTTATATCATGAATAATGAGAAATATTATAATTCACTATTCTTTTGACATTATATTTCTCACACCTTCATTTTTACTCAAATTATTATGAATAAAAAATTGATGAAATGCTTTTGATTTTCTACATTCTAATCATTCAAGATCATAATTTTTTTAAAAATTTCCAATAACTTTGTTATAAATATGATTATAACTTATGATAACTCTATAATAGAATCTTGTAACACCCTCAGATCTTACATAAAGTAAAAAATGTTTGATATCATTTTCAAATTACAACATTGTTCCAAAATGAACCATGGATATTTAAATGTGACTATTATAAACAAGTCATTAAATTGGTAGGTATTAATAGGATCAAATCATGTATGGAATATAGATAACATTCTTACTCAATATAAATTTATTAATAAATATTTATGAAATATGAACTCAATTTTTAATAAAAGAAAATTATTCTCAAAATAAATATTTTCTTCAAAAATGAATTTTATTGTTTTCTATTTGTTAATAATAAAATTAATTAGAGTAAAATTTGGAAATTAAATTTTTTAAATTGAATAAAATTTCATAAATCATTATATAAAAATTAATTTAGGGTGACTTTTTTTGTATTTTACTGAAAATATTGATTTTATGTGAATAGTGAAAATTTCAATTTTTTTAAATATTTCAATTCATTGTAGTATATAAACTAAAAAAAGTCATGTTATATTTTAAACTTTTATCTACGGTTGATTATGAACCATTTTATCTATAATTATGTAATTAATCTCATTTTAATCGAAAATTTTCATGAGTTTGTATAAGTTTATTTCGATGCTTAAAACACGGTTTTTTCAAGATATATTTTTATGCATAAAGTTTATCAAATTTAATTAGTTGAAATAAAATATAATAATTAAATATACAATTAAAATATATCTAAAATATATTTAATTATATAAATTGAAATTCATACTGTGATTATTGTTGCTCATATGATTAATATTAGATCATTTTTACCCGAAAAAAAGCATTTCATGGAAAAAAAATAACCTTTTTACGGTTTTATTTTAAAATTATTATTTTTATATAAAATTAATTGAACTTTATAAAATTGATTCCATACATGGATTTATAATAACTAATATTATGTATTAATGTCCCCTGTTCTTTTTATTATAATGAATCTTGAGTACATTAAAATTTATTTTCAATGTCAACGTTCAAATGAGGTTTTTCAAGTTACAAGCCCTTGTGTAAAAATTAAAATTAAAAAAATGTGTTTTTATTTAATAAATGAGATTTAATATTTATATTCCACTATTTGAATTTATCTAAAGTGTTTTAATTTATTTTTATGCTTAAATTATATAATTCATAAGTAAAAACTAGTTATCATAGTAAAAACTGAAATATTAAATGTGAGTAATCATAGAGGTAAAGGAAAAAGTGTTTTAAAAATTTATCTTTTTTAATGTTAGAGGAATATATAAAAATTATATTCCCCATACTCAATTATTTTTTTTTATATCCTGGTTTGAGGATGACATTCCATTATCAAATTGTTTTGGATATTTACAAAAAGGATTCTCCTTCGCACTTATAAAAAGTGACATCATCTCACATTTTCTTCATAGATAAAAACACTTTTGGATCATACAATACATAACCAGATAACATCCTAATTACATTGACATTTCCTATAAGAATTGTTTTTATTATAAATCCAACCTAGTAATGATTATGTTTAAAACATAAAGTGGTTGCCGAAGAAGAGGTAATGTTCTTAACTGAGAATTTTATTTTACTTCAACAATATTCTCGTTAATGTAATTTTAAAACATTAAGATATAATATGATAATAATGTTAGAAATTATTAAATTTACTATATTGATATAATATCCCACATTCATATTCTCTTCCATCAAAGTGGAAACTGAAACATCGATCAAGTGTATGGAAGACAACCGCCTCACGATTCAATGTAATTTGTTTTCCAGAATCAACTCTCAATACTATTTATTATTATGGATATACTGTATATAATTTTAATTAATTAAATACTTATCATTCTGGAAATGTAATATATCATCTATTTTTTTACCTTTTCTTTCATTAAAATATGATAATGTTATTCATACTCACAAGAGGATTTCAACCTCCTTTGAGTGATGTGATTCATTTTTCATTACAACATCACATTGATGGTATATATAAGTGTATATAATGAAATTATAATATATTTGTTATATATGTTTATTTATTATGATAAAAAATACTTACCTTTGTTCTATCAAGATCATTGAATAATAGAAACTATACTAATGGGTGTGTATAGCCTACCATCTCCATGTTTAAAATGTTGTTCATTTATAATAACCAAAATTTTTGGTAGATTTAAACATATAATTTATTTATAAAAACTATAATTATATAAATATTATTACCCATCACGTTTTTTATTAAATATCATTATGAACTTGTCAATATACCAATGGGATTTTGGACTTATGAGATAAATATTATCAAAACATTCAAAATGAACATGAATGATTATGTAATTAGATATAACATGAAAAATAAAATTGAAAATGTTTGTATGAATGTAAACAATCTACAAAATTATATTATTCATGAATATAAGAAACTCATGCAATGATCTAGGCTTAATGTAAGTGATCTATCTAAACAACCCTTTTCATTATGTTATGATCATTGTCTCTCTAACTTTATCAATCTATTTTACATGTTATATATTAATTCTAAATTATTATTTTTAATTTCTATGAAATATATACCAAGATTATTCTCCCTTCCATTGATGAGGTAATGAATTTTTTATGATCATTTATTAAATTTTTTGATTGATAAATCTCTTCATATTATGATATGATGCAATATAGTGTGACTCATTTCATTCCATGGGCATATACTATGTTAATTAATGAATATTGATTTCATTTTGTAGAAACCCTTATCATATACATGTTATAATTGGTTTTCCTAGTCATTCAACCAATTAATTGGGTAAAAAAAATTCGTAGGGGGAATTATAAATGGTATTAGTGAGTAAAACTAATCAGTTATTGTACTATTTCTAGAAGGTGATATTGTCTGGATAGTTCTAATAGACTCATACTTATGTCATGTTATATAGTGATGACACCTTTCATGTATTTCGATCATAATATGATACCAATTATTTATGTTAATCATTTATTTTATTACTCATGAGACATCTATTTTACATTGTTATGTTATTCCATTGACTCGTAATATATGTTTACTTAACATGATTATTAAATTACTAAGTTTTTTAGTACACCACTTTTTGATATGTACAACGTAGATTATCCCCTGTAGTTTTATGATATTAAATGGATTTGGTATCTCATTTATTAGAATAAAATAAATATTCTTTATTTTCATTTTGATTGTTTATGTACAGGGTCTTTCAATGAAACATGGCCTTTTCATTTTTTTTAATTAATGTATATTTGTGTTAGAAAACATGTAATATTATGTTTAAATGTATAGGATTATGATATTTTGTATCGTAGGATTGTCTAGTAATATTGGGTGATTAGGAATATAATGTTTTAATGAGGTACCTAGGGATATGTCTTAGTATAAGAAGATATCATTGAATTTTGGAGATGTATAGAGAGAGTGGATTTCATTAAATCACAACATTGTGTGGATAGAAAACGCAGATGTGGTTAGGGAACAAATTTACCTAAGGGTAATATGTAACAAATAGGGGAATTATTAGTTGACATGATCATCACCCGGATCGTGGAGAGGTGTCTATGTAGCACTCTTGGTTTGAAAAAAAATATGGTATATGTATTATACATTCAAAAAAATCTTTTTAATTCATTATGCAAGACATTTACAATTATGTAGTACTAAAAACAATTAGGAATCATTTTCATGGATGACCTATATTGAAATCAGGAGACTCATAAATTTGGTTACACGTATAGCCTATATGTTTTTTCTTTCTATGTTTATAAGTTTCCCTTTTGTATGTGAATTTATTATCATTCTGATTTTTTATTTGTTTTATATTAATTTCTTTAAAGATGAGAAATAATGCCAAAAACAATTGTTATAGGTAATGTGATTATTTTCCCAATTATATATCTATCCTAATAGGATAAGGTATTGAGAACATATTTGTATTATTATCTTAACTAGATCAATAAATGAATAATAACATAAATCATAAAAAATCCCCCTTATTCCTATGAAATAACCCATTAAATTTGAGTAATTTATGATATAAATGCCTCCAATGTTTATTTGGTATTCTGATCCCCTCATAATGTAAAAATTGATTTACCTCATTGAGCAGATATTTTCTATTTGATTTACCCAGATAAAGAGAATGTTTTTTGGCCATTTATCACCATGAGGGGGCGTCCAATCGGTATTGGATTCTGATCATGAATAGAATGTACCAAGATGTTACTGATTCCATTTTTTCACATGAATTCATGATTTTCTTTTTCAATATATAGTGTAATGAAAAAATGAATATTAAAATAGTGATGTAGTTCCATAAACTAATAAAAAAATAAGATGGTTCTATTTGTTTGTATGGGAAAAACATCAAAATAATTCCATGGTAATCCATAGATTCATAATTAATGGTGATATTATGGTGGCCTAGTTCATTATAATATTAAATAAAATTATATGAAAAGAATTAACATTAGGATACATTAATAATTTGGAAGATATTTTTCATTATTTCTCCAATTTTGAGATGGATACTCTAAGTGGCCTCATGGTCCTAGATATAAAAGGTGTAATATTGTGTTTTATTAAATAGGATCAATGAATAAATCACATATAGTAAATGAAAACTTGTATCCCACTTTAAATGATTATAAAATGAAAAATCCTATAAAATTACTAATGGTGAAAAAGGTGATGTTTCAAATGTAGAAAAGAGGGGAAATGAGATAATTAGTGTAGAAGAGAAATAAAGAATCCCACTAATGTGGATGAAGAAAACATCTTTCAAAAAATAGTCATCCATTGGTATAATGTTTCATGTGAAGGAATCCTAGGAATTATGGAAGCCACAACCATACTCTATGGGTTTTCGCAAACAATAGATGATAAAACCCTCTTTGGCCTAGAGTAAAAGGATTGGGTTTTTTGATCACTACTATGGATGTGAATCATGAAAATGATCTGGTTATAGGTACACTTTTCATTAATTTTAGAATAATGAGTGTACTATTTGATTCTATTTCCACATATTCATTAATTTCTAGGATGATTAGAATTACTATTCTAACAACACCGGAAAACATGGGTTTTGAGCTATGTGTTTGAATTTAAAATTGAACAAATGTTCAATCCCATGTACCTAACTCCTATCCAATACATGTTTGTTGATTGATCCATCTAAAAAATATTTTCATGTTTCAATCATTAGAGTTTCATTATATATTTGGAATTTATTGGTTCTCTTTATATAAATATAACATTCACTATCAGTAGTGGCAGACCAATATTAACCTCCTATGTTATTTTATGACTCTTTATATGTGTATGTGTTAGGATGAATCTCTGTATGAATCTTTTACTCATCTGTAGAATATATTATCATACTATATAGCATATCATGATCAAAATATCAAGAATAAAGAGAGAATCATGGTTGAATATATAACAAAATAGGCGGATTATGCTAATGTATTCCGAAAAGTGTTTATTTCTCTTGTGGTTGAGTTCTCAATAAAACAAACACATGAATCTATACTTGTATTGAGCACTCCTTTCATGATAGCCACTATAGAGTTTAAAGAGTTGAAAAAGTAGTTACAAGAGAATCTTCAAAAAGATTTTTTATGCTTGAGTGATTAACCTTGGGATGTTCCAATCCTTTCTATAATGAAGAAAAGTAGTTTAATGAGCCATTATATTAACTATGGTGAACTCAATAAATTCATGATAATTTAAACATTTTAGATTCCATGTTTTGGTGATTTGTTAGATCAATTACGAATGGCCTAGTATCTCTCAATGATTGGCCTCTAGTAGGGATGTCACCCATTCAAGGTGAGATGTGAGATATTCCCAAAACTACCTTTAGAACAAGGTATGGACACATTGGGTTTTTAGTAATTCCATTAAATCTCACTAATTTTAGACCAATAATTATGATCATAATGAATAGAGTCTTTATATATTAACTCAAAAAATAATTGGTAGTCTTTGTAGTTGATATTTTTTGTACTATAATGAAAGGAGGATCATGTTGATCATTTTAATATTTTACTAATGTCATTGTGAAAGAATAATATATAATAATTTTTTTAGTAAATGTGAGTTCTGGATAACATGGAATCATTATTTGGGAATATTATCACTAGCAATATAATAATTATGGACCCTTTTAGAAAAATTTAAATTTAGGAGTAGCCTAGGAAAACCACTATAATATAGCTCCATTGTCTCTATAGACTAAATGAGTGTTTATGATGATTGATGGATATAATTTTACTATTTTTATCCCCTCTAGTTGA
Organism: Viscum album; assembly: GCA_963277665.1. Classification (NCBI taxonomy): domain Eukaryota; kingdom Viridiplantae; phylum Streptophyta; class Magnoliopsida; order Santalales; family Viscaceae; genus Viscum; species Viscum album. Next base: position 1,219,548,200 of record OY728127.1, on the reverse strand, counting down.
TATTCCATGGAAGGGATTAATTTTTTTGTATGAGGTAATTTGATGATAGATTCAAGGAGTTGAAAATGAGGCTTAATATTCTACCATTTCTCATGATGCCCTCATGTGTGGAAATATTTTTTGTATATAGTTATTCATTTAAAAATGGTTTGGGTTTTGTACTATTTAAAAATTCAAAACTAATAGTCAATGCATCAAGGAAGATGAGTTTTCTTAAGAAGGAATGTCATACTCATGATCTAGAGTAATAAGCAATGATCATATCCATAAAAACATGTGAAATAATCTATATAGGGGGAATATTTAAATGATTACAAATCATAGGATCCTGAAATATATTATCATATAAAAATGTTTTAATATATCCATATAATTATTATTAGATCCAATAAAAGATTATGAATGCTCAATAAATTACTATCTTTTGAAAAAAAAATTGTAAGATGTTATATGTAGAAGAGATTGAGAAATGCTTTCAGTAATGATAATTAATAATGATACTATCATATTATACTTGAAATGTTTTGACATGGTAATAAAAATGGAAGTATCATCATAATTCATTTATCAAATTATTTTTCAACCTTTCTATAATGCCTCGACCCCAGTTACCCAGATTCGGTGCATTATTACATAACTGGCATGATCACAAAGGATCAAATCTTGAAAGACCGATTGGTTTAGTAGCCTTGGAAACACTAGATATATTCATATGTCTTACATTACATCATAAATTGAAAACTACAAAAACATAGTCTCCATAATCCACACTCATATCCCCACTGACTATTCCTGCAAGTCAGTCATAATACACTTCTTCACATCCTGGGAAAAATAAAACATTGAAAGGGGTGAGCTCAAATGCTCAGTAAGGATAAAAATAAAGCGGAAACTTTCATAAGAAAACATAAGCATTTAAAGAAATGTATAAATAAAACAAAAGCCTTATTAAACTTGAACTTCAGAATATTATGGAAAAAGTAAAATCAAATAATGCCATTTACTTACTCACAAGGATATTCTACTAGTCGAATAATCACATGCAATATCAATAACCACTTTCATATTAAGGGAATGCATAATGCCAGACTATCATAACCACATAGTCAAGGCCTTGTGCCAAGAATACAAATAGGATTTTGTCAAGGCCTTGTGCCAAGACACTATTTTGTCGCATGAGACCTACTAATGCATCGAGAAGCTATAGCGGGCTCCACCCATCACATATTAAGTCCAATACATTCCTCATATGAATAGGTTTTAACATAACATAAACATTCGTATTAAAACTAGCATAAGAAATGTCAATAATTTCTTCATAAAACATGAATGGTATAAAAATAACACATCCACAGTCAAACATACCACAAAACATTAAATACAATATGGAAGTTTTGTATCATAATGAATCAACTTCAAATAAGTTTAAAATCCATCAAAGGATGTTGACATAGATGAAATCAAAATAATTTGAGAGAAATATCTTTTTTTTAATAATTTAAAAGTCACATAATTAATAAATAATACATTTAATTTGAAAATATTCTTATAAACTGGTAAGGGAATCTTGGACGAAGTTACAACGGTAGAAAATAGCTGCACCCGCCGTATAAGTTAAAAAAACATTGTTATCTTAAATTTGTCGAAAAGGTCAAAAAGTACCTTGTTTCGAAAATGATGGAAATATTCCTTTAAAAAATGTAAAAGGGTATAAGTGACTTTAACCCATTTTCTATTAAATATTAAAAATGTTTTGAAAGGCATTTTAAAGAAACATGGATGTGGATGATAACGAGGTCCCAGTAGATAATTACGAATAAACAACCTCGGATAAGGAAGATGTTGTGAAGTAAACGCTTACCTTGAATTTTTCCTTAGTAGATTTTACGTTAAACTCCTGTATAATAGTTAAAACATTGTTATTAAATTATACAATAATCATATACATCAATATGATATCATATATGATCTTTTAACATTTCTTTATTAATAATATCTTAGTGTTATCATCGTTTCGGGTGATAACCGATTCATTCTTCTTAAATGTTTGGTTACATATGGCATGTTTGTAATGAATAGGTTGTATATTATTCAAATTAAGAATGATATTAAGTCAATAAACATTATTTTTAACCATCAAATGAAAATTATTCTTGAATGGATATGATGGGGAATGAATCTTATCGCGTTCGTGGAGACGGTATTCCGTACGTACGCACGAGCGAAAATATCATTCTTTTGATATTAAAATAATATATACTTGGATGTTATATCATATATACATAATCATTATCATGTAATATTTATTATTTACATGAATTACACATCATTATTATACCCATCTAAATAGGAATATATTGAATAACAATTACACCACGACGTGGAGATGGTAAGCCGTACGTACGCATGTATGGTGACATGTCATTCAAATGATGGGTAGAATACTGAATATGGTTGTTCCAAATTTATAATAACAACACAGTATATAGAAGATACTGTAGTAATTATTTTATAAGGGAAATAATAAATAAATAGGATGTGGAAGATGAAAGGAATTTGAAAGAGGGTGATGAAAACATTACCTCTTCTTCGGGTTCTTCATTTTGATTTCATCAAAAGGACTCCTTAGGATGGATTTCTGACTAAAGTAGGGCTTCTAGGATGAAGGGACAGAAGTTTAGAGAGTATTTGGGCAGGTTTTGGCCGAACCAAAAGGCTTGAGATGTGTGGGGAATTGGTAATAAGTGGTCTCCTTTTATAACGGAGAGGAGGGGCTCTTTAGGAAAGAGTGAAAATATTATTTTATAATATAATGATATTCGGTTTATAATGGTCCAAAAATTATTGAGGTCGAATATAAGATGGCTCATATTCGAAATAAAATAAACCAAAAGGAATTAAACAGGTTTTAGATAATATTTTAATCATTATAATCTTATTTATTTAAATGATTTATTAATGAGGTAAACATTGCATCATTATTCTGTCATAAATAATTTAAATTATTTGACGTCTAAAAATTATAAAAAAAAATACTATAATGTAGGAAATATTTTTAGCTTTATAATTAATATTTATAATCGAAAATCCAACATATATAACCCTATGTAAAAATTGTTTTTCTAAAAGATTTATGCTTATGTTATTTTTGTATTCCCTTTAACTTAATTAATATAAAATGTCACTATCACATATAAGTGGATCCATGGGGTCTCAAAATCGAACCAAAGATGACCATGGTTGGAAATGTATCAACCAATAGGGTTAAGACACGTTTTAGGGTAAATTAATATTATTATAATATTATTTTATTACCCTTATTTACCAGATTTACCTTTTAACCATGGTAAAAAAAAATTTACCGAAGTAATTATTCAAAATGTGTAAAAATAAAAGTTACCTATTTACACAATTTGGAAATCCTGATTCCAAATATGGAATCCATTTTTCCAAATTCAAAACATAGAAGTGGAAGAAATTAATTTAAAATTAATTCCCGTTGTCAAAACAAAAAGCGTGTTTTTAAGATATAATAACTATCAAAAGATTGACACTTGTTTATGTCCAATTTAATTGTGAAATTACGTCCAATGACCAACATTGTATTAAATGGTAAAAATATAATATAAATATACTTTAAAATCACTCAATTTCAGAATTTATTACAATTTATTATTTTGATTAAAAAAGTTGTTTTTAATTAAAATTTAGTAATTTTCACTCTTCATCAAAATATAAAAGTTTTCCGAAAAATACCAAAATTTCACCTTAGGATAAATTCGATACTCCGAATCCAAAAATTAAGTCCATTTTGATAAATAAAATTTATAAAATTTTAAAAAGTAGGTATTACTATTCATAACGGCTAGTTTAATTAGTTGTGGTGTGTTAGGGCTCGAGGTTGCGTACAACACACGTTATTGCATTATTCTAGTAGAAGCGTACCATGGAAGCTTGAGGTGTTACATTGTAAATTTTTTATGTCCCTATTCTAAAGAATTAATTTATTTAGTAAAATTGAATATATAAAAGTTTAAAATATTGGATTTAAAAAGGGGTCATCATTAAAAGTCAGTAAAAGTGCATTTTTTAAAAATACTTCTTTTATCTAAAAAAAAATTAATTTGTTCTTACATCATGTCTAAAAAACTCATAATATGGATTCTAAAATTATAAGGATTATATAAAGTTCAAAATTTAGTTAATACCTTTCATAACCTCTTTTGAATGGCTTGTATGATAATTCATGGTGCGCTTGAACTCGGTGTTGCGTGTAGTGAATGTTATTGATTTATTTTGAAGAAGTAACACACTAAGAAATCTTGAGGCGTTACATTCTTACCTCCTTCAATAAATTGTGTCCTCTCAATTTGATATTGTTCTTAGAAAATAATGGTTGAAATTAGAAAATATCTTTGTGGGAAAACCCACATCGAAAATTGGGTTAATAAAATTTAGTCTTAATATGAGGAAAAGAAAAATGAAAGGGTCACCACCAAATCATGATCTCGATTAAGAGAACATTGGTGGAAATTAGAGATATATAATTGGAGGAAAAATGTAAATATTTATATGTAGTGATTGAGGTCATGAATCACACACAAGTGGAAAATTGAGGGCTTCAAAGCCATCAATCTATGATGATTTAAAATACCATCGGTTCAACAAAACATAAGGTATTAGAATAACGCATTTTTTTAATATCCCTTTCCTAATGTTTAGGAATTAATTTATTCATATAATAAGAGATAGGTATGAATATATATATATTCCTGACAAGTAGAGTTTCAACCTTCAACTAATTTCCACTACAAACTCATCTTTCACTTAGAAAGATAATAGAACACAAAATTATTATATTTATTATAATCGTACAAGGTTCAAAATATTAAAACATACCATTTAGATTAGAAAAACTATTTTGTAATAACCAGGGACTTACTATAGGCTAGTGGTCGGTAATAAAGGCATGTCGCACTAGGTTTGTGGGTTCGATTCCTACATCTTTGTCCGATGTGACGGGTTATCCCCTCAACCTGCAGGTTGTCCTTTTCCTAAAACCATAGTATTATAATATTCCTAAAATAATCTTCATAAATGTTTTAACCTAAAAAAATATTATCCAAAGTTCAACTTAATTCATTCCAAACTTTATAGTTATCCAAAATACCTCTGTCCAGACTTTCTCTAAAAGGTCCCTAAATTCCAAAATCAATTCTAACATCACATTCCCTAAACAAAGTCAAGATTATATAATTGTCACGTAATAAAAATATTATTACCTTCATCATATTAAAACCTTAATGAATACAAAAAGTACTGAAGTACAATCCTTATATATATATATATCACATTATTCTTATAACCAGAATATAATCCTTGTGTCCAAAAGCACCAATACATTAATTATTCTGCTTCAACTGTAGTAACAACATAAGATAGGCCTTGATCCCTTGGACTTTTCTGAGGTATGTTCCCCTGACTCTTAGGACATTCATTTGCATAATGTCCCTTTTCTCTACAATTATAGCATTCCATGTTGACAGAAACTCTCTTTCCCTTGCATTCATGAGCTTGGTGGCCTTTTCACCACACTTGTAACAGACTCCCATTCCCTTCAAGAAAGTACCGGGGTGATTTTTCCAACAATTATCACATAATAGAAAATCCTTCTTTCCCTTTTTCCCTTTATCTATCTCATGTTCCACCATTCTCTTCTTTTATTTCTTTACTTTATTGTCATGAGATTTAGGAAATTCATTTTCTGTCTTGATAGCACACAAGACTATATCTTCATACATTGAGAAAGATTGAGAGACTAAGGCTCGACCGAGAAACAGTTTTAACCCATCAAAGAAACAATCAATATTACTCCTTGGGTTACGTGTATAATCTTCTTGCATGCCTCGCTATCCTTGTAAAGTTAGACTCATACTTTGCGACATTCTCATCCTCATTCTGCCTGAGACTCAGAAATTTCCTTTCCATATCTTCTCGATGGTCATGTGGAAAGTATTTTTCTAAGAAAATATCTTTAAACTCCCTCCATTCCATACTTTATACTTCTTCATCTTCCTATGTATTTTGAATCAATGACCACCATTGATTAGAATCTCTAGTGGGGTGGTAAACTTCCATGACAACTTTCTCCCTTTCGCTACTCCCCAAGGCATGGAATATTTTCTCTAAAGAATTTATCCATTTCTCAGCTACTATGGGATTTGTACTCCCATTAAATGTTGGTGGTTGTTGCCTCATGAAACGGTCTAGCATTGATCCTCCACGTTGTGGATTAGGGTTCTCTATACGAGTAAGGTTATTATTCATAACCTGAGTGAGCTGTCCCAGTACGGTAATTAGCTGTTCGGCACCGGTTGTATCACCAACTCCACTATAATTATCTTGATCAGGAGGGAAATCTCTACATGGAGTTCGTGCATTGATACGGTTTCCATTTCTTCCACTAGGTTCCATTTCTAAACAATGGTATAAACTAGATCAGTTCATGAATGGAAATACATAATTCCATACACATAAAACACTTAACATAAATTGTACAGTTTATGGATATAATCCATAATCATAAAAAATGTTTTCATTGAGGAGGTATATACTCATAAACCCTTCATAATGGTTTTTAAATAAAATGAGAATAATCCTAAGCATATCCCCCGGGAGTGTCGTAACCAAGAGTGTAGCAAGGCTCGTTGTCGTGTACCAGGATACCCCGGGTCAAGACCAAAACTCCTTGTCGGAGTTTTCACTCCTAGGTACATCTGTGCTGAGCCGCCTCTACCTGCTCGTATCTAGACTAGGATGTATTGCTTGTAAAACTCACAAAATCTCTACAATACCAAAATTCTAGGACGTTATTCTATGCTAATCCTCAAAGTCTATCTTAGAGCTATGTGCTCTAATCTGAGTTTATCTAACTCTAGCTTCCAAGGTTTGTACTAAACTTCCTCTGATACCAACTATAACACCCCAACCCCAGTTATCCAGAGTCAGTGCATTATTACATAATTGGCATGATCACAAAGGATCAAATCTCGAAAGACCGATTGGTTTAGTAGCCTTGGAAACACTAGATATATTCATATGTCTTACATTACATCATAAATTGAAAACTACAAAAAACATAGTCTCCATAATCCACACTCATATCCCCACTGACTATTCCTGAAATTCAGTCATAATACACTTCTTCACATCCTGGGAAAAATAAAACATTGAAAGGGGTGAGCTCAAATGCTCAGTAAGGATAACAATATAGCGGAAACTTTCATAAGAAAACATAAGCATTTAAGGAAATGTATAACTAAAAAAGCCTTATTAAACTTGAACTTCAGCATAATATGGCAAAAGTAAAATCAAATAATGTCATTTACATACTCACATGGATATTCTACTAGTCGAATAATCACATGCAATATCAATAACCACTTTCATATTAAGGGAATGCATAATGCTAGACTATCATAACCACGTAGTCAAGGCCTTGTGCCAAGACTACAAATATGATTTCATCAAGGCCTTGTTCCAAGACACTAGTTTGTCTCATGAGACCTACCGATGCATCGATGAGCTATAACGGGATCCACCCGTCACATATTAAGTCCAATGCATTCCTCATATGAATAGGTTTTAACATAACATAAACATTCGTATTAAAACTAGCATACAAAATGTCAATAATTTCTTCATAAACTATGAATGGTATAAAAATAACACATCCACATTAAAACATACCACAAAACTTTAAATACAATATGGAAGTTTTGTATCATAATGAATCAACTTCAAATAAGCTTAAAATCCAGGAAAGGATGTTGACATAGATGAAATCAAAACTATTTGAGAGAAATATCTATTTTTTTTAAATCATTTAAAAGTCACATAATTATAAAATAATAAATTTACTTTGAAAATATTCTTATAATCTTGTAAGGGAAGATTGGAAGAAGTTACAACGGTGTAAAATAGCCGCACCCACCGTATAAGTTAAAAAAACATTGTTATCTTAAATTTGTCGAAAAGGTCAAAAAGTACCTTGTTTGGAAAACAATGGAAATATTCCTTTAAAAAATGTAAAAGGGTATAAATGACTTTAACCCATTTTCTGTTAAATATTAAAAAAAATTTGAAAGTAATTTTAAAGAAACATGGATGTGGATGATAACGAGGTCCCAGTAGATAATTACGAATAAACAACCTCGGATAAGAAAGAGATTGTGAAGTAAACCCTTAACATGAACTTTTCCTTAGTCAATTGTATGTTAAACTCCTATATAATAGTTAAAACATTTTTATTAAATTATACAATAATCATATACATCAATATGATATCATATATGATCTACTAACATTGCTTTATTAATAATATCTTAGTATTATCGTCGTTTCGGGTGACAACTGATTCGTTCTTCTAAAATGTTTGGTTACATATGGCATGTTTGTAATGGATAGGTTATATATTATTCAAATTAATAATTATATTAAGTCAATAAAAATTATTTTTAACCATCAAATGAGAATTAGTCTTGAATGGATATGATGGGGAATGAATCTTATCGCGTTCGTGGAGACGGTATTCCGTACGTACGCACGAGCGAAAATATCATTCTTTTGATATTAAAATAATATATAATTGGATGTTATATCATATATACAGAATTATTATCATGTTATATTTATTATTTACATGAATTACACATCATTGTTATACCCATCTAAATAGGAATATATTGAATAACAATTACACCACGACGTGGAGACGGTAAGCTGTACGTACGCACGTATGGTGACATGTCATTCAAATGATGGGTATAATACTGAATATGGTTGTGCCATATTTATAATAACATCACAGTATATAGAAGATACTGGATTTATTATTTTATAATGCAAATAATAAATAAAGTGGAAGTGGAAGAAGAAAGGAATTTGAAAGAGGGTGATGAAAACGTTACCTCTTCTTCGGGTTCTTCCTTTTGATTTGATCAAAAGGACTCCATAGGATGGCTTTCTGACTAAAGGAGGGATTCTAGGATGAAGGTACAGAATCTTAGAGAGTATTTGGGCAGGGGTTGGCCGAACTAAAAGGCTTGAGAGGTGTGAGGAATTGGTTAGAATTGGTCTCCTTTTATAAGGGAGAGGAGGGGCTCTTTAGGAAAGAGTGAAAATATTATTTTAAAATATAATGATATTCGGTTTATAATGGTCCAAAAATTATTGAGGTCGAATATAAGATGACTCATATTCGAAATAAAATCAACCAATAGGAATTGGACAGGTTTTAGATAATATTTTAATCATTATAATCTTATTTATTTAAATTATTTATTAATGAGGTAAACATTGCATCATTATTGTGTCATAAATAATTTAACTTATTTGATGTATAAAAATTATAAAAAAAATACTATAATCTAGGAAATCTTTTTAGATTTCTAATGAATATTTATAATCGAAAATCCAACATATATAACCCTATGTAAAAAATGTTTTTCTAAAAGATATAAGCTTATGTCATTTTTGTATTCACTTTAACTTAATTAATATAAAATGTCACTATCACATATAAGTGGATCCATGGGGTCTAAAAATAGACCCAAAGATACCCATGGTCGGACATGTATCAACCAATAGGGTTAGGACACGTTTTAGGGTAAATTAATATTATTATAATATTATTTTGTTACCCTTATTTACCGGATTTACCCTTTAACCATGGTAAATAAAAATTTTACCGAAGTAATTATTCAAAATGTGTAAAAATAAAAGGTACATATTTATACAATTTGGACATCCTGATTCCAAATATTTAATCCATTTTTCCAAATTCAAAACACATAATTGGCAGAAATTAATTTAAAATTAATTTCTGCTGTCAAAACAAAAAGCGTGTTTTTTAGATATAATAACTATCAAAAGATTGGCATTTGTTTATTTCCAATTTAATTGTAAACTTATGTCCAATGACCAACATTGTATTAAATGGTAAGAATATATTCTAAATATACTTCAAAATCACTCAATTTCATAATTTATCACAATTTATTATTTTGGTTAAAAAAGTTGTTTTTAATTAAAATTTAGTAATTTTCACTATTCATCAAAATATAAAAGTTATCCGAAAAATACCAAAATTTCACCTTAGGCTAAATTCGATACTCCGAATACAAAAAGGAAGTCCATTTTGATAAATAAAATTTATAAAATTTTAAAAATTAGGTATTACTATTCATAACGGCTAGTTTAATTAGTTGTGATGTGTTAGGCCTCGAGGTTGCATACAACACATGTTATTGCATTATTCTAGGAGAAGCGTATCATGGAAGCTTGAGGTGTTACATTGTAAATTTTTGATGTCCCTATTCTAAATAATTAATTTATTTAGTCAAATTGAATATATAAAAGTTTAAAATATTGGATTTAAAAAGGGTTCATTATTAAAAGTCGGTAAAAGTGCATTTTTGAAAAATACTTCTTTTATCTGAAAAAAATTTAATTTGATCTTACATTATGTCTAAGAAACTCATAATATGGATTATAAAATTATAAGGATTGTATAAAGTTCAAAATTCAGTTAATACCATTCATAACCTCTTTTGAACGGCTTGTTTGGTAAGTCATGGTGCGCTTGAACTCGGTGTTGCGTGTAGTGAAAGTTATTGATTTATTTTGAAGAAGTAACACACTATGAAATCTTGGGGTGTTACACTTTCCATTTGGATAAGAAAATGGATTCTCAATGAGATTATTTTATTATTTAGAAGATTTTAGAAGATATAAGAAAATAGGATTTCTAAAAAATAAAAATTGATGAAAAAAAGAGTTTTTAGATTTTGTTCCTGAATAAGTGTACCATCAAATCGTTTAACAAGGAAAGAATTGTTAAATAATTTACAAAGATTGAAATTCTCCTACTATATTGGGATCATGAGAATAGATCAAGACCACTAAGAGCACTATTAGTGGGATATTTTAAAGAAGAAGATTTTGTAATATAAATTAAATATTCTATTTGTCAGTAAGTGAAAACTAAAATAAATAATTCTAAAGGTATGATACAACCATTACCGTCACCAACATGAAAATGGGAAAACATCACAATGTAATTTATCACTGTATTCCAAAGACATCAATAGGAAATAATGCAATATGGTTTTTAATGAATAATCTTATAAATAATTCTCACATAATTTAAATTAAAGAAGACTTATCACTAAATAACTTAGCTTGTATATACATAATAGAGGAATTGAGGCTGTAGGGAACACCACTATCGAATATATGTAATTGATATGTGAAATTGTAAAATTATGTTAAGGATGATTATCCAAAATTCTCACAACATTTAGTCGACAATACTATGACTTATCACCCCCAAACCAATGTAAAATATTGGTGGAATATTCATAAACTATAATATATATAGAGATAATGCTTGATGTATTTCAAAGTAGAATGAGGTCAATGTATTCCTCTACTCGAGTTCCTTATAGTAATTATATTCAATCCAGAATAAAAATTTATACTTTTGAAGCAAATTATGGGAAGATATTTAGTTATAATACATTTTGAAAGGATGTTGGTGAATTTGAGCCGTTGGGACCAACAATTATTGGGGAAATGGTAGAAAAAATCAAGACCATTAAACAACACAACATGACTTCTAATAGTTAAAAGAAGTGCTATGCTAAAAATCATCGGTGATACCTCGTGTTTGAGGTTGGAGATGCAGTGTTTCACCAAATATATTAGGGGAATTGATTAATGAAATTAGATAATAAGATAAATCTGGTCCCCATGTACATCATCCCATTTAATATTCACAATCACATTGGAAATGTGTTATATCAACAACCACTCCAACCAAACCTTTCTGATTCACAGGACATATTCCATATATCCATATTGATGATGTACATAATAAATGCATCAAACCTTCAAAACTAAGAGGTGTGAAAATAAGAAAATTATATCTCTTATGAGTTTAAACTAGTTAACTTCATGGACCATATAGATAAATATCTAAGAAAAAGGAAAACTCATCGGGTCAAAGTACTTTGGCAGAACCATAAATACAGAGTGGCATACTTGGGACCGATGGAATCCCTAGAACCAAATTACAATCACCTATTATCTTCATACTATGTAATATGAAATTTCAAGAGAATAATTACATAAGAGGAAGAATATAACACCCAGATATTTATAAAAATAAACTATGTTTATTAACATATTTGACACCCAACACTGAACCAAAGAAAAAAATAATTATTTAAATATGACCCTTAAATCCTAGACATAAATTTGATGGTATGAATAGAATTAAATAATATATAAATTATATATTAATGTCTTACTCAATATAAATTTATTTATAAATTATTTGCAAATAAGAACTCATTTTTTAACAGAAATTTTATATTTTAAAAAAATTATTCAAAAAATATTTGTATAGATTTTGTGAGAATATATTATAATTATTTATTTGAATTTATTGAGATTTTATTTTTCAAAATATATTTTTTTTCATATAATCATTTCAAAATTAACATTAGTATAATTTTTTTTGAAAATGATTGATTTTTTTTGAATAGTGAATATAACCGATTTTTATATATATTTTATATTAATTTCATTAAATGAAGTATTTTAGATTTCCCGTTATATTTTATATTTTTACAAAAATTTAAATTAAAACCATTTTATTTATAAAAATATAATTAATTTCATTTTCATAATCAAATTTCCTGATTTTTTTATAAGTATATATTTATACTTGAAGTGACATTTTTTGAAAACTATTTTTAGATCCATAGATTTTATCCATATTAATTAGTTAAAATATCCCACAATAAAGAAAATTTTAAATATCATGTAGAGATTATATATATATAAATAAAAAATTACATTATGATAATGACGATTACTTGTTATATAGTTAGTATATGATAATCTTATGCCTAAAAAATTAATTTCATAAAATTTTATTTTTTAAAACATTTTGTGATATCATTTTAAAATTAAATTATGACACGTATATGAATTGAACACGATAAAATAGATTATATATTTTGAATCATTGTAAATAATATTAGGTAATAATTTAAACATAATTTTTTACCATTAATAAATGTAAAAATAGTAAACCATAATTACTTCGTTTATTGTTAATATAGGGTTTTTCCCAATACATTCACTTGAGATAAAATTAATTTTTCAAAGAAATTGTATTTTTATTTGATAGATTTTATTTAATATTTATAATAAATAGGAAATAATTATCAAATAAGCCTCATTTTGTTTTTAGTCGTAAACAAATTGCAATGGTAAAAGCTGGTATCCTTGGTGAGAACTAAAATGAAATGTGAGTAACTTAGAGGTAAAGGGATTAAATTATTTAAAATATATTTATTTTTTAAAAGTGGAGTTATTGATCAATCTTATATTCCCTAAACTAAATTATTTATAAATTTTGGAAGCACGTGGTTTGAAAGTGACATCCTATTATTTAATATTTCATGGTATCTACAAAAAATATCACTCCTCACTCATAATAGGGAATCATATATCCTCTTTTATTCACATATAAAAATCCTTCTATTTTGGAAAATACCTATCAAGGTCTTTTAATTACAAACCATACCATTTAATGAATGAATGTTTTTTATTAAACTCTCATACGATGGATTTTTTTATAAAATTAAAGAGGTTCTTCGAAGACGAGGCACTATTTTTAAAAAAGTACATTGTTTTATTTCTTTTTACAAATCCTTAAAATATTATTCATCCATTATAATAAAATTAAATAATAATATCACATACATTGAGATGTTATTATGTCACTATAATAAACCAGATAAATCTCCTCTTCTAAAAAAAGGAAAACAACCCCTTCATTTGTGTGTATGGTGGACAATCACCTAATGAACTAATGTAATTTTATTATCATCAACTATAATATTATTTTTTATGATGGATTTAATTTTTATATATTATTTTAAGGAATTATTTATCATTTTGTAAAATTAATAAATTATATCTTTTATTACCTTACCATTTATTAAATGATGATAAAATTGTTCATACCCAAGTTTGGATAACCAAATCCATAAATAGATGTATTTTTTCAATATAATATCACATAGAGGGAATATATAATTTTATTTATTGAAATAATATGATATATATGATATAATAATCATTAGGGGACGATAAGATAACAATTACGTAAATTCCATCATGATCATTGAAAAATGGAGATGATATTTAGAAGTACGTATATCCTACAGTCTCCATGATTGAAACATTGATTATTTACCATAACCATATATCCGGATTGGTTATAATAGTATAATTTTTTAAAAAAATTGTATTGATTTCATGATTGTTATTATTCATAATGTTAATTAATAATATCGTTGTATATGTTAACATACCAGGGTAATATTTCCCATTTGAGTCAAATATCGCTAAAAACATCTTAAATGAAACTAACTCATTAAGTAATTGAATATAAAATCAATAAAAAACATGAAAATTGTTCTAAATAATTTATAAAAATAGATTAATTTTTGTATTTAAGATGATATCTAAAAGAAGTAATGATTCGGTTTCAAAATAATGTATTTCTCTAGAGTACCCTTTTCATTGGGTTATGACCATTCTATCTCTAACTCCCATTATATCTCACATTAATGTTATAGAATTCTTATATACTCTAAGTATATTTATCTAAATTATATACCTAGATAATTATATGTCTACTTTATGGGGGTATACATTCCTTATGATCATTTCTCTAATTACTTATTGAATAAATTTTTTTATTATGATATGAAGAATGATTATACAACCCATTTCATTTAATAGGTAATTCATATATCTATGAATCGAGAATGATTTATTTTTTCACACATAAACTTGTACATTATATGATGGGTGAACCCTGATAGTGTACCAATGCACTAGGTATATAATTTTTCACATGAGACGTTATCTATTTTATTAAGGTGTAAACATAATTTTTATGAGTCTTTGTCCCCAATTGTGATATATTCAAGGTAGTAATCCTTGAATAATTCTTATTTCATGTTGTATATTTATTTCAAGTTTCCTATCTTAAATTATCTTATGATTCCATGTTCTTTTTGTTATGCATCCATATGATTACAAAAGTGCATACACTTTTAAGATATCATGTTATACCATTGATTCATATGATATGTTTTTTTATCATATTTGTTTTCTTATTGGGATTTATAGCTCACTTGGTTTATCTATGTATTCTCCTGGTTATATCATATAGTTTTGGGAGATCAAAATAATTTTGGAGGACATTATGTATAATAAAATAAATATGATTTATCTTCTTGTCGAATTTTTATGTACCTATTATTCTAAATATAGTAGGCCATTTTTATTATTTTTATCATTAATTGACATTTTTGTTTAAAAAAACATCTATTAATATGTGTAAAATATGGTGTTGAAATATGTATTGTGTGTCTTATTGTAATTAAATTTCCATAAGTGGGATAAAATAAATCACTTATGGAGCTAGTTTCCAAAAACAGTAATCCTACCATTCTTGGTATTGTTGCATTATTGTGAGATGTAATGTTTAACATATAGTAGTATTTTCACATAATGTAATGTTTAACTTCATTTTCATTAAATTTGGATGTTAAATCATTGATTAGGAAGTTTTCAACTCTGTAATTGAAGGAATGTGTGGCTATATGGTGTTTTATGAGGCTATATACAGTGATACATCTTGATTTTAATATTTTGGATAATTAGGAATTCATAGTAAGTGTGAAATTTATACATTCCATAGATGATAATATCCAACAAAAATAAGTATTTGATCCTCACCAAGAAGATATTTTTGGTATTTCTGAACATTAAGATGGAGTTGATGTATTAATGGGACCATTAAATATGGTTAATACATATTCATTCAAGTAATATGTATCGTAAACACAAAACATTTTATTTTGGGGGAAAATTTAATCATGCATTTTTTGAATTCCTATCTCAGTACCTTACTAATGAAACGATAATAAGTTCACGTCCAAAACCTATGGTATTATTTTCATCACATCCCATTCTCAGTTGGAAGTGAAATGAGATAAATTTTGGAATATTTATTGAATTTACCAACACTATTAGTTCTATGAATTATATCTATGCAGTTTTTCCGGATTATTTAATTTGAATCAAATTTATTTTATAAATGATTTGAAAAAAATTATAAACATGTATGCCAAAAAGATCATGAAATTTCTTTAAATTCAAATAGATATTGTGTCTGGTCAAGATTAAATATTTACTTCATGATTTTATCAGAGAATCTAGTAAATGTTGTTCTCTTTTATGATATTTGCGATGTCTTATCCCATAAATATGGACAATCAATTCGAGAGTTAAATTTGGATTCATGAGGAGATAGTTTGGTTATGAATGTTTGACGTTTTTGAATTAAGTAATAGACAACTATAATTGATAATATTGTCATTTAGTAGAATTTATAAATCCCCAAAAAATATGGATCCCAAAATGTCTATTTTCGGTGAAACTTTCAGCCCCTTTCTGTTGGAATAAATTAGGATGGTGTTCATTTTAAACTCAACAGTTATTCAAGTGGTGATGATTGAGGATTAACTAATCAGGAAGATATTTTTAATTACCCACAGTCCCTCGAAATTTTATTTCAATCATTTTCAACCTTCTTCACATTTTTTATTTGTGGTATTGGTTTTTCAAATAAATTTACATTATTCGAACAATATAGATTTGGTATCCAAGGTATGACAGTGCTTCGATTTACCAATCTATTTGATATAGTTTAAATTAATGGGAAAGTTGCATAATTTCGAGTTATACCACCCTAATAACTGATTATACATAATGTATTTCACATATACTTGTAGAATATGTATCATCGAAACCATTGTCAAATTATTTAATTGTAGGTTCTTGATAGGGAACCTAGCACTGCCATGGTTGAGTGTCCTATTAGTTTTATTGATTATTATAATAATGTGTGGTGGGGTAAATATATTACATTATTCAATGTAAAATGGTTTCTTAGTAAATAAATCCATGAGGAATTGGATCCTATATCGTTGATGAAAGACCATTGTCCTTACTTATTTTCTAACAATTAATTTTTAGTGTTTTAGGATTATAATGTCACATGGAGTATAAAAATCATACACCCACCAAATAAGTAGTGTTTGATTATTTTGATTATTTATTTTTAAAAAATTATTTTTAGGGTGTTTTAAGAGTTTTAGGTTCAACAGTATAGAGAATGGGGATGTAGAATTTTCTATATATTTTGTACTAGGAATGAATCTAGTCATGCTAGAGGAGGAGGGTCTTTACAGTGGTATATAAATGATTAACACATATTCCCACAAACAAGTTTACAATAATTCTATGGAAGAAAACTCAGAAAATACTGTGAGTGTTTAAGAGTAACTAAGAGACATACTCTTATATGCGGTGAGATCCATTTTAGTGGATTCATCATAACTATTGAATGGTTTACGAAACCATTTGGCTAGATCATTCAATATTCTGTAAAATATAATACAAAAATTTATACTTTGCCAAACATGGTTATTTTTCCCATGGATTATCTTATCCAATTTTAACTCTCTCAAATCAATTTATATCCACCCCCTTCAGTTAACTTATTATTCTATGATTCTCTTCTCACTATTCGAATAAATATCTTAAATGCAATTCCTCTTTTTTATTTATTTCCTTCTCCCATCTTCTTTTAATTTACTATTCTTCCATTTTTATATAATATTTTCACATTCGGATACTTTGTGACCATGTTTAGGGATATATATTTGTTATAAAAATTATTTCATGATTATTTGGTCACATAAGGGCCCCTTTAACACTAATATCCTGTTCTTTTTATATGAAGACAATGTTTCAACATATTAGAGGTATGTTTCTAAACATAGTCACATTTCCCTTATAGTATTTTTAAACCATGAGTTTTATAATAGAATTTTCCTACAATATTTTGGATTTTATAATTTAAAAAATATTAGCTTTGCTTTTAAATTATTTAATATTGATTTTAATTTGGAAAATTGATTATTTAACATTGATTTAATATGATATTTAATCTCTGACTAGTTATATGTATATATGAATTTTGATAAAATGTTTGAAGATTCTTTTGATTTTGAATGGATTTAAAAAAGAAGTTTTGTATATTTTTTCAAAATATGAGGCATTTTTATGATTTTTAAGTCTTTAATTCATTTAATTGGTTTTATGATTTTATAGTTTTTTAGGGATATTCCTTATTTTTTCAGCAGATTCCTTTGGAATTTTTATATGCTTCATGAAATTGAAACATATGTGGTCATATATTTTTTAACTATTGTTTTTAGTAGAGATGTACATAAGAATACTTATATAGGTACTTATGTATTCCTATGACTACTACACTAGTTAAGATTATATAGTATACAATGAACCTATAAAATTTCATTCCAATCAAAATTGATTTTTATCTTCCTTGTCCATGAAGGTAATTCAGGGTTGGGTTTCTATGATGTTTAAACAATGTTGATAGGTGTTTTTCAAATTTATCATTGAGGAATTTGTTCTATAATTTATATGAACAAAGGATAGACCCCATTTTTTCTATGATGAGTAATGTTTCATTTTCATGTTCTTATATCATGTTTTATTCAAACCATGGCCTTCATGATTATTTTTATACTATAATTCCTCTAGTTTTTTAGATTTCCAGGTTCATAGTTAACTCGAATAGTTTTTTTTCTTTATAAATCCAAATGAGTATTATTAGATTAAATCATTATAGTTTATAAAACCGAAATTCATATTTTATAATAGATGGCCTTTCCAATATAGTTTTAATTTTTGTCATTGTTAAAGGTACTTAGATGATTCAAGGTGATATCCAACTAATCTTAATCCTCACTCACTATATAAACCTATTAGGTGAATATGGACATGATATTATTTGATTCGTGTGAAGGGGAAAACCCCACATCCTTTGGGAACATATTTGGATTCTTTATTTCTTTTTGATGGTGTGGAAACTAGTGGTTACTGTGGGTCATGGGGATTTGGAGTATTTGATGTATTTTAGGGATCCCCTTATGGTTATTGGATTCTGGGTTCCTTATATATTAGAACATTTATCCATAATCTTATTTTTAGTATTTATATATTTTTATTAGACTTGGTTATAACATTAATTCAAATTTATAACGTAATGTTTTGATGTTTTGTTATTTCATTTACATTACAAAATGTCTAGATTGAATATTATTTCTAAAACATTGTATTCATATGTGTGGATATCAAATATATCGATATATAATTTGGGATTCCTTAATAATATCTATTATGTGGTTAGTGGTACCAATAGTGTGAAATCATTCTAGAATATTATATTACATATTATAACATCTTTCCTCCCTAAGTCCCCAATTAGTTATCAAACCCGTGGTCACCAATATACCTCACTCCCATCTCCTTGTATGATAATGTATTTCAACTAGTAGTGGGTGTCTAAGAAAATATTATGAGAACACTATATTCGTTATATCATAGAGTGAAATAAATAAAAGATAACCAATAACCATCTGTATTAGTAGGTAATCAGAGAAAATATAAATAATTAAACATATAAAAATAATTAATGGAAAATTTTTAAGCACTTAATATCTATTCACTACATAGAACTGTCCCTCATGGGGTCAGTGACATATACTATCTGATGTAATTTATAAATAATATCTTGGATGCTTGATATCCAAAATCCACACTCCAACCCAAGATTCATGTACCCAATTGTTCAATCCCGATCAATCAAACACATGCCTTAACCCAGCCTATACCAATAACCTAGTCTATATTTTCTCTGGTACATATATGGAGAGGTATCTTGAGTAGGGTGTGGGATTAAAACTCAGTAAGGTTCCACCACAATGTTCCCATAATAAATGAAATATATATTGATATGTTCATGGTACATACTCATCTAATGTAAAAAAAAATTAAACCACCATTGACCCTTGGGTCAATGAACCTAATCGATCAAACCTGTATGAACTTGATATCCGAGCTTATCATACAATGTCATGAAATCATGAAAAATATATCCTCTCAAAACATCTCTAGAAGGTGTTACATAATATCATAAAAGATATAACTAATGGGGTATTTCATAGTCATCAAATACCTCTCGTATGAGAGTATATGGTAGTCATCCCCATCATAAAGCTATGATCTATATGGTATACTAGAAAAAATATAACTCAAATAAATATCTAACTCCTATAATATCAAAGGCTACAAGCTCGTCCACCAAAATACCACTGTCAATATAATACTTTATAGTCTACCTAATCATCCCAACTCCAAATACATGGAAGCCCAACCATTTTGTGTTAAAATATATGGTAGTTCTTTCCATAAAGATCAATATATCCACCTCAGTCCAACCAGTATCAAATACTCCCTTATGGGAGTTTTATCAATTGGGAATAAGACCAATAAACATTTCATTTGACCACACCTATGGGAGTTTCCAGATCTAGTATATACACCCTACAATAATTATAGCTAACCTCCCCTATGAGACATTCCACATTTAGGACACTCAACCTAAATAATTTCAAAAAAATATCTTATGTGGGTTTCCAACCCAATATAATTATTCCCTAAGTCATAAACCATAAAAATATTAAAATAATATTATAAAATTTTTAATTACAGGCCCAAACATCTAAAGAACTCATTTTCAGAATCCCCAATGCCTGATGAATCTCATCAAATCATAAGAAAGAATGAAGCACCATTCTATGTTACAAATGTGACATAAACTATCATGTAAACCATTACATATAACCACCCTCTTACCCAGTTCACAATTCATAGGGTAACAACTATTGTCCCTTAGATCCCAATATAGTAGTGACACCCTTCTATGGGACCTTTTTCACTTTATTGGTATTGAATCCATACCTGAATCCCTTGGGAATCATGTATGTAGACATCATCAAACTGGTAGAATGACCTAACTGGATACCTGGGGTATCAACATAAGGTTAAAAGTTAAGATACCATCTAAAGCCTATCATGACCTTCATGGTCACATGGGGTCTATCTTCATACCAAACATTATCTCGTTCATCCTATAGACTATCCACCCTGGAATGTACATTTGAGAACAAACAACACTTAGTTTAGCCTCACATTTGTAGAGATATGAAATCCACTAGTTAACTCAATGACCCCGCATGGCACACATTGTGTTGTAATTAGAAGTCATAACATCCCTACCTCAAGTGGTGATGAAGGCTCTGAAACCACGTCTAGTACATCTCAGTATGTATTTCCTCGCATCTCAAGATGTCTTGAAGGATCTTAGTATCCCAACAGTCCAAGACTAAACCATCAGCGACCGAAGTATATGATAACACCCTAGGTTTGTTCATGACCCTTAATGACAATTCATTTTAAATAGATATTATACTTTAGTCAAAAAAATCATCTCATTTAAATTTATGCGTGAATACCCATTATTAGAGAGACCCAGAATCCAAATTAAATTAAAAAAGTATAAATTTCATAGGGAATGCATGTGTACCGCCTTCTTTTTACCAAATCATTCCCATTATATTTCCATAGGGCCATCAACAGCTTCCAAGGCATAACTATGCCCATCCAACCTCATCTATAACCAAACATGTTTTCCTCATCATCCTAAGCTGCTAAATCCATGAAAATATCAATATTTTATTTATAATAATAACATTAATGAATTATTTAATTAATTTTTATCTTGTAATTATGGTGGAAAACTCCACGAGTGTCCAATGACCACATTTTCTTAGTGCAATACGGTGCCAGACAACCTAGAACACACAATAATTCTAGCTGAGATAAATCCAAAACCATTTAAACAAAACTCATTTAAAAAAATAAATTATGATGAAAACCCATATTAAAATCTTTTACACAATATACCTTGGTCAAAATGATGATCCACTTCATGTACATTACATCTTTGGTCATCTTCTTCCTAGGTAATGTGAAATATTAATTATGTTCACCTGATTACAACATGCTTTTGTGTAAATAGATCTGAAAACCTATTTCAAGGAAATCAAAATTATTAAAATATCACGGATGGTATCGAAACCATAGAAAGTGATCCATTTGTGATGGGGAAATTGCGATGGAATCCCATCACAAAAGGTCATTTGTGAAGTGGTCAAATCGCAATTTCCCTGTCGCTGAAAATGGCATTACAAATGCTGTTTTTAGTCATGAACTACAAAAAAATGAATTTGTGATAAATATCCATACCATTGTAAATAGTTTCTTAATGTTTTTAAAAAACCCATTTTGTGATGGGCCCATCAAAATAAAACTAAAAAAATAAACCTAATTAAATTATCAATACTAATAAAATAATATAACAATAATAATAATAAATATATGGAATGTTAAAATATTATTAATAATAATAACTAATATAATTAGTAAAAATAAAATTTGAATATTAAAATTATATAAAACAAACTTTTCATAACATTATAAAAAACAATGCTAAAATTAATATATTATATTTAAAATATTGTAAAAAATAATATAACAAAAAAATAAAAACACAAAATTTAAAGTAATAGAAAATACACTATATAGAAATATAAATAAGTTTATTTCTAAAAATATAAGAAAAAATAATAAAATTTAAATGATTCTAATAAAACGAAAATTATTCACTAAGGGGGGGGTCATCTTGATGATTTGGCATACAATGAGTAAGACGTCACATGTACTCAATCATCTTCTCATGATGCTACTTCTTTCCATCGATGCTTCTCTCCCTGCTATTGTTGACAAAGCTCTCCATAGTCCCTATTAATACTCTCTATAAGATCCCCATGAGGATATAGCTGCTCTTCATACTATGTAGTAGATGCTGATGACCCTATTTGATCTTCGTCAAGATGGATTTTGACATTACAATGATACCATAATAACTGTCAAACAACAATCAAGAGATGATACCAACAACTCAACCTTTAATGAAGAAATACTAGGTCACATGAATCCATGAAGCCTTTTCATATTTTGTTTCACTAGTCTGATCATATAACTTAGAAGGACTCTTAGTATTTTTCTGAGACGTCATGTCATTATAAGAATATATCAATTTCAAATTAAAATTGTAATAGTTAAAATATTAATTGATGTTAATTTTAAAACTAAAAAATAATTATACCTACCACAATCTGGCACATGCAATCACCTCTAACCTCTCTACTGAAAGGATCACTATACATCCTCCAATAAACATCGAACTACACAATATCAGGATATTTGACTACCTATATGAGTATAAAATAAATATTTTACATTTAAAGTTATATAAATTAATTAAAAAAGATTCCATATCTCCCCTATGCACACTGAATGTACGACTACAACCTTGAGGTGTCACCTCCTATTTCCCCCAATGTTTTTGACCTATGGGTGATCTAATCGGAAATCAACCACCCATATAGTGTGAATATAATCCATCACAAACCTATGATGAAGTATAATCAGGTCAGTTGGAAAAAAAAGACTAATAAAACTATGTGACTCTTTTTGTTATTGTTTCCCTCCCCAAATTTTGTAAAAACCAATAGAAATAATCACATATACAACCCTCCTAAGCCTACCAGATATAGTCTCGTATGATTTGATTGATGGGATACCATAAATCCCATAATAATATAATAATATAAAGTAATTAGTTAAATAAATTTTAAATTAGAAATTATTTATTTAAATATGATCAAACGATCAAACATGCGGTTCTAAACAACAATGTGAATCTAATCTCTTGTAAACCATGCTCCAGAAAAATTATTTCTCTATATAGAACTCCCATGTAAAATAGCTATAGAAAAAAAATATGTATAAAAGAATAAATAATAATACAATTTTCATATAAATATATGAATGATAATTAATGAAAACTAACTAAAATAAACAAGTTAACATTCCTCTTAATGAAAGTATCAATGCCATGATATGGATGTCACTCTTGGATAGGGTCTAAAATCATCAATCTCACAAGACCATGACCTCTTTGACCCATTGGTAAAACCATACTAGTCTGAGGGTCTTATGGTTCAATAGCACGCTCATCATGTGGTTGATCAGCCTAATGGATCTCAGGAAACAAATCCAAGTCCATCTAAAAAATAGAACGACTATTGTTAAAAAAATACTTTAAAACATATATTATTTATTGATATATATTACATATTATTGTAACCAGTATTTTAATGTGTCAATATTTATCTGCATCCTTATCTTCTTATCAGATAGTTTCAATATATTTATATTCTTTCCTAGTATCATCAATTTCCATTGGGGTTTTAGTTTCATGATTTATTGCCATTTCAAATTTAGTTGTTACCTTAATAACATCATTTTCAACAACAACCATTATCTGTGGTGTGTCTACATCGATATTCATGTTTCTTTTTTGGAAAAATGGATTTGGGGTAGTATTTAGAAAATTATTGATTCCTTTTACATTTTCAGACCTACATTAACATTGAGGAAATATATTTTCTTGATATTTCATTTTTATTATCCTCCGCCAGTCACTCAACTCTCTTGATGTAGGACACTAAATTTAATAATAAATATTATGTTCATGATTACACAATTAAAATGATTCATTTACTGAAACAAGGATTTTATATTTAATATCAATGATTCCATGGCTCATATGAACATGCACGCCTCTATCAGTATCAAACCACTAACATTTAAACATCGTTATGTAATTTTCCCATATAACAATGTTCACTTATTTTTACCATCATTCTCTAAAAAACCAATTAAATTTCACTATGATATGATCCTCTCATTAAAACACTAATACTAATATCATTTTCAGATTCCCTATATGTTGGTGTATAAAATCAAAAACCATTCAACCCATATTCATTATATGGTTTAACCATTTTGGATCGTGGGTGTCTTAATAGAGAAAATAAATTCTCAATTTTATCATCATGTTGAGATACCTAAATTTCTTTAAAAAATAAACAATTTAATTTGTAATAAATTCATATTATATTTTAATCCTTAAATAATATATTTTAACATTTTCTAAAACATGTATGACAAATTATTTTGCCGACGTTATTCAAAAAAAACTATTATAATCTTTGGAAACTATTTCTTGATATGATTATAATATAACCTAAAAAATTAATATTAATTTACAATAACAATATAATATGGTATGTTATTGGATAACTCACATTAAAAATTGTTTCAGTTCATCAATTTTTAGAGGAACATATGAATGATCTCTATGGTGTTGATCATCTAAAAGGAATCGTTCATTAATCTCTAAAAATTCCATGTTTTAAAAGCATCAAAACTAATAATTTATTGTCCATTTAATCATAAAAATTTCCTTCATTATATCCCATGTGTTCTTGTTTTGGGAGATATTTATTTTGAAAATAATGAGAGCATAAAAAAATTCCCTTGTGAAAATAAACTTCGGCAATTGATTCTTGAACAAATTCATTGTTCTATAGTATTTTCATAAATTTACACAAGTATCTCTCAAAAGGTTAAATACAGTAGAACTGTACCAAACCAAGACATTTCAATTCATTTATAAATTGTAAGTCAAAGAAATTATAGGGGGTGATTTTTCATGTTTACATAAATTTAAAACAACATCTTCTGGAAGTCTATTGATTGAATTGAAGCTTGTTGTTACCACCTAAAATATCAAAAAGACGTGTTATTTCTATTAGATCATCCCAAATCATAGAATTCAAGAAACCTATTAATGTAATTGGAATAATCCTTTCCATTATAACATAACATTAGGGAATTTTTCATTCCCATAATATGACCATTTACAATACATCTAAAAAAATTAGAATCCTAACCATTTTTAAGTCTGAAATCTATTATCCACTAAAATATTAATAACTGGATTTCTTCAGAATGTGTATATGTTGATTCTGTCATCACTGACTTCTTTGATTGGGCATTTACAAATAGTTCAATTTTTAGTCGCCTGCAAATTTGGGAATGATTCAATCATTCCTTTACATTATGTTATCTCTTAATTGGTGTATCCAAAAGTATAGTAATATATTATCAAAATAGATCTTCACAATATGAACGATATTTAACATGTGATGGACCAATAACTTAATAAAATATGGATAATCATAAAAATTACTATGTTCTATACAATTTAATTCTTTCCCAAAACCATCAATTTTATGTTTGATTGTAGTTGGTCGATATTTATTGTGAGGTAATAAAGAGACCAAAAATATTAACTCAATGCCCAAGATCATTATCGGAGTCACATATCTTTTAATCATGAATTTCATAAATGAAATATTTTCTTCCAAAAATTATGATAAATGGGAAGGAATCTCTGATGAAATTCAAAAACATAAGGTATTCGTCTATTGGAGAGAATAAATGCCTTACTATCTCTCATTTAGGACAGAAATAATTTTAGAACTACTTTAATACATCTAGATAACATTCCATTTGATGGAAAGTCACTAATTGGCCTCATCATTGATACATTGAGTTGGAAATATTCTTACACTGCAACTTAATATGTATTAAAACCATTACCCAACAATAAATTTAACTAATCAATCAATGGATTCAAATAAGCATCAATTTTCTTTTTTTATGTTCTAGAATTAATATGGTCAAAAAAAATATGGATCCTTCATCAACACCCAAGGAGCTATATTTTATAGAGTTATAAAGAAATTCCAAAAATAATATTGAATACCTTATGATAAAAATGGGATAAAATCATCAGTAGAAAGACCAAATCACATGTTCAGGCATCAGAATAAATAGAAGGATATACATGGTCAAAATATTTCCATGAATCACAATCAGAGTGATGATTTATGCTTTTACAATTCAAATATTGTTTTACGGCATGAAATCAATCACTATATGTTCTAGGACATAAATAAATTTTGCAATCAATGTGCAAGTGAGAAAAACCTCTACTTTTTAAAGGAATCAATATATATTTCCATATTTGAGAATTGTTATACCAAAATTGCCCACATCTAGGATAATTATCCAACAAATCACTTTCACCATACTATAACGTGGAATTAGTTGAACATGCATGATTTTTATGATCACCAAGACCTGCATTAGGATCCCGCCTCTTACACTTAATGAAATTCGTAGACCACATATTTTTTCAAGTAATAGTGTTTTAACCAATGAGAATACCTGATAAAAATATCTATTTAACATTCAATTATTTTATTTAATAGACATAAATTTTTAAACCACTTAAAATTTTCTTTTCTTACAACCAGGATATATGGTATCATCAGAAAACCTCAACCAATCATAATATTAATATTGTTCCAACTCATATGTTAAATCGATATCATCATAAGATTCAATTTTTTTAAAGACATACATAATACATCATGTAATAAATTTTGAAACATTGACGGATATGGAACCAAATTTTTAGTATCTTCTCCTCAACCATGGTCGACATGTTCACAACAAAAAATATAATCTTTTGAAAAACCAATACGGAATATATGTCCACCAACATTGTAAAATGTTTCGAATATCCTTAGTTAACATTTTTTAAGTGGGAAGTTAATTCTCCACTCTAAATCAAATTCCAATTTTTATGATGATAATAATAAGAAAATTTAAACACCCACAATATATATA
Source organism: Viscum album (assembly GCA_963277665.1). NCBI lineage: Eukaryota > Viridiplantae > Streptophyta > Magnoliopsida > Santalales > Viscaceae > Viscum > Viscum album. Next base: position 1,219,520,381 of record OY728127.1, on the reverse strand, counting down.
GAATTTATACAAGAATTGTTTGGATTCCTATCCGGATGTATCCATGGGTAATCAACTAATAATTTCTACTGTGGACTTCCTTGTTCATTATTTTTCAAAAAAATATAAATAAAATTAAATTGAATGATTAAATTGATATAAGAAAAAACATATCCAAATAAAGAAAAAATTGGCAATTAATCGTATTTATTATATTTAATAGTAATTATTCCTCAAAAGTTTTAATTAATGCTAATTATTAATAATTATTAAAAACTATTACTAATTGTTAATAATTACCACTAATTATTACTATTTAATGCATGTTATTACTATTTACAACTAATTATGATTAATTATAACTAATTGCAATGAATTATTACTATTAATTACCATTTGGTACTATTTATAACTATTTGATACTAATTACTTCTATTTATTACTAGCTACAACTATTTATTACTAATTATATCTATTTATTAATAGTTAATGTTATTTATTACTATTTAGCACTAATTATAGCTAATTACTACTAATTAATGCTAATTACTGCTAATTATCACTAATTGATACAAATTATTGCTAATTATCACAAATCATGACTAATTATTACTTATTACCACTAATTATTACTATTTGTCTCTAATTATTACTAATTATTACCAATATTTAATAATTTTACTAATTATTACTATTTAATACTATTTATTCCAATCTATTATAATTTATTACTAATTTTTAATATTTATTACAATTTATTGTTATTTATTGTAATCTATTAAAATTTGTTAATATTAATTATTATTTATTTCAATTTATTTTTATTTATTTATATTTATTACTAATTACTACTAATAGCCATTAATTACAGCTAATTATTTCTAATTATTACTAATTACGTATAATTATTACTAATTATTATTAATTAACATTATTTATTACAAATTGTTTCTAATTATTATTATTTATTAATTATTATTACTATTTATTAATATTTACAAATAATTATTACTATTTAGAGCAAATTAATACTTTTTTCCACAAATTATTATTAATCATTATCAATTATTATTATTTATTGCTAATTATTATGAATTATTATTAATTATTAATAATTACTGCTATTTATTTCCATTCAATTCTGTTTATTACTAATAATTCAAATTTATTAATATAAGTTACTATTTAATATTATTTATTACTATTTACTTATATGTTAATAATTATAACTATTTATACAAATTTATTATTAATCATTACATTCATTTACTATTTATTACTAATTACTTCTAATTATTAGTTATTGTTACAAATTATTGTTAATTATTACTAATTGGTAGTAATTATTACTATTTATTAGTGTTGATTACAATTTATTTGAAATTAATTCTAATTGTTAGTAATTATTATTAATTAATACTTATTATTTTTATTTATTAGTATTTATTTGTATTTTTTACTATTTATGAATAACTACTACGGATTACTACAAATTTTTACCAATTTCTGCTATTAAATACAGATTATTACTAATTAATGCTTATTAATCCTATTTTCCAGAAATTATTCAAAAAATTGCACTAATTATCACTAAATACCAATAATTGTTACATTTTATTACAATTTATCACAAATTATTTATATTTAATACTAATTAATAATATTAATTAATAATTAATTGAAATTACTACTAATTAATACAAATTACTACTAATTAAAAGTAATTACATGTTATTATTATTATCTATTGATAGTTAAACTCAATTATTACTAATTAATACTATTTACATTTAAATAAAAATTAAATTTTATTGAAATAAGATATTTGTAATAATAAATAATTCAAATTAAAACAATCTAATTCTAATTTAATTTAATTTTCCCTAATTAACCATTATTATAACTAATATAAAATAAATTCAATTAACTAAAAAAATTAATAGATAAATACCATAAAACTAAATCATTTTTATGATGCAAAGTTGGAAAATTACTCCACTGTAATCATTTAAATGATGTAAAAAAATTAAACAGAATAATATGAGAGTAAAGACGGAGAGAGGAGTTGAGAGAGTTTTGAAATGGGAAAAAAATATAATAGAAGTATATATATGTCAGATTATTTGTGATGGGTCCCGTTGCAATGGCTAACCCATTAATAATTAGGGGAGGTCGTTTAAATGGTATTTGAGATGCAACCTCTTGCAAATACCTACCTACTGTAACAGCCCGAGATTTTATGAAAAATATTCTTTTACTAATGTCTTGTGTTATACGCTACACCAAAAGGAGCTTGCACAACACGCATCCTTGACTTGCCTTGAATTACACGCAATCGCAACCTTCCTCGATAGCGTGTGTGGTACGTAATCCTGAGTTTCACGAAACAATGATATGCTATTAAAATATTATTAAAACTGGCCGTTATGAATAGTAATAACCACTTTTTAAATTTTAGAAATTTTAACTCTCAAAATGGACTTCATTTTTTGATTCGGAGTATCGAATTTAGCCTAAGGTGAAATTTTGGTACTTTTCGGATAACTTTCATATTCTGATGAATAGTGAAAATTACTAAATTATAATTAAAAACAACTTTTTTAATCGAAATAATTAATAGTGATAAATCATTAATTTGAGTGGTTTTAAAGTATATTTAGAATATATTTTAACAATTTAATACAATGTTGGTCCTTGGATGTAATTTCACATTTAAACTAGACATAAACAAGTGTCAATCTTTTGATAGATATTGTTTCTTAAAAACACGCTATTTGTTTTAACAGCGGGATTTAATTATAAAATTAATTAATGCAACTTTTATGTTATAAATTTGGTAAAATAGACTTCATTTTTGAATTCGGAATATGAAATATAGCTTGGGATGAAATTTTGGCATTGTTCTGAAAAACATCAATTTTTTTGATGAATAGTGAAACTACTAAGTGGTAGGTTAAAAACTGAATTTTGCATAAAACTTAATTTTACCGCTTCTGTGAATGGAATTTCGAAAATCCGAGAGACACGGTTAATATCAAGGACTAAAATGTGGTTCAATGAGAAGAAAATAATTTTTTGGTGAATAGTAACTTTTTACTTTTTTTACCACGGTTAATAGTAAATAGGGTAACTAAGGGTAAATATGATATTAATATTACCCTAACACATGTCCTAATTCTATTGGACAAGAGTAATTCGACCAAAAACAAACTTAGGAATAAAATATGACCATTTAGGCCCACTTGGATTAGATTAGGACATTTATTATTAATTTATTTAAAGAAGGGTTAAAATAGTTAAAATCAAAGTTTAATAAGTAAATCATTTTTAATATGGGGTTATACATAAGATAAATTCGACTATAAATATTCATTAGAAATCTAAAAATATTTCCTACATGATGGTATTTTATTTGTAATTTTTAGACATCAAATAATATAATTTATTTGTGACACAAAGATGATGCAGTAATTATCTTATTAATGAAATATTGACATAATTGATAATATAAATACCAAAATAAATGTAATTTAAGACTTTTTATGAATTCCACTAATTTTCTAGGTTACTATGATATATTATTGTTGATTTAATCAACTTGGTTCGAACATATAATTCTGTTATGACTTTCACAAAAATCATATATCAAATAGTGTCAAAATTGACACAAAAGAGTTTTTAAATCAAATATTATATTATTAATTGTTATTTTATTCCTAAAAATCTAAGGTTCGGCCAAATGACTTAGATAAGGATATATGTATTAATAATATACAATTTGGGGTTCGTTTGGCATGTTATAGTATGTTTATTAACCATATAGTGAAAGAAAACAAAAAGACACGGTAAAAGTTAAATTATTTAACTTAGAGTTAAATCTAATTGATAAGGTTAAAATAATACCCTAAACTTGTCTAAATCCTATTGGTTGATAGTATTTCGACCCATCCCCACTTTAGCTTCGAAATAAGACCCTTTGGAACCATTATAAACCGATTTTGACTTTAATATAAAATAATATTCCTAAGGTGCCCCTCTCCTCCCCTATAAAAGGACACCTCCTCCCCCTCCTCCTCACACCAATTTGAGCACTCAATCACGGCCAACCCCTACCAATTTCTCCTCTCCAATTCCCTAGCAACATCCTAGAGGTTCTGGTCTTCCTCAAAGACCAATTTTAGTGCCCTAATAGGAGGTCTCAAAGAGGCACTTCAAAGAAGAGGTAATTACCGTTACCAATTCTTTCATCTTTATTTCTTCTTCCACTTCTTCTTATTAGGTTGTTTCATTATGAAGTAATAACATCAGTATCACTCATATACTGATATGTTATTATAAGTATGAAACAACCCTATTTCACCATCTATCCATCCTACGGAAAAAGAAATCACCGCGCGTGCGTACGTACGGAATACCGTCTCCTCGCCGTGGTGTAATCTATTTTCCACCACCACCTTACATGGATGGGTATAATGGTGTAAAGAATAACTATACATAGTTATTACAACATCATATTGATTCTGATATATTGTATAATCCACTCCAATTCAATTCAATATTTATAGAAATGATATCATCGCTCGTGCGTACGTACGGAATACCGTCTCCACGACGCGATTAGATTCATTCTCCATGTTAACCATTTAAGAATGATTATAATGTATATATAAGAAATAATAATGAAATATATGACATTATAAAGCTACTGGATTTATGTATATATATACATATGTATGTCATCTACTTACTTCCATTTCAAGACAATAAGGAAAGGAAAACAGCGTTCATGCGTACGTACGGACTACCGTCTCCATGAACGGTGTTTTTCATTTTATTTATCTACCTATTATATATATATATATATATATACTGAATATATATGATATATAAATCATATTTTATATTCTGGAAGTAAGTAAATCATGATATAAGTAATAATGATGTCAAGAACAACAAGTCAAAACACCTACGATAAATGAAACGATTTTACCCAAAACGCTTCTTTAACATGGAATTTACAAAAGAACGGGTAATATAATGTCATAAGTGAACCATATATGATATCATAACAATGAATATGATTCTGTAATAAGTCAATAACATGATTTAAATCATTATACAGGAGGTTCGGACACTTACAAAGCAAGTCGGACCTAAGGTAAGGGAAATATCACAATCTCATTTTTATCCGAGATTATTTATTCGTAAGTATTTACTGGGGTGTATTTTATCATCCACATCCATGTTCCCTCAATATGTAATATTGTTTCCATCCACTTTCAATATTTTAAATCCAATTTTACCCTTAGGTGTGTTTTTAGTAAAGAATATGAAAGGAATCTTTTGTCGTTTTTCGTACGAGGTACTTTTTTTGACTTTTTCGACAAAAGTACGAGAAGAATGTTTTTTTTACTTATACGGCAAGAATGGATTTTTAAAACATTATTTCCAAGAAGCTTCCTTTACAAGTTTTCAAGTTTATTTTTGATCAACTTCTTTTAGTTTAAAGTTTTATGACATGTTAAGAAAGGAAAAATGTTTTTGAAAAAGAAAGGATATTTTCCTCAAGAATGGAGTTCAAGTGTTTTATCAAAATTATTTTCCATCTAAGATAATAAACGGTTCTGTTTTTATCCCTATTATTACATGGATTTGATTATGTTGTGATGGAAATATTTTTATGAATTCCTTTACCTTATATGAATTGTTTTATGATGTCATGTTGTTTAAGAATCCCATTTTTATTACATGGGTTACGCTATGATGTATGGTTTATGATTATGTGGCACACATAAGAAAGGATTCATTATAAGATGGGTGGGACCTATATCTCCCTCCAATGCATTGGGTAAAGATTTTATATCTCATGAGATAGACATGGCTGGAACGGAAGGTTATTTCGGTTCAGTGATACAGGACTGAAACGAGGAGTGAACTCGGTTCAGAAAGGGACTTTGTCCACTAAGATAGTCTTGGCAATGAGTCATGACTAACAAGAAATGATTTTCCATGATTATGTGTGTATGCCACAAAGTTCCATGTTTTATGTTATGATTATTGTGATTACATTTCACTGCCATAATTTATCCCATGTTATGAAATTATGCTCTCTTTTGCAGGTTATGATTTCCAAAATGTTATGTTCTTATGAATATGATGTGATTGATATTTCTTTTGTTTACCCTTACTGAGAATTTGAGCTCACCCTTTTATGTTTTCTTTTCCCCAGGATATAAAGAAAGGTTTTAGGTAAAAAAAAGGAATATCATTATGGGAGATGTTGAAGATCTTTCACCACGATTAGAAGATTATAGTCCGAGTTTCCAAAGACACTAAACTATTACGGTCCTTATGTGTGTGTTTTTGTAATGTACTAAGTATTCCGCAAAAGTAATGTAAAGTCTATGTACGTCAAGCTTCGGGTCTCTACAGTTGGTATCAGAGGAAAGGTTTAGTCAACCTTTGGAAACTAGGATGCGAAAACGTTAGTGAGATCCCTAGAGATATTTCTAAGGTATGTCTAGGGATGCCCCTAAGGATAAGTATACGTATAGGATATAGTTCTAGAACTATGGTAACGATATTAGATTAAACCAAAGATGAGAGATATTTAAGTTACTCCCCCTTTATTACGATTTTTGCATCTAACACTATTCTGTTTGGGTTTTAGAAAATGGCTGGAAACAAGATGATTCACAATAATGGAGGATATGATAGACAATGGAATGATATTCTTCATGAGCAACCAAATGAAATGGGATTTGGATGTCCAAACATCATTATTATGCCGAATCAGCAATCTCACAACATGATCAATAAAGTAAAATTTGGTAAGTTTCCTGACTCGACTAATAAGAGAAAGATGGAGTTCCATGATGATCATAGAGGAAAGAAAGTTCAATTTCCCCTATGTAAATCATGTGGGAAGAGGCATCAAGGAGAATGTTTCAAGGGAACTAGAAGATGCTTTGGGTGTGGAAAAGAAGGACACAAAGCAAGTAAGTGCAAAGGAAAAGGGTCGGTTAACACCATGGATGAGGATAATGGTATTGCTACGACATCAAAAATGGTTAAGTGTTTTAAATGTGGAATGTATGGGCATTATGCAAACAAATGCCCTAAGGGAAAGACTCATGAAGAGAATCAGTATGGTCATATGGGTAGTATTTATGTGGATGATGATGAAGAGACTACAAATGATATGTGAGATGAAAGAATTTTTGAAGCTCGGTCAATGGTTTGAGAATGTAGTGGAATGATTACATGTTTATCATGTGTAATTTTGGAATAAAGAGACATCTATGGATTGTTACACTGTTGTCTTTCCTTGTGTTTTGAAAGTGTATGATTAATGTTACCAGTATCCATGAAAGGTTATTCAGATATTTTTGGAATGTAGATGATATGCGCATAATGAAGGAATAAGAAGAAAATTAAATGTTTGATAGTATTCATGAGCTCATGATTGATATAAGGACTAAGTGATATCATGGTTTGAGTATATAGAATTTTGAGGATTTTGGTATGTGGAAAGTGTTAACTTTTAACTGCACTCATGTTTTCACTAAGGTATTCAAGAGAATACACGATTAAGGACTTTGAATGTTTGGAATGTGACCAACAAGACATATCTTATGATATGTGGGGATCAACGACAGTATTAAATCTCTGGTAATCGATGTCACTATATTATGAGAGTGGACTGCAGTATTATGTATAAGCCTAAAGATTAGACTGGATTATGTTGGACATAAGTTAGTATTGTTTAAGGATAGAAGATGGGATGTTATAGTAACGTAGTTTTAGAAAAAGGGACAACCTGCAGGACGGGCGACAGCCCATCGCTTCGGACAAGGCTGTAGGAATCGAACCCACAACCGAAGTGCGACTGGCCTTTATCGCCTACCACTGGCCTACAGGAAGTCCCTGTTTAGTAGAAACTAGTTTTATTATATTAAGCAGCATGATATATGAAGTATAAGTCCATTTTAGGAACCATATATGATTAATCTCACTATAGAATGACTTATGTATATTTAATAACTTTTGCTAGCCTTTTGTTTGAGACAGATGGAATGAACAGTCATTCTATCACATGATCTGCTAACACTTCACAAATAACAAATTCAACTTCATTTATTTAAGAGATGAAGTAGAAATTGTTCAAGGCACGAACAAAAGTGAGATTGTACCAAAATAAAGTAAGTATTTATTCTAAGCAAATTTTCAACTTTAGGGAAATGATCTTGAAAACCAAAAAATGTTGTCCTAATGATCTTATACCTGATGAATCAGATGGTACCTTATATCATCACAAATCTATGGATTTGTGATTACTGGCTTTTCCATAGCCATGTTCTCTACCACTCTCCATCAGAACATGATGGTTAGATTTCTCTTCCATATCCATATTTTCACCTATGTGGAAACCCAGTGATTAGTTTATTTGGGTAATCGTTACATTTCATACATTAGTTTTTAAAGCCAAGTTTTGGTATTCCCTTTTACGATGTGGGTTTCTATTAAAGAAACTTTCGAATAGTAAACCATTTATAACCCCGACGAATTTTGAGGGCGAAATTCATTTTAAGGGGGGTAGAATGTAACAGCCCGAGATTTTATGAAAAATATTCTTTTACTAATGTCTTTTGTTATACGCTACACCAAAAGGAGCTTGCACAACACGCATCCTTGACTTGCCTTGAATTACACGCAATCGCAACCTTCCTCGATAGCGTGTGTGGTACGTAATCCTGAGTTTCACGAAACAATGATATGCTATTAAAATATTATTAAAACTAGCCGTTATGAATAGTAATAACCACTTTTTAAATTTTAGAAATTTTAACTCTCAAAATGGACTTCATTTTTTGATTCGGAGTATCGAATTTAGCCTAAGGTGAAATTTTGGTACTTTTCGGATAACTTTCATATTCTGATGAATAGTGAAAATTACTAAATTATAATTAAAAACAACTTTTTTAAACGAAATAATTAATAGTGATAAATCATTAATTTGAGTGGTTTTAAAGTATATTTAGAATATATTTTAACAATTTAATACAATGTTGGTCCTTGGATGTAATTTCACATTTAAACTAGACATAAACAAGTGTCAATCTTTTGATAGATATTGTTTCTTAAAAACACGCTATTTATTTTAACAGCGGGATTTAATTATAAAATTAATTAATGCAACTTTTATGTTATGAATTTGGTAAAATAGACTTCATTTTTGAATTCGGAATATGAAATATAGCTTGGGATGAAATTTTGGCATTGTTCTGAAAAACATCAATTTTTTTGATGAATAGTGAAACTACTAAGTGGTAGGTTAAAAACTGAATTTTGCATAAAACTTAATTTTACCGCTTCTGTGAATGGAATTTCGAAAATCCGAGAGACACGGTTAATATCAAGGACTAAAATGTGGTTCAATGAGATGAAAATAATTTTTTGGTGAATAGTAACTTTTTACTTTTTTTACCACGGTTAATAGTAAATAGGGTAACTAAGGGTAAATATGATATTAATATTACCCTAACACATGTCCTAATTCTATTGGACAAGAGTAATTCGACCAAAAACAAACTTAGGAATAAAATATGACCATTTAGGCCCACTTGGATTAGATTAGGACATTTATTATTAATTTATTTAAAGAAGGGTTAAAATAGTTAAAATCAAAGTTTAATAAGTAAATCATTTTTAATATGGATTTATACATAAGATAAATTCGACTATAAATATTCATTAGAAATCTAAAAATATTTCCTACATGATGGTATTTTATTTTTAATTTTTAGACATCAAATAATATAATTTATTTGTGACACAAAGATGATGCAGTAATTATCTTATTAATGAAATATTGACATAATTGATAATATAAATACTAAAATAAATGTAATTTAAGACTTTTTATGAATTCCACTAATTTTCTAGGTTACTGTGATATATTATTGTTGATTTAATCAACTTGGTTCGAACATATAATTCTGTTATGACTTTCACAAAAATCATATATCAAATAGTGTCAAAATTGACACAAAAGAGTTTTTAAATCAAATATTATATTATTAATTGTTATTTTATTCCTAAAAATCTAAGGTTCGGCCAAATGACTTAGATAAGAATATATGTATTAATAATATACAATTTGGGGTTCGTTTGGCATGTTATAGTAAGTTTATTAACCATATAGTGAAAGAAAACAAAAAGACACGGTAAAAGTTAAATTATTTAACTTAGAGTTAAATCTAATTGATAAGGTTAAAATAATACCCTAAACTTGTCTAAATGCTATTGGTTGATAGGATGTCGACCCATCCCCACTTTAGCTTCGAAATAAGACCCTTTCGAACCATTATAAACCGATTTTGACTTTAATATAAAATAATATTCCTAAGGTGCCCCTCTCCTCCCCTATAATAGGACACCTCCTCCCCCTCCTCCTCACACCAATTTGAGCACTCAAGCACGGCCAACCCCTGCCAATTTCTCCTCTCCAATTCCCTAGCAACATCCTAGAGGTTCTGGTCTTCCTCAAAGACCAATTTTAGTGCCCTAATAGGAGGTCTCAAAGAGGCACTTCAAAGAAGAGGTAATTACCGTTACCAATTCTTTCATCTTTATTTCTTCTTCCACTTCTTCTTCTTAGGTTGTTTCATTATGAAGTAATAACATCAGTATCACTCATATACTGATATGTTATTATAAGTATGAAACAACCCTATTTCACCATCTATCCATCCTACGGAAAAAGAAATCACCGCGCGTGCGTACGTACGGAATACCGTCTCCACGCCGTGGTGTAATCTATTTTCCACCACCACCTTACATGGATGGGTATAATGGTGTAAAGAATAACTATACATAGTTATTACAACATCATATTGATTCTGATATATTGTATAATCCACTCCAATTCAATTCAATATTTATAGAAATGATATCATCGCTCGTGCGTACGTACGGAATACCGTCTCCACGACGCGATGAGATTCATTCTCCATGTTAACCATTTAAGAATGATTATAATGTATATATAAGAAATAATAATGAAATATATGACATTATAAAGCTACTGGATTTATGTATATATATACATATGTATGTCATCTACTTACTTCCATTTCAAGACAATAAGGAAAGGAAAACAGCGTTCATGCGTACGTACGGACTACCGTCTCCATGAACGGTGTTTTTCATTTTATTTATCTACCTATTATATATATATATATACTGAATATATATGATATATAAATCATATTTTATATTCTGGAAGTAAGTAAATCATGATATAAGTAATAATGATGTCAAGAACAACAAGTCAAAACACCTACGATAAATGAAACGATTTTACCCAAAACGCTTCTTTAACATGGAATTTACAAAAGAACGGGTAATATAATGTCATAAGTGAACCATATATGATATCATAACAATGAATATGATTCTGTAATAAGTCAATAACATGATTTAAATCATTATACAGGAGGTTCGGACACTTACAAAGCAAGTCGGACCTAAGGTAAGGGAAATATCACAATCTCATTTTTATCCGAGATTGTTTATTCGTAAGTATTTACTGGGGTGTATTTTATCATCCACATCCATGTTCCCTCAATATGTAATATTGTTTCCATCCACTTTCAATATTTTAAATCCAATTTTACCCTTAGGTGTGTTTTTAGTAAAGAATATGAAAGGAATCTTTTGTCGTTTTTCGTACGAGGTACTTTTTTTGACTTTTTCGACAAAAGTACGAGAAGAATGTTTTTTTTACTTATACGGCAAGAATGGATTTTTAAAACATTATTTCCAAGAAGCTTCCTTTACAAGTTTTCAAGTTTATTTTTGATCAACTTCTTTTAGTTTAAAGTTTTATGACATGTTAAGAAAGGAAAAATGTTTTTGAAAAAGAAAGGATATTTTCCTCAAGAATGGAGTTCAAGTGTTTTATCAAAATTATTTTCCATCTAAGATAATAAACGGTTCTGTTTTTATCCCTATTATTACATGGATTTGATTATGTTGTGATGGAAATATTTTTATGAATTCCTTTACCTTATATGAATTGTTTTATGATGTCATGTTGTTTAAGAATCCCATTTTTATTACATGGGTTACGCTATGATGTATGGTTTATGATTATGTGGCACACATAAGAAAGGATTCATTATAAGATGGGTGGGACCTATATCTCCCTCCAATGCATTGGGTAAAGATTTTATATCTCATGAGATAGACATGGCTGGAACGGAAGGTTATTTCGGTTCAGTGATACAGGACTGAAACGAGGAGTGAACTCGGTTCAGAAAGGGACTTTGTCCACTAAGATAGTCTTGGCAATGAGTCATGACTAACAAGAAATGATTTTCCATGATTATGTGTGTATGCCACAAAGTTCCATGTTTTATGTTATGATTATTGTGATTACATTTCACTGCCATAATTTATCCCATGTTATGAAATTATGCTCTCTTTTGCAGGTTATGATTTCCAAAATGTTATGTTCTTATGAATATGATGTGATTGATATTTCTTTTGTTTACCCTTACTGAGAATTTGAGCTCACCCTTTTATGTTTTCTTTTCCCCAGGATATAAAGAAAGGTTTTAGGTAAAAAAAAAGGAATATCATTATGGGAGATGTTGAAGATCTTTCACCACGATTAGAAGATTATAGTCTGAGTTTCCAAAGACACTAAACTATTACGGTCCTTATGTGTGTGTTTTTGTAATGTACTAAGTATTCCGCAAAAGTAATGTAAAGTCTATGTACGTCAAGCTTCGGGTCTCTACACCTACCACCATAGTATTTGTGACCAGAGTTAAATCATGCCGCATATACTAAAAATCATCAATCTGTATTTGGCACGGGTGGTTACCACAGTTGCAAATACACTTACCAAGGGTTGAAACATTGTTCGTCAAAAACCTTTTGCAACGGGATACCTATTCCCATCACAAATAATTAGTTATTTTCAATGGGTACAAGGTCTCATCAGAAATAGTACAACCTAATAGACTATTTTTGTTGGGGCCCATCCCAATCTGAAATAGACGGTCGCAAATAACACATTTTCAATATTGGATGAGAGGCTTCCAGAGTAGAAAATGGATTTCAAATCCCAGAGAAATGGCATAAAAACCACCCCAAATCATGCGGGAAGGATCCAAAATTGATGGAAGAGCGATATCACATGTGGGGATGTAGAAAATATAAAGCAGGATTTCCCCCATTAATAGATTGGTGGGAATATTAAATTTACCCCTTTGATGAGCTTTTTGGATTAAGAAAGAATTCCCCAATCAATTGGATGACACTACCTAATCACCCTTGACCTCACATTGTTTTCCCACACTATTTTCCAAACCATTCACTAACCACTTAGGTTGATCTATATCCTTCTAAAAGGCCCATATTATTTCCACTTTATGTCCTATGGTTTCTTTAATCCCATAATGAAAACATACCATACATACATCCTCCATGAAAATTGAACTAAAACCTTCTCCTACTATAAGGTGACACATGGTCTTCCCCAAACCATATACATTGGATAAAAAATCCCAAATCCTCTATAATTACCTTTAAATTTTTAGGCTCACCAAAGTATCCAAACTACCATTAGAGCATCATTCTACATCTTAAAAAATAAAATTTAGATATTAAAACTTGGAGAATTCCATTCTAGATATCTGATCAATAATTAAACTATCCAGTATTTGAACTTCCAAATTCCTTCTATAATTTTCAACTCGTACAGGCACGTGATCTTACCACATCCTATCCTTAATAATTCTCATCCACGTGAAGTCTTGGCGGTAATACTAACAAAACTCTTGACTAAATGTAATCATGAATTCTTTCCCAAATTTCTGCGATCCCCCTCTAAATTATGAATGAGATACAAAATCCCCACGTTATGTTCATATTGAAAAAGCCACTAAAACTGAGACAATGCTTGATTTCAAATTCCAAAAAAATGATATTGTGCTTAGCCAAACCAATCAATCCTATGATAGGTCCCCATTTTTCACCATTCATCATCATAACATTAATGTTCCCCACCATAGGACTAATCCCAAAAAAATAATTTCAACACATGAAATATCTCACCAACATAATTGTCAATAAAAACACACCTATAGATTCCTAATGAAACTCCCTATATAGTTCCAAACTATCTCACCCATAAAAAACATGATTTCTTAAAAACACTATAACCCATTATTTTTTCCAATTCTAGGTTATAATGGGAAAGCCTCTATCATTCATTCACAATATGAGCATGTATCCATTCCTTGAAAGTCCTTGAACATTGATTGAAATGTTCCCATCATATCCCAAATAATATTTCTAATGAGGTTTCCATCCAACCACATCCAATTTTGTGAGAGTAAATAAACTAATATAACTGTAGATGGATTTCCATAAAATTCACATCACGAACCACTGGTACACCACCAAACCTTGATCATGATTTCCTCACCTGCAAAAGAATCCAAAAATCTTTCATTCATTCTAAGTAAATTACGCACATGAAATTTGTTGAGATTTCTATGACAAACTACCAATTTTTCATTTACATCATAATCTAATACAAATTATCAAAAAATGAATGATCCCACTCCCATGAACCTTCTCATGCAAGGGTTATTTAGGTTCCCACATCCCACTCCATTCTTTTATAGTAACCTTATTACTGCACCACCAACAATACTCTATATCCACATAGAACCTTCCATATCCCTTAATATACATATTGGTGGTTGTGGCCAAACCCACTTTTATACACCACATCAACATGTCCCATCACCAAATGTGTGTCATTCCTCATGATATGTGCTCATCTTCAACCAATACCTGACATCAAATCTCTATAACAATATGTTTCAATTACCATACATGGGTAAACTACTCCATAATACACAATCTATTTATGATTCACCCTATCCTCTGGAGGGACATCATAAAACCTCCTTCGAACCTCCCATAAGAATAAGGTCTACCTAATCTTCCCTCTACCCATACATGTCCACTCACCTATTCCAAAACCCAAGTCAGTATTATATTATTTGTACCAAACCACTCTATGGGAACCATTATCCATAGAACATCAGTCTCAACAAACTAGGAGATCCCTTGGAACTACTCTACAAAAACTAAAACACAACCCATGCTATGATCAATTAACTGATTGTCCACCTCATGAAATCATTCTATCACCTCATTTTCTTATCGTTAGTCCAATTCTTTTTATCCTGATCCACGTGTTTAGTGACCAACCAATACAATTTCCATCAAAAAATTCCACCACACCCTTACTTACTACTAAAATGCATCCGAACATACCAGGAAAGATTCCACCCTTGTCCTACGCTCGAATGAACTCCCTAATAAATAAGCACCAACAACCATGGTTCTTATAACCCAAACTAAATTACCCCTAATGTATTGGTATAATACCACATAGAACCCACATCTTCCTCCAACACTAAGAAAACACCATATCTAGTTTAAAACTCTAGCGGTTCACACTTGATCATACCACACACAAATCTATTAATGATTGAGTCAAATGTTAGGGCCTCTAGGTCCATGACCTAGCTCTACTAGTCTTGTCATGACCCGTCCCCTGGGGCCTGTGTCGTGACTACCCCAAACCCACCTTCAATAGGCCAGGGGATGGCGACTAGCACCAAAGGTGTAAATCCCTATAACTAGGAAGGGATTGCCTTTATAAACTAGAAACGCAAACATCAGAGTACGCTGGATGCAAAAACCTAAGTAAAATTATATACAAAAGGAGTGATGAAAATTAAAGGGGGCCAGAAATACAAGCCCAACTGTAAAGTACAAGTACAACTGGAAATGTAAAAAACAGCTGAAAGGTGAAGAGCAGCACATGGATCATCCACCACGGATCCTACCTGAAGGGTAGGTACAAATAGCCTCCACAACACTCCATGTTTGTCCATCTCCTCTAGGTATCGTCCAGTCCTTTACTCTGATCCTCCATCAACGCTGTCTGTCATCTGCAACCAACACAACGTGGTGCGGGCATAGCCCGTGCAGGGTTGAGTCTAACGATACTCAGTAGGGACCCTAAGACACTCATCGTCTCACAAAATCCATCAAGGATAAACCACAATGTATTAAAATCAACAGATAACCACACATAGGTATATGACCATACATATACCTAAGTTACCGAGTAATCTATCTCAATCATGAGGAAAACAAAATGTTACCGACTCAATTCCACCAGGATTTTATTTTAGGGATAGTATCAATCTGAACCCTCGGCTGCTGGAGAAATCACTCTCTATCGAGTACAGTGGGCCTGCCCTGTCACACAGAGGCGTTTCCCACTATCTTGAACTACTGAGGTACTCCTCCTATCAAGTACCATGAGTTAGTCGTGCTCACACAGAGGTGCTCCCCACCGTGGGTTTGTTGCGCTAACATAGAGGCTCTCCCCCTGATAGCTTTTTGAGGTACTCCACGTGTCGATTATCGTGGGCCTATCATGCTAACAGAGAGGTGCTCCCCAACGTGGGTCTGCCGCACTCACATATAGGCACTCTCCTTTGGGCTAGTCGAATCCCTCCGAGTCGAATCGATCAACAGTCATCATGTCTCAGCCATCTACCATGTTCCTGCACAAATTCATGCTCATCTCTAGAAGATCATCTCCACAAGCTACTGGTCGATACTCAAACTGTCACGAAGTCCCACATAGATGTATCTCAATGGTATTCTATGTCGAAGAGGTCTCAGCGCAACTAAAAGTACGTCAATTGGACACCCAGTCTGTCAGTTATTAACCTTTTAGTCTTGGGGCCTGGTTGGATTTGTGTACGATCCAACCTGACCGTATCTCAACTATACTGCAAACTCTAGTGGGGTATTCTCAAAGAGACAATTTCTGACCATGAAAACTGGCACAGCTGACGGTTCGTCAAACAGACATCTGGTGCGAAAGATATGGCCCAAGTAGGAAAAAGGCACATTAGTAGGCTCAGGTCCGGTCCCACCCTGTCAGACAGACTCATCCCAACCCAAACTGAGCCTTCCTTGACTGGTTCGACCGGATCAGCCCGCTATGTATGCCTCAGACCACTGGGCCTGGCCCAGCAAACTACAAGGGCGGTTCAGCACAGATGTCGCCACGTAGGCGACTAGTCCCAAAGGCCGGGGCTGGTTCGGCCAGTGCCGCGAGTGGTGCAGCTCTGGCAACTATTCCCATGAGGTAAGATCGGTCAGGATAATAGTGGCAGGCCGCAGGGAGTATGGGCAGGCCACAGGTGGGCCGAGTAGGGAGCGGCGGGGCTCGGGCAGGCCGCAGGGGTGCCAGGCAGGGTGCGGCAGTGGCCAGGAAGGCTGAGGGGGAGCCAACAGAGAGTCGGAAAGCTGTGGGGGCGCTAGGAAGGGCACCGACTAGGGCACGACAGATGTTGCGCATGCCGTGTGGGCACCGAAAGGGTTCTCGTAGGTTGCGGGGGTACCGGCAGGGCGCCGGGCAGGGCGCGACAGCAGCCGGGCAGGCCACGGGGGCGCCAGTCGGGCGCTAAGGGGGGTGCGGAGGCCGCGGTCAGGTAGGTCGTCGGCTAGGTAGGGCACAGGGAGGCCCCAGGTAGGCGGTTCGTGCACCGGATAGGGCGCTGGAGGCCGCGGGTGCACCGTCCGGGCGCCGGGAGAACGCGAGTGCGCCGGCAGGGCACCGCTCGGGTCAACGGTGTTTGTTCGGAAGCTTCAGTGCACCGCAGGGCAGCTGAATGATTTACAGAGGCCGCAGTTTGCACATCCTTCGACGTTTTCGCCTTCGTCGTCATCACCTCATCACCTAGCCATAGAGACAACACAATAGATTGGTGGAGGGAGTCGAGGTATGTTAGTTTGGCCTACACCCTCCGCATTTAGAAGTGATAGCAATTTATTCGTAAGTATGATACACAATAATTCCCCATTCTTCAGTTTTGAGAGAAATGAATAACATAGGTAAAGATCATACAAAGTCAAAACTAAACCCCTACCTTGCTCGTAGTTTTTTGACGTTGGCGCAAAAAGGCGAGCGTCGTTCGTTTACGGAGTCGCGGAAGAAGATGTAAGGGATTTTCATTCGTCACGTCCAGCTAGCACATCCAAACACGAGTTATAAAGGCTCATTGACGACACTCCACGTTGGTAGGTGTCTGAGGAAGAAGCCAAAAAAGGTCAGCATTCTTCGTTCTTCTTTGAAGAAGGTGTAATCCTCCATGTGTTGGGTGTCACATCACATTACTACTTTTTCGTTGCTTGGTGAAGCTGTCCAAAATCCACCTCCTAATCTTTCTATATATAGGAGACGGGGAGAAGTATGTAACCATCATTGAATTTATGACAATTCATATATTCAGAACCTTCCTAAATTCCAATGATGTGGTTACTTAATTTAAAAAGGGGGGTCAAGCGAATTAAATACCGTTGAAGCAATTTAAGAGGTGTGTTTGCTTAATTATTGGGAGGATCCCATGAGGCTTCCCCCACATAGCCTGAATAAAAAAAATTATAGGATTTAATTTTATGTGGACACATAAAATTAATTGATAGTATTTAGTTTTTCTTAACACATAAAATTAAATTGAAAGCATTTAATTTTATGTTGAGACATGAAATTAATTGAGTGACTTGAGAGGTTTTGATCTCAGGTGGTGCCCACTTTGTAACCTCTCATGGGAGATTATGTTCATGTGGGCCCCACCACCATAACCTCTCTTGGGAGGTTAGGGCATCGCGGTCCAACCTCCAACTCCCAAGCGGAGGTTTTAAACATCAATCACTTACATGGCAGCTTTAAATAAAATAAAGTGTTGTACACTTTATTTTATTATATTTCAATAAAAAGCCACAAACTAACATTTATTCTCAACAAACTGCTGTCAAGGTTAAAGTCTTCTTAAGCGAATACTGGCACTGCGAGTTAAACGGTGCCCTCGTATTTCAATTCCTATCACCGCATCAAAAGTTAAAGAATGTCACTCGCGCGTTTACTGACGTTCCTGAAAAAATGTTCGCAAAATTATTTTCAGTCACCTTTGACTCACATCAGTCGAGGTTAGACACAGTCTAAGTGAAACACACCCCAACGAACCGAACGGTACTCTTAGATTTTGAATCCGATTTGCCATTTAGAAGTTATGAATTTGACAATAAAATAATTTTCACTTAATTATTTTATTTGTGTCCAAAAACTAAATTTCTTCGGTGGCATGCGCCGGCCAAATTAGTATCTTCTTACTGAGAACATACACTCGCAATTTCAGTGGTGGTCTCAGATTTTTAATCAGAGTTACTCTTTGTGAGTTTTAAGCATTTGAAAAATAAAATAATTTATTTAATTATTTTATTTACAATTATTCCATTTTTTAGTTTTCTCGTAGGAGGAATGTGCCGACAAATCATAAGTCGCACCAAGGGTAAACCCACCATCCTGAGCACAACAATGCCCTCATATTTCTGATCTGAGTTACAGTTTAAGTTTTATTCCACTTTTTCAGGTAAACTGCTTACATGTGTTAACATAAACGTAACAAAAACTTCATCGGATCATTGAGGGTACTCTGGGCCTTAGAATTGCGCACTGTAAGATTTCACAAACCCACAAAATTCCCATTTAAAAAATTAAATGGATATTCAGGGTCTTCACAATCTCACCACCTTAGGTCCATGCGTCCCCATAAGCTTCAACTCGAACTTAGGGAACACATGAGGGTACTGAGCCTGCATCTGACCCTCCTGCTCCCATGTGCTCTTCTGGAGGTTCCTGGTCTTCCATCGAATGCGCATTGGAGGTATCAACCATCAACATATGACCCAGTCCTGTCGATCCTCAATCTCCATTGAAACCTCTCTAAAAGTTACCCCATCGTCGATGACCAAGTCTTCATGGTTGATGATATGGGAAGGGTCGTGCACGTATCTTGTCAGCTAAGATACGTGGAATACATCGTGTACCCAGTTCATCTAAGGTGGAAGAGCTAAGAGGTATGCCATCTTGTCTACTCTACTAAGGACCTCTAAAGGTCAGATGAATCTCAGAGATAACATTACGCCATGACCAAATATCTGTAGGCCTCATCAAGGTGAGACTCGTTGAAAGACGTGGTTGCCATCCTTGAAATCCAGAGGTCTCTATCTCCTGTCATCATAGGACTTCTGTCTGCTCAATGAAGTCTTCATCCACTCTGGGATGATCTGCACCTTCTCTGTGGTAGACCGTACCATCTTTGGTCCCACCAGTGTGGACTCCCCTAGGACTGTCTAGCACGGTGGAAATCTACAAGGTTGACCATTCAAGGACTCAAAAGGTTCCATACCGATGGGGGAGCGGTATCTGTTGTTGTGGGAGAAATCTAGTAATGGTATGTGATCCTCCCTACTATGACCGAAGTTGAGGACACATGCATAGAGCATTTCCGCGTGGGTCTGAATGGTCTGCTCAGTCTGACCATATTTCTGAGTTTTAAAGGCGGCGCTCACACAAAGCTGTGCCCTGAAAGAATCCTACAACCCCTTGCATAACCATGAATTAAACTGTGCATCATAATCGGAGAAATTTAATGAAGGTACACCATGTAAAAGCCCAATATCATGTACATAGAGGCATCTCAAGCTCTCTACTAAACCCTGATCTCTGATTGGTAGGAACATGGTGATTCGGAGAGTCAGTCAATGATCACCCATATCAAATCATGAATCTTGGATGTACGTGGAAGACCTGCCACGAAGTCCATGAATATTCCATCCCACATACACTATGGGAACTCTAAGGGATGATCAATCCTACAGGTACCTAGTACTCCGCCTTCAATTTCTAACAAGTGAGGCATCAAGAAACAAACTATGCTACCTCCTTCTTCATACTGGGCCACCAGTGCTGTCGATGGAGGTCCTAGTACATCATTGCCACTTTTGGATGTACCGCAAGATGGTATGTGGTAAACTCCCTCAACACTTCCTTCTGAAGTGAAACTGGTTCCATGGTACGTCCTCTGAGGAGAATGAAATGCTCCCCACCTTTAGAAAATCACTCAGCTGCCAGCCCTGTGGATATCTGAGCACATCACGTCTCAAAGTCAGCATCCCCAGGTTGTGTTTCCCTGACTCACTGAAGGAGTGGGGGAGTGACTATAAGAGACTGTAGAAAGGCTGCTCTGTCTCTATCAACAAACAATATCTGTAAGCCAGCCAGATGATCTATCACTTTTCTTAGCATCTGTATACCAGATCTCCTGGTGAGAGCATCCGCAACAATGTTCCCCTTCCCAGGAGTATCGAATATCTCGATTTCATAGTCTTGGAGGAACTCAAGAAAACGATTCTATCTTATGTTCAGGTCCATCTGAAAGAATATATACCAGATACTATTGTAATCAGAGTAGACTATGAAATGATTGTCCATCAGATAGTGCCACCACATCTTCAAGACGAAGACCACTACTGCTAACTCCAGGTCGTTGGTTGCGTAGTTTTGCTCGTGATATCTCAGCTGTGAACCATACACAATCACTCCTCGCCCCTACATCAGGACACACTTGAGTCTTGTCCCTAATGTGTCGTAGTATACTATGTACCCTACGCCTTCCACTGGAAGTCTCAAAATAGGGGAACTATTCATCCTCTACCTCAGCTCTTGAAAGCTCTCCTGGCATCTCTACGACCACACAAAGGGTTTCCCCTTTTTTCTAGGCTGATAGTGGTGCTGCAACTCTTCTGAAGTCTGGAACGAACCTCTGGTAGTATACAACCAATTCATACATCCCTCCCCCTTTGGGGGGTAATCAGGGAAACATATTTTGAAAATATGTCCCCATGTTTTGTCACTCCTATTTGGAACTCAAAACTCAAAACTCCTGCTACCATGAGGGTAAGGCTGGCCAACAGAAGAGTGATCGACTGAACCCACCTTTTCATGAGTTTAATATGGGCTGCCTAGGTTCCCTTTTTCATAGACTAAGGAAAACCCCATTCCAACATTGTATATAAACCACAACCCTTTTTTCCAAAAATAGTTATTCTGTGTAAGAAATGTGGTTACCCAGTCCATACCCAATCTAACATCGTAAAGCCTCGATGCTGCCCCCAAGAGGATCCAACCGAAACTCTCACCTCAAGGGTCATATCACACCATCGACGTAAGTGTGATTATCGAGTATCCTCCCAATAGTATCTCCAGACGTGAGGATCAAGTCAATGATTTAACTGGAAACTCTAGGTCTGAGACAAGATTCAAGGAAGGAAGGAATGATTAGTATCTATGTCTATTGATATGGTAGATAGTATTAGACATAGTCTTTACCTCGAATTAATCTTAGAGCCCTTGGTTCACACTCCTAGACCACATTCAGCTACTCCCTTCCCCTACCCTCCAGATCCCTGAGATTGGCAGGGACTACAAAGGCAGGTGGTTGTAACAAGTCGAAATGCACACTACCCCATGCTGCTCTCCTAGCTCTGCTTCTATATCTACATCACAACAGATTCATATGTTCTTAACACTTCCTCTTCCTAAAACATTTTTACACTCTCAAGTCTCTGAGACTGGCACCAGTTTCCTTCATTCCCACTGCTAACATTCACTGGTTGTATCCGCTCAACCAATGAACATTCAACCACAAAGGATATCTCTAGAATCCTAACATAATTAGGAATGCGTAGAGGAATTTTTCAGGCTCAAATTTATTTTAAGCACACCTCCCTTGAAAGTTTGAGCCCTGGAGCACTGATCGTACCATATTCATCGAGTACGAGGGAAGATCGGTATGACTTTATGAATACTCAGCTACTGACACGCAGCAGACCCATTGTGGGGAGCACCTCTGTGTGATACACCAGACCCACGATAATCAATAAGAGGCGTACCACAGTAGTCCATGATAGTGGGAAGCACCTCTGTGTGATGTGGCGTTCCCACAATACTCTATAGAGGTGGAGTACACCAGCAGCTGAGGTTTAGACAGTTTCACTAGGAGTGATACATGTTACCACCCTAGAATAAAATCATGGTTTTGAGCTGAGATAATGACATTAGTTTTTTCCTCAGGATTGAGATGGGTTACTAGATAACATAGAAATATTTATGGTCATATACCTAAGTAATGGTTATCCATTGATTTCATACATTGTGGTTATCCTTGTTGGATTTTGTGATACCTTAAGTGTCTAAGGGTCCCTACTGAGTATCTTTATACTCACCCCTACATGGGTTATGCCCCCACCTCGTAATATTGGTTACAAATGATGGAAAACGCTAACTAAGGAAAAGAATAGAGGACTGAATGGAACCCGGAGGTGGACCACTCGGCGTGACGGTACACGGAGCGGACCGACGGACATAGAGTTCTGAGGAGACCATATGTACCTACCCTTTAGGTTGCAACACTGGAGGACAACCCAGTAGTTGCTTACTTTTTTTCCAGTTTTTCTGAACTTTCTTGTTGGGCTTGTATTTCCAAACCCTTTACTTTTCAGCACCTCTCTTGTATTCAGTATTACATAGTTTTTTGCTTCTAGTTTTGTACTCTGATGTGTTTGTTTACAGTTATAGTGGCAATGACTTCCCAGTATAGGGATTTATGCCTTTTGGTCCTAGTCTTCATCCCCTGGCCTATGGAAGGTGGGCTTGGGGTAGTCACGATATGGGCCCCGAGGGATGGGTCATGAAAATTCTTGTCTCTTATAAGGTCACAACTCGTATAGTGTCATCCTTTCATTGGTCATGAATGGATAATTTTTTCAACATGCCAATCACCCAAATGTGGTGTTCCAATGACAACAACATCACATGAATACCATATCAATGAATTAGGTAACCGATCAACATTGATAATTTTCACCTCAGACTACTCCCAAGATGATCATATCTCATCAGTTGACTCTTCCCATAACCATTGAAATTTTATAGATAATCATATAAAGGGAAAACAAAAATAAATACATTTGTGTAAATTAAAACTCAATTCTATCATAAATGGGATACACCATATGGGATGTTACTATTCGTGTTAAATATCCCTAAGAAAATTAAAACACTCACTTGGGGTCAATCATTAGGCATCAAATCCCAAGTTATACCACCATGGACATTGTACCATCTATGAACATGGTCCTCTACCTTCATCACTATCAATGATAATCACTTTTTAGAGCCACATGTTAATAATTTATAATGAAATTCCAATACAAATCAACCTAATTAATAATAATACCCCCATGAAATTATATGGGAAATTTTATCATGAGTAGTTGTTGACACTTTTAAAAATTATGCCTCTGTTGTTAGAGACAAATTAATAGTGGCATTTTAATATCAAGGGAATCCAACATGCCTGATATGATTCATGAGATGACTCTTTCATCCACATAAATCGATTTAAGATAAAATCAATAGAGTATTGAAAAGAAAAAACTGATCTAGAAATCAATACAAAATATCAAATCCAAACCACACGCATGTCTCCAAAAGGCAAAATCGCATCCAACCATTACGCCTAAAACCAATCCAATAATCCCATATACCTTGGAACATATAGTATATAAAAGAAATTTTGTTCTTAATGCACCCATCAAATATCTATGATTGGTTCTGAGAAATTCATAAATCTCAATTCTACCAAATCCAAAAACATTATGGAATTAAAAATAATTATATGATAAAACTATGTTACATCTTTCAACATGGTCCAAACCTAGTTCTCGAACTAAAATTCCACACTGTACATCAGGAGAACATCCCAAATTTCCAATAGCTGAGAAAAATTAGAGGGGGTATTAGGATGTATATTGGGGAGAATACATATCTTATATCAGAGTAATTAATAAATATAAAATAACAAAATTATATTCAAATCCATAAATAATAATATTACATAAGAATAAATAAAAATCCAATAATAATAAATGAAATATAGTAAAATCATAAATAGCCATTTCCATATATATAAATGACAACCAATTGGGATGGTTATATATACAAAAAAAATTAAATAAAAATAAGATGTTGGTTCATTATCATTCCTAGTCCATACACCATTCCATGGTTCATGTACTTATCCAAATGACCCTACATGATCAAACTCAACCATCATCTCAATAAGAACCTAAAAAAATTTTATGTGTGATCAAGTACCCATCTGTATTAGTGACCAAAGCACGGTGTGAATACAGAAATAAGTAGGGAACCTTTAACATGGTCTCATACTTACCAGATTGTATCGTGATATATGCATGTGAAATGATTTTATAAATTTAGTAAATTAATAACACATTGTTGGTCCTGGGACTATGAACCATAGAAACCATACCTACTATGTCCTGATTCCATAGTGTCTCTATATGTAAAGATCCATATTTCCACGAAATTATTATTAATTATATGGAATTATTACGGGCCTAAAAAAATTGACGGCGTCTGATTCTGATACCCAGTGTCCCAGGAATGAATTTCTAAAATTTTATTATGAATGATTTGTAAATGCATGAGTGGCATTTTCTATATTTTGAACCGGTGCTCGGATTAAAAATCCAAGGGCACCGTTGAATACGCAGAACTTGGATTCCATTAAGGGAGATATTTCATTGACGTAGAAGGTCTAAGGAAATAGTTATGTTTTGTGACTTTTTAAAAGAAATGAAATGAAATAATAATATTATTTTATTTTCTTTCTTCCCCACCAACAAACAAGTGGAGTTTGGGACATGCGATGTGTAAAGCCGATAAATGGATTGACCAGTCAATATTATGTAACAATTTCGTTGTGGAATTTGGAAGGTTTCTAATTTATGATGCCCCATTAATTTCCCACATCATTAAATAGCCTCCCCTGTCCTATTTATATAGAGCTTGGGGAGGGGAATCGTCACAGCTTCACCATGTAATGAAGTGTTGATGAAGTACCGAGACACCAAACCTTTGGAGGATGGAGCCGGTTCCAGTGAGCGGTGTCGAGTGATGCCATACCCCAAACCGAAGGATGACGTACAAGAGACATCGTTTGAAGCCTATGGTAGAAATGAAGATCATTGATCCACCTTCATGTGCGTACATTCTACATCTGATTTATGAGGTAGGGGTTTTGATTCTCATTTATTTCAATTGAATTTTTATTGAACATCTCTATCCTTCCTATTGTTTACAAGGTTACACAGAGGGTGCGGGCCTAATGAACCCAGATTGAACCCTCTGCTGTCTTTGTTACACCCTTTAATTCTCTATGGAATACCTCCTGCGCGGTGATGCAGACCATATATATGAAGAAGGCATGCACCAACGCAATCTGGAAAAGGAGGCAATGGCACAAAGTCACAGCGGTCATCGGAATGGACAGCTCCGGCCAGCCGTGGAGGAGGTGCGGCAAACCATCATGCGCCGCCAATGAGAAAGGGGTTCCGACATGTCAACCATGATGATCTGAAGAGGCGTTCAACACTTTGGCTAGCCATTGAAGGAGAGGTGGTGCGACCAGTGCACTGCCATCGAGAAGAAGCTATTGAGGAGGGAGAACCCACACCTCCGGTAGCATTCATAGAGACAAGGCGGTTCCCACGTGGCACCACCATTTCACAAAACCGAATAGACTCTAGGCTGTTTAGGGTACTTGGGGCGGAATTTTCCTGTTTCCAACTCGACCGGACAATGGTCGCGCCGCCCTTATGCTCTGCGCCCTACACTAGCCAGACCGCCCCCTTACGGGTCAGGCATCTCCCTTGCATGCTGCCTTCTCCGGGCCCCCACCCTTGTGGGCTGGGTTGGAGCATGGCCCAGTGGTTCAATCCTACCATAGCACATACCAGACAGGGTTAGACTGGACCCAGGCCGTACAAGACCTTGGCCCAACCAGACCCGGGCCCCTCTGATCTCGGAAACAATTAAAGGGCCATATCTTGAGAACTGTATGTCCATTTGACAAACCACCTATAGATTTGGGATCCTTGTATCAAGATGGTACCTTTGGTATACACCACATTTTTTGTGAAGAGATTTGGATTACAACCATGTTGGATCGAATGAGAATCCATCTGGGCACCCAGTGCTAAAATGGATACAACCAACTGATCGGGAATCCGATTGATGCACCGTCTATTCTGTTGTAACCCTTATAATATAGAGGTTGGTTGGGTTACTCCATTGTGGGTATTTGTGGTGGTCATGGTATGACTGATATCTTGAAGGGAGATTCTACAAAACTCAAGTGCACTGGGTGCGAGTAATCTAGTGGATGGTAGTGAGGCGGAGGTTGGAGAGAAATCATACAGAGGTTAGTACCGAGTGAACCATTGTGGGTCAGCACCAATCCTTTGTGGGTTAAATCCTATATGGGTCAACACACAATTATCCATTGTGGACCAGTGCATATTGATCCTGTGTGGGTCAGTGCTCAACGATCATACGTGGGTTAACACATATCGATTCTGTGTGGGTTCGACCTTATGTCGGTCATTTTGGGGGATAGTTACCTATCGATCTTGTGTGGGAAAGTCTCTGTAAGGTCAGAAGTAGTGATTCTTGATAGAATTAGATGATCTAGTTTTGCGACTAATCATTTGTACTTCTATACATCAACGAAAAACTGGTTTGAGCTGAGACTCTATTTGAACTATGACTTTCACGTTTCTGGTACTTCCTATCATCATACTGTTACCTTTTTGGAATACTTTCCACATGTAATAGATGATTATATCTCAATAACATTGGTATATTTATGGGCATATACCTGACTAAATTTGATGTATGGGTTTTTGGTTTTTTTTCTTTTGTGGATCTTTTTGAGACCTATGGGGTCTCATGGCCCCTACTGAGTATCGTTATACTCGACCCTGCACGAGCTTCTCCTAAACCCTGTTGTGGAGATGACCTATTTCATTGATCAAGGCTGAGGGAGCTTGGACTGGACGATGCTTGTAGGACAACCATTTGGCGTGATGTGATGGAGGGAGTACTAATTGTGAGATGCACCTACCCATCAGGTAGGATCCATAGTGGCCGATTCAAGAGATTCTTTTCACCTTA
This sequence comes from Viscum album, assembly GCA_963277665.1. Taxonomy (NCBI): domain Eukaryota; kingdom Viridiplantae; phylum Streptophyta; class Magnoliopsida; order Santalales; family Viscaceae; genus Viscum; species Viscum album. The sequence goes on along the minus strand of OY728127.1, from coordinate 1,219,492,342 downwards.
CAATTGTTGTTACATTTTAGTTGTACTTTTACATTTCTAGTTGGGCATGTATTCCATCCCCTTTTACTTTCTGCACTCTTTACTACAATAGTTTACTTCATGGTTGCATCTTGTTGTGTTCTTCTCTGTGAGTTAGTATAGGTTTAAAGGCAATACCTACTCGTCTCAGGGATACACTTTTTTGTTTTTAGTCTCAAGCCCACGACCTATGGAAGGTGGGAATGGGTTAGTCACGGGATGGGCCCCAGGGGATGGGTCATGAAAAAGTGGTTGTTTCCTCGCTGGAATAGGTAATGACCTCATTGATTTGAGATTCAAACATTCCAATCGGTATCTAATAGGTTTTTTCGTAGAAACGGAAACATCCAATGATTCCATATCCAGTTGGACCTACATTCCAAAGGTAGGCGCTCATTAGCTGTGTGCTGATGAGGCTTAGGAATTTGTATTGGTTGAGAGGATGGGAGGTCGGACTCATCACACCTTTTTGAGGGGAATTATTTTCTACTCTGGGACTCTCTGTAGATTTAAGTTAAGTTTGTGAATCCTTATTAAAGTACCAAGTATAAGAATGAGATTTCCCTTAGAACTTTCAATCAATGATTGATGTGTAGAAATTTAGAGAATCTTTATATGTATTCGAGGTTCTTCATCGATAGAGAATAATCTCTATTTTGACAGAGATCCTTAGCCAATGGTATCCTTTGAAACCTTATATAGAAATCTCTCGGTCATGATGATGACCATACTGGTTTTAAGCCACTCAGCGGGGCATTTGAAGTTTATTGTCATTCAGGAGGACATTGATTATTTCATACTTAGGATCGTACCCGCAGACGGGCTACCTATGTATCCTTATTGAGAGAAGGAATCAGAACCCATGTAGTTCGAATTAAGGTGTACGAAGTCATGCCAGATTGATGGCTCAATGAAAGATTTCATAATTACTTTTAAACTCTAAGCCCATGTGAGTAATGCTCGATGTGAGAAACAAGAGGTGTTGGTAAAACTAGGAAATTGTGCCTAGGAAGATGCAATCATGAGAAATATGGTGGGGCTTACGTATGTGTGACTGCCCAGATATTTGAAGAGTAATGCTCTAACATAGGGATTATTCCTAAGGAGGATTCCCAAATTAGGAGAGGACTTGTGATTGGGGCTTACTCTTGAGAAGGAGGCCCAGATCAAAAGGAATTAAGACTGGTTAAGTGGAATTAAGACTGGGGCTTACTCCTGAAAAGGAAGCCCAGGTTAAAGGGACCTGGGGCTTACTCCTAAAGATGATTCCCAAATTATGATAATTAGGATGGGGGCTTACTCCTGAAAATGAGGCCCAAGTTAGAATTATTGGGTACTTGGGGCTTACTCCAGAAATGAAGGCCCATGTTGAAGGAATTATGACTGGGGCTTAATCCTGAAAAGGAGGCCCAGGTTTGGGAACATTTGAACATTTAGGGATTATCCCAGAAAAGGAGGCCTATGTTCTGAGGAAAGTTCTGAGTGGGGCTTACTCCTAAGGAGGATGCCTAAATTAGGGGGACATTGGGGCTTACTCTTAAAGAGGATTCCCAAATTAAAGGTTCTCTCATTTTAAAGAAATGAGGTTGAATGAATGAAAGTTTAGATTGGGGCTTACTCCTAAAAACGAAGCCCATGTTTTAGGGGACTGGGGCTTACTCTTGAAATGGAAGCCCAGGTTAGAGGGACTAGACAAGGACTTAATCTTGAAAAAGAGGCCCAGATCTAGGAATTTTGTTAATTGAGGACTAGGGCTTACTCCTGAAAAGGAGGCCCATGTGAAGAGAACATTGGATTAGGGCTTACTCCTGAGGAGGAGGCCTAAATTATAGATACTCTCATCTTTGAATGATGAGGTTGAATAAAATATTCCATGGAATTCCTTTCAGATAAGGAATTCAATCAAGAAAAAATGCCAAAAAATGGCTTTGAAGAGTGCCTTGAAGACTGGATCTTGAATAGAAGTGGTAGAATGGTATCAAAGAGATGGACTGGGCCGGAATGGAACCCAAAACCATAAGGGTGCGCAAGTCCTTAGGTGGCGCGCATGTCCTTAGGCGGCGCGCAAGTATTGGGTCGCACAGGTATACGTGTGCGACCACTGTATGTTTTCACGACAGTGAACCAGTAGGGTATTACTTGAGCGATCCTTGACCAAAACCCTTAGAACTATCTCAATGTACTTCCAGAAGAGAGGCGCGCAAGTCTTAATGAACAGGTAGTGAGGCGCTCATGTCTTGCATAGGCACGCAAGTGTTACATAGGCGCGCAAGTGTTACTGAATTTTAACACTTAAACCTTGATCCTCTTGTTTAGATCTTCCATTCTAGGTAAATAATTACCTTAAAAGTTCTTGGAAGACTTGAAGAAGAGACTAGGGCGCCTAGAGCTCGAATTTGGATTTAGGAAATTTTTCCTCCGTGAATGTGGGGCCCATTAGGGGTATTTATAGCCTGGAGGTGGCCTTGGGTGAAAAATCATTAGGGCACGTAAGTACATGCGTAACCATAGGTGCTCAAGAGACCTTCACGGCTACATTTGGGGCGTGCAAGTATACTTGCGTGATCACAGCAAAACTTGCGCGCCTCCTGTGGGGTCTTCTTCTCATCTTTCCTTTGTCAATTTTTTGACATTTCATCAAAGGTTGAATCATTTTGAGATCATATATTCCCCTTTTCCAGTCATTAGACTCTGTGACAAAAGGAGCATCAACAAAAGTCCCCCCTCAGAATTGGATCCGGAGAGAAAAGAGGATTTAACTCTGAGAAAAATCAAGAATCAAAAGGAACTTGGGGCATGCAGGGTACGGCGCACAGGTGTTCTTCGGGTGTGCAGACTTCAGCGCGCAGGTGGGCATCGGGCGCGCAGGGGTATGACGGGCAGGTTACTGGAGCATCTATAAATAGAAGCCTTCATTTTCGCACAAACCACTCGGCACTCGTTGGATTTTTCTCTCGGCACGCAAGTGATCTCCCGACCTTCTTGTTCGCGCTAGTTTATTTCTTTTTCTGCACTTCTCCCAAGGTGTTGAGACTTTCATGGCCAAACCTGCGTGACCTTTACTTGCGCGACCACAGGGAATTGCGCGCCCAAAGCAGACTTGTGCACCCAAAGGGGACTTGCGCACCCAAAGGGGACTTGCGTGCCTTAATGCCTTAGCCAAATTTTGGAAATTCCTTCATAAATTTTATGAAAAATCAACTTAATTTAAGATTTAATTATCCAACTCTTGTGCAGATCCAATGGTTCCAAGGAGAATCGGAACAGCTGATGAACTAGCTAGAAAAAGGATATATGACATGATGGAGAATGTTGGCCATGATTACTATACCGTCTGCAAAAGTACTCTCCTGGGTTTAGCCGAGTATTTGAAGAAGTATCATCTTGATTATCCGCATATCATCTATTTGTCGTTGTTTGGCCATGGTCATTTGCAAGATGTCAATATTCCAGAAGCCAAGAATTATCTTCCACATTTCTAGTTTCAGAACTATACCAACTTCTCTTCAGCCAACGTCTCAGTATCAGGAACATTCTCCAATTATAGAACAGTAAAGAAAGCTTATGTGATGCATCATAGCTCATGCACACCAGATCTGAAACCTCATAAGCCCGAGCTGAAACCGCACTACTATCCATCGATATTTCGAAATTCTCAAATGGATCAATCCAAAGGCTGGAAGGAAAAGATAAAATTCTGTTCTAGATGAGGGGTGAAGCCGACCTAGATATGGGCTTACTGGGTGTGACAAACTTGTGAAGAGTTTTTTGAGGATCTAAAGGGAACATAAATTTATGAAGAAGTTTGGGCGGGGCAGACGTATGTGTACAGGAATGAAAACTTTGCACCAGAATTGCTCAGCCGCTGGAGTCCAGAGACAAATTCTTTACATCTGACCCATGGAGAAGTAGGCATCAGTTTGTGCGATGTATACAAGATCTCAGAGGTTCTAATCAAGGGTGATATGTATGATGAGTTTATCCCCCCAAACGCGACCTCAAATGACCCAGAAAAGACTCCGGATTTGGTACGAGTGTTATTGAAGATTTATCACAAGTTTAAAAGCTCAAAGACTCATCTTATAAGGGATATTCACCCAGAAGAGTGGATGAATGTGTTTCTCAAGAAGAGAAAAGAGAAGGATCCCTCCTGCACTCCTCCTACCAGATTCCCAGAGTAGATAGGAGAAGTGCTCCTGGCACATTTTGGCCAACTCTGGAGGCGGGAGAGTTTAAGAGTTGGGGCTATGTAGTGAATCCTAAAATCCCAGAAAAGACCCGCCTGGAAGGATTTTTAGACTTATGGATCAGCATCTATATTTTTCTAGTTAGAGGTTCTAAGGGAGGCATCAGGCCAGGGATCTTCGTCATTGCAGCCAAGTTGGCTGAGAGGAAAATGGTGGGGTTGGCTACCCCAGTTTTGGAAAAGATTCATAGGAGCTTACTCCATGTCTATATGGGTAAGTATCCCTTTAGATTAGTGGGATCGTTCCAGTTTTTATGGGGATGGATCGCCACTCATTTCCGAACCTATGCCATTCAGAATGGAATATGAATTCCCGAGAGTTCTTTCAGGCCGTCAGTTCAGGCCTTTTCTGGAGATTTCTTTTTGGCACTCAATGCCTATGATATAAGGCCAAGATTTGGCATGCATAAGGAACTCTATTTCATCCCTTACGGGAATCTTCCGATAGGGCGATTTGTTGATGACGGATCAGCTAGCTTAGAGAAGAGGTCTTAAATGATGGCCTACAGAGATGGTGTGCTAGCCACCAGAATCGATGGGGAAATCATATGTGAGGCCTATGCTCCATACCGATTTGCACAACAATTCAAAGTTCTGCAGAAAAATGATGTATCTCCTCCCGTGCACATCAGGTCAGAGTAGCATCCAATGGTTTCTCATATATTGTGGTTGCTGATGGCTATGGAAAAGACCGGGGCAGTCTTTGAATTTCCAGTTAATGAAGCAGTAGGCAACCTAAACATATGGTATGCTAAAAATTGGGTGGCATCATATCCCGAGGCTATACCGAACAAGCCTGTTTCTCGGGTGGGAAAGAAGAAGAGGACTGCAGTGAAAGAAACAATTCAAGCCGCAAGTGATTCTTCCACCCCTGAAGCTGGTTCACCAGATTCCACCCCCAAAGTTGATTCATCAGATTCTAAGAAGACAAAACATGTGTCAAAGCGGCCTCGTGCTGTATAAAATCCTCTTGTAAGAATAAAGAGAGCCACACCATAAACTCCTGGTGAGTTACCTCATTGTGGAAATTACCTTATAGAATAAATAAGTCCAATTTTCTTATTTCCTATTTGTAGTTGCAGGATCTGGGAAAAAATTGAAGTCAAAGATTGTATAACCTCCTCAGCCTTCAAAATATGTACGACCTGAGGCTGTCCAGACATGGAACAGTTTATACTGCGATACTGAAACTGCCTAGTTGGACTTGTGCGAGGGACTACATATTCTTGGGATAGGGAATCTCCTGGACTCTACTGACATCAACTTTGAGAATAACCCCAGTGAAGTGCGAGCTTACATCAAAGAGCTGGAAAGGCTCATTTATGCCACTGACGACTCCACTCCTATCACCAAGTGGGTGAAGGAAATGATCAATCGGGGCACCGCTGAGGGGATTGAAGATGAGGAGTGGCGTGACTTTTTGGCTCCTAAAGATGTATGTTTATTTCCTTATTTACTTTGCAACTTATTTCAGTCAAATCTTCATTTACTTAAGGAAATTACTTTCTTCATTTTATAGCTTACAACGAAACGAACTACTAAGGTCCCTTCACCTCAATATAGCCCTAGTGGTACCACCATCGGGGCTGCTGCTAAAACACCCCATGAATCGGGTGAAGTATCTCCGGGCCGGCAGGCAATGGAAGAGGATTTGGAAACAGCATTCAACTCTCCAATCCAGGTGCCAATAAGGAAGGTTGTTGACACTCTCGTAAAGCCGAAGAAGCAAAGGCTTTGAAGGAGGAAGTCTATGGCCAAACTATTTATTAGCAGTGGTAAGTCCTTTGTAATTATGAGTCTTAAATCATGAAAAGATTGCCCATTTTCCTTTGGAATTGCATGGGCTTCTTCAGTTTCACCCCTGAGAGAGAGGGTCGATCTTCCTGCTAGAATGACGGAGGGTGCTGGGGAACAAACGCAAACCCATGTTGACCTAGCTGCTTCTGGGGAAGAGCCAGCATCTGCTCCCAGTATCCCTCCTGCTACTACTACAAGAATATAGGAACCTGCTTCTGGTAATTTAACAATGCTTCATAAAATGTTTGAATGAAACATTGATTGAGTTCCATTCTGTGATGTTTTAGGTTCAATTCCTGCGTTAGATCTTCTTGCAGCGGTTGCAACTGACGGTGCTATTTCAACTGATCAAGCTGTCCAGAGTTGGGAACCATGAGATGAAGGTCATCAGGAAGATACATCCAATGCTCCCACTGGTGAGATTAACCAGGGTTATGAAGTAACATTGGATGACATGATGAATAATGGCTTGTCTTTTGAAGATTTTTATGATCATGCCAAGTTAACATTTGATTTAGAAGATTTTGGGGGTGTTTGTCACCTTTCGTCCAGTAAATTTTCTCATAATTTACACTTCTAATCATGACTTAAAATGATATGCAGCTTCATCCAAAGAATTTGCTGAGTTACAAATGCCTGAAGAGAGTGTGGACATTGATGTTGACCCTATCATTGCAGCAACACTAGCTCAAGTGGAGCTATACCCAGAAAACCTTCCTGAGACCCACAGTGAAGAACCTGTTGAAACTAGGAAAGATGGGGAGTAATCTTCGCGAGTTTCTGATTTACCATTGGGTAAGGGATAACATATCTTTGCATCTGTACTTGAATTATAAAACATCCAAATTGTCTTTTTTCATCCTTTGAAACTAACCAATGTTTTCAATTGATTATGCAGGGCCATCAATTTCAATGGCTAGATCTGGAGGTGAAGCTTCAGCCTCTGCCCCAACGGGAATCGAGAATGAAGGAGAACGGGTCAGGGGGGGTGGAGCAGAACATGGCACTTCTTTAAGTTCATTAATCCAAGAATATACTCCCCCCTGTGACAGCGATGCCGAATCTGACCCAGAAGTGCTTAAAGTGCTTAGCTTCTCACGACGCAAGGCATGGAACAATATCGGGAAGATCATATCCGAAGTGCCTTTAGATGAGCTGCCAACGAAGATTCTTCAGTTGTCATCCTTATTCGTGATGCTAGGACTTGGAATTTTTGGATATCAGGAAATCCATACCGCATTGAAGCATGAAATTCTGAGAGGGGAATAGGAGCAGAAGTATCATAAGGATCTGAATAGGGTGAGGCTGTCAATCAACATCAGCAACTTTGAGGCTGCAGTATCCCAAGCTGAAGCTGATTATGCTGCTAGGATGAAGGAGCTGAAACAAAAGATCAAGGAAAAGTTCGTCCAGTAGATGCACCTCTAGAAAAAGTTAGATGGCATTACTGGGGAACTCGAGCAGCTCAAGAATTCTCTGGAGGGAGCTCAAACGAATGTCATGAAGGCCATTGTAGATTCTAATAAAGCACTTCATCAAACTGAAAGGAGCGAGACTGGTCGGGTGCATGAGCTTCAAGTTGCTGCTGATGAAGCTCGGGATGTTGTACGACAAGTGAAAACTTAGGTTGATAGCTTTCTGTAATTCCTTGAGAAAAGAGAAGAGAATCCAATCTGTGGATATCCTTATAATCCCAGTGAATCAATGAAAAACACTTTCCTCCTAAATCATTGTACATGCCTGCTTTCATTACTTTCTATGAATTTTACCTAATCCAATGGGCCTAGTAAGCATAGTTTGATTTTTACTATGATTATTATGAATAACCCTACAAACTTTGAATCTCTTAATTTCTCAATATTACCTAAATCATACAAAATGCATGTTTAGTGAGCTGGGACCTGACTTTTATTCAAATATCCCTTGTCTTTTGTGGGCAGTTTAAAGTCGTGCACACAGACATTAAAAAGGCTAATGTTTATGGTCAAAACATCTTTGACCAAATGAATAAAGAAAGACTCAATTCATTGGTAATTTATCTGAAAACATTTTACCATATCCAAGTATGAAAGGAAATGTGTAAACTATGACTTAAGAAATTTTGAATCCTAGGAACGATATGATAAAAAGGGCTAAAAGGCATTAGAATAAGTAGTTTCCAAGAATGAAGTTACTATGATTTAACAAACCCGTTAGGGGGTTGAATTATGCTGGGCCACCTAAGGGAATTGGCTGCATAGTTAAATAAATAGTATCTTTTGGCTGACAGGTCTGTTATGTAGAAAACATTATGCAAGGCTGCCTATGGGAACGTGCTATATAGTCAGGCAAAAGAACTCTTAGAAATATACTTTTCTAGTGCTAAAAATCCAGTGAAAGTTTATGGAGACTCAAAATTTCCAAAGTATAGTGTTTGATGTATGGAAAGATGTACTTGAATATGAAGAAGATATTTCCAAACATGATTATTTAGGAACTGGATGAATGTAGCTCCTACGAAGGTCTGACCCAAGCGTAGGGAAAGAAATTATAAACCATGGACTAGAATAATTTTAGATTATGAAAAGGGATCATGGGATAGATATGTTAAGGATTACTATTTTTGTGGATCCTTACATATTTTCATTAAGACAAATAAGGACAAAAGAGGTTTTCCTCCCAATAATGAAGTTATTACTATTTAACAAACCTGTTAGGGGGTTGAATTATGCAGGGCCACCTAAGGGATTTGGCTACATAGTTAAATAAATAGTATCTTTTGGCTGACAGGTCTGTTATGTAGACAACTTTATGCAAGGCCGCCTATGGGAACGTGCTACATAGTCAGGAAAAAGAACTCTTAGGTATCAAAAATTTTGCAATCAGAAGTCAAGAAAAGGGGTTATGAAGATCTAAAAGTATTTAAGGTAAAGGTTATGATACATAAAAATTGGTATTGTCCAATGTATGTAAAGATACACAGACAAATACTAACCAAAATCATATTGTGGCTGGGTCCTAAATTAAAGTGTTGGACTTCACTATGTATCCCATAAGGATGAAAATAAAGCCATGCGTAGTTCTTGAACTATAGTTTAACGTCATGTGGGAAAAGAGTGGAGATCTTAGTTTATGATCGTAGAACTCAGACCATGATAAGGAACACACATTGTGTATTTTATAGGGACTTTTCAGCCCAGGGACTGAAAGTGGAATTTGGGGTTAGGCCCAAAGACTTGGGGCTGGATTCGAGGGATGCTCAAACGTCCCTACGTATCCCATAAGGATGGGAATCAAGCCCACGTAGTTCTAAAAATACCCTCTGTACAGATTTGGTCCGTACATATGAAGGGTGACAAGGGGACTTTAGTGCAATTATGGTTTAACCCAAGATAAAAGTATTGAGCATTACCATGTATGCACGTAGTCTTTGGAATATGATTTAAAATCAATGTAAATAATGATTTTCTCTCAGGTGAGGGTATCAAAGAATGTCGTAGTTTATTGTCATACAGGACAAAAATTGATGTATAGTTTAACGTCATATAGCAAGGATAAAAGTGAACCAATATGTGGATATTAGTTCTGGAGTGGTTTCACAAGTCAAAATTGTATGAGACAAAAGTGAACCGATGTGAAAGTATATGTTTTGGGCTTGAACCATACGAGGTTGCCTACGTACCCAGCCTAAAAGACAAGGATCAAAGACCGCGTAGTTCAAAGAAAGAATAAAGTGTTATGGTTGAAGCTTTCTCTAAGCTCACGTGAGTTATACTCGGTGTGAGAAACAAGAGATAGCAACAACCCTAATGATGGACAGTTTAATGTCACATAGGACACAAAAAGGGACTATGCAGTTTAAAGTCTTATAGTGAGGACTATTGGTGTTGCACAGTTTATTGTCATGTAGCAGGGACAAAATACAGTTTAATGTCATGCTATACATAAAGAACTTCTGTACAGTTTAGCGTCATGTAAATAGGACGATGGGGGACTATGCAGTTTAATGTCATGCAGTAAGGACAAAAAGAACACAGTTTATCGTCATGTTGGATGAATTAGACATGCGAATAGTTTAAGGTCATATGCATGGACTGCATATGGTTTAACGTCATTTTGGACGAATTGGAATCTTTTTCACATTTTAATGTTGTGTTGGACAATAAGGGAACTGATACAGTTTAACGTCATGTTGGACGATGATGTTGTTGTACAGTTTAGCGTAATATAGCTTGGACAAAAAGGGAATATATAGTTTAACGTCATGTAGTTAGGACGTAAAGAATGGTGCAGTTTAATGTCATGCTGGACATAAGAAACTTTTACAGTTTAACGTCATGTTGGAAGATGAAAGTTCCACACAGTTTAATGTCATGTTTCTAGGACGATGAGGAAAAATATAACAATACAGTTTAACGTCGTGTGGGACAAGAGGACTTCTATACAGTTTAACATCATGTAGTTAGGATGTATTATGGAACCAATGTGAAAAAATTGGCTCTGGGGACAATATTTTGTGCTTATACCAAATATTACTTCAGAAATATAGCATTGGTTGGAGTCGTGATGAGTTCTCCATCCATAGAGATTAATGAATAAGCTCCATTGGATTAGACCATATGTATTGAATAAGGTCCTTCCAATTATGGTTCAATATTCGGAGGTTTCTTTCCTGGTATCATTGGAGTTCTGAGAACCACTACCAATTCTCCCTGAATGAATGAACGAAGATGAACATTCTTGTTGAAAGCTCATGCAATTCGATCCTGACAGACTTCTAAGTGGTGCAAGGTGCACAATCTTTTTTCGACTAATCATTCCAACTCATCCAACCGCTTCTGAGATTGTTCATCAGTAGATGACTGATTACAAATAGCAACTCTGAGCGAAGGTAACTGAACCTCAATGGGCAGAACTGCTTCTGTTCCATATATCATTGAATATGGAGTTGACCGCGTTGTAGTGCGAGTGGGGGTTCAATAATCCCATAAAGCATGAAAAAGTTTCTCAGACCATGATTTCTTATCTTTATCCACCATCTTTTGCAGTATGTTTGATAGAGTCTTGTTGAAGGCAGTCTATCTGGCCAATAGCTACTTCATGATACAGAGATGAATGATTGGATTTGATGTTGTAATCCTGATACAATTTCTTCACCTCGGATGAATAGAAGTTGGTGCCGTTGTCTGTCAAAATGGAATGAGGGACACCAAATCTGGTATTTATGTTAGACTTTATGAAGCTAACAATTCATTTAGAACTAACTTCTTTTAGAGGTATTGCCTCTGCCCATTTGGAGAAGAAGTTAATAGCAGTAAGGATATACTTAAACTGCTTGGCCGTAGCAGAAGGGTAAGGTCCCACCACATCCATTCCCCACATAAAAAATTTCCACGAGTATTTAGCTATATAAAGAAACTCTGGGGGATGATGGATGAAATTAGCATGTACCTGGCATGAATGACACTTCTTTGTGAAATCAACACAATCATGTATCATTGATGTCCATATATATCCAAGAATTCGAATCTGATCAGATAGTCTATGTCCAGACTGGTGGGCACCACATACTCCTGCATGCACTTCTTTCATGACAGCCATTGTCTCATCACCATCAATGCATCTGAAGAGAACTCCATCAAAGCCACGCTTGTAGAGAACTTTCTCTAGGTGGTCTAGGCTATCATAAAGAGTAAAGTTGACCACAGGTCGCCAGATTTGCTCTTTCTCGGCCCTATCAGGTGGAAGTATTCCATTTTGAAGGTACTCCCTGATTGGTGTCATCCATCCTGTAGTATGAAAATATGGATCAGGAATGGGACTAATATAATTTATTTCCTCTGTTCTGGTTTGAAAATTAGGTGAAATTGTACGACGGTGGGCAATGTTGATGCTTGTATCATCCCGATCTGGATCTGCTAGAGCTGTGGCTATGTTAGCCAATGCATCAGCCTGAGAATTTTGTGATCGAGGAACATAAGAAAATGTCGGTTCCGTAGGAAATTCCTCCATTAACTCTCTGATGTAATCATACAAAGGGATCAGTTCTTCTTTTCTGATTTCATAATCCCCATTGACTTGTTTGATTACCAGGTCTGAATCACCTTTCACTTTCAAGTGATTCACTTGTGCCTGAAGCGCCAATTCCAAGCCTGTAATGAGAGCTTGGTATTCTGCTTCATTGTTGGTACCACCTTCCTGTAGCAAAAATGAGTAAGGTAATATTTCCTTTTCCGAGGAAATGAGAAAAACTCCTAAGCCAACATTGTTGAATTTAGGGTCTTCCATTTTCTTCCCTGTTGGACTTCTGGAAGCACCATCAAAATACATTTCCCAGACATGAGTTTTATCCTGAATAGAGAAGACTTCTTCATCAGGGAGTTCAATATCTGCAGATGTATCTTTCACTGAAGGGTGATCAGCAAAGAAATCAGCCAGAGCTTGGCCCTTTATTGCTTTCTGAGACAGGTACTGAATATCAAATTGTTGCAGAATAACCAGCCACCTTGCCAGACATTCTGTAAGCATTGGACGACTGAGGATGAATTTGAGCGGGTTATTGTGAGATACAAATTGGAACTCGTGATGTTGCAGATAGTGTCTCAACTTCTGAACTCCAAAGATTAATGCAAGGCAGCACTTCTCAATATTCGAATATCGGGTTTCTGGTTTCATCATAGTCTGACTGAGGTAGTAGAGGCTATTTTCATTCCCAGCATCATTATTCTGAACAAGAAAGGCGCCCAATGATCACTCTAAGGCTGTCACATAGAGGATGAGTGGTCTTCATTCAACAGGTGGCATAAGTACCGGTGGACTTAGGAGGTATTTCTTGAGAATGTAAAATGATTCCTGACAATCTTCAGTCCACTTGTAAGTGACTCCCTTCTTCATCAATTTGGTGAAGGGTAGACTTTTTCCTGCCAAATTGGCGTTAAAACATGGAATATTGGCTAATTGTCCTTGAATCCCTCTCAATTCGTTAAAATTTTTAGGAGGGTACATACCAAGGATGGACATGGTATTCTTAGGATCGACTTCGATACCACGATGCTGTACAACAAAGTTGAGGAATTTTCCGGAGGTAACCCCAAAAGCACATTTTAAGGGATTCATCTTCAAATTAAACTCTCAAAGCTTGCAGAAAATGATCTCCAAATCAGCCATGTGATTGGAAAGTTTCTTGTATTTGACTACCAATTCAGCCACATAACATTCAATGAACTTCTCTAAAATGGGTTTGAAGATGCGATGTGTGGCACACTGATATGTTGCGCCAGCATTCTTAAGGCCAAAGTGCATTACCCGATAGAAAAACACACCCTGAGGGGCTCTGAAGGCTATAGATTATTCATCTTCTGGAGCCATTCGGATTTGATTATATCCAGAATATCCATCGATGAAAGAAAGTGCTTCATAGCTAGCTGTTGCGTCAATCAGGAGTTCTGTAATCAGAACCGGAAAATCATCTTTAGGACAATGCCGATTAAGATATCTGAAATCAATTCAAACTCTAATTTACCCATTCTTCTTCTTCACAGGGACAATATTAGCCAACCACTTGGGATATTGAACTTCTTTGATGAAGTTAGATTTGATAAGCTTATCCACTTCAGCTTCAATTTTGGAAGCATAGGTTGGGTGTGTTCTTCTCGCGTCTTGCTTTAATTCTTCGATGTTCTTCTGGAAAACCCAAATGATGGGTAGCAACATCAAGATCAAGCACTAGCATCTCTGTATAATTCCAAGAAAATATTTTCTTGATTTTGATTAAGAAAAGAAATATACATCTCTTGTTCTTCAAGAGTCATGGTCGCACTAATTAAAGTGGGGCGTGGATCTTCTTCAGTACCCAGATTTATTTCTCTGAGTGTATCCACGGTGGTAGAGATGCCTTCTTCAAATGCTGGGGGAGCATCCCTGAGATCTTCTTCTTCTCCTTCTTCTACAACATGTGTTGTTTCTTCTGTTTCCACTTGCATTGTAGATAATGAAGCAGAATTTCCACAATCAGAAGAGATTTTAAAATTTGAACATCTTGAAGAATAAGCTTCCATTTCTGACTCATTCAATGATGGAGAGTCTTCCCTAGGTAATGAAGAGGAGATCATGGATTGAGAATCGACATCATTGTTCACCTCTGATGCTGCTATAACTTCTTCTGGACTGGTTGGCGAAACATAGACTTGTTGGATTTCAGTAGATGAAATGAAAACATCCCCATTTGGGATTTCATCACTGTTTGGAGGATCAGCAATTTCTCCCATGTTTCCTGGCTCAATTGTCGTAATTGACATTATGGATCTTTCCAAAAGAGTATGTTGATTTGGGTCTACCTTGAAAATTTGAGTGATAGGAAACACATAATATGAACTCACATGTGCAAATAGATTTTCTGGAATCTTTTCCAAACCAAATGGAGCATTAATCTTGGCAATCTCCTTTGTTGTGGATTTACCTTCTCCCTTCATCTGATAGAATTCTGCTTCAATGTACTAAGATTCACATGTCTTTAATGGGTATTTATCACCATACAATATCCCAATCTGACCATTGAGACAATATTTAAGACATTGATGGTATGATGAAGGGATAGCTACATGCTGATGTAGTTAGGGTCTTCTATGAAAAATATTGAATGCTGTGTCATGATCAACCACCATGAAATCTGAATTGGATACAAGATCACCAAACTGAGTTCTAAGTGTAATCTCTCCTAGTGGTTCTTTCTCATTCTTATCATATCCTTGCAACATTAAAGTAGAGGGAGATAAGTCAGATTTGGTGAGTCCCAATCGTCGAAGTGTACGAATGGGGATTAGGTTGACCCCTGAACCATTGTCAATAAAAGCTCTTCGGATATCCACTCCATTGACCTTTCCAGATAAATACTGAGGTCTAATATTCCCATGCACGACATCATCTTCATCTTCATCTGTGAATGATATCACTACATGACATTCCGCAGGACTATTCTCTACATGGTAGAATTCAGCTGCAGCAATTTCAGTTTTAAACTCTTGAGGACTTGACAAAGCCTCATTGAGTGTCTCTCGAAGATCCTTTGACAGATTCAATGCCTCCAGAATTGATAACTTAGCCGGTACTTGGGCCAAGTGTTTCAATACATCATACTTATGATCCAGAGGCCTGCGTTTCCCAACAGGAAAATGTGGTTTAGCAGGTGCCTTGGAAGTAGATGCCTCTTGTATCGGGATAAAAGTTGGAAATACTCCTAGCTTCGGAAGATTGGATCAATTGGATCCATTTGTTCGTTGAGAGGATGAAGGTGGAACCTCCAACCGATCTTCCAAAATGACTGTACCAGCACTGAATTTGTTACTGTTGGAAGAACATGCATGTTCTTGCTGAGCTCGCTGAAGGGCTCTGCCACGAGTTTCCGATCATACACAGTTTTGGAAGGGGTAGAAATGGAATAGTTGTTTCTGGGATATCCACGTCTTTCTCTGTATCCCTGACCCCTGGAACTTCCTCTAATTCCTCTGTTTGATATAGGGAATTCAGGTTCATCAAAATTGAAGCTACCACTGGCATAAGGGTCTGTTAAGTGAATCATATTAACAGAGCCAAAGATCATCTCTTCATCCATTGAAGACTCAGCCTGACTAGCCAATTGAGGCTGTGCTGTTTGGTGGGGCAGTGCCCGTCGCTTCGAAGTAGATGGCATGAAATCTGCCAGAGTCAAAGACATCTTGGGCTTCGATACATACTCATCTTCTTCTGATTCCTCTTTCCTGTTTAAATTACGCTACCCTTTTGAAGATTTTTGTTTTGCTGGAGATTTCACTGCGACATTAGTAAAAGACACAATTGGATTCTTCAATTTTGTTCGCAAAATGGCATGAGTCCGATTGATTGTCTTTCTGACCATCCAATCATCATATTTTTGCGCAGTTTTTCTTTTCACTTTCTGCCACTCACCTCCTTCCTCAGGATCTGTAGCAGTAACACATGCTACATGAGCTGAAGAACCCTTCAATTTGACTTGCCCTGAGTCGACCATCTTTTGCAGGAGGTCCATGAAAATGAAACACTCCTGGATAGGATGCCCGAACATCAGATGAAACAGGAAATACTTGGGATGGTCTTTATCTCCTTCCTTGTTTGGATTTTTAGGCCTTGGCAGCTGAACCAAGTTATTCTCCAAAGCTGAAATAAAATATCCAGGAACTTGTTCATTTCTGAAAGAATAAACTTCTCTCTTCATTTCATCAAACCATTTACGTCTCTGATCTCTTTGATCATCTTGACGAAACGTTCTCTGTTGCTGATGCTCAGGAGGTGGAGCCCTTCATAATGATGAAGGCTTTGAGGTAGAAGCATGTACAGGTGCTTGTTTAAGCATGATTGTAGCAGTATCTGCTCTACCCATTCTCCTTCCTGGAGTTGATGGAATTACATGAGATTTTTCCTTAGTCTTTATAATAGAATCCTCAATTTGCTGAGCGATTGAAGTAAGAAATCGAAACCCTCCTGTGTATTTCATAGGGATCAACGACGTATGTAGTTCATCACGTAAATTTTCCATACAAATTGGCAACAGTTCCTCTTGAGGGAGTTCTATGCTCAGAGAATATGTCAATCCCTTCCAGTGAGCAATGAAGTCTGAGACCAATTCATTCTCCCTTTGCTTACAGTTTGTAAGATTGAACACTGTTTTATTTGGCAAAGTTGAGCTGAACTGAAGAAGAAACTTTTGACGAAGATCTTTCCATCCGGTAATTGACTGAGATTGCAAGCTTGTGTACCATACGAAAGAAGGTCCTTGTAATGACTATACAAAGCACCTGATCTTAACTGCCTCTTGTTGCTGAAGAGTTCCCATCATAGGATCACAATGAGAAGAAAAATGTGTTATGTGTTCCTCTGGATCTCACAAACCGTTAAATATTGGGAATGTGGAACTTGCAAAATTTGATGGGGGAGGAATATCATCAACCCATTCAGGGTAAGCTATCTTCTCTAGTTGAATTTGAGCTCTTTTCCCCTCCATAGCCTCCAACTGAGATGTCAATGACTCGATAGTAGTTATTAACTTTTGGGAGACATCCGGTTGAGCCTGGACCTGAACAGGTACAACGACTAGTACTGCAACTGACAGTAGCACCACCGACTATTGTTGTGTATGCCCCATAGGATTAGACCTGTTAGGGTGTACTGGAAGAGGAGGATAGTCTTGATCCATCTCAGCAGCCACAATAAATTCCCTTGGCTGACTGGAACTAGCACGTTTAGGAGGAAAACTACTTTGGAGTAGTTCTGCATTCATCCTCCTTAGCTCTTTCATTTCTTCCTCCTGCTGTGAAAACCTTTTATCTAATGAGATTGATTGGCCTTCTCCAGAGGAAGGGTGAGAAGTAACCTGATTCTTTCCTTTCCCCTAGTTGGATCCCTTTCAGAGTGGGGGAAGTAGGTTACTTGAAGTAATACACAGATTTTGGGTAAGCCTTTGATTTCGTGTGCGTACACCCTCTTCATTTAGGTCTGTGTGAACAACTTCCTGAGCAGGAACCTCTTCATCTGATCCTTTTGAATGAATTTTATCTGGTGGATCAGAAACAATAGAATTGATGACATTAATGGATGCATAATGCAAGGCATCCCTTCTATCAGCATTTCTGCGATATTTTCTTCTTCTATGCCCTTGACGAGACATGGCCTTCTGTTGAATCAATCCCTTTGGAACTTCTTGATGAACTATCACTCAGAGAGAATCTCCCGATAGCTTGGCTCTTCATTCCTCATGGGGTTTCTTCCTTAATCGGGAGAAGACCGACTTTCTTTGAGGGAGGGATTGAGGATTTGAAAAAGTCCCCAGTCCGATGGACTGGGGCTGTTCCTGATGTTCCTTTCAACTCCTCAAATTCTATTTTATGATTCTGAGGGTTGGGTTGAAAGAGTCCTCAGTCTGCCAAGATGGGGTGGTTCCTGACATGCAATGTCTGAGACATTCTTAAAAGTTCTTCTGGTATTGCGGATCTTGGTCTGGAAGTTATCAGGATGCATCAATCGATATCCTCTTTTATCACCCGGCTCATAAAATCATTGGATGATTTCTGAAACTTCTGTCACCTGACGATGCGATTGCTCCATACAAGATGCTTGTACAATATTCTCGTTTGCTTGGTGTAGGAGCAATTCAACAACTTCTTCTGTGTACATTTTATTTTGAGAAGAGCTCGTTGAGGCCTATTCTTGGGCAAGCCTTTGATTGCAAGAAAAGACAATTCACTATGGTCGGCCATGGGCAATAACATTGAATGAGACCATTTTCGGCGGGATTTGCTGATTGGAGAGCACGATGAAGTGCAGTGCTCCAAGAGTACCCCATCCTCTGACATGAATACCAGATGGGGAATTGGCAATTAACTGGCATAGTCTTCTGAGTGCGCCAAGGCGTGAACGCTGAAGGGATCTCTGTTGTTTTTCAGCCTTCGGATATCGAGAGGCTGATAGAGATTCCAATTCAATCTGGCGTTGAAACCCTTCTATTATCTTAATATGATTTTCATAATCACCATAAGATAATACTTTTTTCTTCAACTGACAAAGAGTCTTCCATATGTTGAGAAGAATATCATGAATTCCATCTTCCGTCAACATCTCTGGAATGTCTTACTGAGAATCTGCCAAAGGACAAAACATAACTGCCACTTCACCTTTTGCCAGTTGTTTTCTCATATATAGCACTTCCTCTTTATCATTCACTATGGATTCTTCTACCTGTTTGGACCAGATATGGTGCTTCCTTGTTGCTTAATCGGATTCAACAAAATTGGTAGAGAATCCGCTATTCAATTTGGAAGATGAATGACCAACGGATGGTTCAGAGAATAACCTGAACCCCAGGCAATCTTCTGATGGAGAAAGTGTTTCACCTGCCGATGGTAAAGCATCATAAATGACTGGCTTCACATTTGTAAGTGCCTAGAGATAAGAGGGCTTTCTCGTCACTGCATTGTCTTCTGAGGAAATTTCCAAACAACGCGAATTACTACTGCAGAGAAGACTTTCGCAGCTAAATTCATCACCATGAGGAGGACCATCATGATGGGTTAGAGCAAAAGATGGAATCTCTTTCTCCTTGATCTTCTGACCACATAGAGGGTTGTTGTGGCTCTCATCTAAAGATGAATCTTCAAGATCGATCGAACTATCATGAAGCAAGCCTTCATGAGGAAGAGTCTGGTGCAGACCTTCAGAATTAACGTTTTCACTATTGGAAACTAAGAGAGTAGAATCATGAACTCCAAAATATAATTGTCTAAGGGCTTCAAGAACTCCAGCATAGATTAAGGCTTGATCACAGATGGGCCCTTTGTTTCTTGACTGTGTTGGGCGTGTCTTATTTTTAGACGCCTTCTTACTCACCTTAGCAGGTGTGTATGCCTGCATAGGAGGAATAGTCAGGTTAGGATGATTACCTCCACTCAAACCAGGTGTGTGTGACTGGATTGGATGTCCGTATGATATGTGGGAGTACGTCCCATAACCCTCTTGGACTGGAATAGATGTGTGTGTTTGTTCTGGAGTGAGATATTGATGCGTCACTCCACTGGTAGGGATAGATGTATGTGTCTGTCCTTGAGATGAGGCTGAAGCAGTTATGATATCATGACAGGAATCTAGGATATGAGCAGGGATTTTCTTCTGCTCTTTTACTATTGACAGAATGTGATTAGTGACTTTAGCCGCTGGAACGGGGATATATATCCATTTCGAGCTTGGAGTAGGTGTGTGTTCCTGCTCCTATCCTCCTTTTCATGTCAGTGAATCCTGACAGTACTCAAGTGTGGGGGCAGAGAGTTGAGTCTGCCTCCTGCTTGTCGTCGGAGCATTCCGACTGACTTCTCCGGTTTCTACCAAGCGAGACTGTTGGTAGGCTTGATTAATGATAGAAGGTGTATGTGCCTACTAATTTCCCTGCACCGAACGTGGTTGGCGAGATTCATCATATGTAGTCATACGAGCCTGCTGAATAGCTGATGGCTTATAAACAGGTGTATGTTCCTGTTTATAGTACTCCGCCAGAATTGCCGGGTAGGATTGGTGTGGTGCTGCCAGACGAGTCTGCTAAACAGCTGAATTAAAACGGACAAGTGTTTGTCCCCGCTCATTCCTCTCCACCAAGTTAGGTTGGTGGGTTCCTCCAGAAACTGCAGAGTTGAGAACCTGCTCGCTGTTAACTGGATTCTGTCTCTGACGGTTCATCTTGCCTTCCCGGGTTCAAGGAACCTTGCCCGAACACCTATAGACGGTGCCCTTATCATGTTTAAGGTGCACTTCCGCACGAGTCTGGTGGCGATTGTTGAGGGGAGCCCTTGGGAAGGAATCCTGTATTCTTGAATTCAGGCCCTATGGGACCTAATCATTCACCTCCCCAGAATACGGGAGTGAATGGTGATTGCGTTATGGGGATAACAACCCAAAACGGTTGAACACGGTGGTTGGAACCAACTGTTTCTTGATCACTGGTCGTCATTTTCCGGATGACCAGGTAGAATTGTTGACTTGGAGGACTTGACGAGCGGCCTCTAGAGTCGGAATAGTACCGTTCCGACGGTACTCCTTAACCAGCGCATTACATACCCAACGTTGAAGACGCTGAGTAGGTGATGTCATCCTGAGAGGAGAAGAAGATCCAAAAGGAGTAGTATCGTTTGCATTTGCAGCAGCAGACCTCACAGTAGAGGTATTCACAACAGCAGTATTCACAGGTGTGAATTTAAGAAAATCCATCTTTAGAAATGCAGGAGATCTTGAAAAAAGAGAGTTCCTGTTTCATATAACAGACATAATCAAGATGAATCCAGCCACTACATATTTTGGATGAGCACATACATCATTGATTGCTTTATTAGACCACTCATTGCGTTAAAATAGGGGCCTAAAAATAAGAATAACATCATTTTAACTTGGTTAAGGATTCACGTCGGGTTCGCCATTTTTTGTTTCCTCGCTGGAATAGGGAATGACCTCATTGATTTGAGATTCAAACATTCAAATCGATATCTAACAGGTTTTTTCATAGAACTAGAAACATCCAATGATTCCATATCCAGTTGAACCTACTTTCCAAAGGTAGGCGCTCATTAGCTGTGGGATGATGAGGTTTAGGAATTTTCATTGGTCGAGAGGATGGGAGGTCGGACTCATCACACCTTTTTGAGGGGTATTATTATCTACTCTAGAACTCTCTTTGTAGATTTAAGATAAGTTCGTGAATCCTTATTAAAGTACAAAGTATAAGAATGAGATTTCCCATAGAAATTGCAATCAATGATTGATGTGTAGAAATTTAGAAAATCATTATATGTATTCGACGTTCTTCATCGATAGAGAATCATCTATATTTTGACAGAGATCCTTAGCCAATGGTATCCTTAGAAACCTTATATAGAAATATCATGGTCATGATGATGACCATACAGGTTTTAAGCCACTTAGCAGGGCATTTGAGGTTTATTTTCATTCAGGAGGACATTGATTATTTCATACTTGGGATCGTACCCGCAGATGGGCTACCTACGAATCCTCATTGAGAGAAGAAATCAGAACCCACGTAGTTCGAATGAAGGTGTATGAAGTCATGCATGATTGATGGATCAATGAATTATGTCATAATTACTTTTACACTCTATGCCCACGTTAGTCATGCGCGATGTGAGAAACAAGAGGTATTGGTAAAACTAGACAATTGTGCCAAGGAAGATGCAATCATGAGAAATATGGTGGGGCTTACGTATGTGTGACTGCCCAGATATTTGAAGAGTAATGCCCTAACTTAGGGCTTATTCCTAAGGAGGATTCCCAAATTAGGAGAGGACTTATGATTGGGGCTTACTCCTGAGAAGGAGGCCCAGATCAAAAGGAATTAAGACTGGTCAAGTGGAATTAAGACTGGGGCTTCCTCCTGAAAAGGAAGCCCGGGTTAAAGGGACTTGAGGCTTACTCTTAAGGAGGATGCCCAAATTAAGATAATTTGTACGGGGGATTAATCCTAAAAGGAGGCCCAGGTTTGGGAACTTTTGAAGATTTAGGGCTTATCCCTGAAAAGGAGGCCTATGTTCTAAGCAAAGTTCTCAGTGGGGCTTACTCTTAAGGAGGATGCCCAAATTAGGGAGACTTTGGGGCTTACTCCTAAGGAGGATACCCAAATTAAAGGTTCTCTCATTTTAAAGAAATGAGGTTGAATGAATGAAAGTTTAGATTGGGGATTACTCCTTAAAAGGAAGCCCATGTTTTAGGGGACTAGGGCTTACTCCTGAAAAGGAAGCCCATGTTAGAGGGACTAGACTAGGACTTAATCTTAAAAAGGAGGCCCAGATCTTGGAATTTTGATAATTGAAGACTGGTTCTTAATACTAAAAAGGAGGCCCATGTTAAGGGAACTTTTTATTAGGGCTTACTCTTGAGGAGGAGGCCTAAATTATAGATCCTCTCATCTTTGAATGATGAGGATGAATTAAATCTTCCATGGAATTCCTTTCAGATAAGGAAGTCAATCAAAAAAACATGCCAAAAAATGGCTTTGAAGAGTGTCTTGAAGACTGGATCTTGAATAGGAGAGGTGGAATGGTATCAAAGAGATGAACTGGGAAGGAAGGGCACCCAAAACCATAAGGGCACACAAGTCCTTAGGCGGCGCGCAAGTATTGGGTCGAGCAGGTATTCTTGTGCGACCACTATATATGTGCGCGATAGTGAACCAGTAGGGTATTACTTGAGCGATCCTTGACCAAAACCCTTAGAACTGTCTCCATGTACTTCCAGAAGAGAGGCGTGCAAGTCTTATTGAACAGGTTGTGAGGCACGCAAGTCTTGCATAGGTGCACAAGTGTTACATATGCGTGCAAGTGTTACTTAATTTTAACACTTAAACCATGTTCCTCTTGTTTAGATCTTCCATTTTAGGTAATGAATTTCCTTAGAAGTGCTTGGAAGACTTGAAAAAGAGACTAGGGCGCCGGGAGCTCGAATCTGGATTTTGGAAATTTTTCCTCCTTGAATGTGGGGCCCACCAGGGGTATTTATAGGCTGGAAGTGGCCTTGGGCATAAAATCATTAGGGTGCGCAAGTACGTGCGTGATCATAGGTGCGCAGGAGACCTGTGCGACAACATTTGGGGCGCGCAAGTATACTTGCATGACCACAACAAAACTTGTGTGCCGCCTGTGGGGTCTTCTTCTCATCTTTCCTTTGTCAATTTTTGGACATTTCATCAAAGGTTGAATCACTTTGACTTCAGATATTCCCCTTTTCCAGTCTTTAGACTCTGTGACAAAAGGAGCGTCAACAGTGGTATCAAATGAGGTACATTCTACTGAATAACTAGGACTCTAAACATTTCATTATGGAAATAGTGATATGTGTTGTGAGTGTGGTTTTCAGTTTGGGGAATCCAGTGTTGGGGCAGCAGACGATGTATCCATACACCAGGACCCTAAATTCTGATTTTCGACTCAATACACAGAAGCACCGATTGCTTTTATTTTTGAAGAGTTATTCTTGTTGTTTCTTTAAGTCTGCTCACTAGGTATAACTTTTTGAATGTGGCACACCTATCTTCTTTAAGGATGCCACCACATAGACAACCATCTTGGATTTCTGAAGGAGTATGCAATGACGCCGTACTGTGTGATGTGGCCATGGTGTAGGGACCTCTTACTGCATTATCACCTTCGGGTTGTGTACCCAAAGCACCACTACCCGTTGGGCAGCCATTTCCACCAGCCCCACCATTAGAGGGTTCATGCCAACTGGGTGCATTAAATGAGTTTTTGTGGCAGTGACCTCTAATGTTTAAAGGTGAGATAGACCCACATATGACTGAAGACTTACTGGAGGATGTGGTCTGAGTTTTCTACTTGGTTAGGACAACAACTGACCTTGTGGTGATCCTAGTAGCCAGTGTCTTCCAAAAAATAGCATGGAGATGGTGGAGCATGATGCTCCAGATACACGATTAGGCGACCATCATCATAGCGGACCTTGAAATCCTTTTTAGGGTAATGTTCATCCCAGTGACCATACACTCTGTGCGTATACAGGAACTGCTGCACCTACCACTGGGCAGTATGATGGTGGACCAGTACTCGATGAGGTTTACTAATCTACCTCGCTAATCCCCTGACATGGTACAATACCCTTTCGTCAGATCCCCGACCATTGACTAGGGGCTCTGACAGGATATCAGATCATCGATGATATCACTCTGCGTACTGATACAATCTGGAGTGCTTGAGAAATCATTTTTGGTGGAGAGTTTCCCAGTTGAGTAGACACCGACAGCAAGACCCACCACTGGGCGACACGTAGAAGAGTCATCAGTAGCTGGTAGTAGGCAAAATACATAGAGGTCCGTGTGAAATAGTCCTTTGGGTGGACGGCCCCAGGGTGCAAGGTCGGAGTTTTGGGGCTCACGAGGTAGAGGAGGTCATACGTGGGACATGTAGTGCTAAACGTGCATCGAGTAGGGTCACATGGATTGAAATTTCCCGAACCACCATACAGACGAACAGTAGATGTTTGAGGGACCACCGAGGAAAAGACAGAGGTTTGATCAAGGATTTTCACATGCAGTAGGTCAGCGTGGAAGAGGAGATGGTCATGCAGTAGGTGGTGGGTGGCGATACGATGTTCCACCACCGCCACCACTAGTAGGTCCACCCCAACCATAAATAGTAGGTGGACAGGGACGAGCTCAGCTCCAGGCAGCTGAGGCCTATGACCACGACACTCTAGAGATGATTAGAGGTATGATCTGTGTCTACTCAACCTTAGCTCTAGTACTTATAGACATAGTTTGTAGTCACTATTTTATTTCCACTATCCTAGTACGAAGCTCGCAGATTCTTGTTGAGCCATTGGTTTTATCCTTACAGTTAGAGACTCCTACAGGAGAATATTTGATGATTAAACACTGGTTCGTGCAGTGTGAGTTTACTCTAGATGGTGAGAGATTCTGCTGGGATCTCCTTGTAGTGGCGTCGAGGCCTTTTGAATTCATCTTGGGTATGGACAAGTTATTAATTGTTCATGAAAAATTGACTGTATTTGGCACAATGTGTCGTGTGTCCGTGCAGACGGGAGCATGTTTTCCTTCATCGAAATGAAGATATATTTTGTATTAAATTATGGACTTAGTGATAAGGGGCTGCATCTAACCACATATCAGTTGGATAGCCTTGCCCTCAGGGCATTAGATGTTGAGTGTTTGAGTTATCCTTTTGTGGTGGACCAGTATGTCGATATCTTTCCTGATGATGTTCCAGGACTACCTCCAAGAAAAGAGGTAGACTTTTACAATGACCTATACCCTAGGAAATCACTGGTATCTACACAAGCATATGGGATGGATACATTGGAGCTTCATGAGTTGCGATTACAGTTGGAGGACTTTTAGAGAAAGGGGTTCATAAGGCTCAACGTTTCTCCATGGGAAGCATTGATTTTGTATGACAAGACTGAAGATGGGAGTTTGAGACTCTATGTAGAATACCGACACCTGAAACAAGAGATCATGAAGAACAAGTATCCACATCTTAGGATTGACGAAATCTTCGTCCAGATGAAGAGATCAAGTTGGTTTTTGATGATAGAACCTCGGTCAGGCTTTCATTATCTCACCATACGAGATGAGGATGTGCAGATGATGACCTTTCGATGTTGGTATGGCCAATATGTGTTCTTGGTTAAGAAGTTTGGAAAGACCAATTCCCCAATAGTATTAAATGGACTCATGATCAAGATCTTTCATCCATAACTCAATCGCTTTGTGGTGGTGTTCATCGACAACAACTTACTGTACAGAGCGATGGAGGTGGAGCATGGCTATCTTCAGAAGATAGTTATAGATACACTCTAAGAGAATCATATTTATGGTACTTTATTGAAGAGCCGAATTAGGTAATGAGAGGTACAATTTCTAGGAAATGATATCTCAGAGGCTGGAGTTGCAGTGGATCCACCGAAGATAGAGGTTGTACATTATTGGGAGCCACCAAGGAGTGTGACCGAGGAGAGGAGCATCCTAGGGTTGGATAGATGCTACCAGAGATTCATGCCTGACATTTCCCGTGTTTTGGAACCCATGTCAGCTTTGAAAAATAAGGTACACACTTTTTTATTGATGGAGAGATTACAGAAGTGTTTATAGGAGTTGAGGCAGAGACTGATGAGTGCACCCATATTGGGGGTACTAGAAGAGGGCATTGGGTATGTATTCTACTACGACACATCAGGGACCAGACATGTGTGTGTCCTGATTCAGGAGGGAGTAGTGATCGCATATGGATTGCAATAGCTGAGGAAAAATGAGAAAAACTATGCCACCCATGACATGGAGTTAGCAGTAGTGGTCTTCGCATTGAAGATGTGGTGACATTACATGATGGGTGAACGTTTTACATTTTACTCTGATCACAAGAATCTCAGGTATATCTTCACTCAGAAGAAACTGAACCTAAGACATCAGTGATGGCTTGTGTTCCTTCAGGACTATGTCTTTGAGATTGTCTATACTCCAGGGATGTAGAATGTAGTAGAATATTTTCTAAACAAGAGGTCTTGTTTTCAGTTACTGAGTGAGACGACAAAGCAGCTAGCCTCCATGAAAATATCATTCTTGGATAGAGATGGAGTATCTTACATATAGTGTATGAACTTCACTCCCCCACTCCTTCAGTGAGTCATGGAGGCTCAACTCAAGGGCATTGAATGAGAGGCTCGACGTGCTCTGATATCGTCACGACTGGCACCTGACTGATTTTCTGAAGGAACGGAGCATGTCATTCTCTTCAGAGGACGTACCATGGTACCGGTGGTTCTACGGGAGGAGGTGTTGAAAGATTTCTATACATCCCATCTAGAGGAACATTTTGGTGTAGTGAAGTAGTTCTAGGACCTTCAACATCATCATTGGGGTCCAGGGATGAATAATGTTGTAGTGGATTTTGTTTCTTGATGCCTCAATTCTCAGCAAGTGAAGGTTGAGCATCAGGTTACAACAGGCTTAGCATATCCACTAGAGGTGCTAGAGAGGAAGTGAGATGACATATACATGGAAATTGTGATTGGGCTTCCACATATGTTCGGGGGACATGATTCTATCTAGGTGATCATTGAGTGACACAACAAGTTATCCAACTTCCTACCCATCCGATAGCAGGGATCAGTAGAAGTCTTGGGATGCCTCTACATATAAGATATTGTACGACTTCATGGGGTGCCATCGATGATCTTCTCGGACCACGACCCATGTTTTACATCTGGTTGTGGATGGGATTACAAGAGGCATTCGAGACTTAGCTATGTATGTGCACCACATTTTTCCCTTAGAGGGATGGTCAGATAGAGCGGACCATTTAGATGCAGGAGGAAATTCTTCTTGCATGCATCCTAGATTTTTCCCGCAGTTTGGATGATCACTTTCACATGGAGGAGTTTGTAGAAAACAACAATTATCACTCCACCATTGGTATGAAAACATTTGAGGACTTGTAGGGCTGACCTTCCAGATCACGTCTTTTCTAGACATACCCTGGGGAGTCAGCACTTATGGTTCCAAAGATAGTACGGGCTACCACTGAGGAGGTGTAGATCATCCAGGAGTGGATGAAGATTACATAAAGCAAACAAGAAGCCTTTTTCTGGCAGGAGATGGAGACAATTGGAATTCCAGGAGAGGGACCATGTCATCTAGAGAGTTTCTCCTTGATGGATACTACAATTATTTATCTAAGGTGTCAAGTAATCATCGAGGTTTATCAAACCATTTTAGGTACTTGGGAGGATAGACCAGGTGGCATAACGCTTGTCACTTCCACCTTAGTTTTAGATAGTGCACGACCTCTTCCATTTATCCCATCTAAGGAGATACGTGCGTGACCCATCTCACATCATCGACTATGGTGAGATGGACTTTGATGATGGGGAGATGTTTACGGAGGTTCTAGTGGAGATTGGAGATTGATAGGAGTGAGTCCTTCGTGGTTCATCGATACCTTTGGTGCACCTTCGCTGGCAGCATCAGAACCTCCACGAGAGCATATTAGAGTGGTAGGATCAGATTCATGCTCATTACCACCATTTGTTTCCTTATTCTATGTTTTGGATTTCATGAATGAAAGTCCATAAGGATGAGAGAATGTAAAGACCTGGATTTACATATTTTTTTTAATTATATAGAATTATTATGGTTCTTCGATACCTGACGGCGTATGATTCTGAGGCCCTATGTGAAGGATGATGTACAATAGATATATTTAGAAGCCTATGGAAGAAGAAAAATATCACCGATCAACCTTCAGGTGCGGAATTTCTCCATTGGATTTATGAGGTATGGTTTTTTATTCTTGTTTATTTCTAATTAATTTATATTGAACCCCTATATCCTCCTAGTTGTTTACGAGAAAACGTGAAGAGTGAGGTCCTATTGAACATGGCTCAAACCATCCACAATCATTGATATACCCTTGCATTCTCTATGTAATTCCACCAGCATGACGACACTAAACATCTACGAAGAAGGTGTGCACTGACGCATTCCGCAAGAGGAGGTCGCGACACAAAGATACACCGGTCATCGGAACGGTCGGGTGTAGAGGAGGTAAGTCATGCCGAATCATGTTGCTAGTGATAATGGGACAATGACTCATTAGGCACAGTGATTTGAATATGCGGCCGACACTTCGTCTAGCCACAGAAAGAGAGGCGGTGCAACCAGCACGTCACCTGCGAGCAGATTAGCAGCACGACCATCGCACTTCCTGTGAGAAGAAGTAGTTGTCGAAGCCATGGAGGAGGTAGAATCCACGCCATTAGAGGGTTTTGTAGCAACTGAGTTGTGCCCACTTGGTGCCGCCTTTTCACAAAACTGAATGGCCTCCGTCCCGATCGAGATACCAGGGAGAACATTTACCCCCTAGCCATCTCAGGCAGACAAAGGTCGGGCCTCCCTTGTGGACTGCGCCCTACACGAGTCGATATGCCACATTGTAGGATGACCTTTGTGGGCCGGACCTCTGGATAGTGGTCCGTGCCTATGGTGGCCCATTACAGACTGGGTCGGACCAGACCTGGGCCCAACCTGGCCCAAAAACACTTAAAGAGCCATATATTGAGAACCGGGCATCTGTTTGACGAATCATCTGCTACCTTGTGATCCTTGGATCGAGACAGCCCTTTTGGTATACTCCAAATGATAGGTTGAATCGAACCCGAATTTAATGGGGTCTCTAGACCTAAAACACTTATAATTCAAAGACGGGGCGTCCGATTGATGCATTTTCTGTCTCGTTGGAACACTTATGACATAGAGGTCCATTGGGTTACTTAAATATGGAGAGTTGTGGTGGTTGAGGTACAACAGATATCTTGTGGGAAGATTCTACATAACTAGAGAGCACCAGGTGTGAGGAATCTAGTGACTTACAGTGAGGTGGTGGTTGGAGACAGATCATACGGGGGTTTATAACAAGCAATCCTCTATGTGTTAGCACTAATCTTGTGTTGGTAAGTGCTACGTAATCCAATGTGGGTCAGTGCATTCAAATATTTTGTGGGTCGGATTTGGTGTCGATCAACACTCATTGATCCAGTGTGGGTCAGCGTATACCGATCTTGTGTTGGTTATATCCTATGTGGGTCAGCGATCAGCGATCGTGTGTGGGTCAGCACATACCAATTCTATGTGGGTCATATCACATGTGGTTCATTGTCGGGGTTAGTTACTTATCGATCCTATGTGGGTTAGATCCTGTGTGGGTCATTGGGGGTGCTAGTTACCGATCGATCTAGTGTGGGTCAGATCCTTGCGGTCAGCGGGGGATTGTTACCCATCCATCCTGTGTGGGTCAGACTCCGTATGGTCAGAAGCAATTCCTCTTTATAGAATGAGATGATCTATCATCACGAGTAATCATATTTACTTATATACTTCATAAAAACTTTTTTTGAGTTGGAACTCTGTTTGAATTATGTTTTTTTACCTGTGTGGTACTTCTTATCAACGTGTTGTTACCTTTGTGGTATACTTTCCTCATGTAATAGATGAGTATATCTCGATAACATTGGTATTTATATTGGGTATACCTAAGTAGAGATGATGTATTTAATTGTGGTTTTTTCTTTTTTGGAACATTACGAGACCTAATGGGTCTCAAGGTCCCTATTGAGTATCATTACACTCACACCTACACAGGCATCGCCCGTACCTTGTTGTGTCTGGTGCAGATGATGTACAACATTTATCGAGGCTGAGGGAGCCCAGACTAGAATGTGCTCATAGGTGGACCATTTTAATTTACATGATGCAAGGACTAATAACCGTGAGTTGTACCTACCCTTCCGGTATGATTCGTGTTGGACGATCCATGATATGCTTTTCACCTTTCAGTTGTTTGTACATTTTAATTGTACTTGTACCTTTATATTTGGGATCGTATTCTGGTCCCTTTTACATTCATAAATATTTACTACAACATTTTACTTCATGATTGTATCTTGTTTCATTCTTCACTATGTGTTTATACATGATTAATGGAAACAACTTCCCATTTTTGGGATACACTTTTCCAGTGCTAGTATCTAGCCCCAGACCTATGGAAAGAGAGCTTGGGGTAGTCACAGCACGAGCCTCGTGTGACGGGTCATGACACTATTTATATAATGAAATCATGCAAATAATATCCAATAAACCCACCAATATGGTTAATTTCATAACCATATCACAATACCCCATTATAGGGCTATTTTATATTCATCAAATACCTCCCCTTTGGGATCATATATTATTCATACCAATCCTAGATCCTAGATCCCACTGGTTTACAATACCATACATGTGTCAATAAATAAATGATACTATGAATATCGTGGGATATGAATCTTCAAAAAAAGTCTTACTTTGGGATAAAAAATAATGGTTCACCTGGTCTCCCATTCACTAAATTCATTAAAGAAAAAAATTATTCATGATCCAATAATGTGTTATCTCCATCCATATGTGGACCTAAATCCATGGCATCCCTATCACTATCACATATCTTCCCAACAATTTTTTTCATCTAGGAATAATCCACATATGCAACTCATTAAAAAACCACTCTAGGTGTTTCCATATCTTGGGAATAATTCCAAAAATCATTTATGCTAACACCACCTCTCGGAGATTTCAAATCTAAAGAATATTCCCTAAATGCATTTCATTAACCTCCAATATGGTATTTTCCATCAATACATCTCGATTCCCTAAGGTGTATTCTATAACACGCAAAGAAATAATAAATTTGGGAGTCCATATTCCCAACCCACTAGAAAAAATATAGAAAAACACCCTAGAGATGAACCATCTCATCACATCCTAAATAATCTAAAAATAATGATCAAATCTCTAGTGTTACACCTACAATCGTATCAAACCTTATCCATATCTAATCTTTTACCAGGATAACAAGTCACTTGGTGTCAAAAAAAATCCCTCAATCTTAGTACAGTAGAAGATCCATCATATGAGTCCTCACTCTCAATAATGGTCATAGTTCATCACACAATACCAAATAAAAACATTTCACTAAAAATTTCCAAAATGATATTATTGCATTTCTATAAAACTGAGGTCTCATAATATTGGTATTAATTAAATGATGGACCATGGTCTATCTCTATCATCATGGTCACTCTCTATTTGTCTTCAAAACCATCCTTATCTTGGCCAGCCTAAGTTCAATTCACCCGGGTCTGTGAACCGACTACCCATCTACCATCGGTCTGACCTCAACTCTCATAAGGAAGAGAATTCACAAGGTATCTCAATGGTCAGCCAAACTACAATGTTTTCATAATCACATGTCATATCACCACTGTATCAAGGGAAGATTAGGGATCCCAAGGTATTTCTTCCAAGTATCATTTATTTTGGTATTTCCTCTCAAGAGGTATAGAGGCATATCAGTATCTCAACAATCCTTACCTCACCAATCAATCCCCGATTCGGTATGAAATCTTTATCTAGGTGTTCATGACCCATGAAATTCATTCACTCTAAAGAGGTATTATAATTTAGTTAGAACATTACATTGTTATTTAAATTAACTTGGGGAGTCTCCATCAGTGGGGATCCTAAGCATCCACATGCATTATAAAAAATATTAAATGTCATTAGGAATATATGGGAGACCACTTGAAATATATCTAATATTTCCTATTTCATTGCTAAGGGGTTGAAAGCAACATCTCTAGCCTTTCCAAACCCACCAGGCATCATCCATTCCCATACGAGCATGCCACAATTTCATATTACCAAAACTATAATAATACATCAATAATTAATCAATTATTACAAACGAAATTAATTAATTTACAACTCATCATAGTTAATGATAACTTACTAATGATCGAACAATCATTTTATATTAGAGAAACATTGTTCTTGCCACCCATGAAACACACCCAAATCCATAACGAGATAAATTACACTCCTAATCTACCAATTTATTTATTAACCATTTCAATTTTAATAAAAATACAAGGAAATAAACACATGTTAATTTAACATGGTTGAAATGTTGATCCACCACATGCATAAAGTATCCTAGGACACACTATTCCTATGAAGAGTGAAAAACCTATCATGTTCATTCGATTCCACAAGGATTGTTGGAATTGGAATCGAATCCCAAAAAATTGGTAAAATTTTATAAAAAATAGAGGAGGTGAATAATAGTGGATAAAATATTTCAAAACTTATCCCAAATCATCGAGAATGTACCTCAAAATCAACCCCAATTCAATTGGGTGAGAGGGATCCATGCAAAAAATGGGAGGGATAGAGCATGTGTGGAAGAGGATTAGTGAATGGGGATACACCCCAACATGTTCTAGGTTGAGAAGGTAAATTTCCCTTAGTAATGATCCAAATGGATTGGCTACATGGCTTTCTAGACCGACTGTGAAACACGCAGTTGGAACTACCTCCAATGCCACCTCAAAACATGGGTTTTCCGTGTGTCTTTATAAACCATGCATTATCCATGTTGTATCTCAACAACCCTATAAATTACTTGAAAATTTTCAACTTGTAGTCACATGGTTTCCTAAAAATCATGCTCAGAACATTCCACACTACTATTCTCATTACAAATTGAACATAAATCTCTTCTTACATTAGAGTATCATGTTTTTTTCCTTAACTATGTACCCCAAACCATGTGCCCAAGTTGAAAGCCTCTAAAACATATAAAATTACCTAATAACACCTATGTAACACCCGAACAACTTATCTAATTTAAAAAACATATTTTAATTATATAAAATATTAAAATAAAATTTAAAAATCATCACAATATAATAATGCAATCTAAATCATCAATCTAAAAATTAATATATGAATGAAAACATAAGTAAACAAAACTACCATGGACATGAAATCACAATCCATAGGTTATCCTATAAAATCATAGTAATAATTCTAAATCATAAATACAAGATAATTGTTATATATATATAATAATTATTTTTATATATAAATAAATGAATGAAATTAATGATTTTAAGTGGATCATATAATGTTATTTATAGAATTTTAATATGACTATTATATACCTGGTTATTGGATAAATGGCAGTTAGATATATGTTTATTAGATATAAACCAATTGGATATGTTGTCATGAGTTATAATTTTATCAAATATGTTTATCAATACTTTTTATTTATATTTAAAAAATAAGTTACGCAAAAAATATTTAAAATGAAATGACATAAATAATTTTGGATAAAATTTAAAAGTAACTAATTCATTGATGAAAATATCTATTATTTTAATGGATTTTTTTATTATATAGTAAATTTTAAATTAAATATATTTATTTTTAAAAATCATTTAAATGAAAATAATTCACTAAATTTACTGAATTATCTGTAAAAAAACCCAACAGCATGTAATAACCTGGATTTATTAAGAATAATAATTTCATGATTCATGGTAAAAGGAGTATATTGTAATAGAAAACATTTTTTAATATATTTTATATATTAATATATAATATATAAATTTATCATACTTGGAGTATAAAATTTAGTTGTATTTTTTATGTATATATTATATGAAATGTATTAACATTTATGTATGGATTACTACTTTTATGGAAAATAATATAGACATATTTTATGAATAAAATATATATTTCATAAAATTTATTTTTTTGTGTTTTAAATTCATAGTAATTTTTATTTTATATAGTTTAAAAAAAATTAAATATAATTAAATTTTGGAATAAATTCATTAAAATTGACCAATATGATAAATTACATTTTTGTACAATTTGTTCTATCAATGAAATAGTGATTTTACTCCTTAAGTGTTGCATGAGGTAAAATGGATAAAATAAACAATGAAGTCCAAAAATATCAGGAAATATTATCTATATACTTCCCTATGATAGAATTATTGGCCACCCATAATCCATTGTCCAATATTTAACCGCATTCAAGAAAAAAATATCTTTCATGCACATTAATGAATGGGTGTTATAAAAACTTACACTCAAAATAACCTATTAAAATAAAAACTCGTTTTCCAACTTCATACCACACATTACCTTCAATAAACACTTGTATACATTCTGAAATAATATATTCTTAATTATTTTCAGACACTTATTACCTGAATGTATCATTAAATGATGTCAAATTCCTCTATTCTGAAGGATCCCATTTTAGGAAGGAGTGGATTCCTCAAGCTAGGTATCTAGTTGTTCACAATATTTTTAAATTGACATATTCTATATAATAATTTTAAATCTCACTTTCCATTATAATGATGTTCTATTAACATCATTATTAATTTTTTATAATTATATATCCATATTATAAATCTATACTCTTACCCCTCCGTTAGAATACTATGTTTTTTTTTTGATCAACTCGAACCTCTATATAAAAATTTCCATACAATCTTCAATTATCCGACATGAATTAGTATAAGACATTAATATTTCAATATTTGAGATGAATGTTTATTATATATTATGAATATGGTTCAATAAGGGAGACATTAAAATAAATTGTAATTATATATTTATGCTTAGTTTTTTTAAATTACCAAAAAAATATCATTGATTCCAATATTATGAACCATACAAATAGAATCCACAAAATGAACATGGGACTACATTAACAACTACAAATCAATTATTACAGTTAGATGATTAATTTTTTAATATTTCAATTTACATCAATGACTGTGGACGAACATCTATGTTATAAAAAATTCATGAAACAACCCAAATTAATAATATATTTATGAAAATTAATTTTTTAGTGGCATATCCACCAGGTAGATTGGATCATTGTGGATTTTAGTAGTGAAATAAAAGATATCTCATTGATTTGTACTAATAAAATCAAGGGGAGGGAGTCTCTATTCTGGAATATTTGAAGATCATTATTGGAAATACCTTTAGAAGCAATTAGAATAGTTTTTTTGTTACCCTCTTTCTCATTGTGAAGAATTTATAAATTTCTCCCCTAAATAATTTTTCATCCTCAAATATAAGATATTATGGAAAGGGTAGAAGCATTAAAACTAGAAACAACAATTATGAGAAGTCTATATTTTTATACCACTACTGATATGGCGATGTTCAATAATATATAGATTTGAACACCAGAGAAAATACCCTATCAGTCCTTCATAATAGGATCACCCTCTTGATAAAATTGACTAAAATACCACCTAATAACTCCTTATTTATGATTGATAATGTATCCTTGATTAATTAAACATTTTGAATATCTATCATTATCTTGGATTTTGAATTCTTAAATTGGTTTATTTTAGGATTCCAATTATCCTAGGGTTGATGATTGAGCATCAAGATAATCTGGGGAGATTTATTTTTGTGATGAGGGGTGAAGAGGATCCCCTTTCCCAATGGAAAATTATCATTAAATGCTATATATTTTTATTTCAAGAGATTCATGATGCCCTGATTTCTCTTTTGTATTGCATCATTCATAGCTTCCCATAATACAAAACATTTTCTAAAAAAAATAAAAGTTGGAATATTTCGAGTAACATACGAATTACATTCCTCTCTTATTTTACTATACCTCAGTTATTATTTTCCATTGTTATGTGTTGTGTAGTTTCTATATGGGTTTTGATGGTTTTGGGGGACTCTAATGGGGTGCATTGTTTGAGAACAATTATAGAAAATTAGGAACCACTATATTAAGACATGTGTCATGTTGGAGATATACAATTGGTGGAGCATGATTACTATATAGTTAAATCTAGTCTTGTTATTTTCCAAACAAAAAACATGAAACTAATGATAGAGGAAAATAATGGTTGGAACATGTATTACCAAACTATGTAGCCAGATCCTGTGGGTTCCCATAAGAGGTAGAGAGAGTCACATGGTTGGGAGACTATTTTATAAACTATATAAAAACCACATGACTAAAAATTTTATTAGTACAACAATTGGATTTCTTATATGAATACACCGTGAACACCATCATTTTTCCACTTACACCTAAGGATATCATAACTAGGGGCACTATAAGCCATTAATTTGATTTATACTGCCCCTAAACATAATGTCCAGTGGATATGGATGATTTATGTCATGTTGTTTTGTATTGAGTGGTTGTTATTCCTCTATTATTTATGTTTTTCAAGACAACGTCTCCTCATCCTAGGAGGAATCATTGACATGAGACTTAATATATAGATAAATGAATTAAGAAATTATATAATAATGTTCTTAGTATTTTTAGTTTATAGGTTCCTATATCTATAGAATTGTTTTGTTTTCCATTAATTAAACTGGATCTATCCATGGTGAAACATCTAGTTTAGATAGTTAATTTGGTTCTACACATAGGTCACCATATCTTTCTTGAATCTTGATAAATAATCCATTTTTATTATTACTTGGGATTTTTTTAGTGTTCCTTGGCATGCTAACACAATATTGTTGTAGTGATATAATAGTTTGGGAATTATTCTTAGTGGATATTGAATTTAAATTCAACATGATTATGGTATCATATTCCTTACCATGTAGATACATGAATAAATATTTTAGATTGATAGAGTTAAAATGTATTTTTGTATGGACCATGAGACCCTATATTGATATTGATCACATGTTTGTACTTATGTATCCCGTGAGACTAATGCCTGATTGATGTGAATATGTATGCATATATTCTCACGAGAACCATTACATGATACCTTATTATTGTTATTTTAGATATTTCTCCTTGATATTGATGTTGGATAGCTTATGTGAACATTTTTACTAGTATCAACATAGTATTATCCGTAAGGGAGACTTATTGACTACATAGAATGGGATCATGTGTAAAGGACTATAGACCGATGGTTCTGAGATAATGGGATAGAGAATGATTGGATATGGAAATTCTTGCATATTGTAGTTTTACAAGAATATAGGTAGAGATCCATGTGTTGTATGGTGGTTCACACCATGATCATTGAACAATTTGGGGTGTGATGATTGATGATTTGACGGTATGAGTCATGTTGAGATGTATGTAGTCTCGATGGACTGATCTGAAGATGGACACATTATATTGATAGGGGATTTACCCTTTTTCATTAAGGTGGTTCCTAAGAGTTTACATGTTCCTAGTGATCATACAATCATGTGAGGATGAAAACTTTGTGATTATTTTCAATTTGATGATACATGTGACAAATCTTTAATGGAAGGACATGAATAGACCTCAATGGAGGGTGATGATTATTCCTTTAAGGAGGAATTTAGGATGAATACAGAGAGTGTATTCAATTAATTCATATGTGACATGAGGACATGATCTATGTCACATAATTACATGTATGACTACTATTATGGAATGGTGCCAATGAATGTATCAGGTTTTCTAGTGTCTTGTTTTGTGAATTATTTTTCAGCATATGACTGATTTTTTTAGCATTTAAATTATTCCAAGGGGATATATCTCTTATAATTGATAAAATATATTAATAATAAATTTTTGATTTCTTATTGTGTTTTTTTCAAAACAATTCCTGTGAATCTTGACAAACAATTGTAATTTGTGAATAGGTATATAGAGGACAGAAAGAGCCTATTGATGAGGAGCTAAGAAGATAGAGTTTTTGTTTAGTTAAGGTACTAGGATGGTAACCATAGTGATGTCATTAGGTCATGTTTATTTTCCCATTTCATTCATATACTCTAGTTGTCCTTACACAGTTGGTATCTTTGGTTTCGTACATTATATGACTCACAGTTAGGTACCATTCCATTTGTCATGGAATTGTTACTATTTAGTTATGATATTTCCTATTGGGTTATTACTGTATTTAGGATGTGATTTCAATGTATAGCTTGATAATGATAGTACTTTCTCCCCACTACACTATTCGGAACCACACTAAAAGATAGAAACCACTTCTGTATGTGAAGTGTTCATGAGGTCATATGGAACCTTAGCCCAAACATGGTGATTCATATCGAGTTGTTAAAAAGTTTATCTATGGTGTAATTTATTATGGAACTCATGTATATGAGTCAAGTAAGTGCCTAGATAGATCATATATAATAAAAATATGAGTTTTCTAGGATGCTATTGATGTTATATTTATGGATTTATTGTTTTGTGTGGATCATGAATATGTATTGTTGTAACAGTTTGGGTGATTTTGGTGCATTCATGCCTCATGACTAGGAACATAGGACCACATGTCTTATATATCTATTTAATTGTTATAAAGGGTATTTTATTTAATTAATTTACTTAATATGGGCATCTATGATATACTATAACAAAATTATACTTTATGAACATTGTAATGATATATATATATATATATATCCTTGTCTAACAAGTAGGTATGGAGAACTACATGCAGGCCATCAAATGTGTGGGGATGGTTAGGCATTATCGTTGTGGGTAGCATACTAGGATTGGTATTACTATAGAAATAACTACTATGAGAATAATGAATTCATAGGTTTTTATACTATGTAAATAAATATAAACCTTTTAAGCGTATGATAAATATATGAGACAATGTCTCCCCATATACGTTTAATGAGACCACATGGAGAAGTAAACTACAATACACCATCTATGGAGGACGAGGGTGTTCCACCACCAGTTATTCTATAGCATTCAGATGATATTTCACTTGCACCCACTTGTTTGGTTTCAGAAATAGAAATATTATATCTCGAAGACTTCTGGTATGTATAGTTCATTGTGGAGTGGAATAGATGACAATTATTGACTATTCTAGGGACATTCATCTTTATAATCCTCTATCCTTCTACGTTATATGGGGACCTCAAGATGATGATGACTTGATCAAAATCATTCATTGGATTCTTTACCTGGTCAAAACATCAGATGAAAAATCAGTAAATAAGGTCACATTCATGATTTAAGAACATTTCAAGAGGTGGTGGGGTGTAATATACTAGGAGGGAAATCGACAAGGTCTTAAATGAGAGACCACCAAGAATATATTCATTGAGGAGTATTTCCTAGATACACAAAACCAAGATCATCCTCAGGGGTTTAAGGATCTTGAGAAGGGGTTGAATTTGGGGTTTTCCTAATTTTCTCATTTCATGTATTTTCTTCATATCTCACAACTATTTGATGGAAAAAATTCATAGAATTCCCAAAAATTAAAAAATGTTATTTGTCTATAGTTGAGGAATTGTGGTAGGACATTTGAATTGAAGACATTTTCCATGGTTTTTCACAGGGCCCTGATGATTGATAAGTGTTAAGTTGAGGACAATGTTATAAGATTTTTATCATCATTCATTGGGATGGTGAATGGTTTTTGGGGTAGAACTACGAGATCACTTTCATGTAGTAGGAAGAGGAAGGTGGAGGAGACATAATAGGGAGATAAAATACAGATGGAGTAGAGTGGGGGATCATTTATTGCCAAAGCGGAAGAAAATTCTATAATATACTATAATTTTGAGAAAAGGAGAAAATCAATACATCTTCTAGGATGTATGTGAAAGAGTTCCTCCATAGTGGAAAGACGGGGCATGTGCTGTATTAATATTAGAAGGTTACATGTTTAGATTCCAAGTGGATGAGTTGGGGTGCAGGATGAGGTCTTTAGTGGTATAATTATAAAATAAATACCACTGGGTTCAAGGACTTTCACACATCATAGGGATATAGTTT
This sequence comes from Viscum album, assembly GCA_963277665.1. Classification (NCBI taxonomy): domain Eukaryota; kingdom Viridiplantae; phylum Streptophyta; class Magnoliopsida; order Santalales; family Viscaceae; genus Viscum; species Viscum album. Next base: position 1,219,452,067 of record OY728127.1, on the reverse strand, counting down.
TGGTGATGTGGAATAAGGAGTTTATATAGTGAAACATGATCTAGTTGATAATGCATATGTACTATATATTATTCAATATATGGTATTGATAACAATTATGTTAACTCCTTCCTTTTTTGATACATGTTATTATCATTCATTTATATATGCCCACATAGTTTCTTGGCATGACTTGTTGGTGATGTTATTTTTTAATTTATTATCTATTGATACACCCATGTTAATGAATATGGATTTTCTTAAAATATTTATGGGGTATACAATACATGATGTATTCAAAGGCATATATACTAGTTTTTATGTGATCTTTATCATGTAATTGTTTACAAGTTATCATTTTCGTATTGACTACCATGGGTTATGGTTGACCATTACAATTCCTAAGAGAGATATATTTCTTTAGTTGTGGTGAGACCAATGGTTCTCAAATAATGTAATGTGATTAGTATTCCACAATATTTTATTCATAGATGTGTATATTCATAATATAGTGTTTATAAGTTGATATAGAATATGCGATAATTGTTTTATTCATTTTAGGTTAAAAATAAATCAAATTTTACCATCCACTCATAAGAAAGATCATTCATCCATATCATTTCTATTACATTCTAATGATTGGTTGTGATGTCTATATATAATCACTAACTTAAGAGATGTAATCATGAAACCAAGATATAGTTTTGAGTATACTTTTATCATATCATATCTATTTCAACTCTAGATTATTTATATATACATTTAGGAGGTACATTTTCTTGGACCTTTAGTCTTGGACATCCCGATTTCTATATATAAAAGGATGGTACATCTTTTGATGCCCTGGGGTCACCATAGATATGTGTTTTAGATCAATAGAATCCATGGTTTTGTTGGGTATTACAAATTGTTCTTTCAAGAATTTTACCTTCTACATGCTCATGTGACTAGAATTACCATGCAATGGGTGAAGTTTTAATAGATAGATTTGTGTGTAGAGGCCTTATAAAAACTAATGAGGATATTGATGATAGTAAAAAATCAAGATATACTCTAGATATTGGGAATGGATGTGATGTGAAATATGATTCCTCAATAATTGGTTTATAATATTTTTTGATGTAGAAGGAGTAGGCAGTAGATTTCAGGTCTCTTCACCTATGAACTCACAATGAAAATTACCCTTTTCAATAATTGTATTTGGTAGGTGTGGTCCTTGATCTAAAGTTATGTAACCATTATATATTTAGTGAGAGATTTTATATATTCACAAACAAATAGATCGTTTGGTATATATGACCTCAGGGTTTTTTGAATATCCATATTTGGTGTTTTTAGGAGTATATATGGACCAATATATTTGGGATGGATTATGATTAAAGGTATTTTAATGTTATTTAATATTCTATGAATAAGAAAAGAAAAGTGATTGGGGAGAGACCACCAAAAGTGGAATGTATTATGAATATCATTTTAGTTGATTTTTTAGAAGATACATAAATTGAAATAGGGGTGATGAAATATTTTCCTCTAGTTATCACAACATATTTTCATTATTGTGTAAATTTCATTAGGGGGATGGATCCCAAATGTTTATATATGATTGTAAAATTGGTTATAAGTGACCTAATTCATGGATGGTCAATGGATAGTGATGATGTAATATTGTTTTCATTGGAAGTTATGTTTATTGATTACCTAGTTTAAGAGATGATGATGGAATACCACGACTTTGAATGGGTAATGTACCTATCTCTATATAGATATATTGTTATATCAGGTGATGCATCTGGTGGATGGGAATGAAAAGATACATCACATGCATTATATCCAATTTTTGGAGGTCTATTCAGATCAAGGAATAAAATAAGTGTCTAAGAGCTATTATTTACCAACATATCTTGAATTTTTATATATGTGATTGTATAATTATGGAATTTATAATTGGATTCTGTAATACCTCAAGAAATTTAGATGTTTTATTGGTAATAGTTGATTGTCTGAGGAATGTACACAATTATGTTTTATTCAAGGGAATCATTTTGTTGATGAGTTGAGAATGATTTAGGGTCAAAATATTATATAAATATATGGAGTTACTTCTAGTATCACATTCATATTAATAGAAACATTTTATATTAGATTTTTTTAATTTCTTTTTGAAGGCTTATGGGTCTTAGTTAAAACTAATCACGATGTGTCGTGTACTGACCATTGGGAATCCATAGTGGAAAATAATAATATGGAAGGATATGATTTGAAAAATCATCCTAGACATCAACGAATCATGTTATGATAATATGTTTTTGGTATATTTTACAAAAAAATAACTATTTCTATGATTTTATTCATATGGAACAATTTAAAGATCATTATGGCCGGTCATGTCACTAACTCTTTTGTTGGAATGTGGTCAATGAATTATATTCTGTTGGGATGATTATGTTAATATAGGTCTCTAAGAGGTTGAATTTTACCATGAATTTAGATTCCAATATTGGTAGAAAATAATCAAATTCATATAGAAGGAGATGAACATTTGAGTTCACTATAGGTGATAGAGTTTTCATACGACTGTCTCCTATGTTGGGGAACCATCATTTGTAGAGAAACGTGATATTGGTACATATATTTGTGGGACCATTTAATATAACATATACAATTAGAGTATTGAAATACTAATTGTACCATACTCAATGATATTATAGTGGGAAAGAAATGTTACATGTCTCTAAAATTTGGTTGTATGAGCCTGATCCTGCATACGTGAATGATAGCGATGACATTGTATATGAACCACATTCATCACTTTTAGAGATCTGAATGTGAATTTTTATGTAGAGAACTAATTTTTTGAGGGTGAATATAGTACAACATATTCATGTTTTACTAAATCACAGAAAAATCAAAGAGTACACTTAGGATTGGAAATCCAATGTATGATCTTGGTTGCCTGATTTGTTGAGTATGTACTCTAGAGTAACTTCTCAAGGATGATAGTTCTTTATAGGGGATGATGGTAATGGACCATAAATTTCAAGTATAATAATACTTAATTTCAATTAATTATTATGTTTTTTTGTTTTTGACATTTCTTGGGTGATGTCTCATGTATCTTCTAGATCATTTTGGAGGCCTTTAAGGGGGTTCGTGGTTTAAAAATGTTTAGGGAAAAGCATGTGATTCACAATAGGAAACTATATGAAATATTTTATAGCTACAATGGTTGGTTAAATATTGATTCATAGTAAGATACAACCATGAAGAATTCCTATAAAACCATGTTACTCGTGATAGAGGTAAAAATATAGGTTGTTTCATGGTCTACCAAACCTTGTGGACATGTTGTGATGATTGGTGATTGACATTACATTAATGAGGTGGTTTTTAAGAGTTTAATAGTAAGTAGAGGATGTACTATTATTTTATGTTTAAAACTATGAGACTACGGATGGTTGTATGTGATAGGATTATGCTCTATATAGGGGGATCAGGGCTATCCATTGTAGGTGAAGAAGGATAGTTCGATTAAGGTAGAACATAGAATATAGACTAAAAACATAGTAATCTAATATAGATGTTACATATTCTAATGATCCAAGTAATACAAATACTAGTTTTCCTAGATTTGCATCACTGTGTGGATGTATGTGTTACTAGAGTTCATGAAATCTTGGATAGTGCACTTCTACTCACTAGATGATTGATTGTTTTTTGGATGAACATTTACATGTTTTCCTAGAATAAACCTATTTTTCATGTGAACATATAATAAGGATTAATTGGTGGTGTCCTACTATGTTTATACTCACCCCTAGACATGTCAATGCACATGGGTACTTTTTGATTAGGGATACATGAAAAGGAAGCGGCCTTTTGAGAGGATGATGAGGAAACTGAAATTTGGTTTTAAGCAGTAACAAGATGGACTATGGGGGGACGATGAAATGAGTTACTTATTTTACTAGAAATATGTCAAACATATTTTTTCTTCCTTTATAAAGGTTCCTTGGACAATTAATTTTTATGAATCTATGTTACCTTCACAATAATTTTTAATAAAAAAATTATTATTTATTTCATCCAGGTCCTTATTAGCTATTATTATTTTCTTATTATAATTTTTATGTATAGATTGATATGAAGGGTGTAGTATCCCATCAACACCACTAAAACACTAACTATTAATCAAAAAACTCTTTTCTAAGGGATGTTCATCATGATTACATAGGGTAAACTAGACTAGAATGGGTGATTTAGGATAGGGAGTTACAAAAACTCACATTATGGGTCCTCCCTTCATTAGAGATCAGTGGAAAATTATTGAAACATGATGTAATAAAATTTATATCGAACCAGTTATCACTAATATAAAGTGATTTATTAAAAAACATTCTACAGTAAGAAAACTAATTTGACTCCCAATAAGTGGTTCCCTTCATATTCCATACTTCTTAGGTTGCATAATGAAAACATTAACATCTAGGGGATACCTTTCATTGGAATGTAGTTTTCAGTGGAGATGATCTTGGTTTGATTATCCAATCCCTGAATATATGCTTCATATAAAATATTTTACACTATATCACATTCAAACATGGATACAAAACCTTTTAAAATTTGGTGGTGTGTTGGTAATCTACATTGAAAGAGTTTTTTGTGTTGGATGGGGAGTAAAATCATTGGTTTGACATGTATTCCATTCTAGTATTTCAGAGGAAATATTTTCCATCTTAGTTAAACATAGCATTGAGGAGATCAGGATGAGTTTTGGAATCCGATAAATTATTATCAGGATGGGGAAACTCTATAAGGAAATCATTATACTTGTAATATATCAATATTGTCAATGAAATAATTTCTCTGATAGTATACTTGATACGCAACACTGAGCATAAATGACCAAAACAATAGTATTATTTAAATAGAACCAATATAATCTATTTGTTTAATTGGTGAGTATGAATTTGATTAAATTAATAATGAAATAATTTTAAAGGTACTAATCAAGGAATGTATATTTATTAATTATTTTGGAGCAATAAATTTTAAAATAGACATTTTAATTTTCAAAAATATGTTTCTTAATAAATTATTTTTATTTATTCATATAGTGAATATTATAATAAATATCTGGAATTGAATGAAATTTTATTTTATGAAAACGATATCTTTTTTCAAATCATCATATACAAATTACTAAATAGTGATGTTTAATATTTTTCTAAAGAGTTTGATTTTCCAATGATTAGTGAAAAATAATTATTTTTCATGATAATTGTATTGATTTTTAAAGTGTTTACAGCGGTCACTTTTTTTAAATTGTTTAAATGTAACATTATTTTACTTCTATTATTAAAAACTCATTTATGTTCATTGGGATCTATTTTATTTTTTGTTTTTTTATAAGCACATGCTTATAATTAGAAGGAATTTTATTAAAAAAGTGTTTCATATTTTTATTTATTTTCAAAATAATTTATATCAATTATAAAAATACAATCATAAAAAATATTATTTATTTTTAATCCAAAGGTCCAAATTTGATAAATATTTCCATTTTTTGAACAATTTGAATAGTAATCATAATAATTAATTCTTACTATGGTAAGGTTAAATCAGGTAATTAAACTAAAAAATAAATTAATAATGAAAAAAATTATGTTAGTAATTTACATAATCTTATTTAGATGTGTTTTTATGAAATTTACATCTATTTTTTGAAAATATTAAATCATGGATACATATTTCATAAATTGTGACCATACTAATATTTAGGTAAAATATAGATTCAAAAATACCATCTTCATACATTTAATATATATTATATTTTCCCACAAGTATAAAAACAAAATTTTAGATTCAAAATTTGCATTTAAAATATTAAAGATTAATTTTATCATGATAATTTATTTCTAATTATTGTAATTAAACATTGACCAAAAATTCATATATAACAAAGATAAAATATATATTCAATTAACAGAAAAATCCAACGATTTATTCTAAAGATATTATAAGAAAAATAGTATCAATGAATTATTGTGTTCCACGATTTTTTTAATACATATCACATCATAGGGTTTTGTTAAAGGATTATAATAAGATTAATTTTATTTAATGTAATTTTCCACATCGAACTAGTTGAATAGGGCCAAAAATTACAATAATGATATTTTATATTAAATAATATTTTATTAAATTATCTAAAAAACATAAAAAAATTTAAGGAGGAAAAACACGGTGATTAATGGTAAACAATTTTACCCATTTTAAATTTATTAAAATATTTTCCTCTGATAATTAAAATTATAACATTTAAAAATTGAAAAAGTCAATATTATGATTATAGTTAAATATGGCTATCAGTGGTGTTAATATAAATTATAAGGTTTAAAATGATTTCAAAACATATTGAAATTTGTTTGGAAGATTATATTGAATCCAAAACATCATTAAATTTGGATAAAAGTAATTTTTTAAACATTTCAAATGATTTTGACAGAAATTTTATTATAATATATAATGTAATTACAAAAAATGTTGTGAAATTGTATTTTACAATAAATAACTATTTATTAAATGGTTTATAATTAGAAAAATTCAATATTGGTATATTGTTCAAAATATAAACCATTGTTCATTACTGATTCTATTTTCCTTTTATATTACTTATCAATACACCTAATGAGTAAAAAAAATTATCACATTAATCCACAAAGGGGTTAACATATGGTTAAAACCAAAATATAAGGGTTTAAAAACACATATTATTGTCCAGTATTATTATATTGCAATATTTAAACTTATCCAAATATTATCTATATATTATATCTATTTTGAAGCTATTTTAACATGGATGTTTGTTTTTATTAATTTAAAACATTATGATATTCCATGAATTTCCCTCTCGTCCTTATAAAACGCCCCCTCACCTCTTCTAAAAACACTTCGAGGTCTATTTTTTCACCATGAACTACCAAAATACTATCATAAAATCTCTCCCCATATTCTATAGGTCATATCATGGAAATAATTATAATAACAAAGTTCCTAAGGTGTCATGAAAATAAGGTTTTCTTAGAGGAATAAAAAGAAAGTATGTGACAAGTTTGACTCGAGATAAGAGACTCTTTACTTTTAAAACCTCATTTTAAATTTTTCAATGATTGATTTCATAAATTTTATTCTTGTATTTATACATTAATATAAATATATTATGACTTTTTTAATATCTAAATTAAAAGGTAAATTTTATACCGCTTTTTTACATTCTTACATAGGTTTTCAATAAGAATCCATTTATATATATCATATAAAACATTTTGACATTATTTAAAAAATAAAAACATAATGTTCTATATTAACATATACTTCAACAATTGTATTCCAATTTTGGTAAATGTTATCTAATGTTTGGATTTTTTTTATATGTTCTCATGTTTTATTCATGGAAAAACAATCCTTCCTTATGTTCTAGGTATTTTCATAAATGGGTATAAATTTAATAGATGTTTTTCTTTAAAATATGTTATTCGTGTGGATGAGAATAATATTATAATACAATATTATATATGTTATGATTATTTTATTGTTAATTGTAATTTTTATTATGGTGTGAATATCTATTATAAACCATCTTTGGATCATTCAATTATAAATATAGTATAGTTCATTTTGTTATAATCCATGGATAGGTTGGCACTTTATAGCCCTCTAAAAAAATAGGTAGGAATTTTTTTGAAAGACATCCATATTAATTATACATCTTGAAATAGTTATTATAAGAGTGACATGAAAATGATTTACCATGTAACATACTTGATTTTTCTATTAATTATATGGATTTTTACATTTAAATGTTGATTTCATGTGGTATGGCAATATCCTATTTTTTTAATAGAAAATATATGCTACTTATTATGTGTGAATTGATTAGCTTTGTGAAAATTTTATTATTAAAATTTCATTATAGTAAATAAAACATTATGAATTTTTTTTTTAATTTATTTTGAAAAGTTTTTTGAAAATTAATGGGAAGATATGTAGATTTGATGGGTTTGTAAATGTTTTTATGAGACCAACTATTATTTCCAAAAAAGGAAAATATTAATAAGTATTGAGAGAATAACATGTCAGTTTATATATTTTTATATATACTTTATAAATATAGATAAATATATTTAAACTCATAAAACCTTTTAAAAATGTTTCATATGATTTTATAAATGTTTACTTTCAGGGATGTGGCCACGTACAAATTTGGAAAGATATTTTATGAAAATAAAAAATATTATTCAATAAAATCTTTGTATTATGGGAAAAATTGATACGAAGTGGAAGTGTCAACATAGTTATTTAATATAAATTTATTTATTGTTGATAGATTTTTTTAACAAAATAAATTTAATTCATCATCAAATATAAAAGAATGAACTCATAACATAAAAATAAATATTGTGTAATGTTTATGTATAGGTCATTACATATTGAATGAGAGTTTAGTTTAAACAACTTTAGAAATTATGATGTCTTCATGAGGATTATCAGAAAAGTTATGGATACTATCATGGGTTTATGAATTTAATGATCATCATATTATCAATGTCATAAAACACCCTTTTGGGGATTTAATTTAAATTATTTTACATAGATTAATAATAATTTGGGAGATGTTTTTTTGGTTGAGGTAAATTTAACCCTTTTAATAAATGTGAAGTATTATTTCAGGAAGAATACATTTTGATTTGGAAGACATAGGTATTATAGTATTTCATTGTATTAGGGTTTATATTTTAATATTTATTGATGTATCTAACATTGATTATAAATTCATAACTTATGTAAAATCCTATAGGTAACCATGTGATTAAAAAGTGATTTGTTGATTAATTTTATATGAAAAAAATCACTATAATTTTGGATTAAATTACAAGACATTATAGGATTTTAATTGAATAATAGATGGTTAAAATAATCTTTTGGAATCATATATGACATTAATATGGTTTTATGGTGATTTAGTTTTTTTATTGAACTGGTTTGTATATTTTAGAAGTCATATTATAAGTGTATATACACATACATGTATATGACCTTATGAGTGACTAATATTTATTATTGTTAAATGTTAAATTAATCATTGATGGAATTGTTTCCAATTCCTTTTTATTTTTTGAGTTTTGAAAATATTTCTGAATATATAAAATAATTTATATGTCAGTTTCATATAAAATGGTCTAACTCAAAATTTCTGTGTTGTTTTTTATGCCTAAAAGACTAATGTTTTATTTTATTATATGAAATTTAATTCATTTTAGGAATTTCCTTAAATTCTTCTTAGAATAATAGTCTTGGATAGTGACTATATTTATTTAGAGTGACATTTTATATTTTTGAAAAATTAAATGATCTTTCAGATGATTATTTTAGTTCTTTATGAATGAAAAATTAATCATGCTTTCTCACCATTCAGTGAAAAATAATATATTATGATGGAAATTTGTCAAGTTTGTATATTTCATTATATAATTAGTCTAGATGGTTAATTATAAAATCTATATTATTAAAATAATAATTAAAAATTTATTTCATTATCATAACATATAAGGAATCGATTTCCTTTTTCGAGCCTCTTTGGTTGACATTTTTACTGTTATTGTATTACATAGGATCGTTTTCATTCTTGTGATAAATGAACTATGTAACTATATGACATTATCTAGAAATTAGTTTTTCCTCTAAGTCCATATTTAAACTTCTCACTAATTATCTTATATTTGGAAATAAATTACATGTTATTATTTATGACATTTTTAATTTCCATTACACACTTTTCAAGAAGAAGTTTTATTAATCCTTTTTTGAAGTGAGATTTCAAAAATGTGTTTTAAAATAACATAACATTTTTTTGAGAAGAAATTAAAATTAAAATTAAAAATTTTATTAAAGGGAGTAGAATGTAATATCACAATATTTTACTTGAATTCCAATGTTTCATAGCGTACAATAGACACAACACTAAGCATAAACGAATCACAAAATATTACTATTTAAATATGACTGTATAACATCCTCATTATGTTGGTGGTCATGTTTAGTATTAAACACATTATGATAGATATATATAAAGGATATTATCAATGAAAATTTATTGATTAATTCTTTGTAAATATAACCCCAATTGTTATTAATGTCTTTTTTATCTACAAAAATATATTTCTTCAAACATGGATTTTATTAATTTATGTTCCATTATATAATAATTAAATTATGGTAATGTTGTAAATATTATTTTATAAAAAGGATATCATTTTGATTAAATTAGAAGGTCAAAAATAACATATAGATAATTTTTTGATATCTATTAAAATGTCATTTTCCTGTTAATATAGAAAAATACTTATTTGTATTGAACGCTATATTTATGTCCCAATACGTTAAAATGTTACATTTTTCTAAAATAATTTAATATGAAAATTATTTCAATTATATTGTGAACCATTCAATTATATTAATTATAATTTATTTGATGGTAAAATTTGGTATAAGACATTTTTATACTAAAAAAATCAATTTTTCTAAAATGGAATTCTTTGTTGTGTTTCGAATCATAATCATAAATTAAATCCTAACACATCATGAAATTGAATCATGAAAAAATGGAATGAATATTTATAATCAATAGGTGTTTATTTTTTAAAATAGTTTTCTTTAATTTATTTTATTATAAATTGTAACTATAGTAAATGATACACACTACAGTAAGGGTATATTAGATAATAAAGATAAAAATAAGATGACAATGACTAAAAATTTCACTAAAGAATTCATTTACTCTATTTTATTAGTGTAATATGTTAATTAAAATATATGTTTCAACAATATGGAAACATAGTTCCAAATTTCATTGATTTTTACCATTATAATATTTATGAAAAAGATGAAATAGAATATTTCAATTTATTACTTTTAATATTTGTAGTACTTTTTGATAGGGGAACAATATGTTCAATAATAAATTTTTATTTCATGTACGTGTGAATTAACCTTTTTAATGGAAATTTATTTCTAATTTTTATTAATGATGTAATTAATTTAATTTCTTACTCAACCCTATCATAGAATTTATTCAATTAATATAACAATAAAATAAATGGTTTTAAAAATATGAAAAGTAATATAATTTGAATGAATTATTATGCACTATGATTTTTTAATGATAAATATAAATTCTTAGGGATGTGTGAGATAACTTTAATCTAATTTTATTCAATTCATTTTTTTCAAAATCAAGCTAAATGAATTGTTTCGAAAATTTTATTAATGATATTTAATGTTAAATAATATTTATTAAATTAGTTAAAAAATTAAAAAAATATTGATAGATAACAAGTAGATTGATAAATATTCTAATATTTAATCACATAGAATTTTGTTCCATCTATAATCTTATTTTTATAATTAAAACCCAATAATATTGAAAAATTAATTAACATTGTAATTTTTAAAATTAGATTACAAAGGGGTAATACAAAATATATAATTTAAAATGATATGCTAACTAATCAAAATTTTATCTTATGATTATATTAATACCATATATTTATTATATTAAAATATAATTAATTTTTGAACCATTTTTCATATGTTGAGAAAATTTTATATTAAAAAATATCATCTCATTACAAAAATGAAATAAATGATATTTTTTAATAGATAATTTTTTATTAATAGTTTTAAAATTTTCCAAAATCCTATATTAATCCAATGGATTATAATGTGCTGTAATATATCAATCATGTTACATTGTGGATTCAATTTTTCTTTTAAGTAAATAAATCTACCCTTAAAGTGAAATATACTTTTTTATCATAACAATCATCAAAAGGATTCAAAATGTGTAAAAATAAAAGGATAAACATGTAAACATAACAAAAACATGTCTTGTATTTGTTGTATGACCGATTTTATTCTAATTATCTTCTTATATTAAAATTATATCAATTTTAAACCATATTAACAAGAAAAATAATGTATGTTATGTTAATAATTTTAAAAACATCAATAATTACCCTCCCTCCATTTTAAAAGGGTCCCCCTCTCATCATCTCTTCAGACTTCAAAATCAATTTTTATCTTTCAATACCTACCCAAATACCTTCCTAACATCCCTCCCCATGTTCTAGAGGGTCGTTTTCTGAATAATACCAACCTGGGATGTATTAATATGTCATTAAAATGTTGTTTTCTAAATAATATTAAGATAAAAAAACATACATCATTTTTCTGCCTCTAGGTAATAGACAATTTTATTTAAAAATATTATATTAAATATTTTAATGATTAATTTTCTAAATACTTTTCATACACTTCCATGTTCATAAAAATGTTTTTTGGGTTTTATATATCAATATAAAATTTAAATTTTATCCCCATTTTTATATCTTTCATAGGTTATCAAACGAATAGTTTTCTCTTTTTCATATATAATATTTTTTATATCTTTAGAAGAGAAAAAATAATGTTCTATTTTAATGTATTAGGTGGTGATGGGTTTTCCCTACGACCATAACTGATATTTTATTCATTTAGTCCCCCTTCCCTATGTTATGTATATATATAATATGTTATTGTAATGGAATACAATTTTTAATATAGAAAAATGTATTTCTTATTGTCATAAAAAATATTTTTACACAATTTTTAATCTGTTATGATTATGTTATGCTTCATGGGAATTTTTTAAGATGATATGTGGTTATGTTATAAACAAGGATGTTTTTTCCTATCATAAGACAACTATGAGTATTATTGTTACAATATAAGGATGTATGGGACCATTATATCACTATAAAGCAATTTGAATACATTGGGTAAGAATTATATTATAATTTGGCCATATTAGATATTCAACATATTACAGTGATTGTACGAGTGATATAAAATCTATGTACCAAGTAACCTACATGATATATTAATTCATTCTATTTATTTTTTTTAAAAATCTTATGATATAATAGGTTATGCTAATAAAAATATCTTTAAAAGAAACTATTTTCCACATAATATGGGTGGAATGCATAACTCATTGAAAAATTTAGTATAAGGTTTTCATAACATCTAATAAAAAATCATGGGTTTTATTTTCCCATTATTATTTATTAGGATATATTTTTGGAAAATATTATGTATTCGTTTTTTATTTATTTTGTTGGGAAAATATTATTTTCCATCCAATGATTTGTTTGACTGTGATTTTTTATAATTATTCATTGAGTAAATAATTGCTTTTTATTTTTATATGAAATTTGGTAAGAATTTTATTCACATAAAATATTATCAAATGTGTTTCAATGTGGTTTGAGGATGGTTTTGGATAAGGATTAGGTAAAGAAGAAACTTGTAATAATGTTTCCCAAAAAATGGTTATATTTTAATATTTTTTTATTATGGGAAAAAGTGATACTAAATAGATTTTTTAAATGTGTGATTTAATATTTATTTATGTAGTCGTGACGGCCTAATTCTATATAATTTTTAACTATAAATATCCTAAAATGAATGGGAAGTTAATTTATTTACTTGGAAAAAAATAATAATAATTTTTTACAAACTAGTCTTTATTGTACCTGGTTAGTGGTAGTCCAATAAATGGACCCCCTCCCCGAGAACTATGATAAATTTTGACTACAAAGGTAAATTTTTTGATTATTCGCTGATTGTTATTCCAAAAAGTATTGATAACATGGTTCTATTTTATCATTTCTTTTTTAATACTATAATTTTTAAATTTGGTTTATTTAGTTTGAAAAAAATTCTTTTTTAATGCATCCAATGCATGTTTTTTTTCATGTGATATATATATACTTTAAGGAAAAAATATCCTTCTTCAAATGGATTCATTAGTCAATGCTAACTCACCCAATAGATTCCCTCTTGATAGAGTAACATAGGGGCCTATATATTACTATAAAGTTTTTTATTGACTATCTTGGTAACATTGATAATGAATATTATGTTCACATGAATATTTGGGTGAATATTTTTGTTGAGAGTTATCCTCCCAATAAAATATAACAACAATATATTCCTATTTGTAATTAATCTGACTAATCTCTCCACCATTCCATTGAAACAATGTATAAGAATCAAACATGTGGAAAATAGTGCTCCAAGGTATGTGATGTGAAGGTGACCCATGGGTAGTCTCATCCATATCTCAATATGGTTTCAACGACTGCTCAAGTTTGTTTTGAACTATAAATGTAATAAATATGAATAAAATTATGAAATATTTCATTAATGTGGTCATATTTATTATATATAAAGATAATGAAAATTAATTGAATGTATTAGTAAGGGTATGTGTTTATATTCCAATCACACATTCAAATCAAGGCTTTTGATGTATAAATCCTTATAAGGGAAAATTATTTATACCTTAAATTTTCAATACCAATTTATTTTTATCTCTTATATTTATTTCTTTTTTAATTATTTCCTCATTACATTTCACAAAAATTTATATTACAATTAATTCAAAAGGATTCATGTATATAAAACTATCAGTATATTTTTTTTTGGAAAATTCCAAAAAATATAAATATTTCTCGTAGTCTTTTATTAATATCCTTATCTAAAAATATATGATTTCATAATATTATTCTCTATTAGATTTAATTGAATTTATAATAATATTAAATTAATATGTTTTAAATTTTACATACATCTGGATTCCCCAACTATTTTATTTTTTTTCCATTAAAATTATTCCATTATATTGAATATAAGGGACTTCATAGTAAACCCAATCTGTGATGCATATGGGAATACATATTGAGCCTGATAAACTATGTTTTTCAACATTTTACACTATATGATAATGGTATTGGTAGTGAGACTTGAAATATGAAATAATTTTATAATCTTATGTATGTTCAATGTTTTTATGATTCATTCAAATGTTATAAAAATTAATATGTTATGTTCTCATGGATAATTATTATTGAATAATGTTTTCACTATTCAATACCTCATTTCTTCTATTATTAAATAATTTATATGTTATTATTAATTATTTTATATCCATGTTTTACTGAGTATGAATTTATTTCAATATGTTCATTTAACATGATTATGTTCTCATTCCTTCTTGTTCTTATTCAGTTCACTTATGATATTAGATTGATGCCTCCTATGTTTTCCCTAATTATGCATTTGAGAAAATCATTTTATTATCATTCCATTCCTAATTTAATGATGCTGATTATAATAAGTAGTTTATTGATATAGATATCATGTGTGGAAAATTTTGTTGGTGATGTTGAAAAAATAAATTTTTACAATATATTCATGTAATAATAGGTTCAAGGGTGTGATTTATTATGATATATTATGAATATTTATGTAAAAAAATTATTCTGTATGTATGTTAATCATCATCCTATAAAAAATGGTAACAATGGTTTCAATCATGAATTGGATGATTATATCCTTCTATTGAATACATAACATGTTCTGATAAATATGCCTTTACCTTCCAGTAAAACATCTGTTGACACTCTCATAACTGCTTTCCACATACAATTTTGTGTATATGGTCACTAAACAAAAAATGGAATACCATATATCAGAAGGCACATTCCTAATAAAAATTATCTAGAATCTTTTGACTATGGTATCATATATTGAATTTGGATAAATTATTTTTTATAGGATCAACAATATATTTAAATAATAATTTATATCCTAATAACACATAATAATAAAAAAAATAAAGTCTACATGATCATGAAATTATAATGATATACATACACATAAAATTCCACCTAACACAAGAAAAACCCCACATTATACATCTTATGTAGCTCTAAAACCAAGTAGTTCTTAACAATTATAGATTGGTGACATCAACTACACCTATATAATATACTATGAAAAGGGATGCTAATATACATGCCAAATAATGAATGTTGGTTATGGGATAATGATCTGTAGAATTGCAATATGAATCTATAAATACATATTACAATAGAAATTTATACCTCATTGGTTGAAATATAAATTTTAGAATATGATATTTGTTTTAACTAATCATGTAACAGGTCTGGGATACATTAATAAATACACAAAATGAATGAAAGATGAAAACTTTTTCTAATGAATCAAAAGTATATGACTGTAAGAATGAATTGATATGACTATGAAAAACTGCCTTTGGGTAAACCCTAGGGGACTAATGGTGATAAATCTTGGGTCATCATATTAATATATCAAATGGAAATCATGATCTACTAGGTATAGTTTTCTCTTGCCCTGTCATGGTCTTGTTTCAAGAAAAATCAAAAGGGATATCTATTATCCAAGTTTGACCATGAACTGAAATTTTCCCATGGTAGGAATAATAAATGAAATCCACATAGAAATGTAACCCATATTCCCAGCATGCTATATATACATATTTCCCTACGAATTCCAGTCATCCTATGTGGATTTAAATAAATCTATATGGTACATTTTTCTGATACAATAATAGTAAAACACTTTATTTTCAACACATCATTAATATTTATCCACATTTTGTCACTAAAGGCATTCGATTTTAAAAAAAAATTAACCAAAAATCAAAATGAATGTTTCAATAATGATTAATTTAGACAAAAAAATCCCAATTTTCCACAAAATATTTAGTTCAAGATATATAAAAAATTATTTATAAATAATATTTTTTAATTTTTAGGATACAACCAAAATTAATTCACATTAAATCTCATTTAGGATTTTGACAAACACTTTTAGTTTATCCTTTTACATAAAACTAAATTAAGCATTATAATTAATCTTTTTCCTTGAAAAAATTTCAAATTAGTAATAAAAACAAAAACATATACATTATTATATAGAAATATACACACTTACAAACATTCATTTATATATAAACACATTGAATCTTATGTAAATATATATACATACATACATAAAAGCCAAAACACACACATAAAAATATATAAATATAAACATACATAGATACATAAAGGTAGATATAAAAACATACACATAGTCATAAATTCATAAATCCATAAATATGTACATTGATAAATACAATCATATATTTATACATATATACATGTATACAAACAAAAAAACATATACATATAAATACATAAAAATTGATATACATAATTACATTCCTATATAAATATATATTTAAAAACATAAAAATATAGAAATTCACACACACACACAGATATATATATATATACATATATAAATTTATACAAATATACATGCATAAATACACACAGAAAAGCCTATATTCACACATACATAAACACCCACATAGACACAAACAATCATACATAATGATATAAACTCAATCATATATAAATTCATATATACAAACACAATCACACACACGTAGACACATAGATATATATATACACACAGAGACACATAGACACACACATGTAAACAAACATAGATACAAACATCAAAAACAAAAAAGGCATATACAAAAACAATAACACACGCACACAGACATACACATATATTAACATACATTTATAAAAATATATATTTATACATACATCACCATAGATATCACACTAACCTCATATAATATTATAGTTTGATATATCCATTTATAGCTTAATTATGAATATTAATTAATTGTTTAAAAATTAAATTTTATACACACTATATATAAATTAAAAATACAAACATCCAAATATTACATTATTATAAAAAATTAATATGATATTGAAGCATAATATATACATGAAGATTAAAATTAGGTTTGGATAAAAGTTGGAAAAAGGTAAGAAACCAATAATTATATAACACTAATAGGATCCCCAAAAATACTCCACAACCACCAAATAATCATGACCCACTATTTCCACTAATTGTAACAGCAACATAAAAAAGGAATCACAATAAACAACCAATTATTATGAATCCATTTCTTTTACTATCATCGGATAGTAATAAGTCTACATGTAATGATTAGATGTATGTAGTGTGTGAGGAAAAATAATAGAAGGATAAAACTCTTAATCTATATAATACATAAAACAATAAAAACTAATATCAATAGTTTGAAGAAGTAATTTTCTTTAGAATGATAACTATTTATTTTTATAGACAAGTTTTTTTAAATAAAATATTTTTACATAATATTTATAAAGATAAAAAATATAGAGTTGAGTGATAATATGGAAAATGAAAACATTTCCAAATGTAATAGATTATATGAATTAATAATAACACCCATATAAAGAAGGTATAACAAAATAATTACATAGAATTGAAAAATGACTCAATAATGAAAAAAGATCTGGTCTACCCATGGTTCTTGTTAATAAAAGGAATGGTAAATTAGGATTCCAACTCGTAAAAAATGTATCAACCTATTTCAATCCAAAAAGAAACCCATCCCGACCTTCTATCTAGGCCTCATCAAGTGATAATTCCACACTTATGTCATTAAATCACTATGGGATCTAGCCAATATGTAATCTGAACTATTTTATCCCACATATAATTACATAGTAATCCATCCATGTATTATCAAGTGCATCTAAAATATGACCAAATATTATAACACAGAGAACCTCATATATTTGAATCTATATAAACATATCAAAATTCAAAAATCATGTTCCCGTGAAATAATAAAAAGTACCCAGTAAAAACCTAATGAACCAAAAATTATTTTATATGAAGAAAATAATTAAAAATCATTGAATAATAACATATATATTAATTTTATTAAAAAATATCTTTTTTAAATCCATGTAAATCAAAGTTAACTTGGAAATTTTTTATCAAACATCTTTTACGATTAAAATTTTTTTTTGAATTAATATCATATAAAATCAAAGGAGAACCCTTGAATATCCAACATAATTACAATAACCAAAAATAAAAAGTACAAATCATGCCATGATAATTTATTCAATACATTTATATAGTAGGTAAATACAATAGAAAGATATAGTACTATGTAGAGGTGATTATGTAGAGACACCTAACACAAATCATTTGAAACCATATCAAATTCTTCAAATACTATGTTATTTGAGTAAAATGGACCATCAAAGGCCCTAAGATACATGATATTCAATTTTAGAACCACCCGAATCTACAAGATTTGATATACAGATAAATATGGAATGGATATAAGATAGAAATGGAATACAAATTTGAATATAATAATTTGGGTATAATATTAAGTGAAATGTTGTGTTACCACTATGTGAATGACTTATATCATGAAAAGAGAAATAGGGGATCTTCATGGGGTAATTGGGTTTCAGTTGTTTGAGATTCAAGAGATTAAAAATTCTCCAATAGAATCCAAGGGGGTGAATAAATTAGGTGAGATAAATTAAAAATAAAAATTTTAACTTTTTGTGAAAGTCTCACACTTCATCCATAGAATTTCATAAACGATGACCCAATCACGTTATAAACACTAAAATAAAACTCTCATAAAATAAGATAAAATAATATGGATACTCACAACCATTCTCTAGTAATTGAAAAATTATGCGAGCATAAATTAAAATGTATCCATGGAAACAAGGTTTTTGGATCATTCTGGTAACCCTATGTTTTCTAGTGGAAATATCCTCTTCCAATCATATAGTTCAGGTAAAGGGATAATAATATGCATTACCAAGATGTAGAAACGTTACATAATCCCCATTTTCAAAAATGTTGTTCCAGAAACCCCAAAAACTCCCAAAAGTAAAATAAACAATCGAAATAATTAAAATAAATGAATTCTAGTGACCCAATTGGTGTCAAATCCCCCCATGACACTTTCTTCCCACAAAATGTTTTTAGAGTTAATGAAAATAGATTAAGTGAGATAAATAATATTTTATCAAAACATAATTCCACCATGCCTTATTTTTATCATTACCATGATTCTTTTTCACACTACCTAATAGAATTGATTTACCCCATTACATATTATTATGATCCTCCATAATATGTATAAGAAAATAAACCATAATGGTGTTTACTGACAAATAATAATATTCCTATTCAACATTTTGATATGGGTTTGGATGATAATTATTTAATTGGGATTTGTGAAACACATAATGGAAAAACGTCAAATTGTATAGTAAGGGAATATAGTGTTCCACTTTCTACAGATGGTGAAAAATCCAAAAAAATCTGACATATTATGACATCTGCTTTCCATGCATACCCAATAAATTGTGTCCCATTTGAGGATGATATTTGGGAAACCACATTTCATTATTGGTGAACTATAATAAAAAAGTGTAATTGATATATTATTTTTATTGAATTTCAATATTTTAAATTTTTATGGATAAATTTTATATTAATAATTTAATCTTGAATAATTATATCCATAAACATGAAATGTTCACCCAATTATGTCTAATAAAGATGGGAAGAAGATGTCTCTCATAATGATACTTTAAGGTATTCAAATTTTTTAATACTTGAAAAAAGTTATTATAATAAAATCCATAAAATAAAAGATGTTTCTTCCATGGTATAAAGATTTCAACTAGACATACCCTATTAATATCGGAAAAAATAAACATATAAAACATGTTCTAACCAACCTTAAATGGGTTGTATTTTATTATAAATACCAATTAAAACCTCATTATATCAGGATGTTGACTATATAATAATAATGTAATGCATGGGCCGTGATATAAAATAATTCTTGGTGATATACTTTGATTTTTTATATTCTTATCAATATATAGTGTATAAGATATTCTACATTGGTCAACTCCCTTATATTAATTAATGATTATCATTTTAGAGATCTTGATCTCCTCTCACTTAGGGACTCCTTCAACCATGACCTAGGAAGCGATGGTTACCACATCAACCCCTCCCCCATTAGTGGGGGAGGGTTCTTCACTATATCTATATAGAGATATACCTCCACAAATTACCCATTTCTAGAATTCTAATTCCTTTCCAGAATTTCCTCAGTTATCCCTCTGTCCGATGGTCGTTAAATGGTTCAATGGGTCCATGAAATTTTCTCTCTCAACCTTAGAATTCATTGATGCTTCCACTCTACAATATCTAACCATAATTACACATTTCAAATTCCTCCGTCCATCGGTGTACTCATTCAATTTCTATATTTTTATATCATGTGGTATACTAGGGTGAGTTATTTTAGGTTTTATGGATTCCTAGCATATAAAGATACTATTTTCATATGAAGTTGATATGATCCTTCCCATGTAAAACATGCCTCATACGTGTGAAGGATACCATTTTCTTCTTTGCTAGTTATCACTTGACTATAATATGAAGCATGATTCAACAACAACGATGTTTTAGCATGATTTCTAGAACATCCCATACCATTTATTAGTCCTTCGATCTTTTGTATTGTTATAAATATTGTAGGGATTTATCTCTACTTCTATAGTAGTACATGGACAATATTTCAACAGATTGCACCATGGTTTTTCATTAAAGTGGATGTTTTTAATGCTTCAGTATAATATTTATGGATTATTATGGGTTAAGAGTTTTGTTACCAATAGTTGGTTTTTTTCTGTATAACGGTGCGATTTTTTCTTGTTGTGAATGAAATTAGTGAATAGATTCACAGCTTCAATGTATAAGAGGCTGATGCATGAGGGATATAGTCTAGGTGATTGGCTGATCAGACCTTAGTTGGTACTAAATTTGATAATTGAAAGATCCTAGTGGATTGAAATAATTCAATTGACAGATTTGACATATATTCTATAATTTATAGAAATCATTTTGGTCTTGTGAGTTCGGGTGATGTAGTGATGCTAAAGCAAACATATTTGTCACCCCTTCTTGATAGGTGTAAGAAATTTTCTAATAATGACATGGTGATTAATGACATCTCACCACAATATTTACTTTTTGTTAAGGTTTAATTCAAATACATCATCACACAATAGAATAATAAGATTATTAATAAGGAGGGTTTCATCTCTTCTCCCTTGAAGAGACGGCCAATGAGATATTACACCTACATACCAAGGGATGTTTTACCAGGTTCTCTTCTAAGATATCATGAAGGACTGATGTTGAGACATTCAGATACATCAATCCAGGTAACTATCCTTATGAATGGGAATGTACTGATGAATATAATTATGAAATTTACTTATCATTTTATGTTTTTTAATATTTCTTTTGATGGATTTGGGCAAGTTTTAAACCCCACATACTCTTCCTGTTTACTGTATTTTTGTTCTTACTATATGGTGGGTGATATCTCTTTGAATGGACATGTCTGGTATTCTAATTTTATATATTATTCAATAAAAACCCATATGGAATTCATCCCACTATGATAAAAAAGTTAGCCAACAACATGTTATATAGTGAACTCATCCCACATCCACATAAAAATGAGAACTATTCAAGTAATCATGTGGGATTATGATGCTCAATTTTCATATTTTCATTGATAATGAACTATTAAACGATGTTTTAAAATTATCAATCCATTATGAACTATAAATACAAACATTTGAGGCTATAAAACAACATGGTAGCATCTGATTTCACATCTCATCCTGAATGGTTCCCATCATTCATCACCACCAACCTTAATCTCAAAAGGACAACTAAACTCTATTGACAGTGAAAGGAGAAATCTGCATATATTGAAAAATAACATGATGTATCCCCACCATTGAGAATTATTATTATAGTATGAAATCCTTGTTTTGTAATTGTTCATTTATAATTGAATCTTCCAATGAATGTGTGACTTGCATACCAACCATGGATACCTGATCATCCTCCATTCAAATGCATCACAATAAATAGGATCATAAATTTCCACACATCATTATAGTTCATCACTATATGTGTATTAATCATCCTACTCAAGGAATCACTTACCATAATACCATATATGTGGTTTCAGATAAATCAATATCACTGTCCTAGATATTCACAACCCATTGTCTCTTTCCATGATTCAAATACTTGTTAGAGACGGTTTACATCAAATAATTATGATTAGAATACATGGTTTTATTATCCTTGAAGATATTATGATTTCATTATTTCAATGCATAGAGAACTATGTCCAATCCTCAGTCATTTGATTGGTAGTTCATTATATGAGTTCATAACTAGAAAGTGCCATAATCTATACCAGGTCACATCATGTCAAAAAACACTAAAAATCCATACTTGAGTCATTAGAATGAAAAAAATTTCCCCTACCATGATAATTAATAATTATAATGGGTTATAATGAAAATAATTATTTACATTATTCATAATATCTGTAAATATTTTTATCCCTCTCAAATTTCCCTCCTCTATGAGTCCTATGCATCGTGGGATATGATAACATGAAAAATTCCTAAAAATCATATAATATTACACCACACCTATAAATATTTTTATCCCAAATATATTCCATATATGTTGCTAATATATTAGTGATTTTATCATCTTAAAGTCAAGAAAATTACCTTCATCTAAGGCCATAATAGAAAAAATCATAAATTATGGAATATAGAAATATCACTTAGACATCATGGATTCTGTGAGATTATCCTTAAATATTTTTAAAATATTATTTTGATAGATCTCATAATCATATTAAATATTGGATTAATCCAAGATATCATCCACTAACATCACTAAAAATGATTTAGGTTGCTGAAAATTATGGTTAGAGTTTCACCATTCTTCACTCTCAAATGGTGGTACCTTGATCTTTAGTTATTCATTGAAATCCATGAATCTCTATGTAGTTGATTAAAGAGGATTCTGATTTGGGTCAATGGGGCATATTCTTGGAGGAAACATAGTTAATCATCAAATAATCACTAAAAATTCATATAATCTTATCTTCCATAATAACAAATATAATTTTTGATTCCTTTATTGACCATCCAGAAAGAATAAAAACATTAATTTTGAGACCTTCCATTTTGAGTTTTAACTCCATTAGCCTATTGGGATGCATTTTAAAATATGGAATTTAAATGGGACATTTCCCTATAATTAGATCAATATATAATTATACCTCCCTTTTAATGTAAAATACATAGATTCTTCAAAATGTTTTTAGAATAATTATCCTTCACTAATGTATTTTAAACATATAATATCTCTTTCAGATCATCAAGAAAATACTAGATATCTTACAATATATCATCCCTATATAAAAAATAAGTGGACCCTCCCTGACTTATCATAGATCACATTCACTAATGGTGATGTGATTTCTTTAATCAGGAGAATGAAAAACAATTTTATTGTGAAAGAATTTTATTTGGGCATTATAGATAATAAAATAGTCATAATAATTATAAAATAAAATATATCTATTGAAGGAACTATAAAATACCATATGATCTCAATATTGAAAACTATTACATGAAATCTACATCTCAAAAAACCAAGTCCCTTCTAAATTTTTAAAGTGTGTATATATCTATTACAAAATAAAATAATCATATAATTTTGACCCTATATGTTAATAATATTTTATGAGAGGAAGAAATGTGATTCAGTTCATTCAAATAAAAATTTTCATTAATGTACAAATAAACATTGTACTTCTAGTGGTTTCTACAGATTATATTGATTTTGTAGGAACAATATCTTATGTATATAAAAATTTCTATTTGGATCCTCTCGAATAATTTTTAGTGGGATAATAATTCTTCGTAAAATAAGGATTAGAATCTACACCATTAAATACATAAAAATATGCCTAGGGAATTCTATTAAAAGAATACCCCTACATACTACATTGAGAAAGAATCCTACAATGTCATCACAAGTGACCTTATCTCCAACATAGATGCAATGTTGTAGGATATTACAAAATGTATAGATTATATTCAAAAAGTCCCACTTTAGAAGGATTCCAATATATTATTCCCCAAACATATCATGGGGATGGAATCCTTTGGTGTTTTCCAATCCCATCACTACTATAATGTGATTCCTCACATGTAATCTTTTTAAAAAATAAGAAACACTATGTTTCTTCTACAGTAATGGAGTCACCATTTAACCATGTATCCCTTCTTATTTCAACCTTGGACCTACCTATATTATTTACCACCTGATCATAGATCATTAATAATACAAAAACAATATAAATAAATTCATTAACATCAAACCAACCTCATATATTTTAACCATAATGTAATTATTTTATATTTTTCCCTAATTAAATTAGATCAAATCACTTAATTGAGTGGATAATTCAACCAATAAATGACTCCCATACTCTAAAATAAAAATTTCTTCAACCATAATTACCAATAATATATTTTGGTAGCATTACTAGTAAAACATTTTGTTGAACATGTACCATGTTATGTACTCATATATTTAGTCTTTGAGATTGATTATCATCATCTGTAGATATATTCATCTTGAATATAATAGGATAATTAAGCACAAAAGTCTTATTGGTATAAAAAACAAAATATTCAATCATTATTATTGTTAAAATCAATACATTCCGGAGAAACCCACTCATTATGTAATAAATGTGGGTTATTCTATGTATAATCTTGAGCGTGGTCAAACAATCATGCTTGACCCAAAAAACATACTTGGATATGTTTTGGAAAATATTGAATTACTAAATTGATAAGTGTAGGGTCTATAATTGGATTTTTATGAAACCCCATATTCTCTAGAATGTAATCATTTTTATTATCTCAATTTTTTATTATTACATGGTAGATTTGTTAGATGGATGTTTGATAGTGTATAAAATAATAATGTGGGATTAAATACAATGTTTGTTCATAGTTATTGACCATTGATCACCCTTTTTTTGCAAAGGGGGAGTAATTTTTTATTTCAATATAGATCGATTGAAAAAAGTTCACCAAATCATGAAATCAAGAATGATTCATATGGTAAATCCACATAGTTACTAAAAGGATAGTGCATGGATTAGATAAATTATTGAGCATTACCCATACAAAGGTATTTTTTCATGCTACTAATGATAATAGATTGTAGTTATTTTTTAGGTAGGTGTAACTATATAGTATAATTTTATATATGGTGGGATAATAGTTTCTTCTACCATGTGTCTAAAACATATGATCAACCCATAAATATAATGTTTGGAAATTAACCTTTTAGAATACTTCAACTGTCTTCTTCCTGGATTCCCTTTTCTTTTTTGATGTATATTTATGCTCCCCTTTCTATAACTCTCTACCTCCAAGGTCCCAAGGTTATTTTCAATGAGTTTTTTGGGAATAAATTTTGTTATAACCTAATTTATCATTACATTCTGAAAAAAACATATTCATATAATCTTTTTTCATTATACTTTTCCCATATCTTATTTCCAAATATATCAATGGTATACAAGTTTTTTACTATAGATGATTATAATGTTTAATCTTTTGAATCATAGGTTTGATGAAGGTCTCTCACTCTCTCTATCTTTATAAAATTTATATATATAAATAATGTGATTAGATTTTAATGATGTTGAGGTAGGCACCTCCGTATAATGATTTTTCCATTGACATACTTTTATTTTTTGATTTTTCTTTGTTTTTCAATCCTATATACCAATTTATCAAATTAGATAATGATTTCATTATACATTTCATTTTTTGATTCTTGATGTTGAGTTGGAAAATGCAAGGGGTTTACCTGGTATTTACATTACATAAATTGATAAACATGGTTTATATCATGAAATATATAATAAAATGATTTAAAGAACCTTTTTTCAAATTAATATTTAAAGGATATTTTATATTTTATATAAATTTTTTCTTATTTATTTTTAAGGATTGGCTTCATATAAAGGCTTCTTTGGTTGTGTTTTTACTTTATGTTTATGTCATATATTTTATTGATCACATACCTTAATGATTTTAACATATATCATTGTGAAATTTATATTATTTGATCTATGTTGTTAGAATGGTTTATCAATATATGTAATATGGTAATTCATGGGTACATTTTTTGGTAATTGGAAGGTGTGTTGAAATTGTTTCAATTACTACACATGCGAGTGACCATTGTGAAGTCGACAAAGTAACTAGGGACTTTCAATTAATGATTACATTAATTTTCTGTTGAGGTTTTGTTTCTATTAGGTTATTATCAGTTGAACAGTTTTCTTCAAGTGAGATCTTAGGTTACTCATTCCATTCATTCACAAGATCCCGATGTTATAGGCCACGTCATGTATTATTGTGGCCTATTTTAGTTTTTTATTTCCTTTTTGTGTTATTTAAAACATAAATGGATATTTAATTAATCATATTTAATATTTTTCACTGTCAAATTTTCTATTTTTCTGATCTTTAAATATTAATAATTTAGTTTTTATTTATTAAAACAATATGATGTGAATTTATTTTTATGATCTAAATTTATAAATCAATAACGAAAATTTTTCATAAAACTAGTATAATATAATAATTGATAATTGTTTTCATTATAAAATTTTTTATTTACATTCAAAGAGGCATCCTATTATTATTTTTTCACACAACCAACATACACCTCTTATGTTTATGATGAATTGGACTTATCAGATGTATGTAATATGAAAGGATCCACATTTTTTGGTGGCATGTCTTAATACATTTCTAATATTAATCATGTGGTGATTGGAGGAGATAATGATACATAAGGATTTGGAAAGTGTGTAAAATATTAGGCATCTCCTAAGTCATTTTTTCAATTTTTATGTACGAGCTACTCAAATATTTAAATTATTTTCAAATTCATGTATATGGGATGCTTTCTAAATCACTATAATTTTCATTTATATAGTTATGGTTTGAATGTTTGGTCATTTTTATTGTTATATTCAATTTTCATTTTTATTTAAATATTTAAAACTATTTATTTATATACATGGATTCCCAATAAATGGATATATTTTTAGGAATTCTATGAAGGGGTATGTTAGGTGCATTATGGGATTTTGTTTATGAAATCATTTTAAATTTTTCTAATTTATAAAATTATTGTGTTTCTCTAGTTGGAGCTGATTTGGAACACTCATCAAAACATATTTTGGTCTTTCTTGAGTGACTTAGTAGGTTGACATGGCCTTTTTTTTAAAAAAAAATTTAATAGAAACATATTTATATTTCATGAAATCTATGTAGATCAATAGAAATTCATTCAGGAATAGAGAGGTGGGTGTAGAGGATTTTTTTCACAATTTCTGCATTCTTCTAGTTATCATGTAACCATGGGTGTACTTCAGTTGTTTATTAAATTTGAGACCAACTATTTGGTAATTTAGTATGATTTTAAATTATTTAAATAATATTTTCTTCTCAGGGGAATATAGTGAATAATTTTTTAAGTATCATGTTTTAGAGTAAAAATGGTAAAGAATTCAGTGCCACATGGTTTAGGTGAAAAATATAGAAAACAATACCAAAATTGTAAAAATTGACCTAGAATCCTTGCTAGTGCCACAGAAATGGTTCAAGCATTATCAACTAGTATATGTGAACAAACCACAAATAATGAAAATAATTTCAAAATTATGGTATTATCAATAATTTATTACTGTTGATTTTGATTCATATTAATGTTAATTTTCTGTTAATAATTAATTGAATTTTATTTATTAGTCTAAATGAATTTGAGTTATGTATTCATCGATTTAATTAATCTATTTTTTATATATGAGTACTCCTAGAAAGGCTCCATTAAATCATGGATAGAATGTTGTAAAGATTATTTTTCAGAAAACCCACTTATAACGACATCTCTTTTTGATTATTTCATTTTAACAATTAAGTATTTTTGTTGGAAAGGGAGTGATAACAATATTTAGTGGAAGATCATGATCAAGCTTTTTCAAATATGAACCAAATTTTGTTATTTTATAATTAATGGTCTGAGGAAACCAATGAATAGAGTGATAAAATTTATTAGTTCCTTGATTTTCTTTTAACTCTCGAGACTTATAAATTAATATTTTCAACATATATATGTGGGAAGTTGATGTTGATAGTAGGAAACCATCATGCATATGAATATTCATTGGGACCTCACAGAGTCTTGTTTAATGTGATTTCTATCTAATAATTTTACCCATATGATCTAAATATGGAAAACTATAGGGATTTTTTACTATAAATAAAGGTAATAATTTAGTGATAGGATATGAAAATTGGGTTTTCATGTTAGTTTAGTTTTCTACATGGATTCTCAAGAGTGATTACTTCAAATCTAAATTATTTGATAAAGATTTGAATCATTATATAATATTAAGAATTTTCCATTGTTAACTATATTTTTTTTGTGGTTTAAAAAGTAATATTGGATAAGAAATATAAGAATGGATGACTGGAATGAGTGGATCCACCACTACTATTTGAAGTTTTCCTAATTCCTCATCATGTGAATGTATGAAGCTTTATTAATCTTGTGGTTGTATTTATGCCAGTGTGAAAACACCGACTAATTATAGTCCACTGAAATCCTTGAGTTTAATTATTTTGTGGTACATCCAAAAAGGGTAATTATTTAACTCTAAATATCTATCCAAATATAAATTTTTATTAAGACATTTTGAGGAAAAATGGGAATCCATAGTTCACAAAAAAGATAACACTACGTTATGAAAGTGCTCACAAAATGATGAAACACTATGCTAAGATTACATGAATCATCTACTCTAAAATTTTCCCATTGCAACATACTAACATGGATATCTGAATCCTCTATGATTATCCATTCAAGGTGAGTAATTATTATGTCATTTGATTGAATTAATTATTTAGATTTTATTTTTATCTAGTTAAAGACAGGTTCTAGGGTTGGATATTGTTTATCTACCAATGCTTATTTCCCCTCATTGGCATCAACTTGAAACCTACTCTCATAAATTCTTTTCATATCCTCTTGTGAGACATTGTGATGGATATATTTATCTAGCATTTATTCCATGGACTAGTGGATAAGTATCGAGCACTCTCATCACTTTCTTCAATCTCTCTTGTATTCCTACTTGATTCTTCACGTTCTCCATTTTGTAGGGATTTTCATTCCTTTTTTCTACCCTTCATGGCCAACCTCGTCTCCATCGGTTTCGGAAAGTGGGAGGAATTCTTGAGTCCCTCTGATTTTCCCTTGAACAAATATACATTTCCATGGGTCTTTAATTCATTTATTCAGTTTCATCCCACTATGGTTCTGAGGACCGTTCCTTTGAATTCGGTCCATGATATCAACTAAGATTTGACAATAGATGTCATCACCTAATGTGTCCTCTTCTTAAGTCAATGGTGGTTCTTGAACATACAGCCCTTCAAATTTGTTCCACAACATTATCACCAACCCATTTACTGATTTATTCTACAATCCACTCTTCTTCCCCAAATTCCTAGCATTAATATTTATTGTGTTTTTAGCACAGAGGGTGTTTTGATCTATGGTCCCAAAGACACTAACATCGTCCAACCTCTCTTGTCCACGATAATAATCAGTTGCGGCCATTAAGAAAGATTCCCTCTACAACATGTCAGAGCCTATGGACTACTCATATCTGCATCCCATAAACAGTTATTTCATGTTAGTGTCCTACCAGCCTTGACCCTGAGTTCCACTAAGACCATCGACATCAATGACTATCATATTCACCTCACCTCCCTCAATTGTGCTGGTTATAGCTAGTAGTTCCATCGTAGCCACATAATGGGCTACCATGTCTGAACACCTTGGTTTCACAAAGCCACTAACCATGTATTGAGTCTGCATGGAGTTTTCTTCACAAGTTGATAAATACACCCCCACGAACTCATTCACCATGGAATCATTTGATAACATTGAGGAATCCAACTGCATAACCATATCACCATTCAAGTGCGGCTCACTCTAGTCATGTACATACTTTTTCTCCTGAAATATGAAACATTCATGATGACCCCAAAACCTCCAAGAGTACACATAGCCTCATAAGGGCATTCAACACCCAAATAAAAACTCAGTTTTCTAATCATTCAGAATATCGGGTCACACTGTTCAGCCTTTGCTGGAATCCGATGTGCATCGACTGCTTCAATCCTAGAACAAGAAGGGACCGATCACACCTCCCCTAACAATGGAAATCCTTCATCCACCTCTATAATTACCATGTACAATTGAAATCTAGGATTAAGAGGAGTCTTAGCAGAGCATTGGGGCCCGTGATTTCAATAAGTACCCATTTTCTATTCCCCTTGTGGAACCCTCTTTCCTCACCAAGAAGATTGAGAATGTTTCTAGAGGGGGAAGCTTGTTAAACAGAAGTGCATAAAAGATTCAAACAAAGTCGATGGATTCCAATGAAACACATATCTAGATGAGATCTAAATCCATTCTAATTGAGGCATTGAGTTGTTGACTTCAACACAAATTCTCGGAGAGATTGGTTGACTAATAGAAATGGACCTTGAGTCCATGGAGAGATAAAGACCAACCAAGTTCCCTAACATTCGAATAAAATAATGATTCGTAAAGATAAGGGAGAGATCAAGAAATATTTACAATAGATCCACTTATGGTGTGCCCCATTTCATATGAATAGAGAAAGACAATCGTTGAAGGTGTAAATGGAAGCCGTTGAATGATCGAGGGGCCACTGACCACGCAGTGACCAGGTCTTCCCAAGATGAGAAGAAAATAATTATATTTTGCATGTAAAGGAGTCCAACCATACACCATTATTGGAGTCCCCAACATGAAAAAACAAATATTTCAATGCTATCAATTGATTTTCTCTATGTTCTTAAGCAAGAAACCATGTTCTGGGAAATAAAATTTGAAGCATCAGCAAACTCTAAGGTAAAAAGCTCGAGCATGGGGAATCCATAAAAAAGATCTTGTACCATGTGGAAGATAGAATATTTTGGAAAATGACGAAGGAAATCTGGGTTAGAAAATAGAATAAATTAGTGAGGAATATTCATTAAATAAGGGAACCCTCTCTCGACAGGGAGGGGGAGATGGCGGCGGCCATCGCTGCCTAGGGAATTGTCCAAATGAAGGTGGAGGCGGATCTCAAAACCATTATTCTTGATGTATAAGTCATTATAAACTTGATTACTAGTAATATCTAATGTCATTTAATTAGAGTAAAAAATTAGCACATTTAGAACAATTTACATGTGACCAGCATAGACTTTCATGTATTAGACTTCTTATACTTGGGGATCTCAAGTGTAGATAGATGAAAAAAAGGGTAAATGGTATCACCATAAAATATGTTAGTAATTTAGTTTAATGTTGGTAGAATACAATGTATCCATGAATTATAAAAATGAGTCAGAATTCAAGAATTTATATATGGAAGAGTGTATAAATTTATAGTCTAGGTTTGACCAAATATTAATTAAAGGTATGTTATCTATTTCTAAAACTATGTTATAATATATCATTAACATGGTTTCCTAACAATCCTTTATCAAATCTAAATATATTTATGGATATGGATTATTATTTTATATGATAATATATGCTATGGTTCCTTGAATTATTTTTGGGAAGAAGATTTAGTATGGCGTAAGGTTTAATTCATTCCATGTGGTTTTCTCTAAATTTTTGATCATATGATGGTTTAATGTCCTTTATTTTCCTATATTTGAATAAATCATTAGTATATAATATATGGTAATATCTAAATATCATATTGATTACTATCATCATATAGTTATGTTTTGTTCTCCTGATGGAATCTATCAAGTCATCCACGGTTTGTTGGGTCCAAGATAAAGTTAGGTATAAATTATCATTCAAAATATTTTATCAATATCATTTTTGATATCCATTCAACTATTTGATATTATTAACAGAGTTTATATGGTATTTTTTGTAAGGAATAGGGAGATTAATCTACTAGGTTTTATTTATTATTTTAGTAGTTTTACACTTGAGTAAGAAGTGGAATTCTATATTAATATATGTCTACTATTGAGAGCCATTTCTTTTATAAATTATGGAATAGTTCCCACCGTGATAAAATATTTGAACGCATAGATCAATTCACATTATATTAAGGGTTTTTTTCTTCGTATTATGTCACCATAGGGAATAATAGTTCTATTTTCATAGATGTAATACTGACGCCTATAAATTTTCATTGATTATAAAAATCTAAATCATGTTACCATAAATAATAATACACAACACATTGGATTTATGATATATTTTGTCAACTAAGTGGAGTAATATGGATTTCCATGATTTTCCTTTCATTAGAATACTTATAATAAAGAAATAAGGAACTATAAATTAATAATATTTTTTAGGTAAATGTATGGGCATTTTGAGTACATTGTTATGTAATTTATTTTTACTCATGGTCTAATAGTTTTTTGGGAATTGGATAATAAAATTTTTCCACCAGTATCTTGAAAATTGTATGATCATATTTGTGGACAATATCATGGTATAAAACTAGGAAAAATAAATCATGATAGCCATCTGGATATTGTTTTGGGACCCTAACTAAATCATAAAATATATAACTAGATTTATAAGTCCCTTCATTAGATCTATGAATTTATAATTTGGGTCATGTAGTATCATATAAAGCATTTTTTAGATCCTATGATGATTGAAATATTTATATATGTGGTAAATAACTAAAAGTGTATTGAAGATGAAAGTTTGTATGGGTTTGACATATCATTACAAAATGTATGTTCATAAATTCTTAATGTTTGTATCTCTCTTGAAATCTCTTAATCGGATGGGATTGATATTTCAATGGGAGAGAAATTATAGATAATTTTGATGAATGCAAAGTAATGCAGACCTTGGATCCTCTAATGATTCTTTCTCAACATTTGAGGTCTATTCAATTTTTTTTATCCCTTTGGTATAGTGTTGGGATA
The DNA here is from genome assembly GCA_963277665.1 of Viscum album. NCBI lineage: Eukaryota > Viridiplantae > Streptophyta > Magnoliopsida > Santalales > Viscaceae > Viscum > Viscum album. Next base: position 1,219,418,204 of record OY728127.1, on the reverse strand, counting down.
TGTCTTAGTGCATCATGACCATTTTTTTAATATGTGCGGTGGCCTATGATTTTAATTCCAAAAAATTAAATCTTATTATTTGATTATTAATGACTTATTATTATTATAAAATCCAAAAAATTATTGTTTTAGTGTCCTTGGAATCATGGATACATACACAATGGTATATAATAAATCAACCCTAACTCCAACGTTGTTCTGCACAACTATAACCCTTCTTTGACATATCATATCTAAAATATTTATACATATTTTGGTTAATATAAAACATAATAAAGTGTGATATGAGATGACTGGAATGGTTAAATAAAGGAGAAATCAATGATCATTTAAGAATTACATTATAATATGGGTATTGGGGACATGAGAATGACATTTGAAAATGATAATGAGATATCCAAAGATCACAATCCTAATTATCATAAAAAATCATGAATGTTTATAGGACTGAATCATAATGAAATTAATGAAACTATGACATGAGAGAAAAATATTGGAAAAAGATCATGTCATAAATGAGTGGAATAAAGTGTGGAATAATCCTAATCAATGAAATATTATGTGTTGGATACACATCATGGTATTCATAACATGTTATCTTTGGGATAACCACTCATGCACCATCTTTAGGTTTTGAAAAACCTCTAGTGTACCTTATTTTGGTCAAGAGATAACCCCAAGTATTACCTATTATAGGATTGGGATAACCTTTCATGTACACATTGACCACATAAAACATTAACACCATAAAAATTAATTTATGATCTGTAGCTGATCCACCTATCATGACAATCCTAATGCATTCATATGTATTTCATATGATAATGAAAAAATTTATCATTTCAACATATCAAAACCTATGGAATAGAATATTGGAATCATTAATATCTCATATTCATAATCATCATTCATAAATTGGATGAATGAAGTTGGTATCACTAGATGAAATATCTAGTGAAGAATAAGTGAAATTAATTGATATTTTCTGAAATTAAAATACCATTAAAATATCGTAGGAATATTTCATAAGGAAAACACCATTTTCATTTTGAAAAAACCAATTTGAAATATAATAATTTCATGGATATTTGTTATAAAAATTTAATTTAAAATATTATTTCAAAATAGTAATAGAATATTCAAAGATTAGAATATTCATAATTGAAGGAAATTTTTTCATGAATTAATGTTTTATACAATGTTTAGGTTCAGTACATTGTTTAAATGTACCTCAATTCAAGAATGATAAAAAGAGTAATTTTAAAATATATTATGAAAATAAAAATATATATAAATTAAGATATTTATAATTAATTTTACAATATAATAAATTATCAAAATCACATTTATGAATATGTGGTCATGTACGAAAAATGTTTTCAATCCCAGAGAGTGATAAAGTCAATTATATTTAAAATCATCCTTTCAGTCACTTGAGTACATAAATAGTGGAAAATAAAATAAAAAACGTATTTTGTACAAATAAATATATTAGATGAAAAATATTGATATTTTTTAGATATATATCATATATTTTCATTATATGAAATTTAAGCAAAAGCAATCATGATAAAAATGAGGTTGTAAAATACAACCATAACATCAAGCCTATCATTCATCAGAAGACATCTTACCATGGTTATTATAAATTAATATCTCTTATAATTGTATTTTAAGGATTTATTTAAACCAATAATACCGTATATTAATCCATTATATATTTTAATCACCCATATGTTAATAATTAATTATTAAATTCATCATTTTCAGGATTTATCTCTTCTATTTTTCAATCAAAATTTGATTTATATAATCTGATATGTGTACATTGATCATGTTAATATAATATAAATTTTTTTAATCAGGATATAAAGATAATATGTATTCATTGTATAAATATTTTTTACCATCCATAAAATGTATAGATATAAAAATGAATTATACCATTCTTGGAGACGGTAGTCAGTACTTACACAAGAATGTTGTTTTCATTTTCAAATAAAAAAGGAAGATAAATATAAATAATTTTTTTAATAAAAGTAAAAAAATTATCATATTTATAATATATATTTAATAAATCCATCATTATATCAATCAATGTGATGTGTGGGTGGAAGATGAATTAAATCACTACATGGAAGCGGTAGTCCACATGAATGAACAAGTGATTCTTTAATTGCCCATTTCAGCTAAATGAAGATGAAATATGTTAGGTAATCCTCATGAAAACATCTATGTATATATATATATCTATATAATAATTCATTCAACATTATAATATTGATTAAATAATTTTATATAAGGTTTAAGAAGAAATTACATGGAAGGAGAGCAGTTAAGATTTATGCATCTTATTTAGAAAACCACTTTTGTATTACAACATATGCCATGAAATATTTGTCCAACGCAAAGAAAAAGGGATATAGGGTGAAGATAAGGAAACTAGGATTTTATTAGGTTGGGTCATGGAAAATATATAAGGAATTACATTCATTAATAATGGTGGAGAGGGGTACCATTTCATAATTATCAAATAAGAAACACATGGAATCACTTAAATGATTTAAATACTTTAATGGAAACTATTAGGAATGTATCTTGAAATGGACAAGGATATGATGTCCTTATAATGTAGGGTAAAATTAAATCCAAAAAAATTTAAAAAAAATCTACTAAAACATTTCTATTATTTATTCATTTAATACCCCCTCCCCCCATGAAGCAATTTTATCCATGACCAAGGGAACAATTTTTTATTATTTTTACTATTTCGTATGAAAAAAAATAATATAGGTTCAATTAAAAAAATTGGTAACTATTTTTAAAAATATTGTTACAATTTTATCATGTTAAATTTCAATAAATGCGAAAAATTAATATTAATATAAATGTGCAGATTACAATGAAAACATGTTTTTTAAGGAATTCATTTTTAATCCAAAAATAGAATTTATATTCATTGTTACCCTAATAAAAACAACCAAATTAATTTATTATTATTTAATTGAATATATAATCTATAAATACAATTGAATCCATTAATATATAATTATTTCATTAATTTATTATGATTAAAACACTTTTATATCCAAAATTCAGTTTTTGGAAAAAAAATTGTTTTACATATAAATTATTATTCCTTCATTCTTATGCTATAGTTGAGAAATTTGTGGATGTTTATTGATAAATTAAAAATAATTTTAATTAAAATATATTTTTAATATTAAAAAATATAACTTATTATATAATAATACATGTCATGTAGAACAATACATTTCATTGAAAATTACTATTTTTAATAATCAAATGATTATATTAAAACATTTAAGATTATTTATTAGGAATTTATTAGTACATTTGAATTTCAGAAAAAATATATATATATTAGTTAATGTGATTAATTATACTCATACTCATCAATTCAATGACTAGGTCAAAAATGTATATTATATTTCATGTTCAATTAGAGTCTGGGTTATGTTTAATGAAATCAATCGAATACATAAAATACATTTCAATGGAATACAAATAATATATTTGCGTGGTACATTTTATATCCAAAAGTTACTTTTTTCCTAGAAATTTAATATCTCTAAAAAATAGGACGCATCTACTCTATCACATCCATAGGTTCTCATCTAGCTTCCTGGATTTTTTTATTCCTTGAAATAACATTGACATGGTTTGTAGAAATGTTTTGTAGAACATTATATCTATGTTATAAGATTTCAACAAGTATTTGTTCATAATAATTCTCATTCTCTAGTGGTAAAATCTTTTTGTAACGTAAATTTTAATGGTTTGTTATTAAACTCATCAAGGTTGATACATGGAACATATCAAGAACATAAGATATGTTCAATTGAAGTTATAAGTGATATTTAATAATCCTAGTTCAATCAAAAATCATAAAGTGTATAATATAACTAGGTATACAATTTTCCTTCATTATGAATCTCATAAAATTCATCCATGGAGAAATTAATAGGAATAACTTCTCTATTACATAGAATTATATATTTCACTTGTGATTATTAGCATAACTATTTTGTAAACATGGGGTTTTGTTGATGTGTTGTTGAATGTATCAAACCTTCTCTAAATTTTTCTCTTTTATTTCTAGTCATAATATCATTCCTTCTCTAGAATAAACTTAGAATAATATAATTCTTCACTCTCTTCAAAATAGTGTTTTATAAGGATCAATCTCAATTCATGAGTGAATATTACTGCTATAAGAGAACTAAACCTACAGAATTTATTAACACCAAACACCATTGAAATCTTGAGAATTTGATCAAGAAATATCCTGTATGTTCTGGATAGTTTTATCTATCACGAATTTTGTCTTAGGATTAAATGTGGTACTATAAAAACTGAGTATCCATATATTTCTAATGTCTTCTCAAAATCATTGATGTAAAACATGAATCACAATCCGATAAATTTGAGTGTGGTACACTATGAAACACTTTAACACCTTTTAATGTACATCTATGTAATATAATCAATGTAAAAATATTCTCTAAAAGTAATGTATCTTTTTAACATCATATTCTTGTCAACTACAACCCAAACTACATTATAGAATTTGGATATTGTGGGGTGTCTGATGGAAAATTCCATGTTGATGATTTCTCATTCCTATTTTGGTATGTGCAGTGGTTGTACCTTCCTATTAGACTTTTGTTTCCCAACCTTATATTTGTAAATATAACATTTTCTAAGATATATACACTACGATAACTTTATTTCGGTAATCCCACTAGAAATAATCCTTTATATTTCTATAAATCATTATTCATCCATGATAAATAGTAAATTATGAGGAATTACATTCTTATAGTAGATCAATATTCATTTCATTTATTTATAAGAGACATACCCTAGTCTTAAACCTTGGCATTCCATCATAATCAGGGTTTAATTCAATAAAATTTCTAACCTACATTTAGATCATTACATCTTCATTATACAATAATTTGATCTTCTCAATGATATATGGTGGAATACTAATTTAATGAAGATAATATTTTCCCCATTCCTCCATTATTTGGATGTCCATCCTTTGTAAACACTTAAATATTCAGTTCATTAATCCTAATCATTGATAAAACATCCTGATCCGTTGGCGTCAAAGTATCAAGTACATTATTTCATTCTCAATGTGATAATGTCTTTAGAATTTATAATCATTAAAAACTCCAACCACATTCCATAGAACATAATATACTATTTATGGGTGAATATATAATTTAAAAATTTATTACTAGTATATGTGTCAAAACATTATCTATTACGATAATTCCTTTTTATCATTAATGAAAATGTTACAACTACTAACTCTATATCAGGGGTTGAGTAATTATTCTCATGAAACTGTAATTGACTGTGGGAATAAGCCATCACAATTTAATTTTTCATATGAAAACATACAAACCCCTTTTACGAGGAATCGCTTTAAATATCAAACCCTTATCAACTAGATGGTATTTTGAGTACTAGTCCACTAACCAAAAAAATTCCTCTCCTTGAAATAAATTTCACATTAATTAGTCTAAAGGAACGTCAATCCCATCTGATTTAATATGATGACTCCATTGGGTACCCATGAAAATTTATTTTCAAATCATTTCTAAAAACAACCCATTTCACAAAATTTATTCATCTTAGTCACAGTTGTTGGTCTAGTCCAATGTTAAATAATATTTTTATTTGATGTATCATGTGATATAACCTCTCCTGAGATTATATATCCAATGAGTAAAACTATTTGTTGCATTTATGGGAAACTTCACATAGATATTCTCTATTATTATGGTCTTTAGTAAAATCTTCAGGTGATATTAATTCTCTTAATTTATCAATGATAATTTAATAATATCATATTTCAATACTATGTAAAACTGAATAATGTACTATCCAGAGAATCAATTCATCATATACATGACGATAGTTGGAGTGGGGGTTAATATAAAAAATTGGAATCACTATAAATTCATAGTGTCTATACCTAATCTTAATGGTAATATTAGGTATGTCATCATTTTAAACCATCAATTGATTATATCTAGATTGAAGATCAATATTGGAGAAATTTTTGGCTCCTTATATTTTATCAAACAAATCGTATATATATTTGAGAGGATACTTTTTTGTTATTTTTACCTTCTTGATTTTCTATAAATCATTGACGAGTAACATTGGTCCATATTTCCATTTAATAAAAATATTCTGTTCAACCAATTATGACACACATAATTGAATGAATACCTAGTCAATATTCTTTTATAGTTTCTTTTAATATTTTTAAAACCAAATTGTGTACATTTTTTAAAAATTCATTTATAATTTATAGAAAATATATGAGTTTTATTCATAACTCATCATGATGATTTTTAAGAATACTATTACACTATTGTTAAAATAAATCAACAAACTTCAATTCAATATAAATATCATTTATGTTTAATTTCTATTTAAAAATATGTGATAAATACCCCCTTGGTCTTGGAATCAAGACTCAACATGTTGATATAATTTCCATTTTAGGAACATATTTCTTTTTACATAATTATATAATAATTGGTTAGTTCAATTAATATAAAATATTATATCCCTTCCTCAACAATTATTATGGTTTTTATATAAATAAATCCAATTCATTCCTAAAATGAAATAAATATCAACTAGATTGAGAATATTATGATCCACATGAAGCATATTCCAATAAATATAAATCAATGAAAAATCATAGACATGATATGCGATCATCATGGTGTTATATTTTTTTCACATTTATGAAATATCTAATTATTATAGTTATAAAATGATACCCTTAAAAAATTCATTAGATATAAAAGTTTGGGTAGATCAAGGATAAAATAAAACAGTAGAGGTTCCAAATTGGATTGTAAGTATACCTTCACCACCTGATTCTCATATCCCACATCAATAATAAAGAACAGATGATTTTTGTCCCTTATCTATGGGCATAAGAGATTGCTGATGTTGATTATCATCATTAATCATTACATTCAACCACTAGTTATCATAGTTTCCAAAATCCATACTTTTGATATAATAGAGTATGTTTAGTGCATTAAATGGATATTTTCCCCATTATCAATATATTACCCATCACATTGACATTTGATTTCCTACTGAACATCATTTCAACAATTAAATAATTCATTAGTCCCCATTATATAATTTGATCAATTTTTTATTCTACACTCCAAGAATAAAGGATGAATCATCTTCTTCCATCCATGGTTATTGTTACTAGAATTTCTGGTGAATTCCATATATCATTTCCTATCAATACCATGAGTTTGATGGTGCTTATGTAATGACTATATTTTTCCCATGTATCTTTGGAATATTATATGGAATATTTTCTGTGCTAGGCTATAAGAAGGTGTGAGGTTTTGTGGAATGATGTTCCTAGAATTTGTTTTGGAATTATAGTAAAAATATTGAATATCATTGTTGTGCAGTTTCTTTTAAAAATTTTGATGAACTCCAAAATGGAGGCTCAAATAAGAAATATGAGGCCTATAGTGGGTTTAGAGAATGGTTTTTTTTTCAAGACATGATCTAACCATTATGAATGATAGAGGATTGGTTCAGTCATTGTCCTCTGTTAAAATGTAAATAAATTAATAAATTTATTTATTTATTTATTTTAAACACCATGAAAAGATTTTTTATATAAAAATATGGTTATGGTGGAATTTAGGGTTAAATATATAACCATTGATCCATTGGAGATAGAATTAGAGGAGAATGTGTGGGAGAATGATGAATAGATCATGGATCATCGATCGGTGTGCGCTGAAACTCAAGGATCTCACCAACAATAATGACACAAAATCTTTCATCATAATTGATCGATCCATATTGAGGTAGAAAATTTGAATTCAGTGGATTTATCCCCATTTTATTTTCCTATTATGAGTGTGAATCAATCGACCAATGGATTGATTTTTGTATTGGTTTTATTATGGTTATGCATTTATTTTCAGGGATTATTAATTGATATTGTTTTTTTAAAATGGACCATAATTCTTCATTGTAATAGAAATAGATCAAGGCCATCCCAAATATGATAAAGGTTCATTCTTATTTTATTTTTTTATTCATTTTACCCCAATAATTATTCATTTGTTCGTCACGGAGTTATTTTTGATGAATTGTATGAAAAAAGTGAAAATAATTAATCATTGTATACCCATTTCTGTTCCCAATAGATTGATATCATAGATTTGGGCTAGGATCAATGATGGGATCCAGCTTTGAAATTGGTTATAATGGATTGAGGATGGATATGAGACCCTCATTTCAAGCATGGAATGCAACGGTGATAGGAAACAATGACGATAATTTTTTCTATGTGTTCTGGTGGTGGGATTCCAGTTAGCTGAGATAGAGAGGTCATGATGGAATGGATCCCTAATCACTGGCATGATTCATGGGAGGATAAAATTTCGGTGGATCAAAAGAAATTTTTACAGGAAGAACGTTGTGGTTTTATAAATTTTGAGTTACATAGCTTCTAATCTGGTATCACACAGGAAGTACAAGGATTCCACTAAAAATTAAATTATCACATGTCATATGGATAATGTCACAATTTTTGTTACACATACATGGAGTCTAAATGTGTACCTCAATGTGTACATAGAAATGTCTAGAAGTATATGGGAATAGAAATGTTGTGTACTTAGACATGGACAAGGACATATGAATTGGCAGTGATATGGATAGATTCTGATTCCTATTGGGCACACCATGGACATCCAGTACACACTATGTGCTCCTCAAAGGAATGTTAGTATCCCATGTACTCTTCAGCTTGGACATGTTTCATTAGAATTCCTTCCATTGATCCATTTCATAAAGATCATGAAATCATGTCCATTTTATATAATGGTGATCCACACTATGGAAATTTAATATTGGAGGGGGTTTTGGAATACATTTTTGAGTCCCAAAGTTATATCCTCCATTATAATTTCCCTAGTTGTGGTTCTTATTATCATCATGATCAACAATATATGAGCGTCGATTCTCTAATTAGTGGGTTAAACCATATTTAGTTTTCAGGATAACCCATGGAACTAGAAGAGATACTGTAACATCCCAAGTAAGTAATGAATAATAGATATTTTTATCTATGTCTATTAATGATTAAGATAGTGTTATAGAGTCTTAAAATGAAAATAAATACAATCTTATGCATGGAATAAACTAATATTCTTAAAAGATTGTTTTATTGCCTTTTGATGGAAAACCATTTTTGAATCTATATTTTGACAATTTTATAAACTATGTTTGTCAAAATAAACTTATCCTTTATGATTGGGACATCAAAATTTACCTTGTGTGAATTTTTGGTATTTTTCTGACAATATTCATTTTTTAATGAATAGTGAAAAATACTGCATTTTACATCAAAACTTCTTTTTAATCTAATTTATTTATATGATTAGATTATGTTTTGAATTTATTTTGATGTGAAATTAGAATATATTTTTACCATTTTATCCAATGGTGGTCATTGGAATCAATTTCACTTTGAAATTAGACTTAAACTGGTGTCAGTCTTTTGATACTTATTGTTTTGTAAAAACACGCTTTTTGCTCTGGCAGCGGGAATTAATTATTAAATTAATTAATGTGACTTATATGATTTGAATTTTGTAAAATAGACTTCATTTTTGAATTCGGAATATCAAATATAGCTTAGGGTGAATTTTTGGTAATTTTCTGAAAAACTTCAATTTTTGATGAATAGTGAAACCACTAAGTGGTAATCAAGCAAACTGATTTTTCAGTTAAATGAATGTTTACCACTAATGTGTATTGAATTTTAAAAATCCGACATACATGGTTGTCATTAAGAAGTAAAATGTGGTTCAATGAGATTAAAATAATTTTTTGGTGAATAGTAACTTATTAAGTTCTTAATCGCAATTAGTGGTAATTAGGGTAGTTTAAGGTCTAAATAAGACTTTAATAATATGAAATGACCTAGACACATGTCCCAACCTCATTGGTTGTGTCATGGCCGACCATGACATTCCATGGGTCAACTTGGGGACCCCATGGATCCACTTTTGTTGGGAAATGACATAAATTACTTTTTATTTAATGTTAAAGTGAAAATGACACAAACATAATATGTTTTACAAAAACAATTTTTAAGTGGGGTTATACAAGTCCAAATTTTTATTATAAATAGTCATTGGAAAGATAAAAAGATTTCCTATATCATAGTAGTTTTTTTATAATTTTTAGACATTAGATAAATTAAATTATTTATGACATAATAATGATGCAGCGATGACATCATTATTTGATGATTTAAATAAAATGGAATGATAATGAAAAATCTAAAACCTACACATGTCCAAAACCAATTGGATGAGTGGATTTCGAACCCTTATCAGCTTATCCACTAATTGTATCAATGTGGGACCTTTTTAAACCGAAACACATTTTCAAATAAAGTAATATTTCTTTACCTTCCAAAAGTGCCCCTCCTCTCCTCTTATAAAAGGCCCCCACCTCTACCTCATTTCACACACACCTCAAGCCTTTGGCTCGTCCAACCACTGCCCATTTACTCTCTCCACATCCCTCTCCTCATCCTAGAGGATTCCCTTTGGGCAGAATCCTTTCAAAGGAAGCCTTTAGGCTCAAATCAAAAGGAGTTACACTTTTAAAGGTAATTCATTCTCTCATGTTCATTTGTTTTATTTTGCTTCTCCAACCCCCTAAACTCTTTTTATTTACTTATTTTATAACAACACCAGTATCTTCAATATACAAGGATGTTGTTATAATATTTATTTGAGCTACACTCTCACACAACTACATAAAATGGTTAAAGAACATACGGTTTCCGTGGATGGCGAAATTTTGCCTCCCGAAACGATGATTGTTCAATACTCATTTAAAACCTTCAAAGGTGGCCATTATGATGTCACTATTTTTATATATGATATATAATATTTTTATGTTTTCCTTAAGCTTCTGTTTTTTTCATTTTTGGCATACCTTTATGGTTTTCATTATGGGTAAACACGATATCTTCATTTTAGGAAGTGCGGACTACCGCCCCCTCAAAGTGATTTGATTCGTTAAATACCATATGTGGGACATATAAAGGATGGAACAATGATATTATATATGATATTATACTGGAATTATAATATACCTTTATATCATTATGATTCCATTCTATAAAATACGAAATAGAAATGAAAGTAGCGTTCATGCGTACGTACGGCTTACCGTCTCCATGAACGGTGCATTTCATTTCTTACCTCTAAATGATTGTGTAATATTATAAATGAATGTATGTACTGGATATATATGACATATATGATATCTACATCATGAATACCATTCTGTATATAATGAACCTTTGACCAAATTAACAACATGTAAGTGTAAGAAGTCTATTTTTGACTTAAGAACCAAATACCGACAAAATGAACATTATTAACTTAACTGATTACATGATGTTCATAACATGGTATAAAAGGAATAATGAACTTGAAAAAGATTCATAATCAAGTAGAGATTAACTCAAGTTTATTATTCAGGAGATTAAAGAATGGTCGAGTCAAGTCGGATACGAGGTATGGGACTTCGTCTCAATCTCCTTTCGTTGACGCATATTTTATTTTATACACAACTTTATTTTATACGGTGTATAAACCCCTTTGACTTTTACGTTTATTCAAAAGGAATATTTTTTATACGAAGCGTTTAAGAAATGACAAAAGGGAATGTTTTTGTCGTACGTATGCGGCGACAACGACTTCTCCGCCGTCGTGGCCGTTATTTGAGTTTCGGGTTCCTCTACAAGCCATACCTTCTTTTTAAAATAAAGTTAAATACCATATTTTACTTTTCTTTTATTTTGGTATTGAAAATGGTTTTCATAATGTTTTTATGTCAATGTGTTGTATTGATATCTCGTGATTGAAATGTGGAAATTTTATGTTTCCTTTATGCATGTTTTATGTGATATGATTATGTTATGGTTCTTGGGAATTATTATGAAGACGGGTGGTTCTGTGATAAACTAAGGGCGGGTGAGCCCGTTATAGCTCTCCAATGCATTGGGTAACGCGAAGGAGTGAAACGTTAAGGTTTCTCCGAAGAGATTTTAGGGAATATACTATGATGGGTATTCCAAACGTAACCAAGAGGGTTACTCCCTACGTAAGAATGTTATGAATGCCTCAAGTTACCTTTATGTCTTATGATTTCTATGATTTATTCATGATTTTATGAGGTATGTTAAAGTGCCTATGTTTTATGGGTAAAGTATGATTTCATTCTTATGTATATATGAACTCATGTTTCCTTTCCATGTTTTTTTTATAACCCATACTGAGTTTTTATGCTCATCCCAAGTTTTTGAAATGTTTTTCACAGGTCAAGGGAAAGGTACATGATAAGATGATAGAGTCAAGGATGTGTCAAGAAATAATCCATGTTTTATTTTAAATGTGTTTCCATTGATGGTAATGAAGAATACTATCTTTCTGTAACCACTTTGTTTATATGTGGAATGTAATGCAAGTTTTATGATCTAATTCTCTAAAACTCTAAACCTGAAAAGATCCTCAATGTGTAATCTTGTAATAACTCAAGATTATGTAAGGTTTAAGGCTGGGGACTTATAGTTGGTATCATAGGTCGGTTTAGACAACTTTAGGAGTTAGAAAAGTGTTAAATTATAATATGATTGAAATTATATAGCATTTACAGATTACCATGTTGCTTCGCCTAAGATATTTCTGTGTTCAGAATGGTTTTCCGTAGAGGAAACAAAGCAGCTATATTGGGACGACATCAGGAGGAAGACAACCTTCCAAATCAGCAACCTGAGATGGTCGGAATCAGAACTGAACAGTTTGTTGCATTGATGGCACAGTTGACTCAGGCTATAAATGGTGGTGGTATCCATGCACGAGATCAGCCAGATCAACCGCAGAGGAACATGTCAGTGGTGGAACATTTCATGAGGCAACATCCCCCATCATTCAGAGGATCATCTGACCTTGTGCTAGCTGAAGGGTGGATTAAAGCACTGGAGAAGATTTTTGATGTCATGGGGTGTTCAGACAATCAAAAGGTTAGTCTTGCTATTTACCGTTTGGAGGGTGAAGCAGATCAGTGGTGGTCTATAGTTAAAAATATCAGGGATGCCGATGAGATTGATGCTCTTGACTGGGATGAATTCAAAGGTATGTTTCTTGAGAAGTATTTTCCTAAGGCTGTTCGACTTAGGATGGAAAAGCAATTCTTGGAATTGAGGCAAGAGGAGGACTCAGTGGCTGCTTATGAAGAAAGGTTCACTCAATTGGCAAGGTATGCTCCAAATTTTATCCGGGACCTTGATAGTAAAATCAATCGTTTTTAATCAGGATTAAAGCCAAAGTATCGAAGGGAATTAGCTTCTCGTGAGTTTAAAAGTTATGAAAAGCTTGTTCGATGTGCTGAGAAGGTGAAAATGGAGTTTGCCGATGACCAAGTTTTCTATAACAACCAGCAGAAGAAGAGACCGAGGTGGCAGGAGAAAGGTAAGAATTCCTCAAAAAAGTCTGATGGTAAGAGAACTAAGTTTCCAGTTTGTGATAAATGTGGCAAAAGGCATGCTGGGGAATGTCTTCTGAATTCTGGGAAGTGCTACCGATGTGGTAAGACGGGACATAAGGCTCGTGATTGCACTGAAAAGGATCAAGGTGAAGGTAAGAACAAATTTGATTTACAGTTAGTGAAATGTTATAAGTGCAATGAGATGGGTCACTATGCAAACGAGTGTCCGACAAGGAGCTTGAGTGATGGGAAGCAGTTATACTACAAGCAGAAAGGGGTGGTGAAATCCTTTGCAACTACTTCAGCAGATGTCGGGCCATCAAATGAAGTGGTATCAGGTACTTTGTTTGTTTTTTCAGATTATGCCAGTGTGTTGTTTGATTCGGGGTCTACACATTCTTTCATCTCTGAAACCTTTTCTAGTAAAATGGGAATACCATCTCAAGAAATGACTCCTGAACTTTTGGTAAAAACACCTGGGGGGAATGTTGAGGCAAAAAGAATTTATAAGAATCTTCCTATCCTTATCTGTGGAAAGAACCTGCTTGCAAACCTTATTGTTCTACCTCTAGTAGAGTTTGATGTTATCCTGGGTATGGATTGGCTCTCTATCTACCATGTTAAGATTGACTGTAGAGCTAAAGAAGTTCCTTTTCAGAAAGACTTTCAGTTTGTTTACAAGAATGAACCCTTACTTTTGATAACATATCAAGTGGCCGAGAAACTTGTAAAAGATGGAAATGAATGTTACCTTGCACACGTCGTTGAAAATAAAGGAACTGTTCAGATTAATGACGTGCCAGTGGTAAATGAGTATCCTGATGTTTTTCCTGATGAGTTGCCTGGAATAATACCAGATCAGGAAGTTGAGTTTACAGTTGACTTAGTTTCTGATGCTAAGCCAATTTCAAAACCCCCTTATCGAATGGCACAAATTGAACTTTTAGAGTTGAAGGAGCAATTGCAAGATTTATTAGAGAAAGGTTTCATTAGACCTAGCACATCACCATGGGGTGCTCCTGTTTTATTTGTTAAAAAGAAAGATGGTTCTATGAGACTTTGCATTGATTATAGAGCCTTGAATAATATCACTGTTAAGAAAAAATATCCTTTGCCTCATATCGATGATTTGTTTGATCAGCTCCAGGGAGCTCAGTTTTTTTCAAAGATTGACTTGAGATCGGGGTATCATCAGCTGAAGGTAAAGGAGGCAGATATTCCGAAGACCGCGTTCCGTACGAGATATGGCCATTATGAATTTGTAGTAATGCCTTTTGGGCTAACCAATGCACCCGCTGTATTCATGGACTTGATGAATAGAATTTTCCATGAGTTCTTGGATAAGTTTGTGGTGGTTTTCATTGATGATATTTTGGTGTTTTCTAAAAGTAAAGAGGAGCATGAAAGGCATTTAAGGGTTATCTTTCAAACCTTAAAAGAAAAGAAACTGTATGGGAAATTCATAAAGTGTGAGTTTTGGTTGCAACAAATTTCTTTCCTTGGTCACATTGTTTCTAAAGATGGAATAACTGTTGATCCTGCAAAAACAAAAGTTGTGGAAGAATGGCCAAGACCAACAAATGTAACCGAGATTCGTAGCTTCCTTGGTTTGGCGGGCTATTACCGAAGGTTTGTTAGAAACTTTTCACGGTTATCTAGTCCAATGACTAAGCTAACTCGGAAGGGTGTTATGTTTATCTGGACAAAAGAATGTGATGATTGTTTTCAGGAATTGAAAAAAAGATTGGTGAAAGCTCCAGTTTTGGCACTACCTTCCAGGAATGGTGAGTTTGTTATATACAGTGATGCTTCATTGAAAGGACTTGGTTGCGTCCTAATGCAGAATGATCAGGTAATTGCTTATGCTTCACGACAGTTGAAAACTCATGAGGTAAATTACCCTACACATGATTTGGAACTAGCTGCTGTTGTTTTTGCTTTAAAAATTTGGAGGCATCATTTGTATGGAGTAAAGTGTGAAATATATACCAATCACAAAAGTTTAAAGTATATATTCACTCAGAAAGAGTTAAACATGAGACAAAGGAGATGGCTGGAATTAATCAAGGATTATGATTGTACAATTCATTACCATCCGGGAAAAGAAAATAAAGTGGCTGATGCTTTGAGTCGAAAAAGTAATGTTTCATTAACAATGTTGCGTTTGGAACATGATCCTTTTGTTAACGATTTGATGAACTTTGGCATAGAAGTTGTTGGTGCAGGAAGTCCTTCTGTTTTTTTTTTCAGGTATCAGTGAGATCTTCTCTATCAGATAGAATCAAGCAAGCACAGAAGCAAGACAGTGAGTTTCAGAAAAGGGTAGAGCTGGTTCAGAAAGGTAAGTTTCCTGAATTCAACATTGATAATGATTGTGTTTTGAGATTTGGGAAGAGATTGTGTGTGCCTTGTGATTCACAGTTGAAGAGAGAGTTGTTATGTGAAGCTCATAGTTCTCCGTTTTCAGTTCATCCGGGCAGTACTAATATGTATAGAGATCTGCGGGAGTATTACTGGTGGGATGGAATGAAAAGAGACATTGCTGATTTTACTGTGAAGTGTTTGACTTGTCAGCAGTTTAAAGCAGAGCGGCAGTTACCGAAAGGAATGATTCAGCCTTTGCCAGTACCAGAGTGGAAATGGGAGAATATATCCATGGAATTTGTTGTTGGATTACCGAAGACATCTCGAGGTAATAATGCAATCTGGGTTATTGTTGATCGCTTGACCAAATCTACTCATTTCCTTGCTATATGAGATACTTTCTCTCTTGATCAACTTTCCCGTTTGTATCTTAAAGAGATAGTCAGGTTACATGGAGTTCCTCTCTCCATTGTATCGGATCGTGATCCCAGGTTTACTTCTAACTTTTGTAAAGGCCTTCAGAAGTCTTTGGGTACTGAGTTAAATTTTAGTACAGCTTTTCATCCTCAATCAGATGGGCAGTCAGAACGAACAATTCAGACATTGGAGGATATGCTACGAGCTTGTTCTATGGATTATCAGGGAAGTTGGGACCAACATCTTTCTTTGGTTGAGTTTTCATATAATAACAGTTTTCATTCCAGTATACAGATGGCACCATTTCAGGCATTATATGGGAAGCGGTGTCGAACTCCAGCTTTCTGGGATGAAGTGGGTGAAAGGAAGTTGATGGGACCAGAATTGGTAGAAGAGATGGCAGAAAAAGTTCAGCTGATTCAGAAACACATGAGAACAGCTCAGAGCAGGCAGAAGAGTTATGCGGATAACCGGAGGAAGGATCTATCTTTCGAGGTAGGTGATCATGTTTTTCTCAAGGTTTCTCCTTGGAAAAGTGTGATGAGATTTGGTAAGAAAGGAAAGTTGAGTCCAAGGTTTGTTGGACCATACGAAATTCTGGAGAGAGTTGGACCAGTTGCATACCGAGTGGATTTACCTCCGAGTTTATCTCAGGTACACAATGTTTTTCACGTTTCTATGTTGAGAAAGTATATGCCAGATCCATCTCATGTTTTGAGTCCAGAGGTAGTTCAGCTGGAAGAGAACCTATCTTATGAGGAACAAATGTTCCAGATTCTTGACCATAGGGAGCAAGTGTTACGGAATAAGGTGATTCACCAGGTAAAGGTTTTGTGGAAAAACCACATGATTGAAGAGGCAACATGGGAATCTGAAAATGCAATGAGGGATAAGTACCCCCATTTATTCGATAAGTAAATAAATTGCGGGGATGCAATTTTCTAAAGGGGGGAAGGATGTAACATCCCAAGTAAGTAATGAATAATAGATATTTTTATCTATGTCTATTAATGATTAAGATAGTGTTATAGAGTCTTAAAATGAAAATAAATACAATCTTATGCATGGAATAAACTAATATTCTTAAAAGATTGTTTTACTGCCTTTTGATGGAAAAACATTTTTGAATATATATTTTGACAATTTTATAAACTATGTTTTTCAAAATAAACTTATCCTTTATGATTGGGACATCAAAATTTACCTTGTGTGAATTTTTGGTATTTTTCTGAAAATATTCATTTTTTAATGAATAGTGAAAAATACTGCATTTTACATCAAAACTGCTTTTTAATCTAATTTATTTATATGATTAGATTATGTTTTGAATTTCTTTTGACGTGAAATTAGAATATATTTTTACCATTTTATCCAATGGTGGTCATTGGAATCAATTTCACTTTGAAATTAGACTTAAACTGGTGTCAATCTTTTGATACTTATTGTTTTGTAAAAACACGCTTTTTGCTCTGGCAGCGGGAATTAATTATTAAATTAATTAATGTGACTTATATGATTTGAATTTTTTAAAATAGACTTCATTTTTGAATTTGGAATATCAAATATAGCTTAGGGTGAATTTTTGGTAATTTTCTGAAAAACTTCAATTTTTGATGAATAGTGAAACCACTAAGTGGTAATCAAGCAAACTGATTTTTCAGTTAAATGAATGTTTACCACTAATGTGTATTGAATTTTGAAAATCTGACATACATGGTTGTCATTAAGAAGTAAAATGTGGTTCAATGAGATTAAAATAATTTTTTGGTGAATAGTAACTTATTAAGTTCTTAATCGCAATTAGTGGTAATTAGGGTAGTTTAAGGTCTAAATAAGGCTTTAATAATATGAAATGACCTAGACACATGTCCCAACCTCATTGGTTGTGTCATGGCCGACAATGACATTCCATGGGTCAACTTGGGGACCCCATGGATCCACTTTTGTTGGGAAATGACATAAATTACTTTTTATTTAATGTTAAAGTGAAAATGACACAAACATAATATGTTTTACGAAAATAATTTTTAAGTGGGGTTATACAAGTCCAAATTTTGATTATAAATAGTCATTGGAAAGATAAAAAGATTTAATATATCATAGTAGTTTTTTTATAATTTTTAGACATTAAATAAATTAAATTATTTATGACATAATAATGATGCAGCGATGACATCATTATTTGACGATTTAAATAAAATGGAATGATAATGAAAAATATAAAACCTACACATGTCCAAAACCAATTGGATGAGTGTATTTAGAACCCTTATCACCTTATCCACGAATTGTATCAATGTGGGACCTTTTGAAACCGAAACACATTTTCAAATAAAGTAATATTTCTTTACCTTCCAAAAGTGCCCCTCCTCTCCTCTTATAAAAGGCTCCCACCTCTACCTCATTTCACACACACCTCAAGCCTTTGGCTCGGCCAACCCCTGCCCATTTACTCTATCCACATCACTCTCCTCATCCTAGAGGATTACCTTTGGGCAGAATCCTTTCAAAGGAAGCCTTTAGGCTCAAATCAAAAGGAGTTACACTTTTAAAGGTAATTCATTCTCTCATGTTCATTTGTTTTATTTTGCTTCTCCAACCCCTTAAACTCTTTTTATTTACTTATTTTATAACAA
Organism: Viscum album; assembly: GCA_963277665.1. Classification (NCBI taxonomy): domain Eukaryota; kingdom Viridiplantae; phylum Streptophyta; class Magnoliopsida; order Santalales; family Viscaceae; genus Viscum; species Viscum album. The sequence goes on along the minus strand of OY728127.1, from coordinate 1,219,399,164 downwards.
CACCAGTATCTTCAATATACAAGTATGTTGTTATAATATTTATTTGAGCTACACTCTCACACAACTACATCAAATGGTTAAAGAACATACGGTTTCCGTGGATGGAGAAATTCTGCCTCCCGAAACGATGATTGTTCAATACTCATTTAACACCTTCAAAGGTGGCCATTATGATGTCACTATTTTTATATATGATATATAATATGTTTATGTTTTCCTTAAGCTTCTGTTTTTTTCAATTTTGGCATACCTTTATGGTTTTCATTATGGGTAAACACGATATCTTCATTTTAGGAAGTGCGGACTACCGCCCCCTCAAAGTGATTTGATTCGTTAAATACCATATGTGGGACATATAAAGGATGGAACAATGATATTATATATGATATTATACTGGAATTATAATATACCTTTATATCATTATGATTCCATTCTATAAAATACGAAATAGAAATGAAAGTAGTGTTCATGCGTACGTACGGCTTACCGTCTCCATGAACGGTGCATTTCATTTCTTACCTCTAAATGATTGTGTAATATTATAAATTCATGTATGTACTGGATATATATGACATATATGATATCTACATCATGAATACCATTCTGGATATAATGAACTTTTGACCAAATTAACAACATGTAAGTGTAAGAAGTCTATTTTTGACTTAAGAACCAAATACTGACAAAATGAACATTATTAACTTAACTGATTACATGATGTTCATAACATGGTATAAAAGGAATAATGAACTTGAAAAAGATTCATAATCAAGTAGAGATTAACTCAAGTTTATTATTCAGGAGATTAAAGAACGGTCGAGTCAAGTCGGATACGAGGTATGGGACTTCGTCTCAATCTCCTTTCGTTGAGGCATATTGTATTTTATACACAACTTTCTTTTATACGGTGTATAAAACCCTTTGACTTTTATGTTTATTCAAAAGGAATATTTTTATACGAAGCATTTACTAAATGACAAAAGGGATTGTTTTTGTCGTACGTATGCGGCGACAACAACTTCTCCGCCGTCGTGACCGTTATTTGAGTTTCGGCTTCCTCTACAAGCCATACCTTCTTTTTAAAAGAAAGATAAATACCATATTTTACTTTTCTTTTATTTTGGTATTGAAAATGGTTTTCATAATTTTTTTATGTCAATGTGTTGTATTGATATCTCATGATTGAAATGTGCAAATTTTATGTTTCCTTTATGCATGTTTTATGTGATATGATTATGTTATGGTTCTTGGGCATTATTATGAAGACGGGTGGTTCCGTGATAAACTAAGGGTGGGTGAGCCCGTTATAGCTCTCCAATGCATTGGGTAACGCGAAGGAGTGAAACGTTAAGGTTTCTCTGAAGAGATTTTAGGGAATATACTGTGATGGGTATTCCAAACGTAACCAAGAGGGTTACTCCCTACGTAAGAATGTTATGAATGCCTCAAGTTACCTTTATGTCTTATGATTTCTATGATTTATTCATGATTTTATGAGGTATGTTAAAGTGCCTATGTTTTATGGGTAAAGTATGATTTCATTCTTATGTATATATGAACTCATGTTTCCTTTCCATGTTTTTTTTATAACCCATACTGAGTTTTTATGCGCATCCCAAGTTTTTTAAATGTTTTTCACAGGTCAAGGGAAAGGTACATGATAAGATGATAGAGTCAAGGATGTGTCAAGAAATAATCCATGTTTTATTTTAAATGTGTTTCCATTGATGGGAATTAAGAATACTATCTTTATGTAACCACTTTGTTTATATGTGGAATGTAATGCAAGTTTTATGATCTAATTCTCTAAAACTCTAAACCCAAAAAGATCCTCAATGTGTAATCTTGTAATAACTCAAGATTAAGTAAGGTTTAAGGCTGGGGCCTTATAGATACCCTTTATGTTTATTGTACTATTTATACATCTAGTGTGTGATTACTATAGTGTGACAGGATGATCCTCATATCTCAGATGAATGCCATAAATGTTATGTGGCTCATTGAGTGTGTTCTCGAGGATAAGTGTTATGTGGAGTCATTGAGTATGAAATCTGATCCTAGTATTATATTTGTTACTTTACCTTGAGACTATGAGTCTAGGATGTGAATTTATAGATATTTATATTATATGTTATGTTTAAATATAAAAGTGATGATATTAATATTATTCATGATGTTATATGCCTTGTGTTTTTGATTTGTCCAACTGGGTAGTATTATACTCATCCCTTCATGTTCTTCTTCCGCATGTGTCATATCTTGTGTAGATGATTAATATTTTGAAGGAGTAATAAAGGGACCAAGACCATATGTAGATTAGTGTTCCAGACATACCAAGGTGTGTACCTATGGTTGTGTTGACAACTATCCTTAGGGACTCTATATGTTGGACTAGTTTTCTGTTTTCTTGTGGTGGGCTTGTATTTTTTTCAATTTTATCATGTATTCGTTTCCATACAATTAGGGTGGTATTTTTTATATTTATATGTAGGGATATCAGTTTTTTACATTTAATCATTTTATAATCTTTGTGAGACGTTCATGAATATGGTTATATTACTCTAAGTCCTCCCTTGTGTCTTATATGACTACTATGTGTTGGTCAGAATCCCCTATCTTTTTGAAGGTGGTGTTGTGATAGCCATGACATGGGACCCATTGGGATTGGTTGGGATAGAGGGGTATCAATGAAGATAGTACTGCTCTATTACTAGAGCCTCTAAGATTTTTTAGAAAACAATGTTGGTTGATTCATGTTATGAATTCAGGCTACGGACACCATTGTTGGTGCAGCGGCCAATGTATCCATACACCAGGACACTGAAAACTTACTTGTGGACTTCGTACATGTGTTCAACAGTTATAAAGAGAACAAAAGTATTTCCAAAATATAATAATGAGATCTGGTTACCATGTCCTTATTTAGTTATCACTCATGATTTACTCTTTGACAGTTGTAAAACATTTCTATTTCACGGTGTCTCAATAATGTTTTCCAACTAGGATTCAATATTATGATCATTAGGATAATCTCTACAGTGATGATGATTTTATATAGGGACTTATTTAAATGTTTTTACCTCTAGATGGTGCACCTGTCAAACCACCACCTATGGATAAGTAATTTGTACATGCAGTACCAGTGTATGAGGTTTGAAGGCGTAGCACGCTTCATGAGTTTCAGTAACAGGGACCCCTTAGGATCCAAGGACAACCTATCCTATAAGAGGTTGATGACTTTCTTGAGGTAGTGACAAGAATTTTATGTCTTTTCTAGACAGCTAAAAACAATATGTTGGTCTTTTAAGCAAGAAATATCCATGTATTTTAAGGTTGATGGTGGGGTAAAGTTACCTAGTCCTATCTTGAGTTGACTCTAGGATTGTCAGAGTTCAAAAACCTTTTAGATAATATTTTTATCCATCTATGTTGAGGGTCATGTTCACCTAGGATCTTCTACTTCATTAGAAGGGTAGTTTGAATTTGGTTGAGTATTCATTTACGTTCAAAAAAATCTCTCGATATAGGATGGAAATGGTGCACGATCAATTCCACCATGCAAAGAAAATAAACAAAGGAATTCCTAAAGACATAAAATTTTGCATGATAGCATTGTGAATTCCTATCAATGATAGCGTTCTAGAGAGTTATTTGGTGGTAGTGACCTCCCAAGATGATAATTTCAAGATAGTCAGTGTTGATAATTGGAAAATTGGACAAGAGACTCTAGAAGATTTTTTCTGATATCATAAAAAATACCAAGACATGTCTGAATTTTTATGAGAATATCCCATGATATAAGGTCAACGATTTAGTGCTCATAGGATGGATCATGTCATCCAAGGGAGAGGTGGTGACACACTTGTGATGGATGTGGAATATCACATTGGATTTTCTAACTAGGAATATGACTAAAAAAGAGATAGTGGATGGGCTTCTTAGGAAGATGTAGCTATATATGAATGGAGCTCTGATGGGGGGAATTCCATGGTAGGGGTGGTAGAAGTGTATGAGAAGGTGAAATACATTATGAATTATTTCCACTCCACCCTAAGGTTTCCCACACCATGCTAATGGAACTCACTATCTGGGGCTAGGGAAACTATAAGATGCCTTAAAATATGAGCTAGGGGATCTAGTGCTGATACAATATGTGATATGCATCTTTTCTACCTTATATGTTGTGCTGATTTTCATAACTTCATTCATTCATTTATTTCATGATATTTGGTTCAAGAAATTGATATTTTGGTTGAGCACATGGCTCCATCCTTGTTCTTGGTGACTCCTACTAGAGGTGGATCATTGATCCCATAGTTTAACCAATGATATGACATGATTTTTAGAGTAAACTGTTTCTTATTTTTATATCATTTTATTAGTGATGAGTCCTTTTTATTTTATCTTATGTATGAAATGGTCAGGTATAGTTCATTCCTAGATAGATTGTTTTAGGAAGAGGATGTGTTGTTTATTCCACGATGGTACATGGATATCAATTGGGGGTGAATTGAAAGGTAGGTACGATCATGGGGGAATCATATAAATAAGGGTGAATAAGATTAATTATGAGTTGGATAACATGACCCTTGGTGTAGTAGAATCAATGAGTTTTCAATTTCATGATGTGGTAGGAGATTAAAAAGAGTTATTTACAGAGAATGGTCCATGATCACCTCCCTAAATTGAGATACATGTATAAATTGAACAACACCTTGAGATGGCCCTAATATCTCGACATGAATATTATATGGATCCTATTTAACATCAAAAACCAAGGGTGCAGTTCAAGGACATATAGAGTGTTGTCTTTTTTATACCTTGTGTTTCACCCTAGGCATCCCATGTATTGTTCGCCATGAATTCTTATGGGATCTTGATTTTTTTATCGACTATCATCAACTAAACCATGTGGCGATAATGAACAATTATACACATCCAAGGATTGATGAAAAAATTTATTAGTTGAGAGAGGAATGATAGATCTTGAATATTGACCTCAGATTAGGTTATCAACAGTTGTGAGTACTAGATGAGGATATATTAAAGTTGGATTTACAATTTTTTTACCGTATCTATGAGTAATTCATGATTTTTTTCATTGTAAAAATTCCCTTAAATTGATCATCAGACTCATGAACCATATGGTTAATTTTATCCAAGAATTGTGTCGCATAGTCTTCATTAAAGATATAATATTATGCTTGGAATTTGAGGTGGAGAATTATATAAACACTTGTGGTTTTTTTCATATTCATTCTGATAGCACCATATTTATACAATTATCATAATATGACAATTTTTAATTTAGGAGTTCATCTCCTCTGAAATTTTATCTCAACATATATTATGTTAGTGGGCCTAGAAATGATCAAGGAAGTGTTAGCTTGGGAGCCCCAAGAGCATGACAGAGGTGTGGAGATTCCTTGGGATTGTCAGATACTATCATAAATAAATAACTAAATTATATATGATATCACATTCTTTGATGTATTTGACTAGAAAGGGGAATCCTTCCATATATAAAGAGAGGTGCTAGTAGGCTTTCCAATAGTTGAGGAAGAGATTAATGAGAGCCTGCATCATGAGATTTCTAGAAGAGGTTTTTGAGCACCTAATGTTTTATGATGGAGTAGGGAATGAACATTGTTGGTTTTGATGTAGAGGTGGGTGGTGACTAATTATTTTTCACATCAGTTGTGACAACATGGTCATAACTAATAAACCAATGATATTGAGTTTGTAGAAGTAGTCTTTTCACTGAATATGGGGTCTGACTACCTGATGGAAATGATTTTTATTTTTTATTCTTACTGCAAGAGTCTCAATTATTTATTACCTATGATAGAAATTTACAAGAGATAGAGTTTATGGACAGAGATCCACATGGATTATGACTATTATATTTTCTATACTCCATGAAAGAAGAATTTGGTAGAAGATTCCTTCATTATGGGTTATTTTTAAATATTAATGAGAGAGGTGTCAAAATATTAATCCTTAGTACAATTATCCTCTATGGATGGGGATAAAGCAGCTTATATACAATGGATGGTTCTTACCCCTCTGATTTTAAAATGATTCATGAAGTCACATCTTGGGGATACAATCTATGAGTTCCTAAACACTCAAATGTCCACTGGACAAGCTCCTGAATTAATTTTTTGAATGTTGGGTGAATATTATTCCATTTATAGGACACATGATGGTGCCAGTGACATTACAGGAGATAGTTTTGTGGGAGTGTCATACGTCTCCAATGGTATTATATCCTGTGGATCTGTGGATGTACCAATACCCCAAATTATGTTCTAGTGGTCAAGAATGAAGAAGGGAGTTTCAATGTATGACTTACAATTAGAAACATGTAAACAAGTGAAGGCTAATAAGAAGGTTACATTGGGTTTATCTCAAACCCGAGAGGTTTCAGAGTGAATGTGTAATGGGATATCCATGTACTTAATGACATATTTAACAAATACTTCATGTTGACACAGTTCCATCTATGAGATCCCTTAACAAATATCCATGTATCCCCACATCCTAGACATTCTAGATAAGTGTTCAATTTATATATTCGGATGGATTAAAATAAAAAGAGATAGTGTAACCCCATGATGTCCCCTTAACCATGTTATTCACTATGATCTTCACTTCAAATAACAGTTTTGGAGAGTATTAGATGAGGCCCTTAGGACACAATTGCACTTGAGCTCAATGTCTCACCTCGAGACTGGCAGCAAGACTATGTGGAAAATTTAGTTCTTAAAGGAAATGTTACATGCTTGAATGAAAGAAATCATCTATAGTTGGTAGAATCATATACCATTGGTGGAGTATAACTTCAACAACCACTAACATTCCACCATTGGTAAGTTCACATTAGAGGCCTTGTATGGGTAACCCTCTAGGTAAGTCCTATGTTTGACTGACCTTGAAGAGTTATCACATAAGGGTACAAAGTTGGTGTGAGACACTTTATAGAAGGGGAAGATCAACTAGGAGTAGATGATTATTTCACAGAGTTGTCATATTCCATATTCAAACCAAGGAAAATTTTCTTTAGTGATCAGGGAGGGAGACCAGTGTTCCTGAGGGTATCACCTCGACATGGGTTATAGAGATTTGGATGGTTTGGAATGCCATCTCCTTTATTCATTAAACCATTCTATATCCTTCATTGATTTTGTTTGGTGTCATATTTTTTATCTCTACCAATGATGTAATACCATCTATAGAACTTCATCCATGTGTCACTATTGAGGTGGTACATGCCCCATCTGTTACATGTTATTGATTGGGGTGTGTCAGACCTTGAGGACTGAGATAACATTTTTGATACTTGGTTGACATTTAGGATTTATAGGAAAGGATCCTATATGGGAGATTGATTCCTTTACCTCATTTCTAGTGGTAGTATGTGAATCTTTTGGAGAGCACCATGGATCTGGAGACCTAGATACATTTTTAGTATGCACATCTCACTACATAGTATTTTTGTTATGGATTTATGAGATGCAATTCCATAAGGTGGGGAGAATTTAATGACTCCTATATTTTAATATATTTCATTGTAATGTTATATGAATTATTTTCAGAGAAATCTACATAGGTGACATCATATTTTGATGCATGGTGTTTGTGAAGTATATTTTAGATATAAATTAAATATAATAAATATCATTAAGGAATAGTTTTCTAGAAAATGTGTAATACATTTTAAAAAGAGGATCATATAAAAATATTAGGGATCCATTAAGTTCATAGAATATTTTTTAATGTAGTTGAGGCCTTATTTTTGAGAAATTTAGATTTTATGGTTTGGCATAGTCATGGGACAACATGTAAATAAAATAATTGATTAAATTAATTTATGTAATTAAAATTCTATGAAATACTTTTGACTATATATATATATATATATATCATAATGAGGGAATATTATTATTATCAACATATCACTAAATCTATTTAATAGATCGTTTGAGGTGATATTATGGGTGAATGATGTCCGGGTCAAGGATTTTTGTTGAGTGTGCATCATAACTAGCGGATCTCGTAAACGATAATAACATAGATTTTTTCATCATCGATGATAGATCTATATTGAGGTGTTATTTATTATTATGGGTATATATCTCAAATTTCTTATCATAGGAAGAACTTGAATCAATTTACCAATGAAATGATTCTCGCATTGGTCTTATAATGGGTATGGGTTTGTCTTATGGGGATTAATGGGAGGTATTTCTTATTTAAAGATGGATATTTTTTTAAAATTCCAATGGAACAGGATTGTTAATATATTGAATGTGGCTGTGGTTTGTTCTTATTTTTTTCATTGATTACCACCATTTGTCATTATATGATCATAACTAGTTTTTCATTTGACTGGTGATTTTAAAAAATACAAGATAATCAATCATTATGCACTCATTTCTTTATGAAACAGATTAATATCACAGATCATGGCTCCAAACAATGATTTGATCGAGATACAATATTGTTGAAAATGGAATGGGGATTTATTTGGCACCCCAGATTCAAGCGGGGTGTACGAAGATGAAAGGAAACAAAAATAGATGTTTTAAGTGTTTTATGGTCGGATTATCGAGATCGGTCACAGTGAGGTCTAGTTAGACTAGATATATACTCTACAATATGATTCTCAATAGGATCAGAGGCCAAGGGAGTGGATGATGATGTGTTTTGATGATCTTCAACTTTCATGGAATTATATGTTACACGACATGTAATCTGGGATAAAATGAAATGTTGAATACCCTGTGTGGCATAAGGGTTTCCATGGAGAAAATTAGTATCACACAATGTGTAATGAATTTCTCACTCTGTGTGATACTTACATTTCTAGAATATGTGTACCTCAGAGGGTATATTAACCTGACTATGAGTAATTAGGATTAGATACACCATGTAATCAGACATAGACACAATAACTAGCACGAGTCATAATACATCTGTAATACCCATTACCGAGGGGACACATCACAAAATTACATTACATGTCATGTGCTTCTTCAAATATGTCTTATATTCCTTATCATCATAATCTAGGAAATGATTCATTACGGAAAATTCCTTTATCTTTCCTTTTTGGTTTAGGAAATCACATCCAATGCATAGGATGGTGATCCCATTTGAGTAACTACAGTCTTGGATAGAGTTGTGGAATCCTTTTGTGGGGCCCAATGGGAGATAATATATTATCATTCACCTATGTGGTGTTTTTTGAATTGGTGTGACAAACAAAACACATGTATTGATCCCCTATGTAGCAGATTAATCTGGACTGGGTTGACTGTATACCACATGGCTCTAGGAGTGATCCTCTTTCTATGTATTTTTCAATTCAAACACCCATCATGTAGTTATTATGGAGAGAACCATTGGGAATGACATATAAGAAGGATTCCATATGTGCTATGGGACTCATAGAATGATTCCTCTTGGATGATTGATATGTGGATCCTTTATGTTTGAAATCCATGGCTAGTACTACAGTTGTGACATTACATTGAGATTGTGTGTCTATGATTAGTGTATCTTGATATTCTTTTTATATGTGCTATTGAAATACACCTAGCATGAGATTATTGTTAATATTGAGGTTATATGATAGTGATTTATGGGTGAACATCAATGTATTATTATACTCACACTGAAATAGGTTTTTCTTACACGTGTCATTTCATATGCAGACGATCGACCTTTTTACAGAGTCCTTGATGGGCCCTGACCATGAAGAGCATATTGAGCTAGAAAAAACGAGGTGTGTTCTTATAGTTTAATTGATATAAATCCACCACAACAATATTGGTTAGATTTTTTTTCAATTTCATTATGGTGGGATTGTATTTTGATTTTTTTTCTTGTAAATGTTTTCATATTCTAGGGTGGATTTATAGAGATATGAATGCATGGTTTTCAGTTGTGTTAGATTTCATCAGTATATGGGAATGGAGATGTGTGTGGGTGTGTGTGTGTGTGCATGTACATTATTCTAAGGCCTCTCTCGACTATGAAATTCCTACTCGGTGAATGTCCCCAGCCTCTCGCCTATGGGAGTTTGGAAAAGGGTAATCATTGCATGAGCCTCATTAGAACGGTTTATAATAAAACTCAAATCTTCATTTTTTTCATTGATAGTTCCTAAAATTATTTCATTACATATGTTGAAGGCTCTTATGAAAAACTCCCTTTGTGGAGATGTTTTTATTACACTAAGGAATAAATTAATCTTACATTATCATGTCATTTAAATGTTTCCTCATATATACTAATAGATCCATCATACTTTTTCTTCAACTTATAAAATTCCTTATCCTTTTTCATATGATGAATATAAAGACTGCACTTATTGAAAAATTACATTCTAAAATCATATCACTACAAAGAGTCAAATTATTTTCATTACCTTATACATCTAAGAATACATCACCATTGATCAGATTCACTATCCAAATAATGAAAATACAAAACATATTTTTTATTCTTTAAGAACAAGAGGATAAAAAATTTATTTTTAGTGGTACTAATCTATTTCTCAAAAATTAGTGCACTAGAAAACTCAATAAAATAAGCTGGATGCCTCTTCATAATGTAAGCAATATTATAGTATTACATTCATTAGTTTCTTGATAAATATATATGATTCATTGCTTGAGACAGTTACATAAAAAAATATTTTTTAATCTAGTTCCCATAATATATAATTTATATAACGTATAATCATTTCATTTTCTATAAAAGTAGGTATTGAAAAGATTCCATCTAGTTAAAAACATTTTAATAAATTAAAAAAATGGTATTATCAACAATATCTATTTTGGGAAATCATATAGTCATGAAAATAATTTATAAGAATTATAAATCATGAAACTTTCATCTAATTCTGTGAACCATTTTTTTGATCCAACATCATCCATAATTATCATCGAATGAAATAATTAATAATGGATCATCATGGAAGTAAAAATTAACCTAATGATATCACTTTTGATTTTCATTACAAGTGGATAGTATTTGACTCACTCATCATGCACTGGTGATGATTGAGTTAATACCCAATATACCCCATTAAGAGTTACTACCCTTGGGTGTATTCTTATTATAGCTATATATACATTGTAGTATCTAGAAAATTATTTATTCTATAAGAAAACAACACCCCTTTCATTGACATATCATATTATTTTCTCTTATACATAGTCTTTTCATATGGTTTATTTCCAATATTATCTTATCCTATTTTACAAAAATAAATTATCCATTTTTTTATAAAAACTTATGTGACCTAATAATTTCAATCATGAATATTTAATCTTAATTCATGAGTATTCCTTAACTCTAATTATTATCCATGCCTTAATGATAAATGTTTCAAGTCTTCAGAATGTTCTATACATAAAAAAAATTAGTATATAAGATTTCTACATCAAATACCACTATGTTATCAAAAATTTCATCCATCTTAGATATATCACACTTAAATCTTTTATTCATATCCCAGCTAAAATGGAGAATAATTAATTTTGTGCTTACATGTTCAATAAATGTATGTAAGGGAGATATAAATGATCATTTGTCATTAATATGATTATAAGGTATTGAAAACATTACAATTACATTTTAAAAAACCCATCACCACATAGATCATAATAATTATCCAAGGAATAAATCATGTTTTTTCATAAGACAAGAATAATAAATTTATTAAATAACACGATCCATGACCTCATAACATTGGAATAAGCTCATGTCATAATTGTTTGGAATAAAGTGTGTAATAGGCTTAATCATTAAAATAAAATTTCAAGGTAACCCATTATGGAATTCATCACATGCTTTGATTTTACTAAACATGAATGTAAATTCTTTATTATCAGGACAACCTATCGAATACCCTTTTTTGGTATTGTGATAACCACCATGTACAATATTTTCGGATTGGGAATACATATCTTATACACTTTGAGATTATAAATCATTTACATTTAACATATTTATTGGAGGTACATAACAGATCCACCTATCACATTATCTTAATCCATCCGTTTTCAAGCCATAACATCATGAATATATTTATCATTAGTTTACATCATAACCTATAGAAATGAAAACATGTTTTATCAATTTATAATCTTGATATTAATAAATTATCCATAAAATGAAAAAAGATGGTATCAAGGGATCAAATCCCGAGTAATTTATATGTGATATTAATTGATGTTGTCATAGATTAAAATTATTTTAAATGATCACTGGGAAATTTCATGAGGTAAATTCCAATTTCAATTTAAAAAGAAGAAATTTAAATTACAAAAAATCTATAATATTTTTGAACAGATTTTACTTAAAAAACTCATGGAATATTATAAATAAATCATCAAATAAAATATTATCCATTATATCATAAAACTCTATTTGTGCATTATATATTTAAACAATGATTGCCTCCACCACTTTAGTAAAAGGAAGCTCATTTAGTTTAAAAATTGAATAATTTTGTAAAAAATAATTATAAATTATATCATGTGTACATATGAATTTTAAATTTCAGTAGAGAATTTTTATAATATCGAAGAACTTATTTTAGAAAATATATAAATGATATAAAATTAGATTCTCGACCAATGAGAGATGTAAATACAATTTTACTTAATAATATTACATTATTCTTTTTAATTCATAAATTAAATAAAAATTAATGGAAAACATGTACTTTCATTAAATAACCATATAAGTATAAATTGTTTTGATAATTTTGAGTTGTATATCATATAATTTCATCACAAAAAAAATTAAGCATAATTAATCACAATAAAAATGAGATTTTACCCTAAAACCTTGAATGCATGTCAATATTTCATTGTAATCACTATAATCTACAATATAATACATTTTGGATATATTATAATAATATACATGAACAATATTAATACCTATAATACCATATATGGGTCTCTTGTGAAATTTCAACACCCATATACGAATAATTCGTTATTAAAATCGTCATTTCTCATTGTTAAATGATTCTTCTTTAATGATGGAGATGGTTAATAAGTTTTGGTCCTTATAAAATGGTCATGGATCCATCATCATTATAATTTTAAAGATGATTTTAACAATATATGTTTTCATTATTATCATATTTATAGTATTACATGAAATATAGTGATAGAAAAATGAATTACATCATTCGTAGAGATGGTAGTCTGGACATACGCATAAATGTTGTTTTAATTTTCTAATGAAGATATTGTAAAAAATATAAATAAAAATTCATAATTATATAAATATAAAGTAACGCCCTGACCCCAGTTACCCAGAGACGGTGCATTATTTTAACACATTGGCACAATTACAAGGAATAAAGTCCCAAAGGACCGATCAGTTTAGTAGTGTTGGAAAATAGATTACATACATTATCTTTACATTAAAATTTGAAACATAAAACACATCATAGATAGTTCCTTGAGAATTACATTTTTCCCTTTAGCTTAACCCTTCATATCAATCGTAATACACTTGTTGGAATCCTGGGAAAATAAAACATAAGAAACGGGTGAGCTCAGATGCTCAGTAAGGGTAAATATTTTAGCAGAAGCTATAAAATTTTAAGGCAACATGTGTAATAAAAACAATATCCTATTGGACATAATATGGTAAAAATAAATGAAACATTACCATATAAACATGCACACTGATATTCTACTAGTCGAATAATCACATGTAATAACTAATTTCACAATGTGGGAATGCCTAATACCAGACATCATTACCACATAGTCAAGGCCTCGTGCCAAGACTACAAATAAATTTTTTGTCAAGGCCTCGTTCCAAGACACTAGTTTGTCTCATGAGACCTACCGATGCATCTAGGAGCTATATCAGGCTCCACCTGTCACTTACTAAGTCCACATCATTCTTCATATTAATAGTTGAAACATAACATAAACATTCTTATTAATACTAGCATACGAAATGTCAATAAATTAACCACAAACCATGAATGGTATAAAAATAAAACATCCATAGTCAATTATATCATAACTCACTCAATAAAATATGGAATATTTTATTGTAATAAATCAACCTCAATCAATAATAATATCCAGTAAAGAATGTTGACATGGTTGAAAATAATGAGTAAAACTTTTTGAGGGAAATGTCCTTTTTATAAAATCATTTAAAGGTCACACATTTATAAAGGAAGTAATTTAAAAGATATTTTTGAAACAAAGTGTCCCATACCACTTTGAATCTTTTGAAAAGAATTATCATTTCAAAACATTCATGTCCAAATAAATAAATCCTTAAAAATCATTTTGAAAACATGGACAATAATTAAAAGGATTTAGAAAGATAAAGCTTTAAAACATTTAAAATTCTGATCTTGATAAAGAGTACCTTTAAAAATCCTTAAAATATTCATTTTTAAATCATTTATATGAAAAATGGATAAGGATGATAAAAATTTCCCAGTAAATACTTACACATAAACAATCTCGGATAATAATGAGATTGAGGAATTAACCCTTACCTTGCACTTTCCTTAGTCGAGGGTACGTTTAACCACCTGTACAAAGATCCTAGTATGTTATTAAATTATACCAGAACCATATTAATATTTATTATATCATTCATGATTCAGTTATGACTTTATACTACCCATTTAATAATAATTTCCATGTTAAATTAACATTTCGGATAATAATCGCTTTCTTTATCGTACGTGTTTTAACTTGTTACTCTTGATTGTATCACATAGATCATGATTTAAATATATCAAGAATATAAAAAATGATTTATATATCATATATATTTAGAATATAAATAGTTATAATAGTCATATATATGAAATGTAAAACACCGTTTATGGAGACGGTAGTCCATACATACGCGTAAACGTTGTTTCCATTTTCATATAGTATTGAATGGATGTAAGTGAATAATATATATGTAAGTACATAGATACATATATATATAAATATATATATATATCTAGTAGAATTATTTTTTCGTATATTACATACTTATAATTAATATATATTTTTATAATCGTTGATGAATGATGAACATGGAAATGAATCTCATCGCGTCGTGGAGACGGTAATCCGTACATACGCACGAGCGACAATATCATTCATTTGATATTAAAATAATATATAAATGGATGGTATATCATATATACAGAATAGTTATCATGATATATTTATTATTTACATCAATTTAACATCATTATTATACCCATCCAAACAATAATGTATTGAATAACAATAACACCACGATGTGGAGACAGTAAGTTGTACGTACGCACGTATGGTCACATGTTATTCAAATGATGGATAGGATAATGAATATAGTTGTGCCATATTTATAATAACATCACATTATATAGAATAAACTGGTGTTATTATTTTATAATTGAAACAAAAAAGAAAGAGTAAGTGGAAGAATAAGAGAACTTGAAAGATGGTGGTGAAATCATGACCTCTTCTTCGGGTTCTTCCTTTTGATTTGATCAAAAGGGATCTATAAGTTGGCTTTAAAACCAAGGTAGGGACTCTAGAATTAATTGAGTGAATTTTAGAGGATATTTGGGCAGGGTTTGGCCGAGCCAAATGGCTTAGAAGGTGTGAAATAGAGTGAAGGGAAAGTTCCCTTTTATAAGAGGGGCGAGGGTCACTTTAGGAAAAGATTAAAGTATTAATTTATTATACAATCATATTCGGTTTATAATGGTTAAAAATGAATTTATTTCGATCCTTTGGTGGTTAAGGGTCGAAATACTCTCAAAAAATAGATTTCAGACACGTTTAGGATACCATTTTAACCTTATCTTTTAGATTTAACTCTTAGTTAAATAGTTGAACTTTTACCGTGTCTTCTTGTATTCTTACTCTATATGGTTAATAAACTTACTCTAAACATCCAAGAAAACCTAAATTGGCTCATTAATGACATATATAATAATATTTAAGCCCTTTGGCCGAATCTTACGTTTTTAGGAATATTATATCAACCAATAATATAGTATTTGTTTTAAATATTAATTTATGTCAATTTTGACACTATTTGGTATTTTGTGTTTGTGAAAGTCATCACAACTTGGTTACTTCGAAAAGGATACATTGAATCATCCCTAAAAAGTCATAGTCACCTAGAAAGTTTTTGGATGTCATAAAAACATTGAAATTATATTTATTTAATTATTTATAATACCATTTATTTGATTCTTTCATGAATAATGTAATTACTGCATCATCATTGTGTCATAAATAAATTTATTTATATAATGTCTAAAAATTATAAATAAAATACCATGATGTAAGAAATATTTTTAGATTTCTAAGGAATATTTATAATCTAATTTATCTTATGTATAACCCGATATTAAAAATATTTTACTTATTAAACTTTGATTTTAACTCTTTTAACTCTTCTTTGAATTAAATAATAATAAGTGTCCTAATCTAATCTATGTGGACCTAAATGTTAATAGTTTATTCCTAAGATTGTTTTTGGTCGAAATACATTTTTTCAATATAATTAGAACATGTTTTGGGGTAAAATTAATATCATTTTTACCCTTAATTACCCTATTTACTTTTAACCGTGGTAAATAAAAGTTAAAAGTTACTATTCACCAAAAAAAATCACCTCATTGAACCACATTTTACTTACTAATATCAACAGTGTCTCTTGGATTTTTAAAATTCCACTCATAGAAGCGGTAAAATTATGTTTTCTGAAAATTTGCAAAAGCTCCTATGAGATGGGTAAAAGACGGTAAAAAGTTCAATAAAATTTTGTATATCTAAAATTAATATAAAATGACTCCAATGAATTACATTGAACTTATATAGGTATTATGTATCTATTTTGACCTAAAATAAAATTAAATAAAATAAATAATTATTTAAATAAAAATTCGGTTTTAACCAATAACTCAGTGTTTTCACTATTCATAAAAAATTTAACGTTTTTCAGAAAAATACAAAAAATTCACCCTAAGATAATTTTAATATTCCGAATCCAAAAATGAAGTCCATTTTACAAAATTAAAAACAAATAAGTTTCATTTATTAATTTCAAATTAATTCCCGTTGTTAAAACCAAAAGGCATATTTTTACGAAACACTATCTATCAAAAGATTAACACTTGTTTATGTCCAATATCAAAGTAAAATTACTTAAAATGACCATAATTGGATTAAATTGTAAAAATATAATCTATTTATACTTTAAAACCATTAAAAATTATAATTTAATTCTATAAATTATTTTGATTAAAAAAGTTTTTTTGAGTTAAAATATAGTTTTTTCACTATTCACCCAAATATGAAAGTTATGAGAAAAGCACCAAACATTTATTGAAACTAAATTCATATGTCCCGATTCTAAAAAAGAAGTTTATTTTGTCAAATAAAATATAAAAAAGTTTCAATTATTGGATTTAAAAAGGTTTCATCATTAAAAGGAGATAAAAAGTGCATTTTTGAAATAAATACTTCTTTTTATCTGAAAAAAATGAATTTGTTCTTACATTATGTCGAAGAGACTCATAATATGGATTATAAAATTATAAGGATTATATATAATTCAATATTCAGTTAATATTATTCATAACTGCTTTTAAACGACTAGTTTTGTAATCTTGTGGTGCGCTCGAACCCGGTGTTGCGTGTAGTGCAAGTTATTGAATTAGTTTGAAGAAATAACGTACTATGAAATCTTGGGGTGTTACATTATTCCCTCATTAAATAAATTGATTCCTCGCAATTTGAAATTATTCTTCCAAAATAAAACGTTGAAAATAGAAAATACCTTTGGGAAAACCCATATTGGAAATTAGGATAATAAAATTAAGTCTTAATAAGAGGAAAAGTAAAATGAAAGGGTCACCACCAAGTTATGATCTCGATTAGGAGAACATTGGTGGAAATTAGAGGCATATAATTGGATGGAAAAAGTCCATATTTATAGGTAGTGATTGAGGTCATCAATCACAAACTAGTGTAAAATTGAGGGACTTAAATTCATCAATCTATGATGATTTAAAATACCATCGTTTCAAAAAAACATAAGGTATTAGGATAACACATTTTTGGTTTTAAGATCCCTTCACTAAAGTTTATGAATTAATTTATTCATAGAATAAGAGAAGAAGAAAAATATATACATGACAAGTAGAGTTCTATCCTTTAATTAATTTATACCACAAACTCTAAAAGATAATAGAACATAAAAAATATTCTATTTATCCTCTTCGTATAGGGTTCAAAAAAAAGGAATTTATAATTAATCTACTAGACCCTTTAAAAAACTAAATTATTCATTCGTGTACATCACGTGGGATAGTGATAGGTGATACACCGTTTTCTCCCTTCGGTTGTGGGTTCAAGTCTCGCGGCCTTTCCCGATGTGACGTGTTGCGGCCCGACCTCATAGTTGTCCTTTTTATGGAAATCCAAAAATAAACTTAACAATAGTATCCAGTAATCCATTCCATCCATTAGAATTATACGAAATACTTATATCCAAACTCTCAGTTAAAAATTTATAAGGAAGTTAAACATAATGAGGATCCCTTATTCCAGGTAATAATATGTGAATGCCTTTATCATGTATTCTTTTACAACACCACAGCATCCTGAATTACCAAAATCAACCATCTCATATTCCAAAACACTACCTCATTATCAGGACCATATTAAGGATTACCTTTACTTCAACCATGTATTTTCAAAAAAAGTGTAGCTTAAAATTAAGTCACTTTTCTTAGAACAATATAATCTCAAATCTTCAATAAAATAGTACTGCAGTACAATCCTTATTTATCTCCATAATTCATGTAACCAGTATACTGTTGATACAACAATAATATGAAATAATTCTGTAATATCAACATAATAACACTAATATTTCTTCTTCATCTGAGGTAGTATCATAACTTGAATTTTATCCAATAGCATCATTTGCAGTGTACTCTTATGCGTAGTGTCTCAACTCCTTGCAGATGAAGCATTTTACATTTGAAAACCTGTTCTTACCCTTGAAATCATGTACTTGGTGTCCTTTTTTATCAAACTCCCATTCCCTTCAATCATTTACCATGGTGATTCATTCCACATTTATCACATATTGGAAAATCCTTCTTTCACTTATTCCCTTTATCCATATTTCTTTCTACCATATTTTTCTTCTCTAGCTTCCCTTCAAAGCCATAGGATTCAGAGAATTCTTTATTGATCTTATTAATACATGATACTATTTATTCATATGATGTTAATACATGGGAGACTATTTCATTTCAAAATGTTGGCTTAATACCATGAATGATATGACCCTTTTTACTCTTTGGATCATACGCATTGTTGGAGTTCTCATTCCTTCTTCTGGGCACCATTTCTATACAATGGCATACACTAGGACAGTTTATGAATCATAATTCATAATTCCAAACATGTAAAATACCTAATGTAAATTGAACAGTTTATTGATATAATACATAATCACAAAAATGTTTTCTTGAGAAGATATATACTCATAAACTCTTTATAGTGGTTTGTAATGAAAATGAGAATTATCCTAAGCATATCCCCTGGGAGTGTCGTAATCAAGAGTGCAGCAAGGCCCGTTGTTGTGCATCAGTTCCTGTTCAAGTCTAGCTCAAAGCGGTGTTTTCGGGTTTTACCCCTTGGTACATCTGTGCCAGAGCCGCCTATACCTTCTCGTATCCAGAAAGGGATGTATTTTCTTGGAAAACTCACAAAATCTCTACTTTACCAATATTCTAGAATGTGCTTCTATACTAATCCTCAAAGTCTATCTTAGGGTAATGTGCGCTAATCGGAGTTTATCTAAATCTAGTTTCTAATTTTATTTCTAAACTTCATTTGATACTAACTGTAACTCCCCGACCCCAGTTACCCAGATCCGGTTCATTATTTTAATACATTGGCACAATTATAAGGAATAAAGTCCTGAAGGACCGATCAGTTTAGCATTCTTGGAAAATAGATTACATACATTATCATTACATTACAATTTGAAACATAAAACACATCATAGATAGTTCTTTGAGAATTCCATTTTCCCCTTTATCTTAACCCTGCATATAAATCATAATACTCTTCTTGGAATCCTGGAAAAAAAATATGAAAGGGGTGAGCTCATATGCTCAGTAAGTGTAAATATTTTAGCGGAAGCTATAAAATATTAAGGCTAGATGTGTAATAAAAACAAAATCCTCTTGGACGTAATATGGTAAAAATAAATTAAACATTACCATATAAACATGCTTATTGATATTCTACTAGTCGAATAATCACATGTAATAACTAATTTCACAATGAAGGAATGCCTAATACCAGACATCATAACCACATTGTCAAGGCCTCGTGCCAAGACTACAAATAAATTTTATGTCAAGGCCTCATGCCAAGGCACTAGTTTGTCTCATGAGACCTACTGATGCATTTAGAAGCTATAGCGGGCTCCACCCGTCACTTACTAAGTCCACTGCATTCCTCATATTAATAGTTGAAACATAACATAAACAATCTTATTAAAACTAGCATACGAAATGTCAATACATTAACCACAAACCATGAATGGTATAAAAATAGAACATCCACAATCAAACATATCATAACTCACTCAATACAATATAGAATATTTTATTACAATAAATCAACCTCAAACAAAAATAATATCCTCTAAAGGATGCGGACATAGTTGAAAATGATGAGTAAAACTTTTTGAGGGAAATATCCTTTTTGTAAAATCATTTAAAAGTTACACATTTATAAAGGATGTAATTTAAAAGAGATTTTTGAATCAAAGTGTCCCATAAAACTTTGAATCTTTTGAAAAGAATTATCATTTCCAAACATTCATGTCCATATAAATAAATCCTTAAAAATTCATTTTGAAAACATGGACATTAATTAAAAGGATTTAGAAAGATAAATCTTTAAAACATTTAAAATTATGATCTTGATAAAGATTACCTTTCAAAAATCCTTATAATATTCATTTTGAAATCATTTTTATGAAAAATGGACAAGTTTGTTAATATTTTCTTAGTAAATACTTACACATAAACAATCTCGGGTAATAATGAGATTGAGGAACTAACCCTTACCTTGCACATTCCTTTAGTTGAGGGTACGTTTAACCTCCTGTACGAAGATCCTAGTATATTATTAAATTATACCATAACCATATTAATATTTATGATATCATACATGATTCAATTATGACTTTATACTACCCATTTAATAATAATTTCCATGTTAAATTAACATTTCGGGTAATAATCGTTTTCTTTATTGTACGTGTTTTAGCTTGTTACTCTTGATTGTATCACTTAGATCATGATTTAAATACATCCAGAATATATAACATGCTTTATATATCATATATATTTAGAATATAAATATGTATAATAGACATATATATGAAATGTAAAACACTGTTTATCGAGATTGTAGTGCGTACGTACGCATAAACACTGTTTCCATTTTCATATAGTATTGAACGGATGTAAGTGAATAAGATATATGTAAGTACATAAATACTTATATATATAAATATATATATCTCCAGTATAATTATTATGTAATATATTACATACTTATAATTAATATATATTTTTATAATCATCGATGAATGATGAACTTGGAAATTAATCTCATCGCGTCGTGGAGACGGTAATCCGTACGTAGGCACGAGCGACAATATCATTCTTTTGATATTAAAATAATATATAATTGGATGGTATATCATATATACAGAATCATTATCAGGATATATTTATTATTTATATCAATTTCACATCATTATTATACCCATCCAAATAATAATGTATTGAATAACAATTACACCACGACGTGGAGACGGTAAGCCATACGTACGCACGTATAGTGAAATGTTATTAAAAGGATGGATAGGATAAGGAATATAGTTGTGCCATATTTATAATAAAATCACATTATATAGATTATACTGTAGTTATTATTTTATAATTGAAACAATAAATAATGAGTAAGTGGAAGAATAAGAGAACTTGAAAGAGGGTGGTGAAATCATTACCTCTTCTTCGGGTTCTTCCTTTTGATTTGATCAAAAGGGATCCATAAGTTGGCTTTCTGACCAAATAAGATCCTATAGGATGAAGTGAGGTAATTTGAGAGGATATTTGGGCCGGGTTTGGCCGATCCAAATGGCTTAGAATGTGTGAAATAGAGTGAAGGGAAAGTTCCCTTTTATAAGAGGGGTGAGGGTCACTTTTGGAAAAGATTAAAGTATTAATTTATTATACAATCATATTCGGTTTATAATGGTTAGAAATGAATTTATTTCGAGACTTAGGTGGTTATGGGTCTAAATCCTCCCAACCAATAGATTTTAGACAAGTTTAGGTTACCATTTTAACCTTATCTTTTAGATTTAACTCTTAGTTAAATAGTTCAACTTTTACCGTGTCTTCTTGTATTCTTACTCTATATGGTTAATAAACGTACTATAAAAATCCAAGAAAACATAAACTGGATCATTAATGACATATATAATAATATTGAAGCCTTTTGGCCTAATATTACATTTTTATGAACATTATATCAACCAATAATATTGTTTTTGTTTTAAATATTAATTTATGTCAATTTTGACACTATTTGGTGTTATGTTTTTGTGAAAGTCATCACATCTTGGTTACTTATAACAAGATACATTGAATCATTCCTAACAAGTCATAGTCACCTAAAAAATTCTTTGATGTCATAAAAACATTGAAATTATATTTATTTTAATATTTATAATACCATTTATTTTATTCATTCATGAATAAATTAATTATTGCATCATCATTGTGTCATAAATAAATTTATTTATATAATGTATAAAAATTATAAATAAAATACCATGATGTATGAAATATGGTTAGATTCTTAATGAATATTTATAATCTAATTTATCTTATGTATAACCATATATTAAAAATATTTTAGTTATTAAACATTGATTTTATCTCTTTTAACTCTTCTTTGAATTAAATAATAATAAGTGTGCTAATCTAATCTATGTGGACATAAATGATAATATTTTATTCCTAATTTTGTTTTTGGTCCAAATAAACTTGTCCAATAGAATTAGGACATGTTTTGGGGTAATATTAATATCCTTTTTACCCTTAATTACCCTATTTACTTTTAACCGTGGAAAATAAAAGTAAAAAGTCACTATTCACCAAAAATTATTTTCTTCTCATTGAACCACATTTTACTTTCTGATATAAACCATGTCTCTTGTATTTTTTTAAATTCCACTCACAGAAGTGGTAAAATTATGTTTTATGAAAATTTTCAAAAGCTCCTAGGAGGTGGGTAAAAGACGGTAAAAAGTTCAATAAAATTTTGTATATCTAAAAATAATATAAAATGACTCCAATGAATTAAATTTAACTTATATAAGTATTATGTATCTATTTTGACCTAAAATAAATTTAAATAAAATAAATAATTGGTTAAATTAAAAGTCAGTTTTTAACCAATAACTCAGTGTTTTTCACTATTCATCAAAAATTGAATGTTTTCAGAAAAATACCAAAAATTCACCCTAAGATAATTATGATATTCCAAATCCAAAAATGAAGTCCATTTTAAAAAATTAATAACATAGAAGTTGCATTTATTAATTTAAAATTAATTCTCATTGTTAAAACCAAAAGGCGTAATTTTAAGAAACAATATCTATCAAAAGATTGACACTTGTTTATGTCCAATCTCAAAGTGAAATTACTTAAAATGACCAGAATTAGATTAAACACTAAAATATAATCTATTTATACTTTCAAACCATTAAAATGTATAATTTAATACTATAAATTATTTTGATTAAAAAAGTTATTTTTAGTTAAAATATAGTTTTTTCACTATTCACCCAAATATGAATGTTATGAGAAAAGCATAAAAATATTATTGAAACTAAATTCATATGTCCCGATTATAAAAAAGAAGTATATTTTTTCAAATAAAATATATAAAATTTTCAATTATTGGATTTAAAAAGGTTTCATCATTTAAAGGATGTAAAAGTGCATTTTTGAAATAAATACTTCTTTTATCTGAAAAAAATGAATTTGTTCTTACATTATGTATAAGAGACTCATAATATGGATTCTAAAATTATAAGGATTATATATAATTCAATATTCAGTTAATACTATTCATAACCTCTTTTGAACGACTAGTTTTGTAATCTTGTTGTGCGCTTGAACCCGGTGTTGCGTGTAGTGCAAGTTATTGAATTAATTTGAAGAAATAACGTACAATGAAAACGTGGGGTGTTACATATAAATATTTAAAAAATGTCATATATATTTATTTAATATATTCTAATATCCATTAATGTAAGGCAGTTATGGAATGCTAATCTTATCATTGTGTGGAGGTCATGTTTTCACGTGTGATACATCTATTTAACAATATGTAGAGAATTGGTAAAAATGTTTTTCCACCATAAAAATAACATGTAACTTTTTGGTGATAACTAATTAACCATTATAATATTTATAAAAAATTATATAAGTCATAAGAATAAATAAAATCGAAAGGGAATAGTTATGATTTATACCTATTCCTTGGGAGACATCCTTTAACATACAACTTATTCCTTTACTAAATGTTCATAAGAGAATACCAAGGGATCGAGGAAGAAGTTAATGAATATATGTTGGTATTATTTTACATATTTGGGGTCAAAGTTTATTAATTTTATTGAATACTGATGAATTAGAGGGTCCCTTTTATAAGTGGGGAAGATGACACAAGTGGAATTACATAAAAGAATCAAATAATATAATGTCAATTTCTATAGAATGTGGCCCCAAATGACCAATATATCAAAATTAGTATAATATAGTGTTAATATTTCTCTAATTAATAATAATTATCCATTTTTATATACAAACCGTACACTTATCTTTGGGTTCCCCCCCCCCCATAGAATCCCATTTTAACCTTATCTATGATAATTTTATTACTATTTTTACTAGTCATTATGACCAAAAAATAATTTGGACTCAATAATGAATATATAAATGATTATATCAAATATATATATGATTTTATGAAATTATGTTTCTATAAATTTTATAAATTCATTTTATTATAATCCTGTAAAACATAATGAATAAAATGTTGTTGATTAATGAAATTCTTTGAATAAAACTGAATTAAATTTCATTTAAATCCCATTAAAAACAACCAAATAAATTTTGAAATATTTTAAATATTATTTAAATTATACATTTCATTAGAAAAATTATTTAAATTTTTTAATATATTTATTATGATAAAAAGACAATGTCCGCATAGAAATTTTTTAATGTAATTTAAAACTATTAAACTTTAACTATTTTTATATTCATTAATAACCACTAGATAACTAATTTATGTATGATTATTCATAAAACACTAAAATATTTAATTTAATTATCATTTTAAAAGAGGTAAAAATTAATTTATTAAATTAAAAAACCTATCATGTAGAAAAATACAATTTTTTCAAAAATGGGTTTTATAATTAGATGATTTTAATAGTAATGTAATAATTATTTTAATGTTATTAATTAATTGATTTTAATTTATAAAAATAAAATAATTATATAATTCCAAACATGGACAATATTATTCATATTCTTTAATCAAATATCGATGTTAAAAAGGTATTATATATCATAGGTTTACTAAGACATTGGGTTTCCTATAAGGAAAGCAATCGAAGACATAAAATTTATTTTAGAGGAGTGAATTTAAAATCATGGGGTGTTACAATATGTTTCCCTCCACTTAATACCATATTATAACATCTTCCCCGACCCATAATATATATTTTTTTGTCGTTATGTATCAATTAAGGACAAAGCATCACTATCGATTTAAGGAGAATTTAACTATATAAACTAATCATTAAAGTCTAATTTCTATCATATTCTAGAATTATTTGAATATTTGAGGGATGAATTGTTTGGTTTATCCCAATTCATTTTATTTTGATTTACCCTATGTTCCCTATAATTTTAATGTATTTGTTTTCTCCTTGAGTATGAATTTTTAACGCATTCAGTGAAATAATATAAAGATGAATTGATTTGGATGGTCAAGTTTGTGAGTGATTTTTTTATATGAGAGATGAGGATGGATAGAAATTATTTATTAGTTAAAAAGTAAGACATTATTTATATTAATATATTTTATGAGAGAATTTATTGGACTCTAATTTTTACTATGTAGGAAGAGTTATAAATGGTATGATGATCCTGAATGATTGGTATAAATCTCTTTATAGTTCTATTTCTTATAAGAAGAGGTTGGTGGTCACAATAATCATGAGGATAAAGGTGATGAAATAGGGGAACCATTTGTGTCATACTATTCACTATGGTTCCACCACGATCATTTATATCCTCAAATGTGTTAATATGTGGATTAGGATGAAGAAGGATGTTTTTAACTATTATTTCCAACACAATACCAAACAAAATAATAAGTCCAAGAATCTGAATCCTATGGGATTATTGAAGTATATTCCCGTTATGATGTTTAAGATGGTTGAAATATCTAGTTTTTTACATACCTTATATTCCATGTGGAATGAATATTATATGGAAAATTATAGATTGCATGTTAAAATTGACTCACAATCATACTATAAAAGAGTTGAACAATGTTGATCAGATTGGAAATCTATGTGTTCAGGAAATTAGGATGATTCCTTGATTGGAATTAGATATTGTTTCAAAAAATAGTCCCATATATTACTTCATATTTCTTGAATAAATTTATAAAAGTAATGGGTTCTCAATTAATGCTTATAATGACATATCACCAGAAGAAAAATGGTCTAATTGAGTGGGGAATTCATAATTTGGAGTATATTTATCAATATTATTTTGATATTATTTGTATGGGAATAATAGAAATATATATTATTTTTTAATTTTAAAATAATAATTTATATCCAGTTTCGATAAAGATGGAAAACATCAGTGATCGGTATAGAAATTAATTGAGTATAATATTTTTTGGATAACATTGGGATAGTGTACTATTATAGGATACATCATTATTTATATTTTGATAGTAAAGATAACATAATCCTGAAAATAATGGGGATTTATTAAATTCATAATAATTCATATTCATGTTTTTTTTCATTTTTTTTTTGTGAATTTCCACTTATCATCTGTTGTTTCCATTTTTTTTCTATATAGGGAAATCATCAGATAGTTAATTAAAGTATTTTTATAAATAACATTGATAAAGTTATTTGGGGAAAACTTATTCCATTAGTATTTGATCTAATAAATCATGGAATTATATCCTTGATTCTTGGGATCATAAGTCATTGATAGAAGAATAGTGGCTTCACTTATTCTCAAAAATAGATAATTGGGGCATTTCTATAGTAGAATTTTTAATGAAGGGGATAAATTATAAACCCCTAGGTTTGTGGTATATAATAATATTGATTATTTAATTTATTTATATAAGTCATTATTGTTTTTGGAGATTTAGGTTTATGATTGTGTAATTAGGAAATCAAGACAGTGAACATTGTTGTCATAGAGTTAGTCATAATAGTGTACCAAAATTGTGTGATTGGGGAAGGATAATTCCGATGTCTTATATTTGGATAGTTAATAGTTTCCCAAATAGTAGAAAAATTCATGGTATTTAATGTAAATCTACATGGTTAGTGATTAGTAAGTTGAAAATATAATTAATTGTATGGAATTACACTAATATATGTTGATCTTGATGTTCTGAAAAAAAATTGTACATGGTACAAAATTAATTCATGGTTTGGATTGGTCTTCTAATCAACCCTTTTATAAGGTTATTTCATTTTAGTGTATAGTAAAATGTTATTGGGTGATTTCTTAATCCATTTAGAAAAACAATATGATCCACCTAGAGTTACAAAATTTGAAATGACCCTTTTCCTTTGATGATTTATCTTTTACTCATCCAAGCACATCTTATTATCTTACTTGACATATAGAGGAAACAAATATATGTATAACCTCATTTATATATAGTTTTTTCTTACCTTTTCAACTAATCTATTAATATTCTATGATTCTCATTAATTCTCTCCTTATTAAACCAAGGTTTCCATGTCTATTGATTGTGATATATCAGAAATTAAAACTTTTTGAACAAAGTATTTTTGGTGATTGTTATCTCTCTGTATAATATTTTTGTTTTTGAATTAGTGAATAATATTTCAAATATATTAATGTAGGTTTATATAATTAATTAGATATCCATTTTTATGCTTTTGAATATTTATTTTTCAATGTATTTTCCCTACCATATTATAATTGAAATAAATTATAGAAAACTAGTTTATTCTATACATTTATTATTCATTTATTTGGTTTGGATAATGTGAGGGTCTTACAATATATTCACATAACATTCATAAAAAAATTGTTTTATGTTTATAAATAATTTGATAATTTTTTTGAAGAGGATTATTTATTTCATGTGTATTTGCAAAGGATTATTTGAATTTGAATTAATATAAAAACTATAATTCTTTGATTTTTGTAAATTTTTTCATACAAATTATTGTTTGGCTTTATGGTTATTTGAACATCATGTGGTATATTTTTTTAGCATAAGACTTATTGATTGCGATATTTTTTCAGAACATGTTCATATAATGTTAGGTATCTTATGTGAATGGGTTATGGTTTTGATAAAAAAAAGAAATACCATCAACATGTGCTTGAGAAATCTGGTTTTTTGGTACAAAATATTTTATTAGCTTACTACCTTGTACCCATAATAATGTACAATCCTTGACTAGGTTATTATCTCCCATTGATTTCATGAAGGTATGTTGGGGTTGGATTAATATTATGTTCACATAGTTTATCTTTTGATCTAAGAGAGTGATCCTAGATTACTCATTTTATTCATTTATAAACATAATGGTTAGATCTCCAATTATTCACTATTGGGGAATGTTTACATTTCATTTTTCTATTTTATGTTCATATTCATTATGTTATTCTTTTTTATGATGGTTATTTTATATTTTTCATGGTTACATTTTACATTTTATCCATTCTACTCATTATAAAAAAACATTTTATATGAAAAGGGATACAAATTTATTTCCATGATCCTTATTATAAAATAGAATATTTATTCTTCTTAAAAATGAAATTTTAAAAAAACTAATATTGATTTTAATTATTAATGTTATTCTCTAGATTCATGGATGTGTCATACTAGAAATTTTCATCACACCCTATATAAACCTATGAGATATATGTTTACTCTATGTGATATAATCAATGTACTGAGAAAATATTTGTATCTACAGTGGTTTATTTTGACTCTTATTTTTATTTTCATGTTCTAATTATTGGTGATTTATTGAAACAAAGTGTTGTATGTTGTGAAAAATTAGGGGGATCCTCATAGAGTTTTGTGGCTTATTTATGTATTAACCACTACAACCATGACCATTTTTTGGTATTCATGGATATAAAATTCTTTTTATATCAATATAATTTTATTTTTTTATGGTGATACTCATGGTTATTGTTTTTTTTATTTTCTTATAACATGATGGATAAATTAGTATATTTTAAACTATTTATTTATAAACATTCCTTTGAAACATATCAATAAATAATGATGTATTTCTCTATAGTGACTGTTTTGTAATACCCCATCACATTAGTATGTATTTACCTTTAAATAAATCTTGTGTTTTCAATAGAATTTTCTACACACAAAACCAAGATAATGAGAACCATTCTTTAATACAGTAAAATATTATAATATTGAATTGGATACATTATGAGATAGTTAAATGATAATTAATTAAAAAAATAAATAGTCTAGTTAAATTAAAATGTTCTCATTTAGAAATTAATATACATTTAATTATAGAGATTTTTTTTTTAAATTGTATTTTTTTTCTTCAATTCCTAATTCTTAGAAGTGATATAAATTAAATGAATTGATAAAATTAAATTAATTGTGAGTAAAATTATTGAATAATATTTATGTTATAGTTATGTAATTGTATGGAATACTAATTTACATATTCATGGCTAAATGAAACTGATTTGTTTAAAACGTTGATTTCGTATTATATTTTAGATGTTAATAATTATAATGATACATTTCTCTTATTTAGAGTTTTATGTTTCAATAAATATATTGTTTTTATATATATGAAAAATGTATCAACCATTTAATTATTATAATTTTAAAATAAAAAATAATATATACATTTGTATATATAAATTGTTTTTTATGAAAAAAATATGTGTTATGAATTTTTATATTAAAATTAGTTTTTATCACTTTCAGAAATTTATTCTTGTTGAGTTGATTAAATATTTTGAATCATCATTTTGAAATTTTATAATATGTTTAATTTCATTTATAAGTATGAGGGAATGTTAATTAGTAAAATGTTAGATAGCAAGGGAAAGGATAATATGTGGTATAAAGGTACGATTGTGTGATAATTTCATAAAATAATAGAATAAATTTCATGTAAATGTTTATATATTACCCTAATATACCAATCTTTATCGTGTCATCAATACGAAAATACTTTCTATGAAAATTAATTTCCATTTATAGTAAAAATTAAATATGTAAAAAAATATCACCACTTTTAATATATAAAAGGAATCCTCGCATACCCATTTCTACACACACCCTTCCATAAAATTTATATTTAATAAAATTACAAATTATATCCAAAATTTTTATATGGATCGTTTCGCTCCGGGTTCGCTCATTTTTCTCTCATCTCCACCTAGGGTTTCATCCTGAAACCCTCTGCTGTGGGGTCAGTGGCATGCTTGAGTGCCATTCTCTTTCTTCCTGCCCTCTCCTAGCTTTATCTCACCTCATATTCTCTTCTTCTCGCTCTGTTTGTGTGATGTCTCCATGGGTTCTTCCCCGGTGCTTCTTTCATGGCCGCCTCATGCCCTTTTTCCGGTGAAGGTCATGTGATGTTGAAGCCCTTGGCCGCTTTTTCCCTTGCTCTGACCCCTTTATCCTCAGTGCCTCTCCAAGTCGGAAACAGATCAGGGGTGACAAAAGGGTTTTGGGATTTTTGGTCAATGGTCAACGAGTTTCAATGTGCCGCCCGAGTCTTTACCCTCGTCATCGATGTCGTCGCTTGGAGTTCTCGACAGCTCATCCCCACTCTGACCTCATGTTCCACAGCTCTTCTCCTGGTCAGATCTGGTGCGGTTGTAACTACGAGGATCTAGGTTGTGTGGTTTGGTGGTCGTCACTATTCTATTCGTGTGTTCTTCATCATTGGTAGTGTTCTGGGATGGAAATGTTCGGGGTTGGAAACGATTCATTGTTGCAGAGTTATTGAGTTTTACTTACGTCTGGTTTAGGTTATGGGTATGTTTTCCTCTAGTTGTGGCGAAGGCATCAGCGGTCTTTTGGTGATGTGCCGATGTTGGTTATGTTTTTTTGATGATGGTTTCTTCTAGATGGTGGTTGATTGCATTGTTTACTACGATGGTTGAAATTGTCTTTTGGTGCCGGTGGTTCGTGCGGTGTCTCTCTCTGGTGGGTTTGGACATCACCGATGATCTTTTCCAGACTGGCTTCGCTAAGAGTTCTCAACCTCCCAACCCTGCTCTGACCTCGAGTTCCTCGGCAACTCTCCCATTCAGATTTGGAGTAGTGGATGGTTTGAGGTTCTGGGAATTGTGGTTCGGTGGAATTCGTGGATCATGACGTTGCATCTCGCTTTGGGTTTCTGGTATTGTTGATCGGTGTTAGTCGCTGGTGTTGACACTGATGGTAATGGGGGAGTGATGACATAATGGTCTTTTGATGCCAATAACTGGTATCGTGTCATGGGTAAGGTTGGAGATGAGAATGATTGTACGACGGCAACAAGAGAATCTAGTTGAAGGGCGCGCTAGTGATTTGGTAGGAAGCAACGATTGGCATGATGCGACAGTGGGGCTCTGTGGTGACAAGGTGTGTGAATCAAGGGATCACACGATGTTTGGTGGCTCGTAGACCATGACAAATGATGATGTTTTAATTTTGAATTTTTGGTCATTTGAATTTCAAATTTGGTTGTGGGTGGTACTCTAGAAGTGGATATTGGATTACTTGGGTTGGACCTATCACTACTTTGATATGTATTTGGTTCACACATACCCATAAATGTGTCATTAGAAAATAAAAATATGGACTGTATGGATGGATAAATTATATCCATATCAATATTCACTCACTTTTCCGGACCTTTTGTCTCAAGGAGTCCCAAATCTCTTATTTCCAAGAGTCTCTCTAAATGTTTATTCAACTATTAAATAAAAGTTTGATACCACCCAAAATAATGTATATTTATCTTAAACATTTTACTCTTATTAAATAAAATTTCCAACCAAAATTAAATGTATTTGAAATTATTAATCAAATGAAAAAGTGATAATATTTCTATAAAATAATATTAAATACATATTTGGTCATTACAACACATTCTTCAATGAGTTGGTTTTACCACTTACATAGAATTTGATATAATATTTATATCATGAGTGACTAGTGAAACATAAATAATTTATTTATAATTTAGTTATTATTAAATTAGTATGTATTCAATATTATTTTGTGAAATCATTTCAATTAATAATAACCAAACAATTCAACTCTTTGGTTAACTCATTAATCAGGAGGAAATATATTTTTAAGAGTTATTTAAAAATTGTACAAATATGTTCCATGAAATGACGGTGAGAATACATATTTATATTAAAAACATAAAATAATTATTCATAATTAAATTAAATATTATTAACCAATGATTAACCATGAAGGATCAGAACAACCGAACAAAATCATGCGTGGAAAATAAAATAATAAATATAAGAATAATTATTACAAAAATTAAATAATAATTTATATGTAACAAGGAATTATAAATTATTGGTATTAGTTAAAATAAATATTATCAATGTTCTTATAAATGTGTATAATAATAAAAATTAACTATATTAGGAGTTTGAGTGTGCCAGGCTAATTTTAAATATGAGGTAAGAGTTTCTTTTTAAATCTAACAATTAAATAATGATTATCTATGTTGAAATTTTAATTAGAGAAGATTTTATCATTTTATCAAATAATTCCCATTAATTGTATTATTATCTGTTTATTCCTATATTTTATATATACTATTTGACAATCAATTATTTGACATTAATACTGAAAATATTATTGTATGTGGGCCCGATATTTTCTCTATTCTTTATCCAGATCCATTTATTTCCATGATAAAATTATTTATTTTATTTCATTAATTTTACTATATAATATTATATGATTTATTATCATCATTTAATATTGCACTATTATTTCCCTAAAAAATTATAAAATATGTTTCTTTTTATGTTACTTTTATACATGTCACTTTTTAGTGTTGTTAATTTTATTAACAAATGTATGAAAGGAATATCTTTTTTACATATCCTAATAAAAAATTTACTCACACCTTCTCATTTATTTTTTCCATAATATTTAATTCCTTTTGTTAATGTATTTCCAAAGTAATTACAATTCCCAATATGTTATAAAATGTTTCTGTTGAAATTAAATTTATAAATAAAAATAATTTTTTAAAAATATTATTTATTTTTCTATTGTTATTATAAATCGATTTTTATCATGGTAGACATCCTTTAATTTTTATTATGACTCACTGGGTATAATATCTAATGATTACATCCACTTTCATTATCAAGATGGATTATTTTCATCTTTTGATGAAATATTTCTGAAAAGTATTTATTTCTCATGAGTTAATTAAATTTTAAAAGGGTAATGAATGTGTCATGTTCTATGAAAAACATATGTATGCTTCATCATTATGTGATGGGTGGGTCTTTAATAACCCTCCAATTAACTCAGTAATGTTTTATACATCAAAATATTATGATGGGACAGTAGTGGTTATCCCAATAACAAATTGATTTGGGGTGAAAGTGGTTATCCCAATTATAATATATTATGAGAAAGTGGTTTCATTGTTCACAATGATATGAATGTATTTTCGATTAAACATGACATATTTTATCTTTTATATATTTATTTATTTTACAAAATAATTATGTCATGACACAAATATATGTCATGTTGTCAGGGCTCGTGATTATTAAATCATGAATGCACAATCCCATATCACATGCCTTATGTTTTTTTCATGTATTTATTTCTTGATTAATCATTTATAGTCCATGTGTTATTAGATATTCATTACTTGTTTTATATTCATGTAACATCATTATGTTCTAGAAAAATATTTTTATCTATTACTCACTTATTATCTTCAATTGAAATGTTATATGGTCACCCGTTAGTAAGTATCTGATCTCAACCTTTCTTATGCTTAAAATTTTATAGTTTATAAAGATGTGTATTATGTGTGATGTCTTTACAATGGTAGTAGGAATGAATTATTTTCATTTATATTGATTAATATTAATAAAATAATTTAATTATATATAATGATTCTAATAAAACTAAACATACATGTTTTGGGGTGAGTTTTTATATGATATTTTTTGAATAATCAATTAAAATTTCATTTTATATAAATATTATATGGTTTGTTTTCTCATTTATAGTTAAAGAAGAGATTAGTTGTTTTTGGGGTTTTGAAACTAATAATAAAATTATATAAAAAAATCTTTCGTCAAACCATGAATTGTGTAGGAATAACCACAAATGTAATAGTTGAAATAGAAATGATAAAGTTTAAAAAATAAATTTGGATTTTCTCATCATCAAATGATTATTTATTATTAATATTATTTCATGATACTCCCATTACCTTTTTTGGTTTTAATAAATGACATGAACCTAATGGAATCATGATAACAACCAATTTGTTGAATAATTCAATAATCTTGCTAATGGGAAATGAGAAGGGATGATGTAGGGACATAACATTTCTTTGAAATTATCATCCAAATCTCTGACGATATGAACAAAAATGCCAAATATATTGAAATACCATGTTCCCAAATGAATTAATAACTCTTCATTGAGTCCTTTATATAAAAAATTTCACCGTAAATTTGTGTGTATTTTCATACACATACTTTGTAGTGGTAATGTAATGTAAAGACCTGAAATTTCCACATATTTTTTTATTTAAATGGGAACTTTACGAGTCCACTAAATCAGACGGTGCAAGATTTCGAGGTCCACAGATCCCAAAATGATCCGTTGAAGTTTTGTTAAGCTTAAATTAATGTGTGTAAGCCGTTTTCTTAAAAAAGTGTAATAACTCTAAAACGGTTACTCCAATCTGAAATCTAAGGGCATCGTTACACTTCGGATAGTGGGATTACCCTAGGTGCGACTTAAGTTTATTCTATGGGGGCCTTCTGTGAGAAATCCCAAAATGGTATAACCATAAATAAAATAATTAAATAAATTATTTATTTCTCAAATTCTTATAACTCACAAATGGTAGCTTGGATTAAAAATATAAGACCACCGCTGAACTCGTGAAGGAATTATTTATTTAAGAAGATACTAACTTTGGCCAGCGCAGGCCACCAGAAAAAGTTAGTTTTTGGCTGCAAATAAAATAATTAAGTGAAAATTATTTAATTGCACAATTCATAACATCTAAATGGTATCTCGGATTGAAAATCGGAGAGTACTGTTGGGTTTATTGGGGAGTTTTTCACCTCGGAAGAGCCAAACCATGATGGTAGTTGGTCGAGGGTGACTGATAATAATTTTTCCGAACATTTTTTTGAGTACATTTAGTAAAAAGGCGAGCATTGTTTTGTAACATCTGAACCGGTGCTCGGAATTAAAATCTGAGGACACCGTTGAACTCACATCATTGGTATTCGCTTAAGAAGAAATTTATCTCAACGACAGACAATCAGGAATAAAATTTAGTTTTTGTCTTTTTATAAAAAATAATAAAATAATGTTGAACACTATTTTATATTTTTGTAGCTACCATGTGTGAGTGCGGGTCATTAGAACCTCCACTTGGGAGTTGATGGTGGTACCACCACACCCCAACCTCTAATGAGAGGATATGGTGGTGGGGCCCACCCGATCATAACCAACCGCGAGAGGTTACAACGTGTTGACCACCCGAGACCCATAACCAATCTATTAAATGATTGGGTTGTGGACCACCCAACCCCTATTGATGGTGGAGGATAAAACCTCCCACCTCTCCCACATTAATGAGGGAGAGCCTCTTGCCAATCTACCAAATTAAATGGGACACATGTCACTAATTTTATTAGGTGGAACCCACTCTTTTAATTCACCATGTTTGAAATACGTGCCAATGTAATATTAGAGAAACCCTAACTCTCCTATATAATGGAAGCTTGAGGGATGGTTTTGGATGGAATCTTCAAGCTACGAAACATAGGAAAAGAGTCGCGATTCCCAACACTTGGAGGATTACTCCTTCTCCAATGAATAATTAAGAATGAATAACGAATAACGCCAACCTTATTCAAATCCCTCCCTAGACACCTACCGACGTAGAGCGTCGTCAATGAGCCGATGAAACTCAGGTTTGGGAGTGTGTGACGAACGCGATGATGGACGAATCGATGCCAGCCTTATCCTGTGACTTCTTATACGAACGACAAATGAGGTAGGGGGTTTGATTTATTTTTTTGAACTCGTTCTTTGTTGTCCAAATTTCTGGTATGAGAACCGAATGATACCACCGTAACAAGGAGGGTTCAGACTGCACAAACACGGCCCGACCCTACCCTCTTGATTGTTTTTATTTGTTGACAATGGAGGTGGTACACGGGGTGGGCAGCAACGAGTCAGCCGCGAAGAAGCAGGTGGCGCAAGGGCACCGGGTCTCCACAAGGGCACGACACCATTGGGCCACGCAAAGAACCAAGCTGTTTCCAGGCAGGTCGTGGCAGTGTCGGAGGGGTGCGGTGTTGTCGCACCACGCTGGATGGAAGGGCCGCGACCAGGAGGGACATGGCGGTCGGATGGGGAGCACGACATCATTACGTCGCGAAGAGACCAGTACGAGGCTCCGGTGGAGGGGCGCATTTCCATCGCGTGGCTCTGTGTTGAAGAGTGGATGGCCACTATGGCCATCTGGGATGTGCAGGACCCTGTTGGGTCCCGCGTGAGGTGGAGCGAGACCACCCGATGCTGGTTCAGTTCTACCCAAATGGCTAAGTCGTTCGGGTTCCAGGGGTTACACGGTTCCCCCTTGGCCGCGACTATGGTGGACCCCTGCCGGGTCACCAGGCCGACCGAGCCGCCGGGCCACTGGGCCACCTTCAGGCCTTACCGCCTTGGGCTGGGCCACCTCGGGCAGGGCCACCTTCAGGCCGAGACGCCACGGGCCAGGCCGCCTCAGGACGGCCCGCGCCTTCATGCCAAGTCGTGCCTTCGGGCCAGGCTTCCTCTTCGAGCTGGGTCGGACCCACATATCGGGTCAGACCCTGGTCCAGACCCGGGTCAGGTCGGGTCAGTCCGATTGGGTCGGACCGGACACGGACCCATCAGAACCGAATACACCTTTTGGCCCGTATCATGGGCCATGGGTGTCCAATCAACAAACCATCTATGACAACAAATAGCATAGAGTGAGACAGTTCCTTTGGCATATCCCATATGAGTTTTTGAGCAAGTTGGAGTATGATCAGGTTGGTTTGAACCTTAAAACCAACCGGTCCTCTGGGACAGAAATGCCAATAACTCATAGACTGTGTGTCCGATCGACATGCCTTCTATTGCATTGATACCCCTATGACGTGGAATTCCTTTGAGATACATCCACGTGAGACTTTGTGACACTTGGAGTATCGAGCAGTAGCTCATGGAGCGGATCCTCCCAGAGACGAGCAGACAGAGTGCAGAGACCTAGTAGCTATAGACCTGACGACTGCTTGTCTGATTCGACTCGGAGTGATTCGACTAGCCCAATGGATAGAGCGCCTGGTATTCGGCGCAGACCCACAGTGGACGGATCACCTGGTAGTTGGCAGCAGACCTGTGGTACTAGACAAGAGGAGTACCACTGTAGGCTATTAGGGGGAGCGCCCAGTATTGGAAGGTAGACCCACATCGGATGGAGCACCTGTTATTTGACAGCGGTCTCGCGGTACTCGATAAAAGGAGTACCTCAGTAGTCCCAGGTTAGTGAGAAGGGCCTTAGTGTCGCGACAGGCCCAATGTACTCGACAGAGGAGGATTTCTCCAGCATCCGTGCATTCGATAATGAAAATCATGTTTTGAGATGAATCATTGACTCTTTTTTTCCTCATGATTGATATGGGTTACTAGATAACTTAGGTATATGTATGGTCATATATCTAAGTAATGGTTATCAGTTGATTTCATGCTTTGTGGTTTATCCTTATTGGATTTTGTGAGACCTTGAGGGTCTTAAAGTCCCTACATAGTATTGTTATCCTCACCCCTACATGGGCTATTCCCACATCACGTTGTGTTGGATGTAGAGGACGGACAACGCTGCCGGAGGGCATGAGCGCCAGGACTAGACGGTACCCGTAGGTGGACCTCACGATGAGACGGTACCCATAGGAGACGGATGGACGTGTAACGCTGAGGGGGATATTTGTACCAACCCTTTAGGTAGGATCAATGGTGGATGATTCAGGGGATTCTAGACACCTTCCAGCTGTTTGTCTTTTAGTTGTATTTGTTTGTCTTTTCCTTGTACTTTACTGATGGGATTTTATTTCCTGCCTCTTTTACTTTCCAGCCCATCTTTTGTTATACAGTTTTTACATAGTGTTTGATTCTAATTTTACTCTGGTTGTGTGTGTTTATATTTTATAAAGGCAATTACATCCCATTTATATGGATTTATGTATTTGGTGCTAGTCGCCTGCCCATGGCATGTTGAAGGCAGGCTTGTGGTAGTTACGACACGGCCCCCGAGGGATGGGTCGTCACAAATTATTTTCATAGGAGTCGGTTCTACCACAAAACATTGGAATCTGATATTTCTTTTCTATGAGGAAACAATGTTAAGGGTACAAAGTATGGTTTTCAGTTCAGGGAGTCCAGTGTTGGTGTGGTGGCTGACGTATCCGTACACCAGGACCCTGACTACTAATTTCTGACATAGTACATGAAAGCACTGATTGCATGTGTGTTTTCAAATGTTTTTCATTAAGTCATCTCTAACCATGTTAGCTCACCAGGTATAACTTTTTACTATTTCATATCGGTTCAGGATGCCTCCACACAGAAAATCAGTTTCAGTTCTGAGAATGTACACGATGACAGCCCATCGAGCGACGAGGCTCCTGTTAAGGGCCCTTTTACTATGTTCGCACCTTCGGGTGGTGTACCAGCAGAACCACCACCCATTGGGAAGAATATACCACCAGCCACATTGTAGGATGGTGCATGTTGACTGAGCTTGTTTCACGAGTTCCAGCGGTAGAGGCCTCTGAGGTTTCGGGGTGAGACAGTTTCCAGGCAGTAGAGGACTGGATGGAGGCAATTACTGGAGTTTTCCACCTGGTTGAGATCTAGTAGAGTAGATGTTTATCTTAGAAACTAGTCTATTTAAGTGAGAGACCTTGAGGATGGTCTTCATAGTAATGAAGTTTTGGTACTTGGACCATTTTCCGTGATGGTGCCTTCGGGCAGTGTGCCAACAATATCACTGCCTGTTGGTCAGCATACACTACTGACAGTACCGGTAGATGACACATGTAGGCTTAGTGCCTTACACATGTTTTAGCATCAGATACCACTCAGGTTCCGAGGTGAGGCCGACTCACAGGCAGTTGACGACTGGTTGAGGAAGTGGCTGAGTGTTCCCTAGAACTTCTACAGCTTCGGCCGGATGACGTTTCAGTAGCTGAGTATTCCTCGAGGCATAACGATCATTCCAAATACATGATGATTATGGTATGATCAGTGCTTTAGGGATCGAACTTCCGAGCATGGTGTGTTTAATGGACATCCGAGCCATCACAATTTCTCTACCCATTCCTACTTATGATAGGATGCTATAGAGAACCTTTGTGGTTGAATATTCTTTGGCTGAGTGGATACAACTAGTGAATGTTAGCAGTGAGAAAATAGGAAACTGGTGCCAGTCTCAGATAATTGAGAGTGTAAAAATGTTTTCAGAAGAGGAAGTGTTAAGGATAGATGAATCTGTAGGGAAACCGACGTGTAAGAAGAGCTAGTAGAGCAGCATGAGGTGGTGTACATTTCGACATGTTATAACCACCCACCATTGTAGTCCCCACCAGGCTCCGGGAGCTGGAAGGAAGGAGAAGAATGTAACTACATGAAGTCAAGAAGAATGACCCAAGGGCTCTAGAAATGATTCATGGTACGGTCTGTGTCTACTACTAGTTTTCATATCAATAGACATAGGAAACAATCCTTCCTTCCTTCCACAAATCTTGACCAGACCTAGATTTTCTGGTTAAACCGTTTACATGACCCTCGCGTCTGGAGATACCTTTGGATGGAGACTCGATAATCACACATACGCTGATGGTGTGATCTGACCCTTGAGGCACGAGTTTCGGTTATAACTTCTTGGTGGCAGCGTCGAGGCCTTACGATGATAGTTTGGGTATGGACTGGGCAACAATAGTTCATACACAGGTAGACTGTATTATGCAAAAAGGTTGTGGTTTATCTTCAATGTTGGGATGGGTTTTTCCTTTCACGACGAAAAGGAAAACCTAGGCAGGCTTGGATGGACTCATGCATAAGAGGGTGCAGCCGATCACTCATGAGTTGGCCAGCCTTACCTTCATTGCAGAAGGAGTTTTGATTTTACAGTTCTAAACAAGAGTAACAGAACATGGGGACATCTTTTCAAAAGATGAATCCAGGATTACCCCCCCCCCCCATAAAGGGGGAGGGATGTATTCTTTAGATTTAAACTACTGGAGGTTTGTTCCAGACTTCACCAGAGTTGCAGCACCACTATCAGCCATGAAAAAGAAGGGGAAACCCTTTCATGTGATCAGAGTGATGCCAGCAGAGCCTTCAGGAGCTGAGGCAGAGGCGGACTAGTGCCCCCATCATGAGGATTCCAGAGGAAGGTGTGTGGTACGTAGTTTACTGTGATGCATTAGGGACTGAACTCGGGTGTGTCCTAATACATGATTGAGCATTGATAACATATGGTTCTCGACAATAGAGACAGCATGAGAAGAACTATGCTACCCACGACCGAGATATAGTAGTAGTGGTCTTCTCCTTGAATATGTGGCGAC
The DNA here is from genome assembly GCA_963277665.1 of Viscum album. Classification (NCBI taxonomy): domain Eukaryota; kingdom Viridiplantae; phylum Streptophyta; class Magnoliopsida; order Santalales; family Viscaceae; genus Viscum; species Viscum album. Next base: position 1,219,357,805 of record OY728127.1, on the reverse strand, counting down.
ACTATCTAATGTGCAAGCGTTTTACCATGTTCTCTGATCATAAGAGTCTCTAGTATATCTTCTCTTAGAAGGACTTGAACCTGAGAAAGCACTAATGGCTTGAGTTCCTCCAAAACTAAGACTTCTAGATAGTCTATACTCTTGGGAAGGGGAACCTTGATACAGATGCACTTAGTATGAGTTCTAGAATATAGATACTAGGAGAGGCGACATAGCATCATGCTACATTACAGATATCCTTTGTGGAAAAATATTGAACAACCTTCGTTCAGTATCTTAAGTCAGTCCCCCACTTCTACAGCGAGTCAGAGAGACGCAGCATGGTGTCACTGACCACGAGACACGACGTGCTCGTATATCCATAGGGCATGCACCTGATGGATTTTCTGAAGGTAGGGAGCACACCATTATCTTCAGAGGACGTACCATGGTACCAGTAGCACTTCAGGAGGATGTGTTGAGGGAATTCCAAACATCCCCTCTAGCAGTAAATCCAGGTGTGGCGATGATATACCAGGACCTTCGACGACAGCACTGGTTTCCATGTACGAAGAAGGTGGTAGTGGAGTTTGTCTCATGATGCCTCACTTTTCAGCCAGTGAAGGCGGAGCATCATGTACCAGCAAGTTCGGTTAATCCATTAGAGTTCCCAAAGTGGAAGAGGGATGAGATATCCATGGACTTCATGACAGGTCAACCACATATGTCCAGAAGATATGACTCTATTTGTGTGATCATTGACCGACTCACCAAGTCGGCCCACTTCCTACCGAACAGAGATGGTACAAGCTATCATGATGAAGGTGCAGATAATCTAAAAGCAGATGAAGACTACACAGAGCAGAAATAATTCATATGTAGTCAAGAGATGGAGACCTTTGGAGTTCAAGGATGGTGACCACGTCTTTCTACGTGTCTCATCTCGATGAGTTATACAGAGATTTTCCTGAGGAGGCATGTTATAACCGAGATTCAACAGACCATTTCAGGTTCTCGACAGAGTTGGATAGGTGGAATAACGCTTACCTATACCACCTTAGTTTCACCGGGTGCATGACGTCTTCCATGTATCTCAGCTGAGGAGATACGTGCACGACCCTTCACACGTCATCAACCATGGAGAGTAAGACATTGATGATGGGGAGACTTTCACAGAGGATCCAGTAGAGATTGAGGATTGATAGGAGCGGGTCCTACGTGGATGGTCGATACCACTGGTGAAAGTTCTCTGGTAGCATGGGAACATCTATTAGAGAACATGGGAGCTGGAGACTCAGATACATGCTCAGTACCACCAATTGTTTCCTTAGTTTGAGTTGTGGCATACGGGGACGTAGAGCCCTGAGGTGGGGAGAATTTAATGACCTGAAATTTCCATGTAATTTTTTTTATTTAAATAGTAATTTTACATGTCCGTGAAATCAGACGGTGTGTGATTCCAAGGCACGGAGTACTCGGAATGATCCGTCGAATTTTTTTTAAGCTTAAATTAACGTGCGTTAGCAGTTTTCCTGAAAAAGTTGAATAACTCTTAATCAGTTACTCGGATCAGAAATCTGAGGGCACCGTTACAGCCAGGATGGCGGGTTTACCCTTGGTGTGACTTAATTTTAGCCGGTGCGGGCGTCCTGTGAGAAATCCAAAAATTGGAATAACCAAAAATAAAATAATTAAATAAATTATTTTATTTTTGAAATGCTTATAACTCAAAAACGGTAGATCAGATTAAAAATCAGAGATGACCACTGAACTCATGAGGGCTTGCTTTATTTAAGAAGATGCTAAAATTTTCTAGCACGATACATAAGAAAAAGATAGTTTTTGGCCACAAATTAAATAATTAAGTGAATATTATTTATTGTAAAAATCATAACATCTAAACAGTAACTCTGATTGAAATTCCAAGGGTACCGTTGGCTTTTTTGGGGAATGTTTAACTTAGGCAAAGCCTAAACTCGATGGAATTTTGTTGAGGGTGACTGATAATAATTTTTCCCAACTTTTTTTCGGGTAAATTCAGTAAACACTCGAACGGCGTTTTGTAACTTTTGAACCAGTGCTCAAAATTGAAATTCGAGGACACTGTTGAACTTGCAGCGCTAGTATTTGCTTATGAATACTTTCACCTTGACGGAAGATGATCAGGAATAAATGTTAGTTTTTTTCTTCTTATAAAAAATTAATAAAATAAAGTTCCACACATTATTTTATTTTTTTTAGCAGCCATGTGTGAGTGCAGGTAGTTGGAACCTCCACATGGGAGTTGATGGTGGGACCGCCACACCCCCACCTCCCATGAGAAGTTATGGTGGTGGGGACCACCCGAGCATAACCTCCCACGAGAGGTTACAACGTGGGGACCACTCGAGACCCATAACCTCTCTATTAAATAATAGGGGTGGAGAACACCCGACCCCTATTGATGGTAGTGGATAAAACCTCCCATCTCTCCCTCTTTAAAGAGGGAGAACCTCTTCCCAATTCTCCTAATTAAATGTGACACCTCTCACGAATTTAATTAGGTGGGGGCACACTCTTTTAATTCACCAAGATTGAATTATGTGCCAATGTAATATTAGACAAACCAACCCTATATTATCTAAAGGAAGTTTGGGGGAAGGTTTTGGGATGACTTCTTCAAGCTGAAAAACGCTAGCAAAGAGACGCGACGCCCAACACATGGATGATTATGCCTTCTCCAATGAAGAACGAAGAATAAAGAATGAAGAATGCCTGCCTTCTTAGACTCCTTCCTCGGACACCTACCAATGCAGAGCATTGTCAAAGAGCCGACACAAATTTGATTTTGGAGTGCATGAAGAACGCGGCGAATGAGGAATTGATGCCCTCCTCTTCCCGCGACTTTGTCTATGAACGAAAAATGAGGTAGGGGGATTGATTTATTTTATTTACTCATTCTTCATCATACAAATTTAAGATATGATAACTGAATGATACCACCATAACGAGGAGGGTTCAGACTGCACGAACACAGCCCGACCCTCCACTCTTTTTTTGTTCTTGTTCGTTGATGATGGAGGCAATACACGCGGCGACCGACAATGAAATGGTCGTGAAAAATTTGGGGGTGCAAGGCCACTGGGTCGCCACAATGGCACGGAAATGCCGTGTCACGCAATGAACCGAGCCCTGGCCAGGTGGGCCATGGCGGTTTCGGAGGGGCGTGGCGTCGTCGCACCGCGCCAGAAGGAAGGGCCATGACCAAGTGGGCTGCGGCGGTTGGATGTGGAGCACGATGCCATTCAGTCGCGCAGAGACTAGTAGGAGGCTGCGACCAGGCCGGGTAACGGTGGAGGGGCGCGGCGCCTCCGCGCTGCATGGTGGTGTGGAGAAGATAGCCTCTCGGTCCAGCCGGAAGGTGCGGGACCATGACAGGTCCCGCGTGAGCAGGTCCAGTGCCACCCAGCGCCGGTTCGGTTCTACCCCAAAGGCTAAGCCGTTCGGATTCTAGGGGGCATGCGGTTCCCCCTGGCTGTGGCTATGTCAGACCCCCGCCGAGCCGTCGAATCACCAGGCCAACCATGCCGCTGGACCAACCGGGCCGTCGGGCCGCCTTCAGGCCTGGCCTCGTTGGGCTGGGCATCATCGAGTCGGGCAGCCTCGGGCTAGGTCGTGCATTCAGGTTGGGTCGCGCCTTCGGGTCGGGCAGTGCCTTCGGGTCGGGCCTCCCCTTCAGGATGGGCTGCCTCTTTAGACTGGTTCAGACCCATGGACTGTGTCGAACCCTATTCCAGACCCGGGTCAGGTCAAGTCGGTCCTACTGGGTCGAACCGGACCCGGATCCATCAGACCAGAAAACACCTTTTCGTCTGTATCATAGGCCATGAGTGTCTGATCAACGAACCGTCTACCGCGACAGAATTCTTATAGTGAGACACTTCATTTTTCATATCCCCAATTATTTTTGGACACAGTTGGACTACAGTCAGGTTGGTTTTAACCTAAAAACAAATCTGTCCCTTGGGACGGAAATACCTATAACTCATATACCGAGAATCTGATTGACGCGTCCTCTATTGTGTTGAAACCCCAATAACGTGGTGTGAATTTGAGATACTTCCAAGTGAGACTTCATGACACATGGAGTATCGACCCGTAGCTCATGGAGAAGATCCTCTCAAAGACGAGCAGATAGAGTGCAGAGACCTAGTAGCTGTAGACCTAACAACTCCTTGATGGATTTAACTCGGAGTGATTCGGCTAGTCCATTGGATGGAGCGCCCGGTATTTGGAGGCTGACTGAAGGGAGACAGAGTGTCTGGTAGTTGGTAGCAGACCCTCAATACTCAAAAGGAGGAGTACCTCTATAGGCTGTTTGGGGGAGTGCCCAGTATTTGGCAGCAAACCCACAATGGATGGAGCACCCGGTATTTGGTAGCAGACCCGCGGTACTCGACATGAGGAGTGCCTCAGTAGTCTAAGGTTAGTGAGAAGCGCCTCGGTGTCATGACAGGCCCACTATACTCAACAGAGGAGGACTTCTCCAGTAGTTTTGGTTTTGATATTAAAAATACTAGTTTGAGTTTTGTAATTGACCTTTGTGTTTTCCTCATGATTGAGATGGGTTACTTGATAACTTAGGTATATATATGTGCAAATACCTAAGTAATGGTTATCCGTTGATTTCATGCTTTGTGGTTTATCCTTATTGGATTTAGCTAATCCTTGAGTGTCGTGATATCCCTACTGAGTATCGTTATACTCTCCCCTACATAAGCTATTCCCTCATCTCGTTGTGTTGGATGTAGATGACAGACATCAATGGTGGAGGCTGAGAGCGCCAGGAATGGACGGTACCCAGAGGTGGACCTCACGACGAGATGGTACCCGGAGGAGACAGACGGACGTGGAGGAGGCTATTTTTACCTACTATTAATGTAGGATCTGTGGTGGACTATCCAGGGGCTTCTAGACACCTTCCAGATGTTTGACTTTAAGTTGTATCTATTTGCCTTTTCCTTGTACATTACTGTTGGCCATGTATTTCCGGCCCCATTTACTTTACAGCACATCTTTTGTTATACAGTTTTTACATAGTGTTTTCTTCCGCATGTACTCTGGTTATGAGTGTTTACGTTTTATAAAGGCAATGCCTTCCCAGTTATAGGGATTTACACCTTTGGTGCTAGTCGCCAGCCCCTGGCCTATGGAAGGTGGGCATGGGGTTGTTACGACACGGGCCCCGGTGGACGAGTCGTGAAAAGTAACACAATAGAAAATATATTTATCATTCTCAGATGCTCAATGAATGAAAATATTCTTCTTGACATTTATTAATAGGATTGTGCGATAGATCAATGGTGTAATATAATCATGACCATTATAATGACTGATACATTACATGTAGATATTAAATAAACATTTGAGAATATTTATTACATAACATAACAATGAACATGAAAATATCAAATAGGTTTTGGGTCTTTAGAAACTGGTAAACATAAACAACTGGTTTATAAAACATCTTCATTTTCTCCCACTTATATATTCAAAAATATACTCTTTTTTGACATAAATAACTTATTACCCTTCTTCATGACCACAAGAAAAGAAACATATGAATGTGTGATCTCAAATGCTCAGTAAGGGTAAACAGGTGAAATATAAATCATATCATAATCCTAAGAACATAATAGTTGAAAATCTTATCCTGCATATACAAAATATGAATATCATGTCATGAGATAAATCATAAAATTGAAATGTAATCATAATAATCATAAAATAAAACAAAAAATTTCATCTCATACCGCCATATGAATAAAAAATCATTTCATATTTGTTAGGGATCTTCACCAAGACCCTCATAGTAGACAATGTCCATTACTGAACCGAGCTTACACCTCGTTCCTGCCCGGTATTGCTGAACTGAATTTACATGTCATCTTTGTCAAGTCTATCTCCAGAGATTTAAATATGTACCCAATGTATTAGAGGGAGATATAGGTCCCACCCATATAATAATGAAACCATTTATAAATGTTCCACAATAACATAAATCATTTGTCAAAACATAACCCATGAAATAAAATGGGTTTCATAAATATCATTTCATTATAATTAATTTAAAATAAATGGATTTCAAAAAAAATTACATCATAAAAACAATAAAAAAATTACTAATAAGGATATAAACATAATCTTATTTCATCATAGATGGAAAATAATTTTGATAAAACACTTCAATATAATTCGGAAGGAAAATATCCTTCTTTTTCAAAAACATTTTATTTTCTCAAAATGACACCCAATTTTAAAATAAATGAATACAGCTGAAAATAATATTGAAATCATCTAGAGGAAGCCTTGTGGAAATATAGTGTCATGAAACCTTGAAATTCCATTTATTCCCTTTATGTTGAAAAAATATTCTCCCTGTAATTTTATTCGAAAAGTCAAAAGCTCCTAAAATAGAATAATGACAAAAGATTCAATTCATAGTGTTTAATAAAAAATCATCAAGTATAAAATTTTAATTATAAAATTTAGAAGAATAGAAATAATATTATAGAATTAGGAAACAAAGATGAGGATGATAAATGTTCCCCAGTAAATACTTATGTATAAAAAATATTGTATAAAAATGAGATTATAAAATTATCCCTTACTTTTGGTCTGATATCATTCATATGTATCTGAATATCCATTATAATGATTTGAATAATGTAATTGACTTATTCCTGAAACATTAAAACTTTTATGTTATCATATGTGATTATATTATCATCCGTTTGTTAGTAACACTTCATTTCCCCTCGTTATTCAGATAGTAACTGCTTCATGTTCTTAAACATGATTTGCTGGATAAGTTCATGTTCCAGATATTAGTTATAGTTAAATAATTTTTATAATGATATTAGTATAATATATATCATATTTATTCATTAAATTCATGTATATAATCATGGTTTAAGGAAGATCATGATGAAGGAATCACATCCAAACATGGAGACGGTAGGTTGTATGTACGCATGAAAGAAAATATCATTCCCAAAATTGATGAATGGTATTGAAGTGGATGGTTTATAATATTTCAGAATAAGTTAAATGTTATAATAATCTTATATTTTTATTTTTTCCAACATTATAACCATCCAATTAATGTGGTCGTGGAAAACATATTACAGAACAACATGGAGATAGTAAGCCATATGTACACACGCATGGTGATTTCCTTTTTCATATGATGGATATAATGTTCAATATGATTGTTTCATATTTATAATAATTTGTTAGCATATGAGTGATACTGATGTTATTAATTTATAATGAAACAACTAATGACGAGGAATTATAAGATAAATGTAGTTTGAAAGAATCAGTAGAAGTGATTACCTTCTCCTCGACGTGCTTCCTCTAAATATCTTCTTAAGGCACTAGAGTTGGTCTTCGATGATAACCAGAACCTCTAAAATGAAAATATGAAAGTTGAGATGGAAATATTTCATGGGATTTCCGAAATGGAAGGCTCAAAATGAATTGAATATGTGAGGTAGGTTTTTCCCTTTTATAATTTAGGAGAGTGGGACTTTTGGAAACTCCATATATAATAACTTATAATAAAATAAAACCATAACTAAAAACCTCCAAAATGTACCAATTTTGATTATGAGATGATATAAGGTTTTAATTTCATAAAACAATAAATTTAGGACAATTGATTTTTTCAATTCAAGATATATATTGGTAATTGAAAGTTAGTTATTCTATTTAATTTTTATTAGGGTAATAACATTCTAAATATTTTATGATAATAAATTTTTTATTATATGGTTATAATTTACCATAAAAGGATATTTTATGAAATATCAGACCTTATAATTATTAATTTGAAATTTTTAAATATTTTAATGTTTTGTCAATAATTTAAGAAACTGATATTATTATAAAATATCAATAGTATCAATTTTGACCCTATTCATTCATTTGAAATTAAAAAATTTCCACAGAGATGATAAATTGGTTCTAAAAAATTTAATACACTCATAACATGTCATATTCATACAAACAATATGTGGATCAGATTAATTAATTCATATGATATTGATTAAAATATCTTTAAAACCGTTTTTTGTATTTTTAATAAAATAATTTCTACATCACTATTGAATCATTATTAATGAAAACATTTTATTTTCTAAAACTTATGAATAAATTAATATGATGTAGATAATTATTTTAGATTAATAGAGAATAACTTTTTTTGATATTATTTCCTATTTAAAAATATATTAAATTTATAATACAAATATAAAATGAGATTGTGACATTTGGTCACATTCATTAGTTTTTATTTTATTCATGTCATATTCATAAGTTAGTAGCTATTAAGTTATTCCTTTCAAACAGTAAATTAAAAGGCATGAATTTAGTCATCCACTAGTATTTTCACAGCTTTTAAGGTAATTTTATGATATTATATTGACCTATAATTACATGATTTACCTTTAACCATGGTAATAAAAATAATTACCAAAGTTACTATTTATAATTCCCAAAAATAAAAGATTCCTATTATCATAATTTGGACCTCATAATTCAAAATATTGAATCAAATTTTTCAAATTCCAAATGAAAAAGTTAGATTAGTTAATTTAAAATTAATCCCAGTTTTTTAAATAAAAAAAATGGTTTCTCAATGTTAAAATATTGCAAAAGATTGACATGTTTTTACATCTAAATTTAATGTAAAATTAATTACAGTTACATATATTTTATTAAATGTTAAATATATATTATATATATACTTAGAAACATTTATGTAATATAACTTCAACATATATATTATTTCAATGAGAAATAAATTTTCATTTAAAATTTAGCATATTTTTAATATTCTTCAAAACAGTACATTTATCCAAAAAATATGACAAATGAATCCAAATTAAATTTTTGTATCCCTCTTCAAAATAAAAGGTTATTTTTTCATATAAATATTATTAATGTGTCAAAATATTAATTGGAAATGGTTTGTCAATTCAATGGTTTAAAAATAATGTTTCAAAAAAAAGGGTTTTATACATCAGATAGGGTTTTATTCATACCCAATGAAAAAAATATCCATTGAATGGATATAAAAATATTTTATTATGCATATATCACATATATATCACATTAATATAGTTAGAAAATGTAATTCACTCAAAAATTTAAATATATAACTGATTTATATTTTTCATAAATAATTGATATGCTATGCATTCAAAAATCATTATCATAAGTTAGTTATAATTATTCTTTCTGATGTAACACCTTAGCTACAATGGTAATTAAATAATAAGGGCACATTTTAGTTTATTTAAACTCTAAATTTCATGAAAACCATGCAATGGATGTATTAAAATTATTTACAAAAAATATTTCATTAAAACATTTGGATGTTACATTCTTCCCCTATTTAACTGAATTTCGCCATCGAAATTCATAACTTAGAAACAAATATATGAGGATACCGCTCCCTCATTATATCCCTAAGTTCCCATTCATCATTTTTAAATCGTTGGTTCCTTCCTAAAACATTAACCAAGAGAGTGGTCTTTTTTAATAGAACTTTTTCACTATGATCCAGAATCTCTAATAGTTGTTCTTCATATGAATGATCTTTCTCCAGCGGTACGACTTCTGAGCTTATTACTTGTGAATGATTGGGTATTTACATTACAAATAGATATATGCGGAACATGTCATTAACTTAAAAGATATTTGGTGGAAGCACCAATCGGTAAGCAACCATCCCCACATGATCATGAATTTCAGAAGGACCAATATACCTAGGGCTCAGATTTTGCTTATTTTAAAATCTCATTAATCTCTTCTAGGGTGATATTTGTAGGAACAACTTAGCACCCACATAAAAATCTAGGTCTTTTATTTAGCTGTGAACATATTTTTTTGGTCATCTCTGAGCTTCTATTTTGTTTTGTTGAATAGATATGACCTTTTCTACCATTTCATCATCAATATCTAGTCATAATAGATTTCATTAAACAATAACATCCCAACATGTTGGAGTTTTGCACTTTTTCCCACATAACATCCGAATGATACATCTGAATACTAGAGTGAAATATTTTGTTGTATGAAAATTCCTCCAATGGTAGGTGATGAACCCAAACAACTTTGAAATCCATATAGAAAGCATTCAACATGTCTTCTAGTGATTCAATTGTCCCCTTTTATTGACCATTTTTTGGAGGGTGATAAGAATTGTTGAAACATTACAATGTATTCAGGGCAAGCTGTTGACTTTTCCAGAACATCGAGGTATAACATAGATCATGATTTCATATAATGAAATGTGATACTCCTAGAAATCATACGTCTTCCTTTACATAAATCATGGAAATCTGACCAGGATTGTAATACGTTCTAATAGCAACAAAGTGTGTTGACATCGTAAGGTGATTAATTCTAACCCAGACAACATTATTGCCTTTGGATGTTTTGGGATGTTTTATGAAAAATACTATAGTGATGTTTTCCCATTTCTATTTCGGTATGGGTAATGGTTTTAACATCCTAATAGACTTCTATCTCTCATCCTTAGTATCATGAAAAACCATGCATCAAGAGACATATTCTGTGACATCTATTTTCATGCAATCCCACATGAAGTACTCATTCAGGTCCCTGTACATCCTTATAATACCTTAGTGAAAAGAGAATTAAGGACTATGATCCTCCTCTAACAGAACATTCATTAATTCTAGTATGGGAGGAATAAAAACTTAGTACATGAACCTTATTATTTGATCATAATCAAGGTTGAAATCAAGAAATTTTTTTACTTTCTTTTGTAACTCAAAATCATTCTTCAATGCCTCCTTAATCATCACAAGTATTGATGGTTGATTATTCATTTAAGAAATATTGTATTTCCCCCATTCCATTAAAATTTCATGATATATCCTTTTCAATTCCATAAATATTGGATATTTTGTGATCCTCGTTATGGATAGGCTAGCATGGTCTTATCAACATAAATCCTCAACCACATTGTTTTATTTTCTAGTGTGGAAATGTATTGAGCAATCATATTCAATATTCAACTCCAACCACATTATTTGGTACATATTCAGCTCCTTTAGTGTGAAAATATACTTTAAACATTCATGATCAGTCAAAATATCACACTATTAACAATAAAGACAGTGCCTCCTTATCTCTAATGCAATTATTACCACATCTAACTCCAAATTAGAAGTAGGGTAATTTTTTCATGGATTTTCAATTGATGTGTGGAATAAGCTATCACCATATTATTTTTCAAGACAAAACATCCTAGCCCCTTCTTGGATGCATCAATATATATCACAATCCATTCACCACTACAAGGAAGTGTGAGCACATATTTACTGGCTATCCTTATATTTTATTCATTGATATTAACCTCACATTCCACCTTCCAACCAAACATTACTCCTTTTAGTGTGAACGTGGTGGGTGGATTATATATTCATGAAACATATTTCACAAACATCGATAATATCCATCCATACCATGAAATCATCAGATCTCAATTAACGTTGTTTTTCTCCACCATCTTTTAATAACCTTTATTTCTAGATCCCAATATATCCCCTCTCATGAGATTATGTTACCAAAAAATGTATCATTATGAATCCAAAATTCACACTTGGTAAATTTGGTATAAATCTTCTTCATTTTAGGGTCTTCAGTCTAATTCTAACGTGGTCTTCATCTTTTTCTTTCCACTTTTAATAGAAACCAATATCGTATATAAATACTACCACAAACTGATAAAGAGATTATTTAAAGACTTTGTTCATTAGATCCATGATGATAACCATTGTATTAGTAAGACTGAAAGTAATAACTATAATTTCATAGTGACAAAACATAGTACGAAATGTTGTCTTTGCTATATCTTCCTTTTTGACCTGTAATTTATGATATCCTTAATTAAGATCAATCATTGAAAAGTATTGAATCTTTGTAGATGTTCAAAAAAATTATCAACACCAGGAAGAGGTTAATTTTTCTTGGTAATGTTCTTTTTAATTTCTCTATAATCAATATAGAGTCTCATTAATCCTTCTTTATTATTAAAAAACAGAACAGGTGCTCAATATGGATACACACTAATGCATATGAATACCTTATAAATATTATCTTGGAGTTTCTTCTTCAATTCTTGCAACTCAATTGGAGCCATTATATAAGGTGTCTTTGAAATAGGCATAACACTTGTTATTTGTTTTTTGAAAACACAACTTCATGATTTGGTGGAAGACCTATCAATTCATTCATAAAGTCACCATAAAACTCTCTTACAATGGGTGTATTATTAATCATGAATTTCACCCCAACCATTTGAGATAAATAACCTTAATTTATTGGAATTATGACCCATAAAATGGAATAAATTTCTATTGGAAGGCTATATTAATAATTTGCAATAGTAGTTTATCATAGATTGATCTAGAATATGAATTCTGACTTCCCTTCCTTGGAAATTGATATGGACTCCATATATAGAAAGACAATCCATGCCATGAATCAAATCAAATTACACTATAAGATGGATCACAAGATTTTCAAGAAACACTTTTCCACCAACATCAACTTGAGAAGAATTATAAACTTTTGATGTGATCATTATGCCATTAGGAGTTGTAATAGCTAACTCAACATCTAATTGTTGAGGTAATAGGGCGATACCCATAGAAAATTAATCAGAAATAAAATAATGGGTGGATAAAGAATCAAATAAAACGTTTTCTACTTTATATTGGATGGTAAGTGTACCTTTCAGCACGTCATAGACTTATTCTATGTCACTGATAGTAACTCAATGTGAAATTACCTTGTCTTTGGCATTAGTAGTTTTTTTGAGGTTGATCATCATAAAAAACCCATGGATAAGAGAATTGATAGGCATAATTTCCCATTTCCTTCTACTTGTATAATTGAATTATAGGAGGTGCATTCTATGTAGCCTTTAAATTGTTCACATCATTAGATGTCTTTTTCCCATAACAAAGGAATTCAACTTCTATATGACCATACATTCCACTCTTAAAATATTTACTTGTCCCTTTAAGAAAATTCCCTCAACGTTTTATTCCAAACATTTAGAATAAGGGGAAAATCATTTTATTTTCACTGTGGTCTTTAGATTTTCCTTTCATTTCTATTTTTCTCTTCATATCAAACCCATATGACTGTTAGGATACAATAATATACATCTCAACATTGAGACTACATCGATCAATTTCTTCATATCTATAGAATTTTCTTATGGAAAATTCCCTTCAGATAGTTGGTTTTAATCCAATAACGAATCAATCAATTTTACCCTCAAGTCAGATAATAATTCCATAATCATACCTTGTATGTCTTTGAAAATTTGATTCATATCAACCAATGAATTAATCATATGTTTTCTTAAGATCAGGGAACTCATTCTCCAATTTTTTTTTGAAGAATATAATGAAAATACAGATTGAAAAAATAAGTTCATGAACTCATTGCATTCCATAGACTCAATTTCATGTCTTTTCCTCATAATATTGATAATATTCTACCATGGATTGGCTTCACCTACAAAACGATAGACTAATATATTATATTGTTTATAACATAGTAGAAATGAAAATATCATTTCTTTGGTACTAATCCATTAGTCAGCCACTAATGGATAAGAAGACCCACTAAATGAAGGTGGAAACTACCTCATGAAGGATTTAACAGAATGTTTCTCCCTCCATTGGTCATTTTGAAGTCTATCATGATTCATAGCTTGAGAATGTTTGGTGAGCATGTCTAAAAAATGTTTATTCCAACTCCCTCTAAAATTTGGGTTATCTGGGGGTAATTCATTTCATTTCCCATTGCATTAATCATTAACACAGTTCCTTCTGGTTCCAACCATTGACTAAGACCAAGAAGCATAGATTTATCAACTCTAATCATAATTGAGAAACCACATAATTAACGAATAAAATCTCAATTAAGGAAACATTTGGTTTTATCTTACGTTATTCATGAGCATTTCTAAAACACTAGGATAGGATTGTAACCTATTCTTACTCATATACTTGGGGTTCCTACTAAGGTTCACACATCCTAGTTTTTAAAGGTTAACTATAACTTTTCTCTAATACCTAATATAACGGCCCATAATTTACTAGTAGATATTATGTCCACATTGAATAATAATTATTACATAAAAAATAACTATACAAGGACCATATATGTTTGGTGTCTTTTGGAACTAGGAAACATAAACAACTAGTTTCTAAAACATCTATACTATCTCCCACTTATTTTTTTCAAAACTGGACTCCTATTTGGAATATCATACTTAAGACCATTCTTCATGAACTGAGGAAAAGAAACATATAAAATGGTGAGATCAGATGCTCAGTAAGGGTAAACAAGGGAAATGTCAATCATATCATAATCATAAGAAAAAGTCATTAGAAAATCTTCTCCTATATAAAAAATATCATAATATCATGTCATGGGATAAATCATAAATTTGCAATGTAATCCCAACAGTCAAAACATAAGACATGAAATTTCGTTTCATATACACATAATAATAAAAAATAACTTCATATTAGTCAAGGCTCAACTCCATGTTCATCATAGTGGACAAAGACCATTAATGAACTAAGTTCAATCCTTGTTCCAACCCATTATTATTGAACCAGATTTACATGTCATTCCTGTCATGTATATTTCATAAGATATTAATCTTTAATCAATTCATAGGAGGTAGATAAATGTCCCACACATTTCATAATGAAACCATTTTTATGTGTGTCAAAAAAACATAAATCATTTATCATAGAATTACACATGAAATAAAATGAGTTTCTTAAACATCATTCCATCATAATCCATTTAAAATAAATTTATTTCATTAAAATAATTCCATAATAAACACAATAAAATCAATGTAAAAATTAGGATATAAAAATAATGTTGTGTAATCATAGATGTAAAATAATTTAAATAAAACACATGAACATAATTCCTACGGAAATTATCTTATATTTTTCAAAATAATGTTCTTTTTTAAAAATTCTACATAATTTTAAATAAAACATATTTAGTTGAAAATAATCAAAAAATACTTTATAGGATGATTTGTGGAAATAATGTTTCATGAAACAATAAACCTCTACTAGAGTTGTATAAGTTAAAAATCTTTCTCATGGTACATTTTCCATAAAAGTCAAAAAGTACCTCAAATCGAATGACCTGAAAGGATTACATTCATAGAATTTAATAAAAATTCACCAAAGGGAAAATTAAAATTAAAAAATTATAGAAGAATAAAATACTATTACAAAACTACAAAACATGGATGTGGATGATAAATACACCCCAGTAAATACTTACGTACAAACAATCTCATATAAAAAGGATATTGGAAAATTATCCCTTATGTTATGTCAGATATCTTTCATATATATCTGAACGTCCAAAATATTTATTGCCTTATTCTTTATTCATAATAATTTTTATGATCTCATATATAATTATATTATGATATGTTTGTTAGTAACATTTCATTGTCACTCGTTATTTGGATATTAACTACTTTATGTTCTTATGTAATATTTGTCAGATATGTTCCTGTTCCACATAATATGTTATAGTGAAATCATTTATAAAATGACATTAGTATAATATATATCATATTTATTCATTTAATTAAGGTATAGAATCATTTTTTACTAAATATAATGTAAAATGAATCACATCGCATCGTGGTGACGATATGTCGTACGTAAGCATGAGTGATGATATCATTCCCAAAATTGTGGAATGGTATTGAAGTGGATGGTGTATAATATTTTAGGGTCAGTAACCTGATATAATAATAATATTTAGTTATTATTTCCATAATTATACCCATACATGTGCGATGGTGGTGAAAAACAGATTACATCACAACGTGGAAAAGGTAAGTTGTATGTACACTCATGTGATGATTTAGTTTTTCATAGGATGGATAGAAGATGAAATATGGATTTTTCTTATTTATATTAACATATCAGTATTTTAGTGATATTTAGTTTATTAATTTATAATGAAATAACTAATTAATATGAATTAGAATAAGAAATAATTTTGAATGAATAGGTAAAAAAGATTACCTTCTCCTCGACGCGCTTCCTCTAAATCTCTTCCTAGAGCATTTGAGCTGGTCATTGAAGATTACCATAACCAATAGAATAAAAATAGTGATATTTATAAGGTACAATGGTTGGTTTTGCATGATAATTAAGGCCCCTAATGACGTGAATAGGATAGGGAGGAGGTGCCTTTTTATAATTGCGGTGAGGGGGACTTTTAGAAATTCGATAAATAAATATTTATAATAAAATAAAAACATACACCAAAACCACCAAAATATCCCAATTTCTATGATTAGATGAGATTGGTTTGTTCTTGCATCAACTTATAAATTTAGGACATGTCATTTTTTAATTTTAATCAATATCATTTTAACTGACACTTAGATATTAAATTTAATTTTAATTGTGTTAATACTATTTTAAATATTTAATGGTTATAAATATTTACTTATATAGTCTTAATTGACAATAAATGGATATTTAATGACATTTAGACCTTATAATTATCATGTTGTAATTTTTAAATATTTATAATATTTTTACATTATTTAATAAAATGTTATTTGTATAAAATATCAATAGTGAAAATTTTGACACAATTCATTTATTTGACATTAAAAAAATCTACACATAAGATAAATATGAACTAAATAATTTAATATCCTTATAACATGTAATTGTAAACTAAAAAATTAGTTGATAACATTAATTAGTTCATATTATATATCTTTTAATATTTTAAAACCAATTTTTTTATATTATTAATTATATAATTTCCACATTACTATTTTTTCATCGTTAATGGTAATTATTCATTCTCAAAATATAATAAATAAATTTCTACGAGAAATTTAATTCTTTTATATTTTTAGATCCTATATATATTTGATATTATATCTTAGTTATCCATATATTAAAATTAATATACTTATAAAAAATGAGATTGCGACATTTTGTCACATTAATTAGTTTCTATTATATTCATGTCATATTCATAGGTAAGTGAACATTAAGTTATTCTATTTCAAAATATAAATTATAATGGTCAAATTTTTTAATCCAATAAGATTCTTAAAATGATTATGGTAATTTTATAATATTAGTTTTTCCTTTAATTACCATATTTACCTTTAACAAGGTTAATAAAAATAACTACCAATGTTACTATTGATAATGCCAAAAAAGTGGCACATTAATATAATTTGGACCTACTGATTCCAAATATGGAATCCATTTTTCATAATTAAAAATGTAGAAGTTTTAGAAATTAATTTACAAATAATCTCGTTGTTGAAAATAAAAAATGGGCTCAAAATGTTAAAATATTGCAAAGAATTAAAATGATTTTACATCTGAATTAATGTCAAAAAAATTTGAATGACTTAGATTATATTAAATAGAAAAAAATAAAATCTATTTATATTTTAAACCATTAAATAATATAATTTAACCATATAAATTATTTCAATGGAAAAAGATGTTTCCAATTAAAATTTAGAATACTTTAACTATTTATCAAAACCTGAATGTTATCAAAAAAATATCAAAAATTCATCCAAAGTAAATTTTTATATCGAAATTCAAAATTACATGTTTTCGTATCATATAAAAAATATTACAATGTCAAAATATTAATTTATAAGGTGTTCTATATTCAATGTTGTAAAACTAAACTTTTTATAAAAAAATGGGTTTTATAAATCAAATAGGGTTTTATTAATACCTAATGACTAAAATATCCATTGGATTAATATAAAAAATATTTTATTAAGTATATAACACATATATATAAGATTAATTTCATTTATAAAATTAATTCACACAAAAATAAAAATATATAATTTATATATGTCTTTCATAAATAATTTATAGCCAATGAAATCACCATGCATTTTCATAAGTTAGTTATAATTATTCAAGCTAAACAAACAGCTATGATATAATGGTAATTTTATAATAGTGGGGTCTTATGGTTTGATTAAACTAATGATTGTGTGAAAATCAATCTACTGAAGAATTAAAATTATATAATGAAAACATTTCATAAAAACATCTAGGTGTTACAAACATGATTCAAGAGGAATAAATCCACATCATGTTATGTGGGGAATTTAGAATGATATTTTTTTTAATAATTATGGTCCTTTAACTCTTTAAAAAAATAGTGATTGACTTATAGAAATGAAAAAAGGAGGATGACTGTGTTGGAAACTATAAAGAAAACATCATTATTCCTTCAATGAATGCTTGTAGTTTTATCATAGACCCTAAAACTGAAATCAATAGGTTATTCATTGTATTAAAAATAAATCCCCTAGAAGAATCTCAAATAATGAAATTAGGTCGGTATAATGAAATTACTCAATATTCTCCCAATATAGAAATATAAATTGTATAATCTAATTATTCAAAAAATGGGATAAGAAAATAAAAATGTAATTTGATGAATATTAATCTAATAAAACTAATAGACAAGGGAAATATAATCTTCATTAATTCCTAAAATATGGATTTAATAATGTGGGAAATTTTCTAAAAGGGATGAATAAAATCATTATTTATGGATGATAAAGTCATATATAAGATGAATGAAAAATAGATATGAAGAGCCCAACTGATGAAATGGATGGTGAGAAATCATAGCTTAATAAACTACCCACACATTAATTCATTAACTTTAATAATTATTGAAATTACACCAAAATACACCAGTCCCTTGGTTATATAATAAAATAGATGTATGTTTCATATAAAACATTGGTATAAATGGAAAACCAATGTAATAAGAATGAAGGATGTGGGTCGGGAAAACAAATTACTGAATGGTACACTCATCACCCAGTCTTGACATCACATTTTTTTTATTCGAGTTATACCCACTCCACTATATATGAAAATACATATAATAGCATAAAATAACATGCCCAATGTATAGATGTTGAATTATTATTTAAAACTCGAAATGGTTCCATTATTGCCTCACATTTATATAACTATTCTTCAATTGATTTTTTTGGGGAATGTGCTTCCTGAAAAATCTTTTTATTCTCACATTACATTGATGTGATTTGATTTTTCTATGATTATATCATAAAACATATATCCCATGTAAATTTCATGAATAGGGAAATCAAATTTCATATTCCAAAATTAACCCAATTTCATATATCGTTGAAATTTTGACTATGAACTCTCTATAGATGTTACTTTTATTGTATCGGTCCCAATTCCATGAAATAAAGGTTATTAACTGATATATTTGGCGACAAACCCAATATCTAGGGAATTCATTTTTTAATATATTTATGTATTTCTATAAGAGTTTCTTACTCTTCCCCAAGATTATGTTGTTGAGTTTTCAAACAAACTCACATAGTGTTTTATGCCTATATCAAATACTCGTTATAAAATTATCCCAATTTAAAAATATGAATTAATGACGTAAATCTGTGTGAATTTCGATAAGTTTATTATAAAACCATGTGATTGACCATGGGATACTCTGGTTCATTTTATTAATAATAAAAATGGATCAATGTTTCTCAAAAAAAAATTTATTGAATTTAAAAAATTCACAGAAATTAAATAATATCCTCCAACAATTATTGATGACTTAGTCAATCAACTATTTTGTGTTCAAAACATATAAAATATTATAATTCAATTTGTAAATCATCAACTATGGATGAAAAGGGATTATATACCCATGAAATCCATCCAAACAATATATATAAACATTAATGTCAATGTTATTATATTTTGACTTATAAATTCCACTATTATATTAGTAGATTTGATTAATACAGTCTTTGGTGAGTATTTTGATCAATTTTTTGTTGTATTTATACACTATAAACTAAAATATACTAATGTAAAGAAATATTATAAATATTATTTTTTGATTTTCATGAATTCTTTTTGAATGTAATGAATTTATTCCAAATATACTGAGTCTAAATTCTGGAAAAATAATGTTTCAATGTTGATTATTATAGTAAAAATAGATGGTATATTAATGAATCCCCCAATTATAGAGTTAAATAAAGATAGGAAAATTACAAAAAATATAATAGATACACATTGTTTTATTTTATTTTTTAGATATTGTTGAAACATATGAATAAATTCATATAAATGTTGAATCCTCAATCAATGTTAACATTTAATGATATCATCTTACTTTGTATAGGTGATTTAATAGAAATTTTCAAGTAGATCAAGATAAGGTTGGTCGCTATACCTATACTCACATTACCTTTAATGGGGGAAGGGTTTAGGATATATAGTGATTCATCTATTTAGGGATTGGGGTGTGTCAACATGTAGGTGACACATTATGCAGGAGAAATGAAATTACCACCATCCATGAATCTTCATGGGATAACGTGTGTTCAAGTTGATATAAACATACCAATGTTCTATAAGGCTTTCAATAAATATTGTATAAATATTAATATTACTATGATCTCCAGTATTTAATTATAAAATAAGAAAATATAACTAAACACCATGGGTCATTATTTATCATAAAAACATTAATGTACGCAGATCAAAGGTCTACCTAGATCTATTAATAGAAAATCTATCGAACCATTTTCATAATTATTTTTCAGTAATGAATCATGAAATAACTCAAATATTTAAAATTGATATTTTTTTCAAAAAAAAATATTGGACTGAGAATATTATTTTTATCAAAATGAACCTCAATTATTACATTTACTAATCTAATATATAAAAACAATATAGAAAGTTATAATTCATAAATTTAGACAACATTATATCTACTATAAGTTAAAATTATAAGTTATAAAAATATAAATAGATAAATTGAATGTATAAATAATAATAAAATTTAAATAAGAATAAAAAATATCATTAATCAATATAAAAACCCATAATTATATTAAACATCATTATTAAATTTCATTAAAAACAACCCCCTTTAAAATTATACTTTTTCATGGATAGACCTTTTATGGAAAATAATGAAAAACTATACATATTTCTTTATTACATATAATGTTGTATTAGTGGGAATAAATGAAAATCTCATTTTATTAAGATATGAAACCATAAAACATTAATAAAAAATTTATTGATTCATCAAGGTTGTATGAATAAGAAGGATTTATGTAAAATGAAATTTAACATAATAATTGTCTTTTGGTTTGTCATTAAAATTGAAATCACAATGAAAATCCAAACTATGTACTTTATTGATGCACCAAAACATTCAAATTTAGATACAAGAGGATGTAATAATAAATCCTCGCACCATGAAATCATGATACTTATTGTTTATAAAAACCCTTATCATTGGTTTCTGCTACATAAGACATATATAAGGAAATAGGTAATGAAATAGAAAAATATTAGAAGAAAACAGAGAAAAATAAATGTCTAACATTGATGATCTCACATTTAATCATAAATACATGCCATTAATTCAGTGAATATGATTCAAATGTATCCCGTAAGAATCTTCTAGTTATGAATTATTATGTATTGGGATGAAAAAGAAGATTATGATTTGATTTGATGAATTTATAATAAATAATTATCAAAATTAATATTCAAGGATAGTTACACAGTTTGGCTATATGGTTTACTAAACCATGGAATAATCATTTGAGATCCACTACGTCACTTATGAATTAATTCACGATATTTCCTCACTGTTTATGAAATCATGGACCAATCATGCACATGATGTTGAACTCAACTCAAAACTCACTCATCGGTAGAACACTATATAACGTTACATTATAAAATTTTCCTTCAAAAATCATGAAGGGTTTTTCAACTCTAAAACTAAAATACATTGTGTTTGATGAAGAATCAAAATTACAGTAATTCACTTGAAAATTGTTCCTGGACCATGTGGACCCCAAATGATAAAATGATATCTAATGAATGATTACTCTTCATAAGTTCCCATTACCTATGGGATAACAATGTAAGGTCAATAACATGAAAGATAAGGATACATGGTAACTATTAATCGAGTTCCCACCATTTAATAACTATTAAATAGGGAAAACACTAAGTATTTGGATAAATTCATATTTGGGATTTATTAATCCCATTAAATTCAATAATTAAACATTGTAATGAAAAAAATTAATATTAGGTAAAAAATAACTCCCTAACCTATCACATTATATTATATAAAAAGTCATAATTTTTTTCGGAATGACCAAAAAATAATTGAATTGAATACAATAACGAATTTAATTATATAAAAGAAGAAATATTGGATTGTATAACAACCAAACCAATTCATAACAAGGAAAATAATCACCCAAAAAACTAGAAGAATAAACCCTGACATGTTGTTCATAATTATATGACCTGATATAGATGTACCCACTATTTATTGTTTATCCTGATGTGGTGGATCAAGAAATATTTGGTAATCCTGGGTAAATCATCATAAGGAACCACCCAATCCTTATAGTTGAAGAGGAAAAATTGGAAAAACCATTTTATATGTGTATCCATTAACATATTTAATTGAATATAAAATTCAACTAAAATTATATAATATCAATTATCCCAAAAGTTGAAGGTACAAACTAGTGAACATAAAATATTAATCCCATTAAAGGAAATTAAAATTGATTCCTTAATTAGGATCCATCATATTTCTATATAGATATTAGTTATGTTGTGTATTTATTAAATTTTATATTACATCATGTTATATATTTTTTAAATGTGGCCCAATCCGCCACATTAATGAAAGGACAATAAAAAATAAAAACAAGAAGGATAGAATGACTTGGATGGCCACAGTAGAAGAAATTATTTTCGCACTGCCTAAAAGAATATATTTTAATATATTATATTTAATCTACCAATATATCCTAATTAAATTTCATGGGATTATCCAATATTGTAATAGTGTCCCTACTTTTTCTTACACGACTAGTTTATCATTTAGAAGATTAAAAAACATAATATTAATAAAAATATATGATTATGTGGTTTAGGTTCATGGGAAAATTGGGAACATAAATAAATTTTGCATAATAAATCATAAATAATTATCTAACTTATTATTATCTACCTTCTTATTGGCCATCTTGTTCTCATCAGGACAAGTATTCAACTGATGACACATATCAATTGAATGGGAAAGAGAAAGCCTCATAAGAGGATATAAAAGAACATGAATCAATATAACATGGGGTGAGAATAATCATCATCATAATATCACAATCATTGTATCATCAGAATAATCAATAAAGGATGCATTAAATAATGGAATGGATGTTCCAAAGCATAAAAATGATACAGGATGTCTTATTGGTCAAATATCACACATACATGTGAACAAATATAGTATTATGTTCTTTTGGATCGAAATGATAGATGATACTGATGGTAGTATCATAATAATGATGCTCAATATAAATGAGGGGGTGAATTGTATAATTTAAAAAATTTTGGGAACATTTAATGTTGGCTAGAAACCTTTCTGTTGTTTAACAAAGTTAAACAATGTAAATTCAAAAAACCTCTAAGTTCTAAAACTTGCTTAATTCTAGAAATATGAATACAAGAATGTAATTTCGGGAATATGAATCCTGAAATGAATATAAAAAAAGTTTACAAAGAAAAAGATTCTACCATAATGTGTATTGAATCTCACTATATCTGAGTGTACAAAAGTAAGGAATTAAAAGATATTTATATTTTCTTTAACAAAAAAAATGTAGCAGAAAACATGAAATAAATGAGTAACAAGTAGTAAATCTTTTAAACCAAATAGATGGGTATCCGACAACCTTGGATAAGGTTCCCTTTATTTTTTACTTCCATGAAAGTCTATCTAACCCAAACCAGGATAAGCCCTCAATACGATGATCAGAGTTTGTCTTTCTATCCCTACATGCCCTCAATCTCACGGTAGTCGGCACCTCTGTCTTCCTCAGAAAGGATGTCCTCAAACTTTAAGGTATTCAGAACCTCCATCTTCTTATCCACAGAATCCCTTGAATATACTTAGAATCATTCAGAGTTGCACGAAGAAAATCTGAACAAGACGTTCAATACGCACTTAGCATGAGAGTCTCTCTCTAGAAATCACATCAACATGTAATCTCTAGATTGATAAACTTGATATGAGCTCAATAAAATGAGCTCTTATTTATAGGAACATTATCAACGATCGACATGCTCCTCTAATGGTCATATATTATCTTAAATTTCAGAGGGACCTGTACACGTGTCACTAAAACAACGGTTAGTTAGTAACTGAATTCATGACCTAGTATTATAACCAAAAAAAGTGTAAGGAAAAAAATATGATTGCATGAACAAATTCATTTTTTGGTGTTTAAGAAAAAATAAAAGTTCTCAGTCTACCCAAAAACTATTCAGAGTCAATGATACATGGATATTTGGATTATGTTTATCATATGTATTCGGAGTTAAAAAAATTTAGAATTCAATGTATGAATTTTAAGGGAATTCGGAGTCTAAATTCATAAGAATTTGAATCTTTAACTCATAAAATTTTGGTGTCGGATTTCATAGAACTCAGAACCTGAACTCATAAAAGATCTATGTCTAAATTTAGTGAACTCAGAGTCAGTACTCAGAAGAGTTTGGAGTCTGAATTCAGAGAATTGGGAGTCAAGAATCAGAAGAGTTCAGAGTCTGAATTCAAATAGTTCGAAATCTGAATTCGAATCCTAAAAATAGAACTCTTTATATCTATTTATAAATATGATTCCGAGGTTTTGGAAACGAAACCGAATTATATACTTAGATACAAAATGAACAATGAAAAAATTGTAATGATAAATTTCCTTAGAGATGGAAAATTTTCCTTATGAAAGTAAAACATAGGATAAATGAAATTTTCCTTAAGATAATGTGTTTATGATGTTCAAAACATGAAGAAATGGTAAATTCATAAGAAAGCCATAATGACTCAACTATCTCTCCAAACATGATGAAATGGAAAAAACATAAGGAAACCATATTGACTCAACAATCTTCCCCTTTTTGGAAATCACAAACATCCTTTCGAAAAAGAATATAAATACATGGAAAATAAAACATATCTCCCTTAACAAACATGGGCAATGATGAATACGACTAACCCCCCCTTAGGCTTTGGGACACTATGGATCGTATTCTAGATTTCTGTAATAAGATTTTTCATTATCTTGAATATGAATATTATAGTCATGATACTCCCCCTCAGATGAACTCTCCCTTACTTAGGGACATTTCTTATTTACTTAATATTCTTTCTCCTTTTTCCACTTTGTGATTTTCAAAAAGAAATACATTGAATGGAAGAGAAATTATAGTACCTAAATAAATTATTACAACACATCCAAATGAAAAGAAACCAATAATTTCATTATGATATGAAAAATTTAATCAACAAGGAAAGCACAACAAAAGATAGGATTTAAACAATTTTATCCATCCATTTCCTTGGGAACCTGCTTCTTCACTATTGTTTTGAGCTTCCTAAGCTTCTTGAGGTCTTCCTATTCTCATTTAAGAATTTGATTCTGATCATCAACTTTCTTCTCTAAGGCTTTGATTCTATCTTCATGAACCTTATGATCCTCGTCCAGAGCCTTCAGGACTTCTTCCTACTTGACAATATTTTATTCTATCTCAATCCAGAGATCCCTCTCCCTCTTCCAACTCTGAGCAACTGAATTCAACTTTCCATTCAGATCATTCCCATCGTGAATCTGCAAATTCTATTCCAGAGTCATCTTTTGTTCAAAAAAGCGTGTGAGATCCATGATCTTACCATATTAAATGTCAAATTCCTCCTTGACACTCTCTTGGAACTCATCAAGATCTCTCATTTCCTATATGGTTTTCTTAGACCAACTATTCATCTTCTAGCTTGATCTTTTATGGGCATCGTAGTTGATGAAAAAATTCTTGTAATCAGCCTCTTGTTTGACACACATATCCATCACCATGGATACTGAATCTGATTACTTGTTCAAGGTGTGTTGAAGCATCCAACATCTTGAGTACATGCTTGGAAAAATTATAATGGTCCCAACAATATTCATCAATGATTGAACAATGAAATCATGTCTAAGGGATGATGATTCCAAATATGAAATTTTTCATGGTGATGATTCTTTTTATAGCTCAACATGTTTCCTCTTTGATGAACCACCAGCTTCCTTATTCATTACAATAGTTTTACTAGGTGTATCAACAACCACATGTTTACCCTTATCAGTTCTCAGAATGGATTCCTCATCTAGAGATTAATTTTCACTGTCAAACAGTTGAACAATTTTATCTTCATCTACTACTCCTTTCTGGTCTCCTTCCTCAATATCCTCTAGGTGTATGAAATGATGATTATAACTTTCTTCATCCAATAACTTAGTCACATATTCGTCAAACATGTCATCTTCTACTTTCTCAACTATCCAGGTGTATCCAGATTTGATGTTTCTACTTCAGAAGTTCAGATTGAGAGCTTCTTGTATGGACTTTCTTTATCATAAATATCTTCTACATTCATAATCAAATCTGCAGTGTCAATAATGCTTTCTACATTTTCTTAAACTTCGTTTTCTTTTTCTTTTTCTAGAGTCACAAATTTTTTCCCAAGAGTTTCAGGTAAAGCTTCTACCACGAAGGATTGTGGTACATGGTTATTTTCAGATGCTTTCTCAGTATCCCTCTGAAGGGATTGCACAATTTTTTCTTCATTCATCTTCTACTTTTATTTCTTTTCTTTCTCTTCCCTTTCCAGATACTCAGCTATATTCTTTTTTAGAGATTTTACTTCAGCAGGGTCTAGTCCAAACATGGGCTCCCCTTCTTTCTTGTTCTTCTTATCTATGTTTATAAAAAGGGTTGGATCTTCATTTCCCTTAACATAATTATTTTGATGAAAAAATACTATAAGCCTATCATACCAACCTCAAGGTGTTTTCTTAAGTCCATACAAAGCTTTGGTATGTTTATAAAAACGTTCAGGATTTTTTTATCTTCAAAACCAAGAGGTTGTTCAACAAAAACAACATCTGTAACATAAAAATTAAAGAAATAACATTTCACATCCATTTGAAACTATTTGAAATTGAATAGTGCTTTAAAAGTAAGTAGAAAACAAATAGATTCAAGTCTATCTAATGGAGCATTAGTTTCTCCATAGTCTATTCTTTCTTGATGATTATATCCTTTTACAACCAATCATGCTTTATTTATTACTATGATTCCATTTTCATCACATTTATTTCCAAAGACCCATTTTACTCTAATAATAGACCATTCCTTAAGTCTTTTAACCATGGTCCAGACATTATTCCTTTAAAATTAATCTATCTCATCTTGCAGATCTTTTATCCAATCATCATCACTTAAAGCTTCATCAGTGCTTTTGGTTTCTAATTGGTAAGGGAATGATAGATGTTCTATTTGATTTCTTAAGGAACATCTAGTCCTTACGGGTTTATTTACATAAACAATGATACTATCACTGGGATGATTCTTTAGAATCAACTTATTGGGGTTTTGTAAAACCTGATCATCAACATAAGGTAGGAATTCATATGCGGTAAATGCTTCCGAAACATCATCTTGAACATTTTCCTTATCGGAAGGATCATGTAACAAAGGTGGATAATAAGTTTTTTAAAAGAACATCCAAAGATGTATGTTGAGTTTGTTTAAAAAAAGGATAGGTTTCATCAAATTTTACAAGTGTTGTCTCTTCAATGGTACAAGTGTTCTTATTGAAAACTCTATAAGCCTTAGAAGTTGTGGAGTATCCTAATAAAATTCCTTCATAAAATTTTGTTGTGAATTTGTAAAGATTACTTTAGTATTAAAAATGAATACCTGGAAACCCAAAACAATGATTTAGGAATGTCTAGGTTTTCTACCATTCCATAACTCATAAGAAGTTTTATTAAGAAATGGTTTAATCAAAAGATGATTTATAGTATAACAAGCAGTACATACAGCTTCAGATGAAAAATGTTTGGCTATAGAATATTCATTCAACATGGTTCTTGTTATCTCTTGATGAATTCTATTTCTTAATTCAACAACACCATTTTGTTGAGGTGTTCTGGGTGCTAAGAAGTTATGAGTAATGATTTTTCTACTACAAAAAATGTCAAAATCAGAATTTTGAAATTCTCCTCCATGATCACTATGAATAATTATCAAAGGAAGGTTTTTCCCATTTTTAACATGGGCTATAAATGTTTTGAAATAGGAAAAATTTTCAGATTTCTTTGATAGAATATAGACCCATTTAAATCATGTGTAATCATAAACTAAGAAAAATACATTATATTTGCCTTTAATGCTTCCAGTTTGTGTTGGTCCAAAAATATACATATCAACTAACTATAATGCATAAGTGTTTGTGACATCACCGAC
This sequence comes from Viscum album, assembly GCA_963277665.1. Classification (NCBI taxonomy): domain Eukaryota; kingdom Viridiplantae; phylum Streptophyta; class Magnoliopsida; order Santalales; family Viscaceae; genus Viscum; species Viscum album. Next base: position 1,219,329,264 of record OY728127.1, on the reverse strand, counting down.
TAATTTAAAACTTGTTTTCTGTTGCATGCCATATTGATAAGGATCACATACTTTTTAAGAAACAAATCTAATTTTTGGTATATCCTTTACTAGTCTTTTCATAAAAAGTATACATAGTTTCCTACGGTTAAAATGTCCTAACCTTCTATTCCATAACCAAGAATGATATTCCATTGCACAAAGGCAAGGTAGATCTGGGATGTTAAGGTCATCTATGTTTAGTGTGTATACATTCTCCAGCCTATAGGAAGAATGAATAAACTCTTCCTTGGAATTGTGTATTAATCACTTGTCATTCCTATAATTCACAAGGTAACCTTCATCAAATAATTGAGTTATGATAATGAGGTTGTGTTTAAGACCATTAATAAATAAAACACTTGATATCAATGTTCTTCCAAGAAGAACGATGTTACATATACCAATAATTTCTCCCACAGCATTATCTCTGAATGTTACTTTTCCACCATTCAACTTGATAATCTTTTCAAAGTACTTTTTGTTAACAGTCATGTGTCGGGAACATCAACTATTCATGTACCATGTATCATTGTTGGTACTTTATATATTTTCATGAAAATAAGAATGGTAGACATTCAGAACCCAAACATTCTTGAATCCAAAAAATTCAGATTGCAAAATCACAGGCACCCACATTTTTTTAGAAAAGTATGATTTATGAATACCTAAAGACCTGGTTTTGTTTTTGGAATAATTTCTTGCCCAATGCCCGCCACACTGACACTTAGTTCAGAATGGAGCACTTTGAATAACAATGTAATTGTTATTAAAAAACTTGTTTTGAACTAGTATAACCAAATCAAGAACTGTTTCATAGATGTCGAATTTGGGAATAAATCTTTTCAAAATTTTCCTTACCATAGGTAATGTTTGACAAACACTTCCTCAAGGAAAATATTTCAGATTTTAGTTTATTAACTAGGTTTATATCTTCCAAAACGTTTTTTTAGTTAGTGTCATTCTCGAAATCAGTTTTCATAGAAATAACTTTTTCTAGATCCTTATAAAGATTATCCTTCTCATAATTTACTTCCTCATGGTTTTTTGAAATACTTTCAAAAAAAATTCCTTGTCGTGATCTTTATAATGATCTGATATTTTGTTAGTAAGAATAGTATTTTTATAATTTTATTTATCATGTTTTCTCTTGAGTTTTGAATTCTCATTCTCAAGGAGCATAGAAAACCTAGAAACATATTCATAGGTAGGTAAAGTATTATCTTTATCAGAAGAAGATTATTCATCAGAAGAGTTATAATATTTTCTATTACTATAGTTAGCATTTAATGATATATTGGTCATGGATTCAGCATTGTGTACCTTGGCCATTATGAAATGATTTTCAATAGGTAATCTAGATATTACACCAAGAGTCTTATGTCCAAAAGATTCATAATCTGATGATTCTATAGAAGAGTATCCACCACTGGAACTCTTGGTGTCATTAGCTTTTAAAACATTCTTAGATTTATCATAGTAGTACTTCTTTCTATTTCTCTCATAATGATTTTCATTTCCTTCCTTTATTTTAAGCATAGGACAATCAGGTCTTATTTGTCCAGATCTTTTCAATTCATAACATGTTACTTATGAATCATTCTTATATTTCCATTCTTTATTCTTGTATCTAGATTGAATTTTCTTCTGTCCAACAATCATGTTCATCCTTCGAGCAAGATTGGCTAACTCGTATTCTGAGGATTCACATCCACTAGATTCGGATTCAATAAAAATCTTCTTTATATTTAGATCTGGTAACTCTCTTAGGAGTGTTGGATTTCATATGATTTGAATTTTTTTAATATAAATGCTTCTATTTCCATTTTCCCTATTAATATTGTCAGCATCTCTCTTCTTTCTAATCATGTGTTGAAGAAGAATTCCAAAAATATCATCAAGAGTGATCAGTGTAACCTTCCTATTCTCATCTATTACTATTCTCTTATATTACCACTCATTGGGCATGATGTCTATGATTTTTTCCACAAGAGCTTCATCATCTAATCCCTTCTCACCCATATATTGTAAAATATTAACAATAGTAATGAATTATTATTGCACCTTTCATATGGGTTCTCCATAAGGGAAGAAAAACCCATGATACTCAACTCTGAGCTTGGATCTTCTAGTTTTAATAACATTGAGGGTTCCGAAGTGAGTTACTTCAAGAATCATCCATATAAAATTTTCTGCTTCACAAGACGAAATTTTTCTATATATATTTCTAGTCATGGAATAGTGAAATGTATTGTGTTCATTATAATTCAATTTATATTCATGCTTTTCTTGATTGGTGAAAGTACTAACATCATTTTCAGGAATTTTATATCCTCCAGTGAGCATGACAAAATTGTCTACTCCAATATTGATAATAAATTTCTTCATATGATATCTCCAATATTCATAGTCATTCCCATAAAAAATAGGTTGTCTAGTTGGATTTAGGTTATCTATGGAACCAACATTGATTCCTGCCATATTAAAGAAAGTCTTTCCATACAAACGTGTTAGTAATAAAAGTATGTAATCCAAGAAAATATTCATCAGCATGGAAAAGGCATAACAATGAAAAATTTGAGAAAAGAAAACTTATATGTGAATTTAAGAAATTCAGAGACCTCCTTTGATACCAACTGTAGGATTGGTTCATCATACGAGGTCACTGGCCTCTGATACAAATTGTTGGATCAGAATGATAGGTGATACGGATTGTAGTATCATAATAATGATGCTCCATATTAAAGAAGGGGTGAATTGTATACTTTATAAATTCTTTTGTAACTTTTAAATTTAGTTAGAAACCATTTTGTTGTTTATCATGGTTAAACATAGTAAATTAACAAAACCTCTATGTTCTACAAACTTTCTCGATTCAGAAATATGATTCCGGGAACGTAATTCCAGAAAAGTGTATCCGGAAATAAAACATAACAAAAGTTTACAAAGATAAATTTTCTACCTTAAAGCATGTAGAATCTCACTATATCAGAGTGTACAAATGTAAGGAAGTATAAGATTGTTATATATTCCATGATAAAAAATTACAGTGGAAAACATTAAACAAATAAGTAACAAGTAGTAAATCTTTTAACCCAAAAATAAGTGAATCCAACAAACTTGGATAAGTGTCCATTGATTTATACTTGCATGAATGTATGTATTACCCACACCAGGATAAGCCCTTGATATGAAGATCAGAGTATATCTTTCTATCTCCACAAGCCCTGAACTTCAAGGTAGTCGACATCTCTGTCTTCCTCAGCAATGAAGTCCTCGAACATTAAGGTAGTTGACACCTCTGTCTTCTGATCCTCGGAAGCCCATGAATGTACTCAACAACATTCAGTGTCCCATGAAGCAAATCTGAACAAGATATTCATTATGCACTAATCATGAGAGTATCTCTCTATAAATCACTCCATCATGTAATATCATGATTGATCAACTTGTTATGAGCTCTTTCAAATGATCTCCTATTTATAGGGACATTCTAAATGGTTGGCACCATCCTCCAATGGTCATATTTTTTCATAAACATCAGAGGGACCTATACACATGTCACTCAAACAATGGTTAGTTAGTAACTGAATGCACGACATCATTTTATAACCAGAAAAAGTATAAGAAAAAATATTATTGCTTGAACATATTCATTTTTTGGAGTGTAACCAAAAATGAATGTTCAGAGTCTACCCAAAAAATATTTGGTGTCTATAATACATGGATATTCAGATTCTGTTTATTAGATGAATTTGGAGATAGAATTCTTTAGAATTCGAAGGCTGAATTTTAACGGAATTTGGAGTCTGAATTCATAAGAATTCGTAACATGAACTCATAAAAATTTGGTGTTTGGATTCAGATAACTCGAAACCTAAACTCATAAATGTTCAATGTATAAATTCTGAGAACTCAGAGTCAGAACTCAGAAGAGTTTAGAGTCTGAATTCAGAGAACTCAGATTTAGAACCCAGAAGAGTTCAGAGTCTAAATTCAGAGTGTTCGTAACCTGAATTCGGATCCTGAAAACTGAAGGCTTTATATCTAAGTATATATATGATTCTGAGGTTTTGGATACAAAACCGTATTTTATTCTTAGAGACAAAATGAACAATGATAAACATGTTAAGGATAAATTTCCTTAGAGAAGGAATATTTTCTTTATGAAAGTAAAACATTGGTTAAATGAAATTTTCATTAAGATAAGGTGTTAGTGATTTTCAGAACATGAATAAATGGAAAAGTCATAAGAAATCCTTAATGACTAAACAATCTCTCCGAACATGAAGTAATGGAATAGTCATAAGGAAACCTTATTGACTCAACATGTTCATGAATATTGAACTATATCTCATGAAAAATATCACATTTACCAATGAATTGTAGAGTTATATAATTATGGGTGCAACCATTACATCCAATAATTTAAATGAACTATATAATTTTGGGTTCACCCATCCCATCAAAACATTTATAATATCATGCATCCCACATAGAAGGTATATCAAACATGGACTGAAAATAACCCATGGATATAAATGTGATTTCCTTTAATAAATAATACATTAATAAATAATCATTTGATTTCCCAAATTAATGAGGTAATAAAATATTTATTTTATAATGATCACTCTTGAGTGAAGTGGATACAATTTCACAAGGACTAAATGATATATATTATGAAATAAAAATTCTTTACAAAAAATAATTTAAATTTTCATAAAACCATATTGAAAGTGTTTATATACATTAAATACCATGAAAGTAAATAGAAATTATATTTAACAAACATCCGTACTGAAAATGGGGTGAGAGAGGGAAAACCCAAAGAAAGAGATTTCGATTTTAGAATCCTAAAACCTTTTTTCTAAAAGGACCCTTCATTTTAGTATCCCAGATAATCAAATTAGATTACATAATTAAAAAATATAGAAACTTATATAAATTAATTACATTAATTATAGTTTTATTATATTTATTTATGTGATTTTTAATGAGTTGTAGAGTTAAATTTCATCGTTCAAGAGTGTTTTTTCTTGGTTTTCATGATTGATTCACTTGAATATGAATATGGATATTCATGTTTAATGAGTATAAATACTCAGAATTAAAATTATATGTTTTTAATTAACATAAAAATGTGTAATTGTTCATATATATTATTTTGATTCTATATATGAGGATGAATCATTAGATAATATGTTAATGATAATCATTTTGATAAATTTTTTTGGTCTTCGATCACATTGAACTTTTTTTGTTTTATTATTTAATATTATGTATATTTGTTAGTTCCAAAACATAATGAAGGTTATTAAATCAAATTTAAAATATTTTTAAACCATTAAATTATTTTTATTAACTGCCTTGAAGGTGTTAATGGAAGATGAAAGTGCATCATCCATGATGTCGATAAATTGACACATCATAGGTGAGGATATAATTTTTAAAATAAAAGGGAGAGAGTGAAAAGTTTAATGATATATATTACATTAAAATAATATAATTATAGTATTTACAACATACAGAAATAATCATGAACATTTTTAAAGAGGAGTCGATGAGTGGATAATAAATGAAAAATATAATAATGTAAATTAAAAGTTATTGAAAGAGGGTTTTACCTCGTGAATTATCCACTTTGAAAACCACCTTAAGGGACCTCGTTTTTGTCATTTGTTTTCAATAGAACCATCTATATGTGGATATGTGGATCAAGAAGTGGTTTTGGATTAATTTGTAAAAGGATCAATGATTATAATGTGTGAGGTTATGAAGTGGCGATGGTTGGTATTTATAAGGGAGGAGAGGGGTGTTTTTTCATTATTTTATTCATTATTTTGTTATCTAGGATCATGAATATGAATTTTATGACCATATATAGTAAAATGATGATAATATTTTAGACATTAACTTTCTTACATTACCCTTATATCACCATTGACTCAATAATTCATGTATTTATGTTTTATATAATATTTCTGTAGTTTACTATTCACAAAAATGACATGTATTTTTAAAAATTCCAAAAAAATCACGGTAAACATTTTTTGAAATATTGAATTAAAAAAATAACTTCATTTAATGAAAATAAATTGATAAATATTAGAAATTATATTTTTAAATAATATCATCATTAACATGGAAAATGCCAATTTTAAATTTATAACTATTTTAATATCACATCGAAATGGTAATTAAGGTCTCATAAAATTGTATTATAAACATTAGACAAAAAAATTATTTATTAATCAATTTTATGAAAATATTTTTTCATCAAATTAATTATATTAATTATATACATATAATTAATCATTTATGTTTTATAAAATTATAAAAACTAAATTAATTATTTTTTCTAAAAAATTATTTACTTATACTATGAAATAATTATACCATATTATCATTAATAAGATCCATAAATTATATTAATACTTTTATATATGATCTTACTATTATATTTTCCAAATTAGTATTCCTAGTGGTCACATTATTAATCCAAAGGTCGAATTACTTTTACATTGTAAATGATTCTTTAATTTCATGAAATTCTTATTATTTTATTGACTCTTAATTAAAAAAGCTTGTGTTTTGTTCTCTATGATATTTTATGTGGCCTAAACTTGCCTAAAACCTATTGGATGAGTTTATTTAGACCAATTACCACCATATCCCAAATATAAATTTATTTTAAGGAATTTTAAACTGAAAATGATTTTATAATATAATAATATTTTAGGCTTTTCCTTAAGTGACCCCCACAAATCTTATAAAAGTGTACTTCCCCTTATCTTAATTTAACAATTCCAAAGACAATTTGCTTGGCCAACGCCTACTCAAATTTTCTTCCAACTATCCAAACGTCAAAATAGAGGCATTAAATTGATCAGAAAACAAACTTATTGAGCTGTTTTGTTCAAATCAAATGGAAACACCTGAAGAAGAACGAAATATTTCATCAACTCTTTCAGTGTTCTTTTCTTCTTCCACTTACACAATCTTTGTTGTTTCCATACCAAAAATAATAATTCTAGTACCCTATAAATACTATGATGTTATTATAAATGTCGTACAACTATATTAATTACTCTATCCATCCTATGAATGGCAATGTCACCATACATGCATACATATTGCTTATTGTCTCCACATTGTGGTGTAGTTGGTTATTCCACACTACATTATTTGAATGGGAATAATAATGAGTATAATAAATTTCAAAAGGGAATATTACATGGTAATGATTCTTTATATAAAATACACCCTAAAATTAAACACTATTTCACCATCAATAGAATAATATTATTGCTCGGGCGTACGTACGGCTTACCATCTCCACGATGCGATGAGGTTCATCTTCAACAATATCCCTTCATTAGTTTTTGTAAAAATAAATACATTTATTACATTTGATTTATATGAAATAATATTTCTAGTGTAATTTTATATATTTATGTAGATAAATATATGTTGTTTACTTACTTCAATACTATATGATAAGAAAACAGAAATACCATTTAAGTGTTCGTAGGGACTACCGTCTCCATGAAAGATGTTTCCATTTAATATATCCACCTATTATACATATTTATATTCGTAATATATATGATACATAAATAATGTTTTATATTTTGGACGTAATTAAATCATGATATATGTCATACGATCAAGAATAACATGGTAAAATGCGAATGATTAAGAATGCTATTGTTACCCAAAATGTTATTATAAAATAGATAATATTATTAAATGGTTAGTATAAAGCCATAAATGAATAAAGTATGATATCATAAATATAAATATTGTTTTTTTTATAATTTAAAAATATACTATGGTCATTATACAGAAGGTTAAAAGTACCCTCAACCAAAGGAAATTAAATGTTAAGGGTTAATTCCTCAATCTTATTATTTTCTCTGATTTCTTATATGTAAGTATTTACTGGGACATTTTTATCATCGATGTCCATGTTTCATAAAAATGTTTCGGAAATGAATATTTTAAGATTTTATGGAAGGTTCTATTTAACTATATCATTATTTTAAATGTTTTAATGGTTTATTTTTTATAAATCTTTTTAATTAATGTACATGTTTTTAAAAGGATTTTAATGATTTATTTATATGGAAATCATTGTTCTAAAATTTTAAGTGCTTTCAAAAGATTCAAAGTGGTATGTAACACTTTGATTCAAAAATATTGTTTAAATTTATTCTTTATAAAATTTATGACTTTAAAAATATTTCAAGAAAAAGGGATTTTTTTCCCAAAGAGTTTTACAGATCATTTTCAACTATGTCAACATTATTTACTGGATATTATTCTTTATTGAGGTTTACTAATTAAAATAAAACCTTCCATCTTGTATTTAGTGAGTTATGGTATGATTGACTGTGAATATGATATTTTTATACCACTCATGGACTACAGATAAAGTATTGACATTTAGTATGCTAGTTTTAATACGAATGTTTATGTTATGTTTCAACATTTTTGTAAAGACCCGTAAAATTCAAGGAAAATTTTTTCTTAATTTTCTTTAGAATTTTACAAGAGCGCGGTTTCAGATGGCACCTGATTCCGAGGCCCGGAGTGCCCGAAATTAATTTCTGAAGTTTGGATCGGGTACGTTCAGTGAACGAACGAGCGGGTTTTCCTAACTTTTGATTCGGTGCTCGGAATTGAAATCTGAGGGCACCGATGAACTCGCAGCACCGATTTTCGCTTAAAAAGACCTTTTCGGAAGTTGCGTTTGTTTCGGGTTGAAAGTTAGTTTTGGGGTTTTTAGTTTGAGTTAAATAAAATTTGTGAAGAACAAATTTTATTATAACTTGATAAAACCTACCAAAGGGGGTTGGAAGTGGGACCCACACCCACTTAACCTCCCTTGGGAGGATTAAGTGTGGTGGGGCCCACACGAACCCCTAAACCTTTCATCTTCTCCCAACTTACTTAACCCCTCATTAAATGACATGAGTTATTTAATTTGGAGTTAATCCTTTTGAATTTCAAACTTTGGAAATTCTTTTGTGTTGATGTGTTAATAAAATAAGATAGTGTCTTATTTTATTTTGGTTAATAGCTTTGGCCACCTTGAGAGCTTTTGGGAGATTTTCTTCTTCTTCTTCATCTTGACGAAGAACGCTCATCTTGACGAAGAACGCTCAAGCTCCGACGAAGAACGCCGCTCCGCGCTTCTTCATCTTCCGTGTCAACGAGAGGGAACGCTGCATCCTCCTCGGATTCCCTTCGTCGACATAAGAGGTTTCGCCAACGACGTATCACATCGGACGCATCTCTTCGTCAACGGAATTGACGAACGACTACCGCGACGCCCGATCTCCGCGACGTCGACTTCCGCGGACATAGACAAATCCTCGAACGTATACCCAAGGTAGGGGTTGTTGTTTATTGTTTAATTATTTTTATTCTTGATCGTGGATTTAGAAAGTCTAACGTGTGGCTTTTGAATATTTAAAGTTGCGTTATTATTTTAACGTGAGGGGGGCCGGACCGCATGAACACGGCCGAACCCCCTCCATCGTTCTTGTTGTTTTATCTTGCGGGAGGAAGCAAGGTGGCGTGGTGCCGTCGCACCACGCGAATAATTGTATGTTTATCTTGCCCGACGTCATCACGCGCGCGCCGAGGAAGAATCATCAAGAACGTGGCGCTGTCGCGCCGCGTTGAAAGAAATCAAGGCACGGCGGGGGGGCGCGGTGCCGTCGCACCGCGCCGGACGACGAACACCGCGTCCAGTTCCGGGCCGCGGCGGAAAGAGAAGACCGGCGGCCGAGCCGCCGGCGTTGGAAGCCGAAGAGGGGACCGGATTTTTCCGGTCCCGTTGGAGAAAACCGGCCGGCCAGCTGGCCGGCCGGAAGGCGTTAAACCGGGGAAAATTAATTCCCCGGCCAACGCTCAAAACCCCCCTCATTATGAGGGGGGCGGTTTCCATGAAGGGAGGGGGGCAGCAGCCCCCCCGGTTTTAATCCAAGCCGGCCCCCACGTGGGGGGCCGTTTTCTTGCAAAGGGCGCGGCACAAAGGCCGCGCCGCCTTCCCAATCAGCAGGGGCTTTGCCCCCCGCGTTCGGCCACCATGCGGCGCCAGGCCGCCGCGGCCCCCGCGCCGCCGCGCCGCCGCCGGCCGCCGCGCCGCCCCAGGGGGGGTCGGGCCGGGTCGGCCCGGACCCGGACCCCCCCGTTTCGAATCATTTACGGTATTTTGGCCATAACTTGAGCCTCGGACCTCCGATTGACGAACCGTATGCGGAAACACGATCCTTGGATCGAGACGGTCGTTTCGGTATATCTCACTCAAGGTTTCGGATTACTTTGAGTTCGGCCGGGTTGGTTCGTTCACGAAACCAACCGGGCCTTCGAAGCGGAAACGCTCATATCTTGAGCTACGGACGTCCGATTGACGTGCCGTCAGCCGTGTTGTGTTCCTCTTAGTGAGACGGATCTTTTGGCATACTCCGCCCGAGGTTTGGATGCAGGTGGAGTACGGTCGGGTTGGTTTTTCCTTAAAAACCAACCGGGCCCCGGAGACGAAAATGTCAATAACTCTCAGACCGGGCGTCCGACCGACGCGCCGTCTGTTGCGTTGAGTTCCTGTTGACGAAACGGAACTTTTGGATACATCAACTCTGGTCTTCGTGACAGTTGATGTATCAGCCTCTCGGCTCGTGGAGCGGACCCTCCGAACGAGCTTGTTGTGTGCGGGAATCCTAGTGCTGGCTGCGACTGTTACTGTGACTGCTACTGCTACTACTGCTACCGTGACTGCGACGACGACAGTACAGAGATCCTGTGTGGATTCGACGACGACGACTACAGCACTCAGCGATCCTACGTGGATCAGTGCTACAGGTCCTGTGTGGGCCCGATCCTGTGTGGGTCCGATCCTGTGTGGGTCCTTGCGCTCAGCGGTCCTGTGTATCAAAACCATGTTCTACCATAGTTCCAATGAAAATGATTTTGTATTGGGGAAACCATTATTATTTTTTGGATTTTGGATTTCAGTCTATGAACTCTAGTGTGGGTGCAGTAGCTTACGTATCCGTACACCAGATCTCTAATAACATGCCATTGGACTCGATATATGTAAGCATTGGTTTCATGGAATTTTTTTGATACATGCATCATATATGGATGGTTTTATTTTCCATTTCCTTATTAATTCCTGATGCCCATATATGTAACGACCTGAAATTTTGAATGATATTTGTTCCCTAAATTTGTGTATTATTATTTTCTATACTCAACAAAACAATATCCTTTAATAAATGAAGTGAGTATAATTAAAATAATACCACTGGGTTTGGAATGTTATATGATCGTTGTTAAATATGGATGTTGTAAAATAAACTCTTGACATTATGATTATTGTTTATAATTACGAGTGATATGTTTGAATTAATATAGAGAGGAGTTGATTGCCTTGTCTAGTAGACTCGGGCCATACGAAGTCCATCTGTTGGAACATGGGATGGTGCTTGCTTCTCTAGGATTTCCACTAGAACAATCCCAATGTGAGCTTATGGGAGAATTTCAAGGTAATAGAAATAAACACTCCAAAAATGTTGTCCTAGCTACCCCATGATTCTATCACGATATCACATACTACTTTTAGGTCCTATGCAGGTTTTCTAAGGGGCTATGTAATAAAGCCTTAGTTATGTTGTGTAATCCTTTACAATAAATAAAATTGTTATTTCTTATTATGTTAAATTCATAGATTTCAACAGTTAAAATAAATATAGGATGAATTAATAGATCTTCCATATTATTGGTGAATTTTTGAAAATGGGTATTTTAGATTTTTTTGTATACATTAAATAATTAATAATGTGAAATTATTTTCAAAAAATAGTCTTCTACAGTTGGATCATTATTAAATTTAGAATCTAATAAGATGAACATAATTTGTTAGTGAATAGTAAAGTATAAATAGTAATATTACCTTTATAAATAGTAATGTGACAAATGGAATAGTATCCACACTTAAGAAAGTATAAATATAATTTAGGCATCTTGAATAGTAATGTGATATAATAGAATTAGTAAATAATTTTTTCCGAATTCATTAGTTAAGTATTACTATTTTTGTTGTGTAAATAGTTTTTTACTTAAAAATTATATATCTCATAATTGTAAAATTATTTTTATAAAATATATTTCATTTATGAATTCAGACCAACGATATTAAATTACAGTGAATTTATGGGATTTTTATTTTTATTTTTTGTTTTTTAGTTAATAGTAAAAATACAGTTTTGTGTTTCGATGTGATTAATGATATCATAAATGATGTAATCATGATGTAATAATTATGGTCTCATTTTTAATAGTAATATGTGTTATGATGTGTCCCATGTGGAAAATATCATGGGAAAATACCATGGGAAATCCCATGTTTTTGCAAATACTACCAATAAGGTGTCCCATAGAAATTAATAAAATATTCCCTCAGTTTTTCTATAAATTCCATGCCTTTCCATAATTCCATTGATTCCAAAATCCTCCTCAAATAAGATCTGGTCTTTTTTACCTCCAAATTAGTCCTCCTAATGTTCCATAAATCCACCTAAGGTCTCAAACATCAATCATTCGATGTTACTCTACAAGGTAAGGGAACCTATCAAGCTCATCTTTTTATCAGCAATAAAAATATGTTATGTCTTTGAATATGCATTTTCATATGTTGGATTATTATATTCTATATCCTTAGAACTGTTATTTTTATGTCTATATGATGAGATACCATTTTACTCCATCAAATCATTTTTCTGAATTTATATGTGACGCCATTAGGCTGCAAAATTTTCATAAAAGAAATCCCATATTCTCTCTTCTATTAAGATTCCTTTTCATGTGGTATGTTATCCAAATATGCATACCATGATCTTATTTAAATTTTATAATGTACCTATATTTTATTATGATTTATTTATGAGTGGGTGACCCTTTTCCCCTATCTATTAAATGTTTTATAAAACCATGTTGTATAACCATTATGCTGCGAAATTTTAGTCTCACCACCTCTCTCTCTCTATTTTGAAGAAATTATCTTATTTAATTTTGTGTATACCCTATATTATTTTTTTTATAGAGGACTTCATCAATAAATCTAAATGGTATTTCTTTGTCCTAGTTTTGACATACATAAAACCCTCAATCATTTTCCATGGGTTATAAATGACACAACGATAATGTTTTTTATGAACTTTTAAAACATCAAGATTTCAAAATGATACCCATTTCTTTTATTCTCTATTGGTTATTTATGACATTTTTTATTATGATATATGTGGATCAAGTTAGAATAAATACATATTACAGGTGTTCCCTAATAGTGCTCCAATGCATTGGGTAAAAAATTCAACCTCAAGAGATGACAAGTTTCACGATACCTTGTTGAAAAACCATGGTAATTTTTATGACACCTTAGAGATTGAGAATGGAGGTATGTTCATGAATGTGTAAATTAAATGTGGTAGACACATGTTCAAGTTATGTTTCACGTTTTTTTATTATGATATGCCTCTTTATCTCTGTGTTCATATTGATGTAGCTCAAGTTCACATTTAAACTGTTTCATTTGCTTTCCTTACAGGGCCTCCTACTCACCCTTTCCATTGATGTATGTCTCTAGGTTATGAGATTAAGTAATTTTACATAGGATAAACATATTATAAAGCCTTAAAAATGGATTAGAATAATGTATTATATTGTTTACATGTATTTTGTTTTTGATTTACATGACACTAGAATTTAAAGATCCCCTATTTGTAAAATGTAATTAAAACATATGTAATAAAAAGGGGGGATGACAAAGTTGGTATTAGAGGATAGTTTAGTAATTTATGGAAATTATTCTATGAAGAATTTAAGAATAACCCTTTAGAAAATTTAAAATATATGAAATTTTTTGGTATTTTGATGAATTATTAGGTAAGGGGTTTCTGAACAAATAAATCTTTTTCTAGATACGAACAAGTAGATGTGGCTCTGGAAAAGATGTTCCTAGGAGTGAAAAATCTTACATGGTGTTTCGGGTGGGACATGACATATCCTGGTACAAGACAGAGGGCCATGCTTCACTCCTGGGTGGACTCTCCCAGGGATATGATTGTTTGATCATAAGCTTTTTAAGAATCATTATGAAGGAGTTATAGGGAAATGTAATAGTTTAAGAGTGATTTTTTAAGACATAAAATACATTATAGTTAAAATATTCATAAATTAAATAAGAATATAACTATGGTTTTATTCTTTTTGAAAATGGTGGGAAATATGAGGAACCAAGAAAATTGTGACTGCAATCGACCATGTGCTGACAACCCTTCTGATGGATGCCGGAATAGAATCTTTCAGGTAAATGATGAACCAACTGACTCATGTTTTGAGAAATAACATGAATCTAGATGAGAGGCTGATCTAAACACGAAGGGAACAAAATTTTAATGAGTCCATTATGAGTCAACGACCACCAACCATTAGTGGATCGACTAACCCATATATTGCTGAATAGTGGATTAGCACTATGGAGAAGCTCTTTTCTGTTCTTCACTGTACGAAACAATAGAGGGTCACCCTGGTTGATTATCTCTTAGAGAGAGAATCTAAATAGTGGTGGGAACTAATTAAAATCATGAGTCCAAGAGTGGTGGTTGATGATTTTGAGTGGGAAGAGTTCATAGGGATCCACATTAGTTAGTATCCCACTCGTTCCATGAGAAAAAGAATGAATAATGACTTTCTCGAGCTAAAGTAGAAGGCGAATGAATATGCGGGATGTTACGAGATGAACTTCAACAGAAATTCATGTTACAAATATATATATTTCATGGATCCAAATGGATGGGTTGATAGATACTTCAGTGGACTGAGACCTTATCTACAGAAGAATCTAGAAAATCAAGACTATGATAGCTATGAAGAGATCGTGCGATGTGCGATGAATGTTGAACTAGAGTTTGGTGAGATGAAAGGGTCTCATAAGTCTAATGACAAGAAAATATTAATGGATCCCATCTTATGGTTGAATTTTTATTAGGTAAGAGGAGGAATACAAGTGAAACATCCCATGTGTAATAAATGTGGGAATAATCATTCAGGGAACTTCTTGATTGGGAGCGGGAAGTGCTAAAATTGTGGAAGAGATGTCCATATTGCACAAAATTTTCATAGTGAGGTGAAGCCTCAAATTCACCACACTAACAACAAGGGGATGATTGTGCATTCCCTACATGATTTCCAATTCTATATGTTCAGACAACATGGGCACTTTTCCATTCAATATCCAAATCTGAGGGCAATGGAGGTGATCCCCATCAACCTCAGAAACGACCAGAGGAACAAGGTTGTACTTTTGTAATCACTACGGCTATATTTTAATCTCTAAATGATGTGGTGGCAGGTACTCTTGTTGTTCTCTCAAAGCCAGCAAGTACATTGTTTTATTCTGGTTCTACGCATTCCTTTTTTTTCTCCACGTTTGCACAATATTTAGAATCAACCCCTGATTAGTAAAATGTATATTTATCAATAAATACTCTAGGTGGGATTATCCCAGAATCCTCAATGTTTAGAAACTGTAGTATTTACATTATTGAGAATAATATTATCGCAAATCTTGAAGTCAATCCCATCCAAGAATTTGACATTAAACTAGGGATGGGATGTCAAATTAAGTATAATTCAATGATAAAATTTAGAAGCAATGAAATATCAGTAGTATTGAATGAGAAACCATTAGTTATCTTCTAAGGAGAGATATCTCAACCTGATCATTGTCTAGAAGAACCTCCCATATCAATCATTATGGATTTGATCGGTCATAAAGAAGAAGGAAAGGTGAGTTTAAAGATATAAAATGTCCCCATAATCCTAGAATACATTGATGTACTTCCTGGGGAGTTACCCAGACCTCCCATAGAAAGAGAGGTAGAGTTTTCTACTGAACTCATAACTGGATCCCATCATATATCAAAAGACCCCATTTAGGATAGAAAATGTAGAGATAAAGGAATTAAAAAAAATTAAGATCTTTTGGGGATTGGTTTTATCCGACCAAGTGTGTCTCCTTGTGGAGAACCTATTCATTTTTTGAAGAAGAAGGATATATCTATATAGATATGGACTAATTATAGTGAAATGAATGGGATCACAATAAATAAAAGATACCCTCTTCTATGAATTGATGAATTATTTTACTTTTTTCGTGGGGCTCAATTCATCTCTAATATTGATCATCGTTATGGTTATCATTAATTGAGGGTGGGAAAATAAGATATTCCAAAAACTACCTTCCAATAATGATATGGAAATTATGTGTTTTGGTTATGCCATTCAGATGGACAAATTCAACAGATATTTTTAAGGATTTGATGAATAATGTCATTAAGGACTACCATGATAACATTGTGATAGTTTTTTTTTATGATATTTTGATACATTCCAAAGTTGTGAGAAGAATTAAGATCATCCAATGGTTATTTTGAAAACTCTATGAATGGAGAAGATTTTATGAAAGTTCAACAATTTTTAATTTTGTTTAAAACAAGTTTCTTTCATGAGTCACATTGTAACCATTGAAGGAAGCATAGTTGGCCCTATAAAGAAAATGGTTATAGAGGAGTGTCCTTATCCTAGAATAATAACTGAGATTCATAGTTTCCATGGATTAGTGGGATATTATAGGATGATTGTGAAAAAAAATTCATGAAATTCTAATCCATTATCGAAATTAACTCGAAATGTTGTCATGTTCATCTCAATAATGGAGTGTGAGGAATGTTTCCAAGAACTGAAGAAGAGATTGGTTATCACACCGATGCTAACTCTTCCCTCAAGGGGAGAAGGATTCATTATTTTTTGTGATGCTTCTCTGAATGGTCTTGGGAACGTCCTCATGAAAAATGACATATTAATTTCTTATGCATCGTGACAATTGATGTCTTATGATTATAAATATCCTACAAATGATCTGGGTATAGCTACGGTCATTTTTTATTTAAATATATGGAGGCACTATCATTATGGGTAGAAAGTGATTATATACATAGGCAATCAATGTTTGAGGTATATTTTCAAACAAATGGAATTGAACCTGATACATAGTATATGTTTGGAACTTCTCAAAGACTATGATTGTTTAATAAATTATCATCCCAGAAGTGATAACAAAGTCACTGATGCATTATGTTAGAATGGACCAGTTGTTATTTCCATGATGTGGATTCAATGTGATCCTTTGATTAATGACCTAGTAAAGCTGTAATGGGAATTATAAGGGGATGGACATCATCACCCCTAACCCAAATGATTTCTCAACCATCATTACTAGAGATGTTCTAGATTGATCTGAAAGAATATCCTTTGTTACAAAAGATGTTCAAGGCTCTGATGGATGGGAAGTTTCCTGTGTTGAATATTTCTCAAGAAGTTGTATAGAAATTTCATAAAAGACTATTTCTTCTATATATTCCAGAAATAATGGTTCTGATTAATGAAGCTCAAATATCTATGATATCTATACATCCAGGGATTAAAAAAATGTATAGAGAACATCATGATGAATATTGGTGGGAAAATATTAAAAGGGATATTGCTAACTACACAATAAGGTTCATGGTATGTTAGCAAGTGAATGTAGAGAGACAACATCCAAAAGGGGTGTTACAACCACTACCCATACCAGCATGGATGTGGGACAATATCACAATGGGCTTTGTTACTTGCATACCAAAAACTTCTAAAGGAAACAATGCGATATAGGTTATTGTGTACCGTATCACTAATACATCCCATTTTATCTTTTTTTTGGGAAGATTTATCTCTTGATGAACTTGTAAGTATTTACGTGATGGAAGTGGTCAGGTTGCATGGAGTTCCAATTTTTATCATATCTGATCATGATCCAAGGTTCGCATCAATGTTCTGGAGAATTTGTCCACAATCTTTATGCAATTAATTGAATTTCAGTTTGTCTTATCACTCCCAAACTGATGTCCAATAATAATGCACTATTCAATAACAAGAGGACATATTAAGAACATGGTCAATAGAATTTAATGGTGGATGCAATAAACATCTCCCATTATATGAGTTCTCATACAACAACAGCTTCCCCTTGAACATTAAAATGCAACCCTTTGATTATCCATATGGGAAGCAATGTAGAACTCCTACATGTTGGGATTAAGTTTGTGAGAGAATGCATATTGGGCCTGATCTAGTGCATGAGATGATAGAAAAATTTCATGCCATCCAGAAAAACATTAAGGCTGCTCAGAGTCGGCAAAAGAGCTGCATCGACAACCATTGAAGGGACTTGGAGTTTGATGTTGGTGATAATGCCTTTCTTCATATTTCACTATGGTAGAGATTCATGAGGTTTTGGAAGAAAGTTAATCTCATCACTAGGTACATTGACCCTTATAAAATTGTTGATCATGTAGGATCAGTAGACTATCATATTGAATTCCCTCCAAATCTAGAACATGTTAATGATGTCTTCAATGTATCCCACATGAGAAAGGGAAAACCTGAACCTTAACATGTACTAAATCCAGAGGTGGTACAATTGGAACATTACCTCTCTTATGAAGAGAAGATGGTGGAGATTAGTGATCATAGAGACAAGGTTCTACGAAAAAATACTACCCACCTTTTCATGGTGTTGTAGAGGAACCAAAAAATGTGAAGAAGCCATGTGGGAACTTGAGGACTCTATGAGGTAGAAGTACCCAATCCTTTTATTTTTAGAGGGTATGATATGAAATTTTCGGGACAAATTTTCTTAATTAGGGAAGAATGTAACGAAACGAACGTTTGAATGATATTTATTCCCTGAGTTTGTGTATTATTTTAATTTATACTAAACAAAACTATATCCTTTATTTAATGAAGTGATTATAATTAAAATAATACCACTGGGTTTATAAAGTTATATGAACATTGGAAACTAAACTCTTAACATTATGATTACTATTTATAAATACAAGTTATCATTTTTAATTAATATATAAAGAGGATTTGATGGCCTCATCCATTAGATTCAGTCCATACGAAGCCCATTGATAAGTGCTTGGGATGTAGGTTGCATCACTATGTCTTTCATTAGAACAATCCCAAGATGAACTTCAACATGTGATGATTGAATGGAATTGCCTATGAGAGAAGTTCATGCTACATAAAATCACCACTCAGGAAATGATGTCCGAGCCACTCCATGATTCTATCACCATAGCACATCTTACAATTAGGTCATATGAAAGTGTTATATGTGTCTATTTAACAAATCCTTAGTAACATTGTGTAATCCTTTTTTATAAATAATACTATTATTTATTATTATGTTAAATTTATGGATTTTAAATGTTAAAATAAATATAGGATGAATTAATAGAAGTTCCGTATTATTGGTGAATTTGGGAAAAGTGGTATTTTAAAATATATTTTTTATATTAAATAATTATAAATGTGAATTTTTTTTCAAAAAATGGTCTTCTACAGTTGTGATCATTATAAAATTTAGAGTCTAATAAGATCAAATTAATTTTTTTAGTGAATTGTAAAGTACGAAATGAAATATTAACCTTATGAATAGTAATGTGACCAATGTAATAGAAACATAACCTAATAATGTATAAATATTAGTTAGGCATCTTGAATGGTAATGTGATATAATATAATCAGTAAATAACTGTTTCAGAAATTATTAGTTAAGTAGTAGTATTTTTCATGTAAATATTTTTTTAACCTAAAAATTAAATAACTCATAATTTAGAAAAAAAATTATAAAATAGAGTAATTTTTGAATTCATAGCATCAATATTATGTTAGGGTTAATTTATTATATTTTTATAAAATAATTGGTTGATTGGTCATTAGTAAAAATACAGTTTTCATATTCGGCATGATTAATGACATGATAAATGATGTAATCATGATGTAACAATTTCTGTCAATGTGTGAATTTTATGATATGGTATGAGGTATCCAATGTTTCCAATACCATGGGCATTCCCATGGTATTGAAAATACCACCGATGAGGTGTCATGTAGAAATTAATAAAATATTCCCTCACTATTGTTATATATACAAAGCCAATACTCATTCCATTGATTCCAAAATCCACCTCAATGAATCTCTAGTCTTTTTTCCTCCCAATTAGTCCTCCTAATGTTTTCAAAATCCCCCAAAGTTCACAACTTTCATGATTTTGATGTAACTCTTCAAGATAAGGGAACCTTTCATGCTACTCTTTTAGTCAACACATCATATATGTTATGACATTTAATTTCCATTCTCATATGTTGGGGAATTATATTCGACATACCTCTTACTATCCTTTTAATTTCAATATGATGATATTCACCTTTTATTTCATCAATTCATATTTCTGAATTTTTACGTGTCGCTATTAGGCTGCCGAATTTTGGTAAATGAAATCACATCATCTATCTTCTATTATGTCTTCTTTTAATGTGCTATGCTATTAAAATAAACACAAAATGACCTTATTTACATTTTATTATGTACATATACTGTAATATGGGTTATTTATTAGTGGGTGATCCTCCTCCACTCTCTTTTCAATGTTTTATAAATCCATGGTGTATTGTCGCTATGTTGCAGAATTTTCGACTCAAAATATCTCTCTCTCATTTCAAGAAATTCTGTTTTATTTCATTATGTGAATACTCAAAAATATTTTAGTTCTAGGGATATTCATAAATACATAACAATTTTATATTTTTTTATATATTTTACATACATAAAACCCACATTCCTTTTCAATGGGTTATAAATGACATAATGATCATGTTTTTAAGCCATTTTAAAGTGTCACAGTTTGGTAATGAAACCTATTTCAATTATTATATATTTGTTATTTATGAAATGTTTTATTGATATCTATGTGGCTCAAATTAATGTAACTACATATTCAGGGATCTCCCTAAGAGAGATCCAATGCATTTGTTAAATAATTTAATCTCTAGAGATGACATGTTTCATGATACCTTGGTGAATAACTTTGGTAATTTTTATGACAACTTTGGGATAGACCATGGATATATGTTCATGAATGTCTAAATTAATTTTTTTTCCACATTTCCAAATTATGTTTCATGTATTTTTTATTATGATATGCCTCTTTATCTCCACGTTCTTCTTGATATTGCTCATGTTCACATGTATTCTATTTCACTTTCTTTCCTTACAGGGACTCTCCGGCTGACCCTTTCCTTTGTTTTATGTCTCCAAGTTATGAGGTGTAGTAATTTTACATAGAAAGAACATATGAAGAATCCTTAAAAGTAAATTAGAATAATTATTATGTTGTTTTCATGTATTTTGTTCCTAATTTCCAAAACACTAGACTTTAAAGATTCATTATTTGTAAAATGTTATGAAATGTTATGTAATAAAAATGAGGGATGCCATAATATATACATTATTGAACATGGTGTGTTATTTGTATTTCTGGATTCCTCCTTGAAGACATCCATCTAGTATTCCACTGCATTATCACGAGGATTATATTCCCTGTGATGGGGAAAAATTTAGAGGCTGGTAGTTGAGATAAAACCTATGTGTGGTATACCAACTATACCACCACCATTTGAGATCAATATATATCTAGTGGTACTAGCTATGGATGCATGCATTTTGACTATGACTCATGAGTTTTAGAGGCAAAAAACTCTTAGTTTGGGGTGTTACAGAAACCGATGTGGTTGATAACTAGCTAGAGGTATTCACTCTCATTTTTTTTTAAATGGGGATTCCAACAGATCAGACAACATTCCTCACAATGAGTCTTCTTTGGGGCATTATTGGGTGATGGAGGAGCTTGGATGCTTGGTCACACGACAAGGCAACTCACTCATTAATATACTTTTAGTGTCCCTTTAGAGAGGAGTTCAATATAGCCACGTTGAGATCAGTTCTCATAGAAGGTAATATTCTATATATACATAGGACAGTATGAAAGTCAGGGAGTACTCATCAAGGTACAACGATATCACATGATACTCCATTTATATGGTGCAAAATCAATTATTTAGTGCCAATACATGTGATCAAGGCTTATACTAGGACATAATGTCATTAATGGTTTTCTATTTCATTCACAACTATATTGGGGTTCATGATTGATACTTGGTAGTGTAGATATTTCTATAAGAAAAGACATCTATAGTGGGAGCTAGAAATAGGAACCCTATAGTTGAGACATCAGAAGGAGGCATCAAATTGTAGTCATGGGGATCCAAGCATGATAGGCCCATCCCAAGGAGAACATAGGGCTCGGGGCCCGTGGTGTGGGACTCTCATGATGGCTCAAATCAGCCATGGGACATGTGTTTTTTCTCCTATGACTATCAGGGAAATACGTCTTCGAGTTTAATGACCCTTCATATAGTTGATCATGAGACATTTGCGGGACCTCTTAGGTAGTGGAAGAGGAATTATAAGGATGGTCCACTGGGAAGTGGATGTGGAAGAGGGTTCCGAATTGAAAAAGAATGTTGTTTTTGGTTTAAACTATTACCCACAACATCCCATGGTGGTCCAATCCAGGATTAGGGAGTTGTTTGATTCGATCAGGGCCTGTTACAGGCTATGGATGCATGTACACCTAGATCTCTATGGATGATAAGTTATATGATATGTGTCATTTCTTCTTTAGATGTAGTATTTATAAAGTTTTTTTATAGACATTCCACCCTTTCCACTTCTCTATATTGAGACATAGATATTTCTGTTGAGACTTTGGCTCGACCGTTGTGGTTGGATAGTCTAACAGTTTGTGACTCAACAATTGTGCACATGTTTCAAAAATAATATCTAATGATTGAAGGAGAGAGATGTTTAATTAGATCACTTAATTTTTGTAATGATTCCTTATTAAATAATTGTATGTATGGATGGGTTTTCCAAATGTTTTTCCCATATTTACTATTTTAGACATAGGATGTGGTGTGTCTATAGTGGTGGAACAAGGTTTTCCATTGTGGGTTAAAAGGTTAACTTGGAAGAGAAGGATGAGCTCAGGAATATGGGTGTGTAGAAAAATACTCATCAGTTAGATAGAATGAATCTTGGATTATTAGATTCTTTGAGATATCCATTTACTACAGTGGTTGTGGATAATATGGATGGATTTCCTAAGGACATACCATGATTACCTCTCCACAAAGTGATATAATTATGCATTGATAGTCATCCTACTATGGAATCCATATATGCACTAGCATATCATATGTCTCCCATAGAGATTTAGGAGATGAGGATGATGTTGGGTGACTTGTATGAGAAGTTATTAGAGAGACCCAGTGTTTCCCCATCAAAATCAGCAGTTTTGTTTTCCATGAAGTTGGATTGGAGCTTGAGGATATGTGTGGATTACCGAAGATTAAATAAGGTGGTCGTGGAAAATAAGTGTACACTATGGAGGATTTATGACCTAATTTATCAATTTAGAGGGTTTCTACAGATCTTAGTGATTGAACGTAGTTTATGTTGTCACCAGCTACGAGTATGAGATGAGGATATACCAAAGACGACATTATGATGTTTCTATAGTCACTATGTTTACATGGTGATTCTGTTTGGCTTGGAAAACAACATAAAAGTGTTTATGGTACTCATGAACTAAATAATTAATCCTTTATTAGTTTGTTTCATGGTGGTATTCATTGATGACATCCAATTGTACTCACCTTCTGAAAAGGTGAACATTAGACACTTGGGAATGGTACTATACACAATCCCAAAGAACCATCATTACAAAAGCTCCTGAAGAATCATTCTTGGATTTGAGAGGTCGAATTTCTCTAAAACATCATCTCATAGGATGGACTAGTAGTGGAAATAGAGAATGATGAGATTGATCTTTCTTCCCCCCCCCCCAAATGTATTACTGAGGTGAAGAGTTTCCTTTTGTTGGCAGGGTATTATAATAGGTTTCTACCCTACTTCTAAATAGTAGAATCACCCTTAATAGTATTTAATTATAAGGAGAAACTATTCTCATTGATATATATATACCAATAATGATTTAATGAGCTAAGTAAAAGGTTTATGAGCACACCCATCGTCAGATTTATTGATTAAGATATTGATTATGTAGTGTTATGAAATTCATTAGGGATCAAACATGCTTCTGTGCTGATGCAAAGGCCAGATGTTATTTCATATGGTTCACAATAGTTGATACCACATGAGCAGAACTATGTTACCCCTCATCTTGAGTTAACAGTGGTAGTCTTCAATTTTAATATGTGATGATTTTACCTAATTGGTGAGTAGCTTACAGACTACTCTGATTAAATGAGTGTCTAGTACATATTCATATAGGATGATATTTATTTGAGATAGTGGCGATGGATACAGTTCATCCAATTCTATGTATTCATTATTTTCTTTACTGTAGGGAAGGGTAACATGGTGGATGATTCTCCCCAATGAATATCATGATCCTATTTATTGGTTGAGGCATCAAAAAAGTTATCCCCATTGTAGTATTTCATCATGGACAAGTATATTTCATCATATCATTATTTGATGGTTGTTACCCCCAACAATTTTACAGTGTGTCAGTGACGCCTTGTATAGAGATACCAACTGTGAGAACTTATGTACTCATATATCCATTTTAGATGATCTTGAGGGATATTATTAAGGTGGGGATCACACTAAAATTTCCATAGGATGGACAATGAAATCATTGACATTATAGGAAGATGTGTTGTGGGAGTATCATACATCAACATTTGGAGTGCATAATGGTGTGAAAAATATGTACCAAGATTATTGATGTCATTTTTGGTGGGTATTAATAAAGAAAGGAGTTTTAGAATTTTTCTCTTGATGCATCAATTATCAACAGGTGGAGGAGGAGAACCACATTCCAATGGGTTTAGCTCAACCCCTTGAGGTGCTATAGTGGAACTGGGATAAGATATAGATGGATTTATAGAAGGGTTTACCACATACATAATATTTTAATGATTCATTATAGGTGATCTATGTTCAACATAAAAATTAATCCCATATCATAGCCATTCAAGAGAATAGTTTATTTGAGAGTTTGGGATACATCTATGTGATGGATATATTTATACTCCATAGAGTTTCCTTGAAAATCATCTCTTTCCAGAATGGTCACTTCACATATCATTTATGGAGATAATTACAAGAATTCTTCGAGACTCAGTTTCCCTTGATCATGGAATTTCACCAGCAAATGAATGAATAGATAGAGAAATAAAATTTTCTATTGGTGGACATGTTGCATGCTAGATTGATGGGATTTGGTCAAAGTTGGGAGGATAACATTTATTGGTGGAGTTTTCATAAAAAAATATAAATCATGTGATCATTGGTATGGTATTATTCAATGCGTTGTATGGGTAAGCCTTCCAGTCTACAATTTTTCAGACTAATCCTAGAAAATTAGAACATATGGGTTCAATGTAGATACAAGCCACTACAGAGAAGGTTTAGGTCATCCGGGAGTGCATGAGGACAACAGAAATCCATTATAATTTCTATATAGACTAAAAATGATGAACTATATAGTTTGAGTAAGGACACTATTTGCTCATATGGGTCTAAACATGATGTGGATTAAAGAAATTTTGTCTCTACATCATGTTATCTCAATGATTCGATGGTCCCTTCATTGTACTACGTAATATTGGTGAGGTGGGGTACCACATAGCTCTAACACTACAATAGTACATGATACATGATGTCTTAAACATGTCGCCACTAAGGAGGTTTGGGCACAACTCATCACACATTATCGAATGGGGTGTTCTAGAAAATGATGAAGGAGCCACCTTTCTAGTGTAGCTGGTAGAGATTGAGCATAGGTAGGATAAGACCATTCATTGGTGTTTGATTTAACTTGTGTGTGGTTTTTTGTAGCTTGGGAATGTTTAGGAGAGTACATAAGAGTGGGAGGCTCATATTTTATCCCAGTACTGAAATCAGTTTTTGAAGATGTTATTTTAGTTTTTCAGGATGTGAAGCCCATATATGGGTAGAATGTAAGGTGTCGAATATCACATGGATTATTTTTTATATTAAATTGATTATATTTGAGGCCAGGAACTGTGATAGAGTTCGATTCTAAAGTCCAGTGTGCCCAAAAAAAATTTGAAATATATTATATATATATTAAATCACACACATATGTAGTTTTTCTAAAAAAATGTAATAAATCTTCAATGGAAGACTGAATAAAAAATATGATGGAATTATTGAGTTTAGAACATGAATTTTACCCAAGGAGAGAGATAACCTATGTCAGTTTGGGATCATTGGAAGAATGACATCACGAGAATAATATAATTAAATAATTTGACTAATTTATTTATTTATTTTCAATGTAGTGACATATATCTCCTTTAACTGAACTTTTAAAAGTTCTGGATCAGGGTTGGCCACTCAAATATTATAGGTTTAGAGAACCATTGGAGAGATTTTCATGGTAGATGATGAAAAATCGATATCCAATAGTGGATTATTATACCAAAATAGTTCAATGATCTCATCCACAATGGAAACACGTGTATTCATCAACAGCAATCTATCTGAAATCTATGATGGATATTGTGAATTTTGACTTCAATCGGTTTCTTCAATCCTAGGAGAATGTGGATCAATTCCATGAACAGAATTATGACACATGTAACTGGTAGAATTAAATTAATGGAATTATTTATTTCCTCATTGATTATCCAACTTCCATCATTCTTTTCAATGAAAAAAATAAATTATAAATTATAAATGGACAAGTTTAATTTCTTAGTTTTATGGATTATGTATTTATCCCTCCATCCTTTTTTTGTTCATCCTATGAATTTCATTTTTCCCCATGGTTCGATGAATTCTAGGTATTTTTTCATTTCATGACCATTATTTGGCCCAATAAATCATTACAATGTGTGTGGTTCATGATCACTTGTTTGATCGATATGTGAGGACACTGGTGGATTCCAAGTGGGGGATCATAATAGATTTGCGGTATTTGGTTGACCTAATTATGATGAATGGAATCAAATTGATCGATGTAGACGATTTATGTGTTAATTCAAACCCCAATCATTGCGACCATAGATATAAAGTTAATCGAACCCTAGATCTAATATTTCATATTATATTGGATGTTCATATATAACATGGATCGATGTGGAAATGATCCTGAGAATTTTGCTAATTTCTGAGAAATACAATGTGTACTTCAGTTTACATGCCATATTAGCCCCATGGCTACGACACTATTGTTTTTCCAGATTTAAGGATCACTAATCAAGTAAACTCTATTTCATATTGTGTGAGCCCTTTCCAATTTCATGTGACCCCTTCCATGTGGATCAGTGTGTATTTCAAAGAGTACATGGAAATAGTAAAAAGTACTAGTCCAAATTGCATGTTGTGTTTGTATACAGGGACACAAATTTGGATACATGGTCTAGTACACAAAAAGGACCAATGTATACAGACATGTCTAGTGGAAACATGCATGATACCATTTATATCTATACATTTTTTACTCCTTCTACATGCTGTGAATGTTAACACTACATTCCTTGGGAGGATATTCCTTATAGTCATGCATTTGGGTTAGTTGGGCATGCCATGTACCCAATTCAAGAGTAATTATGGTTCTTAATATTATTATTGTAAACTAGTATAAGTTGATTGTATTTATTTCAATCCATTCCCTTATTTGTACTATGTGGTATTATATCTATATCGATGAATTATGATACCCTCTGGAGGCGTGACCTCCGAGAGTTTTGTAGTGTCCATCAATGTGATTAGAGATAAATCCTATATCATCCTTTGATCCCAAGGTGGCCTTTGTGGAATTGGTGAGACCTCCTTATTCAGGTCAATGATCCTCAATTGTACATGTTTTATCAATAAGGGTTGTATTTCCATTCCTTCCATATTATTATAACTTTTATGCTTTTTATGTAAATCGAGTCTCCCCTACAAATTTACTTTTTTCATCTGGGAGAACATAAATGATTATTATATCATATGTTATATTTTGGGGAAATTTACTTCATTAAAATCATATTCATCTAAATTAGTAGAATTTGTTGTTTTTTGGGAATGGATTGTATATTTTAATATAATGAAAACATCAACTATCGGGAAAGGGAGATCACTCTTCACATCCTAAGGAATCCTCCAATATTATACATGTTTAAGGGGGTAGATGAATATCCATTAGAATCATCATATCAATATTGGAAAACTTTGTATTATGAATAATCATATCGAGCTCAAAAGATTGAGGAAAAGGATAGAATCATGATCAATGTCATTCGCATTATGAGGGACTATAGAGATGGGTTCCTGAGAGAACTACCCAATCTCTCCCTAACCAGTAGGATTTATTCTAAATTAATCATATTCTTATATCTCATCATATATCAATAAAAAATTATATAATGGTCACTATTGAGTTTGAATAAGTGAAGAAGTAGTTATAAGTGATTCTGGAGAAGGGTTTTACACTCTCCAGTGCTTCACCATGGGGTGCACTAGTCATATTTTTCATGTTGAAGGATAGATAAATTGGCCTCTGCATTGATTATTGTGAGCTATAAAAAAATTGTGATAAGTAAAATTATAAACTTAAATGGATTGAATACTTGTTTGAACAACAGTGTGGGTCGACATATTTCTCTAAGGTGGACCTTCAGTTGGGATATCTCCAATTAAAGGTTATTGTGGATGATATACCAAAGACTAATTTTCAAATGAGGTATGGATAATTTTCATTCATAGTGATTCCTTTCAGAATCAATAATTCATTAGAAATATTCATTGACATAATGAATAGATTCTTTTAAGAATACCTCAATATCATTTAGGTAGTCTTTATTGACGATATTTTGATATTCTTATATATTGTGAAAGAACACGTGGATCATTTGAATACTATGATAAAAATCATAAGAAGGGAGAAACTCTAAAAAAGGTATAGATAATGTTATTTCTAGGAGCATGAAATATAATTCGTGTGGCATGTTATCTCCAGAAATGGAATATCTTTAGACCCTCAAAAGATAATGTTAACTAAAGAGTGGAACATGCCAACATCAGTAAAAGATATCCATTGTTTCCTATGTGTAGATGGGTATTACT
This sequence comes from Viscum album, assembly GCA_963277665.1. Taxonomy (NCBI): domain Eukaryota; kingdom Viridiplantae; phylum Streptophyta; class Magnoliopsida; order Santalales; family Viscaceae; genus Viscum; species Viscum album. The sequence goes on along the minus strand of OY728127.1, from coordinate 1,219,300,055 downwards.
AAAAAATTTTGATGAAATTATCATGATTGTAAAATAGACTAATTAGTTTTACTCATAAGAGAGTAATGTTTTATCTGTAACAGTGAATGTGAAGACTACTTTATAAAATTTAAGAAGATACATATCATTTCACTAGTACTCACACTGCCAAAAAGTGGGAACTCTTTTATGTGTACAATGATCATTCGAAAATGGGATTAATATTTTTACATCTGGTATATTTTAACGTGATAAAATATGCCTTAAGTCAGATGAAAAATAATTAGCTAAACTATCCCGTGCATTATCCAGTGTCGGAGACTGTGATCTTTACATTAAAAATATGGTTTCATTATATAAATAGAGAGAAGTGCGGGATATATACTGATCATAAGTTCCTCAAATATACAATCATAGTGAAGGATCATTATATTTTCCAGTGAATATGGATAGAGATCATCATGAATTCCAATTTCTCAATACAAAACCATCTCGGTAAAGCAAATAATTTGTTGGATTCTCAATGAACAAATCATCTTGAAATAATATCAATGACGATAATACTGAAGGATCCAATATTTATAGGGTTTCAATGTATTGAAATGAGAATAATTATGGAAGGAAAATAATAAATCCTTTCTAATTTTTTAACTATCCCTCTTGGAGAAAGTAAATTATTCCCAATGAAATAATCTTCAATTTCAGAATATGGTTGAAGATATCAAAAATGGGAAATACATAGTGTCTAAAATTGATATGTAAGGGATCATAATATTTGGTTTATGAAACTGTCTTCTATCAAATATATAGATAGATAAATAACATCTGAATGATGCACATTACTAAACATTCTCAATTCACCCATGAAGCACAAAGTTGTATTGAGATCTCCAAGATAACTATTAGTGGGAAAATTTGATGAAGAAAATCATTGGATATACATAAATGTGCTTAGTATGATAGTAATTAAAGGATTAAAATAATAAGTATGATGAAATGATGCATCCATTACCCATACCATCATTGAAATAGGGACACATTACCGGGGCAATTTTCATTAGACATCCAAATACATCCATAGGATATAATTTTATATGGGTCATTGTGGATCATCATACAAAGAAAACTCACATTTTCCAAATTTGAGAGGACATAAAACTAAACCAATATAAGTAGATATACATCATAGAAGGTGTAATGTTTCAAGGAGTACCACTATAGATTATATCAGATCTAGATCATTGATTTACATGAATGATTTCAAAAAGAACACATCATTACTTAAACACTATGTTGATATTGAGAACATATTATCATCATCAATCTGAAGGATAATTTGAGGAGACTATTTAGAAACTATAGTGCACAATGATAGCCCGTTATAGGTACTTCAAGTGAGAATGGGACCAACATCTACATCTTTTTTAGTTCTATTACAACATTATTTTCCACTGGAGTATATGAATTTCCTTATGGAAGAAGATGCATAATAGAAACATTCTGGGATGAATTTGGTGAACTTAAGCTTCTAGAACTACAAATAGTCAAAAGATGTTAGAAAAATGTGGAAACCATTTAGTATCATATCTGGGTTGCCCAAAGTCGACATAGGATCTATTATGAAAATAATCAATAGGACTTAGAGATTAATTTTGGATACAAGGTATTCTTATATAAATCTCCTTGGAAGAAGAACATGATATTTTTGAAGAATAGAATGCCGAGTCCCTAGTAGAGCAGCCCCTTCAGGATTATTGATCATGTAAGAGATGTGTCCTTTAGACTAAGAAAAACACAATGAATTTTTAAATGTACCTGATGTATTCCATGTATCAATCTTGAGTAATTATACACTAGGTTAACCACATCTACTGAATTTAGAGGTGGTATAGTTGTGAAAAGATCTCTATTATGAGAAGCGAGCTATAAAGATAATGGACCATAAAAATAACATATTAAGAAAAAGAGATATTCCAACATAGTTAATGTACTATAACATAATTATAAGTATTATGATTTTACATGGGAACTATATTAAGTGATAAATTACAAGCACCCCAAAATATTTTCAATATAGAATCCAACATGAAATTTTAAGGAAAGTATTTCATAAAGGTTGAAGTATGTGGTTACCCATACTGTTATCAATAGAATTTCCCTTCTTATAATGATGTTATATTGTATAAAGCATATACATCACTTAGATAACCAAATAAAAAAATTACTTACATAAATTAAGAATGAAATAATTTGAATTTATTGAAATTAAGGACCCTATTCCAACAAAATAGGAACATGACCATTGGAATAGTAATGTGACTATTATGAGGAGTAAACAATCCAATTTAATAGTAATCACACCTATGAAAGTATAAATAAAATTCAATTATATTTCAAATTAAAATATGAAAAATTTATATGTTTGTATAAGTAAATGAATGTTTTAAAAATTTAATATTAATTGTCATTATTTTTGTATAATGTAATAGTTTATATAAAATTTTATAATTAAAATAATGATTTAATTGAAAATTTATATTCCAAAAAAATATTCATAAATTAATAATTTGTTTATTATGATTATAAACTAACTTTACGATACCTCAATTAAATTTTCAATGTGTCATAAAATCAGTCATAATTTTAAATTAGGTAACATTTAGAATAAATGTTGATATTAATAAAATATTAAATTTCTCATATTTAAAAAATTATTTTCATAAAATTTAGTTCCTTTCTTAAATCAACACATCATAAAACGATTAGGAATAAATTTTTTGATTTTTCTAAATTAGTTGAATTTTGTGAATTGTGAAATACGATATTATATGATATTTAACATTATAAGTTAATAAATGAATTTTTGAGTCATAGTTGATTTAGTAATATGTTAAGAACCATTATCAAAAAATATCCTTCCATACGAAATATATTTTTTCCAGGTAATCATTACTTTTGATAAACATTATCCAAAATGATAAACAAATCAATAAAATAATCAAAACACCCTTCTCCTCCCACAATAAACACCACCCCTCACAACCCCTTCTCCTAAAACCATCTAATCTGTGGATAATGATTATATTATTCCAATTGATCTTCCAAACCTCCTCCCCACATTCTGGTCTTTCTAGTCTCACTAAAAGACCGTTTCCTACTTCTTTATAGAGGTTCTCAAAGAGACGATTCTCCAAAGCTAAAACGCTCCCCTTTCTCATTCAATTTCATTTATTATTTATACTTACCTCATATACACTATCCAATGTAATATGATATCTCTATTAGATTATACATGAGATAATTTTATTATGATTATGGGATAACAATCATCAATTATATTCTCCTCTCTTTTTTTCTAAAAATGAATTTATCGTCTATGATTTTTCAATTCACTACCTTCATGGATGAAAAGTTCTAGTTCATTATTACTACCTTTAAGGGTATTAATAAAATCATTTTTTTGTTTAAATTTTTTTATAATATGTCTATTATTTTTATTTAAGGTTTTGGGACTGGTTTATAAACATTATGTTTAATAAAATGATACAAATTCATGATGGTTGTAATAAACAACAAAAATAAACTAATATTTTTTCATAAATGTTTTATAAAAATAATAATTTTCTTATCAAAAGAGAAATTTATATATGGGACCATTTAAAATTATGGAATTAATTTCATACCAACACATTATAGTTATATTTTTTTCTTCCATTTTATAATAACATTCATTATTATACACATGAAAACCAACCATGAAACAAACACTCTGAAAAATTAATATATTAAACATTATAAGTCAATTAAATGACCATAAATGAAACTAAAAAATTATTTTATACATAAAAATATCATAATAGATTATTTATAAATTAATTATTGGATTTTATTTTATTATCCAGGGAATTAAGAACAAATGTAGAACAATTTCGAACATAATGTTAGGGATTCTCTCTAAAAACCCATTTTCCTTCAGGTTATGGTTTCTATACATTTATCCCTGTGTAATTATTAACTAATCTAATATACTCATCCAAGTTTTTTTTGTGTATGTTCCAAAAAAATACCTTTATCAATTCTTCTTTATTTTATGGGTAAAAACATGTCTTAAATGGTTCACATTTCTAGTCCTCCCAATGGGCATGCCCGATAAAATGGAATGTCATAATTTTGTGACCATTTTCTAGTACACAATATAATATATTTTAATGAAACAATATTTTTATCAAATCAGTCTATATTTCATAAAAAACATATTATTTAATATGTTATTTTTTACAACCAATCATTCCTTTGATCGTTTTAAAAACTCTTTTATTTTTTTCCTTAAACAACATTGAAGTGGATCATCTATAAAGATTCCTAAACACACTTTTTATATGTTCTCACTTTAAGTGGACATAATTTATCATGTAATATTCCAATCTTCAATTATTATTTCCCATGAAATATTTAAATTCATTCATTCATGGACACTATTATGATACACCCATTTTTTATTCCTTATTACATGATTACAATACACATTTACATCCATGAAATAACTTTTTGTTTATTTTGTATGTTTGATTCTTCACAAGGTACACATATCCATGAATATGATATGATGGGTTATCCAAGATAGCTCTATAATTCGTTTTTTAATGATTAGTTCCTTGAGATTTTCTGTTGGTATATAGAGTAAATTAGATTCAATTATGGGACTTTGTCTACCATGTGATATAGTATTTGTAGTTAATCTTTACTCATGTTTATTTCATTCTATATGTTGCTTATAAATTCATATGTTTCCATTATTACATGAACTTATATTTAATATGATATTATTCCATATGGTTATTCAATTTTGATGCCTTTGTACGTCATCATGTTATGCCTTCTAAACAATGTGTTATGATTTATTCGTATGTTTATTCACTTACTAGGATTTTTAAAACATCAATTTTATCAAATTATTCCCTAGGCTATATTATATAGATATAATATATCAAAGGATTTTAGGAGCTCATTGTGTATTATTAATAGAATGGTGTTTTATTTTATTTCCATGTTTTCACTTTTATGTACCTAACCATCCAAATAGTCTAGACTGTATGATTAATGGGTTGTATTTTATCATTAATTATGCTTAAATTCATGCAATAATATGTGTAAAAGGATTGGTAAATTATATAACCTAAGTGGAATACATATAATCATTAGATTTTGAGATTTATTACACACCTAGAATGGTTAATGTCATAGATGATGCCTTGAGAAAGAATACCATAACACAATCTGTCAAGGAGGCTATCAGTGAGTAGAAATTGATGGATTTATTCTCTAATATGAACATTGAGGTTTATGAACAGAACATTCATCCAATTCTAGAAGCTTTTTATGATAAATTCCCCATTATTTAGTGGGTTCAGATGTGGAATTTTTCTGATTCTATGGTCCTTTCCTTGTGGGATAGCGTAACATGTGAGAAACCACCTCTTATATGGGATATTTATAGAAAGGAGACTCCATTATTCCATGAGTGTGTTTGGGTTTCATTAGATATACGATAAGAGCATCCGATGAATTATCTTGCTTCTGTAAGGGATGTTTATTATAGCCTCACCAATATTTAAATAGATATGAATCACTAGTAATGTTGGCTAGGAATGAAGAGGCATATTGGGTGATTAATAACTCTGTGATCCACATATATATAGTTGAAAGTAGAGAATGAGTGGCATTGGAATCTTATACATCCTATCTCCATTATAGAGTGGAAATGGAATGGCATCAATTTGGGTTATGTGATGGGATTTATAAGAACCACTCAAGGCTATGATGTCATACAGGTGATTGTTGATAGGTTTACCCAAGTTCAAAAATTACTACCAATCTGGGAGTCCCTCTCTGTTGATAATCAAGGGAGGATATACATCTAGGAGATTGTTTTCCATCATGGGGTTCACCATTCTATCATATTGGACTGAGACACTAACATTACATCATGGTTCTATAATGGGTTGAAAAATTCACTAAGATCACAAGTCCTTATGATTACAACATATCACACATAGATTGTCAAGTAGTCTGACCTATAAATATGGGTGTTGGAGGATATGATTTGTTCCTGACTTAATGATTTTGAAGGTTCATGGGTAAATAATATCCCTTTTTTGAGTTTTTATACAATAATATATCTTAGGAAAATATTTAGATGGTTCTATATGAGGCCATATATGGTTTTCCATTTTTTCCACCTCTATGATTGATTGAGGCAAGTGAGGCAGCACCAGTGGTTCCTCATCTCGTTAAAGAGACCTTAGATAATTCCTAACAGATTCAGAATCATAGGTCTATAGATTAGTCTGGGGAGAAGTGATATACCGGTCATCCACGTAGACTTATATATTTCAATGTGGAACATCATTTATTTCTACATGTATCTAATAGGATAGGACACAAATGCATCCAGATACTGAAAAATATAAAACCACAATATGTTGGGCCCGTTTAGATAATAGAGAGTGTTTGGTCGGTATCCTATCATTTGTTGTTAACATTGTGGTACTATTCCATGTGCGATGTCTTCCTTGTACCTCAACATCGATAGTATCATCCTTACCCATCTCATTCAACTGACCATGTGGATATTGAGGTGAAGGCAGATGTGTCCATCAATGAGTATATGATATGTATAGTTCATATGAGAATGAGGGCTTTCTATGGAAGGATAGTTCCTATGGTCCGAGTGCTATAATTTATAGACATTTACATGATGTTACCTACGAATGGGATGTCGATGTATGTGTGAAGTGGAAAAAAAATCTCTAATGAAGTTCCACCAACAATGGATGGAAAACACATGGACGAGTTGTCTTAAAGAGGGAAGGTTGTATCATCACATAATTTTTCAAGGTACAGAATGCTTGTTTTCAATTTAGATTTATTTTTAGGACCTATTAATGATTCCTAATCAAGTCTATGAGGTCTATGGGGAATCTGTGTCTCGTTTGGAACCTAGATCCCGGAAATGGGAAGAGGAAAATTGGGCCAAACGGTTAGGAGAGATAGTGTCCCCCAGCCTGCACAGTTTCCCGAAACCATTCGATTATAGAGATTTGGGACATGGGGTCCATTTGGTTTGACTGAAACTGGGTGTCAGAGGGCTCATGGCTATGTGAACCATCTAGCATAAATTTTATAGTGGCCTATGGATGTCATGTGAAAGATTAGACAGATGGTGCAGCAAACCATGTGGGGGGCATTGAAGAAGTGTCTCCTCTCATTGGTGGTACATTGTATATCCAACCGTGCAACAAAACTATGAACCCTTGTTTTTAGGGTGAATTTGAAAATTTTCCTTATTTAATATTTTAAACCTTTTTCTTATTACACCCTCTCCTTCTATAGTGAAATCCTTTTCCTCCCATGCATGATGTTTTCTCCTAACCTCCACCAAGGTTCCTAGTTATTTTTCTCAGCTAGTGACCATGTATCTCACCATCATACACTTATTAAAGATCATGGTTAGTAATTAAATCATATCACTTTTATTGCATTTTCTTCATCCCATTTTTTCACTATCACAATGCATTCTCATTTTCCCCATTTTCAGGTAATTTAATGGTTACATCTATTTTATCTAATCGTGTATAAATAATAGGTTGACATTGGAAAAGGGATGCTAGATGAGGTTATGGTAGGTGGTATGGGACCTTTCCCCTTATTTCATTACGTTACATAAAATACACCATTATTCCATAATCCAAAACCTTCCAGCAACACATCCAAATTTCCAATTAAGTTAAATTGAACTCCCTACCATGACAATTATGACATGAGATAATACTGAATCAACCCATTTATTTTTTCTCCATGAGTTATAATACCCATTTGGTTGTTCTCCACCATTGAGAGGTATTTTCCCTTTATCTAGTCTAGCTAAACACCCATGAGGTGTATTGCATAATAATTGATGCCTAAGGTAATGAATCAATTTGAATTAATTGAATTGTCCATGTGATTAGGCAGTGTGACTTAGGACGTATGAGAAAAGTGATTTCTATAAGGAATTCCTTGAAAAATTATCCAATTACATGTGAGAGATTAAATTAAATGAAATGGGCTTTCAGTTTGTCACACATATATATAATCAAGGTTTAAATACTTCACCTTAGTGTAGAGATTGATACAAAGGGTTTTAAATTAGGGACCCCCTGGAATAACTATTCATGTTTTCTTTGTAGAATTGTAAATGTATTTTAAACATGTTTTGGGTGACATGATACATTCCTAGGATGGTATCATCATTCATTTTCTATTTTACAACCAGATGAGTGACACTGGTTGTCTATGGTAGAACCCTTGGACATGCATGATGTCATAATGGTTATACTATTCCTTCAGAGGGATTCATGTCCCCACATGAGATACCAGTTAGAGTCTCCTATTTTAGTAATTGAAATAATCAAACTGTTCCTAGAGTGACACTTGGGAATTAATTATTGGGATTCCATGTATGAAATACCTTGGAATTGGACATAAAAAGAGTCCCTTGAGTAAAACATGGACAGTCTCATTAAATTCCCATGAATGGGATTTATGATGATATCTAATTTTATAATGTGTACTTTAACAGAATTAATAAGTAAATGAATGTTTTTAAATTATAATTGAACCCTTTATTTTTAAAATTCACGGACATGTGCTCCACAACCAATTATAAGATTGGGGATAGTCCACCATTAACAAGTCATCACAAATTTTATCATTGTAGGATCCCTTATTTGAGACTCACTAACATTGGCTGAGGCATGTAAATTAGAAGGGTGTCCAAGTGAATCTCAGTACAATTGACTTATTTATTTATTTCATCATTTAACTCATTAATTATGGCACACTGTTTATATTTTATTACTACATTGGTTTCATCTAGACACCATAGGCGGTGGCCTACATGGAGTTTATCTCACACAATTTTTGGGATAGCTTTGGTACATGAGTAGACATTATGGTATCATTTTTGGATAAAGGGAATCATCTAGAAAATGATGTTAGATTTAAAACATTAGGATATATTATGAGGCGGATGACTGAGAATATTCTCTACTCTCTTGTTTTATATGTTTTTTTTATTTTTTAGCATGAGATATATGTGTATATCTCATTCCCTGTGAAATTTTATTTTTGTGCATCATCATTATTAGTATTATGTATTTATTACCCAACTTCTTCTAATGGTTTATTTTTCTTCCATGTTTTACTATTATAATTCTTCTACCATCTATTTATTATCAATTTATACTATTTATCTCACTCTGATCTATGAGTTAATAGTCTCCCCACTAACACACCATAGTCCCTCACTGCTAGGGGCAGCCTCTGGCCTTCAGGGAGGCATGTGTACGTTCTTCATTCTACCACATCAGGGCACTACTATGTGGCTTTCAAGTTGGGATTGTACAATAATAGGATCATATATAAAATTAAAATATTAATATAATTATTTTATAAATTAATAACAACTTTAAAATCATTATGTAGTATGTTAAATCCTGATAACCTATGAAGAACACATTGGTAAGGTATATCGGTTAATATTCCATTCCATTGAGGAATATATTATATTATGAACCTATTTGATTTTAATTTCTGTATATACTCACACAATATGTTATTTAACAATAAAATATGTTTATTTAGAATGATTAATGATTCAATTTATGTTACAATTTCAAGAGAAATGTTCAAAAGAAAATCTAATCTTTTTACTCATCTTTCTCAGGCATAATATTCTTCCATATCCATATTTTTAATATTGTTTTAAAAAATTTATTTTTATTTACTCAAATTATTATTAGTGAAATTTTTTGTTATTATTGAATGTCTACATGGTTTCCAAAAATATTTCTAATGTTCTCCAAAAATGTTTCATTTCTAGCATTTATTAAAAAATCTCAACATGAATGTTCTTTTTGAAAATATACATCAATAATTGACAATCCCACCATAAGAAATATTTACCATCATTATATTATTATAAAATATTTAAAAACATTCACAAGGAATACCCTTTTGAGAATTTTTTACCATCCCTTTAATTTATTCTCCCAATGAATTTTTTTTTTACAAAAACATGTATTTAGGATTAATTGAAATTCATGTTTTATCTTTTATTAATTTTTTGGGTTATTAACATTATTGTGAAACATTAACTTCATTGTGATCATTGAATTTTACATATTTATATAATAACCATTTTCATTTTACCATTGGTATTATTATTTCAAAACCATATACCAACATTACATACAATTTTTTACTTTGAAATTTCATTGATTAGATCTGGAATTATTGATAATTTGTATTCATTACTCGATATGATATTTATTGATAAGGAATATAAATCATGAATTAAATAAACAATTTGATATAAGAGAAATGAATTTAAATTAAATAGAATGTGAAATTGGAATTATAATTCCCCACAATGCATTGATAGGTCTCTTGAGACATATCTATTTTGAAAATAAAATTGATCTTTACCCATAGATTCAAACGGTCTTAATGGAATGTATTGAAAATAGAGATATCAAGATGGCTAAGAACATGAAGTACAATTGAATACTTTTTCATCATTCAGAATTTAATTATTGCCATCATTATATTACAACATTAATATAATCCATGGATTTATTATTTTACTCAAAATATTGATTAAAAGGAATGTGTTTTTAATTGTTTAACATGCTATATATATATTATAACATATTTTCTCATGAAAATTTCAAGGTACGTAACTTGTACAAAGAAACTAAAAACATTTAATATTATATTTCCTTCTCTAGGATATGAAGAAAAATTATTTAAAAGATTTCAAATATTGTGAAGTTTTTATTATTTTATTTATATATTTTTTAGAATTTAAAATGGATATAATGTATGTTTATGGTTTTAGAATAAAACTAAACTAATTGATCCATTGGAATTATATTAATTATATCTTTCACAATTTATTAATATAGTCATGATATCTGGTTTACTAGAGTTGGGGATTTTACAGTTGGTATCAAAATGAACATTATTAGAAACATTGGGAACTAGATTTTATAATAATATAGCTAACATGAGAATTATGATAATCAATTATATTATTTGAATAAATTTTACATTACAATGATTTTTATTTTCCATCAATGTTTATAGTGATTCTGATATGAAATAACTCATTATGTTCAAATATTTAGTGATGAAGCCTAATAGATGAAAGAGAATCAATACCCACTGTCAATGTACTGATTTACCAACTAAAAAAATCAATAAAATTGGAATAGGAGATGAATATATCAAGACCATATTAGGTAATTATAACCTAGTTATACCTAACAACCTTTCACATAAAGAGAAACATGATGTTCCATAGAATGATACACTCATATTTGATCATTTCTGTGACATAAGCCTCCATATTTTAGACTAAATACTAATCAAGTAGTAGCTAATAAATGGATAAAGTCCAATGAAAATATATTTCTCACCATGGGATGCAATGAAACAGAAAAGGTTATGTATGAAATGTAATGTCATAGATGTAATACTGGTCATTTATGTTAATTCATCCAGGTTACTAGTGAGGAATACGAAATTGATCATTTGGAGTGAGTTATTCTATTGAGATTTTATTCAATTATCATTTCCCTCATGGGAAAATAATTGAATGGATGATAATGTTATAAACATAATGAAAAATTAGATTGATTTTATTACGGATTATGATGCTTCATTTACAAGTATATATAGGCTTGTTAGGGATTGTGTAGTTAATCCAAAGAGAAATATTGTCCATTTCTGTGAAGGGCTTGAGGAAAACCTCCCAGGGGAACTTTTTTAAAAAATAATCATATTATGTAATAGTATTATGTTCCATAAAATTGATAATTGTTTTTCAAGATCATATATCATTAATCAAAATCAAGAGAATAAGAATTCAGAAAAGAACCATGAAGAATGAAAATAATAAAATAATAATAATGGAACAAAGTTATTTACATCATGATAAAATTTTATAGAGAAATATCCATGAAAATGATTTAATAGAATGGGTGTTTGTTACTAGTGTGGAAACCATTGTCATATTTCTAATAGAATTCAATGGATGTAAGAAAATTAATAATTCCAAATACTTTAACTATAGTAAAATATTGAATTATTCAAACATATTAACCAATAATCAAGGGAATATATTTAAGATTACAAAAATTGGAGAAGGCTAATTTTATGTGATCTTTACAATATGTTTTAAAGTTCTTAAATATATAGTGGTTGGTAAATTAATAAAAACCTCAAATATTTATAAATAAATATTTTATTTCAGATCCTCGCATGCATTTATACCTTCCTTGTTTTAATAATATTTAGATATTTCCATATTACCGTAATAAGGGTGGTTTAATTCAAAAATACATGAGGATGTTTCACTACTACAAGGATGTGTTAGTCAGTTACCATTATAACATTTTAAAAAACCATACATCTAGACAAGATTCTTATAGATGGGTATGATTTTCATATAATCAATGGAATGGATTTTCATTTAAAATATAATAAAAATATAATTTTTAAAGTAAATGAATTTATTATCAATGATGAAGATATAGAATTCCTTAAATATTGTTTGGAGAAATCATTATATGATTCATGTATAGATCCACCTCCAGTAGCTCTTTTGACTAATATTAGTGATGAGGAAGTTCTCAAATAATATATATATGAAAAACTAAACATTTGAATTGGGGAAGTTTCAATTTTACATGAATACAATGATATATTTTCTAATAAATTACTTGGGTATACAATAGAGTGTGAAGTTGATTTTCTCATTGATTTAATCATTGATGAAAGACATATATATCAAGTAATCCCTATATAAAGGACACTATGTAATCTTTGGAATGGTTTAAAAATTTACAGGTGTGGTGTGAAAATGGATTTATACACCACAGTTCTTCACCTTAGAGAACTCCTCATCTATTGGTTATGAAGAATGGTGGATTTGAAAGGCTATACATTAATTATTAGGAAATAAATTCTATTACTATAATGAAAAATTATCATATACCTCTCAATGATGATTTATTTGATGAATTTAATAGTGATTTTTTCCAAATACTAATCTTCATTGTGGGTATCACGAATTTTTGGTAAATCAGGAAGATATTATGATGATGTAATTTCATAAAAGGTTTGGACATTACAAATTTATAGTAATTACATTTGGATTGACTAATGAACCCTCTAATTTTATTGTCCTAATAAAGTGTATATCATGGAATGTCTGGATATTTTTTGTAGTGTTTACTGATAATATCTATGTATATTCTAAAATCTATGGAGACTATTAGAATCATTTGAAAGTAATCTTTATAGTCATACGAGAAAAGTATTATACAAGAAATAATCAATGTATGATTTTTGAAAATAGAATGTTTCTATTTTGTTCTGTATTTCCTCCATGGAAGGAATATCAGTTAATCCAAAAAAGAATAATGATGTCAAAGAACAACCTACAGTGGTAAACATAATTTAGGAATATAGTAACTTTGGGTTGGAAGGTTACTATCCGTGATTTGGTAATAAATTTTCTTGATTGGCTAACCTTCTAACCATGATTTTACGTAATGTTTTTATGTTTTTATGTACAATGGAATGTGAATATTTTTTTAAATTTTTTTAAGGGGTGATTGGTCAATGAATTTTTTTTACACTACTAATATTTAATGATGGTTGACTGAAATATAGTGATTCATTGAATAACGGACTTTGTAATTTCCTAATACATAATGATAGTGTTTTCATATGAATCATGATAGATATAGAATCATGATCAAAACTATCTAAACTGTGATCTTGAGTTGGTAGTCATAATAATCTCATGGAATATCTAGAGACATTACCTCTATAGTAAAAGATGTGAGATATACACATATCATAAGAGTTTGAAGTATAATATGTCACATAATGATCATGACATGAGTCATAGATAATGGCTTGATCTACTCAGGGATTTGTGATCTCTCAATACACTACGACCCATGGAAGGAAAATAATGTAGTGAATAAATTTAGAATGATTGATCATGCTGTTTTGGTAAAAATAAATATTTAGAGGGACCATAAGTCCATGGATTTTATAATGATGAATGTTAGAATTATTAAAGAAGTGGAAACATCAATATTTTTTAAAAGGGTTTAAAACCCATATTTATTAATAAATTACTAACGTTTTGAGCTTGATGATTATTATTTTTTAAAAACAAATTTTATCCTTGAATGATGGAAAATTTTAAGAATTTGTATGAGAAGATAGAGTTAATAAATCCTGAAAGAGACTATATGTTTTATCTATACCTAAGAAGAAAAGGAAATTTTTTGATGAAAATAATATATTTAATTTATCTATACGAGCTGTTAGGACCATGATGTATAGGGACGTGAAGGTATTTTTTGTGGGATAATATGAAGTAGAAAATTACTAACTATTTATAATGATTCTTTGTTTTTCAACAGGTGATGGATGTGTGATATAATCCAATAGAATTCATGTAACAATTATATTTATCTATGACGAAATATAATGACATTACTATGGATGTTGTAACTATCATTCACAAGACACATACAAAGAATGATTAAATCTTGATTATTTTTTATTGTATTGACAAATCACTAAATGTCTTCACTATAAGAGAAGATATACCACCTAAGTTCCTTGTACCACTTATTTAAATAAATTATTCTGATTTCATGGTTCTCCTTTTCGAATTATAATTGATCATGATCCATTATTCACATAAAAATTATGGGAAAATATTTAAAATGATTTGGATATTGAGCATTATATGATCAATTTATATCACCTCAAAACTGATTGATAATTCTAAATTGGTATTCAAACATTAGAAGATATTTTTATGTCATTATTACTTTATATTCATGGTATATGGGATCTTTATTAACCTATGGTTAATTTTCCTATAACATAATTTTCCATTCCAGAATGAATATTTCACCAAATATAGAATTATATAGAATGAGTTGTTTTAATCCAACATGTTGGGGATAGTTTGGTGTATGAAAATTTTTGTGTCTATATCTTTTTTAGGAGACAATGGATATGGTAAATGATATGTAGACTCATATTAATGTATATCATTATAGGGAAAAAATTATGCAAATAACTGAAGGAAATATTTGGGATTTAATGTTGGAGTTAAAATTTTCATGATAGTGTCTCTATGGATGGGTGTTATAAGGTTCAATAAAAAAAGGTAAAATTGATTCATATGTACATTATACCTTCTAAAATTCTTAGAATAATTGGATATTTGTCATAACAATTTGAAATTCCTTTGAGCCTCTGTAAATTTCCTAATATGTTACATGTCTCTTTATATAGGAAGAACAAGACAAACCCAATGCATATTCTCACCTTTGATGAAATTTATAGAAACAAATATATCATTACATGAAGAGATTATCTTTGTTCTATACACTATAGAGAATTTGTTGAGGAATCAGACGAGTCCACTAGTAATACTGATTTGGAGAAATCAAAAAATAGAGGATGTAGTTTTGGAACCTGAGAATTTTTTTGAAGTAGAACCACCATCCTTTTTAAAAGATACTATCCAATAAAATATCATGGTTGATTTTTTTTAGAAAACAATAATGTAATATCTTGTTTTTTTAAGGATAATTATGTTTGATAGAATATACCACAAGCAAAACCAAGGCTAAATGAACCATGAAATATTATTAATTAAATATGAGCATTGTAACCTAGGCGTATTATCAATTCTGAATAGGAATAAACAAATTATTAAATATATGTCTATTTCATTCTTAAATTTTTTTTATTTATTACTTATTAAGATATAAACACTAAATTTTTAGTAATGTAATTTTTTTCTTCAAATATATGGTTTCTTCAAAAATGATCTTTATTTCTTTTTGGGATAATATAAAAAAATATATATCTTCTACTTTTAGAAACAAATTACGAAATTAACTTATTATTTGAAATATTATATTGAATTTTATCATGGAGATAATGTTTGGGATTTTTCTGCAATGTTTTATTATTCAATGAATATGAAAAATATTAATTTTTATTTAAAACTATATTTTTATTTCATGTTTTAAAAAATAATTTTTTTAAAGTGTGAATGAAAAATTAGTTCTATTATGTTATTAATAATCCAACTATTATATTTTTAATAAATTTTATAATTTAATTTCATAAAAAACTTTGTAGTACCTAAAATGTATTTTTCTAAAAAAAGGTTTTTCATTGCAGTTTGAGTTTTATTATTAAATTCATTCCTTCCAATTATTGAAATTGAATATTTAAGAATTAAATAAATATTTTTAATAAATATTTCTAATATTTTTCGATTGTTCCCTTAAATTTCTATTAATTATGATAATTAACTATTCAAAATAATTATCACCACAATAAGTGTAAATTGGGTAATTATGGTTAAAAAGAATGTGATAAGGGACAAAAAATAAACTAACATATACAATTATTTCATTATAGTATTCTATTTCATCCATAATCAATAAAAATTTAAAAAATATAACTTTTGTTTCAGTTATATATTATTTTTACTTTTATAATAGTTTTGTGAGTGATAAATAAAAAGTTCCTCTTTTATATTTTAATATCAATAATAATATATAATAGATATTAATAAAAATTATAATCATTTTAATCTATTGATTTGAAATTTAAATGTTTTTTATCATGGTAGTTTATATATAATTTTTAGTGATGAAATATTTATCTTAAATAATTGTGCAACACCGAAAAAACCATTATTTATTTAATAAAAAATAAAATGGATGATTTTAAAAATATAAAAATTAATACAATTTTAATGAAATAGTATGTTTCATGATTTTTTATAAATATATCATTTTATTGGTTTTTATAGGATGATACCCAAATTCCCTCTTTTTAATTGTGTATATAATTTAAAATTTAACTAGTAGTTCCAAAAATGACATTACTGATATTTTATAGAACATATAATATATATGAATAATTAAAATTAATAAAAATATTATATTCAGAAAAATTAATGGGTTATATTTCAAAATATAAAACATTTTCCATTTATGGGCCATTTTTCATTTTATAGTGACATTATTGTCCCTTAATGGATATAAAATTTTAATAGTATAGTAATTCTCACAAAAATAATGGGTTAAAACTATAAGGTACGAGTGAAAAAATGACCAAAGAATGATAAAATTCTATTTCTTGAGATTAATTTGACATGTAAAAAACTAAAATATTATTTATATAAATTTTCAGGCTTTTTCTATGAAAATGTATTTATATTAATTTATTACTATATTTAATTCCATGAATACACCTCCCCTCATTTATAAAATGACACATATTTTCTCACTTTTTCACAAAATTTTGAGCAATAAAAATTAGAAAAAACAACCAAATTCTCGTCTAAAAATTAATACATATGTTTTGTATGTTTTTATATTAATATGAGACCAAACCCATGTCCCTTAATAGAATACAAAAATTACCTCTTTCATTGAGGATGTAATTGTCTTTATCGACTCATTAAAATATCCTTCTTCATATAATTCTTATAAATATGTTGTAAGAATTCTAAAATAATAAATCATATAACAAAAAAATAAATGAGTTGTTTTTATGATTATGTAAAAACCATTTTTCTTCTCTTTCATGTCCTATAAAAAGTGTAAAAATTGCTCCTACATACGTACGATGTATCATTCTCATGTATTGGTGCAATTCATTTTTCATCACTAGATTACATCGATATATATAAAAATGAAACTAATTGATATATATTATATTTATGAAAAAAATTTACAATATAATTTTAATAACAAATATACATCCTTATATACAATCCATTAGAAGGGGATAACATCACTCATGCCTATGTTTGGACTACTACCTTCACAAAGTGATGTGAACTATTTCCCATTCCTTCTTTAAATGGAAAGTAATAAAGTTTGATTATATATATATATTTATGATATTTATATCAGGATTAATAATTTTTATAATACATATTCATAATCAAGGTACAAGGATAGGAACTTCCCTTATGAAATGTGCATGAGAAAATAAAGTCATGAAGACCAATCCTGGTGATAATAATGAATGATTATTCACAAATGTTTGATAAGATTTTATAAGAGGATCATAAATTATATTATAAATGTTAATATGATTTGGGTATAAATTAATATCATGTTTACAACCATTTTAAAAGAATTCATATTATTTTCACCTAAGAGGAAATTTTAGGTATGAGATTGCATCTATGCTTCCATTCCAAAGATATAATTTTTTAATATGATCCAATTATTTATTATGTGGTGTATATATATCCATATTGATATATTAAACATATATATATTTTCAATATGATTAAATATTTTTTTCAGTTATTGTTTCAATATCATTCTTTAAAATGTATGATGTTCTAATTTCTCTTCTTTATATCGTATATTTCTCTTTCATGTCCATATTATTCACAATTGTTTTACAAATTTCCTTTTTATTTACTCAAATAATTTATTAATGAATGTTTTTACTATCACATACATTATAAATGGTTTTAATTTTTCACTAGAAGAGGTCATTTTTATTGTTCATTATAAAAAGTGAAAAAGATATTCTTTTTCATCAAATATACCATTAATAAACCTTCTCACTACCATAACCATTTTAAAATATTTTGAAACTTTTAGAAGATTTAAAAGGTATTACAGATAGATCTCTTTTGATAAATTTTTATCATCCTTTTTAATCCCCAAAATATGTGTATTGATTTATAAATAATTATTTTTAATGTATTAATGTTCATATTTTTTGTATTAATAATTTAATGGTCATTACCTTTCTCTTGAGAGATTCACATTTTTATAGTCATTAAATGTTAAATATTTTTTAAACACCCTTATTATTTATACCATGGATATGATTATTACATTAATAATATAACATTTTTATAAACAGTTTTGTACTTTGAATGATATTTTATTATCAGGGGAATTATTTATATTTTTTATTCATTACTCGATATAGACAATATTTTGATAAAGCATATTGTTCATGAATTAAATCAACCATCTGATATACGAGGATTTCATTAGACAAGATATTATTTTTGACTTCCTAAACCATATATCCCATCTACAAATTTATAGGTATCATGAGTACAATATGGTGTCAAGATTAAACGGGCCTTTACCCATTGTTTTTAAAAATCATTGAACAATGTCTTGATAGTTGAAATATCATTATGATTGAAATCGTGATGTCCAATAGTATGCATTTTCATTATTGATGATTTAGTAATAAATATGCATGATATTACTACATTGATATTATATATGGATACATTTTTACTGAAATTATTAATTATGTGTCACATGTTTTCAATATTTTAAATTTATTTGTTGATTATTCATTATTTACTCATGATATATTCAACTATGTGTAAAACTTACTAAACATCTAAGATCACTCATTACTTTTTCATTTCCCCTGTATATGAAGTAGAATTTATTGAATGAGTTTTAAAATACTTAATTTATTATTTTTTAGGTTTATACATTGTTCCCTAAGTAAAATGGGTATCATGATGGTATCTATTTCCCCAAAATAGTTAAATTGATCCATAATTTTGGATTATATCCACTGTATCTATGCCAATGTAATAATGTAGACACATGCTCTTGGTTACTGGGGTTTCACTTATTATATTTTGAATCAATTTGATGTTATAGAATGATTCAATATTACTTATACATGTATCTCAAGTACATATATAACTAACTTATTCTCCCTTCCATTGATGAGATTATTCATGCCATATGTTCTTATCTCAATAGATTAATTAAAATCAAAATCATCTAGGTGGTCTTATATCCCTTAATCCTATTATGTAACACACTTTTAATGAATTTATTCTAATTTATGATTTCATTATTTAAAAAAATATTTTATTGATAACTATTGTAATTTACCTATGATTTACACGGAAAACTCCAAATTCATTCAGAATTTTAAAGTCATTAGCTAATTCCTTAAAAATACATTTTCAATGATTATATAAATATGTTGTTATGTATCATTTCTCGTGATTTTTTTTAAATTTATTGAATATTTTAAACCTATTATTAATTATGGATATATGAACATGAAAAATATTGAATTCAATATTCTCCATAGAATCATTATAAAATCTCCTCGAATATTGATATTTGGAATGATTATGTAGGTCATTTCATTCTATGAATATTTATCTTGTTTATTACATATGATTAATTTCATAAGTTGGACACAAATTCAGCTAAATGTTATGATTGGTTTGCCATATATCATTTCAACAAATTATGAAATTATTATGTCTTATGAGATGATATGTATGGGATTAACGACTAAACCTAATCCATGATTGTACTCTGTCCACCACGTATTGTTGTATTTACAGTTAACCTTGAATTATGCTCATGAATTTGTTTATGTTGTTGTAAAATTTACATATGTCCATGATATTATGATTCTATATTAAATATTTAAATCTCCCATATTTTTATTCATGTGACTTTTATTTAATGATACCTTGTTTTTCAATATGACTAAATTTATATGCTTCATTATCATGTTTATTCTTTTACATTGAATTATTGGTAACCCATTTTTTATGTATTACCAATGTATCCTCTATATTTTTAATAGATCAAATTAATTGAGGAGATCATCATGGAGATTAAAATTAATACTTTCTTAGTTTAACATTGATCCTTTTGGTACTATTTCTTCAAAATTTATTAGGCCTCTTGATCATTGGGTTTTGTTTTTTAGATTTTTGTACTAAAAATAATGAAATAATATATGTAAAAGGATTGGGTCAGTACAAACCATGTGCGAGAAACATTATTATGCTCAAAATACTCACACAGTTTGGAACCTCTATCATATTACATCACATAATTACCATTAACCATGTGTTAACCATGTGAATCCATAAAAATGGAATTCCTATTCATAAGATAACACCACATAGTTACTACTATTAAATCTCAAAATATGTTAATCCCATGCATCCAACACTAGATATAATGAATCCCATGATAAGGGAACATTGCTAAATTTCACTTTACACAATAGATTACCATGAGATCCAAAGAAAAAATAAATTAGGGTACACTGTTAACACTAAAAATGCACCAACCATTTTCGAACAAAAATATTTTGTAAAACACTTTAAATATTGAAAAAATCATAACAAAACGTGATTAATATAATTAATTTAAATAATAAAACAAAATTATGAAAAAAAATAATATTCTCTAGTGATAATACATCTATGGTAACTCCACATTCATTATGAATAATAGTTTGTTAGACACACCCTGGTAACCACCACACGAGTTACGATGCAACAATCTTCTACATACCAGAATTAAAAAAAATATGAAAATGGAATTCATAGATCAATGAAAATAATGTTAATTTCATAATTGTTTCTCCCATTTTCCCATATTTCCATGGAGGATTGATTTCACATGGGGGTTACTCGATGATGGAGGCACTCTCGATGATAGAACCCTATTCATTAATGATCGACAATGAATCTCCCCCCCCCCCTTACCAGAGTTGGGAGGGGTTGGACTGGTGCCACCACCTCCAGTTCCATGGAATCTCATTGTACCTTTCAATAACAATAGCGTTCTCTATGTGTTCCTAGTGATTTCATTATTCCTGAATTATTTAGATCTTTACTTTGGTGATCCTCATCTCTCAATTGAATTTCCATAGTTCTATAAAGACTTGAGTGTTATGGGAATGACCCTGGTGGATCATTTCAGTCATCAAATTCCCTTTTTTGATGAGTTTAGTCATTTTTTTGGGTAATTAGGACATGCAAGATCACACAGTTGTGGGTCTTCCTGATAAACTCTACATGATGATCCATATATGATCAAAATAACATCTAATATGTGCATGGTCTAAGGATCCATGCAGATCAAATAGATGCAAGAACATTCTTATTCAATGTTCTTTCTATATATGTATGAACATGGACACACCCTCCATCGTGACATGGGTATGTCTCCCTTAACATCTCTTTTTTTTCAAAACCCATCAATCATTTTTATGATAGGTAATCTAGTGGGGGGATTTTTTCTATGATAATCACTCTTCAATTTTGTGTCATCTGATCAATCCATGATTACGTATGGAGGAAGATGTATAAAAGACACAAGTTGAGTGAGTTAGGATTATGGTTGGATAGGAGTTTTTGTGGAATAAAGATGTTTTTTTTGAATCATGGGTCGATTTCGCCTTTAAAAACTTTGTATTGGATCATCTAGCCTCTAATTGTAATGGGGGAATAAGGAACAAGAAGCCCTTTGGTCTAGGGGAGAGGCTTTGTAACACGCCTGGTAAGAGGAAGATATGTGTTGTGGAAGATAGGGTTGGAAAAACCTATAGTCTGGGTTGGCTTGGGAGAATCAGTTTTGAATAATCCTATATGGATGTCCCCTGATCCGACAATTACTACATTTTTTTATGGGAATGCGAGTGGTGAAGCTTCAGATGTAGTGAAGGATTCAATGGTTAAGGCTCTAGAGTAAATCTCTACTGATCCTCATGACCGTGAGGACAGTCTCAATCCTTCTGTCCTTCATGTTAAATCCTGAAATAGTGTCCCTGACCAAAGAGTGGTGGATATCATATCCATGATGAGGTATTATTTGGATGATGGTAATATGGCTGAGTCGGTACTGCATGAGGCTAGACCTTCTTGGGATGAGAAGTTGAAGTATGGTGGTATGGGCAACGGACAAGTGTTTATTCTCACCCTTGCCTCTAGTGCTGAGTTTCATGGATCCCCAGGTTCGAACACTGTTCCATCTCCATGATTGCTATAGCTTCATCTACATGAACCTCTAGTGTCTATTCAGATCCATAATCGTTTCATAGGATTGAGTGCTAATGGGAAGTAAATTTCCATTCTATAAGGATGAAAAACACACGTGCGAAGGTGGAAATCAAAGAAAATCATCAAATGTTCTTATGATGATATTTAACCAAGTGGTAAATAACCACAATCCCTAATGTCGACAGATTATGAGCATGACCCTGAAGTGAGGATTAGGTCTAACTAGAGAAAGGGCAATCAAGGGAGCCTTATTGTAGGGAATTTTAAATCTAACAAGGTGGGAGAATGTAAAGGCCCCAAAAATACTATTTGAAACCGTGATGAAAATATTTACTAGATAGTCAGTGTAGTCTAGGGAAAATGGGATCGAGAAAGGACCAGGGGACCCAAAAATTATTGAAAATGGAAATCATTTATTTTAAGAGTTGGGAGAGAATGTCTTATATAAAGATATCAAGGCCCCCAAGGTTGGAATCCTGGTAATCTATGTGGAACCAATACCAAATGGTAATTTAAGAAGAGTGTAATTCTCAGTTGAAGTGATAAATGGGTAATGTCTGGAGATAGTTCTATGCTCTATGAGGACATGTTTGATGGAACCCTACAAATCAATGCCTCACACGAGGTTTTCCATAGAATGAATGAGATGTTGCTTAGTGTTGTAACTAATGATGAAAAATTTGAGTCGATCACCAAACAGGACAACATCCTAGCATGGGGATTTAATGACAGGAAGATCAACGTGAAAGAATTTATCCAGACCTGGGACAAGATGGCGGATTGTTTTGAAGATCTTTTCCAGAATGATCTTAATAAGATGGTAACCACTCTTAATTTGGAGCTTTATAGGTTGGTAGACTCAAATATCCTTAGTATGGTTTTTGACAACATTGTGGGCTCATTTTTTGGATAAAACCTTTGTAGAGGAGTCTTTTCTGGTTTCCTACCTTTTCCTCAAATGTGATTTGAAAAAAAATTAATTTTTAGGTTATGTGAATATGGAATGATTCTTTTTTCCAATGAAACATCTTTTCTCAACCTACCATTTCTCCTAGGACCTGCTTTTATAGAGATAAAAAACATTCTGAATCACCATTTTCTAGTAACAAGTACTAAGAGTATCAAATAAAAAAATTTATAATTATTTCTCCCTCAAAATACTATAGACGAAATAAAAATCCCCAGATAAGAATCAGACATGATATATCCATATATTGTAATACTGTGAATATAAATAAATATTTGGAAAAATAATAGTCAATACAAATCTTGGAAAATATGAAGTAAATAATGAAACATCCAAAAATGATTCTATAAAATAAATTTAATATGATTAAAAACAATAATATTTACATGAATACCAAATTAAGGTGAAGAAAAAAGTACCCAATAAAAAAGAAACCCAAAATAAGATAACACCTAGGTGATATCAAAAATAAAAAACCAAATTATCTATGTCCATGTGACCAGAACTCATGAATTATTACTACAGAACCGTTGAAAAAAATCATAATGATGCTCCACTAAAAACGTGGATTAGTTTAATTTATCATTGAAAAATATTACCAAGTCTACACACACCCAATATATGAATAAAGAGTGTGATGAAAAAAACAAGGAGGATACCAAAATGAATCTAAATATTATCCTTCATTATATAAACTATTATAACTATATTGAAAAAGGAATTTTTTAGAAAATATTTAGTTACATTTAAAAATAAAAATATTGATATCAAATCAACAAATATGTTCTTTATAAAGACAACCCATATTTTAAATTTGACAATTAAATGGGAAATTAAAAAAATACAGAAGAAATTATAGTATGAGGATCATTTATAAACCCAATTATTGAAGAGAACATTCATAAAGATGTTGAAATAGAAACATTCACCAATATAGAACAATTTGTTGTCCAACTTTGGGTCTTGTAAATAAAAGGGTACTCTAAGAACATTCCATATAAAGAACCAACAATCATATGGAGAACTTGAACAAAATCAACATTGACTTACCCTCACAGCCTCATAGGGTTAAAATCGTGTAGTATGGAAACAAACTTCTCTATAGGCGCTGGCCACAATATAATCTATATTTCTATAGGACTCATCTAATTACCCATGAATCTTTCCATGTGTTTTTATATGAATCTCAACTAAAACTATTTATAATAACATAACCAACATCATATATTTGAATCCAAAAATCACATTAAAATCATAAACTCATTTTCTCAATAAAATATATAACCTCACTAAAAAATCTTTATACAACCCAGAAAACGTTTATTTATAGAAATGGGTTATGAATAATAGAAAAAACGTATATAAAAATACACTTTAAAATCATCATTTCAATATATGTTCGAAATTCATGGTCTCTTTGAATCATTTTATCAAACCATTTATAATACAAAATTGTTTTTGATTTAATATTACAGAAAATAATTTCAAAACCCTAACTTTTTTATATATGATAAATAAATAGAAATAATGATTATAAAACCATATATGTTAATTTAGTAAAAAACGAGTATTGAGTGAAAATACTTTCAGAAACAAATTCACTAAGAGTATACTAAGGGAATATTCATTATATAGAGACCCCAACATCAAACCCATTAGAACATTAATTCAATTTTCATATAATAATAAATTAGAGTAAAAGGGACCCCTAAAAAACCTAAAATTCATTAAATGTTATTTTACAACCAAATCTAGTGATAATCTTTCTGACCATATCCAACAATGGAAAAATGATAGAAATAATATAAGAAGAAGATTAAAAATAAAAATAAATAGAAATGGGGAGTTACATTGAAGTTATTCACTTAAATAAAGCGAATAAAACCATAAAATCATATATTAGGAATGGGGGTTGACAATGAGGAAACTTTAAGGCATTCAAATCTGAATGTATAAACCATGGTAAAAAATAATTTGACTAAGGAAAAATAGAATTTATATTTTGAATATCATGGGATGTCATATAATTTGGCCACAAGGAGTGGTAAATCATATGTGAACTATATGGTAGTCATAAATATGGAACTAAACCTATGTAAAATTAAACTACATATTCAATCTGAAATAATAACTATAAAAAACATTTTTTAATTAAACAACCATATCATTTGAATCATTATACAGTAAGTCCAGATGTTGATTAAAAATCAATACATGCTTCAAAGGAACAAATATATCAAATTAAATCTTTATTGGAATGATTTCAACCTTGATGAAACAATTTATACTTTTCAGATCCATACCACATGTTTGGAATGGGGTGTCCGCACATTAAAAATATTTGCATATGAAATTAATAGTTTCAAATAATATTACATACCAATCATGGAATAATTAACATAAATAATTAAAATATCACAGTTATAACCAACATCAAAAGAATAAAAAAAGTATCTAACATAATAAAAAAATATAAAAATATTGGTTCAATTTTCTAGTATATAAACTTCCCCCTAAAACAAAAAAAAAGGAAAATTCCACAAGACCACCTCCTTATATCCTAACATCTTCAATGTATCCAAAAATCCCATATACATTAAAGGGAGAGTTTCAACATTAATTTATATCTAGGGATCCTATATAAATAAATAAGACATATTTACATGATGGTTTTTTATAGGGTTGTGATAAACATGCATAGTATGATTTCCCTAAAGAGTCTATGAAATCCCTTTCAAATGAAATTTCATATATTTTTTTTAATGAATAAATATTAAAAAAAAATATTTTCATTTTAGATTGTATAAAGGCAAAAAGTATCATAAAACATTACTTTGAAATATATATTTCACATCCATTTCTCATATAAATTAAATTTTTAATCCCTAATTAGAATTAAAATACCTTTAAACTGATTAAATTCATAATTTCTAGTTTATAAAAATAAAATTATTCTTATTCTTACAAAAAATATCTAAATCCATTTTTATAAAATATAATTTAAGTAAATATAAACAATTTGAATGGAAAATAAGAAATAGAAACCACAATCACAATACCATCTAATCACGGTGTAAGTTCTATAATTGAGATAAAAATTGTATCGAGTAATGACGATAAAAAATAAAAAATTCACAATTAAATATAATAAAGGATCATCAAAATATGTGATCAAAGTAATATATTATAAAATTTTAAAACTCATTAGTTTATAATGATAAATTATCATAAAAATACTCATATAGGACAAACTACCTATTATGATTCATTCATAATGAAATTACCCTCATAATTACTCCCAATTATAGTCATCAATGACACTTCACTAGAAAGGAAATTAATTATACTAAGGGAAAGCATCTTGTTAATTAATCTAAGATAATTTAGTATGAATCTACATCTCTCTCTTAGTTATGTATTTATCCTAGGATATAAAAAACGAGTAAATATATGAAATTTATAATGTCAAATAATAATCACATTTTTCACAAAAAAATAGAAAAAATAATTCCCTCAACTCACCTCCTTAAATATCTTAGGAAGGTATCCATTTCATATTTATACTTGAATAATATAATAATTCAATTCATCCAATATTGGGAGACTTTTTATACAAGACATAACACAAACGGTATCCAAAAAGGGTATCATAAACATCAATGAATCCCTTTTTATATGGTGTAAAAATAACCATTATATCAAAACAAGAATGCTAAGATACACATAATCCCTTTTAAACCAAACCATGGAAACATAATTTGGATATAAGGGTGAATATAACATATCCCTCTAAGTATTAATTAAATAAATATCTAAACATCATAGAACAGAAAATGAAAAACCAATTAAAACAATAATTTCAAAAGGTCCAAACATATCCTTATAATTACAATAAATCCTTGAAAACATGGGTTACCGTCCACAAAAATCAATACAATGTGTAAAAATTTATATCTTTTTAACTTAATTTTGAAAATAAAATTTTACTAATTAATATATTTGTGAATAATCACTAAATAATAATTTTATAAATTTAGGACATCGAATTCATTGAAAACTTTTTAAGGTCCCTTGAGGGTATTAAGTTGGTGATACCCTGAGATGCGGAGAAAAATTAGATCATGAAAATCCATTCTAAATATTTTATCTTATTGTTTAAAGATATCACTCCACTATTATGATATTTACTTCTTAATATAAATAGAATAATTATTTTTCTATTTCATTATATTTTATTCAAATTATAAATTTACATGAAAATACATTTTTGGATATCATTAATTTTTCTATTCCTGTTTGAATCATATGGTGTTAATTTAAAAATAAATTCATGAAACAAAATATTATAATTAGATAATCTAAACTAGGATAAGTCTTGGGGAAGGCAAGATATTTATTCAATTCACAAAAATTACTAAAGGATTTTTCATGGAAAATCAGACAGTGGAAACTTCCCTTAGACTATTTTTGGATTTCTCACTTCCACCTATATAAGAGTTCACTCACATCCATAATCATTACTTTCACCATTTGAATGGAAAAAACATCACTCCTTCATCATTAATTACTAATTCAAGAGAAGACTTCTATATCACATATTATTCCTAAATAGTTTGGTGGACTTTTTTCTCCAAATCAATTATATGGATAAACACAATTCTATTTATTTGGTATCATGTCATAGATGGTTTCCATGCTAGTTGTAATCTAAATCTCCCAAAAGTAGTTGGTTACCTAACTCTTAGGGTTATATGTTTCAACTATGACTTACATGATATAATAAATGATAACCATTCTTTAATAGAAACAATCCAATTTAGTGATCATGGTCATAATATGTGCTTTCATGGTTCGTAAAAATCAACCAATATAATTTAATAGAGATCTAATATTGCACTATCCTTTCTCATACATTCCATTTACATAAAATCATTCTTTTAAATAATTAATTTGGAATCATATTCCCCTTCCCCCAAACAAAATTCATTATATCATAATGATTTTTGGAACATTACATATCTCATAGTTAGTGCCATTAATCAAAATCAAAATCCAATTATATCCAAAAATTTCAAAATGAATCCCATGTATCATGAATATGAAACCAATTCATGTTATTTATACATAAAAATTAAATTTCTAATTAATTTTCTTAACATAGTATAGGTGAAACTCTATGTAGATAAAAACTAAATATGTTTTCATACAAAGCATGAAAATCATCTGATACATATATGATTATACAGAAGAAGGTTACAAATTTAAACAAAAGAATATACATGTTCATAATATATAATTTTTGTTCATCAAATAAACCAAGAAGGATATTTAAATAAAAGAAAAAATGATGTGTTTATATATGAGTTCAACTACATATAAACAATTCATAAATATAACAAAAAATAATTAATTCTCAATATAGATATTGATTATGAATAATAAATAACTAAAAATATTCACTATATATTAATTTCCCAATATGAAATGTTTCATATTATTCATTATATAATATTTACATTATTTATATTATATTAAATTACTTATAATTTTTTATTGGATATATATTACGTTAAAAAATACATAATTGAAATATCACATAGCTAATATTATTTGAACCAATATCAAATTAATCATACATACTTATTTTGATATGGTTTAAATAATTTATATAAATAAGGTCAGTAATTCTAAAATATAGATTAAATAATTTTAGGAATTAATAATTTATTTATACTCCTTCATATTTTACCATATTTTTATAATATAATATTACTTTATAAATTTAACATGTAATTTTAATTTAAATATCAAATATGTAAAACTTATTTCATTTCATAAAATTTTAATAATACCTTTTTAAAATGAATAATTAATATAATTGGACATTCGATATATTTTTAATAAAATTTAAATAAATAATTTTCACAATTTTATAATTAAATTATTTTAAAAAATATTTTCAAATAAATAAACAACCTTTTGTATAATTTTCCATAATTTATAAACATGTGTAATTTATTAAATTCATTTCATTAATTAATTTATAGTATAATTTTTCCATTTCATAATCGTATATATGATTAAAACTATGAGGCCTACATCAGATTAATTTGACGATGCTAATGTATGAATAATATCATAGTCTTTCAATCGTTATAGTTTAAACTTTTCCAGTTGAAATTTTTTTAGATTTACCTATTCCCTTTCATGTTTTTAATTTGGCACTACATAGGATTAAATTCACATGATGTATTCATTTTGTGACATTAACAACCCCATGTGAGAATAATTCACCACCCACATTGGATTAAGATCGCATACTTGTTCTATCAAATACTATGACCTGATTCTTTGTCATAGTAAATTCAGCTTTGAATTGCATGTATAGGATTACTTTCATGCTCCAAAACCAATCTATGAATAACTATGGCTGAAAAATGTCAACATAAATGATGTGTTGCATAGTATTAATATAATTATCAAGATTCACGTAAAAATGAAAAAATATTATTTATATTCAATTCATAGATTATATAACATTAATCATACTCATATTATGATTAATTCATGCATCCTTATAACTTATATTTTACATATTAATCTCTATAGAATCTATGATACTGACAATATCATAATTTTTGTATAATGGTCTTTTCTCCCAGCCACTTAAAAATCATCATTTGGAATGATTATTAAATAATTCTAGACACATCGTAAGGATTTTATATAACTATTAGGTTTTAATTTATTGTTTAACAATTAAACTATACAGTGCAAGAAATTATTAACCCAAAACAATATCAACCATTATTAAAACAATAAATCATGTAATGTTGAAAAATTTAATAAACCAATTCATCATAAACCATAGATCATCAGTAGTACCATCAATGAACATCATTCATGATGAGGATCCTCAAAGAAGTTGTAAAATGTCACAACTCCTTTAGAATCCATTTTTTAATGATCACAAAATCATGTTTCTTATATTATTAATTAGTTTTATTTTTTATTGGAGCATTAAATAATATAATGATGACTACATGTATATGTGTGGGAAATACCCACCACAAGGGCATACTCGTTGTTGGAATGAAATTTTGGAAATTTTTGGAAACACACACTGCTCGATATAACTCACTATTGGGGATGATAAATTATGATTAATTTTAAAAAAAAATACTATTGAGGATGACCCATTGATATTTGAAATCGTATGTAAAATACCTACCATCAGCAATGAGTCACTACCATGATGTAAATTTTAAAAAGTATGTAGATGACCAACCTCTAGAGGATTACTTATCTTCATGATATAAATTTGAAAGGCTATTGGAATGTTCTACCCCTGATATGAGTCAACGTAAGATAGAATCACTGCTAGCTCAATTCACCATTATTATGACTCGCTAAAATCTTTTTCTCATCCATCAAAGGAGTCACCAACACTATTTTTATTAATTTTAATTAAATTATTTTAATTGATATATAATCGATTTTAAATCTAATATCTATTTTAATGATTGTTCTTAAACTATTAAAATGATGCATTAATATTTGTTCCATTTGGAAAGTATAAGGATTAGGGGATCCAGATGATTCTTCTTGCATGCTAATGATAATACTACTAGTATATATTATCATAAAAATATCAAGAAAGTGTAAAAGGGAGACATACACATACATGTTCTGTAAGATGAAAACATATTGTAAGAACTAGAATAGAGCCACTTTTTATGAAGATAACACACTTCATCTATAACATCAACAAATAAAAAATCATGGATCCTACAAACAACTATGTTCCTTTCCACAGTAAGAAAAAAAAATCATGAGACTCTATTCTAATTTGATATTTAGAAACATGAGTTCAGCACAAGTTCACACTATAGTCAATGAGTCACAGACTCCAAATCATATCAGACCATTCAAAAATATCTTCTTTTCATTTTTTGCTCTTTTTATAATTATTATTACATTGTGAGTTTTGTTTGTTTACTATATATTTTAAACAAACAAACATGGTCTCTTGCACTTTAAATGGAAGATACTCGATATCTTCTCTACTCTCACTTTACTTTTATTTTCCCATGGTGTTGTGGAAGAGGTCCATGTTTGGCCTATGATTATTTCATTCCCATGGGTTTTGTTGATGAGGTCCCTACATGGATTTAATAAAATCTTCTTGGCATCAAGTGATTTCTATGTAGAGAGGATTATGACTTGATATGAGACTAGAACTCCGTTATTTATTCCACTCTTTATTTTTTTTTTGTTCTATTTTCATTAAAAGATTTAATCTAAATCTATTTGAAAATTGTAAACTAAAATAGAACATTGATATTTTTTTCATTAGTTTTTATATAAGGATTTGGTTAATTATATTTATTTAAAAATATAAACTACATTTAATAATTATTTTTATTGGGGATTACTCTACTTTTGAGAAATCATTTATAAAGAAATAACATATATCATGCAACTATTTTGAATATCAAGGCTATTTTAATTATGTGGGGGATTTAATTTTTAATTATTTTTTATATAAAATTTTATTAGGTATTAAATTAACTATAATCTTGAGATTCTCACTCTGAACAAAAGAAGGTATCAATGGATTTGAAAAACATTTCAAAAGATACTTTAGTTTTGTTTTAATGATCTAAATTTTTTGTCATTTCTAAATTCAGTACATTAAATGGATAATATTAAATATGGTTATACAACTAACTTACCAACTTTCTTTAATAGAAATAAAATTGACTAATGGAAAAGAAATATTAAAATTCATAATGAATCAATGAGTTTAAAAATTTGGTCTACTATAGAGGATATGAATAAGTTACCCAAAAATTCTTGGAGTTCTTGGGATGATACTACGAAAAATTCTTATATTAATATTTAAAAGTATATGATTTATTTTTAAATTTTATTAGGTGATGAATAATTTAAAATTATATCTAATAGTAAAACATATGATAAAATTTGGGATACATTATATTTTTCTCGTAAAGAGACTAATAATGTGAACGAAATGAGATTTAATACTAATAAATTTATGCATGATTAATTAAAAATTAAACCTGATGAGTTTAATTTTGATATATATCTCTGGTTCAATTAGACAATGAACACAATGATCTCCCACGGGAATCCAGTTTCTAATTAAAATAAAATCATGAGACTACTGAGATGTCTTCTGGAGATATGGAGATGGACATCTAATTTAATTAGAGAATATATTGACATCAGAAAACAAAATGTCAATGTATTAGTTTGGAAATTTATTGTGTATTAGGAATTAGTTAATAATAATAATTAATAGGATGATAAACCATAGTGAAAATAAATTACATTGAAGACTACTATATAGATGAAAAAATAAAAGGAAAAGATGCAATTTAAAAGATCCAATGATGGGGAATAATAAGTCGATAGTAATGAGGAAATGTCCCACATGACCATATGTTTTAAAAAGTATTATAGGAATAATTAGTCATTTGTTAAACCTCTCTACAAGGGAATCATGATAGGAGAAGAAATTGGAAAAATTATTAGAATAGAGATGACAATACAATTGACATTACCAGTTATGAGTGTAAAACTGACATGTTAAAGTAGGGTTTCCTAACCTAAAGTACAAGAAGAAGTATGAGGATAATGATAGAATATATATATGAATGATATAAAATCCATTTGTATTTCCTCTACAGACAACTTCAGTGACTCATACTAAGTATATGAATAATATTATGATAAAAAAGACATGTGGTTTATGAAAAATATCTATGTGGAACCTATTGTCTCTCCTGCATTTAATTTTGAATATTATGAAAATGGATAATATGATGATATGTAAAAATATTTAATGATAGAATATTGAAATATGTTTTATATTACATTTAATAAATTAAAATAAATATATAAATATGGGATGAAACAATAGTTTTTATCTTCTAGTGTTAGAACTGACCTCACTGTAGAAAAAGAAAAAAAAATGCATATTTTTTTAAGGAAAACAATAAATTATAATTGAGAATTGAGAATCTATAGAAATAATTAGATAGATTTAAAACAGATGACAAAATATCACTAAATTTTTTGGAAAAATGATTTCTCCTTAATGTATTATTGGTCTAGGATACCAAAATTGTAAAGGAGAATTGAATAGGGAACTTTTTTTCTATTTCAAATTTATGAAATTCTTATAAACTTTTTTCCAATTGGAACTAATAATGGTTCTATCTCAAAAAGATTAAAATATTATTATAAGAAAACTATCAAACAATTATTGTTTCCTAAAACATAATTACTAACAAATTTGGACCCAAGAATATCTCGGTACCAAAATCAATTTTTTTATACACATAGTTTTGTATGTATGCTTATTAATGTGATCTTGTTGGAATATGTAGTAATTGTAGGTCAAGTGTTTTGGAATGTGATATAATATTACTTTAGTTTCAATAACATGATAACGTTTCATGTAGGTCATGTCACCTTTGGTGATAATGCTAAGGCTAATATAATTAGGCTTGGTCAAATCAGTAACACTAACAAACAATTAATTTCTATATTTATATTTTTCATGGATTAAAATATAATATACCTAGAATATCAATGTTATTTAATTTTGGTTTTCATGTGATGATTTAAAAAAATGCATGTAATCTTTTTATTATAAAAATACTATATTATTTACATCATAGAGAAATAAGAATGTGTATTTTGTTAATCTTGATTCATTGATTTCTCAAAATGATTCATGCTTAAGTGCCTTTCATATAGAATCATGGCTTTGTCATAGGAGACTATCCCACTATAACATTTACTCACTATTAAACCATAATAGGAAAGGGTTATTTATGGATCTACCGAACCATGATTTCCAAAATTACAATGTTGGTAACCCTATTTAAAAATTGAAATGACATAAAATTTATTTTAAATGAAATAATTATGTTTCAACTTATCATCCTCTTGAATTGGTCCACATGGATTTGTTTAGACCATCAAGAGTTTCTAGTTACAATTTGAAGATATATTTTTACGTTCATGTAAATAAATTTTCAAGGTGTACGTGTATATTAATTTTAGATCAAAATGTGAGGATTGATCTTAATTTACCATGTATGCTAAATTTTATGTAAATATATGTGGACATATAATTATGTCCTTATGAAGTGAGCATGGTTGTGAGTTAGAAAATAAATACTTTTAAACATTTTTTTAAATAAGGGATATAATCATAACTTATCATCTTTTAGGCCCCCTAAATAGAATGTGTTGTAGAAATTAAAAATAAAACACATCAAGAGATAACCCGATCAATTTTTAATGAATATGTCTTACCTTCATATAGTTGGAAAGTGGCTATTAATACTACCATATATATATATATATAATAGTGTTTTAATTAGACCTATCTTAAAGAAACATCATTCTGAACAATGGAATAGTTGAAATACTAAGGTTACATACTTTTAATTTTTTTTGTTGAAAACTCATTATAACCATCACTAAGGATAATCATGACATCTTTTCCTCCAAGAGTGATGAATAAATTTTCCATATTTATCCATCTTCTAGAAAATCATATTGTGTTTTTAACAAAATATTTAATTATATTCAATCTTATATCCATGTGATTATTGATGATCCATAAAAAATGAACTTATGACCAAATTAGAAAACCATGATGATGATTTTTCCTCTTTGAAAATAAATTCAAAACCATATGATTTTGCGGTTAAACATGAAAAATAATCATCCATTTTTGGGGAATATCAGGAGCCTAAACACAAACCTATAGTGGACTATTAGGTGATTATACCATATTTTTCATCATCCTTAGGACTCATAAATACAATCATTTAGATTATATGATTGTAGGCATAGATATAGGTACCAAACATGGAGATAATCTATGAAAACGTGTAGAAAATCGTCCAGTTTATTAAAGCCTAATCCAATGAACATTCTTGAAGAAATTAATAATTTATTCTAGGAAATGGATAAGCTTTAAGAACATAATAAATTTGAATGATATAATGTCTGGGAACATGATCATATACCCAAATACACATTGACTATAGGAGCTGAATGGGTGTTCATATACAATGTTGATAAATCTAGAACAATTGTATGGAGTAATGCAGGAATAGTCGAATAGGGTAATAGTCAAGAGGAGGAGATATAATATGATGAATCCTTTTCAAATGTATCCAAACATGAAGCCATTATAATACTGCTAGCCAACATCGTAGATCATTAATTCAAACTATATCAAATAGATTTCAAATGTGAATAATTGAATGGGTATATATTTGAAGATTTTTTTGTTGAAAACCCCATAGATTTCAAAATCGTCATTTTCCAAATCATGTTTTCAAGTTAAAAAATTTATTATACATTCTAAAACAAAATCCTAGATATTCTTGTGATAGGATTATCTATTTTATTATTTCAAAAAAAAATTGAAAAGGTAAATCATATCCAACACTACGTATAAAAAATTAAAAAGTTGTTTTAGTTACAAAATATATGTTGATGATATTATGTTTTTATCTTCCAAAAATTATTTATCTACTGACTTTTAAAAAATGAATCAAAATTTATTTTAAGTGAGTTTAATGTGAGGACATTAATTCGTTCTTGGTTTTAATTTTTTCAAAATAATGATGAAATTATTTTAAATAAAATAAAATTAAATAACAACATTATAGAACATTTTGGTTTTGATATAAATAAGAGTTGTGACAATCCTACGAGTACCACTTATAAATTGGACCATGATAAATCAGGGAAAAGTATGGACCAAAAGATTTATATAGGTATGATTGGATATATTCTACACTTATCTTCTAGCCAACCTGACATTATGTTTAGTTTGTGTATGTGTGATCTTTTTCCTGAAGATCCATAAAATTAAAACATTAGTTTTTACAAATTATTTTCAAATACCTCATGTATATAACCAATTTTGGTTTTTTTCTATACGAGAGAACACGAATTTGATATAGTTAGTTATTTAGATACTGATTTTAGTGGTTTCAAGATAGATATAAAATTCACCTCTTGAACATGTCATTTTTTTGTGATGTCTATAGTCTACTAGTGTTTTAATTTTTTTCCACAATCAATTATTGAAGCTCAATACATAGCTACAGGTAGCTAAAATGAATAAAAATTGAGGATGAAAATGTCTTTACTATAGTTTGAATATCATTTCTTACATGTACGAAGAAATTATGACAATATAAAATTTAAAAAATTTCTAAAAATCATTAATCTCACTCATGAAAAAAACAATTTATTTATGAAATAACTTTTTTAGAGATCATTTTAAAAGTGTTGATATAACTCTTAAATACATAGCTATTAAAGATTAAAATGAAAATATTTTCACTAAGCCTTTGAATTATGAGAGTATGGAAACTATCATACATTACATAAGCATGATTAATTATGGTTAAGATTAATTTTTTGGGACTCACTGTAGGATTTTTACCAACCGTCGAAGTTTTACCCATGATTGGAGTTTTTCCAACCATTAGAGTGTTACCAACCATTGGATTTTTAACCACCGTTGTAGTGTTAAATGCCATTGGAGTTTTACCAACAATTGAATTTTTACTCACTGTTGGTTTTTTACCCACCTATGTAGTTTGACGCACCATTGGATTTTTACACACTATTGGAGTTTTACTGACCATTGGAGTTTTAACTACCATTGGAGTTTTACCATTGTGGGAGTTTTTCCCGCCATAATGTTTTCCAAACCACTTGAAACAACATTCGATTTTAAATTTATTTCCATTAATTTTCATGCCATTTTTTTAATAATTTATTACATATTATTTATTTATTTATGATTTTTAATTATATTCAAAATCTTATTTCATTTTTAATTATATGAATCCCTATATGAAGCAATTTACACCATTGACTACTTATAATACTGACATCCACATGAATTGTCTCTCTAGAACTATTAAGAACATTTCTCTCCAAACTGTCAACCTCCCATCACCTTCACTTTACCCTTATAAGATGATCAACATGTTCAGAGTGAGGTAATAATAAAAACATTATTTGGATGAGTTTTATCCTTCAATGACACTGATAGGAGAGTAGAGACATTTAGCTTATATTGAGATAGTGAATCCAGGGCTTAATGAGCATATTGTGATATCAAAAAAATATGTTCATGCTGAATGGATTCATCCATGAAAATTATTGGTTCTAAGAGTTATTAATTACCAGAGATGGTAATAATGGGATTATTCTAATTGGATCCCTTCTATCCTAGTTTAATACAACAATTATATTATTTTATTGAGTTTAGTTTGGAGGAAAATAAATACTTTATATGATGTATAATCAATGGACATAAAATAATTTTCACTTAAAGGAATTGGGATAAATTTTTTAGAGTTCATCAAAAAGGATTATGAAATTATTATCAATGATTTATTTACTGTGACAGTGATACTTTTTCTTTTGAAGATGATTTGGATCAGTTTACTAGAGATGGAATATTTACATGACCAATTACTACTAAACATGAATATAAATTCTAGATTCTTTTCAACATTATCCACCATATGATGTGTTTGAGAAAGTTGACTTTTCCCGGATGATGTATCACAATTTATATCTATTGTAAGTTATTAATATAGAAGAAAAGTATAATCTACGCAAAAACCTAATTCTTCACCTAATAGATATTTGCAATCCATATTCTCTTCTAGATTCTTTAATTTATCTTATGTTTATATCGGACATTATTTAGTACAAGGTATTAGTCATTGAAGGTTTGAAATAATAGTAGTGTGGGGGATTCATTAAAAGGGTCATTTTTAAAAGGATGAATATTAGTTGGAATCCCAGAAAGCTGTAGTTGATTGATGATATTGAATGTATTTATATGTAATTTAATTCTATTGATCACCCTTATAGACTAAATAATCTTATGGGTCCTCTTATAGAGGCATAAAATATTGTTCAATATTAAGATAAAGAAGATTAGGTTTTTTCATTAGCAGATGAGGATGATGTAATCTTTATGGGTGAACATAGTAACCTCAATTTACCTCAGTGCTCTCTAGCTATAGTTTATGGTACACCTTGCCCACCTAGGTCTCTCCCTATACAAGATACTATCTTGAGTGATTTTAGTCAAGAAAAATGTGATGTATCTAGTGAATAGAAATTCAAAATCCCTTCAAAATCATTTGGTGAGAATGGTGATGATGATGATGGAGTAGAAAATGGTGGAGGATATGATGAGGAAAATGAAAATGTAGATGCAGATAGGGATGGAGGTAAAAATGATGTAGGTTCTAGCCATGACGGTCAAGATGGATGAACAAGATATAATGATTTTCGAATTACTAAAAAAACATATCTCTTCTCCCAATGTTTTGATTAACGATAGATATAAATAAAAATAGATTCTTGTTGAACATGTTGAAAAATCAACTATAGAATTGAAGGAAGCATTAGTTGAGGTGGAGAAAACCCCAAGTCTATATAGTCACCCTATTGATCTTGGAGGTTATAGTTCCTACAGCTGATTTGAAGGAGGATGCATAGAAAGTAGTTGTGGATCAGTCATCTGATGATTAGATGGATGTTGAGATCATAGTTGTAGAGGATGGTTTTTAAAAAAATAGTTTATATGTAGATATATGGTGAGAAATTAGCATTTTTTACAATCCCTTTTTGAGTCTATTGATTGTAAAACCTCTATTATAAAATCTCATAGAATGTCTTTTGTTGGTTTGATAGAGCCAATGGTTGAGGAATGAGATATGATTCCTAGATACATAACACTAGGTCTGAAATTCTATGTTTCGAATGAGGATAGAAATCCATAAAAGCATGGTGGACCTACTAATCGAGAAGCAAGGGATCCTAAGGAATCAATGTTAGAACATATATATATATAAATGAAAAGCTGGAATGGTTTTAATTTCAGATATTTTTTTCACCTATTATTCAAATAGTTTCACTTCATGTTTCCAAAAGTAATGATTTAGATTATTTAAGAGAAAATAATATCTATGATTTTGTTTCATGCTAAAAGATCAACCTCCCATGGTTACTAAGATAACAGAGAAGGATGTATGGAATTTGTTAGGACATATGAATCATCACATTCATCTAGAAATGATGCATCGCATTTGAGAAGATGATGTAGATAATAGAAGGTTATAAAATGATATGGAAGCTCTGAGATCTATAGTAGTGGAGATGAGGTATTCCATTGGGGACTCTATTATTTATTTGAATGAGAGTGTATAGACATTGTCTTCCATGGAATCTTTATCAACATATCATCCTTCTCTTATTGATGTTTCATTGATCATTTCTATTTTTAAGAAATACATTTGTACAGCTTTAGGTCATGTATTATACCTACCTCGACAAATTTTGAGCAAAATTAGACATAGCAGTGACCATGCATTTATGATGGTATTGTAGTATACGAAGGATAAGAAGGCTGGCAGGGTGACCATCACAAAGTCTATAAAGAATTATCAGTATCAGATTTATACAAATCATGATATGAATGATAATTTCAAGTTCCTAACTGAAAATAAGAGGATGTATCCAGTGACACAAGAGTTTAAAGAGAAAGTGAATTAGAAAAACGTAATGAATACAATGATAATGTTATTTTTGGAAGATAAAAATGATTTATTTAGTTCTATGGAAAGGGTATGAATCATAATCTTGGAAATCATAAATTTTAGGAAACTATTAATCCGTGTTTCTAGAACTGCAGTGGTGGATCATGATTCCATATTGGTTACTACTCATCTAATCCCTCCAATTTATGCTCTAGTGTTCTATAGACATGGTGTTGCCAGAAATCCAAATTCACCCTTTCCTACTTGTTTATAGTGTATCAGTTAGTCTCTTAGGGATTTATTTCAACAATGATGTCATCTCATAATCATAGAAACTCCTTCACTATGTTCTCTTCCTACAACCATTTGCATAATTACTATAATTACACAGTTTTTTGAATAATTTTTTTTGTTTCCTAATCTTTTGTGTTATTTTATTTTATAATCAAAAAAACAATATACAATAATTAATTTTGTGAGAATAATTAATATGAGATGGTTGGGTTTCAACTATTATATGATCATTTGTCAATATGATTGTTGGAAAATATATTTTTAATGTTATGATTATTGTTTATAAATACATATGATCAGGGTTACTTAATAAATAATGAATACTAGTTGACCTCATCTAGTTGACTCAGTCCATATGAATCCCATCTATCAAAACATCAGAAATATGTAGCATCTTTACACTTTTCACTGGACCAAGACAAAGATGAGCTTCAACATGTGAATCTTGAACAGAATCACCTACATGAGATGTTAACATTGATAGAAATCACTACTTTGGAAATGTTTTCCGAGCAGCCCCAAGATTTTATCACCTTTTCACACGTCACTCTATGGTCCTATGCAGGTGTTATAAGGTGTTATCTAACGAGCCTGTAGATACATTGTGTAATCTTTTGGTATAAATAAAATTGTTATTTCTTCATTCTTGTTTTTGGAATAACATTTCTTAATAAAGTATATGTTTAATTATGAAAAATTTGATAAGTTTATTTTAGAAGTAAAAAATTGTAATTTTCAAATATTTCTCATACATAGAGGATTATTATGGTAAAATAAACATCATTTTTTATTTTCAAATGTCAAAATTAACCTAGGATGAATTTTTGTAAATTTTATAAGGAGTTTCAAATTAATGAATAGGGCATTATAAATAGTGTTATTTATGAATAGTATTTGATGAATACAGTTTCATCTATGAATAGTATAAAATCATTATATTATTAGATAACTTTTTTTGTGAAATGATTTCAAAAAAATGGATATACATGGTTGTAATTAGGGTGAAAAAAAAGTGGTTCAATAAGATCAAAATATTTTTTTGTTGAATTGTAACAGTACCCTTTGGTATAGTTATTTTACACTTATGAATGGTAATTTTACTAATGGAATAGTAACATCACATATGGAAGTATAAATATGTTTGAGGAATCTTTTTTTGTTATGTGATATAATATCTTAAAGTAAATAACTGTTTTATAAATTATTAGTTAATTATTATTTTCTTTTCGGGTAAATAGTGCTTTAACATAAAAATTAAATATCTCGTAATTGAAAAATTAATTTCATAAAATATAGTTCACTTGTGGATTCAGAGCATCTATATTAGGTTAGAGTGAATTTATAAGTTTTTTTATAAAATGTTTTGTTCTTCGGAGAATAGTTAGAATACTGTTTTGAGTTTCGGTGTGTTTAATGTCATTATTAATTATGTAATAATGTTGTAGTAATTCATGTATAATTTTTTACAATAATATATTCTATGAGGTTTCCCATGAGGCTAATACCATGGGAAAATACTATGGGAAGACCATGGTTTTACAAATATCTCTAATGGGGTGTCCCTTGGAAATTAATAAAATAATACCTCACTTTAGAAATAAATACCAACCAATTCCTTAGTTACATTCATAATGCAATCATACTCAATGAAACTTTGTTATTTTTACCTAAAAATAAGTCCTTCCATGGTTCCCTCTAGCACCCAATGTCACCACCTTTGTGTTTTTTAATTTACACTTCAAGGCAAGGGATCCTTTCACCCTCCTGTTTTAGGCATGGCTTCCTTTATGTAATGTATTCTAGTTTCCATTTTATTATGATGTGGTATGATCTTATATATTATTATTACTATAAATTTTATGTCCAAATGATTAGAGACCGTATACACTCTCATCAACTAATTTTTCTAAATTTTATGCGATGTTGTTATGCTATCGAGTTTTCTTAAAAGAAATAACATGTTCTCTTTTCTTTCATGTTTTATTTTCTTGTGGGATGTCATTAAAATATCAATACCATGATCATATTTATAATTTAATATCTTCATATAATGTATTATGACACTCTTATGAGTGGGTTACCCTTGTCCCCTATCTTTTTAATGATTCCTAAAACCATGTTATAAAGCTGTTATGCAGCAAAAAATTAATTTCATTATCTTTCTCTATTTTTCTCAAGAAATTATTTGATTTTATTTAGGTGAATACATAGACCTATTTAGCTTCTAGGGGTATTCATAAATACAAAAAAAAAATATATATATGATTTTGGAATTGACATACATGAAACCGTCATTCCATTTTCATGGGTTATAAATGACATTACGATCTTGTTTTTTAAGAACATCGAAAAAATCGTGATATTGAAATGAAAATGATTTATTTTATTCTATATGGGATATTTTTGAAATGTTTGATTATGATCAATGGGGATCAAATGTAAATTGTTTCACATTATTTTCTTACTAGGCCCTCTTCTCAAACTTTCATTTGATGTATGTCTCCAAGTTATGAGATGTAGTAATTATACATAGGATGATCCAACGATGATGACATATGTTCAGATTAAAATAATGTTAATTGTTTTCATTTATATTGTTCTGGATTACCAAGACACTAGTATTTAATGATCCTCTATTTGTAAAGTGTAATTAAAAGTTATGTAATAAAAAGTCAGGATTCCATAGTTGTTATCAAATGGAAAGTTTAGTTATTTGTGGAAATTATGCTATGAAAAAATTAGAAAGAACCCTGTAGAAATGTTAAAATATAGGAAAACGTACTTGTAGTTTTTAGAAATATTCATTAAGTGGTTTCTGAAAAAATAAATCCCTCTCTGGATATGAAATAGAGGATGTGGCTCTGGCACAGATTATAGAGAACTGTAATTTTTAAAGAAATATGTTATGAAACATGAAATTCCTTATAGATAAAAGATTCATATAGGAAATAAGCCTCTAACTAAGCTTTTATTATTTTAGGAAATTGAGGGAAATAGGGGGAACCTTGAAAATTGTTACCACAATAAACCATGTGCTCAAGACCCGCTGATTGATGCCGAAATGGAATCGTTCGTGAGAATGATGAACCAAATGACTGAAGTTTTGGGAAATAACATTAATCAATCTGAGAGTATGATCTCACCATGAAGAGAAAAACATTATGATGAGTCCATTATGATGATAAGACATATATCCTTTAGTGGTTCTACCCAACCATTGATTTCTGAATAGTGGACTAGCTATATCAAGATGATTTTTTTTGTGCTTCGCTGTTCAGAATGAGAATGAATCAATGGGAAGCTATGAGATAAACATATCATTACACCTATATCTTTTTCATGGAAGCAAATGATAAGTTTGATATATTCATTGGTGTAATAATACATAATCTATAGGATAATATTTAAAACTGAGCCTAC
The DNA here is from genome assembly GCA_963277665.1 of Viscum album. Classification (NCBI taxonomy): domain Eukaryota; kingdom Viridiplantae; phylum Streptophyta; class Magnoliopsida; order Santalales; family Viscaceae; genus Viscum; species Viscum album. The sequence continues at coordinate 1,219,255,756 of OY728127.1, read as the reverse complement.
AATAGAAATGAGGATATCATGCATAGTGCGATGAATGTCAAACTTGAGTTTTGTGAGACATAATGGTCTCATAAATCAAATGTCAATAAGAGATATATAGAGCCCATATTAAAGATGATAATTGACTAGGGAAGAGAAGGTAAGCAAGTGAAATGTCCCATTTGTAATAAATGTGAGAAGAAGCATTCATGTAACTACCTACATGGGAGAATGAAGTGCTACAATAGAAGAACAAATGTCCATATCACACAGAATTATCATAGTGAGGTGATTCCTCAACCCCCAAAAACTAACGATAAAGGTAAGATGGTGCATTCCCTACCTAATGTCCAATGATATAATTGTGGAAAACATTTCCACATTTATAATCACTATCCAAATCCAAGGGCAGAAGAGGGGAACCCCCATCATCCTCAGCAATGTCCGAAGAAGTAGGTTCGTGCTTGTTCTATCACGACAGCTTATATTGAAACTCCAAATGTTGTGGTTTCTGGTACTCTAGTTTTTCCCTCAAATCTAGAATGTAACATTTTTTATTCTGGTTTTACACTTTTTTTTTTCTCCCATGTTTTCAAATAATTTTGAATCATCCCCAGATTTGCTAAAACTAGGGTAATTTGTCAAGACTCATGGTGGCATTATCCAAGCATCATCAGTGTTTAGAAACTCCAATATTTACATTAGTGAGAACAATATAATCCCAAACATAGTAGTCATTAAAATGATGGAATTAGACATTATAGTAGGGATTCTCTTTCTCTCAATGTATAATTCTAAGATCAAATGCAGAAGAAATGAAATATCAGTAGTCTTAAATAGAAAACTTACAATTATCTCTCTAGGATAGATATCCAATCTTGATCGTTGTCTAGAATAACATCAAGTATCCTTCTTTATAGAGTTTATTAATGAATATGAAGAATTTAATGAGAGTATACAGAATGAAAATGTCCCCACCATCCATGAATACATTAATGTTTTCCCAATGAGTTACCCAAACATACCCCAAAAAGAGAGGTTGAGTTCTTCATTGAACTCATATCTGGATCTCATCCAGCTTCAAATACCCTATATTAGATGAAGAATATGGATCTTGAGAAATTAAAGAAATAACTCCATGATAATTTTGAGAAGGGATTTATCTGACCGAGTGTGTCTCCTTGCGGAGAAACTGTTCACATTGTGAAGAATAATGATTCATCGATGCAGCTACACATTGATTATAGAATACTGAATGGGATCACAGTAAAGTCAAATACATTCTTCCAGGAATTTAGGACGTAATTGACCAACATAGTGGGGATTAATTTTTCACCAAGATTTATCTTTGATCTGGTTATCATCAATTTATTGTGAAGAAATATAATATTCCAAAAACTGCCTTCTGATAAAGATATGGGAATTATTAGTTTTATTTATTCCCTTCAAATTGACTAATGAAACTTCCATTTTAAGGGATTTGATGAATAGATTCTTTAAGGAGAAATTTGATAACATTGTGGAAGTTTTAATTGATTATATTTTGATATATTCCAAATTTCTTGGGGAGAAAGAGGATCATCTAAGGGTTATTTTTCAAACTCTACAGAATGAGAGTCTTTTTAGAATGTTCAAAAAAATGTGAATTTTGGTTTAAACAAGTTAATATCTTGGGGTAAATTGTTACTAATAATGGAATCATAGTTGTCCCTGCAAAGAAAAATGATATCGGGGAGTGGTCTCAGCCTACCAAAAAATATGAGATTTGTTTTTTACATGGATTAGAGAGATATTATAGGTGGTTTGTGATTTTTTTCAATTTTATAATCTATTAAACATGTTAACATGAAAATGGGTCATGTTCATCTTGGAAAAGGAGTGTGAGGAAAGTATCTATGAGTTGAAAAATATATTAGATTCTGCACCCATGTTAACTCTTCCCTCAAGTGGATAAGGATTCATTATTTTTAATGATGCATCTCAAAAAGGGCTTGGCTATGTCCTTATGCAGAATGAAAAAGTATAGTTATCCATCAAGACTCCATACTAGATTATTCAAGCATCGTCAATGTTTTGAAACTATAGTATTTAAATTATTGAGCACAATCATATTGAAAATATAGTAGTCATTCCCATGTTAGAATTAGACATTATACTAGGGATAGACTGGCTCTCTGTGAAAATTTTTAAGATCAAATGCATAAGCAAGGAAATCAAAGTAGTCTTGAATTGGAAACCAATAATTATCTTCTGAGGAGAGAAATCTAAACCTGGTCATTGTATATAAGAACCTCCTATATCCATCTTTATAGAGATGATCTTTCAATAAGAAGAAGGAAATTGGAGTTTAAGTATAAAAATATTCTGATAATCCTGGAATACGTTGATGTATTTCCTAAGGAGTTACCTGGACTTCCCCCAGAAAGAGAGGTAGAGTTCACCATTGAACCCATACATAGATCCCATCCAATATCAAATACCCCATATATGATGGAAAATGTAGAGTAAGAGGAATTAATGATACAACTCCATGTTCTTTTGTAGAAGGGCTTTATCCGACCGAGTGTGTCTCCTGGGGGAGTACATGTTCTCCCTGTGCAAAAGATAGATGGATAAATGTGGAAAATAATTGATTATAGAGAACTGAATGGGATAAAAATGAAAAAATACCCTCAAAAAATAATTGATGACTTATTTGACCATCTTCTAAGGTCTCAATTAATCTATAAGATTGACCATCGTTTTGGTTATCATAAATTGAGGATGAATAAAGAAGACATTCCAAAAACTAACTTCCGATCAAGATATTAGGATTATGAGTTTGTTGTTAAGAAATCTGAATGACTACTTCACCTACTATTTTTATGGATTTGATGAATAGAGTCTTTAAGGACAGCCTTGATAATATTATGGAAGTTTTTTTGGTGATATTCTAATATATTCCAAAAGTCGCAAGGAGAATGAAGATCACCTAAGGGTTATTTTGAAAACACTAAAGAAGGAGAGGCTTTTTTGAATGTTCAGAAAAATTGAATTTTAGTTACTAAAAGTTGCTTTCTTAGGGCACATTTTAACCAATGAAGAAATCATAGCTGACCCTACAAAGACCAACATTATAGAGGAGTGGCCACATCCTGAAAAAATAACTGAGATTTATAGTTTCCTTGGATTATAGGGATATTATCAGAGTTTTGTGAAAAAAAAATCATTAAATTCTAATCCATTAACTAATTTAACACAAAATGGGGTCATGTTCATCTTGAAAAAGGAGTGTGAGGAATATTTCCATGATATGAAGTAGAGATTGGTTACCACACCCATGATAAATCTTCCCTCATGTGGAGAAGGATTCATTTTTAGCAATGCATATCTGAAAGGACTTCTGTATGTCCTCATGAAAAAATTTCAATTTCATTGCTTATGCATCATGACAGTTGATGACTAATGAGCAGAACAATCCTACGCATGATCTAGGGTAGGCTGCGGTCATTTTTGCTCTGATGATATGGAGGCATTATCTTTATGGGGAAATGTGATATATACATAGACCATAAAAGTTTTGTAGTATATTTTCACACAAATGGAATTGGAAATGATACAAAGGAGATGGTTGGATCTTCATAATGACTATGATTGTTCAATTCATTATCATCCCAAACGATCAAACAATGTTGCTGATGTATTATGTAGGAATGAACCAATTGTTCTATCTATGATGGGGATTCAATGAGATCCTTGGATCAATGATATAGAAATGATGGACATGGGATTATAAGTGAATGTAAATCATCGACCCTATCTAAAATTATTTCTCAACATTCATTACTAGAGAAGATCAAGAATTCTTAGAAAGTATATCTTTTATTAAAGGAGAAGTTTGAGGTTGTGATGGATGGGAAGTTCTTGAGTTCAATATTGATCAATAATGTGTATTGATATTTCATAAAATAATATGTGTTCCACCTATTCTAGAAATAAAGAAGGAGATGATGGTTGAATCTCATAGTTCTATGTTCATTATAAATACATTAAATACAAAAATCTATAGTGACCTTCGTGATCATTATTGGTGGGATAATACGAAAAGGGAGATTTTTTACTACACTCCAAGGTCCTGGTATGTCAACAAGTGAAGGCATATCGACATCTTATTAATGGGGTATTGCAACCACTGATCATACCAGTATGGAAGTAGGACAATATTATTATGGACTTTGTCACTGGACTCCCGAGAAAATCCGAAGGAAAAAATGTGATATGTGTAATTCTGGATCGTCTCACCAAGACTTCCCATTTTATCTCTATTTGAGAATATTTACCTCTTGTTCAAATATTCATGATTTATGTGAAGTAAGTAATAAGGATTCATGGAGTTCCACTTTTTATCATATCTGGCCATGATACAAGGATCGCATCAAAATTAGGTAGAAGACTTCATCATGATCTGAATATCAAATTGAATTTTAGTATGGCCTATCACCCCCAAAATGATGTCCAATATAAAATGACTATTCAAACACTTGAGGACATTACAAGAACATTCTCAATGAAATTTAATGGTGGATGGGATCAACATCTCCCTTTAGTTGATTTCTATAACAACATCATCTTCCACTCAAGCATTCAAATGGATCTCTATGAAGCTCTATATGAGATTCAATATAGAACTCATCCATGTTGGGATGAAGCTAGTTAGAGAAAGATTCATGGGCCTGAACTTGTGCATGAGATGATAAAAAAGGTTCATGCCATCTAGCTACACATTAAGGCTTCTTAGAGTCATCAAAAGAGATATTCCGACATCCATTGAAGGGACTTGGAGTTTAATGTTAGCGATAAATACATTCTTCAAATTTCACCTTGAAAGATAGTCATGAGGTTTGGTATGAAATGGAAGATGAGCCCTAGGTAAATTGGCATGTATTAAATCCTTGATCGCGTAAGAGAAATGGTCTCTCAGTTTGTATTTTCTCCAAATCTAGAACAAGTACATGATGTCTACCATGTATCACTCTCGAGGAACTACATACCTGACCCTTTTTGTAGCGACTCGGGTTTTTGGCCCTGTAAGACTTTGGAATATTTCTAGGAATAATTCCAGAGCTAGGCGCGAAGACGGCGTGCGATTCTGAGGCCCGATGTGCCCAGAATTAATTTTATAAAAATATTAAGTTTTTTTTTATACTATGCACATGGAGGGGGTGTGATATCTCCTAAATGGTAGCTCGTAACGGGAATCTGAGGGCACGGTTGCGTCCGGAACGTGCCGTTTACCCTAGATGAGGTGTAAACTTTGCGGGCGCGGGCCTGCGGTGAGAAACGCCACCAGGGGCGTTTCCGTAAATAAGTAGCAAAGTTAGTGTGCGAGCGTCGGCTCGAATAACTTTTGAACGGAGTCTCGGATGGAAAATCTGAGTCAGGCGTTGCGTTCAGAACGTCGTGTTTACCCTAGGGGTGACCTTACTTTTGTTCGCATCGGGCGTCGGGTCTGAGACGGGTTTGGCGTCGGCGGGCGGCTGATATAAATATCAGCCCCCCCCCCACTTTATCGTTCCTCTCGGCGTTCTTCACCGTTCTTCGCCGCCTCTCTGCCAAATCGAGCAAACGAAGCGCCCACGAGCTCGAAATTCAACGACGGACGTTCCAGGAGCGCGCAGCGGAAGCTCTGGAGTGCGGATCTGAGGCAGAACGTCGGCGTTTCGCCCGCGAGGTAGGCGGTTTGAGTTTTGAAATCCCGGACCCCGTTTATTTGTTGTTTTTTTTCAAATCGTTATAAGGGTTGTATAGTTTGGGTCCCGAGGTTTCCGAAACATGTTTCGGATCTGATTTTGGAGCACCGGGGTGCTCCCGGGGGTCCCCGGAAGTTTTCCGGCGGAAATCCCGGATTCCGGCGGCGGCCATGGCGGAATCCGGCGAGGCAGGGCGGCGGCTCGATGGTTTCCGGCGAGGCTGGCGGTGGTCCGGCCAGGATTTTCCAGGGGTTCTTTAAACCCTCGTAACTCGCAAACCGTAACTCCGATTTGCGATCCGTTTGTGGCGACGCGCTCCTTGCGTCGAGACGGACCTTTTGAACTCACTTTGAGGGTTTAAGGGTTCGGGATCGTGGCCCGGGAGTTAGAAACGTCGTATAAAATAATATTATTTTATTATTTTACGACTTCGGGCCGTTGTAACTTCTACCCGGAGCGTCCGATTGACGTGCCGTCAGTGGCGTTGAGACCCTGATGGTACGACGGACTTTTTGAGATGGTTTTCGGGTGTTGGGTCTGAGAACGGGGTGCGGGCCCCACGAGGCCGGGTTTTGGCGTTTACGGAGAAACGCAGCTTTTGCACCAGAAGTCCGATTTTAGCGGATGAATAGTCGATCCTGTGTGTTTTTCCGAGAGGATCATAATGTTGGGATCCGTTCGATGAGTTTCGGAATCCAGGCGTGGGCCCCATCCGAGCTGGCCTTCGGTGAATAGTACCTTTTTCACCGGGTGTCCGTTTTGGACGAGCGAGTAGTCGATTCCGCTTGTTTTTTCGAGGGGATCGCAGTGGTGTGATCCGCTCGATGGGTTTCGGGATCTTTGTGTGGGCCCCGGACAAGCTAGCTACGGTGAATAGTTCCTTTTTCACCGGTGCTCCGTTTCGGGTGAGTAAACAGCCTATCCTGCGTGTTTTTTCTGCGTGGAACGCGATGGTGGCCTCGGTTTTGGCCTAGGAGGTGTGCAGTGTGGCGTTGTGGCGGGTAGCTCGGGTTAGCGACATTTGGACCAGCAGTGGTTGAGGGTTCTCCCTTGGTTCGTTCCTACGAGGGTTCGTGTGGCATCACAACCTTCGTATGGGTTTGTGATCCTCTCGATGGGATGTTTTAAACTGTTAGAGTTGTGGTATCCCTCCGGTGGGCCCAGAGTGGATCCTCTATAATCTTTAACCTAGATCGGGTTCTTGGTATCGTTGTGACCGCTTATTTACAGGCGGCGATCCCCTATCTAGCAGGTTAACCCCGTAGGGTTTGTGGCATCATCGGAAATATGATCCCCTGCGTGGTGGGTCGTGCTCAGTAGGGTTGTGGAATCGTCGGGTATACGATCCCCTACTCAGCATGTGGTTTATAGTAGGGTTACAGTATCGTTGGTTATGTGATCCCCTACTCAGCGCGTGGTTTCGGTAGGGTTGCGGCATCGTCGGTTCGATCCCCTACATCGTGAGTTATACCAGATAGGGTTCCGGTATCGTCGTGACCATCTTTATATGGACGATGATCCTCTATCTGAGTGTGGAGTTTCTGTCGAGTGCCAGATCGGGTTGTGGTATCCCCCAGTGGATCCTGGGTGTGATCCCCTCTCTGTGAGAACTACGTATGCCAGATCGGGTCGTGGTATACCCCAGCGGACCCTGGGAGTGATCCCCTATCTGTGAGCTACGTATACCGGAGTCGGTCTTGGTATCCTCTAGAGGACCCTAGCGGCGATCCCCTATCCGAGGAGTTTGGAGGTTTTGTTGTTTCAGCGTTGTTTCCTCAGTGATGTTATCCGACGAGCGTGGTCTCTCGGGTGAGCATCTGAGATGTTTGCTTGGCTCCTGATGGAATGTATCTCTCGGATGAGTGTCATCTGGTATGACAGTGATCATGGGATGTACTCTCCTGGTTGGGACAGTTGCTGGTGATGAGGTCGGTACCTCTTGTGGCTTTGTGGCGTGAGCTGAGTATATCTGGATTGTTCAACGTGTATGTATGGGCATACACCTGAGCTGAGATGACTAGTTGTGTTTAGATGAGGATGGTTACGAGATGGAGTTTCTCTCTCATCTGGGTTCCCTCTGGCTGGGTTGAGCGGACTATTTCCTTTCAGTTGCTCCCTTGGGTTTTGGGTTTTGGGGTGCCTACTGAGTATGTTTATACTCACCCCTGCACGGGCTTTTCCCGCACATGTTTGTGTCTTGTGCAGACCACAAGCCTTTTGACGGAGTCCCGGGAGGACCCGGAGCAGGCGGAGCTTAGTGAGCGAGTTGACCGGGGTGTTTACCGGAGTTGTGCCGAGGGAGCTTCCCGGCGGGTGTTTGTGGCAGCGTTCCCCCTTCTTCAGAGAAGGTTGGACGCGCTTTGTAGTTTTCTTTTAGTGGGCCCTGTTTTGCCCTTGTACTTTTGTTGTTGCTCTCTGGTTGTGGGATAGTGTATGCATGCATTTACTTTCCAGTTTCTTTATCTTTGCACTGTTGCATGGAGGTGTTTGTGGGTGCGTGTGTACATGTACCTTAGGCTAATGCCTCCCATCTGTGTGATAGCCTATTCGGCGCTGGTCGCCAGCCCCTGGCCTATTGGAGGCGGGCTTGGGGAGTCGCGGCTCGAGCCCCGTTGGGTCGGGTCGTGACAGAGTGGTATCAGAGGAGGTTCCACCTTTGGGATCTCAGAGCATAGCTGGTCTAGCTGTGAGTTTGGTTTGGGTTGCATAGCGGCAGTGTTAGGGTGTTTCGAGTTCGGCTTTCAGGCCAGGGACTCCAGTGTTGGTGCGGCGGCCGACGTATCCATACACCAGGACTCTGATAACCTGCCTTTCGACTCAGGACATTCGTATACTGGTCGCGGGGACATAATGGTACATGCATCATATAGGACTGGGTTTTTTGATTTTCCTTGTCCTTCTTGAGCCAGCTCTCCTAATATACTCTTTGACTGTGGTGTGTCTTGAATGTACTTCAGGATGCCTCCACGACGACAGCCAGTGAGGGTTCCGCAACAGGATTGTGCTGACGACCCGCCCCGTGTAGAGGTTGTGGAGCAGGGCACAGGTTCTGAGGTTTCACCTCCAGGTGGTCTGCCAGTTGAGACACCACCTGTCGAGCAGCTGATTGTGCCGGCGGGGCAGAACGAGGTTGTGCACAGGCTAAGTGTTCTACACGGGTTCTAGGGGCAGCGACCTCTGAGGTTCTGGGGTGATCTAGACCCCCCAGGCAGCTGATGACTGGCTTGAGGCAGTCACCCGAGTTTTCCGCCTAGTGAGGACACCTCCAGATCAGATGGTGGTCCTAGCGGCAAGCCTTCTGCATGGTTCTGCTGGGCAATGGTGGAGTTTGGTGACTCAATCCCATGACGAGGAGATTCTCATGTGGGCAGAGTTTGAGCGGCTCTTTAGGGAAGAGTTCTATCCGGTGACACTGAGGTCAGTGCAGATCCAGGAGCTTCTGCAGCTTCGACAGGAGAGCATGACTGTGTCGGAGTACTCAGAGAGGTTTACAGACCTGTCGCGCTACTCCCTGGATATGGTTCGAGAACCTTTCTTTAGGTCTCAGACCTTCGAGCAGGGCTTACGCAGGGACATCCGAGCAGGTGTGGTTTCCCTGTGCCTTTCCACCTATGCTAGAGTGTTGGAGAGAGCGTTGGTGGTGGAGAGTTTTCTGGCTGAGCAGTTTCCCCCTGTTAGTGCTGGGCACTCGAGAGCTGAGACTTCGTCAGTCGGATTGGCATCTGGTAGCCGACGACAGACTCAGGGGTCAGGACGTGGCCGACGTTTCAGGAGGCGACCCTAGGATGGAGGATCTAAGCCTCAGGGCTCACAGGGCTCGCAGGCCAGTTTTGTTCAGCCACATGAGAGGCGGTGTTACACTTGCGATGGTTGGGGACATCTCGCTAGAGATTTTCCGACCCAACGTGCTGCTGAGAGGGAGCCGGTCGATGGACCGCCTTAGCAGAGGCAGCGTCTCGAGCAAGGAGGTCCGCAGGGCGGCGGACGTGGCGGCGGAGCTGGTGCAGCGGGAGGCGGTGGTAGGCAGTACCAGTTGCCACCACCCCCACCCCCAGGTGGTCCACGCCAAGCTCAGAGAGCTGGTGGCCGAGGGTGAGGACAGCTGCATGCCCTAGAGGCAGTCGACCCAGAGGCACCGCAGATGGATAGAAGTACGCCTTGTGTCTTTTCTACTTACTGCAGTAGTTTGTCAGACACTGTTTAGCAGTACTCTTTCCTTTTGTTTCTTGCTCGAGTTTTGTTCAGGGCGTTGGTAAGACCCTGAGTGGTTGTTTTTTAGTGAGCTCGCTGTTGTGTGAGACCCAGTTGAGAGTCCAGTCACTTTCCTTGTGCTTAGGGCTTTTCGGGGACGAAAAGTTCTAAGGGGGGGGAGGATGTAGGGACTCGGGTTATTGGCCCTTTCAGACTTTGGAATACTTCTAGGAATAATTCCAGAGCTAGGCGCGAAGACGGCGTGCGATTCTGAGGCCCGGTGTGCCCGGAATTAATTTTATAAAAATATTAAGTTTTTTTATACTATGCACATGGAGGGGGTGTGATATCTCCTAAAAGATAGCTCGGAACGGGAATCTGAGGGCACGGTTGCGTCTGGAACGTGCCGTTTACCCTAGATGAGGTGTAAACTTTGCGGGCGCGGGCCTGCGGTGAGAAACGCCACCAGGGGCGTTTCCGTAAATAAGTAGCAAAGTTAGTGTGCGAGCGTCGGCTCGAATAACTTTTGAACGGAGTCTCGGATGGAAAATCTTATTCCGTCGTCGCGTTCAGAACGTCGTGTTTACCCTAGGGGTGACCTTACTTTTGTTCGCATCGGGCATCGGATCCGAGGCGGGTTTGGCGTCGGCGGGCGGCTGATATAAATATCACCCCCCCCCCCCCTTATCGTTCCTCTCAGCGTTCTTTACCGTTCTTCGCCGCCTCTCCACCAAATCGAGCAAACGAAGCGCCCACGAGCTCGGAATTCGACGACGGAAGTTCCATGAGCGTGCAGCGGAAGCTCTGGAGCGCGGATCTGAGGCAGAACGTCGGTGTTTCGCCCGCGAGGTAGGCGGTTTGAGTTTTGAAATCCCAGACCCCGTTTATTTGTTGTTTTTCTTCAAATCGTTATAAGGGTTGTATAGTTTGGGTCCCGAGGTTTCTGAAACATGTTTCGAATCTGATTTTGGAGCACCGGGGTGCTCCCGGGGGTCCCCGGAAGTTTTCCGGCAGAAATCCCGGATTCCGGCGGCGGCCATGGCGGAATCCGGCGAGGCAGGGCGGCGGCGCGATGGTTTCCGGCGAGGCTGGCGGTGGTCCGGCCAGGATTTTCCAGGGGTTCTTTAAACCCTCGTAACTCGCAAACCGTAACTCCGATTTGCGATCCGTTTGCGGCGACGCACTCCTTGCGTCGAGACGGACCTTTTGAACTCACTTTGAGGGTTTAAGGGTTCAAGATCGTGGCCCGGGAGTTAGAAACGTCGTATAAAATAATATTATTTTATTATTTTACGACTTCGGGCCGTTCTAAATTCTACCCGGAGCGTCCGATTGAAGTGCCGTCAGTGGCGTTGAGACCCTGATGGTACGACGGACTTTTTGAGATGGTTTCCGGGTGTTGGGTCTGAGAACGGGGTGTGGGCCCCATGAGGCCAGGTTTTGGCGTTTACGGAGAAACACAGCTTTTGCACCAGGAGTCCGATTTTGGCGGATGAATAGTCGATCCTGTGTGTTTTTCCGAGAGGATCGCAATGGTGCAATCCGTTCGATGAGTTTCGGAATCCAGGCGTGGGCCCCACCCGAGCTGGCCTTCGGTGAATAGTACCTTTTTCACCGGGTGTCCGTTTTGGACGAGCGAGTAGTCGATTCCGCTTGTTTTTCCGAGGGGATCGCAGTGGTGTGATCCGCTCGATGGGTTTCGGGATCGTTGTGTGGGCCCCGCATGAGCTAGCTATGGTGAATAGTGCCTTTTCACCGGTGCTCCGTTTCGGGTGAGTAAACAGCCTATCATGCGTGTTTTTTCCGTGTGGAACGCGATGGTGGCCTCGGTTTTAGCCTAGGAGGTGCGCAGTGTGGCGTTGTGGCGGGTCGCTCGGGTTAGCGATGTTTGGACCAGCAGTGGTTGAGGGTTCTCCCTTGGTTCGTTCCTACGAGGGTTCGTGTGGCATCACAACCTTCGTATGGGTTTGTGATCCTCTCTATGGGATGTTTTAAACTGTTAGAGTTGTGGTATCCCTCCGGTGGGCCCAGATTGGATCCTCTAGCATCTTTACCCTAGATCGGATTCTTGGTATCGTTGTGACCGCCTATTTACAGGCGGCGATCCCCTATCTAGCAGGTTAACCCCGTAGGGTTTGTGGCATCATCGGAAATATGATCCTCTACGTGGTGGGCTGTGCTCAGTAGGGTTGTGGAATCGTCGGGTATACGATCCCCTACTCAGCATGTGGTTTATAGTAGGGTTACTGTATTGTTGGTTATGTGATCCCCTACTCAGCGCGTGGTTTCGGTAGGGTTGCAGCATCGTCGGTTTGATCCCCTACATCGTGAGTTATACCAGATAGGGTTCTGTTATCGTCGTGACCATCTTTATATGGAAGATGATCCTCTATCTGAGTGTGGAGTTTCTGTCGAGTGCCAGATTGGGTTGTGCTATCCCTTAGCGGATCCTGGGTGTGATCCCCTATCTGTGAGAACTACGTATGCCAGATCGGGTCATGGTATACCTCAGCAGACCCTGGGAGTGATCCCCTATCTGTGAGCTACGTATACCGGAGTGGGTCTTGGTATCCTCTAGCGGACCCTAGCGGCGATCCCCTATCCGAGGAGTTTGGAGGTTTTGTTGTTTCAGCGTTGTTTCCTCAGTGATGTTATCCGACGAGCGTGGTCTCTCGGGTGAGCGTCTGAGATGTTTGTTTGGATCCTGATGGAATGTATCTCTCGTATGAGTGTCATCTGGTATGACAGTGATCATGGGGTGTACTCTCCTGGTTGGGACAGTTGCTGGTGATGAGGTCGGTACCTCTTGTGGCTTTGTGGCATGAGCTGAGTATATCTGGATTGTTCAAGGTGTATGTATGGGCATACACCTGAGCTGAGATGACTAGTTGTGTTTAGCCGAGGATGGTTACGAGATGGAGTTTCTCTCTCGTCTGGGTTCCCTCTGGCTGGGTTGAGCGGACTGTTGCCTTTCAGTTTCTCCCTTGGGTTTTGGTTTTTTGGGTGCCTACTGAGTATGTTTATACTCACCCCTGCACGGGCTTTGCCCGCACATGTTTGTGTCTTGTGCAGACCACAGGCCTTTTGACGGAGTCCCAGGACGACCCGAAGCAGGCGGAGCTTAGTGAGCGAGTTGACCAGGGTGTTTACCGGAGTTGTGCCGAGGCAGCTTCCCGGCGGGTGTTTGTGGCAGCGTTCCCCCTTCTTCAGAGCAGGTTGGACGCGCTTTGTAGTTTTCTTTTGGTGGGCCCTGTTTTTCCCTTGTACTTTTGTTGTTGCTCTCTAGTTGTGGGATAGTGTATGCATGCATTTACTTTCTAGTTTCTTTATCTCTGCACTGTTGCATGAAGGTGTTTGTGGGTGCGTGTGTACAGGTACCTTAGGCTAATGCCTCCCATGTGTGTGATAGCCTATTTGGCGCTGGTCGCTAGCCCCTGGCCTATTGGAGGTGGGCTTGGGGAGTCGCGGCTCGAGCCCCGTTGGCTCGGGTCGTGACACTTTTCATGTAATAAATCCATAGGTGGTACAACTGGAACATGACCTCTCTTATGAGTAGTTTCCGGTGAAGATATTGGATCGTAGAGACAAAGTTCTACGCAACAAGACTACCAATCATGTTACGGTATTATAGAGGAACCAAAAATTCAAATATGCCACTTGGGAACCAGAGGAGTCAATGGGGAAGAAGTACCCACACCTTTTCCCTTTAGTGGGTACGAGTTGAAATTTCGGGGACAAAATTTCTATTTGTGGGAAGAATGTAATGACTTGTACTTTTGAATATAATTTTGTGTTTCATAAATTATTGTTTCATTTTATTTTTTTACGAAACAAAACTATATCCATTAATTATTGATGTGAGTATTATTAATATGAGACAGTTGGGTTTCAACTATTATATGATCGTTGGTCAATATGAATATTGGAAACTATACTCCAAACATTATGATTATTGTTTATAAATATTAATGATCGTGGTTAATTAATATAGAAAGAAGTGTCAATGGATTCATCCAGTGGACTCGGGTCATACGAAACGCATTTGATAGATCTTGGGTTGGAGATAGCATCTATGGCCTTTGCTCTGGACCAATCCCAAGCAGAGCTTCAACTTGTGAAGCCTGAAGGAAATCTCCAACGGGAGAAGTTCAAGTTAATAGAAATCACCACTCAGGAAATGTTATCAAAGCTTCCCCAAGATACTATTACTTTTTCAAACTTCACTCTTAGGTCCTATAAAGGTGTAATAAGGGGTTTCTTAATGAGGCCATAGTTACTTTGTGTAATCCCTTGGTATATATAAAATTGTTGTCTCATCATTCCTGAATTTGGAATAGATTTTCTTAATAAAGTATATGTTTAATTATGAAAAATTTCATAAATTGATTTTCAAAATAAAAAATTGTACTTTTCAAATATTTCTAATATATAGAAGATTACTATTGTAAAATTAACATCAGTTTTTTATTTCAAATTTCAAAATTATCATGGTTTGGTTTTTTTGGAAATATTACAATGAGTTTCAATTTAATGAATAGATTTTTATGAATAGTTTTTTTATGAATAGTATTTGATGAATAGTGTATTTTTATGAATAGTGAAAATACATATTATTTTTAAATATCTTTTTATGAGAAATGATTTTCAAAAATTGGACATACATGGTTGTAATGAGGGTAAAAAATGTGGTTCAATAAGATCAAAATAATTTTTTGGTGAATAGTAACATTACACTTTGGAATAGTAATTTTACCCTTGTGAATGGTAATTTTACCAATGGCATAGTGACATAAACTAAGGATATATAAATATGTTTTAGGTATCCTGTTTGGTAATGTGATATTACAGCTTAAGTAAATAAATTTTGCCGAAATTATTAATTACTTATTTGTACATTTTCCATGTAAATAGTTTTTTTAAAAAAAAAATTAATATATCATAATTTTAAACTTGTTTTTATAAAATATATATTTTATTATTGAATTCAGACCATTTTTATTAGTTTTTAGTGAATTTATGAGTTTTTATAAAATGTTTTGATCATCAGTGAATAGTGAAAATATAATTTTGAGTTTCTGTGCGTTTAATGACATCATTAATGATGTAATCATGATTAAATAATTTTGGTCGAATTATGTGCAGTATTATATCCTATGAGGTGTCCCATGTGTAAAATACAATGGGAAAATACAATGGGAAAGCCCATGGTTATGAAAATACAAGTAATTAGGTGTCCCTTGAAAATTTATAAAATATTCCCTCCCTTTTTCTTCAAATAAAGACCCATTATTTCATTCATTTCATTTAAATTCATCCTCAATGAATCTTTGGTATTTTTATCTCCCATGGATTCCTCTCAGGGTTCCCTCATGACCCCCAAGGTCCCAATATTCCAGTTTTTTGATGTTACTCATCAAGGTAAGGGAACCTTTCACCCTTCTATTTTAGTAATGACTTCCTTTATGATATGTCATCTAGTTTCCATTTTATTATGTGGGGGTTTGTAATTTCATATTCTCATTACTGTATATTTAAGTTCAAAATTATGAGATACCCTATGCACTCTCATGAACTGATTTTTATGAATTTTATGGGATGATGTTAGGCTGCTGAATTTTCCTAAATGTAATTGCATCTTCACTTTTCTTTCATATTTGATTTTCTTGTCGTAAGTCATTAAAATATCCATACCATGATCTTATTTTTATTTTAACATGTCTTTATTCTGTATTATGAATCTCTTATGAGTGGGTGACCCTATTCCCCTCTATTTGTTTTATGTTTTATATAACCATTTTATATAGCTATTATGTTGTAGAAGTTTCATCTCAATATATATCTCCATTTTTCTCAAGAAATTCACTTATTTTATTTATGTGAATACCAAGACCTATTTAATTTATATGGGTATTCATAAGTATATAAAAATGATATATTTTATTATTTAATTTACATACATGAAACCCTCATTCCTTTTTCTTAGGTTAAAAATTACCAAATGATCAGGTTTTTAAGCACTTCTAAAATGTAAGGATTTTGGAATGAAGCTCATTTCATTTATTCTGTATGGGTTATTAATGAATTGTCTGATTATGATCTATGTAGATTACATGAAAATAAAAACATATTGATGGTGCACCCTGATTGTTTTCTAATGAATTGGGTAAAGAATTTAATATCAAGAGATGACAAGTTTCACAAAACCATGGTGAATAACCTTGGTATTTTTTATGACACCTTCAGGATGGACTTTGGTGATATGTTCATGAATGTCTAAATTAAATGTTGTAGCCACATTTTCATGTTATGATTCATGTTATTATTTTTATGATATGCCTCTTTATTATTCCATTACAATATCCCTCATGTTCGTTTTGTTATCAATAAAGATCACATGTACACTGTTTCACTTGTCATTTTACTGGGCCTTCTGATCACTCTTTCTATTTATGTATGTCTCCAAGTTATGAGATGTTGTCATTATACTTAGGAAAAACCTATGAGTAATTCTTAAATTGGATTAGAATAATGTTTTATGTTTTCATGTATATTGTTCTTGATTTCCAAGACACTATATTTTGAATATCATCTTTTGTAAAATGTAATGAAAATTTATGTAATAAAATGGCAGGATTCCATAGTAACCTCAGGTTCTAATTTGTACCCTTCTGCTTCTGAAAAAGGGATTGTAAAATATTCTCTTAATCCTTATACCCAGAACAAAAGGAATTTATATTAGCCCAGTTTTTTCTTTGATGGGTATTTTTGTGTGTGACCATTTTTGCATATTTTTCTGCTAAATGAAATGGAAATTATCTTTTCATTTATAATTATTCCATTACAATACTTATTTTTTTATAATTTTTCAAATCCAAAAAGGGTAAAAGACTCTATAATAATTATTTTATAATGGTATTTCATTGAAACGCTTCTTAAAGATATTCCTTCTGAGGCAATATATTTTTAAGTTCCTTCATTTGATACTATCAATTCCTTGATATTATTTAATATCTAATTTTCTTTCATACATTGTATATATTCATTAACATTTACACCATGATTTTTTATCATTATAAATGGGGTGATTTTGGGATCCATTTTTTAATGATCACTATAATATTTTTATTATGTTATTATAGATTTTAATATTTTATGGTGTCATTTGATAATATAACGATGATTGGAAAAATATGGCCAAGTGTTGGAAAGACCCACCACCAGGATATACTCTTTATTGGAATGAAATTTTTGAAATGGTATGAAAACACACATCTATATATATGACTCATCTTTTAGGTTGAGAAATTTGAAAAACATTGTAAAATTCATATTATGAGAGATGACCAATGGAAATTTGAAAAATATTGTAAAATACATACTATCAGTAATGAGTCACTACTCAGATGAAAATATTAAATGTATAGAGATGAATTACTACAAGAGGATGAATTACCACTAGTATGGGAATTTGAAAATGTATTGGAATGACCTACCACTACGATTATTCATTGATAGGATAACGACCACTAGCTCAAGTTTCTGTTAGGATGAATCCCATTCTGAATTGACTCAGTATTCAAAGAAACCATTGTAACAATTTTTATTAACTTGAATTAAAAAGATTTTTTTGTTTTACACATGATCAAGGTTGTTGATTAAAGCATTATTTTATATAATATTCTTGGAACCGTTTGATTTCCATGTGGATAGGATTGCATATGTGAATGTGACTGTAAAATATGTATTTATTCCTGGTGTGTTTTATGGTTTTTTATTCTCTGACTGAATTAATCTGAATTTATGCCCAGACTATAAAAAACCATTACATTAATAGTTTTTCTTAATTAGTTTTTATATTTTGTATTTATCAATTAAATTTTTTTTAAATCTTGATGTTTCTTTCATAATTGTTTTAATTGGGTCTTAATTAATCATCGGAAAATGTTTTAAATGATTATAACTTCTATCAATAATTATTTTTTTAATTGTGCTCCTGGTATTATATTGGGGATTTTTTTGAAATAGTTTTTGATAAAAACATTTATTGGGTACTCAATTAAACCACTCTTCAGATACTAACTCAAACAAAAAACATATTTTATTTTGTATCTATGGGATTTATCACACGAAACTTAAGTGGGAGTCTCCATCAATAAATATTTTCGAGTAACTGGGGACAAAAAAATGAGGAGGAGTGACAGATACTGGAAGGGAGGGAATTGACAAAGAAAATAATCCATCACAGCAACATATTATAAGTGGATCCTTACATAAGCCATGTGAATCCATTATCTCCATTAAACATTTTCTCATGCATTTAAAAACATGTGTGTAATGTTATGGTCATTTATGATTTCATCACATGAATGTATAGTTTTCCTCATGTATCCTACATTATTAAATACTTATAGTAAATGATTTATATTAGAAGATATTTGAGAAATAACACATTTACATTTGACTGCCATGT
Source organism: Viscum album (assembly GCA_963277665.1). Classification (NCBI taxonomy): domain Eukaryota; kingdom Viridiplantae; phylum Streptophyta; class Magnoliopsida; order Santalales; family Viscaceae; genus Viscum; species Viscum album. The sequence continues at coordinate 1,219,237,387 of OY728127.1, read as the reverse complement.
AAGCCCTTCCATGAAATGGCAGTGTTGTGAAATATCAAATCCAATAATATAACTCAATCATACCCTATAATTTTCACAACCAGTAACATGTTATCTTATAATATTCACTATGATATGCCAATATAATATAATACTATTTTTTAGTCTTAAAATGTAAAATATAAAATGACTTTTGGTTATATCTCCTTCCAAAAAATTAGAGGTTGTAATATTAGGTTTATTTTTTTCATCTGTATGATTACATTATAAGTACCAAAAAGTTTTCTTGAATTGATGTTATATGAAATTTCCTTTTCATTTAAAATCAATAGATTCTATTTAATATATTTTTTATATGGATTTCGATCATGTATGTGTTTATTTGATAAATTTCTAGAATATTTTAGATTTTGTATCCCAATTTTTGACATGTTACCATTTAAAAGATGTATTAAGATCCTAGTAACATTTCATTTTGGATTACGGTCATGTTTGAGTTGTCAATTTAGCTTAATATTTTACACAAGTATTTACTCACTACCAATGTCATGAGTGTATGAATTTTACAACAGTATATTTGACAACATATTGAATGTGTGATCCTTTATATATAATCACTTGTTGAAACTATTTACTATATGATCTACACCAAAACTCAATTCATCAATTTCCTTGAAATGTATTCCCTCTAGGGAGTTCATAGATATTCACTAAACATTCATACTCTCCTTCTTTTATATGGGTATTCTAATATGAAATGAATGATCAATCGTATTCCATTTTATATGAGCTCTTTTATATAATATACACACTCACCCACTTTTATTCATTGAATATTTATTTTTTATCCTCATCCACTATACCCTTTACTAATACACATTATAGTAGGAACATCATATATGGACATCATCACTCATTGATTGATATTTCCCCATAGCTAACAATCTATAAATTTTTAAATTTTCAGAACCTCATAAACATATGTGATGCTTTTGGATAACCATTAGTACTTATAGGCATGTTCTATCTTGTATTAAATTTTTATTGTTTCTTCCCTTCTTATAATCTTATAAAAATAAAATCATCTATAGGATAAGTAAGTCCCACTAAGTTAACATCCCTTTCTCTCATTCCATGAATGTATGTTTTATAGATTTCTTACAATTTTGAGTAAAAAAAACATTTATTTTGGGTATACATTTCATAATTTGTATGGATTCATTTGTATGATTTTTGGGGATACACAATAACTTTTACATTCTATGCTTTTCTTTAAAGAGTATTTGTTATGATCCAAATTGGAAGTTTCTATTTCCATTTTTATGAAAAAAAAATTATGGTTCTGAAAAAAAATTATAATATTACAGGATTATTTTCCCTTATTTTGTATGATAGTGAATTTCTTTCATTACATTTTAAATGAAGAGTAATTTATATTCTTTTTGGTAATATAGAACAGATAATATAAAAAACATTCATGTAGCAAGATTTCAGGTAATGATATACCAATAATGTCACCTATCTTATGTTGGCATGCATTTCATTATGCATTAATAACAAATTTATACTCCAAGGTTTTTCTATTTATCTTTTATACTCTTTATATTTGTTCATTAATATACATATTGTTGTGTGCAATATGTTTTGTGGTATTTTTTTCCTCACCATAAAATCCATTGTTATCTAATAATGCTCCTTTCATTATCCCAATTTCACTATTCACCGAACATAAAGGGCTCGGAATAATGTAAAGATCTTTTTTATATTACTAAAAATTGATATTCCAATTTTTAATAAATTTCTGTATTATTTATTCTATTTCGACATGTCACATCCATACAATATAAAATCTTATATCATGGCCATTGGTCCTCAGTTTCACCATACATGATATAGAATCCCATTACATTAAATCCATATATGAATGTTATCACCTATTAAATGTCCTCATTTATTATAGATTCCATATACCACATTTTGTGTCATATATTTATTATTAAAAAAAATAGTTAATAATACCACAATCGTTTTTGGGCCACCCTTTAGTATCATTATATTGTATCGAGTGATATAACCTGAACATATATTTTGATATGTTAAAATATTTTATCAACATTAAATATACTACACTATGATTCTTTGAATCATCTCATGTACACTAAAAAATTATGCATGCATGTTTCCATCATATTTCTTTTCTTTATATATTCCACACAACCAACCTTATTTGGTCTTTGAGATAACCTCTTCCCCCTGGATACTTCTTCACACCTTCAATTTCATTAACATAAATATATTCAATATATTATAGCCTCAATTATAGTTAATCATACATTTTATATATTATTATTACGTTATTTTTGAAAATATTCACACAAAATAATATAATAACTCAAAATATTGATTTGTTTAATATATTTGGAAATTTATTTTCAAAAAACATTAAAACCAATAAAAATTAATTTTTATTTAAACCATTATTTATAGTCATAATATAAGATTTTATAGTATTTATATTATATTTTATCACTTGGTGACATATTTAGAAGAAATTGTTTTCTTAAATGCAAAATAAAGGGATGAATAATATGAATGAATTTAATACATGAATCTATACAATTACATGGGTAAGAAAAAAAATCATCATTGAAACATAAGCAGTAAATCGTTATCCTAAAAAATTAGATGTCATTTGGTGGATATATATGGATTTTCTCACTATCATAATAATAAAACATCCATAGTAAACGTTCATTACCAATATATCATGATATAATAGACAATGAGAATATCATTTTTCCCATGTATAGAATTATAGCCCAAGATAATTACATTATGTCGATACATAATAATCTAATTATAAAAAAAAATCCATTACATAATTAATTGGAGGTATATATAATTTTAATCCCACCTCTTATATCATTTTATATTATAATTAGTCATTCCACAAATAAATGAAATTTACATCAATGATAAATAGGACCTAACCCATGGGAAAGGAATGTGATTCATAGTAATACCAAAAAGAATATGTCACACCGGTTATATTATTTTCAGGTATATTCTCCACTATCTTATAATGTCATTATTTTTAATTCTTTCTGGGTGATGTGCCTTTGAAATATTTATAATTTTTTAAAACAGTTGGTGGCACATGATTTTCACACCACCAGAAGACCATGTGATACCTTGTGAAACATTTTTCTAACTTGACAGTAATATTTCACTCGGTTGGAATATGGTTGATCAATATATATGGATCAATTGTGTAGTTTCTTAGGTATATCTATGTTTACCCACAATTATGGCCTAATGTTTTGAAATCCTTGTATCCTAACGATGAGGCCAACAGAGAAAACATAAAACAAGAAATTTCCTCTTCTCCGTTACACAATTTTAACACTGTATCCTTCCTATCACACTCCCACATGATTTCTCCTACCTATGTGAATTAAAACACTTTCTATTATCCTACATAATCTGGTTTCTAGTTGATTATTCATTTATTTTTTTAAGAAATTTTAAAATAAGGCTCTCCCATTCCTATCCAATGAATCCTCACCCTTCTTCTCATGATTTTTCTTCTTTGCCATTGCCATCAAATGATAGGTCATTATAAATATGAAATGTATGGTGTTCGAATTGGTGTTTATAGTTCCATATTTAAATATTTAGCCATTATTCCTTGTTTTTAGTCAATTCCTCTGGGTTTACAATGGTTTCAAGTGATAATTGTAGTTGGTTTCATGTTACAACATTTACGGCTGTATAAAATTTAATTTTGGAAATATATAAAGTAAATTTTAATTATTTTGATTAAAATGAAAAATTTGAGAATTAAATGTATGTTATAGGTTTATATAAAATCATATTCCATTGAAATTGAAATTTCAATGGTATTATATGATATTTTTTGTGGATAAGATTAATTGAATTTGGAAAGTGGATTGGTTTTCTTAGGGACAACACATTGGAACCCCGATTACCAAGGTGGTGTGGACAATACATGCATCCTAGGAAAAGTTTCACCATCCATATAACTTAAAATAAAACAAAACCATACTACTAAATTATTAAAATAAATGTGTATATTCTATGTAATTATGATTTTCTACACCCGTGGATTGGGAATGAGGAATTTTTATATTGGTTTGAAGACCGAGTGTTTGAGGATCCAATGATGACTCCAAAATATAGTTGAAAAATGATTTAAAATTTGTTATTGGTTATTTTTTTCTATCATCATTCATCATTATTTAATTTTAAATAATATTAAATCTCATTCCTAATTAAATTGTCTTTACAACAAGAATTTTTAATTAGTTTTGAAATTGAAATTCCAGGATATCTAAGCGGTACACTATATTGATTCTATAACCACACCCTACATAAACTAATTGTGTGTATAAGTACATTAATTTGATAGACTCAGGTATTATTGGGATGTCGTTTTATGGAAGTGGAAATTCTCATTAGGGATCCTCAATCATGTGATATTGATGACATGGTTGGAAGTTGAACCTGATATCTGATAGATATTGGTGGATTTATCCTTTTTCTTCATACCTTTAAATTTTATAATATATTACTCTCATTTTTAAAAGGATTTTCTTCCTAATACATTTTTTTATATGGATATTGATGCTCTTTATTTCATGATTTTGTGTTTAATTAGTTTTTTGATCATTATAGTATATTTTGTTTTACATTTATATTATGTATAAGATTTAATTTGAAAAATTATTCTTAAAAAAGTTTTATGATGCACATGAACTATTTTCTAGAACATGGAGATTATTATTTCCCATTTGGTATTTCCATCAACTAGCCCAAGTGCATTGTTGATCAGTACATTGAGTTGGTTCATCATAAAATGGTATCGAAGCTATATTTATTGAAACTGTTTGACCTTAGATGTAGGGATATAATAGATATAGGATTATTTTTTCTAAAGTAAGATGTTTGAATGTTTTTTTGATTAAAATATTATTAAAATCAGTTATTACAAATGGTTTAAATGTGTCGTAACTTTGGATTTTTTTTACTGTTATTTTTTGGGATCATAGTTTGTCCCATGGACAATTCACACATTCCACGTTTCTTACAAGGTTTTGGTTTGATAACTTTCTTTTTTTTAGGATTTAAATTGATTTCTATTAAATGTTTAATAACTTGAAATATCATTTATTATTGTTTATGTTAAAATATTTTTTATCTTTAGTGGTTTTATTCTTTTTTTTATTTCATATAGTATGATGCCCCCACAAAACAACCTATGAATCCTATAGATGATACTGTAAATAAATTTTTATGGTAGGATCTACTAGTTGATTAAAATAATATCGAAGCATTGGTTCATGACATCTGAATAATGGACCATGCGGTGGGATATATCCCTTCTCTATCCAGAAATATTGATCCATATATTCATATTTATCAACCATATAAATTTCATAAGAATATGTATTATAATTTTAAATAATGAAACAACCCTAAGGAATCCAATGATTTTTTAGATAAGAATTAGATTATCTTTGAATTCATTGGCATAGAAAACATTTTCAAGGTAATGTGTGTTACTTTAATGCTTGAATTCCTTATAAAAAATGCAGATATTTCGATATTACAGGAAATGAATAATTAGAATTTTGAGTGAAATGATCATTAAGGGATATTTCCACATAATGTATACCATGAATCACCGCCATTCGATAAATTATAGAAATTAATCCACATCTAGTTAGGAGACAAGTTATTCATGCAGTACATATATCAAATTAATAAATTGGTGCACTTTTCTCCCATGATTATGTGTAATGAGGTGATCAAGGATAGTTATTTTAGGAAGGTCATGTGGCCTGAAATTCCAAATCATGACATCTTGTTAACGATGAAGAATTATGTTGTTACTATTATTTGATCTCTAATAGTGGAGATCAACTAAGAAGATATTTCTAGGAAAAATATATTCACTATGGTGTATAATAAATATGGATATGGTTACGAGGAAATAAGATAAACTATTAAGAGTCAATGAAGGGTACTAGTAGAATCTCTAGGTTTTTTTTTCAACCTTCATAGTTGTTGTAGCTCTGGAACATGGGACATACAACTACCACAATTCTGTTATTATGAGGAACATGTGGAATTTATATCATGTTACACCTTTGTAATTTAATTAATAGAAAATTTGTACTATCATTATAGGTGTTTTTCAAGAACACATCCTTCCATGAGCGGTGTAGGATTTTATTCTCACAAATAAACTATGCTACCTATTGATGAATCTTAGGTGATGGTAACACATTATAATGGGTGTAGGTGTAGTATGGTATCCTCATATGGATAGAGTGGTATTATGAATGAGCTTAAAGATAGTATAAAACCTATATTTCATTCAATGGGGAAAATGTTTCATGTAGTGGATCAAGAACCAGTTGCGTCTAATGTAGATCCTTTGATACTATGAAGTACCAAACATATAACATAATTTATAACAACTGATTTATTTAAAAAAACATTCATCTCACACTTGTATATATGTTTGTTCTATGATATAGTATAACATCTCATCATATATCATTTGTCATAATATAATGATCGTGAAAGCTTAATAAATAATAAGATGGAAAGGTTTCATTGGAACATTGTTTTCAATCACTTTTTTTAATGTCTAGCTAGAATAGTACATCATTATCCATGAGACGGTCCACTTTTATTTAATCCCTATTATTTACTCAATTATTGTTTAAAAATATAACATCAATTGTTAAAATTATTGAGTTTCATTCTCTATCTTTATTGAAGGAACTGATGTATTCTAGGGATAATTTTACCTATGGTTTAGCTAGGTGATATACCCTCTTCTCAAGATGGGTAGACTCATTATACAACCTTTAAAAAAAATTGGAATCTGGTTAGGGATGTTTAGGGAGGTAGTTACCTCCCATGGTAATGGAATTTCCTATTATATTTCCAAATGATTTATCAAGTATTCCCCTAAAATTTAAAGTGTAGTTTTTTCGATATTTTTCTAGGGAATTACATGATATATCTCCCTTAATAATGTATAGATTCCATAAACATAATGGAGTTAAAAAAATTAGCACTGTAATTTCGATGATATTGGATTAATTTTAAAAATAATTTTCCCTTGGGAAGCACATCTGCTTTATGAAAAAATGTATGATGATGCCATTTATTTATGAATTGATAAATATAAGTCGAAAAAAGTCACAATCATGGATAAATACCCATTTCAAAAAATTTTAATCTTATTTTTTTTTCTTAAGAAATTATGATGATTTTAAAATATCATGTTTCATTCATGTTATCATCATCTCAGGTTTGGAGAGATATATGTACCTAATACTACATTTCAATGTTTGTATGGCCAATGGGAATACATGGTGATGGATTCTAGGTTAACCTATTCACCTATTATATCCTAGATCATATGATTCCTATATTCCATAGATATATTAACACCATAATTATGTTATTTTTGGATGAAATTATGGTTTAATATATGAAATAGGAAGAGAATGGGTTATATAAGAGAATATTTCTAGGATACTTGCCCGATATTCATCACATTGAAAAATTAAACATTTCTAGTATCAATAATTAAGAGATTATATTCCCCAAAAAGTAACATTGTAATTGGGAAACTCACTGAATACAAAAAAAAAGACTAGGTTGTGATGTATTTAGAGGATTATATGGTTTTTTTTAGATTATGAGCTTCGTAGGGATGGAAGAATACTACAAATGATTAATGAATGATTTGTTCTAGCTTGTATCACCCTTGAAAACTCTCATAAAAAATTCATGATGTTCAGGGGGAACCTAGTTTGTCAGGTGTCATATGATGAGTTAAAAAAACATTCTACATCACATCTGGTTCAGATTTTACATGTGTCTGGTCATGGTTATGTGGTTTAATATGATGTACCAAATACATTACCATGGTTTTTTATTATATAGGGAAATCATGTAGAGAAGAATGTATATTGATATCCCTAAACACATGTAACAAAATTCCCAACCCATGATGATGAGTTCTTGGCTTTTATGAACAATATTAATTCTAATCAACTATCTCTGTGGGTAAAACTTCATAGACTTTTCAAATCCTAAAATCATATTATATTTTTTCTCATAAAAGGAATTTATCTTTATATATTAGTGATATGTGGATATCAATATGTTTTTTATTTTGATATCTCATACATTCATGGAATTGGAAACATAGTTTTGGATTCCCTCAAATGATATTTTACCTCTTATCATTTAAATTATTCTAGTAATGAATAATTTTTATTCGGTTCTTTTATTAGATTAATTTAGAAGTGAGGGAAGTGAATGAGAGTGTGTTTATTACTAGTATCCAGTTTAATACCTCACTCATTGATCTCATTTTATAATATAATTAATTTTATAATGAGTTTTAATTCATCAAGAAAATTTTACATTTTAGGGAGACCACTTCTGATTGGTCATGCACTCTTGAGGGTGAATTTTATTTCCAATGATATTATATATTCCATTTATCTATATGGAAGGGGGTGATCGAGTATTTTCATTGGTCCAAGTGGTTTTACTCCCAAATTACCACCAATATGTATTATGATCTAAGAACATTTTATCAAGGTTAGGTATGAAGAATGATATAGGGGACTTCTTATCACAGAGAATCACTTTTCATAAGATAAAGGTTGATAATCGGTTTCCTTCAAGTATTCATCAATTTCCTCCCATAACCACATAGAAGTGGGAGTGTTTCCCTTGGACTTCATCAATTGGATACCTCATACACCATATGGTATGATTTTTTTATTGGTTTTAATTGATAATATGACTATGTCCATCCATTTTGTTGATATTTAGTAAAATTCTAAGGGTGAATATCTTGAAAATTTGTGTGCTAAAAATATCATGTGGTTTCATGGAATTTCATATGCAATTATTTATGATGGGACCCATAGATCATATAACATATTGTTACTGATCTAATCGGTATGTCTTTAACCATGATGTGGTTTTTCATTTTTTTTGTCTCATTGGGGTTGAGAATGAATTTGAAGGATTCTTATAATGGTGAGTTCAAATATGTTTTATACTATCATCATTAAACGGTAATTTCTGTGTTTTACAAGATGATTTTCCACTGTGTAACTAGGTTAAACGATGTGTAATGGTTTTTTGGTGCTTTCCTTTTAAAAGTTTCACAAAATGAATGATACATAATGTGGTGATTTTTTACATTTCATTAGCTAATTAATGATTGGTTTTTAATTTTAAGTGTTAGGTTTTTCAGAAGTTATAGTATTTTACTATATCATGATGTATAATTAGATTAAATATCTATTAATTCCCCATGTTCCAGTTATATACAGGTAGAATGGATGAAATTACCACTTTTTATCCTCTACAGATTCATTTATCACAAACATAAGCCTATTGTTGGTGATCTTGGAGCTCTCCAACACTTATGGTTCCTTTCGTTTAGTATTCGATTTTCATTGCACTTATTGTATGAATTCTTGCGTAAGCGCTCTCCCCTTTTCATTATACCTTTATTATTATCCTCCTTGGGGTTTAATAGGTCATCCTACAATTGATTTATCTATACTCTATGTTGTTGAATATCATTTCTTGGTTTATTTTCGAGGTCTTGTGCACCTTCATTATTGTTGGCAAGATTCATTGCTGGTGTTCAGGTTCTAGGAATAGTTTTGTGATTCTGTCTCACATGGACTAAATGATTAAACATAAATTTCTTGATTTATTTTATTTCATGATTTAAATTAATTTTTTGGAAATTTATATCAATTGTTTTTTATTAAAACCCGAATACTGTGAATTTGGAGGTTTGAAATCGTTTTCACAACAAATTGGAAAGAACCCAAATTCCATTTAATTTGGTTGTTTTTTCAAATGGATAGAAATGGTTTCAATTTAAATTTTGAATTTTAATTTTTCAATGGAATTTATAGAATTTTTTAAATTATGAGAATGTTTTGAAATGATTCTATAGAAACACAATGATTGTATCTTGTTGAAAATCCATGTTTTTGGTTAAAACTGTTTGGGATTTAAATGAAAAAATAACATCTGAAATGGGGGAATGGGATTTATTTGTATTTTAAGATGACCTAAAAGAAATCCACATAATTGATTATTTTAGAGAACATGGATTTATTATGTATATTTTGAGTTATTTGAACACACTTTATGATTATACAACGTTTTAAAACCTAAATCTTGAAGGTAACATACCATAGGAAATAGTGAAGAGGCCTCTCTAACCAGTGTCCATCAGAAATGTGTGTACACATATTTTTATGATGACGTAGAGAGTTTGGAGTCCTATATTAAGGAACAGTCATACATATTTGGCAGAATAACATGGTGCTCTATTTTCTTTGATTTGGATATAAATGTATTCCCATATTGTAAAAGTGATTTTAATGCCTTCTGAATTTATAAAATATTTTGAATATTTTTTTATTTAAGACATTTTTTAGAAATATTCTATCACCCCTGAGTCATTTTCTAATAGAATTTACCAATCATTTGAAATATATTGGATGACTTTTTATTGATTCTTTTGAAATGAAATATGAAATACATGTTTATTCAATAAAAGAAATCATTACATTTGTTACTATATTATTATCATATATTATGAAATACATTGTGATACCCTACTAATAAATTATACACACACCCTAAATGTGCCTTCGAGTGTTTTTAGATCATCTCCTTTCATGTTTGATAAAGGGGAAATGATATCTTGTTGGTGGATCCAGCTCTTAAACATTGGACTTAGATAGTTGAGTCCTTTGGGACTTGGGTTGTTTTTCTATGTTTTGGAACATGGGATGCAATATGTTGGGATTATTTATCCCTTGTTGGATTCTAGTATATTACCCCCCCAGTGGAGTTTAATTTGATATGAATACGTCCTTGATTCATTTATTTCTACACTGTTAGTGGAAATATTATTCCTAATTTCGGTTTTTATAATGCAATATTATAGTCACCAACCCATGTGAATTGGGAACTCCCTTCTGGATATGTTTGGGATTTCTTAGTTATTGGATTACTAGGATACGTGGGCTATTTTGTGACAATATATTTTTAACGATTTAGGATGAGATTTAATATTGATGTCAGTACACATTGTGAAATCATGTAGAAATTTGGAGGTATTTGTGATTGATTTCCATCCATATCTCAACACAATGAACCATATGTCACAAGATGTTATTTCAGATAGATGTCTTGTATATTACTCCTAGTATTTTCAAAAATTTATTTGGATTTATTTAAATCCAAATATAGTTTTTTTAAATAATTTTGGATTAATTTTCTCCATTTTTTTTTTGAGAATTATGTAATGTTATCCTAGTTGTATTTTAATGTTTTACAACATTTTTTGTTCGAGAAGAAATACAAATCAGATCCATGATGAAGCTTCTTCTGAACCTCAGTGATTGAATCCTGTTATTGTTTTAAATCTAATTGAGTGGATCGTGCACAATGTCCATGCTTTGGGAAAATCACCTCCTCTACATCCCATTCAAGCTCTAGAAATGGAATCTAAGAGGGGTGTTCTCAATGAAAATTTTCATGAATTCCATCACCAATAAATAATACATTAAAAAGTATCAAATGACCCTCATGAGGAAGAGAAATTGTTGGGTGGTATAGACCCTTTTTTTGTTTTTTGAAAAACCAGACAAGGTCAAGGTGAAGTGTGCAACATTTATGTTTGAGGGATCGAGATGAAGGTGGTGGAATACAGTGGGGACAGGGAAGAAACATGACGTATTATAGTGTATAGAATTAATGGTTCTTTTTACTAACTTGTTCTTTCCAGATTCAGTGGTGTTGTCCAAGGCTATAAAGTTTATCAAGATTGAGATGGATGACAGAATCATGATTGAGTTTTCAAATAGCAATACTGAACTCATTCAGTTTCGGATAAAGATTGAATGTAATTATAAGATGAAGGCTCGAGGGCTCTAGTTGGGAGTTCGATCATATGTCCATTCATAATTTGTTTTCTAAAAATTCCCACTTATGATGATGTAATATATATGGTTATGATAGTTGAGATGGACCTTTCTAGAAGGATAGGTTTGACGGGTTCACCATTTTTTCTTTGTGGTAGCATGAGTTCCATCAAGGGAAAGTGTAAACATTATTATTCTTATTATAGTTCATGATGGATAGGTCATTCCAGAACTCCTACAGCACTAAGTTGAAGAATTTTTATTTTCGATCAGTATGTAATGAAAATAATTTCTATAAGGGATTTCATTTATTCACCAATAAATAGTTGATCATATGAGTATTCACGTCACTTATAGATATTATTCCATATCTATTATACTCCACATAGTTGAACAAGATAATCATCTCCCCATAAGACTACACAGAAACCATATTCTTCACGTATATAGGGTTCCAGCCCCAGGCAACCCAAATGAAAAATCTTCAAGCTATGTACGTGTCACCAGAGGAAGTGTACATGAGATTAGTGACTGTGATAGGCACCATTACTATATATTATTCATTAATGATTGATCTATTTGATACTGATGAATATCATTCATTTATTTAAAACCCTAATGTTAATCTGCTAAATTAATCTATGGATATTTTATCTATTTCAATGGATATTAGAACCCCCTGGTACGAAGGGAAAATTAGGTATATGTAGTCCCACTTTTATATTTTCTATATTATATGTCAAGGTGGCATGGAATTTCTAGTCCTTAATATGAAACCACTTGACTTATTTTTTGGAATGGATTATATCATTTCTAATAAATACTAGAATGATTTTTATCTATTATGGGTCTACCTTACTACACCTAGTGGTGTGTCTCATGTATTGCAAGGAAAATGGGATATAAGGTCGAGTAGGATCATACATACTTATCTGATGTTTTGAAATGTAATTTTATTGTTTGATTTTGATCTATAGAGGGAAAATTTGAGTAGTCATCTCAGTCCATTTTCCACCGATTTTCCCAACGTGTTTCCTTCTGACTTCTCTTATTCTGCACTGATAATAATGGTTGAGTTTTCAATTGATATAATTCTTTGTACTAAAATAGTTTCAATTCCCTCTTACAGCATAGAACTAGCAAAACTAAAGGAGTTAATGTCCATGTTAGATTATCAACAAGGGAAATTACTGATACGCTTGAGTGTGTCACCTTAGGCAGCACTGATTCTCTTTTCTAATAAATATGATGGTTCTATTCACATATGTGTTTTTTATCAAAATATCAATTGAGTTATAGTGATGAAAACATAGACATTTACATGGATTTATGATATGTTAGATCAGTTGAAAGGGGTGAAAGGGTTTACAAGGATCGACCATCGAACTGGTTTCCATCACTATGGGTGATATAATATAGCATTTATGAAACCCACCTTTTGAAAAAGGTATTTCCATTATGATTAACATTTTATGACCTTTGGATGAACAAAAGATCCTATAGTTTTCATGGATTTGATGAAAAATATTTTCCATGAGTATCTAGATACATTTTTCCTAGTCATTCTGGATAATACCCCCATTTACTCCATTTCTGAGGAGGATCATTTACACCATATGATAAATTTTATGAGTTTACTAAAATATCACATACATTATACCAATATTTTGAAATTTTATTTCTTGATTCAAGAAGTGAAATTATAGGGACACGTTGTTTTGGAAAATGGAATATTAGTTGATCATGATATGGTAAAATATTTTACCACTTGGTAACAACCACAAAATGTTTTTAAAATTCATAGAATCATGGTAATAACTAGATATTATCATCGATTCTCGAAGGACTTCCCAAAGTTGGCTTCTAAAATGATTAGTCTAACTTGAATGGAGTAATGATTTATTAAGTTGTGAAATTTCAGAATTCATTTGCTGAGTGGAAATGTTTTTGGACTCATGTTTTTGTGTTGACTCCTATAGAGGCTGGGAAGGGATATTTGGTCTTCTGTGATTAATCGATTTCAGGCATGGGTTGTGTTCTTATCTAGGGTGATCATGTCATTTCCTATGAATATTGTCAAATTAGGACACATTAGAATAATTATCCTAACCATAACCGTGAAATTGAGAGTGGTATTTACACATAAAAGTGTTGGAAATGTTTCCAATATGGAGAAAGGTTTACCATGAGTTCAGACCATTAGATAATTAGTTATATGTTCTTTCAAATATATTTAATGCTTCTCATGATTCATTGGGTAGAATAAATGCAATATTTTTATCTCAAAATCTCATATACCTAATGAATGAAAATTTTGTTTGGGATTCCTTTATTAAGATGCTTCTAACCAATGTCCTGAACAAATCATCATATTTGTGGAATTTTAGCCATCGCTTTTCATGGATTCTTGTTGGAGTCCATGAATCAGTGGTTACAGTTTCCATTGCTAGTGTATTGTTCACAACCACCATTGTTGGGATGATTTTGTATGTTCACCACCATGATGGTTAGTTATATGGCATTAGATAATATCTATATACTGGGGAGACAGTTTCCATGTGGTCATTCTCCAATGTGGGATTTCTATGCTATCATAATATTTTGTTGGTACCGTCTTTGGTATAGAAATATATCATGGGTTATATACATAGTTCCCAATGGGATGTGCACACAGGAATCAAAAACATGTTCTATGAAAAGCAGTTTATGATCTAGTTTCCAAGTATGAGACAAGAAATTTCCTGGTTTGTATGTCATTATTACACATTCAAGTAGGTGGAGGTCGAGCACTAGAAAATGTAGGGTTGTACAAACCACATCTAGTCCCTACATAGAAGTGGGTTGATATCTCAATGGTCTTTTTGGATGGGTTTTCTCATACCCTGACAAAGAATACATCGATATGGGTTGTGATCAACATGCTAACATAAATGGATCACTTATTACCCATTAATGATATATCCAATTTTGAGGAGTTAGAAAATCACAATGTGAAAGGGGTTGTTCTATTTCAAACAGTTCCATATTCTATAGTCTCTAATATGGATCCTTAGTTAAATTCTCATTTAAGGGATACCTTTAGGAGGCACTGGGATCTTTGGTATATTTTAACATTATCTACCACTTGTATTCACAAGTCCAGATATAGATAGCTATACCAATTATTGAGGATATGGATTTTTCTTGTGTTCTCGACTTCAGTGGGGATTTGGAAGCTCATTGGGGGAAGGATGAGTTTTCTTATAAAAATAGTAACCAGTTTCTGATTAGAATTGATCCTTGGGAGGCCTTGTAATGTCTTCCATTCAAATATCGGTAGTGTTGTTAAGTGGTTTGTGAATGATCATTGGTTGGACCATGTTTTTGTAAGATACGACATAAAATATTTATTTGACTCATTAGAGTATGTTGATGGCATAGAGATGATATAAGACATACTCCAATCCTCACCATAGTCTGTTGGAGTTCTTGGATGGTGATTAGGTTTTTTTGAGAGTATCTCCCCAGTTGGGTTATCGATGGCTTGGGATGAATGGGAATCTTACACCTAGTTTTGTGATACCATTTGATGTTATTGGGAAGCTGGTGAAAGTTTCATACCATTTAGCACATCCACCATGGATTATGTCAATACATAATGTATTCTATTTATCATAGTTGAGATATTATCTCTCTCATCCATCTGACATTTTTGGATGGAGTGTTCTTGAGATTGAACATTATTTTTCAATAACTAAGAAGCCAGACAATATATTCAATTCTGAAACCAAGGTAATTGTAGGGAGGATGATACCTTTTTATCATGTTTTTTGGGGTCATGGTTCTATCAGTCATGATATGTAGGAATGTGAGTAACTAATGAGAGATTAGTTGCCTTCACATTTTTGAATGTATGCTTCTTTATAGGATTTATGGGGATAAAAATGTATTATAGTCGGGAGGTTGTAACATCTCATTCCCAATATGAAAGGTATGTCATTAACCTATTCCTGGGTTTCCTTTCCCTTGAATGGGTTGGGTTGAGGAAAAATTTCTAAGATACCTATAATGTTTATGTCATTAATTCTATAGAATATAACCTTTAACCAGTCGTTTTAAGGGTCTATAAGATGTATTCATGCCATGTAACTAGGTGACAAGTGATGTAATGGTCTTCAGGTTCATACCATTAGAAGGTTTCACATCATCAAAGTCAAATGATGTGATGTGTTCTTACAAACCAATAGTTAATTAAAGTTCGTTTTTTTTAATTTTATGTGAAACGTTTTTCAGTGGTTACATAATTTAACTATTTCATGACCTATAATGTGATTATACATCATGTAATTCCCCACCCATCAGTTATATGCAGAAATCATGACAGAACATCCCACTTTTCTTCCCCTGCAGATTCATTTCCATCAAACTAAATTCTATCCTAGGTGATCATGGAGCTATCCAACCATTTTTTGTCATTTTGTTCTCCATTTGATTGTTGTTGTACTTGTAATGTGAATTTGCGGTAAGTTATCCAACATTTTTTTCATCTATTTATATTTATACTCATTGTGGTTTAATAGATCATCCTGAAATTGTTGGATTTATACTCCATGTTGTTGTAATTCATTTCTATGTTGAGGTTTGAGGTCTTCTTTACCTTCTCTCTCATTGGATGTTTTCATTGAGGGCGTTGAGTATCGGAAAAAAGGTACGTGATTCCACCCTACATCACCAAATTTATTAACATTCAATTTATTGATTTATTTCAATGGTTCATTTCAATTAAATTAATTAAAATTTATTCAATTTTTTTTATTGAAATTCTATTGTAGTGAATTGGGAGGATTAAAATGCTTCTAGCAAGGATTTGGGAAACCCCTGAAATTCAATTGATTTGTGGTGTGTTCGCAAATGGATGAAAATAGTTTCAATTGAATTGATGATTTTAATTTTTGAATCTAAATTGATGGAATTTTTAAAAATTATGAAATAGATAAAATGTATTTAATAGGAAATTAATTCTTTTATCTTATAAAAAAGGCCTGTTTTTTATAAAAAAACTATTTTGGTTCTAAATGAAAATGTTTAATTTTAAATTGGGGAATGGTATTTAATTTTATTTTTAGATTTGTTAAAATAAATTACAAATAAATGGTTGTATAAGATCACATGAATGACATAGGTAGATCGTCAGTAATATGGACACATTTTATGATTATACAACATTTTAAAACATAAATGAAGCATGTCAGATCTCATAGGTGATGCAGATGAATCATCTCTGAATAGTTGGCAGAAGACGTGTGTGCCCACATACTTTTGGGATCACATAGATAGTGTGGAGTCCTCTATCCTGGATCTTTCATTCTTATATATAAGATGACCATGTTGCTCACATGTTTATATTTGAGATATAAATTTAATTCAATGTAGTTAATATTTTTTACATGCCTTATGATTTTATGTAAACTATTTTATATATCTGAATTATTTAATATGTTATTTTTGAAAAAATCCATAACTTTTTAAGACCTTTTTAATGTATTTCACATCTTTTGAAATATATAGCATGATTTATTTAAGTATGTTTTTAAAATTCCACATCTATTTTTTTCAATAATTGTATGAATTCATTTGGTTAATCAATTTTTTGGAATATATTATGGAATCCTTGGTGTTACCCTATATGTATTTTTACCTCACACCCTACTTATGCCTTCATGTGTTTGTATATAATCTATTTCCATGTTCAAGTACAGGGAAAGGAAATCTTGGAGGTGGATATAACTATTAAACCATGGATTTGTTGAGTTGTTTCCTTAGGGACATGGGCTTGTTTCCTCTATTTTGGTAATTGGTTTATAAGAATTCAGGCTTGTTTATTCCTTCTTGACTTTTGGTACATTACTCCAAGTGGAATTTCTTTTTATATGTGTATTACCTTGTTTCATTTACGTTTATATTCTTAGGGTAAAAATTGATCCCACCATCTGTTTGTATGATGCCATGTGCTAGTCGAAGACACATGGGGATAGAGAATGGAGTTTATTATATTTCAAGGTTGTCATTATTATCTTGGTTCTAGGTTACTAAGTAAGTACATGATAAAACTTTTCTCATCTTTGGAATGGCCTCTACAGTGCAAAGAGGACCCTTGTAAGGTTGAGTATTGTTTACTATACATTGAAAAAAATTTAGATGGATCATACGATAAAAATTATAGATTATACATTTTATTCTACAACCATGTATTTTTCATGTTTTCTTGAAACCCATCATGATACAGGATTCTTGTGGTAGCCTAATATTCATGTGATAGGGTGACATATGAAATATGCAGTTTGAGGATAAGTGGACAATAATTGATATAGTTAGTAGATGCATGTAGTCAATAAAAAATAAAATAATCATTCACTTCTACATAGAATAAGAAATAGTTGAGGTGTTATTGACAATATACACAACAACAGACATTTTTTGAGACAGGAATTGGGGGATTTGTGATCATGGATAAAAAATCTAACATGTAGATTTACCTAGTAAGAATGGACAAGTTCAAGGGGAAATATGATGGAGTTGGTTTCCTAGAACCTACTTCTCTGTACATTATGATAACATGTATTCATATTTTTTACTATTAATTAACATCGTAAAAAATATGATATTTGATCTGCGTAACATTTCACGTGATAATGTCCCAAGAGTAGTTTCCACTTTAATGGGTCATAGTATTTCCCCGCTATGATGAGAACTTGGATGTGTAATGGAAATATTTGGAATATATGTTCTATAGCCAGAGGATATCATCTGAGGGAAAAAATGATATAGGGGATGAGTGGTGGAGACACAAGGGAATTTGAGGAACATTCTCATGTTGTATTCCATTTGTAATATCAAGCAGGATATTATGAGAATGATACCCCCATTAGGAAATTGACATTAATATGTTTCATTGGATGTTCATATATAGGAATGTTTGTATTGAACATTATAATTTAATATTTTTATTAATTATTATTATGAGTCTCATACATTTATTAATTGATTAAAACCATGTTGAAATACGTCCACAGTGAGGTTGGATACCGTGGTTGTTCCATGAGTAATATTGGATTAATGAATAATGTGTGAAAGTATTTTTCCCTTAAATTCATTAACAAAATATGATATATTATTCCATTTGATTTAAATGATATAGACAAAATAAGTAAATGGTAATTGTGTTCAATGGAATGCTCAATTTTTGGGATGTCAATGAAAGAGACATTGTGCACATAGAATGATGGCACCAGCATGCAACCTGCTTGATTGGAGATATCATAATAAAGGGATTTGTTAGATAGTAAGCATTTTTATGAGGAATTATGTCATTATGGAATTATGTTATTTTCCTATGGATTCCTTGGTTTATTTTTATATGCTAAACATGTACATTGGTCCAATCCACCTAATTCCATTGGAAAAGAGGCCTAGAGTGTCACGCATTAGGTGTATCAAGAATCTAAGTTAAATAATAAATTTTAGTTTAATATTTTAAATGATTAATAAATATTATTCCGAAATGTGGTTTAAAAATTATTTTTGTATTCATGATCACTATATTGTGTCTCCAGATATTCATGAGAATATAATGTGAGTGTAATATTTAATTCATATTTATTTTCTATTTAGTAAATAAAACAATTATTTATTTGTTGGAGAATAATGCAGTGATTTATATTTAATATATAAATATTCATTATTCAAGTATAGATAAATATTTTGGAGGATGTGTAGATTGATTTTAATAGTCCAATTTCACGACCCCCCCTCTCATCAAAGATGCCCCTCCTGAGATGGCAATGGTGAAAGGGAGATAATGACCCCTGAGTCCCACCTCCAGTAGGCCTTGGGGTGGCGACTAGCACCAAGGGTATGAGTTTTCACAAATATGGGAGGCATTACCCTTTTTATTTATTTAAGATCGGGAAATAGGACAAGTCAACCCCCAAAAAGGAAAAGAACAAGATTATAGAAATAAACCCAAACCAATCCCACATGCATGTTTAAATATTTTTTGAAACAAAGTACAAGTATCAGAAAGCTCAAAAGTACAATACCAAAAAGAAAACAAGAGTACAGCAACTGCAACAACTCCAACTGTCCCAACTAGTAGGGTCTCGCACGACCCTTGTAGTCCTCCTGGAAACCTGAAAGTAAACGTAGGGTGAGAATACAAGTATACTCAGTAGGGAAACCTAAATCTCTCGTGCACAAGTGGGGAGACATCCTATTGTCCCGTGAGAAAACAGAGAACCAAACCTAGCAAGGAAACTATCCACCCAGCCTCACCAGTCACACTCACCAAGTAACACAAGTCAATAGAAAGTAATATATAGGAACATGAGTATTGGGTAACCCTCACCATTCCCCACTAGTTAGATTCTCTTCCTAACGACGAACATCCTGAAGCTACCACACACTTCCCGCCTGCACACACCTGGGCCTCAAGAACCACACATCTCGCCCGCAGACATCTGGGCCTCACAACCACGCATCCCGCCCGTAGACACCTGGGCCTCACAAACTGCACATCCCGCCTGCAAACACCTGGGCCTCACAAATAGCACATCCCACCCACAGACACCTGGGCCTCATCCCGAAGATTCTTGGGAAAACAATACCTGCCTCATCCCGAAGATTCTTGGGAACATTAAGCCTGCCCGAAGAGTCTTGGGCTAAACCATCCTGATCGAAACCTACCCGAAGAGTCTTGGGTGTAATGTCGCCTCAAGCCATCATAGCCTATGGAAGAAGGAGCAGGAAGGAGCTAGTAACCATGTGGGAAAACACCCTCTCCCATGAAATGGGAGTGTTCAGCACTAAGTTCTCAACATGGGTGTGGTGCGACAAAAACAAAAAAAATACAGTTACATATATATATACCAAACACACATCCCAACATATGGATTCTAAACAGAGAGACTGAGCACCTGCCTCGGAACTGCTATTATGAAGTATGCACACAACAATCAATCCCAAAACCCCATTTATGTTTCCATGTTTAAACAGATTTAGTTATCAGTTTCTTAACTACCGGGAAACTACCAACAACCTAAAAAGATTGGATCAAACATTCATAAAACATATCCCAACCAACCACAACCATAGTTAGGTAAAACAAAAGTAATCAAAAACCAACTCCTCAACAAAAGCATTATCATACCCATCTTTAATTTATTTTCATCACAAACCACACCATTCATTTATTCCCAAATTCCACATATAAATTCATTTTCCACATTCCACATTTCCATTATCTTTTCCCTGTATATAATCCACCACTAACCATTTTAATAACATTCACCACCCATCATTTCAGCCCCACTACCAAACATCATATCACACAACAACCCAGTAAACATCCACTTTCCACATTCCATAACAACCAACCCAACACCAACATGTTTATTATTCCATTTTGTTTAACCGGGGTGATCACACAAGGGTTCCAGATTTTAAATTATCCCACCTTACATGATTAACCAATTTTCATATTCCATAAGGTTCCCATCCACAAAACGGTTTAGAAGATAGGGAAACATTTAATTGCGCAAGCAAAGGCCCCCAACGACCGTGATTTTCAGTAGGCAGAAACTGATCAATTCACAACATAACAAAAGGATAAACAAGGATAAACATAACAACTTCCCCATCCCTGTTCTTTAACCAATTATTATATTTATTATTGGTTAAACCGCATCTCATGAAAACATGAGGATACCCACCCCGCATTTTGCACAAAAAGAGGGAGAGACGAAGGTAAGATCCCTAGCTTAATAGGTTCTGATGTCCTTCTAAGAACACGATCACAAGGATTCTCCCAGAAAGACTGAACCCACCAAGGTTGTCGTGACACCACTGAAACAACAAAACAAGAAACTCTCTCAACATGGAGTTCACATTTGTAGAATAAAAAGAAAACGAGAGAAGTAGGATCAGAAAGAGAAAACAAGAACATAGGTTTAGAAAACCTTTTTAGAGTTGTTCGTCAAAGACCCTCGTTCCCGTCAGTTATCAGCAGTCTCCTTGGTTAGAAATTGCGGAGGGGAAGTCGAAGAAGAGGGAAGGGAATGAGGTACACGATGTTCGCCTCGTCGACACAATCACGTGGCCACTGATGGATCGTAAAATGGAGCACAGACGAAGAAGTTATGGAAGAAAAGAGCTTGGAGTCTCTTGGGAGGGCTCCGCTTGAAGAAAAAGGGAGGAGAGGAAATGATCCAAAAGGGAAGAGAGGACCCCTCCTTTTATAGGAATGAAAAACTAAAGTACACGGCATGTACTAGGCCATTTCACTCAGTCACCACGCGGCTTCCAACACGGCATTCAACGCGGCAAGCGGCTATTGACTGGTCAACACACGCTATAAGGGTAACGCGTACGCGGGGAGGAAATACAAGGCGTGTAAGATGGGGTACAAGGCGTGTACTCATTTATTTCATGAGGCAAGGACACGACTCCAACACGGAACATGACCGTTGACTGGTCAACACACGGTTTGAGGGTAACACATACGCGGGGAGGAACTACACGGCGTGTAAGATGGGGTACATGGTGTGTACTCATTTATTTTACACAGAATGGACACAACCTCAACATGGGGTGTACTCGGCATGGTAGTACACGGCGTGTACTAGAACTACACG
Source organism: Viscum album (assembly GCA_963277665.1). Lineage (NCBI taxonomy): Eukaryota > Viridiplantae > Streptophyta > Magnoliopsida > Santalales > Viscaceae > Viscum > Viscum album. The sequence goes on along the minus strand of OY728127.1, from coordinate 1,219,214,715 downwards.
GTGTGTAGTCACAAAATTCTGAAAAGTGTGGGAAAAGTCCACTCTACCCTACAGAACTCTTCATAACATTATTTTGACAAAGGAAAGTGCCGGAGAGGTCCGGGCCATTACATCAGATACCTCTTAAAACATTCTCATCCCCGAGAATTCAAAATCTAACCCAGAAGAACCCAACAAGATAACTCTTAAGGATCATGTTATAACAAGAAACCAACCAACAGCCCTATTCATATGAGTTAGGAATTCCTTCTCCTATGTCAAGATATTATCCGCTTTAGGCGGCACTGACTCCCATGCACGGGTTTAATCGCATCCACATTAATGCGTCTCGATTAAGGATCAGGTTTTTCCCTTCCCCACACATCCGGACATGTTACACACTTCCAGAGAACAAGGAAACATAAAGTCTCACAACCGACAAGCCAAGAATTCCATATATCAAAGGTACATGGCATAACATCAAAACAAGCTCAGAAGAACAAAGAAAACACAAGTCAAAACAACTCTGGGTACTGAGCGTGCATCTGGGTCTCCCTCTCCCAAGTTATCTCATCAAGGCCGCCATGCCTCCACAATACACGAACCAAGGTGATGGTTCGTCCACAAATCACCTTCTCCTTGCGATCCTCGATTCTGACTGGTTGTTCCTCGAAGGTCGTTTCGTCTCCCATATCTAACTCTCCCCAGTCGATAATGTGAGAGTCGTCGTGTAAGTACCGATGAATCTAGGAGACGTGGAAGTCATCATGGACCTTCTCCAACTGCGGTGGCAGGGCCAGCTGATATGCCACCTCGCCGACTCGCCTTAGAACCTCGAAAGGTCTGATGAACCTAGGGGAGAGCTTACTCCCCTTTCCAAACCTCCGCTTCCCCCGTCGAGGAGAAACCTTCAAGAAAACATGGTCTCCCACCTCAAACTCCAAGGGCATCCTCCAACGATCAGCATAATACTTTTGTCGGTCCTGAGATGCTTTCATCCTCTCACGCACAAGCTGGACTTTCTCTCTGGTGCTCTATACTACCTCTGGCCCAAGAGTACCTGTCTCACCAACCTCTGCCCAACAAATGGGTGAATGATATGGTCTTCCATACAAAGCCTCAAATGGTGCCATGGCAATAGTAGAGTGGAATCTGTTGTTGTAGGCAAACTCTACCAAAGGAAAGTCTTGCAGCATGTCCTCCAATGTCTGGATAGTCCGCTCTATCTGCCCATCAGTCTGAGGGTGGAAAGCAGTGCTAAGGCGTAGCTGGGTGCCAAAAGCATGTTGTAACCCCTTCCAGACTCGTGAGGTGAACGGAGTATCCCGATATGAGATGATAGTCTTTGGAAGTCCATGAAAACGCACCACCTCGTCTACGTACCTCTGTGTTAAGGTACTCACCGGGCCTGACTCCTTAATTGCTAAGAAGTGAGCTGATTTCGTCAGTCGATCCACCACTACCCAGATAGCATCATAACCACCCTGAGCACTGGGTAGTCCTGTGACGAAGTCCATTGAGATGTCATCCCACTTCCACTCGGGGACATCTAAAGGATGCAACAAACCACCAGGAACATGGTGTTCAGCCTTCACTTACTGACACACTAGGTATTTAGCCACAAACTCCACCACTGCTCGTTTTACCACGGGCCACCAAAACTGTTCCCTCAAGCCTCGGTACATTTTCAAAACTCCTGGATGTACTGCCAAGGCTGATCTATGGAACTCATGGAGAACTTCCTCACGCATCACCTCCGGAACAAACAACCTTCCATGAAAGAGCATTAGATGTAGGCTGTCCTCTGACCATCCTTTTGGTGTGTTCCCCTGATCAATACAATCCCGCATTACTTCCGCCTCAGAGTCTCCCCACTGAGACTCATCCACCTGCTGAAACAAGGAGGACTGCACCATCATCTGAAACAAATAGCCTCTAACACCTTCTACCCTTGCATCCAAGTACAAGGCAGCCAACTTTTCCATCACGCCCCAAGAATCAATGGATTCTCGAACCACTTCCTGATGCGAATTCCTGCACAAGGCATCAGCCAGAACGTTGCCCTTACCTTCAGTGTAAGATATCTCGAAGTCTTAGTCTTGGAGAAACTCGACCCATCTCCACTATTGTAGGTTCATGTCACATTGGGAGAAGATATAACGTAAACTCTTGTGATCTAAGAAAACCACAAAGCACTCCCCAAATAAGTAATGTTGCCACAACTTCAGCGTGAACACTACTGCTACAAGTTCTAGGTCATGGGTTGCATAGTTACGCTCGTGAAGGTGTAACTGCCTAGACCCATAAGAGATCACACCCTTCTTCTGCATCAGTACGCACCCTAATCCAAGGCTAGAAGCATCACAAAACACATCGTACAACAACCCTTCCTCTGGAAACCTGAGTATGGGAACACTGACCAACTTCTCCTTCAGGTAGTCGAATGATTCTTGGCACTGCTCACTCAATAAGAAGATCTGATTCTTCCTGTTCAAAGCCGTCAATGGAGCAGCAACTCGAGAGAAGTCCAAAACGAACCTCCGATAATAGCCTGCCAGCCCCAGGAAACTACGAACTTCCACCACACTCTTGGGTACTACCCAAGAAACAATTGCTTCCACCTTCGACGGGTCCACTGACACTCCATGCTGAGACACCATGTGCCCAAGGAAGTGTACTTCTCGCGTCAAGAACTTACACTTTAACAATTTCCCATAAAGCTGGTGGTGTCGAAGGACTTCCAGGACTGCCCTGAGATGCTCAACGTGTTCCTCCTCTGATCTTTAGTATATCAGGATGTCATAGATAAACACAACGATGAACCGATCCAGAAACTCTCGGAAGACAAAGTTCATAAGCCCCATGAACACAGATGGTGCATTCGTAACCCCAAACGGCATCAATACAAATTCGAAGTGCCAATATTTGCACCTGAAAGCTGTCTTCGAGATGTCACTGTCCTTTACCCTCATCTGATGATATACAGACCACAGATCAATCTTAGAAAACCAAGATGCTCCCCTCAGCTAGTCGAAGAGATCATCTATCCTTGGAAGGGGGTAACGGTTCTTGATTGTTACCTGATTCAACCTCTGGTAGTCTATGCACAGCCTGAGACCACCATCTGCCTTCTTCACGAACAAAACTGGAGCACCCCACGGTGACACGCTGGGTCAAACAAAACCCTTCTCCATCAGATCATCAATCTGGATCCGCAACTCCCGCAACTCTGAAGGTGCCATCCGATAAGGGGCCATAGAAATCGGACGGGCATCAGGCTGTAGATCTATCCCAAACTCGACGTCACATCGGGGGGGGGGGGGGTAGAGTCACAACCTCCTCGGGAAAGACATCGAGGAACTCCCCAACAACCTCTGGAACATCCATCATCTCTGTATCAGTTGGAACCACTGATAACCCGCCTAAAAAATAAAGGAGAGGCTTCGCATGTCGGCTTCCCACCTGATAGCTCCTCTCATCAACAAAAGCTACACACTATCTGTCCATGTCGGAGAACACGACTCTTCTTCGGAAGTAGTCGATAACGGTGCTAACAGAAAACAGCCAGTCGATGCCTAGGATGACATCGTATGGCTGCATCTGTAGCAAAAGATGGTCCCCAATGGACAGATGTGGTACCAACGTCAGCTCACATCCTCGGAAAACACAAGAGATGATGGTCAGACCTCCAACTGGTGTACTCAGTACCAGGGGTACGGAAAGTCTCTCTATGTCTAGACCCAAGGCATGGGCTAGACCAGGTGCAACGAAGGAGTGTGAAGCTCCTGAATCGAACAAGGAAGAAACAAGAGTGCTGAACAATCAAATCGTACCTCGCACCACCTCTGGTCCAGCCGAAGCTGCCAACTCTGCCGCGTGCAACTACCCACGCACAGCTCCTCTGCCTCTCTGATGTCGACCACCTCCCTGACCACATCCTAGTCGAGGTCCCTGAGGAGCACCCTAAGGTCGGCCTCCTCCTGCAAAGTCTGCCCTTGGAGGAGCAAGGCCCTACTGCTGCTGGAAGGGCCTCGTTGGAAACTGGTGCTGCAGAGGTGGGTGCTGAACCTGCCCACTTCCACCGTACTGATCTTTGGTCAGGCACCGACTCTGAATGTGCCCAAAACCTCCACAAGAGAAACACTTCGGTCCTGGGCTCGAGAAAGAAGGATGAGGACCCAAAGATCTGAACTGGAACTGCTGGGGCCTACTCCCCACTGGCCTGAATCTGGAAGGTCCCGTCGCAAGAGAGCAGCTTCTGACTACCTTCCCCTTCGACGGACCCAGCTGGATCCCTTCTCGTGGTGAACCTCCCGGAGAGTGCATCCTCTCTACAACCTTTTCTTTCTTCTGCACGGCCAAGTACGTCGGAATGGTGAAGGGGGTGACAGCATACTGGAGCGAAGGACGAAGCGCCTCCTCCAAACGTCTCGCCTGAGACTCCTCATTCAGAAAGAGATCCGGAGCAAAGCATAGGAGATTATTGAACTTGATCCCCAACTCTCGGACTGACATAATCCCCTGCTGAAGGGAGAGTAACTCATGCCGTTTCTCCGCCTTGATCATGGAAGAAAGGAATTCCTCTCGGAACTCCTTCTCAAAGTCATCCCACAGAACCTCTATCTCCGTCCTCTCCCCGAGGTAGAGCGTCCACCACTGGCGCGCCGCACCTCTCAGCTGACTGACTACTAGGGTAACCCAGTACTCTCTCGGAGCACGAATCAAGGTAAAAGCGATCTCTAGCTCCTCAAGCCACCCCTCGGTCTCCATATCCGAAGTACTTCCCTCGTACTTCTTGAGGATTTGTCGCTGGAAGGAACGGAGAGTCTTCTTCCACTGGCTATCTTCCTCCTCTCGGTCAATCCTCAACTGATTGACCGCCTGAATCTGTTGGGCCTTGGCTGTCTGAGCCACCTGGGGACGTCGTCAAGGTGCCATAGTTATACGGTAAACATGAAAGCCTAAGCCTGAGTAGAAAGGAGATTCTCAAGGTTTCATTTTACCACTTAATTTTATTTCCTAGAACTCCCAAATCAAGTAAAACACAATCATGATGATGCATGTACCTTCCCTAGGGTCTCTACCCTGCAATCAATGTAGTCTCACTTGGTTGTTAGGTAGGCTCAGATTCCTTGCATCGGATCATGGGGGGCCCTAAAAGCTCGTGTCCTAGACGGTCTTCCCTGGCCTATGTCACGCACCAAGATTAACCAACACTATTGCACTACCATCCCATGCAATCCTCACTGTGCCTAACTCTAGACTCCATCCTATCTCTCAACAATCACCTTTGATACCATTCTGTCACGACCCCCTCCCATCAAAGATTCCCCTCCTGAGCAGGCAATGTTGAAAGGGAGATAATGACCCCCGAGTCCTGCCTCTAGTAGGCCTCGGGGTGGCGACTAGCACCAAGGGTATGAGTTTTCACAAATATGGGAGGCATTACACTTTTTATTTATTTAAGATCGGGAAATAGGACAAGTCAACCACCAAAAAGGAAAAGAACAAGAGTATATAAATAAACCCAAACCAATCCCACATGCATGTTAAATTAATTTTTGAAACAAAGAACAAGTATCAGAATGTTCAAAAGTACAATACCAAAAAGAAAACAAGAGTACAACAACTGCAACAACTCCAACTGTCTGAACTAGTAGGGTCCCGCACGGCCTTGGTAGTTCTTAGGGAAACCTGAAAGTAAACGTAGGGTGAGCATACAAGTATACTCAGTAGGGAATCCTAAGGCTCGCGTGCACAAGTGGGGAGACATCGTAATGTCTCGTCAGAAAACAGAGAACCAAACCTAGCAAGGAAACTATCCACCCAGCCTCACCGGTCACACTCACCAAGTAACACAAGTCAATAGAAAGTAATATACAGGAATAAGAGTATTGGGTACCCTACACCATTCCCCACTAGTTAGCTTCTCTTCCTAACAGCGAACGTCCTGACACTACCACACTCTTCCCGCCCGCACACACCTGGGACTCAAGAACCATACATCCCTCCCGCAGAGACCTGGGCCTCACAATCACGCATCCCGCCCGTAGACACCTGGGCCTCACAAAATGGACATCCCTCCCGCAGACACCTGGGCCTCACCAACCACACATCCCACCCGCAGACACCTAGGCCTTATCCTGATGATTCTTGGGAAAACAATACATGCCTCATCCCGAAGATTCTTGGGAACAGTAAGCCTGCCCGAAGATTCTTGGGCTAAACCATCCCGATAGAAACCTACCCGAAGAGTCTTGGGTGTAAGGTCACCTCAATCCATCACAGCCTATGGAATAAGGATCAGGAAGGAGCTAGTAACCAAGGGGGAAAACACCATCTCCCATGAAATGGGAGTGTTCGGCACTAAGTGCTCAACATGGGTGTGGTGTGACAAACAGAAAAAAAATATAGTTACATATATATATATACCAAACACACAGCCCAACCTATGGCTTCTAAACAGAGAGACTAAGCACATGACTCGGCACTTCTATTATGAAGTATTCACACAACAATCAATCCCAAAACCCCATTTATGTTTCCATGTTTAAACAGATTTAGTTATCAGTTTCTTAACTACCGGGCAACTACCAACAACCTAAAAAGATTGGATCAAACATTCATAAAACATATCCCTGCCAACCACAACCAGAGTTAGGTAAAACACAAGTAATCACAAACCAACTCCTCAACAAAGGCATTATCATACCCATATTTAATTCATTTTTATCACAAACCCCACTATTCATTTATTCCCAAATTCCACATATAAATTCATTTTCCGCATTCCACATTTCCATTATCTTTTCCCCGTATATAATCCACCACTAACCATTTTAATAATATTAACCACCCATCATTGCAGCCCCGCTGCCAAACATCATATCACACAACAACCCAGAAAACATCCACTTTCCAGATTCCATAACAACCAACCCAACACCAACATGTTTATTATTCCATTTTTTTCAACCGGGGTGATCACACAAGGGTTCCAGATTTTAAATTAGCCCACCTTACTTGATTAACCAATTTCCATATTCCATAATGTTTCCATCCAAAAAACGGTTTAGAAGATAGGGCAACATTTAATTGCGCAAGCAAAGGCCCCCAACGACCGTGATTTTCAGTAGGCAGAAACTCATCAATTCACAACATAACAAATGGATAATCAAGGATAAACATAACAACTTCCCCATCCTCATTCTTTAACCAGTTATTATCTTTATTATTGGTTCAACCGCATCTCATGAAAACAAGAGGATACTCACCCCGCATGTTGCACAAAAAGAGGGAGAGACGAAGGTAATATTTCTACCTTAACAGGTTCTGATGTCCATCTACGAACACGATCACAAGGCTTCTCCCAGAATGACTACACCCACCAAGGATGTCGTGACACCACCGAAACAACAACACAAGAAACTCTCTCAACATGGAGTTCAAGTTCGTATCATAAAATAAAACAAGAGAAGTAAGATCAGAAAGAGAAAACAAGAACAGAGGTTTAGCATACCTTTTTAGAATTCTTCGTCAAAGACCGTCATTCCTGTCAGTTATCAGCAGTCTCCTCGATTGTAAACTACATAGGGGAAGTCGAAGAAGAGGGAATGTAACAAGGTGAAAGATGTCAGCCTCGTCGACACGATCACGTGGCCGCTGACGGATCATAAAACAGAGCTCGGACGAAGAAGTTATGGAAGAAAAGATCTTGGATTCTCTCGGGAGGGCTCCGCTTGAATAAAAAGAGAGGAGAGGAAATGATCCAAAAGGGAGGAGAGGACCCCTCCTTTTATAGGTGTGAAAAACTAAAGTACACGGCGTGTACTTAGTAGTACACTGTGTGTACTAGGCCATTTCACACGGTCGCCACGCAGATTCCAACACGGCATTCAACGCGGAACACGGCTGGTGACTGGTCAACACACGCTTTAAGGGTAACACGTACGCGGGGAGGAACTATATGGCATGTAAGATGGGGTACATGGAGTGTACTCATTTATTTCACACTGCAAGGACACTACTCCAACATGGAACATGGCCGTTGACTGGTTAACACATGGTTTGAGGGTAACACGTACGTGGGGAGGAACTACACGGCGTGTAATATGGGGTACATGGTGTGTACTCATTTATTTTACACGGAAAGGACACGACCTCAACAGGGGGTGTACTCGGCAAGGTAGTACACGGTGTGTACAGGAACTACACGGCGTGTAGTCACGAAATTCTGAAAAGTGTGGGAAAAGTCCACTCTACACTCCAGAACTCTTCATAACTTTATTTTTGACAAAGGAAAGGGCCGGAGAGGTCCGAGCCATTACATCTAATGAGAAATATTAATTATTTAATATTATTGTATCAAAAGATATTAAATTTAATTCTCATATTTATCACATGTTACAAAATATTATTTTATTATTATTATTATTATTTGACATGGTGTTTTGTAGGGATTTAATAAATAAATAATTTTAAATCTGTAATTATTTAATTTTAACCCTTGCGGTATGTAAACCTAATTATAATATTATTTCATAGAGAGAATTCATTTGTGTTGGTTGTGAAAAATGGATTTGGTGAATCCCCTCAAGTCCTAGTGGCCTCCCTTTTCTATGAATACTCCCATGAATGGAGAGTGATCCTCATCCAACAGATCAATGATAACACATTGGAATCCATTCTCACAGAGATCAAAGGCATACGACGCAAGGGAAATAATCTTCCATGCTAGCACCCAAAGATTCCATTAGTGTTGTCCAAGCATTATTGGAACTTGTGTTGATCATATCTAGAGACAATTTATACATGATTCCTTCTATAAAATGATAGAGTAACACATATATGTATTTAGATCCATCCATGATGAAATAACTCCATCAAGGAAATCCTTAATTATTTAGTTTTAGTATAATTAATATGTGATGATCCCCCATCCAATTTTGGAATGATTTATATTCTTGGTTTTCATTGGTACAATTATATTCATAATATCATCTATCATATGGTAAATCTCATTTTGATCATCAATCATGAAAAAAAAAATCTTAGGATAACTGCGTCATAATATTATACTACCCCCGGAACCAAAAAGTTCTACTAGAGTGGTCACATATTTATTTTTAATTATTAAAAGAACATTTATTGATTTATGAATTTTTTATTTCATTTTATATTCATTTTTAATAATTTATGAGTCATAATTGTGATATTTTCTTCTACCTCCTTCATTTTTCATAGATATATTCAATACAATTAATTTTATGATTAAAATAAAATTGAAGAACTCATCTGAAAGTGCTATGGATTTATGCTAGATAACACATGAGTACCTTCCACGTAACAGGAGTTAGACATCCTATACAAGTATTCAATGTATCATGAATTAATTCATCAAATAGTTCAAACTATTTTCCTTGATGACTTGCAGTGCATTTACTACTTAAACCATATGTTTACTAAGATGGGGTGGTTCTTGGTCACCTATAGTACATGTTGTGTCTCTCATGTACACTCTGTGTATACCACAAACATGTAATGATGTCCCATTTGAGTCATAGAAGGGCCATGTACTACTATACATGTCCTTCCTAACTGGTGAATGTGTAATTTAGATTCCACATGTTTTTTATCCCACAGTACAGGTCATGTACTACAATTTTATAAGGCACAATTTACACGATGAGCCCCTAAGCATGTGACTCAGATACAAGGTGATAGATGTACACACTATGTAGCTCACAAGTCCAAGTCATATAATTATTACAAATTACACATATTTAATATTTTTGTTATACTATCTAAAATATGATACATGTACTTTCATGTTGTGATAAATGTACGAAACACCATGTGATATGATTTAATATATATATATATATATATTTTAATTAATATATCTCTACATTTCCTATTTTCATATCATGTACAAATCATATTAAAATTTATTACTCTCTGTGTATTAATGCATAACACATGACTAAACAAACTTTTAAATCGTGTGATAATTAATTTGATAGTACACATCATGATTGAGCATGATATGTCGTATATGCTATATGTAACAAATGGTAAAAATATATATGATTAAATTAAATGTTTGGTATATTTGGATGCGTATAAACAATATTTATTCTAATGTATATTAATGTAAACAATTAATTATAAATGAGATTATTTAATTTGTTTAGTAGTATAATGTATGAGAAGCTCATGGAAATTCAAATAAGAAATAAGATAAAATAATTGATTAATTATATTTGATAGTTAATTAATTTGATAATGACTTCTCTTAACTAGGAATGATTAAGAATTGAAAGCTAGTTTTATTAATTGAATAATGTGCTTCATACATTTGGTTGATCATGATCATAGACTAGGCCATTATATGCTATTGGATTCATTTAATTTATTATTAAATAACTTTTTTGGCATGTTTTTCTTCTCTCCTCTTATTTTGTAAGGTCCTTCATTCCCATGGTTTCTATTATGTAAACCCTATTTCCCTAACTTCTATGTATGTAAAATAATATTAAATATATGGATATCCCATGTTAGCGGATGTAGCTCATGTATGTAGTCAAGGAGAATCCAATCCAAGATAGTTAAGTAGGTGGACAAGTGGAAATATGTAACATGAACCTCAATTAGTTCAAGGTGTATTTACCTTAGGTCAATGTTTATTTTATCCACCACAAGATAAACTAATTATTAGTAAAATCTCATGATCAGGATGGTTTATTATTTTATTTTTGTCATGTTGAGTAGTAGATTGATTATAGAGGTTTTTTCATTATCAGATGAATTAATTAAATATATGACCATGCAAGATAGAAATAAAATAAATTGTTTAAGGCCCAAATATTATCTAATAAAAGTTTAATTAGTTATATAAATAAACAAAATATTAACAAGAATGTGATAAAGATAATAATTTTAAATTTATTCATAAAAGGATAAAATACATAAATATTACATATTATGTCAGTGTAGCCTTCCACTACCTCATTTAAAGTCAAACCATAGTTCATAGAGCTTGAACAACCAAAGATGAGCATATATAAATTATTAGAGAATTCTATCTTGATGTTTTTTGTAGACACAACTTAGTTGACATCAATGATTGACTATCAATGTAGTACATGGTGTCACTGAGAGGAAAAGCTTGAGGAAATCCAATTTAAGGATTTTAGGATTAGGGATTCCACTCAACGGATCAAGGAACTATGAGATAATGTAATTGGAATTTGGAATTCAAACTAAAACAATTCAAGTATCCTAACCAACCAAATTTAGAGAAATGAAAAGTGGAATATGTAACCTTTCTAATAGGATGTCCAAAAATTATGATATTCTGAACCCAATGGTAAGGGGTGTTTGGTTTCTATAAAATAGTGGGAGACTAATAAATAAAATATTTATTTTTTTGTCAAAATTTAATATGAAAAAGAACTGAATTTATAAAAATATTAAATTTTAGAAAAAACAATAACAGTACTTATAAAATAGAATTACGATCTATAATTCAAAAGGATGAATATCCCACAAGTACCAATTTCCTAGATTGGCAAGGGCACATACGAGTTATACATTTCCATGAAATGAAATTGTGTGTAATGGAAGAACACGGTTTAGTTGTTCTAGGAAATGAGGTGTGTGTTGAAAAGTCATCAATCTATTAGAAAAATTTTAATGAATAATTATATATTAAATTTCATATTCTATCATCCATGATTGAATATATTTTGATGAAATATGAGGACATGGAGGCATATTTCATTATATCTTTCCTTCAGGATCACTACCAAGAGAATGAGATTCAAAATAATAATGATATCTCTAATTCATTAATTAAAAATAATCATGGATAGTCTGTTCCTATTGGGTATCATGTAGTAAAAATCATTTGATACATTGAAAGCCTAGACATACAGGGGATTAAATTCCAAGATTAGTTGCATACAGATCTCATACATTAATCACGTCCCATTTCCTTATTGATTTTTATTATTAATGATAATATGATCATTAATTATGTGATTCTTTTAGAAAAACAACTATCAATTATTAAAGTGGATGTGTACATGGGGAGTGATAAAATAATGGTCCTTGTAGTGAATATTAAAAGGAAGAACATGGTATATGGGAACAAGACCTTTAAACATTCTAAATCTCCATTTCATAGTCATTATGGGAAGAATAACATTCATAGGCTGGGCAAGGAAAATGAGGAAGTATGTTTTTCATGTTGAAATCCATGCTAGTGGAAGATTAACTAATCCCAAAAGTTAGGTTAATCTAATGGTACGTTCGTTATTGAGTGAAATACATCAATATCTACACATTGTGTATTAGATATAGCTTGTGGTTCTCACATCTGTATTCAAATGTAGAAACCAAGTAGATTCCAAAACATTTCTAGCAGAGAGGTTGATCTGAGATTTGTTTATTGTGAAAGGTTGTTGGTATAGACATTGGGGAAATATCCCCTTTCATTACCAATGAGAATGATTTGGGTTTCAAATTTTTTTATGTAACTATGGTTACAATAAAATTAATTTTTGTATCATGGCTACATACAGATGGGATTATTTTGAATTTTTAAATAACAGTTGTTTCTTTTATAAGGACAACATATGTTATGGTCTGGAACATTTAAATAATGGTATTTATGTCTATAATTAAAAAATAAATGTATTGAATCTTTATAATTAATCAATTTCACGTGACTGATGTAACACCCATTATTGACATCACAATCATGGGCATGTAAATGAGAAGAATATGACGAAGCCCTGTCAAGATGGATATTTAGACACCTATGATCTAAAACCACCAGAATGATTTCAGGATTGTTTTTAAGAAAAAATAACCAAATGGTCATTTAGTGTATAGGGTTAATGTTCCACAGAGCTTCTAGAATTGGTACACACTAATGTGTGAGGACCATTTCTCATACAAGTTAGAGGTTGAAGTTATTAGTTAATAACTTTTACTAATGACATTAGAAGATACGCATGTGTCTATTTAATGATGTATTAGTCCCATTCCTTGTATAAATTGAATAAATTCATTAATGAAGTTGATAATCAACTAGGTAAGAAGATGATTATTCTTCAATTAGATCAAAGAGGTGTTATCTTAACCGGGAGATTATCGAATTCTTATGGGAGTTTGGGATTTTATCTTAACTCACTCTACCCTATACACCACACTAGATTTCTATTAGTGAAAGGATGAACCATAAATTTTTGTCATGGTATAGTCAACAAGGTGTCATTCAGATCATTGATTATACTTTTGGGGGTATTCATTACAAAAAACAAGCATACACATTAAAATATATTCCAACTAATGTGTAAAATGGAATTCCCTTCATGTTATGTAGTGGAAATAAACCCATTTTATCGCATACACATGTATGTTGTTGTGAGGCATTTTTTAAGGCATTATTATGAAACAAACTAGAACCATGAGTCATGAAGTGTATCTTTTTAGGGTATCCCAAGTAAACAAAGGTATTCTGCCTATAAACTCCCTCATAAAAGAAAGTGATTATTGTGAGGCAAGCCATAATTCTTGAAAAGAAGAACATCATCGAAAAGAAAAATGGGAGAAAGATTGACCTTGATGAATTTGATGCATAAGATATATAAGAGTTTGTACAAGAACAGGTTCCACAGGTCCCCATGGAAGAAGAATTTCTTACAACATATGTACTACATTGGATATCAAAAGAGTATGATAACCTACCATATATTCTTTTCTTGTCATAGAGGATGGTGAAACATTATTTGTTGACAATGTTGAACTTCTATACTATAAAGAGTTAGTAGAGAGAAAAAAAGATAAATGATGGAATAAATCCATGAATTCTGAAATTGATTCCATGTATCAAAACCATGTTTGTGTTCTACTTGACGTACTAGTTGATGAAATTCCAATTGGATGAAAATGGGTATTAAAGAGGAAACATCACATGGAATGTAATTTAAACACCAATGTAGAAAATATAGTGGCTAAAGGGATTAAAAAATAACAAGGAATTGAATATGATGAAACCTTTTCAATAGTTTCCATTTTCAAATCCATCAGAATGTTACTTTGTATAACTACTTACCATTGTTATGATATTTTGGTGATGGATTTCAAAACATGATTCATTAATGGTAACCATCATGAAGAGGTATATATAATACAACCAAAGTGTTTTGTGAGTCTAGTATATTCCAAAAGGATTTTTAAGTTTCATAGATCCATTTATGGATAGATGAAAGCATCCAGGTAATGGAACATTTGATTCGATGAATCCTAGGATGAATTTGGTTTTAAAAATAACAATTGGGATTCGTGTCATTACAAGAGGATTTCATGGGAATGAATCCATTATCATATTAGTATATATGAATGATATTTTACTTTTTGGAAAAAACATACCAGTCATGAAGTCTGTTAAGCATTTTTCGAACACGGGTTTCACAATGAAATACATTGGTGAACAAGCATATATTAGAGGGATAAAGACCATTCATGATAAATCCAAGATTCTATATATACTATGTCCGAGTGAATATATTGTCCAAATAATAATTATATTTAAAATGGAAAATTCCAACAGGGGATTGGTTCAAGTTTCACATTGCTGACATCATTTTATAAAAATGTGTCCTCATACAAAATGGGAGAAAGAGATAATGAGTAAGATCTCAAAATATTTCTGATAGGATAAATCAAGTATTCCATGAAATATACTAGACTTGATGTTTCCAATGTGATGTGCATGGTTGGTAGATATCAAATAGAACTAGGAGAACATCATTGATCTATTTTCATGTTTATCATTAAGTATCCTTTATGAACTAAGGATATGTTCATGGTGTATGTAGGATAGAAGGAGCCTATCATTTGGGCATATACTAATGCTAGTTTTCAGAGAGATCATATTTATCTATTGTCACAATCATTATATGTTCCCATTCTTCATGGAGGATGTATGAAATGTAATAGTTCAATGTAGCTAGTTTTACCTATTTCAACATCGGAGTCTGAGTGTATAGAAGCTTATGATGTATCCAAGGAAGATGTTTGGATTTAAAATATTGTGGAGGATCATAATTTGGATCCTTGCATTAATGAACCAATCAAATTCTTTTGTAATTATACTGCAGCTTTGGCTCTTGAAAAAGTGCCATGGTCACTCTAATAGATAAAGAATATACTCCATCTGTATCACCACCCGAGGGATTTCAATTATAGCAGAGTAATGTAGTGAGAAGTGTACCCAAGTAAGAGAACGTGGAAGACCCATTGTCTAAAGGCATATCTCAGAAGAAGCAAGTGTATCATGTGAGTGCTAGTAGACTAAAGGATGTTAGTAGTTGGCTATAGTGCATGTGGGATTTTGTTGGAGATGGTGCCCTAGAACCATCATGTGTGTAATTTATGATAACATGTATTCATAGATATGAATTTTGATATAATTCTAATCAATTCTTGATTGTTCTTGTCACTACTACAAAATAGGCCATTAATAGAGTGTGTATTTATACACAATAGATAAAAGTGCTGTTAAATGAGAATTTTATCAGTGCTATAGAAGGTGTTGATAAATTTAGACTTTTATATGAACATTATTTTTAGAACTGGTAAAGGGTAACTTCTATCAGCACATTATATTTTGCATTGCTAAAGTATACATTTTATCAGTGCTTTATATTTAGCACTAATAAATATTTCATTAGCAGCAATTTTTTAACATGAATAAATGTACAAATAAATATAAATAAATAAATAAATAAAATTTTTATTCTATATAAATAGTATAAATTTTTTTACATAATTAATTATTGTTAAAAATAAATAAATTGATTATAAATTATTAAATATTAAACATTTTATTAATTATATAATTGTTAGAATTAATGCTAGTAAATTAAATATATTTATATATATTAATGTATATTTATATGTTTTTTAAATTAAAAAATATTTGTGTGCATTACATTAAATAGTCATACATTTATTGAATAATGGTTTATAATGAAAAATTATTGTGAAATAAAAATAATGACCTTTTTCATAGTGTAATTGACATATAATTTAAAGCCATTTTGATTTTAAATTTAACATAGTTCAAATGTGTGTCATATTGATTTCACATATACCAAATTAATCTGTTTTTATATACAATTTACACACAAAAAATTATTCATCTTTTAATATTTTTAAAGTGTACTTATTTTTAATTTACTCAATTTCACTAATTATTAAAATATTTACATGCTATTAAAATTTAGTATTGATTAATAATGGGAAAAAAATATTTGTAAAAAATATTTGTAAATAAATATATTTATAAATGAACATTTAATATATTTATAAAATTATATATTCATAATTATAAATATATTAACATTTTTTAATAGTATTTATATAGTTATATACAATTAAATAATTATTAAATTTGTAAAAAATGTATTTAAAAATGAATCTTTTTACTATTTAAATTTAAATATTTTTATTATATATATATGTGTGTAAAATTATATAAATATATATAATTATAAACATTTTATTTATTAAAAATATTTCTATAATTATAAAAAAATAATTATGACATTATAATTAATATATTTAGAATCAAAAATAATTACTATATTTATATTTATATATATTTATTATGTATATATATATAATTTTTATTTATAATTATAATAATAAATCTTTGATCCGCGCATACGTAATAAGCACTGATAAAAGTATATTTATCAACACTATTTTAGCACAAATAACGATTATGGTTTATCAGCACAAAACATAACACTGATAAAATGAATATTTATCCATGCTAAAACTTTAGTTCAAATAAATATTGATTTTATAAATGATTATTAGTTATGCGTTGACAAAAGGACTCTTTATAAGTTCTTATTTATAAGCAATAATGAAAGAGTCCGGATTTATTTAAAAAACCTATCCATTTGTGATCCCATCATGATATCAGAACCATTATATGGAAGCTAACCTATACCAGAACTCCTCATCATTGAATCGAAGTTCGAATCATGCCTCATGAATCCCTCCAGTTTCATGAACATCTCATTTGGCATCCAGTTTTAGGTTTCAATTAGGAATTCTGAAGAGGGTCTTGGATTATCTTCAACCTCGAAATTTATGCCTTCTTGTTTTCATTTTGTATTTTTTATTTTTCATGATTTCTTTTCCAATGAGGTCATTATTTGTGATTTGGTGAAAAAAATATAATTTTTACTTAAGATTATGAACAAAACAATTTTCTTTGGATCTGAAGTCTGATTAACTACTGATGTTTTGTTATTTTTAATTTAATTTTTTGAATCAATTTGCTCTGTTGTCTATTGTTACATCAAAAGAGAGAAAACATCCAAAGGGCCTATGTTACACTTAGATTCGCCATTTTGGAGGATCTTAGTCCAACCTATAAATGAATGTATGATCAAAATAATGATATATATTTCAAATTACAAGAAGGGGGGTTAATTATATGTTTTAAAACATTCATATTTAACTTAAAGTAAAATTATATTTAACGAATTTAAAGATTGTATGTTCACAATACCACTTTTAGTTCTACTAACATTGAATGTTCCAAAAATATGGTACTAGAAATGAAACTTAATGAATGTTTACAAGGAAAATATTCCACCTTAAACCATATAAAATGATATTTATCATAGTATAAAAAAGTACAAGGAAGTATAAGAAGTTTATATATTCTTAATTTATCAAAATACACGGTAATAGAATTTTAACAAATAATGAAACACGTATGAAATTATTTAACCCAATGAGTAGGGTATCCAATAACCATAGATAAAGGTCTATTGATTTAGAATTTCAAGAATGCATGTCTTACTCACACATGGGTAAGTGCTCGATAGGAATATCTGAATCTATCTTTCTATCCTTTTAAGCCCTCGAACATCAAGGTAGTTGTTACCTATATCTTCCAATCCCAGAAATCCCTCGATTGTACTCAGAAACAATCATATTCCCATGAGGAAAGATGAATAAGATGTTCAGTATGCACAAGCATGAGATTCTCTCTCTCTAGAAATCACTTCAACGTCATGCAATCCCTGGAGTTATGGAACGATAATTCTCTGTATTGAGCTTGTTCAAATGAGATCCTATTTTTAGGAACTTCTCATATGATAAAATCCCTCCTCCAATGGTTACATTTTTCCTTGAATCTTAGAAGGACCACTACACATGTCACCCAAACAACAGTTAGTTTGAAACATATTGCACGTCATAGTCTCATAAATATAACACATGTAAAGAAAATCTAGTTTTATACCCAAATATAATATTCAGAGTCTTTGGAAAAAAATGTTCGGAGTCTAACCAAATAAACATTAATAGAATATAACTCATGGATATTCGAATTCTGTTTTCATGTAATTTTGAATATAAATTCAGTAAATTATTGAGTTTGAATTCCAATGAATTCAGAATATGAACTCTGAAGAATTTGGAGTCTTAATTCTATAGAATATAGAGTTAGAATTCTACGGAATTGAGATTCTGAATTATAAGGAATTCAAAGTCTGAATTCTATGAAATTCAAAGTCTTAATTCGGAGACATAATTCTCAGGAATTCTAAGTGTTAATTTCAATAAATTCGGAGTCTGAATATCATAGAATTTGGAGTTTGAATTTAAAGGAATTCATAGTTTGGATTTTAGAGAATTCAGACTCTATATTTTAGAAAACTCGAAGTCTAAATTTCAAAGAATTCAGAGTCTGAATATTATAGAATCATGATACATAAAACATAATACTTTATAAATAAGGATTTAATGGATTTTTTGGTTTTATATGTGAAACCTATTTTTATACATAGGAATAAAAGTATTTAGATTTTGAAGAACAAAAAAATGAACAATGAAAACATAGTTAATGATAAAATTTCCTTTGAGAATGAAAATATTAATTATTAAGATAATTATTATAGAAGATATAATTTTACTAATGGTAGATTATTTGTGATTTTCAAAACATAGAGGAATGGAAATGTATGAAGAAAACCTTATTGACACAACAATCACCCCCTTTTTGGAAAGCACAAACATCTTTTTGATAAAGAATATTAGGACATAGAATTTTTATTTATAGAAATGAAAAAAAAACATATCTCTATTTAATTATGAGTCTTTGTGAATATGACTAACTCCCCCTTATTTTTAGAAATACCTAATGAT
This sequence comes from Viscum album, assembly GCA_963277665.1. Taxonomy (NCBI): domain Eukaryota; kingdom Viridiplantae; phylum Streptophyta; class Magnoliopsida; order Santalales; family Viscaceae; genus Viscum; species Viscum album. The sequence continues at coordinate 1,219,195,491 of OY728127.1, read as the reverse complement.
TGTATTCTTGAATTCCATAAATAGATTTTTCTTTTTCCTCTCTATGAAAATCATCTTTGATAATACTCCAACTTACATAGGTAATTCTCTTCTTTTCTTAATATTCTTTTTAATCATTCCATTATCCCCCTTTGTGATTATAAAAAATGAATAAAGGGAATGGAAAAAATATTGTACCATAAAAATTAGTACTAAGCAACCAAGCACTTGATAAAAACACAAAATTTCATTATGATGGAAAAATTTATACAATGAAGGAAATACAACAAAAGATCGGATTGAGGAAAAAAATAATCCTTCATTATATTTCGACATAAGCTTCTTCAAAATGGTTTTCATCTTCTTAATCTCCTTATAATCCTCTTCAAAAAGTTTGAGAATATAATCATGATCTACACTTTTCTTCTCCAAGTATTTGATCTTTTCTTTAGGCGCCTTAAGAATATCTTCCTGAGCCATCAAAAGATATTCTTGCATAGAAATCATTTCTTCAAACTCTATTCTGAGATCTCATTCCCTCTTCTAATTCATAGCCAATAAATAAATCTTTCCATTCAGATCCTTGAATTCATGCTGCTGATTATCCTATTCGAGACATATCTTTTCCTTAAAAAATTATTAAAATCATTGAACATTCCATATTTGATGTCAAAATCATCATTCACAATTTTTTAGAAAATCATCATGAATTTTCATCTCTTTGATTTTTTTCCTTGACCACTTAATGATTTCCATTTATGACCTTTTTTGGGATTTATATTCAAGGAAAATGGTTTTGAAATCAGCCTCAAGACTAACAATCATATCCATAAGCATTGTAACTGAATCTGCTTCAAAATTAAATGATTGTTGTTGCGTATGGTACCTCAATTCTATACTAAAAAACAAGTTAATGTTCTCAACCAGCTTAATCACTAACTGGACTAAAAATTCAAGTCTAAGAGAGGATAATTTGGAATAATATTGTTTGGTTGGTGAGGATTCTTTTTCTATCTCTTCATCTTTTCTCTTTGACAACCCACCAACATATTTCTTTTTCAATACTAATTTCCTAGTTGTATCAACCCAAACCTAATTTATCTTATTAGCTTTCTGAATTATCTCTGCATCCTTTGGTGATTCATGTTCACTATCTGTAAGATGAACTATTTTATCTTCCTCATGATTTTCATTTTTGGTATCTTCCACAAGATCCTCTGGTTGAATGAAATCATGATTATTCCTCTCTTCTTCAGATGGTTTATTCACTTATTCATGACCCTTTTCTTTCTTTCTTGGGGTATCATGTTTGGGGGATTTGACATCAGATTTTCAGATTGATAATTTTTTAGAGGGACTATTCTTCTAATGATTTAACTCAATAACCATATCATGTCATCTATGTCACCACTTCTTTTTTCTTATTCTTCTTCCTCTTCTTCCACTTGAACTATTCCTTCTTCTTCTTCTAGTTCAGAAATAACCATTTTCTTTCTCTGAGTCACTGGGAATGATTCTTGTAAAAACAATTCTCGTACCTAAACTTTTTTAGAAGCCTTTTCCATTTCCATAAGAAGGGATTGAATAATCTCAGCCTTAGAATTTTCTTATATTTATTTTTTCTTTTTCTCTCTTCTCAAAATCCTCAGCAACATTAAACAATAAAATTTTTCCTCATCTGGGTCCAAGAAAAAACTAGGTTCCCCTTACTTCTTGTTTTTCATATCTTCTCTCCACTTGGAAACCACTTCATCCAAATAAGACTTTTTCTTATTTGTATTAGGTGCTGCTGTTTGAGTTTCTTTAGTAGCTGGATATTTTTCATTATTTTCTAGTTCCTTCATCTATCTCTTTTTCCCACCCTCCATGGAAGTCTCAGCCACTTCCGGTTCCATTGAAAGTGCTTCGATTTCAAATTTAGATAAATAATAAAACTATCCAGATTCACTATAGAATCAAACATTCATCTTTCTGAGGGTGTCATCATTGAGCAACATGACCTTGAAATTCATTGGATTATAAATATAGGGGATTTTGAATGACATTAGACAAAGAATAATAATTCTGTAGAGAATAACCAGATACATAATTATCTATGATTTGAGAGTCCAATTCATGATATTCATAATTTTCCACAAAACATACTTTACTAGATTAATATTTCTATGATTCACTAGAAAATCCAAAGTATAAATGTCACTCTTTTCAGGGTATCCATGTCACCTTTTCTCGGAATGAAAAATCCTTGGACCCATAACTCTGAGATCCAAAAATTGATATAAAGATGATTAATATCTGGAGTATTTACCATAGATAGACTGAGGAATTATATGGCTTTCTCTTTATCAAATGATCTTGAATCATTAGTATGTTTGTTAGTGTAGAACTCAGCTTCTCCCACATAAGGAATTCCAAGTATGTTGGATTCCATATGGTAGGAATTGGAATAGGTTTTCCAATAACTTTTAGTATAATACTTTTCTCTCGCATCTTCATTGAAAATTCTTACAGAATCATAAAACTATACCAAAAATTCTGGATAAACCAGATCATGTTCCTTTAGATTAGATATACACAAACTCTCCCAACAATTGAGTTTGATGTTCTTTGGAATAAGAGAATCATATTTAGAAATGAACTTCATATCTACTAACATTTACCTATAGATATTCCATTCATAGATTTCCTTGACAGACGATATTTTTTTATGAGAGGCTTCCAATGATATTCTGAATTGAGAAAACCTGTAAAATAGGAATAGTCCTTAAGTAGAGTAGTAGGATTTAAGCACACCAATGCTTTGAAAACTGATGTGGGAAAACCATCAGGGGCCGTTTTATAGAAAATTGAGGTGACAGTTCATCTTTAAAAATAGTTCCAATGCTAGAAACACTTTTTATCAGATCTGATAGTTGAAATTATAGCCAAAGAAGAAATTTTGTAGGTTCCAATATTTTGAGGAATTTAAAATAAATATTCAGATTTTAGGAAAAGTGAATCCAAAAAAAATTCTTAAAAAAATGAAATAACAACATGTAAAAAAGAAGATTACAAAAAATTAATAATGGAAACATACCATCAGAAATGCTAGGAAACAAATAGCAGTAATAAAGAAATTTTTTCATGAAGAACATTAGATTCCAATTTTTTTTTAAATAAAATTTTTTTTTGAAATTTTTAATTTTTAACTACTAAAAATTTTTAAGTACGAAAAAAAATGATTATGAAAAAGAATTATTACGAAAACTTGATTAAGAATAATATGATTATAAAAAAATTAATATGAAAATTTGATTTTGAGAATTTGATTATGGAAAAAAATTATAAAATTTTTGTTATGAATTTTTTTAGAAAATTTGATTATGAATAAAATACAAATATTTTATTATGAAATTTTAATAAAAATTGATTAAAAAATGATTAATATTATATTTTTAAACAAAAAACATACTCCTCCTATGATAATGAGTTTCTTACTGAAAGGAGATAGGTTTCAACAATAACTTAATATGTAAAATAACCTTAAGATTATCATTCTTAAATTTTTATTAATATATTCAAATATATCAGAGGGTAATTATTTTGTAAAAATATTATAAATTTTATCTTTCATTCTGATAAATTAAAGAATGATATCTCTTTTTTGTGTGTGATCCCTAAAAAATTGACGCTTAATATCTATGGGTTTCGCATGAGAGTGATGTGCAATGTTTTTACATAGATAAATGTAATAAGTGTTATCATAAAATATCTGTGTTTTGGTAAAACAGAATCCATAGTCTGTGACAGTGTGTTGCTTCCACAACACTTGAGAACAAATACATCAAGTTGCTACATATTCAGTTTCAGCAGTGGTAAGTGCTACTGAGTGTTACTTTTTTCATGGCCATTAAACTAATGAATATCAAAATAAATAACATGTTTTGGATGTACTTTTCCGATCCATTATACATCCCCCAAATTCAGTAGATGAAAAACTCTTTAAAACAAAATCATTTTCAGATGTATAATAGAGTCTTAAATCATTGGTTCCCTTTAAATTGAGAAAAAATTGTTTCACTGGTTTTAAATGAGATTCATTAGGATGGGATATATATCTTTCCCATAAGAATATAGAAAAATTATGCTTGGGGGATGATCTGTCATGTATTGTAAACATCCTTTCATACCTCTAAATGATTCTTCATCTACTGGTTTCCCAACTTCCAAATGATCAAGTGAATTTAAAGTACTATTGGGAGTACATACACTCTTATTATTGTCATATCAATACATTTTAGTAAGATCATTAATATACATATGTTGAGATAAATAAGAACCTTCTGGTTTATGAGAAATTTGAAAATCTAGAAAAAATGTTAACCCACCCATCATGCTCATTTCAATCTCATATTTCATTATATTTTTAAATTAATTGGTTAAAGATTACTGACTTCACAAAATATAATGTTTTCAACATAAATTTGAACAATAAAACCATTTTTCTTATATATTATTATAAATGGGTTGGATTAGTAATTCCTAAAAAAATTGTTTTGTAACAAAAATAATGTAAGTCTATCATACTAGGCTCTAGGGGCTTATTTAAGTCCATTTAAATCCTTGATATGTTTAAAAACATTTTCATGATTTTTTATGTCTTCAAAACTAATAGGATGTTCAACAAAAACATTCCTCTTGAACAAATCCTTTAAGGAAAGAACATTTTACATCTAGTTGGGAAATCATAAAATTGATGAATTATACATAGAAAATAAAATATAAATATATTTGTAGAGACCTGAAGCCTGACGTACATAGAAATTACATTACATTTGTGGAATACTTAATACATAACAAAACAGACACATAAGGACCGTAATAGTTTAGTGTCTTTGGAAACTCGGAACATAATCTTCTAATCATGGTGAAAGATCTTCAACATCTCCCATAAAGATCATCCCCTTTTATTTTCTTACCTAAAACCTTTCTTTAAATCCTAGGGAAAAGAAAACATATAAAGGGTGATCTCAAATGCTCAGTAAGGGTAAGCATAGAGAACATAAAACAATCCATAAACATTTGAATGCAAAAACTTGAACATAAAATCTAAACATCAAAATCATGAGCAAAAACATAAATCTTGGAAGTACGTAAGGCATATATCATAATGTTACATTAATCATGATAAAATAGCATGGGAATAAAACATTTAATTGTGGCATCTGTTAAGCACATGTTATGATTTCCATAGTAGCCAAGGCATTACTGCCAAGACCATCTTAGTGGACAAAGTGCCATTCTGAATCGAGTTCACTCCTTGTTCATGTACTGTACTGAAAAGGATTAACTTACCGTTCCAGCCATGTCTATCTCATGAGATATAAATCTTTACCCAATGCATTGGAGGGAGATATAGGTCCCAGCCATCTCATAATGAAATTATTCTTACATGTGCCACAAAATAAACATACATCATTCAAAATAACCCAACGAATAAAATGGGTTTCATAAACATCATCCCATCATCATATAGTCCATATAAAATAAATGGATCTCATTTCATAATATGAAAAGTGAAACCATGTAAATCATAGAAACATTATACTTGAAACATACACATATGAAATAATGTCATCTTAGATGGAAAAAATGGTTTTGATAAAACACTTGAAATGAATTCTTGAGGAAAATATCCTTTCTTCTTCAAAATCATTTTATTTTCACAAAAGGTCATGCAATTTTAAAAGAAAAGGATTTTGTTGAAAATAGTCATGAAATATTTTGGAGGAATCTTCAGGAAAATAAGTCATTATAAAACCGTAAAAGTCCTTTCATGCCGTATAAGTTAAAAAAACATTCTTCTCGTACTTTTGCAGGAAAAGTCAAAAAGTACCTCATAGGGTAAAAAATGAAAGATTCCATACGTACCATATAGTAAAAGTAAAAAATGGGTAAAAATGACTTTAAACATACATTAAAATATTTTTATAAAATAGGGACATGGATGATAAATATAACCCCAATAAATAATTACGAATAAACAATCTCGAATAAAAACGAGATTGGAAAAGTTATCCCTTACTTTATGTCTGATATGCTTCGTATGTATCTAAAACTCCTATATAATGATTTAAATAATGTCATTGACATATTATAGAATCATATTCACTGTTATGATATCATATATGGTTCACTTATGACTTTATATTACCCGTTCTTTTGTAAATTCCATGTTAAAGTAGCGTTTTGGGTAAAATCGTTTCATTTATCGTATGCATTTAGACTTGTTGTTCTTGATATTATTAATACGTATTTCATGATTTACATACTTCCAGAATTTAAAACAGGATTTATATATCATATATATTCAATATATATATAATAGATAGATAAATGAAATGAAACACACGGTTCATTGAGACGGTAGGCCGTACGTACGCATGAACGTTGTTTTCCTTTCCGTATTGACTTGAATGGAAGTAAGTAGATGACATATATATATATATACATAATTCCAGTAGTGTTATTATTTTATATATACCATTATTATTCATTATACATACATTATAATCATTCTTGAATGCTTATCATGGAGAATAATCACATCGCGTCATGGAGACGGTAGTTCGTACGTACGCACGAGCGATGATATCATTCCCATTATTATTGAATTGGAGTGGAGTGGATAATATAATAACTCAAAATAATTATGATGTTATAATAACTATTTATAGTTATTCTTTACAACATTATACCCTTCCATGTAAGGTGGTGTTGGAAAAACATATTACACCACGACATGGAGACGGTATTCCATACGTAAGCACGCGAGGTGATTTCGTTTTCCATAGAATGGATAAAAGGTGAAATAAGTTTGTTTCATATTTATAATAACATATCAGTATATAGGTGATACTGATGTTATTACTTTATAAAGAAACAACTAAATAAGAAGAATTTGAAGAAGAAAGAAATTGGAAAGGATCAGTAATGGATATTACCTCTTCTTTGAAACGCCCCTTCTTAACCTCCTTTTAGGGAACTAGAGATGGTCTTTGAAGAATACCAGGACCTCTAGGATTATTCTAGGGAAGTGGATAAGATATTTTGGTTGGGTTTGGCTAAATTTTAATGCTCAAAATGTTGTGAGGAGGAGAGGGAGGAGGTGCCCTTTTATAAGAGGGGTGAGGGGCACCTTAGGAAAAACTCAAACTATTATTTTATTATAAAGTCACATTCGATTTTTAATAGCTCCAAATTTATTTATTTAGAATATAAGGTGGGGATGGGTCGAAATCATCTCAACAAATATAATTTAGACAAGTTTAGGTTACTATCTTAAACATATCATTTATATTTAACTCTAAGATAAATAATTTATCTTTTACCGTGAATTTTTGTTTTCTTACCCTATATGGTTACTAAACTTACTATAACAAGCCAAAAGAACCCCAAGTGGTTCATTATTAATATATATATTCCTATCTAAGTCATTTGGGCGAACCTTAGATTTTTAGGAATATAAAAACAATTAATAATATAATATTTGTTTTAAAAACTATTTTTTGTCAATTTTGACACTATTTGGTACATGATTTTTGTAAAAATCAAAACAGAATGATAAGTTCAAAACAAGTTTATTAAATCAACACTAACATGTCATATTAATCTATAAAATTAATTGAATTCATAAAAAGTCTCAAATTACATTAATTTGGGAATTTATAACATCAATTATGTTAATATTTTCTTAATAAGGTATTTACTGCATCATCGTTGTGTCATAAATAAATTAAATTATTTAAAGTCTAAAAATTATAAATAAAATACCATTATGTAGGAAATATTTTTATATTTCTAATTAATATTTATAATCTAATTTATCTTATGTATAATCCTATATTAAAAATTTTTTAGTTATAAAACATTGATTTAACTATTTTAACTCTTCTTTAAATAAAATAATATTAAATGTACTAATCTAATACATGTCGACCTAAATGGTCATATTATATTCATAAGGTTGTTTTTGGTCGAAATAAACTTATACAATAGAATTAGGACATGTGTTATGTTAATAGTAATATCATTTTTTACCTTTAATTACCTGATTTACTATTAACCGCGGTAAAAAAAAGGAAAAAGTTACTATTCCCCAAAAATTATTTTCATCTCATTGAACCACATTTTACTTACTGATATCAACCGTATCTCTCGGATTTTCTATATTTCTTTCACAGAAGGGGAAAAATTAACTTTTATGAAAAATTCAGTTTTTTTAACTACCACTTTGTGGTTTCACTATTCATCAATAATTGAATGTTTTCAGAAAAATACCAAAATTTCACCCTAGGCTAATTTCGGTATTACGAATCCAAAAATGAAGTCCATTTTGAATGATAAAATTTATAAAATTTCCAAAAGTGGTTATTAATATTCATAATGGCTATTTTATATATCATATCGTTGTTTAGTGACACCAGGTATTGCGTACAACACACGCTATCGAGGAAGGTCGAGATTGCGTGTAATGAAAGCCAAGTCAGGGTTGCGTGTAGTGAAAGACTGCTTTTTTGTTGCGTATAACTAAATCCAACCATATTTCATATATATATATATATACTCAATGTTGCATTAAATAACTACTATCAAACAAACTTGAAATTGTGTTTAACACGATCCATGATTAGTGTTGCGTATTCTGCAAGCTAATACGGTGTTGTGTATAGCACAAGATAATTTTGGAGTAGTGTAAAACACAAGACATTAATGAAATTAAAAAGAATAATTCTTATAAAATCTCTAGTTGTTACATTCTACCCCCCTTAAAATGAATTTCGCCCTCAAAATTCGTCGGGGTAATAAATGGTTTACTACTTGAAATTTTCTTTAATAGAAACCCACATCGTAAAAAGGGAATAAAATAAACTATCATTAAAAATTAAAGTATGAAACCTAGCGGTTACCCAAATTAACTAATCACTGGGTTTCCACATAGGTGAAAATGTGGATGTGGAAGTGAAATCTAACCATCAAGTTCTGATGGAGAGTGGTAGAGAACATGGCTATGAAAAATCCAACAATCACAAAGCCATAGATTTGTGATGATCTAAGGTACCATCGGATTCATCAGATATAAGAGTACTAGGACAACATTTTTAATATCCTTTCCCTAATGTTCAAAATTTGAATTATAAGAAATACTTACTTGATTTTTGTACAATCTCACTGTTGTTTGTGCCTTGAACAATTTCCACTTCATCTCTTAAATAAATGAATTTGAATTTGTCTTCCGTGAAGTGTTAGCAGATCAATCTATAGAATGATAGGTCATTCCATCTATCTCAAACAAAAGGATAAAAAAAGTTATTAAATATACATAAGTCCATATATAGTGATATTAATCGTATAGAGTTCCTAAAATGGACTTATACTTCCTATATCATACTGCTTAATATAATAAAACTAGTTTCTACTAACCAGGGACTTCCTGTAGGCCAGTGGTAGGTGATAAAGGACTGCCGCACTTCGATTGTTGGTTCGATTCCCACAGCCTTGTCCGACGCGATGGGTTGTCACACATCCTATGGGTTGTCCCTTTTTCTAAAAATACACTATTATAACATTCTTGCAATAGTATCAAAAAAAATTCTAGCCTTAAACAATTCTATCTGATGTTCCACTTAATCTGTTCCCACCTTCAGGCTTATCAAAAATACTTCTGTCCAATCTTATAGTATAAAGAAAATGATTAATATAAATGTCATCAACCAAGCATGTGAATACCATCTTTTATTCCCCATATATCATACGATATATCTAGTTGGTCGCATTCCAAACATGTAAATACCTTAATCATGTATTCTCTTGAAAAATGAATACCCATTGAACCTTAGTGAAAACATGAATGCTGTCAAAAGTTAGCTCTTTCCACATCCCAAAATTTCTATATACTCAAACCACGATATCACTTAGTCCTTATATCAATCATGAGCTCATGAATACTATAAAAAATCTCACTATATCCTTGTCCTTTCATTATGCACATATCATCTATCTTCCAAAAATATTTGAATAACCTTTCATGGTTACCGGTACCATTCAACATATACTTTCAAATAATTTAGGAAAAAAGTGTAACAATCCTTAGATGTGTCTTTATTCCATAGTACCATACATTATTCTTGAAAAACAGACAATCATTACACTACCTTCTTAAACCATTGACTGAGCTTCATCATTTCTTCCATCTCATATATCATTTGTAGTCTCTTCATCATCATCCACATAAATACTACCCATATGACCATGCTGATTCAATTTATGAGATTTTCCCTTAGGGTATTGGTTTTAATAATGCCCATACATCCCACATTTAAAACACTTAACTGTTGTTGATGTCTTAGCAATACCATTATCCTTCTCCATGGTGTTAACTGAACCATTTCCATTACAATTACTAGCATTGTGTCCTTCTTTTCCACACCCAAAGCATATTCCAGTTCCTTTGAAACATTCTCCTTGATGCCTCTTACCACATGATTTACATGGAATAAATTGAACTTTCATTCCTATATGATCATCATAAAACTCAATCTTTCTCTTATTATCTGAGTTGGGAAACATACCAAAGTTGAGATTATTGATCATATTATGAGATTGTTGATTAGGAATAACAACGATGTTTTGCCTTCCAGATCCCATTTCATTTTCTTGATCATTAATAATATAATTCCTTTTTCCTTCATATCCTCCATTATCGTGAATCATCATCTTTCCATCCATTTTCTAAAACCCAAAAATAATAGTGTGAGAGACAAAAATCATGATAGGTAAAACAACATAATAATGGGGGAGTACCTTCATTATCTAACATCATAGGTTTAATTCTATGATCGTACCGTAATTCTAGGACAATAACCTATACTTATACTTATCTTTAGGGACATTACGAATCCTTAGGGACATCCCTAGACATACCTTAGAAATATCTCTATGGATCTCACTAAAGTTCTCACATCCTAGTTTCCAAAGGTTGACTAAACCTTTCCTCTGATACCAACTGTAGAGACCCGAAGCCTAATGTACATAGACATTACATTACTTTTGCGGAATACTTAATACATAAAAAAAATAGACACACAAAGACCATAATAGTTTCATGTCTTTGGAAACTCAGAACATAATCTTCTAATCGTGGTGAAAGATCTTCAACATCTCCCATAAATATCTTCCCCCTTTTTTTTCTTACCTAAAACTTTTCTTTAAATCCTAGGGAAAAGAAAACATATAAAGGGTGAGCTCAAATGCTCAGTAAGGGTAAGCACAGATAACATAAAACAATCCATAAACATTTGAATGAAAAAACATTAACATAAAATCTAAACATCAAAATCATGAGCAAAGACATAAATCTTGGATGTACGTAAGGCATATATCTTAAAGGAACATTAATCATGATAAAATAGCATGGGAATAAAACATGTAATTGTGGCATCCATTAAGAACATGTTATGATTTCCATAGTAGCCAAGGCATTACTGCCAAGACCATCTTAGTGGACAAAGTCCCATTCTGAATCGAGTTCACTCCTCGTTCCAGTCCTATACTGAAACGGATTAACTTACCATTCTAGCCATGCCTATCTCATGTGATATAAATTTTTACCCAATGCATTGGAGGGAGATACAGGTCCCACCCATCTCATAATGAAATCATTCTTACTTGTGCCACAAAAAAACATACATCATTTATAATAACCCAACAAATAAAATGGGTTTCATAAACATCATCCCATCATCACATAATCCATATAAAAGAAATAGATATCATTTCATAATAAGAAAAGTGAAACCATGTAAATCATATAAACATTATACTTGAAACATACACATATGAAATAATGTCATCTAAGATTGAAAAAATGGTTTTGATAAAACACTTGAAATGAATTCTTGAGGAAAATATCCTTTCTTCTTCAAAATCATTTTCTTTTCACAAAATTTAATGCAATTTTAAAATAAAAGGATTTTGTTGAAAATATTCATGATATATTTTGGAGGAATCTTCATGAAAGTAAGTCTTTATAAAACCGTAAAAATCCTTTCATGCCGTATAAGTTAAAAAAACATTTTTCTCGTACTTTTGCCAGAAAAGTCAAAAAGTACCTCGTATGGTAAAAAAAAGATTCCATACGTACCATGTAGAAGAAGTCAAAAATGTGTAAAAAGGACTTTAAACAAACATGAAACCATTTTTATAAAACAGGGACATGGACGATAAATATAACCCTAGTAAATACTTACGAATAAACAATCATGGATAAAAACGAGATTGGAAAATTTATCCCTTACCTTATGTCCGATATGCTTCGTATATATCTGAAACTCTTGTATAATGATTTAAATAATGTCATTGACTTATTAAAAAATCATATTCATTGTTATGATATCATCTATGGTTCAATTATTACTTTATATTACCCATTCTTTTGTAAATTCCATGTTAAAGTTGCATTTTGGGTAAAATCGTTTCATTTATCGTATGCATTTAGACTTGTTTTTCTTGATATTATTATTACATATATCATGATTTACTAACTTCCAGAATGTAAAACATTATTTATATATCATATATATTCTATATATATATATAATAGATAGATAAATGAAATGAAACACACCGTTCATGGAGACGGTAGGCCGTACGTACGCATGAACGCTGTTTTCCTTTCCTTATAAACTCGAATGGAAGTAAGTAGATGACACACACATATATATATATATACATAAGTCCAGTAGCATTATTATGTTATATATACCATTATTATTCAATATACATACATTATAATCATTCATGAATGCCTATCATGGAGAATGAATCACATTGTGTCGTGGAGACGGTAGTCCGTACGTACGCACGAGCGATGATATCATTCCCATAATTACTAAATTGAATTGGAGTGGATAATATAATATCTCAGAATCAGTATGATGTTATAATAACTGTATATAGTTATTATTTACACCATTATACCCATCCATGTAAGGTGGTGTTGGAAAAACAGATTACACCACGGCGTGGAGACGGTATTTCGTACGTACGCACGCGTGGTGATTTCATTTTCCGTAGGATGGATAGAAGGTGAAATAGAGTTGTTTCATATTTATAATAACATATCAGTATCTGGGTGATACTGATGTTATTACTTTATAAATAATCAACTAAAGAAGAATAAAATGAAGAAGAAAGTAATTGGAAAGGATCGGTAATGGATATTACCACTTCTTTGAAACGCCTCTTCTTAACCTCCTCTTAGGGAACTACAGATGGTGTTTGAAGAAGACCAGGACATCTAGGATGATTGTAGGAAAGTGAAAAAGAGATTTTGGCAGGTTTTGGAGGAACTTTAATGCTCAAAATGGTGTGAGGAGGAGAGGGAGTAGGTACCCTTTTATAAGAGGGGTGAGGGGCACCTTAGGAAAAACTCAAACTATTATTTTATAATAAAGTCACATTCGTTTTTTAATAGCTCCAAATTGATTTATTTCAAAGATAAGGTGGGTATGGGTTTAAATCCTCTCAACAAATATAATTTAGACAAGTTTAAGTTACTATTTTAACCTTATCATTTAGATTTAACTCTAAGATAAATAATTTAACTTTTACCGTGAATTTTTGTTTTCTTACACAATATGGTTACTAAACATACTATAACAAGCCAAAAGAACCCCAAGTGGTTATTTATTAATATATATATACTTATCTATGTCATTTGGCCGATCCTTAGTTTTTTATGAATAAAATAACAATTAATAATATAATATTTGTTTTAAAAACTATTTTATGTCAATTTTGACACTATTTGGTACATGATTTTTGTGAAAATCAAAACAGAATGATAAGTTCGAACCAAGTTTATTAAATCAACACTAACATGTCATATTAATCTATAAAATTATTGGAATTCATAAAAAGTCTCAAATTACATATATTTGGGCATTTATAACATCAATTATGTTAATAATTTCTTAATAATGTAATTAATGCCTCATTGTTGTGTCATAAATAAATTAAATTATTTAAGTTCTAAAAATTATAAATAAAATACCATTATGTAGGAAAACTTTTTACACTTCTAATTAATATTTATAATATAATTTATCTTATGTATAACCCTATATTAAAAATGTTTTAGTTATTAAACTTTTATTTTAACTATTTTAACTGTTCTTTAAATAAAATAATATTAAATGTTTTAATCTAATCCAAGTCGACCTAAATGGTAATATTATATTCATCAGGTTGATTTTGGTCGAAATAAACTTAACCAATAGAATAAAGACATGTGTTAGGGTAATAGTAATATCATTTTTACCTTTAATTACCCTATTTACTATTAACCGAGGTAAATAAAGGTAAAAGTTACTATTCACCAAAAATTATTTTCATCTCATTGAACCACATTTTACTTACTGATATCAATCGTGTCTCTCTGATTTTCGAAATTCATTTCACAGAAGAGGTAAAATTATGTTTTATGAAAAATTCAGTTTTTTGAACTACCACTCAGGGGTTTCACTATTCATCAAAAATTGAAAGTTTTCAGAAAAATACCAAAATTTCACCCTAGGCTAATTTCGGTATTCCTAATCCAAAAATGAAGTCCATTTTGAAAGATAAAATTTATAAAATTTCAAAATGTGGTTATTATTATTCATAACGACTATTTTATATATCATATCGTTGTTTAGTGAAACACGGTATTACATACAACACACGCTATCGAGGAAGGTCGCGATTGCGTGTAATGAAAGCCAAGTCATGGTTGCGTGTAGTGCAAGACTCCTTTGTTGCTATGTATAACTAAATACAACCATATTTCATATATATATATATATACAATCAATGTTGCATTAAATAACTACTATCAAACAAACATGAAATTGTGTTTAACAGGATCCATGATTAGTGTTGCGTATACTGCAAGCTAATACGGTGTTGCGTATAGCGCAAGATAATTTTGGAGTAGTGTACAACACAAGACATTAATGAAATTAAAAAGAATAATTCTTATAAAATCTTGGGATGTTACAATATTAATTTCTAGATACTGGAGCATATGTTTCTTCAGAGTCTATTCCTTCTTATTGATTATAGCCTTTAGATAGTAATATAGCCATTTTCTCACAATGAATCTATTTTTATCACCCTTATTTCAGAAGACCCATTTTACTCCAATAACATATATTTCATTAGGCCTTTCTACCATGGTCCATAATTTATTCCTTTCGAATTAATTTAGTTCATATTACATGGTTTCAATCCAATCAATAACTCCTAAAGATGTATTAGTGTTTTTTGTTTCTAATTAAGAATGGAAATCTAGATGTTCTACTTCATTTTTAAGGATATTCTAGTCCTTATAGTTGGATTTACATCACCAATGATACTATCAATATAATTATTCTTAAGAAACAACTAATTTGGGTTTTTTTAACCTATTCATTATAATATGGTAGAGAATCTTCTAGCGTAAACCCTTCAAAAACATTTTCATGGGCATTTTCCTTATCAAAAGGATCTTCTACCAAGTGATGATAATCAATTTTTGAAAAAACATCTAAATATGTAGGTTGGGATTTTTTAAAAATAAAAGGATCAGTTTCAACAAATTTGACAATCATAGTTTCTTCAACAGTACAATTTTTTTATTGAAAACCTTATAAGCCTGAGAAGTTGTGGAGTAGCCTATGTAATTTTTTTCATTATATTAGGGTGCGAATTTATGTAAATTATCATTAATATTCTGAATTAAGACTTTTCATCCAAATACCTTGATGTAGGAAAGCCTAGGTTTTCTACCATTCTAAAACTCAAATTTGGATTAATTAAGAAAAGGTCTAATAAAAACTCAATATATAGTATAAAAATCAGTACTTCCAGTATCATCCCAAAAATGTTTAGCTATAGAATATTCACTCAACATGGTTCTCGTTATTTGAAAAAGAATTCAATTTCATCTTTCAACAACACCATTAAATTGAGTTCTTAGTTCTGAGAAGTTATGAGTAATGCCTTTTCTTCTACAAAATGTTTCAAAATATGATTTTTAAATTCTACTCCATGATCACAATGAATAGTTATCAATGGAAGGTTTTTCTCATTTTAAACATGGGCACTAAATATTTTTAAATAGGAAAATGCTCTATATTTCATTGTTAGAAAATAGACCCATGTAAATCTAGTGTAATAATAAACTATGAAAAATACAAAATATTTTCCTACAATGATGCCAATTTTTGTTGGTAAAAAATGCCATAGGAATTAATCGTAATGCATTAGTGGTTGAGACATCATCGATTGATTTATAACCTTATTTATGTTTCTTTCAATATTCACAAAGATCACAAACTTTTGAATAATCAAATCTACGCTCAGGTATATCCTTAAAATGTCTATTCTTTGAGAGTTTTCATATGATCCTATAGTTACGGTGTCCTAACCATCCATGCCATACAATTATTGATCTTCAATTGCACAAATGAATGGTAGATCTTGGTTCCTATGGTATTCTATGTATAGAGTCTGTAGATTTTATTTCATGTGGGCAGAAATAATAAACTCTTCTTTGGAATTGTGTACTATGCATTGGTCATTCCTAAAATTCACAAGGTAACATTAATCAGATAATTGAAATATACTAATGTGGTTGTGCATATGACCATTGAGAAATAAACCATTAGAAATCAATGTTTTCCATGAAGAAAAATGTTAGATATAAACACAATTTCTCCCTGAGTAGTATCTTTGAAAATTACTTTTCCTCGGTTCATCTAAATAAACATTTCAACATAGTTTTTGTTACCAGTCATATGTTGGGAACATTCACTATCCATGTACCATGTATTATTGTTGGTAATTTTTTTATTTTCCTTAAAATAAATATGTCATACTTTTGGAATCCAAATTTTTTGGATTTGGAAATTTCAGAAAGAAAGATTTTATAAATCTACATTTTATTAGAAAAATAAGCTTTATGAAAACCTAAAAACTATATTTTATTTAAAGAAATTTTTTTCCCAATGTCAACGACAATAACATTCAGAGAAAAATCGACCACTTTAAGGAATTAAATACATATGACTAAAAACTGGTTTAGAATGTGTATATCCAATTCCAGAAATATTTCTTAAAGGTCGTATTTGGGAATAAATTTTATCAAAATATTTTTTACCAGAAGTAAAGTGTGACAAATACTTCCTTAAAGAAAATATATCTGAATTTAGTTTAAAAATCATTTTTCCCTCAAAAAATTTAGTATTCGATCTAGAGTATCTCTCTAAAATAATTTTCTTAGATATTACATTTTTAAGATTCATATAATGTTTATCTTTCTCAAAATAAAATTCCTCATAGTTTTTGGAAATACTTTCAAGATCAAAAGTTTTCTTATCAAGATCATTAGAAAGATCTTATTATTATTTGTTTTAAATAGATAATCTATAATTGTACTTATCAAGAATTTTCATGACTTTAGAATATTAATTCTTCTGATGTTTACAAATCTAGACACTTCTTCATAGGACGGTAAAGCACAATCTTCATCAGAAAAATATTCTTCATATTAAGACTTATATTATTTTTCTTCATTATAATTTGAATTCAAAGATACATTTGTAATAGATTCAGCATTGTGTACCTTGACCATTATACAATGATTTTCAAAGATAATTATGGGTTGTTGACCATGATTCGTCTAATCAGAAAATTCAATCTCCGAGGATTCATTGGAAGAGTCATGACCATTGGCACTCCAGGTGTCATTAGCTTTCAAAACTTTCAGATATTTATCCTTGAAATACATCTTTATATTTCTCTCAAAATTATTTTCATTTCTATCTTTTTTCATAAGAATAAGACAATATACCTTATGTGCCCTGCTTCTTTTCATTCATAATAAGTGAATTCAGAGTCATTATTTTATTTTATTTTCATTCTTCTTATATCAATACTGAAAGTCATTCTTTCTATCAATCTTGTTCATCTTTTGAGCATGATTAGCTAGTTCATTCTCACTATTTTCACTTTCAAAAGATTCAAAAAAATAGTGACTTTCTTAGACTAAGATCTTGTAACCCTTTTAGGAGACTTATCTTAAGTAGTAGTAATGGCTACATTTCCAGTGCCATTAGTCTTGTTATTAATTTCATCATCTATTTTAATTCTTGTCTCATATTGAATATGAGTTCCAAAAAGCTTATCAAGAGTAATTTTTTATACTTTCATATTCTCATCAATATATTTTCCCTTATATTTCTACTCATTAGGCGTGATATCTATAATCATTTACACATAAGGTTCATCATAATAACCATTTTCTTCAATAGATTTTAAACTGTTAACAATTTTCATAAACCATTTTTGGAACTTATATACATGTTCTGCATACGGAAATTGAAATCCATGAAATTCTTCTCTAAGCATAGCTCTTCTAGTTTCTATAACTTTGGATGTTACAAAATGAGAAACTTCCAATTTCTTCTAGTTAAAATTTGTAACTTCATAACAAGAAATATGACTATATATATTCATTGTCATGGAATATAACAAAGTATATCAAACCTTTCAGTTTAGTTTATATGCTGACTATTATTAATTAGTAAAATTTCTGACTTCCTTGTCAGGAATATTTTAATCTCCAGTAAGAATAATAAAATTTCCTACTCAAATAATGATAAGAAAAGTCTTCATATGATCTCCCCAGAACTTGTAATCATTCCCATAAAAAATATATAGTCTTGTAGGATTTAGATTTTCAATCAAAACAACATTAATTCCTACCATTCATGAAGAAAACATCTTTTCACAAAAATTTGTTAATAGTAAAAGGTTGAAAAAACAATCATAATCAAATAAAAAAATAAACACTTGTGGAAGAAAACATAATTCTGAATATATGAATTTCATAGACCTCCTAGGATCCCAATTTTAGGATCGAAATAATGATGTAGATGCTCAATTAATAGATGGGGTGAGTTGTATATTTAAAAACATTCATTTTTAACCTTAAGTAAAAAATGTTTATCAAATTTAAATTAGGTAAATTCACAAGACCTATTTTAATTATACTAACTATCATGGATTTGGAAATATTTTTCTGGAAATGAATCTTAAGGAATGTTTACAAGGAAAATATTCTACCTTAAATTTTATAGAATCTTATTTATTAGAGTATACAAAATACAGAAATGTACAATAAGGTTATACTTTCTTCCTTTATAAAAATACAGTGGAAATAGACTTGAATCAAAACAAGTAACAAGTATGAAATATATTAACCCAAATAGTAGGGTATCTAACAACCGTGGATAGAAGTCCCTTGATTTATACTTTCATGAATGTCAGTCTTACCCACACCAAGGTAAGCCCTCGATAAGAATATTAGAATTTTTCTTGTTATCCCCGCAAGCCATCAAACTTCAAGGTTGTTGGCACATCTATTTTCTTATCCCTGGAAGGACTCGATTTTACTAATAAAAAATCAGAGTCACACAAAGCAACCTAAAAAGTTGTTTATTAGAAAAATTTCATGAGTGTCTCTCTCTCTCCAGAAATCACTTCAACAGTATGAAATCTCTTGAGTGATGGAACTAGAATTCTCCGAATTGATCTCATTTAAATTAGCTTCTATTTATTGGAAATACTCTAATGGTCGACTCCCTCCTTCAACGGTCATATTTATCCTTGAATCTCGGAGGGACCTGTACATGTGTCACTCAAACAATGGTTTGTTAGAAAAAGATAACAAAACAACATTTCATAACTGTAAAAAATGTAAAAAAATAATGTTGCATAACCAAATCTAATTTTTAGAGTACATGGAAAAATAAAGTTTGTATTCTATCAAAAGAAACATTCAGAGACTATAACTCATGGATATTATAATTCAGTTTTTCAATGAATTTCGAATCATAATTCAATAAATTCAAGAGTCTAAATTCCAATGATTTCGGAATATGAATTCTGAAGAATTTGGAGCCTGAATTCTAAGTCATTTAGAGTCTTAATTCTATGTATTTTAGAGTCTAAATTTTAAGGAATTCAATGTCGAATTCAAAGGAATTTAAAGATTGAATTATGTGGAATTATGCATCTGAATTTGGAGGAAATTTTATTCTACATATTAGAGAATTTAGAGGATTAATTTTAGTGAATTCAGAGTCTGGATTTTAGAGAATTTGGAGTCTGAAATTCAGAGAATTCAGAGTCTGAATATAAGAAAATTTGGAGTATAAAAACAGAATACATTATTAATAATGATTTAAAGGATTCTAAGGTTTTAGATGTGAAAATGATTATTATACTTATGAATAAAATGAGTTAGATTTAGAAAAAAAAATATAAAATAAACAATGAAAACATTGTTAAGGATAAAATTTCCATCAAAAATTAAAATTATCCTTATTAACATAATTCTTAAGGAAAATATAATTTGCCATAAGATAGAGTGTTTTAAATTTTCAAAACATAGAGGAATGAAATTTAATAAGAAAACCTTATTGACTCAATAATGAAGGATTACAAATAACCTAAAATGTACTAGTCTGAGGATTGATGTTACAAGTAATATTATGGAAACATGAAAAAATGAAATCCTAAATGGGGAAATGACATTAAACCATTTTATAGGAATTAGCTTTCCATATAGTATAAATTTTCCATGTTAATGAGGAATTGAAATTGAATTTTGTTTTCAAATTTAAAAATTCATTTTTACTTCTCAAAATGATAAGTATTATTTCTTTCACATATTCCTAAATTTTATATATGTGCAATAAAACATCAAAACCCTATGACTCCTTCTAATAATGAAATTTGTGTGATGATATTTCTATATAGAAACACAATGTAGGGATCCTTTAGCTACTCGGTCAGGATATTTATAAAATTGTTTGACCAAAATTATGTGTTGTGGCAATAATAAGTGTAGGATACACATGCTCTCCAATTATATATTCATCCAGCGATTTTTTCAAAACATGGATATCATGGGCTCTTTATTTATTTGATATTCCACTACTAATATATTTTTTATGAAATCTATGCTAAATTACATTCTATATAAATGGATTTCAATGAAGAAAATGTTTCTTAAAATTGTATAAAATGATTAAATAATGCCTGTTGTAACTCATGTCACATGAAATGACCTAAATTTTTTCAGTGGCATTAATTATTAATTAATATATCGTAAAAATTATAATTATTATGTAATTTGATATATAAATTACAATTGATGAAAAAATTCTTCTTTCATTGGGTTTTGGAATATCATATCATTCTATATGACTACTTATATTATATTATTTGATAAAATACTCTATTTCATGTGTCAAAACAAAAAATAAAATCTTGTTTATCATATCGACAATTATTTGAAAGTATATGTACTAATAATTTGAAATTTGTGTTTTTATATGATGATATCATAAAATATGATACATAATTAGGGATTAATTATTTCTTTTCAAGGAACTCCACTTTTAAAAGGATGCTTTATATTAAAAAATTGTCATGAATTTTGATATAATGTATATCCTTAAATACATTTTTGAGGAATAATATTATTTTATTATTTTCATTTATAAATATTATAATATAATTTCAAATTTGATTTTAAATTTATTCAAAATGTATTTTTTGAAATTAAAATTACTTATAATTATTTTATATATAATTTTTTATGAGCTATTTATAATTAGTTAGTCACATATTATTGAAAATTTAAAAAATTTGTGCCATATATATTAATTAATAATAATAATGATATTATATATATATATTTAATGTCAGATTAAATTGATAATGAATATTTTATGTGTATTTATTTATATATTGTATAAAATTAATATTTTATGAACTAAATAGGATATATATGAACTGAAAATGGATGCACACTAATCATTTGACAAATGAATAAGAAGATTTAGCTAAAGAGATCACCAGGTTTGCAAGAGAGAAATTATAAAACCATTCTAAAATACTCTGTCTGTGTTTATAATGTTTTTATTCAGGAAAAATTATTCCAGAATAGTTGTAAAAGCATTTTATTATCCTAGAATAAAAAAAAGCTAAAATTTTGGACTACATGTGGGGAAAAACTAAATGTGGACATCGATTGGGATGATACTACTGTTTATGAATAATTTGATATGAAATCCTTTGTAAAAGGTGATGTAGATTGAATGGGAGAAATGAAAATAGAAATTGAATATTACCTTCATGATTTTCCTATGTTTTTTGTTTTGTTATATAGATATTCGATGAAACCATTGTATACAGATTGTTATAAATACACAATATTCTCAGCTATATATATGTTACATAATTTTATTGTTGGAAGTGGATGGAGTGAAACCAGCTTTAAAGAACTAATTCATCTTCTAAATGATATAAAACCAGCAGAAAATGAACAACCCTAAAAAATATATTTCTAAAAAAATGATACATTCAATTATAATGATCACTAAAAAATACATGCATATCCAAATGATTTCATATTGTTTCGCAAGGACCATGAATCACTCATAAAATTCCATAGGTATAGTGAAAATAGGTAGAAGAAAAATGAATCAAGTACTTTGAAATATGTATTGTATATTCCTATCATTCCATTGTTTATAAGACTATATGGATTTCAAAAAACTGTGAGACAATTATCAGGGCATGGTGATACAATAATAAATGATGGGATACTACGTCAACCAAATTACATTCTAAGTAGTAGGAAATTGATTATGAGTTTCATGAATTTGTATATTAGTTGAGAAACTATTGTCTTTAATTATATAAAGATGGAATAATTCCTTTTGTTTTACAGAGTAGTACTCATAGTGTTGAGACAACCTGGTTTCCTTATGACTTTTCTATTCCTCTATGTTTTGAAAATCACAAACACTCTATCATGAGGAAAATTTAATTTTCCCTATGATTTATTTTAATAAGGAATATTTTCATCCCTCGGGGAAATTTTCACCTTTCCTTGATTTTCCTTAAGAAAGTAAAATTTTCCATTCCCAAGAAAAATTTATCCTTACCGTATTTTCATTATTCATGAGATAATTTCATAAAATCTAACTCATTTTATTTCTAAGTGTTAAATTCAGTTTCATATCTATAACCTTGGAATCCTATAAATACTTAGATATAGAGTATTCTATTTTCAAGATCTAAATTCAAAATCTGAATTCCTTTGAAATCAGACTTTGAATTTATCTGAAATTCAGACACCGAATTCTTTGAAATTCTGATTTTAAATTCTATGATATTCAGACACTGAATTCTCTAAAATTATAACACTTAATTCTCAGAAATTAGGACTCTGAATTCTTTAGAATTCGGTTTCCAAATTATGAGTAATTAAGACACTGAATTCCTTAGAATTCTGGTTACGAATTTCTCATAATTTAGATTCCAAATTCTCTAGAATTTGGGTTCTAAATACCTCAAAAATCAGACTACTAATTTCCTTTGAATTCAGACTCCGAAGTCTATAGAATTATAATTATGAATTCCTTGAATAATATAATATGATTATCCATGTAATGTTGACTCTGAATGATTATATGATTAGATTCAGAACTTGTATTTTTCCTTAGACTCTAAAAAATGTATTTGATTAAGAAACCATATTTTGATTACCCTTGTTATTGATATGAAACTATGTCGTATAATCTGTTTCTAACTAATCACTGTTTGATTGATATGTGTACAGGTCCCTCTGAGATTCAAGGAAAAATATTACCATTGGAGGAGGGAGCCGACTATTGGAGAAGTGACTATAAATAGGGGCTCATTTGAACGATCTCAAATTCATGAATATTCTATTTTTATAGAGACCACATGTTGTTGAAGTGATATCTAAAGAGAAGATAATCTCATGCTTTGTGCATACTAAACATCATTTTCATCTTGCTTCGTGCGACTCTGAATGTTTCTGAGTAAATTCAAGGGCTTCTGGGGAGAGGAAGATAGAGGGGTCGACTAGCTTATAGTTCGAGGACTTCCTTAGTATGGAAGACAGAGGTGACAACTAATATGATGTTCCAGTGCTTGTGGGTATTGAAAGACATATTCATATACTCCTATTGAGGGATTACCCTAGTGTGGGTAAGACAGACCTTCTGGAAAATATAAATCAATGTATGGCTTACCCTAATATTTGTATCAATGGATGTCTCTGAAATACATATATCCACATATATGTTTCAAGCTCAGTTTTCATTTTTCATAATATTTTTCATGCTTAGGAATTTATTTTTTACTTATTTAAAAACATTAATTATAAACAATGTTTTTGTGGAAATAAATTTTTGCTTAAGATGACAAAAATTAATGTTGGTTCTATTGATAAATAAAATCCTTCAAGACAACCTATAGTTGATGGGAATGATTACAAATTTTGGATTTATCGTATGATGACATGTTTTATTAATACTGGGATATAAAATTTTGTCATGCTTACTGAAGGATATAAAATTGTTGACAAGGAAGTCAGTACATTCACCATACAAGAAAAGCATGAATATCAACTGAATTATAATGTACGTAAAACATTTCTTGGTATTAAAATTAGAAATATATATATATATATAGCTATATTTCATCCTATGAAGCAGCAAATTTTATTTGGAAGAAGCATGAAATAACTCACTTTAGAACTTCAAAAGTCATTGAAACTAGAATAGCCATGCACAGTGCTAAATATCATGGTTTCTACTTTCCTTATAGAGAACCCATATGTATGGTACGAAAAAGATTAATGACTATTGTTAATAGTTTAAAATCTATGGGTTAGAATGTATTAGATGATGTAGCTCTTATGGAGAAAATCACAGACATCATGCCTAATGAATGGGAATCAAAGAGGATAGATATAAATGAAAATAAGAATGTTACCAATATTTCTCTTGATGAACTGTTTGGAAATATTCATCAACATGAAACCAGAACGAAGAGAGATGCTGATAATATTAAGAAGAAGAATGGAAATGGTAGTGTTGTTTTTAAAAAACATAAACTCATATGAAAGCAAGGACACGTGAGAGAGTTACAAGATCCAAAATGATGAAGGTTGTTATTCAATACGAATCTAGTGGAAGTGAATCTTCTGAAAATGAGTTAGCCAATCTTTCCTGAAGGATAAACAAGACTACTAAAATAAGAACATTCAATCTAAACAGAAGAAGAAGGAAAGAAAATATGTGAAGGAATCAGAAGTCACTTGTTTTAAATGAAAAAGATCATGGAACATAAGGCCAGACTATCTAATGCTTAATAAAAAGGATAGAAAGTAAAATCAATATGAGAGGAATACAAAGAAGTACTACAAAGCTAAAGCGATAAACATTTTAAAATCTAATGAAACCTGGAGTGCGAATGGTGGTGACTCATCTGATTAATCCTCATAGTATGAATATTCAGGTCATAAGAATCATGGTTTATTAGGCAATCTACATATTGAAAATTATTGTCTAATGGCTAAGGTACACAATGTTGAATCTATCAAAAATGTATCTTTGAGTGCAAACTATAGTGATGATAAATACTATAACTCTTAAGATGATGATTCCTCTTCTAATGAAGATAATAATTTTCCTACTTATAAATATGTTTCTAGATTTTCTATACTTCTTGAGAATGGGAACTCTAAACTCACAAAAAATAATCACAAGAAAAATTCTTGAAATTCTATTCATTCTAAGGAAATATCTGATCTTTCATAAGAAATTGATAAGAAAACTTTTGATTTTTAATGTATTTTAAAATATTTTATGGAATTTAATTCTAAGAAGGATAAACTTTCTAAGGATATTGAAAATGTAATTTCTACTAATGATATTATAGAGGCTAACTCTAGTTCTAAACTAATGTTTTTGTGGATAAAAAATTGGTTGTTAAACTAAAGTATGAAATATTTTCCATGAGGAAGTATTTTTCAAACGTAACCATAGGTAAGGAAAATTTTGATTAAATTTATTCTCAAATTAGACCTTTATGGAATAGTTCTAGTTTTGGTTATACCAGTTCAAACCCGATTTTCATTAATAACTATTTTGTTTCACAAAGTGATCCATTCTTCACTGAATTTCATTATGGTGGACATTGGAAAAAAAGTAGTTCCATAAACAAAACGTAGTCTTTAGGTCTTCATATTGCTTATTTTTCTGAGAAAATGTGGATACCTTAAATTTTGCTTTCTAATATTTCCGGATCCAAGAATGTTTGGGTTCAGAAAGTATAACAATATTATTTTTAGGAAAATAAGGATTTTACTAACATAAATACATGGTACATGGATAGTGGATGTTATTAACACCCCAATATTTCATTGTAAGTTAGTTTCATTAATTCAGTAGCTTGCGTAACACACAACACAGAGTTCGAGCGCACCATGACTTAACAAACTAACAATTCAAAAGCAGTTATGAATAGTAATAACTGAATTTTGAATTTTATAAACTCCATATACTTTAAAATCCATATAATGTGTTTCTTAGATATAATATAATAACAAATTCTTTTTTTTCATATAAAAGAAGTATTTTAAAAAAAATGCTTGTTTACCACCGTTTAATTGAAACCCCTTTTTAAAACTAATATTTGACAATTTTAAATAATCAATTTCATGAATTTAAATTTTTCTTTAGAATCGGGACAAAAAAATTTATTTTGTATAAATTTTTGGTACTTTTCTAAAAACTTTTATATTTTGATGAATATTGAAAAATACGTAATTTTAAGTGAAAAATTCATTTTTAATAAATATAATTTATAGTGATAAATTATGTATTTGAAAGGTTTGAGAGTATCTTTCATTTAATACTATTCAGGTGATAATAAGTAATTTAACATCAATATTTGACAAAAACACATGTCGAACTTTTGATTGTTTATACATTTTAAAAAAATACTCTTTTCTGTTTTGATAACATGAATTAATTTTAAATTAATTAACTAAACCTATATGTTATTAATTTGGTAAAATAAAATTCATTTTTGGATTCGTAATATCAAAATTAGCATTGGGTAAATATTTGTTTTTTTTTAAAACATTCATTTTTTGTGATTAGTGAAAACATTGTGTTATAGTTTAAAACCGACTTTTTATTTAAATAATTGATCATTTTATTTAAAATTATTTTATGTAAAATTAGAATTATAATACATATATAAGTTCAATATAATTCATTGGAGTCATTTTATATTAAAATTATATGTATAAAATGTTATTGAACTTTTTACCGTCTTTTACCCACCTACAATGTAACACCCCAAGATTTTATAGTGTGTTATTTCTTCAAAATAATTCAATAACTTTCACTACACGCAACACCAAGTTCAATCACACCATGACTTACCAAACAAGCTGTTCAAAAGAGGTTATGAATAGTGTTAACTAAATTTTAAACTTTATATAATCCTTATAATTTTAGAATCCATATTATGAGTTTCTTAGACATAATGTAAGAACAAATTCATTTTCAGTATTTCACTTTTACCAAATTTTAATAGTGAACCCTTTTTAGATACTATATTTTAAACTTTTTGACTAAATGGGGACATCAAAAATTTAAAATGAAACATCCCAAGCTTCCACGGTACGCTAGCGTGTGTTGTACGCAACACCGAGTTCTAACACACCGTAACCAATCAAACTAGCCGTTATGAATAGTAATACCTACTTTTTGAAATTATATATATTTTATATTTTAAAATGGACTTCATTTTTGGATTCGGAATATCGAATTTAGCCTAAGGTGAAATTTTGGTACATTTCGGATAACTTTCATATTTTGATGAATAGTGAAAATTACTAAATTTTAATTAAAAACAACTTTTTTAATCAAATTAATTACTAGTGATAAATTATGAATTTGAGTGGTTTTAAAGTATATTTAGAATATATTTTTACCATTTAATATAATTTTGGTCATTGGACATAATTTTACAATTAAACCGAACATAAACAAGTGTCAATCTTTTGATAGTTATTATCTCTCAAAAACACGCTTTTTGTTTTGACAGCGGGAATTAATTTTAAATTAATTTCTGCCACTTCTATGTTTTGAATTTAGGAAAATGGATTCCATATTTGGAATCAGGATGTTCAAATTGTGTAAATAGGTAATTTTTATTTTTAGACATTTTGAATAATTACTGCGGTAAATATATTATTTACCATGGTTAAAGGGTAAATCCGGTAAATAAGGGTTAAAAAATAATATTATAATAATACAAAATTACCCTAAAACATGTCCTAACCTTATTGGTGGACACATACCCGACCATGGTCATCCTTGGGTCAATTTGGGGACCCCTTGGAGCCACTTGTATGTGGTAGGGACACATTATATTAATAAAGTTAAAATAAAAATAAAAATGGCATAAGCTTACATCTTTTAGAAGAACAATTTTTACATAGGGTTATACATGTTGGATTTTCGATTATAAATATTCATTAGAAAGCTAAAAAGATTTCCTACATAATGATATTTTATTAATAATTTTTAGACATCAAATAATTTAAATTATTAATGACACAATAATGATGAAATGTTTACCTCATTAATAAATCATTTAAATAAATAAGATTATAATGATTAAAATATTATCTAAAACCTGTCCAATTCTTATTGGTTGATGTTATTTAGAATATGAGTCATCTTATCTTCGACCTCAATGATTTTTGGACCATTATAAACCGAATAAAAATATATTATAAATTAATACTTTCACACTTTCCTAAAGAGCCCCTCCTCTCCCTTATAAAAGGAGACCACTTCTACTCATTCCTCACACCTCTCAAGCCACTTGGCTCGTCCAAACTCTGCCCAACTAAGCTCCCCACATCTCTCTCCTCCTCCTTGAAGCTTCCCCTTAGGCAGAAAGCATTTCAAGAAGTCCTTTGGTTCCAACCAAAGTGAGTTACCTAAATTAAAGGTAACGATTTCTCTTAAATTATTTTCATTTATTTTGCTTCTTCAACCCCCAAACTCTTTTTATTTCCTTTCTTTTGTAACAACACCAGTATCCTCAATATACTAGGATGTTTTTATAAGAAGGATTCAAACTACACATACACACAACTCCATCTAATGGATGATGAACATAATGTTTCTGTGGATGGCAAACTAACGCCTCACGAAACGATGATTGTTCAAATACATCTTACCGCCTCTCATGGTGGCCATTATGATGGCACTGTAATTAAATATGATATTAATGATATATATTTTATATATAAGCTTCTGTAATTCCATTTTATTTCATAGAATTATTCGTTTCATGTTGTATATACATACGATAATTTCATTTGAGGAAGTGCGGACTACCGCCCCCTTAAAATGATATGACTCGTTCATACCACACATGGAACGTATAAAGGATGGTGTTAATGAACTTAAGTAACATATATAAAATATTATATTATACTGGAATAGTAATATACCTATGTATCATTTGGATTTGATTCTTTTAAAATAAAAATTAAATGGAAGTAGCGTTCGTGCGTACGTACGGACTACCGTCTCCACGAACGCGATAAGATTCATTCTCCATCATATCCATTCAAGTATTATTCTCATTTTAGGGTTAAAAATAATGTTAATATCATTCTGATTATGAATAAGATATAATCTATCCATTACAAACATGTCTTACGTAACCAAACATTTAAGAAGAACGAATCGATTATCACCCGAAACGACGATAATACTAAGATATTATTAATAAAGCAATGTTAAAAGATCATATATGATATCATATTAATGTATATGATTCTTGTATAATTTAATAACAATTATTTCACCATTATACAGGAGGTTAACCTACCCCAAAAAAGGAAAAATACAAGGTAAGGGTTATTTCACAATCTCTTCATTATCCGAGGTTGTATTATACGTAATAATCTACTGGGATATCTTTATCATCCACATCCATGTTTCTTAAAAATGCATTTCAAAACATTTTACTATTTACAAGAATATGGGTTAAATTCATTTATACCCTTGTTTGACTTTTTATAAGAGGTTTATAAAGGAATCTTTCCGTCGTTTTCAAAACAAGGTCCTTTTTAACCTTTTCGACAGAATTGAGGTAAGAATGTTTTTAACTTATACGGCGGGTGCGGTTATTTTCCGCCGTTATAAAATTGTCGAAGCTTTACATACAAGCTTATAAGAATATTTTCAAAGAAAATGTTTTATTTTATATGGATCTTAAATGAATTCAAAATAAAAGGAGATACTTCTTTAAAAAGAATTTTGATTTCATCTATGTCAACATCCTTTGATGGATTTTAAGATTATTTGAAGTTGATTTATTATGATACAAAACTTCTATATTGTATTGAAGGTTTTGTGATATGTTTGACTGTGGATGTGCTATTTTTATACCATTCATAGTTTATGGTGAAATTATTGACATTTCGTATGCTAGTTTTAATACGAATGTTTATGTTATGTTTAAACCTTTTCATATGGGAATGCATTGGACTTAATAAGTGACGGGTGGAGCCCGCTATAGCTCCTCGATGCATCGGTAGGTCTCATGAGACAAACTAGTGTCTTGGCACAAGGCCTTGACAAAATCTTATTTTTAGTCTTGGCACGAGGCCTTGACTATGTGGTTATGATAGTCTGGCATTATGCATTCCAACATTATGAAAGTGGTAATTGATTTTTGCATGTGATTATTCGATTAGTAGAATATCCATGTGAATAAGTAAATGGCATTATTTCATTTTACTTTTTCCATACTATGTTGAAGTTCAAGTTTAAAAGGCTTTTGTTTTAGTAATGCATTGCCTTAAATGTTTATTCTTATTTATGAAAGTTTCCACTATATTTTTATCCTTACTGGGCATTTGAGCTCACCCCTTTTCTATGTTTTATTTTTCCCAGGATGTGAAGAAGTAAGTTATGAATGACCTGAAGGGATATTATGAGGGGATAATAGTGTGGATTGTGGAAACATTATGTCGTTGTATTAGTTTTTCATTTTATGATGTAATGTAAAACTTATGAATATATCTAGTGTTTCCAAGGCTACTAAACCAATCGGTCTTTCGAGATTTGATCTTCTTGTGATCATGCCAATGTTACGAAGTAATGCACCGACTCTGGGTAGCTGGGGTCGGGGCGTTACAGTTGGTATCAGAGGAAGTTTAGTACAAACCTTGGAAGCTAGATTTAGATAAACTCTGATTAGAGCACGTAGATCTAAGATGAACTTTGAGGATTAGTATAGAAGAACTTCCTAAAATTTTGGTATTGTAGAGATTTTGTGAGTTTTCCGAGCAATACATCCATGTCTGGATACGAGCAGGTAGAGGCGGCTCTGGCACAGATGTACCTAGGGGTAAAACCCGAAAACACCGCTTTGAGCTAGACTCGAACGGGAACTGGTGCACGACAACGGGCCTTGCTGCACTCTTGGTTACGACACTCCCGGGGGATATGCTTAGGATAACTCTCATTTTCTTTACAAATCATTATGAAGGGTTTATGAGTATATACTTCCTCAAAGAAAACATTTTTATGATTATGGATTATATCCATAAATAGTTCAATTTATGTTAAGTGTTTTATAAGTATGGGATTATGTATTTTGATTCATAAACTGATCTAGTGTATGCCATTGTTTAGAAATGGCGCCCAGTAGAAGGAATGAGAACTCCAGAAATGCACATAATCCAAAGAGAAGGAAGGATCATATCTTTCATGGTCTTAAGCTAGAATTTATAAGAGAAATAGTCTCCCATGTATTATCATCATATGAAGAAATAATATCATGTGTTGATAAGATAAGTAAAGAGTTTACTGAGTCCTATGGCTTTAAGCAAGAGAAGAAAAGGATAGAAGAGAGAAAGATGGATAAAGGGAAGAGGGAAAAGAAGAATTTTCCCATATGTGGTAACTGTGGAAAGAAACACCCTGGAACTTGCCTAAAAGGAATGGGAGTTTGTTATAAGTGTGGAGGAAAAGGGCACAAAGTACGTGACTGCAAGGGTAAGAAAATGGTTTCAAATGTACAATGCTTCATTTGCAAGGAGTTTGGACACTACGCGAACCTATGTTCCAGTCATCAGACTATGCCGCAAATGATGCTATTGGATAATAATCAAGTTATGATACTTCCACAGATGAAGAGGAATGATTAGAGTTCTTATGTTGATTATGTCAATTGAGTGTTGTATCAACAATGTACTTGTTATAATAATTATGGAGTATATAAGGATTGTACTGCAGTACCATTTCATTAAGGACTTGAGATTGTGTGGAACAAAGAAAAGTGACTCAATAGCAGGATAAATTTTTGGAAAATATATGGTTGAGAGAAAGATAAACCATAATATGGTTCTGATACCGAGTTAGTGATTTTAGAATAATACATGATTGATTTGGATAAATTATATTGGATATTCTTGACTACCTTGGAACTAATTAATGATTTGTATATATATTCCATCATTGTTGGGGTTTAAAACATTTTTGGATTAATGAAGTATATCCAGCATTCTATATGGAATAAGGGAGCATGAATGTAATCAAGGAATATGGTAATTCAGGATGTTTCAGTGTATTAAAAGAATACAAGATGAAGGTATTCATATGCTATTATGGGGTAAAAAGGATCTACATTATTCTTACCTTCCTTATAAATGTTGGACTGTGAGTTTGGACAGAAGTATTTTGGATAGTTCTAGTTTGGATTATTTTGGATTGCCATAAAAGGACAACCCCGAGGTCGGGCGGCAACCCGTCGCGTCCGGCAAGGCTGCGAGACTTGAACCCGCAACCGAAGGGCGACAAGGGTGTATCACCTACCACTGGCCCACGATATGTCTTGGATTAAATAATGTAGTTTTTTTAAAAGATCTGGTATATGAATTATAAATTCGTTTATTTTGGAACCCTGTACAAATAGTATAAATAGAATTTTTTTTGAGTAAAAGATGAGTTTGTGGTAGAAATTTATTAAGTAAGTATATCTCCTTATGATCTTAGCCAATCTCACAAATAAATTACTCAACATTAAGAAAAGGAACTTAGAACAAAAATGTTGTCCTAGATGGTACCTTAAATCATCACTAATTTATGGCTTTGGGATTGTTGGCCTTTTCATAGCCATGTTCTCTACCACTCTCCATCAGATAATTGATGGTTAGATTTCTCTTCCATATCCATATTTTCCTACATGGAACCCTAGTATGTGTTATTTTCGGTAATCTTCATACTTTCCACTCTTTATTTTAAATAGAGGCCTCGTTAATTCATTTTTCGATGTGGGATTTCAACTAAGATATTTTGAAACGTCAAAAATGTGTTATCCTAATACCCTATGTTTTGTTGAACCGATGGTATTTCAAATCATCATAGATTGATGAATTTAAGGACCTCAATTTTACACTTGTTTGTGATTGATGACCTCAATCACCACCTATAAATATTTACGTTTTTCCTCCAATTATATGTCTCTAATTGCCACCAATGTTCTCCTAATCGAGATCATAATTTGGTGGCGACCCTTTGATTTCTCTTTTCCTCATATTAAGACTAAATTTTAGTAACCCAATTTCCGATGTGGGTTTTCCCACAAATATATTTTCTATTTTCAACCTTTTATTTTCGAAGAACAATTTCAAATTGCGAGGACGCAATTTATTGAAGGAGGGGAGAATGTAACACCCCAAGATTTTATAGTGTGTTATTTCTTCAAAATAATTCAATAACTTTCACTACACGCAACACCAAGTTCAATCACACCATGACTTACCAAACAAGCTATTCAAAAGAGGTTATGAATAGTGTTAACTAAATTTTAAACTTTATATAATCCTTATAATTTTAGAATCCATATTATGAGTTTCTTAGACATAATGTAAGAACAAATTCATTTTCAGTATTTCACTTTTACCAAATTTTAATAGTGAACCCTTTTTAGATACTATATTTTAAACTTTTTGACTAAATGGGGACATCAAAAATTTAAAATGAAACATCCCAATCTTCCACGGTACGCTAGCGTGTGTTGTACGCAACACCGAGTTCTAACACACCGTAACCAATCAAACTAGCCGTTATGAATAGTAATACCTACTTTTTGAAATTATATATATTTTATATTTTAAAATGGACTTCATTTTTGGATTCGGAATATCGAATTTAGCCTAAGGTGAAATTTTGGTACATTTCGGATAACTTTCATATTTTGATGAATAGTGAAAATTACTAAATTTTAATTAAAAACAACTTTTTTAATCAAATTAATTACTAGTGATAAATTATGAATTTGAGTGGTTTTAAAGTATATTTAGAATATATTTTTACCATTTAATATAATTTTGGTCATTGGACATAATTTTACAATTAAACCGAACATAAACAAGTGTCAATCTTTTGATAGTTATTATCTCTCAAAAACACGCTTTTTGTTTTGACAGCGGGAATTAATTTTAAATTAATTTCTGCCACTTCTATGTTTTGAATTTAGGAAAATGGATTCCATATTTGGAATCAGGATGTTCAAATTGTGTAAATAGGTAACTTTTATTTTTAGACATTTTGAATAATTACTGCGGTAAATATATTATTTACCATGGTTAAAGGGTAAATCCGGTAAATAAGGGTTAAAAAATAATATTATAATAATACAAAATTACCCTAAAACATGTCCTAACCTTATTGGTGGACACATACCCGACCATGGGCATCCTTGGGTCAATTTGGGGACCCCTTGGAGCCACTTGTATGTGGTAGGGACACATTATATTAATAAAGTTAAAATAAAAATAAAAATGGCATAAGCTTACATCTTTTAGAAGAACAATTTTTACATAGGGTTATACATGTTGGATTTTCGATTATAAATATTCATTAGAAAGCTAAAAAGATTTCCTACATAATGATATTTTATTTATAATTTTTAGACATCAAATAATTTAAATTATTAATGACACAATAATGATGCAATGTTTACCTCATTAATAAATCATTTAAATAAATAAGATTATAATGATTAAAATATTATCTAAAACCTGTCCAATTCTTATTGGTTGATGTTATTTAGAATATGAGTCATCTTATCTTCGACCTCAATGATTTTTGGACCATTATAAACCGAATAAAAATATATTATAAATTAATACTTTCACACTTTCCTAAAGAGCCCCTCCTCTCCCTTATAAAAGGAGACCACTTCTACTCATTCCTCACACCTCTCAAGCCACTTGGATCGTCCAAACTCTGCCCAACTAAGCTCCCCACATCTCTCTCCTCCTCCTTGAAGCTTCCCCTTAGGCAGAAAGCATTTCAAGAAGTCCTTTGGTTCCAACCAAAGTGAGTTACCTAAATTAAAGGTAACGATTTCTCTTAAATTATTTTCATTTATTTTGCTTCTTCAACCCCCAAACTCTTTTTATTTCCTTTCTTTTGTAACAACACCAGTATCCTCAATATACTAGGATGTTGTTATAAGAAGGATTCAAACTACACATACACACAACTCCATCTAATGGATGATGAACATAATGTTTCTGTGGATGGCAAACTAACGCCTCACGAAACGATGATTGTTCAAATACATCTTACCGCCTCTCATGGTGGCCATTATGATGGCACTGTAATTAAATATGATATTAATGATATATATTTTATATATAAGCTTCTGTAATTCCATTTTATTTCATAGAATTATTCGTTTCATGTTGTATATACATACGATAATTTCATTTGAGGAAGTGCGGACTACCGCCCCCTTAAAATGATATGACTCGTTCATACCACACATGGAACGTATAAAGGATGGTGTTAATGAACTTAAGTAACATATATAAAATATTATATTATACTGGAATAGTAATATACCTATGTATCATTTGGATTTGATTCTTTTAAAATAAAAATTAAATGGAAGTAGCGTTCGTGCGTACGTACGGACTACCGTCTCCACGAACGCGATAAGATTCATTCTCCATCATATCCATTCAAGTATTATTCTCATTTTAGGGTTAAAAATAATGTTAATATCATTCTGATTATGAATAAGATATAATCTATCCATTACAAACATGTCTTACGTAACCAAACATTTAAGAAGAACGAATCGATTATCACCCGAAACGACGATAATACTAAGATATTATTAATAAAGCAATGTTAAAAGATCATATATGATATCATATTAATGTATATGATTCTTGTATAATTTAATAACAATTATTTCACCATTATACAGGAGGTTAACCTACCCCAACAAAGTAAAAATACAAGGTAAGGGTTATTTCACAATCTCTTCATTATCCGAGGTTGTATTATACGTAATAATCTACTGGGATATCTTTATCATCCACATCCATGTTTCTTAAAAATGCATTTCAAAACATTTTACTATTTACAAGAATATGGGTTAAATTCATTTATACCCTTGTTTGACTTTTTATAAGAGGTTTATAAAGGAATCTTTCCGTCGTTTTCAAAACAAGGTCCTTTTTAACCTTTTCGACAGAATTGAGGTAAGAATGTTTTTAACTTATACGGCGGGTGCGGTTATTTTCCGCCGTTATAAAATCGTCGAAGCTTTACATACAAGCTTATAAGAATATTTTCAAAGAAAATGTTTTATTTTATATGGATCTTAAATGAATTCAAAATAAAAGGAGATACTTCTTTAAAAAGAATTTTGATTTCATCTATGTCAACATCCTTTGATGGATTTTAAGATTATTTGAAGTTGATTTATTATGATACAAAACTTCTATATTGTATTGAAGGTTTTGTGATATGTTTGACTGTGGATGTGCTATTTTTATACCATTCATAGTTTATGGTGAAATTATTGACATTTCGTATGCTAGTTTTAATACGAATGTTTATGTTATGTTTAAACCTTTTCATATGGGAATGCATTGGACTTAATAAGTGACGGGTGGAGCCCGCTATAGCTCCTCGATGCATCGGTAGGTCTCATGAGACAAACTAGTGTCTTGGCACAAGGCCTTGACAAAATCTTATTTGTAGTCTTGGCACGAGGCCTTGACTATGTGGTTATGATAGTCTGGCATTATGCATTCCAACATTATGAAAGTGGTAATTGATTTTTGCATGTGATTATTCGATTAGTAGAATATCCATGTGAATAAGTAAATGGCATTATTTCATTTTACTTTTTCCATACTATGTTGAAGTTCAAGTTTAAAAGGCTTTTGTTTTAGTAATGCATTGCCTTAAATGTTTATTCTTATTTATGAAAGTTTCCACTATATTTTTATCCTTACTGGGCATTTGAGCTCACCCCTTTTCTATGTTTTATTTTTCCCAGGATGTGAAGAAGTAAGTTATGAATGACCTGAAGGGATATTATGAGGGGATAATAGTGTGGATTGTGGAAACATTATGTCGTTGTATTAGTTTTTCATTTTATGATGTAATGTAAAACTTATGAATATATCTAGTGTTTCCAAGGCTACTAAACCAATCGGTCTTTCGAGATTTGATCTTCTTGTGATCATGCCAATGTTACGAAGTAATGCACCGACTCTGGGTAGCTGGGGTCGGGGCGTTACATACAAGGAGCATTTACAAACTTACATAAAACATAATTGTACCACTTGTTTGAGTTGAATTTCAAAAATCCAAGAGACAAGGTTGATTTAAATAAGTAAAATGTGGTTTAAGAAGATGAAATTTTTCTTGGTGAATAGTATCTTTTTTACTTTTATTTATCATGGTTAAAAATAAAATAGGGGAATTAAGGGTAAGAATGATATTATTATTACCCTAACACATGTCCTTATTCTACTGGATAAGTGTAATTCGACCAAAAACAACCTTAGAAAAAAAATATGTTTCTTTAGGTCAACTTGGATTAGATTAGAACATTTATTATTATTAAATTCAAGGAAGAGTTAAAAGTGTCAAATTCAATGTTTAATAGCAAAACAATTTTTAGTACAGGGTAACACATAAGATAAATTCAAATAAAAAATTCATTATAATTATAAAAAAGATTTTATACATAATTTTAATTTATTTATATTTTTTAAGCATTTAATAATTTAATTTATAAGACAATGATGATGTTGCAATTACATAATTCACGAAATATTAAAATAATTGATATTATAAATATACAAATAAATGTAATTTGAGAATTTTTCTGAATTCCACTAATTTTCTAGGTTAATATTACATGTTAGGGTTGTTAAGATAAATTTTTTTCTAAGTAATCATGTTGATATGAATTTAGAAAAAAACAAAATATCAAATCGTGTGAAAATTGACATAAAAGGGTTTTTAAAACAGATATTATATTATTAAAAGATATTTTTTTCCTAAAAATATATGGATCATCCAAACGACATATATAATGATAGGTGTATCATTAATGAACCACTTGGGGTTTTCATGGATGTTTATAGTATGTTTATTAACCATATAATATAAAAATACAAAGAGACAAGGTAAATGTCAAACTATTTAACTAAGAGTTAAATCTAATTGATAATGTTAATATAGTGATCCAAACCAATAAAAAACCAATTGGTTGTGTGGTTTTAGACCCATACCCACCTTATCCATTAAATAACTCATTTTGGATCCATTATAAACTGAAAAAAAAAATATCGTAAAATAATATTTCTAGCTTTTTTTAAGGTTCCCCTCACCCCACATATAAAAGGGCACACCCCCTTATCTCTAATTCACACCATAAAATCTATTAGTCTCAGCCATCACAAGCCCAAATATCTTCCCAACACTCCACCTTTCATCCTATATTCCTTACTTTAGTCATAATTCCATCCTAAGGAGCCATTTTGATCAAATCAAATGGAAGAACCCAAAGAAGAGGTAAATATTTCATCACCTCTTTCCAGTTCTTTTCATCTTCCACATCCTCTTTCTTTGTTGTTTCCATTCTAAAATAATAACTATAGTATCTTCTATATACATTGATGTTATTATAAATATGGTATAACCATATTAATTATTCTATCAATCCTTTGAATTTCATGCCACCATACGTGCATGCGTACGACTTTCCATCTCTACGTCATAGTGTAGTTGTTATTCAATACATTATTATTTTGATGGATATAATAATGATGTATAATTGGTGTAAATAATAAATATAACATGACAATTATTTTTTATATATGATATACTATCCAATTATATATAATTTTAATATCAAAAGAATGATATTGTCGCTCGTGCGTACGTACAGATTACCGACTCCACAAACGCGATGACATTCATTATCCATTGTATCCTTTCACGAATAATTTTTCATTTTATTATTAAAAATAATGTTTAAAAACTTATTATAATTCTGAATATTAATAAGATACATACCATCTATAACAAACATGGTTTACGTAACCCAGTATATAAAGGAGAAAGAATCAGTTAACACCTGAAATGACGATAATACTAAAATATCAATATTAAAAGATCATATATGAAATCATATTATTTTATGTGGTTATTGTATAATTTAATAACACTAATTACATCATTATACAATAGATTAAAGTAACCTCAACCAAGTAAAAGTACAAGGTAAGGGTTTTCTTATCTTACATTTAATTTTGTGAGATTTCCATTGTTCGTCACTTATTTAATGGATGTGGTGTATTGTGTACTTCCATTTGAGATATATATTCTAATGATTCTCTTTATATTCATGGTATTTTATGATCCATTTTGTGTTTATAATATTTTTTTCATATGACTTTATGGATTACAATGAAGTAAGGGTTTTTCATTTCACTTTTTATTCCCGTGAGATTCATGTTATATTGACCACTATTTTCTTTTTTGTGATGTATGTACGGTCCATGATTGTTTTCATGGTGTAATATACATTAATTTATGAGTATTTATGTCTTAATTGTATGATCCTTCTTTAATATGTTGTATAAGATACCTAATCGGTAATGGAATTTTAAATTTCAATTTCCACTCAGTGGGATTTTGGCATACTTCATTTATTACATTAACCCAAATATTTTGTGTGAAATCACTTTTTATTAAATTATATAGTATTTCCCACCCCCCTTTGAGTGGATATAAATTTTTCACACATAATCACTCCATTGATAAATTATCAATTAATCGATATAAACTTGCTAAGAATAATTTTAACTCAATTTCTATTTAATAAGTTAAACATCCATGTCATTTGTTTCGTTTTTAGAAGAATATGTGTGAATGTCCTATGATTGATTAACACAGAATATCCAATCATATTGAGTGTATTTTTATTTGTCACACATAATTATTTCATTTATTTATCCATAACCTATGGATAAAGTCTTTATAATTAATTTATGCCATCTTACATTCCATTGAGACAGCTTTGTTGTTATGCTACAATCCACTTTTATTTGGTGTATATACAATACATTGACATAATATATCATGAATCCCCTTATTGTCATGATATTATAATGTTTTTATTACCTCAATTATTTGAATTCATGTGTCTCTCATTTGGTTAGGAACTCTAACTAAAATACTATTTTTAATGTTTTAAAAATTTATTCTTCTAAATCATTCTCATGAATGTATATGCATTAAAAATGGGTTTAAGGATTTATTTATAAGGTAATAAATGTTTTAAAATTAATTTTTTTAAAAGTTTCAATGTGGAATGGGACACTTTGATTAAAAAATCTATTTTAAATGGCTTCTTGATAAATAGTGATACTTTTAAATGTTTTCTAGAAAAAGGGGGATATTTCTCTCAAATGGTTTTTTTATTATTTTCATCTATGTAAATATCCTTCATTATTCTCGATTGAGGTTAATTTGTTATCATAAAATATTCCATATTGTATTTAATGTGTTTTTTTTAACTGTGGATGTGCTATTTTTATACCATTCATGGATTGTGGAAAAATTATTTACATTTCATATGCTAGTTTTAATATGAATGTTTATGTTATGATTCAAAATTTTCATATTTGGAATGAATTGGACTTATAAAGTGACTATTGGAGCCTATAGTAGCTCCTCAATGCATCAGTAGCTCTCATGAGAAGAACTAGTGTCTTGCCAGAAGGCCTTGAAAAAATCTTATTTGTAGTCTTGGCACAAGGCCTTGACTATGTGGTTATGAAGTATGGAATTATGCATTCCATCATTTTGAAAGTGGATATTGAAATTTCTTGGTATTATTAGACTAGTAAAATATCCATGGGTATAAGTAAATGGAATTATTTGATTTTATCATTTCCATATCTTACTGATGTTCAATTTAAAAGGATTTTGTTTTAGACTTATTCATTGCCTTAAATGTTTATGCTTATTTATGAAAGTTTTCACTATATTTTTATCCTTACTGAGAATCTGAGATCACCCCTTTCTATGTTTTATTTTTCCCAGGATGCGAAGAAGAATATTATTACTGACCTATAGGGATAATCTATGGGATCTTAGTGTTGTCTATAGAAACAATGTTGTTGTAGTTTTCTATTTTATGATGTAATGTAAACCATATGAATGTATCTAGTAATTCCAAGCCTTCAAAACTAATTAGTCTTTTTTTAATTGATCTTTTCTGATCATGCCAATGATACTTTATAATTCACCAACTCTGGGCTTCTAGGGTCAGGGAATTATAGTTTTTATCTGAGGATTTTTAGTAAAAAACATGGAATCTAGATTTAGATAAACTCTGATTAGGGCACATTACCCTATGATATAATTTGAGGATTAGTTTAGAATAACGTCCTAGAATTTTGGTATTGTAGAGATTATGTGGTTTTCTAAATAGTACATCCCTATCTGGATATGAGAAGGTTGAGGCGGATCTAGCACAGATGTACCTATGAGTGAAGACTCTAACAAGGAGTTTCGGGCTTGACCCAGGGTATCTTCGTACATGATAATGGGCCTTGCTGCACTCTTGGTAACGACACTCCCAGATGATATGCTTAGGA
Source organism: Viscum album (assembly GCA_963277665.1). Classification (NCBI taxonomy): domain Eukaryota; kingdom Viridiplantae; phylum Streptophyta; class Magnoliopsida; order Santalales; family Viscaceae; genus Viscum; species Viscum album. The sequence goes on along the minus strand of OY728127.1, from coordinate 1,219,153,523 downwards.
TAATTCACATTTTCTTTACAATCCAATTAGATGGATTTTAATATAAGATGATATTAAATAAGCGTCGTTAATCCTAAGGTGATTTAGATTGAAAATAATGTATTATTATTTTCTCTAAAAGATTTTATGACTCACACTATGCTTTCTTGTGTTTTTCAATGGCTGGATACTACAGAAGTTATAATAACATTGAACATGACATACAAGGTAGGAATAGTAAAGAAAATGAGCAATAGAATAAAATGTTGATATGTGTATTAGATATCGTGTTCTTGCCTAATCATTTTAAAAAAAATATGATCAACAATGTTTATATTAACCAACTTTTGGACTAAACAATTAAGAGAAAGGTGGTGAATGATAAGAGTTCCAGTAGTGGAGTCCATGGAGAAAAGAAAGCTCAATTTCCATAATGTACGAAATGTGGAAGGATACACCTAGGTAAGTTTAATAATAGAACAAATAAATTCATTATGTGTGGGAAAAAATAATATAATTTAATGAATTGAAAGGAAAAATGAAGAGTACCATGGAAGAAAAAAATAATCCCATGAACCCATTTACAGTCATTTTCCATAAATGTAGGGGACCTGGGCATTACCCGAGAGAATTCCATATTCTATAGGATAACCCCTTGGTCAAGGAAGAACCTATGTGGAAATAAATGGATGGTCAAATGTTTAAAAGTATTAGTTCTTTTAGATGATGTGATTACATTGGATGAATTTTCTCTTATGTGTATCCCTGTAATTTATTATGTGAAAATGATATTTCAGGGAGAATTGTGTTTTCTATTGTTGATATAGTTTTAAATAACCATTTGGGTTTATATGATCCTTGATATTGAGGCAATTACATGTTATTAAATTTTTGGATGAAAATTCAAGGTATGAGATATCATTTTGGTGAATGTATGATATAGTTAATTTTAGGAATTTATCTCATTTATGGAATGTTATAAAATATAGTTTTTTGAAAAAGGTCAACATAAAGACCGTGTGAAAACCCATCGCATCGGACATAGATGCATGAATAGAACTCAGAACCATTGTTCGATTGGGATTTTTCACCTACCACAAGACTACGTGAAGTCCCTAGTTTGTGTGACTAATTATTTTTATTTAAATGATTTTATTGATCAATAATAAGCTGATTTGGGATCTTAATGTCTTATCAAATATATATCCTTAGTATTGGAAAATGATTTGGCGATTAAGTGATAAATGTTGTTTTGGAAGACGTTCGCTGTGTTTTAATACTAAATGCCTAAGGAAAATAGAATAATATGGGATTTCATTTGAGGATTAATGGTGGTTTTTATCAATTTTTTTATTCTGGATTTAGAGCAATTAGGGTTATTTATGGAAATGATTAACCTATTATAGAGAATATATGATTAGGTTAATTACTTTTAAGTATGTGACTTTAAGAGTAGTCAATGATATTTGGAAATAAAATTTAAAGTGGAAGACTGGTTAATAAAATTCTTCTATGTTTTGGGTTTCAATATTAGTTTAGATTATATTGATGGATTTTAAGAACAATTGTTTATTGAATAGTATTTATTCAACATTGGGTATTGCTGGTTTAATTTTAGAAATTAATATAAGTATTTCTTTCTCTAAATGATTATACTTTTTGGGGATCATCTGATCTTATAATAACCATTTTGGTTTTTGGAAAATCTCTATAGATAAGGTATATATGTATATAGTTTATCCTTTGTGTATTAGGCGACTCTATAGAAGTTTATTCTAGCATTTTAGGTGTGACCAAGTCATCTTGAATGCTCATCATTGGAAAACAAAGATGAGATAGTGGTAGAAATTTATTAAAAGATGAAACTCTACGTAAAAAGTAAGTATATCTCTTTATGTACTTAGTCAATATCAGAAATAAATTCCTCGTCATTATTAAATGAAACATAAAAAAAATGTTATCTGTTTACTTTTGCTTCTAGGAAACTAATGAAGGATTGTCTCATCACATGTTTGTGGTTTTCTTATTTTTAACTTTCCCCTAATCGTGTTTTCTATCACTCTCCACTAGAACGTGACACTTACTTTATCTTCCATATCAATTATTTCCTACATGGAATCCTAGTGTGTGTTATCAAAGGTGACCTTTGTACTTCTCTTTCTTTCTTTTAAAGAGATAGTTATATTTACTCTTTTTCCGATGTGGGGCATTAAATGAAGTTTCCAAGCCCAATTTTAATATTGCAAGGACGAAATTTACAAAAGGGGGGGAATATTGTAACACCCCAATATTTCATAGTAAGTTATTTCCTTTAATTAAATAGCTTGCGCTACACACAACACAGAGTTCGAGCGCACCACGACTTACCAAACTAGTTGTTCAAAAGAAATTATGAATAGTATTAACAGAATTTTGAATTTTATAAACTATATATAATATTATAATCCATATTTTGTGTTTCATAGACATAATATAAGAAAAAAATCATTTTTTTCAGATAAAAGAAGTATTTTTGAAATAAATGAAATTTTACTACCTTTTAATGGAAAATCATTTTTAAAACCAATATTTTACACTTTAATATATTCTATTTAATGAATTTAAATTCTTCTTTAGAATTGGGACATAAAAATTTATTTTGGATATATTTTTTATACTTTTCTAGTAACTTTTATATTTTGATGAATACTGAAAAATTCTAAATTTTAATCAAAAACAACACTTTTAATCAAAATAATTTATTGTGTTATATTTTTTATTTGAAAGGTTTATAAGTATAATTATATTATATTTTTATCATTTAATACAATATAGGTGATTATAATAAATTTCATATTAAAATTTGACATAAACACATGTCAATCTTTTGGTTGTTTTTACTTTTTTAAAAACCCACTTTTCAGTTTTAACAACATGAATTAATATTAAATTAATTAATGAAAATTCTTTGTTTGGAATTTGGTAAAATTTAATTCATTTTTGAATTCAGAATATCAAAATTAGCAAAGGGTATATTTTTTCTATTTTTCTGAAAACATTCCATTTTTGATAAATAGTGAAAAACAATGCATTATAGTTTAAACCCGACATTTTATTTAAATAATTTTTTATTTTATATTAATTTTTTTTAAGTAAAAATAGATATATAATACCTATATATTTTTAATATAATTCATTTGATTCTTTTTATAATAATATTATATGTATAAAATTTAATTGAACTTTTTACCGTCTTTTACCCAACTCCTAGGAGCATTTGCAAATTTACATAAAACATAATTTTACCACTTCTACGAGTTGAATTTCATAAATCTGAGAGACATGGTTGATATGAGAATGTAATTTGTGGTTCAATAAGATGAAAATAATTTTTGGTGAATAGTAACTTTTTACTTTTATTTACCACAGTTAAAATTAAATGGGGTAATTAAGGGTAAGAATGATATTATTATTACCCTAACACATGTACTAATTTTATTTGATAAGTGTAATTAGAACAAAAACAACTTTAGGAATAAAATATGATCCATTAGGTCTACTTGGATTAGATTAGGACATTTGTTATTATTTAATTCAAAGAAGAGTAAAAGGTTTTAAATTCAATGTTTAATAACTAAACCATCTTTAGAATAGAGATGAAATAAGATAAATTTGAATATAAATATTACATATAAATATGAAAAGATTTCCTACATAATTTTATTTTATTTATAATTTTTAGACATCAAATAATTTAATTTATGACACAATGATGATGTAGTAATTACGTAATTAAAGAAATATTAAAATAATTGATATTATAAATATCCAAATAAATGTAATTTGAGATTTTTTATGAATTCCACTAATTTTATTAGTTAATATTACGTGTTAGGGTTGGTTAAATGATTTTTTTAGTAATAATGTTGTTATGTATATAGCAAAAACAAAATACCAAATAGTGTCAAAATTGAAATAAAATTGTTTTTAAAACAAATATTATATTATTAGTTGATATTTTATTCCTAAAAATCTATGATTCAACCAAAATACTTATATAATGATAGATGTATCCTTAAAGAACCAATTGGGGTTCGCATAGAAGTATATAGTCTGTTTAGTAACCATATAATATATAAATACAAAGAGACATGTTAAATTTCTAACTATTTAACTAAGAGTTAAATCTAAAAGATAATGTTAATATAGTGACACAAACCTATCTAAAACCTATTGGTTGAGTGTTTTTCAACCCATCCTTACATTTGAATTTAAATAATTCATTTTAGAGACATTAGAATCCGAAAATGATTTTATTATAAAATAATATTTCTATCTTTTCCTAAGGTGCCCCTCACCCCTCTAAAAAAGGGAACTCCCCCTTCTCTGTAATTTACATGTTCAATGCCATTAGTCTAGGACAACCTATACCAAAATATCCTTCCAACACTCCATCCTTCATCCTATAGGCCATACTTTAGTCAAAAAGTAAACCTATGGATCCCTTTTGATCAAATCAAAATGAAGAACCCGAAGAAGAGGTAAACATTTCATCACCACTTTCAAGTTCATTTCGTCTTCCACATCCTCATTATTTGTTGTTTACATTCCAAAATAATAACTCCAGTGTCTTCTATATACTGTGATGTTATTATAAATATGGTAAAACTGTATTCATTATTCTTTCAATCCTTTGAATAACATGTCACCATACGTGCGTACGTACGGTTTACCATCTCCACGTCGTGGTGTAGTTGTTATTCAATACATTATTATTTGGATGGGGATAATTATGATGTATAATTGGTGTAAATAATAAATATAACATGATATTGATTATATATATATGATATACCATCCAATTGTATTTGATTTTAATATCAAAAGAATGATATTTTCACTCGTGCATATGTACGGATTACCATCTCCACGAACGTGATGAGATTCATTCCCCATCGTATCCATTCAAGAATAATTTTAACATGAATATTAAAGATAATGTTTAATGAATTAATATCATTTTTAATATCAATATGATACATCCCATCCATAAATAACATGGCTAACGTAACCAATCATATAAATGAGAATGAATCAGTCAACACCCGAAACGATGATAATACTAAAATATCAATATTTGAAGATCATGTATGATATCATGTTAATGTATATTGTTATTTTATAATTTTATAACAATTATTTCACCATTATATAGTAGAATAACGTATCCTTGACCAAGGAAATGTACAAAGTAAGGTGTTTCTTATCACACTTTTAATTCTGTGAGATTTCCATTGTTCACCACTTATTTAATGGATGTGGTGTATTGTGTTCTGCCATTTGATATATATTATGATTATTCTATTTATACAGATGGAATTCTATGATCCATTTGTTGGTTATTAACTTTTGGTCATACGACTCAGTTGATTACAACGAAGTAAGGTTTATTCATCTCACTTTTTATTCCCATGAGATTCATACTATATTGGCCACTATTTTCATTTGTGTGGTGTATGTACTATCCATGATTGTATTAATGGTGTAATATACATTAATTTATAATTATTTACATCTTAATTGTATGAACCTTATTTCATGGGTCGTATAAGATACCAAATCGGTAATGGAATTTCAAATTTCAATTTCCATTCAGTGGGCTTTACGCATACTTCATTGATTAATTTACCCCAAGATTATTTGTGAAATAACTATTTATTTATTTATGTAGTAATTTCCACTCACCTTTCCATGGATATACATTTGAAAAACACAATCACTCCATTGATATATCCTCAAGTCATCGATATAAACTTGATAAGAGTAATTTTAACTCAATTTCTATTTATTGAGTTAAATATCCAAGTCGTTAGTGTTTTTTTTACCGAAATATGTGTGAATTACCTATGATTGTTTTAAATTGAATATACAATCATATTGAGTGTATTTATATTTTTCACACATAATTAATTCATTGATTTATTTTAACCTAAGGATACAGACTTTATAAAGGAATTCATCTCATCTTACATTCCATTGAGTCTTCTTTGTTGTTCTGCGCCAATCCACTTTTATTTGGTGTATATACCGTACTTTGACATAGTATATCATGAATCCATTTATTCTCACTATATTATAATGTTTTTATTATCTCAATTATTTTTATTCAAGCATCTCTCATTTGTTTATGAACTCTAACTAAAATACCATTTTTAATGTTTTAAAAATTTATTCATATGAATCATTCTCATTAATGTCCATGTTTTATAAAGGGGTTTAAGGTTTTATTAATTAAGGATTTAATGTTTTAAAATTAAAATTCCTTTTAAAAGTTTCAATGGGGTATGGGACTCATTGAATAAAAATTCTATTTTAAAAGGATTCTTGATAAATAGTGAGACTTTTAAATGTTTTCCAAAAAAGGGGGATATTTATCTCAAATGGTTTTGATGATTATTTTCATCTATGTAAATATCCATCATTATTTTAGATTGAGGATAATATGTTACAATAAAATCTTTTATATTGTATTGAATGAATTATTTTTTAATATGGATGTTCTATTTTTATACCATTCATTGTTTTTGGATAAAGTATTGACATTTCGTATACTCGTTTTAATACGAATGTTTATGTAATGTTTCAAAATTTTCATATGAGAAATGCGTTGGACATAGTAAGCGATGGTTGGAGCCCTCTATAGCTCCTTGATTCATCGATAGTTCTAATGAGACAAACTAGTTTCTTGGCACAAGGCCTTGACAAAATCATATTTGTAGTCTTGGAACAAGGCCTTGACTATGTTGTTATGAAATCTGGAATTATGCATTTTATCATTTTGAAAGTGGCTATTGATATTTCATGTGATTATTGGACTAGTAGAATATCCATGTGAATATGTAAGTGGCATTATTAGATTTTTTTTTATTTCCATATTATGATGAAGTTCATGTTTAAAAGGATTTTGTTTTATTCTTATACATTTCCTTAAATGTTTATGCTTATTTATAAAAGTTTCTGCTTAATTTTTATCCTTTATGAGCATATGAGATCACCCTTTTATATGTTTAATTTTTTCCAGGATGTGAAGAAGTATATTATTTCTGACCTGTATGGATATTCTATGGGATGTCAGTGTTGACTATAGGAACAATGTTGTACTAGTTTTCCATTTTATGATGTAATTTAAACCTCATGAATGTACCTAGTACTTCCAAGACTACTAATCTAATCAGTCATTCAAGACATGATCTTTTGTGATCATTCCAATGATATATAATAATGCACCGACTATGGGATTCTGGGGTCGGACGTTATAATGATTCAGTCATATGAGTAGTAACAATAACTTCTTTGAAAAGATTATCAAGATGAAAGGAGGAAAAGAAACAATCACAGATAATGTTGAGGGAGAAATTATTGGTATAGGTAACATTGTTCTTCTTGGAAAAACATTGATTTCAATTGTTTTATTTATTAAAGGTCATAAGAGAAATCTCATAAGCATAATTTAGTTATGTGATGAAGGATAACATGTGAATTTTAGGAATGAAATGTTCTTATTACACAATTCCATGGAAGAGTTTATTCTTTCTGTCCATAGGTATGAAAATGTATACACCCTAAACATAGAAGACCTACAGAGCCAAGACCTACCTTGTCATAGTGAAATGGAAGATCATTCTAGTTTATGGCATTGAAGGTTAGGTCACTGTAACCATAGGAACCTATGTAAACTCTCTATGAAAAGACTAGTTAAGGACCTACCAGAGCATAGATTTGATCCTTATAAAGTTTGTGGTATTTGTCAATATTTAAATTAACATAAATCAAGTTTAAATCAATCGGTGAAGTCTCAACTAATAATTCTAAATAGTTAGTGCATATGGATCTTTTTGGATCTACAAAAACTTGATGCATTCGAGGAAAATATTATATATTTGTCTTAGTTGATGATTAAACTATATTTACATGGGTCTATTTTCTATCAAAGAAATAGGACACTTTTTCTTATTTAAAAAGTTTTAGAGCTCAAGTTATGAATGAGATAAACCTTCCATTGATAACTATTAATAGAGATCATGGAGGAAAATTTCAAAAATATGATTTTGAAATATTTTGTAGTAAAAAAGGCATTACACATAAATTTTAAACAACATGAATTCATCTATAGAATGGTGTCATTTAAAGAAGAAATAGAATTATTCAAGAGATAACTAGAACCTTGTTGAGTGAATATTCTACAGCCAAATATTTTTTGAACTGATGTTGTATGTACTGCTTGTTATAATATAAATCATGTTTTTATTAGACCTTTTCTCAATTATACACCTTATTAGTTATGGAATTGTAGAAAACATAGACATTCCTTCTTCAATGTTTTTGGTTGCAATGTATTCATTCTGAATAATAAATATAATTTACCAAAATTCTAAACCAAATCTGATTATGGATTTTTCTTAGGCTACTCCACAACTTCTAAGACATATAGAGTTTTCAAAAAAACACATGTAATGTTGAAGAAATAGTACAAGTTTAATTTGATGAAAGGATCATGTTTTTAAAGAACCCCAACCTACATCCTCGAATTTGTTTTCTAAAACTAATTATCAACCCTTGTTAGAAGATCCATTTGATAAGGAATATGTTCAAGAAAACGTTTTTGAATCATTTACCCCAGAAGATTTCCTACAATATGTTGATTAAAAGGATTTACAAAAACCAAATCAGTTGTTTATTAATAATCATCTGAGTGATGATATCATGGATGTTGTAAACTAACCATTAAGGACTAGAAGTTTCTTAATAAATTAATTAGAACATCTTGGATTCTATTCCCAATTAGAACCAAAAAATCACTGATTAATCTTTAAGGGGTGATGATTGGATTAAATCCATGCAAGGTGAGCTAAATGAATTTGAAAGGAATATAGTCTGGACATTGGTTGAAAGACCTAAGGAAACCACTTTTATTAGAGTAAAATGGGTCTTCAAAAATAAGTGTGATGAAAATGGTGTCATAGTAAGAAAAAAAGATATATTAGTTGCTAAAGGCTATAATCAACAAGATGGAATAAAATATGAAGACACCTTTTCTCTAGTAGCTAGACTTGAATTTATTCATATTTTACTTTCCATTGCATCATTTATTAATTTCAATCATTTTAAAATGGATGTTAAATGATCTTTTTATAATTTCTATGTTCAAGAGGATGTTTTTTGGAACAACCAAATGGATTTGGAGATACAAAAAAACCAGATCATGTTTTCAAACATACCAAAGCTTGTTATGGACTTAAACAAGCTCCTAGATCTTGATATGATAGACTTACATTATTTTTGCTTCAAAAATAGTTATGTTATGGGAAATGGAGATGAAATTATTTTTATAAAGAAATTTATGGAAAATGTTTTGATTGCTAAAATTTATGTTGATGAAATTATATTTGGTTAAACTCAGCAATCTTAAACTGATTCCTCTGTGGACCTAATGAAATCTGAGTTTAATATGAGAATGATGGGCGAGTTAACATTTTTCATTGGCTTTCGAATTTTTCAAAAACCATTAAGAACATTTATATCTCAACATAAATAAAATAAAAATCTTATTAAAAATTATGGATAAGATAACACTAAGAGTATTTTTACTCCCATTGGTACCTCAATTTCACTTGATCATGATGAATCTGGAAAATTAGTGGATCAAAAATAATTCAAAGGTATAATAGGATGTTTACTATACTTGTTAGCTTGTCATCCATACATAATTTTTTCAGTATGATTATATGAAAGATATCTATCCAATCCAAATGAATCTCATTTAAAGTCAGTGAAATGAATTTTTCGTTACCTAAAGGGAAACATAGATTTAGAACTCTTTTATACTTATAGAAATGATTTTTTTTAGAAAAAAAATCGGATGCTGAATTTGGAAGATGTATAATTAATAGGAAATGTATATCAAGAACTTTTAATTTCATTGGAGATTAATTATTTTCTTGGTCATGAAAAAAGGAAAACTCAGTAGCATGTCCCACTGTTGAAGCTGAATATGTAGCAGCTGGATGTTTTTGTGATGAAGTGTTGTGGATGTAACACACACTCACTGAATATGGTATGAGTTTTACCAAAACACAAATTTTTTGTGATAATAATAGTGACATTTCATAACGTAAAACTCTTACACATCACTCTCAAGAAAAAATCATAGATATTATGCATCACTTTCATAGGAATCACACAAAAAAAAGATATCATCCTTCAATTTATCAGAATGCAAGATCAACTTGTTGATATTTTCACAAAATCATTACCATGTGATATGTTTGAATACATAAAATAGTTGTTAATAATGATAACGGTATGGTAATCTTCCTTGTTAAATATTATTTTAAACCTATCTCATTATAGTAGTATTCTTTTTTTAATAGGCGGAGTACATTTTCTTGTTGGATAAAATTTTTCGTAATCTAATTTTTTTTTAATCTAAATATTTCGTAATCTATTTTTTTATAATCTAATATTTTTTGGTAATCTAAATATTTTGTAATATATTTTTTTCGTAATCAAAACTTTTTTTGTAATGTATTTTTTTCGTAATCAAATTTTTTTCATAATCTAAATTTTTCGTAATCTAATTTTTTTTATCTAAATTTTTCGTAATATAATTTCTTTTTGTAATCTAAATTTTTCATAATGTAATTTTTTTTCGTAATATAATTTTTTCATAATCTAATTTTATTTTCGTAATCTAAAATTTTCGTAGTTAAAATTTTCGTAATCAAATTTTCATAGATAAATTATTCATAATCAAAAATTTAATAGATAATTTTTTTTATAGTCTAATGTTTTCGGAATCTAAAGATCATCAAGAAGAATTTTACTCATTACGAATAATCTTCCTGGAAATCGAAACTGTATGTTTCTATTCATAAATTTTCTAAATCATCATTTACATGTTGGTATTTTCACTTTAAAATTTTCAGATTCATTTTAAATCCGAATGTTTTTTTAAACCTCAAAAATATCATAATCAATCAAAATCCTTTTTTGGCTATCATCTCAATGGTCATATCTTCTCTAGAAGTTTTCAATCGTTGGATCAATTAGGGAAGTTGAACTATCGCCTAAACTGCCTATATAAAGGACCACTTGATGATTGTCCCACATCGATACTCAGGCCTTCACATGTTGAACATCCACCTTTGTCTTTAGGGTCGTTCAGAATCATTAGGATTGCTTTGTTCCGAATGTCTGCAAAATCCTCTCATCCGAATAAATGTCAACTGCTAAGGAAATATTCAAATGGAAAATCTACTGAGAAATTTTATTAAATCAGATGTTTCATTCCAAATATGATTCCCTCATTTCTAAGAATATAAAGCTAAATAGTTGGGAGAGTTTATGCCTATCGAAACCAAGAGCATAGGATCCAGTGTATCCTGATTTGTTGACTGAGTTATACAAGGCAAAAAGTTTCTTCAAGAAAAAAGGCAGAAACAAGTTTTCTTTCAAGTGTTATGGGAAGACTTATTCCCTTTCTTACATCAAAGCAACAAGTCTGATTGGAATTCTATATGAAGGTGAAGCAGAGTTCTACTCACAGAAGCTAACTGATGTTATAAGATCTTTTGATAAGGAAAAATCCATTGAGTGTATTGGCTTGAAAGAAGTTAAGACACTGATGATTGTTCACCTATCGACAATCATATGGATTCTTGAGTAAAGGATTCAGTGATTTCTCATTCCGAGAAAAGGGGAAAAGTATACCCTGAAGAAAAGTGATATTTATATTCTTAATTTCGTGGTGAACCTAAGAATGATAAACCTGGTTAAGCATATCTGAGTTATTATATAGAATATAATGACTGGAAATCTGATTTCCAAGATTATCAGGTATCCAAACATTCTTTAAATGATCATTGTGATTTGCCTTCGGTCTTTTCGAATCACTTTTAGTTTTAAGCCAGGAAATTACAAGGTGATGTTGTTGAGTGATGATACCTTAAGGAGAATGAAAATTGGCATTAATTGTCAATCTAGAGTTTTCTATGATTTGTTTGAAGTAGAAGTAAAAGATCATTCCAAGAAGCCATAATTTTCTAAAACTTATAAGAAAGGTTGAAGGAAGTAGAAGGCCAAGGAACCAGATCTGAAAGGAAAATCTCATGTGGAAAACGAAACTCAGTCATCACCTCCAAAACAAAAGAAGCAAAAGACCTACACTGATGATGTAGTGGATAAGTGGAGAGAGGATAATAAAAATAAGAAAGAAGCAGAGACTACGTTTGGATTCGATCTTTCGGAGGCAAATTCCTTGAAGGAAAAGGCTGATGAGAACCTAGAGAAGCAAGAGTAAGAGAAGAAGTTGAAGAAGAAGATATATGAGGCTGAGTTGGTACAATCTCTTCTTAAGGATTCTGAGAAAGCATCTTTGAAAATTCTGGTACAAGAATCCTTTTTAATAGAATCACTCCTATAGACTCTGAGAAAGAATTTGGTGATTCTAGAACAAGATCAATAAGAAGAATTAGAAGAAGAATAAGAAGAAATGAGTGGTGATACCAAAGATATAATAAAGCAGGTAGAATATTATCATGAGAGGGAGAGTCCTTATAAGAAGTTATCAACCTGAACGTCTAATGCCGAGTCTTTAAAACATGATTCCCAATTAAAATATGATAATAGTTTTGAATAATTGAATAAGTTGTCTGAAGAGGAACGAAGAAATCATGATTTCATACAGCCAGAGGATGTTATGGAAGGAACCGAGAAGAAAGACGTAGATGAAGATAAGATTGTTCAGCTCTCAGATAGTGATCATGAATCACCTAAACAAGAAGAAATCATTACGATGTATGATAAGTGAAAGCATGTGGTAGTGGATACAACTATTATATCTGTGGTGAAGAAGAATGAAGTTTGTTATTCATCGAAGAGGAAGGGTACTGAGATAGAAACAGAATCCTCAACAACCAAAGTCTCAGATTCAAAATCGTCCTCTCATGGACATGATCTTTTTGTATTGCCTTTGAAAATGATTTTTTGAACTATTACATTATTCCCTAGTATAGACTCAAGATTCCAGATACTTCAGAATACGTTATATCAAAAATCAGATTCAGTATCCATGGTAATGGATAAATGTGTGAGTCTTGAGGAAGATCTAAATACAATTCTCATTGGTTATGAGTATCATAAAAGATCTTGCAAGAATATGAAAACCGGTCTAGGAATAAAATTGAAGAAATGAGAATATTTTGATGAATTTCCTAATAGTGTCAAGAAATCTTTTGACACCAAAGATGTGATGATCAAGGATCTTACTAATAGTTTTGAGGAAAAGATAACCCTTGAACAGACTTCTCCGATGAAAGAAAATAAGTATTTGAATGGGAAGCTACATTCTGTGTCCATGAACTGAAAGAGAGAAAGGGATCTCAAAATTGAGATAGAATAGAAGCTTGTTAGGCACGAAGAAGTATTGAATGCTTAGGAAAATAATCTTAAGGCTCAGGATGTAAAGATAAAATCCTTAGAGATGAAAAGTGATGATTAGATCAACCTCTCAATCGTATGGAAGATGGTCTCAAGGAGCTCAAGAAGCTAAAAACCACAGTGAAGAAGCTGATGTCATAGGATAAAAAAGGATAATCTTTTCAAAATCTAATATTTTGTTGTATTTCCCTAATAGTACAAATTCTATCAATCTTAATGAAATTTTCATTATTCCCTTTATTTGGTTATTTAGTACTAATCTTTCAAGCAAATTTTTTTTTTAATTCCATTTATTGATTTTAGAAAATCACCAAGGGGTAGAAAAGAAATGTTAAAAAGATTACTACGAAAAGAATAAATTTCCTTATGTAAGGGGGAGTTTAGCTAAGGGGAGTTTTTATCATAAAAATATTCGTATGAAAGAAAATGAAAAATCTCATTCATGAAATCTATAATAAGATTCTTAGGGTTTCAAAATAATAAGGGGAAGTTATTCATATTCATTATGATCCATAAGTAAAGGGATATAAGTTTTTACTTTCGAGTAAATAAAAATTCAATGTCCTTATATTCTTTTTCGTAAGAATGATTGTTCTTTCCAAAATGGGGGAGATTATTGAGTAAACCAAGTTTCCTTACGAATTTTCTATTCCTCTATGTATGTAAAATCACAAAAACTCTATCATAAGAAAAAATTTATTTTCAATAAGATTTATTTTAATAAGGATGATTTTATTTCCACATGGAAAATTTTTCCTTACCCTGATTGTCCTTAATAAGGAAAATTTTCCTTTCCGAAGGAAAATTTATACTTACCATATTTTCATTGTTCAAGTAATAATTTATCTAAATCTAAATCATTTTATTTATAATTGTAAAAAAAAATTCATATCTATAACCTTGGGATCCTATAAATACTTAGTTATAGAGTATTCTGTTTTGAGGATCTGAATTAAGAATTTTAATTTCATTGAATTCAGACTCTGAATTTCTCTGAAATTCAGACTCTGAATTCATTGAATTTGAGATTTCAAATTCCCTAAAATTCATACTCCGAATTATATAATATAAATACTCTTAATTCCTTAAAATTATGGTTATGAATTCCTCATTTTTACGACTCTGAATTCCTCATAATTCAGGTTCTGAATTCCTTAGAATTCAGACTCTGAATTCATATAAATTCAGTTTCTGAATTCTTCAGAATTTAGGTACCAAATTCCTCAAGAATTTAGACTCCAAATTTCCATTGAATTCATGCTCTGAAGTCTATATAATTCTAATTCCAAATTCCTTGAGAAACAGAATCCGAATATTCATTTAATATAGACTATGGATTCTTACTTGCATAGACTCTGAGGATTTATTTTTCCTTAGACTCTAAAAAATGGATTTGATTAAGAACCCATATTTTGATTACCCTGGTTATAGTTATGAAACAATATCATACAATATGTTTCTAACTAACCATTATTTCAGTGACACATGTACAGGTCCCTTCGAGATTCAAAGAAAAATATTACTATAGGTGGAGGAAACCGACCGTTGGAGAATTTCCTATAAATAGTAGCTCATTTGAACGAGCTCAAATACATGACAGTTCCATCACTATAGAGACCACATTCTGTTGAAGTGATTTCTATAGAGAAGAGACACTCATGCTTCGTGTGTACTAAACATATTTTTCCGATTGCTTCATGTGACTCTTAATGTTGTTGAGTACATTCAAGGGATTTTTGGGATATGATGATAGAGGTTCCCACTAACATATAGATCGAGGACATGCATAATAATGAAGACAGTCATGCCGACTACCATGAAGATCAATGGATAGTGTCGATAGCAAGAAATATTAAAATACTCTTATAGAGGGCTTACCCTCATGTGGGCAAGACAGACTTTCTTGAATGTATAAATCAAGGCACGTTTATCCAAGGTTGTTGGATACCCTACTCTTTGGGTTAAAAGTTTTTCTAATTGTTACTAGTTTCATTTCATGTTTATTTCAATTGCATTTTTATTTATAATGAAAGTATAACTATATTATACATCCTTGTATTTGTATACTATGATTAATAAGATTCTATATTATTTAAGGTAGAATCTTTTCCTTGTAAATATTTTTTATGTTTTTTTTCTGAAACCATATAGCCGGGACCTAGCATGTTTGTAGAATGAAAAGGTCTTCGGAATTTACCTTGTTCAGATTTGTTAAATATTTTTTTCCTTATGTTTAAAAAGGGAAAGTTTTTTACCAACATTAAAGGTTCCAAAAAAAAATTTAATGTATACAATTCACCCCCCTCTTGTATATTGAGCATTTAGATTAATATTTCGATCCTACACATAGTACATGGCCCGTCATATTACTGAATTATAACTTGCCTCCATGGTTATGCATGAAGCTCAATTAAATTATGATGTCTATTATTATATTAGATCCAAAACATCCCAATATTGATATTGATGAATATTTTGATAAATTGATTGATGATAAAAAAATTAATGTTGGATACAGGTGTTACAATGTGTGATACCCATAGAATTAATGAATTCAAATTAGGGTCTATGTTGTAAATAATAATAAATAACATCACTACATGTGGAAATGTATTATGATATATAATTAAAGTAATTATGTAATATAAAATTTGTGAAAAACACAAATACATTGTTCATTTGCAACATTCCTAAATGTTTGTGTTTTTAGAACATCAACAATTTTAACCTTAATGACTTAAATATTGATCCCATATGAAAACATTTTATGGGAATATCAAAACTAGGTACAACACCGTCTCTAGTAATGGGTGATTAAATGTAAAAAAATATAAAATTATTGACACTATTTTTAGTAATTGACAAAAAATCATAAAAAATAATTTTTGAAGAAGATATCAATTTTCTTTTAATTTCCATATTGGAATTGATTGCATGTAAGGCATTTTATTTATGTCATGCATGTAGATAAATATATATGATAGTGTTATTGGAATGTTAATAAATGTTCATGGAATAATAAATATGTCATCATGAATAAAATGGACATTATTGAAATGGGGATAAAAGAAGATATAGAACCCGTGAAGGGTAAGCTGAAGAATTTTCTTTCTTCAGCAGCTTATTCTATGTCCAAACCGGATAAATTGTAATTTTCCATTTTACATACTATTGTAGAAGTCCCAAAGTGTTATTTATCAAATATCAAGAATGTCATTTCAATGAATTATTTGATGTTAAAGGGATTAAAATCACATGACATACATGTTTTGATGAAATATTTAATGCCTATGGAATTCTAGTGAATTATGTCGTCGAATGTACAACCTACAATAAAAATAATCTCCTTATTTCTCAAAAACAAATGCAGTAAAGTATTAGAACTAATGAAGTATCCCATCATGAATATGTAGATTTCTGTCATATTATATTAATTATTGATTTTATTCCCACCATAATCATTTCATATAATATTCCACTTGATGGAAGACTTGGTCAAAGTGGTTCCACTATGTGTTCCTATCCATTGTAGATAGATGTACTCCATTGAATAGAATATAAATATTTTGAAAGGGAAGGTCATGGATTGATGTCAGATTGAAGGTTGTTTTGTAAAATGATATAATATTAAAGATTCTATTGATTTTTGTACTGATTACTTATCAAATGATGAAGGCATCATTCTCCCAAAGTATTCTTAATGTGAACGCCTTATGGTTAAGTGGATTTCTTTAAGAGATGTTGTTAAAAATACAATGATAGAGTGGAAGCAAGATCATCGATACATATTACATAATTGATAAGTTGATTGTATAAACATTAATGATGAAGATGAAATTCTTATACAATTGAATCCATCAAGGGCTAAAGGATGGATATCAAATACAAATAATAAATAGTTTATAGGATGGTTTATAGATCAAATTTATAAGGCTTTATCTAAAAAACCAAATTCAATTTTTGAATGACATAAATGGACAACCAGAAGACAAAATTAAAATTTAATATCATACATTGGTTTTTTAATCAACATTTATATGTTATATAAAAAAGAACACAATAAATTCAAGATGATGAAAAATTACCATGTTACACTTGTGGATGAAGTTATACACCTATCATGTTCTAAGGATTAAAATCCAATTTTTGAAAATATATCATATTCTGGAATTATTGAATAGATATTAAAGTTGGATTATACGACAATTCAAGTTACTAGTTACCATTGAAAATGGGTTGAAAATTTTAATGGAGTGAATGTTGATGAAATTGGATTTTTAATGTGAATTTATGTGTGGATGGGGAAAATGATTACTAATTCCTAATTGAATCATACTACGTGTATGTATTTTATTTTTCTGATCCATCAAACAATAATAGGTCAATTTTCGTAATGGAAACTGAAAAAAATGATGAGTAAGATGAAATTAAATTATGGATGATCATTTTATTAGTAAATAAAAATTAGTTCATTCTAATCCTAATATAGACATTGTCTTTTTCATTAGAGGAAACCACAATGAGGGTATTTGGATCCTCAAAATAGGAATCAAATCATTGAAACCATTAAAAAATAAATAGGGTTAAATGAGAAGGTAATATGGTTTTTTAATATATTATGTTTTATTCATTATATTATATGTTATCTACTATATTAACATAATCTAAATTAAATTTTTGACCACTCATGCTGAAAATTTCTTCTGCACATGATGATGTTACCAATCCCTCCGAAGAACAAACAATAATAATGGAATCCCTTTGAAAATAAGTAAGTATAATTCTATGATATAAATTATCTATTTCAAATTAACATTATATAATGGAACATTGAATTAATTTTCATTATTAATTGTAGAGTTCATTTATTTTAAAATTCATATGTCCATCTGGTGAAAGAGAAATGATGTTGCCTCTTCTCAATTAGAGATTAAATCATGACCTACTCAAAGCAATGAAAACACATTCACAATTTTTTAATTCATTAGGAAAATGGTTTATATGTCATTTGTTATTTAAAGGAATCATCCATATATCAATATGATAAAAAATGTTATTGATATGTGTAAAAGTATGGGTATAAATTTTAATATGGCATTTTGGTTAAAAAGACAAGAAATTTACACAATGTGGATAAAAAACATTCAAATTAATTTCAAACATTATGAAATAGATCTATATGTCATTTGGGATTTATAAAAATCATTGACACCGAAATCTGACCCATGGTGTGACCATTAAGACTCAAAGTGAGACTTTTTATTTAAAATTTTATTAAATTTTAGTGAAAATGCTAATTGTCCTACTGAAAAACTCATAAAAAAATTACATAATTTAACAGCATTAGTTCAATGATTCAAAAAACTATTTTTATATGTAGCAATCATCCAAACATCAATACGGTACACAATGTGATCAGTATGAGTCAAAGCATGTATTTCAATTTTGAAATGACATTTTATCACAAATGACAAGTGACAAACTCAATACAGAGAAAACACAATCAATTTTTTTGAAACATTAGTAAAAAGATATACATGTCTTTTGGGATGTGTAGGAATCAGCTAAACCACAATCTGACGCATGGTGTAAGCATTATAACCCAAAGTACATTTTTATTTAAAATTTTCTACAATTTTAGTAAAATGGACAATTGTTCTACTCAAAACAGAGAAAAACATTCAAATTATTTTGATACATTAAGATAACGATCCATTAATCATTTTAAATGAAATAATTTGTCCCACCTAAATGGGATAAATTATTTTTCTAGTATTACTCAAAGTGGATTTTATCATTATGAAATCAATATTTTAGTTCAAAAAGTACCTCTAAATAAAAATCAATAAAATGCACTCATGTAATCATTATCTTTTAGGAAAATAATTAATAATTCATTTCTAATGTGTAGAAATATGTTTCATCTCATATTGATAAATGATGTGATCAAGATGAGTAAAAGTTTTTGATTCTAGTTTAAAAGGACATTAATTAAAAAAGATAATTGAATTACTTAAAACCGAGAAAACAAATTCAGATTCATTGCATAATTTTGGATAATAATCAAAAAGTCATTTGAGTCATTTTTGGAATTTGTCACACCTCAAACTGATGCATGGTGTGATGGGTATGACTCTATGTGCATCTTTTTATTTTAAATTGAGTTCAATTTTAGAAAACAATACACTTTATGTTAATCTATTTCATTATATTATTAAAAACATAAGAATTATTATCTTATATAGGTGTATTATTTTGATCGACCAGGGGTGTTTTTTTTAAATTTCATTAATTGGGTCAAGATTAAAAGGTAAAAGAACAATAAAGTTTGTGAATGTATATAATAAATTTCATTTATGTAATTGTATAATCCAATATTTTAAATGCCACGAATATAGTGTTTTTCCTTGTGTTTGTTTTGTATAATTCATTTCATTTAAATAATGTATTGGTACTTGTTTCTATCGATATCTAGATTATTTTTTGTTCTATGGTATGTTGGTACAACACATTGTAGTTTTGTTGTAGTGGGATTTTATAGAACACTACAGCATGTCCCTTTATCAGTACTTTTAAAAGCACTGATAAATTAGACCTTCATAAGACCTTCAAAAAGTTTTGATAAAAGGTTCTTTATCAGAATTATCATATGTATGTAAAAAGGCTATAAAATATCATATCTTTTATAAGCACTGATAAAAAAAAGAGATTTTTACCTCTCTCATGTAGTCAGCGCTTTTCATGCATTGATAAAGGCCATTTCTAGCACTGTTAATGGACCTTTTTGTATTAGTTTCTGCCAATAATTTTATGTGATAATGTACCAAGAATAGATATCACACTAAAATATCATTGTAGTTTCTCGATATGATGAGAACCCTAATGTTATACAACAATATTCTTACTATATGTTCTATATTCGACTGATATCATTTGAGGAAAAAATGAAATACGATATTATGGGTGGATAATCATATGAATTTGAGTGACCTTCTCATGGTGTATGCCGTCAATAATATCTAGTTGGATATTACGAGAACATGAATTTATAGTAGGAAATCAACATTTATATATGTCATTGAATGGTCCCATTTTCAGATGTGAGTATTGAAGCTTATACGTTTATATTATTATTAATTATTATTATGAGTCATGTACATTGATATATTGACAAAAACAATGATGATATATTTTTCACAGTGAGTTAGGATGTGTTGGGTGTGCCATGAGTAATTTTGAATTAATGAATAATGAAAGAAATGATTTAGTCCCTTCTATTATTTAACATATTTTGTGATCTCATACACTTTGATAGAAATGATATAGCCTAAATATTCCCATGGCCATGGTGTTTTATAGAAAATTTAAATTTTCCGGATGTCAAAGAAGGAGACATTGAGAAAATAGGTTGATAGAACTATCATGCAACCTGATTTATTGGAGATATCTTGATAACGGAATTATATTAAACAGTTTTAATTCCAATGGGTTATTATGTCATTGTGTCATTAACATCTTTATCAATGGGTTCTTTGACATTTTGATAGATGTTTTTTGGGAAAAATCACTCAACGTAACATTACACCATTTCAGGGTTGATTGTGTTTGCTGAAAAAGAATGTTTTTGTGGATAAATGTCATGTTTTAGAGATATATTTGACAGACCATGTTGAAAAAGAAACAAGAAAAAGGAATAGAAGATCTGGAAGCAGTGAAAAAAATTGATAAAATGTGGCGTTGTTTTCCTGTGTTCGCGAAATTTTTGGGGTCCAAAATTTGGATCTTGGTGAGAATTGAAAATAGTGTATTTCATTGAATATATCAGAAAAATATGGAAATTGGCATGAATTTTTTGAATTTGGGAATTATAAAGTTGATTTCTCAAAGACACGAATAAATTTGACGGTGATCTCTACAATTACGATGAGCTTTTTGAATGAAAGTGATGAAGGGAATTGTGAGGGAGAATTGTTGTGGGACAATGGTTTTTTATGGAGGAACTGCGATTATGAGAATTGGAGAATTACATCATATCATAGAATTTCATAGGGAGAATTGTGGGAATGTAATATTTTAATGGTGTTTTTCAAATTGATTATGCACTGCAGAGATTGTTTTGACTAATCGGGACATCGCGCTAGAAGAATCAGAGCTCCACATTCGACCATCCCTATAAATAAGAGGCCACTTCTCTTCATTCAGCGTGAAATTAAGAGAGAAAATATAGATTCATTTTTATTTCTCAATTAAAGAGATTATCTACGATGTAAGGTAATAAATTCATGAGCTTTGTGAAAGTATATCCTATTTTTGACCAAAGTAAATTTCTCTATGAATTGAGATCTTTATGAAGAAAGGTTTCTCTTTAGTGGCTCAGCGAGATTCGTGAAGGAAGATTCTCTGCGATATCTTGGCCTCTATGAAGACCTGATACCTGTGAAGTATTGATCTTTGAGAATTCTTGATCTCTATAGAGTAGTGTGCTCTATGAATCAGTGGACTATATGAAGGTTTATTCCTTGCGAAGAGGTAGAAACATTATGAAATATTGTTTTAGCTTTGAAAAATAGGGGTCTTCGTGAAGTAGTGAGCTTTGAAAAAGTATTTCAAATGTTATCTCAAATTGTTCAATGGAAAAAAGGTATTCATCATTTGATGAAAATGCTACTTCAATAGAGAGTGTGCATATAGTGGAGGATGCATTCATTAGAGATAATTAAATGACCCGCAAGTCATTAAACTATTATTGTATCATCTGAAGAAGTTGTGATCACACTTCTCTTGAGAGAGCATTGAGATCCCAAACTATTATTGGTTGTAATCTAGGGTAGTCAGTGCTTCCACTTCGAACATGTAAACAATAGTGCGCTGATAGTTGATTTGGTACATTGAAACATCGCTGTTGTGTGCTCTTTGAGCATTGCCTGATGTGGGAAAACTGGGACAAATTGTTGTGTCTTGATAAAGATTTAATGTTTCTTTATACTCTGCAATATGAAGGAGATAATATATATATTTTTTCTGACAAAAATACAATGTCAAATGCGGAAGTTCTTTTATTCATTAATACCATGATTCACCCCCAACCCTTTATGTTTATCTATCCAAGTGGTCCTAAAAATTAGTATTCGAGCAAAACAATGATATCAGTGTTTCTCTATCATATGATGGTCAACAATCATAAATGGATTTGGATCTTCGATGGGAATAAATTTTATCTATGGAAGATTCGATGTAGCACTACTTCTTATCTATAGAAATTGATGTGTCTATAGCATCACAGCATGGTGTCTCAGCCAACATGAACAGTGGCTCTTTATAAGAAGACGAATAAATGGAATTTTATGCTGACTCCATGGGAATAAATTTTGTAATGGTGTCCAATCTAATAAATTCAATATGGAGGTCATTTCTTGCAAAAAGTCACATGCCAGGTGGGAAAATCTGTTGAATATATATGAAGGTGATTTCAGGAAAAACATCATATTCCATGAAGTAAAATATGATGAATATATATGAAGGAGATTCAAATGTCAGAGAGGAAAATATACATGTTCTTTAGAACAGGTAATATTATCTTGAAATAAACCCAAAAGAGTTTTTTGAATCACTCTTTAATAGGGAAAATATTTTAATAGAGGGCATGTAAGGTCTTGGAGAAGTCATTGATGGCATAATGATTGTGAAGTGCATCTTAAGGAAACATCCACCTCGCTTCATTCTGAAAGTCTATTTACTTGAAGGTAAAGATCTGATAAAGCCGAAACTAGATAACTTACCTAGCACCCTTATAGAATATGATATGAAAAATGATGATATCAATGATGTGGAAAATGAGAAATCTAAAGAGGTGGAATTCAAGGTTATAAATAAACACACCATTAATGATTCTCAGGAAATAAGAAGAGAAATATGAGGTGATGTCATTACTTTCCTCAAATCATCAAAGAGGAAAATAATTTTCAATGGGAAATGTCCACTTTCTTCCATAATTTGTGCAAAGGTTTGTCATATTACAGAAATGTGTCCCATGATGATCCTAGAATATTAAGATAATGAATTTGATATTCTAATGAATAAGAATTCATCTATTGTGAAGGGAATGAAATAATTAAATCGAAATTTAATTATAGAAAAAGAATATTCTTTCAATAGAATGTGACTATTAAGATTAACATGAGGTTGAATAGGTTGATGAAATTGAGATCTATAAAGATCATGGAGAAAATTCTATTGTGGTAGTTGTCATTAGTTCTTATGAGAATGAAGAAACAGATGCTGATGAAGAATTTGAATATGATCACGAAAGAGTCTATATTGAAGATGAATTAGATGAAACTCTCGAGGTGTTATACGTATATAGGGGAAAAAATGAAGAAATCCAAAACAAGTAGTACATGATGCCAAAAATTTATACGCATGAAAGATATATGTATGAAATGATTAGGGAAATTGAAAATTATAAGTCTCTATTGCCATTGGATTCAAGAAATTTTGATGACTTCAAAATTACAGTTGAATAATAGAGAAGGGTGATCGATGGTTAGAATATCATAGCTAAAGAGAAAATAAAACACATTGAGGAACAAGAAGAAGAAGTTGTCAATATTTGGTGAAAAGTTATAGATCATTGAAAAATCCTGACATCCAATATGAAATTAAAAATGTAGTCCACTCAAAATCCATAAAAAATTTGATGTAAACAATAGTTTTCTA
Source organism: Viscum album (assembly GCA_963277665.1). NCBI lineage: Eukaryota > Viridiplantae > Streptophyta > Magnoliopsida > Santalales > Viscaceae > Viscum > Viscum album. The sequence continues at coordinate 1,219,129,352 of OY728127.1, read as the reverse complement.
GGAGAAAAGAGGCAACAATCACATTTATATGTTAAGACTGTTGTGGGGCCTGAATAAAGACATATAGTTGTGAAAGTTGATGTCAGACTGTGAGAATCCATTCCATGATTAATGGTTTATATGGGAATTAAGAAGAAGGAGAAGAAGAAGAATTATAATATTCAAAGATTATAAAGTATAACCAATAGTGCATAAGTGACGCCCAGAAATGCACCTTGTATTAGGTGTTGTTGATTTAGAATGATGGGACATTCTTGGAATGTGTGTTCTATTATCTAGAGATACAGGACACAAGAACAATAGTGGAAGCCGAATAGAACTCAATATTATAAAACATATTTTGAGGGAATTTTTTTTGGATAGAATATTTGGGAACATGGCTATATATTCTTCATCAACCTGCAGTTGAATGTGCCAAAGAAGTGACAAAGTTCTCAGAAGCATCAAATTAGGAAATAAACAAGTTAGCTAAAAACAAAAAATCAATTTTCAACTCTGTAGGATGATGTTTGTCAATGATATTTTGAATAATACCATATATAATAATCTATAATGAGAATTAATTAAAAAAACATGGATTAAAAAGAAAAGGGTTGATAAGGAAGTGTTTACATAAATTTATATTAAATCTTTATATCATTCAGTTCTTTGGATCCTTAAAAGTTGTTTCAAATCCCACATGACAATGAATAAGGTTATTTTTATAGGAATAATGTAACAAAAAGAAGGAGTTTTCATATTTGTAAATGATAAAGGCCTAAAGATTATTGGCCTTGTAAAGGACTGGTTTTGGTGAAAAGAGATGAGACGTGATGATGACTTAGTAGTAGAAGATATCAGTCACAATATTCTTAGTGTCAGTCAACAATGTAACTCAAGCCATTCTATATGATTTAATACGAAGATTTTTATTTTCAAAAGAATATATGGTGTAGTTTACCTAGTGTGAAAAAGGAAAAAGTGAAATATATTCATTTTATATGGAGAAGAAGATATGTTCTTTTTTTCTAGAGAATAAGAGAAAATGTTGGGGAATAAATGACTGGGTCATTTATGACAGCCATCCCTAAAAGATATGGTGATGGTTGATGCAGCTAGAAAACTCCCTAAGCTATTTTGTGATTTTACTCATTCATGTGATTCGTGTTAACAAAATAAAATAATCAGAAAAATGTACAAGGATAAGAAATATAGGTCAACAAGAGTGCATGAGTTGGTGCATGGTGATGTTTGTTGACCTATCTCACCATATTCCCTTGACGGGAAGAGATATTATGTTCCATTCATTGATGACTATAGTATAATGGCATGGGTATTTGTTATTTCCCATAATTCTAATGTTTTCAGCTACATAAAATTGTATTTTAGTGAATTAGAAATTATTCTTCAGTAGGAAATTCTAATGATTCATAGTAATTATGGTATGGAATTCACAAACAGACAAGTGTATGACTATGTCTAGAAACATTGGATAAGGTATCCTATTTCTTTAGTGAGTACAACCCAATAGAATAGATGTTTTCATATGATAATTTGATCATCATCAACATATGATAAACAATAATTATTGAAAAATACATACCGGAGAAATTTTAGAAGGAACCATTTTTCACAAAAGTCTACATTTTATACATGGATATGTTGTGTCCGAAGGAAGAGTAGACTCCCTATGAGATGTTGTTTGGAAAGAGGGAAATAGTGAAGTATTTTAAAATCCATTAATATAATTTCTTTATTATTAATAAAGAAGATCACAGGAAATTTGAATCACCTGGATATGAGGGGATATTCCCTGGCTAGTTTTGGAAATGAAAAGAATAAAAATGCTTTAATAAGAGACTGGGAAAAGTAGTTTAGAGAAATTATGTCACTGTAGAGGAAAATGATGAAAATATTCAACAACATTGTGAATAGTATTCTAATGAAAGAAATGAGGTGACAAGCTAAACATGGGGAGAGGAAGTGTAAGATGTAGATTCATAAGAAGATATTGATGATTTGGAAGAATAAGTCAAGTCCATTTCTACAATGAAGCCAATGAGTCGAAATGAAATTGATATGAAAAATATAATTAGTGGTTGCATAGTGCCTATTCAAATAATAATAATGAATTCATCAAAGCAGACATCAGTCTTGTATCATGTAGAGCTGAACTTTTTTGTCTATTCAGCTGGATATGAGAACTGCATTCAATCTTTGAATGAAGAACTACATCAGATTGGGAAGAATCAGACATGTGATATTGATTCAAGGTCAATAGATAATAATTTCATCAGGACTAAATGCATCTCTCACATAACGATAAATTAATATAGCACAATTATTAAAAATAATGAATGATTAGTGTGAAAAGGCTACATCCAGATAAGAAGGTATCAATGTCGATGAGACATTTTAACCTCTTGCAAGGATAGAAACTATCAGATTATTCAAATCCATTGTTGTAAAATGGATGTACAATGTTTTCTAGATGGACATAAAATTTGTATTTTTTATTGGGATTCTAGAAGAAGTAGTTTATTTTTGGGAAGCCATATAGTTTTCTCATTCATGAAGTTGGGAGAAATGTTTTTTTATTAAGAATATGAAATATGGGATGAAACAATCCCCAAGAGCATGGTACTCGATGCATGATCATTTGTTGAAGAATATTCAAATTCAACATGGTGGTGTTAATTACAATTTCTATTTCAACAAGGAAAGTAATCAATGGATTTTGGGGGCAGATTTATGTCGATGGCATAATTTTTTTCATGTCAGATGAAGCCCAGAAGAGACAGTTTTTTGAATTCATGAAAAGTTATTTTGAATTGTCAATGATTGGTGAGATGATGTTTTACCTTGTTGTACAGGTTACAGAAGGAAGGAATGGAACATTCATTTACCAATCCAAATATGCTAAACAGGTTATGAGATGATTTGGAATGGACTATTACAAAGTGGTGATGCCTCCAATTTCTATCCATATGATATTATCAATACATGATGATGGAAATACAGTTAATATAAAATAATATCAGATTATTATAGGATGTTTCCTATACCTAACAATGACAACACCTTATATTGTTTTTTCAACAATCCATGAAGCGAGACACCGAAGAAATCTCAAGGAATGACACATGATTGCTATAAAAATTAATACTTTAGCATAATAAGGGAACGTAGTATTTCAGATTAATGTATAATGAAAAATATAATCCACAATAATTGGGATATAAAGATGATGATTGGTCTAGATCAGTAGATGAAAGGAAATATATGTTGGGAGGTTCTTTCAATGTTGGTGGATTGCGTATTTCATGGATAATAATGAAGAAAAATTTCATTTCATCAAGCACCATTGAAGTTGAGTATATTTTGGCCACTCAATCATGAACATAGTTATTGTGGATGAAGTATAAGCTTAATGACAAGGGTGTTAAAGTGAATCCTCTAATCAGAATCCACTATGACAATTCAAGTTCTATCAATCATAAAAAAATCCAGTCAATCAATCAAGGACAATGAACATTGAAAAAAAATATCATTTTATAATGGAGAATGTAGAAAAATGACTAGAGATTTTGGAGTATGTTCCTAGAGACCCAAATATTGTAGAAATTATAACAAAGGCCTTACCCAAGGAAGCATTTGAAAGACATCGATTGCCTCTCGGAATTCATTCAACTCCTTGGATATGAAAAAGTGTTGATGTGGGTCCACCTCACCCCGAGGTATGATGTGTTTTTCCCTGAAGTAATTATATATATTTATACCCTATTACAAATCGAAATGTATTGTCTTTTTGGTTCAATGAAATGGGGGTGGGGGAATTTGATTGTTCCAGGTGTAGAAATTGTTCTTTTTTATAGGAGAAAATGACACAGTCAATTACTTGGGGAGAAGCTGATAGGTGGAGCTATAAGATATGGGGTGAAATTAGATATGGGAATAGTTTTAGATATAGTGTTTCTTGAATTGATTGATCAATTCTTATATATCATGATAGCTTTGGTTTGTGATGCATGAAGAAGAGTGGTGTTCTAATGGTATCACAAATTTGGGTCAAAAAAGAATTTATTCATTGATGAACTTTTCATACTACTCTCGTTTCTCAAGCTAAGCATTACTCATGTGGGATTAGAGTATTTGGACAGCGAATCTTTTATCTCTACCTAAATTGCAAGAGTTGAATTGTGATAGATGATGGATGGATCTTTAATGAGGTATCAAAGTGAGATGAATCGTTATGAGAAGAGTTTTCAACAAAAAAATGGGGGGATTGTTGTTAAAAAATAACTCAATGTATCATTATAGCATTTAGGGGTTTGTTTTGTTTGTTTATATGGTAGGTTTTGATGGTAAATTTTCTAGTTCCATAGATAACAGTGAAAACCCATGTTAACAACAATCCATGGGAAAATAATGTAAGATCTAGAGGGGGTAAAAAAAGGACAGATGCAAGGTGGAATCATTTTCTAATGTTCACAAATATTTGTGGTGCAAAATTTGGAGTTTGTTGAGCATTGTGAAAGGTGTATTTCCTTAAAGATCTCATAAAATTATTTTAAAGGAAAAAAATTTGTGATGATTAGATTTATAATGTGTATTTCTCAAAGACATGAATAATGTTGATAGTGATCTCTGTGATTATGTTGAGTTTCACAAATGACAGAGATGAAGAGAATTGTGAGGGAGTATTTTAGTGGAAAAAAGGCTTTTGAAGGGGGGTCTGTGATTTTGAGACATGAAGCATTGAAACGGTGCTAATATTTTTACAGAGAAAATTGCAGTAAAAAAAATTCCAGTGGTGTTTTGGGAAGAGAAGATGTACCTAAAAATGTTTATGATAGATCCAGAATTCCTGTAGGAGGTAGAAGAGCTCTACATTCGACCATTCCAATAAATAAGAGGCCACACCTCTTCATTCCACATGATCTTAAAAGAGAAAATATGAAGACATTTTAATTTCATGAAGAAATCGATGCTTTGTGATGTATGGTTTCAATGAAATAATTGAGCATTATGAAAAGACAATCCTACTTTTGGCCAATGTGAATGCATATAAGTATTGAGATCATTACAAACAAAGGGTGTTCCACTTTGGATAAGTGAGATTCGAGATGGCAGTAGCTATGTGGCGGCCAGCGCTCTATAAAGGATTAAGCTCTACAAAGGCTTGATCTCTATGAATAAGTGTTCTCTTCATATTAGAGTTCCCTATAAAGATGTTTTCTCTACGAAATTGTGAGATCATGGAAGGTGTATTCATTACAAAGAAGAATTAACATTACGAAGTCTTGTTTAAGAATTGAAAAATAAGGGTATTTTCCAAGCATGAAGCATTGTATATGTATTTCAAAGGTTATTTCCCATTGTTTAGTGGAAAAGTTGTAATTAATAGTTGATGTAAATTGGGCGTCAAAATAGAATATACATAAAGTGGAGGATGATTTTACGATATATAATAAAATGACCGACAATTGATTAATCTTTTGGTGGATAATCTGAAGAAGGGACTGCACTTCAGATGTGAGATTAGTGAGATTTGAAATTGTTTTTGGTTCTAATCTATGAGGGACAATGTTTCCACTTCAAACATGTATACAACAGTATAATTATAGTGGATTTGTTTCATAAGCACATCATCAATGAATGCTCCTTGGATGTCTCCCTGTAATCGTGAAACTAGTAAAATTGTCTTATCCTGTGTGTGCTTTACAGTTTTTCTATACTTTGCAATAGAAAGTAGAGAGAAGAGAGTTTTGTCTGCCAACCAAACAATATCAAAAGGGGATTTTTTTTTCTAATTTTCCATTCACAGATTCACCAACTAGTCATGGTATCTATCCTAGTCGAACAACCAAATACTAACCTTGGATTTTAGGGTAATTGGACCAATGGAAATAACAAAGTGTCCAAGAGGGTTTCACAATATGTGTATCCATAATATCAGTTAAGTAATATATTTTTATTTATTAGTTGACAATATGAATAAATATTATTCCTGAACATGGTTTAATAATTATTCTTGTATTCTTGATCACATATATTGCATCAATAGTTATTCATGAAAATATAATGAGAGTGGAATAATTAATAAATATGTATTTTGTATTTAGTGATTGAAATATTTAATGATTTATTCGAAAATAATTTAGAGTTTATTATTTATTAAATAAATAGTCATTACCTAAACAATGATAAATATTATAGACGAATGGTCAAGTGGGTTTAATGGTATGGTGAGAAATAATAAATAATGAATATTATTTTTCCAAATAATATTTAATTTAATTCACAAGTTCAGAACATTTCATGAAATAATAATAATATTATAATTATTTGACTTGGGGTTCTATAAGGATTAAAAAAATAATAAAGGGAACTTGTGAAATTATTTGATATTACCCCTAGAGTTATACACACACAATTATATTATTTTCACATTGAGACATTTCATTTGTCTCAATTGTGAACAATTGAATTGGAGATTCCTCTCAAGACATAGAGGTATCCATTGTCAAATAATGTTCCTAGTAATAGAGATTGATATTCCTCCACTAGATCAAGGAGAACTCTATGGATTTTTATCAAAAGGTGATCAAAGGTATACAATGAAAGTGAATGAATCTACCATGCTAGAAGCCAGATATTCCCTCAGTAACATCCACAGAATCTCGGAACACATGTGGTTCACCTCTAGAGGGAATCTGCATTTGATTCTATCAACACAATAATAAAGGAACTTGAATATGTTTTCAGATCCATAAACAAATAAATAATTTCATTAAGGTGATCGAAAATTATATAAATTGGTTATAAATAATATTTGATGATCCTCCATGTAGTTCTGGTGTAATTTCCATTGTCTCTTTTTCTCTAATTTAGTTTCATTGTTCACAATGTCTATCATCTAGAAATTCTCTAAATGATCATCAATCATTAGAGAAATCAATGATGGGATAATAAAATCTCAAGATTCAACTTTTCCAAGAAGATTGAATATATTACAACAATCCTTTCACAATGGATATAAATGAATCATAAGTACTCTATTACAATCATAAAATCAGAATACAATTCCCTGGTCGGTCTATTTATAGCGAAGGGGTTGTACAATAATCAAGGGTTTATTTCTATAAATTAATAATGGATAAACCATCTATCTTCACTAATTGTTAAAAACATAAAATCATTAAAACACATTTGGGAAATGTACAAATTTGAATTTGATTACCTAGCATAATGGATTTGACTTTTTTCCACATATTATATTCTATAACCTCCATGATGGAATGAATTCCAACATTTATCAAAATATCTGTCTTGGGAATCATGGATCTCATTTGTCCTTAAATAAGATTTTGGTCGGAGTGGACACTCAAGAGGGGGGTGAATTGAGTTCCAATTAAAATTTCTTTTAAAACCAATTTCTATTAAAATCCCCCAATTTTAGAAACAGATTAAACTGTAGTGAATTTATACAGATTATAAAAGTTCAATTAGTTTCTCAAATATTGATTAGTTCTCAGTTAACTTAATCTTACGATTAATTTAACTTTTGAAAATAACTTACTGGTTTACAATAAATATAAACACTTGCGAGTTTAACTATCAAAGTAGCTTTGAAAATAAATTATATTTCAAAGTAATAGCAGCGGAAAATGAAATAAATATGTACTGTATGGATATAAACTTTAACTAAAAACACAAAGGAGTTAACCAAGAGGTTCAGTCTCAAGCCGAGACTTAGTCCTCTCAAAAGTTTATATAAATATGATCCACACCCTGGATCGGGGTTCAACAGTTTACAACTGTCCAGGTCCAAGACCTCTACCACTGTTATTCGTGGGAAACAAAACAACAGCAACCAGCTGTCCAGGTCACACACGACCTCTACCACTATCCACAGTGGGAAAATGAATGAAAAGATAGTGAGTGAGGATTTACAAATCCTCCAGTTAAGGTTCAGGAGACAGTGTGTGTGTAAAATACAACAGATAACACACACTGCTCGTAATGTAAAAATTAAATCACAGAGATAAAGATTTAGAGTTTAGAAATGGCTCTAGTGATCTTCGTGTAGCTCTGGACTCCTTTTGTTGATTAGAATTCGTTCTGATTCTTCTTCTGGTTTTTTTCTGGAAAACAGAGTATCATCTGTTTCCTTGACTTCCAGGTTCAGCTTGCTTATCGGCTCAAAGAATGAAGAGTTTTGTGTAGTTCTTCTTTAGCATAGATTGCTCGATGTATGCTCTATGTTCTGGAGGCTGGTAGTAGTAGTCTCGTGAGTGAAAGTTCTCCAGTTGTTCTTGGCACGTTTTGAGCTTGATCGCAAGTGTGTTCTGTGTGCTCGATCTCTTCAAGTCTCTTGTCTCACACACTTTTTTGATAACTACACGATGTCCTTTTTTATGCCTCCTTTTTTTTTTGAGAAGAAGGAATTATTATAATTTTAGATCGTACTTGGTATGGTTTCCTGAAATGGCATCATAAATTATTTAATAACATTAAATGCATCAAAAGTAACAAATGTAACCGTTAGTATAATAAACAAATAGTTTCGAGGATATAGGATTTGACTCTGCAGTTCATTATAGGTAGTCGTTTATTTGTAGATGTGTACGGTTGACTCGGTGTAGGATCTTCCATCGGTAGCTCTTCAAACTCTTATCTGTGGCTCTTATCGGTAGCTCTTATCAGTAGCTCTTATCGGTAGCTCTGTGCATCGGTAGCTCTCTGTCCATCGGTAGCTCTGTGCATCGGTAACTCTCTGTCCATCGGTAGCTCTGTACATCGGTGGCTCTGGCCATCGGTGGCTCTGGCCATCGGTGGCTCTGGCCATCGGTGGCTCTGGCCATCGGTGGCTCTGGCCATCGGTGGCTCTCTGTCCATCGGTAGCTCTGTGCATCAGTAGCTCTCTGTCCATCGGTAGCTCTGTGCATCGGTAGCTCTGGATATCGGTAGCTCTGGCTATCGGTAGCTATGGCTATCGGTAGCTCTGTCTATCGGTAGCTCTGGCTATCGGTGGCTCTAGCTATCGGTAGCTCTGTGCATCGGTAGCTCTCTGTCCATCGGTAGCTCTGTGCATCGGTAGCTCTGGCTATCGATAGCTCTGGCTATCGGTAGCTCTGTGTCTTATGAAAACCACATCTAATTGACTTAGAATTGTTTCAAAGCTTGTATAAACTAGGATAATCAAGATTAACATAAATCAGAGATTATTTAAACATTATTATTAACTTGATCACTGATTTGAAAGAATTAAAATGTAGATCAAGAGTAATTGAGAATAGCATAATATATGAACACATAATTGGGATTATCAAAACATATAAATACACGATTGGGATTATCAAACCAGGTGAGGTCAACAATCTCCCCCTTTTTGATAATCACAACTTATGATATGACCAAAAATAGTGAGAATATAGTATAAGAGAATATAACATTTATATTAGAATTTCTCAAAGAAAGCAGTATCAGAGGAAATAGAGGAAATAGTAATAGAATGAGATGGATCAAAAATTATCATAGTTAGTATTAAATACAATAGTATCAGAGATAATCTTTGAAAGAATTGGTACCAAAGAAGGAAATTTAAGAAATAGTATCAAAGGCTCAAATTTCTCCCCTTTGATATTTCTCCTCCGCTTTTATAGCATATTTCTCCCCCTCTCTTTATATTGTCCCCCTCTCTTTATATTTTCTCCCCCTTTCTTTATATTTTTCTCCCCCTTTATGATAATCAAAAAGTGGGAAAGCAGACATAGAAACCTAATAAACAGAGATAGTGTAAAGAAAAGCATTTGTATTAGACCAGACAAAACTTACATAAACAGAATAGAAAATAAGAAAAAAAAATTCCTATCAAATAGCCTGGCCACTTTAGCAATCCTGATCTTCAACAGGAGATCTTCCTTGTGGATCATAAGAGGATGCAGGAGGTGAGGATGCGGGTGAGGGCTTTGGAATTCCAGAAATGATCACAGGAGGCTGAGCCACTGATACAGTGTCTGGCCTGTATGGGGAAGTTCATTGAGTGATCATAGGTGTGAGGCTTCTAATGGCCTGAGCAGGAGTCATCTGGACAGGAGACTCAGTAGAGGCAGAGGCAGGCAAGGCAGGAGGGACAATAACTGGTCTGGCATCAACATGCAAAAAGGGCAGCAACAGATTTCTGAAATCCATAATGATTTCTCCTCCTCTTTCCATAGCAGATATAAAATCATCTTTGTTCTCCATGAATTTTTCTAAGGCAGGAGTCATCTGCCTTAGCTTGCTCACTTGTTCTCGGAAGGCTTGAGTTATAGGGGGTAACTTCATGTTTTCCAACATCAGCTTGAAATGATGGTTGAGTTTTTGCTTGGTAAAAATCCTTTGGAAATAATAATCCACCTTGTTCTTGATTTCCTCCTGAGAGGCAGAGGCCTCTTTCATATGGTCGTGGACGATTTTCACTATTTCCCTGACTGAATCTCTTATAGAGAGCACTAATCGGATTAGATCTGATGAGTCCACAGAGCCACTGGTTGAAATAGAACCAAGCTCCTCCTTCATCATAGCTCGTAATTGATTCAAATCAAATGCAGGTTTTGAAGCTAGAGGACCAACTGAGAAAGATACAATTTCTTTGAAACTTTTGGTCAAACCACTAATCAGAGTTTGCAGTTGAGAGTCCTGATTTTTAACATGATCCTTTATAGAAGATTTGAAATCTTCAAATACTGAGACCATTTGGCTTACAACACTTTTCACATAGGCTAAATCCTTATCAGCTTGAGGCTTTGAGCTCATGTAAGAATCTAAAGCATTAACAGACTTCTTTAAGGCTTCAAGATCTGCTTCTATTCTAGAAGATTGGGTCTGGAACTCTTTGACTACTTCCATCAGCTCACCCATAAAAATTGAAAGATTGAAACCAAGAGAAATCTCAAAATATTGTTCTAACAACTTCATTTCTTCACTAAAACAGTGCTTCATCTCAGCAACTGAGGCACTGAAGGATTCTTTCTGCTCATGCTTTAGGGATTCAAGATCAGACTTTGTAACAAAATCAGTAGGAGCAACTGTAGTAGATACTCTTGCAGAAGCTAAACTGACTACAGAATCATTCATGACTGATTGAATCGAGGATACTAAAAAGGATTCCATTGTCTTTACTTCTTCTACAAAACTGACTCTGAGATTTTCTTTCAGCACATCTAAATCATGTACTCGGACCACATCAGTAGGTAATAATTCAGAATTGATGTCATAGCTGATCTTTGGTCTATTAAAAGATACTTCATTATCCGAATCAGGATAATCCAAACCACAGACTATAAAACCTGGGTCTTCTACCCAGTCTTCAACCTCAACAGCCACTGTAACATTTCCAAGATTGGAATGATGCTCCCCCTCAATGGGTGCATTCTTATGTACAATAACTACATTCTCTGCTGGTCTTTCTTCATCATAATCTTCCACAACAACTTCCATCTCAGCAGCAGTAAGGAGATTTTCTAAAAAAGGTACAGCTTCTTCTCTTTCTTTTTCTACTTCAGCAGTAGGCACAACTAAGTTTCCAATCAATGGACTCAGACTCAGCCTAGCAGAATCAGATGATTCAGACACATTCTCTTTTTCTCCTTCTTGCTGAGGAACTGGCTGGTCTTCCTCATGAATAGATAACACTTCCTCTACTTTTCCTTTTCTTGAGTATACAAACTCAGTAACAGGACTTGGGGGCAAGTCTGGATCTCCTCCAATATCCATAGGAGTTTCTTCCTCTTCTTCTTCTTCTGACTCATCACTGTACTCGGGTTCCTCTTCATCAGGTCCTAAACCTGGATCTCTTTTATCCTATGGCCTTGAAGGATAATCCACAGGATTAAATTTATCATACACCTTCTGTTCATCACTGACCCATTCTCCTTTCCACGGGTTCCAATTGATTTTCATGTACTTACAAACTGTAGTAGTGATACAGAAGTTATTCTTAACTACAACTGTCTCATCTTGAGACTCATCTATCCCTTTCACTTTTATCATCACAGAGATCATTTTGGCAAAGAATAAAGCATTAGTCTTTGATTTCAGCCTAATCATGTCTTACATTTGACTCAACAGCAGTCTGCACAGATTAACTTTCACACCATGTCTTAACAGATGTAGAAGATAAATATCTTGATATCTCAGATTAGAAAAATCTCCTCTCCTCGGTATCAAAACATGTTGAACAAATTTGAAAAGCAATCTGTTCTCTCCATCCAATTCAGCAGCAACCACTTTCCTTTGACTTCCACTACCCGTTAGTTCTTTTAAAGCGGTCTCATAGTCAAAGATGTTACTGTTAGGTGGAATTTCTCTTGAGACATACCCGGATACACCTTCATGTGGGACTTTTAAACATTCATCCCACTCTACTGAAGAAAACGACATTTCTTTTCCATTTAAAAAAGAACTTACCCGATTCTCATTCTTAGACTTCTCGAATCTTACGAATTCATAGAAATGTTTCACTAACTTCGGGTAGTAGGGACCATTGTTATTTGAAAAACAATCTACCCATCTCTGATCTTCCATAATTTCAAGCACCAACGACTTGCTTGGTATCATCCAATCTACGCATAGCTCCTTTTCAATCACAATATCTCTATTCTACAAATGAGGGTTTACTGGTCTCTTTCCCGACCTAGTTCTGACATTACTTCCACTAGCTTATTGCTGCACTTTCTGCTTCTTTGTTTTAGGCTCTACACTGTCATCTCTGCTGGCAGGAATCTTGGTTTTTTCCATCGCGGATTTAGGGTTCTCAGTCGATTAGGGAGCTAATATTCGAAGGTGAAAGGTTTTGGGTCCGGTGGAGTGAGAAGCGGCTTAGGCTTAGTTTTATCATGTAGGAATCATAAATAAATGAATAAAGTAAAATAAAATAAAAATAAAACGATTCATATTCTTGGCGGAAGACATAAGTTTTAAAACATTGCATCGGTGATAATTTCAACATCGGTGAGAATTTCAACATCGGTGAGAATTTCAACATCGGTGAGAATTTCAACATCGGTGAGAATTTCATCATCGGTGAGAATTTCAACATCGGTGAGAATTTCAACATCAGTGAGAATTTCAACATCAGTGAGAATTTCAACATCGGTGAGAATTTCAACATCGGTGAGAATTTCAACATCGGTGAGAATTTCAACATCGGTGAGAATTTCAACATCGGTGAGAATTTCAACATCGGTGAGAATTTCAACATCAGTGAGAATTTCAACATCGGTGAGAATTTCAACATCGGTGAGAATTTCAACATCAGTGAGAATTTCAACATCGGTGAGAATTTCAACATCGGTGAGAATTTCAACATCAGTGAGAATTAAACATCCCCAGCTCGTGCCTAATGTAACTTAAACTATCATAACTTAAAGGTTTAGTGAAAATATCGGCCAATTGATGTTCAGTGCCAATAAATTCAAGAGTAATATCACCTTTTTGATAATGATCTCTCAGAAAATGATGTCTTACATCTATGTGTTTGGTTCTAGAGTGAGATACAGGGTTCTTAGATATGTTTATTGCACTAGTGTTGTCACAGTTAATTGAAACATGTTTAAACTCAAATCCATAGTCCAATAAAGTGTGTTTCATCCACAGAATTTGTGCACAGCAACTACCAGCAGCTATATACTCTGCTTCGGCAGTAGACAATGCAACTGAGTTCTGTTTCTTACTACACCATGACACTAGGGATCTTCCAAGTAAATGACATGTTCCATATGTGCTCTTCCTTTCTAACTTACATCCAGCAAAGTCATCATCTGAATAGCTAGTTAGGTCAAATGATTGTCCTTTTAGATAAAACAAACCTAAATTTACAGTATGCTTAAGATATTTAAAAATCCTTTTAACAGCCAGTAAGTGAGATTCTTTAGGATTAGCTTGAAATCTAGCGCACATACATACACTGAACATAATGTCTGGTCGACTAGCAGTAAGATAAAGTAAGCTCCCAATCATACCTCTGTAATTGGTTTGATCCACTGGTTTCCCAGCTTCATCTGTATCCAACTTACAGGTAGTACTCATAGGTGTATCATTTTCCTTAATACTATCCAATCCAAAACATTTTAAAATGATCTTTTGTATATTTACTTTGATTTAAAATAATTCCATCTCTAGTTTGAAAAATTTGAAAACCAAGAAAATACTTAAGCTCTCCCATTAAGCTCATTTCAAATTCATTTTGCATACTTTTTGAAAAATCGGTACATAAAGAGTGTTTAGAAGATCCAAATATAATATCATCAACATAGATTTGTACAACTAAAACATCTTTAGAAATTCTTTTAATAAAAAGAGTTGGATCATAAATCCCTTTAGTAAAACCTTTTGAAATAAGAAAATTGTTGAGTCTATCATACCAAGCTCTTGGAGCTTGTTTTAAACCATATAAATCTTTAGAAAGTTTAAAAACTTGATTTGGAAAATGAGGGTTTTTAAATCTAGGTGGTTGTTCCACAAAAACATCTTCAATTATAAAACCATTTAGAAATGCACTTTTGACATCCATTTGATATAACTTGAAATTCAGATGTGATGCATATGCAAGTAATATCCTAATAGCTTCTAGTCGAGCTACAGGTGCAAAAGTTTCTCCATAGTCTATACCCTCTTCTTGACTATATCCCTGTGCAACTAGTCTAGCTTTTTTTCTAACTATGTTTCCTGATTCATCAACTTTATTTCTAAAAACCCATTTTGTGCCTATTGTCAAGATGTCCTTGGGTCTGTCAACTAATTCCCAGAATTTGTTTCTTTCAAATTGATTTAACTCTTCTTGCATGGCTATTACCCAGAATTCATCATTGATAGCATCATTGATATTTTTGGGTTCTAGCTGTGACAGAAAAGCTTGATGTTCAACCTGGTTCCTTAGAGAAGCTCTAGTTTGTGTTCCTCTATCAAGATTACCAACAACAGCATCTAAAGGATGATTCTTTAGAATCTTAGTCGATTTGGTAAAGGTTGGACTAGAAACTTTAGGTTCATCTATAGGTTCGGGTTCAACAGAAGCAGATTCTGGAAAAAGTTCAGAACTGGATGTTTTTATAATAGGTTCTTTAGATTTATCATTAAGGTCCATAATAGACAAATCTTCTTCAAGATTCTCAAGAGAGGTTTTAGGCTCATGTGGATCAGTTTCATCGAATTTGATGTGAACAGATTCTTCCACACATTTGGTTCTCTTATTGAAAACTCTATAAGCTTTACTTGAAATAGAGTAGCCCAGAAAAATTCCTTCATCACTCTTGGATGCAAATTTGTCAAGATTGTCTTTGATATTGAGAATAAATACTTTGCAGCCAAAAACTCTGAAGTAGTTAACCTTAGGTTTCCTATGGTTCCACAACTCATAAGGATTCCTCTTAAGAACAGGTCTGATCAAGAATCTATTGATAACATAACAAGCTGTATTAACAGCTTCAGCCCAAAAGTAAATAGGCAGTTCATATTCATTGAGCATGGTTCTAGCTATTTCTTGAAGGGTTCGGTTTCTCCTTTCTACTACACCATTTTGTTGGGGTGTCCTAGGGGCAGAGAAATTGTGACTATAGTCATTGTGTGAGCAGTAAGATTCAAACTCATGATTTTCAAACTCACGACCATGATCACTTCTTAGGGTTTTAATCTTAATTCCACTAAGGTTCTCTACAGACTTGGAATATTTAACAAAGTAAGAACAAGCTTCACTTTTGTGAGCTAGAAAGTATACCCAAGTATATCTAGAAAAGTTATCTACAAGGACATAGACATAATGCTTCCCATTTAAACTAGAAACTCTTGATGGTCCAAACAAATCCATGTGAACCAACTCAAGTTATTGAGAAGTTGAGAATTCTTTCTTTGATTTAAAAGAAACTTTGTGTTGTTTTCCCTTTTGACAGGGATTACACACTTTGTCATTTGGGAATTCTAATTTAGGTAAGTCTCTAACTAAGTTTTTCCTAGACAGTTTTCTAAGTGAGTGAATTTTGCAGTGTCCTAATCTTCTGTGCCATAGCCAAGATTCTTTATGAAAAGCATTCAAACAAGAAATATTTTGTTTGGATAAAGAATTTAAATCAACGGCATAAACATTTTCATTCCTTAGAGCAGAAAATACTAAAGAATTTTTGGAGTTAAAAACATCACACGAATCATTTTCAAACTTGACATTGAAACCATCGTCACATAATTAAGATATACTAAGAAAGTTATATTTAAGTCCATCAATGAATAAAACTTTAGAAATTAATACTGAGTCAGTGTTACCAATCTGGCCTAGGCCGATGATTTTTCCTTTAGAGTTGTCACCAAAGGTGACATGACCTCCATCAACCTTTATTAAGCTCTTAAAGAAAGAATAATCTCTAGTCATGTGTCTTGAGCACCCACTGTCTAAATACCATGTCTTCTTGTGACAGCTCTTCAAGCAGGTCTCCTATAAAATAGATTTAAACAGGGAATGAATTTGGTACCCAGATTTTCTTGGGTCCAGATAGGTTAGCAATCAGGGCTTTAGGTACCCAGATTTGTTTTATTGGTTTTATACAATTAACAGAAGTAACATATTTTGAAAGATAGACTTTATTTGGTCTATAACCATATGAATATCCTGTTGAAGCATATGAATTTCCAAAACTGGAACTAGCAATATTTTTTTCAGATTTAGGAATAAATCGGGTTCTGGTGAACTATCTCTGTCCTGGTTGGTATCCTAAACCAGTAGCATATCTAGGTGCAACTTGCTTTCCTAGAATTTGAGTTAGAGCATCCTTTCCATTTTTGAATTTTTCTAAATCCTTTCTAAGTTGCTCATTTGACAGTTTCAGTTCTATATTTTCCTTTAGTAGTTGAGCATTATTTTCCTTTTCTATATCAAGATCAGATTTATGCTTAACACTTAAAGCATACTGTTTCTTTAAACCTTTGTATTTGTCTTTGATCTCATTACAGGTTTCTTCCAACATATCACAGTACTCAAATAGTTCAGATTTTGACATTTTTTCCAAATCAGAATCATCTCCAGAATAATATGAATTTAAAACAGGAGTGTCAGATGTTACCTCAGAAGTATTTGTCATGAAACACATGTTGGCTCGATTCCTTTCAGAGTCCGAAGATTCGGCTTCACTAGTGTTGTCTTCTGAAGCACTCCAGGTAGCCTTCATGGCTTTCTTGTACTTCTTATCTTTGTAATCATATTTATTTTTGAATTTTAACTTTGGACAGTCTGCTTTCATATGTCCTTTTCGCTTGCATTCATAGCAGACAACTTCATCAGTCCTGTCAGCCTTCTTCCAATCCTTTTTCCATTTTCCTTGTTGATCATACTTTCCTTTGTAATTTGTTTTCCTAAAGAATTTATTTTTCCTATAAAACTTCTTGAATCTCCTGGATATTTGAGCCATCTCGGCATCACTGTCAGATTCTGAATTTTCACTCGTTGAACTCTCAGTATCCATTTGTAGTTTATCCTTGTCTTTACTCTTAAAGGCAGTAGTTTTAAACGCTACAGATTTTCTTTTGGGTTCCTCATCTTCTTCTTTATTTACTTTAATCTCTTCTTCATACATCATCAGCTTACCAATTAACTCCTTGACAGGCAGTGCTCCAATGTCATAGGATTCTCTAATTGAAACGGATGTACCTCTCCATCTATCTGGAAAACATCTCAGTATTCTCATAATTTGTTCTTTTGTAGGAACAATCTTTCCGAGTGAGCTCATTGTGTTTACTATCTCATTGAACCTGAGATACATGTCAGAAATAGGTTCATCAGGCTTCATTTTGAAATTATCATATTTAATAGTATAAGTGTTTAATCTCATTTCTTTAACATTAGTTGTTCCTTCGTGAGAAACAGCCAAGGTATCCCAAATTTCAAAAGCAGTTTTGCATGCAGAAATTCTGTTGAATTCTTCATCTCCTAGAGCACAGTACAGAGCATTCATAGCTTTAAAATTATTATTGTAAGCAGTCTTTGTAGGTTCATCCCAAGTATATCTATTAGTAGTGGGAATTTTGTATTCAGATTCAATAGCAGTCCAAATATCAAAACTCATGCTTTCTAGATGAATTTTCATTTTAAGTTTCCACTGAGCATAGTTATTTCCATTAAAGAAAGGTGGTCGGTTAGTAGCAGCACCCTCAAGTCTATTATCCATTATAAACAAAATTTAAAGAGATAAAAATTTAGAAATAAAAAAAATTAAGAACTTTAAAATACAACTAAAATCACAGTTGAAAACAGAGTAATTTAGAAGATATTAACCATCCTCTGATACCAAATGTTGGTCGGAGTGGACACTCAAGAGGGGGGTGAATTGAGTTCCAATTAAAATTTCTGTTAAAACCAATTTCTATTAAAATCCCCTAATTTCAAAAACAGATTAAACTGTAGTGAATTTATACAGATTATAAAGGTTCAATTAGTTTCTCAAAGATTGATTAGTTCTCAGTTAACTTAATCTTATGATTAATTTAACTTTTGAAACTAAATTACTGGTTTACAATAAATATAAACACTTGCGAGTTTAACTATCAAAGTAGCTTTGAAAATAAATTATATTTCAAAGTAATAGCAGCGGAAAATGAAATAAATATGTACTTTATGGATATAAACTTTAACTAAAAACACAGAGGAGTTAACCAAGAGGTTCAGTCTAAAGCCAAGACTTAGTCCTCTCAAATGTTTATATAAAGATGATCCACACCCTGGATCGGGGTTCAACAGTTTACAACTGTCCAGGTCCAAGACCTCTACCACTGTTATTCGTGGGAAACAAAACAACAGAAACCAGCTGTCCAGGTCACACACGACCTCTACCACTATCCACAGTGGTAAAATGAATGAAAAGATAGTGAGTGAGGATTTACAAATCCTCCAGTTAAGGTTCAGGAGACAGTGTGTGTGTAAAATACAACAGATAACACACACTGCTCGTAATGTAAAAATTAAATCACATAGATAAAGATTTAG
This sequence comes from Viscum album, assembly GCA_963277665.1. Classification (NCBI taxonomy): domain Eukaryota; kingdom Viridiplantae; phylum Streptophyta; class Magnoliopsida; order Santalales; family Viscaceae; genus Viscum; species Viscum album. The sequence goes on along the minus strand of OY728127.1, from coordinate 1,219,110,361 downwards.
AGTTTAGAAATGGCTCTAGTGATCTTCGTGTAGCTTTGGACTCCTTTTGTTGATTAGAATTCGTTCTGAGTCTTCTTCTGGTTTTTGTCTGGAAAACAGAGTATCATCTATTTCCTTGACTTCCAGGTTCAGCTTGCTTATCAGCTCAAAGAATGAAGAGTTTTGTGTAGTTCTTCTTTAGCATAGATTTCTCGATGTATGCTCTATGTTCTGGAGGCTGGTAGTAGTAGTCTCGTGAGTGCAAGTTCTCCAGTTGTTCTTGGCACGTTTTGAGCTTGATCGCAAGTGTGTTCTGTGTGCTCGATCTCTTCAAGTCTCTTGTCTCACACACTTTTTTGATAACTACACGATGTCCTTTTTTATGCCTCCTTTTTTTTTTGAGAAGAAGGAATGATTATACTTTTCGATCGTACTTGGTATGGTTTCCTGAAATGGAAACATAAATTATTTAATAACATTAAATGCATCAAAAGTAACAAATGTAACCGTTAGTATAATAAACAAATAGTGTCGAGGATATAGGATTTGACTCCGCAGTTCATTATAGGTAGTCGTTTATTTGTAGATGTGTACGGTTGACTCAGTGTAGGATCTTCCATCGGTAGCTCTTCAAACTCTTATCGGTGGCTCTTATCGGTAGCTCTTATCGGTAGCTCTGTGCATCGGTAGCTCTCTGTCCATCGGTATCTCTGTGCATCGGTAGCTCTCTATCCATCGGTAGCTCTGTGCATCAGTAGCTCTGGCTATCGGTAGCTCTGGCTATCGGTATCTCTGGCTATCGGTAGCTCTGGCTATCGGTGGCTCTGGCTATCGGTGGCTCTGGCTATCGGTGGCTCTGGCTATCGGTAGCTCTGTGCATCGGTAGCTCTCTGTCCATCGGTAGCTCTGTGCATCGGTATCTCTCTGTCCATCGGTAGCTCTGTGCATCGGTAGCTCTGGCTATCGGTAGTTCTGGCTATCAGTAGCTCTGGCTATCGGTAGTTCTGGCTATCGGTAGCTCTAGCTATCGGTGGCTCTGGCTATCGGTAGCTCTGTGCATCGGTAGCTCTCTGTCCATCGGTAGCTCTGTGCATCGGTAGCTCTGGCTATCGGTAGCTCTGGCTATCGGTAGCTCTGGCTATCGGTAGCTCTGTGTCTTATGCAAACCACATCTAATTGACTTATAATTGTTTCAAAGCTTGTATAAACTAGGATAATCGAGATTAACATAAATCAGAGATTATTTAAACATTATTATTAACTTGATCACTGATTTGAAAGAATTAAAATGTAGATCAACAGTAATTGAGAATAGCATAATATATGAACACATAATTGGGATTATCAAAACATATAAATACATGATTGGGATTATCAAACCAGGTGAGGTCAACATAAGATTAACAATAATCCCATTTCCACTTCCATTCATGCACATTAGGTTTGTTCCATTTAATTTAGAAGGAAGGAATCCCATTGCCTCTTATAGTATCATTAATTTTCATTGCATCATTAGGCCTTGAAACTCCATGTCTATAAATTAGACTAAGTCAATTCCATATAAGGGTTTCATATCATTATCCCCCTCTTGAAAAGGAGTAATCCTTGAATATTTATAAGCTACATCAAAATGCGAGGAATGATTAGAAACATTAAGTCTAGAAATAACATCGTACTTACCTTGCAATTCAATATTTCAATCAAAAATATTTAGCTCCAAGTCTGGTCCATCTCTATATATATAGATCATTTTCTTCCATTTCTCTCAAAACCTCTCAATCTTTATTGATCTCCCATGGTGTATCATAACAAGTCATCTTCTTTTTTTTCTTTATTCCAATAAAGGTAATAAAACTTGATCGATAGGGATAAAATACAAAAATATTTCCAAAAGGAGTTAAATATTGATAAAATTAAATTATAGTGTGATCTCCATTTTTTTTAAAACTAAAAAAGTGGTAGAAACTCTTTCCAATCCTTTAGACTAATGATTTTGTTAATTGACCATTCAATTTCATTTATCTATCTAATAGGTATCAAACATTGTGGAACCTCCTCAATAGTAAAACCATTGTAAACCTACGAATAATGTTCCACAATATTGGAAATATAAGACATTTAGAATTTTTTCTTCAACATCTCCTCTTTGTCAATAAGTACTAAATGGTTTTGTTGATAAAAAAATCATCATTAACCTCTCTGTTCTCTATCATCACATTGTTCGACTCAATGAACTCTCTTTTATCCATTGTTTTTTCATTAATCTACATATCTATTCTTATCTCATTCTCACATATCCCATCATTCTATCATATTTTTCTTTCTCTTATTTTTTCATCATCACTCATTTTTTCTAATTCAAAAAAAATATAATCATGAAAATTTAGTTTATTTGTATATGGTATGATGAAGGTAAGTTATTCCTGGAGTAAAATATAATGTTGGTTTAGAAAAACATAATGTGTCAAACAATGAACACATTTCCTTTACCGTCCTAGAAGTATGTTTAATGGGTTCTTTGTTATGACCACACACAATACCTCATCATTATACATTCAAATGGAAAATAAGACATTCAATTATTTGATGACCTTCAGCTCTCTGCAATCATTCAATCTATGGAGTCAGTATAGATATTTGAGCATTAAATTAAAGAGCCACAACATATCAACCAATTTAGTGATTACCAAATTACTACAACTTATACCATCAATGATGACACAACATAAAATACCATTTATATTTCATTGGGTATGGGATGGGTTCTACCTTTTCATATTCCAATTAGACATCATTTAAAAATTCAAAACATATTTGAGCATTCAAAACACGCCCTCTAATGAGAATATCACATTATTCTGAATATTTACCATTATCAATTTCTAGGGAATCATTAACATATTCATCCAAGATATCTCTATTGGTATCTCATTCCCTATACTTGGTTATTAACATTGTGTTCTAGTTTGGGAAATAACTATCTATGTAACCCCTTTTTAGACATTTGAAACATTAAAAATCTAGATTCCTCATGGGGTTATCCTCAAAATTAGTTTTCTTATATGTTAGAATTGCATGATTAACCACCCCTTTAAGATTTTATTAATATTCAATATCCTTACTTGAATTTCTCCATGGATTGAAAGAGTTAGTAGGTTTTTTCATTGTTCCACTCAATTTTATTTTTTAATCTTGATTTTTGTGGCTTCGGGGATCATATCATGTATATTCACATGGAGTTACATCTCTACTTGATCATAAATTTTCATATTGAGTCCATGAGGAAATATGCCCTTGATTCGTTTGGATCCTCCTCATATTTCTTCCTGAAACATGGTAATTTTCAACTCTCTATAGTATTCCTCGGTATTGTTACTCCTTTGTGTATTTCAATGAACCTTATTATGGAGATATTTATTGTATTGTTGGTGAACGAACTACATCCACATGGAAAAATCATGTCATCCAATGTATTAATGGGTAATACTCTATATTGAGATCTCCCTGTTTTCATTTGATTCAACCAAATTAAAATATAATTAAAAAATTCAATGGAATAAATTATGACCTTTTTCTCTCCGCAATTTTCATGTCATGAAAACACTTTCTCAATCCAAATATCCCACTCCATGTGTGCTTCTAGAAAACCTTTTCTATGAAATGTTGTAAAATTAACCTAGATACCTCTAAGGATTTCATTATCATGTGGTCTGCTTTGGAATTATATAGGTTTTTATAAACTCTTTCTCCCTTGTGGTACATCCACAATATCATCATCTAGGTAATCTGCCTCATCCTTCATGATGTTCATGCCATGTTGAGTCAGGGTGCATCACGGGTTACCAAGAATCATCATCATGGATGGATTTTTCTCTATATCATTTATAATCTCCTGTAACACCTCCAACAACCTATCAATATATTTCTCAAAATGGATCCCAAATATTTTCATTTTGGGTTGTGTAAAATTTGGTGTAGGAGATATACTTAAACATACTTAATATCTAGATTGATCAAATCAATTACCATGATCCTATAAAATGATATATTTCCCAACCAAAAAACACATGTGTTGAAATAGATACAATTAGATGCACAAAGATACACAGTTTCAGACACCCATGGATACACACTCACACATGAGAGATGTACACATGCACACACAAGATGTACACACACTCACACATAATAACACAAACACAAACACACCTGTTTGAAAAACTCCTAAAATAAACGATACATAATGACATAAACAATATGTACACACACACAAACACAATATGTAAACACTCACCCTCAGACATGCTAGATGTACACATTCACATACACAAGTTGTACACACTCATACACATAAGGATAGACACTCACACACACAATATATAAACCCTCTCACACACAAGGATTCACACATATGAGTATTTGTTCTAAACTCTCAAAAATCAATCTGAATCCAAATATCTTATGAAATATAATACCTCATTTTGGGAAATCACATACCTCTAATCCATTTCAATTAAAGATTACTTTTGGAAATGTTTTACCAAAAACGTTTTTACTAGTCAAGGTTAAAAAATTGTAAAGGGTTGAAAATTGGTTAGAAAATATGTGGAAAAGGTTGAATTGGGGTTGAATGGTGTGGTATGTTGGTTTTCCCCATTATGGAATATAAGAACAATTAATAATAATATAATAAAAATATGATACGGTGATGATGTAAAATGATAAAGAATGTGAGGTATCGAAAAGGAGTGTTCTGATAATGTAATTAACAAAGAAGAATTAACTATATTTTTTTGTAAAATATAAGCTGTAATTGGTTCTTTGGGTTTGAAATCACAAGACAGTAGATGTATAGCAAGAAATAGTTTTTACAATTCCATAAAGGAGTGGATGCACTAAATTTAGGAATGCACAAAATAATTTATTGATAGATTTTTTTTGGATTTTTTCAAATACATATCACATACAGTGAATCAATTCAGAAAATAAGATCGATGAATAATTGGATTGTTTTAAAATTGTTTAATCATTCACAACATAGGCCACTTGTTGAAGTTTTCAATGTTGAAGTTTTTTTTATTTTTCTAAATTGGTGGATAATACATAAATAAAATAATGTTAATGGGAAAAATTAATATAAATGAAGGGATAAATTCCTACCAAGATAACCGAAGCACATATACTAATTGATGCAAGATGCATTGGGTGTCCCAATATTCATGGAATAGTGTAGTAGATGAAGGATGTGTTTTGGTTCTATATGGTGGATGATTTGTATATATAGTGGTGGAATGTACTCAATAATTGTTATAAGATGTGTGACCTACAACTTATACAACAAACTCATTAAAGGGAGTTATATCAAATATGCACAAAAATTCTACCTGGGTTCTATCTTGGAAATGGGGCTAATGTGATCATGGATCACCAATCTAACATGTAGATTCACATGGATAAAATGAAAAGGGGAAATTTAAAATATCGAAACAGTCATCAAACAAATTAGAGAAATAAATAATATGAACTATGTCACAATATTGAAAAAAATAAAATTCTATGGGGTGGCTATATATATCCAATCGGTGATATAATAGTTAATGGTCTAATACCATAATTTCATAAAGTCTAAAAATACCTTGTCCCCTTAAATTTATGATGATAAAGTATAAAAATGAATTTTGGGGAATGTATCACATGCATTTCCACCAATAACCCCTCTGAATTTGACTTTGATTACCTAGCACACTAGATTCTACATTAGTGTCCAAATATGGAATTCTATAATTTCCATGTGGTGTAGTCATTGAATATTTGTGAAACAATGTGTACTTGGATTTATGAATATCATTTGGTATTTAATAAGAGTGTTAATAGTCCCATTTTCCACACCCATTCACGATCCTAGGGTTTGGGGGTTTAATACATTGAGATGGGATCCCTTTTATATTTGTAGTGTCTATAATAATCAGTCATCAATTGGTCCTTGAATATAGAACTATGACCATTCCATCAAGTATTTATCAAATACCTGTTTCATCACACATTTGGTGTTGGTTGAATTTTAATATAATAATAGTGCCAATTTATCATTTAGGGTAGTACATTAAATTGATATGGGTGGTTGGCTTTGTGGATCTCACCTCTATACGATAGATGTGGGTAAGTCATCCTTAATTGGGCTAATAAATATATGATAGATGTAATTGAATGTCAATGTTATTTGATTTTATTAATGATTTCAATGAGTTAATAAAAGTCATATATAGATCTTCAATTTCTTCCCGTGGAATTTGTGGTTGGTGACTTACTGTTTCTAAAGGTTTCACATCAGTTGGGTTCCTAATGAAGCGATTAATGGAGGGAGATTACTTTGAGATAGATCAGTCCCCTTGAGATTATTGTGAAAATAGGGATAGTATAATATTCATTGGGATTTCATCATAAAAATTTCATATTCTTAATATCATCCATGTTTCTCAATTGAAATGTTTTATCCATATCCCTGTAACAATTTAGATTCATAGGATCTAATGTTAGAACCTAATGTCTTAATGACTAAGCCAACAATTTGTATCATGGGATACTAAAAGAGGGTTCTCCTTGGGAAATTTATTTAATTAGTAGATCTGTTATGGTAATAGTGAAATGACTCTCTTAATACATGGGATTGGGAAATTCTTTTTAAGGAGTAGTGACCTCATTTATTCCATTTCCATGCATTAGGATACATTTCCGGGGAATGTATGTAATATTGTGGGGGAAATTTCAACACCCATGATATTTTATTAGGTGTGTCTCCGTGTTATTTTTTTAACATTATCTTATATAATTTTTTGTAAATTTTCTATTTAATTTTTTAAAAAAATAGGTGTCACAAGGTTAATGTTGTGTTGGGGAAACAATGTGAAATATATATGAAACATGATAACGCTAGTAAAACCCCGAATTTTAATGGACCTTTTTTGAAAAATAAATTTAATTATAATTTATTTCTTGTAATTTACTATGTTATAAAATCCTTTAACATCACACTAACATGTTATATGACTTGGAATACATTACACATAACAAAAACATGGCGTTTTTTAGACACAACACTGATGCTACTACAAACATCATTTTAATGTTATAATTATTTAAATGATAAAATTATTACCTAGGTGTTAAACATATTAATATGGATAGTAATAAATTATTTTCAAATATTTTCATAATTTTTTTATATAAATATAAAATATTTTTTGCAAATGATATGATTTTTGGTAATGTTTATATATATTTAAAATAATATTTTCTTGAATGAACTGCTAGTAATGTCCTTCTGTGAAAAATAATAAAAATAGTTTTAGACATGTTCTGAAATTGAATTGTATAAAATAAAATTAGTTTTTAAGGTATAATATTTAAATTCACTTATATATTTTTTTTTAATTTTTCAGAGAAACATTATTTTTGGAGGAATAGTGAAAAGTACCGAATTTTAATTCAAACATCTTTTTCATCTAATTTATTGAAATGTTAACTTATATTATAATTTTGGTTAAATTTTTAATTAGATTAATTTTTTATCAATTAATAAAATTTAAATAAATGGTACAATGTTTCCATTGAAATTGGATACAAAAAACATAGCAATCATTTGATCATTTTTACATTAAAAACACATAGTGTTGTCCCATCAACCAGACTAAATATTAATTAATTTCTGCCACATATTTTATTTGAATATTTAAAATTGAATTATATATTTGTAATAAGAATAATTTATACATTATAATAAGTTCCACATAGTAATTTACCAAAATTATTACATCATGTGATTAGAAATAATAACCTGGCTTAATGTGTAATTTAGCTTTAATATGTACTAAACCATAAATTTATGATTCAAAAAGACTTATGCACTATTCCAAGAACCATTGGATAGACATATTTAAACATTATTCTATCACCTATAAATCCCATTGGATTTACTAACTCTACATTATTATTATCCAAACATCCATCCCTTCACATAGAAGCCTCCCCTTTGGCATAATGAAATCCAAGTAATCCTTTCAGCACAATCTAAAAGGAGTTACCCAATTATGAGTTAACATCATCTATCAAGATTATTTCTTTTAATTTATATCTCAACCCCTCTCCTATCATTATTTTATTATTGTATTAAAACGTATCATCAATATACAAGGTTGTCTTTATGCTACGTTTTTTACCTAAACTAGCACACACCACTGTCTAATGGGTAATGAACATACTGTTAACGTGTACGGTGAACTACCACCTCAAAAAATGATAATTGATCATTTTTCCATTTTCACTTCCAATGGTGGAAATTATGTGGGATAATATATTTATATGTTACCAATATTATATTTATTATTTCATTATGCTTCTATATTACTTTTTAAAAACATATATTTTTTACATTCCATTTGGTGTAAATACAATAATTTTGTTTGAGGAAGTGTGGACTACCACCCCCTCAAAAAAATGTGATTTATTCACACTTGTATGGAATTTATTTATGATGAAATTAGGTAACTTATATGATATATATAAAATTATAATTAAACTATAATTATATTATATACATATATAAATATAGTTCATTTTCTTTCATTTTTTCACTTTAACAAAAAAAATTGAAATGGCATTCATGCATGCTTATGTGTCTCCTAAATATGATGTTTTATTAAAATTTTATGATTTCATGGCTTATATTTATATTTCTATATAATCAATGTTTTATGAACATATATGCTTTAATACATTGTAGAGACCCGAAGCCTGACATACATGTACATTACATTTCTTCTGCAGAATACTTAATATATAACAAAAAACCAACACAAAAGGATCATAATAGTTTAGTGTATTTAGAAACATGGAACAAAATCTTCTAATTGTGGTGAAATATATTCAACATCTCCCATAATGATCTTACCCTTTTTGTTTTCATACCTACAAACCATTCCTTAAATCCTGGGGGGGAAATCATATAAAGGGTGAGCTCAAATGCTCAGTAAGAGTAAGCATAGAGAACATAAAACAATCCATAAATATTTGAATGAAAAAACTTCAACATAAAATCTAAACATAAAATTCTTGATCAAATACATAAATCCTGGAAGTACATAAGGCATATTTCATAAAGGAACATCCATCATGATAAAATAGCATGGGAATAAAACTTGTAATTGTGGCATCCATTAAGCACATGTTATGATTTCCATTGTAACCAGGGCATTGCTGCCAAGACCATCTTAGTGGACAAAGTCCCTTTCTGAATCGAGTTCACTCCTCGTTCGAGTGTTGTAATAATGAACCGGATTAACTTACCATTCCAGTCATGTCTATCTCATGAGATATAAATCTTTACCCAATTCATTGGAGGGATATATAGGTCCCACCCATCTCATAATGAAATCATTCTTTCTTGTGCCACAAAATAAACATACAACATTAATAGTAACCCAACAAATAAAATGGGTATCATAAACATCGTCCCATCATCACATAATCCATATAAAATAAATGGATATCATTTCATAATAATAAAAGTGAAACCATGTAAATCATAGAGACATTATACTTGAAACAATACACATATGAAATAATGTCATCTTAGATGGAAAATGGTTTTGATAAAACACTTGAAATGAATTCCTGAGGAAAATATCCTTTCTTCTTCAAAATAAATTTCTTTTCACAAAACATCATGCAATTTTAAAAGAACGATATTTAGTTGAAAATAGTCATGAAATATTTTTGAGGAAGCTTCATGAAAATAAGGATTTATAAAACTGTAAAAATCCTTTCATGCCGTATAAGTTAAAAAAACATTCTTCTCGTACTTTTGCCCGAAGAGTCAAAAAGTACCTCGTATGGTAAAAAAAAGATTTCATACATACCATGTAGTAAAAGTCAAAATGGTTAAAAATGACATTAAACATACATGAAACGATTTTTAGAAAACAGGGACATAGATGATAATTATAACCCTAGTAAATACTTACGAATAAACAATCTCAGATAAAAACGAGATTGGAAAAGTTATCCCTTACCTTATGTCTGATATGCTTCGTATGTATCCGAACCTCCTGTATAATGATTTAAATAATTTTATTGTCTTATTACTGAATCATATTCATTGTTATTATATCATATATGGTTTACTTATGACTTTATATTACCCGTTCTTTTGTAATTTCCATGTTAAAGTAGCATTTTGGGTAAAATCGTTTCATTTATCATAAGTGTTTTGACTTGTAATTATTAATATGATTACATAGATCATGATTACATAATTACAGAATATAAAACATTATTTATATATAATATATATTCAGAATATACATATATATAATATATCGATAAATGGAAAGAAATACACCGTTCATGGAGACGGTAGGCCGTACGTACGCATTAACGTTGTTTTCGTTTCATTATTGAATTGAATGAAATTAAGTAGATGAAATGAATATAAATAAATCCAATAGAATTATTATGTCGTATATTTCATGATTAATTATTATATATACTTTATAATCATTCTTGAATTGTTAACATGGAAAATGAATCTCATCGCGTCCTGGAGACGGTAATCCGTACGTACGCACGAGGGATGATATTGTTCCCATATTCATTGAATGGAATTGGAGTGGAAGATATAATATATTAGAATCAGTATGATGTTATATTAACCATATATAGTTATTATTTACATCATTATACCCATCCAAGTAAGGTGGTGGTGGAAAAACAGATTACACCACGGCGTTGAGACGGTATTCTTTACGTACGCACACGTGGTGATTTCATTTTCCGTAGGATGGATAGAAGGTGAAATAGGGTTGTTTAATATTTATAATAACATATAATTATATGAGTGATACTGATGTTATTACTTCATAATGAAACAACCAAATAATAATAATTAGAAGATGAATTAAATTTGAAAGAATTGGTAACAGATATTACCTCTTCTTTGAAACGCTTCTTTGAAACCTCCACATAGGGAACTAATATTGGCCTTTGAAGAAGACCAGGACCTCTAAGATGTTTCTAGGTAAGTGTAGAATGGAAATGGTCAGGGAATTTTCGAGCTTGAAGTCTCAAACTTGTGTAAAGTGAAGAGGGAGGTGGTGCCCTTTTATAAGGGTGGAGAGGGGCACCTTAGGAATTATAAGAAATATTAATTTATAATAAATTCCAATCCAACTTAAAATCCTCCAAAATTGACTCATATCATAATCTTAGATGATATAGGGTTTTAATATCATCATCCAATAAAATTTATACATGTAGGGAATTTATTTTAATCATTGTCAACTTGATTTATCCTTATATAATCTATTTAATTTTATTTGTGGTAATAATATTCTAAATTTTAAATCATTATAAATAATTACTTATATGTTGTGAATTATCCACAATTGTATAAATTATTACATTTTAGACCATATAAATTATATTTTATAATTTTTAAATATTTTTGTTATTTTTAAACCATTTTATAATATGTTATATTTATAAAATAACAATAGTGTCAATTTTGACAGTATTCATTTATTTGCATTCAAATAAAATATACACAGAGGATATATTTGAAACAAAATATTAAATAGATTCCTAACATGTTATAGTCATCTAGAAAATTCGTGGATCACATTAAATAGTTTATATAATATTTATTTTTATATTTTTAAAACCATTTATTTGATATTTCAATCCATAAAATTATTTCAACATCACTATTGTGTCACCTTTAATGATAATTATTTAATCCCTAAAAATTCTAAATAAAAATAAATGATGTAAAAAATTTTATTATATTTCTGTAGACTATTCATGTTTGAAGATTCATTATGTTTATCACTAAATTAAAATTATTATACTTATAAGGGTTAAGAAAGTGACATGTTGTCACTTCCTTTGGTTTTAATAATAATTAAATTATTTTCATGGAAAAAGTCCATTAAATGAATCCAATCCGATTATTAGGTGATATGGGTTGACTTTTAGTCATCCAATAAGATTTTTTCAGGTGTTAGGGTAATTTTATAATCTTATGTTTACCCTTAATTACCTGATTTACCTTTAACTATAGTAAATAAAAATTACCATAGTTAATATTCATATTGTAAAAAAAATAAAAGTAACCTATTAAAAAAATTTGGACCCACTGAATCCAAATATAGAATCCATTTTTCAAAATTCAAAACACAGATGTTTCAGTAATTAATTTAAAATTAATCCCATTGTTAAGAAAACAGGTTTTTAAAAGCTAAAAATTGTCAAAGATTGAAATGATTTTATCTATGAATTCAATATAAAATCCATGATAATGACATAAATTATATTAAATTGAAAAAATATATTCTATTTATACTTTAAAACCATTCAGTTTTATAATTTAACCATATAAATTATTACAGAGAAAAAAGTTGTTTTTAATTAAAATATAGCGTGTTTTTACTATTCATTAAAATATGAAAGTTATCAGAATAATATGAAAAATTTATCCAATGTAAATTTGTATATCCTGATTCCAAAAATTAGTTTTATTTTGTCAAATTTTACTTATAAACATCTCAAAAATTAGATTTAAAATGGGTGCCCCATTAAAAGGCGGCAAAACTACATTTTTTGAAAAATACTTATTTTACCCGAAAGATTTATTTTCTTCTCATACCATGTTCTAGATAATATGTAAGATGAATAATAATGTTATAAAATTTAAATTTCAGTTAATACTATTCATAACGGCTAGTTTATAATATAATATTAATATATCATCGTTTAGTGAAACTCGGTATTGTGTACTACACAGGCTATCGACGAAGGTCGCGATTGTGTGTAATGCAAGCCAAGTCAGGGATGCATGTAGTGAAAGCTCCCTTTTGTGTAGCGTAAAACACAAGACATCAATGAAATTAAAAGAATATTTTTCATAAAATCTTGGGGTGTTACATTATACCCCCCTTAAAATGAAATTCACCCTCGAAATTCGTTGGTGTTATAAATAGTTTACTATTCATAGAAACCCACGTCGTAAAAAGGAATAATAAAACATCATTTTAAAATGTAATGTAAGAAATATAACTGTTACCCAGATTAACTCATCACTAGATTTCCACATAAGAGAACATAGGTGAAAATATGGATATGGAAGAAAAATCTAACGATCAAATTCTGACGGAGAGTGGTAGAGAACATGGCTATGAAAAAGACAACAATCACAAAGCCATAAATTTGTGATGATCTAAGGTACCATCTGATTCATCGGATATAAGAACACTAAGACAACATTTTTGGTTTTCAATATCATTTCCCTAAAGTTGAATATTTTGAAATAAAATAAATGCTTACTTGATATTGTTACAGTTTCACTGTTGTTTGTGCCTTGAACAATTTCCCCTTCATCTCTTAAAGAAATGAAGTTAAATTTTTCATTCCTGATGTGAAAGCAGATCATGTAATAGAATGATGGTTAATTCCATCTGTCTTAATCAAAAGGTTAGAAAAAGTTACCAAATATACATAAGTTCATCTTTGGTGAAGTTAATCGTATATGATTCCAAAAATGGACTTATATTTAAACTATCATACTTCATAATAAAATAAAACTAATTTCTACTAACCAGGGACTTCCTGTAGGCCAATGGTAGGCGATAAAGGCATGTCGCACTTCGGTTGTGGGTTCAACTCCCACAGCCTTGTCTGACGCGACGGGTTGTCACACGTCCTATGGGTTGTCCCTTTTTCTAAAACTACACTCTTTTAACATTCTAGAAATAGTATCAAAAAAAAGTTCTATCCTTAAACAATTCTATCTAATGTCCAAATTAATCTATTGCAACCTTCAGACTTATCGAAAATACTTATGTCCAATCTTATAGAATAAAGAAAATGATTACAAGAAATGTCGTCAACCAAGTATGTGAATACCATCCTTTATCCCCCATATATCATAAAATATATCTTGTTGGTCACATTCCAGACATGTGAATACCCTAATTATGTACTCTCTTGAAAAATGAATACCCATTGAACCTTAGTGAAAACATCAATGCTGTCAAAAGTTATCTCCTTCCACATACCAAAATCCCAATATTTCTATATACTCAAACCATGATATCACTTTGTCCTTATACCAGTCATGAGCTCATGATTACTATCATACAAATTATTTTCTCCTTATCCCTTCATTATGCGCATTTCATCTACTTTCCAAAAATATTTCAATCACTTTTTCATTGTAACTAGTACAATATAATTATTGAAAACCAATACATAGATATTCCAAAATTCCACAATACCATAAATGAGATTCCATGATACTATTTTGAAATCCCATTACATAAGCACTTAATCATTACGCAACATTATTGTCATACTCAACATCACAAATAGTGATCGCATGAGACTTCCCTTTATCCTTTGCCTTAAGAGGTTGCTCACGTTGATCATCATTAACCCATGGATTAGGGCATTTATTAGCATAATGCCACATTTCCTTGCACTTGAAGCATTGAAGTGTTGGTGTAGAGTTCTTTGTAGTCTTTTCTCTATTCACATCATAATCAACCTTTTTTCCATTACTTCGACATTAAACTACTCGATGACCTTCTTTTCCACACTTAAAAAATTTTCTAGTACCTTTTAGGCAATCTCCACCATGCTTCTTTCCACACTTTGAGCATAAAGAAACATTCATCTTATTTTCACCATTGTTCTGAGATTTCACCTTGAACTCCATCTTTAGTTTCTTGTCAAAACCAAGAGATGGATATGTAACACCAACTTCCAGTTCTACCTTGACAGCACAACACAAAATTTCTTCATAGCTACTGAAGTCTCTTATAGCTAATTCCCTTCGAAGACATGGTTTTAAGCCACTGAAGAATCGATCAACTTTACTTTCAGGTTGGATGATAAAGCCAGATGCATACATTTAAAGCCTTGTAAAATTATCTTCGTATATACCAACAGATTCATCATCCATTTTCTTAAGCTCAAGGAACTCCTTTTCAATATTTTTTCAAATAATATGAGGAAATTAATTTTTGAAAAACAAGTTCTTGAACTCATCCCATTACATGGATTCAAATTCACCTTGGGGCCTTGTATTCTTAATTAGAGTCCACCACTGGTCTGCTTCACCTTCTAAATGGTAAACAACCAGAATGACTTTTTCATGTTCTGAATAGTGAAGTATGGAAAATATATTTTCAATGGTACTGATCCATTGTTCAGCAACAAGTGGATCAGAAGACCCACTGAAATAATGTGGACGTTGCCTCATGAAGGACTCTATAGAATATTGTTCTCTTCTCTACTAATTTGGAAGTCCAGAATGATTCATAGCTTGTGTAAGCAATAAGTTTTTTTACTCCATCTCCCATAACATTGGTTTGTTCAAGAGGAAAATCAGTGCATTGTCCATTACATTGAACAACACGGTTCCTTCGGGCTCCATCCATCGTCTAAAACCCAAAAAGAATAGTGTGAGAGGCAAAAATCATGCTAGAAAAAACAACATATTAAAGGGGGAGTACCTTCAATATATGACATCTTAGGTTTAATTCTATAACTGTTACCATAATCTTATGACTATAACCTATACTTATACATATCCTTTGGGACAACCCTAGACATACCTTAGAAATATATCTAGGGATCTCACTATTGTTTTTTCATCCTAGTTTCCAAAGGTTAACTAAACCTTTGTCTCGGATACCAACTATAGAGACCCGAAGCCTGACGTACATGGAAATTACATTTATTCTGTGGAATAATTAATACATAACAAAAAACCAACACAAAAGGATTGTAATAGTTTAGTGTCTTTGGAAACATGAAACAAAATCTTCTAATCGTGGTGAAAGATCTTCAACATCTCCCATAAAGATCTTCCCCTTTTAGTTTTCTTACCTACAAACCTTTCCTTAAATCCTGGGGGAAAAACATATAAAGGGTGAGCTCAAATGCTCATTAAGAGTAAGTATTGAGAACATAAAACAATCCATAAATATTTGAATGCAAAAACATGAACATAAAATCTAACCATCAAATTCTTGATCAGAGACATAAATCCTGGAAGTACATAAGGCATATTTCATAAAGGAACATCCATCATGATAAAATAGTATGGGAATAAAACTTGTAATTGTGGCAACCATTAAGCACATGTTATGATTTCCATTGTAGCCAAGGTATTGCTTCCAAGACCATCTTAGTGGACAAAGTCCCTTTCTGAATCGAGTTCACTCCTCGTTCCAGTCCTGTAATACTGAACCAAATTAACTTATTATTCCAGCCATGTTTATCTCATTATATATAAATCTTTACCCAATGTATTGGAGGGAGATATACATCCCACCCATCTCATATTGAAATCTTTCTTTCTTGTGCCACAAAATAAACATACAACATTCATAATAACCCAAAAAATAAAATGGGTTTCATAAACATCATCCCATCATCACATAATCCATATAAAATAAATGGATATCATTTCATAATAATAAAATTGAAACCATGTAAATCATAGAGGCATTATACTTGAAACAATACACATATGAAATAATGTCATCGTAGATAGAAAATGGTTTTGATAAAACACTTGAAATGAATTCTTGAGGAAAATATCATTTCTTCTTCAAAATCAATTTCTTTTCACAAAACATCATGCAATTTTAAAAGAAAGATATATTGTTGAAAATAGTCATGAAATATTTTTGAGGAAGCTTCATGAAAATAAGGCTTTATAAAACCATAAAAATCCTTTCATGCCGTATAAGTTAAAAAAACATTCTTCTCGTACTTTTGCCGGAAAAGTCAAAAAGTACCTCATATGGTAAAATAAAAAAAGATTACATACATACCATGTAGTAAAAGTAAAAAATGGGTAAAAAAGACTTTAAACATACATGAAACCATTTTTAGAAAATAGGGTCATGGATGATAATTATAACCCCAGTAAATACTTTCGAATAAACAATCTCGGATAAACACGAGATTGGAAAAGTTATCCCTTACCTTATCTCCGATATGTTTTGTATGTATCCGAACCTCCTGTATAATGATTTAAATAATTTTATTGACTAATTACAGAATCATATTCATTGTTATGATATCATATATGGTTCACATATGACTTTATATTACCCGTTCTTTTCTAAATTCCAGTTTAAAGTAGCGTTTTGGGTAAAATCGATTCTTTTATCATCAGTGTTTTGACTTGTAATTACTAATATGATTACATAGATCATGGTTAAATAATTCCAGAATATAAAAAATGATTTATATATAATATATATTCATAATATACATATATATAATAGATTGATAAATGGAAATAAATATACCTTTCATGGAGACTGTAGGTCGTACGTACACATGAACGCTATTTTCGTTTCATTATTGAGTTGAATGAAATTAAGTAGATGACATGAATATACATAAATCCAGTAGAATTATTATGTAATATATTTCATGATTACTTTTTATATATACTTTATAATCATTCTTGAATTGTTAACATGGAAAATGAATCTCATCGCGTCGTGGAGACGGTAATCCGTACGTACGCACGAGCGATGATATCGTTCCCATATTCATTGAATGGAATTGGAATGGAAGATATAATTTCATAGAATCAGTATGATGTTATACTAACCATATATAGTTATTATTTACACAATTATACCCATCCATGTAAGGTGGTGGTAGAAAAATAGATTGCACCACGGTGTGGAGACGGTATTCCGTACGTACGCACACGCGATGATCTCATTTTCCGTAGGATGGATTGATGGTGAAAAAGGGTTTTTTCATATTTATAATAAAATATCATTATATGAGTGATACTTATGTTATTACTTCATAATGAAACAACCAAATATGAATAAGTTGAAGAATAATTAAATTTGAATGAATTGGTAACGGATATTACCTCTTCTTTGAAACGCTTCTTTGAAACCTCCACTTAGGGCACTATGATTGGTCTTTGAAGAAGACCAAGACATCTAAGATGTTTCTAGGTAAGTGGAGAAGAGAAATGTTCAGGGATTTTCTGAGCTTGATTGCTCAAACTTGTGTAAAGTGAAGAGGGAGGAGGTTCCCTTTTATAAGGGAGGAGAGGGGCACCTTAGGAATTATAAGAAATATTAATTTATAATAAATTCCAATCCCACATAAAAACCTCCAAAATTGACTCATATCTGAAGCTTAGATGAGATAGGGTTGTAATAGCATCATCCAATAAAATGTAGACATGTAGGGAATTTATTTTAAACATTATCAACTTGATTTATCCTTATATAATCTATTTAATTTTATTTTTGGTAATAATATTCTAAATTTTAAATCATTATAAATAATTACTTATATGTTGTGAATTGTCCATAATTGTATAATTTATTACATTTTAGACAATATAAATTTTAATTTATAATTTTTAAATATTTTTGTGATTTTTAAACCATTTTATAATATTTTATTTTTATAAAATAACAATAGTGTCAATTTTGACACTATTCATTTATTTGAATTTAAATAAAATCTACAAAGAGGATATATTCGAACCAAAATATTAAATAGATTCCTAACATGTTATAGTCATCTAAAAAATTCGTGGATAAAATTAAATAGTTCATATAATATTTATTTTAATAATGTTAAAACCATTTATTTGATATTTCAATCCATAAAATAATTTCAACATCACTATTGTGTCACCATTAATGATAATTATTTAATCCTTAAAATTCTAAATAATAATAAATGATGTAGAAAATTTGATTATATTTCTGGATACTATTCATGTTCTACGATTCATTAAGTTTATCACTAAATTAAAATTATTATACTTATAAGGGTTAAAAAGTGACATGTTGTCACTTCCTTTGGTTTTAATAATAATTAAATTATTTTCAAGGACAAAGTCCATTAAATGAATCCAATCAGACCCTTAGGTGATATGGGTCGACTTTTAGTCATCCAATAGGATTTTGGAAGGTGTTAAAGGAATTTTATAATCTTATGTTTACCTTTATTTTCCTGATTTACCTTTAACTGTAGCAAATAAAAATTACAGTAGTTACTATTCATAATGTAAAAAAAATAAATGTAATCTATTAACAAAATTTGGACCCAATGAATCCAAATATGGAATCCATTTTTCCAAATTCAAAACACAGAAGTTGCAGTAAGTAATTTAAAATTAATCCCGTTGTTAAGAAAAACATGTTTTTAAAAGTTAAAACATTTTCAAATATTGAAATGATTTTACCTATGAATTCAATGTAAAATACATGATAACGACATAAATTATATTAAATTGTAAAAATATATTCTATTTATACTTTAAAACCATTAAATATTATAATTTAACCATATAAATTATTACAAAGAAAAAAGTTGTTTTTAATTAAAATATAGCGTGTTTTTACTATTCATTAAAATATGAAAGTTATCAGAATAATATGAAAAATTTATCCAAAGTAAATATTTATATCCTAATTCCAAAAATGAGTTTTATTTTATCAAATTTAACTTATAAACATGTTAAAAATTAGATTTAAAATGGGCGCGCCATCAAAAGGCGGCAAAACTGCATTTTTTTAAAAATTCTTATTTTACCCAAAAAAATTATTTTCTTCTCATACCATGTTCTAGATAATATGTAAGATGAATAATAATGTTATAAAATTTAAATTTCAGTTAATACTATTCATAACGGCTAGTTTATAATATTATATTAATATATCGTTGTTTAGTGAAACTCGGTATTGCGTACTACACACGCTATCGACGAAGGTCATGATTGCGTGTAATGCAAGCCAAGTCAGGGATGCGTGTAGTGAAATCTCCCTTTGGTGTAGCGTACCACCCAAGACATCAATGAAATTAAAAGAATATTTTTTATAAAATCTTGGGGTGTGACATACATGATTCGTGATTTTGATCTTGGATATGTAGGTTATGATCTTCTAATATAGTGGTCACATTTTTATACCATTATACTCATGTTTATGCTTATATGCATCCATTGTTTGACCTTACTGAGCATATGATTTCAACCCATTTTATGTACCTTATACTGTTTATTATGATATGTATTAAGTAGGATGTGTCTATGAATGGTTCTAGTAGCTAAAAACCTAGTTGGGGATATTGTAGATTTTTTTTATCAGTGTTTATGATTCCATGGTTCTAAAGGCACTGAACTAATATGGTCGTTGGGTGACTATTTGGATAATGTTATAAGTATCCAAAATTTTGATGTAATGTCAATGTATATAAATATTGGTTCTATATAGTTCAATTTTTCATGCTTTTAACCTGGTTTATCAATCATTCTGGTATAACCATGTTTGTACCATGGTAAACCAATAGTGACCTATATGGTTGTTCAATAGTATTCCAAATACTTTGGACAAACAACGAGGTCGTCTAAAAAAATAAAAACATGAAATTACCACGTTTCCCATAATCTATTTTATCTATAATTACTTCCTCTCCCACCCCAACTCAATTTCCTAGACCTATGCACATGAATAATTTTCCTCATCTCCTCCATGGTTGGTTTTCAAGTAAATTCGTTATCATTTTCTTTTCATAGTATTCATGTATGGATATCCACATCGATTTCTAGGATTATCATCACTTTTTCTCAAGGTTTTTCTTCATACATATAGCAGTGATAGTGTAGTTATTTTATAATTCAAACCATATAGTGTAATCCATTGTTTTTATTATTTCCCCTTACACTATTAAAGTCTTATTCCTCCGTAGAGGTGTGTTCCATGTTGTTTTAAATGGTTTAATGTGTTGATGTTTGATAGTTTCATGTAATATCATTTCATGATGAATAAAATGTTATATCCAAAATTTATAAAGTATGATTTTATTATTTTAATGAAAATGTGTATTAGAGAATCAAGTGGGTGTATTGGGATTATTTGAAATCATATTATTAAAGAAATATAAATGTGAATGGTTTGAAATGACATGTTTGTTTCATAAGGTGAATTGGATATTGATTGTGTATTGGTTTTATTACGGATATCTCATAGTATCCCTAACTACCTAGGTTGTATGTTTAGGAAAATTATGCTATGAAATGTTCTACCCTCTATAGCTTGTGAACTATGATACGACACTAATAAAAAAAATTAAAATATAAATGTGGTTATCACTAGGACATTGGATTCAACCTCCCTAGTGGCTCATGCAAGGGTATTATTTTTAATGGTTTCCTCTCCATGTGTTTGACAATCCTAGTATGGGTAAAAAACGTGTTATTGTAAGGCTGAACATTTATTTTTTTGGGTACTATTATTATTCTTCGACTACTTATTTTAAAAGTGTTAAAGAATGTTTCTAATAAATTATTTTTAAACGTTCCTGTTTAAATTGTATGAAAATTATTATTCATGTAATTCTTGGTGTACCCAAAGGGATTTTTTGGTCACATCCTACATACAACAATCATGTGTATGCATAAATTTTTCTTATATGGGTAAGATTTGGGAATCACATGGATGTGTTTGTATTACCATTAGGGGTCCTTGGTCGGGTGATAATGGTGACATGGTTGAAAGTTGACCCACATGTCACATCAAGATGGGTGGATAGAGTTTTAGACCATTTTAATTTTTTTAAAAACTCATTGATCACTTATTTTCTAAAATTTGTATTCACATATAGATTCTTCAGAATATAGATGCTGATGATTTTTTAGGTCTTGATTTTTTGTTTAATTTTATTTTGAATGGTTATGATCTCTTATATAGTAATTTTTTTATATTTTTTGATGAAATAAATATAAATATCATTATCAATAGATTACGTTGATTCCAAAACAAAATTTTTCAACCTGGTGGGATTGAAAATTCCCTTTGGGGGTATTCCATGGAATAGAATAGTTGACTGAATTTGGGGTGTCCTAGGTTGGTTCATGATAGAATAGGTCACTGAATAAACATATAGGTTTCCTAAAGTAGAAAATAAATATTTATTTAAGATATTCTTTGTTATAATAAAATAAAATGGGATTTATCATGAAGATAACAATAATTAATTTTAGAGGAATCAATGGGAGGTTTTGAAAATAATGACTATCAACATCATGAGAGATTACATTGAATTTATCCAAAGAAAATTTATAATCTACATCACAAGAATAAATAAAATAAATAGTTTAGATAACATACATTTATAATGTACATAATAAATATATAAAATATCCATAGGGAAATGAGATAGATAAATAAAAGATAAACGCAATATAAATGGGAAGGTTTTAGAGTGCCCTTACCATAAGTGTTTTTTTTGTTTCTTTCCCTTGACACCACATATATATATCAAACTTGTATTTATTAAAAATATATTATCAAATAATATTGAAATGATTTATTTTATTATTCATCAATTATAATCAAGTAAATTTATTTATTTTCACTTGATTAGAGAGATATTTGAATTATGATAGTTCTGTTTTAATTATATCACATTCATTTTGATTTCACATTTTTGAATCATTGTAAATTATTAAATTTTTTAATTAAATCAGTATGAATTAAAATAAATAATATATATATTTTTATATTATATATATATTAATCATACTATCCCTAATACTTGTGATAATTAAATACATGAAATCATCATTCTATGAGGTCAAATATTCAATTAATGAAACTATGTTTCAAAAAGGGATAAAGACATGTATAAGATATAAGTATTTTTAAATAATTTTATATAATCATAATGATAAATATATAATTTATCATAAACATACATAAAAGGTTTAATGCATAATTAATTGATAATGTCCCCATATGTGGATAAAACTGACTATAGAAAAAATGTGATAAAAATGGGAGATTAAAAATATGATATATAGATTATAATAATTTATAGTTGAATTACAGTAGTAATATCATATTAATATACTAATTTACAATTATTTAGATGAATTTTTTTGGTTGGAATAAAAAAATATAAAAAATAAAGGAGAAAATTGAAATGAAAAAAGAAATGAATGTTATCCCATCAATTATGTTTACTACATTCTTAGGGAACAATAGCATTAAGTTATAGAAGTGTGGTAATAAAAAATTACATCTAATTGTTTCAAATATATATTAGAGGATGTCATTGTATTTTTCATTGTTTTTCCAATGGATAGGGTAGGTGATTTACCATGGGGTGAGAAGAGATACTTAAACTTCAAGGGGATGGTAATTTTGAGTTAATATATTGAATAAAATATGATTCCATGATAAATAAATTCAATAATTATCTTAGTTGGGATTATTAATAGTATCTGAATAAAATCATATTTATACCATTTATTTAAAAACCATTAAAAATTTAATTTATTAGCTTATTCAATAGTAATAAATAAAAAAATGACAAAATGTTTTTTAATAGAATAAATTATCTTTTGAGACATTGAGAATAATTTTTTATATTAAAATAATGAACATATTCTGCTTAAATAAATTATTTATCTTGTAAAACTAATTTTGGGTCAATTAAACTATTTTATAACTTATTAGATCAATATTAAATCAATGTTGTGTCACAAAAAAAATCAGCTTTGAAAAAATATATATATATTTCAACTATTCACCATAATATTCATGTATAGAAAAAACAAACTAAAAATTAATTATACGATAATATTAATATGATTTCTACAAAAATATAATTTTTATTATAAAAAATAAATTATCATTATTTTTAATATTTAAATATTATTAAAAAATTATGATTTTTACAAAATATGAAAAAATACACGATTAAAAATTTACAGTCATACATTCATTGAATTTTCAAATTTGAATATTTATTTTACAGAATTATAAAATATAATATTACGAAATGTATTCATATTAAATATTTTTAAAAATTCACTCTACTATTATAAGGGTTAAGTTACAATTATAACTATCATATTACTATTTTAATGTCCAAGATATTATTATAAGGTTCATATTGTTACTCTAAAAGTCAGATTGGATTTATAATTCCAATAAACACCTCTTATTTTCTTTAATGTCCATTAACATTGTAATCTATTGTTATTATAATTTTATTTTTAAATTCTCTCATTACATATTAATGTTATATTTTCATTTTTACATTATTATTCATGGGTATTGTTTTTAAAGTTAACCATTACCATATGGTGTTCAAGAAAACTATAATTTTTTATTGTATTATAATATTTTTAATTTTATAAAGTGTACATGAAACCAAAATATACTTTTCTAATTTGGGTTATTTTACCTTTTTAAATGCATTAAACTTTTCTAATCTATCCACAAACAAAAATAATAGTTGACCCATAGACACATCATTAAGAGAACCACCATTGACTATTAATGGACCACCTAGAATGATGGGAAACTCATAGACAAAATCCATGTCTGAAATATGTAAATCACATAGGAAAAACAAAATTATTCCAACTACCATGTAGTCTATCATTCATATGTGATATCTAAATGATCAATTGACCAACTAAAAAAAATTCAATGGTGGATTACAATTCAATTAACCTCAATTATGTAAGTACCATGAAAGGGATAAAATTTACACTATAGTCAATATCATGTAGATTGTTATGTTTTTAAATATTCCCTAAGGTGTATCGAAATAGAAAACTCTCCCAGAATTTATGTTCAGTGGGATTTTAATTTGTAGAACTATAATACATTCATTGGTCCTGGTTTAAGAGGAAAACTCTTCAAGAGTTTTTATTAAAATAATTTTTTTGTATAGATTTTCAACATTTAGGAATATAAATTAAATCAGGGATGAATGTAATATTGAATTGTAGAACATTTAAGATCCCCTGAAGCATGATAATTTCATATTTTTTCTATTTTTGATTTATCCTTCAGGGGAAGGGGATTGATGGGTATAATATTTAATACTATGATAGTGGCCTTAAACTCAATATTATTCAACATCACCTTATTATTATTCATTGTAGAATATTTTTCATATTTTATTAAGTTGGAAAATTTGTATTTACTTCCCCACCAATTTTAGTGTAATCTAGTTTTTGAGTTCCATTATAATCTAGATTTTCATTTTGTACTTCTATAAGGTAATTTCTAGGATATCCTCTAGTTTTCAAAGAACATATCATTCTGAGAGAAATGAAATTATCATTAGGGTTAAATTTATTATTTTATGGATGTTTTAATTTTTTCTCTACCACCTATATCCCAAGACATTTGACTAATTTTCATTTGATGATTATTTATATCATTCCTAAAAAATAGGTTTATTTGATTCTATGTCATATTTTATCATAGATTATTGGGAATCCTTTCTAGAATGAATTTTTGTGTTCGTCTATTATTTATTACCCATGATATTCATGGTTTATCCCTTTATTTATTTTGTAAAATATCTCTAGGATATTGGTATGAACATGGGGTAGTAGTTGGTTTAAACACCCCTTTCTCATTCCAACAATGGTATAAGTGATTCTACTAACCCTGTTTCAAACTAATCAAAATGGAACTTCTTTTTATTAAAACATAGGAACATAACTATAAAAATTCCCATATTCAATTGTATATGAAGGAAAATCAATGTTGTGAAATAGAAATATATTTTCTACACAGGCCTTGATGTTGGAAATACTCCCTATGTGTGTTTTCATGATTGAAATTATATATTACAGTATTATGAACATCATCATAGATTCATTGAATATATTAACAATGTTCCAACTTCAAGATAATTTATGTTGAGGTTTTTTTAAAGACTATTAATGATCAATTTATGTTCATTAATAGATTTATCTTATATATCCACTCTAGTACACTAATATACAACAGTTTGGTTAAAATGGGTAATACCATATACAAAAGTGTCTATTAATAATTTTTTAGAAGACAACTAATTCTGAAATTTTCTATAGATACCCCTAAAATAATACCAAGTCTTGTGTAACTATTCACCCTCTTATTGAACAAACATAGTTATTTAATACCCAAACAATGTGGTATTTTCCACGGGAAAAATTTTCCTCATAAAAGCATTAAAGACCTGATCACATGATTCAAAAGGATCTTATTCTACCTATTAAAACTATGATATAACATTATACATTTTGTAAAATGAAACCAAACCCATCTTTAACTCTTTCTCAATCAACCCTTAAAGTGGATGTCTCTATAAATTTCTTTAAAAATACTAAATGAAGACTAATTAGTCTTCATTAGATAATCCATTGAATAATGGATTTACCGAAATCAACAACTATTTTATTTCATATTTTCTATAGTGAGGGGACAATATAATATATAAAGTGTTACTAGATATTGTAGGTATTTGGAAATCTATTGGGTTTTGTTTCTAAACATCATATTCTTCAAAAATTGGGGTAATATTTAGGGTGATAAATCCTCCCTATTATCTGCTATTGTAGAACCTAATTTCTTTATTAATGCACTAAGATCTATTTTCATTCAAAAAATAAATGGTTAAAATTATCATCAGATGATCTATTTTACATAAAATAATTAGAAAAAAGTATATTTGAAAAATACACCTTCTTAAAATAAAGACATACGTTTTGAGACATATTTTAGACACCAGTTCTTTTTTTTAATTTTTCTATGTATTAAAACCTGGTCTCATGAATCCATTCACTAGAAATAGTTCCATAAAATTTCATTCTTATTTATTGAAAATATAAAATTTCACTATTTTTTATTTCTACTAACTACTTGTATAATTTTTAAAAGATTGTTAAACCCATAGGGAAATGGAAGTCATTATGTGGTGGAAGATCTAATAAATCATCTTGGAAATTTTGAATTATAATATTTTCTAAAAATTAAACCAACACTGATGAATATAAGGATTTAAATTTTATGTTAAATTTTACAAATAGATGAGAAAAACAAGATAAATTTATGATCATGGGAAAAAATTATTGGATAAAGTTGATTCATCATTTATTCCATGATTTAATTGGATGATAAAAAATTTAAATGATATAATGGCTTCTTACACTCTGGGGGAGTAGAATATTCAGAATGAATCTACTAATTCCTAAACTACTGAATCCAATAAATTTAAATTTATGAGGGTTTTAACACCCAAATTAATTTGTTGATTGATTTTGATATTCCATATTTCTAATAAAGATCATGTATAATTGATTCTGAGTAAAATAATAAAAACTGTGGCTAAAAATGAAGACATATATTTTTAAAATATTCACCAAATGATGATGAAGGGATGATCCATGAAAAAATAAACATTTACCTCAACAATGTTCTATCAAAGATTCATATTTATTTCATGATTAATATAGATATTCTATATTAATTATAATAAAAACAATTAATGGAAGGAACATAGAATGAGAAATCTCACATCTAATGTTACTAGAAAACTCGACTACCTATGATCTATCTAATGTCCTAAATAAAATAATCCATGATTTCTTACTCCCACTGGTGGATCTTCTAAATGTTCCGTCCATTACTTCTCTCATGGTGTGTGTCAAAATTAATTAATTTTTGTTTTTTTTTATTCATTATATACCACATGGTCAAACATAAACTAATATTATCTTGATCACATAAAGCTTTTCATTTCATGAATTATTTTATTACCCTATATGTGACTTAAGATTTTATCTATATATGAATATGATCATGATTATGGTCTTAAAATTCAAGGCACATTTCTAAGAATACATTAAAATTTCACCATCTCTTCTTCCTTTCACATACCTCCAATGAAATCAAAAATGTCACTGATCTATAATGAATCAAGTTAATTTCCAATTCACCTAATATTAAGACTTACCTAAATATGTATGTTATTTCCACATACCTAAGTCAACCTTGATTCACCCTTTTAAGATAACCTTTAAAAAGTATTGAATGTGGAAATGATATTTATCTAAAATTTCCATAAATAATTTTGTAATATTTTTAAGCATCTCTAATACCATGAAATATGTCTAGATTCCATAACACTAGAAACCATAACCAAATGTACAAAATCATGACATTATAGGAATTATTTATCTCCCAGGACTCCAAACAACACTCAGATTATTTCAATATATCTTTATCAGTAGCCAAATGTTTAAGAATAAAATGAATAATCTCATTCCTATTCTATTTCGATCACACTCAACCAAAATATTCCACCCTTATTTTGAATAAAAAAATTATAAAGATGCATGTACCACAAATACATGTAATATGTTATTTTTATGGGATGTCACTTCATTTTATCATTTCACTAAAAACCTATAATGAATCTCAAACCATACATGATGGTATAAGGAATGGGATTACTAATTTCACTCCACATAATATTATTCATTGATACAACCCTATAAAAATCAGGAAAAAATGACTTACTCAATCTCAAATTAAAAAACACTTTAAAATTATAGTTTGTTAAAAAACAACCTTATCAACGTTCTCCATTGAGACTAGCTCAATTTAGATATGATGACATATTCTTTCTCTTCACATGAATCTCTAATGATCAACAACCATATTTGATAAACATATAACCTTCAATTCAATTTCATTGATCAAATAAAGAATCACCAAATCCCATTTCCAACTCACACAATAGGACTCAGTCTTATATAATCACATTAGCTCGCAAGAATATATCATCAGTAAACTAGAAACTGGAGATTCTAAGGTCATCTTCATCCAAAAAAAAGTAAAAATCTTGGATTTATTTAAAAATTGAATAAATTTTTTATAATCATTTGATTATGATTTCATTAGTTATTCATCATCATTTTTTAATAGACATATATCATAGTTCACACATTATTTCACACATTCTCTACTATGATTGATTCAGTTTATTCTTCCATGTAAATTATACTATCAATTTAGTGAATCTACTTTTAGAATATATTAGGTTGATTCTCTAAAAACATTTGGTGGACTATCCTTATTCCATTTCACTCAGTTTTCCACGGACATGGTAAGTTAGTATATTTCTGGCCACATAAAAATATATGGTGGAGTCGAATGAAAATTAATGTGTGGTTAGTTTATTTTGGGGTTTTAACAGTTAATTTTATATTAATCTTATAGTAAATATAGTTAACAAACCTCTTTCATGTGTTATGTTATTTCTTTGTGGTCAACTGTGTCATCACAAGATTAATTCAAATCATAGTAAGTTGGAATACTACACGTGGCCAGTTGACCCTGTCACCATGATAGTTTTCCCTTTTTTACATCACAAAAAAGCACGTGTGTCTTCAGACAATCGACCATATCATGCTATCTTCCAAACCTAACAAAATTCCACAATTAATAATTGACAACAAGAAGAAAATTCAATGAATAATATTAATTCAGTAAATATCAAATCAAGTTACACAAACACTAGATGTTAATGTTTTGACCCAGTTTTGTTTTAGAAATTTATTTGATCCAATAATTGATAGATGTGACCTTCAAAACATAAAATAAATTATTAATGTATAGTAAAAAATTATTCTATTAAAATATAAAAACCAATTCATAAATTTTTATCCATGAATTTGATATAACATTTATGATGTAATAGAATAAATGAATTGTGTTATAAAAGAAATTTCGATAAAAAATATTCAATGATTATAATTTTGACATGAATATATATTTTTTTAATGTATTCATATTTAGGAATGTTTTGATTAAAAAACACCTAATATATCTTATTAAGTATTTCAAAAACATGTAATGAATTAGATACCCATCAAATTCTATAACACATAGAATATTTCTTATCCTCAAGAAATAAATTTTAGAAATATTCAGTGGATGAAAGAATTTACAATGTTGAAAATATAATGTTCCACTAAAAATAAATTATCAAAAAATTTATTTGTAAAACATAAATATTATTAATGAACACTATGTTCAATGGTGTAAAAAACCTGCAACTGAAATCTTAAAAAACAAAAAAAATATTAATATATGTGAGGTCAATAACCACAAAATTTATTTGGTAAGAATAAATATGATTAACTAAATTATAAAATATATATAAATTATTTACATGATAAAAAATTTAATATTAATTATTAGGAAATAAATATTCAATTTTTAAAAAATTCATTCTATTTTTTAAAATTACTTTTTTTGTAAAAATGGTTTTTATAACATTTTGTGTGAGAATATTATAATTCATTTTGGAATCAAAAAAAAATTATTTGATAAAAATTATATATTTATTTTAAATATCTTTCTAAAATTTATCTTTTAGTTAATTTTTTATATTTTTCTTAAATGATTAAATTTTAAGTGAATAGTAAAAAATATTTTTTTTTAAATACTATCAATTATTTTTATTACATCTATGAATTTAAAATTCCCTTTATATTTTGGATTTTTTAATGATATATACCATGAATTTGATTAATGATAATATAAATAATTGTAATTGAATATCCAATATTCAAGGTGGTGATATGAGTAAATTTTATTTCATTAAAA
Source organism: Viscum album (assembly GCA_963277665.1). Classification (NCBI taxonomy): domain Eukaryota; kingdom Viridiplantae; phylum Streptophyta; class Magnoliopsida; order Santalales; family Viscaceae; genus Viscum; species Viscum album. The sequence continues at coordinate 1,219,079,858 of OY728127.1, read as the reverse complement.
CACATTTATTTAAATTTATTTACATTCTGTTTTAAGGAATTTTTTTAAAAAAATTATGCCACTTATAGAAAAATAATATTCAAAACTCGATACCATATTTGGAATTAGTATATTAAAAGTTGGTAAATAAATCTCTTTTTCATTATGAATAATAATCATGGTAAATATTTTTAGCCTCGATAAAGGATTAATAGGTAAAATGGGGTAAAAACCATGATATATGGTCCAAAAAACAAACCAAAATAGGAAATTATTTAATTTTATGGAATAAATTATTTCCTACACATTCCAAATGTAGATATATATGGAATTTTGGACCCCTTATCCCTTGATAATAAAATTTTAAATATTTTAATTAAATAAATTTTAAAAATGTCACGCTCTTAAAATTAATATCTCTAAAATATTTTCATGTGGATAAAAATAAGATATGATAGTTTATAAAGGTTTATTTTATACCTTAATTAATTTTATTTACAATATTAATTTATTTTTAATTTTCATTGATGAAATAATTACCCTTAATGCCAACAGAGTGTCGATACAATACTTGTGTTATGTGTAGAAAAAACCATTTAAATATTTTTTATGAACTCTAATAGTATATGTTTTGCTAAGTTATAGTAACATATGAATTCAATATAATAATTTAAAATATTATAAAAGTATGAATAAAATATATTCATGTTAAATTACTATACTTAGATCTTTAATGTAAAATTAAATGAATTACCATAAAAATGAAATTAATGAAAATTTATGTTAAATTTTATTTAATTAAATTATTTAATTATCATAAAATAATTAAAATGAAAACTATTATTATAAATGGTATAAAATTTCATCAAATCATAACTTATGAGATAATTATTAACTTATAAGTATTATTATGTCCTTTATTATTGAAAAAGTCATTGTCATAGTTATGGTTAAAATCAATTAACAAAAGGGTTAAACCAAAATATATGTTTTAAAATTGAATAAAAAAACAATCTAAATTTTATTAGATGAAGATATTTAGATCATAGAAATTTTTTCTTCAAATTTATGGCCATTTGTAATCAATTTTATTGATAATGATTTAATTATATTTTAATCTTTTTAGTAATTCTATGTGTTTCATTTCCCTTTCCTATAAAAGGAAACCACTTCACTAATTTATTTCAGCCACTTTGATCACATTAGATTATAAAACCCCAAAAATATTCACCTCCCAACATCAATATACATTTATTCTTGTTTATATTATTCATAAAATACCATTCCAGGAAAGGATCTAATTGAATCCCAATAACGAAGAAGAATTCATCTTACCAGACATCTTTAAATGAATGTATTATTATACATTCTATAAATATGTGGTATTCATAATAAATTAATAAAATCATTATAATAAATATAATAATGTTTTATAATGATTATGTAACTACAATTTTCCACCCTCTTGTCCATAAAATGTGATGTTAAATCATCGATCTTGAGTATATGTGGACTGACACATAAACATAGCGATAATATTCATTTTCTATCACTATATTCCATGGATTGTTATTATGATTGGTTTAATATTTATATATTTTATTTATAATATAATTAAACATCATTTTTTATAAAATAATATCTAACGTCTTACCTTCTAACCCTTTTGAAAATGATAATGTCACTCATGCATACGTGTGAACTACCACCTCTACGAACTAATGTGATTCATTTTTTAGATATGATTTTAATAAGTGGTAATAATGATAAATTTAATTATTATATAAGATATATATGATATAATAATGATTCTATAATGGGGAATATTTATTTACCTTTATTAAACATCACTAATTGAAACTTGAAAACATTTTTCATTCGTACATATTGCCTACCATCCCTATGCACTTTGTAATCGATTTTTCAATGTCTATACATTTTGGATGAATTTAAATATAAATATAATAAATATATGTGATATTTAAACCATGATTATAATTATTTTTAATATTGAACCATGATCAATGTATATGTACTGGAACTACCGAATCAAAATTATCATGAAAAAAGAAACAATCAACACCAGTAAATGATGATTTTAAAAAGTAATTAACAATAAAAAGGTGAGGAAATTTTATAATTGGATCATATTTTATATTAAAAGTGTCAAAATTATAATTTTATATAATTATTATAAACATAAATTCATTATTCAAAATTTTATTTTTCATTAAAATCATATCAAACTTCTTATTAGAGATTTTCTTCTCTCTGTTATTTCTATGAGACACATTCCATATTCACCACATGTATCTTTAATGTGGTTTATATACATAGCAAGAATGTATTTTATTCTTATAATTATGAAAAATTATGGTGAATAGATATATGTTTAATTTTCTTTATTTCATGTAACTTTTGATTCAAAATATACCAAATTCGAATGTTATTTATGTTAAAGATTCGTTATTTAGTGGGATGGATTATGATTATGTTTTTAAGGATGAAATTTTAGGATCTACCTCTTATGAAACAATTTAATTTTACAATAAAATGGTTATTTATTTTAGTTAAATATTTTTATTTCATTTTAATATCTTTAATAACTCAAGATACCCAATAAATTGTTTTATGTAAAACAAACCTAATTCGTCTATTCAATTGAAAAAGCATTTTCTTCTATATCCATGTTTTATATAAATATTATCAAGGATTTTTTATTATTCCACTGTGATATTGTAAATTAGTTTTTACCAATGATAGAATTTTTTTAATTTTTTTAAAATGAATCATCTTATCATGTTTTAGACATGGTAGTTTTTATTTTTTTCAAAAAATGTGAATGAAGAAATTTTTTTACGTGAACCACATGAATTAAATTTTTCAATGTCAAGGCCACTAAATGATTTGAAATTTTCATTATAAATTTCAATGTATATTTTAAAATAAATTTTTTCAATTAAAATTTATGAAATTTTTATAATTAAAAAATATTTTTTCAATGTTAAAACTGTATTTTCCATAAGAAATGTTCTAGTTTTCTTATATTGTTATTTTTTATCTATGATAAAATCCCCTGATATTATATAAGAAATTATATTGATATGAAACAATGATATCATCCTTTTTCTTTCTTTGTATGTTTTATGATTTTGATTATTAGAATATTACAAGACCCATTTTATTTTCCATGTCTTATGATATGGTGAAATGATGAAAAGGTTGTGAAACTTGTTTCCTTTCCTCAAGTAATGATATATGATTAATTATTTCTGGTCTTGGGGAACAATTCTGATTGGAGTATAATTTTCTGTTGGGGGAAATAATTATAAATACCAAAAATTAATTGGTTATATATGGCTATCTGATTTGATAAGATGGAATTTAATTGGTAGTGAACACATTTCTATAAGGGACTCTATCTACTATGATAGTCTTTGGAGTTTACCTTATCAAAGGGTATGATCAAATGTGTACTGAACCTAATCCAATAATATAGTTTTTATAGTTAGCTGAATGAGTTAAATTTATTTCCATGATTATGTGTATGATATAAATTGTGTCTTATGGTAATATTAGGATCTCATGGAATATTTTCAATGATTCCTTTATTATTTTTGACTTATAAACTACAATGATTTCATCCATGTATAAATATTATGATCAATTATAAACATGATATGTTTTAAAAAAGTTATGCTCATGGTTTCATTTTTTTATGATCATGTTATTATTCTATTATCATTGATATCTACCTTGTTTACCCCTATTAAGAATCTAACATTAACTTTTCTTATGTATCTTTTCACAATGACATAAACAATGATTTTAAATATAAAATGTCTAAAATGGGAACTGTTTGTGAAGAACTAAGTTCAAGATGATTTATATCTATAGTTAATGAGTTTTATATGTATCAATGTATCAAAAGGAACTAAACATGTATGATTTTTATTTGGATCATATTGTTTTGTATTGAATATTTATCTAATACTTTGAATATTTATGTATTAAAAGTGTGGGTCATAATATTCATCAAATTGATTATTTCAAGATGAAAAAGTGACTGATAAATTTAAAATATAGGCATAGTAAAATGTTGGTTTTGGTTTTATATAAACTATTCTGAAAAGAAATTTTAAAAGGGATTAAACCAACATCACTATGCATTAAACTGAAAAATTCAAACTTATCATTATCTCAATGAGAAGAGACACATATAATTAGAATCCATAATAAATATTTACACAATTGAATATGAAAAAATATTAATAATAGGAATAAATTAATAACCCATTTTATAGATTAATTTTAATGAAAATTGTGTTCAACATCGATTAGGAATTTTGATCCATAAGTAATTTAAATTCATATAATTAACGATTAATAGGTTTCAAATGATTAAAACCCAATAAAAATTTATATTCTCAGTTCCAAAGTAAAATAAAAAATTAAAGGGAGGAAAAAAATATTGATCCTAAGTAACTACATGAGATTTTTGAAAAATAAATATCCACAAAATGAATAAAAAAATCACAAACTGAAAAAAAAAATATTATTAACTGAATAAGAAATTTGAAACATTAAAATCAGTCAATTATGAAAAATATGTATAATTTTTGGCCGTGTACAAAATTGATGTACATTATACTAACAATTAATACCCCTATACCACACAGAAAACAAAAATTTGTCCCAAATTATTACTCTTAATGTAGTAAAAATAAATACTTAATTAATCTCAAAAAATATTCAGTTCATCTGTTAACATTTATATTCATGTTTCATAGGAGTGTTCAAACAAAATGACTTCCACAAACCTAATATTTTATAAATTGAGTAAAAATGTTACATGAATTATCTTATAAGAATAACATAAGGTTTAAAATAATTCTCAAAATAAAAAATGATAATCAATGATTAACAAAAAATTATTATTTGGAATAATGGAATATTAGTTTTTTGATCAGGTTTAAAATATTATTTCATTTTTCTCATCATAAACCAATAAAATATATTTCTAAATTACCAACGAAATATAAGTATATTCAAATAAAAATATAGAAAAATAAACCATCACCACACTAAACTTCATATTATGATCAGATTAAAAATTTACACTATCAAGGAAATACACAAGATGATTCACAATAAAATATTTCAAAGAAGAATGAAAAAAAATAGGACTCCAAAAAAATTTTATAAAAATTTACCTTGAAAGTGGAGTCTAAAATTCATTCTTTTATACATTGAGTGAAATCAAAATTATAACTAACATTCAATACCAACAAGAAAAAATGATAAGCATTAGAGTTCAATAATTAATAAACTATTAAAAAGTAACCAAGTGTATATATTATGGAAGTCTATCTATTAAGGATCCAAAATGTATCATCTTTTTGACATGAAAAAAGTGGGAATCTACTATTAATTTTTTATAACAACCTCATAATTCATTAAGAAAAGGGTAGAAGATAAATAAATATACTTAAATAGTAAATTTAAGTTATTTGGAAAATCATTAGAGAATATTATTATTCACAAAAACAAAGGACAAACACCCTAGAATGACCATGTGTTGGCTCCCATGAAGCACTGCATATATTCCCTTCTATTAGAGTTCAGTGAAAATTTAATTTTTAAATAGAAAAAATATTATCTAATAAACATTTGTTTCCTTCAAATTATGGTATAATACAATGTCTAATAAACAAAAAATAATATTTTTCCATATCCTAAAATGGTATCATATCTGTTGGAAACCACTGTATGGATAGTAAATGGTCTATATCATTTTTATTTCATCCTCCAATAAAAATTTATAAGTAGGGAATTGAAAATTAAGACCTTCAATAAAACATGATAATCTCTGTTCTAGGTGATGCAATCACGAAAACCATTATCACTTTATTTTAAAATTATAGAATTATCATAACACTCACTTGTAATATCATCTAGTTCATTCAACTAAAGACATCTTTTTTTCTATTAGTTATTAAATAAATGTTTTGGGGATCATCAATCCAATATAAAATTTTTTTTAACACAATAATTAATTAAATGAATTTCATAACAAATATTTTATGAAGACATTCCAATTAGTGTTTGGGAAGACATTCTATATTCCTATAAAGACTCATAAAATTATAAAGGTAAATCATCCCTAAATTTGGATAAAAATATCACTAAATTATTATAAAATATCATTTTCAAAATATCATACCAACACATTAATTTTTAGATTTTATAATGTTCTAATTTTTTGAGCACATGTATACATATATATCAATGATTTGAATTTAAAATTCTTCAAATATGATCAATTATCAGCAATAAACAAGTTAAGAACCACAATCCATTAAAATTTATTATTTATAATGAATTTAACCACTCTCATGGTAGGATTTTTTGGATGTTATATGGATTCTAGAAACTTAAAAATGCAATCAACAACCATAAAAACATACTCTTCTCTATAAGAAAGAGATGAGCCCATAATGTCCAAATACTCGACATAGAAAATATCAACCTCTAAAATATGTTTCTGCAGAAGCTCTTCCTTCCTACAAACATTTCCTATACACTATATCTTATCGCATCCAACAAATAAATTCATAGAATCCTTAAACAATGTAGGCAAAAAATCCATTTTGATGAACTTTTTGTGTAAGGCTTCCTCCTCAATGATGTCCTTCCAGAAGAGATGAGTGAAAAAACAATAAAATGGTATACATCTCTTAATAATGAATATTCCTAATCAAAATACCATAATAAAATCTCCTAAATTTTAATGAAATATCCCATTGATAATACATAATCTCATAAATTAATTTCCTCCTTTGATTTTTTGTATGTATTTGGGAAGAACACATGTTTCAAAAATATTATAATATTATACATACCAAAAAGAGTTCTCAAATTATATATAAAATATTTATTTACAAGGAAATGTAGATCTAATATCCATTTGATCACAAGTTTGGATACTAGATATCCTAGAAATGTGATCTTCCACAGTAATTTAATCACATTTTCCCCTTATTTTCCAAAATAAACTCATGAAACAAATGAATCTATAAAATTTTTCTGGTTTCTCAAATATACTATAAAATACTTATTTCAAGTAAAAATATTTTATAAAACACCTTTAGAACCAATTAGGATCTTCTTAAACTAATATCAAGAAAATACTACCAATAACTCCTTCTCCATAGTGGTATAGTACCATTGAGAATCATCAAAACACCTACTTGAATAGTAAACCACATGTACCCTATTAACCATCCTCTTCCAGAAATCTAAAACAATATCCACATCACCATAATAAAAATATTATTCAAAAGGAATCATCCAATTATGTGCAATGAAGATCGTAGATGAAAATATTCAAATCGTTTTTCATTAAACAGGAATGGTGTATCTTTTTATAGCAAGGAACCTATGGGATTTTTTATATTTCAACAATACATTATAAGGTTTTAGTAGAAACATCCTTTCCCTATAAATCATTTAACAACATAAACATATTTAGAGGGAGTAATTTTTTTAATTACTTATAGAGACCTTATGGACAATCATTATCCATTCAATGGTTATAAACTATCATTTCTTTCAATTATGAACAATGTTGTTTTATTGAAACACGTATAAAACCAATTCCATATTTCGTAAATAGATCTCAATATTACTCCCAACAATGAAAAAATCATCTTTAAGACCCACAAATATCTTCTATATCATGTTTTAATTGATATCCATCATTTATCATTGAATGGTGGCTAGTGAATAACACAATCAAAATAGTAATCATAGGTAGAAAAATGTTTTATATGGCCTTATGAGGTTTTATTTTTTCTAGTATTTCAAATAAATGGAATTTTAGGTGAACATAGAATAATTATTTAGAAAAATGAAATAATCATTCATAGATAGACTCTCTATAATTTGATCTAATAATTCAATATGAAAATGATTATTACTAGTGTTTTCATTCTTCTTCCTCTAATCACAATAGACCCGATATGTGGTTCCTTTTTTATCTAGAATTTCTCATTGATTTTATTGGTAAGAACTATGAAACCATCATTATTTAGGATAATAGAAACTGAGATGAATGATACGCTATATGAAATTTTATAATAGAAACCATGAACAAACATCTTGATAACCACTTTTCACATAACCTCAGTGACATCATGATTCCATGACATTTTTCCCTAAACTCGTTGTTTTTTGAAAGGTTCCATAGGGGTCTATTTCATCCAATATAAATGATAAATCTGTTTAATGATAAATATTGACCTAACTATAACTATTTTGATCATTTTTTGAACTCACAATAAATTTTCTCTCTATTTTCATTACATTCAGAAGTTATAATAACAATAAGGGTTGTATTTTCACTTATAAAAAGGTATTTTAGGTGTTTTGGTTGTCTATTAGTCCCCCACAATTGAGTTCTTATTCACTGGATGTAAGAATCATGGGTTGAGGTGCTCCAAGGTCTTTAATATGATTAACACATGAATTTTAAAAAAATGTGAATTTTTTAATTTCAAAACAATATTTTATTTTTTTCACACTAATTCCCATATTAAATTTCAATATAATCTTCAAGGAAAAGTGATCATAAATTATAAAATCTCACATTAACAATTATTTAATTGTTTAACTTTTATTGTTGAAGAAAATGCAACCTCAATGTATCCTAAAAACACATTAAGTTCATATATAGAATATTCAACCACAGAAACCACACATTATATCACGGGAATAAATATTTCAGAAATTTGTAATTTATGGATATTTTATTTATGATAATACTCAAAAATGTCATCAACATCATTTTAATCATTCATAAGAGTTTCTTTGGTTGACGACTACACAATAGTGTAAATGTTAGAGGATGATGATACATTTATTAATCAATTAAAATTGGATTAACAGTCCTCAACTGAAGAAAAAAATCTTTTGGAAGTTGAAAATAACTTTTCCAATATTTTTTTTTCTTCTCAAAATTTGAATCTTAATGTTATTCTAAATTTGGAAAGAAAATATTTTCTTACTCTTAAATGTGGTGTTGAATATTATTTTAATGAATCTAAAATAGATATTGATGTTCATATCTTTTCTATAAACAATAATGAACACATTAATAAGTACAAAAAATATTTTTTTGAATATTATTATTATTATTCATTAAAAATGTTGGTCTATTTTGATCTATAAATTTAATGTACTGATTTTTCCATATTGATAATAGGGAGAAAAAAATGAAATATCTGGTTTTCAAATTAAAAATATGTCTATTTTTTATACTAAATTTATGAAATATATTGATTACCATTTACCACCTAATCCTAATATACCTTCTTATAGAAAACGAGATCCCATTTCAGATCATTCTTGTTACATTCGAGTTCAGGTTTCCCCAAATAGAGTAGATTTGACTATAAATACCAATGTAGATAATGAGTGAATTCATATAATAAATGTAACCAAATGGAGGGAATGTTTTGATTAAAGAAATCATAAATCATCCAATAAGAAAAATCATTTTACAATTCCATTTGTAAATAAAATCATTGAAAGGTTCAATGGGAATTATTTTATTTATTTTATATATGGTTATTCTAGTTACAATATTATTCTCAATTCTATCGATGAAGATGAAAAATATACATTAACATTTAAATACACCCCATTTGACTATTATTGAATTCTTTTTAGCTTCTAGGGTTCACCATTCACATTCAAAGATGCATAAATTATATCATTAGATACAAGATAGATGTAACAACCCATGTGTTTCAAGGGTTTAAAATACCCAAACTATTTAAATTTTTCATGTTTGGTGGTCAAATGTATTATTTTATTTATACTCGAATCCTAATTCATGGATTTTGGATTATGCAAGGCCTTTTTTAGATGGGTATTAAGGTCTGGAAAGATCCCTGGTGTTTTTGGTGAGATTTAGGTGTGGTGGGATCGGAAAAACGATCCAAATAATAAATTTACAAATGTTCTCGGTTTGGAAAAATCGTCTGACCTCTCAGGATAAACCATGTATCCCCCCAAATGCACTGGGCATAATTTCACAAACCCAATATGAGGTTCCTCATAGTCATGCATGAACCTATGTAGTTATTAATATATGTATTTCACATGGTCTTTTCATGGTTTATAGAATCATGTGCCTAGAAAATATATGTGTGGAGTTAAGGTAGGTAGTTGGAAATACATTTTTGGCTTACATTTTACTAAAACATGTGTCCAAAACATTCAGTTCATTTATAAGTGAGAAATCACAATTTTGGCTATGAATTCTATTTCTATTCCTACTCCTTCTTTCTCATTGATTTGTCATTTATAAAATGGGGTGATCTCCTATTTTATCTCTCGCATAGGCTTTGCGGAATTCACCTCATCCATACTATAATATTCAATCAGTTGGGGGATATGGATTCATCATATAAATTACACTCATACTCAATCTTTTTATATATGTTTATATTTTCATTAAAAATGATAAATCAATTATATCTCTTTTACACTATTTTTATTGTCTTCATATAATATTCCATTTTCTTTTTGTTTGACTCAAGGAAGAGGATGATACAAAATAATCGTATTCCCATTATTACAAGAGAGGTGGATCACATTTCCCCCTATGATTTCTTGATTTTTTTGGTGGGTGCATTCAAATACATTGTGTGGGTTGTCCAAGAGATCCCTAACTAAATTTAATTTTTATTATTATATTATTATAATTATGATATTATATTCCTATGTACATTCTCTTTCATTAATACACATGGTCATTCCATGTAAGGGGCTTGGATCAACATTGGATGTCTAGGTCATGTGTTAATTTTATGCTGAATTTAATTGTGCATATTAATTTTCTGGTCCCATGGGAATGGTATGGGTGTACATAAGGATATATGAAATAGAAATTAGTTATATTGAGTTTAAAATTTTCACTATGTTTTGAGATTCATAGGTTAGAATGGGTCATGTTGATCCCTAGGTTACGTGGAATAGTAACCGAATTGAGTTAATGTGGTCATCAGTTTGGGGGAATTTCCAAGGTGAAATGATTTTTTGTGGACTATCTAGATTTCATTACACTTTCATAGGGGAAATAGGTTTTAGATGATGTGTATTTGTTAGTTTGGGATTTTTTCTCATTTATTTTTGTCAAACATGTCGTTGAAGTTGTGTAAATATAGATATGACTTTTATTGAGGTGGTATTCAATAATTAGTTTGGGTGGATGCCACAATAGACTATAAAACATTGGTTAAGGTGTTGATCGTCGATTATGTTTAGGGGTACCAAATGTAGAAAACCACATGGATGGTAATGTACCATCAATTGATGAGGTTGAGGTCATAATTTGGGGGAATAGGCTTCCTATGATGCACGAGGATTTTGGGATTGGACATTGGTGGATGGGCTTCCTCATTCCCTTGGGCATCATATGTTTAAAAGATGGTTAATTTTATTGGAGGAAAAATATTGTTCAATCATGGGACATCCGACTTCAAGATAATGGGGACATTTCATTGGTGGTCTTTGGGATATAGTACATATTTTTTGGAAATTCTATTTTGATTTTGGGTGATATTATTAATGAAACAAGGTTCCAGTAACTTGATTATATGTGGAACCCAAGGGATCACCTAGTATGCTACACATTAAAGTATTCTATTATAACTTTTCCATGAATCCTTTCCACTATAGTTATATATACAAAGATAGGTGTTGTATTCTATATATATAATTAGGGGAACATATTCCAAGATTATCGATGAAGGAAAAAATATTTGATAGGTTCCTTGTGGCTTCTGTGCACATGGGAACAAGGTTTTTTAATAAATGTGCCTTTTTGTTTTAATTAATATTTAGTATACCTACCTTAAAATGGATGTAATGTAGAGACATATTGGTGGTGGCTTTCTAACATTTATTCTCACAAACTATAGGGGACCTAGGGAAGTGTGTAGTCTTTATTTCTATATGATCATTTATGGGATCAAGATCAAGTGTTGGACCCTAGTTATTGAGTGGTACATTCTACAACAGATGGATGGTAAGAGACCATGGTGGTTCTTGTATTATTTGGAGTTTCCGTTCGATATTTTAGTATGTTTTAGGTTTGCATGTATTTTTTGTTCCTCCATGGGAAACACTTTCTATTTATCTACTACTTGTATGAACTGTTGTAGCATGTTTTCTATATGTGGTGTCCTTTACATTAGTGAGGGTCTTTATTACATCTTATGTTTGTTTGCTCTTCTTCTATTTCATGTTATTTATTTCATTATGTTTTGTTATTATTCTACTATGGTATATATATAACATTATAATTATCCTAACTAGAGGACATAGTCACCCCACTATCACATCCTAGACTATCAATCATATTCAATATTTTTTTAAATATAGGGGGTCATGCCTAAGACCGGGGGGTCAACCGACCCATATTACTATATAATGATTCATCAGGGTTAGGATGATGAAACTGGTATCAGAGAAAATTTATGTTAGTTCTTTATAACACCACTAGAAGACCTAGAGATATAAAATATTAATTATTTCAGCTAGTTTTGAAAGGTATTAATGATTCTTTTATTTTTTTTATCAAACCATTTGAGTAATGAGGGTCAAAATATTATTATGTAGTAGAGACTATGTATAGAGATCATGTTTGGTTTCTTGATTCTCCATGCATGGGGGAAAGATTATGTTTCCATTGGGTAAAATTGATGTTCTTTATTTCCATTTTAGTAGCTTATTTTATTTTCGCATCATGTTCTACACTTGGGTGTGATGATTATCTATTATATTGGTTCTATACCTTGGCCTATTTGGAAGGGAATGTTTTTATGAATCATTATAGGAAGCTAACATGATATGATGTGTATTTCATGTGATTGTCAATGTAAAATTAAATTTTTTAAAGATGTTTAGGTATCATTAACGTGATCACAATTGAAGTTAAATAAGAATTTCCTACATAGCCTTTTCATTGGAGGAATTCTAATTAGTCAACCCAGGAATGTTGTTCCCATAAAATCTATCATTGATTATATGTGTGATTATATGTGGTCCAAACCCTAATATGTGTAGGTATGTATGATAATATAGGATGAGTTTTTTAAAGACTCAACAATGGAATATAAACAATATTTTCATCCTTTTCCATTTTTTTGGGACTCTACTCATCAACACCGAATTGATATATAATATGCACGATGCATGAACATGTTATAGGTAGGAATTTGGAAACAACAATGGGATATATTTTAATCATGTCTTTGATGGGTTCAGTGAGGGATTCATGATTCCAAATGATATAATTGACACCCATCACTGATATGGGTAGGTGATGGGAAATGAGGTCAGATTTTTTGTGACCTGATGTAGTAGGTGATTGTAAGGATTTTGAAATGAAATTCCTATTTTATATTCCTCAATAAATAAAATTTGTTTATGTATGTTATGGTTTTCTTTCCATCATGACTTGAGTTCAGTTGGATTCCACATATATGGAAATTGGTGGAGTGTATGTAGGGTGGTGAGATGGTTCCCCAAGAAAGTGCACATGATGAGACCCCTAAGGATCGAGAAGAAACCCCAGATGGCCGAGAATAGAATCTTGTACAATATCTTGAAGATGAGGGATTACCATATATGGAAAACATTATTAATGTCTGAATAAGATATTAAGGGTGATTATGGTTCGTTTCATATAGCACATCGACATATGTCCTCATCTAGTTGTGTCATATATGGCATACATGACTTGTGAGATCTATTCTCAACACCCACCAATATTCATGGGTGAGGATGGACCAAAGGTGGTATAGAACAAGATATATTTAGTTTATTCTATATTTTAACACCTCGAGACCCCCCCCCCCCCCGAATGGAAGTGGGTGAAGCTAGCGATGTACATACATAATAGAACATAAAAGTGTTTGTGGGATCTACGGGTACATGCGTATGGACATGAGAGACTAGATTATAAAGAATTTAGGTCAGGTTCAATGATAAATTCTTTTTGAAAACTCTATGGGAAGATAGTGCCAATGAGTTCATTAACCTTTTATAGTGTCATTCATCATCCAAGTACAAAGTAGGGAACACCGGTAACCTCTCATGATTTTCACCTTTTTTAGTAGGAGATGAAATTGTTAGGGTGTTTCATTTTGAATATGGATTGTCGAACACCATCTTGCTGTAAGTAAATATTTTTAGGTTGGTTACATTTTTAGAGGTAGTCAATTAGACACTAATATCCAAGTCGAATCTTATGAATCAATCACATTCAAAATGGGTGATGGTGTAAGGTTATCTTAGAGGAGGTGATTCAAGTAGTATGAAATGTTGTGGTGAAGAATATAAGAAGGGTTATGAAGCCAATGATTTGGTAATACCACTGAGGAGTGGTTCATTAGAATTTTTCATCCAATGTGGGAAGATTGTGAATTTTCAAACCCACGAAAATCATGTTCCAAAGGAGTGTAGGGAATGTGACAAGATCAGGCACCTCAATATGTTTTGTAGAAGGAATTCATTGATATCTGAGAGTCAGGGACAAGGGAGAACTCATGGATCATAGTTCCGATCATTTTAAGTATCAGTATCTGGTATCCCAGATTATGATACATTAAATGTCATTGTAGATGTAGTAGTACATAGTAGTGGGGTCATTACTTGATAGCTGGTTCATATCATTAGGGAGTCATGGAATTAGGTAGGTGGGTATAGGCTAGGTGCATGCAGTGGAGAAACTAGTTGCAGAGCTAGTCGAGGATCTATATGACAACACTGATATATTGTTACACACATAAACATGATTTATTACATTAAAAGTATCTTCAGACTACTCTTATGATCAAAAGGTCTAGTGTCTTGGGAAATTAAGAACATTACATAACAAAATAAAACATAAAACACAACATCTTTATTGAAAACATCCATTACATGACAACTACATTATCTCATACTTAGCATTGCATGGGATAACCTGAGGACATGAATAAAAATAGTTGGAGCTATAAAGACCAGAATGTTTTTCAAGAAGGCATAAAATGAAGAATACAATACATTTTAGGAATTAGGAATATTAATGGGTCCTAAAAGAAACATTAACATAAAGTCGTGATATAACATGATTATCATAACATTCAAATGTGGCGACAACACATGACATGGTATTAGAATGATTTGAGGCTCATTTAACATGGATCATGATTAAACCCTCATTTTAATTTAATTAGAATGAGTAAAATCCCATTTTACTTGATGCATCATGATACTAATCTTTTCCAAATGAATAGAGCGCTATCAGGACACACCCTTCTTAATCATTTCATTTCATGCACAATTGTGCACATAGATCAAATATCATGGATTGATTAAAAAATAATTTATTCTCCAATAAAAGAATGTGGAATTAATACATGAAACTATATAATCAATAATTAAATGTTCATAAATTTGAATACATGTGATAATGAAATGGACAATGTATTAACTACCCAATGACTTTGGCTTGGAAAATCACGATCCAATTTCAGCAGCATAATGACATTCCATAATAATTCATAAAAATGATTGATGAGAGGGAATAGTATATCACATAATATATACATGAAATTCACATTAGGGGGGTATTATAGATACAGGTTCCAATATATTTAATGGAATATAAATTCATAGTACAAAATAATCGCATGAATGTAAATGAGAAGAGATAAAAAATTTACAGAATTTCGGCTTGGTAATAGGTTTACATGGTAAGAATTAATGTGATAGAAATAGGTATATAATTATTCAAAAATAAAAAGGGATCTATGGGGATGTGGTAAATCATACCCTAATAGTTTTAATTGAATAAAAATGGGTATAGCATCATAAATAAACATTGGCAAAAACGAGAGGGGATGAAATCCCTTACAAGAAAGTGTGATCCCAAAGGCTTTGGAGGGGCTAGAGAGAGGCTTCCTGGGAGATTAGGGTGCCTGGGGTGGATTATAGATGTGGGAGGGATGATTTTGGATTAACATCAAATGCATTGAGTGATGTGAATGTTGGAGCATGGGTTGATTTATATAGTAAAGTGAAGGAAATTCATTATTATTTAGGTTTGGGACACCACAGATTAAAATAATCAAAACCACAAAACAACCCATAGTTTTTGCCCATGGTTTTAGAAAAAGGGGAGTGTAAAAAATTATTTAATAAGTCCAATGGCCGAAATTATTAAAATAATAGGGTAGGTTATGTGGAGGTGAGTCACACTCACAATGAAATCAATTTAAAAAGATCAAATGGTTTATAAGTCTTGGAGGGTCCACTAAGGATTTTAAAAATAAATCAAACATACCTAAAATCACATTATTTTCATGGTAAAACATATATTGGAAAAACATAATGTTTATTGTAATTTATTACATCACTATTTTGTCATTATGATGTCATAATACACATTATATATTTAAAGGGTATTTAATATTTACCCAAAAATTAAACTATGTCAGAAAAATATGAAAAAATTGACATTAGATAATTTCGATGCCCTTATTTCAAAAATAATATTCATTTTATCTAAATGATTTTATAAATTTGTGAATTTTTCATTTAAAAATTAAAACCGGCATTTATCGATCATTAATGTGTTTGGAAAAAAATAGCTTTCAAACCATAACAAAAATCACGATTGTATTCATAAAAATTATATGGTCATTTATATTATATAAAATTAAATTTAGTAATAATATTTAATTAAAATATTATTTAATTTAAAAATACATTAATTCAACAAAGTTGATTTCTTATTTAACTAAAAATGGTATTTTTTCGTTAAAAATAATTTACAATGTAACAATAAAATAATAAATGTATATTCTATATAAAAAATAATTTACATAATAATAGAACAAGGGTATTGTTACATAATCACCTTTAAAACCTCCATAAGAACATATGGTATGGTGTGGGATGGTGGAAAACACTTGGGTGGATCAGATAACATCACATATGTGTTAATCCCTATCGACATCCACTTCTCTCGAAGGAGATTCTATTCGAGCATAACATGTTGAAGCTTGGTTTGGGCTTGGTCAAGAGAGATGCCCAATAACACCACCCCCTTTTCATGCTCCAAAAAACAGCCTTCGTACGGAGTAATTCTATTGGATTAGTCCATAACTTCTTTTGACCGTGTAAATTGGATTTTTTAATGCCCTATATTTATACTAATCATGTGATCACTATTTAGAAGCTATATTAGCAATGGTAAAAATTCATAACCATATTTTAAAATCTAAAAACATAAAACCAAATAATTTTATATTTTATATAACATTTTCACATAATAATACATTTAATTAGATCTTGAAAAAAAATTATTAATAAAATTTCGGGACATTACAATCATACTACTGTTAGAGGTAAATCATATGTGTGGCCTGGATAATTTTGGTTTTATATTAGGATTGTTCTGGTTCATCAGGACTATATGAATTTATTTGGTACTAACCAGGCACTACTTATTCAGTTAGAATCGGTAATGATGCATGATAAATGTATATGTGGTGAGTAGGAATCCTATTATCGATGTGATGTAGATAATATAAGAGGTTTGTTGGCATATTTTCATTGATACGATGTTGGTATTCCATGAGGTTCATACAAATCACAATTTTTATGTGCATGAATATGCACATATGAATAGGGATTGTTTTGGGAATCTATATAGATGAAGGATTTATGGGAATCTGATGAGATATGGGACTTTACGAGTTTCAAATATGATATGAGCATGATTTGATCACCTAATGAGGATCAAGGATTAGGATGCATCATCGGATGAATTTTGAGTCTGGGATGGTGGGTGGACTATAAATCTTGTTTAATTTTGCATCAAGAAGCAATTGGGAAGGTAACTCTTATGGTGGGTAGAGCCTTGGGGGAAGTTTAAATGTAACAAGTTAATTGGGGTAGTCCAAGTTTATTAAATGATTGTGTATATTCATTGCCATATTTAGGAAAGGAAGGATTGGTCAGGGATGAGTTATGATAAGGTGAGTTGATTCTATAGTCATGGGTTTTGAGTGAGATAGAAATTCCTCAACCTATTTTATTTTTTCATGTTTGTTGGTGGGACCAATTTTCTTCATGATACTCAGAATCTAATACCTAGAGTTTGATTGACCCAAGGGCCTGTTTAAGATGGGTTTAAAATTAATGTTATTTCCTCGGTGTTTTTAGTGAGTTTCACATATTGGTGGACTTGAGGAAATAGTTTTGGGAATTCATTCACAGAGGTACATTGTCTGGATAAACCATCATGCATCCCATGAAAAACTGTGCATCCCTCTAGATGCATTAGTTATGGGTTTTCAATCCATTTAGGGTTAATGGACATATTATAACCTATGTAGTTTTTAATAGAGAGTTTTAGCCTTATCTACACATGATTTGGAAAACCATGCTCCAAAACATTTTATATGGGGTGGTCAGGTAGTGGGAAACACATAGTTGTCAAATGGTTAGCCAGGACATGTATCCAAATATTATGGTTAATTTAAAGGTTTCAAATTAACATTATTCATATGAAATTTATTACTTTTTATAATCCTCCATTATACACCATTTCTCATGCACAATGGAGGGTGATCACCAATTTTATCTCTCATTTAGGATTTGAGTCAATCTCCCTATAAGGAATCCAATATTTGGTCTATTGGAGGCTGTGGATTTTTCATAATCAGGCAATCGATCTTCTAGCCACATTATTCTATTTATCTCACCATAATTAAATCTAAGTTTATGTGATTTGTTTTAACCTATTTTATAGTGTTCATCAAAAATTCTATATTCTTCCAATTTGGCTAGATTTTGAGGATGATATTGGATGGAAGAATGCTTACCATTATATTTTTAGTGGTTCCTATCATTCACCATGATTTCATGATTGTTATGAGGGTTCATTCATATACTCTATGTGGGTTTTCTGAGAGAGATGTATAGTAAATTTATTCTGGATTTTTGAAATATTCTAATGATTATATGAGACTCCTATGGACATTCTCTAGCTCCAATACACATGGACAATATGGGTATAGGGATTGGACTATATTGGTAATTTAAAATTGGGTGTCTATTATAAATTAAATATAATTGTTTTTATTGTTGTCTTTGTTATATGGGAATGTGATGGGCCTACCTTGATGATTAATGTATTGTTGATCACATGTATAGAGTCGAAGTGATTAATTAAATTGTGAGAGGCCAAGGTTTTATAGGGTGATTTTTATCATTGGTTTGGGTGAAATGGTTATCAGATTGAGGAAACTAAGCCATCAGGATTAGGGTATGGCCCATGTGACCTGAGGTGGTGAAGACCATAGAGAATTAACAACATGGTAATATGAGAGTGAGGCACCAAATGATTTGAGATATATATTTTTTAGATTTTCGATCACCATTTCTAATTCAACTCACCTTTGGAGTCATGTGCATGAAGTTAATACTCATACCAAGGTGGTTTTCACCAAACATTATGGGTGGGGGAACCCTTAGACTATGTAGTATAAGTGATTGTGTTGACCATTAGTGATGTTTGAGAGTTCTGATCATAGGAAGCCACCAATATTGTGATGTGACAACGATTTATGGTGTTAAGTCAACTAGTCGGGGTCTCATTCTCACCATGATTCCATAGGCCATTGAGTCAGGACATTGAAGTAAGGAAATCATTGTGCTTCAGGACGTTGGCTATTAAGATGATTATGATTATTACAAGATGATAGATATCAATGTTTCTTAGGACAATTGGAATTTAGCCAATGGGGAAATTTTATTAGAGTTTGGATGGATGATATACATGTACTCTTATTGTTCCATTTAGATGTCGGGTGATATTATCGGTGGAATTAGGTTTTGGTTACTTGATTTTAGGTTGAGCAAAAGGGTTCACCCAATTTTCTACTCATCGGGGGTTTCATTGGAAATTATTCCTTGGATCCTTACCACTATATATATATATATATATAAATATAGTTATATACTGGTTCTATTTTCTATATATATACATATATAACTAGGGGAACATGTTCGAAGATTGCTGGTATTGGCCGAAGAAGGTGATCGCTTCCTTGTGGATTCTCAACACAAGGGAAGAGTGATATATATTAAATGTTCATACGATAAATTTAATTATATTTTGTATGCATACATTATCATTTATGTAAGATAGTAACATGTTGTATGATACATATTTATTTTTATTCTCACAACCTACACAATCCCCTATAGATTCATCTACACTTTATGTCTATTTTAAATGATAATGGATTGAGCTGAGATGTTGGAGACTAGTGGTTGAGTGGTACCATATTCATAGGATGAAATGTAGGGGGATAGTTTGGTTCATTACTTAGATAGTGCTTACTTTTGATTTTTATATCCATTTATATAGGTATGTAACAATGGTCATCCATGGAAAACCATATCTAGTCATATACTGTTTGTATGGTTTATTATATCATGTATTTTACTTATGATATTATTACCATTGGGAATGTTGTTTATTAATATTGATGTATGTTTATATTTTATCTCACTATTTTTATTGATTACATTTTTTTATGGCCTCCTTATGCTAATATATATATATATATAACATTATTATAATCAAAACATGTGGGTCTAATCTCCCCACTATCCCCTCCTAGACCCAAACATCAAGTCGTCAGCCTTTGGTAGATAGTGAGGTATGCCTAAGGGCCAGTGGTCAACCATCCCAGAGAACTATTTAATGTGGAATTTAGGCTAGTTCAATATAATATAGAGTTTTATTGAGGTGTTTATGGATTTTTTTTCCATATTGGGAACACTCTTGAGATCTATGTAAAAAATCTGGAATTGGTTTCCAAATGTTTTCCAAAAACAAATTTTTTTTCTAACTATGAGAAAAACAAATTTATGGTTATTGAAAGTATATTTCTAAGACCTATGGTCTCTAGGAGTGGCATTGTGGTTAACAATGACAATATGGATGTAATAAACAAATTTCCTCCTCTTGAAAATGGTAATAGTGTAAGGATATTTCGAGGGAATTATGGTTTTTGCAAATATTTTTAAAGTATATTTCAAAGGCTACATATCCATTATGTACCTTTTTTAAAAGGATACAAATTACATGTTTTATTATTTTTGTATGGAATATTTTAGCCTTTTGAAGGAGAAACTCAATTTATTGCCCATCATCGATACATCAGACTAGAATTTTCCTTTATTTTTTTATGTGATTATAGTGATGTGGATTTTGGAGTTATAATAGGATATAAAAATAATAATATGTAATAACACGGGTATTATGCTATTTTTTATTTGACAACTCTTAGTTGAATGAAACCATGATTTATAAGGAGTTTTTGACAATTTTTTCTCTGTAAATATTTAGGAAGAACCAAATAGGTTCTAAATTTACTTTTGTTATAGACCCTTTCTCTTTGAAATTTCAATTGTATATAAAAGTGGAAAAATTTAGACATATTATATAAATTTTTTTGGTGTAATAATTTTATTTTGAAATTAGGGACAAACATGGTTCTGAATATGTTGTGACCAATCACTTATCAATGTAATCTAGTAGCCAAACTGAAGATCAAATGTATATAAACTATTGAATGTAATAGTAAATAAATATTATGTGTTTTCATATTGTGATAATATACTGGAATCATGTGTCATTTAAAAATATTTATCTCAATATAAAATGAGTCAGTTTTTTTCTAAGATTATGTATTATATTTTATATGGGGCTTTACTTTTTAGGAAATATAATAATAGTATTTTGAGGAGGTGTGATCTTATGTAATGGAAATTTCCAATTTTTATCATTTTATCTCCTCACATTTGGAGGATTTGTTCTTATGACCCAACCATGATATATCTGACATATATGTTGAAAAGGAAATTTTCATAAAGATATGTTTGGGATGTAAAATCCCCCTTCAAACTTTATAAATTTCATCAAAACAATTCTACATATATCCTTAGTTTAGAGTAGATGGGGTACTTTTTACTCATTAAATCTAGATGTTCCCATAAAACTTATGGTTCCCCAATGTAATTTTATTTGGAGAGAATTACTTACATATATAATATTTTACATATAGTCTTACATCATCAATGGATGTTTCTTGTAAGATAGTTTATACACCATCATTACTACTTCTAGATTCAATACAGGTGAAGTATCAAATATGTTCATATTCATGAGAGATACATGTAATATATTATGTAATTAATTATTGTTTATTGTATCTTATCGTCGATATTCTAAAAAATATAGGAGATAAGGATATTAAAGGGTAAAATGTACCTAGGGACAACATACTTCATCACATTTTCCCAACATAAGTGTTCTTGAGAATCATATTACATCTTCATGCTCCAACTCTGAATAGAAAATAATGATATATATTTATCATCTAATTAATCCTTGTTTATCTCTAGTGTTAACAACAAACTATGTCATATTCTACATAATATGACACTATTTTTTATATTTTAACTTAAATAAGAAACA
Source organism: Viscum album (assembly GCA_963277665.1). Lineage (NCBI taxonomy): Eukaryota > Viridiplantae > Streptophyta > Magnoliopsida > Santalales > Viscaceae > Viscum > Viscum album. The sequence continues at coordinate 1,219,057,264 of OY728127.1, read as the reverse complement.
CTACATTGGTTTCTATAAAATACTTTTCAAGCACTAATTATTCCTTTTTCCTTGATTTTCAACTGGATAAATGGTCGGGGAATCATATGGGAGGAATAGGATATTGTCTCATTCTTTATGATATTTTGATCCTTTAGTTTCATTTCCATGATAATGGGGAAATTTTAAACCCTTTTTTTGATATGGTAACATGATTCATTACAATAATAGAATAAAATTCTCATTATCATAGTAAGGATGATATTTCATACTATATTAATAACTCTAACCATCTTCATTGGTGCATGATCAACACTTTTTCTATGAATATTGATTTAATAATCTTTTTATCATTACGTATGTTTCACTTTTTCTAGACAGCTAATTCCTCAATATAAATTATAATTAGATCATTCAACCTTACCCAAAATATTTTGTGGGGTAATTGTGTCAACTGTTCGTCAATTCTCATGATTCATGGATGATCAATTTATCCTTTCACATGAGTGAAAAACCTAATATTATCAGAAATGAAGCATATTCCATCAAAAACCCTTCTATATATAAGGGCAGTGTGAGTTCATATTCTATTTCCATACTCATCTTTAGCTCCTTTAATATCTCATCACATTTATTTATCTATACAAACATGCTCACTTCTATATTAACATAGTTTGTGGGTTTGAAAATAATGAGAAATGTTTTATAATATTTTAGTAGGACCCCTGTGATCCATGAAAGCTATAGATCCTTTTGACATTATAGGTCTAGAACATTAATCTATTTCATATATAGATGAATGATTAATATAAATTTCATTTTATATTATCACGTACCATAATAATTAGACATAAAATATCAAAAACCATAATTGGTGAAATTAGATTAATATATAAGCTTCCATAATGGTATTGACACATTCCTTATATTTTTCTAAAATTTGGTTATGATATTAGAGTTTAGAAAAGTATCCTAAGTAAATACATTCAAATATTTAATGGTGTACTCTAAATAAAATCCTTTCATCATGATAATGAATATTTCTGGGTGTTTTAATGTCCAAATGGAATCACCATTAACATATAATGTCCATTTAATATACAGAATAAATCCCATTTAATATCATACCTCTAAACCTTTAAAATATTATGTCTATAATGGGAATAATATTTTTTTGGTGTATTATGCATTCAATGTTTATCAAAAAAAATAAGTAATCCCTCTCATTGCATATTTTTTCCTTATTGTGATTTTTATTGCATCTTGATAGTTGATGTTAATCCATATTCTCCAATCATACTTCTTGATAAAAATAATTGGTGAACCTCTATGTGATAAACTAGGGTTTATAATTTTTTTCAAAAATATATTTTTTTGACTCTTTAACTAATATAGTTTTATCTATGACATTCTATGTTAGAACATTGATGTAAGAGTATCATCAGGTATAGGTTTTGTTGATTACTCTACTTCATGATTCGAGGGAAGAACCAAAAATAGTTCTGGGAATATATGAATATAATCTCTTATGAATTCCATGAATTGATCAAAATTTTCATTTTTAATAGCCAATTAAAAAATTTGTTCTTATTAATTGGTTATAATAACCTAAAAATGGATTTTATTACTATATAATATTCCTATAATTACACCAAATTTTATTAATTGAATTTCACCTCTTATAATTGTTTCAACTTTAGTAATGTAGTATAAGTAACATTTACAACATGATAAACCCAAAAATGTTTTATTCTATAAATTTGAACACTGAATTTATAGTATAAAATTTTATATTAGAATTAAAAATATTATAATTAGATAAAAACTATAAAATAATATAACTATAGAATGAAACATGGGATTTTATCGAAGACTCGGGAAAGATACACTCACAATCAACATTGCAAAAATTAAGTAGAATATTTGTAAAAAAAATTAATCTTGAAAATAAATTAATAAAATTGCGAAAAAATATGTTTCATTTAATGATGAATTGAAAATGAAATATTTATAGGATGTGGTCACCAAAATTAAAATTATAAATATGACATTTGGAATAGAAATCTCACTGTTTGAATAGTAATATGACTTTTTGGAATATAAAACATATTGTTAGAATAGTATAATCGATAATTTAAGTGTAAAATAATATTACGATATCAAAAAAATTGGTCATATTAATATCATTATAAATTTAAATAATGGTTTTAAAAATTGATAAATTATGTGTTTGCATTTTATATAAATCATGTGTGGTTTATTTTCACGAACGAGATCTACTTTACATTAAAACTCACACCCTAACAGGACCATGAAATGGCCCGAAAGGAATTCCTTATCCCAAAGGGATGGAACAAGTTCTTGTGTATTAAAAACAATAGTTTGTGAAGGATTTAACATATTTTAGAATCATTAAACCACCAAAAAAATAAATAAACTGAATAAGCAAATTTCCAACCCAAAAATCCATAAGTAAAATTCAAAAATGAAGACATGGTTTTAAATAATACACAAGAGGTCCAAAATTAAAAAGTATAATCACATCCAACAAAAAACTCATCACATAGCAAAGTGACGTCACCCCCAAGCATTTTCTAGAACACTGCATCAATGAAATTGGTAATAACATGAACCGTCATCCCCAAAGACCATTCCCTTACCTGTGTCAAATATAACCAAGTCTAATTACACCCAATTTTTATAGTATGTATTTATCATTATATAAATAGGATAACAACTGAATATTCTATTTTATAAAAATCATATGATAAAAATTTTGCATGTTTTTATAAATAATAAATAGTAGCAATAATTTCAAAAGATGCAACTTTTTATTTGAAAATTGTTTCCATGGGTTAATATTAAATACTGAAAAATTTTAAGTAAAACATGTTTGATACTAAATTTTCATCCAAATACCCCATATTCCAATTTCAAATAAAAAATAGTCAATGATCACTTTTCGTTGGAATAGCCTCAGACACTAGTTCATTGTGGGCCCTTTGTACAACGTATCTCAGTGTAAAAGTAAACATAACAAATATCCAAATCATGAACAAGAAATTATTTGGGATAATTCCCATAACATTGTTGATAAAACACTATTTTTTGAATATTTTATTGATAATAAATGATATAATTTCCTCACATTATGCTAGATATGTTCAATTATGGAATATTTAGGATTAGATCATTCATATGCAAATTTGATGAAAAATCCAGTTATACCCTTTAAAAATTCACTATGGTATTTCAGGAATCAATATTTTTCATAAACTGTTTTGAATTAAAATTCTATAAATTTTTTTCTGACTTAATTGGATACAAATTCTATTCGGGACATGGGAGCTGGATCATGCATATGAGTGGATTAAATGGTCCATGAATTCAAAGTTGGACTAAACTATCCATATTGGACATCACATCACCATTTGGGCCGTCTCATCTTCATACGGAATTGGATTGAGCCCAAATGTTGAGTAATGCTTTGGGACATGATTTTAAACAAATCATCTTTCTAGAAGTCCGTCCAATTCATGCGTTATGGGGGTTAAATATGTGGTGCAACTTGGAATAAAATATTTGGCCATGTTTTCATTTCACACTTAAAAAGTTATGTAACCCTAGACATCAAAAACTCTATTTTAAGGGTGTTTTAACTCTTTTAGAGGGATGGTCGAGGCTTTGGGAAGGTGTTTTTGAATGGGTGCCTCTTGGTATCCCCTCAAAACCCTTGGAAGATGTAAGGATCTGAGAAAACCTCTCTTCCAAAATGGCTCTCCTCTCCCACCTCCTCATTGTATTTTCTATTTTTTTCATGTTTGTATCTTGAATTTTTCTTAGAATAATTTTATGTGTTATTACCTTCCTACTTCTCTTAATCTTATTAATTGGGTTGGAATCAAGATTGGAGATGAGATTGGGCTCTACCCTTTCAATCCTTTGCTCATGAAAAACGTCTCCACGATGACCACACCGCCCATGGAAGAGTAGTTTTTAGTGATCGATCTATATTCTACCTTCTTCATTTAATTATTTTGAATCATTGAGATACTATAATTCACTTAATATGATCCATGAATTGTGTTTTTAAATTGTAAGAAACTATGAAATCAATTGAACAATTAACACAAAAACACGCGAGGTCGAGATTTTGTGTAAATTGTGAGAGCGCGATCTTAATCGGTAATACAAGACCACATGGGATAAATTTGTAGAGTTCCAATAGAATACCTAAACACAATTCATCTTCATTTATAGAATCGATATGTGCTATAATTAACCACTTACCATAAGCTATCCTTTGAACAACAATCAAATAAAGGTGTTGTGATTGCGTGTTCCGAAGCTAGCCTAGGGTTTAAGTAATTCCTTCTTTGTGGTTAAGTTAAATCTTGTAGGGTTCAAGGGTTAACAAATTAGGGGATCATAATTAAGTGGATATTGATTTAAATGATAATGATTAATAAGTAAATAAAGATTTAGAGTTAGATTGATTACTTCTTTTAAATATTTTCTAAAAACATCTTTTTATTGTGTCATTTTAATCTAACTTCATTTTAAAACAAAAAACAAAAAAATAAAATCTTCTTCCAGAAAACTTCTTCTATATTAATAAACTATAAACAACCCACATCCTTTTAAGTAGTGTTTTAATTATATTCTATTTTTTTAGAATACCTTTTAAATGTTGTTTTAATTTACATCCTCCTTTGATAGACGACCTTGGTCAGCCACTCTGCTGCACCTAAGTACCACAAAAGCACTAATCATTTGAGGGCGCCCAAGATAGCTCTCTTTCAGTAGTGGTCTCTAACATCATCGTAATATTTTTTTTAATTTTTTCAACATCAATCTTACTGAACGAAATAGGTAAAAAACCACTATAGATCACTAGCATACTAGTAGAAGTACACCCAACTTGATACTCAGGATTTCTTCTTTGTGTTGAACAATGTTCCACTTGCTAAAAAACCATTTAAACAAAAAAATATGGGTTATGGCCATAGACACTCCAAAAATTATATAAACAATATTTTAACCCTTTTTATAACTCAATAAACCATTTTGAATTTTTGTAAAACAATTTCAAGAAAAATATCCGTGTTTTGAAAATAAAATCCATCTAATACCCAATTTTGAAAATAAAAAGCATAGAAATATTACACACAACATGAATTAGAATCCATAATATCATTTAATAAAACCATTCCATGAATCATAAAATAAACCCACATGTCACAACAAGTAATTCACATGAAAAACACCCACTTTAAAAAAATGACAATTAAAATTCAACTGGTTTACAAATGCAACCAAAAATATTTTGGAACCAAACACATGAAAACCTGAACATAAAAAATTACAATTCCATCAAATCTATCTCATCTGTTAATTCTTCCACATTTAATCACCAACCAAATGTGTCAAAAACTTCAACTCTTTGTGTGAAACATCAACCACACCACCACCACACGCCAAGCGAGTGAAAATGAAACTGAAACCACAATATTAGAACATGAAACTCAAAATAAAGCAATTGGTTGGAAGCCCTATCTTTTTTAAATGTATAACATAAATTAAAAGGAAATAAATCCTATCAATATTTCAGAAATTGGGGAAATCCCATATTTGATAATCATTGATGTTTCTCTGATAAAATCCTCTACAAAATTGAATTCAAAGGGAGACTGTGAGAGCTTGGAGGTTGTGAGTTGATGTGTGGAATGAAATGTTGGTGAAATGGGTTCATTATGGTTAATACGAAAAGGGAAAACATGGAATTTTAAATCTTTTGTGATGAACTAGAGGCTATGCACTATTTTTCTGCACGGTTTAGTAAACTAATCACAGAAACCATGACACATATTCTATCTACCAAAAACCACGTATTTTTTATGCGATTTTAATGGTTTTATAGGTGAAATATATATTGGAAATAAGTCCATGAATAGGATATAAAATACCTGAAAATAAAGTCATGATGTGACAATTCTCCACGCAATATAAAAATTTCTACCCTGTAAAGTCAGTTGAAAGCTTGATTGGACAACAAGAATGGGTACTCTTTCTCAACCAATTATGTTCGCTCCCATGTCTCCTTCACACCATTCCCATGTTTTCAAAATGATCCGAAATATAGAAATATAAATTCCCTAAAGAACCTTCTATTGACATTCTACTATATGTACCAGCCACTCAAACATTAATAAATCTTGATCTATCTCAATCTCCTCCAAATTAAAACAATGGACAAATCCAAGTTGTACCATTTTAGTTGGGAAAAATAGAATATTTGATGAATATATGTCAATTGGGTGGTAAAATCTAACCTTTATGACACTTTTCCAATGTGCTTAGTGATATCTAAATTTCAAACATACATCAGCATCATATTTCCATGATTTTCCAAATAAAGATGACCCAGACGAGTTTCCACATTCAAGAATACCCGATCACCCACAAGAAACTCTAGGTCTCGACACCTATGATCAACATAAAATTTTTGGTACCTCTGATCTGTCAATAACCACATCCTGATTAGCATTACTTTATTAGATGTCTCTTGCACAAGGCTCGGTCCCAATAATGAGGTCTCACCAACTGTAGCCCTGCTCAAAGGGGTTCGATAACTCCAACCATATAGAGCCTTAAAATATGCAATTAAATAGAGGTTTTTTAATTGTTATTATAGGAAAATACAACCAATAACAAATTTCTATCCCATGAACCTCCAAAATCCAAAACACATTCATGATGAATGTCCTCCAAAATATGATTCACCCGCTTAGTCTGACCATCTATTCGAGGATGCTATGTCATGCTCATCTTAATATGTCATGCCAAATCCTTCTGATGTCCTTACCTAAGATGAAAGATAAAATGGAGGTCTGTATATGAGACAACTACTTACATAACACCATGAATTGTTACTACCCCCTTAATATACAAATGACCCAACTCTTCTACATTTGGTTTATCTATGATTTGAATCAATTGGGATGATATGGTCAGATGATTGATCACCACCCAAATGGAATACTTACTCTACGCATACAAGGAAATATGAAAATGAAATGCATGGAAACCTCATCCCACATCCATATAGAAATGGGTAATGGATGATGTAAACGAGAGGTCCTCTAAATCTCTTCTTTTACCTTGTGACATGTATTAAATCTCGAAATGAAGTCTTCAATGTCTCATATCATACGTGGACATAATAACCACTAAACAAAATTATAGTACATCAATGTAGCTCCAATATGGAAATCCCATTGATATTTGTGGATATCATGTATCACCACATTCATTAGAGATAATGACACCACTGAATGGACCATAAAGCACAAGATTCCCTCTGTAGACGAAGACCAATAAAGAAACATATCCCCACCATGAATAAATTTCATCAACTGGTCACATATCTCATCACAGTGATGATATTGCTAAATCAGCGCTAAAAGAAAAGGATTCAACTGAATTCTCACCAAAAATGCACCTCCATTGTGTTCCATGGTCTCCATGTGAATCTGAGAAAAGGGCCCCATCAGAGTCCACTATTCATTGGACATCCTCAAAGCCTGAACTTTTACTCTTCTTCTCCAGGTTCCAGCCACCACATTTCTATATCCCTGGGTATAGACAATATTGAAGATGAACCCCTGAAAGTACATGATCCAATGGATCTCCCCCAGATTAAGAACCTTCTGCTAGAAAATATTGGCTAGGCTCTTATGATCAGAGTAGAACACAAAAATCCCCCACGACATAGTGATTCCAAGTATTCAGATCCTGCATCACCACTACTACTCCATGTCAAGTGTTGATTAATTCTATTCATGTGGTCAGAGTTATCAAGTTCCATACACAACCATGTGATGTCCCTATAAAATCACACTCATGAGACCCATAACATAACAGTAGTAATACACCATATACACCATTCCAGACATTGGAAATATCAACATGGGGGCGGTATTCATCCACTACTTCAACTTCTCAAAAGATTCTGGAAATTATGGGCCAAACTAAAACTTCACCTATTTACAGCTAAGTGTGTTCATAGGTGACGAATTTTGAGGGACGTCATGAACAAACTACCAATAGTAGCCTGTCTAGCTGAGGAAAATACTAATATCGAACACATTCCTCAAATGCTCCAATTACATAACTACATTGATCTTCTTGTGGTCCACTGAAACCCCATCCTTTAAGATTACATGGCCTCGAAACATTACTTCCATGATCTAAAAATGTATAGTTGGAAAACATTCCATAATGGCAAGGATTGAAAAAAAAAGTGCTCAACAAGTTCTTCAAATGACGCTCATGCTCTTCCCCAGATCAATTGTAAAAATGGATTTCATTAATTAATACAACGAAGAAAGAGTTGTGATACTGGTGTAACACCGTATTCATGGGTTTAAATTATTATGCAGGGGCACTGGTCAATACGAAAAGAATGACCAAGTAATCAATGTGGTCATACCTGATTCAAAAATCCATTTTTGTGACATACGCCATTCTCACCCTAAGTTGGCGGTAACCCAAATGAAATTTTATTTTAGAAACCCAATTTCCCCATTCAAATGATCAAACAAGTCATATGTTCTAGTAAAATTATATTTGTTCTTAGTGGTTACATTGTTCAGATTCTGGTAGACAGTACACAACCGGAGGGATCTGTCGGCCTTTTTCGCTAAAAGAATTAGAGAATCCTAAAGAGAGACTCCCAGATGACTATATCCTTTAGATTCTAAATCCTCTAGCTGTATCATTATTTCCATCTACTCTGTATGGGACATAATATATGAGGAAATATATATTGGCTATGTTCCTAGTGCCAAATCAATGGAGAAATCCACATCCTACTCCTAGGGAAATCCTGAAAAGACATCATGAAATATATCTAGGAACTCACCCACTATATAATTCAATCCAACATATGGATAACAACAATATTCCTATATAACAAGCAATTATAACTGGAAGATAATATTTCCCATCTATAGGAGTGGAGGTCCTGCATGACCCAACCGAGAATCCCATTCCCCTTGAAAACCCATAGGACATCCATTTGGTTTCATGAAACTCACCTACTGCCTATAGCAATCAATGTGCTCTTCAAAGTGAAATAACCGATCTATGCTAAGGATTACGTAAATAAGATCCATATCAATGATCAAGAGGTTCTACACAATCTCAACACTGACACAGAAATAACACATGATGAACACCACAGACATAGCTCTTTTATATTACCCAATGACGTCACCAACTCCATCAAAAAAGAAAACAATACAGCGGGAATATTCAGGGATTTCAAAATATAGGTAGTGATAATGGAATATGTATCATCATTATCAAATAGAAGATCATCAATAGAGGATTCCATCAAACTAGTACGTCAAACAATCGTAGGCCATGCATCATATCCCACTGGTGGTTTCTCCACACCATGAAGGTTCCTAGTCAATACCTAAGAATAGACACTAACATGTGGTTTTGACTTGAAATGGATCTTCCTAGAAGAATATTTGTCCCTACTGCCACATCCACCAAACCGAGATCACCTTGCCCTTACTGGCTTGAATTGAGCTGGTACTCCCCAGGATGCCACTGTCCAACCCTACTCTAGAGTGGTCATGACACCCAAAAAAAGAGCTTCACGTGCCCCATAACTACACACTGATCACATGGCTTCAGTGGATTTGTACATGTGGTCCATGTGTTCCATGGTCTACCACACTGGTGGAAAACAATGGACCTTGCATCAGATGCTAATGAAGAAATTTTCTAGAATGTTAGCTTGAACATCCACCCCCTTTCTTCCCCTACTCCTCTATCTTCCTTTCCATCTCAACAGAACTACCACTACTGATTACTGATACTGTCCAAGAGAAAATATCCCTCCCCTTATATAAATCTCCACCATACACTCCTGGTACATCACCACATCATAGGTCTTCTAATTAAACAAGAAGACATGGAAGAATATATGTCTATAATAATTTCTCAATACTATTAGAATTATTCAATTTGATAGAGATTATTTCCATAGAATACTGAACCATCTCAAAAAAACGGTTGGAAAACTCCATAATCAAATGGTCCCCTTGTACATGATCCATGAACTCCTCAGATCTTGCATATGAAAAGACATCACGCCATAATAACTCTTTAGAAACAACCATGATGTCCTTCCAGATCATATGTTCATTCTTATTACATTGAAATAGTTATTCACACCACCTACGGCTGGGACCCTTTGATGGAAAAAAGGCTTATTTTTTCCTTACCTCCTCAGATGTATCCAGGAACATGAATATTCTCTTGATCTTTTTGAGCCACTCATCTACTTCCTGGGGTTATGTGCTTCCTCCGAAATAAGGGGTATTATTATTATGAAAATCTTTAGATATATCCTTCCTTGTAACAGGATCATCTTCCCTAGCATCGGATCAAATTGGATCCAGTCCCCAGCCTAGAGTTTTGACAACTTAGACCATAACTTATATAAACCTTTTATTGAGCGAGAACACTCTTCGGCTTCTTCCTATGGGTGCCTAGAATCTTTTTAGGGAGGCATGTGGGTAAAAAATCCAGAGTCCCATAATATAATATTAGTAAAATAGTTATGAAAGATTTCTGCATCAACATCAAATATAAATAAACTGAACTCACCATAATAGTAAAATAAACAACTAATTCACCCCCACCCAATGTCCATCGGAAGTCGACAGCCCTCACATCCTTTGAAGTGAAGTCCAACCAACAATCACAACATCCCAGAGAGACTTGAGGTCTTTCACTAGATGTGTGGGCCATGAACCCTACTCACATCTAGAACACTAATCTCGTAAATTCTGATCTCCTATCTAATCAGAAGCATCCAAAGATAATATTATGACCCAAAAGATTAACCTATCTTGGATACCATTTTATCATGAGCCAAATCTAGTTGCCATTAAAATCAGCATGTGACCTAGTCCATGGAAAAGTTTAAAGGTCATTCTATATCCCCAATGGTTGGAAATGTTCAAGAGCATGATAAACAATGTTTTGGGAATGATTTACCCAATTTTAGAAGCACTAAAAAACCAAAGAATAACAAATAAACAAAATCTAAAAATTAACAACCAAAAATAACATTAAATAAAATTCAAAACATAATAAAAGGTTTATTTTCTGAAAAAAGTGGACCAAAAATTAAAATGAGAAGCATTTATAACATAAAACTCACGACATGGAAAAGGGACATCACCCACAAGCCATATCAACAACATTGCACCAAGGATATAATTATCAACATGAACTATCATCTCCAAATACAATTCCCTTACCTATGTAAATCATAACCAAGTTTACCTACACCCAAATGTGTATGTAGGGTGTTATCCAAAGAACAATATGATTCCAACCAAATATTCCATGTGATAAATATCTTATGATAAAAACAAGCTAGTTTTTAAAAACATGTATTTGTTGAAACAATTTCTAAAAATATTCTTTTTAAATTTAAAACAGTTTCCAATGGATAACATTAAAGAATGAAAAAAATTATGTAAAGCATATTTAATTCTTAATTTTACATTCAAAGACATCAAATTCCAGTGGTAAATAAAAAATATTCCACGAGCACATGTTGTGGGAACACCCAAAGGCACAAGTTTGTGTTGGGCCCTAGGTACATCATCTGTTGGTGTAAAAGTAACCATCACAAATATTCATCTCATGCACGATCCACTAGTAGGGAACATACCCATGACCTAGTGGTCTCCAACCTCAAAATAATATTTTTTTTACTGTATTCAACATCATGCATTATAAGTGAAATAATGAATATGCCACTCCAGATAACTAGCATACTAGTCCTAGTATACCCACTGAGATTTCGTGGTTTCCCACTTGGAGATCTAAAAAGTTACACAAGCTACCAAATTCCATTCACACATTAAAATACTAGTTTTGTTCATACAAACTCAAAATAGTATCTAAAAATGCATTGAATTATTTGTAAAACTCAATAAACCATTTAGAATTTTCATAATACAATTTCAAGAAATATAACCATGTTTTGTACATAAAATCTATCTAAATAACCACTATGAAAACCAAAATCATACCAAAATCATTGAAAACCAGAATTTGCATCCATAACATCATTTAATAAAACAGTTTCACAGATAATAAAATATCCCCACTTGATACAACATGAAATACACATGAAAAACATCTATTTTCACACAAAAATGCAAATTAAAAATCAATTTCTTATCAAATGCCACCAAAAATAGCTTTCCAATAAAAAAAATGAAATAGTAACATGATTAAATTATAATTATTACAAATCTATCTCATCCAAATATTCTTACAAATGGAATCACCTACAAAATTTGTAAAAAACCTCAAATCCCTGTGCGAAACTTCAACTACACTACCACCACACCACAAGGGAGTGATATCAATCCTAAAACCATAATATTGGACTTAGAAACACAAAATAAAATACTACATATGAAGACCTTGATGCTATACATTTGTAAAATAATGGATAATGGAGGAATCCATAAGGAAATGGATGAAACAAGGAAGGGAAATCACTTACTTTAGATTCCTTAAAGCTTCTCCAACAAAAACCCATTAATCGTTGTGTTCAAATGGAGGTTGAGAGATCTTGACGTTGTCCCCGAATGTATGAAACAAAATGGGGGAGAATGGATCAAATTAGCATTAATCCCATAAGGGAAAACATGGAATTAGAAAACAAGTTTTGATGACATGGAGGCTATGTACAGTTTGTCTACATAATTTAGTAAACAATGAACACTATCCATGTATCCTATTATGTCCACCCAAAATGATAACTTTTTTCTCAAATATCAAGGGGGTCCTAGGGGGAAATCTAGGTGGGACTTGGGCCATGAATAGGAGTGAAAAACACTTGAAAATAATGGCATGTAATGACATTTATTTTCATTTTTAAAATAAATATAATGAATTAAAATAAAAAATTATTTTCATAATATGGAATTATAAATTAATATTATAGATATTTATATTTATAATATAATTTTATGAAATATTAATTAATTTTTTAGAGGGTTAAAAACATGATTATAATATTAAAATTTATTTTATCCAAATCTATATGGATTTCATAAAAAAATAAAAAATTCAATTTATTGAAAAGTATTTTCATTAAATTGATTCAATTATTCTGAATTTAAACAGAGATATTTTTACGGGTAAATTTTATTTATTTTTATACAATAGTTTAATTTTTATTTAATAGAGTAAAATAAGAAAATATGGTATTTAATATTATTAGTTAAAGACATGAATTTTCCAGTGATGGATAATGTAAGAACCCACTAGTTTGAAATAAAATAAATCATTAATATATATATTTATAATAATCAATAATATTGATATTCTTGACACAAAATAATAAACAAATAAATGTAATATTCAAAAACCACTCTCTTCCGCTTAAAAATACCACCCCTCAAATCCCCTTCTCCTAACAACATTTAAAACATTGATCATTACTAATTTATTCCAAGTTACAGTACCATTTCTCTATCACATGTCCAAGTCATTATGGAATCATCCAAAGACCAATCTATTGTTTCTTATGTGGATTACCAAGAGGAAACATCAAAAGAAGAACATAAAACCCACAACAATGTCTTTAATTTTTTATCTCTCCTCATCCTCAAAAACAATTCTATTATACATTTCAAAATAACTCTAGTTTCATATATATTTTGGAAATTAATCATGTTTATAGAAAATCTATCATCCACAATATTTCCTTGTCCTCATATTATCAGAATGAAAACATCATCCCTTTTATGTCGTTTCATCACCTTAATTGATGATGATTTTATGTTTCCTGTTATGCACTCACGTTAGGTTTAAATTCAAAAATATTTATATAAAATGAAAAAAATATTTATATAATATTTTTTTCCACATCAAATAAAAAATATTTGTCTATAATATTAAATGAAACTAAAATAGTTTGTTATGGTTCATAAACCACTAAAAAACTAACCATATAACATTAATGTTTTACTTAATGGTTCATCCACATGACTGAATAAAAAAATTGGAAAAATGGGACCATTTAAATATTAGGAAGTACATTAATACAATATAATGTCACATATTGAATTGTTTACCAATTTTATATAATGATCAATTATTTTCCATAAGTGATCGGAACATGATATCGTTATGTGAACACCCAATGAACAATGAAATTAAACATTATATCTCATTAAAAAGATTAAAAATTTAAATAAAAAAATATTATAAATAAAATTTTGATTGAAAATGTTTTTTATTATATAATTAATGTATCTAATTTTATTATCTAGGATGTTAAATTCGTGTTCAAAATAATTTAAGATCACAGGGTAAGTGATCTATCTTGACCACCCATTTTATTTTTGTTATGAACTTTTAGTTTATCACTCACTAAATCACTATCATTGATGATATTTAATTCATATGAATTATTAATATATGACTCTTTAATATATACAAATATTATTCTACATTTATTTTCTGGGTATACAATAATTAAGATAAATTTTCATAATCCATCTTTATGAAAGGACATTTATTTTGATATGATGAAATATTAGGAAACCCATTTATTTTCCTAGGTAATTCTTATGTTTTTGAACAATGATTTAATTCCTTTCATGGGACAAATATGATTGTAAATGTTTTCCTGGTTGATCCAATATTTTGGCCTATAGCATTGGGTACTGTTTTCTTCTCATTATATTTTATGTATGGGATTAAAGAGTAAACATATTCCATGATGGGAGTTTGTCCACAATGTTATGGTTATAAATATTATTCATGACGTATGTTTATGTTATGTTTTATGTATTTCCAAATTCCTATGCTTCAATGATTTTATGATTCCACATTTCATTATCTTATGAATTTATATGACTAATCACGAGCCTTGTATTTTATTATATCATTTTATTCTTTCTAAATCACATGTTATTCACTATTACTATGTTTATTCCCTTACTATGATTTTTATCTAACAACTATTATTTATGTATTTATTAGGTTATAACTTTTTGTAGGAGATCAATGGAGTTAGGATCTCATTACAGAGATTAAAATAATGTTTTTTATTTTAATTTACTTTTCATGTATTATGAACATAGTTTTTTAAAAAAAACTAGGCATCATGATCAGTAACATCCTAGGTAATTATAGAATAATAATTTTTCTTATCTATTAATATTTAGGAAAATATCTTCATTTTATATTTAAAGGGGTGATTTTTATGATAGTTTACATAATATACAATAATGGGTTTCTACGAAATCTTAGGTTTCACACAACAATAAGTTATACCAAAAAATATTAATATAATATAATTATTATTTTAAATTTTAGTTAATGCCGATTGGTATTATTGGAATTAATGAATATAACTAAATAAAATATTATGATAAATTCTTGTTAAATATTATTACATTTATCAAATAAATTTTAGAGGCTTCAAATGATAATGAATAAATTTTTATGAATAAATTACTCAAATATTTTTAATAGGTCATTTTACCTCCATTTGATGGTGAAACCATTATAAATTTAGTATTTTTACTTTGATATGTTCAATTCGAAAAAGAAAACATCTTCTTTTTAAGAAGGTCATAAAAATTTATTTTGGTATAATTTTGATATTTTTATGATATAATGCATTTTTTAATTAATAGTGAAAAATAACCCATTTTAATTCAGAACTGTATTTTTTGTATATTTTTTTTATATAGATTGATAATCATTTTAATTTTTTATAAAGTTTAATTGGATTTTTTTCTATCCATCAAAAAAAAAATTGGTCATTGGAGGTAATTTCAAATTTAAATCGGACAAAAAAACATGTCAATATTTTGATAGATTTTACATCTTAAAAACCCACTTTCTAGTTTTCACAAAGGGAATTAGTTTAAAATTAATTACTACAATTTCTAGGTATTGAATGATGAAAAACATATTCTATATTTAAAATCATAAGGTTATTATTTTAAAAAGTCCACTTTTATTTTAGGACATAATGAATAGTACTTTAGTAATTATTATTATTTACCGTTGTTAATATGTAAATCAGGTAAATAATGGTAAAAAATAATATTATAACAATATAAAACTATCGTAACACTTTTCATAATCATGTTGTATGAGATATGTCTTGCCATTACAATCCATCAGTCATTTATATGACCCCATGGAGCCAATTTGGTGTGATAATGACCTTTTATAATTGATAGTTTAAAAAAAGTGAAATATAATAAAAACATGTATCTCCTAACTAAAAAATAATAATTTGGTTTATATAAATGATCACATTGAATATAAATAGTAATTTTAAATTTAAAAATATTTCCTATATCATGTTATTTTATTTATAATTTTCATGAATTTGATAAATATATTTGTTTATGAAAAAATGAAGATAAAATGACTACCTTATTAATGAAATATTCAAATAAATGATATTATAAATATCAAAAAAAATTAATCTGAATAATTATATGCAATACACATATTTTTTAGATGATTATGACATATTATCATAGATTTAATGTAGTGTTTTAGAAAGAATCATGTTCTTATGTCTTTCACAAAAAATCAATTACTAAATAGGGTCAAAATTGACCTAAATGGGTTTATAAAACAAATATTTATTTATTAAATGATATAATAGTAATAAATATATTATATTCTATAAAATTACTAATATAATTTTAAAAATGACATTAATGATCCACTTTAGGATCTATATACATTTAATAGAAACTATATTTACTATATAGTATGAAAATACAAGAAGATATGTTAAGAGTTAAATTATTTAACTAAGGATTAATGCTAAATGATAAGGTTATTTTTTGACATAAACATTTCTAAAACTTATTTCTTCAGAGTATTTTTACCCATATTCATCGTATCTTAGAAATATATCACATTGGATCCCTTATAATTCGAAAATTAATTGATATTAAAATAATATTTGCAAACATTCCTAAAGTGCCCCTCCTCCCTCTTATAAAAATAAATCCCCTCTTCCCACTTACTCACACCAATCAAGTCCCATATTTCATCCTAAATATACTAAAAAAAGATCCAAACATCCCTTACATACTATTAGAATCCTGACATTGGGCATAAGTCAAATTAATGAATCCTTTTGTCGCAAATCAAAAGGAGTTACCCTGTTTTGAGGTAACATATTCTCTCAATCTACTTTCATTTATGTTCATTATCCATCCTCTATCCTCCATTTATTAAATTATTTTATCACCACTCCATTATTCTCAATATACTAAAATGTTTTTGTGCTCATAGTTTGAATTAAACATACACACACCTTAATCTAATGGATATTTAATATACTATTTCCGTGTATGAAGAACTATTACTTCACTAAACGATGATTGTTCAACATTATCCTACCACCTCTCATGGTGGACATTGTGCTAGAACTATATTTATATATCATATATATTATATTTATATTTCCTTTATGATAATATATATTTTATTTCTAACTCACCTTTATTCTTTTCAGGTTGTATTAATATGATATTTTCTTTTGAGGAAGTGTGGACTACCTCCCCCTCAAAGTGACGTCACTCATTCTCATTATAAATGGAATTTATAAAAGATGGTTTTATTATTCATATGACAAATATATGACATATAAATAATTCTGGTATTATAATATACATTTATATCATTCTATTACTATTCTTTTAATATGAAAAATATATTTATGTTTCATTCAATCATACGTACGGTCTACCATCTCCATGAATGGTGCATTTCATTTAATATATCCAAATATTATCGATATTATAAATACATATATACTAGATATATATGATATTTAAATCATGAATAATATTCTTTAGATGATGTACAGTTGAATACGTGGACAATTTACATAAAAAGAAGTTTATTTTCGACTCATGCACAGAATATCAAAAAAATGTTCAATATGAATTTAAATAATTATGTAATTTTTATAACATGGAAACAAGTGATATAAAAGGAATAAAAAACTTGAAAATTTTTTTCAATCATATATAAATTAACATTAATTTATTATTCATGATCAAAACGATAGTATGTGATGGGTGAGACTAATGTTAAAGGGAAATCTTAATTAAATTTCTTTTCATTGTGTTAATTATCCATTTCATTGATTATATTTTTCAATGAATATATGTGAATATACATTGAATGTTGTACACTGAACATCCACATATATTGGGTGTATTTTTACTTTCACATATAATAATGTCATGGATTTATCCTTAAACTTATGATATGGTCCTTATAAGGGAATTCATCTCAATAACACGGAATGTTTTATTTCACATATACATCATGAACAGAATTTCTCATTTTTATGTAACTATTAGGTATTGATATTTACATTACAATTATATAATTTTATTTTTTTTAAATGTGGTTTTATTTATTATTGTGCATGTTGAAAGGATGAAATGTGATTTCAATGTGGAAATCATATCTTCCATTTATACTTGTTTTATGTGTTATAATTGCATTATGGTTATTGGATATTTCATATGATTATTGGTGGTTTCATGATAAATTGAGAGTAGGTGATCCTGAGATAGCTCTCTAATTCATTTTGTAACGTAATGGATTAAAATGTTATGGTTTCTCCTAATAGATTTAGAGAATATACTGTGATGGGTATTCCAAATGTAACCATGAAGGTCACACCCTTTTTAGATGTGAAAGATTCAATGTATGTATTATATGGATGACATAAGTTGATTTTATGTTTTATGATTTCTATGATTTTTTGTATGAATATTATGATTAAATTATTTAATATTAGTAGTTTATGATTTGTTGGTGAAAAGTATGTATTTGTGAAAAAGTTTTCTAGGGTTTTATATATTCATTGACAAATGGTTTTATTTCTTATTTTATATTCCTTACTAATATTTTTATTCTCATATGATGTTTTTGAAATTATTTTAGAAGGATAAAAGGTTGGTTTATAGAATTTAAGAAGTCAGGATGATTTTTTATCATGAAAAATAAATCATGTTTTTTATAAAGGGTTTTCTTTGGTGGAAAAAGTTGATATTGAGTGTAAATATCCAAATGTAATGTCTTGGTCTATTATGTAATAGTTATGGAATTATTCTCAAAAACTATAATCCTGAATATATTCCCATTTGAATAATTAACATAACTCAATATTATTTGATGTTTAATGTTGGGGCCTTATAGGTTATATCTTAGGTTGGTTTAGATAAATTTAGAGGTTAGGGTTTTATATATGTATTTGTGACATGTTTTATAACCATAATGGTCAGCATATTATAATGATTCATAGTTTTTTATGGATAAAATTAATGTGTATGAGATAACATGAACAATTATATCTTAGTTTTTATTCTCCACATATGTTATTGTATGATGATTTTGTTGATATACTCACACTAACCATTTTTTGTTTTAGTAAATGGCTGAATCTAAAAGGCACAATAGTAACAATGGATATAAAGAAAACTGTGGTGATTTTCTGAATAAGACACTGAATGAAATGGGAGATGAAATTATAATTCTTATGGTTATTTTGAACCAGCTATCTATATTCATGATTGACCACATGAACCATGTGGATTTTTTTGAAGGCATCATATACAATAGAAACAATTCCCTTTGGATGTTCAAGTAATAATCATAAAGGTTTGTATATTCACCAACCTCTATCTCAAGGATGTGAAAAAAAACACCAAGGAAAATGTTTCAATGGGATGGTAAGATGTTATAAATGTTTTAATTAAGGTCATTAAGCAATAACATTCAATGGAAAGAGGAAGTGTTCAGTTATCTCCAGAAAAGGGAAAGAAGTTCTTTCTGTGGGATCAATTGAATGTTTTAAATGTGGTGTACATGGTAATTATAAAAATATATGTCATACAAAAAGGTTTGGGAATGGTATTAGTAAGGTTGTACACATATATGATTACCAATACCTAATTCCATTCCAATTGATAATTAGGAAACTATAAATGGATATGAAAAGTGTGGATTATTTCATAGATCACGTTTTGACATTATTGAATCTTCGTACATTATTCATGATTTTGTGGTTAGAAAATGAGTATTAAATAATAATATGTAAAAAAAGGGGGTAAAATATCATGAATAATGTTTAATGATTAATTTTTCTACATTTTAGAAATTGAAGAGTTATGTTGGATTTATGGATGATGATATGATTAAATGTATTAATGATGGGATTACATTGGAAGACTTCTAGTATGTGCAACCATTAAATTTGTTATGTAAAAATGATAATTGGGGAATATTTTCATTTTTGAATATAATTATAAATAACCATTAGGGTTTATATGATCCTTGAATTTGATGTAATTACGAGTTATTACATTTTTGGATACAAAATGAATTGCATGAGATAAACATGAGATTAAAATATGTTATGGATATTTTTGATGATTTTATCTCATGTTGGGAATGATATAAGAATTAAGTAGTTTTAGAAAAAGGGATAACTTGTAATATTGGTGACAGCATGTCGCGTCCGATAAGGCCATGGGAATCGAACCCCCAACCGATAGGCGAAAAGTGTGCATCGTCTACAACTAGCCTACATGATGTCCTAGGTTATTATAACATTATATTTTTAGTTTAAAAAGTTCATTAAATAAGAATAAGTTGATTTTTGGAACATTCATTTTTTTTTAAATTGATATCCTTAGTATAAGAAAATGATTTTGGAATTAAATGATAAATGTTAGTTTTTAGGACGTTCAATATTTTGGGAACCCCATATTCTTAAAAAAAATAGAATACTATAAGATATTTTTTGTATTAATGGTTGAATTTTATTTTGTAAGAACCATTTTTATTATTGTAGAGTTATTGTGATTAATGTTATTTATGGAAATGATTCTACTCACATGGAGAATGTGTTATTAGTGTAATTACTTTTGGGTATGAGACTTTAAAAGTGGTCAATTTTATTTGTGGATACATGTTAAAATTTGTCTTGGAAGACTATGTGATCAAATCCTAATCAATTTTGGGTTTCAAACATAGTTTGGATTATTTTGGTTGAATTATGAGGATAATTAATTATTAAATGATCTATGTTCGACTTTGGTTATTACTATTGAATTTGGGATATTATAAGTAGTCTTTTGTTATATAAAGGATTATTATATTTTGGGGATTATCTAATCATGTACTAACAATTTGGATTTTGGTTAATGTTCTGTGATAGAATGAATAGGTATTTAATATGTTTTAGATTATTTGATTCTATAGAATTTGATTCTAGTGCTTTAGGTGTGACCAAGTCGTCTTGAATAATCATTTATCAGAGAAAAGAAAAGATTGTGGTAGAAATTTATTAATTGATGAAATTTTACTTGAAAACTATGTATATTTCCATATGTTCTTAGTCACTCTCGTATATAAAATCATTATCATAATGAAATTTACATTGAAAAAACATTCTTCGTTTACTTTTCTTACTAGGAAATCAATGACCATTAACCCATCATAGGTTTGTGGTTTTCTAATTATTAACATTCTCTTAATCATGTTTTTTTATCACTCTCCATCAAAACAATATGGATATTTTTTCTTCCATATCCATGTTTTCATACATGGAATCCTAGTATGTTCTATCTCGGGTAACCTTTGTACTCCTCATTCATTCATTTAATGTGTTATTTTTATTTACAGTTTTTCGGATGTGGGATATTCAATTAAATTACTAAACCAAATTATAGATTTATGAGGATATATTTTCCAAAAGGGGGAATGACGTAACATCCAAGGAATTAATAAAATAATTCATTTTCATAATTATTAATATTTTTGAAAAATGTATTACTTTTTAAATTTACGGGGGTTCTTTTTTTGATATCATGCTCTATATGCATCATCGGGTTTCTTTGAAATCTTAGGTTGCACAAATCATTGTGTTATAATGAAAAATCATACAAAAATATTATTATTTTTTAAAATGGTTGTTAACACATAACTATTATATATATGAAAATTTATAGAAGTAACTAAAAATTAATTAAATTTTTTTAAAATGTTTTATTTTTGAATTGGATTATGTTTTTATCAATAAATCTAATTTTGGTTATTTGAAGTAATTTCACATTTAAATCAGACTTAAACACATGTTAATCTTTTAATATTTTTTACTTCTTGAAACCCCACTTTCTGATTTTGAAATTGATAATTATATTTAAATTAATTACTATAGGTTTTGAGTTTATAAATTAGAAAAATGGATTCCAAATTTGGAATCATAATGTTATAATTTGGTAAATAGATAAATTTTATTTTTTTTTTTGAAATTATGAATAATACTTTAGTAATTATTTTTATTTACCCTGGTTAAAAAGTAAAATCATGTAAATAAGGGTAAAAAAATATTTTAATAATATAAAACTACCTTAACATATTTCCTAATCATTAGACGTGATATGGAAGAACATTATCATCATTGGGACTATTTTATGTCCTCATGGATCCAGTTTGGTGTGATATTGACCTTTTATAAATTTAATTATAATAAAAATGTAAAATATTACATAAAAATATATTTTCTAAATAAAAAAATTTTATTATGTTTTATATAAATTATATCATTGACTAAAAATATCCATTGGAAATATAAAAATATTTTCATTATCATGGTATTTTATTTATAATTTTAATACATTAAATAAATAAATCTATTAATTACACAATGATGATGCAATGATTACCTTATTAATAAAATATTCAAATAAAGGCTTTTATAAATATTAAAATAAATTTAATTTTATTATTTTGACACAGTCTAAGAATCTTCTGGAAGATTATGACATGTTATGATCGAGTTAATGATGTTTTTTTAATTGAATCGTGTTATTATGACTATAACAAAAATTAACTATAAAATAGTTTCAAAATTGACATAAATTAGTTTATAAAACAAATATTATTTTATTAAATGATATATTAGTCATAAAAATATTAGATTCATCAAACTAGCAAAGATAATGCTAAAAATTTCATTAATTACCTATTTGAGGTTCTCTAGTCATTTTATTGTAACTATATTAACCATATAGTTAGAAAATAGAAGAAGATATGGGGAGAGTTAAATTATTTAGCTAAGGGATAAAGCTAAAAGATAAGGATATTTTTTGACATAAGATTGACTAAAACATTTTGGATTAGAGGATTTCGACCCATCCTCATAATATCCTCTAAATATACCAATTTTTAGAAATTATAAATCTAATATAAATTTATAATAAAACAATATTTCAAAACAATTTAAAAGTTCGCCTCGTACATCTTATAAAAGGACACCACCTCCACCCACTTACTCACACCTCTCAAGCCCCGTGTATCAACCAAATTATTCTCAAATAAGATGAAAACATCTCTCCCTTACTCATATAATCCTCGCCTTTGGTAGAAGGAATGTCAATGAGGCCTTTTTGATCAAATCGAAAAAAATTACCCAATTTTGAGGTAATGCCTTCTCTCAAGGTCATTCCATTTATGTTCTTTATCCAACCCCCTAACATCCCACTATTATATTACATTATATCAACAACAATATTCTCAATATATTAAGATTTTATTATGATAAGGGTCCGACTAACACTTATACACACCTCCATCTAACAGATATAGAACATACTGTTTTTGTGTACGGCGAACAACTGCCTCATGAAATGTTGATTGTTCAATTATCTCCAACCACAACTCATATTGGACATTATGATGGAAAGGTATTTATATATGATATATATTAAATTTATATTTCTTCGATTTTTATGAAATTTTTATTGGTAAATTAAATTTATTCTTTCCATGATGTGTAAATTATAATTTCATTTGAGGAAGTGTGGACAACAACCGACACAAAGTGATGGGCCTCATTACCATTATAAAAAGAACATATAAAATATGGTATTACAAAATATATGATAAATAAATGAAATAAATATAATAATTGAATTATAATATATATTTATACCATTTGATTAATATTATTTTAATATGAAAAATAAATGAAAGTAGTGTTCGTGTGTACATATGATCTACCATCTCAAAAAACGGTGCATTTCATTTTGTGTATATATATATATTATGGATATTATAAATAAATATAAAATAGATATATATGATATTAAAATCATTAATAATATTCAATAGATGATCTATATTTGACTACATGGACAGTTTACATCAAAACATATTCATTTTTGACTCATGTACCGAATATCGACAAAACGTCCGACATGAAATTAAACAATTATGTTTTTTTATAAAATTGTAATATGTGATATATGTGGAATAACAGACATCTAATGTTTTGTCAATCCATTAGAAATTATTTTATGTTTATTATTCTGGAATATAATGAATTTACATGACGAGTCAAACTTATGCTAAGGGAATTTTAACTCAATCAAAATTTGTTGAGATAAATATCCATGTCATTAGTTTTTTTAAAAGATTATGTATGAATGACCTCTGATTTATTTACATATAATATCCACTTATTTTTTGCTTATTTTTATTTTCACACATAATTATGTCCTTGATTTATCCTTAATTTAACGATATGATCATTGTAAGGGACTTCATCTCAATCTCTTTTCATTGAGAAATATCTTGATATTGTGAACCATTATTATCTTATAAGGTGTATATATGTCCTTTTCAACATTTTATATAATTTATGATAATATTCAATGGATATCTCACTTTTGTTTAATTCTAATCATTAATGATTTTTATACAAGTGTTTTACAAGTGTTAAGGGACTCTTTAACTAAAAGATCATTTATAATGTTTTAAATATTTAATCTTCAAAATCAATCCCTTCCATGTACATGACTTCAAAGTGGTTTTCAAGAATGTATTTATATGGACTAGAATGTTTTAAATTGTTTATTTTTGAGATCCTTTCAAATGTACCAAAGTGTAATGAACTTTTCATCCAAAATTTGTATTTTAAATGTTCAAATTGGGTTTTCAAAATAGATTTATTATTCCAATAACCTGGAATGTTTTATTTAACATATACATCATGAACAGAATTTCACTCATTTATGTCTCTATTATATAGTTATTTTTACTATAAAATTTTAATATTTCATTTTAAAATAATTTAATTCAATTATTATTGTGGGACTTGTAATTATGAAACATGATTTCCAAGTAGAAATGTTATTTTCCCTTTATGCTTGTTTTTAGTGGTTTGATTTTGTTATGGTTCATAGGAATTTCATACGTACACAAGTGTTTCCATGATATACCAACGGAGGGCGTGATATAGATATCTCTCCAATTCATTGGGTAGTGTGATAGTAGTAAACCTTAAGGATTCTCTTAGGATATTTGGGATATATATTGTGATGTGTATTCCAAATATAACCATGAAAGTTACACCATATATAGCAGTGAAAGGTAAAAATGTAATTAAGATATGGATACCACAAGATAAATTTATCTTTTAATATTTCTATGTTGTTTTCAATGAATATTATGATTACATGATGTATGCTATGTAGTTTGTGTTTTATGTGTAAAAATTATTATTTTTTATAATGTTTTCATGGGTTTTTAATTTTTTGGACTAAAGGTTTTATTACTTTTTTTTATTTTTAATGGGATTTTTATGATCTTACCATGTTTTTAAAATGGTATTCACAAGGTATATGCATGGTCCATTTAAATGAAGAGGTCAAGAAGATTTTGGTTTTCAGGAAAATGTAATCATGTTTTCTTTAATGGGATTCCATTGGTGGAAAAATTTGATATTAAGTGTAACTGTCCATTGGTAATGTCTGGGTCTATTATGTAATAGTTATGGACTAATTATCTTTAACTATAAATCTGAAAATATTCTCAATGTGAATTCATGACATAACATGATATTATGTAATTTCTAATGTTTGGGCCTAATATGCTCTCTAGGTTTTCTATTGGATGTTTATGAAATAAATCTAGTAATAATCTACGTAAATGGATTGGGTATCTGTAGTTGGTATCAATGAAATGTCTAGTTATATTTAGATATTAGGACTATAAAGCATTATTGATAACCCTGGGAATACATCTATGTATTGAAAAATATACTGAAATTTTAGTGAAGTATCCTGTACGTGGATTCTAAAAAATTACTTTCCTATCAGGATAGGACAAGTGGATGTTGATTTGGGAAAATTGTAAATAAATAAAACATCCATGAAAATTGTGTATTGGGCATTAAATAGTTCATCTTATGGAACATCACAAATATTCATTTCTACACACCTAGTTTATCATCTCAGGGTATATTCATTGCAAAATTCAAATTCACTTTAATAACAACTAGTACTCCGCCCATGCGATGCACGGCACTATAAAATAAATCTTATTATTAACTATAGATTACTATTTATAAAACATAATAATTTATATTAATATTGAATATATTTGAAAAGAAACTAACATTTAGAATATGGAATAAAAGTTACAGAAATTGAGGAACAATATTTACATACTGAGCAACCTTCTGAATAAAACTAACAAAGGAACCAACAGTGACACAGAATGAAAATTAACAGTAATGAACCCTAAAAGAGGAACATATTTATAAATGAAAAAGTTAAATGAAAAGGAATACAAATATATCTTTACCATTAAGAAATCATATATATAAAGTGAAATTCTAGTCAAATATGAATCAATAGTAACAAACACTGAAACAGTAACATATTAATTGTGAATGTCAGTATAACTAAGATAATTGTTAAACCATGAAAATATAACAGATTTTTTACATAGAATTATTTTGTTAATAGGAGGGCTTATGACGTAACAACACCAACAACATTTTAAATCTATCTGCTGTTCCCATTCGTAGTAGGGTAATATACAACCATGTAGGTAAATAATTACATTCCCAATTACTAGACATTGCCGTAGTGAAGCAGTAGTTCTGAATGTTTGGTTGACACAAACATCTATCCTGGCAGAAGAGTGGGGCAGTAGTTCTGAATATTGGATTGACCCAAACTTCCATCCCTGCAGAAGATATTTTATGTGAGAATTGAATATTGAATTCTGAGAATTGAAATGTCAATTGAAAAAAAATAGGAGTATGGACCATAAAAAGATGAGAAATATTTTGTTTACAGAAGGTGGTGTTGCATAGAAGTATTTGTTTTATTAAAGAAAGCTTTGTTTTTTATGAAAAGGTTCTGTTTTTAAAGTCATTGCTACAGTGAAGACTTTGTTCTGGATTTTGTTTTCTTATGCAAGTTGATACTTCAAGCACAGAATATTGTTGAAAAAATAAATCAAATGGGTAATCCAGATTGCGTATAGTGGATATTCAATGCAAATGGGAAACAAAAATACTCTACAGAAAAAATGTTCAAACAACTTGTACGTGATATGGAATATAAAATATAGTTGACATAGTAAATTAATGTAAACATTAAAAATTAGAAAATAAAAACAATTAGTTTTCAGTATTACCTTACTAATACATACATGTAACTGATAATGAAAATGATAAATTGTCACAATTGGAATTGGAATAATTGTATATTGATTGGAATAAGTTAAACATAAAAACCAGGCAGAAGACTCTGATGTGTTGAAGAAATCAAACAAACCCTGATAAGAATGATTTTATCAGTTAATCGTGTTCTAGTGCAAACTAATCACGATGTCCAGTTGTGTGAAATTTTATACGGAAATAAGAGAACATACCTGGTTCAGAGATGTGGATATGTAGGAGTCAATCCTTGTTGTAGTGGACACGTTGTCCTGGATTTTGGATTGTGGGATATTCTAGTAGAATAGATGGATAACATGAAGACCAGTCATGTAAAAAATTATGGGATAGTTCTTGTTACAGATAACTCAGATAAACAGTGCAGTTTCACCGAGGATTGTATTCAATTATCCTCATGTTTTTTCTACTGTAATCTCTTTGTAAACTAAAGAATAACTTCTAGATCACAAAACATAAGACTTGAACGATGCCTTATCTGTTGATATTCCAATGGTTGAAACTATGTTGGATGTGCAATATGGTATATAGACCATTATGGGATCCTTCTAAAGATCTAACAATGTGAAAATTGATTGCATAACTACTACACCTGTAAGGAGAAAACATGTCACATGCACAACAAAAGAGTATCATGATGAGAAGCAGAAGGTGACTCATCCTGATGACAACCCATTGAAATCAACCATTTCTATAAAATCTTAAAAATTTCAACATACGGACAATAAAGAAAAAGGGTGTTCTACCCCATAACTGAAACCAAAATTAATATTAACTTCTAGAATTTTTAAGGGATTATCCAACCCTAGCATGGACTGTTCCCTAAGGCTCCTTATAGGTGTGTATAAACATGATATAATTGGAATCTATGACCCTAGGAAAAAAATATTCAATTATGCTCCCCATTATATTGTAAATTTTTATTAACTAATGTCCATCACACAATTTTCATCAAATGATGACAGATTAATGCTCCTTATTAGCAATCCTCTAGAACAACCTGCTATGGTCCAAACTTACAAGTAGATCAAAACATGGAGCTTCCATGCCTTGTGAAAAAATGTTTACAGGTCAACTATCTATGCCTCAATCAAATATACTAACAGGGGGCATCTTTGGACCTGAATGAAATACCAAATATTCATGAAAATTAAAATCATATAAATAGAAATGTGATTGTTTACAATATCCAATCGAGAAGAAGAAATGGATTGTACATACTAATAATAGAAAAAATGCAAATGACATGAAAAAATGAATTTTTGTTAGGTCCATTGATGTCATTAAAGTTACACTCAATGAAGATAAATAACATATACCTAAGTACATTATATAGTTGTACCTGTTGTATCAAATCGATTGTCAGTGTTCAAACACACTCTTAAAGATCCACTGCTTTGATTTTCAAGTCATGCATGGAAAAAATGAATATTACAATAATGTGGTGTTTTTTTTCAAAAATGATAAAATGGAGAAATTAAATAGTGGGACCCGATTATGTTCAATTCAAATACTAAATCCTCAAAACATGTTGAGAAATTATAGGCACATCATATTATAAGAAACATTTAGCAGAACCATTATGGAAAATGATGTTCTCAAAAAATGATGTCAAATAGATAATTAATAAACCTATCAACAATAGGTAGATATTATGATCAAGGCATAAAACGTTCATGAAAATGCCAATAGTCAAATATTTGACCTACAATAAAATAAATCACACCTCAAATCTTAATTAGTGATGTTGTAATATCCTTAGTTACCAATAGCACGGAATCGAAACTTCATGAAAATGCCAATAGTCAAATATTTGACCTGCATGAAATTAAATCAAAACTCAAATCATAATTAGTGAGGTTGTAATATCCTTAGTTACCTAGTAAGTGTGGAATCACTTTCATTCCCCCACGTTCAACTGTTACTAAAACATAAATTCTTCCATGATTAGATTATGTACTCGTAAAAACATTATTCACAACGACAACATAAAATTAGAAACATAATCGAACATCGTCTCCTATCATACTGAGACTCGGGGTTTTTGAAGATTATATTTTCAATATTAAGTAGTCAAACATCCTATCTTATAGGTATTCATTAAGTACATACTAAATCTAGATATGAAAAATACATATTGAGAAGATGGAATGCATTATGTTGTTCTAATTCTTTGCTCGTAAAATGATTCATTGATCTAATAAAACACATAAACACTGCTTGATCAAATAACATGATACAATACCCAAAAATAATGCATGATTCACATGCTCAAACGTGTTCCACTACTCTAAAATATGATCTATTACAGAAATAAAATACATGATCCACTAATCAATGAATATAGAACTCTGTTGTGAAAAACGATTTACTGCTAAAAAACATGGCAATTCAGATTTAGTAAAAGTAACTGTTAATAAGATTTATATGTTAAATGTTTGACGACCAATAAGAAAACATTTATAGGAAACAAAGATGTTGTTGTACCTACTTTTCTAGTTGTGAGGAGTTATTGTGGTCAAAGAACATGTAATAAGCTTGGAGATGGGGAAGTACACATTCATCCAATATGTTTACCTGCACATACATTAATGTTTAAGAAAACATACTATGTGTGACTAAAAGAGAACACATTAATATGCAATCCAGAAATATGTCAAAATATTTGTAAAAATACCTTCTATCAAAATTGTGATACACTTGAATAAGAAATCCCTAAATATCAATGTATAACTAAAAAAGGAAAACAAACATTTAAATAATCTTGAATATGGTTTGTTTCAACCTGTAAAAAATCTTATAAACTTCTGCCCAAGGTAATAAGGATGCATTTCTCAAGTAAGCTGGATTTGGTGGTGTCATATAAGCGGAGGGGCAACCAGATTTCTTTTCCCTAATTGCAGTCATTCACCCATGCTAAGAATCTTCGACAAACAGACATCAAAAACATCATAAGACCAGAAAACATGAAATAGAGTAAAAAAAAAGATGAATACAGATTGAATCTTGTGGTAGCATTTGAATAAATACCACCATATTATACAAATTTTCAGTTGAATAAATAATAAGTTCATATATAATATGCAAACACATATAAGTGAATGCATTTTCCAAAAAAAATCCTTACTATATCGTTGTCATGATCACTACTTGTGGCTAATGGACGATCTTCAATGTTGAATCCAAGCATGTGAAGATCCCAACTAAAATTTTAGTCAAGAATGATTCTGCAATGAGAGGAAACATTTCTTTGCTTATTTCATGATAAATCATGATGTGAAAACAAAACATATTACAATGACCATATGTTATGTACTTATTAATAACATGAAGTTCGAGAATACATCAAATCCTTAAGCCACAATAGTTAGTCATTGTTGATGTCACACCTCCTTAAAAACATAATGATTGCACGTCACATACCTGAGTAAGTAGCAGAAGAGAAGAAAAATTAAGTTTGAATAAATAGAAATAATTATCTAGAGAATTACATTGAATCTGTCTCACCATTGCATTCAAAAAACCGGAGATGGTGAAAAAGAAACCAAAACTAAATAAGACATGTAAGCACATTGGGCACCATTACAATTATCATGAATCATAAAAAAATTTACATATCATGGATAACATCAAATTATGTAGAACATTAATATAAATAGAATATCCAACTACTCCAAACTATTATCTACAATTAAGAACATACATTTCTCAATTTATAGATGATGATATATTGGCAGAGCAGAAGAAGCACAAGGTGTAAATGGTGAAGCAGAATATGATATTTATTGTAATATTGTTTGAAAATGAAATATGAAACTCTAATTTTTAAATCTTGAACGGAATAGAAAATGATTCTAGAAATTAAGGAGATTATTTCACAATAATATGATAACATACCTATTGTTGGATCTGTAGGCTCTTTGACGATGCTATCGGTGGTTGAAAGTGGGTTAAAGAAATCAATCAAGGAAATGAAAAACATAATGAATTCTTTCCAATAAAACCCTTTTGAAGGATTCATACATACCTTAGAGAATACATCGAATCCTTTAGCCACAATATTTTTTCATTGTTGATATCTCACCTCCTTAAAAACATAATGATTTCCCGTCACATAGCTGACTAAGTATAATGAGAGAAAAAAATTTAAGTTTGAATTAATAGAAAAAGATATCTAGAGAATTAAAAAATGTCTTATTTGTTAGTAGTAGTCCTCCCACCCCAAAATTTCCAGCACCTCCTCCTACCCACTATCTAGCTCTTCCCCTCCCCTTCCCTCATCTCTGCTTGTCTCCCACCCAATCCCAGCAGATCCCCCTCCCCTCCCCTCCCCTCCCCTCCCCTCCCCTCGAACCAGCCTAGCCCCTTCCCCCTGCCCTCATCCCCCCTGCCCTCCCCTCCCCCTGTCCAATCAAACCCTTTTGAAGGATTCATACATACCTTAGAGAATACATCGAATCCTTTAGCCACAATATTTATTCTTTGTTGATATTTCACCTCCTTAAAAACATAATGATTTCCCGTCACATAGCTGAGTAAGTATAATGTGAGAAAAAAAATCCCATTTCAATTAATAGAAAAAGATATCTAGAGAATTAAAAAATGGCTTATTTGTTAGTAGTAGTCCCCCACCCCCAAAATTTCTAGCACCTCCTCCTTCCCCCAATCCAGCTCTTCCCCTCCCCTTCCCCCATCTCTGCTTGTCTCCCACCCAATCCCAGCAGCTCCTCCTCCCCTCCCCTCTCCTCCAACCTCCCCTCCCCTCCCATCCCCTCCCATCGAACCTGCCCAGCCCCTTCCCCTGCCCTGCCCTGCCCTCATCCTCCCCTCCCCTCTCCTCCCCTCCCCTCCCATCGAACCTGCCCAGCCCCTTCCCCTGCCCTGCCCTGCCCTCATCCTCCCCTCCCCTCTCCTCCCCTCCCCTCCCCTCGAACCTGCCCAACCCCTTCCCCCTGCCCTCATCCCCCCTCCCCTCCCTCCCCCTGCCCAACATCTTCCCCAAGCAGTCCCCTCCCCCCTGCCCTCATCCGCACGTCCCCTCCCCTCCCCTCCCCTCCAACCTGCCTAGCCCCTACCCTCCCCTCCCCTGCCCACTAACCAAATTTATTTTCGACCCTTTCCTCCCCCCTCCTCATCCCCCCTCCTCCTCCCTCCCCTGCCCAGTACTCTGCTAAATTGTCACCTGTAAAACAGAACATTTTGAGCAGTATTTTAACAGAACATTTTGAGCAGAAAAAAATGCTTGATTTAAGGATTGTCTCGTGAATTGAACTGAAACATAACAAAAAATGCACCCAACTTAGGAACTGAACTGAAACATAACACAACATGGACTCAACACATGAACTAAACTGAAACAGAGCAGAAAATAGACAGAACAAAAAATTCACCCAACTTGGCAATAGAAATGACATTTTTAAATTTGCATCAATATTATAACCATAAGGCGAAGCTCAATTTTCTGCATCAGAATCTTGAAATCCTTTGTCTTCATTCCAAATAAATATATAATCATATGGAGAAATGATATCAGGATGCATAAACATCTTGGAATACCACCTAATAGGGTTCAAAAAATTAATATAAAACACCCACAATATAGAACAAATGATTATATATTATTGGTTGAAATTGTCAAATATTTAAATGTTGCATACAATTTTATTTGTTTATGTTCACTCACATGAATTTCCCATTGAGAAAACTCAAACTAATCCCATTTAGATCATTGATTATCATAATGTAGAAGAAAAGGATTTAGGTTTTGAAATATGTAGTTAATCTCGTACCTGATGTGTGAATAGGAGATGCGGGAAGCGAGCTGAGAAGATATGATCACAGACCTAAAATTAAGCCCAATAGAAGTTTGTTATTTTCAAACATTACATGAAAAACCAATGAACTAAATCTTAACCTGAAGTAATATGTGATATGATATGATAAATGTATAATCAAGGAGTTATGTTTTGGAATAGGTAATTAATCTCGTACCTGAACTATGAAGCTGATGCGGAAGGGAATAGGAGATGTAACTCATTGTCGGAGTAAGCAAGCCGAGAAAAAATAATCACAAACCTAAACTGCAAAGCAAATGTGGGATGGAATATGGGTTACGATCCATAGTTGGAGGTGGTGAGATGATAATAAATGACGACATGCCTTATGTTCGAAGTGGATGAGGAATTAAAGAGGGGTTGTGAAGATTGGAGAAATCCAGAAATATATATGCATGGCTAATAGGGAAACAATTAGATATAAAGCAAAAGACAACCCCCTGAAAAAATCAAAAGGCCAAATAGTGTTAAAATAGTGTTAATTTTTTTATGTTAAACTATAAAATACAAATCTCAATCCATCCTTCATTATTGGTAATCATTTTATTCTAAAAAAAATAACACCTCAAAGCTAATGGTTCCCAACAGAATGCTTGTGCATATTAAAAGTTCACAACATGACAATAGTGAATGGAAACATATATACAATGACAAAAACTGGGTTCCAAACCTGAGTTCACTGAGGCATTTTATAAATCATTTCCAGTGCGATCAACTCCATGCCTGATCCAATGTTTTGGAGAACCTTGAGGCCCCGTCATCATCTTAAATCTGTGTAGCAGGCAGCATGTAGTCAGAAATAAAAAATTCCTCTTGACCAGCGCCACATACCTCATCAGATGTTCTACAGTTAGCAACAGCCTGGCTACTGCAACTTAGCAGGCAAGAGTACTATGTCCTCTATAATAATGTAAACACCTACAGCCACCAGTGTCATGTACAACATCATAATAATAGTATTGCTATATATTATGGGCTGTGATAAGTGAAGGGTTTACCTCAGCATTCAGGGCTCTGATTATTGTAGGAAATACCTAAATCCTGGATCTTATCAGTGCAGTTTGATGGAAATCATTCAGTACTGCCATTATTCTTCATAATCCACAAAAATGATTTTAGATAAATAAAACTGAATCTTAACAGTGATATAACATTATATTTTTGGAATCAAACCTTAAAGACTCTTCATTCCACGGAAAACACCAAACCACGAACAAACTCACGGTGAATACAATGAACAAACTAACAGTGAATACATCATAATATCATTGAACAAACTAACTGTGAATAAAACAAATTAACATTGAAGAATGTAATACTAAAATTTAGAGCTCGAGGTAGTTTAGCAGTGGGTCGAGGTTACAAAAGAGTAAAATCATGTTTACCACAAATAGTGGAAATTGAAATCACCAGCAGATGGTGGAGTCTGAATCCATAGAAGGTGGGTATGTTTAATTGAAGTATATGCTTGAAACTCTTCAATAGATGTTCTATTCCGAGATCTGTCACCCTGAAATAGATTTTAGATTCAGAGACCCAATACCCATGGCCAAGAATACTGATTAATCCTATAAAAAACATCATAAAAAATCAAATACATTGATACATGAAGATCTTTGACTGTGGTTTATACCTGGGCTTACTCGCTGCTTGCTCGAGGGCACGGGGACCCTAGGCATAGCGGAGAACCTAAATGTGGGAGTGCTGAAGTCGGAGTCGCTCGTTGTAGAGAAAGCATTGTTGGAGGAGCCGTATTCGGAGGAGCTGAAGTTGTAGGAGCCGAAGTCGTAGGAGCCGACGTCGTAGGAGCCAACGTCATAGGAGCATCGTCAGAGGAGCCGATGAGGGAGGAGCCGACGATGGAGGAGCCTAAGTCGGAGGAGGCAATGTGGGAGGAGATGATGTTCGGGGATCCGAAGTCCGAGGAGCTGAAGTCCGAGGAGCCGATGACGGATCACACAAAGGTGGAGTCGAGGCTGGAGAGGAGAACCAGGGAGGGGGGGTGAGGGGGAGAGGGGATTAACGGCGGGGGGAATCGGGAATGGGTGTTGGAACCCTAGACTGGGGAGAAGGGATTCGAGGAGCTGAATCGGGGAGGGGAGCGAATAGGAATGGAAATTCCAGAATAGGGTCGGGATCGCGCGAGCAATTTGTGATTCTGGAAGAAAGGATACAGTAATTATGGTGACCTGGAGGCGTGGTAGGGTGACACGGCAGCAGGAAGAAGCCTTCTTTAGTATAATTAGTAGATTACAAAGGGCTTGACAAATTTTTTGGTTCTAAAACATAATATGAAAATTACAATGGATAACCAATATTGAAATGTGGAGACTCATATGATAAAAAATGATATTAATTTATAGGATATTCCATCAAATTTCATAGATTCCCATTTTATATATTTATTGGTTAAATTATTCTCATGCAATCATTCCTTCATTTTATTTAATGGTGGTGATTCATGCTCCAATTTATCCAAGAGATAAAGGTAGAATGGTCCTTGTAGTTTAGTTTGGGTTGTCTAATCCTCAGTGACCTAAGAAGAATCTTATAGACACGTACATTCTATGGACTGTTTTTGGCTATGAAGTGACCAACTTGGTTTGATTTAATATGAGTTTATGTGAAATCTAAGACACTGAATTTAATTCAATTTTAAGGTATGAGTCGATCCTAGGTTATCACATGGGGTAGATTTGATGCATTCCCTTTTCAACTATTTCAATTTCATAGATTTGAATTGAGTTCATTTAAGAAGATCAAACAAAATCATCACTCACTAGTTTAATGCTTACACAACTTAATACTAATCGCCTATACACTTGATGTATCAAAGCTTTGAGTAATCCAAGGTAATGGTTTGTATTAGCACTTGAAGTGTGTGGCCTTAATATTCAATAAGGATGAAGATGTTTTAAAATCATCAAATAAAAATCTCATTTAAAAGAAGTGTTTAGAGATTAAGGTAGTGATAAATAACATCAAATCCAGCCTCTGGATACTCCATTGGATCAACCCATAAGTGAGTTATCCCTCCATTGATCCTATGGATTCAATGGAAGTGGAAAGCAGACTCATGAGGGAGGAATTAGAGAAGTAAAAAAATGAATAATAATCACTCCACCGTTGAGTGAGAATCTCACAAGGGTTGGTATCTACAAGTTCACACCATGAGGAAACCGTATCAATGTAATAAGAAGAATAATAGAAAAATATAATATGAATAACTTTTATAGAGAATCAATAGTATTTCAAGGAACTTAAAATTGAATGAATGCGATTACAACATCACATTTGCAGCATAACATTAAGATGAAACAAAGCTCAAAGTTGAAAAACTCCTCCGCCACCACGTCCATAAATAGAAATTTTGGGAGCCTTGGGTCGATCCTCAAACAGTACAAATACTCCCACTTGATTAGGGTAGGACTAGGGTGGTGGAATGCTTGTGAAACTTGTACTTTTCTACACTTGACCCGGGGTGGCAGCCAGCTTTCATCCAACGAACAGACGCACTTAAAAGGCCTTCTAGATTGCCGAATCAGAGTGGTCCATAGAAGAATAAAATGGATCCCCGCATGTCTCCTAACCTCATGTAATATTTGGGCCAATTTGGAGTTGCAGAATCTGAGATATGATCATATTGGAAGGATTTTTTCTTGGCCGCAGAATCTGGCTCAGAATTTTTAATCCAGATTGGGCCACCTTACTGACCACCATTGAGGCCAAATTAGCACTGACTACTGTATAATGATTTGTTTCTCTACATGTCTTATAGAATCCCACGAAATTTGGGCTTCATTGAGCCTGTATGTTGGGCACCATATTCTAATCAGTGGGATGGTGTCCAATATGACTTCTCCAGAATTGTTTCCTTTCATCACAAAATATCCCTATCTTCTTCTATAAGTTCTCCATTTATGTCACGACCAACCCTCGGGGACCGTGCCATGACTACCCCAGGTCCGCCTCCCATAGGCCAGGGGCTGGCGACTAGCACCAAAAGCGTAAAACCCGATAAAAGGGAAGGAATTACCTTTAAAAGAGAACAAACACCACTGAGTAAGCAACCTGAAGTAAACACTAAGTAAACTGATAACACAAGTAAGTGCTGGAAAGTAAATGGGCCAGTATACAAACCCAATTGAAGTGTAGTACAACTGAAATTAATGTACAACAACTGAAAGACAAAGCATCAACCACCATGATGTCGTCTAGGGTCTCCCACTTGAAGGATGAGTATAGTTAGTCTTGTCTGCTCCTTGTGTCCAGCCGTCCTCTCAGAGTACGTCCCTCCTAATAGTCCACCTCCGGGTATCGTACAACTCCTCAAGCCTCAACCACGACCAGCGATGTCTATTGTCTGCAACCTACACAACGTGTTGCGGGCATAGCCTGTGCAGGGGTGAGTATACGATACTCAATAGGTACCCCGAGACCCCCAAAGGACTCCCACAATCCACAATGGATAAACCTCAAAGGAATGATACAACACGATGTATCATCCAACACTACTTAGATATATTCCCATACATATACCTAAGTCATCAATTCCAATTATGCTCCAACTCACGAGCTCAAGTACAACCCAGTCCACACAAGATAACATAACTCAGTCCACGAATGAAAGTACAACCCAATCCACACAAAAAAGCACAACTCAATCCACACAGGAAACCAAAACCAGTCCACATAGGAGAACACAACAAAATCAACTCAGAAATTCACAACCCAGTCCACACATAAAAACACCTCTCTGTCCACACAGGTAACACAACGTGTCCACATAGGAAAACAGAACCAATCCACACCGGAACACAACTATGTCCTCACTGGAAAACAGTACCAGTCCACACAAGAAAACATTACCATTCCACACAGAAAAACACTTCCAGTCCACACAGGAAAACACTACCAGTCCACACAGGAAAATACTACCAGTCCACACAGGATCACACTACCAGTCCACAAAAGAAACCACTACCAGTCCACATAGGAAAACATGACCAATCTACACAGGAAAACAAAACCAATCCACAGAGGGAAACATAACCAGTCCACACAAGAAAACACAACCAATCCACACAGGAAATCATCCACATAGGAAATTATCCACACAGGAAATCATCCACGCATGAAATTATCCACATAGGAAATCATCCACACAGGAAATTAAGTCAATCATATCGATGATAATTATTTAATGTCAAGACTCATCTCACCCAGGTATGCCACAATATAAGAGAGAGATTAGATGATCAAATGTAGCCACTGGATCATCTAAGCTGTTGGACTCACACCGGATCGATAGGTACTAACCTCTGCAATGACCGACACAGAATCTGACCCACACAGGATCGGTATGCGCTGACCCACACAGGATCGTTGAGCGCTGACTCACACAGGATCTGACCCACACAGGATCGGTATTCTTCGACCCACACAGGATCACTGAGGGCTGATCCACATAGGATCGCTCAGTAGTCGTCGTCGTCGCAGTCGTAGCTAGCTCTAGGGTTCCCGCACACAGCACACTCGTTCCAGGAGGGTCTGCTTCACGAGCAAAGGGGACGATACATCAACTATCACGAAGTCCAGAGTTGATGTATCCCAAAGTTTTTTCACGACAATTGGAATACAACGTGACAGACGGCGCGTCAATCGAACGCCCGGTCTGAGAGTTATTGGCTTTTTCGTCAGAGGGGTCCGGTTGGTTTTTAAGTCAAAACCAACCCAACTATACTCCAACTGTGTCCAAACCTCAAGAGGAGTAAGACAAATGGACCGTCTCACTACGATGAACCCATCAAAGTCGACGACACATCAATCGGACGTCTGGAGCTCAAGATATAAGTGTTTCCGCTCCGAGGGCCTGGTTGGTTTCGTGTTCGATCCAAACTGGATGTACACAAATTTTTCCGAAACCTTGAGTATACTATACCAAAACGACCCTCTCATTCAAAGGATCGCATCACAACTGACGGTGTGTCGATCGAAGGTCTGTAGCCTATGTTATGGGCCATTGAATGAAGCTGCCCGATTTTAAGGGGGTTTGGGCCCGGTCCGACCCGGCCCGAAACCCCCCGGGTCGGACCGAACAGGGTCGACCCGGCCCGGGTCTGGGTCCGGCCCATTAGGACTCAGACCGGCCCGGCTGGCCTGAACCGGCCCGACTGGCGCGGCCCGGCTCGCCCTGTCCGCGCGGTGCGTCGCCCGCCTGGTAGAACACACGCGAAAGGGGGGGCGCTGCCCCCTTGTCTCGAAATGGCGGCCCCCCACATGGAGGGGGCCCGCCTGTGTGCTACCGGGGGTTATGACACCCGTACTCCCGAACGGCCGGTCGTTCTGGTCGGCGGATGCCTCCACCGTGGGGACCTCGCTATCCCGCCCTTCCAAAGCGCAGGAGGCCGGCAGATCCGGCCGCCCTACCCTGCACAGTCGCGGCTTAGGCCGCGGCCCTTGCCTGTTTGGCATGGCGCGACGGCACCGCGCCCCTCCGCCGTGGCCCGCTCCTGGCCGCGGCCTCCTTCGGCCTCTCCGGTGCGGCGCAACAGCGCTGCATTTTTTTTTCCACGACCTGCTCCGGCCGTGGTTCTATCATTCTCGTGTGGTGCAAGGTCATCGCGTCTCTTCCGTTTCAAGCCACGATGGAAAACCAACAACAAAGGGGGGAGGAGGTTCGACCGTGTTCGTGCGGTCCGACCTCCTCCCGGTATATCGGTAGCAAGTGGCCAAAGAATGAGCAAACCCATCGATAAAAAATCACAAAGTTAATTAATTAAATTTGAACTTGACCCCTACCTTAAAGAAGTTGTCGAACAGTGATCATCGTAGGAAAACGGCGTCGGGGAAGACAGTGTCGCGAAACGAGGCTCCGTATACGTCGTCGGTGCACGCCCGATGAAGGATGCATCGTCTCCCGTTCTTTGACGTGGGAAGAAGGTCGGGCGCGTCATCGTTCTCCGGAAAAAGCGTCACTCACCAGCTGTGGAGAGAAGAGGAGATGGCACGTCGATCTCCCCTTGAGGTGATGGAGTTCTTCACCGTAGACTTGGCGTTCTTCACGAAGGAGATGATGTTCTTCGGAAAAACCACAAGAGTTATCTCCTCTATTCCACACACAACCACCAACCCAAATAAAATATGATTTATCCTTATTTTATTTACTCATGCCATGAATTCAAAAATACAAAATTTAATCACAAAATTAAATTAATTGAATAGCATTAAAAAATCAATTTAATTGTTAGAGTTGACATGTCATAAAGAGGAGAAGTGGGTGTGTCACACATTTATGGGGGGTTGCAAAAATATAGAGGGGGGATAAGGGGATTTGAAGTGGTGGGTCTCATGTGGGCCCCACATCACAAATATCCTACTAAGTGGTTAGGATGTAGTGGGTCCCACCCCAACTTCTATGCATAGGTTAAAACTACTTAGATTAGAAATAAAAATTGTAGCCCTGATTTTTATTTCACTCTTCAGTTAACCGTTAATTTAACAACACCAACCGAGAAAACGCAACACCAGAATGGGTCTTCTTAAGCAATTATAGGCATTGCGGTTTCAATGGTGCCCTCAGTTTTCGATTCTGAGCACCGGTTAAAAAGTTAGGAAAACCTGCTCGCTCGTTCACTGAACGTACCCGAGCTAAACTTCGGTAATTGATTCCGGGCACACCGGGCCTCAGAATCAGGTGCCGTCTGAAACTGCGTACTAGTAAAATCCCTAAGAAATTAAGAAAAAAATTTCCTCGAAACTTCCAAGTCTTTACATTACTCCCACCTCAGGGCTTTACGTCCCCGTAATGCTTCAACACACAGTAGGGAAAACAAAGTGGTACTGAGCACGCATCTTAGCCTTCCACTCCCATGTGCTCTTCTGGAGGTTATCGTACTACCAGTGAAAGTGTACCTAAGGAATCGACTGTCCACGTAGGACCCGCTCCTGTCGATCCTCGATCTCCACTAGAACCTCCGCGAATGTCGCCCTGTCATCGACGTACAACTCCTAGTGGTCAATGATTTGCGAAGGATCATGCACGTATCTCCTCTGCTGAGATACGTGGATGACATCGTGCACCCACTGCAACTGAGGTGGAAAGGACAAGCGGTAAACCACCTCGCATACCCTGCTTAGGACTTAGAATGGTTCGTTGAACCTCAGAGATAACTTGCCGCCTCGTCCACATCTCCATAATCCTCATCGAGGTGAGAGCCATATAAGGATGTGGTCGCCATCCTCGAACTCCAGTGATATTCGCCTCCTATCAGTATAAGACTTCTGTCTGCTCTATGCAATCTCAACTTCCATGAACCATCTCTACCTCATCTCTAGAAAGCTCTTCTTCCATCTAACTGACCACATAATGGTTTTCCCCTTCTTCGTCAATGATAGAAGTAGTGCTGCAACTCTGAAGAATTTTGTCACAACAGTTAGTCTGGCCGACTCCAAAGTGATCGGCCGCACCCTCCTATACATGAGTTTATCCTATGCTTCCTGGGTTATACTTTTCACCGACCAAGGAAAACCCATCCCAACTTTGTAGGTAAACTACAACCTTTCTGCCTAATACCGTCAATTTGTGTATGAACTGTAGTTTCCTAGTCCACACTCAAACTAACATCGTAAGGCCACAACGCTGCAACAAAGTGGTTCCAACCAAAACTTTTTCATTAAGGGACAGATCACACCATCGGTGTAAGTGTGATTATCGAGTCTCCTCCTAAAGGTATCTCCAGACGTGAGTTTCAAGTCAACGGCTTAACTGGAAACTCTAGGCATGGGAAAAGATTTGTGAAAGGAAAGAATGATTGGTACCTATGTCTATTGATATGGTAGCTCATAGTAGACACAGACCATAACTTGAATCATTCTTAGAGCCCCTAGGTCACACTCCTTGACCGCATGTATCTACTCTCTTCCCCTGCACTCCAGCTCCCTGAGCCTGGCGGGGACAACAAGGATGTGTGGTTGTAACATGTCAAAATGTACACCACCACATGCTACTCTTCACGCTCTTCTTCCACATCAGCTGCTCTGCAGATTCATCTGTTCTTAACACTTCCTTTTCCTAAAAAATTTTACACGCCCAATTCTCCGAGACTGGCACTAGTTTCCTGCTTTCCCACTGCTAACCATTACTGGCTGGATCCACTCAGCCAAAGAATATCCAACTACAAAGGTTATCTCTAGCACCCGAACATAAGTAGGAATGCATAGAGACAAAGTCCTGGCTTGGATATCATTAAGCACACCTCACTCAGGAGTCCGATCTCTAAAGCTCTGATCGCATTGTATTCATCGAGTACCTGGAATGGTGAGTACGCCCCTATAAATACTCAGCTACCGACATGTCATCCTGCCAAAGTTGTATAACCTCTAGAAAAACTCTCTGCCAACTCCTCAAGCCATTTCTCAGCCGCTTATGAATCAAGATCGCCTCAGAACTTGAGAAATATCTGGTGCTGAAACATATGCAAGGCACTATGCTTACTAGTGTCATCTACCTGTACCACCGGTTGTAACTGCTGACCAACAGGTAGTGATATAGCTGGAACACTACCCGATGGTACTATCTCCGGCATCGGTCCACATACTGAAGCCTCATTACTATGCGGACCAACCTCATGGTCACTCACTGGGAAACACTAGAAGCTAAGTCCATCATCCGCTCTACTAGTGTCTAAACTAGGCGTAGAACTCTAGTAATCGCATCCATCCAGTCCACTACTGCCCGGGAATCTGTCTCGCCTCGTAACATCAGGGTCTCTACTGCTGGAACTTATGCAATGCGCTCTATCGGCATGCACCGTCTTCTAGTACGACTGGTGGCATTTACTGCCTAACGGATGGTGGTGCTGCTGGTACACCACCCGAAGGTGCCAACACAGAAAGAGGGCCCTGCACCGGTGTCTCATTGCCCGGTGGGCCATCATTGTGTACTCTCTCTTAGAAACCCTAGCTGGCAGTCTTCGCAGCGACATCCTGATAGGATACAGGTGTGTCGCGGTCAAACTATTATACCTGGTGTGCTGACACAAAGTAATCACAAAGAAAACATTGAAACACACATGCAATCAATGTTTTCATGCACTGAGTCAGAAATCAGAAGTCAGGGTCCTGGTGTATGGATACGTCGGCCGCTGCACCAACAATGGACTACCGGGACTGATAACCACACTCAATACCCTTAACAATATTGCTTCACATAGAAGAATGTTCAGAGTCTTGAGTTCTGTGTTAGAACCGAACTCCTCTGATACCAATTTGTCATGAACCGTCCTTGGGGCCCGTGCCGTGACTACCCCAGGCCCGCCTCTTATAGGCCAGGGGATGGCGACTAGCACCAA
The DNA here is from genome assembly GCA_963277665.1 of Viscum album. NCBI lineage: Eukaryota > Viridiplantae > Streptophyta > Magnoliopsida > Santalales > Viscaceae > Viscum > Viscum album. The sequence continues at coordinate 1,219,013,441 of OY728127.1, read as the reverse complement.
AGGCATAAAACCCGATAAAAAGGGAAGACATTCCCTTTAAAAGAGAACAAATACCACAGAGTATGCAAACAGAAGTAAACACTAAGTAAACTGATAACACGAGTAAGTGCTGGAAAGTAAATGGGCTAGTATACAAACCCAACTGAAGTGTAGTACAACTGAAAGTAAAGTACAACAACTGAAAGACAAAGCAGCAACCGCCAGGATTTCGTATAGGGTCTCCCACCTGAATGATGAGTACAGTCAGTTCTGTCAGCTCCTTGTGTCCGGCCGTCCTCTCCGAGTACATCCCGCCTGATAATCCAACTCCAGGTACCGTCCCCGCTCCTCAAGTCTTAACCACGACCAGCGCTGTCCATCGTCTGGAACCAATACAACGTGGTGCGGGCATAGCCAGTGCATGGGTGAGTATACAATACTCAATAGGGACCCCGAGACCCCCAAAGGTCTCCCAGAATTCACAAAGGATAAACCTCAAAGGAAAGATGCAACAGGAAGTATCAACCAACACTACTTAGGTATATTCCCATACATATACCTAAGACATCAATTCCAATTCTGCTCCAACTCACAAGATCAAGTACAACCCAGTCCACACAGGATAGCATAGCTCAGTCCACATAGGAATATACAACCCAATCCACACAGAAAAGCACAACTCAATCCAGACAGGAAACCATAACCATTCCACATAGGAGAAAACAACCAAGTCCATTCAGGAATTTACAACCCAGTTCACACATGAAAACACCTCTCTGTCCACACAGGTAATGAAACCAGTCCACACAAGAAAACCGAACCAATCCACATAGGAACATAACTCAATCCTCACTAGAAAATAGTACCAGTGCACATTAGAAAACACTACCAGTCCACACATGAAAAACACTACCAGTCCACACAGGAAAACACTACCGGTCCACACAGGAAAACACTACCAGTCCACACAGGATCACACTACCAGTCCACAAAAGAAAACACTACCAGTACACATAGGAAAACATGATCAATCCACACAGGAAAACATAACCAATCCACTCCAGGAAACATAACCAGCCCACACAGGAAAACACAACCAATCTACACTTGAAATGATCCACACATGAAATTATCCCCAAAGGAAATCATCCACACAGGAAATTATCCAAACAAGAAATCATCCACATAGGAAATTAAGTCAATCATATCGATGATAATGATTTAAATTCAAGACTCAGCTCACGCAGGTATGCCACAATAGAAAAGAGTGATTAGATGATCATATGTAGCCACTAAACCATCTAAGCTGTTGGACCCACACAGGATCGATAGGTACTAACCCCCGCAATGACCCACACAGGATCTGACCCTCACAGGATCGGTATGCGCTGACCCACACAGGATCGCTGAGCGCTGACCCACATAGGATCTGACCCACACAGGATCGGTATGCCCTGACCCACACATGATCACTGAGGGATGACCCACAAAGGATCGCTCGGTAGTCGTAGTCGTCGCAGTCGCAGCCAGCTCCAGTGTACCAGCACACAACACACTCATTCTGGGAGGGTCCGCTCCACGAGGCAAGGGGGTGATACATAAACTATCATGATGTCTGGAGTTGATGTATCCCAATGCGCCGTCACGAATATAGGAACATAACGCGACAGACGGCGTGTCAATCAGACGCCCGGTCTGAGAGTTATTGGCTTTTTCGTCAGAGGGGCCCGGTAGGTTTTTAAGTCAAAACCAACCCAGTTGTACTCCAAATGCATCAAAACCTCGAGCGGAGTAATCCAAATGGGCTGCACTAAGAGGAACCAACAAAGTTGATGACACGTCAATCGGACGTCCGGAGCTCATGATATAAGTGTTTTCGCTCCGAGGGCCCGGTTGGTTTCGTGTTCGAACCAACCCGGCCATACATAAAGTTCTACTAAACATTGAGTATAAAATATAGAAACCACCTTCTCAATCCAAGGATCGCATTGCAACTGACTGTGCGTCGATCGGAGGTCCGTAGCCCAGGTTATGGGCATTTGAACGAAGCTGCCCGATTTTATGGGGTTTGGGCCCGGTCCGAACTGGATCGAAACCCCCTGGGTCGGCCCAGCGCGGCCGGCCCGGGCCGGCGCAGCCGATCCGCGCGGTGCGGCTTCCGCGTGGCAGAGCGCACGCGGAAGGGGGGGGGGGGGTGCTGCTTCCCTTTTCTCAAAACGGCGGCCCCCCACGTGGAGGGGGCCCGCCTATCTGCCGCCATGGGTTACGACCACTAGCCTCACGAACGGTCGGCCGCGGCGGCTAGCTGATGTCGCCGCCACAGGACCTCGCGGTCCCACCCTTCCGAAGTGCTGGCAGCCGGCAGATCTGGCCGCCCTCCCATGCACAGCTGCGGCTTAGGCCGCGTCCCTTGTACATCCGGCGCAGTGCTACAGCACTGTGCCCCTCCGTCGTGGCCCGCTCCTGGCCGTGGCCTCCTCCGACCTCCCTGGTGCGGCGCGACAGTGCCACATTTCTTTGCTGCAGCCCGCTCCGTCCGTGGTTCTGTTATTCCCGTGCGGTGCAAGGCCACCACGTCTCTTCTGTTCTAAGCCATGAAGGAAAACCAACAACAAAGGGGGGAGGAGGTTCGGCCGTGTTCGTGCGGTTCGACCTCCTCCCGTTATATCAGTAGCAAGTTTCCAAAGAATGAGTAAACTCATCGATAACAAAGCACAAATTTAATTAATTAAATTTGAACATGACCACTACCTCAAAGAAGTTGTCGAACGATGATCGTCGCGGGAAAACGGTGTCGCGGAAGACGGTGTTGCGAAACGAGGCTTCGTATACGTTGTCAGTGCATGCCCGATGAAGGATGTGGCATCTCCCTTTCTTTGACGCGGGACAAAGGTCGAAAGTGGGCACGTCGTTGTTCTTAGGAAAAAGCGTCAGTCACTGGCTGCGGAGAGAAGAGGAGACGACACGTCGATCTCCCCTTGCGGTGACGATTCTTCGTCGTAGACTTGACGTTTTTCGCGATGGAGATGATGTTCTTCGGGAAAACCACAAGAGTTCTCTCCTCTATTCCACACACATCCACCATCCCAAATAAAATAAGGTTTATCATTATTTTATTTAATCATGCCATGAATTCAAAAATACAAAATTCAAACTCAAAATTAAATTAATTGAATAGCATTAAACAATCAATTTAATTGTGAGAGATGAAATGTCATAAAGAGGAGAAGTGGGTGTGTCCCACATTTATGGGGGGGTTGCCAAAATAAAGAGGGGGATTTAGGGGATTTGAAGGGGTGGGGATCGTGTAGGCCCCACCTCATAAATATCCTACTAAGTGGTTAGGATTTAGTGGGTCCCACCCCAACTTCCATGCATAGGTTAAAACTACTTAGATTAGACATAAAAATTGTAGCGCAAATTTTTATTTCACTCTTCAGTTAACCATTATTTTAACAACACCAACCGAGAAAACACAACAACAGAAATGGTCTTATTAAGCAATTACCAGCATTGTGGTTTCAACGGTGCCATCAGATTTCGATTTCGAGCATCGGTTAAAATGTTAGGAAAACCAGCTCGCTCGTTCACTGAACATACCCGAGCTAAACTTCATTAATTGATTCTGGGCACACCGGGCCACGGAATTAGGTGCCGTTAGAAACTGCATACTCATAAATACTCAAAAAAATTATGAAAACATTTTCCTTGAAATTTCTGGGTCTTTACAGTTTATCCCTAAATAAAACATGTTCATATTGAAGTGTAGATATATTTTCCAAAATAAAAAAAAATTAAAATATGGATAATTACATTCCTTAAAATCAGATGAATCATTGGGTACATACAATGATGTTCAAAAATGTACCACATAATAGTGCATCATAAGAAGGTATTACAATCATAATGTGTAATGATGTTCAAGTGTAAAATTCTCTAAAAATGTGTTTATGAATAATAAAGAACATGAATATTATATATATATATTAACAAATAATATTAGCCTCATTAGTGGCTAATCACATCCCCTCCCCAACTTGAGTTTTTCTAGTCCCGAGCAAAATATATCTCAACAATATGAAATTCAAATTTCCTTTTCCAAAAACATTTTAATACACAATGAAAAACAAAATCCCTTATAACAAACAATCATTAAATCCATCAAAATATTTCAATACAAGATTGTTTCATAATTAGATCCCAATCCCAAGCCCATTCCTTTGTTCAAATTCATTGACATATTTCATCCAATATAAATTAAGTATGAGGATGTGTTGTGCATCACAATCGTCATGGGGGTTCATGTTTCTTCAAGGGGGAAATGATGGAAGTGATAGGTGGAATCACATTTCAATATTAAGATGAGTATTCAATTTTTTTATTGTGTTATATTTTTTATTTTTTTGATATATTTTTTCAATTTTTCAATGGTAATTTAAATTGCACTCAAAATATTCAACCCCTATAGCGTGGCTTTGTCGATGACTCCCAGGATAAAAGACCATTGGGAAACAAGTGAAGCCTACATACTCAGACATCATCTCGAGTTAACTAGTCAAAAACAAACTCAAATTACCAAAAATAGAGATACAATTTCTAACTCTAGGTTAGAAAACTATGGAGTCACGATCCCCAAGTGCTGAAACCACACATTAGGTCATTTCATTACTCTACGTGAAAATTTATTGATTTTTTTTAATACTCATATTAAAAATAAATGATCACCAAACCTATGCAATTTATTTGGGGGACCCCATGAACTCAAACTAATACCCCACTATCAAAAAGACGTGCATTGTGATCTTTTTTTTATTTGGATGAAAATATAAAAGATGAAATATCACATTGGAAAACCACACATTCCAAAATCTATGCTCATGAAATTATAAAAGGATTAAAATCAGAATCGGGGCATGCTAAATTATTTGATATTCATTTTCAAAGTGTGCAGTTTGTATTACCATGTTCAATGTTAAAGGAATTTTTCCGTCCATTTACAATTTTTTTTAAATCATTCATTTTTTTGACACAAAAGCATTTTTTTATTTTATCTCACCCCCAATATAAAATAACATTATCCCCAGTGTTTGAAAAAATAAAAATTTAGGAGTAGAGGCAGATAAGGGATGTTCAAAAACGAAATTGAAATGTGATGATCATGGAATGAAGTCACATGGTGGTTGAAGTTGAAGTTCTTGCTTCTCCAATTTAGTCCTTTGATATCCATGTCACTTGAAGAGTTCCCTATTTGAAAAAGGAGAATAAAAGAGAAAGAAATATATATATATATATATATATATAAAATAAAGAATGTAAAATATAAGTATATATATAAAAATTGTAGAATAAGGAAGCACAAAAAGTCGTAGGTCAGTGGTATGTGCACTCCCTTGTCTCCATTCGGTTCCAGGAATGAATTCCCGCGGCTTCGCCGGTTGTGATGGGGTTTGACCCACATCCTATGACGTGTCCTTTTTTTATTTATTAATATATTTTGTTTGAATATTTTTATTTTATACTAAAAACACATAAAAATAAATTGAACTGATGATACATTGTCTTCTTTGTAAATTTTTGGGTAAGGTATTACTCATGGATCACACCATGTGACATAGATTAATATGGTACTTCCCATTCATACCCATCCATACTCAAAATATTAGAACGGATCAAAATTATATTTTTTTTAAATATCAAAATGATTAATAAAAAATGATTCCAAAAAGATTGAAAAAATGAAAACCATGGGTTGAATCCCATGCATCACTTTTTATAATGTCGCTAGCTCGACTTAGACCTTTAATTATTTAAGTATTTTCCTCATCTAAGGTTAGTTCAGTCATGTTTTCATCATCATCATTTTTTGTAATGGTTCAATGAATGGTTTGACTCTATGACCATTAATTTAATGGTTTGACCATTGGTGGGATCTTGAATTTCAACAGCCACATGGGGGTATACATTATGAACTATGTATGGACCCGACCATATAGACCTCAACTTTCCCATGTGTAAATGAAGTTTAGAAATATAAAAAAGAATAGGATTTCCTAGTAAAATGTTTTTGCTTTTATTATTTCGATATTGGTAGTCTTGTACTTTAGCTTTATTGATCCTTGAATTTTCACAAGCCTCCATCCTATGTTCCTTTAGTTCATTGAGATCTAATTTCCTTTTTTGTTTCCACCAATGAGAGGTCATAATTCATTTCCATAATTGCACAAAAAGCCTAATGTTCAATCTACACTAGAAAATGGAATGCTTTACCCTAATCCAACCTATATGGGGACATTTATAAAATGGTTTTATATGCAGTTTGATATGCCCATAGAGCATCCACTAGTTTCTCAGACTAATCATTCCTAGAAGTATTGATAGTTTTTTAAAGAATATTCTTAATCTCCCTATTTTCTAACTCATCTTGACCATTGGTTTGAGGATGGCATGCAGTGGAAACTTTATGAGAAATCCCATACTTAGACATGAGTGAAGAGAATGTACCGTTGCAGAAATGGGTTCTTCGATCAAAGATTATAGCCCTAGGACTTCCTAATATAGAGAGGATTTTTTATTTTAGGAATCTAATCACAGTTTGATGATCATTTTATTTTGTGGGAATGACCTTAACACATTTTTAGACATAATAAATAGCTAAGAGAATGTAATGATATCCCCTAGTGTTTGGGAAGAGACCCATGAAATCAATTCCCCAACAGTCAAATATTTCAACCACTAAAATGGGAGTGAGTGGAATTTGATTAATTTTTGTGATGGAACCTACTTTTTGACACCTAGTATAGCTTTGAAAAAATGTGTAGTAGTCCCTTGAGAGGGTGGGCTAGAAGAGACCTCACTGAAGAATCTTAACAGACCTTTTCATAGAGGAAAAGTGACCTCCACATGCCCCACTATGACAGAATTTAAGGATAGACTCTTGTTCGGATTTTGGGACACACCTCCTAATGACTTGGTCAGGGAACAACTTATAGAGGTATAGATCATCAATCACATAGTGAAAAACATCATAATAGAATTTCCTTCGAGATTGAGTCCCTATGAATTTTGGAATGACTCATGTAACTTTGAAATTGGCTATGTCAGTATACCAAGGGTAGTTACTAAGAGTATAGGTGTTCATTATGAAATAAATCAGACACAGAAAAGTGATTTGAGTTGTCTTTGAATTCCATCCTAGAGAGGTGATCAGATAAAAAATTTTCATTTCCCTTTTTATCCTTGATTGTGAGGTCAAATTATTGTAAGGGAAGGACCCACTTAATCAGTCTAGCAATGGCATATTGTTTTTGGAAGAGGTATTTTAGTGCAGAATGGTCAGTGAACACAGTGATTGTGGATCCTAAGTGGCAGTACCTAAACTTCTCTAAGGAAAAAACAATAGTAAGTAACCCCTTTTCAGTGGTGGTGTAGTTGATTTGGGCATCATTTAGGGATTTTCATGCATAAGCAATGACATAGTGAGTTTTAACACAACATTGTCCAAACACAGCTCCTATAGAAAAGTCATTGGAATCACACATAAATTAGAATGGAAGGTTCCAATTTGGAGATTTCATATTGGGAGGAGAGGTGAGAGAGGATTTGAGGGTTGATAATGAACCCTCACAGCTTTCTGTCCAAACAAATGGAGTATCATTTACTAACAAAGAAAAAAGGGGATGAGAGACTGAACTAAAGTCCTTGATGAATCTTCTATATAAACCAACATGTCCTAAGAAATACTTCACTTCCATGATAGTTTTGGGTGATTGTAGGTGACGAATGATGTAAACATTGGCTATATCAACTTCAATCCCCCTCCCTCATACCAGATGGTATTGAACTAGTCTCTCTTTAACCATGAAATGGAATTTTTCATAGTTTTGGACTAGATTATTTTCTTCACATATTGACAAGACTCTCTCTAGATTCATCAGAAATACCTCAAATGAATCCCCAAAGATAGAGAAGTCATCCATGAAGAAATCAAGAAAATCCCCTACCAAGTCTGAGAATATTCCAATCATGCACCGCTGGAAGGGTCTAGCGGAATTTCATAACCCGAAGGGCATGCGTTTGAAAGAAAATGTGTCGAATAGACATGGGAATGTAGTCTTCCCTTGATCCTATATGGAGACATCAATTTCATAATACCCTGAGTACCCATCTATGAAATAGTAGAAGGCAAGACCTTCCACTGTCTCATGGACTTGGTTAATGAATGGTAAGGGGAAATTGTCTTTCTTGGTAAATGAGTTTAGCTTCCTATAGTCGATGAAAACTCTCCAACCACTACTCACCCTTATTAGAAGACTCTCTCCATCCTCATTGGTTATCACTGTGATTCCATCATTTTTTGGAACCACATTGATGGGGCTCACCGACTCACTCTCATATATGGGATAGATGATACCGGCTATTAACAATGTTAGAAGTTCCTTCCTCACTACTTCAATGAGATTAGGATTGAGTCGTCGTTGAGGTTGACGACATGAAATTGAATCAGATTCCAGAACAATCCTATGAATCACGATAAGTGGGATAATCCCAGGAATATCAAACAGGGTCTGACCAATGGATTTCTTATGTTTACTAAGGACATCTAGAAGCATCCTCTCATGATTGGATTCAAGAGATGAAGAAATCAGAATCTTATGTGTTTGATTGTCCCCTTGGAAGGAATACATGAGTGCAGCGGGAAGTTCCTTCAATTCAAGATTAGGTTGGATCATAATTTCAGAAGATTATTGGGACATTAGATGAATATCAATTTCTTTTTTTAGAGTATCAGATAGGATTGATTCCCCACATATAGAAGTTTCTGCTTCAATATTGGATTGATCAGATTTTGGGAAGGATATTTGATTGGTCTCCATGAATGTGGTTTGCTGAAAGGATTCACTGATTGTTAGACCTAAGACATCACCATAAGAGAAATTTGAAAATGATTCAAGCCAAGTAGATAAACTTTTTTCATGTGAACAAAACAATTCAATCTCATCCTGACTTTAACATCCATCAAATATTACATGATGTTTTATGGATTCATTATCAATTCTTCCTATCATTTTTACATCATGAATGTCCTCTTAATCCCCTATTTGTGATTTTGAATTATAGATGTTCTAGTCTAGACTCATGTTCCCAAAGGATATGGTCATGTTCCCATTTCGTACTCGGATAATAGAGTTTATTGTTGCAAGGAAGGGACGACCAAGGATGATTGGTGTTTATTCCTTATTTCCTAAGTTTGGATGGTTGTCAAGGACAATGAGGTCAGCAGGGTCGATGATGTTTTCAACCTTTACCAGAACATTCGTTAAAATCCCCTTTGGAACCCTAATGCTACGATCAGCAAGTTGTGGTGTGACAGATGTGGGTTGGAGTTCTTTTAGGCCTAAATGGCAGTACACAGCATAGGGGATGATATTGACACTAGAAACTTGGTCCCACAAGGCCTTGATGACTTTTCTCTCTCTATGTTCAACATTGATGTAAGGCCAACCCAGGTATTTCAACTTAGGAGGAATGGTCCCTTGAATGGTGGTGCTAACATTAGCAGCCAAAAGGACTTGATTTTTATGTGAAAAATTTCTTTTAAAAGTGCACAAGTCCTTAATGTACTTTGAGTAGGTAGGTATGGTTTGGATGGAATTGAGAAGGGGAATGTTCAACATGACTTGTGAGAAGATTTCCCTCAATGTTTAACTCAATCCAGGCTTGGTTTTCCCCCTCATGCGTTGAGGAAATGGTGTAGGTTGTGGGGTTGTTTGTTGAAGAGTTGTTTCTTTGAAAATGTTATCATGTTTTTTAGTTTGATCATTTGGTTAATTTGAATTTTCATCCATGTTTGATTCTTCGGATGGGTTCTTAATTAGTTGTTCTGGTTTCTAAATTGATTTCCCAATTCATAAAACAATCTTATCCTTTAGTTGTTCATGAGTTGTTTGAGTACAACGTGACTCTCCCCATGATGTTGAGGATTGCACCGCCTGAGTAGGTATGGATGCCTTTTCGGTTTTGATGTTTTGAAGTTCTTGTTTAAGGGAAGAGACTTTCAAGTTCAACCTTTCCCTTTTTTGCACATTTGTTCAAGTTGTCTTTGTGGAACAGTTTGGGTTGGTACTTCAGAAGATTGGTTTATCCCGGGGGGGATATTTTGGAGGTCGGATGGTTTGTTGAAAATGGACTGATGGGTGTTGGTATTGGATAGGTTGGGTTTGAAACTGGTTATGGGTTGGGGTGTTCCAATGTGGGTAAGGATTTTGTCTCTGTGGTTGGCTAGGTTTCTGGTTGTCTTACCTAGCAGAATACTGGTTGGTCATTATACCATAGGTTGAAGTTGTTTTGGTATTAAGGATTTTGAATGTTCAAGGCATTTACTTCCACTTGGGGTCCTCCAAAAATAAAATCCTTAATGGATGGAATGTTTTGGATGTTTTCTGTCTTATTTTCATGTTATTCGCAAATTTTGCAAACAGGGTCAATAGTTTGGATTTCATGGACTTTCGAAAGGACTATCTCTTAAACCTTCCTAGAGTGTGTTGTGAGTTTATCCCTAAGGCTTTCCTATTCTCTAATTGTATGAATTCAAGTATTTCTTTGTAGATTTTTAGAATAAGGTGAAGTTCTCCATGTTTGGTTTTGTTTATAAAGGCTTTCTAGATACTCGTAAGCATCATTTGGGGCTTTGTTTTTCAAGGTTCCATTGCACATCATGTCAATGAATTGTTTGTTCCCCAGACCTAACCCTTCATAGAAAATTATCACTTGTTATGGAATAGAAAAACCATGATGTGTAACCATGTTTAGAGTATCTTTGAACCTATCCCATATTTCCTAGAAGGACTCTGCCTCTTTTTCAAAAAAGTTTCAGATAATCTTTTTAAGTGCAATTGTTTTGTAGTGGGGAAAGTATTTTTTTGTAGAGTTCTCTTTATATTTTCTCCCAAGAGATGATTGATGATGGTCTCAAATTGTTTAGCCAATTTTTAGCTCGATTCTTTAATGAAAAAGGAAATAGCCTCATCTTAGATGATTCTAGTTGATGTGGGGGACACATGGTTTCTACACTGCCATTGAACTCCTTAATGTGAAGGTAGGGCATCTCGGACTCCATTCCATTGAATGTGGGAATATGATTTAGGACATGTGGTTTAAAGATGTAGTTGGAATCTACTAGGGAGTTGTGTCTAATGCATGAGGGGCAGGGGTCTAGGAATGTGTGAGGTATTCATTCATGGTTTGATCAACTGCATTCCCCATGTTTGGGGCTGCCTCATTTGGGTTTCAATTTGGGTTTCCACCCAGGTTTATGAGTTGGGTTATTTGAAGACCTTCCATTTAAATGGGATCAGTTTTGGACTCTAGAGTATTAGGAAGATTAGGATATAATTTAAACAGTTCCCTTGGTGTACTTGACACCACAACCCTAGGACTATCCACCCTAACTAGAAGGTTTGATTGATCGCGGGTGTAGGAAAACATGCACAAAAAGAAAAAAATGAGAATGGGAAAAGATAAGAGAATTTGGATGAGAAAAGAAGAAATGGGGGACAATAGAATGGGTGATTAGATGACTTACATGGGTCCTCCACAACAACACTAAAATTTGATTCATGATCAAATTTACCAAGAGATTAAGGTAGAACGGTCCTTGTAGTATAGCATGGGTTGTCAAATTCTGAGAGACCTAAGAAGAAACCTATAGACACATACATTCTATGGACTATTATTGGGTATGAAGTGGCCAACTTGGTTTGATTTTATATGGGTTTATGTGAACTCTAAGACAATGAATTTAATTCAATTTTAAGCTATGAGTCGATCCTAGGTTATCACTTGGGGTTGATTAAATGCATTCCCTTTTCAACTATTTCATTTTCTTATATTTGAGATGAGTTCATTTAATAAGATCAAAAAATATCATCACTCACTGGTTTAATGCTTACACACCGTAATACTAATCACCTATACACTTGCAGGATCAAAGCTTTTAGAACTCCAAGGTAAATATTCGTATTAGCACTTGAAGCGTGTGGCCTTAAAATTCAATAAGGATGAAGAAGTTTTAAAATCATCAAATAAAAATCTCATTTAAAAGAAGTCATTAGAGATTAAGGTAGTGATAAATAACATCCAATCTAGCCCCTTGATACTCCTTTGGATCAACAAATAAGTGGGTTAGCCCTCTATTGATCCTATGGTTTCAATGGAAGGGGAAAGTAGGCTCATGAAGGAGGAATTTGAGGAGTAAAAAATTGAAATAACAATCACTCCACCGTTGTGTGATAATCTCACAAGGTTTGGTATGAACAAGTTTGAAACATTAAGAAACGATATCAAAGTGATAAGTAGAATAATAGAAAAAAATAAGATGAGGAACTTTTATAGAGAATCTAAGGTATTTCAAGGAACTTACAATTCAAGGAATGCGATTACAACATCAAATTGGTAGCATAACATTAAGATGAAACAATGCTCAAAGATGAAAAACTCCTCCATCACCACAGCGTTAAATAATCATTTTGGGAGCCTTGGGTTGATCCGCCAATAGTACAAAGCATCCCACATCATTATTGTAGGCCTAGGGTGGTGGAATGCTTGTGGAACTTGAACTTTTCCACACTTGACCCGAGGTGGAAGCCATCTTTCATCCACCGAACATATGCACATAAAATACCCTCTAGATGGCCGAATTAGAGTGGTACATAGATGACTAAAATGTATCCATGGATGTCTTCTAAACTTCTGTAATATTTGGTTCCATTTGGAGTTGTGTATTCCGAGATATGATCATATTACTAGGATTTTTTCTAGGCCGTAGAATAAGGCCTAGAATTTTATCTCCAAATTGGGCCACCATAATGACAACCATGGTTGCTGAATTAGCACTGTATATTGAAGAATTATTTTTTAATCTACATGTCTTCTAGCATCCCATAAAATTTGGGCTTCATTGGGCCTTTATGTTCGGCTCCACATTCTTATCAGTGGGCTTGTGTCCAATCTGACTTCTCCAGAATTCTTTCCTTTCGTCCAAAAAATATCCCTATCATCATCCATGAATTCTCCATTGATCCCTAAATGAAACATGTTCATATAGAAGTGTATATCATCTTCCCAAAATATCAAATTAAAATATGAATAATTACATTCCATAAAATCAGATGAATCATTGGGTACATTAAATGATATTCAAAAATGTACAACATAATATTGCATTTTAGGAAGGTATTACAATCATAATGTGAAATTATGTTCAAGTGTAAAATGCACTAAAATAGTGTTTATTAATAATAAATAACATTAATATTATATATATTAATAAATACTATTAGCCTCATTTAGTGGTTCATCGGGTGGGGAAAAGGAGGAACCGTAAAAACCACCACCATGATAGGAAATGTGATATTTTGACTAATTATATGTCTAAAATTATGGGATTGTGGTATATTAAACTCAAAAATATACTAGTTTAGTTTACTAATTTTATTAATAATAACATGAATGATGTGGAACATTTACCTTATCCTAAGAATAAGCATGATGTGGTCAAGTCTGTTATGCGACAAATGCCTTAAAATTTTCATTGATCATATGATCCCCCCTTATGGAATAATGGATTAACTCCATTGATAACAAATTATATTCCCTATATTAAAAAGGGGAAGGGAAATTTAGGTTCGTTATCTATCATCATGAAGGAGAAGAAAATAAATAAAGGACACTGGTCAAGAGCATCAATTTAAAATAGGGTATTTATTCCATGGAATTAGAAGGATTCATGAAAATAATTCACAATAAATATTTTCCACAAACTCTCTATTTAAATATAGATTTGGAGTTCCAAAATGTATGGAAATGAGAATGCTAATTGAAGTAACATAATAATTCATTTCCTAAATGATTTTGAAACCATCCCATCAAGAGAAAATAAATTCTTCTCAAAGGGATGATGTTGAAATTCGAAAGAAGGTGTAAGCTATTAGAAAACAGAAATCCTCAAATATAAAAAATGCTGAAGAAGAATTTATAATGATTTAGTCACCACATTGTGTACTATAAAGTTATGATATAAATATGTTTTTGTTGAATGATTCACACATATTGACCTTCTCCATCCATTTAGTGATTATGGTGATGTATTGAGATCCTAGAGATCATTGTGGGTGGGATAATATGAAGAATGAGGTCACACAATACACAAACAAAATTCAAGGTATACCAGAAACTAAAGGCTGAAATTAAATCATCTAATATTATGATACATACATTATCCATAGCTACATGGAAATGGGAAAACATAACTATAGAATTTATCACTGGTCTTACAAAGACATTAAGTGAAAATAATAATGTATGGGTGGTGGTGGATCTTCTTATGAACACTTATCACATTATCTAAATTTGGGAGGACATTTGAATTGACCAACATTCTATAATATACATCGTAAAATTGGAGAGTCCTCATTGGAAAACATTATGGACAATATCTGATCATGCTCTGAGATTTTCCTCTAGTTTAGGAAAAGTATCGAATATGCTCAAAACAATAAGATGAAATTTACTATGTCTTATCAACCAAAAAAATATTTCATATATGAGTAGACTATCTAGAAACACGAATAATGTTGGGAACATAGTCGATGGAAAAAAAACGATGATGATATCAGCATCTTCTTCAAGTGGAGTTCCCATTTAATAGTAATTTCTTATAGAGAATCCAAATGGATCCATATGAATTGCTTTATGGAAAGAAATGTAGAAAACCAGTTGATCTAAATGAGCTTTTTAACGCAAGTAGATGGGACATTAAATTATGGAGGAAATATAAGAAAGTGTCCTATACTTTTTGTAAGACATTAGGGATACTCAAATCTATTATAAGAGTTACATTGATAATCATAGATTAGACATAATGTTTGAGAAATGTGATAATATTTTCTTCTGCATATCTCTATGGAAGAGAGTCAAGAGACATGGGAAAAATAGGAAACTATTTTTTAGTTATAGTGACCCCTTTTAGATTTTTAATTGCATCAGATCAATTGAATATCAACTGACCCTCCCACAAACACTCTCTTAGATACAAAACATATTTATTTTCTCTTTATTAAAGAAGTACATAACTGATCCATTAAATGTAATAAATTTATAGGTGGTATTGTTAAAAAATTATCATCTTTATGTGGAGAATCTATTGATGATCTTAGATAGTAGAGATAATTTTCTGCAGGACACAATAAAACACTAAGTCAAGGCTCAATAAAAAGAATAAATATGAGGAGGAGGCATGTGAATTAAAGGAATCCAATAAGTATAATTTAAATTACCAATATTAACTATATTATGTAAAACAATATTTAGAGGATGAAATTACATAAAGGGGAGAATGTATCATCCTCACATATCATCATTGGAATTTACATTCTTTTATTATTGTCATATTTAGTAATGTATTATAAAACACATTCAATAAATGATGAAAAAAATTATATCAATTGGGAAATTAAATGTACGAAATCAAAATGAATGTAATAACTGAAAATATTAAAATGTGATGTAAAATAGAAAATAAGACAACAAAAATATAAAAAACCAGATCTTCTCAATACACAAGAATATCTGTACTAAAAACGACAATATACAAATGAAGTAAATATCAATAATGGAATACTCATATAGAAATTGAAAGTAAATATTTTGTAGAATATATAATTTAATTAATAATGAATAAAATACGATATATTTATAGGATGTGGGAACCCATATCCCCATTACAAATTTGAAAGTTGAATATTAATCTGACCATTAGAAAACTAATCAAACTATTAGTAATAGTAACCCAATCATTAGAATGTTATCCTCACTTATATAAGTGTAAAATAATATTTACGTATCTTATAAAATAAATAAACGGAATATTTATATCCTGATAATAGTGAGAAAATGTCTTAAAAACTATAAAATTGGTGTTTATTTTTTTGTAAAAAATATATGAATTATTTTCATTGTATAACTAATATAATGGTTTAAAATAAATTATATTTACAGAAAATGGATTTATAAATTAAAATTATTGTTTATTATAACGGTAAGAAAATTTTAGGGCAACATAAGTAATTTTTCAATGGGCTGAATAAATTGATCATGATAATAAAATTAAAACCTTCCAAATAAATGTGTATTTTATTAAAAAAATATATGTTTTATATTTAGGAAATTATTTTCATAAAATTGATATAATTTTTTTAATCTATATTTCAATAAGGTTTGGGGTTAATTTTTGGAAATTTTCAAAATAAGCTGATTTTTTTTGAATAGCGAAATATGGTTAAATATGGTATTTGTCATTATAAGACAAATACCTGAAATTTAGAGTCATGGTTGTTTTAAGATCCCAAAAGATTGATCTAAAAAGCATTATTTAATATATATATTCCAAAAAATCAAAACTATTGATATTCTTAAGCCAAAATAATAAACTAATGATGATAATATTAAAAAAACACCCATCTCTTCTGCTTATAAATACCACACGTCACAAACCATTCTTCTCAAACATATAAACCATGTAGCTTTCATAGTATCTTCCTAGTCCACATTGAATGTATCATCCCCACATTCAAGTGGTTTATGTATAATCAAAAGGCCAATCCAAGGATCCTTAAGATTAATCCCAAAAGGAGGCATCAAAATGAAAAATTAGTCCCCTCAAATGAATTTTTAAATTTTTTATTACACCACATCCTCCAAATCACTTATAATAAATGCTGAATAATTACTCTATTTCCATATGTATTCTTGAATGTTACAGAGATATGGGAATATCTATCATCCATTATCTTCTATTATCCTCTTTTTTGTAATAATGGAAACGTCGTCCATTTTATGTTTTTTCACATCTTCCATGGATAATTAGTTTTTGTTTCCCTTTACAAAATTAATATTATGTTTAAATTCATTTAAAATTATTTAAAATGAACTTAATATACATATTATATATTTTTTCAAATCCTGTAATTTTTTGTTTCCAGAATATATAATGAACCAAATGTAGATCTTGAGGGTCCATAAAACACCCAAAATAAACTACACATATGACATTATCATTTTTCTAAATGGATAATGAATATTTCATTGAAAAAATGGAAATTTAGGACCATATCTATTTTTGGATGTAGATTAATAAAATTTCATTTCTTTTCTAGATCTTTACTACCATTTCAAAAATAAAAAATCAATAATTATTGACAAGTGATATTAAGTTGAAACTGTGAAACCAAAAGCTTATGATGAATGAAATTAATTTTATATCTCATTGAAATGGTTCTAAATGAACACGATAAATATAAATTAAATAGAATTCATATGAAAAATTTTCTAAAGGTGTTAATTAATTGAGCTAATTTAATTATTCCAGAAATTATGTGAATGTATAGAATGATTTTGGATCATAAGGTAAGGAATCTCTCTGAAAGATCGTTTTTCTATTGGTATGAACTTTCACTCTATAACTCATTTACTCTATCACCAAGACATTATGAAATGAATATATATTTTTTATATATTTTTATTACATATATACCTAGCTTATTCTCCATTCCATTTATTTTGTAATACAATCCTCATGTTCACTTCATAGAATCCATCTTTATGAAACCTCTCTCATTATGATATGATAAAAGATTAAGAAACCCATTTAATTCCACTATTATATTATTCCATGGATAATGATTGATTTACATTAATTCACCACATAAGAATGTACATTTTCTCATGTGTTCACCTAGATATCACTACAATTAATTAGTTAATGTTTTATCTCATGAGATGTTATTTATGGGATTTTGGAGTTACCTTACTCAATGATGGGACGTTTTCCACCTTGTGATGTTGTCTTGATGTTTAGCGTTGACTTATGCTTATGTCATGTTATATATTTTTCCACATCTATATTATTACATCATATAATGATTCCATGTTACATTATGTTATTCTTCTATATGACTAATCATGAGCCCTATATTTTATGTTATCATGTTTTTCCTCCTAACTAACATATTATGATTTATTAATATGTTTATTCCCATACTGGGCATTCATGATCAAGGATTTTGTTTAAGTATTCCCAGGTTTATGATATGAATTTTTAGGAGATAAATGGAGTTATTAGATAAATATGAAGATTATAACAATGTACAATGTAATTTTATTTTTGTTTTTTGATATTTTATAAACATAGTTTTCCAAAAATAATATTCCACATGATCTTTGGGTTGTATTTATTATAATTTTATGTTACAAATGATATAAAACTATGTAAAAAAGCCTTGTGTTTCAATAATTTATTATATAATAGATATATCTATAAAGGTATGGGATGGTCCTAAATATGAAAAAATATTTTTTACCTGATACTTTATAGGAGATCCACATAGAATGGTAAATCCATGTCCAATATAGAATCATATTCTTCCAATGGATGAATTATGACATTTAGTGTAGAAATATTACCATATACAATAATTCTGGAATATTACAACAATTTTTTTCAATGAATGATCAAAATGATGTTTTCAAACATATCGGTTTATAATGAAATTCAGGAAGTGATTCAAGGATTCAAGAAAAATCAGAATAAGTAAGGGAATTCAATGATCCAAAATCAAATAAAAATTTCACTATTATTTATCAAATAGTGTGTGTATGCAACATCACTTAATTAAATTCTCATCCTTAATTGTGGTGATAAAAGATGAATTTCCTATTCCCTTAGATTAAGTGAATATTTATGTTTATTACCCTACAAGACCCATGGAATAGTACACTTACTTCCACAAAAATAATGTTTTATAAAATTGATGCATTGAGCTAGTGGTGGTGTATTTAGGGGAGCCTTCCCTTCCATAATGATATTGATTGGATACATTACATCTATACAAATAATATTATTCCAGATGACCTTATTTTTTTTAACATGAATCTTTTTCTAATTACATTGATATTGTTTCTAGGGTTATTTTTTTATTTATCATCGGCATCTAGAGAGTTCAATTTTCTTACCACCATGTCATTTATAATTTGATCTTTTAGCATAAAAATACATATTTCATTTCATTTATTTATATCAATGGTACTATTTTCAATATATATCTATAAATTATGATCCCGTAATACTAACAGTAGATAATTTCCAACATCATGAATAGTTGTAGTACTTTTGGGGATTTGAATTTAAATCACTAAATAATACATAATGTTTTTTATTATGGATATAAATGAAACTAAATGATAACATTACAGTTGTTCTAAAATTCATATTATATTGTGTAAAGAACTCATTCTCATTTTTCATAATCTCTATAAAATAGCCTTTAATTTTGTGTAAAATGGTTATATTTAAAATATTATTTAAAAATTATGGTTTCAATGTATTCCTACCCCATTAATTCAACTTTATCCTTCATGTTTTATATTTTTGATCAATTTTTATGTGCCTAAGAATTTGAATTATATTTAGTTCCATTTTTTATCAATATGATCAAACTAAATATCTTTTAAATTCAAATATATTTAATTACATTAAATATGAAAATTAGGATCTAACTCAGTTTGTTAAGGTAAATTAGATGGATACCCATTTATTTTTGGTAAAAAAGAAGTACGTTGAATACCAGTGAGAAAAAAATATCATTTGATTGTTATATAATATGTTATTCTTATTTATTATATGTTATGAAGCCAAAAACTCCATTCATGTGACACCTTGTGTAAATGATATGAGAATGGAATATCGGTAAACTAAGCTATATGTCGTAAACATTGTATATTTTTCATTAAATTGATCAAAACATATTTAAGGTTGTTGATTAAAGCCATTTGATTTTTTGAAAAACCCATCATAGTGTAACTATTAATCAGGGATGCTAATTTATGTTCCTATTATCACTTCAGTTATGTTTTAAAAAATTTGAAGTTATTTTATAGATTTAAATATAGTGGATTCCATGTAAATACACTAAATTGATTATATACACTCTATCCTACTTTAGAATATGTTATTAAAGTCTTAAAATTATTTTCATAGTTACGTAGAATATTTTTTATTTGATATATTATGATTTAAAGGTGTGAGAGATGGATAAATATGGATTGAGAATGGTCCTATAATTATTTATGTAATTATAAAATTTTATATATTGTCATAAATATCATTCATATGTAAGGATGGTAAATCATTAAGGATGCTGGATTAGGTAAGCAAGATTAGCCTATAAGGATTTCTCAAATAAGGATCATATGAAGTCAAAAGAATGATTATATTTAAGGATCATCCATACCAAAATTATGTAATCATGTAAGTATATTGATTTTTTTATGAATTAATGAATGATACTCTAAGGGACATGGTCGAATTGATGATTATCATGTATATTTGAACATGGGTAGTATCATAGGGATTATATAAACTATAAGGAAAAACAGTAAAGATGACCTCATATGGATCATTTTATCCTTAATTGATTTCTAAAGATTGTATATATTTCTATAATTTTTAATTTGGAAGAGAAAATAATTTTCATAATATCATTTCTAATCTCAAATCTTCTAAACATTACAAAAACTAAAATGGGTGTGTGAATCAAGTATGAAATTATTGAGAAGATGATCATCAAAAGAAGAAGGATAATTTCAAATAATGGATAAATTGAGATACTTTTTTAATGTATGAAATTATAATTTTCTAGAATTGGTGAATGTAATAAAAAAATATTTGATCGTTTTGAAGTTAAATTTATGGTTTTTATTCTCTCGACTATTGATTACATGATTATGCAAGCATGAATTTGAGAAGATTAAGTCTATGTCCATCTTTATAAAGTTGAATAATCTTTATTATTTTAATGAATACTGATGTTAAAGTTGAGTTAATTCTCAAGAAATTATTTAATTCTATAATCACTATGTTATAAGATTTTAATATGACATTCAAAGGCTGTATAAATATCAAAGAATATTATTTTTCAAAAATGGGTGTACTCAATATGTAATTAAATATATAAATTCATGAATAAATATGAATATGGTAGAGATGTTCATAAGTTTAGAAAATTTCAGATTATGAAATTGTATTTCAATTTGAATGAAATGAATATAGAGGGCTGGTATGTTTTTTATTAAATATTCATGATGAGTCTCTACATGTATCTTATTGAATCTCCCATTATATGAAGGTTGAGATGTTCTAATACACACCTATTATTGTTTATTTTATATGACTTTTGAATAATATTGAATTGTGGTATTTTTATATAGAATAATCTTGAAAAATGAAGTCAATAAATCGATATGAAATATCCTGAGTTATATTTGGTTGTGTTTGAGAATGAGAATGAAATAAATAAATTGAATTTTTGTAACATGATTTTTAAGTTAGAAATTAACAGGCTTCTAGAAATAAAGATATACAAGATTGTGGATGTAAATATTCATGTGGGTTTTCCATTTTGGTATTGTATTATAAAATTCTATTTATGAAAATGTGAGAGGACCCCATAAAAAGAAAAATTTACACCAATATAGTTTAGGGAATAAAAATCATAAAAAATTAATATTTTCATTCATTAATAAAAACCAGTCTCAAAAAGAACTATATTAGAACTATTTCAGAGTGAGATAAGTGCATCGATACACATCTTGATAATTAAAGAGATTTTGGTTTCCATATATGTTTCAGTGATGAAAATAAGATGTTTTTGAACCTATGTCGGAAATAAAATGATTTGGGTTATGAAGATGAATAAAAATAAATAAAGAAGAAGAATAAGAAGAGTTGACTAATTATAATTGTCAAATATAAATGAGGAGGAATAAAATTATAATTTGTAATTGAATATGATGTTCTCCTGGGATGTCAATATATTTTTTCCCATGTTTTCATTCATGATAAGTTTTAAGTTTATATAGATAGTAATAAGTTTATGTAGTGGATGTGGGAGTTGTGAAAAATTAAGAGATTGAGTTACATTTTTTTTATAAGAAATTTATATCATCAAAAACAAAATGATCATGAGGTAGTGGATCAATATTGTGATGTTTTGACATATGTTAATGTTATACTAATCAACATCAAGTGGATGAGGAAAGATATATTTGTTGGGTTTTTTCTATCATGAATAAGTGATTCATCTTGTTTTTTTATTCCCATGTACAATATTACAAACACACTCAACTATGTAAAATAGTGAAAGTGGGATAGAATACAAACATCACAAATTAAATTTTCATTTAATATTATGGTCCACTTTGATAATATAATGACTTATATCACAACAAAAATTAGAGAACAATGTTCTATCTCTTATTGGTTGTGAAATTTCTATTTTCATTGTTTTTTACATGATATACATGAAGTGAAAATTGGAAGTTCTTTTGGTAGTGGCTTAGTTTAAGAATATGGTTACCAACCCTTTTAATAATGAACTATAATATAATTCAAGGACACTATAATAGAAGAAGAAAAAATAGGCCAAAAGGTATAGAAGGACATCAATGAGGAAAGTGTAATAACCTCCATCTAATTGTAATAAAGGTGGTAATTATCATTTTGAATTTGGTAATTGTTTTTCCTCTGATAATGTAAAGAACAATTTGTGAATAAATTTTTTTTAATGAGAAACTTAATGACATATATAATAATTATATGAATTTTGTTAAGAAAAAAACACATTAAATTTATCACTAACATATTTTTCATTTATCAGGGGGATAAATGATATCAACTCACAACTAGAAGAGGAAGTTGATGCCATGAAAAAATCAATGGAAAATAATATTAGTTTATATAACACTAACATAATGTCAGTGAATGTTATGGAAGAATCAATACTATATTGTAATAATATAATTAAATTATATAATGAAAAATTTAAAATATTTTCATGTGAGGATTAATTATTTTAAATTGGCTATAAAGAAGTGATCCATTATTTTGTGAAATTTTTTGAAGTCTCAATAAATGTATAGTATACCTATCTGGATGTTGAATAATAAAGTGTTGAAGACATAATGAATTTAATAAATTATTAAATAAAAAACATAGTTATAAAACACAAAACAAGAAAGAGGATTACGATGAAAGGCTGAACATAGTTCTGTACAAAAAGAATACTCTAAGTATTAATTGTTTAGAGAATATGATTAAATTTTATAATTATGCATTCTATAAATATATATTATTACCAAACAATTGACAACAAAACATATAACATAAAAAAATCATATGAGATTATAAAATCAATAATGACTCTAAATAGTTAAAATAAAATCTTGAAATCAACTCATGATCTTCCCTCAACCATATCACTCCAAAAGGTGACCCGTTGTCTAATTAAATCAGTTATGTAACACCCCAAAATGACCCACAAGGTCTGAACTAGAGTGAATCATTACTTCATTCATGCATCTGAATATGAAAGAGGATTTTTACTAGTAGTAATAATTTATGTCCTTTGGTGGGGGGATTATACCCTCATGATCATGTCACATAACAAATAAAAAACAATAAATAATATTATAAACAATCAGATTAATAATATAGAAACTATTAAAATGTATTACATAAAATAAAATTGAAAGGGTATACCAATGCGGAAATATAAACTATAGTAAAAAAGTACATAATATTAAAAAAAATTAAACTATATTAACTCCCAGAATCATTCCAAAGATCACATATAGCTCTATGCTCTATGAATTAACCATTTCTATAGGCCACCTACCCTTTATTGATTCCATATAAATGAAATATTCACATGCATCGAAATGCTCATGCATTGTATGGGAAACAAAACCCACCACGACACCACCAATGTTTTTAAAAGGGGTTTATGTTCCTCTGTGTTCATGAAATAAAAGTAAGTAAATGTGAACTCATCTATAAAATCATACCAAACTATCATGCACCAAACACATCTCCCAAAACCCTAGTTTTACCTATATTGGATTCTTAGTGAAATATATTTAAAGGTCATGGATATGTCATAAATGATAGAGCTAGCATTGAAGAATATCGAGAAAAATATACATCATATTCATCCATGTCAGTCCATGATAGGACATCATATTCAATTGCTATCTCTCAATTCAGGTAAGGAAGAGCATCATCCCCAATAATTCCACACAGTCTAGGTCTAATAGACCACTATTCCATGTGGTCATCTCATCGGTCTAATCACATATGACTTTCAATACCCATGGGTAGGAAAAACATTTCTATATTCACCATATTCTATCTCGATCATATCATCATGTAAAATGCTTTGTTGAAAAATGAACCTCCACTAGGGATATATATCTATTATTTCTCCGCCTATCTCAATGGTACCACAGAGAAAACAAAAAACAATGAATACACTATAATATAACATAAGATAAATACTTTTTCATATAAACACACACAAGCTTGTCATGTGTATAATCAAAATCCAAAACCCAAAAACACATGAAAAAAATCCAAATGGTCTAAATAATTTCAACTCACTTCATTATATCTCTATAACAATAACATAAATGTACTCTATATGGTAGATATCATCCAAACACAAGGTTGTTGATGTCCAATTCAATGTTTTTCATGGAACATCACAAGGACCTCATCCACATGTTTGTTGGCTTAAACCAATCACCAACATTTCTTATAACTAATTTATTTATTTTATTTCCTAAAGAAATTAAACACCACTTGTGATAACATATTCTCTCAACAAAATAATTTTCAACTTTCCAATTTAAGAAAAATGATGCATTAACCATTTATTATTTAAAGGAAATTAAAACTCAATTTAAGAAAAGTTTTTTCTCTCACTAGATAAATCTAATATACAAACTAATTATTCATATTATTGATTTTAATATTTCTTCTAAATTATAATTTTAATAAAATTTTCCCATTTTTATTGAAGGCTTAGAAAATCTAATTTCACAAACTGATTATCAAAATATTTTATGGAAATTAGATGTGCTCATTCTCATATGAATATTTGACAACCTAGAATAGAAGTGAGCATGTGTGATTATTAAATTCAATGATTGAGGATAAGGAACACTATTTTTTTATAAAATTATTCAAAAAACTTGAAAAGGGGAATTTATGGTATTCTTGGACTAAGAAGGATCTCCAAAAAATGAAGCGATTCAATGTTCATATATTTTTTAAAAATAATACAACATTCTGATTGGTATTATTAAATCCAAAAACATAAATTCATTATTTATTTTTTATTTTAAGATACTATTAATTTTAGTTTTAAAAATTATCCTTAAAATGATTCATGAACAATAAATGACTCAAATAATTAATTTCTATGATTTTAAACATTTAAATTTGTCAAAAACATGTTACAGAATAATGATTTGGTAGAATAATAAAGAATCATGTCTTAAAATATATTTTTACTAAAAAAGGTAATAGTGTAACTGTAACATGGTTTTACCATATGTTAACCCTATCCATAGTATAATGGTAATATATTATGCCTTTTAAATTTCATAAACAATGATTTAAATTTATTCATCAATATATTACACTTAAGTAGAATTTGACAACAAAGAGTATCTGTTATGCAGTAAGGGAACTAAAATTACACATACTTTATAATTTTGGATTAACCTTTAGATACCTAAGCTTTAAGATTATGGGAAAACTAGGTATCTATAGACATCTTTTAAAATAGATGTTTAACCATTATTATTTTCAATCATACCTGTACACGATGAATAGAAAATTAATATTACACATAAAATGGTCAAACATACCAATACATAGTGTATTAAAAACCAATAATACCCTTATGCTTGGTCTTCAATGCTCCAATAACCATTTCATAACCCTTATAAATCTATTTCAACATTAACGAAACCTTATAAAAATAATTGTTACCCTTACAAGAAGCACATGTCATATGTAATGGTAAGAATTAAATTACAAAAAAATTAAATTGACACATATGAGGATTATGAATAATAATATGAAATGATTATTTAATGAAAATTTATATATTGAAATCATTTAATTTGTACACTGATAATGAATTTACATACTAGAGAAGTGGATTTAGTTGTCTTAATCAAACAAATTAGGCCACAAATCTTAAACAACAGACTTTCACACCAACGGATCCCCCTGGATCCATCTATGATTCCACAGGATCCAAATAAGTGGAACCATCTTCCCCAAAAATATATTCTCAGTCTTTTATACAATCTACCCCATATCCAAATCATAATATTCAAATGTTTCCATGTCAATGTCTCCATATTTGATGAAATTCATTACATCAGGTGTCTTCTTATGAGGATATGAAACATGGAACACATCCTGCATTCATTGATTTCATAAAGGAATGCATGGCACCATGGGGTCCTAGGATACCCAATCATAAATTATATTAGAATCTCCCCCATTCCATAAGGGAATATTATGTTGATTGAGTAAACAACCAACATTCTTGTTTTCATACTTTACCCCTTAGAAGGTAAGGCATTCGCATACAAAACAAGAAAAGTCCCTTTTTATCATAGACCAACTGAACTGTCGACTAAAGTTGTGAAACATATTTGTCACACTATAATGTTCCTCCCATATAGTTGAATGCAAAAAGAGATTCCTATATTCCATAAATAATTCAAAGACTACAACTCTCCCTTGTTCATGATTAATTATCACTATCCATCAACCACCTATGTATAAGGTCACCTACTACAATATGATCTCACATCATAGTGCACTCTGAATCATAATCTTTTCCAGATTATTGGTGGTCTACATGAAAATACATGAACACAAAAGGGGAAAAAGAAATCAATCCCTGATCCTAAAAATCATTTCATTCTCTTTTCACAAAAAATATCATCATGCGACAATACTCTTTAGAAAGACACTCACCATGATCTTAAACTACTAGCATCCTAGAGTTAAGATTATTTTTTAAAAAGTATCTTTTACCAAGTGCATATACAATCTCAAAAGAAAAAAATATAGATACTTGATCAATTACCAATTCCTCATGTTCATGTCCCTCCATGTATGTATATAATGGAGGATATTGTGATCTGTGTGGGAAACAATCCTCTCACTAATGATATAGTGTCACCAACACTTCATATCACAATCCACGACTATCAGTTCCAGGTCATGATTTGGGTCGTACCACTAATGGGGTTAAAACTATCATTCCCCATAAGCTACTACATTATCTATCTACATCAATACCACTGTAATAAGAATGATTGATGTATCACGGTATACAATATACCAAATAACATGATCATGAATTATTTGTACTAGATATGTAGTCAACCTCATCTTCATCTCAAGAAATTACACTTCACATTAGCCTGGCCATAGTAAAATTACTCCCATATTCTTCAACACCATTAAAAAATTTCATAATTTGTATAAATCCTATAAATTTTTTTAATAACATCATGATAATATAATAAATCTCTTATTCTAGAACACATTCTGTGGGTGTGTCTAGGATATCAATATGTTAAATTTTTCTTTCTCCATAGATATACATGTCTCATATCTATATACCCCAAATACATAAACTACTAAATCTATAATTTTATATTTAAAAAACTGTAAAAATACTGATGTAATAGATGTTTACTATGGAATAACACAATATTGGCCAGAATTTGTAATGATATTGGTTAGTAT
This sequence comes from Viscum album, assembly GCA_963277665.1. Lineage (NCBI taxonomy): Eukaryota > Viridiplantae > Streptophyta > Magnoliopsida > Santalales > Viscaceae > Viscum > Viscum album. The sequence continues at coordinate 1,218,985,735 of OY728127.1, read as the reverse complement.
ATGACGGTTTTTTCAACCAACACTTTGATCAACAAGTCCAACTATGGCCGGAAGATCTTGTTTATAAGATACATGAACACTCATGGTGAATTCATCAATCCAAATAGATCTCATATAACCTATAAATACTTCAAAATTCTATTTGGGATATCCTATTCTATTACTCTTAGTTGGTGATATCCTGATGAAATATAAATCTCAAAGAACCAAAAATCTCCCTATAGATGACTAAAAAGGGTATTGATCTTAGGAAAATGATATGTTCTCTTCACTATTAGTTTCTAGAGATTACGATAATCATTTATGAGTCAAATATTACCATCCTACTTCTTGGAAAAGAACATATGTTTACCCCATTGTGAAGGATCCATCCAAATAAATTTATTCAATGCAATGATGTTAAGCTAAACTATGAGCTCATTCAGCTGAAATGATGAAATATGATAAGGGTGTATCAAAATTAGTTTCACAAACAATGTGATATATATCTCAATGAAAATTATTCCATATAATGGATGTCTTGTGAATACATCCCAAATTATTTCCTAACATAGGTCCAAGCATGGATGAAAATTTGATGGGGTTATCCCTTATCTTGATGAAATGGACAAGTTCACGATATGTGTTGGGATCATATTGTGTAGTCTCAAGTCATTACCTTCCCTATTAACTCCCTTTTCCAACAATCATGTCCCCATAATAATCCCTTCATTTGATGAAGTGAATGACCAATGTCTTTGATTGAAATCTATTTGACCTCATAATCATGAAATCGAGTCCATACTGAGAATCACATTGAAACTAATCTTTTTCATAATCATAAAATAGTATAGATGTCTATTTCCATTGATAACTATGGTATACTATGGGAATAATTAATGATATTCCACATTCATACCCAATGATCTATCAAGATTAAGTAACTCAATTGAATACATGAATGTTTAGTCATGTCTAGGAGCTACTCTTGAATATATGAAGGAATGTGAAACACAATTATTAAACAATAACAATGATACAGTAGATGTGATCATGACTGTACCTCATATAGTAGTCATTTATCCACCTCCATAAACTAGGGTCTACTACATTATGTAGACATGACCTACCTCAGTTTCAACGAATTGTCTGTAATTATCATGATTCTAGTAGTTTTTTTTTCATCTGGGATTGTTGTTGGGTACCCTGACATACCCAATGGATTGATTCCTACATCAATCTCGAACCCCCATGAGGCCACAATTTTCATTACTTTTAGTAGAGATGTTTAATATTGCCTATCTTTACACATCGATGTAACATTATATAAGGTTTATGTCATGAATTACGATAATTTCCCCCACAATCTGGATTTATAACACCGTGGAACCATTTCCCAAGATAAAGGTGAATAAGGGAATCTACTCAACCTTGGTTATCTACTACCCTACTACTCCAAAATCACCTTCATCTTCCTAATAGAAAATATAAACTATCATAGTAGCGACAGAATTCTCAACCATTTTCATACTATGCGATATAGTTAAACATATTATCATCTTCTCATTATATCCTCCTCAAAGTTTAGGTCCTTTCAATGAACATGTGTGTACGCTGTCAGTTGAAAGTCCCTAAATAAAAAACAAAACTCTATTCGAAGGCCTATCTTTAGCTTATGATCTTTTTAAAACTTGTTTCATGTGAATAATGGGGTAAGTAAAGGTAACACCGTAATCTTGAAAAATATGATTAGATGGAAATAAAACCCTAACACAAATTTATGAAATCCTACTCATAAAACAGATTCATCATTTTAGGTAATTATTGCGCAGGAAACCAATATTTGAGGGTCACAAAGGTAAAACCCTCTCATCTCCCAACATGACTCATGGCAATCCATCATCTCCTAGAGGTATCTTGGAAAATTAAGATTGATAAAATCACTAATTTCTCCTTAGGAGTCTCGACATAATCAATAATTATTTAAATAAAGTACATCAAACCATTATCATCCTATGAGCCACCAGTACCATGGAAGGCCAGAAGATACTGGAGATGGAAATTTGGAGCATGATTTTTCATGGCTTTCTGAATGGACCATCCATAGATGTTTAAAATTTGATATTTTAACATTTTTGTGTTCTATACATCCAAAAACACTTGTGTCAATACTCGAGTGTGTCAATGTATATCCTCCAATACAATGGGTGGGGGTATAAGAGAATCAAGGCTTGCCTCGGTTGGAGGTCCAATAAAATTTCTCCAAGGGTGAATCTTTGAAGAAATTTTTTTATAACATTTAAGTGAGATCTTAATGATTTTATCAGATTATAAAAAGGTTTCATAATGATTACACCTTCAAACCAAGGAATATCCATCCTAGCATTGGACGATTTCTCTACCCATCATGTTAACCACAGTCATATATATACCAATAAAAATAATGCTCATTTTTAACTCATTAATTCTATAAAAAATTTATCCTAATAGCATGAAAACAAAATATATCACATAGTACAAAATATTATTCTATCTTGAATAGGTATAATAATTCATGGAATCAATTAACAAAATAATTTGAAACACAATAAAAGGAATATATATTACATGTGAACCATCGTGCCTAATCATGATGCATGAAGGAACCTAAAATCTCATAAAAAGAGTCATACAAATACAATCCATGATATCTCAGTGGTAATTTATACATGTATTTCCCATGTTCATGGAAACTCTCTAACTAGTTTTCCACAATGATATCTCATTTCTACAATGTCCCAATTGAGTCTAAAATGAATGTAGAAGTTTTTCCTTTTATAGAATTCTATAATCTTCTATCCTAAACCACCAAGTATGAACAAAAGTCAAACAAAACATAATGTGTGCCTCTCCATGGGTAAGAGGTTATTGACTAGCTGCAAGGGTTCATGTCCCTCAATAGGGAGAGTATACACTCAGTATCATTTAGTGTAAAAAATAATAAAAAATAAAAATTATATTAAATATTAAGAGTAATCATCAAAAAACTAATAGATGGTTAAAATATCATACAATAATTAGAATCTCCTGAATTTTAAATTTAAAAATATTAAAAAATTACATTAGTTTTATAAATAAATAAATTTCTGGTATAAAAAAGAATCTATCCTTGTCTAGTATTTTATTCCATGCCCCATTGCTCAACCATCTTCCATGGACCTTGTTCCCTTGGTTGTATCCATACACATGAATTGTATATAAGCATCATGATTCATGGGTATGGTGTGACTAATAATACCCAGTATGACACCAAAAATGTGTCCTTGATAGGAGTGTTGATTTATAAAATTGTATTATGTATTAATTAATGATTTTTTATATGTGAAAAATCATGAAAATTGTCTATATTCTTACCAAGACACCAAACAATCAGGTTATACCTACATCGGTTCTCTTCTAGAATATATCATAATAATCCTAGATATGACACGAATTATTAAGACAACCTCAATGTTTCTCAATATCCATGAATGCCTTTAGCATCAAGGTCTGACCAAAATACCCAACCAATCCCTTTTGTTATCTCTCATGTCAGGTCACATAGAAAAATATTCCTGTCACGTCCCGACCCAACCTAGGCTTGAGCCGCAACTACCCCAAGCCCGCCTCCATAGGCCAGGGGCTGGCGACAAGAACCGAAGGCTAAAAAACTTGGGGAGGCCTTTGCTTGAGTACCTGTACACACGCACGCAGCCCACTCAATGCAGATGTGCAGAGTAAAAGGAAAAGTAAAGTACTAACTGCTATAAACAACCACAATATTGTATCGACCTCTAAATAGTAAAAGCAAGTGCTGAAGGTAAACTGAAAAGAAAAGGGGGAAAACACGTGCCCAACTAGTAAAGTGACACAACCCGGAAAGAGGTAAACAAAAGTAAAAAAGCTGGGAGAGTCCCAAACCTGGAACATTAATACGTCCACCACACGAGGCCCAAGCTCCCGATCTCCTAAGCTCCTCTAACTTCATGACCAACCTGTCTGTTGTTTGCAAGGGCACACCAAGTGCGGCCAAAGCCCAAGTAGGGGTGAGTATAAAAATACTTAGTAGGATGCCCCGAAGGCTCGAGGGAGCAATAAAGGAGGTACTGAAGAGGTGAGTAGAAGATCTAAAAGGGAAAAGTAAGGGAGTACAACCGAGAGTGCAGTAAAGAGTATAGCTCAACCCAACAAGAGGATAGAAGTAGACTCGTCCAAACACAAGGAGCTAGAAACGGTGAGAAGATAAACTTCCCGTCGAGTATTCACTACCTATAGCAGAAGAGTAGACTCGTCCGACCATGAGAAGCTAGACACAGAAAGCACCTGGCATACCCCGCACGTCTTCGCCTTTCTTGAAGGGAGAGTAATCAAATCCCAGGAAGTGGGTACTTGAAAAAGGTATACATATATATTTTCTCTATCAAGAAACCCGAACAAGATCGTAAGGGGATTTCCGTCCCGTATCTCAGCACAAGAAAATGAGTAGCCAATAGTCCCAGAAGTAAACCCCATCGATGCCCAAAATCCCGCACATCTTCCCAGAACTGCAAGTCAAGGGTTTCAAATCACCGCACCTCGACACTATCCGCTTTGGGCGGCATTGACTCGCATGCACTGTTTTAGGTTGCGTCACAAGTATGTGTAACGGTGGGGAATGTTCCTATCTTACTAGAGAGTTCTAGGGAAAGTCAAACCACACATCATCATTGTCACTCAGTTGAGAGGTCCTCAATGTCAAAGCTTCCAAATCAGTGACCCGTACAACCAAGGGTCCCACTCCGATTGTCACGGAGAAAAGCCACAGACAATCCTAGAAGAAAGGACTGAGTCTAAGAGAAGTCATCGGGTAACCCACTGCCCAACCCCGCAGCAGGGTACACCCTAAGAGGTCATCGGATAACCTACTGCCCAGTCTCTGCTAGAGGGTAAACCCTACGAAGTCAATGATCAACCCACTGCTCAATCTCTACTAGAGGGTAATCCTAAAGAGGCTGATGAGCAACCCACTGAACAGTATCTACTGGAGGGTAAACCTAAAGAAGTCAATGAGCAACCCACTGCCCAGTCTCTGCTGGATGGTAAACCTGAAGATGTCAATGAGCAACCCACTACCTAGTCTCTGCTGGAGGGTAAACCCGGAGAAGTCGATGAGAAACCCACTGCCCAGTCTATGCTAGAGGGTAAACCCAAATACATCAATGAGCAACCCACTTCCCAGTCTCTGCTAGAGGGTAAACTCGAAGAAGTAGATGAACATCCCACTGCCCAGTCTCTACTAGATGGTAAACCCGAACGAGTCGATAATCAACCCACTGCCTAGTCTCTACTCGAAGGTAAACCCTGAACTACTCTGGCCATCCCTTCTGGATTGTATAACACTAGATAACGAAACATAGAGTGGGTATCGTGCAACCACCCAACTCCAGAACAACTCACCCCGTAGAGGGTCAGCGCATGTGCCATCACTGGGTGTCACTAGTACGACTATCGTGTGTAGGTTCGTAGTGCGTCAAAGGAATCTCCGACCAACACCCTTTCATGTTTCCACATTTAACATGATCTCAAAAGAGGATCCACTTGCCCAAATAGATCACACCGTTGCAGTCCTCACGGAAAAACACGTGAGATAGACTACATAATCACCCGAAACGGACAACCGGTAAATATGGTACTATTCACCATAGCCAGCCCACGTGGGGCCCACACCCCGGCTCCAATACTCGTTGGGAAAACAACGCCATCACGATGCTCTCCAAAAAACACGCAGAAATGACTACTCAAATGCCTCGAAAGGAAATCTGATGAAAAAGGCGCAAAAAATGTTGCACCCAGCTCAAAAGACGGCCTGTAGGGCCCATGTCTCAACTCTGACGTCAACGTACAAAACCATGCTGGAAAACTCTGCCTCGACGCTAGGGTCGGAATGCCGCTGACAGTGCTCAAATCGGACATCAGATACAGAAGCTGTAACTCCCCACGTTATACGCAAACTGGGCACTATGGGACCCGCACTTTGAGCCCGAATTTAGGCAGACAGATTGCGCTATTGAAATCCCCTTAAAAAAACTCAAAAACGAGTACTAAAACACCCAAAATGGATGTCGGATGAACATGTTGTGTTCCACCATAAAACATGTGAACCAGGCCCTGTGGGGCCCACACCTTGTCTCCAACCCGAACGCTTCAAAAAGATTCTCAAAAAGTCCGAAGGAGGATTGGGGTCACGCTGGTACTGACGGCGGGTCAATCGGATATCCCAAGCAGGCGTTAGGTGTGACGTAATAATTAATTAATTAATTAATTAATTATTCATATTTAGATTTTCGTGCCACCGAGTAATGAAATCAACCCGCAAAGGCTCCGAACCGACCTTGGAAGGACTGTCTCAACTCCAGGGCCACAACACCTATGGCGACACGTCAAACGGACTTCCGGCTCGCGACCCATGTCCGTCGCAACTTTAATAATAATTAATACTAGTAAAGTAAAACGTTCAGGGCACCCGTCGTCGGGTGTAGAACCTGAAAACCTCAAAACATACTTCAAAAGGGCCGCCTCGTCGACATGGTCCCATAGCTGCATACGGTGCGTCAAACGGATGCGCTGTTTAGAAGATACGGCCCCCCCAACGTGATGGGGCCTAACCGGGCCGGTTCAACCCGGCCGACCCCGTCCGAACTGCCAGTCCGCGGCCCACCCAGCCACACCGGACCCCCTTCCTCGGGTCCTATTTATACAAATAGATCGGCCCTTATTCTGGTCTTCTTCGCGTCGCCAGCATGACCCGTGATGCATGGGTCCTTGCTTCCTCCACATGCCCGAGGCGTTGACCGCCTCGAGTTCTGCCTGCCGACCGTGACAAACCGCAGTCACGCGCCTGCTCCGCTTAAGCTTCCCCCACCTGGCTCCGCCGCTCAACGATGCGCCCCACCGCACACCTGTCTTCCGCCCTTTACTCGACTATGTCGACTACCGCTCCTCGGTCCCCTGCTACACCACAGTCGTAGCCACCTAGACCTGCCGACGCCACCTCTCCGGCTTCGTCCTTGCTGCACCGGCCGAAGCCGACTCCTCCGGCTTCGTCCTTGCTGCACCGGCCGAAGCCAACTCCTCCGGCCAAGCACCGCCCTGCCTACTGGGATCCTCCGGCCGTGATCTACCTTCGGCCGGCCTCCCCTCTTACGACGCTCCTCCGCACAACACACTGCGACAGTAGTGCATAGCCGCCGGCCGCTCAGCCGCACTCACTAGAGCCCGCAACTCTGGCTCCTCCCAGTTAGCCGCCACCACCTCGTCCGAACCCCCAGCCGTCCCCGCTGCTCGACGCCCGTCCTCTGGCCAACACCCTTGCCGGATCCAGGACATTCAATGGTCGTCACCACTGCTCCTGTGGGCCGATTTCAAAACAGAACGTGGGTTTGGGATCCTTGGGACAAGGCCTTCGCATCACTTGCCTCCGATCTTTGATCCGATGAGATTGGGTGAGTTCGATGTTTTTGATGAAGAATGCTAAAAACGGGTTTTAGAAAGGGGATCAGACGATGGCCATGTTTGTTCGGCCCTCATCTCCCAATTCAAGAATTATAGAAAATAAATAATGAAATTGAAAGAAACACCAGAAATTGATGAAGGTGTGGAAATTTAAAAGAAATCCTACCTCGATTTTGATGCACATCGTAGGCAATGCGTTCGTGAGGCTCCACCTTTGAACTGCCGAGTTTTTGGCGAAGATCACTCCACGATCCGGTGAAGAACAGTGAAGAACAGCTAGAGAGAGAGGGAGAGAGGGGAAGAGATAGAGTGATGAAGAAGAAGAAAATGGGTTCTCCATCCCAACACATAGTGAATTTATAGAAATTCGCTAAAAACTCTCCCAATAGGCGCGGATTTGGAAACCTCTGCGACCGCCAATTTTATCTCATGCCTAAGGAAAATGCCCCATTTCAAACTCAATGGATGTCTCAGATATCAATTCCGAGACTTCATTCGAAAGGTATTCAGAAAGAATTCCAGTGATAAAAATCACTAGGTGTACATTTCAAAAAGATGATTTTCCCTTGGGTGACATCTCTCATAGCAGGTCCGCGCCCACAACTTTTATACCCCGCCTAGGGTAAACAGCTCGCTCCAGAATCAACGGTACCCTCAGTTTTCCCATTTGAGCAACCATTAAAGATTTACTCGGGTTTGATCTATTAAATGAATAATTTAATTTAATTTATCCATTTAACACACCGCTGACGAGCGAGGGGTCCGAACGTCTCGTACCAACTTATTTAATGTTGTTCTTAGGGTAAACACCCTATTTTGGACTCATCCGTACACTCATATTTCTGATCTAAAACACCGTTTAAGAGTTATCACATTTATTTGGCGTTCCAAGTGTGAACACTATGAAATTTTAAATCCGGCCACACCAGGGCTCGGAATCGCACACCGTCTGAAGGCACTGCTCTGGAATAACATCACTAATATTCCAAAGTCTTTTATAGAAAAAACTGTGTTCTTAAATTATTCCATCCATCATGTTTTTCATCCCCAAAAAGAAAAACTTGGGAACAACTCAGGGTACTAAGCCCACACCTGGCTCTCCCGTACCCAGAAGAACTCTGGAACAGCCTCACATCACCACACACAGTCCAAGGGATTTGATATGTTCACACGAGGTTTTCCCTTGCCAATGACATGCATAGGACCATGCACACATCTCCTCAGGTAAGCCACGTGGGAGACGTCATTCACCCACTCCTTACTTTGGGGTTAGGGAAAGGCGGTAGGGAACCCCGCCATCCCTATTCACTGTCTCAAATGGCCCGAAAGATCTTGGGGGTAGCTCACCTCTCTGGTTGAACCTCTACGTCGCACGCCACGACTGTAAATCTATATTCGAACTTGGGACAAGGACCATTGATTCCCAACTTCAGAATATCCATATGGTGAAACACCCTTGGATATCTAGTCACACAATATTCACAGTCGTTGTCCCACGACCCATAATCTCTTACACGCTCGGAGATTGAAAGAGTCAACACCATCAACTCAACAGAAAGGTTCCATGCCTTCTATTCCACTAACTCTGGGTTACACCGATGACCCGCGTCACCCTGGTAACAACTCAAGCAAGGAGCAGGGAGAAAAATAATTTCACACATAAAGTCTGAAAATTATACTAAAAAATGTAAAAGAGTTGTAGAGAGTACCTCTTACCACCTCAAGCTCCGTAGGATCATAGACATCCAATGTTTGCGGCCGACCGCGGTCCCAACTGTCAGCTCCTGGAGCCTGACGTAGACCACAAGGTGTTGATGGGAAGACCTCATAATGTTATCCCCCACCTCTATCTCCTCCATCTCCTATACTAGCACCACCTCTCTGGGCGCTACTCTGATCACGGCGCTGCCTCGGTCGTGGTGGTGCGCCTGCTACCTGCACGAAGATCTCAGCATGCCTGGTCGGGCAGTCCCGTGCAAAGTGACCTCGCTCATCGCAAGCATAACACCGAATCTCTCCAGGCCACATTGGTGATCTTCGGTGCCACTGTGGTGAACGACCATGCCCCTGAGCCCGGTTATCAGAAAGCCACATGCGTCAAGGTTCTGTCAGCCGACTCCTGCTAACTATGGCAGACGTCTTGGCTCCATCATGCCTACTGCCACCATCAACTGTAAAGCGTGACAAGAAGCTCTATGTCACCAGCACCAGCTCTAGAACCCTGACATAAGTAGGAATTCCCAAGGGTACTATGACAACATGAATCTCTCTGTGGATACCCTGCTCGAACTTCTGCGCTCGGAAGTTGTCGTCGTGGTCCTTGTCTGGGAAAAAGAGTGCATGGTCTGCGAAACCAGTCGAATACTCAGTCACAGTCATCCCTCCCTAATGAAACTGTAGAAGCTCCAAGATCCAAATGGAGCATAAGAAGGAGGGGTAAAACACCTCACAGAACAACAGCTGAAGGTCGTCCCATGAAAGTGACGACTCATCATGTCACAGAGTCACCAGATTCCAACAGCGCCTAGATGCTTGGTGGAAAAGGCTGGTGGCCAAATCCACCATTAGATATAATGGTGTCTGTGAATGAATGAAGAGGAAAACCACTATATCAAGCCAAACCTCTACTGCCTAAGGGTCGGGATCACCACTGAACCTCAGCGGTCTCTGTCGCTGGAACTTACGCAATGCACTCAACCTACGCTTGAGCTCAATCTTCTCTGCTGATGCAATCTACTTTTCACTAGATGGGGGTGCTACTACCATCCCACCCAGAGAAAGGGGATCACATGATGGGTTCTGGACTAAGGCCTCATAGATCACAAGGTCTTCGTCACGAACCATAGCTAGTATCCTGGATGGATATCTTCTTGGAGACATCCTGAATGTTATCGAGGAGTGCTGTGATCGAGTGAGCATATATTTATATAACGATAGCAACAACGGGGAGCTGACTCAATAAGGAAAATCAAAGACTCAATCCTATGTGATGCACAAACCAATTTTCCTTACAACGGGTGTCTCATCATGTTGAGTCAACAAGAGGGTTATCTGGGTCCTATAGATTGGATACGTTGACCATCAAACTATCACTGGACTTCCTGGCCTGAGAGCCTCTCTCGAGGCACGTTGACACTGTTGCCCTAAATCACAACCAATTCCTTTTTAGGGACGTCCGCACAACATCCAAAGGAACGAACCACCTCTTATACCACTTTGTCATGACCCAACCCTACCGAGGCTTGTGCCGCAACTACCCCAAGCCCGCCTCCTTAGGCCAGAGGCTGGCGACATGCGCTGAATGCTAAACAACTCGGGGAGGCCTTTGCCTGAGTACCTATACACACGCACGCAGACCACTCAATTTAGAAGTGCAGAGTAAAAGGAAAAGTAATGTACTAACTTCTATAAACAACCACAAGAGTGTATTGACCTCTAAACAGTACAAAGCAAGTGACGAAGGTAAAATGAAAAGAAAAAGGACAAAACACACGCCCAACAAGTAAAGTGCCACAACCCGGCACATGGTAATCAAATGTAAAATAGCTAGGAGAGTCCCACACCTAGAACCCGACTATGACTACCACACGTGATCCAAGCTCCTGATCTCCTAATCTCCTCTGAATTCACGACCAACCTATCTGCCGACTGCAAGGGCACACCATGTGCTGCCAAATCCCAAGCATGGGTGAGTATAAAAATATTCAGTAGGATGCCCCGAAGGCTCAAGGGAAAAACAAAGGAGGTACTGAAGAGGTGAGCAGTAGATCAAACAGGGAAAAGTAAGGGAGTACAACCGAGAGTGCAGTAAAGTGTACAACTCAACCCAACAAGAAGAAGGAAGTAGACTCATCCAAACACAAGGAGCTAGAAATGGTGAGAAGATGAACTTCCCATCGAGTCTTCACTACCTATAGCAGGAGAGTAGACTCATCCAACCACGAGAAGCTAGACACGGAAAGCACGTGGCATACCCCATGCCTCTTCGCCTCTCTTACCGGGAGAGTAACCAAAACCCAAGAAGTGGGTACTAGAACAAGGTATAGATATATATATGCACTGTCAAGAAACACGAACAAGATCGTAAGGGGATTTCTATATCGTAGCTCAGCCTAAGAAAATGAGTAACCAATAGTCCCTTAAGTAAACACCATTGATGCCCAGCATCCCACACGTTTTCCCCAAACTGCATGTCAAGGGTCTCAAATCACCGCACCTCGACACTATCCGCTTAGGGCGACACTAACTTGCCAGCACGGTTTTAGGTCACGTCATAAGGATGCATATTGGTGCAGAAAGTGCCCCTCATACTTGAGAGTTCTAGGGAAAGTCAAACCACACCACATCACTATCACTCAGTCGAGAGGTCCTCAAAGTCAAAGTTTCCACATTAGTAACCCATACAACTAAGGGTCCTACTCTGATAGTCACAGTGAAAAGCCACAGACTAGACTAGTTGAAAGGACTGAGTCTGAGAGATGTCATCGAGTAACCCACTGGCCAGCCCCGCTGAAGGGTAAACCCTAAGAGGTCATCAGGTAACCCACTGCCCAGTCCCTGCTGAACGGTAAACCCTATGAAGTCAATGAGAAACCCACTAACCAGCCTCTACCGGAAGGTAAACCTAAAGAGGCCGATGAGCAACCCAATACCCAGTCTCTATTGAAGGGTAAACCTGAAGAATCCAATGAGAAACACACTGCCCAGTCTCTGCCGGAGGGTAAACCATAAGAAGTCGATAAACAACCCACTGCCCAGTCTTTGCTGGAGGGTAAACCCGAAGAAGTCGATGAGAAACCCACTGCTCTGTCTCTACTAGAGGGTAAACTCGAAGAAGTCGATGAGCAACCCACAACCTAGTCTCTACTGGATGGTAAACCCGAATAAGTCGATGAGTAACCCACTGCCATTCTCTACTGGAGGGTAAACATGAAGAAGTCGATGAGCAACTCACTACCCAGTCTCTGCTGGAGGGTAAACCTATAAATGCTCTCGCTATCCCTGCTATATGGTATATCACTGGATAACAGAACACGGAGTGGGTATCACGCAACCACCCAACTCCAGAACAACTCTCCCCGTAAAGGGTCAGCCCCCGTGCCATCACTGGGTGTCACTAGTACCGCTACCGTGCGTAGGTTCGGAGTGCGTCAAAGGAATCTCCGACCAATGCCCTTTCATGTTTCCATATTTAACATGATCTCAAAAGATGCTCCACATGCCCAAACAGATCACACCGTTGTAGTCCTCACGGAAAAACAGGCGAGATAGACTACTTATTCGCCCGAAATTGACAACCGGTGAATATAGTACTATTCACTGTAGTCAGCCTATGTGTGGCCCACACCCCAGCTCTGATACTCATCGGGAAAACTAAGCCATCGCGATGCTCTCGAAAACATACACGGAAATGAAAATTGAAACGCCTCGAACGAACATCTGGTGAAAAAGGCGCAAAAACGCTACACACAACTCAAAAGATGTCCCGTAGGGCCCACGTCTCAACTTCGACTTCAACGTCCGTAACCATGCTAGAAAACTCCGCCTCGACACCAGGGTCTCAACGCTGTTGATGACACTCAAATCGGACATCGAATGCAAAAGCTACAACTCCCCGCGGTATAAGCAAACGGGGCCCTGTGGGACCTGCACATCGAGCCCGAATTTAGGCAGGCGAATTGAGCCATTGTAATCCCCTTGAAAAAAAACTCAGAAAAGAGTACTCAAACACCCTAAATGGATGTCGGGTGAACATGTGGCGTTCCACCATAGAACGTGCAAACTAGGCCCTGTGGGACCCGCACCTTATGTCTAACTCAAACGCTTCAGAAAGTTTCTCAAAAAGTCCGCATGATGACTGGGGTCACATTTCCGCTGACGGCATGTCAATCGAACATCCTAAGCAGGAGTTATGTCTGACGTAACAATTAATTAATTAATTATTCATATTTAGAGTTTCGTGCCACCGAGCAACGAAATCAACCCGCAAAGGCTCTGAACCGACCTTGGAAAGAATGTCTCAACTCCAGGGCCACAACGGCTTTGGCGACACGTTCAACGGACGTCCGTCTTGCGAGCTGCATCCATCGCAACATTAATAATAAATAATATTATTAAAGTAAAATGTTCAGGGCACCCGTCGATGGGCACAAAACCTGGAAACCCTGAAACATACATCAAAAGGGCTGTCTCGTCGACACAGTCCACAGCTGTAGACGGCACGTCAAACGGGCATGTCGTTTAGAAGATACGACCCCCCGAACGTGAGGGGGCCTAACCAGGCCGGTTCAGCCCGGCAGGCCCGGTCCGAACTGCCGGTCTGCATCCCGCTGGCCGCGGCCCACCCACCAGCACCGAACCCCCCTTCCTTGTGTCCGGTTTTTAAAAATAGACCAGCCCTTAGGCCGGTCTTCATTGCGTCGCCAGCAGGACCTGCGAATCGTGGGTCCTTGCGTCCTCTGTACTCCCAAGGCGCTGACCGCCTCGGGTTCCGCCTACCGACCACTACAGGCCGCGGTCGCCCGCCTGCTCCGCCGAAGCCTCCCCCGCCTGGCTCCGCCGCTCAACGCTGCGCCCCGCCGCACACCAGTCTGCCCCCCTTCACTCGACCGCACCGGCTCCCGCTCCTCGGTCCCCTGCTATGCCGCAGCCGCAACCGCCTAGACCTGTAGACGCCGCCTCTCCGACTTCGTCCTTGCTGCACCAAACAATGCCGACTCCTCCAGCCACGCACTGCCCTGCCTACATAGCTCCTCCAGCTGTGCTCCACCTTCGGCTGGCCGCACCTCCGACGACGCTTCGTCGCGCAACACACCACGGCCGCCGCGCAGAGCCGTCGGCCGCTCGGCCGCACCCACCGGAGCCCGCAACTCCGGCTCCTCCCAGCTAGCCACCGCCTCCTCGTCCGAACCTCCAGCCGTACCCACTGCCCAATGCACGTGCTCTGGCCACCGCCCTTTCCAGAGCCGGGACTTTTGATGGTCGTCGCCACTGCTCTGGTGGACCGATTTCAAAACCAAATGTGGGTTCAATATCCTCATGAAGAGGCCTTCACAGTACTTGCCTCTGATCATCGATTCGACATGATTTGGCCCGTCTGAAGTTTTGGACGAAGAACACTCATGAATGTGTTTAAGAATGGGGCTCGGACGATGGCCGTGTTTGTTCGGACATCGTCCCCCAATTATAGAATTATAGTAAATAAAAAATGAAATTTAAATAAACACCAGAAATTGAAGAAGGTGCAAAAATTTAGTAGAAATCTGACCTCGATTTCGATGCGCGTCTTAGGCGATGCGTCTGTGATGCTCTACCTTCGAACCGCCGAGGTTTCGGCGAAGATCGCTCCTCAATCCGGTGAAGAATGGAGAATAACAACTAGGGACAGAGGGACAGAGGGGAAGAGAGAGAGAGAGATAGAGAGTAATATGGGTTCTCCCTCCCAACAATTAGTGAATTTATTGAAATTCACTAAAACTCTCTCAACAGGCGTGGATTCCGAAACCTTCTCACCCGCCTATTTTATCTCACGCCTAGGCAAAAAACCCCATTTAAAACTCAACGGAAGTCTCAGATTTCAATTCCGAGACTTCGTTCAAAAGTTATTCAGAAAGAATGCCAGTGATAAAAATCACTAAGCTGACATTTCGAAATGACGATTTTTCCCCTGGGTGACATCTAACACAGCAGGTCCACGCCTGCAACTTTTACACCCTGCCTAGGGTAAACGGAATGCTCCGGACTCAACGGTACCCTCGGGATTCCTATCTGAGCAACCATTTAGGAGTTACTCGGTTTCAGCTATTAAATGAATAATTTTATTTAATTTATCCATTTAACACATCGCTAACAAGCGATGGGTCCGAACATACCGTGCCAGATTATTTTATGTCATTCCGAGGGTGAACACCCCATTTCGGACTCATCCGCGCACTCATATTTCTGATCTGAAATACTATTTAGGAGTTATCCCATTTATTTGCTGTTCCCAGTGTGAACACACTGAAATTTTAATTCCGGCCACAACGGGGGTCGGAATCGCATGCCGTCTGAAGGCGCTGCTCTGGAATAACATAGAAAATATTTCAAAGTCTATTATAGAAAAAACTGGGTTCTCACAATTCCCCATTAATACCACACAGGTCGGGTCACATCGACTATCAATTCCTAAATATTATCTCATGGGTCTGATCATTTATGACCATTAATCCCCTTGATCAAGACACACATTTCCATCATTCCCTATCATTTATCTCTATATTTTCATCAAACCAGATACATTTTATGAACGAATTCCCCTCTAGGGATACCGAGCCTTAACATGTCCACCATTTACTGTTTTACCATCAATAAAACAATAAAAAATATACAAAAAATATAAAACTATTAAATAGAAGTATCATATAAACGTGAACAATAATATTATGAGAATAAAAAATTTCCAAAACCTAGATATATGTCAAAAAACTCAACATGGTCAAATAGAATCAATATACATCATCATATTGTGTTAGCAATAATCTATATGTCCTCTGCAAGGTATAGAACTTCCAACCAAAAGGTTTTATATTTAAACATAATGGTTCTCCAAGGAATCATCAGTCAAAGAATGTTCAGTCTTTCATCAGCACAAACTACTCTACAATGATTCCTAGAATGTATTCTACTATTTTATTTTGAAAAAAATAATACACCATTGGTGATTTTGGATTTCAATCATGGATAGTTTCGTAATTAACTATTTAATTTGAAGAATGTATCTCCCATTTATTTTTAGATAAAAATATAATTACACATGAAAATAATTTTCCCTCTCAATAATAATTTGTGATAGATATGAAAAATGTCAATTTTTAATAATTATTTGTTTTTAACATATTAAGAAAAAAATTTCATTGTTCTAGAAAGAATTTAAAAATGAAAATTCAAAAACTAACTATGAAATTATGGTATATAACTCATACGTTGGTTTTATATTTTGAAAATGAAACACCCATGAATAGTGAAGAGACGGTGTGGTATTAAGAAGTATGAAAACTAGATGATAAACACATATTTTTCATTATAGGATTCACCATTCATGAAAATGTAAATTTCCAAGATTCTTAAACTCAATTGGGTCATCAAAAAACTAATGGTGGGAGTGATCTGAAATTTTTAAGAGAGAAAATCATGTATGGTTTAACAACACTAATTCCCAAAAAAATTTGTCATTTGATTTTTAATGTGATTTTTAATTGTAGTGTTTTTAGATTCTTCTCTAACTTGAGTCATGATATTTAAATGAACTAATTAATTGACTTCCAAGATTTTAATATTTTAAAATCCTCAAAAACATTTTACAAGATCATGCAGGGTGGACATAAGAGAAAGATGGGTTTTGAAATATATATTTCCCAAAAAGAGAACTATATATGGGATCTTGATTTTACCCATACACATATAATTAATATTAAGTTAGGATAATAAATTTTACCAATATATTGGTTATAAACTCAGACATATCTTTTAATAGTAATTGATTACCATTTTGCAGCATTTGAAATTAAGGAGTTACCCACACATAGTGGGGGAACTAGCACTATGAAACCTCATGATTTCAAGAGTTGCCCTTATGAATGCTAGTGTTACCATGACATAGTTATGTGGTACACTTATTCATCTTTTTAAAATAAATATTTACATTTTTGCAGTTTAGTTTTAACCGTATGTTACAAACAGAAAAAGGTCCATACTCTAACACAAGTCAAACATATCCTTACCTAGTGTATATAAAAGACACACTAACCTTATGTAGGCTCTTAATAGCTCACCATTCCTTTTCATAGCCCTTATAAATTCATGGATACCTCATGAAACATCAAAATTACAAGTTTTACCCTTACGCAAATCATAGGCACTATATAAGGGTAAGAATTAAATAAAGAAATTATTTATCTCAAAAATAGGTTTATAACATATAAACAATATAGGGTCTTGAAAAAATTTAAATATTTATAATGTAACATGTTAGTAATGAATTTATTTTTTCTATTAATAAGGTATTTTTTTTAATTATGTACAAATGTACAAGGATAAAAACAAAAAAAATCACCATATCACCAAAGGAGAATTTATACTTGTCCAAGATATATCATCCCTTAAATGGTTCCCAAGAGGTAGGGGTTCAGTCCTAAAAATAGAATGGGATTAATATAGACATAATTAATATAAATAGGAAATAATGGGAATTATTGGAAATTTTTGAGGTAGCTGAAGATTCAGGAATACAGTTATTGATTTCTAGTGTAAAATTCTTGAGTTTTAAACATATCGAAGGCATGAATCATGGGGATTAATGTTGAAGAAATCAAAACACTATATAAAAATAAATAATCCACATATATAGAGAACATAATACCATTGATAAATAGATTTTAATTATCGGAGACATTCTATTACTATTTAATGAATTTTTCCCCTACTATAAGGAGTATTTGTATGTGCAAATACAACACAACCCTCATGATAATGTGAATAAAACTCCACCATAAAGATGAATTCATGTGCAAAAGGTAATAAATCCTTCCATGTTTAAAAATTATTCAATAGGTTTATTAAATAAAATCCTCCCAACAATTCCATTATTATAGATGAATAGTTATTCAAAATAATTGGAAATAAATTCTGCTATAGTTGAATGAGAGACTACCAAATAGACCATGAAAAGACTTAATTGTTTCTAAATTTAAAAGGTAAAATTATGGAAATAAAAATATTCAACCTACATTACAGAAATATAGTATTATTGTAATGGTAATGGACATACCTATTGAAAGGGATCAAATGATTCCTCGAATGGGATCATAAAAAGATTATCATAATGTGTGTGAATGGTTCCAACTAGTTGGGAAGATTACATAAATGTGAATGAATATTTTCTATACATATTAAACATATATGTAAAGAACCTATCACTTCATCTATTAACAAAGACACAATAATAAAGGATCCAACCAATATAAATAATTCCATATTTATAAAAAATTAGTGTGACAATATGTCCAGTCTTATTGGAAGTGGAATGAAAAATAGTGACTGTTGGGAATAATGGATATGACATGACAACACATGTAAAGAGGTATATTTTAATTAATAATTATTATTAAATCAAGAATAACCCCATATATCCAATGAAATCATTGATTCAGAAAACAAGTGGAAATTAAGCATAAATACTGATAGACATTTAAAATTAAAATAAAGATTTTTTTGGGGTTTAGAAAGATGACTAAACTCTACTTTTATCATTGAAGAGATTATTTTAGTCTACCATATCCCTATATTCTATTATCTGTGCATTATAATAGATTATATTAAATGTAAATAATTAAAAGTGGACAAATTGTAAAAGTTTCATGTTTTAGATAACTAGATGTATTTTTCATCATGGATAACCTCAATTGGAATTCATCTCCCAATTGGTATCAAAAATTTCAACTAGTATTATATATTCATGGAAATAACCATGGTGATGAAATGATTACCTCCCATGAAGTGAAGTTATCATATAAGTTAATGATGCCTCATATCATTCATTTTTTACTATAATATAAATATAAAATTACAATTTTTGATTGAATGAAGGGTTGTGATATCAATTATCCACATTATTTTATATTTTTTTTCAATATGTTTATCAAGGGGAAGTGGTGATATAAAAAATAGAGAACAAATACATGACATTTGATTATTTTTTATGTGTATGTTCATGTGAGTACAGGATCATAAATGTTTATGAAAATCTATTTGTAAAATCCCTATGTAAAGAGATATAGAGTTAATTACACATGGAGTCTGGTTTATTGACATCATTATTGTTTAGTCTTGTTACATACGATTTCTAAAAAAGGATAACCCATGTATATATAGAGTTTATTAGTCTATAGAAAATTGCTATAAAAATATTATGACCCCCTCGTCTCATTGATCTAATAGAGAACATGTCTTTTTGACTAAGGTTAAATGGGTTGAAGTTGAGTTTTTTAAAATGTTTGGAGTTATACGGAGAAGATATGAAACCCACAATTATACTTATCGTATGTTAATTTTGATGGATAATAATCATTCAAGCCACTATACACTGACATTAAATGGAAAAACTACATTGGTATTCACTTATTATTAATAAGGGTAAGAGAAAATATTTATTAACTTGTGATGTAAAATGTTATTGACATAAAATATAATGTCAGAGAATTGAGTCACCCTCGATATGGAGAAGCTTCAATTGAATTTATTTTCAATGATAATAATTTAAATTTTTCATAATGTATAATATAATGGATTCAATTATATATACAATGTATGATCTGTCTCATTTTTTAAAAAGAAGTGTTAATGATTACCATGTGTTTGGGTATGGGTGAATAGAGTTGGTTTATTTGTGAGAAAACCATAACATGTGATCATAATTTATGTTGACCACAATCTCTATAATAATTTTTAATATTTTATAGTACATGTATTCAATAGATTGAATAAAATAGCCTTGAAAGGATGTGTTTTCTACTGAACCATGTACTGTAAATGTGGTATAGTTTTCATTAAATGGATAAAATCATTTTTGGTGTTATAGAGGAAATACAACTAAATCGGAGGAGAAACTAACCTAGTGTAATTGAGAATGATGGTTACTAATTTTTTCTGTTCAGTAACACTTGGTTATTGGTTGAAAAAAGATGATGAAAATATGAATACCTAAAGGTAGTTGAGTTATTGAAAATAATAAAACATGAGCATAAATGTTGCTGGTAACATTGGAATAATCTATGGAAGGTTTATAATTATTCACATAGTTCCTCAGAATATTTGGTGATGTACATATCTTATTTATGGTTGTCTATGGGGTCTAAAAATAGAGTAGAATTGTTCGTAGAAATATTAAAAGTATTCAAAAATTCTACAGAATCGAGTAGGGTTCATCTATTCGTAAGTATTGTCATCCACTAAGGATGGAAGTCTAGGTATTCATTGTAATACCTTAATTATGGATACCATAAGAATCATATTAATTTATAATCATGAAGATAAATAAGGATCGTCTATACCATAATTTTGGAAGCACATAGTAATTTAAACTATGAAAGAATGAATGCGATTGCATTTATATATAAAATACAATTTAGGATGATTATATAGTATGGTTGATGTCAATTTGTGGGATAAATAACATATTCACTGTATTGATGAGTGTAAGGAGGCCCCATTAAGCATCATTTTAACATTATAATTTATTTAAAAATTATAAATATTTGAATAATTTTTAAAATGGAAAAGGAAATAAATTTAATGTTCCCAAATATGATATTCTTGTTTTAAAACATTAAAAAAATTCTAATGTGAGTATTATTGAAGTGATAAAAATTTAATGAAAGGATATTTTAGAGAATACAGAGAAGATCAAGTGCAGAGAAATTTGAGAAATTTTAACATCTATAATATTTTATTTTTATAATTTCTAATGTTGAATAAAATACATTTTAATATGTTAAAGATGAGTTTATCATTTTTAATATCATGATACCTAGTTAATATATTATTTAATTGTGATATTTATAAGATTATTTATATTTGTATCTAGATAAAGAGAATGAAATGACATGATTTTCAGAAATTTTGTTAGATAACGATGACATAATTCTCTTAAAATTCATTAATGTTTAAATAATTATGATCTGGTCTATTAATAAAAATATCAAAGGTAGGATAAACCTCAAGGAAAAATATTTATCCTGAAATGTGGAAATTCATGATTCAATTAAATAAAAAAATAAAAAAATAAATATGTTGTTGTAAAATCTATTCCTTATAGTATATAATATCATAAACAAAACCATTGATCCATGATAAATTATAAGAATAAAAATGTGTGGGATGAAGATTTTTTATTCATATTGATGATAAATTTTAATTGGATTCATGATGAATAATTAATGTTATAAAGGTTTTTATAATCAATGCCACACATATTTCATTGTATTTTCTATATCATTTTATAATGATTAATGTGTAGATTTACAAAGGAGAATGTTATGAGAAAATGAAGTTCTAGTTGTTGTGAAAAAAATACTACGATATATATTTTATTTTAATATTTATAAAGAAATAAAAAATGGTATTTTATATATAGCATTTAGTAAAAAAATAAAAGCCATTTATAAAATATAAAATAGTGTATGTGCTAGATAATGAATGATTGTTTTTAATTTACATTATTTAAAACCGATTCCCATTTATGGAAATGTTAAAAGACCCCACAAAATATATGACTCTAGCTATATAATATTGGCTTATGGGACTCTTGAGAAGTTAGAATTTTATTGGTTAATATACATTTCTTGATAATGGAAGATGATCTTATTAGTTTGAGCTATTAAGTGAAATGAGAGTCACAAGACACCTAATGAGAAATAATGATAAGTAAGAACTAAGTATATTCTGTTCTGAGGAAAATAATGCTGTTATTAAAACAAAATATAAATATAAAACATGTTTTTTTTTTCAAAAAAGATTAAGAAGAAAATGTTCTAACTGGTCTTACTGGTTATATCAAGATAAGGAATAGAAAGATAAAATAATGACACTAAATGCAAAAATGTTATTGGGTAATGGAAATATTTTTTGATCATGTTTTTTAGGTTAAGAAATCCAGATAAATAATTTATTTATAGGATTAGGTTGTTATGTTATATTCAAAGACATAGTTTCATTTTTATTTTTCTTATGTTATTCAAGTATTCTAGGGTATTATCTTCTTAAAAAACAAGATCAACTTTTTGATCCTTTTATATCCAAGATAAACATGTTAATATAATTGATGTATTACAGGATATAAAGACATGATTGTGGGATTATATCTTCAATAAATTTATTGGGATGTTGAATTTTTCACATGTTTAATATTTTGAACATAGTAACCAATGTAATATAGTGATATAATGTTAGGATAAAGAGATAATGTAATCCAATTTTATAGATAATAATAGTTTACTGTAGAATATAATACATCCAAATCAAAAGAACAATAATTATTAGAATGACCTGGATGGGTATTATTTTTAAACAACATATGTTATCTATACGTTAAGGCCCACATTGCACATAGATGTAAGTCAGGTAAATGAAAAAGATGTTGTAAAAGAATCAGATAGATTTGTAGTTTCAAATTCCAAATGGGTTAAAAGCATTATATACAAGATAGAAATTTTGTAAAATCATGGACATACCATGACATAACCCCATGGTGTTTCTCAATGATCCACTATGATTATCAATGTCCATTATTAGTCAACTTCTCCTTCCAAATGAAATATGACCAAAATAACATTCCCTTGATCATAATAATTAAACACAAGAATTTTTTTTCCGATGGAGTTGAGTAATTATTCTATAATAAGTGGATTGAATGTTCCATTAAAATATAATGGTTATTTTTTACTAAATTAATCAATGGATAATTTGTCATTTTTTTTACTGTACATTCTACATGGTTTAGGTTATTTTTTTCATACCCTGGACGAGGTGGTTATATACCACCATGTGGTTTTGAACACCATTTCACATCCCATTTGTAATATTTTTCACACATCCATTAAATTTTAAAGAATATATGTTTCTGGATTGGTTCTTATCAGTTCCCCAATTTTTATAAAATATATATGATTATAAAAAATGCAAATTTAAATAATGTATGTATAAACTACTTTATCATATAATTAAATTGTTTCTATGGTCTTAATTAAGTAGATATCTACTTTTAACATATGTTTTATTTTACAAACCAAATTCCAAAATTAACAAAACTAAAACATAATACCAACTATATCTACATGTACAATACATATTCTATTATTAAATTGATTTTAAATTAAACATAATTAATAATATTATAACTCCACAAATTGATATGTATATAGTATTTGAAAAGTTGGGTCCATAAAACAAAAGCATACATAATTTTTTATTTATTTATGTCTTTGTGGATAGTCATAAAATATTATTTCATAATCTTCTTAATACATGTGATCACATGGGGGAATATATTAATTAAATGGCTAGAGAAAGAGCCCTAATATGGGAGGAATGATATGAATGAACTTGATTCGTGAATCAATATAAGTACATGTGTGAGAATATTAATCAATAAAAATTTATAATCATATGATCATAATCATAAATGTGATGAAGTCATTTTATGGAGACATAGAATTTGGAATATGCATAATAATAAAACATTGGTATTCTTAGTTCCCTTCGATGATATGTTTGATTCCATTTTCATTTCAGTTTCATGGTTTTAATACATAATTTTTTTCCATTACTAAAATTAATTATATATTCCTAAAAATCAATCAATCAAATTTTTTAAATATCATATATAGGATACTTTATAAATCTATAAGTTAGTTGAAATTAATGGGTCGATAATATCCTTATAAGATATTAAATTGGGAACTACTAAAAAAAATTAATAATAAATAGTGGGATATGTATATGTTATTAATATTTTATATAAATTATACAATATCATATAAAAATGTATATATAAATACATTATTTATACAAACCAACTATAAGTTTTTTGATACATAATTAATTTATAGTGTCCTTATAGTTGGATAAAAATGACCATTAATGGGATGTTCCAAAAACAGATGTAGTGAATTTATATATATATAAATATATATTAAATAGATTATAAAAACACCAGTGTAGAATAATAATATAAATTTAAATAAAATGTAATAATTAATTCAATTTTATAAGAATTAATTATATTGAATTAGAAAATATTCTAATGGAAGAATAAAATGAAAGGAAATAAAAGAAAATTTCCTTGTTCATGTTGATTACTCATTTCTTAATGATCTATAGATTTGATGGATTAGATTGAGGCGATACCAAACATATTTTAAGGTCTATAGGATAATATTTTAATGAAAAATGATGAAATATTTTTAAAGGAAATGGGATTGGTCTGTGATTTTCTCTGGGAGTTAGAGGGTTATTTATGGTTAAAATATTAAATAAGATAATATTACAATACTATGCAAAGAAATTGTTAAATTATCTGTGATTAATAATAGTAACCGATTAAAAATATATATTTTTAATGCATTTAATATATTGAAAAAATAATTTTCTTAGTCTGTTCAATCGATACAGAAGAACATAAAATATTTTAAAATTGATAATTTTTTCATTTTATATCTTTAGAAATTATCTTTTTTGTTTCAAATTTGAGTGAATTATTTTAAAATAAATTATTATCATTATTAAAATAATTATGGGTCAATAATTTTTTTAAATATATTAGGACATCATTACATAAATACTATGTCACAACCATATATTATTCATAAAATTGTGTTTTTATAATTCATCCAAATATTAATGTGTTTAGAAAATTATAAAAAAACACCTAGAGACTTTTAATGTGATTATTAAAAAAATGTTGTTAATTTTATTAATATAATACTCATACTTATTAAATTATTTAATTTAAATACAAATATAAAAAACTATTATTCGTATATAATATGATAAGATATACATTACTAAAATTATACATAAGAAATAATATTTATTTTTATATTATTAATTTTTATTTTAGCAAATATTAATATTGGTATTTAATTATTTTATTTATATTTATTATTATTTACAAGTTATAATTTTTTTATAAATGCCACGTTACTATTTTGATGGCTTAGAAACTATTCTAACGACTCGATTACTATTCATGTGATCATATTTGAGTTTTGACGGTCATAATGGATTTATAATTCTTATAAATGAATCTGATTTATTTTATTCTATATTAAAATATTATTTTCTTAATTTTATATACATATTTTAAAAAACTTTGATTCTATTTGTGTAATTTTTAATTTTTACAATATTTTTTTGAAGTGTCATGTTTCAATGTGACAACAACTATATAATTTTTTATATTCTATTAATGGTATTTATAAATTTTTACGATCACATTATACTATTCCAAAAAATTTGTGTGTATTTATCCTCAATATTTTATATTCTAAATTAATTAAATAATTTATTATCCCTTTTTATTATGTATTGCATCAGTTTAGTTGTATACCTTAGACATAGATATGTAACAAAAAATACATTAAAAGAAACATTTCATATGAAAATTCATTTGTTATTCTATAAATATAGTTATCTTCTATAAATCAATAGTTTAATTATAAAAATAAATCTATCCAAATAATTATGTGTCTCGAAAAACTTCTATACCATGTTATACTATTATGGAATTAAGACATATTCATTGAGAAAATTAACATGAAAAATGTTATCTCTTATAAAAGAACTAATAATATTTGAGAAAATGGATAAAAATTATTTAAAACATAATTCTATTATTGAAAACAGAAAACATAGGTTCTGGTTGACAAAAATTAAATATTTAACCATTTTCCCAAAAAATACAAAGACTCAATATTATTAAAAAATAAAAATAAAAAAAAGAAATTGGTTTTACATATATTTTATACTTTCAATATATATATAAATTAAATATTGATAATCAGTTTTTTAAAATATGAAATATATATTAATCATTTCAAAATATAATATTTAACAACTTTTTATGAAAAAAAAAATAAATAAAACACTAAACTATTAAAAATAATAATATAATAAAAAAACTACAAAAAAATTATATGTTATAAAATAATCAAATGTGTCTTAAAACTATTATTTAGTTTTAAATCATATTTAATTAATTTCCTTGTAACATTCTAGGTAAATAAAAAATATGACATTTTCATATTTATTAATATTTTTGGATAAAATGTTAATATTACTTTAGAGGTATTGTAATGTTCGATGGCATACCCAATACGTAACTACGAGTTTCTTTGAAATCTTACGTTGCACACCAATAATATAATAATATTATTTTAAATGGTAGTTGACGCCTAGCTGTTGTAATGGCAGGAATGAATAGAACTAACTAAAAAAATACTATATATGTTTGTTAGATATTTTAAAAATTACCAAATAAAAGATAGAGGCTTAAAATTAGAACAAATGCAATCTTAAGCATAGAATACTCTTATATTTTTAAAAGATTGTTTTACTGCCTTTTGATGGAAAACCATTTTTAAATATAACTTTTAAAAATTTTATAAGATCTATTTGTCAAAATAAACTAATTCTTTAGAATTGGCACATTGAAATTTACTTGGGATAAATTTTTGGAATTTTTTTGACAATGTTCAATTTTTAATGAATAATGAAAATAGCGTATTTTACTTCAAAACTACTTTTTCATCTAATTTAATTATATGTTTAGATTATATTTTTAATTGGTATTAAAGTTTAATTAGAATATATTTTTACAATTTAATCCAATTTTGGTCATTAGAATTAATTTCACTTTGAAATTTGACATAAACAATTGCCAATCATTTGATAGATATTTTTTCTAAAAAACACGCTACTTGTTTTGACAACGAGAATTATTTTTAAATTAATTACTGCAATTTCTTTGTGTTTAGTTTGGTAAAATAGATTCCATATTTTTAATCAGAAGGTCCAAATTTTGTAATTAAGACTCCTTTGTTTTTGAATATTACGAATAGTAACAACGATAATTATCTTTAATTATCGTGATTAATTAGAAATCGGGTAGATAAGAGTAATAAAATAATATCATGATAATATAAAATTACCCCAACATGTGTTGAAATCATCTTTTTTTAGTCATGGACGACCATGGAAATCTTTTTACCAAACATGAGGGCCTAGGGAGTCACATGTGTGTAATAGTGACATTTATGATATTATTTTTTTAAAATAAGAGAAATATAACAAAGGATTGTATATCCTAAGTAAAAAAATTTTAATTTTGAATATATAAATGATATATTAGACTTTAAATAGTCATTTAAAAGCTAAAATGATTTTCTACATCATGGTAATTTTTTAATTATTAGATATTAGATAAAAAAATGTATTTATGCCACCTTGATGATGTAGTTATTATATCATTAATGAATGATTTAAGTAAAATAAAATGATAAGGTATAATCTAACACATAAACTTGTCTAAAACCTCTTGTATTGGTGGATTTCGAACCCTTATCACTGTATCCTCAAAATATATCATTTTGGGGCCTTTAAAATCTGAAAATCATTTTATAATAATGTAACATTTCAAGACTTTCCATAAGTGACCCTCATCCCTCTTATAATAGGACCCAACCTCTACCCCCTTACCCACACCTCTCAAGCCCTTGGCTCATCCATAATCTACTCATATTATCTTTCCATATCCCTCTATTACCCCTAGAAGCCTCACTTTGGACATAAGTCTTTCCAAGGAAGCCTTTCACTCAAATCAAAAAGAGTTACCCGATTTAGAGGTAATGTCTTCTCTCGAGTTCCTTTCGTTTATTTTTCCTTCTTCCCTCACCACTATCTTCTTATTATTTGATCCCATAATTACAAAAAAATCCTAAATATACTATAATGTTCTTATGATAAGTAATATACCTACAATTACAAAGACCTCTGTCTAATGGTTACAGAACATACTGTTTCTGTGGGTGGTGAATTACTGCCTCACGAAACGATGATTGTTCAATATTTTTTTAACACCTTTCATGGTGTCCATTATGATGGAACTATATTTATATATGATTTATATTATATTTTATGTCATCTTTATGCTCCTGTATTTTATATTTAAAACATTCATTTATGCTTTTCATGTTGTGCAAATGCGATAATTTCATATGAGGAAGTGTGGACTACCGCCCCCTCAACTGGTGTGACCCATTCATGACAAACATGGAATTTATAAAGAATGTAATTAATGAAGTTATGTTTCCTATTTAAAATATATATTATATTGTAATTATAATATATCTATGTCTAATTTAGTTTTAATGCAATTAATATGACAAAAAAATGAAAGTAGCATTCATGTATACATATGGCCTACCCTCTCCATGAACCGTACATTTCATTTCATATATCCAAACATTATGGAATATTATTAAATTCATATATACTAGATATATATGATATTTAAATCATGAAAACCATTCCTGAGATGATGTAATTATAACAACAAGTACAATTCTCTTCAAACAATTTTATTTCTGACTCAGGTACCGAACTTCGACAAACGTATGATATGAACTCACATAATTAACTAATTATTATAACATTATAATATGTGATATTAATTGAATAATAAACATTAAATTATATCCTTATGCAATTATAAATTTACCAATTTTTATTATTCATGAATATAAAGAAACGAACAAGAAAAGTCGTACTTCAGTTAAGGGGATTTTATATCTCACATTAAATATCCTTGAGAGTTCCATTGTTCGCCACTTATTTAGTGCATGTGGTGTATTGTGTAATTCCTTTTGAAATATATTATCATGATTCTATTTATATTCACGAGATTCTTTGATTCATTTGGTTTTTATTATAATTTGGACATATGACTTGATTGATTACTACCAGGTAAGGGGTTTTTATCTCTCTCTTTATTCCCGTAATATTTATGCTATATTTGCCACTATCTCCATTGAGTGCTGTATGTACTGCCCAATATTCTACCCTTTAAGGAATATACATCCATTTATGGGTATTTACATCAACATTGTATGGTCTTTCATTCATGGGGTGTATGTTTCATAGGTTACCAAATCGGTAAGGGATATTTTCACCATCTTCATTTTAAAAGACTTATTTTTGTTAGGACTTTTAATTTAAAAATTATTATGGTGGGATATGTTATTATATATTCTTATTGCTATAAATTTTATGTCCAAGTGATGAGATTCCCTTTTTTTCTCTGATCAACTTGTTTTCGGAAATTTGATGTGATGCCCTTAGGCTACCAAATTTTTGTAAGGAAACTTCTTAATCCAATTTAAATTATTTGGGTAAAAAATCTACTTCATTATTATGTCGTGATATGAATATGTGTGAATGACCTATGATAGTTTTACACATAATATCCAATTATATTGGGTGTATTTACTTTTGTCACATATAATTATGTAATTTAATTATCCTTAATCTAAGGATACCATCTTTGTAAGAGACTTAGTCTCAATCTCCTTTCATTGAGGCATACTTCAATTTTTATACTACCTTCTTTTATTAGTTGTATAATAAGCCCTTTTGACTTTTGATTTCTTTCAAAAGGAATATTTTTCCATGAATCATTTTACTAAATGACAAAAGAAATGTTTTTGTCTAACATAAGCGGCGAAAACGACTTCTCCGTCGCCGTGACCATTATTTGAGTTTCAGCTTCCTCTATAAGCCACAACATTTTTAAATGAAAAATAAATACCATGATTTACTTTTCTTTTATTTTGGTATTTAAAATAGTTTTGGAAATATTTTGATTATATCAAAGTGTTGTATTGATATCTTGTGATTGAAATGTGGAATTGATATGTTTCCTTTATACATTTTAATGTGTTACGATTATGTTATGGTTCTTGGGAATAGTTTATGAAATCTGGTGGTTCCATGAAAAAATAAGGCCGGCTAAGCCCATGATTTCTCTCCAATGCATTGGGTAATGCTAAGGAGTTAAACTCTAAGGTTTCTCTGAAGATATTTAGGGAATATACTGTGATGGGTATTTCAAACATAACCATAAGGGTTACTCTTGATGTAAGAATGTTATAAATGTCTCAAGTTACCTTTATGTATTCTGATTTCTATGATTTATTCATAAATGTTATGCTTTCAAGAGGTATTTTAAAGTGCATATGTTTTATGAGTAAAGTATGATTTCATTGATTCTTATGTATGCATGGACTAATGTTTTCTCTCTTTATTTTTATATCCCTTACTGAGCATTTTTGCTCATCCCATGTTTTTGAAATGTTTTTCATGGGAAATAAAGTAGAATAGGGTCAAGGAAGGGATGAACAAAATATCATGTTGTCTAAAACATGGAACTAGACATGACACTTTAGTTGAAGAGTTTTTATTTTATAAAAAAAATGGAAACTGAGTAGATGTGTCTACTTTGTAATCATTGAGATGTAATACTTATTCCCTAATTCTCTAAAACACTAAACCTAAAAAGATCCTCAATGTGAATTATTCATTTAATTCAAGATTATGTTATGTTTTAAGGCTGGGTCCTTATAGTTGGTATTAGAGGTCGATTTTTATAACATTAGAGGTTAGGGTATTCATTAATCAAAAGTGACATTACCATAATGAATTGGATTTTAGAAAGAGTCATAGTTATTTTTATAAAGTGAATGAGTTTAAGAAAACATGAATAAGTATATCATAGCTTTAACTCTCCTCATAAGATATTATACGATGGTTTTACTAATAAACTCACATTGACCTTTTTGGTTTTAGTAAATGGATGGATCTAGGAGGCACCTAAGTAACAGTGGATGTGAAGAAATCTGTGACGGTTTTCCAAACGAGCAACTAAAGGATATGGGAGCTGCAATGAGTATACTTATTGCTATTCTCAAAAAACTATCTAGAGTCGTGATTGACCACCTGGACCTTAGTGATTTTTATAACACGTCATATTTGCGAGAAACAAATCCCTACAGATGTTCAGGTAATAATTATAAAGGTAAGTGTGTTCAAAAACCTATGTATCAAAGATTTAGAAAGAAACACATATTAAAATGTCTCAAAGGGACAGAAAGATGCTATAGATGTGAAAATGAAGGTCATAAAGAAAAAACCTGCCATGGAAAAAGGATGTATCTAGTTGACTCTAAGAAAGGGAAAGAAGTTCTTTATGAAGGATCAATTAAATGTTTTAAATGTGGCGTGCATGGTCATTATGCAAACACATTTCCTATGAAGATTTTTCGGCAAAGAGATCACCAGGATTGTACAAATATTCATTTACCAATACCTAATTCCATTCCGATTGAGGATGAAGAAACTGACAATGCCTAATGAAAGGTATAAATTATTTCTTTACATATGTTTTCTATTATTGATATATTAGGATATGATTCATGATTTTGTATGTAGGAAATAATTATTTTAGAATATGTTGGAAAGGAATGGTTGAAGGATCATGAAGAGTGTTTAATGAGTAAGAAATCACCATAAAAGGGATTCAAAAGTTATAGTAGATTTTAGGATGGTGAAATTTTTAAAATTATTAAGGCTCTTTTGATGATGGGATTATAGTAGAAGACTTTTTATATTATGTGTAACCCTAATGTTTCATATATGAAAATTTTATTCAAGGAATAATTATATTTTCTTTTGTGGAAATATTTATAAAGAACCATTTTGGTTTATATGATCCTTGAATTTGAAGTAATTATCAGTTAATAAATTTTGGGATGCAAAATGAATGTTATTAGATAACCTTTGTGGTTAAAATATGTTATGGTTATTTTTGAAGAATTAATCTCATTTTGGGAATGTTATAAAATTATGTAGTTTTTGAAAAGGGACAACATGCAAACTGTGTGACAACCCATCGCGTCGGATGAAGCTGTAGGAATCGAAGACACTACCAAAGTGCGACTGGTATTTATCGCCTACCACTGGACTACGTGAAGTCCCTGGTTAGTGTGACTGATTATTTTTAATTAGATAAAATTATGAATTAGTAATAAGTTATTTTTGGGAAATGATTAACCTATTATGGAGGATATGTGATTAGGTTAATTACTTTTCAATATGGGACTTTAAGAGTAAATGATGTTATTTGGAGATAACTGTTAAGAATTAGCTTTGAGGACTATGTGATTAAATCCTTTAGAGATTTTGGATTCAATGTTAGTTTGGATTACATTGATGAATTTTATAGATAGCTTTTTATTTAATGGCCTTTCTTGAACCTGGGATTCTTTTTGATGAATTTTGTAGATTAAGAGTTGTATTTCTTTTAATAAAGGATTATCCTTTTGGAGATTATCTGATTTTGTACTAACAATTTTGGTTTTGGTTAATGACTAAAGTCATGGGAAATATATAGTTCTTCTTTTGTTGATTAGGTGATTCTCAATATGTAGATTATAACACTCTTAATGTGAACAAGTCATCCTAAATACTCATCTTTTGGTGAAAATATGAGTTTGTGAAAGAAATCTCGTAAGAGATGAAAGTATACATGACAAGTAAGTATGTTTGATTATGATTAATAAAAATAATAAAAAAATTCCTCAATGAAAAGTAACATAAACCAAAATGCCGTGTATTATCTTTTCTTACTGGGGAATCAAATATCGTTTAACCCATCACAAGTTTGTGATTTTCTGGTGATTAGATTTCACATAAATCATGTTTTCTATCACTCTCCATCAGAACATGATGGTTTTTTTTTCTCCACCACATCTCTGTTTTCATTGAATCCTAGTATATGTTGTCTCAGTTGACCTTTTTACTTTTATTTCTTTCTTTTAAAGTGATAGTTTAATTTACTTCTTTTACCATGTGGGGCTTTCAATGAAGTTTCTGAGCCCAATTTTAAAATTGCGAGGACGCAATTCCCAAAAGGGCGGAAGGATGTAACATCCCAGGTAATTAAAGAATATGAAATTTTTATATTTATTAATATTTTTGAATAAAATGTTAATATTACTTTAAAGTTAATGTTATGTTCGATGGTGTACCCAATACGCGACAACGAGTTTTTTGGAAATCTTACATTGCATACTAATAATATAATAATAATATTTTAAAAGGTAGTTGACGTCTAGCCATTATAATGGCTGGAAAGAACAGAACTAAAAAAAAATGATTATATATGTTTGTTAGATATTTTAACAATTACCCAATAAATGAGAGAGGCTTAAAATGTGAATAAATCCAATCTTTAGCATATAATACTCTAATATTTTTAAAAGATTGTTTTACAACTTTTTGGTGGAAAAAAATTTTAAATATAACTTTTGAAAATTTTATAAGCTATATTTGTCAAAATAAACTTATTATTTAAAATTTTTACATTGAGATTTACTTTCAAAAATATTTTTGGTATTTTTCTGACAATGTTCAATTTATAATGAATAGTAAAAATACCGCATTTTACTAGAAAACTGCATTTTCATCTAATTTAATAACATGATTAGATAATATTTCTAATTGGATTTAAAGTGTAATTAGAATAATTTTTTACCATTTAATACAATGGTGGTAATTAGAATTAATTTCACTTTGAAATTAGACATAAACAATTGCCAATATTTTGATAGATATGCTTTCTTAAAAACACGCTATTTGTTTTGACAACGGGAATTAATTTTAAATTAATTAATGAAATTTATGTGTTTGGAATATGGTAAAATGGATTCCAAATTTGGAATCAGATAGTCCAAATTATGTAATTATGACGCTTTTGTTTTTGGACGTTATGAATATTAATGATGGTAATTATCTTTAATTATCGTGATTAATTAGTAATCAGGTAGTTAAGGGTAATAAAATAATATCATAATAATATAAAATGACCCCAACATGTGCGAAAATACTCTCTTATGAGTCATGGCCTACCAGGAGGAGCTTTTTACCAAACTTGAGGGCCCATGGAGTCACATGGTTGTAATAGTGACATTTATGACATTATTTTTTAAAAATAAGAGAAATATAACAATGTTTTGTATATCCTAAATAAAACAATTTTCATTTTGTTTATATAATTGATATATTAGAATATAAATAGTCATTGGAAAGCTAAAAATATTTCCTATATCATGGTATATTTTTTATTTTTTAGACATTAAATAAATAAATTTATCTATGACACCTTGATGATGTAGTGATTACTTAATTAATGAACGATTTAAATAAAATGAAAAGATAAGGTAACATCTATGACATAAACTTGTTGAAAACTTATAGAATGGGTTGATTTCAAACCATTATCACCTCATCCTTAAAATATTTCATTGTGGGACCTTTAAAATTATAAAATCATTTTATAATAAAGTAACATTTCCAGACTTTCCAAAAGTGACCCTCCCCCCTCTTATAAAAGGCACCCACATGTACCCCCTTACCCACGCCTATCAAGCCTTTGTCTCATCCAAAATATATTCATATTATCTATCCAAATACCTCTCTTACTCCTAGAAGTCTCACATTGTGCGGGAGTCTTTCCACGAAAGCCTTCGGCTCAAATCAACAAGAGTTACCTGATTTAGAGATAATGTCTTCACTCGAGTTTCTTTCTTTTATTTTTCCTTCATCACTCACCAATATCATCTTATTTTTTAATCCCATAATTACACCAATATCCTAAATATAATAGGATTTTTTTTATGATAATTATTCTACCTACACATACAAACACCTCCATCTAATGGTAAAAGAACATATTGTTTCCGTGGGTGGCGAATTACAGCCTCACGGAACGATGATTGTTCAATATTCATTTAACTCCTTTAATGGTGGCCATTATGATGGAAATATATTTATATATGATATATATTATATTTATTTCCTCTAAATTCTCCTGTATTTTATATTTATAACATACCTTTATGATTTTCATGTTGTGCAAATGTGATAATTTCATATGAGGAAGTGTGAACTACCGCCCCCTCAAGTGATGTGACTCGTTCATGCCAAACATGGAATTTATAAATAATGTAATTAATGAACATATTTTACCTATATAAAATATATTTTATACAGTAATTATAATATATCTATGTCTAATTTAGTTTTAAATTCCATTAATATGAAAAAAATGAAAGTACCGTTCATGCGTACGTACGACCTACCGTCTCCATGAACGGTACATTTCATTTCTTATCTATTAACATTATGGAATATTATTAAATACAAATATACTGAATATATATGATATTTAAATCATTAAATCCATTCCTGATATGATTTACTTATAACTATATGGACAATTCACTTCAAACAAGTTTATTTCTGACTACTATACAGAATTTCGACAAACGTATGATATGAACTCACATAATTAACTAATTATTGAAACATTATAATATGTGATATGAATTGAATAATAAACTTTAAAGGAATTCCTTATAAAATTATAAATTTACCAATTTTTATTATTTATGAATATAATGAAACGAACAAGACAAGTCGGACCTGAGGTATATGGATTTCTTATCTCACTTTAAATTTCTGTGAGAGTTCCATTGTTCGCCACTTATTTATTGCATGTGGTGTATTGTGTACTTCCATTTGTTATATATTATCGTGATTCTATTTATATTCATGGTATTCTATGATTCATTTGGTTCTTATAATCTTTTGGTCATAGGACATTATTGATTACAATGAGGTAAGGGGTTTTATCTCACTTTTTTATTCCTGTGAGATTCATGCTATATTTTCCACTAAATATTTTGATTGGTGTATATACATCCAATTATTCAACTCTTTGAGTAATATACATCCATTTATGTGTATTTACATCAGCATTTTATGGTTCTTATTTCATGGGGTGTATGTTTCGTAGGTTACAAAATCGGTAAGGGAACCTTTCACCCTCTTCTTTTTAAATGACTTCTTTTTGTTAGGCCTTTCAATTTACATATTATTATGTTGGGATATGTTCTTATATATCCTTATTGCTATAAATTTTATGTCCAAGTCATGATATACCCTTTTTTCTCTCATCAACTCGTTTTCTGAAATTTAATGTGACACCGTTAGGTTACCGAATTTTTGTAAGGGAACTTCTTAATCCAATTTCAATTCTTTGGGTTAAAAATATACTTCATGATTATGTTGTGCTATGAATATGTGTGAATGAACTATGATTTTTTACACTTAATATCCAATTATATTGGGTATATTTATATTTGTCACTCATAATTATGTCATTGAATTATCCTTAATCTAAGGACACCGTCTTTGTAAGGGACTTCATCTCAATCTCCTTTCGTTGAGGCATACATCAATTTATATACGAACATCTTTTATTAGTTGTATAATAAACCCTTTTGACTTTTAATTTCATTAAAAATGAATCTTTTTACATGAAACATTTTACTAAATGACAAAAGTAATGTTTTTGTCTTAGTTAAGCGGCGACAACGACTTCTCCGCCGCTGTGACCATTATTTGAGTTTAGGCTTCCTCAACAATCCATAGTTTTTTAAATGAAAAATAAATACCATGTTTTAATTTTTGTTTATTTTGGTAATGAAAATGGTTTTGATAATGTTATGATTATACCAATGTTTTGTATTGATATCTTGTGATTGAAATGTGGAAATTCTATGTTTCCTTTATGCATGTTTTATGTGATAAGATTATGTTATGGTTCTTAGGCATAGTTTATGAAATCGTATGGTTCCATGATAAACTAAGGCTGGGTGAGCCTGAGATAGATCTCCAATTAATTGGGTAATGTGAAGGAGTTAAACACTATGGTTTCTCTGAAGAGATTTATAGAATATGTTTTGATGGTTATTCCAAACCTAACCATGAGGGTTACTCCATACGTAAGAATGTTATGAATGCCTCATGTTACCTTTATGTCTTCTAATTTCTATGAGTTATTTATAAATCTTATTATTTCATGAGGTCTGTTAAAGTGCTTATGCTTTATGTGTAATGTTTTATTTCATGGATTCTTTTGTATACATGGACTAATGTTTTCTATCAGTATTTTAATATCCCATACTGAGATTTTTATGCTCATCCCAAGTTTTTAAAATGTTTTTCATAGGACATAAAGTGGAATAGGGTCAAGGATGGGATCAAGGAAATGTCATGTAGTCTAAAACATGGAACTATAAAAAGGCCTTTTGTTCAAGAGTTTTTATTTTATGAAAAATATGGAAACAGAGTAGATGTGTCTACTTTGTAATCATTGATATGTAATAGTTATGCCCTAATTCTCTAAAACTCTTAACCTCAAAA
Organism: Viscum album; assembly: GCA_963277665.1. Classification (NCBI taxonomy): domain Eukaryota; kingdom Viridiplantae; phylum Streptophyta; class Magnoliopsida; order Santalales; family Viscaceae; genus Viscum; species Viscum album. The sequence goes on along the minus strand of OY728127.1, from coordinate 1,218,948,334 downwards.
GATCCTTAATGTGAATTATTCATCTAATTCATGTTTATGTAATGTTTTATGTCCGGGTCCTTATAGTTGGTATCATAGTTTGGTCTAGATAACTTTATAGGTTAGGGTTATTCTTGAAGCATAAGTGACATTACCATAATGGTTTGGATTTTTGAAAGAGTCATCGTTATTTTTATAAAGTGAATGAGTTTAAGACAACATGAATAAGTATATCTTAGTTTTTACCCTCCTCATAAGATATTATATGATGATTTTACTGATATACTAACACATACCTTTTTGGTTTTAGTAAATGGATGGATCTAGCAGGTACCAAACTAACAGTAGATGTGAAGAAAACTATGACGGTTTTCCGAATGAGCAACTGAATGACATGGGTGATGCAACGAGAACACTTGTGGTTATTCTCAACCAACTATCTAGAGTCGTGAATGACCACCTGATCCTTAGTTATTTTTATAAGACATCATATATGTGAGAAACAAATCCCTATGGATGTTCAGGTAATAATCATAAAGGTATGTGTGTTAAAAAATCTATGTGTCAAAAATGTGGAAATAAACACATAGGAATATGTTTAAAATGGACAAAAAGATGCTATAGATGTGGAAATGATGGTCATAAAGCAAAAACCTTACATGGAAAAAGGAAGCATCTAGTTGACTCTAGGAAAGGGAAATAATTTCTTTCTGAAGGATCAATAAAATGATTTAAATGTGCTGTGCATAGTCATTATGAAAATAAATGTACTACGAAGAAGTTTCAGGAATGGGATCACTGGGATCGTACAAATATTAATTTACCAATACCTAATGCCATTATAATTTAGGATGAAGAAACAGACAATGACCAATGAAATGTATGGATTATTTCTTAACATATGTTTTCCTATTAATGAAATAATATGATATGATTCATGTTTTTTTTTGTAGGAAATAAGTGTTTTAGAATAAGTTGGAAGGGAAATGGTTAATGGATCATGAAGAATGTTGAATGAGTAAGAAGTCAACATATATAGGATTCAAGAGTTATGGTAGATTTTAGGATGGTGAAATTCTTAAAAGTATTAAGGATCTTTTGATGATGGGATTGCATTAGAAGACTTTTTATGTTATGTGTAAACCTAATGTATGATATCTGAAAATTTTATTCAAGGAATAATTATCATTTATTTTGTGGAAATAGTTATAAAGAACCATTTTGGTTTATATGATCCTTGAATTTGAGGTTATTACCTGTTAATACATTTTGGGATGAAAAACAAAAGATATTAGATAACCTTAGTGGTTAAAATATGTTAAGGTTATTTTTGAGGAATTTATCTCTTTTTGGGAATGATATAAAATTATGTTGTTTTTGAGAAGGTAAAACACGCAAACCGTATGACAACCTATCGCGTCGGATGAAGCTGCGGTAATCGAACCCACAACCAAAGTGCGACTGATATATATCGCGTTCTGCTGGACTATGTGAAGTCCCTGGTTAGTGTGACTAATTCTTTTTAGTTAGATGATCTTATGAATCAGGAATAAGTTGTTTTTGGTAAATGATTAACCAATCATGGATGATATGCAATTAGGTTAATTACTTTTCAATATAGGACTTTATGAGCAACTGATGTTATTTGGAGATAAATGTTAAGATTTACCTTTGAGGACTATGTGATTAAATCCTTCAGAGATTTTGGATTCAATATTAGTTTTGATTACATTGAAGAATTTTATGGATAGCTGTTTATTTATTGGTTATTCTTGAAGCTTGGGTTCTTTTTGTTGAATTTTGGAGATTAAGAGTAGTATTTATTTTTATAAAGAATTATCCTTTTAGGGATTATCTGATCTTGTACTAACAATTTTGGTTTTTGTTAAGGTCAAAATACATGGGAAATATATAGTTCATCTTTTGTTGATTAGTAAATTCTCAGGAAGTTTATTATAGCGCTATTAATGTGAACAAGTCATCCTAAATACTCATCTTTTGGAGAAAATATGAGTTTGTGAAAGAAATCTAGTAAGAGATGAAAGTCTACATGAGAAGTAAGTATAATTTCTTGTGATTTATTTAAGATTATAAATAAATTCCTCAATGAAAAGTAACTTAAAAAATGTTGTCTGCTAACTTTTCTTTTTGGGAAATCAAATTTCGTTTAACCCATCACAATTTTGTGATTTTCTGGTGATTAAATTTCTCATAAATCATGTTTTCTGTTACTCTCCATCAGAACTTAATGGTTTTTTTTCGCCTTCATATCCATTTTTTCAAGGAATCCTAGTATCTGTTGTCTCGGGTGGCCTTTTTACTTTTCTTTCTTTCTTTTAAAGTGATAGTTTATGTTACTACTTTTCCAATGTGGGGCTTTAAATGAAGTTTCCGAACCCAGTTTTTAAATTTCTACGACGCAATTCCCAAAAGCGGGGAAGGATGTAACATCCCAGGTAAATAAAGAATATGAAAATTTTACTTTATTAATATTTGTGAATAAAAGCTAATATTACTTTAGAGGAAATCTTATGTTTGATGGAGTACCCAATACGCAACAACAAGTTTCTTTGAAATCTTACATTTCACACTAATAATATAATAATATCATTTTAAATGGTAGTTGACGCCTAACCATTGTAAGGGCGTGAATGAATAGAACTAACTACAAAATAATTATATATGTTTTTTATATAATTTACCAATTACCCAATAAATGATAAGGGCTTAAAATGAGAATAAATTAAATCTTAAGCATATAATACTCTAATATTTTTAAAAGATTATTTTACTGCCTTTTGATCGAAAACCACTTTTAAATCAAACTTTTGACAATTTTATAAGATCTATTTGTCAAAATAAACATATTATTTAGAATTGTGACATTTAAATTTACATTGGATAAATTTTTGGTATTTTTCTCACAATGTTCATTTTTTAATGAATAGTGAAAAATATTGCATTTTTCTTCATAACTGCCTTTTCATCTTATTAATTATATGTTTAGATTATATTTTTAATTGGTTTTCAATTTTAATTAGAATATATTTTTACCTTTTAATCTAATGGTGGTCATTATAATTAATTTCACTTTGAAATTGGACATAAAATTTTGTCAATCTTTTGGTAGATATTGTTTCTTAAAAACACGCTATTTGTTTTGACAACATGAATTATTTTTAATTTAATTACTGCAATTTCTGTGAATTGAATTTTGTAAAATGGATTACATATTTGGAATTATAAGGTATAAATTATTTAATTAAGACTCTTTTTTTGAGTGGACATTATGAATAGTAATGACAGAAATTAACTTTAATTATCGTGATTAATTAGTAATCGGGTAGTTAAGTGTAAAAAAGTAATATCATAATAATATAAAATGACCCCAAAATGTATCCAAATCCTTTTTTTGAGTCATGTCCGACCATGGGAATCTTTTTACCAAACTTGAGGGCCCATGGAGTTACATGGGTGTAATAGTGACATTTGTGTCAGTATTTTTTTTAAAAGTAGTGAAATATAACAATAGTTTGTATATCCTAAGTAAAAAAATTTCAATTTTGTTTAAATAAATGATCTCATATACTATAAGTAGTCATTGGAAAGATAAAATGATTTCCTACATCATGGTATTTTTTTAAAAAAAATTAGACAATAAATATATAAATTTATTTATGACACCTTGATGATACAGTGATTACCTCATTATTGAACGATTTAAATAAAATGAAAAGATAAGGTAAAATATAAGACATGAACTTATCAAAAACCTATTACATGGGTGGATTTCGACCCCTTATCACCAAATCCTCAAAAGTTATCACTGTGGTACATTTAAAATCTAGAAATCATTTTATAATAAAGTAACATTTCAAGACTTTCCAAAAGTTACCCTCCTCCTTCTTATAAAAGGCCCCCACCTCTACCCCCTTACCCACACCTCTCAAGCCCATGTCTCATCCATCCTCTTCTCATATTATCTCTCAACATTCCTCTATTACTCTTTGAAGCCTCAATTTAGGCATAATTCGTTCCATGAAAGCGTTTGGCTCAAATCAAAAAGAGTTACCTGATTTAGAGGTAATGTCTTCTCTCGAGTTTCTTTCTTTTATTTTTACTTCTTAACTCACCACTATCTTTTAATTATTTGATCACATAATAAAACCAATATCCTCAATATACTAGGATGTTGTTATGATATGTTTTCTACCTAAAATTACATACACCTCCATCTAATGGTTAAAGAACTTACTATTTCTGTGGGTGGCGAATTACTGCCTCATGAAACGATGAATGTTACATCTTATTTTAACATCTATCATGTTGGACATTAGGATGGAACTATATTTATATATGATAATTATTATATTTATTTCCTCTCTATGCTCCTTTATTTTTAATTTAAAACATAATTTTATGATTTTCAAGTGGTGCAAATGTGATAATTTCATATAAGGAAGTGGGACTACCGCCCCTCAAGTGATGTGACTCGTTCATGCCAAACATGGAATTTCTACTGAATGTATTTAATGAACTTATGATAACTATATAAAATATATATTATACTTTAATTATAAAATATCTATGTCTAATTTAGTTTTAAATTCTATTAATATGACAAAAAAATGAAAGTAGTGTACATGCGTACATACGACCTACCGTCTCCATGAACGGTACATTTAATTTATTATCTCCAAACATTATGGAATATTATTAAATAAATATATACATGATATATATGACATTAAAATTATTAAAACCATTCCGGAGATGATGTACTAATAACTACATGGACAATTCTCTTCACACAAGTTTATTTCTGATTCATGTACCAAACATCGACAAACGTTTGATATGAACTCACATAATTAACTAATTATTATAACATCATAATAGGTGATATGAATTTAATAATAAACATTAATGGAAGTACATAATCAAATATAAATTGAATTTTTTTTATTATTCATGAATATAAAAAAATGAACATGACAAGTCATACTTGAGGTAAGGAGATTTCTTATCTCACTTTTAATTTCTGTGAGAGTTCCATCGTTCGCCACATATTTATTGCATGTGGTGTATTGTGTAATTCCATTTGATATATATTATAATGATTCTATTTATATTCATGGTATTCTATCATTCATTTTTTTGTCATAATCTTTTGGTCATACAACTTGATTGATTACAATGAGGTATGGGGTTTTATCTCACTTTTTTATTCCTGTGAGATTTATACTATATTATCCACTATGTCCTTTGAGTGGAATATGTAATTCCAATTATTCTACTCTTTCAGTAATATACATCCATTTATGGGTATTTTCATCAACATTGTATGGTCCTTCTTTCATGAGATTTCTGTTTCGTAGGTTACCCAATCGGTAAGGGAACTTTTCACCTTCATCTTTTTAAAAGACCTATTTTTGTTAGGTCTTTTAATTTACATATTCTTATGTTGAGATACGTTATTATATATCCTTATTGCTTTAAATTTTATGTCCATGTGATGAGATACCCTTTTTTCTCTCATCAACTCATTTTTTGAAATTTGATGTGGCGCCGTTAGGCTACATAATTTTTGTAAGGGAACTTCTGAATCCCATTTCAATTTTTTGGGTTGAACCTCTACTTCATGATTATGTCATGCTATGAATATGTGTGAATGACCTATGATTTCTGTACACTTAATATCCAATTATATTGGGTGTATTTATTTTTGTCACACATAATTATGTCATTGATTTATCCTTTATCTAGGGATACCGTCATTGTAAGGGACTTCATCTTAATCTCCTTTCATTGAGGAATACATCAATTTATATACGACCTTCTTTTATTAGTTGTATAATAAACCCTTTTGACTTCTAATTTCATTCTAAAGGAATTTTTTAGATGAATTGTTTTACTAAACAACTAAAGGAATGTTTTTGTCTTACTTAATCAGCGACAACAACTTCTCCACCACCGTGACCATTATATGAGTTTCATCTTCTTCTATAAGCAATAACTTTTTTAAATGACAAATAAATACAATGTTTTAGTTTTCTTTTATTTTGGTATTGAAAATGGTTTTGATAATGTTTTTATTATATCAATGTGTTGTATTTATATCCTATGATTGAAATGTGAAAATGCTATATTTCCTTTTAGCATGATTCATGTGATACAAATATTTTATGGTTCGTGGGAATAGTTTATAAAATCGGGCGGATCCATAATAAAATAATGGTGGGTGAGCCTGAGATAGCCCTCTAATGCATTGGGTAATGCAAAGGAGTTAAACGCTAAGGTTTCACCAAAGAGATTTAGGGAATATACTGTGATGGGTATTCCAAACATAACCATGAGGGTTAGTACCTATGTAAGAATGTTATGAATACCTCATGTTACCTTTATGTCTTATGATTTATATGAGTTATTCATAAATCTTATGATTTCATGAGGTATGTTAATGTTCTTATGTTTTATTAGTAAAGTATGATTTCATTTATTCTTATTTATACAGGGACTAATGTTTTCTTTCAGTATTTTTATATCCCTTACTGAGCTTTTTATGCTCATCCCATGTTTTTGAAATTTTTTCACAAGACATAAATTGAAATAGGGTCAATGATAGGATCAAGGAAATGTCATGTTGTCTAAAACATAGAACTAGACATGACTATTTTGTTCAAAAGTTTTTATTTTATGAAAAAAATGGAAACTGAGTAGATGTGTCTACTTTGTATTCATTGAGATGTAATAGTTATGCCCTAATTCTCTAAAAATCTAAACCTGATAAGATCCTCAATGTGAATTATTCATTTATGTCATTATTATGTAATGTTTTAAGGTCGTGTCCTTATATTAATCATGTAAAATTTAAAATTCACGACATAAAACATTTATTTATAAATATGAATATAATAAAACACAAAAAAAACATAAACACGTTTCTTAAAACCTGATTTACGATAACACATAGAATATAATACACACACTGAGAGATAGATGTGTGTGTGTGTTTTTATTTATGTATGTATGTATTTATTTATTTATGTATCTATGTTTGTATGAATGTATGTATGTATGTATGCATCTAGGTATCTATGTATCCTTGTTTGTTGGTATGCATACATGCATTCATTTATATATGTATGTATATAAATATGTATATGTATACACATATGTATATATATGATCATACAACATGTATTAAAAAAAAAAACACAAATAATCACATAAAAAATAATAAAAACAAACAAAAATATTAAATTTTAAGAGAAAAGAACATATAAAAATGAAAAAGAAAGTAAAATAATTTATGTTACTGGTGATAATTGTACTTGGGCCTTTGGGTGGAGTTTATTTTAAAAATTAGATTTGATTTAAAAAGGGTGTGTGGGTGGAGAATTCTATATTAGTATAAAACAAAATATTTTATTTAATAAAACAATAAAAAATTTATTTGTTTAAAAAAATATAAAAAATATGATTTCAGTATAAATATTTTTTTTTAAAATAACTTTATTTTTTAAAAATCAAAATTCAAGGTTTCATTAAATGGTGCTTATATATTTCTTACAGACCCGATTTCAAAAACATGTTCTAAGGCCTAACAAGCATGACCATAATCTATAACCACATTCTATTTCTACATTCCAAAAATATCTCCATGGTTTAAAATTTCCAAAAATTGGATATGCTTACTGACATGGTTTAGAAAATGTAGAAATACTACATCAATTTTTTATGAATTTTATACTATTATTTCAAAATCTAGGAAAAAAATTTATTATAATTATTTTTAATTCTATTGTGATTGTTTTAAACATTGTAAATTAGTCATTTTTATAATAGTCTCTGATCTATAAAATTAATGGACTCTTGATTTGATGCACATATTAGATCTGACTACACTATGTTATATGTTTCATACCCTAAACAATCTACACATAATTTTTCATTCTCTATAATATGTTATAATTTGGAATAATTGACCAACTAAATTCTATAAATCATACTAAATATCAACGTTAATACCAGTATAATGGACCATTTCATTTAACTCATTATGAAAGTGTTAAAAGTAATTGAAAGAGATCATCGAAAAAGGTAAATTTCCTACTAGTGATTGAATACAATCATAAATATTAGCATTAAATATGACTTCTAGTATTTTAACCATCTTATCATCCCTAAAATCAATCGTATAATAAAACATTGACCACCATAATAGCTTGGAATCAAATACCTATAAACACTCCTCTTCCTTTACATTAGATATATGAATAATGAAAATTAATTTTTCACTATATTATAATGAAATACATTCAACAATATCACTTATTATATATAAATATTTTTTCAAGCCTTCAATGAAATTCTACACCATGATCTGTAAAAAATGATTCATCTTTTCAACTAGTAGAAAAAATAACATATCGTGTCACGATCCTTGACTATAGGAGGAAACATTATCCTGATTATTATGTGGATATATTGTTAAACATTCAAAAAAACATGTTCTATATTTATAAGAGACTACCTTAAACTCAATTGCCTATGTTTATCTTATGAAAAGTGATGTATAAAGCTATAAATGTTGTTATTACTCTTCTTCATTATTATATTACATAATTACATCCCAAATCCATGGTAAATAATTCACACACAACCTCCATTATAGTGTTATAATCCTCTCTCAATATGTTTTTTCCTATTGATAGTTAATTTTAAAAATCTTATCAATAATGTTATTTACAAATCAATAATGAATTATAGTGAATGAAGATTCCCCTATCAAGGAGGAATACTATAACCCACTCTTATTATTTTCATAATATTTTTTATGTGTTTAAATGAAAATAATGGAAGTAAATGTTTGAATATATAATCATGGATACAGAAAATGATATTAAATAACACAAATTAGTCATTGAAAGTGGTGGTGATCAATATTTTCTGGTTTTCAATATTCAATTCAATCATATTCCACCAAATGAAATGATTATACTATTTTACTCAGTGAATTATGTCTATGATCTTTAATTTCCCACTTTATATTATTTTAATAGTATAGAATCTATACACTATGGTCATTGAGTATACTAACCCCCATGTTTATTCAAATAACATTAATGAAACACATATGAATCATTGAGAGATTCTATGGAATATTGAATCTAATTATTCAAAAATAAATCTCAATAATGAGAAATATTATTCGAGTACTAAAGACTCAAGAATTCACCCCAATCTACCTAGACATAATCTCACCTAACTCACTCCCTATATTACATCATTCTATAATATATGATGAAATACAATTATAGGGAATTAAATGAAAAAATAACATTGGATGAAATAAAAATAGAACAAATAATAAAAATATTTACATCCAACTTCCAATAATTTGATAAAAAACATGTCAAAGTGTAAAAATGTACATAATAAACAGAAATTAAGTGAAAAATACATCAAAATGGGATCCCATAGAATAGATAAAATTATTATTTATTCACTATTATATATTATAATATGAAATTGTGCATCACATCCAGGATTAAAACTATGTGGAAGTGATTTACATGACACTGTAATAGTATTTTATTACATTAGCAGTGGAGGTATTATCACTTGTACATTAGAGGGGTACCATTGAATAAAAACTCATCATAAAAATGGGCATTCAAAAAATAAAATGTGGTCTTCATTAATTAGGTTCTCCAGAACATAAGTGATTGGCATTATATTTATGAAATGGTGATTCATTTGACTAGTGGAGAGTGATGATGTGTAATGGTGGTAATATATATAGTTATCTAGATTTAGGATGGCCCTATGATTTTTCATAGAACAACCTAAGTCTTCATATGAGCTGGCCATCCAAGGTGGCCTTCAAGAAGGCTCGAGAGGCATTCTTGATCCTCTCTAGCTAGAAACTAGTTTTATTCATAAATAATTACTCAATTGGGAATGGTTTCTTCCTATAAAATAGTATATTAATATACATGAATTACATATGTAAAATAAACACCAGTAGTTGAATGAATGTAACATTACATTCCCCCATGTGACCATTCATTTACCACTATCCTCAAGACCAACACAAACCTAGGTGAACTCTTACCTGAAACTCACATAAAGCCTAATCATGTAATAAACTTCTGTCTAATTACATCCAGTGAAACAAGTAGGTTTTGATCATAAAATAAATCAGTAGGTAAGCACCACATAATCAATCTATATCCTTCCTTGAAATAATTTATAAATGAAAAAATGATAATACTTATATAAAATTGGTGTTTTATTATTTAAATAACCAATCATATATTTTTAGAAATTATATTTTGAAAAAAAAACATCGTAATCGATTTGAAAAAGATTCTGATTTCAAAACCAATTTGAAAACCAATTCCATGAAGAATATACATCTCTAATAAATGTATTAGAATATGAAAAATCAATGTTATGTACAAAAAGAAGTGTTTATCAAACAAACCATAAATAAAGGAACCAAAAAATGTACAAGAAGATATATATAAATAAAACTAGTGTCCAAAGTTCTAAAATGAAATATCGGACTGTACAACATGAAATAAAGGTAATGTCCAAAATATATCTAGAGTAAATTCTAGATGTTATTGGTACAAACCCATCTATAGGCATATGATAAAATCAACAGTCAATAACCAACATGGTTTTTAAATTTTCCACACTAGTGGATTAATCAAGATGTATTATAACTCTCTCTAATGGTATCAATTTTGTTTAATTAGGATATAGATAATAATGATCATTAATCCACCTAGTTGAAATCTAGAAATCCCATGATTATAGTATAATAGTGAATTATTGAGGTTATCAAAATCCTAGAACTAAATATATCCTATAGATTCCAAAATTCATTATTTTACCCTCCCTAACACCAAATATTAAAATACCCTCCCCAAAAGAAGAAAATCACATGGGTTCCCATAAAAAAATAACATCAATTTCCTACTATTCAAAAAAATCAAGTGAGTTCAAAGAAAAATTATAATAAATCACAAGGTATCAATTGAGCATTAAATTTTATAAAAAACTAAACCATTTACAATGAAAACAACATTCTTCTCAAAACCTTATCTTAAACCAATATTATTTTGAAACCAAACATATTCGGATTCATATGAGAATTTATTTTTAGAAAAATTCATTTAAAACTCAAATATATATATTTGGAAAATTAAATCCATTTCAAGAAACATTTTGAGGCTTTGAAAAAACCTTTTGAAATAAAGAAAGAAAACATTATAAATTATAAGAAGAGTGTTTTGATAAACAATGTTATCAAAAAATCTATTTTATGGAAAAAACTGTTATATGAATGTTCTTATCTATAAATACACCCCATGAACATTTTTATATTCCCAAACCCACTAGTCTTTATATAGACAGCCACAAAAATGTCCATGGGTCTAATGAATGAAGCACAAAGAGTGCCATATTAGTATAAAACCATAATAATGTACCTAAAACCCACTCAAATGACCATTTCACATAATTCAATAATTTTCACAAACTCAATCAATTTAAAACCCCATTTCAAAATACTAATAATATGTTTTAAAATCACAATAAATATTATCGAACCCATATCATACAAATACATTAATACATATAGGAATAAATAGTGAAATCCATTTGAAACCCATTATTCAAAAAATTGTCAACATGTAAATAAAAAGTAAATCATGTTAACATATAACAAGAATAATAAACATAATTTTAAATTAATATTGAATGGTAAATCATTTAATGCCACGTATTGTAAAGGAAATGAAAGGAATCAACTTCCCCAATAATGTGTGAATGTGACGAAACTCTTGGGGATGGGTGAATAAACCTAAAGATAAAAACCCAAACACCCTAATTCATAACAAAACATAATACAACATCACCACCCAACACCTACGGTACCGAAAAGAAGAACCCTAGAAAAAGAAGATCCCTCAAATAACTAGAGAAGAATATAGGAATAGAAATGATGGCTAAGATCAAATGAAACTTTTCTATGATTAAAGAATAAGGAACCCAAATCCATGTGGATGAGAGGAGGAATCAATATGAGAAAGCTATGTGGACATAAAATTAGTAATATATGAGATGGGTCGATTTGGGGTGAAAACATAAGAATGGAAAATTAGAATATCTGGTTTTATGTACATGGTAATGTCACAAAATTTAGTCGCATATCTTTCCAAACTGGATGCCTATCACAACGCATCACCCAATGTTTGTTACATGACTAACCCAATCCCACCTCCAGTAGGCCAGGGGCTGGAAACTAGTACCGAGCTTGAATATCCCACAAATGGTAGGTAGCTTCCTAAGAACATGGGCACATGCACCCATCTCCAATCCCATAATATTGAAATTGAAAACACTAAGTAAACAAGAATGTGTACCACTAAGATACTAACAATAGATTACAATAGTAAAAAATCAAAAAATAATAGGTCCAAAATTCAAGTCCAACCAAATTTAAAATTATAATAAGATGAAAATCATTCTCAAAAAACTCTAACTGACGTGTAGGTACAAAAATAGTGGTAAGATGTCGCTAAAGTGCACCTCGTCCAATAGCCCTCTCTCTATGAACCCCCTAGACCCTTTCCACCAAGGAATTTAATAATGTGTCGATATTCTGCACAATATATGACACATGCAAGCATAGAACATGTATGTGTTAGTAAAAAAATACACATTAGGGACTCTGAAACCAAAAAACAAAATACCACTTGTAACACACGAAGTAAACCCCAAAGGAAACACACGAAGTAAAATTGACATGGTCAGCTAATAGAGGATAATTTCTTGAGCATGGAGAGAAGTATTTATAGATGTAGTCCATATATCTACAAGTATCTATGATAGTTGAAGTGTAAACTGTGCATGGATCATCGATGGTGCATGTTGCATTGGTGGCGCAAGTTGAATAGATAGAACATGGAGTGTTAGTGGTACATGGAGAGTTGATGGTGCACAAGGCGTTGGTGGTGAATTGAGCATCGATAGATTGTGGATCATGGAAGGAGACAAGAGTATAGATGGGTCAAGCTATCCCCCAAGTCATATTGTAAAAAATATCATATATTCACAAAGATCACCTAGTCACAGCCATCCATGGGATAATGATTGTAGAGTGCTTGTTATGGGAGAGCCTTCTCCTCATGCCAATAGGTCGAATGAAAACATCCACAATAACTCATATAGTGTTTAAAAAAATGACTGTCTCGACATAAGTGTCCCAACACCATAAACAACTCATCAATCAGATACATGCATTAAATGATATGGTAAATTTGGTAAAAAGTGGTCTTTCAAGTCCGAGTTTGGTACAAACCAATCCAGCCAACCCTACATGACCCGGTCAGTCTGGGCTGCCATAGGAGCCCGGTTCTCTAGCCCGGCCCATTTCACATCGGTTGTTACTGCTCCGTCGGACATTACATGCCCTGGGGACACCGCTCTGGTCCACGTAGTCTCTTGAATCTATGGCTAGTTGGCTCCCTTAGTCAACGCAGTCGGACCATGTTTCATGTAGCTGGTTCGTGTTCCCTACTTAGTCCTGCACCCTCCCCACCACCGCAGGATCCCATCGACATGACTTCTGAGTTGCATCCCACCGCATCCACTCCTGCGACCTCCTTCCACAGCCCCTAACAATTTCATGTGGCCTATGATATCACAAGATCCTCCTCTATCATGGTCCCACTAGACCATTTCTATGCACCCCGCAAGAACCTGGCCTTCCACCAGGTTGTACACTGCCCTCACCACCGGCCACCCTAACGGTGGCCCGCTGTTCGTCGGGCCCTATGCCATGAGTCGTATCCTACATTTTTCTCTTCCATCACCCCTCCAAATTTTTTTTCCTGGATCAAAACCTTCTATCTCAAATCATTGTGCCTTGGATTTTGGGTGCAACGATCGATCGTTCCCTTAGTGTTTCAAACAGGGAAGATTAAACAATGAACGTGATATATTTATAGAGGATAGATTGTGCACATGAACACCCAAAGAATGGGTCTTGTACATTTTTGTTTAGCCATTACCTTTTCATATTAGATGAATCATGAATAAACTAATATAAAATAATCACCAACATCTATTTTCATTAATCCAACAGTAATTATCCCTCCAATAAAAATGATCAAACAGCTGACCAACCTATTTGTGGTTTGGTACTTATTCATCATTTGATTCTAATATGGGGAAAATAAATCACAATGGGGTGGACAACCTAACTTGAGGTAGGATCAATCATTGATGAAGAATGGGGTTCCATTTCATCATTTATTTTCTATCCTCTAGTGTTCATTGATCAGTTGTGCTCTGATCAAATTTCTAATCATAATTTTCCAAAACATTGGATATCCTTTTTCTCTCTCTGCCTCAAGGATACTCTTGGGTAATGGGGATAAACATGGATTTCTGAAAATGATGGTTTAAAAATATAATATCATTTAGTCAACTAAAATATTTTTATTAAATATTTTAATGATGTTCACGTCCACAAACTAACTATTACCACCGACCTAATCTGGTCGATGATAGGCGACATTTATGTAATAAACCTCCATAAAAAATAAAACATGGTCTCATATATACATTTTTTGTTACCATCTATGACTTATTAGGATTTCAAAATAAAATAATATTTATTTATTAATTTTATTTACAGTTATTCCCCAGGATTCTTTTTCTTCATATGACCAATGCCGACCAATGTTTGGTCAAGCCAAGGGTAATGCCACTTCTCTGAGCTCAATTGTGCCTGCATATTTCAAATATGGTCACCCATTTAAGTGTTTTTTAATTTTTGAGAAAATCCATACCCATGTTCTATTAAAAACATATGATTTTTCAAAAAATAAATTCAGGAAGCCTAAGCTTCGTAATTTCATGCCCTCTCAACACCTGGTCTTAGAAATTTCCCAATTTATTTATAAAAATTAAAATTCAAAAAAAATTTGTCATTACATTCTCCACACCTTAGGGATTTACACCTGCAAAAGAAAAAAAGGGATACTCCACAAAAAGTTGAAGGTACTGAGAACAAATCTGAGCCTCCCCTCCCAAGTGCACTCTTGGAGATTCTTTTCACACCACTGAACACATGTCATTGGAATAAACCACCCACAAATGGTTTTCTTCGGTTGATCCTCAATCTCCACCGGGTACTCTATAAAAGTCACCCCTTCATTAATTTCTAACTTGCCCTAATCAACAACATGTGATGCATCATGAATGTACCTCCTCATCTATGACATGAAGAAGACATCATGCACCCATTACAACTACAAGGGTAGATGTACGTGGTACAACCCCTTGCCAACAATGCCAAGATTCTAAAAAAGACTGATGTATCTCAAAGATAATTTGTTTCCCCATCCAAATCTATGAAATCTCCATCGAGGTGAGAAATAGCGGAAAACATGGTCTCCATACTAGAACTCTAGAGGCCTCTTCTACCTATCATCAGATGACTTTATCTAGCATTGTGTAGTCTTCATATTCTTTTAGATGATTTGCACCTTCTCTGTAGTAGCTCATTGCATCTCAAGACCCATGAGTAATGACTCCCATGGGTTATTTCCATAAATGTGGAGACCCACAGGGTCACTCATAAAAGAACTCTTATGGTTCCACACCGAAGGTGGAGTGGTTGTTTCTATTATATGAAATCTCCACCAAATGTAGAAAGTCATCCCATCTATGGCCAATGTATAGGTCAAATGTTTATAGCATGTCCTCAAGAACTTGGATGGATCACTCCATCTGACCATTCGTCTAGGAATGAAATTATGCGATCAGGTGACCTTGAGTCCAAATCACCTCATATAATCCCTTCCACAATCGGGAAGTGAAACGAGAACCACAATCTGATATGATTTTTGATGGAAATCCCAAATGAAAAACTATCTCCCACACATAGAGGCATCCCATGATGCCTACAATACTTTGTTCATAAATTTGTATTAAGTGGAAAGATGAGGTGAGTTTGTCATTGATAACCCATATGGCATCATGTCCCTTGGACCTTCATGGTAAAACCATCAAGAATTCAATTTATATCGCATCCCACATCCACTCTGGCACCTCACATGCTTGGGTTATGCCCAATGGAACCTTGTGTTCTGTCTTCACTTGTGGACAAGTGAGGTATTGATAAATGAACACTTCCTCTGTCTTCTTCATGACTAGCCACCAGATCTGACTTTGTTGGTCTGGATACATCTTTTTTACTCTTGGTGGAATTATGGGGCCACCCAGGATGAAACAATAGGTGTCACAAAGCCCTTTATCTGCATTCCCTCCATATATACCCTTAAAACCAGAAGCTCCAGAGGATCCATCTGATATTCCCATGTAGATATCCATATCATATCAGGGTATTTATCAATTTAGAAATACACCTCCCATTGAAGAGGTGATCGATAAACATCTTCTCTAATGATGTCCTCATACACCTCCACCATTGTAGATACAAAAGGTCTCATCTCATACACTGCACCAATGGTCTTTCTTGTAACTGGTGTGTGATCGGCTACACCCTCTTGCATTTGAGTCTATCATACACCACTTTGGTTTCCTTTTCACTGAAAATTGATAACCTAGTCCCATATCTACAGAACCACTACAATGTGATCCTAAAGTAGTAAATCTAGGCATGAACAATGGATAACCAATCCATACCATGAATTACATAATTTGGCCTCGATGCTGCCACTAAGAGATCCCAACTCAGACTCTCACACCATAGAGTAATGGAACACTATTAATCACTAGTGTGTGATCATTGAGTCTCCACCTGTAGAAGTCTCTATGAAGAGGGATCAAGGCCACAGTTCCACTAAAATCTCCATGTCTTGAACAATGGTCATGGTTAGAAAAGTGTGACTGACACTTGTGTCTATAAAAACTATATCAAGGATGGTAAAGAAAGTGATCCTACCTGTAATCATCTATGGAGAACTAGAGGAATAATCCCCTATCACTTGAAGATGGCCTTTTCCCTTCCCACCCGCACCCTGAGCTCGTGGAGGACCACCTAGGGGTATTGGTTATAGTACCTCAAACCATTTCCCACCTCCTACTACCCTTCCAGCTCAACTTCCATGTCTTCTATATAGCAGACTACTTTATTTATGCATTTTACACTACGATGGAGGTCCCTCAACCATCTTCTCAACATATGTAGGATGAGTCAGTAAATCTAAAATCACATTTCCCTAACCGCTTCACATGTAGCACAACTAGTCCATATGATAATTTGCTCTGCCCTGGGAGCCTCGCACCACTGAACTCATATCCTAGGGTCATTCTATGAATGATCTCATCTGTTTGGATCCCTACATCAATTGTTACCTACCTTCTACAAAAGACATAGCTACCTGGTGCTTGGTGATAGATCCTAATATAGGTGTCTGGTCTTCCAGATAGCTCTCTACTAGTTGATCTCTATTCAGTATCATAGAATACATTTGAATGATATGGTATATTATGGATTCTTTGATCTCTAGGCATATCAACTGTTCGAAGGAATGGGCCCTGAAGAATGAGTCCCAAAACATATACATGGAGTAAAAAGAATGTTATATATATCTCTTTGAGTACTCCTATACTGTTTGGATTCATTCTATAGTTGCAATACCTCTTGTTTATGAACTGAGCACAATGTCGCTGGGAAGAAATCCTCCCTCCTGAGATGTGTGAATATTGTACAAGTGAGGGTCTTATCCTCATGTGTTTAGATCACTAAGCTTAACCATCTCCCCACATAGACTTGTAAAGACATGGAGCATGGAATACAATCTAGATGAGAGGAATCCGTGCTAGGCAAAAAACACATGTAACCGCCTATTGTCAATCCTAAATCTCTTAGGGGTCTATCTCACCCCTAAACCTAGGAGGCCGCTACCTCCGAAAGTCATTAAATGTAGTTATGATGCATGCATCCTCTATCGGTAGTGATGGTCTTAATTACTTATCTCTGGGAGTGGTTTCACTGGTACACAACTCGAGGGTTCTATATCTGGTATCATCCCCATTCCTAACACCTCATTTATAGGCGGATCATGCTCGTGACAACACATTGGAATCATGGTTTTCATTCTCTATGGATGCATCCTAAAATAGATCAAGTCTTACCATAGTCAATAGAGTATACCAGGGGAGATGTCACTGACTCAAGAAGGACATGAGAAAACAATCCATCCTATATGATTCATGTACTATTTATTTTCATCGGAACAAGTGTATTTATATACTGATTCAAAAATTAGAATTTATATTATGGTTGTGTGGATAATTCGGCTGTTGCACCAACACGAGAGTCCATGGACTAAAAAATAAACTCAAAACACATAACACAGTTTCCCCAAACTTACCTAAAATACTCTTGTTTCATTAGGTAGAATCGAACTCCTTTGATACCACATTGTCACAACCCATCCGCTAGGGCCCTTGTCATGACTACACCAAGCTCGCCTCCAATAGGACAGGGCTGGAAACTAGCACTGTGTAGGAATATCCCATAAATGGGAGGCATTTGACTATTTAAATATACACATGAACCCATCTCCATGACCAAAATAAAGAAACTGAAATCACTAAGTAAATAACCATTTGTACTACTATGATTCCAACAACAGAGTGTGACATTACAAAAACAGAAGAAGTAAATAAGGCCAGAATACAAGCCCAACCAAAAGGAAAAGTACAGGCTCCTAAAATTCATCAGTATAAAACCCAACCTATAGGGAAGGTATAGAAATAGACATATGAAGATGATTAATCACTCTTCGTCGGTCGGGACTATCTCTAAGAACCCTTATCCTGGTCCACTAAAGACTCCGTCAATGTGTCGATCGCCTATAGAAGACACGACACATGTGGGAATAACACATGTAACAGAACGTAAAACAATACAAAGTATGGGCCCTGAAGCCACAATGGATAATACCACTAGTAACACATGAAGTAAACCATAATGAAAGCACTTGAATTACAATCAAAATAATCAGCTGGAACATGTACAAGTCTATATCCTGAAGAGAAGGATTTACAATTTCAATCCATAGATCTCCTAGTTTATATGACACTAGAAGTGTAGGCGGTGCACAATGCTTCGATGGTGCACAAAAAGTCAGTGGTTCATAGATCATTGATGATGTACAGAGCATTAGTCGTGCATGGAGGGTTGATGTTTCCTATAGTGGTGATGGCATCTGGGATATCGTTGGTGCAAAGAGTGATGATATTGCCTAGAGCATTGATGGCCCATGGGGTGTCGATGCCACAATGAGTGTATATGGAACACAGTGCGTTGATGTTTCACAGTGCATCGACGAGTCAATTAGTCCCACAAGTCATATAGTTACTAAGATAACATAGTCACCAAAATCACCTAGTCACACCCTACAATAGGATTCCGCTGGTAGATTTCCTATTCTAGGAGAATGTACAAATCATGCCACTAAGTTATATTACAACATCCAAAAAATGCTCAATTTGAGTACTTCAAAATGACCTCCTCTTCTCGAGGTCCCCAACACAAAAAATAGACTTTCAAACAGACACAAAGTTTAAATGAGATGGCCAATTTAGTAAAAAGGGTTTGGTTAGGTTATGGTTTGACATGAACAAGTCTGACCGACCTGAGCTGGTCAGTCAGGGCCGGTCCGTTTGGATGTAGGTTTACCGGATAAGCCCAGATCATTAAACCCCCCATGTTATGTCGGCCAGTTCAGATTTTCAAGATTTTCCCCACCGTGGTCACGCCCCTCTAGTCAATGAGGTCTTTCAACCATGTGGCAAGTTATCACCCCCTGTACACATTCTCCACCTAGTACTATGGCCTCCCCATCACCGCTGGATCCGTCCAAAACATCCCTCGAGCCATGTATCACCGCATACATAAGTGTGGTGTCATATCGTGACTCTTTTATTCTACCCATGTCTTGTACTACCATGGGTTCCTCTTCTGGTATGGTCCCACAAGAATTCAAATGTGTGCCCTATCAAAACACAACCTCCTCCCTGGACGCACACTTCCCCTGCTACCGACCACCCTTCCAACAACCCACAATTCTTCATGCCCTCCCCCATGAGTTTCCTCCAACCTTCAATGCTCCTATCGCACCTTCATAATGTCATTGCTGATCACAAACATTAGTCTCATGTCGTTGTTCCATGGTTCATGGGTGCTACAATCGATCGTTCACATAGGGTTTAAAAGGTATTAGAAAGCATAAAGAACAAGATATAATAATGGAGGATATATTGAGAACATGAACACCCAATGAATGGATCTTGGTATTTTTATTTCATCCTTGACCCACTAATGTTATTGGGATCACAAAAAAACCTTTTACAGATTAATCAACAAGATATATTCTCTTTAATCCGACAATAAATATCCCTCTTGAAAAAAATATGGAACCACAGATCAACCATTTTGTGGGATGATCCAAATTATTCATTTGGTTAAATGAAGGGGAAAATAAATAATGAAGAAATTGACACCCTACCATAAGGTGGGATCTATCATTGACAAAGAACAGGGTTCCATGTGGTCGTCGATCCTCAATCCTCTAATGTCCGTCAATTTTCCATGCTCTGGTCAAACATTTAATATTGATTATCCAAAACATTGAGAGAACCTTCTTCTCTCACTACCTTAGAAAAACTCCAACGTTATGGTGATAACCCATGATTTCTGAAAAATATTTTTTTAAATATAAAATCTATTATACATTAGTGATATTTTTTATTAAATATTTTAATGACGTTCACATCCAAACACTGAATTTTGGATTAGATGCGTGATGGTCGATGTTTGGCCTTGCCTGATGAATTCACTACTTTATGAACTCAATGGTTGTCACATATTTACAATCAGAGTTATTATTTATGAGTTATTAGGATTTTTATATATGATAATTTATATTGGGTTTTTGATTTAAGGTTATGCCCTATGTGACTTTTTTACAGATGATCCACAGTGATCAATGTCAAGTCACGTCTAGGGTAAAGCCACGTATCCAAGGTCAATGGTGCCCTACGATTTATTATACATGGAACCATTTAAGATTCATTTCACTTTTTTAGAAAATTCATTCATGTGTGCTATTAAAAACATAATGGTTTTCAATCAATCATTCAAGGACCACCGGGGCATGGAATTGCATGACGTCTTAGTTTCTAGTCCAGTAATTGTTCCAATTAATTTATAAAAATAAACTAGTGAATATTTGTGTGATTATAGTTCTAAAAATGTTCTCTATACAAAAAGGTAAACTACCATTTTGTGGGATAGAATCATGATTTTTAAAACCCTGTGCCGACTGTGAAAATCAAGTCTCTCAAAATTAAAAAACCCCTTACAAAATTTCCAAATTGTTTCCACTACCGATGAACAAGACGTGCTTTAGGTCTCATACACCCTATGAAGGTTGCATATTTACCCAATTTCCACACATTTGTTTTGGAAAATAAAAATGAAAAATCAATGAATGGAATACTGTATATGAATAAAATAAAATAGAAACACTATTTTTGTCCACCATATCACAATTTTCCCTAAACTGTACACACTATTGATGAACATTTCCAAAAATAGAATTAAACCCCCAAAACACAAAAACACCCACTAGGAACTCAACCTGAACATGAACCAAACAGTCTTGAAATATAAAAATTATAATATAAAATAAAATTTGATGGTAGGGTGTTAAAATTCATCCCTCCAAAAAAAATTCACCTATAAAGTCACCACATCAACTTAGGAACCAAAATCTTATCTCTCAACACAAAATTATGATCCTCTAAAATGAAAAATCTAAAAAAGTTTAAAATAGAATAAAACAAAATGAAATTATAAACAATGTTGTGAACATTAAACTATACAAACCACACCTGACCAACACGTGAAAAATATGAAAAATATATATATGTTTGACCACCCCAGAATTTAATAATCCCACAATATCAAAGACACTAACATCGAACCCCCAACAAGAGGGGGAACCCATCCAATGAAATTCACCCCAAACATCAAACCAAACAATGATACATAATTAATATGAGAGACAAACAATTCCCAATGGGGAAAGACCGAGAAGCAATATCAATCAATAAGATGTATAACGATTGAAATTATAAAATCCATATGTAATGGCTATAGGTATCAAGAAAAAATACTACCAAGATCAATTATAATAGGTGAATTTCACAAAAAAATAAAAGAACTAAAATAAAGAACACATATACTATTCCCACTATGACATCAGATAAAAAATCATGGCTGAAAACACCCACACCTAGAAATTCCCGACTACATGAAAAACATTACTATGGGGCCTTTGGATAGAGGAATGGTTCCTTGATGAATCTACATCCAAATAGTTTGGATATAAAAAATCTTATTAAGAATTATTCTTATTGAAATGCACCATACAAAACCTATGTAGATGACCCAAATATACAGACCATTGAGATGACTACCAAGAATTATAGAAATATAGTTTTGAATTCCCAAACCAACCACACTAGAAGCATAGGATTATGTTTCCCAATAAATGGGATGTAGGAACTAATGAAAGAGACATATCATGAATAGATTCTTTTAGTTAACACTTATCACAATATGGGGAACCATCTTGGGCACCATGGAAGGAACAATTTATAGCTTCTATGGAATTCCTTCTAGGAATCATCCTATCTAAAAACTCCTCATCCACTATCTTCTCAAACAAATGTTAACTTGATGAGATAAATCATTCATTATTCTATGGATGAAAAACCCAAATGAAGAGATGAAATTTCATCATATTCACTGATTTAATATCCATAAAAATAATATATATATATGAATTTATAAACATAAAGCATTACAATCTATTGACTTTTTGGACAACCATAACCTCTTCCATTATCTTTATCTTCTCCTCCTCATGTATAATCCATATGATGAATTTGGCCTTAAAAGCCTCACAAATCATCCTAACATGAAATAATGATGGGATAATAACAATACACCAAACAAAACCCAATCCTCCAAAATATCCCAATATAGATCACACCATCATGTCATAAAGGGTTCTCAAAGACAGGAAAACTATCTAAACTTTTTTAATCTATTACAAAAATTATATAACTAATTGATTAGTATAGAAAAAAAGTAAACAACTAATATGAGAATGACTCTACCACTCAATTAGGAACCTAGAAAATGATTAAATCTAACTGACACTTTCTAGAAACCCTTGGGACCTTTCTATGTGATATACTAAATAAAATAACAAAAACACAAAACATAGTCAACATCAAAAAAATTCAACAGAAATAACAACCCAAACACAGATAACAAACTCATTAACCATGGATCACAAAATAGAAAGAAAACATCCTCTTACAGAAACAACCATATCTATTCCAATTTCCAAAAAAATTATTCCAAGGCCACTTTTAGAATACCAAATCACATTTACAAACCTAATTCAAACACCAAATTCCACTTTTAAAATTTAATCATGTCCACAAATCATTTTCTATTCAAAAAACACATTTATCACACCCAAAACCATAATCAAAACTAATTTTCATTAAAAATACAATCACACTATCCAAAATCAATCAAAATAATCAAACACACCAAATAACCTAAAATAATGAACTAGTGGTCAGTCATAACCAAGACACATTGTTTAGCATAACAATACTTGACCATGAAAAAACCAGAGTATGTATTTTAACCATGACCTCAGGCTCCAAGTGGTTCACTACTCTATGTTATATCACTCTTTGACACTAAATCACATCCATTTTCACCCCTAACATGAAAAAACACATTAAAATAAATAATAAAAAATAAACTAAACCCAAAATCCAGATGAAAGACTCAATCCCCAAATATACTTGATAACTCAAAGCTTCTGATGATTAAGAGTTCATGACACTCTTCCCATACCAACTTATTATGTTCACACAGTCCTATCATTGGTCTAATAGACTCCCCAAATTGAAAAGGGCTCATCAAATACCATTTGACCAAAATGAACACTGATTTAACCCCCCCTATTTGAGAACTTGTGTTGTCTAGAAATAAGGCATGAGGGGTTTTCACGATCCTATCAGGAAAATAACTTGTGCTAGAAATCAGTCACAACTCAATTGGGAATGATTTTATCTCTTGAAGTAGTAAATGTATTAACCTATAAAACTAATATATATTAATTCTATCAAAATAAAGAAAAAAACTTTACAAACCTCCTTGTGAACTCTTTTTCATCAATATCTATAAGACCGACCTTCACCAGGGTGAACCTGAACAATAACCTAAGCCAAAAAATGAACACGCATGCATATCTAGTATGTAGATCGTGAGAGGCACAAGTCGGGTGTGAGCATAAAATAGTACAGTATGAAATCACAACCGAATCTATACAATTTCACTCTTGAAATATTCTTGATACACTTGTTTTAAAATATAGAGAGAAAATACTATTTTAATTAGTTAATGAACTAAACTAAATTTTCCATAAATCCCCTATTTAAAAAAATTCATTCCATTTTAAAAAGATCCCTATTTCAATCCCCTACTGAAAAAACTCTAAGATGAAAATAAAACCCATATAAATTCATAATAAAAAAGACAATAAAAACTATGTAGAAGAAATATGTTATATCAAACAAAGGTATAAATAAATTAAACAACACAATTACAATAATTTATATATATATATATATATATATATAAACTAACCCCGTATCAACGTGACTCAATGTAATATAGGAAAATAGAGAATTTAATCATCATAATGACCTAAACATATTGAGATACAATCCTGTATTTACTTGATTCAATACCATCTTCGAACATATGATGAAATACATAGTAAATAACCATTAGGGATTATTTAAATATCCTCTCTATTTACATATTTTAAAAGTCTTATCACTCTCTCTAAAGGGATCTAGTTCATAAATTCAGTAAATAGAGAGAAATCTACACTCACCCTTTATATGAAATCTAGGAATACCATGATGATAGTATAATTGGATAGTGAGGAGGCAAACACATGTTTGGAATTAAATAAATCACAAATATCCCACTATTAATACATTTCCAACTCCATAAAACAATATTAGTGATGATAGTTTATGAAGGACTACAACCATAGGGGATCCTATCACATATAAAAACATTAACAACTTCCAATCGAGGCTACATGTCGGGTTATTTAATTCCAATTTCCTAAACATCACAATTTACAAACCGGGCCCTAAAATTTACCAATCAATAACCAATTCTATTGAGAACATCTTTTTTACCAAAATCTTTTGAAAAAATTTTATTTTCAAACCATACTTTATGGTTTCTAAAAGGTGAAATATATTAGGAAACACAAATTAAAACCTCATTTGAAGTCATTTAGAAACCATAATATAATTGGAGAAATATTTCATGTTTCTAGAGAATTCATTTTAATTAATGTTGGAATAGAGGAGAAGATGTATGGACATTGTTTTGAAAACCAAAGTTATCAAATAATTCATTTTATAGAAAATCCATTTATATGAACAATCCTATCCATATATAAAATATTTTATCAAATTTATAAACCCATAACCACTGGTATAATTATGTAAAACCATATAAATGTATAAGGGTCATGTTAAAGAATCATGTGGAGTGTAACATATGCATAAAACCCCAAAAATGTGACCAAAACCAACTCAAACCACCGATTTCACACTCATTTATCATTTACACCAAATCAATCAAGGTCAAATCCTATTTATAAATACCCAAAATCATTTTTAAATCAAAATGAAATTTGATCAAATATATAGCATACATATACATTTGTTAAAAATAATAATAACTATAAAAATACATCAAAAACATCATTTTCAATAAATTTTCAAGATAAAGAGGAATAATAAACAATGTAAACATGTTACAAGAATGTAAAACATAATTATATTTTTTTAAAATATAATACATTTAATGAAATGATTTAAAAATTACATGGATCGAAAAACCTACCTTAATATTGTGTGACAGTGAGAAAACTCTAGGAGAAGGAATAATATGACTTAAAATAAAAATAGATCAACCTAATGAAAAATATTACAGAAGAAAACACCATCACCCATCTATTAGGGTTTTTCTAAGAAGAATGTTTGATAATGATAAAGCATGAGACAATAGGATTAGAATAGTAGGATAGAAATAGTGGATAAAATACTCAG
Organism: Viscum album; assembly: GCA_963277665.1. NCBI lineage: Eukaryota > Viridiplantae > Streptophyta > Magnoliopsida > Santalales > Viscaceae > Viscum > Viscum album. Next base: position 1,218,922,057 of record OY728127.1, on the reverse strand, counting down.
AAGCATACCTATTATTTATGAATAATGCAGCCAAATATAAGACAAGTAGAGGAGGAATTAAACCATTGTACCTAAGAGGCCTCAGGAATTGGAAGTAGGGGATCTGGATTAATTAAGGGTTAAAATATAAGAAATGAAAAATTGGAAAATCATGTTTTTATGAACCTAGGAATGTTAAAAGGTTTGGAACCATGGTTTATCTAACAATGCAACATCTATGAACACCCACATGGAAGGGAAACTACCATCGAATGGGCTGGCTAAACAGTTTCAGAAATTGTCTTCCAACTACGGAAACAAGCTTTGTCCAATTGATATAGCCCCTCAAAAACTTTTTTCACAGTTTCCTCTATCCATACGCAAGCCATGCTCCATGTCTCAAACACCACTAGAATGTCCAATGATTAATCTTCGACTAGAATGGTTTGGGGAAAATCAAGTACATACTATAAATTACAAAATATGAATAAAAAAAATAAACAAAAACGCCATTTTAATCCACCATCCACACAGTTTCTCCCTAACATATGCACACTAACCTGACACAAGCCCAAAAAATAGAACAAAACCCCCAAAACATAAAAACCACACTATAAAATCAACCCAAAAAATGAACCAACATATAATAAATTAAAAAAATAATGAAAAAAATGAAAAATAAATTTTGTGTCATTAGAGGTGTGGTGACTTGTCATTTGATGTAGAAAACGACTTCAATGTATGGTTCAATATGAAGGACTGACACACTTTTTCATATAGTGAAAATGGCATGATATAAATGAGACTTTATGTGATAGAGGCTTGCATCATATGAAAGAATGTAAGGATGGGTTAATATATATTTAGAAATTATTTCTACATATCAAGGTAATTAATCCACTATACCTCCATGGCTTGTAATCTGTTTATTTTGAGTGATGTAATTATTCCCTATAAACAATATTAAAAAAGGGGTTTTCTGGAAATATAAATAAAAATATGATTTGAATAATTTGAAACCTATAATAACCCCCTCCCCTTTTATTTTGGAAAATCAATATTTATATAACAACATCTAATGTCATTCCCACATGGTTATTTGTACTTCTCAATTTTCTCACTTTCCTCCAAAAATATTCATTTAACCATTCACATGGATTTCATCACTCAATCTAGGATTCTTATTTATCACTCTCTTATAACCAGGAAATATCTACCCAGTATTTCCAACCATTTCAGATTTGGATTCAAAATATATACATTGAGTATTATATTTCCCATTGGATCATGATTATGGAATATATATCCTTCTCTATATCATATGTTTTGGAATTGAATGACTCCATATTAATCCACTTTGAATGATCAAAATTATATAGGTATTTAATATTACAGATGAAAGAAAAATAGATTATTCGTGGATACATTATGATATTCCATAATATATATTATGATTAGTATTGGAATATAAGAACAATATATCATAATTTATAATATACCTTTATTTTGAATAATTTTTACTAATATGTCAAAATTAAAAATGGTGTAATGGATTCAAATACACTAAGATTATTTTTTATATTTTCTATTATAAATATCCCTAAATTCCATAGTGTATATCATATACAACACCTCGATTTAATCAAACAATGACATACTATAAATGTAATAATATTTAAACTTGTCCATTATAACATAGTCATTGAATTAGGGGGATTGAATCTGATTAACTACACCATAAAATATATATATAAACTCTCTAATGAATAAAAATTTATTTACAAATACTTAAGAAATAATCACCCAATTTTTAGTGAAGTAATTTTATTTTTCCAAAATATGTTTTCCTCAAAAATACAATTATTTAATTTTGTGAGAAAAAATTATAGTTAATTTCAACCGTCGTTAGAAAATATATTTTAGTGAATTAATAACATTTTTTAAATCATCATTTAAATATTATATTTGGGTAAATATTTTAGATTTATTTAAAAAAATTTATTTTTGAAATGAATAGTGAAAAACATTGATATTTGTAAAACTACCTTTATATTTCATTGATTCAGATAACTTTGAAATAAAATCATATTTTTTTATAAATCTGACATATGTCACATTTAAATATTAATAATATAAATAATTACATTGTAATCAATATTGTACTTGAATTTGGTATAAGATCAATTTTGGGTTTAAATACAAATTTTTATAAGAATATCCTTTTTCATCTCCTTTTGAATGTGTGTTTTTAAATTTAAATTTGAAAAATAAAAAATTTTAAATTTTAAAAATTGATCATATATTTGTACTAATCATTTCAATGTTTTTTAATTATCTTAGTTTATATTTTTCATTATAAAAAACAACTATTTTAAAAAGTTTGTTTACCATGGTAAGAGTTAAAATTTGTTAAAAGGGTTAAAACTAAAATTTTGAGGTTTAAGATGACATAAAAACGTGTCTATAATATTTTTTATTGTACTATTTTGACCCTATATCATCATATAATTAACTATTACTGATTTTTGGTCCCATTTTCCCTGAGTATGAAATTCATATATTTTAATGTTTTGAAAAATTACATGTGTGTCCACTCTCTACATAATTAAAAGAACGATCATCTACTCCATTACTCACACATCATGATCCTTCTATCATAGACAGGCATTATCATGTTTTTTCTTAAAATCCCTACACACAATCTAAGAAACATGTTTGTTCAAAATTCCAATCATAGAAGGCTTAAGGTGTAATTTAATATAGTTTGTATAATGAAAAGTTACAGCACATAACCTAGTTTCTTCATTTTAGTTAATCATATACCACCCTTAATTAAATAATAAAATTGAATTTGTAATAAAATAAAAATATCTCATATAATAATATTTTATTATTCCTTTGGTATATCATTTATTTATATTATTCTCTATAAATGGTGAATGAAATTATTATTCATTAATACAAGTAGCATACGCCTCACGAAGTGATTTATTTTAATTTTAATCAACATCATTCAGAGATTGTTACTATGATATATATAATGTTATAAATTCTATTTTTGAATTAATTATTATTTTTAAAATATAATATATCATTTATCTTATAAAACTTCCACATGTAAGAAATGATAATTTCATTCATGCATAAGGGTAAACTACCAACTCCACAAAGAAATGTGAATTGTTTATCATGTTATAATATCATGAAAGGATATAAATTTTCTTATAATATATAAAAATGTAAAATTTATCTTAATTTAAAAAACAATTGATGAAAACATAACACAGATGCATTGATACGAACTAAAAAACCAAAACATATGGAAAAAATAGAACATCAAACACTATGGATGAGGATATAAAAACTGAACTATTAATAAAAGAGTGATGAAAATTTATATTTGAATTATAAATGATATGATAACAATTAATATTTTGTTCAGATATTTACAACAAATACAAAATTATTAAATAAGAGTTTAAGAGTGTATAAAAAAAATTTGGACATAAAAAATTGCAAATTCCATCTCATTTTCACTTCAATAAAACATGTTTGACGTTATGCACATAATTTATTTAACATAGTGTATATACAGACCCATTAACATGTTATATCATGAATCCATATTGGTTATTTCTATTCATTGTTTTCATTAGGTTTCCTTTTTAATTGATTTTGATTCAAAACATACCAAAGAAGTAAAGGTTAATTTTACAATCTCATATTTAATTGATATTATTTTTATTTTTATTTTTATTGAAATAATTTTTTTAATTATATATTAAAACCCATTTATTTTAATAACTTATGGTTATTTCTAGAATTTTAATATAATATTACAGTTTCATCTCATTGGAACATAAAATTAATAATAATTTTTTTTACAAAAAACCCAACATATGTCGTCTTTGGTTGATAAAAGTTTTCTTCTATGCCTATATTCATTAAAATATTCACATGAATTGTGTTTTCTTGAATAAAAAATTTATTTAATGTACTTTTCAACAATATAGAAATTTTTATTCAATGATTTAGAAGGTATATTTTTAAATGTATTATAAATATGTTGTTTTCTTTAATTTTTATAATAGTACAAAAATATTGTTTTCCATTAATATATATGATCTGAATGATTTTTCCATCCGTTATGTATATACTCCAATTTCAATATTCATTTTAAAATTTAAATGTTTACTTTTTAAGAATGTATTGTTATCAATATTTCTTTTATTTTATTCATAATTATATAAAAAATTAATTTTTTCTCACATTTTCATTGAAATAATCAAATATTATTTTAGTGGTATCGTCTACTTTGTTGACATCAATTGATGATTAATATGAATTTATTGGTATATAATTTAATGATACCATCCTTCATATTTTTTTGATGGATTCTGATCATGTTGTTCTATTTTATTGACTTTTGAAATATTACATGTTCTTCGTTCAAAATGAGTAAATTTTAAATAATAAGGAATTTTTTGAATTAATTATTTTTATTATATAATATTTTATGGATGAATAGGATTTGAATATAATAAGTTGGTCCCAGTTATTAATTTCCCCAAAATAAAATGAAATGTCTCGTGAGAAAAAACTGATGATCTATTATATGGGTACTTGGTTTTCAACTTCCTATTAATTAATAATGATGACTTGATTGGGATCCTTTGAGGGAATGATTAATGATGTCTTTCTTAAAGGCCATGATGGAAGGATTCATTATGTCATGGTTAAGAGACTATAATGGTATAATTCATGAAATCATGGATGAGATTAATTGATTATGAATATGTATAATTATGAATTTCCATTATTCTGTACAATTTTTCCATTATCCATGTGATTTCAATGTTGATATTATCCATGGTTGTTCATTAAAAAAACTATTGTTTATTTAATGTAATGTGGTTTTATTATCCACATGTCAATATCGATTATGCCTTATTTGATCATGATATATTCTACTATACATGACCCTTACTAAGAATTTGAGCTCATCCTTAATTCATTTTCCTTTCCACTGCTTATAAAGATGAAATATTTGGATGATTTTAAAGGATAAAATGCTATGTTTTTAATTTCCATTGACATACTCAAGTCATGTATTTATCTATTTTTCAAATAAAACTAAATTGATACATCTTGGGTATTATGATCACTAGTATCTTTTACCAATGTAATATGTATGAATTTACTATAGGTTTATGGATTTCGGGTGATACATTAATCTCATAATTGTTATGGATGGAGAGACAACCATGTCACCTCATGTTATAGTTTCCATTTAATTGATATTATCACATAAAATTGATTACATTTTATTTCTTTAGTCACTGATACAAGTATTTATTATTAAATATTCCTATAACATAATTGATTAAATCATATATTTTCATTATTTATCCAAAATAGAGAATTTTTACAAATTTTATAAATAATCATATAAATAATTTGTTTTCATTATAAAAAATGCCTTTTGTTTTCATTTGTGTGTGCTTCCTGTGATTGTGCCATTGATAGTGATACATCCTTAATAGTATTAGTAATATTAAGGTTCATTATGGGCTTAAAATGTCATAAAAAACAATATTTTAATTTTACCATTTATATTAATGTTATATGAAGAATTAAATTCCATAAAGCTACCCACATAAACATAAAACTCCACGTTAGAAATTTTCTCAAAAGGAAATGCCTCCTTATCATGATCTATGATTTGAAAAAAAAATGTTTGAAGTTTTTATTTTCATTAATTTCACTATAATGTAATTCTTTGGATAACCTACATCCCTTAAGATAATAAGAAATTATTTTGGTGGTTTTTAAAAAAATTAATATTTTAATTGATTAAATTACATTATAAAATAAGTATTGAATTATATATAAACAAACATAAAATAAAATTCAACAAAATGACTAATAAAAAAAATTATGAATTATTATACATTTTAATAAGATATAATAGAAATATAAATGTTTTATAAGATATATTTATCCCCAACCATGAGGATCCAACTATAATAAACAAAAGTAGATATGGTTTTCTAATCCATGTCACCAAACACGTGATGCCTCTGTTTTAAATAAACTAATGCAGAAAAAGTTTTTTACAGCGGTTATTTTTTATTTTTACATTTTCTTTTGGACAAATATATTACTAAATTTGTTATAAGCATTGTTTTTTTGGTCAGTTATTTTAAAACAGACATAAAAACCAAAAATCTAATGTGTTTTTTCACGTCGTTTCCTAAAAAACCGACGTGGAAAATGATTTGGAGTCGTGATTTATTATGTCGGTTTTTAGATTACTAATGAAATAATATGTGCCTCCAAAGCATCTATCATGTCAGTTATTTTCATAAGAGACATGGTAAATGTGTCAGCCAAGTATTTTTTCACGTTGGATGAATAATAACTAACGTGGAATCATATATACTACATCGGTTATAAAATAACCAAAGTTAAAAACAATTCCATTTCATTTATAATATAGGTTGTGTAATAAATGACATTAAAACCCATTCCCATGCATTTGTTATGTAAGTTTTCAAATAACCGATGTCAAAACCCATTCCCATGCATTTTTTACATCGGTTCTAAAACAACAGACAAAAAAACAATTTTTTTTAATAAAACCATTCAACCACAACTAATCCCTTGTTAAGAAGACCAGAAACAAGTATAAAATATACCAATACCAGAAAAAAACCACACCAGGACACGTACCATAAAAACATCAAAATTAGACCAAAACAATAATAACCAAAGAAAAATTCAAAATTCACATACATAACACTTAAAACATAAAATGTCAACTAAAAAACATAAAACCTCTTGTACAGCCCCCCACCAAACTAGATAGTTCCACCCCTGGATAGCCCCCACCCCCTGGACACGCTCCCACCCCCTAAAACACCCCCACCCCCTAGACCGCCCCTCGACCCCCCTTGGATATCCCCCAACCCCTTGGACACCCTCTAACCCCATGGAAACCTTCCCACCCCTAGTAACCCCTACCCCCTGGAATCCTCCTCACCCCACTGGACAACCCCCAGTACAGCCCCACCACCAGAATGCCCCACCCCTGGACTGCCCTCCCAACCTCTTGAACACCCTCCCACCCCCATGGACAAACTGAACACCCCCACCCAACTAGACAGCCCTCCCACACCCCTTGAATCACCCAACCCACTTTACACACCCCCTCACAACCGTATACACACCTTGGATAGCCCCAACACTTCTAGAAACCCTCCCAACCACTAGACACCCAAACCCAACCTGGACACACCCTGGACACCCCCACCCCTCTAGACAACACCCTGTATAGCTCCCACCCCCTGGACATCCCTCACCCCCTGGACAACCCCTCACCCCCTAGACAACCCTCCCACCCTTCTACACATCCTCGCACCCCCAAGGACACCCTGGACACCCCCACCCCACTGAACATCCCTCCCACACCCCTGGAATACCCCCACCCTCCTGGACAACCCACCACCCCCCTAGATAGCCCTCCCACCATGTTGGACACCCTCCCACCCTTATGGACACCCGAAACACCCCCACCCTACCTGAAAATCCTCTCACACCCCTGAACCCCCCCCTCCCCCACCCACCAACAAACCCCTAGACACCCCTAGACACCCCTGGACAACCCCTAGACATCCCTCACCCTCCTAGACATCCCCCACTCTCCTGGACATCCCTCCCACCCTCCAGGACACCCTTCCAAGCCCATGGACACCTTGGACACCCCCAACCCACTGGACATCCCTCCCACACCCCTGAACCCCACACCCCACCAGACACCCCCACATCCCTGGACACTCCCTGGATAGCAACAACCCTCCAAGACATCCCCCAACCTTGTACAACACTCCCACCCTCCCAAACACCCTCCCACCACCATAGACACACTGAACACCCCCCAGTAGAAATCACTCTCACACCCTTAGAAACCCACACCCCACTAAAACCCCCACCCCACACCCCTAGAACATGCCCCCCCAAACCCCTAGACAGCCCCAACCCCCTAGACACCCCCACCCCTGGTTACCCCGGACACCCCCACCCCACTGGACTGCCCTCTATACAGCCCCCCGCACCACCTAGACAACACCCACCCCCTTGATAGCCCCACATACCATGAACATCCCGCCCACCCTCGTGGACACCCCCACCTCCATGGACACACTTCACCCCCACCCTCAAGGACAACCCCCACCCATGGAAATCCCTCCCAGACTCTTGGAAACCCTCCCAACCCCATGGACACCCTGGACACCCCACCCCTAGAATCCCCCACCCCTAGACCCCCCTTCCCTGGACACCCCCTGGATTTCCCCCACCCTCTTGGATATCCCCCACCCTCCTGGACAGCCCTACCACCCTCCAGGACAAAATCCCTCCCCCATTGACACTATGGACACCCCCACACCACTTGACTACCCTACCACACCCATGGAAACCTCCAAACCACTGGACCCCCCTACACCACTGGACACCCCCTGGACCCCACCACCCTCCTTGACATCCCCACCGCCTAGAAAACCCTCCAAACCTCCTGGACACCCTCCCCCACCCCCCAACACAACTGGACAACCCTCCCACATCCCAAGAAATCCCCCACCCCACTAGACACCCCACACACCAATGGACCCCCAAGACCAGAATCCATACAAGAAAAACCATCAGAACTAAACCAAAACATGAATTACAGAAAAATTAAACATTCAATTATATAACATTCATAACATACAATGTCAATGTAAAATATATAAATCCAACCTAAACTACAAACAAATACATAGTTACAATGACAATATTCAAAATTTAATTTTACACTACAAACAAACTAAAATCCTATCAAACCTATAAAATAATTTGACCATTGTAATTTTAATTGTTTGAAATCTTGAGAACTATAGGGTTAAGGGTAATCAAATTGCAAAAAAATAAAATTATAGTTGTTAACATTTATAATGAAAAAATAAAATGAAATTTTATGGCCATGTTTAGAAGGAAATCATACCAGGTCAATGTTCACAAGCCTTCCAGTTTTGATTATTTCATACATAAATCGTAACACATAATGTCTATATTCAATGATGCCTTGTTGTTCATGAAAATTATTTTTTAGTGAGTGTAAATTAAAAATATTATTTTTACGAAATAAATCAAAAATCAAAAATTATTATTGGATATTTACCTTTACATTTACATATTTGATATTAGAACTCATTTTTATTGTGTTTTTTCGAATGTAGACCCATTCGCTATTAGAAAACAATATAAATGGAATAAATTTAAAATATATTATAATATATACAAATATTATGAAATGGAAACATACATTTCCAACATATTCTCAAAACATTCTTGAATATCGACATGGACAGAACATATCCAATAAAGTGATTTCTCCCTTTGGAAAAGTCACCTAAAATTCAATGATCACTGATAAAATAAAATTTAAGGTTAGTGGGTTTTTATGATAAATGATAAAGAAATCTTTTCCTGAGATATGTTTCATACCTCTCACAAAAGGCATCATCCCACACTGTGTGATTATATTCTATACACATCATTCAGCAATATAATGAATTCATTGTTCCTCGTCCAATGAATGTGCTTTAGTGGAAATCAAATGCTGGTCCATGAATCCATATACATCTTTTTGCTCATTCTTCTCACACATGTTATAATGATACCTCATAAAAAATAAAGATATGTATGCCTTTTTAATAAATATAACACAGCAAAAAGGTGTTAAGACCTATATGGAAAAAAATTGAACCATTTTGATTCCCAACTTTTCTCCAATAACAAGATCCGTGATATCATTTTTCATAATCCCCACATTTATTTCACGTCAAAAAACTTGATATTCTATTGGAAACTCATAATGATCCACTAACAAATTTGAATATCTTGAAAATCTGTCAAGAATTCTTGAATCTGTATCTGATGTCATATCCATTTTCCTTTGTTATTGTCTCTAAATTATTTCATTACCATTGAATTATTCCTATAATAATAAATAGAAAAATATATTAGTTTTAAAAATCAAAAACATCTTTAATAAAAAATAAAAGACAATATATAACATATATACCACTATGGTAATGAGTCGCAGATGTCTGCACAACCAAATTAAAAAATGGCCGATACTATGTCCAATTTTCGTCACCTCATCTGAAGGTAATGGTACTCGAGTTGATATATCTATAATATCATGAACAGTGACCCTGTGATGCTCTAACTCTATCTTTTGATGATAATCTATATCTACTATAGTATATACCATCCCATATGAAACTATATGATGTTGAAGATAATCAACATAGAACTCACAATAAATAGGAAGATGCGGCGGATGTGTAGGATAAATAATGGGGTCTGCAGGATGAAGTGGGGGAGTGGGAGCTACTAGAGAAGGTGGTGGATAAATAATGGTGTCTGAAGGGGGAGGTGGAGGAGTGGGAGCTGCATTCTGAAATTGTCGTTGCATGTCTATAATCATATAATGTACCGACACTCTAAACTTTTCCTCTATCATCACATCAATATTATGAACTTCAACCTCCAAGGATTCTATTTTTATTATAAAACCCATCTATGGATGATGATTATGAATATGGAAACAGTTTTCTTACCGATACACCAATCATATATCCTTGTAAACGACTAAGATATTCCGGATTTCCCAATGTTTTAGATAAAATATCTTTCCTCCCAACAACTTTAAATACCCCTTACGAGCTATTCTCCTCAAGAGAATCCTTTATTAATTAATTTAAAATTTCTGTAATGATTCAAATTTTATAAATCATATAGTAAAATTAAATAAATAAAATAAATATCTTACTCTCCTCTCAGCTACGATTCTCGTTTGTTCTGAAAGATATTTCACCTTTTTTCCCATCCGAGGTCTCTTCCATTTTTCATGTCTAGATGGATGGGATGGATGGGAAACCTCTCCAAAGCATGAAGACTCAGTTATCAGTTTTTTTAATTTTTCATCCATCATTTGTTCTTCTAATAATGTATACCCTCCATGAGATAAAATATGAGGGTATACATTTTTATATTCGATCATCAGATGAGATGTCTTTGTTTGCTGTAAATTATGAATATGATATAATTAACAAAACATTTATAAGATAATTTTTATTTGAAAGGTTATAAAATTTTACATTTAAATTACCAAAAATTAATATTCTCTTCTACATTCAACAAACTATCTCCATGTGTCATCATCTATGAAAGGATATATATGACATGGATTTTCTTGACTCCTATGACTAAAAATGAAATCAGATGTTAATGTTGATTTGAAATCCGTCCATCTCCTATCCGCCATCGATAATCAATTATTCATTAATCCTCCAGTGTCATGAATATAAAATGTAATCTGATAAAGAAGAGGTAAAACATATTATACTAGAAGCATTTAAAAAAAAGAAAAAAATAGATAAAGATCATTACAAAATCATCTCCCACAACTGAGATACTTTTACATTATCCACACATCTCCAATAATTATAAAAAATGCTTAATTTTAACTTACCATGAGTTGATTCAAAACTCTTAATATAGTTTTCATTTTGACCTCTAGGAATGTCATTTTCATCAAACCCAGTGTGTATTATATGGTCCTGGATACATGGACGTGATAATTTTGGTAAATGTGTGCACCCACATTAACCAACTCTTAAACTCTTCTTTGTCGTTATTAGATCCATGAGGAAGATTGGTGAACATCAAGAGGAACATGTGAATGTTCCTCCCTAAAGGTATGATCATTATTATAATCTCCAAAATCATGTGGTTGATCAATGGATTGATCTGTCATTATCCTTCAAATCATAAAAATAATCATTAGTTCAAAAATATACAAATTCAAATATTAAAAAACAAATGTAATCAGAAAAAGGAAAATTGAACTATGTTATGTAATAGAAAACATGGTTTGTATGGTAAGCATGATAAACAATGGTAGTTCAATTTTAATTCAACAAAATCAATAAATATATAATTAACATAACGTTAAACTATTGTAAGCTATGATAAACATGGTAAATATGGTAAACATGGTAAAAATGTTAAACAAGGTAAACATGGTAAACATGGTAATCATGGTAAACATGGTAGACATGTTAAACATAGTAAACATGGTAATGTAATTTTCATGAAACAAAAATAATGGATATATAATTTAGGTAATTTTACACAAGATAAAACAATCAAAAGAAAATTAAAAAGAACAAAAAAATATACTAATTTCTTTTAATATGTGTTTTAAATATGAAAAAAATTACAATATCTAACATTTTATGAAAATAATAAATGTAATAATGAAATAAACATATGTTACATCTAATATTAGAAATTTAAAAATGGATTCTTTTCCCAGGTTCCATCGTCTTGATCGTTCCTTATGACACACACCATATCTTAAACATGCTCATCATTATGTTCTGCTAATATTTCAATTGAAGTAGGGATCTCACATAAATCATCATCTTCATTAAGTTGATCCTCAAAAACATATTGTTTTTTCCTTGTAGAAAATCATACCAATGCATATATGATTGATATCGAAAATCTATTTTTCATGTGTTGCCATTATAAATGAATCTATTGTATATTCTAATCTATTCAAATTAACAACTGTCATTCCAAATTCATCTTGTCTCACACTATTATTACCGATAATCTATTTTTTTTGTTAAAAATTGGAAATTTCATTTTAATGTAATCAACCTCCCATATTTCTTCAATTACTCCATAATATGAACATGATGCAGAAGTTGGGTTTTTGTATTTAGAACTCAAAAAATGCATTGATTTTCCAAACACCTATACACCACTATTCGAAACATCACTTCTGTTGTCATGTGATTTTGTATGAAATTTATAGCCACTAATGTCATACTCGGACCATGTTATCACATTTAAACATGGACCACCAACTAACCATATTAATGTCTCTGATACATCTTATCTTACAAGCACAGTCTTTTTAAACCAATGTAGATTTTTTAAATAATTTTTATAGATCCAAGTTTTCAATGTCAATAAAAATTATGGTTATTGAATGGATTCTAATGGTATATAATTATTATTTATCTAATATGATGTAATATATAAGTTTGAAAAGTATGGGATACTATAATAACCAAGATTCCATTCATAACCAACCGAATCAATTCACTTGATTATTTAATCACATAATCTCATACCTGATGTGCATCTATTAACACCCTGATAATCTTCACATACTCTACTCATCCCATTTCATACCATTATGAATTCTTGACAAAATATAATACACTCACTCACTACTTAACATGGAAATTAGTGGGGAAATCATGTATAATAGGATACTCGCAACTTCCACCATACTGGTGTACATTCCCATATCATTATAACATCCATACCTAAAAATTAACCACATTAATATAATTATCTTTACTAACATCAAACGTGTAAATAGATTTTATAATATTTCCCACCATCTAATGCTCTATAATATAAAATACAACTACTCTGAACACTAACCCATATCCAATTGTAAAACTAAAAAATATAATATTATACCACCCTTGAAAGATTCCATTTAAAAACAATATCATCCTTCTATCATTTTTAATTATAAAATTTCATATCCAATACATTTTATTAGAGGTATTTTATTTACTTAGATACTTTTAGTTTTTACTATTTGTTTGAATGGTTCTATAATGTTTCCCTATAACTGAATCTAATCCATATTAGTAACAAATTTAAAAACTATTCTAAAATTTCCAAATATAAAATTATTTTGAAATAAATTTCATTCATGAAAAAAAAATTTGTTCCGAAAACATATCAGGTTATGAAATCCCTACCATTCCTACTATGATGTTAGAACTCTTTCTTTTTTTGACACATTATGGTTTTTCATGACATAAATATGAATTAAAGAATGTTACCACCATCCTCTATTTTACTCATACATCCTAGTAACTAAATAGTAACCATAAGAATTATTAAATCATTTTTATAGGAAAATATTGAATAATAACAAATATATTCTCAAATCTTATTAGAATTAATAATACTCAAATGAAATAAAACACTCTAATAAAATTTTATAACACCTTGATATTGGAACGTAGACATCAAGACTAAATCATAGGCACCATAAGGCCTGAAGTGTAACGTCCAAGAATTTTATCAATGGAAATTCCATTTTTATAATTATCTTTTATAGTATAAAAAAAAAAAATCACATAGAGAATATAATATAAACCATATAAATGATGAATGAATGAAATAATATGTATTTATAGAAATTATGGAACCAAAACCAATGGAACAGTAACATGACATTTGGAATAGTAATGTAACCATTATGAATAGTAAACATGCCAATGAAAAAGAATACTAAACAATGAAATTTTAAATAAAACAAATTAGTGTTATAAAAAAAATATAATATAATTATATCTGTGTATTAGTAAATAAATGTTTAGAAAATGATAAGTTCAGTGTTTGTATTTTTATATATAAGAAATTTTTATTTATAATTTTATAATTAATATACATATTTAAAATAAAAATTATTTTCATAAAATATATTCATAAATTAATATTTTGTTTTCATATAATTATCATATTATTTATTGTGACATCAATTAATTTTTATAAGTGACATAGAATCAGTTATAATTTTAAAATTGTTATTTTTCTAGTAAATTTTGTATTTAATTAGAAATTAAATTTGTAATATTTAAGAAATTATTTTTATAATATAGTGTTAATTATTTAGTTATACAAATCAAAATATTATTATTGGGATTTTTTGGATTTTTCTAAAATAGTTGGATTTTTAGTCAATAGTGAAATACAGTAATTAACATTATAAGATAAATACATGAATTGTTGAGTCATAATTGTTGTATAGATGATGTATGAACCATTAGTTAGAACTATAATGACCTATTAACATTATTGAGTCATTATAATCTAAACTGTTAAATATATTGATCCAAAATAATAAATATATGAATAAATAAGTCAAAAACACCCCTCTCTTTAACTATATATGCCTCCCCTCACCACATCTTTTCCTCATCCATCAATATTCATGAATCTTGTCCAAATTCAACCCAATCCACTTTCCAAGTATATTTCCCACATCCATGATCTTTTTTTCTCAACAAAACACTAATCCCATTTTCCCTAAGGAGGTTTTGAAGGAGGATAATTAAATTAGACCAAACCACTTTCTTTTAATTTTATCCATATTAATTTATTTTCATTTTACAATGATTTAATATTAAACAAAATAAACTAATATTCTGCACATACATTTTATCTAATGATTCAAACTCATACCTTGTAAACTAATGATACATAAGGAAAATTAAACATCAATAAGTAAATAAAAAACATATTAATTAAAATATAGGGACTTATTCACATTTTACATGAGCATTTACAAACATATACAAGGGAACCTATCATAAAAACAATGGAAACAAAAACACTCAATTGATGTAATTTTATCTTATAAAACATAAAAAGTCCACGAATAAACTCAATAAAATAATAACAAAAAAAGTGAATTTATAAAATTTTCAAAATTAATTAATTAATTGAATTAATTAGAATATATATTACATTAAGTACATGTTTCAAAAACATTCAAACATATGTTATGTGATTCCCTATGAACCCTAGTTTTTTCTTTCAGGTTACATTTTCTCTCTCTTTCGCATAATGTCATTTTTTCACTATATATTATTCTTGTACATTCTATGTATATGTTCAAAACTCATGTATCTAGCTGATTTCATATTTCTTTTTTGGGGAAATAGATGTTTTGAAATTGATCCTTAATCAATTCTTCCCGATAAGCAAGCCCGAATAATTGGAACTTCCCAAAAGCTAACCCATTTTCATGTTCACTCCATAATATGTGTTACACCACCATTATTTTACTAAAATAATTAATTTCATCATGAAAAACGATCTTGGTTCATTTATAGTATTATAAAAAATATAATGTATTTTTCATTTTAAAGAATCATAAATTTTTCCCTTAAACCGCAGTAAAGTGGCTCACTTATAATGTTTTTGAGGACACTTTTTACATGTTTCAACTTCATATTAACATAAATTATCATGTTATATGAATACATTCCATTATAAATTTCCATTTATTAATTAAATCTATTTTTTCATCGGAATATTTATTATATGTCAGTTTTTGGATTTATGGCACGATTATGATTCACAGTTCATTATAAGAGTATCCCATATGTTTCATCCTCAAATAAGATTATTCATCTAGAAGAAATACTCATGGACATGTTAGTATGGGTGTGAACAAATAGTTCTCTAATTCATTGGGTAATTTTTAGTCTCATGGGACATCATGTGCAATGGTCTTGGTGATTTTCCTTCACTCATGCCCCTCCATGTGCAATGGTCTTGGTGGTTAGACTTGACTAATGCTCCTCTATGTGAAATGGTCATGGTTGTTAGCTTTGAATCATGCTTATATCATATTGTATATTACTTCAACAATTTAATGATTCTATTATTTCATGATCCCATGTTATACAATTTATGATTTCTTATGTCTATTCATATTCCATACCATTTTATTTCATCATGTTGTGCCTTCTAAACCATGTTCATTAATTTATTCATAAGCTTATTCCCTTACTGGGATTTCAATTCATCCCTTTATACATGTATTCCCAATGTTATCCTATGATGATTTAAGTTATAAAGGGATGTTATGTGATAATTATTATGTTTAAATAAGATTATTAATATATTGGTTTGATACAGTTTTATTATGAACAAATCGTACAATGATAGTGGTCTTTATGATCCTTGGATTGTATTTGATGGTTAATTTTTATTAAAATCATGTAATAATATTGGTAAAAGGTTATAGTCTCTGCATTAGATTCATCCTATTATCTATATAGAGTTCTAAAAATTCATTTTTGTTGAGGGATAAAACAAAAAACTCTTGGAGTGATTGAAACTCATGATCAAAACCATAATTGATGCATGATTATGTAATTTGTTCAAAATGATTAAAATTTAAACAATTTTTATATTGTGTGAACAGATATTTTAATAAATACTATCACATATCTTGTATAATACCATCCAAAATAATAAGAATTAGATTATACATGTGATAGTAACCTAAAACTATATATTCAAGACACAAATTAATGATAATAAATTCCATGGGATTAGGAACACATTGGGTGATGATTTTCCATTTCAATATTAAAAAACCCATCAACCGAAAATATAAACAACCAATCCTCTTATATAATGCATTATTATTAAAAATACCATATAAATATAACCAATATAATAATAATGTTAAAAATTCCATGGAACATGATATGACCCTTGAAAGAACCCATGACAACTTGGTCTAATAGAATCAATGATAAAATCCTTAGAAACACATGAAAAAGATCCCTGACCCAACACCATGTTCCATGAAAAATGTTTTAGTCTGCATGAATAGAATAATAATACAGTTTCTATTACTCAGTATCATAGAAAATGATATTTCCAAGATAAAAAAAATATCAAGTATAGCGTGGGTATACACATAATTGGTATTCCCTAGAGACTTCCCAATACACACTAATAGAATTGAAACATGTTAGTATAATTTACTTAATTCATTTGGAAAATATTTTTAAAAATATATAATAATATATAAGGTTTGTACATGTCATAAAACCATATATATGATTATTTATTTCCATTCATATTTTGGAAAACATTTCCTATGAACACACACACACACACACAACTACCCATCTACATACACACAACCATATAATCATGTTTGTTGTTAAAATTGATGGTGGTACTCTATGAACATGAACTGAACTACTTTATTGGTGGATATTCATACCAAACCAATGTAATTTGAACACAAACCAACCCAAGTTTTCCATATATCATGTCAATTAATTTCCATAAAACAACAGTTTCATTATATTATTTTCGTAAAAAAATTTATTGCAACAAAATTATTACATAAATTTTAAATAATTATTTAAAAAAAATTATAATCATATTTTTCCAATGAAAACTAATTTTTCATGATTCCAGATAAATTACTAAAAATTATTCCTTCATGAAAATAAAAAAAAATTGAAATATAATCCATGAAATTCCAGATAAAAAAAAGAAGTGATGTTATAAAATAAGGGATAAAGAAAGATAAAACAACTACTTCTTAAAAAAATGTGAAAATGATGAACTGAATATAGAACTTCTAAATATGGATTTAAAACATATTTAATTCAATAAATATAAAATGATATTATCTCAATTTAATTCATAATACATATATATATTTATAATGGACTACATCTATGGATCCAAGAGAGAGGAGAAAAGTAGATATAAAAAGAAAAAATAAGAACAAGGAATTAGAAATGGTTATAGAACATAAATGTACATTGATTCAGCCAAAGGTCAAATATATATAAAAGAGTATTTTTATAGAAGGACCAATATAAAGAGTAAATTGAGAACCTAAATGAATAGGTTATTGGTGGGGGTTTCAGACATTAATATGACATTAAAATAGCATTTTTTGGTTCATTAACTACATCTCACATGGTTATCTCTTGAGACATTTCTTAATGTGCACCACAATTCATGTGATACAAGACAAGATGCAAAGATCTACATAGTTATGGAAAAGGTTTTTCAATCCATGAACTAACATTGTGGTGCTACATCTATAAGGAAAGCCCATCCCAAGGGTTCTTTTCATGGTATGAAAATTTGTATGTCAATAATTCATTCTTTTTTATCTCTAATTATACAGTTTTCAATAGGTTTTTTATAGTTTCAACTAAATGTGCTCAAATCATTCACCCCCATAAACTCTTCCATGACACTCAAAAAACATAATTACACCATAAAATAATCCCATAAATTATATAATCATAAAATTCATTAAAAAGGGTAAATTACCTAAATCTAGTGGTGTTATATTTTCCCCAACATTGGTCATTTTGGGCCTCAAATGTTTCAAGATGACATTTCAATGGAAGAGCTCTGGACACTTCTCTATCATTTCTTTTTCACGACCATCCATATCTTCCCAAAGATGATGGTGCTACACAAAAATCTATACAAAGTTGATTCCCCCCCAATAGCTCCTCTTTCAAATCAAAAATCCATATCAGCACATGAATCAATGTATCATTTGTTTTAACATCAAATAGTCACTGCCAACTCAAACTGGCATCTTCTGGTTTGTATTTCTTTAATTGAGATTCATGAAACATAAAATTTCATAAATTTAAAATTATTGGTAAATAAATCTATTAAGTCACCTTACCCATGTGTTCATGTTTTTCAAGAATTTCAATATAAAATAGGGACAACATGGCTTTCATTCAATAATAATGACATTGAAACATTGGAGAGACTATTAATAAAATATAATCAGCCACCATGAATGATAACTGTTTTCGATGATGACCATCATATGTCATTGGATGACTCTATGTCATAACTATCAATTTTTTTGATCAACTGAATAATCTCAATTGTCTAATGCATAAGGAAATGTCCAATAAATAATGAATCTTCTTTTTTATATCCACTAATGTGGATAATAACATGGAATTACCTTAAATGTTGTGAAGAGATCCATAATATTGGAATCATCATAACTATTGTTGTATGAGAAATCTACCAGTTGTATATGATCCTCCTAGGAACCTAAAAAATCTATTACTCAATATATAATATTTTATTCCAATATATAGATCAATAATTTGGATTTAAAATCAATTTTAGGATGATAGGATGTGGTAATAGTAAACTCACTTCCAATTGATTGATTTAGTTTGACTATATGTAAATGAAATAATGACTGGTGAGTGGTGGTGGTGGTGGTGAATGGTCATTTAATAAATTTAAAGAAAAAATTCATAATAGTTTTATTATTTAATTACAACATATTCAATCTCGTGTTAAATATTTTAAATTTTTTGTAAATAAAAAGTACAATCATAGATATTTTTTAATGGTTCAATTCACCAAGAATATAGTCTAATCATAAATATTCTATAATTTTTAAGATTATTTGTACCCACAAAGAATATCAAATTCATAGTTTTGAGAATCTATTATAGACCATTGATTTCATTAATTCCATGTGGAACAATAAATACTTTTTATAGGAGTCTGGATTCTATTTTGTGATTAAATTTGGATCATGGGTATCTACCCAAAACACCAATTTGGGTTGTGTAATAACCAAAACAAACAAGCCACAATTTTTTCTGGAAAACAATATACTAAATATGAACAGATTTAAAATTGATAGTGAAATGAATTATATGAATTTAAAAAAATACAAAGAAAACACATTTAACATATTTGATTATAAGGGTGATGAGAAATGACGATCTTGATAACTACAACATTAGAGGATAGTACAGTAGGAGTCTTTTTAGGATGACAACATGGAATCAGATTTCACAACGATTCACAATCGAATGAGTAGAAATAAATAGTATCACACAAATAATTTCAATAAATATGTGTCAAATAATTTTTATGGGGTTGTTTTTATTCCTTGATCACCTCTAACAGATTAATCGATCTTAATTAACTCAAATATCTTCATAGATTTTTAATTGATCCATTCACTGCATGACACTTTTTTTGCATAAAAAATATAATGTTAACCCTACCATTTCATGGAAATGTAATGGTTAATATCATTGAACATAATAATTATTTATTAATTAATAAAATCGATGTGAAAAAAAAACAAAAATGATAAATAATATGTCAATTTAATTTTTCACAATAAAGACTCTGTAAAAATAGATTAATTTAAATCAAACATTATTAAAATATGAAAAACACACAATAAATAGCATCATAGTTGAAATTCAATACATGAATGTAATAGAATGATTATATATACTTAGAATCATTTTACAAAATTTTTAATTACATTTAGAATATTTTAATAAATAAAATGGTAATATTTATATTTATATCAATTAAATGTATGTATATCTAAATAAATCTATTTAAAAAAAATATATGAACTAATATTGGATTAATGAAATTCCATGATCATGAATGGTGTTACTACCACTAAAAAGATACCGTCATAATATACATTTTGGTAAGAACAATTATTCTATATGAAGAAGAAACTATCATCAGTCCATAAAATGGTTGATGTTATTGATAAACCCATCAGGGTTGATGCTAGAAGTATTTTTTTAATGATCATCCATCGTAATTAATGAAATGTGGTACAAATGAATAAATACATATAGTATAATTTCATCTATTAATTTCATTAAAATTAAAAGAAAAAAAATCATGTAGGGGAATTTCATATTGGAAAATTTATCTATATATGTGATTTATGTAACCAAGAATACCTAAGTAATTCAACTAAGATAATTTTATCTAATCTTATATATTTAGGAAATAATATTTTTTGTGATTCATTTAGGATAATAAATAATCAATATTCATCATGTATGTGATTCATGTAATCAATCCCTAAAAACTAAATCCATGTTCCAATTTTTATCTATAGAACTAAAACAAACATATATAATGGTAGAATTATCTTTTTGTCCTTTTGAATTTTATTATAAAATATAATTATATTTCTAAATAATTAATAATCACTATAAATTAAAATATAAAACACAGTTTATCATTAAAAATATAATAAAAACATTTATGAAGAATTATATAAATATGAAAGAAAGCATGATGTGACGTTAAAATTATAATTAAATATAATATATTTATATTTATAAGATGATTTCCATTAATTAATGATATATACTATTTTTATATTTAAATAAAATAATCAACCATTATTTAGTTCAATATCCAATGAAATACATGCTATATAGTGGGTAACAAATTATGGAAAATCGACTACCTGGATTTGAAAATGGCTAATCAAATTAAAAATTGGCTAAATGGTGTAAAATTATTTTTTTTGTAAGGGATTAATAAAGAAATTTTATAATATAATTAATAAAAAAAGTAAAAATTTATTAAATTTGAATAAAGTGAAATTTATTCAAAGATAAAATCATAAATAATAACATAGTGATGCACCCTCTAATAATATCCACTATTTATAAATTTAAAATTGAAATTTTAAAAACACAAAACATTAAAAAAATTCACTACATTTTTTAAATATATAAAAAAGAAAAGTAAAATAATATATATTTTTATATAGAAATAAAAACGTAGAATAATTAGAGAATAAATATTTCATAATTCTTAATAGTATGTTATTGTAGTCAAGTAAAAATAGGTTCCAAAAAATAAAAAATTTAATAATACATTTTTATAGAAACATTATTTTCCAAAATTTAAATGAATATTATGGTTTATAAAAAATATCAGCCAACTTTGATCTGTAGTAATAAATTATAAACATATATCACCTTTATTTACATGATCCCACTCAAAATGAATCTATCAAATATTTGTTTTTTTGCAATACTATGGAAGAGGGTTTTTTAGAAAATAAATTTTTCGTAGAATTATCAAAGAAGAGTGGAATTTTATAAAAAAAACTAAAATCATGTAGGGTTTGTTTAATTCATATAAATTGTAACCAATTTTTAGAAACATCAACATACTAAATCAAAAATATGAATATTCATACTGATAGTTGTTTCTTAAAACTTCATTAAATTTATGATTTTCCTATAAAATTACATATATTTTTTTTCTCTTAAATTCTATCAATCATCCTCCAATGTTAGAATTAGAATAATTCCGTAAATCCAAAAATTTATGATTTGAATAAAATAATCATGTTATTGTAGTTCCCTAAATATAATTATATACACTATTAATAAATTTAAAATGATACGCTTTTGGGTTCACTTAAAAGTAGTACAAAAAAAATTTGAGAAAATTTTTAATGGTATAGATGCTGTGAGATAAAATAAATTGCCTCTCACATCCTTATTCTATTTAATATAATCTATCATTCTAGATTCATCTTAGTCCAATTTGTAATTGGTACTCATTCATGTTTTTATATACTTACTAGAACCATATCCCAACCATTTAACTAGTTCTTTACCATAAATATCTTAATTTAAGAAAATACAAACTTTTTTGATTTATTTGTAAACCAATAAAAAATTTCAACTCTCCCATTTTGCTCATGTATAATTCACCTGTGTTTAATTTAGAAAAATAATTTCATAGTGGATCATTTTTTGATCAAAATATTATATCATCAATATAAATTTTTATATTAAGAATATCATTTTAAAAATTATTTATAAACAATTTTGGATAAACCATACCTTTAAATGGAAATTTTCTATTAAAAAAGAGTTAATCATTCATATAAAACACAAGGAGCTTTCAATGTACTGTTTGAATATTTATTTAGATTAAAAAAATGATCTTTTCAATTATCATTTTCAAATCCATTGTTTTTTTCGACATAAAATTAAAAAAAATTATTCCTTTTAAAAAAAATTTACATCTATTTGAAATATTTTTATATTTTTTAAACAAGGAAAGGAAAATAGAATTTTAATTTCTTCCATCCATGAAGTATGAGAAAAATAATTTTCAATTTCAATTTCTTCATCATTTGAATATACATGATCCAAATTTCATTCTATGTTTTTAAGAATGTTTCTAGATTCATTTATCTTATTATGAAAAAACCATTTATCACTTATTATTGGTTAATCAATAGGATAATCAACCAAATTACACACTTTATTTATTTTAAATTTATTTAATTTATCATATTTTTTATTTATCCAATTTTAATCAATTAAATCATTATCATTGAAAACATAATAAAATATGTAATGCAAGTATAGTATTCAAATTAATGTAAAATATATTTTTTAGTTTGTATTCCAAACTATATATTACGAAGTACTTTGTAAAATAGATGATATTTATGTTCTTTCCATTTTTTGGATCATTTTGAATATCGAAATGATCCCCCTAAACTGAAACATTCTCATTTTATTGGACCTTATTTTCAGAAATATTTAATTCTAAAATTTATAATAAATTTTTTCTAAAACATATTTTTTCATGTTATAGTTATTTTAATTAAACTAAACATGTATAGACTCTTAAAAAATTAAACATCACTTATAGAAAACACTATATTAATTTTTTGTATTGTAATATCTCAAAAAAATTCCTTCATTACCTTTGAAATTGAACTAATTTAAATTATTATTCTCATTTTAAATAAACATTTTCTACAAAATACGCTAAAATAGAAGACGTTTGGATTAATCTCTTTATATAATTCATAAGAAGTATTATTTTAAAAAATTATTATAAATACTCAATTACAAACATGAAAATATTTATATAAATATTCTTCAATAAAATATATAGTCATATTGAATTTTTTAAGAATTCATCTATTAATTTCATGTAAATACATATCTTTTATTTATATCACACAATTTTCATGTGGTGTCCTTGGAGAAAAAGATAATGTTTAATTCCATTTTTTACAAAAAAATAAAATTAAAAATTAATAAATTCACTACTTTTATCACTTGTGTTAAAGATGATTAACATATTATTTATGTTAAAAATATGTTTATAGAAAGAATAAAATTTTGTTACAATTTCATTTTTATAAGAATAGTTATAAAACCATTTTAAACTACTATAATCACTTACAATTAAAAAACATTCATCATACCACAATAACTAATATTTTTTATAGGACAATAAACGTTAATATATGCAAAAGTTCCAAAAATTTATCATTAATTTCATATTCTATAAATTTGAATAATTCTTTATACTACGTATCCTTTAAACATGAATCATACATAAAATACATACTTGTTTTTAGTATTGGAAATTATGGGACATGTTTATTCAATGAATTATTGGAAAAGATTCTGAATTTTTAACTCCCAAACCACTTATTACAAAAACATTCATCTAATTCTATAGCATTTAAAGACCTGTCATTTCTATTGGATAAATTATAAAAATAAATAGTGTAAAAAATATCTTTTCTATTAGCAGTAAATAAAAATGATTTATATTTCAGGACTGTGCATTTTTCGTTTAAAAAAGAAGAATACACCATCACAATGATATGATATTCTAATTTTATTGTGTTTTAATTCCTATTACAATAATAATTATAAATAATTACAATTTTAGAGATATAAAAATCACTAATACCATTAATTCAATATTTAGAGTTGTCTATAAATTTAAAAAGGACACCATCACTTAAATCAAATGAAACAAATTTTGAAATATGACCTATCATGATCCTGGAGTAGCCACTATCTATATACCATTAGTATTTGAGACTTATAAATAGATTTCATGAAGTTAAATAATGAAATATACTTTTTTGGTACCCTTTTGAACATGGCTTGAACTTGATTAGTGATTGATTTTTTTGAAAAAAAGCTTCATTAAAATAAAACAGTAGCCGATTTTTTTACAAATTTATATCCAATAATAATTGATCTATTATTCCAAAATGATTGAGTAAATCTCAGTGAATACTCATTGAAATAAGTCCCTTTTATTCTATATTTAAAACAAGTTACACTGAAAATACTCCATTTAAATATTTTAACAAACATAGACATATTTATTGAGGAAGATAAAATATTATAAGAAAAAATATAATTAATAAATTTTTTGTTTAATCAATTACAACATTTTATGATATTTTTTTTACCTTGATCAAATTTAGATAAAATTTCTCTAGGATTTAGAACATCTTTTTTCAAATTCACATTCTCTTTCAAAATAATATCTCAATGTGTATAAAAATTCTCATTCAATCTATATGGTATGTTTCATATTTTTTAATTTCCATACCTAAATTTATTATAGCCACTTTCCTATTTTGTTAAATTAATCAAAAATAATAATCTTCTCTATTGATCCACATTTTTCACTACCAGAATGTTTTTATGTCTATCATTTTCATCACTTTTTAATATACCAAAATTAAAATTTCTTTTTGATTCTTCAGTTTTTGAAACATAAGTATTCAAATTATCATATTCACTTTTTATATTTAAATTATATTATACTCACATAAAATTTTAAATTTTTATAGTAGTTCATTTTTTTAAGTATCACAACTCAAACATTATTTTGTTCATCATTATCATTAAATAATTTTTTGGGATTCGAATTAACAAAATTAGAATCAGAACAAGAATCTAAATCAAGGTTATATTAAATTTTATATAATAAAATATGATCTAAATTAGAAGGAATAATTTATTAAGTAAAAATTGAATCATTTATCTCCCAATGTATCCCAATAAAAGAAAGGCTCCCACTATCTTTTTCAAATCTAGAATCAGCCATTGAGTCAGAACTGTGTGGGAAATACAAACCTAAAAAAACTTATTGCACATCATTTATCAATTTATTTTCCTCTTTATTAGGATATTTTATTTTGGGATACTTTTTTTAATGTTACCTTTATTCCTACACACATAATAGGGTATTTCTAAAACAACATAAATATCAGAATCACCAATATTTTATTCCCTTTTTATCATTATTAAAAACAGTCTCTTACCACCTTTCATTCATGAACATGAAAACCATAACGCTAAAGTGATACATTTATTTGTCCCCTTACTATAACTGAGATTCAAGTGTTTTTTATATTTATATAACATTTTAATTAAATAAAATACATTTTAGTTTTGTACATTCATTATTATAAATGTTTATATTATATAACTCAAACTAATGAAATGTGTATTTCAGTTCATTTAATGTATTTTATTTAATGTTCTTACCTTTATTGATGTCAACATTCATTGCATGGATTATTTTTGAAGAGATCATTGAACTATTTAAACAGGACTTTTTTCAGTACTTCTCTAAAAGTAATAAAATTATTTGTGATACTTGTAATCATATGGATTATTTGATTTACCAACTCTTCATCTACCATTATTAATTCTTGGTATTTATATCGGGGTATTACTTCCATTGTTCTCTAAGTTTATCAGTCCCCTCGTGAGTCATTTGATGTAATCTCCATATTTAATTGGTTGTCTTACATGATTAGATATGTCTATAGACACTTCTACATATGGAATAGGAAAAAATAATTTTTCATTTAAAATTTTAAACATACATACTCATATAATACCAATTCTTTAATAGAAAACCCAGTTTAGGATGATCGGCTAGTACTGAGGGATAAATATAAAAAAATCATGAACTAATCAGAGACCTGCTTTGATAACAATTATAATATTTTCTATGATGGAAATAAAGAATGGGGGTGTGAATAAAGGTTTTAAAAATATAATGAACAAATAAATCAGGGTATTATTATTTAATGAAAATTTAACGAATGTTATGTTCAATATGAGAAATAAAGTAGAAATAGAATGAAAGAACACATATATTTTTTAGTTGTTTGGATCACCAATAACCAATTCCACGCGTCAATCATATCATATTTGTGATAACATTGGATTCCCATAATGAATCTCAATTTTCATGGTGTGTAAACATATTATAGAGTTTTACTTTTAAAAATTCCAGGAGGCACAACCAATAAATTTTATATAACCCTGGATCCCAGTCAGTGTCCAGAATTTTTATTAGGATTCCTAACATAAAACATTATTTAAGGATGTGTAATAACCACTAAAAAAATACATAATTGGTATTGGGATGATTATTAACTAGACAAAACATATTTCAAAAACATAAATAAACTAATAACATGAAGGAAAAAATAAAATGAAAACACCCCATTAATATATGATGATGGGGATAATGAATTTTTTTTATCCTGATCCCTACTACAAGAGAGGATGGTAAAAGATTTTTCACGTCATGATCACAGAAATGAATCATGTTTCATAGAGCTTCTTGATCAATTGTTCGTTAATAAAGTGTATCACATGAATAGTGATAATTATACTGTTTCAAATAAATATTATATGGATTTTTTGTCCCATGATCACATATATTTATTAATCTATATTTATCAACATAATTATATTTTGAGATTTTTATGTTATCTAATCATTTCATGCAACTTTTTTGTGCACAAAAGAATATAATGTTACCTTAAAAATTTCTTAGAAATATTATATTGAATATTAATGGCCATTCACACTCATTATTTCTACACATAATACTAGTGTTTGACTCCTCATGTATTAATTATGATTTAATGATCACAAATCTCAATAATAATTACACATCTTGTTCATGATCACAAATCTTACATATCTTATCAATCATGTGTATTTATGTTTCAAGTTATCTCATACCTTATAAATGGTTAAGCTCAATTCATTTTATGAATATTACACTTTAATTATGAATACAGTTATATACCTAAGTGCAAGACTCCGGGAAGCTTGACACAGTAAGTCAGACACTGTGAGAAAGACACAGGCACTGTGACAAGTCAGACTATGTGACCAGAGAGACACCGTGACCACCAGACACCATGAAATAGTAAACCTGACACTGTGAAGCAAGACACTACGAACAAACATAGTTAGTCGGACATTCTATTTGTCTAAATGCCAAACACAGTTAGCCATACACAGTCATATATAAACCATATGTGACATACCGTGATGGACACACCGTGAAGGAGACACTGTGAAGAGCATACCGTGAAGGACATACCATGAAGGAGACACTGTGATGAACATACCGTGAAGGACAAACCGTGAAGGACATACTATGATGGAAATACTGTGAAGAAGACACCATGAAGGACACATCGTGATGGAGACACCATTTTCATAACTACTCTGACACCATTTATTTAACTCTTTTGTTCTTTTACTATTTAACTTTTTAACGGTCATATTTGACGATTTTAATGCACTGAAATAATTATTGTTTACTTGTATACATAGTACGAGGTACGAGGCACAAAATACATGGAACTGGTCAGCTAACACTCATGAATTCGAAGATAAAAGAGAAGTGTTCCCATGAGGAGGAACACGCGTGACAACTCAAAAACATGAGTGCACTGTACTGAACAGAAAGACGATCCTAAGCACAACAATGAAGAACACATTGCAAGATATTCAAGAAAATCCTTGAACCATATATGCAATCCAAAACTACTGAAGAACACACAATTTACATTGGAATCAAGAGAATATCTTCACTCGGGAGGAACAATAGCTGACCCACGACACTTAGTTTTTTCAACAGAAAAATCTGTGATGGACTCAGAAGCCTTTCTGCTGAATCAAAGGAGTCCAGAGCTGCATTGATAATCACTAGATCATTCTAAACTCTTATCTACTCTCTCTAAGTGATTCATTATTTTTATTTTTGAGGAGTGTGTGTACTCTGTACTTTTTACATACACACTGACTCTTGCGCTGAACAGAAGGACTTTAAAGTCATCAAACCAAACATTTTTCTCTTGTTTACCCAATGAAACTGTGGAAGCGGTCCCTGCATGGCCTGATCATTATTTGTTATCCCATGAAAACTGTGGTAGAGGTCCATGTGTGGCCTGGACAGTCTATAAACTATTGTTAACCCCAATCTAGGGTGTGGATCAGAGTTTATTTATATAAACTGATTAGTGGTGGGTGATCGTCAAGTAGAGTGGATTAGGATTCGGCTTGAGACTGAACCTCTTACTTTACATCTGTTGTGCATTCTTAGAATAAGTTTAAAATATACTAAATATTTTATATTCCGCTGATAATTACATTGAAATACAAATCTGTTTTAATGTTACTTTGACAGTTAATCTAGCATGTTTTTGTAACTATTGTAATTCAGTCAAATAGTTTCAAAAGCTAATTTAATCTTCTGATTAAATTAACTAAGACCTAATAAATCTTTTGAGAACCAAATTGATCCTTTACAGTTTTACAAATTCACTACAGTTTAACTTGTTTTATAAATTGGGGATTTTAATAGAAATAATTTTTAACAGAAATTTTTATTGGTTACTCAATTCACCCCCCTCTTGAGTAACCACACTGACCAAAATTTGGTATCAAAGGTTGTTTTTATTAATAAATTGTTTCAAAATATTCTGTTTTTCAACTATGATTTTTGTTACATCTTTAGATATCATAAATTTTTGTTAGTTCTAAATTTTATCTCTTTAAATATACTATCTAAAATATAGTTATGGACAATAGACTAATAGGTTCTACCACCAATAGAACACCTTTCATCAATGGTAAATATTTTTCCCAGTGGAAACTTAAGATGAATATTCACTTATAGAGTATGGGATTTGATATTTGGACTACTATAGAGACTCAATATAAAATTCCTGAAACTGAAAGAACTACTTGGGATGAACTTACTAAAATAGCTTACAATAATAATTGTAAAGCAATGAATTCCCTGTATTGTGCTCTCGGAGATGAAGAGTTTAAAAGAATATCTGCTTGAAAAACCGCTTATGAAATATGGGATACATTCGGTGTTTCTCATGAAGGAACAACCAATGTTAAAGAAATAACATTGAACACTTATACCATTAAATATGGTAATTTTAAAATGAAGACTGGTGAACCTATCTCTGACATGTATCTCAGGTTCCATGAGATTTTCCACACTATGAGTTCCCTTGGAAAGGTTGTTCCTGTAACGACCCAAAATTTTGAATAAATATTGTTTCCTAATTTTGTGTGTTATTTTATTTTTTATACTCAACAAAACTATTTCATTTGATAACATGAGTATAATTAAAATGAGACAGTTGGGTTTTGACTGTTATATGACCATTGTTCAATATGACCACTAGAAACTAAATGTTTCGATTATTGTCTCTAAATACAAGTGACCTTGGTTAATTAATATAGAAAGAAGATTTGATGGCCTCTCCCAGTAGTCTTGGACCGATCGAAGCCCATCTAACAGAACTTGGGAAGGAGGTAGCACCACTGGGCTTTGCTCTGGACCAAACCCAAGCCGAACTTCATCGTGTGAAGCTTGAACGGAATCACCTTCGCGAGAAGTTCAAACTGATAGAAATTACTACTTGGGCAATGTTGGCCGAGACGCCCCAAGATTCTATCACCCTAGCATTCCTTACTCTTAGGTCATATGCTAGTATTATAAGGGGCTATGTAACGAGACCGTAACATCCTTGTGTAATCCCTTGATTTAAATAAAATTGTGATTTCTTCTTATGATGAAATTTGTGAATTTTCAAATGTCCAGATAAATATAGTATGCATATTTTCGGTGAATAGTGTATTTATTTAAAAATTAAATTAAAAATATTTAGATTTTTTTTTACAAAATGGAGTTCATATTTGTAATCAGAGCATTGATATTTGGTTAAGGTGAAATTTTGATATTTTTTTAAGAAAGTTGAATTTTTAGTGAATAGTAAAATTACAGTTTTAGGGTTTCGGTATGTTTAATGACATCATAACTATGTCATGGTGATGTCATGAGATATTTTAAGGGTTGTCCGTCCTAAGGTGATGGATATTTGTATTGGGGGCCCCATGTGGCCTAACATAATGCGAAATATCAGGGGAGAGCACATGGTTTTGAGAAAAGCACATGTGAGGTGTCCCTTGGCCATTAATGCCTTTTCCCCTAACTTTCCCTATAAATACCAAGCCCTCCTCTAATCCTTTTGACTCAAAAACCATCCTAAACGAAGTTATGGTCTCCTTACTTCCCAAGGAGTCCTCCCAAGGTTCCCCCAATCCCTCAAGATCCAAACCTTTGAGTTTTAAGAGTAACGTTTTAAGGTAAGGGATCCGACCTCTCTCTTTCTTTTCAAGTAATCTCTTTTATGTAATTTATTTTCTGCTCCATGCTCTTATGTTGGAGGATGTTATTTTATATTACTCTTAATTCCCTTTTCATGTTCATATGATGAGAGTCCCCCTCTTACTCTCATCATTTCTTTTTATGATTGTTTAAGTGGCGCCGTTAAGTTGCCGAAATGTTTTGTAACGGATTCTTTCTTCCTTCTCATTTTTCAAGATCTATTTTCCATGTAAAGTATTTCAAGTTAGTTTTTATTATGTTGGGGTATGATCTCTATATCTATCATAATGATCTTTTATGTTCATATGATGAGATACCCCATTTTATCTCTTCAATTCAGTATTTTGAAGTTTTAAGTGACGTCGTTAGGCTGCCGAATTTTTAAGTGGTTCTTTCACCATTCTCGTTTTCAAGTTCCACTTTCATGTAAAGTCTTTCAAGTTCCTTTTTATTATGTTGGGATATTATCTCTATATCTATCATACTGATCTTTTATGTTCATATGATGAGAGACCCCATTTGATCTATTCAATTTAGTATTTTGAAGTTTTAAGTGACGCCGTTAGGCTGCCGAATTTTTAAGTGGTTCTTTCACCATTCTCGTTTTCAAGTTCCACATTCATGTAAAGTGTTTCAAGTTACTTTTTATTATGTTGGGGTATGATCTCTATATCTATCATACTGATCTTTTATGTTCATATGATGAGAGACCCCATTTGATCTCTTCAATTCAGTATTTTGAAGTTTTAAGTGACGCCGTTTGGCTATCGAATTTTTAAGTGGTTCTTTCACTATTCTCATTTTCAAGTTCCAATTTCATGTAAAGTATTTCAAGTTCCTTTTTATTATGTTGGGTTATGATCTATATATCCATCATATTCTGTCCCTCTACTATTTTATGGGTCATTTATGAATGTTTGACCCATGTCCCCTCTATTTTCAATGTTTTCTAAAACCCTGTAACGTAGCCGTTATGCTGCAGAATTTTCGTCTCAAAATGCCTCTCTCTTTTTTCTCAAAATTATTTTATGTTATTAAGTGAATACTCAATGAACTCCATTCTACAGGTGTATTCACATATATATATCAAAATTTTCTATTTTGAATTCTGGGATTTACATACATGAAACCCGCTTTCCTTTTTCCATGGGTTTAAAGTGACATAAAGATCATGTCGTTAAAAGCAGTTTTTAAAACGTTATGATTATGAAATGAAAACCATTCCTTTTATGATATATGGGTTATTTATGAAATTTTTGATGATGATATATGTGGCTCACATGATAATAAAGACAAATTAAGGGTGCGCCCTGATAGCGCTCCAATGCATTGGGTAAAGACTTAATCTCTAGAGATGAACATTTAGACTGATACCTTGGTGAATAACCTTGGTAATTTTTAATGACACCTTGGGTATGGACCTTGGTGAAACGAAATGATTTTCAATATTAAATGTTGTATCCACATCTTCATGTTATGAAAAACGTTATTTTTATTATGATATGCCTCATGATTTCTTTCTAATGCCTTAAAGTTCTTTTCATGACCTTGTTGAAGTACCTCAAGTTCACATGTAAAATGTTTCTCTTGTTTCCTTTACTGGGCCTTCTGCTCACCCTTTCTTTTGATGTATGTTCCCAGGTTATGAGATGCAGTAATGAACCTAGGATGAACATGAGGAGAAGCTTTTCAAGTGTTTAAGAATAATGTTTTTTGTTTTCATGTTTTAAGTTCCTGGTTTCCAAGACACTAAACCTTAAAGATCCTCGGTTTTGTAAAATGTAATGAAAGTTCATGTGATAAAAAGGCGGGATGCTATAGTTGGTATCAAAGGATGGATTAGTTATTTGTGGAAATTAGGATATGAAAACTCTAGGAAGAACCCTATATCAATGTTTAGACATAGGAAATTTTCCTGGTATTTTGGTGAGTATTGAGTAAGGGGTTACCAAGAAAATACATCCCTGTCTGGATACGAGCAGGTAGAGGTGGCTCTGGCACAGATGTACATAGGGGTAAAACCCAAAAACACCGCTTTGAGCTAGACTCAAACGGGAACTGGTCCACGACAACAGGCCTTGCTGCACTCTTGGTTACGACACTCCTGGGGGATATGCTTTTGTAAATTCATAAGCTTAGTATGAACAATTATTCAAGGAACAAAGATAAAATAAAATAACGATTCAAATAAGAATATATGATCATGGATAACCTAGATGGGAACCTAGGGGATCACAAGTTAGGGTATACTTTTCTTCTACAAGTTATCCTTATATGCTTTAAGTTCCTTTTCATGACTATTGGCTAACTATTTAAGCCCCTAATTATACTTTTTTTCTTAGTTAATGGCGGGAAATTAAAGAACATGTCCCAACAACCAATGTGATAGGAAATGCAACGATTGCTGTATTAATATGACAGAGATGATTAGGGGATTAAAAGACGATTATTATTTTGGAAGACGTTCACTATTTTGGGGACCCTATATGATTGAGTTAAATAGATTACTACGGTATTTTCATTGAGGAGTAAGGTTGACTTATATTTTGAAGAATCGATGAATTTAAGGTGAACTTATGGTAATATAGGTTACTTAAATGATTAACCTATCTTGGGGAAAATATGTTTAGGTTATTTACTTTTGTTATAAGATGTTAGGAGTGGTTTATGTTGTTTGGAGATGAACGTTGAAGTTTATTTTGGAAGACTATGTTATCAAATACTTCTTGTATTTGGGTTTCAATCGTAGTTTGGTTTATTTTGAGGAATTTTAAGAACCATTATTTATAGAATGTTCTATGATGAATTTTGGGTAGTACCATGGAACCTTGAAGATTTAAAAGTAGTTTCCATTCCTATGGGATTCTTTCTTTTTGAAGAGTTATTTTACCTTACCCTTTTTGTTTTTGGGATAATGTTTAAAGATAGAAGAAATTGATAGTTAATATTTTGTGGATTAAGTGACTCTCAAGAAGATGAATCTTGTGTTTTTATGAGACCAAATAGTTTTGAATGCTCATCGTTTGGAGAAAAGATTAGTTTTGGTAGAAACTTATTAAAGGATGAAACTCTATATGAAGGTAGGTATATTTCCTTATGTTTTTGTTCTATGAAGTAAATGAATTCCTCAAAATTATGAAAAGAAACGTTAAACAAAAATGTTGTTTGTTTACATTTCCTACTAGCTAATCAAAGACCGTTTACACACATCATAAGATTGGGATTTTATCATGGTCAAATTTCTCCTAATCATGTTTTCTATCACTCTCCCCCAGAACTTGACCCTTTGTTTTTTTTCTTCCATGTCCATGTTTTCCTACATGGAATCCTGGTGTGGGTTAACTTGGGTGACCTTTGTACTTCCCTTTCTTTCTTTTAAAGTAATAGTTTTACTGACTCCTTTTCTAATGTGGGTCTTTCAATGAAATTTTAAAACCCAATTTTAAAAGTTGCGAGGACGCAATTTCTTAAGGGGGGAAGATTGTAACGACCTGAAATTTTGAATAAATCTTGTTTCCTAATTTTGTGTGTTATTTTATTTTTTATACTCAACAAAACTATTTCATTTGATAACATGAGTATAATTAAAATGAGACAGTTGGATTTTGACTGTTATATGACCATTGTTCAATATGACCACTAGAAACTAAATGTTTCGATTATTGTCTCTAAATACAAGTGACCTCGGTTAATTAATATAGAAAGAAGATTCGATGGCCTCACCCAGTAGTCTTGGACCAATCGAAGCCCATCTAACAGAACTTGGGAAGGAGGTAGCACCACTGGGCTTTGCTCTAGACCAAACCCAAGCTGAACTTCATCGTGTGAAGCTAGAACGGAATCACCTTCGCGAGAAGTTCAAACTGATAGAAATTACTACTCAGGCAATGTTGGCCGAGCCGCCCCAAGATTCTATCACCCTAGCACGCCTTACTCTTAGGTCCTATGCTGGTATTATAAGGGGATATGTAACGAGACCATAACAGCCTTGTGTAATCCCTTGATTTAAATAAAATTATGATTTCTTCTTATGATGAAATTTGTGAATTTTCAAATGTCCAGATAAATATAGTATGCATATTTTCGGTGAATAATGTATTTATTTAAAAATTAAATTAAAAATATTTAGAAAATTATTTTTACAAAATGGAGTTCATATTTGTAATAAGAGCATTGATATTTGGTTAAGGTGAAATTTTGAGATTATTCTGAGAAAGTTGAATTTTTAGTGAATAGTAAAATTACAGTTTTAGGGTTTCGGTATGTTTAATGACATCATAACTATGTCATGGTGATGACATGAGATATTTTAAGGGTTGTCCGACCTAAGGTGATGGATATTTGTATTGGGGGCCCCATGTGGCCTAACTTAATGGGAAATATCATGGGAGAGCACATGGTTTTGAGAAAAGCACATGTGAGGTGTCCCTTGGCCATTAATGCCTTGTCCCCTCAATTTCCCTATAAATACCAAGCCCTCCTCTCATTATTTCGACTCCAAAACCATACTCAACGAAGTTCTGGTCTCCTTACTTCCCAAGGAGTCCTTCCAAGGTGCCCCCAATCCCTAAAGATCCAAACCTTTGAGTTTTAAGAGTTACGTTTTAAGGTAAGGGATCCGACCTCTCTCTTTCTTTTCAAGTAATCTCTTTTATGTCATTTCTTTTATGCTCCATGATCTTATTTTGGAGGATGTTATTTTATATTCCTCTTAATGCCCTTTTCATGTTAATATGATGAGAGGCCCCCTCTTACTCTCATCATTTCGTTTTATGATTGTTTAAGTGGCGCCGTTAAGCTGCCGAAATTTTTTGTAACGAATTCTTTCTTCCTTCTCATTTTTCAAGATCTATTTTCCATGTAAAGTATTTAAAGTTCGTTTTTATTATGTTGGGGTATGATCTCTATATCTATAATACTGATATTTTATGTTCATATGATGAGATACCCCATTTTATCTCTTCAATTCAGTATTTTGAAGTTTTAAGTGACGCCGTTAGGCTGCCGAATTTTTAAGTGGTTCTTTCACCATTCTCATTTTCAAGTTCCACTTTCATGTAAAGTCTTTCAAATTACTTTTTATTATGTTGGGGTATGATCTCTATATCTATCATACTGATCATTTATGTTCATATGATGAGAGACCCCATTTGATCTCTTTAATTCAGTATTTTGAAGTTTTAAGTGACGTCGTTAGGCTGCGGAATTTTTAAGTGGTTTTTTCACCATTCTCGTTTTCAAGTTCCACTTTCATGTAAAGTCTTTAAAGTTCATTTTTATTATGTTGGGGTATTATCTCTATATCTATCATACTGATATTTTATGTTCATATGATGAGAGACCCCATTTGATCTCTTCAATTCAGTATTTTGAAGTTTTAAGTGACGCCGTTTGGCTGCCGAATTTTTAAGTGGTTCTACCACCATTCTCATTTTCAAGTTCCACTTTCATGTAAAGTCTTTCAAGTTACATTTTATTATGTTGAGGTATGATCTCTATATCCATCATATTCTGTCCCTATACTGTTTTATGGGTCATTTATGAATGTTTGACCCATGTCCCCTCTCTTTTCAATGTTTTCTAAAACCCTGTAACGTAGCCGTTATGCTGTAGAATTTTCGTCTCAAAATGACTCTCTCTTTTTCTCGAAATTATTTTATGTTATTAAGTGAATACTCAAAGAACTCCATTCTACAGGTGTATTCACTTATATATATCAAAATTTTCTATTTTTAATTCTGGGATTTACATACATGAAACCCTCTTTCCTTTTTCCATGGGTTTAAAGTGACATAAAGATCACGTCTTTAAAAGCAGTTTTTAAAACGTTATGATTATGAAATGAAACCCATTCCTTTTATGCTATATGGGTTATTTATGAAATTTTTGATGATGATATATGTGGCTCACATGATAATAAAGACAAATTAAGGGTGCGCCCTGATAGTGCTCCAATGCATTGGGTAAAGACTTAATCTCTAGAGATAAACTTTTATACTGATACCTTGGTGAATAACCTTGGTAATTTTTAATGACACCTTGGGGATGGACCTTGGTGAAAAGAAATGATTGTCAATATTAAATGTTTTAGCCACATCTTCAAGTTATGAAAAACGTTATTTTTATTATGATATGCCTCATTATTTCTTTCTCATGCCTTAAAGTTCTTTTCATGACTTTGTTGAAGTACCTAAAGTTCACATGTAAAATGTTTCTCTTGTTTCCCTTACTGGGCCTTCTGCTCACCCTTTCTTTTGATGTATGTTCTCAGGTTATGTGATGCAGTAATGAACCTAAGATGAACATGAGGAGAAGCCTTTCAAGTGTTTAAGAAGAATGTTTTATGTTTTCATGTTTTAAGTTCCTGGTTTCCAAGACACTAAACCTTAAAGATCCTCGGTTTTGTAAAATGTAATGAAAGTTTATGTGATAAAAAGGCGGGATGCTATAGTTCCAGCAAAGGAATTTTTTTTGACAATATTTAGATGTCTTCCATACCGATGGAGAGGAACATCTGATTTAATAAGAGAGTCATGTGACATTGGTTCTCTACCTGTCAAAGAGCTAATTGGTAAGCTTATCATGTATGAGGAAGATCTCAAGGTCAATAAGGAAAAAGAAGATGAGCCTAAAAGCTAGTCAGTGGCATTTCAGTCTATTGCCTCAATGAAAAAGGACAAGGAGAATGTTCACATACAAACTTAAAGCTCAACAAGTGAAAGTTCAGAATCAGATAGTGATGCTGAGATGGCTCAAATAGATAAAAGATTTAAGAAATTATATAGGAAGAATAAATTATTCATAAAATCAAACTATGAAGGTAAATATGACAAAAAAGGTCATTGAAAAAAGGACTGGGAGAAAGTTGATAAGAGTGATGAAGTTATCTTCTATTAATGCAATAGAAAAGGTCACATTAATGCTAACTGCCCAAAATTGAAGTTCAAGAAGAAATATGACTATAAGGAGAAAAAGTATAAGAATGCAATGAAAGCAACATGGTGTGCTTCAGAAGACACTTCATGTGATTCTTGATTCTGCTAAGGATGAAGATTCTCATAAAGCCAACATCAGTTTGATGACAAACACATCTAAGGAAACCTGTTTAATGAGTTCCTGTAGGAAGACATGGTACATGGACAACAGATTTTCAAGACACATGATAGGAGACTTCTCATGCTTTAAAAGACTAATAAAGGTAGACGGAGACTATGTCCCCTTTAGTGATAATTCTAAATAAAAGATCATCGGCCTAGGCTAAATTGGTAACACTAACTCAGTCTTAATTTCTAATGTTTTATTTGTTCATGGATTGAAATAAAACTTGTTAAGTATTTCTCAGTTATGTGATGATGTATTTAATGTTATGTTTGAAAATAATTCTTGTAATGTTTTAAATTCTAAAAATGTTTTAGTATTTTCTTCCAAGAGAAATGAAAATGTTTATGCTATTGATTTAAATTCATTATCTAAACAAAATGTTTCTTGTTTAAATGATTTTCATAAAGAATCATGGTTGTGGCACAGAAGATTAGTACACTGCAACATTCATTCACTTAAAAAAATGACTAGGAATAATTTAGTTAGAGACTTACCCAAACTTGAATTCCCATCAGACAATGTTTGTAATCCCTGTCAAAAGAGAATGAAACATAAAGTTTCTTTTAAATCAAAGATATAAATTTCAACTTCTCAACCTCTCGAGTTGGTTCACATGGACTTGCTGGACCTTATAGAGTTTCTAGTTTAAATGGGAAGCACTCTGTCTATGTCTTAGTAGATTAATTTTCTTAATATACTTGGGTAAACTTCTTAGCTCACAAAATTTAAGCATGTTCTTACTTTTTTAAATACTCCATGTCTATAGAGAACCTTAGTGGACTTAAGATTAAGACCCTGAGAAGTGATCATGTCTGTGAGTTTGAAAATCATGAGGTTGAGTCTTATTGCTCACACACTGGCTATAAACACAACTTTTCTGCCCCTAGAACACCTCAATAGAATGGTGTAGTAGAAAGATGAAATAGAACCCTGCAAGAAATTGCAAGAACAATGCTTAATGAGTATGACCTGCCTATTTACTTTTGGGTGGAAGCTGTAAATACTGCTTGTTATATCATAAATAGAGTCTTGATTAGACCCATTCATAAGAAGACCCCATATGAACTATGGAATAATAGAATACCTAAACATAGATACTTTAGTGTCTTTGGTTGTAATGTTTTTATTCTCAATACCAAGGATAATATTGACATGTTTTCCACTAAAAGTGATGAAGGAATATTTTTAGGATATTATATAACCAGAAAATCCTATAGAGTGTTTAATAAAGAAAACCATGTGTGTGGAAGAATATGTTCACAACAAATATGATGAAACTGATCCACATGAACTTAAGACATCACTTGAAAATCTTGAAGAAGATTTGTCTATTCTGAACCTTAATGGTAAAATCAATGAACCTGTTGTAAAGAAAATAAGTTCTAGAAATATTTCAGAATCTGCTCATAATGAACCCGGACCTAGAGAAGAACCTAATGTTTCTAGTCCTACCTTTACTACATCAACTAGGATCCAAAAGAATAGTCCTTTAGATGCTGTTGTTGGTAATCATGATAGAGA
This sequence comes from Viscum album, assembly GCA_963277665.1. NCBI lineage: Eukaryota > Viridiplantae > Streptophyta > Magnoliopsida > Santalales > Viscaceae > Viscum > Viscum album. The sequence continues at coordinate 1,218,881,605 of OY728127.1, read as the reverse complement.
GACATAGACTAGAGATTCTCTTAGAAATCAGGTTGAACATCAATCCATTTTGTCACAGCATTAACCTAAAAACATTGATGATGCAATCAATGATGAATTTTGGGTAATGGCTATGCAAGAAGAACATAATCAATTTGAAAGAAATAAATTTTGGGAATTAGTGGAAAGACCTAAGGAAACTTTCATCATAGGCTCTTAATGGGTGTTTAGAAATAACGTAGATGAAGCTGGAAACATAGTTAGAAATATGGCTAGATTAGTTGCACAAGGCTATAGTCAAGAAGAACGAATTGACTATGAGGATACTTTTGCACTAGTAACAAGACTTGAAGCCATTAGAATTTTACTTGCATATGCAGTACATCTGAATATCAAACTATATCAAATGGATTTTAAAAGAGCATTATTAAATGGGTATATAGATGATGATGTTTTTGTTGAACAACCCCTGGATTTACAAACCCTCATTTTCAAAATCACATCTTCAAACTATCAAAAGCATTATATGGTTTAAAGAAATCTCCAAGAACGTGGTATGACAGATTAAGTACTTTTCTAATTTCTAAAGGTTTTACAAAAAGAATAGCTGGTCCTACCATCTTTATAAAACGAATTTCTAATGATGTTTTAGTTGTTCAAATTTCTGTAGATGATATTATTTTTGTATCTTCAAAAAATTCCTTATGTATTGATTTATCTAAAATGATGCAAAACGAATTTGAAATGAGTTTAATGGGTGAACTAAAATTCTTTCTTGGATTACAAATATTTCAAAATAACGATGGGATTGTTTTAACTCAATGTAAATATATTAGATATCTTTTAAAACGTTTTGGATTGGATAACACTAAAAGTAGTGACACTCCCATGAGTACCACCTGTATGTTGGATCTTGATGAAGATGGAAAATTTGTTGATTAAACCACTTATAGAGGAATGATTGGAAGTTTAATCTACTTAACTGCTAGTCGTCCTGATATTATGTTTAGTGTGTGTATGTGTGATCGATTTCAAGAAAACCCCAATGAATCACATTTAAATGTTGTAAGGTGAATTTTCAAATACCACAAGCATACGCCCAATCTAGGACTGTTATATTCAAAAGAACAATAATTTGAACTAGATAGTTATTCTGATTCTGACTTTGCTGGATATAAGTAAGATAGAAAAAGAACCTCTGGAACATGTCATCTTTTAGGAAAGTTACTAGTATGATGGTGTAGTAAGAAACAAAACTCGGTTGCATTATCTACTGCAGAAGATGAATACATAGCTGCTGGAAGTTGTTGTGCACAAATTTTGTGGATGAAACTCACATTACTAGACTATGGATATCAATTCAGACATCTACCAATAAATTGTGACAACACAAGTGCTATAAACATTTCAGAAAATCTTGTTTCACATTCTTTGAAAAAACATATTAATGTAAGACATCACTTTTTGAGAGATCATTATTAAAAAGGTGATATCACTTTTGAATTCAATGGCACAGAATATAAATTTTCTGATACATTCACAAAACCATTAAATTCTAAGAGATTAGATTACATCATACATGATCTTGGCATGATCAATCACAAATAGATATGTTACTGGTCTTACTATTTATTACTTTACTACCTTTTTTACATTATTGTTTCATTTTCATGGTTTCTCAGTTACTGTCTCATGCTTACGGTCTCACAGTTAACACTTTGTGTTAATGGTCTGTCACTCACTGTCTCACCGTGACTGAACAGGTTACTCACTGTCTCACTGTGATGACAACTGACTGTCTCACCATGGCGACCATCCATCATCGCACCATAATGAATACTCACGTTCTCACCATGAAGTTTATTTATGAATTTAGTTTAACCAGTATCACGGTAATTTTTATTTCACCGCTATTTCATTTCCCGTGTTTTTATTTTTATGACGTTTGACATTCCCAAATGATAAAACAAAAGGGATTTCACTCGATTCCTTACCCGAACTCTCTCCCACTCACTCTTTCCATACCCTCTCAACCTTGAAACCCTTCTCTCCTTCTCTCTCACTCGAACCTTCAGTGGATTCCAAGGATAAAGCGTCCATCTTCACCTTCATATGAGAAGTGCCGCTCGATGAAATAGAAGAGAACACCAATGATTACACCTGAAGGACCCCTGAATCCAAATCTAGTAAGTCGTACTATTTTTCTTGAGAAAGAAGTCTTCCCTGAGTGGTTGATGTCTAGAAAATCGTTGGTTTTAAATTTTCTGAGAGAACAAGGCTGGCTGGAATGGTTCTCTAGAAAGGATAGACGAATTTACCCAAGGATGGTATCTCAGTTTTATCAATATGAACAATTTTCTTCTGATGCTGGTGAATGTTTTGTTGTTAGAAGGTGGGTTAATGGACAAAGATGCTCCTTCTCGTCGAGGTTATGGGTTTCATGCCTAAGGATTCATCATGAAGGGATTTTTAATGATTATCAATGAGATCCCCCTCCTACAATCGATATCATTGACCTGGAAAATTCTCTAGAAACCTTAACTGGAAATGGCGCCATGTGAAGGGCCATAGCTGCTGAGCTTGATGGTGAGACATGACTATTGTTTAAGGTTGAGTATAATTTGATTAGCCCGAGGAAGGGTGACGTTGCTATATTGAAGTATCAGGATGTGTTCCAGATTCATATGATGAACAATGGACATAAAATAAATCTGTGAAAATATATTATTCACTATATGTGTGAGTTGATTAAAGTCACATCCAAGTCTACATCCCTGTTTTACTCCAAGATGATCTCAACCATGCTTGTTTCCAAAGGATTAGTTTGACCAAACGAAGAATTTAATATGGATTTTGAATACTGCCAATCTAAACCTACTATCAAAAGGATAAAGATCAACTGGAAACCTTGGAAGAAGGAGTGGATTGAAGATAATAACAAGGTTTATGAAAAGTTCAATCCTATTGACTATCCAACAAGGCCAAAGAACATTACTGATCCTAGTTTGGATCTAGATGAAGTGGCTGAGTATTCAGAAGATGAAGAAGAGGAAGAGGTAGCTGAAGTACCTTATAAGGAAGAAGATCCTATTTAGAAAGAACAGATTGTTGTCCCTGCTGTTATTCCTGCTGAAGTACATCATAGAGAAGAAGCTAGTGTTGAAAAAGAAAGAACTGATGCTCCTCATATTGTTCTTAGAGAAGAAGAACCTCCTTCCCGTAGAGATGTTGTTGATCTGGAAACCAAACTTGAGGCTGCAAGAGATTTAGTCATCCTAGAACCTGAGCAACATTTGATGGAACAAACAAATCTTATAGACCTCCCTGTTATAGAAGATTATAATCTAGAAGAAATCCTTGTTACAGAAGATAAAAATCAAGAAGACCTCGATGAAGTGCAATCTATTCCTGAATTTATACCCTCTGTTGAAGAGAGGATGGAAATTGCCTTTCCGTTGGCAAGGCAAGAAATGGCTTAGGAGATTAGATCTAATCCTGTGGATCTAAACCAAGTACCTGAGCCTCAAGTTCCTGAAAAGGATTCACATGTTGATTGTGAGGAACCTAAAAATGTAGAGGTTAATGAAGTTATTGATGAAGCTGAGTCTAGTGAAGCATCACAACCAACTGAGTCTTTTTCTATGTACACTCGATATGAATTCCATAGCTCATATGATGTGACTGAATCCTAGCAGGTAACTGCAACTGGGATTGATCTCTTTTCCCTATTACAATTGAAGTCAGTCACACACCCTGAACCTCAATCTGAACCTCTATATGAATCTGAACCTGAAACTGAATATGAACTGTAACCAGACCTTGAACCTGCCCATGTACCACTTCCTTCACCTGAACCCTCATCTGATCAGCAATCTTTTTTTCAGTAGAGAAGATTTGAAAGTCTTTGGAGAGACTCTCTTAGCTATAGTTTAGAAGATTATGTTCTCTCAACCTCGTCCTGTGACTCAAATAAGTCAGGAGGATGCCTCGCTGCTTTTAGAAAACATTATTTATCACATTCAACCTAGGATGTTCCATGAAATTCAAGAAGTAAGGGTTAAAAACAAGATGCATAGTACTAATGTTGAAACTTTTAAAGGTATGGTTTAAAACCTCCATAAAGTACTGCATTCTAGATCAGAGATTTCTCCTATTGCTGCTTCTCCTGAACCTACCGTTTCCAACATTTATCGAGACATTGTGTCCCAGATGCATCCCTACCTGTTATCTTTTGATGAAATGATTGGGGAAAGGAACATAGAGATGTTTCACCGAATGAGAGATCTTGTAGAGAACCTGAATAAGCATACAAATGAATACACTGGTTGTCTTCAAAAAGTCTTGAAACAGATCAAATCTCTAACCGAAGCTGTCAAGGCTTCTCCTCCCTCTGGTCAAACCTATATTCCTTCTTTGGATCATTCTCTACTCAGATCTATAACCAAGGAAGAGATTCATAATTCCTTTAGGGGTTTTAGTTTGAATCCTTTATCTGATGTTGTTATGAATAGTGATCGAGCACTTAAATTGGTTCAAATTCATTCCAAGATTTCCAATGATGCTCAGCAGGAGATCACTAAGAAGATAGATTTCTATGTCACTCAAATTTTCTCCAAATTTGATATGAACAATCACATTATGTATAATGTAGAGAATATGAAAATCCCTCCTGTGACTCAGGCCATCAATGCAAAAGTTCAGAAACAAACTGAGTTTACCATACTTTTGGATAAGTTCATGGAGAATAAAGATGATTTTGAAAAGGCAATGCAATATGGTGGAGAAATTATATAGAGACCCAAAGCTTTCCGTACATGTACATTACATTACATTTTCAGAATACTTAATAAATAACGAAAACAGACACACAAGGATCGTAATAATTTAGTGTCTTTGAAAACTCAGGAAATAATCTTCTAATCATGGTGAAAGATCTTCAACATCTCCCATAAAGATCTTCCCCTTTTGTTTACCTAAAACCTTTGTTTAAATCCTTGGGAAAAGAAAACATATAAAGGGTGAGCTCAAATGCACAGTAAGGGTAGGCATAGAGAACATAAAACAATCCATAAACATTTGAAAGAAAAAACCAGAACATAAAATCTAAACATAAAAATCTTGAGAAAAGACATAAATCTTGGATGTACATAAGGCATAGATCATAACGAAACATTATTCTTGATAAAATATAATGGGAATAAATCATGTAATTGTGGAAAACCATTAATCACATGTTATGATTTCCATAGTAGCAAAGTCATTGCTTCCAAGACCATCTTAGTGGACAAAGTCCCTTTTTGAATCGAGTTCACTCCCAGTTACAGTCCTACAACACTAAACCGGATTAACTTACCGTTCCAGCCATGTATATCTCATTAGATATAAATCATTACCCAATTCATTGGAGGGAGAAATAGGTCACACCCATCTCATAATGGAATCATTCTTACATGTTCCACAATATAAAAAAAATCATTCATCATAACCCAAAGAATATAATGGGTTTCATAAACATCATCCCATCATAACATAATCCATATAAAACAAATGGATATCATTTCATAATAAGAAAAGTGAATCCATGTAAATTATAGAGAAATTGTACTTAAATCATACACATATGAAATAATGTCATCTTAGATTGAAAATGGTTTTGATAAAACAATTGAAATGAATTCTTAAGGAAAATATCCTTTATTATTCAAAATCATTTTCTTTTCACAAAATGTCATGCAATTTTAAAAGGAAAATATTTTGATGAAAATAGTCATGAAATCATATGAATTATTATTTATGAAAATAAGGCATTATAATATTGTAAAAATCCGTTCATGCTATATAAGTTAAAAAAACATTCTTCTCATACTTTTGCCGGAAAAGTCAAAAAGTACCCCGTATGGTAAACAAAAGAAAGATTTCTTACATACCATATAGTAAAAAACAAAAATGTGTAAAAAGGACTTTAAACATACATGAAACCATTTTTAGAAAACAGGGACATGGATGATAAATATAACCCCAGTAAATATTTAAGAATAAACAATCTTGGATAAAAAATGAGATTGGAAAAGTTATCCCTTAAAAATATCTTTTTGTAAATAAAATAGATCAGTTATATGTATTAACTATAAGGTCAAATAAAGAAATTATAAATACATGATAATATATAAAAATTCATTTCTCACATAATCAATGAACGACATAAACAAGAAAGAGAAGATCAACCCAAAGAACAGAAATTGGGTTAAGATGTTCCCTTACCTCATGTCCGACTTGACTCGATCGTTCTTTAATCTCCTGAATAATAAACCAAAGTTAATTTCTACTTGATTAAGACCCTTTTTGAAATTTATTATTTCTTTTATATCACTTTTTACCATGTTATAAACATTATGTAACCATTTAAGTTAATAATGTTCGTTTTGTCGATATTTGGTACTTGAGTCAAAAATGGACATCTTATAATTACATGTTGTTCATGTGGTCAAAAGTTCATTATATCCAAAATGATATTCAAGATTTATATATCATATATATCATATATATCCAGTATATACATGTATTTATAACAGTAAATAACGTATGGAGGTAAGCAATTAAATGAACCGTTCATGGAGATGGCAAGCCGTACGTACACATGAACGCTACTTTCATTTCTATTTCATATTTTAATGGAATTAAAATAAAATTATACATAGGTTTATTATAATTCCAGTATAATATCATATATAATATCATTAACTACATCCTTTATACATCCCACATAAGGCATTAACGACTCACATAACTTTGAGGGGGCGGTAATCCGCACTGCCTCAAATGAGATTATCGTATTTACCCACTATGGAAACCATAAAGGCATGATATAATTGGGATTTAAAGAAGAATAAGGATATCATAAACATAATATATATCATATATAAATACAGTTCCATCATAATGGCCACCATGAGAGGCGGTAGGTGAAAATCGAACAATCATCGTTTCGTGAGGCTTTAGTTTGCCATCCACAGAAACATTATGTTCCTCATCCATTAGATGAATGTGTGTGTAATTTTAGTTATAATTATTATCATAAAAACATCCTTACATATTGATAATACTGGTGTTGTTACAAAATAAATGATTAAAAAGAGTTTAGGGGTTGGAGAAGTAGAATAAAAGAAAACAATTAAAGAGAAACAGTTACCTTTAATTTGGGTAACTTCCTTTGGTTTGAACCAAAAGGACTTCTTGAAGTTCCTTATGCCTAATTTAAGGCTTATAGGGGGAGGATAGGGATGTAGGGAGATTAATTGGGAAGAGTTTAGATGAGTATAATGGCTTGAGAGGTGTGAGGAATTCGATAGAAATGGCCTCCTTTTATAAGGGGGAGGAGGGGCTCTTTTGGAAAGTGTGAAAATATTATTTTATAATAAACTTATCTTCGGTTTCAAAAGGTCCAAAAATAATTAAATATAAATATAAGATGACTCATGGTCGAAATTAAATCAGCCAATCTGAATTGGACATAATTTGGATAATATTTTAATCATAATAATCTAATTTATTTAAATCATTTATTAATTAGGTAAATACTGCATCATTATTGTGTCAAAAATTATTTAATTTATGTGATGTCTAAAAATTATAAAAAAATACCATAATTTAGTAAATTTTTTTATATTTCCAATGAATATTTATAGACGAAAATATAATTTATATAACCCCATATAAAAATTAATTACTAAATAATTTTTGTTAATGTCAATTTTGTCTTTACATTAAATTAATTAATTCAAATTGTCATTATCACTACCAAGTGGCTCAATGGGGTCCCAAAATCGACCCAAGGATGCCCATGGTCGGTCAATACTCATCCAATAAGATTAGGACAAGTGTTAATGTAATTTGGAATTATTATTATATTCTTTTAACCTTGAATTACCCTATTTACCTTTAACCGCGGTAAATAAAAGTCAAAAGTTAGTATTCACCAAAAATTATTTTTATCTCATTGAACCAAATTTTACTTACTGATATCATCCATGTCTCTTGGATATTTGAAATTCCACTCACAGAAGCAGTAAAATTAAGTTTTATTAAAATTTGTAATTTCTCCTATGAAGTGGGTAAAAGACGGTGAAAAGTTCAATAAAATTTTTATATATCTAAAATTATTATAAAATGTTTCCAATTAATTAGATTTATCTTATATAGATATTATTTATCTATTTTTTCATAAAATAATCTTAAATAAAATAAATAATTATTTAAATAAAATGTTGGTTTTTAAATAGTAACTTAGTGTTTTCACTATTCATCAAAAATTGAATGTTTTCAGAAAAATACCAAAAATTAAGCCTAAGATATATTTGATATTCTGAATTAAAAAATGATGTCTATTTTTCCAAATTCAAAACATAGAAGTGGCATTTTAAAAATAATTCCCATTATCAAAACAAATATCATGTTTTTAAGAAACAATTACTATCAAAAGATCGATACTTGCTTATGTCCAATTTCAAAGTGAAACTAATTCCAATGAACAACATTGGATTAAATGGTAAAAATATATTATAATTACACATTAAAACAAATTAAAAAGAAAATCTAACCATATAAATTATTGCAATGAAAAAAGTTGTTTTTAATTAAAATATAGAGAGGTTTTACTATTCATTAAAATATGAAAGTTATCAGAATAATATGACAAATTTATCAAAATTAAATTTTTATATCTTGATTCCAAAGAAGAAGTTTATTTTGTCAATTTGAACTTATAAACATGTCAAAAACTATATTTAAAGTAGGTGCGCCTTTAAAAGGCGGCAAAACTGCATTTTTTGAAAAATACTTATTTTACCGGAATTTTTTTTCTCATACCATGTACTAGAAAATATTTAAGATGAATAATAATGTTATAAAATTCACAATTTAGTTAATATTATTCATAATGGATGGTCCATAATAATATTATAACAATACATCATTGTTTAGTGATACCCGGTATTGCGTATTACACACGCTATCGAGGAAGGTTGTGATTGCGTGTAATGCAAGACTTGTCAGAGTGGCGTGTAGTGAAAGACTCCTTTGTTGTTTCGTATATCAAAATACAACCATATTTCATGAATACATTAAACAAATACTATTCTTTATTATGTGTAGAATATTTTCTACAAAATGAACATGAAATTGTGTGTAACACGAGGCAAGAATAGTGTTGCGTATACTGCAAAAAAATACAGTGTTGCTTATAGCGCAAGATAATCATGGTGTAGCGTACAACAGAAGATATAATAAAAATTAAAAATAATATATCTTATGAAATCTCGAGGTCTTACATTCTATCCCCCTTAAAATGAATTTCGCCCACGAAACTCATCGGGGTTATAAATGGTTTACTACTTGAAAGTTTTCATTCATAGAAACTCATATCGTAAAAAGGACAATTGAAACTGAATTTTAAAAAAATAAAGTATGAAATGTAACAATTACCCAAAATAACTCATCACTAGGTTTCCACATAAGAGAACATAGGTGAAAATATGTATATGGAAGAAAAATATTACCATCATGTTCTAATGGAGAGTGGTAGAGAACATGGCTATAAAAAAGCCAACAATCACAAAGCCATAAATTTGTGATAATCTAAGGTATCATATGATTCATCAGATATAAGAGCACTAGGAAAACATTTTTGGATTTCAAGATCTTTTCCCTAAAGTTGAAAATTTTGAATTAGAGGAAATACTTACTTGATTTTTGTATAATCTCACTATTGTTTGTGCCTTGAACAATTTCTACTTCATCTCTTAAAGAAATGAAGTTGATTTTGTCTTCCGTGAAGTGTTTGCAGATCATGCGATAGAATGAGAGGTTATTCTATCTGTCTAAAACATATGGTTAGAAAAAGTTATATACATAAGTCCATCTTTGATGAGATTAATCATATATGGTTCCTAAAATGGACTTATACTTCATATATCATACCGCATAATAAAATAAAACTAGTTTCTAATAACTAGGGACTTCCTGTAGGCCAGTGGTAGGAGATAAAGGCATGTCACACTTCTGTTGTGGGTTTGATTCCCGCAACCTTGTCCGATGCGATGGGTCATCACACGTCTTATGGGTTGTCCCTTTTTCTAAAAATACACTATTATAACATTACAGAAATAGTATCGGAAAAAGTTCTAGACTTAAACAATTCTATCTGATGTTCAACATAAACCCTTCCAACCATTAGGCTTATCGAAAATACTTTTGTCCAATATTTTAGAATAAAGAAAATGAGTACAATAATTATCATCAAACAAGCATGTTAATACCATCATTTATTCCCCATATATCATACGATATATCTTGGTGGTCATATTCCAAACATGTGAATACCTTAATCATGTATTCTCCTGAAAAATGAATACCCATTGAACCGTAGTGAAAACATGATTGCTTTCAAAAGTTAACTCTTTCCACATACCAAAATCCCAAAAATTATATATAATCAAATCAGGATATCACTTAGTCATTATATCAATCGTGAGCTTATGAATAATATCAAACATATTATTTTCTCCTTATACCTTCATTATGCGCATATTATCTGCTTTCCAAAAATATTTCAATCACTTTTCATGGTTACTGATGCCATATTCTTATGGAAAACCACAATGGACCAATATATTGGTATTCCAATATACCATAAAAGTACTTCAACAACATTATTCGTGAATACCAATACATGAACACTTCAAACCATCATCTTCAATGATTGTCATGGAATAAGTCCTTCCTTGATTTAGAAGTAACCTCTTAGGTCAGGGCATTGAGTTGGGTAATTCCCATGTTCTCCACATATAAGACATTGAACTCCATAACAGTTTGTCACTCTATGACCCTTCTCTCCACATAGATAACATCTTCCCCTCCATTTTATGTATTCATCAATGTTCTTATTCCCTTCTTTAGAAATCTCAATATTTCTTTCTCTATGCTCCTCAACATGCAAACATGCATAAAAATTCATCTTCCTCTTATTTGATGAATTGGGAATACAACTAAAGTTCACCTTGTTAATCATATATCTCGATGTCTGATTCAGCATAATCATAATATCCTTCAAACTAGGCATTATGCAATTTCGCTGCTCATAGTCACCAATTTTTCCATCAGATTCAATGTCAACCCAATTCCTTTTGGTTCCATCCATTAACGAAAACCAGAAACCATTGTGTAAGAAACAATTAAAATAATGAGGAATCACATAATCATAAATAGTCACTTATATGATGTATAACTTATGTCACCTTCTTTAACCTATGATAGCTTAGGTTCACCCTAGGTTATTCATCATCATCAACATAATTCTAGGATTGTAACCTATAGATATAATAATCCTTAGGGACATTACTAAACCTTAGGGACATTCCTAGACATACCTTAGAAATATCGTTAGGGATCTCACTAAAGTTTTCGCGTCCTAGTTTCCAAAGGTTAATTAAACCTTTCCTCTGATACCAACTGTAACGGTCTGGAATTACATCCAGTGGACTATAATTGATACATATCAGGGAACTCCATGGGAGGCTACACCCCCTGGGTGGGACACACCACCATCCCCAGTGGCAGCCATTTCCTCATGATGCCCTTGGGCGGAGAGCCATTCTTCGTCCAATGCTCACATGTGAGATTTCCCAAGGATCAGATTCATTCCTACCTCCTTTTCCTCTGATACCAACTGTAGAGACCCAAATCTTTCCGTACATGGACATTACATTACCTTTGAGGAATACTTAATACATAACAAAAACAAACACACAAGGACCTTAATAGTTTAGTGTCTTTGGAAACTTGAAAAATAATCATCTAATCGTGGTGAAAGATCTTCAACATCTCCCATAATGATCTTCCCCTTTTGTTTACCTAAAACCTTTTGTTAAATCCTAGGGAAAGGAAAACATATAAAGGGTGAGCTCAAATGCTCAGTAAGGGTAAACATAGAGAACATAAAACAATCCATAAACATTTGAAAAAAAAAACATGAACCTAAAATCTAATAATCAAAATCTTGAGCAAAGACAAAAATCATGGAAGTACATAAGGAATAGATCATAAAAAAACATTATTCATGATAAAATAGAATGGGAATAAATCATGTAATTATGGAAAACCATTAATCACATGTTATGATTTCCATAGTAGCCAAGGCATTGCTGCCAAGACCATCTTAGTGGACAAAGTCCCTTTCTGAATCGAGTTCACTCCTCGTTCCAATCCTGTAACACTGAACCGGATTAACACATCGTTCTAGCCATGTATATCTCATGAGATATAAATCATTACCTAATGCATTGGAGAGAGATATAGGTCCTACCCACATCATAATGAAATCATTATTACTTGTGCCACAATATAAACATAAATCATTCATCATAACCCAAAGAATATAATGGGTTTCATAAACATCATTCCATCATAAAATAATCCATATAAAACAAATGGATATCATTTCATAATAAGAAAAGTTAAACCATGTAAATCATAGAGACATTGTACTTAAATCATACACATATGAAATAATGTCATCTTAGATTGAAAATGGTTTTGATAAAACAATTGAAATGAATTCTTGAGGAAAATATCCTTTCTTCTCCAAATCATTTTCTTTTCACAAAATGTCATGCAATTTAAAAAGAAAAGGATTTTGTTGAAAATATTCATTAAATCTTATGGAGTAATCTTTATGAAAATAAGGCATTATAAAACCGTAAAAATCCATTCATGTTGTATAAGTTAAAAAAACATTTTTCTCATACTTTTGCCAAAAATGTAAAAAAGTACCTCGTATGGAATGCGAAAGAAATATTACTTACATACCATGTAGTAAAAGTAAAAAATGGGTAAAAAGGACTTTAAACATACATGAAACCAGTTTTAGAAAACAGGGACATGGATGATAAATATAACCCCAGTAAATACTTACGAATAAACAATCTCAGATAAAAAACAAGATTGGAAATGTTAACCCTTACAACGATCATTTTCTAAATAAAATAGATCAGTTATGTGTATTCACAATAATATCACATAAAGAAATTATAAATACATGATAAGAGATAAAAAATTCATTTCTCACATAATCAATGAACGACATAAACAAGAAAGAGAAGATCAACCAAATGAACGGAAATTGGCTTAAGATGTTCCCTTACCTCGTGTCCGACTTGACTCGATCATTCTTTAATCTCCTGAATAATAAACCAAAGTTAATTTATATTTGATTAAGAACCTTTTTAAAATTTATATTTCCTTTTATATCACTTATTACCATCTTATAATCATTATGTAACCATTTAAGTTAATAATGTTCGTTTTGTCGATATTTGGTACTTGAGTCAAAAATGGACTTCTTATAATTACATGTTGTTCATGTGGTCAAAGGTTCATTATATCCAGAATGATATTCCGGATTTATATATCATATATATCATATATATCCAGCATATGCATGTATTTATAATAGTACATAACATATGGAGGTAAGCAATGAAATGCACCGTTCAGGGAGACAGTAAGTCGTACGTACACAAGAACAGTACTTTCATTTCTATTTCTTATTTTAATGGAATTAAAACCTAATTATACATAGGTATATTATAATTCCAGTATAATATCATATATAATATGATTAACTACATCCTTTATACATCCCACATAAGGCATTAACGAATCACATAACTTTGAGGGGTGGTAGTCCGCACTTCCTCAAATGAGATTATCATATTTACCCACTATAGAAACCATAAAAGCTTGATATAATTGAGAAGTAAAGAAAAATAAGGAAATACTAAACATAATATATCTCATATATAAATACAGTTCCATCATAATGGCCACAATGAGAGGTGATAGGAGAAAATCGAACAATCATCGTTTTGTGAGGCGTTAGTTTTCCATCCACAGAAACATTATGTTCTTCATCCATTAGATGGAGGTGTGTGTAAGTGTTGTTCGAATTATTCTCATAAAAATATCCTAGTATATTGAGAATACTGGTGTTTTTACAAAATAAAGGATTAAATAGAGTTTAGGGGTTGTATAAGTAGAATAAAAGAAATCAACTAAATAGAAACAGTTACCATTAATTTGGGTAACTTCCATTGGTTTGAACCAAAAGGACTTCTTGAAGTGCCTTCTGCATAATGTAAGGCTTCTAGGGGGAGGAGAGGGATGTAAGAAGCTTAATTGGGTAGAGTTTGGACGAGCCTAATGTCTTGAGAGGTGTGAGGAATTGGATTGAAATGGACTCCATCTATAAGGGGGAGGAGGGGCTCTTTTGGAATGTGTGAAAATATTATTATATTATAAATTTATCTTCGGTTTCAAAAGGTCAAAATATAATTAAATATGAAGATAAGAAGACTCATGGTCGAAATAAAATCATCCAATCAGAATTGGACATGTTTTGGATAATATTTTAATCATTATAATCTAATTTATTTAAATCATTTATTAATGAGGTAAATATTGCATCATTATTGTGTCATAATTAATTTTATTTATTTGATGTCTAAAAATTATAAAAAAATTCCACCCTGTAGGAAATATTTTTAGTTTTCCAATGAATATTTATATTTTAAATGATAATTTATATAACCCGTTATAAAAATTAATTACTAAAAGAGTTTTGTTAATGTCAATTTTGTCTTTACATTAAATTAATTAATCCAAATTGTCATTATCACTACCAAGTGGCTCAATGGGGTCTCAAAATCGACCCAAGGATGCCCATGGTTGGCCACTACTCATCCAATAAGATTAGGTCAAGTGTTAAGGTAATTTAGAATTATTATTATATTCTTTTAACCTTGAATTACTCTATTTACCTTTAACCGTAGTAAATAAAAGTCAAAAGTTACTATTCACAAAAAAATATTTTCATCTCATTGAACCACATTTTACTTTCCGATATCAACCGTCTCTCTCGGATTTTTGAAATTCCAGTCATAGAAGTGGTAAAATTATGTTTTATTAAAATTTTCAAATTCTCATAGGAGGTGGGTAAAAGACGGTGAAAAGTTCAATAAATTTTTATATATCTAAAATTATTATAAAATGACTCCAATTAATTACATTTAACTTATATAGGTATTATGTATATATTTGGACCTAAAATAATATTAAATAAAATAAATTATTATTTAAATAAAATGTCGGTTTTTAAATAGTAATCTACTGTTTTCACTATTCATCAAAAATTGAAAGTTTTCAGAAAAATGCCAAAAATTCAGCCTAAGTTTTATTTGATATTATGAATTAAAAATTGATGCCTATTTTTTCAAACTCAAAACATAGAAGTGGAATTTTAAAAATAATTTCCGTTATCAAAAAAATAGCGTGTTTTTAAGAAACAATAACTATCAAAAGATCGATACTTGCTTATGTCCAATTTCAAAGTGAAATTAATTCCAATGACCAACATTGGATTAAATGGTAAAAATATATTCTAATTACACATTAAAAACAATTTAATATAAAATCTAACAATAAAATTATTGTGATGAAAAATGTTGTTTTTAATTAAAATATACCATGTCTTTACTATTCATTAAAATATGAAAGTTATCCGAATAATATGAAAATTTTATCCAAATTAAATTTTTATATCTTGATTCCAAAGAATAATTTTATTTTTTCAAATTGAACTTATAAACATGGAAAAAACTAGATTTAATGTAGGTGCGCCATCAAAAGGCGGCAAAACTGCATTTTTTAAAAAATACTTATTTTACCTGAAATTTTTTTTTCTCATACCATGTACCAAAAAATATGTAAGATGAATTATAATGTTATAAAATTCAGAATTTAGTTAATACTATTCATAACGGCTAGTCCATTATAATATTATCACAATATATCGTTGTTTATTAAAACCTGGTATTGCGTACTACACACGCTATCGAGGAAGGTCACGATTGCGTGTAATGCAAGCCAAGTCAGGGTGGCATGTAGTGAAAGACTCCTTTGTTGTTGAGTATATCAAAATACAACCATATTTCGTTTATACAGTAAACAAAATCTATACTTAATGTTACGTAGAATAACTTCTACAAAACGAACATCAAATTGTGTGTAACACGATCCATGAATAGTTTTGCGTATACTGCAAGCAAATACTGTGTTGCGTATAGTGCAAGATAATCTTGGTGTAGCGTATAACAGAAGATATGAAAGAAATTAAAAAGAATATATCTTATAAAATCTCGGGGTGTTACACATTATTACAAATTTCATCAATCTTCTGAAGCCTTACCTTCATGTCCAGAGCACGACTATAGTTGCTCCAGTTGCTGCTCCTCTCAGACCTAGACTGCTTGCTTTAGCCTCAACTGCCATGTCAGTTATACAAGCTCTTACTTAGAGCAGGCCAGTGATTCTTAATTAGGCGCAGACTAGATCTTCTAAAGCTCCCACATTGGATCCCTTTGTATTCAAAGGTCTACCTTTACCTTCTTTGTCTACCACCTCTATGTCGTCTTCCACATCAGCAACTGCCTCGATGGCATCCTCTTCTACTGCTGATAAAGGAAATGAGAAGGCCACATCTTGAAGAAGCCCAGTGACTACATTATTTTTTATGGAGATGTATTTGATTTTTGTACTTCTACTGAATATTGTATTTTGAACATTTTTTAATGACATATGCACTGTTTTCCCTCTACTCTTTCTACTTTTTGATAATCCCAAAAGGGGGAGAAATAGTTATGTGATATTTTATAATATCTTATTCTATCTGTTATATTCTCTCTAGTTCCATCACATTTATAATTTACCCTTACATGATTTTTGATCATAAAAGGGGGATATTGTTGGACTCCTCATGTATTAATCATGTTTTAATGATAACAAATCTCAATAATAATTACACATCTTGTTCATGATCACAAATCTTACATATCCTATCAATCATGTTTATTTATGATTCAAGTTATCTCATACCATATAAATGGTTAAGCTCAATTCCTTTTATGCATATTATTGTTTAATTCTGAATAAACTAATCTGCCTAAGTATAAGACACCGTGAGGCTTGACACACTAAGTCAGACATTGTGAGCAAGACACAGGCACCGTGACAAGTGAGACACTGTGACCAGTGAGACACCGTGACCACAAGACACCGTGACACAGTAAGCCTGACACCGTGAAGCAAGACACTAAGAACAGAAACAGTTAGTCAGACATTCTGTTTGTCTAAATTCCAGACCCAGTTAGCCAGACATAGTCATCCAGAAACCGTAAGTGACATATCATGAAGGACACACCGTGAAGGAGACACCGTGAAGAACATACAATGAAGGACATACTGTGAAGGAGACACCATGAAGAACATACCATGAAGGACATACCGTGAAGGAAATACCATAATGAAGACACCATGAAAGACAAAACGTGAAAGAGACACTGTTTTCTTAACTTCTGTGACACCGTTTCTTTAACTCTTTTGTCGTTTTACTATTTAACTTTTTTACGGTCATATTTGACGATTTTAATGCACTGACATAATTAATGTTTATTTGTAGACATAATAAGAGGTACGAGGAAAAAAATACATGGAACTGTTCGACTAACACTCATGCATTCAAAGATAAAAGAGAAGTGTGCCCATGAGGAAGAACACACGTGACAACTCATAAACACTAGTGCAATTTATTGAAAAGAAAGACGATCCTGAGCACAATAGTGAAGAACACATTGTAAGATCTTCAAGAAAATCCATGTCCCATACATGCAATCAAACACTACTAAAGAACACAAAAAGTACATTGGAATCAAGAGAATATCTTCACTCGGGAAGAACACAAGCTGACCCACGACACTCTGTTTTTTCAACAGAAAAATCAGAGAAGGACTCGGAATCTTTTCTGCTGAATCAAAGGAATCCAGAGCTGCAATGTTAATCACTAGAGCATTCTAAACTCTTATCTACTCTCTATAAGTGATTCATTATTTACCTTTTCAAGAAGTGTGTTTACTCTATACTTTTTACATACACACTGACTCCTATGCTAAACTAAAGGACTTCAAAGTCCTCAAAGCAAACCTTTTACTCTTGTTTACCCACAGAAACTGTGGAAGAGGTCCCTGCGTGGCCTGATCATTATTTGTTTTCCCAAGAAAACTATGGTAGAGGTCCCAGTGCGACCTGGACAGTCTATGAATTGTTGTTAACCCCGATCCAGGGTGTGGATCAGAGTTTATTTATATAAACTACTTAGTGGCAGGTGATCACCTGGTGGAGTAGATTAGGTCTCAGCTTGAGACTGAACCACTTGTTTTACATCATCTATGCATTCTTAGATTAAGTTTAAATTATACTATATATTTTATATTCCACTGATAATTACTTTTAAATAAAAATATGTTTTAAAGATACATTGATAGTTAATCTAGAAAGTGTTTATAACTATTGTAATTCAGTAGATTAGATTCAAAATCTAATTTAATCTTTTAATTAAATTAAATGAGACCGAATAAATCTTTGGATAACCTAATTGAACCTTTAAAATTTATTAAATTCACTACATTTTAACTTGTTTTATAAATTGGGGATTTTTATAGAAATAATTTTTAACATAAATTTTTATTCGTTACTCAATTCACCCCTTCTTGAGTAACCACTCTGACCACCAAGTAGTATAAAACATACAACTTGATTTTTAATAGAGAAATATATTTTTCTCAGTATTATTATATTGAAAATAAATAAAATTTAGTATATTTATTAACATATTAAAAATGAAAAAAATAGTTCTTCATAACTACATTTATGTAATTAAATGAGTACATGCAATATAAATATTATATCTACTGTAAATAATTTTAAACAACCGTTCATTACATTTTAACAAATGTATACAAAAAAATTATAACAAAAATATTATTTTCAATTAGTAGTATGTAAATGTAAAGTATTATATTTAAAAAAACTAAATAATAGTAAATTAAAGAAAAACCTAGAAGTAAATGGTGTTGGAAAATCTTACAATATAACATCATAATTTACTTTTCCAAAATATTCACCTTTGGGTTTGAACAAATAATCATCATCGATTGATGGAACGGTGAATGCTATTTTTGTTACCTTCATGAGTGATTCTATAAGTAAATATAATGCAGGATCCACTATCATAGGGAAAATACCAGACTACCATTGAATGAAGAAATAGAATATAAATTCTAATAGTAATTTCATCAACTATGTTAGATAAAACATGTGTGGTAATTTCAAGTAAGAAAAATTATCTATATTTGTGATTCATGTATGATGATATATGTAAGAAAATTTATGTAATAAATAATAAATAGAAAATTCTACATAATAAAATCAAAAAAATTCAGTCAATATATGGTATTCATGTAATCACATAAATAAAATCAATATTCATCAAGTATACAATTCATGTTAGTGAATCCTTGAAAATAAAAAACTAACAACCTTTTCAAAATACAAACTGAAAAGGGCATATATAAATGAAGAATCATTATTTGTATATTTTAATCATTGTTTTAGATATGATATAAATTTATTTATAATATTATATCTTCAAATGAAATTCATAACACATTATTATCTTTTAAAATAAGTAATAACTCACTTTTTAGTTCTATATCTAATGATATGGTCAAAATACAAAGGGTAACCAATTATTTAAAATCGGGGACATGGATTTTAAAATATATAAATGAATTAAAAATATTCTATGTGGTGTAAAATTATTTTATTGGAATATATATTAATAAAAAATGTATAAAACAATAACAACTAAAAAACAAATATATTAAATTTGAGGAAATAGTGATAAATCAAAACAGAAACAATAAAAGAATTAATATTGAGATTCAAACTCTAAAAACTATAAAGAAATAAAATTTTTATTTCTAATAATAGGGTATTAGTTAGTAAGAATTGATACTTGTACACCATTCATCTAAATAATTCCAATATATGGAGTTTTGTTAAATTCTCCCACATATTATTTTTACAAATAGGAATGGACTGAGCTAACATTGTGAGATAATCCAAAATCACCCATATGAAATCATGTTTCCAAATAATTTTTTAATGATATATAAATAAGTGTACATATAGTTGTTTTTATTTATATATGGAGATTGATAATAAAATTTACATTATATCTAACCACTAGATCTCTTCCTTGAAAAATTTATAGGCGAGGCATCTAGAGACAATCTTCATTACTATCCATTTCTAACCAACCCACCAAAAATGTGCTCTAATAAATATGTACATATTCTAGATGAAAAAGTGAATAGAATATCCTGAATATTATTAAGAATAGTTTTGTTTTTTATATAGGTTAGAGGAACCAAGTTTTGATCTCTATAATGTATCATATATCCCACATCTATTACGCACCCCTCAGTGGTCTCCCCCCATTTTTTATGAAGTCATAGTTAATCATTTAGGATCAATTGTCTGAGTATATCTAAATATATTAGTTAAATTAAATATAATAAATATAATAAAAAAAATAATGACCATTCTCAGAAAATTCTAGATGCATATCATCTTTAACTGATATTGGAAGTGACTGATCAAATATTTCATTAACAAATAGATAGTATGAATTCTTTTTAAATGCAACCACTATCGAATTTACATTACTGATGTAAAAATCTTGGTGATGTATAGAATTTTTAGATATTCAATATATCTATGTTTCCTTTTGTTGAAACAACATTGTGATAAAATATGTTTTAACCACTTTTGAATTGTGATAGCCATAAATTTCTCTCAAGAATATAATGACTCTATGTTTTTTATGATGGATCTATATTAGTAAATT
Organism: Viscum album; assembly: GCA_963277665.1. Classification (NCBI taxonomy): domain Eukaryota; kingdom Viridiplantae; phylum Streptophyta; class Magnoliopsida; order Santalales; family Viscaceae; genus Viscum; species Viscum album. The sequence continues at coordinate 1,218,860,772 of OY728127.1, read as the reverse complement.
CCAAATAATATATTAGTTAATTATTTTCAAGTAACCATATTTTTAATTATACAATTGAAAAATCATGATCTCTATATTTTTGAACACAACCAAACCTAGATATAGAGGCACCAAAATAGACCATATATAGTTTTTGTAATACCCCTATATTATAAACTAATATCATTTTATATAATATAGAGTGTGACATTCAACCCCAAGAATATAATGGAATAAGAAATTATGAGACCCTATGATATATTTACTATTATAAATAAATGAATTATATAGCTTTCAAAGCATTGAACACCGAGTTTATCTTGTGTTGCATAAAATAATGAGTTCCTTCAGATGTTTTTGTTCCACACAAGAATGTGTTTTACTCCAAAAAATTATATACTATTAATATTGTAATTTAAAATTATAATTATCACTCAATTATTAAATTTCTGGTTATAAATAAGATAAAATTTAATAAAAATATATGGTGATATTCAGTGGTTACAAATTAAATAGAAGTTAATATAATAAACAATAGATTATGAGAATTTTTTTTTATAAAAACACATTTACCAACCAAAGGTGATTTAAATTAATAAATTAAATTAATTAATATTATTGTATGATCATAATTAAATTTATATGTTATATATTATTTATTTTTTGGGCATCCATATAATATATTTTAGACGTATAAAATAATAAAAAATCCAATTTTGCGCATAAAAACCTTATTTTTCTAAAGGTAGTTTTCACACCATTTAATGGTTCAAATTTTTTTTTAAAAAATTTGATTATTTTATAAATTTTATATGAAATATTTTTTATTTTTAAAAATAATAATATCAAAATTATATTAGGTTTATGTTTTGGTGTTATTCTATGATTTTTCATTTTTTGATGAATACTGAAAAATACTGAATTTAATAAAAAACATACATTTCATCTAAATAATTTATAATGATGAATTATATTTTAAAATGGATTTATAGTTAATTTAGATCAATTTTAAAAATATTTACCCAATTTTGTTCCTTTTAATAAATTAAAATATGAATTATTTTATAAAAACAATTCAATCAATTGAAATTTTTCTCCTTAAAAACTCGCTTAGCCATCACGTCTCTAAGATTAAAAAAAAATTAATTTCCTCTAAATATTTGGGTTGAATTTGATAAATTGGATTTAATATTTGGAATAATATTTTCATATATTGTATTATAAATTCAAAATATTTTTAAACCGAATTGGATACTGATAATTGAAAATGTTAATCCAAGCGATTATGGAAAAATGAGTTTACTTAGTTGTTAATATGAAAATATAATGTGTGGAAATGATCAAAAACATGTCAATGCACATTTTATAGAAATATATATACAATATATTATCTTTTATAAATAAATTATTATTATTTGTGTCACATTTGGTTAGAGAGTCCTCTCAATAGTGTTTACTTGATGGTGTTTCAAAGAACTATAATTTTCTCCCATTATAAAAGGTCAATCACTCCCGTCACATATTCACACCAACCAATCAATTTAAATCATCTAAAAATACCCTATTTAATTTAAATAATAATTATCCATATTCTATATGCCATACATTGGGCATATGGCAGATTGTGGAATGCCTTTGGTGCAAACCAAAATGAGATACCCGAAGTAAAAGTAACGTACATCAATAAATATTTTTATTTATTTATTACTAAAACCCATTAAATTGTATTATTATCATGATTACATAATTAAATAACTAACATATATATAATAATATTTTAATAAATTCAGGATGTTACTAATAAAATCATATAATTCCATCAAATGGGTTATGAAATAATTTTTCGTGCGAACGATGGTCGACAGCCTCACGAACCAATGTCATTTGTTTTTCTACTAACTGCTATCAAAGTTTGAAATAATTACTAAAATAATATATTATATGATGTATATTATATTTATAGTGTATTTATTATTTTTTAGTTATTATAAAAAACATACATTCTTTCATTCCATTTTCTAGGAATATGATAATTTCGTCTATGTGTACGACCGACTCTTGCCTCACAAAGCGATGGGATTCATTCACATTTTTCTTGGAATGTATTAATGAAAATTGTAATCAATATATGTGATATATGTTAAATAAAAATTATAATAATATGATAATTTATATAAATATAATTAACATTTCTTTCTATAAATATGAAAATAAAATGGAAAAAATATTCTTGATCACGTACGACCTACCTTCTATATGAACGGTGTATTTCTTTATTGATCAAAATATTTTATAGATTAATATAAATACATATATAATGATTATATATGAAATTTAAACCATTGTTGAATATTATTTAAATTATAAAATCATGATCTATGTTAGTGAGGAACAATAACAAGTCAAAACATACTCAAAAAATAAAGATGTTGTTACTCAACATGATGAAAAATAATGAGTGATTATTATCATACGAGTAACAATATGTTATAAATGGATCATATATGATATGATAAAATAGAATATTATTATATAATAAGTCAATAACATAATTAATACCATTACACATGTGTTTAATGATCTCAAATCTAAAATAAAGTGAATGGAAAGGGTTTCCGTCTGATTTTCATTTCATTGAGGTATATTTAATATTATGAAACTACTATCATTTTGGTGTATATAATCCCATTTTGGAATTTAATATATTTATTACATCAAAAATAATATTTTCTGAGTTTCAATATGAATTATTTCATCTATGGTTATTCGAACATAAAAGATAACAATTGGTAATGAAATTTTATAACTCAATTTTGTTTCATTGGGATATATTTAATCCATGTTTTCATTTATATCCAATTATTATGTTTAAAATGAAAGTTAATATATATATATATTTGTTAACCTGTTTTATATTTGTATTTATATTTTACAAGCACAATATATTCATTGATTAATTCTCAGTTCAAAATTATGATCATTTTAATGATTACTTCACAATCACTTTATAATCAATATTGTTTATTTATAAAACTCCACTAAAGTAAATTATAAGATAATTTTTTAATAAAACCATTAATTTTATTCTCCTATGGTTGTTTATTGTACTTTTCATGTTATTGTACGATTTTATACTCTTTTTTACTTAATGTTTTTGAGAATATGTTTAAATAAAATCTGACTTCTTTTCCCTCTTTGATCGGAAATATATTTTTATGAAAAAACCGTTTTTTCTAAAAAAAATTAAAAAATTATTTAATTACAATTTTTGAAATTATTTATTAAAATAATTTTTTACCCATATTATCTTTATAAATTATTTTTTCAAAGGATTTTTCTTATTTATTTTGAAACATGGCACTTTTCAATCATTTTTACAATGAAAAAAGGAATCTTCTCTTTTCCCTCTACGACACATACATAATTACACATTTTTTTTTATTTGAAACATCATTATCAATTTTACGAATGTATATTCAAATTTAAAATTTTCAAAAACTCATTTTCAAAGAAAATAAAATTCCACTTTTTTTCCAAATTTAAAAGATATTTTCTTGAAAATGTTATTAAAAATATTATTATTTCATCAATGATAAAATCCCTTTATATTTCTATAATTTATATATTTTATATTTATAAAATAGTTATTATTTTTCTATATGTATTATGATTATTTTTACCATGTATTATATTAGAATTCACAGCATTGAGTCATTTTTTTATACATTATCTTCCCCTTGAGTTGTTCATATTCCAGTCAACATTGAAAAATAAATTTCCACAAAATATCCACATTATTTCTCATGGTCATGATTATTTATTAAACCATATTCCATTTCTACATATAATGATTAATTTTATTTTTATTTTATTATCTAGTAATGTATTGATAAATTCGTAATCTTAACTCAATATAAACATTTGATAAGGCACATATTTGTGAACTATGTAATTTATTTCCTATATGAGAAAATATTTGGACTAGTATGACATGGGTTGAAGAATATTAGAGTAATCCCATCATTACATTGGTAGTCTAATAATATGAATGTGTTGTAAAAATTAGATGGTATTAAACCTAGTATATTTTAAACTTCCTTGTGAATGGTCTTAATAGTAAGGGTTTCATGTACCTAGGAAACATGGGATCCAATAATTAAGCATTTACTTCATTCAAATTAAGTTATTATTCTTCATGAGTTTTTCCTGATAGAAAAATCTATTGGATTAATTTAATTCTCTATCTATTTATTAAATTTAATAGTTTTTAGTTATTTACAATTTTATGTTGATTATGCATTATCGAGTTATTTTAATGGAATGTGTACTCTTTTATTTATCCATCGATACTGAATTAAAAGTATCCATCTATTTAAATGGAATTTGTCCTTATATAATTAACTTCAAATATTGATTAATCCTTAACTAGTTATTTAAATTACATGCGTGCTTAGTTATTTATGTTTCCATATTGATTATTCTTTTTGATTAATTATTCCTTCTACAATAATTATCCTTACTGAGAATTTGAGGTTACCCATATTTTATATACATTCCATACGTTTTAATGATTTGTACTATGAATTATATATAAGGATATTCTAGATGGAAAAAAATATTACCAAAAAATTTATGTAATAATTTTTCATACAATTCGGAACTATATATCTAGTTTAACAAGACAAATAAAATATTAGATCCTTTGGGATGTGATTTCCTTATATCTTATTTTTAGGTAATGGTAGCAGAAATGGGCACTAGGATACTAGGATCAAGGTCATCACATTCAAAATCAGATAAAGTTTAGTAGAATCATTGGAAATAGACATAATAAAACAAATATTAGGGAGTATATACTAATTATTTAATATGAGGATATATATAGTGGAAAATAATAATGTTTTTGTATGATAATTATTATGGGATTATTCCTTGAAAATAAACCCAATCTAAAAACTACAAGTGGATGTGCTGTTTGTCATAGATGTACCTTGGGACAATAACTCTGAAAAGGGTCCCTCAAGATTGACTCGAACATAACCTGGTACACAATAATGAGCCATTTAGTGCACCGATTTTCACACTTCTATTAGATACCATTTAGATAACACAAATTGAATTTATAAACCATTATAAAGGTTTTGAATAGATAATGGTAATAAATGACCTATGTGAAGCCTTAGACAACGGAACAATGTATGTGGAAATAATATTTATTATATATTTATATATTGGGATTCAATAATTAAATTGAAGTTGTCTTTATACTGATGGTATATTGGTGATATAAATCATGAGAGATTTATGGAATGTGGAAAATTTAAGAAGTTTATATATGTTTATTAACATAATAGTTTTGTATACTAAAAGGGATTAATTAGATTATGATTGATCATAATATCAAATTCTTAAATTCATATTTTCTCATTTTTATGTGGGATCAATGTCATAAGAATAATGATCTTTTAGAAAAATTAATTACAAGAATATTTTCTTATTGGTAAAAAATATTTTGAGAAATTCCATTTAAAATTTTAAATATAATCTTAACGGTATTGATAAATATTAGTGTATATATACAAATAAGATTATTCAAATTTCTGTAAAAATAATATGTATTCGAAAGCCTTAAAAAAAGTATATTTAATGATTATTTTAATTTTAAGGATGTATATCATATTTGTAGGAACATTATAGGAATATATTTTTTTAAAATAAAAAAATCTATGTAGGGTGTTTACCCATCGTATCCTACATTTACATTGGGCTTGAACCCATAAACGACATTAGATATTGGTTTTACAACAACAACTAAATTATGCAATGTCCTAGTGAATATGTCATTATTTTTACATAAAAATATGAAGAATAAATATTAATGGTGAACTAATAGTGTTGGTTCGGAGGTTTATTAAAATGTAATAATGAAATTGGTTTTGAAAAATAGATACAGATAGACTAAAAGACATTCCACTATTTTATGGATTTTATGATCCTTTAAAAGTATGTTTTAGTGCTTCAGGAATAAAAAAATTATGGATTTTAATTTCATAAATTATGTTATCAATGAACAAAAAATAGATGAATTTTTTATTGTGAAATAAAGTCATATCAAGTATTTATATCTTCATAATTAGAGATATACTAAATGGAGTCCTCAACATTAGAAAAATGTTTTTCATGTAAAATGATATTCTAGTACCCTCATTTTTTAGGAAACCAATGGCCTCTTAAAACATATTATATTTAAGGTTTTGAGCAAGTCACATTCTTGTTTATTACTCACTTACTTGAAAAAAATTACCTCAATAAATCTCTATAAATATTTAATATTTTTCCAATTCTATATCTTCACGTACCACTAATACTCAACTAGTTGGGAACATAGTTATTTGTTATTTCATATGTACTTCAAAACATTCCATTATCACATGTAACGATGATGTTTTTAAAAACCCTTCTAATTATGTGAGTTTTTCTACAAAGGAATTTAATATATGAAATATCATATTACCGAGATCATTTTTAAATTATGAGATTGGAATTTATTAATCATGGTGAGAATGAAACACCACAAAATTATAAACAAATAAAATTTTATTTAAAACCATAAGTGAGATGCAACTCCATGAATAGAATAAAATATTACACCATGAGACCCCATGATATATTTAATGTTTTAAATAATTAAAACTATCAGCTGAACTTCATGCAATAGTGATTTTAGATTTCATTATATACAACAACTTTTTTCTTCGAAAAATATTATTACATGAAATATTGGGTTTTTCTAAACAACTGCACAATATTAATAATATTTATTAACATGAAATTTAAATATAATCTATTAAATTGGTGGTTTTATATTACATTTAATTAAATATAAAAATATATGGTTTAATTATATGGTTACCATGTAATTGAAAAATAAAATAAAAACCAATTATATTTAATATTTTTTTTATAAAAAACTATTTCCAGGCACTAGAGGAATTTTTTCATAATAAAATAAATTAATTATGATTAGTGGATAATTTTAATTAAATTTATATATATTACATATTCAATATTTTTTAACATTCATACAATAGAATTTTTATGCAAAAGGTCATCAAAATTATAATTTTACGTATAAAAATATGTATTTTTTGTAAGTTTGAGTTTCCTCCTTTTAATGGAGAACTTGTTTCAAAAATATGTACTGATTGTTTTAAAAATATTATTTTATAAAATAAAAATTCATTTTTCAAGAGTAATTTCAATATTATATTAGGGTTTATTTTTGGGAAATTTTTTGAGAAGATTAATATTTTGATGAATAGTGAAACATATTAAATTAAATTGAAATTTGACCTTTCATCTAAAACATTTATAATGTTAAATTATATTTTAAATTATTTTTATGGCTAAATTATATCAATTAATAATATATTAATCCAATTTAGGTCATTAAAATCAAATTCATATTTAATTTTAATATAAAAACACTTCACACTTTTGATGATTTTCACTTTAAAAACCAACATTGTCATCACCTCAACAAGATAACTATTAATCTAAATTAAACAAGTTTTCTGAGTTGAATTTGGAAAAATAGATTCAATTTTTTGAATTGTAATAATTTATAATGTTTAATGAGTCCAACATAATTTTTTAATGGATTTATTATAAAATGTAGAAGATGTTAATCAAAATGATAAAGGTAAAAATCAGTTCACGTACTGGTTAATCTTAAATGATATGGTCTGGAAATGATATAAAACATCTCCAGAACCAATTTTATGTCAATATTTATAAGGTATATCATATTATATAATAAATAATTTATTATTATAGTATGATTTGTTAAGAGATAACTCCCAACAATGTTTATTTTTTGGTATTTACAAGAATGTCACTCCTCCACTATAAAAGGTCATAACTCAAATCACATATTCAAACATCTGAAGCCATTTTTCTCATCAAAACCATTCAAAAATAACTTGAAAACATCCAAATAATCTATCTATTTTCCCTAATTTTTTAATAATTCCGACCAAGAAATGCTTTTGGTGCATTCATAAAAGAGATACTCGAAGATGTGGAAATGTTGTTCAATGAAAGTTTTATATTATTTTTTCTCAAGCCCCCTAAAATTCATCAATTTAATTTTTATATAATAACCTCAGTATCCTAATTATAATAATATGTTTTTATGTTAGTTATATATCATATAAATTCTCATACATCCATCAAATGAGTTATGAAATAATTGTTTATGTGTACAACAGACTACTGCCCCGAAAACCCGATGGTGTTTGTTTTTTTACTTTACAACCTATCAAGATTGTGAATAATTATGGAAATAGTATTTTATTTGATATATATGATATTAAGGATTTATTTATTCTTATATAATTATAATATAACACATGCCTTCTTTTTTTTTATTTTTTAGGAATACGAAAACATTATTTATGTGTATGGCAGACAACCACATAGCAAAGCGATGTGATTCATTCACACATTACATGGAATTTATTAAGGATGTGCATAATAATTTTTTTTGCCATACATTAAATAAATATAAAAAAATTAATATATAAACATATAGATTTCTTTTAATTATTTTAATATGACAATAAAATAGATACATCATGCATGCATACGCATGACCTACCATCTTTATGAATAATGTATTTAATTTCCCATCCAAAAATTTTATGAATATTATAAATACATATATACTAAATATATATTATGTTTTAATCATATTATAAATTATATATTTTATTAAATCATGATCAATGTAAAAGGAATAAAATATAACAAGTCAATGCAGACTAAAAAAACAAAGCAATTATTACACGAAATAATGAAAAAAAAATGAATGATTATCAATGAAGGGGTAATAATATATTTAAAAATGACAATATATGATATCATAAATATTAATATGTTTATATATTCAGTTATTAACTTGATTAATACAATTGTACATTAGTTTTACTATCTTTTATTTTAATAGTGGCGTAACGTAAGGGATTCCATCCCAATTTAAATTAATTGTGGATTATTGTAATGTTATATTACTAATTTGTTTTATATGTTGTATATACTACTCCATTGAAATTTCATATCAGTAATAAATCATTATTAATGGTATTTTGAGTTTAAATTTTAATTATTTCAAATATGTATATTTGAACATAAAAGTTACCATGTGGTAATGAAATTTCATAAGTTAATTCTTTTTCATTGGATTATATTACTTCATCGTTGAAATTAACATCCTATAATTATGTGAATAAATAATTTATCTATATATTAGTGTATTTAAAAATGTTTTATTTGGATTTATATTTTATACACATAATAGTTTTAATGGCTATTTCTCACATCAATGTTATGTTATTTTAAAGGTTTTATTTCATAATCTTATTCAAATAGAGATTATTTATTCTCCAAAATCCATTAAATGAAATAATATGATGATTTTTAAATAGATATATTCATTTTATTGTCCTATGTCTATTTATGGTCTTTCTCAAGTGATAATATTATTTTCCACTCTTTGGTACTTAATGTTATTGAGAATATTTTATAATAAAATCTTACTTTATTTCATTATTAGATCGAATATCCATTTATAGACAAGAACATTTTTTTAATATTATATAAGAATATATTTTATTTAAAATTTAATTTTTTTTTTGAAAATAAGGGTTTACCCATTTTTTCTTCTTGAAAAACGTTTTCAAACAGATATTCTTATTTCATTCTAAAGAATTCACTTTTATTACATTATTAAAATTTAAAAAGAATGTTTTTTTAGCCTATATAACTTGAAATTAATTACTAACTATCATTTCATTGAAAAATCCATTGCATGTTTTGGAATATATTTTTAAAGAAAATATTTTTTAATGTTATTTTCCAAGAAAATGATTTAAAAATTGTATTTCAAAATGAAAAGGATATTTTCCACAAGAATTTTTTAAATAATTTTTTACATCATCTATGAAAAAACACTTATTCCTACTCTAATGGGTATATGTGTTTTTTTTACAATCCATATTCCTACTACAAATGACTTCTGGTTATTTTTACCATGTATGTTATTTTAATTTACTTCTTTGAATTATTTTTGGTTATGAAATTCTCCTTGATTTATTTACATTCTACTGACCATTGAATATTAAATTTACCCTAAATAACCACCTTATTTATCATGGATATTATTATTTCCAAAACCATATACCATTATTTCATTTGATGTTTACTTTTATGGTAATATTATTATATAGTTAAATTCTGATAAATCTATATTCTATATTCAATATGTAAATTTCATATAGTAAAATATTTAAAAATTAAATATATTATTCGATATATGAGGTATGTTTTGGACTGGTAAGAAATAGGTTAGAGACAATTTTATTTAATCCACCCTATTAATTGGTAGTCTCATTAGATGTGTGAGATGGCTAACCCATATGTTTATCTAGCTATAATATTTTACACTATCTTTTGAATGGTCCTGAGGGGTAAATGTACCATGTACCTAGGAAATAAGTTTCTATAAATTAATCATTACCATCATTTAGATTCAGTAATATATATCCATGATATTTTCACAATGGAAAAAAATATTCATGAATTTAATATTTCGATTATTGAATAATGTGGGGGTTTTTGAATTATTTACCCCTGTATATTGATAATTCATTTTCCAGTTTTTTTTATAGTTTATGTGACCTATTATTTACGTTATCACACTGTTTTTATTTATCCAGTTTATTAAATGGATTGTGTACATATTTATTTAATTTTACATATTGATTATTTCTTAACATATTAATTAAATGTCTTAGGTTTTCAGTTATTTCCTTGTCTATATTGATTATTCTAATTGATTCATTATTTATTCCACTTTACATAACCGTTATTGAGAATTTGATCTCACCATTATTTTATTTTCCCAAGTATTCCATGATTTTTTTAAAAAATAATAAGAAAGGATATTATAAATGGAATAATGTTATTTACAAAATATATATAATAAAATTTTTGTATTCATTTTTCAAACAAGAACCTTGTATGTATCTATTTTAACAATAAAAATACTATATTAAATATTTAGGATGTGATCACCATATATCTATTGACAATGTATTTGTATAAAGCACTGACATTGGGTTACATGGGCAAGGGTTGTTATATTTGGTATCAGTGCAAGTTTAATATAATCTCGGTGAACTAGATTTTAGAAAACATATATTAAGGAACATATCTATATAATAGAATTTAAGGATAAGTATAAAATACCAAACTAATCTTTTTGTATGTTATATATTATGTAGGTATTCCTTGAAATACTTCCCAGTTTGTATAAAACATGTGGACGAGCTTTTGGAACAGATGTACCAAGGAGTAATAATGTTGAATAAGGTATTTTAGGATTCAATCAAAAACAACATAGAATACAAAATTGGACCATATAATACACATGGATTTAAACCCTTGAGGGATATACTTTTGATAATTATCATTTTTTACAAATCATTAAGAAATATTTGGATAGAAAATTACAAAGAATGAATTTGTGAAACCTTATACCATGTAAGGACCTATGTGGAAATAAAATGGATGAAATATTTATGTAATAGGATTAACGACTTAAATTATAGAGGTGATTTTACCAATGATATTTTTCTAAATAATATTTTGACACCTATATGAATTTTTTTAAAATTTTATAAGTGCATATTTATTCATTAATATAAATGTTTTCAATTCCATCACAGGTTAATGATATTAAGATTTATAATATGTTAAAATTCGTAAAATCCATTTTTAATGTCTTCTGGGGTTTGAATGTCACATTATTAGGTATAATTTTGAAATTATTTTGGAACGTATAACTTTTTGTAGAAAAAATTATTTTGAGGAATAATGATTATATATTTTTTTAGATATATGGTTAAAGTTGTTCTAAATAAATAGGGTTGATATATAAATTTTATTATTAGACATTCCAAAAAACTGTTCTATTTAAAACATTACCAAAAATGACATTTAATGATTAATTTTACTTCAAGGATGTCTATCATATTTGTTGTAACATTATAAGAGTATTTTTTAGAAAATGGAAAACCAATATGCCGAATGGCAACCCATCTTATCAAAAATGTACATATGTATTGAATCCACAATCGTAGGATGATATTGGTATCTTGCTAACCAATGACCTATAATATGTCCAGGTTTATATGTCAGTGTATCTAGTTATACAGTCTGATGAATAAATATTAATAATGAACTATTAGTGTTAATTATGTGTTTTATAGATTTATTTATTAACCATAATTTTTTAGAATATTGGTAGAGATAGAAGAAAATTCGACTCATTTATGGATCTTACAACATGTTAAATGTAAATTTTAGTGCTTCGGAAATAAATTCATTTTTGAATATTCACTTCCTAGAGTAAAAAATCAAATCATAACAAAAGGATTAAAATTTTCAAATAAAATATAAATTTATCTACAATTTAAATTCATAGATATCAAAAAATACCTCAAATTTGAAAAAAGGATTTTGCAAAACAATTCTATCCCAACACCATCATTTTTATGATATAATTTATCTTTCACACCTGTTGGTTTTATGGTTTGGATACCCTCATCATTCCATTAATAGTTCACTTTCTTATGATCAATGGACTCTATAATTCTATATAAATTTTTATGAATTTAATCCATGTCTATATCTTTACTTGTAACTAATATTGTTTTTCTTTGGAACATTGTTCTCTATTATTCCATATGACTTTCATACTTATAATTCTCACTTATTGAGAGAATGTTTTACTAAACCATCTAGAAATGTAGTTATCATAACAATTTAATTTCAAAAAATCAGACCCCATATTACTATGTTCAACTTTAAATCGTAAGGACATAATTTCTTTAAGATGGGGAGAATGTAACACCCCAAAATTATAAACGATTAACATTATATTTAATAGAATATTTCAAATATAACACCAAGTATACAAGGGAATTTAATATTCAAATACCCAATAAAATATTCACTAATTTAAATAAAAAATATTCTAGATATTTAAATTCATACAAAACCGAGTTTAGGTTGTGTTACATGCAATAATGAGTTCCTTATAAAGCTTTCTTTACATGCTTTTCTAGATAATACTGAACAACTAGATAATATTAATATTATTATTTAAGATGAAAATTATCTCCTAGATGTTAAGTTTGTGGTCATGAATAGTAATAAATTATTATAGGAATATCTGGTTGAATTAATTAGTTAATATTTAGTTAGACATTTATATAAAACCCAATATAAATTAAAAAAATGTTTTTATGAAAAAAAAATTTATTCACTAAAGGTGACATATGTTAATAAATAAAATTAATTAATATGAGTAGATTATATTTTTAAAAACTACATATTATTTATTTAATAGTTTTTTACATTCATCTAATAGATGTGATAAACATAAGATAATTACAAATTCAATTTTACATATAAAAACAATATGTTTCTAAAGGCCATTTAGCCGACATTTTGAGATGAATATATTTTAAAACTAAATTTTGACATATTATTATGTTTTATTATAAAAAATAAACTTCATTTATGATATAGATATTTAGAAATTATATTAGTGTTATTTTTTTTGTTTTTTCTCTGAAGATTCAATTTTTGACGAATAGTCACAAATAAAAAATTTAATTATAATAAGGTTCTCATATAAATAACTTTTAATATAAAATTGAATTTTAAATTGATTTTAATGTTAAATAATATCAATTTTACGTCAATTAAAAAAATTTGGGTCACTTGAATAACCTTCATTGTGAATATTTATATATAAACATATCAAACATTTGAATATTTTCACATTATAACCCCTCGTGGTCATCACATGTACTGGATAAATTGTAAATCAAATTCTTCGACTTATGCCTGTCTAATTTTGAAAAATAGAATCAATATTTTTAATACTAATAATTTATAATGTCTAATAAATTAGAATTTATTTTAGGAAAAAGTTATATGTGAAAGAAATTAATGATAATCACAACGATTGAGGCACATATGAGTTTTCATAGTCATCAATTTAATATGATAAAGTATGGAAGGAAAGATAAACATTTAAAAAACAAATTTTATGCATATATTTAGAATATATCATATATTTTTTAAAAAAATTTGTAATTGGAGGCACATTATCTAATGAATACCTCCCAATAGTGTTTACTTTTTTGTATTTACATGAATACCACTTCTCTTCTAGCATAAAATGGAAATAACTCCCCTTTTTTATTCACATATCACAATCCATTTGGCTCCTAAAAAACCCAATTTACTTTAAAAAATCCATATACTAATCATATACGACTTAAATTGGGAATAAATACATCCAATTAATTGCATTTGTGTAAACAAAAAAGAAGATTGCAAAGAATAGATAATAAAGATCAACAAACATATTATTTTTTTTATCAAAACACATGAATTATTTTTTTATAAAAATAAAATAATAAAACAGTATATTAAATATAATAATATCATGTTAGTTTAAGGTTATGAGCAAAATTTTTACAAAAACCCATTCAAATGAGATTTCAAACTTCATTCGTGTATACGCTAAAGATCCACCTTGTGGACATATATCATTATGTTTTTCATTACCACATATCATGGTGGGGAATAAAATGTAAAATACTATTTTATATGATATATATGATATTTTTTATGTATTTATTCTTATTTAAATATTATATAACATATAAATTGACACCTTCTATTTTATAGGAATTTTATAGTGTCGTTCGTGTGTACCGTAGACTACTACCTCATGATGCAATGTGATTGATTAAAATATTACATGGAATTTATTAAGGATGAGTTTAATAATAATATATGACAAAATTGAAATAAATATTATTATTTCATCATATTATATATATATATATATGGAATTGTATTTTATTTTCTACAATATGAAAATATAATGGAAACAACATTCATGCATACGTAAGACCTAAAATCTCCATGAACGATGAGTTTAATTTTCTACCACAAAATAATATGGATTACTATAAATAAATATATAATTATTTTATATGAAATTTAAATAATTTTTATAATGATTGAGTTTATGAAATCATGATATAAGTAATAGAAACAAAAAATCACATGTAAAAATACACTCGAAAAACAAAGCAGTTATTACTCGAAATGATGAAAATAATGAATTATTATTAACAAATGTTTAGTAATATTTAATAAAAGTATCATATATAAATTAAAAAAAGTTAATATTCTTCAATAATAAGTTAATAACATTTTTATAACCATTATATAAGAGGTTAAATTTTGTTTCCTCAACAAGAAGCGTAAGGTAGGGGATTACTTCTCAATTCAATTTTATAGAGTCATTTACTAATAGAAAATAGCTAGTTATCTTTATAAGGTATAAATACTACTCCTATAAAATTTAATATTATGAATAAATAATTTTTAATTTAAATTTTAGTTTCAATATGAATTATTTCATCTATAGTGATTTGAACATAAAAGTTACAAAGTATTAAAGAAGTTTTACATAGGAATTCCTTTTCATTTAGTTATATTACTTCCCCACTTTCATTAATATCCTATGATTACATGTATAATTAATATTAAAATTTATTTATGTATTTCCAATTGTTTAATGTGCTTTTTATTTGATATACATAATAGATTCATTGATTAATTCTCACTTCCAAATTTTGATCATTTTTAGTGTTTTGTATCACAGTCTCATTATAATCGCGATTGTTTATTCATGAAATTACATTAATAGAAATTTTATAATCAAATTTTAATAACTTATTTCAATTTATTCTCCTATAATTATTAATTATCTATTTAAATTTTTTTAACTAATTTCAATACTTTGGTACTTAAATTCATTGGAAAAATATTTTTATAATATCCAAATCTATTAATATCTTTGTTTGAAATAAGTTTTCTAATTTTTTTTTTGAATAAAATGTTGTATTATATTTATTTGATATTTTATAACTCATTTATTATAATATATTTCTACCCATTTGTTATTTTCAAAAAAATATTCGATGAATTCTTTTTATTTTTTTCAGAACAAGGCACTTTTATATAATTTTTAAAATGATAAATGATTATTTTTTACCTTATATTTTATTTATGGAATCTTCCCCACTAATTTATTTGGAACATCCATATAAATACTAATAATATATTTTAAGATAATTTTTTTTAAAAGTTAATCTCAATTAAAATTATTTTGAAAAAAAATCAAAATGGAAAGTGGATTTTCCAAAAACAATTGATTTAGGATCACTTATTTATATCAATGAAAAAACCCATACTGTACCTATATTTGGTATATTTAATATTAATACCATAATTATTATTCCTCTATATGGCTTATGATTATTTTTTCCATGGATAGTAATGATATTTACTTGAATAATTTTTTTAGTCATTATATTTATCTTGAGTTATTCACTTTCCATTCTACATTGAACATTAAGTTTCCCTTAACTATACAAATTAAATTCCATAGATATGATTATATGCTATATTGTATAAAATTTTTAAATACTATTTTTACTTTCATATTTAGTTGGTAATATTTGGAAATATTGATAAATTAGTAATCTTTACTCAACAAATACATTTAATAAGGAACCTTGTTTTTGAATTAAATTGATTATTTGATATTTGAGGAAGGATTTTGATAAGTATGAAACATGTTATGGAATGTTCAATGTGTGTTACCTTGATGAATCATTAGTCTCATGAGATGAATTAGTAAGAAAATAATATGGGTTTCTAACCAATATATTTTATACCATCTTGTGAAAGGGATTAATAGTAAATATTTTGTAGACCAGGGAAACATAAAATCAAAAAAATTAAGAACTAAATTTATTCATCTTCAGTTATTATAATCCATTATACTTTCACTATGAAAAAATTTATGTATGCATTTGATTCTCAACATATTGATTAAAAGTCATGGTTTTGAGTTATATAACATTCCATATTGATTTTTCCTTATCTATTTATTTAAATGTAATATGTGATCAGTTATTTAAATTTCTATATTGATTATGATTTATCCAGTTATATAAATAGAATGTGTTATTAGTTATTAAATTTTTTTAGTGATTATGACTCATCCAGTTAATTAAATAGAATGTATACTTTTTTATTTAACTTTGGCTATTGATTATTCTTATAGATTCATTGTATCATCCACTATGCTTAACCCTTACGAAGCATTTGTGGTCACCCTTATTTTATTACCATTCCCCAGAATTCCATAATGTGTTTTAAGAATGAAATGTGAGGATATTCAAGATTAAGTAATGATATTCTTCAAATAAAATTAGTAATTTTTGTATTAATTTGTAATACAAGATTCAAATATTTACCTACATTACTAAGACTATTAAATTACATTTTCATTTGGGATGTGATTTCCATGAACCTTATTACCATATATTGTTAGTAAGTGATGGATCTGGGTGGCTTGCCTTAGGTTGTTACAGTTGGTATGAAATAATGAATAGTAGAAACACTGGATACTATATTTATGAAAACATAGATTATATAACATTAGACAAAGATATAATAATAGGTTATGTATAGAGGAACATTCTAATATTTTGGTAAAATAATGACTATGTGGTTTTCAATGATATTAACTATATTTGGATACTAAAACTCGAGGTTTTACTATTAAAAATATACCTTGGGATAATAACTATGGAAAGGGTGCATCGGGCTTGACTCAAAAATAACATGGTACATGAAAATGGGCCTTACTGTACACCTAGTATGATCATCCTAAGGGGTATTTATAGGATAATTGGAATTTTCAGCATAAACCCTTATGAAGAATTTTAATAGTTATAGATAATGAATGTCTTGGGTGAAACTCTAGACAAGGGATGGACATATTTAGAAATAAAATGTATGAAATATTTATGTATAGGTATTCATGAATTAAATTGTTGAGGTATTATTGACAATGGTATTTTTCTGAAAAGAAACATAAAACATCTAAGTATTGTGTTAAATTTAGAATCATATATGTATTAATTAATATTATAGTTTTCGATACCATTATGGGTTAATGATATTAATATTGATCATATGTTCAAATTATTATGTTCCACTTTTCGGATAGGGTTTCTCAGCGGCGCGCAGTCCAGGGGCTGAGTCCCAGATTCTGCGGGTTGAGGGAACCGCTTTGTCAAGTGGACGCGTGCAATACGAGGTTGAGCGTGTTCTCTGCGGGATTTACAGTTGGTGGCGATGGGTTCTGGATCTGGCTTTGGCCTGGGTTGTCGGTCGATTTTTTGGGTCCTTTATTATTTTTCTCCTCGCCTTAATGTTTTGAGTAGGGTTTCTTATTGATTGATGCACATCTTTTAAGGTGTTTCGTTGGGTACTTTGCTTTAGGGAATGTTGTTTTGCTGTTTTCTTTGATCTGGTAGAGGTTTCTTGGTATTTGACTTCGGCCTGGGTTCTTGGCCATGGAGGTTTGGTTGTTTTGGATCTGGACCATCGATGGTGGTGATGATGGCTGTTGGTGAAGCTCAACCGTGCTCTGGCTGAAGTGGATAATATCCCCTTGGCGACAACGACGGATTGGTTCCGCCGGCAACCTGCTGGGTTGTGTGGATGGGTCCTTGATTCTACGACGGCGATGAGGGGGTTCTTGCCGGTGAAGTTCGATGATGGCTTGAAGGTGTCGACAAAGGCTATGATGGTAGGGGCGTTGTCAGAGATCTGGTATGATTAAGTTCAGATTTGATTTTGAATTTTGAAGATTGGATGTGTTTGGAATGGGAACAGGTTACCCAAAAACCGGCTATTAAAAATGGAAAAAAATGGTTTACCGATAACATTTTGGGTTGATATATATTAAATTTTTATTTTTATTTCAAAAACACTTTTGATGTAATGTATGAAACCATATTTTTTATACAATGTATGTTAATTGTAGTATGAAATGAAAACGTCATTATACAGAAGAAAGTAGTTATTGTAGTTTCATAACTTTTTATGATTCCAGAAAAGAGAAATCACCTTCATGTTCAGGTCATCTTGGAGTAGATCATCAAAGTGTCTAAAAAGCTTGTCCCATGAGTAAAAGAACTCCATTGAATTAATATTTCCCTAATCAAAACCTATTTCTATTATTTTATATTGTTTATTGATCTGAAACACTTGTTTCTCATTAAATTTCACGTGTGCATGCCTTTATAATATCTTGATTTATCTTCCTACAAGGAATTATGATGAATTATCTAAAAGAGAAATTATTTATTGGAATATAAACTAAAATCCATATGTTCCCCCCTTTTCCTCCCCTTCAACTTTTAACCCTTCCTCTTTAACATCTATATTATCATGGTCTTGTATCTGGTATTTATTTTTTCCATTATGAATGGTCTTACATTCCATGCTTACTAGGTCCTGTATCGGTGAACTTGTGTTATTCTGCTTGCATCTACAATAATATTTATTTTTCATCAGATTTGGAAGCTATGATTAAACATTCATTCCTTATACCATTTTCCCTTTAACAATAATACACCTTTTGACATCCCAAATTTCCTTCTTTCCATTTTTATTTTTGGGGCTATGAAGTCCTATCTCTCATGTTAAATCCATGTTATCAAATAATATTTGACTATCTATATCCACATCAAGTAATCCACAGATAATTATTGAACTCATATTAGATTATCACCTAGTAAAAGTAAATAAATACCCAGAACGTTCTGATGTTTTTCCTGAGCACACTTCCAATCATGCCAATCCTCAAAAAACAATTCAAAAAATGATTTCTTAGAATTAGGATTGGGATACAAAATTATGGTTTTTCCTTATCCCCATTATATGAGGGAGAATTATCCTAGACCATTTCATCTTATTGAATACCATATAAGGAATTTTGGTTATTAACATCCTCTAGACCAACAGAATCCTTTACCTCATCAGATCCTCAAGTGACCAGCATCTAATTATAATCACCCCAGTCCTATTTCATGAGGGAAAAACATCTACCACATTTGTAATGATAACAAGTATCTCTACATCACACATATTGAGATTATTTTTAGAAGAATCATTCTTAGTCACCATGGGATAACCAGTATTTTTGATGACCTCCTTTGGTATGGATTCATGATGTTACTCCACAAGATTTCTCATTTGAACCACACCACGACATTCATAATTTATATCTCTATCCATCAACATCTTCACCTGTTTTAAACAATAGCCATGATCAAACACATAGGTCAGATTCCCATGCCGACCACAGGAGACACATTAATCAGTCCTCGATTCATAAATGACTGCATTCTTCCACTAATATTCGACACTAAATGTAATCCAAAACCCAATCCAGCTTCACCTTTGTAATATCATCATGAATTTAAAATCTAGGGGAAAATAGGATGAATGGATTCATCTAGTAGACTATTGGAGCACTAGAATCATCCAAAAATATTTTTTAGAACCTTTAAAAGAATTAGAGATAGATGGAAATATTGTCATGTATTTTAAAGATTTTGTGATATGTTGAAAGTACATTTTAGTCCTCGAGGGTTTAAAAATTAATTTATGGACAATAATTTCATGGTGTATGTGATCAAAGAACATCCAATGGATTATTAATTTGTTATGAAATAAAAAAATCAATCATCAATATTTACTTACATCTATAAATTGAAATATAATTCCCCAATTTTTGAAAAATGATTTTCAAATAAGATGATATCCTAGTACAATAATTTATGATGGTATCAATAACCATATCACACATATTAGATTTAGGGTTTTGATTCACTCAACATTACATTTAAAATTAAATTTCATTTCATAAAATACCTCAATCACTCATTATAAATATTTATTATTTTTATATTTGTCCATATCCTCCCTTTCCACAAATATTATCCAACTTGGGAACCTAGTTATGTGTTATTTCATAATAAGTTGAAACTTCCCATTATATTTTATTAAGAGGATTCTTTACCAACAATTCTCACAATGCCAGTTTTTAAACAATTTATTTTCCAAATATTCGACACTAAATTACTAGTATCATGTTTAAATTTAGAGGACAAAACTTATTTATGGTTGGGAGAATGTGACACGAAAAAATTATAAATGAATAATATTTTATTTAGTTACATAATATATAGAAAAATAAAAGAAAAAAATGGAATATAAAATCCAAAGACCCAATGATATATTTATTATTTTAAATAAAAAATTTCTATGTCTTAAAATTTATGGATCACTTAGTTTAGCTTCTGTTATAGGCTATAAGGAATTCCCTCAAAAGTAGAGTTACATAAATGACCATGTTTTACCGAACAACTATATACTATTAAAATTATTTTTTAAAATGAATCATACATTCTAGTTATTAAATTGGTTTTATGTATAGGATTAACTAATTTTTAAAAATACATTTTTTAATTCATTAGTTACAAATTAATTAGAAATGAATATTTAAACCAATTATATATAAAGTACATGTTACTATGAAAAAAAATTTATATTTCAAATGTGTTTTATCTTAAAATATTAAATTAATCACTATTGGTGAAATATATTTTAAGAAATTATATATTGTATATTCATTAATTTTTTTTAAATTCATCCAATATATTTGATAGTCATAAGATAATAACAAATCCAATACTACCCAAAAATCTATAGTTTTTTAAATGAATTTTCATCCTTTTAATAGTAAACAAATTTTAAAAATAGTTTTTTTAATTTTTTAATTTTATTTTGAAACAAAACCTAAATTTTGAATCTTAATGTTAAAATTATATTTTGGAAAATGTTTTTGTATTGTTATGAAAAATTAATTTTTTTATAAATAGTTAAAAATACTAATTTTATTTGAAATCTAAAAGTTTATCTAAATAATTTACAATGTTAAAATATATTATTTCTTTTCATTAATTTTAAATTATATAAAATATAAATCTATTAATACAATTTATATCATTTTATTCAATTTAATGTAGAATTTTTATATATAAGCACTTCTAGATTTGGAACATTTTACCATTAAAATCTAGATTTTTCATCATTTAGGTGGGATTACTTTTAAATTAAATTCCTCAAATTTGTTGAGTTTATATTGGAAAAAAGGATTCAAATTTTTTAATCATAAATATTTATAAATTATAATATGGTCATTTTAATTTCTTTTACCAATCTTAATAGACAAAACAATTAATTTTTATCACATCAATTATGTAAAAAATGATTCCAATTTGTGGTTAATCTTAAATGAGAAGGTGTGTAATGAGAAAAAAACATTTAAAAACCCATTGTATTCAAATATTTCTACAATATAACATATTTTATCATTAATGGTTCTTTACTAGACTCACATGAGGTAATAAAGACCTCCTATTGTTATTTACTTTTTGGTATTTACTAGAATGTCTCTCCTCCTCCATTATAAATGGTCACTCAATAAAAAATGTTATTCACACCTCAAAAGCCATTTGGATAATACAAACCCAACCCTATATACTTACAAAAATCTTTATCCTAATCCTATAATCCTTAAATTGGCTAGAAATCCAACCAAAGATGGTATTTGGTCCATCCAAATGATGATTCCCGAAGAAGAGGAAATGTTCATCAACAGATGATTTATTTTTATTTCATCCTCAAAAAACATAAATTATTTTCATATAATGTTTAAATAATAATCATATCATCTATTATATATTAATATTTTGTATGTTAATGTTATAACCTACAACATCAAACAATTTCATCAAATGGGTTATGAAATCATCATTCGAGTGTATTGTGGACTATCGCTTCGTGAATTCATGGAGTTCAATTCCTCATTACATCATATCATTGCTATGAATTGTAGATCCCTGGGCTAGATTAATATCCTCTTAGAAGGTTTTTAATTTATCGGTACCTTAGTTTTATGAATTTTTATCTTTTTAAATTCTACCTCTTGAAATTTTTTTTGTTATCGATCCGCACAAAAGTTTGTATCAAACTCATATAATGTGTAGTAGTAAAATATGAGAGTAAAATAATAAACATTGACAAGATTTGTAAATGGAATGGATACTATTGGTTAGTTAGAGTTTCTCATGAGGGGGTGAATTGATTACCCAATAGAAATTTCTATACAAAATCGATTAAAAAAGACTCCTCCCAAATAACCTAAAATTATCCCAATTATCCAAAACATCATATCATTGTATATTTCATTATATATAATTATTTCATTGAAGATGGATTAGGTATTAGATACAAAAAAAATAATATTAATTAATAATTTTAAATAAATTTACTTTATTAACATCTTATAGAAATAGTAATTCTGGTTAACTATTGAAGTGCTAATTTTGATTACTTTTTAAAATAATTTTCATTTTTAAGAAAAGACTCAAAGTAAAAAAAAAACTGATACAAGAAATTATAATACAAGAGGTTTAGTCTATAACTAGGACCTAGTCCTATCCATGTGGTTACCACCTACCATGAAACAACTTATATAAATAAATATTTTACTCCACAACCTGCATCGAGATTTACAATAGTATAAAATTGTTCAGACCATAGAGTGAATCATCCACTGTTATCCATTGGTGAAAAAATACAACAAGCCCCATAAGACAACTATAATAGTTTCCATGGGATAAAATGAGTAAAAAGAATTAAGAATAAATCTATGTATCTTCCAGTTATAGTAGGAGATATTTTGTATATATGAAACAGTATTTATCACACAATCATCATAATTTGAAGAATATAAACCAACTATAAAACTACTAGTTTTAATGCAATTGAATTTATAGGTCTGTTTGACTTTGAGACTAGTGATTCCATTAAAGTACTTTGATATGTAGCTCATGAATGATTACTGATAACTTTTTCTAAATAGACTATCACATACACTTTTTTCATTACGACAAGAAAACATTAGATGGGTAAATTGCATTGGCTTCCCTAGTCAAGGGTAGCAGGATGCTACGGGTTTGTATTTTGCGTCCATGGAATTGAGGAAACCACTTTGTGTGTTTATTATAAGAGATCTCATTCACATTTTTGATCAATTTTATACTTTTTTATTTCATTAGCTCATACAAAAGTTATTATTGTTCACTTTTTAAAAGAAATGACAATTAGTAGGAATATATAGATCATCTATTTCCTCATACAACATTTCTAAAAAAATACATCAAGTCATTATACAAAAACATTAAGAAAAAATCAATAAAATAACACTTGATATTAAATTAAATAAACTGGACATTAGTATTTTTTAATTTAAAATATATGATTGAAAAATAGTGACGATGAGTCATGAATGATTACTCATAGTCTGGAGGTGTCTTATTCTGTTGGTGTCTCAAGATGGAGGTGTCTCTTTTTGGTGGTATCTCATTCTTGTAGTATTTCAAATTGATGGTGAAAAATATTTTACATAGAAAAATTTCTATGTTGGATGTAGTACACCTAATGGAAAGTCATCCTCCTTTTGATGACTCATATAATGGTATGTTAGGCTTGATGTGACTCATACATTTTCAAAATTATGTTCTGACAGTTCGACATCCAGATGTTGTGTCATTAAATACTTTATTTATTTTACACTCTGGTGGTGTGTCATAGTTGATGGCATGACTTATTGATGGTGGGACCTTGTCCATTGGTCAGTTAGTGTCGACGATGACTCATACTTAGTGGTGACTCATCCTTTATAAATATTTCATCACCTATATCATATTATAGGATGCTCACAAAAAACATGAATCATATTAATATCATTAGAATAATTTTTTATTGATCATTAAAATAAGGAGGTTAACAATATCCCTTTTCTGATGATCATAAATCATGTAATCAAAGGTTAAAAATTCATAGAATAGAATGTGAGATCAAAACATTATATCAAATATAACTTCTAATAACATACATATATATATCAGTGTGGTGCTATGGAAATAGAATAAAAATTATTAAATTAATGTCACTTTAATTAAATAATTTTCTAAATCTCCCCATTAAATGATTATCAAAAATTTAAAACATAATAAAATTAATGTAATTAAGGTAGTAAGAAAGGTACTAAAATGTGAAGAAGAATAAATCATTAAGAAAAATAATTTATAGTCTGCTTAATGTTTTAATCAAAAACTAATTAAAATAATTCCCACAAAATAGAATTTCTAATAAAATAACATTTTAATGGAAATGTAGGGGGTCCATATGAGTTTTTTGTTTGTCCACATTTTTATCTGTATCTGAGGCAATAGGTGCAATATGGTATGAAGAAGATCTAGGAATGGTTGTTGGAATAGCTGTTCAGATTAAATCTATATATTGGTGAGTTTACAGGTCTATAAAAACAATTGGCCTAAGTTTCCTCATATCATGTTCCAATGAAATATGGAATGGTTGGAATTTGGCTGCAAGAGGTGCAGTTAGTTCCATGGTATCTATTGGTCTAAAAGATTCCTATGGCGTAATTAGAATTTTTTCTTAAGACACTATAGTTATTACATGTACATGAATAAATAGTTTCATAAGTATTTTGAATTCGATTATTATTTTTCCACAACATTCCAATTTAACTGATGATATCTATTTTTTATTTCATAAACAGATTCAAAATTGGATTCATCTACATAAACTATCTCACTAGCTCCATAATTTTGTGGGTATCAGGTGGAATCCTCAAATTGTAATCCATAAACATGAAATTGGCATCCATGAAATATTTGTTAGAAATTCGTGAGAGAAAATATTTTATGGATTTGGTAATTGCATCTCTATATGATTCCATATACATAGCATGACCCTTTATCATCTTCTGACCACATTCAGTACTCTGCTCAAACTTCATCAAAATTTCCAATGGAATGTTATGTTACCTACTTGAAGGACCACTTGTCATAAAAGAAAAATATTCTCTAACTATGGTTCTGATCATATTATCCCCAAATTGAGGTGAAGTAGAGGTAAAAGTACCTGATGATACTTTCTCAATACATTTAAGGATTCCATCGAAAGAAGCTTTAAATGTAGACACTAAATCTTCAACCATAGATTTTACTGATTTCTTCTCATTACTTATCCTTTTATTATAAATCTCAATATATGAGTATGATGAATCATATTCATTGGAATAAAGTGTATCACCAATTCCAATAGATATCAGGCAACATTTTCACTTATCATAGTGATAAGGGGTCCTTGACTCTTGAATAACCTATCAAAATTTGACAACATGACTTCATTAAATGATTGTAAGCCGCTTATTGTGACTAAATAAACATGGAATGTACGGACTGGATTAATATGTGATGGTTCCCTAAAAAAATAAATCTTCCCTAACAACCCGACAATATCTACATTAGAAATCATTGATCCCATATGATGACGTGTATGTGAAGAATCATTTCAATTATCCTTTGTTGAACTAACATCATCAATGATATCATGCTAATTAATCTATCATATGGTGAATACATATATCTAATTTCTTAGTAAAAATGCTTCCAATAACAATAAGTACAACTACATTAGGTACAATAATCATCTCAACATTTTGATCATCTATAATTTTTATAGAAACAACATAATATTAAATAATAGGTTCATCTTACATCATAACATCGACCATATGAACATCAACATCAGTTGATTCACGTTCCATGTTCCTATTAACATAAGGCTCATCATATGGATCTACATCAACAATCTATTCATCTTCTTCTGCTTTATCACTTGAAACAATTTTTTTCTTTATTTTTTAGATACATACTTCTTAATGATATAAATCTTTGATATCTTCTATTCCCCAGAAGAATCAGAGATAGTATTTTTAGTAGAAAAAACTCATCAATGGTAGATTTCTTCCCCTCAATACATGCATCATTTTTCTAAATAGTTGGGACAACCTATATTATAATGGTCATACTATATATAGATACACCTGGAGAATAATGTAAATATGAAGGTATATCAAGATCTATCCTTCTAATTCATCCAACTAAACTATCACTGTAAGTATAATAATAATAATCATCATCTTAAGAATAACCATTATTTCTATTTTTGGAAAATATATTTTCACAATCATTAACATTATCATCATCATCTTCTTCATCATACACCTCATCATTTGCAGCCATTTAACTACTTCTAATCTATTCCACTCTGGAAATATCAATTTTATATTCTTCACTTTTCACTAAATTTTCCCTTTTGGGAAGGCTCATAGGAGTACTAGGATCTCCATATGTAATAGGTGGAGATTCATGAGGGATATCGAGATCCCTTCCCTCATTAATTGGATAATCCTCCTCCTCATCTTCTTTTGAGTTAGTAGCATATTCTTTATCCCCATATGAATACTCAACATCATCATAAGGATATATAAAAGGTTTAATAGGATCCCTTGGATAGTATTGATGATCACAGGGTAAATATCCCAATATAGATTATTACTATCAGCTAACCAAAACTTCATAGAGGGGTTCGAGTCGATTCTCATTATTGAAAAAATCACTTTTGAGATAAAAACCCACTAATGTTAGAACCATTTATTCATCATATATAACTAATCCTTTTGATTTCAACATGGATGAAATGGACATTGGGTAAATTAGGAATTAGATCAATATATAGGATTGACCATTTCTGACAAATGAACCATAATAAATCTACAAAAATTGAATTTATGTCTTCTTTTTATAAGATTAGGAATTTAGAAATACTAATACCTTTAGGAAGAAAAATCACATTTTATAGTTCATAACATGTGTTTTATATACATGATTTGTATTCTGTGTTTCTCATCTAACTCATAAGCTACTATTATTATAATTTTTTCATCACTAGTTTGTATGAATAATGATTATTTATAAATAAACAAGACATTTCCTTTAGAAATGGTTGCATTATAGTCATCATTTAAACATTGATGTGGAACACCCATGATATGTGATCATCATTTTGTGGAAAATATTATTCTATGACCATTGATTCTTTTTCACATCCAATATTTTTAAACATCATTAATCCAAACTCAACATATTGGAAAATCTAGTTAACTATCTTAGGATAAAAGATTCACTTATTTGAAGAGAACCAATTGATCCAACCATGGTTCTAAAGTAAAATGAGAACCAATGAATTTTTAAAAAGCATCCATTCAACATAAAATTCCTTTTTCAGAACTAAAAATAAATTTTATAGTCATGGATTTTAAGGCACTAATATAACTCTACTACTGGATTCTACATTATGATTCTTAGTAGGGCACGGATCATATAGACAAGACATTGAGGGTTTCTTTTCCTTAGCCATGTAGATATGTTCAGTTTTATCGATTGAATTTAAACTGATGGTTACGAGGATGCAGTTTGGGAGACAAAGTGATTCACTAGGATCAACAATGAATAGAATGGCATGAAAAATAAGGTGTGTTGAAACTATATAAACATCTAATTCATATCATTTGGTATTTAGGTATTTGGGAATTTAAAATTAATATAATACATGAAATATTATTTCAACAGTTGAGAAAATATTATTATTTGGTTATATTTATAATATAATACAGAAGAATAAAAAAATATGGATTTAAAAAACTGGAAGAAATGAAAATTCAGATAGGAATGAAAACCAACGGCGTGAAGTTCACAATGATGAGAAAACTACAACGGTGAGACGATCACAATGGTGAGTCCCAAAAAGGTGTGTCATCCAAAAAATAATTTGAATCAATTTTGACCATTAATAATTAATGTATGATAAATTTCATTCACACTAATATTAAGGGGTAGGAAAAAATATCAACTAACTAATGATTTTTACTAATAAATTCAGGAGTAATATAACCATTTGGGAAATGATATCTCAAAAATTGATGTATAATATAAATATGTTTTGTATTATAATGTGATATAGGGTTTTTAAAAAAAGTATAGCACTTTTAATCTCACAATTTAAGGGTACATGTCAGAATTTATAACCATAGTCAAGTAATGTGTGTTTCATCCACAAAATTAGCGCACATCAACTATATAAAGATATGTATTTTTATTTGAAGTAGAAAATGGGAAAAATTGTTTCTTAATACAGAAGGAAACTATAAACATTTCTAATGGTGACATGTTCAAGTGGTTATTTTTCTTTCTAACTTACATCCACCAAAATTAGCATCATAACAAGTAACTAAATCAAATTTGTGTATTCTAGGTTTAAAAAAAATCTTAGAATGGTTTTATATTTGAGGTATTTAATATTTATTTTAACAACAATAAAGTATAAATCATTTTTATTAGTATTAAAATGAGAACCCATACACACACTGAAGAGTATATCAGGTAAAATAATAGTAAGGTATAGAAGAAATCCAATCACACCTCTATAATTGGTTTGATTAACTGGTTTCTTAGTTTCATCAATATCAATCATATATGTTGTAATCATAATATTATCAAGTCATTTAATGGCATCCAATTTATAGTTTTAAATTATCATTTGTATAGTTATTTTTATTTCCAATAACTATTTTATTATAAAAAATATATAAGCCATGAAATATTTTGAGTTCACCAATTGCACTCATTTAAATCTCATTTTGAATCATTTTTTATAATTCAGTACATAGATATTTTTATTAAGATTCAACAATAATATCAATGACATAGATCTATACTACTAAAATATATTTTGAAATTCAATTTATAAAAAGGGTTGGATCTGTTAGAAATTTGTAAAAACATTTGGAAGTAATAAAATTGTTGAGCCTATCTCACACAGATCTAGGATCATGTTTTTAACCATATAATTGTTTAGATAAATTGAAAAATTTATTTGGAAGATGAGTAATTTTATAAAAGATGTTCTTAAAAAGAAATCCTCAATTACATAATAATTAAATAATGTAGTCATGACATCCTTTTGTTATCATTTGAAATCTAAATGAGATACACAGAGAAGAAGGATTCTAATTGATTTAGGTTTGAAAATTGTTGCAAATTCATCCTCTTAGTCTATTCCATCGTATTGACTATAACCTTATGGAACTATTAGAGAATTTTTTCTTTCTATTATTCCCGATTCATTTAACCTTGTTTGTAATCACCCATTTAGAACGTATAATCAAGATTTTTTGAGTATATTAACTTTTTACAATATTTTATCTCATTAAAATTCATTGAAATCTTATTTCTATTCTATTACTATAAATTTATCATTAATGGATTCATTAATGTTATTTGTTTCTAGCTGAGAAAATAATGCTTGTTTTTCATCCTAATTTCTAAGAGAAGGTCCTCTATGTTTACCTCTATCTATATCTCCTACAGCCACATATATGGGGTGTTACTTAAGTGTTTTAGAAACTTTGGAAAATGTTGGGATTTTCATTTCATTATATTTTATTTCTTCTGGGTATGGATGTTCTAGATATTCCTTAGAACAATATGATTTTTAATACTTTCACTAATGAATAAATTGGTTTGGAATTTTATCTATGTGAAGATAAATCATCCTCAAGGTTTTATATTGTGGTCATAGGATCATGAATATTTATCTAATAAAAATAGACATGAATATATTATTCTATAGTATTGGTCCTTTTATTAAAAACTCTATAGTATTTTCTATAAATTTCTTTACATAGGAAAATTTCATGATGACTTTTGGAAGATGTTTTTTCAAAATTATTTTTAGTGTTTAGAATTAATAATTTTCAGCCAAATACATAAGTAGTTAAACAAAGGAATTCTATTATTCCAAAGATAATAAGGGCTCTTCATCATGTCAGATCTAATTAAAACACTAGTTATTGTGTAACAGATCATATTTACAGCCTCTTAAAAAAAATGAAAGGGTATGTCATACTAATTTAACATGGACTAATCTATTTCTTGTAATGTTTCATTTCTCATTTCAACAAATCCATTTATTATAGGGGTGTTAGGAGTATTGAAGTTATGACTATAGCCATATTTTGGGAATAATTACTCAAAGTATTGATTTTCAAACTAATGACCATGGTCAATTCATAATGTTTTAATTCTCAAACCACTTAGGTTGTCTACAAATTTATCACACTTGGTGAAATACGAACAAGATCCCATTTTTTGATCTATAAATAATACCATATTATACAGAGAAGTATAATATATGGGTATATAGACACTGTATAGAGAATCAAGATTAGAATACTTGGATATGACCTCATTTTTTATAAATATTCTGTATATCACAAAAATACATGCTTCATTATGGCAATTGATTAGATACTTTGGAGACATGGAAAACAAAATATTCTATCCTAGTGAATTATCATCAATATTTTGAAAAAATATCTACAAATTTAGTACATCTATATAAAACCATTATTTAGAACTTGGGGAATAAACACAAAAAAATGGGTGTGCTCAGATGCTCAGTAAGGGTAAACACTAGAGACACGTTGCCATAAACATGATCATAGGGGTACGAGAATGTGATCGTAACATTTTAATATGGCAACACACATATCGAAGACCATAAACATGAGTTATGGAATAAATTTTGGTAGTTCATAACACATGAATCATAAGGAAATAAAAAACATGATCCATGAAATCATAATTGATGAATAAGACATAGGTTTTGCGTCATACATATATGAATATAATTTTTTCTATCAAGGATACATACCAATACCTTTATAAATTTTTATCCTTGGTATGTGGCCCATGCACCTACATTGGGAATGGTATGGCAACCTATGTACGCCCATTATTTTAGTCTTGCGATGCAATCAATTTACCTTATTGATTTTAGATTGGGCTACATCCCGTGTACACTATTTATTTTAGGCTTGGGCTACAACCCATGTACCTTATTATTTTCTATCTTGGCATACAACTATTGTACACTCATTCTTTTAGGATTGTGATAAAATCTAGGTACCCTATTATTATTTGGAATGAGATACATCCTGTGTACTTTATTTCTTGTACAAATTGGCTACAACCCATGTACCTTCTTGTTATTGGGCTTAGGCTATAAACCATGTATCATCATTCTTTTAATCATGGGCTACAACCCATGTACCATATTGTATTATAGAATGGGAAACAACTTGTGTACCCATTGAGCTCATATTCAAATTATCAATCCCCAATTCATTGGACTGATATATAGATCCAACCATTCCCATAATAAAATCATTCATATAGATGAGATAAGATAATAAAACTTTCACCATATCATAAAACCTAAATAGTTATAGGTTTTCTAAACTTCAATTCGTAACCCATGAAATAAAACGGGTTTTATTAATATTTCATCAAATAATAACGTATAAAAATAGATAGGATTCATAATCACTTCATGAATGTATAAAATGTGAAATGAAGCAGGTTTCAAAAGCATAAAACATGTGGAAGAGAAACAAGTGTCGTAAACATAATTCCATCAACACATAACCCACTAAAAGAAGAATATTAATGGGTCCTTTGTATCATATCCTATAAGTGAATTAGTAACATAAATGGATGTTATCATAGATGTAAAATAACATGGAGGAATATTTTGAAAACATTTCATGAGGTAAATATCTTTTCTTCTTTGAAAAATGGTCTTTGGAACATAAAACCTTTGGAAAAACATTTTTATTAAAAAAATAAAAAAGAATCATGAAAATGTTTTAAATTTTTTTTTAAATAACTTTTTTCAAAATTTTCAATTAAATAAAACATTTAAACTTGAAAATAAATATTCAGGGAATTGATGATGGGTATATCCGAACATATCGTTTAAGGTAAAAAGAACACTCTGTTTTCATTGTAGAAACATTAGAAAAATAACTCATTCATATGGATACAATATGATTCCATTGATAACATTGGTAAATGAAAAAGGGAAAAATGTATTTTAAGCGTAAGAGGTTATTTGTAGAATATTCTTGGAAGCCAATTTTATAGGACGTGGTTTTAAAAGAAACATAGATTTCCTACTGAAGAGATGTTATAGATAGGATTTATTAAGAACACACACTTAACAATATTATATACCAAAGAGTGAAAAAATGGTACTAATACATGGATATATCTTGAATAGTCATTGGATAAGGAAGTTCATGTATTCTCTTGAGAGTTGTATCGTAATTTTTCATCAAAGAAGCATAATCGTTAATAATCTAGAAAAGTGATGAGATTGTTCCAATAAACTCTTACGACTAGGTTACCTGGTACTATAATATACATTTAATGAATATAAATTACATAAAGCATACAATATGATGAAAATAATGATATTTATGATATAACATGTAAAATGGAATTATATACACCACTAAAAATAATTTAGCTGTATAAAAAAATATGACTCTCAAAGAAGGAAAATTGTGACAATATTATTTAACGATTTGGGATGTTTTGAACCATCAACACCATGAAATAAATATAAAATAATGGATATGTTAAAAAGAAAAGGTTTAAGTATAGGAAACATAAAATAAAATCATGTTCAGTACATAAACCACACAAAAGGAATCATTACTGAACAAAACATGTATCACATATAATGAAATAGTGAGATAAAATCCCCTTACCTTGTGTCTTTAATATCCTCATAGCCATACAGACCACCTATATAAAAAATATAAATGTATTATACATCTTTAATAGAATAATATTCTTATATATAATAACATATATTATTTTATTATGAAATTATATTACCCACTTGTTAATAATCCTATGATAAGGTTTCCCTTTGGGTAATATTCTTTTTATTCTTTGCATATGACTCGATTTGTTATTTCTTTGGTCCATATACATATATCATTATTTTAGGAATATAAACCATGATATAAATATCATTTATTTATATTGTATTAGTATTATAATAATATATATAATATATAATTATGAAACAAAATAACCCATTATTGGAGACAGTAGGTTGTATGTATGGATGAACTCTATTTCCATTTAATTATCATGTTGACATAAAGAATGTAATAAACATATATGTATATATATATATATATATATATTTTTATATATAATTATTACAATATATTTATTATATCATATATGTCTTATATATTCACAAAAATCATCCTTAATACAATCCATGTAGTGTATGAATAAATCTTATCACATTGAGGGGGAGGTAATCCTTAATTCCTCAAATGAAATTATCATAATAGAAACAAATGGAATGTAAAAACAATATGTGTTATAAATGAAAAAAATAAAAAATAAAATAAAAAATTAATATATAACATATTTCAATATATTTTCCATCAAAATTCTCACCATGAGAACCAGTTTGAAAAATTGAACAATCGTCATTTAGTGAGGTTGTAGTTTGTTGTGCGCATAAAAATTATGTTCATTATCTGTTAGACGGAGGTTTTGGTAGGTGTAGGTTGAAAACATAGAATTAAAAAATACTAGTATATGGTGGATACTGGGGTTGTAATACAATAATGATATTAATAGAGTGGAGGGGGTTGAGATAGAAAATAAATGATTGGAGCTCGAGAGAAGGTGTTACCTCATAATCAGGTAACTCCACTTAGTTTGTGATAAAATGATTGCTTAGAAGAATTTATGACTAATGGGAGGATCAAATTATTATGTTAGGGATGTTATAATGTGTATTGGGAACACATTGGATGAAAATAATTGGTTTGATAGGTATGAAGAAGAGGGAGATGTGGTTTTCTTTTATAGCGATAGAGGACTATCACTCCTGTAAATTTTTGAGGAGAGAATTAAACCAACGTTTTTCCTATTTCAAGAGGATCCAATATTGATCCTATGTATATAAAAGGTATTAATGGGTATAAATTTGGAATATATGGATTTCACAAAAGTGTATATGTTTTTTAGTGCTATATGATATGGTTTAGTTTTTTATTAGGCTTAATATAACCTTAATCGTTGTAATTAATTTGAATCACATTCACTATTAATTATTGTAAAAAATCTATTTCAAATTATTATACATTATAAATTATTATAATTATAAATTGGAATCAATTTTTTAATAATTTAGTCATCTAATTGGATAAAATTAATTTAAAAATAATCCCATAGATTGGATGATAGTGTGGGGTTTTAATGTAGAAATAGTTAA
This sequence comes from Viscum album, assembly GCA_963277665.1. NCBI lineage: Eukaryota > Viridiplantae > Streptophyta > Magnoliopsida > Santalales > Viscaceae > Viscum > Viscum album. The sequence goes on along the minus strand of OY728127.1, from coordinate 1,218,825,558 downwards.
AGATTGGCATGTTTTATATCTGATTTCAATGAGAAATTTGTTCAAATGATCTAAATTGGATTAATTAAAAAAAATTATCTAATTAAACTTTTAATCTTGTTTAAAATATAATTTATCCTTATATGTAATTTTAAAAAAAATTTGTTTTTAATTAAATTCCATTATTTTTAACTATTCATTAAAAAATGAACCCTTACAGAAAAATACCAAAAAATAATCCGAACGTAATTTTTATGTTTTTATTTCAATGATGATTTTAATTTTAAAATATTAAATAGATAAAAGTTACAAAATGATAATTTAAAATGGGTTCTCTAATAAAATTTGTTAAACCTACAATTATAAAAATTATATACGATTGTATGGAAAAAATGTTGGATTGTTATTGTCTTCTGATTATCCAATATATTTGATGAATTCAAAAAAAAATACATAAAATATATATTACATTAATATCACTCAATAATTGTAATAAATTTAATTTTTTAGGGTAAATTATCATTATGCCTATAAAAATATTAATATTTTCCTTTTTATCGATCTTTTTTCATATTAATTTCTAATTAATTGATAACTTATGAATTCAACTTATATTTTTGTAAAACATATATCGTATAAAATTATTTAATATAGTTCATAAGCACTAATTTGACTGCATGGTTATATCTTAATATATTAAATAATAATAATTTAATAGTAAATTATTGATTTCTAAAGCTCAGTAATGTGTGTTATGGATTCCATCATGGAAAGTCAATGTTGTGTGTAACACAATCTAACATCAATGTTTTGTGTATAGAAGGATAAAATTTATGTTGGTTGTAGTTTATGATTTTAGGGTTGTTTTGTATAATACAATCCAAACATAGTGATTTAATATAAAATAAATTATTTTCTGCGTTATATGAAATGAAAAATACTGAAAAAGTTAAATTAATTCAAAAATAATAATTCACATAATCTTGTGGTATTACATTATACTGCCATTAAAATTAATTTTTCCCATGTAATTCATCTAGTTTATCAATGGTTTAATACATATATATTTCATTCATAGAAAACCACATCAAAAATTTGATACTAAAACATCCCTTAAAAAGAGAGTGATGGAACCCTAACAGTTACACAATGATATATATAACGGGGTTTCCACACAGGATAACATTGGTTGGGATTCAAAATTGGACATAGTGTAAAACCGTAAATTTTTATATGGAGTGGTAGAGTTCATCAATTGAAAATAGGTGAACTGTCAAATAAATGTTGAGAAACTCTAGATTATAAATCGGTGATCAGTTAAACGTATATTATTTAAACAAAATTAACGTATTAAGACAACACATCTTCTTTTGATCATTATCCTAACACTGATTTGTTATTTTATTGACCATGAATATAAGGAAATATTATTACATTATATATTAATATAAAAAATCCCTTCTTTGTGCTATTATATATTTTTAATTCATCCATTACATCTTTTAATGGACTTTTAGAATTAACATTGATGCCTGATTTTAAAAAATTAACTTTTTTTTCAGATCATGTGGACCATAATAAAATGAAAAATATAACTACATATCTATAAATATTATTAAAAATATCATTATGGATAATAAATTAATCTCTAAACATTACATTAACTCTATGGTTTCATAATAAATAGTTATTCACCTAAAATAATTATAAATTAACTGGGACATCATATAGGCTAGTGGTAATTGTGAAACCCTTATCATCCTTTGATCATGGGTTTAAGAATGACAACCTTTCTGGACATCATTGGTTGTCACACAACATTCTTGATATCCCTTCATAAAACTTCAATAATTTAATTTAAAAAATAATAATACATACATCCATGAAATAAGATTAATCACTAAAAAGCCTTTTAACCATGGTTTTCAATACAATATCAATAAATAATTCATCCTCTATTGTTTAACATAAAATTTTAACAAATTGCTATCCTTATAACACATATCAATGATAGAAATACAAATAATTATAAATATAGTAACTAAATTATCTTAACATTGATTCCCCTAAATATCACAAAGTAGCTCTTGGTTTTCACAATCCAAACATGTTAATACACTAATCACATATTATCTCGAATCATGTTAAAAACCCAAATTACCATAAAAACGTTTGGAAAACATATATGATTCCTTATTACCACTATTACAAGATATATTATTTAAATCCAATAAGTCGTAAACTTTATCCTGGTTGATATAGACTATTTTTTTCAATAATTAGTTCATGGGTAATCTGTACCGTCCAATTTACTTTTTCATATCTGACATATAATTATCCAAATAACACTATCACAATTTTTTTGGATTATTTTGGGGCAACCATCCCTTAATAAAAATGTCATCATTCCATGAAATCACTTTTCAATGTATTAATCACCATTCAACATTAGATTTCTGATTCCTAATTAAATCTTATACTAAAAATAATTATACATTTCCTGAATCATATAACATAATCATTCAATTACAAAACACAAATAATTCATCAATAAACATTATTATTAAACTGTTACTCTTGATTCATTAATATATTAATTAATAAAAATTTCTTAGAATATGAAATATGAATCATGTATTAAGGTTCATCAAACTCAATCTATTAATGATTCTTATGATCAATGTAAACTGTATAATATGAACATCACATACCTTTCATGAGTTGTTTTCAATATCTTTATCTTTATAAGTATAACCAATATTCACAACAAATTACTGATTCTATATATGATGTTTCCACTTGGGAAATATATTCACATAATTCAAAAGCTGTTGACATCTGAAACATTATGTGTTAACCTTGTTCTTTATAGTTATCTCTATTGAATAAAACCATAAAGCATAATGTGAGAAACATTTATCATATTATGATACAATATATTCATGAAAAATTACATCTAGGGAGCCTAAATCATGAACTCTACTTCTTTATTCGATGAAAACTTAGGTTTGTTCTAGTTTATTAATAGTCATCCACTATTTAAATCCATCATTATGGTTTATGAATTGATTTTTGAATTCTGTATGCATATCCCCCATTAGTGTAAAAACAGGTGTGCATCAATGCTTGTTGTGGTGTACCATATTACCAAGAGTCAGGCCTGGAACATCTTGTTATATTTATTACACCTAGTTACAACTTTTACCAAGTGACATATACTTATAGTATCCATATTAGGGTGTATTTCTAGAAAACCACCCACTCTATCATTTATAATATTTCTTGGCCAATATCCTATACTTTTCTTTATCCTTGTACTTATCCATCGAGATATCCCTATGCATATTCAATGAAATACCACTTAGTATATTACTATGTTTTTCAAATCCAACATTTCAAAGGTTGACTAAACAATTCATTTTATACCAAAAATAAAATCCCAGGTTTAAAATACAATGATATTACGTCATTTTAGAGGAATATTCATCACATTACACAAATACATGTCTGAGGATCATAATAGATTATTGTCTTTGGAAACATGGGAAAAAATATTCTATTCCATTGAACTATCATCAATATCTCGAAAAAATATCTCCACCATTAGTACATATAAGAGAAACCATTCTTCTTAAACCAGGGAAAGGAAACATAAAAAGGGGTGAGCTCAGAAGCTCAGTAAGTGTAAAAAATGGAGACATGTAAGAATAAACAATAACAAAGTGGGTATCTGATTGTTATGATAACATTAGGATATAAAAAACTACATATAAAATATCATAAAAATTAGTTCTAGGAAATATCATTGTAGTTCATAACATATGAAACACAAGGAAATGTTCAACAAAAACAATGAAATTTTTACTATGGAATAAGACATTGGATTTGTGGAATACATATAAAAATATAAACTTTTATGCCAAGGCTACCTACCAAGACCATTATAACATGTTAGGGTTAACCTATGAATTTTATATCTTCTTCGATATTTGAATATCAACAGGTTTAACCTCTTTTTTTGTTGGGCTACAACCCATTTACCTTCTTGTTTTATGGATTGGGATACACCCGATGTAATGTCTTTCTTTTAGGCATGGGCTACAACCCACGTACCATCTTGTTTTTAGGCTAGGGCCTCAACCCATATACCCTATTTATTTAATTCTTGGACTACAACCTTTGTACATTCCATTTTTCAGTATTAGGATACAACCCATGTACCATTATCCTTTTAGTATTGTGCTACAACTCAGGTACCTTCTTTTTTTCCAGGAAGGGACTAAAAATGGTGTACCCTCTTTCTTTTAGTCTTAGGCAATGACCCATGAGCATTCTTGTCTTATTTGATAAGTGAAAACCCATGTTCCCGTTGAATTAATTTTCAATATATTGATACCCATTGAATTGGATGGAGTTATAGTTCCCACTCATCTCTTAATAATATTATTTATACATGTACCAAATGAAAATCAAATATTTATCTTATCCAGACCCCTAAAAAATATGGGTTTTATAATCATCAAATCATAAGCCATGAAATGAAATTAGTGTCATTTACATTTCATCACATCAAAACCTATGATAATAGATAGTTTTTATAATCATTGCATGAAATTATATACCATGAAATGAGGTGGGGGTAAAAATCATAAAACATACGGAAGTGAAACAAGTGTCTTAAACATCATTCCATCAAAACATAGACTTATCAAGAAATAATATGAATGGAGAATTTAAATCATTTAATATAAGGGAATAATTTACATAAACATATGTTATCATAGATGGAAAATAACATGGAAGGATATATTTAATTCATTTCATCATTTAAGATTTTATTCTTATTTTAAAAAGGAACATTAAATAATAAAACATGGTGAAAACCAATATACATAAATAGTTATTAAAGAATAATGAAAAACTTTTGAAAACCATTTTCTTGTAAATATATTTTTAAAAAAATCTTAAAAAATAAATTTTTAAACATGAAAATATATCCTCAAATAATTGATGTTTGGTAAATCCATACATGTCTAACGAGTTAAAAAGAACATTCATTTTCCACAGAAAAGAAATCAAAAAATGCCTCATTTATATGGAAAAAAGAATATTACATTGAAAACATTGGTAACTTAGAAAAGAGTAAAACGTCCGTTTATTGATAATATTTGATTTGTAGAATAATCTTTTAATACCATTTTATAAAACATAGTTTTAAATGAACACAGATTTCTGATCGAAGATAGGGTATAATAGGGATTTCTAAAACGAAAATAATTACCAATCATATATACAGAATAATTGAATATGGTACAAATGCATGGATATATGTTGAATAAATATAGGATAAAAACACTCATGAGTTTACTTGATAGATGGATCATATGATTTAATCAATGAAGAAATATCATTAACAACTTCAAAAAGCAATGTGATTGTTTCAATATAATCATACCACTTGGTTGCATGGGATCAAAATCTCCATGATAGAATAAAAAAATAAATAAAGCATAAAATATCACGAAAAGATAAATATTCACAAAAAACATTTAAAATGTATGTATATACACCTCATAAAATAATATCAATTCATTTCAATACATGAGTCTCAAAGAAGGAAAAATGAGGCCAACCCGTTTTATAGATTTGGTAAAATAAAACCCATGAATGAAAGATCATATATGGATATTTTAATACCCATAAATTTAATTATATGATATATATAATTGAAACATGGGTAGTACAAAAACCACACAAAAGGAAAGAGAAGAATACAGAGCACGTATCTCATAGAAATACTAACTGAGATGAAATCTCCTTACATTGTGTATTGAATCACTTCGTACTCATACACAGAACAAGTGTAACAAATATAAATTTATTATAAATATTTTCAAGAACAATATTCTTATATATAGTACCATTTATGGTTTTATTATGACCATATATTACCCTCTTGTTAATAATCTTATGTTAAGGTATCACTTCGGGTAATATTCGATTTATTGTTCGTATGAGCCATAATTTGTTATTTCATTGGTCCTTATACATATATAATGATTTAAAGAATGTAAAACATGATATAAATATTATTTATATACATTATATGTGTAATATAATAATATATATAATATATATTTTTGTAATAGAATACACAATTCATGGAGACTGTAGGTTGTACGTACGCTTGAATGCTATTTTTTGATTAATTATCCTACATGAATATATAAAGTAAAATACATATTTGTATATTTATAATTATTGCTATAGATTTATTATATCATATATTTCTTATATATTCACTAATACCATCCTTAATTCAGTTCATGTAGTGAATTATCGAATCATATTGCCTCGAGGGGGCGGTAGTCCACACATCCTCAAACAAAATTACAATCATAGAAAAAAATGGAATGTAAAGATTATATGTGTTGTAAAAGGAGTAAAAAATTATGGAGAAATAATATATATAATATTTGACATATATAAACAGATTTTCCATCATAATTTCCACAATTAAAGGTTGTATGGAGAGTCGAATAGTCATATTTTAGTGATGTGGCAGTTCATCATACATATTAATAATATGTTAGTTGTCCATTAAATAGATGTGAGTATAAGAGTACGATTTTAAAAAAGTAAAAAATAACCTATAAATTTCTTTATTATTTATTTATAAAAAATTTTAATAAGTAGAAAGTAGGGGCATAGAAGGAAAATAAAAGGAAGGAGGTCGGGAAAAGATGTTACCTCTAAATCTTATAACTCTATTTGGTTTGTGCCAAAAGGAATACGTGGAAGAAATTCATAAAAAATAGGGGATTAAAGAAGTAAGGGGAGGATTTTTTTATGTGTATTGGATATATCATGGTCAAACCTAAGTGGTTTGAGAGGTTTGATGAAGAGGGATAAGTGGTGGCCTTTTATAGGGAAGGAGGAGTGGCACTGTTGTAAATATTTTAAGAGAGAATTCCACCCATTATTTTTATGTTGATAGTGGAACCAATAATGATAAAATTTATAAAAAAAGATATTATAGGGTCTAAATATGGTATGAAAATGAATTTTTGACATGTTTATTGGACATTTTGGTCATTAAGGTTATGGTTTAGTCCCATATTAAGCATAATTTAAACTTAATCGATGTGATTAATTTTAATCACATTCAATAATATTGTTGTTAAAAATAAAAATGTAACATCATAAAAATTATTAATTAGTATTATTGAAAATATGGAATCAATTTATCAAAATTTTTATCGCATAAGTGGCAGAAATTAATTTAAAAATAATCCCGCTGAAGAGATGACTCTATAGGTTTTTAAAGTAAAAATGATAAAAAGATTGATAATTTTTTATATCCAATTTCATTTTTAAATTGGTTACAATGTCGAAATTAGATTAATATATAAAATTAGTATCTAATAAAATATTTAAACTAATTTAAAATATATTTTTTCCATATAAATAAATTAAATTAGAATGCACTTTTGAATTATTATCTAGTATTGTTAAATTTTCAGTAAAAATTGAATCATTATAGAAAAATACCAAAAATTTATCCTAACCCAATTTTTTTGTTTCTATTTAAAATATGATTTTTCTTTTTTTACATATGAAATCTATGAATGTGAAAAAAAATTTAATGGGTTCTCTTTTAAAAGGGTTTTAAACTACCATTATAAAAAAAATATTGTTTTTGAAGAATAAAATTTTCTTTGTTCTTAACTTATGTCAATCCAATTTATTTTATGAACCCAAAAACCAATTTACTAATTATATAAAATAAATATTACATTAATATGACTCACGAATAATAATTAATTTAATATATTATGGTAAAATTACTTTGTGACATAAAAATATTAATAAATTCAATAATATTCAGTCGGTTTTCATTTTAATTTATAAGTTGCTGATAACCATTGAATTCATATTATATTTTTGTAAACCATATATCAATATAAATTATTTAATAATGTTCATAACTGCTATTTTTAGAACATTCTTATATCTTATTATATTAAATAATTTTTTAGAATAATATATAATTATTTTGTAAAAGTATGTCAGGCATGTTACATATTCCATCAAGGAAAGTTATTATTGTGTGTAACACAATCTGACATTTTTGTTATATATAGATCAAGCTATAATTTATGTTGTTTTTAGTTCCTGAATAAATTGGTGTTGAATATATCACAAACTAAACATAGTGAATTAATATATAATAAACTATTTTTAGTGTTATGTGAAATGAAAAATATCGAAAAGGATAAATGAATAAAAAAAATAACAATTCAAAAAATATTATGGTGTTACACTTGTAAAATCCCATTTAAACTGGAATCTCTAATTTTCCCAAAAAATCCATTTTAGCAAATATAAGAGGTAGAGAAGTTGATACTTCTTTTTCTAATTTAAAATTATCTTTGTGTTGCTTCCATTTTTGAAAGGGGTTATATAAAATGTCATTTGGGAATGTAGGATTAGGTAAATCCCAAAATAACCCTTTCACATTAAGATTTATATGTGACTGTATATTTCAGTTTCTTATTCTCCTATTCCAAAGCCAGGATTCTTTTTCAATGGCAGGCAAGAAGAAAATATTTTCAGAAATTAAAAAAATCTGATTAATATCATATATATTTTTATTTCCTAATATGGTAAAACCTAATATATGATTTGAATCAAAAACATTAAATTAATTATTTTCAAACATAACCTAAAATCCTATCCTCACTTAACTATGATATTTTTTGTAGGATACACATCAAACAATCAAAAATAATATTTTCTAAATTGAAGTTGATTTTCAGTTACCGATTTGGCTAAGTATGATGATATTCCCTTTAGAATTATCACAAAATGTGACGTGAAAACTATCAACCATAATAAGTATCTTGAATAAAAAATTATGTCTTTTGATATGTATTGAAAAACCACTATCCATGTACAATTATCTCTTAAAGGTGGTATTCAAATAGTTTTACTATAATTTTTTTTTCAATAAATTACTTTGGTACCAAATATTTCTTTGGGTCTTGAGATGTTATTGATCAAACTTTAGGAACCCTCATATATTTAATAGGTATCCAATAGGTATACTGAAGACATTTAAAATAATTACTTTTCCATGTCCTCTATAAAAATATGTAGTAGTTGATCTTTCATGGTTTGGATTCGATATAAAATTACTCTCTAACACTCTCCTTTTTCCATGTTGATAAATTATACCTGAAACATATTTTTTTTAATCATTCAATTCTAAAATCATTGGGAGAGTTTCTCTAACATCACTGAATTTTTAATTATCAATCATTAGTTTATCATTCAAACATTTTTGTTTTGTATTCTCTATTAATAGTTTATCATTAATTTATTTTTCAACAGTGAGATCAGATTGAATTCTTGTAGATAAATCATATTGAATCATATATACATTAAATTTGTCTTTAAGATCCCTAAAAGTATCATACATCATACTAAATTAATCTAAAATTTCATCCCTAGTCAAATAATCATAATTATGTTCATTATATGAATTTTCATTAATATATATAGATTGAATAGTAGGTACGTCTGTGAATTTGTACATAATTATCATATTGGAACTATCTGATTTTTCATCACACTATGTATTAGAGTCACTGGGGATGTCTTTCGAGGCACTCTATAATTCCTTCTTATCATTCTCATATGATATTTCCTTTTTGTCATATGTATTTTTTACTACAACATTAGATAGTCATCCTTTTCATAACCTTTCCTCTTGCACTCATAGAAGATAACCAAATTTTCATCTTTTATTTATTATATCATCAATGTTCCTTAGGAATCTTATATTCCTTTATAATTTGTATTTCTAAAAAATTATCTTATATTTTTTAAAACAACCTGGAAAGATGATCCATCTATTTATAACTATATAATGGTGACTCACTGTCACATGAAACATTAGATTGAACTTTCTCCTTTTCCTTTTGTTTAGATGCAGCAATATTAAGGGTTATATAATTCCTCTTTTGATCATCATAATATTCTCTATTGACCATTAACACATCATTATAAATAACATGTTTACCAATCATCCATTTGACAAGTCGCTTGTTGATATAATAGGACACTCTAATGGACACAGATTTTACTCTCCTTCTTTTAGGCTATCCTCTAAAAAGTCACATAATATGGTCCTTATCAGATATAGGATTACTATTTGAACTCATAATGTATAAAATCTCATTGAACCCGCAGTACATTCAATAGAGATTTTCATGATGCATCATCTTAAATTTATCATTCATAATAGTGTGAATTAATTATCATCTCTTTAACATTAGTTATTCACTCGTATGAAATAGATAATGTATCCCAAAAATCATATGCATTGTTTAGGAATAAATTATATTGAATTCTTTATCTCTTAAATCCTAATAATGATAATTAATTTCATTATAATTATTAGTGTAACAAATATTTCTATACTCATCCCTATACTTTCTAGAAGTATAAATAAGTTCATATTTCTCTACTATAGTATTACAAATTTCAAATTTTATACTATCTATATGAATTTATATTTTGATTTTACAATGGGAATTATTGTTATTATTGAAAATTGTAGGTCTGTTAGTAGAAAAACCTTCTTTTCTAGAATCCATTTAATGAATTAAATATATAAATGATAGATAATTGAGATATTTAAAGGGAAACTAAACTCAATGTTGAAGAGATTTGAAATCATTAATTCCAAATAAATATTCCTTTGATACAAAATGTTTTTAGAGTGAGTTTCTCAGGAGGAGGGTGAATTGGGTACCAATACAATTTCTATTCAAAATGGATTAAAAATGATTCCACCAAATAATATAATATAATTACATTTAACAAAAACCACAGTTCATTATAAGTTTCTATATTTCAAAATATTTTTTAGAAGATTTATTATATCCTAGATAAAATAATATAAAATATAAATAATCATTTGAAATAAAATTATTAACTAAAATATAATAAAAATACAAATTAACCTAAAATATCAAAATATTAATGTTTTATAGTTTAATACAATTTTATATTTTAATAATAGTTTCAATGAAAAACAAAAAACAAATAAAAAGAAAATTAGAATAAAAGAGAGTTTGTCTCCAGTGATGAGGTTGTCCCATACATGTTGTGATCACCTACCACAAAGAATTTTATATAAAAATTGTTTTATACACAACGTGGATTTGGTTTTACAACAGTATAAAATTTTTCAGACCACACATGGAATCATCCATGGTTATCCATGGTAGAAAAAAATACAACATGTCACAACGGACCACTACCACAATTTTCATGTGAGTACATGTGTTAAAAATTAATGAATGCTTTAATGTTTCTTCCTGTTATATAAGAAGTCTATGTGAAAATAAAAAACAGAATAAAACAAAAACTATTTGTAATTTAATGAAAATAAATTGGCCATGTAGTTAATGTTATAATGGGATAGAAATGGTCACCCTGTTAGGATATATATCTCATGACTCCTTGAATGTAAATTGTAATACACATCGAGTCATATTTTTGAATACATGTGTAGAATAGAGTGGCATAGACACATTTTTAATTTAATACAGGAAAACATAGAATGTTTAATTTGATTCAGATTCCTTAGTTGAGTATAGTAGGAAGCATATGGTATGTTATTCATGTTATTTCAATTGAGTTTATCTTTATGTTTTCTTAGTATGTGATATCAATTCCATATTTAAAATCCCTTAGTTACTAGTTTATTTCATTTTCCCTAAGACAAGGGAGGATGCTTCACTTTTTAATAGAAACAACAATAGATAGAAATATATGGATCCTCTGATACCTCATAAAAAATGTCTGACATTATCATCAATATTTTAGGTTGAACAATTAAGAAAAAAATCATTAATACTACACTCAAAATAGTGTAATAAACTAAAATTAGTAATTATTAATTTTAAAAGATAATTTTTTAAAACAATGAAGGTTTTTTATGAATAGTGACTCAAATTATGACTTGTGTCTTGATCTAATGGTGTCTCAAGTTGGCGGTGTGACATTTCCGAAGTATCTCATTTTGGCACGACATCATTCCTGTAGTGTGAAATTTTGTATTTAGTCGAATTTATATACTAGAGGGGACTCAACTGAGGTAGAGTCATCCTTACTTTAATTATAGCTTAGGCTAGTGGATTCTCAAACATTTTCAAAAGTCAATTTTAAAGGTATGAAATTCTTCTAGTGATTCATTACATATATTACTGAATTTACACTCTGGAAATCTGCCATATCAAATAGTGTGACTTCTTGATAGTGAGACCTTTTTTATCGGTGAGTCAGTCTTGACTATGACTCATCCTCAATAGTGACTCATCCTATGGAAATATTTCCTCACTTATATTAGATTATAATATTATCACATAATACATCAATCTTATAAATATCATTATAAGCATGATTTAGAGATCATTAAAACAAGGTGGTCAACACCTACCCCTTGTCATGATTTTTAGACACCCCAACATGGATTCACTTCACTATATCGACACGTGAAAACAATATCTCTAGATCCAATTGATAGACTAAATTATTATTTGACTCTTACCATATGACATCATACTGTAGCTCCAACTAAAAGACTTTGTTTACTCCTGCTTCCAATTAGAAGAATTCAACCACTCCCAGATCCAACTAGAATACATCACCATTGTTGAAGGCTTTGATCCACTTATGGTTGACCATTGATTTTCCTCCAAGATATTATATATTGTGACACACTCAGTTTATTCCTCAAGAAAATCAGCTATTCTAGTCTTGAAACTCTTTCATGATTTGGTGCAATCTTTATTCTCCTTCTTAAAATGGTTGTTTACATTAATCACCTTCATCAAGAATTTACCATCTATGGATCAACCTCAAAATTATTCTCATTCAATTGATGAAAGGTTTCTGAAAATGATCATACAATTTTTTTAAATAATTCCATTAAAAGTACACACATATTTATAAAAAATATGGTGCATGTAAATTTAAATAAATTTTATGATTTAAATTCTCATTGGAAACTTTATTTAATTGTTTTACAAAATTAAAATCATTTAATTTATTCTTCCTTCAAATAATGATAAACTAATGTGGGTATTATTTTTCTAAAATTCAACACAGAATGAAATTATTCTATACCTCACCCCTCATTAGAATACCCTTTAAACTATGCGTATATTTCTTTTTCTGATTAAATGAATACCCAGGGGTATTCATCTTTTCACATACCACGGGTGAGGGGGCATGAATCATCTAGAATGCATGCCAGCATGCCCATGCTTTTATCATGTACAAAATACCATTTTCATGGAAAAATCAATCACCCATGAGAATCAAGATCATTTTACATCCTTTGGTCATTACATTATTTGGGAAATAGATTCAATAGTGATGTACTCAATAGACTCGGGTTTTCATTATTTCTATTCACACTCTCTTCCACCCAACCATCATGCACATAATATATGCACCTCAATCTCTCACAAGAATCGTGTTAATAATTTATTCTCAAATGGAAATAAAATACACCACAGGTCCAAAAATTGAACAAAGGATCATGGATTACTATATTACCTTTTGGATAACATTCTCCATGGCTCACCTATATACAAAAATTCATGCATCTCAAAATGCGGAGGATTTTAGGTTCCCTATTCATCCTATAGGTAATTAATTTTGAATATCATTTTCGTCCCATAATGTAACTTCTTGATTTCCTGTATATATTTTCATGCCTGAACTATGGAGCTACATTCCTGATTCATTTTTATTAAATCTATAAGAAAATAATGGAATGAATATCACACAATATGTATGGCCTCATCAAAAAACCATCACACTTCATGTTTACTCTTTTAATGTATATAAATACATGGATCTCAGGTGAAACATGCATATTAGTCTCTAATAGATATTAATATATCATTGTGCACATTAGTGAAATCCATTAGATGGGGCCACGGTCATCGTGGACATAACAATGTTTTACAATCCACTAAAAAAAACCCTCAAATGTGGCTGGAGTAAGATAACCTCCCATTGCGATCAGATGGGTCAGATGAGCTGTATCCTATTGTGCAAGAAATGTTAGTATTTTATAATATGGATGAATAGTACATGAAAAAGCCACATCCAACATATAATACCTTAATGGTCTACTACTACTATATAACTTTACTATCTACACCATCATCTCATAATTATATCCCCCTCTCTTAGTACCAATCTATATTGGTTATCCCTATCATTTATCCACCTCACATAGGGGATCTTTTGTGCTCAAAAACATTGAATTCATGAGAACCCTCCTATAGGAATCCACATAAATTTTCTGCTTCTTGGCTAGCCTATCTTGTCTTCCCTTTCATGTGGTCAACCCATCTATCCCGCATGAGCCCTCGTATTGATGCCAACTGGTCATCTTTTTAAGATGAATATTTTTTGACAATATTCAAATTTTATAACTATATATATATATGTATGTATATATATATATATAATATTAATGAAATTAAAATCCTTCATTTAATATGATGTCAAACCAACTTCATCTTAATTCATAATTCTATTCTAAAATGTATTTTTAATACAAAATATTTTCATAACAATAATTTTAAATTTATTTTTTCATGGATACTCTTCACATGCATTAAAATAGAATTCATGGGCTTCATCAATTATTAATCATGTAATTAATTTTTTAATTGACTTCACAAGTGGTAGATAATGTGAAATTACATACCACTTTTCATTGATTTTTGAGATCACATCAATAATCATTCGAGTTATAATGTAGAGAATTGTCCAAGGGTAACATCTAATGCTATGAAATGTGTCCATAAAAATTCTCCATGAATCCCCACATCATCTTCACACACACATTAAATCATTGATAATAAATGTAAGAAATGTTCACAATAATCAATCCCATTATAATTTTTTGTCAATATCTCATCACATCAAAAAAATCAATGTGTGGATACTTCAATTCTTCTAATCCTTATTGAAAATAAAATAAAATGGAATATTGTGTTTTTTCTCAACTCATATTCAATAAAAACAATATTTTCTTGTATTTTAAATTAAAGGGATGATATCACATGATACATAGAAAATAACATTTAGCTAATAAACACTAAGTCTACATGGGAAATCCTGGTGTAGAAAACAAGAGTGAAATATCCATGGAAATATATTTTGTCAATAATGCATACTCACATGTGATATAAAACTCAATGTTTCTCAATTATATATAAATAGTTTCAAATTTCAAAAAATATAAATTAAATAAAAAATCATGCACACAACTGTAAAATCATTAGAAATTTTTGTCTCAAAATATTAACTCTTAGTTTTTTACATTTTCCCACCAACCCAGAATGCCCCTAAGTAAATAAAATTATTAAATAAGAATGAGTGTTATTTGAATACCCAATTCATTTTAAAATATCTCCCTATAGGGATGTACTCACATTTTTCATCATGTAAATTAATGAACTCTGTGATGAACTACACCACAACTTCAGTTTCGTGTATGTTAGTTCTTAACATGTATAAAATATAGAATAAGGAGGAACCATCTACTTATTTAGTGAAAAATTTCAATGTGAGTGTTTTCTATCCTCTATTGTTTAATATTCTTCCCATTATTATAAATATATATTCTTCGTTTAAATTTAACATGATTCATAGATTTTTTACATATTTTTTCCCATAGATATATTCTTACCATCGAATAACTATTTCTACCTCCTTAAAAGATATAATAACATCATTCCAAATTTGTTTTCCATTTGAGCAAGAGTGTTGGAGTGAGTGATATGATTTTAGTGCTTGATACCCCTTTTTGATTCATTTTCATTATTGAAAACATTAATTCTATTTTCCATTATAATAGGACATTTATTGAATAATATATTTCCATTCATGTAATCGAAGTTTAGTGTCTCCTAGAGTCTTCTATACCGTTCCATGAATTCATAAAAGCTTAAATATTTTCCACATGAGTGTGGATAGATCAAATGAATCCTTTAACAAAAAAATCATACCTCATTTGGTCCCTTCTTTATCCAGATGATTGCAATATTTTAATTATTATAACATCCTTGGATTCTTGATTTAAAAAACACATACTAATTATATGGCCAAAATTTACAAAATAAAAAAACATGGGTTCATTAATTTCTTGTGTAATCACATTTTTTTATTTTTCATGGGATAATACATAACTTAAAAATATAGTATTTGGATTTTTATTTGTAATTAAATGTATTGTGATAAATTTTATTGGAATATTCATTTCATAATGGAAGGTTTTCATCTTCTCCTAATGAGCTGTTATATTCCTATATTTCTTATTTAGTTTTTTTCAATGGACCATTTTTTAGATTATATTATAAAATATGTTATATTTTATAAATTTTATCCATTATCATGGTTCCTATTTTTGTTGAGTTGAGATTCAAGGAAAATTTGTCCCTCCAAAAATATTTTATTCCAAAATTCAAATAATTCACCATTTATTAATTAGAATCATGCATGGATCTACATTAATCATCTATTTACATTCATGATAATTCATTTGGTTAAAAATTCGATGGTGTTTTATCATTATCACCAGATTCAAATTTCTTTTTCGGCTTTATATGAGAGTTATAAAGAGTACATTTTTTCTCTACAAGTGGGTTAGAATTAGAAATAACATCAGGTTCATACTATAACTTGATTTGAGATCACAAAATAAAGGATGACTTCTTCCTATTATTCATTAAATGAATGTAATGGATATTGATATCATATCCACCCATTGGATTCTTATTTAGAAAACGTTTTCCTCAATTCTTCATTTTACCCAATTTTAAGTTTCTTCAAATAATTTAAATGATCTCATGGGAATATTCATCATATTACATTCTTGAAAATCATGGATATTTAGAGGTGATTAATTTATGATTCCACTTATAGGGCCCCAGGATTTATTAGGTTCCACTAAGGGGGAGAATTTGTGGTACCATTTTTTATTAATTTTTATTCTCTTAAATTCAACCTATTGAAAATGTTAAGGTTCTCAATCCAGATAATCATTTATCTCAAACTAACATTGTGTGCATTAGTAAAATAATATATGGAATAATATATTATTTTTCAGCTTTTCCAATGAAAATCCTACTCTATTCAGAGATGGTTAGACACCACAAGATGTATTCAATTTACTATATCCAAAAGATAATAAAATTTCCCTAGCTCCAACTAATAGGATCCATTATATTTTTCCTCGAACCAAAATACTTATTTCTCAGACTCCAACTCAGAGACTCCTTCTACTCCTGGCTCTACCAAGATGAATTCAACTGCTCCATGCACCATCCTAAATTCGTCAAATTTCTTGAAGGATTTGATCCATTATAGGTTTATCTTTGATTTTCCTACAAGATCATATAGGATATTACTTCCCCGTTTACTTCCTAATAAACATTAAATTATCGGGTCTAAATACTCCTTCAAGATTTGGTTCAATATTTATTCTCTTTAATCAAATGGTTGGGTACATATAGTCACCTGCATCAAGAATTACCCATCACAGTCTCACACTCAAAACTATTAATTCCTAATTGATGGGAGGTATCTCAAAATTATCTAATATTTTTTCCATAATTCCATAATATTTATGAAATTTTTTTACAATAATATCATGTATGTGAATATCAATAAATTCTAGGATTTAAATTCTCATTTAAAATCTAAATTAAATGTTTTAATAAATTTTACCCATTAAATTGTTCTTCCATTAAATAATGATACTAGAATAAGGATATTATATTTAACAAATTAAATAACCAAATGAATGTTGGTATTCTTCATCTCTCATATGAATACCCCTTAAACCATGGGTAAATTTTCATTCCTTGGTCAATGAATACTGAGGGGTATTTTTTCATTTGGTGTTGGGGAGTATACATTCCTTACCAAGCATGCATGCATGCATGCATTATCATGTTATCTTCATGTACAACATCTTATTTTCATTAAAATATCAATCACCAAAGAGAATTAGATTAATTATACTTCCTTAATCCTTTCCATTATTTAGTAAAGATATTCCATCATTTGTCACCATTCAGAATCATGTGTTCATTCTCTCTATTCACACTCGCTAATACCTACCCTTCATAAATGTAATTCGTGATACTCAAACACTAGCAAGACTTGAGTTCTTTATTGTTCATCAAATGAAAATTAATTACACTGTATCTCTTCAAAATGATTTAATACTTGAGGTTCCCTGTTTCGTCACACAGATAAAAATTTTCATAGCTCCCCTATATTATAACATGCATTCATCTAAAAATCATGAAGTGTATGTGTTCCATGTTCATCAAATGGGGTATTAATTTTGAATACTCATGGAACCACTTGACATGATTACTTTATTTCATATATTGATTTTAATGAATGAAATTTTGAGTGTCATGATTGATTCATTTTGATCGAATATATGTGAAAATATTAGTACAAACCTCCTTTAGTAGGTTAATCTTCATGAGGAGGAAAATAAAACTTGAGGTTCACTCTTTTAATTCATATCTTTGCATGGATATTGAGTGAAATTAGCATCTTTAAATTTCAGGGAAATAAGGAGATCATCAAGGAAATTAATAAAATCTAGTTGATGATCTAATGATCTTTGTGGAATAAAAAATGATGCAATATATGCTAAAATCAAACCATGAATGCGTCTTGAGGTAGACAATAATGCAACAAGATCAGATGAATATGATGAGTGGTATCATGTAGTGGAATAAATGTATTCCTTTTTTAAGATACATAAACATTACACCAAAAAGTCATGTCCCACATAAAACCCTAACATGGTCTTCTACTTCCATATAACACAAAATCCTCTAGAATAAACTCAGAATTACCTTCCCCTATCCCTGTATCATCCAGTATCAATTCTATATATCGATTTGATACCCATATTAGCGATCTTACATGATTTTATACACTCTCAGCCTTAGCACCCTCTTATTGGCCACAACAAATATCTCATTCTTTCTAGATAGCCCTAGATATAGTCCCTTGGCACGATCGACCCTATGATGTTTAATTGTTATCATGATGAGTAGGGATTTTTTTTGATAATGTTCAATTAGAATATTTTGAAAAACATGTGAATCATATGGTGAAAATTAAAATCCTCCATCAAAGATGTTGTCAAAATGACTTCTTCTAAATTCATTCTTATCTTAATAAATTAATTCTTCATGTAACATATTCTATACAGAATAATATTTTAATTATTTTTTTGTATTTATAGTTCTCACATGCATTGAAAAAAAATACATGGGATTCACCAATTCTTGTTTGTGCAATTACTTCTGGAACAAATATCACTAGTGGTAAACTATGTGTAAAATCCAAATCACAAGTAATTTATATTTGGTACCACTTCAACAATTTTTAATTTATAACCAAGATAATTTTCCATGTGTGACATCCAATTCTATGAAATTTATATATAACAATTCTCCAGGAATCCCCACTAAATCTTAACTCACAAAATGACTCCGTAACATAATAAGCAACACATAGGAACAATTGGAATAATGATAGAAATTATATTTTATATGATATTTATGATATTTATGATTTATTTATTATTCATGAATTATTATATAACACATAACTTAAAGTATTAAATTTTGTGGGAATACGATAACATCATTCGTATGTACGGTGGACTACCGCCTCACGAACTACTGTGAATAATTAACACATTTAATGCAATTTATTAAGGATTAATTTACTAAAAATATGTGATATATATCACATAAATATGATAAATAAATGTTAATATATTTAAATATCATTTACTTTTATTTCTTTCAATATGATGATAATACTGAAACAACATTCATGCATATGTATAACCTACAATTCTCAATGAATGTTGTATTTCATATACTATCACCAAATTTTAAAATACATATATAATGAATATATATTATATGTACATCAAGAATTAAATTATTTATATGCTTAGATAATTATCAATGTAATTGAAATAAAAAAATAACAATTCAATAAAAAATTTAAAAACAAAGCGGTTTATACCCAAAGTGATGAAAATAAATAATGATTATTAAATATGGGTAATAATATGTTATAAAAGGATCATAAATGATATATTAAATATTAATATGATTATTAATTAATTTAATATGATGTTTAATACCTAAATTCATGTGGTTAATGTGTGTACAAAGAAAAAGTAACATAATATACGATATTCTATCTCAACTTCATTTCATTATACGATTTTGTTATATTATGCTCGATGTATAATTTATATGGTGTATATATAGTATAATTAAAATATAATATCATTAAAAATTCATTATTCAGGGTGTTTTGGGTGTCAATTTTTATTATTTCATTAATGGGTAGTGGAACATAAAAAATGTGATTTGTTACAGAAATTACCTAACTCAATTCCATTTCATTGGGATATATTACTTCCTATTTGTCGTTAATATCCTATGCTTATGTTAATAATTAATATGACTTTATATTGATATATATAAACATTTTTATGAGTATTTATAACTGATAAAAATAATAGATTCATTTTTAAATTCACACTTGCACGTTATGATCATTTTATGTGGTTTTTTACAATATCATTGTAATAAAAAATGTTTATTCTTGCAATTTTCTTATTATAAATTCAATTATATTTGTTTAATAAATCATTAATATAACTATCATATGTTCATTCATTATTTTTTTGAATTAATAATACCATTTTTTTCTCTTTGGTAGTTAAATTCATTTAGAAAAATTCTAACAAAATAGTACATCATTTATCTCTTCAGTCAGAAATTCTTTTTCTTTCAAAACATTGTTTTCTATTTTCTTCCAAATCTATTTTATTTTAAAAAAAATGAATGATATATTAAAAGGAAATTTTATCCATATTATCTTTTTACAAAGTTTTTTTCAATGTAATCTTCTTATCTTCTTTCGAACAACTCACTTTTATACCTTTTTATAATGCAAAAGGAATGTTTTTTATCTTGTATGACATGTATGGAATTAATATTTTTGTAATCATTTATTAGAATATTTATGAATATAATTTTAATTCAAATATTTTTAAATGTTATTTAAAAATAAAATTATTTTCATTATATTTTTTTAATAGAAAATGATATCTTCATCAATAATGTCTTTGAAGATATTTTTACTTCATCAATGAAAAAAACCCTTAATCTTTCTCAAATGAGTATATATCATATTGATAATATACATATTTTTAATTTGTATGGATTATGATTATTTTGACCAAGTATATTATCTAAAGTCACATACATGAATAATTTATGTATTCATTAACTTCCCCTTATGTTATTAACCTCTCAATGACCATAGAATATTAAATTTACCCAAAATTTTCACATTATTTATCCGGATATAATTTTTTCCAAATAATAGAGAATTTTTACATAATTTGTTTAAATATTTTACTATACTATTTTATGGGGGAATATTTGTAAATATTTATTTTTCACTAAATGAAAACATTTGATATGGTAAATTTTTTGGGAATTAAATAGTTTATTTGATATAAAAGGAATGCATTAGACTGGTATCACATAGGGTGTGTACCATTTTATGTAACATTTTCAATGCATTGGTAGTCTCATGCATTGAATGAGTCAAACAAATTAGATGGGTTTCGACCTGTTATATTTTAAACCATCCTGTGGATGGCCTTGATGGTAAATGTTCCTTGTACCTAAGAAACATGGCATCTAATAATTATGAAATTCCTTTATTCAGATTCAAATATTATTATCCATGATATTTTCATAATGAAAATATCTATGGATACATCTCATTATTAGATTATTTATGAAATTTTATGGTTTTCAGTTATTTACCTATGCATAGTGATTATTTCTTATCTAGTTATTTAAATGGATCATTTTCTCAACTGTTTACCATGTCATATTGATTTCTCTTTATAAAATTATTTAAATGGCATGTGTTCTCAATTATTTACCTTTTCATATTTATTATATCTTATAGATTTATTTAAATGGAATGAATTCTAATTGATTTACATTTTATTAATGATTATTACTGCTAATTCATTATTTCAACCATTATAAACAACCCTTACTAATTATTTGATCACACCCTTACATTACATTCATTCCATCAGATTCTATGAATATTATAAAGAATAATTTAAAGCATATTATATATGGAATAATTTTATTCTCAATAAATTATTTTCTTTGTAATTTTGTAATCATTTTTAGTATATAACTCATTTCTATATCTATTTTAACAAGACTATTAATAATTTTTGACATTTGCGATGAAATATACTTATATCATATTCCAATGTAATGGTATTTGGAATCATATCTGGGTTTTTTGGTGTTGAGGTCATTAATATTGGCAAGAGAGAAAATTTAGTAGAAACTATTCAAAAAAGATTTATGAAATGTTATATTATGGAACATAACCCAATGAAAATATTTTAAAGATAATTACATACTAATATCCTAAATTTTTATTAAGATAGATATTCTTTAGTTTTTAATGATAATGAATCCATTTCTAGATACAACAAGTGGATGTGGTTTTTCCATAGTTTTGAAAGTGGGTACAAACTCCAAAAAGGGCAGGTCGGGATTGAATTAAGCCTAACCATGTACACAACAGCAAGACTTACTACATACCTGGTTTTATATTCATAGGGGATATGTTAAGGTTATAGGAAATTTTCATTAGAAATAATTGTGAAAGATTTTAATATATAATTGAAATTAATAACCTAAGTGAAACCATAAATCAATGAAGGACCTATGGGGAAATAAAATGGATGAATTATTTATGTTTTAGGATTCATGAATTAAATTGTAAAGGTATTTGTACAATTTAATTTATGAATAATTGAATAATGAAACATATATGGATTTTATAATATTTTATAATCTCCAATATATTCAGTAAAATAATTGTTATGAATTTTATCACAGGTTATTAAGATTAATATTGATCATAAGTTTAAATTAAAAAATGCCACCTTTTAGGTTTTATATGGAAATAAATTCTCATGATTATTGATATTTTGGAAAAATTTATGGCAATTAATTTTTTTACTAGATAAAAATAATTTGAGTAATAATTCATTTACATTTATAGACATATGTTTAATGGTATTTATTAAAAATAGGTTTGATATACAAATAGAATTATTAGACTTTGTAGATAAAACATTTTCATATAAAACATTATAAAAAATGATATTTAATGATTAATTTTAATTCAAGGACACCCATCATATTTATTTTAATAATATAGGAATAGTTATTAGAAAAATTAAAACCTACATGTATGGTGAAAACCCATTGTATATTTAATGTCTATAGGGCTTGAACCCAAAACAGATTGTTGATAGGGGTTGAATTTTAACCCATGAGCTATGAAATTTCATGGTTAATAAGTAAATATATTTTTTTAATCAATATGAGAATTTTTTATAAATGATAAACTAGTAGTGTTACTTTTATGGTTTATAGATTATTTTATTAACCATATTGGTTTTGGAAAATAGTTAGAAATCGAAGGAAATGCTTTCCACTCTATTATGGATCTCATGATCTATTAAATTTATATTTTTGGGAATCATGAAAAAATAATTCATCTATGGATATAAATTTCTTATTGAATAAAATTGAAGAAAACCCAAAATTTTAAATTTTTATTATGAAATAAAATATTTTCAAGTATTTATATTTACTTACATCAATAGATTTTAGAAGAATTCCTATACTTTAGAAAAACTATTTAGAATTAAAATGTTATCCTAGTACCATAATTTTTTATGATATTAGTGCGATTTTCATACCTATTGGATTTATGGATTTGCGCCCATTAAATTTCCATTTATCATTCACTATCTTTTGAACAATTTCCTCAATACCACTCTAAAAATATTTATGATTTTTATCTGTTTCTTTATCATCAATATCCACTAATATCCCATACATGGGATCCATGTTTTGTGTTATTCCATATTATCATTATAATTTCCATTCTATATTAATGTAATCTATTTAATAATAGTAAACTTCGTTTTGAAATTTGATAATCACCATTTAAAATTTTTGAACATTTTTTTACATTAAAAACTCACTTGGTGTCAACTGTGTGAGAAAATTTTAAAATTAAATTATGAAAATAAAACAAGTTGAATTTGGAAAAATAAATTGGATATTGGGAATTCAAATAATTTTATTGTATAATAAGGGAACATAATTTTTATTCTAAATTTATTAGAAAATAGAGTTAATGATAATCACAACGATTAAGGTAAAAATGAGTTACACATTTGTTAATCTTAAAATAAATAATGTGAAAATAACCCAAAAATTTCCCAAAACCCATTTTATGGAGATATTTAGACTATATAACATATATTATATACATTATTTTGGGATCCACATGAGCTAATTGAGTCCTACAAATAGTGTTTACCTTCTAGTATTTACAAGAATGTCACACCACCTCCATGATAAAAGTCATCTCACTCCCATCACTTATTCACACCTCCCAATCAAATTGTATCATCAAAATGGTAGAAATTATTTTAATAATATATATATAATAAACCTAGGACCCTTAAATTTGGAATAACTCCAAACATGGATGGAATTTTGGGTATACATAAAGGTTACACCTGAAGAAGAGGCAATGTTCATCAAAAAAATGTTCTTTTTTATTTTTTTTCTAAAACCTACATTGAATTATTTATATATAAAGATTAGATAATAAAATAATATTATTAAATGTATTATGAGGATTTTCTGTAACTTTAATTAACTAATACATCTGAAGGATCATTAAAATGGGTTACGAAACCGTTATTCGTTTGTACAACGAAATATCACCCCACGAACCAATGTCATCCATTTTTTCCATTACCACCTATCACAGTTTGGATGAATTATGAGAATATAGTTTTATATGATATATAAGATATTTATGATGTATATATACTTATGGAATTATTATATAACACATAAATTCATGATTTCAATTTTGTGGGAATATTATACTGTCGTTTGTGTGTACGACGAACAACTGCCTCATGGAGCAATGTTTTTTGTTCACACCTTACATGGAATGTATTAAGGATGTGTTTATTAAAAATATTTGATATATATTAAATTAATATTATCCTATAATTATAATATATATAATTATACATTACTTTAAATTCATTAAATATGGTATGAAAATGGAAATAATGTCCATGTGTACATATTGTCCAATGTTTTCATTAACTGTGTATTTAATTTCCTATCATGAAATATTATGGCTTAAAATCGATACATACATAATGAATATATATGATATTTAAGGCATTTTTTAAATCTTTTAAATGATGAAATAATTATCTATGTAAGAGATGAAAAAATATCAAGTTAATAAATACATGAAAGACAGTGGTTATTACATAAAATGATTAAAATAATGAATGAATTTAACAAAAGGGTAATAATATGTTGTAAAAGGATAATAAATTATATGAAAAATATTAATATGGTTTTGAAACTATTATATAACCTTTTTAAAACAATAATAATAGAGTATTAAGTGTGTTCAAACAAAATTAAGTGTAAGGTTAGGTAATCGGTCTCAATTTCCATTGGTTGAGACATATTGTAATGTTATGCACATAGTTTCTTTTATATGGTGTATAAAATTCCCTCATTGACATAGAATATCATGAATAAATCACTCTTAATGGTATTTTGAGTTTCAAAATGAATTATTTCATATAATTGAATTTGAACTTAAAAGATACCATGTCAAGACATAGATGCTTTTGCACCTCGTTTCCATCGCCGACCCCAAGGGCTGTGAAAGGATCCACAACTCCCTACTCTGATGCATAACCATTTCATGAGCCTCTCCCTCTAATGCTTTGATGAATCCCTCCCATATGCCGATGAGGTGAGGGATGTCCGGGCTAGCCCGACCGGGATCCCATTGCAGGGTCTCCAAAGAAAGGCTCCCACTAGGCCACGTCAACGCCACCACCCCAACCCCATGTTCTGAAGATATGGTAAGATATGAACTTACACCACCAACCCTAGTCTGTTTAACCAGATGCCAGCATCGGGCACAGGCTGAGGAGGATGCCCTCAAAGGGTCATCAATGTCAATGATTACCGTGGAATTTCCCACAGCTGATGTGTTCCTTCAGTACCCTATTTACACTGAGTAGGGGAACTCATACACCAAGCTCAGATGAAAGTCCCAACCACCCCATGGGTATGATGGGTCAGAGTAAGAATCATTCACCCCTGTATGCCATTTTAATATGGAATACTAAGAGGGAATGTCTCTATCATAGGTACAAGGACCATGTTACTTTGAACGTGACAGCTAGCCGAGCGATCATGAGATGGTGAAATGTTTTCATCATGGTGTAGCATCAATTGATGGTCTGATTCCATTTTATTGATTTGGATTATCTTTCTTATTGTTTTATTGGTTTTTATGCTATTTTTGGTGTCTCACATTTTCGACAAAAGTGTTTGGATAATAAAAAATGTTAATTTTCAGTCAGTGTGGAGGTCATCCCCATACTATCAACAATGAGAGTGTATGTTCGTCCTTCTACCATGTTCGGCATGGAGGTCCTCCTTTTGTAACCTTCAATTCAGATGAGGGTCTTCCCCACTTTTGTGATGCTCAGTATAGGAGCTTCCTTATCACCCATGACCTCAGGTATGGAGATGTTCCTCCTATCACAGGTCACTGGTGTGAAGATGATACAAATCTTAGCAACCTATGTTCTAGGGGTCTTCCCCATGTCCTTACAGCCTCTGAAAAAGATCCTCCTCATCCCAGCAACCATGGTAGTGGAGGATCATCTCGCTACATACACACCCAGCATGGATGTTTGACCGATGTTCTTCTCAACCAGTATGATGAACCTCCTCACCCCGATGCTACCGGGGGACATAATCATGTAGGTCTTACCTGTTCTCCCACCAGCTCCGATGGAGGTGCTACACGCTCCAACACTTCTCGCAGATATTCCCTTCACCCGTCGGCTAGTGGAAATAGAGGTCCTCCTTAAATTTCATTAAATATTTCTCCATGTGCTCCAGGCACCCTAGCTTACTCATGCAGAAGTCCTATCTTCCCCAGCACCTGCTTAGCCGAAGGACCTCCTCAATCCATAAACCTACAGTGTCCCGAAGAGCCATCCTGGGGAAGAAGGGAGGGTCACTGCCACCATAAAAAGAATGTTGGGATGATTCAAACCAATATTAAACTTATCTGCTTCTCAGATTCTGAGGCAGAATATCATTAGACAATGTAACACTCACCTCGATCATCTATGTCAAGTGTTAGGGAAGGAATTCGGTGCATATGTATCGTCCTTCTAGAATACAAGGCCCATCCGATCCCTGCCACCCCCTACAGATACATATAAGAGGATGTAGATTTGGAATCTCCCTAGGGAATGTCCATGGAATCACCCCATCGTCACCAGTGGAACTTTCTACCTAAACCAAAGATCATGAGGGGTTATTATGGGGACCAATGGTGGACGAGAAACTGCATGGTCCACCACTAGCAGTCGAAGTCCTTGTGCTAGATACTATGGTTCCTCCCCCATCTTATAGAGATGTGGTGGCTAAGTCACTACAATCATTGGAGGATAGCTCGATATGAGGCAGTTTTTCAGCCTGTTCTCCGTTTTCTCCACCATCCAGCAAATATCTTTGGGGTCTGCTTCCACACCGCTACTGGTTCCCAAACTACCTCTAGTTGACTAGTGGGGAACCAAGGGCTAGACCACGAGTCTGGGTTGAAGATCTTGTTGGACATTCATGTGGTAGACAATTTTCTGGAGATTTTTTAGCCATTTGAATCACTGAATTTCATTACACTGGAATCTCTCACCCATGAGGAGGTATGATCCTTCTACCAAACCCTCTGAAAAACCAACATTCATCTTTTTCATCAACAAGTTCGACACCCCAAGAATCAGGCACAATTCAAATACATTGATCAAAAATTCCATTTGATCAATGTGGTCACACTCCTCGTGGCCCAATGTTCTATGTCACCAAGCCTCCATAGGAACCTCATACAATGATTCCTTTAGAGAATTTAAATATTCAACAGGATTAACAAGGAGGCTTCCCCCTACCTGTAGATATGTGGTTGGGGGTAATATGTTGTCCCCATTTCAGTTCTATCTGGTTCCATCATGACTTTCCAAGCGATATCGTGGTTGTACCTCCAGGAAAATTCATTGTTAACATGGTTGATTTATCAAATGTGGAGAATGATCTAGAGAACCTCGATATAGTCTTACCCACTGGGGGAGTGCCACGGCTATTGGACCTGTTGGGAAGGGTTTCTCACATATAGAGAAAGCTACAATGTCATCACGTACCTAACGAGTCCTTATTCCTCAGCAAAAATCCCAATAAGGGAAGATAAAACCTTGTAGTCATCAAGCCCTCTGACCCATATGGATCAGTGCAAATGATGCAAGATGATTCAAAAAAATCCACGGTGCATCGGTAGCTCATAGAGAACAAGAATATGGATGAAGACCTCTTTTATAAACATGATGTAGAATGGCGATTCGACTACGGTGATCCTTGGTAGGGGCAGCAGGGGTAGGTACAACAGTCCCCTGAAAAATTTCCTCCGGACAACCTTGACCATCCTTCCCATGTAGATCGGACAAATGTTAGAAGATATGGAAAGAGGGTTCGTTATTTGTCACCAAATTCACCTTAGCGGCGTGATAATCTCCAGGACTTGGCTTAGGTTCCCCCAACAACAACTGGGGCATCCCACTTGTCATTTATTGAGTCGTCAGGCTAGCATATCATGTCAAAGAACATACCAAAACTCTAGTGGTCAGGGATCCTCTTCATGAGAGGAACCCCCACCCATATTATCCAATGGCGGCACTCATTTCCCACCTCGAGGCATTGGACACTCGGCAGGTGGAATTCCCGCAAGATGGAAAGTCATATCTGGCGTTGATGGATGATATTCCAACACCCCTGGGTTTCGGAAAACCAACCTTCCCCCCCACCCCGCATCAATGGGACGGACGATCCTCTACAGAATCTCGCCCAATTAATCTCAAGGTGTGCACCCATGTAGGGAACTCTAACACAGCTTGACGCCACCAAACGACGATGATTTGTAAATACATTGTAAGTTCCAGTGTTTGTCTGGTACAACCAGCTACCCATCAGGTCAGTAGCTGACTAGGAAGATATTCAAAGTCAATTTATTTACCATTTCAGTTCCACCACATTGATGATCAGTTTTTCAGACCTCTATAAAAGAAAACAGAGTCCTGACGAGTATGATACAGTCATTGTCCCCAGGTGGAAAGGACTCACCTACTCCTTGGAAATTTCACAGTATCTGGAATTTCTGCTGGAAATGCTTGTGGGAAATATTAACACTGAACTCATCCCCACTCTCACTACTGAGAATCACTTTGGGGATTCTAGGATTTCTCTGATAAGGCCTAGCTCCATGAGGAAGCCTTATAGTAGGCTATGTAGGCACGTCTATTGCCTCCTGCAATTCCTACAAGGAGGGACACCAAGGCTGAGCCTATTATGGTGGCCCAAATAGAGGCCCCTAGGAAAATAGAGTTATTACAGGTTGAGCCGCCTTTACAGCCTCACAGAGGCCCTCCACCTCCCGCATAGCCTCCGGCCCCACTGCGTCCAGCTTAGATTTAGCAGGTGCCGTGCATAATTTGTTGCTACAAGTCAGGAGAGATAACCAGGATTCACATCATCGACAGGCTCCTCCCTCCCCTCGTAAGGGCCAGGATCCTAGAGCACCCTTCCTAGATAAGAGAAACCAAACATACTCATTTATTTAAACCCAGGTTCCTAACTATTTCTGAAGTTCCTTTCAATAGGGGATTGTACGTTTTCTTGAATGCAGGCGGCTATAAGAGGTGGATCTAACTGATCTGCCCAAATACAACCCCTATCACCGTATCCTAAGGCACACACATAAATATTGAAATGTGTTTAAATACCACAATCAATACGAGGTTGAGATAAACATAGACGGGTTAGGACCAGCTCTTGCACAGGTGGCATGTGTCTTCGTGAATCCAGACAGCAGCAGTGACAACAAAGGGAAGTGGAATTGGGTTTCTAACCACAGATCCCAGATGTACCATGATGGGATGGCTCATAAAATAGTCACCTGTGTCCATGGTATTATCATTTCATGTCTAAATCGACTTGAACCTCCAGTGGATGCCACATCACCTGCCGCCAGTACCTCTACATCAACAACTCAGTCTTGCTCTCCCCAGAAGAGACAGCTTCAATGACTAAAGGGAACAAAAATTCCCTCACTGATGATGTCGTCATACCATAATCTATGTGAATTCATGACCCTATATGTGGATATTCACCACAAAATATGTCCATTTGTGGTGTATTATTCAATTTACAATTAAGGATATGCCTCAGTTTACACTATAGAGCTGGTAAATGCCTACATGATTTCTGACAGCGAGGAGCGCCTGGTAGATCCATCCAATGTTTTGATCCCTCACCAGCATCTATGGAGTTGTGGAAGTATGGGCTGGCATAGTTCCTGGGTCAGTACATCGATCTAGGCTGTGCATGCCACCAAGAATTGACAGTAGGCCCAACGCAAAGCACTGCATGCACAACCTTCTCATATGATGTCATCAGGTCCTACATCAATATCGTTTGTTCTAGTGGATCAAGAAGAGCCGCCCTAACTGCGTCATGATCAGCCATGCTATGTTATAGGCCAGTCCAAGTCAGCAGGACCTCATCTGATAGTCACTCCATAGGCTCCGACTTGTGAGCAGCGAGATGTTTCCTGCACTAGTCAGCCATCTGTTCATCCATTAGGGACATTCATCCCCCCTTCCACAGAACGACCTTTTGTAAGAAGATTATCACACATGGAACAGAAATATGATTTCCCAATGTATCATTCCATCATTTTTTCAATGATCTCTATCCTCAAAGCCCGTAGTCTGCCCCTAAATAAACGTGAAGCCCTCGGGGAGACCTTACAAAGACCCCGTTAGTTTGAGAAAGTTGTAGCAGCCATAGAAACATTCCATGTTGAGGAAGTCGATCATGCTTAATGCCATGTAATTATCTCATTCTTTGAAGGATATGTTTTCTCTCCCATACAGGGGCACATTCACTGATTATACATCCCCAGCCTTTTCAATGGTGTGTAGGCCCATCTCTACCTTGTCGACATTGGATCGGGGATCAACCTAATCCCATCCCAGACGCTTTGGAAGGTGGGGATTTCTAAGGATGACCTATGTCCTTATGAACAAAAAATACAAGGCTATGATAGGAAGGAACAATCATCGGTCCAAAAAATCTTCCTAAAGACCCAGTTCTGTGGTCTGGTAGCCAGAACTGAGTTCATGGTTGTCTCGTAGGACAATTCATTCAACGTGTTGATGGGTAGGCCATGGAATCACTTGCATGCGGTTGTCCCTCCACTGTATCATCAGTGCCTTATATACTCCCATAGTGGTCAAGTGGGAATACTCTAAGGTGACGTGCCTCCCATTTCCTCCTATGAAGACTAACATCTGTATACCGACTATTATAAGATCTAGGACTAGTAGATTCAGGATAATGAGGTCGAATACACGATAGCTGCGACCAGCCTGTGGATAGATATGAATGATGCCTACATTTTCCAGATCAATTTATTAGAGACTATGACCCCATATATGGGGAAATTATTTATTTTTTCTATAACGAGGGGTAATTACATTCCCAAGTGTATGTGACGCTGAAAGATAGTGTTGTATTCCTACAAAAATCATGCTTGGGTTATCCTAGAGCCCCTAACCCAATAATGTATTGGGATGTTAGTACTATGGAAACACAAATACGACATACTTTATAGTTTTCCCGCACTAGGATAATCTGAATAAAGACAATGAAACACTATTGTGATGATATCATCATGCACGACACCTTGGGACGAATACAAGATTGGATCAGATCGATAGATTTTTTCACTATGGTTTCCATAGCACGAGTGTAGAGAACCAAATCTGGATGTACGTGGACATTACATTAATTTTTTGGAAAACTTAATACATAACAAAAACCAACTCTCAATAATCATAATAGTTTAGTGTCTTTGGAAACTCGGAACATAATCTTCTAATCATGGTGAAAGATCTTCAACATCTCCCATAAAGATCTTCCCCTTTTGTATTCTTACCTAAAACCTTTCTTTATATCCTGGGGAAAAGAAAGAATATAAAGGGTGATCTCAAATGCTCAGTAAGGGTAAGCATGGAAAAAATAAAACAAAGCATATACTTTTGAACTTAAAAATATGAACATAATGTTTAAACATAAAAATCATGTGAAATGACATAAAACATGGTAGTACGTAAGGCATAGATCATATTGGAACATCAATAATGATAAAATATCATGGGAATAAAACATGTAATTATGTCAAACCATTAAGAACATGATATGATTTCCATAGTAGCCAAGGCTTTGCTTCCAAGACCATCTAAGTGCAAAAAGTCCCTTTCTGAATAGAGTTCACTCCTCGTTCCAGTTCTGTAACACTGAACCGGATTAACATGCCATTCCAGCCATGTCTTTCTCATGAGATATAAATCATTACCCAATGTATTGGAGGAGGTAATAGGTCCCACCCATCTCATAATGAAATCATTCTTACTTGTGCCACAAAATATATATACATCATTCATAATAACCCAATGAAAAAAATGAGTTTCATAAACATCATCACATCATCAAATAATCCATATAAAATAAGTGGATATCATTTCATAATAGAAAAAGTGAAACCATGTAAATAATAGAAAAAGTATACATGAAACACACACATATGAAAAAATGTCATCTTAGATGGATAATGGTTTTGATAAAACACTTGAAATGTGTTCTTGAAGAAAACATCCTTTATTCTTCAAAATCATTTTCTTTTCACAAAATGTCGTGAAATTTTAAAAGAAAAGGGTTTTTTTTGAAAAAAAATCATGAAATCTTGTAGAGTAATCTTTATGAAAATGAGGCGTTTTGAAACGATAAAAATATGTTCACGCCGTATAAGATAAGAATAACATTCTCCTCGTGCTTTTGTTGGAAAAGTCAAAAATTTTCTCATGTGGTAAAAAAAATATTCCTTTCATAACATGTGGTAAATTCAAAAAATGGGTAAAAAGGACTTTAAAAATACATGAAATTTTTTTATAAAACAGTGACATGGATTATAACAATAACCCCAGTAAATACTTACGAATAAACAATTTCGGATAAAAACGAGATTGGAAAAGTTATCCCTTACCTTATGTCTGATATGGTTCGTATGTATCTGATCCTCCTATATAATGATTTAAATAAGGTCATTGACTTATTATAGAATCATATTAATTGTTATTATGTCATATATGGTTCACTTAGTTATTTATATTACCCATTCATTTGTAAATTCCATGTTAAATCAGTGTTTTCGGTAAAATTGTTTTATTTATCATACGTGTTTGGACTTGTTGTTATTGATATTATTATTACTTATATCAAGATTTTGTTATTTACCGAATGTAAAACATGATTTATATATCATATATACTCAGTATATATATATATAATAGATAGATAAATGAAATGAAACACACTGTTCATGGAGACGGTAGGTCGTCCGTATGCATGAACACTGTTTTCCTTTCTTTATTGACTTGAATCAAAGTAAGTAGATGACATATGTAAAACCCGTAAAATTCAAGGAAATTTTTTTCTTAATTTTCTATGTAATTTTACATGAACGCAATTTCTGACGGAGCCTGATTCCGAGGCCTGGTGTGCCCGGAATTAATTTCTGAAGTTTGGCTCAGGTACGTTCAGTGAACGAACGAGCGAGAATTCCTAACTTTTGAACCGGTGCTCGAAATTGAATTCCGAGGGCACCGATGGAACCGTAGTGCC
Source organism: Viscum album (assembly GCA_963277665.1). NCBI lineage: Eukaryota > Viridiplantae > Streptophyta > Magnoliopsida > Santalales > Viscaceae > Viscum > Viscum album. Next base: position 1,218,791,422 of record OY728127.1, on the reverse strand, counting down.
GGTAATTGCTTAGGAACACCTAATCCGGAGTTGCGTTTACACTAGGGGAGTTGATAAAAATTTTGGAAGTTAAAAATAAAAATTTAACAACAATTTTTATTTTTCACTTGGTAGTTTATCCTAAGTAAGGGAGTTGGGGGTGGGACCCACAAGTGTTAACCAAACTTGAGAGGATAAGGTTGGGTGGGTCCCACACGAACCCAACCCCTCACTTTCCTAACCCCTCACCTTCCTAACCCCTCAAAACCCCTCATTTAATTTTTCCAACATATCTTCTCATTAATTTTATGACAACTTATGTTAATTACTTAAGTGAGTTAAAAGTGGGTCTTTAATTTTCAAACTCTTGAAATTCAAAAACCTATGTTGGGTTAATAAAATAAGTGGGAGGATTATTTTATTTTGGGGTTAGTTTTTTTTCTTGTGGTGGAGACTTGGGGATAAAGAGGATAAGGATTTGAGGAAGTCTTCTTCTTCTTCATCTTCTTCGACGGAGAATACCAGTTCTGCGAAGAACGATCGACATGCCATCTTTTCTCTTCCCCGCGACAAGTGAGGAGACGCCGCATATGATGCACTCCGACGTAGCCTACGAATTCTTTCCTCGCGACACCGTTTTCCACGACACCTGACGTGCGACGTCAAATATCCAAGTAGGGGAATTTTATTTGTTTCCTCTTAACCTTGAGAAAAGAACAACGAGAGCGGACCAACCATTACCCGGTTGATCCACGAACTGTTCGTCCATGCAGGGTTACTCTTGTTGGGTGTCGTCAAATTTTATTGTTAAGTATGCGCTCAATAATTTGTTGGGAACAAATGTTTCATTTTCCAATTGATATCACTTAACGCGGAGGGCGCGGGCCGAACGAACACGGCCCGACAACCCTCCGCAGTTTGTTTTTGATGCGCGGATTGGCGGGCGACGACAAACATGCTACAGAGACGATTCGATAATTCCCCAGTGAGGAACGGAACCCGGGAGGAGCTACGACGCAGATGAAAATGGAATCAGACCACCGGAGCAAATCCGGTAGCCCGCGGAAGCCACTGGTGGCGCCAGCGGACCCGCGACCGTGCGGGTCCAGCGCACACGGGACGCGGCAAAGCCAGGTCCGCTGACCGAGGGCGGCCCCTCGCGGGGCCGCGGTGATCTCACACGGGGGCAACACGCCCCCCGCCCTCAGCTCGGCCGCGCTGAGCCGCGACGACCCACCGGCTGGGCCGCGCCGGCTGGGCTGGGTCCAGCCGGGTCGGACCCGGGTCAGACCCGGGTCGGGTCCACCCGGTTCGGGCCAACCCAGGGGGGGTCGGGCCGGGTCGGTCCGGGCCCAGACCCCCCGTTTTCGGACTGGTTTCGTTTTTTTGCCCATATCTCAGGATACGGACCTCTGATTGACGAACCGTCATCGGCAACACGATCCTTGGATCGAGACGGTCGTTTCGGTATATTACACTCAAGGTTTCGGAGAACTTTAGGTTCGGTCGGGTTGGTTCGTACACGAAACCAACCGGGCCCTCGGAGCGGAAACGGGTATATATTGAGCTCCGGATGTCTGATTAACGCGCCTTCTGGTTTGTTGAATTCCTCTTAGTGAGAAGGATCTTTTGGCTTACTCCGCTTGAGGTTTGGATGCCGTCGGAGTGCGGTCTGGTTGGTTCGCTCACGAAACCAACCGGGGCCCTGGAACGAAAAAGCCAATAACTCACAGACCGGGCGTTCGATTGACGCGTCGTCTGTTTCGTTGAATTCCTCTTAGTGAGACGGATCTTTTGGCCTACTCCACCCGAGGTTTGGATGCAGGTTGAGTACGGTCGGGTTGGTTTTGACTTAAAACCAACCGGGCCCCTGGGACAAAAAAAGCAATATCTCTCAGACTGGGCGTCCGATTGACGCGACGTCTGTTGCGTTGAGTTTCTGTTGACGATACGGAACTTCTGGATACATCAACTCCGGACTTTGTGATGGTTGATGTATCGGACTCTCGGCTCATGGAGCGGACCCTCCCGAATGAGCTTGTTGTGTGCGGGAACCCTAGAGCTGGCTGTGACTGCATCGACGACGACTATTGTGCAGAGATCCTCAGTGGATTCGACGACGACGAATTCAGCACTCAGCGATCCTACGTGGATCAGTGCTACATATCCTATGTGGGTCCGATCCTACGTGGGTCAGTGCTACAGATCCTATGTGGGTCAGATCCTACGTGGGTCATTGCTACAGATCCTATGTGGGTCCGATCCTACGTGGGTCAGTGCTACAAATCCTATGTGGGTCCGATCCTATGTGGGTCTGCGCTCAACGGTCCTGTGTGGGCCAACGCCTACATATCCTGTGTGGGTCCGATCCTGTGTGGGTCTTTGCGGGGGTTAGTTACCTATCGATCCTTTGTGGGTCCGATCCTATGTGGGTCATTGCGGGGGTTAGTACCTATCGATCCTTTGTGGGTCCGACGACTTACATGGATCAGTGATCATCTCTATCATCTTTCAAAGAAGTATACCTATGTGAGATGAATCATGTTTTCTATCCTATGTGGATTAATTTTTTCTATCCTTTGTGGATTGAGTTGTGCAATCCTATGTGGATTACGTTTTTCTATCCTTTGTGGATTGTGATGAGCTATCCTATGTGGATTATGGGTTGCTATCCTTTGTGGATTGTATTGTTCTATCCTATGTGGATTACATTTTGCTATCCTTTGTTGATTGAGTTGTGCCATCCTATGTGGATTATGTTTTTCCTTCCTGTGTGGACTGGGTTGTACTTGAGCTCGGATGTTGGAGCTGAACGAGAATTGGTGACTTAGGTATATGTATGGGCATATACCTAAGTAGTGACGGTTGTTACTTCGTGATTGTATCTTTCCTTTTTGGATTTTACTTTGTGGATTTTGGGAGACCATCGGGGGTCTCGGGGTCCCTACTGAGTATCTTATACTCACCCCTGCACGGGCTATGCCCGCACTTCGTTGTGTTGGTTGCAGACGACGGACAACGCTGATCTTGGCTGGGGCTTGCGGAGCAGGACAGTACCTGGAGGTGAACCATTGGACGGGACATACTCGGAGCGGACGGCTGGACCCGAGGAGCTGTGGAGGCTATCTGTACCCACCCTTCAGGTGGGACTTCCAGTGGATGGCTCGAGGCTGCAGATTTACTTTTTAGTTGCTGTTTTTCCTTTCCAGTTGTACTTTATAGTTGAGCTTTTATTTCCAACCCCCTTTAATTTCAGCACAGCTTGTATCAGTTTTACTTAGTGTTTTACTTCTGATTGTGCTCTGTGGTGTTTGTTTACTTTTATAAAGGCAATTCCTTCCCAGTTATCAGGATTTATGCCTATGGTGCTAGTCGCCAGCCCCTGGCCTATGGAAGGCTGGCTTGGGGTAGTCACGACACGGGCCCCAAGGGCGGGTCGAGACAAATTGGTATCAGAGGAGTTCGATTATACCATATAACTCAGAAATCTGATCATTTTCTATGTGAAGCAATAGTTTTAAGCGTATTGAGTGTGGTTATCAGTCCAGGGAGTCCAGTGTTGGTGCGACGGCCGACGTATCTGTACACCAAGACCCTGACTTCTGATTTCCGACTCAGTGCACGAAAACATTGATTGCATATGTGTTTCAAGTTTTCTTTGTGATTACTTTGTGTCAGCTCACCGGGTATACTGTTTGACCGTGGCGCACCTGATTCCTTTACAGGATGGCCCCACAACGACAACCATCTAGGGTTCCGAGAGTTGTGCGTGACGATATCCCACCGAGCGACGAGGCCTCGGTGCAGGGCCCCATAACAGCAGAGGCACCGACGGTACCTCTACCCGCCGAGCCTCCGATGGCACTAGCCCCAGTCGCCGACGATGCACGTCGCCTTAGTGCACTGCACGAGTTTCAGTGACAGCGACCGCCCAAGTTCCGCGGGGAGACGGATCCTCAGGTAGCCGAGGATTGGCTGGAGACAGTGGTGCAAGTTTTCAGGTTAGTGAGGACACCAGCGGACCTCATGGTGATCCTTGCAGCGAGCCTACTGCATGCAGCAACAGGCAGATGGTGGAGCTTGATGCTCCAGGTGCACGACGAGGCATCTCTCCTATAGATGGACTTTGAGAGCCTCTTCTGCTCGGAGTTCTTCCTAGCCACGCTCCGTGCGGTGCGCATTCAGGAGCTTCTACAGCTGCGGCAGGGCAGCTTGTCGGTCGCCCAGTACTCGGCGAGATTTACCGATCTCTCGCACTACTCGACAGACATGGTATGGGACCCATTCTTCCGGGCCCGGACCTTCGAGCAGGGATTGAGACAGGAGATCAGGGCATCACTGATCTCCCTCAGTATTCCGACTCAGACTAGGGTACTGGAGCGAGCCCTTATGATCGAGAGCTTTCTTGCTGAGCCTACTTCAGCAGCGAGACCCACTATAGGGCGACACGTGGTAGAGTCTTCTGCAGCAGGCAGTCAACAGATGACTCATGGGTCCAAGCAGAGTAGACCCTCAGGCAGACAACCTCAGGACACTGGCTCAGCAGTGCGGGGCACTCAGCGCGGAGCCAGTCTTTCCAGAGGCAGACAGTGTTACGCATGCGGCGGGCAGGGCCACATGGCTCGTGACTGCCCGACCCGCTGAGCAGTGGAGCAGCAGATGGTTGAGGGACCACCCAGGCAGAGGCAGAGGGTCGACAGTGGCGGTCCGCTGGAAGCAGGCGGACGAGGCAGAGGAGCTAGCCGAGCAGCAGGTGGTGGGCGACGCTTTGAGGCTCTACCACCACCACCACCAGGAGGTCCACCCCGATCGCAGGGAGTTGGGGGACATTGGAGAGCTCAGCTTCAGGCAGTTGAGGCTTTCGATCATGGAGCTCTGGGAGCAGGTGGACATGAGCGGAACTAGTGGATACATCTTTTGTACTTCTAGTTCCTTGTTTCTATTGTGTAGTGTCTTTGTATTATGAGCTGAAATAATAAAAGACGCATACCTTTGTGATGTTTTCATTCCTGTCCTCTTTTGTGTTGTTACTAAGAGGTTCCAGTTTAGACTGTTGACTTGACGCTCACTTGTGAGATACCTACTGGAGGAGACCCAGTTACCACACACTGATGCCGACAGTGTGACTCAACCCTTGGAGGCGAGAGTGACGGTTGGATCTCTTGGTAGTAGCGTCGAGGCCTTACGACGTCATCCTTGGTATGGAATAGTATCATCCATGTCAGGATTGACTATATTAGGCAAAGAAAGAGGTTCATCCAGGGGATGAGACCAGATTTCTCTTATCGGAAAAGAAGAAATGTTAGCAGCTCTTGTGGGACCGACGTTGGTCCAGGCCATGACAGAAAGGGTCCAGGTCATCCAAGAGAGGATGAGGACAATTCAGAGTCGGCAGAAGTCTTATGCTGACAGGAGGCGGAGGTCACTGGAGTTTGAGGATGACGACCATGTCTTCTTGTGGGTCTCACCTCGGCGTGAGTTACAGAGATTTGGCCAAAGTGGATAGTTTTCTCCACGCTTAAATGGACCTTTCTAGGTCCCCAGCAGGGTAGGTGAGGTGGTTTACCGCTTCACCATTCCACCTCAGTTTCACCGGGTGCATGAAATCTTCCACGTACCTCGGCTGAGGAGATACGTGCAAGATCCTTCACACATCATCGACCTCAGGGAGTTGGACGTCAATGACAGGGCGACATGCATGGAGGTACTAGTGGAGATTGAGGATCGACGGGAGCGGGTCCTACGAGACGGTCGATTCCTCTTGTGCGTTTTCGTAGGCAGCTCGGAAACCTCTAGGTGAGCACATGAGAGCGGAAGGCTCAGATGCGTGCTTAGTACCACTTTTGTTCCCCTAGTTTGTGTTATAGCTTTACGGGGACGTAAATCCCTGAGGTGGGAGTAATGTAAAACCCGTAAAATTCAAGGAAATTTTTTTCTTAATTTTCTTTGGAATTTTACATGAACGCAGTTTCTGACGGCGCCTGATTCTGAGGCCCGGTGTGCCCAGAATTAATTTCCGAAGTTTGGCTCGGGTACGTTCAGTGAACGAATGAGCGGGAATTCCTAACTTTTGAACCGGTGCTCGGAATTAAATTCCGAGGGCACCGATGGAACCGCAGCGCCGGTAATTTCTTAGGAATGCTTAATCCGGAGTTTCGTTTGTATGAGGGGAGTTGATAAAAATTGTGGAAGTTAAAAATAAAAATTTAACAACAATTTTTATTTTTCACTTGGTAGTTTATCCTAAGTAAGGGAGTTGGGGGTGGGACCCACAAGTGTTAACCAACCTTGAGAGGATAAGGTAGGGTGGGTCCCAAACGATCCCAACCCCTCACTTTCCTAACCCCTCACCTTCCTAACCCCTCAAAACCCCTCATTTAATTTTGCCAACATATCTTCTCATTAATTTTATGACAACTTATGTTAATTACTTAAGTGAGTTAAAAGTGGGTTTTTAATTTTCAAACTCTTGAAATTCAAAAGCCTATGTTGGGTTAATAAAATAAGTGGGAGACTTATTTTATTTTGGGGTTAGTTTTTTTTCTTGTGGTGGAGACTTGGGGAGAAAGAGGCTAAGGATTTGAGGAAGTCTTCTTCTTCTTCATCTTCTTCGACGAAGAACGCCGGTTCTGCGAAGAACGATCGACGTGCCATCTTTTCTCTTCCCCGTGACAAGTGAGGAGACGTCGCATCTGACGCACTCCGACGTTGCCTACGAATTCTTTCCTTGCGACGCCGTTTTCTGAGACACCCGGCGTGCGGCGTCAAATATCCAAGTAGGGGAATTTTATTTGTTTCCTCTTAACCTTGAGAAAAGAACAACGAGCGCGGACCAACCATTACCCGATTGATCCGCGAACCGTTCGTCCATGCGGGGTTACTCTTGTTGGGTGTCGTCAAATTTTATGGTTAAGTATGTGCTCAATAATTTGTTGGGAACAAATGTTTGATTTTCCAATCGATATCACTTAACGTGGAGGGCGCGGGCCGAACGAACACGGCCCGAAAACCCTCCACAGTTTGTTTTTGATGCGCGGATTGGCGGGTGACGACAAACATCCCGCAGAGACGATTCGATGATTCCGCAGTGAGGAACGGAACCCGGGAGGAGCTACGGCGTAGACGGCAGTGGAATCGGACCACCGGAGCAGTGACACGGGTCGCCGGCGCGGCGGCGCCAGCGGACCCGCGACCGCGTGGGTCCAGCACACACGGGACACGGCAAAGCCGCGTCCACTGACTGAGGGCGGCCCCTCGCGGGGCTGCGGTGATCTCACGCGGGGGCAACACACCCCCCGCCCTCGGCTCGGCCGAGTCGAGCCGAGCCGACCCGCCGGTCGGGCCGGTCGCGCCCAGGTCGGGCCGGGCCACGCCAGCTGGGCTGGGTCGGGTCGGACTCGCGTCGGGTCGACCGGGTTCGGGCCGACCCAGGGGGGGTCGGGCCGGGTCGGTCCGGGCCCAGACCCACCCTTTTTCGGACTAGTTTCGGTTTTTCGCCCATATATCAGGCTACGGACCTCCGATTGACGAACCTATATTGGAAACACGATCCTTGGATCGAGACGGTCGTTTTGGTATATTACACTCAAGGTTTCGGAGAACTTTGGGTTCGGCCGGGTTGGTTCGTACACGAAACCAACCGGGCCCTCGGAGCGGAAACAGGTATATCTTGAGCTCCGGACGTCCGATTGACGTGCCGTTTGTTTCGTTGAATTCCTCTTAGTGAGACAGATCTTTTGGCTTACTCCGCTCGAGGTTTGGATGCCATCGGAGTGCGGTCGGGTTGGTTCGCTCACGAAACAAACTGGGCCCCTGGAACGAAAAAGCCAATAACTCACAGACCGGACGTCCGATTGACGCGCCGTCTATTTCGTTGAATTCCTCTTAGTGAGACAGATCTTTTGGCCTACTCCACCCGAGGTTTGGACGCAGGTGGAGTACGGTCGGGTTGGTTTTGACTTAAAAACCAACCGGGCCCCTGGGGCGAAAAAGGCAATATCTCTCAGACCGGGCGTCCGATTGACGCGCCGTCTGTTGCGTTGAGTTCCTGTTGACGATACGGAACTTTTGGATACATCAACTCCGGACTTTGTGACGGTTGATGTATCGGCCTCTTGGCTCGTGGAGCGGACCCTCCCGAACGAGCTTGCTGTGTGCGGGAACCTTAGAGCTGGCTGTGACTGCATCGACGACGACGACTGTGCAGAGATCCTCAGTGGATTCGACGACGACTACTTCAGCACTCAGCGATCCTACGTGGATCAGTGCTACAGATCCTATGTGGGTCCGATCGTACATGGGCCAATGCTACAGATTCTATGTGGGTCCGATCCTATGTGGGTCATTGCTACAGATCCTATGTGGGTCCGATCCTACGTGGGTTAGTGCTACAGATCCTATGTGGGTCCGATCCTATGTGGGTCCGTGCTCAGCGGTCCTATGTGGGCCAGCGCCTACAGATCCTGTGTGGGTCCGTTCCTATGTGGGTCTTTGCGGGGGTTAGTTACCTATCGATCCTTTGTGGGTCTGATCCTACGTGGGTCATTGCGGGGGTTAGTACCTATCGATCCTTTGTGGGTCCGACGACTTAGATGGATCAGTGATCATCTCTATCGTCTTTCGAAGAAGTATACTTGTGTGAGCTGAGTCCTGTTTGCTATCCTATGTGGATTACGTTTTTCTATCCTTTGTGGATTGAGTTGTGCCATCCTATGTGGATTACGTTTTGCTATCCTTTGTGGATTGTGATGAGCTATCCTATGTGGATTTTGGGTTTCTATCCTTTGTGGATTGTGTTTTTCTATCCTATGTGGATTACGTTTTTCTATCCTTAGTGGATTGAGTTGTGCCATCTATGTGGATTACGTTTTACTTTCCTGTGTGGACTGGGTTGTACTTGAGCTCGGATGTTGGAGTCGAATGAGAATTGGTGACTTAGGTATATGTATGGGAATATACCTAAGTAGTGTCAGTTGTTACTTCATGATTGTATCTTTCCTTTGTGGATTGTACTTTGTGGATTTTGGGAGACCATCGGGAGTCTCGGGGTCCCTATTGAGTATCTTATACTCACCCCTGCACGGGCTGTGCCCGCACTTCGTTGTGTTGGTTGCAGACGACGGACAACGCTGATCTTGGCTGGGGCTTGCGGAGCAGGACGGTACCTGGAGGTGAACCACTGGACGGGACATACTCGGAGCGGACGTCTGGACCCGAGGAGCTGTAGAGGCTATCTGTACCCACCCCTCAGGTGGGACTTCCAGTGGACGGCTCGAGGCTGCAGATTTACTTTTCAGTTGCTGTTTTTCCTTTCCAGTTGTACTTTACAGTTGGGTTTGTATTTCCGGCCCCCTTTACGTTCAGCACAGCTTGTATCAGTTTTACTTAGTGTTTTACTTCCGCTTGTAATCTGTGGTGTTTGTTTACTTTTATAAAGGAGATGCCTTCCTAGTTATCGGGATTTACTCCTTTGGTTCTAGTTGCCAGCCCCTGGCCTATGAAAGGCGAGCATGGGGTAGTCACAACACGGGCCCCGAGGGTGGGTCGTGACAAATTGGTATCAGAGGAGTTTGATTCTACCACAGAGCTCAGAACTCTGATCTTTTTCTATGTGAAGCAATAGTGTTAAGCGTATTGAGTTTGGTTATCAGTCCAGGGAGTCCAGTGTTGGTGCGGCGGCCGACGTATCCGTACACCAGGACCCTGACTTCTGATTTCTGAATAAGTGCACGAAAACATTGATTTCAAATGTGTTTCAAGTTTTCTTTGTGATTACTTTGTGTCAGCTCACCGGGTATACTGTTTGACCATGGCGCACCTGATTCCTTTACTGGATGGCCACATGACGACAGCCAGCTAGGGTTCCGAGAGTTGTGCGTGACGATAGCCCACCGAGCGACGAGGTCTCGGTGCAGGGCATCTTGACAGCAGAGGCACCGGCGGTACCTCTACCCGCCGAGCCTCCGATGGAACTAGCCCCAGCTGCTGACGATGCACGTCTCCTTAGTGCACTGCACGAGTTTCAGCGACAGTGACCGCCCAGGTTCCATGGGGAGACGGATCCTCAGGTAGCCGAGGATTGGCTGGAGATAGTGGTGCGAGTTTTCAGGTTAGTGAGGACACCAGCAGACCTCATGGTAATCCTCGCAGTGAGCCTACTGCACGCAGCAACAGGCAGATGTTAGAGCTTGGTGCTCCAGGTGCACGACGAGGCATCTCTCCTATGGATGGACTTTAATAACCTCTTCCGCTTGGAGTTCGTCCCAGCCACCCTCCGTGCGGTGCGCATTCAGGAGCTTCTACAGGTGTGGCAAGGCAGCTTGTCGGTCGCCCAGTACTCGGCGAGATTTACCGATCTCTCGCGCTACTCGACAGACATGGTACGGGACCCATTCTTCCGGGCCCGGACCTTCGAGCAGGGATTGAGACAGGAGATCAGGGCATCGCTAATCTCCCTCAGTATTCCAACTTAGACTGGGGTACTGGAGCGGGCCCTTCTGATCGAGAGCTTTCTTACTAAGCCTACTTCAGCAGCGAGACCCACTGCAGGGCGGCACGTGGCAGAGTCTTCTGCAGCAGGCAGTCGACGGATGACTCATGGGTCCAGGCAGACCAGACCGTCAGGCAGATGACCTCAGGACACTGGCTCAGCAGTGCGGGGCACTCAGCGCGGAGCCAGTCTTTCCAGAGGCAGATAGTGCTACGCATGTGGAGGGCAGGGCCACATGGCTCGTGACTGCCCGACCCGCCGAGCAGTGGAGCAGCATACGGTTGAGGGACCACCCAGGCAGAGGCAGAGGGTCGACAGTGGCAGTCCACTGGAAGCAGGCGGACGAGGCAGAGGAGCTGGCCGAGCAGCAGGTGGTGGGCGACGCTTTGAGGCTCTACCACCACCACCACCAGGAGGTCCACCCCGACCGCAGGGAGTTGGTGGAAATGGGAGAGCTCAGCTTCAGGAAGCTGAGGACTTCGATCATGGAGCTCTGGGAGCAGGTGGACAGGAGCGGAACTAGTGGATACATCTTTTGTACTTATAGTTCCTTGTTGCTGTTGTGTAGTGTCTTTGTATTATGAGCTGCAATAATAAAAGACGCATACCTTTGTGATGTTTTCATTTATGTCCTTTTTTGTGTTGTTACTAAGAGGTTCCAGTTTAGACTGTTGACTTGACCCTCACTTGTGAGATACCTACTAGAGGAGATCCAGTTACCACACACTGATGCCAACAGTGTGACTCAACCCTTGGAGGTAAGAGTGACGATTGGATCTCTTGGTAGTAGCGTCGAGGCCTTACGACGTCATCCTTAGTATGTATTATTATCATCCATGTTGGGATTGACTGTATTAGTCAAAGAAAGTGGTTCATCCAGGGGATGAGACCAGATTTCTCTTATCGGCAAAGAAGAAATCTTAGTAGCTCTTGTGGGACCGAAGTTGGTCCAGGACATGACAGAAAGGGTCCAGGTCATCCAGGAGAAGATGAGGACAACTCAGAGTCGGCAGAAGTCTTATGCTGACAGGAGGAGGAGGTCACTGGAGTTTGAGGATGACGACCACGTCTTCTTATGGGTCTCACCTCGACGTGAGTTATGGAGATTTGGCCAAAGTGGCTAGTTGTCTCCACGCTTCAATGGACCTTTATAGGTCCCCAGCAGGGTAGGCGAGGTGGTTTACCGCTTCACCATTCCACCTCAGTTGCACCGGGTACATGAAATCTTCCACGTACCTCGGCTGAGGAGATACGTGCAAGATCCTTCACACATCATCGACCTCAGGGAGTTGGACGTCAATGACAAGGCGACATGCATGGAGGTTCTAGTGGAGATTGAGGATCGACGGGAGTGGGTCCTACGAGGACGGTCGATTCCTCTTGTGCGTTTTCGTAGGCAGCTCGGAACCCTCCAGGTGAGCACATGAGAGCGGAAGGCTCAAATGCGTGCTCAGTACAACTTTTGTTCCCATAGTTTGTGTTATAGCTTTACGGGGATGTAAATCCCTGAGGTGGGAGTAATGTAAAACCCGTAAAATTCAAGGAAATTTTTTTCTTAATTTTCTTTGGAATTTTACATGAACGCAGTTTCTGACGGCGCCTGATTCCGAGGCCCGGTGTGCCCGAAATTAATTTCCGAAGTTTGGCTCGGGTACGTTCAGTGAACGAATGAGCGGGAATTCCTAACTTTTCAACCGGTGCTCGGAATTGAATTCTGAGGGCACCGATGGAACTGAAACACCGGTAATTGCTTAGGAACGCTTAATCCGGAGTTGCGTTTACACGAGGGGAGTTGATAAAAATTGTGGAAGTTAAAAATAAAAATTTAACAACAATTTTTATTTTTCACTTGGTAGTTTATCCTAAGTAAGGGAGTTGGGGGTGGGACCCACAAGTGTTAACCAACCTTGATAGGATAAGGTAGGGTGGGTCCCACACGAGCCCAACCCCTCACTTTCCTAACCCCTCACCTTCCTAACCCCTCAAAACCCCTCATTTAATTTTGCCAACATATCTTCTCGTTAATTTTATGACAACTTATGTTAATTACTTAAGTGAGTTAAAAGTGGGTTTTTAATTTTCAAACTCTTGAAATTCAAAAACCTATGTTGGGTTAATAAAATAAGTGGGAGGCTTATTTTATTTTGGGGTTAGTTTTTTTTCTTGTGGTGGAGACTTGGGGAGAATGAGGCTAAGGATTTGAGGAAGTCTTCTTCTTCTTCATCTTCTTCGACGAAGAATGCCGGTTCTGAGAAGAACGATCGACGTGCCATCTTTTCTCTTCCCCGCGACAAGTGAGGAGATGCCGCATTTGACGCACTCTGACGTCGCCTACGAATTCTTTCCTCACGACGCCATTTTCCGCGACACCCGACGTGTGACGTCAAATATCCATGTAGGGGAATTTTATTTGTTTCCTCTTAACCTTGAGAAAAGAACAACGAGCGCAGGCCAACCATTACCCGGTTGATCCGCGAACCGTTCGTCCATGCGGGGTTACTCTTGTTGGGTGTCGTCAAATTTTATGGTTAAGTATGTGCTCAATAATTTTTTGGGAACAAATGTTTGATTTGCCAATTGATATCACTTAACGAGGAGGGCGCGGGCCGAACAAAAACAGCCTGACAACCCTCCGCAGTTTGTTTTTGATGCGCGGATTGGCGGGCGACGACAAACATGCCGCAGAGACGATTCGATGATTCCGCAGTGAGGAACGGAACCCAGGAGGAGCTACGGCGCAGACAACAATGGAATCGGACCACCGGAGCAAATCCGGTGGCCTGCGGAAGCCACCGGCGGTGCGGGGCGCCGGCGCGGCGCCAGCGGACCCGCGGCCGCGCGGGTCCAGCGCACACGGGACGTGGAAAAGCTGCGTCCGCTGACCGAGGGAGACCCCTCGCGGGGCCGCGTTGATCTCACGCGGGGGCAACACGCCCCCCGCCCTCGGCTCGGCCGAGCCGAGCTGAGCCGACCCGCCAGCCGGGTTCAGCCGGGTCATACCCGGGGTCGGGTCGGACTCGGGTCGGGTCGACCCACTTCGGGCCGACCCAGGGGGGGTCGGGCCGGGTCGGTCTGGGCCCAGACCCCCCGTTTTCGGACTGGTTTCGGTTTTTCGCTCATATCTCGGGCTACAGACCTCTGATTGACGAACTGTCATCGGAAACGCGATCCTTGGATCGAGACAGTCATTTCGGTATATTACACTCAAGGTTTCCGAGAACTTTGGGTTCGGCCGGTTTGGTTCGTACACGAAACCAACCGGGCCCTCGGAGCAGAAACGGGTATATCTTGAGCTCCGGACGTCCGATTGACGCGCCGTCTATTTCGTTGAATTCCTCTTAGTGAGACAGATCTTTTGGCTTACTCCGCTCGAGGTTTGGATGTCGTCGGAGTGCGGTCGGGTTGGTTCGCTCACGAAACCAACCGGGCCCCTGGAACGAAAAAGCCAATAACTCACAGACCGGGCGTCCGATTGACGCGCCGTCTATTTAGTTGAATTCCTCTTAGTGAGACAGATCTTTTGGCCTACTCCGCCTAAGGTTTGGACACAGGTGGAGTACGGTCGGGTTGGTTTTGACTTAAAAACCAACCGGGTCCCTGGGACGAAAAAGGCAATATCTCTCAGACCGGGCGTCCGATTGACGCGCCGTCTATTGCGTTGAGTTCCTGTTGACGATACAGAACTCTTGGATACATCAACTCCGGACTTTGTGACGGTTGTTGTATCGGCCTCTCGGCTCGTGGAGCGGACCCTCCCGAACGAGCTTGCTGTGTGCGGGAACCCTAGAGATGGCTGTGACTGCATCGACGACGACGACTGTGCAGAGATCCTCAGTGGATTCGACGACGACGACTTCAGCACTCAGCGATCCTACGTGGATCAGTGCTAGAGATCCTACGTGGGTCCGATCCTACGTGGGTCAGTGCTATAGATCCTATGTGGGTCCGATCCTACGTGAGTCATTGCTACAGATCCTATGTGGGTCCGATCCTACGTGGGTCAGTGCTACAGATCCTATGTGGGTCCGATCCTATGTGGGTCCGCGCTCAGCTGTCCTGTGTGGGCCAGCGCCTACAGATCCTGTGTGGGTCCGATCCAGTGTGGGTATTTGCGGGGGTTAGTTACCTATCGATCCTTTGTGGGTCCGATCCTACGTGGGTCATTGCGGGGGTTAGTACCTATCGATCCTTTGTGGGTCCGATGAATTAGATGGATCAGTGATCATCTCTATCGTCTTTCGAAGAAGTATACCTGTGTGAGCTGAATCCTGTTTGCTATCCTATGTGGATTACGTTTTTCTATCCTTTGTCTATTAAGTTGTGCCATCCTATGTGGATTACGTTTTGCTATCCTTTGTGGATTGTGATGAGCTATCCTATGTGGATTATGGGTTGCTATCCTTTGTGGATTGTGTTTTTCTATCCTATGTGGATTACGTTTTGCTATCCATTGTGGATTGAGTTGTGCCATCCTATGTGGATTACGTTTTGCTTTCCTGTGTGGACTGGGTTGTAATTGAGCTCGGATGTTGGAGCCGAACGAGAATTGGTGACTTAGGTATATGTATGGGCATATACCTAAGTAGTGTCGGTTGTTACTTTGTGATTGTATCTTTCCTTTGTGGATTGTACTTTGTGGATTTTGGGAGACCATCGGGGGTCTCAGGGTCCCTACTGAGTATCTTATACTCACCCCTACACGGGCTATGCCCGCACTTCGTTGTGTTGGTTGCAGTCGACGGACATCGCTGACCTTGGCTAGGGCTTGCGGAGCAGGACGGTACCTGGAGGTGAACCACTGGACGGGACATACTCGGAGCGGACGGCTGGATGCGAGGAGCTGTGGAGGATATCTGTACCCACCCTTCAGGTGGGACATCCAGTGGATGGATCGAGGATGCAGATTTACTTTTCAGTTACTGTTTTTCCTTTCCAGTTGTACTTTACAGTTGGGCTTGTATTTCCGACCACCTTTACTTTCAGCAAAGCTTGTATCAGTTTTACTTAGTGTTTTACTTCTGCTTGTACTCTGTGGTGTTTGTTTACTTTTATAAAGGAAATGCCTTCCCAGTTATCAGGATTTACGCCTTTGGTGCTAGTCGCCAACCCCTGGCCTATGGAAGACGGGCTTGGGGTAGTCACGACACGGGCCTCGAGGGCGGGTCGTGACAAATTGGTATCAGAGGAGTTCGATTCTTCCATAGAACTCAGAACTCTGATCTTTTTCTATGTGAAGCAATAGTGTTAAGCGTATTGAGTGTGGTTATCAGTCCAGGGAGTCTAGTGTTGGTGCGGCGGCCAACGTATCCGTACACCAGGACCCTGACTTCTGATTTCCGACTCAGTGCACGAAAACATTGATTGCATATGTGTTTCAAGTTTTCTTTGTGATTACATTGTGTCAGCTCACCGGGTATACTGTTTGACCATGGCGCACCTGATTCCTTTACAGGATGACCCCACGACGACAGCCAGCTAGGGTTCCGAGAGTTGTGCATGACGATAGCTCACCGAGCGATGAGGCCTCGGTGCAGGGCCCCTTGATAGCAGAGGCACCGGCAGTACCTCTACCCTCCGAACCTCCGATGGCAGTAGCCCCAGCCACTGACGATGCACGTCGCCTTAGTGCACTGCACAAGTTTCAGCGACAGCGACCGCCCAGGTTCTGCGGGGAGACGGATCCTCAGGCAGCCGAGGATTGGCTGTAGACAGTGGTGCGAGTTTTTAGGTTAGTGAGGACACCAGCGGACCTCATGGTGATCCTATCAGCGAGCCTACTGCATGCGGCATCATGCAGATGGTGGAGCTTGATGCTCCAGGTGCACGACAAGGCATCTCTCCTATGGACGGACATTGAGAGCCTCTTCCGCTCAGAGTTCGTCCCAGCCACCCTCCGTGCGGTGCGCATTCAGGAGCTTCTACAGCTGCGTCAGGGCAGCTTATCGGTCGCCCAGTACTCGGTGAGATTTACCGATCTCTCGCGCTACTCGACAGACATGGTACGAGACCCATTCTTCCAGGCCCGGACCTTAGAGTAGGGATTGAGACAGGAGATCAGGGCATCGCTAATCTCCCTCAGTATTCTGACTCAGACTGGGGTACTGGAGCGAGCCCTTCTGATCGAGAGCTTTCTTACTGAGCTTATATCAGCAGTGAGACCCACTGCAGGGCGGCACATGGCAGAGTCTTCTGCAGCAGGTAGTCGACGGATGACTCATGGGTCCAGGTAGACCAGACCCTCAGGAAGACGACCTCAGGACACTGGCTCAGCAATGCGGGGCACTCAGCGTGGAGCCAGTCTTTCCGGAGGCAGACAGTGCTACGCATGCGGTGGGCAGGCCCACATGGCTCGTGACTTCCCGACCCGCCGAGCAGTGGAGCAGCAGACGGTTGAGGGACCACCCAAGCAGAGGCAGAGGGTTGACATTGGAGGTCCGCTGGAAGCAGGTGAACGAGGAAGAGGAGCTGGCCGAGCAGCAGGTGGTGGGTGACGCTTTGAGGCTCTACCACCACCACCACCAGGAGGTCCACCCCGACCGTAGGGAGTTGGTGGACATGGGAGAGCTCAGCTTCAGGCAGCTGAGGCCTTCGATCATGGAGCTCTGGGAGCAGGTGGATAGGAGCGGAACTAGTGGATACATCTTTTGTACTTCTAGTTCCTTGTTGCTGTTGTGTAGTGTCTTTGTATTATGAGCTGCAATAATAAAAGATGCATACCTTTGTGTTGTTTTCATTCCTGTCCTCTTTTGTTTTGTTACTAAGAGGTTCCAGTTTAGACTGTTGACTTGACCCTCACTTGTGAGATACCTACTGGAGGAGACCCAGTTACCACACACTGATGCCGACAGTGTGACTCAACCCTTGGAGGCAAGAGTGACGGTTGGATCTTTTGGTAGTAGCGTCGAGGCCTTACGACGTCATCCTTGGTATGGATTAGTATCATCCATGCCTGGATTGACTGTATTAGGCAAAGAAAGTGGTTCATCCAGGGGATGAGACCAGATTTATCTTCTCGGAAAAGAAGAAATATTAGCAGCTCTTGTGGGACCGAAGTTGGTCCAGGCCATGACAGAAAGGGTCTAGGTCATCCAGGAGCGGATGAGGACAATTCAGAGTCGGCAGAAGTCTTATGCCGACAGGAGGCGGAGGTCACTAGAGTTTGAGGATGACGACCACATCTTCTTGTGGGTCTCACCTCGACGTGAGTTACGGAGATTTGGCCAAAGTGTCTAGTTGTCTCCATGCTTCAACAGACCTTTCTAGGTCCCCAGCAGGGTAAGCGAGGCGGTTTACCACTTCACCATTCCACCTCAGTTGCACCGGGTGCATGAAATCTTCCACGTACCTCGGCTGAGGAGATACGTGCAAGATACTTCACACATCATCGACCTCAGGGAGTTGGACGTCAATGACAGGGCGACATGCATGGAGGTTCTAGTGGATATTGAGGATCAACGGGAGCGGGTCCTATGAGGAAGTTCAATTCCTCTTGTGCGTTTTCGTAGGCAGCTCAGAAACCTCCAGCTGAGCACATGAGAGCAGAAGGCTCAGATGCGTGCTCAGTACCACTTTTGTTCCCCTAGTTTGTGTTATAGATTTACGGGGACGTAAAGCCCTGAGGTGGGAGTAATGTAAAACCCGTAAAATTCAAGGAAAGTTTTTTCTTAATTTTCTTTGGAATTTTACATGAACACAGTTTCTGACGGTGCCAGATTCCGAGGCCCGGTGTGCCCAGAATAAATTTCCGAAGTTTGGCTCGGGTACGTTCAGTGAACGAAGGAGCGAGAATTCCTAACTTTTGAATCGGTGCTCGAAATTGAATTCTGAGGGCACCGATAGAACCGCAGCACCGGTAATTTCTTAGGAACGCTTAATCCGGAGTTGCGTTTACATGAGGGGAGTTGATAAAAATTGTGGAAGTTAAAAATAAGAATTTAACAACAATTTTTATTTTTCACTTGGTAGTTTATCCTAAGTAAGGGAGTTGGGGGTGAGACCCACAAGTGTTAACCAACCTTGAGAGGATAAGGTAGGATGGGTCCCACACGAGACCAACCCCTCACTTTCCTAACCCCTCACCTTCCTAACCCCTCAAAACCCCTCATATAATTTTTCCAACATATCTTCTGATTAATTTTATGACAACTTATGTTAATTACTTAAGTGAGTTAAAAGTGGGTTTTTAATTTTCAAACTCTTGAAATTCAAAAACCTATGTTGGGTTAATAAAATAAGTGGGAGGCTTATTTTATTTTGGGGTTAGTTTTTTTTCTTGTGGTGGAGACTTGGGGAGAAAGAGGCTAAGTATTTGAGGAAGTCTTCTTCTTCTTCATCTTCTTCGACGAAGAACGCCGGTTCTGCGAAGAACGCTCGACGTGACATCTTTTCTCTTCCCCGCGACAAGTGAGGAGACGCCGCATCTGACTCACTCCGACGTCGCCTACGAATTATTTCCTCGCGACACCGTTTTCCGCGACACCCAACGTGCGACGTCAAATATCCAAGTAGGGGAATTTTATTTGTTTCCTCTTAACCTTGAGAAAAGAACAACGAGCACAGACCAACCATTACCCGGTTGATCAGCGAACCGTTTGTCCTTGCGGGGTTACTCTTGTTGGGTGTCGTCAAATTTTATGGTTAAGTATGTGCTCAATAATTTGTTGGGAACAAATGATTGATTTGCCAATTGATATCACTTAACGCGGAGGGCGCCGGCCGAATGAACATGGCCCGACAACCCTCCTCAGTTAGTTTTTGATGCGCTGATTGGAGGGCGACGACAAACATGCCGCATAGATGATTCGATGATTCCGCAGTGAGGAACGGAACCCAGGAGGAGCTACGGCGCAGACGACAATGGAATCGGACCACCGGAGCAAATCCGGTGGCCCGCGGAAGCCACCGGTGGCGCCGGCGCTAGCGGACCCGCAGCCGCGTGGGTCCAGCGCACAGAGGACGCGGAAAAGCCGCGTCCGCTGACCGAGGGTGGCCCCTCGCAGGGCCGCGGTGATCTCACGCGGGGGAAACACGCCCCCCGCCCTCGGCTCGGCCGAGCCGAGCCGAGCCAACCCGCAGGCCGGGACGGTCGTGCCCAGGCCGAGCCGGGCCGTTCCGGCCGGGCCAGGTCGGACCCGGGTCAGGTCGGACTCGGGTCGGGTCGACTGGGTTCGGGCCGACCTAGGGGGGTAGGGCCGGGTCGGTCCGGTCCCAGACCCCCCGTTTTCGGACTAGTTTCGGTTTTTCACCCATATCTCGGGCTACTGACCTCTAATTGACGAAACATCATCAGAAACACGATACTTGGATCGAGACGGTCGTTTCAGTATATTACACTCAAGGTTTCGGAGAACTTTGGGTTCGGCCGGTTTGGTTCGTACACGAAACCAACCGGGCCCTCGGAGCGGAAACGGGTATATCTTGAGCTCCGGACGTCCGATTGACGCGCCGTCTGTTTCATTGAATTCCTCTTAGTGAGATGGATCTTTTAGATTACTCCGATCGAGGTTTGGATGTCGTCGGAGTGCGGTCGGGTTGGTTCGCTCACGAAACCAACCGGGCCCCTGGAACGAAAAAGCCAATAACTCACAGACCGGGCGTCCAATTGACGCGCCTTCTGTTTCGTTGAATTCCTCTTAGTGAGAAAGATCTTTTGTCCTACTCCGCCCGAGGTTTGGATGCAGGTGGAGTATGGTCGGGTTGGTTTTGACTTAAAAACCAACCGGGCCCCTCGGACGAAAAAGGCAATATCTCTCAGATCGGGCGTCCGATTGACGTGCCGTCTATTGCGTTGGGTTCCTGTTGATGATACAGAACTTTTGGATACATCAAATCCGGACTTTGTGACGGTTGATGTATCGGCATCTCGGCTTGTGGAGTGGACCCTCCCGAACGAGCTTGCTGTGTGCGAGAACCCTAGAGCTGGCTGTGACTGCATCGACGACGACGACTGTGCAGAGATCCTCAGTGGATTCGACGACGACGGCTTCAGCACTCAGTGATCCTATGTGGATCAGTGCTACAGATCCTATGTGGGTCCGATCCTATGTGGGTCAGTGCTACATATCCTATGTGGGTCCGATCCTACGTGGGTCATTGCTACAGATCCTATGTGGGTCCGATCCTACGTGGGTCAGTGCTACAGATCCTATGTGGGTCTGATCCTATGTGGGTCCGTGCTTAGCAGTCCTGTGTGGGCCAGCGCCTACAGATCCTGTGTGGGTCCGATCCTGTGTGGGTCTTTGCGGGGGTTAGTTACCTATCAATCATTTGTGGGTCCGATCCTACGTGGGTTATTGCGGGGGTTAGTACCTATCGATCCTTTGTGGGTCCAATGACTTAGATGGATCAGTGATCATCTCAATCGTCTTTCGAAGAAGTATACCTGTGTGAGATGAATCCTGTTAGCTATCCTATGTGGATAATGTTTTTCTATCCTTTGTGGATTGAGTTGTGCCATCCTATGTGGATTACGTTTTTCTATCCTTTGTGGATTGTGATGAGCTATCCTATGTGGATTATTGGTTGCTATCCTTTGTGGATTGCGTTGTTCTATCCTATGTGGATTACATTTTGCTATCCTTTGTGGATTGAGTTGTGCCATCCTATGTGGATTACATTTTTCTTTCCTGTGTGGACTGGGTTGTACTTGAACTCGGATGTTGGAGCCGAACGAGAATTGGTGACTTAGGTATGTGTATGGGCATATACCTAAGTAGTGTCGGTTGTTACTTCGTGATTGTATCTTTCCTTTGTGGATTGTACTTTGTGGATTTTGGGAGACCATCGGGGGTCTCGGGGTCCCTACCGAGTATCTTATACTCACCCCTGTATGGGATATGCCCGCACTTCGTTGTGTTGGTTGCAGACGACGGACAACACTGATCTTGGCTGGGGCTTGCGGAGCAGGATGATACCTGGAGGTGAACCACTGGACAAGACATAATCGGAGCGGATGGCTGGACCCGAGGATCTTTGGAGGCTATCTGTACCCACCCTTCAGGTGGGACTTCCAGTGGACGGCTCGAGGCTGCAGATTTACTTTTCAGTTGCTGTTTTTCCTTTCCAGTTGTACTTTACAGTTGGGCTTGTATTTCTGGCCCCCTTTACTTTCAGCACAGCTTGTATCACTTTTACTTAGTGTTTTACTTCTGCTTGTACTCTATGGTGTTTGTTTACTTTTATAAATGCAATGCCTTCCCAGTTATCGGGATTTACGCCTTTGGTGCTAGTCGCCAGCCCCTGGCCTATGGAAGGCGGGCTTGGGGTAGTCACGGCACGGGCCCCGAGGGCGGGTCTTGATAACATATATATATACATAAATACAGTATCATTATTATGTTATATATACCATCTTTATTCATTATATATACATTATAATCATTCTTTAATGGTTATCATGGAGAATGAATCTTATCGCGTCGTGGAGACGATATTCCGTACGTACGCACACGCAGTGATTTCGTTTTCCTTAGGATGGATAAAAAGTGAAATATGGTTGTTTCAAATTTATAATAACATAACAGTATATACATAATACTGATGTTATTACTTTATAATGAAACAACTAATGAAGAAGAAGTTTAAGAAGAAAGAAACTTGAAAGAATCGGTAGAAGAGATTACCTCTTCTTCGACACACCTCCTTTAAACTTCTTCTTAGGGCACTAGAGTTGGTCTTTTGAGAAGACCAGAACCTCTATGATACAAATATAGAGGTTTAGAAGAGGAATTGGAAGATTTTGGCTGAGCTTCAAGGCTCAAAATTGTGTAAATAGAAGAGGGAGGAGGTGCCCTTTTATAAGAGGGGTGAGGGGAACCTTAGGAAAAACATAAAATATTATTTTATAATAAAGTCATATTCGGTTTATAATAGCTCCAAATTGATTCATTTCAAAGCTAAAGTGGGTATGGGTCGAAATAATCTCAACCAATATATTTTATACAAGTTTAGGTTACTATTTTAAACATATCATTTAGAGTTAACTCTAAGTTAAATAATTTAACTTTTACCATGTCTTCTTGTTTTCTTACAATATATGGTTAATAAAATTACTATAACAAGCCAAAAAATCACCAAGTGGTTCATTATTAATATATATAACCTTATCTAAGTCATTTGTCCAAACCTTATATTCTTAGAAATATATTAGTAATTAATAATATAAAATATTTTTAAAATCTATTTCATGTCAATTTTGACACTATTTGGTAATTTATTTTTGTGAAAATCATAACAGCATGATTGGTTCGAACTAAGTTAATTTAATCAATAATAACATGTCATATTAACCTATAAAATTAGTGTAATTTATAAAAAGTCTCAAATTTCATTTATTTGTGTATTTATAACATCAAGTATGTTAATATTTCATTAATAAGTTAATTATTGCATCATCATTGTGTCATTAATAAATTAAATTATTTAATGTCTAAAAATTATAAATAAAATACCATTATGTAGGAAATCATTTTATCTTTCTAATGAATATTTATAGTCTAATTTATCTTATTTATAACCCTATATTAAAAACGTTTGAGTTATTAAACGTTGATTTTAACACTTTTAACTCTTCTTTGAATTAAATAATAATAAATATCCTAATCTAATCCAAGTGGACCTAAATTATAATATTATATTCCTAAGGTTGTTTTTGGTCGAATTACACTTATCCAATAGAATTAGGACATGTGTTAAGGTAATAATAATATCATTTTTACCCTTAATTTCCCTATTTACTTTTAACCGTGGTAAATAAAAGTAAAAAAGTTACTATTCACCAAAAATTATTTTCATCTCATTTAACCACATTTTACTTACTGATATCAATCATGTCTCTCTGATTTTTGAAATTCCACTCTCAGAAGCGGTAAAATTCTGTTTTATGTAAATTTTCAAATTCTCCTAGGAGGTGGGTAAAAGACGGTGAAAAGTTCAATAAAATTTTTATATAAATAAAACTATTATAAAATGAATTAAATGAATTACATTAAACTTATATAGTTATTATGTATCTATTTTGTCCTAAAATAAATTTAAATAAAATAATCAATTATTTAAATAAAAATTTGTTTTTTAAATAGTAGCCTATTGTTTTCACTATTCATCAAAAATTGAAAGTTTTCAGAAAATCCCAAAAATTCACCCTAGGATAATTTCAAAATTCCGAATCCAAAAATGAAGTCCATTTTGAAATATAAAATTTATAAAATTTCAAAAAGTGGTTATTTATATTCATAACGGCTAATTTATATAATATTTTAATAATATATAGTTGTTTAGTGAAACCCGGTATTGCGTACTACACACGCTATTGAGGAAGGTTGTGATTTCGTGTAATGCAAGCCAATTCAGGGTTGCGTGTAGTGCAAGGTCCCTTTGGTTTTGCGTATAACATAATCAAAACTTATTTCATTTATTAATTAAACAAAATCTATACATAATGTTGCGAAGAATAATTTCTATAAAACAAACTTGAAATTGTGTGTAACACTTACCAAGAATAGTGTTGTGTATACTGCAAGCTAATACGATGTTGCTTATAGTACAAACTAGTCTTGGTGTACAATAAAAAACATCAAAGAAATTAAAAAGAATATATCTCAAAAAATCTCGGGGTGTTACATTCTACCCCCTATAAAATGAATTTCGCCCTCGAAATTCGTCGGGGTTATAAATGGTTTACTACTTGAATGTTTCTTTAATAGAAACACACATCATAAAAAGGAATACCAAAACATAATTTTAAAAACTAAAGAATGAAACATAATGATTACCCAAAGTAACTCATCACTAGGATTCCACATAGGATAACATAGGTGAAAATATGAATATGGAAGAAAAATATAATCATCATGTTCTGATGGAGGGTGGTAGAGAACATGTCTATGAAAAAGCCAACAATCACAAAGCCATAAATTTGTGTTGATCTAAGGTACCATCTGATTCATCAGATATAAGAGAACAAGGACAGTATTTTTGGTTTTCAATATCATTTCCCTAAAGTTCAAAAATTTGAAATAGAAGAAATACTTACTTTATTTGGTACAATCTCCCTGTTGTTTGTGCCTTGAACAATTTCCACTTTATCTCTTAAAGAAATGAAGTTGAATTTGTCATTCGTGATGTGTTAGCGGATCATGCGATAGAATGATATGTCATTCCATCTGTCTTAAACGTAAGGTTAGCAAAATTTATATACATAAGTACATATATGGTGAGATTAATCATATATGGTTACAAAAATGGACATATTCTTCATCTATCATACCATTTAATAATATAAAACTAGTTTATACTAACTGGGGACTTCCTGTAGGCTAGTGGTAGGAGAAGAAGGCATGTTGTACATCAGTTGTGGGTTCGATTCCCGCATCCTTGTCTGACCCAATGGGCTTTCACCGATCCTATGGGTTTTCCTTTTTTCTAAAACTAAACTATTATATCATTCCAGAAATAGTATCGAAAAAAGTTCTAGCCTTAAACAATTCTATCTGATTTCCAACTTAATCCATTAAACATTTAGTCTTATCGAAAATACTTCTTTCCAATCTTATAGTATAAAGAAAAAAATTACTAGAAATGTCATCAACCAAGCATTTGAATACCATAATTTATT
This sequence comes from Viscum album, assembly GCA_963277665.1. Classification (NCBI taxonomy): domain Eukaryota; kingdom Viridiplantae; phylum Streptophyta; class Magnoliopsida; order Santalales; family Viscaceae; genus Viscum; species Viscum album. Next base: position 1,218,766,340 of record OY728127.1, on the reverse strand, counting down.
CCACATATATCATATGCTATATCTTGTTGGTCAGATTCCAAACATGTGAATACCTTAATCATGTATTCTCTTGAAAAATGGATACCCATTGAACCTTAGTGAAAACATGAATACTGTCAAAAGTTAACTCTTTACACATACCAAAATCCAAAAATTTCTATATACTCAAACCATGAAATAACATTGTCCTTATATCAGTCATGAGCTCATTTCATTTTCTCTTTATCCCTTCATTATGCACAAATCATATTCATTCCAAAAATATTTCCATCACTTTTCATGGTTACAGGTACCATATTCTTATGGAAAACCATAATGGACCAATTCATAGATATTCCAATATACCATAAAAGTACCTCAAAAACATTATTCTTTAATACCAATACATAAAAATTCAATCCATCCTCTTCAATTATTTTCATGGAATAAGTCCTTCCTTGATTTAGAAGTAAACTCATAGGTCAAGACATTGAGTTGGGTAATGTCCATGTTCTCCACATATAAGACATTGAACTCCATAACAGTCTGTCACTCTATGACCCTTTTCCCCACATAGATAACATCTTCCCCTCCATTTGAGGTATTCCTCAAGGTTCTTCTTCCATTCTTTAGAAATATCGATCTTCCTTTATCTATGCTCCTCACCATGAAAACATGCATAAAAGTCTATCTTCGTCTTATTTGATGAATTATGAATACCACTAAAGTTCACCTTGTTAATCATATATCGTGATGTTTGATTCAGACTAATCATAATATATTTCTCTCAAGGCATTACACAATTTCGTAGCTCATAGTCACCAATTTGTCCATCATATTGAATATTAACCCAATTCCTTCTGGTTCCCTCCATTAACTAAAACCAAAAACGATTGTGTAAGAAACAATTAATATAATGAGGAACCGCATAATCATAAAAAGTCACTTATGAGATGTATAACTTATGACACCTTCTTTAACCAATGATAGCTTAGGTTCACCCTAGGTTATTCATGATCGTCAACATAATTCTAGGACTGTAACTTATAGTTATACTAAACTTTAGGGACATCCCTAGACATACCATAAAAATATATCTAGGGATATCAATAATGTTTATGCATCCTAGTTTCCAAAGGTTAAATAAACCTTTCCATTGATACCAACTGTAGAGACCCCGAACTTGACATACATGGAGATTACATTACTTTTGCAAAAAACTTAATATATAACCAAAAACAACTCTCAAGGATCATAATAGTTTAGTGTCTTTGGAAACTCAGAACATAATCTTCTATTTATGGTGAAAATCTTCAACATCCCCCATAAAGATCTTCCCCATTTGTTTTCTTACCTAAAACCTTTCTTTATATCCTGGGGAAAAGAAAGCATATAAAGGGTGATCTCAAGTGCTCAGTAAGGGTAAGCATAGAGAAAATAAAACAAACCATATACTTTTGAAATTAAAAACCTGAACATAATGTTAAAAAACAAAATCATGTGCATTGACATAAAAAATGTTAGTACGTAAGGCATAGTTTATAATGGAACATCAATCATGATAAAATAGCATGGGAATAAAACATGTAATTGTGGAAAACCATTAATCATATGATATGATTTCCATACTAGCCATGGCATTGCTGCCAAGACCATCTTAGTGGACAAAGTCCCTTTCTGAATCGAGTTCACTCTTCATTCCAGTCCTATAACACTAAAATGGATTAACATACCGTTCAAAACATGTCTATATCATGAGATATAAATATTTACCCAATTAATTGGAGGGAGATATAGGTCCCACCAATCTCATAATGAAATCATTCTTACTTGTGACACAAAATAAACATACATCGTTCATAATAACCCAACGAATAAAATGGGTTTCATAAAAATCATCCCATAATCACATAATCCATATAAAATAAATGGATATCATTTCATAATAAGAAAAGTAAAACCATGTAAATCATAGAGACATTATACTTGAAACATACACATATGAAATAATGTCATCTTATATGGAAAATGGTTTTGATAAAACACTAGAAATGAGTTCTTGAGGAAAATATCTATTCTTCTTTAAAATCATTTTCATTTCACAAAATGTCATGAAATTTTAAAAGAGAAGGGTTTTTTTTGAAAATAATCGTGCAATCTTCTAGAGGAATCTTCATAAAAATGAGGCATTATGAAACCATAAAAATCCGTTCATGCCGTATAAGTTAGAAATAACATTCTCCTCGTACTTTTGTTGGAAAAGTCAAAAAGTTCCTCATGTGGTAAAAAAATATTACTTTCATAACATGTGGTAAATTCAAAAAATGGTTAAAAAGGACATTAAAAATACATGAAAACATTTTTAGAAAACAGTGACATGGATGATAACAATAACCCCAGTAAATACTTATGAAATAACAATCTTGGATAAAAACGAGATTGGAAAAGTTATCCCTTACTTTATGTCCGATATGCTTCGTATGTTTCTGAACCTCTTGTATAATGATTTAAATAATGTCATTGATTTATTTCAGAATCATATTAATTTTATAATATCATATATGGTTCACTTAGTTCTTTATATTACCTGTTCATTTGTAAATTCCATGTTAAAGCAGCATTTTTCAGTAAAATCATTTTATTTATCGTACGTGTTTGGACTTGTTGTTCATGATATTATTATTTTATATATCATGATTTAATTACTTCTCGGATGTAAAAATTGATTTATATATTATATATATTCAGTATATATATATATATATATAATTGATAGATAAATGAAATGAAACACACTGTTCATGGAGATGGAAGATCGTACGTACGCATGAACGCTGTTATCCTTTCATTATTGACTAGAATCGAAGATAGTAGATGAAAAATATTTACACATAAAACCAGTATCATTATTTTTTTATATATACCATTATTATTTATTATATATACTTTATAATCATTCTTGAATGGTTAACATGGAGAATGAATCTCATCGCGTTATGGAGACGGTATTCCGTACATACGCAAGCGCGGTGATTTCGTTTTCTGTAGGATGGATAGAAGGTGAAGTAGGGTTGTTTCATATTTATAATAAAATATCAGTTTATAATTAATACTGATGTTATTACTTTATAATGAAACAACTAAAGAATAATATGTTTAAAAATAAAAAACCTTGAAATAATCGATAGAAGAGATTATCTCTTCTTCGACGCACCTCATTTAAACTTCTTCTTAGGGAACTAGAGTTGGTCTTTTGAGAAGACCAAAACCTCTATGATATAACTATAGAGGTTTAGAAGTGGAATTGATAGAGTTTTTCTGAACTTCAAGGTTCAAAATTGTGTAATGAGAAGAGGGTGGAGGTTCCCTTTTATAAGAGGGGTGAGGGGAACCTTAGGAAAAACTTAAAATATTATTTTATAATAAAGTCATATTCGGTTTATAATAGCTCCAAATTGATCAATTTCGAATATAAAGTGGGGATGGGTAGAAATCCTCTCAAACAATAGATTTTAGTCAAGTTTAGGTCATTATTTTAACCTTATCATTTAGATTTAACTCTAAGTTAAATAATTTAACTTTTATCGTGTCTTCATGTTTTCTTACACTATATAGTTAATAAAATTACTATAACAAGAAAAACGAACCCCAAGTGATTCATTATTAATATATATAACCTTATCTAAGTAATTTGGCCAAACCTTATATTTTTAGGTATATAATATCAATTAATAATATAATATTTATTTTAAAAACTATTTTATGTCAATTTTAACAATATTTGGTAATTGATTTTTGTAAAAAACTTAACAGCATGATTGGTTGGAAAAAAGTTAATTAACTAAATAATAACAGGTCATATTAACCTAGAAAATCATTTTAATTTATATAATGTCTCAAATTACATTTATTTAGGTATTTATAACATCAATTATGTTAATATTTCATTAATAAGGTAATTACTGCATTATCATTGTGTCAGAAATAAATTAAATTATTTAATGTATAAAAATTATAAATAAAATACCATTATGTATTAAATATTTTTATCTTTCTAATGAATATTTATATTCGAATTTATCTTATGTATAACCATATATTAAAAATGTTTTTGTTATTAAACATTGATTTTAACTCTTTTAACTCTTCTTTGAATTAAATAATAATAAATATCCTAATCTAATTCATGTGGACCTAAATGATAATATTATATTCCTAAGGTTGTTTTGGGTCGAATTAAACTTATCCAATAGAATTAGGACATGTTTTATGGTAATAATAATATCATTTTACCCTTAATTACCCTATTTACTTTTAACCGTGGTAGATAAAAGTAAAAAAGTTACTATTCACCAAAAATTATTTTCATCTCATTGAACCAAATTTTACATACTAATATCAATCATTTATCTAGGATTTTATAAATTCCACTCACATAAGTGGTAAAATTCTTTTTTATGTAAATTTTCAAATTCTCTTAGGAGGTGGATAAAAGACAGTGAAAAGTTCAATAAAATTATTATATAACTAAAATTATTATAAAATGACTCCAATGAATTACATTAATCTTATATAGGTATTATGTATCTATTTTGACCTAAAATAAATTTAAATAAAATAAATAATTATTTAAATAAAATGTCGATTTTTAAATAGTAACCTAGTGTTTTCACTATTCATCAAAAATTGAAAGTTTTCAGAAAAATACCAAAAATTCACCATAGGCTAATTTCGATATTCCAAATCCAAAAATGAAGTCCATTTTGAAAGATAAAATTTATAAAATTTCAAAAAGAGGTTATTACTATTCATAACGGATAGTTTATATAATATTTTAATAATATATCGTTGTTTAGTGAAACTCGGTATTGCGTACGACACACGCTATCGAGGAAAGTCACGATTGCATGTAATGAAATCCATGTTAGGGCTGGGTGTAGTGAAAGATCCCTTTGGTGTTGCATATAACATAATATTTTTTTTTTCATTTATTCATTAAACAAAATCTATACTTAATGTTGCGAAGAATAATATCTACAAAACAAACATGAAATTGTGTGTAACACTTTCCAAGAATACTGTTGTGTATACCGCAAGCTAATACGGTGTTGCGTATAGTACAAAATAGTCTTGGTGCACAATAGAAGACATCAATGAAATTAAAAAGAATATATCTCATATAATCTTGTGGTGTTATAACGAGAGTCCCCCGATGCTGTGTCTACTACCGCTCTGGCTAGCACCTGCTTTCCATAGGGATATATTGAGTCAAATGAAACTCCTCCTACTATGTATCCCACCACTTTATGTGAAGAATATGATCTAGTGGATGCACCTACTAAATATGAAGAGGGCCTCTCCACCACGGTCGATGAATTGGTAAAGGTGAACCTCAACAGTATGATGAATCCAAAACCTATATTGATCAGTGTGGTTATGCCCGTCGAAGAGAAACAGTAGTATGTGGACTTCCTCAAACAACACAGTGATGTATTTTCTTATGGCTTTAATAAAATTCTGGTACTAGATCCCCATGTATCTGTCCACCGCCTTGGTCTCCCAGAAAACCACTACAGGATTAAGCAGAAACATAGAAAGATGAACCCTTCCCAAGTTTCCTTGGTCGAGGCCAATGTTGATAAACACATCAGATAATATTTCTTCAAGGAGGTCCAATACCCCAGATGGTTAGCCAATATTATGCCTGTTATGAATAAGAATGGGAAAATCAGTGTCTGAATCGACCTCCAGGATCTCAACTGTCACTGTTTGAAGGATGATTCTACCCTTCCCATGAAAGAGTTGTTGATTGATGACACTTCTGTTTTCCAGGACCACTTTTTCAGGGATGGGTATTCTAGGTATAACCAGATCTAAATGGATCCCAAGGATGAGGATTCCACAACCATTATAGAACCTCAAGGTACTATCTACCACCAGGTAATTCCCTTCAATCTAAACAATGCATGTGCCACCTATCAGCGTGCTATTCATTGCATAAATAAGTCAATCCTCAGATAATTTGTGGAATTCTAGGTAAATGATCTGTTGTTCAAATCTATCCAGCGTCAGGACTATCACTAAGACATTGAGAAAGTGTTTGGCTTCCTCCATTCTCAACATCTAAACATGGTGTGGTTCCATATATTTCCCTCCTTTATGTCGTGTTCATCATGAATGCATCATACATACATCTCCCTAGATATCTCCATCTATTTTTTCATCCGACATGACATTAAATTGCATGGTGACATTTATGTTTCACACACTCCCTATAAATGAGACTCAGTCATCATTCACATACAAAAGGGCCCCTAAATAGTATAGATAATTAGCCTAAGGTCTCTCCTATCATTTTGGGCCAACACCCTTGAGAACCCTAAACGAAAAATTGATACATGTCCCATGTTTCGAATATGGTCAGTGGTTGATACTCATTTGTTGTTCCCATTTCAGGTTACACGATATAGACGATGTGTTTCCGACATGGTCAACAGTTATCCTTTATCATTTTCACTACCCATATATATATATATATATATATATATATATATATATATCTAATATTGGGTTTAGTGGTTCATGATTTCCCATTATCCCTTCAAACGTCAGTCCGCTTTGGGTTGGATTCTGAGTCCAGCTGTCGTGCCATTATATGTTGGAGAGTGCTAGGTCATATTCCTTGTTTCACACACCAAGCATTCCTAACGTGGTCTTAGGAATTTTGTAAGGCAACACATGCATGAAGGGTCATGTGTCTATCATATAAGGTCTACGACCTTAAAATACGATCAAAATTTTCTGCATTGCAAGTTTTCATACTATAATCCATCCAAGACTTTGAGTATGAGGTCCCTCGCCCCTTTAGGCACCTTGGCCCCATTTCTCATCTAGGATTTTGTGGCGTGGTATGGACTTATGTCCTCATTCATATTGGGATATTTTTCCACAACACACATATCCAATTGAGACATACCTCATTTATCTATCATCTTTTTCTCAAGTACATTCCCTACCATGCTTCGCGCATCCCATCATTTGGGTTTCAGTCATCATTAAAATCCAAAAGGCCCCCCGAACAACATGGATTCTAGGAACTAGGGTTCTCCTACCCTTTTAGGACTTCATCCCCAAGGTTTTTGAGAGACAATTTGATATAGGTCCTGTGTTGCAAATATAGTCAACAGTCGACGATCAATTTCCACCCTAAAACCAAGTCAAAAAAATACGAATATTGTGTTCCGGACATGGTAAACAATTATCCTTTGTCATTGTTTTCATTATGTGGTTTTCCACAGGCACAATGATCTCTCTCTTTACTCACATGTCCCATGCATATGAAATTAATCTAGGAATCTATGGTCCGAGCCCAATGAACTTAATCTAAGAGCACCATTGTACTCACCGGAAGATGTTTAACTATGATTTTTTTGGGACTTCTTGTCTTATATCCTTCAACCGTGTTGGGCCCCCAGGCCCATGTTCTCATTTGGGATTTAACAATGTGGTATGATCATGTGTTCTCATTCATGTCGGGTCATGTGCCATGTCGTACACATCCCTCATGGAGATAACCTGTCTCTATTTGCATCCATTCTTAATGAAAAAAAGTGCATATCATCCTGCAAAACTATGTGGAGATTGATTACAATTTTTATGTGATACATAGGACTGCCCAAATTTTTTTTAGTTCCATCCACATTTCATAGAATCCTCATTATCATCATGTCCACTTCGCATGAATTCCACCATGGGAGGGGTATACAGTGTGGTATGGGCTTATGTCCACATTAAAATAGGGATTGTAACAACCGCACCATGTACCTATTTCTCCTGAGAGCTCATCATCCCCTTTCCTATGCTCAACTTTTCGATTTGGATGCTCTTAAGTTGGACCACTCGACCATCTTTGGAAATTCCCCAATGTGCTCAGGCGTACTCTATTTCAGGACCTAGAGTGTCATACTCTATCTAGACATGCTCTCACCCATTGTTTAAGCAACATGTTTCCCTTCATTTGGGATTTTATAATATTTCACATAACAAAGGACCCTTAAATGGCAGGGATTCTCAGCCCAAGGGATCTCCTACCATTTCTGGCCAACGCCCCAGAGGATTTCAAGAAACAAATTGATACAAGTACCGCGTTGCAAGTATGGTCAGTGGTCGATGCTCATTTGACATTCTCATTTCAAGTCGCACGATATGGATGTTGTTTTTCAAACATGGTCAATAGTTATCCCTCATCATCACACCAACCACATAAAGACCTATATTTCAATTTCATGATTCACACTATTTTCACTCCATCATGTCCAAGTGGAATTTTGAAACTCTTGGTACAATCCCTCAGTGAACATTTTCACGTTAGGATGATAAAGCCATGGTAAGACATCATTCGGCGATCCACCCCAATTTACTCATTCATGAATTCCATAGGTTTCAAAGACCTTTTCTACCATTGATTCCCACATTGAACATTGCTCACGTGGGCTTTTGGAACAAATCGAGGTTTTCACTCGCTTGGAAGAGTTTTTCTTTTCTGGTGTCCAAACTCTATGACCTTAATCTAAGAACTCCTTATACATCCTTTTCATAAAGTGTATGAACCGTAACTTTCAGAACTATGTATAGAATGATTCTCATTCTCATGGGATATGTAGGAACGATCATATATCTCGTCTCCGTGTAAAGCTTAGGTTCCGCTAATTACCTCTTTTATTCAACCATGTGGTTCTGGCATTAACGAAATTCTGTGGTGTGGTGTAGGAATTACATTCTCATTAATGTTAGGTTTTCAATAGCCCCATGTACTTCCCTTTTTGGTTCTAATTTATTCTTCCTTTCTTCCCGCAAGACATTAAACTACACCCTCAGAAATAAGTATGACTTGATTTCAATCCTCATGGGATATGTAAGAACACCAAGATGTTTCGTCCACCGGTTTGACCCCATATTTTTCTAACCACTGTTGGACCCTCATCCCAAGGTTTCTTCCCAAGAGGTGCACATGGTATGGCGTGGATCTCAACCTCATTCACATTAGGTGTGCTTCATCATGTCATTCACCCCACCCCCCTCGAATCCTTGTTTATTCTATATGTTTCCAATCCACTTGACCTTAATCTATGCCGCCTGGTCCCACCTGACATTAAACTGATGTTTTTTTCGCACGATGTTAAAATGGATTGGTAGGTCCAATAAAACAACCCTAAACTATGACATATTTTTTCGGGACTCATGATGAAAAAACATAACTACATTTTGATGCCATCAATTGAGGGGGACATCATGTTGTGTATCGGTCCTCCACTATACCATTTTTCAATTCCTACAAGTGGCTTGATTCCTATATCAACACCTCGATTTTCTATCCTAGGTTTATCACTTCACAAGAAAAAATTAACCCATAATAAATGAACACACAAGATCTATCAAACACCACTAATTTTGGTGTGTGGGCCAGACCCACATGACAGTATTTTACCTAGCTCTGGTACCCTACCACGTCGCTTCTAGAATGACCTATGAATTGATCCCCATCATAATAGGGTATGTAGGAATTCCCATACACATGGACCAAGTTCTATGCCCAACTCTCATTTTTGTCCCCTCGACCTAAAATTCCCCTAAGGAGCAAATGAAATTAAGCGGGCATATGTCCCCATTCACATAAACGCTTTGTAATTACTGCACCACATGTCTCCCGCCCCCTTTTTTCCCAGTCTGAGCTCTATGTAATTTAAACTAATATCCATTCATCTTGGTCGTAGAATACTAAACCACATGAAATCCTCTAGAACTACATATGGCTTGATTCCCATCCTCATGAGATACGTAGGAAGGCCCAAACGTCCTTCCCGTGGTTCTATTCCCAAGAATCATAAATCATGCACCATTTTCAGCTCCAAGGCCCAATGTCCTTTGGATGCATGTGGTTTTGGGATCAAATTTTGGGTTCCCATTCACATCTGGTTTCTCAAAAGCATCACCTTGTACCACCCTTGTCTCTTTCAAACCTGATCCGAGTTATATGACCCTAAACTAAGATATCCCTAAGGGAACTACACAACATGTTCAAATACTTTTCCACCTTGTGTTCACTCCATTAATTCAGTTTCTCTCTTAGTGGTCAACTATATGACCTTATACATGGATTGGGAGAGCCTAGGACCCTCATCCTTGGTAAAGGATTTGACTCCCTCTATCCGATATGTCTTATTTTTGTACTTAGATGTGTCGTGACAAGGACCAAAAGGTTGTAATTTTCACATGGACATTCCATCGATCCATGAACAAGATTAATTATCCCTTTATTTGGATCCTCACACTCTTATATGACTAAAAGGACACCTTTTGTGGCCTGGTATCATGCCACATTGGATCACCTACCATTTTGGGTCAACAGCCCTAAAGACCATAGAATACCTTTGTGACCAGTCCCACGTTTCGAACATGGTCTGAAGTTGACCCTCATTTTTCAGTCCTCATCCTCTTCTAACGTGAAGTAGAAAGTGTGTGTCGAATATGGTCATGAGTTATGCTATATCATCATGCCACTATCTTTGTGATACAGATATAGAGCATCATGATTCACATCATTCCACTCCCTTATGTACAAATGGAATACCAGCACACAGTTTTACACCTCCATGCATCTATGTGTGTTAATCAAGCGAGTCAATAATTTTCGGATTTCACTCACCTAGAATTCCAATGCACCTAACGTGTGCCTTCTAGCACCAGGAAATCACATCGATACTCCTTGTTTCCCACATCAAGCATGACTTGTGTGGGCATAGTAGTGTTGGTGAAGCATGTACATGTGCATCTATTCCATACAAACCCTTCATCTCACATGAAATTAAACTATGATTATAGAACGACGTGCATCTTTATTCCCATCCTAATGGGGTACCTAGGAACATCCATGCACTTTTCCCTGAGCCTAGCCTAACTTTCACATTCAGTCCCTCAACCATAAAAAACATCCTCCAGAGATATATGGTGTGTTACAAACTTCATTCATCCATATTCACATCAGTTTTATAGATACCACATCCTATACTCCCTTCATAGGATCTTCCCTTTCACTATATATCCTATCGAATGACGTTGAATTGCACAAGTCCATGTCTCCTCAATGCATGACACTAAACTGTGGTTATACCATTAACTAGTTTAGGTTGCCCCATATTAACTATGGGATGCGCCAGTTTCATTGTCAGAGTGGGTTTCCATTACCAGTGTTGGTCTCTAAACACACTGTTTTTAAGAAATATGTTTGTATTTATTCCCACCCTTATGAGATAGGTAGTGATGACCATGCATTTTGACTCGAGCCCAACCTCACGGTGATTAACCCTTCTTGACCCTCGACCCCGATCATTGTCCCAAAAGTATGACCTAGAAACTATTTGCATCTTCCACACTATACGATGTTAAACTACATGTATATCATCATCCATGGTATGACATAAATACACAAGGAATTCCCGGTCCTCAACCAAGAGGTCATTTATTAAAGGATGAATAATATCTGATCAGGCCGATGTGCCCACTAAAGGTGTTTTCACCATAATGAAATAATTTCAAGAGTATTGGACTCAATTCTAACACCCCATAACTCCACCCTCCATACATTATGTTCCCCTTATTCGGCCCCTCATCCTCTTTTATGTTCGAAGTTACCCCCTAACAGTATGGATGCTCAGCCTATGGCTCACCTACTATCTTGGGATAACATTCTAGAAGTCTAATGGAAGACATTTCGAGTCAAGACACATGTTATGAATATTTTCAGTGGTCATCCCTCATGTGTTATTCCCCTTTCAAGCTAACGTAATAAGGATACAATGTTTTGAACATGGTCAATAGTAATCCTTCATTGTCACAACATCCCTACAGTGTTCCGATTTTTGGTTATCGTGATTCACACATTCCACTCCTCTATGTTTGGAATAATTCTAAAAACCCTGACATTACCCCGCTCCTACACTAGTGCAGTTAAAAAAAGGGCACTTCAACTATTATGAGAACTTAGTCCACCAGTCTGGCCTCCCCCCTTTCTTCCCGAAGGACTGGATTGGTTGTTAAAACCCGAGATTCCTGAATCTTGGTCAGCACTCTCATATTCTGATGGAACAATGAGTGTTCATCCCTTGTTTCTCACATGGGACCCGACCCCCATGATATTATGGATTAATCTTCATTTGTATCATGAATGTGACAGAAACGTAGTAGGATGAAAGAAATAATGAAAATCATGGATGAGTCTATCCTAAATAGTTAAATCATGAATGTACGTTAGATGGTTTATAAGCATTACAACACCTAAGGATTGAACCCTCCAATGGATGGATTGACCTCTTAGATAGAGCGTTCCAGGTCCAATACACTATGGCTTGTGGAATCCACGATCTACTATCTCCTATTTACTTCCAGCTCGTCCTCAGAAGAAATGGGGAAAAATTCATTACCCGCAACCTGAGCCCACTCCTCGTCTGCATGGATAATGGCCATATCCTATAAGGCATTCTATATTCGGTATTTGACCATTGCCAGTATGACCTCCAGGTGCGACACAAGCTCCGATTGTGCATCTAGGGAAGCGGAGTGCTCGTTCGTTCATGCCCTCAATAGCTGACCCTCTCCTTTGTTCTCCTGATGTTCATAGATTTCCTCTGCTTCCAGCCCACAATGGGATTATGATCATGCTCCTAAATCTTCTCTACCATGAAGTACGAAAGGAGCTTATGGGTATGCTGGGAATAATCTCCCCTAGTGAATAGTTCATGTATCTTGGAATGATGCCTCCCCATATGGACTATCCATTTTACTTGAGCAGTCTCCCTAATAAAGTGCTTGATCAGCTTCCATGACCGACAATGGGAAATATTTCTATCTTCTTCTTCAAAGGTCATCTCATCTCAGTATGTGGGATTGGGAGGCTCATATGTGGGGAATTCCTCCATGAACTCATTAGCATGATCTGTATCTGGTGTGATATTGGGTATGTCGGTACCCATGTTGTCTGGTTGATCTATGTTGTTGGATCCCACTTCAATGATCTCAGGATCTGTCCTACTGATGGTCCCACAAGTGATCAGAAGCATTGTATCTTGGTCAGTTTGAACGACTTCTTCCATGAAAACCAGTGTTCACCCAGGAAAGGAACCTCTAGGATCTCTGGACATCGTCACCAATGAATCCCATGCCATTTGAATAACTGTTCATACAAGAGGAATACAATCATTTTTTAATGGTATCAATGGACAACGATAATGTATTCTTTGATAGATACTTATAGAGATCAAACAATTCATATCTTTCCTGGGTTGTTGCTGTCAGAACACTGAGGTTTGTCCCTCCAAATATTGTTGGGATATATGAAGGTTTTGGGAGGACCACCTTGGGTTTTTTGGCACCTCCTAGCATGATTATCGTCATTTCCACGGGCGCAGATCCAGATGTTCCCATAGTTTCATGTACTACAGGATGAGAGAAGTTTGTGTGAGAGAGGCCATACTTTACAGTAAAAATGTAAGTTGAGAAGTCCTAAACCACTCAGGTTAAGTCTCTATGGGAGTGGATAGGATCCTAACACAATGGCATTTGCAAATTATTCTAGATCCAGGTGTATATTTCTGACCTCACCTTCTTCCAATGGGTTCTCTCCATAGTCTTCCTTTCCACAAGAGGAATCATGAAAATGCGGGGGGGGGGGGGGGGTCTATCTAGAAATACAATTTAACCGACACATCCTTGGACACAGAGAACCCCAGGAATGCATAGATTCATCCACCCCCATCAGTTATTGATCCCCCTACCCCTGGGATACTACAAAGGCGGCCCTGATAGGGCCAATCCCTTGAAAATCCATCTCAAGATAGTTCATGTGTCACCACATATCAGAAGAGATGAGGAATTTCATGATGACCTCCTAGATGTCCCAATCCTAGAGGAAGAAAACATTCTAGGACACGTATATATGGCGTAATTACTTCCCTGGATCCCAGGTGGATATCCTGCGGAACCCCCTGGGTGGCCTCCCCTCTGGACAACTCTATCCATATGGGACCACTGGATCCACTACTTATACCTCGCTTTAGACTGGTGTGGTCCTCTCAACCGTTACATCCCCGCAACCACGAGATGTCCTCTATGCCATCTGGCCCTATCCACAAGCTTGGGGAGACACCCCGCCACTGACCCGAACAGTTTTAGTGTTTCAGCATCTCCCCCAGGTAGGATGCCTCCCAGATCTAGGTATACTCCATGACCAGCCCATTGACGGTTGTGGGAGGAGGAATCACTATTAGAATTGTCCCATCCTCCCACGTGAAAATGTGCCATAACTGCCTCATCACACATGGGTGATCCTCATGGCACACCCCTAAGAAGCCCCCCTGGGTCAGTCGCTGCATACACCGAACCTGCCTCATGAAATGATGTTGGTTGTATGGATCGCAAGGATACTCATGGTCTAGCTCGTACCACTAAGCCTCCACCCTGAATGGACTAGTGTTTGGACTGATTCCCTTACATTCTCTGGAAGTCATTAGTGAACACACCTATTGCTAAGGGAACAGGTTGATGTTAAACTCCTCCTCCTTCCAATCCCGGTCCAGCACCAACTGCAAGGTCAGATTATTTTGAAGGATCCCACCCAAATTCCAAATGGATGGGAAAAAATAAATCCAAGAGGGGATATGGGGTTTAGATATTCATAGGTAACCCTAATATGCACTGCTATCCACCCATACATACGGTGAAATGGCCTGCATATCCTCTGCAACTTCATCCCCTCACTGATATGCCACAAAATCTTATATAACATGGCGAGCATTTGGATATCGAGGTTGACCTATCAACCTTTCTAAAAAAATATGCCATAATGATTTTTCTCAGTCACATGCCAATGTTGGTGTACCTCACTGTCATGGTCAAACCATAGATAAGTGCAACTATGAATGCAGCTAACCTAACCACCAGTTTCTGCTCAGTACTATCATTGAATCCAGTTGTTATATACTATATGTCATCAAAGATCTGCCAGTTTGAGGGCTCCTTGCCCTATTGAACACCGTTCATGAATGTCAACGACATTATAGGGAATTACCCATCTTCCAGGAAATTTAGGAACTACACGATCAACTATTTGAAATGGATTTCCCTCACCAATAGTTTTTCCTCCCCAGGAACCTGTTCCAACAATGCCCTTACTAAAGTTCGAATTTTCTCCAAACCCTCCCATGAGTAAACAATGAGGAGGAACTCATCATACATTTCCCACATTATTGTTACCCCCAATATCTTGTGAAGGTCATAGAGGCTAATAATGACCTCTCCTAGGTGCAAATGAAAAGTGTTGATCCTCGATGTCTATTAGATCAGCAACTCGGGAATCAACATCATCATCTTGTAGATATATAATTAGGATGCCAAAACTTCCTCGTACTGACCCACATGCCTCATCTTTTCCCTGAACTCCTCGCACAATGCACATAACTTATGATCACAAGCCTAATCATCCATGAAATTTCTTCCCTGGAATAGTTCCCACACATCGGTCCACCCCTTCTCTAGGATCCCTAGGCTCGCCATTATGATGGTGTTGTACACTGGGGGAGATGTATCTGGCTGCAGGGCCTTACCATAAATGTCATTCACACGGTTGTATATGCAATAAACTTAACTGGTGTGAATTCTTCCCATGTATGTTCATTTACCACCCTGAACCACTAGCGCTGGCATGATGTGATCCTAAACCTGATTTCTATCTCATCCCTGCTCACTTCTGGAATGAATAAATCCTCCCTCAGACAAAATTCATATAGAGGTGTCCTTATGTAGAGTGGGTTGTTCTTCTAGATCTCTGAAAATAACTCTACCAGTGAATCATGATCCTAATGGCTTCGAATGAATTCCTCAATGATCAAGCTATTTTCCATCTCTTCCCTCTAGGAAACATCGAAAAGGACCCCCTAGTAGCTTCTGAGTGAGCCATTAATTTTTCAGAATCTGGACCCTTTTTGTTCTTATTCACAAATCTCATTCACAGAGCTTGTTCAAAAAGCTCGTTCACAGAGCTTATTTAAGGATTTCGTTTGTAGAGCTCAATCCCCTTCAGAAATCGTAATGCACTGCCCCAGACCTTGAAGACACAAGCCGCAGAGCACAACCTCACAGAGTCAAAGGACTCACTGTGTGCCATGAAGAAGAAATATTGATTCATAGAGAGCAATAACGGAGTGCATAGATCTTCGTGAATTGATATCACTATCGCCAAATTGCAGAGGTGAGAAAGGATAAAAGATTTGTCCTCCAACCCCATTTATAGGCAATGACCTCCTTTGCTTCATGACACGTCTGACCTTAGTGATCTTCGAAGTGCTATCAACCCATGTGTCACCTCTCCGCCTCAAGACCCTCCTTCGCGATTCCTCTTTGAGATTGACCAAAATGTTTTGGTGATTGACCCTCAAAATTATACCCTTGTTTTCTATGTGGCACCATGTTTGAGGGGGGGGGATTGGATGGAAAAAAATATGGGAGAGGAAATAAAATCACAATGAGGAAACTACCTTCAATGAGGATACCTCGCGAATCCAGTACATAGTGTCTCACAGCACCGCAGCTAGTGCGAAGCCGCCCCCTTTATGTCACTGTGAAGTAAAGAGGAGGGAGGATATGCGATCCAAAATAAATTTGATAAGACACTATGAAACAATGTTGTGGGAGGCTCCGCTATCCAAAATATGTTTTGCGAATTCTTCATGATGCAAAGAGGTGGGAGGCTCCACAGTTATGAAAAAGTGCCACATGGCTTCGCGTCACGCGAACCCTACCTCACGCCACCTATTGAATATAAATACATGCCTTCCCTCGATCCAATGAATTGATACTCCGACCTTTCTCCCTCTCATCTCTCAAATTGCGAAGCACATTCCACTCTGCTAAAAATGATCTTCTCAATGTAGTTTAGCAAAGTGAAGTGCCTTTCCTTTGTTTTAAACACAATTTGTCTTCATGAATGGATGCCCTTCACGAAGCCCACATGCCTTCACAAAGGAATGAGATCCCTAGGGGACTCAGGATTCCACAAATCACTCATGATTCATGATGTTTCAACCATGAACATGTGAACCATATGATAATGTAAGTTCACTATGCTTCGCTAGGTATACTGCTTCATGGTGCTCTACTTTGAAAGCCACTATTGCTTCATGAATCCCTACTCCACGAAAGACTCTCTACATCACGAAAAACCCTCCATGTGCACCAATTCAATATTCCTAGGCTAGGACACTCCACATAGTGAAGCAGACCCCCTCGGGATGCCCCATCACTACATGGAGCAACAGAGTTTCATGTGGCATCTTCATGTGAACCCCTTTGCTCTACATCCCCTTTTCCCATATGACCCTCATATTCTATATGTAGTGATTTAAAATTCCATTGTGTGGTACTTTATGTTGCGTTTCTTAGCTTTGTTCTTCTTTACATAGGCACACTAATGGCTATTGCTTCTTCGCCTAGCCATGCTAACATGAGCCCCTCAATGAATCATTCCATGACACTCCATCACTATGGAATTATAGATGCCTTCCCCACCCCATGGGTGGGTGGGTATCAGTTTTGTAAGTCCAATGGGTGCGGAATTAACCTTCCTCATCCTAGATGTTGGACATTAAACTGCCAAGAACCATCGTCCCTAGTACAAGACATTAAACTGTGGCCTCGCCTTGTGCATCATACGTGGGGTGCACCATCTCAAACATTTTTTATGCCAGCTCGTCCCCATGGGAGTGAGATCAACCACACAGGGAATGATATCCTCTCTTCTAGAGTGGTTCTTGTCGGTGGGGAAGGGCAACCATATTGAAGTAAGCCAATAGCCTTTTGTGCGGGAGGCATCACCTCTTCTTATCCTCTCTTCTTCAGTAACAAGGAATATTGAAGAGATTGGCACTAGGACCTTCATTAACTTGACCCTATCCCATTGGTATTTGTCTCCACCCTATCCTCCATCATAGGGTAAGTCCTAATCTCCATCTCCTTGAGCTGTTAACCAAGCATAAGATGTTTTTTCCTATTTGGGACTCTACCCACATGTAAGCCCTATTCCACGTTTCGTGAATGCATCATTCATGATGTGATCATTAGGTCTTTGCTGCCTCTTGTTTCTGACACCGAGAATGACACATGTGTTCTTAGAGTAAGCACTGACCAGGACATCCTCTCAATCTGTCTTAGCGCATAAGCCCGAAACTCTATGAACAACGTTGACTATGATCCTTGCCATGGAAAGGTACGTAGAAAGCAACCCTGAGGATCAAGCCCAACAACTATTGGTCCCTAACCCTTCACGTCGGTTCACTAAACTATCTGAACTAAGTGGACATTGATCCTTTCAAGGAAAGGTACGTAGAAAGCCTCTCGAAAGATCTAGACCAACACCTACTAGTATTGACCCCTTCGCGTCGGTTCACCAAACTCTATGAACTATGTGGACATTGATCATTTCCAAGTAAAGGTACATAGGAATCCTCTCTAGGGTTCAAGACCAACACTAACCGGTATCGAACCCCCTACACATCGGTTCTCCAAACAATCCCAACCACTTTATGTCAGTTTACCCTTATCCTACATGACGTTAAACTGTACGCCCCTTTTCATCCTCTATGAAGCTGAACTGTACCCATTCAAACTACATGGGATTTGATCAATGTATCTAATGATGGGTATGTAGGAAGCCTCCATGAGGCTCAAAACTATCTGATGGTAAACTGTTGTGATCCTCATCCGATGGTAAGCCACTATGAACCCCAACCAACGGTAAGCCGTTGTTTTCACCCATCCGGTGGTAATCCGTTGTAGTCAACAATTGACACGAAGCCATCGTAGTCCCCTTTATTGGGACCCACATCTCTGGTCCACCCCTGTGGCGTTAGACCAACCCAGGCTTCTAAACATGCATAAGCCTCGACATGTCATCGGGTCGCTGTCATCAGTGATCAACCCAATTCTATTCCCCCATCCGGAACCATGTGGAAAATGATCTTTTCCAAGGAATGGAACATAGGAATCCACCCATATAGTTCAAGGCCACCACCCATGTCACATACTACTATTTACCTTGAGCTTATGTGCCCCAGAAGATAATTCAACAACCCAAAGGTTCTATTTCCTCCATGACCAATCCATGCATCCATTCTCATGGACCACCTCCTAAGGTGTACCATCGCCACAATGAACATTGAATACTTTAATTCCCATTCATAGGGATACTTAAGAAGTCACTTCGAGGCTCAAGTCCAACATCATCCTCGCCCTCGTGTTGGCTCCATCACACTCCCCATCCACCCTCAACAATCCATATCCATCAGGATTCTTACCTAGGCCACCACATCCTGGTGAGATCATGTCACCCACTTTGACGCTTCTCCAAGTACAAATTGGGCTACCCACCATGCGTTATCCCAAGTATCAGTGTTCCCTCCAAGGGTTGAAAATATTTAATCCACTCTCATATGTGTTCTGATCAGTCTAATCTATCTCTTCTAGATGTTAAACTCGCGGAATACCCTGTGTTAAACATGGTATGTTGAGGAAATCCTCATAGACATGCCTATGGCATTAAATTCCCCACATTTTATGTGGGATTTCATGGGGTTTCAAGACCTCGAGAATCCCTATTATAAGGGGATGAAACCCAGATGCATCAGTGTTCATGCGTCTAGACTTTCCAGTGATGTGCAACGTGAATACTCCCCTGACAGAAGGTTGTTTCCCTAGCTAGACCCATTGGAATGTCCAGACAGAAACAACGTAATTAACCAGTGTCAATGAAGACATAGAAGTGGGAAGAGTTTTTCAATCACATCTTAAGTCTATGAGGGAGATCCAGAATAGGTAATGAGCTCCGAGGAGTAATCTATTGAAAGAGGGACCAACATCCCATCATCCCATTTCAATCAAGGATCCAACATCGTTGAACAAGAGATGGATTCTGCCAGCTTCTGGAAAGCCGGAATGTGGGGAAATAGTTGCATGTCGTCCTCCGAATGAGATATGGATGCATGCCCTAGTGAAAGCATCAGAAACAAACCATTTCCAACTAGTAAGATATAATCACATAAACAATTATATGGGCCTCAATATTATTTCTATCATACCCAATCTATTTTAAAGAGATTCCTAACTCCATCAGAAGATGTGAAACTAAATTACTGATTATTAATGTGGATGTGTTTTTTAAATGATATCAACCAATCCATTATTAATATAAGGTTATATATATATCCATATGAAAAATTTTGAAATCACAAAAAAATTGAACACCATATATTTTTATAGAACCGACTACACACATAAAGGCTAGATGCTCCCTTGTGTGAGAGGATTTTTATATATTAAGGCATATGGAAACATCACAATAGGTATTTCTACAAGTTCAAAAAAATGATAATTGATAATTGATTAAGATTCAACTGTATCATAAAATTATTTTATAAGGATTGAATTATATATATAATATTTCACAAAATTGATGGTCATAATTAGTCATACATGATCAGCTACTCGAAACCATAAATCAGATTAGTATCTAAAACATGATCTTTACTTCTCAACCTATGTTGTAAAAGATAAGGAGTCCAGGAATTCCTCAAATTTTCCCAGCTTGTGTAGTTTTTCAGATGATATTTATTTTTATGTAATCAAACCATTAATTATAGGTTGTCTGAGAGTCATAATATGTGATAGCTATATCAAAATTTGGATCATTGCCATACTTACACTGATGATTTTCCATCTTATTGAGGTTATAAAAATATCTAGGGGGTGTTATATAACCTCAATTTTTATGTACATTAGAGACACGTTGGAAATAACCAGGAATTATATTCTATGTTTAAAGGATATTTATCAATCTTGTTTCTTGATTCTGAGATGCACCACCATTATGGAAGTAAGTGTCCTTATTCCAATTATTTTGTGAATTTGAGTTCCCACCAACACCTATGGAGATAAATATAATCCATCCTATAATGTTTTTTTAATTTTCCATTTCCACAACCGTTTATCTATTTACCATCTTTATATATTCTTTATTACTTATAAAATGTGTCCTAGAGATGCTTTGTAGACATATCCAAGACTGAAACATGCATGACATTAATGGGACACTAGTAAGAACATTGGGGTATAAGTGGAAAAAATTATTAACTTAGCTTAATAAAAAGTGATATAAAAAATATCTAGTTTTAATATAAATAAAAATGTTTTTCTTAAAATATTTAACATGTGAGGGTAAATTTGTTTGTTAAAAAAATTCACAAATACCTCCCATATAATTCCATATTCGACATTACCTTGGAAAGATAAATCCCACTACACTCATACAATATCTTAAATTAAAAATGATTCTAGCATAACTTTTAGCTCAGATGAAGAACCTAAGAATTGGAATATTCTATTCATCTGACTCAACCATACATTTAACATTATTGGATTAAAATCCACTATAATTATAAGTGGAGTTTTCTTTTGAAAGTAAAATTAGTGGTCCACCTATCAAGGTACATTACTGGAATTTGATCCCTTTGCGGTATTAAAATCCTAAATGATCATTTCTACTTGTGGTTGGTTCACCAATGGATTGGGAGAAAACATGTTTTTAGAGGCCTCTTTTTGCTAATTTTTATTAAATATACTCAGTTCCATTGTCTCAATAACCATAAAATAATCTATTTAAACCACATTTACAAGCATTTCAAGGCATGGATAAATCCCACATACAAAAATCAATAATAATTACGACCATTATTTCCATAAATTGGAAATTTTAACCATTTTATGAATCATTTAATTCATAATTTGATATGAATTCCTAGTGGGATGACTAAAACTAATTCTTGTTATGAAATACACATTGGAATTGTGATGTAATGAGGAGATGACAACAGTTAAAAGGATTTTTAATGATATTTTTTACTTGAACCACCCAAATAAATTAATATCCATTATAACATGGTTGAATATGTATTTATAAGAAACAAATTTCATGTCCATACATTCAAAATCTCATTCCACCATCCGAAGAGATCAATAAACATACCATTACAGATAAAAGTTCAGTCAACTTGCCTCAAATCATGGTTTGGGAAGGTACAGAGTGCCATCAGCCTTATGAGACATTCCTAAGTCACCAATTTTTTTTGATAAATTCCTAGGTCCTATAGATATATTCAGACATTTTTTTATTTAAAGATAAAACAATCCAAATAAGATATAGACATCTAATTCTCCTTTAGTATGTATGGGTATAATCCATAAAATTGAAATACAACCAACTAAAAAATTGTTATTTAAAATAGTACAATATATAAACACTCACAAAACCCATGATAACATGTTCTAAAGGAGTCAAATATAAAATCCCCTATTCCAACCAATTAAACACCATGATCCAACCCTACCTTCTATTCCTAATGAATCAAGAAGAATTGTTATAGAAATTTGATATCATTTATTCCCATGTATCTTGGTTATTAGAAACTACAAACCCAACAAATATTCCATCAATGTGATGAGTATAAAATATGTAGGAATTCCCCAAAGAAAACCCAAGTTAATCCAATTGGATAGAAACTTGTAAGAACAATTTATAACATCCATTAATAGTTTATATTAAAATTTAATAAAATTTAATAAAATTCTATGTGATAAAAACGTATAAAAGTTTATTTTTATCCATTAAAATTTAGTAAATAATTTCTCTAATTTTCACACACATGTCCATCCATATACACACAACCATACAGTCAATCGTGGTTTCACAATTGATGGGGGTACTCTATGAACATGAGTCGTCCATCCTTGATATTAGAAACAATGACCAAACTTATCCAATTTTAACACAATCCATCCCAATTATGCCAAATTAAATTTTAATTAATTAAAAAACAAAATTTCCTATAAATAATTTTCATAAGCCATTTTGCATTCAACAGGTGAATTTGATTACATCAGAAAATCATTTTAATATTATATCTAAGGGTTCTTACTATCATTTACCAATTTTCAATTATTCCCAAAATTGGAAAAAATACATCACAAAATCAAACAATGATTACAAGGAAAAACCATTGAAAACATTAAAATAACAAATACATCATGTTCTATAAAAATTTGGACTGAGAGAGAATAAAAAACATCTCAATGGTTTGAAAAAATGATGAATTATTCTTTGATATTCTATTTCTCTATTTTTAATGCATTACAGTTAATAGATCCACGAAGATATCATAACAATTCGCATCCTAGAATATATATTTATACATAAAATACTATATCAATGGACTAACTAGGTAGGGGACGATTATATCTATAAATAACAAGTTAGCATGAGAAACTGACAATTATCTCAGATCCCTAACTCACATTATTTCTCCCAAAATTCAATTTCAGATCAAAGGGAATTCCCTTTGAATACTTGGGATGAAGAGAAAAGTGATATCATAGAAGACTAGGAGACAAATTGGTGTTTTAATCCTTCATCTGAAATAAAACCAGTAATTTCATGTCATTAACTACATGTTGCATGGTTATGTCACATGGTTTGTTAATCCATGAACCAATAGTGTATGTGCTCCTAGAGAAGATCCAAATAGTTACACATTTAGACCACATAATTTTCAAAACATGAACAACCATATGATACTAGTATATAAAGAACAATACCTCTCACTGTTTGCTCATATGTTTGGAAAATCCATATTACATACATGATTTCCCCTCTACCTCTACATGAAATATTTCCTAAAGGTAGTGCCTGATTTTACTAAGCTTTATCAAATCAGGAACCTCTCGAAATTGATCCAAAACACTATGAAACCTTCCCAAACTAGTTGAAAAATATCCCATGAATAATATAAAATAAAAATATGTAAAACCATAGCTAAGTACATGAAACTGGTAGTGTTACATGTATAACATAGGAAAATATAAAATAGAGAATCAAATTATAAACTCTAGTGATGTTATAGAACCACAATCTATTATTTAATACTCCTACATGGAACAGTGACTCAATATTCAAAAAGTGTGATTTTGTTCCTTTTCATGAATGCTGAATAATAATTTCTATATGGAAATCGATGTGTACATTAGGGGGGTGATTATAAACTCAACATGATATCCTCAAGACTAAAATTAATCCCCATTTGATGAAAACATCAAATGAAATTCTTACAAACCTATATAAATCAAAAGTATTATTAAAACACCAAAAAAAATTGTTAAATAATCACCCAAAAAATTTACAATTCATTCATAAAATAATTTCCATATAAATAAATAATGTATTTCTATAAATAATTCCAAATGGATTATAAAATGAATATTTTCTTCAGGAAATAAAATTTGATCAAATTTACATTTTCCCTCAGGATCATAGAAATCAATATATTTTGTAAATCCATCACTGTACACCCCATTTTAGAAAAAAAAATCAAACAAAATCAACCCATTATAATAAAATCTAATGGATACTCCACCATTTCATATAATACAATTGAAATGTAATGAATTCCCTGTATAAATACCAAATTTATTGTTCTAGATTTTACATGAATCAATCAATAGAAAACAATATTTTCTAAAATCAATACAATTTAGTTTGACTCTGGTTTGATCAATTTTCATTCATCCAAACTCAAACAATAGTAGGTTTTTTTTGGATTCTATTAATCGAAACCATTCTCTAACCTTAACACATGCTATATAATACACCAATTATTTCCTATCAATAAAAAAATATTTCAAAATGTCTAAAATTAATGTTTGAAAATTGGGTACACAAAACCATTTTATCACACAAAAAAAACACACACACACAAACACCTATTTTGAATCCACATGATTTTCAGAACCACACATAATTATTAAAACAATAAACCAATTAATTTCAAATATTAGATCACATTATCACTTATTTTATTTAAAAAGTTAAATCATTTGTCAAAGAGAATTAATTTATATAAAAAAATATCAGTAAAAAATAAATCAAATAAATTCAACTAATTATTCAAATTTGAATTCTAAATCTGCCAAATTCAGTGATTAAAAGACCACCATTTTAATGTTAATTAATTTAAATTTCAAATCATTATTATTACAAAACTATAATATTATATAAAACATCCATTATGAAAATATTATTATTTTTCAAAATAGTAATTTCCAATATAACAACCATGTTATCCTATAATAAAACAAAATAAATAAAAATATGTAGAATAAATTATACAAAACATGAATGTGATCCGATCCACCTACCTTGTCCTAAATTTCCCAAAAAATATAATAATTAATGATCCAAATCATACAAAAATAAATAAATTCCATAAATAACAATAAAAAAAGAAAAATAATCCCCAATACAAACCATTATATTTGATGATATCCCGCACTAATATTTGGATTTATGAGAGATATATTTAGAGAAAATGATCTATATATTGTAGATCTTGGATTTATCTAGATTTTAATATCAAATCTAATAGTCACAATTTTTATCCGTCATTATGAAGACAAGATATTTGTAAAAAGACGCGAAATCTACCATTCAATCTCCAAATGTAGTTTTGTGGGATGAAAAATTCATTTATTGGGATTTTTTGTGCTAAATGATATCTTTAAACCTGTAGAATCTCACTACATAGTCACCCTTAATATCCTCAGGGACTATGTAATTGTTGTGTTAGCCTGACTATCTGATGATGGAGCACAACATTCATGAGACTCTTCTAGGACAATGATTGGGGTTTATAGGTGTAAATACCTTGAAATAATTTTTTTTTACAATCACTAATATTGTGTTACCATCATGAAGGACACCATAAATCCTAGGAAACAATTCTCCTAACATCAATATAGGACATAGTTTATCCAAAAAAACATGGTTTAAATCATAAAAATCCATTCCAAATCCCATAGTATAGTCAATATATTTTTTTATATCATATAGGAAGAAATTTTTCAAAGTTAATAATTTAATAAAATAATAATTTTTTGTTAATATTCATGGTTATATTCTATATCCTTAAACAATGACTCCCACAACCCATGAATTACAATCAATTTTTAATTTTAATTTATTTTATTAAAATTAAAATGCATCATTTTATATTACATATAATATATTTTCCAAAAAATTATGAGTATCGTATTATATATACTATTTTCATTGATTTATATTGACATTCATTTTCATTCGATTCGATTACTAAAAGAGATATTCAAGATGATGATTATTCATTTCATTCTAAACAATGTGGTTAAATTATAATTCTCAATTCCAATTTATAGATATTCACTTAGACAATGATACAATTTTGTTATCATTGTAAATATATAGAAAATAAAATATAATATTTGTCTCCATATGGTGTGAATACCCTACATTTAATTATTCAAACTCAAAGGTATTGAGATAGATACTCATGCAATTCATTATATTTGAGAAACATTGAAAATAATTGTACCCTTAAAATATATATGCATTACTATTTATTACTTATCCATATTTATATAGGGTGTTCATTTTAGGAGCATTATGATTCATAATTTCTAAGCATCAATTTACTATCGGGAATTAATTGTACGTATTATGTGAAATTAGGGCCCAAGAATTTTATTGGTCCATAATGCATCAGAAGATCCCCTCATACAAACTATAATGGTATTCAGAATATGATCAATCACTTACTTATGATGTATTTAAAAATGGATTTAGCAATATTTTATGATATATGACATTATGAATTCAATTATTATATGTTATATTATTATATCAATATGAATATTTATTTTCATTTTTATGTCATCTATGTATATATCATAATAATTTCATCATTTATATGTAATCATTTTTCTTTTTAATAATGATATATTATGTATGTATTTTTTATTCCATGTTTAATTTTACAATAAATTATACATTATTGATTTTCTATTATCTAAAATTATATTTTTTCATCATTCCCTAGAAACCATTAATAATATCATGTTTTCTTCGATGAAAAATGTTATGAAATAATAAATGTTTAATTATTAATGTGACGTTCTTTAATTTTACAATGTAATGAAATGATCATACCTGTATCACATCTCATTAGACTACTAGATTTTTGGATCATGAGTATTGGGATATAATATATTATATCTCTATTGTAATATATGACAATATAATTTGTATTATTATAGTCATGGTTTATTCATAAGATATAGAATTATCAAATATAAAATTCACTCCTAAATAATTTTCAAAATACATACTAATCCTCATTCATCTATATAATGGACCCAAAATAATATGTGTACTCCTCCATAAATCACAAATACCCAAGGATATTACAAATAGACACTACCATGAATTAATAAAATAAATACAATGAATTGTTTTTCATTAAACCCATAATAATATTTAGTGTATTCACAGATTGAAATAACAAAACCACATTACTATATTTACCATATGTACACCAACAAATTGAATTTGAGTCATCACCCTCATAATTTGAAAGCTATTGAAGATCTAATTAATAATAAATAAATAATGAAATTTTTTAATCTATATTCTTGGGAAATAAATCATTAGTATATATAATTCTAAAATAACTAATAAAGAGGTGATCATTTTATTTTGTTAAAATAAATTAATTTTAAATAGTTCCACTATTCAGTAAAAATATTATATTCTCTATAATGAATTTATTATTTCAAATTGTTCCCAATGTATTATTTAAAATAATTATAAAAAAAACTAATAAATAGTGATAATGAAATCATATATTTGTATCAAAAAAATGATCAATTCCCATGAGAGATAATTATAAAATAGTACCCTCACACATTTTATAAGTAATTTGAGACAATATTTACAATCTCAAATTAGATCACAAATATTAGTGAATGATTAATAATTGTTTAAAAATACATATAATTTAAAAAATGGAATGGGTAATAAAATGGTGGATCAATTATTTTGCCACAAACATTGAAAAATTTATGGAATAAATTTATATTGTACCTCTAATAGCCTCATAACTAACTACCTTTGATTCCATAATTTTCTTGTAGTGTATCATGACCTACTGAAACCCATATAAAAAATTATATCTTAAAATTCAATATTGTTATTATTTATATGATATTCTAGGATTTTTAGAATCCAAATATTATACTCTACATTCTCTATTATACATTGCTCTTTTAACAAGATATTATTTCTATAGTTGTTATCTCTAATAATCTACGTGATGATTTATTTCCATTTTCATACTCTACATAGTCTAATGATTTTTGATCCTATAGAATGAAGTGAATTTGAAATATTTTTTTCTCAGAAACCTGTATATTAATATATTATAACACTTAAATTTCCCCAATATAAAATTTAAATACAAATTAATTATATCTATGATTATGTCAGAAATTATTTCCCTCTATTTTAATTCCTCTTAGAAAAACTGGAGAGATTAAAACAATTTCTTATTCACCTAGATATATCCTTACATAGACTCTGGTTTTATTCATTTCAATTCCAATTTTTTCTTTATGTTCATTATGTGGGGATAATTCCCAAAATCATTTAAAAAATACATTATGATTTTTTATATAATGATATTTTATATATTTGTATCATGTCATTCTATAAGAATATATCATAATACATTGGTATGTTGATATGTTTATATTTTATACCAATAAAATGATTACAAAAATTAGATGATAAAATTAAAAATTATTTTAATGTTATTTAATAAAATAAAATAGTTTTAGAATTTATATGTTGGGATTATAATTTTATTAGGCATGAAAAAGAGTTAAAACTTATTACTATCATGTTCCATGTTTCTAATAAATGATCCACATAAGAATACTCCTTCATTTAATAAATAAATATTATAAAAGGATACAATATCCTCATAACCATGATACTTATTAATGTTGATTCTCGACTAGTTATAATTCTCTCTTATATATATCCCTTTCTTAAATGAGGCGAAAAAATATCTTATTTATAAAGGAGACACTATAGATATGATATTTGATTCCATAGATAGTGGATCACCTAAGGACGTGAGGTAATTTTTATTGTCACTATGTGATGTGGCTCAAATGATTTTTTAATAAGAAGTAATAATTATTATATATTGTATGTTCACTATATCATTATTTTATATGAATTATTTTATACCTATATCAACATAACACAAGATCCGTTTTTTTCTATTTTCCAATATTGATATATTTATTTACTAATATTTCATTTATGGTATCAGAGTTAATCCAATTTGGTTTTAGGAAATTTTATATTTTTTTAAGAAAATATTGTCATATGTTAAGAATAAGAAAATCATATATTTTAATATCACAATATAATAGGTAATACGATAGGTTATAATATGGTGATATCTTATGCTTTGATAGGAGAATGTGAATTATGTATTTTTTTACCAATCAAATTATATGATCTTGTATGTCATTAGGTATGAAATATATTATCTAAAAAATATATTAATATCTTAATAGATGATATATGAAGTTCTTTTATTTTTCATTATGTCATAAGTAACAATAATGAATACCATACTATATAATATATCTCTAAAATGATAAAATAGCGTCAAAATATTTTGGTAGTATTCTTATATCATATGGTGTAATATAATTAAAAAATGTGGTATTTTGGAATATTAGAAGACATGCTATATACATATCATAGTATATATTCTTGAGATATTTAATGTATCATAATTATCTTTAATTTGAGATATTTATTTATTTATATTCATAATAAATGATAAATAATATCATACCATACTATTTCTGGTCAAAATATATGATATCATGACACCATAAGGGTTTTTTGAGAAAACAATATAAAAGAAAATTTTAAATAATATTATGTGATATTTTGATAATATATAATATGGATTAGTGTCAAAAAAATTAATTTGAAGTGTAAAATATAATGAATGTTTTTTAGAAATTATATGTTACATGTAATATAAAATACATTTATTTATAAAATTAGATTATTATAAAAACCAAAAGATTTAAATTTTTAATCATAAGTTATTTTATTAAAAATTTATCAATATTGTCATGAACCAGGCCAGGTTGCCATCTAACCCGCCACCCGACGTGGTCCGAGACATGGCCCAAAGGGTATTTTCGATCCCCACGGGCTGGCACAAGTTCCTGGGTATCTGATTAAAAACATTAATAACGCTTTACCCATATTTAACATGTTAAATTAACAAATAATGCCCAAAAAAAGATCTAAAAAAGTAACTCAATTCACCTTTAATATCATCAAAATTTAATATTTTAAAACAAAAAATAGTCCATAATAGACAAAAACTCCAAGGGAGTCCCAAACGACTCTCAATCCATCATGAAATAAGAGGAGAATAATCTTCATGTGGCCGCCACCATGATCTCAAACCAAGCTAGTATGAAACCAAACTGCCAACTTGACACAACTTTCTATAACCTGAAACAATGAGACAACAGAGTCTGCATACACCCAATAGATTCTACAGAGTGTGAGCTGAAGCCCAGCAGGATGCTACCCGAGTAGGGATTCCATGCATTAAACATTATTTGAAAAATAAATTTTCAGGCATGATATTTTAAATAAATAATAGGACGGTTTTTAAGAAAACAACTTTAAAATAGAACAACATTGACTGAGTGCAACATAAAATATAATGTAGTTGAAAAGATTGATATTTTAATGATAACACACTTACAATAAATTTTTTTAACCCATCCTACCACATGCCGACGTTAAATGCAAAATGATCATTGATCACTGGTCACGAGAACACCCCTAGGTACTAGTCATTTGTGGGGCCCTAGGTACCTCATATCTCAATGTAAAAGTAACCATTTAAAATCGCCAATAACCATCTTGTGCATGAGCCAATAGTATGTAATATACCCATAACCTAGTGGCACCCAATCATCATCATCATATTTTAGTTAGTGTTTTCTTCATCAAACTAGCTACGTGAAACTGAGGCCAAACCCCATGGGATCAATAGCATGCTAGTCCTAGTTTGTCCACCTAGATACCTAGGTTTCCCTATTGCATTCAATCAAGTTTCAACAGTCCCATAATACCTCTTACATAATTTCTCACCCATCCAAACATCAAGCATCACAAAACTATTCCTGAAAACTTACCCACACATTAATATTTTTCAAATATGTTTCGCACCCTTCAAATAATTCAACAATCCATTATAACATTTTATAAAACAATTTTCAATAAACACCCCAATGTCAATTTCATCCTACTTTCACCCAACAAACACTTTAGAAATTAGTTCCACATTAATTCTAAATCAATTCACAATTCCCATCTTGGAAAAAGGTTAACAAATCAATTGCAATCTTTACAATATGATGCCATGTGCCACAGAAGAATTGAACAGAAACAAATACCCAATTTTATACAAAAATTCCACTTTTAAAATTGTACACTTGTACAATCATGTGAATTAATACTTTCACCACTCCCAAATAATTTAATAAAACATTTGAATAGTTTATAAAATGTTATCAAATGGTGCAACAAAATTTACACTAAAAACACTTGGATTAGTTTAAAAAAACACTTTAAAACCAAACACACAATATATTATGGTTAAAACATTATTTACACCATTTATATATTTTAATAAATCAATTTCACAAGTGAAAAACCATCCAAAATGAATAGTAGGGTTTAGACCTACCACATAACACATTTCACAAGTAAAAATATATTTTAAAGCCAATAGCTTGTCAAAACATTTTAAAAACCACGTACAAACCCCACATATACATTATAAAACATTCCAAATTAAATAAAAAAGATATGGAATTCACCAATAAACTTTTAAGAATGGAACCACATACCTTATTGAAGAAATCTCCTAGGTAAGGTGTGGCACTTCAATTGCGCATCAAATTCACCATAAGAAAATTAAAATGAACCCAAAAAACAAGTGACCAAACCAAAAATAATCATGATCGGACCTAAAAATAATCGACAACCAAAATAGAAACCCTAAGATAAGTGTATAGAAGTTTACCCGGTGCAAGGGTGGTGCGAGGGAAGCACGAGGGAAGCGGAGGACTCATCGGCCAAGGGGGCACCGACCAAGGAGGTCATCGGCCATAGGGTGGTCGATGGATGAGGGCATGGGGCACACTTGGGAGAGCGGGGTGTGAGTATAGGGGGGAATGAGGTAGAGGGGTGCGAGAAAAGGGGAGCGTGAGGGAGAGGGGAACTTGTGAAGGATGGTTGGCTAAAGGAAGATGGCCAGCGGGGAGAAGGGCTGCGCACAAGGGAGGAGAAGGGGGAGGAGAACGTCCTGTAGGGGAAAATAGGTGGTGTGTGGAGGAGGAGAGAGGGAGAAAGGGGACTAGAATAAAACTCTAAAAAATTTAAACCTTCATTATAAAACAAAATTAATTATAATCTTAATTATATGAATATTATTAGCTAAAAAATACACTCTCAACATATAAATTTATAAGATTAAAAATATTAAAACTATTAATACCAATAATAGTAATAATAGTTTTTTCTTATAATATTATTATTATTTTCATTTAAAATAATTCTTAAATTTCAATTTCACTTCCATCAATTTATTTCATTATTTCATTATTTCAATTTAAATCATTTTATGTTTTATTTTACTCCCATATAATTGAATTAATTATTTTTATTACATGGAGAATGTGTGGTCACTGAGTACGACTCAAGCGACCATACGTAGACCACACGACGATCTCTTCCCTTTTAAGAAGTCGTTGCAAGGGTACCCGGGTGGACATCAAGGATTCCACCGTTGTGTATTGCTCTCACACAAACCAAAATAATATTAATATTAATATTAATAATATTAACAACAACATAATATTAAAATCATTATAAAACTTTCTCATTGATAATAATAATAATAATATTATTAATATCTTTTTTTAAAACGATGAAAATGTTAATGGAACATTTAATAATAACAATAATTATTTTTAAAATAATAATAATGTATAAATTAATTTATATATTCATAAAACTATTAAAAATGATAATAATATTCTCAAAAAATATTAAAATATTTGACATTAAGTAAATTTCATAAATTTCATTAATAATACTTATTTTTATTTTATTTGAATTTCATTTGTCATTACTTTTTATATGCTTGCCTTGAACACCATGCAGACTGTGCAGTTAAATAGACAATGTCAGGCGGTGACTTGGGCGAGGCTGCACAACTTCGACTATCATGCGTTGAATACTTCCAAGGTCAAACATGAATTTTTAAAGAGGAACCCAAAAATTTTAGTTGGGATTCATCTAGAACTACCTAACTCCCAACAAAAATAATAAAATAAATAAATTTGAAAATAGGGAGTGTGACAATTCTTACCACCATAATTCATTCCATCCCCAGAAATCCTCAACAATGGTTGAGTATCAAAGTAGAAACCAATACCCCCTTAAGGTTCAAAGACAATCCCAATGAAAAACAAGAGGAAAAAAGTGAACAAAATGTGCATAGAAAAAGTAACATAAATGAACACGTCTAGAAAATCGTAAAATGACTTGCCAATATGTGTCAGCCCCACCCCCCCAAAGAGATAAAACACCTATAGATGATCTTCTAATGAAATGAAATCTCACACCCAGGGAATCCCACATCACGGTATGAAACATACCAAGATCCATTTAATGAAAACAACATCGTTTAACTAGAATGACAAACAAGACCAACCATGAACAAGAATAACTATTATCACCTATAGCCAAATAATATAATGGAATAGAACAAAAAGTTCTTCATGGAGAATCCTATAGGGGCTCTGCATCCTAAGGAATTTATCAACGCTTGATACGAAACTGGAAAATCGACATAGGGAGTCTCGAACTGACTCCCTAATATAAGAATATAGAAATATCGGTTTATTTATTCGGAGTTTATGTGAGTTCCACCATGGTTTTTACAATCATTGGCACCCATGAAAAAACATGAACCCAGAGGCTCCCCGACACTAACCCAACACCCCATCAAATGGAGGGGATGGTAGGGCCCAAACATTAGGCATTAAAACTACAGTCAAAGTCAAACCAACATCTCCACATCCTTGGAGAAGAACTATTAAAACTTGTGACTGATTTACCCATCATACCCAATAAGTGCCGTGAAATGAAATTACATTCGGTGAGACTCCACCCCCTAATACATTATGTTGATGACATGACCAAACATTTTCCTAGCCCTGAGAAACCCCACACACCGAAATGGGTCATTCAGAATGAAACCATAGGAAACGATTAAAACCTTATTCACCTTCAACACATATGAAAGAAATAATTTTGGTGTCCTATAAACTCTTGGGGTTCCTGACCACATTCCAGCGTCACTACAAGGCCTATGTATGGAGCCTTGATCTTTGAAGCATCTCCTGCCTCGCAGTTTGGTATTGATGAATCTTAAAGGGAGCTTCTCATTTTGGGGACACATGAAACCACACCACAACCATGACAACACCATCAATCACAACACTTCATGACATGATACAGATCCCACATGAAACATTTACGAAAACAAGAGCTAAAATGGAGCACATGCATCACCCTTTGTCACACTGAAAGAGAACATGAAACAACAAATCTTTATCAAACATGACCATTGCTATTGAGTAAAACATCACATAGAGAGGGACATCAAAATGAGTCTTAAACAACACATGATTCCTACAATCTACTATAGTATCCCCATGTGATTGGGCCTGCCACACTAATTTCATAAAACATACCATTTCTTAAACGAATCCAATGAAGGGAAAATGGTTAGTTAGAAGAGCATTCCACACTAAAAACTCCCGGCTTCTTCCACCTTTCCCCACTGGAGTCTCCTACACCAATTCCAAATATTAATTTCATCTTAATGAGGTCAAACTTCAACCTTGACTATAAAATGACTAAAGCAAACCCATATTTCATTCAAACCCTCTCATGTAACCCTCCTGATGTGGGAGGATCCTCTTAATTATAATTAGATGTGGGTTCAATCCTAGATTTCATGAAAATATTCCTTCGATCAATAAGAGGGCCACCCAATGGCGAATTTACAATGTCCACACTTCAACCACATATTAACGATTTAGAGGGTGTGTGAACTAGTAATGAAATTAAACCATTGGATGAATAATACAAGTCCAATGCCCATTCAACACTGCAAGTGACCATTAAATGTGCAGTATGAACCACTGCAAGGGTATCCCAATGAAAGTTTTTTAAAAGAAACCAAAAACAACTTTCTTTCACACCGACTGACCAATTTGAATTCAATATCAAGACATAAATCAGTCTAAAAGGATTATCATCTCAAAACTCCTAACATAAAACATTCCAAAAACATAAGGGCACACCACATAATCACCAGTTATTAAAACACCAAACATTCCATTAATAAAAATTTCTGAAAATAAACGAAGCAGGTGGGTTGCACAAACACCAACGGTGTCCCATGGGCCTCACACCTGCACGTTCCCATTCCACACTGAATACCACCTCATATCCATTTAAGAACTCTTCTGCTCGTTCCATTAACCATTTCACTCTCCATATATACCCATGCAAGTTGTTTCCCATGATAGCACCAAGAATCAAAACTGGACCCTTCCATTTTTCAAAACTAAATCATTCAACCCACAATTTTCAAAACATACACATCAATTTATTTTTAATGTGCTTCATTTCGAAACATTTTTCATGAAAAAATTATTTTAACTTAAAAACAAGATTTCCACGAATCAGAAGTCAAAGAGATAAGGAACGATGAATAAGGAAACTTGTGTTAGTCTGTGACTTGGACATATGGTTGGAGACCATACGCCAGTCACTCCACCGCCATAGAGAGTATTCTAGGATATCATCCACGACACCACATGACTTTCCAGACCCTACGAGCTCTCTGGGAATACTGACCCTACTCCCAATTCATTTCCCCAAAACAAGATCAACTATAAGAACCAACGACTCAAATAAGCCTCAGCATACCCTAGTTACTCAAGTCCTTCCATGAGGCGTTATGGCCATTAACCCTTCACTTAGCGAGAATGGCATATTCCGACACCCTTAACAATTTTATACAATGAATCTATCCCAAAGATACACAACTCAAGAGGGAAAACTTCATTCGAGAACATTTTGTCCCAAATCAGGCCGGGTCACCATCCTACCCGGCACCCAACCAGTCGAAGACATGGCACACAGGGTGTTCCTGATCCCAACGGGCTAGCATAATTTCCCGAGTATCTAAAGAAAACCCTTGGGAACAATTTACCCATATTTACCATGTCAAAATAAACAATAAAACCCAAAAACCTATTCTGAAAAATTTAATCAAATTCACCTTTAAGAAATTCAAAATTTTACATTTCACAACCAAAAAAAGGACAAAAAGGAAAACAATGACATGGGAAACCCAAAAGACTCTAAAACATTCATGAAACAAGAGGAGAAACATCCTCATTCTACATCCATCATGATCTCAAACCAGGCCACTAGAAAACAAAACTGCCAACCTATGACAACCTGCTTTAGCCAGAAACAAAGAGACTATAGAGTATGTGTAGACTTAAAGGTGTATGCAGGGTGTGATCCAAAGCCCAGTATGATTCCACATGGGTAAAGATTTCATGAATTAAACTTTTATTGACATATAAATTCTCATTCTTGATATTTTAAAAAAATTATTGGATTTATTAATAAAAAACATTAAAACAGAACAACTTTGAATGAGTGCAAAATAAAATAAAATATCGATTCAAAGAATTCAATTTTGAATGCAACACACTTACATTTAGGAATTTCCAACCCAACCTACCATATGCTGATGGTAAATTAAAAATGAACATTAAAAACTAGTCATGGGAACACCCCTAGGAACAAGTGAGTTGTGGGGCCCAAGGTGCCTCGTATCTCTGTGTAAAAGTAACCATAGAAAAAAATACAATAACCTTCGCATGCACAATCCACAAGTAGAGAACATATTCATAACCTAGTGGTCTCTAATAATCATCATCATAGATCAGTTAGTGTTGTCATCATCAAACATGCTATGTGAAACTGAGGTGAAACCCCATGGGATTACTAGGATATTAATCCTAGTCCACCCACCTAGATACTCAAGTTTTCCTATTGTGCTCATTCAAGTTTCAATCATCAAATAACACTACTTACACAATTTCTCGACCAACCAAACATCAAGCATCACAAACCCATTCATGAAAACTTACGCACACCGATATATTTCTCAAATATGATTTTCACCATTCAAATAATTCAGAAAACCATTAACAAAATTTATAAAACAATTTTCAATGAACAACCAAATTCCATTTACATCCAATGTGCATCTAAAAACCATTATTAAAAATAGTTTCACATTAATGATAAATCAAAACACAATTTTCATCGTGCACATAGTTTATCAAACCTATTGCACACATTAAAAAATGACACCAAGTTCCGCACCAGTATTTCCCACCAAAAAATACACAATTTTATAAAAAACTGCCACATTAACAATTATACACATGCAAAATCATTCTAATTAATATTTTTCACTGAGAAAATAATTTATCAAACCCTTTATGTAGTTATTAAAACATTAAAAAATGGTGAAAAAAAATTTACACTCATAATAAAATTAGTTTGGTTTAAAACACAACATTAAAAATATACTCACAATATATTCCTTTAAAAACATATTTTTTACAATTTATTTATTTTATTAAATCCATTTAAAATGTCACAAACCTTCCAAAATTCATAGTATGGGTTTTCACCTAGTACATATCCAATTTCACAAGTAAAAATATATTTTTAAGCCAAACACATGTAAAAAATCTTTAAAAACCACGTACGCACCCCATATATACTTCATAAAACATTCCAAATTAAACATACAAGTAGAGAAATTCATCAACAAAAGGTTAAAAATGGAATGACCTACCTTAAGAGAATAAATCGCTGAGTTATGATGTGGAACTTAAATTGTGAATCAAACACACCAAAATAAAATAAAAACAGACCCTAAAACAAAGTAATAATCCCAAAATTTTCACAATCATACCTTTAACTACTTGAAACCCAAAATCAAAAACCTATGGTAAGGGTAAAGAAGCTTACCCGTTGCAAGGGTGGAATGATGGTAGTGCGAGGGAAGCAGAGGGGTCACTGGCCCAGGGAACGCTAGCCAAAGAGGTCACCTGCCATGGGGGTCACTGGATGAGGGGAGGGGGCGCACTTGGGAGAGCAGGGCACAAGAAAACGGGGCGCGCGAGGTCATGGGGCGTGAGAAA
The DNA here is from genome assembly GCA_963277665.1 of Viscum album. Taxonomy (NCBI): domain Eukaryota; kingdom Viridiplantae; phylum Streptophyta; class Magnoliopsida; order Santalales; family Viscaceae; genus Viscum; species Viscum album. Next base: position 1,218,727,907 of record OY728127.1, on the reverse strand, counting down.
AGGTGCACGCGAGGGAGAGGGGTGCCTGCGGAGTATGGCTCGCTTGAGGAAGATGGATGAAGGAGAAGGGGGATACACCCAAGGGAGGAGAAGGTGGTGGAGCATGACCTGCAAGGGGAAAGAGGGGGTGCATGGAGGAGGAGAGAGGGAGGAAGGGGAAGGGAATAAAACCCTAAAAAATTATATCAACCTAAAAAGAAAAAAATATTTATAATGATAATAATAATAAAATAATTAGCTAAAAAGGTACATTCTCAACATTAAAATTTATAAGATTAATAATATTAAAATTATTAATACCTATATCATTAATAATAATATTCTCTTATATTATTATTATTATCATCATTTAAAACAATTCTTAAAATTCTATTTCACTTCCTTCCATTTATTTTAGTATTTCTTCAACACAATTTAATTCATTTCTTATTTTATTTTTCTCCCGCTTTAACGCATTAATTATTTTTAATACAGCGAGACCACGTGGTCACCCTGCATGACTCCAGTTATCATGCTCAAAGAACGTGTCAGTCTATTTCCATTCAAGAAGTGGCCACACGGTTATCTGGGCTGACCTCCCAGTTTCCACCATCGTGCAGTGCCCACACACTGGCCTAAATAATAGTAATAATAATAACAATAATATTAACAACAACATACTATTAAAATAATTATAACACTTTCTCATTCATAATAACAATAATAATAATAATAATAATTTTTAATGATGACAATGTTAATGGAACTTTTAGTAACAACATAAATAATAATTATTATAATATTAATAATTAATTAAATAATTATTATATTCTAAGCAATATTATGAATGATAATAATATTCTCAAATAATGTTATTATTAATGTCATTAAAGAAAATTCTTAGATATTATTAAAACCTATTATTTTTATTTTATTTCCATTTCATTATTCATTAGATTTTATATGATTACCTTGAACACCAAGAAGACTATGCAGTTAACTAGGCGAGGTAATGTGGCCACTCAATCGAGGTTGCGCGGCTATGACCACAGTGCACTGAATGTGGCAAGGCCAAACATGTGTTTTTAAAAAGGAACCCAAAAAATTATATTGGGCATCAACCTGAACTACTCTATGCCCATCAAAAATAATAAAATAAATAAATTTGAATATGGTGGGTGTGAAAAATATTTTATTAAAAAAATGGGAGTTTATCATATTAATTTTTTTTATACAATCATCCCACACTAAATATCTATATTTTTTAATCTATGCAATGAATAGTTTTGGTTGATAAGATATTTTTTGAAATTGATATAATATATTAAATTATTTGAAGTTATTTAATATTTTAAAAGGATAATTTATCACATTATAAATGTGAAGTGCTCATATGGATTAGGATATGTGATATAGAGTTCATATCTCAAAAATATTGTATATTTTAATAAATATGATGTTTTTTTAATTTACCATGTAAAAAATAAGTATGATTTATTCATATTAAAATACATTTTAGTTTTATATTTATTGAAGGCCAGTATATTGATAGTTTTAATTCAAAAAAAATTATATTCTTTATGAACTATTCACTATTATAATCATTAAATTTAAGAATTGTTTATTTTTTTTATATTTTTGTTTTAATAAATTAGAATACATTAAAAATAAATGATTTAATATTTTTATAGCTTTTTTAGTTTTTTCTATAATGTTGTATAATATTTATTTAATTATTTTTATTCTAGGGGTTACATATTTTTTTAAATTAACATTATATAGGTTAGTTTTCAAGGATATTATAATTCTATAGTAATTGTTTACTATATCGTTTCTGAAATATTTACAATTGAAATCACCACTAAATCATTAAATACAATTCTTTATTAAAATATAAATTTCGACACATCATTGTGGGAATTATCATTGATCATGGATTTAAGGATATTCCATTATACGTTTTTATATTTTTAAATATTTCACTTGTATTCTAAAGTGTATGATTTTTGTTTCTTATTTTTTTAATTATTTTCAACAAAAGTGTTTCATGCATTCTTTTCATATGATGCATTTGGATATGTTGTCCAATAAAAAAAAATATTTTTCACAATTAATGGATATAAATAATTAAAAATAATTTATATAATTTATATTAATATGATTAATACATGATAATTGGTTTAATTGGAATAAAAATATCATTTAAATAACCATAATCATCCATACATACAAGGATTAATTGACATATTCATGGAATGTAAACTATGAGATCAGTAAATCCCTTAAAATAACACATTGTTTTATTCCTTCTTATGTGATAAATCCTCAATAAATTTATCATACAAATTCATAAGTTGTGACTATTTATTGTTCCCCTGAATTTTTATGTGTAAGGTTAGGATAATTGTTATTAGATAATAAAAACTGATTTAAAATTGGTTAGGATACCCTAATAGGTTTAGGTTCTTATATGAATTTACTCAGGAAAATATTTTTGATGAATTCGGGCCAGTTAATGTCATTATATCTATACAAGTGTTATATATAACATAATTGATAATATTGTGTTCCAAAATATATATCTAATGTTATAATTTAAAAATTATACTCAAATCATAATTAAATATAACTCATTAACCACTAATAGATATGATATTTGCATAATAATTATAAATAGACCATATAAAATAAATTTCGTTATTATATATTAATGTAAAATTCAGTACTCACCCGACATATATTTTTAATAGAGATTATAATTTAATTAAAATGAACTCATATATTATTGAACTATTTCCATTAGAAGGGCATAATTAATGTCAATAATTTCCTTCATTGGTATTAAAACATGAATATATTTGTAGTTATTAATTGAAGCATCTTGACTAGAAATAATTTTATGGTATTGAAACTAATCACTATAATAATTATTTAACGGTATTATATAGTTTTTTAGTATCATAAACATTTTCTTATATACAATGTCTGAAAATATAAGATAATTAGTTGAGGGTGATATAGAACATTTAGTCAAAAATAGAGATATGATTGCTACATTGGATGTGGATACTTGTTATCAATGTCTATCTAATTAATTAGTACATAAATTTTACTATTGGAATCATATCTCCAACATAAACTGGAATATAATATATGATTAATGATATATATATAATTTACATATATAATATAATATATGAAATAAAAAATAATAATGTTGAATTTAATGAATCAAATATGACTTATAATTTTAATTATTATCATAGATGAAAATTTGAAACAAATATGAAGGATTTATATGGTGGGATTATTTATCTATTTGATTACGAAAAATTAGATAAATAAGGGGCTATTGAGAATACTAGTATATTGTGATTTCTAAAACTTCAAAAAAATTTATGGATGATTTTATCCAATATATATAGCATTTCTATATGAGATACAAGTTTAAAAAAATTATATGTGTTAAAAAATGAAGTTAATTATTTAGAATGGTAGGTGTATTGCAGATCATTAATTAAATTAATGATGGGTATATATAAACCAAACATTTAATAATTTTCATAGAGAGTAAGAAATTTTTACAAACTCAATCTTATGAGAACACCATTATGTGTTGGTGTATAAGACATGATTAAATAGAACTTTTTAAAAATGATTATATTGATTATAAATTGTCTAGTCTAACCTAATACATTTTATGGTTTCAATCATGTTTTTTTCATTCTTGATAAATTATTTTCCATCTATTTTAATATGACCCATAAATTTCATAACATTATTTTAATTTTTATTAGATGAATTATCATTAAATAATATATTAATCCATTCAAAAAATTTATAGGTCTGATATATTTCGAGATGTGGATGCATAATCTACTATTCCATATGTGAACTATATCAACTCCCACTAAGGTCATCATAACCATCTTCCTTTTTGGATTTATTATTCTTAATACATTTCATCTTAATAGGGGGAAATGAAATATATAAAAGGGTTATTACAAATTCATAGTTATGTTAAATGATTGATGTATCAATGATCTATTAAACATAACTTGAGAATAAGGTGTTGTGAAAATGATAATATCTTTTAAAACCATACCTTTTATATCGTAGATGACAATCCCTAGTTAAGGAATAAATACTGGCAGTTTATAAGACATGAATTATAATGTAATCAATGAACATGAGCCACAAGTGCATAACAATGGTATAAGACATAGATTTGAGGAATAAAATTTAGCAAAGAAAATAATTTCCATAGTATTCATGGATCATTTCCAAATCTATCATTGTTTATTGGGATAACACTTCAAACCATCAAAGTCTTCAAAGTTTACTCATAATACTATCATAATTGAAAATTTTCATTACTAAACTGATTTCCTTCCCCATTAAAATCCTATTTAATCATTATATATACATCATTACTCAATGAAATGGAGGTATATATAATTCCAGTCCCACATATCACATAATTAATATCATACTAAAGTGTTCCACGATATCATAAAACATTCATCAAATCATAACCCATTAAAATTAAATAAGTTTTATAAAAATTTCATCATAGAATAAAAAATTAAAATGAAACAGGTTTCATAATAATTAGATCAGTTCCTCATAACATAACCCACAGAGAAATGAATAAGTTTTATAATTATATTTTTATCATAATCATAACCCATTGAAATAAATAATTAAGATTGTATCATTGGATCATATCTCCATTATGGATTAAGAAAAAACCATGGATTTAATAAAAGATACAAAAATTCTTTTAAAAGATCAATTAGAATATTTTTTGAGGAAAGTATCCTTTTCACATTGAAAAAATGTAGTTAAAATATAAAAATTTCCAAAATATTATGTAAATAAAATCTTTTAATTGATCCTTGGAAACACATAAATTAGGCTTCAATGAATTAATTTTTCATGTTGGTATAATATTTTTTATCATGTAGTGTAGGTTAAAAAAATATCATCTCACATTTTTAGTAATAGGTCAAAAGTACCTAATTCAGAAAATGAAAAGATAATTTATTTTATATGGTTTTTTGAAAATTCAATAATATGTAAAAAAATAATTTTAAAATCAATATATTAATCTGAAAAACATTCTGGAAAACATTATTAGAAAACATGGATATGGAAGAATTCATTTTTTGACTAAAGAAGAATATAAAATTAGTTTTTCTTAAAAAAATATTATTTTAGTATCATGAGTACAAGCCGATAAGAAAATGGAAGGAAAATACATATTCTAAATAAATAACTATAAAAGAAGACAAAATGATATTGTCACACAAAACCCGTAACACATTGTAATCTTTTGAATAAAACCACATAAAATGGAGAATAATATATAAATTTTAATATGTACATTAACATTATGATAATAATAATAATATAAACTCATGTATAGTTCACTCATCACATAAGTGAAACAAGTTTTGAATATGGGATATGTCTCATGTAAAATAAAATTGAGAGGGAAAACCCTTAACTCGAGTCTGGCACATCATATATAATATTTATATACTGAATAGTGTAATTATGTTAATTACTTACTTCCTTAAGAACATTTTTATGTATATTATTCCTTTTATTTACCATTTTATATTCAATTATAAATCAAATAAGTTCACATCAAACTTTATGATTATATTTGGCTTTGAAGTCCAAAATGAATTCTGTTAGTTAAATATGGTTAATGATTTCATTATATCATCACCTCCAGAATAATAATAATGAATTAATTATCATTTTTATAAATCAATTATAAATTTAAAAACATCCATGTAACGTGGTTGTGAAAAATGATTTATGTTATATTCAAGGAGATGATAGTTCGTACAAACACATGAGTACTGTTTACATTTTCAACGATCTTGATTAAAAGATCGTAATAAAATATTTGATAATTTAATTTTTTTTACCATTAAAAAAATATTTATACATTAAGTAAAGTATCATAAAATCCTTGGGAGGCAATGTTGGAAAATTAGTTTCATTGATTTGTGAGTTGGTACTCTATTTTACACAATAACAATGGTTTCATTTCCCATTTGATTAAAGGGAAGATAGATATAGTTAATGATAAAAATTAGTTAATTATTTTTATATTGATGCTACTAATTTTATTATATCATAATTTTTGAATAATTTTTTAAGGAGGTGAATGAATAAATAAAACAAAAACTCTCTGTTAGTAACGAAACCTCTTCTTGGGAAAACCTATTTAGGTTTGCACCAAAAGCAATACCAAGAGTGTTTCAAAATCAAAATGAGGCCTATAAGACATGATAATGGAAGAAATTATTATATTTTTGTTGGTATTATCTATACCAACAATATTTCAAGTGAGAATAAAATATAATAGGAGGATCCATTTAATATGTAAGGGGATGAATGATCTGGAATTTCTTAAAATATTAAAATATTAAAAGGCATTATTTAAAAAAAATATTTAAAAGGGATGATATTGAATTATAAGGGAGGATTTGGTTGAAATACATCTATAAATTAAATTTTTTATAGGTTTATGAGGTGTTACAAACCATGTCTTCTTGTTTCAACCGCCTTTTTTATGCAACAACAAGAGAATTTTTATTATTAGAGATGAAAAGGATAAAAATACACAAGAAAAACAACTTATAATATATTAAATAATGGATACTAATAGAATCCAAATGAACAATGATAGTACACCCGGGGGAAAGAACGTGGGATAGAGAAGACAATGATCCAATCATTGGGAGATGCTTTAGAAGCTAAAATATTAACCACCTAATTAACATCTTCTTAGGTGTAAAGAATGGTCATGTGATTACCCATGAGCCGTTTTCATATTCTGATGGTATATTCAATTGTACAAGGAGATGAACCATTATCAACATAGTGAACCTATTTTAATGTTAATCATGATTAAATCTATTTAAATATTAATGGGGAAATAATTTTAACATAAATGAAAAAATAGATCATATTTGGACAGTGGTTGATATGTTAAATCATAGTCCATTCACCTAGAATATGATGATATTTTTATGAATTTTAGTTCACTAAATAATATATGATTTTTTTAAATATTATCGTTGATGTCAATTTTGAACTATTAATTTATGTTCACTTAAAATCCACCATAAAAAAGATAGAATTTAAATATAATAAATTTACAAATCACTTATATTTCAATTTTTTTTGGAAAATTTGAAGTCAACAAAATTATATTACACATAATATTTATGACATCATTTATTTATTTTTTCTATAAATTGATGAAATATTCTATTGGCATTGCATTAAAATTTAACGAAATTATATCATTATTAAAAATTAGATATAAATTTCATCATAAAAATAATTTAACAATTCTCAAAATAACCACTAATATTAGATCAATATTTTCTTTTCTTAATATTTTAACCCATAATATATTTCTAAATGAAAGAGAGTGACATTTTGTCTTTCTATTTAATAAAAATATAATATAGAACACATTTTTGGAAATGTTTCACATAAAAAAATAAATAGTCTATAGTGATAATGATAAAAATTCATTCATCTAATAATTTTAAATATTAAAATGGTTTTCTTATCACTTAGTTTTAATCAAAGATAAATTGATATTTTCATTTATAATGGTGATGCATTTTTAGATTTTTTTACTATTAAATTTGATTAAAAATAATGTTGAACTTATGAAATAATATATATTGTGATGATTAAATTTTTTAAACCATTTTACTACATGTAATCTCTATTAGTGGAAAAATTCATTTTATATATATCCCATAATGTGCTATAAAAAATAGTTTTCTAAAAAATTACTTGTTACTAAAAAAGTAAATTTATACAAAGATCAATTATAATGTTTATTCATAACTAAAATTAAAATTTATTTAAAAATAAATGGGTATTTTTTTTAATATATGATCATATTATAATGGTTATGTCTCTTTCTAAATAAAAATAAATGAATGTTTAAAAAAATGTGTTTTTTCACTATTCAATGAAAAATCATTAATTTCATAAAACACAAAAACATAATAAAATTAATATTGACATAATTATTTAATTATGAATTTAATTTTGGAAGATAAAAAGTCAAAAAAATCAAAAAACACTAATACATATGATGAAAAAAAGAAATAAAAATCTTTTGTGATGAATATGAAATTATAAACAATAAAATAACATTACTAATAATTGAGCAATTACTTCCTCACAATTACTCAATAAATTTTTTATTTAGTATGAAATTTTTATTGTAATGCCTAAAAAATATAATGTTGGATAATTGGATTTGATAGAAAGTATGATAAGAAACACCAAGAGCATAAGGTAATTTCGTCTCAATTTACATTACCTAGATACTTATTTGTTATTAAGCACCAATTCACTATTATTTAGTGTATATAATAACTTTTTTCATGTTATATCATGAATAATCATACTCTCAAAATATTCTAAGTCTCATTTAACTTTATTTCATCATGGTGATTTTGATTTAAATATTTTTATATGTTATGGGACACTATGGAATGTTTAATGATAATTACCCTAAAGATGATGCATAATGATTATCATAACAATCATTGTTCCTTTTGTGATTGTTATATTTCTCTTGAAAAAATCACATGATTTTATTATATTTTCACTGGAAATTTACATGGATATCCATATTCTCATACCTGTGATATTAATATTTCCTAAACCTTATATCATTTTTACATATCTTATTAACATTTACAATAATTTGATAAATTGGGAATTAATGATAAATTCATTTTCCGTAATCAATGCAGATATTTAATATGGAATATTATTTATTTTGATAAATTTCTATGAGGAATTAATAGGTCTGGTAATGACAGGTGGGGCCCGAACATTATATATCCCCTCTATGCATTAATAACATCTCATGAGATGATTTAGTTGACCAAATTAAATGACTTTCTATCTATAGTTTTAATAATGTTTTGAATGGTATTGATGATATTGGATTTCAAGTTTCTCACATATGACTTCAATTGAGAAATAATTTCCCTCATTTTGATTTAGTTATTATTTATCCATGAGATTTTTCATTAACATATCTATGGAAACATTTATTTTTCAATTTTTTATATTGTATGTGTTTTAGTTTCTTACCTTTCCATATTTATTTTTCCTTATGTAGTTATTTAGGTGGAATGTGTTCCCAGTTTTTACACATCAATTTTTTATGAAAATACACTTATTTTATTGATTACATGGAATGTGTGTTCTATAATTTACATTTCCATATTGACTACTCTTGTTGATTATTTATTTATTTCTCTATATTTTTTCCTTATTGGGAATTTGAGATCACCATTATTACGTTTCTTTACTTAGGAATCATGGAAGAATATATGATAGGTATAAAGGTACTTTCAAGATGAATTAGAGTTATCCTCGATGTCCTTTATTTTGAAAGAATAAAAAATGTTGTAATTATTGTATTCATTTTTAATGCAGGACTCATTTTTTATATCTAGTTTATCATGACTACTAATATCCTGGTTCTTCAGGATTTGATTCCTTATAAACATTTCAATGTAATTGATATCAAACACTAGCTGAGAGCTATCTGGGGTTGGGTCACTATATATATATATATATCATAATGTGATTATTCATATTTATACCATAAAATTTAACTACAATGTTTTAAATTTCATGATTAGATAATTATATTTTAATAGTATATTGTGGTTTGTTAAAACTCGATGTTGCATATAAAACATTTTTTTTGGTGAAATTAAAAATATTTGATCAAAAAATATTTCCTAAAATATTAGGGTGTTACATTATATACACTTAAAATTAATATCACTATTGTGATTCTATCACTTTGATTCAAACAAATGAGGATATATATATTTAATTACTTCATCTTGTCCCCTAGTAAATCCATTGAGTTTATGAGTCCTACAAGTAATTTTAATTAGTTGAGAATTATTTTTCTATAGAAACTTGTATCCATGATCTAATATTTCTTCTTCTTGTTAATTATATAAAATATAATTATTCAGTGGTTTTACTTTTTAATTATGTCCATATTATTGATATGATATGTACATCCATAAGAGAGATACATGGAACACATCATGGACTTGAGGGATGTCTGTTGAAAGCACGGACCAATAAGATACTATCTTTAATTTATTAATAATATAGAAGCAGAATATATACCATGGTACCATCTTTTTTAATTTTGGAATAATATATTAATCTTCCATGGGAATTTTTATAAGAAACGTTTCCCACCAACATCAAATTCAAGATCACACTGATGATTGTTAGAATAACTTTTCTCTCAAATCTAAGATAACTTTATCTGTTGGTTAGTGGATGTAAAATTATATGCTATTTAATCTTGTTTCTAATATACAATTAGCTATATTTCTCAAACATCACCCAAGAACATTTGATTTATACTCTTATTTCCATAAAGGGATTCATAAAGATCAATTTCAATGCTCAGACGAATGATATTGTTGTATGTAAAATTGACTAGAGTAAGGCGTTGATCCTAACCTTTTTTTAAATCCATATAAAAATATATTATATTATAATAAAGGGTATTAATTTTTATCTCAAAATGACCATATATTTGAGGGTGATACATAGTGATAAATCTCATCTCTATATTAAGGGCTTACTAAAGAATTCACCAAAAAATTTATGTCATCCTAATTTCCCGATATGATAGAATAGAATATGGTTCTCCATGTAACATAAAAAATTACTAAATGTATATTATGAAAAATTTATCAAGAGAGATGTATTTTATTGAAGGAAATGAGTAATGCTGAATTCCCAAGGCAAACAACTGCATCCCAAATGGCATTATGGCCCTAAGGATTTTTTGGGAGTCCAATGATGATATACCTTGTGATTTTTTCCCCTTATGGATTGTGTAATGATTGTTAAATCCCTAGGTATCCTTGAAATTTATTTATTACATATAATGAACAGAGATACATACTCTAGAATATATCTCATCATTCCATCTGATAAAAAATACTCATTTATATATCTATACAACCTCTTATTTCATGGATTAATATATAAGGATAAACTATGGTCCTCATTCAACATATCCATTATAAAATATTGTTTGGATGAAACAAATACATCATTCTGGGACCTTATCTTTCCAGGATATTCGCATTTCAATTAATGAACATTTCTCACCTTTTTCTATAGATCTAAATAGTTTTTTCTCCACTCTTCAATATTCACAAAGATAGATGGATAAATAATCAATTTGGAGAAAAAATATTTCTCCCCATACTTTATATTTAAGAATGCATAATATTAAAATATATAAATATTAGATCTTCTGTTATCTTAAAAATAGATAACCTAGCCCAATCCTTTTACCTAAGAGCATCATCCTTCTTTTTTAATTTCCTCAAGTGGTAATGTTTAGATAAGTCAAACTCATAAATCAACTATAATATTATTATTTTTCATATACTCAATAATTTTTATAATAATATATAAAATAATTTTTTTAATAGTATATAAATCTCATACTTCTCTATAAATATAATTTCTATATAGCTTCAATGAAAATAATTTCCATAAATTACTTGTAATCATGAATTTGGTAATTTTTTCATCAACATTTAATTAAAATTAGGAATAATATATCACCATATTATTATTATTATGTGTACCACCTAGTATTTCATTCAATGATTCAATATTTTTTATAGACCATTATCTATAACTGAGCATTGTAAGAATATGTGAGCTGATTAAATTTATTTTTAGTGACCAAAAACATTTCTTACAATAACTTACCCAATAGATCTTGGACCACTTATGAGATAACTTTGTGAGTTAATTGGGAGAAAATGATAAATATTCCATAAAATAGAAATAATATCTATCCAAACAAGAAAAATATGATTCTCAATCACTAATGTTGTTTATGTTTAATGTTTAATAACTTCTGTATTTGATGGATCTACAAATATACACTAACCATAAATTCCATGATTGAAAAATAAAGAATTATTCAAAAAATAAATCAGACTTGGTTAAATTTTCATACTACATTTACATACATATGGCCATCAGTGCAATCATTATGCGACCCTCATGCTCTTCCATGATCATTTAATATATTTGAATATCATCCAAAATGACTAAAAAAACTGGATGTGGTAATATCTAAAGATTAAATTCATTGAATCTATGAATATAACGATGAAATCAACAAGACTAAATGGAAAGATAAAATATTCATAGTGTACATACCTTGTATGAATTTATATCATGGGTATATCATCCTCTCTAAACCACAATTAATTATATACAAAAAGATTATAAACATTGGAAAAGTATTGATCTCCCTAATTATGATCAAAGCCATCAATATAGTGTTCCTGATACCTTTTCTTGATAGTGTTCTTTTATATACTTAATAATCAATATGAAGTCACATTAACCCATATTTCATCTTAAATAAATGAATTGTTGTACACTAAGGTGTGCACAGGGCCAAATAAATACCTTTTCATGATCCTCTGAATGTTGCTTCTTTAATTAATGAAATTAAATATGGGTAATTATATATGAATTTTTTGAAATAGTTGGGGAAACATGTATGAGTTATATTAAGAACTCATCTTCATGATTCAGAAATAGTCATAGAAATGCTTCATGAAACAAAACAAAAATCCCTACATAATAGGCAAAACATTTTTTTTGAATTTCTCCCCAACCATCTGAGATTAACACAAAATTAGAACAAGATTAATGTCCCATATAGTATATGTGTTTTCAATAAGTATTTCATATTTATCTTTAAACAGATATATGATCATATATTATTATTTTATATAAAACATGAATTCCCTTCCTTGGAAATTTATGTGTGATTTCTGTATTGAAATCCAATCCATTCATAATATAAATTCAAATTCAACCAAATTTAGAATATAATGATTTTTAACAAACATATTGATATAATATTCTACCATATTACAATATTATACATGATATGATATCAACATACAAAAAGGGTTTTAACATGTGTTTTAAAATATAGTTATTGAGGATATAAATTAAAATTCCATGAGTCATTTCTGGATATAAAAAAATTTATATATGTAAGATATAAAGGGTATAATAAAATTTTTATTTACCCATTTCCACCTTTTCTTCATCATCTCATATATAATATCATAGTAAAATAAAATGGTTTTGATGCTCGTCTAGTTTTTTTCAGAATGATCAATTATCAGAAGTCATTCATAAGATGTCTCAACCAGGATTCCTTCTTTTCATAATATGAAACCGTAGGTGTAACAAATCTTGTAAACTATCATCATATATGAAAATATTGTATATGATTTTATAAAGAAAATGTAAATTAACTGAATCATATCCCCAAGTGTATCAAATTAGGTGTATAGTAAGGGCATACACACTATTCATCCAAATGATAGCTGAGATATGATCAATTAACTATTCAATAGGTTATTAACCTTGGAAAAATCTAGGAAAGAACCATGTCTTCTTTTATTATATAGAAATATTTTTTTAGAGGAAACCCTTACTAATTGTTTTTACTTTAAAATTGTATGTTCTCTAATACATATTATTATCCTAAGAATTTTCATAAACCTTTTCTCAGAATATTCGCCAAATGATAACTTAAATTGTCTCATATACCAACTATAGTGACCCATAAATTACATAAAAAGGCATTAAATATAATTAAATAAATATTAATTACATAACATAATGATCAATGATAGCATCATATAGAACTAATACTATTGGAATAATGGATAAATAAAATAAATGGTTTACAAGTTAACTTCATCATATCCCTTTATGATATTCATAACCAGAACCCTTCTTGGAAATATCATTCTTAATACATTTTTTTCATAAATTATGAAAGTGAAATACAATAAATGATGACATTGTATTCTATGAAATGGTAAAAAAAGGTAGATATCATTGATTAAATAAATATACCTTGAGAACAAGGGGTATGATAATATTAAAATAACAATTAAATGTCCCACTATGTATATCCTAGAACATAATATTGAGTCATGGTATGAATCATGGAAATTAAGAAGACATAAATCATGAAGTAATAAAATTTCATGAGCCCTAAGATCATAACATTGGAATAAGACTTAGATTTCTCACAAACATAGAAGCATAATAAACCAATTTCTTTGTATTGAGGGTTCATTTCCAAGATTAGCATTTTGGAATAGATTCACTCCCCAATCCATCATAGTAGTCAATGAGCACTCCCAATACAATCATAGTGGATAGAGTCCCTTAATAGACAAAGTTCACTCCCCATTATAATCATATTTATGTCAGAGGAAATCCATCCTCAAATCATTGGAGGGATATTTAATTCCCGCTAAACCTATCACAAAATGAAAATCATACAAATTTGTTCACTAATATCATAAAAACATTATTTTAACATAACCATTGACTATGAAATGGGTTTCACAAAAATTTCATCAAGGAATAAATAGTTGAAATGATATTTTATTTATAATAATTACTCCAATTATTCAAAACATAACCGACAAATAAACGAAATGATCTTTTATAATAATTACACAAATTGTTCATTTTTGGTTGGAAATTAAATATTTAAAGTTAAAAAATATCCAAAATATTAAAGAAAACTTTTTATTTAGAGATAAACATATATTTTTGTTGTGTAATATTTAAATAATTGAGTGTTTATGATGGGAAAAAATCTATTCAGGTTGTGTACATTAAAAAATTATCCCTTTCACATTTTCTATAAAAAGTCAAAAATAACTCATTCATAAAAAGATAAAAAAATTCATTTTATAAAATTTATGTTCAATTAAAATAATGATAAAATTAAATTAAAAAATCACATATACAAAATAATAGTATAATTAAAATCATTTTTATAAAACATTACATATAATAAATAATATTTTTAACCCAATAGGGAAATAAAGTTGATTTTCCTTAAAAATGTAGTATTTTAGTTTATTGATTGATTAAAGAGAGGAAATTGAATGGAACGATGTTAATATATATAAATAACCATATGAGAATAAAATTTATTATTTTATGTAGTTATAAATCCTAATATTTCATCATTAATAACTAAATCATAAATAATCATGATGAACATTGAGATTGTAATATAAAACCCTTACCACATTGGTAGCTTTTGAATAAATATTCACTAAAGAGTACACCATTTATGGATGTTAATATACAAATAATTCTCTAGAGGAGAATCATAAAATACAGTAATTGGTTTTATAGTGAACACATTAGAGAAAAAAATAGGTGAATATGGAACATGTCTCACAAAAAATACAAGTGATATGGAAAAACAATACATCAAATAAGAATCTTCACATATGTTTTTTATTACTGAATAAAAAAATCTATTAATTATATGTTTTTTTTAAAAATAATTTTTTTATAATAACTATTAATTTATATTATACAATTTTATATTCAATTATTTAATCAATTAGGTTTACATCGGAGGATTTGATTGTATTCAGATCATAGTTGAAAATTACTTTTCCAGGTTCATTATGGTCAATGATGTCATAATTTCATAAAAACCAAAATAATTAAAAATAATTAAATATTTTTTATACAACATTTATACAAAAAACATGTATTGTTTATGAAAAATGAACTATGTTGCAATAATGTAGACTATAGGTCGTACGTATGCATGTGTAACATTACAATATTTAATAATTGTGATAGATGTAAAGAAGGAAAATATATTTTATATAATGATTTAAATTCCTTTAATATCATATATGTAAATTATATTAATCATGATAAACATTTAAGAGAGGCCAATATGGGAAACTAATTACATCTGTTCGCAAGGCTGTAGTTCGTAGTACAATAGAAGGACTATTTCATTTACCATTTGATGGAATAGAAGATGGATGTAGGATATTAATATAAAATAATAACATATATTTATATTTTATATAATTATGTTTTTAAATATTTTTGTTTTCATAATATTTCAAGGATGTGTGTGAATAACTAAAAAATGATTCGGTAAGAATCAATCCTGTTCTTCGGAAAACCTCATAATTATTTCTCGAAAATCAATCCAATGAGGGGTTTATAATAAACTGAGGCCTCATAGGAAGTGTAAATATAAGTATTAAATATATATTTTTATGTATTTAATGATCCTAAAGTGATTTTTTGTGTGAATATAAGATTAGTCTAGGTTCCCATTTATATTTGAGGGGAGAAGTACTTTTCGAATTTCATAAATAATAAAAATTTACAACTGTAGTTCTCCAGAAAAATGATTAAAAATGGAAATAGATTCATAGATAAGGTATAATTTGGTTTAAATAATACCAATGAATAATATTTTTATTGGTGTATGTTTTATTTTAATCCTTATATTTTGTTAAATCCCCTTAGTTGACATATTTTATCCATAATCATAGAAACATTCATTTCCATATTAAAGGGTGAAGAATGTTACCCTAAATGGATAAATGAATAATAAGTTTAATTTTTTTGATATTTTAAACCTTATTACATTCACTTTAATTAATCTTCATTTTTTATGAAATATAAATTAATTAAACAAATATTATGTATTAAAAGATATTAATTTTTTCAATTTGGAACTGTTCATATAAATTATCTTTATTGTCCGTGAGAAAAAGATGGAATTAGACTATAATATATTGAAACCTCCATAATAAATCATATGATTCATAAATATTATTTTAGCACTATAAATCTCATGAATGATATTACATTTAATATTTTTTAATTAGTAACATTATATTTTATATTAGTTTAAAAAATACTATGTAGGAAATACACAAGCATTTACTGTAAATATATATATATATATATAGAAAAAGTGGAATTAAATTAACATAATTTTATTAGATTTATTATAGTCATTATAAAAATTAATATTCACTCAAAACATTCTTTTGTAACTATTTAAACACATAATATATTTTTAATTTAAGAATGTTACAATTTTTTGTTTTTCTTTATTTCAAATATAATATTTTAAAATTTGAAGAAAATGATTCCAAAAAAATTAAAATAGATAATAATGTTAATATGGATTAAATAAGTTAATAAAATATTATTTAAAATGATAAATTGTTGTCTTATCCCATAGTTTTATCACAATTTAACCCGATTTAATGTTTTACCATGGTTATTTTGTTTGACTCTTTTAAATTTTCATTGTGTAAAAAAACATAAATTTAACTTATTGAATAACATTAGTTATGTTTATTCTAATATTTAATCCATTTTTCCAAATTAAACTTACAATTGTGGTATAAAATCATTTTATATGAATCTATCAAAGCATAATGAAAAGTGGTTTTACGAAAAATGGATTTTTAATTATTAAATTATTTTTATACCAAGGTCATACATAATTTTGATTAATAATTAATTAATTTTATATTTGTTAAAAAAATAAGAGTTATATTAATTTATTATCAAATTCAAAAATATAATTGGGGTTTTTCAATGAATGTAAGTGATGGTTTTACATAAAATTTGTATTTTTCACTATTCACTAAAATATCATAAATTTTAGAAAAACCCAAATATTTTACAATATGTTAATTTACAAATGACTATTTTAAACAATAATTTATCATTTTTAAATATAAATTATAAAATAAATGGTAATTATTTATATTTTTGACATAAAAATGCAATAATAATTATTTTTTGTTGAAAATGTATTTTTGAAACAAAAAATGATATCACTAAAACGTGAAAACTTATTACTAAGCATTTTAAAAAATAATTTTTGACAAGGGCCACTATATATGTTTCATAATATGGTTATTCCTATTCATTCTTCCAGATTTAACATCATGGTTATAAATATAAGGTTTAAATAAAAATATTTTAATAGGATATTATGGTTCGTTAAGATGCGGTGTAGTGTGTAGTGAAAGGTATAAAAGAACATTAATATGTTTTAAAAACCATTTCAAAAATATATGTGTGATATAGAATGATAAAAATAACATCATATGAGATATATATTTGAAACTACTTTATGATATCTGTTATTCAGATTTTGGGTTTCAAGTTGATTAATTTTATTCTGATAAACAGGGTATAAAATAGTATCAGTGATTTTTTTAATGAATATTCATAAATATTATTAGGTTATAGACCAGAATATATATCAAAAAATTACTTTCCAGATCAATATATAATCCCTTGTTCGTACAGGTTTGATGATTCAGAATTATTTTGACTTTATGTATGATGAATGGGTAGAATTTTAAATCAGGACTCAGAATGGGATTACGAGAGTTATAATGCCTAAATATAATTTTTTGATATGTGGAATTAGGATATAATTTTAGATCAGGTGTTTATATGTGCTTCCATGTATTTGTGTATTGTTTTGGGAGTTTTATTATTTTCTATCTTGACTGCATGTTTTGGTTTTAATGGGTCTGGAGAAACCATGCATACCCTTAATGCTCAAGATGTTTTCAATTTTTTTTGGATCTATGCACAGTTATGCCGCATTTTTAGATCATATTTTTGGGTAAACTATGTAATCCAATGGTGAAACTATGTATGGGGATGGAGACCTTTCTATATAGAAGATGACATGCACACTGTGTTAGAAAAAACGTATACCATACATTAAAGGGGTCTAGTAGGGTGTTTCATATTTGGAACGTAGTTTGAAATCCCTGTGACAAAACTATGCAATGGGTAATGAGGTTTTATATTTTGGGGTACATGGTTGGCTCCACCTTCCTCAGTCATTATTCAAATGTGGAAAAAGGGTTCCCCCCACCCATTCCTCAACTTTCCAACCCTTTATATACGGTGTGCTCTTGGAAATTACTTGTCATTTTATGTGATTTATTATCATCCAATGAATTTATTTACTCTTCCCTTTCCATACCTCTAATTTTGGAGTTACCCTATTTCTATATTTTTCAGATTCCATTTAATCATGGAAGAATCGTTGATTTTTCAGGGGGATTTTGGCCAGCTTTTATTGATAAGATCTGAATATTATTTTATTGAGTTGTATTATATAATTTCTCTAATATATGTATCTATGGTGAATTTTCATATGTTTTACCAAATTAGCATTGTATATTATTGGTGGTAATTGTGTCACCTCTTAAGGCTTTTATTGATAATGGTTTGAGGAGTTTGTTGTGTTTGTCCCATGGTATCTGTATAGAGTTTCGATAATAGGTGAGTTCCTGGTTCATTTTTTGACATTATATATTTCTTATTTTTTGTGAATAAATTAATTATAATTTTATCATTGATTAATTATAGTTTCATGGCTTCAGGTATGAATCTAGATGGTTTATATAAGCTCATTTGGACTGTAAAAATTTTGGATGTGGAATGGAGATTTCATGGGAATCCATTAGGATTTTAGAATATTATGGAAATCATAAATTACGAGGTATAGGGACTAAGATAATTTTCAATTATCCATTAAATTTATTTACATTTATAAATTTCATTTTCAGTTGATCTGTTGTGTGGTGTGTTTCTTCTCTGGTTTATGAAAATAGAATAGACTTTTGATGGATTCCTTTGAACTTATAGTGATCCCATAGGATTTCATGGTGATTGTGAAATAGATCCCATGTCTACTGATACGGAATTGTATTTCTAGAATATGGTAATGTGGGGTTATATAGGGTAAATTAATTGGTTTTATTTATAATCATGTTAGGCATAATGATTTTAAAAATTTTAAGGATATAGGGATAGTGGGTATAACTTTGCAACAAATGGATTGATACTTTTAAGAGGATAGAATGTTTTTTTCATGTGTTATTTTTTTGGTAGAGTACATAGATATGTGTTGAAAAGGTTTCAATCATGTGTATTAGGGTGTAACATAATTTTTTGCGTCAAAGGGTTAAATTAATATTTTTAAATGGTTTATATTTAATATTAGGTGACAACATATTATTTATTAGTAAAATGTGGATTATTAATGGATTTCAAATATGTATTTTAACAAGGATATTGGTTTCCCATCTGGAGAGATTCCTTGGTAACTCTTCTAATGATTTTTTTGGAATGATTGTATTTATCATAGTTTGGGTGTAAAAGGTATGTAGTAAATGATAATGTTTTTAAATGGGATTTTCTGTGGATTTTCAAATTCAGTGAAAGATCAAGTTGTCGAACTTTAGTATTTTACATAATGACGAATTTTTTTGGTGTCAGACTCATTATCTAGTAACTTTTAGTAAACTATATGGTCCTGGATCTATAGTGATTCTCTTGGAATTGATAGTAAATTGTATGTGTTAGGTGTTGTACTGATACTCTTGGAACAAATAGTTTACGATGGACTTGGTGTCAGACTGAGGCTTCATGATATAATTCTATGATATAAGGTTTTAGTTCCAAAAATTATGCTATTGGACTGCTGATATACAAGATGTAAATGGATTGTGGACTTACTCTCTATAATCATGTTTAAATTTTATGGACTAGTACTTTAAAACTATTTTCTAAATTTTTTATTCAGTGCTTAATTGATGCTCCCGAAAAAAAATTAATCTACGAGTTGGAATTAGACTAAGGCTCATGGATATATTATTATGATGTACAATTCATGATTTCTAAAATGTAATCCCACATCCATGTATGAGAAAACAAGATTTATGATTTACAATTTCGTGAGTTAGATGATGGAATAGAATCTATTTCTTGATTTAAATTTGTTTTACCCCTATTTTATGACCTTGTTGACCCACCAGGGATGAATCTTGTTGGATGGCCTGAGTGTATGTATAAAACATGAGGGATAATGGTTTATTATTAAAATTAATATTAATTTTTAGATGTTTCATCCACTTTATACTATTTTTATCCCATTTTATTATCCACATACATTGTTTCTATGACTGGTATCTTCCTAATAAACCATTAGTAGTGGAAAAATATGTTTCATTCACATCATTATTTGGATTCTACTCCACATTAGTAGATAAGATGGTATCATGAGACTAGATGAGTTTCTTCTTACGGATACAGTAAATCCACAATTAATGGATTTTCTTTTAATTTTGTCTGTATGTGTAACCATCCTAGTGGGAGGGATGTTGAATGGATTATGTTTTCATTCTATCAATTAATATTTTTTGTTTTATATAATATCACATTCTATTGATTTATCCTTTCAACGTACTCAGATAAAATATATTCTTGGTTAATTATTCCTTTATATGGTATTGGAGTACATTCTATTCAATGATTCAATGTAGTCCCACACTACTATTCAATAGCCTATGTCTTATTAGGAGATGGATTTAAGGTCATGTGGAGAATTGGACTATGAACTCGGTTAGTGGAATCCTTTTTAGGACATTACAATGTTTTAGAAGATGAATTTATGTTCACATTATTTTCTTATTTTAGATTTGTTATACTATTGATATTGTAATGTGTTAGATACTACGATGTATATCGAGATTGATCATCATGAACACATATTACAATACAAATTCTTGGTTACTAGGGAATGAGATTGATTTTATTGGTATAAATTATTATGGTTGAATATCATTTTCACCTTGGTTGATTCACATGTGGTTTTGATTTTTATTATTATGGATTTTTGGATCCTAACCTATTGGAAATAGGTCAGTGATTGGTTTTGACTCTTTCCCTATAGTTGAATGATATGTATCATGCATCACAGTAGTAACACAAGATCAACATGTTATAGGCCTTCCATTGTGTGGGTTTTCAGATGAAAAAGACTCAAATGATTATAGTTTTTATGAATTATGATATGGGATTTTCATGTATAATTTGTTATTGGAATTTTACGTTGATGATTAGAAATATATATGAATATATATATATCTATTATAATGTTTTGTTGAACTATAGTGAGATAATAAATAATGAGGAAACTAGTGTTTTCCATGTGCACAGTAGGTGAAACAACCATAATTGGTTAGAATAGTGTTGTTATATGACCATTGGACCCTTGTGGGTTATTCTCTTCAGTGGTTGGTTGTGTGACATGGTCTTCTAGGGAGTAGGTTGCTCTGTAGATGATTGAAGTAGAATGGTTCCATCATTTTTGGTAGATGGTTTGGAAGATAAAATACATTTTTATGAGACCCTAGATATTTTTGTTTTGATGTGATTTTGTAAGTTACTTTTAAGACAAGAGCATGCATGACATCCCATAAATAGTGGCCTTCCAAGAGTTGGCATTGACTATGGTCATTTAACCTAATGAACTGTCATGATACTTCTATAATGGGCTATGTTAGAGAGCCCAATGACCTTCTTGACGCATATATAATATAGGGAGTTAGTTCAAGATTACCATTGACGGTTACATGTGGGGTTGGCTAAGGTGAGTAAACCCTTGGGTGAGTGAGGAACTGGTGGATACATTGTGATTTTGACAATGGTGAACAATTGGTGCAACCTATTATGGGTTTTATGGGATTTGGATGAATTTTTTAATAGATATAACCTTTATAATAGTGTTTTAGAATATTTTATGGATTCAATATGGGATGGCTCATTCAGGAGCCTAGGTTAAGTAGCGATTGTAAGGGAAGGTTGTTCTTGATGGTTATGAGTTGGTCTCTAGAAAAAGAGGATGTCAAGGGTATCTAGTTCAACATGTGTATATTTACACTAGGGGTGATGACCATTCATGTATGGAGGACTTAGTATTCTTATAGTGTGAAGAATAAGATTTTGTCTAGTTTACCTACGATTATATGAACTTGGAGTACTGATGCTTTGATAGATCATGTGGTTCCAAAATGAATGACTTGTTAGATGACTAGCCTATTCAGCTCTAGAATTTTCTTCTCGAACATGGTGATATTATTAGTGATCTTGGTGTAGCTTTGGAATAATTCTAATGTCTTATGTTATTGTGAAAGTGGGTTTTACTCAGTGATTCACCTTTGGTTTTATAATGATCTTATAATGCTCTTCATTTGGGTAGATTTTAATGAAAGGAATGAATTTATAGTGGAATGATATTTTGAACCAATTTTTCATGATATGTGACTCACTAGGGTCATAGACATCTTCTGAGGTTATGTTACAAAAGAACTTGTAATTGAAAAACGTTAAGGAGATCTTGGAGGCATAAGTGTTGGTGATGTGTTGAGATATTTTTATTATAAATTATATATTCTGAAACCATACACATGATGTCCCTATGTTATGTAAGATTTCATGTTTTTGTTGAGAACCAATGTTGGTGGGATGATATTCTTGTGTGTTGTGAGGACTGAGACATTTAGAAGATATTTTCATATCCCTGATGTTATAGTTGACATTAGGAATGGATTTGGTAGTTGTGGTATTAATTGAATAAATCTTTGTGAACTCTAAATTTAGCGTAAATCATTCCAAATATATTTACATCATCATGAGTAAAATGAGAGGTCATAATCTATAATCTATGAAATATAATTTCCATTTTGTGGTTTGATAATGGGCCTCCATGGAGGTGGTTCTTATTGAGCAGTGTATGTGAAGCGTTTTGGAGGGAAGTGCACTCTCAATAGTCCATTATTAAGGTCTTTGTGATGGTTTATATGTTATAAAATATTGTGGGTGTTGTTCTCATATTTTAGGATCGGAAGATAGTTGAAATTTATTTCTCTTTCACTCATCTTTGAGTGAGTTTTCCACATCCACTTCATGGGTTCGGTAGTGGGGATCGATCATGTTTTCAATGTGATGTTAATGAAGAAATAATAAAAATCTAGATTGAATTTGGCATGGAATTATTTCAGGAAATTTGTCGTGGTGTATGATTGATCAGATCATGGCATTGCACACAAGGTTGTAATGAAATGTAATATGATGTTCTTGTGCTAGAAGTGTGTCAGTTTTGTGGTAGGGAGAGTTGATGGATTTTTTATTCTTGGAGAACATTATTTTGCAATCTAATTGTATGTCTAGTATGAACTCTAATCGGTGGGTTTTGGTGGACATTGAATGTCTCTAGGGATGCCGAGATCATAATTATGTGAGGTGTTGAGGTGAAATTAGTTGGAGTTAGGTGTTTTTCCCATGAGTTTTCTAAGTATAGTCTGACATTGGTTACAAAATGGAGTTGTTGTGTGTAGAAAATCAACCCGTTATCGGGGGAGAATCTAGTGAGTTCCTAGTTCATTTATAGACAGTTGGTATGAATCCAATTCAATTGGTTTCTGATGAAGATTACAAACACTGATGTTGACTATCAATCACATGGTTTTTGGAAACCATATGTTGGAAAACATATCGTGTTATTTGTGGGAGCTAGAGATTGAGGTTTTGTCGGTATTTCTTAATGGAAAAGGAACCAGATATAAAATGTTAGTGGTTATAAGATAATGATTATGGTGGAGAGTAGCATAGATATGATGATTGACTGAGTGATGAAATAATTAGTGTTTCATTTGGATGGGATTGGGTAAGAACCATATTGGTGTTTTGGGTTTCATAATGGTTGTTTTCATGAGTTTTTTCTTGCTGACTGCCTTGAGTTAGATTATCATCCATGGTTGTATCTTAAGAATTCATAAACTGGAGAAAGATAGTAGAAATAAATGAGTACTGATTTAGTTGGGGTAATTTAGTTGGATGAACAAATACAATTATTGCGGATGAGATGGTTCCTTGGTCCCATGTCTATATGAAAAGGAAATTTTAGTACGTTTTTGAATTTTCTTTTAATGGATGGGTCAAATTTTAAGTGAAAACTAAGAATAGTATTTTGATTGTATGAGATCAAGAAAATGTTTTTTTATATGAGAAAAGGGGTTAATAATGTATATCTAATTTTTAGATGTGCTTCAAGGGATATTGGTAATGATTCCATGGTTTTGGAGTTTACATGATGGTGTTCATTGTTTGGTGGTCATGGTTTAGGAGAAACACTTGGACATCTTAAATCTCATGGTTATTTCATTTCATATTGAACTGAGAAAAATTAAGATACATTGTTATAAAATTTTTCTATGATTAACTGTGTGTTCAAAAGGAAAAACTGTTTGTTGTGGTGTATATATTCAGTTATGGAAAATGGATTTCATACAATTTCAAATAAATCATATGCCTTACTGTAGTGGGATATTGTGGGGTGTTTCATGGTTGGCACATGATTAGAAAACCATACACTGAAATTGTGGAATGAGTGTTATTGTTAGTAAGTGGTGGTTGTATTGTTGGGGTATGGTTTTCCAAACCATGCATCCAACCCATACCATTTTTAGAACGTCCTTAAAAATGTGTATTATAAAAAAATATCTACTCAGGTATTTAGACCACTCACCCCATTTCCCCCTAAATTATTCACATGATGAGAAGGGGTGTTCCAAATAATTCATTCCCCCAACATCCCCATGATTTGGCGTGTATTCATAGTGATTTGTTACTGTTATATGAGAGTTATTATCCTACACCGAATTCCATTCTTTTAATCTATCCATCAATCAAACATTTATGTTCTTCAATTTAGTATTCATAGAATATTTCACCATAGCATGGTTGAATCTACCATTTTCAAGGGGATTTCGTTGGGCTTGTATAAAAAATATCCCTAGATGACAACAACACATCATTGTTGGGATTTTTGTTATGTTATGAAATTATGGTGAATATTATTAGTTTTTACCAAGTGAAATATCTTTATTAATGTGGGAAATGGTGTTTCTAGTTTAAATTATAAAAAAGAAATGGTGTTGGGATTATGTTGAGGACATCCAGTAGTGGTTATATAGAGTTTTTATAGGTGATGATATCTCATGGAATTTCAATCATTATGATGATTTTCGTTTCAATAAATCAATTAATTATACTTGTCATAATTGATTAATTTTTATTACTTTGTGTGAGGTTATAACTTCAATGATTGAGATGACCTATTTTGGTTAAAGAAAAGATTGGGTGAGGCATGGATGGGCCTTGCCAAGGCCTATGGGATTTTTGAATTTCATTGAAAGCATCATTGATGATGTTCGTAATCTAGGAGACCTACCTGGTGTCCTTGAAATTTATATATATGTTTATGTAGTGTTTATTTTAATCCAATTTGTGTTTTGTTATATTTGTGGTCTATGAAAATATCTTGGACATTAACTAGATGCCTTTAACCTTTTACTAACCTCGTTGTTTTAGTTGGTGAATGTGAAACTGAACCCAGGTCCAACTATGAGGTGGTCCATTTTTTGATAATCATAATGTACAGTTATAAATGGTAAAATAATTGGTTATGGGATTAAATAAGTCAGGATCATTGGATTTAATGATAGAAATATTTGAGAGTTAATGTGAATAACCTGTAAGTAAATGGTCTGAAACTTATAAGATTATAAAATTGGTTCTATTCTTGTGTTATTTTTTCTAGAATGAAAATGAGGCCTTTTAAATGATTATGACTAGGTTTGTTAGGATTTTTATAGGTTTTGGGGGTCAATGGGATAATTATATGTCTTGAAATGTTTCATGTTTTAAAATGAGGCGTTTTAACTCCAAGATGATTATAAAATGTGGGGTTTAAATGAATTTAAAATGTTAATTTGAAATTGATGTGTCACCTACCCTTATGTTAAATTCCATGATGAATCAGTTTATAGGTTTGATGGAAAGAATATATTCGGATTTTTTTAATAAATTTCAATATTAAGTGAATATTTCTTAGAAAATGTTTTTTATTGGTTTTTGAAATTCTATGTATGGTCAAGATATTGAACCATAGTATTTGGTGAAATGATGAATGGATTATGTTCCAAAATGATGCTTCAAGAACTAATGGGAGACTCTGTCATGACCCGCCCTCGGGACTCGTGCTGTGACTACCCCAAGCCCGCCTTCCATAGGCTAGGGGCTGGCGACTAGCACCAAGGCGTAAATCCCAACAAAGGGAAGGAATTGCCTTTGAAAAGAAAACAACCACCACAAAGTAAGCAAGTGGAAAAGTAAACACTAAGTAAAAACAGAGTACAACTGAAGTGCGGAAAAGTAAATGGGCCAATATACAAACCCAAACTGAAAGTAAAGTACAACTCGGAAGGGAAAACAATAACTGTAAAGTAAAAGCTGCTACACCGAGCTGTCCACTGGAAATCCCACCTGAAGGGTGGGTACAGATAGATCCACTGCTCCTCGGGTCCCGTCGTCCGCTCCGAACACGTCCCGCCCAGTGGTCCACCTCCAGGTACCGTCCTGCTCTGCAAGCCTCAGCCAAGATCAACGCTGTCCGTCGTCTGCAACCAACACAACATAGTGCGGGCATAGCCCGTGCAGGGGTGAGTATAAGCTACTCAGTAGGGACCCCGAGACCCCTGAAGGTCTCCCAAAATCCACAAAGGATAAACCACAAAGGAAGATACAAACACGAAGTAACAACCGACACTGCTTAGGTATATTCCCATACATATACCTAAGTCATCAATTTCAAATACGCTCCAACCTCCGAGCCCAAGTACAACTCAGTCCACACAGGAAAGTAAACGTATTCCACACAGGAAAGCAAAACGTAATCCACACAGGATAGCACAACACAATCCACACAGGAAAGCAACAGGATTTAGCTCACACAGGTTTACTTCTTCGAAAGACGATAAAGATGATCTCTGATCCATCTAAGTCGTGGGACCCACGAAGGATTGATAGGTAACTAACCCCCGCAAAAGACCCACACAGGATGGGGCCCACACAGGACCTGTAGGCGCTGGTTCACACAGGACCGCTGATCGGAAAGACCCACACAAGATCAGACCCACACAGGATCGGGCCCACACAAGACCTGTAGCACTGATCCACATAGGATCACTGAGTGCTGTAGTCATCGTCGTCGAATCCACTAAGGATCTCTATACTGTCGTCGTCGCAGTCACAGTAGCAATAGCAGTAGCAGTAGCAGTCGCAGCCAGCACTAGGGTTCCCGCACACAGGAAGCTCGATCGGGAGCGTCCGCTCCACGAGCCGAGATGCTGATACATCAACTGTCACAAAGTCCAGAGTTGATGTATCCAAAAGTTCCGTATCGTCAACAGGAACTCAATGCAACAGACGGCGCGTCGATCGGACGCCCGGTCTGAGAGTTATTGGCTTTTTCGTCCCAGGGGCCCGGTTGGTTTTTAAGGCAAAACCAACCCGACCATACTCCACCTGCATCCAAACCTCGGGAAAAGTATGCCAAAAGATCTGTCTCACTAAGAAGAACACAACAAAGCTGACGGCACGTCAATCAGACGTCCGTAGCTCAAGATATGAGCGTTTCCGCTCCGAGGGCCCAGTTGGTTTCGTGTACGAACCAACCCGGACGAACTCAAAGTATTCCGAAACTTTGAGTGCGAAATACTGAATCGACCGCCTCGATCCAAGGATCGCATCGCCGCTGACGGTTCGTCAATCGGAGGTCCGTAGCTCAAGTTATGTCCAAAAGACCGAAGTCGACTCGAAAACGGGGGGTCCGGGTCCAGGCCGACCCGACCCGACCCCCCTGGGTCGGCCCGAACCGGGTCGACCCGACCCGGCCCGGCCGGCGGCGCGGCCTGGCGCCGCTCGGTGCCACGCGCGGGGGGGCAAGGCCCCCGCTTCTTCTTAGCTGGCGGCGCGACTTAAGCCGCACCTTTGGAGAAAACCGGGCCCCCTCGTGGGGGCCTGCCTTGAGGAAAACAGGGGGCCGCCTGCCCCCTTTTATGAAACCGGCCCCCCCTCATAATGGGGGGGGGCAATTAATTTGTCCGGGGGAATTTAATTCCCCCGGTCTTTCCCCTTCCGGCCGGCCCGACCTGGCCGGCCGGTTCTTCTTCAACGGATCGGCAAAGCTGGTCCCCTTCCGGCTTCCGACACCGGCGGCCCGACGAGCCGCCGGTCTTCTCGTTCCGCCGCGGCCCAGAACCGGCCGCGGCCTTCGTCGTCCGGCGCGGTGCGACGGCACCGCGCCCCTCCGCCGTGACCCCGCTCCGGCCGTGGCGCCTTCGGTTCCCTTCGACGCGGCGCGACGGCGTCGCGTTCATGATAATCCTTCCACGGCGCGGTGTGACGGCGCCGCAAAATTATAGCCGTGCGATTCCCGCGTGGTGCGACGACACCACGCCTTCTCGTTCATCCACAAGAATATAAAAATAATCAAGAACAAAGGAGGAGGAATTCGGCCGTGTTTGTGCGGTCTGACCCCCCTCTCTTTAGACGATAACACTTAAATATTTATCCACCAGATTATCATGCTAGAACCAAGAACGAGATTAAATAATTAATCCACAACAAACCCCTACCTCGGTTTCAAGATCGATGATCGTCAACGACCCGCGGAAGACGCGTCGCGGTGGTCGGTGTCATGGAAGAAGGACGTCGATGTCCTGAAGCGAGGATTCAGAGTTCTTTGACGACGATTTCGTCGCGGGAAATCGTCGTGGAAGAGATGACGCGGAAGAGGTACGTCGTCGGTATCACGGGTAAGGCGTTGCGGAAGACGGTTCCTGAGAACGTGGCGTTCTTCGTCGAAGCTCGAAGGTTCTTCACGTTCTTCGTCAAAGCTTGAAGAAGAAGAAGAAGAAGAAGAAGAAGAAGAAGAACCTTCGAGCTTCAACAAAGAATGCCATGTTCTCGGGAACCGTCTTCCGCGACGCCTTACCCGCAATACCGACGAGGTACCTCTTCCGCGTCATCTCTTCCACGACGATTTCCCGCGACGAAATCATCGTCAAAGAAATCCGAATCCTCACTTCAGGACATCGACGTCCTTCTTTCGTGACGCCGACCACCACGACGCGTCTTCCGCGGGTCGTTGATGATCATCGATCTTGAAACCGAGGTAGGGGTTTGTTGTGGATTAATTATTTAATCTCGTTCTTGGTTCTAGCATGATAATCTGGTGGATAAATATTTAAGTGTTATCGTCTAACGAGAGGGGGGTCGGACCGCACAAACACGGCCGAATTCCTCCTCCTTTGTTCTTGATTATTTTTATATTCTTGTGGATGAACGAGAAGGTGTGGTGCTGTCGCACCACGCGGGAATCGCACGGCTATAATTGCGCGGCGGCGTCGCGCCGCACCGTGGAAGGATTATCATGAACGCAATGCCGTCGCGCCGCGTCGAAGGGAACCGAAGGCGCCGCGGCCGGAGCGGGGCCGCGGCGGAGGGACGCGGTGCCGTCGCACCTCGCCGGACGACGAAGGCCGCGGCCGGTTCCGGGACGTGGTGGAACGAGAAGACCGGCGGCTCGCCGGGCCGCCGGTGTCGGAAGCCGTAAGGGGACCGGCTTTGCCGGTCCGTTGAAGAAGAACCGGCCGGCCAGGTCGGGCCGACCGGAAGGGGAAAGACCGGGGGAATTAAATTCCCCCGGCCAGGTTAATTGCCCCCCCCCCATTATGAGGGGGGGGGGGGGGCGGTTTCATAAAGGGGGGCAGGCGGCCCCCCGTTTTCCTCAAGGCAGGCCCCCACAAGGGGGGCCGGTTTTCTCCAAAGGCGCGACTTAAGCCGCGCCGCCAGCTAAGAAGAAGCGGGGGCCTTGCCCCCTGCGCGTGGCACCAAGCGGCGCCAGGCCGCGCCGCCGCGCCGGACCGCGCCACTGCGCCGGCCCGTGCCGCCGCGCCGGACCACTGTCGGCCGGGCCGGGTCCGACCCGGGTCGGGCCGACCCAGGGGGGTCGGGCCGGGTCGGCCTGGACCCGGACCCCCCGTTTTCGAGTCGACTTCGGTCTTATGGCCATAACTTGAGCTACGGACCTCCGATTGACGAACCGTCAGCGGAAATGCGATCCTTGGATCGAGGCGGTCGATTCGGTATATCGCACTCAATGTTTCGGAATACTTTGAGTTCGGCCGGGTTGGTTCGTACACGAAACCAACCGGGCCCTCGGAGCGGAAACACTCATATCTTGAGCTACGGACGTCCGATTGATGTGCCATCAGCTTTGTTGTGTTCCTCTTAGTGAGATAGATCTTTTGGCATACTCCGTCCGAGGTTTGGATGCAGGTGAAGTACGGTCGGGTTGGTTTTGCCTTAAAAACCAACCGGGCCCCTGGGACGAAAAAGCCAATAACTCTCAGACCGGGCGTCCGATCGACGCGCCGTCTGTTGCGTTGAGTTCCTGTTGACGATACGGAACTTTTGGATACATCAACTCTGGACTTTGTGACAGTTGATGTATCAGCCTCTCGGCTCGTGGAGCGGACCCTCCCGATCGAGCTTGCTGTGTGCGGGAACCCTAGTGCTGGCTGCGACTGCTACTGCTACTACTATTGCTACTGTGACTGCGACGACGACAGTACAGAGATCCTTAGTGGATTCGACGACGACGACTACAGCACTCAGCGATCCTACGTGGATCAGTGCTACAGGTCCTGTGTGGGCCCGATCCTGTGTGGGTCCAATCCTGTGTGGGTCTTTGCGCTCAGCGGTCCTGTGTGAACCAGCGCCTACAGGTCCTGTGTGGGCCCGATCCTATGTGGGTCTTTTGCGGGGGTTAGTTACCTATCGATCCTTCGTGGGTCCGACGACTTAGATGGATCAGAGATCATCTTTATCGTCTTTCGAAGAAGTAAACCTGTGTGAGCTGAATCCTGTTGCTTTCCTGTGTGGATTGTGTTGTGCTATCCTGTGTGGATTACGTTTTGCTTTCCTGTGTGGAATACGTTTACTTTCCTGTGTGGACTGAGTTATACTTGGGCTCGGAGGTTGGAGCGTATTTGAAATTGATGACTTAGGTATATGTATGGGCATATTCCTAAGCAGTGTTGGTTGTTACTTCGTGTTTGTATCTTCCTTTGTGGTTTATCCTTTGTGGATTTTGGGAGACCTTCAGGGGTCTCGTGGTCCCTACTGAGTAGCTTATACTCACCCCTGCACGGGCTATGCCCGCACTGTGTTGTGTTGGTTGTAGACGACAGACAACGTTGATCTTGGCTGAGGATTGCAGAGCAGGACGATACCTGGAGGTGGACCACTGGGCGGGACGTGCTCGGAGCAGACGACGGGACCTGAGGAGCAGTGGATCTATCTGTACCCACCCTTCAGGTGGGATTTCCAGTGGACAGCTCAGTGTAGCGGCTTTTACTTTACAGTTGCTGTTTTCCCTTTCGAGTTGTACTTTACTTTCAGTTTGGGTTTGTATACTGGCCCATTTACTTTTCCGCACTTCAGTTGTACTCTGTTTTTACTTAGTGTTTACTTTTCCGCTTTCTTACTCTGTGGTGGTTGTTTTCTTTTCAAAGGCAATGCCTTCCCTTTGTTGGGATTTACGCCTTGGTGCTAGTCGCCAGCCCCTGTCCTATGGAAGGCGGGCTTGGGGTAGTCACGGCACGAGTCCCGAGGGCGGGTCGTGACAAATTGGTATCAGAGGAGTTCGGTTCTACCGCGAAATCTGATCTTTTCTATGTGAAGCAATAATGTTTAGTGTATTGAGTGTGGTTATCAGTCCAGGGAGTCCAGTGTTGGTGAGGCGACCGACGTATCTGTACACCAGGACCCTGACTTCTGATTTCCGACTTAATGCACAAAAACATTGATTGCGTGTGTGTTTCAAAGTTTTCTTTGTGATTACTTATATCAGCTCACTAGGTATACTGTTCTGACCGTGGCGCACCTATTTCCTTTTCAGGATGGCCCCACGACGGCAGCCAACTAGGGTTTTGAGAGTCGAGTGTGACGACAGCCCACCGAGCGACGAGGCCTCGGTGCAGGGCCCTTTGTCAGCAGTGGCACCGGCGGTAGCTCTATCTGTCGAGCCACCGATGCTTCCAGTACTAGCCGCTGATGACGCACGTCGCCTCAGCGCACTGCATGAGTTTCAGCACCAGCGACCACCTAGGTTCCGTGGGGAGACAGACCCCCAGGCAGCAGAGGACTGGCTGGAGGCCGTGGTATGTGTGTTTAGGCTAGTGAGGACACCAGCAGACCTCATGGTGATCCTCGCTGCGAGCCTACTACACGCAGCAGCAGGACGATGGTGGATCTTGATGCTCTAGGTGCACGATGAGGCATCTCTACTTTGGACAGACTTTGAGAGACTCTTCCGCTCGGAGTTCGTCCCAGCCACCCTTCGTGCGGTGCGTATCCAGGAGTTTCTTCAGCTGCGGCAGGGCAACATGACCGTCGCTCAGTACTCGACGAGATTTACTGATCTCTCGCGCTACTCGACCGACATGGTACGAGACCCATTCTTCCGGGCCCAGACCTTCGAGCAGGGTTTGAGACATAAGATCAGGGCATCACTGATCTCCCTCAGCATACCGACTCAAACAGAAGTACTGGAGAGGGACCTTTTGATCGAGAGCTTCCTTGCTGAGTCTACACCAGCGCCGAGACCCACCGCAGGGCGGCACGTGCCAGAATCATCTGAAGTAGGCAGTCGACGGATGACTCAGGGGTTCAGGCAGACCAGACCATCAGGCAGACGACCTCAGGACACTGGCTCAGCAGTGCGGGGCACACAACGAGGAGCCAGTCTTTCGAGAGGCAGGTAGTGCTACTCGTGCGGCGGGCAGGGCCACATGGCTCGTGACTGCCCGACCCGCCGTGCCGAGGAGCAGCAGACGGTTGAGGGACCTCCGAGGCAGAGGCAGAGGGTCGACCGTGGTGGTCCGCAGGGAGGAGGCGGACGAGCCAGAGGAGCTGGCCGAGCAGCAGGTGGTGGGCGACGCTTTGAGGCTCTGCCACCACCACCACCAGGAGGTCCACCCCGACCACAGGGAGCAGGCGGGCAGAGACAGGCACAGCTCCAGGCAGCAGAGGCCTACGACCACGGCGCACCCGAGATGATTCGAGGTACTATCTGTGTCTATTCCACCCTTCCTGTAGTACTTATAGACACAGGAGCGAGTCACTCTTTCATAGCTGCTGCCCTTGTTCGGAGCTCGGAGATTCTGACAGAGTCATTGGCTCGATCCTTACGGCTAGAGACTCCTACGGGAGTAGACTCGACGATTATGCACTGGTGCCGGCAGTGTGAGCTTACTCCAGGAGGTGAGAACTTCGGCTGGGATCTTCTTGTAGCAGCGTCGAGGCCTTACGACATCATCTTGGGCATGGATTGGCTATCTATGGTCCATGCCCAGATTGACTGTTTTAGGCACAAGGTGCGATGTGTACGCACCGACGGGAGAAGGTTCACCTTCACCAGCAAGAAGGGAGCCTTAGCAGTACAGGATGGACTTCCGCGGAGGAGAGGACAACCCATCACTCATCAGTTGGCTAGCCTCATCCTTGGAGCAGTTGACGTGCGGAGTCCTGGTTTTCCTGCAGTGGTGGATCAGTTTGCGGACGTTTTTCCCGACGACGTCCCAGGGCTACCTCCTCGCAGAGAGGTAGACTTTTATATTGACTTGTACCCCGGGACAGACCCGATATCCACTTCAGAATATTGGATGGCCCCCGCCGAGCTTCGAGAGCTACGGGTACAGTTGGAGGACTTGCAGGGCAGGGGGTTCATCCGACCTAGTGTTTCACCCTGGGCTTCCCCGATATTGTTCGCCAAGAAGGCGGACGGGAGCTTGCGACTTTGTGTTGACTATCGTCGCCTGAACCCGGTGACAGTGAGGAACAAGTATCTGCTACCGAGGATTGATGACCTCTTTGATCAGCTCAAGGGAGCACGGTGGTTCTCGAAGATAGACCTCAGGTCAGGCTATCATCAGCTCAGAGTCAGAGACGAGGACGTGCAGAAGACGACCTTCAGATGTCGGTATGGCCACTATGAGTTCTTGGTTATGCCTTTCGGCGTAACCAATGCTCCAGTAGTGTTCATGGCCCTCATGAACAGGATCTTTCAGCCATACCTCGATCGATTTGTCGTGGTCTTCATCGACGACATTCTGATTTACTCGACGACTGAGGAGGAGCATGCCTACCACTTGCGAGTTGTACTAGACACACTCCGAGAGCACCAGCTTTATGGTAAGCTCTCGAAGTGCCAGTTCTGGATACGTGAGGTCCACTTATTGGGACACGTCATCTCTAAGGTGGGAGTAGCAGTGGATCCCGTGAAGATCGAGGCAGTGCTAGCTTGGGAGCAACCTAGGAGCGTGACTGAGGTTCAGAGTTTCTTGGGACTAGCTGGATACTATCGAAGATTCGTGCCAGACTTCTCTAGAGTTGCGGCACCACTCACAGCTTTGACGAAGAAGGGGAAACCCTTTGTGTGGTTAGACAGATGTCAGCAAAGCTTCCAGGAGCTGAGACAGAGATTGACCAGCGCACCTATCTTGAGGTTGCCTGAGGAGGGAGTAGGGTACGTAGTCTACTGCGATGCATCAGGGACCGGACTCAGATGTGTTCTGATGTAGGAGCGGGCCGTGATCGCCTATGGATCACGTCATTTGAGGCCGCATGAGAAGAACTACGCTACCCATGACCTGGAGTTAGCAGTAGTGGTCTTCGCTCTGAAGACATGGCGACACTATCTGATGGGCGAGACGTGTTCGGAGCGGACGACGAGACCCGAGGAGCAGTGGAGCTATCTGTACCCACCCTTCAGGTGGGATTTCTAGTAGACAGCTCGGTTTAGCGGCTTTTACTTTACAGTTGCTGTTTTCCCTTTCGAGTTGTACTTTACTTTCAGTTTGGGTTTGTATACTGGCCCATTTACTTTTCCGCACTTTCAGTTGTACTCTGTTCTTATGTAGTTTTTACCTTTCATCTTGCTTACTCTGTGGTGTTTATTTACTTTTCAAAGGCAATGCCTTCCCTTTTTACTGGGATTTACGCCTTGGTGCTAGTCGCCAGCCCCTAGCCTATGGAAGGCAGGCTTGGGGTAGTCATGGCACGGGCCCCGAGGGCGGGTCGTGATAGACTCTATCATTTATGATCTTCAATGAATCTCCATAAACCATTTGAAATATGTATGTGATAGGTTCTAAAATGAGTGTCCAGGAATATGTTGTATACAATGGACTAAGCATCATATTGTGGATCTGGGAATTGATAGTATTATAAGGACCTGACCTTAAACCTTTCTTAATAATGAATTAAATGAATAATTCACATTGAAAATCTTTTCAGGTTTATAGTTTTAGAGAATTAGGACATAACTATTACATCTCAAAAGATTTCAAGGTATACACTTCTACACATTTTCCATTTTTTTTTGAAAAACATGAACTCTTGAAAAAAAGAGTCATGTCTAGTTCCATGTTTAAGACATCGTGACTTTTCCTGAATCCCATCATTGACCCTATTTTACATTATGTCTTGTGAAAAACATTTCAAAAACATGGGATGAGCATAAAAAGCTCAGTAAGGGATACACAATGATGGAAAACTGTTAGTTTTTCGAAACTACAAGTAAACCATGAATACTTTAACATAAGTTATACTTTTCTCCTTTATGAAGTATTTAATATTCATCACTGAATAAAAGATCATTACATACCCTTTTGTAACTGACAGATTACCATAAAACCCATATAAAGAACACATAACATATAATGTAACATGGAACATACACATACTTAAATGGAATAAACATACGGTCATCTTCCACACATATCACTAAATGTAATATCCATACGCCCAACTTCCATACCCAATGCATTAGCGGTTATAACGTAACCACCCGTCCTAGTATTCACGGCACCACCCGTCATTTGGTTTATCACGTAAACACCCATCAAATGTCCAAGTACCATTATAAAATCATAAGACATGAAACAAATATAAAGGAAAGAAAAATTTCCACATTTCAATCACAATATATCACATTAATATATTAACATTGAAAATCCATTTTAAAATCCATTTTAAATACCAAAAATACATAGGAGAGTATATGGTATTTATTTTCTTTAAAAAAAACATTACGGCTTGTTGAGGAAGCCGGAGATCAAATAAATACTCGCGGCGGAAGAAAAGTCATTGTCACCGCTTACGTTAAATGAAACATTCCTTTTTGTCATTTAGTAAAACACTTCGTAGAAAAATATTCCCTTTGAAATGTCAAGGGTGTTTATACAACGTATAAAAAAAATTGTGTATTAAAAAAAAATATGCCTCAATGAAAGGAGATTGAGATAAAGTCCCATACAAAGATCATTTTGTAAATAAAATAGAACTATTATGTGTATTAAATATAATCACACATAAATCAAGTATAAATAAATGAAAATTCATTCCTCACATTATCAAAGAATGACATAAACTGGAAAGAGAATATCTACCCAAAAACGGATATTGGGTTAAGAAGTTCCCTTACCTCGAGTCCGACTTGACTCGATCCTTCATTAATCTACAGAATAATAAACTAAAGTTAATTTATACTTTCTTAAGAACCTTTTTCAAGTTTATTATTCCTTTTATATCACTAATTACCATGTTATAAACATTATGCAATCTTTTATGTTAATAATGGTTGTTTTGTCGATATTTGGTACTTGAGTCAAAAATGGAGTTCTTATAATTACATGTTGTTCATGT
Organism: Viscum album; assembly: GCA_963277665.1. Taxonomy (NCBI): domain Eukaryota; kingdom Viridiplantae; phylum Streptophyta; class Magnoliopsida; order Santalales; family Viscaceae; genus Viscum; species Viscum album. The sequence goes on along the minus strand of OY728127.1, from coordinate 1,218,690,446 downwards.
GGTCAAAGTTTCATTATATCCAGAATTATATTCATGATTTTGATCTCATATATATCATATATATCCATCATATACATGTATTTATAATAGTACATAACATTTAGTGGTAAGAAATGAAATGCACTGTTCATGGAGACGGTAAGCCGTACGTACGCATGAATGCTACTTTCATTTCTATTTATTACTTTAATGGAATTAAAACATAATGATACATAGTTATATTATAATTCCAGTATATTATCATATATAATATCATTAACTCTATCCTTTATAAATCCCACACAGGGCATTAACGAGTCACATCACTTTGAGGGGGCGGTAGTCCGCACTTTCTCTAATGAGATTATCGTATTTACCCACTATGGAAACCATAAAGGATTGATATAATTTGGAAGTAAAAAATCATAAGGAAATCATATACAGAATATATATCATATATAAATTCAGTTCCATCATAAGGGACACCATGAGAGGCGGTAAGATGTAATTGATCAATCATCGTTTCGTGAGACGTTAGTTTTCCATCCACATAAACATTATGTTCTTCATCCATTAGATGAGGGTGTGTGTAAGTTTAGTGCGAATCCTTCTTATAAAAAAAATCGTAGTATATTGAGGATACTGGTGTTGTTACAAAAGAAAGGAAATAAATAGAGTTTTGGGGTTGGAGAAACAAAATAAAAGAAAACAATTTAAGAGAAACCATTACCTTTAATTAGAAAAACTCCCTTTGGTTTGATCTGAAGGACTTCTTGAAGTGACTTCTGCATAAGGAGAGACTTCAAAGAGGATGATAGGTATGTAGGGAGTGTAATTGGGTAGATTTTGGGCAAGACAAATGGCTTGAGAGGTGTGAGGAATTGGTTAGAAGTGGTCTCTTTTTATAAGGGAGAGGAGGGGCTCTTTAGGAATGAGTGAAAATATTATTTTATAATATAATGATATTTGGTTTCAAATGGTCCAAAAATCATTATAGTAGAATATAAGATGACTCATGGTCGATATATAATCAACCAATAGGAATTTAATGGGTTTTGGATAATATTTTAATCATTATAATCTTATTTATTTAAATCATTTATTAATAAGGTAAATACTTCATAATTATTGTGTCATAAATAATTTATTTTATTTGATTTATAAAAATTATAAAAAAAATACCATGATGTAGGAAATATGTTTATCTTTCCAATAAATATTTATAGTCGAATAAAAGACTTATATAACACCATATAAAAATTATTTACTAAAAGATATTTGTTAATGACAATTTTCTCTTTACATTAAATTAATTAATCAAAATTGTAATTTTCACTCCCAAGTGGATAAATGGGGTCCCAAAATCCACTCAAAAATTCCCATGGTCGTTAATGACTCCACCAATAAGGTTTTTACACATGTTAAGGTAATTTTTAATTATTATAATATTCTTTTAACATTGAATTACCCTATTTACCTTTAACCGCGGTAAATAAAAGTCCAATGTTACTATTCACCAAAAAATATTTTCATCTTATTGAACCACATTTTACTAACTAATAACAACCATGTATGTCGTATTTTTGAAATTCAACTCACAGAAGTGGTAAAATTTCATTTAGATGAAAAGTTTAGTTTTTTAACTACCTCTAAGTGGTTTCACTATTCATCAAAAATTGAAGTTTTTCCAAAAAATACCAAAAATTCAGCCTGAGAAATATTTGATATTCTGAATTCAAAAATGATGTCCATTTTTACAAATTCAAAACATATAAGTGGCATTAATTAATTTTATAATTAATTCCCGTTATCAAAACAAATAGCGTGTTTTTAAGAAACAATAACTATCAAAAGATTGATACATGTTTAAGTCCAATTTCAAAGAGAAATTAACTACAATGACCAACATTGGATTAAATGGTAATAATATATTTCAACTTCACTTTAAGACCAATTAAAAAGATAATCTATCCATATAAATAAATTATATTAAAACATATTTTTGAATTAAAATACAATATTTTCACTATTCATTAATAAATGAACATTATCAGAAAAATACAATAAAAATTACCCAAAGTAAATTTTGATGTCCCCATTCTAAAAAAGGATTTTATTTTGTCATATATAATTTATTAAAGTGACCAAAACTATATTTAGAAAGGTTTCGCCATTAAAAGGCGGTAAATCGGCCTTTTAATGTAAATTATGCTTAAAATTTGATTCATTCACATTTTAAACCTCTAACTTTTTTTTTTGGATAAATGTAAATACATGTATAATATTATTGTAGTTAGTTTTGTTCAGTCCTGCCAATACAATGGATAGAAGTTAATGACCATTTAAAATAATAATATTATATTATTAGTGTGCAACGTAAGGTTCCAAAGAAACCCGTTGTTGAGTATCGGGTGCGCTATCGAACATAGCAACCCTTTTAAACTAAAATAAATATTTAATTCAAAAATATTAATAAATATGAAATATGTCTAATTTTTCATTTACCTGGGATGTTACATCCTTCCCCCCTTTTGGAAATTGCGCCATCGCAATTTTTATTCACTTATCAAAATAAGTGGGGGTATTTATCCCTCATATCATTTTTCATATTTCCACATTGCCTCTTCAACCATATGGTTTTTCCACAAAACCTTTACCTGGTGAATTACCTTATTCCACAACACCTACTCTCTATGGTCAAAAATATGAACTGGTTGTTCTTCATAAGAGATATTCTCTTCCAACTGAACTACCTCTGGGATCAAAATATTAGATGGATCTGGCATATACTTTCTCAACATCGAAACATGAAAAACATTGTGTACCTGGGATAAACTTGGAGATAAAGCCACTCTGTACGCAACTGATCCAACTTTCTCCAGAATTTTATAAGGTCCAATGAACCTCGGACTCAACGTTCCCTTCTTACCAAAACGCATCACACTTTTCCATAGAGAAACTTTGAGAAAGACATGATCACCTAACTCAAAAGAAAGATCTTTCCTCCGATTACCAGCATAACTTTTCTATCTACTCTGAGCTATTCTCATGTGCTTCTGAATCACCTGAACTTTCTCTACCATCTCTTCTACCAATTCTGTTCCCATCAGCTTCCTTTCACCCACTTCATCCCAAAAAGCTGGAGTTCGACAACACTTTCCATATAATGCCTCAAATGGAGCCATCTGTATACTGGAATGAAAACTGATATTATATGAAAATTCAACCAATGAAAGATGTTGGTACCAACTTCACTGGTAGTCCATCAAGCAAGCGCGTAACATATCCTCCAAAGTCAGAATTGTTCGTTCTGATTTCCCATTCGATTGAGGATGAAAAAATTTGCTAAAATTTAATTCAGTACCCACTTGTTTCTAAAGGCCTTTCCAAAAGTTAGAAGTAAACCTAGGATCATGATCAGATACAATGGAGAGGGGAACACCATGAAACCTAACTATCTATTTAACATACAATCGAGTAAGTTGATCTAGAGACAAAGTATCTCGAATAGGAAAGAAATGAGAAGATTTAGTCAATCGATCAACAGTAACCCAGATTGCATTATTACCTCGAGATTTCATTGGTAATCCCACAAAAAAAAATCCATGGATATATATTCCCATTTCCACTCTGGTACTGGTAGAGGATGAAGCATTATTTTCGGTAACTATCACTCTACTTTAACCTGTTGACAAGTCAAACACTTCACAGTAAAATCAGCAATATCTCTTTTCATTCCATCCCATCAGTAATACTCCCGAAGATCTTTGTACATCTTAGTACTTCCAGGATGAACTGAAAACGGAGAACTATGAGTTTCACATAACAACTCATTCTTCAACTGTGAATCACAAGGAACACATAATATCTTTCCATATCTCAAAACACAATCATTATCAAAGTTAAAATCAGGAAACATACCCTTTTAAACCAACTATACCTTTTTCTGTAACTCACTATCTTCTTTCTGTGCTTTGTTTATTCTGTATAATAGAGGTGATCTCACTGAAAACTAAAACAAAACAGAAGAATTCCCTACACCAACAACTTCTATGCCAAATTTCATCAAATCAAAAACCAAAGGATCTCGTTCCAAATGTAACATGGCTAATGAAGCATCAGTTTTTCGACTCAGAGCATCATCCACTTTATTTGCTTTTCCAGGATGATAACGGATCATGCAATCATAATCCTTGATTAATTCCAACCATCTCCTCTGTTTCATGTTCAACTCTTTTTGAGTGAATATATACTTCAAACTTTTGTGATCAGTATATATTTCACATTTTACTCCATACAAATGTTGCCTCCAAATTTATAAAGCAAAATCAATACCAGCAAATTCCAAATCATGTGTAGGGTAATTTAACTCATGTGGTTTCAACTGACTTGAAGAATAAGCAATTACCTGATCATTCTGCATTAGGACACAACCTAGTCCTTTCAACGAAGCATCACTGTAGATAAAAAACTCACCATTTCTGGAAGGCAGTGCCAAAACTGGAGCATTCACTAATCTTCTTTTCAATTCCTGAAAACAATCATCACATTCTTTTGTCCAGATGAACAGAACACCTTTTCGAGTTAACTTAGTCATTCGACTAGATAACCGTGCAAAATTTTCAACAAACCTCTGGTAAAAACCTTCCAAACCAAGAAAACTATGGATCACGGTTATATTTCTGGGTCTTGGCCATTCTTCAACAATTTTTGTTTTAGCATGATCAACAATTATGCCATTTTTTTAAATAATGTGACCAAGGAAAGAAATTTGTTGTAACCAAAACTCACACTTGCTGAATTTCCAAAACAATTTCTTTTCTTTTAAGGCTTGCAGGACAACCCTTAAATGAATTTCATGTTCCTCCTTACTTTTAGAATTAACCAAAATATTATCACTGAACACAACCACAAACTTATCCAAGAACTCCTGGAAAATTCTATTCATAAGATCCATGAATACAGCAGGTGCATTGTTTAACTCAAAAGTCATAACTAAAAATTCATAATGGCCATATCTAGTATGAAACGTAGTTTTCGGAACATATGATTCTTTTACGTTCAACTAATAGTACCCCAACCTCAAGTCATTCTTCGAAAAATACTGAGCTCCCTGGAGCTGATCAAAAAAATCATCGATATAAGGCAAAGGATACTTATTCTTAACAGTGATGTTATTCAATGCTCTATAATCAATGAAAAGTCTCATTGAATCATGTTTCTTTTTAACAAACAAGACAGGAGAACCCCATGTTGATGTGCTTGGTCAAATGAAACCCTTATCTAATAATTCCCGCAATTACTTATTTAACTCTAAAAGTTCAATTTGAGCCATTCGATAAGGGGGTTTTGAAATTGGCTTAGCATCAGGAACTAATTCAACAGTGAATTCAACTTCCCGATCAGGTATAATACCAGGAAACTCATCAGGAAAAACATCAAGGTACTCATTTACCACTTACACATCATTAATCTGAACAGTTCTTTTTTTTCAACAATATGTGCTCGGTAACATTCATTTCCATTTTTTACTAGTTTCTCAGCTTCCTGATTTGTTATCAAAATCAAGGGTTCATTCTTGTACACAAACTGTAAATATTTCTGAAAAGAAATCTCTTTAGCTCTGCAGTCAATCTTAGCATGATAAATAGAAATACAATCCATTCCCAGAATACCATCAAACTCTACTAGAGGTAAAATAATAAGGATTGCAGGTAGATTCATTCTGCACACAAGGATAAGAATGTTCTTATGTTTTCTTTTTGTCTCAAAATTTCCTCCGAGTGTTTTTACCATAAGTTCAGTATTCATATCATGAGATGGAATTCAAAATTTATTAGAAAACCTCATAGAAATGAAAGAGTGTGTAGACCTTGAATCAAACAACACATTGTTATAACCTGAAAAAACAAATAGTGTACCTGATACTACTTCATTTGATGGACCAACATCTGCTGAAGTAGTTGTGAAAAATTTCACCACCCCTTTCTTCTTGTTGTCTGACTATTTTACCTAAGTTGAGTTCTTCACTAGACACTCATTTGCATAATGACCCATTTCATTACACATAAAACATCTTACCGATGGCTTTTCATTTTATGCTTGTTCATCTTTTTTATAGTTATGAGCAATATGACCAGACTTACCACACTGGAAGCACATTCCATTCTTTGATAAACATTCTCCAGGATGCTTTTTACCACACTTCTCACAAGTTGGATATTTAATTTTCTTACCTCCAGGCTTCTTTGATGAATTCTTCCCCTTTTCCTACCAACTTGACCTCTTATTCTATTGTTTTTCAAAGAACACTTGATCATCAGAAAACTCCATTTCCACCTTCTCCACACATCGAACATGATTTTCATAACTTTTGTACTCACGAGAGGCTAACGCTCTTCGATACTTTGGCTTTAATCCTGAGTAAAAATGGTTGATTTTAATATCAAGATCTCGTATGAAATTTGGAGCATACCTTGCCAGTCGAGTTTATTTTTCTTCATAAGCAGCCACTGAGTCATCCTCCTGCCTCAATTCCAAGAATTTTTTTCTATTCTAAGACAAACCACCTAAGGAAAATATTTCTCAAGAAACATACCTTTGAATTCATCCCAATCAAGAGCATCAATCTCTTCACTATCCTTGATATTTTTCACCATCGACCACCACTGATCAGCTTCACCTTCAAAACGATAAACAGAGAGACTTAACTTTTGATGTTCTGAACAACCCATGACATAGAAAATATTTTCCAGTGCTTTAATCCACCCTTCAGCTAGCACCGGATCAGATGATCCTTTGAATGATGGGGGATGTTTCCTCATGAAATGCTCCACTACTGACATGTTCCTCTGTGGTTGATCTAGAAGATCTCGTACATGGATACCACCACCATTTATAGCCTGAGTCAACTGTGCAATCACTGTAACAAACTATTCAGTTCCAATTCTGACCATCTCAGGTTGCGGATTTGGAAGGTTGTCTTCCTCCTGATGTCGTACCAACATAGATGCCCTACTTCCTCTATGGAAAACCATCTTGAACACAGAAATATCTTAGGCGAAGCAACATGGTAATCTATAAATGATATATGATATCAATATTTACATAAATTACTTTATGGATATTAATTTAAAAATACCCTAATGCCTAAAGTTATCTAAACCGACCTCTGATACCAACTATAAAGACCCGGCCTTAAACCTTGCTTAATAATGAATGAAATGAATAATTCACATTAAGGATCTTTTCAGGTATAGAGTTTTAGAGAATTAGGACATAACTATTACATCTCAAAAGATTACAAGGTAGAATCTTCTAAAAAATTTCCATTTTATTTTAGAAAACATGAACTCTTGAAAAAAAGAGTCATGTCTAGTTCCATGTTTAAGACTTCGTGACTTTTCCTGGATCCCATCCTTGACCCTATTCCACATTATGTCCTGTGAAAAACATTTCAAAAACTTGGGATGAGCATAAAAAGCTTAGTAAGGGATAAAAAAAGAAGGAAAACTGTTAGTTTTTCAAAAAAACAAGTAAACCATGAATACATTAACATAAGTAATACTTTTCTCCTTTATAAAGTAGTAAATACTCATCACTGAATAAAAGATCATTACTTACCCTTTTGTAACTGACAGATTACCATAAAACCCATATAAAGAACACATAACATATAAAGTAACTTGGGACATACACATACGTAAATGGAATAACCATACGGCCGACTTCCACACATATCACTAAATGGAATAGCCATATGGCTGACTTCTATACCCAATGAATTGGAGGTTATAACGTAACCACCCATCCTAGTATTCACAACACCACCTATCATTTGGTTTATCACATAACCACCCGTCAAATGTCCAAGTACCATTATAAAATCATAATACATGAAAAAAATATAAAGGAAAGAAAATATTTCCACATTTCAATCACAATATATCACATTAATATGTTGACATAGAAAATCCACTTTCAAAACCATTTTCAATACCAAAATAGGTAAAAGAGTATATGGTATTTATTTTCTTTAAAAAAACATTACTGCTTGTTGAGGAAGCCAGAGATCAAATAATACTCGCGGTGGCGGAAAGGTCTTTTTCACCACTTACGTTAAAAGAAACATTCCTTTTTGTCATTTAGTAAAACACTTCATAGAAAAATATTCCCTTTGAAAAGTCAAGGGTGTTTATACAGTGTAAAAAATTCATGTATTAAAACAAAATATGCCTCAATGAAAGTTGATTGAGACGAAGTCCCTTAAAAAGATCATTTTGTAAATAAAGTAGAACTATTATGTGTATTCAATATAATCACACATAAAGCGAGTATAAATAAATAAAAAATCATTCCTCACATTATCAAAGAATGTCATAAACAAGAAATAGAATACCAACCCACTGAACGGAAATTGAGTTAAGAAGTTCCCTTACCTCGCGTCCGACATGAATCGATAATTCTTTAATCTCCTGAATAATAAACTAAAGTTAATTTCTACTTGCTTAATAACCTTTTTTAATTTTATTATTCCTTTTATATCACTTATTACCATGTTATAAACATTATACAATCTTTTAAGTTAATAACGTTTGTTTTGTCGATATTTGGTACTTAAGTCAAAAATGTACTTCTTATAATTACATGTTGTTCATGTGGTAAAAGTATCATTATATCCAAAATGATATTCATGATTTTGATATCATATATATCATATATATCCATCATATACATGTTTTTATAGTAGTACATAACATTTAGAGGTAAGAAATGAAATGCACCGTTCTTAGAGACGGTAAGTCGTACGTACGCATGAACGCTACTTTCATTTCTATTTCTTACATTAATGGAATTAATACATAATGATACATAGGTATAATATAATTCCAGTATAATATCATATATAATATCATTAACTCTATCCTTTATACATCCCACATAGGGCATTAAGGTGTCAAATCACTTTGAGGGGGCGGTAGTCCGCACTTCCTCTAATGAGATTATCGTATTTACCCACTATGGAAACCATAAAGGATTTATATAATTGGGAATTACAGAAGCATAAGGAAATAATAAACATAATATATATCATATATAAATTCAGTTTCATCATAATGGCCACCATCAGAGGCGGTAAGATGTAATTGAACAATCATTGTTTAGTGAGGCGTTAGTTTTCCATCCACAGAAACATTATGTTCTTCGTCCATTAGATGGAGGTGTGTGTAAGTGTAGTTATAATAATTCTTATAAAAACATATTAGTATATTTAGGATACTGGTGTTGTTACAAAATAAAGGAAATATAAAGAGTTTAGGGGTTGGAGAAACAAAATAAAAGAAAACAATTTAAGAGAAACTGTTACCTTTAATTAGGGCAACTCCCTTTGGTTTGAACCAAAGGACTTCTTGTAGTGCCTTCTGCCTAAGATGAGGCTTCAAGGAGGAGTAGAGGGATTTAGGGAGTGCAATTGGGCAGAGTTTGGACAAGCCAAATAACTTTATAGTTGTGAGGAATTGGATAAAAGTGGTCACCTTTTATAAGGGAGAGGAGGGGCTCTTTAGGAAAGACTTAAAATATTATTTTATAATATAATTATATTCAGTATAAAATGGTCCAAAAATCATTATAGTCGAAGATAAGATGACTCATGGTCGAAATATAATCAACCAATAGGAATTGGACAAGTTCTGTATTTTATTTTAATCATTATAATCTTATTTATTTAAATCATTTATTAATGATGTAAATACTACATCATTATTGTGTCATATATAATTTAATTTATTTGATGTCTAAAAATTATAAAAAAAATACCATGATGTGGGAAATATATTTATCTTTCTAATTAATATTTATAGTTGAAATGAGGACTTATATAACTCCATATAAAAATTAATTACTAAAAGAGTTTTGTTATTGTCAATTTTCTCATTTCATTAAATTAATTAATCTAAATTGTCATTTTCACTCCCAAGTGGATAAATGGGGTCCCAAAATCGACCCAAAGATGAAAATGGTCGATAATGACTCACCAATAAGGTTTGGACAAGTGTTAAGGTAATTTTGAAATATTATAATATTCTTTTAACCTTGAATTACCCTATTTATCTTTAACCGCGGTAAATAAAAGTCAAAAGTTACTATTCACAAAAATTATTTTTATCTTATTGAACCACATTTTACTAACTAATAACAACCATGTATGTCGGATTTTTTAAATTCAATTCACATAAGTGGTAAAATTTCATTTAGATGAAAAATTCAGTTTCCTAACTACCAATAAGTGGTTTCACTATTCATCAAAAATTCAAGTTTTTTCAAAAAATACCAATAATTCAGCCTAAGCTATATTTGATATTCCGAATTAAAAAATGATTTCCATTTTTCCAAATTCAGAGCATAGAAGTGGTATTAATTAATTTTAAAATTAATATCCGTTATCAAAACAAATAGTGCGTTCTTAAGAAGCAATAACTATCAAAAGATTGATACATGTTTAAGTCCAATTTCAAAGAGAAATTAAATCCAATGACCAACATTAGATTAAATGGAAAAAATATATTTCAATTTCACATTAAGACCAATTAAAATGATAATCTATCCATATAAATACATTATATTAAAACATAGTTTTGAATTAAAATACAATATTTTCACTATTCATTAAAAATGAACTTTATCAGAAAAATAAAAAAATTACCCAAAGTAAATTTTGATTTCCCTATTCTAAAAAAGGATTTTATTTGGTAATATATAATGTATTAAAGTGACAAAAACTATATTTAAAAAGGGTTCGCCATTAAAAGGCGATAAATCGGCCTTTTAATGTAAATTATGCTTAAAATTAGATTCATTCACATTTTAAGCATCTATATTTTTTGGATAAATGTAAATAAATATATAATAATATTGTAGTTAGTTTTGTTCAGTCCCTACAATACAACGGCTATGAGTTAACGACCATTTAAAATAATAATATTATATTATTAGTGTGCAACGTAAGGTTCCAAAGAAACCTGTTGTTGCGTATCGGGTACGCTTTCGAACATAGAAACACTTTTAAAATAAAATTAATATTTAATTCACAAATATTAATAAATATGAAATATTCCTTATTCTTCATTTACCTGGGATGTTACAAGTGTGGTCTATGAAATATGTTCTATAGTGATTCTATAGGAATTATAGTATATTATATAGAAATGGATTGTGGAGTGATTCTCTAAATTCTAGGTATATAGTGTTAGACTAATGCTCCATGAATTATTTTTAAAACATTTCACCCAGTGTTGGATTGATTCATTGGTGACTATTGTTTAAATGTATGAGTAAGTGCAATAACATGGCTCCCAAAATGATTTTTCTGATTTATGGTTCCAAATGTCGGACAAAAAAACATGATATGAGGATTATATACCTTATTGATGTAGCATTCTTTCAAGATTCAGACAATAAATGAAAATCAATTTCATGATTTAAAAAATGATTTACCATGTTTTGTGACTTGGAAAACTAACTTTAGTCGATGAATCATTGTTGGATTGCGCGTCTCTTTAATTCGTGATGGTCAAAGGGAGAATATATAAATTATTTTTTATATTTATATTTATCTCACAATATTTACTATTTATATATGCCACAATTTATCTACATAAAATATTTCTCTAAGATTAATTTTCTTTAGACATATTTTTTTATTAGTGACTAAGTTCTACTCACACCCTGTCGTGGTCGCACTGTACCTGGGTGCCCGAGAAGCCCTAACATGTTGATTATATGAATATATTTTTGTTTAGGATGGAATTTGTTTCATATGATTAGATAGGGTAGCTCTGATGGTATTAGGAGACAAGATGATGTTCAGTTCAGAGATGTTGCAGATAAAATTTTCATGGAATTTCATTCTATTCAGTATGTCTATGTATCTAACATCATTGGTGGTCAATTTTATGAATCATGTGGCTATTAAGTCCTTTAAATCATTTTATTTCATATTAAACAAAGATTTGTTGAGTCTTTCTTTCTACAAACTAAGATGTAATTTATTCATCATTATTTATATTATTGTTGTGCAGAAGCATATGTGGTTATTGAATCAATAAGGCTTTTCACTAGACACTTATACAAGTAGGAAACCTCTTGCGTATGATATGGTTCATGTAAAGTTTTGTGGTGAACCAAATTGGGGATTGGGTTCAACAAAATCTATGTTACAGTCAGTTTGTACAATTTAACACATGAGAGGGAATATATTTCTATAGAAAATCATAATAGAAACATGTGAATGTTGAATTTAATGAATATGAAACACAATGTTATTTTATAAATACATTTGGAATGGGTATTCATTAATATATATAAATCAAAAAATTCTTTTTCAATATGTTTAAATATAAATCATTTCCATATATGTTGGTTTGTGGGAGAAAAATAATTTTTCAAGTGTTATATATAGATTACATAAATCTAATAAAAACCAAATTTGGAAATTATAATATATAATTGGTATGCCAGGTCAATCGTTTTCTATAAAATACATAGAATAATAAACTATATATTGGGTAAGAAAATTAATATTGATATATAAAGAAGTTATCATTTTTTTGAGAAAAAACACATGTAATGATAAATTTATAAGGAGGTTTGAAAATAAAAATTCCATGAAAGGATGTTAACTATTATTTTATAGTTGAGTATTTTGAAGGATCATTGTTATTTTAGAGATATTGAAAGGGATTACAAGAATAAGTTTCATTTGGATTTTATAATAGGGACAATTTTTTTTCCATGGAATAGATTTATCAAAATATTTATTATTCATTGATGATAGCCATAAATTATAAATTATATAACGAAACGTCCAATTGAACATTATAAAGTATATTTTTAACTATTTAAAAAGAACAAATGATGAGTTTGGGGTCTTCATTAGAGGCATAGGTCTCATTAAAAGTAGTTACAATGATGTTGCATTCCAAAAAATAAAGATGACTCAATATTGAAATCAATTATTGTGTTTTAACCAAATCGTGGAGTGGTGAGGCAGAATACATATAAGTGCCCCATCATGAAAGGAATTTAGCTAAAATTGGATATGAAAAAGAATAATTTGAGGTAAAGTATATTTTAGGGAAAATAAAGAATAATCATTTATTCTTATCTTGGAATAGAAACATCAGTATGACAATAATATATAAACACATAACTTATATACAATATCTAATTAATGAGATGAATTTGGTGATGTTTGATTTTGAAATTGAACTAGAGGCCTTCTTATTTTTTTATAATCTTGATAAACCCACATTTTAACTTGGTTGAGTGGGGACCCTTACAAGACCCAAAGGCCTAATATAAAATAGGCCTAGAAACATGGAATGATAGTATAAATGAAAAAAGGCCTGTAAGTTTATCTCAGTCTATAACAACGATACATTCAATCATAAAATTTTTTCCTACTGAAATGAAATTTCTCTGACCACCCTATTTCCACCATAAAAATATTGGTGGTTTTTATAGCTATTTGCTATTAATATGGGCAGATAGAGCCTCTACTACACCATCAATGGAATCCTTCCATCTGACATGATAGACCTCCACATCACAATATGCAGTAAAGATATTCCATTACATGAAATATTGTAGGCCCAAAGGCCCACAAGGATGGCCAAAAGGAACAATTTTTTAAGGCCCAAATATAAAGCAAAAACAACTAGTTCGGATGAATATTATTGTAATTATAGTACCCCCACAATACTACATGATTTAGTACCAACACATACACAATGCTATAGTACCACCAAAATTCCACATAAAATCACCATTATATAGATTTAAACATGGGATAAATGTTGATTTTTTAGTGATCCTACAACTTAGGTAAGTCCCCAATTGAAAAACATGGTTTTCATTTAGGTACCATGTTTACTCAATGGTGGGAATATTATCCTATGAAGATACAAGTTACATAGATAAGAACACATGACTATAATTCATTCTTATATTCAAGACAATCAATACCCAATCCTTAGCCAGTTCTCCTATTGTGTGAGGGGAACAACTACTGGGTACAACTTGACATAATCCCTTGGAGCATGTAAATGATTATATAGTGATTACAAATGATATTTTAAAATATTATTTTTACAAAAACATTATTTTTACATAGACATTTGGACCATATAAATTTATTATGTATTAAATACAAAGGGGTTGGTTTAGGGATATTTTATTATTCATAAATTTTTACCCTAAAGTAATAAATTTGATATTAACATTATAAATATAAAATGTATAATTAATGTAAAAATAAACAAATTTTATGAATGAATTTTTTTAGGTATACATTATTCTTAAAATGAGTATAGACATATTAAAATCTATTGGATGAAATTCTCTAATTAATCCCTAATTGATGGTTATCCTAGAAACTCATGGATTATGATGACATATTAACTTAATTTTGACTTGGTATTATTTGAAATTTAATAAATATAATTCATTGGTAAATATGTGTATATATGTCATTTTAACCCCTAATTACTATTGGTAATGAGGGTTCCAACGTTTTAATCAGCAGACATTTATACCCATTTTAATATATTCATGAGATCCAATTTTCTAAAGGGTTGCAGGGTATGTTTTTTATAATATAGATAAATTTCATTAACCCTGATTGAATACTCTATGATGGGTAGAACTTATGGTATATCAGTTGAGTATGATTTTTAAATACATTTTATTTTTATTTTTCTAACAACTAATGATCAAATCTTCTTTAATGACTGATATGATATGAAATTATATATTTTGAACAAAATAATTTGAGAAATAACAATAAATTATTTTTATTTTACACAAATGATATGTTTATGTTTCAAGTTTTTACTCAATGTCTTGGAAATATATTTTATTATGATACATTTTGTATATGTATATACATATGACTGATTAATGTGACACATTTAAATAGATATATATATGGTTAAGGAGAAAATTTATTTAATTATTAGTTTTATAAATTTAGAAATCATAATAATTTGATCAGATCTTCTTTATGATCCTGGTAAGGTGAAGAAATATTGACTTATTAGTTTTATAAGTATAGAAATTATAATTAATTCATTAAAATATTATTTATATATAAAAATGGTAAGGAAATATACCTTGATAATTTATCATTATTTTCTATTTTCTCATGAAGCTGCGCTTCCTCTTAATATTCTAATAGAAAAGGCATAAACAATTATTTCCCTTATGAATCCTCTTCATCATTAGATAAACATGGGAAACCATATTATTATGTTGTGGTTTATCTAGAGAGTAACTTATAATTTTGTTTTTCTTTAAAATAATAATCAATTTTTATTTAATTGTCTATTCAAATTCCTACTTCAATATTAAGGGGTAGCCACAATGTTTATTCATTTTTTTTCTTCAATTTGTAGTTTCTTCCTCCACCATATATATCATCAAATTCCTATAACCAACTTTCTAATTTTTCAAAAACAAAACAATGGATATAAAAAACAGTTAAATTTAAAAAACCAGAAATAAAAAATTGCAGTAAATTGTCACCGTCAATGATTGTATATCATTATTTCTTTTAAAAGTGAAAATACATTCGAACAATGATTTTAAGGGTGATTTGAAATACATTGTCTTCTCATTGAATCTATTCAAGTTCTATCTCCCCCTTATTTGTTATGATAAGGGTGAAATTCAAATTTGGTTCATCATGTAATAAATCAGGGAAGAATACATATTATTCTTATTATATGGTATAATTAAATGTGAATTTTCATTCATATTATATGATCATTAGTTACACTATGTATAGGGGTTGTTCATCCTTTTTTTACTTCAATAAGGTGGCTCTAATGAGGCAATCTAGTCTATCCATCAATTATTTTATAAAACATTTACTAATATTTTCTTTTGGTCTTCCTCCCAATTCAATGTGATTGTGTGTTGGTTTTTGTTGGAATTTCCCCTATCAGGTCATCCGTGGGGAAAATGGAATAAATAATTGGTCAGAAAATAAATGGGAATGGATGACGTCTTTACTTATTCAACTTTTTAAATCCCATTAAAAATGAATAATATTTTTCAACCATTAAATAAAATGGTTAACCATTAATGATATTCCATAGTAGATAAAAAGAAAAAAGAGAGAAACCAAACCCACAAAACACTAAAAAAACCAATTACAATTATGTTAAAGATAGTAATGACTTAACCATTTTCCTTAGTAATTGTTTCGATTTGATCACATAATTGTCACAATCATTAGCCAAATAACATTTTTAATTTACTCAATGTTTCCTTGTGGATGACTATGTTCATTTATGAAAGAGTAGGGCTTGGGAGTTTCACTTATATTAACACTGATATTTTTATTATGGTATTAACATAGAGAGAACAATGATAGGGTATCTGATTTAATAGAAACATGGATGATAAAATGAATAGGCATTATATAATATATGACATAAATGGAGACAACATTGGATTCAACATTGTGATCCTTCGCAATCTCAAAATCGTGTCGCTTAAATTTTATTCTCCATGTATGTTAATGGGGTTTTCACATCCTTACTAATAAAACTATATTAGTAGACATCACACTAAAGGATAAGACTATATGTGATCACATATTCACTCTCCCAAATGGGTAACGACTTTGATCACATCCTCCACTAAAATTACTGCTCCATTCATACAACATTCATCTAAAAAAATAAGTGGAAATTATGTTCAGCTATAAGAAATTAAATCATATAGTGAGAGATATGAGGTATGATCTTCTCCTTAGCCTCCCAAAATTCAAATATCATCATAATAAATTATAATGAATCAGTAAAGGTTCATGGACTATTCATAATTGGTTTAATATAAAGGGTGATCCTAGGGTTACCCTCTCATTATTGATGAGATATTGAGAGATGAATGGACTAATTAGTGGAAACATGATGAATGGGGGGAGAAAAGGACAAACATGATATAGTTAATTGAATAAAATTGTATTAAAGTTGAAATTATAAAGTGAAATTAAAATTTTAAAACTATTATCTATGATTGAATGATTCCAACTCATCCTCCAGGGTGAGGGGAAAAATATTTATACATGGAAGGGCATCATCATCATTCCACTTGTCTTCAATGAAGTGAGTAGTGAGTCAATTTTTTCATAGATTGGCTCCATGTATTGTTCTAGATAGTCATGATTAATTCACATGACAGTATTTCGTTCCAATATCTCATTGTATATGCTCAAAATTTTCGGTGTTGAATTTTTTAGTGCAACAAAGATATAATATAAATACATGATATTTATTCAATTATGAAATGTTCTCGTGCAATTCCTAATTAAGCATTTTCGAATTTTTTTAGAAATTAATTTGGTCTTGAGAACTTATCATTGTGTTTTATAATTTTTATTTTTCATAGTTTCACCATTATTCATAATGTATGATTTTTTTTGAAGCCACATCCAGTGGGATTGGATCTATAGGTTCAACAAATCATTTAATTTCTACACCTGGGAAAAATATATCCAATAACTTAATTGAAGAAATTTTTTCTAGAATAATTAATGGGGTGTAGATTTGGCTCCATGTGAATTGTGTTCAATAAGGTTATTCTGTTGTTGTGTAGCTCAGGTATTCTCCATTAGTTATAACTAGTTTGGTTTTCAAATGTTCCACATCCAACATCCAATGATCTTGTGAGGCATTATCAAGTAGTCATCATCCTTGTTGTGTCTCAAAATCTCTAGAAAAAAGGCGATCTTAGTGATTCATCTAATCATTTGAAATCAGCTCTACATCAGGTGGCATGTTTTGTCATTCATGATGGAACTCATGATTCTTTTATAATGAAAGATTCAATGTGGTATTGGGTCTATAGATTTATAATTTTGGTAGTTTATACTTTAATGAGGATGGCTATAATTAGTATACTAATTATGGGATGGGGTTATGGTAGGTTTTGAAGTAGAATGACTATGAATTATGGTTCTAACAGTAACTTCTCAATAGTATGTATAGTTATCGTGGAGTGGGTAGATGTTTAGTTAGATCTTTATGGTAACATGAAGGCTATGAAATGTTTACTTCAATTTTCACATGATGTCACATGGCCACACTATATATAGTGTTTATGAAGAGGATCATTCAGGCAGCTTCTATTGTCAAAGTTACTATTCATGATCACTTTACTTTTTCAGACACATTCAGTTAAGGGATTGTGCTACCTTCATGTGTTTAATTCAGTTTTTTGTAATTCCAACCATCATTTCAACAAATTTTCTTTAGTTTAGATAGTTTTCCAATATTTTAAAAAAAAATTATAATTATAAAAATTATAATTTCATTAATAACATTAATAATTTCATAATAATTTAAATAAATCAATTTAAAATAGATAATTCAAAACATAAGTCATTTATAATTTAACATTTAAATTCACATTAATTTATAAATTGAAATTTAACTTTTAAAAACCCTTGTTCATTTAAAATAATTTCATTTGTAGAATTTCATTCGAAAAATTAATAAATCAATATTACTCAAAAAAATCCATCAAAGAAGTAATTGCATATAGAATTTTTTAAAATATAAATTAATAATTTAAAAAATAATTTAAAATTTCAATTGCCTAAAAATTCATTGTCTGGCTACTTCATTAACATAAAAAATGAATAAATGTAGTAAATAAGGATTAAATCCATTTTTTATTAAATTCCAAAATTTTAAAATTTATACAAATCAATGAATTACCTACTGTTGGAATTAATATTTTATTTAATTTCAAATAATAACATAAATGAATTATGATATTTTAAACATGAATAAAAATGACTATAAATCCCTCAGGATGGACTCTTGAGACAAAAATAACAATAAAACAGAAATTATATAATCTAAATAACTATAAATTTTAACCTAAATCATTAAATCCCTAATAAAGTTTTTCCAATATCTCACTTCTATCAAAATACTGAGAAATGGGGTGAAAATTATCTACTTTTACCATCTCTATCAAATAAATAAATAATACTTATGAATTTGAATTGATTCTTCCAGTCCCTAGGGTAATTACTCAAAGAAATCCCTAACACTATTAATTATAATCATTGTAAAATAATGCAGGTGGGGTGAAGAGAAAAGGGTGCAGATTTAGCTTGATTTTGTGGAACAATTCTATCATAGAGGCTGAGAATCAAGAGGATATAGATGTTGGAATTTAATAGATTAAGAGGAAATCACTATATTGTTTGCTGAACTAGAATAATAATAAGGGTATGGAACCCCTTTAATGTTTTAAAATAAATAATTTCATATAATTACTCTTATATTATTAAAAATCGTCTATATAACCCACAATATTTCTGATGGGAATCCACTAAAATTATTATCATAACAATAGTGCCACAAAATTATTAATGTTTACACACCAAGATTCTAATGTCATCGTCTATGACTTAACTTTTTTCTTCAACCACCTCCACCTTTAAAACCTTTCTAATGAAATCCTAAATCTCTTAAAATTAAAAATTTAAGCCATATGCTTCCCTGACTAGGATACATCTTCTATGTACATTTGTTAAACTCCCAATTTTTTTCAAAAATGATGCCTCCATTAATAAATAAAAAAGTAGCTATGTTTAGATTTTAATAGTTAAATTCCTAATTTAAATTTCCATTAACATTATAATTACCAGAATTTGTTCCAGGATAATAACAGGAATTAACTAGTTGTATGATATAACATTAGAAAACTAATTATATTAATAGATATTAATTTTTTTAATTATAACATTATAAAAATATGTTTCTTAGAGACACCAATCACAATTGTATCTATAAATAATATTTTTAAAACTAATTTCATTACATTTGTAGTTATATTTAATAGATCTATCAGGATCCAACACTTTGGATTATTCATATTGATTCAAAAAAAACAATATATATATATATTTTCTTTATTTATATAGAGTTTTTGTTCAATACATAATGATGAAATAATATATAGATAGTTTTTCATTATTCTATAATATGTATGGATATGTAATCATGTTCCTTTTTTCACATGAAATCATGTTTTTGGATAAGGAATATATCATAAACAAATCATTTCATTAATCACATTTCTTATCTCTAACAAAATTGAGTAAGTTATGGATACTAAAAAGAATAATGTTTTAAAATTGATTATGGAATTTATTATTATAAATAAAACAATGGTTGTGATATATAACATTACCCAAAAGAATATATATCCTAATATATGCCTATGTGATGTTTCATAAATGATAAAAAACATACATAATGACCTCTTATTTTGATGGATTTTAAAGAAATAAAATATAATTAATAGATTTATAAGTGTAAAACCCAAATCTAAGATCATCAAGAATAAATTTAGATGAAATGGATGAAGAACATATGAATAAAATACATCATGTATACTGGATATTCAAAGCATCTTGTTTATAACGATCACCTGGAAACATCAAATGGATTTCTTTCTCAAAAAAACTCAAATTGATGTGAAATCTCTAAAAACATTTTCCAGGGGAATCTTTGATTCCATGGTATTCATTTAATTCATTATGGTTATGGTAAAAAAAGAGGGATCCCTAAAGTGTGTCTCAGTATCGTATCTCACATTTTTTGTGATGAATATGTGGAGTCCCTTTTATAGATACCCTTTACAAATAATGGGTCCTCATTGAAATTGATTATATCTCAAACACCAGAATACTTTATCAATAAATTTTATAAATTATAACATATTTTTATCTATAATAAAATAGATTTTGAAAAATCCAATGGTACAAATTTAAAATTCATTTTGATAAATTCATTATCAAATGGTTTTATAATTAATAAAATTGTATATATGGAAAGAAGTGAAATATGTAACATTTGATATCCTAATATCCCAAATATATTTGATTATTTGTTACATATATAAGAAAGAATTATAGACAATACTTTTTGTTATGATGTGAGATTTAGTGAAAAATAACTTCCAATCTTCCACTTGCATTAATGCCTTATCGAATTTATACACATTATAAATCAAATTATGATATCATAATAAAAAACATTAGGATAAACTATAATAAAATCTATTATTTTAGAAAAATATTATAAAACAAAATAAATCCTCGAAAAATTGTATTGTGTATTATTATATGAGAATTTTTAGTTTTGAAAATGATTACAAATTTCTCATTTATAATTATATGTAAAGTGTAACTTCCTGTAAATCATTATTTCTATAAAATCAAAAACAATATTGTATAATATCCATTCAAATGATGAATCCCCATGAAATACTTTTCATTATATGCATATTGACACATCACATATACCGTTATATAATATCATTATTCAAGAATTCTAGTATAGAAAAAATACATGGAATTTATCTATCTCAGAGTGTCCAGCAAATACATTATCGATTATCTGATGTTTGTTAGACAAATTTGAGTAATATATAATGAATAATTCATCTAAATAGATGATCACATTTTATTTACCTCCTCTATTAATGTATATTAATTTTTTTTCTTCTAACACAATTGATGAACAAACTTATAAAACGTTGTATAAGTGGATAAATATCAACATAGTAAAGAAAAAACCACTACATTATCAGCAACATATCTTACCACCATTTTTTTAACTCCGCACCATGGTTTGAATAATGATCGTATCACATAATAAACTATTTACAATTATATTATTTTTAAACATGGTTAGAGGGAATTAATGTAAAATATACACCTTAAGCATATCAAAGACATTATGTAAGACATTGTAGGTGATATATTTTAGTCAGATTATATTGAAATAAAGTCACACATATATCCCATGAGTGAACACTTTCTCTACATATAACTCATTATACAATAAAGTATTATGATATAATTATATATAATATCTTTACCTCATAACAACTAATCAATAAAACTCTAATATTATCCACTAATGTATTAATTTTCATTCAACTATCATTAAACAAATAAAAAAATGTTATAGGATAGTTAATTGAAAATATCTATTAATATTATAACCATGATATATATTTTTATCATAATATTTATATTATATGAATAAGTATCGAGATTAAAATAAAGTGAAATTGTATTAACTAAAGACCTCAATATATGGAATATAAAATAACATTAATTTCGCACCATGTTTTTCATACACTAATGATTTCATTAATTAATAATCTATAGTATACTCTATAAACAATCAAACATATTTCATCACCACTCTCAAAGATTTTAATAATGATATGTTATTTTCAATGATTTCATCAATTAACTAGATATTTCAGGGTTACTTAGCCAAAATGATTTCTCTATTCTCGACAAAATATAGATTTATTGGTTCTAATATGATTGAAATCACACTAAGTTCATTAATGAAATTCTTGACTCAAAAAGTACACATAGAGTATCTAATCCATCAAATTATTTTATTAATACCATTTTTATGGGAAATGGGAAAACAAAAGTTCACAAATGGCTACCACTACATGCTAAAAGTGATTAAAAAATGATTAAACACAAGGATAATATTACTTGACCAAACTATTCTATAAAGCTACCAACACAGAGAAATAACCTGGATAGCTGGGTCTTCTCTGATAAGCTCTTCAAAATGAGAGATCATCCTTTCCATTGTATGAATAAATTCCTATGAGTTGAATTTACTCTGATTGAATCCTCAGGCCAGAATTATTTCTTGCTTAACCAACCACACTTTTTTCTCCTTTGTTGCATCCACTTGAAACCCTCGTTCCTAAATCTTCTTGAGTTCCTCTTCGGAGATGTTTAGTCGTATGTGTTTCTCAAGCATAAATTCCTTAGGGTGAAGAATTATATTCAAGCACTCCCCATCCTTTTCTTTTCTTCCTCTTTTGTATCTAATTTCTCCTTCACTTTCTCCCTTTTATAAGACTGATCTTTCATTGTTCCTTTCCTTCGTGGCTGACCGAGTTTCCATAGGTTTTGGCATGTAAGAGTAATCCTTGTGTGCCTTTGGCTTTTTCCCCTGGACCACTATACATTTCCTTGAATCACAAATTACCTTTTCCCCTTGTTTCTATGAGTGCTATGAGGACCTTTCCCTTTACACCAGTTCATACTATCCACTGAAGGAAGGCTTTAACTTTCATCTCATGACGAGTCATCTTCCACATTAAATGGAGGCTCCCGGTATTCTATGCCATCAAAGCGGTTCTTGAGCTTTATCTTCGAGTCAACATTGAGGGGCCTCTTCTTACATAGAGACTTATCTTTACCTTACATATTCTCCCGTCCAGGATATCTCCCCCCCAAACCCAGATTTCAGTTGACCAAAGGTGATTGGGTCTACGGTCCTCAATACATTCCCATCATCATGATTTCATTGACTATAGTTAAATGTCGCATCTGATAAGTACGACTTCCCCAACACCGATTATGATCTAGTTAATTTCTCATAACCTCAACCCATAAACTGATGCTGCTACTTATTAGTGACCTCTCAACGTCTATTTTGAGAGCCACCGAGACTATGGACCTCACTCCCTATTTATTTTTACTCTCCCTCCTTAGAATTTGGTGGAGCTGTAGGGATCAACGAGACCACTTCTAAGGGACTCTCCCCTTCAACTCCAAGGATACCCAATCATACATCAGCTGGGAAAAGATGTCCTCAACCCATGGCCCATCCTCCTCTGGAATTACTTTCTTCACATCCACTGTGGAAAACAGGGTACTTTGCTACTTTAGAGCCTCCCCGGAACTGGCCACCACTACTGAAGGTCCATGGTACCTGACAAGATCCAGCTCCATTGGAGCTTCCCCAAGTACATCTTCATGCACACCCAAATCACGACTCTCCCGCAACTGGTGATCAACCATTATATCTCCTTACCGAACTGTTGGCCGTCCCAGTTCGCACGACAGCACCCAGAGGTGAAATGTATGAGTTTGTTACATCCCAAGTAGAATGCTGGCCATGATTCAAATACAACATTCTTCTTCCATCTATGATCCTCTCTAACCGAAATCCACTGCCACTCGGATGGCGGTTTGGAGACGTCTACCTCAACACATGTGCGAGGAAAAATTGGATAACAGATCGCAGAAGTATGATTATCCAAACATATAAATCATCCAACCAAATTCCCAAGCATACAAATAATGGAAGGGTTCAGAAAGGGTAGAGGCAGGTCGGGAAATCATACCCACACTGCAATATAAGATAAGTCACGATTCATGTTGAGATCTAAATACCATCTCATGAGAAAAAAAACTACAACCATTGAACACCTGAGGAGCATTGGACCAGGAGATGACCAAATCCTCCTCCGATGGGAAGAGAATCATCAGTTGATGTCGAACAAGAAGACCCACCACCGCTCGATTTTGCAGACCCCATGCTTCGAAAACATTTTTATTGAAGACATCAACCGGAGGACAACAACTCTGAATAGAGTGAAAAGCATCAATCTGTGAAGATCTGAAGCCTAATTGAACTCTGTTGTGGAAATCTAATGATGAGGAGAACCTTCGTGAAGGTCGGGGACCTTAAGAAAAAGAAGGATCGACAAGAAAAGAGGAAGATGAGTCGAGATGGTGAAGAGAGTGAATGGACGAGCCATCGAGGAAGAAAGATGTTCCCCCCTCCACCCACTGAGGAGGAGGGGGTCGGAGCATCTGGCATCTCCAGGCTCGAGCATCACCACTATCGAGGAAGGGGCACAACTTGATTTTCTATAATCTAATAACTTCATATTTGTTCTTCACATAGAGTATCTACTGCAATGAGATACTCAACATCATTTATAGAGCCAAATATTATCAATTTTTTACAAATATTTTATCCAACTACATAGTTTTTACTAAAAAATATAAATTTAGATTGAGTGTCATCTTTTCCAATTTTAGTGTTTAAATCAGTGTAACCCGTTATAAAGAAATTTTCCTTACCTCTAATAAAAATCAATGTATCATTATTCCATTTAAAATACAAAATACTATTTTCATCAAAATTCAATGAAATTAATTATGATCTAATTATATTTAAATACATATACTCAAAGAATAATTTACATTAGGTTTGGTACAAAATATGGAATACATGATTGTTCCTATTAAAATGATAAGAAATGACATTAATGTTTTTTATTTCTATATTTATATAATTTAAATAAAATATTATCAAAATATCACCATGGATTCCCTTCTTATATTACGATATTTTGAAACTAATAAAAACATTAACAATAAATTTTCGGGCTTTGAAAAGTAAACATATTTGTTAGGACCCACTTGGAATGACATATTTAAAAGAAGTGAACCTAGATATGCAAATTAACAAATATATTTAAGTTCACTTATTCATATAATAATGTATAAAACATATCATTTCCTCGCCATTTAAAAAAGAAATAAATAATATGATACATTCATTTCATACCTGGTTCACCCAATATAATCTTTGTTCATTGAGAATAGACTTAATGATATATTGATGTGCCTAATTCCATATAATGATACATTCTAATTTATTATGAATTACCCATCCACCAGGTTTTAAAAATCCTACAATTGAAATATCACGTACCTCTCCCAAGTTATGGAATACTGTAATTATATTTAAATAGATTGGTAATACTTATAAGAATCAAAAAGGATAATTAAACCATTGATATTGATATAGAATATTAAAACTCTTCTTTAAATTGATTCAAAGGAACATCATAAATATTTTCAAGATTCATGGGATAGATTAATTATTAAAATTAGATGTGTAATAATAAGAAATACAATTAAAAATGGGTCATCATTTGTATAAAATTCAAACTAGGTTAACAGTAAAATGATGAAACAGTTATATACCTTTCACTGGTGTTATTGATTCTCCATATTCATTCTATCCACTTGAAAAATATCACAAGATGTGGCCCAATTATGTTTATAATCCTTGGAGTAAAAGTGGAATGAAACGAACTATACCATAAAATAGAAAGGAATCTTCTCTCTCTCATGGGATGAATGAATCTCATATTTTAATGGAAGTGGGAGAAGAGAGATTAATGTCAGATAATTTCAACAAAGACTGTATAAATCCCTCAGATGGTGGTGTCTTCTTATATAATCCTTGAGAACACTACCTGATAACCATGAATTTATTTATATATTAAAATTAATTAAAAAAATGGAATCTCTTATTTATTCATTCATCACATAAATACATCTTACTTCTTCCCATGCATTTCAAATTAATGAAACGCTTTAAGGTAATATCTTTCATAATATCACAATTTCACTAAAGCCTCATAGACTTTCTTCCATCTCACATTATACTATATCATATAAAATGACCTATGAAATAATATCCAAAACAGAATGTGTATATATTTTAAAAAAACGTTTGTAATACCACCATAAATTTAACATTGTATTCCATTATACGTATTACATTGTGAATACTCATCCAAAAGTCATTTATATTAAATCTGAAAAAAATTAGAGTAACTCTTTGTCTAAATCTCATTTACCATTCGATCAACAACAACCTATGATCTCATGGGCCAGTACAACATTGATAAAAATAGTAAGCTCTTAATCTATATATTTAATTAAAGAGAGACCTCTGATAATTAATCACTCGTACTCAAGATATAAAAAGATCTAGTGTGATCTCAATCAGAAAAATGTATCCTTATACCTGTTTCATCCAGTTGCATCATATAAAATTGTAATTTCTAATAAGAAAACATTGTTCAAGAGGTCGAGTGACCATAAGACATAGTGTATTCCAATCACTTATAACTGCCTCATATGTTCTAGATTCTCTATCTATAGACTGACCTATGAAATGAATACATCACATGTCATTTACATTTATGGATGAGGACATCACATTCCACTCACCCGAATAGATAAGCACATAATATATATTTTCTATTTATAGTTATATTCCTCATTAGTTTATATCAATTGGGGTCCTATATTAAATACTCATCATATGATATGAAAAAAAACATCTTGATTGGATTTTAACTGACGATATTTTCGGAAACACACCCATCCACCCAACGAGAAACTAATCCTCAAGGCCTATGTATGAAACATATTAGAGTATGGAAAGCATCATGATAGGTATCTCCCCATCCTCATGTACTCAGAAATTTAAATATTATCTAGTCACCTCTAATATACCTAAGTTATAGTGTATAACTCTCTATGTGGTATAATTAATCGATTATCCCATGAAAAAAACTCGTTTTGTGCCCCATAAAAATATTTTATATCATGATAAAAAATACTCAAAATTTCCTTAAAATACATCATATCCGATAATAATCTATGAAAAAAATCAGTAAAGGATAACTCAAAGTCATACATGGATAGTTTAATTATTATTTCACATCATAGAATATATATCAACATATACATATATGCAGCCATATTGAAAAATGATAAAGTTGATAATAAATTTTGTATAAAATAATAAATTTTATATGATAAATATATTTTAATTATTGTTAAAAAACTATATATATTCCCCTATCTAACATATCAAATAAGATAGACTGCCAGACCATCCTTATGTTTGTTGTACTTTTAGTGGTTTTGTTAAATTCATTACATATTTATATATTTCTTACCTTATATTTACGTGACCCCATGATAAAACCCCCCATACTAAAATTTTACTGAGTAAAATCAATGAAGTAATAGAGTGAAAAATTCTGTTACATAAGAATCATATTTCCTAATGTTTATCTACTAGAACACATTCAAACACATTAACTCCAAAATACAAAATGTTATGTTTTTATTAAATTTTATTTTCAACATATATCACTTCATAAGTACATCATAATTAATCTCATAATCTTTTCCTTCAAATTTTTCCTTCAATTATACTAGTAAGTAATGACACTATTTAAATTATTACTTAACCCACATATCTTAAACTCATTTAGGATATAATGAGACATTCACATTGAATTATTACTTTAAATATATTTTATTTGTTTACATTTAACTTAGCTTAGTATAAATATATTATTTTAAGCCACATAGACACTATATTATATTTAAAATATCTTACTTAGATGCAAAAATAATTATTTTGTGTGTGGAAGTAGAACGTATTTCAACTTAGTTAGACTATTTATAAAATAAATTATTTTATCCATGTACTATATAGATTTTTATGTGTGTATATAATTTTATTGAAATGAATTTTAATCTATAAAATATTCCACTGATGGTGGTAGAATTTCAATTCCTCGTATTTTAAAAAATATGTGGATAAAAACTATTTTCGATATAAAATATTTTGACTTTTATTTTCTTCTAAAAAAAATTTATAAAAATTTTAAATTATAAAATATGTCCATATAATTAATTTTCTCAATGTATTCATAATAACACTTTCTTAACAAATGACTCCAAATATTCTATATGATATTGGAGAGAAAATATGAATCCTTTAGTAGAATCCCTTTTTCCTTGATATATTTATTTACATTTAAAACATTTATATCATAACTCTATTCATTATAACTAATGAAAACTAAAATAACTATCAATTATTTGTTTATTTTAAAATAAAATATATTTAAGTCATTTTTAAAATTTACCATTTCTCTCATATACCCTTAAAAATCAATGAATGTTTACTATTACACTAATACCTGACATGGATAATCCATGGAGTTTTCTAAACTCTAAATGGTATGCTGAAAAATTTCATCTCATGGAATCATTTATCCTATATTCTTATGCATTATTTATGGTTCAATGAACTTGGATTAATACTAAAAGAATAATTTTTTCCCTTCTATGTAACATTACATTTTTCATTTTGATTTTTTACTAACTTTCACTATCTGTACAAAAAAATAACCTAGAAATCGCATACCCAGTACATCTATTCTCAAAGAATTCAGAAAAATATGATAATTGTACATTAAAATGATTTATATTTTTGGTAAAATTTATATTAGTATAAAAATGTTGAATTTAATTACTGAAACAAACCTTTAGGAATCTTAATGTCTCTCTATGAAATTAGCATAATCAATCATATTGAGTATATGATCATAGAATAATGATAAATATGTGATTTGGTATCTAATTCCTCTAAAAAATTACATGGATAAATGTATACTACTATATTAAATTTTTAAACAAATCCAATATTGAGGTTACTCAGCAATGTGTTTCTATAATATATTGAATTCCATTTACATAAGAAATTTTCAAAATTTTCCAGTATCAAGAGTTTCTTATAGTAAGAATCTTGTAATCTAAGATTAATAAAAAAAATTGATTATTATGATGATTTTATCTATAGAATAATATTTTACCAAATGGTTATCATTTTTTATAAACATTTAATAATTAATATTATTACATTTTATCCCATTAAAATGATTACCCAATTTAAATTCATCATACTCATTAGAGGAAATGATCCATATTTCCCTTGGAAATGAGTATACCTTGTAATTTAATCCACCACATATTAATTTAGGATAGAAATAATCATAATCACATAATATATAAATCTTATAATATTTGGGGGATAATACCTTTCCCAATATATTATATGGATAAACTCAACTTTATTCCTCTAGTATCATAACACATTTGGATTCCATGTTATGTGTAACCCAAAAATCATAGTGGGATATTCTTACACAAATCTTATGGATAGAAATTTGAACAATTCCATACACAAGATAATCCATGGGCATCATACTTAGGAATAACCTACCTTGTTGAATAATATAAAAATATACTTTTCATTGTATGGATAGAATTTATCACTTAGTATTTTTTAAGGGGATTTAATCTCACCATATTATCTAATGTTATCAACATTATGTATTGATAAATATAATGATTTATTTTGGAGTATTATTCCTTTATCCAATGAATTATTTTAAAACCATATTCTTTTTTACATTTTTACAGAACTCATAAATTATGTTACTTATCAAAATTTTAATACAAGTATATGTATTAATATAATAATGCCTCAGGTGCATAGGGTACATGAATCCCTTCCATTTAATAGTTTATAATTATATAAATTAATAATCCCAAGATGATTAATATTAGAGCTATAATTAGTAATCCATTTATTTCCATGATGGGTCATATGCTTGTAGTCATGTGAGCAGTATACCTCAAAGCCTCTCAAACTAAATATACTTTACTAAAGAGATATCTTAATTTCATAATAAATGTTAAACCTAATATGTATAAATCACAATTGACATCATAACTGAAGCTCATAAATCCATAAAATATTATATCAATATAAAGGAAAACTAAATCTTTTATCATGCCTAGAAGATAACTCCTTAATTTCATGTATATTAATATCTAGAATAAATTTAAAAAACCTTATTCTAAATCATACACATATTAATGATATAATAAATATATCTGTTAGTAATTTATTGAATAAAATTAAAATAAATTATAATTCCACATATTTATACACAAGATAAAAATTTATGTAAAATTCGTAAATACAAAATTATAATCACTTTATAATTGAATAATCATTAATTACCTTCAATAATTAAAATATTTAAAAAAATTAAATTTTCTTCTAATATGAACTCTTTAAAATTATTCATTTTATGGTATTGACCTTATATATAGGACATTAAATGAAATGTAATCATTTTATATTTCAATTTCTATTATATAAAATATTAAAATTTTCCAAATATAATATATTATTTATTATTTAAATATAGATCAAATAAACCATCAACGATCCATTAAATATAGTTTATATAAATTCTAAAATGATGTTTAAAAATTTGAACAATTTCAAATTAGCAATGATGAAAACTAATAATTAAATATAAACTATTTATATTTTCATTATATTCCTGTAAAAATAAAATAAAAAATAAAATTTATAATTTCAGTATAAAAAATTATATCTAAACTATAATTCATGTAATATAATTGGTAAAAATTATTCAAATATTATCATTTAACCATTATGAATATTCATTTAATTAAATATTCATAAATTATTATTTAATTTTTAATAACCATTTTATAAAAAAATTAACATAAAACGAATTATTTAAATAAAATAAACATGCAAAAATAATTTTTAATATAATTTATAAACATTTCATAAATAACATAATTCTATTCATAATTGAAATATAGAAAAAATTCCTTTATACATCATATATAATGATATACATATATCATAAGTGGTGGTTTATCATTCATATGAATGAATCTATGAAATGCAACAATAATCACTCCTTAGGATATGTAGCATATCTATGATTAACCCATTGGTTCCTGGTATGTCACATCCTATAATAGGTAATAATATTGTATTGACGATATAATGCTCTATTTTTGTAACATGGAACATTCCCATCATACCTTAAGACATCCCCATATCATACCTTATGATATATAAAAAATATAAAAAATTACACTATGAAATGGACTATGATATCATATTTCATACATTTTTACCGTGATGTAACTTAGGTAATCACATTACATAAAGTAAATGGCCCTTGCATGGATTACATAATCACATAACCTAATATTAGGGATCCCAACAAGGATCTCATTATCACATTACATAATTTCGAGGACCTATGGTAGATTATGTTACCATGTATTGGAATTTTGGCCACCACTAATAAATAATTTTCTAACACATAATGTGAATTCAGTCAGAGTTCTATAACATAGTCATTATTAATTGACATATAGAATCACATTATAAAATTTAGTTTTTTATTTTGCAGTGGTTTTCAAAACATAATTTTAAACACAAGATTTCATGATTAAAATTAAATGACAATATCTTATACCAATGCTACATTTCATAGTTTATTTTAATGATTAAATTAACTAGTTTAAACATAAATAATATAAGAAACCAAGAAATCCATTAAAATGATACTAAAACAATGAATAAAATAAAATGATAAAATTATGGTGTACCTTACACTAGTGTTGTCACTAATCCAACATTGTTTAATTCAATTTATGATGATCACTAAATAGGATTCCTAATGATTTACATCCATTAAATGGGTAAGAACCATCAATCTCACTATATTAATGATTCCCATATAGTAAATTGATGAGAAATATTGATATTTAGGTGAGGTAATTTCAATATAGACCTCATAAAACCATCAGATGGTAGTGGAAACTTATAAAACCATTGAGGAAAATCCTTGAGTTCTATTCATTTATTCATATGTTATAATTCATAAATAAATATCTTTTTTCATGTATAAGATCCATTATATAAATTTACCTAACATTCTACCATGAATTTATAATTAATGAAACAATTTAATTATTATAACATTCTAGTGGATGAATTTTAAATGTTATTATGTTATGTTTATCTTCCATTCATGATCCTCACATCATGAATTTTGAAGTTATGTCATATTATAACCAATATATTTCTATCTTATATAAAAAATACATGTCCAAAAATCATCTCATGAGTTTATGGAATTATGGGTTATTTCAATCATATATGATTCCCAATTTGATATTCCATATAGCCTCATGGACATCCCTTAATCGCTAGTGCTTCTTAACAAGTATAATGGGAAAATGTAAACCATTTTGGTAATAATTTTCCCATAAAAACAAAGATAATATATGTGAATGTAAATTTCAATTAAATAATATCTTTTGAAGAATAAATCCATAAAAAATAATCTATATAATATATATACATCATTTAATGTATTCAAATAAGACATATGCTAATATGAAATAAAATTTCTCTACCCCAATCCACCATCTCCTCTTTTATAACTCCAATGTTGTAAAAAAACTAAACATTGGTGAATAATAATGGAATATATTTACGTATATCTTGACCAATAAAATATAATATTTAAAATAAACAGAACACACGTTGATATAAACCCATTTTCTCAAACCTTTAATTCAAACTTTTCCAACATATTTGTAAAGTTGATCTATATATCACCACTATTGAAGAATGAAACTTCCCATTAAATAAATTATTAATAATGATGTTTACTTCTCCACTAATTGGAATGTATATAGGGTTAGAATAAGATCAATATGATTTACCCAATGACTCAAACACACTTTAATGTATTATTAATTTTCAATATTCAATGCCAATCAACAATTATAAATGAAAATATTTAAATCCAAAACATTTGAAGTACCCACATATTTATTAAACTAATATTAAATGATATATTTTAATTTCAAATAGAATTATCAATATTATCTACAAAAAACCAAATAAACAAAACTATTTTTTGTAATCCAAAAAACACATTTTCTTCTTAAAATGACTTTTTTGAGAACCATTCATTTTCCAAATTTCAATGATAATACCTCATTTTTTAAACTAAGGTAAAATATCCATTATTCTCAAAAAAAATAAAATGAAATATATATTATTCCCATAATACATTGTAAAATACAATATTTCATACAACCAATAAATAGCATAAATTTCTAAAATTTCCACATTTCTAAAGCATTACAGTGAATATTCAATGGAAAATCCATATTTTCCATCAATAAATTAATTTATCATTTTATAGATTTTAAATGTAATGAATACTTTTAGATATTTAAAAAAATCACATTGTCATGGGTATCACTATTTATCTCATGATAACCCAACTGTTTCTCTTCTTAACGCATTCTCTCTAATCCATCACATCGTTATTGGAATTTAGTGGTCTCAAAAATATGTCCCACAAAATCTATTATACACATTTACACACACACATTATGTGACTAACCTCTGAAATCATAAGAATATATTTTTCTATAAATTTCATAATTATTATGATATCCCAAATTCTACTAATCAATAATTGACAAAAAACTATTTAAGGAATCTATTTTTAAATCAAAATTCCAATTTTTATAAAAAAACCATCTTTCTGGAAAAAAATTAATAATTAAAAAAATTAATTTTTTTTCAAAAAACGTTAATTCAAAAATATTAACCAATTTCATATTTTTACTAATAATATCAAGTAAACAAACAAACAAATTTCCTATCTAAAAAAAGGTATTGTATCCATCAACATTGGCATTTCTTTTTTGAAAGGTTCTAAAATCATATAATTTGAAATCACCAAATGAGATTGAATCCTTAAAATCCCTAGAAATATAATAAAATATTCATAAACAAAATCTAAAAATTCATGAATCCAATATAACCATTTATATCATCATGAAATATTGAGAGTTCACTAGAGATAAAAGAAAAAAATTTAATAATTAATGTAATCATCAAAACATAACATTTGATTCGATGTTAATATGATCAATTAATATATAATTCCATTAATAATTTCTATATAAACCTCAACTAAACTCGAGAAATACCCTAAAATTTACGATAGTTGATGGGGATGTTAAATAGAAATTTCAAGAAAAAAATAATTAAAAAAAAATAACCATGATTTATAATATTCATGGTTAACAATAATGGTTAGTCAAAAAATGTTTTTATCCATGTTGAAATTACTAGAATTTATTATCAATGTAGCATTATTTTATTAAATAATTATAAAATCATAAAACTAACAAAATATAGGTTTTATTATTTATTTTTTATTCATATTTCGCCAGTACTGTCTGGATAACCATGCGCCTAACTATACATGTAAGATACCATACATTATATAGGATTTTTATTGATTAAATTTTGGTTTTAATCCATTAAATATGGATATTTAAATACTTATGAATCATATGATGAGTATTAGTGGGTTTCTAGAGGTTTGGGACATGAAATAAAGGAAAATCTATCCATTTTGTTCATGGTGCATGGTTTGAGCGTGGTTACATGAAACCGTGCGAGCGGGTGATCAAAATCATGTGGCCTTAGATAGTGGTGTTCATTATGGTTGGTGCAATTTTTATCAACCTATGTTGAATTACCTATATACTGTGTGACATCATCCTCTCTAGGATAGAGGCTGGTACACAGTTTTCACATTGTTTGGAAAAATATGCTGCCAAACCAGAAGCCACATTAAAAAGTAAGAATTTTCCAACTTTTCCCCATAGGATTTTATGTTTCTCAACAATTTTCATCCTATTTCTTCTGCATTCAGCCTTCTTGATGAACCAATCCTCCCAAATATTCCCAAGGATCAATCTCCTTCGATTCTATCATGTTTGGAGAAAAATTGGTTATGGATCAAAACTCAGGGTAACTATAAATATCCTCTTGCTTCTTTATTCTATATTAGGTATTGTGGTTTCGTTATTCTCCTTCTGAATCTATAAAAACCACTTATTTCATTATATCAATGCTTAGGGGATCAATGTGTTCTTGAATCTAGATTTGAGGCTATTTTGGAGTGTGTTTGTTCATCTACAGATTCGAGGAATGTGGTAAAAAAGTAATAACCCTTAGTTTTATTATATATTTTTGTGCATGTATGATTGTGATATTTATTCCATCATGTTGTTAAATATTTTCCTTTAGTATGATTTGTTAATGTATTAGGATAAGTGATTTATTAAACCAATCTCGATTCCAATGGGATTTATTGATCTTGATTATACTAATTAGGGCCAACCCTTAGTTGCGCTATGATTACCAATCAAAAAAATTTAAATATTAAACATAAATTTGTCTTGTGATAAAGTTGATCCCCTAAATAACATGATTATATGTTCGTTAAGTTGAAAAAGAGAATATTTATAAATGTGTTTGTACTGTTCTAATGGATTATGTGATTGTTTATCTTAATACGAAATGGTTTGAATGTAAAAAAATTGAATGTTCTATTTGGCCTATTAATTTTACATGAAATTACTAAGTGGTTTAGTTAATGTGAATTGATAAATATGTTAAATGGGTTAAAATATTTGGATATATGAATATTTTAAT
Organism: Viscum album; assembly: GCA_963277665.1. Lineage (NCBI taxonomy): Eukaryota > Viridiplantae > Streptophyta > Magnoliopsida > Santalales > Viscaceae > Viscum > Viscum album. The sequence goes on along the minus strand of OY728127.1, from coordinate 1,218,654,486 downwards.
TGTTCTAAGATAATAGAATTGTTGATTATTCTAATGGGTTAATGAATTAGAAAGTTAAAGGAGTTTAATGGGCTATTAAATGGGATAGTTGAAAGTGATAATTATTCAAAAATTGATGCTAAATTATGTTTTTAATAATTATGATATGTGAATGTTATGTGTATTATTTTTTTTGGTTTATGATATGGTATTTTTGTTAAATGGATATGTAATAATTTTCACATGGCTTTTTTGTTGTGGGGTATTGGACATGAGGATCTACGACCACATATCTGGTTAGACTGAGGCTCTAAACCCCACCACATAATTCCTGGGTTAGGGATGTTGACTGGGGCACTATTCCAATAATGGATGAATATTGTGAAACATCCTAGACCCATGATCAAAGGTAATTTTGATGTATTTTCTTGTAAAATTCCTATTCCATGTGAGATTCAAAACATAACTTATTCCCTTATGCATATTTTTTGATCAGATTATTCCATGGTGTAAATGATGTAGTGGTTATCCCATGAAACTTGTAATGAAGTTGAATTTATTAACGAAATAGTATATGTGATGAAAAAAATAACGATGGAAATGGTTACAATTAATATTATTAACTAATGGAATCCATGTTTTCCTTTAGTTACCTTTTCAATTGTTTCATACTTGCATGGACTATATATTTAGATTGTATATTTAGTAGAAACTATTGGTTGTGGCCTACTGAGTTGTATTAACACTCTACTCGGGCCGCTATTGAGTACCTGAGAAGACATCATTGTTGGATGACAATAAAAGTTGAAAGACCCTATATCTGGGAGTTGAGTTATTATTGGAATATGCATAGCTGAGGATCTAGACATGGATTCAAGACCCGTTTTGGGATTTTGAAATTTTCTTTATTTTTTGGGTTTTCTTCATTCATGGAACTATTAGAATGACATGCCATATTTATCATTAATTATTTGTTTTACTCCATGTAGGAAATGGTTGGTAATGAATGTTTCTAGTTTATTTATTGTTGTTTCCTTTATTTCACATTTCATCAATTTGGATTTACTCTAGTAAAAAGGTTTAGTTTCCCTACATGATCAATTATACATTGGATACATGTAGAAATACACTGGCTTATAGGGATGTATGCTTGAAATCATGTGGCGACCCGATATAGGGAAACCGTTTAGTGGCTCCAAGGTCAGCGAAAGTAAAATGTGGAATCAAAGTATTTCTTTATATTGAATTAATATCTAGGGATACTACATATAAAATTAGGATATGTCAGGTCTTGGTAATGATCTTGTTCCTAGGATTAGATAACCCATGTACGAGGGAAAATCGAAGTACCCATGGTGGGAATTGTTTTTATTGATTTGTGTTTTTCACAATTGAATAATATTTCACCATTATGTGATATACTTGTTTGGTGACATAATTATTTTATGTTATTTTACTCATGGATGGAATTTAATTAGGTTTTGTATTCATTCATCATTTTAGGTACCTAAGGATATAGGTGAAATCCATCATGATCAAAACACATGAGATGGGGGTTTGGGGAGTGTAGGGTATGATTCATTTTAATTTCTTGAAAATTTGAAGAAAGTGGCCTCTAAATAAAATGATGTAAATTGTTAAATTAAAAAGGATGTTAAATAATGGATAAGAAAATTTCTTAATAAAGGTTGTCAATGAGTTTAAATTTTTGGTTCTAATGAGTTTTGAAATAAAAAATAATCCTAAAATTGAAAGAGTTGTGTTCGGATTCTGGAAATGGTTTAATAAGGGTGTATAATGGAATATTTGAGGAAATGTATGTTGGTTTTTCCCATGTTGACCCTGAAAATGGTTGGAATGGTTGAGGTTACTGTTCTATATGTGTTGATTTCCATTGGGATAGTTTATGATTGATGAGATGTTTAGGGATAGTATAGAGCCTTCCTTTACATATACTGTTAATCTTTACATTATCTACCATAGACTCATGTTTGTAATTGTATATAAATTCCACCATTAAGATTTGTTTAAATTGGGAGACAAGAAGATATCATTGGTAATAATATTCTAGTAGTGAATTAGGAACATTTTTTGGTCGAAGATAATCAAGGATAGGAGCCGTTTCCTGAGAACATAACTTGTTTTAGGCAAATAATAGAAAAGATCCCAGGTCAGGTCATGCCATGTATGTCTGATCTAAATGGAGAGTTTCAATAGCAGCACCCTCCAATGTTTATTGGACATGGTAGACATAATGATATAGAGTTATGTATAGATTACCTCCATATGATTTTTGATCACTTGGAAAATCCACTAGATAAGAGAGTCATGTTGGAAGCATACATGTTTCATGGACCGGAAAAGTGTTTGTGGGATATTATCTATCAAACTCATTAAGATGATGGTATGATATGGAAATACATTCAGGAAATGTTTTTCAATATTTTTTATTAAGAAACCTTGATATAGGAGCATGTTGTAAAGTTTATGAGGATGATCACTGGAATGATGTTAGTGATGGGTATTTTGGGCTACATTATATGCATCACATGCACTCTTCAAGCATTGAAAGGGGATGAGGATGTGATGGTAAGACATTTTCAAGATGAACATAGACATGATATTATATATCGGGTGAACAGATAATGTTTAAAGCGGTCTACATAATTGGTGGCTACCACTCTTACCTCACTAAGGAACTTGAAATATGCATTTGGTGGTAGACATGTGGTTCCTATTTGACAGACCTATGGTGTGACATCTGAATGCATGAAATGTCATTTTAGAAATCTTTCCTAGGGGTTGCATGTAGACTAGCCAAAATAGTGGATTATCCTCTAAAAGGGGTGATCAAGTGTTTTTTCATCAATTTTCTATGCTTGGAAACATGCATGGTCTGTTCCCCCGACAACCAGTTGAGTTCCGAGCATGCAGCATAATGAGGCATGTGAAGAGGATCTATAATAACACTAGATAACTAGGAATATATCATGTAATTGAGGTCGATGCTAAGTGTAGGTAGTGGTTTGGTTACCCCATATAAAGTAGAAATATGGATCTCTACCAGCCACACTAGTATATGTTATGGACGTGGTACTTTGAGGGAGAGCATGCCAATTTGTAGGGTAGTGCAGCACTAGTAACTCATAATATTGCCCAGTGAAAAGGGGAAGGTCGTAATCTTACAGTTCATTATATACCTTAATGTGGTAAAAGAAGGACCATCGATTGTTTGAGTATGATTCTTGTAGATTCCATGTTTTCTCATGATTTTTTTGATACAGGTGCCTCACATTCTTTTATTTCTACTCATTTTTTGGTTGTGTTGGGGATAACTGTTGAAAATATATGTTGTGTTATGTATATTGATACATTATTAGGGACATGAGTAGAAAATATCCGGAAATGTATGGTGTGTTCTCTTAAAGTTGGTGGGTACCATTTTATATGGGATTTATTGTGCTCGAAATGTCATGTTTTGATCGCATTTTGGGGATGGATTAGCTAGTCTTATACCAAGATCATATTGATTGTTACCATAATATGGTAACGTTCACATCTCTTGAGGGAGACACTTATGTCCATCATGGTGAATGGGATGTTATGGAAGGTCATGAATGAATATTCATTCTATTGTAAGGTGAACACACATCCCATGTGGCTTGTCTTATGATTGATGATGGGGGAGTGGATTATATTTTCTTTCCTCTTATGGTGTATTAGTTATGGGATGTATTTTTGAGGACTTCTTAGTGTTACCACCTAAAGGGGATTTTGAGGTAATGATATATTTACAAATGGTAGTAGAACTGGTTTTAATTCCAACAGATATAACGGAACCGGAAAAACATCAGGAGCATCAATCATAATTGGTTGAATTGGAGAATAAATGGTTTATTCATCCCATTATGTCACCGTGGGGATCTCCTGTGTTATTTTCCAAGATCGAGAATGGATCAAAGTAGTTGTGTGATGATTATAAATAGCTTAATCAGAAGAAGATTACGAACTAATACTCTCTTCCTTGAATCGATCATCTCTTTGACCAGTTTAGGGGCGATTCAGTGTCCCTAAATATTGAACTGAGATCGTGGTGTCATCAAATAAGGGTGAGGTCTTCTAATGTGATATGGACTGCCTTTAAGATTGGATATACATTATAAATATATTTTTTGATGTCGTTTGGGTTGACTAATGCATCATAGATGATCATAGAAGTATTTAATTTAAACATTTATAATTACTAGGACCAGTTTGTAGTTGTTTTTGATAATGATATCATGGTGTACTCAAAAACACAGGACGATCTTTCCAAACATCTTGACATCATCCTGAGTACACTAAGAGATAATATTCTGTACTCAAAGCTATATAAATGTCATTTTTGGATCAAAATGGTTCATTTCTTTGTTCAAATAATCTCTAAGGAAGGTCTGTCTGTAGACCTCACAAAAGTGTAAGTAGTTGTGTCTTGGGAGAAGCCTTAGAATGTTTCTGATGTCCAAAGTCTTCTAGGTTTGGACGTTTATTATCAAATGTAATTTAAGTAGTTTTTTTGTTTAGAAACACCACTTCTAGGTTTAACTAAGAAGGGATTCATGTTTGAATGGTCTAAGGCATGTGACAGCCCATTCCATGAGTAAAAGAAGTGGTTGACTACAACATTGATTCTTACCTTACACTACGGGAAAAAGAGCTATTTGCGAGGGGAATAAATCCCATCGCAAATAACCCATCCAGGAAGCTATTTGTGACTGGGAAATGTGCTTGTCGCAAATAACCAAATATTTGTGACGAGATTTCTTCTCCCGCTGCAAATAGTTTGGCGCAGCTTACGCGCCAAACCGCGCGAAAACTATTTGCGACGGGGAGATGTCTCGCGTGGCAAATAGAATGGCGCGGCTTGCACGCCAAACCGTGCAGGGTTATTTTCAATGGGTCCCGTCGCAAATACCCGACAGCAGTAAATAACTTTTTGTGACGGTATGTCGTCCTGTCGCAAAAAAACTGTCGGCTGGTATTATTTGCGACAGGACCCGTCACAAATAACCTTTTAACCGCCGACTATAATTAATGCGGGTGAGGGTAATTGCGACGTGCCCCGCCGCAATTACCACCATTTGCGATGGGAAGCCCGTCGCAAATAATCTTGTCGCAACTAATCTAACCCATATATACCCCCATCTGTTTTTTCCCAAATCATTCAGATCTTTCTCTCTCTCTCTCTTTATTCTTCAGTTTCAAAGAGAAATTTTTTTGTGTTGTCGTTTTATATATAAGGACAATCGGAGGGCGTCAATATCTTCAGAATATCAAAGTTTAAGGTGTTTATATTTTATTTTTTTATATTTTTTTTATTTGTTATATTAGTTTTAATTGTTGTTTATTACTTCTAATTTAATTAGATATAATTAGGAATAATTAGATATAATTAGATATAAATATCTATAATTAGATATAATTAGATGTAATTAGTAATAATTAGATATAATTAGTAACAATTAGATATAATTAGTAATAATTAGATATAATTAGATATAATTAGCAATAATTTGCTATAATTAGTAATAATTAGGAACAATTAGGAATAATTAGGAATAATTAGCAATAATGAGGTTTAATTAGGAATAATTAGCAATAATTAGGAATAATTAGGAATAATTAGGAATAATTAGCAATAATTAGCAATAATTAGGAATAATTAGCAATAATTAGGAACAATTAGCAATAATTAGCAATAATTAGCAATAATTAGCAAAAATCAGCAAAAATCAGCAATAATTAAGAATAATTAGGAATAATTAGGAATAAATAGGAATAATTAGGAATAATTAGGAATAATTAGCAATAATTAGGAATAATTAGGAAGAATTTGGAATAATTAGAAATATATAGGAATAAATAGGAATAATTATGAATAATTAGGAATAATTAGGAATAATTAGGAATAATTAGGAATAATTAGGAATAATTAGCAATAATTAGGAATAATTAATAATAATTAAGAATAATTAGGAATAATTAAGAATAATTAGTAATAATTATTAATAATTAGGAATAATTAGGAATAGTTAGTAAAAATTATTAATAATTAGTAATAATTAGTAATAATTAGTAATAATTAGATATAATTATAATAATTAGTAATAATTATTAATAATTAGTAATAATTAGCAATAATTAGTAATAATTAGAAATAATTAGGAATAATTAGGAATAATTAGGAATAATTAGGAATAATTAGGAATAATTAGGAATAATTAGGAATAATTAGGAATAATTAGGAATAATTAGGAATAAATAAGAATAATTAAATATAATTACGAATAATTATGAATAATTATGAATAATTAGGAATAATTAGGAATAATTAGGAATAATTCGTAAAAATTAGTTATAATTATTAATATTTAGGAATAATTATGAATAATTAGGAATAATTAGGAATAATTAGGAATAATTAAGAATAATTAGTCATAATTTGGAATAATTAAGAATAATTAGGAATAATTAGGAATAATTAGGAATACTTATGAATAATTATGAATAATTAGGAATAATTACGAATAATTAGGAATAATTAGGAATACTTATGAATAATTAGGAATAAAAAATTTATTTTATCAATATTTACAAACAAACAATATTAATATTATTAAAATAATAAAAAATTTATAAAAGATAAAAATTATCAATATTCGCAATAGGATTTACTCTGTTCTTAAGATTTTCAAATCTCAAAGGGTCGCCAATTGTCAGGTCATGCGCAATAAAAAGTTTGTGTCAGCCATGTCTAATGTAAACTCTATAATTACCTTTTGATGGTTGATAACCTCGCAGGTAGTGTTGTAATCGAACAATCCAAGTCATGTCCTTCTTATCTATAAGAATTATCTCACATAAACCTTTACAGAGACAATTCTTCCTTGAAAATTTAAGGGAAAAATAATGATATTCCCACAAATTTTTAAGGAAGAATGATCTATTTAAAGTGTCATGTGAGATGATTCTTAGAGATGAGAAAGTCATTAATTTGGTCATCCTATTGCAACACTACTTGCGAGGTGATCAACCATTCAAATACAATTATAGAGTTTACATTGGATATGACTAACACAATGTTTTTATTGCACATTACATGACATTTGACGACTCTTTAAGATATGAAAATGTTAGGAATAGAGCCAAGTGTGTTGTGCATATTAATAATTTTAATATATTATTATTTTTTATTATTTTAATAATATTAATATTGTTTTTTTCATAAATATTGATAATATTTTTTATTAGTATTAATTATTGCTAATCAAAATCTGCTTGGATAATGAAGGGAAATTTTGTAATTATCTCCACAATGATGATTACCAAATTTCCATTCACTATTCAAGCAGTTTTCCTTTTTCTAAGTACTGCTATGTTTTGCTAAATTAGTAATAAATAGTAATAAATAGTAATAAATAGTAATAATTAATAATAAATTTTATTAATTAGTAACAATTAGTAATAGTTTGTAATAATTAGAAATAATTAGCAATAATTATGAATAATTAGGAATAATTAGCAATAATTAGAAATAATTAACATTAATAAGTGTGAGAAAGATGCAATTAAATGAGCTGTTGAACAAAAGAGTAGTCGTCAATCCACGGGAAATTGTGTCGCCCTTAATTAAAGATAATTATTAATTAGTTATAATTATTTATCTTCTTTTTCAGATAATGTTTTAATTATTTCAAACTATTCAAAAATGGTGATGTTTTTATGATTTATGTAGAAAAATATGGAACAAGAAAGTCAACATAAATCATTATTAGATGTTTGAGCTTGGATAAATCAGCGCAAAAATCCAAATGGTTCTTGATTAAATCTTGTATATATTGAGGTTATTGAAGCATTCTTATCATTTACATCATCAAAACCCAAATATGTTTCAGAAGGCACAATTTAGTGTCCTTGTAAAAAATGTGCTCTGAGAATGTTTGAAAAATTTGATAGCGTCCAGGGACATCTCTTGCGGTTTGGTTTTCAACCAGATTATGTTTTTTGGTATCAACACGGTGAACGCAGTTCCAAAGAATATCCTAATAACTTGATTCTGGATCCATCACAGTTTCAAAATTTAGTACACGATGTTGCAGGTCCATATGTGCAACAAACTGAAACTCATGATGATATTGATTTATCTCCTAAGTTGGCACCATCCGAATTTTATGAGTTGTTGAGGTCTGCTGAGAATACATTATATCTTGGTTGCAAGTTAAGAAAATTATAAGCGGTTTCAAAATTTATGGAAATTAAATCAGATAATGCAATTTCAAACAACTGTTTTGATCAGATATTTTCTTTGGTTAAAACACTATTACCTAAAATAAATGTGTTACCTTCAAATTACTATGAGATCAAGAGGATTATTCGTAATTTGGTCCTTAGTTATCGGAATATTCTTTCATGTCCAAATGATTTCATCTTATATTCTGGTGAAAATGAGTCATTGGATATTTTTCCCACATGTGGACAATCGAGGTATAAGGAAGCTCAACCAGGGAAGTCTAGATCGATTCCAGTAAAACAGTTTAGATATTTCCCCCCTACACCCAGATTGTAGTGTTTATTTATGTCTTAGAACACATCGTCAATGATGTCATGGCATAAAACCAAGATTTAAAGTGATAAAAGTTTGAATCATCCATCTGATGGTGATTCATGGAATCATTTTGACTGTCTGTATCTGTATTATGCTATAGAAGCCTGAAACGTCTGATTGGGTCTTTCTACTGACTGTTTTTGACTGGTTGCTTCTTATGGTAGTCTGTATTCATGTTGTCCTATCTTTATAACTCCGTATAATTTACCTCCATGGATGTTGATGAAGGAGCCTTATATCGTTTTGACTCTATTAATCCCAGGACATCCGAAAAAGAATATTGATGTTTATTTGAAACCATTGAATGATGAGTTAAATGCATTGTGGAGTGATGGTGTTAATACATATGATGTTGCTGTGAAACAAAATTTCATATTAAAATCCTAATTGATGTTGACGATTAGTGACATTCCGGCATATGGCATGTTATTTGGTTGGAGTACACATTATCCGAAATCATGTCCTTACTGTATGAAAGAAAACAAAGCCTTTATGCTGGTTAATGGAAAAAAACCTTGCTATTTTTATTATCACTGTAGTTTTCTTCCTACCCATCATCCTTTTCGGAGGAATAAATCTCATTTCAGAAAATGTACAATTGAAAGAGATGAACCTCAAAAGATGATCTCAGGTATATAGTTAAAATCAGTTGTATTTTCATTACCCCCCATCACATTTGGACCAACAGTAAACCAAAAAAAAATTCATGTCTTTAGAAAAGAGCATAACTAGATAAAACAGATCATTTTTTGGGATCTTCCGTATTGGTCTGATTTGTTAGTCTGCCACATGTTGGATGTTATGCATATTGAGAAGAAGTATTTTTATAATTTATTTCATACAGTTTGGATACACCAGGTAAGACCAAAGATACTATAAAGGGACGATTATATCATGCCCAAATTTGCTGGAGACAATTACTTGAATTATATGAAAATGTCGGATCACAGAGGTTAATGTAGCCAAAAGTAGCTTATACACTGTCCAAAGAGAGTCACATATTATTTTGTCAGTGGATTTCAGATTTGAGACTTCCATATGGCTTTGCTTCCAATTTGGGAAGATGTGTTAAAAATGATTATATTACTGGATTAAAAAGTCATGATTGTCATGTTAAAATGGAAAGACTTATGACAATTGGGTTCAGAGGTTTGATGAATTATATGATTTGGGATTCGATAATAGACATATCATATTTTTTTCAAGACATTTGTACAGCAACTACAAACTAAGATGCGCTAAGAAAATTGGAAGAAGATGTTGCTATAATTATATATAAACTGGAAAAAATCATTCTGCCAGAATTATTTGATTCAATGAAACATCTGATATTAAATTTTCCATATGAAGCTAATTGTGGAGGTCAAGTAAAGTTTTGATGGATGTACCCATTCGAGAGATGCATGCAGAAATTGAAGAAAAAAAATACATAACAAAGCATCAGTTGAAGGCTCAATTGCAGAAGCTTATTTTCAAGAGGAAATTGCTTTTTTCTGCTCTAATTTTTTTAATCTCAATATCCCTCAAAATAGAATCACATGGCACAAACGAGGGCAATTTTAATGAAGAAATGGACAATAAATTATCAGTTTTAAGTCAGCCAAATCTTGGTTTCGGTGGAGTTCATGAATGATGGCTTTTAGATGATGAACATCACAGAGATCATACATTCGTTTTGCCCAACTGAGATGAAATGACATCATTTCTTCTACGAGTGCTTATATCACTTATTCAATAATTTATGTTACAACATTTAAACTTATTTTATTTGTAGATTATATGATAATTATATCAAGAAACAACTTCCACAAATTACAACAGCTGCTCTTGAAGAACAAAGACGAAAACAATTTTCTTAATTGTTTCAAAAATGATAACATAAATTATTGATGGTTTAATATCAATTCCATTTATTATTTATTATATTGATAAATATTTTACAAATTTTCAGGTTTCTCAATATGCTGATAAAATTGAAAAGTGAATGTTTATATTGAGTAACCCAGCATCCAAAATGGTTAAATCATAAAATGCATATGTGGTGAATGGTTTTCGATTTCATACACATGCATACGGGGAATCAAAAAAAACAATTAATAGTGGAGTTTTCTTGATAGGATCACATCACAGAGAAACTGAAGTAGACTTTTATAACATTTTGGATGAAATTATTGAGCTGTGTTATCTAGGAAAGAATTACATAACAATGTTTAAAAGTCAGTGGTTGGATACTGAGAGAGGCTTGCATGTACATCTGACTCATAGAATCGTCGATATTAAATATAAAATTATTCTTGCAATAAATGAACCATTTTTACTGGCTCAACACGCACATCAAATTTATTATTCAAAGTACTGGGCTACTTCAAGAGACTTGAGTGATTGGTGGAGCCTAATAAATATGAAATCTCAGGAAAATCAGTTTACTCAAACTGAATGTGGTTCTGCTTAAGTGGAAGGAATTGAAATTTTTCAAGAGATGGATCAAAATCCATCTGATTCACAATGAGACGTGAATATCAATTATGACACCCCACAATTAAGGATTGATGGTGGCGAAGATGTTAATGATGTTACAAATGAATTTGAAATGACAAGAGATGCTGAAACGAAAACTCATATGAATATTGATGATGCTGAGGAGGAAGATAAAGACATTGACCTTGACCGCTATGAAGAAGAGGATGAAGATTAACATTGACACAGTTACATGCTTCTTATAATCATAACTAATATATATCTATATATAATAGTTATTTTTAACTATATGCTAACAGCAATCATTTTTTGTTTCAGATGGACACGGATCTATTGCATGAGTTAAAGTAGGATGAGATACCTTTGGATGATGAGGATGTGGGATCTGCTGACCCTCAACCTACTAGTGGTTCAGGAGGTACGCGGAGGGGGTGAGGTCTTACGCGACTGATGATTCCTGACCCTATCCCCGAGCGACGTCCACATCTTGGTTTCAATCCATGCACATGGAGGTATGGTAACCTGTTTATTTTATTTATATTTCATTAATTTATATATATATATATACTAATTTTTTGATTATTTATTCCTTTTTCATAGTTTTCATCATGTAGCTATTGGACAGGGGAGTGCTATATTGTGCAATTATTTTTCTCAGCCACGGATCACATGGGAATAGATTCCCATTGATGTGCGACGCGACATGTTCCATCATTGGCTGGTATGTAAAAAAATAATATTTATTTTGAAATTTATTTTATTAACAACTTGATATTATAAATTATTTGTACGTTTTATGGAATCCAATCGAAGATAGAATTATCGATGCTATCCACACGGCATCGCAGGTTTCTATGTGTGACTGTGTCCACCAGTTTTTGCACAATTTGAGAAGGATAGCCATTAAGAAAGTAGGGGTGATAGAATTTGATGAGTCATGTAGAGCCCATTGACCAGAGTACATTTCATCTCATGTTTGGGATGGATTATGTTTACACTGGTTGTGTGGTGGATTTCAGAGGAGATCTTCAATGGGACGATAGAACCGGGGGAGACAAGAGGTGACACATCGAGTTGGTAGTCGTACATTCCGTTCGCATAAAGAGCATCTGGTAAGTATATTTTTTAATTATTTTATATAACATTAAATATAAACAGATTATTTTATATTTCTGTAGGCAGTCGAGCATCCCGATATTAAGGAGATCGACGTTTATCGAAGGATGTATAGTGATCCAGCCACTGGAGAGATTAGAGTTGATCACCATCTCCAGATTGTGGTTAGTATTATTTTTTCAGTTTAACAATTAACTGCATATAATATTTTGAGAATTTTAATTTAAAATTGGAATTGAAGGAGTCATATAAGGCTACGACCTCTCAGACACAGGCTGAGGGTCAGGACAAGACGGCTGAGTAGACCAGTGCTCACCATTTCGATGAGACGACATGGATGCAGGTGACTCAGTATGGATTTGAGAATGGAAGAGTAGTTGGAATCGACTCGCATTGGACTCATGGTACTTATTATGGTACTACTGTGATATCGGTGTCCAGCTCGAGAGGAGATCGTAGAGAGGCATCATCTTCTGGCTCACAATATCAGGAGCAGTTGAAAGCTCAGGCTGAGCATATAGAGACTTTGCATAAGCAACAAGAAGGGATGTGTCGGTGGCAGCAGCAGCAGAAGTAGCATTACGTGGAGCAGAGCCGTCGATGGCAGCAGTAGCATCAGGAGCAGATGGAGTACATGCACCATCTGAATTGTAGTTTAGGGATGAAGTTTCCTCCACCAGCTCCTTCAGCTTCTCCACCTCCTCCAGAAGATGACGCCAGTGATTTTTTTTATGTTAGAAACATTTGAATTAAAATTTTAATATGAATTATTAACATTTTCTGTCTTTTATATTGGTGAAAATATTACATAATTTAATTTTTCATATTTTATTATTTTTCTATATTTCTTTGTGAATATTGAGAATTTTAATAATTTTTATTTTTTTATTGTTATAATAATAATATTATTATTTTTTCATCAATATTAATATTATTATATTTTATTTTTAAAAAAATTATTTTATTATTTGCGACGGGACCCCGTCGCAAATAGTCTAACTAAATATTTTTAAAACCATATTTGCAACGGGCTAGTTGTCTCGTCGCAAATAATTTGTTGTGACGGACCCGTTGTAGAATGTTATATATATATATATATATATATATATATATATATATATATATATATATATATATATTGCACCGGGACAATGTCCCGTCGCAAATAGATTTTGCAACGGGCCCGTCGCGAAAACATTTTTGTATATATAATACATATAATCAGAAGCTTATTTGTGACAAGAAAAATTCCCGTCGCAAATAATTGTATTTGCGACGGCATTTCTAGAATGGGATATTTGCGACAGAACCCCATCGCTAAAGCCTATTTGCGATGGTATCTCGTCGCAAATAGGTCATCGCAATTAACAAGAATTCCAGTAGTGTTACCAGAGTCATGAAAATTGTATATCATGTTTTGTGATGAATCTATTGAGGGACTTGGAGCATTGTTGATGTAGGATGATCAGGATGTTGTGTATGGGTAACTATAGTAGAGTCGTAATAAAATAAACTACCCTACACATGGTCTTGAATTAGTTGGGGTGGTTTATGGATTCCAATGTTCATGGCATACTTATTGGTAGAATGGTTTATGATGTATACCGATCATAAAATACTTATCTTTATTACTTTGTAGTATGATATTAATATTCATTTGTGAAGATGGGTTATGTACATGATGTATTTTGTGTTTGAGCTAGTTTACACACCATGAAAATGAAATAGTGTTGAAGATAAATTTAGTCAAAATATTCAAAATCAAGAAGTTATGGAATACAATTCCTTGTGGAGGATAATGGAATTGTTTGCATCTGAAGGTGCATGATATCCATGGGAAGATGGACCTTCCATACATGGAATTTGATTCATTTCTTTAGAGTCAGATCAGGAATACCCAATATGAATACCCAAAATGTTTGCATTCGAAGAAATGTATTAAAGTTGGGGTGTCACCCTTCGATCAGGCCATTTGACATGTTGGGATAGTTTATGTTTATGGTCATGTTGTTTTTCCAGTGTATATGCAATAAAATTTGTTGCTTGAGTTTCATTAATCAATGTTGGAAGTATATCCTAGTTTGACCAAAATGTATTATGACCTTTTTAATAAGTATTGATTTCCTGGGATGAATAAAGGGGTTTCATGATTCATGGTGTGATAACTTGCCTTCCAGTAGGTGAAGGTTGAACATTAGTAGAGAGGTGGTTTATTATAGCCATTTACCATTCCAAAAATGAAATGGGATGATGTAATGGTATGTTTCATGGTTGTTCATCCAAGTAAACCTCAAAATAATTATATTAATTAGGTGGTTATGGATCATTTATCTATGGTGGATCATTTCTTACCTATTCGTCAGACTTTCACTATTGATTAGATGGTTGAGTTGTATGTTTGAGAGGTGGTGTGATTTCACGGGTGACCTTAGACTATAGTTTGGGATTGTGATCAACATTTTACATAGATCATCTAGTAGGGATTACCAAACTCACTTGGTACCCAATTATTTTTCAACTTGGATTTCTACACACAGATAAATAGGATCTCAGAGTGTATCATTCAGGTACATGAGTTCAGGTAGAGGACTTCAGTCCTAGGCTTTGGTCAATCATGGGAAAAGAATCGAGTAGTGGTTCTATTTTCCTAAAATTATAGTTACCAATATATGATTTATATGTCAAAATTTGAGAGACTCAATGGTAGACTATGTTGATCTACATTGTGTTGGCTAGAGGCTAGGGAATCATAGTTTTGGGGACTGAGTCCCATGTAGGAGATGCCAAAATCGATAAAATTGATATGGAAATGAATGGAAACTAATAAGATTTGGAAGAATCCATATGTGGATAAAAAATTTATACCTATTTATTTTGTGGGGGTGATCAAATGTTTCGTCATGTGTAAGGTTCAAGATCCTTGTAGATCGACCCTTTTCATTTTTCTAAAGATCATGGTGCTCATAAGAGGCTCAAAATAATTTTGGAGCAGTTCAGCTGTTAGATACTAGAAGAAGGGGAGATTTTATGTCTTGAAAGAAGGTTATAAGAGGTCAATATGGGTTTTACGACGTGTAATATATATGTGAATGAAAAATAAATAAAATCGGGTGGTGGTATATTTTTCTATGAGAACTGGATTTTAAGGATTACAAAA
This sequence comes from Viscum album, assembly GCA_963277665.1. NCBI lineage: Eukaryota > Viridiplantae > Streptophyta > Magnoliopsida > Santalales > Viscaceae > Viscum > Viscum album. Next base: position 1,218,639,112 of record OY728127.1, on the reverse strand, counting down.
TGAGAAAGGGGATTTGAAGTCATGTATTTCCCCAATTCTAAAATTTTGAAAACATTTCCAGTCATTCAGGTTTTCAAAACCCATAATATAAATGACTCTCTCTTAAATCTAGGTTACTCGACAACCCACTATTCAATGTTTAGGGGATTCCTTATTCATGGATCGATTCCTATATTTCATATTTGTTCTATAAAGATTTGGGATAATCCAAGGTGTGTTTTTAATTTGTTTTCTAGTGGTTTCTTCCAATTTGATCTCTTTTTTATTCTCAATATTTACTCCATGAGATGGAAGATGATCTTTTATTATGTCCTTTGGGGTTGCAGTTCTTATTGGAGGGGTTATGTTTCTAGAGTTTGAAATTACTGATCATATGTTCTTGAAGGTTACTCCATGTCATGGGAAGAGAAGGTTTAGCCATGGGAGAAAGCATTCTCCTTAGTTTTTAGCCTTTCTAGGTTTTGGATCATGTTGGAGTGGTGGAATATCATATTGAACATCCCTTGCATATGAGCTAGATACATGATGTTTTTCACGTGTCACAAATCTGTCATTATCATCATGATGACTCTCACATCATCTATTGGCGAGATATAAATGTTGGTTGGGATATGGCTTTCAAGGAGAAGCCTGTAGAGGTCCATGATTTCCGTGTAAATGTGTTGGGTGGGCATGATATCCCCTTGGTTTTTCTCTTGTGGTGACATGGTGTTGTGGAGAAGATCACCTAGGAACATGAGTCGTAGTTACTCACTTAGTACCACAAGCTATTTTATGTTTATCTATTCTGTTGTATCATGGTTTCTTTTGGGGTTTTAGACACTTTTTGGGTTTATAAAAGGGATTTCTATTGTTTCTTATTATGGATTTCTCTCTTTTGAGTGTTATCTCCCCCAATAGAGTGGTTAGGAGTTGGTGTTCTTGGTGCAAGGTTTCACATTGTTCATCTGATGAAGTGGTTGAGATTCTATGGTTTCAAGAGTATTCAGAAGTATCTCTTGGGGTGGTTTTTCGGATGACCCCTTTTCCTATTTCCTCTCATGATTGGTTTGGGATTCTTGAGGAAGACAATTTTTTGAGAGGAACTGATGTAAGGTCCCCAATCTGAATTGATTGACCCATTACATGTTTTCAGATATATAGGTTCTTGAAGGAGGAACAAATGAAGTATTTAAGAGTTTGGCTTCTACATGTGAGGTGTAAGGAAAATTTCAAGTCATGAAAGAAAGTTACACTATATTAAAATGGTTTCCATGACATGTAATATATTAGGGTTTGAAAAATAAATAAAAATAAATCGGCAACACATTTTCTTCTAAAAACTAATGTCTAAGGATTAAACTATGTGAAAGGGGATTACATATCATGTATTTCCCCAATTTTTTTATGTTTTAAGATATTTCGAGTCAGTCAGGTTGTCAAACCTTGTGGCTAAAGTGTCTCTCTCTCGACTCTAGGAAACTCGGATACCCCCTGTTAAAATTTTTATCGATTCCCTTATCAAGGATTGAATACATGCTTCTATCGTGGATCAATGATGGATCGAGTTTGATCCATGGTGTATTTTTCATTCATTTTCATGTGGTTTCTTCCAAAGTTTTCTCTTTTTTCCTTAGGTTATTCCTTCCATGTGAGGGAGGATTATCTTCATTGGTTCTAATGTGAATTTTTCTTGGTCTTTAGTTGGTGTGGTTGTGTCGTGGAATCCTTAGGTGGTTGAATATATTAGGGGAGGGGTTATTTGCGATTCACTACGTTGTCTGTTCTCGGGAAAAGACAATTGACGATTATTTGAGGTAAGAGATTTGTTACTTCTCTATTCATTTATATATAGTAACAAAATTAGAATGATTTATTCCACTATATAATAATTAAATTATCATAATAATTATTTGAATTGCATTAATAAATTTTTATTGATCTCATGGCGATTTTAATACTTTGTACTATGATTACTATTTTCTTCTTGATTTTTATGATTCTGTGATCTCTATGCCTTTCATTTTTTAGCATGATGTTCTTGATGGGAATTGGTAATGTACAGAAACCTATAGTTAATTGATAATTAATTGGATAAAATAATTTAAGATGCATGTTTAATGAATCTTCTTGTTTTTCTTTCAATTTGATGTTAATCAAATTGATAAAAATATGAATAATTAATTTAATTGGATAATAAATCTAGATCATGATGATGAATGTTGATAAAAGAATTAAAATCATGGTGAATTAATTGTTTACATTGTTTTTCTAAGATTTGGATTTCTTGTTGATTAGGTTACCTATAGTTGGAGCTTATGACTAAGGAATTATTTATTTCAAGATTGAATAAGAACTAGTTCTGTAATAAAATGTATTGTATTCTAGGTCCTGAGTTTCCCTACATCTTGTGATCGCCACATGCCTTGGGATTCAGAGACATGAGAGCTCATTGTGTGTGAAGGATGAATTCCATTATTTATGGATGATATCCGAGATTTTTTTATTGTTTCTAAATTATTTTAATATGATATGTTCTTGGGTTGGATTATCCAAGAGGGATCTTTTGTTATATGAGGTCGGGAGGCCCGGATGTGATGTGAGATGGGGATGGATGAGCCTGGAGGGATACTATGGTTTGTGGGGTACGAATGCCTAGATTTTGTGGTTGTAGTTGATGCCTAGAGTGGTGAGATGCATTGGTTTGTGCATGTGGGTGTCAGGGATAGCTCCAGAGGTGATAGAGTGGGTTGAAGCTTGGCTTACCCATCGACAAGAAAGTTGGATCCTTGATTGAATCAGTTGGTTTTCTAATGACCATTTTACTCTCTACATTCTTTTTCTGCTGCTTTATGATATTTTATTGGGTTTCTCTCCTTTAATGAGAGTCGAAAATGCACAGGGTATTCCACATGAATTTCTTTTTTTTCTTTTTGTGGTTGGATGTGTCTACTCACCAGAAATATGCGGTAACGAATTGATGAGTAGTTCATCTACTCACCGTGTTATGTCCCTTAAGTTTGGTAGCTTAGAAATTTCTCCAAGATTACCTAGATACATTTTAATTTATAATTTTAATAAATGAATAAATGGTTAACTCATGGTAATTGAACTTTCATGGATGCAATGTTGAGGTTTTAATACTAATAAGTCATTGACTTATTCCTAGAGGGCATGGATCTTTTTTTAAGGATAATGAAATGTAAGTTAATATTTGTTAATGTTTAATTTATGGTTAATGAATTAATCAAAATAAATTGAAACTGATTAAAGCGAATAAATTAAGCTAATGTATCTCTTTAAATGGTATTATAATGTCAGTATATCTAATGTTAGCAGTTGCAGTCAGGAGTTCTAGAGATATCTGTTAATGTTAAGTCTAGTACTAGGTTATTACCATTGTGTGATTGAGAGATATATTTTATCACGATTTTTTCTTTTTTTTTATATGTTACTCCACCCTATCAGTTAGAGAAGCTAAAACCCCATAGATTTTGATCCCTGGGGGTGTTTTCCCCTACATCCTAGTAGGAGGATGGAATGATGACTACCCCTTTGCACCTACTCTCTTTTATTGGTAGTTACATGTGAAGGTATGAATAGTGGTTTGTATTCCCCATATATGTGAGTAGAGAGATTTAATGGATTTTTAATATTTCACAGACATGTATTCTTTATAGTGTCTCATAAAGAATACTATAGGTATAATGTGTATAGGTTGAGATAGATTGAGGTTCCTTACTCAGTGTATAGGATTTCATGGGTTGATGTATAATATCTGATGTATGATAAAAATTATAACAACTATGATGGAATATAGAAACTAAATAGTTACTTTTGGTTATGAGGACATGGTGGAGTGATGAATGAGGTGCTTTGTTCTGGTTCTTCGCCCGGGTGTTTTTGTTATAGCCTTATTAGAGAGTGATGCTCAAAACATGGGATGTTGCAAAAAAATAGAAAACTAGTAGGGAAGTGCTAATAGGGTACCATTGATATTACTTAATATATAATATTCTATTCTCTTTGTTAATTGGTGATATTATCCATGGTGAACCTGGGAACATAGTATAACTATTTAGGTGATGAGTTAGTTTCACATGTTTTTAACTTGCTTCAACATGATTTGATTACTTTTTCATTGGAGGATATGGAGAGGATCCTTATGATTAGACTATTATAATTACCATACATATGTATAAAATGTATTCCATGTCTGGTGGAGTAGGTTTGAGATCAGGATCATTAATACTAGAATGTGGTTTAGCATGATATTTTTGGGCTTCATGGTCCCTGCCATCTTTACATACCTTTTTGGTACGTACAATTTTCCCTTTCAATTGTATTAGTTCATGAATGAAATTACATATGTGAACATTTTATTTTCTTTTATATTTTGTTCTAATCATGTATTATATTGTTTATATCTTATATTTCCCTTTATCATGTTTTCTCTTAGAGGGTAACGCCACCCATCTGCATGTTTACTATACCATTGAAGCTAGTCCCCAATCAGGGGCCTACTCAAGGTGGGACATGGGTGTAACTATCTCCCTTCTCCAATTTTCTGATGAGGAGTGGAACAACATTTGGGGAGGAGGTCATGACATTGGGTATCACAAAAGATGGATCACTGTCAGATTTAGAAACATGGTATGTTTTCACCTAGGTATGTCTGACCGTTTGAGGTTGTGGAGAGGATTGGATTGGAGGTGTACAGATTGTCTCTTCCATAGTGGTATAGTGGTATGAATTTTTCTCATGTGTCACAAATTTTTATGTATCAACATAACCCATATCATGTGATCTATTTTGTGTATTTTTATCTTTCGAATGATGCATCCTTTGAGGAGAATCTTTTTCATATTATTGTTCATAGTGAGAAAGTATTGTGGGGTAAGACTATGACTACGGACCATGTTTTGTGGCATCATGGTACTATTTAGGAAGAAACCTGGGATAGGGAGTTAGATATGTATTCTTAGTGACCCAATAACTTGGTTTCAGAGGCATGTGGATTCATAGAAGTGCTTCTCAAGGCCATGTCGTTATAAGGTGGGGTAGTTGTATCTCGCAAACATAGTTGAGGTATGTTATTATTTAAATTTGGGTTTAACCATTTAAATATAGATAATTATATATTTACCAAGAATATAAGGAGGATCATGTGTTTTTATGGGGTTTGGAACATGAAAGAAAGAGAAATCTGACCATTTGGTGCATGTTTCATGGTTAAAGGAAACCGTGTGTGGGGCAACCCATCCGGGTGACCTTGGATAGAGAAATTATTCAATGTTAGTGCATGTTTTCCAAAATGGGTATTATTCCTTGGAAAAGTTTTTACTCAAACCACTCTTAGAAATTTTCTAGAACACATGTTTCACACAATTTGTCAAATAGTTTGACCAAACCATGTGCCCACTAAAAACTGTGAGTTTAAAAAATATCCCTCTCATGATTTTATGTTCATCATCGGATTTTCTTTTCATTTATTCCTCTTTCGTCACTATTTATGAACCAATTATCCCAAATCTTCTCAAGGATAAATCCCCAATGATTCATATATATTTGGAGCACTATTGGTTGTGGATAGAAGCTCTCGGAATGTATAATACTCCTCTTTCTTTTCTTTTCTGGATTAGGGATTCTAGATTAATTATTATTCTTCTGAAACCATAAAACCCTCTTTTCCCAGTGGATATTGTCTTCGGTATTCAACATGTGCTTCAATTAAGATCTAAGGCTATGATAAAACATGAATTCATCTATATATTATAGGTAGGTGGCCTACAGGTTATATCTCATAGTTTGGTTATAGATTTTTTAAATGTGTTGTTGTGATATTGCTTCCCTCTTATTGTGTATTTTCTTCCTTGAGTATTATTTTCTAATGTGGTTGGGTAAGTGATGAATTAAACACATCAAGGACCCCATGGGATGTCTTGAGGTATATTATACTAATTTAGGCCCACCCATGGGGTGTACCAATATTCCTAAACATGGAAATATGAAATGTTAAGCATAAAGATATCATGTGATAAATAGATCCCATGATGAACATGTTGATGTGATAGTTTAGCTAAAAAGGGGAATATTGATAAATCTTTATAGGATACAGAAATGGTATAATGGATTGTTTTTCTTAATATTTAATGGGTTGAATGTAATAATTCTATTTTGTAAAGGTGTCTATAAATTGTACTTGAAATGCCTAAGTGGTTTAAAACTTGTAAATTGATAAATATGTTAAATGGGTTAATGTATGGTGATATATGAATATGTAACTTTCTCTAAGATAATGTAATTTTTAATTATTCTAATTGGAAGAGACATGAGATATCAAAATTGGTTTATAGGTGTATTCAATGTAACTAGTAAAAGTGATACAGAATCAAGGATTTTATGTTAAATAACTTTTTGAAAAACTATGAGGTGTAAATGTTATGTGTATTGATTTTTGATTTGTTTACAATATTGTGTTTTTTGGTAGGTGGATAAGTATGAATGTGCACATGGATTGGTTGTTGTGGATTATTGGACTTGAGGATCTATTCCCACAGGTCATGATAGACTGAGGCTCTAAACCCCACCCAATAGTGCCTGATCTAGGGAAGGGTACTGAGGCTCTATACCACTAATAGATTCATCTAGTGAAACTACCAGGATCGAGACTCCATGGACAGTGAGATGTATTTTTTTATGTAATTTTTATTCCTAGTGGAGCTAGAAACATGAAATATTCCATTATATATTGTAATTAACTGAAAAAGGATGTGATGTAAATGATATAATTCCTTACCAATGGAACTTTTGGAGAAGAAGAATTTAGTAACAAAACAGTTTATGTGATGAAAATGGAAATAATGATGAAAATTCATAAAGTGAATATTGTTAACTAATGGAACATAATGTTTCTATCAGTTAAATTTTTATTTATTTGAAACCTTTATACACTTTCTATTTTGATTGGATATTTTTTGGACACCATTGTTAGTGGCCTAATGAGTGGTACTCATACACTTCTGGGGTTGTCTTTGGGTACATGAAAAGACTTAAATGTTTTAGTCCAGGACATAGGAAATGCCCTCTTCTAAGGAGATGAGTTAAGCTTTGGATTTTTAGGTTTTAGGATCCATACATGGAGTCCATACCCATTTTAGGTATTTTTTTGTTGTCTTTATTTGTTAGTTTTTTACACTTGGCATTATTATCAGGACATGACATATTTATCATTTATTTGGGTTTATAGCCCAATTGTATAAATGTTTGTAATTCATATTTCTATTTTATTTCTTATTGATTCCATTATTTAATTTTTTATCTATTGTGAAATAATATAATAAAGAGGTTATGGTCTACACTTGTGATCTATTAGACCCATGCTACTATTCAATAACATATGGTGTAGAGGGGTTCACTTGAGGCCATTTGGTGAGCCAGATCAGGGCACCAATTTAGTGTCTCCTAGGCTGAGGACTTCATAATACACCTCCACCATCTCCATAATAATATCATATTTAAATCAAGATGCCCAAAAATTCAAAAAGAAATTGAAATTTCTAGATATAGATAATTATATTCTTGTTCTCCATTAAAATGGATCTATATACCATTCAATGTTTTAATATAATTATTCCATGTTTTCCATTAGGTAAATATCATCTAATTTAAAATTAAAAAACTTAGTGAAACTCTCAAAAAAAAAACATAAATTAGAATACTATATATGTGATTTAAAATTTCAATATGAATTGAAATCCTGAAAAACATGTCATAGTTCATTGATGTTATGATATGGTTACTATAATAAAAAGTTGTCTTTAAAAAAAATTTGATAAAATATCATAATTTTATTTATTTTTTACATATTTCAATAATTTATAAATCCTATTTATTATGAAACCTAATGAGGATGTTATCTTTCTATAGTGAGGTCTTCCAACTTCATCAATCCGGATCTTATAACATAATGATCATGATCGCCTTCACTCATTGCTCTATGTGGTCTACCTATTTTATATATATATTTCAAAAAATTTATTTTTTCACTATGGAACACTTCTATGGAATTTTTTCCTTCTATTTTCCTGTTTTTCATCAATCCTAAATGTCTTCTAAAACATAGTGTAAATTATCAAGACACCCTATGCCCAATGTGGATGCATCAAAAATACTCTAATGACCTAAATCTAGACCACTTCATAATATTAATTCATATTTTACAGTAGAATGATTAGCGTTATTTATTATACTGTGAACAACCTTACTTCATGATTTTACCTGTTTTCTAACACAATTGGGTCTCCCTAAAACATGTTAATTTTCAGCATTGTGTGGTTTTTGCTTTTTGAACTAAAAATAGTATAGATTCTAATAAACATTTTCAATATCATACTAACAATTTATAAATATTATTATGAGTCATATAACATAATGTTTTTTACATTTGAAAAAAATACAACATGAAAACATATTATTTAATTTATTTAATTAATATCCCCCTTTGTGTTTATTAATGCTACATATGTATCCTTGAAAACCATTTCACCACATAAATATGCATGGTGGGAAACCCCCACCATAACTGAAATTTTTTAATAGTAAATTAAATGAATCAAAATTCATCCACTTTATACCCATGTGAGTCAAACATATTGTGAAAAAAAATTAAAAAAATAGTGTTTCATGAATAACCACTCATCTCAAATCATGATCAACTTCAGGTAACTCCCATTAACATTGGGGTCACCCTTTAACTAATCATGTCATTATCCTCTCAATTTCTCTTCATAACTTGATATTCCCTACATTTTTTGATATCTATATTTTTGTACACTCCATCTGAGTTCATACTACTTCATTTAATTATTATTTCAACCAATTAATATTTTTTTGTTATTTATCATCCATTTTAAAGAAAACTAAATATTGCTTCTTCTTATATGTTTCTTTTGAAAAATAATAAACATAAACTTTTAATAACCCAATATATTTTCATTTTAAATTAAATAACATGTTGTTATCTTCAAAACCTACATGCATAAAAAATAAGTTAAATTGGGGGGGTATTTTCTGAACCATCACATGTGTGGATATGGTTAAACTACAAGAGTATTCCTTTTCTTATCAAATATTACAACCTTGTTTTCATTTTTTGTCACACATAATATAATTTATAGAAAGAACATTTTTATTAATATATTTATATTATTGCATATTATATTATATTTTTTTTTAATAATTTTTATTATTGATATTATATTTATTTTTTTCGGTGCCCAATAAGATAAAATCATTCTTCTAGGCTGGTCAAGAAATTCACATACATCTATGCTAGAATACACCTCTGTTAAATATTTTATAACATTTGTAATACAATCCCAATCAACATCAGTGAATGCTGAAAATTATTGTTTCGTCCTCTATATATCAGTCCATTGTCGATCATAATTTTTTATACTATTGTATTCATTTATTAAATAACAATTACCACTGTAACACCCACAACATTTTATTATGCATTTCCATTAAATAATTTCCATTTTCATTATAGATTGTAGTACTCACAACCCAGAACAAAACGAACCCTAAAATATTTTATGAAAATATTATAAATCATTATAAAATATTAATATATTATGGGAATGCGAAGGGGATCATCATTAAGAGGATTAAAATATCAAGTAAAAAAATATTATAATTAATTAAAATTGTTTATTATAAAAAATATATATTTATTACTTAAATGTTTTCATGAAATGTTTTTAAATAATGATTATATTATAATGAATTTATTTAATTTAGTGTTTATTAGATAAATAAATTATTTTAATGGGATTTTATAAAAATCATTTATGATTGAAAGAGGATATTTTTCAATGAATTGATCATTTTAGTATGGTGTATTTCATTATTAATAAGAATAAATGATCACTTTTAAAAAAATTATTCATTTTAAACCTTTGAACTCATTAAATATAGATTATCACTCATTTAATTATTAATTTACAATAAATAATATTAATAATTGTTCATGTTTCAAAAGTAATATTTTCCACGAAATTAGTTTTTTCTATATGTTTTGTGTTTTCCATTAAATGATATTTTTATTATATTTAGAATTTTAATTTCACTAAATTGATTCAAAAAATTTAATAATAATATCCAAAATGAGTAATAAGTTAAATATATTTTTTAGGTAAAAAACAGTAGTTGAATAAAAAATTGAGTGACCATAGTAATGGTAAAAATGGATAAACATAGTAGTACTGTCATATAATATCATGAAGAAATACCTTTAAATTATATGGATTAGTGGATTTCTGAACAATCTTAGTTATTCTCAACATTTGATCTTTTCATTTTAGAATGATAACCTTATACATTAAAGAATAAATATTTATTAAAATTTCATTCAAAACTCACCTATAAAAGACCCCTATGATACCCCTCCTAAACCATTAGTTGAAATAGGTTATCTCTTGAATAAATAATCATTTTTCTTCTCCTAAATCTTTATTATATTTTTGGTATAATTTTTAAAAATAAGGAATCCAAAATATTTTATCTTGAAGGAACACCTTTTGGAGGCTGAGAATTCCTCAATGTAAGTACCTAGTTCATCACCATCCTTTTAAAAATACCATATCTTTTATAACATTTTTAATATTATTATCCTATATATTTATATTATATGAACATCATTATTATTATTTTAAAAATATATTACTATAATTTATGTAACATTCTATTTTGTTATGGGTTATGAATTTTAGAGGGAACATGACCTTTTCTTCTCGTGGATTGATCGTTCATATAAATATGTCTCGACCAAATATGCTTCATTTTTATTAATATTTAATGATTTTTTATACATTAAATGATGTTTTATGGGTTAATAAAAGCATTATATTTCATATGAGGAATACCAGAAAATTCATGGTTGCTGCTGTTACCACTAACTAGTCGGTGGGGTGAGGAGTAGCCATGTTTCCAAGCAGTTCTAACTGTCCCGCTGATGATCCTGAACTTGGTGGTTAGTGTCCCATTAGATACCCAATATGACCTGATTGGGTAGTTAGTGGGTTTCAATGGGTTTTTCTTATGTGAGGTAATATTTTAACTTATATCCACCAATCTCCCTTTTATTGCTGGTCCTTTCTCATATTTTTGGCACAATTAGGTCATTTTCATCTTCTCATTCCTTTGTGAGTTCACCTATGTCTAAGGTGGATTTAGATGCAAAAATTGGTGAATCTGGGTAAGATACTTCATTATTATTCCATCTTGACTCCCTTCCTTCACCATTCAGTAGTGTATTAATATGTATTTCAACATGGATGATTCATCTTGAGAATTGGATGATGATTCCATCAAATACTAGTGGAATTAACTGAGAATTATGGGGTCTTTATTGGCATGGCTAGAGGATGTCTCATGATGATTAGATTTATTCTTTGAGGGTATTTTTAACGTATGTAACTTCGTGGTCACTTATATGTTTTTTTGGTAAAATGTACTTGAATGGGCCATCATATTTGGGAAATGAATTTTGGAATTTTGATTCCATATATTTGGTACTATGTTGGGAGTGGACTAAACCCAATTGGAAAACGTTGTAACTAAGGTTTATCACTTAATCAAATTTCAATAGAGGTTTAATTTTAATTATAATAATTTTTTAATTTTTTTAGATGATATCTATTTATCCTTTAATTATGTTAGAAAAATATTACTGACCATCCATGTGTGGTTTGTTATGTTTCCTACTAAGAGGTGATACCTGGTATATCCATTGGAATGTATTATTTTATCATGAGTTTGTATGTATTATTATAATTTTATAATTGATTATAATTTATTTTTAATTATTTAATTTGGAATTCATGATAATGAGTTATAAACGTTTTCTAATAGGTAGGGGATAAACAGACTTGGATAGACATGAATAAAATAGTTGAGAATTACTTGGATGGGATTTCCCTCTGTGCGGAGGATGGTGGTTTTTATCAATAGTGAATATCTAAATAGGGTCTTGGCATGATTTTTGGAATGATTGTGTATCCCCATGAGAAATATTATTGATGTTTGATCAAATGTTGTGTGTGAGTGTGTGAACACATGTTCCACATGATATCCATGCTTGATGATTTCTCATAGGTGGTTTGTTGTTTCTGTGAATATTTCAAAATATAACATGATATTTATCAGTAATCCAACATTTATGTGTTACATGAGATATCTTATTTAGGTTTAAATATTTATAAAATTCTCATGGGATGGATGAGGGAGACATTGGCTGTTATGTATACGGGTTACCCAATCAAGTGGTGTGTTTTAAACACATTTTTTTGGGTTTTCCCATCAATGGTGGGATGTGTTATACGTAGATTGTGGGAATTCCATTTGAAATAGAGATGAAGAATGTATGGTTGGGTATCCTAGAATATGAGTTAGTGCATGACTACAAAATATATGGGTGTTGTTATTCACATGTTACTTTGATATTCTATGTTATACCTACACAGTTTATGTATTTCATGTTGTTTTAAACTAATATTATCATATACATGTACACTATATTTACTAGTTAAGTACTAAAGGACATTGGTGATTCCCTACAGAGATGTGATCACACCTTACTTGAGCGTCTAATGAAATTGGATATGTAGAGACCCGAAGCTTAACGTACATTGACATTACATTACTTTTGCGGAATACTTAGTACATAACAAAAACACACACACAAGGATCGTAATAGTTTAGTGTCTTTGGAAACTCGGAATAAAATCTTCTAATCGTGGTGAAAGATCTTCAACATCTCCCATAAATATCTTCTTTTTTTTATACCTAAAACCTTTCTTTATATCCTGGGGAAAAGAAAACATAAAAGGGTGAGCTCAAATGCTCAGTAAGGGTAAAAAAAAGAAATATCAATCACATCGTATTCATAAGAACATAACATTTTGGAAATCATAACCTGCAAAAGAGAGCATAATTTCATAACATAGGATAAATCATGGTAGTGAAATGTAATCACAATAATCATAACATAAAACATGAAACTTTGTGGCATTCACACATAATCATAGAGAATCATTTCTTGTTAGTCAAGACTCATTTCCAAGACTATCTTAGTGGACAAAGTCCCTTTCTGAATCGAGTAACCCTCGTTTCAGTCCTGTTTCACTGAACCGGTATAACCTACCGTTCCAGCCCTGTCTATCTCATGAGATATAAAATCTTTACCCAATGCATTGGAGGGAGATATAGGTCCCACCCATCTTATAATGAATCCTTTCTTATGTGTGCCACATAATCATAAATCATACATCATCGCATAACACATGTAACAGAAATGGGATTCTTGAAACATCATGACATCATAAATCATATAAGGTAAATGACTTCATAAAAATAATTCCCTCACAAAATAATCAAATCAATGTAATAATAGGGATAAAAACAGAACCCTATATTATCTTAGACGGAAAATAATTTTGATAAAACATTTGAACTCCATTTTTGAGGAAAATATCCTTTCTACTTCAAAAACATTTTTCCTTTCATAACATGTCATACGACTTTAAAATAAAAGAATTTGATTAAAAATAAACTTGAAAACTTGTAAAGTAAGCTTCTTGGAAATAATTTTTTAGAAATCCATTCATGCCTTATAAGTTAGAAAAAAAAAATTCTTCGCACTTTTGTCGGAAAAGTCAAAAAGTACCTCGTACAAAAAAAAAACGACAAAAGATTCCTTTCATATTCTTTACTAAAAACTCACCGAAGGGTAAAATTGGATTTAAACTATTGTAAGTGGATGGAAACAATATTACATATTGAGGGAACATGGATGTGGATGATAAAATACACCCCAGTAAATACTTACGAATAAACAATCTCGGATAAAAATGAGATTGTGGTATTTTCCCTTACCTTAGGTCCGATTTGCTTTGTACGTGTCCGAAGCTCCGGTATAATGGTTTAAATAATGTCATTGACTTATTACAGAATCATATTCATTGTTATGATATCATATATGGTTCACTTATGACATTATATTACCCGTTCTTTTGTAAATTCCATGTTAAAGAAGCGTTTTGGGTAAAATCGTTTCATTTATCGTAGGTGTTTTGATTTGTTCTTGACATTACTTATATCATGATTTACTTACTTCCAGAATATAAAATATGATTTATATATCATATATATTCAGTATATATATATATATAATAGATAGATAAATGAAATGAAAAACACCGTTCATGGAGACGGTAGTCCGTACGTACGCATGAACGCTGTTTTCCTTTCCTTATTGTCTTGAATGGAAGTAAGTAGATGACATACATATATATATATATATACATAAATCCAGTAGCTTTATAATGTCATATATTTCATTATTATTTCTTATATATACTTTATAATCATTCTTAAATGGTTAACATGGAGAATGAATCTCATCGCGCCGTGGAGACGGTATTCCGTACGTACGCACGCGCGGTGATTTCTTTTTCCGTAGGATGGATAGATGGTGAAATAGGGTTGTTTCATACTTATAATAACATATCAGTATATGAGTGATACTGATGTTATTACTTCATAATGAAACAACCTAAGAAGAAGAAGTGGAAGAAGAAATAAAGGTGAAAGAATTGGTAACGGTAATTACCTCTTCTTTGAAGCGCCTCTTTGAGACCTCCTCTTAGGGCACTAAAATTGGTCTTTGAGGAAGACCAGAACCTCTAGGATGTTGCTAGGGAAGTGGAGAAGAGATTTTGGCAGGTTTTTCCCGAGCTTGAGTGCTCAAAGTGGTGTGAGGAGGAGGGGGAGGAGGTGTCCTTTTATAAGGGAGGAGAGGGGCACCTTAGGAATACCTCAAAATATTATTTTATATTAATGTCAAAATCGGTTTATAATGGTTCCAAAGGGTCTTATTTCGAAGATAAAGTGGGGATGGGTCGAAATCCTATCAACCAATAGGATTTAGACAAGTTTAGGGTATTATTTTAACCTTATCAATTAGATTTAACTCTAAGTTAAATAATTTAACTTTTACCGTGTATTTTTGTTTTCTTTCACTATATGGTTAATACACTTACTATAACATGCCAAACGAACCCCAAATTGTATATTATTAATACATATATCCTTATCTAAGTCATTTGGCCGAACCTTAGATTTTTAGGAATAAAATAACAATTAATAATATAATATTTGATTTAAAAACTATTTTGTGTCAATTTTGACACTATTTGATATAATATTTTTTTGAAAGTCATAACAGAATTATATTTTCGAAAACAATTGATTAAATCAACACTAATATATCATAGTAACCTAGAAAATTAGTGTAATCCATAAAAAGTCTCAAATTACATTCATTTGAGCATTTATAACATCAATTATGTTAATATTTCCTTAAAAGGGTAATTACTTCATCATCGTTGTGTCATAAATAAATTAATTTATTTAAAGTATAAAAATTATAAATAAAATATCATTATGTAGGAAATCTTTTTAGCTTTCTAATTAATATTTATTGTCGAATTTATATTATGTATAACCCCATATTAAAAATTATTTACTTATTAAACTTTGATTTTAACTATTTTAACCCTTCTTTAAATAAATTAATAATAAATGTCCTAATCTAACCCAAGTGGGCCTAAATGGTCATATTTTATTCCTAAGTTTGTTTTTGGTCGAATTAAACTTATCCAATAGAATTAGGACATGTGTTAGGGTAATAGTAATATCATTTTTACCCTTAGTTACCCTATTTACTATTAACCGCGGTAAAAAAGTAAAAAGTTATTATTCACCAAAAAATTATTTTTATCTCATTGTGTAACACCCCAAGATTTCATAGTGTGTTATTTCTTCAAAATAATTCAATAACTTGCACTACACGCAACACTGAGTTCAATTGCACCATGACTTACAAAAAAAAAGCCATTAAAAGAGGTCATGAATAGTATTAACTAAATTTTAAACTTTATATAATCCTTATAATTTTAGAATCCATATTATGAGTTTCTTAGTCATAATGCAAGAACAGATTCATTTTCAGTATTGCACTTTTATCAACTTTTGATAGTGAAACCTTTTTAAATACAATATTTTAAACTTTTTGACTAAATGGAGACATCAAAAAAATTTAAAATGAAACATCCCAAGCTTCCACGGTACGCTTTCCTTTGAATAAAACAGTAGCGTGTGTTGTACGCAACTTCGAGTTCTAACACACCGTAACCAATCGAACTAGCTGTTATGAATAGTAATACCTACTTTTTGAAATTATATATATTTTATATTTTAAAATGGACTTCATTTTTGGATTCGGAATATCAAATTTAGCCTAAGGTGAAATTTTGGTACTTTTCTGATAACTTTCATATTTTGATGAATAGTGAAAATTACTAAATTTTAATTAAAAACAACTTTTTTAATCAAAATAATTAATAGTGATAAATTATGAATTTGAGTGGTTTTAAAGTATATTTAGAATATATTTTTACTATTTAATATAATGTTGGTCATTGGACATAATTTTACAATTAAACCGAACATAAAAAAGTGTCAATCTTTTGGTAGTTATTATCTCTTAGAAACACGCTTTTTGTTTTGACAGCGGGAATTAATTTTAAATTAATTTCTGCCACTTCTGTGTTTTGAATTTAGAAAAATGGATTCCATATTTGGAATCAGGATGTTCAAAT
The DNA here is from genome assembly GCA_963277665.1 of Viscum album. Lineage (NCBI taxonomy): Eukaryota > Viridiplantae > Streptophyta > Magnoliopsida > Santalales > Viscaceae > Viscum > Viscum album. Next base: position 1,218,622,409 of record OY728127.1, on the reverse strand, counting down.
TGTGTAAATAGGTAACTTTTATTTTTAGACATTTTGAATAATTACTGCGGTAAAAATTTTATTTACCATGGTTAAGGGTAAATCCGGTAAATAAGGCTTAAAACATAATATTATAATAATAATAAATTACCCTAAAACGTGTCTTAACCCTATTGGTTGATACATGGTCGACCATGGGCATCTTTGGGTCTATTTTGGGACCCCATGGATCCACTTGTAAGTGATAATGACACATTATATTAATAAAGCTAAAATAAAAATAAAAATGGCATAAGCTTACATCTTTTAGAAGAACAATTTTTACATAGGGTTATACCTGTTGGATTTTCGATTATAAATATTCATTAGAAAGATAAAAAGATTTCCTACATGATGATATTTTATTTATAATTTTTAGACATTAAATAATTTATTTTATTTATGACACAATGATGATGCAGTAATTACTAAAATAGTGAAAAATTAAAATAATTGATATTATAAATACCCAAATAAATATAATATGAAACTTTTAATGAATTAAACTAATTTTCTAGGCTAATATGATATATTAGGATTGATTTAATGGACTTTGTTCGAAGTAATCAATCTGTTATGAGTTTCACAAAAATCAACTATTGAATAGTGTCAAAATTGACATAAAAGAGTTCTTAAAACAAATATTATATTATTAATTGATATTAAATTCCTAAAAATCTAAGGTTCGTCCAAGAGACTTATATTATGATAGGTTAATCATTAATGGACCACTTGGGGGTCGCTTGTATGTATATGGTAAGTTTATTAACCATATTATATAAAAATACAAAGAGACATTGTAAAAGTGAAACTAATTAACTTAGAGTTAATACTTAAAGATAAGGTTAATATAAGTATCCAAACCTGTCTAAATTCTATTGGATGAGTTGTTTTCGACCTATCCCCACCTCATCATTTTAATAGTCAACTTTGGAGCCTTTGGAAACCGAATATGAATTTATTATAAATTAATATTTCTAGCTTTTCCAAAAGTGCCCCTCACCCCTCTTATAAAAGGGCACTCCTCCTTCTCATTTCTTCACACCTCTCAAGCCACTTGGCTCGTCCAAACTCTGCCCAACTAAGCTCCCCACATCCCTCTCCTCCTCCTTGAAGCTTCCCCTTAGGAAGAAATCATTTTAAGAAGTCCTTTGGTTCCAACCAAAGTGAATTACCTAAATTAAAGGTAACGATTTCTCTTAAATTATTTTCATTTATTTTGCTTCTTCAACCCCCAAACTCTTTTTATTTCCCTTATTTTGTAACAACACCAGTATCCTCAATATACTAGGATGTTGTTATAAGATGTATTCAAACTACACATACACACAACTCCATCTAATGGATGATGAACATAATGTTTCTGTGGATGGCAAACTAACGCCTCACGAAACGATGATTGTTCAAAAACATCTTACCGCCTCTCATGGTGGCCATTATGATGGAACTATAATTAAATATGATATTAATGATATATATTTTATATATAAGCTTCTGTAATTCCATTTTATTTCATACCATTATTCGTTTCATGTTGTATATACATACGATAATTTCATTTGAGGAAGTGCGGACTACCGCCCCTTAAAATGATATGACTCGTTCATACCACACATGGAACGTATAAAGGATGGTGTTAATGAACTTAAGTAACATATATAAAATATTATATTATACTGGAATAGTAATATACCTATGTATCATTTGGATTTGATTCTTTTAAAATAAAAATTAAATGGAAGTAGCGTTCGTGCGTACGTACGGACTACCGTCTCCACGAACGCGATGAGATTCATTCTCCATCATATCCATTCAAGTATAATTATCATTTAATGATTTAAAAATGATGTTTAAGGACTTGATATCATTCTGGTTATGAATAAGATATAATCCATCCATTACAAACATGTCTTACGTAACCAAACAATTAAGAAGAACAAATCGATTATCACCCGAAACGACGATAATACTAAGATATTATTAATAAAGCAATGTTAAAAGATCATATATGATATCATACTAATGTTTATGATTCTTGTATAATTTAATAACAATTATTTCACCATTATACAGGAGGTTAACCTACCCCAACAAAGGAAAAGTACAAGGTAAGGGTTATTTCACAATCTCTTCTTTATCCGAGGTTGTTTATACGTAATAATCTACTGGGATCTCGTTATCATCCACATCCATGTTTCTTCGAAATGTATTTCAAAACATTTTTACTATTTACAAGAATATGGGTTAAAGTCATTTATACCCTTTTTTGACTTTTTATAAGAGGTTTATAAAGGAATCTTTCCGTCGTTTTCAAAACAATGTTCTTTTTAACCTTTTCGACAGAATTGAGGTAAGAATGTTTTTTTAACTTATACGGCGGGTGCGGTTATTTTCCGCCGTTATAAAATCGTCGAAGCTTTCCATACAAGCTTATAAGAATATTTTAAAAGAAAATGTTTTATTTTATATGGATCTTAAATGATTTCAAAATAAAAGGAGATACTTCTTTAAAAAGAATTTTGATTTCATCTATGTCAACATCCTTTGATGGATTTTAAGATTATTTGAAGTTGATTTATTATGATACAAAAATTCTATATTGAATTGAAGGTTTTGTGATATGTTTGACTGTGGATGTTCTATTTTTATACCATTCATAGTTTATGGTGAAATTATTGACATTGCGTATGCTAGTTTTAATCCGAATGTTTATGTTATATTTCAAACTTTTCTTCAGATGAATGTGCTAAACAAGTATGTTCCGGGTTGGGGACCGGTAAAAGTAAGCCCTCCAGGTTGGGGACTGGTAAAAGTAAGCCCTCCAGGTTGGGGACTGGTAAAAGTAAGCCCTCCAGGTTGGGGACTGGTTAAAGTAAGCCCTCCAGGTTAGGGACTGGTAAAAGTATGCCCTCCGGGTTGGTGTCCGGTTATTAGAGGCACTCCGGGTTGGTGTCCGGTTATTAGAGGCACTCCGGGTTGGTGTCCGGTTATTAGAGGCACTCCGGGTTGGGTTCCGGTTAGAAGTAACCCCTAGGTCTTGGGATGAGGCCTAGACAAAGAAATTAACGTTTAGCATTATGCATTCCAACATTATGAAAGTGGTTATTGATTTTTGCATGTGATTATTCGATTAGTAGAATATCCATGTGAATAAGTAAATGGCATTATTTCATTTTATTTATGACATACCATGTTGAAAGTTCATGTTTAAAAGGCTTATGTTTTAGTTATACATTGCCTTAAATGTTTATTCTTATTTATGAAAGTTTCCGCTATATTGTTATCCTTACTGGGCATTTGAGCTCACCCCTTTTCTATGTTTTATTTTTCCCAGGAAGTGAAGATGTAAGTTATGAATGACCTGCAGGGATATTATGAGGGGATTATAGTGTGGACTGTGGAAACATTATGTTGTTATAGTAGTTTTTCATTTTATGATGTAATGTAAATCTTATGAATATATCTAGTCTTTCCAAGGCTACTAAACCAATCGGTCTTTCGAGATTTGATCTTTCTTGTGATCATGCCAATGTTACGAAGTAATGCACCGACTCTGGGTAGCTGGGGTCGGGGCGTTACACATTGAACCACATTTTACTTACTGATATCAACCGTGTCTATCGGATTTTCGAAATTCTATTCACAGAAGCGGTAAAATTAAGTTTAATGCAAAATTCAGTTTTTAACATACCACTTAGTGGTTTCACTATTCATCAAAAATTGAATGTTTTCAGAAAAATACCAAAATTTCACCCTACGCTAATTTCGGTGTTCCGAATCCAAAAATGAAGTCCAATTTGAAAAATAAAATTTATAAAATTTCAAAAAGTGGTTATTATTATTCATAACGGCTAGTTTTAATAATATTTTAATAGCATATCGTTGTTTAGTGAAACTCGGTATTGCGTACGACGCAAGCAATCGAGGAAGGTCGCGATTGCGTGTAATGCAAGGAAAGTCAAGGATGCATGTTGTGCAAGCTCCTTTTGGTGTAGCATACAACACAAGAAATTAGTGAAATAAAAAAGAATATTTTTCATAAAATCTCGGGCTGTTACATTCTACCCCCCTTAAAATGAATTTCGCCCTTGAAATTCATCGGTGTTATAAATGGTTTACTATTCGAAAGTTTCATTAATAGAAACCCACATCGTAAAAAGGAATACCAAAACTTGGCTTTAAAAACTAAAGTATGAAATGTAATGATTACCCAAATAAACTAATCACTGGGTTTCCACATAGGTGAAAATATGGATATGGAAGAGAAATCTAACCATCATGTTCTGATGGAGAGTGGTAGAGAACATGGCTATGGAAAATCCAGTAATCACAAATCCATAAATTTGTGACGATCTAAGGTACCATCTGATTCATCAGGTATAAGATCACTAGGACAACATTTTTGGTTTTCAAGATCATTTCCCTAAAGTTGAAAATTTGAATTAGAATAAATACTTTCTTTATTTTGGTACAATCTCACTGTTGTTCATACCTTGAACAATTTCCACTTCATCTCTTAAATAAATGAAGTTGAATTTGTTATTCGTGAAGTGTTATCAGATCATGTGATAGAATGACGGGTCATTCCATCTGTCTCAAACAAAAGGTTAGAAAAAATTATATACATAAGTCGATCTATAGTGAGATTAATCACATATAGATCCTAAAATGTACTTATACTTCATATATCATATTGCTTAATATAATAAAACTAGTTTCTACTAAACAGGGACTTCCTATAGGCCAGTGGTAGGTGATAAAGGCCAGTCGCACTTCAGTTGTGGGTTCGATTCCCACAGCCTTGTCCGAAGCGATGGGCTGTCGCCCGTCCTGCAGGTTGTCCTTTTTCTAAAACTATATTACTATAACATCCCATCAATAATATCTAAAAAACTTCTATCCTTAAACAATACTAACTTATGTCCAACATAATCCATTCCAATCTTTAGGCTTATCCATAATACTGCAGTCCACTCTCATAACATAGTGAAAACGATTACCAGAGATTTAATACCATCGTTGATCCCCATATATCACAAGATATATCTTGTTGGTCACATTCCAAACATTCAAAGGCCTTAATCTTGTACTCTCTTGAATACCCATTGAACCTTATTGAAAACATGAATTCTATTAAAAGTTAACTCTTTCCACATACCAAAATCCTCAAAATTCTATATACTCAAACCATGATATCACTTAGTCCTTATATCAATCATGATCTCATGAATACTATCAAACATTTAATTTTCTCCTTATCCCTTCATTATGCGCATATCATCTACATTTCAAAAATATCTGAATAACCTTTCATGGATACTGGTAAAATTAATCAGAAAACAGTGTAACAATCCTTACATGTCTCTTTATTCTACAGTACCATGAGATTACTTATACAACATTACACATGATAAACATGTAATCATTCCACTACATTCTTAAACCATTGACCGAGCTTCAACAATTCTTTCATCTCACATATCATTTGTAGTCTCTTCATCATCATCCACATAAATACTTCCCATACGACCATACTGATTATCTTCATGAGACTTTCCCTTAGGGCATTGGTTTGCATAATGCCCACACATTCCACATTTAAAACATTTAACCATTGTTGATGTCGTAGCAATACCATTATCCTCATCCATGTTGTTAACTGAACCTTTTCCTTTGCATTTACTTGCTTTGTGTCCTTCTTTTCCACACCCAAAGCATCTTCCAGTTCCTTTGAAACATTCTCCTTGATGCCTCTTCCCACATGATTTACATAGGGGAAATTGAACTTTCTTTCCACTATGATCATCATGAAACTCCATCTTTCTCTTATTAGTCGAGTCAGGAAACTTACCAAATTTTACTTTATTGATCATATTATGAGATTGCTGATTCGGCATAATAATGATGTTTGGACTTCCAAATCCCATTTCATTATGAAGAATATCATTCCATTGTCCATCATATCCTCCATTATCGTGAATCATCTTGTTTCCAGCCATTTTCTAAAACCCAAAAAAAAATAGTGTGAGAGGCAAAAATCATGCTAGGGAAAACAACATAATAAAGGGGGAGTACCTTCAATATATAACATCTTAGGTTTAATTCTATGATCACTATCGTAGTTCTAGTACTATAACCTATACGTATACTTAACCTTAGGGACATCCCTAGACATACCGTAGAAATATCTCTAGGGATCTCACTAACGTTTTCGCATCCTAGTTTCCAAAGGTTGACTAAACCTTTCCTCTGATACCAACTGTAGAGACCCGAAGCTTAACGTACATTGACATTACATTACTTTTGTGGAATACTTAGTACATAACAAAAACACACACACAAGGATCGTAATAGTTTAGTGTCTTTGGAAACTCGGAATAAAATCTTCTAATCGTGGTGAAAGATCTTCAACATCTCCCATAAAGATCTTCTTTTTTTTATACCTAAAACCTTTCTTTATATCCTGGGGAAAAGAAAACATAAAAGGGTGAGCTCAAATGCTCAGTAAGGGTAAACAAAAGAAATATCAATCACATCGTATTCATAAGAACATAACATTTTGGAAATCATAACCTGCAAAAGAGAGCATAATTTCATAACATGGGATAAATCATGGTAGTGAAATGTAATCACAATAATCATAACATAAAACATGAAACTTTGTGGCATTCACACATAATCATAGAGAATCATTTCTTGTTAGTTAAGACTCATTGCCAAGACTATCTTAGTGGACAAAGTCCCTTTCTGAATCAAGTAACCCTCATTTCAGTCCTGTTTCACTGAACCGGTATAACCTACCGTTCCAGCCCTGTCTATCTCATGAGATATAAAATCTTTACCCAATGCATTGGAGGGAGATATAGGTCCCACCCATCTTATAATGAATCCTTTCTTATGTGTGCCACATAATCATAAATCATACATCATCGCATAACACATGTAACAGAAATGGGATTCTTGAAACATCATGACATCATAAATCATATAAGGTAAATGACTTCATAAAAATAATTCCCTCACAAAATAATCAAATCAATGTAATAATAGGGATAAAAACAGAACCCTATATTATCTTAGATGGAAAATAATTTTGATAAAACATTTGAACTCCATTTTTGAGGAAAATATCCTTTCTACTTCAAAAACATTTTTCCTTTCATAACATGTCATACGACTTTAAAATAAAAGAATTTGATTAAAAATAAACTTGAAAACTTGTAAAGTAAGATTCTTGGAAATAATTTTATAGAAATCCATTCATGCCTTATAAGTTAGAAAAAAAACATTCTTCGCACTTTTGTCGGAAAAGTCAAAAAGTACCTCGTACAAAAAAAACGACAAAAGATTCCTTTCATATTCTTTACTAAAAACTCACCGAAGGGTAAAATTGGATTTAAACTATTGTAAGTGGATGGAAAAAATATTACATATTGAGGGAACATGGATGTGGATGATAAAATACACCCCAGTAAATACTTACGAATAAACAATCTCGGATAAAAATGAGATTGTGGTATTTTCCCTTACCTTAGGTCCGATTTGCTTTGTACGTGTCCGAAGCTCCTGTATAATGGTTTAAATAATGTCATTGACTTATTACAGAATCATATTCATTGTTATGATATCATATATGGTTCACTTATGACATTATATTACCCGTTCTTTTGTAAATTCCATGTTAAAGAAGCGTTTTGGGTAAAATCGTTTCATTTATCGTAGGTGTTTTGATTTGTTCTTGACATTATTATTACTTATATCATGATTTACTTACTTCCAGAATATAAAATATGATTTATATATCATATATATTCAGTATATATATATATATAATAGATAGATAAATGAAATGAAAAACACCGTTCATGGAGACGGTAGTCCGTACGTACGCATGAACGCTGTTTTCCTTTCCTTATTGTCTTGAATGAAAGTAATTAGATGACATACATATATATATATATATATACATAAATCCAGTAGCTTTATAATGTCATATATTTCATTATTATTTCTTATATATACTTTATAATCATTCTTAAATGGTTAACATGGAGAATGAATCTCATCGCGTCGTGGAGACGATATTCCGTACGTACGCACGCGCGGTGATTTCTTTTTCCGTAGGATGGATAGATGGTGAAATAGGGTTGTTTCATACTTATAATAACATATCAGTATATGAGTGATACTGATGTTATTACTTCATAATGAAACAACCTAAGAAGAAGAAGTGGAAGAAGAAATAAAGGTGAATGAATTGGTAACGGTAATTACCTCTTCTTTGAAGCGCCTCTTTGAGACCTCCTCTTAGGGCACTAAAATTGGTCTTTGAGGAAGACAAGAACCTCTAGGATGTTGCTAGGGAAGTGGAGAAGAGATTTTGGCAGGGTTTGGCTGAGCTTGAGTGCTCAAATTGGTGTGAGGAGGAGGGGGAGGAGGTGTCCTTTTATAAGGGAGGAGAGGGGCACCTTAGGAATACCTCAAAATATTATTTTATATTAATGTCAAAATCGGTTTATAATGGTTCCAAATGGTCTTATTTCGAAGATAAAGTGGGGATGGGTCGAAATCCTATCAACCAATAGGATTTAGACAAGTTTAGGGTATTATTTTAACCTTATCAATTAGATTTAACTCTAAGTTAAATAATTTAACTTTTACCGTGTATTTTTATTTTCTTTCACTATATGGTTAATACACTTACTATAACATGCCAAACGAACCCCAAATTGTATATTATTAATACATATATCCTTATCTAAGTCATTTGGCCGAACCTTAGATTTTTAGGAATAAAATAACAATTAATAATATAATATTTTATTTAAAAACTATTTTGTGTCAATTTTGACACTATTTGATATATGATTTTTTTGAAAGTCATAACAGAATTATATGTTCGAACCAAATTGATTAAATCAACAATAATATATCATAGTAACCTAGAAAATTAGTGGAATTCATAAAAAGTCTCAAATTACATTCATTTGAGCATTTATAACATCAATTATGTTAATATTTCCTTAAAAGGGTAATTACTTCATCATCGTTGTGTCATAAATAAATTAATTTATTTAAAGTATAAAAATTATAAATAAAATATCATTATGTAGGAAATCTTTTTAGCTTTCTAATTAATATTTATAGTCGAATTTATATTATGTATAACCCCATATTAAAAATTATTTACTTATTAAACTTTGATTTTAACTATTTTAACCCTTCTTTAAATAAATTAATAATAAATGTCCTAATCTAACCCAAGTGGGCCTAAATGGTCATATTTTATTCCTAAGTTTGTTTTTGGTCGAATTAAACTTATCAAATAGAATTAGGACATGTGTTAGGGTAATAGTAATATCATATTTACCCTTAGTTACCCTATTTACTATTAACCGCGGTAAAAAAGTAAAAAGTTACTATTCACCAAAAAATTATTTTTATCTCATTGAACCACATTTTACTTACTGATATCAACCGTGTCTGTCGGATTTTCGAAATTCCATTCACAGAAGCGGTAAAATTAAGTTTAATTCAAAATTCAGTTTTTAACCTACCACTTAGTGGTTTCACTATTCATCAAAAATTGAATGTTTTCAGAAAAATACCAAAATTTCACCCTACTCTAATTTCGGTATTCCGAATCCAAAAATGAAGTCCAATTTGAAAAATAAAATTTATAAAATTTCAAAAAGTGGTTATTATTATTCATAACGGCTAGTTTTAATAATATTTTAATAGCATATCGTTGTTTAGTGAAACTCGGTATTGCGTACGACGCAAGCTATCGAGGAAGGTCGCGATTGCGTGTAATGCAAGGCAAGTCAAGGATGCGTGTTGTGCAAGCTCCTTTTGGTGTAGCATACAACACAAGAAATTAGTGAAATAAAAAAGAATATTTTTCATAAAATCTCGGGCTATTACAGGATACACATGAAAGCCTCACATATTTCAGCGAATGCTTTGTCTAAGGCCTATGTTTAATCATTTACTGGTATAGACACTCCAGATTTGGATTTTGGGAGTAGATGAGGCATGATTGTTCGAGTCTGTTTTTTTCATTCATTCTTTATAGATGGTATATTTATTTATTTTTTCATAATCTAATTGTATATTGTTATGTTTTGGGTTTTTTATCTGTTATTTTTTACTCAAATTAAAGATATTATCTCCCAAAGACCTTACCTTAATCTCTAATTTTTAGTATGAAGCCTCTAACATATGGGGATGCACACATGAGGTCATGTTTAAATCTATTTTAGTCTATATAAATAAAGTAGGGTGTTACCAAATTTTATCCATTGAGGTTGAAATTTTTACATTTTTTTTCTTAATAAGTTATATTGGAATGTTTCTGATCATGTTATAACAATCATTATAATCTATTTCAATTTCCTTTATCAAAGAAATTCTATGGTACCAGGGCATGTGATAGTTTTTATAGGTTTGTAATGTAATAGTAATATTATTTTACATCATGTAACACACATTTCTTTTTTTGTGGTTTTATTTGGATTGGTAACTACTCTATATCGATGAGATGCATCACATGAATCATGTTCACCACATAGGATTCATAAGACATATATTCACCTTCTGTGTGACTGTATTGATTATAGAGGACTCACATACATTGTGTCGACAATAGATACTATGTTTTCACATATGATTTTTGATGAAATTATTTCTGTTAAACCCCTGTACATGTATACATATGATGGAGGATGACTTGGCACTATGGTGTGGTGAACCTGGGTAATGATAATAACATTCATGATGATGTATTCCCTTTGTGAATAAATGGTGTGTTGTTCTATTATAGGTCGATGTTGGGGGATGACTTCCTCATTAATGTGTCTTGTGTAAGGGGCCAATAAATGGGTCTAGTTAATTATAGCGACAATTATAGCCTATATGTATTTATCTATATAGCACCCATTCTCATTCTATTTAACTAAGTATGGTATGAAATCCTAAAACCCACACTCTCGAATCTGGTGTTGAAATTTTATTCCTCAAATTTCTATATTTTATACTGATGAAGGATGTATAACGTTCACCATCCAAAATATACAATATAACAATTAAATATAAGATAACTTATATTATCATGAACCTTTTATGTTTATATTTAAATATAATTAGGAAAAACACATTCCAAAACAATACCCATGTATTTAAATGATCATTTCTCCCACATAACGTAGAATTCCTTATTTCACATTAAGAAATCATCGTCATGGATATGAAACCCTTATAGATATAACACAATCAATATCATTTTGTAATAAACTAGGGAGAATGAAACACAAGAAAGGTGATCTCAAATTCGTGGTATGGGAAGACATTGGAATTAACAATTTAATGTCATCAATGATCATATAAATTCAATAAGGGTATGACAACATAGTCAGATTGCATGAGAGAATAATAAAAGAATACATACCCATAAATACCAAAATTATTAATAATGAAACAAGGAATATGGATTTAAAAAATGAAAAATTAATCATGATTCATGACATATTTATCATGATAAAAGGAATCACTATAAACCCATATCAATCACATATGAAATGTGTTGGTATTTTGTTTTATCATCTTCAAAGAACACATAAAGAACCCATAAAAACCATTACAAAGGGAATATATATACTATTGAAATGTAATAAAAATATCTTGATAACATAATCATTACGAAATATATTGGAGTTATATCAAGTCACACACATCATCTCAGATACTTTGGGCACACCCTATGCTATCATGGTGTACCCATTGTATAGGCTATAATGGGCTCACTTCACTCTATCTTGGAACACCAACCTATATAATGTTTGATAAATATGTAATAGATAAATTAAATATTTATTTTATTATAGAAATCATAGAAAAAATCATTATTCCATTTATAACATGATTAACCCATTGAAAGTAAATAAGTTTCATGTAAATCTATTCGAAACATGAATAATCCTTGGAAAATAAATGGGTTCCATCACTATATAATTGAAACTGTTAACCTATAGAAATGGAATTCTCCATAACAATATCATTGAAATATGATCATCCCATGGAAAAATAAATGTGTTCCATAACTATCTACTTAATATATGATTAACTTATTGGAGAGAAACTAGTTCTATAACAATCACATTGAAATAATCTTAATCCATCCTAATAATGAATCAGGATTGTATTATTACAAAATATCATTGTTATAGCATAGGTAACAACAGGGGTTTTTGTTGTTTATGATTAGGGAAACCATTAAATTATCATTAAAAATAAGACGAAACTAACCTTTTCATTTTTTCAAAAATAACTTTTAATAAACTAAATAATTATAAAACAATTTGAAAATCCTTTTCATTGATAAAAACATTGGAAACATATAAAGGATTACTTAAAAATTTTCCTTAGGGATTTTTTTTTTCCTTTTTGATTTTTTTTAAAAAATACTTTTATTTGAAGATAAACATGAAAAATATAAATGAATCTTAAATGAAAATGAATGTGGAAATTATTTTTCATTTCATACATGTTAAAATAAATATTCCTTTAACATTTTTGTTAAAATTGTAATAGTCATTGTATGGAAACTGACATAAAGACTCCATTAAAATGTTTAATAAACATTTAAACATGGGTAAAAATTTATTTAATAAATAATTTTAAAAATCATAAAAATTTGACATCATTTTTAGAAAACCTATTTTTGGATGAAAAGGTGTTTTTCAACTGAAAAGAGATATAAAGAACATTTTTATTAAAAACATTTCATATGTTATTTAAATTTAAAAATAGTAAAAATATGGTACAATTGCTTTAAAATATGATTAATTACTATAGGAGAAAATAAATAAAAAGATTCCATGAGATGTTGATAATAATATTTCAACATTGGAAACATAACTATAAACAATATTAATAAATGATGAGATTGTAACAATAATATTTTGCCACTTTGGTAACATGGAATAATAAACCCCACGAAATGATAAAAATAAATTGAAGATGAAATATCATTTGAATAAATAATTCCTTTATATTACATGTCAAATGTGTTGTATATACACCTCATACAATAAGATACATGCATAACATGACATAAGTCTAAAATAATACAAATTGAGAAAAAAAATCCATTAAAAGATCATATATTTGATGTGGGGATTAATCAATGAATTGATTAGGTGTATCAAATTGAAACCCAAAAAATAAAATTGAAAATAGAATATAAAATAATTAGTGTTCATTACCCACATAATCTTATTATGACATAATAAATGAAGTGGATTTTTATCCCAATGAATGTAAACCGGGATAAGAAATCAATTTCCTCGTTCTTTTTTAAATGAAATTTGGACTCCTATATAGAAGTTTTAAACATTTTATTAACAGATTACAGTAACATATTAGTATAATATATCTTATAGGATCTTTTTATAACATACAATCACCTATTTATTAATAACCATTCATTATTTTTATTGTTTCGAGTGTCAATTATCTTGTTTTTTCATTCATGCCTTATTATGAATGTTCTGAATGTTGTTCATATAATAATGTTATATCATATAAATAATAATAATAATAATTAAATAGTTATCATATTTTTAAAATAATTTTACTTTTAAGACCAATTATTAATGTTGTTTTTGAAAAATTATGTCTGATAAGATCATGGAGATGGTAGGTCATATATATGCATGAGTAACACTTCCAATTTTCAATGATCATTATTGAAATGAGGTAATTATTATATTATATTTATATTATAATCAGATAATAATAACTAAATTATTAAATAATTAAAAATAATAATATATATCGACCATGTGGTGTGGTCATGAAAACCGAGAGTCGCATTTCATTGTGAAGCTGGCATACCACACATACGTGAATGAAATTATCATCCTTAGGTGAGTGAATAGGTATGAAATAAAATGACATCCTATATTTTATTTAATTAGAGGCTTTATGAATTTCATAATTTTTTAATGTATATAATTTAAATTTATTAAATCATACCATATTATTTTCCATGTAAAGAATTAATGAAAAGGAATCACATCGCTTCATTATGTGGTAGTCTATAGTGCACACGAGCAACATTATCATACCCCTGAAGAAATGGAATGTAAAAAGATTGATATATGATATAATGAATACAGAGGTATTGTTTTGATATAAATATTTTATATATACTCTCTATCAATCATCATACCCAACCATTATATGTGAAAATTTGATAAATTAATGGAATCAGTTTGCAAGGCGGTAGTCCTCTTTACACAAGAACTATGATTTCATAATCCATTTAATGGAAGTGGAGATTATTTTAGGACATAAACATAACATAAAAAATATTATTATATATATGATAAATATATTTTGTTATAATCATGTTTTATTAATAATTTAAGGAGTCAGTGGAAGAAATGAACCAAAAATTCTCATTGAATAATATTACCTCTTCTTAGTTATCCTCTTTAGCATTGAACCAAACACAATTTTAGGATAAAAATATGAAAAATATATGACATATATGATGATAAAAGGGAATTTGGAAACATTCAGGGTCTGTTATTTTCATAAAAAATGTATTTAATGTTATATTATGCGAGGATAGGGGGTGGCCTTTAATATGTGATGTGAGTGGCACACTTGTAATTTTGAAAAAGAATAAATTCCCCTCAATTTTTCTCATGAAGTAAGGCTAAAATAATGAACCATTCTTGATAAAAGAAGGTACATGGTATAAATATATAAATAAAATGTATTTTAGAAATTATTTTTGGTCCTTTTAACCCTTATATATTTATTTTAACAACCCGTAAACCAATTTTTACCAAAACCATAGCAATTAATTTTTACAATTTTCACTATGCATTAGGTTCAAAAATTAATTTTAAATTATATTAGAATATTAATTATTTTTATTCAAAATATATAATAAATTATTATAATATCAATTCATATAAGTATAAAAATATAATTTACCATTAATCCTGTAGATGTGACAAGAAAGCATGTTTTCAAATAGAGGATTTTCAAATGTTTATAATGTTTTTATATCAAATTTCATTGTGAAATTGATTAGAACGAAACAATTGGACTAATATATGAAAAAATTTACTAATTTTACATTAATTAAAATTTAAAATAATATATATATTTGTAAATAATATAAATATAGAGGTTGTTTTTAATTAAGAGTTAGTATTTTTCATTATTCAAACAAAAATTAATATTTTCCAAATATTCTAAAAACATCACCATAATATAATTTTTAGGTGAGTATATTTAAAATGAAGTTTATTTTTTAAAATAATAATAATAAATGGAGGTGATAATAAATTTTTAAAAAACCCATATATAAGATGAAGAAGCAGGTTCTCGAGAAGTGTATTTTTTTTCAATCACAAGATGATATTATATTAATGATGCTCTTATTAGTAATAATTTAATGATTCTAAATTAAAAATTATCGATATAAAATCTATACAGTCGATTTAAAATATTCCTCATTTTATATTATTTTAATTAATTTAACTTGGAAAACATTATGCACATTGAAACAGTTTTAAAAAAACTCCTCTATAAACCCCAAAACAAACATACACTAAAATACAATATTAAGATGATTCAAATGTAATTATTTGGAATAAATAATATTAAATAATTCTTATTTTTTTTGAAATCATATTCATGATATATTGTTACTTTGAAATTTTATAATTTATGGAAAAGAAATAATTTTTTTTAAAACATCGATATTTTTTCATTATTCACTAAAAATCAATATTTTGAAGAAACAAATCCTAGAATTTTACCCAAAATAGAATTTGATATCATGATTTGAAAAAAGATTACCATTTTATGAAATAAATTTTATAAAATTTCCAATAATATAACTAAAATAATTATTCATGAAAACAAATAAAAATTATTATTGAATAAAATTGAAAATTGAAGAATATAATTATGTTACAAAAAATGATTAATTATTTACTAAATATTTATAAAAAATTATTTAAATTATGAAATATATATATATATATTTTTATATCATAAAGTTTTTTAAGTTATTCATAATCTCTAATTAAACAACTATGTTATAATGGTTATATATATTGGGGGGAATTTAAGCTCGGTCTTGCGTGTTGATTATGATATAGAACGTAAAAATATTAGAGTTATTTATACTGAAAGATATCAAAATTATTAAATTTATTCAAAAACAAATAAATCATAATGTCTTGGGGATTCACATTCTCTATTAATTTCTATGTTGTGTGTTTTTCATGCTATCAAATATAATTATATTTTAATTTACTGGGGTGTCAAATCCTCCCCCAATTTCATAAATTAAAACCTCAAAATTTGAAATTTATCTCAATAATAAAGGTGTGTACATTTGAAAATACATTTTTTCAAACACGCATTGCAAAACGGGTTTTCAAAAAATATTCATTCTAAAATTGAAGGGGAAGTAAGATGGTTTTATGAAATAATATATAACATGTTTCAAAACATGATAATATATGTGAGAAATGAATATCTAGACATGAAAAAAATGTATATATAATTATGGAGAGATATTTGTGTCATTTATCACAAACAATTGAATGATAAGTATTTTCTTAAGAACCTCAAAACAACTAATACACCAACCCTAATTTCCAAGAGTTGATGCCATACATTTTCACATTAGAATAATAAACAAGGAAGTTGCATCCCAATGGGAAAATAGTTTATTAGTTTTGGAAAACCATTTACAAACATATGGTTAAAAATACAAATTGGAAGAAAAAAACAAATTATAAATTTAATGGGAAACACCCATAAACTCCAAGGTTATCCTTAAAAGTCCTTTATAATAGTCATCTTCGCATCCTAGGGAATAATGAAAACATAGTAAACTGGTGAAATCATATGGTCAGTAAGGGTAAGTATTATAATGAAAGATAATATAAACAATAATTCATAGATATTAAGTAAAAACAAGATCAATTAGAACATACACATGAGTATAATATGGGAAAAGTAAAATCATGATAATTAATCCCATAAAAGTAATCACATGAGAATGAATCAGGACCACATATATTCTAATAGTCTTACATTCACAAGGATTTTAAATTAATAATATAATAATGAGGTAACACATTTTTCAAACATCTAAAACATATTATCAAGTACTTTTCCAATACATATTAATATAACTGGTTAAGGCCTTAGCTAAAAACATATTTTAAAATAAGAAAGGCCTCAACCAAGTCCATATCTATTTTGTCTCATGAGTCCTATCAATGAATCAAGGGGCTATAGAGGGCCCCAAAAATCACATAAAATATCCAATTAATTCATCATAAGAATAGGATTAAAATTTAATATATATATATATATATAATGTAAATAACATTCTCCAATCTATAAACAACAATCACTATCAATTCTGGGTAGTATGATGAATGGTATCAAGATTCCACATCCACAGTCAAACATATCATAAACTATTTAATAAAACATGCTAGATGATAATAATAAAATATAAATCATAAAAAATCAGAAAAATTATATATAGGTATTGGAAAATATTAAAATATTATAATAAAATCATCAACGATTTCTTGAAATAAACACCCCATTTAATTTTTAGGAAAATAGTCTTCTGTAAAATTATTTTTTATTTTTCAATTTTTTTGTACAAAACCGTAAAGGTAAAAATACAGTTTTCAATAAAAAATTAGTGATATTAGAAATATAATGGTGTCATAAAATATATTATAGATTTTACTCAAAAATTGGTAAGAAATAATGATGTTCCCTTTAATATGGCTTTCATATCGAGAAGAATTGAATAATGATTCTTATAAAACATGTAACTCCCCAAAAAAAAAATTATATTAGTCAATTATATATAGAACATTCACACCGAATATAGTAGTATTACATAATAATAACTATTAATTTCAATGGTGTAAATGGAAAAATGTGTAACTCGAATGAAAAATGGAGATTCAGTCAGAAACCCAAACATTATATTTGAAGGTTTTCCACACATGACCTTAATTCCTTCGATAATTAAATTAAATATATTAATTAATTAATTTTTAAACTTTAATACATGTATTGTATTTATTATTAGTTTATTATATTCATTTATTTTATTTTTTATGAGGTATGAGATTCAATTTTATCGTTTGGGGGTGATCATTAACTTGGTTTCCATGATCATTATACTTTTACCTGTATATTGAAGATCTTGTAAAATAGAATTAATTATAAAAAATTTAAATAATATGTTATTAATGAAAACAAAAAATATTTAATGGTATTATATGTTATTTTTTTATAGATTTTATAAGGTTTCATTTCATAAAACATAAACAATAATCATTTAGGTTATTTTTGCTGTTTTTTGATCATCACGAAATAGTTTAGTGTTATAAATTAATATCATGTATATATACCGATTCAAAAATACTAAATAACTTATAATATGAATGATAAAATAATTTTTAACAATAATTATTTTTTCATTACCATACATTAAGGTGTTAATGGAAAATGAAAATTCATCATCAAATATATTTGTAAATTGACAAATCATGGGTGATGTTTTCATTTATAGAATAAAAGAGAGTGAGAAAGTATTTCGATGATGGGTATTCCATTTACATGATATAACTCTTTTTTATAAATGATATTTTAGTTATTATACCACATGAAAATGTGTATGTGAGGATAAAATATGAAAATAAAAGAACGTGAAAAAAATAAAAGAAAATGAAAGTGGTTGATACCTCTTGAATTTATCCTCCTAGAGAACCTCCTTAGGTAAAAGGTTTTGGTTTTTTGTTGAAAAAAGGATATTAGAAGATTGATAGGTGTCCCGAAATATTATTGGGTAAAAATAGAAAAATGAGAAAATCATGGAAAGTTTGAGTAGAAGAGGTGGTGACGGGTGGTATTTATAGTGGAAGATATGAGTGTTTTTTGATTATTTTAATCATTAGATTATTATTTTGGCTTAAGAAACTAAATAGTTTTGATTATTGTGAATAAATATAGCAACTAGTGGATTTTATTTCTAATTAATGGTTCTTAACTCATATTTACATCAAAAATAGCTCAAAATATATGTATATATCATTTATCGTAAATTATATTATTTTAATATTCACCAAAAGATCACGTATTTTAGAAAAATAAAAAAAAATCTCCCAAAACATATTTGTAAATTTAGAATTATTAAATTTACCCCATTTAATTAAAATATTTTTATAAATATGAGAGATTTGGTTTTTAATTAAAATTATCATTTACATAAATATATTTAGATTTTAAAATTATAACTGATTTTATAACAATTTGAAAAATTAACTAAGGTGTCATAAAATTATCCAAAATAATAATAGAATATAATATTAATTTATGAATACATTTTATAAAAATAAATCTTGATTTAAATAATTTTATAAATTGTAAAATTTTAATTAAATATTTTAAACATACCAAAATTCTAACACTTAACATATAATTTTTAAAAACTTTACATGCTTACAATATGATGTAATTATATCATATTACCATTTATATGATGCATAAATTTTATTTATACCTTCATGTTTGATGTTATGTTTCTAATTGACATATTATTCTTCCTACATGTCACATTGTTATTCCAACGACCATAGTTCTATTCAATAAAAATGAAAATTATCATTAAAATAACCATTATTTAATCAAATTAAATGTTGATATTATGCATTAAAAAATAATTTTTATTTATTCATATATAATTTATAAATTTTCCAAATTTTATATTTAATAAAATTTCTCTAGTAAAAGGTGGTAAAACAATATTTAAGAAAATATAGCCTTTTATGTATAATGTTGGATTTATTCTTATCAAATTACTTTAAAAATGTTTTGGATGAATGTAAAAATATATGATTTAATATATAATATAATAATTTCATTAATAAATTTTAATAATAAAAGATAATTTATTTTATTAATATTAAATGTTATTTTTGGGCATAAATATAGTTTTTTTAAAAATATATCTTTTTATTTAGTTGGTTTTTATTTATATTTAATTGGTAAACAATAAATTAATTTTATAAAATGTGTAATCAATATTATCATAATTTACATAATCTCATTCATTCCCACCATTCCAAACATCTAAGAGACAACTATAATAATTATATAATAATATTAAAAACATCTTTTAAGTTAGTAATCTATCAAATATGTTAAATTTTAAAAGAGGAATACTATAAAATCTAGGGGTGTCACAAAAACCATAAATCAGTGATGATTTAAAAAACTATCTAATTTATTAGATATGAATATTATAGGATAAAATTAATGTTTCAATATCCTTTTCTTAAATTTGAGGTATTATTTCATCATCTCGATAGAAAGAATAGTAAAATATACTAACTTGGAATGTATAATTTCATCCTTTATCAAATTTCCACTAAAATCAAATCTTTTTCACCAAATCATTTGTACTCAAGATGAATGTTTTATGCCTAAAGTGTTAAAAATCAAGTTTTAATGTATAATATGACAATAAAAGGGATAAAAATACATTACACCTATCTTTTTACATTAACAAAAACCCAAATTGTTAGTACATGGTAATATAATTCCTAAAATGAGTAACCATTCTTATGATGAAATAATACATTAATCTCCTAAATTAAAGATTAATACTCAGACATCAAACCAAATAATTCCTAGAAAACATCTACACTATATAGTGTATTAACCATAAATGTTATCTTATACCATTCATATTTCAAACCCAAAATCTGGTGAACTTTTATTGAATAAAATCAATTACTTAGTCACTAAATCAGCTTTAAATAATATGGTCATATATACGATAAAAAATGTGTTTCGATAATAAACTCAATATCCATTATTATATAAACCCTAAATTTATAAATATCTTAAATATTATTTTCAAAAAATATAAATGAATAATTCATGTAAAATGAAAGATTTAATTAGACTTAAACTTAATAAAATGCCACCAAATGTCTCATTAATCACATTAACATCTTCTCATTATAAACCACAAAAGAGGTGTTTATGACTTTTCACTTATGATCATGGTTGATCTTATTGGCCTAAAATTCATTCTATAACTATTAATATAACCTCACTTGATAACATCGTAATCTCCAATGTTATCTAAATTTTCCTCTAATACCAACTATAATAGCTTGGAACACGCACTCACAGATATAGTGTTGAAATCATAAGTTTCAAATTTCTATATTTGACACAGATGAAAGTGTTCCAACTTTAAAAATCCAAAACATAAAATATAAAATGAAAATATTGGATCAAATACATTCTATTGGACTTTAAATAAAGAATATCATGATTTTAGTTTTTTATAA
Organism: Viscum album; assembly: GCA_963277665.1. NCBI lineage: Eukaryota > Viridiplantae > Streptophyta > Magnoliopsida > Santalales > Viscaceae > Viscum > Viscum album. The sequence continues at coordinate 1,218,600,957 of OY728127.1, read as the reverse complement.
TTATGAAAATTCTTATATAAACAATACCCATTTGTTTAAATGGTCATTTCTCCAACTTAACCTAGTTTTTCATATTTTACATTAAGTCATCATCATAATCATTTATATGAAACCCTTCGTGACACAACTCATTAAAGATATTTTCCAAATAACATGGTAAAAATGATCCATAAGTAGGGAGACAACAAATTATCAATAACGGAAAACCTAAGTATTAACAATTGAATGCCATAAATGAGCATAATAAATACATAAAGGTATGAAAACATAATTAGTGTGCATCTGAGAACAATAAAATAACACATACCCCTCAATATAAGAATCATCAATAATGAAACTTGGAAAAAGTTTTAACAATGTAAAGAGTCATTAGAGTCAAAAATCACAAGTTGTAAAATACTAATCTTAATCAACAGAAACACTAAAAACCTATAGAATGAATAGACAAAATGTGTTGTAATCTTGGAGACTCATCTTCATAGAATATTTATATAACCCTTATAGAACATTTAAAAATCGAATAACCCTATGGTTCACTTATAATATATTTGATTGGAGGACATACTCATTACCCAAAGCATTGGATCACTATTTTGGCACACCCATTGATTAATACATATCAGGGCCACATAAAGCTATCTAGCCACACCCATTTTTAGCTATAATGGTCTCACCCAACCCTATATAGTCTCAATAATCAATTATAATTCCCAATAACAACAACATGAATAATTTACATATGAAGATAATAATTAAACTCATAGATACACCCGTTTTTCCTTTTATAACATGATTCTCCCAATAGAAAGAAATTAATTTTCTGTCAATAACTTCAAAGAATGATTAAACCATATAAAATGTAAAAGTTACAAAATATATATCTTTTAAACATGGATAACATGTGGAAATAAAAAAAGGTTATGTAATAATATATTTGAAAAATGGTTAACCCATGTAAAAAAATATGTTCTATAACAATATCATTTATATATGATTATCATGTGGGAATGAAATGGGTTCTTTAATAATCTCTTCAAAATAATATTAATCTATCTAGAGAAATAATTAGGATGGTATCATTACAAAATATCTCTGTTACAGAATAAGTACAAACAATGGTATTCCTCATTAATGAATGGGGGTACAATTAAAATACCATTAAATATATTTAGAGGAAATCAAAATTTTCATTTAAAAAATAACATTTTAAAAATGAAAAACTCACAAGTCTTTATGGAAATCCTTTTCATTGAAAATAAAATTAGATGATTATTATAGTATCTTTCATATTTTTCTTTAGAAAAATAAATTTTTTATTTTTTAAAACCCTTCGTGAATCAATAATCTTTTTTAAAATAATTTTAAATGAATATAACCTTGAAATTTGTAAAGGAATTATAAAAAATGAAGGTGAGAAATTCTGTTTATTTTCTACATGTTAAAATAATCATTCCTTTCTCATTTTTAGTAAAATAAAAACATGACTTTTTTTTAAAAAATGACATGAATATTACTTTAAATAAATTTAAAATTTAAACAATAGTTAAAAATGTCTTTTATAAATAAATTTAATAATTATAAAAAGATTTTTGAAATCATTTTTAGAAAACAATGTTTCGGAAAATAAAGGAGTTTTTTTCAATTAGATAAAAAATTATGCTTTTTATTTAAAATCCATTCTAAATTATTTTAATAAAAATGTATGGATAAATAATAATATTAATAGACAATATGATGAATAAATTGTGGAAAATAAATTTATAGAATATAATTTATAGGTACATCATAATATTTCAAAAATGGAGACTTAATTATATAAAATACTGATAAATGATGTGATTGTAACATAAAACTCAAACCACTTTGGTATATTTGAATCATAATCCACAAAAAATGGTAACATTAAATTAAAATTACAATATCCTGAGAATAATTAAATTTAGGATATTACATATCAAAGGTTCTTTATATACACCTTATAAAATTAGATATGCGCATAACATTATATATGTCTGAAAGAATGAAAATTACCGAAAAATGTCATACAATGAATGTAACATTGAATTGGGGGTTTAATAAATTAATTGAATATGCATATCAAATTTAAACCCACATAAAACTAGTAGAAATACAACATAAAAATAAAATGTCATTTTACACAAAATCTTCTCATTACATAATCATTGATGTATAATTTAAACCCAATGAATTGAAATCTAGTTAAGAAATCACATACCGTAATCAAATTTTTGGATAAACATTCATTGATCTCATTTATATTGGTTTTAGACATATTATTATCATCATAAATTACCATATTAATATTTATAATATCATATATGATCTTTTTTTGACATTTTATCACTCATTCGTTAATAATATTTCATTATTTTTATTATTTCGGGTGTTATTGCCTTGTTTTCACATTCATACATTGTTATGAATGTTTTAGTTCATGTTCATATAATATAATTCTATAATATCTATAATAATAATTATTATATATTTATAATATTTATACGTAATATTTAATTTTAATACCAATTACAAATGAGGGTTTTTATAATTGGAGTATGTTATGGTCTTGGACATGGAAGTTCATACAAACACTTGAGTAATGTTAACATTTTTCAATGATCCTTTTACTAAGTAAAAAAGTAATATTTTATCATTGAATAATTATAATAATATCATAAATAATATATTATTTCCTTAAAAATTTTATATATATCATACATGTGGTGTGGTGATGAGAAGAGACAGTCACATCCTTTCATGAAGTCGGTAGTGGACATGTACCTGGATGGCTTTATCATCTTTCTTTGAGTGAAAAGGTACAAATGAAAATGATATGTTATCAGTTTCAGAATTATAGGAATTCTATAAATATAGTATTTATTTCTTTTTTATCATTTATATTTATTTGATTTATCCTTTTTATTTTCTATGTAAAGCCTTTGGGAAAACAAATAACATCGCTTCATGATGTGATAGTCTACCATACACACGAGTAACATTATCATATCCCCTACAGAATGAAAATTTTAAAAAATTTATATATAATAGAATAAATATTTATGTATTATTATGTTATTAATATAATATATATAAATATATAATTTATATCCATCATCATACCCAATAGTGATAGGTTGTATTGGAAAAATGAATAACATCAATTCATGAAGTGGTAGTTCGTCGTACACACAAACAATGATTTTGTAACCCATTTGATAGAGGAGGAAATGGCTTCAGGTAATTCCAATAATATAACAAAATATAAGTATATTTATGTTATTTATGTTATTTTATCTCCCTATCTTAAAAATAATTGAAGGAGGTGATGGATATATAAAATAAAGATGCTCATTGAAGAACATGATCTCTTTTTCAGGTAACCTCCTTAGGATGGCACAATAATACATCATAGGATGGATTTTTGACCAAAATAATGATTCTATAATTATATTAGTAAATTTTGTAATTGATTTGGGTACGTATTGGCTAAACAAATAGTGTTATAATTATTAAATAAGAGACAAGTGGGTGGCTCCTTTTATATGTTAGGTGAGTGGCACACTGGTAATTTATGAAAAGAATGAACTCCAATGACATTTTATTCATGTCACATGGATTAAATAATGGTCCATTCGTGAAAATATAAGGTCAAATGTTTATATATTTATAATTAATATATTTTAGATAGGATTTGTTTCATTTTAACATTATTATTTTTAGTTTAACCCCAATGTAAAACCATTTTTACCTTAACCCCAATAATTAATTTTTACTATTTTCAATATTAGTATTGTTGAAAAATTTATTTAATATTATTATATAATATAAATAATTTTGGCTCTAAATAAGATTTAAAATTTTCATTTTAATTTCTCACACGTTGAAAATTTTAATTTAAAATGATTCCTGGAGATGCGATGAGAAAATGGGTTTTCAAATAAATCATTTTCATATGTTCAAATTGTTTTTATATTAATTTTAAATTTTAAATTGATTAAAATGAACTAAATTTTATTAATAAATATATAATTTTACTAGATTTACAATTAAAACTATTTAAAATTTAATTTACCTATATAAATAATTTAAAAAAAGGATGTTTTCAATTAAAATTCAATATTTTTCATAATATATTAAAATTTTAATCATTTATAAACAATATCAATAATTAACCATAATATAATTTTGATGTGATTATTTCAAAAATAAATTTTAATTTTTAAATTAAAATTTAATAATAGTGTCGAAAAATTAAAACAAAACCCCCAGACATGATGAAAAGCCAGGTTTTTGATAAGTGTATTGTTTTTAAAGAACAAGATGATTTTATATTCAATATATATAATAACTATAATTATATGAATATTAGTTTACATTTATTAGTATAATATATATATATATATATTTAATTTAAAACATTCCCCATTTGTTATGATTTTTTTTGTAACAGAGGAACAATATCCATGTTAAAATAGTTTTCAAAAAATATTTTGTTAAACCAAAAAATACATATACTAAATTATAGAATAATGAGGTTTAAAATGTAAAAATTTGGTTTTAAATATAAATAAATAATATTTTTATTTCGTTAAATCAAATTTATTAAGTATTCATACTTTATAATTACATAATTTATTGATGAGAAATGTCATTTTTGAAAAAAATGGTATTTTATCAATATTAATAGAAAATCAATATTTTCAAAAAATTCCATGAATTTGAGAAAAAATTAATATTCAGATTATGATTTCAAAAATGAATTTAATTAAAAAAATCAATTTATCAATGTTTCAAAAATAATTATAGTTTTTTTTCATGAAAAGCAAAAAAATAATTTTTGGAGAAAACATATTCATGGAGATAAACTTATGATACTAAAAAGTGATTAACTATTTAATAAAAATTTATGAAACCATTATATTTAGTATGATGTTTATATATATACCAAAAATTATTTATTACTTTTCATAGCCTCCAATTTAACGGTAATTTTAGGATGGTTATATATATAGTTGGTCATTTATACTTGGTGTTACATGTTGAATACAGTATAGAACATAAAAATCTCATATTTTCATATAATAAAATCTATAGAAGGATTAAATTTTTTTAAAATTAAATATATTGTAATTTATTGTGGAGTTTCATTCTTTTCTAACAACATTGTTGTTTGTCATTTTTTCCATAAAAAATTATTTTATTCTTTGAAAATATCATTGTGTTACTCCATATGTTTCGAGCCCTAGAAAGTAGTTAATTTTTGGTGAAGTTGTTACAACATGTCTATGGATATTTACCTAGATGGTACTATGTGGTTGGTTCCCCTTATTCAATCCTTATGTGGGTTGTGTACAAGTTTGTATTATTCATAGTTATGGGACTCAGATTTCAATAGTCGATGCCTCATACTTCTTGGGAGTAACCTGAATGAGAAGGTATCTCTATGAAGGGTTAGTCCTGGTTAGTGAATAAGGGGTGGTTTTCAATGAAAACCACCCCATGGGAAATTGAAAGCTTTTGAAGTCTTAGGAAAAAACTATATTCCTTGTATCATTGAAGTGTATATAACCATGGATGCTAATACTCATGATATGATGGTGGGATATAGAGTGATGAGGGATTGTTAAAGGTTCTTGGTTTGATGGGGTCAGTGCCTTGTAGAGTGTGAAAAACTAATGAAGTGTGTGCATCTGTATTTATGGTTTGTGACTCATGAATGAATAAATATTCATTGTATTAAGATTGGTATTTTCATGCCGTGTAGGAAAGACATAATTCATGGGTGTTCGTTCCTATATCCATTAGTCAATTCATTTGAATCAATGAAAAGGGTTGTGAGTAGACCATTTATAATATTTTAGGATCTAGAAGAGGTATTAGTGTTATGTCATTTATAATTTAGATTTAGAGTCATCCAATGTGTTAAAAATAGCATGTCTGATTAGAATCTCACAGGGCTTAGAGGCCAGTGGATTATGTGACTGATATTTCTCAGTAATGAAATATGACATCTATAAAAGATTAAGGTACTATTGAGAAATTAGCCCAAGTTCATTGTTCATGTAGGTATAAATTTTTAATGTATAGTTTTGTGTTAGGGGAGGAGGTCTTTTTGGATCATATTTTGTTACCCTAAAAAAGGCTACAAGAAGACATAACTCTCATAAATTATGGATCATTGAATTTAGTGAACTACATTATGATCTATCCATGTGTGTGAATTGAATTGATCTTTTATTATAAACTATGTATGAATTTATAGTCATGTTTAGTAACTTATTCTATGATGAACTATTGATGGGATGGCTAGACTTATTTTTACATTATTGGTGATGATACGAATTCTCATTCAGTTGGGTGCATTGATCTAGTCCTAATTAAATGACCCTCTCATGGAAAGGTATGTGGTTCTGTGTAAGACTAGAAATCAAACAGTTGTAATTACTTCAAAAGAATGATGTGTAATCCACTATATATTATTTGATTCCACTTGGAATTCATGATGTCTAATTTAGATGATTCTCCCAATGCACACTCGAATTAGGTGGAATAGACAAAGTTTTTCCATGTAATAATTTGAAATAATTCTATATATATTTCAAGATCAAGGTGCTGAGAAGGCGTGGAATTTTAAGGCACGTTGTAACAGGAATAAGTCATATGAAAATATTAATTATATTTTAATCTTTTCATGTAAATTAAATGGGATAAGTCATAAATGAATGCTCATATCCGATATCATAGTCCATGATTGAGTTCGAAACACAGTGTTTTCCCTAGGGGGTATAACTTTTTTCCATGAGGATTCTATGGAAAAATCCACCCAGGTGAAAAATTGTAATTAACATTATTAAACTTAATTATTTTACACCCGACTTCATACCAAATAGAAATCGAAAGAGGAAACATATTGGATATCTGAGACCATTTTTGAGTTTGTAATGAGATGTTTTACCTAGGTGTGACATAAAATGAGAGAGTGTGACATATTTGGATTCCCACACTTACTGGGGCTCCTATATATAGAATTTTAAGAATATGGATTATCATTATCCCATAATCTCTTTCTCATTCTACTAAGTATGTCTATCTCTATCAATCAATCAATCCTTCTTCATCAGAAGGAACCTCTGTCAAAACCTTTTTAGATCAAATAAAGAGCACAATGGATACATCATTAGGGACGAACTATTTATTTGAGGTAGAATTTCTCTTACTTTTGAGTAATAATTATGTTTTAAAATTAAAATCCATTTTTTTTGTTTCTATCTTGAATATTCAATGGTCGCATTAATAAAGTCACCAATCCATGATTAAATACCATGTTTCAAACTTTCATCTCTAGTTCTTCACTAATATATTCGAACTTCTTTGGGGTATGACAAACCATCAGCAGATCATTGATCAGAGGGTAGCAGAGTGATGCCCCCATCTAATGGATCCTCAATCCCTTAGAGGATTCAAAATTGGGTGATTGGATGATGTACAGTGGTCTGCGTATTGGACAACTACAGTGCCACGGGTGTGGTAGTGAGTGGCAAGCCACCCCTAGCAACAGCACTATGGCCTGACAGTTCCATGATGTGGCATGTCATGTCAACCGATGGGCAGTCATGCAGGGTCATGTGGTACGACCAAGGTGGTGACTTCCACCAAGAATTGTACACAGCTAGTAGCTTGCTCGCAAGTCATTCCACATTTGATAGCGGGTTAGGCCCCTAACTATATATGGGTCAAGTCAGGAAAATGGTCCAGGTCCAAACCTAAAGGACCGAACCCAACAAAATGGGGTTGACCTAAGTCGATCATGGAAAACAATGACCTCATCAACTCGTTGTGTCATGGGCATAGTCAAAAGGTCAAACGAGGGGCAGATTGACCCTGGACGTAAACCTCCATGGCCGGTGGACAAATCGTGAGTCGGTCCACCAACGATTGACCCTTTTCTAAGGTTTCAAGTGCTAGTATCATCTAAATTGTGCATCCTTTTGATGCACAGTCTTCAAAAGTATTTCCCTCTCCTAAAGATTAAAAATTTAATATTAATTTTACAGTTTAATGTTTGAGTTCATGATGGGGGCCCCAATCTTACCCATTCGGGATTTTTGCGGTGAAAAGTGTCTTTTTCTCCAGTCATCTATTTTGGGAAATTAAATAAACTATCCTGTGTGTTTTTTCGTGTAGAATGTGATGGTGAAATCAGTTTATACTTCAGTGTTATGATGTGAGGTGTTCCAAACAAGACTCACCTTCAAGCGGTGTTCGACGAAATCAGTGATCATAAGATTATATTAAAGACTTCCGAGTGGAATCCTCATACTAGGTAGGTAGAGGGTCCTCGATGAAATATAGTAGAATCCCCTTATCACAATAAGGTGAGGGTCCTCCATGACAAATTTGAGTGAAATAATCTATCAGCATGGTCATGGTTTCTCTATCAGTTACTTCATATTGGAATCCCCCTGATGCACTACAACGTGGGTCCTTGAGAAATTAAATTAGAATTACCCAGACGTTTTAGGTTGTAGTCCCTCTACTTAATGTTTGCACAATCAGGCTATACATATTTATTGAAGATTTTCACTCTAACGTTTCATTAGAATCATGAGTAAGAGGTTCAGTTCCCTCCCCCACCCCCAAGACATGTCTTAGGGATTTGACAAAAAAATCATGCATGTGAGACAATCTCACCTAGAGCATATAGTTCTAGGTGTAGTGTTTGATCCCCTTTAACTTTCAGTACATTTCATATGTGAGAGATTTTGGGCATCGATGGTGGTTACATCTGGAACTATTAGAATCTATTCTTCTTAGGCTTTGTTATGAGATGGAGATCCCCTTACTCTGTAATTTGGGTTTCTTTTACTAAGTATATATATGTATACACCCTATTGAAATCCCAATCCTTTAGTTTTTGTTACTCTTATTCTAAGATAGAAATAATGGATGTGGTTTTCCATGTGATTTTCGTGTCTATATTCTCATGGTTCAACAATTCTACTATCCTACTATAGGTTTCGAAGACTAGATGAGAAGTTCATCATATCACATGTTTCTAGCTCTGTACATTTTTATGAGATTACTTCACTTCATTGTTGGGTTGAGCGGCACTCTTTTATTATACTTTATTCTGTCTACTATTTTTATATCCTATTGTATATCTTACTACTCCAACTTTAATTTCAGGTCGTTATATTGGGTATGTTTACACTCTCCCCTACATGGGATATTCCCACATGTATCATTCCTTATTCAGATTATGTACAGGGTTTATTGTGACTTCAGGGAGCTTAGGGAATCTAGTTCCTGGACAACGTATAGTGGTCACTGTTTGTCTTCCCAGAGTAGGTCTTTCTCAACTACTTTATATCCCCTATTTTATGTATAGTTGAGATATTATTTTGGTGTGGCGTGTATTTACTGAATCATTATTTCTCTTTGCATTATATTACTCTTATTGTTTAGTGGAACGAGCATATTTTGGTTTATTTATAGCATGTTACATATATCGCTTATTTCCTTCTACATCTTTTCATCGAGTAGGTTATATGGGTGTATTGGTACATAACCAAAGGTCTCTCTAATTTTTTTGTGCCTCCAGTGCTTGTCACCGCACCTAGCCTATAGAGGTGGGCTTGGGGTAGTTGAAGCTTGAGCCCTAGTATGGGTTGGGTTGTCAAAAAGTGGTATCAGAGGGGGTTCAACCCTTGGGTTATTGTTTATATGTTTTCCTTGGAAAGAATTGGTAGGGTTTAAGGAAACTGTGTCAATGTGTCTCAAGTGGGGCTCTCAGACTGGGGATTCCAGTCATGGTGTGATGACCAATGTAGCCATTCACCAATACCTTTATTACCCACTTTTCCACTCAGAATGATTAGACATTTGATGCACGTAAATTATGTACATGCATCATATTGGATTGAGTCTTTGTCAATCCTTGTTGTGCCAGCTCCCCATTATTATTGTTCTTTTTTTAAAATATGCTCATCTGACCATTGTACACCTTGATAACATTTAGGAATCCTACAAAATGGTAGCTATCCAGGATACCCTCTCCAGTTCATGATAATGACCTCACGAGTGATAAAGCATCAGTTCAAGTCCCATCATGTGATCCGCTTCCTCCATTGTGCGTCAGTAGTAGCAGCTACACCTATGGAGTTGTAAATTGATCTAGCCAGGTAGGCCAAGGAGGAGTGCATGCTAAGCATTCCCCTTATGTTCTATCACCATAGGCCATTGTAGTTGTGGGGTGATTGAGACCCTCAGGATGTAGGGGACTTGTTAGAGTCACATGCCTTCCTCTTCCGGTATATGCAGACACTGATGGATTAGATTGTGGCTTTGGCAGCCAATATTTTTCATTGTACAACATGGGGGGAGGTGGATTTTTTTCACCCATCTGCATGATTAGTCAGCACTCTACTAGAATTAGTTCTAGCTATTTTTGGGTGAGGAGTACTTCCCTTTGTTCTTTCACTCTATTAGGATTCAAAATATTATTATGTTACAATAGGGAGGAATGATAGTGGTTGCGTATGCGTCTCGGTTCATAGACCTATCTTGTTACTCTTTAACTTGAACCATGATGGTTACTTCTAGTCTAGAAAGTTCAATTACAAACTCCACATAGAAATTCATCCATCATAGTAATATTTTGAATCAACACCTATGATGGGGTGTTGGAGAAAGTGCTTTTGATGATGATTTTCCTATCACAGGGCTGCGAGTTTGCTGGGAATGAGAGTTGTGTCTATTGAGCCATTATTTCAATGATAGTTGGTGGACGTCCGTTGGAAGTGCCTCGACCCAAGAGGCTTTCTCATGATTGGGTTTTAACATGTGATCAGGCGACACTAGGGCTGCACAGAATTTCTGGTTAGCCCGGATAGGGATGGTTCTATACTTTTGATGAGTGAGGTTACATGGAAGGATACTACCCAACCAAGCATGCTAATCATCCCTTATACGTAGCGGGTAGACCACCACCAGAGTGGTAGCTCTGTGATCAAATATCCCCCAGGAATGGGAAGGGTGGTCCCCAAGGAGGCGGTTCTAGAAGAAAAGCTGTGGTTGGGGGATGACGTAACAATATACCTCCTCCACCACCATCGGGTGGCCCACCTTAGGATTTGGTAGATGGAGACCGGTGCAGTGAAAAAATTTAGGCTATGGATGTTCGTGGGTCCTCCATTGTATGAGATTATTTGAGGTATTCCTTGTGTTTATTTACTCTTGCATCAGTACTATAAGACATAGGAACCAAAAACTCCTTTATATTGTTATTTCTAGTATGGGAGTTAGAGATCCCAGTAGAGTAACAAGTACAATATATTATTCTCAAGGTTCCTATGGGAAGTTCATCTTCTATATTTTTTATCTATTGTCTATGTGAGCTATCGTTTGGAGAAGCAAGGATCATGTGGGACCTTCTAGTCATCCTGTTGGAACCATACGACGTCATCTTGGGCTTGGATTAGCATTTTGTGGTTTGAACATAGATTGAATGTCACCATAGGCTAGTCATATTCCTAAGAACTAAAGGGATGTGGTTATCTTTTCTCATAGAATGATACCTCATAGAAAGGAAGATAGGTGTTGTGAATAGGAGGAAATAATCTTTTACCCATCAGTTAGAAATTTTGACCCTTTGTGTTGTGGACTAATTAGGCACCTAGGTTCCCTCAATTTTGGAGGATTATATGGATGTCTTCCCTGAAGATGTTCAGGGGATACCTTGAAGGTGGTAGTTTTATTTTCACATTGATTTGCAACCAAGAACTATCCTAATATCTTTTTTGGCATATCATACTACACCCACTGAGCTACGGGAGCTACGTTTGTAGTTAGACAACCTTCGTGCAAAGGGTTTCATTAGACCTTGTGTTTCCCCCTGGTAGTTGCATTTATGTTTGTTAAGAAGGAAGATAAGATCTTATAACTTTGTGTGGATTATCATCGCCTGAACCATGCCATTATAAAGAATAAGTACCCCTTACAAAGTATCAATGAACTCTTCACCAGTTGTGAGGTGGGTGGTGGTTCTCCATGATCGATAATATATCTGGCTACCACCAGATACGAGATCATGAGGTTGATATTCTTGTGATGCCCTTCGGCATGACAAATATCCATTCCATTTTCTTGGATATGATGAACCATGTCTTCCATCCATATATGGAAAAGTTTGTTATATTCTTCATTGATAAAATACTTTTTTTACTCTGTGTCAAGGTAGGAGAACACTGAAACTACAAGAATATTGGGCATTGAATCCCACTTACACGGGCGACTGCCACTGGCGGTCTCTAAAGGTACCCAATAGGGACCGCCAATGGCGGTCGCTGCCCTTTGTAAAAAAAAATAGGGCTTCGGCGCCGCCATTGTCACCCTCGAGCCCCCCCCCCCCCCCCCCGTGTCTCCACCCTCCCCGCGCTCCCTCCCCTGCAGCCCTGCCTCGCCACACGACCCGTCGCCCTTCCTTTCTGCACCCCCCCATTGCCACCCTCCCGCATGCCCTCCCCCGTCGCCCTGCCTCGCCGCGCGCCCCGCCCTCATCAGCCTCCGCCCTCCACGCTCCCTCCGCCCTCCGCCCTCCCACTCCGGTCACCCTCTGCCCTCTGGCCTCCGCCCCCTCTGTCTCCTACCCCTCTTAACTTCGGCCTCACGCCTCCGGCCTCCGCCCCCTCAGCCCCCCCACCCCGGACGACCCCAGCACCCCAGACAACACCCCCCCACCGCACCCCAGACCACCCCCCGCACCCCGGACAGGGCCCTCGCACCCCGGATAGGCCCTCCCGCACCCCGGACGCCCCCCTCCCCCGCACCCCACACCCCGCTGCCCATCCCCCATCCCCTCACCTCCTCCTCTCCTCCGGCTCCACGCCACCACCGCCACTCATCCCCTCCCTCGCCACACCGCCTTTGGCTCTGACTCCCCTTCGCTGCCTCTCCTCTCCCTCGCAACACCACCTTCAGCTCCCCTCCCTTCCATGTTTTTTACATAATTTGTATATCTATTTTATTAACTTTCTGATTTTTTAAAATTCATTCACAACTAATTATTCAATCCATTTTTTGTTTGATTAAAAATTGTACATGTTGTATTTTTTTAAGAACAATCCAATTTATCTTTTAGACACTTTGGATAGTCCTCTTACTAATGTAATCTATAACTGCAGGCATTTCAGGGGAAGAGGCAGAAGATCCACATCATCCATCTGAGGCATCTACGTCTCCAGGTCGAGGTATGTTTGAATGTCATTGTCTATATATTTTACGTAATTGATAAACATATATATATATTTATAACATTTGTCAATTTATATATAAAATTGTTTTCAATAGGATCAAACTCGACTGCTTCTTCCTCTCGCAGGAGAGGCCCTGGTCGTGGCATATTATCATGGAATTCCGACATGATGATTGATATTTAATTTGATGAGGTATTCATCCTGTGGGACCGAATGCCTTGACATTTATTCGTCAACTGGGTCATATCATATGTGACCCACATCGATTTCCATTGACCACATGTGACTGGGATTCTATCCCTCAGGACACATTAGATCATCATTGGAGGGAGGTTCAGGTAAGAAGAACATTTTACATTATTCTCAATGTATAAAGAATACAAATATGTGTGATTTTTTTCTTTATAGAAAAATTTGAAAGTATTCCCCGAAGAGTTTCGGTCCATGTGTATGAGAAAATGCCATAAGATGTGGAAAGAATATAAAGGAAAAGTGAAGAAGAACCACTGGCTATCAAATGTGGGTGCCCCAAACATTATGGAAAATGTCCCGAGAGGTGTCCTCCCGGCTCAGTGGCGTGACATGGTTGCATATTGGTCTACTGAGGGTGCTGCGATTTGTATATTTATTTTTTTGTATATATATTTTCAAGAATGTGTGATTTGATTGAAATTTGAATGAATTGAATGTAGGAGGTGTCAGCACGCCATTCTCAGAATCGAGCATTGTAGGGACCACCTCACAGGCTCGGGACTCGTCACGTGTCTCAGATCCGACATGAGGTATTTATTATTCATTTTTTAATTTATTAATTAATATGGTTTTGTGTTTATATTCTATTCATATAAAGTTGTGGGAGAAAGGTGCAGCGATGAATAAAATGTCGGTGTGGATGAGGACTCGTGATCGCAATGATCCAAAGGCTGCAACATTGATAGTAAGTGCTTGTACTTAACATTAATTACAAAAATCTATATATTAACATATATATGTATATATATTTAAATATTTTATAGGCTCAATTGGAAGTTGAGTTAGAACATCTTCCAGAGGACCAGCGACAACTTCCCATGCGAAGGGATGAGATCTTTCAGCACATTATTGGTCGGGATGAGCATGGATATAGTTTGACCTATTGAACATGGATGCCTCGTTCAGTAGTGTCACGTGCTGCAGTTTTCGGTCCTGCTGTTGCTCATATGACACAACAATTGTCAGATTTCGAGGCACGGCTGCACGCTTCTGAGGAGGCAAATGCGCAATTGACCGCTGAGGTTAGAGCACTGTGGGAATATGTGTGTCCAGGTGATGGTGCAGGGGATCATACGACGCAGGATTAAACTATATTTATTTATTTATTTTAAATTATTTTTGTTATGAAAATATTCATAATGTTTATTTGTTGTAGGCCCCTGGCCCACCAGATGGAGGTAGCAGTGATGAAAACACGTGCCGCATCATATTCACAAGGTGTGTTTTTTTTACTGGTGGGGTTGATATTGATGTATAAATTGATATTCTAGTGAGATTTTTTGTGATATGGGGGTATAATGTTGGTCTGACGTAATGTTTGTATTATGAAATGTGATAATACCTTTGAAATTATTTTATAAATGAAGTACATTTGAGCCTTTGTTACCAAGGTGTAGCGTTTAGTATTGGGCCTTTTCCTTTAAAATGATATATCCTTCTATGATTTATTTTAAATTGAGTATAATGGGACTATTTAACAACGTATTGTTATCGAAAACTAGGTTGGAATCTGATTGATCCTATTTAGATCATACCCTACACCCCCACCCCGTACATCCCCCCACCCCCGTACAGCCCCGCCCTCCACCCCGAACATCCACCCCCCCCCCCCCCCGCACCCCCCGGACAGCCCCACCCACCCCGGACAGCCCCCCCGCACCCTCGTACCGCCTCCGCAAACCCCGGACAGCCCCCCTGCACCCCCATACAGCCCCCTCCCGCAACCCCCAGATAGCCCGACCCGCCCCAGAAAGCACCCCCCAACCCGGATAGTCCCCCCCCACCTCGCACCCCCGTAAGCCCCCATGCATATCCCCACCCCCGGACAGCCCCCTGCACCCCCGTACAGCCCCCTACACACCCCAGACAGCCCCCCCCCCCCCCCCGCACCCTCGTACAACCCACCACACACCCCAGACAGTCCCCCTGCACCCCCGTACAACCCCCCCCCCCCCCCCCCCCCCCCCGCACCCCCCGGACAGCCCCACCCACCCCAGACAGCACCCTGCCACCCCAGACAGCCCCCCCCCCCCCCCGCACCCTCGTACAGCCCACCGCACACCCCGGACAGCCCCCCTACACCCCCGTACAGCCCCCCCCGCACCCCCCGGACAGCCCCACCCACCCCAGACAGCACCCTGCCACCCCGGACAGCCCCCCCCACCCCCGCATCCCCCGTACAGCCCCCCCCCCCCCCCGCACAGCACCCCCTCACCCCCGAACAACACCCCCCACACCCCCCCGAACAACCCCACCCACCCCAGACAACACCCCCACCCCCGGACAGCCCCCCCTGCATATCCCCACCCCCGGACACCCCCAGGACAGCCCCCCACACCCCCGTACAACCCCCCCCCCCCCGGACAACCCCACCCACCCCGGACAACCCCACCCCCTGTACCCCCGTACAATCCCCTTCACACCCTGGACAACCCCCCCCCCCCTCCCGCACCATCGTACAACAACTTGCACCCCCGTACCGCACCCCTCCGTACAACCCCCCCCACCCCGGACAGCCCCCAACCCCAGAATAGCCCCCCCCCCCCCCCGCACAGCCCCCCCCCCCCCCACGCACCCCCTCGCTCCCCCCAGATAGCCCCACCCACCCCGGACAGCACCCCCACCCCCGGACAGTCCCCGCACTGCCCCACCCCCAGGCACCCCCCGGACACCCCCAGGACACCCTCCCCCCTAAAACCCCCGTACAGCCCCTAGACACCCCCCGGACAACCGCGGAGTGAATTGTGCAATGGTCGGAAAGACTCCATGTCAATCAGAGGTGTCGTTTGACCGCGGTGACCGGAAACACGTTTCCGGAGTCATAAAACACCAAAACGGCGTGTCATGGTCGAATTCGGAACAAACTTGCTCCGAATGACTTGAAACCGCTCGAGAATGATAGGAATATTATTCTTGAGATGCAGGAGGAGGCGGCACGTCCATCGGATGTGCGGTGCACGCGGTATGATTGAATGTGTTGTTTTCAGTAGTTTGGCGCGCACTAAAAGGGAGCACTGGGTGGTCAAAACTTCTCGAATGACCTCGTAATGCCACGAAATCAGACTACAACATCCTCAGAGTGAATTGTGCAATGGTCGGATAGACGAAACGTCAATCGGAGGTGCCGTTTGACCGTGGTGACCGGAAACGCGTTTCCAAAGTCATAAAATACCAAAACGGCATGTCACGGTCGAATTCAGAGCAAACATGCTCCGAATGACCTTAAACTGCACGAGAATGATAGAATTATTATTCGTGAGATGCAGGAGGAGGTTGCACATCCATCAGACGTGTGGTGCACGCGGTACAACCGAATGTGTCATTTTCAGCAGTTCGGCGCGCGATAAAATGGCGCGCTGGGAGGTCAAAGCCACCTGAACGACCTCAGAATGACATGAAATCAGACGACAAAAACCTCAGAATGAATTGTGAAATGGTTGGATAGACGGCACGTCAATCAGAGGTGTCGTTTGAACGCGGTGACCAGAAACACGTTTCTGGAGTCACAAAACACCAAAACGGCGTGTCACGGTCGAATTCAGAGTAAACGTGCTCTGAATGACCTGAAACCGCACGAGAACGATAGGAATATTATTCCTGAGATGCAGGAGAAGTAGGAACATCCATCGGCCATGCAGTGTGCATGGTACGACCGAATGTGTCGTTTTCATCAGTTCGGCGCGCGATTAAAGGCCGCGCTGGGTGGTCAAAACCACCTGAATGACCTCGGAATACCACGAAATCAGATGAAAAAAACCGCGGAGTGAATTTCGAAATGGTGGGATAGATGGCATGACAATCTAAGGTGTCTTTTGACCACGGTGACCGGAAACGTGTTTCCGGAGTCATAAAACACCAAAACGGCGTGTCACGGTCGAATTTGGAACTAACGTGCTCAGAATGGCCTAAAACCACACGAGAACGATAGGAATATTATTTTTGAGATGAGGGAATAGGAGGAACATCCATCGGAGGTGCGGTGCGCACGGTACAATTGAATGTGTCGTTTTCAGCAGTTCGGCGCGCTCTAAAAGGCGCACTGGGTGGTCAAAATCACCCGAATGACCTCGGAATGCCACGAAATCAGACGACAACAACTGCGGGGTGAATTGTGAAATGGTCGGATAGACGGAACGTCAATCTGTTGTGCCCTTTGACCGAGGATACCAGAAACGTGTTTCAGGAGTCATAAAACACCAAAACGGCGTGTCACGGTCGAATTCGGAGAAAACGTGCTCCGAATGACCTGAAACCGCACAAGAATGATAGGAATATTATTATTGAGATTCAAAAGATGGAGGCACATCCATCGGACATGCGGTGCGTATGGTACGACCAAATGTGTCATTTTCAGCAGTTCGGCGTGTGCTAATAGGGGGCGCTGGGTGGTCAAAACCACCCAAACGACCTCGGAATGCCACGAAATCAGACGACAAAAACTGTGGAGTGAATTTTTCATTGGTCGGATAGACGACACCTCATTTGGATGTCTCGTTTGACCGCGGTGACCAGAAACGCGTTTCCAGAGTCATAAAAGACCAAAACGGCATGTGACGATCGATTTCGGAGCAAACTTTCTCCGAATTACCTGAAACCACATGAGAATGATATAAATATTATTTGTGAGATGCAAAAGGAGCTGGAATTTCCATCCGACGTGCGGTGCACGCGATATGACCAAATGTATCGTTTTCAGTAGTTCGGCGCGCGCTAAAAGGGCACGCTGGGTGGTCAAAACCACCCGAAGGACCTTAGAATGCCACAAAATCAGACAAAAAAAACTGTGGAGTGAATTTTTCAATGGTCGGACAAATGGTACATCAATCGGAGGTGTCGTTTGACCGCGGTGACCAGAACCGCGTTTCTGGAGTCATAAAACACCAAAATGGCCTGTCATTGTCGAATTCAGAGAAAACATGCTTCAAATGACCTGAAATCGCACGAGAACGATTGTAATATTATTCGTGAGATGTAGGAGGTGGAGGCACATTCATTGGACGTGCGGTGCGACTAGTACGACCGAATATGTCGTTTTCAGCAGTTCGACACACAAAAAGGGCATGCCTGGTGGTCAAAACCTCCCGAACGACCTCATATTTCCATGAAATCAGACAACAACAACCATGGAGTAAATTGTGAAATAGTCGGATAGATGACACATCAATCAGAGGTGCTGTTTGACCACAGTGATCAGAAACGCGTTTTTGGAGTCATAAAACACCAAAACGGCGTGTCACGGTCGAATTCGGATCAAACGTGCTCTGAATGACCTGAAACCGCACGACAACGATAGGAATATTATTATTGAGATGTAGGAGGTGGCGGCACATCCATCGGACATACGGTGCATTAGGTACGACCAAATGTGTCGTTTTCAGCAGTTCACCGCGCGCTAAAAGGGCATGATGGGTGGTCAAAACCACTCAAACGACCTCGGAATGTCACGAAATCAGACGACAAAAACCAAAAAGTGAATTTAGAAATGATCGGATAGACGACACATCAATCGGAGGTTCCGTTTGACTGCGGTGACCGGAAACGCGTTTTCGGAGTCACAAAACACCAAAACGGCGTGTCACATTCGAATTCGAAGAAAACGTGCTCCGAATGACCTTAAACCGCACGAGAACGATAGGAATATTATTCGTGAGATGTAGGAGGAGGCGACAAATCCATCGGACGTGCGGTGCGCGCGGTATGACCGAATGTGTCGTTTTCAGCAGTTCGACGCGCTCTAAAAGGTCACGCTAGATTGTCAAAACCACACGACCAACCTTGGAATGCCACGAAATCAGACGAAAACAACTTTGGAGTGAATTTTGCTATGGTTGGACATACGACACGTCAATCGGAGGTGCCGTTTGACCACGGTGACCAGAAACGCGTTTCAGGAGTCATAAAACACCAAAACGGCGTGTCACGGTCGAATTCGGAGAAAATGTTCTCCGAATGACCTGAAACCACAAGAGAACGATAGGAATATTATTCGTGAGATGAAAGAGGAGGAGACACGTCCATCGGACGTGTGTTACACACGGTACGGAAGAATGTGTCGTTTTTAGCAGTTCAGCGCACAATAAAAAGGCACGTTGGGTGGTCAAAACCACCCGAACGACTTTAGAATGCCACTAAATCAGACGACAACAACCACAAAGTGATTTTTGAAATGTTTGGACAGACAATACAACAATCGGAGGTGCCGTTTGACCGTGGTCACCGGAAATGTGTTTCCGGAGTCATTAAACACCAAAACGGCGTGTCATAGTCGAATTCGGAGAAAACATGCTCCGAAGGACCTGGGACCACACGAGAACGATATAAATATTATTCGTGAGATGCAGGAGGAGGCGACACGTCCATCGGACATGCGGTGCGCGCAGTATGACCGAATGTGTCATTTTCAGCAGTTCGGCGAGTGCTAAAAGGGCACGCTGGGTGGTCACAACCACCCGAACGACTTCGGAATTCCCCGAAATTAGACAAAAACAACCGCGGAGTGATTTGTGCAATGTTCGGATAGACGGAACGTCAATCGGAGGTTTCGTTTGACCACGGTGACCAGAAAGGCATTTCCGGAGTCATAAAACACCAAAACGGCGTGTCACGATCAAATTCAGAGAAAACGTGCTCCGGATGACCAAAAACCACATGAGAACGATAGGAATATTATTCGTGAGATGTAGGAGGATGTGGCACATATATCAGACGTGCGGTGCGCATGGTACGACTGAATGTGTCGTTTTCAGCAGTTCGTCGCGCTCTAAAAGGTCGCGTTGGGTGGTCAAAACCACCCGAACAACCTCGGAATTCGACGAAATCAGACGACAGCAACCACGGAGTGAATTTTGCAATGTTCGGAAAGACGGTACATCAATCGGAGGTACCGTTTGACCGCGGTGACCGGAAACGCATTTTCGGAGTCATAAAACACCAAAACGGCGTGTCACAGTCGAATTCGGAGAAAACGTGCTCCAAATGACCTGAAACCACACGAGAACGATAGGAATATTATTCTTAAGATTCAGGAGGAGGTGGAACATTCATAGGATGTGCGGTGAGCGTGGTATGACCGAATGTGTCGTTTTTAGCAGTTCGGCGCGCGATAAAAGGGCGCGTTGGGTGGTCGAAACCACCCGAACGACCTCAGAATGCCACGAAATCAAGCGACAACAACCATAGAGTGAATTTTAAAATGGTCGGATAGACGGCACGACGATCGGTGGTGCTGTTTGACCATGGTGACCGGAAACGCCTTTCCAGAATCATAAAACACCAAAACGGTTGAAGCAGATGGCTGTGAATAACACATTTCAAGAGTTGTTATATGTATATAATAACTGAATAATGATGTCAAATTTATGTTTGTTTTGTTTAGTTTTCTTTGTATCTTATTATAGGTTTTTAAAGGAGATGACGGCGGATCTTTCATGCACGTCTATCATTTATTTTTTATGATAATCTTGATGTTTATTATGTTTAGATTTGTTTTTCATTTTTTATGATTTATATGCTGTTTTTTTATTTTGTACCATGAAATTGTTTTTTAAAAAAAATTTCTAGTCTAGAGACCTCCACAGGCGGTCGCTGTGGGGCAGAATTTTGTCTGACTTTAGCGACCGCCAACGGCGGTCGCCATTGGCCAGAATTCCGACTGGCTTCAACGACTGCTGCGGTCGCTGTAGGCCGAGGTCTAGGCCACCTTCAGCGATCGCCAATGGCGGTTGCTGGGCGGTAGCTATTGGCCTAATTTTTAGTAGTGAGAGCACCTGAGGATGGCCCTTAATAAACATCGATAACACTAGATTTATGGAAATATCTCTAAGTACCATCTCTGGATACATGAGTTTCACATTTTTGGGAATGTTAATGTTGAATAGGGTTTAAATGGGGATCCCACAATTATTGTGGTGGTACATTCATGGGATCCACCAAATAATGTGTGAGAAGTGTGATGCATTCATAGTTTGTATGGGTAGTATAAGGAATTGGAGGTAGGATTATCTAGGATCACAACTTTGTAGACCACTCAGATGTAGAATAGATACTCATTTACCTTGTCTGAGTAGTGCTATAGGGAATTTGAGGAGTTGATGAAGAGGATGATGAGCGCTCCAATTCTAATATTACCATACGAGGGCATTGATTAAATAGTGTATTGAGATTCTTCAAGAGCTGTTCTCGGCTGTGTTTTGATGAAATAATGTGTAGTCATCACATACAGGTCAAGATAATTGAGACCCCATGACAAGAAATAAGTGCCTCATGACTTAGAGCTCACAGAAGTAGTATTCTCCGAATGAATATGGAGACACTATCTCTTTGGAGAGTGCCTTGTGGTATACTTATACCACCAATCCCAGAAGAACAACTTCACCTAGAGATATCTGAATCTGAGGCAGTGATGCTGGTTGAAGTTATTGTAGGACTATGACTTTGATATAGTCTATACTCATGGAAATGGAAAATTTATAGCAGATTCCCTTACTACGAAGTCCTAGGCTGTCCTATTGCAGGAAGACTTAAAATTGTTAGCTTCACTATAGCTTGCCCTTGTGGAGTAGGAGGGTTCAATTTTTCTACAACCAATGGTTTTGATTCATTTTCCCTTTGAGCGTGGGAGAGAATCCTAGCTGGGAGATATATACTGTGATGTCCTGTGTGACTAGATTTCAATAGGTGACACACCTGATGGGTATTTTAAAGGAGGGAATCATGTGATCTTATTTCATAGGAGAATAGGGATTCTTGTCAGTATGTGGGAAGAGGTGATGTGGGAGTTCCATACATCTCCCTTAGTTTTACACCCAAGTGTGGGGAAGATGTATAGGGATATACAGTGGCAGTTTTATTTTTCTATCATGAGATGAAGAATAGCTGAGTTCAACTAAAAATTCATTAACATTCAGTATATAAATGATGAGCATCATGTTCTCGTGGGTTTTTAATATCCTCTTGTCATCCAGAAGTGGAAATGTGATGGAAAATACATAGACATTATCAGTATACATCCATGCACAATGAAGGTCCATGAATCCATCTGGGTGATACTGGACCAACCCACTAAGTCGACGCACTTTCTTGCGATCAAGAGGAAGCGTTTGGTGGAGAGTTAGTGGTAGCTATACTTATGAGATATCATCTGCATTCACAAGTCACCCCCAATTATTTCCTCCAATCATGAAGTGTAGTTTATGTCACATTTATGCAGAGGCCTACATGATCCATTCTGGAGCCAGCTATGGATATGTATATTCTTCCACCCCTAGAACAATGGGAAAACTGAGCACACAATCCAGGTGTTAGGGGATATGATGAGGGCTTGCGTGTTAGACATCTACTACAGTTGGGAGGACTGCTTTCCTTTGGTATATTTTTTATACAACAACATGTACCACTCGACTATTGGCATGACACATTTTGAGGACCTGTACGGGGGACCATATAGGTCACATTTTTCTTGGATAATGGATGTGGAGTCATCCCACATGTATTTGGAGTTGATGCAGGAAACGACAGAGAAATTTCATTTCATTCGTGAACAGATTAAGATAGACATGAGGAGACAAAAATCCAATGAAGACCTCCATCGTAGGCCCTAAGAGTTCAAGCAGGGAGACCATCTCTTCTTGAGATTCTCCCCATGATGTAGGATGTTGAGATATTTTTAGGGAGACCAGCTATCCCTAAGGTTCATCCAGACATATGAGATTGTGTGGAGGGTTGGCGAGGTCACCTGCCACCTTTCCCTACCCCCACAGGTGGAGCGGGTGCTAGAAGTCTTCTGCATTTTAGAGGTTAAGAAATACATGCATGATTCAATGCATGTCATCGACTATATTCAATTGAACATTGAAGATGGAGCCACCTTTTCATAGAATCTGATGGTGATCAAGGATCAATAGGATCAGACCATACATGGATAGGCCATCTCTTTGGTTCATAAGATCTGGCAGCATAGAAATTTGTAGGAGAGTTATTGGGAATGGGAGATCCAAGTGATATCACAGTATCCAATGATTTCTTACAAGTTTTTATTTTCAAGGATGAAAAATCCTAAAGTTATGAAGGATATAAAGACCCATTTTTTCCTTGTAATCCTTGTAAATGTTTATATATATATGTATAGATCTAGGCAGTGAGACAACATGCAATTCTGAGCCTGGTGTTCCTAGAATAAATTTTATAAAAATATTATTCATATTTTAGATAATTCTTGTGATGGAAATGTGATAACTCTTAAAAGAATGCTCAAATTAAAAATCTGAGGCCACGGTAGAGCTTAGAATGTGTTATTTATCCTAGATAAGACAAAAATTTTATCGGCGCGACAGTTTTGTGAGAAACTCCAACAAGGAGAATAATCATAGATAAAACAATTAAACCTAATTATTTTACTGATGATTCCATACCAAATAAAATTCTACTGGGGAATTTGATTGTAAATATGATACCGCAGCTAAGTTTAGAATGAGGTGTTTCACTTACGAATGACAAAAATTGAAAAGGTATGGTAGATTCAGATTCCAGCACTAAGTAGGGGTCGTATAAATATAAATTTAAGAGTTTGGACTAGGGTTAGACCATAATCTATTTATCTCTGTATGAATTAACTCTCTATCCATCTCTCCCATATTTTCTTCATTAGATTAAGGAGAAACCTCCAATAAAACCACAGTGGATCAAAGCAAGTGCGCAACAGAGGCAACATCAGTGACGAACAATCGATTCGATGTAGTATTTCTCTTAATTTTGAGTTCTAATTAAGTTTTAAATTTAAAATCCATTTCCCCCCTTTTTCTTTATTTCTATAATGAATTTTTGACATCGACACAATCATGGTGATTTATTTGTTTTTAAAGACTATGTTTCAATCTTTCATCGCCTGTTTTTCATAGATATTCTCCACCAACTTTTAGTCATAACAACCCATCATTAGATCATTGATTAGATGTCAGTGTTTTGAAGACTTTTTTGTAGGGGTCCCTAATCCACTGAAATATTCGTAATCAGGGGACCGGATGGAGTCTAGGAGTCCACAGAATGGAAAACACGAGAACTTTCGGTATAGAATCCCGCGTCAGCTAATAGTAGAAGAATGCCCCATGGTGGAGAGAGGAGTAGTGGTGGCACCGTGGTATGACAGTACAGTGACATGGTGGTCCATGTTTCCTAGACCATTGATCATTTTGTGTCATGTGGTGCGACATAGGCGGTGACTCCCGCAACAAATCGTGCACAAACGGATGGCCGCGTTGACACTGTCAATGACTAGCTTGCGGTTCAGGCCCGCCAAAATCATTAGGTCGGCCAGGGAAAATGGGTCGGGTCCTAAAATAGAGTAACAATCCTAGAAAACAATGTCAGACTAGGGTCTAATCCTGGGTCAACCATCCATAGTCGAATGTGGTTCTGGACAGACCGTGAGTCACTCCACTATCCCCAAGACCCTCATTGGAGGTTTCAAATTCATGCAACTTCTAAATCGGGCATCCTTATGATGCACCATCTATGTAAGCATAATCCTATCTTCATGGAAGACATTTTTATTTAAATTTCATAATTTAATGTTTAGGGTAAGGATGTGGGTCCCACTTTGTCCCTTTCGATCTTATTGCGATGAAAATCATCTTTTTCACATGTCATCCTTTTGGGTAAATAAATAGCCCATCATGTGTGCTTTTATATGTATAACATGATAGTGACCTTATTATCGACATTCGTGTTACTATGTGAGGTGTTTCAAACACAACACACTATTAGGTGGTGTTTGACAGCAGTAGTGATTAGTCATTAATATTAGAGTCTTTCTAGTGCAATCCCCCTACTGGGTAGGGAGTGGCTCCTCAGTGAACTAGAGTGTAATCCCCCTATTGTACTAGGGTGAGGGTACTCTATGAAAAATCAGACTGAATTCCCCAATCATCATGGGCATTGTTTCTCTATCAATTACTTTAGTGTGGAATCCCCCTAATGCATGAGGGTGTGGGTCCTCAAAGAATAATTTTGGAATATCCCTGACATATTAGGTCATTAGTTCTCTACTTTGAGTTCTGCACTATCTGGATACATTATATCATTGATGAGATGTACTATATTGTTTCTTTGGAATCAAGAGTAAGACATGCACATTACACACCTAGACACATCCTAGGGATGTGACTTAAAAATTATGCTAGTGAGGTAGAACCACTCAAATCAGATAGTATCTAGGTGTAGTGTTTGAGCCCCTGTGAAATGAAACATAGGGAAGATGAGAGATATTTTGGGAATCAATGGTTGTTAATTCTAGATTGAGGGAAAATATTATATCATGGGGTAGGAATTGAGATGGATATCCCATTACTCTCTTGTTTGGGTTTCATTGACTGAGTGTATATATATGTATACAGCATATTGAAAACCCGCTCCCTTGGTTTTGGTTACTCTACATCCAAGAGAGGTGATGACCTTTGGGGTATGCCAAATGATTTTCATGTTTAGCTTCTCTTGGTTGAATGATTTTACTCACCTACTATAGGTAGTGAAAAATCAATGAAAAGTTCATCTTCTCACCGATTCAAGCTCCTTATGATTGGGTGATCTTACTTGACACCCTTGTTATGTTTAGCTATACTCCTTTACTATAAATTATTCTTTCAACTGTTTTCCATTATTATTGTATCCCCATTTTATCCCCCTTTCATTTTTAGGCGTCCTAATAGGTATGTTTATAATTAGTGATACGTGGTATTTTCCCTCACATATCATGCCTTATACCGACGACAGGCATGGTTGATCGTGACCTCATGGAGCTTTGGGATACATGTTCTTGGATAGCATATGGTGTTCATAGTTTCACTTCCTGGAGTAGGGCTTTCTCTGTTACATTACATCCACAGTTTTCTATGATATTGGGACACTATTATGGTTTGGTGTGTATTTCCCCACGCTTTCTATCTATTTTAACTACTTTACTCATATTATTTAGTGTATCATTAATGTATTTTTTTTCATACATTAGGATTCATCTTTTACTTTTTTCCCTCCAAACATCTTCATCAAATTGGTTTTGTGTGTGTGTAGGTACTTGAAAAAAGTCATCCCTGAGTTTTTTATGCCTTTGGTGCTTGTCGCCACCCCTAGCCTGTGGTGGAAGGATTGGGGTAGATATAGCTGGGGCCCCAGCATGGGTTTGGTCATTACATAGGCATTAGACTCAGGGAGATGTTAATTAAATTAGAGAGTGATTAAGATCTGTGGTTTTCTTGTTTAAGAACAAGAGATTAATGGATGGTATTAGTGGTTGGGGAACTAAATGGGATGTTTCCATCGATATAGATTCATATTTTTTTAAGGATTTCAGTTTGATTTAATGATTCTTTAAATGTTTGAGGAATCATATTCAGTGTTTTCATGTAGAAGAATTTTTTAGGCAAGAATCAATTGTAGGAAGTTGGCAGTAAGATTATTAACAAGTGTTTCTATGTGAATCTATGTGTAGTGGGTTGGAACCACGTAGTTCTCATCATATCAAGTTTAATAGAGGTGTTTATAAATTTTATGGGTCATGTATAAAAAGGTCATTATGTGTAGGTTAATTTTTATTTATAGAGATTCATTGGATTAATTTTGAATCGGAAAAGAGGATTTGGTATCAACTTTTAAACTGTGACTTGTTTTTGATCGAGGGCGTTCAAATAGAACAACACCAGGTATATCACTGAAATATTAGAATATTGTTTTGTAAAGTGATTCCTATGGTGGGGATAATTTTTATTCTTTATAGTGAATTATATAATGACACCACATAGTGTCATTAAACGGATTTGGTGATCATGATCTTGATGTTGAATGAGAGTGATCTATTGGATTGAAATTTATATTTTATCATGGGAGTTTTGCTGGGACTGTATAATGGGAGTTTTGAAATGATGATGGACTTGAGGAAATATTTTTGAATTCCGGAATAGAACTAAGATAAGTCTTTTTAGATTATTATTGAGGTAGATTAGGAGGAATTAATATCATGATACAAAAACATCTCAAATATGAGAAGCATTGTAGTGTAAAAATTATAACAACCTATATCTTTATGGGTTATGAATCTAAGAAGGAACATTAATTTATCCTCTAGAATATAGATTGTTTATAGAAACAGGTATTGAACAGAGATGAGTCATATTTAAAAAACATTGAGGGGTATTTCTAGAATGTAATGGAATATTTATGGGTGAATCAGATCTTAGTTTTTTAATATAGGAATAATGGAGAAGTTGGGGCTACTTATACAGACACCAACTAGCCTATACCCCCACCAGATAGTTAGTTGTGTGGCCAATAACCCATCTACCCAGTAGAAATCACCAGCCTTCTAGATATCCTACTCTATGAGTCTAGTGGACCATAGACTAAAATTTATATAAGGGTTCCAAATTTAATTTTAAGGACCTTCCATGGGATCTTGTTCGAGGATCTTTCCAGGTGATAGAACCCGATAATTCATTTTTCATATATGACTTACAACATTGGTTATTGTTCAGCTGGAAATATTTTAATTAAATATAGTTTAGTTATAATTATTTAATTTTTATTGTCTGGGCCTAGGTTAGGACCTCATGCTGATTGGTGGGGGTGAATAGACATAGAAGGACTCAAAACCAGTATATACAAATTAATTGGACGGTAGTTGGATCCATCTTTTAGATTATAGACCTTATCAATAGAATATGTGTATACATTATCATATCATGATTTTTAGAATGTGTGTGTAACCCCAGGAGACTTACACGTGATGATTGATCATATGTGGCGTGTGTCTGGCCCATGAGACATATACTCAATGATTGCTTTCAATTATTTTGTTTTTTATATTACTTATTCTTGATATGATGTGATATTGAATTTATATCGTATCTTTATATGTGTAAATATTTTCCATTTATATATTTTCCATATAGAGTATCATCTAGAGATGGATGTGTCAGAAATCATGCAGAATGTGCATGGCCTATCCTTACCTTCATGATGTCTAAAATATGTTTTTTGTTTTATCCCATCAATGGAGACGTATCAAACAAGAATGGTCAAAATTCCTTCTAACATGGTTCTAAAGATTGTATGGTTTGGGTTCATGGTAGCTTGATTATTTTGTGACCACGTGATATATGGTTATTTTTTATTTCTAGGTCCTTAGTGATTCTATGTTATTTCTATACATTTTATATATATAATGTTTTTATCTCTTGAGATAATCTCATTCATGAAAAATGCATTTACTAGTCCGGTAATGGACCATATTGGTGGTGCCCTACCCAGTTGTACTCTTACCCTCCTTAGGTGGCCTTGGCACATAGGTACCAAAGATGTAACATTCTACGAATTTATGATTTAAATAGTTGTTAATAACATAAAGTTGTTTTGATAATTAAATCAAAATGATGTATAATTTAATATAAACATTAATGTTTTCCTTAATAAAATTTTGTTTTGTTTATAAATTATAATAAAATATTATCTCAATTCAATTAGAGAATATATATTTTTATTTATGTTCATTAAATAAATTTATTTTTCATTGAACTGTAATAAAAATTGGATTATTTATTTAAATATACGTTTTTCAAAATTATATTGTAATTTTTGAATATATTAATACTAATCAAGAAAAATAACATCGTATATAGATTTGTTCCCTTTTTCAAAAGCATATATAATTTATAAATCATATTCATTATTATTTCAATGATTCATTATTTTTAGATATTTAGATCTTTTGTTTATAAAATAATTACTTTGTAATTACATGTTATTTTAAATTTTAAATTTTATTATCTATGATTTAGTTTTAATACTATTATTTGAGTAATAATATCAAATGTTATAAAATAATTATATAGCTATTAATACATTGGTAATATTTCAGTAAAAATTTAATATAATATTTTGATTAATGTGATAACATTATTAAAATATAAATGAGAAATGTAATTGTTATTAATTAAGAGACACGATGAAAATTTAATCACAAATTTAATTTTATTTGTATGTTAATATTTTTTAAAACATAAATACATGAAAAAATCATTTTCATATCACCTATGTGGCTTGGCCATCTCAACCATTGTGGGAACCAACCCGGAACATAGTCCCCATAGGTAGAGACCTATGAGCCTATTATGTTGAAGAAAAAGGTTTGGAAAAGTGCTTGATGGTCCCATGTGTATGGATCAGTGTATAGGTTTGGATATTCCCCTATTGGGCCCGTGTATATGGATTGTTGAAAGCGCACCATGTTAGAGGCTTTTGGCTTTCTAAACTCACTATTTAGCTTATATAGTAGTCGAGAACCACATTACCTTCTGATTTTGGTCTCAAACTCCTGGGTATTGATCATATGAAGTTAAAATTTTTATTATATAATGATCACTCAATTGAACAACCACAACCGTCTGGTCACCCTCCAACTGTCATTTTCATCCTTGAATCAATCCAACTGAATCCCTATACTATTCATCACGTCTCCCAAAAGACACATCATATCGGCCCATTGTCTTCGATGGAATATCTTTCATCCAATTTTCCCATAAGGAAACACCAGTGAGGGAGACCTACTAATAGTGTTCTACCCCTCATGACCTCACTTTGGTAATAAATATGAGAACTTCAATATACCTTCCAATATATTGGTCCTATAACCAAACCAGTGGATACTCTTTCTTCCTGATCAGTTTAAAAAAAATATTTCATTAAGAACATTTATCAATTTTTAATCAGGTATTATCATTTTGAGACAAAATCGATCATGTTTTTCTAAAACCCTAAGTTCCTCAGGTATAGTTGCATGATATAGTGTATTTTAACCCATAAGTTGAGGCTTACATGATTAAAGGTAAAATTATTTAAGTTACATAGTCTTCACCTAAAAAAATCCTTTATTCCATTGGAATTTTCCATCATAACCTATGTATAATTATATAAATATATGAACATCATCTCACTGAGAGAACCTCATTCATCCACTGGAAGAAGACTCCTCCCTAACTCCTCTATTTCCCCTCTATTACAGTCTGAATCAAGCACCCACTTAGTAGAAGAGCTGTTGCAAGATTTCAAATTATACTATATTTTTTAAGGGAGTGAATATGTGGTAATATATATATATATATATATATTATTTTCCAATATTTATATTTACCTTATAAAAAATATATACATATATTTTTTTCATAAAATTACAATCGTATTCTTTATAAGACTTCTAATTATGGAATTATTTTAAACATAATATTATCTAATGGTGTATTTGTGTGAATATATATATATATAATAGTTTTAATGTTTTAGTTTTTATTCTTCATGTATATATGCATATGATGTTTCTAATGTTATTGTTTATATATGTATTATTAATAAATTACAAGTCTATATTTCTCAACATATATATATATATATGTCTGTATATATGTATTTATGTTTCATTTTGAAAATCCATGATTACATACTTCAAAACATATAATTTTTTATGTATTTCCATAATTCTATTTATATAAGGATCTTCACATATATGTATATATTATTTTCAATTTCATGCTCTCCATGTATATGTATGAATGAATTATTTCCAAATAAAAATTTATTTATTCTAATTAAAAATGTGTTTTTTAAATTATAATTTATTTAATAAAGTACAAATGCACATATATATTATTATTATATTCCAATATTCAAGTTTATATTCACCAAAACATATATACATGTATTATTTTTAAATGAAAATCTTATTAATTTTATGACTTCTAATAATGGATGTATTCTCAAATTATAATTCAGTAAGGGTGTTTATACATTCTTATATTACTCTCATGTTCATATTATACAATTTCATGTTTATATTTCTCAAACACATATTATAAAGAAACAATTTATTTATATTGAAAAGAAATATATTTGAAAAACTCATTCTTAATAATGTGTAAATTTTTTTATTTTAAAAACTTTTATAATTTCAAATAAATATTTTTTTATTATTTTATGTATAAAACCTTATGTTTTGATGATTTAATCTAATATAAAAAAATATAATTATTCTCATGTCTATTGTTATGAAAATGAACTAAATATTTTCAAAATAAATTATTTATTATTATTTATATATGTGAAAAACAATATCTTCAATGTATGATTTTTATAATAATTAATGGTTAAGAATAACATTATTTCTTGTAATGAAATGTTATCATTACATGCTATAATTTTATGTACATGTCATATGTAATCATAATTGTGGCCATAAATTATTGATTATTTCTAGAATTTCATACACATATATATTCATATATATATATATATATCTTTGTGTGCATGTGCATAATCATGTTCATTGAGTAAATATTTAAATTTTTATAACTGCATTCAAAATTGATTATATGGGTTTATGAATGATATTTAGATACATATATGCCAATCATTACTTAATTAACATCACATGCATTTATGGAAGGCCTAATTGTCATAATACTTGGTTGCTCCAAATCTTGAATGTGTTTTCCAAAAAGTATATATATATAGGTAACACCTAGATTTCCTTTTGGACATTTGTTTCATTATATAATTTAGAATTTGGTTTGGCTCTTGAGTTTTGGATGTGACAGGTTTAATGATTTAGTTTCTCGGTGTTTTTCTCTTGGCACACAACCAGTTCACGATTAGTTAAATCATGTGGCATTCTCCAGGAAATTGTGCAGCATGTGTTTTGGTGATAGAGGTATGACACACATCTTGCACACAGTTAGTCAAACCATATTGAAAGCATGTGTAAAGGTTCTATATCAAGATAGTGTCATTTGGAATGGTCGGTTCTTGGTTTTCAAATAATGACTCCATCCCAAGAGAGTAACTGAGATTGTCTAGAATGGGTCACATGGTTGGAGTACGGTTAGGTAAACCATAGGGGCTTCTCATATCGTAAAAATTTTGAAATTTAATATCTGCCCTCTCAATATTTTAGACCCAAAATGCCTACCAGCTTTTTTTATTTGTTCTTCTGACCTAAAGAGAGCCCCTCACAGGATCTCCAAGCCTCCACTCTTCTTCATTGGTGTGGAACTAGGGTTTATCAAGGTTTTGTGCTAGAACATCAAGGTAATATCTTCACTTGTTCTCCATCATCCTTCATCCTTCTATTTTCACTCGAGATATCCTTATCCCATTGTCATTTGGACATAGGGTTGGCCTTTTCCTTAATTTATATAGGGGTTTATTCATCATTAGGGTTCCACTTGGTAGATCCTAAACATTGGAACCTTTTTGGAGTGGTTTCAAGTGTGTGTTATTGAAGCACTGAGTGATTGAGGTATGTTTCCCTATGCACATTCATTTTTAATTTAATAATTGTTGGTTTCATGATTTTCAGACCTTCATTAAATGATATATATTCATGTTTGATCTAAGGAATAATTATCTGGTGTGAAATTTTTTTGTTTATGACTTGTTATGTGACATATGGTATTCTTTTATTTTAAATGTTCACACTAAGTGTTTGATAAAATGTCTGGTTGGATTTCACATGTGATTTGTGAATTGTTAAGCATATATTGACTTGATAATGGTTTTTGTGACATCTTTATGGTGAATTTGGGTTACTCAAAGGGATTTATTAATGTTTTGGACTTAAAAATAGTGGGTTTTGGTTCATTAAAATTTAAATGGCATGTGATGTTGATATGTTACTCGTTTGGAATTTTGATTAATGGGATTTAATTTTGAACATGCAGTGCATGAATTTAAAGAGAATTTTTTAAAATGATTTTGAAATTGGAAAGTGGTGTGTCTGAACCCTTTTTTGATGAAATGATTTTTTTGAATGGTGTTTTTAAGGCCTGTTTAGAAATCATGTGAAAATGGTGAAAGTATTTATTATAGAAAATCTCCTTGGATAATTATATTTCAATGGTTATGTTGATTTTTGTGGGTGACCTGCATTGAGAGGTTCCATTGTTAATGGATAGTTGAAAGGGAACAGATTGATCATTGGGGTGACTCAAGTGGTGCCTATTATATGAATTATTATTATATATAGGCATATGGTTAGATTTTCGGTGGGGATCAGTGGGATCTCCCACATTATATATTGACATGGTATATTTTAATAGTGAGAAAATTTTATCAGAATTATTTCGATACTAGTTAGGATTAAACTTTGGCTATTGTTCCACAGTTGATATTGGATATGGTTTTTGATTTTTATGGTTATGGGATAGTGCCCCTACGTTTGTAATATGTAGGGGATGATTGATTGTGTGGGACTTACTGATTTCATTGAGTGAGATAAGATTTCCTAAATGATTATAGATTTATTATTATTTTCAATATTAATCATGAGTGGCTTGGATTTCTCCTTTTCTCATCGGCACTTAGTTTCGTGCAGTGACGATTGTGATGTGTTATAGGTATGTAAATATTTTATGGTTATTTTCCAATACCATTAGCATGTGATTATTATGATTCCATCATGTGTGGTATTTATTTGGAAAGTGATCAATAGAATTTAAATGGGTTATGGAATGATGTTTTAAAGAGGAATAATTTTATAATATCTTATTCTGATTTTTAAAATGGAAACATCACATTACTCATTAAGATTGACAATGATTTCATAATGTAAAATGGAGCATGGTTTTAGAAATGAAAAATTGAAATGGTCTGTAAATTTTTTAATTTTTAAAATTATGTGTAAAATATTACTTTTATAAATATTATTTCAAACATGATGTTTATGTTTCATTTATTTTAATCTACGTGCATTGGGAATAGATTATACAAGCATGCCTATAGAGATTTAATACTCATGCTGATAATATTTTCTAATTTTTAACTTGTGGTTAATGATTCATCTTTGTATTGATATATGTATGATATGGTCTTCTTGGTATGAGAAAGTCACCCTTTGGGTAACATCGAAACATTGTGGTCATCAGGATTCAGTCTTGGGGATTTTTTTAGTTTTTTGTATTTATAGTTTTTGTGTAAAAGATGTTCAGTTTGGATATTTTTATATAAATTTGGATCCTTTTTTATCATTAATGTTTTATGTTTTTTTATTTATTATCAGTTGAAATCATTCACATGGTTTATTTGATGAGTATGGTACTAGTTTCCATCCCTTGGTGATACCGAATTCCCTTAGGGCCATGTCGTGGATCAGTTCAGGTGACCGGTAAGTGGTCAACTCTAGTTTTTTCATGACAATATATATATATATATATATATATATATTTGTGTGTGTGTGTGTGTGTGAATTAATTTTCATGTTTTTAAAAGGAAAACATTATTGAAATATATATATTAGGAAACATAAAATTGTTTTTATAATGCATTGACCAAGAAATTTTTGAACATGATAGGGAATTGGGGTGTGGACCCATCACTATAGAATTAGGTTAGCTGAGACAACCTTCAATTTTTCACGTGTCCCATTGTTTTTTTCAATTTTTTCAGGATAATTTATGAAAAATCATTGGATTATTTTATTAAGAAAATCATTTTTAAAATGTCATTATTTTCAAAGGTATTATAAAATTTCTTATGTGTTTGTATTTTCAAAGGTTTATAATATTTTCATTGAATTATTATATTCAATGGTGTTATAATATTTTCAATTTTTATGTATTTTAAATGGAATTTACAAAATCATGATTTCAAATTATTTTTAAAGATCATTTAATGTTTTTATATATTTCAAATATGTTTTCAAAAGAGTCCTTTAAAAATTATATATAATTCAAAATGTGTTTTACAAAGATATTTATTTTGAAAACATTAGAAATTTATGGTTTTAAAAAATTATATATATATATATATATATATATTTTTCATATAAATAAAAATGGATTCAATGATGTTTTGGAAATTTTATTTTTAATGGTTTTTAACATGGTTTCTAAAAACCTCTTTATTGATAAATTATGCTCACCCAATACATTACAAAAATTCAGGATCATTAATAGTATTTAAGGATATTTTCTTCATTAAGGAGGTATCATGAGGAATGAAAAATTTCTACCTTTTTATTGATTGTGAAACTCTAATATACTATATTAACATTCCTTTCCCTAAAAACCTCAGACCTTAATAGATATTGGATTTGTAGATGGTTGAATATTTTTTTATTTCCTATTTATATTTTATATATATATAAAGCATTTTTTTACACCAAATCCAGATGCTCAGGTCTCATGGTGTTTTATTTTTTTATAAATAGTTTAGATAACATTAGAAATTAGGACATTTGGTTAAAAATTTGTTATGTTTCTATGTATTTTCTTTTATTATAGCCACTGTTTTATAAATAATCAGATTTAAGAAAAACTAAGTGTTAGATATCTAAATTTGATCTTCTATGAAAATAACTGACCTTTAAGAAAATATAATTACATTAATTATAGTTTTCCATGTTTTGAAAGTGTAATTTCAAAATTTTCCTGAATAATGAGGACCGAATCTTGAGGGAAAATTTCAATTTAATGGTGGTAGAAGGTAGTATCCCAGTAATTTAATCTTTTAATAAATTTTTAATAAATGGTGTTTTTTATAATTAAAAATAATAATGTATACGTAAACATAAACCTAAATTTATTCCATGATCGTTTTTTTAATTTATGATAAAATTTTAACTTTATTCTATTACGAAATATATAAGAATTTTTATTTTATATAAATAATTGTATTTTTTCATATGATGGTCATAAATATATGATTCTTTTTATGAAATTACATTTTAATAACACAAATTTATGTTTTTAGTTCATTATTATTTTTTATTAAAAAGTACATTAAATATATAGTAATGACCTTTTTAACATGATATATAATTTATAAGCCATAATGTCTATTATTTAAAATAATTTTTATTTTTTATAAGTAAATTTTCTATTAAAATAATTACTTTTGAATTACATGTTATTTTAGCCTAAAATATTTATTAACAATAATTTAATTACACTGCAATTGTTTGAGTACAAATATCTAAAAATGGTAAAAAAATCGAAACCCCAGAATTCAAATTTAATAAAACAATGATTAATTTCATTATTACATAGGTATAAATGCAGTTAAAATTTGATAGATAGTTATGTATAGTAATAAAAAATTAATAAAATATTAATGAGGAATAAAATAGTTAATAATTAAGGATTGAGTTGAAAATAAAATCACCCATGAAATTTTTCCATATGTTAATAATTTATAAAACATAAATTTGTAACAGAAAAATATCAATCTTGGGTGAGTGGTCTAGCCCGCTCAATCATAGTGGGTGCATTCTTAGGCAGGATAAACCTCTAGTGGTAACCATCCCTATCCATAGATCTCAGAGTAAGAGAGATGTGATCCTTTCTTGGAGGTAGCATAGGTTTGCAGATCACCTATTGGGCCATTGTGTGAGGCCAGGTGGATAGGTTTGGCTATGAACATGTTGGGCCCGTATATAAGGGTCGTCAAGAGTGCACCCCATTAGATTCTTCTACCCAGTTAAACACACTATGTAGATTATATAGTAGTGGTTAACCTAATTTAATTTTAATGTGGGACACAAACTCATGGTTATTGTTCACCCAAAGTTAATAATTCATTTTTATCCTGGCATTTTGATCAAATGACCCCAGCCATCAGATCTCCCCCGGCCTACTACTTCTTCACAAATTAAATATAGTCAAATACCATTAATGTTTGTCCCTTATTTGACAATCCACGCCTTACTATCACTATCTCCCCTGAAGGAATCTCTTTATTCTCATTTCATGACATGTTAATTCCAGCAAGGGAGACCTATAAACAGTGTGCTACCCTTGAGGACATCCCTTTGAAATATAGAATGGACATTTAATCTATCATCCAAGTTATTCATAATATGTCCTTAATTAGTAGACACACTTTCTCTGTGGGAAAGATTAACAAATATTATTTTAGCTCAATCTTTTATTAGAATTGAATATAGTATTATCATTTCAAAAAAAATTTATTTTTCATTTTTAATCCTTGATCCATCGATTCATCAATTATACATTCATGAAATAGACTTTTTTATCACATTATTTGAGTCTTATAGGATAACAGGTATCCTGTTTTTAGGTCCTTATTTGTCACCATAAAAATCCTATCTTCCACTAGAAGTTGGCATCCAATCATATGTATATGTGTGTATATATATATATATGTGAACATCCACTCACCAAGAGAATCCCATCCACCTGTGGGAATAAGACCCTTCCCTAGCTCCTTTATTTCACCTATCTTATCCACTAGTTTGAGAACCCACTTAGTAGAAGATATTTTGAAAGATTTTGGGTTTTATAATTTTTTTAAAGGGAGTATATATATACATATTTGTTTCCAATCTTCATGTTTATATTCTTGAAATAATTTGTACATTTATTATTTTAAATTTAAATGTTTTTTCATTTTAAGGCTTATAATTAGGGAATTATTTTCAACTTATAATTATATAAGGGTGTATATTTATATATATATAATATTTAAAAATTACATGTTTTTATTCATAAAGTATATATGTATATTCTATTTCAAAATTTAAATTTATGTATGTATTATAGTCAAATTTCAAATCTATATTTCTCAACATATATATATGTAAAATTTTCAATGTCCATAATTATTTACTTCAAAACATATAATTATTTATGAACTTCTACACTTGTGGTAATGTAAGGATTTATACATATATGAATATATTATTTTCAATTTCATGTTCTTCAATCATATATAAACATGTATTATTTTAAAATTACAATGTGTTTACTCAAATTAAGAAAGTGTTTTTCAAATGAATATTTATCTATCTGAGTACACATGTGTGTATATATATAATATTTTCCAATTTTCAATTTTATATTATTTAAAACATTTATACATGCATTTTTTAAATTACATGAATATTATTTTTCAGACTTTTATAATGGGGGTATTTTCAACTCATAATTATAATACGATGTATATATATGTAAATGTTAATCTCATGTTTATAATGTAAAATTTCAGGTTTATATTTCTCTAACCCATATTTTGTAGAAGATATTTATTTATTTAAAAAAAAATTAAAAACCCCATTTTAATATAGAATAAAATTATTTATATTTAAATGATATTATATTATAAAATAATGATTTATGGTTTTATTTTATATATAAAACATAATATTATCATGATAATAATTCTATGTAAAAATAGAAATTATAATTTTAATGATTTTAGTTAAGAAAATATAATAAATATTTTAAAAATAAAATATTTATTATTATTTATATAGGTGAAAACCAATAACATTAAAATATTATTTTATGTATGAAATAATGGTTAAAAAACATTACTTCATGTAATAAAATATTATCATTTCAAGTTATCATTTTATGTACATTACATTCATGATCATAATTATGGACATACATTATTGATTATTCAAGACATTTCATATATGAAGATATATATATATATATATATATATATATATATATATATATATAAGAATGTGCATTAAATAAGTTATCCAGTTGTTGGAAGTACTTTAAAATTAGATTTTTTTATGTTTATAAATGATATTTTCAATACACATATGATAGTCATTCCTTTGTTAATAGGAAATTAGTTTATTAAAAGTCTAATTGTTAAGATATTTGTATTCCCCATATCTAAGATATTTTTTATTATGATGGTATAAATATATATATATTTATCAATTATAATGTTTTTATAAAAAAATCCAATGAAATATATATAGAAAGTAAGATCAAATTTTTTTCATAAAATTAGGCACTTGAACTTTTTAAAGATGATTTGGAAATATAGAGTGAATCCATACTTCTAGTAGTTGTTTGGACTAGAAAACCATCAATGCTTCATGTTTCCATATGGTTCTCTTTTCAAATCATGAATAATATTTACTAAAAAATCACTAGATTATTTTTTATTGAATGAACTTTTCAAGCGTAAGTTATTTCAATGTTATAATATCATTTTCAAAGTGTAAGTATTTTTAAAGTCATTATAATATTTTAAAATATTATGTATTTTAAACTGCGTTATAAAATTTCCAAGGTGTGATGATTTTAAAAAGAATTTTAAAATTTATGTTTTCAAATGATTTTTAAAATATTTTTTAATGTTATTTTATATTTGAAAGGCTTTCTTAAAATGGTGTTTTCAAAATTATACTTATTTTTTAAATTATTTTTCATTTTTATGTACATTGAAACCTTGACAAATTTATAGTTTTTAAAAAGTATTTATAACTAGTATTTAGTTTTATATTAATAATAATGTTTTGAAATTAGTTTTCAAAAAGGTATTTTCTTTTTTTTCACTGTCTTTTTAAAAACCCCTAACTAAGAAATAATGCTCAACATATGTCCTTAGAAATGGTTTTTAGGATAATTTATGAGATTTCAAAGATATTATCTTCATTAAGTAGCGATCACATGAAATTTCAAATAGATTATATTTTATTTATTGTTTAATAAAAATAATCTATAATAACAGTACTTTTCCTCTAAATCTCACTATTGAAATGTTCTAGGATAAATAAATTATTTTATATTTTGTAGATATATTTTATAAAAAAATTATATATAATATTTCTCTACCAGATTCTGAATCACCAGTCTCATGTAATTTCTTGAGAATCCCTCACTAATCGTAAGTGGATATTGGGATGAGGATCGATATTGATTGTTGAGTGGAAAAAATAATGCGGTTTTGGAGAGTAGGAGTTGTAGATTTTTAAATATGGATGAATATCCTCTTTCTAATTTTTTTCATTTTTGTTTTTCTATATGTGATTTTCTTAGGGGGTAATGATTTTCCTTGTATTCATGCATAACCAGTACAGTCTAGTAATTCTATTTTTATTCATTACAGATGGGTTTTCTAGTGGTTTTTTCAATGCATGGTTGTATATTGTTACATGTTTGGTTTCCCAACTATTATTGTGGACTCTGATTGATGGTATAGTCTCCCAAATACACCACCATAGACCATTATAGAAATTTAGAATCCTTTCATATGCAAGGAGGCTTGTCTGTGGTTGTGTGGTACACCAAATCAGACCTGATGATTTGCATCATGGTGTTACAATATAATCTTACACACCTACTCACTTCATTAGAATAATATGTTTTTGTTTTGGTAGATTCAACCACCTATTTGAATGATGTTATACCAACATCATCACTTTCATCATGAATATGTATGAAGACATTAATAATAGTAATATGATATGTTAAGAAATATTTCTTATATTAATATTTTTGTGGGAGAGTATCATTTTTTTACTATAATGTAATTAATATTATTATGAAATTAAAAAATTGATATTATAATGTAACTTAATATGATCATAAAATTATCAAAAAAATCTCATCATGGATTCCATTTTCACTAACCATACACATACCATAAGATAAATGAACATGGTAACAAATAAATCATTAGAACATAATTATTCTAGTACAATGAAAAATAAAAGATTGTTGAAGTTTTTATCAATGAATGAGTACGGACATCACTATTAAGAAAATTTTATAAAATAATCAACAATAATAATATGTAATTATAAAAATAAGGAATAAAAAACTAATATATGTTTCAAGAATAATTATAATTTAAAATTATAAAAGGTAATATATATGAAAAATCTTATTAAATAATTTCTTGATACAGTTATTCTTATTATATCGAGGTTAATGTTTTTTTGGGGAATATGGGTGTTTCGGTAAGAGTTTTTTTCCAGTCTCACATTCTAATAGATATTTTTTATGAAAAAATTTCCATTTAGGAAAATAGTATGTTATTTCTCTCTAAATCCCAAGATATTTTATTATCCTATAATTATTTATATGTTTTACTTTTTATATTACCATTTCACTTCTATTTGGTTCAAAATTCAACCAAATGACACTATCAAGTGGAATCAACCATACCTATTCTTTAGGTATGTAATCTCTCTCCTTCATGTACATAAATTTTTTTAATTATTATATTTATTTCCTTATCACTAATAATTTTTCAATCGACCCCAGACTGACAATATCGATCACCTTAGCACACTCAAAACAAGGATCGATGGGCATTCCTGATCCTCATAAGATGGAAAATTGTTATAGGGAAATATAATATATAAAATTTGATAAATTTATTCTAATAAAATAATAATTTACATCCACTAAAAATATACAATATTTTTGGAATGGTGCATCAATACGTTGGACATATATACAAATCCAAATAAAAAGTTTCCAAATTCAAAACAAAATCAAATAAGGAAAATGTATATATAATCAACTAACTCACTAAAAACCAAAATATGGGTGTTGATTGGCACAATATATTTTAAAAACAAAATAACAATCAAATTGAAACGAAAATACATAACCAAAATCTCCCCATGACACTAAGGTCATCTTTAAATGCTACCATCAAACTCGCTCCATGAGATACCCAATTGAATATGTCTATAATAAGGATCTCATGATATTAGAACCCAAACTAGTAGAATCCACTTGGTATAAAAATAGCATTTAGTGCAGGTATATTGTAATCATAAATATCACAATAGGATTTCACAATGGAGTCCATGCATTTAATTTAATAATGAAAATATTTAAATATATTTAGAAGTACACAATTTAAAAATGATATTTTCAATACATTATGGAAAATTAAATGTATAATAATTCTAAAATATATTTATAAAAAAAACAAAATACATTTAGAAACATTTGAAAAATTCATTAGATTACCCTATTAAAATTTTACCATCAAATTTACCTTTTTGAACCATCTTTAATACTATATATATCAAAATACATAAGTAACTAAATAAGAATAAAATAAATGAATATATGAAAATCATAAATAGAAGAGTATAAATAGTGTAACAATTTATGCACTATAACTATGATAAAATATGGAACAAAATAATAAATTACATATCATAAAATTAAAACCGAATCATAAAACCGAGGATAAATAAGAAGAAAATAATAATACAAATTTTTAATAGTCATGATGAAACATAACTAGAATAAAAATGTGATAAAAAGTAATATTATTAAAATATTGATAATTATTGGAAACTAAAAAACATCTAGTAATCCAATCCTACATGTACATGGGTGGAATCATCGCTCATCCAAATGAATGATGTTCCAAGAAAATAACTAGTAATCTTGCTACACTCATCCTCACTGCTCACACTCCCATAGTAGTGATCATAATACAAAACTATAGGATACTAGTCAATTCATTAAAAAAAACTAAAAAAACTATGATATCTCAATCACTTATTAGAATTCCTATATTCCACTTAAATATAGATAATAGAGGGTAAATTTTTTTTAAAAAATAAATCACAAACCAAAAAAATCACAATCACATTTCCCCACACAACCACTATACACAATCTAATTAAACACCCTATTTATTTCTCATAAATCATGTATAAATCATATATAATATCATGCTCACATACAGTTTGTTAAAATGGGGCCTCGTATAAGCGTGAACCTCATTTCAAAAGAAATCATTTTTAAAACTTTCTTATCAACACATAGGTTTTAAACTAATAATAACAGTTTCTAAATCATCTTTTCAAAACTATTTTAACACTTGTGTAATTTAAATACTTTTTAAATATGGTACCAAACTATAATTTAGTTTTCATTTTATAATCCAATACATAGGATACCTTTTAAAAAACTAATATGAAAATAAAAATTCAATTAAAACTATATTTATACCATGAAATAATAGTTTTTATTTTACACTTATCCATAACAATATTATTCACATAAGTAAAACCTCAAATAAATCTCTGGGAAATCAGAAATATAAATCAAATATGAGTAACATAATCTCATATTATGTGAATTTATGTAAATCATTATATAAAAAAATATGATAAACCAATACATAAAATTCATAACAAAATCCGACTAAAATAATATAAATTTCTAAAATATCACATGGATATCCAAATTATTTATGAAGAATATTTCATGAATTTATTAAAACACATAGCACACTGTTGTCTTTATTTTTAAACCAACAATGGCATAAATTTATAAAAATCCCTTTGTAAATTAAACTTAATGGTTAAATGATTTCGATTAAGAATTTATTGTACTAATAAAAAATAGAAATTTTTTAAGATAAATTTATAAATCTCTAACAAGAATGATTTTACTTGAAAAGAAAAATTCATGTAAACACCTACATTATATTGACTGTGGATGAAGAAAACCACATTAATATGGGGAAGAAAATAATGAATAAATTATACACACACCCTATCATCAATAATCAAAAAGGATAAAGTAAAAAATCTCCCTATATGGTTCAACCAAAAACGATCCATAGTATGGGATAGAATATAGAATAAAAGAAGAAGTGAAAATGATAATACGTGCAGAGAAAGCAGACGTAACCATGAATAAATCACTGAATGTCATTGAGAGGATACCAAAATACAAGGAGGGGAATGGAGAAAAACAAATAGGCTCTATTTCAAGCATATCAATTGAATTATGAAGAATAAAGAACCTTTGAGGTGTTTAATTTGACAAGTAAAATATGAA
The DNA here is from genome assembly GCA_963277665.1 of Viscum album. Taxonomy (NCBI): domain Eukaryota; kingdom Viridiplantae; phylum Streptophyta; class Magnoliopsida; order Santalales; family Viscaceae; genus Viscum; species Viscum album. The sequence goes on along the minus strand of OY728127.1, from coordinate 1,218,556,814 downwards.
AAAAAACTATAAAAATAAAATTCTTCGATAGGTCACATTATTTACCAAATTATGTGCCCGCCGTATGATCCCCAATGGAAAAAGATGGAATCCACTACTTGTATTTCCTTCAAAGTTTATCAAACCATTAAACAACAATGTAGGAATAAATAAAAGAAAAAATTAGGCCATATAGTTTATCTAAATACCTTCAAACCACTTTTCGAACCATGTAACATGTTGGAAAAAGGTATAGGGTTTTTGTAGCCAGAGGGAAACTTTTTAAGTGACTAAGAAAAAACTAGTAGCAATAAACTAGAACCATAGTTTGATAAAAAAACATAATGAAATTTGACCTGGAACTCTTCTATAATGATGTAAATCAATAATGAATGAAAATAATATGAAAAATATGGTTGGTGTAACGCCCCGACCCTAGTTTCCTAGAGTTAGTGCATTATTTTAATACATTGGCATGATTACAAGGAATCAAGTCCCAAAGGACCGATCAGTTTAGCAGTCTTGGAAAATAGATTACATACATGAACATTACATTACAATTTCAATCATAGAATACAACATAGATAGTGCTTTGAAAACGCCATTATTCCCTTAGCTTAACCCTGCATATGAATCACAATACACTTCTTGGGATCCTGGGAAAAAATAAAACATTGAAAGGGGTGAGCTCAGATGCTCAGAAAGGATAATAGTACAATGGAAACTTTCATAAGAAAACATAGTCATTTAAGGCAATGTATAAATAAAACAAAAGCCTTTTAAACTTGAATTTCAGCATAATGTGGCAAAGATTAAATGAAATGATGCCATTTACTTACTCACATGGATATTCTAATAGTCGAATAATCACATGAAATATCAATAAAGACTTTCATATTAAGGGAATGCATAATGCTGAACTTTAATTTCTTTTTCAAGGCCTCGTCCCAAGACCTAGGGGCTAACTGTATCCGGAACCCAACCCGGAGTGCCTCTAATAACCGGACACCAACCCGGAGTGCCTCTAATGACCGGACACCAACCTGGAGTGCCTCTAATAACCGGACACCAACCCGGAGTTCCTCTAATAACCGGAGACCAAACTAGAGGGCTTACTTTTACCAGTCCCCAACCTGGAGGGCTTATTTTTACCGGTCTCCAACTCGGAACATACTTTTCTAACACATTCATCTGAATAAAAGGTTGAAATATAACATAAACATTCAGATTAAAAATAACTTATGAAATGTCAATACTTTAAACATAAACCATGAGTGACATAAGAATAACTCATCCGCAGTCAAATGTATAACAAAACCTTCAATAAAATATGGATGTTTTGTATCATAATAAATCAACTTCAAATAAGCTTAAAATCCATCAAAGGATGTTGACATAGATGAAATCAAAACTATTTTACAGAAATATATCTTTTTTTTAAATCATTTTAAAAGTGACATAATTATAAAATAATACATTCGATTTGAAAATATTCTTATAAGCTTGTAAGGGAAGCTTCGACGAAGTTATAATGGATGAAAATAGCCGCACCCGCCGTATAAGTTAAAAAAAACATTCTTTCCTTAAATTTGTCGAAGAGGTCAAAAAGTACCTTGTTTGAAAAAACGACGGAAAGATTCCTTTCAAAAATGTATAAGGGTATAAATTAATTTAACCCATATTCTATTAAATAATAAAAATGTGTTGAAAGACATTTTTAAGAAACATGGATGTGGATGATAATGATTTCCCAATAGATAAATGCGTATGAACAACCTCAGATAAGGAAGAGATTGTGAAGTAAACCGTTACCAATTTGGTATCTTTCGAAACATACAACCCATGAAAGAGGTATCATAAAAGGAATATGTAAATACACATAAATTAATGTTTATTACACAAAGAAGACAATTATGGGTAGTACATACACCACACAAAATGTAATAGTGGAAATATGGCATGAATCTCACAGGAATAAGTAATGGGACGAAAATCCCTTACCTCGTGTCCAACTTGACCCATTCCTTCTTTAATATCTTGAATAATAAACTAAAGTTAATTTCTATTTGCTTAAGAACCTTTTTCAAGTTTTATTATTCCTTTTATATCAATTATTACCATGTTATAAACATTATGTAAACATTTATGTTAATAACATTTATTTTGTCGATATTTGGTACTTGAGTCAAAATGGACTTTTTATAATTACATGTTGTCCATGTGGTCAATAGTTCATCATATCAAGAATTGTATTCATGATTTATATATCATATATATCATATATATCCAGTATATACATGTATTTATAATAGTACATAACATTTAGAGGTACAAAATGAAATGTACCGTTTATGGAGACGGTAAGCCGTACGTACGCATGAACGCTACTTTCATTTCTATTTCTTACTTAAATGGAATTAAAACAAAATTATACATAGGTATATTATAATTCCAGTATAATATCATATATAATATAATTAACTCTATCCTTTATACATCCCACATAGGGGATTAACGAATCACATCACTTTGAGTGGGCGGTAGTCCGCACTTCCTCTAATGAGATTATCGTATTTACCTACAATGGAAAACATAAAGTCATGATATAATTGAGAAGTACAGAATCATAAGGAAATAATAAACATAATATATATAATATATTAATACATTTCCATCATAATGGCCACCATGAGGGGCGGTAAGATGTAATTGAACAATCATCGTTTCGTGAGGCGTTAGTTTTCCATCCACAGAAACATTATGTTCTTCATCCACTAGATGGAGGTGTGTGTAAGTTTAGTTATAATAATTCTTATAACAACATCCTAGTATATTTAGGATACAGTTTTTGTTACAAAAGAAAGGAAATTAAAAGATTTTAGGGGTTGGAGAAACAAAATAAAAGAAAACAACTTAAGAGAAACCATTACCTTTAATTTGGGTAACTTCTTTTGGATTGAACCAAAGGACTTCTTGAAGTGTCTTCTGCCTAAGGTGAGGCTTCTAGGGGGAGTAGATGGATGTCGGGAGTGTAATTGGGCAGAGCTTGGATGAGCCAAATGGCTTGAGAGGTGTGAGTAATTGCATAGAAGTGGTCACTTTTTATAGGGGAGAGGAGGGGCTCTTTAGGAAAGAGTGAAAATATTATTTTATAATATAATGCTATTCGGTTTCTAATGGTCCCAAAATAATTATAGTCGAATATAGGATGAATCATGGTCAAAATATATTCAACCAATAAGAATTGGACAGGTTTTAGATAATATTTTAATCATTATAATCTTATTTATTTAAATGATTTATTAATGTGGTAAACATTTCATCATTATTGTGTCATTAATAATTTAAATTATTTGATGTCTAAAAATTATAAATAAAATATAATTATGTAGGAAAATTTTTTATCTTTCTAATGAATATTTATAATCTAAAATCCAATATATATAAATCTATGTAAAAATTGTTTTTATAAAAGCTATAAGCTTTTGTCAATTTTGTATTCACTTTAACTTAATTAATATAAAATGTCACTATCACATATAACTGGATCCATGGGGTCCCAAAATCGACCCAAGGATGCCCATGGTCGGATATGTGTCCACAAATAAGGTTAGGACACAATTTAGGGTAATTTAGTATTATTATAATATTATTTTGTTACCCTTATTTACCGGATTTACCCATTAACCATGGTAAATAAAATATTTACCGAGGTAATTATTCAAAATGTGTAAAAATAAAAGTTACCTATTTAAACAATTTTTACATCCTGATTATAAATATGGAATCCATTTTTCCAAATTCAAAACACAGAAGTGTCAGAAATTAATTTAAAATTAATTCTCGCTTTCAAAACAAAAAGCGTGTTTTTAAGATTTCATAACTATCAAAAGATTGACACTTGTTTATGTCCGGTTTCACTGCGAAATTATGTTCAATGGCCAAAATTATATTAGATGGTAAAAATATATTCTAAATATACTTTATAAACACTCAAATTCATAATTTATCCCTATTAATTATTTTGATTAAAAAAGTTGTTTCTAATTAAAATTTAGTAATTTTCACTATTCACCAAAATATAAACGTTATCCGAAAAATACCAAAATTTCACCTTAGGCTAAATTCTATACTCCGAATCCAAAAATGAAGTCAATTTTGAGAGATAAAATTTCAAAAAGTAGGTATTACTATTTATAACGGCTAGTTTGATTTGTTTTTGTGTGTGTTAGAACTTGAGGTTGCGTACAACACACGCTATTGCATTATTCTAAGGGAAACGTATCGTGGAAGCTTGGGGTGTTACATTCTAAATTTTTGATGTCTCTATTCTAAAGAATTAATTTATTTAGTCAAATTGGATATATAAAAGTTTAAAATATTGTATTTAAAAAGGGTTCACCATTAAAAGTCGGTTAAAGTGCATTTTTGAAAAATATATCTTTTATCTGAAAAAAATGAATTTGTTCTTACATTATGTTTAAGAATCTCATAATATGGATTCTAAAATTATAAAGATTATATAAAGTTCAAAATTCAGTTAATACTATTCATAACTTCTTTTGAACGGCTTGTTTGGTAAGTCATGATGCGCTTGAAATCAGTGTTGCGTGTAGTGAAAGTTATTGATTTATTTTGAATAAGTAACACACTATGAAATCTTGGGGTGTTACATTCTTCCCTCCTTCAATAAATTGCGTCCTTGCAATTTTATATTGTTCTTTGAAAATAAAGGTTGAATTTTAGAAAATATCTTTGTGGGAAAACCCACATCGGAAATTGTGTTAATAAAATTTAGTCTTAATAAGAGGAAAAGAGAAATGAAAGGGTCACCACCAAATCATGATCTCAATTAAGAGAACATTGGTGGCAATTAGAGACGTATAATTGGAGGAAAAATGTAAATATTTATAGGTAGTGATTGAGGTCATCAATCACAAACAAGTGTAAAATTGAGGGACTTAAATTCATCAATCTATGATGATTTAAAATACCATCGGTTCAACAAAACATATGGTATTAGGATAACACATTTTTTTAAGATCCCTTCACTAAGGTATAAGAATTAATTTCATCATTGAATAAGAGAAGAAGAAAAATACATAGTTGACAAGTAGAGTCCTGTCCTTTAACTATGTTCTACCACAAACACATCTTTTACTCTAAAAGATAATAGAATTTAAAAATAATATTCTATTTATCCTATTCGTATAGGGTTCATGAAAAATGAATTTGTAATTCATCTAGAAGAAAGATAAAAATACTTCATTATTCAATCCAGGACATAACGTGGGTCAGTGGTAGGTGATACACCCTTGTCGCCCTTCGGTTGTGGGTTCAAGTCTCGCGGCCTTACCGGATGCGACGGGTTGCCGCCCGACCTTTGGGTTGTCCTTTTTATGGAAATCCAAAATAATCTCAAACTAGAATTATCCACAATACTTCTATCCAAACTCACAATACAAAATTTGTAAGGAAGGTAAACACAATGAAGATCCTTTTTTCTACGTAATAACATGTGAACACCTCTATCATGTATTTTTTAAAATACTGCTCATCCTGCATTACCACAAAACCTTATTAATTACATTCATGCTCCTTTACTCCTTATAGAATACTGGATATACATCTTCTATTCAAAAATGTTGTGAACTTTTACAACGATGGGAATAGAAATCATTAATCAGTTTCAAGGTAGTCAAGAATATCCAATATAATTTTTTTTTAAATCAACCATCTCTTATTCCAAAATCACTACCTCATTATCAGAACCATATTATGTTTTATCTTTCTCTCAACCATATATTTTCCAAAAAACTTAACCTGCTATTGAGCCACTTTTCTTGGTTCCACACGATCTCAAAATAGTACTACAGTACAATCCTTATAAAATCCATAATTATGTTAACCAGTACATTGTTGATACAACACTCAAATGACATAATCCTTTAATAACATCATAAGAACTCTAATAATTCCTCCTCATCTGTGGTAGTATCATAACTTTATTATTATCCAATAGCATCATTTGGGGCATACTCGGATGATTTGGACATTGGTTCCAGTAGTGTCCCAACTCCTTGCAGATGAAGCATTGTACATTTTAAACATTTTTCTTGCCTTTGCAGTCACGTACTTTGTGTCCTTTTTCTCCACACTTATAACAAACTCCCATTCCCTTAGGGAATTTACCAAGGTGATTCTTTCCATAATTATCACATATGGGAAAATCCTTCTTTCCCTTATTCCCTTTATCCATCTTTCCCTCTTCCATCCTTTTCATCTCTTTCTTCCCTTCAAATCCATAGGAATCAGAAAATTATTTACTTATCTTCTTAACACCTGATATTATTTCTTCATATTATGAGAGTACGTGGGAGACTATTTCCCTTCTTAATTCTGGCTTAAGACTATGAAAGATATGATCCTTCTTACTCGTTGGATCATAGGTATTGCTGGAGTTCTCATTCCTTCTACTGGGCGCCATTTCTATACAATGGCATACACTAGGTCAATTTATGATTTAAAATTCATAATTCCAAACATGTAAAATACCTAACGTAAATTGAACAGTTTATGGATATAATCCATAAGCATAAAAAATATTTTCTTTGAGTAAGTATATACCCATGATCCCTTCATAATGGTTTGTAAATAAAATGAGAATTATCTTAAGAAAATCCCCCGGGAGTGTCGTAACCAAGAGTGCAGCAAAGACCGTTGTCGTGCACCAGTTCCCATTCGAGTCTAGCTCAAAGTGGTGTTTTCAGGTTTTACCCCTAGGTACATCTGTGCCAGAGCCGCCTCTACCTGCTCGTATCTAGACAGGGATGTATTGCTCGGAAAACTCACAAAATCTCTACAATACCAAAATTCTAGGAAGTTCTCCTATACTAATCCTCAAAGTCTATATTAGGGATATGTTCTCTAATCAGAGTTTATCTAAATCTAGTTTCCAAGGTTATTGCTAAACATCCTCTGATACCAACTGTAATGCCCCGACCCCAGTTGCCCAGAGTCGGTGCATTATTTTAATACATTGGCATGATTAAAAGGAATCAAGTCCCGAAGGACCGATCAGTTTAGCAGTCTTGGAAAATAGATTACATATATGAAAATTACATTACAATTTCAATAATAGAATACAATATAGATAGTGATCTGATAATGCCATTATTCCCTTGGCTTAACCCTGCATATGAATCACAATACACTTCTTGGGATCCTGGGAAAAAATAAAACATTGAAAGGGGTGAGCTCAGATGCTCATTAAGGATAATAGTATAGCGGAAACTTTCATAAGAAAACATAAGAATTTAAGGCAATGTATAAATAAAACAAAATCCTTTTAAACTTGAATTTTAGTATAATGTGTCAAAGATTAAATGAAATGATGCAATTTTCTTAATCAAATGGATATTCTACTAGTCGAATAGTCACATGCAATATCAATAACTACTTTCATATTAAGGGAATTCATAATACGGAACTTTAATTTTTTTGTGAAGGCCTCGTCCCAAGAACTAGGGGCTAACTGTAACCGGAACCCAACCCCGAGTGCCTCTAATAACCAGACACCAACCCGGAGTGCCTCTAATAACCGGACACCAACCCGGAGTGCCTCTAATAACCGGACACCAACCCGGAGTTCCTCTAATAACCGGAGACCAAACCGGAGGGCTTAATTTTACCGGTCCCCAACCCGGAGGGCTTACTTTTACCGGTCCCCAACCCGGAACAAACTTGTCCAACACATTCATCTGAATAAAATATTGAAATATAACATAAACATTCAGATTAAAAATAACTTATGAAATGTCAATACTTTAAACATAAACCATGAGTGACATAAGAATAACTCATCCACAATCAAACATATAACAAAACCTTCAATAAAATATAGATGTTTTGTATCATAATAAATCATCTTCAAATAAGCTTAAAATCCATCAAAGGATGTTGACATAGATGAAATCAAAAATATTTTATAGAAATATCTCTTTTTTTTAAATCATTTTAAAAGTCATATAATTATAAAATAATACATTCAATTTTAAAATATTCTTATAATATTTTAAGGGAATCTTTGAAAAAGTTATAACGGTGGAAAATAGCCGCACCTGCCGTATAAGTTAAAAAAACATTCTTACCTTAAATTTGTCGAAGAGGTCAAAAAGTACCTTGTTTGGAAAATGACGGAAAGATTCCTTTCAAAAACGTATAAAGGTATAAATGACTTTAACCTATTTTCTATTAAATAATAAAAATGTTTTGAAAGAAATTTTTAAGAAACATGGATGTGGATGATAACGAGGTCCCAGTAGATAAATGCGTATAAACAACCTCAGATTAGGAAGAGATTGTGAAGTAAACCCTTACCAATTTGGTAACTTTCGAAACATACAACCCATGAAAGAGGTATCATAAAAGAAATATGTAAATAAACTTAAATTAAAGTTTATTACACAACTAATACAATTATGTGTAGTACATACACCACACAGAAGGTAATAGTGGCAATATAGCATGAATCTCACAGGAATAAGTAATGAGATAAAAATCCCTTACCTCGTGTCCAACTTGACCTGTTCCTTCTTTAATATCCTGAATAATAAACTAAAGTTAATTTCTACCTTCTTAAGAACATTTTTCAAGTTTATTATTCCTTTTATATCAATTATTACCATGTTATAAACATTATGTAAACATTTAAGTTTATAACGTTTATTTTGTCGATATTTGGTACTTGAGTCAAAATGGACTTTTTATAATTACACGTTGTCCATGTGGTCAATAGTTTATCATATCCAGAATGGTATTCATGATTTAAATATCATATATATCATATATATCCAGTATATACATGTATTTATAATAGTACATAACATTTAGAGGTACGAAATGAAATGTACTGTTTATGGAGACGGTAAGCCGTACGTACGCATGAACGCTACTTTCATTTCTATTTCTTACTTTAATGGAATTAAAACAAAATGATACATAGGTATATTATAATTCTAGTATAATATCATATATAATATAATTAATTCTATCCTTTATACATCCCACATAGGGGATTAACGAATCACATCACTTTGAGGGGGCAGTAGTCCGCACTTCCTCTAATGAGATTATCGTATTTACCCACTATGGAAACCATAAAGTCTTGATATAATTGGGAAGTATAGAAGCATAAGGAAATCATAAAAATAATATATATAATATATAAATACATTTCCATCATAATGGCCACCATGAGAGGCGGTAAGATGTAATTGAAAAATCATCGTTTCGTGAGGCGTTAGTTTGCCATCCACAGAAACATTATGTTCTTCATCCACTAGATGGAGGTGTGTGTAAGTGTAGTTCTAATATTTCTTATAAAAACATCCTAGTATATTGAGGATAATGGTGTTGTTAAAAAGGAAAGGAAATAAAAAGATTTTAGGTGTTGTAGAAACAAAATAAAAGAAAACAACTTAAGAGAAACCATTACCTTTAATTTGGGTAACTTCCTTTGGTTTGAACCAAAGGACTTCTTGAAGTGTCTTCTGCCTAAGGTGAGGCTTCTAGGGGGAGGAGAGGGATGTAGGGAGTGTAATTGGGCAGAGTTTGGATGAGCCAAATGGCTTGAGAGGTGTGAGGAATTGCATAGAAGTGGTCTCTTTTTATAGGGGAGAGGAGTGGCTCTTTAGGAAATAGTGAAAATATTATTTTATAATATAATGTTATTCGGTTTCTATGTCACGCCCCGTCTTCGGGGCCCATGCCGTGACTACCCCAATCCCATCTTCCATAGGCCAGGGGCTGTTGACTAGCACCAAAGGCGTAAATCCCGATAACTGGGAAGGCATTGCCTTTATAAAAGTAAACAAACACCACAGAGTACAAGCGGAAGTAAAGCACTAAGTAAAACTGAAACAACTGTTCTGAAAGTAAAGGGGGCCGGAAATACAAGCCCAACTATAAGATACAACTGGAAAGGAAAAACAGCAACTGAAATGTAAAACTATAGTCTCGAGCCATCCACTGGAAGTCCCACCTGAAGGGTGGGTACAGAAAGCCTCCACAGCTCCTCGGGTCCAACCGTCTGCTCCGAGTATGTTCCGTCCAGTGGTCCACCTCCAGGTACCATCCTGCTCCACGAGCATCAACCACGATCAGCGTTGTCCGTCATCTGAAACCAACACAACGAAGTGCGGGAATTGCCCGTGCAGGGGTGAGTATAACGATACTCAGTAGGGACCCCAAGACCCCTGAGGGTCTCCCAAAATCCACAAAGGATAAGATACAACACGAAGTAACATCTGACACTACTTAGGTATATGCCCATACATATACCTAAGTCACCAATTCTCGTTCGGCTCCAACATCCGAGCTCAAGTACAACCCAGTCCACACAGGAAAGAAAAACATAATCCACATAGGATAGCTCAACTCAATCCACAAAGGATAGCAAAACGTAATCCACATAGGATAGCTCAACACAATCCACAAAGGATAGAAAAACGTAATCCACATAGGATAGCTCAACAGATAACTCTTCTTAGGTATATGCCCATACATATACCGAAGTTTTCTAGTAACCCATATCAATCATGAGGAAACACAATGATCATTGACTTACCTCAAACCAGGATTTTCATTATCAGAACCGTAACTGCTGAAGAACCCCGTCTCTAGAGTGTACAGTGAACCCGTCACAACTCCAAGGTACTGCTCACAAAGACTGCTGAGGTACTCCACCTGTCGAGTACTGTGGGCCTGCTGCTATAACTGATCACTTCCCATCATGGGTCTGCCACTACAACCAAGCGCTCCCCCTCATAGCCTCCAGAGGTACTCCTTCTGTTGAGTACTGCGGGTCTCCTGCTACAACCAAGCACTCATCCGCTGTGGGTCTGCTGCTACAACCAAGCGCTTCCCACCATGGGTCTGCCGCTACAACCAAGCGCTCCCCCTCATAGCCTCCAGAGGTACTCCTTCTATTGAGTACCGTGGGTCTGCCTCTATAACCAAGCGCTCCTCCACCGTGGGTCTGCCGCTACAACCAAGCGCTCCCCACCGGGCTATCCGGAACTCACTGAGTCGATCGATCAGCCGTCGTCAAGTCTAAGTTGGATACACGGTCTCCGTACTCGGCACGCTCGTCTCCGAGAGGGTCCGCTCCACGGGCTACTGGTCTATACTCCAAGTATCATAAAGTCCCACGAATAAGTATCTCAAAGGACCGCCTCATCATAGGGGTCTCAACACAACAGACGACACATCAATCGGACGCCCGGTCTGTGAGTTATTATCCTTTTTGTCCCAGGGGCCCGGTTGGTTTCGTGTGCGAACCAACCCGGCTGTATCTCAACTATACCCCTAACTCTCATAGGGTATACTCATAGGGACCATTTCTCAACGTGATCACCAACGCCGCTGACGGTTCGTCAAACGGACATCCGGTCTGGAAGATATCATCTTTTCGGTTCCAAGGGCCCGGTTGGATTTCAGGTACAATCCAACCCGGCCATACTCCAAATGTATCCAAAACTCGGGAGAAGTATTCCAAAAGTTCCGTCTCATCAAGATGAATTCAACGAAATAGACGGCGCGTCAATCGGACGCCCGGTCTGTGAGTTATTGGCTTTTTCGTTCCAGGGGCCCGGTTGGTTTCATGAGCGAACCAACCCGACCGCACTCTAACAACATCCAAAGCTCGAGCGGAGTAATCCAAAAGATCAGTCTCACTTATAGGAATCCATCAAAGTCGACGGCACGTCAATCGGACGTCCGGAACTCAAGTTACGAGCGTTTCCGCTCCGAGGGCACGGTTGGTTTCGTGTACGAACCAACCCGGCCGAACCCAAAGTTCTACGAAACCTTGAGTGTAATATACCAAAATTACCATCCCAATCCAAAAATCACATTGCCGCTGACGGTTCATCAATCGGAGGTCCGTAGCCCGAGATATGGGCGAAAAACGGAAACCCGTCCGAAACCGGGGGTCTGGGCCCGGGTTGACCCGGCCCAACCCCCCTGGGTCGGACCGAACCGGGTCGACCCGACCCGGGTCCGACCCGTATGGACCCGGCCCGGCCGGCGCGGCCCAACCCGGCCTGGGCGCGACCCGGCCGGCGGGTCGGCTCGGCCCGGCTCGGCTCGGCCGAGCGGCAGAGCGAGGGAGGCCGCAGGGTGTGCTGCCCCCGTGTAGGCCGGACCCGCGCGGCTTCAGCCGCGGCGGCTCTGTGCAACGGAACACCGGGGCGCCGCCACCTCCGGCCGCCGGTGGCTTCCGCGGGCCACCAGATTTGCTCCGGTGGTCCGATTCCATCGCCGTCTGTGCCAAAGCTCCTCCCTGGTTCCGTTCTTCACTGCGGAATCATCAAATCGTCTCTAGGGCATGTTAGTCGTCGCCCGCCAATCCGCGCATCAAAAACAAACTGTGGAGGGTTGTCGGGCCGTCTTCTTTCGGCCCGTGCCCTCCGCGTTAATTGATATCAATTTTCAAATCAAACATTTGTTCCCAAAAAATTATTGAGCACATACTTTACCATAAAATTAGATGACACCCAACAAAAGTAACCCTGCATGGCCGAACGGTTCGCGGATCAACCGAGTAATGGTTGGTCCGCGCTCGTCGTTCTTTTCTCATGGTTAAGAGGAAACAAATAAAATTCCCCTACGGATTTCCCGCAATCAAGAATACCCATCCCGTAACCAAACTTCTCGCGGATCAACTTTATATTGAGTTGATCCGCGTTCCTTATTTTCAAAAGGATACATCCGAGGAAAGAGGGATATTAATATTCTCAAAAAGAAACCCTACCTCGAGAAAGATCCGTGGTAGCCGAGCATTCTCGATGACGGTGTCACGAAAGGGGTGGAAGTTGGCTCGTTGACGTCATCATAAGTAAAGAGATGAAGGTGACGACGACCATTGCATTCGTCACTTCCGTAAAGTGCCTTTGGTCCCAGCTCGAGCGTCGTTCGTTGGATCCGACGCCGGGAAGACGTTGAAGTCAACATAGATTGTTGTGTCCGCACCACGCCACCGATCCCTCCTCATTCATTGGTGTCTCGTCGAAGAAGATGGAACCTCGATGGTGGTGCAACAATGGAGGAAAGAGAGGGAGGTATGGAAGGAGAGGAAGGTCTCCAATAGACCCCCCTCTCATTAAAAGGCTCCTCCCTTAATAAAATATTAGACTTGACTAATATTTTCATTAACTCATCCATTTCAAATTCATACTCCACCCTCATTAAATTGGAGGATTCAATTATTAATTAAGGTGGTGTCATGAATTAATGGAAGAGAAGAATATGAAGAGGTCCCATAAATGAGGTGAGTTATCAAAATTAAACAAGGGGGGTTTTGAAAGAAAGGTTTAAGAGAGTTAAGGGAAGATGAAAAGGTGGGGGCTCATGTGGGCCCCAACTCATCTTAAATCCTCTCAAGGAAAGTTAGAACATCAGTGGGTCCCACCCCAACTCCCTCACATGGGATAAACCACTTAGAAGAAAGAAATTAAGTTGAGACACAGCTTAATTTTCACTTAAACCGCTTAGTGAAGAAATAAAAATTTAAAACAATTATATTTTTATTCCTCATCAACACCCGAGAAAACGCAACTCCGGAATAGGCGTTCCTAAGAAAAAACCGGCGCTGCGGTTCCATCGGTGCCCTCAGAATTTGATTCCGAGAACTGGTTCAAAAGTTAGAAATTCCCGCTCGTTCGTTCACTGAACGTACCTGAGCCAAACTTCGGAAATTGATTCCGGGCACACCGGGCCTCGGAATCAGGTGCCGTCAGAAACTGCGTTTTTGTAAAATCCCAAAGAAAATTAAAAAAACATTTTCCTTGAATTTTACGGGTCTTTACATTACTCCCACCTCAGGGATTTATGTCCCCGTAAAGCTATAACACAAACTAGGGAAACAAAAGTGGTACTGAGTACGCATCTGAGCCTTCCGCTCTCATGTGCTCACCCGAAGGATTCCAAGATGCCTACGAAAACGCACAAGAGGAATCGACCTTCCTTGTAGGACCCGCTCCCGTCGATCCTCAATCCCCACTGGAACCTCCATGCATGTCGCCCTGTCATCGACATCCAACTCCCTAAGGTCGATGATGTGTGAAGGATCTTGCACGTATCTCCTCAGCTGAGGTACGTGGAAGGTTTCATGCACCCAGTGAAACTGAAGTGGAAAGGTGAAGTGGTAAACCACCTCGCCTACCCTGCTGGGGACCTAGAAAGGTCCGTTGAACATCAGAGATATCTCGCCGCCTCGACTACAACTCTGTAAACCTCGTCTAGGTGAGACCCATATAAGAACGTGGTCACCATCCTCGAACTCTAGAGGTCTCCCTTTTCAGATTAGAACTGAAACTCAAAACTCCTGGTACCATGAGGGTAAGGTTGGTCGACCCAAGAATGATCGGCTACACCCTCCCATGTACGACTTTAACTTGTGCTGCCCAGGGTTTCCTTTTTGCCGACCAAGGAAAACCCATCCCGATGTTTGCCTAATACCGTCAATTTGAGTATGAATAGTGATTGCAAAATCCATAATCAAACTAACGTCGTAAGGCCTCGATGCTGCCACCAAGAGGTCCCAACCGAGACTCTAGCCTCAAGGGTCAGATCACACCATCGGCGTAAGTGTGTCTATCGAGTCTCCTCCCAAAGGTATCTCCAGACGTGAGGGTCAAGTCAACGGCTTAACCGGAAACTCGAGGTCTGGGACTAGATTCATAGAAGGAAGGGTTGATTCGTATCGATATCTGTGGCTACGGAATCTAGTAGAAGACAAAGTCCGTACTTCGAATCATCCTTAGAGCCCTTTTTGGTCGCACTCCATGACCGCAAGCAGCTACTCTCTTCCCCTGCCATCCAGCTCCCTGAGCCTGGCGGGGACAACAAAGGCGGGTGGTGGTAACATGTTGATGTGTACACCACCTCATGTATCTCTCCTAGCTCTGCCTCCACGTTTTCTGCTCATCAGATTCATCTATCCTTAACATTTCCTCTTCTTGAAACATTTTCCACGACCAAGTCTCCGAGAATGGCACCAGTTTCCAGCTTCCCACTGAAATCCTTCACTGACTGCATCCATTCAGCGAAAATATTCTTAACCACAAAGGTTCTTTCTATCACCCTAGCATAAGTAGGAATGCATAGAGAAAAGGTGATGTCTTGGATGTCCTTAAACACACCACGCTCAGAGGTTAGAGCTCTATAGCACTGATTGAAATGCATTCATCAAGTGCCTGGAATGTTTGGTATGCCTCGATGAATTCTCAGCTACCGACACGTCATCCTGCCGAAGCTGTATAAGCTCTAGAAAACTCTCAGCCACCTCCTCAAGCTAGTCCTCAGCTGCCTGTGAGTCAGGTTTGCCTCGGAACTTGAGGGTATCTGATGCTGAAACATGTGTAAGGCAGTAAGCCTACATGTGTCACCTACTCGTACCGCCGATTGTAACTGCTGACCAATAGGTAGTGATGTATAGCTGACACACTACCCGAAGGCACTATCTCAGGCATCGGTCCACATACCGAAGCCTCATAACTATGCGGACCATCATCATGGTCATTCACTGGAAAACACAGGTAGCCAAGTCCACCATCCACTACACTGATGTCTCAGCTAGGTGAAAAACTCTAGCAATCGCCTCCAGCCAGTGCTCTACTGTCTGGGAATATGCCTCACCTCGTATCCTCGGAGGCCACTGCTGCGGGAACTCGTGCAACGCGCTCTGCCAGTGTCCACAGTTCGCTAGTATGGCTGGTGGCATCTGCTGCCCAATAGGTGGTGGTGCTGCTGGTACACCACCCGAGGGTGCCAACATAGAAAGAGGGCCCTGCACCGGAGCCTCGTTGCTCGGTGGGCCGCCATAGAGTACTCTCTTGGAACTCCAACTGACTGTCTGCGTAGAGACATCCTGAACAGATGAGACACGGTCAACATTTATACCTGGTGAGCTGACCTGGTTTGAGCTTACTTTAATACTTTGGAAACACACACGCAATCAATGTTTTTGTGCACAAAGTCGGAAATCAGTAGTCAGGGTCCGGGTGTACGGATACGTCGGCCGCCACACCAACACTGGACTCCCTGAACTGAAGACCACACTCGGTACCCTTAACACTATTGCTTCACAAAGAAAAAGATCAGAGTCCTGAGTTCTATGGTAGAACCGAAATCCTTTGATACCAATTTGTCACGACCCGTCTTTAGGGTCCGTGCCGTGACTACCCCAAGCCCGCCTTCCATAGGCCAGGGGCTGGCGACTAGCACCAAAGGCGTAAATCCCGATAACTGGGAAGGAATTGCCTTTATAAAAGTAAACAAACACCAAAGAGTACAAGCAGAAGTAAAGCACTAAGTAAAACTGAAACAACTGTGCTGAAAGTAAAGGGGGCGGAAATACAAGCCCAACTGTAAGGTACAACTGGAAAGGAAAAACAGAAACTGAAAAGTAAAACTGCAGCCTCGAGCCATCCACTGGAAGTCCCACCTGAAGGGTGGGTACAGAAAGCCTCCACAGCTCCTCGGGTCCAACCATCCGCTCCGAGTATGTTCCGTCCAGTGGTCCACCTCCAGGTACCGTCCTACTCCACGAGCATCAACCACGATCAGCGCTGTCCGTCGTCTACAACCAACACAACGAAGTGCAGGCATAGCCCGTGCAGGGGTGATTATAACGATACTCAGTAGGGACCCCTAGACCCCCGAGGGTCTCCCAAAATCCACAAAGGATAATCCACAAAGGTTAAGATACAACACGAAGTAACATCTGAAACTACTTAGGTATATGCCCATACATATAACTATGTCACCAATTCTCGTTAGACTCCAACATCCGAGCTCAAGTACAACCCAGTCCACACAGGAAAGAAAAACGTAATCCACATAGGATATCACAACTCAATCCACAATGGATAGCAAAACGTAATCCACATAGGATAGCTCAACACAATCCACAAAGGATAGCAAAACGTAATCCACATAGGATAGCTCAGCAGATAAATCTTCTTAGGTATATGCCCATACATATACTGAAGTTTTCAAGTAACCCATCTCAATCATGAGGAAACACAAAGATCATTGACTCAGCTCAAACCAAGATTTTCATTATCGGAACCGTAACTGCTGAAGAACCCCATCTCTGGAGTGTATAGTGATCCTGTCACAACTCCAAGTTACTGCTCACAAAGACTGCTGAGGTACTCCACCTGTCGAGTACTATGGGCCTGCTGCTACAACCGAGCGCTTCCCATCATGGGTCTGTCGCTACAACCAAGTGCTCCCCCTCATAGCCTCCAGAGGTACTCCTTCTATTGAGTACTACGGGTCTACTGCTACAACCAAGCGCTCATCCGCTGTGGGTCTGCTGCTACAACCAAGCGCTTTCCACCATGGGTATGCCGCTACAACCAAGCGCTCCCCCTCATAGCCTCCAGAGGTACTCCTTCTGTTGAGTACTGCGGGTCTACCGCTACAACCAAGCGCTCCTCCACCGTGGGTCTGCCGCTACAACCAAGCGCTCCCCACTGGGCTATCCGGAACTCACCGAGTCGATCGATCAGCCGTCGTCAAGTCTAAGTTGGATACACGGTCTCCGTACTCCGCACGATCGTCTTCGAGAGAGTCCGCTCCACGAGCTACTAGTCGATACTCCAAGTATCACAAAGTCCCATGAAGAAGTATCTCAAAGGACCGCCTCATCATAGGGGTCTCAACACAACAGACGGCGTGTCAATCGGACGCCCGGTCTGTGAGTTATTAGCCTTTTTGTCCTAGGGGCCCGGTTGGTTTCATGTGAGAACCAACCCGGCTGTATCTAAACTATACCCCAAACTCTCATAGGGTATACTCATAGGGACCGTTTCTCAACGTGATCACCAATGCCGCTGACGGTTTGTCAAAGGGACGTCCGGTCTGGAAGATATCAGCTTTTCCGTTCCAGGGGCCCGGTTGGATTTCGGGTACAATCCAACCTAGCCATACTCCAACTGTATCCAAAACTCGGGCGAAGTATGCCAAAAGTTCCGTCTCATCAAGAGAAATTCAAAGAAACAGATGATGCGTCAATCGGACGCCCGGTCTGTGAGTTATTGGCTTTTTCGTTCTAGGGGCCCGGTTGGTTTCGTGAGCGAACCAACCCGACTGCACTCCAACAGCATCCAAACCTCGAGTGGAGTAAGCCAAAATATCCGTCTCACTTAGAGGAATCCATCAAAGTCGACGACACATCAATCAGACGTCCGGAGCTCAAGTTACGAGCGTTTCCGCTCCGAGGGCACGGTTGGTTTCGTGTACGAACCAACCCGGCCGAACCCAAAGTTCTCCAAAACCTTGAGTGTAATATACCAAAATGACCGTCTCGATCCAAGGATCGCGTTGCCGCAGACGGTTTGTCAATCAGAGGTCCATAGCCTGAGATATGGGCGAAAAACCGAAACCCGTCCGAAACCGGGGGTCTGGGCCCGAGTCGACCCGACCCAACTCCCCCTAGGTCGGCCCGAACCGGGTCGACCGGACCCGGCCCGGCCGGCGCGGCCCGGCCTGGGCGCGACCCGGCCGGCGGGTCGGCTCGGCCCGGCTCGGCTCGGCCGAGCGGCCGAGCGATGGAGGCCGCAGGGGTGTGCTGCCCCCGCGGGAAGAGAAGCCGCGACCCCGCGTGGGGCCGCGTTTGGTCAGCGGACGCGGCATTGCCGCGTCCCATGTTCGCCGGACCCGCGCGGCCGCGGGTCCACTGACGCCGCCGCCGCCGTGGAGACCCTATCCGGCGGCGCGCCGGCGGTGGCTGCCGCGGGCCATCGGAGTTGCTCCGGTGGTCCGATTCCCTCACCGTCTATGCCGAAGCTCCTCCTGGGTTCCGTTCATCACTGCGGAATCATCGAATTGTCTCTGTGGCATGTTTGTCGTCGCCCGCCAATCCGCGCATTAAAAACAAACTGCAGAGGGTTGTCGGTCCGTGTTCGTTCGGCCCGCGCCCTCCGCGTTAATTGATATCAATTGGCAAATCAAACATTTGTTCCCAACAAATTATTGAGCACATACTTAACCATAAAATTAGATGACACCCAACAAAAGTAACCCCGCATGGCCGAACAGTTCGCAGATCAACTGAGTAATGGTTGGTACGCGCTCATTGTTCTTTTCTCAAGGTTAAGAGGAAACAAATAAAATTCCCCTATGGATTTCCCGCAATCAAGAATACCCATCCCGCAACCAAACTTATCGCGGATCAACTTAATATTGAGTTGATTCACGTTCCTTATTTTCAAATGGATACATTCGAGGAAAGAGGGATATTAAAATTCTCAAAAAGAAACCCTACCTTGAGAAAGATCTGCGGTAACCGAGCATCGTGGATGACGGTGTCACGAAAGGGGTGGACGTCAGCTCGTTGACGTCGTCGTAAGGAAAGAGATGAAGGTGACGACGGCCGTTGCGTTCGTCGCTTCCGTAAAGTTCCTTTGATCCTGGCTCGAGCGTCGTTCGTTGGATCCGACACAAGGAAGACGTTGAAGTCAACATAGATCGTTGTGTCTGCACCACGCCACCGATCCCTCCTCAATCATTGGTGTCTCGTCGGAGAAGATGAAACCTCAGTGGTGGTGAAACAATGGAGGAAAGAGTGGGAGGTATAGAAGGAGAGGAAGTTCTCCAATAGACCCCCCTCTCATTAAAAGGCTCCTCCCTTAATAAAATATTAGACTTGACTAATATTTTCATTAACTCATCTATTTCAAATTCATACTCCACCCTCATTAAATTGGAGGATTCAATTATTAATTAAGGCGGTGTCATGAATTAATGGAAGAGAATAATGTGAAGAGGTCCCATAAATTAGGTGAGTTATCAAAATTAAACAAGGGGGTTTTGAAAGAAAGGTTTAAGAGAGTTAAGGGAAGATGAAAAGGTGGGGGCTCGTGTGGGCCCCAACTCATCTTAAATCCTCTCAAGGAAAGTTAGAACATCAGTGGGTCCCACCCCAACTCCCTCACATGGGCTAAAACACTTAGAAGAGAGAAATTAAGTTGAGACACAACTTAATTTTCACTTAAACCGCTTAGTGAAGAAATAAAAATATAAAACAATTATATTTTTATTCCCCATCAACACCTGATAAAATGCAACTCCAGAATAGGCTTTCCTATGCAAAAACCGGCGCTGTGGTTCCATCAGTGCCCTCAGAATTCGATTTCGAGCACCAGTTCAAAAGTTAGAAATTCCCGCTCGTTCGTTCACTGAACGTACCTGAGCCAAACTTCGGAAATTGATTCCGGGCACACCGGGCCTCGAAATTAGGCGCCGTCAGAAACTGCGTTCTTGTAAAATCCCAAAGAAAATTAAGAAAACAATTTCCTTTAATTTTACGGGTCTTTACATTATAATGGTCCCTAAATCATTATAGTCGAATATAGGATGACTCATGGTCGAAATATAATCAACCAATAAGAATTGGACAGGTTTTAGATAATATTTTAATCATTATAATCTTATTTATTTAAATGATTTATTAATGAGGTAAACATTGCACCATTATTGTGTCATTAATAATTTACATTATTTGATGTCTAAAAATTATTAATAAAATATAATTATGTAGGAAATATTTTTATCTTTCTAATGAATATTTATAATAAAAAATCCAATATTTATAACCTTATGTAAAAATTGTTTTGCTAAAAGATATAAGCTTTTGTCAATTTTGTATTCACTTTAACTTAATTAATATAAAATGTCACTATCACATATAAGTGGATCCATGGGGTCCAAAAATCTACCCAAGGATGCCCATGGTCGGATATGTGTCCACCAATAAGGTTAGGAAACTTTTTAGAGTAATTTAGTATTATTATAATATTATTTTTTTACCCTTATTTACTGGATTTACCCATTAACCATGGTAAATAAAATATTTACCGAAGTAATTATTCAAAATGTGTAAAAATAAAAGTTACCTATTTACACAATTTGAAAATCCTAATTCTAAATATGGAATCAATTTTTCTAAATTCAAAACATAGAAGTGGCAGAAATTAATTTAAAATTAATTCCCTCTTACAAAACAAAAAGCGTGTTTTTAAGATATAATAACTATCAAAAGATTGACACTTGTTTATATCCGGTTTAACTGTGAAATTATGTTCAATGTCCAAAATTGTATTAGATGGTAAAAATATATTCTAAATATACTTTATAACCACTCAAATTCATAATTTATCACTATTAATTATTTTGATTAAAAAAGTTGTTTTTAATTTAAATTTAGTAATTTTCACTATTCACCAAAATATAAAAGTTATCCGAAAAACACCAAAATTTCACCTTAGGCTAAATTTGATACTCCAAATCCAAAAATGAAGTCCATTTTGAGAGATAAAATTTCAAAAAGTTGGTATTACTATTCATAATGGCTAGTTTGATTTGTTGTGGTGTGTGTTAGAACTCGAGGTTGCGTACAACACACACTATTGCATTATTCTAAGGGAAACGTATCGTGGAAGCTTGGGATGTTACATTCTAAATTTTTGGTGTCCCTATTATAAAGAATTAATTTATTTCGTCAAATTGAATATATAAAAGTTTAAAATATTGGATTTAAAAAGGGTTCACCATTAAAAGTCGGTAAAAGTGCATTTTTGAAAAATACTTCTTTTATCTGAAAAAATGAATTTGTTCTTACATTATGTCTAAGAAACTCATAATATGGATTCTAAAATTATAAGGATTATATAAAGTTCAAAATTTAGTTAATACTATTCATAACTTCTTTTGAACGGCTTGTTTGGTAAGTCATGTTGCGCTTGAAGTCAGTGTTGCGTGTAGTGAAAGTTATTGATTTATTTTGAAGAAGTAATACACTATGAAATCTTGGGCTGTGTGTGAAAATTATCCCCAATATAAAAGTTTTGATCCCTAATATTCATTGATGTTTCATGGAATTTCACATTCACCAATATATATAATATGTGAAAAAAATCACAAAATTGAATATGAAATTATTCTAACCCAATAAGGTAATGTCTCTATGTCCATGAACATCCATATCTCTCAAGTCACATTCATAGAAGATACAAAGGATAATAAAAAGGGGGATCTAAGATCAATAAATTATCTCTGCACCATATAAGGCATCCACAAATATGTTGGATTAATATAAATGGGTGAAACTCTAAGAGAATCACTACAATCTCATTTAGAACATTAAATCATGTCAACTCAAATAGGACAATCAATTGAGGGTGTATAAATTATATCATAGAACCAATAATCTATGTATCCAAATAGGAATTTATTTTATAGAGTATCCTAAAAGGAAATATATGGATGAAGAAAGGAAAAAGGATAATGTATAACCTAATAAAATGACATGGTATAATTAGATATAAATATTAAAAGGATTGGAAAATAGGGAATATGAATGAAAATAAATGAAAAACAAACGAAAAGTAATGCCTTGAATAGAATCATCTTATTTTATACCGTGATCCAAGAAACAATACCCTGATTCATCGAACTATAAAAGATGACATCATCAATCCTAAGGTGATAGACATTCCAAATTTTTCAAATAAGAGGGCCTAGAATGCCAAACTAACCACTATATAATATAGTGTACCACATACATTAGAGGTAATTAATTCTTAAAAAATAAGTGTATAAGTATCCTCTCATCATAGGATACAAGTATCAATTATTCTATCATATCCATTCAGATTACATAACAAAAAAATGCTAGGCCAAAAATATTTATTTTCATGAAAAGGACATGAATAATGGACATGAAAGATAAATGAATTCCAAGTTAAGAATCTTCAAGTAAAATATAAATTCTATGAAATATTTATCATTACCACTCCATGGAGAGTATGGGTTGGGATAATAACAAAAATACATATACCTATTCTTAATGAAGTGTATACCTAGGGGAACTCCAAGATACAGACTTTTTATAATCCATCAGGTCATTTTAGAGATTCATATTCATAATAACATATGAAACACTAAATTTAATAATAAAAAATTGATATTTAAATTGAAATACATGAAATGTAAATATGATATCCAAACAATAGCTCAAAAGAGTAAACCATAATTACTATTTATGGAAAAAAATCACAAGAAAAATTGAAATTTTCATATTAAAACCATCTTAATTCAAATAAATGTTGGTTTAAAATCTTTTAACCCCACTTGAATATAATTTTAATAATATAAATTGTAGTTATTGAAAACATTTATAGATTCCAAAACATTGTTCCCATTTTGAATATTTTTTTAAAGTCACTTTGATAGTTTTAAAATAGGCTTCCACTATTTTAATACCAAATTAACATTTTAAAATTCCATTAAAATAAAAAAATTAGAAATATTATGTCATTTTAATATGATATAAAATCATAATAAAACCGTATTTCATTTATCACAATTAAAATTAACTCATAAAAAATAAATAAAAGGTCAAAAATACCTTAACACAGAATTTTAAGAGGGGTTAATAATAGTTAATTTTTTCATAGACTCTACACTAATCATATAATTTCCACTGAAATTATAAAAAATCCAAGTGTGTGGTTTATTCACTATTATCCATACTGTATGAGATAACCATTCACCTCATGTTATTCCTCCCCTTTCCAATACAAAAAATATATAACCTCTAAAAACTTATATCTCAAAAATATAACTTCATATATTGTCAATATACCTAAAACAATACCAAAAATTAATGAGTAAATGTAAAAAATCATTACTCACGACATAATAAACATTGGTTTATCGAGGCTGTAAATGGAAAAGTGATTTATATACTATTCATTGGACTAACTCTATCGTTCCAAAATCTCACCCCCAATCTACAATTTTTTCATAAATAACAATATGTGTACATTCATACCATTGTTTCATGAACCAACTAACGTCAACCTAACCCATCACCCAACCCGAATAACAAAAATCACTCAAGGGGGTTATTTATCTCCATGAGTTAGTGAATACTTCTATTGAACCAAAACAAACCCCATCGGAAGAATTTATCACTAGAAAATAATAATGAACATGCATCATAAATCTATCAATGTTATATAATAGTTCATCCATAATTTGAACATCCATGAAATATAAAATTAAAAAATTAATAAAATTAAACATAACAATACAATGCATAATTATAAATAATTGATCAATTTACTATATAACTGAAAAAAAGAAATGCAAGCAATAATATGGGTGTGTCTGAATTAGCTGATACGTCAACGAAAAAATAGGCATAAGTAAACTGGAATATCATAACAAATTCTCCCTGACCCCAAGGTCACCATTAAATGTTACCATGAGAACTCACTTCTTGAAAAAACCATGAGATGGAGTCAATAATAATTAGATCTCAAAAGTTGAACCCAATCCTATAATGTACACTTGATCTAGAAACATTGTGAGGTATAAGCTAGGTTTGATAATATATAGCCTAGTATGATTTCGATAAGGATTCAATAATTTTCTTTTTTAAAAAATAAAGATTAATTTATAATATTAAGTGCAGTATTAGAAAATATTTTTTACATATTTTAAGGAATATTAAATGAATAATAATTTTAGAATATATTTCTAAAGATTAAACATACATTTAAAAAATTAAAAACATTCATTAAACATTCCTTTATAAAAATTTAAATTTTTTTTTTAAAAACAATATATGAAACTATCTAAGTGAAAAACCATAAATAACTAAAATGAGAACAAATAAATGATTAAATAAACATTATAAGAAGAATAATATAAATATTATATCATTTCATATCCTATAACTATGAAAAAACAAGTAGAAATATATAAAATTACACATGAAAAAAATGTATAGTAGAATTATAACACCAAGTTGAAACAACAATGAAATAATATGAATAATCCATAATAGTAATGTTAAAATGAACTTGAATTGAAAATTGGTAGAAAAAGTCATTTTATAATATATATCATCAGGGGAAACTCATAAAAATCCAATGATGCAATTGAATATGTTCTTAGTGGAACCATCTTCTTGACAAATTGACGATTTTCTAGGAAAATAACCACTTTGGTTTCTAAAATTAGCCTCATTAATGGTAATCCCTATATAGGGATTATAACACAGAAATATGGTATGATAATTAGTGTTTGAACAGAACTATAAAATAAATCATCTCAAAATATCTCACAATGAAACCAAGGATCCTAATTAATAATGTGTTAGAACGTGGGAAAAACATTTTTTATGTATAAAGAAAAAACCAAACATATCTCAATCACATTCCCTCAACCCTCCTCCATATATACGTTTACAAAAAAAAAACTTTTTATTATTGATAACATCCATATAAATAATATAAAATATTACTGTCATGCATAATTTCATAAAATGAGTTTTAATAGTAGGGTGGAACACATTTAAAAAACCTTTTATACAAATTTCAAATTGGTCCATTAGATTTTAATTAATAATATTATTTTTCAAATCATATTTTGAATTATATTTGAACACTGGAGTTATTTACAAACAATTTCATCAAGGTAAAAAATAGGAATTTAGGATAAATTTTCGAAACCAGTAATTATGATTTCTTTTCTACAAATTTTTTTTGAAATCAAGAATCTATTAATACCATCTTTAAACAATGAAATTCCAATTATTATTTTAAAATTAGTTTTTAAAATTCGAGTCACATAGGTAAAAATTCATTATAATATTTATAAAAAACATAAATATAATAACCTAAGAATTAAATTGAACATATCAACTATTTTTATCTAAATCCTTAAATAAAAAAACTAGGTAAATAAATACCGAAAACTCATAACACAATTCATATGAAATTAGCTAAAGGCCTAAAATATATATTGGTTTTACAAATTCATTGTCAAAAATATTTTAGGAAATTATTAGAACATATAACACAAATGCTTCTTAATTTTTAAACAAATAATAATAGATATTTATGGAAACCCATTTATAAATAAAATCTGAAGATCATATGATTTATATAAAAATTTTATAGGAATAATAAATTAAGGGAAATTGATGAATTTCTTTTAGAAAACTCAACCATACTAGATTTTTCAATAAAATGAAAATTCATGAAAACACCTAACATAGATTGAGTGTGGATAAAAATTACCATTGAATACATGGAATAAAATACCTAATAAATAATTTTCACACCTTAATAGTAATAATCAGAAATATTTCTACATGAACATGTATTCATTTTAATTTTACCATTTTCAAAAAAATTTAAATGGAATCAATTTTTTAAACTTTTTTATGGTTAGACTATTGATAAATGTTCACAGTGTTGTAAAATAAGTTTTATTTATAATAAAAATATACAATAAACTAATAAGTTCTACATTGTGATTTATTTTATAAGCAATGAATATTCTTCTAAAGTGATGTAGTATGCTTGTTTGATATATTTGGTTCATCTAATTTTATATCAAAGCATATATATAAAGTTTTAATTATAAAAATAGATCCAAGAGTGTGGTTTTGAAGAATCTCAATTGATATTAGTGAAATGTTTACTTATTTTTGGGGGTTATGATTTTAATAATAAGAGGAAATAACCGAATATAATCTATGTTGAACCAAAGGTGATGTTGGATGAACCTAAAATGGCATAGGTTGAAATTAATGTCTCATAATATAAGAAATATTAGGATTGATTTTCATGATTATATTTTTGGATACTTTGGATATTATTTCAAAATACACATGTTACCCTTTATTGTTTTAGTAAGGAATAAATGAGAAAATAACATAAAATCGGGGTTGTGAAAGGTATACCCAATATTAAAAACAACTTCTGTGATCCTAAAACTATAAATTCCATTGTATATTGAAATGAATCTAAAAATAATTTTTTATATCCCCAATATCTAGATATTTAATTTTCATTGAAAACACTTAGGTATGATAATTTCATCTCAAATATATAACTCTTATCTGATAGAAGTGTGAGGAATTTTGTTTCCTAAAAATATTATTAGTCTAACAATGTTTAGATTTATAGTGATTTTATGAATGTATTGGATCTCTCTATATAGGTTCCATATGGTTTCTTTGGATAGGGAGTTCATATTTCACATCCCAAATCAGTTGGTGATACTCTATCATAGTAAGGATGGCTAAATAGTCCCTAGTAAATAATTTCACTTATATTGGTCATATTACCAATTAATTAGGGGCTCATAGCCCAAATGGTTAGAGGAAAATATGATATTTATGATATACCTAATATCCAAGAATATTTTAATGCATTTACATAATATTTTTCTGATCATTCCCCATATCATGAGGTTGATTTTTCAACAGATATCAAACTTGTTGTTTTATCGATATCAAAGACTAATTATAGAATGGCCTCAATTGAATTCTAGGAAATGAAGAATAATATCCAAGAGAATATAGTTAAATATTTTTTTGGAAAAATTTATTCTCTATGGGGTATACTAGTGCACATTGTAAAGAAGAAATATGGATCAATAAATATTTGTAGAGAATATCATGAAATGAACAAGATTTTGATCTAGAAGAAATATACTCTCCATTTTACTGATGACTTATTTGATAAAAAATGGGGGATAAATACTTTGTAATTATTTACCCTAGATCAATATTTTATAATTTAATCATTTAAATGGAAGATATTCCCAATAGATCATTCTACACAAGATATATAAACTATAATTCATAGTCATTAAATTTAGACTCACAAATTCCCATGTTATCTCCATTGATCTAATGAATCTAGTATTTAGAGATGATCTCACAAAAAAATTCAATATTTTTAGATTATATATATTTATATTCCTAGAGAAAGTAATATCATCAATATCATTTGAATGTTTTTATAAATACCTTGAAAAAGGAGAAACTATATTATGAATTTACCATGTTTGAATTTAGATTATATAATGTATCATTCTTAGGTCATGTAATCACAAGTGATGGAAGATCTATGGTTATCTCAAAGAAGGAGGTAATTAAATAATCTACTAAAACAATAATTGTATAAGGGATATATAGTTCTCTTAAATTTTCTATATTCTAATGATAGTTATTGTGAAATTTTCTACGACAATCAAGTCAACTGACCAAGTTAACTCAAAAAGGATTCAAGTTCCATTATAGAAATAAATATTAAAACAAATTCAAGGAGATCAATATTAGGTTTTAAAATACACCTATACTCACATTATACTATATTATATAAGGATTTTTTATTTAAATTTATTCATAAAATAAGGTATTTTGGATGTGTTTGTGAAAAATGAAACGGTGGTAGCCTATGCCTCAATTTAATTAAAGTTATATGGGAAAAAATGTATGGTGAATTTCTTATAGATAGATGTGGTAATAAATTCATAAAAGATAAATAGAAAATATCCACATGGTGAAAACTATGATATGTAAAATTATCATGAGAAATTACAGAATATATTCAGATATAAGGAGTTGAACAAGGAAATGGTTGGAGTTTATCAATGACTATGATTGCTCAATACCCACCTTGGAATGGTAAAATGGATGGCTGGCGATCTAAGAGGGAAAGGGTCATGTAACCTTATTGATGATGAGGATTGAAATGGACCCAATACTCCTGAATTTACAAAGGATATGCCTTGAAATCATAAGGTAAGGAGATAAATCATATCTTTATTTTATAAATTTTCAAAAATAAATCCATGTAAAGTATAATGAATCATTGAAAAGGATATAAAGATATATAATGTTGTGAAAAATATTCCAGAGTTAAACATTGAAAATAATGGAATTATAAGATTTCATAAATGAATACGCAGTCCATTGAATCCCAAATTGAAGGATCTATTGGTTGATGAACATAGCTCAACCTTCTCTATTCACCTAGGGTGCTTCAAGATGTATAGAGATATCATATTCATTTTAAGTGGGAGAACATGAAGAGAGATATTGCAGAGTATATATCGTGATTCTTGGTTTTCCAAATAGATAGGATTGAACATTAAATGTGTAAGTGGATTATAAAACTATTGCCTATACCTAAATAGAAATATGATAAAATCATAATATATTTCATTATAGGACATCCCAAGACTTATAATGGACATAATATTATTTGGGTTAATATTGATTACTATAAAAAATCAATGCATTTCATTTTTAATTGTGAATATTTCAAAATTTATTAGTTAACTATTAAATATATAAATTAAGTGATAAGGATTCATAGAAAACCAATATCCATGGTATTTTATCAGAATTTGTGGTTTTCCTAGAATTTCTAAAGAAGTATTAAAAAAGAATGGGATATAGAGGACATCTTCAATGATTCATATCATCCTTTGATTTAAGGTAAATTTGAGAGGACAAATTAACCTCTTGAGGATATACTATGATCTTGTTAAATTAATTTTAATAGATGTTGGAATTAATAGATACCACTTCCAGAGTTCTCTTATAATAATAGTTTCCATTATATCATTCAGAAGGATCCATATGAGGCTTTTTTTATTTATAGGTTTATAACATTGAAATGTTAAGATGAAGATGAAGAGTAAATACAATTTAAAATTGAAATTTTTAAAAATATTTCTGTGAATATTCAAACCATTCAGCATTGCATTAAAGATGTCAAAATTTAATAGATGATCTATACTGATGATCATCAATGAGATCTGGAGTTTGAAGTCGAATACAAGTTATTAATTTAAATATCACTATAGAATGGACTTATGGAATTTTTGAAAAATGGAATGTTGAGCTCTAGATACACTCTCCCCTTTAAAATCCTTGATCAAGTGGGGATGGTAGTCGATCAAATTTAGGTTCCAATAAACTTATCTGAATTGAATGGTGTGTTTCATGCAAAATTTTTTAGGATGTTCATACCTTTCTCATCACTTGTGTTGAACTCTTATGAAGTACAACTCAAACATGACCACTTATGAGAAAACATCAATAGAAATATTGGATTTTAGAGATAAAGTACAATGAAACATGTAATATAACCTAGTTAAATTTTCCTAAATAATACATTAGTTTGAGGAAGAAAGATGAGAACCTTAAGATTTAATGAGGTTTAATATCATCATTTTCACCATTGTAGTATCAATTTTTTATGGTTGAATTGTTTTAATGGGGTAGAATATAACACCCCATGATTTTAATATGTATTATCCTTTAAATAAATATAATTTATTTGATAGATTGTAATAAACACAACCCACAACTAAATTGAAATTTTTTTTGTTATTATAATAAAATATTACAATTGATGATAAAATATCAATCTGTTATAAGGATAAAATGTAAAACATCATTAAGAATAGTAAAACCTCCAGTAAATAAAATTATAATAGTTAACTAAAATTATATATTATAAAAATATTTATTTTAATTATATACATATTAATATTATTTTCATCAAATAATGATTTGATACCAATAAATTTATAAAATGTAATGGTTGTGAGGAAAAAAAATTATTTTAATTGCATATGATTTTGATTATTTAATATTAAAAATGGAAAATTAAAAAAAAATTCATGTGTTGAAAATATTTATCTTATCAATTTAAGTTGATAAATATTAATGATTTATTTTAATAAAATGGTTCAATTTTTAAAATGTATTTTATCTGATTTTAATTATTAATTTACATGAATTGGGATTAAGAACACTTAATGTTTAGAAGGCCTTTTTTCAAAAAACATTTAATTATATATATTTTATCACTTCAATTAATGAATAAATTTATAATATTTATAATATGGGTTATATTAAATGGTGCTAAAAAAATTTATAATCATTTTAAAAAAAGATAATAATTTCAATTTCATTTCTAGGAATAAAAATAAGTTACGAAGGAAAATATTGTGTTACCCTGGTAATGGTAGAATGATGTAAATATGATTACACAAAGTGATAAAGACATAAGATATAATGAAAATTTTTATAGAAATTATGTGCATCATGGGATAAATAATCAATTTCCATTATTTTCAACATTTTTTCAACTTTTCATTTAAAATAACAACCTTATACATTAAAGAATGAATATTTGTATAAATATCTCTCGATGCTCACATAGAAAAGTAAAATTACTCTACATATCCAAAAACACTCATTACATATATTATATCTTTAATTAATACCCATATTTCATTTAATAATTCCTTATAATATGTTTTTTAGCTTATGTACCAATGAATAAATCATAAATCCTTCATTATGAGGGACCTCGTTTCAAGAAGGATAGAATTCGTCAATGTATATATATAATTCTTTTCCATATTTTTTAATTAACATTTCATATACATTATTTATAAATATAACTATCCCCTATAAATATGTTATATTAGCATTATTATTATTCTATTTAAATCATACTAATATTATATAACCTCGAACTCCTATCAATTTCTTTAGTCTAACATGTTCTTGTTTGTGATAGTTGAACCACCTATATGAATGATGTTTTAGCAACATCAAATTTTTCATAATGAATAAGTATCAACACATTGACAATGGGAATTTATGATATCATGGAGTAATTTATATCATAAATATGGTTTTGTAAGTGTAACGAAAAATATATTGGTCATTATAATGTAACTTGTAATCAAAAAATTACTCAAACTTCTTCATCATGAATTTTGTTCTTGTGAACTATATCTATAAATTTATTCAAATGAACATGGGAAAAACTTAATCGAATTAAAAAATATTTCACTAACTTGACTAATCTATGAATTATGCTCTTTTTATTCAAGAATAATGATCAACGACATCATTACAAAACATGCACAAAGTTATCAAATTTACTGACATCTGATGATGCAAAAAAGACAATAAATAACTAATATATGTATAATTATTTATTATAACTGATGTGAATAAAAGTAAAAATATATCAATAAGGTTAAAAAATAAATTTTTAATATGGTTATATTTATTATATATATTGAACGTTGTGCAGTGTTATCCCAAATTGTATTTATAAATTGGCCTTAATAAGATTCTTAAAAACTATTTGGGGTGTAAAATACCCACATAATGTGAATTCCACCTGGGACCTGTGATGTTCAAGTAATCACATGATATTGAGATTGTGAACCTAACCCTTTAATGATTCATTTTTCATTTGGTTTGGTGGGATTCCCAATAGATGAAAACTGTTTTTTTGGATTCCTAACAAAACAATATCATAACACTGAGTGCTAGTGAGAAATTGATCTTAGTGTGGTTACATGATTATACCAAAATGAACATGTAATTGTATTTCTTCTATGAAACCCTATGGTTTTACTTTATTGGTATTTAACCTTTTTCATTTACCATACTGGTTTTTGGTATTTTGGGTTGTGAATTTTGAGTGTTGGGATATTTTCAGGGGTGCAGGATAAAGAGAATGGTTGTGAAACCAAGAAGTAGAAATTGTGTGGCCCCTGTATTTGTGGAATGATATGATTTCATGGTATGTTCAGATTTAGAGAACCTATGCATGAAAATCATTTGACCCATTGGGTATGGGATAATGGAAGAAGTATGGTCTAATCAAGGTATAGAAAACTATGTGGCCTACCCATTATGGGATATTTTTGACTTTTTACATTCTTTTTAATTGGGACTTAAACCCCAAGACACACTAATTCAAAATCCACAACCCATACCCTATTAATGGTTTTTTACACCATATCTATACTCATACAAGTTGATACAAGGTGGTTTCTTGTTGATTCTTAACCTTGTTCAAGAGTTCTAAGTTCTTATTATCCTTCCACGTTGTTTTTATCCTTTTTCATATACTACTCTATCCCTAGTGGTCATTTTTTTGATTATTTTCATATTATGGTTGGATGGAATTAATGATTTCATTTGTTAGTGGTGATCCATCCATTGAGAAATAATCTTTTGGATTTCATTAAAGGTGGCGTTATTTGAACCCATGTGGCAGGTTTTTTCATTTCCTTGACTTTTATTTTAGATTTACATGAATCCATCATGATATAAATGTGTTTTTTGTAAGGTTAAGATGTATATGATATCTAATTTATTTTTATGAAATTTTCCCCATTCTTTACTATGTTTTTACTTTGGAAAAAATGGGTAAATATCATAGTTTTATTGCAAATTGATATAAATTGGTATTATATATATCCTACATGTTAGATAAAATTAAAACAATCATTTTCTAAAAGACAAAAAAGGTTTTTATTATTCTTGAAGAAGATATTTATTTTTTAAGTGGGTAACATTTTTTAGAGGGGTTCTTCATTTTAAAATGGGTGGTGTTATCTTATAAAATGAAGTGCAGTTTCCCTTAGGTAGTATTTTTGGTATTTTTAATACTCATTATTTTTTATGTAATTATGTTTATATTCCAATTTTTTAAATGTAATTTTAAAATAAATATGAAATATGTGTTGAATGAAATTCTTGGTTTGAAATTTATGATGTGTCGATTGATTGATTGTTGTTGTGCCCTTGTTGAGACCCCTTTTCCTTATTGATGATGTTTTTTTATCCATACAATGTATGTTTTTGATTTGATTCATGTTTTTATAATTTGTTAGGGATATTTTTAAGGTATTTATGTGAGGTTGGAAGGGTGTTATTTAGTTTTAATCACTTGGGGATTTGTTATTTTCATGTTGTGACATTGTTTGATCGTGGTCTTCCTATTTTAGATGTTTCAGGAGAATACATGGGAGAATAAGTAGGAATTTGTTTTATATAGTCAGTATAGTTTTGATTTATCACTAGTGATCCCCCTAGTTGTATATAACACCTGGCTGATGGGATTTTCATCGAGGATACTAGTTAGAGTGATTTGGTTAATTGATGTGTGATCGTTAGCCTATTGGTAGTAAGTCCACATGTACATGTATTTTGTTATTCTGTTGGTCCCTATAGTGATACATCATATAATGTATCATACGTTACTCATTTTTGTATATATATTCAAATTTCTATTTCTTATTTCTTGGATTAATAGGATTGACGTGTTGGACCACTTTTTGTATAGACTGGATGTTGACTTTTTTTAGTCCATCTTTTTATGAGCATTTTTGTGACCATTTGTGGTTTTGTATCTTTATTATTTCCATCATTTCCTTTCAAACAATTTATTTGGGTGTGGAAATTATTTTAAAATTAAAAGGGGGGAAATGGTTTCCAAATTTACATTATTGGTTGGAAAATTCATTTTAAATGTTTTACCATTTTTTCGTTTATTTTCAAAAGTTTGGTGTTTTAATGAGAAATGATTGGAATATGAGATTATCATGGTTTTTGGGTAAAACCTTATAATGGAATGTTCTAATAATGTTTTCATTTAAAAATTTCATGTTCTATGATTTTTTTATTCAGATTTTTTGAAAAAATGTTATGAAAACCTTTTTGATCTAGTGTAATCTTACTTGGGAAGCGGTTGGTTGTTGAGACCATGGTGGTGACTTGATATTCCCATGGAGATTGTGATTGATCCTTTTGTTTCATTAAATTGGTTGCCTCGAGTTTTGGTGTTACCCTCTATGTCCTTCTATTTCCTTTCTATTAACATTTGTAGTAGCTTTGTAACTCGATATTAAATTATTATTTGGTGTAGGTTTTTTTTAAATGATATCATTATATCAATATCATTATTCCATTTTTGATTTTTATATTACGTTCCATCATGGTTAAACCATCCCAGGTGGTTTTTTATACCATTGATGCATTTCATCAACTTTGGGGGTGGGGATTGAGGATGCTCATTGGGTGTGTGGAATTCTTGTTTGGGAACTGTTTTATATGGATAAAAAATTTATTTAATTAGATAATTCTATTAGATCATATGAGTTCATGAAAGTTTCCAAGGTTCTTGAGACTCAACTTATTTTTAATTATGGTTCAGTGGTAGAAATGAGATCGGAATGTTCGGTCTTAGGCTGTCGGTCTAGGAGAGTGCATGACACACTACTCTTCGGTCTATATCTTGTATTTCCTTTGGTGTTCATTAATATTATAATGAATTGTTGTTAATATGGTATATTTTTCATTATTTATTTGTTTGAAGTATAATATCTCTGATTTTTATGGTGATTTTGGGAGACAGTCCTATAAACTCCTCTTTTAGGTGTGTAATTGGTAGTGTTTTAGATGGAACATGGTTAAGAAACATGGTCTGTAAAATAATGTTTATGCCATGTAGATTATTTTTGATAAATTGAAGTGGAAATTACATGGTTATAACATGGAAGGAAAAACAATTTTCCCAAACTATGTGATGTTGAGAAATTTTTCATGTTTTTATGAATTCACTCATTTGTTTCTTTTGGATTCCAATTTTGTTGAGGATTCATCCATGTGTTTGTTTGTGTGTTGTTTCATGATTTTATATTATATTTCAAATAATTTCATAAAAAAATAGATAAAAATATTTTAGGATTGGTCCTGTTTATAAAACCATTCTTTGGTGAGTTGTGATGCTTTTAGGAAAACAAATTAACATTTATACAATGAATATTAGAAAATAAAGTGTGTTTGGAGTTGTGTTAGTTAAAAAATAATTTGGGTGTGTGGTGTGAAATGTATACAATGGTTTTGGGTAATGTTTTGAAAGAGTGTTTTGTAACCTTGATTTGGATACATTTAGATTTAGTTCATTTTTTGGGATTTTAATTTGATTTTGTAATTTTGTTTTCCATTATTGATTTGGTTGTCCTATTTATATTTCTTGGTTGATTTTATTTTTTTATTTATTTTTAATTTTTTATATTGATTCCCATGAGAGTGAAGTGTAAATTCAAGAAGAAAAAAGCTCATGTTGTTCAGCAAATGACCAATGAGTTTTCCTTTCAATCCCTAAATCTAACCAAAATTATGATGGAGTGGTAGATCCATGCTCACCTCTGCTCGTGGATCAAGAAAAATTGTTTTGGAATAAATATCTTCTATAATTACTTTTTAATTGAGTATTCTATTTGGTGATTGAGTGGAAATCCAAGGTTGAATAGATTTTCAACTTGATACGGACTCCTAAATCCTCTAGGGTGAGGTGTCATATTAATTTGTTCAGGGGATTGGGCTTATCGTGTTGGAAGCTCATAATTCATGTCCAAGAGTTTTAGGATAGATGTTGTGGATGGTTGAATGAAAACTTTATCATATATTCTTATCTAGAATAAGTGATATAAGATAATAAAATGAAGTTTTTGTGGATCCTACAAGGTGAACAATTAGTGAATTACTATGTTGAACGTTTAATTATCTTAGTAACCATGTCTCTATACGACGATTCTGATTATTCTAAGAAGGAAAGACTCTTTTTTAGGATCCTACATCTAGATATACATTTTTCAATGCTTCAGTTTGGAATGAGTTACTATATAGAAGTGGTCTGTAAGGTTATTATTGTCGAGGAAATTGATGTAATAAAATCTATGATTGGAGATGCATCATTTCCTACTAGATCTACTAATGATAGTTCAGATAATGATAATGGAATATTAGGAGGTGGTGGTGATGGCATGTCTTCTTCAAAACCGATAATTTTTCTGATAGTATAGTGAATGATAGTTTTGTGGTTCAAATATGAAAATTTCCGTAATATTATATCTTATTTTCCATCATCTTCAACTAACCTTCATCTATGTAGCTATTTGGGACACACATTGAGGATTAGTGATAGGATTGAGTCTCATAAAAAAATTTCATACGTAGCATGAATCTAGTTAGTATTATATTTTCTCAATTCTATTAGAGAGTGGGCAAATGATATTTTTTTGGGATAATCCTCTTATGTAATTTTTATTTTGGGTTTAGGACACCTCCCATATTTTATGCTTTAATTACCCTTGTATATAATAATTGAAAGGGATTTTGATCTTATTTTCAAATTTTATCGATATGTCCATGCCTCATGAATCCTTGATGCTTAATTTCTTATATGTATTTCATGGACCATATGTTGATGTTTTTTGGATTAAATAGGGATGTATTGGGTGCATGCTATGGTAATGGGGATATGTTATTAGTTTTTGGGTAGACCATGGGAGCTACCCTGTCTAGGTTTTCTTAAGATTCCACACAAGTTGGTATTCCATGAGTAAATCCATATTTACCTTCTGTATAGTTTCATTACCTAGTTTTTGAACCATGTCAACCCATGTTGGTGTATTTTCATATTGAATATACGTTTTGTTTTTTGTAACACCATTCCTTGCTCTTTGGTTATTGTTTATTTTTAGTTCTTCTTGAGGATCCCCTCTTTTGTTGTTTGGTGTTATATTTTTGGTTCACAAAATCATGTCTCTTTGGTGGAAATCATTATTTTGGGTTCTCTTAGAAAATATTTTACCACTATATAGAAATTATAAATGGAGAAGAGACTTTTCAAGGTCTCCATGTTTTTTTTTATATTATAATAGAGTGACATTTAGTATCAAATTGGTTTGGATGTGATATGTTTTAGATCTATGTTCCTAGTATGTTTTTATTTTTTGATTCTATTTTTTTCAATGATATGGTTTTGGGAATTGGGAGGATTTTAGGAGAAGTTGTGGATAACCTGAAATCCAAATTTCAAATAGGATCCCTATATTGGATATCCCAATATCATATTGTGTTGTATCAACATTATTTTTTAGTGAGGGTTCTACTTCATAAGAATCATTCTTGTATTCAGTTAGGGAATTCTGAATCATTCAGTTGTTGTTAACTCAAGTAATGGGTTATCCATTCCTTGTGTCATTGGTTTCATAGATTGGGATGATGGTTACTAATCATTTCCTCTTTATAGGGGAGCTAATTGTGAAATTATTTCATTTCACAAATAGTCAAGGAAAATCTAGAGTTAGCAAGTGGAATCCTAGGGAATTTTTGACACCCTAACGTGACACATTATTTCTATAAATCTTTAATTCATATCCCCTTGAATTTTGGGAGTTTTGGGATGTGAATATTTTGTTTTTGGGAGTTTTATGGGGGTATAAATTTTAGGATCTATGAAGTAGAAACTATGTAGTCCCTATAGTAGATTAATGAGGGGAGTGCATGGTATGTGCATATTTAGGGAAACCATGCAAGATAATCGTTTATCCCATGGGGCTTGGTACAATGGTAGATGCATGTTCTACACACGGTTTGGAAAAACATGTGAGACAATGATTCCTCTGTGCAATTTGGGGGTATTATTCTCTTATTGCCTCCTTTTAATTGGGGATTCCATCCGAAGCCTCCCACATTCAAACCCTATAACCCAAAACCCATATCAAGGGTTTATCCCCACTTTTCAAAGATCCTCTATGTATATTCAAGTTGATTTTGTGGGGATTAATCACCTAGTTTAGTAGTTATATAACCCTACTAGTAATTCTTAGTCAGTTTCTTGGGTTATGTTTTTTTGGAATCAAAGCTTTGGGTTTTTATTGGTAATGATCCAATCCTTTGAGACCTAATCTGGTGTATTTCATCAAAGATAGCATTATTCGACAACATGAGCTTGGTTTTTCAATTTAATTTCCTTTTATTAAAGAGTTAAATGAATTACTAATGATTTAAATTTGTTTTAAATTAAATTTATGGGGGTTTATGATATATATAATTTGGTTTTTAATGGTTTCCCTTGTTTCTATTGGTTTTTCCTTTGGCTAAAATGGTTGGATTGCTTCGTTCTATTCGAATTTGATGTAAATTGGTATTATATGCATTATACATGTTTGATAAAATTCTAATAGTGTTTTTATATACTAAAAATCATTAATTTATTTTATGCCATTTTTAAGGTGGTTTTATGTTTTTGGATTTGGGGGGGGGGGTTATTGGTTTTAAATGTGGTGGTGTCATCTTATAAAATGAAGTGGAGTTTCCCTTGGGATATTTTTTGTGTGATTTTTGATAGTCATGATTTCCATTTTAATTGTGTTTATATTCAATAATTTTTTAATTGTATTTCCAGACATATATTCTATATGTGATAAGATAAAGGCCAAATTTTCACTTTATTATGTGATGATTGATTTATTGGTGTTGTGAACTTGTTGTGCCTAAATTTTCTTGATGATGATATTATGTTAACCCATGTGATTTAATTTTTCGATGTAACTCATCAAATGATTATGTATTAGTTTTCTTTATAAGGGATATATATGAGGTGTCATGGTGGTGATTGTGGTGTTTTCCATTTAATA
Source organism: Viscum album (assembly GCA_963277665.1). NCBI lineage: Eukaryota > Viridiplantae > Streptophyta > Magnoliopsida > Santalales > Viscaceae > Viscum > Viscum album. The sequence goes on along the minus strand of OY728127.1, from coordinate 1,218,517,634 downwards.
TTCTTTATTGTCATGTGATTAAATTTATTTCTCATGGACCATCTACGTTAATTATTACATGAGTATACCTATGTTACTAAGAGGGAAGTAATGAGATGTTGTTAGGCTAGATGATATTTATTTATAGCTATCACCATGTTGTATGTAAAACCTTGCTTGTGGGGTTATCCCCAAGGAGATAGGTTAGAGTTATTCGGTTAGCGAATGTGTGACCTTTAACATGTAGATAGTTGGTCCACCTATAGGTGTCCTTTTCTATATCATTGGTCTAAGTTGTTCTTCCTCATGTTATGTATCAAATATAATTCTTTTATATATATATATAAAATTGTGTTTCTAATCTCTTTGATGTACTTTATTAATGTGTTGATCCTATTTTGGTTTTCTCTATATATTGAGTATTTTGTTCTATACGATTATTAGAATTTTGGTCACCTTTTATGGATATGTTTCTTATTTGTCTCCTTACATCCATTCTTATCTTTGAGTTGGGTGTGAAAAATAATTTAAAGTAGAAAATGGGGAAATGGTTTCCAAAAATCATTTTGAGTTGGGAAATTTATTTGAAATGCTTAATCCTTGTGTGAGTTTATTTTCATAAGTGTGGTGTTTTAAAGAGAAATGAAAAGTGCTTGTGACTAGAATGGTTTTTGGATAAACCCTCATTATGGATTGTTTTATAATGGTGGTTCTTTTGAAAAGTGCCTTTTCAATTCATTGGTTATTCTTGTATCATGAAAAATATGAAATGAAAACCTATTTTCCAACTTAAATTTCAAAAAATACATTTTTGTTTCTTTAAGAGAATGACTAAGATGGAATCATGGTAGTATCCTACTAGATTAATCTAACACCCTATATACTCATTTTAAGAACCTGGATCTTCATTTTGGGTATGTTTCCTTTTCTGGTTGTTTTTTTGAGAAAAAGAGGAGGTTATGGAAATTTTATAAGTACACGCCATGTACATTATGAGTATACATCGTGTACTCGATTACCATATGAAGTTGTGTGATGGCTGTTTAAGGGCCACACACACAGCTGTGTATGGTGACGTGGGGACCGCCTAAAGCAAGGTACATAAACGGAAAGTACATGCCATGTACTTCAAATGTACATGCTGTGTATTTTATTTTTTTTCATTAAACGTACCGGAGTCACGTTTCATCACCAGAATGCCCTAATTCTAGGTCTGGTTCGCCTGTGAGAACTTGTACGACTGCAAATCTTTTCCGAGCCCTCGAGTGAGCATCCGATCTCCGATTTGACTGTTGTCGATTGTGTTGGGATCTCCTCAGTGAGATCTTCCTTCTGCTAGAGCTTCATTTCATGATTTCTCCTCCTACTCATGTTATACTCAATTGAAGGATTTATACGTTTTTGTAGGTCTATGGTGTTCATGGGAGACTCAAGTCTTGAGGTTCACATATAGAGATCTCCCAACAAAGAGGTTGGTGGTTTGTGCCTTTTCGTTGAATGTATTTGGGTAATATGTGCAATTTTGTTCAATACCCTTGAACGGGGTATTGAAAGATTACCATTATATCCCTATTAATTGCCTTCCATGCTTGTATGCTTGAGTAGAGGTTAATTGATTGCAATTAGGGTTGATTGATATGCTTTGGAAGTTATTTCCCATGCATGATCTGTTTACAACCGTTTGGTCCTATTTAGATTTTTTGGGTTCCTTGATGTTTTCCCATGCCTAGTATTGTAGGATGGAGTGCATTTTTGATCTGACATGCTTGATATGCTGTATACTGTTTAGCCATGTAGTTCATGAGGTTTACTTTGGTTGTATTGCATTTCTATGCTCGTTTGACTTACACAGGGCCCTGAGAACCTATTGTAGTATACTATAAGTGGAATTGACCGTGTGGACTTCCTCATAGAGTCTTAAACCACATTTTAATATAAGGGGAATTGACTGTGTGAGCATCCTTAGAAAGCCTTTATCACATTGACTATAAGTGGAATTGACTGAGAGTGCATCCTCAGAGAGTCATTCTTATATCCTAGTAATTTGAACCCGATGGGTATACTATGTGTGCTTCATAGATGGTTTCTTGTGTGTCTAGGTAGGACCAGATGGTATAGGTTGTGAGTAATTCCCATAGGGTCACATGTTTGTGTTTTTCATTCTTGATTAACAGTTTATTTGATATATGAAATTGCTATGCTTTGAAACTGTAGGACTGGTTACTTCTGAGTACTTCCTTGTTTACTGCCTTCTTTTTTTTATTACCTTCCATATATTCACTGACTTTTAGGCATAGATCTTGTGGTGGTTTCCTTCTAGGATTAAGTCTCACACCCTGTTTAGGCCACGACTATGGGCCAAAATAGATTATATTGTTGTAGGAATATATAAGGGCAATCCCCCTTATGCTTCAGGCACTTCAGTGTTGTGGAGCTAGAAAGCATTGGACCAAGCCGAGGCTTGCAATGATGAGGAGCTATCATCAGAATTTCTTTTGTACTTTGGTTTAGTATTGTTTTATTATAGCATTTTGATTTGTTTGGCTTCTTTCCTAGATATATGTTTCATGCATCATTCGTATATATATGTCTGGTCCAGTTTATTATTTCTAGTCATTCGTTGATTCCATTTGTATGGATTATTACTAATTCCACTATTGTATATCTGTTTTACTTTTATTGTGTTACTATGCCACTGATGGCATAGATTCCCCACTGTAACACCTAAGGCCCTCACTGCTAGTCGACAGCCTCTGGTGTTCGGGGAAATGCGCTTAAGGCCATGTGACCAACCGGGTAGGGAGTACCTCTAGGTGGCTTCTAGAACCGGGACACTACAATGTGGTATCAGAGGAATTCTTTTCTTCATGAAGTACTATTTGGAGCCTACAGTCAGGGATAAGAAGAAATAGGTAATTGGTAATCATTTGTTCCTAAGAGTAGTTATCTCGTGTACAGAGAAAAGACAATCTACCTCATTTAATTCAATTCTTCTCATTTTCAATTTTACAGTTGATTTGATTTCACCTTGAGTGATTCACATGGGTTGTGTTGTTATCATTGATGTTATTGAGAATCTATTTCTATTACAACCTAATGAGATTAGGGTATTCCATCTCATGCATTATATAGTCACTTTCTATAGAATCACAAGTCATGCATTCTTTCCATGCAATTTAGGATACATTAGTGATTTCATGTTATTGTGATAGTTTTTGTGTTAGATATGCATGTTGTTGTTATAGATTCATTGATAAAATACTTGCTGTTTGATAGGGTACTGTTTGTGCAAAGTTTTTCTTGAATGAATGTGAATCATTGGTTCTTGAGGTGTTATGGGCCCTCATGGTCCGGAATTTGGTCTATTGTTAACTTTTTTCCTTGTATATGACATGAATAAGATGCCAAGATTTGATTCCTGGGGAGTATGGGCCCTCACGGATTGTAATTTGGCACTTAAATGATGGTTTCAGTTTTTTTGGGGCTCTGGAGTAGTTTCTAAGGCTTACAGTCCGAAAAAACCCAGAATACATGCCAGGTAGTATTGAATACATGCCATGTGTTCTTCTATTTGGGAATAAACTGTTTTTCTTAAGTGCACGTTGTGTACTATATATACACGCCATGTAGTCACTAACATTGTTGCTGGCTGTGTGGGTAGAGACACGGGGTTGGGAAATCCTTTGGTACACATTTTGTTCTTCTAGAACATGTCGTGTAATGTATCTAGTCTACCTGGCCATGTAACAGACAACGGGGGTCAGGAAAATCATTGTAGTTCATTTTGTGTCCATCTGAAAGACGCTGTGTTGAGTGAGTCGTGTGTCCAGCTGTGTCACTAAAAACACGGGTCAGTAAAGCTTGTCTATTAAACGCCGGGTATGGCATGAACATGTTGTTCTGTCTTGTTCTATGAGAATAGTGTGTATTAGCTGTGTCAGAGAACACGGGCAGGGGATGAGAAGCCATGTACATGCTATGTGTTAGGACAAAATGCCGTGTGTATGGGGTGTTACATAACCAGTTTTGGTATAAGTACATGCCTATGTGAAAGGATTTAGGGAACAAGCTGTGTAGTCATTATACATGTCGTGTATATATGTTTTGTAAAACATAAAATATTTCCTTCTCATGTTCCCCTCTTACACTTCAAAGTTTCTTTTACTGTTAATCTTGATCAATGATGTGTGCATGACCGTGCAGAGTCATGTCACTAAGACTTCCTTTGGTTCTACGCTAGTTACAAGGTGGTGATCAGACACTGGATTTGGCTGATTTAGGACTGCCGACGGATCCTCTAGTTGTACTAGTCTTGGCACCATCAGTTATACCTGACACAGGTGCCAATGAAAATTTCAGGGAGGGCATTCGGAGGCTGATGCAGACATTCTAGGGATCATCGCCTCCTTCCCCATCAATGGAAGAATTGACGCGGGTCTTTCAGCAGCAGCATCCTCCCACTTTCATAGGTGACAGAGGACCCCAGGCTGCAGATTCATGGCTATAAGTCACATTGACGATCTTAGATCATATGGAGATGCCTCCAAAGAAGATGTTCAAGCTCTCTACCTATATTCTTCGAGACTCTGCCAAGAGGTGGTGGGATGTTATATCACAGGTGGGATGCCAGCAGAATATATATTTGAATGAGTTTCAGCGCACTTTATATGATTACTTATATTCGGAGAACATGAGGGCCAATCATGCCTTAGAGTTCATGAGTCTGGAGCAGGTTAATCTTTTGGTTATGGAGTATTCTTCTCGCTTCACCGAGCTACAGTGCTTTACACCTTTCCTAGGGGGAGATGTGTTGTTCCTTTCATGGAATATTGAGGATGGTCTCAGGCTGGATATCTACTCCCCGGTGAACATCTTCAGGATTGCTTCAATATCTTCTATAGTTAACCAGGAATTGATCAACGAGTACAATCTAAGGGATTTTGGAGTTGTGAGCCCAGGAGGTTCAGCACCTAGAGTTAGTGCTCCTCCAGCTGATAACTGGAAGTGTCATAGGGATACTGCATATTGAGATTAGATTATGTGGGAGGCATCTTCTGGTTGCCAGGTGGTGTGCTAAAAGTGTGGGAAGAGTGGGCATACGATGCCACATTACCCGAGGGAACCAGTGGAGTGCCGATTTTGCAGAAAGATGGGCCATCTTTTTCATTTCTGTTAGTTCTTCTCACTAGAATCTGGTGACAGGAGATCTTCTATGACTCTGAATTTAGGAGACGCACCACTAATTAATCCTTAGTCAGGTATCAAGATTTCTTTCAGCCATTCAAGCCGAGGTGGAGGTCGTGTCCGTGGTAGTCAGTCGCTAGGCTTCCAGCAACAATAAGGTGGATCAGCTTAGAGTGGCCAGGCATGGTCACAGTGTTGTGGTGTAGGTTAGACTTTTGCGGTGGAGAAGACCCAACAAGAGTAGGATCCCGGAACATCTATAGTTCGAGGTTTATTCTTAGTTACCTAATTTTTAGCTTATGCTCTTTTTGATACAGGGGATTCCCATAGCTTTATATCTGTTGCTATTGTGGAGATCCTTGGGCTCTGCATCTTTTCTCTTGCTGATACCTTGATGCTAGACACTCTGTTGGGTACGTGAACAACTAATGTGTGTCAGTGTAAGAAGTTACATCTAGAGGTTGGTTGGTGTCACTTCTTATGGGACCTCTATGTCCAAGAGATGATAGGATATGACATCATTCTCAAAATGTACTATTTAGTTCCCTTCCAGGAAGTCGTCAATTGCTATCGATGTAGGGTGAGTTTTCAGTCACTAGAGGGAGGATCGTTTCTTCATTAGGAAAAATGGGATGTCCAGGTGAGAAGAGTGAGACTTGAGCATCATGGGTTGGGAGATGTTACAACCCAAATTACTAATATATATATAGATTACCAGGGGACTTCATAGATGGACTTTCTGCCAATGGTGAATCTTTTTAGATATGTTTTTCTAGAAGACTTTATAGGTTTCCCTCCATTGTGTGAGGTACACTTTTCAATTGAGATAGTTCCAGGGGCGGAACCAGTGTCCATTCCTCCTTATAGGATGGCTAAAAAAGAGTTATAGGAGATCAAGAAGCAGTTGTAGGAATTGCAGGAAAAGGGTTTCATCGGATCCGATATTTCTCCTTGGGGTTCACCTATCCTATTTGCAAAAATGGCAAACAGTGCCCTCATGCTTTGTGTGGATTATCATAAGATGAACCAGTTGATGGTCACGAACCGATATCCCTTTCGGAGGATTGATGGTTTCTTTGATCATCTTCTAGGAACTCTGGTGTTCTTGAATATTCACTTGAGATCCAGATACAATTATTTTTGTGTTATACCATTAGATATACCTATTACAGCCTTTCATATCAACTATGGTCTATACGAGTATGTGGGTATTCCGTTAGGTCTCACGAACTTGCCTACAGTATCTATGGCACTGATGAACCGACTGTTCCATCCATACTTGGATACTTTCGTGGTAGTCATCATGGATGATATCTTGGTGTACTCTCACACTCGACATGACCATGCTACCCATCTTCGGATCGTTCTGAGTAAACTAAGATAACATCAGTTATATGAAATGCTCTCAAAATGACACTTTTGGATGGACTAGATTCATTTCTTAGGTCATGTTATCTCAAAGACAAGATTATTAGTAGACCTATAAAAAGTGAGAGCAGTAGTTTCCTCGGAGTGTCCGAAGAATGTCATTGAGGTATGATGTTTTCTATGGCTGGCTGGATACAAAATAAGCTGTATACATGAATTTTCATTCTTAGCATCACCATAGTCTGGTCTAACTAAGAAGGGTACAATGTTCTTGTGTCCAGATTCTTGTGAGTCATCCTTTCAAGATCTTAAAGGGAGGTTGACTTCAGCACCGATACTAATACTTCTAGATCCAGGAAAGGGCTAGACTCTGTACTGTGATGCTTTAGGTATCGGTTTTGAAGTTGTGCTTATGCAGGGGGAAGGGGTTGTTGCATACGAGTCTCAATAGTTGAGGCCACATGAGAGTAACTACCCGAAACATGATCTCAAGTTGGTTGAAATTGTTCATGATTGACGTTATTGGTGACATTAACTTCTAGGAGAGCATATTTTGGTTTTCACCGACTACAAAAGTCTCAAGTACATCTTCACTCAGGGTGATCTGAACTTGAGATAGGGAAGGTGGGTTGAGAATCTTCAGTCTTTTGACTTTGAGCATGCCTATATGCCTGGGAAAGGAAATGTCGTGGATTTTGAGTTGAGCAGGAGGACTTAGATACATGCAGTTTATGAGGATAATAGTGAGTGGAAGCTTGTGTCTCTATTCAATGAGATGCATTTGGTGGTGCACAAAAGATAGGGACATACAATTATTTATTCTGTAGTTATTACCTCAACTATTCATGATCAAGTGAGAATGAGGTAGCTATCAGATTCTGAAGGCCAAGTCCTACATGAATATGTGTTAGGAGAAGACACTATTCCTTGATGATCCATAAGAGAGTATGAGATCTTTCATTTTTAGGGGTGTGTATGGGTGCCAGCAGACATACGTGATGAGATGATGTGGGACATTCATTCCTTAGTTTAGTAATTTCATCCTCGTGTCTCCAAGATGTATCATGATATACACCATCAATATTGGTGGCCTGGAATGAAGAGAGATGTTCCTTGTTTCATCAGGAAGTGCTCCACTTGATCAGCAGGTGAAGGAGGAGCATCAATGAAATGATGGGCTTTTGCATTAGTTACGCATTTCTGAGTAGAAGTTGAATTATGTCGCGATGGATTTCGTGACAATGTTGTTGAGGTATCCTCAAGGGAATGATGCAGTATGGGTTGTCACTGACAAACTCACAAAGGTTTCTCACTTCTTGCTGATCATGGAGACCTTCAACATTGATGAGCTAGGATGGTTGAACATCCGAGAGATTGTGTGCTTAGATGGAGTACCACACTCCATTGTTTCAGACATACATGCATGTTTTACTATTCGAGTCTTGTAGGGGATTCAAAAGGCATTCGGTACATACGTACTATTGAGTATAGCTTACCATCCCCAAACAGATGGCGAGTCCGAGCTTACGATTCAAGTTCTTGAGGATATGCTTCAAGCATACATCATGGATTTTGGAGGTACATGGTAGAAACACATACCTCTTGTCGATTATTCCTACAATAATAATTTTCCAGAAATTATTCATATGTCACCTTATGGGGCCTTGTACTATAGGCCATTCCGATCACCCTTATGTTGGTTGGAGGTTGCAGAGGCAGCTATGCTAGGACCTTGTCTTCTTCATGAGACCACAGAGCAGATAGAGTTGATTCAGAAGAGGATGGCTATTGCACAGTCTCGACAGAAATAATATGCTCATCAGTGGAGACAACCTCTAGAGTTCATGTTCGAGGACTAAGTTTTCCTGTGTATCACATCATGGTTGGGTCACAAAAAAAATTAGGATACATGGTAAGATTTCACCGAGGTACGTCGGGTTATTTTCTTATCGGATCCAGTTACCTTAGAGGTACTGGTCTATGCACGACATCTTCAAAGTTTCTCATCTTTGACAACACTTCTCAGACACATCTCATGTCTTCCAACCCAAGGAGGTTGAGTTGGAAGTGGTTTCATCTTTTTATGAGCAATCTATCCTGATTTTCAATCGAAGTGCAAAGGTTCTCCATGGCCGGTATGTTACTCTGGTACAAGTGTTATGGCAGCATGGGCTAGTACAGGATGAGACATGGGAGATAGAGGTAGATGGACGATTGTAGTGGCCAGAGCTTTTCTGGGTTCTCTTTCTACACCTCCGTTCTTGAGAAATTAGAGAATAAATTTATTTACTGGGGGGAGTTTGAAAAAACCTAGATCTTTTTTTCAGGTATGTTTTCCATTTATGGTCAATTTTTGAGAAAAAAAGGAATTTCTGGATATTTTAGAAGTATATGTTGTGTACTTTATGATCTCACTCCATGTACTTGGTTATCATAGAAATCCATGTGTTGGCTGTGTAAGGGCCACACACACGGCCGTGTATAGTGACTTGGGGACCACCTAAAGCGGAGTATGAAAAAGGAAATTACACGCTACTACTTATAAAGTTCACGCCGTGTATTGTTTTTCATTAAACGTACCGAGGTCGTGTCTCATCACCAGAATTCCCTACTTCTAGATCTGGTTCACCCAGGAGAACCCATATGGTAGTGAATCTTCTCTGAGCCCCCCGAGCGGGCATCCGATCTCCGATTCGACCACTATTGATTGTGTTGGGATCACCTCGGTAAGCTCTTCTTTCTGCTAGATCTTCGTTTCATGATTTATAATCCTTCTCGTGTTATCCTCCATTGAATGTTTTAGACATTTTTTTATGTCTATAGTGTTCATGGGTGATTCAAGGATTGAGGTTCACGTATTGTGATCTCCAAACACCGAGGTAGGTGGTTTGTTCTTTTCCGTTGAAATTCTTTGAGTAATATGTTCAATTTTTCCAATACCCTTGAACGTGGTTTGATGAGTTTACCATTGTAACCCATATTAATTTCCTGCCATGCTTGTATGCTTGAGTAGAGGTTAATTGAATGTTAATAGGGTTGATTGATATGTGTTGGATGTTTTTTCTCATGCATGTTCGGTTTACGACTTTTTGGTCATGTTTAGCCTGTTAGGCTTCCTTGACGTTTTCCCATTCTTAGTACTATAGGATGGTGTGAGTTTTTGATCTAACATGCTTGATATGTCATAGAATGTTTATCCAAGTATTTCATGAGGATTACATTGGCCATATTTCATTTCTATGCTCGTTTGACATATACAAGGCCTTGAGAACCTGGTGTAGTAGACAATAAGGGTAATTGACCATGTGAGTTTCCTCAGATAGTCTTTCACCACTTTTGACAATAAGGGTAATCGACCATGTGGAAATTCTCATATCGTCTTTATCAATTTGACTGTAATGGGAATTGACTGAGAGTGCTTCCTCAAAGAGTCTTTATTATATCCATATAATTTGAACTAGTGGGGTAGATTGTGTGTGCTTCTTAGAGAGTTGTTTGTGTTTCCAGGTAGGAACCGCTGGGATAGGTTGTGATTACTTCCCAGAGGGTAACCTATTTGTGATTTTCCTTCTTGATTAGATATTTATTTTATATATGAAATTCTTATGCTTTGAAACTATTGTATTTGTTACTACAGAGTACTTCCTTTTTTACTACCCTCTTTTGTTAATTACCTGCCATATATTCCCTGACTATTTGGCATAGATCTTTTGGCGGTTACCTACTGAGATTTAGTCTCACACCCTATTTGGTCCATGACTTTGGGCATAAACAGATTATATTTATGCAGGTATAGATAAGGGCAAGTGCCCTTCTACATTAGGTACATGAGTGTTGTGGAGCAGGAGAGCATGGGACAAAGCTGAGGCTTACGATGCGGAGGAGTTGTCATCTATATTTCTATTGTACTTTGGTTTAGTATTGTTGTATTCCAGAATTATGATTTGTTTGGATGATTTCTTAGACATATGTATCATGAATCATTCATATATATATATATATATGTGTGTGTGTGTGTGTGTTCTCGAGTTTATTATTTCTAGTCTTCCGTTGTTTTCTTTTGTATGAATTTTTTCTAATAATGCTATTGCATATCTTTTTTACTTCCACTATGTTACTCTGCCAATGAAGGCATTGTTTCCCTACTATCACACCCATGTCCTTCACTGCTAGTCAACAGCCACTAGCATTCGGGGAAATGCAATTGAGGCCATGTGACCAACCAGGTATGGAGCGCCTCAGGGTAGCTTCTGGAACTAGGACGTTACACTCATGATGGTGGTTATATAGTCTTCATGTATTTTATAGATATATATGGAATATGGATTTTAGGTTGGATCTAGTGTTATATTCCTTGGGAAGTGGTTGGTTTATTTGACCATGGTGGTGATTGGAGAGTCACATGGATACAGTGATCAATCCTTCGATTTCATGGAACTGGTTAGCTTGAGTTTTATTTTTGGCCTCTTTTTATTTTTGTTTCATTTCCATTAGATTCTATTATATATTAGAATAAAATTTGTGATAAATGTTTTTCATAAAGTTTGTGTATTTTCTAAAAACTAATCGTTTTTCTTAAGAACGTTTTTGTTATTTTGAAATCGATCCATTTGTTTTTTTCCCAGACATAGGTTTCTAGACACATGTTATTTGTATTGAGGAGATTTGGATACAGAAGAATTCAGGATTATGAATATGTTGTTTGTTGGTACTCTTGTCTATAATTAGAGGAATAATGTTGTTGTTGTCATAAATAAATGAAGTTTCTGTGTTAAAATTTTTGCTGCTTCTGAGTTAATAAAAAGAAATATTGTTGTGTTTTTTTTTGGTTGAAGATATTGTATTATTGCAGAAGTGGTTTTCTAAAGAATGTGAAGTGAGGAGTTAGAATGTTTTTATACATTATAAACTAAATCATATGATTATTTTAAAATCAAGAAGTTCTATGAAACCATCAAAACATTGATGATAAACGATTTTTATGTAATGGAGCAGAGGATTGAAGAAATAATATTCACTGAAAAGTTACAGAAATCAGATTCATTGATAAGAATCATAAATAAGATTCACCATAGAAATCAGATTCACTAAAAAGATTTTAAAATCGTATTCACTGATGAAATTAGATTCACTAAAAAATAATGAATTTTTATTCATTGAAAAAAAGAAGAAATCAGATTCATTGATGAAATTAGATTCACTAAAAAGTTGTAGAGATCAGATTAACTGAAAAAAGAATCTAAATCACTGAAGAAATTGTATTCAATAATGAGGAAGAAAAAATTGGATTCATTAAAGAAATCAAATTAACTGAAAAAATATAGAATTCAGATTCAATGAAAATAATAAGAAATTAGATTCACTGAATAAATCAAATTCACTAAAAAGAAGCAGAAATTAAATTCATGGAAGAAATAGGATTCACTAAAAAATACCAAATATGGATTCACTAAATAGAAGAAGAAATCAAATTCACAGAAGAAATAATATTCACTAAAAAATACATAAGTCAATTTCACTAAAAAACAATAATTAGATTAACAGAAGAAATCGGATTCACTATGACAGATACACAAATCATATTTACTCAAAATAAAATTCTAGGAGTTCAGGACATCAAAACTAGAATTAATTTTTGCATAAATCATGAAGAAATATATATAGGTATTAGTTTTCAAAATTTATATTTTAAATGCGAGATTTTTGTGTAGTTTTGAGATTTATAAAAGTTGTAATGATATCCAGTTTCCTGCATTTTGTTTTCAAGTTGCCTATAATTAATTCCTCAGATCATTCACTCATTTGAAGCATCTAGTATACACATGAAAGGAAGAGCACTAGGGATATCAAAGAGAAATTTCCCATATGATTGAAGAATAATTGTATTGATCATTCTATTAGAGTTTGAGTTTTATATTATTGTCCTAATAATAAGATCCATCATTTTGTAAAAAAGAGATCCAATATTCTGAGAAAATTGTATCCAACATTAAAATAAAATTGGATCCATCATTCTATTAAAATTGGATCCATCATTCTACAAAAATTGGATTCATCATTATGAAAAAATTAGATCCATCATTATGTGAAAATCAGATCCAGCATTCTGAGAAATTCAAATCCAAAATTCTATGAAAACTCGATCCTTCATTCTAATAAAATCAGATCTATCATTATACAAAAATCATATACATAATTATGCGAAAATGGAGTCAATAATTCCTACAAAAAAAATCTAATGATGCCAAATCAGACTAAGGATTTAGACTAAGAAATTGTGGAGAAGATTTTAAAAAGTCTTTATTTATTTTTTTAGTTAAATTTTTCTATAATAAAACATTGTAAATAGGTGGGATTCAGAATAATCATTCATATTGGTTGATAGAAGGTGTCTAACAGGATTTAGCACAAGATGTATTCACTTATTCATTATAGTGGATTTCTATAGACCCATGGGAGTGTCTATGGTAAAGACGTATATTCTCACACTAAGGCCAAACCTTGTAAATCATGTGTTCTTTTCTATCTTTACTACTGTTGAATGCATGATTATTTACTAAAAGTTAGTAATGATATAAATCAAAATAGGTTGAAAGGGTTATGTTTCTAATCATTTAGAAACTTATAAAGATTTAACAACTGATTTACCCCCCCCCCCACTCAATGATTATTTGATCTTGGGTATATCAATTGGTATCAGAGGGTTCAGGAACCCTTTTTGAATCCCTGACATGGATAATATCAATTCATTCAATAATAGTGGAATTCCTATATTTTATGGATGGAAAAATAGGATTATTCCTTTTCCCATATCTATTTTCATGGAACTTTTGATGAAACTACTATTGGTTTTCCACCTATCAAAAAAGATAATCAAATGACATTGGCTGATAAGATAAATTTTGATGTTGATAGAAAGGAGAGAATTTCTATTCTCATGTGCTTATCATAAAATGTTTATTAGAAGGTTATGGGTGTCAAATCATCAAAAAGTACATTGTACAAGAAATAAATCATATTTGAATGGAATAAAAAATTTATGGATGAATATCTAAAAATCTGGCATAGTATGTATGAAGACATTAGAATGAGATATGATGAAATAGTTTATGAATACATTACAAGATAAAATTAAATTATGTTTAACATCAGGGGATTCAATATTTTTGTAAAACTCTATAATTGTGAAGAAACATATAACAAATTCTACTGATATGTTTGAATCTAAAATTTATTCATTAAAAGATACTAATGATTTTTCTCTTCATTAATTACATAACATTATTGTTTCTTATGAAATTATGAAATCCCCAATGTTTAAAAATAATATGAAATATACAATTTCTTTTGAAGTGATGAAAAATATGAAAATCCAAGATGTTGAAGAAGAATATTCTTTCAAGCCTAAAGATAAAGATGATGATGAGATGAAGGAAAAAATCATGTCTCTTATATCAAATAACAATAAAAGAGGAAGAAGAAATTATGGAGGTAGGTTTACACAAAAATGTTTTGAAAAAGGTAGAATCATACAGTTTGAGTTCAATTTCCCCAAGAAGAAATTTGGATTATATAGATATGATTCTGATAAAAAACTTGATGGAAGAAGTGGAAAAAATGAAAAATAAGAAAATTAATCAAACTGATATAAAATGAAGTTTACTGTAAATAATATAATCATGGTGAGTAAGAAAGTTAAATTATACTCAACTGAAAAAAATAATGATTAATTTTCAAAAAAAATCATTACCTTTAATGAAAATTTTTAGAAAATAAATGATTTCCTATATGGTGGAGAAGGTGTTCAAGAATCTTATAAATAGTTTTATCTCCGAACCAAACATGTTATATTTCATGAGAAAAAACACTCTCCTAAAAGAAATTAGAGTAATGAAAAAAAGATCATAATGAAGTTGCTGAGGGAATAAAAGATAACATCAAATAAGAGGATTAATACTATCAGTATATTTTATGTTAGAAACATTGAATTAATGAATAGGTATTGATGATTGAAGATCTTAGAAAGAATCTGTAAGTTGTGGAAGAATAGGATAATAAGGATAAATGAAAAAACATTATGTCTGAAAGTACATTGAGGAAGTTGAATGAAAACATTATTAAATCATTGGATGTAAATCTAGAGACTTATAATGTTGCTAAGAAGGATTAACAATAGAATCAAGTGAAATATTTTCTTACCAAAAATAATGTTTCTTCTAATTCTTTTAAAATTTTAGGTTTTGAAAAATTATTGAAAACGATTGGGTGGAGAAAGGAAGTGAGAAACCTGTCATTTCTACAAAAGTATAAAAATAACTCAAAAGAAAATATGGTCCATGTCCTGAGCTTGTTATAACTAAAATAAGTTACTAATAACCACAAATTTTCTATAGGGAAAGATCATTCATGAATAGAATATCATAACTGACAGTTATTTCTAGTGTGTTGGAATCTATGGGCATATAGATTTTAACATTGGGAAAAATATATCTTTACATGAAATAAGATTTCAAAAAAAGGGAAGAAATTGTGATTTAAGAATGAGTATCTTTCTTAACAAACAAGATGTTGAACAGATGAAATCTAAAGATGTTAAAAACCTTCCAAAAATTAAATTTAAATGTCTACAGGATGTCTGTGGAATATGTGATCATGCTAGTCAACATGCCAAAATATGTATGATACTCCTTCAAGAAAAATTTTATTATGATAGAAAGGAAGATAAATATGAAAATCAGAAGGTTAAAGAAAGAGATTTTATTATTGAGACTTCATTGAAAACAAGTAAGAGGAATAGACCATGGAAACTTGATAGTGTTTTTTCTTCACATATGACATGTGATATAAAAATCTTGAAACATGCTGAAATTCATAATGGAGGAGTAGTTAATTTTGGTAATTATTATTTCATAAAAATATAAGTATCATAATGGAATAGATTGATGTAGTGAATTTGATATATAATTAATTTTTACTTGTTGATGGGATTAAACATAAATTACACAGTGTAAGCCAACATTATGATGATGGAAAATAAGTAATCTTCAGAATGGATTATTGAATAATTAAAATTGTGAAAGGAGGAAAAGTCATTATAAAATGATAAAAAACTTGTGGGAATCTCTTTCAAATAAGAGAATTCAATAACTCCTCTCACATGAGTGATAATGATGGAAAAAATTTGTGTCACCGAATATTTTCCCACCTTGGGTAGAAAAACATGAATAAACATTCCAAAGATGATATTTTTCTGGAATTTTCCAGGATTGAATAGAAGAGATAAATATGTTTTTCTTAATTTCCATAAAGTAAATATGGATAAAAAAGTCACAAAAGAGTTGGGATTTATTCTACTAGACCACTTGAGATTAACTATTCCATCTTTTGTGGACCAATGAGACATCAACCAACATAAGAAGACTTTTATTTTATCATTTTTATTGATTCTTCGCTCAGATGTAAAACATAATGTTCATGATGCACAACTCTGAGGCCATTGAAATGTTCAAATTATTTAGAAATGATGTTGAGAAATAATTGGGGTCTCTATAAAGAATCCAAGAATAGATAATGGTAATGATTTCACAAACAATACTTTTGAAGCTTTTCTGAGAAAGAATGGTATCAAACATCAGTATAGTGATCCCTATACAAAACAACAAAAATTGAGAAGTAGAAAGAAATAATTGAAGCTTGGTTGAAATAAAAATAAGTTTGTTATCAAAATAAAAACATTCAAAATTATTTGGGAGAGATGTTGTCAGTACTTTTTTATATTTTCAAAGTATATTCTTTTTGAGATTGGAAGCCAAAATGAATCCTTTTGAAATGTTATGTAACAATAAACCTTTCTTGAAATACTTCAATGTTATTGGAATCGCATGTTCACTTAAAATCAGAAAACCATAATTGGTAATGATTAATGAGGAAGATGTGGAAGGTATTTTTATTGGTTATTCACCAAATTGAAGAGTTTCAATATTGGGACAAAAGTTTACATAAGTTGGTTGACTCATAATATGTAAAGGTAATTCAAAATAAAATTTCATTAACAAATTTTGTTGAGAACGATAAAGAGGATAAATTGGATATTTCCATCAATAGTGAAACTAATTTAAAAAATTATAATCAAGATTCAGAAGAATCATGTGAAGAGAAAATTACATCTATGAAATAAACATTGAAATTTCCTACCATATGTAAACATGTTATATCCAAAAACATTTTTGGGAATTTAAAGGATCTAGTTTATACCAAAATGAAATTGAGATTAGAAAATCATACTTCACTAATCTCAAAAGATGAATGAGAATTGCATTCAATGTCTATTCAACATAAATAATGAGTGGATTATATGAATGAAGTGTTAGATCAGATAGAGGAGAATAAAACATGGGAGCTTTATCCAATACCATAAAATAGAATAATTATTTGAACCAAGTGGGTTTATATAAAAAAATTGAATGAGCATGGAGATTTTTGTAGAAAAAAAAGAAAGACTTGTTTATAAAAGATATAAATAGGATGAAGGTATGGATTTTGATGAAAAAGTTTCCATCATTACAAGGATAGAAACTATTCAAATGTTTATTGTAGTTTCTACTCATTGGAATTAAAAAACTTATCAGATGAATGTAAATTCATTAAATGGTTGGATTGGAGAAGATATTTACATTGATAAACCTTGTATATTTATACATGATTAGGATGAATAAATATGTTTATAAATTGAAGAAAGCTTTGTATGTGCTGAAGAAACCTCCACATTCTTGGTATTCAAAGCTTAAAATTATTTTGAGAATGATGAAATTTTCTAAAGGAATAGTGGATATAAACTTTTTTTTGAATAATGTTAAATCCAAAACATTAATTATAATTGTTTATGTGGATGATATAATATTTCATATGGATAAAGATACAGTTGGTGAAGAGTTTTTTTGATGAAATGAAAAAGAATATTGAAATATAAATGATGGGAGAATTAACATTCATCCTTGGACTAAAAGTTCAATAGAAGTAAAAATTTATATTCGTATCTAATGAAAATTATTCCAGTGAATTGAAAATGATATCTGGGATAGATGTATCTAAACAAGCATCAAATCCTATTTTAGTGAGCACAAAGTTGAGTGAAGATGAATCTGAAATATGTTTGAGTCAAAAAGACTTTTAGAAGCTAATAGGAAGCTTCTTTTATCTTAAAACTTCATGGAATGATATTGTTTAGGTTTTGAATTTGTGATCCTACATGTCAAAGTAATCAAATGGAATAACTTAAGTGGGATGAAAAAATAATTTTGAAATATGTCAAAGGAACAACTTCACATGGGTTATTATAAAAAATAAATTGTGAGATAAAGTTTCTTGGTTATATTGAAGTTGATTGTTCTAGTGATTGTAATGATAGAAAATAAAACATTGGAAGAATATTTTTCTTGGGAGAATATTTTGTGAGTTTTCCTAGTGAGAAACAAAGTATTTTATAATTGAGTACAGTTGAATCTGAATATGTCATAGCTACTCAAGGTTGTACTCAAATGTTGTGGATGAATTCTAGACGAGAATATTGGAATATAAAAGTTACTCAAACGATTGAAGATAATTTGGGATAATCATAGTTCAATTTTTCTTTCTAAAAATATTTTCCAAAATTCAATATCAAAACACATTGATATAAATTTCACTTTCTAAAAGAGAATTTTCCAGCCAGTTATGTCTTATTATAATATATTTCAAAAAATTATCAGAATACTGATATCTTTACAAAATGCAATGCAGAAAATATATTTTTTGGAAATGAGGATGCAATGTCACATTTTTCCTCCTCCAATGACATAATAAAACTCTTAATGGCGAAACCCCCATCATGATTTGGATTATGTTGATAAAGTTGGAGACTATGTAACAACTTTTTTACTTTGTAAGATGTTTTTACTTAACATTCATTTATGAATCCGAAGAACTGGTTATCATATAATGGGGGAGAGAAGAAAAAAACGAAGGAGGAAAAGGAAAATTAGAGAGAGAAATATAATAGTAAGGGTATTTTTATCTTTAAATTGCCACAAATTATTTTTCCACTGAGGGATGGAATTCCATAAAATGCATTACTTTATCAAGTAGTGTGGTGTCTGTACACTCTCTGTTGAGAAAGGCTATGATTTGGTAAAAGTAAAAAAATTAGTTATTTTCAGAAGTTATGTTGTGAAAAAATATGAAATATTCAAAAGTTTTTAACAATGGATGTCAACAAATCCAAAGGAAAATATTGAAGAACATTTTTTAAAAATTGTTTAAAAAATGTTTTTGTATTTCTTGCAAACTAATCATTTTTTAATAATATTTTTTATTTAGAAATTGAGAAAATGTTTTTCTTGGACACCAGTTTTTGTATTGAGTAGTTTCAGACATAGAATAATTCAATATGATGTTTTTTTATTTTTCTTGGTGTCTTTTCTGTAATTAGAGAATGAAAGATATTTATGTCCAAAATAAATGAAGTTGTTATGTATAAATATTGAAGCTGTTGAGTTAGGAAGAATAGAATATTGTTGTGATACATGTTGCTGGTTGAAGAAGTCGTATTTTTTCTAAATAGGTTAGTAGTAGAAAGTTAATTTAGAATTTAAAAAGTTTTCATACTATTAAAACTAAATGATAAAATGATTTTCTGATCAAGAAGTTATAAAAAAATCCTGAAAACATTCACGATAAAGGCTTTTATAATAAATGGCAGATATATTTGACTAAATTGAATTCAATAAAAAGTTGAAAAAAACAGATTCACTCATACGAAGAAGCCATTGGATTCACTAAAGAAATCAGAATCACTAAAAATAAAAAAAATTGGATTCACTAATGAATTTGGATTCACTAGAAAAAATAGAATTCAGATTCATTGAAAAGAAGAAGAAATCATATTCATTGAAAAAATGGATTCAATAAAAATTTATAGAAATCATATTCACTGAAAAGAAGGAAAAATTTGATTCACTAAAGAAATTATATTCCAACAAAACAATAAAAAAATCAATTCACTAAATAAATCAGATTCACTGAAAAATATATAATTCTGATTCATTGAAAAGAAGCATAAATCAGATTCACTAAATAAATCAGATTCACTAAGAAAGAGAAAAAATTGGATCTGTTGATGAAATAGGATTCACTAGAAAACATAGGATCTAAATTCATAAAAAAGAAGAAAAAAATTGGATTCACTAAAGAAATTAGATTCACTGAAAATTTAATGAATTATGATTCACTGAAAATAAATAGAAATCCAATTCATTGATGAAATTAGATTCACTATGAAGGTTACAGAAATCAGATTCACTCAAATACAAATTACTGGAGTTTATGAGGTCAAATATGTAATTAATATTAACACAAATCTTTTATAAATATAAGGATGTTTGAAGAAGTAAAAAATGATGTTTTAAATGTGATAGATTTGTGGAGTTTTGTTATTTATGTAAGTAAGAATGACTTTATGTTTCCCACATTTGGTTTTAGACTTGCCTATAAATACCTTCTCAAATCATTCGTTCACATTAAAAATTCATTATATGCATATAAAGGAATGGTGATGGGAAAATTGAAGTGAATGTTCCCATATAATTGAAGAATAATTGTATTGATCATTCAATATGAGTTTTAATTCATCATTATTTTTCTAAAAATCAAATCCATCTTTTATAAAAATTCATATCCACCATTATGAGAAAATCATATACAACATTATGAGAAAATAAGATCCAGTATTATCATGAAAATCAGATCCATCATTCTGAGAAAATCATATCCCACATTCTACAAAAATTAGATCTAGAATTATAATAAAATAAGATCCTGCATTACATAAAAATTGGATATAGTATTCTAAGAAAATAAAAACCGAGATTATGTGAAAATCATATAAATATTATGAGAAAATTGGAACCAATACTCTGTAAAAATTGGTTCCATCATTCTATAAAAATATGATCTAGAATTATGAGAAAACAAAATTGGATTTAACTAAATTTGAGTGAGGATTGAGACTAAGAAATTCTTGATTATATTGAACAATGTCAATATAATTTTGTTTGGCTCCATTATTTTATATGTAAAAAATGTAAACTGATAGGTGTCTATATAATATTTCTAATTAGGAGATAGAAGGTGTATAATGGGAGTTGGCACAAGTTTTAGTCACTTGTTTAACGTAGTGGATTTCAATAGACTCATGGGAGTGACTATGGAAAGGACGTAGGTTCTAACAGTGTGGATGAACCTTGTAAATATTTTGTTCTATTATTTATTTCATACCTTTTAATGTGTGCATATTTACAGATGGTTGAAAAGGATATATATCTTAACATGTTTAAAGGATTAAGTTTCAAAAAAAATTAAGAGTTATAAAAAGTGAAAAAATGATTCAATACCCACCCCATCAGTTGGTATTTAGTCCATGGAACTTCAATATTTTTAAAGTAATCGTAAATGGTTATTTTTTTATGTTTATTTGTTTGAATATATCTTTTTATATTTATTTTTATACCCTATTTGGTTGTTTATATTTGGTTCCTTGAGGTTTTAACCATCCCCAATTGTTTTGATTGGAATCATTGATGTTTATCGTTAGCCAAGGGGGACAAGGATACTCATCTCTATGAGGTGGGAAGGATTATAGATCGTTTATATGGAATAATGGGTTGGTATGTTGTAGTATCAAAATAGTTAAAAGGAATATATTTATTTAAAAATGCATGGATGTGGAGATTTTTTAACCATGTACAGTTTCAGGCCTGATTAGATCTCTGACATGGCCTTAACTAGCCACCAATAAACTATCAATGGTACACGATTCCTTCAAGATTCTAGTCCCACATAGGGTATGTGAGGCTCAAAGAAGAACATGATTAAAAGATTTGAAAATCACCATATAATTAGTCATTTTCTTAATGAATGTCTCGGATATCTTAGGGAAGTAATTCATTCAATGGGACACCAAAGTGGATAGTAACATGTCATAGAGGACAAGTGGGTGGCTTCACTCAAAGCTGCATATAGATGATTACTAGATGAATATTCTAATATGTGGAACAATACACCAATCATAAAATATTTGGTTCCATCACTGAAAAATTTCATCCCAAGATCAATAAGAAGTGGATTAAAATTACATTTCAATTTAAGATGGATGAAGCAATCATAATTATATACTCACATTTACAACACATATTCATACATTATTATTCTGATGTATTTTATCCTTGCTGATAGAAAATAAAATTCATTAATGTTTACTTCAATAAAACCTTTGGGATTTGTTTTCAATATCACCATACACTTTTTATGTCAATATCTGTTCCTAATTTTCATTATGAAGGAACAAAGAGAGGTGGTGAATCAGTATAACCAACTTTTACTGAGTTTTATCATTATCATCAATTATTCACTATTATCATCTAACCTATATCCTTATTAAGATAGATAAACCTAATGATAGGCACACAAAATTCACCATAGTATGAAATGAAGAATGAGTAATAAAAGAACCACATTATTATTTTCACAGTATTTGAAACCAATGAGGAAGACCACTCCATATCGTGTTCAAATACCATCGATACATGGATTATGAATTTTATATTATATTGATTAAAAGTTCCTTTTCAAGAATCACATAAGGCTTAAGATGGTATAATCCACATCCCTAGGGTTAGAATCCTACACTTCCAAAATATATCATTCAACAAAATCATTACACTATAACAAATATTCATCATATCCTACTAGTCGATGACATTATTTATAAATGAATTATTAATTCATTAAGTATCCTACCACTAACTATAAATAGTTATTCATCCACCAAGAATAATCAGTAACCCTCACATACATGTCATACAATTTATCCAAATGAACATTATAATAATTATTGTTAACGTATCTCTAAGTTTAAAATGTTTTATTCTTCCCCTAATATCTAAACACATGGGTTTTAAATAGTAGAAGTTTAGTTTGTCACTTGTCATCTCATAATGCACCAATGATATAATAATATCATAGGACCATTATTTTATTATTCCCTTTTAATGAAATGTTAATATTTATGGATTTTTTTGGTATTTCATTAGATATACATATATTCTTACTTATAGTAGCAGTATCAGGTTATCTCTATGTCACACCCACATTTCCTTTTTTCTTTTTTCCCATATAATATATACTCCTAGATATTCATGAATAATATTTCATTATTTTTATTAATGAAACTCCCTGACAAGAATTAGGATATAATAATATTTTAAACTCATTCAAATTGTGTCAAGGGATTCATCTGAATATTCTTTATGAAAGTTGTTTTAAATCCCTGCATGATATTAAAATTTCGCAGCATTATCTTCAAAAAAAATCTCACACTATTTGAATATTTTAAATTTCTCATATACTTATACATTGAATTGTGACATGAAAAAGTCCCTTGTGGAATAGCTCTTATCTCATTAAATCATCTTTAATCAAGATCCATTTGATTTCTCATAATGTAATATTCTATGAGAATCCTAATATCATCTAATTTTTTAATCTAATTATTCAGAACGTATATTTTAGAGTAATCAAAATTGCAGTAGTATAGGTATTTCATAGGAATTTTAATGGCTTATGAGATTATTTGAATTAAGTAAAACTATTTAATCAAACATGAGATAACTTTATAGTCTTAAATTTTAGATAAATTTTTGATTCTAGGATAATCAATACACTGTAGTTAGAAAATATTACATGGGTGATTCACAAAGTCTGACAGTGGTATAAATGAATTCATGTGTAGCTTCTCAAAGCCTTAAATTGATGACATATGGTCTTACAAAACTCAGGAAGTTTGATGTGTGTACCCAACACACTCCCAAAATATTGAATGCACTCTCGTGAATTAAAATTCATAGAGAAAACTTCATAGTGAAAAATTCATACAAGAAAACTTAAATTACAACATTGGAACTTCCTAATGTCTTACGTATACAAGGAAACCACCAACCTTTTTCCTTTTTCTACATTACATAGTCATATAAATGTTCCAATACTATTTTACTATTTCATTTCCAACATAATAAATTCTATACATCATTCAAAAAGGTTAAAAGATCATAAAATATTCATATTTCTTCATTGAACTCGTCAAATCATCATAGAACACCATGTTAATTGGATTTATCTCCTTCTAAAATAGCTTGTAACACCCCCCCATTTTGGAATTTTTATTTTTTCAAATAAATTATATTTCATTGATATATTTTGTTACACAAAAAATAAATTTACTCTTTTTTACATGAAACACTAGGTTATGTTTTCACAACATAAAATAATGGATATGATTTGGTTACCCAAAACACTGAGTTTTAAGAGAACCATGATATATTATTAATATAGTTATTAAAATATGACCATAATAACCTATATATTAAACATAGAAATATGAATAGAAATAAATATTTTTTAAATATTATATTTAATGATTTTATATAAAGAAAACATATTGATAAAAAATTACTAAATTTTCAGGAATGTCATTACTTATTTTGAAAATACTATTTTTTAAAAATAATTATTTTTATATATTTTTTTTGAACATTATATTTTTTTTAATTTTATAAAATTAATTGGATATAATAAAGATCCATTATGATATCATAATTACAAAATTATCCTAGGGTTAATCTTATGAATTTTTGTGAGACATTTAATTTTTTGATGAATAGTTTAAATACTGAATTTTTATTGAAAAATAATTTTTTGTTTTATTTATTTATAATGATAAATTATTTATTCAATTAGTTTTAATGTAAAATCATTTCCATTATACATATATTAATACTATTTAGATCATTTTAATCAATTTCATATTTAATTTTAAACTAAAAAACAATGTAAAATTTTGAACATTTTCTCTTTAAAAACACACTTTATCATCATGCCTGAGGGAATAATTTTAAATTAAATAATAACAATTATATTATTGAAATATAAAAATATATATTACATATTTTTTATCAAAAAATTTACATTAGATAAAATTTTAAACATAATTATTTCCCAAACTAATAATGAAAGTAGAGAAAAATAATTACCACGACCTAGTTAAAAATAGATTTATTAGAGGTTAATCTAAAAAGATAAGGTTTAAAATAACCTATAAACTTGTATAAAAACAATTTTATGGAAATGTTTCTACCATATAGCATTTATTATCAATATTACCCCACTATTAGATAGTTTTTATGTGAAAAAATATAGTTAAACTCTTTATTTTTAAAATTGCATGTGTGGCCCTCGCCTCATTTAAAAAAGGCCACTCCATATCCTCTCTTATTCACTCATTAAAAAAGATTTTGGTTCAGAAAATATCTCACCAAATAACTTCAAAACATATATCCCCATATTATATAAGCCTTATTTTGGACATAAATGTTTTTCTATAAATTATTTATTTTCAAATCTACAGAGGATACCTCATGAATAGTAATGTTCCTCAACAAATGTTTTTCTATTATTTATTAATATGCTTAATTAAATTATTATTATACCATTATGATATAATAAACTCAATATATTACATTTTATATTATATTTTTATGTTATGTGAATGACGTAAAACAGTCACCAATTCCATCAACTGAGTATAGAAATCATCATATGTGTGTATGGCGGACTACCACCTCACGAACAGATGTCATTCCTTTCTCCATTAACACCACTAGAGTTAGAAAATAATGATTTATTTAATATTTAAATTTTATATTTTTGATATTTTTATTCTTCTTGAATTATTATATCACACATACCTTTATATATTCCATTTTGTGCCAACATGATAGCGTTGCTTCTATGTAAGAAGGACTATCACCTCACAGAATGATGTGATTCTTTATTGATGTACAAGGATGGTATTAACAATGGGTTTAAATAAAATATGTGATATATTTGAAATAAAAATAATTTTTAAATTATAATATATATCATTTTATTTTATTTCTTTTAACCAAACAATAAAATGGAAACAATGTGTATGCAAATCTATAGCCTACAGTCTCCATGAAAAGTGTATTTAATTTCCTATCACTAAATTTTATGGATTAATATAGATTCAGATATAATAAATATAAAATATATTTATATCATTTTACACATTCTATAGTTGATGAAACCATGATCTAAGTGATAGAACCAAAAATAACATGTCAAAACTTATACCAAAAAACAAAGTGGTTATTACTTGAAATTTTTCTTCAATATGGAATTATTATTAAATATTGATTAAAAGGTCATAATAAAATAGTATATGGTATTAGATATGTATATATATATATATATATTTGAGTAAATGATTTATTAATAAAATTATGTTTATTTTACATGAGTTATAAATATGTACTAAATAAGTCAAGACTTATGGTAAGGGGTTTTTGTCTCAATCATCTTTCTTTGAGAAATAAGTTATGTTAAGAAGATTTATTATTTATTAAGGTGTATATACAGCCCCTTTAACATGTAATTTAGTGAATTTATAAATCCTTATGATATTTTATGTTATTAATTCACGATTCTCATGATTTATGTTTACCAAGGGTAATGATTTTATGTTACAATCTCATCATTTAGGTGGATATATTATGAATATGTTTATAATGATAAAATGATATGATTAATATCTCATTAATGTAATTATTTTTCTTATAATATATTTATTCACGATATTTTCAAGTAATAGTGCAATTTTTTCCACTCTGTGGTAATTAAAATAATTGTAAAAAATTTATGGTGAAAATCTAAATTTATTTCCATCTTCAGTCAGAAATATGTTTTCTTCTAAAACCATTATATCTAGAATTGTTTTCAAAATTGTTTTCTTATTCTATTATTACTGAAATAAATTTTTACACAAGTTTATATTTTAAATAATTGAGGGAAAATGTCACTTCATTTTCCAAATAATACCCATTTGGTATTTACCAAACATGATAAAGCAATATTTGTTATAATGTGTATTCCTTGAAAAAAACATCCAATCATAATAACAATCATTTTCATTAAATATTACCTTACAATTTTTCAAGGTTATTTTCAAAGGAAAATATTTTCAAAATGTTTTATGTTTTCAAATGATTTTTTTAGGATGGAAAGAATATTTTCCTCAACATGTGTTTTAAATGATTGATCATAATCATTTTCCATCTAAGATAACACATGTTGATGTTACCTAAGCCTTAATTGGGATATGATGCATGGATTCTATTCTTATTATTTCTCCAAATGTTTTATTTTTATGATGGAATGATTTTTATGAAACTTATTTCTCTTCTATAGGTCATACCATGATAAAATTATTATGAAGCTCGCTTATTTTTCTATAGATTATGTTGTGATGAAATGAAGAAATAAATATGAAACATATATCTTTTATACGAGTTATGATTTGATAAAATGTTTATGAAACCCATTTTAACTCATGGGTTATGCTATGTTTAATTATTTATGTATAGTTTCATATATAATAAGGATTTAATTAAGAGATAAGTGGGAACATGAGTGAACTAGTTTCAGTAAGTTACTTTTTTTACTATGGTAGTCTTTAAGAGAACCTTGACTACTATGATGGTTTGGGTAGTGAAAAAATTATATAATGGTATCCTCGGAAATGATCCTTCATTAATATTGAAATGGTTTTCTGTTCTTACTTGTATCCCAAAAATCACTTTCTTATTCGAATGTTATACTCTAATGCCTTATGTTATTTGATTCCCATATGATTCATGTATTATGAACTATTAATATTTATTCCATGACCCAAGATTTTGATATTTGATATATGGGGTATGGTTTTCAAATTTTATTCTCGTCTTATATTACCCTTATGTTTTTGTTATAATTATATATCTCCCTTTTTTACCCTTACTGATTATCTGGGCTCACTATTTCTTATGATTATGTTACTGAAGTTAGGAAGAAATGTATCATATATGATATTTCTAAGAAGGGTTACAGCTATAAAGATCATTATGAGAGATGAATTAGTTTTCCTATACAGATGTTGTTTATCTGTCAAAAGTTACAACAATAATAAAATGTTTTGGTCCTCAGGTATGTGTTTGTGTAATGTAATGTGTATTCATAAAATATAACACCATATCTATGTGTTATCCCATTGAGAAACCATAATTGGAATCATAAGATATTTTTTGTTTAACTATATTTTCATGGATGAGAAAACCATATTGAGAACCATAAGTACATTTATTAGATTATGTGTAAATATGAGTCAATGTATAGGAAAATGTCCTGGAATTTTGGTAAATTATAGAGAAACTGGTCTCCAATAAAATAAATTTCAATCCGAATACTACAAGTGTTTGTGGATATGGCACAGAGGTATCTAGGGGTAATAACTCCATAAATGGAGCATTTATATAGACCTGTTCATCACATACTACATGACAACAGGAATTAATAAACACCAAGATTGACATTTTGTGGATATGTTTTGGAAATTCACAATCTATTTATAAATCATCACGAAGTATTTAAATATAATATAATGATGAGTAAGCTAAGATAAAACTAATCTATCATATATTAAAGAACAATGTTTCCTTATTTGGAAATCCTAAAATTGATTTATCATGATTATGTGATTCCCCACACTGATTAATTTTAATTACACGATAAGTTTTTGGTTTTTTCAATTCCTGGAACCTAAAGTAACCATGTTAATGTTGAGCATGATGTCAATTTAATGATTTTCCTCAAGAGTTACCACACATTATTGGAGATTGAATATATAATATCATTGATATTCCCACACAATGTTATCATTTTATTATTCATATTGTACTTCCAAACAAACAAAGGATGTAACAATGATGTGTTAAGTATTTCAGGAGGTAATTCCCACCTTCCTTCAGTGGAATCAGTGATCCCCTATTTGTTACCAAATATATGAGTACTATTAAAAATAATCTTTTTCTATTTTATAGTGTTTATAAAATTAAAAAGTAATTTTTTTGTATTATATTTGGAAGGTTAAGAAAATAAATGGTCTAATCTTATCATGAATACAAGGCAACATGATGAAATTTACTCCATGGATTGGGACGAGTTCAGGAACTTATTTTTCAATAATGACATTCTTCATATTCTAAATATGAACATGTATAATGTGTTCTTTCAGTTAAAGAAAATGGATTACGGATATTTTGGTACCATTGAGTAAAAATTTATAAGAATTTTGAGGTACAGTTCTGGTATTATAATCTAACATGAATATAAGTTTAATCGATTCTTCAGTAATTTAAAATGATTTCTTCGAAGGGCCTTCACCAAATAAGTATTATCTATTATGAAGATATTATTTTTATGTTTTATGAAGGTGTAAATTGAAGTTAGGGTTATGATTCAAAAACATTGTTTTAATAATAAATTGAATATTGAAAGAAACAGAAAATCTAAAAAATATAGAAAGAAGAAGATGATCATTGCGTTATAAAGAATGTGTGGGAAGAAACATGGAGGATATTATCTTAATGAGAATTGTAAATTTTTTAATTTTGTAAGAGAATTTAGTTGGGAAATTAATTATGCAATCAATGCAAAGAAGTAAGGTAATGAAATGAATAGTGATAAATAAGTAGATAATGCACAACCCACACTCAAGTGTTTCAAATGCAAGGAGTATGGGAAATATGATAACCAGTTCCAAAATTCAATGATTTATGGTGATGAATGTTGTCAAAAACCTCTTAATAGAAGGGAAAGGGTAAATCTTATACAATCATTATTTCAAATGAGGGGTATGACAATGATGTGGTGAAAGGTTTGCATACCATCCACTCTAGAACTTCTAATTTCTTATTTGAATCTAGATCTACCCATTATTTTATATCAAAATAATTTTATAATGGTATCAAGATTCCACCAAAATGGTTAGATGTGTAATTGGAGGTGAGTCCCCCAAAGGGTGTGATGATTTCACCTAAAGTATATGAATCTTCTCTAGTTTAATTTTGTCGGAATTCACTTCCTTCAAATATCTTCATTCTTCCCATGGTTGAATTTGATGTTTTATAATGAATAGATTGGATTTCCAACCAAAATACAACATCAATTGTCACGAAATTAAATTCATGTTTGATATTCCAAACCAACCATTGATCATACATCAATGTGATGATATGTATGATCATATGGTGGATATTACATCTATTTTACGGGTATTAATTCCCATTCATAAAGGGTTTTTTATCTCATATGGTTGGGTATAAACTCAACATCGATGATATTCATGTTGATTATGAATTTTTTGATGTTTGTATAGAATATTTTCTTATCCTTCCACTAAAATTTGGTTTTAATTTCTCCATAGAACTCATACATTGTGACACACCAATTTCAATGTCTCTCTATAGAATGTCCTTGGTTGAGTTTTATATATTTAAGAAGAAACTCCAAGAGATCCTTGATAAGGGATTCATTCAGTCACGTGTATCACCTTAGGGTTAACCTATTATTTTTTAAAACAAAGATGTATTGATGAGAATCTAAATTGATTATTGAGAGTTGAACAAGATAGTGATCAAGAACAACTATCCTACACACTGTATTGATGACCTATTTTATCAACTGTGGGAAACCAAAGCCTTTCCAATATTGACCTTCATTTTGAATATAATCCATTGACGGTCATGAAAGAGGATTTACACAAGAAAACATTTTTTACACGGTATAGAAAATATGAATATATAGTAATACCATTCATTATTACTAATGCCTCATTGTCCTCATGGATTTAATGAATATAGTCTTTAGATATTAATTTAATTAGTTTGTGGTAGTTTTTATATATGATATTCAATTATATTCATTATGTAATGTTGAGTATGGATATCAATTTATAATTTTACTAAAGTCTCTATATAAGTATAAACCATATACAAAATTTACATATTGTGAATTTTGGCTACCAAAAGATTCATTTTGTGGTCATATAATCTCAAGAGAGTATATATCGGTACGCCCATTAAAGTCATAGGCTATTGAATGATGCCAAAAACTAACCACGGTGACTGAGATCTGTAGTTTTTATTGTGTAGTGGGATATTATGGTTTGTTTTTAGATAATTTATCATGACTATCTAATAAAATCACCATGTTAACATGTAAGAGAGCCAAGTACCTATGGAAATATGAATTTGAGGCAAATTTCAAGGAACTGAAGAGAATATTAGTTAGTCCACTAGTGGCTACATTACCTTATAGTGCATAAGGGTTTTTAATCTATAGTGATGCATCTGATAATAGATTAGGATGTGTTCTTATGAAGAAAGAAATTTTTATATCTTATGACTAAAGAAAATTTAAGGTTCATGGGAATGATTTACCAATACATGATGTGGAGTTAGCTTTGTAATTTTTCATATTAAATATATAGAGGAATTAAATTTGTTGATAAAATTATTATATATGTATACTGATCAAAAATGATTCATGAATATATTTATATAAATAGAGTTAAATATAAACTAGAAAAAGGGGTTAGTGTAGATTAAATATTCTATTATCTCAGTATATTACCATCCTATAATGGTGAACAAGGTGGCGAATGCATTGACTCTGAAGGATCATGATAGCTTATCCAAGATAAGGAATACAAAAGATTTAATATTTCTGTATTTTCAAAGGATGGATCTGAAAATACTAAAATAAGGGGGAAAATCATATCTTTCCCAATTGATTGTTCAAACATATATATTAGTAAAGATTAAAGAGGTAAATATGTATGATTTGGAGCTGAAAAAGAAGGTTATAACTAGTGATGAGTTTAACCTTGACCATGATGAAATGATAGGATTTATGATCCACGTATTTGATTGATCCATAACTAATTTTATGAAGGTGTTTTTAGGGGAATATCATAGTTCATCATTCTTAATTCATTGAGGAATAATAAATATATATATATATATATTGATATTTGAAAGAGTACTTACAGTGGGATGGAATAAAAAGATATATCACCGATTTTTTATCTCAGTTCATGCTATTTAACATGTTAAGGTTGAATGGAAAAATTATAAAGGAATGTAACATAATTTTCCCATACCATAATGAAAATGGGAAAACATCACCCTTGATTTTTTCATTGGACTCCCCAGAAATATAATGGGAATCATTTTATACAGGTTATAGTCAACTCCCTTATGAAGTCAACACACTTCTTCCCTATTAGATAAGACTTGCCTCTGTATTATCTTATCGATATTTACATTATGTGGTAAGGTTTAATGGAGTACCGTATTATATTATGTATGATTGAGATCCAAGGTTTACCACAATATGCTAGAAAATTCCTAATAAAGGTATTGATATGATGTTGACTTTAAGTACTACATGTCATCCCCTTATAGATAGTCTGACTGAATGAATAATTCAAATAGTTGAGGACATGTTGATATATTGTTCATTGGATTTAAAAGATGTTTTGGATCAACATAGTCCTCTAGTTAATTTTTCATATAACAATAAATTTCACTCAATCATTCAAATAAATACTTATGAATCCCTATATAGAAATAAATGTATATATCAAACATGTTTGATTTATTTTGGATAAGGAAATCTATTCAGACCCAAGATAGATGAAGAAATGTTAGAGATGGTTAAATCTATTCATCAAAACATCAAGGTAGCTCAAATTTAGAAGATAATTTATGCTAATAATCAACAGCATGATCTAGAATTTTCATTTTGAAATATGGTTTTTCTAAATATTTCTCCATGGAATATGTTTTAGAGATTCTGGAAGAAAGGGAAACTGAGGCCCAGTTTATCAATCCCTTTGAAATTCTTGATTTTCTCAGGGTGGTATTCTATCATCCAGTGCTTCCAGAAAACCTATTTGTATTCAATTATATATTTAAATTATCTCTCTTAAGGAATTATATACATGACCCTTCACATATACTGAACTTAGTGAACATACCACTAGAGAATGATATTTCTTATGAGGAACAACCAGTGGAGATTTTGGATCATAAAAATAATGATGTGGGAAACAAGACCAGTCACATAGTCAATGTTTTTTTGGAAATACCACCAGTCTGAAAAATCTATGTGGGAAAATTAGTATATGATGATGTATAATTATCCTCGTTATTTTGTATCAGATTGATGAATTTTGAGGAGAAATTAATTTTTAGGGGGTTAGAATGTAACACCCTAATTTTTAATGAATTATTATTTTTTGAATAAATTAAATGTCATTGAAAACTTTTATTATGCGAAACACCAATTTAATATTAAATTAAATTCAACATCATCTTAATCTTGTGTTCCAAAAAAATGGGCCATCTAGCGTCCCATAAAACACTGAGTATTAAAAATACCACAATATATTATAAACATATTTATTCAAACATGAATGTTATAACCTAGACATTAATCAAAGTTAGATGAATTTTAATAACTACATATTAAATATTATGTACAATGATGTTATATAAGGAAAACATATTGATAAAAAAGTACTTATTTTTTTGTTACGTCAATATGTGTTTTGAAAATGCTATTTTCTTAACAAATGCATTTTGATTCTTTTTTGGAACACTAATAAAATCAGTTTTGGAAACATTTAAAAAATTATTTTGAATAAATAAATAACATTTTTATCATAATTTAAAAATTATTTGAGGGTTAATTTTTTGTGTTTTTTTGAAAAGATTTATTTTTGGAATAGTGAAAATATATATAATTTTAATGGATAACTACCTTTTTATGAAATTTATTTATAAAGTTAAATTATAATTATAATTTTTTTAAAGTAACATTAGTCAAATAATATATCCATTAATCCTATTTATCTCATTGTAATCAATTTCATATTGAATTACAATAAAAAAAAACTTTCTAAACTTTTAGACATTTTCTCATTAAAACCCAGCTTTCTCATCGCGTCTGCGGGATTAATTTTATATTAAATTTTTCCACTTATATGAATGGAATTTAAAAAATTATATTCAGTATTTGAATTTATTATAATTAATATTATTTAATATTTTCAACATATGTTTTTACCAAAATGAAATGTGAAAATAGATAAAAATATTTACTACGATCATACTTAAAATTGATTTATCATGGGATGAAATAAAAATATATGGGTTGAAATGACCTATAAACTTGTCTAAACACTATTTTATGATAATTTTTGGATATTATACATTCTATTATAACTAATTTTCTACTATTTAATCTTTATTAAATAAAAACAATGTGGGTGGAGTTATTTCTTTTCAAAAATTACTAGTGTACCACTCACCTCACATATAAAAGGCCTCCTATTATCCTATATATTTAAAGCAATAAATACTAATGTTTTGGGAAACACATTGCTAAATAATTTCACAAATTTTCTCATGTCCTAAGAGAAGCTTTATTTTGGACATAAACCCAATCTAGGATGCATTTTGGTGGAAATATAAAGATGGTAATCGAAGAAGAGGTAACATTCATCAATTAGTGTTTTAGTTTTTATTCTTCCAACACCTTGTTAAGTTATTTTTATAGCATGATGATTTAATAAAATAATTATATTCCATTAAAATTGACTTCGTATATAAATTCCATGACATTAATGTATCTCCACTTCCATCAAATGCGTTACAAAATCATTATTCTTGTGCATGGTGGACAACCATCTCAGGAACTAATGGAATTAGTTTCTCTATTACCACCCCTCAAGGATTGAAATAATTAAGAATCTATTGTTTATAAATTATATTTATGATATTATCATGGTTTTTAAATTATTATATCACACATAACATCATACATTCAATTATGTGGGAATATAGTAACATTGCTTGTGTGTGTGGAAGACTACCACCTCATGAAGTGATGTGATTTGATCAAATTTTATATGGAAGGTATTACGAATGGTTTTAATAAAAATATGTGATATATTTAGCATAAAAATTATTTTCTAATAAATTAGTAAATAATTTTATTTTATTTCATTCAATACAATTATAAAAACGAAACATTGTTCATGTGTACGTATGGCTTACTGTCTGCATGAAAAAAGTTTTCATTTCCAATCACTAAATTTTTGGATTAATATAAATTCATAAATAATGAATATATATGATATTTAAATCATTTTATTCACTATTTATATGATAAAACCATGATTTTATAAGGGATACCTAAAATAATGAATCAAAACATATACGAAAAAGTTTTTATTACCCAAAACATAACATAAACAAAGAATTGTTAATAAAAAAGAAATAAAATATCATAAGAAAATAATATATGGTATGCTATAAATAAATATTTTAATGTAATATTTGTATAATAAACATGCTTTTAAATATTGTAGGTTTAATCATGTATGACATAAGTCA
Organism: Viscum album; assembly: GCA_963277665.1. Classification (NCBI taxonomy): domain Eukaryota; kingdom Viridiplantae; phylum Streptophyta; class Magnoliopsida; order Santalales; family Viscaceae; genus Viscum; species Viscum album. The sequence goes on along the minus strand of OY728127.1, from coordinate 1,218,482,658 downwards.
AGAGTTATGCTATGTTATTTTTTATCAATTTTCATTCATTGAGACATACATTATGTTATGAGCTTAAATTATTTCACAAGGTGAGTAAAAAAGCCATTTGAGATGTAATATCATGAATTTATTCATCCTAAAGATATATTATGTTCCATTTTATGTTATTAATTTAAATCTAATATGATTAAAGTTTACTAAAGTGGTACATATATTATGTCACAAGCATATAATTTATTTGGATTGTTTATCATTATTTTTTCAATGAAAAAATATTAGGATATATATCTCAGTAAGCTCATTAGTTTTATTATGAATTATTGATTCATTATATTTTTACATAATATTAAAAAACGTCAACTCTTGGGAACCTAAAAAATTTATAAAATGTTTTTAAGAAAATCCATCTTTTTTTATTTCTTCGGTTTGAAATTGGTTTTTTTCGAAAACTGTATTTTCTAAAAAAATTAAAATATGTTTTATTTTTATCCTATTTTTTCTAATATAAAATTTTACCCATTTTATTATTTTTATAAAAAAGGAAGAGGAATATTTATTTATTTTTTCTAACAATTCCCTTTTGGATTTTATAAAAAAATTAAAGGAATATTTTTTAACATGTACGGCATGAACAAAAATAATCTTAATAATGACCATTATTTTCTAGGAATATTCTTTTATAAGTATTTAATGTAATTTCAAAAGTAAATTATTTTCATTAGGTTTTATTTTTTAATTTTATTGTAAATAGGATGGGATATTTTCATCTAAAAATGGTTTAAATGAAATATCAAAATCATTTTCCATCTAAATATGACACATGATGATGTTACCAATTACTTACTAATAATATGATACAATGACAACATTTTTATTTATTCTATTAATGGTTTATTTTTGACATGTAATGATGTTTTTGAAACCCATTCCTCTTTTATGGGTTATACCAAAATAATATTCGTATGATATCATGCTATTTTTTCATGGGTTCTTTTATGATGAAACTATGGAATTATTATGAAACCAATATCTTTTATATAGGTTATGATATGATGTAATGTTTATAAAACCTATTTCCTTTCTTTTGTTTTGATTTTATTATTGTTGTGTGATCTTGGGGCACATAAATATTATCTTGGGAGTGATCCTTGAATGCAATAATGGTCTGGGCACTGAACCTAATACACTATGATAGGAATTGAAGTGTACCTTGACTAACATGAAAATGGTTTTCTATAAATATTTATATTCAAAATAATTATTTCTTATGTCAATATTATACTCTCATTGATCATGTTCTTTGATTCCCTTAATACACATGTTTTATAAATTACCAATCTTTATTTCAATACACAACATATTGAACTTTGATAAATATGGTATGGTTTTGAAATGTTATGATCGTGTTTTAATACAATTATATTCATGTTATAAATATTTATCTCATATATTTACCCTTAATGATAACCTGATATCACCCATTCTTATGTTTCCTTTCCCCATGTTTTGAAAGAATATTTTTCTGTATAATATGTCTTAGAGGGGTTCTAGTTATGAATATCATGGAGGGAGATGATGTAGTTTAACTATGGACTAGTTGTTTGTTTTTATATGTTTCTAAATAACTAAACTATTATATTCCTCATATGTTTGTTTTTATCATTTAATGAATATTTATTTAAAATGATGTAATATTTATTTATTTTAATCCTAGGACACAATATATCTAGTATGATTGATAATAAATGAATAAATTTTCCTACTCCCAACTAGATTGAACTTTATTAAAACAACTCTTTCTTCTCCCCTACTAATTTACTACTAAAAAATCACTGGAAAATAATAGTAGATATTTCTTCATCAACACTTGCCTTTTACATTTAATAACAGCTCGTATATCATCATATATGAGGATTTATTTCTTCAATATATCCAAGAAAGATATTTGAGCGATAGCCTTAACATATTTATCAATTTTTCATGGAAAAAAATGAACTTATATATCTACTCATCCTTTCAAAACATATTTAAAACATAATATTATCATAAATTCATTTCTTATGGAAAAAAATCTAGGCCTCATAATATAAATATCCCCCTTTGGATTTGATTTCAACATTACTAGAAAAAAATTATGTCAATATATGGTTTGAGCATCTTTATTCTCCTACTTGTTGAAAATAAATACAATGAAATGTGAGGGTAGTTTTATCCTTCATCTTTAATAGCATTCAATATTTTTCAAGAGAATATTTTCCCTTTTTAATTTATAATTACAAAAAAGGACTGAATATTTTCTTATATCTTATTTTATAGGATAATGGGTTGCATAACAAGAATGAGTGGATCACAATATAAACTAATCAAAGAGGTTTATTAAAAGAGAAGATTAATAGAAAATGGGCACAATAATTCACACCCACCCCCTCTTAGTGATTCCTCCACACCTAAGAACTATAATAATAATCATATTTTATGAATATTTCCTTTTATTAGATTTGTATTGTTTCCTTCATTGTTTTAATATCTTATATAAGTTGAATATTTCGAATAAAATGAGGTATGTCAGATATAAAAAATGGAATTTCCTTTTGTTGATGCTGATAGAATGATAGAGACAAATAAGAAGATAATTATTGCTAATAATAAGAGGGATAAGACACCACATGAATATAATCATAGAAATAACAATTCATCAATCATATATGTCATAATTTATTCATTTAAAGATAAAAATTCACATTGTGGATAGTATGAAGAAGATGAATCAATTAAAATTATTGAATACTTATACACTCAATTTGAAAATTATGTCATGAAGGTCAATGTTAATGTTTTCACAAATTTACTTTTTTTAGTCAAGGGTCCAATAAATAATAATTCATAGTTAAAAGAAGAAGTTTATGAAATGGAAGATTCACTATGAATAAAACTCAGAAAATAATACTCTCATATACGTTGTGGATGAAAAATAACAATCAGTTTTACTTTGTAAGGAAAATATTTTATTGGTTGAAGAAAAATCATAAAAGGATTTTTTTATATATTAGTGATAGAAATTTTGTGATGAGGTAATCCTTGAAATAGATAAAATTTATAACACCACTATAAATAATAATGATTTACCATTTGTGGTTAATTTTAAAAGAATAAATTAGTTTGATGTAAGAATCTAGAAAAGTTAAAGAAGAAGAAACAAACAACTTCAAAGAGGATTTCGAAGAAAGATGGATATATGTTTAGGATGAGAAAAATACCATCAGAATGATGTTTCTTTAGCTTGAGATAAAACTATGAAATTTAAAACCAAAAAAGATTTAACTTACCAAACTATTGAAAATAAGGAAGCATCCACATAAACTATTAACGTAGATTCATTTATAAGAAGTGATAATAATTGTGGAAATAATATCTACAAATCAATCTTTGATAAACCATAAAAATGATCTTGGAATAATGTGTCACAATCTCTAGACAAAACTATTTGTATTAATGTGGTCTTTTCTAATATAGGTATCAAATCTACATTTGGACATGTTTTCATGGATACAAAATCCATAAATTTCACCAATACATCAAATTTATATGTTGGAATGAATAAAAAAATTTTTTTCTCAGGAAGATCCTAATAAATTATTTATCCATCTCTAAAATAGAAATAATGTAAATTTGGAAAAATCACCTCAATCAGAAAATAAAGAAGGATTATTATAGTTTTTTAGTGTTGGTGGAGGATTTTTAAAAATAAAATGTGTGTTAGGACACCATGCTAACCTAAGAAGTCTACAAGAGGATTGAAGAAAGGGGAGAGAGTTAAAATAAAGATAAAAACTATTGTTTAAATAAATAATTCATAGAAAGGAATAAATATATTTACTAAAAATATAAATGTATTAATATGTTTTATTATTATAGAAACATGATTATCCACAATCCTGGTAAGTTATTTAATATTCCAACTAATTTAAAATTATCTTATGATAAAAAAATTCCCCAATACAAATATAATATTTTTATAAAGGAAGATGAGTCTACCTTAGGAGGTTAGTAGGTAAAAATAGTTTTTAGTAAGATGATCATATTTAAGTATGAAACAACAAATAATTTTAAAAAATATTTAATGGTTATCAACCTCAATGGATATGCATCTTTTTTGGTAGGTTGGGTTATTGCATGGACCACTAAAAACAAACCATTGAAATAAAAACTGAAAGGAGTGAACTAAATCTAAAAGGAGAATTCATTGAGGAGAGAAACAATAATATTGGATCGATTAAAAACATATTATAAGAATATACAAAGGTGTTTATCAAAAATGGTAACAAAATGTTTTCTAAGAGACCATACGGAGACTCTGAAAATAATAGTTATATTAAATAAGGTACCCATTAGTTTGGAAATATCAATTAAATATCGCTAGATATATGGATAAAGCACAGGAAAGTACTTTTTATAAATGGATTTTGGATATTATTCATGAATAATAAATAAAACTTTAAGGTAAATGATTAAAATTTTATGTCCAATTAGTTCTTAAGGTGAACATTTGTTAAAGGCGAAAGTAATTTGGGCATACCGAAATAGATGTTAGGGCTCTTCTTCCAACTCAAGAAGAAATAATGAATAATGATGAGGAAAAATTCAAAAAACCAATAGATATGTCACACCATAAATTATTTTAAAGAATAAAAATCTTGTTATCCATTTTAAAAGATGTCACTGTGATTTACAAAAAATGTGATATATTTTTTTTAAAAAATTATTTAATTGTAATTAGTATAACCTAGTGATTGAATCAATTTGTATGAGTATTAATAACCCCATTATGTAATATATATTTATAATGTTCCTACCCATTACAAATATACAGATTAATTTTTAGGAAATATTCCCTGAATTTTTGTTGAATTCATTTTATTCTTCAAAATTGAATTTTTCATCCAAAATATTGTTATTACATATTGTGTGTTGAAATTATAATTAATTTATAACACATATGGAGATTCAATTTTATAAAATTAACTAAATTTTTGAAATAATAATACCATAATTATCTTCAGGTGAAATTTGGGGATTTTTCAAAAAGGATTGATGTTTCGGTAAATAGTGAAAAATAACATTTTTTTTTCAAAAGCAATCATTTATTTTCATTACGTAAATGAAATTAAAATGACCATTATATTTTTTATTATTTATTAAATTTAAATATGATCTATTTTTTATTAATAATCTATTTAATTCCTTTATATTTAGAAAAAAATCATGATTTTGATCTAAGTAAATTTTTATTCTTACAATTGCACTTTTTCTAAAAACTATTTTTAATTTTGTTGTATGCATTTATATTAAGATTAATTTATACCATTTATATAGATTAAATAGGGAAATATGGATAACTTATTTAAAATCATGAGTATAAAAGTTGTTAAAAATGCCATTTTATATTTCTCATTATTAAATGTAAACACGAAATATATTTTCTATGTTGATAAGGTAAAATCGGTAAAATATTGTTAAAACTATGATATGTTGTCTCAAAATCAACCCAATACATTGAATTTATAAATATAACGTAACAATTTCGACCATATACATCCAAAATAATAATATATGTCATTTTTTTCCATTTTTAACAGATAATGACATTTATATTATTTTAAGTAAAGGAAAACCATATAAATAAATATCTTTTGTTTATTTTATTTTATATGATCACATTGTGATAAAAATATTCATAGAATAAATATAAAAACTTTATTTTAAAATTTATCAATTTATTCATTGTATTATAATTTATTTTAAATTTTTAGTAATTTTATAATTTCCATAATGCTTGCATGATGCTCACACAATGATTGTTTAAGTAGTTGAAAATCACAGTAAATGATTTTAAAAAATAAAAATTAATATTTTATGGATGAATCATGGTGTCACCCAAATTTCATTGTTAATAATTATATATAATTTATGGTTAAAGTTAATAAATAGAAATTAATTTATTATCTCTATTTTTTAAATGTCAAATTAAATAAATAGTGAAAATGATATTAAAGATACTTTTTGAAAAATATTAATTTATTAAATTATTTAAAAATTATAAAACACTTGAATATGATATGCAGTATGATAAATTGTCATAAAGTTCATATCTTTTTTATATGTGAGGTGATTTTTAGCCTTATCAATTAGATTTTAACCCATTAGGACTAAAACATTGTTTTTGCGGTTTAGTTTACAAAAGATTAATGAAGAGGTTAATCAAAATTATGGGTGTTAGAATCACCTAATAACATGATTAAATATATTTTATTTGGTCTCATTTATTCGTTAAAATTATCTAACTCTAATATGAGTGGTTTTGGAGTCATTATTTCATGAGAGTGGCTTAATAATATTTTAAATCATTCAACTATATCATATCTTAATTATGCCACATTGATAAACCTAGATTAACCCAAACTAACCCAATTATCATTTAAAATTATTTATCCACATATTAAAGTGGTTTTCATTCTTAAAATAACATTCCAATGGTCCTTTTGTAGGTATCTAATGGATGTTTACCGAAGAAGAAGTAATTGTCTTTATAGACTCAGTCAGTTTCATTTCTTCCTCTAGTTAATATAAATATATTATAACTATCCAAAAATAATAACAAAATGGTCATAAATATTCCTAACTATTATTATTATTATTTTAAAACTCGTTTCCACCTCTTTTCCATCATATGGAAATCGAAGACATCTCTCACGTGTATGTATGGATTAGCATCTCTACATAGAAGTGAAATTTTTTTCTCATCACTATTTTACATGGATAGTAATAAATATGTAAATAATGATTATATATGAAATTTATGACATAATTATCTTATTATAAATATAATTTATCATTTACCATCTTACAATTTCGTTCGTTGGAAAATGATAATGTTGCTCATGCATATGCGTGGACTACCACCTCCATGAACCGATATAGCTCATTTATTATTTCTACATTACATAGATGATAATAAGGGTATATTTAATGAATATATATTAAATATATAATATAATAATTATTTTTAAAAGAAGAACTGTTATTTACATTTCATTCATTCCATTCATTGAAATGTGAAAATAGCATTCATGTCTATATTCGACATACCATCTCCATGATCAGTGTAATTTAATTTTCTATCTCTCTCATTTATGTATGATTATAAATATATATAATGAATTCATATTATATTTATATAATTATTATAAATCATTATATGATAGAACTATGATCAATTGACATGGATTGGAACTATGAAATTGAAACTTTTATGAAAAATGAAACTGGTAACCCCGGGGAATGATGGTTTTAAAGGATTTATTAATAAATGGGTGTTGAAATATTATAAGTTTAACATATATGATAATATAATTATGGAAATTATTATACTATAAAATTATAATAAATATAAATATCTTATATATTAGGTTAATAACACTAATGAAACAAGTGGAACATGATGTATGTTATTATTGTTAAAATCTCATTTTTATTGGTATTATTGGTGATTATGTTTATGATGTGGAAATTTAATAATATATATATCAATAATCTAGAAAAATTTAATATCCTATGGATATTTATAGTGACTACATGTTTTTATTTCATTTTTTTCTCTTTAAGAACACAAGATAATAAAAAATATGAAAAATGAAATTATTTCCCTCTCTTTTCAATAATCCTTTTTATTTTATATCTATGTTTTCTAAAAATGGTTTCATGAATATTTTCTATTATATTATATGATTAATTTTGTTATTTTTTACATATTATTTACTTTTTAATAAATGGTTTGAATGGAATCTTCTTGTCATTTTTCGAATGATGTATTTTTCACTTCTTTATGAAAATGTAAAAGGAATTTTGTTTTAACATCCAAGGAATGAAATGAATTTCCCTCCATCATAAACGCTCGATGATTTAACACTTATTTTAAATAAAATTATGGTTATTTTTAAAAATGATATTTATTAATTTGGAACATTTAGATTTTAAAAAATTGATTTTAAAATGAAAAGGGTATATTTCTCAAGAAACAAAGAAAGTTATATTTTAAATTAATTTTTCATTTAATATTAAATCCTTTGATGTTACGTATGATTCACCGAGTATATAATCCATTGATATTGATGTGGAATTTATTTCTTTGGTTTTCCCATATCATTTTCCTGGCATTTTCTCTAATTTTAACATTAAATTAGCATTAAAATGGTTATTTATAATCTATTGATAATATTATATTGAAATTAGTAATAATTGAAATATACTAAACATAATTTATTTAATTTTTTTTTTCAATTATCAATTTTATAATTCTATGTTGTATTTACTTATTCTACTTCTTAAATTTTTACTTGAAATTTTAAAATCATATTTTTAGGATAATTTATGTGCTTTTTAATTAAATAATGAATTATGTGCTTTTATTATAAATTAATTAATTAAATATTTTCTACATCTTAATTTTGTATTTTTATTCATTCAATTAATTTTAATTACAATATAATTTTTCTTATTTTTTATTGTTTATTATATCATTTTTCTTATGAGTTAATAAATTAATCAAATATTTTATATTGTTTTAATTTAATTATTTGTTTTATATTGAAATATTTTAATTTTAATTTTAGGAGACAAATATTTACTTATTTTTGTTATTTTCCTTATATATTAATTTTATATATTGATAATCCAAAAATCCAACTAATTGTGTGTGTTTTTAAGATACCCTAGTCTTGGAATAACGCCATCTAGAACAAGCCACCAGAGAGAGAAAGTAGGACATTAAATGTAGTGATCACACATTCACAGGTGAAGTTTCCACAGTACCTTGAAAAAAGAAAATAATTGAAATTTTCGTTGACCGTAATGCTAAATTCCAAGTGATCAACTTCAAATTTGAGTAGATCTACTATTTGTAAAATTAGCATTAGTCGTAAGCTTATAATTTCAAAAAAGGAGTGCGAAATCACATGAAAATTATTTCCACCATAACAATACTATGCCGACTCTGCATGAATCCATAGTAGATGGACCAAAACCAAGATCTATAAGAACCGGTTGGGGATTATTTGAACCTTATCAAGTGGAGAACTTGATAAATCATGGTTTTGAATTTTGAGATATGTTTAAACCCACATTTTGTTATTGAAGCCATGAAATGATCGAATCTATTTTCATCTTATGTCTTCGATGTCGACTCGGGTTTAAGAAAGCAAACCACTATTTTCAATGGAGACTCTATGCCACTGTGGCATAGTGGCTTTCTAACTATAACCACAACACCACCACTATACAACAATATTCTTGTACAATTATGGTTAAAGAAACCCCATGTTGTCATTCAAGCCTCCAATAGAAAATCTGGTGACCCAAGGATTCCAGATATGAGATTTAGACTGATGATGGGTTTCATAACAATCCAATTATTAATGATGTTGTGATATTGATGCCTTAAAAGCCAATATCGAGAGGAGAACATCTAAGGATATGGGAAGTGTGTCAGTTCATCTGTTTAACCAAATGATGACACCAAAATACATAATCCACGATGAAGATATCTATTGAAGAGATTTTTATATCTTCTCACTTATGGTTCAACATTTGATTCCATCACTACATCTTACTATTATTTTCTGAGGAAGAACAATTCCATTTAAAATGGACTATGAGAGACATCTATAAATTTGAAACCATACTAATTCAAAACATAAAAAGTAGGAAATTATTTTTTACTATTGAATGTGAGAACAAGCATGGTTGAAGAAGATGATTTTGGAGATCTCCCATTGAATCTCATCTTGAGTTTCAATATGAATGTATCGAAGAGTTTTTCTGTATTTTTAGATAGGACCATTAAAAACAAAACACTATAAACTTAGGCGGAAATAAATCAGGAGCTCTACAAATATAATGGAGAGCCGTGTGTGGTATTATTGAAGTTAATGGTTAATTTTGATTGTTGTATTTTTATTGTATATAGGTACTAAGAAATCATTTATTATATTTGATAACTCTGATGTGGGAATTGAGGTTGGAGGAATGTTTGAGATTAAAAAATCATTGATTCTTCGATAAACCCAAAGCTCGATTACAAAGCTGGTTTTGAGGAAGAACTTTGTTTGGGCCTAATTGAAGAAAAGAATTTATGAAACCCCTTCACATCACATTTGCATTTCAATCAATCATGTTATATTATTGTTAGAGTTTTTGAAGACCACTGAAGAACAAATCAAGATGTGAGTACTCCCAGTTTCATTTACAACGAATAACATGTGGGTCATTTGTACTAGTAAGGAGGGTTAAACTCCCATCATATATAGGGGATTAAATACAATGATGGGAACACCTGGCTATTTTGGTGTGACACAACTATCCACAATGTAGAATTTAACTATAAATAAATTTTAAAAAGTAACACTAAAAATGGTATCATGAACCATTTTTGGAGGGGGAAGGACAGTTTCTAATGGTGGAGATGAACATTTAACATGATATATCATGAGGCAAGAACTAGTTAGTATAAAATAAAATTGAGATAGAGGAATCAATCCTCGATATATAAGATTTCAATTTCTCTCTCTCTCCTTACTTACTTTTATCATTGTGATGAATTATTTTGAGCTTAACAATATGAGCATGTATTCTAGAGAAATTTCAATAGTGAAAAACATCAAATGCTCAAAACATTTACTTATTCATTTATAAAATTTTCTCCCTAGATTATTTTTTCCTTAGATAATTTCTATGATTTTTGTAATATATATTACTTCAAAAATTAATTAAAAATAATTTCAATTTTAATCCATTTTATAAAATAATTCTTCTACATTTCCATTCCTCTGAAAAGATATTGATCACAATAATAGCACAATAAGACTACTTCTAAAAATGATTCTGTTGAAAACTGATTTATTCATTTATCTGAATGGTTAATTATAAAGTTTATAAAATAAGAATTATTTCTATCATGGGTTATCTTTTTTATTAGTCTTTTCAACTTATCAAATTATATATTCCAGTGAATTATTACTGCATGTGGAAAGGATTACATATTGAACTAGTGAATTGATTTCCATACTACTAATAATTGTTTCATTTATTTTTTTGTACCTCATTCATCTTTTCTTCTTCACTCCTACTACTGCTAATAACCGGATTTTTTTTCTTAATATAGTTTATTTTCTTATTCTTTTTTTCACTTTTATGGTCTTATTTTATAATTTTTCCTTCCCTTTTTTTGAATCCCTACACAATTTCAGAAACAATTTTTAATAGGGAAATAATGTATTAATTTAAAGGTTTTAATTGATTTGCATGATCAAATTTGGGTCCTATTTTCGAGTAATGCATGAGTGACTAAGAAAAAACGATAAAAAACTTCTACAATACTCTAAAAATTTAAATCTATTTAAAAATATCTTATAAAATATATTATAAAAATAATTTAAAATTATAGGAAAACTAGAACATTCTTATCATAAACATAAATTTACATGTAGATATACACAATATCAATTGATGAAAAATTAAAACATGTAACTTCTAAAATAAACATTCATTTCTCATCTCCTAATAAAATCAAACTAGAAGAAAATATGAAAAATTTGAATTACTATAAAGACCCGGATTTTCCATGTATTTTTTTAATTATATGTAAATATTACGAGTCTATAAAAGTTGATGGCACATAATTATAATACCAAGAATGGGAGAAATGAATTTCAGAACATTTTTTAACTGCGTTCAATTAACATGAGTGTGGGAATTTGTAAATTTTGAACCAGTGCTCAGAATTGAAATCTAAGGACACCATTGAACATGAAGCGCTGATATTATCTTAAAGAGACCTTCATCTCGACCACAGTAGGCTGAGGGTGGACGTTGGATTTTTGGTTTTTTTTGGGAGAATTGAAAAATAAAATGAATAACTTTTATTTTATTTTTTTAAACCTCTCATTTGAAATTTGGTGGTGGGAACCACCCGAGTAGGTTGGGCTTTTAATTCCCTATATTAAATGCCCAGTTACCAGTGATGTGATAAATGGAAACCCCCTATTAATGAAATAAATTAAATGTTTAATTAATTAATCATTATACTTCATTAGGGGGATTTGGTCCTCACCTCTCATGGTGGGGATTGTGGAAAACTAGTTTAGTGGGAGAACATCCTCATACAAGGAAACTTCCCCAATGAAGAATAAACCTCCAGATCAAGAATGAGGAACTGACGCTCGAGCTCGGATTAGAAGCGTGTTGTGTGAGTGAAAAACACCGGCACCTCCTTCAATGTTATCATCCTCTTCCTCACGCTATACCCAACGAACTATCAATGTAGGGAATTGTTCATTTTGTACTTCGTGATGAATAATTGTTTTCAATCTATGAACTTCCTACAATCGATTTAACATGGAGGGTGACAGACAAAAAAACACGGCCTGATCCCTCCGCTACTTTATTTTTGACATGTTCTTCATAGGCAGATCGACGGGTTGAGCAGAACCCAACCACATTTCCAGCGACCGATTCCGGTATGGTATAGGTGGATGCCAACACACTGGCCTACCGTGATGGTGGCAGTGGTGCAATCGTGCCTCCGAAAGAGGTCGTGGCCCGTCAACTATGGCAGAGGAGGGTGGCGGCTAGCCACATGGAACCAGGGCGGCACACATCCATGCTGCCAGTAGAGGAGAAGGCTGCAACGACACACCTGGAGGGTGGCTGAAACCCTGCCAACTGTGGAGGCAATAGTGGCGCATGTCAGCGCCGCTAGAAGGGGTAGCCGGCTAGAGCCCCAGCCGGCCGTGTCATGCTGAGCAGAACGCACTTTGGAGGGTCCCACGGGCTAGTAGGCAGCACCACGTGGCGCCGCCGTGTTGGCCAAAACCGAATGAACCTTGGGCTATTCGGGAATTCTGGTGGCGGTGTGTCCTCCCTCGGGTGGAGGCTCGGGCGGGTCCCTCCACGGCAGACCACACCAAGCGGCGTGCGGCGCCAAGCGCGGGCCGGACCGCGGCCCCGTGTGCTGGGCCGGCCATAGTCCCACCCATGTAGGCCAAACCTAGATCAGGTTAGGTCAGCCTAAGCCGAGTTAGGCTAGGTTTGTCCGACCGGGTCGGGCTGGACCCGGGCCCATCTGGATCGAGATACGCCTTTTGGCCATATCATTAGAATCGAGTGTCCATTTGACAAACCATCTATAGTGACAGTATCCTTGGATTGATATGGTTCTTTTGATATAATCCACATGAGTTTTGGATAAAGATGGAGTATGGCCAGTTTGGATTGAATCCAAATCCAACCAGGCCCTCAGAACATAAATGGTAATAACATATAGATTGAGCGTCCGACTGACACACCTTCAGTCGTGTTGGGTCCCTATTAATGTGAAGGAATTTCGTGATACTTCTTGTATAGGTCAGTATCTACCAATCCGGTCTGGAGAATCTTCAGATCATGTGTGGGTCATCGTCCCATCATGTGTGGGTCATATTCAGATCCTATGTGGGTCGTCTTCATATCCTGTGTAGGTCATCATCTTTAGATCCTGTGTGGGTCATCTTTGATCCTGTGTGGGTCAGTAGCAGTTCTTCTCAATGAATTAGATAATCTAGAAATATAGCTAAACAACTACAGTTTCATACATAAGTTATACCTGGTGTGAGCCGAGTCTTTGCCTTTGTGGTACACTTCTATGTGGTGATACCCTTATGGTATTCATCTGTGTGACGTTACCTTTGTGATACATACCTTCGTGGTGTTACCATGGTGGTAATATTTCATTTCTAGAACAAATGTGATTTTGACTAAAGAGTTTTTCCTTGTGTTTCCTCGTGAATGAGTTGAGATTACATGAAAATATAGGTATATGTATGGGAATATACATAACAATGGTTGATTGTAGCTTTGCTTTGTAATTGTGGTCTTGATTTGTGGTTTTCCCTTTGTGGATTCTAAGAGGCCTTCATGGGTCTCGGGGTCCACATAGATTATTGTTATACTCACCCCTGCAAGGGCTATGCCCGCACCATGATGTGTCTTGTACAGAGGATGGACAACATTGATCAAGGCTGAGGGTGACAAGTCTAGTGGATTCTCGTAGGAGGACCATTAGACAAGATGTACTGCAAAGATGACCTTTCGAGAGCTAATCCTACCCATTAGCTAGTGTTGGTGGAGTACATACTCAATAGGGGGTGAATTGAGTTCCAATTAAAAATTTCTGTTAAAATATTTCTTTTAAAATCCCCAATTAAAAACTAAGTTAAACTGTAGTGAATTTGTAAAACTATTCAGGTTTGATTAGTTTCTCAAAAGATTGATTAGGTCTCAGTTAATTTAATCCGAAGATTAAATTATCATTTGAAACTAACCTACTGATTTACAATAGTTACAAAAACTTTCTAGATTAACTATCAAAGTAACCTTAAAACGATTTTATATTTCAATGTAATTAGAAGCAGAATATTCAATATAGGTTAAAACCCAAATAAGTAAGCACAACAGTTTTAAAACAAGAGGTTTAGTCTTAAGCCGAGACATTGTCCTCAGAAAAAATTTATATAAATTTTGATCCACACCCTGGATTGGGGTAAACAACAGTACAAAGACTGTCTAGGTACTAAGACCTCTACCAAAGTTCTTCGTGGGAACAAGAACAATAGCACAGAGGCTATCCAGGTCACACTTGACCTCTACCACTATCCACAATGGGATACAATAGAGTTAAAGAAGTTTAGTGTGAGGATTTTAAAATCCTCCAGTTTAGCACATGATACAGTGTGTGTATAGAATATATAGAGTACACACACTGCTCAAAATGTCAATGAGTGAAACAAAACAGATCTAATTAAATAAATATGAGTCTAGAATGCTCTATGTGTTGTTATTGAAGCTTTGTACCCTTTGGTTTGAAGCAGTTAAAGCTTTCAGTCCTTCTCTGGTTTTTGGTTAAAATAAACAGAGTGTCGTAGCTCTGTTCCTTCACTTCTAGTGTAGGTGTTCAGCTTGAGTATGAGAGTATTCTTTGTACCACTTATGATTCTTCTTTGAACTTCTGTTCTTGATGAGTATGAGTGTTATTCTAGTTCTCCGTGTGTTCTTCTTTGCATGTATGTACGTGTGTATATTCTCTTCCTTTCTACGTGAGATCGTGTCTTCTACTATTTTTTCTCTAGTAGCTTGAAATCCCCTTTTATTCCATGAGGTCAGACAATGGGAATGATTACCTTTGATAGGTACGAGGTATGATTCTCTGACATGCCAACAACTAATATTAAATAACATTAATTTCATTAATATCATCAAATATTACCATTACCATTATTTTAATAATATTGAAAATGTATAGAGTTTGAGTAACAGTGACTAGTTAATAGTCATCTTCCATCATTAGTTCTCTGTCCGTGGATTTGTATCGGTAACTCTGAGTATTAGTGAGCTCTCTATCGATAGACTTGTAACGGTAACGATTACTTAGTGTAATAGTAGCTTTGTGTATCAGTAACACTTTCTATTAGTATCTCTTCTTGTATCAGCAGCTGTCTATCCATATCAACAGACTTGTATTGGTAGCTGTTTGTCGGTATCTCTTCTTGTCTATCAGTAACTCGCACGTACCAGTAGCTGCTCATATCGGTGACTCTGTCTGTATTAGTAACTATAATTATCGGTAGACTTTGTATCAGCAGCTATAAATCAGTGGACTTCATATTGGCAGCTTGTCTTTATAGGTAGACTTGACCTATTAGTGGAATTTTCTTTCCGGTGGACTTATACATACCGGTAGCTTTGTGTATCGGTGACCTTTCTGTAATGGTAGACATGCATACCAGTAGACTTATACATACCGGTATCTCTGTTCTCTTTCAGTGACTGTGTCTATTCATTCTATCGGTAACCTTTGTCTATCGGTAGACTAAGCACTAGTAGGTCTCTGTTTGTATGTACCAGTAGCTATGTGCATACCAATGGACTTAACACTTATATGTTCAATGCAACACATAACACTTATCTGTTCTATGCAACACATATGAAGATTGAGTTAAAATTATTTCAAAGTACATATAAACATAGATACACATTGATTAACATATTCCAAAGATGATTTTGATATTCTTATCAACTCAATAGTTGGATGAAACAATAATTAATATATGAAAGAACATTATTGGGAATTTTCCAAGAACATTACAACATAATTGAGATTATCAAAACAGGTGAGGTAAACAATATCCCCCTTTTTGATAATCACAACATATGATATTAGAATGCCAAAATAATTAGTAATGTATTAGAGGATATAACATTAAATTCAATTGTATAAGAGATAATAATAAAAAAAGTACGAGAATTATAAAACAAATGTATCAGGGGTATTATAGGGTAAAATTAAATTTCTCATAAGTCTCATAGGTCTCCCCCTTTTTATGCTCATATATCTAGCTTCTCCTTTTTATCCCCCATTTTCCCTCAATATTTTGTTATATCAAGTCCATTCTTCCCCTTTGTGATTAGAAAAAAGAAGGAAACAAACAAAGATAGAAATAACAGAACGGAAAAAAGAATTAGATCATTTGTATTTCATGGTGCAAAAAAATACAAAGAAATAAAAAAAGGAAACAAAAGGAATACAAGTGATCCCTATCAAATTTATTCACCACAATTCAATCCACCTCTTGAATGTCCATGTGGGATTTTCTATTGGGATCCCAGGTAGACTCAGACTGTGTGTATGAAGGTGGAGGCATATGAATAGTAGAAATGATTAGAGGAGGCTGATCTACTAATATAGTGCATGGACTATAATTTGTAGCTCTCTAGGTGATCATAGGAGTGAGGCTCCGAATGGCTTGGACTAGAGTCATCTGAGGAATTGGGGTAGACTGAGCAGAGGCAGGCAGAGCTGGAGGTGAAATTATTGGAGTACTGTCCACATGCAATAATGGAAAAAAAGGATTTCTAAAATATATAATGATCCCTCATCCTAATTCCATAGTAGAAATTAAATCGTCCTTGTTCTCCAAGAATTTTTCCACTATAGGGGTCAATTCTCTGAGCTTGCAGACTTGTTCTCTGAAGGCTTGATTGACAGGAGGTAACATCATGTTTTCTAAAAGAGGTTTGAAATGGTTGTTGAGTTGATGCTTGGTATAGACCCTTTGGAAATAGTAATCTGCCTTGTCTTTTACTTCTTTCTAAGAAGCAGAAGCTTCTCTCATATAATTTTGGACAATCTTCATTATATCTCTAGTGGTAGACACCACTGGGGTCATGGCAGATGAGTCCACAGAGCTACTGGTTGAAGCTAAACCAAGCTCCTCCTTCATCAAAGCTCTAATTTAATCCAATTCTATTGAATGTCTCGAAGCTTGAGGACAAATAGAAAAAGTCACAGTTTCCTTGAAACTCTTAGTTAGCCCACTAATAAGATTTTTCACTATAGAATTTTGGTTGCTAACATGATTTACTATGGAATGCTTAAACTTTTCAAAAACTGAGACAATTTGGTAGACTACACTATTCAAATAAGCCAAATCCTTGCCTATTGGAGATTTAGAACTCATAAAGGATTCCAGAGAGACAACTGATTTCTTTAGAAATTCAACATTCTCTTCCAAGCTCAACACTTGATTTTAGAAAACCATGCCTTCTTCCACCATCTATGACATAGAGGTTGACACACTGCAACTAATAGAGAGTTCAAAGGATTTTTCCATGTTGCTATGCTCCTCACTAAAACAATTTTTTAAATTGGTAAAAGATGCAATCAAAACTCTTTCATTTCAACCTTTAAAGACTCAAGGTCAGCCCTAGTTACCATATTAGCAGGCACAACAACAAGTTCTCTTTATGACACAATACAAGCCACTGAGTCATTTATAACAGACTAGATAGATGAAATCAGTGATGTTTCCATTCTCCATACTTCTTCCACAAATATGGCCTTTATCTTAGACTTTAACATATCTAAATTAGGTTTTTGACTACATCCTCATGTAAAAGTTCAGAGAAAATATCATAATTGACTTTTGGTCTACTGAGGGATGCTTTATTATTAGAATCCGGATAATCTAATCCATAGACTACAAACCCTGGGTCCTCTGCCCTGTATTTAATCTCAACAGCCACTAAAGCAATTCCAAATTTGGTTGGATGATCCCCCTCAACTAGTGCATTCTTCTGTATAGCAACAACATCTTCAGCAGCTCTTTGTTCCTCAGAAGAATCTTCCACAACCATTTCCATTTCTCTAGCAGCAGGAGGTTCCTCATGAATAGGAGAAGGTCTATCTACTTCATCAAAAACATCCTCTAAAGGAACAACAGAACTTCCAATCAAAGGACATAAATCTAAGGTGGCAGAAGCAGATGCTTCAGTTTCAGAATCTTCTTCTTATTCATTCTTTGAGGCAGGCCGATCTTCCTCAACAATAGGTGCTTCTTCTTCATTGCTTACTTGAAACACTGCTTCCTTTTCGGATGATATAATTTCAAATGTTGGACTTGGGGGGGGGGGATTCCATATCCCTTCCATCAGCTACAGAAGTATCCTCTTCATCAGTATCATCACAATACTGAGGTTCTTCTTCATCGGGTCTTAGACCTGGATCCCTCACATCCTTATGTCTAGAGGGATGATCCACAGGATTGAACATATCATACAACCTATCTTCATCACTGACCCATTCTCTTTTCCATGGATTCCAATTGATCTTCATGTATTTTCAGACAATGCTTGTGGTACAAATTTTTTTCCTTATCACTACTTTCTCATCATGAGACTCAGCTACACCTCTTACCTTGATCATTACTGAGATCAGTTTTGTAAAGAATAAGGCATTGGTTTTTGACTTTGGACTGTTGATATCCTCAATTTTAACTATTAACAGCCTACACAAATTTTTCTTAACACCATTCCTTAAGAGATGCAACAAATAAATATCTTGATATTTCAGATTTGCAATGTCCCCTCTCCTTGGACATTGAACATGTTGAATAAACTTGAAGAGTAGTTTGTTTTCTCCATCCATTTCTGCAGCCACTACTTTCCTAGGAGTGCAATCTCCTGTTAACTCTTTTAAGGCAGTTTCATATGCAATGATGTTTCTAGTAGGAGGAACTAATTTTAAGAGATAAACAAATTCTATTTCATGTGGAACCTTAATGCATTCAACCCACTCAACAGAAGATAAATATATCTCTTTTCCATTCACAACAGATATCATCCTATTCTCAATTAATGATTTCTCGAAACGAACAAACTCATAGAAATATTTTACCAGCTTCAGATAATAGGGGCCATTTTTTTTAAGAATAATTCTATCCATTTCGGATTTTCTAGAAATTCTATGACTAACGACTCACTGGTCATTAGCCATTCCACAGACAGCTCTTCCTCAACTATTATCTCTCATTGTACAAGATGCAGATTCATCGGTTTCATCACTTCACTTCCACTGCTAGACTCACCTTTTAGACTCTTAGCATTTGGATCATCTTATTTTCCACTGACAGAAGGTCTCTTTAATCTTGCCCATTGTGGATTGTGAGGCTTAGGGTTTGAAAGAAGGTTTTCGGAGCTATGGGTTGAGGGTAAAGGTCTTGAGGTGGATTGAGATAGATAATTTTTTTTTTCATTTAGGAATCATAAAATGAATAAATAAAAAATAATATGTAAAGTATAAATGATACAAATTCTGGCGGCTAAAAATTCAGAAGTTCAAAAACAGTGAAAATTTTACGGTAGGGTATACCAGTGAGGATTTCTAATGGTGACGTCCACTAACTATGAGGTATAACGGTGAGGATTCATACCGGTGAGGTATCATAGTGAGGATTCATACCGGTGAGGTATAACAGTGAGGATTCATATAGGTGAGGTATAACTGTGAGGATTCATACCGGTGAGGTATAAAAGTGAGGATTCATACCAGTGAGGTATAACAGTGAGGTTTCTAACGGTCAAGGTTAATCATTCCTAACTCATGTCTAATGTAACATAACCTATCTGAACATAAAGGTTTGGTGAATATGTCAGCTAATTGATGTTCAGTGCCTATAAATTCAAGAGTAATATCTACATTATGGTAATGATCTCTTAAAAATTGGTGCCTTACATCAATGTGTTTTGACCTAGAGTGAGATATAAGATTCATTGAAATGTTAATTGCACTAGTGTTATCATAGTTAATAGATACATGCCTAACTTTATATCCATAGTCCAATAGAGTGTGTTTCGTCCACAGAATTTGTGCACAACAACTACAAGTAGCTATATACTCTGCTTTAGCATTAGGCAAAGCTACTAAATATTGTTTCTTACTAAACAAAGATATTGAGGATTTTCCCAAAAAATTTCATGTTCCAGATGTGATTTTTCAATCCAACTAGAACCAGAAAAGTCATCATTTGAATAACTCATTAAGTCAAATGATTTTCCTTTTGGATAATACAATCCTATGTTTGTAGTATGTTTAAGATATTTGAAAATTCTTTTAAGAGAAATTAAATGTGATTCTTTAGGATTAGCTTAAAATCTTGCACACATACACACACTAAACATAATGTCTGGTCGACTGGAACTAAGGTAATGTAGACTTCCAATCATACCTCTATAGTGGGTTTCATCCACTGGTATTCTAGTTTCATCAGCATCCAACTTACAAACAGTAATCATAGGTGTATCACTTTCCTTAATACTATCCAAACCAAAACATTTTAAAAGATCCTTTGTATATTTACATTGATTAAAATTAATACAATTTTCTTTTTAAAAACATGAAATCCATGAAAATATTTGAGTTCTCCCATTAATATCATTTCAAATTCATTTTGCATACTCTTTGAAAAATCAGTACGTAAAGAATTTTTAGAAGATCCAAAAATAATATCATCAACATAGATTTGTACTATCAAAACATCTTTAGAAATTATTTTAATAAAGATAGTTGGATCAGCAATCCCTTTTGTAAAACCTTTTGAAAAAAAGAAAATTACTATGTCTATTAAACCAAACTCGTGATGCTTGTTTTAAACCATATAAGGATTTAGAGAGTTTCAAAACATGATTTGGAAAATGAGGATTATTAAATCGAGGTGGTTATTCAACAAAAACATCTTTATTATGATAACATTTAGAAAATCTTTTTTAACATCCATTTGATATAACTCGAAATTCCGATGAGCAACATAGGAATGTATAATCCTAATGGCTTCTAATCGAGTTATAGGTGTAAAGGTTTCCTCATAGTCTACTCCTTCCTCTTGACTATATCCTTATGCAACTAACCTAGCATTGTTTCTAACTATATTTCCTGATTCATAAACTTTGTTTCTAAAAACCCATTTAGTGTCAATGGTCAATGTGTACTTAGGTCTATCAACTAATTCCCTGACATTGTTTCTTTCAAATTGATTTAATTATTCTTGCATAGCCATTACCCAAAATTCATCATCGATTGAATCATTGATAGTTCAAGGTTCTAACTATGAAAGAAAGGCTTTATGTTCAACCTGGTTTATTAGAGAAGCTCTAGTCTGTGTCCCTCTATCAAGATTATGAACAAAAACACCTAAAGGATTATTCTTTATAATTATAGTTGATCTAGTAAAGGTGGGACTAGAAATTTCAGGCTATTCTCTAGATTTAGGTTCTACAGAAGAAGGTTCTGGAAAGTCTCCAAAACTGTATGTCTTTACAACAGGTTCATTGATTTTATCATTAAGGTCCATAATAGACAAATCTTCTTCAAGATTTTCAAGAGAAGACATAGGTACATGTGGATCAGTTTCATCAAACATGATATGAACAGATTATTCCATAGATATGGTTCTTTTGTTAAAGACTCTATAGGCTTTTCTAGTTAAAGAATAACCAAGAATAATTCCTTCATCACTTTTAGAAGCAAACATGTCATGATTATCCATAGTATTTAAAATAAAAAAATTTCATCCAAAAACTCTGAAGTAATTATCCTTAGGTTTCCTATGGCTCCACAACTCCTAAAGTGTCTTCTTGAGAACAGGTCTAATCAAGACTCTATTTATAATATAAAAAACTGTGTTTACAGCTTCATCATAGAAGTAAATAGGCAGGTCATACACATTAAGCATAGTTCATGCAATTTGTTAAAGGGTTTTGTTTCTTCTTTCTACTACACCATTCTGTTGAGGTGTTCTAGGGGCAGAAATTTTTTGACTATAGCCTTTATGTGACCAGTAAGATTGAAACTCATGATTTTCAAACTCATGACCATTATCACTTCTGAGGGTCTTAATATTAAGTCCACTAAGGTTCTCTACAGACTAAGAGTATTTAATAATGTACGAACAAGCTTCACTCTTGTGAGATAAGAATTATACACAAGTGTATCTAGAAAAGTCATCTAATATGACATAGACATAGTGCTTCCCATTTAAACTAGAGACTCTAGAAGTTACAAACAATTCCATGCAAACCAACTCGAGAGGATCAGAAGTTGAAACTTCTTTCTTTGATTTAAATGAATCTTTATATTGCTTTCCCTTTTCACAGGGATTACAAAAACTATCTGTTGGGAATTTTAGTTGAGATAGGTATCTAACTATGTTCTTACTAGTCAATTTTATAAGTGAATTAATGTTGTAGTGTCCTAATCTTATGTGCCATAGCCAAGAAACAATATGAAAAGAATTTAAGCAAGTAATGTATTTTTTAGCTAAATAATTCAAATCAACTGTATAAACATTTTCTTTTCTCAAAGCATAAAATACTAAAAACATTTTTAGAATTAAAAACATTACCAGAATAATTTTAAAATTTAACATTGAAACCATCATCACAAAACTGAGAAATACTTAACAGATCATATTTATGTCCATCAACAAATAATACTTTAGAAATTAAAACTAAATTAGTGTTACCATTCTGCCCTAGGCCGATGAATTTTCCTTTAGAGTTATCACCAAAGGTGACATGGCCTCCATCAACTTTTTGTAAACTATTGTAGAATGAGCAATCTCTATACATATGAATTGAACATCCACTATCCAAGTACCATACCTTCTTATGAGAACTCTTCAAGCAAGTCTCCTACAAAACAGGTTTAAACAAAAAATGATTTTGGTACCTAGATTTTCATGGGTCCAAACAGGTTAGCTAGACAAGCTTTAGGTACCCAGATTTGTCTTATGGGTCTCAAAAAATTTACAGAATCGATAGATTTTGAAAGATAAATATTATTTGATCTATAACCATATGAATAACTAGTTGAAGCATATGAATTTATAGAACTAGAACTAGAAACATTCGTTCCAGATTTAGAAATAAATCTAGTTTTAGTAATCTGTCTCTTTCTAGGCCCATAGCCTATTCAAGTGGTATATTTTAGCACCACTTGTTTTCATAAAATTTGTGTAAGTGTATCTTTTACATTTGTGAATTTCTCTAAGTACATCATTAATTGCTCATTAGACAATTTTATATCAGTTTTTTCCTTATGTAATTGAGCATTCTTTTTCTTTTCTATATCAAGGGCGTATTTAACAGAACTGGTTAAGGCATGCTATTTCTTCAAGGTTTTATACCGGTCCTTCAATTCATTATGAGTTTATTCTAGAATATTACAGTATTCAGACAACTCTTTACTAGTCATATTTTCATATTCATAATCAGAATCGACTCTAGAATAATAAAAATTTAATGCAGCAGTAACTAGTGTTACTTCAGATGTGTTTGTCATAAAACACATGTTAGCTTTTTGAGATTTTTCATCCTGAGTAGGATCATAATCACGTGTACTATCTTCTAAATCACTTCATGTTGCTTTCATATATTTTTTTTTACTTTTTTTCCTTATAGTCATATTTCTTCTTGAACTTTAACTTTGGACATTTTTCTTTCACATGTCCTTTCTTTTTGCATTCATAGCAGACAATGTCATCACTTTTATCAAAAAATTTCTAGTCCTTCTTCCAATGACCTTTATTGTCATACATTACCTTATAATTTGATTTTATGAATAATTACTTCTTCCTATAGAAATTCTTAAATATTTTGGCTTTTTGAGCCATTTCAGCATCACTGTCAGAATCTGAACTTTCACTTATTGAGATTTCAATAGGTATGTGAACTTTCTCCTTATCCTTGCTCTTTGAGGTAGTAGAATTAAATTCCACTGACTTCCTTTTTGGTTCATCATCTTCTTCCATGATTACCTTTAGTTCTTCTTCATACATCATAAGATTACCAATTAATTCTTTAACAGGCAAAGCAACAATATCATAGGATTCTCTAATTGAAACTGATGTGCCTCTCCATCTGTCTGGCAGACATCATAATATTCTAATGATCTGTTCTTTTGCAGGAATAGATTTTCCAAGTGAGATCATAGTGTTGACAATATCATTGAACCTGAGATACATGTCAGAAATTGTTTCATTAGGCTTCATTTTAAAATTATCATACTTAATAGTATCAGTATTAAATCTCATTTCCTTAACATTTGTTGTTCCCTCATGAGAAACACCCAAAGTATTCCAAATTTCATAAGCAGATTTATAAGAAGATATGCGATTAAATTCTTCATCTCCTAAAGCACAATATAGGGCATTAATTGATTTACAGTTATTATTGTATTCAATTTTAGTAGGTTCATACCAAGTAGTCTTTTAGTTTCTGGAATCTTATACTGAGTCTCTATAGTAGTTCAGATATCAAATCACAAACTCTCTAAAGGAATTTTCAATTTAATCTTCCACTGAGAATAATTACCACCATTAAAGAAGGGTGGCATGTTAGTAGCATCACCTTCTAATCTATTATCAATAATAAGATTTTAGAAAATATATTTAATGACATAAAATTTAGAATTAATAGAATTTTAAGATCATTAATATACAACTAAAATCACAGTTGAAAAACAAAGTATTTGTAATCCCTTTATAAATAACCTTCCTCTGATACCAAATGTTGGTTGGAGTGGATACTCAAGAGGTTGGGGGTGAATTGAGTTCTAATTAAAAATTTCTGTTAAAATATTTCTATTAAAATCACCCAATTAAAAACAATGTTAAACTGTAGTGAATTTGTAAAACTTAAGGGTTTGATTATGTTCTCAAAATATTTTTTAGGTCTTAGTTAATTTAATCAGAAGATTAAATTAGCATTTGAAACTAACATACTTATTTACAATAGTTATAAACAATTTCTAGATTAACTATCAAAGTAACCTTAAACAAAATTATATTTCCAAGTAATTAGCAGCAGAATATTCAACATAGGTTAAAACCAAAATAAGTAAGCACAACAGTTTTAAAACAAGAGGTTCTTTCTCAAGCCGATACTTAGTCCTCTCAAACAATTTATATAAATTTTGATACACACCATAGATCGGGGTAATCAACAGTACAGAGACTGTCTAGCTACTAAGACCACTACCACAGTTCTTCATGGGAATAAGAATAATATCACATAGGCTATCCAGGTCACTCTATACCTCTACCACTATCTACAGTGGGATACAAGAGAGTTAAAGAAGTTTAGTGTGAGTATTTTGAAATCCTCCAGTTTAGCACAGAATACAGTGTGTGTATTGAATATACGGAGTACACACACTGATCAAAATGTGAATGAGTGAAACACAAAAGAGGTAATTAAATAAAGATGAGTTTAGAATGCTCTGTGTGTTGTGAGTGAAGCTCTGGACTCCTTGGTTTGAAGTAGTTGAAGCTTTGAGTCCTTCTCTGGTTTTTTATCAAAATAAATAGAGAGTCATAGTTTTGTTCCTTCACTTCCAGTGTAGTTGTTCAGCTTGAGTAGGAGAGTATTCTTTGTAGCACATAAGCTTCTTCTTTGAACTTCTGTTCTTGGTGAGTATGATAATTCTTCTAGTTCTTCGTGTGTTATCCTTTGCATGTACGTATGTGTGTGAATTCTCTTCCTTTCTACGTGTGTTAATGTATTCTACTCTTCTTTCTCTATTAGCTTGATATCCCATTTTATTCCATGAGGTCAGACAATGGGAATGATTACCGTTTATAGGTATGAGGTATGATTCCCTGACATGCCAACAACTATCATTAAATAACATTAATTGCATTAAAATCATCAAATATGACCGTTAGCATTATTTTAATAATATTGACAATAAATATAGTTTGAGTAACAGTTACTGGTTAATAGTCATCTTCCATCAGTAGCTCTCTGTCGGTGGATTTTTATCAGTAGCTCTGAGTATCAGTGAGCTCTCTATCGGTAGACTTGTAACGGTAATGGTTACTCAGTGTAACAGTAGCTTTGCATATCTGTATTTCTGTCGGTAGCTCTTCTTGTATCGGTAGTTGTCTGTCCATATCAGAAGACTTGTATTGGTAGCTGTCTGCCGGTAGCTCTTGTTGTCTATCATTAACTCGCTTGTACCAATAGCTTCTCATATCGGTGACTCTGTCTGTATTGGTAACTATACTTTTCGGTAGACTTTGTATCAATAGCTCATTATCAGTGGACATCATATTGGTAGCTTTTCTTTATTGGAAGACATGATCTATCAGTGGAATTTGCTGGCTGGTGTAGTTATACATACCAGTATCTCTGTGTATCGGTGACCTTTCTGTAATAGTAGACTTGCATACCGGTAGACTTATACATACCGGTAGCTTTGTTCTGTTTCAGTGACTATGTCTATTCATTCTGTCGTTATCCTTTGCCTATCAGTAGACTAAGTACCAGTAGGTCACTCTTTGTCTGTATGAGTAGCTATGTGCATACCAGTGGAATTAACACTTATCTATTCAATGCAACACATAACACTTATCTGTTTTATGCAACACATATGCAAATTGAGTTAGAATTATTTCAAAGCACGTATAAACATAAATAAACATTGATTAACATATTCCAAAGATCATTTTGATATTCATATCAACTCAACAGTAGGATGAAAAATTAATTAATATATTAATGAACATTATTTGGTATTTTCAAAGCACATTAAAACATAATTGAGATTATCAAAACAGGCGAGGTCAACAAGTAGGATCCTTGGAAGGTGTTCACAGGAGTTGTTTTTAATTTTACTTTTACTTTCCAATTGGGCTTGTATTTAGGCCTCTTTACTTACTATACTCACCCTATATACTATATATTTTACCTTGTTATTGTATCTTGCTGTGTGATTGGATTCCAGGGGCTAGTCTCCACCACCTGGCCAATGAATGGCAGACTTGGGGGTAGTAACAGCATGGGCCCCTAGGGACAGGTCGTGAAAAATTGGTATCAAAGGAGTCAGTTCTACCGAAGAACATGGTCTCTGATATTTTAATCAACAATAGTGTTATGTGTTATGATTGTGTTAATTAGTTTGGGCAATCCAGTATTGACGCAGCGGTGGGCGTATCCATACACCAAGACCCAGACTTATGATTTCAAACTCAGTGCACGAATACACTAATTGTGTGTGTGTTTTTGAAATTTTTTCATTGTGATATCATTGAGTCATCTGAATTGGTATATATTATTGACTGCGGTGCACCTATTTCTTTTAAGGATGCCTCCACATAGACAAAAAGCCAGGGTTTCAGGTAGAATATGTGATGACAGCCCATTAAGCGATGATGCTTCAGTGGAGGGCCCCCTTTCGGCACTTGTACCATCGGGAGGTGTACTGGCAGTACCACTACCCATTGGGTATCCAATGCCACCTTCCCCAGCAGACGAGGGTGCATGCTTCTTAAGCAGGTTGCAAGATTTTCAGTTCTATAGGCCATCTATTTTTCAATGAGAGATGGATCCACGGGTGGATAAGGACTAGATGGAGGCCATTGATAGAGTTTTTCGACCGGTAGGGACACCAGCTGATCTCATGGTGATCCTTTCCACCTGTATTCTTCAAGAAGTAGCAGGAAGATTGTGGATCTTGATGTTCTAGGTTCATGATAAGGTGAATCTCATTAGGGCGGACTTCTATAGCCTTTTTAGGGAAGAGTTTGTCCCAGATACCATACGCTTTGTGTGTATACAGGAGCTTCTCCACTTGTAGTTGGGTAGCATGATCGTGGCTCAGTATTCAGCGACATTCACTGAACTCCGACGCAACTCTATAGTCATGGTGTGGGACCCTTTCTGTAGGACCCAATCCATCAAGTAAGGGCTCAGACTGGAGATTAAAACGTCGATGATTTCTCTCTACATCCCAACACAGGCGGGGGTGTTATATCGAGCACTCTTATTGGAGAGCTTCATTGCAGAGCAGTCACCAGTAGCCAAGACCACAATCGGACATCACCTAGCATAATCATCTACATCTATCCACAAATAGATGACACATAGGTCCTAGAGGAATAAACAAATAGGTGGACGATCACAAGATACATGTTCATTTGTGCGGGGCTCTCGAGACCGGGCACGACAGGCAATGATCATGTAGTTTTACTCATACGACGGGCATGGTCACATGGCCCACGACTACCCGACCTGTCATACGGATGTCCAACAGACAGTTGAAGGACCACTTGGGCATAGGTGAAGTTCATTCGAGGATCTCCGTAGCAGCAGGCGGATGTGGTAGAGGAGCTGGTAGTGCAGCAGGCGGTGGGTGGTGATTTGAGGTTCTACCACCACCACCTCCAGGTGGTTCTCCCCGACCACAGGGAGTAGGTGGACCAGGAAGACCTCACCTCCAGGAAGCTGAGTTATATAACTACAGTGCTTTAGAGATTATTTGAGGAATGATCTATGTCTAATCCACCTTTTCTGCAGAACTTATAGACACAGTTTCAAGTCACACTTTTATTACCCTGACCCTCATTTGGAGCTCGAAGATTCCGGTAGAGATGTTGGCTCGATCCTTATGGCTAGTGACTCATATGGGAGAGGAGTCGATGATTACACACTACTTCCGGTAGTTTGAGATTACTCTAATAGGTGAGAGCTTCAGTTGGGATCTTCTAGTAGTGGCAACGAGGCCTTACGACGTCATCTTGGGCATGGATTGGTTATCTATAGTCCATGCTCTAATCGACTGTATTAGCCGCAAATTGTGGTGTGTCCGCACGGATGGGACAAGGTTTTCCTTCACCAGTGAGAAGAGAACCTTTGCAGTGCCAGATGGACTTACCTAGAGTAGGGTGCATCCGATCACACATCATTTGGCTAGCCTTACCCTAGGAGTAGTTGATATTGATAGTCGAAGCTATCATATTGTGGTGGACCAGTACTCTGATTTTTTCTCTCATGATGTTCCAGGTCTACCTCCTTGTATAGAGGAGGTCATTTATATCGACTTGTACCCCGGGATGACACTGATATCTACACCAGCATATCGGATGGCCTTCACGGTGCTTCAAGAGCTGCGATTATAGCTGGAGGACTTGCAGAGAAAGGGGTTCATTAGGCCTAGTGTTTCTCCATGGGAATCCCTGATTTTGTTCACCAAGAAGGCGGATGGGAGTTTAAGACACTGTGTGGACTATCAATTCCTCAATGAGGTGACCATGAAGAACAATTACCCACTACCGCAGATTGAATTTTTTTATTAGTTGAAGGTAAAATAGTGGTTATCGAAGACAGACCTTAGATTAGGTTATCACCATCTCAGGATATGAGATGAGGATGTGCAGAAGATGACCTTCAGATGTCGGTATGGCCATTATGAATTCTTGGTTATGTTTTTCAGCAAGGCCAATGGCCTAGCAGTGTTCATGGGACTCATGAAAAAAATCATCCATCCCTACCTCAATCACTTTGTTGTAGTCTTCATCTAAGACATCCTGATATACTCCACTTTAGAGGGGGAGCATGCCTATGATATGAAGATAGTTCTTGACACACTCCAAGAGCTCTAGTTCTATGGTATTCTTTTGAAGTTCAAGTTTTAAATTAGAGAGGTTCACTTCCTAGGACACGTTATCTCAAAGGATAGAGTTTCAGTGGATCCAAAGAAGATTGAGTTGGTGCTTGCTTGAGAGCCTCCCAGGAGTGTGACGGAGGAGTGGAGTTTCCTGGGTCGGGATGGTTACTACCGAATATTTGTGCCTATCTTTTCCAAATTTGTGGCACCCTTATCAGTATTGATGAAGAAGGGATAAACCTTCCTATGGTTGGAGAGATGCCAGTGTATTTTCCAAGAGTTGAGGCAGAGACGGACGAGTGCCCCCATCTTAATTCTACTAGAAGATGGTGTTGGATACGTAGTCCACTGTGACGAATCAAGGATCGGGATCAGGATCAGATGTGTCCTAATGAAGGAGAATGTACTGAATGCGTATGGTTCTCGATAGATGAGATAGCATGATCATAACTACGTTATGAATGACCGGGAGTTATTAGTGGTGGTCTTATCCTAGAATATGTGGCGACATTACTTGTTGGGTGAATGTTTTGCAGTCACTCTAATCATAATATTTTTAGGTGTATCTTTTCTCATAAAGACATGAACCTGAGACAGTGGTGTTGGCTTGAGTTCCTCCTGGCCTATGACATAGAGATAGTCTATACTCATTGTAAGGGGAAAATTGTAGCTCATACACTCAGCATGAGATCTGGTATAAAATTATCAAGTGAGGTGATAGAGCGGATGGCCACTTTGCAGATATCGTACATGGATCAAGATGGAGAAGCTTATCTTCAGTATCTAACAGTCACTCTTCCACTTCATTAGCAAGTCTGGGAGGTGCATCTTGGGGACACAGACTGTGAGACATGATGTGCTCAAATATCCTTAGGACAAGCACCTGATGGATTTTCTAAAGGTGGGGATCATGTCATCCTCTTCAGATGGAATACATTGGTACTTGTTGCACGGCGAGAGGTAGTGTTGATGGAGTTCCATTTTTCCCCTCTAGTGGTACATCCAGGAGTGGAGAAGATGTACCAGGACCTCTAACATCAACACTGGTGGCTAGGAATGAAGAAAGAAATTTTAGATTTTGTCTCACGATGCCTCACATTTCAGTAAGTGAAGGCAGAGCATCAACTTCTAGAGGGCTTAGTTCAGCCAATAGAAAAGACAGAGTGGAAGTGGGATGTCATTTCCACGGACTTCATGACAAGACTTCTAGTCGAGTCCAAGGGACATGATTCCATCTGGGCAATCGTTGACTGACTCACCAAGTCGACCCACATCCTACCTATTAGAGAGAAGGGATTAGTAGAGAGTTTGGGATGCCTCTACTTATAAGAGATTGTACAACTTCATGGAGTTCCCATGACAATTATCTCCGACCTCGATGCATGTTTCACTTCCTGTCTATGGAAGAGGTTTCAAGAGGCGTTCCGGACTCAGAATCGATTGAGAACCACCTTCCATCCTCAGATGGATGGTCAGATAGAGAGGACCATGTAGGACCTTGAGGACATATTGTGTGCTTTCATCCATGATTTCGATCACAGATGGGAGGATCAATTTCCTTTGTAGAGTTCGCATACAGCTAAAACTATAACTCCACCATTGGTATGGCACTATTTGAGGCTTTGTATGGTCGGCTCTGCAGATCACCTCTATGCTGGACTGACCCCGGGGAGTTCACACTCAGGGGACCAGAGATGGTGCGGGAAACCACAAATAAGGTTTAGATCATTCGGGAACGGATGAAGACTACACAGAGTAGGCATAAGTCATATGCCAATAAGAGGTGGAGATCTCTGGAGTTCAAGTATGGTGACCATGTCTTTCTACGGGTCTCGCCTCGATGAGGTTTGTAGAGATTTGGTCTGGGAGGAAAGTTATCTCTGAGGTCATTGGACCCTTCCACTCCCTTAGCAGAGTTGGTGAGGAGGTGTACCACCTAGCTCTTCCCCCTCAATTGCACTGGGAACATGATGTTTTCCACATATCCCAGTTAAAGAGATAAGTACATGATCATTCACACTTCCTTGACTGGGGTGAGCTAGACATCGACAATGACGCGACATTTTCAGAGGTTCCTGTAGAGATTGAGGATCGATAAGAGAAGGTCTTTCATGGGCAGTGTATACCTCTACTACGCATTAGTTGGAAGCACGGGAACCTCCAGGAGAGAGCATGGTAGTGGGAGGCTCATATGTGTGCTCAGTTCCCCAATTTGATTCCCTAGTTTGAGTCGTAGCTTTCGGGGATGCAAATCCTTGGGGTGGGGAGAATGTAAAGACCCAAATTTTTCCATGAATTTTTTTATAATTATATGGAATTATTACAAGTCTACAAAATATGAAGGCACATAATTCTGAGGCATGGAGTGGTTGGAATGAATTTCTGGAAATTCATTATGAAAATTCATTTAACTTGTGAGCGAGAATTTTTAACTATTGAACCGGTGCTCAGAATTGAAATCTGAGGAATCTGTTGAACTCACAGCGCCGATATTCGCATAAGGAGACCTTCATCTTGACTAAAGTAGGTCGAGGGTGGATGTTTTATTTTTTGTGTTTCATGGGAGAATTGAAAAATAAAATGAATAGTATTTTTTAATTTCTTGAAACCTCTAATTTGAATTTTGGTGGTGGGAACCAACCAAGGAGGATGGGCATTTAATACCCTAAATTAAATGCCCAGTTACAAGTGGTGTAAAACATGGACCCCCACCCCATGAATGACATGAATTTAATGTTTAATTGATGAAGCCATTAAACTTCAATAGGGGGGTTGGATCCTCACCTCCCGTGGTGGGGAATTGTGGCAAACTTGTTTGGTGGGAGCGCATCCTCCAACAAGGAACCTCCTTCAACGAAGACCAAAACTCCTAGTCAAGAATGAGGAATTGACACTCAAGCTCTGATAGGAAGCGTGTTGTGGGAGTGACGAACACCAGTTTCTCCTTCAACATCTTCAGCGTCTTCCTCATGCCATCCTCAACGAATGATTGAGGTAGGGAATTGTTCATTTTGTTCTTTGTGATGAATCCGTGTTTTCATTCTATGAACTACCTGCTAAGGATTTAATGTGGATGGTGTGGGCCAAACTAACATTGCATGATCCCTCTGCTACTTCATTGTTGATGTGTCCTTCGCGGTCGGATCGACGGGTTGAGAAGAACCCAACCATGTTGCCAGTGACCGACGCCGACAAGGTACAGGCAGGGACCAACACACCGATCTGCTGCAACGGCAGTGGCAGCACAACCGCACCGCCGAAGGGGTCGTGGCCCGTCTACTGCAGTAGAGGAGGGTGGCGGCCAACATGTCGGTTGGACACATGGAACCAAGGTAATGCACATCTGAATCATCGGTAGAGGAGGAGGTCTTGGTTACTGAGCTGCGGCGGTGCACCTAGAGGGCGGCTGACACCCGTCTGGCTGCGGTGGTAGCAGCGGTGCACGCGGGAAAGGGGAGCCGGCCAGAGCCCCAGTTGGCTCCATCTTGCCGAGCCGGACCTACTCCGGTGAGGCCCACATGCCAGAAGGTGTCACCACGTGGAGCCGTGGGTTGGTCAGAACTCAACAGCCCTTAGGTCATTTGGGAATCTGGGGGGGGGGATCCCCTAGGTGGCGGCTAGGGCGGGTCTAGCCATGGTAGACCTCACCTCGCTGCGACCCCGCGTGTCGTGCCAACCACTATCCCACCCATCCGGGCGAGACCTGGACCAGGTCGGGCCGACCCCTGCTGAGTCAGGCCAGGTCGGTCTGACTAGACCTAGGCCCATTTGAACCATGATACATCTTTTTGACCATATCTTGAGAATCGGGAATTTGTTTGATGAACCGTCTACAGTGCCATTATCCATGGATCGAGAGGATTCTTTTGGAATACTCCTCTTTAGTTTTGGAAAAATTTGGAGTACTTCTGGGTTGGATAAAATCCAAATCCATCCAGGGCCTCAGAACTTAATTGTTATAACATACAGACCAGGTGTCTAATTTACATGTCGTTAGTCGTGTTGGGTACCCATTGACATGACAGACCTTCGTGATACTTCTTTATTGGAATTCATGGCAGTTGAAGTATCATCCGAGGACTTGAGGAGAAATCCTCCCAGAATAATGTGTCCTTAGTGTCAGAACCATGTGGCTGGCTGTACTTGGGGAATCTTCAGATCCTGTGTGGGTCTGCATCTACCGATACTATGTGTTCATCTTCTGATCATGTGTGGGTCATCTTCAGATCCGGTCTGGGTCATTTTTGGATCCTGTGTGGGTCAGCATCATTGGATCCTATGTGGTTCATCTCTGATCTTGTGTGGGTGAATAGTAAATCTTATCGATGATGTAAGATGATCCATCAATACATCTAATCAACTATACATTCATACTTATGTTATACTTAGTTTGAGTTGAGTCTTTATCTTTGTTGTACACTTTTGTGTGGTAATACCTTCGTCGTATTCTTCTGTGTGCCATTACCTTTGTGGTACTTACCATTGTTCTATTACTGTTGTGGTAATCTTTACTTCGTGGAATAGTTTTGATTTTGGATAACGAGTTGGGCCTTGTGTTTCCTAATGAAGAAGATGTGTTTACTTAATAACATTAGAATATGTATGGGCATATACCTATGTAGGGTTTATAGTTGCTTCGTGATTTGTAACTGTGGTATTTCTTTGTGGTTTATCCTTTTTGGATTCTGAGAGACCTTCGGGGGTCTTAGGGTCCCTAATGAGTATTGATATACTCACCCCTGCACAGGCTATGCCCGAACCTTGCCATGTATTGTTCAGATGACAGATATCATTGATCAAGACTGAGGGTACCAGGTCTGGAGGCTGCACGGAGGTGTATCATTAGAAGAGACGTACCACAGAGATGACCATTCGAGAGTTGTACGTACCCTTTTGGTGGGATACTTGGCAGGTGTTCACAGGAGTTGTTTTCTGTTTTACATGTACTTTCACGTTGGGCTTTTATTCCGCCCTATTTACTCACTATACTCACCCTATTTACTATATAGTTTACCTTGTTCTTGTCTCTTGTTGTGTGCTTGGATTTTGTTGGTTTTCATGATAAAAAGGCAATGCCTTCTCTATTTTGTTGATATGCCTTTCCCGTGCTAGTCGCCAGCCCCTGGCATATGGAAGGCTGGCTCGGGGAAGCCATGGCATGTACCCTGTAGGACGGGTCGTGTCTATAACAATAAAAATACAAATATGAATCCAAAACCTCTTGGAAATGAGTTAGTTTAGAGATTGGTCCTTTTGGATTTTTTGGTACCAAGCATTTCTAGGATTCCATCTTGTATATGTATAACCCCTAGATACTAAAATTATGATATTATAAATGCCATATTTCTATGATACCATTATATAATAAACATTCAAATGATGATTTTTTACACTTTGTAAGATATTTTTTTTCAGATTGGTGCAATAATTGTGTTTATGATGTTATAGTGTTGTAGAGATAAAACTTGTGGTTTCCCTTTATGTCTATAGTGAAATGCTAGGTTATGGTTTTAAAAGTTAGATAAGTATATTTTTGATACCTGGTATCAAATATTCAATTCCTTTCAAATGAAATTTTATCCATGAATAATGAAAACCGAAATTAGGCATAATATCAAAAAAATCATTCAATATGAATGTGAGTTGTTCCATTAGGCTTGGGAAATATTTAATGGTGATCCAAGAGATTTTCTTAATCATTACCGTACTCCACAATTCAATATAGAAACCATTAAAAAAATCCCCACCCCTATCACCAAACCTTAGTTGATCACGATTCTTGAGGGAATTTTAGAAATAACATTGCTGACGAATTGAATAAAATCATCAATACACTTTCATAGAACTATCAAAATAAGTGTAATAAGAGGAGAACAATAGTTATAAAATAAAATAAATGAGTTCAACAAATTGAATTCAATACTGCTGGGATTTATAATGAAAATGATCAAAAGTCACTTATAGTGAAGTTCCACCATTGTGGCATGTCTGGCCATTCCAACTCTTACTCCCCTAACATTTAAATTCCAACCCTACAACCTAGGAATTTTAACTTCCCTAGTTATGGACCTAGGTTATAGAGAAAGGGGGTCAATATTATAATAATTATGATCAAGGTTATAGAAATCATCACATCTTATCCTCTAAAGAGTAATGGTTTTTTGGACCTTTTTTACTCCAGGGTTTCGAATAGTAGCCTAGGCAGTTATACCATAACCAACCATGCATAGGGACTTATAATTATTACGGGAACATTGAGTGTGAATTTTTTTCTAAAATAGATCAAATTTTTAATAAAATTGATTCTCAATATGAATAATTCCAGACTCGATTTAACAAAAAAGAAGCCCACTTTGATTATGGTAAAATTAAATCAGTTGCTAGAATGAAAATTTTGGGCTCTAAAATGGGGGAAAGTGCTAGTGGACTAAATCAAAGAGTGAAAGGGAAATTACAAAGTATGGATAAATTCTATCCTATTAAACATAACAGGATTTTAACTAGAATTAGTATCCTCTAGACTCATTATGAATCCCCTAGTGATAAAAAAATATTTATAAAATGAAATTATAAAAAAAAGTGGTAACCACAGTAATGGTACCACTAGAACTAGAAATCTGGACAACCCCATTTAATTTTTTAGATATCCAATTATTCCACCTATTAAAAAATATGTTAAAGAGATAAAAATAATGAAAAAGGGTAAATAAAATATTGAAAAAGAACCTAAATATATACGTACATTTTTATTAAATTTGGAACCACACACTCATTTTCCAAACCGAAATAAGATGAATAATCATGAACATGAACAACATAATTTTTTGTTTTTTTAAAAGATTCACATTAAAATCCCATTTCAAAAATAATTAGTTCAAGTCCATATATATATGAAAATTCAGGAAAAAATATTCAAAATAGAGATCACTTATAGAGTTTTCCACTTATAGTTTAATTAAGGACTGTATTACAATGGATATGAATAGGATTCCTTTTTAACTCAAAATCATAATAGTTTTTTATAACCTTTGTAAATAGTATATAGGTCAAATAACTTTGTAAAACTGTATCTAGTATTAACTATATCCCTTAATCATTATTCATATAGTTGAGATTTGGATATCTATTGCCAAAAATTTATTTCAGGCAATTGTTAGATAATTATATCATCCCCCCAGTAGGAAGAGTTGATGATTTGATAGTAGTAATTGGGAACCTATTTTTACATGTTTATTTCCTTATACTTGATATAGTGTGTTAAAAGGGAATCCATTATCATTATTATTAGACACTTTCTTGAAACAAGATTTGATATAATATATGTTTCTAACAAAATATTGATTTTTAATATGGGAGATAGATGTGAAGAGTTTAATGTTTTTTAAAATGAAAAGATTCACCAAAATATTAAAAAAAATCTATTAATAAGAAGAAGGAATCTGAAGATCATTTTTATGATGAATAATAATACCTTTTAAACATGATTGTAGAAATAAATAGTAGCACCACACAAGATGAGACATTCATTGGAATCTGTTCAATGTAAGAGGTAGAGTTGAGAGATGATTATGAGGGAGAATATTTGGAAAATATTGATCAATATATTGTACAAAACATTTAAAAAAAATTATAAATCAAATATTACGATATATCAAATCTTTTAGCAGTAAGGATGATGGTTTCTTTATCTCTGGTTCATATTTTCGAAAACTAATCAAGGGACTTGGACCTCAAAGTCCCATTTGTTTTCTTTCTAGTCAAGAATAAATCACTTTATTTATTATTCATCTTCATTAAAATCTTAAATACTCTTTTCTAGGTGAAATTTATTCCTTTCCTATCATAATATCAGTTGAGTTAGTAATAGGTAATGAAGAGAGATTTATTTTTTTATAAGGATATATAGTTTTTTATTTAATGGTCCATAGTTGATATTAAGGGACTAAATTTACCACTTCTCATGTATAAAATAAAATAGTTATATCGCAATCCTAGATTTTGTGGTCAAATATGATTAAATCCTAACATGATATTGGATGTTAGTAAAGAATTAATTAAGTTTCATGATGCTGGAATATGGTTTCTTATTTTTGTCACACCTAGGGTAAGTATGGTAATTTTTTACCTACTAATAGTGGTTTCATAGTTGTAACTAATGATAATAAGGGAAAATCATGTT
This sequence comes from Viscum album, assembly GCA_963277665.1. NCBI lineage: Eukaryota > Viridiplantae > Streptophyta > Magnoliopsida > Santalales > Viscaceae > Viscum > Viscum album. The sequence goes on along the minus strand of OY728127.1, from coordinate 1,218,444,625 downwards.
TTGAAAGCTAACATGTAGAGGGTCTATATATATTATCAAAATATGCAATCCTCCACTAGAATTGATTTTTTTCAAATTCAATTTCAAAATAAAATTCTTGAGAGGATGGATGGAACTATTTTTCTTTCTAGAGGGTATTATAGTTACAACTAGATTCACATATGCCTAAAAGAATATGAAAATACACTATCACTTTTCCATTTGGGAAATTTTCCTACAGATAGATTCCCTTTTCCATGTTTGGTTCTCCATCCACCCTTCTATGGTGTATAAAGGCTATATTATCTAATTTGACTGAAAAAATTATTGAAGTGTTAATGGATGACTTTTTTGTTGTTAGTTCTCATTTTGTGGGTTTTTTTAAAAAATTTTAATTAAATTACTGGGGTGTGAGGAGACAAACCAATTCTTTAATTTAGAAAAAATTTATGTTCATGGATAATTAAGGGATAGTCTTGTCCCATAATGTTTCTAAGAGGGGAGTATAAGTAGTAATTATAATATTAATAGGATTGAAAAGATTCCACCTCCTAGAAATTTATAAGGAATTAAAAAATTTCTAGGGAATGCTTGTTTTTTCTATTGTTTTATCAAGGATATTAAAAAATTTGTTTGTCAACATTGATCACAGTTTGTCAAGGATGTAAATTTTTTGTTTGATTTAAAGTTCCCAGAATGAGTTAATTTTTAATATAAGAAATATACTATATTCACCTATAATCACAAACCCTATCTTGAAACAGCCATTTTAGGTTATTTCTTATGCAAGTGACTTGGAATTTGGGGCTGTTTTATGTCAAATAAAATTTAATAGTTTACATTTGATTTACTATGATATAAAATTACATGATGATTCTGAGAAAAAATATTCTACTACTTATAAGATGTGTAATGTTCTCATGCTTACCTTAATAAAATTTGGGAAATATATCATAGGATCAAAATTCATAATATTCACTAATCATTCTTCTCTTAAATATATCTTAGTTAAAAATGAACCTAAAATGAGGATTGTGAGGCCAAATTTGTTATTGAAATAATTTTATTTATATATAAAAGATTAAAAATGTGCCGAAAATTTTGTAACAAACAACTTTTCTAGGTTACCCACCACCACAGTTCAAACATGTGAGACAATTGAGATTAATAAATATTTCCCAAATGAACAACTATTTTCCTCTTCTATGAGACAATCTATTTTTTTTTTCTGATTTTTCCATTTTATTAGAAATATTAGTCATGCAAAATGAACATTCATAAAATAAAATAAAAAAACAATCCTCCACTAAAATATTGCATTTGGGATGATCCCTTTCTCTTTTGTGGATGTGATGATGGGATACATAGGATTTTTATTCTATGAAAAGAAATTATTTGTATTTTTGAATATTTTTACTATTCCCTATATTGTTGAAACAAGGGGGGGAGGACTATCCATAAGGTCTTGAAATCAGGTTTTTACTTTCATTCCTTGTTAAAGGATACTATAAGTCTAGTTAAATGTTTTGATAAATGTCATAGGTTTGGGAATGTGGGTAGGAAAAATAGTTTCCACAAAAGAGGATTCTATAAGTTGATAATTTTTATGTTTAGGGGTCAGATTTCATGTGTTCATTTACATCTTCATATGGAAATCAGTATGTCATTGTTTCTATTGACTGTGTCTTTAAGTGGGTTGTGGTAGTTGTACGACCAAAAATCATTCTATTAGTGTTATAATTTTCATTAAGAATAAAATATCTTCTTGATTTAATGTGCTAAAATAATTCATCTCAAATAATGATTCATATTTTAGGGACATTAAATTAAAATCGATAATGTAAAATTAATGTGTTATTCATAAAATGGGTACCACCTATCACCCACAACCAAGTTGGCAGGCATACATCTCAAATAGATAAATAAAGTATATTCTATTGAAATCTATTATTAGTTCAATGAAAAATTATTTTTATGGTTAGATAAGTAATTATGGGCATAAAGGACTACTTATAAAAATACAATAGGGATGTCTCCGTATAGGAATCCCATTAGAAAGACATTCCATTTTCCTATAGAGGTTCTTATGAAATCATATTGGGAAGTTAAGGGCCTAAAAAATGGTTTGCATCTGCTAAAGAGAAAATATTGTGAGAGATATGTGATCTGGGAGAAATCCACTGTGATCTTTATGAGAATGATATAATTTATAAAGAGAGAAAAATTGTTTTCAAGGATTCATTATTGAATACAGGCACTATAAAGTTTGTCAATGGGTCTTAAATTTTAATTCTAGATTGGATCATTTCTCATGGAAACTCAAAACCTACTTTTCTAGGACCGTTACTATCCTAAGAGTGCTTGTGAATGCGGTTTTAGAATTTTTTAGAGAGAAAAATAGATCATTCATGGTTAATGGTTAGAGAGTTAAATATTACTCAGAGGGTTATTCAAAGGGATTGGTTCTCTTTTCTAGAAATATGATAAACCACTAAGTTAAACTGGGAAATTAAAACTCAGTAATTTATGGAAGTCAACCCATGTTACATATTGTATTTCATTTTTCTTTTTCAATATACATAATTATTATTTCTCTTCTTGGTTCTCAATTTAATTCTTAACTCATTTGGAATTTTTCATATTTTAACATGTGTCAAAAATGTTTGAATTTTTTTAATGGTGGTTCATTGGACATTGATGTGCCCCATACCTGTTGTGGTTGAAATTTCAACTATTCCTTATTGATTTAAAGAGATTCAATCTTGAGAATATGTGATTCATTTTTTTATAAATTTTTATCTTATTAATTATTTTTATTAATTTTTCATTCCTAAATCTATGGTTGATGTTCTCATCCTAAAGGTGTTGAAACCTTATATACATGACACTCTACTCAAGGACTATATGAGGAGTACATTAGAATAAATTTAAACGAGTAAAGCTTATATTATATATGGAGATAATTTTTTTTACTTACATAATTTCTACTTATTGATTTTTTAATATTTTGTTAAATTATGTGTCACAGAACTCCCTAGAGTTTTTTAATTTCTATTGAAATTATGTTTGATCTTTATTTCTTAGTTCATTTATAATCAACTATTTTTTGTTGTATATGTTTTAAAAATAATTTTACTTCCTACTTTTCACCTTGAAAACTATACATTCTTGCTGAAATAATTGTCAAAGATTTCACAATATTTTTCATTGTTAAAATTTTCTTTGTCATGTAGAATAAAGATAAATCATGTGGTTTTTTAAATTTATTTTGAGAAATTTTTTGATCATTGTAGAGTACATATTATGTAATTTTACTATGAAACATAAAAATTAAATTGAACTATTGTATTGAAAATATATTTTTACAAAAATTTCTAATTTATTTCCTTCAAATTTGAATTCAAATTTGGTGATAAATTTGGGTTTTAAGAGTGGGGAGATGATCTTCTTTAATGAACTGATTTCTTATAAAATGTTACCCCATCATGAAACACCTAATTTTTTCTTCAAATTATGTGTTTTAAATATTCAAATTTCTTATTTAGTGGATTAAAATTTCTCAAGAATTTTATTATTGAGTATTCACATTTAATAATTTATCTTTTTATGATTTCCCATGGATTTAAACGGGTTTATTAATTTCTTGATCTATTGAAATTTTACATTTTTTCTTAAATTTTGGGAGAAGGATTTGTAATAATCATTTTTTTAATCATTTAACCGAGTTTCACACTTTTAATATGTTATTTTAGATGAGAATTGAATTGAAAATCAGATTCCATGTTGATTTAATATTCTATATTTCTTTCATTCTTTTATTCTATAAGATGTTCATTGAGTTATTTTTTATTCATGTAATTATTAAACTCACTCATCCAAACAGAGTGTCTAAATTATTTTTTCATCTATTTAAGTCTTTTGGTTCACCTAGAGTTAATGTGATGTTTGGAATTATTAGTTTAATGAAAAGTGATAATGGTTTGTATTTTTTTCAAAAAAATCAAATCTCATTCATTTTTTGTAAAACCAAACACAATCTATTGATTAAACATTTTTTATTGAGAAGAGAAATTCCTTTTTTTCTTGAAATAGTTCACAGGGATGAATTCTTCTCAAAACTAATTCTTATAAGAAATTCAATTTTTCATTCTATTGAATTATTTTCCTCTACAAAATTAATAAAAATCAATACTTATGTAAATGAAATTCCTAAGTATGGTTTAATTTCATAAAACATTTAATTATTTTGTTTTTCCACATCATTTTCATTATATTATTTATGTTTTTTATCTTATGTTTTATTTTAAACTATACTTTATAAATTAATGATTATTTTATATTGAAACTAGTAATAATTGAAATTTATTGTTGTTTTTATGCTCAATTAACCATTTTGTAATTCTATTCATCATTTAATTATTATATTTATTAAATTTTATTTTGACCAATAGTTATTAGTTTTTATGATAATTCATATACTCATTAGTTTTAAAAATTTATTATGTGTTTTTTTATTAATTAATTAGTTATTCAATTAATATCTAAATATATATCTCATATATTAAATAATTTAATAAATTTTAATTATAATTTACATATTATTATTTTGAAATTTTAATTATTTCATTTTTTATGAGTTAATTAATAGTGAAATATTTTATGCTGTTTTAATTTTTTTCAATATTTTAATTTTAATTTTACATGACTAATATTTATTTATTACCATTATTTTCCATGTATAACCATTGTATTTTTTGAGAATTAGACTAAGGAAAGTAGACACATGTTTTTTTAAAGATACCATGGGCTTGGAATTAAACCATCTACCACAAGTAACTAGAGGGTAACTGACTGCACCTTCTACTGCATGTTCAAAAACATAAGTTTCTATGGTAATTGGAAAATGTCAATGTAAATTATCATCAACTGCAATTTCGAACACCAAGAGATCCACCACACCTTCGAGGGGGTTGGCGATTTGGAAAAATATATTTGGTCATATGCCTATAATTTCAAAAAGAACAGTGATTAAACATGAAAATTCATTCAACTGTAAAAATACAAAATTGACTCTGTATAAATATAAAGAAGCCAGAGAAATACCATGATCTGGATAATCAAGTTATTGATGAATCGAAGAATATAAAATGATGAACACGATCAATTTTTTTTTTGAATTTTGAGATCCACATAAACCCATTTTGCACTATTGATGTCATGCAAGGTTCATATATTTTTATAATGGATGTCTTCAACACTGACTCAGGTTAAAGAAAATGAACCACTCTTTTAATTAGATATCCTGAGTTTCTATAATATGATGTTGTGCCAACTGTAACCTCAACACCACCATCATACGACACTCCCCCATTTCGATCATGTAATAAGTAACCCCGTGTCATCATTCGAGCTCCCAATTGATGATCTTGACACCCAATGATTATAAATTAGATGTTTGATTGTCAATAGGATCCAAATCAAGACACTTAGGAAAGAGGATTAAACTTTGATGCCTTTTAAGCCTCTATCGAGTAGAGAACATATGAGATCATCGATAACTCATTTCTTCCTGAGTTTAACCGATTCCTAACACCTAAAGACATAAAGACCAATTTATATTTTAATTGAAGAATTTATGATACCTACCCACCAAAAGATCAATGTTTGATATTATTAGAATCTATTATCATCATTGTATGAGGAATGAAAAACCAATTCTGAAGTGACTGTGAGCTGTATTTATGAATTCAAAAACATACTCATACAAAATATAAGAATTGTGAAATGTTTTTATTCCATCAAAGGAAAGAACAATAGTGGTTGAATTAGATGTTTTTGTAGATCTATCATCAAATCCCTAACTAATTTTTAGTAGGATGATATTTCCTAGTTTTTCTAAATTTTTGGTATAAGACCACATAAAACCAAACCTACGAAACTGAGGCCAAAAAAAATCAATGGCACTACCATGAAAAAGAAAGGCCATGAGAGTGAGTTTAAAATAAAATTAATTTTTTTTTCACATAATTTTTATTTTATATAGGTTTTGATTGCGAATTGATGATCTTTGATGAATTGGATGTGGGAATTGAGGCTGTAGGCCAGTTGAAGTTTTAAAAAAATGTTTTAGTGAATCCTTGGTGAAACTGATGTTTGATTATAGAGCCTGTTGTTTTTCTAGGCTATGTCTAAATATAATTAAGGATATAATTTATAATTCATGTGAATATGGGATTTTTCATGACTCATTAAAGTCACATTATAAGAATATTTTGTAAAGACCAATGAAGAATGTGTTAAGATAGTATTGAATCCAATTTCATTTTAAAGTAGAGAAAATAAAGGTCTATTGTAGTAGTTCGGAGGCTTCATCTAATTTTTCATAAAGGGGATTAAATTCCATGATTCGAAACACATACACATTGATGAAAAAAAACATTGAGATATGTTGGTGTCAGATGACAGTCACAACCAATGAAATTAAGTGTAAATAAATTCTAAATTTTCATGTAGAAAAGGGGATGGGAAAATATTCTAAATGGGGAGTAGAAACATTCTAATAGTGGATACTATCATTCAACTGGAGAATTATAGAGGCACTAAACAAGAATAAGAACAAAAAACTTCTGTTGGAGAAGGAGGTCCTCGACAGAGAAGATTTGAATTTCTCTCTCTCCATTTTATTGTTATCATTATAACGAATTATTTTGAACATGAAAATACATGAATGTTTTATAGATAAATATCATAGATGAATAAGATATACTAGTTAAAACATTTACTTCATAATATAAACATTTTTCAATCAAAATTTTATTTCCTTCAATTCATTACTTAATGCTTTATAAATTATCTTACCAAAAATTTATTGAAATTTTATTTTGATTAAATTTATTTAAAAAAAATGCTTCAACATTTCCAATATTTTAAAAAGAGATTGATCCTGAGAATAAAATAATAAATTTAATTTATAAATTGATTATATTAAAAACTGATTTAATAATTTTCATGAATTATTAATTTTATCATTGACAAGTATGATTTATTTCAGTCACATGTTCTCTTTAAGATTATGCTTGTTAGCTTCTAAAATTCTCAGTTCTAGTGAATTATTATTGAAGAAATGAAGGAATATTTTTTCAAAAAGATAACCGAGTTCCATTTCATTAATAAATATTTTATGTATTTGTATGTACATCATTATTTTTATGTTTGTCACTCCATCTACTACTAATACATGAATTTTTTTTCTTGTTACTGTATTTTCTCATGATCATTTGATGTGTTATTTTTTTTGGTCAGTTGGATAAAATTTTCATTCTTTGTAGATTAACTTCCTACACAACTGATATACTAGTTTCTAATATGTAAATAAATAATTAATTATCACATATTTATTGATTTACAAGATCAGATTCCTTCCTTATTTTGTCTCGAGATGGTCTGTGATTATGAAGATGAGAAGATTATGAAACCCATTTTTTCCACGAGTCATGTTACCATGAAATGTTAAAATATTTATAAAGTGATTTTCATATCAAGGGGTTATGATATATGATGATTGTTTTATGATCTTGTGGAAACGATATGATTAGATTATGATCATGTGATGGGTGGTCCCAAAACAATATATTCATCCAATGATTTGGATATTGATTGATATCTCAGGAGATAATAAGTATTGGAATGAGGATTGAACCTAGTTCAATAAGGGACTATGTATATTATGATTATCTTGGGAGTGGACCATGACTAAGGATATGATGAAATGTTGAGTGAACCCAATCCACTGGGATAGTCTTTGTAGTGATCCTTGACTAAATAAATGGTTTTATAAGTTTATGTATATACCATAAACTTATGTTTTAGGACAATGTTATGTTATCATGGGTTATGTTCAACAATTCCTTTATGATTTATGTCTTATGAAATTCCATGATTTATACCATGACTCAATATTATAATCTATGATATGATGGGTATGGTTTTAAATTATTAAGATCGTGTTCTTATAACCTTATTCACATGTTTTACATAATTTGTCATTGAAATCTTCTTTTTTTTACCATTACTATGAATTTAATTTCACCCTTTCTTATGTTTCCTTTTCCGAGATTATAAATAATGGTTTCAAGTATGATATGTCTATGAATGGAGCTATATATAAAGAACATAATGGTAGATTATGTACATATCCTATGAATTAGTTGTTTATTAGTACATCTTTCCAAAGACACAAAACAAATACAATTATAGAATGGATCATAGTTTTATATATTAAATATTAATTTAATAAGACATGATATTAATGAATGAAAATTATGGTTCACTATAGTTCGTATCAAATAATTTTTAGTAGAACCCTTGGAACTAGATTTAACAAAACATAGGTTTGGGAATATAACCCTATGACAAACATCAAGGATAATTATACGTATAGAATAATATCCTAATGTTTTTATTAGATATAGATTATATATTTTTCCTAGATGTACATACCATTCATGAAAATACAAGTGGATGTGGTTTTATACAAGATTCATCTAGGGTTAATATCCCCTAGAATATTTGGTCGAATATTTCTTGTCCATAATTCCAATGCATGTTGTGTTTTCCCTTTCATGCACCTCATTTGACACACCTAAGGATATGTGTTGTTAAAATCCTATTTTCATTATAAACCAATATAAATTATGTGAATAGACGATTACCATGAATGACCACAGTTAAACCCAATGTTACTTATATTGAATAGAATGTGTCAGGATTTAGGTATCCTATTAATGTTCTTCATAATTATATTGTTTCCCAATATGACTATTGTTTCTAATACGATTCTTTTTTGTATCAGTTAATGGTTTTAACTAGAATAAACCTTGTTATCATTAAATGTGATAGGCAATGTAATGATTTTATCCATCAGAAACCAAATGAAATAGGAGCTTCAAAAATGAAAACCTGTGGTTATTATTATTCATATATATCATTATATGAATAACAATCACAACTGGGGTGAGATTCTTGAAATACCTAATGAGATTAAAAAAATTGAGTTTCATGATGACCATGGAACAATGAATATTCAGTTTCTCACATTTCAAGCACATTTAAATAAGCTAATAGGGAAATGTATCATAGGAACGAGAAGAAGTTTTATATGTTGAAAAGGAAGTCATAGAGCAAGAAATGTCCAAGAGAAATTATGATCATGATGGAGTGACATGAAGTTCATCCTATGGTGCCATTTATAGTTCAATGTCTTATATGTGGAAAATATTGTAATTATCTAAGTCAATTCCCAAATATAAGGGTTAACTACTAGACCAAAGGATATATGATACGCCAACCATTAAAGTGATAGTATTGAAGTGTTTATGTAATTCCCCAAACATTTCTGGTCCTTTCCTTTTCCAAAATCTGTTGTTTGAGGTGTTCTGAGAGGTCAATGTGACTCATCCCCTAAACATTGCCAAATTTCCAGTTTTGTAAACTGTGCAATGGTTTCCTTTGGTGAACAATGCAACGGTAGCCTTAGGTGAATAGTGAAATGGTACCCTTATGTAAATATTTTCATCAGTAGCCATATGTGAACAGTTCAAGGGTATCCTTATTTGAACGATGTGACTGGTAGCCTTATGTGTACAGAGAAAATGGTAACCCTATGTGAACAGTGTCATCAGTATCCTTATGTGAACAGTGTCATCGGTAGCCTTATGTGAACAGTGCAATGGAACCCCTATGTGAACAGTGTTTACATAACGATGAGGTTCCAACACTGACCTCTTTCCTTTTCCAGATATTGAGTTCATGAACACTATTTCTAGAATGGTGAGGTTCCAACGGTGACCTCTTTCCTTTTCCAAATTTTGAGTTCATGAATAGTGTTTCTAGAATGGTGAGTTCCAATGGTGACCTATTTACTTTGCCAATTTTTGAGTTCATGAACAGTGTTTCCAGAACCGTGGGGTTCCAACGGCGGCCTCTTTCCTTTTCCAAATTTTAAGTGCATGAATAGTGATTCTAGAATGGTGACGTTCCAATGGTGACCTCATTCTTTTTCCAAATTTTGAGTTCATGAATAGTGTTTTCAGAATGAAGAGGTTCCAACGATGACCTCTTTCCTTTTCAAAATTTTGAGTTCGTGAACAGTGTTTCTAGCTTCCAAGAGTTTCGCCCATTTGATGTTTCTTTTGATGTAAATTGCATTTAAAGCCCTATTTTAAGGAATCTAAGGCCGATTCAAAGGTCATAACACCCATATTAATTTTCCCTAAGGATCATGATGCTTTTACTTGGTCAAACCGCGTGGTGTAATGCGATCCTCTTTTAATGGAAAATGTAGCGTATCATAAACTGGTGCTTCGTTAAATCTTCTAAAAGGGTAAGATATCTTCCACCCTAGTTCTTCCTCATTTTTCTTTGGGTTGGAGATGCTCGAGAATTTCATTCCATCTCGTAGAAGATTCACGATCAAACTTTCTTCCATGGATTTTGTTCCACTCGGTTTCGATGCAACAAATAAGTATCGTTCAATTTTTGATATAAGGTATGATCTATTGACATTATTTGGGGTTCATCTCCTTCTGTTTCTCCTTTCCCTGTTTTTTAATTTAACGTCCATGTTCCTAATGGGATTTTCTTGGTTGTTAGCTAATGTGGTTGTGTCTCTGCATCCTCGGGTGGACACAGTTGTCACATGGGAGGAGATAATAACCTATTTTATTTTCTCATTCTCAAATAAATAACATCAAAAACTATTTGAGGTATGGGATTCATTGATTCACTTTTATTTTACATGTAACTGTATTTTTATCATGTTTTATCCCACAAGATCATAATAAAATTTTCATAATAAAATTTTTTACCTGATAATTAAATTGGTATCGATTAAATTTTATTGCCTATAGTTTTTCTAGATAGTGTGATATCTATGCCTTCTCTGTTAAGATTTTTGTTCTTGGTAGAAATTGTGAATGAACATAAATCTATAATTAATTGATAATTTTTTCGATAAAGATAAAGAGGAATGTAAATGAATCTGGTTCTTCTTGTTGTAATTTGATGTTAATAAAATTATTGTAGTAAGAATGTTTAATTATTTGTGATAGCTTAGTGTTTAGGTTTCCTGAATTTAGAACCTAAAAATAATAAATCGATTAACCCAATATGGATTAAATAACTGGTTGTTTGATAAAAGTTAAATCCTTGTAGAGTTCAGAGTTTCCCTATTTTTTTAAGGGCCAAGTTCCCAATTGATATGATGGTTGTTTTCCTATTGCTTGTGTTATTATGTGAGCCTGGAAGGCTATTTTGATATGTGGGGTCAGGGAGCCCTAATGTTTTTGGCAGCAGTTGACACCTAGAGTGGCAAGATGCATTAGTTTAGACATGTGTGTGTCGGGGAGGACATCGTGGATGATGGAACGGGTTGGATGTGAATGTTTGGGTGCTTGCTGATTCATGTTGGTTTTTATCTACTTTACTTTCCCCCATTACTCAAGGAAGATGGTATTGATTCCCTTCTTCTGTATGGGATAATGACACGTGGGGAATGCTACGTGCATTCATTGTTTTTCTTCAATTGGTAGGATGGGTCTATGCTCTTACTCTAGGCGGAAAAGACTCGATAGGTAGATCATCTACTCACCATGTTGAGTCCCTTGTGTTTAGTAGCATAGAATGTTTTTTATAAAATGAATAGGAATATAGGTATGTAATTATGTAAGTAAATAATTGAATAAATGATGTTAACCTATCAGGTTGGATCTTGCTGGGGAGCAAAGCTAATGTTGTATTTTGAAGGAATAGAGGAATTTGGGTGTGATGATAATGAAATATAATGTGGAATTTTTAATGGTTAATTAATTTTTAAATATTTAATTAACTTAATGTACAACTAATTAAAAGCGAATGATGTAATGTATAAATCTATTTAAATGGTTCTATTATTATAGAATGCATAGTCTTAGAAGTGGCAGTCAGGAATCCGAGATACGTTAGCTATAGTTGAGTCTAATACTAGTTTATGCCAATAGTGTGGTTGTGAGATATTTTGTATTCTGTATTTTTTGAGTTTATATATGCTACTCTACCACGTCAGCTAGGGAAAAAGATACCCTAGGGATTCTGAGCCCTGGGGAGGTGTTTTCCCCAATATTCAGGTGGGAGGATTGATGGATGACTACCCCCTTTGGACCCACTCTCTCCTCTTGGTAGTTACATGTATTGGTAGGTATAGTGGTTAGTTTTCCCCATATATGTGTGTAGAGGGATACAATTTCTTGTGTATATTCACACACATATATTCTGGATAATGTTTCCTCTGGAATACTATAGGTGTAACATGTATATGATGTGATGTGTTAAGGATATTTACTCAATGAATGGGCTATAATGTCTTGAGGTTTAATACCCCATGTAAGATACACGTTATGTGATCTCTGATGGATCCCAGAAACTATCGGGTTACATTACTTATATGGACCTGGTGGTATTATTGAATGAGGTGCATGTTGTGGTGCTTCACCTAGGTGTCTACGGGAAATCTCTTTTGGAGAGAGCTTCTTAGGACGTGTGATGTTGTGAAAAAGTGGAAAACCACTGGGGAATTATTAGCGGGGTACCCTTGATATTCTTTATTATATTATATACTATTGTATGTATTACTTTGTGAGAGTATCCACAGTGAGGATGGTAACATAATATGCCTTTTTAGGTGACGAGTTAGTTTCACTTGCTGTTCACTGTGCTTTAGTATTCTTTTTTTACTGTTACACGAAAGGATTCATGGAGGATCCTACTAAGTATACTATTATATTCACCATATGTTTATATAAACTGTTATTTATGTCACTTAGAGCAGGTTGGAGATCAGGCTGGTTTCTACTAGCTTGGGGTTGCAGGAGCTGTTTGAGCTTCATTGTTGCTACAATGTTTACCTTCTTTTGTGTACTTTCAGTTTTTTCCTTTCAGTTATAGTAGTTTTTCAGGACATTACATATGTGTATTTAAGATTTCAATTATATTATTGTATGAGTTAGAGTTTGTTGGTTTCTATCATATCTATCTATATCCCATGTGTTCTCATAAAGGGTAATGCCTCCCATTTGTGTGTTTATTATACCCTTTGTGCAAGTCACCATCTCGTGGCCTACTAAAGGTGGGACTCAGGGGGGTCATTATCACCCTTCTCACTTTTCTGGCCCAGGAGGGGTACACATTGTGGGGAGGGGTTCGTGACCAAGGGGTATCAATGGTCTTCTTGAGAGATATGATGGTGTTTGGTGTTAGGAATAGGTGAGGTTGCATGTATTGGTAGGGAATCTGTGTCAGCTGAGTTTAGAAAGTGATGTAAACCCTAAAGACCAGATGAGACATAGACTTTTAGGTCCCCCCCTATGATCTAATGTAAGGACCTTCTGGTTTACAATGGCTACTAAATGTGGTGATACTAGTTGTAGGGTAATGACCTTTGAAAGATCTTGCATCATTATTCATTGTGCCTATGTTTAAATGGGTAGACCATAGGATAGGTTAACCTAAAATTAATAAAACAAAAAAATAAAATAAAAAATTAATTAATTAATACTGAGTCTTCCATATTCTAGGTTTAGGAGCTCTAATTATTTTTTATTTTATATGTATGGCTCCAGGTCGACGTCCTCGTCAAGATCACATAGAATATTTCCAAAAGGTTGTGCTAGCTTATCATCATAGGGTAGATGTTGATGATGACAACACTTGGAGGAGAGCACTAGGATAGTTTCTATTCGAGAGTTTTCAAAAGTATGAGGGATCAGTTTCAGATGAAATCATGGAATACTGGTTGAAGGTGGTCGACATAGGCTTCAGTTTGATCCATTGTTGGAAAGAGCTCTGGGTGTCCTTGGTTGTGACGATGTTGCGTGGAGCAGCATGGCAGTGGTGGTTCATGTTCCTTGGGGATTGTGAGGAGTCAACGATCTCATTGGAGGAGTTCTAAGAGAAGTTTAGAGTTGAGTTTATTTCTTCAACCGCAAAGGCGTCAAGTCGTTAGGAGCGTTTTACCCTTCGACAGGGGAGCTCCAGTGTGAGAGAGATTGGAATAAGTTTCAAAAACATTTTACGATATGATTCGGACATGTTGCTAGATGAGGAGTCCATGGAAAGGCATTTTTAGGAGGCTTTATGTCCAGAGATCCAACTCCAGGTCACCCCATTTATGCTGAAGATATATCTTGAGGTGCTAGCAAGGGAATAAGTCATTGAGAAGAAATTTTCCCGAACTATATCATCAATAGAGTGGAGTCTGCATGATTCTTCAAAAAGTAGTGTTGTGGTATGGGTTCCCAGATTTCATGGAAGAAGAGTGTACGTTCAACCACGAGTAGGTCCCAGCCCTCCATATCACGATTCATTGTAGGAAACGTCTCTCAAACCTACTCCAAGGGATCAGTTGATTGTTTTTCTTGTGGTTATCGAGGTCATCAGAAGCAAGAGTGCCCGAAAATTCAGAGAAGTCATCGTCCACCAGGTGTGCCACTCCAGGTTCATCCATTGAATCTATTTCAGCCGAGGAAGCAACAAGATATTGCACCAGCATTAGATCAGTATAGGGTAGATGGGGTAGGCAGAGGACTACCCCATGATGCTCCCCGTCCTCAGATTGTAGAGTGCATCAATGGTGGTGGTCATCATCAGGGTTAGAGAGGTTGTGGAGGAGGTCATGGTCAGCTTCATGCTTTAGTGTTACTAGATCCAAGAGAGACAGACGTCGTTCGAGGTACCCTTTGCTTGTTTTATACCATAGTGTATGCCTTTTTTGATTTAGGAGAAACACACTCCTTCATATGACCTACCCTTGTCCATGCTTTGGGACATGAAGTAGAGTGTCTTCATGTGCCCTTGCAGTTTACTATGCTAGTTGGAGGCCGAGATGAATTGTTTGAAGAATGTAGATACTGTGAGCTAGTAATGGGGCATCACTACTCTTGGGGAGATTTCCTATTCTTATAGATACAACTATATGATGTCATCCTCCACATGGTTTTGTTGTATTTGGTTGAGGCTATCGTGGATTTCCTTAGGAGTCAAGTTTTGTTCTTCGATGCGGATGGAGAACCTGTGGTGTTCGTTGGCGAGTGAGACCCTCAGATTGGTCAGTGGCATGTTCCGTCTAAATCATCCATGATGGATGAGATGATGTTGAGTAATTCAACTGTTCAGTAGTTGAAATTTTCTAGGGTCATAGAAGAGTACCCTGATGTCTTTCCAGAAGAGGTTGTATCCTTACCCCCTCAATGAGAGGTCAAATTTGAGATGGATCTACAACCAGGACCTTCACATATATCTATGTCTCCATAAAGGATGGACCCTTCGGAGATAAGAGAGTTATGTATACAGCATGATGGTATATTATAGTACAGTTTTGTTCGGCTGAGTGTTTCACCATGGGGTGCACCAGTTTTTTTGGGAAAAAGGTTGACGGAAGTTTGCGGTTGTGTGTCGATTATCATTGCTTAAGCAATGTGATAGTGAAGAATCGTTATACTCTTCTATGGATTGATAATTTATTTGATAAACTGAAGGGTGAAAGTTGGGTCTCAAAGATCTACTTGTGTCCAGGATATCATCAGATGTATGTGAAGGATGATGATATCCTGATGACTACATTCTGTTGTCATCATGGGAATTATGAGTTCGTTGTAATATTGTTCAGTGTATTGAATGCTATAGCTGTATTCATGGGATTGATGAACATTGTGTTCCATGAGTTCTTGGAAAATTTTGTGGTGGTTTTCATCAACGACATCCTTGTGTACTGAAGGTCTGTAGAGAATCATGCAGAGCATCTACACGCCATTTTTGGAGTTCTTTGTCAAAATCAGTTGTTTGGGAAGTTGTTAAAGTGTGTGTTTTGGGATTGAGAAGTCTGTTTCATGGGGAATGTTTTGTCCTAGCAGAGAGTATATGTGGATACATTAAATATAGAATCAGTTTTGTCTTGGGCAGCCCCCAATATAGTTTCAGAGGTGCAGAGTTCTCTTTGGTCTCATAGGATACTACAAGAGGTTCATAGACGTGTTCTCTTGAGTTGCGAATCCTCTAATAGAATTCAATAGGAAGGATCCGACATTCATATATAAATAATAGTGTCAAGAAACAACAGAGTTTTTAAATGTGAAGTTAGTAAGTTCTCTAGTTCTTTGTATTCCATCTAAGGGATTTTAGTTTGATGTTTTCAATGATTCATTGCATCTATGGTTAGGTTGTGTTATGATGTCGCAAAGATTGGATGTTTCTTATGGGTATTGGTTGTTCCATCCCCATGAATGTAACTATGCCACCCATGATCTTGAGTTGGAAGCTGTGGTGTTTTCTTTGATGTGTTGGATACATTAACTCATTGGAGAGCACATTGTGGTTTCCACCAATCATAAGAGCCCGAGGTAGGTGTTCTCCTAGCATGACTTAAACATACGAAAGTGTTGATGGAGGGAGTTCTTATAGGAATAATACTTTGAAATATCATATACACTGAGAAAGTGGAATTTTGTAGATGATACGCTGATTCAGAAGTCACGTAGTGATGTAGTGTGTGGATCTGGTGATTCTATGAGTGTAATGGAAGAAATGTCATCATTACATCATGATATAGGAGAAGTTGGGGGTACAGGTTGTATTTTTCAAATTATGATTCATTCATCTCTGGCGCAGTAGGTGGAAGATTCTGAGTTGGGGGAACTAGAGGTGGAGGTCTGGAGAGACCGAGTTGTTTGTGTTGATGCCCCGGATGGTTGGTCTGAGGATGAACAACTCTAAGTGTTGTATCAGGGAAGGATATTTTTTCATTTTTATATGTGTGAGATGGTTCTTATAGAGTTCCACAGTTCTCTTTTAGTAGTGCATCCTGGCATAAAAAAGATGTATCAAGCCTTGAGGAGCCACTTTTGGTGGCCCAGACTGAACCGTGTAGTTGCAAAGTTTGTGTCGTGATGTTTGGTCTTCCAGAAAGTGAAGGCAAAAAATCGTGTTCGTGGTGGTCTTATCCAGCCATTATATTGTCCTATATAAAATTTGGAGGATATCTCAATGGAATTTGTTACTATTTTACCTCGATCTCAAGGAGTACATGATCTTATTTGGGTGGTAGTGGATTGTTTAACAAAATTGGCCCACTTTATTGCAATCAATGAGTTGAGCTTAGTGTATGTTTTGTCAAGGAATTATCTGGAGGAGGTGGGGATACATATTTGAGTCCCAAGGATGATCATTTCAAATTGATATCCGCATTTTACCCCCAAGGTGTGCATAGGTCGCCAAAATGCATTCGGTTTTCATCTATTCCTTATCACTACTTTTCATTCGCAAACGGATGGTTAGACAGAGTGATCAATCCATACTCTTTAAGACATGTTATGCTCTTGTGTCTTGGATTTTAGGGGATCGTGGATGAGGCACCTACCCTTGGTGGAGTTCACTTACAATATTAGATTTCACTCCACCATTGGTATAGCACCATTTGAAGACTTATATGGTTGGCCTTGCCATTCTTCATTGTGTTGGACTAGGGTCGGAGAGTTAGTAATTCTTAGACTGAAACTAGGGCCAAATAAAATAGAGAAGTTTCAGGTGATTCATGAGAGGTTGAAGATAGATCAAGATCATCAGAAATAATATGTCAATCAAAGGAGAAGACCCTTAGATTTTTATTTTGGGGACCACGTCTTTTTGAAGGTGAATCCTCGTCGTGGGCAGCAATGGTTTGGTCATTTGAGTAAGCTTTCTCCCTTGTTTTTTGGGCCTTTCGAGGTTTTAGCTCATGTTGGAGTTGTGGCGTATTGAGTATCACTCCCTCACAGATGATCCAAATACATGATGTTTTTAATGTGTCACATCTCCATCGTTATATTCATGATGACTATCACGTCATCTATTGCGGAGAGATTTATGTTGATGATGATGCGACCATTAAGGAGAGACCTATGGAGATCCAAGGCTACAAAGAGAAGGTGTTGTGTGGGAGTTTTATCCCATTGGTTCGTGTGATGTGGTGACACGGTGGCATGTAGGAGAGAACCTAGGAATGTGAGTCATATATACATTCTCAATACCCAGATTTGGTTTATATTTAACTATTGTCATGTAATGATTTTTCATTTTTTGTTATAGACCTTTCATATTATTGAGATTGATTTCTTTTGTTGCTTCTTGTGGCTTGCTCTCTTTTGATATGTATCTCGATTTGTGGTTGTCCAGACTTCTTTTTTGTTCCCATTTAGGTAGGTATGGAATTCTCAAGCTTGAGAATGTTTTGAGAGGTATCTGAAGTAATGGCTCAGACCACTATGGTCCATTCCATTAGGAAAATATGGTTCAGGAGTTGTTCTGAGAGGTCAAGGTGACTTATCCCCAACACTATTCAAAATTTCCAATTCTATGAACAGTGTAATGGTAGTCTTAGGTGAACAGTTCAATGGTTGACTTAGGTAAATAGTGCAATGGATGCCTTAGGTGAATAGTGAAACAGTAACCATATGTGAACAATGTCATCGGTAGCCATATATGAAAAGTGCCATTGGTAGCCTTATGTGGATAGTGCAGCAGTAACCTTATTTGACAGTTTTATCGGTACTCTTATGTGAATAGTGCAACGGAAACCATATGTGAACAGTGTTTCCAGAACGGTGAGGTTCCAATGGTGGCCTCTTTCCTTTGCAAAATTTTTAGTTCATGAACTGTTTTTTCAGAATGGTGAGGTTCCACTAGTGACCTCTTTCCTTTGACAAATTTTGAGTTTAGAAACAGTGTTTCTCAAATGGTGAGGTTCTAACAGTGACCACTTTTCTTTGCCAAATTTTGAGTTTATGAATAGTGTTTCCAAAATGGTAAGGTTCCAATGGTGACCTCTTTCCTCTTACAGATTTTCAGTTTATGAATAGTGTTTTCAGAATGGTGAGGTTCCAACGGTGACCTCTTTCCAATGCCAAATTTCGAGTTCATGAACAGTGTTTCCATCTTCTTACAGTTTCCCCCCTTTGACATTTCCTTTGATGTAAAAAGCATTTAAAGAATTGTTTTAAGGACTCTAAGGCTGATTGAAAGGCAGTAACTTCTATATTAATTTTTCCAATGGATCAGGATTCTTTTACATGGTCAAACCACATGGTTTAATGCAATATTCTTTTAATGAAAAATCTAGCATATCATAAACACGTGCACCATTAAATATCCTAAAAAGGAGAGATATCTTCCTCCCTAGTTCTTCCTCCATGTTCTCAGGTGTGAGACACTCAAACATTTCATTCAATTTTATAGGAGTTTCACAATCAAATGTTCTTCCCATGATTGGTTCCACTCTGTTTTGAGGCAACCAATCAGTATTAATCAATCTTTGATATAAGGTATGATCAATCGTCATTCTTTTGAAATATTACCCTCATCTTCCTAATGGTATTTTCTTGGTTGTCGACTGATGTGTTGGTCTCTCTGTATCCTCGGGTGGATGCAGTAGTCACAAGGGATGAGATTGTAACCCGTTATGTGGCTTGTTCTCGTATAAAGAAAATCAAGAACTATTTGAGGTATGGGATTCACTGCTTCTCTTTTATTTCACATGCAACTGTATAGTTAGCATTTTTTATCCCACTGGAACACAATGGAATTGACATAATAAATATCTGAACCAGATAAATAAATTGATATCGATCGTATGTTATTTCCTATTGTATTACTTGATAGTGTGATATATATGCTTGATTTGTTTCTCTTTTCATTCTTGATGGTAATTGGTAAAGAACATAAAGACGGAATTAATTGGTAATTGTTTGGATAAAGATAATGAGGCATTTAAATGAATCTAGTTCTTATAGTTTTAATTTGGAGTCAATAAAATTGGTTCAGTAAGCATGTTTAATTATTTGTTATAGTATAGTGTTTAGGTTTCTATAAGATGGAACCTACGAATAATCCATCGGTTAATCCAAGTTCAATTAAGGTATTTGTTTTTTTAAAAAATATAATTCATTGTTGGTTTCTATGTTACCCTCTTACTTCCTTAAGGACCAAGATCCTAATTGATATGATGGTTGTTTTCCTATTTATTGTGTTATGATGTGAGCCTAGAAGGCTGTTGTGATATGTGGGGGTAGGGAGGCCTATTGGTTGTGGCAGCAGTTGACGCCTAGAGTGGATATATGCATTGGTTTATACATATGGGTTTTGGGTAGGACACCATTGATGATGGAATGGGTTAGATGTGATTGTTTGGAAACATTCTTATTCTTATTGGTTGTTTATCTACTTTACTTTACCCACTCCTCGAGTAAGATGGTCTTTCGTACCCTTCTTCTGAAAGGGGAAAAGACGCACGGGGCATGCCACATGCTTTCTGTGTTTAGCTTCTCAAGAGAGGATGGGTCTACGCTATTGCTATAGGCAGAAAAGACATTGTGGGTAGTTCATATACTCACCGTGTTGATCCCCCTTGTGTTTATTAGAATAGAATGTTTTTTCTAGAATGCCTTGGAATATGGGAATGTAATAATGTAAGTAAGTAATTGAATAAATGATGTTAAACCATGGGGTTGGAGCTTGCCGGGGAACAATTCTTAGGATTTAATTTGATGGAACAGTGGACATTGTGTTTGATGCTAATGAAATATAATGTGGAATTGTTAATGGTTAGTTAATGTTTAATGAATTAATTAATTTAAAGTGATATTGATAAAAAGGGAATGATGTAATGTATAATTCTCTTTAAATGGTGGTGTGATTATTGGATACCTAGTCTTAGAAGTGGCGGTGGTGAATCTGAGAGAGGTTAACTACGGTCGAGTCTAGGACTAGTTTATGCAAATAGTGTGGTGGTGAAATATCGTATATTCTGTATTTTCTATGTTTCTATATGCTACTTTAGTTCATCAGCTAGGCCAACTGACACCCCAAGGATTCTGAGCCCTGAGTGTGTTTTTCCCAAAATTCAGGTGGGAGGAAGGATGGATGACTACCCTTATTGGCCCCACTCTCTTCTCTTGGTAGTTACTTGTGCTGGTAGGAACAGTGGTAAGTTTTCCCCATATATGTGTGTAGTGGGATATAATGGCTTGTGGTTATTCACACACATATATTATGGATATAGTTTATTATGGACTACTAAAGGTGTAGTGTGTATTGGTTTTCATGTCTTGAGGATCCGTACTCGGTGTATTGTCTATAACAACTTGAGGTTTAATACCCGACATATGACACACATTATGCGAGTTGTGGTGGATCCAAGAAACTATCGGGTTACTTTTCTTATGTGGATGTGGTGGTTTTGTTACATGAGGTGTATGTTGTGGTGGATCTCTGGGGTGTCTACGGGCAAGTCATTTTGGAGAGAGATGCTTAGGATGCACGAAGTTGGGGCGAAGAGACAAACCAGTGGGGTAGTAGTGTCACAATACCCTTGATATTATTTATTATATTATATACTCCTGTATGCATTAAATTGTGAGAGTAGCCATGGTGAGATTGGGAACATAGTATGCCCGTTTAGGTGACGAGTTATATTCAATTGTTTTTCATTGTGCTTTAGAATTCTTTCATTACTATTGCACGAGAGGATTCAGGGAGGGTCAAACTGAGTATTCTTTTATACTCACCCTATGTTTATATAAACTGTTTTCTAGGTCACATAGATTAGGCTTGAGATTAGGATGGTTTTTACTAGTTTAGGGTTGCAGGAGCTATTTGGGATTCATGGTTGCTGTTGTTTTTACTTTCTTTTAGGTACTTGTTGTTTTCCCCTTTCAATTTTAGTAGTTTTGAATGACATTTCATAGGTGTACTTGGGATTTAATTTATATTACTGTCTGAGTTAGAGTTGGTTGGTGTCTATCTTATCTCTCTCTTTCGCATGTGTTCTCTTAAAGGGTAATTCCTCCCATTTAGGAGTTTATTATACCCTCGATGCTAGTCATCAACCAAGGTCCTAATGGTGGCGAGACTTGGGGGTCATTATCTCCCTTCTCACATTGTCGGCCCTAAAGGGTTACACTTTTTGGGGAGGGGGTCGTGACAGTTTATTTACTTATATTTGAGAATTATTATATATATTATTTATTCCATATTTATTTTGCTAATATTAATCATGAAACATCTAACAATTATTTGATAGTATCTTTTCTTTATGCATTTGAAAAAATGTCATGAATGGTACCAATAATCCTAAAAAGTGAATTAATGGTAAAGTGATATTTCTATCAAACACATGTTTAGGGAAATATAACAATTAATAGGTTTATGATGTTGACATAATAATTTTTATTTAGGATAAATATATAATTTACATTGATGATGAAAATTAGATAATATTGTTAAACCAAAAATTGGATAGTGAATTTTTGAAAAGGAGATCTAGATCATATTTGAGGAATTTTATTCCATTTTTTGTGTTTATATAATATAATCAATATACATTTATTATATGTGAGAAATAATGATTATGTTAATTTTCTACTAATATATATGTTTTCAATGATATTTCTTTGTGATTCAAGATATTAGTATGTTTTAAGATAATATATGACTTAGGAATTCACATGTTTGGTATGTGATATTATGAGCTACATTATGTTTTCTTGGGATAAATGTTTCATAAAATATTTTGGATTTTTGGATTTTGAATTTTGATAGACATATTTTGGTGGAGTCTTATGTTTTTTTATTTATGACATGGATTAAGATGAACTTTGGGTTTTATTATTGAGTTTTTACAGATGAAAATATTATATATATCTACAATGGATAACATTATCTAATAATTTTTTTTTATAAAATATTTAGATAAATAAGGAATTAATTTTCATTCATTTATGTGTCTTATGATCCATTAAAATGTCATTTTAGTACTTTATTTATGAAAAAATCATCTTGAATATTAATTTTATATAATCAGAGATGAATTTTAATTCATCGAGGAAAATCCTGTAGATGAAATTGTTCTTATAAAATGGAAAGAAATAAAGAAATTACATTTTCACTTATTCACTACCTTGAAGGTAAATATTTCCATATTAATTTGGAACAGGGTCTCGAAATAATAATATTTTCCTTACAATTTAATTTATAATGAATTTAGTATCTTTTCACCCATCGCTAATTTATGGTTTTCTGGTCATTAATGTTCTTATGACCATGTTCTCTATCACTCTCTATCAGTATTCAAATGTTATCTTTCTACTCTATTTCTACTATTACTTAATTTTAACTTGCCACAAATTTTCTCTTAATATGGGAACCTAATTATGTGTTATTTTTTATAACCATTATGCTTCCCACTTCCCCTTTTCAAAATAAGTTTTATTATCCCTTTGTATAATGTGGGTATTCAATATATGTATTTTCAAATATTTATCCTTTCATGAACAATATACAATTATGATGGAATTATAAATTTAATGTTAAATAGTTCTATTTTAATTTTTTCATTTTCAATGGTAATTATGGTAAATATTTGGAAAAATAGTAAGAGTAAAATGAGTAAAAAAGGATAAAATTATGACTTATGGATTCAAAAGCAACCCAAACTCGTCACTTATTTATTTTTTTAGGGATTAATTCAACCATATCTATCCAAAATTAGAATATATTTAATTTTAGTGCCATTTTCCATTGATAATTACATTTATATTATTTTAAATATTAAAAATTCCCAAAATTTCAATCTTCATATTTTAATTTCATTTATATGTTCACATAGGGATAAAAATATGTTATAAATGAATATAAATGTTTTTCTGAACATTATTAAACTATTTTAATTATTTTAATTTTTATTAATTGTATAACTACCTTATAATCTTACAAGACATTGACATAGTTATTGTTAAAGCAGTATAAAAATTGAAATATATGATTTTAAAATCATCAAAAGTAATTTTTTTATTATTTATTGTATCACAAGAATTTTATGGTCATTAATAATTTATAATTTATGTTCAATGAATTTATATTTTAATTTATTTCATATATTGATTTCATTAATGTCAATTTAAATGAATAGTGTCAAAAATGTCATTAATGATATTTTATGAAAAGTAAAATTTTAATAAATTATTTAAAAATTATAAAAAATTATAAAAAATTGAAGTAGTAAAATTAGGTTGAGAAATAGTCTAAAATTTTGAATCTTTTCCATTTATAATATATTTTTTATCTTATAATTAAATTAAAAACCATTACGATTGAAAAAAACTTAGTCAATGTTATGGTAAAAAATGGTTAATGAAGGGGTCAAACCAATAGATAAGGGTTAAAATGACCTAAAACCATGATTAAAATCAATTTTTGGATTTATTTAAACAATTATATTATATCATTTTAACATTTTTAATTTTTTGATCAATTTTTTCAGGATTGGGACTTAATAAAATTTTGAAATTTTGAATAATTACAACAGTTCCACTCACCTCAATTATAAAAAGACCCCCTCCCATATCTTCTTTATAGCACATTGAGTAACCTAGATCAAAAAAACCCTAACCATTTATTTTTTAAACATATATATCCAAGAATTACAGATTTTTATATTCTTAAAATACCATTTAAAGGGTCCTTAAGAAGGGATCTAAGGCAGTTTTACTCAAAAAGTGGTAATCATCTTTACTAACTCTTTTATGTTTATTGATTCTTTTACATCCACTGAATCTATTATAATCATCCAAAAATAATAAATAATGTTTTATAAATATACTTATATGTAATTATTATTATCGTAGAATCATTTCCCGCCACTTTTAAATCCAATGTAAAGGGAAAACATCGCTTGTGTGTACATAAAAATTATCATCTTAATGTAATAGCATAATTCGGTTCTCAAAAACATTTAACATGGATGGTTAAAAAATTTAAAATAACATGTATATATTATTTCTACAAAATAATTTTGTTTCTTTAAATATAATTTAAAATTTATCTTCATTCATATTCATTGGAAGATGATAATGTCGCTCATGTGTACATATAGACTACCACCTCCAAGAAGTGATGTCATTCATTTTCCATTTCTCATTTTACATGGGGTGTAATAAGGATATATTTAAGGGATATATATGATATATATTATATAATAATTATTCTATAAATTTTAACTATTATTAATCTTACTTTCATTACAACTGTTGAAATGTGAAAACAATATTCATGCAAACGTACGACCTACTATGACTATAAATGGTGTATTTTTTATTTATATCCTTAACTTTAATAGACGATTATAAATATTTATAATATATATATATCATATATTTATTTTATAATGAAAATTTTAGAGAATATGGAACCATAATCAATGATCAAATTCCAGAACATTTCAACAAAAACATCCCTGAAAATGAAAAAAATACATGAAAATGATGATTTTAAAAGAATTGTTTATAAATGGGTGTTTAAATATTATAAGTGTAATATATATAAAATTATAAATAAGAATATTATTATGATATATAATTAAAACTTAATAAAATTTATTATAAATGAGATTAAAATAACTTACGAAGCAAGTAGTACTTGATGTAACTGATTTATATTACAATATAGTTGTTTATCAGGGTTGTTTATTATTATGTTTTCACTAAAGAAATTTTATTACATGTTTCTCAATAATCCCATGAATTTTAATATCCTATGGTTATTTATATATATTAAAATTTCCACATTTATTTTCCCCTCTTTATGATTTTGAGATTCTAAAAAGGTTTTTTAATAATAAATGTCTTTATTTCCCACTTCATTTATAAATCAATTTTATTTCTAGTTCATGTATTCAAAAAATGTTCTCAATAATTTTTTTATATTCTTATCAGAATTTTTTAATTTCTTTTTTACCCATTATATAAATTCTTTTTAAAAAATTAAATTAATCTACTTTTATTTTTCTAGATTTTTTACTCTAGTATTTTTATTGAAGATGTGAAAGGAATATTTATTTTAACATATATTGATTGAATGAAATTTCACACTATCAATTCTGCTCGATGATTTCAATCCTCATTTAAAAATTTTCATTTTTAGATTAAATGAAAAAAATCAAAAAAATTTTGTAAATTTTATTATTTTAAAAATGTGATTTCAAAATGAAAATGGTAATTTCCAAAATTAAAATTCCATGTAATATTTTAAATAAATTTTTTATTTAAGATAACATCCTTTGTTATTACTTATAAATTATTTAGATATATGAATCAATGATACTGTCTCGATTCTTACTATGGATGGTATATGATTATGAAAAAGGTTTTTTAGGAATCCCAATTATTTTCCATGTGTTATGTTATGATGAAATAATAAAATTTTCATAAAACATGTTTAGTTTTAATTGGCTCTAATATATGTTGAATGATTTATTATATTTTATCCCATATGAATGGATTAGTATTTTGTGATAGTTGGGAATATAATTATATATCCCTACATTTAATTGGATAAAGATGGATATTTAATGATATAATAAGGATTTGAATGAGGAGTGAACTCAATTTTTTAAAGGACTGTGTCCACTATGATAGTCTTTGGATAGAACCATTACTAATGATATGTTTTAATGGGGAGTGAACCTAATCCACTATGATACGATTTTATTTGATCCTTAACATAAGAAATTATTTTCCATACTTATGTTTATGACACAAAGAAGTGTCTTCTACCAAATAGATTCTGTCATTGTTTATGTTCATTGATTCCTTTATGATTCATGTCTTATAAAATACTAAGATTTTTTAAATCTTTCTATATTATGATAAATTATATGTTGGGTATGGTTTTCAAATGTTAAAATCATGTTATAATACCCTTATTCTCATGTTATTATTAATTTGTCATTTAATTTTCCCTATTTTATCATTTCTGATCATCAGATATCATCCTATCACATGTTTATT
Source organism: Viscum album (assembly GCA_963277665.1). Lineage (NCBI taxonomy): Eukaryota > Viridiplantae > Streptophyta > Magnoliopsida > Santalales > Viscaceae > Viscum > Viscum album. The sequence goes on along the minus strand of OY728127.1, from coordinate 1,218,417,746 downwards.
TCTTGAGGTTATCAATAAACGTTTTAAATATGATATTCCTAATAAGGGTTCTATTTATGAAAAAATTAGTTATAAAATATTTAGATATATTATTACTATGTTTTTTATGTATCCATGTTTCCAAAGACACTAAAACTATATGATTTTTATGAATATAAAAATGATATTTATTGAATGTTAATCTAATAAGATGTGTTAATTATGTATGGCATATACGGATCACTATAGTATAATAGTGATTAATTAGAAAAGTTAAATCTAACTATACCATACAAAAAGAAATGATAATGATAGAAATAATTCCATGATTCCTATAAAATGTCAGAATTGGAAAAACAAAATAGGGCCTTACATAAAGTATTATATCAATGTCAAGGTTGGAAATAATAGAATATCACTATTGAGGGATAAATCTTCACCTTGATATTATTTCTAAGGATAAATTAAAACCCCACCATATTCCTTAATACTTTCTATTAAAAATAACATTAAAAGAATTTATTGAGTTTAAATAAATGTGGGTTGAATGAGTTTATCAATTTTATATAGTTTGAGGAGCTACCCATCATGGAACAATATACAACCAAAAATACCATTTCTATTAATTTTTTTTGGTTCTATCCTTCTCAGAATTCATATAGTCAAGTGTGGTCTCGTATCATCCTAAAGAAACACTGAGTTCAACCACCCATCTGTGCTCTATGACATGATATTTCCCACATTGGAATCCTACCACATAGTTTTCTTCCCTAGGTAATCCCACCCATTAAATAGAAAAAGACCTTATTAAAGGTAAATGTTCATTCTATTATTATCATGTTATTCCTTGATCCTCCCATTACATATGTGGGACTTAAATTTTAAAGATGTGTTTGACCTAATAAATTCATATGATTTTAGTTAAATCCTTTTCACATAATGAATTAGAGATGAAGATTTGTTCGGATCAACAATATAGAAGGCTAATGAACTTTTTTTGGAGTTCATGAGTAAAGGTATGGGTTTCATTCTAATAACACATTAAAATGAGATTTTTTTTTGAAAAATTTATATTTTGGGAAGTTATATGTGAATTATACTTAAAAATACGTTTATTTTCTTCACTTAGAGTTATTTTTGGGGTTTAATGGTATATTTTATTAGCATTTCCATATGGGTCATTTTCAATTATCTATGATCTTTTTCATCAAATTTTTAGATCAATATATTTAAAAAAATTCCTCAAAAAGTGATTTCCCCACTATCTTTAAAAAAAAATTATGAAAAAACCGCACCATATTTTTTGGGTTTTCAAAAGTAATTTTTATTCCTATTATTTTAAATTTTTTTCTTTTAATGTGTAAATTTAAAAAAAGTAATGGTTATTTTTTCTTATTTTTAAAATAAATTTTCCATTGATCACATTAAATTGGTTTCCATTGAAATCAACATCCATTAATGTTTCTTAGGCATCAATACAGATATGATGTAATGATACAATCCATCTTATTTCTCTAAATTGATTATGTTAATTTCTTGTGGATTATTTCGTGAAACCTTCTTACATACAATGAGTTAATTAACATATGATAGAATTATGATTTTCTTGATATTCATATAGAAAAAAATTTATAGTTCATATTTATTTGATGTTTTGTTTGTTATATATCACTAATCCATTCGATAAATCAGGTCTCATGAAAGAAAAAGGAATGGGGAGTACACCCAAACCCCTAGAAGACACTTCCCACTAAGTGATCAGTGGGACTATTATAGACCACAAATACATTGGTAAAGACTGATATCTTATGAGTTCACATGTTAGGGAATAGTGTAAATACCCATTCCACTATAGGACTATGTATATTCTGTGATTATGGTATTAGCATTGAGCCACGACATAATTAAATACTTTATTTCCTCATCAATATGCAAGACTATTTTTCCTGTGTTATTTATTCATGGATCATGATTATTGAATCATGTTTCCATACCCCTATTACTCAATTATTATGTTATGTTAAAAGATTTCTTCCATGATTTATATTCTATGTTTTATTTTGTTTTAATCTATTATGTTATATCCATGCACCTCAGTTATGTTCTCATACCAACATGATCATATTATATTCTCATATGATATTTGTTTTTTATCTCTTATGTATACCCATAATGGTAATTTCTGCTCACCTATTTCTTATGTTTCTATTACATTTGTTATTATGAGGAGTATAACATATGAAATGTCAAAAATAGGTTTAGTGTAGTGTAGTTATATTGAAGTGTACATGGTGTTGTAAAATAAGTGGTTTCTATATGTAATATTCAAATAACGAAACCTATAGTTTTTCAGGTACAATTTATTGTGAGAAGTAATAATAAGATGTAATAAGAAAGTATTTTATGGTTATATCATCATGATGGGTATCAATTATTTTGTGTAAATCTTGTATTTAATCATTGGATTCATGAGTGTGGGTTCTAGGTAATCTCAATATTTCATTGGGTTCACTTTGACGCCTCACTACCTGACATGTACAAAACACAATGTCAAGTCATGCCATTGTGAATTTTAATAAGCCCCTATTGATTTTTCTAAACTTTATAATGTTAATCAATTTTCTATTTGTATGAATTTAGTAGGGAAAAAATTAATTAAATAAAATAATAGTAATTTTAATTGAATAAATGAAACTACAAATCAAAACATAGATCACACCTCACCATTTTTATATTAATATCTAAAACAAATAATATTCATATGTTGTTGAGGGAAACACCTTATTTGTATAAAATGGTATCATTCATCTTGGTACAGTTCATAGGTTATTTAATATGAAATAAAAATTCATAGTCGAACTCTCTCTAACTCCCCTGACTTATAAAAAATTTTAAATAAAGGGAAAGCTAGAAAATGAGAGAGACAATTTGGAGTTATGTAGTGATTATATAACCATACTCAAAGGAATTTTATAATTATTGAACTAATTTATATATAAATATTAGGGATTATCATTAGATTCAAAATATTTTTATACATATTCACCTTGACATATATTAAAATTCATTGTATCATTTAGTTAATCCGTTCATATAATTGAATGATGTTTAAATAATTAATATAATTTTTTAAAAGTTCTTAATGATCCTTCTTAATGAATTTGATCTAAAAAAATGATGACCATTATGGAAGGGGATCAAAATCATGTGTTGTCTCATTAGAAATGCACAAATATGCATGTCTCATAAAATCATGTCATGATATAGTGAATTTCACGGTGTCATGGTTTCTCAAGCATAAACCATGATGTCCATGTCATTGTTTTTCTTTAGTTTATATTCCAATAAATCTTTTTATTACACTAATTCCTCATAGACATTGTTTGATTTAACATTTTGGTGCATCATATGTAAAAACGCATGAAATCATATCAAAAACTAATTTTGGTGAATATATCATTAAAAATCATATGTTATGCACAAAAAACTTATAATAATACATATTCTCTAGAACACAACCTTTATGTATGAATTTTTGGGACCATTATTGTTAATTGAAATTATAAACTCTCTAAACCATAATTGTATGAAAATAGTGTCCTATAAAAAAGAACCAATGCTACTCAAAATATAAATGGATCTTGTTTAATCTCCATAAAATACTTGTATCTATATAACTCTATCCACTACATGTATCTTATATGTCATGAATAATTATATAATCTATTTTTCCAAGACATTGAGTGACCATAAATCTTAATTTATATAAATCTTGCATATTAGTGCTTATTTATTCCGAATTCCATAAGTAAGAACTCAATAAGGTAGATAAGAACGTATAATATTATCCATCCAAGTTGAAGATAGCATCATATTTCACTCACTTAAATAGATAATTGCATCGCATGCCACTTATCAATGTTCGATTATATAATTATTCAAACTTTCTCAATCACGTGTCCAGATTCATTATTGATCATACTGCTAAAAAAATCCCACATTTATTCATAAAAACATACCAAATGATCATAAAAAATAAAAAATACCTTAAAATATCCTACCATATTATAGGTAAGGTATCAAATTATGAAGGTTTATGTGTGGATCACTATTTATACTCGACTATTAAGTATTACTATGAAACATATACCCTAAACATACCAATTTCCTAATGTATGACACACTATGTAGTCTTCTATAGTAAAACATAATTAAAAATACTCATTTTATTATTTAAGAGTTAACTTTGTAACTCTCTATGACCCCTACTTAGATTTTTCATAAGACCTCATCATAATCCATGAATTTCATTAATAATAATTAACATGGGACAACTGGAAGGCAAACTTTAAGGGGTTAATTATCATTCTAAATATATTATATTTTTATCTTGTTTGAAATAATTGTATAACAAAAAATTCCTTAAAATAAAATGACATAATTGTATAATAATAAATTGATTTTAATAAAATACCAACAGAACTATATACAAAAGAATTTTTCCCACCATCTTAAATATATACAGCCTCAATAACATTATGTTAAATTAATTATATGGTTTTGTTAAAATATAATCCATCCTCATGTAACACTTATTACATATATATAACACATACTACATTAATAGGTATTTTACTATTAAATAAAGCCTTCTAATAAACTCTTTTAGTGATATCACATCTTTGATGAAATTATATTTGGGTAATTTTTCTTTTTGGACTCTTAATCCTTACATTCAAGACTTTAGTAATTTTATAAAAATAAATTTACATATAATATAAAATATATTTACTCTATAATATTTAATATTATGATTTATTTTTTACATTTTTACATTAAAATATAATATACATAAAACAAGGTCAAAAAATACAAACTATATTTTATGTCATTGGTAATAAAAAAATATTCCTCTTTAATTTTGTCTCATTAATTTTATAATATATACTAAATTATTTTTGGATCTAAATTGAACTAGATTGGAAATTTATATCAATAAATTCATTATATTTTTTCATACTTCATTAATTTTATTCCATCTCATTTACTAAAGAATTTATATTAATGATGATTTAATATTAAATTATTATTTCAATTAGATTTGGGATTGTTTCTTAAAAAAAATTAAGATTGTAATTGATATGTAAATTTTCTAGAATTAATGGATAGAAAATAGTTGATATGTTTTTTTAATAAACTAGTTCTATCAGTATTGGGGAAAATTGGATATATAAAAGGCCATTTGAGAAGTGGTATTGGTATATAATATATTTTAAATAGTAGTGAAAATACGCAATTCATGAATCTATTAGTGATACATAACATATTTGGATGTTTTTTATTATATATTCATTTACTACTTCATGTGTGGTTTCATTTGTAATATGTGCTTTGTTGATAAATAATATCATTGATCAGTACAATAATGGATCATCAAGGTACCTTCTTGCATAAGATATTTGTGGAAGAGAAAGTGGTTGAAATAAAAAATTCATAGGCTACAAAATAATTTTCATTATATTTCTTATCCCTAGATTCAAGATGTATGATAACTATACTATACTTTAATGATATGTAACGTATTTTCATATTTATTTGTTTTATATGTAATATATTTTAAAGATGTAAAGATTCATGTATAATATTATGCATTTTTTCACTGGGAGAATATAAAAGAATTTTTAAAATCTGCTCAAGTTATTCATAAATTTTAAATAGTGACCAATTCTGTATAAGCTCACATGAATTATATTTTCCTATAATTTAATTAAAAAACCCATGCCGTGTTCCATTGATGATTGAGTCATTCCATGAAGGGTCTTTGGATAGTTTTCAGTCTTACATCCCATTTAGAGAGGTCTACATCATGAATATTTCTATTGTTTCATGGAATTAATCCTAATACTTTCAGCCATTCAAATATTTCCTAATATTTTTTCCCATGAAAATATAGTATACTAATGAGGAATATTAGAGAAATAACTTCTAAATATTGAAATATTGAGGCCCACATGGCCTCATGGATTGACTGATGTAGAAAGGGAAAAACAATTAAAATATATAGACTTAAGGGAGGTTAATGAGAGATATTAAGGAGAATACAAAAATTCATGAAATAGAGAATCACATTTAGGTTGATCATGAATAAATAACGATAAATATATAAAATATATAAATTATAATAATTTTGAGGGAGTTTGAGTAGCTATTTCTGATCAAAAAATTTGAATTTTGTTTTTTCTTTTCTACTCATTTAATTTTTGATTGAATTTCATCCCATTCTTATTACCACTCTAATAGATGTGTAAAAATATTTTGTAATTGGGGAAAGGGAGTGAGACCTGATTTTAATTCTTGAATATATAATTAATTGAATAAATTTTTTTTTATATTAATTAATTAATGTTTTCAGTAGTTATATGTTACATTAAATATCATAGTGTTTAGGTTATTATTTATATGAATTTAATGTTTATTTGGTTGTAAATTTCTTCTATTCATCCACTCAGTTTAGTACATATATAAAATTTAATATTCTTGTGTATGTAGTGAGTGTTTGATGATTACTAGCTCATGTGTGAATGCGGAAGGCTATATTTGAATTTTTTATGAGTAACATTACATTACTAATTTTTCATTAGTAGTTTCAAGTTGATTTACTATGTTTGTTTCATTTGATATATTTTCACACACATAAGAAGTTGTTTTGATCAAAAAGTGATTACTATTAGATTAAAAAATGGCATTTCATTCATCCTTGGGTAAATAATAATGTAACTGTAGATTATTTAATTTATCAATTAATAAAAATACTAATGAACTATTTTAAAGAAAATGATATCATTATAAATAGAAATCAAACCCTAAACCCACAACTTTCCCTATTATTGATTAAAATCCACATCTATTTATGCAGTTTTAATTTATATATATATATATAAATTTTAAAAACTACCCCTTTAACTAACTTTATCAACTGGAATTTTTTCACCCCTCTAGATAAATACATTGTTTCCATTATACTATCTATATATAAAAACCATATGTTATATCTATCATTTTTTTACCCATGATATCTATATCAAAAACATGGAACTATTTTCAGAGAGGTGGTTCCAGAAATAACAAACATTTAAATTGTATGACATAGTCTAACACAATTAAATTCTTTCTATTTAATCTATCGATTGAAAAAAACCAATTAACCCAACATAACAACATAAAAAACAAAGAAAATTTATAAAAATATTTTCAATAAATTTCCTTTTTAGACACAATTAATACCCATAATGTTAATTATTAATATATTTTGAAGGAAGAAACCCTTAACCAATAGTGAGAGACCTTTATTCCCCTCAATTTATTAACCAAAATATCAATATTAACATGCTTTTAGTAAAAAATTTAATTAAGATCTATTCTAAACCAATTAATACCAATATTAAATTGTATTTTTTGTGAATATAATAACAATGACATTATGGAATTAATCTTAGTCTACTACACACAGAGTCTTATTGGAGTTAACGAAGAGCTGGTGAAGTGGAGAGCTTTCATTTGTATAGATAAATAAAAGAATGGTTGTATAATTTATATACAAGAGAGGAAAATGACTCATGGGACCTATAAAGTAACATTATTTATTGTATCTTCCCCACTTCTAGGATACAAACCCTAAATAAGGAGATAACTGAAATTCGACCAGAATTGGTAGAAACATTGTATTAATACTCGAAAAGATTCAAAAATATTTGTGCATGTTTTCTCACCATGACATTGTAGAGAATGAATTTATAAAATTTAACAATCAGGTATACTTTATATGGATATAAATATATTTGATTCATCATTGGGAAGATATATAATTGAAAATTCTCCAGTATTGGCAAGTGGAATGATATAGAGGATCACATAGAATTCTCTTCAATCTGGTATAAGAGATATTGGTTCTAGAGGACTGCATGAGGTGAGATCATCTAAATCACCCCAATTAGATTCTAACCATATAAAACTAACCATTATAGTTAAGAAAATGGATCCTAAATAGTCAAGTGATCAATAATAACCAGTTAAGGTACATGGTTTGTGGTAATATCTAAAACATTTTTCTGAATAATGTAATAACTCTATGGAACATAATGTTATGAATCTACATAAAAACAAACACAATTTTATCTTCTAAATCTAAGCTGGAGAAATAATTCCCATGTTTAATATAGATATTGGATGCAACATAGTAAAACCATACCCCCAGCAGTAATACAAATAATCTTCACTATTCAATCAACTATATAATAATCCTTATATCCATGCCTTTCAACAAACACCTACCAACAAATTAAACCCTTTGGGAATCATTCATCCATTTTATAACCAATAGTGAAATACTAGAAAGGATTAGAGCTTTTCGAATTATAAAAAATGCGGTAATTTAATTGAGAAACTATCTATGAGTTATTTTTGAAATAGTATATAAAATTATAAAAAACAATTCAACTCAGTAGATTTAAACCCCAAATATAATTTTAGTTAGATAAAAATTAGTTGGTGAAAATAAATTCACTCTCTTGAAGAAATTGACCTCAAGAAGAACCCTACAACACTAGAAAAATAAGAAGAATAGAATTCTATAAAAATGATAATGAACCTAAAAAATGAATTTTGAAACCATCCCACCAATAAATAATAAAAAGAAGAATGATAAAAATATGGGAGAAATAAGAATTGATTAAAAATACCCATATAAAATTATATTAGAAAAATATAGATCTTATACATCCATTCCACTTGAGAATGATTCAACCAAGAATGACAAAATATGATGAAATTCAAAAATAAATTCTATAAACTTTCCATATATTTGAAATCCACACACCCCTTCAAGAATCTCTCTAGAAAATTCTAAAATATGTAATGTTCCTAAATGAACTATGCACTAAAAATATAAGGATTCAATGGGATGATAGAGTAAGCGTAATAAGTATATTATCCTTGATCCCACCACATCTTTCAACAAAATTTCAGGATTCAGGGATGTTTCTATCCATTGTACCGTTAGTTATATATATTTTATGTATGGATATAGTTATATTAGAGACTCCTTTAATGTAATTAGATATTCTATATTATTGTTTTGCATATTACAGAACTGAAACTCAAAATAGGGGTAATTAAAATTTTAAAAAGATATATTGGATTCTAAATAGGACTCTTGGAAGATGTTATGGTCTGACCATATAAATTTATCTTCAAAAAAGTCATTTATAGACTAGACATGGAGGATTAAATGACCTACAATAGTCATTTATAATCATGGGTAGACCCTTCTTGAAGATAGAAAAAGGCATCATTATTTTCTGATTCTTTCACTGGGATATTCATCCAGTGTGCCCCCCCAAAAGTGGTCTATACTTTAGACTAATCACTGCCCTACCAATGTGGTTTACAAGGATTCCTAATTTCCAATGGTGGGTGGCCTCTACCACCATGGTTGATGATCTGAGATCCTTAATTGGAATGGGATTATGGGATATCGGCTCTTAATTCTATCGATTCATTATTAGAAATTATTTCCAATATTGTGTCTCCCTCATAGAATTGATACATATTAATCAATCTCATTTTTTACACCATATTATAGTGGGAACCATATTTTTATTATATTTGTTGTCATGATAGGGAACCTACCTATGGTCCGAGCTAATAATGACATTGGGAATGTCTATAATCTATGGGTGTTGGGTATGTTGGGAATCTATAAAAATATTCCTCTTTTATATTTGAGGTTATCCCATTTATAAGGAATCTTAAGAGTAGTTCCTATGGCATCTCAAATATATTAAGGAGAAGATCATGTTGGGGGTGTAAAGAATTTGAGGCCAGTTTCATTTGGTGTCCTATACTTGTAAGGTTGGATGAATCCTATTGATTATGTGTTACATGATGAATTTTACACTCATTACTCTAGGAAACGTATAATCATCATATTAGGCATCCTAGTAACATGGACTAGGTCATTTCATGCACTTCATATGAGGTATAGATAATGATTCATCAAGAGGGGTCGCATGTTTAAAGGTGAGTAAGTCTGCTTCACAAATTTTGAGTTCAGAGCATTCTACCCCACATATGTTAATCAAATATGGTTTGATCCCATGTTTAAATACCTGTAGGGATGTGATAACAGGTTTAATGTATTTTGGGATGCAATCAAAAGATTAGAATCTTGTGGCAACATTTCACATATTCAATAATCCTATACTAGGTCAAATATTTTTTAGATTCATGTGGTGATGATGAAATACAGTGGAGACCACATGTTTTGGTGGTGTGATGGTAAGTGTGATCCATGGAGAAATGATCACAGTGGGGGATTTTCACCTCCTAGGGGTGGGGGTGAAAAATGGATTTTTGGTGATGTTCGAATTGATCTTTTGGATGTATCCTACCTAATCTATTAAGATACAAGTATCAAAATTCACTAAATTTGATTTCATTTTTAATGTTGTACAATAGGATTGGTGTTTGTAGTTTAACATCATCTTGTATGGATTCTTTTTTTCGGAAAAGAGTTCTAATAAGGGATGGTGTGGTGCTTACACTGTGAATCATCCCATTTGCTACTAAGAAGAAATGATGGTATGATTGGGTCTTATATATGGAATATACATAGATGCCTCCAAAGAGTGGTGATAGTATGAGTTTGGATTACGCATAGAATATTCACGTAGGATGGGTTGTCATATCCTGACCATCACATGATGAATTCTATGTTTTTCAAACAAGGTAATGTTATTGTTTAACTTATTGTTCATTATATGTTTTCATGAGGTTTTTTTCAGACATGATGTTTTACAATGATAAAAAAGTTTCGATAGGGGTGAATTGTGAACATTAAGAACATTAATGGTTTCTTAACACCTCTTTTGTTATTCAATAAACCATTCCTTTTCTCTAAATAATGAATTAATCGTGGAAATAAATAAATGGAATGAACTTAGTAATGTATTTTTGTTCAGGTCACAAAGATCCCTTAGTCCACTCCACCAATTCTCAAATCCCGGAGCTTGGTTATTTTACTAGAAGATCCTATTATCCAATGTACTTTAAACAAAAAATGAGTGAAGTTATTTGAGACCTTATAAGACTTTACAAATCCATCTATTTCTTTTATAGGGAACCAAATTTCCCTAGTATAGTATAAGAAGTTGATAATAAACTATGAATGAGTATCAGGAGATGAGAGTCAAATAAAACAAAAGGGTTTTTTTATATTACAGTTTGAACTTCAAATTTTTCGTAGAAACTGATAGATTTATAAAAATATTCAATATTTTATATAAAAAATAGATCATCAATGTCTACACGGGATTTCATCAAACACCATCCAATAAAACATCATACATAGGTTTAAACAAGAGTGTCTCCAATGTGTATCTTTATCAAATTTCTTCATCGTTCTTGTATAAGAAGATGTATGGAGTAAATGCAGTAGTAGCGATGAAAACTGTTTCAATTATTTTAGATAGATCTAAACATGTATGTCTACAAAGTGTAGCTCTAATAGAAATAACAGACATATTTTCCTATATATGATGTATTTATCTATATATAGGGATTGTATTTGTTGTCTCCCTATAAGTGTTTATATTTTGATGAAAGTGTCTCGATTATTTATTCATGAGGATGAACAACTTCATGTCAATCTACCTCTAGATATCGTACAGTAAATCATGAATATTTGAATTAAAAAACATAAAATAGATTCATAATATTTTTTAATAGTAGTCATAATTTACTCTATTGAATACAATCCTTTAAAACAATCATAATGAGCCTATGAATCTCCCTCAAAATATTTTTTAACTGATCATTACATTCATCAATACCAATGAATAAATATTGGATAATATCGTAGATTTAACTCTCCATCACTGAATATTAAAATGTAGGGTTCCTTCATATAAAAAAACCCAATGTAGGGATTAAAATGTAGGGTTTAAAAAAATTAGGTTTAATGCTCCATAAATTTTTTACTCAAATGTATGTTGATGAACCACAAATTCCTGACAGAAAAGGTATATGATCCACACACATTGATTCAAACATAGGGTTCCATCCATACATTATTATTTCCCTCAAAGGGTATGATAAGTGTTTCTAGAAAATGTTTAAAATGAATCCAAAATTATTTAAAAAATATTCCTCATGGATCAGATACATGAATATATTTCTAGAATAAATATTTTAATGAATTTTAATTTCATAATATTCACATAAATGTAAAATAATTTGTAACAAAAATGTCACAATTTTTTTTCATCAAAACCAAAAAGAAAATAATGAAATTATATAATCAACACATTATCAATAATCTCACCCTTTTTGATAATCACAAAAACAATAACATAAATTAATTGAATTTTATGAATAATGATATGGAAAAATATTTCCTCGTATTGACATTAAAAACTTTTATTCCATAAAGGTAAATTATCCTCCATATTTAGGATTAAAACCAAGTTCCATATTAATTTTTTTATTGAAAATTTCTCCCCCAATGATGATAAAAAATTAAACATGAATCTTATAAAATAAAATAAAAACATCTCCTTTTATTAACAAGTTTGGTAAATTTTATTTTGTAGAGAACATTTCCTCTAAGACAAGGATATTATAAAGATTAAATTTCTCTATCATTATGAAAATGTACAATGAAGATAAAGAATTATGAATGGTAATATCACAAACCATTTTCCTATAGACAAAAAACCCATAAAATTACATCATATGACACTAATTATTTACCAACTTATAAAACATCACCCCTTTTGGGGACATCAAAAATTTAAGTGCTATAAAATTAACTCCCCCTGAATTTATGCTATAATTAAAAAGATATGAATAATTTATTCAAGGATTATATGAATACAACAATATTTTTTCCATAATATCTATTTAAATTATATTATATTGTATTATTTTAATGAAATTTTTGAAAAAGGAAAATATAGGTTCATTCTTGTGTAAATATAATAATAGAAGTTAGAAATAAATGACGATGAAAATAATTGTAAAATATTCACCAAACAATATATTTTAAAATAAGACATATAATAGGGATTTTTGTATAATAAAATAAATAGAAAGAGTATAATATACCTATGAACATTCCAAACAACACAATTTTTCACTATAAGTAGCTAAAACTCATGAATGTTCTTCTAATCTATTTTGAACAAAAAATTTTCTTTGATTAAAACAAGACAAACTTTTTTCAACTAGAAACATCATTATTTTTTCATGATTGAACTTTAAAACAAATTTCCTTTTAATAAAATTCATTTGACTTATCAATTCTGATTCGAAATTTTCAAAGTCTACATTAGAGATCAAGCCATATTTTATATTTTTTTTTTAATTAATAAAAAACATTTGATACTGATGCTTTATGTTGACCATCAAACAACTTTCTAGATTCATCGATCATATCTTGAAGCTTCACACTTTCATCATTCAATGAAATACGTTTAAATGGAAGTCCTTTATAAGATATTTGAGATTAAGTGACTTATAGTTCTTCGTAAAAATAACATTATTTATTTATTTTAGAAGAGTTTTCACAAAAAAATTCAATAAATGAAACTGAGTGTTCTTTTAATAGATCAGAAGGATTAAATTTTGTCCTTTCATGTGAAATATAATCTTCTGAAATTGTATTAATCAACTAATTCATTTTTTATGAATAATTTTCAAAAGAATTTTGAACAAAATATTTTGAAAAAGAAAAAGACAATGAGAAATATAAATTTTTTAAGATGAAGATAAAACATTTCGTTCTGAAATAATGCAGATGACATTTCATTTTCATTAGATGAAAAATACAGACAAATAATTATAGATTTCATCTTCTAAACATACGTGTCACGTAGGAAATATATTTAGATTTCATAACCAAATTAAATAATAAACATAAATATTTGAAGAACAATTTTTGGATAGAAAATATAAAATATTCATAAAACACTATATTTTATAAATAGACTTTAAACTAATGTTTTAATGAAATTTAAAAATTTATTTATAAGAATAAATTATTATCTGAATTAAAGAATAAATTAAACACATTATCAAATTGTAATATATATAAATTTTACTAAAAGTAATGAACCATATGCATATAATTTATAAAAATGTATTACGTCCTGAATTAGTTTTATTAGAACTATGTATTTTTTATAACAAAATACATTAGAGTTGTCCACTTCACTGATTTAGACTTTCATTTATCCATTGGTAAACCTTATAAACAATTAATGATATAAATTTTTGTTGTAACCCTTTAAAATATGAAATACAAATTCCTTTTGGAAGCCATATGATTTTTGTTCCAAAAGTGTTTGAAACTAAATTTTTCTGTAACCAAACTTTTTTGTTTTGAGTAGGAATTATACATATTAAGTTAACTAATTCCTTTGAGAAATAAAAATTTTAAAACCATGAATTTGTGGTTTTCTGAAACAATAATGATTAGAATAATGAAAACTAATACTAAAATAAAAATATTTAATAGTAAGAATGTTTTTCCTATTTAAAACAGAAAATAAATTCTTATATAGTTTTGGTCTTTCACCATTACATACTACTCAAAATTTTCCTTTTAATATTTTTTTACAATAATTTGATTTAAAAAATCCTTTTATTAATATAACAGAATATTTCTTAAAACCATTAATTACATCCATTAATAATTTAATCTTAATGTTATATAAATCACATGAAATTTTAAAATCATTAGATTTTAAATATATAAACTCTTTTGAAAAATTATCTTTTTATTTCAAAATAATTTCATGATACATTCTAGTTTTTATATGGTCATTTTTAACATTATAATATTTATCTCGTAACATAAGGCAAAATTCATTTTTCTCATAAAAAGAATGTTTTTCTGAATTAGTGTTTTGGGAGTAAGATGATAATACCTCATCATTGTTTGTTATGACACATCCTATTTTAGGATCTACCTCAAAATTTGGTGAAGATTAATCATGTGAACTAGAATAATTACTCCAAATGTCTTTTATATCCTTCTTACCTATTCTTTTGTAATTCTATTTTTTTGTAGCTTTGAGTAGATGGCATTTGTCCCTTTATGACATATCCCCTTACATTCACAACATCTATCTTCTTTAGTACCATTCCTTTTCTTTCTTTAAA
This sequence comes from Viscum album, assembly GCA_963277665.1. Taxonomy (NCBI): domain Eukaryota; kingdom Viridiplantae; phylum Streptophyta; class Magnoliopsida; order Santalales; family Viscaceae; genus Viscum; species Viscum album. The sequence goes on along the minus strand of OY728127.1, from coordinate 1,218,402,548 downwards.
TCATTACAAATTATTCAGAATGATCTAATTAATCATTTTCAAAATATGAACTACTTCAATTAGATGACTCATCATTTATAGTCTTGAGAGATACTTCTTCATGTTTGATATAAATGTGAGATTCAACATTCATCTTGACTATATAAATCACTAATGTCTTAATCATCCCGTTAATTTTAATATTATTATAGATATTAGATTGCATATAGTTCCACATATTCCATTCAACATAGGAGGTTGTACTCTGAGTAGTTTTCTGTATTTATCGGATTATGAAATTGAATCTCCTAAATTAGAAACATTATTCACAATCTCTACCAAACATTAATCCATTTGATTGATAGTATCGTTATAATACATTATAAAACACTCAAACATTTGTTTCTTTGTTGTATATTTTAATTTTATAATATTTTTAGTTCTATCATGGGAAATAGAAATACATATCCACATCTAATATGAAGTATAACATTGAGATACTTGAATGAATTCATCATTTTCTAAACCATCCATAATATAATTCATGGCTTTTGAATTGAGATCATAATATTTGTATTGATAAATACTCTAATATTCAAAATCATCTTTAGGAATCTCATAGGAATAACAACCTTTCAATAAACCATTATTCAATTTTTTTCAGATATATAATCATAAGGTAATTTCATAATTCATAATAAATCCCATTAAAATATAGAGCATGAATTATAGACATTCCTTCTCTATAATTAATAATTCTAAGATGTATTTTTTTGAATCTTTATCTCCTACTTCTTAGAGCTAGTAAAATATTAATTTATTTTGTACAAGAGTAAAAAATATTGAGGCACTTTTATTGATGAAAAATATTTCAATGAATAAAGAATAATTATATGTTCTGAATAATTTATTAGATAACATACAATAAGTTTCCTTCCATTGATACCAATTTTTAGGTCGGGATGTTTGAAAAAAAGACCACAATACAAGAAGAGTGGTAAATTGTACACTTCAATAACTTTAATAGTTTCTGAACACCTCTCTTGTTATACAATGAAAAATTACTTTTCTCTTAATCATGAGTGAGTATAAAAAATAAATATAGGAAACAGACATAGTGATTTATAGTGGTTCAAGGTACAATGATCTATAAGTCCATGCCACCAATGCTCAACTCCATGAGCTTAGTGAATATGCAATATGGTTATCTTGTACTAAAAACAATAACCAACAACTGATTTTAGGTTGTTGTCACCAAAAACGACTTCAAAAATCCTTTTGGTTCCTTTTAGGGGAACCACATATTCATAGCTTAGTATAACTATCTTACACTAATCCATGACTAAGTACAAGAATCCGAGTCTCAAATAAAAAAATAGTTTGATATTTTTGATGGTATAAGTTCAAATTATATGTTTTCATCTGAAAATAACATATTTATAGACATAATAAATATAGAATGATAGAAAATAGGTCTTCAATTTTTCCATAGGTGTTCTTCAAATAACATCAATGAAAACAACAGACTTATTTTTAACCATGAATTCCTACAAATTATATCTTTTCCAAATTGATTTGTTGTTATTGTATGAGAATATGTACAAAAATAAATGATGTACTAGTGATTAAAACATCAGAAAGTATATAAAATAAGTCTAAACATATATGTATTGAATGTGTAGCTCTGATAGCAATGGAACATATATTTTCTTGTATATGATTTATTTTTCATTATATATATATTTTATCCATTTTCTCTCTATATGAATGTATACATTTATGAAATAGTCTCTATAATTTATACATTTGGTTGAAATTATCTAGGTCAAACAAGTTCACAAAATATCACATAATAAATTTTGAATATTTTAATTCAAAAAAATTCAATAGAGTTGTAAATTCCCATAAGAATATTAATGATTTAATCTCTTGAATATGAGAATTTAAAAATCATAACAATCCATTGAATTAGTCGAAAAATATCATTGAACATATCTTAACATTCATCAAGATCGTTGAAGAAGTCATAGATAATATCATTGATTTATCTCTCCTTCTTTGATTTGTCAAATGTAGGGTTCCTTCTGATAATGAAAAATCACCAAACATACAGTTGAAAACATAGGGCTGAACATAAATGAAGGGTTTATCTTCCATTTGGTTGTTTCCTAAAATGTATGGTTGATTTAGAACATTGATTTTATTTGTCATACTGTCCTGGAATCATAGGGTATATGATCCATATGAATTGATTCAAATGCATGGTTCCATCCTTACATTATGCTTTCTCACCTAGGTTATGAATAATGTTTCTAGAATACATTAAATTTTCTTCATGAATACATTAAAAAAAATTAATCAATAATCAATGTTTTTAAATTATTTATAGAATAAATATTTCATTGAATATTAATTTTCAAAAATTCACTTAAATGTAAAATCATTAGAACACCAATGTGTGTATTTTTTACCATCAAAACCAAAAATAAATTTAAAAAATTGTTAAATCAACACATGTTCAACATGTTTAATGTCATGTGACTAGGAATTTATTACTATAATGTTTAAAGTATTATATATTGGATGTCGTTAGGAATTAAGAATGGGGTAGCCCATTCCCAGTCAGGGTAGGGGAAATGAGGATATTGGGATCCCAAGGCCCTCATTGAAGGAAAAAATATCATGTTTTCCTTGATGATTCCATTGTTTTGGATTATGTATCCACAGTACATGCACTTTTTGGTAGAAAATATTGCAGGAACTACCCATTTTTGGTAGCCAGAAGGGGCCTTGTGGTTAATGTTTCTATGCTAAAGGGAAGAAGGAAATGAGGCTTCCTGGTCCATGATTGGAGAAAATGGTCTGCGACATATGGTTAACAATATGGGTTTTTAGGGTACGGTTCACACTGATGAACCAAGTTAAATTGGTTGTAGGTCACTTGAGTACTCAACTTGCGTGCAAAAATATATTGAGAAAGGATTCATTGGGTTTGATACCTGATGGTTTTTTATTGCAACATTGAATTTTTTGTATCTTTAAAGTTTCATGAATCATAATATCTAGTATAAAGATGGGGAAATGATTCATGGGGTACATTTTATCACAACTTTTGTGGTTGATAAAATCGTAGGTTTCACAAATCATAGGGTTGCACAATGTAAATCCATATTGCTCAAACTAGTCTAGTCATCAAGGGGAGTTTCATGAAGAAATCTATAAAACATGATAATTGGTTTTGGGGCCTATTTGAGGGATTTCCCAAAATTTCTCTACCTATAAGAATCCATTGGATGTTGGAGTTTCAAGATTTCACAAAAGGATGGGTTGCATGAATGACTACTAGACTCTTCAACTTCTAGAGGTCTATCCCAAAAAATAGAGGGGTGATACTATATTTATAGACAAAATGGATTTTCAAGGGCTTTTTAGGAAAATTCTACTATATTGCACTAATTTGTTCTGGCTCGAGAAAAAAAAGGTGGCATAACCCTCATTCCTTTTCTATAAGAGAGTGATCACGTAAGGCAGTGATTGTATGCCTCCATTCTCGTGAAAGTGACTTTCTCCCCAAAATTGGGTTTTTGTGAAAGGTTATAATGTTTTTCACAACCTTTTCCCTTTTTTAGGAATTATATATCATCCATGTACCTTTATGTTTTTAATGTAACATTTTTCACATAAGTGATTTACACACCCAAATTTGGAGTTGTGTGAAAATTCTAGAAGTTGTGCGCAAGCATACCCTTTGATCAAGAATAGTCCATGGCCTAATTTGTGCATTAAATTTGGGGAAATTATTTCATATGAATCCTGAGATGTATTTTCGTAACAAAAACATCCCCCCTCAAAATGTGATCTGATAGTGAAGAAGTGGGTCTATTTATATTGAAACTCTCGAACATTGAGTAGTTTTTCACCATGTTAGGGAATATTATGTTCTTTTCATGCAAATCATTTGTGATCATTTGAAATCCAAAAGATCCAATTACTATTAATATTTTAGCAGTTTCCATGTATAGAATCATTAATTTCATGAATTATAATCCATCCATTATTTGTGTAACTAAATCTTCTTTCTCAAACTCCTGATCCTTTTCACTAAGATGTTTGTGAGACTTCTCTCATTGCAAAAATATTTTCATGAAATTGATCTGATTCTCTTCTAATATATTTTACAATGTTGGTAGCTTTTTCAGGATGTAGATCTAATTAGATGATAAAGCCTTTGGTTACTTAAGGTGAAGCAACTAGTGTCTTTATGTCATTTAAATCACTAAAAAACTAATCAGAGGTGACCCACCAAGCTACTCAGATTTCTATTGCTATTGTTTAGAGTGGATAAATGGAAGATATCCCTAAATTACCTCATTATTGGATGGTTATATTAGATAATGGAAAAATAATTAATTTTCTGATTGAGTTAGAGAGAGAATATCTACTGTGTAATTGGTTGGCTCTCTACAATTATAGATTTCTTGATGATGTGTCTATTCAGGATATGGAAACCAATATACTGAGGTGATGGATCTCTATCAATTTCAAACATCAGCATTGGAAAATCATCTCTACTATCCACTAACATATGATCAGGACACTAGTTTTTTATATACCCTTAGTGATAAGATGAGGCAAATCACTAGATAGTAACTGATATATGAAATGTTTCCAAACCACTATGCATGCATTGTCTGGACTAGAATTTTAAACAACCAAATGGGGTGGTATGAAGAATGAGTCCTATAACTATAGGGAACATCAATATTGAGTGGGAATCATCATATAATGAATGAGACACCTAAAAATATTATGGTACCAAGTTTCACCATATTGGGTTATATGATGTAGAGTGGATGTATCAATTCCATGTCGATCGCCAGCCAGAGCAGATACCAGATCTCCTTAGTCTAGGCTCCAAAATTTTTAACACTTCTCACTTTAATGTTTTGGAAGTTGCGATCTGTATGTGGTACTTTTAATACATTGTAATTCCCCCCCACACATGATTTCAATATGATTATTTCCTCCCAACACCCAACACTTTGGGGTATACAGGCCAAACATTGGTAATAATAATGATTCTTTTGTATCAAGAGATGTTGAAAATGAAGCACCCCCCTGTCCTCCAAGACATACACTTCAATTTGTGGATGATATTTTTCTTGGACACATGGGTGGAGAAGATGATGGTGTTGCCAAAGCAGAAACTGAGTGCATGACACTAGATAAGTCTAAAGACATATTGGTTCACACAAGGGGAAGGTCAATACCATGAGTGGGGCTAAATCATGGTTAATTTGTACCAAAATGTATGGTATGAAATTTTCCAAGACAGCATTATGAGTTGGTGGTTAGTTCCAGACATGTATGTATGCAAGGGACTACGTTTAGAGACACTAGTGATTGATGCGATCATGGAATCAGGGAACTAGGTCAATCTGGATATCTTTTTCCTATCCTGATTGTATAGCTAGCTAGGGCATGTCACGGGGGTGGAACATGCCCATGTTAAATTGAGGACTATTCTTATTCTTACACAGATGGATTGAGGTGAAATTCAAGGATGTTTTAATTTACAAACACCATTACCCCCTGAATGTTGGTCTTCAATCTTCCCCCATTAATATCTATAGGTTCCGACTAAAAACCCTCAGTGAATCAGGTGTGGCATCCTGCATCGAAAACCTAAAATATTTCTACTTCTTCCCATTATCATACCCATATGGATAAATGATCTACAATCTATATGGGGCTCTAAAGAATATACAATTCCTACAGTAACTTCAATGTAGGGTTTTGGTTGAACATGTTTATGAAAAAACCTATTGTGAGTCATACACCTCGTCTCGATTTTATCAACAATTTGGGTGCGCTCAGTAGCTTAAAAATTGATTGTATATATGGGGTGCACATAGAAATAAACACGTAAATACTCTAATATATTTTGTGGATGATAATCATTTAGAAATTTAGAAATTTTATCATTCTACCTCCCACTAACTCAAATGTAAGCCACACCGAAAATTACACCAACAATTGGGAGATAACATACCTGTGAGTAGTTTTGAGGAAATGAGAATGAAAGGGGGATATAATGACCTGACATTAAAACATTACTTAATCTTGAATTAAATGAATAATTCACATTGAGGATCTTTTCAAGTATAGAATTTTAGAGAATTAGGACATAACTGTTACATCTCAAAAGATTACAAAGTAGAAACTACTACTATAACTGATTTTTCACAACAATAAAAAAATCCTTAAATAAAATAAGATTTATTTTCTTGATATAAATCTTCTTGAATAATTCCATTCTTTTACCCTAAAATATAACCTATAAAAGTCATTTAAAAACATGGGATGAGCATAAAAAGATCAGTAACGGTTATAACATAATTAAAGGAAACATTAACCCGCCAATAAATACAAATAAATGAAATTATAACTTTCAATCATAAAATACCTTTTTAAATAATAATATTTATTTATAACTCATAGAAATCATAATACATAAAGGTAACTTGAGGCATTCATAACATTCTTACGTAGGGAGTAACCCTCATGTTTATGTTTGGAATACCCATCATAGTATATTACCTAAATCATTTCAGAGAAACCATAGAGTTTAACACCTTTGCATTACCCAATGCATTAGAGAGATATCACGGGCTCACCGACCCTTAGTTTATCATGGAACCACCTGTCTTCATAAACAATTCCCAAGAACCATAACATAATTGTATCACATAAAACATGCATAAAGGAAACATAAAATTTCCACATTTCAATCCCAAGATATCAAAAAAACATTGATATAATCAAAACATTATCAAAACCATTTTCAATAACAAAGAAAACAATTGTATTTATTTTTCATTTTAAAAAAATTTATGGCTTGTAGAGGAAGCGGAAACTCAAATAATGGTCATGGAGGCGGAGAAGTTGTTGTCGCCGCAAACGTAAGACAAAAACATCCCCTTTTGTCGTTTAGTAAAACGCTTCGTATAAAAAGATTCCTTTTGAATAAAAGTAAAAATCAAAGGGTTTTATACACTGTATAAAATAAAGTAGTGTATAAAACCAAATATTCCTCAATGAAAGGAGATTGAGATGAAGTCCCATACAAAGACAGTATCCTTAGATTAAGGATAAATCAATTTCATAAGTATGTGTGACAAATATAAATACACCCAATATAAGTAGATATTAAGTGTAAAACAATCAGAGTCATTCACATATATTCATAGAATGACATATTCAAGGAGTAAAAGTTTAATGCAAATAATTGAAATTAAGTTAAGAAGTTCCTTTGCAAAAATTCAACAGCCTAACAAAGTCACTCTAAAATTAATAAAATTAGTTGATGAGAGGGAAAATGGTATCTCATCACCTAGAAATAAAATTTACTTCAATAAGGATAAATAAGAACATATCCCAACATAATAATATATAAATTAAAAGGCATAACAAAAGAAATATTTTAAAAAGGAGGAGGGTGAAAGGTTCCCTTAACGATTTGGGTAACTTTCGAAACGTACACCCCATGAAAGAAGGGTCATAAAGTGAAGATTTAAATATCCATAAATGAGATTATAACACAAAAATAGTAGAATAATGGGGAGTACACAGACCAAACAAAAGGAAATAGTGGAAAATGTAGCATGAATCTCACGGGAATAAAAAGTGAGATAAAAACCCCTTACCTCGTTGTAATCCATCGAGTCGTATGACCAAAAGATAATAACCACCAAATTAATTACAGAACACCATGAATATAGATAGAATCATGATAATATATGTCAAATGGAAGTACAAAATACACCACATGCAATAAATAAGTGGCGAACAATGGAAATCTCACAGAATTAAATGTGAGATAAGAAATCCCCTTATGAAAATTCGGTAGCCTAATAGCGCCACATAAAACATCAAAAATGGATGGATGAGATAAAATAGGGTCTCTAGACATATGAACATAAAAATTTTAGTAAGAGGAATATAAAATAACATCCCCCAACATAAAAAAGAGGCGCTTAAAAGATGTGAAATAAAATAGATTACTTTAAAAGAAAAAGAGAGGTAGGATCCCTTACCTCAAGTCTGCCTTGTCTTGTTCGTTTCATTGTATTTCTGAATAATAAACATTGGTCAATTTATAATTTTTTAAGAAAATACTTAAAAGTTTATTATTCAATTAATATCACATATTTTCATGTTATAAAAATTATATTATTATGTTAGTTCATATCAAACGTTTTTGTCGATGTTCGGTACATGAGTCAAAAATGAACATGAAGAGAAAAGAATTGTCCATGTAGTTATAAGTACATCATCTCCAGAATAGTATTAATGATTTTAATTTCATATATATCCAGTATATATTCATTTTATACTATTCCATATCATTTGGAGGTAAAAATAAATGAATTTCACCGTTCATGGAGACGGTAGGCAGTACGTACGCATGAACACTACTTTCATTTCTTTATCATATTAATGGAATTAAAAATAATTGAGATACATATATATATATATATTATAATTCCAGAATGATATTCATCATTTAGATGTAATATATATCATATATATCCATTATATATATGTACTTATAATAGTACATAACATTTGGAGATAAGAAATGAAGTGCACCGTTCATAGAGACGGTAATCCGTACATACACATAAACTCTACTTTCATTTCTATTCGGAATGAAATCATAATGATATAATGGTATATTATAATTCCATTATAATATCATATATATAATATCATTAACCCCATCCTTTATATGTCCCACATATATCATTAACGAATCAAATCACTTTGAGGGGGCGGTAGTCCGCACTTCCTAAAATGAAAATATCGCGTTAACCCATAATGAAAACCATAAAGGTATGCCATAAGAAATGGGACTGTTGTAATTTTCTCCGTCAGACGCGTGTTCAAAACTCACGGAATGAATTTGTGTCTTGGTCTTTGACAAAGACAATTCCTTTAAAAAAATATAGTGTCATCTTAATGGCTACCATGAATGGTGTTAGAAAAATATTGAACAATCATCGTTTCATGAGGATGTATTTCGCCACCCACAGAAATAGTATGTTATTTAATAATTTGATGGAGGTGTGTATAAGTGCAGCTCAAATAATTCTCATAACAACATCCTAGTATATCTAATATACTGGTGTTGTTACAAAAGAAAGTAATAAAAATAGTTTAGGGGGTTGGAGAACCAAAATAAAACAAAAGAACATAAGAGAAAGAATTACCTTTAAATCATGTAACTCTTCTTGGTTTGAACCAAAAGGGTTTCTTGAAGAGAATTCTGCCTATTGTAAGGCTTATATGATGAATAGAGGGATGTGGGGAGATTAAATGAATAGATTGTGGCTGAGCCAATGGCTTGAGAGGTGTTGGTAAGGTGGTAGAGGTGGGGGCCTTTTATAAGAGGGGGGAGGGGCACTCTTGGAAAGTCATGAAATGTTACTTTAATTTAAAATGAGTTTCGGATTTAAAAGGTCCCACAAAGATATATTTCAAGGATAAGTTGATAAGGGTTTGGAATCCACCCATCCAATAGGTTTTAGACAAGTGTAAGTTTTTGATTTTACCTTATCTTTTCATTTTATTTAAATCATTCATAAATGAGATAATCGCTACATCATCATGGTGTCATAAATAAATTAATTTTTTTAATGTCTAAAAATTATAAAAAAATAATATGATTTAGGAAATATTTATAGATTTCCAATGACTATTTATAGTCTTAGATATTGTTTATGTAGACAAAATTAAAATTGTTTTACTTACGTGTTACATACTTTGGTTACATTTTCGTTTCTTTGAAAAAATATATGATAAAAGGTCACTATAACACTAAAGTGATTCCATGGGGTCCCAAAGTTTTTCAAAAGGGATACCATGGTCGTTAATGACCAAACCATTATCATTAAAACACAAGTTAAAGTCATTTTATATTTTTATGATATTATTTTATTACCCTTAACTACCTGATTACTAATTAAACACGATAATTAAAGATAATTACTGTCGTTACAATTCATAATGTCAAAAAACAAAAGAGTCTTATTTAAAAAAATTTACCTTCTGATTCCAAATATGGAATCCATTTTATCAAATTCCAAACACAGAAATTTCAGTATTTAATTTAAATGTAAATCCCGTTTTCAAAACAAAAGATGGGGTTTTGAGAAGTAAAATTTACCAAAAGATTGACTTGTTTTTACATCCAATTGAAAAGTTAAATTACTTCCAAAGAAAAAATTTTTATTAAGTGATAAAAAAATAATTAAATTATACTTTAAAACAATTAAAATGACAATCTAACTATATAAATAAATATTATGAAAAAGCAGTTTTGATTTAAAATGCAGTATTTTTCACAATTCAATAAAATGTACATTTGTCAAAAAAATACCCAAAATTCACCATAATATATATTTGATATTCCAAATTAAAAAATTATTTCCATATTACCATATTAAAAACATAGAATTTTCATTAATAAATTATATTGTTAATTCCCGTTGTCAAAACAAATAGCGTGTTTTTAAGAAACAATATCTATTAAAAGATTGACAGTTGTTTATATCCAATTTCAATGTGAAATTAATTTAAATGACCAAAATTGGATTAAATGATAAAAATATATTTTGATTACACTTTAAAACCAATTAAATATATAATCTGATGATATAAATAAATTAGACTAAAAGGAGGTTTTGAATTAAAATACTGCATTTTACACAATTCATTAAAAATGAACATTATCGGAAAAATACCCAAAATTTATACAAAGTAAATTTTGATGTCCTGATTATAAAAAAGAATTTTATTTTGTCAAATATAACATATAAAATTTTCAAAAAGTGGATTTAAAAAGGGTTCGCCATCAAAAGGCTATTAATCGACCTTTTAAAAAATATTAGAATATTTTCGCCTAAATTTGGATTCATTCGCATTTTAAGAAACTAACATTTATCAAAAAAATATAAAAATATATGAAAATCATATATAATAAATTTTTAGTTAGTTCTGTTCATTCCCTCCATTACATCGGCTAGGAGTTTACTACCATTTAAAATAATATTATTGTATTATTAGTGTGCATCGTAAGATTTCAAAAAAACTCGTTTTTGCGTATTGGGTACCCCATCAATAATAGAATTCCCTTTAAAGTAACATTGACATTTTATTCACCAATATTGATAAACATGATAATATAATATTATTTGTTTACCTGGGATGTTACAGGGGATCCCTAAAATATGTCTGTAAATAAATAGGGCTAAATGAGATAGTCCCTCTAAGTTGCACATTAGGTTTTAAGGACATACCATGATAGAACTATGGAAGTGTCAGGATAATAGGGGTCTCCCATACTTCTATCTTTGGGAAGGGCCCCAGAGTGGGCACCCCAAGTGTTGTAGAGATCACACAGAAGTGGCCATAAGAGTTTGACAAAAATAACACAATATAGATAGAGAATGTAATGGGAGGCACCATGAATGAATACTTTCCACTTGGATTAGGAGACTGATGACACCATTCATCATGTCCATTGGGATGCTTGGGAGATATTGTAGCTATCCAAAAATCAAGAGTAGTTATAACGGATCCTCTCTCATGATGGAATTGGGATATCAGAGATTATGATTTCATTAATCTCATCCCAAATAAATTTCAAGTATAGGTTTCAATGTATTTAAAATATGGATTATCTATCATGGTGGTATAGGGATAGAGATAATTTCCCCATCCTGGTGTGTGTTATGCTGGGTGGGGAGTTCGAAGATCATACCACTACTAACACACCTTCCCAGGATGTGTTGAATCATGAAACTGGATCACAATAATCTAGTTTTGTTGATTCATAGGTATCTTGAGATGAGAATGTGAGTCCTAAAGAGAGTCGTAAAGTCTCCCCTGGGGACGATGATTTGAATGGGATTCTCATTGGTGATCCAAGATCCCAACACATTAGTTTGATGTCCAAATTATAATTTCTATTACCATAAATATTTTCAAAATGAAAATTTCAATCCGATAAGGGATTGTCATAAGTGGTCTTGGAGGCCCCCATTGAAGGAGGGGAGTGTAACTCCATGGGTACAGGGGATCTCAACTCAATTGTTTCTCCAAAATACTTTATTAAATAGGTGCATGTGGAGCATACTATAGATGAGACCCCATTTTCTCCAACAATCCTGATTATCTTTGGGGTGCCTCAACCTATAATTATAGTTACAACTCTATCTGAAAGTAGGGTGGTCTGCACAAGATAGATATTCCTCATATTTCCTAATGATCCACGAGGAACACTCCAAAATTCAAATACCAATGTTTTCCTAATGACTTTGAATATTGCCTAAATGTTTTCTACTGACACACTCTTTTATCATGTACAAATCTCAGGCATGTGATTCTGGAGGATTTCAAAGTAGTTTTTGAGTTTCCTAAAATTTTGAGGAATCCCCAGTAGTGTTTTTGTCTTTCGAGACATCATTCCAGAAAATATTAGATAGGGAAATATCCACTTGTAATGTGGTTAAAGAGGGGGTGATAGAAATTGAAATCATTTATTCCCTCACACCGGGTATGTTTCCTCCCAATGGGATATATTTTTTAATCATGTTATTCTAGATTAATCTAACCACTATCCTTTTATATGTAAGAGTATTTGATGATCCCTCCAAATTGTCATCAAATTTTAAGGGGAATGATGATTTTATTCTCAACCTATTGGTTATACTTATCTTATAGTGGTTATTGTTTCATTGAGAAGAACCCCCAGTATTGGAGGAGAAACCCACCATACTAGTGGATACAGCTTGGGAGCTATTGACACCTAAGTCTGGTGAGAGATTCACTTTTGGGGATAGAGAAATATGAATTTAATATCCCTATCGATATAAATATCAACCCATCAAAATGTGTTCCCGAGGTGGATCAATTTGATGATGTAATTCCATCATATCCCGAGTACTATCCCACAACACAAAATGTTCATTAAGACTCTATGTTTGACGTTTTAGAGAAGAATTAGGTGTAATTGTGTAGGGTATGGAGGAGCATCCAAAATTTCATTATTCAAACCCCATGGGAAAACATGATTGGTCAGATGGGGTCCATCTACCGTGGATTTGTGAAAATATGCATTGGTGTTCTAGATTACCCCACCCTACCTACACTAGACCGAAACATTATTATCGATCAATTTTAAAAATAATGTAATGAATTTAACACCACCCTATGTGAAAAAACCTTAAAACACACTACGGAACTCATGGAGATAGAATAGAAACTCTCTCAGTTTAATAGAGATGAACTAAATCATTAGATCACCATTGCTGCTAAGAAGTGATAATCATCCAGTTTAGGGCTCAGTTGTAGGCATCCAAGATAGAGATAGTGGGAGTAGCATTCTGGGAGGTTGGGTATAGAGGATAATAATGTCTATTGTAAATATAGATAGATATGGTTCAACTTGTAACTAAGAAGGAGACAAAGATCTAGAGAGGTGGTAGTTGGCTCTCAAGCCCACCAGATAATGTCTAGCTAAGTTAGAGTGGTCACTCTACTAGGATATGACATAGGGGGTATGCCATGTTCCTTTTTATATAATAAAGTTATTATGAAATCCTGTGGATGTCCCCCCTCATTGTTTTTTAGGTCATAATTTTATCAATTTTCTTAAATTTTCATCCTTTCAATTTTTTCCATCACAATCTTACCAACAACGAAACCAACCATAAATCGTGAAATCCATGTGAGCCAATCTTACTGTGAGAAATAAGTTATTAAAAGAGATATACATATTTTTATGGGGTAACTTGAAAAGTGACGATATTTTGGGGATCTAATGGTCCATCAATCGTAAGTATTTTCTTGACTAGGGAGTCATTGGTTGGATAGAAGGGATATGTGTGGCTGAATATCATTCCCAACGTGCATTATTTCACATCGGTCTAACACCGATGTGATGGATTATACCCAAACATAGTGGTAAATATATGATTTCATCCTATATAACCAAGGCATAGAAGGAAAATGGTAATTATATATTGATTTATGGTCACTATTGACAATGTTTTAAATAAATGTTATGTTATCTCACATCTATGATTTGGGGAATACAAATTATTTTCAACCACAAACCTTGTTCCAAACATAGGACCCATAAAATTATTGTTTTAAGTCCTTAAAGGTGTTTACCCAAGATGGAAGGTGATCCAACATGGACATGCACCGTCACCATTAGGGGATCTCATTCAAATGTGAAAGATTTTGGGGGTACCCATATTTGGAGAACATGTGAATCATGGGTGAAATCAATTGAAAATTTTTAGTGGAGATAAACATTCTGGGAACTACTCCATAGGGGATCTAATCACATTGAAGGGGTTTATCCTACCGAGTGAGGTTCTAGACATCATTTACTGGTTAGAATCATCTTTGATACCAAGCCATGATCAAGGAACTATAGTGTTGTGGTAGGTGTTTGGAACCCAAGGGGTGTAAGTCCTCTCAAGAGAGAGCCAAAAAAAAGTTTAGTTTTATGTCATGTAATGAGGATTAGAAGCATTTAGTTTAATGTCTTTTGGAAAGGATATTGGCTGAATAAAAAATTTGATCATATGATGAGGACGTGGCATCATAACTTTTTCTTAGGTTTACCATTACTATTTTTAAACCTAATAAGAATTGGTTTATATTTCCTTTGCCAATTTATGTTGTTTCCAGTTGGAACAAAATGGTCATAGGAAACCATGTGGGGCATGAAATGTTATATAAACCTAATTTGAGTGGATGGATCAATAGGCCAAATGTCACATAGACATCCCTTTAGATATTGGAATAAATATTAAGGTCACATTTTTTGGACCATAAAGAGTGTTATGGCCTATTTGGACCGATCAGATCTAACTAGTTGTGATTAGGAGGGAAAATGTGGGGCCCAACTAGCTTGTTTCAATAATTGATGTCTCATGACATGTTGGTCACACATTTTATAGTTTTATATGTTGGACGTTTAATATATTTTAGGGTCATGATGCTTTCAATAAAAGGATTTGTTTATAGTTTAACATCATATATATTGTACTATTCGGAGAAGCTTGTGAGGATAATAAGGTATTACAAAATAGACATTAGGGAAGGGATAAGGAGGCCCTACACCACACAAGTTTGAACATATTTTATGGTCAAATTTCATGGACTATTTACATATGATTTTTATACTTATGTAATGTTGAATGAGGAAACATTTTTCAATTAGACCATGTTATTCCAAAACCAAGGATATATAAATTGTTATGTTTGTGGATAAGCCCAATATAGGAGGTTTAAGAATCAATAAACAAAATATAAAATTTGGAAACATGTCAAACATTATTTTTGGAGGTTATGTGGTAAGAGACTTGAACAAAAAAGGGAAATACTCTTAACTGTGGCTACAATGAAAGATGGTATTATTCTTCAATACACTAGGGGTGGTGAAAACCATATGTGTATTTATAGACATAGGGGATAGATGCACATTTTTTTGATTGTGGTGTTTTCACCAGAAGTCTATAAGTTAATGTACATCGGTTGTGTACCACAGAAGGGGAATGTAGAAAAACCCCTTGTAACATTGGATAGAGTACTAACCCAATGTAAATAATAGAATGAGGAGGCCTTTACTCATGAAACCATTTCCATGAAAATTTATAGAGAGTTTATGTTCAAGATACATATAACATAAGGGTGTTGTGATTTTAAGGTCTTATAACATGGACCAAAAGGGATTCTTTTAGTTTAAGGTATTAAAGATTGGGACAAAATAGCTTTTTTCTTGAAGGGTTTTTCTGGCATCAGGGGATTCAAAATTGACTTCAATTAAGGACCAAAAGGGAAAACCCCCTGAAAATTTCTTTGATATTGGTTAAAAATTGTTTAAGGTCGCGACTCATGGACTGTAAGGTGACTTTTTGTGTCTCGACCATATGGGATCATGCCCTACCATAAATTCATAGCCCATGTGATCCATGGTCAATGTGGGAAATAATAAATAGTAAAAATACTACCTTGTTGAATGGGAGTGAGAAACATTGATGAATAGAATTCATTTTTAGAGTGTCTAAACTACACTAACTTACTTAGTCAACATGAATGAATGCGTAGAGGGTTAACACAAAGAGAGTTGGAATTCCACCAAAATAGAGGGAGGAGGAAGGGAAGTAAATAAGGACTTCTGATATTTGAACCACATTGGGGAGTGACGAGTGGGTGTTGAATGACTACTAAATATGTTTGAAATTCAGTTTTCACAACCACATCTGTCAAAGATGTGGTGATAATATTGTGGATCAACCATCGAACATGTTTGAAACATGGAAAATTTCATCTTCCACAAAATATCCTTCCAGGCATATACAAAGTGTGGAATCTAAGTTATTTTTTCTAATAACTATCTCCATTATAGGATCCCATTTAAATTTTGATTATGATAGGACATCAATTTGATGAGGAATTGAAGTGTTGTTATTAGTTGATGAAATGTGTGAGTGGAATTAAACCCTCCAGGTTCTATGCTACAACACATTTTATCTCACTAAAGTGTGTATAAGTGATAATGATTCAAACCCACTCTCAGTGATGAAGGTACTAAAGTTGGTAAGTGATTGGGATAGACCTTGGATATTGGATTTGGGTGTCTCTGAATATCCCATGGAACTTGGAATCATGCCTTATATAGTTATACAATATTGTGTGGTAGATAAACAACATTGATAGTGAACGTCCACTTAGGCGAGGTCAGATGTATCATGCATTTTTAGGCCATCTAATAGAAATATAAATCATTTATTTTAGCATCTTTTAGTAAAGTCTTTTGACATGTAATTTAACATCATATGATATGTTTTTGGTTTCATATAGTTTAACCATATTGACCCTCACTTTTCATAAATTAACATTACATCACTTTTTAAGAATACTAAATACATTACACCAACAGATACCCACTGACCATATTATCCTAGTTCTTTTAAAAACATTGAATAATAAACACTAGTACATAAGTGAAATACATTATCTCACAATAGTTTCTTCATGACATGAACCCTTGTTAGGCACATCATACTCAATACATATCATTATAAAATGGGTAGGGAAATATAAAAATGGTTCACCTAATATGTTTAGTAAGGGTAAAAAATAAAGATATGTAAGTAAATTCATGAGAATAAGGTTATGAGAATGTGATCATAACATTATAAGGTCATACCATGCATATCAAATATCATAAAAGTAAATCAGGGCCTAAATATTTTTAGTTCATAAGACATGAATAATATGGTAATCAAGAACATGAAACATGAAATAATAACATAGTAATAAAAAATAGAATTGAGGCAGAGATATAAAAATGTATTATCATTCCCTATAAGTCTGGTCTCATTTCCAAAACATATTATTGTGCCACATGGGGACTACACATATGGGCTAGGATGCACCACTATCCCAAATCATAGTCATTTTCATATAAGGGATCAGGTTTCCCCATATTCCAATATTGGATTGTGTTTTTAATCATCCCATAGTGGATAAAGTTTTCTCATCTTCACATAGTGGATATTGTTTTCCCATATTCCCATAGTAGATTAGGTTTACCCATATTCTATAGTGGATCAATCTCATCAATTTGATTCCCATAACTATCTCATGAGATATAAATCTTATCCATTGAATTGTAGAGAGATATAGGTCTCACCCATCTTATAATGAAATCATACATACATGTACCACAAGATCATATACAATCATATTATAACCCATGAAATGAAATCAGTGTCATAAACATGTAATCGAATCATAACCTCTGTAAGAGAGACAAGTTTCATAATCATTTCATCAAAAACATAGCCAATGAAAATAATCAGATTTCATAATTATATAACATGTGAAAAATATATGGGCTTCATAACAATCACTCCATCATAACATAAACCCCTATGATAAATAATATAAATGTATCATTTGTTTCATTTCCCTTTAAATTCATGATTAACACTGAAGAATGTCGTATTAGATAGAAAATAATTTAGAAATATGATTTCAAATCTTTTTTGTGGAAAATATTTTTTATTCATTGAAGAATTATTTATAAAACATATAAGAAACATGGAAATATTTTATCTATAATTAAACATTAAGAAATATAAATAATTCATGATATTGTTTTGAAGAAATATTTATTTAAAACACCTTCAAAATTTATAAATAAATCATTAAAATATTTTGAAAACTATTGCATTGAAAAAATGTTGAAAAAATAAAAAGGATTATTTGAAGATAAAAAAAATTAAAATCATTATTCATTGAAAAATGAATTATAAATAATCTATTGAAACATTATTTTAATTTTGTTTTGAAAGAAATAGTTTTTAAAATCCATGGAATGTGTCTCAAAGAAAAAAAATTAAGACAAAACTACTTTTCCTATTTGGTAAATTTTGAAACAAAAAACTATGAAGGAGAGATCATAAAATGGATATGTGAATACCCATTTATTTAATTATAGTACTAATATATCATATTCATTTATTGTATATACACCACACTAAATAAATGAGTTATTAATGTGTCAATAATATCCCAAATATATAAGTGAGACTCGAAATGCCCTTACGTTATGTCTTGACTCTCTTTGTACATGTACAAACCTCCATTATAATATATATATGTTTATAATAAGTATTTTAGGAAAACGTTTTTTTATAAAAAATATAATATATGTTTGGATTATCACATTATATTACCCACTTATAAACAATTCCATGTTAAGGATTCGCTTTAGGTAATATTTTCTTTATTCTTTGTACATGTTTTGACTTATTTTTCTTGATCGTCTTACATAGAACTTGATTTACATATTTCCAAAGTGTAAAAAATTATAAAAATATCATATATATTCAATATAAAAGTATTTATAATAATCTATATAATATATAATGACTAAATAGAATACACCTTTCATGGAGATGGTTGTTTGTACATATGCAGGAACGTTATTTCTATCTTATTATTTTATTGAGAGAATGAAAGTAAATATATAGTTATATATATATATGATAACTATAGTATCATTATAAAATAATATATATAATATTATTTCACTAAGCATTACATTAATAAATTCCATGTATTGTGTGAATGAATCAAATTGCTTTGAGGATATGGTAGTCCACACATCCCCAAACAAAATTGACACATTTTCTCTAAATGGAATGCATGAGGGTATGTGTTATATAATAAATAAAAAATAATAAAAAAATAATTATGATAATATATATCATGTTAAAATATATTTTCTACCATAATTACTAATATTGAATTTTTTTAAATTAAAATGGCCAACATCATTTCGTGAGGCTATAGGTCATCATATACTAGAATGGTAAGTTCTTTACACATTTGATGGAATTGTGTCAAACTAAATGTAGGATCCATAGAATAAAAACCTACAATAATATTGATTATGTGGATATTATTATATAATAATAATAAAATATTATTTTAGGTGGTGTAGAATGAAAATAATTCAAGGGATCTTGGGGAAGGGTGTCACCTCTTCTCTGGGTAACTCCTCTTGGTTTGCACCAAAGGGATTCATTGAATGTATTTCTTACAAAAGGGGATATTATTGAGTGAGTAGAAGTATTTTTGGGGATTATTTGACCATATGTTGGTCAATATAAATGTCTTGAGAGGTGATAATAAGTTATATGGGTGAGTTCCTTTTAATAGTGGATAACGAGTTGCGTTCTGGTAAATCTTTAGAAAGGGAATTCCACCTAGGTTTTTACCATGAAAAGTGGCTCCAATAATGACACAAATATAATTAATGGGAGGAAAGAATCAATGTATGGACATAAAATAGATTTTTTAAAATTTTCTTGGTCATTTTGTGCCTTAAGTATAGGGTTTAGTCTTTTGTTAAGTAAATTTTTCTCTTAATCACTGTAATTAATTTTATTCACATTCACTACAATTTTTTGTCGAAATAAATTTTGAACCTATTAGAAATTATAAATTGATCATTTTACAAATATTGAATCCATTTATAAAAATTATAATAAAAAATAGGAAGAAAATAATTTAAAATCAATCTCACAGATGTGTCACAATAGCTGGATTTCGTAGCAAAAAAAAATTTAAAAATTTGGAATGTTTTGATATCCAATTTCAATGGGAAATTTTTCCAGTTAACATACATTTTTTTCATTTATGTAAAATTAATACCATTATACTTTAAAACTAAATTATAAACTAATTTAAATATATTAATAAATTAGATGAAAAATAAGTTTTTAATTAAAATAAAGTACTAATCTCTATTCATCCAAAAATGAAGTTTCTATGAAAAAACTCTAAAATTAAATCTACTATAATTTTTAAATTACTCATTAAAAATGTTTTTTAAATTTAAAAAAAAATTAAAATTGAATAAAATTAATTTTATTATTGTTCACATTTGGACATAAAAAACATTTCATTTGAGAAAATTGA
Organism: Viscum album; assembly: GCA_963277665.1. Lineage (NCBI taxonomy): Eukaryota > Viridiplantae > Streptophyta > Magnoliopsida > Santalales > Viscaceae > Viscum > Viscum album. Next base: position 1,218,381,992 of record OY728127.1, on the reverse strand, counting down.
ATTCCATAAAATAAAAGGACATTACTAATATTATATATTTTACTATAAATGTGTTTTATTAATGTAAAAAATAAAGATTTAGTGATTAATATTCATATTAATATGTTTAATGGATATTTTATAACTATATTGTTTAAAAAATTATAACAATAAAATCATGTTTCATAGAAACACGTTGTTGCATGTAATGCAAGCCAGTTAATTATTGTGTGTAGCATAATTTTATCTTGGTGAAACATATAATGAAGGTTTCACTTAGTTTATCATGCAACTAAAAACATAGAAGAAAATTAATTTTTACTAAAAAGAAAAATACGGTTAAAAAACTTAGGTTGTCACATTCAACACCCTTTAAAATTGATTTTCCCTCAAAATTCATCATTATGGTACAAATAACTGAAAATATATCTAACTCATAATATCCTCAAGTTCCCACATAGATTCACCTAAACGGTGATTTCGAGAAATAAATTAACCAGCTGACTGGTATTCATTCTTAGAACATTCTCTGTATTATCTATAATTTCAACTGGTTGTTCCCCATATGAAAGATCATACTCTAGCCGTATGACCACTGAGTTCAATTCATATGAAGAGACATGTATGTACATACTCTTGATATATACTTGAAACAAATTATGGACATGAGAGATATTTTGAATAAGTTCCAATAATTATGCTAGAGTCCTGATACATTCAATATTTTCAATGGGACCAATATACCTAGGGATTATTTTCCCATTCTTCCTTAATATAATAACATTATTATAGGGAGATATTGATAGAAACACCATCTCACCAATGTAAAATTTTATATCTTTTTGATGGTTATCATCATAAATTTTTTTATATAATTTGTGCTTCCATGATAGTCTGCTGAGTTTTTCTAATAGTTATATCCATTTCATTGACTATATCAAGTCCCAATAGCTTTTTTTCTCAAACATCATCCCATCTTGTGGCAGATCTACATTTCTTCCCATATAGGGAATTATATATAGGTATCTGAAATATTGATTTAAATACATTGTTGTAATAAAATTCAACTTGAGGAAGGTGTTGATCTTAATAACCATTAAAATACAATGAATAAGATATCAACATAAAATCTAGTGTTTTAATTGTTATTTTGGACTAACCATCCATCTTATGATGGTAAATGGTGATGAAACATAATTATGTATCATGTTCATGGGGAAGAATTCTCAAGATCATTGAGGTAAAACTCATATCACGATCAGAGAGAATAGAATGTGGTACTTCATGTAACCTTAAACCTTTCTTAATGTATATCATAGAATAACAATCTAGATAGAAGTATTCTCTAAAACTAATTAAGTGTGCTAACATAGTAAGGCAATTGACTACCATCCATATATCATTAATCCCATTAAAGGATATGGGAGTCTATTGAAAAAATTCATAGCGATGATATCCCATTAACATTCTAGTATGGGTAATCAATGAAACATCTACTTAGACTTTTCTCATTCTCCTTAACTTGCGAGCATAAATACACCAAGATAAAAACAATGCAATATCCCTCTTCATGCTACCCAACTATATGTATTATTTCAAGTCTCTATACATCTTAATACTTACAGAATGAATTGATAATGCTAAACTATGAGTTTCCTCTAACAGATCCTTCTTTAAATCATGTATGGATTGTTCACACACATGGTTCTGGAACCATATCATTTCATCCCGATTAGGGTTACACTCTGGAACATCTCAAACCTTCTTTTGAATCTATAAATATTCCTTCTACACCTCTTTTATCCCCGCCAATATAGAGGTCCGAACATTCAATTGAGCAAGATAATATTTTTCCCCTTCCTTTTATATATTTCCATATGCATCCATTGAAAATCCATATATACTGGGTATTTTTTTATCATCATCATCATGTATAAGTTACCATGATCTATTTGGCTCAAATAACAATCCACCTTGTTCACTTTCCTTGGGTGGTAATGTATTGAGAATTTAAAATCTATTATCATCTCCAGCCATCTTCTCTGGTGCATGTTCAACTACTTGTTTTTGTATATATATTTTAGAAATTTATGATCTATACATATATAACATGTTTCTCAATAAATATAATTCCTATATATCATTAATTAAATAATTACTACTCCAATCAACAAATCAAGTGTTGGGTAATTTTTCTCATGGATCCTCAACTGCCACAAGGAATAAGTTATAACCATGTTATTTTTCCTATGATCACATCCCAATACCTTTGTGGATGCATCAATATAGATTAAAACCCCTTCCCCACTATAGGGTATTGTAAGAAGAGGTGTGTTAAACAACCCTTTCTTTAGTTCCACGAATGTTTCCTCACATTCTTCTATCTAGATGAACTTGTCACCCTTCAGAGTTAACTTTGTCAGAGAATTAAATATTTTAAAGAAATTTTCCAAAAATCATCAATAATATCTAAAAAACGAAAACTCTAGATATCATTCACTATGGTTGGTATAGGAAATCCATAAATAACTTCTGTAATATATGGATCTACTCTCATAACATCTCTTGAGATTATGTGACACAAAAATGAATCTTTTTGCAGCCAAAATTCACACTTATTAAATCTTGTATACAACTTCTCCATCCATATGTAATTTATTATAATTCCAACGTGTTCTTCATGCTATTACTTTATATTTTAATATATAATTATTTCATCTAAAAATACTACCACAAGATGATTGAGGTGATCTCTAAAGACACTATTCATAAAAACCATGAAGAAAATAGGGGCCCTAGTAAGACCAAAAGGAATAACTATATATTCATAGTGTCCATTACAAGAATGTTATTGTTCACTTTTTCCTTATGATACATCCAAAATAGATTATATCTGGATTACCTGTCCATTGAGGATAGGTCCTTGAAACAGGAAGTTTCAACGATTAACATTTATTTCATCATGAGTGTAAAATAATCCTTTGGGAAATGGATATTGAAGTCCTAGATTTTAATACAGACTCTGAAATATCTATTCTTCTTCTATATTTGCAGATATTGTATATTCATCTAGGATACTAGACTTCCTTGATAAAATTGTCCTTGATTATATTGTCAACTTTATCCACCACCATGGATCTATGGGAAGTGTTCATTTTCCCAAGAGCCTATTCAGACCCATAATGGCTCATTTGGATGCAATGAAGATTAAAAACAACATGAGTTTGATCTTAACACATATATATATCTATAGGTGAACACATCACATCATATTTTTATGAAATTAACATATTTTTGTTGCTGCTCAGGAAACATGATTTTGTTGTTCAGTGTCGGCTTTCGGTCTTAATTAGTGCTGAGATTCACCTTAGTTAATTCATTGATAGTGGTGGAGACACACTCTTTAAAGGTAACGGATTCATCATCCAAATCATCTACATCATATAATACATGAGGATAAAATTTAAGAGATTATTCCACTAGTGATGGAGTTCAGGGATAGGTACTTTCATTTTCATTGGAAGGGGTGGAATCCCTAATGAGAGAATTCAAATTGCTAAAGACCATGTAAAAAAAATTTATGAGCATATCCCATGTTATTATTTTATGGAGATATTAAACATTGGTGTCAAAACAATTATAATATGTATACATCCATCAAGTCATACTAGCTTTTGGAAATATAAGTTGTCGTCACGGGTTAGTAACCATGGGATGAATATCTCAATTCTTAATAGGAGCATGGGATTATGGTTTTTATTATAATTTCTTGTATTAGAATAATTGGTAATATAATATCACTCTTTATATTTGGAGGCTATTAAATGGCTCCAATATCTAGGGTTTATTTCACTAGCCGGTTTATTATAAGGATGAATATATCTTTCAAATCTACCTAAGTATTTTTTGAGGTGGATGTCAAGTAGTTAGGGTCCTCGATATTCTAAACCCAATCAATATAGATATACTTCGCCTCCTTTTTTTATTTCCCATAATCTTGGTAGCAATATTAATGGAAGTTCAAGGGAAAATAATCACCATACATAACCCCTACTCAAACACTGAGGAGGAATAAGAGGCATTGATTTTATGAAGAAAGTGTCATGGCATGAACCTAGAACTAGAGGCATCAAAATAAGGAATTGTAGTCAATTTCCTATGAGAAAAAAATGAATTCTATTTTTTCCACCATGTTATTGAATTGGGTAACTATATTTATATTTCCACATGGATTCTTCAAACATTTTTCATACCACTAAATTTACAGGTTTGAGGGGGAAGATCAACCTCTATAGTCCTAAACATTTGGAGTATACTATATGGAATATTATTGATGCCCAATCCAAATTCCACTAGAAAATTATGGATTTCCATTCCATTGAACTATATTATGACATACATTGGGTGTATCTATCTCTAAATAGTGGATCCATCTTATTCCCTATAAAATGAGATAATGGATTGAAAATATTCATGTTTTGATTCCTTTGCTTGATAGACCACAGCTATTTCTACCTCAGTCTCAAACTATAGAGGAATCATTAGGTCCATGATGAGTGCCTCATGAAACTCCATTAACTGGTGGAGTGTATCAATGATTGAGAGTATTTCTAGTATACTGATATGGTGTTTCTGCACATCATACTTCTGAGTGAGGTATAATTTTTTTTCTTCCAATAGTGTCTCTTTAAAATTCAGTTTAGTGGATGTCATTGGCTAAGGCACTAGGTCTTGGAATTGGATTTCTATGTCCCATTATTGATTGGATTGAATAGTTATAGTTCTAGAAAAATTATATTTGATGTCCCATCCACATATGAACACTAAGCTATTGTGGACGAGTCACATGATCCACCAATATAGTTAGTTGATGAGGTTTTCCCCTTGGTTTGACATATGTGGACTATAAGTATTTATCCCTATGTGAGGATGAATGTTTTTTCTATTCCATGAATTTTCCATCATAAAGTACCCAACTGGACATCATTCCTACTCACACAGAGCATTCCTTTTCATTGATGGATTTAACTAGAGGTGCCTAAAGGGGATACATGGTATTCCTCAACACTGGGTATAAGACCAAATACCACTTGACTTATGGAATTAGCAGTGACATAATATTATTCTTCTTCGATGTAATATTACAAGAAAATAAGGATTATGTGAGATTCTACCAATTTGAGAGGCATGATGACATTGAGTTTGAATGCTAATTTTGGAACTGGCGGGGGAACTCTGATTACCGTAGCATCATCATCTCATATTCTTCCATGATGTGGGAGGTTCTGATGTTGATTGGGTGGTCAGATAGGATGTAGTAACTATAACTGTTTCTAGTATTCTCAATTGGGAATAGAATATTCCATGGAAATGAGTGACCATCTTACGATCTATCTTGTTGATATACTTATGTGAGCCTCCTCCAGGATCTAGCTTCCATTCACTAAAGTCTTCATTTCCACTATCATGGTTATCACAAACATATGTCACTTGTGTTGGAATATCACACAACATGTCTAGACCATGTGGTACCTAGTCCTAGAGTAAATCTTTGAATATGAATCACTCTTTAATGTTATATACATGAACCATCTGGTAGGATTAGTTGTCAGCACAATTTTTCAGTCTAGCCTTTTAGGGAATTTGGGATTTTTGAAAATCATGACATTATTTTCCATGAAATAGATAATGTACCCTAGTATATGTGCATAGTTTATGTATTAAAACTTGTTCTTATATTCCATGAAGGGATCCTTGTGTTCCTAGCCCTAATGGGGAGATTGGGTAGCATTATTATGTCAGGGTTATGATTGGTGAGGACTATCCAGTAAGGGTTCCTAGATGCGGACCTACAATAAGACCTATGTCTATACATTGGTGTATTTTTCTCCTTCATTTAATTTTTTTAGTGGATTTGAAATAAGTAATTTGAATGATTGTTACTTGATCCATTTAATGGATCCATCCAAACACTGATTCCATTTGGTGAATTCATGAAATATAACTAAATGTCTCAAGAAACTAGGATAGGAACCAACTCATCTCTGACATTCTCCATGCATATCCCTGATAGTTTTTCCTATGAAATCTACACAACAAGGGACATTGTGAACCCCTTACGAAATAAAATGATGTTAAAAACTCACTCATTATCCCAATACTTGTATTTTGAGTGGTTAGTGATGTTGGCCTTGCATAAGGTGGAACAAAACATGTTTAGAAACTACCTGTGGAAATATTAGAATGCATTATGGACCCCAGGTCCATCTGACAAGACCAAATGTAAGTGGGTCCCCAAAATGTCTGGATGAAACAATAAATCTTAGTAGCTTCATGATGCTCTAGAGTTCCCTAGAATCAGGCTGCATCATGACGTGCAGTGGTCTAGATGATGTAATAGATCACATATCTCATTGAATGGGGTGAATATCATATAACCAAATTCTAGGAGTGGATGAATATTATACACCCATTTGGATATATAATCCATTTAGGAAGGATATAATCTTTTTACTTCTCTAAATCCATAATATGAGAAATTAAAGTTATTATCACATCATCTTGGTCGGGTTTGATATCCACACAAGCTTTGACTAGTCAGTTGGATCGAGTGTCATAGAATTTATGGTCTAAAGGTGGGAATTCATGTTTCTCAAGATGGGTAGGTGGGTCATATCTAGTTCATTTATTCGATCAACTAGTATCATCCCTATGGCATCCTGCCATTTTATAAATATCATTTCATTACATTTTACATACAGAGGATCTTTAGAGTCTAGTGTCTTGGAAATCAAGAACATAATACATGAAAAAAACATAAAACATTAATTTAAATCACTTTTAAGGCTTCATCATAGGTTCATCTTATGTACATTTACTGCATCTAATAACCTGGAGACATACATCACAGAAAATGGTGAGCAGAAGTCCCAGTAAGGGTAAACAAGGGAATCAATGTACTTGTGATATAAATTAGAACATGAATAAAAACATAAAGACATGAGCAATGGAAGAATATGAATATCATAAAGAAAAGAACCTGGAACATAACCTGAATATGTGGCTAAAATTTTTAATTTAGACATTCATGAACATATCACCAAATCCCATCCCCAAGGTGCCATAAAAATTACCATGGTTATTCACCAAGGAATCGTAAAACATGTCATCTCTAGAGACTAATTCTCTACCCAATGCATTGGAGAACTATCTGGTTGCACCATTAATATGTATTTAATTTCATGTGATACACATATATCATATTAAAACATTTCATAAATAACCCAAATGGAATCAATGAAATGGGTTTCATGTCAAAATCATGACGTTTAAAAAGAGCTTAAAAATATGATCATTAGTTCATTTATAACCCCTGGAAAGAGAGTGAGGGTTATATGTGTGTCAATTCCAGAATAAAATATATCATATATCATATATATATATTTATGAAAACCCATGGAAAAGAAATAATTCCATTATTCACATAAATAAACAATAGAATTTTTTGAGAGGAAGAGATTTAAATTTTGAGACGAAATTTCTACAGCATAATGGCTATATAACATGGTTTTAAAAAACAATGAAAAGAGAAAGTACAAGGGTCAACCACTCTTAAATAACTCATAATACAGTATGGGTAATGAATAAGATCATGGTATGGATATTTTAATGACATACCACATGAAAATGGAAACAAGAATGAAAAAAAAAGATGTGACTTCTTTTAAGAAAAATTCTTGCAGCCTAACGACGTCACTTAAAAATTCAGAAAACAAATTGATGAGAGCAGAGAAGGTATATCAATAATTAGACATGAAATGGAGATAAATGATAACATATAAGAACATACTCTTAACATAAATATATAGAAATTATAAGACACAACATAAAAAAAGTCATGACTTAAAAGAGGAGGGTGAAAGGATCTCTTTCCTTGAAGAGTAACTTCGAAAGCTTGATGTTCGGGACCTTGGGAGGCTTGAGGGAACCTTGGGTGGACTCCTTGGAAGGTAAGGAGATCAGAACGTCGTTGGGGAGGATTTGGAAATGAAATTAATGAGGTAATGACTTGGTATTTATATGAGAAGTGAGAGGACAAGTCATTATGGTCAAGGGACACCTCATCAGTGGTATTGGCAAAACCATGGGCTTGACAATGGATTTTACCATGGTATTTGCTGCATGGGACACCTCATATCTTATCTTAATATTCATAATTCTACCATAATTATTTCATATTTATTAAATCCTTAATGATCTCATTAGACATACGAAACTCAAAAATTGTATTTTCACTATTCACCGAAAATTCAACTTTTTTAGAAAAATCCCAAAAATTCACCTTCACCAAATAACTATTCTCTGATTTCAAAAATGAACACCATTTTATGACAATAATTTTATAAATATTTTTAATTAAATTTTTAAATAAAAAAACATTTCATCCAAAAAAACTAATACTTAACCAATAATTTTTGAAAAAGTTATTTACCTATTTTATTGAATCTCATTACATGATCAGGGTTCATAAATTATATTAATACATTATTATGTGAAGTTACTTAATCCATTTGGTCACATTACTAATCATAAGTGTAAAATAACTATACATAATTTACTAGTCATCAAAAATTATGTTGATCTTATTAGACTCTAAATTTCATACTGAACGTAACTATACAAGACCATTTTTTGAAAATCATTACACATTATTAATTATTTAATGCATACATAAATATTTTTTAAAATATCATTTTTCAAAAATTCATCAATAATATGCATATTATATTTATTTGGAAATTTGAAAATTTTAAAACTTCACCATAAGAAGAAATCATAATTTTTATTTAAATAAAAGAATTACCCAAGGCAGTTACGGTCTCATAAAATAGCCCCTTATAACACCCGCATAGGACCTAAGAGTAAGGTGTTCTATGGTTATAGAATCTTGGGGTGGCTTAGCCAACACTTCCCTAGTAGTGATATTTATCATCTTGAACTTCACGCGAAGGCGATTCCGTTCCAATATCACACGATAAAGTTCAGCTTGGGTTTGGTCCATATAAAATCCCAAAGGTGCCACCTCCTTCACATGTTCCGTCCGATGGGCTTCGATCAGCCCGAGACTGCTGGATGAGGCCATCAAATCAACTTTCTATATTAATTAACCAAGATCACTTGTATTTGTAGACAATAATCACAACATTTAGTTTCCAATGGTCATATTGACCAACAGTCATATAACAGTCAAACCCAACGGTCTCATATTAATTATTATCATTTTATTAAATGACATAGTTTTGTTGAGTATAGAATAAAATAACACACAATGTTAGGAAACAAAATTTATTCAAAATTTAGGGTCGTTACATTCTCCCCCCTTAAGAAATTGTATCCTCGTAATTTTAAAATTGGTTTTGGAAATTTTATTGAAAGTCCCACATCAGAAAAAGAGTCAATAAAACTATTACTTTAAATGAACGAAAGGGAAGTACAAAGGTCACCCAAGATAACCCATACTGGGATTCCATGTAGGAAAACATGGATATGGAAGAGAAAACATGGATATGGAAGAGAAAACAAAGGGTTAAGTTCTGATGGAGAGTGATAGAAAACATGATGAGGAGAAAATTAACCACAAGAAAATCACAAAATTATGATGTGTTAAACGGTCTTTGATTACCTAATAGGAAACTCAAACCAACAATGTTTTTGTTTTATGTTCCTTTTCATAATTTTGAGGAATTAATTTACATTATAGAATAAATACAAAAGAAAATATACTTACCTTCAAGTAGAGTTTAATCCTTTAATAAGTTTCCACCAAGACTAATATTCTCTCCAAACAATGAGCATTTAAAGATATTTGGTCTCATCAAAAGAACAAGAATCATCTTTTAGAGAATCACATAATCCACAAAAGAGGAACTATATATTTCCCTTGTCATTAGTCATCAACTAAAACTAAAATGGTTAGTACGAGATCATATAATCCCCCAAAAGTATAATTCATTATAAAAAGAAATATGAATATTAATCTCCAAAATTTAATAAAAAGCACCCAAAGTTCCAGAAAGACCATTCAATACACAATCATCCTTAAAATTCTTTAGAATAATACAAACTAAGATTGGAACCCAAAACTCAGAAGGATTTAATCACATATTCTTACTCAATAAATATTAACATTTAACTCCAAATAACATCGACTACTATTAAAGACTCATAATAAAGTGTAATTAACCTAATCACATATTCTCTATGCTAGGTTCATAATTTTCCAAAAATAACTGAAACCACCATGTCCACAATAAATACATATTTTCTTACAAAAAAAATTCAACCATTCCTCCACAATTTAAATTCCGTATTATTTTATTTTCCATAGGAAAATAGTATAACAAAAGAGAAAACATCGTCCGAAATAACCTTTATCATTTAATCACCAAATCATTTTCCAATAAAAAGGATACACATTCGATAAAACATATGTTTCCAGAACCAACTTATTCTTGATCCATAAAAATCGCAGGAGCCTTAGTTAGTCTGAAGGGAATAACAACAAACTAATAATGCCCATATCTTGATCGGAAGGCAGTTTTTGGAATATCATCATTCTTCACCCTCAATTGATGATAAACAGAATGCATATCAATCTTAGAGAATAATTGAGCCCCACAAAGTTGGTCAAATAAGTCATCAATTCTTGGAAGAGGGTATTTTTTCTTCACTATGATCCCACTATGTTCTCTTTAATCAATGCATAGTCACATCAATCCATCCTTCTTCTTTACAAAGTGAATGGGTGCTCCCCAAGGAGACACACTTGGTTGTATAAACCCATTCTCCAAAAAAATCCTAGTGTTTTTTCTTTAATTTCTCTAGCTCAAAATTTTCCATCCTATATGGGGTCTTTGATATTGGGTGAAATCCATGTACGAGTTCAATGAAGAAACCATACCTCGATTTCTAGGGTTGGTCCGGGTAACTCCTCAGGAAATATGTCAATGTATTCCTAGACGATGGGGTCATTTTCTAAAATAATAAATCCTTTGTGAGAAACATATTTCATTTACGAATATTTTAAATATAAAGGATTTTATGTCTTAAAACATCATGCTTAAACAATTATATTTCTCTATAATTCTTTCATAATGATTTATAAAAATTTTGTGATTAACCAAACATATCCCCCGAGAGTGTTGTAACCAAGAGTGCAGAAATGCCTGTTATCATGCACCAGTTCCCATTCTAGTCTATCTCAAAGTAGTGTTTTCGGGTTTTACCTCTATGTACATCTGTGCCAGAGCCGCCTCTACCTACTCGTATCCAGACAGGGATGTATTTTCTTGATAAACCACTTACTCAATACTCACCAAAATACCATGACGATTTCCTATATTTAAAATATTTTATAGGGTTCTTCCTAAAGTTTTCATATCCTAATTTCCATAAATAACTAAACTATTCTTTGATACCAACAATGACATCCTGGCTTTTTAATACATATATTTTCATTAAATTTTACATACAGTGGATCTTTAATGTCTAGTGTCTTGGAAATCAAGAATATAAAACATGAAAACAACATAAAAAATTCTTCTAAACCACTTGTAAGGCATCATCATAGGTTAATCCTATGTCCATTTACTGCATCTCCTATTCTAGAGACATACATTAAAGGAAAAGGTGAGAAGAAGGACCATTAAGGGTAAACAAGGAAGTCAATGTACTTGAGATATCAATAAGAACATGAATAAAAACATAAAGACATGAGAAATGGATGAATAGGCATATCATAAAGAAATGAACATGAAACATAACTTGAATATGTGTCTACAACATTTCATTTAGACATTCATGAACATATCACCATGGTCCTTCCACAAGGTGTCATAAAAATTACCAAGGTTATTCACCAAGATATCATAAAACTTGTCATCCCTAGAGATTAATTATTTACCCAATGAATTGGAGCACTATTAGGGTTCACCCTTAAAATGTATTTAATTTTATGTGATTCACATATATCATAATCAAAAATTTCATAAATAACCCAAATTGAATCAACGAAATGGGTTTCATGTCAAAATCGTGTCGTTTTAAAAGTGCTTGAAAAAAAGATCATTATGTCATTTATAACTCATGGAAAGAGAGTGAAGGTAATATGTGTGTCAATTCCAGAATCAAATTTATCATCCTTATATATTTATGAACACCCATGGAAATGATATAAGTCTGGTATTCACATAATCAAACTATAGAATTTCTTGAGAGGAAGAGATAGAAATTTTGAGACGAAATTTCTACAACATAATGGCTATATAACATGGTTTCAGAAAACATTGAAAAGAGAGGGTAAAGGCCCACCCACTCTTAAATAACTCATAATATAGTATGGGTAATTTATAAGATCATGGTATGGATATTTGAATGACATACCACATGAAAATGGAAACATGAAAGAAAAGAGAATATGTGACTTCTTTTAAGAAAAATTCTTGCAGCCTAACGACGTCACTTAAAAATTACGAAAACAAATCGATGAGAGCAGAGAAGGTATATCAATAATTAGACATGAAATGGAGATAAATGAGAACATATAAGAACATACTCCTAACATAAATATATGGAAATTGTAAGACACAACATAAAGTAAGTCATGACATAAAAGAGGAGGGTGAAATGATCCCTTTCCTTGAAGAGTAACTTCAAAAGCATGATGTTTGGGACATTGGGAGGCTTGAGGAAACCTTGGGTGGACTCTTTGGGAGGTTAGGAGACCATAAAATCGTTGGGGAGGATTTTTAAATGATATTAATGAGGGAATGACTTGGTATTTATAGGAGAAGTGAGGGGACAAGTCATTAATGGTCAAGGGACACCTCATCGGTGGTATTGGAAAAACCATGGGCTTGACCATGGTTTTTCCCATGGTATTTGCAGCATGGGACACCTCATACCTTATCTTAATATTCATAAGTCTACCAGAATTATTTCATAATTATTAAATCCTTAATGATGTCATTAAACACCTGAAACTCAAAAACTGTATTTTCACTATTCAACGAAAATTCAACTTTCTCAGAAAAATCCCAAAAATTCACCTTAACCAAATATCTATTCTAATATTTCAAAAATGAACACAATTTTATGAAAATATTTTTCTAAATATTTTAATTTATTTTTTAAATAAGAATACTATTCACCCGAAAAAACTAATACATAACCAATAATATCTGAAAAAGTTATTTACCTATTTTAATGAATCCCATTACTTAATCAAGGTGCCTAAATTATATTAATACTTTATTAAGTGAAATTTCTTAATCCATTTGGTCAAATTACTAATCATAAGTGTAAAATCAATATTCATAATTTACTGTTTATCAAAAATTATGTTGATCTTATTAGACTCAAAATTTCATACTGAACATAACTCTAGAAGACCATTTTTTTTAAAATCATTACACATTATTAATTATTTAAGGTCTACATAAATACTTTTAAAATAACCTTTTTCTAAAATTCATCAATAATATGCATACTATATTTATCCAGACATTTGAAAATTCACAAACATCACCATAAAAACAAATAACAATTTTTATTTAAATAAAAGTATTACACAAGGAAGTTACAGTCTGGTTACATAGCCCCTTACAACGCCAGCATAGAACCTAACAGTAAGGTGTGGTAGGGTGATAGAATCTTCGGGTGGCTCGGCCAACATTTCTCGAGTAGTGATTTCTATCAGCTTGAACTTCTCATGAGGGTGATTCCATTCCTTCTTCACATGATGAATTTTGGCTTTGGATTGGTCTAGAGCAAAGCCCAAAGGTGCTACATCATTCCCATGTTCCGTCAGATGGGCTTGGATTGGCCCGAGACTACAAGATGAGGCCCTCCAATATTCTTTCTATATTAATTAACCAATATCACTTTTATTTATAGACAATAATCACAACATTTAGTTTCCAATAGTTATATTGACCAATGGTTATATAATAGTAAAAACCCAACAGTATCATTTTAATTTTACTCATTTTATTAAATGGCATTGTTTTGTTGAGTATAAAATAAAATAACACACAATGTTAGGAAGCAATATTTATTCAAAATTTCGGGTTGTTACAATCCCTAATTAGGCGCATGGGAATGCATGACTAAACCTTCAGATTTTATCCATGAAGGGCCGGATATTCACTGGAAGGATGGGTAGGGTCCCCTCGTTCATTTTCTCACTCTAGGAACTACTCTGAAGGGTTCTTAGTGGGGAAACACTAGTAACCCTAAAGATCCTGTAGAGAATCTTCCAACATAGCATTAGATTGGGTTTTTGGTGTAGTAATATATTGGATAACGTGCTCTAAAATACCTTTAACCTTGTCAAGATATCAACAAGAAATAAATATCACATTATTGAGAAAACTTATAATTCCCATCATAGTTCATTTTTTATGAGATCGGTAACCTATTTGTGGTTTTCCTGATATTAAGTCTACCCACATGGTAGATTATATCCATCACACCCAGTTTCATTGAAATAATTACTATGATCATCTCTAGGATTGATCATGATGACATTCAAGTCGGTAGTGGTTTGAGTGGAACCTTCACCCACACTGGGTAGGTCAACCTGATGGCCATCTTGTTTCAATTAGAGGGGACTAAATTAGAATGTTACATAATACCTAGAGCCTCTAATTCACTTTTTAAGGGATGCCAATTTTCAGGATTTGTTGAATCATAGAGAGGCTCCCGACATAGGTCTTATAGTGGTACACATACTAGTTGGGGCACTCATCCACTAGGTGTGAAGTGTTGTTAACCTTATGAAGCTACTGGTGGATGGCATCGAGATGTTTGTGTATTCTTAGATAGGCCCATTGGTGATCTCAGATGAGTTTAAATGTTGCACAAATATTTTAAAAGTGGTATTCTACCTGATTTTCAATGAATAACTTCCGGAGAGTGAAGTGTATGGTGGTAGGTGGACAATGAATTTTCATAATGTGTTTGGTTCCTAAGATATCACACAATCTCTCCTCCTACTATTTTTTAGAGTATAATCTTACTATTGATCACCCAATTCTATAATCATGGATAGATGGGAATATGGTGTTTGAAGTGAATCCAATCTACTATTCTATTGATTTTTTGGAAGAGCAGTCATCACATAGGTCAATCATCCTTGAAATGATGGAGTGACATGAGGTGGTAGGTCTATCTTCATAACATTGACATGGTAATGTAGGGTATTTCATTATTCTAGATGATCAATACGGTCAACATGCCTCTATGGATTATAAAAATGATCACCTTCATCTATGGGAGCTAATCTGGCACCAAACATATCCCTTACTTCCATTGTAGAGGTGGAGAGGGGGGAAGCCGAAGGTGGAAGGTCTAGTTACAAATAGAGTCCCTAGAAGGAATATTGAATTTCTTCCCTATGCAGGTACTTTTGTAGAGAAATCTATGGACCATATCGGTCTTTACCTATAGGATAGTCAACCTCAACTTATTAGATCCATCCCCCAGCTCTAGTGGTGGAGGAAATGACATTACCATTGATTCATATGTCACATCATACTCCGGGAGGTATACAGTGTTGTGATGTTTTTCTATTCCAGTACATGATGGTGTCATAGTTACCTAAGCACAAGCACATTATTGTCATAGGACATTATTTTGTGCTTTTTATGGTCAGTTCCATTAGTATATCCCCCTTGATGGTTTTCAATTCTTCTTATATAAGATGGATTTTCAAGGAAGGGGAAGTCTATAGCATGGGGCGACCTATGTGTCAGAAGAGGGTGTTGTAGGGAGGACCTATAGTATGAAATTATTCATCGTGGGATGGAAAATGATAGTTTCCCCTGGTTCCCATGATAGGGAGATGTAACACAACCTTCTTGGTAATTAGTTGGACTATTGATCCCAATAAGTGAATTTGTTCCGCTGCATATTGGATGTTTGGAAATGAGGTGTGTTAGTGATAGAAAAGTTTATTGTAGATATTTGATAGGCATTATATCATCTAGGTTTAGAATCCATCCCCCAGCATTAGCTAGGGCATTCTGGACTAGATCTGGTGGAGTAGTGATGGGATTGTCCTACTTTTCGGCCTATATATCTGGTCAACATTATTAGTGTGGTCGTGTCAGAGTACTTCTAGGTGACTCCCTAGTGGTGGTAATTACATGAGTGACACATTAATACACTAACTCATCAACATAGGGTTCGAAACTTATTGAGAATTTTATTTGGAGACTCCCAAAATGTCTCACCATCTGGATGGGAAGGATTCCCCCTATGTATTCACTGTGGGAGGCAATGTCGGTGTGGTGTCCCAACAATCATGTTTTTCAGGCCATTTCCTAGGTGAAGAAGACCCCTTATTGTTTATATTTATGAACAAGTGAATTGATCACCCTCCGTTGGATGAGATCAAAAGGGAATATGAGGAAAGGTCACCCATTATCCATTAAAGTGGTGCATATCATAGTAGGAGTGTGGTTGTGTATGATTGATACACCATTTGTCCGTCCTCCATCCTATTGGGGGTGGGTCATCGATTTTTACCCATAGCCTCTGTCCTGTTGGTCATGCAGAGTAAACCATCAGTACATATCCAATGAAAGTGACACCCAATGAGCCCAAGAATTATCATCCTCTTCAAGGTAAATAAATGATCTATAATGAAAATGTCTTAGAACAAGGATGCTCATTGTTAATCATCTTCTCTTTCAACATTTTGTGGAATATTCCAGTAGATATGGAATTAGGTGAACTTTTACCTCACTATAGTGGTCTGTATCCTTACACTGATCAAACATTTTCCACTGTTGTCTCCTCGTCATTATTTATTCCAATGGAATGAAGACTCTACCCCAAGGTTGATGATGTCTACTGCTTAATCAAAATAGGATGATGGGATGTTGCCTCCTCCTTCCATGGATTTCCATATGGAGCTCATTGCCTAGTTCAAGTATCCCTCAAATATTTATGATATGTTCTCAAATCTTGTTCCTGAATCCATATTAAAGTGGACACTTGCTAATTTCACTGCTTTTTGTTTCTATGGGTAGGTTCTCTCTGGTTGGATATTATGATGACATTGGTAATGTCTAGCATATATAAATGTTCGGTTTGTTGGGAATCTATAAAAATATTCTTCTTTCAGAGTTTAGGTCAACTCATTTATGGGGAATATTAGGTATAAAACCAAATGAATAAAATTTATATTATAAGGAAACTCATTCCAGGTTCATAGGGTATCTATGGATCTTTTTTTTGGCATCATGTACATGTCAGATAGGGTGACTAATGCTTATTTTTTCTTGCTTGAGGCATCTATCAATCACTATTCCATAAAAATCATGCTCATCACATAATGATTCATAGGTTCATCACCTAGGTAGTCTCATTTTCATCACCTAAATTAGATATTCTAATGCATCAATAGTGGTCAAAAGTTTAAAGATGGGTGATGCTGCTTTACATATTTAGATTCCAGTGTATACATTCATGCATGTGCTTACAATGTATGGGATAATCATATGTTTAATGTATTATGGGTATGTGATCACAAATTTAAATCCTTTGGGGTATTTGATCATCAATTTAATGTTTTTTGGTGTAGTTTCTTATATATGATTGTAACATACTTGGCCAAATACTGGTTTGTGACACATGGCAGCTTTCAAGTCCAATAGAGGCCTCGAGTTTGGGTGGTGAGAGTGTATGTGTGTTCCTAGGGGAAATGATCACACTATGGGGAAGTATAATCCACGGGGGAACAAAAGTAATTTTGTGGCAACGATGGGATTTAACAATATAAAGGCAACCCAAAAACCCTCTTAGGAGATAGGGATAAAAACGCACATAGTTTGACTGCACAGTTTAAGGTCTCATGTGAAGACAAGTCAATACAAATTAACATCATGTGGTAAGGATTATTTTTTAAAAAATGAGTCATAATTAGGAATAGAGTGGGGATTACATGTGGAAGCTAACTAGGTGCCACCAAATAGATGTGAATGTATCATTGAGGATTACGTGTGGATGATTCTCAGGTTCCACTAAGGATAATCGATGGCATGAGTGGGGCTTACACATGAAATCTTCTAGGATGAAGGGGTGTTATCTCATGAATATCACTTGATGAATCCTATGTTTATCACAATGGGTAAGGATATAGTTTAACATAATGTTATAAGGATGTTTTTGTTTGATTTAACATCCTATAATTATGATGTTAGTTCGATATAGTTTCAATTCACACATCTTTGAGGTCATTGGAACATATGCATTGGGAAGCCCTTTCTTTATTAGGGATAGAGGATATGAGGATACAAGGAACCTAAATTCAAACATTAATGGGAAAATAGGTTTCTTTTCCCTTGATGATTCCACCTTTGGGGATTACATGTTCACTATGTGGGTGATTTTACGATAGGAAAAGGCACCGAGGCATCTGATTACTAGAAGCATGAAGGTGTCCCAATGATTGGGTGCTTATGATTAGAAGTAAAAGGAAATGGGGTTACCAAAACCATGCTTAGAATAAAGGGTATGGGAACCAAGGTGGATGATACTGGTCAGTTATGTATTTGTATCATATAATAACCTAGTTTGGATGGGTTTGGGGCACTTGAGAACTAAAATTGTGTGAAACTGTGTTTGATAGAAGGAGTAAATGGGTAATGTACCCGAAAGGTTTTGTCATGCAGCTTTGAAGGTGCATGCACCTTGTAAGTTTCATGATCCATCGACTCTACTACAAGTATGGGGAAGGATTTATCATTAATATTTTCATGAATCTTTTGGGTTTTGACCAAGAAATGAGTTTAAGGAAGAAAATTTATCTTTCATGAACTAGTCCAACCATCAAGGGATGTTACATGAGGATATCTATAATATAAGACGAAGTTTTTTGGAGTGTATGTGAGGGTTATCAAACAAGTTCTATACCTATAGTAATCCATGGGATGGTATATTTAAGTGAGTTTTTTAATGGAAGGGTCACATGAATGAGAGATTAAAGTATTTACTTCTAGAGGTCCATCCAGAAAAATGGGTGTTGATTCTCTATTTATGGACAAATTAATTTTTTTGGTGTCGTTTCATGAAAATTTATCTATGTCACAAAACTTTTGTATGGATTCTGCAACTATACTTCGTGAAAGTGTCAATCATTTTACATTAGAAGATGACCACATAAGGATATGATTTAATGTCACCACTCTCATGGAAGTGACATGATCACCGAAATGGGGTTTTGGGAAACTATGAAAAGTTGTGAGTAACCTTGTCCGTTTTATTTTAGGAATTTTCTAGAATACCCACAACATGGGTCTTTTTTACATAACCATTTTCATACTCATGAATTGTGTTCCCAAAATTTGGGTATCATTCAAATACATGAAGTTTCTTATAAGCATTCTAAAACTGCCCCTCAGGTTGAATGTTTTCATTTTATTTGTGAAAAAAACATCTGATCAAAATCCCATGACTCATTTTTATAAATAGAAATCATAAATTTACATAAAGGAACTCACACAATGTTCTCTAGTAAGAAAAATATGCACATTAACATTTTTTATTCCATGTAGTACATAGAAGAATAAACTGCACCTCTCACACTTTCACACACTAAATAAGAAAATCTATAGGAAAAATATTTTATGTTAAAATTGATTTTCAGTATAGGTTGTAAATTAAAATATAAAAATTCTATGATAAATATTTATGAAGAGCCGTAAAAACTTTATACCACAAGTTCTATAAGTGGTCACCCAAGATATATTTTATGAATTTTATTATCTATTCAATAATGAAACAGTTTATATTTCAATTTAAATTTTGGAATCCATGTTTATTGAGTTGTGGAATCCAAATCTACTTTTTTCAATAGTACATTTCAAAAATTTGGAGTCCAGACATCTTCCCACTTTATTAATAAATTTTTTTATTGAAAGGGAGCAATATATCAATGATCCTTAATATTAACCAATCCATTAACCTATGAAAAAACTTATATAAATTTTGAGAATAAAATATTCAGGAAATATGGTTAAATTTAGGAGATATCCTTGGGATAAGATTAAAATCTATAGGAATAGAATTTTATTAGATGAACATTCAAATCCTTTTAAATATCCCCAAGGATGACTTAACCTAGCTGTAAGATATTAGGTTTTACTATGAGGTATAGATATTTTGTTTTCCATTTAAATTATTATTTATGGACAAATGTTTGTACCCAATGTGATTAAGTGTGTTTTTTGGGTGTTTGGGCTTCTTCGAAGCTCAAAGACTAGATTTTTGAAAAAACTAATATGATGAACAAGTACAAGAAATCATGTGTGACAAGCCACTTGGTTTCCCCAAACTATGTGGGCCTTGAAAGTGGGGTGTTGGAGGCTGGATGATTTTCTAGAAATCCTGAACCATCAAGTCAATTCCATTGGATAGTGAGTTGAGACAAATATTCACATGGTTAGGAAAACTGTGCACACTAACCATGAAAGGTTCCCATTGAAAGAGTGAATTGTGCATGGGTGGAGTGTGGTTTGTCCAACCGTGTGGCCAAACCATGGGGCCTATTGTTTTTGCTAAAAAATTCCAAAATTCCCTTAAAATGTTTTAAAACAAAAAAAAACTATTCTATTCATCATTAGTTGGAAATATTTTTACCTTTTGTGCCCCATTTGAATCCATAGTGTAGGTTTGGTGTGGTTTATCCTCCCAATCTTAGATTTGAACACCATTGGTCTCATTAGATTTTCATCGGCAAGTAATACATTTCACTTCTATCATTCTTCATTTTAATTTATAGTGATAGAGTTATTTATGTACAAGCTAATTTTCCTTATTTTTAGTATTTTCTTCGATTATTTAATTTTATTTAGATCAGATCTGAATTAAGAGTTTATAATAGATGATCACTTCACTATAGACCTAAAGAAAGTGCTATATAACTTTTCATTATAGTTTGGTTCTTTATATTCAATGTTATCATTGTGTACTGCGTTGGAATGAACCCCCAAAATGAATTTAATTCCATTATTAAATGGTTTTTAACCTATTTAGATTTCCCATGAGTACATTTGGGATAGATGGAGGTTTTTTTTTCAAAACTAGGACACCCATGGGGAGTGCCCTTTCTTTCCCTATTGTAATACCACCCATAGGGTGGGATTAAGATTTCCTATTTAGAGGAATCACGGTAATAAATGAATCCAATTGAACTAATTGATTAGGAGATATTTGTTCCTCTTTTTATATGTGATACATGATGTGAAATGAAATAAATGTTCAATTTGAAATGTTATAGGAGTTGGAATAACTCAGGAACTATGATTGTTGTGGAATAATAATTGAATTGAATGATGAATATTTCCCTAGGACACCATGGGTATGTTGCACCATGGGTCAATGTTGAAATAGTGGATTCCATGGATTTGTTTTCTTCTTGGGTCATAATATTGTGGGATTCCATGGTCCATGTTACCCCTTGGATCCAGATTTCTCATGATTATAGTTGACATGGTCTATTAGCATGCTACTTGAACCCCAATTTGAGTCTAACCAACTTTCCATCAAGATTCTCCTTAGACTCGATGAGGATGTCGTGGTATTAAATTCATTGTATTTAGACTTGTAGGGTATGAAACTTTTAGTTATATGGAACATTCATGTGTTTTATGAAACTTATGATTATATAGTTTATCCATGGTATGTCTGACATTCAGGATTATATGGTGTGTCAAAAACTGATATGATATACTGGTTATATGGCATGGTCATGGTGTTTATTTCAGTTTGGTTTATAGATACATTATTTTTGGATCTTGAATCTTATTTTGAAAGGATACTTGTTGGGGTAGATAGTTATACATTAAATTTTTTTACATATTCCAAGGTCACCTGTTTCATTTTCACTATGCCTACAATATACATTTCACACTATTTATCTTGTATTTCATATCCTAGGTTGTAATTATTTCTTACTAGTATTTTATATCACACCATGTCTCGGGTTGTCGTTCGGTACCTAAATAGACTTCATGGATATATGTAGGGACTGAGGAAAGTGACTACTATTTGATTCTTAACATTTGTTTTTCTTAGTAGTAGGGGAGCACAGGACCAAGTAGAGGCTCATGAATCTATCTAAGATAGTTCCTTTTTGGTCTTTTTTTTATTTTAATACATGTATTGTACTGATGCCAGTATACCTATTTGAGATGATTTGTAGAGACATGACCTAACATATCATTTTTTAAACAATATTATTTCAATAATTTCATTATATATCTATTCTCTAGATGATTATCACTTGTTCAGTTATCATTGTGTTTCTGCTACGGTGGGTTATAGGTCCAGATGTATATTGTCAATTTATGTTGTTTATTCATTGTTATCATGTTTCTCATATTTTGTAAATAAGACATTTCATTGTAATACAAACTAATAAGAGGTAATAGTCTCCACATAGACACATCCTGGGCCATCATTACTAGTCAACAAACTCGAGTGTTTGGGGGGGTGTGCTTCAGGCTAGGTGACCCACCGGCTCGAGACACTGTTTAGTGAAATTTGGGTCAGGAATTTACAAAGTTTTATAATTTGAATTCATTTTTTGATTTTATTTACTATTTTGAGACAACATAAATGTATTAGGAAGGTATTTGAAATTGGTAATGATTTTTTTCTAGGAGTAGCTAGCCCACATATAGGTAAATCCAAAATACCTCAAATGAAAATTGATGTTTTTTGGATTTTGATTAGTATAGTTGATTTGTTTCCACCATTTAGTGAATCACCTATGGTTTTATGTTATTATGATTCTTAATTTTTCTATTTCCCAATGAGATGAGGGTATTCATCTCATGCATCATTTTTGGAACCTTCAATAATTCACATCCCATGCATTATGCCATTCCATATAGGGTTTGTTTCTTGACTACATGACATTGTGTATGTGCCTTACGTGATATATCCTCTACTTTGATTGTTTATGTGTGTAGGAAATTGAGAAACATGGTCGGTACTTGGATTCTATTTCATGAAATAAATATTTTGTTACTAATTGGTCTTCATTGGACACCCTAAGCATCCAAAAAATGCATGTCGATTTATAGAACATTGGTCGTATGGACTAGAATGTGATATGGTATGGATGAATTGGATTTTGTATTTCAGTTCTAATGAAATATGGTCCCTTGTGGTTTTTAATTGATGAACCCCTTTTCCAACCATTAAAAGATTATTTTGATATAAATGTGTACTAAATGAAATTTATCTTGGTGAAAAAGGGAACTTGACCAAGACCAAGAATTAGAGTGGATGGTTGGTAGTGTATCTTGTGAATTTTATTATTGATTCATTTTATCAGTCTGGTCTTTAAGAGTAGGTTGTGTGGTACAACGACTTTATAGGATGGTTTTGATCAATCTTTCTCTTTTATCTATGATCTTTTGATATGGAAATTCTATAACATGTTTGTATGGAATTTTAGAGATATGACACAATGAATAATTCCATTTTTATACTAGGAGAGTAGTGATGACCATTCTCCAGATGTGGTGGGCCATGAAATCCCCTTAGATTCTCATGTAGATTCATTTGAGGAATCGGTGGTTTTACAAGACACTATTGTTGAGGCACATTTCTGTGATCTGTTTTATGCTATATATAGACTTTCAAGATAGCACTATAGTCTACATCGTATATGGTTGAGCTAACATATGAGTTCCATCATTAAAATCCTCCCAAAATTTTAGGGGATGTCATCCCACATGCTATTGAGAAATTTCATGAGACTATTTTGTCGATAATCAAGTATTTGGAGACACCTAATAATAGGAATGTAAAGAAAAACATGCTTATATGCTATGAAGAGCAGCAAGGCACTGGATGTATTTCTTGAACCAGGATGATACACTTTGATATTTGGGTTGGATGGAAATCTAAACCTAGTTTTATGACTAATTTTTTCACAAGAATTTTAGAGAAGAGAGGGTCAGGGAGTTCATGTGTCTAGAGCTAGTTTATATGACAGTAATGTAATATTCAACATGCTTTATAGAGATGTAAAATTTTAATTCAATATATCATGATAATGATTTATCGAGGGAGATATGCATCAAGGAGGGTCTCAGACATATCATTAGATCAAAGCTAAACATGTTCAGGTTGACCTTTATTTGTGAGATAGTGAATCAGGTGCTGATTATAGAGAAGAACCTGAGGGAAGCTAGGAGTGTTGTGTAGAGATGTATTTTCTCTCAAACTAATTTGACTTCTTGTGGTAGGAAGTGAAATTTTGAGGCCTTGTTTGATATTAGTACTATCCAAGATAATAATTAGGGTAGTGATGTTTTCTTTCATCAATGTGTTGGCTGAGAAAACATAAGGATTAACTGTGATCGGGACCCAGCTGAGTGATGAGATTGATGTAGTATGGGATAGGCACAATTGTTTTGCAGGAACATCCTACTAGGTTTTAGTGGAAGGGGTCATCACCATATCTAGTTTTAGGAGAAGGTTTCACAAATCCACATCAGGATAAGAGTTGGATCAGTATCAGATGTATAGTTTGAGGTGGTGGTCTTGGATGACGTTGTCAAGCACTAGTATTACCCAGAGAGAAGAGTTCACTCGCTCCAGGTATTGAGGCTATTTTAAAGGGTAGCAGTTTATTCTAGATATATTTTGTACATTCTATGTCTGAGGAGTAGAGTTTCAAGTCGACTATGGTGAGATGTACGATCTTAGTAGTGTCTATTATTATTTCATCTCATTCTGATATAGGTGATTCTCATAGATTTATATCAGTACATGTGGTGGAAATCCTTGTTCTTGTTATTCAGTTATCTATGGGAGTTATGAAACTCAATACACTTTTGGGAATCAGATCGTATAGTGTGGACTAGGGTAGGTATTTCCACCGTAGCATTGGTGGGTGTCACATTTTATGGTTTTTTCATTGAGATGATAGGGCTTGACATCATATTCAGAATTGAATGGATGGTTTCTTATTGATCCCATCTCCATTGATATCTCTATAGGGACACATTCACATCACTAGAGGGTAGATTTTTTTTACACAAATGAAATTGGGGTGTTTGGGTGAGCCGAAAGGAACCATAACATCATGAGATGGTAAGGATGAAAAACCATATTGTTATTTTGTTACTAGATGATCAAAGATCATGTTAGGTAGATTTACCTCCAGTGGTAGATTGTTTTCAGAATGTTTTTCTAGGTGGGGTTTTACCTCTTCAGAGATATGATGAGTTCTGTATAGAGATAGTTACAGGAGTTTCAATTCTATCCATTCTTCCCTTTAGGGTGGCCACTATTGTAACAGCCCGAGATTTTATGAAAAATATTCTTTTACTAATGTCTTGTGTTATACGCTACACCAAAAGGAGCTTGCACAACACGCATCCTTGACTTGCCTTGAATTACACGCAATCGCAACCTTCCTCGATAGCGTGTGTGGTACGTAATCCTGAGTTTCATGAAACAATGATATGCTATTAAAATATTATTAAAACTAGCCGTTATGAATAGTAATAACCACTTTTTAAATTTTAGAAATTTTAACTCTCAAAATGGACTTCATTTTTTGATTCGGAGTATCGAATTTAGCCTAAGGTGAAATTTTGGTACTTTTCGGATAACTTTCATATTCTGATGAATAGTGAAAATTACTAAATTATAATTAAAAACAACTTTTTTAATCGAAATAATTAATAGTGATAAATCATTAATTTGAGTGGTTTTAAAGTATATTTAGAATATATTTTAACAATTTAATACAATGTTGGTCCTTGGATGTAATTTCACATTTAAACTAGACATAAACAAGTGTCAATCTTTTGATAGATATTGTTTCTTAAAAACACGCTATTTGTTTTAACAGCGGGATTTAATTATAAAATTAATTAATGCAAATTTTATGTTATGAATTTGGTAAAATAGACTTCATTTTTGAATTCGGAATATGAAATATATCTTGGGATGAAATTTTGGCATTGTTCTGAAAAACATCAATTTTTTTGATGAATAGTGAAACTACTAAGTGGTAGGTTAAAAACTGAATTTTGCATAAAACTTAATTTTACCGCTTCTGTGAATGGAATTTCGAAAATCCGAGAGACACGGTTAATATCAAGGACTAAAATGTGGTTCAATGAGATGAAAATAATTTTTTGGTGAATAGTAACTTTTTACTTTTTTTACCACGGTTAATAGTAAATAGGGTAACTAAGGGTAAATATGATATTAATATTACCCTAACACATGTCCTAATTCTATTGGACAAGAGTAATTCAACCAAAAACAAACTTAGGAATAAAATATGACCATTTAGGCCCACTTGGATTAGATTAGGACATTTATTATTAATTTATTTAAAGAAGGGTTAAAATAGTTAAAATCAAAGTTTAATAAGTAAATCATTTTTAATATGGGGTTATACATAAGATAAATTCGACTATAAATATTCATTAGAAATCTAAAAATATTTCCTACATGATGGTATTTTATTTGTAATTTTTAGACATCAAATAATATAATTTATTTGTGACACAAAGATGATGCAGTAATTATCTTATTAATGAAATATTGACATAATTGATAATATAAATACCAAAATAAATGTAATTTAAGACTTTTTATGAATTCCACTAATTTTCTAGGTTACTATGATATATTATTGTTGATTTAATCAACTTGGTTCGAACATATAATTCTGTTATGACTTTCACAAAAATCATATATCAAATAGTGTCAAAATTGACACAAAAGAGTTTTTAAATCAAATATTATATTATTAATTGTTATTTTATTCCTAAAAATCTAAGGTTCGGCCAAATGACTTAGATAAGGATATATGTATTAATAATATACAATTTGGGGTTCGTTTCGCATGTTATAGTAAGTTTATTAACCATATAGTGAAAGAAAACAAAAAGACACGGTAAAAGTTAAATTATTTAACTTAGAGTTAAATCTAATTGATAAGGTTACAATAATACCCTAAACTTGTCTAAATCCTATTGGTTGATAGGATTTCGACCCATCCCCACTTTAGCTTCGAAATAAGACCCTTTGGAACCATTATAAACCGATTTTGACTTTAATATAAAATAATATTTTGAGATATTCCTAAGGTGCCCCTCTCCTCCCCTATAAAAGGACACCTCCTCCCCCTCCTCCTCACACCAATTTGAGCACTCAAGCACGGCCAACCCCTGCCAATTTCTCCTCTCCAATTCCCTAGCAACATCCTAGAGGTTCTGGTCTTCCTCAAAGACCAATTTTAGTGCCCTAATAGGAGGTCTCAAAGAGGCACTTCAAAGAAGAGGTAATTACCGTTACCAATTCTTTCATCTTTATTTCTTCTTCCACTTCTTCTTCTTAGGTTGTTTCATTATGAAGTAATTACATCAGTATAACTCATATACTGATATGTTATTATAAGTATGAAACAACCCTATTTCACCATCTATCCATCCTACGGAAAAAGAAATCACCGCGCGTGCGTACGTACGGAATACCGTCTCCACGCCATGGTGTAATCTATTTTCCACCACCACCTTACATGGATGGGTATAATGGTGTAAAGAATAACTATACATAGTTATTACAACATCATATTGATTCTGATATATTGTATAATCCACTCCACTCCAATTCAATATTTATAGAAATGATATCATCGCTCGTGCGTACGTACGGAATACCGTCTCCACGACGCGATGAGATTCATTCTCCATGTTAACCATTTAAGAATGATTATAATGTATATATAAGAAATAATAATGAAATATATGACATTATAAAGATACTGGATTTATGTATATATATACATATGTATGTCATCTACTTACTTCCATTTCAAGACAATAAGGAAAGGAAAACATCGTTCATGCGTACGTACGGACTACCGTCTCCATGAACGGTGTTTTTCATTTTATTTATCTACCTATTATATATATATATATACTGAATATATATGATATATAAATCATATTTTATATTCTGGAAGTATGTAAATCATGATATAAGTAATAATGATGTCAAGAACAACAAGTCAAAACACCTACGATAAATGAAACGATTTTACCCAAAACGCTTCTTTAACATGGAATTTACAAAAGAACGGGTAATATAATGTCATAAGTGAACCATATATGATATCATAACAATGAATATGATTCTGTAATAAGTCAATAACATGATTTAAATCATTATACAGGAGGTTCGGACACTTACAAAGCAAGTCGGACCTAAGGTAAGGGAAATATCACAATCTCATTTTTATCCGAGATTGTTTATTCGTAAGTATTTACTGGGGTGTATTTTATCATCCACATCCATGTTCCCTCAATATGTAATATTGTTTCCATCCACTTTCAATATTTTAAATCCAATTTTACCCTTAGGTGTGTTTTTAGTAAAGAATATGAAAGGAATCTTTTGTCGTTTTTCGTACGAGGTACTTTTTTTGACTTTTTCGACAAAAGTACGAGAAGAATGTTTTTTTTAACTTATACGGCAAGAATGGATTTTTAAAACATTATTTCCAAGAAGCTTCCTTTACAAGTTTTCAAGTTTATTTTTGATCAACTTCTTTTAGTTTAAAGTTTTATGACATGTTAAGAAAGGAAAAATGTTTTTGAAAAAGAAAGGATATTTTCCTCAAGAATGGAGTTCAAGTGTTTTATCAAAATTATTTTCCATCTAAGATAATAAAGGGTTATGTTTTTATCCCTATTATTACATGGATTTGATTATGTTGTGATGGAAATATTTTTATGAATTCCTTTACCTTATATGAATTGTTTTATGATGTCATGTTGTTTAAGAATCCCATTTTTATTACATGGGTTACGCTATGATGTATGGTTTATGATTATGTGGCACACATAAGAAAGGATTCATTATAAGATGGGTGGGACCTATATCTCCCTCCAATGCATTGGGTAAAGATTTTATATCTCATGAGATAGACATGGTTGGAACGGAAGGTTATTTCGGTTCAGTGATACAGGACTGAAACGAGGAGTGAACTCGGTTCAGAAAGGGACTTTGTCCACTAAGATAGTCTTGGCAATGAGTCATGACTAACAAGAAATGATTTTCCATGATTATGTGTGTATGCCACAAAGTTCCATGTTTTATGTTATGATTATTGTGATTACATTTCACTGCCATAATTTATCCCATGTTATGAAATTATGCTCTCTTTTGCAGGTTATGATTTCCAAAATGTTATGTTCTTATGAATATGATGTGATTGATATTTCTTTTTTTTACCCTTACTGAGAATTTGAGCTCACCCTTTTATGTTTTCTTTTCCCCAGGATATAAAGAAAGGTTTTAGGTAAAAAAAAGGAATATCATTATAGGAGATGTTGAAGATCTTTCACCACGATTAGAAGATTATAGTCCGAGTTTCCAAAGACACTAAACTATTACGGTCCTTATGTGTGTGTTTTTTTAATGTACTAAGTATTCCGCAAAAGTAATGTAAAGTCTATGTACGTCAAGCTTCGGGTCTCTACAGTTGGTATCAGAGGAAAGGTTTAGTCAACCTTTGGAAACTAGGATGCGAAAATGTTAGTGAGATCCCTAGAGATATTTCTAAGGTATGTCTAGGGATGCCCCTAAGGATAAGTATACGTATAGGATATAGTTCTAGAACTATGGTAACGATATTAGATTAAACCAAAGATGATAGATATTTAAGTTACTCCCCCTTTATTACGATTTTTGCATCTAACACTATTCTGTTTGGGTTTTAGAAAATGGCTGGAAACAAGATGATTCACAATAATGGAGGATATGATAGACAATGGAATGATATTCTTCATGAGCAACCAAATGAAATGGGATTTGGATGTCCAAACATCATTATTATGCCGAATCAGCAATCTCACAACATGATCAATAAAGTAAAATTTGGTAAGTTTCCTGACTCGACTAATAAGAGAAAGATGGAGTTCCATGATGATCATAGAGGAAAGAAAGTTCAATTTCCCCTATGTAAATCATGTGGGAAGAGGCATCAAGGAGAATGTTTCAAGGGAACTAGAAGATGCTTTGGGTGTGGAAAAGAAGGACACAAAGCAAGTAAGTGCAAAGGAAAAGGGTCGGTTAACACCATGGATGAGGATAATGGTATTGCTACGACATCAAAAATGGTTAAGTGTTTTAAATGTGGAATGTATGGGCATTATGCAAACAAATGCCCTAAGGGAAAGACTCATGAAGAGAATCAGTATGGTCATATGGGTAGTATTTATGTGGATGATGATGAAGAGACTACAAATGATATGTGAGATGAAAGAATTTTTGAAGCTCGGTCAATGGTTTGAGAATGTAGTGGAATGATTACATGTTTATCATGTGTAATTTTGGAATAAAGAGACATCTATGGATTGTTACACTGTTGTCTTTCCTTGTGTTTTGAAAGTGTATGATTAATGTTACCAGTATCCATGAAAGGTTATTCAGATATTTTTGGAATGTAGATGATATGCGCTTAATGAAGGAATAAGAATAAAATTAAATGTTTGATAGTATTCATGAGCTCATGATTGATATAAGGACTATGTGATATCATGGTTTGAGTATATAGAATTTTGAGGATTTTGGTATGTGGAAAGTGTTAACTTTTAACTGCACTCATGTTTTCACTAAGGTATTCAAGAGAATACACGATTAAGGACTTTGAATGTTTGGAATGTGACCAACAAGACATATCTTATGATATGTGGGGATCAACGACAGTATTAAATCTCTGGTAATCGATGTCACTATATTATGAGAGTGGACTGCAGTATTATGTATAAGCCTAAAGATTAGACTGGATTATGTTGGACATAAGTTAGTATTGTTTAAGGATAGAAGATGGGATGTTATAGTAACTTAGTTTTAGAAAAAGGGACAACCTGCAGGACGGGCGACAACCCATCGCTTCGGACAAGGCTGTAGGAATCGAACCCACAACCGAAGTGCGACTGGCCTTTATCGCCTACCACTGGCCTACAGGAAGTCCCTGTTTAGTAGAAACTAGTTTTATTATATTAAGCAGCATGATATATGAAGTATAAGTCCATTTTAGGAACCATATATGATTAATCTCACTATAGAATGACTTATGTATATTTAATAACTTTTGCTAGCCTTTTGTTTGAGACAGATGGAATGAACAGTCATTCTATCACATGATCTGCTAACACTTCACAAATAACAAATTCAACTTCATTTATTTAAGAGATGAAGTAGAAATTGTTCAAGGCACGAACAAAAGTGAGATTGTACCAAAATAAAGTAAGTATTTATTCTAAGCAAATTTTCAACTTTAGGGAAATGATCTTGAAAACCAAAAAATGTTGTCCTAGTGATCTTATACCTGATGAATCAGATGGTACCTTATATCATCACAAATCTATGGATTTGTGATTACTGGCTTTTCCATAGCCATGTTCTCTACCACTCTCCATCAGAACATGATGGTTTGATTTCTCTTCCATATCCATATTTTCACCTATGTGGAAACCCAATGATTAGTTTATTTGGGTAATCGTTACATTTCATACTTTAGTTTTTAAAGCCAAGTTTTGGTATTCCCTTTTACGATGTGGGTTTCTATTAAATAAACTTTCGAATAGTAAACCATTTATAACCCCGACGAATTTTGAGGGCGAAATTCATTTTAAGGGGGGTAGAATGTAACAGCCCGAGATTTTATGAAAAATATTCTTTTACTAATGTCTTGTGTTATACGCTACACCAAAAGGAGCTTGCACAACACGCATCCTTGACTTGCCTTGAATTACACGCAATCGCAACCTTCCTCGATAGCGTGTGTGGTATGTAATCCTGAGTTTCATGAAACAATGATATGCTATTAAAATATTATTAAAACTAGCCGTTATGAATAGTAATAGCCACTTTTTAAATTTTAGAAATTTTAACTCTCAAAATGGACTTCATTTTTTGATTCGGAGTATCGAATTTAGCCTAAGGTGAAATTTTGGTACTTTTCGGATAACTTTCATATTCTGATGAATAGTGAAAATTACTAAATTATAATTAAAAACAACTTTTTTAATCGAAATAATTAATAGTGATAAATCATTAATTTGAGTGGTTTTAAAGTATATTTAGAATATATTTTAACAATTTAATACAATGTTGGTCCTTGGATGTAATTTCACATTTAAACTAGACATAAACAAGTGTCAATCTTTTGATAGATATTGTTTCTTAAAAACACGCTATTTGTTTTAACAGCGGGATTTAATTATAAAATTAATTAATGCAACTTTTATGTTATGAATTTGGTAAAATAGACTTCATTTTTGAATTCGAAATATGAAATATAGCTTGGGATGAAATTTTGGCATTGTTCTGAAAAACATCAATTTTTTTGATGAATAGTGAAACTACTAAGTGGTAGGTTAAAAACTGAATTTTGCATAAAACTTAATTTTACCGCTTCTGTGAATGGAATTTCGAAAATCCGAGAGACATGGTTAATATCAAGGACTAAAATGTGGTTCAATGAGATGAAAATAATTTTTTGGTGAATAGTAACTTTTTACTTTTTTACCACGGTTAATAGTAAATAGGGTAACTAAGGGTAAATATGATATTAATATTACCCTAACACATGTCCTAATTCTATTGGAAAAGAGTAATTCGACCAAAAACAAACTTAGGAATAAAATATGACCATTTAGGCCCACTTGGATTAGATCAGGACATTTATTATTAATTTATTTAAAGAAGGGTTAAAATAGTTAAAATCAAAGTTTAATAAGTAAATCATTTTTAATATGGGGTTATACATAAGATAAATTCGACTATAAATATTCATTAGAAATCTAAAAATATTTCCTACATGATGGTATTTTATTTGTAATTTTTAGACATCAAATAATATAATTTATTTGTGACACAAAGATGATGCAGTAATTATCTTATTAATGAAATATTGACATAATTGATAATATAAATACCAAAATAAATGTAATTTAAGACTTTTTATGAATTCCACTAATTTTCTAGGTTACTATGATATATTATTGTTGATTTAATCAACTTGGTTCGAACATATAATTCTGTTATGACTTTCACAAAAATCATATATCAAATAGTGTCAAAATTGACACAAAAGAGTTTTTAAATCAAATATTATATTATTAATTGTTATTTTATTCCTAAAAATCTAAGGTTCGGCCAAATGACTTAGATAAGGATATATGTATTAATAATATACAATTTGGGGTTCGTTTGGCATGTTATAGTAAGTTTATTAACCATATAGTGAAAGAAAACAAAAAGACACGGTAAAAGTTAAATTATTTAACTTAGAGTTAAATCTAATTGATAAGGTTAAAATAATACCCTAAACTTTTCTAAATCCTATTGGTTGATATGATTTCGACCCATCCCCACTTTAGCTTCGAAATAAGACCCTTTGGAACCATTATAAACCGATTTTGTCTTTAATATAAAATAATATTTTGAGATATTCCTAAGGTGCCCCTCTCCTCCCCTATAAAAGGACACCTCCTCCCCCTCCTCCTCACACCAATTTGAGCACTCAAGCACGGCCAACCCCTGCCAATTTCTCCTCTCCAATTCCCTAGCAACATCCTAGAGGTTCTGGTCTTCCTCAAAGACCAATTTTAGTGCCCTAATAGGAGGTCTCAAAGAGGCACTTCAAAGAAGAGGTAATTACCGTTACCAATTCTTTCATCTTTATTTCTTCTTCCACTTCTTCTTCTTAGGTTGTTTCATTATGAAGTAATAACATCAGTATCACTCATATACTGATATGTTATTATAAGTATGAAACAACCCTATTTCACCATCTATCCATCCTACGGAAAAAGAAATCACCGCGCGTGCGTACGTACGGAATACCGTCTCCACGCCGTGGTGTAATCTATTTTCCACCACCACCTTACATGGATGGGTATAATTGTGTAAAGAATAACTATACATAGTTATTACAACATCATATTGATTCTGATATATTGTATAATCCACTCCAATTCAATTCAATATTTATAGAAATGATATCATCGCTCGTGCGTACGTACGGAATACCGTCTCCACGACGCGATGAGATTCATTCTCCATGTTAACCATTTAAGAATGATTATAATGTATATATAAGAAATAATAATGAAATATATGAAATTATAAAGCTACTGGATTTATGTATATATATACATATGTATGTCATCTACTTACTTCCATTTCAAGACAATAAGGAAAGGAAAACAACGTTCATGCGTACGTACGGACTACCATCTCCATGAACGGTGTTTTTCATTTTATTTATCTACCTATTATATATATATATATACTGAATATATATGATATATAAATCATATTTTATATTCTTTAAGTAAGTAAATCATGATATAAGTAATAATTATGTCAAGAACAACAAGTCAAAACACCTACGATAAATGAAACGATTTTACCCAAAACGCTTCTTTAACATGGAATTTACAAAAGAACGGGTAATATAATGTCATAAGTGAACCATATATGATATCATAACAATGAATATGATTCTGTAATAAGTCAATAACATGATTTAAATCATTATACAGGAGGTTCGGACACTTACAAAACAAGTCGGACCTAAGGTAAGGGAAATATCACAATCTCATTTTTATCCGAGATTGTTTATTCGTAAGTATTTACTGGGGTGTATTTTATCATCCACATCCATGTTCCCTCAATATGTAATATTGTTTCCATCCAATTTCAATATTTTAAATCCAATTTTACCCGTAGGTGTGTTTTTAGTAAAGAATATGAAAGGAATCTTTTGTCGTTTTTCGTACGAGGTACTTTTTTTGACTTTTTCGACAAAAGTATGAGAAGAATGTTTTTTTAACTTATACGGAAAGAATGGATTTTTAAAACATTATTTCCAAGAAGCTTCCTTTACAAGTTTTCAAGTTTATTTTTGATCAACTTCTTTTAGTTTAAAGTTTTATGACATGTTAAGAGTGGAAAAATGTTTTTGAAAAAGAAAGGATATTTTCCTCAAGAATGGAGTTCAAGTGTTTTATCAAAATTATTTTCCATCTAAGATAATAAAGGGTTCTGTTTTTATCCCTATTATTACATGGATTTGATTATGTTGTGATGGAAATATTTTTATGAATTCCTTTACCTTATATGAATTGTTTTATGATGTCATGTTGTTTAAGAATCCCATTTTTATTACATGGGTTACGCTATGATGTATGGTTTATGATTATGTGGCACACATAAGAAAGGATTCATTATAAGATGGGTGGGACCTATATCTCCCTCCAATGCATTGGGTAAAGATTTTATATCTCATGAGATAGACATGGCTGGAACGGAAGGTTATTTTGGTTCAGTGATACAGGACTGAAACGAGGAGTGAACTCGGTTCAGAAAGGGACTTTGTCCACTAAGATAGTCTTGGCAATGAGTCATGACTAACAAGAAATGATTTTCCATGATTATGTGTGTATGCCACAAAGTTCCATGTTTTATGTTATGATTATTGTGATTACATTTCACTGCCATAATTTATCCCATGTTATGAAATTATGCTCTCTTTTGCAGGTTATGATTTCCAAAATGTTATGTTCTTATGAATATGATGTGATTGATATTTCTTTTGTTTACCCTTACTGAGAATTTGAGCTCACCCTTTTATGTTTTCTTTTCCCCAGGATATAAAGAAAGGTTTTAGGTAAAAAAAAGGAATATCATTATGGGAGATGTTGAAGATCTTTCACCACGATTAGAAGATTATAGTCCGAGTTTCCAAAGACACTAAACTATTACGGTCCTTATGTGTGTGTTTTTGTAATGTACTAAGTATTCCGCAAAAGTAATGTAAAGTCTATGTACGTCAAGCTTCGGGTCTCTACAGTTGGTATCTGAGGAAAGGTTTAGTCAACCTTTGGAAACTAGGATGCGAAAACGTTAGTGAGATCCCTAGAGATATTTCTAAGGTATGTCTAGGGATGCCCCTAAGGATAAGTATACGTATAGGATATAGTTCTAGAACTATGGTAACGATATTAGATTAAACCAAAGATGATAGATATTTAAGTTACTCCCCCTTTATTACGATTTTTGCATCTAACACTATTCTGTTTGGGTTTTAGAAAATGGCTGGAAACAAGATGATTCACAATAATGGAGGATATGATAGACAATGGAATGATATTCTTCATGAGCAACCAAATGAAATGGGATTTGGATGTCCAAACATCATTATTATGCCGAATCAGCAATCTCACAACATGATCAATAAAGTAAAATTTGGTAAGTTTCCTGACTCGACTAATAAGAGAAAGATGGAGTTCCATGATGATCATAGAGGAAAGAAAGTTCAATTTCCCCTATGTAAATCATGTGGGAAGAGGCATCAAGGAGAATGTTTCAAGGGAACTAGAAGATGATTTGGGTGTGGAAAAGAAGGACACAAAGCAAGTAAGTGCAAAGGAAAAGGGTCGGTTAACACCATGGATGAGGATAATGGTATTGCTACGACATCAAAAATGGTTAAGTGTTTTAAATGTGGAATGTATGGGCATTATGCAAACAAATGCCCTAAGGGAAAGACTCATGAAGAGAATCAGTATGGTCATATGGGTAGTATTTATGTGGATGATGATGAAGAGACTACAAATGATATGTGAGATGAAAGAATTTTTGAAGCTCGGTCAATGGTTTGAGAATGTAGTGGAATGATTACATGTTTATCATGTGTAATTTTGGAATAAAGAGACATCTATGGATTGTTACACTGTTGTCTTTCCTTGTGTTTTGAAAGTGTATGATTAATGTTACCAGTATCCATGAAAGGTTATTCAGATATTTTTGGAATGTAGATGATATGCGCATAATGAAGGAATAAGAAGAAAATTAAATGTTTGATAGTATTCATGAGCTCATGATTGATATAAGGACTAAGTGATATCATGGTTTGAGTATATAGAATTTTGAGGATTTTGGTATGTGGAAAGTGTTAACTTTTAACTGCACTCATGTTTTCACTAAGGTATTCAAGAGAATACACGATTAAGGACTTTGAATGTTTGGAATGTGACCAACAAGACATATCTTATGATATGTGGGGATCAACGACAGTATTAAATCTCTGGTAATCGATGTCACTATATTATGAGAGTGGACTGCAGTATTATGTATAAGCCTAAAGATTAGATTGGATTATGTTGGACATAAGTTAGTATTGTTTAAGGATAGAAGATGGGATGTTATAGTAACGTAGTTTTAGAAAAAGGGACAACCTGCAGGACGGGCGACAGCCCATCGCTTCGGACAAGGCTGTAGGAATCGAACCCACAACCGAAGTGCGACTGGCCTTTATCGCCTACCACTGGCCTACAGGAAGTCCCTGTTTAGTAGAAACTAGTTTTATTATATTAAGCAGCATGATATATGAAGTATAAGTCCATTTTAGGAACCATATATGATTAATCTCACTATAGAATGACTTATGTTTATTTAATAACTTTTGCTAGCCTTTTGTTTGAGACAGATGGAATGAACAGTCATTCTATCACATGATCTGCTAACACTTCACAAATAACAAATTCAACTTCATTTATTTAAGAGATGAAGTAGAAATTGTTCAAGGCACGAACAAAAGTGAGATTGTACCAAAATAAAGTAAGTATTTATTCTAAGCAAATTTTCAACTTTAGGGAAATGATCTTGAAAACCAAAAAATGTTGTCCTAGTGATCTTATACCTGATGAATCAGATGGTACCTTATATCATCACAAATCTATGGATTTGTGATTACTGGCTTTTCCATAGCCATGTTCTCTACCACTCTCCATCAGAACATGATGGTTAGATTTCTCTTCCATATCCATATTTTCACCTATGTGGAAACCCAGTGATTAGTTTATTTGGGTAATCGTTACATTTCATACTTTAGTTTTTAAAGCCAAGTTTTGGTATTCCCTTTTACGATGTGGGTTTCTATTAAAGAAACTTTCGAATAGTAAACCATTTATAACCCCGACGAATTTCGAGGGCGAAATTCATTTTAAGGGGGGTAGAATGTAACAGCCCGAGATTTTATGAAAAATATTCTTTTACTAATGTCTTGTGTTATACGCTACACCAAAAGGAGCTTGCACAACACGCATCCTTGACTTGCCTTGAATTACACGCAATCGCAACCTTCCTCGATAGCGTGTGTGGTACGTAATCCTGAGTTTCACGAAACAATGATATGCTATTAAAATATTATTAAAACTAGCCGTTATGAATAGTAATAACCACTTTTTAAATTTTAGAAATTTTAACTCTCAAAATGGACTTCATTTTTTGATTCGGAGTATCGAATTTAGCCTAAGGTGAAATTTTGGTACTTTTCGGATAACTTTCATATTCTGATGAATAGTGAAAATTACTAAATTATAATTAAAAACAACTTTTTTAATCGAAATAATTAATAGTGATAAATCATTAATTTGAGTGGTTTTAAAGTATATTTAGAATATATTTTAACAATTTAATACAATGTTGGTCCTTGGATGTAATTTCACATTTAAACTAGACATAAACAAGTGTCAATCTTTTGATAGATATTGTTTCTTAAAAACACGCTATTTGTTTTAACAGCGGGATTTAATTATAAAATTAATTAATGCAACTTTTATGTTATGAATTTGGTAAAATAGACTTAATTTTTGAATTCGGAATATGAAATATAGCTTGGGATGAAATTTTGGCATTGTTCTGAAAAACATCAATTTTTTTGATGAATAGTGAAACTACTAAGTGGTAGGTTAAAAACTGAATTTTGCATAAAACTTAATTTTACCGCTTCTGTGAATGGAATTTCGAAAATCCGAGAGACACGGTTAATATCAAGGACTAAAATGTGGTTCAATGAGATGAAAATAATTTTTTGGTGAATAGTAACTTTTTACTTTTTTACCACGGTTAATAGTAAATAGGGTAACTAAGGGTAAATATGATATTAATATTACCCTAACACATGTACTAATTCTATTGGACAAGAGTAATTCGACCAAAAACAAACTTAGGAATAAAATATGACCATTTAGGCCCACTTGGATTAGATTAGGACATTTATTATTAATTTATTTAAAGAAGGGTTAAAATAGTTAAAATCAAAGTTTAATAAGTAAATCATTTTTAATATGGGGTTATACATAAGATAAATTCGACTATAAATATTCATTAGAAATCTAAAAATATTTCCTACATGATGGTATTTTATTTGTAATTTTTAGACGTCAAATAATATAATTTATTTGTGACACAAAGATGATGCAGTAATTATCTTATTAATGAAATATTGACATAATTGATAATATAAATACCAAAATAAATGTAATTTAAGACTTTTTATGAATTCCACTAATTTTCTAGGTTACTATGATATATTATTGTTGATTTAATCAACTTGGTTAGAACATATAATTCTGTTATGACTTTCACAAAAATCATATATCAAATAGTGTCAAAATTGACACAAAAGAGTTTTTAAATCAAATATTATATTATTAATTGTTATTTTATTCCTAAAAATCTAAGGTTCGGCCAAATGACTTAGATAAGGATATATGTATTAATAATATACAATTTGGGGTTCGTTTGGCATGTTATAGTAAGTTTATTAACCATATAGTGAAAGAAAACAAAAAGACACGGTAAAAGTTAAATTATTTAACTTAGAGTTAAATCTAATTGATAAGGTTAAAATAATACCCTAAACTTGTCTAAATCCTATTGGTTGATAGGATTTCGACCCATCCCCACTTTAGCTTCGAAATAAGACCCTTTGGAACCATTATAAACCGATTTTGACTTTAATATAAAATAATATTTTGAGATATTCCTAAGGTGCCCCTCTCCTCCCCTATAAAAGGACACCTCCTCCCCCTCCTCCTCACACCAATTTGAGCACTCAAGCACGGCCAACCCATGCCAATTTCTCCTCTCCAATTCCCTAGCAACATCCTAGAGGTTCTGGTCTTCCTCAAAGACCAATTTTAGTGCCCTAATAGGAGGTCTCAAAGAGGCACTTCAAAGAAGAGGTAATTACCGTTACCAATTCTTTCATCTTTATTTCTTCTTCCACTTCTTCTTCTTAGGTTGTTTCATTATGAAGTAATAACATCAGTATAACTCATATACTGATATGTTATTATAAGTATTAAACAACCCTATTTCACCATCTATCCATCCTACGGAAAAAGAAATCACCGCGCGTGCGTACGTACGGAATACCGTCTCCACGCCGTGGTGTAATCTATTTTCCACCACCACCTTACATGGATGGGTATAATGGTGTAAAGAATAACTATACATAGTTATTACAACATCATATTGATTCTGATATATTGTATAATCCACTCCAATTCAATTCAATATTTATAGAAATGATATCATCGCTCGTGCGTACGTACGGAATACCGTCTCCACGACGCGATGAGATTCATTCTCCATGTTAACCATTTAAGAATGATTATAATGTATATATAAGAAATAATAATGAAATATATGACATTATAAAGCTACTGGATTTATGTATATATATACATATGTATGTCATCTACTTACTTCCATTTCAAGACAATAAGGAAAGGAAAACAACGTTCATGCGTACGTACGGACTACCGTCTCCATGAACGGTGTTTTTCATTTTATTTATCTACCTATTATATATATATATATATACTGAATATATATGATATATAAATCATATTTTATATTCTGGAAGTAAGTAAATCATGATATAAGTAATAATGATGTCAAGAACAACAAGTCAAAACACCGACGATAAATGAAACGATTTTACCCAAAACGCTTCTTTAACATGGAATTTACAAAAGAACGGGTAATATAATGTCATAAGTGAACCATATATGATATCATAACAATGAATATGATTCTTTAATAAGTCAATAACATGATTTAAATCATTATACAGGAGGTTCAGATACTTACAAAGCAAGTCGGACCTAAGGTAAGGGAAATATCACAATCTCATTTTTATCCGAGATTGTTTATTCGTAAGTATTTACTGGGGTGTATTTTATCATCCACATCCATGTTCCCTCAATATGTAATATTGTTTCCATCCACTTTCAATATTTTAAATCCAATTTTACCCTTAGGTGTGTTTTTAGTAAAGAATATGAAAGGAATCTTTTGTCGTTTTTCGTACGAGGTACTTTTTTTGACTTTTTCGACAAAAGTACGAGAAGAATGTTTTTTTTAACTTATACGGCAAGAATGGATTTTTAAAACATTATTTCCAAGAAGCTTCCTTTACAAGTTTTCAAGTTTATTTTTGATCAACTTCTTTTAGTTTAAAGTTTTATGACATGTTAAGAAAGGAAAAATGTTTTTGAAAAAGAAAGGATATTTTCCTCAAGAATGGAGTTCAAGTGTTTTATCAAAATTATTTTCCATCTAAGATAATAAAGGGTTCTGTTTTTATCCCTATTATTACATGGATTTGATTATGTTGTGATGGAAATATTTTTATGAATTCCTTTACCTTATATGAATTGTTTTATGATGTCATGTTGTTTAAGAATCCCATTTTTATTACATGGGTTACGCTATGATGTATGGTTTATGATTATGTGGCACACATAAGAAAGGATTCATTATAAGATGGGTGGGACCTATATCTCCCTCCAATGCATTGGGTAATGATTTTATATCTCATGAGATTGACATGGCTGGAACGGAAGGTTATTTCGGTTCAGTGATACAGGACTGAAACGAGGAGTGAACTCGGTTCAGAAAGGGACTTTGTCCACTAAGATAGTCTTGGCAATGAGTCATGACTAACAAGAAATGATTTTACATGATTATGTGTGTATGCCACAAAGTTCCATGTTTTATGTTATGATTATTGTGATTACATTTCACTGCCATAATTTATCCCATGTTATGAAATTATGCTCTCTTTTGCAGGTTATGATTTCCAAAATGTTATGTTCTTATGAATATGATGTGATTGATATTTCTTTTGTTTACCCTTACTGAGAATTTGAGCTCACCCTTTTATGTTTTCTTTTCCCCAGGATATAAAGAAAGGTTTTAGGTAAAAAAAAAGGAATATCATTATGGGAGATGTTGAAGATCTTTCACCACGATTAGAAGATTATAGTCCGAGTTTCCAAAGACACTAAACTATTACGGTCCTTATGTGTGTGTTTTTGTAATGTACTAAGTATTCCGAAAAAGTAATGTAAAGTCTATGTACGTCATGCTTCGGGTCTCTACAACTATAGAGTTGCAGGAGCTTAAGAGGGTACTACAGGACTTAGAGAAAATGGTATTTATATTACCCAATACTTTTTTATGGTTTTTTGAAAAATTTGGATGGTACCATTAGGTTATGCGGGGATAACAAACAATTGAACTAGTTGGAAAATAATAAAGAGTATCCCATTCTATAGATAGATGACCTATTTGATCAGCTCCAAGGATCTATGGTGTTCTCAAAAATTAATTTAATATTAGGATTTCATCATGTGAGTGTATGGCATGTATACATACCTCATATATATTTTCATAGCATGTATCATTTATACAATAATATCCTATTGTTTTTAGGTCTCATGAACACACCAAGAGTTCCCATGGCATGTTGAACTGAGTTTTCCAACCTTATCTGGATTATTTTGTGTTAGTTTTAGTGGATGATATATTTTTTATTCTCACAGTCAATATGAACATGAAAAATAACATGAGGTCATTTTGGATTCACTGATAGAGAGTTAGTTATACGATTAGATAACAAAGTTCCACTTATAGAGGGATAAAATTCACTTATTTGGTCATGTTATCTCATATAAAGGAGTATTAGTTGACACAAAGAAGGTGAGAGTTGGGGATTCCATGGAAAATCCTAATAAAATCTTTGGCATTCTATGTTTCATCTGTCTAGCTAGATATTATAGGAATTTCCTACAAGACATCTGACACTAAGAATCACCTTTTACATGTTTTACATTGAAGGGTATGATGTTTGTATGGATTGATACCAGTGATACATCATTTCAAGAACTGAAAGAAACATTGACTTGAGGATCGATTAGGATTCATCTAGAGCTAGGCAGAATCTACATTATGTATTTTGATACATCTGGC
The DNA here is from genome assembly GCA_963277665.1 of Viscum album. Taxonomy (NCBI): domain Eukaryota; kingdom Viridiplantae; phylum Streptophyta; class Magnoliopsida; order Santalales; family Viscaceae; genus Viscum; species Viscum album. The sequence goes on along the minus strand of OY728127.1, from coordinate 1,218,338,780 downwards.
ATCAGGATAGTAATAGTTCATGTTCGTGGGATTGATTCGTGGAATAAGAGCCTCTTCAGTTGAAGTCACATGAGAGGAATTACCAGATGCTTGGTCTATAGTTCGTTATGGTTTTTTAGGATTTTTGGTGGTGGAGACAAATTTTATGGGAGATCATTTTGGTGTGTTCATAGACCACAAAGCCTCAAGAATATATTTACACAATATGATCTAAATTTGATGTAGTAATGGTGGGTTGATTAACGATAGTATTTTGACATAGTTATTTCTTATATTCCTAGGAAGTAAAATGTAGTGGTTGATGCACTAAGATGTAGAAATTAGATATATATTGTATAAGAGGGAAATACCGAGTGGCAGTTCATGGATTCGTTTTTTGATATTTACAAGGAGTTATATGATATTCTTAGGAAGATATTTCCCTCTTATTTTTTATGACCAATACTCTCTTGGATATATAAATATCGAGACGCCATTCATATTCTGAGGGCTTAGTCCAATGGGAGAGTGTGGCCGGTGAGGACCCACCTCCTGGTAGGACTAGCATGAGATCATGTGTATCCATGGTCATTTTTGAGATTTGGTGGACATACGTGGGGAGATGATTCTGAAGATTCATGCCTAAATTTCAGAATTTAATCCCTATTCTATTAAGATATATCATAAGTTTCATTTCCAATACTAGTGGCATCGTACAAAAAGAGAGGAAATTTGTTTTTTTATGAGGTGTTCCAACTATCAGCTAATAAAGAAGGAATATTACTGAACTGCCATACTTTTATAGATTTTAACCATTCTTGAGTGTAAATGTGAGGATTTCATGATGGATTTCATTACTGGTTTGTTGAGGCTTCCTTGAGGTATTGATTTTTGATGGTTTATTGAAGACAAACTCACAAATAAATCTTATTTAAACCAATTTGGGAGACCTTCAAGGTGGATGTTCTTTAGAGGTTGTATATCCCAGAGGAAAACCGACTTCATGGAGTTCCAAATATCATGGTATCAGATATGGTTTCTAGTTTTATGTCTCATTTTTTTGAAGAGTTTATAGAGTGTGTTAGGTACACAGGTACTTATGAGCACAACATACCAACCTCAGACAGAGGGCCAGTCAGAGCAAACGATATAGGTTTTTAAGACATCCTGAAAGCATGCATCATATATTTTTGGGGTTCATGGGAGAGACATATTATCCTAGTTAAATTTAGTAACATTAATCGATATTGGTTTATGATATAGATGAAACATTATGATTATTTTTATGGTAGGCGACATAGATCTCCCTTTTACTGCTTTAGAGGCAGGTGAGGCAGCTTTATTGGGATTGTGTCTCATGTAGGAGACTTTTGAGTATATCCTGTTGGTAAAAAAGAGGGAGGATACTACACAGTCAATACAAAATAATTAAAACAATCATCATAGATATACTCTAGAGTTTTATTTTAGAGATTGGGTCTTTTTATGTATCTCATAGGGGCTAGTACATAAATGTATAATGAGATATGGAAAGCTTTCATAGCAATATGTCAAGCCATCTGTGATTTTTGAGAGAATCATCTGGGTGGCCTACTAGTTGTAGTTACCTCATAGGTACTAGGTCATCTATAATGTATTCCACATTTCTCAAATACAAATTTATTATTTGGACATGTCTCACACTCTACAGGTGGATGAGGTGGATTAAACGATATATGTTGTAACACCCCGATATTTTGTGAATTTGTTTTTCAAATTAATTTAATTATTTTGATATTTTTCATTTCATGAAACATTGAAAATAGTTCATTTTATAAAAATTATCTATGTATATCTTGTGTTTTATGCAATAACAAGTTAATTTTTTACTACACACAACACAAACATTAGCTTTCTCGATATGGAACACAAAGGTCAGCCTATGTTACATGGAAGATAGGGTTTGTACACCCTTTTAATGAAAAACCTATTATAAAATTAATTTTTTTACAATTTTATAAATATAATTTGTAAAAATAACTTCATTTTTTTTATTTTCAATATCAAAATTATCCTCAGGTGAATTTTTGATATTTTTATGATAAACATCATTTTTTATGAATACTTAAAAATATTGTATTTTAATTAAAAATCACCACTTCATTTAAATAATTATTAATGTTAAATTACATTTTAAATTGGTTTATAAAGTCAAAATAGATCAATTATAGATATATTATTCAAATTTAGTTCATTGGGGTCATTTTCATATTGAAATTAGATATAAACACTTATTGAAATTTTGAATGTATTACTTTAAAAACCGGATTTCTCACCACGTCTACTGGATTAGAATTAAACATTATTTTACAACATATTTGATGGGAATAATTAAAACCATTAATACACAATTATAATCAGTATAATATTTTAGGTTTAATAGGATATAATTGTTTTTTAACAAAAATATTAGTGAATGTGATTCCAATTAATCACAACGATTAAGGTATGATTAAGCGCAATTAAGGACTAAACCTTAACCATAAGGTCTAAAATAACATATAAAATTTTCCAAGGGAATTTTTCATAAAAATGTTTGACCATGTCCTCTATTGGTTCTAATTTTATTTGTTATTTTGAAATTATTAAATTGAAGTTCCCTATATAAATGTTTAAGTATGGAAAAAGGAAAAAAGGGAACCTTCCTTACATTTAAGATTTATAAAACATTGAGATATGTAAAAAAAATCATATTTTAGTTAATAAATATCATTATGAATTATAAATGGGTTATATTTATCATAATAACATATCAATAATTTTTATATATGATTTAGTTAATTAAAATGCTTATTAAAATCCAACATAGTGATTATTTAGTTAATTATTAATGAAAATAAATGATACTATAAATTTTTAAAGTATATAAATTGATTAAATTATCATATATATTTTTTTTAGAGGAATATATCATGTTATAGATATTTAAACTCAATATCATTTAATTCAAATATTTTTTTTGAAATTTGAAAATTAAAATTAACTAATCAATTTCAAAAGTGACAATAATATTATTTTACAATAAATGAAATTTTATTAAAATGATATAAAATTTATAAGAAAATATATTACAAAAGGCTAATTTTAAGTGTTAATAAATTTTAAATTTTTTCTTTTAATGGAGCAATTTTTCTTTTATAGTTAACCTATTGACACATAGATTGTAAAAAAAATTAGCATATTCTGGGTTTATGTTGTGTGTATGCTCGTCACATTCGATTATGTTAAAAATAATTTACAAAACAAATGAGATTTTTATTTTATAAAATATAAATCATATAAGTAATTAAATGGATCTATATTTTATAATAAATATGACATTATTTTAGTCTCAATTGTTAAATTACATAGGTTATAAAATTATATGCTTTAATAGTTACTGAAATGATAAAATTATTGAATATTAAAGTTAAGGAACCAAATTATTAAAATAAAAAAAATGTGTTAGAGGTTTTTTATACCATTATTCTCCATGAATCCATTATTTTTCCGTTTTTAGGAACATTAGTTAAGGTATACCTCCCATTAATGAATATCTTTTGGTATTTACAAGAGTGTCACTCCCCTTCCATTATAAAATGGCAAGCACTCTCCCACTTCATGACACCTCTAAAAACACATAGGTTTTTAAAATTGATGAAAAATACACTAACCAAAGTCCCTAATGTTCTCATTTAATCCTCCCATTTTTCAGAAATCAATCCAAGGAATCCTTCTTTAACAAACCAAAAGGAGTTACGTGATTAAGAGGTGATGTCTTCTCTCAAGATCCTTTCTTTTATTTTCTTCCCCCTCACCATCCGATCGATTTGTTCCGTGATTTTTTAAAAAATCAATAATATTTAATATTCTAGGATTTTATTATTTTTAGGTTTATACATACACTTACACACACCTATATCTAATGGGTAACTAACATACTATTTACGGGTATGAAGAACTACCACCTCACAAAACGAGGATTGTTCATTTTTCCTTTACCACCTCTCATGGTGGAAATTGTGATGGAGAATCAGTTTATTTATGATATATATTTTATTTATTATGTCTTTAATCTTATTTAATACTTTTACCACACATATATTTATACTTTCCATTTGGTTTTAGTATGATAATTTTGTTTGAGGATGTGTAGACTATCGCCCTCTCAAAGCGATGTGATTAGTTCACAAACTATATAAAATGTCTTATGGATAGATTTAGTGAAATTATATGATATATATTATATAATAATTCTAATAGAATAATGATATATTTATGTATATATACATATATATTATTCACTATCATTCATTCAATAAGTCAATAAAACGGAAGCAGCGTTCATACGTACATACAGCCTACCGTCTCCATGAACAGTGTACTCCATTTTCATAAATATATATTCCATATATTGTTATACTAAAAATATATTGAATATAAACTATATTTATTTTATGGTTTTCATTCTATAAATCATTATTTAAAAATATGGAACAAATATATAACAAATAATGACACATTCGGTAAACAAAGTGAATATTAACCAAAGCATAACCAAAACATAGAATTTTTACCTAGACAATATTATAATGTCACATTAAAAATATATATGGTATTATATAAAATAATATGGTTCTGTAAAAGAAGTATAATAAACTATCATTTATTATACAGGAGGTTCGAATGAGTACAATTAAAGTGAAGACACAAGGTAAGGGGATTTCATCTCAATATTTATTTCTGTGTCATACATGTTAGATTCATCACCCATTCCTTTTCTATGGAGTGAATACTACCCAAGGATTTATTTAAAGATTATAATACATAAATTTATGGGTATTTAAATATTAATTTTATGATATTTATTTCTTTTGGATAATGTTTCAAAAGATTCCAAATTGGTTAGACAGTTTTGTCTCAATTTTCCTTCTTTAAGACACCTATTTTATTCTGTACCAACATTATTTTTAGAGGGGTATATACATAATTTTGAAATTTTATATCATGAATATACATCATCTAATGATATCTAAATATGAATTTCATTTCATATTCTTTCTGGGAGAGTATGATTCCACATTTCCATGTTGTACGAGTTTGTTGAAACAATATCATTGTTTATTGATTTTGGTTATGATTATGCTTCCCTTATTGAAATATTATGATCCATCAATCAAGAAAAAACATGATTTTAGTTATACTATGATTATTAATTGTATATCCATCTATTACTAAAAAATTACTCTTTTTTTACTTAAGATAATTATGAAACAAATTTAACAAAAATCTGACCATGTTTCACTCTTCAGTCGGAAATCAATCTTATTCAAAAACAATGTTTTCAAAAATCTTTTTAGAAATTTTTAAAAAACATAATTTTATATTTCGTCAAGGAAAATTGTTTCCAAGATTTTTCAAGATTCTTTTTATGTTATTAATGCAAAATATTTTAAAAATATTTTCTATCTTCTTTGTTATGTTTTCAAGGAAAACAATTTTCAAAATTATTTGAAGCCTCATTTTTATGTTTGAAAAGAATTTTAAATGAAATGGTTTTCAAATGGTCTTAAATGTCAATTTATATGTTCTCAATAAAAATTATTTTCAGAAAATTTTCATGATTCGTTTATAATTTTACCTGGAAAATGGATTTTATTAAAATTTCAACCTCACATTATATGTTTTAAAAGAAAATGTATCCAAATTGTATTCAAATAAAAATTTAATTATAATTAATGTTTATTTTAATGAAATGGTATTAAAAAGTTTTTATGTTTTAAATATATTTTTTTCAAATAATAAAAGATATTTTCCTCATGAAATGTTTTCAAAATAACTTTCCAAGTTATTTTCCATTTAAGATGACATATATTGATGTTACTCATGCACTTCATTGAAATGGTCCAAAGGTTTAATTAATATTAATTGATAAGTGGTTTATGTTTTTATGAAATGATAATTTTGACACAAATTTATCTTCCATGGGTTATATTATTTTGAATCCCACTTCATCTCAAGGGTTATATTTATGATGAAATGATTATGAAACCATTATTTTTCCATAGGGTATGATACGATTACATGTATATGATAACCAATTCATTTCATGGGTTATGATATGATTTTTAATTACCTTCTAGAAAATTTATGCATAATATCATTATGAGATGGGTGGAACCTATATCTTCCTCCATTTCATTGGGTAAAAATTTATATCTCATGATATAGACTAAGATGTTCTTGGATGTAATCCATGACTACTAATATGGGCATGAGAGTAAACAATAAATACCAAGATTGTATGAGTAGTGAGCTCATGATACTAATATGGACATGGGAGTGATCCCATATTACTAATATGCTCATTTAATTGATGCCTTTGATACTATAGAAATCATTTTATATGATCATGTGTCTTCCATAATTCCATGTTTTATTCTTATGTTATGCTTTCATGGATTATGTTCATTATTTCCTTCTGATTCTGTATGATGAAATTACAATAATTATTCCATGATTAATATTTATGATAGTTTATATGAATGGTATGATATTATATTTCAGGATCATGTTTTCATACCCTTATGCTCAAATTTATGCTTACATATCTCCCTTTTTTACCCTTACTGAGCATCTGAGCTCACCCGTTTTTATGTTTCCTTCCCCAAGTTATAAAGATATGTATTATTTTTTATGGGTCTAATAAGTGTTCTAGTCATGAAGAAACTAGTGGGGGGATAATTTAGCTCACTTTTAAGCCAATGTTTATGTTTCCATGTTACCAAAGGCACTATACTAGTACGCTCTTTGGGGGTCTATTTGTATAATGTTTTAAGTATTCTATAAAATTAACGTAATGTAAATGTATGAAAAGTGAAAGCCACAATTGTTATTATCAGAGAACATTTTTAGTTATACCTTGGAAATTTATATGATAAATCTTCAGTGAGATCCCTAGGTATATTTATAAGGATGTGTATAGAGATGTCTGTAAGGATAAGTAAAATGATGTGTTAACGTTTAGGAAAGTACCCTAGAATTTTGGTAAAGGATATAGTGAGTGGTTTCCTATAAATACATTCTTTTTCTAGATAATACAAGTGGATGTATCTCTGTAATAGATATACCTAGGGGTAACAACTCTAACAAGATGTCCAAGGCCTAAATCCGGATAATATGGTACATGACAACGGGCCTTGCTGCACACCTAGTTTGACAGTACCAAGGGATATGCATTGGGAATTCAAAAACTCTTCACAAAAACAAAATTCATGACTAATTTAAATAAAAATTATCTATGAATAAACAATAATAAAACTAAGGTGTTATAGATTAGGTAATGTTTCATGATTTAGAAATCCTATAAGTAAATCTTTTTATGACAATGTTGATTTCTGTTATGATATGTCATACTCACACTATGCCTTCTAGTTTTAGTCAATATATCGAACACAAAGGAACATGGTTCAAATTTAATGTTTTGGATATAAAAGGTATGGTCATTATGTGAATAAATTTCAAAAGTGTAAATCTCATAAAGAGAATTTAGAAGGTTGTATGATTATTGGTTATACTTCCAAAGATAAAGGGACCTCACACCACATGTGAAAGTAATGTGATGTTAATCTAGTATTTTTTGCATTAAACATAAGAAGCATTATTATATTGAGGTTGAGGAACCTTAATACATGATTAATATTTCATATTATAAGAAATAGGCATTGAGTAATAAGTTAATGAGGCCTATTCTATGGTTTAATAATAAAGGTGGAGGAATGAAGTATTCATGTTTTGGAATTCATAGATTAGTTTATAGGAATCATTAAATATATGATTATTTTCAGTATAAATTTTCATTAAGGAATGAAAATTACATGTTTAATGGTGATGAAGATATAGAAAAATTATTTCATGGAAAGGTGATATTTTGATAAATTTATGATAACCCTTAATTAATGATGTATGTTGTGATAATGATGTTTGGATAAAGATATGATGGATATGAATAAGTAAATTGGATGGTATGGATTACCCATGAACAAGTTATTGAAAAAGTCTTCTATGTAAACAAGGATGAAGTTTACAACTTTTTGGATTTAAATAATATATCCAATAATATTTTGAGAAATTAAGAATGCATGTTTTCCAAAAGGATTTATGGTAGTTAAGGTTATTCCAATGTTTCAATAGAATATTTGATAAGGGTATTCACATTTTTGGAATGTGACAAACAAGTGGTACATTATGTGTCACGTCCATGACATATTTTAAATGTATTTTTCATTTAATTACACTTCTTGATTTGTTTTTGGGTGTTTCCCATGTAGTTTTGGAGGAAAGGGTGTGTTTTAATGATTTGGGCCAAACCGTGAGCATGTTTCATGTTTTAAAAACAATTTTCGTTTTTCTATAACTGGTTAATTTTTCAAAATTTGACACCCATTCCACATACCAATTATAATAACTTGGTATATTAAAACCGCCATATGATTTTAGACCTCATAGGAATCTATAATCATGATAGATTCAGGTCTTCTTTATTAGGGTATTGGGCCACCACATAATCCCATTTCCTACTTTAAAAAAATTAATTATTTAATATCCCATTCAATTTTTATGGCTTTTTATTCCAACTATCACTAGATCCCACATACCCAAGGCTCTCCCACATTGTATTTCCCTCCTCTTTGGAGCTCATATTAAATGCGAATTAGGGAAAAAATTATTTGGATTTCTCAAATCGTCCTAATTTGATGAGATAACATGTTTCATTCATAACTACTTCGATTTTTACTCTTTTCCCACCATTTTAGTTCTCACATGACCTAATCATCATTATTCTAACCTCAAATTCATTTTTGGATGTTTTTAAATTCATATACTAGTGTACATGGGGCATTTCAATCAAGATATCTCAATTAAGTGGGTTTTCTTCCTTCCTTCTCCATTTTTCATTGGGTCTCTTCCTTTTGCATAGGGTTCATCCATATTTTCTTCAAGTTCCTAATTTCTAGAAACTAGTTATTCAAACCTAGGTTTTTATCATTGGTATATTGGACAAATATTGTGGTTTTAGGTTTTATTTATCTTCATTGTGGAGTCACGGTGGTGCGGTTGAAGTTTCACACAAACTTTTGGGTTTTCACACATTTAATAGGTGATTCCATGTATGAGAATTATATTATTAATTATTTCTTGTTGATTTATAATTTTATCATGATTCTCATACATTTTTTGTGGTGTGAAAATTATATTGGGTATCATTTGTTTCAAAGTTGGTATTCATGTAGAAACTTGTGAAAAAATTATTGCTTTTCATATGTATTTCATATTGTATTGAGTGGAGTTGTTCAATGATTTTTTAAAATGTTTTATTGAAAGGTTTTATTAAAAGGTGTTAGGGATTTCAATTATGGTTTTATGTTATTTTGTAAATCCTTTGGACGCAAAATATTGTTTTTAGAACGATTTTATGTTCAAGACATGGTTACAATCTTTGGAATTGTTTTGTGATGATTTTAAATGGTTTCAAGATTTCTGTAAGAGCTGAAACTATGTTGCCAAACTATTTTTTAGGATTGTTATTTTTAAATGGTCTATTTTAATGTGAAAGGGAATTTATGTGATGTGTACTATATTGTAAATGTTTTATAAAATTGTTCAAAGGACTTTTTGAAATGTGAAAAGGAGGTAAAACGTGTTGTGGACTATTTTGGTGTTAGTATGGTTTCCAAAAAGAATTTGAATGAAAAGGGGGATCATGTGGAATATGTGTGGGATGTTTGGTGTGTGTGTTCCTTGGAAGTGGTTTTTTAATGTGAAACTTTTATTTCATGGCTTGTGGAACTTGTTTGATAACAAGAGGGAAGATCTGGGTATCTAGGTGGGTGGAAGTGTACTATTATGCTAGTGATCCCATTGGGTTTGTCCTTTGTTTTACGTAGCAAGTTTGATGAAGGGAACACTAATTAAACTATCATAATGATGATGTTGTGGACCACAATGTTATGGGTATTATCCATACTAGTGGATCGTGTGCACGAGAATGGATATTTGTATGGTTACTTTCACTGAGATATGAGGTACCTGGGACCCACAGTGATCTCGTTCCTAGGGTTTATTTCCCGTTTCTTATGCTCATTAGATACTTTACAATTACCATAGAAATATGGTATATTTGTATGAAAAATTCATTTTCTTTGGAATTTTTTTGGAAGTGATGATTTCTTTTGATGTATCCACTTGAAATATGTTTGTTTAAGTTTTATCTTTTAAAAATTGTTACTAGCATTTCTTGTTTCCAAAACTTGCAATCTTTTTATCATATAATGATTATCAAATTGAATATTTTTTTAGTGGAATACTACTTGGATTTGGCTCACACCCCACTTACAACTTTGGTTGTAAGTAGACTTTGTTATTTTGTTAGAGGTTTAGGTAAGGATTTTAGTGCCAATGGTATGGGTTTTTAGCAGTCCTTCTTGGCATGGTGTCATGGAGATGGCTTGAGGGCATTGCCTCTTTCCATGAAGAGGTTCCTGGGATTTCCTTTTGGAATTTTTTACTTTTTTACATCCTTTGAGTTTTGTTCTAATTATCTAATTCAATTATGAATTTTTGTAAAAGATATTTTGGTCTAAAAATTCTATATTTTGTTTATTGGATTTGTTTGTTGTTATATGTTTATACACTCGGGTAAATCATTTTAAAATTTTATTTTTTGATACCCAACAAATTTTTACAGCTTGTGGGGATTGGAAACTCCCTTCAGGTCTTTCCAGATGCTGGGTTTAGTTCTATTTTTTTTTATGGAAACCAGATTTGTTTTGTGACAAAATGGTATGAAAGGAGGTTCAGGTTAACACTTTTGAACTTGTTATTTGGGAAAGAGTCTGAATAGTTCTTAGTTAGGATTGTTGGGGATTGACATTCTGATTATGAGTAAGGTTTATTGCTATCACACCTCATCATGTGATTCAAGTATCCAAGGGAAGCTGGGCTTTATCTAAGTCCTTTGGTTTTCTTATATTGATGACGATTATAGAAAATGAAAACAGAGTTGGGATAATGGTATAAAATATCTCGCAGGGTGTGGAAAAACATATAGATCCAGGGATTTTTCCCTAGAACACTCTCCATGATGGTGAAGTTATTGGCATATGGTCGCCGAACATATTTTCAAGTCACCCATTGAAACAAATTTCCTCTCATATTGTCTTGTGTCTCTTCATGCTGGAATCTTGGACCGTGGGTTTGACAAAAAAAATGACTTGATATAAGAAATGTAAACTTTTTATGAAATATTTTTCAGTAAAGCGGAAGTGTCTTGATTTCTAAAATTTTATAACTGAATTTATAGAATAGTTTTTAAATGGAATGTGACATGTTTACACATCTTTTGAAAGTAGTAACTATGTTAAATTTTTTTGGAATTTTTTTTCCAATAGTGTTTTCTAAACTGTTGAACGGATTTTTAAAGGGATGGAATGCTTTGGAGGTCATGTGTGGAGTTCGGAAATGGATTTGATTTAGTAAGAAGAGATCATTTGAATTTTTTTTTATTTTTTGAAGCTTGTTTGAAAATGAGAAGAGTTGAGTTCTCAATTTTATAGGGATTTATGAAATGGAGTTAGTCATGAAATTAGAAGTGTTTTAATATGGGAGGTAATGTTTTGAAATTAATGTAAATGAATTAAAAGTGCGTGTTTATTGAATTATTAGTGATCTTTTGAAAAGTTTTGTAAGGCTTAATTTTTTTTTGGATTTCATGGATTAAGGTCTTCAGAAAAATTAAGTGGTGGTTGAATGTTTTGGTTCTAAAACATGGATGGAATTTTTTTGTTTTACCCTTTGAAATTTCCATGAGAAACAACATAGATGGTTTATATGGGAAGACAGATGGTTAGTGGAATGGTTATATGAGTGATGGGATATATATTAGGAGGGTGCCTGGTGTGACATGAAAACATTCATGTGTGAGGCCCATGGGTACCATTAGTGGATACACTAACCACCAAACTTTTTACTTACAAATAGATGATTTTAACAAAAAACTTAATGTCTTGATAACTATTTTGGGGTGGTGCTTCTTATGTTTTTATGGAAATTTTGTTATTGTGGGTAGTTTTGAGTCCATGACCCCTCTTGTTTGAACGGTGTTGTGGGTAGTGTGTCTTTGGTGAGTTGGGTTGAAGGGTTGGTTAGTGATTTTTGGGAGAAATGTTCAGCAATCCTTTACAATGGTTCCTATCCTATGTTTGGTTCATGTTTATTGCATGTTTTGACCAATGGATCATCTTTTTTGGGTCCTTGGGGTTATCTCATTAGATAATTTATGCCCCCATTAGGATTTAATTCATTAATGATGTGCATCCCAAATTATTTCATCATTCGAAGATCCTCCTGTTGATTAATATAAAGAATATTTTTCTCTAGATATGGAGATTTAGTCTACATCATTTTAATTTCTTGGTTTTTTGGATCCTCTTGAAGTGGGAGAGTACCCGTGGAAGGTTTAAAGATACCTTAGTTTCTTAAGATACCTGATTCATCCAAGGTGAATGTAGTATGGGTTTTTTAGTGTGAATAGTGTCTAAGAGGGCCTTTGGGCCATTCATAGTCTCTTCGAAGAAGGGGTTCAGATTAAACCACCAGTGTGGGGAATCTGGTCATGATAGGCTGTTATGGACACTTTCTGGAATTGTGTGATGTTTGGGGATGTTGTATAATGTATTATTTCTGTCGGTCGCAATGGTCACATTCGGTGATGCCTTGTGATGTCGCTTTCTCATTTAACTGTAAAGGTGAAGTTTTACAATCATCTATGAGTATTTTTTTCCATATGTGTGTCTCCTTTGGGGAGAAATAGAGCTCCCTTGTTTATAAGAAGGTGTTTCCATATATCATTCCCTCTATCCATTTCTCATTCGAAGAAACAAGGGGTGATGTGTGTGTGTCTACTAAGAATTTTTTTCGGTGAAATTTAGGGTTAGGGTAGAGTGAGTTTGGAATATGTTATCTCTTGGTGAACCCCTCTAGGATCATGGTATTTTTTTTATGGCACTAAAAGTATATGTTCTATTTGGGCAGTTTCCAATGCCAAACTATGAGGCTAAAGATGCTTCAATCATTTGAGCTCCATCCATAGGTATTTGAGTGAAGTTAGCATGTTTTCAGGAGAAATACTAAGGTTGTTCAAATCCTTGTAAAAAGTACTATTCTCATTATGAAAGTTGGAAATAGTTTAAAACTCTGGTGTCTTCATCTATCTTTTGTTATTCTTGTTTGTTGGAAAGAGTTGGGAGGACCTTGTGTCCATGTTATCTCCCAATGTCATTCCTTCCCCCTTTGGTTTCCATTGAGTTTTTGGAGTATGGTTTGAAATTTGGATACACATGTTCAATGCACAGTTTGCACACAATTATTAGTAAATATTCCTCATGAATCTATGTAGATATAAGTTTACAAGTGGTTATCACATGGTTTCCCAAACTGTGCAGAGTAACCATGCAGTCATCCAAATTTTTTAAATTTGTGGGTTTTTTGTGCCACCTCAGACTGGTCAGTTAAGATGGCTTTTTCTTATGTTGGGGAGACCCACTATGAGTATCGGGTAAGTTATTTTAGAAAATTATAATGGATTTCTCCCCCCTGTACTAGGGATTCCATTCAGGCCTCCCATTTTAGTGTCCTGATTCTGTCTCGGGAAAATTGAAGTTCTCTCTTATGGCGGGGAGCCCATTTGTGTCTTCCTATACGAGTAACTCTGATTTTTTCATGGTCATGGATTGGTGATAGGAAGACTCATTAAGAGATATCTTACTACCAACATCTAACTTGGGTAAATTTTGGGATTGGAGAGTTAATAACAGTTTAATTAATGTAATGTATCAGTAAACATGTTCAATGTTGTTGCTTGTTTGGGAAATTTCTTGAGTCTTGTTCAGATAGTGTTTGAGGAGTTTTCTTTTGGGATGAAATATGAATTTTCATGATTGTTTTATTAATGTGGTGTATGTTTTGGCTTGTGAGAGTATTCCATCCTTAATTGATCATTGGAGGTGCTTTGGCCTTTAGGGGTGAAACTTGGAAAATGAGTACATCTTGGTTTATCAGTGGGGATTGGTTTTTGCATTTAACCTTGTTGTGGATTTCTGAGGATAGAAAGATTTATGGTGGGGATAATTTAACATCAATGACTTATTTTAATGTTATTTTTAATTTAATTACTATTCTTGATTTTTTGTGGGTTTTTTCATGTAGTTTTGGAGGAAAGGGTGTGATTTCTTGATTTGGGCAAAACCATGGGACCATTTCTTGTTTAAATAAATATAACTCCTTCATTTTCCAAATTTTTCAACCATTACCATTCCAAATTTTCATCCCCATGTATATTAAAACAACAATATTCTTTAGGAAATCATATTAATCCTTAATCATGATGGATTTGGTTTTTTTATTAGGGTATTGGGCAATACTGTAATCCCACTTCCTACTTTAAAAAATAATTATTTAATAATTCATTAAATTTTTATGATTTTTTGGTGATTCCAACTCTCAAAGAAACCCACTTACTCAAGGTGGTCCCCCATTATCTTTACCCCCACTTTGGAGCTCATATTCATCACAAATTAGGTAAAACATTCTTTGGATTCTTCAAATCGTCCATGTTTGAAGAGGTAACTTGATTCATTCATAACTCCTTCAATTTTTACTCTATTCACAATATTTTAGTTCTCACATGACCTACATAGCCTTATTATAACATCACAATCAATTTTTGGATGTTTTCAAATTCATATAATGGTGTAGGTGGTGTGTTTTATTCAAGATATCTCAAGTAAGTCAATTCCCTTCCTTCCTTCTCCCTTTTACTTAGGGTTTCTTCCTTTTGCTTAAGGTTTCATCCATATTTTATTTAAGTTCATATCTTCTATAAAGTAAGGATTATAACCTTGGGTTTGATCTTGGGTTTATTGGTTTAATATTGTAGTTTTATGTTTTATTTAACTCCCTTGTGGTGCGGTGGTGGTGCAGTTGAAGTTTCGCACCAAGATTTAGGGGTTTTTACACATTCAGTAGGTGATTCCATGTGTAAGCATTATTTAATGAGTTATTTTTGCATGAGTTTTATTTTTTTATTGATTATCATACATTTTTTGGGGGGGAATTATATTGTTTATAAATTTTTATGTGGTTTATCTTTAAGTGGTAACTTGTGAAAAATTGATTGTTTTCATTGGTATTTCATGTTGTGTCAAGTTGGGTTGTTCGTTGAATTTTGAAATGGTTTTATTGAAAGGTGTTATGACTACCAAATCTGGTTTTATGTTATATGGGAATTCCTTTGAACTCAAAAGAAGGTTTTTAGAAGTATTTGATGTACAAGACCTGGTTACACTCTTTGGAATTCTGTTGTGAAGGTTTTAAATGGATTCTTGATTTATGTAAGATGTGCAACTATGATGCCAAACTATTTTGGTAGGACTGTACTTTTGAAATCATATATTTTAATATGAATGTTATGTTATGTGATTTTTATTATCATGTAATATTTTTATAAAAAAAATTAATGGTTTTTTTGAAATGTGAAAGAGAGGTAAAATTTGTTGTGGGCTGTTTTGGTGTGAGTATGATTTCGAAAATGAATTTGAATGAAAAAGGGGATCATGTTGCATGTGTGTTGGATTTTTGGTGTGTGTGTGAATAGGAAGTGGTATTTTCTTCTTAAAATATTATTTCATGGATTGTGGAAGTTGTTTCATCATAAGCGGTAAAACTCATGTATCTCGGTGGGTGGACGTGTACTAGTATGCAAGGGATCCCGTGGGGTTTGGCCCCTATTTCACGTAGCATGTTTGAAAATTAAAACACTAATTAAACTATGATGATGATGATATTGAAGGACCACTAGGTTATGGGTATGATCCCTACTAGTGGATCGTGTGCACAAGATTTGATATTTGTTTGGTAACTTTCACCGAGATATCATATACCTGGGACCCATAACGAGATAGTGCCTAGGGGTTATTTTCTGTTACTTGTGATCATTAGATACTTTACACTTACCATCGACATACAGTATGTATAGATGAAAAATTTAGATTCTTTGGAATTCAATTTGGAAGTGATGATTTATTTTAAAGTATTAACTTAAATATGTTTTTATTTAAAGTTGTATCTTTTAGAAAGTGTTACAAAAATTCCTTTTTTAGAAAACTTTCTTGATTTTTATCTTATAATGATTATGTCAAGGAATATTTTTTATTGGAATCCAATTGGGCTTTGGATCACACCCTACTTAAACCTATGGTTGTATGTAGACTTGGTTATTTTGTATCAGGTTTGGGTAATGCTTCTAGTTCCATTGGTATGGGTTTTTAACAGTCCTTCTTGGTGCGGTGCATCAGAGATGGCTTGAGGGTGGTACATATTTACATGAGAAGGATCATGGGATTTCCTTTTTGACTTGTTTTCTTTGTAATAGTCTTTAAGTTTTGTTCTAAATTAGGTAATTAAATTCTGACTTTTTGTAAAATATTATTTGGTTTGAAAAATCTATATTTGGTTTATTAGATTCGTTTGTTGTTTTATGTTTATAAACTAGTGTAAATCATTCCCAAGTTTTATTTTTCGATACCCAGGAACCTGTGCAAGCCTGTGGGGATTGGGAATTCCCATCTGGTCATGACAAGGGCTGGGTTTGGTTCCGGTTTTGAAGGTGACCAGATTCAATTTGGAACATTGTGATATATTGGGATCAATGTTAAGTCGCTTTCATGACGCTCTTTCTAATGCATTATATTTTATTCTTTTGGAAGGGTTATAAGGAAAACCATTTATGGGATGTTTAAGTTAAAATTTAGATGAATATTTTGAGAATAATGTATTATATTATGACATGGGGAAGTAAGAATATTGGATAACCTCTTACAAAAAAAAGGTGTTAATTATAACTAAGGACAGATGGTATGGAATATCATGGATATCATGATCTATTAGTTCTTTAGGAATGAAAAATTCACCTTCCTTTTTATAGATAGAGGTGATGTGGATCAAGGAAAAAGATGGAGAGGTTTTCTTGAAATCATACAAGTATATGTTTTCATAAAAATTCTTTAACATTAGTAAAAAGGATCATGAAACAAAAAAAGTTATCCTACTACCTCTAATTTCGATAAATCAAATGGTCCCTTAGTTCATCATAGATTTACTAAATTATGAATGTTATAATTCTCTTAAAAATTTTCTTTATCACTCTCCATCAGAACATGAAGGTTATATTTCTCTTCCATGTCCATGTTTTCACATCCCACCTATGTTCTCCCATGTGGAAATCCAGTTATATGTTACTTAGGGAAACCATTATATTCCCAAATTTACATTTTAAAAGGATTTTTAGTATTAATTTTTAGGATGTGGGTGTAAAAAGAAGTATATTTAATTTATTAAACCATTAATAACGAAGATGACTTTTATGGGGGAAAATCATTTTATGTGTGGGTATAATGTAACACCCCGATATTCTATGAATTATTTTTTTCAAATTAATTTTTACATTTTTATATTTTTTTATTTCACAGAACACTAAAAATGGTTTCTTTAATAATAAATCACCATGTTTTTCATAGGTTATACACAATATCAAGTTAATAGTTCACTACATGCAACATAAATTATATATTTCTCTACATTGAACACAATGAGTATCTTGTTTTACATGCAAGACTGAGTTTTTACCACCTTTAAAGGGGGCACATGTTTTAAAAATAAATTTTGAAAAAATTATCAAATTTATGTTTAAAAATAAACTTCATTTTTCAATTTATAATATCAAAGTTACCATAGGGTGAATTTTTATATTTTTCTAAGAAAATTCATTTTTATGAATAGTTAAAAAATACTCTATTTTAGTTAAAAATCAACTCTTCATTAAAATAAATTTTAATGATGAATTATATTTTATATTGGAATATAAAATAATAATTGATAAATTATAAATATATTAATCCAATTTTTTTCATCATAATCATTTTAATATTGAAATTATATATAAACACTTATTGAACTTTCGATTGTTTTACTTTTAAACACCTCTTTCTCACCCTGTCTATGGGATTAACGTTAAACATAATTTTCCCACTAATGTGATTTTAATTATCAAAACCCTAAAAAATGGTTCCAATAATTATAATACTTGCTTTTCTAATAATATCAAAATTTTTGTTCCAAGAATATTCGTGAAGGTGATTAAAATTAACCAATGTGATTAAAGTAAGATGAAGCTTAATTAAGGACTAAACCTTAACCATAAAGACCAAAATGACTTGGACACTTGTATAAATGAAATTAGATTCCAATAATTCGAACATATCCCCTATTTGTTCTAATTTTTTCCATTATTGTGATATTATTAAATGGATGATCCCTATATAAATGGTTATATTAGGAAAAAGACAAAAAAAAGTAGCATTCCTTACATTTAACATTTATAAATTTTAAGATATTTAAAAAACATCATATATTTAGTTATACATATCCTTTTGAAATATAAATGGGTTATTATTATCATAATAATTTATCAATTAATTTTAGAGATAATTTAGTTGCATGTAATTATTACAAAAAGCCAATATAGTGATTATTTTGTTAATAATTAACTAAAAAATGATACTATAAATGTTATAAGTGATGTAAATTGATTGAATTATTATATATAAATATTTCTTATATTAACATATCATTTTATATAGCTTTAAAATTAATATTTTCTAATTAAACTATCTTTTTATGTTTTAAAATTAAATACGGAACGTCAAAAGTGACATTAATATTATTTTACAATAAATGAAATTTTAATAAATTATTTGAAAATAATAAAATACTATATTAATAAAACTGAATTTAATGTGTCAATAAATTTTAAATATTTTCTATTAATTTTCCAATTTATCAATTATAATTATCATATTGACTCATAAATTGTAAAAACATTATTTAGCATGTTTTGGGCTTAAGGAGTGTTTCTACTCATCACATGTGCTTTTTTTAAAATTAATTTACAAAAACACATGATATTTTAATATTAAAAATTATAAATAATATTAATAATTTATCAGATCTTTATTTTCTAATAAATTTTCCTTTATTTTAGTAATAATTTTTAAATCACCTAGGCTATAATACTGGTGGCTTTAATAAAAACCAAAATGGAAAAATTGGAAATTTTAGAAGTTAATGAATCAAATTATTAAGATGCTCATATTCCTAATTATTGGAGATTTATATAGACCATTATTAAGATTTAATCTATTATTTTTACATTTTATAGGCACATTAGGTAAGATATACAACCCATTACTTAATGCCTTTTCGTATTTACAAGAGTGCCACCCCCTTCCACTACAAAAAGGAAAGCAATCTCCCTCTTAATCACTCATGTAAAAACACATTGGTTTGGTGAAGATATACTGAATACACTTCCCCGCATAACTTCAATCCTCTTATAATCCTCCTATTTGGCATAAATCAATCAATTTCATCATTTTGGCCCAAACCAAATGAAATTACCTGATTAAAAGGTAATGCCTTATCTCAACCGCCTTTATTTTATTTTCTTTCTCACCCATCCACTCTATTTATTCCATGATTGTATGAAAAAACAAGAATCCAAAATATAATAGGATTTTTTATTTTAAGGGTTTGATGTACACTTACAATAACTACCATATAATGGGTAATGAACATATTGTTTACGTGTATGGAGTACTACCACCTTAATAAACAATGATTATTCATTTTTCCATTAATGCCTCTCAGGGAGAAAATTATGATGGAATGTCTATTTATATATATATTATATTATATATATTATTTATTTAATCTTATTTAATTATTTTTTCCACACATATCTTTATAATTTCCATTTGTTATAAATATGATAATTTTGATTGGGGAAGTGTGGACTATTGCCCCCTAAAAGCGATGGGATTCTTTCACACAATACGTGGAATGTATTAAGGATTGGTTTAATGAACTTATATGATATATAAGATATAATAATGATACTTGAATATTTATTTATATACATATATATATATACATATATATATACATATATGTACATATATTTTATTTACTTTCTCTATTTCAATACATGAATAAAACGGAAGCATCTTACATGCATACGTAGGGCATACAGTCTCCATGAATGGTGTATTCCATTTTCATACTTATATATTCTTTTTTTATTTAAATAGACATATAATTAATTTTAAGGGTATTTATATCATGTTTTACATTATTGAAGTGAATATATAAGTATAAATACCAAATATATAACAAATATAAAAACATTAAAAAACCAAGAAAATATTACCTGAAGTGTAACCTTAAGATCGAATTGTTAACAAGAAGGTAATAAAATATAATAATAAAAACATATATGGTATTAGATATAATAATATGGTTATTTAAATTGTGTATAATAAACATAAATTAATTATATTGTACGTTTAAATGAGTATGACGATAGTCAATACACAAGGTAAGGGGATTTCATCTCACTTTTTTATTTCTGTGAGATACATGCTTTATTTAGAAATAATTCCTTTTGTGTTGTGTGTATACTGACCATGGATGTATTAAATCATTATCGTACTTAAATTTATAGGTATTTAATTATCTATTCTATGAAATTTATTTCATGGGGTCAATGTTTTAAAATCTACCAAATCATCAAGATAGTTTTTTCTCAATTTTCCTTCTTTAAAACACACATTTTTTTCACCTACATTATTTTTTGAGGTGTTTATACTACGAATATATATTTTATATCATGAATATAAATAATTTAATCATTTTTTATCTTCATTTATTTTAATTTTATTACATGTATAGTATTATCCCATGTTACCCTGTGGTAATATTTTATTGAAGCAATCTAATCATTTATCGAGATTGTTTATGATTATGCTTCCATTGCAGTAATTTTATGATCCATCCCCTAAGAACACTCACTATTTTCCTTATGATATATTTATTAAATTCATATATGTCTATTAGTACAAATTTTCTACTCTTTGTTCATTATTATAATTATGAAAAAAAAATTAATTATAATCTGAGTTTATTTCTCTCTCCAGTTTGAAATCTATTTTATTCAAAAACCATGTTTTCAATGAAAATCAGAAGTTCTTTGAATGATTATTATATAATTTTTAAAGGAAAATTGTTATCAAAATTTCTTAAATATTATTTTATAATATTTCATGTAAAATTGTTTGCAATTTTTTTTAAACATCTATTATAAATTTTCAAGGAAAACAGATTTCAAAATAAATTCAAGACTCATTTATAAATTTGAATTGTATTTTCAATGAAATAGTTTTCAATGGTTTTTTAGGATCGTTTTATAAGATTTAATTGGAAAGTGTTTTCAATAATTTTTAAATTTTATTTTTATAATATTACATGAATAATTGTTTCCAAATCTTTTCAATCCATCTTTATATATTTTCAAATAAAAATCTTTCCAAATGTTTTTCAAACCATTATTTATAATATATAATGTTTATTTTTTTAAAAATGGTTTTCAAATGGGTTTTAAGTTTTAAGGATATTTTTTCAATGAAGAAATGATATTCTCCTCAAGAAATATATTGATAATATCTGTCAATGTTATTTTCCATCTAATATAACATATTTTGATGTGACCTATTCTCTTCTAGGAAATGATCCAAAGGTTCCATTCATATTATTTCATTAGTTGTTTATGTTTTTATAGAATACTGATTTTAATTCCTATTTCTCTTTTATAGGTTATATTTATTTGAAACCCACATAATTTCAAAAGTTATGTTACAATGAAATTATTATAAAACATATCATTTTTCTATATTATATGATATGATTAAATGTTTATGATATCCATTTCATTTCATGGGGTATTATATGATTTTTAATGATCTTGTGAAACATGTGTGTATTATTTGGTTATGATATGGGTGGGACCTGCATCTCCCTCCAATGTATTGGGTAATGATTTATATCTCATGAGATATACTAGGATGGTCTTGGGAGTAAACCATGACTCTTAAGATTCCCTTGGGAGTGAATCGTGACTATCAAGATGGTATGAGGAGTGAACCCCTGCTATTAATATGGCCATGGGTGTGAACCATGACTACCAAGATGGTATGTGGAGTGAACCCATACAACTAACATGGTCTTGGTAGTGATGCATTGACTACTATGAAAATCATATTATATTTTTATGTGTCTACCACAATTTCATGTTTTATTCCTATATTATTCTTTCATGACTTATGTTTTTTATATCATTATTATTCATATCTTATTAACTACCAATATTTATCTCATGATTCCTTTTTTGGCTAATTATATGCAGGGCATGATCTTCTATTTTCAAGATTACATTTTCAAACACCTTTGATCATAATTATGCTTATATGTCTCCCTTGTTTACCCTTAATGAGCATATGAGGTAATCTCTTTTTATATTTTTTTCTTAGGTTTTAATGATTTTTTTTATTTTAGATTTGTTTAAGAAATGTTCTAGTCAAGAGGAACCTAGTGGTAGATAATTTATCTCACTTATGTATGAGTGTTTATGTTCCCATCTGTTCAAAGGATCTATACTAGTTTCGACATTGGGCATCTGTTTGTATATTGTTTTAAGTATTCTATAAAAGTCATGTAATGTTAATTAATGAAAAAAGAGTGTCTCTATAGAAACATAATTTTAGGAGAATCCTATACATATAGTTAACAGGATCTGAAATGTTCTCGAAGCCTCATCTGTACCTCTAGTATGGGTGTTATGGAAAAATTGCATCTTACTGGATGCGACTTCGGAGTGGGAGGCTGATGTATGTTCTCTATAGATGAGGTTATTCTCAGATGAATCTTGACCGCCCTTGAGAATGAAGTCTGGGGACGAAATCCTTTAAGGGGGAATATTGTAAAATCCCAGATTTTCAAATGAGGTACGAATCTTTTTTTGGTTTAAATGCATGTTTATTGCCTATTCTAAGTACTCAATTTGATCAAGGGTTCTTTGGGGGTGTTCGAGGATTTTTTGGTGCCCATATTCGATATTTTTAGAAAATATAGACCATATTCATGGTTATTAGATGTCGTGAAAGATAGGATACACGATTACCCCTAATCATGTTGAGCGTGATAGTGGGGTGTTAGAGACCACATAGTTTCAATGAAACCATACTTCATTAGGAACATGATCATGTGGATTGCTGGAAAAATCACTGATAGTGGGATTAGACATGGTTTTTTCATAGTTTGGATAACCATCCACCCAAACCATGCATGGTTCCAATTGAAGATGTGTAGGGCTCATGGTTGGAGTAAGGGTTGGAAAACTGTACAGAAAAACTATGTAAAAAAGCGTTTTTGGAAAAAATGACAAAAATTTTCTTAAAATGTTTTAAAACCTAATAACATGTTCAATTCTTCTTAATTTGGTAGTGGGTCACCCTTTAGAGATCCCTTGGAAGCCAATGTGTAGACATGGGTGTGGTTTCTCAATTTGAACTCGAATTAAAACATCATCACTCTCATTGGAATCAGGTCCAAAAGGAATCCATTACTCTTATGTAATTATTCATTTGACTTTGTATTAATGTAGTTATTTAGGTGCAAGATAATATTCCCTATTATCAAGATTATTTTTGTTTTTCATTTTTATTCTGATCTAAGATGAATCAAAATCTATAATTGGATGAGCACTCCACTACATACTTATCGTAGGTGCTCCATAACTTTACCTCAGGGTTTGGTGATTTATATGCTGAGTTGTCATTTTTTTCTCTTTCTGAACATTTCATCGGTGCCCCTAAAAGAAATTGAACGCTTTGATTAAATTATTTGGAGCCTATTTATGATTCGGATGAGTACATTCGAGATAGTTGGAGGTTCTTCCCCAACCTAATCCAACCATGGATTTTCCCCTTACATTCCAATTATTATACCACCCATGAGGTGTGTTATATATTTCCTAGTTATAAGAATCCTAGTTATATATGAATTTAATTTAATTGATTAATTAAGGGATGGTTGTGCACTATTTTCTATGTGATACATGATGTCAATTGATTTAACTATTCAAATGGAAGTGGTTATATGATTTATAAGAACAAATGGATTTTGATTGTTATGTATTGAAAATTGAACTGAATAATGATTGTTTCTATAGGTTTCATGGGTTTTCTACACCATGGGTCATGATAGTGGTAGTGGATTCCTTGGATGATTTTTCTACATAGGTCTTAATTCTAATGGATGCATTAGGATGTGTTACCCCTTGGATCCATATTTCATTCACCTGTAGTGAAAATTGTCTACTAGTATTCTCTTTAGATCCTAAATCCATTCTAAAAAAGTTTCCATCAATATTCACCTCGGAACTAATGGGGATTCTATGGTCTTCTATACCTTTTATCTAGCCTTGTGGGGGTTTGACACTTCTGAATATAGAGCACGATCATGCTTTACATGAAAATATTGATTATATGGTTTATTTGAGGTTAATTTGGCATGCTTTATTATACATAACATCCATGGGTGGTATGATATATTGGCTATATGAAATGTATATGGTGTTTATTTCAGTTTTACATATAGCTTCATTATTATAAGTTTTGAACCTTATTTTGGAGGGAGGCTTATTATGCTAGAAATTTCCACTAAACATGTATGACATATGCCATGGAAACTTGTTTCATTTCTTTTATAGCTATGATATAGATTTTATACTTATAACATTATATTACATAGTCGGGGTTGTTATAGAAATGGTTGGTGGTGGTATACTAGTATTTTATCTCACACCCTCTCCTGAGCCACCTCTAGGTACCCGAATAGACATCATGGATACAGACTGAGATCAGGGAAAATTCCCACTATTTGATTATTGAATTTTTTCTATGATTAAGGGAAGCTTAGCATGGGACTGATCTGAGGTTCGTGAAGCTAGTAGGAATAGTTCTATTTTGTTTTTCCTCTTATTTTGATAAATATATTGTACAAATTCCTAAATACAAATTTTTTATTCATTATAGAGACATGACATGACATGTCATTTTGTAAATGATATTGCTTCGGGATTTATATATATATATATATATATATATATATATATATATCTGTGTGTGTGTTTGTATGTGTGTGTGTCTTTGGGATGTTTATCACCTATTCGGTTATTATTATGCATCCAATATAATGGGTTATTGGTCCAGTTGTATAGTTCCTATATTTTCAGTTTATTTATTGTTATCATGATTTTTATATTTTATTGATTCCATATTCCATTATGTTACACTCTGACAAGAGGGTATAGTCTTCCTAAAAACACATCTTCTGCTCCTGCTACTAGTTGGAAGCCTCTAGCATTTTGGAAGATGTGCTTCATGCCATGTGGCCCACCTGATCAGGGAACTGTTTAGTGGAATATATCTATATATGTTTTTCCAACCATGATGAATGTAGTTAGTAAAGGAATTAAAAATTAGTATGATGTGTGAATAATATACCCCATTTATAACTTCCAACGGGTCAGGCTCATTCACATTGTACCTAAGAAAACTAAAATCATCATACATAAGAATGAGAAGAATAAACTATTCCTTTTTTGAGTCTAAAATTGATCGAGAGTCTGTATAATCCACTTGAATTTGAACCAAATCACTAGAAAATGTCATTTTCTTTTTCCCTTTATTGATCAAGTACTAGATAGACAATTAGGTAAAACTCACTATTTCTTTCAAGGTGGATTCTGAAGTTAATTCTAGATGTCCATTCTACCTGAGGTTTAGGATAAACCAACACTTACATGTCACTATAGTACTATATAATAATGAAAGTTTTAAATTTTTATTATTTAATGAACTAGGGATAAAGGTACCCAAAACTTTTACACATATAATTAAATGTTTTTTAACATAAATATCCATTAATACAACTGAGGGATTAAAATTCCATGTCTCTTTGGAGGAATAGGTTCATAATATCCAAAAGTAAAACATAAATTAAATGACATCATTTTAATCTCCATAATACGCTTCCGAACCACTTTGAGCTCCTAAAACATCATGGGATAACCTAGCTAATAAATAAACAAAAATAGTAAGCTAAAAACCCATTAAAAAGTAAATAAGATAAGGAAACTTATCATGTTATTCAAAGGAATAACATGATATCATAAAGGATAAGTATCATGAGTAATAGAATGGGAGAACAACATAAATAACATGGTATCATAATATCATGGAAATAAAGAAAATGTCGTAGCAACATTTTCACGACATAAGCATGAGTCAAGGATAACTTCCTAGAAAATAAAACATTGCAAAAAAAAGTACCATAATTGATTAGGTTGACTCATTAATCCCAAACATAAGGTCTCATGTGACAAAAGCATTACCCAATACATTGGAGTGATATGTGTGCACACCCACAATAAAATGTACATGTTTATGGGTTCCACAAAATGAAATCAATCTTAAGGAAAAACAAAAGAATAAACCATAAAAATAAATGTATTTCATAAT
This sequence comes from Viscum album, assembly GCA_963277665.1. Classification (NCBI taxonomy): domain Eukaryota; kingdom Viridiplantae; phylum Streptophyta; class Magnoliopsida; order Santalales; family Viscaceae; genus Viscum; species Viscum album. The sequence continues at coordinate 1,218,312,195 of OY728127.1, read as the reverse complement.
CTTTTCTCATATAATAATCAAAATATATTTCATAAATAATAAATTTAAGAAAATATAATAAGGAATTTATTAACCAATACAATAAAGGTAGAATAATATATGTATATATTTGAGAGGAAATTATAATAAATTTATAAGCGTTCTTTTGTATTTTAGAGAGAGAAAGCGAGTTAGAGAGAAAATGGTTATAACCTAGAAATAGTGGTTTAGAGAGATCCTTTACATTAATCATGACTTATCATGTGAGTTAATTATCATAATAAATATTAAACTTATGTTAATTATTTACTTTCTTAGGAAAAAATTTCATTTCAATTATTCATTTTTTATTCAATTACTAAGTATTTTAGGTTCATGTTAGGCATTTTGATGATATTCGACTGAAATGCCTAAAATAAGTTTGGTAGGTTGACTATGGTTAAAGATATTAACAATTTATCATCTTTAGAATAATAATAATAATTAAATAATTGAAATTTTAAAGTTAAATTATACTTCTAAAACCAACCATGAAATATAGTAAAGAAAATTGGATTGCGTTACAATCATGTAGATGGTAGATCATATATAAGCATGAGTAATGTTTCCATTATCAAAATATCATGATAGAAAGAAGTTATGTGTTTTTTAACATTATATAATTATAATTATATCATAAAAATCAGTTTAGCTATTTCAATATAATTTTATATACCATCCATGTGATGTGATAATGAAAAATTAATTACATTGCTTTGAGGAGGAGGTAGTCAACACGTGATCACAATCAAAATTATAATATTTTATTGAAAGGAATGAGTTGATATATTTAATTTATATAACTATAAATGTGTTACATATATCATATATATATATACATTAAATCAATTGTCATAAATATACATGAGGTGTGATTATGGAAAATTAATTACATAATTTCATGTGATAATATACTGGCATACACATGAACAACAATTGCTTTTTCTATTTGATGGAAGATGATTTGTATGTGGGCTATTAAATTATAGTAATAAAATACAATTATATGTAAGATTATTATTTTATTATATCATCATGGATGAATAATATTTGAAGGAGATGGAAGAAAAAATAAATCAAAACATTTGATAAAAAACGATACCTCTTCTTTTGAAAAACTTTTAATGTTTTCCCCAATAGCCATAGTATTAGTCTTTTCTATTCAATAAATTGATTTAAAGAGCTTTAAATGGACGTAAGTAAGTGATTTGGGTAGTTATTGGTTCATCCAAAAGGATTTTTATGTGTTAACATAGGAGATGAGATTCCCTTTCATAAGGGAGGAGTTAAAATGTTCTAAATATTTATAATTATTCAATAATGGGAAGCCACTATAAAACCAAGTGACTTAAAATTTGATAAATAAGGGATTTTAGGGAAGATAATTTAAATTAAGGCCTCCTAAACTTTAAAAAAATAAACATTTTATTCCCTTTACCTATAAGATTACTCACTTTTACCATTTTAGTTTTCACTAGAGAGGCTAGTTTTTACATCTGTAAATGATCCTTATTGGTTAATTTGAACCCATTAATTTTATATATTAAATCTTTTATTTCAAATAAAAAATCTGTTGTATGTGTAAAATTAATTAAATCAAAATTGAATGCAACATGCAAAACATATTTTAACATTAATTGTGGTAATTAATTTTTACTATTTTAACTATTCATTATGATCAAAATTTAAGTTGAAATTATTACCAAATATTAATTTAAATGATTCCAAATATGGAAACTATTTTACTAAATTATATTTATACATGTTTTGGAGTTTAATTTATATATAAACTGAAAAAATGTGTCGAAAAATTGTTTTCAAAAAATTCATTTTTACACATATGATGATCTTATATTAATAATATAAGTTATAATCTTTATTATATGAATTTAAATTATTATAAAAAGGTATATAATATATAAATTTTTTAAAATATATATTTATTTGGTTTTATTTTAACTAACTAAAATGTATAAATTTTATGCACTTAAAAATAGTTCACAAAAGGCATTATATTTAATAAAAAACTCATACCAAAATCATGAAATTTTCTGATTCAAATGAATTTAATAATATTATTATAAATACAATGGTTCATATTTCACTTAATACAAAATATAAAACATAATGGATTTTAAAAATTCATGACTTAATTAATATAAATGAAAATATTTTTAAAATCATTAATATTTATTATTCAATAAAAATTAAACATTATATAAAGTACAAAAATTTCACACTATGTTAATTTTGATATTATTATTTAAAAATCTAAGTTTATAAAAAAACATTTTCAAAAATTTATAGAAATTTATTATTATAGATTCTCAAAAAATATAATAAAAACACTTTTAAAAAAATGTATATTTTAAAGAATAAAATGTATTTCTTAAAAATTGAGTTCTTATTTCAAAAACATTTATCAATAAATTCATCTTGATTAGGACCATTATATATTTTTTATTTTGTAGTTAATTCTATCTATACTCTTTGATTTAATATCAATTGTATAATGATCATATTTGAATAATAATTGTTCCTTTGGGATCTATGTTGAGTGTCATATATCCTATTAAATATAGTTTTCAATTAAAAAATCAAGGGTTGTTAAATTATTCCCCCTTGATGAATTTCACCATTGAAAATTCTTATTAAATAATAATTTGAAAACGTGTGAGGTTACTAATGGTTAATGGATTTTTCTTGTTTCTTGGATTCCAATATTTATTTGTGGTTCCTCTGTAAAACATTGAATTGGTGAGTCGTATAATTGCATAAAACATTACCACTACAGTCCCAGATCTTCATAGGATTCCCATCATAAGAGATATCATTTTCCAGTTATACAACCTAAGAATTCAGTAAATGTGAGGGAACTGGTATTTACATCCTCGAAAGGGTTACATGGAATATTTTTTGTACTTTAGAATGGGTTTGTGGGAGTCCATGTAGATAGGACATGGCTTTGATGCAATCAATAACCTCAAGGGAAATGACGTGACTATGGATTATCATTACATTATTCAAAAATCTCATGACATCATTCCATGTAGATCTGTGGATACGTACTTTATCCTTGACCTGAAACTCTAGGTCTCATCGATGATTGTCATCGTAGATCTCCTATCTACTATGATCAATTTTGATGTGTTTTTTAATGGTATTGAACTTATCAACCATATCTACAACCATTTTATGTCCCAATAACTTTTATTCAGCAACATAATACCAACATGTCGGTGTTCAACATATCTTCACCTAAAGTAATTCACAATGATCCAATTGGATGCTTGAGTGAATGTTATTATTATACATGAACTCAACTAGAGAAATAATTCGATCTCATCCTCCTTTCAAGTTCATCGAGCAAGATCTCAATATTTTTTCATAAAATTGAATATTTTTCTCAGATTGTCCATCAGTTTGGAGAGATAAGTCGTACTGATGTAAAAATATGTATTTAAAGTTTGTTAGCGGCTCTTCCATATATTGGAGTTAAATATTATATCTCATAAAAATATAATATATATTGGTGTTCCATGAACCCTTATCGCCTCTTTGTTGTATATTCTTTCAATTTGATTGAGTGAGAAATACTGTATAGTTTTAATGAAGTGAGATGTCTTCTTAAGATGATCCACCACAACCTATATGGTATTATATCCTCTACATGTCTTTTGAAGACCTGTAAAAATGCCTATATTGATATTTTCCCCATTTCTATGTTGTCATGGGTAATGGTTTCATCATACCCTTGTATTTTTATTTTTCAATATTCCCTTTATGGAATAAAATAAATATTTATATATATTCTACAATAACCATCTTCATATTGTCCCACTAATAGTTCTCTGAGAGGTCTTGATACATATTCATGCTACCTAGGTGGATGGAGATGGTTTATCTCTATGAAAAATTCAACATATCATTATTTATGTTAGTATTTTATGGTACACATATCCATGAACCCAATATTACAACTCTTTATTCATCAATTTTCAACTCTATATATTTCACTTTTCATATTTCTTTCTCCATTTTCTTAATTTCCACATAATTTATTTGATCATCATTTGCCTTCTCCAAAGGGGATGACTAAAAAACATAATAAAAAGGAATGAATACATTCCTTCCATTATGATTCTCATGTACATCCTTTTCAAGTCTATGAATATTGGATCCTTCTCAATTCTAATCATTTATAAATTTGTTAGATACTTTCTACTTAGTGAATATTGATATTTGTTTACATTACTTGGATGGTAATGGATTGATCATTTATAGTTTGTGATAATCTCTAAACATCTCCAATAGTGGACATTAATATACATTTTTGTGAATATATATTTAAGGCTCTTATGATCAATATGTATTCCACACTTCTCCCCAAAGAGATAATGTCACCATATTTTTAATGAAAATATCACTACTTACAACTCAAGAACATGTGTTCAACTGTTTTCCTTATAAACATTCAAATTACATGTGTTGTTGGTTATAAATTTGAAATTTTTCCTTATTACCTAGTTTAAACACCTTTTTAAAGCATCTCTATATACCACAAAAAATTTCCCCACATGAGGTTAGTGTAAGGACTGATGTTATGATGAGCCTCTTTTTCAATTCTTTAAAGATCACTTCTCATTCATGGGTCTTGTAAAACTTTACAACATTCCAATTAATCATTTTTATTAGGGTTGAATATCCGGATCTATTTCTCAAAAATCCTTGGTAATACCTAGCTAGTCTAGGGAAACTATGGATCTCTATTGCATATGTCGGTATGGGACACTCTTCAATTACCTTTATCATAGAAGGGTACATAAGTATCAACTTTATATGGTAATATTCCATACCAATGAATCATTCCCCATCTATAACACACATCTAATATAATTTTCAAATATATTCTCCTTTCACAATGTATTTAGTGCATTATTCAAATGCTCTATTTTTTGGAGTATATCATAATATCCTCTAAAAAGACTACCACAAATTGGTTGAGTTAGTCTCTGAATAATTTTTTCATTAAGTACATAAATATTTATAGATCATTAGTGAGTCTAAATTCATAAATATGAACTCATTTTTTCCATACCATATTCAAAAAATATCTACCTTTTTCACCTTTAATTACTGATATTCTTACCGAAGATACTTTTTAGAGAAATTCAGGGGCCCACATAGTTTATCAAACAAGTCATCTCTCTGTTGTAAGGGATACTAATTATTTATCTAGTTTTTTTTTGAGTTTATGATAATAAATATAGATGCACATTTACCCATCATTACTCCTGATGAATAGGACTGATGTGCCTTACGGTGAAGCACTCAGATGTATAAAACCATTTTCTAGATTCTCTTTTAGCTACATTTTATGTTCCACTTAAAAAATAGTTTCCATATTGTAAGGAGTCGTTGGTATGGTCAAGGATCCAATTATATGTTAAATTGTGAATTAAACCTCTTGGTCAAGAGGAAGAGTTGGAAACTCTTTTGGGAATACATTAATACAATCTCCCAGAATCGGAATGTCTCCAATAATGATTCTATCTTTTGTATCGATCATTTGAGAAAGATGTAAATTCTGGAAAGTTAATAATTTCAATGCTTGAGAAGAATATTCCAAGGTATGTTTATCCCCCTCTTTGAACTTGTATAGAGATGAAGGACTACTTGGGATGTGGAGAGAGATCTCCCACTCCAAATGGTTGATGTTGGCTTTATATAAGTATAACCAATCCACATACAATATAGAATCAAACTCTACTAATGGAAGTAAGAAAATATATTTTTTAATCTTCACTCCAAAATCAGTGATTGGGGAGGACTTATATACTTTGGATGCATCCATTTATCTATTTTATACTCTTACATATATATTAATATACATATTTTATGGAGGTGTTGAAATAGTTTTTCTAATCTTTAAATACATGGAATAATGTGTAGATCCATAATTAAAAACTTAATCCACAATTCATTAATGAATAACTAGTGTAATTTTTACTACATAATTTTTAGGATCCACCTCAGTGGTAGTTATAGAATATTCCCTTCCTTTCTATCAATTTTGTGGAGGTTGTTGTTGTATATTGTCTCAAAAAACCCTTAGCATTGGGAATTGGAAAGCATAATACCCATGTCCATTCTATTTTAAACCTTGTACTGTAGGATGAGGGTTAATCTAATATTTCTTTTCTTCCTCCACATTAGCAGGATTCATTATTTCTCTTTATCACATATTTTTCTGATGTCTCTCTCTTCTACATTTGAAGGATCTCATGATTCTAATTAAATAGTTTCCAAGATGACTCATCCCAAATTTATTATAATGGGTATATTGGGATTTATTTCTTCCAAGAGATTTATCAATTGATCAACTTGAATAAAAATCTATTTTATTATTTTTATATCTATGAAAACGAGATGACCGAGAGTCAATATCATCCATATCAACCTTGAGGGCACAAAAAAAATATTTTCATATCAATCAAAGTCTTGAGTCACTGAATATTTTCATAGGATTGGATTTAACCCACTAAATAAGTGGTCCACCTTACTTTTGACATTGATGATCAAGCCATGGGAATATCAACAATTTCTTGTGAAGTTTTCCTCAAACACCACAATAGACTCATCTTCATTTTTCTTTAGTTTGAGGAACTCCATCTACATTTTAATGTTTTTAGTTTGGGGAAAATATTTATTTGAAAATATTTTCATTAAGTTTCCTCATTATATGTAAACAATATCCTCTTCGGAATTTGTGTTCTTGATCAGTGTACACCATTGATCGGCTTCCACCTAGATGAAATAAATTTACAAAATAACATTCTCTTACTCTAAGTTCTAGAGGATATAAAATATATACTCAATGGATTTAATCAATTATTACATAATTATGGGATCATAAGTACCACTAAATTTAGGATTACTTTGACTTATTAAATAATTTAATGGAACATTGTCTCTCTTATATGGAAGAGGGTATTCAACATGATTCACATTTCTATTAATAAAATGATGCTAGTTGTTCCAGTATTTCCATGAAGTTCTCCACTCTCACTCCCATAATGATAGGCATATCATTTCCTATAATGTTTGTTTTTGGAATGACTTTTCCTTTTTCACTCCATATGAAAAATCAAATATGATAATACATTAAATAATAAACATACAAAATGGGAAATTTATAAACTTAGAAGGAATAACTTATAAATGATGATAATTTACTAACATATTATTCTATAGGTTTCATTCTCGGTTATTCATGGTAATTTTCCTATTATGTTTTCTAACGTAACAATTTTTTCATGTCCATCATAATATTTTGTAAATAGATTCTAAATTTCTAATGCATATCCCCTGAGAGTGTTAGAAAAGGGGTGTATCAAGTCCTATTTATCTTGAACCATGTGATGATTGAATAAATTCACAATATATCTTCTTTGGATTTAATACCACTAGGTACAAATGGTTCAGAGTAACATCCACTTATAGTTTCTTGACAAGGATGCAATTTCTTGAAAACCACTCACTCCATACTTCACAAAAATTATAAGATATTTTTCTATACTTATACTTATCCATATGGTTATCTCTAAAGTATTCTTGTATTAATCAATAAATAAATAAAACATCTTCTAATTCCAACTATACCGATCCAAGAATTTTACATGTGTTATTACAAAATTTTTAACTTGAATATCGATTAAATACATCCAAAGGATCGAAAATCCTAGTTTATTTTGAGGACTAGGTTTATAATGCATAATACTGAAACTAAATTAAAATGATTTTATTTTAATTTTCATAATGATCCCCTAAAACCATTTAAATATTAACACTATATTGGATGACCTAGGGAATACATAGACAAATGGGGTGAGCTATAATTCCCAATAAGGGAATAACCACTATAAAAAAACATAACATGTGAATCAAATATATGACATGATATCATAAAAGGGAAGGCTCTTGAGTAATAACATGGAATCAGAAAATAAATAAAATGTTATCATAATACTGTATAAATAATGGTAATGTTGAATAAATATATAATATGACATAATCATGATTGAACGTTAATAAAATATACAATATCACATGGTGGAAAAAGTCCCATAATGGATTAGGTTTACTTCATAATCCCATGCATAATGCCTTAGGAGAAAACATATTCTCCAAAATAATTGCAGTTAAATTTAGTAACACCCATCCTAACTTTTACCTAATTACATGGACCGTAAACATAAATCAATCTTAAGGCACAAATATAAGAACTACCCATAGATGGAAATGGATTACATAATCTCACGTTATATCAAAATCAAAAGAGATTTTCTTTGGAGGAATTTGAAAAATGATCATAAGTAATGTATTACCCATAAAATGAAGTTATAATAATCTAGGAATATATGGGATAGAAATATATATATAATTTATAAGAATTCGAAAAATTAATGGTAGATAGAAATTGAGTTTGAGATAGAATGGTCATAACCTAAAGAAAATGGCAGTCTAGAAGATATCTTTCCTTGATCCTGACTCATCATGTGTGTTACATATATTCTATCATAATAAAATTATATTAATTATTTTCTTTCATAATAACCTTTTTCAATTTTGTTATTCACGTTATATTCAATTACTTTTTCATTCAGGTTCATGTTAGACGTTTTGATGATATTCAACTAATTTTTTCAAAAATAACTTCAGTAATTTAACTATGATAAAAGATATTATTAATAAACCACATATATAATAATAATAATGAAATTTATAATATTTCTATACTTAATTTTTACTTTTAATACCATCAATGAAATTTGGTTATCAAAAATGTGCAACGTTACAATCATGGAGAAAGTTAGTTATACATAAACATGAGTAACATTTATATTTCTCAATGATCAATATGGAAATAAGTTTAGTGTTATTTTTTCTTTCCATAATTGTAATTATATCATAAATATAATTATATTTCTTTAAATAATATTATATATACCATCCATGGGATTTGATAATTATAAATGAATTGCATGGCTTCGTGGAGGTGGTAATCAACACATGCTCATGAATGATGTCATAAAATTTTCATGAATGGAGATATTTGATATATTAACTTTTTATAATGAAAAAATTTCATTAATATAATTTATCTATATATGTATAAAACTAATCATCATAATTATTCATGAGAGGAAATGCTGGAAAGTGAAATACATCGGTTCATGACTTGGTAGTATATTGTACACATAAATGATGGTTTCATTTAGCATTTCATAGAAGAGGATATGGATGAGTGTTGTGACCTTAAAATAATATGAAATCATTATATGGGATATTATTATGTTATTATATCATCATTATTGATTAAAATTTTAAGCAAGTGGAACAATATATATAATAAAACACTTGAATAAGAACGATACCTCTTTTGAACAAACTCTTTACATTTTCACCAAAATCCTTACAAGGAATATTTTTCTAATCATAAAAAAGCCTTATATGACATATAAAGGTAAGTAAGTAAGGTATTTGGGTATATATTCTCTAATATAAAAGTATTTTTATGTGTGAAAATATAGGTAAGTAGGATGCATTTTATATGTAAGGAGGGTCATTTTTTTAAACACCCATAAACGATTTAATAATAGGAATTCACTCTCAAAACAAGTGACTGAAATATTTATAAATAATAAATTTTATGGAATATATGTTCAATAAAAACCTAAACCAATAAAAAATATGTAATTTCTAATTATTTTTTTCCCGTTACATCTTTGGTTACTAAATTTTTCCATTTCAGTTTTCACCAAGGTAACTAGTTTTTACCACGGTAATTTATCCTTTAAGACTAAAAATAAAACGATAATTATTATATAATTTTTAAAAATTTAATATAAATACGAAATTAAATTTATCAAATAAAAAATATTTTGTTTTTTGGAAAATTAATTTTAACACAAACACATGTGACGTGGAAAACATCATTCTAACCATAACTGTGATAATTATTTTTTATAGAATTTATTATTCATTATGATAAAAAATTAAGTTGTCCTTATTATATAACATTAAATATTATGATTATAAATTTGGATTCCATTTTATAAAATTCAATTCATGTATGTGTAAAATTTTAATTTCGAAATAAACCTGCATCACGTGTCGAAATTGTTTTTTTCATGAAATGATTTTTTTGGCACAATGTGATATTATATTATCTATATGACCAGTAATAATCATTATATGAACATAATTTCATATAAATATATATATAATCTATAAAAAAATTTACAATTTTTTTTATTATGGTTAATTTTATGAAACTAAAATGGATATACTTTAGGAACATAAAAAAGTTTGTAGAAAACTATGTTTTTAAACATAAAAATTAACGTATATGAAAATTTTGAAAACTAAAGATTCAAATCAAATTAAATAGATATTTGTAATTAAAATTTTTCATATGTAAATTTAAAGATAAATAAAAAATATAAAGTTAATTTTAATTATGTTTATTTAATTAACCGAATTGATAGTATTTGCAAAATTAGTAATTTCCACTATTTACATAAAAATCAAGTAACTCAAAAAAATTACAAATTTTTTGTCTAATTAAATTTTAATATTATTATTTAAAAAACTATGATTATTTTATCGCATATATTTTATACAATTTTCATAAATCATTTATATTATTTTCACACACAAAAAATATAAATCCTTTTTGATGAAAACACAATTTTTGAATAAAAAAATGTTCTAATTAAAAATTGATTTCTAATTTCCTAGAAATTTTTTAATTCATTTATATTTATTTAGACATATATATATATATATATAATTAATAAGTTATTTCTATTCATACCATCAATTTTAACAGTTTAGTTATAATCGACATATTTAAATAATCATAGTTCGTTTACGATTGGTCTTCCATATTGTATATAATATCAAACAATGTTTTCTATTTTTAAAATGTGGTGTTATAAGGTTCCTCTCATGTAAGAACCCATTTTTCATTCAGATATATATCGTTTTATTTTTTGGTTAGAACCTTTTTTCTAGTCCTATTATGTCATAAAATCCTAAACGGTGCTGTTGGGTTGGAATTTTATCATGGGAATGAAGGAATGAGGGGACAGAAGGTTGCCTAGAGGCTAAGTACATGATGTGTATTGGCCTGGGCATGACAATTTATGATGTTTCATGGAAATTACTCATTTGGTAAATCATTATATTTAAATATCTAAATATATTATAGATCATCTAAATTTCATGGGGTTTTTTTAAAGGGGAGGACCCCCCCTGCACGTTCATTTCATACCCTATCTCCTCTATTTCTCTAACCCAAAATCTCTCCTCTACATAATCTCCCCTTGAATACCCAACCTTGTATTTGTGTTTTTTCATCATCAAAACATCAATTCTTCCATCATTCATCTCATTATAAATATATAGTTAAGATATTCATTAATCTTATGTCTTTATTAATTTTCCTTCCTCTCAATAGAGTTATTTATGTGTTGGCCCATATGCTCTATTTTCAGGGTGTTCATCTATTTTCCCATTTTCTTCTAATATAGACCAAAAAATGAAAAATACTATATGATTGATCCCATAAATACAAAAGGTGTTTGGTGTAGTTATTATCCCTAAAATTTGAGATGTTTTATAATATTTTTTGTTCTGTTGTAAGAATATTTCAATATTTGTTGCCCCTAAATTTAATTTTTGTTTATTTGGTTTCCTTAACTGAGAACTTATGGCCTTATTATATCCCATTAAATTGTTTCCAAACCATGAATTATTCCAATAAAATATTAAATATGGTTATAAATGTCTAAAAGACCAAACCATAACCTAAGTAGTTTTTGAGTGACATCAAATTGGGATATCATGAATGAAATGGATTATTTTAGTGGTGTAGCATGGGTAACACAATATTAAATTTAAATATTCAATTAATTAACATTGTTGGTATAACAAATCACCTAATTAATTTGTAAATTGAGTATTCGCTTATTATTATTGAATTATAATTAGTTATGAATTAACTATTATCCCTAATTAAATCCTTTAACTATGTATAATCAATATATTTTCGCATGGAAACCCTATTGGTATAATTTGGGCACTATGACCCTCCTGTTTTAAATTAAAGGATATGTATCCCTTTTTAATTGTTAAATATGGGCATGGTTTCCCTTATGAATTGTAATATAGGCATGGAAACCCTAGTGAAACAATATGGGAATAAAGACCCTTATAAATATGATCTGGGAATCATGACCTTTTCATATATGATATGGGCATGGAGACCCTTATTGATGTGATACAAGAAAGGAGCCCCTATATTATTACATAGTCATGGTGTCCCTATATTGTGATATGGGAATGGTGTCCCTATAATGTTATATGGGAATGGTGACCCTACTGATACGATACATGGCATGGCGACCCTATTGATATTTGGGCACGACGATCCTACTTTTATGGTTCAAGAATGGTGAAAATACTAATATGATATTAGTCATGTTTTCCCCTATTATTGTTTTACTAGGAATTGTTTTCCATGATACTATTATGATACTCATGCTACAACTTATTGAAACATATGTTATGCCTCAGTTCTTGGATAGTAAAGGTAGCCACATATATGGATGTAACCAATAGTATATATACAATTCATATATATGTATACACATTTTTACTTATTTATAGGTTATCTATCATTGGATGAATTAGGTAGTGTTAGTCTGGTATCTTTCATGGGCCATATCTGAACCCCTTTACATCTTTAGTTACTACTTATCATTTATTTTTAACCACAAACTGTCATAGTAAATGCCCTGACGGGATACTTATAGACACTATTGGTGGTGGCCTAATAATTTTATCTCAAACCCTATCAGGGATATTGATTCTACCATGGAAGATTATGTGGATATATGTATGGATTTGGGAAATAACCTACTTAGTGATACTTGAGTTTTTTATTGCATGGGAGCGGGGAAGTATAAGACCGAACTATGTCTAGTGTTGTTGTTGGAGATAATATTTTTTTATTTTTTCTACTTATAAATGTATTATATATCATTATTTCTATTTATTTTTTTGTTTTAAATATTACATATAATAATTTTTTATATGATATTGAATGTTAGTTATTTATTACATCTAGATGTTTACCTTCCACTGTCAGTTTTTTAGGGTTCTACTATTTTTTAATATTTCACAGATGTGATACTCTGATCCTGATGATACTGTATCCCCACTATACCATATTTGATCCTTAGTTCAAGTTTTCATCCTATAATGTATGTGGAGTTTCACTTGATGTTAGGTGTCCCATCATCTCTCGGTATAGTTCAATAGCATTCGGGTTGGGACAACACAAAGTTGTATAAGGATATATTTTGTAATATTTGTCCATATTCTATCAGAATATTAGACAAGATATTAGGAATGTGTTAAAATATTTTAATGAGTTATTCTTGGGAGTAGCTAACCCACATACACGGAAAGGAAAAATTACATTGGATGTTATATTATGTTCTTTATTTTTCTTGTTACAGTTTCTTTGATTTCACCATTGGGTGACACACATGATGTGAGATTGCTATTGTTATGATTGGGGTTTATATTTCTTCCTTTTGCTAATATGGAAAGGAATCATTGGTCATTAATCATTTAATTTACCTTACATGATTTTTATGACATGAATTATTCCATTCCACCATTATATTACCTTGTGCATTCCATGCAACATGTTTTGGTGCTTATTGTAAGACCCATGAATTTTTCTAACACATCATGTAGGACTAATATTAGGGAGTGGTTTCTATTCAATGTATTCCACAAACCAATTTATAAAGTGTATGGGAAATTATAAATTTGAAGTGGTGATCCAAATAGTTCAACATTTTAATTAATAATTCTATAAAAATGAAAATTAAATTAAATTAAGGTACAATATAAAATAAAATGGTAACCATTATATAGGGATAAAAATTTCAATTTAAAGATTTTATCCCCTATAAATTGTAAGTAACACTCAGTATATAAGGACCCATATTGTAAACAATATATCTAGACCTGGACTTGAACTTATTATGGAAAGTAGGTAGTGTATCTGGTGTTCTATATAAATGATTTTATCACCCAAACTTGACTTTTTGAGCATATAGAGGGGTGTGACTTTTACATAGGAAGGCTTGACCCTATATTATTCATGTTTCTACATAAATATCATTTTTATTTTCTAATTGAGTCATGTGTTTAGAATTTATAAGGCTATTCCACTATGGCATACTCTAGTTGTGCACTTAGAGGGTGGTGATGATCATGCTCCAGAGGAGCTGGGTCCCAATCCACCAATAATACCTTCAGTAGTACCGCCATGTTATCCCTAATGTGGGTGATGATGTTTGGTTTCTAGGAGAGTTTTTTTTTTGTCCTATTCACACTATCCAAAGAGATTTGGGATCTAACCCTTCTATGAGAGATCATATGTGAGAGTTTTAGAAGCTGCATCCTTCGACTATTTTAGGGGATGGTGGCCCCAGGCTATTGAGTTATAGCGGGAGATGGAATTATATATCATTAATCATCTTGAGGAACCTCCAGATAAGATAGTGAAGCTATCCACGTATATTATTTGGGGGTCTTCCAATTGTAGGTGAAATATTCTAAACCAAACAAGTTAATATTAGGAAGTGACATTGAGGGATTTTCAGTCAGGATTCAATGACAATTTCTTCCATAAGCCCCCAAGAATTGATCTTTCTAGGGATTTAATGAACTTCCAGGAGGTTTATATTATCCTTATGGACTACTCAACTGATTTTAAATACAAAAAATGATTAGCACCTATCTATACTACTGATAAGCCATCAAAAATGAGATGATTTGAGGATAGATATAGGAATACTATTCATTCTCAAGTGAATGTTTTATGGTTGAATATTATGTATGATATAGTGAAACATGCTCTTGCTCTAGAGAGAAACCTAAAGTAAGTCGACGGTGTAGGCCAGGGTGGTTCCAAATTGAGACAGATTAATGGTTCTATTAGTGATCATAAGCGACTCTTTAAGACTGCATGCATGGGCATCATCAACTTGGTGACACACACTAATAGTTATGTGGTTTTTCACTAGTGTTGGAATCCTAAAAATAAGAAGCCAAAATGTCCTAGAGAAACCCTTGAGTTCTGTGGTTGTGGAATATTTGAGAATTTTCATCGTTTTTAAGGACCTTTCCTTTATTTCCAAGTGGGAGAGGATACTTATGAACTCCACAAATAGGAGAAGGAACAGTATCACCTCTCCAAGAATGTAGCTGGAGTACTACCATCCATATAGGTTGAGGAGGAGTTCATGGTTGTGGTAGCCAAGCTTCGAATATTTAAAACTAATAGAGTAGACCTGATCAGGGTACTTAGGTTGCAACCCATAGTCTTGTATTAGGCTTGTTTATTGAGTACAACTTATACCAAGGGAGCAGGGCAACAAGCTATCTACTTTATAAGGAACTATATGAGTGGGTTATACAATTGTTTCATCCCTATTTGATATAGGGGTACGATAATAATTTATCTATGTGGCTATTGTGAAGATTCATCGGCTTCTTGTTGAATACTCTTGTGGAATTATGACACTTGATAATCATTTGGGTTTAGGATCTAGGAGTGTACTCCAATGTAGGTACTTTCCAATAAAGGTTGGTAGCCATCATTTCATTATGGGACTACTTCATCCACCACATGAAAAGCTTCAATGTCATTCACGGTATGGACTATTTGGTTCCATATCATGCCTAGGTGGATTTTTATCACCAGAGGGTATTGTTTACATCAGCATAGGGTTGTACTTATACTCACAAGGGTGGGAGGGAAGCCCAGGAAGGTAGATTTGGAACATAGAATCTGGGTCTAGATGGAGTGACCACCTAGATTGTTTCCTTTTAATGGTTGATCAGGGACTATATCAGGATGAGATCCCTCCTATAGTCGAATTATTTATGGATTTTCCCCTGATTTATTTTCTTGAATACCACCGGAGAGAGAGTTGGATTTTACTATCGAGCTAATTCTTAGATCTACACCAATATCTATTACTACGTATAGGATGTATACTACTGAGTTATGAGATCTCAAGAATATTCTTTAGAATTTATAGTCCAAGAGTTTTATATGGCCCAACACTTCACCCTAGGGTTCACTGGTCCTTTTGTCTAACAAGTCAGACGGAACACTCAGGCTTTCTTTGGATTATCAAATGTTGAATCTTCTTACTATGATGAACTGGTATACCTTAACTTTTATATATGGTATTTTCATCTAGCTTCGAGGAGTGAGGGTATTCTCAAAGATTCTCAAATATTTACCTACGATCGGGTTATGATCAGGTTTGTGTTTGACCATCTGATATACCACAAACAACATTACATAGTTGGTACAGTTTATATGAGTATCTTTTTATATTGTCAAATATTAAAAACCCTCCATCCATATTTAAGGATTTTATGAAATGGGTTTTCCATCCTTAACTATATTCATTTATGGTGGTCTTTGTAGATGACATCTAGGTGTATTCTAATACTCAAAGAGATCATGCCACAGAACAATAGATCATTTTTAATATAGTGAGAGAGCGCCATTTGTATTGTAGTCTCTATAAATGTCACATCTTGATCAAAAATGTAATCTTCCTAGGTCATATTATCTCAGAGGACGGATTTTTAGTTGACCTAGGGATGGTGAGAGTTGTAGTTATCTATGAGAATCCTAAGAATGCCACTGAGATTTGGTTTTTCATAGGGATATCTGGTTATTATAAGAAATTTATATTGGAATTATAATTATTATAATCACTTTTATAGGATTTACTAAGATTTTTTTGAGGTTTATATGGATAGAAGCCTACAAGATAGGATTTCAATATCATAAAGGGAGACTGACTTCAGTATTGATCCTGATTATTCGATAGATGAGAATAAGATATATAGTTTATTATGATGCTTTATATATCATTATAAGAGAAGTTATGATATATTATTTTTGATTAATTACATATGGATCATGTCAGTTGAGGCCTCATGAGTGGAATTACATGACAAAATATCTCGAGATGGAAGTTGTTCTTCATGCCTTGCATTGTTAGATTAATTACCTACTAGGAGAGTGTTTTTTCATTTAGAACCACAAAATCCTTAAGTATATTTTCATGAAGCATGACTTGAATCATTGGCAATAAATTTGGGTTCAATATCTATATTTCTTTGACTTTGACCTAGTTTATATGCCTCAAAATGGAAATGTTGTTATTGATGCTCTGAGCAGGTGGACATAAAAGATTATGATTCAGGAGGCCAGTAGTGAGTGTAAGATTATGGCCTTGTTTTTTGGGATTCTTATAGAGGTTCAATACCATCATAGATAGTATTTACATCCATCTATATCATTAAATTCTAGATAATTTCAAGAGGAGGTTGTTTTCAGATCCATATGGATTGGTTTGAAGAGAAAATAATTTTGGAGAGAATCCACCTATAGATTTTTTTTATCGATGGTTTTGACATCCTATGAATACATGGGAATATCTAGATTACCACTGATATTTGATAGTAGCTAATCCGAGAGTCACGGGCTTCGTATTTGGTGGTCCATCCAACTATCTACTAGATGTATCATGATATGTGTTGATAGAGTTGTTGGCCTGAGATAAAACATTAGATTCAGGGTTTTATCGCTAGGTGTTACACATATAATTAAGTGAAAGGTAGAAAACTAGTTACCATATAGATTTATAGATCCATTACCTATCATAAAATATAAATGGGAAGATATGAGATGTATTTTTTCATTGAATTATGTAGGTCGCCTCTAGGTAGCGATGTTTTTTTGGTAGTTGTAGATTGACTGACTAATGTATCCCACCTCCATCCTCTCTTGGAAAATATCTCAGTTGATGAGCTGGGAAGAATGAACTTTTGTGAGATTATACAAGTACATTGGGTTCCATGTACTATCATCTCACATTGGGATTCTTGATTTACATCGAGGTTCTAGAAATGTTTATTGGAAACTATGGGTACATAGGTGCTTCTGAGCATATCCTTTCACCCTCAGACCGATGGCCAGTCAGATTGAATGATACAAGTGCTGGAGGGCATGCTTTGCACATGCATCCTTTATTTTGGTAGTTTTGGGGGAAATCATATCCATCTCATCATGTAATAATACAATAATATCTATCAGGTGATGATATATATCAGTTCTTATGAGGATTTATACTATAATATAGGTCCTTCACCCCTATCCTAGTTAGAGTAAGGAGAGGCTGTGCTAATGGGTCCTCATCTCATATAGGAGACTTCAAGAAGGTTCAGTTGACCATGAATTTTATTTCTACCACTCAGTCTAGATAGAAATATTATGTTGATCACTTTTGAAAAACTATATAGATCATGTTCAGAGATCATTTTTTCTTTCAAGTATCACCCAAACATGAGAATAGATGGATACATAGGAAAGGGCGGTATTGATCACTCTTTTTTGAGCCTTCTGAGATCATATATAGAGTTGGGTTGGTATCCTATCAGTTTTTATTACCTCAAAGGTATTGTTTTGTGAATTAAATCTTCCATATATCAAATATTTTACTTTATCATGCCAACCCACATAATAATTTTGATCCTGAGGATGTTGAGTTGTATGTTTATCATTCTATTGAGATATATCCTATATGCATATTTGATTGGAGAACAAAGAGTTTTTTAGGCTAGTCTATCCCTTTAGTAAAGGTACAATAGTAGCGTGACAAGGTACAAGGTCAGACTTAGGAGAGGGAGGCTGACGTACATGATCAACATCCATAATTTTTCCCACATAGTAATATACAACCCTCATAAGAACAATTTGAGAAGTAATTTATTTAAGGGGGTTACTATAGGAACTAAATTTTTCTTTAAGGTATATATCCTTGAAATTTTTAGTTAAAACCATTGTTGTAGATCTCTTATGGCTTAAAATAAAATATCAAACACTAGATTGAGTCCTTTTTCTAGGAAAATAAGGAAGGATGTGACTGAAGGTTGGATGTAGGCCAAGTACACTATTTGTTTTTAGAACATGATTTGTATTTAGTACAAGATTTGTATTTTAATGTGTAGTCATTTTCATGATATACATTGGACTTTCCCCATAAGCTAAACCATGAGATTTACAAGGAGAGTAAATCATTTACAAATCATTATAATTCATGGGGTGTTTTTAAATGGGGTAGACCCCCTTTTATTTTCTTACTCTTGCTCATATATTTCCCTCACACAATAGGATATATCCTCCCTTCGATCTCCCCTTGATTCCTCAGGCTTGGATTTAGTTCTGTTTTAAAATCCAGACACTAATGCATCCACCATTAATCATGCTATATGAGAACTGGTTTGTTCTTCATCATCTTGCACCTTTAATTATTTTACTTCCTCTCAATTTAGTTATTTAGGTGTGGGCTCTTATCCTCTATTTTTCAGGTGTTTGTCCATTTTTTCTTAATTCTTTTGAACTAGACAAAACCAGGTCTATATTGGATGAGTTCTCCTCTATAGGAATAATGTAGGTGGTCTTGTTCTAAACCCTCAAAGTTGAGATGTTTTATAACATGTTTCATTTTTTCGCATTCTAGTTTTATCGTGTGTTGCACCTAAATTTAATCTTCCATTAATTGGATACCTTAATTGAAAACTTTATGACCTTATTATGACACATACAATTTCCACCACCCCATGAGGTGTGCTGATCAATTTTCCAATGTGGTTATAAATTCTTATATTGCAAAACAATCATCTAAATGGTTTTGGAATGACTTCGAATTGTGAAATCTTAAATGAAATGGATTATTGTTATGGTGTATCATGGATTACACACATATCAATTTAAATATAAAATGAATGTAAGTGAGTGGAATTTCCACATTACCTAATTAAACTGAAAAATGGCTATTCATTTATTTTTATTGAGTGTTAATGAATTAGGAAATAACATTTATCCCTGATTAAAACCTTTAAATTCTTTTAATCGATATATTTTGGAATGGAGACCCTCCTATTATAAATTGGTTATGGAGGCCCTCAAATATTTTTTATGGGAACGAAGTACCTTTTTCATTGTGACATATGGGTTTGGAATACCTTATGAATTTTGATATGGGCATGGTGAACCTAGGGATATGATCTAGGCATGATGAAAATTATAAATCTAATTTGGGTATGATGAGCTCTATAAATATGATAGGGGCCTATCGACCCTTATTGATATGATACAAGAATGGTGTCCCTTTATTGTGACACTAGCATGGAGTTCCTATATTTGGATTTGGGCATGGAATCCCAATAAATTGATACATGAATGTTGACCCTACTGATAAAATACAAGGCATGGTGAACCTATTAATATGATATTTGGGTAAGGTGGCCCTACTGTTTTGATTCCATTATAGTGACCCAACTACTATGATGCTGGGCTTGGCATCCCCTACACTGGTGTTACCAGACATTATGTCCCTTGATACTATTTTGATACTCATGATAAATCTTATGAATACCTGATTTACGCCTCACGTCTTGGTCAGTTTTAGTATCCAAATATATGGTGGTAAACATCACTATATATACAGTCTACATAAGTGTATACACATGGTTACTTATTTATATGTTATCCAACATGGTCTAAAGTAGGTAGTGTCATCATAGTATCATTCACAAGACAAAGATGACCCCCTTTATAGATTTATTTACTACTAATCATTTATTATTACACGAACACTATCATATTATATGCACCTACTGGATATTTATAGACACTATTGGTGTTGGCCTACTCAATTTATCTCACTCCCTATATGGGCCACCAATTGTACCCTCGAATATTATGTGGATGTAGTTAGGGATAGGGGAAATTGTCCATTGGTAGATTGTTTAGTTTCTAAGAGCATGGTATTAGGGATGAGCATGGATGAGCTACGTCTCATGATGTTGATAAAGATATTCTTGTTGGCAATTATTTCATTTTATTCAAGTTTTGAATATAATGATTGACTGATTTTTTTCTTAAACATGTGACATATCATCATTTTTTATATGATACTAGTTGTCGGTTATTTATTAAAAATGGATTCGTACCTTCTAATTTCATTTAATTTTTATGCTTCCTATATTTATTTATTTATTTCACTAATCTGTAACTCTGATAATGATTCTATAGTCTCCCCATTATACCACCTTGAACCCTCAATTCTAGTCATATGCCTTTGGCGTATGTGGAGGCACAGTTGAGTACATGTGAACCACCACATTAGGGATCATTCAGTGGAATATGTGTTGGGACATCACATTTCAGATATTTGTGTTAAGAATTTTATTTGACTTAATATTAAATTTATTTCACGTTTCTTAATGTAATTTTACTATTTTAATAAGTTATTTTAATCATTGATTGGGAAATATAGACAATTGTTTTTGAAAAATCATTGAAAATAACCCAGTTTTAATTTTATGAAATGTTTCATTTTATTTGTGGAATGATGTATCTTGTTAGGATATGTGATTCTATAACATGGTATTTATATTGATAAATCTAATATTATAGTTAGAATTAAATTTCATGAGCCAACTTTTTTGAATTGTGTTAGATATTTTCTAGGGTATGTTTGATTCTATAGAAGATTTATCATAGATTTTAGTAACAGTTCTCTACCACTATCTAGATTAATTTTTAATGAAGTTTAATTTGTTTTCAATGATTATTGTAGAAATTATTATAATGAACCAAATGGTATGCCGAAAGCACTAACAGTAAAGCAAACAGACATATTTGAGAACCTCTTTGAGATATATTGTTATACTTTAAGATATGTTGTTAGTGTAGATATTTCCTAGAAAATTGAATATATGAGTTATGGAATATCATATTCTTCGCAGAACATTGGATACAAACTAAAACAACTATAAAACAACTAAAAAGTAATTTTTAGAAATTTCATTTTCTTGGAAAAAATTAGATAATATATTCTTAGTAGTAGGGTGACTATTTACTCTAATCATGGATCAATTAGATTCTTAATTAATAAGGATAAATCTAATACAATGCTATTTAGATATATGTTGTGTCTCCATAAGATAATTGTTTGGAAAAAAATGATAAGTGGAGATCTAAGAATCATGTGGAAGATCACATATGATCATTTCCCAATATAGTATAATTAGAAATCCCATATAAAACCCCATTTAATGACTTCATCATAGGATATTAGAAATATTTCATTGAATGATATAATCATATTATGATGAAACGGTAAAAATATAGTAAATTCTCAAGTCACATATCTCATGAATCCCCAACAAATTTAAAGACTCAAGTATGAATGAAGGTTTTATATTTGAGATGATCCATATATTTTAAAAATAGATAATGATAAAATGACCAGGTGGTGTCTCCATATGAGTGAACTAAAAGTTTTCCTATAATTATTTTAATTTTTCCTTTATGGATACTTTAGACCTAAAATAACTACTAGGAATGTTTTTAGAATCTAGTACATATAGGCCCAGCCTAAATAATGATGTTGATGAATTTTATAAGAATTATGAGCATGGTTAGTTCCCCAAGAACGTACCCAAGAGACCTGAAATATTCTAATGAACACTAGAACGTTTTAAAATATTTTATGTATAGATTATAAACATTATGGGACCCTTTCCAATGTGCTTTGAAAATTTTTATATCCTGATGGCATACGAATATGTTCTAAATTGTGTGTAAGGTAAATCCATCAAAATTAATGATGATAAGGTTGTTTGTGATTTTTCTAGGGAAAAAATTTATAGGGATTTATATTTAAATAAAAAATCACCAATGACCAATTAAACCTTTATAAAAATGGTAAATAGATGATTTGATGAGAAATTATGGATTGAATCCAAAGAAATAAATACCCTACCATTCATAAACTAATAGACGTGATGGTATTTCAAATAAAGATATTGAGGGAATACATTAAAAGAAATTTAATGAAAAAATATGGTACTATAAACAATGGTTTACAAAGAAATTATGGTGTTATATAATAGCTTAATAGATTCCCATTGTAATGAGATTGTGCTGATTAATCAATCAGTAGAGTATTCATTTGGCTTTGAAGCTAGGCCACAAAGGAAATAGGAAATTAAAGAAGAAAAAATATTTTTAGACAAAGATGGAAAGGAGTGGATATTATAGATTCAATAACTAGAAGAAATAAGAATAAAATAATTTTTAATTTCATGATTTTATAAAAGAATGACAATAGTTGTACATGAAAAGTTGTTTCAACAAAAATACATCCATTCAGGGGAACATCTACTATTCTAAAACTCAATAAAGAGGTCATGAATGGTAATGTTAATTCAAAATTGGAATGTTTATTTATTTTCACTAATGTATACCCATTTAGTTTTTTGTAGATAATTAAATAAGTGGAAAAGAACCTAATAACTATCAATGGGAATATGCGGAAGAGATATCATGTGAATCTACTAGAATCACTAGTGGAAGAGATCACACCCCACCATCATATCTACCAATAAAACCCCCAGTTTATAACTTTAATTAAAACTTGTTGGTTATGTGATTATTTAAAATCTTGTAAAAATTCATTACCATTTAGAATGAAAGGGGTACATTTAATTATTTGGGAGTGAGTGAGAGAAACCTTTTTAGTTATTAGGATTTCAAAAATTTTGGTTTTCTATTTTTTTTATTTTTTATTTTTAATATATTTTAAAACCTAAAGATCATAGTTTTAATACCCTGGGAAATTTTGATCCTATTTAAATTGTGATAAAATAATGTTGAAAATGAAATAAATTTTATAGAGGATAAAATGAACTTCTTTTAAAATTCAAATTGTTTAAAATTTATGAAATGTCCATTAAATTGTTAATATAATTCTATGACATACTTCCCATCATTAAAATCTCTTCACTTACAGAATTTATAACCAATTTTAACATATTAAAAATTACTTCACATTTGGAGACGACCCAGCCATGTTGGAATAATAAAAATTTGATAAATAATCTAGTAAAAACCTTGGAGAAATGAGAATATTATATAGTAAGTGATCATGTAATTATTTTTTTAAACCCTTTTTACACAAAAGTTTTATTTTTTCCTTTATAATAAAATTTAACCCTTTTATCCCCAAACATCGATGAATTACATTATGTGGTAGTCACATTAAAATCCCAAAATACTTAATAAACAAGATCTATAAGTTAATTCATTGTCATATTGAAATAGAATTATGGGAGAGGGAGTTGATAGATATTAACAGAATCTATATGAGGACTATAATATTATTTTTATGTGATAATGTGGAGGATTATCATGGGAAAAATATGAAACTCTTTTGAGAAAAACTCAAAAACTGATTTAATTTTATGTAAATGATTTGAAAATATCATCTAGATAGTGTAAAATATGTCCATAGTGTTTTTGAAAGAAAACTATTTTTCTCTACCTCCAAAACCTAAATTTAGGATGAACATTAAAAAAGAAACAAATCCACTAATGTAAATGGATATGAGAAATTTGTATTAGTATATATGTGTAGAATGTTTTAGAAACCATTTAAAATTTAAATGTTATAAAACTAATTATTTGAAATAGGGTGAGTCAGTGAGGATTTTATTATTAGGGTAAAATTGGAAGTCATGTATTTAATTTTAAATAGATATGGACATCTAATTCTACCTCAGAATATTTCAATATCATAACATAACAACCATCACCTACAAAAATCTAAAATATAATCATGGTAAGAATTAGTATTTGATTTATTGGGTATAGATTTATAAATTCCTCAAAATTATAGTGACCACTACATAATCATATAATGATATAAACTTTTCTTTATATTGATAGATGAATATTGGCCAAACAAATTCTGAAAGGTAAGTATAAATGAGTATGGAATGATTGAAAATGGGGAACCAAATTGAATTCACATAATAGAGAAAATGTAATTTAGAATATCATAAAGGTATGTTTAGTTTAAGTGACATGGTTATTGGAAAGGTATCTCACATTGTCTAGTGTCTTTAATTTTATTTTGGTAATTTCTTTATTGTTTATTATCTAAGAGTCTAAAATTTATGTCCTCGGAAAATGAAGTAGGGAATAAATACATTATATTTTTTTCTTCCAATAATTTTATTCCGGAAATTTACTGACTATTTGAGTTCTTGGATGTTTTATAGTTAAATTTTCGTTTCGATGACTTTATGGAATATTTCCTAAAATGACCAAAATTAAGAATTTAATTGAATTATTTAATTTTTGGAATAAATGTATGTCTAGATATTGACCATTATTCAAGTTTTTCAATTATTTAGATTATACTTCATTTACTAAAATTGGATAATTCTAGATCTACATAATAAGTGTTGTGATATGTAATATATTTTAGAGGGTATTGAAAATGGAAATGTTTTGAATTTACCAATGGAACATAACATCTATAGACGTTTTGTAAGATATTTTCATTTTTTAATTGAGGTGAGGTTATATGTGTAATATGTTTTCAGAAAAAACATAATATCCTTGATAAAAATAAGTGAATGATGCCAAAATTCTATCATGTTTAAGCCATTCTCTGAGGAAGAAGTGGAATAAATAGAAAATGGATTTTATACATAACATATTTTATAAAAAAAATATCCATAGAGTTGATTCAAAAGATAATCTTCCCAATATTAATAGATAAATAATATATATTTTCCATTTCACCAGGTTCACAAACAGGGTATTTCAATGAGTCAATGAGGAAAAATTAATATTCTATACATAACGATTGGTATAACATGAAATGTTTTTTATAAGATTCTAAATGTATGTATAAGTTTTTGTACATTCTAAAATTTTGGTTTAACTGACATGAATTATAATTTACATTATGAAAATAAAAAACATTGTCCATCCTACATGGATGTTTGAGTAGCATCATGAAGAGACATTTATCCAGTTTCTAGTGCCACTTCCAATTAAGAAAGGTCTATGTCAATAATATTTCAGATGTTGTGTAGGATAAATCTCAATACATTCATCCATCCAATTTTTTCAAAATATTTTTCTCTCATGTGGATCTTGTAAAATGAAGATGAAACCTGGAGAAATATTGTATGAATTTGGAAAAATTAAAACCTATAAATCTCTAATTATTGACTAATACAAAAAGGTAATGAAGAATATGAAGCTACTAACCTAAGGGAGGTCAACTGAATATATTTAGGAGGATATTCGTATTCAAGGAAGGGATAATATCTTGGTGTTTATCTAGAATAAATATGGATAAATCAATAAAATATCTAAAGTATTGGGAGATTGAGAGAGTTTGGGTGGATATTACTGATAAGAAGTTCTGAATTCTAATTTCTATTTTTTCTATTATAGTAGCTATTTGAATATATTCTCTTGAACGTTACCTCTCTAATAAATGGTTGAAAACATTTTTTAATTATGTAAGGGAATGTATATATGATTGTAATGATTCAATTTTACATAATTAAATAAAACTTACTCTTCTATTAAGCAATTTATATATTCGATGGTATGATATTACTTTGTATGTTATTTTTTTAAGTAATTAAATCTATGAATTGAATTCTTCCTTGATTGGTAATTTAATACCACCCTCCACTAATTTTAGATTTC
Organism: Viscum album; assembly: GCA_963277665.1. Classification (NCBI taxonomy): domain Eukaryota; kingdom Viridiplantae; phylum Streptophyta; class Magnoliopsida; order Santalales; family Viscaceae; genus Viscum; species Viscum album. The sequence goes on along the minus strand of OY728127.1, from coordinate 1,218,285,413 downwards.
TTACAATGCAGTAGACTAGGATAAGTGGGGATTTTCTATAAATTTTTGGAATGTGTGTGATGGTGGCGAGATATATTTTAAATTCATGGATGAAAATTTATCTGATTGGGTTTTTACTAAGTTGTTTGGTTTTTATTTACAACTTTTATGTCATCTAATACCTTCTCACACACATTTGAAGTAGGTCTGTTCAAATATTAATTACTACTAGATTAAACCTCACCATTTCTTTCAACCTTTGGTGAATGTTGATGAAATTGTTGACTATTTATTCAATTAGTAAGAAGAAGAGTGGAATATTTAAATATAATGGTACAATTACAATTATAAATCCAACTGTGAACCAATGACCTTCCATATTCACGATTAAAATCTACTTATCTTAAACTATTTTCATTTTTTATATGTTTAAAATCACCAAAATCCACCATTTAATAAATTGTAACAACTAAAATTTTCACCAATCTATAGAGAAAACCAAAGCTTCCACTATACTATATATATAAACATTATGTTTTAACTAGATTTTTGAACACCCATGATAGATGTTTTGGGTATAAATATTTGTTTTTTTTATTTTTAAACACGACCTAGCTCAAATATAATCCTATAAAATATGTACAAATTATATTTTATCAGAATATATTTCTAATATGGAGGGATCTTTTTTACAAATTAAATCAAACATATATATTATTATTGGAATATTTAACAAATAATTCTTAATAACCATCTCTCATTTGTAATTTTATGTATATAAAGTGATATTATTTTAATAAAATCCACATTTATTGAAATATTTCTCAAATGAATGTCTTGAACTCTTTACCTTATATTCTAATAAATAACATGAATAAAACACTTCAATATAGTAAAAATATCATTTTATATTTTATTTTAAAACCATGAAATAGAATGGATCAAATCATAAACCATATCTATAAAAAAATATGTTATTTTATTCAAAACACCCATTATTTTTCAATCAAATTATCTAATAACCTAAGATAAAATATAATAAAATTCAATGTCTAAATTTATAATTTATAAATACACCAACAATAAAGAAAAAAATATCATTAATTCCTACATAGAAGAAGCTATTTCTAGGTTATTTATGAAAGTTTCATGCTTCAAAAATATTTAATTAATTTTAAACTATTATACAAATTTACAACATTTTATCAATATATAGTTAGTATCACATACCCTTCAAATCGATAAATTTATTTTTATGCCATTAATTTATGGTATGAACACTATATGGATCTTCATAAACCCATTAATGATTTCTCGGAAATTATATCTCCAATGTTAATGATTTCAAAAATGGAATATTTTCCTTCCATCTGGACACCTTCTTTGGATTTTAATGGACCATGCTAACTATTATAACCTCTAATGGTTTTCTTATTCTTTGAGGTTAAACATTTAACATTCGATATCTTTATCTCAACACTTAATCATTGAACTCACATTTAATAGTCATATTTTATTAATAATTGTAGATATCAGATAAATTTCTATTTAACTCATTCATATCATATTTCAGTATAAATTTTAGTAAATTTTTTGGAAATAATTTTATAATAAAAAATCATGTCAGATCTAGCCCTAAAAAATAATCCAACCACTCCAATTCATAAATTAATTTAATAATATTTTGTATTTGAGAGTATATTGAAGATCCTTTGTTCATTTTTCACTAATGAAATGCTTCAAAAACCTTATATATCTCATGCCTTTCTTGTTATGGATTGATCTTATTTAGGTTATCTATCATCCAAAATGCACAAATGTTCTCATATTTATTTGGTAACTTTGGTTCCATGGATACTATAATTAATAAATATAGATCAATTGAATCCCTTTTGTGATTTAAATAAGCATCCATATTTAATTTTCAAATAGATTTATATTCAAATATTCTGAAATGGGTTTTCATAAAAAGATTATTACTTGTGAATAATTTAAAACTTTTAATACCAGCACAATAAGTTTATTCATATAAAAATATACTTTTATAAAATTTTATTCAATGAAATAATCCATGATAATTTCATTTTATATATAATAAAATGTTTTATGAAATTGGTGTCATCTTTTACATATTTCTTAATTCTTTTGTTAAATTTTATCCTACTAAAATAATGACCCTGTATTTTTTATTAGATTATTTACAAGGAGAGATCTATATTTTAATAAAAATTTGATTTAATTTAGCATTTATCTCTTTTTTTGGGTAGACAATAATACTAATTAAGTCATATATAACTCTTATAATGTAAAGTAGAAAACACTTTTTCATAATCCATCATTTGGATTCTCCAAACATTATTCTAGTGTAAAAATATTCTTATTGGGGACATATATCAAGGGGTAACCCAAATCACAAAACAAATGTAGTAAAAAATCTTAATAGGGTTACCCATACTCTGATTTCCTTATATATGATAATCTATGCAAAACAATATTTAAAATAATAGACCCATTTAGAAAATTGAGGTCTCAAAAAAGTATTACATATGAAGAAATCTCACACTAAATATTTTAAAGTGTTTTCATTTTATATCAACATCTTATCCCTGGAATTCTATGCGTTTATGCATGAATAAAATGATTTAATTTTATAACTTATTAATTTAATTAAATTAATATGTTCCAAACATATTAATTTATATCACTTCATAAAACTAATTATATTTTACTCACCCATAAAAAAATTAATCTTTTTCATACATATAAAAATGTATCTCATCAGTAACCTATTTGAAACTATTTCATGTAAAGGTTTATAATTACATGAGACAATAATATAACTGTAGATAAATATTACTATGATATTCAACTAATTGATTACCTTTTTTTAAAAGATTCAATTTCTTCCTACCCGTTTAGCCTGAAAAAAGTCCTAATATCCATAAATCAATACTCAGATCGATACTAATAATAATGAAATCCTAAAATACAATATGTATAAATATTTATTATCCCTTAAATTTTATTTTTTATCAAAAAAATAAATATTACCCTAGATTTAAGTAAACTAAATCTTATATAATACCAATCCTATAACACTTTATATGCCTGATATAGTTTTTATAAGCTGAAATGTAAACTCTTTATAATTTATAATATATCCATTAATGATATAAAAACATTATATTTATGAATAATAATGATATTTCACAAAAATATATATATAAATAATGAATTCAAATATATAAAAAAGATTTAAATGTATGAACATCTCATAAAAAAAGAAATTATCAATGTTAATAATTTATATGATTTTTTGGACACCTTAAGTCATACTCTCAGATATGATGCTAAAATAAAAACATTACAGATATTCTTTCATACTAATTGTGATCAATCAACTATAACATAATTGTACATTATATCATTTTAAATGATTATTAAATATTTATCATAATAAATCACACCCTAGAACCTATAGTTTTATTGCCTTTAAAGAATATATATATTTATTTATTTTAAAACACTATAAACATTTCTCCATAGTCACACCACACAAGAACACCATATAGATATATCATTTTTCTATACTCTTATTCCTAACCTAGAGAAAAGAATCTTGAGAAAGAGATATGCTCAGATGCTCAACATGAGTAAACATAGTAAATAACTATTGAAGATCCTAAGTGTGCCTAAGATAAACATCTGGTTATGAGTATGTAATCACGGTGAATAGACATAACATAAGTTAATCATACCAAAAAACATATATAAAAACTCATGTCATAAATATTTCAGAATTACATAAGACATGAGTAATAGTTGTGTGGAAATATGATCCAATAATCATGACCCATGGAAACATAACATAGTTGTAATAATGAGGAATACATATAAGGATAAGAAATAATTCATTTTGATAAGGCTCACTACCATGACCATCATCACATGTTGGAAAGATACCTATTGTGTATTTGGTTTTCAACACAATCTCATACATGTCTAGTCCTAAGATATAAGTCTTCACTCAATGCATTAGAGTGCTATAAGATACTCACCCACCACATGGGGTATAAAGTTTAATAGGGGTTTGGGTTTACACATAATTACCAATCAACTCATGAGATGATATTTTACCCAATTAATTAGACATATCTAATGGCATACCAATCACATAAATATGAAAAATACATATTTATTCCATATAAACATAAAAACAATCATAATTCCATCATATCTTAATTATCCCTTGGGAAAAAATATGTTTTTTAAAATATATCAAAAGATATTATCATAAGTCACTGAGAGAAATAAAGAAAATGGTATCATAGTTTAATAACCACGGTGAATAATAATATAAATTAAAAAATCATAACATATATGAAAAATACTTTCAAAACATCATTAGAAAATTACATTGAAAAATATAAAGAAATATCATTTACTTATGATAACATTTTTTTAAAATAAAATTATTTATAACAAATATAAAAATAAATTATTTGGGAAACCCACAAAAACATGGAGTTGAATTTTCTTAATGGAAACTTATAAAGATGGTCTAAAAATTCAGTCTTGCAAAAAATTTTAAAAAAATATATTTTGATCACACTTTTGTAAAAAAAGGTCAAAGATTAAAGATAATACACATACAGAAAACATTAAAAAACATGTCATTCGTTATTTTATATAGAAATTCACTAAAAATTTAAAATGACCCTATAAAATCATATAATTATACAAAATTAAATCCATAAAAATTGAAAATAATATGGACATAAAAGACAATTATTCCATATCCAAAGAAGAGATATGTTTGGTTCCACTTACAAGATTCCTTTCTGTTGAATTATGAACTAATTAGAAATAAAATGTCAAAAATAAATTTAAATCCTGGAAATAACTATATAAAAATAATATAAATTAGTTTTTATGGTTAAATTATATATAATTACCATTAATGTAAATTTATTCATAAATAATACTAATTTTAAAGTGAGATTGGAAACAAACCCTTATCTTTACTCGTGAATTCCACAAAAATAATTTTATCCTCCTCTATAATAAACTTAACCACCTTAATAACTCATTCCATAACCATATTTATATCTATTACCTTTTATACCCTTCAATTATAATCATTTATTACATATATATATTAGTTAGTTATTGATTATTTTCATTATCAAATGTTCCTAATATTGATTTTTTCATACAAGTTTCTGAATGGTGATGTTGATCCTCATTCATTGATAAACGTAAAATCATTAATATCTTATTAGAGGTAGTGGAAAATGTTTTTTCCAATTATTTATTCATTACCAAGATTATTTTAGGTATGTTATGGGTATGGTTTACCATAATAGAATCATTAACGAGCATGTTTTGGGTAATATTATAATAAAAACAAGTTAGTTTATAATAACCATTATTTTTTGGTGTTACTCTTATAAAACTGTATTCATTAAATATATTAATACTTAATATAATATATTACCAGAGTTAATTCCTTTATAATTATTCATGATGAAAATGATGATGTTGGTATTGCATTGTTCATGTAGGTGGTTGAACCAACCCAAACATAAACATGATATACTATTGCAATGAGTAGGAGTTTAGGGTTATATAATAGTAGTATCATTCCTATAAAAGAATAATTTTGAGGATATAACATCATTAGAGGGTATAATGATACTTATAGAGAGTTCATAAGAGAATATTTATGAAAATATGGTGAATGACTAGGTACTTTGATGAATTATCTCCTTCTAAAAAAGGGGTTTTTTCATGATTAAAGATTTAAGATTACATTCTAGGACCAAACGTCATCAAATGTCTAAGAAGGATATAGGATGGCTAATATTTTCATTTATTCAAGAGATATTGGATGAAGAATAGTTATTTTTAAGGGGTATAAGATGGGTCCTTTTATATGTGGGTTTTGAGTGAAATTTTTGATGATATGCATTCATAAATATATAAGGTTGTAATTAAAAAATAAAGTGGATAAAAAGTGAAAAATAATTGATATGGATCCAAAATCCCCACATTCATAAAATTTATAGATAATGATTCAGGATATTTTATGTCTTTACTACTTGGTTTGACCCTTTTTACCTCACTTTACTATTTCAGTGGTAACTAAATTCTTACCTTGGTAACTTGGTTTCTATTCATAAAAATGAAATTAAACTCTTTACCAAATGTCAAAGTGACGACTAAAAATTTAGAATATATTTCCCCTAATTAATCTTTTGAAATAAAAGAAATTTAAATTCTAAATGAAAAGAAAAAATATATTCAAAATAATTTTTTTATAAAAAATGATGTTTTAGACATTATGTCTACTTAATCCTATTTTATGTAAATTAAAAATTAAATAATAGATAATATTAATTATAATTTTAAGTATTTTATTATAATAGTTAAATGTGATCAATTTAATTTATTAATATAAAAATTCAAAACACTTAAAAATAATTATTTGAAAATTATTCCCTTATAATATTTTACTATTTTAATCACATCCCCCTAAAATAAGTTATTTACCATCTAACCATTAAATTTTACCTATTCATCAGAATAAAATCATTATATATAATAATAATAATAATAATAAATAAGGAGTTAAAATTCATCTTTGTATAATAAATCATTTTAATTAATTACTTTGTTTTTTATTTAGTTGTGATTTTACTCTTCTTTATTATGTATCATAATAGATTCCCAAAATGTATTAAATTTTTTATCTTACATTATATTATTTTACGATAATAAAATATATTTTTCACTGTTTTGTTTTGGGTTTCATGTATTACATGACTTTAAACACATCGTATTTACTTAATGGGTATTATATACTAAAAATGTGGTGTGTTACATAATACCCTTCTTAAAAATATTATTTACATTGAATTTCATTACAATAATAGAAAAAAATGAAGTTACTTCAACCACATTACATATTTAGGTTCCCACATTTCTTCTTCAAACATAGGATCCCTCTGGAGAACATTAATTGGGTGGGTATCCTAATTTCATAGTACATGATAACTATGATTCATGATTTCTACTATATATCCCTTAAAACATAGATCATATTATAATTATAATACATCGGAGTTCAATACATGTGAATTTATAGGTAACTACATATTTAAAAGTGGTAAATGGAACACATCATCCACTTGATAGAGGCTAAATGGAATTGAAATATGATAAGCTATCATCCCCATATGATCAAGGATTTTGAAAGGTTTAATGTATATAGGGACCAAAATTCCCTTTTTATGAATCTCAAGACCCAATACAATAGATGTCACGACACATCCCCCGGGACCCATGTCATCACTACCCCAAGACCACCTTCCATAGGCCAGGGGCTGGCGACTAGCACCAGAGGCATAAATCCCTATAACCGGGAAGGCATTGCCTCTTTAGAACCTAAACACACACACAAATCCAGAGTACCAGTGGAAGTAAACACAATGTAAAGTAGTAATAGGTGTTCTCAATGTACAAGGGGCGAGAAATATAAGCCCAAAAGTAAAGTACAAGGAAAAGACAAAACAGCAGGAAAGTGATCAGCTGCTCCTGGATCGTCCTCTGGAGTTCCTACCTAAAGGGTAGGTACAGATGGCAACCTCAGCTCTCTACATCCATCTATCACCTCTGCGTACTGTCCCATCATGAATTCCACCTCTAGGTACCGTCTCGTCGTGGGGTCCACCCCTAGGTATTGACTCGACGTGGGGTCCACCTCTGGGTACCGACTCGTCGTGAGGTCCATCTCTGGGTACCGTCCAGCTCCTCAAGCCTCATCGACGACCAGTGTTATCTGTCATCTGCAAACAACACAATGTAGTGCAGGCATAGCCCTTGCAGGGGTGAGTATACGCTACTCAGAAGGGACCCCGAGACCCCCGAAGGTCTCCCAGAATCCACAAAGGATAACCACAACGAAAAGATAACAATCACAAAGTAACATCCAACACTACTTAGGTATATGCCCATACATATACCTAAGTTATTAGTTTCTTCTCAGCTCCAACTCACGAGATTATGTACAACCCAGTCCACACAAGAATGTATTTCCAGTCCCCACAGGAAAACTCTACCAGTCCACATAGAAAGTACTAGCAGTCCATACAGGAAACCAATACCAGACCACACAAGAAACCACTACCAGTCCACATAGGAAACCACTACCAGTCCACACAAGAAACCACTACCAGTCCTAGTCCACAAAGGAAAATAGTACAAGTCCACACAGCAAGACACTACTAGTCTACACAGAAAACACTACTAGTCTACACAGGAAAACAGTACAAGTCCACACAGGAAAACACTACTAGTCCACACAGAAAAACACTACTAGTCCACACAAGAAAACACTACTTTTCCATATAGGACAAGTCCACACAGTAAAAAACTATTAGTCCACACAAGAAAACAGTACAAGTCCACACAGGAAAACACAAATAGTCCACATAGGAAAACACTACTAGTCCACACAGGAAAACACTACTAGTCCACAAAGGAAAATAGTACATGTCCACACAAGAAAACACTACTAGTCCACACAGGAAAACAGTATAAGTCCACACAGGAAGACACTACTAGTCCACATTGGAAAACACTACTAGTCCACACAGGAAAACAGTACAAGTCCACACAGGAAAACACTACTAGTCCACACATGAAATTATCCACATAGGAAAAAACTACTAGTCCACACATGAAAACAGTACAAGTCCACACAGGAAGACACTACTAGTCTAGATAGGAAAACACTACTAGTCCACATAGGAAAACAGTACAAGTCCACATAGGAAAAAACTAATAATCCACACAAGAAATTATCCACACAGGAAATCATCCACACTGGAAAACATCCACGTAGGATACTAAATCAATTATATCATTGATAATGATTGAAAGTCAAGACTCAGCTCATGTAGGTATGCCACAATAGAAGAAAGTGATTAGATGATCAATTGTAGCCACTGTATCATCTAAGTTGTTGGACCCACACACGATCGATAGATACTGACCCCCGCAATGACCCACACAGGATCTGACCCACACAGGATCGATAGGTACTAACCCCTGCAATGAACCACACAGGATATGACCCACATAGGATCGATATGCGCTGACCCACACAGGATCGTTGAGCGCTGACCCACACAGGATCTGAATAGTCGTCATCGTCGTCGAACCCACAGAGGGTTCCAGTACTATAGTCGATGCAGTCGCAGCCAGCTCTAGGGTTCCCGCACACGGTACGCTCATTCCGAGACGGTCCACTCCATGAGCCAAGGTGTCAATACATCAACTGTCACATAGACCAGAGTTGATGTATCGCAAAGTTCTGTCATGACAATAAGAACACAACGCGACAGACGACATGTCAATCGGACGCCCGGTCTGAGAGTTATTGGCTTTTTCATTCCAGGGGCCCGATTGTTTTTAAGTCAAAACCAACCCGACCATAATCCAACTGCAACCAAACCTCAAGCGAAGTTGGCCAAAAAGACAGTCTCACTAATAGGAATCCATCAAAGTTGATGACACGTCAATCGGACGTCCGGAGCTCAAGTTATAAGCATTTCCGCTCAGAGGCCCCGGTTGGTTTTGTGTTCGAACCAACCCGGCCATACTCAACGTTTTCCAAAACCTTAAGTATAATATACTGAAACGACCGTCTCGATACAAGAATCGCATTGCAACTAACGGTGGGTCAATCAGAGGTCCGTAGCCCATGTATGGGCCTTAGAACAAAACTTTCCGAAAACTGGGGTTTTTGGGCCCGGACCTACCCGACCCAAGACCCCCTGGGTCGGCCCGAACTAGGTCGACCCGACCCGGCGTCGGGTCAGGCCCGGTTGGCGTGGCCCGGTGCGGGCGGCCCGGCCAGGCACGGGCGGCCGGCCCAATGCGGGCGCAGAAGAGGAAGGAAGCCTCCCCCCCTTATCTCTCGAACGGCGGACCCCACGGGGTCCGCCCAATGCGTTGACCGAGGGTTTCAACCCCTGGTTTTTTCAGATCCCGGCCAGCCATTATGGTCAGCCGTTTTAGCTCATACGGGACCCGCGGGGGTCTCGACTCTCGAGTGTACCGGTGAGGCCGGGCGCCTCCTGTTGCTCCGCCGCGGCCCTTCGGCCGCGGCTCTTCTCTGTCCTCCGGCGGCCGGTTATCCAGCCGCCCCTCCCTAGCTCCACCGTGACTCAATGTCGTGGCCCTTGTCCGACCCGCGTGGCGCAACGATGTCGCGCCCCTCCGTTGCGGCCCGACTCCAACTGCGGCCTCTTTCGGCTTCAATGGTGCGGTGCGACGGTGCCGCGCTCCTTCATCGCGGCCTGCACCGGCCGTGGTTCCTTCGTTCTTGTGCGGTGCGACGACACCACATCACCTCCATTTCAATTCGCAACAACGCACAAGTAGGAGGGTCGGCCGTGTTTGTGCGGTCTGGCCTCCTCCCGTTAATTTGACCATATGCAGCTTAATGTTTGTCGATTGAACGCCAAAAATACAAACATAATCAAACCCCTACCTCAAAGCAATCCGCGGAAGCTTGCATCGCGGAAGTTGGCGTCACCGGGTGAGGCTCCATAAACGTCATCGATGTACGTTCGACAAAGGAGTGGCATCTCTCCAACTTTGACGTGGGATGAATATGGGTTGGCATATTGGCGTTCTTCGCATTCTTTGGAGAGAAGGAGAGTTCTTCGTTTGGAGGATGTCGTTCCTCCAAGAGTTCTTCCAATTCTCCACCAAAGAGAAACCAACCCCCAAAAAAATAATGGCTCCACCCTTATTTTATTATTTCCATGCAACCAAAAGAATTCCAATGATTTCAAATCCCTTCAAATTAATTAACTAAGCCATTAATTAATTTGTGTTGGCATAACAATGAAGGAAGGTGAAAAGTGAAGAGTTTCCACAAGTTATTGGAATTCAAAGGGTTAAAGAGAGTTAAGGGGGTTTAATGCTCATGTGGGCCCCACCTAGTTATATCCTCCCAAGGGAGGATAGGCTGTGGTGGGCCCCTCCTCTAACCTCCTCTTGGAGGTTTTAAACACCAATTCAAATAAAAATATGTTGCACATATTTTTAATTAATTTAATTAAAAATCCCCAAAATTAACTTCCGCTTCGATTAAACGCAACTACGGTAAAGGTCTCCTTATGCAAATACCGGTGTTGCGGTTTCAACGGTGCCCTCGGATTTCGATTCCAAGCACCGGTTCAAAAGATAGTAAAACCTGCTCGCTCGTTCACTGAACGTACCCGAGCTAAACTTCAGAAATTGATTCCGGGCACACCGGGCCTTGGAATCAGGTCCCGTCAGAAACTGCGCACTCATAAAATTCCAGAAAAATTAAGAAAAAAATTTCTTTGAAATTTCTGGGTCTTTACATTACTCCCACCTCAGGGCTTTACATCCCTGTAAAGCTTCAACACACACCAAGGAAAACAAAATGGTACTGAGCACGCATCTGAGCCTTTCGCTCCCATGTGCTCTCCTGAAGGTTCTCGTGCTACTAGTGAAAGTGCACCTGACGAATTGACCATCCAAGTAGGACCGCTCCTATCGATCCTCGATCTCCACTGAATCCTCCATGAATTTCTCCCTTTCATCGATGTTTAACTCCTTGTGGTCAATGACGTGTGAACAATCGAGCACATATCTCCTCAGCTGAGATACGCGGATGACATCATGCACCCGGTGCAACTGAGGTGGTAAGGGCAAGCGGTAAACCACCTTGCCTACCCTACCGAGGACCTAAAAGGTCCGTTGACCCTTGGAGGTAACTTGCCGCCTCGACCACATCTCCGCAAACCTCATCGAGGTGAGACACGTATAAGGACAAGGTTTCCATCCTCGAACTCTAGAGGCCTTCACTTCCTGTTTAGAATTTAAACTCAAAACTCCTACTACCATGAGGGTAAGGCTAGCCGACTCAAGAGTGGTCAGCCGCACCCTATTGTGCATGAGTTTATCCTATACTGCATGAGATTTCCTTTTCACCGACCAAGGAAAACTCATCCCAACATTGTAGATAAACCACAACCTTTTGCCTAATACCGTCAATTTTTGTATGAACTGTAGTTACCCAGTCCACACTCAAACTAACGTCGTAAGGCCTTGAATCTGCCACCAAGAGGTTCCAACTGAAACTCTCGCCTCAAGGGTCAGATCACACGGTCGGCATAAATGTGATTATTGAGTCTCTTTCCAAAGGTATCTCCAGACGTGAGGGTTATGTCAACGACTTAACCAGAAACTCTAGGTCCGGGACAAGATTCGTTGAAGGAAGGAATTATTGGTACCTATTTCTATTGATATGGCAGCTCGTAGTAGACATAGACCGTGCCTCGAATCATTCTTAGAGCCCATGGGTCACACTCTTTGAATGCATGCAGCTACTCTCTTCCCATACCCTCTGGATCCCAGAGCCTGGTGGGGACTACAAAGGCGGGTGGTTGTAACCTGTTGAAAAGTACACCACCATATGCTGCTCTCAAAGCTCTGCTTCCACGTCTGCTGCTCTACAAATTTATCTGTCCTTAACACTTCCTCTTCCTGAAACATTTTACACGCCCAAGTCTCTGAGACTGGCACCAGTTTCCTGCTTTCCCACTGCCAATGTTCACAGGCTGTATTCACTCAGTCAAAGAATTCATAACCACAAAGGTTCTCTCTAGCACCCTAGCATAATTAAGAATCCATAGAAGAAAATTGATGGCTCGGATGTCTTTTAGACACACTTTGTTCAGAAGTTTGAGCCTAAAGCAATGATCACATCGTATCTAATGAGTACAAGGAACGATTGGTACGCCTCGTTGAGTGCTCAGCTTCTGACATGTCATGCTGCCGAAGCTGTATAAGCTCCCAATAATTCTCAGCCACCTCCTCAATCCAATCCTCAGCCGCCTATGAGTCGGGCTCACCTCGGTTCTTGAGAGACATCTTGTGCTGAAACATATATAAGGCACTAAGCCTACGGGTATCCTCTACTGGTATCGCTGGTAGAGTCTGCTGACCAACAGGTAGTGACATAGATGGCGCACTACCCGAAGGTACTATCTCATGCATTGGTCCACGTACCGAAGCCACATCACTATACGGACCAACCCCATGGTCACTCACTGAAAGACACTAGTATCTAAGATCATCATCCACACTACTGGTGTCTCGGCTAGGCGGAAAACTCCAGCAATCACCACCATCCAGTCCACTACTGCCTGGGAAATCTGTGTCGCCTCGTAACGTCAGAGGCCTCTACTACTGGACTCGTGCAACGCGCTCTATCGGCGTGCACTGTCCACTAGTACGACTGGTGACATCTTCTGCCCAACGGGTGGTGGTGCTGCTGGTACACCACCCGAAGGTGCCAACACAGAAAAAGGGTCATGCACCGGAGTCTCGTCTCTCGGTGGGCCGAATTCATGTACTACCATTCGGGAACACTAGCTGGCTGTCTTCGCAATGACATCCTGATAAGGAACAGTTGTGCCTCGGTCAATTAGTATACCTGGTGAGCTAACTCAAAGAGACCACAAAGGAAACTCTTGAAACACACACGAAATCAATGTTTTCGTGCACTGAGTCAGAAATCAGAAGTCAGGGTCCTTGTGTTTGGATACGTCGGCCGCCACACCAACACTGGACTCCCTGGACTGATAACCACAAGCAATACCCTTAACACTATTTCTTCACATAGAAGAAAGATCAGAGTCCGGAGTTCTGCGGTAGAACTAAACTCCTTTTATACCAATTTTTCAAGACTCGTCCCCTGGGGCCCGTTTCGTAACTACCCCAAGCCCGCCTTCCATAGGCCAGGGGCTGGCGACTAGCACTGGAGGCGTAAATCCCAATAACAAGGAAACCATTGCCTCTTTAGAACGTAAACAAACACACACAACCAGAGAACAAGCGGAAGTAAACACAAAGTAAAGCAGTAATAGGTGTGCTGGTTGTACATGGGGCCGGAAATATAAGTCCAAAAGTAAAGTACAAGGAAAAGACAAAACAGCAGGAAAGTGAAAAGCTGCTCCTGGATCGTCCTCCGGAGTTCCTACCTGAAGGGTAGGTACATATGGACACCTCATCTCTCTACGTCCATCTGTCACCTCTGCGTACCGTCCCGACATGAAGTCCACCTCCAGGTACCGTCTCATCATGGGGTCCACCTCAAGATACTGACTCGATGTGGGGTCCACCTCCGGGTACGACTCGTCATAAGGTCCATCTCCGGGTACCGTCCAGCTCCTCAAGCCTCATCCACGAATAGTGTTGTCTGTTGACTACAACCAACACAACATAGTGCGGGCATAACCCGTGCAGGGGTGAGTATACGCTACTCAGTAGGGACACCGAGACCCACGAATGTCTCCCAGAATCCACAAAGGATAACCACAAAGAAAAGATAGCGATCACAATGTGACAACCTACACTACTTAGGTATATACTCATACATATACCTAAGTTATCAGTTTCTACTCATCTCCAACTCACGAGCTTAAGTATAACCCAGTCCACACAGGAAAGTATTTTCAGTCCACATAGGAAAACTCTACCAGTCCACACAGAAAGTACTACCAGTCCACACCGAAAACCACTACCAGAACACATAGGAAACCACTACCAGTCCACACAGGAAACCACTACCAGTCCACGGAGGAAAACACTACCAGTCCTAGTCCACACAGGAAAATAGTACAAGTCCACACAAGAAGACACTGCTAGTCCACACAGGAAAACACTATTAGTCCACACAAGAAAACAGTACAAGTCCACACAGGAAAACACTACTAGTCCATATACGAAAACACTTCTAGTCCACACAGGAAAACACTACTAGTCCACACAAGAAACCAGTACAAGTCCACACAAGAAAACACTACTATTCCACATAGGAAAACAGTACAAGTCCACACAAGAAAACACTACTAGTCCACACAAGAAAACACTACTAGTCCACACAGGAAAACACTAATAGTCCACACAAGAAAAGAGTACAAGTCCACACAGGAAAACACGACTAGTACACACAGGAAAACAGTACAAGTCCACACAGGAAGACACTACTAGTCCACACAAGAAAACACTACTAGTCCACACAGGAAAACAGTACAAGTCCACACAGGAAAACACTACTAGCCCACACACAAAATTATCTACATAAGAAAACACTACTAGTCCAAACAGGAAAAGAGTACAAGTCCACACAGAAAGACACTACTATTTCACACAAGAAAACACTACTAGTACCCACAGGAAAATAGTATGAGTCCACACAGGAAAACACTACTAGTCCACACAGGAAATTATCCACATAGGAAATCATCCACAGGGGAAAACATCCACACAAGATACTAAATCAATCATATCATTGATAATGATTGAAAGTCAAGACTCAGCTCACGCAGGTATGCAACAATAGAAGAAAGTTATTAGATGATCAGTTGTAGCCACTGGATCATCTAAGCTGTTGGACCCACACATGATCGATATGTATTAACCCCCGCAATGACCCACATAGGATCTGACCCACATAGGATCGATAGGTAATAACCCCTGCAATGACCCACATAGGATCTGACCCACACATGATCGATATGCACTGACCCACACAGGATCGCTAAGCGCTGACCCACACAGGATCTGAATAGTCATCGTCGTCGTCGAACCCACGGAGGGTTCCAGTACTGTAGTCGATGTAGTCGCAGCCAACTCTAGGGTTCCCGCACATGGTACGCTCGTTCCGGGAGATTCTGCTCCACGAGCCAAGAGGTCGATACATCAACTGTCACATAGACCAGAGTTGATGTATTGCAAAGATCCGTCATGACAATAGGAACACAACACGACAGATGGCGCGTCATTCAGACGCCCGATCTGGGAGTTATTGGTCTTTTCGTTCCAGGGGCCCGGTTGGTTTTTATGTCAAAACCATCCCGACCATACTCCAACTACGTACAAACATCTAGCGGAATTATCCAAAATTACAGTCTCACTAAGAATAATCTAACAATGTTGACGGCACGTCAATTGGACGTTCGGAGCTCAAGTTATAAGTGTTTCCACTCCGAGGGCCCAGTTGGTTTTGTGTTCGAACCAACCCAGCCATACTCAAAGTTCTCCAAAACCATGAGTATAATATACCAAAAAGACCTTATTGATCAAAGGATCGCATCGCAACTGAAGGAGCGTCAATCGGAAGTCCGTAGCCCATGTTATGGGCCTTAGAATAAAACTATCCGAAAACAGTGGGTTTTGGGCCCGGACCAACCCAGCCCAAGACACCCTGGGTCGGCCCGAACCGGGGCGACCCGACCCCGGCCCCGGTCCGGCCCGGTTGGAGCGGCTCGGCGCGCCCGCATGCACAGAAGTGGAATGAAGCCCCCCTAACTCCTAAACGGTGGACCCCATGGGGTCCGCCCTATGCGTTGACCAGGGGTTTCAACCACCGGTTTTTCCGGATCATGGCCTGCCATTATGGTCGGCCGTTTTGGCTCATGTGGGAACCACGGGGGTCTCGCCTCCGGCCGCTCCGTCGCGACCCCTTTGGTCGCGGCTCTCCCTGGTCACCGGCAGCCGGTGAGGCAGGCCGCCTCCTGCTGCTCCGCCGCGGCCCTTCGGCCGCGGCTCTTCTCTGTCTGGCGACGGTCTGTTTTTCGACCGCCCCTCCCAGCTCTGTCGCGGCCCTATATGACTGGCACAGCACGACAGCACCACGCCCCTCCACCGCGGCACGACGGCGCCGCGCCCCTCTGCCGCGGCCCGACTCCGGCCGCGGCCTCTTTTGGCTCCCACGGAGCGGCGCAACGGCGCCATGCTCCTTCATCGCGGCCCGCACCGGTCGCGGTTCCCTCGTTTCTTCATGGTGTGACAACACCGCGTCACCACCATTTTAATTCGCAACAAGGCACAATCACAAAGGGAGGAGGGTCGGCCGTGTTTATGCGGTCCGACATCCTACCGTTAATTTGAAAATATACAGCTTAATGTTTGTAGATTGAACGCCAAAAATACAAACATAATCAAACCCCTACCTCAAAGAAATACGTGGAAGCTTGCGTCACGGAAGTCGGCGTCGCGAGGTGAGGCTCCGTAAACGTTGTCGATGTACGTTAGACAAAGGAGCAACGTCTCTCCAACTTTGACGTGGGAAGAAGATGGGTTGGCGTATCGGCGGTCTTCGCGTTCTTTGGAGAGAAGGAGTGTTCTTCGTTTGGAGGATGTCGTTCCTCCAAGAGTTCTTCCAAAGCTCCACCAAATAGAAATCAACCCCAAAAAAAATAATGGCTTGACATTTATTTTATTATTTCCATGCAACCAAAATAATTCCAATGATTTCTAATCCCTTCAAATTAATTAACTAAGCCATTAATTAATTTGTGTTGGCATAATAATAAAGTAAGGTGAAAAGTGAAGAGTTTCCACAAGTTATGGGAATTCCAAGGGTTAAAGAGGGTTAAGGGGGTTTGATGCTCATGTGTGCCCCAACTAGTTATATCATCCCAAGGGATGATAGAGTGTGGTGGGCCCCTCCTCTAACCTCCACTTGGAGGTTTTAACCACCAATTCAAAGAAAAATATGTTACACATATTTTTATTTAATTTAATTTGAAATCCCCAAAATTAACATCCGCTTTTGATTAAACACACCTGCGGTAAAGGTATCCTTAAGCAAATACTGGCGCTGCGGTTTCAACGGTGCCCTTGGATTTCGATTCTGAGCACCGGTTCAAAAGTTAGAAAAAACCCGCTCGCTTGTTCACTGAACGTACCCGAGTTAAACTTCGAAAATTGATTCCAGGCACACCGGGCCTTGGAATCAGGTGCCGTCAAAAACTGTGCACTCGTAAAATTTCAAAGAAAATAAGAATAAAATTTCCTTGAAATTTCCAAGTCTTTACAATAGAGGTATTAAATGCAATACCTCTTCTCTGACTTCAAATGAAAAATATCATCAATGATTATCACTGTATATCTTCTATTGACTTTTTTAAATTTCGATGATACAATGAATGTTTTGAATATTCTTTAATGAATCTTGAGCATGAACTAGTCCCAAAAACATACACACTCTATCTTCATCCGTTTATTTTAGAGTTCTACACTTCTCATTATATTTAGTTTCTTATGGTTCCATTTGAATTCTATGTTGGAAAATATTGTGATTTTGTAACTATAGAAAGGGAAGGTGTTCATCTCAACCTCCTTTAAAATCCATTGAATAGGATATCAACATATCTTCTAGTGTTTCATTGTACCTTACAAAAATTGATTATAAATATAAATATTCTATCAGTACTAAAGCATGGCTCTATATCAAATTCATTTTTAGTACTTCTACCTAATTTTTAGGTAAACCTCAAATCTTGGAACGAAATAATGGAATGAGGTAATCTATAGAGCCTTATCAATTCCTTTTTCTGTATCATAGAAATTTTATTATGTGATAAAACTTATTAAATATAATTTAAGTGCATTTATTTTTTAATCTATTCAATTAAAACCCAAATAGCATTATTCCATCTATAAGTCTTTGGTAGTCCTATAACAAAATCTATGGGGATTTTCTCTAATTTTGATACAAGTGTGGGTAATGGTTGCATTATCCTCATATATTCTAGATGTTTATCCTTAAAGTATTGGAAATCTAATTGTGAAGCTGTATAATCCAACATATTCCTCTTTATATTGTCCCACCATAAATTATTTCTGAGATCCCTATATTTCTCGGTGCTCCATGGTTCAATATATATTGTCAAGCTATGTGCATCATCCAATAGCTCCATTTTCAATTCCAAAAATTAATAGAACACCTATTCCTTACATGATCTATATAGTCCAATAAATATTAAAGTTGATGTATTTACAATATTTTGTAGCCCCATATCATCTTTTTGTGCTTATTTGGTCTTTTCATGGATGGATAGTTGAGCATTCATTTTGGGAAGATAGTATTTCTCCCTTTACCTTATGATTTCAGGTTTCGTCCATTGAAAATTAATGAGTATTAGGTATCTTTCAATACTCATTATAGATAACGTACCATGATATTTCTTTCTTGGATTATTATCCACCTAATTCACCTTCTCATGGTTGTAGTATATTGAGGTGGAATATTCCTTGATTGACTCCATCCAACTACTTTGGAACTTTTTCATCTCATTTTTTGTGAATATATATAAATATATTTTAATGAGTGTATAAATAACACTTTTCACCATAAATATAATGATTTAATGAATTTAATAAAAATATTATCACTACAAGCACCAAATCATGCTTCAAGTAATTTTTCTCATGGACTGTTAATTATCATAAGGCATAATATAACACTATACCATTTTTTATTAGTACACATCTCAATATCATCTTTAATGAATATATATATATATCAAAAACCCTTATCCACTATAGGGTAGTGCGAGTATGGGTGTAGTGAACAACCTACAATTGAGCTCTTTGAAATTTTCATCACATTTATCTGTCTAGAGGAAATTAACTACCTTTTGAGTTTACATGGTTAATATATTTGAATGTCCTAAAAAATTTATCACAATGATTTGATGTTATATGGCCAATCAATGAAGTTTATAAATATTTAACAAATTGTTTTTTGTTCATTATTTAATTACATATATCTTTGAAGGATCCATAAATATACCCACTATTATAATTAGATGGCCCAATAATGATACTTTATACATAAAAAATACACATTTTCTAAATTTGGGATTGATTTTTCCCTTCTTAGAGGTCTTTGGAATAATATTAAAATGATTATCGTGAACATTCAATTAGAATATATAAAAATAACATCTATAAATACTAGCATAAATTTATTGAGGTAATCTATAAATATTTTATCCAACATATTGAAAAATATAGAGGAGGATTCATAAATCTGAATGGGATCATTATGAGTTGATAGATTGTATATCTTGTACATAAATTTATCTTAGGAATATCATCCGTTTTGACCCTTAATTGATGATATCCAAATCAAAGCTAAATATTTGAAAATTATTGATCAACTTTCTACTGATTGAACAAGTCAACCATATGGGGTAGAGGATAGTTGTTTGTAATTATAATATTGTTATCTTCATAGTAGCCAATAAAGATATGCATTGATCCATATTTATTCATAACAAAGTGAATCGATGAACCCCATGATGAAGTAAATAATCACATAAAACTCATATCCAAATTATTTTAAATTTTATTCTCTATTTCCTTTAATTGTGTTAGGCTCCTTATATAAGGAGTCATTAATATTGGAATAGCATCAGGTATGAGTTAAATTGAAAACTCAACCTCATGATATGGGGGAAGATAGAAAAACTCTTCTAGAAATAAATCTAAATAATCCCACAAAATTAGAATATATTTAATATCATGTTTAGCCCCAACCATTTGAGGTAAAATTCATTCATTATTTGGTAATTATAACCATATATAAAACTAAAATTCATAGGGAGTTCATAGAACATTGTGCACTGATAGATGACCATCGATTGATTTTGGATGGAAATTGTACTCCCATGTCCCAAGAACTGATTCGGATTTATTTAGAGAGAGAAAATATATCCCAAAAATCACATCAAATTATAAAAAAAGAGAAACTAATAATATTTTCAGGGAATACATTTCTATAAACATCTATCCGATTAGAGTTATAAACATGAGATGTAATCATCATACCACTGTGAGTTTTAATTGATAATTCAATATCTAGTTTATAGTTATATGAAGTGATAGTATTATATAATTTTTGATGTGAAATGAAATTCTCAAAAATGGGGAAATTAAGATATTTTCAATAATGAGCATACCTATAACAACCAAAAGTTCATGATTATGTCTTATATCCCTTACTAAATCCAAAATGGATATCATGATTATTATACAATAATAAATACATTAACTAATCATATGATAAGAAAAATTAATCCTAATATGCCCCAAATTATGACACCTTCATTTCAACCTGTGACATTGTATGTTGATATTACATAATTTTTTGTTAATTGTAGGTTTTTTATGTTTTATACTCTTATTATTCATATCATATCCCCAACACTAACTAAAACCTAATTTTATGCCTACTGAGGAACCCCAAATCAACACTCCCATATTAGATGCTAAAATACAAACATTACACAAATGATTTTAAACCAATTGAGATGAACCAACCATTATATACATAAATATTATATTTTTTAGATGAATATTCATTTTTTATAATTAAAAATGATACCCTAAAACATATAGGATTAGTTTAATTTTAGATTAGATATATGAACAACATGTTTTATAATACTGTGAAAAATACCCCACAGTTTCACTAAAATAGAAACCCTATAGAAATATCATATTCTATAATCTTGTTCATAAAAATGGAACTAATACATAAGAAAGATATGATCTCAGATGATTAGTAAGGGTGAACATAAAATATTAATAATCATATATCATAATTGGGAAAATATGATCATGGGTGTTTGAAAAAATATTTGAGGTTAAAGAAAAAAAAAGGAGAATCATACCCAATAAAAAATATAACATGAATCATTTTATAAATATTTTTTCATAAAATAATATAAAATTAATAGGGGTGTGTAAACATGAGTCAATAATTATGATCTATGAAAACATATCCTTAGAATAATATTGAGTCATATAAATAAATATAGAAAATTATTACTTATATTGAGGCTCGCTTCCAAGAAAATAATCACATTATAGAAAGAGTCTCATAGTGGATAGTGATTTCACCTTAATCCATGAAACATGAACTCATGATAAATAATTATTTACCCAATGAATAGGAGGGTTATAACAAAACCACCATTCACTTAGTGTAAAAATCCCCTTATGTGCTTGGGTTTAGTCTATATTTCTTATCATCTCATGAGATAATAATTTACTAAATACAATAGAGGGTGTAATAGACCTACCCATTACATAAAGATAAACCATATATCTTTTTCTATATGAACATGAAAATAATAATAATTAATCATATCATAATTAACCTATTGGAATGAAATGAATTTAAAGAAAACTTCAAAAATACATTATCATAATAAATTCATAGAAATAAGGAGGATGGTATCATTATATCATATCCCAAGTGAAGTATAAGATAAAATAATGAATATTTACTTATATTTAAAAAAACATTTATAAGTGAATTATAAAATATCTTTGAAATATTAGAATAAATATCACTTACCATTGAAAAATGTTATTCTAAAATAAAAAATTATAAAACCATGATATGATAAATAAATTAAAAACACATGAAAAATTTGAGAGGAATAAAACCAATGAATACGGTGAGAAATTTCATTCATGTGAAAATTATTTATAAAGGATATTAATTTAACACCTTTTTTTAAAAAATTAAATATAATAGATTTTTAGTCATATAAAAAATGATTAAAAATATGGCATTCATTCTTTTTTCGATAAATCCCTGAAAAATTAAATATAACTATAAGATATCATTGAATTTGATATAAATATATACATAAAATGAATTAATTAATATTTACATGAAGGAGAAAAATTCCAAACCGAAATAAGACTTATGGTTGGTTCAACTTACAGACATCCTTTTGGTTGAATTGTGAACCAAATGGAATTAAAATGGAAAGAACACATGAAAAACATAGAAATAACCAAAGGAGATCAAAATAGATGGGGATTTATAATATATATGATATAAAATTTCTCTCAATACGAATTTAGATATATATAATCTCTATTTTAATGTGAGATTGAAAAGAAAATCTTACTGTTATCCACAACTTCTGTGAAAACAGTTTCACCTGCTTTATAATAAACATAACCATTATAAATACTTATTTTAGAATATTATTCAGATATGTTATCATTTATATTCATTAATTTTAAAAATTAATTATATATATATATTAGTTAGTAATTTTCAATCTTCATCATCAGATGTTAGTAATTTTAATTATTTCATATAAATGTAGTGACAAACCATATTTTTATACACATTATTTTATGAATTATAGCATAAATATATACAACCTGAGATGAACGTGAGTCAAAATTTCATTGGTTAATTAAGTAAATAACATAAAAACGTGAAATATAAATAAAATTACATAAAATAAAACTACATAACATGCCAATAAATGTCATTTCATTCTAAAATTTCATGGTATGACATGGGGACATACATAATAAATGTCCGAGCTATAGAGATCATTAAGGTAATAACCAATGAATACCTTGAAGAGAATAATACATGTGAATAAGTAGGCATATCAAGGTAACATAAGAGGCTTGATATTCATAAACATGAACATTTATCCATGATATAAGATGATAGAAAAAGGTTTTTGAGTCTAAATGTTTTACTTATGACCTTTCCATTATTATTTTTGGGAAATCACAAACTCTTTCTTAAATAATAGATTACTATCTTTTTATGTCCAAAGGTTTTAGAATGTATTTGTAGAAAACATATATCTTTATAAGACATAGAATTAGTTCAATTCTATTTATGAATATAAACATTCATTCTCCATTACTAATATCATAATGAGCCTGGAACTGGTAATCATCAGATCCACTCTTTTGGATCAGATTAAAGACATTCATTCTTTTTGTCGTACTGACAAAATCAATATAATCGGAATAATGGTGGAACCGATAAAAATAAGATTCAAACACAAAAGGATTATCATAATTACATCCATAATGAAGTCCATCAGATGGACCATGTTTAAATTATGAATATGAAAAATTGATTTTTATCATATTGGATATTCTTTTACAATATAATGGTGTAAAAAAACTAAATTGCAATTTTTGTTATGACAGATCATTATGTGCTATCAAAATGGCAAGTTTCCAAGTCCTTGTGATAAAACTAGAAACAAATATGACCATTGGAGATGATATGACCATAGTAAGGGTTTCCTACAAATACATGGTCATTTGTAGAGCTTGAAGCTACCGTAGTAACGAACCAAGTATTTATAGAATAATACTTTTTAATATATATTAATATTTATGAATAAGATAATGATTTTATGTTAAATAGTACACATTTTCAATAGGGAACATGTCACAAAAAACACATTTCTTTGAAATCTTATGTTTCACACAACTTTGAGTTATACTGAAAAATAATATAATAAAGATATTATCTTAAATAGTAGTTAACGCATAATCATTGTATTGCTAGGAATGAACATAAATAACTTTATTATGATTAAATATTTTTGTTAAATGTATTTACATTTATCAATAAATTTTAAAGGCTTAAAATAATAATGAATCCAATTTTAAGCCTAAATACTCTAATATTTTTTTGAAAAATAGTTTTACCACCTTTTGATGGATAACACTTTTTAAATATAGATTTTTCCACTTTTATATGTTAAATCTTAAAATATAAACTTATTATTTAGAATCAAGACAATAAAAATTACTTTGGGTAAATTTTTTGTATTTTTCTGACAAAGTTCATTTTTAATGAATACTGAAAATAGGCCATTTTAGGTCAAGACAGTCTTTTCATCTGATTTATTTATATTGTTAGATTATATTTTTAATTGGTTTTAAAGTATATTTAGATTATATTTTTATCATTTATTCCACTTTTGGCCATTTTAATTATTATTCTTTTTAAATTACACATAAAAAGAAGTCAATGTTTTGATAATTATTATTTCTTAAAAAACGCTTTTTGGTTTTCACAACAGAAATTAATTTTAAATTAATTTCTGAAAATTATATGTTTTAAATTCGAAAAAATTGATTCCATATTTGGAATCTGTATTTCCAAATTGTGTAAATAGTTGACTTTTATTTTTAGACTTTATGAATAGTTTCTTCAGTAAATATTTTATTTTCCATGGATAAAGGGTAAATCTCATAAATAAGGGTAAAAAATAATATTATAATAATATCAAATTACCCTAAAATGTGTCCTAACCCTATTGGATGAGATATTTCCAACCATATGAATCCTTGGGTCTATTTTGGGACCCCATGGAGCAACTTGTAAGTGAAAATGTCATTTAATAAAAAATAATTTAATGTTAAGGAATATGTAATAAAAACATATAACTTTTAGTAAAACAATTTTTATATGTTGTTATATAAGTTATCTTTTTTACTATAAATAATAATTATAAATATAAAAATATTTCCTACATCATCATATTTTATTTATAATTTTTAGACATTTTATAAATAAATATAATTTGACACATTGATGAAGCAGGGATTGTGTCATTAATAAAAGATTCTAATAAATGATATTATAAATGTTAAAATAAATTTAATTTGGTTATTTTGAAGTAATAAACGTTTTTTATGGATTATAGTTACATTTTATCTTTGTATTAATAATTTTTTTTAAATCAATCATGCTGTTTTGGATTTTAAAAAAATTCATTATAAGAATAGTTTCAAAATTAACATAATTCATATTTTAAAATATAAAATATTTTATTAAATATTATAAAATTCAAAAAAAATAAGATTCTACCAAATTGTTACCATAAGTATATATATTTATTATTTAATCTTTTATTGTATATTTGTCATGTTTTGGTAATTATCTTGATTTTGAAAGAGTTAAAGACATGACAAAATGGTAAGAGTAAAAAGAGGGTCAAAAAAATTATAAGGATTAAAACATTTCCAAAACCTATAAAATTCATATTGGATGAATTTATTTAGAATTATATTCATCGTATCTTTTAATTTCATGTGTTTTTTACATTTTTATATTGAAAAAAAAATTATAAAAAAATAACAATTTCAAACTTTCCTAAAGAGTCCCTCCTCCCTCTTATAAAAGGACACCACCACTAACCCATTTAACAGACCACTCTAGCCCCCATGGCTCATCCAACCTCACCATAAATATGCTTCCAACATACCTATATTTCATATAAAAGCCTTATCCTAGGTAGAATGTAATTTCAGAATACTTTTGGATCAAACCAAAGGGAGTTACCCGATTTAAAGGTAACATCTTCTCTCAAATTCTTTTCTTTTATTTTCCTTCTCCACTTCTTATTATATTATTATTATTTTATTACATATTAAAAATAGTATACTCAATATTCTAGGATTTTGTTTTGATATGTATTCAAACTACACTTCCACACACCTCTATCTAATGGATTTGAACATTTTGCTCATATGGACGGCGAACAACTGCCTCATGAAACGATGATTGTTCAATTATCTACTACAGCCTCTCATGGTGCCCATTATGATGAAAATATAATTATAAATGATATTTATGATATTTATGTTATCTCTATTCTTTAATAATTCTCATTTATAACATACCTTTATGCTTTTCATGTTGTATATATTCGATAATTTCATTTGAGGAAGTGTGCACTACCGCCCCCTCAATGTGATATGACTCATTCATTCCATACATGGAACATTTAGGGTATGGTTTTAATGAACCTATGTAATGTATATAAAATATTATATTATAATGTAATTATAATATATTTATTTATAATTTTGTTTTCATTCCATTAAATATGAAAAATAAATGAAAGTAGTTTTTCAGGCGTACGTACTGTTTACGGTCTCCAAGAACGGTGCATTTCATTTCTTATATCCAAATGTTATAGACTATTATAAATACATATATAATGGTAAATATAATATATATGATATTTAAATCATGAATATCATTCTGGATATAATGTACTTCTGACCACATGGACTATTTTTAATTATAACTAGATCATTTTTTGACTCAAGTACCTAATATCGACAACACTACAGATATTAACAAAAATAATTGTGTAATTTTTATAATATGGTAATAAGTGGTATAAAAGAAATAGTAAACATGAAAAATGTTCTTAATAAATTATAATTAACTCATGTTTATTATTCTGGCAAAACAATGAACATACATGACAAATCAGACTCAAGGTAAGGAAAATTCTTTACCAAATTTCCATTCTTTTGGATAATCTTTTACATTTAATTATGTCATGATATGATTATGTACAATATAAATTTTAATATCCAATATTATATTTATATATTAATTATGTGTACTTATAGTGAATTCACATAATCGATCAATTTTACTTACAAAATGATCTTTGAAAGGGAACCTTTCACCCTACTCTTTTAGTTAAAGACTTCTGTTATTATATGTCTTAAAAATTCCATTTTCTTATATTGGTATATTTTATTCAATATCATTATTTCTATACATTTTATTTCCATGTGATTATAGACACTTTTCACTCTCACAATTCATTTTCTGAAATTTTAAGTGATGTCTTTAGACAGCTGAATTTTGTTAAGGGAGCTTCTTATCCCAATTAACCTTCTTTGTGTTAATATTTTACTTTTAATTATTTCTTGCAATGGTTATGTAATAAATAGATTTTTATATACTATATTTTATTTATAGATTAATTATGTATACTTATAGTGAATGTACATAATCAATCTATTTTACTTACAAATTGATCTTTGTACGGGAACCATTCACCGTCCTCTTTCAGTTAAAGACTTGTTTTATGTTATTTATTTTAATGTTCATTTTATAATGTTGGGATATGTTATTATATATCCTTATTACTATATATTTTATGTCCATGTGAATAGATACCTTTTTCTTTCTCATCAATTCATTTTCTGAATTTTAAATTGACGTCGTTAGGCTGCTGAATTTTCATAAGGGGAATCTTAACTCAATCTCCATTCATTGAGTTAAATATCCTTGTTATTAGATTATTTTTATCAATAATATTTGTTAAAGACATTTTATTTGTTTAACACTTAATATATACTGTTATGTTTTGTATTTATATTTGTCACACATAATTATTTCATTGATTTATCCTTAATCTAAGGATTTGATATTTGTAAGGGACTACATATCAGTCTCCTTTTATTGATGAATACCTTGTTATTGTGCACCTTTATTATCCTATAAGGTGTATATACAACCCTTTTGACATTTTATATCATAAATTTATATATTCTCATGATATTTATAGTTTCCTTTAATATTATTCTTTAATGATTTTAATTCACGTCTTTCTCAAGTGGAAAGCGATTCATTAAATAAAAACATCATTTTAAATGTTTTAAAAATTTACTATTCTAAATATTTATCATTAATTTACATGTTTTAAAAATGTTTTTTAGGTTTTATTTATATGAAGATTAACATTTTAAAATGTTAATTCCTTTAAAATTTTGAAAGTTATATGGGAAATTTTGATTCAAAAATCTCTTTATTAAATGTTTTAAATTGTTTTGGAAATGGATTGAATATTTCAATATCTTGAATTGATTCATTGTGGTTTATGAGTGAAATGTTGATAATTTCAATATTTTATGTGTTATGATTATGTTATGGTTCTTAGACATTGTTTATGTATATGGGTGGTTATGTGATAAACATAGGGTGAGTGATCCCTAGACAGCTCTCCAATGCATTAGGTAACATGATGGAGGTAAATGTTAGTGTTTCTCCTTAGAGATTTAGGGTAGGTATTCCAAATGTAAATCCTTATGTAGCTATGAAAACTATAGTGTATGTATGTTATCAATTTCATAAGTTTCCATTGTGATTTATGATTTCTATTTTTATTCATAAATCATATGATTTCATGAGGTATGTTAAAGAGAATATGTTTTATGATTGAAAATTATGATCTCATTGATGTGTATTTATTAAAGGGCTAATGTTTTCTTTATTTATTTTATGGCCCTTACTGAGCTTTCTATTCTCATCCCATGTTTTTGAAACTTTTTCACTGGGTATAAGGATGGTTAAGAGAAAGGAATAATTCAATAATATTTATATCAAGAAAATAATTATATTTTTCTTTTATGAGTTTTTATTTTATTAAAAAAATGGATACTCAGAAGAAGTGTTTACTTTTTAAAATTTGAGATGTAATGTAATAGTTTTGGCCCAAATCTATATAACACTAAACCTATAAGATCCTCAATGTTAATTCTTGATTTAACTCAAGATTATGTAATTATTATTGTTGGGGCCTTATAGTAGGTATCAGAGGTCCGTTTAGATAACTTTAGAGGTTAGGGTGTTATTTAAGAATATGTAAAAAAACTATAATGGTTATCACATTAGAAAGAGTCATGGTTATTTTTGATAAATTAAATGAGTTTAAGTTTACATGAATAAGTATATATTAGTGTTTACCCACTTCAAAAGATATTATTACATGATTTTATTTATATACTCACATTGACCTTTTTGGTTTCTATTAATGGATTGATCTAGTAGGCACAAAAGTAACTGTGATGACCCAGACCCTCACGGTCCATCCCTTTGCCAATTTTCCAGATCCTACGTGTGGAGTCTCAATGGTAGGATTTCATTATGGTGTATGACCGATTGGTGTGCGACCGATCAGCGTGCGACCGACTGGTGTGCGACCAATTGGTGTGTGACCAATTGTCGTGTGACCGATCGGCGCGATCGATCAATGTCACCCAGCCTTGTTGAGTTTCTCTTCTACAATTTTCCTGTAACACCTCTTTTAGGCTTTTTTTAACCCTTTTTTAAGTATCTAAAAGCCATTTAATACCCATAATTAATACCCAAAAATCTAGAGAAACCCCCACAATGGGGTATATTAAATAACAACTTAATATCATCATGCATAACTAACCAACCACATGGAAAACCACGATCCAACTTCCAAGGCATTCAGAATTCCATACCCCGTAACAATTGGATCTCATATTTGTACCTCCCTCTAAGGCTTCTTCCTTTCCCTCATCGGCTAGATTTCTTTCTCCTCCATCGTGCGCCTGTTCTAGAGTCTTCCAACTCGTCCTTGGAGTTCCCAACATCCCTCCCCTACAATTCGTGCTTTTCCCTCTTCTGGGTGCGTGGAGAAAAACTTCGATCCTTGATCAATCATGTAGGGTTTCTCCTTCATCTCTCCTTACTATGTATCATGCGGGGTGGGTATGCTATTGTTTCTATGGGGATTCATGAAACCAAACATAATGAAGATAATGAAAGGACCATTAATGAATGAAGGGGGGTGAACTATGTTCTGGTATACTCTTTTATGTTGATATGTGTTGTGAATTGTATGGGCTTGTGCGCACTTAAAATAAAGGTCGTTGTTGGTATTTACTTGAGTCCTAATGAACCCTTATCTTTTGTGATTTCCAAATAATTGTAACATGGATTTGGTTAGTCACCTAACTCATTTTGGTTTAAATGGATGTTCAGTAATACAAGAGTCCTTGTGTGATCACCTCGGTTAACAAACAGAATGAGGAACCAAATGAATGATGTGCTTAAACCTGTAAGTTTTCTTACTATGTTTTGGTAGTAGGTGTGTTGTTTTGTGTGTTTGGCTATGGGGTGATGTGGGTGTGGTTTGGATCCTCTTGGTTGTGATTCTGAAACTGTGTGGTTGTTCTGCTCGTGACACAAATTGGGGTGGAATCCTCAACTGTTGGCATATCGTTGGTTCCTAGTTTTGTGGACATGGGGCTGTGACTCGGGGTTTTCCTTGTTTCCAGTACTTCTAGGGAACTCACTTATCCCTTTTTGTGAGGTTTTCATTGGTTCCAGTACTTTGAGGTATCTCACTTATCCCATTGTTGTTGTGACTTCACATGAGAACCGGGTGTGAATGCTTAAATTGCTATTTCATTGTTTCTCCTTCCTAACTTGTGGTTATGCATGTTAGTTTTCCAGTAGTGTAGAATCAACCTAAATGAGATTACTTGAACATATAAGCAAGAATTTTTTTAAGGGGTATTGGTTTTTGGGAATGAGTTGTGTCTTGGTCGTGAGTGTCGTACCTTTCTCTTATGAATGAATAGTAACGAGGGTGTTTGTCCCTAGATTGGATTTGGAAACCCCAGGTTGGGATGAGTGCTTATTAACTATACATATATTTCTAGTTTCTATGTTTCTTATTTGCACCCCACTCATGTTGAGCACTTACTGCCGAACACCCCCATTCCATGGGGGAGGGTGTTTTTCCCAACACTCCTATGAGTGGATGGTTATTAGCTCCTTTTCTGCTCCCTTTCCGGAATATCCCAAGACTCCTCGGGTAGGCTGTGATGGCCTAAGGTCCAATATATAGCCCATGTTTCTTCGGGAAGGGTGTTTGGGGTGGTTGGCCCATGTGTGTGCGGGTAGGATGTTCACAAGGATCTTCAGGATGGGGCCTAGGTGTCTTCGGGCGTGGTAGTAGTTGTTCTGGCCCAGGTGTTTGCGAGTGTGGTTATGCATGGTGTTTGTGGCCCATGTTTTTGTAGGTGAGATTTGTGGTTGTGGCCCAGGTGTTTGTGGGCAGGATGTGTGGCTGTGGCCCAGGTGTTTGTGAGCGGGATGTGTGGTTGTGGCCTAGTTTTGTGCAGGTGGGTGTGGCAGTGGGACTGCAGTGAGAATGGCGGGATTGGAACGATGCGTAGGATGTCTTCAATAACTAGTGGGAAAGTGGCGTGGGGTACCCAAACATCGATGTGATATTACTATACATTACTTGACTTGCATTATTTGGGGAGTGTTCCTTAGTGAGGCTTGGGTGGATAATTTACCTTGTTAGATGTTTTGGTTATCTCTTTTCTCACATGGCATTAGAATGCCTCAACACTTGTGCATGAGAGCTTTTTGTTTTCCCTACTAAGTATACCTGTACGATCACCATACGTATATAAACTACTTTCAGGTTTCCAGGAGGACATTAGAGATCGTGCGGGACCATACTATCTGGAACCTTAGGGCAGTTGCTGCTGTCGTTTTCTTTTTTTTTTCTACTTGGTACTTTGCCTTTGGAGTTCTTGTGGCTTGTATCTTTTTCTTTTGAACATGCATATGGGAATTGTTTACTTTCAACTTTACCTTTACTTTCAACTTTGGTGTTTTTGGGGTTGTTATCTTATCTCTCGATTCGAAAAAAATAAAAAGGGTAATGTCTTCCATTTTTGTGTGAAATTCTATACCCTTGGTGCTTATTGCCACTCTGAGACCTATTTAAGGCAGGTTTCGGGGGTCATTATCTCTCCTTCAACTTAAAAAAGGATGGGTCTGGAATTCTGTTGTCCCTTCATTCATTTTGGTGAAGGTGGTTCGTGACAGAATGGTATCAAAGGGGTGGGTTGGGAGATAGGATGGAGTCTAGAGTTAGTCACAGGGAGGAATCCATGGGATGGTAGGGAAACAGTGTTGGGTGATCATGGTGCGAGAAATAGGCCAGGAAAGACCGGCTAGGACATGGGATTTTAGGGCCCCTTGTGATCCGATGCAAGGACTCTGGGCCTACCGAACGACCAAGTAAGGCTACACTGATTGAAGGGAAGAGACGCTTGGGAAGGTACATGCATCGTAATGACTTTTTTTCTTGTGTTTCATGGGTGTTTTTAGAATTCAAAAAAAAGTCTATGAAAATTTATGAACAATATTCTGCACTACTCGAGATAAGGCATTCCTTGTTTTCCTTACAGCTATGGCACCCGGGAGACGACCACGAGTGGTGCGGGTGATCGAGGCCCAGAAGGTTGACATGGCCAATTGGAAGATGACCGACCGAGAGGAGGAGGATGATCAGTGGAAGAAGACACTTCGAGCCTTTTAGCGACAGAACCTCGGGATGTACGAGGGTATCATCTCAGACGTGGAGATGGAGAGCTGGCTAGAGGAGCTGGTTACAGCCTTCATCTTGATCTAGCCTCTGATGGAGTACTGGGATCCACTGGCTATAAGCCAGATGCATGGAGAAACGCATAAATGGTGGATGCTTTATCTTGGGGAGAAGAGGGAGACTGAGGTGACATGGACAGACTTCGAGAAGGAGTTCCAGGCAGAATTCCTCTCTTCCATGATGAAGGCTGGGAAGAGGCAGGAGCTACTCTTCCTCCAGCAGGGGAGTATTTCGGTGAGAGAGTTGGGTATAAAGTTCAAGGATCTCCTTCATTTCACTCTGGACCTCTTTTTGGATGAGGATTCATGGGAGAGACGTTTAGAGGAGGCACTCCGACCTTCTCTTCAGTATTCTATTCTCCCTTCACCGTACTGACATACTTAGAGGTGCAGGAGAAGGCTGAAGTGGTAGAGAGGATTCAGACACTAGGAGGTGTGTCACGAGTGGGGATCCAGTTGGGCTCGTCGAAGGGGAAGACCATCAGCAGTAGGAATCCAGCATCAGGACACTCTAGGTTTCGACCAGCAGGGAGTAGGCCTCCGCAGTTCTAGTTCCGACCTTCCGGCCCTCGCCAATTTCCATCAGGCCCAGGGCCGAGATGATTCTTCTAGGGAAGCCATGGGCTCCTTTGGAATCAGCGCCCGGACAGAGTACAGTACGGTGGGGGTGGGTATGTCCAACACCCACCTCAGTAGGAGCAGGTCCCAACTAGGCCCTTTCAGCTGTAGCACCAGGGGCAGTGGGCTCTCGCTCTGCCAAGGGCAGACGTTGCTGGAGGAGGCCGACCTCAGGGCGCTCCTCAGGGACCTCAACCTAGGCGTGGTTGGGGAGGTGGCCGATAGCCGAGAGGAAAAAGAGCTTGGTGTGGGAAGTTGCACGCCCCAGAGGCAGCAGTTACAACAGGTCCACAGGTCGTTCGAA
Source organism: Viscum album (assembly GCA_963277665.1). Classification (NCBI taxonomy): domain Eukaryota; kingdom Viridiplantae; phylum Streptophyta; class Magnoliopsida; order Santalales; family Viscaceae; genus Viscum; species Viscum album. Next base: position 1,218,251,778 of record OY728127.1, on the reverse strand, counting down.
GTACGATCAGCATTTTTAGTACCCTTGCTTATGCCTTGTTCGATACAGGATCTTCACACTCCATTGTTACACTCAGTCTGGCTCAGGCCCTGGGTTTGGATGTCGAGAGACTTTCATCGCCCCTGTTGCTGAGAACGCTAGTCGGAGGTCAAACCAAATTTCTTTATGTTTGCTGAGGGTGTAGACTGATGATAACGCCACATCAGTCTATCATGGATCTACTATTGTTGCCGATATGTCCATACGATGTCATCCTAGGCATTGATTGGATGTTGTCCGTATGCGCCGCCATTGAGTGCTTTCGAGGAAGGGTTGTGTTTTCAGATTTGGGCAGTCGACGGGTAACATTCATCGGCGTGCGGGGTTGTCATAAAACAACAGACGAGAGGATCCCCTCCTTTCCTTGATTGTTTAACTATCAGTGGAATCAGTGGATGCCAGGATAGTGGAAGTCCCAGGGATTGTCAGTGAGTTTATAGACTTCTTCCATGAAGAGATGGTGACTCTACCCCCTTGACGTGATGTTGAGTTCGCGATAGACTTGCAACCTAGTGCCCGTCTGATTTCGATGGCCCCTACCAGATGGCACCATCGGAGCTACCGGAGTTGTGGATTCAGATTGATGATCTGATGAAGAAGGGTTTTGTTTAACCAAGTGCGTCACCGTGGGGTGATCCAGTCTTGTTCGCGAAGAAGGAAGATGGTGGTATCAGGCTATGCATAGACTACTGGAGACTAAATCAGGTAACGGTCAAGAATCGCTACCCTCTTCCGAGGATAGACGGTCTCTTTGACCAGTTGAAAGGGGCAGTGTGGTTCTCTAATATCGATTTGTGATCTGGATATCACCAGTTGAGGGTGAAAGAGGGTGACATCTTGAAGACGACCTTCAGGTGTAGATACAGGCACTTTGAGTTTGTAGTCAAGCCGTTCGGCGTTACGAACACACCAGCTATGTTCACTGGGCTCGTGAACTCTATCTTCCAGGAATATCTGGACCGGTTCGTAGTTGTGTTTATTGACGGCATCTTGATCTACTCAAGATTGGAGGAGGATCACACTGAGCACTTGAAAATGGTTTTAGAGGTCCTCCGACAACACCAACACTATGGGAAGTTGTCCAAGTGCAAGTTCTAGACGCAAGAAGTACACTTCCTTAGGAATGAGGTTTCGAGAAAGGGATAGTGGTGGACTCATTGAATGTGGAGGCAGTTGTTTCTTGGGAATCATCCAAGAGCGTGGTAGAGGTTCATAGTTTCCTAGGTCTGGAAGGTTGCTATCAGAGGTTTCGGACCAACTCCTCTTGAGTTGCGGAACCTTTGACAGCATTGACCAAGAAGAACCAGACTTTCATATGGAATGGGCAGTGTCAGACAACCATTAGCTAACTGATGTAGAAGTTGGTAAGTTCCCTTGTGCTATGGTTTCTAGAAGAAGGGGTGGTGTACAAGGTGTTCTATGATGCTTCAATGAAAGGCCTCGAGTGTTTTTTGAAGCAGCGGAAAGGGGTGATCTCGTATGGGTCCATGCAGTTATGTCCTCATGAGCGTAACTATGCCACCCATGATCTGGATCTTGCAGCGGTCGTGTTCACACTAAAGTTGTGGAAGCATTACCTCGTCAGGGAGCGCTTCGTGGTCTTCACCGATCACAAAATCTTGATGTGTATCTTCTCTCAGCGGGACCTGAACTTGTGACAGTGAAGGTGGATTGAGTTCCATCAACACTATGACATCGAGATTTCCTACACCTCAGTAAAGGGGAATGTGGTGGATGATGCCTTGAGTATGAAGTCGCAGAAGGATGCGGTTCGAGTGTCGGCAGATGCTTGGAAGGCGATGGAGGAGTTGGCTGCCCTGCACCTGGATGTGAGGATGGAAGGTGATAGAGGTTGCCTATACCAGATGTCAGTGCAGTCTTCTCTGTTGTGGCAGGTAGAGGAGTCCCAATGGAGATACTCTGGAAGATAAGTGATGTGTGACGAGATTAACTAGGGTGATTCTCCAGAAGGGTGGACGAAGGATAGTCAGAATCAAGTTCTTTTCTGGGGAAAGATGTTTTTCCCCGAGGCGACGCGCAAGAGAGTTCTTAGTGAGTTACACAACTCACCACTAGCGGTGCACCCGGGAGTTTCCAAGATGTACCGAGGAATAAGAGGTCAGTTCTGGTGGCCCGGTGTAACACCCCAAGCTTCCTCGGTATGTTTCCTTTCGAATAATGCAATGACGTGCATTGTACGCAACTTCGAGATTTTAACACACCACAACCAATCAAACTAGCCGTTATGAATAGTAATACCTACTTTTTGAAATTATATATATTTTATATTTCAAAATGGACTTCATTTTTGGATTCGGAATATCGAATTTAGCCTAAGGTGAAATTTTGGTACTTTTTGGATAACTTTCATATTTTGATGAATAGTGAAAATTACTAAATTTTAATTAAAAACAACTTTTTTAATCAAAATAATTAATAGTGATAAATTGTGAATTTGAGTGGTTTTAAAGTATATTTAGAATATATTTTTACCATTTAATATAATGTTGGTCATTGGACATAATGTTACAATTAAACCGAACATAAACAAGTGTCAATCTTTTGATAGTTATTATCTCTTAAAAACACGCTTTTTGTTTTGACAGCGGTAATTAATTTTAAATTAATTTCTGCCACTTCTGTGTTTTGAATTTAGAAAAATGGATTCCATATTTGGAATCAGGATGTCCAAATTGTGTAAATAGGTAACTTTTATTTTTAGACATTTTGAATAATTACTGCGGTAAATATTTTATTTACCATGGTTAAGGGTAAATCCGGTAAATAAGGGTTAAAAAATAATATTATAATAATAATAAATTACCCTAAAATGTGTCTTAACCCTATTGGTTGATACATGGTCGACCATGGGCATCTTTGGGTCAATTTTGGGACCCCATGGATCCACTTGTAAGTGATAATGACACTTTATATTAATTAAGTTAAAATGAATACAAAAATGACACAAGCATATATCTTTTAGAAAAACAATTGTTACATAGGGTTATATATTCTGGATTTTAGATTATAAATATTCATTAGAAATACAAAAAGCTTTACTACATAATTATATTTTATTTATAATTTTTTTACATTAAATAATTTATTTTATTTATGACACAATGATGATGCAGTAATTACTAAAATAATAAAAAATTAACATAATTGATATTATAAATACCCAAATAATTATAATATGAAACTTTTAATGAATTAAACAAATTTTCTAGGATAATATGATATATTAGGATTGATTTATTTGACTTTGTTCGAAGTAATCAATCTGTTATGAGTTTCACAAAAATCAACTAGTGAATAGTGTCAAAATTGACATAAAAGAGTTCTTAAAACAAATATTATATTATTAATTGATATTAAATTCCTAAAAATCTAAGGTTCGTCCAAGAGACTTATATTATGATAGGTTAATCATTAATGGACCACTTGGGGGTATTTTGGATGTATATAGTAAGTTTATTAACCATATTATATAAAAATACAAAGAGACATTGTAAAAGTGAAACTAATTAACTTAGAGTTAATACTTAAAGATAAGGTTAATATAAGTACCCAAACCTGTCTAAATTCTATTGGATGAGTTGTTTTCGACCTATCCCCACCTCAACCTTTGAATAGTCAACTTTTGAGCCATTGGAAACCGAATATGAATTTATTATAAATTAATATTTCTAGCTTTTCCAAAGGTGCCCCTCACCCCTCTTATAAAAGGGCACTCCTCCTTCTCATTTCCTCACACCTCTCAAGCCACTTGGCTCGTCCAAACTCTGCCCAACTAAGCTCCCCACATCCCTCTCCTCCTCCTGGAAGCTTCCCCTTAGGCAGAAAGCATTTCATCAAGTCCTTTGGTTCCAACCAAAGTGAGTTACCTAAATTAAAGGTAACGATTTCTCTTAAATTATTTTCATTTATTTTGCTTCTTCAACCCCCAAACTCTTTTTATTTCCCTTCTTTTGTAACAACACCAGTATCCTCAATATACTAGGATGTTTTTATAAGAAGTATTAAAACTACACATACACACAACTCCATCTAATGGATGATGAACATAATGTTTCTGTGGATGGCAAACTAACGCCTCACGAAACGATGATTGTTCAAAAACATCTTACCGCCTCTCATGGTGGCCATTATGATGGCACTGTAATTAAATATATTAATGATATATATTTTATATATAAGCTTCTGTAATTCCATTTTATTTCATACCATTATTCGTTTCATGTCGTATATACATACGATAATTTCATTTGAGGAAGTGCGGACTACCGCCCCCTTAAAATGATATGACTCGTTCATACCACACATGGAACGTATAAAGGATGGTGTTAATGAACTTAAGTAACATATATAAAATATTATATTATACTGGAATAGTAATATACCTATGTATCATTCGGATTCTATTCTTTTAAAATAAAAAATTAAATGGAAGTAGCGTTCGTGCGTACGTACGGACTACCGTCTCCACGAACGCGATGAGATTCATTATCCATCGTATCCATTAAAGTATAATTATCATTTAATGATTTAAAAATTATGTTTAAGGACTTTATATCATTATGGATATTAATAAGATACAACAAACATGACTTATGTAACAAAACATATAAAAGAAAATGAGTAAGTTAACACCCGAAACGACGTTAATACTAAGATATTATTAACAAATCAATGTTAAAAGATCATATATGATATCGTATTAAAGTAAATGATTCTTGTATTATTCAATAACAATTATTTCACCATTATACAGGAGGTAAACCTACCATCGACCAAGGAAAAAGTACAAAGTAAGGGATTTTCTAATCTCACTTTTAATTTCGTGAGAATTCTATTGTTCACCACTTAATTATTGCATGTGGTGTATGTGTACTGCCCATGATTGTATTCATTGTGTAATATACTTTATTTTATGGGTATTTACATCATCATGGTATGATCTTTCTTTCATGGGTGTTTGTTTCTTAAGTTACCTAATCAATAAGGGAATTTGAGATTTCAATTTCCACTCATTTGGCTTTACACATATTTCATTGATTATATTACCCCAAGATTATGTGTGGAATCACTATTCATTTGATTATGTCATAATTTCCACTCCCCTTCCTGTGGATATAAGTTTGATGCACATAATCACTCCATTGGTAATTCTCAAGTCATTGATATGAATTTGATAAGAGTAATTTTAACTCATTCTCCATTTGTTGAGTTAAACATCCAATTCGTTGGTATTGTTTTTACAAGAATATGTGTGAATGTCCTTTGATTGTTTTACACTGAATATCCAATCATATTTAGTGTATTTATATTTGTCACACATAATTATGTCATTGATTTATCCTTAACCTAAGGATACAACCTTTACAAGAGATTTCATCTCAATTTACATTCCATTGAGACTTCTTTGTTGATATACACCAAATCAATTTTATGTGGTGTATATAACGTACTTTGACATAGTATATCATGAATCCCTTTATTCTCATGATATTAAAAAGTTTTGATTACCACAATTATTTGTATTCAAGTGTCTCTTTTGGTTGGAATCTCTAACTAAAATACCATTTTTAAAATGATTTAAAGACTTATTCATCTAAATCTTTCTCATTAATGTCCATGTTTTAAAAAATGGTTTTAAGGATTTATTTATATGGACATTAAAGTTTACAAATTAAAACTCCTTTTAAAAAGTTTCAAAGTGGTATGGGACACTTTGATTCAAAAATCTACTTTTAAATGGCTTCTTGACAAATAGTGTGACTTTTAAATGTTTTCAAGAAAAGGGGGATATTTCTCTCAAATAGTTTTGATGATTACTTTCATTTATGTCAACATCCTTCATCATTCATGACTGAGGTTAATGTGATACAATACAATCTTCCATATTGTATCAAATGAGTTATGTTTGACTGTGAATGTTCTATTTTTATACCATTCATGGTTTGTGGTTAAAGTATTGTCATTTCGTATGCTAGTTTTAATACGAATGTTTATTTTATGCTTAAACCTATTCATATGAGGAATGCATTGGACTTAATAAGTGACGGGTGGAGCCCGCTATAGCTCCTCGATGCATCGGTAGGTCTCATGAGACAAACTAGTGTCTTGGCACAAGGCCTTGGCAAAATCTTATTTGTAGTCTTGGCACGAGGCCTTGGCTATGTGGTTATGATAGTCTGGCATTATGCATTCCATCATTATGAAAGTGGTTATTGATATTGCATGTGATCATTCAACTAGTAGAATATCCATGTGAGTAAGTAAATGGAATTATTTCATTTTACTTTTGCCATACTATGTTGAAGTTCAGTTTTAAAAGGCTTTTTTTTAGTTATAAATTGCCTTAAGTGTTTATGCTTATTTATGAAAGCTTCTGCTATAATGTTATCCTTACTGAGCATCCGAGCTCACCCCTTTCAATGTCTTATTTTTCCCAGGATTATGAAGAAGTAATTTATGAATGACCTGCAGGGATAGTATGAGGGGATATGAAGACAAGATGTTTTTTTTATGATGTAATGTAAAAATTTATGGATGTATCTAGTTATTCCAAGGCTACTAAACTAATCGGTCTTTCAAGACTTGATCTTTCTCATGATCATGCCAATGTTATGTAATAATGCACCGACTCTAGGTAATTAGGGTCGGGGCGTTACAGTTGGTATCAGAGGAAGTTTAGTACAAACCTTGGTAGCTAGATTTAGATAAACTCTGATTAGAGCACGTAGACCTAAGATGAACTTTGAGGATTAGTATAAAAGAACTTCCTAGAATTTTGGTATTGTAGAGATTTTGTGAGTTTTCCGAGCAATACATCCCTGTCTGGATACGAGCAGGTAGAGGCGGCTCTGGCACAGATGTACCTAGGGGTAAAACCCGAAAACACCGCTTTGAGCTAGACTCGAACGGGAACTGGTGCACGACAACGGGCCTTGCTGCACTCTTGGTTACGACACTCCCGGGGGATATGCTTAGGATAATTTACATTTTCTTTACAAACCAATTTAAGTAATATATATATAAGATGAGAGTAAATGACCTTGGTTAATCCTAATATGTTTCAAATTAAGAATATGGTGACATTTTAATCTCTAAATGATTTTACGACTACTATTACTCACACAATGCTTTATGGTTTTAGTCAATGGCTGGATTCCAAGGAAGTCATAGTGACTCTGAGAATGATGTACAAGATGGGAACGGTGGTGGCAATGAGCAACAAAATGGAATGTTGATAGGCGTAAAAGATATCGTCTTTATGCCAAATCAGTTTTCCAAAAATATGATCAACAACATATATATTAACCAACTCCCAGACTCAACAAGGAAGAGAAAGGTGATAAATGATAAGAGCTCCAGCAATGGAGACCATGGAGAAAAGAACCCTCAATTTTCATCATGCAGGAAATGTGGAAAGAGACACCCAGGAAAGTGTCTCAATGGGACAACGAAATGTTTTACGTGCGGGAAGGAAGGACATAAAGTAAAGAATTGCCGAAGAAAAATGAAGAGTACTATGGAAGAAGATAAAAATGGTCCCAAGAGTCCATTTACAGTCATTTGCCGTAAATGTAGGGGACCTGGCCATTACCCGAGTGAATGTCCTATTCTATAGGATATTTTCTTGGTCAAAGAAGAAGCTATGTGGGAATAAATGGTTGGAGAAATGTTTAAAAAGTATTAGCACTCCTTGTTGATGGGTTTACTATGGAATAATTTTCTCTTGTATTTGTAACCCCGCAGTTTGCCATGTGAGAATGATATTTGAGGAAGAATTGTCTCTTCTCTTGTGGATATGGGTATAAATAACCATTTGGATTTATATGATCATTGGGGTTTGAGAGAATTATAAGTTATTCTAATTTGGGATGAAGATTCAAGGTATGATATAACATTTGTGGTTAAATTTATGATATAGTATTTTGAGGAATTTATCTCATTTTGGAAATATTATAAAATATAGTTTTTGAAAAAGGACAACACGTAGACCGTGTGACAACCCGTCGCGTCGGACAAAGCTATGGGAATCGAACCCACAACCAAAGTGCGATTGGGATTTATCGCCTACCACTGGACTACGTGAAGTCCCTGGTTAGTGTGACTTTTTTTTAGTTAAATGATTTTATTGATCAATAATAAGTTGATTTGGGAAAATGATTTGGTGATTAAGTGATAAATGTTATTTTGGAAGATGTTCACTTTGTTGGGAACACTATATGCCCAAGGAAAATAGAATACTATGGGGTTTCATTTGTGGAGTAATGATAGATTTTTATCTACGTTTTTATTGTGGATTTATAGTGATTTGGGTTATTTATGGAAATGATTAACCTATAATAGAGAATATGTGATTAGGTTAATTACTTTTGAGTATGTGACTTTAAGAGTATCTGATGTCATTTGGAGATACAATTTAACATGGGGACTACATAATCAAATTCTTCTATGTTTTGGGTTTCAATATTAGTTTGGATTATATTAAAGGATTTTAAGGACAATTGGTTATTGAATGGTATCTATTTAACTTTGGGGTATTGTTGGTTTAATTTTAGAAATTAAGATTAGTGAATATTTATCTCAATGAATATCCTTTTGGGGGATCATTAGATCATTCACTGACCATTTTGGTTTTGATTAATATTCAAAGACAATGTAAATATATGGTTTATCCTTCATGGATCATGTGATTCTATAGAAGTTTATTCTATCTCTTCCAGTGTGACCAAGTCTTCTTGAATACTTATCGTTTAAAAAAAATGAGTTAGTGGTGGAAATTTATTAAAGAATGAAAATCTACTTAAAATGTAAGTATATCTCATAATGTTCTTAGTCAATATCATAAATGAATTCCTCTTCCTTATATAATGTAACTTAAAAAAAAATGTTGTCCGTTTACTTTCCTACTAGGAGACTAATGGTCGTTTGTCCCAACACAACTTTGTGGTTTTCTCATTGTTAACTTTCTCCTGATCATGATTTCTATCCCTCTCCATCAGAACTTGACACTTAGTTTATCATCCATATCCATGTTTTCTTACATGGAATCCTAGTATGGGTTATCTTGGATGACCCTTATACCTCTCTTTCTTTCTTTTAAAGTGACAGTTTTATTGACTCTTTTTCCGATGTGGGACTTTCCATTATATTCCCAAGCAAAATTTTAAAAATTGCGAGGACGCAATTTATTGAAGGAGGGGAGAATGTAACACCCCAAGCTTCCTCGGTATGTTTCCTTTCGAATAATGCAATGACGTGCATTGTACGCAACTTCGAGATTTTAACACACCACAACCAATCAAACTAGCCGTTATGAATAGTAATACCTACTTTTTGAAATTATATATATTTTATATTTCAAAATGGACTTCATTTTTGGATTCGGAATATCGAATTTAGCCTAAGGTGAAATTTTGGTACTTTTTGGATAACTTTCATATTTTGATGAATAGTGAAAATTACTAAATTTTAATTAAAAACAACTTTTTTAATCAAAATAATTAATAGTGATAAATTGTGAATTTGAGTGGTTTTAAAGTATATTTAGAATATATTTTTACCATTTAATATAATGTTGGTCATTGGACATAATTTTACAATTAAACCGAACATAAACAAGTGTCAATCTTTTGATAGTTATTATCTCTTAAAAACACGCTTTTTGTTTTGACAGCGGGAATTAATTTTAAATTAATTTCTGCCACTTCTGTGTTTTGAATTTAGAAAAATGGATTCCATATTTGGAATCAGGATGTCCAAATTGTGTAAATAGGTAACTTTTATTTTTAGACATTTTGAATAATTACTGCGGTAAATATTTTATTTACCATGGTTAAGGGTAAATCCGGTAAATAAGGGTTAAAAAAATAATATTATAATAATAATAAATTACCCTAAAATGTGTCTTAACCCTATTGGTTGATACATGGTCGACCATGGGCATCTTTGGGTCAATTTTGGGACCCCATGGATCCACTTGTAAGTGATAATGACACTTTATATTAATTAAGTTAAAATGAATACAAAAATGACACAAGCATATATCTTTTAGAAAAACAATTGTTACATAGGGTTATATATGCTGGATTTTAGATTATAAATATTCATTAGAAATCTAAAAAGCTTTAATACATAATTATATTTTATTTATAATTTTTTGACATTAAATAATTTATTTTATTTATGACACAATGATGATGCAGTAATTACTAAAATAATAAAAAATTAACATAATTGATATTATAAATACCCAAATAATTATAATATGAAACTTTTAATGAATTAAACAAATTTTCTAGGATAATATGATATATTAGGATTGATTTATTTGACTTTGTTCGAAGTAATCAATCTGTTATGAGTTTCACAAAAATCAACTAGTGAATAGTGTCAAAATTGACATAAAAGAGTTCTTAAAACAAATATTATATTATTAATTGATATTAAATTCCTAAAAATCTAAGGTTCGGCCAAGAGACTTATATTATGATAGGTTAATCATTAATGGACCACTTGGGGGTATTTTGGATGTATATAGTAAGTTTATTAACCATATTATATAAAAATACAAAGAGACATTGTAAAAGTGAAACTAATTAACTTAGAGTTAATACTTAAAGATAAGGTTAATATAAGTACCCAAACCTGTCTAAATTCTATTGGATGAGTTGTTTTCGACCTATCCCCACCTCAACCTTTGAATAGTCAACTTTTGAGCCATTGTAAACCGAATATGAATTTATTATAAATTAATATTTCTAGCTTTTCCAAAGGTGCCCCTCACCCCTCTTATAAAAGGGCACTCCTCCTTCTCATTTCCTCACACCTCTCAAGCCACTTGGCTCATCCAAACTCTGCCCAACTAATCTCCCCACATCCCTCTCCTCCTCCTGGAAGCTTCCCCTTAGGCAGAAAGCATTTCATCAAGTCCTTTGGTTCCAACCAAAGTGAGTTACCTAAATTAAAGGTAACGATTTCTCTTAAATTATTTTCATTTATTTTGCTTCTTCAACCCCCAAACTCTTTTTATTTCCCTTATTTTGTAACAACACCAGTATCCTCAATATACTAGGATGTTTTTATAAGAAGTATTAAAACTACACATACACACAACTCCATCTAATGGATGATGAACATAATGTTTCTGTGGATGGCAAACTAACGCCTCACGAAACGATGATTGTTCAAAAACATCTTACCGCCTCTCATGGTGGCCATTATGATGGCACTGTAATTAAATATATTAATGATATATATTTTATATATAAGCTTCTGTAATTCCATTTTATTTCATACCATTATTCGTTTCATGTCGTATATACATACGATAATTTCATTTGAGGAAGTGCAGACTACCGCCCCCTTAAAATGATATGACTCGTTCATACCACACATGGAACGTATAAAGGATGGTGTTAATGAACTTAAGTAACATATATAAAATATTATATTATACTGGAATAGTAATATACCTATGTATCATTCGGATTCTATTCTTTTAAAATAAAAAATTAAATGGAAGTAGCGTTCGTGCGTACGTACGGACTACCGTCTCCACGAACGCGATGAGATTCATTATCCATCGTATCCATTAAAGTATAATTATCATTTAATGATTTAAAAATGATGTTTAAGGACTTTATATCATTCTGGATATTAATAAGATACAACAAACATGACTTATGTAACAAAACATATAAAAGAAAATGAGTAAGTTAACACCCGAAACGACGTTAATACTAAGATATTATTAACAAATCAATGTTAAAAGATCATATATGATATCGTATTAAAGTAAATGATTCTTGTATTATTCAATAACAATTATTTCACCATTATACAGGAGGTAAACCTACCATCGACCAAGGAAAAAGTACAAAGTAAGGGATTTTCTAATCTCACTTTTAATTTCGTGAGAATTCTATTGTTCACCACTTAATTATTGCATGTGGTGTATGTGTACTGCCCATGATTGTATTCATTGTGTAATATACTTTATTTTATGGGTATTTACATCATCATGGTATGATCTTTCTTTCATGGGTGTTTGTTTCTTAAGTTACCTAATCAATAAGGGAATTTGAGATTTCAATTTCCACTCATTTGGCTTTACACATATTTCATTGATTATATTACCCCAAGATTATGTGTGGAATCACTATTCATTTGATTATGTCATAATTTCCACTCCCCTTCCTGTGGATATAAGTTTGATGCACATAATCACTCCATTGGTAATTCTCAAGTCATTGATATGAATTTGATAAGAGTAATTTTAACTCATTCTCCATTTGTTGAGTTAAACATCCAATTCGTTGGTATTGTTTTTACAAGAATATGTGTGAATGTCCTTTGATTGTTTTACACTGAATATCCAATCATATTTAGTGTATTTATATTTGTCACACATAATTATGTCATTGATTTATCCTTAACCTAAGGATACAACCTTTACAAGAGATTTCATCTCAATTTACATTCCATTGAGACTTCTTTGTTGATATACACCAAATCAATTTTATGTGGTGTATATAACGTACTTTGACATAGTATATCATGAATCCCTTTATTCTCATGATATTAAAAAGTTTTGATTACCACAATTATTTGTATTCAAGTGTCTCTTTTGGTTGGAATCTCTAACTAAAATACCATTTTTAAAATGATTTAAAGACTTATTCATCTAAATCTTTCTCATTAATGTCCATGTTTTAAAAAATGGTTTTAAGGATTTATTTATATGGACATTAAAGTTTACAAATTAAAACTCCTTTTAAAAAGTTTCAAAGTGGTATGGGACACTTTGATTCAAAAATCTACTTTTAAATGGCTTCTTGACAAATAGTGTGACTTTTAAATGTTTTCAAGAAAAGGGGGATATTTCTCTCAAATAGTTTTGATGATTACTTTCATTTATGTCAACATCCTTCATCATTCATGACTGAGGTTAATGTGATACAATACAATCTTCCATATTGTATCAAATGAGTTATGTTTGACTGTGAATGTTCTATTTTTATACCATTCATGGTTTGTGGTTAAAGTATTGACATTTCGTATGCTAGTTTTAATACGAATGTTTATTTTATGCTTAAACCTATTCATATGAGGAATGCATTGGACTTAATAAGTGACGGGTGGAGCCTGCTATAGCTCCTCGATGCATCGGTAGGTCTCATGAGACAAACTAGTGTCTTGGCACAAGGCCTTGGCAAAATCTTATTTGTAGTCTTGGCACGAGGCCTTGGCTATGTGGTTATGATAGTCTGGCATTATGCATTCCATCATTATGAAAGTGGTTATTGATATTGCATGTGATCATTCAACTAGTAGAATATCCATGTGAGTAAGTAAATGGCATTATTTCATTTTACTTTTGCCATACTATGTTGAAGTTCAGTTTTAAAAGGCTTTTTTTTAGTTATAAATTGCCTTAAGTGTTTATGCTTATTTATGAAAGCTTCTGCTATAATGTTATCCTTACTGAGCATCCGAGCTCACCCCTTTCAATGTCTTATTTTTCCCAGGATTATGAAGAAGTAATTTATGAATGACCTGCAGGGATAGTATGAGGGGATATGAAGACAAGATGTTTTTTTTATGATGTAATGTAAAAATTTATGGATGTATCTAGTTATTCCAAGGCTACTAAACTAATCGGTCTTTCAAGACTTGATCTTTCTCATGATCATGCCAATGTTATGTAATAATGCACCGACTCTAGGTAATTAGGGTCGGGGTGTTACACCCGGGGTGAAGCGAGTAGTAGCCGAGATCGTAGAAAAGTTCCTAGTGTGTCAGCTGGTGAAGGCTAAACACCGTGTTCCAGGCGGCTTATTACAACCCTTAGATGTTCTCGAGTGGAAGTGGGATGACATCTCAATATATTTCATCAGGGGACTACACAAGGTTCAAGGGGGCTAAGATGCTATCTGGGTAGTGGTGGACCAGTTGACGAAATTGGCTCAGTTCCTGGAGATCAAGGATACAGGTGCAGTTGATGCCTTAGCACGAAGGTATGTGGATAAGTTGGTGTGGTTACACTGAGTTACAAGGTCCATAGTCTCGGATAGGGATGCATGGTTTACCTCATGAGTTTGGAGAGGATTTCAGCATGCCTTTGTCACCTGGATACATCGTAGCACTACTTTCCACCCCTAGACAGATGGACAGACAGATTGCACCATCCAGACCATGGAAGATATGCTGCAAGCATGTGTTCAGGACTTTGGGAGATTGTGGGTGCGACACTTACCTCTGGTAGAGTTCTCTTGCAATAACAGCTACCACTCTACCATAGGTATGGCTCTGTTCAAAGCCCTGTACGGGAGGCCATGTCTCTCACCTGTGTGCTGGATAGAAGTCAGAGAGGCAGGCTTCCTTGGACTGGAGGTGGTGCAGAGCACGACGAAGAAGGTGCAGCTTATACGAGAGAGGATGAAGGCAGCTCAGGAATGAAAAAAGTCGTATGCCGACGATAGGAGACCCTTGGGGTTCGGGGTCAGGGACCACGTGTTTTGGAATGTCTCCCCTCGGCTTGGGAACCGGAGGTTCGGTAGGGGATGTAATATTTCTCTCATGTTCGTCGAACCCTTCAAGGTGTTTCAGCGGGTCGGCAAGGTGGCTTACAAATTTTCACTGTCACCATAGCTACAAAGGGTGCACGATGTCTTCCATTTGTCCCAGCTTCATCGTTATCTGCAAGACAAATCACACGTCCATGACTGGGGTGATCTAGATAATGAAGACGATGCAATGTTTGTGGAGTGACCAGTGATGATTGAGAATCGTGAGAAGAAGGTTCTTCGTGGAAGAAACATTCCTCTGGTTCGTGTGTTGTGGAGGCATGGTGGGCTTTAGGAAAGTACCTGGGAATGGGAGACGTAGATGTGCGCCCAGTAGCTAGAGATGTTTTCATTAGTTCTGTTTTTTGTACTTGGTTGTGATTGAACACTTTATCTTGTTAACTATGGAATGTATGGTTTTCCTTATTTCCTAGATGCGTGTGAAAAATCCAGACTACGGGGAGGGGAGAACCCGATCCCCAATCAAGACGCATTAAGGTGGATGCGATTAAACCCGTGCGGGCGAGTCTGTGCCACCCAAAGCGGATAGTATCTTGACATGGAGAAAGATACTCCCTAACTAGTATGACTAGACAACTTGAACCTTAAATGTTGCTTGGTTACTTAATGAGAGAAGGTGTTCCCATGTGTCGGAGAGGTTCACTCCTGACAGGTATCTTCCGGGGTGGTTGATAGCCACCCCCCTCCTTTCTTCAGGTTTTGTTTCAAATTCATGAGGGAGATAATGCTTTGAGAGGTATATGATGTGATGACATAGACCCTCACGGTCCATCCCTTTTCCAATTTCTAGATCCTAAGGGTTGCGTCTCGGTGGTAGGATGTCATTTCGGTGTATGACCGATCAGTGTGACCGATCGGCGCGACTGATCGGTGTGACTGATCGGCGCGACCCATTAATGCAGCCGATCGACATGACCAATCAGTGTCACCCATCCTTGTCGAGTTTCTCTTCTACAATTTTTCCTGTAACGCCTCTTTTAGGATTTTTAACTCTTTTTTATGTATCTCAAATCCATTTAAATCCCATAATTAATACCCAAAAATCCCGAGAAACCTCCCCAATGGGGGATATTAAATAACAACTTAATATCATTGTGCGTAACTACCCAACCACATGGGAAACCACGATTCGACTTCCAAGGAGTTCAGAATTCAATATCTCATAACAATAGGATCTCATCTTTATAACTCCTGCTAGAGCTTCTTTCTTTCCCTCGTCGGCTGGATTTAATTCTTCTCCCTGGTGCCCCGGTGTAGGAGTCCTTCTTCTCGTCCTTGGAGTTCCCAACATCCCTCCCCGTCAAGTAGTTCTTTTCCCTGTTATTGGCGCGTGGAGAAAAACATCTATCCTTGATCAATCAAGTAGGTTTTCTCCTTCATCTCTCCTTACTATGTATCATGCGAGGTGGGTATGCTATTGCTTTCGTGGGGATTGATGAAACCAAACATAATGAAGATAATGAATGGACCTTTACAGAATGAAGTGGGGTGTGAATGATGTTGTGGTATACTCTTTTATGTTGATATGTGTTGTCAACTGTATGGGCTTGTTCCCACTGAAAATAATGGTTGTTGGTGGTCTCTCCTTGTGACCTAATGAACCCTTGTCTTTTTTGATGACAAAATAATTGTAACATGAATTTGGTTAGTCACCTAAACTCAGTTTTGTTTAAATAGATGTTTATTAAAACAAGAATCCATGTGTGATGACCCCGGTAAACAAACAGAAAGAGGAACCCAATGAATGATGTGCTTTAACCTGGAAGTTTCCCGACTCTATTTTGGTAGTAGGTGTGTTGTTCTGTGGGTTTACCTATGGGGTGATGTGGGTGAGGATGGGATCCTCTTGGCTATGAGTCTAAAACTGTATGGTTGTTCTACTGGTGACAAGAATTGTGGTGGAATCCTCTACTGTTGGCATATCGTTGGTTCCTCGTTTTGGGGACATGGGGATGCGACTCGGAGTTTTCCTTGTTTCCAGTATATCTAGGGATCTCAATTATCCCTTTTTTAAGGTTTTCTTTGGTTCCAGTACATTGATGGATCTCACTTACCCCTGGTTGTTGTTACTTCACTAGAGAACCGGGTGTGAATGCTTAAATTGTCATTTGGCTGTTTCTCCATTCTAACTTTTAGTTATGCCTGTTAGTTGTCCAAAAGTGTAGAATCCACCTAAATGAGATTACTTTAAGATATAAGAAATAATAGGTTAAAGGGGTACTGGTTTTGGGAATAAGTTGTGGCTCGTGCATGAGTGTCGTACCTTTCTGTTATGAATGAATAGTAATGAGGGTGTTTGTGCCTAGATTGGATTTGGAAACCCCAGGTTGGGATGAGTTCTTGTTAACTATACATATATCTATAGTTTCTATGTTTTTTATTCTCGCCCAACCAAAGTTGATCACTTAGTCCTGAACACCACCATTCCATGGGGGAGGTTGTTTTCCCAACACTCCTATGAGTGGCTGGTTATTAGCTACTTTTCTGCTCCCTTTCCTGAAAAGCCCAAGACTCTTCGGGAAGCTATGATGGCCTGAGGTCCATTATATAGCCCAAGTTTCTTCAGGCAGGGTAGTTGTGGTGGTTGGACTAGATGTGTGCGGGTAGGTTGTTTACAAGAATCTTCAGGATGAGGCCCAGGTGTCTTCGGGCGTTGCAGTAGTTTTTCTGGCCCATGTGTTTGCAGGCGTGGTTACGCATGGAGGGTTTGTCCTAGGTGTCTGCAGGCGGGATGTGTGGCTGTGGCCCCAGTGTTTGTGGGCGGGATGTGTGGCTGTGGCCCATGTTTTTGCGGGCGGGATGTGTGGTTGTCGCCCATGTGTGTGTTGGCGGGTGTGTCAGTGAGACTGCAGTGAGAATGACGGGATTGATAGGATGCGTATGATGTCTTCAATAACAAGTTGGAAAGTGGTGTGGGGTACCCAAACATCGATGTGCTATTACTATACATTACTTGACTTGCGTTATTTGGGGAGTGTGCCTTGGTGAGGCTTGGGTGGATAGTTTACCTTGTTAGATGTTTTGGTTATCTCTTTTCTCACAGGGCATTAGAATGCCACTCCACTTGTGCACGAGAACTTTTGGATTTCCCTACTGAGTATACTTGTATGATCACCCAACATATATAAAATTCTTTAATGTTACCAAGAGGTCTTCAAGGATCGTGCGGGACCATACTAGATCAGACCTTGGGGCAGTTTTTGTTTCCATTTTCTTTTTATTTCTTCTTTGTACTTTTCCTTTGGAGTTCTTGTGGCTTGTATCTTTTACTTTTGAACATGCATACGAGAATGGTTTACTTTCAGCTTTACCTTTACTTTCAGCATTGGTGTTGTTGGGGTTTTTATCTTTTCTCTCGATTCTACAAAAATAAAAAGGGTAATTCTTTCCATTTCGTGTGAAATTATATACCTTTGGTGCTGGTCGCCACTCTGGGACCTATTGAAGGCGGGTTTTGGGGGTCATTATCTCTCCTTCAACATTAAGAATAAAGGATCTGGCAATCTGCTATCCATTCCCTCCTTTTGGTGAGGGGGGGTCGTGACAGTAACAATGGATGTGAAAGAAACTGTAGTGTTTTTTATCTTGATAAACTAATTTAAATGGGAGTTGCAATGAAAAATCTTGTGGTTATTATTAACCAACTATTTGGAGTCATTATTGACCACTTGAACCTTGGTAATTTTTCTAAGGCATCATATATGTGAGAAATGAATCCCAATGGAGGTTTTGGTAATGATAATAAAAGTAAGTATATTAAAAAACTAATGTGTCACAGATGTGGAAATAAAAACCTAGGAAGATGATTCAAAGTGATGGGAAGTTGTTTCAGATGTGATAATTATGTTTATAAAGTAATAACCTACCTTGGAAAAAGGACGAATCCAATTGACTCTAGGAAAGGGAAAGAAGTTCGTTCTGAAGGATAAATTGAATGTTTTAAATGTTTTTTGCATGGTCATTATACAAATAAATGTCCTAAGAAGAAGGTTCGAGAATTGGATCAACAGGATCATAAAAATATATTTTTACCAATTCCTAATACCATTCCAATTGAAAATGAGGAAACTGAAAATGACCTATGAAAGGAATGTATTATTTCTTATATCATGTATTGAACTTACTGAAATCTTAGGAAGTCATGCATGATTTCTTAGTAGGAAATGTTTATAATAGAATAAGATGTAAAAACATGGATATACGATCATTAATAATGTTCAAGGATTAATATTTCCAGGAATTGAAGAGTTATGTTGGATCAATGGATTATGATATGTTTAAAAGTACTAGTGCTCTTTTGATTATGGTATTACTTTGGAAAACATTTTCTACTATGTGTAATCTATAAGATTGATATGTGAAAATGTTATCCAAGAAATAATTACGTTTTCATGTTTGGATATATTGGGTAACCTTGGGGTTTCCTCTGATCTTTTATTTTTAATGTGATAAATGGTTATTACATATTGGGATCCAAAATGAAAGGTGTTAGATATCCTATGAGGATAAAATTGGTTATGGTTATTTTTGAAAAAATAATAATATTATTATTAGAATGTTGTAAGAATGATAAGGTTTTAGAAAAAGGATTACCCTTAGGATGGGTGATAACCCGTCGCATCCGGCGAAGCCATAAGAATCAAACCCATAACCGATAGGTGGCAAGGGAACATCACCTACCACTGGCCTACATGAAGTCCCTGGTTAGTATGACTCATTATTTTTAATTAAATGGTTTTTTGATCAAGAATATGTTGATTTGGGATCTTATGTTTTATCCAATGGGTATCCTTAGTATAGGAAAATGATATGGTGATTAAGTGATAAAGGTTATTTTGGAAGACATTTTCTCTTTTGGGAACACTATATGCTATGGAATATAAAATACGTTGGGATTTCAATAGAGGAGTAATGGTAGAATTTTATTTTGGAAGAATCTATGTTTTTTTGTGGACATATGGTGATTTGGGTTATTTATGGAAATGATTAACCTAACATAAAGTATATTTGATTAGGTTAATTACATTTTTGTATGAGACTTTAAGGGTATATGATGTTATTTGGAGATAAATGTTATGATTTTTGTGGAAGACTATGTGATAAAATTATTCAAAGATTTGGGTTTCAATCCTGGTTTGGATTAATTTGAGGAATTTTAAGGAAAGTTTTTTATTGAATGGTCTTTATTGAACGTTGGGTATTGTTTGTCGAATTAATGAGATTAAGAGTAGTGTTTATTTTTATAAAGTATTATCCTTTTTAGGTATTATCTGATATCATACTAACCATTTTTTATTTTGGTTAATTTCTAAAGATATGGGAAATATATAGTTCATCTTTTCGGGATTATATGATTCTCTAGAAGTTGATTCTAGAACTTCTGATGTGACCAAGTCATCTTGAATACTAATCTTTTAGAGAAAATAAAAGTTTGTGGGTGAAATTTATTACAGGATGAAACTCTATATGAAAGGTAAGTATATTTCCTTATGTTATTATTTTAATTAGTAAAATAATTCCCCAAGTTTAGGAAAAAGAAATTAAAAAAAACTTTCCCCATTTATTTTTCTTACTTGGGAGTCAAAGACGATTTAACCCATCACAATTTTGTGGTTTTCTTATTGTTAACGTTCTCCTAATCATATTTCCTATCATTCTCCATCTGAAAATGATGTTTATTTTTCTCTTCCATATCCATTTTTTCTGGGAATAATAGTATGTGTTATCTCGGGTGACCTTTTTAATTATCTATATTTCTATAAAAGTGATTTTTTTATTGACTTTTTTCCGATGTGGGACTTTCACTGATGTTTCCAAGCCAAATTTTAAAATTGTGTGGATGCAATTTCCAAAGGGGGGGAAGATGTAATGACCTTGGTATTTATTAAATAATACCTTTTCATATATATTAATATTTATGAATAAGGTATTCATTTTATTTTAATGAGTAAACATTTTTCGAGAGTGTACTAGATACACAATAACGGGTTTCTTTGAAATCGTACGATGCACACAACTTTGAGTTATACAAAAAAATAATAAAATAATATAATTATTTTAAATGGTTGTTAATGGATATCCATTTTATTTCTATGAATTAACAAAACTAAATAAATTATGATTAATCATGTTTGTTAAATGTCTTTACATTTATCCATTAATTTTAAAGGCTTAAAATAAAAATGAATCCAATTTTAAGGATAAATACTCTAATATTTTATTAAAAAATAATTTTACCTCATTTTGATAGAGAACCCATTTTGAATCTAGTTTTAATAACTTTTATATGTTCCATTTGACAAAATAAACTTCTTATTAGGTTCTAGAAATCAAAATTTACTTTGGGTAAATTTTTGGTACTTTTCTGATAAAGTTCATTTTTAAGGAATTGTGAAAAATACTGTATTTTAAGTCAAAATGTCATTTCATCTGATTTATTTATATGGTTAGATTTTCTTTTTAATTTGTTTTAAAGTAAAATTAGATTATATTTTTACCATTTAATACTATCTTTTTTAATGGATGTAATATAACTTTTTAATTAAACACAAACACAAGTTGATATTTTGATAGTTTTTATTTCTTTAAAACACGCATTTTGGTTTTGACAACATAAATTAATTTTAAATTAATTTCATCAACTTTTGTCTTTGGAAATTAGAAAAATAGATTCCATATTTTTAATCAGAAGGTCCAAATTGAGTAGATAGGTAAATTTTATTTTTAGACTTTATGAATTGCACTTCAGTAAATATTTTATTTACCATGGTTAAAGGGTAAATATGGTAAATAAGGGTAACAACTAATATTATAAAAATATTAAATTACCCTAACACTTTTTCTAACCCAATTGTATAAGATATTTCCAACCATATCCATCCTTGTTTTTATTTTGGAACCCCATAGAGCCACTTGTAAGGGAAAATGACATTTTATAAAAATAAATTTAAAGTTAATGAAAATGTAATATAAACATATATCTTTTTGTAAAATAATTTTTATATGGGGATATATAAGTTATATTTTCAAATATAAATATTAAGTAGAATTATAAAAATATTTTCTGCATCATGGTATTTTAATTGAAATTTGTAGACATTTAATAAATAAATATTTTTGTGACACAATGATGATGTTGTGACTGCTTCATTAATAAAAGATTCAAATAAATGATATTACAGATGTAAAAATAAATGTAATTTTTTTATTTTTATGTAATCCACAAGTTTTATGGATTATAGTTAAATGTTATATTTTTATTAATAATGTTTTTTAGAATATATCATGTTGTTTTGTATTTTTTGAAATGACATAATATGAATAGTGACAAAATTAACATAATTCATATTTTAAAATATAAAACATTTTATTAAATAATATAAAATTCAACAAAAAATATTCTAAAAAATGCTTATCATAAATCTAAAATTTTATTATTTGCTCTTTAATTGGATATTTTTCATGTTTTTGTAACTATTTTGACTCTCAAAATGTTAAATCCTTGATAAAACGGTAAGAGTAGAAAAGGGTCAAATAAAAAAAGTATTAAAAATATCCAAAACCATTTCAATTCTTACCGAATGATTTTATATCCTCATATATTCATTTTATATTCTAATTTAATGAGTTTTTGACCTTTTTAAACAAAAAATCATTTTATAATTAAATAGTACTTTCAAACATTCCTAAAGTGCCAGTCCTCCATTTTATAGAAGGCCCACAGCTCTAACCCATTTCATAGACCTCTCAATCCATCGTAGATCATCTAAAAACTACCCAAATAAGCTCCCAACAGACCTCTCTCCCACCTAGAAGCCTTACATTAGGTAGAAGGCAATTCAAAAAATTATTTTGGTTCAAACCAAAGAGATTTACCCAATTTAAAGGTAACGTCTTCTGTCAAGTTCTTTTATTTTATTTTCTTTCTCCACTACCTATTCTATTTTTATTATTTGATTACATAACAAAAACAGTATCATCAATAAACTAGGATTTTATTATTATAAGGATTCAAACTAAAATTCGACGCACCTCCATCTAATTGATACAACCATATTGTTTCAGTGGACAATGAACTAGTGCCTCATGAAACGTTGATTATTCAATTATCTCCTACCACCTCTCATGGTGACCATTATTACGATACTGTAATTATAAATGATATATATGATATTTATTTTATCCATATTCTTCTTTAATTCTCATTTATAACATACCTTTTTTCTTTTCATGTGGTATATATACGATAATTTCATTTGAGGAAGTGTGGACTACTGTCCCCTCAAAGTGATATAACTCGTTCAAGCCATACATAGAATTTTTTAAGAATGGTGTTAATGAAATTATGTAATGTATATAAAATATGACATTATACTTTAATTATAATATACCTATGTATCATTTTGTTTTCATTCCATAAAATATGATAGAAATGAAAGTTGCATTCATGCGTACGTAAGGCATACTATCTCCATTAACGGTGCATTTCATTTTTTATCAATAAATGTTATGGACTATTATAAATACATATATACTGGATATATATGATATATATGATATTTAAATAATTAATATCATTCTAGAGAAAATGGACTATTGACAACATCGACTATTTGAAATTATAACAAAAACATTTTTTACTCAAGTACACAATATTGACAAAACAACCAATATTAACATAAATAATTATGTAATTTTTATAACATGGTTATAAGTGATATAAAAGGAATAATAAACCTGAAAAATTTTCTTAATAATGTATAAATTAACTAATTTTATTATTAAGGAATAACAAGGAACATATGTGACTAATCAGACTCAAGGTAAGAGAACTTCTTAACCCAATTTCCATTATTTGGTTTAATCATTTACTTTTAATTAAGTCATTATATGGTTATGTAAGAAATAACCTTTGATATCCTATATTGTATTTATAGATTAATTTTGTGTACTTATAGTGAATACACATAGTCGACCTATTTTACTTACAAAATGATCTTTAAAGGGAACCTTTCACCCTCCTCTTTTAGTCAAATAATTCATTTATGTTATGTCTTTTAAATTACATTTTAATATGTTGGGATATGTTCATATGTATTATAACTAATTTAAACATTTTTTACATGTGATTATATACCCTGTTCAATCTCATCAACTCATTTTTGGAATTTTTATGTGATGTCGTTAGGATGCTGAATTTTTGTAAGGGAACTTCTTAACCCAATTTCAATTATTTGGGTTAACATTTTACTTTTAATTATGTCATTATGTGATTATTTAAGATATAACTTTTTATATACTATCTTTTATACATAGATTAATTATGTGTACTTATAGTGAATACACATAATCAAACTATTTTACTTACAAAATGATATTTGTAAGGGAACCTTTCACCATCCTCTTTTAGTCAAATACTTCTTTTATGTTATGTCTTTTAATTTCCAATTTCTTTTGTTGTGATATGTTATTATATATCCATATTACTGTAAATTCTATGTCCATGTGATTAGATACCCTTTTCTCTCTCAACAATTCATTTTCTGAATTTTAATGTGACGTCACTAGACTGCCGAATTCTTGTATGGGTAATCTTAACTCAATATTCATTCATTGAGTTAAATATAATTATCATAAGTTTTTTATCAATAATATGTGTGATAGAAATATGATTTGTTTTACACTTAATAACTACTTATATTTGGGTTATTTACATTCATCACACATAATTATATCATTGGTATATCCTTAATTTAAGGATACGATCTTTATAAGGGACTACATCTCAATCATCTTTCATTAAGGAATATCTTGATATTGTGCACCATTATTATCCTATAAGGTATATATATATATATATCCATTTTGACATTTTATATCATGAATTTATATATTCTCATGATATTTATAGTTTCCTTTTATTTTATTCTTTAATGATTTCTATTCATGTGTTTCTCAAGTGGTAAGGGATTCATTAACTAAAAAAATCTTTTTAAATGTTTTCAAGATTTATTCATGTAAATTTTCTCATTAATGTCTATGTTTTCAAAATGGTTTTTATGTTTTACTTATATATAAATTAATGTTTTAAATTTTTAATTCTTTTAAAAGCTTAAAACTGGTATGGGACACTTTGATTCAAAAATCACTTTATTAAATGTTTTAAATGGTTTTTTAAATGGATTGAATATTTCAATTTCTTGAATTGATTCATTGTGGTTGATGAGGGAAATGTTGAAAATTTCAATCTTTTATGTGTTATGATTATGTTATGGTTCTTGGGAATTTTTTATGTATACAGGTGGTTTTGTGATAAACCTAGTGTGGTTGAGTGTAAGATAGATCTCAAATGCATTGGGTAATGTGATAGAGGTAAACGTTAATGTTTTTCCTAAGAGATTTAGGGAATATACTTTGATGGTTATTCCAAACGTTACTCCCTATGGTGATATGAAAGATACAATGTAAGTTTTGTTATGGATACCACAAGTTACCCTTATGATTTGTGATTTTTATTTTTTATTCATAAATCTTATGATTTCATGAGGTATTTTAAAGTGCATATGTTTTATGATTGAAAAGTATTATCTAATTGATTTGTATGTATTGATGGGATAATGTTTTCATTGTTTTATAACCCTTGTTGAGATTTTTATGATCATCCCATGTTTTTGAAAAGTTTTTCAAAGCGTATAAGGATGGGTAAGAGAAAGGAATAATTTCATAAGATTTATATCAAGAATATAATTCTTGTTTTCTTTTAAGAGGTTTTATGTTATTAAAAAAATGGATACTGATTTGAAGTATATACTTCGTAATATTTGAGATGTAATGTAACAGATATGGCATAATTCTCTAAAACTAAAAACCTGAAAAGATCTTAAATTTTAATTCTTGATTTATCTCTAGATTTTGAAATGTTTAAGGTTGAGGGCTTATAACTACAACCTATACTATTTATTACTTTTAAATATATATTTTTCTAAACCTTACAATGTGTGAAAAGTTTGTTCTTAGTATTTTGTATTTCATTAGACAGAGTTCTTCTTAAAGAATCCTTATCAGGTTATCTTTTTATGATTTTATTTGAAATTGTTTTCTGTGTTCGATCTAGGATTTTTATTGAGGGAGTTCATAGATAAAAGAATAAGGATTCATATAATCATATTTATTGAGGGCATGTGGGGACCTAATTATAGAGAGTCTGATCCATTGGATCATGGGATTTCGAGGATAGTTAGACTAATCAAAGCTGATATTCAAATCAAGGTATTTCTCTACTGAGGAAAGATAGACAAACATATAATTTTAAAACAATGGATACCTTTATCCATGTTTTGTGGCTACCATAAACTAAAAGTTAAATGTGATATATTAAATTTTTTTAATATCTATAATTAATTATTATATTTTTTTTATTTATCATCAAATTTTAAATTTTTGTTAAAAACCATTTTTATGAAAAATGGGATACCAAAGTTCACAATAAGCTACCACTAGGTTCTAAAATATTTCACAAAATGATTAAACACAAGACTAATATTTATTTTCCCAGCTACCCTATAATGTTCCCAGTGCAACGAATTAACCTGGATAGCTCGGTCTTCTCTGATAAGCTCTTTAAGGTGAGAAAACATCCTTTCTGTTGTCTAAATAAATTCCTTTAATATGATTTTACTCTGATTGAAGCCTCAAGAAAGAATTATATCTTGTTTATCTAAACACACTTATTGCTCCATTGTTTCATCCACTTGCAACCATCATTTAAAAATCCTCTTGATCTCATTATGTGAGAGATTGGGTCATATGTCTTTCACAAGCATATCTTCCTTGGAGTGCATAATTAGTTTCATGAACTCCCCATCATTTTCGTATTTGTTTCTTTAGTATCTATTTTCTTCTTAACCTTCTCCCTTATGTATGACTGATATTTCATTGTTCATTACCTTCTTCGCTAACCGAGTTTCCATGGGTTTTGGAATGTAAGATTAATCCTTGCTTCCCTTTGGATTTTCCCCTGAACCACTATATATTTTCCAGATTCTATAATGCCTTTTCCCTTTCTTCCTACGAGGGATGTGAGGAACTTTTCCTTGAGATCGGTCCATACTATCCACTAATGGGAGACTATAATTTTCATCCCATGACGAGTCATCCTCCTTATTTAATGGAGGTTACTGTTCTTCTATGCCATTGAAACAGTTACCAAGCTTTACTGTCGACTCAACTTTGAGGGGCCTCTGCTTACGGAGATGATCCTCCTTGCCTGCCATATTCTTCTGGCCAGATTTCATCCCCAAAATCCCAGCCTTCATATGGGAACAGAAGGTGTTTGGGTCTAAGGCCCTCAACAAATTCACATCATCAAGCCTCCATTGTACCTTGTGAAATTTTGCAGCTGACAAGTAGGGCATCCCCTGCACCGATTCTGATCTTGTGTATTGATCATAACCTCACCCATAAAGTGTTGCTGCTTTTTAGTGTCTTCCCAGCCTCTATTTTGAGAGCCACCAAGACTTTGGACCTCACTCTCTATCAACTACGCCTCACCTTCCTCGGAAATGGGAAGTAGCTATTGGGTTCAACGTGGCCACTTCTAAGGGACTCTGCTCTTCATCTCCAAGTATACCCAAATCTTTCTTCAACCAAGCAAAGATGTCCTCGACCCGCGGACTATCCTCCTTTGGCTTCACTTTATTCACACACAGTATGGAAAACAAGGGAGTTTGCTGATTCTGAGCCTCCCCAATACTGGCCCCTGTAATTGGTGGATCATGGTACTTGACCAGATCCAGCTCCATTGGAACCTCCCCATGCGCATCCTCATGCTTCTATATTTTGGTTATTCAATTACTCATTACTTACATGTTTTTCTACTCTATTGTGGTTATTTGAATTATATTTATCAAAATGAATGTCATGATAATAAAACACAATATTTTCTATTAATCATATCTGCTATGAATCTAATACAGAATGATATAATTAAATCTATTTCAAATACAATCTATTTACTTTGATTTAATTATATATTTTATGATTATCATTAAACTACTATGATATATAAAAATATATATTGATTAAAAAACCGTGATAATTCGGATGATTTACAAGTAGGAATCTAATCTTTTACATTAAAGAGGTTCGTGAATTTTTTTAGTTCAATTTTATTTAAATAATTTATTCAAAATAAAATTCACCACCCACACCCTTTTGTATTTGAGCCATCTATAATACAGTATTTAAATCTTAATATTAATATAAATCATATTGATACCCAACAATTAGAATTAGTGAAGGTTTCCAAATTTCAAATACATACTAAACTTTTTATATTCTTTACTACTACATGTTTTTTAAATTTTTGTTTTCAACATTATTTATAAATATTTGTTAGAATAATTTGTATTATTGAAAATAAATTTTTCATTTCTGTTTTAAAAATATTATATGACCTAATATCATGTTCATGTAGATTTTCAATCCCAAGAGACCACTGATTTTTTTATGGTGATAACAATGAATACTGAAGGGATAGAATGATCACTTTTTAATTCAATATAGGAGTTGATAATTTTATCATGTGGACTAGAAACTTTGATATCCCTAATAAGGATGCTACTTCTTTTACAAATCAAGAGAAGAAATAATATACTCTTAGTTATAGATTAATAAATACATTGTTATGATTAATGAGTAGAAGCATCTATAGTAAAATTTCATCATGAGAAGTAGTAAATAGTTTTTGGATGCAGTTAGAAACTAATCATTTTAGAACATCAAAAGCTGTTTCTACTGTGAGAGATATGCTAAGAGCTGACTATTAAGCATTTTAATTTTTTATTGAAAAATTTGTTTCCAAAATACATCAATAATTTATGAATATCATAAATAGTTTACAATATTCAGGAGATAAAGGATTACAAGATAAAATTCTTGTGGAGTAAATTTTAGTTGTAATGCACAATGAATAGGAATAAAAAACTGATGTTGATTTTACAGGGATGTTGAAAAATATTACTCTTGATGAATTAATTGGTACTCTTTTGTAATATGAGGGTAGATAAAATAGAGTTATTGAGACATATTAGAAAATTAATGGATTTTTCACTTTCAATAATACTATAATTCCTACTAAATTTAAGACACCAAAAAATGATGTTAATTATTCTAAAAAAAGAAAGTTGTTATAAAATCGGATTCAGGTGCTTATGAACACTCTGAAAGTGAACTAGAAAATATTTCTTAATGGGGGACCAAGATATTTGGAAATAAATATTTTCAGCAACTACATTTAACACCCCAATATTTAAAAAAATTAATATATCATGCAAGGAACACAAAACTGAGTCTCTCCAAAACAACACATTGTTATTATAATTGTTTAAACAGGAAAGTTATAACATAGATGTTAAACATAGTAATATAAATATTAATAACTAATATTAAATTTTATTTATAATTGTTTCACATAAATGAATTATTTTTAATTAAATGTATAATTTTGATAAATTAAACATCATTTATGAATTTGAAATGTAAAAATTAATTTATACTGAATTTTTTTTATTTTTCTGAGAAGTTTCATTTTTTCATAAATAGTGAAAAATTCTACATTGTAGTTAAAAACTATGAATTTAGTTTAAATAATTATTATAATTTATATTTATTCTTAATGTCAAAATAATATATATATATATATATATATTAATACAATTTAGATCATTTAAATCATTTTTATATAGAAATTATATAAAAAACTTATTGAACTTTTGAATGTTCTTTTACCCGCCTTATCGCTACACCTAAGGGATTAGAATTAAATGAAAATTTTCCACTTCCATGAATTTAATTTCTAAATCTGGACATACACTATTGTGATAATTAAAATGTTTCAAGTCTGATAGGATGAACATAATTTGTTTTTGAATAGTAACTTGACCCTTTGGAATAGTAATGTTAAAGTTATGAATAGTAATATGAAAATTAACAATATTAAAAATAAAAAAGGAATAGTTACCCCACCCATTAAAGAATAAATAAAGTTTTTCCACCTTATAAATAAATATATGTGATAATTATATCATAGTATAATTAAATAAATATTTCAAAAATTATAAATTAACTGTTGGTTTTTTGTACGCAATAAATATTTCATTAAAATTTCTTAATTAATTTAATCATTTAATATAGATTTAATTTTCATAAAATAGATTATTATATTAATTTTTTTTTCTTAATATTATAGGATTATTTTATGAGACCTTAATTAATTTTGGAAACTATCATAAAAACAGTTATAATATTAAAATCAGTATTTTCTAAGTAAATGATGATTTCAATTAAAAAATAAATTAATAATATTTGGACACTTATTTTTCATAAAATTTAGTCAATTATTAAATTATATATATTGAAAAATGGTTTGGGGGAATTGTTGGGATTTTTCTGAAATACATGATTTTTTGTAAAATATAGTAATTTACAATATAAAAACATTATAAGATTAACCCACTATTCCTTGATTTATAAATGATGTGAGAACCAAAATCTTGAACTTTACTTCAATAGTTTTTTACATTTTATGATAATTTTTAAAATATTCAAAGTCTTGAGTTAAAAATAACAAAAAAAAAATGAATTAAATATTCAAAAATCGTCTCTCTCCTCCATTATAAATACCACCCCTCATCACCGCTTCTCATTACAACTCTAAGCCAAGAATTTTGTCCAAAATCTTTCGAATTCTTATTCCTAATTCTCTCCACCACTTCTAGGAGGTTCTGGTCATAAAAAAAAGGCTAATCCAAGATGCCATAAAGAGGTTCTCAAAGAGGTAATTCCTCTTCATTTTACTTTTAATTTCCTTTCAATATCCTTTATCATTCCTTATCCTCTACTCACCTTCTATATCAAAATGATCATGACAAAAATAATATAATTTATATATTACAGTGATATAATGTTAATTTAATATTCTTCAAAAAACTCTTCCCTCTCTCCCTTTAATTTTAACAATTAAATCATCATCCATGAGGTGCTGATTTACAACCTTCATGGAAGAAGGATTTTCATTCTTAAATTTCTCCTTCAAGGATATTCGTGAAATTATTTTAATGGTTTGAAAAAAATTAAAACTTATTTTATACCATTTTTATGTTTGGGATGTAACATATTTACATAATTCTAAATGATAAAACAAAATGAGTTTGTTATTATCAATAACTACTATAATATTCCAAATGATTATCACTAAATGTCTTATCTAATCATTCATCCACATAAAATATTTCCAAATGATATGAATATACATTTAAACTTATTGATTATCATTAATAACATTTCATTACAATTTTCGAGAATTATACCCATTTTACATGAACATCATTACTTATAAACAATAAAATTGTTCATGAAAACCCAAGAAACGAACGATCTCATGAAATAAAATTGTATCGTATAACTCATAAAAAAAGAAATAGATTAACATAAAAACATAAATGGATAAAATAGATATATTAAAATTATGAATTAATTTATGGATTTAATTTTATTTTTGAGGATATTAAGGTCCAATGCAGAACTCATTAGAAAATAAGCTAAGGGGTTTCTCATATCAGTTTTATTTTCATGGAATTTCCATTATTCTCCACTTATTTCTTGGATGTGGTTTATTTATATTACACATTGATGTTACATATCATGAAACTATTAATCTTCATGGAGTTAAATTCATTTTTTTGTCACTAATTTTATGGGGCATATGGTCTGAATGATTACAAAGTTGTATGGGTTTTTATATGAACCAAAATTTCCATTCAGGTTACTATTTTTCCCTATTGAACCCAATTAAATTAGAAATTATTCTTATGTAATCCTAATTAATTTATTTTCAATGATCTATAGATAGGTAAAAATCATAATAATTCTTTATTTTATGGGGAGTTACATGTTTTAAATTGATCTTTCCCAAATTCTTCCTGATAAACAAAACTGATTCAGGGAAACTTCTCAAATTCTTACATATTTTCATGTGCACTCTATAATCTTTCATAAGAAACCATTATTTTCATAGAATCATGAATTTTTTTATGAACAAACTATATTCATTCACTTCAGATTTTATACAAATATTTTTTAAGGAACTCTTCTTTCCAAAGTAAAAGAGTATTTCTCTCAAATATTCTCGATGATTTTATAAGAGTATTTCCATCTATTTCAAAAATATTTTTGATGACTATGTTTTTTTGGGAATAATCATTAACTATATCATATAATTTAATTTATTTAATTTTTTATTAATAGTTTTCCTATTTACGTGCTATCTTTATAGCTTGGACCATATTACTCTGAATGGTAAGTGTTTATGATTACTGATTGGGGAAAGTTATTTACATTTTATTTGTTAGTATCAGTATGAAGGTATATGAGGATTTTATTTCTCCCCATTAATATGAGTAATTCATTGGAAAAATTAATTATTTTGTGGGGCCCTCTATATCCTCTCGGTGCATCAGTAGGTCTCATCTAAAAAACTATTTTGGGTTTTTACCCATTTATGTATGGTCTGAGAACGAGGCCTTCACGGTGTGGTTATGATGTCCCCCATTATGAATTCCCTCATAATGGAACTAATAATTTATAATCCATGTGATTATTAGACTAGTATAATATCTATGTTTATGTTTTATTATGTCATTATTTATTCATCTTTTAGTCCTACCATATTATGCTCAAGATTATGTTTTAATGGAATGAGTATATTTATTTATTCACCATGACTTATTACTTATTCTTTTATTATACTATTTTATCTTACTGAGCACATAAGATCACCCTTTTATTATGTTTTATTTTTCCCTCAGATACAAAGATGAATATTATGAATGATGTGCAGGGATAATCTATGAGTTGTGGAATTTTCCCATGGAATTTATATAATGTATTTCGTTTAAAATTAGTAATTTATCAATTATGTGTATATATGGTTTTCCAAAACATCTAAACTATTCGTTGCATGGGGATGTGATTCCTTGTAAACATACCAATGAAATAATGTAAGGCGCATACTCTAGGCTACTAGGGTCAGAGTCCATTCAGTTGGCATTAAAGTAAGATTAGTATTAACCTTGGGAAATAGATTTAAAAACATAGATTAGGGATCAAAACCCTATGATATACTTCTTGGATAATTGTATAAGAACAATATAGAATTTTGGTAAGGTATAGATTATGAGGATATTTTTAGAAATACATCCTTGTATGGATACTACAAGTGGACTTGGTTCTGAAATAGATGTATCTAGGGGTTATCACTCTGATTAGGTATCCCAGGCCTAGCTTGGGGTAACCTGGTAAATGAAAATGGGTCTTAATACTCACCTAGTTTGACACTCCTAGGGGGTATTCTTAGGATAATACAAATGTTCTTTAAAACCCATTATGAAGGATTTAAAAGTAATTATCTACCCAAATAAACCATGTTTATTATTATGAGATTAGCTACACCAAAATTTTTCAATTTATGTCCATTATTTTAGGGTTATTGGGATAATACATTATGTTTTGTAATTTTTTTATATTTTCTAGGGGTTTCCATTGTTTAGAAATGGCTCCTAGTTGAAGGAATGGGAACTCAATTAATGCACATAATCCAATGAGTATGAATGATGTTTTTTTCAATGGTTTTAATCTAGTATTTCAAAGGGAAATAGTCTCTAAAATTTTCCCATCATATGAGGAGATATAACCTTGTTCTAACAAGAAGGAGAAAGGGATTTATAAGTACTATTTCTTCTAAATAAATCATGATAAAAATAGGGAAAGTGAGAATAGTGCATATAAACATACAATGGAATGGAATTATTTTCCTACATGTGATAATTGTGGAAGGAAACACCTTGGTATTTTTTTAAATGGAATGGATGTTTTCAACATTTTTGGAGAGAAAGGTCAGCATGATTGTGATTTAAAGGGTAAGATAAGGGTTTCCAACATGAAATGTTTCAACTATAATGAGATTGGACACTATAAAAATCAATGTCCCATGCGTCAAAGTAATATTCCCCAGAAGAAGATAATGGATCATTGCCACGATTATGATACTACCACGGACAAAAAAGAATGACTAATTTTATTATGTTTAGATTCAACAATTATGCCTTTTGAGTATTTTACCAATGTAAACTAGTAGTAAGTATTATTTAATATAAAAGTATATTACTATAGTACTATTTCATTGAGGAACTGAGGTCCTAGAAAGTTAAAATTTCTGTAAAATATATGGTTGAGGGAAAGGTATCCCTTAATATTTTCCTCATACTGAGATATAAATTTCAAAATAAAGAGTTCATTGATTTGGATAACATAAATTTGTCAGCACATACTATCTTTGATCTAAATAATAAACTGTCTACAAAGTTGTAAAGGATACAACACTTCTGACTAAAGAAATATATCCAAATTCCTATGTTTTACATATTTAGTAAGGAAGCATGAATGTTTTTCAATAAGGTTTTTTGGTCATTCATGTTATTATATTACTTCAATAGAATATAAGGATAATGTACTCAAATGTTTTTATGTGACAATTAAGTGCCACTTCTTGTTGTTTAATAAATATATTATGGAAATTCAGTGATTTTCATTATATATAGTTGGATTATAATATTTTTGAAAACTTAATCATTTCTGAAATGGTTTAATTTTATCTTTAAACAAGTTATTAGAGATTATTTTACACTATGATATTACTTATTCCATGAAATGATGTAGGAATAGTTAGAGTCACAATTGAAGGATAAGATTGTGTTTATAGAAATGTATCATGTACTAATATTTCCTTACATTATTATTTATTGAATGAATTTCTTAACATTAGGGAAAGGATCTTGAAACAAAAGAAATATCCTAGTACCATGTTTTCTGAAGAATCAAATGGTCACTTATATCATCACAGATTTATGGGTTTGTGAATTTTATCTTCCTTGTAACCATATTCTCTATCACTATCCATTAGAACATCATTGTTTGGTTTCTCAATCAAGTCTATATTTTCACGAATGTTCTTATATTTCATAATCTTAGTTTTTTTGGTGACCTTTTTATTTATCTTTACATGATTTTAAGCAGGTGTTTCATAGACCCTTTTTTATGATGTTGAATTTCCACAAAAGAATTTTCTAGTCTGATCATTTTTTTTCTTGAAGTGAAATTTTAAATTGCGAGAATGAAGTTTTTTAAAGGAGGGGATAATGTAACACCCCAAGATTTTAAAAATAAATTTAATATAGCCTTCAATATATGCAACACTAAGTATCTATGAAACAGTTATTTTTTCTAATAATTGTTTAATCAAGATAGTTATAACCTAGAAGTTAAACATAATAACATGAATAATAATAACTACTATTAAATTTTATTTATAATGGATTCAAATAAATAAAAAATATTTATAAAAAAATGAATAATTTTTGGTAAAATAATCATCATATTCTAATTTGGAATGAAAAAAATTAATTTACGGTGATTTTTTAGTATTTTTCTTTGAAGTTTCTTTTTTTGGGGAATAGTGAAAAAATACAGCATTATTGTCAAAAACATTATTTTTAGTTAAATAATTATTATAATTTATATTTATTCTTAACATCACAATATGTCAATTATACATATATTAATAAAATTTATATAATTAGAATCACTTATATATAGAAATTATATATATATATATATATATAATTTATTAAAATTTTGAATGTTCATTTACACACCTTCTCACCACACCTGTGGGATTTTCATTGAATGTATTTTTTATTATTTTGTAAATTGAATTTTAAAAAATATAAATACATTGTTTTGATAAGTGATATATTTGGACCTTGATGAGATCAACTTAATATTTTTGGGAAAAGTATCTTGACCCATTAGAATAGTAATATTACCCTTATAAACAGTAATATGATACTTATGAATAGAAAATAGGCCAAATGAATATTAACCTCACCCATGAAGGTATAAATAAAATATGTGAATCTTATAAATAAATGTATGATATAATTATATCATACAATATGTAAATATATATATTAATAATTATTAATTAATTGTTGGTATTTTTGTATACAATAAATATTTAATTCCAATTTTATAACTAATATAATCATTTAAAATAAAATTTAATTTCATAAAATAGATTAATATATTAATATTTTGTTGTCTTATGATATAAGGATAATTTTATAAGGCCTTATTTATTTTTTTAAAGTGTCATAAAAATGATTATAATATTGAAATCGGTATTTTTCGAGTAAATGATGATTTTAATTAAAAAAATTAATTTATCATATTCAGAAAATAGTTTTCATAAAATGGGGTCCATTATTGAATTCAACATAGAAAAAAATGGTTAAGGTGGATTTTATTTATTTTTTAGTAATACTTTATTTTTTTTGTGAATAGTAAAATGCAATAATTTATTGTTTAAATACATTATAAGATAAAAACACTATTCCTTGAGTCATGAATGACATACGAACCATATTATAGAACATTGTTTAATTATTATAATATATTTTATGATAATTCTCAAACTATTCATAGTCTTGATTAAAAAATAATAAACAAATCAATTAAATATTCAAAAAACTCCCCTCTCCTCTACTATAAATACCACCCCTCACCACAACTTCTAATTACACCTCTAAGCCTTGAAGCATGTGAAAATTATTCTGAAATCCTCTTACCATGTCTCTCCCTAACTTCCATGAGGTTCTTTTCACTAAAAAATTCCAAACAAAGGTTTCTTAAAGACGTTCTTAAAAAAGAGAATTCAAGAGCTAAATGCTCTTTCTTTTTTCTTTTAATATCCTTTCAATTTCCTTTTTAATTTCTTATCCTCTCCTAAATTCCTATTTTCAAATGATAATAATAACTCTAGTATCAACAATATAATATAATTATATCATTTAAATGCAATATCTTTCATCAAAATCTATTCCCTCTATCTTTTATTTTAAAAATGAAATCATCGTTTGTGAGGTGGTGATTTACCATATTCGTGGATGACGAATTTGTATTTTTCGTTTTCTACATCAAGTATATTTAGAAAAATTATTCATGGACAAAAAAATATAAAAATTATTACTATACAGTATTTATTTTCTGTATGTAACATATTTACATAATTCCAAATGATAAAACAAAATGAGTTTGTTATAATCAATGACCACCACTATAATCTAAAAGATTATCACTAAATGTATTATGTACTTGTTCATTATCATACCATATAACCAAATGATATGTATAAAAAATAAAAAAAACTAATTAATAAAATCTTATTACAATTATAGAGAATTATACCCATTTTATGTGAACTCCATTACTTATAATCAAGAAAACCGATCATGAAAACAAAGGAAACAAATGATCACGAGCTATATGATTGTACTGTATAACAGCTGAAAAAAGAAAAAAAAAGAACATAATAAAATTATATGGAATAAAATAAATATATAAATGTTTCTTAATTAATTAATTAATGGATTTAATTTTATTATCCAGGATATTAAGGTCATGTAAAAAACTCATTCATATATAAGGTAAGGGGTTTATCATCTCACTTTTAGTTCTGTGAGATTTTTATGATTCGCTACTTATTTATTTTATGTGTTGTATATATAGAAAACATTGATGTTCTATATCCTGAATCAATTTATGTTCATGGAATTAAATTTATTATTTCATGATCATTAATTTTATGGGTTATGTGGATCGATTGATTTCAAAGTGCTGAGGGTTTCTACCCGAACCCCCATTTTCTTTCGGGTTACTCTTTTTCTCTCTTTACCCCAATTAAATTCTTAACTATTCTTATTTACTACACATATATTAAGTTACAATGTTCTATATATATGTACCAATCATAATCTTTCTTTATTTTAAAGGGAGTTTCATTTTATAAAATGATCTTTCTCAAATTCTTCTCTATAAACAAGCCCGATTCAATGAAACTTCTTGAATTTATACCTATTTTTTAGTGAACTACATAATCTATTTTAAGACACCATTATTTTTATAAAATAAATAATTATATTATAAAGAAACTATATTGGTTCACATTTTGTTTTATAAAAATATTTTTCTAAAATAACTCTTCTTTGTAATTTAAAGAGTATTTCTCTCAAGTATTACTGGGTGATATTATAATAGTATTTCCATAAATTTCAACACTCTTGTTGATTCTTATTTTTAGTTGAGATTAATATTTTATGATATCATATAAGATATTTTATTAAGTTTTTTATGATTTGTTTCACTATGGATGTTCTACCTTGATAGCATTCACCATATTACTCTGAATGGTTGGTGTTTATATTTACAAATTGGGAATCATTTTTTACATTTCATATGTTAGATTCAAGATGAATATATATATTGATTATTTTTCTTCTCATTAATGTTGGTAATTCATTAGACTTATTAGTTATTGTTTGTGGCCTATTATATCATCTCAGTGCATCTGTGGGTCTTATGAGACAAACTAGTTTTTGTTTTTACCCGTTCAAGTATGGTCTGAGCATTAGGCCTTGACAATATTGTCGTGATTTCCTGAATTAGGAATTACCTCATTATGAAACTAGAAATTGATAGTCCATGTGATTATTCAACTGTTAGAATATCCAAGTCAGTTTTATATTGTGGAATTATTTATTTATCTTTTATTCCTATCATATTATGAACAATATTATGTTTTAATCAAATTTTTACTTTTATTTATTTACCAAAACTTATTAATTATTCTTTTTTCTACACAATTTACCCTTATTGAGCACTTGAGCTCTCCCATTTCTTATGTTTTATTTTTTCCCAATATGTGAAGATGAATATTGTGAATGCCTTGTAGGAATATTCTAGGAGTTATGAATGTGTCCAATGGAATTTATATATTGTATTTCCTTTCAAATTTGTAATGTGACAATTATGTATATATCTAGTTTTCCAAAACTACTAAACCATTCATTCCATCAGAATATGATTACTTATAATAATAATAATCTAATAAATTAAAGTACCAACTCTGGGATACTGTGGTTGTTGTCCTTACATGGTATAAGAAAAGTAATAAGTGTTGAAATGAAAATAATGATTCTAATGTTACTTGTTATAAGTGTAAAAATATTAGACACATCAGACCCGATTGTATAAATCTAAAAAGTAATGATATAAAGTAAATAAATTATGATATGATTCAGAAAAATAATTACATGTCAAAATGAAAAAATTCCCTTAAAGATAATTATCCCTGGATAGAAATTGAAGGATATTCCTCAGATAACTATATTAGAACAATAGTTATGGATAGAGTAACATAGGGAAACTATCTAGAGTAATGAAAGAAAATCTCTATCACATAGCTAAGGTACACACTTATGGGAACCTTACTAAAATGTCTTTAAGATCAAATTACACTGAAGAGAAAACTTCTAAATCCTCATATGAAGAATATTCCTCAACACATGAATAAACTCTTCATTCTTATGGAGAAGATTCTTATTTTTCAAAACTTTTAGAAAATAAAAATTTAAAATATTATACAAAACATGATAAGAAAAATGTAGGGATATATTTTTTAACAAAATAAGTATCAGATGAGTCTAAATAACTTCATAAGAAAAATCTTGAAAAAGATACTTTTTCTAAATATAAATAAAAAGTAATTTCTAAAAAGTATAATTTACAAACTTGTTTTGATAAACATAATTCCTAATCTATTAATAAATGGGATAATAATTTTGATGTAAGAACTAAATCTTGAAATTTATTCTTTGAATAAACCATATTCAAACTTTTCCACTAGTAATGTGAACTTGGAAAAAGTTTACAAAAAAAATTGTTCTAATTGAACTAGTTCTGGAATGTGTTATACCTTTACAAATATGATTGTAGTAAAAATTTATTTATTCCTAAGAATTCTCTATTTTTCACCAAGTTTCAAAGTAGAGTTCATTCGAAAAAGTGTTATTCTCTTAATAAAGTTCAATCCTTAGGTTTCTAAAAATCCTGTTTGTAAAAAAAATATGGATTCCAAATTTTTTTTTGATGACCTTTCCTAACCCAATAATGATTGGGTTCCCAGAATATAATCATTTTATTTTCAAGAATAATAATGATATTACCAAAAAAATATTTGGTACATGGATAGTGGGTGTTATAGACATATAACTTCACACAAATATTTATTTGAAATATCTTCACGGTGAAAGGTGGAAAAGTTAACTTCAAAGATAATTCTCAATGATAGATTATCTATAAAGGTTATATTTCTATTCTTGGTAAATATTTAATTTCAAATGTATTAATTGTTAATAGTATTAAGAAAACCCATATAATCATAAGTCAATTATTTGTTGAAGGATACCTTGTGAATTTTAGAAATGATAAATGTGTTGTACAAAATTCAAAGTATGAATTTATTCATTCTTCCCATCAGCATCAAAATGTTTATACACTCAGATTAGAAGATATTAGGAGCCCCAAATTACCTTTCCATGGTACAATGGAATATTCCTCTTGGATATATCATAGATGTTTTAGACATTATAACATTAGAAAAATATTAAATTTTCTAAGAATACACTTGTTAAAGATCTACTATTTCTTAGGTTTGATTCTTTAAAAGTCTGTGACCATTGTTAATATAGTAAGAAACATATACCAAGTTTTAAATATATTAGTAATGCCTCCACTTCCAATTCTTTACAATTAGTGCACATGGATCTATTTGGTCCTACACAAACTGAAAGTATTGGTAGCAAGAATTGTGTATTTGTTTTAGTTGACGATTACACTAGAAACACAGGGGTTTATTTTATAGAAGTTAAATATAAAGACATTTTTTATTTTAACTAATTTTTATCCAAAGTTAAAAATTTGAATATACATCCCTTTATTACTATTCATGGTGATCATGGTGGAGAATTTTTAATTTACTATTTTGAATTTTTTTATAATAAGAAAAAATTTATATATAACTTTTCATCTCCTGGAACTCATAAAAAAATGGTGTAGTTGAATGAATAAATTGTATTCATTAAGAAATAACAAGAACCATGTATAGTGAATAGTAAATTTTAAAACATTTTATGGATGAAGCGGTCATTACTACCTACTATACTATAAATAAAGTTTTAATTAAATTATTTTATAATAAAACTCCATATAAATAATCAAAAAATTGAAAACAAAAAGATTTTAACATCAATGTTTTTGGATGTAATGTATTCATACCGAATGTGAAATATAACATACATAAATTTTCACCCAAATCCGATGAAGGAATATTTTTATGTTATTCCATTACTTCATAGGAATATATAGTTTTTAACAAAAACACTTCTACTATTGAAAAAACAGTACATGTTAAATTTTATGAAACCGTTCTTTTTTTTTCAAACAACCCCAACCTACACCCTTCTGAGATATGTTTTCAAAAATGATTTTCATAATTTGATAGAAAGTCCTTATAATAAAAAAATCACTTTGGTAATAGATTATGAAGTATTTAATAATGAATATCTTATACCATATGTTGATTAAAAGGTTTTAGAAAACCTAATAAATCATTTTTTTCTTTTGAATAATCATATTCATAGTATCATTGGTGTTTTCGATTAACTTGTTAGAACTAGATGTTCCTTAAAAAATGAAATAGAACATCTTGCTTTTCTTTCCCAATTTGAACTTAAAAATCCTAATGATGCTTTAGGTGTTGAGGATTGGATCAAGGCTATGCATGATGAACTAAATGAATACAAGAAGAAAATGTTTGGACCGTGGTTGAACTACAAAAAAACATTATTAATTAGTGTAAAATGTATTTTCATAAAAAAAATATGATGAAAATGGAATTTTTATTAAAAATAAAAAAAAGAATTATTACTAAGGGCTATAACCAATAATAATTCATAGACTATGATGAAACCTATGAACTGGTACCTAGACATGAATCTATTATTATTCTACTATAATTTATAACATTATATAAATTCAAACATTGTCAAATGAATATAAAGTGTTTTTTAAATAAAATTTATGTTCAAGAAGACATTTTATTGAATAACCTAGTATATTTGAAAATAAAAAATAGCCTGAATATGTTTAAAAACATACCAATAATTTATATAAAATTAAATAAGGTCCTAGCTATTGTTATGATAGATTGATTGGATTTTTTTCACAAAACAATTATTTGAAGGGAACTACTAATCCAACTCATTTTATAAAGAAACTTAATTAAAATTTTATGATTGTATAAATATATTTCGATGAAATTATATTCAACTAAACTCACCAAATATTTAACAGCTTCTTTTTTGGATCTTAGAAAATCTAATATTGAGATGAGTATGATGGGTGAGATAGCATAATTTTTAGGTTTTCAAATTTTCTGAAAAAACAAAAGTAAATTTTATATCTCAACATAAGTATATAAAATATATTCTTAAAAGGTTTGGATAGGATTACAATAAAATTTTTACTACTCCTATCGGTACCTCAAATACTTTAGATCTTGATGAGGTTGGGAAACTAATTGAATAAAATACATGTAGAGGTATGGTAGGTAGTTTATATTAAATAATATTAAGTCATCCAAACATAATGTTTTCTATACACTTATAGGAAATATATAAAGATAATACAAAATAGTTTCATGTGAAATCTATAAACTGAGTCTTTTTTATCATAAGGGACTTATAGATTTATGACTTCTCTATTCATCATTAATAGTTTTTGAACAAAAATTATTTTTAGATATTGAATTTGTGGGTTATATAATTGATTGAAAAGTACCTATAGAACATGTCATTTCATAGGAGATTCATAAGTTTCTTATTTATGTAATAAACAACACATGGTAGAACTTTCCACTTCTAATGCTAAATATTTGGCAGTTCGATGCCATTGTGCACAATTGTTGTGGAGGGAACACACACTCACTTACTGTGGCATGAGCATTATAAAAACTCAAATACTATGTGATAGTACTATTTTTTTCTTTATGTAAGAACCCTTCACATCACTCTCATGAAAAAGCACATAGATATAAGGAATTTCTTTCTTAGGTATCTTAAACTAAAATAAGATTTCATTTTACAATTCATCGAAACACAAGATAAATTTGATGATATTTTTATAAAACCATTACCATCAGATAGATTTGAAAACATTAAACAGAATCAAGAAATGATCAACATAATCTAATCATTCATATATACTTCTTGTTTGCATATCTTCATTCATTAAGTCACTACTTTTTATAGAGCGAGTACATTTGTTTTTTGTTTTACAAAACGTTTAATTTTTCAAATATTTTGGTTTCTTAAAAAAATTATCATATTGGAGTTCATAGAATCAATCTTTTTAGATTAAATATTCATAAAAAAATCATCGGATGCAAAAAATATATTAAATTTTTTAGACATTATTTTTCTAAAAATTTCTGGATTCAAAAAATTTTCATAATAACATTATTGAATTGTATTTTGTTTTACATATAAAAAATATTTTTATTTTTATTTAGAAACATTTGCATTTAGTTTTTATAATAATACAATCATATTCAATATGTTAAAAATAGTAAT
Source organism: Viscum album (assembly GCA_963277665.1). NCBI lineage: Eukaryota > Viridiplantae > Streptophyta > Magnoliopsida > Santalales > Viscaceae > Viscum > Viscum album. The sequence goes on along the minus strand of OY728127.1, from coordinate 1,218,208,496 downwards.
CTAGCTAGTTTACTAAACTCAATAAGAACATGTTATTCATATTGACGACTCTTTCTAAACTCTGAAAGCTATGATTTTTCCTTTTAATTATCTTTCTATTTCATTAAATTCATTATATTTATTATTGTTATGATTATTTGTAACGACCCAAAGTTTCATTAATGAAAATACCTCTTGATCCAGTTAAATGTCTCTTTATGAAAAATGTTTTTATAAGATGTCAAATTCTTTGGTTTTATGATAAGATTTGTGACCGTTACTTTTATATCCGTTGAACAATGATCACATGAGTAGTATAATTACATGGCTTTAACGAACCCAATTTTTACTCAGACAAAGGAAGCGATGGCCTCATCCAGTAGAATTGCCCCATACGAAGCCCATTTGTCGGAGCTTGGAAAAGAGGTGGCGTCTTTGGGCTTTGCCCTTGACCAAGACCAAGATGAGCTTCATCAAGTCAAGCTCGAACGTGATCGTCTACGGGAAAAGTGGAAGTTGATTGAAATTACAACTCGAGCGATGTTATCCGAGCCACCCCAAGAGTCTGTCACCATCGCACACCTTACCCTTAGGTCTTATGCGGCTATTTTAAGGGGTATGTAATAAATAAGTAGTGCTATGTTCATGTGCATTATTTTTTTATATAATAATGAATATAATTTCTAGTCATTTTTGATACATTATAATTAGTTTTTAAAGTACAAATGGTGTTTTTAGTTATTATTTAATTAAGAATTATATTTTATTAAATTAATGGATTTTTTGAATTAAATAAAATTTTAATAAAATATTATTATTAATATTAAATTAATTTTTATTAAATATAATGATCTTATAACTTTATGAATGCAATTAAAATTTTTATTATGGTTTGAAAGCCATTTCTGTCAAAACCCGTTAATTTTTGATAAATGTCGGTTTTTATTTTAAAAGTTAAAATTCACATATTTAGAAAATTATTTAGATAAAATAAATATTATTTTTGGAATCAGAACGTCGAAATTATCCAACGGTGAAATTTTTATAATTTTCTGAGACAGTCAAAATTTTGGGTAAAAATTAAATACCATTTAAATATATAATGTGTTTTATGAAATCATAATGACCCAATGGTGATGTAATAAAATACCATAATCCTTATGTTCGGCCAATATGTGTTTTATCATTAAAATAATGAGGTTTTGGGTTTGTTTGACTTACTTTTCAAAGCATTAATGGAGCCCTCAAGACTTATTCAACACTTTGCCTTTTTAAATTAATTTCCATGGGAGTGTGACTCACCTCCACATAAGCAACCCTAATTTTTTAATAAGTTCGGACCTTGGCCTTGTAAAATATTGTTTTCCTCTTTCCTTTTCCAGAAACCATGGGCAAATACCATGGGATGGTTTGTGGTTTTGATTATTTTAATATAAGGGGTCCCAAACCTAAATAATAAAGAATTCTCTCACCTTTCCTATATAAACCCACCCAAGCTCCCACTTCCTCCTCACTCAAAGCCCTTGAAGATCATCCAACCTCTGCCCTACTCTCTCTAGAACCCTCTCAAGGTGCCCCAATCTCCCAATAATCCTCTCACAAGCCTCTCTCTAGCCTTTGGAAGCACACTTCCAAGTAAGGGTTTTTTTCTTCCTTTCTCATTTTTGTCAATTTTCTTTAAGTTGTATTGCCCTTTTTATTTCAATTATGAATATTGGGGTATGGTTTTGCACCTCCCCCATACTGCCCTCTTATTGTTTGAATGATGGTAGAACCCTTTCTCTCTCATTAAATGCCTCCCATGTGCACCCGTTACTATGCCGAAATTCCGAAAGGAACTTCTCTCTCTTCTTTTACATTCAAGCAATACTTTTGTATCATGAATCTAAATTCCATTTCGATTATTGGGACATATATATATATAACCTCCTCACTATCCATTACATGTAAATATGACGAGGAACACCTTTCTCTCTCATCAACCTTTTTTATGAATTCTTATGTCACGCCGTTACGCTGCCGAAATCGCACCGATTTTCTAAGCCAATGTCTTTGTGTAGTGAATAACATGCCCATTTCTCCATAAAGGGTATTAAACTTTATGCACATTTACATATTGATTGTAAATTTTCATGTATGAATTCCACATTCCTTTATCGTGGAAGAAATGATTATGTTTTATGATCCATGTGGCACACTTATGCATGAAATGAAATGTTTAAGAAGGGTGCGCCCTTTATAGCGCTTCAATGCATTGGGTAAAGTATAGTATCATGATACGTCATGTGCAATGAGTGTTTACTCATTCTAATTCAAGTGCAATTAGGTTTTACTCGTGATTCAATTGCAATGAGGGTTTACTCATGCTCCATGTGCAATGAGCCTTGGCTCATGCTAATTCAATGTTAAGTGTTGTTGCCACATTTCCATGTTATGATTATCATGCTTTATCATGACTTTATGTTCATGTTTCTCTTATGATCTATTGATATGCCTATTGCCTAACATGTATTGTACTCCTCATGTTATTCATTATGTACTCCCTTACTGGGCTTTATAGCTCACCCTTTTCTTATGCATGTCCTCAGGTTATCTCATGCAATGCTAAGTACGAAGGAATGTAGCGGTCATGTAAAGGATGTTTTCAATAAAGATGTTGTATTTCAAGTTTAAAGTTTTTATGTAATGATACTAAGCCCCAAAGACACGAAACCTCTCAATCTTATTTGTTGTATCAAGTGAAGTTTTATGTAATAAAGCATGCTTAAGTTGTAATAAAAAGCAGGGTTGTCATAGTTGGTATTAGAGGAAAGGTTTAGTTATTTTTGGGATTAGGAAACCCTAGTAAAGCCTTAGATACAAGACTAAGTATAATAAAAACATCCCTAAGTTTTGGTAAATACTAATTAAGTGGTTTATCAAACAAATACATCCCTGTCTGGATACGAGCTGGTAGAGGCGGCTCTGGCACAGATGTATCCTTGGGGTAAAACCTGAAAACACCGCTTTGAGCTAGACTCGAACGGGAACTGGTGCACGACAACGGGCCTTGCTGCACTCTTGGTTACGACACTCCCGGGGTATATGTTTTGATAAATTCACAATCTTAGTATGAACCCTTATTAAGGGAAAATGCCCCTAAGAATATATGTTAGAAGGAAGATCATGAAAAGCCTAGATTGAATCCTATAGACTCATGAGTTAAAGAGATTAAAGTTTATTTATAAGTAATCAACTTTTGTCTTTGTATTACCCTTTATGTGTTACCCCTAACTTTCCTTTTATTCCAGCCAATGGCCGGTAATAGGAGAACTCGGGCTAACAACCGTTGTGAAGATCAATGTGATGATTGTACTTATGAGATGCCCAATCCAATGGGAGCGGGAATCGCGAACTTTTTCACACTTCTCTCTCAGCTAACTCAAGTTTTTAATAGAAACACTGGTCAAGAGGAACGTTCAACCCCCCATAAGAAAGAGCAAGTTGCTATTGAGAGCTTCATGAGACAAAGGACTCCTACTTTTAGTGGATCATCCGATCCCATGATCGCTGAACAATGGATCAACTCCATTGAAAAGATATTCTCAATCCTCCAATGCTTTGAAAAAGAGAAGGTTCTTCTGGCGGCTTATCGTATGGAGGGTGAAGCTAATCAATGGTGGACTTTGATAAAAAATACGAAGCCTGAGGAGGATATCGAGGCTTTGGAATGGAAGGAATTCTGGAAGATGTTTTTTGATAAATATTTTCCATACACCCTCCATCTTAAGATGGAAAGGGACTTCCTTTCCCTCAAACAGAAAGATGAAGAATCTGTGGCAGCGTACGAGGCAAACTTCACACGGCTTTCACGATACACTTCTGACCTTGTCGTTACCCCCAAATGCAAGGTTGAACGCTTCTTTGGTGGGCTGAATCCTAGCTTGCGGAAAGCATTAGCGATCAGTGACTTCGACAGCTATGAGTAAATTTTCCGATGTGCCCTCAAGGGTGAAATGGAGATCGGAGAATCACAGGGGTATCATGGGGACAAGAAGCATAAGGTGGAACTCAATGCTGGTGGTTTGATGGATAAATCCAATGGCGCTATGAAGTTCCAGCACCCCACTTGCCGAAAGTGTGGAATGAAGCACCCTGGAAATTTCCTTAGGGGGACAAGAAAATGATTCAAGTGTGGAAGAGAAGGGCACCTAGCTATTAACTGTCAGCAAGAAGGACCCGCGGCTACGACAGAGGAGAGGAACGCTCCGTTCGAACCTCAACGCGTTGTTCAATGCTAAAAATGAAAAGAACTGGGTCATTTTGCAAATTAGTTCCCTAATCCAAGGGTTATCGAAGGCAACCAGCAACCTCCAAGACAGCAAGGAAGAACTTTTGCCATCACTTCTGCCGAAGTGAACCCCGACAACGAGGTAGTGACAGGTACGCTAGTTATTCATTCAAGAATAGCGAACGTACTTTTTGATTCAGGTTCTACGCATTCTTTTATATCTCAAAAGTTTAGTAGAACAATCCCTACACCACCACAAATCATGGAAGTAAAGATGTTGGTGAGTACGGCAAATGGGGAAATCATTGCATCCCATGACTATAAGTCCTCCCCTGTTATAATCTGTGGATTGAATTTCCTGGCGAATCTCGTCATACTCCCTTTGGTGGAATTTGATGCAATTCTTGGCATGGATTGGCTTTCCTTATATAGATCCAACATAAATTGTCGGGAGAGGGAAATCACACTTCATATGGAGAATCGACCCCCGATTCTTTACAAGTGTCAGGAGGAAGATGAATCTCCTTTAGCTCCATCATCTCAAGTATGGATATTACTGCCTTATGAGCATGCATATCTGGCTAAGATGATTGAGTCCAAGGAAAAACCACCCTTGAAGAAATGCCTATTGTGAGGGAATTCGCTGAAGTATTTCCCGAGGAACTTCCTGGTCTTCCTCCAAGAAGAGATGTTGAGTTCTCAATTTAACTTATACCTGGGGCGCTACCAATATCCAAGACTCCATATAGAATGGCTGTTGTTGAGCTTGAAGAGCTGAAGAAACAACTACAGGAGAATCTGGATAAAGGGTTTATACGCCCAAGTGCATCACCATGGGGTGCACCAGTCATCTTCGTCAAGATGAAGGATGGGTCAATGCGGCTTTGCATTGATTATTGTGAACTTAACAAAATCACGATAAAGAACAAGTATCCTCTCCCAAGAATCGATGACTTGTTTGATCAGCTGAGTGGAGCACAATACTTCTCCAAGGTGGACTTGCGGTCGGGATATTATCAAGTAAGGGTGAAGAAGGAAGATATCCCCAAGACTGCTTTTCGTACAAGGTACGGGCACTATGAATTCATAGTAATGCCTTTCGGACTCACCAATGCTCTAGAAATATTCATGGACTTGATGAATAGAGTCTTTATAGATTACCTAGACAAATTTGTGGTAGTCTTTATATATGATATTCTAATATACTCCAAAACCAAGGAGGACCATGAGGAGCATTTAAGAACTGTACTGGAGACTTTGCGCAAGGAGAAGCTCTATGCCAAGTACAGAAAGTGTGAGTTCTGGTTGAAGGAGGTCTCATTCTTGGGCCATATCATCACAAGCAATGGGATATCTCTGGACCCCTCCAAAACAGATGCAATTGAGGGATGGCCAAGGCCAACATCGGTAACTGATATCCATAGCTTCTTGGGGTTAGCTGGATATTATCGACGATTTGTGAGAAATTTCTCACGATTGTCTAACCCTCTTACCAAGCTAACTCGAAAGGGAGTAAAGTTTGCTTGGAGTGATGAATGCGAAGAAAGCTTCAAGGAGTTGAAAAGGAGGCTTATCACTACACCCGTGCTCACTTTACCCACAAGTGGAGAGCTTTTTGTGGTATTCAGTGATGCTTCAAAGAAGGGCTTAGGATGTGTGATGATGAAGAATGATAAAGTGATATCCTATGCCTCAAGATAGTTGAAAATACATGAGCGAAACTATCCAACGCATGATCTGGAGTTGGCGGCAGTGATCTTTGCCTTGAAAATCTGGCGGCATTATCTCTATGGAGAGAAATGTGAGATATATACTGACCACAAGAGTCTTATATATATATTCACATAGAAAGAGCTTAATATGCGCCAGAGAAGATGGATAGAGCTCATCAAGGATTATGACTGTTCAATACATTACCACCCTAGGAAAGCGAACAAGGTGGCGGATGCCCTAAGTAGAAAGGATCCAGCTATTCTATCAATGATGAGAATTGAGAAGGATCCAATCTTCTTAGACTTGATGAAGATGGATGTGGGAATCATAAAGAAGGGAACATCATCGATCCTTTCAAAAATGATTGCTCAACCATCTCTTTTGGAAAGGTTAAAGGATGCTCAAAAGGATGATACGAGAATCCAAGAAAAAGTGGAAGCTATCAAAAAGGGAAAATCCTCAGAGTTTAATGTTAATGAAGAAGGAATTGTGCGGTTTGGGAAAAGACTATGTGTTCTATCAAGTCCGGAGCTGAAGAAGGAACTTTTGGATGATGCACATAGTTCAAATTTCTCTATTTACCCAGGGAGCACAAAGATGTATCGATATCTCCGAGAAAACTTTTGGTGGGATAATATGAAGAAGGAGATTGCTGAAAATACATCAAAGTGCCTGGTGTGTCAGTAAGTGAAGGCAGAGAGGCAGAAGTCTAAGGGGATGATGCAACCATTGCCCATACCAGAATGGAAATGGGAGAACATCACCATGGACTTTGTCACCAGACTTCCAAGGACATCCAAAGGAAACAATGCAATCTGGGTTGTTGTGGATCATCTTACAAAGACTGCACACTTCATTGCTATTCGAGAGGATTTCGCTTTGGATCAAATGGCACAGATATATATCAGGGAAGTGGTACGGTTGCATGGAGTACCACAATCTACTGTGTCTGACCGAGATCCAAGATTTACCTCTATGTTTTGGAAGAGTCTTCAACATGCTCTGAATACTGAACTGAACTTCTGTACGGCCTAACATCCTCAAACTGATGGCCAATCCGAGCGGACTATCCAAACACTTGAGGATATGTTGAGAGCGTGCTCAATGGAATTTAAAGGAGGATGGGATCAACATCTTCCTCTGGCTGAGTTCTCTTATAATAATAGTTTCCACTCGAGCATCCAAATGGCACCATATGAAGCCCGGTATGGGAAAAGGTGTAGAACACTGGCATGTTGGGATGAGGTCGGTGAACGTAAGGTGCTTGGACCAGAAATGGTCGAAGAAATGGTGGAGAAGGTGAAAACCATTCAGCGGCATATCAAGGTAGCCCAAAGTCGACAGAAGAGTTATGCAGATAATCGTCGACAAGACCTTGAGTTTAAAGTCGGAGACATGATATTTTTACGCATATCTCCGTGGAAGAAGGTCATGAGGTTTGGAAATAAAGGGAAGTTAAGTCCAAGGTACATCGGCCCCTTCGAGATTCTTGATCGTGTTGGGGCTGTGGCCTATCGACTAGAACTTCCACCTACTATGGCCAAGGTGCATGATTTCTTTCATGTATCCCTCTTAATTAAGTACATACCAGACCCTTCACATGTACTCTCTTCCGAGGTGGTACAATTGGAAGACGATCTTTCTTATGAGGAGCAACCAGTGAAGATCTTAGATCATAGAGAAAAAGTTCTACGAAATAAGACAATGCCCCTCGTCAAGGTGTTGTAGAGAAACCACAAGTTTGAAGAAGCAACATGGGAGTCGGAGGATATGATGAAGCTGAGTTACCCACATTTGTTTTAGTGTGGGAAAAGGAAAATTTCGGGGGAGAAATTTCTTAAGGGGGGAATATTGTAACGACCCAAAGTTTCATTAATGAAAATCCCTCTTGATCCAGTTAAATGTCTCTTTATGAAAAATGTTTTTATAAGATGTCAATTTCTTTGGTTTTATGATAAGATTTGTGACTGTTACTTTTATAGCCGTTGAACAGTGATCACATGAGTAGTATAATTACATGGCCTTAACGAACCCAATTTTTACTCAGACAAAGGAAGCAATGACCTCATCCAGTAGAATTTCTCCATACGAAGCCCATTTGTTGGAGCTCGAAAAAGAGGTGGCGTCTTTGGGATTTTTCCTTGACCAAGCCCAAGCTGAGCTTCATCAAGTCAAGCTCAAACGTGATCGTCTATGGGAAAAGTGGAAGTTGATTGAAATTACAACTCGAGCGATGTTATCCGAGCCACCCCAAGAGTCTGTCACCATCGCACACCTTACCCTTAGGTCTTATGCAGCTATTTTAAGGGGTTATGTAACAAATAAGTAGTGCTATGTTCATGTGCATTATTTTTTTATATAATAATGAATATAATTTCTAGTCATTTTTGATACATTATAATTAGTTTTTAAAGTACAAATGGTGTTTTTAGTTATTATTTAATTAAGAATTATATTTTATTAAATTAAAGGATTTTTTGAATTAAATAATATTTTAAGGAAATATTATTATTAATATTAAATTAATTTTTATTAAATATAATGATCTTATAATTTTATGAATGCAATTAAAATTTTTATTAAGGTTTGAAAGCCATTTCTGTCAAAACCCGTGAATTTTTTATAAATGTCAGTTTTTATTTTAAAAGTGAAAATTCACATATTTAGAAAATTATTTAGATAAAATAAATATTATTTTTGGAATCATAATGTCGAAATTCTCTAACGGTGAAATTTTTATAATTTTCTGAGACAGTCAAAATTTTGGGTAAAAATTAAATACCATTTAAATATATAATGTGTTTTATGACATCATAATGACCCAATGGTGATGTAATAAAATACCATAATCCTTATGTTCGGCCAATATGTGTTTTATCATTAAAATAATGAGGTTTTGGGTTTTTTTGACTTACTTTTCAAAGCATTAATGGAGCCCTCAAGACTTATTCAACACTTTGCCTTTTTAAATTAATTTCCATGGGAGTGTGACTCACCTTTACATAAGAAACCCTAATTTTTTAATAAGTTCGGACCTTGGCCTTGTAAAATATTGTTTTCCTCTTTCCTTTTCCAGAAACCAAGGGCAAATACCATGGGATGGTTTGTGGTTTGGATTATTTTAATATAAGGGGTCCCAAACCTAAATAATAAAGAATTCTCTCACCTTTCCTATATAAACCCACCCAAGCTCCCACTTCCTCCTCACTCAAAGCCCTTGAAGTTCGTCCAACCTCTGACCTACTCTCTCTAGAATCCTCTCAAGGTGCCCCAAGCTCCCAATAATCCTCTCACAAGCCTCTCTCTTGCCTTTGGAAGCACACTTCCAAGTAAGGGTTTTTTTCTTCCTTTCTCATTTTTGTCAATTTTCTTTAAGTTGTATTGACCTTTTTATTTCAATTATGAATGTTGGGGTATGGTTTTGCACCTCCCCTATACTTCCCTATTATTGTTTGAATGATGGGAGAACCCATTTTCTCTCATTAAATGCCTCCCATGTGCACCCGTTACTATGCCGAAATTCCGAAAGGAACTTCTCTCTCTTCTTTTACATTCAAGCAATACTTTTGTATCATGAATCTAAATTCCATTTCGATTGTTGGGACATGTATATATATGACCTCCTTACTGTCCATTACATGTAAATATGAGGAGGAACCCATTTCTCTCTCATCAACCTTTTTTATGAATTCTTATGTCACGCCATTACGCTGCCGAAATCGCACCGATTTTCTAAGCCAATGTCTTTGTGTAGTGAATACCATGCCCATTTCTCCATCAAGGGTATTCACCTTTATGCACATTTACATATTTATTGTAAAGTTTCATGTATGAATTCCACATTCCTTTATCGTGGAAGAAATGATTATGTTTTATGAATCCATGTTTTATGATCCATGTGGCACACTTATGCATGAAATGAAATGTTTAAGAAGGGTGCGCCCTTTATAGAGCTCCAATGCATTGGGTCAAGTATAGTATCATGATACGTCATGTGCAATGAGTGTTTACTCATGCTAATTCAAGTGAAACGAGGGTTTACTCGGGCTTCAAGTGCAATGAGGATTTACTCATGCTCCATGTGCAATGAGCCTTGGCTCATGCTAATTCAATGTTATGTGTTGTTGCCACATTTCCATGTTATGATTATCATGCTTTATCATGACTTTATGTTCATGTTTCTCTTATTCTATATTGATATGTCTATTGCCTAAAATGTATTGTACTCCTCATGTTATTCATTATGTACTCCCTTACTGGGCTTTATAGCTCACCCTTTTCTTATGCATGTCCTCAGGATATCCCATGCAATGCTAAGTACGAAGGAATATAGTGGTCATGTAAAGGAATTTTTCAATAAAGATGTTGTATTTCATGTTTAAAGTTTTTATGTAATGATCCTAAGCCCCAAATACACTAAACCTCTCGATCTTCTTTGTTGTATCAAGTGAAGTTTTATGTAATAAATCATGCTTAAGTTGTAATAAAAAGCAGGGTTGTCATATTATTTTAGATATAATAAAAAATTATTTTCAAAAATTATCACATCATATTCAGTATAAATCAGATTAAGTGTTTAAAAACCCACGAGTTCTAAAATCCTTAAAATTGTCTTTGGAGGAATTCCATTAATTAGATTTATAGGTTTTTAATCTCAAACCTTGAGCTAAATATGAAAGATGAACCATCTATTCAGTTTCTTATATAAAGGGGGGACCCATGTGTCCCACATTGGATATTTTAGACTTCTTGGGCCAAAATATTTCTACCATCAAAAGTGTCCAGTCTGAAAGAATTAATCCATTGTTTCCTCCCTGAATATGATACTTAGAGCTAATTATTTCAATGAATGATTCATATTTAGAGGAAGGTTAGTAGAGAAAAACATTAAGGATATGTATTATTCTATTTTAAATAAAATCCTAAAATTTCTAGGATATAAATATTTCTGTGTAACAAAAATCCAATGAGGATCAAGATTTAGTGATTCTTGATATCGTTCTATATTTTAATATCTTTTGGAAATTTCAAATTGAGGATGGAAAAACATATTTATTTTATAATTTATGGGAATTTTTATCAAATGATCTATAGAAATTATTTAATTCTTTTTTGAATATCATCATATATAGAATCTTTTTTTCATTCTCATAATATATCTGATAGTCTTTTTATTTTAATCAAAAAAAGGAATATGATTCATTGTTTTATCATTATGATAAGGATATTAAAGTTCATCACCTAATAGAAAATACATACTATACCATTTTTTATTTTCGAGATTTAACATATTAACATAATTCTAAAATATAAATCAAAATGAGTCTGTTATGATCAATAACCGCGATAATAATCTAAACGATTATCACTAAATGTTTTATGTAATGATTCGTCCTCATACCATATAAACAAATGATATTTAAATACATTTAAAAAATATACTAATTAATAAAATTTAATTATGATTCTAGAGAATTATACCCATGTTATGTGAATTTAATTAATTATAAACTAGAAAACTGATCATGAAAAGCACGAAAATGAACGATCAGGAGCGATAAAATTGTATTGTATAACTCTTAAAAAAGACAAAAATGAACTTGATAAAATTATTATGAATTAAATAAATATATAAATCTTCTTTAATTAATTAATTAATGGATTTAATTTTTTTATCTAGGATATTGAGGTCAAGTGAAGAACTCATTCAGACATAAGGTAAGGGGTTTATCATCTCACTTTTAGTTCTGTGAGATTTCCAATATTCACTACGTATTTATTTTATGTTTTGTATGTATATTTATAATTGATGTTACATATCATGAATATCTTTATATTCATGGTATTAAATTTATAATTTTATTATTATTAATTTTTTTGGTCATATGGTTCGATTGATTTCAAAGTGGTGAGGGTTTCTAATCAAACCTCCATTTTCTTTTGGGTTACTCTTTTTTTCTCTTTGACCCAATAAAATTATAAATTATTTTTATTTACTCCTCAAAAATTCAGTTTCAATGTTCTATATATAAGTACCATCCATAATACTTCTTTATTTTAGGGGGAGATACACTTTTTAAAATTATCTTTCCCAATTATTCTAGATAAACAAGCCCGATTCAAATGAACTTCTTGAATTCATACCTATTTTCTAATGAACTATATACTCCGTTTTAAGCCACCATTATTTTTCAAAAATCACTCATTTTATTATGATGAAACTATATTAGTTCACTTTTTTTATACAAATATTTTTTTAGAAATTACTCTTCTTTGTAATCTGAAAGAGTATTTCTCTCATGTATTACTCAGTGATTTTATAATAGTATTTCCATAAATTTCAACACTCTGATTGATTTTATGTTTAGTTGGGATTAATATTTTAGAATATCATATATGATATTTTATTGATTGTTTTATGATTAGTTTCACATTGTATTTTCTACCTTGATATCATTCACCATATTACTCCGATTTTTTGGTGTTTATGTTTACAAATTGGGGATGGTTATTTACATTTCTTGTGTTAGATTCAAGATGAATATATATATTGATTATTTTTCTCCCCTTTTTTATTGGAAATTCATTAGGCTTATTAAGTGTTTATTGTGGCCTGTTATATCCCCTAAGTGCATCTGTGATTTTTATGAGACAAACATGATTGGTTTTTTACCCATTCATGTTTGGTTTGGGAATGAGACCTTGATAGTATGGTTATAATGCCCCACATTATGCATTACATTATTATGAAACTAGTAATTGATAGTCCATGTGATTATTCAACTAGTAGAATATCTAAGCCTATTTTTTATTATGGAATTATTTATTTATATTTTATTCCTGTCATATTATGACCAAGATTATGTTTTAATGGAATTTTTTCTTTTATTTATTTTCAATGCCTTATTAATTATTATTTTTATGCACAATTTAGCCTTACTGAGCACCTAATCTCACCCATTTATTATGTTTTATTTTTTCCCAATATGTGAAGATGAATATTATGATGGTCTTGTAGGGATAATATAATAGTCGGGAATGTTTTCAATGGAATTTATATATTTTATTTCCTTTCAATGTTATAATGTGGAAATTATGTATATATCTACTTTTCTGAAATGACTAAACCATTTGGTCCTTCGGGATGAGATTCTTTATAATAATACTAATGTAAAAGATTAAAGAAAAAACTCTTGGATACTATGGTTGGGGTCCTTACCTGGTATAAGAAATGTAACAAGTGTTGAAATGAAAATAAAGATTCTAATGTTACATGTTATAGGTGTAAGAATGTTGGACACATCAGACCCGATTGTCTAAATCTAAAATGGAAGTATATAAAGTAAATACATTCTGATATGATTCAGAAAAATAAATACAAGTCAAAATGAAATAATTTAATCAAAGATAATTATTCTTGGAGGGAAAGTGGAGGATATTCCATATATAACTATATTATAACAATAGTTCCGAATAGAGGAACATAGGAAATCTATCAAGTATAATGAAGAAATTATGTGTCACATAGTTAAGGTTGACACTACTGATAACCTTACTAAAATATCTTTATGTTGAAAATTACACTGATGAGAAAACTTCAAAATCCTTAGATAAAGAATCTTCCTTGGCACAAGAACAAACTCTTCATTCTTATGAAGAATATTCTAATTTTTCAAAACTTTTAGAAAATAGAAATTTCAAATTTTATACAAAACATGATAAGAAAAATTAAAGGATAAATGTTTTCACAAAAGAAGTATGAGATCATTCTAAATAACTTCATATGAAAACACATGAAAATGATACTATTTCTTAATACAAATAAAAAGTAATTTCTAAAAATAGTAGTTCACAAACATGTTTTGATAAAATCAATTCTTAAGATATTACTAAATAGGATTACAATTTAGTTGTAAAAACTAATCTTTGTAATTTATTCATTGAATAAGCATTTTTGAAACTTTTCCACTAGTAAAGTGAACATTAATAAATATTACATACAAAATTGTTCTCATTGAACTTGTTATGGAATGGGTTATACCTATACAAAAATTCTTTTTGTAATAATTTATTTATTCCTATGAATGAAAACATTTTAACCAGGTGTCAAAGTAGAGTTCATTGGAAAAATATGTGTTCTCTTAAAAATGATCAATCCTTAGGTTTCAAAAAATCCTGTTTTTTAATAAAATATGGATTCCAAAAGTTTTGTTTCCTGACATTTCCCAAACAAAGAATGTTTGAGTTCCATAAATATAGTCATTTAATTTTTAGGAAAATAATGATATTACCAAAAATACTTCTAACATAGATATTGGTTTTTCTACACACATTACTTCATACAGATATTTATTTGAGTTATCATCAAGATGAAAGGTTGAAAAGATACCTTAAAAGATAATTATCAATTAGATATTATTTATAATGATTATATTTTTATTCTTGGTAATGATTTAATTTAAAAATTTTTATTTGTTTAGGGTATTAAGAAAAACCCTATAATCATAATTCAATTATTTGATGAAGGATTCCTTGTGAATTTTAGAAATGATAAATGTGTAGAATAAAATTCCAAGTATGAATTCATTTATTCTTCCCATTAACATGAGAAGTTTTATACACTCATCTTAGAATATCTTATGAACCAAAAAATACCTTTACTTGGTACAGTGGAAGATCACTCTTGGATATGTAATATAAGGTTTGGACACTATAACATTAGAAAAATATTTAGATTTTCTAAGAATATACCTGATAAGGATCTACCAGATCTCAGGATTGATTCTTCAAAAGTTTGTGAACCTTGTCAATATGGTAAAAAATATATACCAAGTATTAAATATATTAGTAATGTATCAAATACCAATGATTTACAATTAGTTTTCATTGATCGATTTGGTACTATACACAATGGATGTGTTGGTGGCATGTATTGTGTATTTTTTTTAGTTGACACCTACTCTAGATTCACATGGGTTTATTTAATAGAAGTGAAATCTAAAGCCTTTTTTATTTTAAATAATTTCTAACAAAAGTAAAAAATTAGAAAACCCTTACATTGATAATTATTCATGGTGATCATACTTGAGAATTTTTAATTTTTAATTTCGAAACTTTTTGTAATAATAAAGGATTTATAAATAAATTTTCATATCTTATAACCACTCAAAAAAATGGTGTAGTTGAAAGAAGAAATTGTATTCTTTAAGAAATAACAAGAACCATGTTGAGTGAATAATGAATTACTAAACATTTTGGGGATGAAGAGGTTATTACTAATTTCTATACTATAAATTAAGTTTTAATTAAAATAATTTTAAATAAAACTCTATATAATTAATTAAAAAATCAAAAAACCAAAATATTCTATCTACAGATTATTTGAATGTGAATTATTCATACTAAATGAGAAATATTACTAACATAAATTTGAACTCAAATATGATGAAGGGATATTTTTATGTTATTCCACTACATCAATTCCATATAAAGATTTAACAAAAACACGTCTACTATTGAGGAAATAGTACATGTTAAATTTGAAGCAACTATTTCATTTTTTTTGAACAAACCCAACTAAAACCCTTCTCAGATATGTTTTCAAAAACTAATTTTCATCATTTGTTAGAATTTCATTCTAATAAGGAAATCACACTAGTAATAGATTAGTATGTATTTAATCAAGAATATCTTTTACCATATGTTGATGAAACATTTTCTGAAAACCTAATAAATCATTTGTTTCTTTGTAATCATCATATTCATAGTATCATCGGTTGTGTCAATTAACCTGTTAGAACTAGATGTTCCTTAAAGAATGAAATAGAACCTCTACCTTTTCTTTCCCAATTTGAAATTACAAATCCTGAGGAGGTATTAGGTTATTATAATTGGATCAAGGCTATTAAAGATGAACTAAATGAATACGAGAGGGAAAATTTTAGACCATGGTTGAACAACCTAAAGAAACATCAGTAATTGGTGTAAAATGGGTTTTCATAAACAAATATGATGAATATGGAATTTTTATTTTAAATAAAGGATGAATTATTACTATGGTTTATAAGAAAAAATAATTCATAGACTATGAACAAACCTATGCATCATTATCTATACTTGAATCTATTTTTATTCTACTAGAATTTGCAACATTATATAAATTCCATCTTTTTAAAATGTATGTAAAGTGTTATTTTATTAGATTTTTTGTTCAAGTAGACATGTTATTGAATAAACTACAAGATTTAAAGATAGAAAATAGCCTGAATACGTTTAAAAACATTCCAAATCATTATACAAACATAAATAAGCCCCTAGATCTTGGTATGATACATTGACATGACTTTTTTTACAAAAAAATTATTTTAAGGGAACTACTGATCCAAAAAAATTTATAAAGAATCTTAATTAAAATATTTTGATTGTAGGAATATATTTTAATGACATTTTATTAAAATCAACTCACCAAATATTTAACAAATTATTTTTCAGATCTTAGGAAATATAAGTTTGAGATGAGTGTGATGGGTGAGTTAACATACTTTATAGTCTTTCAAATTTTCTAGAAAAAAACTAAATGAACTTTTATATCACAACATAAGTATATAAAATATCTTTTTAAAATGTTTGGATAGAATGACACTAAAATTATTAATACTCTTATTGGTACCTAAAATACATTATATTTTGATGAAGTTGGGCAACTAGTTAAAAAATGACTTTTAGAGGTATCGTAGGTATTTAACTTTAATTAATAGTAAGTCATCCAAACATAATGTTTTCTGTATACTTATATGAAATATATAAAGATAATACAAAAAAGACTCATATGAAAGCTATAAAATGGACTTTTTTTTATCTTAAGGGATCTATGGATTTAGGACTTTTCTATTCTTCTAGAATAGTTTTTGAACTAAAATTATTTTCAAATATGGAATTTTGTGGTCATATAAGGGATTGAAAAGTTCCTCAAGGAAATTTAATTTCTTAGGAGATTAACTAGTTTCTTGTTCATGTAATAAACAACACTCAGTAGCAATTTCCATTATTAAAGTTTAATATGTTGAATTTGGAAGTTTTTGTGCTCAACTATTGTGGATGAAACAAACACTCACTTACTATGGCATGAGCTTTATGAAAACTCAAATACTATCTGATAATACTATTTGTTTATTTAAGAACCCTTCACATCACTCTCATGAATAACACATAGATATAAAGAATTACTATCTTATGTATCTTATACTAAAATAAGATATCAATTTATAATTCATCGAAACGCGAGATCAATTTTATGATATTTTTACTAAACTATTACCTTAAGATAGATTTGAAAACATTAAACAGAATTTGGGCATCATCAACATAAATTAATCATTCATATATATTCCTTATTTACCTATCTCTATACATTATGTTACTCTTTTTCATAGGGAGTGTACAAATGTATTTTGTTTTCCAAAACATTTAACTTTTCAAATTTATAGGTTTCTTAAAAAAAATTATCATATTGGAGTTCATATACTCAATTTTTTCAAAGTAAATATTCATAAAACTATCATTAGACTAAAAAAATATATTAAATTTTTCAGACATTAGATTTCTAAAAACATTTGGATTAAAAAAAATTTCAATAATAATATTATTGAATTGTATTTTGTTTTACATCTAAAAACTAATTGGGTTTTTCTTTAAAAACATTTTATTTAGTTTTTTTAATAAAACAATCGTATTCAATATGTTAAAAATTTTAATATAACTATTTTAATAAACTCAATAAGAACATTTTATTCATACTAAAGAGTCTTTCTAAACATTGAAAGGTATTCTTTTTTTCACATAATTTTTTTCTATATCATTACGTTTGTTATTTTTATTATTTTTATGATTCTATTAGATTTCGTAAATACTTTTTCTTTCAAAAATTATCTCATCGTATTCAATATAAATCTAATAATGCATTTAAAACTCCCCAAGTTCAGAAATCCTAAAAACATCTCATGGAGGAATTCCAATAATCATATATTTAGATTTTTAATCTTAACCCTTTTGTTAAATCTGAAAGATAAACCGTCTGTTTAGTTTCCTATATAATGGGTGGACCCCTGTGTCCCAAATCAGATATTTCATACTTCTTAGGCCAAAATATCTCTTCCCTCAAAAGTCTCCTGCATGAATGAAATAACCCCTACATTCCTCCCTAAATATGATACATATAGATAATTATTTTAATTAATGATACATATTAAGAGAACGGTTAGTAGAGAAAAACTTTTATGATATGTATTATTTTATTTTAACTAAAATCATAAAACTTCTAGGATTGAAATATTCTTTTTTTCAAAAAATCTAAAGAGGATCATGATTTAGTGATTCTTGATATCATTTTAGATTTTTATATCATTGTGAAATTTCAAATTTCGGATGGAAAAACATATTTCTTTCAAAATTTATGGGAATTTTTATTAAATTACCTATAGAAAAGATGAAATTATTCTGATAATATCATCATATGTAGAATCCTTTTATCCTTATCAAAATTTATCTAATAGTCTTTTTTTCTTTTAATCAAAGGAAGGAATATGATTCATTATTTGATCATTATGAGAAGTATAGGAAAGTTAATCTCCTAACATAAAATAATCTTATTATTTCTTTATGGATGCGTTGTTTCTTAATTCTGTGAAAAAGATATCATGACACCTTAATGGTTACTGATGTTTTTACTCTAGAATTTCATTTTAATATGAGAAATATAAATATTATCCAATAAATATTTCCCATAATCATAAAAATTAAATATAGTTCTATTAATTCCCAGATTATTATATTTCTGACTCTGATAACAATGTTATTACATTATTTTATAATGATATTAAATATTTAAAATAAGTAAAAAATCAAATAATTTAAAAAGTATTTTCATTAGTGATGATACTCTAAAATGAAATAGGTTTGGTTTTGATGATGAAATAAATTTTTTTGTTGATAAATATGGTGGTACTATTATAGAGGCATAATCTTGTTTTAAAATAGAGAATTTTTTTTAAAAGAAGAAGAATAAGATAGTAAATTAGAGAGTGTGGGAAAATAAAAGAAAATTAGAGTCTTTTTATTCTTATAATGTTACGAAACAGAAGTCTGTACCGAATGAAGTAGCCAAATATTGGAAAAAAGGATGAAAGGAACAAAGGATTTCCTCAATTCAGACATGGCCAAGTTAAATCTTTTTCTATAATATTACATGGTTCCAAAACATTATAAAAATAATAAAATAATAATATGAAAAATAAGAATTTATTATAAGATCTTTTACGTGATAAATTGATGAAATATTTAGAGGCATCCATAGAAATTGTTTTTTTACCTTCCAACCAAATAGATCAGATAGATTTGGATACCATATTAGCTTTTCAAGAAACCACAGTTGTTTATACTGATGTTCCTTCAACTACTAATAAACAAAAGGATACAGTTTTTGATGAATTGGTACAATCCCAAGTTCGAGAAAATGAATCATAATGAATATTGTCGAGAAAACATTATTCTAGAATATTAGATTAACATCATGAGTAGATTAAAAAAATGGATCAAAGTAATATTCGAATTGACATTTTAGGCCTAAATGTAAAAGGATTGGAAGAATAAATTGAATACAATGAAGAGTATTTTTAATAATAAGTTCATGATGATGAAGATGATGAAGAGAATGAAGTTGAATAAAAATAAAATGAAATTAAAAAACATGGTTGAAAGAAGAGTATGAAGAAGATGAAGGCGATGATGATGAAAATAAAGAAAAATATGAAGAATCTTGATAGACTTACAAGGCATCATTACTTCCCTGTATTATTATGAAAAAACAAATTTATAAACTGAAAATATCCTACTTGATTAATTAAGAATGTATTAGAGTAGACATTTAAGGTTGAACCTGAAGTGATGGTAAAATTAGTTTGATTATAATTTCAAATTATTTAATTGAATAAATAGGTTATAGAATATGGGTTTGATGTGATTTAATGATATCAGAATGAAAACAATGAAGATTGATTGGGTTGTCTGAAAATAGATTTTGAATGCAAGCCAAGGTTTTCTAATTTCCATGTTCATGTAAAATTAAATTTTGTAAAATATATTGATTGATTCATGGTTATTTTTGGAGTCGAGATGAGTTAGATCCAATGGTCATGGTATCTTCTCATTAACGCGACAATTTCCTATTTCCCTTGGTTTAGGAATTTAGGATTTTTCAGAACCATGTTTGTCTCGATACCATATTTAAACCTAATTTCTCTTAAAGTTATCAATGATCATGCCTTCTTTAATTTTATCAGTTTTATAATTTAATTGTTCCATCTAGATTCAAATATTTATGTTCATGATAAAAGAAAAAGAAGTGGATTGGAAATTGAATATGAAATTTCTACAAAACAAAGACATGAATAAAAATAAAAAAATTAATCAAACGCACCTTCCCCCATTAGTTACATCACCCTTGAACATGGTGGATTTACGCTCACATCCTAGTGATGAGAGAATAATAGAGAAGGAGAGAATATAATTAAATCATAAACAAAATAGAGAAGAACTTGGGGAGGGCCCTATGCAATGCAGCTTCTTGCTCCAAGAATGGTCTCCAATCAAATGCCCCAAAGTAGTAGTCAGTGCCTCTATTTATAGTCTTTAATAGGGTTCTTACCAACCTCATTCAAGACATTTACTTGAAATACACATCATGTAATATTGATATGCTTTTTGTGAATCTGCCCGATGCATGTGCGGATCATTACTGAGATTTTGGAAATTAGACCACGTACCCAATGTATATGCAGGTTACACATCATGTAATCCATGTCTGTGTTTCCTCCATGTCTACAAGAATATTTTTCACATCTCATTCATAAATTTGATGTTGTACCTTCATCACTTTGTGTACTAAAGTTAAACGATGTGTACTAGTCATTCGAAGCATGTTTTCTTGTCATGACCTATTCCGGTAGTAGATTTCTTCTCTATTGAATACAGGTCATGTACTTGTAATAGAAGACGTGTAATAGTGTTTTCTATAATTTCTAGCTATGTTCTTCCTCAAAAATATGGTGTTTCACTTCAAGCGAAGCTTGCGATGCGTAGTGTCTTTTTGTCTTCATTCTTCACCCTTTTTTGTTCCTTTTCCAGTAATCAAAATTTCCTTCCCTAAAACATAAAACAATTCAAATTTGACAGAAATTGGGAAGAATATTCAATCAAATAAAAAAATAAATACACTAAAATACTCAAAAATATATCCATGAATTATACTTATCAATGCTTAGAATGAAAATCATTCATTAAGAACATATGAAGAAAATTTGTTGAAGCTGACTTCAATTTCCAACAAAAAAAGAAATTTGATGATCTAGGGAAAGAAAAACCATCATCCGAGAAAGATGTTGAATCCTCATCCAAGAAGAATGACAAAGTTTATAACTCAAAAACAAAAGGTAATAAATTTTTTTAATGATGATGATGATATCATTATGATTTAGGATGGAAAGAAAGCTGGAGATGCAGCTATTAAATATGTGTCAAAAAAGGATGACAATGGAAAGGGAAAACAAATGTAATTAGGAACGATCCATCCTCAACATCCAGATATTGAGATATATAATTTATTTTATATGGTTAAAATTCAAATAGATCATTATATGGTATAAGATCTACTGAGAATTGATGGAACTATTATTTAATTCCCATGATTAGAAGCAAAGGTTGATCTGATTCATGAAAATCAAATTCAAAAATCATATTCTTTAAATTTTTTGATAGATAGAGTGATTCAAAATAAATCAGATCTTAAATTCATTCAAGAAATTTCTCCATCTCATAAAAATATATCCAATAAAATTGCGATGTGGTATCACAATATTTATTTTTATGTCAAAATGCATGTTGATAATATTCAAGTGATGAAAAATATTATTGATGAATCATAAAAGTTTTCCCTGAGTTATCAAAAGTCATATAAGATAGGGTGAGGTTTGTGGAGAAGTTCAAGAACAAAACTGATAGCTCGACTAAGGATGTCAAAGAGTTACATGGAAAGATGAAATATATGTTGATGGAGGAGTCTAGATTTATTCCTTATAAATATCAAAGCATAGGATTCAAAAATTAGAATTAGTAATTGGATGAATGATTCCAAATTCAAAAAGAAAAATCTTGGTCCCAGGAAGGTGATTATTGTAAAGGTCATTGAAGATACAAAGGATTTCAAGAGGTTGAAGATAATTGTGAAATATTTCAAAAAGGACTAAAATATTTTCTTTTCTATTGCACACTTCTTGTAATTATATTTTTCTAAATGAATGCCTCTTATAAACCAAATTAGATAGTTTTAATGGTTTCCCAATTCCAATTTATTTATTATTCTTTCAAAAAATTTATGGATGATTATTTAGTTCATTATTTTTTTTATAGTTTCATTTCTAACCATTTTTAGGTATATTTTGAATTTTCCCCAATCTTTTTTGAAAATCAAAAGGGGGGAGATTTTTTAATTAAGGTGGGTAATTATTCAATTTATGGGAGAGAAAATCTCTTTATAATAAAATATAATATATTAAGATGGAGAATACAATCCTTTGGGAGAGTTCTCATCCAAAGGGGAGTAATTCATATTCACCATTGAATTCTAATGATTTATAAACTCAGAGGGAGTTAAGAATTTAAGGAAAATTTAAAATATGAAACAATTTACATAAATTGACTATATTTTTACCAACATTTTTCTTATTTTAGTTTTTTGGTTTTTCCTTTCTCAAAAGGGAGGGATTTTTGAGTCAAAAATTTTTACTTATGAATTTTCAATTCCTTTTGTTTTGGAAATCACAAAATCTTTCTCAAATACATGATTAGAAACGTTTTTTTGTCTAAAGTGCATTGAGAATGTTATTTTTAATATATACTTTTACCACATTTAGACTTTGTTATAAAGTATTTGTAAATATAAATTTAAATTTTACATTACAATTATTATAATGAGCATGGATCCGATAATCATTGGATTCACCCTTGTCAGAATAAATTAGATACTTTTAGTCTTGTTTTAATACTGAAAAAATATTTATTATCAGATTTAGTTTGGAACTGAAAAATATCAGATTCACACTCATAATGATTATCATAATGACATCTATAAGTAATTTCATTAGACTGACCAAGATTAAGTTATGAATATGGAAAACTGATTTCTCTCATATTGGAATAACTTTTACATTGTAATGGTGTAAAAAAAAGACATCAAACATTCTGTTATGCCATTTCATTATGAACTGTCAAAGTTCAAGGTGTCCATGTTCATGCCAAAAAACACAATGATAATATGACTTTGTGAGAAAATATGACTGTTGGAAGGGTTGCCTATAAATACCTGTTCATTCTAAGAGTTTGAAGATACCACTAGAACTACTACTGATTACTTATCACTCTTGAGTTTTCAAAAACATACAATGAATGATCAACTGTTCATGTTATTTGTTATTTATTTAGATAGATTCATTGTTAAATAAACCTTGTTAGTTTTTCTCAGTAAGAATTTATTTGTAATTTGTTTTGTGCCCAATCTTCGATCACAGTCAAGGGATTGCATAAATAGCAAGATAGATAATCCAATCATCATATTTATTGAGCACTTTCAGGGATAAGAAGATAGAGAATTTGATCCATCGGGTTGAGGGCTCTCAGGGATATGTAGATAGATCAAAGCTGATATTCATATCAAGAGTTTACCTTATTGAGGAAAGATAGACTTGTTTGAAAGTATAAAACAAGGGATACCTTTATCCAATATTTTTGGATAACATAATATTATTTTTAAAAGACATATATTAAATTTTTTAATAACAATATGTCATTATTATATTTTTTATATTAAATTAATTGTTTCTTACAATTAAATTTAAATCTTTGTGCTTGTTTCAATAAGTTTTATCATAAAAACTACCATTATGATAAAATAAAATCTATTCTATTAATCAAATCTATTGTGAATCCAATGAATACTGATATAATTGTATCAATTTTTAATATGATCTATTTACTCTGATTTAATCATATACATTATGATTACGATTCTACTACTCAGATATATTGAAATATATCTTTATTATGATACTTTAGAAACCATACTGAGGGCCTTGTCTAAATCCTATCTTTTTCATTAAAGTGGTTTGTGAATTAGTTTTGTTTAAATTGTATTTAAACTAATGTTTTTAAACTACAATTCACCCCCCACCCCACCTTACCCCCTCTTGTATTTGAGCCATCTAGAATACATATTTTCTCTTAATATCAATATAAATGATATTGATATCAAATCATAGAAACATGGGAGTCTGGAATTAATATAAAACATGACATCAGAAGAATAAGTTATGGATAATGACCAAAACATCATAACATAGTGTTGTTGAGAAAACATCCCATCCACTATACATGGAATCTCATAAGATAAAATTATTATCCAATGCATTGGATGGATATATAATTCTTGGCTCACCCATCACATTCATATCATGTACATGGATTAGTGTGCAATGTAGATCATAAAATAAAAGAATGTATTTAATGACATTTAATACCATGATTAAAGAGTGTGGGTAACATAAATTTTATTTTCTAATGAGTTAAGGATAGTTACATATAAGTTAATACCTTTTACTGGAAATGTGGACAGGTATTCACTACACAAATGGTTAGCTTGAAAAATCAAATCATAATTTAGGTAGAATAATTGGGGAACATAATGATTCGTGGAAGGGTTAAATGAGAGTGAAATGGGTATCTCAACACATATAAATAATACGGAAAATAATAATTATATGTAAAAACATAACCCAAAAATAAAAAATGGATATGAAAAGGCATAATGTAAAGAAGTTTCTTGAATAAAGATGATAAGGATAAGATCCCTTACCTTCCTAGAGAGATTCTAAAATTTTGGGAGGATATTATTTAGAGATTGGGGAACATTGGGAGGAAAATAGAGAGGTAATGGAAGAGTAACTTCAAAAACCAATGTTTTTGAGTAAAACTAATTGGATATTTGGATGGTTTTAAATTAAAAGATATGTAAATTAGTTATTAATTTCTAAACTACAGTTTTTGAACATATATGATTAATTTATCCAAACCAGAAAATATACTATGATTTTCCCCATGGTTTCAACGAAGGAGGAGTGTATTTAATTATTTTATTTGTACAATTACTAAAATACAAAAATATTATTATTGTTGATGTGCAAGTGAGTCATTTTTGTCAATATTTTATTTTATAACCTTAAACCATAATATATGTTTTGTATCATTTATTAATTGTTTAAAAAACTAATAAAATTACTTTAAAAACATATTAATTTAAAGGGGAAACATAATTTTGGACGTGTATAATCTTTCTAGTATTTATTACATCACTTTTGGGATTTTATGATGTCATAACGCATACCATAAAATTACACCAAATTAAATTTTTACCAAAAAATTGAATATCTTAGAAAAGTATTAAAAATTCACTGTAGGATATTTTTGACATGATTATTAAAAAAATTATCTTTGTCTTATCAAAAAAATATTAAAATATGTAAATTTTCAATTTTTAATAAAAAATCATTATTTATTGGAAAATACTGGGTTTTCAATAATAGTATTCTGACACTTATAAAAATTTAATTTAACATCATAAAATTATATTATAATTTATATTTAATAACAATTATTTAATAATAGTATTGTATTAAAATATAATGTATATAAAAAATTCATGGATTCATAAAAAACAGTGTCTTAATTGAAACTATATATTTCCAAAAAATATAATTTTTATTTCATCATATCAATATACACTTTTTACTAAACGTATAATGTAATCATCTTAAAGTAATAATAAAATGGTTAAATATAATAATTTTTTATTAAAAGTAAAAATATAAAGATTCATTTGTTTAGGTTCTAGATATATATCCCTTTATTACACCAATGTACTCCCTAAGCGTAAGGTGAACAATACTGATATTTTCTTTCGGTGGTTTAGCGAACATGGTTTGGGACTTGATCTCAATGAGCTTGAAATTATCCCATAATTTTTTTTGATTATTCTTTAGATATTGAATTTAAACATAGTATTGGTCAATAGAAAATCCATGTGATGTTATATCCCTCAGAAGCTCTGATAAATGGGCTTTATAGTTTACAATTCTATTGGTCGACATTGTCGCTTCCATTGTCTTTGTTAATTGGATTTATCATAATCAGGTATATATAATAATCATATTATAACTATAAAGTGGATATATTATTAATGGTCATAATTATAAGAGATACTTTAAATATGAGAAGATAAAACTTATAATATGAAATAAAAAACAATGTAGTTCATGTGTTTTCTATAAGTTTATTTATTAATAAGGCATTTACGCATTTAGAAGGGAATTTAATTTATAAATGTTTGAGTAATTACATTATTACCCCTTCATAAATTTTACACATGAAATTTAATTTGTACACTAAAATAGATGATAGTGCTTCTGTTTTATCAACACTTCTAGTTCCCAAGATTCTTCCTCAAAACATGTTATTATTCCACAGCACTTTGACCTGGGGAGTAATCTAATTTTGTACAACCCTATCTCAATGATCTGATATCTTCACAGTTTTCTCCTTGTATGAAAGGTAATTCTTTGATGGTACGAACTCTATATTTAATTCATGTGAGTGGTCAAGTATGTACTTCGACAAAAGGGACACAAGAATTAAATATTGTACTTGAGATTAGTTAGGCGGGATTGTTAGTTGATTTTCCACATCTCCAATGAGATCAATGATATTAAACGTTACAATTTATATTAGACTAGGATTTCCTTTACTCCCAAAACACATGAATTTCATCCATGGTGGTACATGGGGAAATTATTTATCTTCAACCTCAAAATTTATGAATTTTTTATGATTTTCTGCATATATTTTTTCAACTTCATGTAGATTTCATATGATGCTGAATGATTTGAACATTTTATTTCATTTTGTAGATAAGATCTATCCCATAAACATCATCTATTTAACTTCATTACAGAATTTCAAATTATATTACCTCTTACCATATATATCTTTATATGGATCCATTTGAATTATGTAATGGAAATCATTGTTAAATGAGAATTCCGCTGGGTGATGTTATTGATCCCAAATTCCCTAGGAATTCATTGAACATGATCTCATCATATCCTATTGAGTTTTAAGGATTCTATTATAAATACCATCCATTTTAGGGTGATAATCAGTACTAAAAATTATCTCTATATCCAATTATTTCTAATGGAGTATCCAAAACATTGAGGTAAACCTCATATCTCAATCAGATTCAATGGAGACTTTAACTCCATGTATTATTACCACTTCCCTTATATATATCTTGGTGAGTTGATGAATAGATAAATATTATATGACATAAATGAAATGTGATGACTTGTTAAGATAATAGATGTCCACCCAAATGATGTTATTTCCTTTAGGGTTCCTAGGGATTCCTAGGATGAAATCCATGATTATGTTTCCCAATTAAATAGTGTTATAGGGAAAAGGATACATCATATCTTTACACATCTATCTTTCATCCTAAACTTGTTAGCATAACAAACATCCTGATAAAATTATGCAATCTCTCTCTTCCTATCATCCCACTAATTTTTTTTATTCCAATTTTTATACATCTTTGTGATTCTAGGATTAATAGAGATGGATGATCTATGTGAATCATCTAGAAGTTCCCTATTCTGTTTTGATTACTATGGAAAACATATCCAAGTTCCAAACCTTGAAACTCTATCTTTAGTAAAGTTGAACTCGGGTCTATTCTGTATATTTTTTATATCATATCTTCATCCTTTTGAGCTTTATTTATCCTCTCATGAATATATGATAATGTAGTCATTTGAGAAAGGTAGTATAATGAACATTTTATTATTCCCATTTAAATCCTCTATAAGTCTAAGAATATTTGATCCCTTTAAATTCCAATCATTGATTGGGTTTTAGGATATTTTCTACTCATAGAATCTACAACTCTTTATACCTTCACAAGATGTTAATGGATTATATAATCATAATATTTGATCATCAATAACAACCTTAATTGATCTATATTGAGCTTATATTTTTTGAATATATACTTAAGGATTTTTTCTGTATATATGCCACAATTTTCCCAGTAGTGATGATGTCATAAATTATCCAACAGGAATATCAATATAGCCAATTATAAACCATGAATTGTATAGTTATACTAATGGATCCTTAATTAGTAGGAGGAATAGTCTGTCACTTTTTCATCTTCCATGAGTACACAACTCAAGACTTTTTTAGATACATCATTGTATATCACAAATCCTTCCCCACTGGTGGGTAATGTGAGTACTGGTGAAATGATTAGCCTCCAGTTAATATCATTAAATCCTTAATTTAATTCATTATTCTATAAATGCATCAACCCCTTCCGATTTATCATGGTTAGTGGGATTTAAAATCATGATAAGTTTATCAAATATCTAAGATATTACCCAGTTATTCCAGGTAATCTATTGATTTCTATCAAAGAGTTTCGTCAAGGACATCCTTAAATTACCTATACTTTTTAAGGATTTATAGATATCCCTTTACTAGTAATATCTTGACCATGGAATTTTACATTTCATTGTATATGTTTGACTAAAAACTCAACCAATGGTTTAGGAGGAAGTCTAGGGTAATTATTTAAAGGAGATATACTCTCACAATGGAAATTTCATCAAGGGTGATTTTTCCTAGAATCAATCATTTTTGTGGGACACACTTTCTCCTAAGGAAATAAAATCAATTTTTAATATAATAATTCCAAAGGGGATCCAACCTCGTCTTTTATCTTTTATAGAATCAGAGGATTATTTGTGGTATAATGGGTGATTTTCATCTCTCAAAAATTTGTGTTAGACATATAAAAGAAAAAAAATCTATAATTAGGATAAAATCTAATTCCGAAAAAGTTAGAATGATAAAATTTTAAATAAGAGCATTATAATAGACATCAAATTCTGATACAATAATCATGGAAGTTTTTGTAATGATGTCAAATATTTTCAGGTGGTGACTCAATGTTCTTTGAAAACATACAAGATATTCTAGTGTGGTGTGAATTTAAATATAAGAATACATAGATAACCTTGTATTAGAGTATATGTGTTCTTAGATCATCATAATACATCTCAGCATATGACCTTACTTTTACCTTAGTGCCTAGATATTTTTGGTGCTCATCATCCTTGTTATCCCTTAGAAAAGGGAATTGTCCTGGATAAATCCCATGTTCCCTACACTAATGAAAAAAAATTAATGGTACCTTTGATTGAAATCTATTTTCACCCATAATTTTATCTAAACACTTCATTTTTTCATGAGAATTAGCTTATTTATCCCCTATTTTGTAGGACCCCAGAACACCCTTAGAGGGGAGGGGTGAGTCAAGGTGACCCCTTGTTTACTTTAAAGTGATGGATCGTGTTCCCATGTTGGTAGGAACTCGTTAACCCTATATGATGGATGAGAAAATAAATCAAACAAACACATGAAAAGAGACAATACAATAATTTTACTTGGTTTACCACAAAGGGCTACATTCAATGGGAATATGTCGATAGTGTGTTGGTCCTACCAAAATCCATTAATATTCACCAGCTATGGAATAAAAGGTTTCGACTACAGTCACTCTATTATAGGAAAAATCCCTTTAAATAAATTCATGGATAGCTCACTGTGTCCCTCGGAACACTTCTGTTGACTTCCCCTATCTCACTGATCTAAGAGAAGTCAAACTCAGTTTATCAGCATGAAGGTCGCTTCAATGGTTTAGCATAGAATCATGCATCCTGAACTGCAAATGGATTCAATTTTGTAGTCCTATTTTCATCCACAAATGTATATCATTTTTACTACAATTTTTGGATATGGAATCTACTATTTCAAACTGATTTGGTCACATTATAGGCCTCCTTTAGTGTTCAGTGTACCGCTCTCCAATTTCGCATACTGTGTACCGAGTATGCTACATAGATCACCTCCTTCACGTACCTTGTCTTTTTCAACGTACAATCCTACTCCACTACATACTACCCTTCTCCTCCATGTACCAGCCCTCCTCCTTCACATACTAGCTCTGAATACTACCTTTGAAAACTATCTTTTGTAAATAGCCCCAACTTTGCATACTTCCTCTTCTTGCTCTGCGTACGACCTTGCTCCACCACATACTACAAGAGCTTAATCTACAAGCCACACTCTCTTCCAGAGACTATATTTATTTACACGGATGGTTCTCCCTACATAACATCTTCGCCTCTATGAACTACTTTGGTCTTCAGTGGACTTATTCCTAAAAAATTTATCCTTATTTCATGCCCAAAATGAAAGGGGTTACTACTCCTTATATAGGAACAAATGGATCCTAAAAATCCTCTAATACAAGATCTACCAAATCATTGACATGGCATCGCCTCTACCACATACCGTGCATCTCCGGTGAAAGGTAAGCCACACTATGAACTATCCTCCTTCCATATACCACACACATTTATAGAAAACGATTCCCATATGCGGTTTCCTTCAATGTTTCTAATTCCACCTCTGAAAACCATTTGTCAAGAACCATTTTTGATTCCATGAACTGCTTTGTGTACCGTTCCCAATGTCTGGTATGTGGCCATGAACTATTCCAATAACATGGTACGCAGTCTATGTTTCGAGATTTTTAGTTCCCTTATTTTTCCTATTTTCTTTTCCATTTCATATACCATTAACTCCTATGTGAAAACCCTTCTTTTTCCAACATCAAAATCCCGGTTTTGAGGCCCAAAAATGTGGAAAACACTAGAAACTACACCACCTTCAGTACTACTTTCATCCTCAATAATACGACCACATTCCTTGAAAACTCACTGGTCATCATGTA
Source organism: Viscum album (assembly GCA_963277665.1). NCBI lineage: Eukaryota > Viridiplantae > Streptophyta > Magnoliopsida > Santalales > Viscaceae > Viscum > Viscum album. The sequence continues at coordinate 1,218,177,522 of OY728127.1, read as the reverse complement.
TATTGACAACATAAAAAACTATACTTCCTTAATATGAATGAACAACCTTGGTACCAACATATTTTTCAACAAAACAAACAACTCCTAGTTCCTTTGTGACATTTAACTTGGTTCCTCTTTCCACATTTTTGACATGTGGAAAATTGAATCATCTTTCCTTTATCACATTTATCATAGGAACTTCCCTGAGATATTTTTATCCAATTCCTTGAAGTGTTTTTCAATTCAACTATGTGCCAATTGTGGAATATAATTTTTAATAACTAGTTTGGAATAATCAAATGAAATATTAATTTATCCCCCATTATGTTACGCATCTCATTTGGATACTCATTGTGCCACCCATCATAATGATTGGGGACTAGATTCCTCTTATTTCAATCCATTGACTAAAAATAATCCAAATATTATTGATAATAATTTTTCAACTATTAAACACATAAATGGGAAACCATTTACATTAATGTTGTAACTCATAAATGATATATATTCCATTCCCTATAAATTTCTATCCTTCAATATAATTTATACATTATATATTTACTAACATAGATCATTATGTGAATTTTTTTCCACTTAATAATTAATATTAAGGATCTTTTAAATTTACCAAGGCATATCACACATGTGTTTCCAACGTTTTGTGCAGAAAGTGACCTTTTTCTAGTACCGGGTAATGATTGAGTCCAGCTCAGTACACCCTATGAAGGGTTATTACCCCGAGGTAAAACTGTGTAAGAGAAACATCCACATGTATTACAAGATTGTAATGTATCTTATTTGAAACCACTAAATATATACCTTAAAAAATAGTGATATTTTCATATGTTTAATATTATCCCTAAGGATTTCACTCGAATTTTCTAATCCAATTCCCCAAAAATAACTAAACTTTTCTCTCATACCATCTATGATAACTTGTATCTATCATAAAATTTATTTCATCATTTATAGAATAAATATATAATTAATATAACCCCATAAGATCATAAATCCTAATTTCATTGTGTAATTATGCACATAACATGAAATAGAAATGAAAAATTTGAAAACTAGATCTCCATAACAACAATTAAAGTCCCTTTATCTTCTAAAACATCATGGAATAATCTAGGGAAGTACATAAAAAAGGGGTGATATATAAATCTTAGTAAGGGAATAATCAATGAATAACATGAATAAAGTAATACATGTGAGTAAATAGAAATATCCAGGTAATATAATAGGGGTGAGAATCAAAAAAATGAACATCAAATCCTGATATAATATGATAACATAAAGATAACATGGAAATGTGGAAACAACATTACACATGACATGATAAGAAAACGTAAATGATAACCAAAAAAACATCTTGACATAGTGTTATTAGGATGAACTCCCATGCACCATAAATGTAATATCATGAGATAAAATCATTACTCAATGCATTTGAGGGATATATAATTCTAGGCCCACCCGTCACATTTATATCTTGTACATGCATAAGTGGGCCACATAGATCCTAAAAAATTAGGTTGTATTTATCAACCATTAATCTCATTATTATGGGTTTTGGATTAAAAACATGTATTTACCCAATCAATTAAGAATAGGTATATCTATTTGAATACCCTTGAGTTGAAAAGGGGATGGGTATTAACTATAAAAATTGTTAGCGTGAAAAAACACGGGATAATTTAATAGGATTAGGAGGTACATAAAGATTAAATTAAGGATTAAATGTATGTTAAAGGGTTCTATCATAACTATGAAATAATAAGTACAGAAATATTGATGTGTAAAAACACATCCCATCATGATAAATTTGAAATAAAAAGGCCTAATATGAAGAAGGTTCCAGAATAAAGAGGATAAGGATCGGATCCCTGTCATTGAGAGGGAACTTATAAAACCATTCTAGTATATTATTAAGAGATTACAGACACCATGGGGGATATATAGAGGGAAGTTTAGAGTAAATTCATGATCAAAGGCTTTTTAGTGAAGATTAATGGGAGGTTAGGTAGGTTTTTTATCAAAATATGGGAGAACTATTTATTAATTTGTAAACATTGGTTTTGGAATGTTGAAGATGAATTAATCCATATAAAAAACCATCCCAAGGTTTTTTTCCCATGGTTCATTCTACAGTGGAGTGAGTTTAATTATTTTTAATGTCAAAGAACCTAACTCTTTAAAATAATACCGTTGGTGAGGTGGAAGTTAGTAATTTGATAAAGAATTTATTTTATAATAATAAAATATAATATAGGATTTGTAGGATTCATTAATGGTATATAAAATTATCCAAATAAATTAAAAAGAATGTTATTTTGAAGGTTAATATATTTTTTCATGGATACTTTTTCTTATTGTTTTTTACATCCATTTTTTTATTCTTGATGTCATAATATATAGAATAATTAATCTTTAACAAAAATAATTGAGTGCCTTAGAAAAGTATGAAAAAAATATATGTTGTATAATTTCAACAAAATAATTTAAAAAATAATATTTTTTGTTAAATTAATTCAATAAATTTGATAATTTACACATTTAAATAAAAAATATCCCTTTATTGAAACACATTTCTATTTCAATAAATAATAGCTTAATAGACCTTATAAAAATTAAATTTGACTTCAAAAATTATATTACAATTTACATTTCATAAATATTATTTAATAAAAACATTTTATAAAAAAAATATTTAAAACTTATTAAATTCGACGAAAAGAGTGATTTCATTTAAACTATATAGTTCCCAAAAATAAATTTTTTGTTTCATATTATCAAAATATAATTTTCATCAAACTTATTATTTATTAATTATAAATTAATAATGAAATGGATAATTATAATAATTATTTGAATAAACATAAAAATATAGAAACTCGTACTTTTAGGGTCTAGATACATATCTCTTTATTACACCAGTGAATACCCTATGGGTAACTTGTGCGATTGTGAGATTTTATTTAGGCGGTTAGAACAACATAGTTTCAGTTATGATATTAATTAGCATGAACATCTCACATAAATTGTTTTGATGATCCTTTAATTATTGAATATTTGATTTTTATTGGTCAATGTAAAATCTTAATGATTCTATATCCCATGGAAGATCTTATAAATGCAATTCATTGGGTACAATCCTACTGGTGGAGTCCATCTCTTCATTTTTCTAGTTCAATTGGATTTATCATAACCCTATAAATATATATATATATATATATTAATCATATGATAACTATATAATAGATATACTATCAATGGTTACGATTCTTAATGATATTTTGAATCTAACAAGATAAAAAATTTAATAATCTAGAATAACTAATTTGGTGCATGTGTTTTTTAAAATTTAATTTATTAATAATGAATTTAATCATTTATAAAGGTAACTTCATTTATAAATGTTTGGGTCATTATAATTTTCTTAATAGAAATGTTGATCCTTATTCATTAATAGAAATTTCATAATTCAGGGATAAGTCAAGGAAGTTTAGTCATTATGATCTAATGATTTATTCTGTCTATGTTCATTTGATGGAATGTATCGATATGGTTAATGAGATTAGAATCCATGATGTTTATGTTTGAGGAAATGTTTGATAATAATAATATACTTTATATGTCCTTAATTTTTATGATTTACAGTTATAAAACAATAATCAATACATAATTTTTTCATTAATATCAAAAATTAACTGTATTATTATCTTGATTCTTATTATGGATGAAATTGATGATGTGGGTATAATATCATTCTAGTATGTGGTAATAAAAACCCTAATAATAATATTCCATAATAATGTAATACATTGGATCTATGTGTAATATAATAGCTGTATCGTTTTCATAGATAAATAATGATTTCAATATAACATTGTTAGAGTAGATGATTAGATTTATAAAGAGCGTATATGAGATAGTAATTTTGAAAATGGTGATGAACCAGATGCTTTGATGAATTATCTCTTAATAAAAATAGGTGATATAAGGTTATTTCTCATGAAAAAATCAATAAGAATATTTTTCCTCTTTATAAATTCAATATAGAAGTCCCTGTATTTTCTCCCAAGGAGAATTCAATTTGAATTACCAAACACTCACTTTTGTTTTGTATGTTTTCACAAGACGAAAATTTAGGGGATTTGATTAAAATTCATAATAAATAATATAGTATAACCTAAAGTGAATGAAAATTTAAGATCAAGATTGAAAAATTATTAGAAATAAAGGGGATTTTAAATACGAATCAAAATAAGAGTTGTGGATAAGCTCAAACCACTCAAAGGATCCCCTCGTCCTTGTTTAAAAAATTTTCCCAATGGAATTTCTCAATGCCCACCGAAGGAAACCATGTTGAACACCATATGTTTCATGGATATCATATTAATACTTAAATATTATTATTCCCTCCTGTAGATGTTATCCAATTATAAGAATAACTCTGAGAAAATAGACATAATTGAAAACATTATTTTCAGCAGTAAACCTTCACTGATGAATTTTAAATAGTTAATTAAATTATTGGAATTTATATAATGAAAAACCATGAAAAATTATTTATTTTAAAATTTTTTAATTAAAAAACAACCACATTCATTAAAAAATATAAGTTCAAGATAAATTCAAAATAGATTACACATGAAGATCCCAACTCGGAAGAGTGTATTTATAGGTTGTCATCATCCACAACCGCATGGTGCTTAGCATCACATCACATGAATATCCCCCTTCTTCTCCATTACAGTATTGATTCATAAAAGATTCACCAATATATCTATCTCAACCAAACCCTTTCTCTCTCAATCCAACCACACTTGGAATGATGAGGATATAGAAATAAAAAAGGGAATCAGGGTGGAAAATAAGTTTTCCAGTTTTTATCCTTCTTATGTTTGATCATTTTTCTCCAACTTACAGCAGAATCTCCCAATGTCTTTTACTAGATAGTTGTTCGGAATTAAATCCTCTATCAAACCCTGAAATATCATAATATTTTGGAATGTGGTGAAATGATATGAATTAATTACTAAAGAATATTTTTTCTGCATGTTGGGACCCTTCATCTTCCTCTAGGTTGACTAATTCAAAGATGAAATCAAGGATTGAATATTTCATCGAAACTCAGAATTCACACATTCCATTGAGTTATATTTCTTCTTCTATTTTAATCAATGAATTTGGAAACATGTAGCCAGATTTATGGACCATTGAATGGGGTGGGTCCATCTTATTGGATAGAAAAGATTTCTACAATGAATGATTTTTTTGGGCCTCTAAAGGTTGCATCAACACTTAGCCCAATTGAAAAAGATAAAACCCACATATATAGTCAGCCTAAAAACGAATTAATCAGTTTTTATCAATATCGAAAAATGTATTTCTGAAAAACAAAGGTGATTAAAAATAGTTAAAATTCTCGAATTTTGAAATTTCCCATTTTTATCATAAAAAATCCATAAAATACAAAAAATAATGATATTGAGCTCAAATTGATAAAATTTTGGGGTTTAAATTATTGAAATATAAATCAAAAATAGTGTAAATAGTATCTCTATCAGTTCCCCCACACATAGCACTTTGACTCCTAGACAAGTGAGCATCAAAATAAAATCAAGAAAAATTCAAAACACATATCAATGAGGTTCACTAATTTATCACCCTGAAGTAAAAGATTCACTGCCTCATCCAAAAAAAATATTTCAACTTATTAATTTAGCTCATTCATTCAATTTCTTTACCTTTTCTCATCCAATGAACACAACATACTAACCTCAATTTTATTTTATTTCATCACACAATTATGTAATTTCAACAGTGATTTTCTCATCCAAACTCATAAAAGAATCTGCAATGTCTGGATAAATTTATATATCTCCACCCAATTTGGCATAATAACATGTAATTATTTTAAAAACTTTTCAATCTATTTTCACGGGTAATGGTTTTTGGGTTCCAAATATGAAATATTATATGGACAAATAAGGAGAGTTTTTCTTTTATTGAAGTAAGAATATATGATTCTAATTTTCAGTCACATATTTTCCTCCACACTCTCCCAAGAATAAAATATGTTCTACGAATATTTGATAATCTCTTTGTCATCTCATGCCGTCAAAATTTCAGTAGCAATTTCTTTTCTTTTCTTTTGGAAAGCTTGACAGAGGCACACATTTATTCCATTGAGAGCTCTATAGAGGCACATATATTTTTTTTCTTTGAAAGCTCTATAAGGGCATAGATTTATAAAAATCATGTAACAAATAATATCTCTTAAATGTTTGGCTATCCTCCCAAAGAAACACCAAATTAAGTATCACACCACAAGTCTTCTTCCCTCTACACTTATGTTCAACAGGGTCATGTATTTATACTTCTAGAATGGGTTGGAAAGGGAAAAACAGATTGCAATTTAGTTAACCAATCATGATATACATGACTACTAGTGGCTCAAAAAATGAAATATATAGGGAGTTCCAAAAAAATAAAAAGTATTATCTTGAAAATGTGGATTTAAAATCCAAAAAAGATTCATCATTAATTTAAATCATAAGTACTTCAACCCTCATGTTTTGAATGATATAAAACAAGTTCTGGTTAAAAAACATGAAATGGTTCTCTCAAGAAATGAGGTGAAAGTTAAGAGTATTTCAACAAGAGTTTTGAATCCTCATATTAAGAGGATTTAATAGATAAATTTAATGATATGTGTCATGAAATTAAAAAATTAAAGGCTTTTCATGAAATTTATAATGTTTTGAAATTGAAATAAAGACATTCTCAGCATTAATTTATAGTTGGTTTCAAGGGATAAATTGGTTCACTTAATTACATGTGTTTAAAATGAAAATGATAATCATTTAATCTCACCACTTTCAAAATAACAAACAAAATTTTAAAAAAATCACACTAAATATTTAAAGAAAACCCTAAAATTTGAATGAAAAGAAAAAAAAATATTAATCTACTCAACATCTTCCTCCCCCTCCCACTTATTATATGAAATTTCCTCAAATTGAAATAGATTTAGGTGTTAAAATGAAATTATATAAATTAAATACACAATAAAAGTAATTGATAAGGAAAGACACAATATGGATTTAACTGTATTCAACATTATAAAGATGGATTTTCTCCCCTGGAGGCTCTTGAAAATTCTCTTTAAATAGCTTCAATATATTCCCATGACTAGGAATAATGTCTATTTTTATGGATCGTTTATCTATATTTCACCAAAATGAAAAACATGATTAACAATGAATGTTAAAACCCATTTGAAATAAAATTTTCCTAGAAACATCTTCAATCTGGAATCACATAGAAACATTTTTTATCCATCCTTTAGGTTTTTGTTGAGGCTCATCACATCCTAAAATGATTTCGTTCTTTACTTGTACAAATTGGATCATCTATATGACTTATTTCTGATCTCTCCCAGATCCTGTAAACAAAAGTTTCATTCATTTATAGAAGAAAACATATTCATGTTACATGTTTTAATAGCCCAAAAATATGTGTGATCTAACTCAAACAGAATGTAACAAGCCTATAAATGGAATAATATAAATGGTGACATAAAAATTGGGGTTTTGAATTCTTTTTTAAAGGTCCATAATGAATCATCTAGTCTAAAACTCTAATTCATTCTATTTGGGTTCACATTCATATCCTGAATTTCTTTGATTTCTCTGTTGTTCAACTCAACCATTCCATTTGTTTGAGAATGATAGGGTGTAGAGAACCATTGATGACCTCCATATTTATTCAAAATATATTCCAATATCCTATTAACAAATTCGGTACCTTGATACCTAATCAATAGATTTGGAAATCCAAATATTAAAAACAATTTTTTTTTTCACAAACTTGGACACAGTTTTCACATCAACTTCTCTCGTGGGAATATCCTTTACCTACATGGAGACATAATAAATATAAATAAATATGTAAATATATCCAATATAATTGGAAAAATACCCCATTAAATTCATACCCCACATATAAAATACATTACGAATCAAAAACATCTGTTGTGGAATCTCATCCCTTTTGAAAATGATTCCATGAAACTGAAAACTTTTATGGGTTCATCAAAATTCAAAAGAATCTATAAAAATGGTGGGCCAATATAAACCACAATCAAGTAACTTTCTTACATTTATTTTTCTCCCAAAGTTTCCTCCAAAACTCAAAGTGTGACAAAAATGTAGTATATATTTAAATTTATAATTTTCAAAGTATCTCTAAATCATTTGATCACTACAAACATTCCTTAAGTAAGGATCACCCCAAATGTAATTATTTGAATCACTCACAAGTTTAGCAATTTATTTATTTTAAAACCAGTGGGGAAATTCATAAATATCCAAATAATTTACAAGATCATAAAACCATGTTCATTCACTTTGACAAGCATACAACTCCTCACATGAAAAGGTTTCTTTAATTAATGGACCGATATGAGGTCTCCCATTCAAAATAGATGGTATCCAGTTCAAATAATCATCAAGAATGTTTTAAATTAATTTTTTATCCATTATATCAATATAAAAATCCTATAATAGAAATATCCATCTAAAAATTATTTTTTATGCAACATTTTTCATCTAATATCTGATTGCAGAATGGTCTGTGAAAATATTCACCATGGATCCCAGTAGATACCATATAAATTTTTCTAAAGAAAATCAACTTATAGTAGTTCCTTAATAGTTGATTTATAGTTTTACAGGGCCTTATATAATGTTCTAGAAACATTGGAAATCAAATGTGATTAATGTTATTTAATATTAAATGATATTTCATTTAATAAATACAATTTTTTCTACATAGAGGGACCCTTCATCTTCTTCCATATTGACTCATTTAATGACTATAAAAATTAGATAATATGTCCATTAATCTTGAAATGTTAGAACTTCTTTGATTCCACTTTCTTATCCAGTTGAAATCAACACATTTGGACACCTATAGTAGGATTTAGGGCCCATTGAATGATGTGGGGTTCATCTTATCGTCCATAGAACTTTTCTCAAATGAATCATTTATTTGGGCATCTAAAAGGACGAAGCAACACTTGTACAAGTTGAAAAACATGTATCAAATGAACATATGAATCCTAAAAAAGTAATTACTCTATTTTGATCAATAATAAACAAAGATATTCAATAAATACAAAAGTGATTAAATATGCTTAAAATTTCAAAATTATGCACTTTTCAATTTCCGTACCAAAACATCCCTAAAACCAAATTCCATTCTATTCTACTCAATTTGGTAAATTGGTGGGGATTAATTCATTGAAATAGACATGAAAAATACTATATATTTTATCTCTATTAATAGGTTCCTTCACAATGAAGGATTTATGATTTATACTAAAAAATGATAACTAACATATAAAAAGGCTTTGTAAATGAAACATATGAAGGTACTCAATAGATAACCAAATGGAAAAAAGTGGTTTGTGAGGGGTGGAGGGATCCTTTATTGATGATTTCTTAGAGTCATTTTCACAAGTATTCATTCTTTAATATATAATGATGTCATTTTACTAGAAAAGTTAAAATTAATTGACAATAATGTATATGGTTCATGAATACCATCCAGAAAATTTAAAAATACATTTTCATGATAATTTAAGTATTTACCACATATTTTAACCCATTATACATAATTTTTTTGTTACATTAGTGAATCAATTTTTACCTCTGTATCTTATTTTTATTACTAAAAATTAAATTGACCATATTACCTAATTTTGACATGTTGATTAAAAAAATTTAATCTATATAAAATAATAATGTTTTAAAATATGATAAATTTAACTTTTAAATGAAAACATAATATATATATCTACTATTTTATTGAAAAATAAGATTTTAAATGTTAATTTTTATCATTATTATGCCATGTCATTTACTATGTAAATTAGTGATAGTTTATTTTTTATAAATTGAAACATTTTATTTGAATAATTATTTAAAATAGGTCAATTTAATTTATAAAGATAAAAATAATCAGTTTTTAAAAAACAATTCATTGAAAAATATACCCTTTTAATTTTAAATAATTTTAATCACATCTTAAAAAAATATGGTATTTATATTATAATAGTCTAATTTTATTTTTTAATTAGTATTAAATAATTATTTTATCACAATAATAATAAAAATATATAAGGAATTAAATTATTTTTTTAAAAAAATAGATCATATTAATAAATTGTTATCTTTTTATTTAATTTAGGTTTTACTAATATTAATGATGTTTCACATTGAATTATAATAATTTTTTAGTTTTCTGTCTTTCCTTGTAATTTTTTTATAAATAAAAAAATTATGGGTTATTTAGTTTAGGGCTCTGTGTATTACAAGCTATCAAACTCGATAAGCTTATTTAAAGGGAAATTCATACTAAAATCATGTGGGGTTTCAATTTTAATATAATATAATTTTATATTTATTAAATAATATTATAAAAATATAAGAAAACATTTTTTTCATGATTTAAATAAATTTCTTAAAAAAAGACATTTCATATGAAAATTTCATATTATAATTTGTGATCATTTTCTAAAACAATCTATGTTATTTTAAATTACCCTAATTTCTATAATTTATAAAGAATTTATAAATTAATTTATAAATTTAAAATAAACACATTATATTAAAAATATAATCATAATAATTTAATTTAAATTTAATCTTAAATATCATCCACTAAAAAGTTTTTATTTTCTAAAGAAACCTTCTAATTTAATCGAAAATGTTTTTATAATAATAAAAATAATAATAAAATTGCTTAGTGATTTTATTCACCAAGATATGGTTCTTAATGCGTGGGAATTATGTTAAAAAAGGAGACTATGAAGTTTTTAATTTTAAAATTTTTATTTCAGGTTGAGCCATTAAAATTTATAATTTTACACCATAATTTTATTTTTCTGATCCATGTCATGGTTTTTCAAATACAAATACATTTCTCATAAAAACTATAATTATTTACAATTAAAATAAAGACATGGAAAATGTAATTTTATGATTCTTAGTTTTTCTATATGAAAATGCCAATTCTTTTATTAAACCAGGTCATTATTATTAAAAAATACCTAAGTCACATCTATATATATATAACACACAATGATTCTATAAAAGCACAATTTTAATATCTTCAACTACTTAATAAAAAGAAAATAAAAGTTTCTATGATACCTCTATAGGGTTTTAGTGAGACAAAACTAGTTCAAATTTCATGTAAATATACATTAAAACCCATTTTTTTCAAAATTTAGTTGTGATCATTTGAAACAAGTTCAAGAAATTTAAGAGAATAACTAAAAACACACATTCCTATATTTTCAAGTGATAGAATGACAACCCAGAGAAGTATCCAATAGTATCTTTTACCTTGGGATTGTTCGAGGGTTGGTAAATCCCAAAGAATAATTCTTTATAGGACTCTTAATAACTCCCACAATTTTATAGATCCTTTAAACTAATTAGAAAAACATAAAAGGAGAGCCTTGGTATTGTTTTAATTCTTTATCATATCATTAAACTCACACACATTTTAAAATTCTTGAACCACTATACATTGATCTATCAATGATAATCATTATATTCCTAGTCATTTTATAAATGTTAACATATTTATAAGTTACAACTCTTAATAAAGTTCTTTTCATACATACTATTTGATATTTAAATAATTAATATAAATGTTTAAAATTCAATTTCACCCAATATCAATGAATCTTACCCAAGAGATAATCAAATACATGTGTTAAATAAAAAAAATGCTCTAACATGTATGTGGGGGAGAAACAAACCATGGTGTGGTGTGTTTCACCATGTCATGGTTTTCTTTAACACAAAACACAACATAGTGAATATCACCATTACATGGTTTTACATAAGTAAAAAAATTACCATATAAATATTTTGAAAATTTCTTTTTGTTAAAACGGGTGTATCAATTTGTTTTTTGTCCTCCAAGAAAAATATTTCAACTACCTCTTTAATGTTATTAAATTAAGAAATAAATATTTCATAACTTACTTGGTTAACATTTAATCAGAGGGAAAATTTTAACTCACTAATCATTGAAATCTGAAGCTCCCTTTTAATCCCTGGAGAAAAATATTTTGATCATTCTTTGATTTATCATCCAAAAAATATTCCATTTATATTGATTAACATGATCATTATTTCTTCACAATCATTTTTCCTGAAAATATTTTGACCGGATAAACCTATTTTGAATCTAAGATTCTTTAAGAATTGATATAACCTTGAATATCATGATCTTAGTGTGTATTTAAATCCATAAAGTTCCTTATTTAATATGTAGGCCTCGTTATCATATTTATTAATGACATATTCGTTTTTTAAATACTTTCTCCTAAAGTAATAAATTGAGATATACTAACTTCACATCTATTTTGAATAAATTGAACTTATTTTAAAAATATATATTCCTAAATAACTATAGTCTTTAATATCACAATTAAATAAAATGATTAATCAATTTCAATGATCTAGACATGGGAGTATCACCCGAACACTTGTCATTCTTTTTTCCAAGTCATTTTATTTTCATCATTAAAAATTATATGGAAACCCCACTTGGTTTTGGTATTATTTATATCTTTTAGCATTGATAGAATATCTAATGTTTGAATTATTTTCATTTAGTCTAGGTTCATATTTATGGTTTTTTTTAATCTCATTTTGAGATTCTCTTAAATTTTATTTTTGATCTATTAGTGATCAGAGTGACATTCATTCTAGAGTATTCATACTTAGATAATGTTCAAAAATATATTTGTCTCCAACTAAGTTTTGTTTAAAATTTTTATCTCTTATTATTATTTTTTTGGGTGATGTTGAACCCAAAAAAAACATCATTGTAATAATTGTATACCTATAAATCATCACATTCCTCTAGTGAACCCATTAATTTATATAATTGATCATCATTTTATTAAATAATTAAATCAAATTTTCATCTTAAATATACCCATTCTTTATAGTAGTAATGTCTTGGATTTATACAATCTTCCAAGGCCTTTTATTGAAAAATTCGTTGGGTTGTTTTGTATATGTATCATAGAAATATATATTTATCAAAAATAGTTTCAAATTTTTTGTAGATTATATCATTTTTTAGAATTAAATTCTTACTCCTAATGATTTCAAATTATTTCATTGATATATTTTCTTATTCAACACATCTAATATTGTGTCCTCACTTCTCTAAGAAAAAAATATCTATTTGTGATGTAGAAACTTGATGATACGATTTCCTTTTAAATCTTATATAGTATGTTTTTTTCAATTAACACCATTAAATATATGATTTTAATTGTTCAGTTACTCCACTATATTACTCCATTTTATTACAGATCTATTCCAACCAAATATCTGTTCCATATGCCAAGATGCTTGAAATATTCTCCATTAGTGAACATAGTTCCATTATTAGTTTTAAATTTAATAATTTTCTTCCTCATACATGTTTTTATAAAACCTCAAAAAAATTGCAATCATGTTCAGTATTTTTTGTGTGATCTCCATCATCCATGATATATAGAAATATTAATTAATAAAGAGTATATAATAGATTAATTCAATAATAAATTTCTGTGCGATGCACCCCACAGAAATCAATGGGAATTAATTCAAGAATTTTTTTGGATTATTTTATTTTATCTTATAGGGGTTTTGAATAAATTAATCTTATTAGAAATCCCCAAATATATGATCCAAATCATACCAAAACATACGAAAAACATGGGACCCTCTATGTTTCACCAAATATTCCATAGAATATTATATCACATAACTAAGATACTCAATCCATAATATATTTTTATTTCTTTTGAGATAAATCATGATTCATATTATCCACTCACTTAGTAGTGATTTCCCTTTATTTATTTTTCATACAATGAAATTTTTCCATCTTTACCTTTTACCATACATGTCTTCTTGGTAAAGTGGGTTATATTTCTCAAGTTACAAAATTTTATTATCCTATGTAAAGTGTGGCATTTTACTTCCACCATATATATATCTATATTCCTAATATTTTTACTGAAAAATTTTGATTTTGGTAATCCATTGATCTTCATGCCTTCTTCGTTTTCAAAACACAAAACACTTTCCATTTCATATTATACATTATTTGATATATTTTTATTTCACATATAATTGGAAGTGAATCATCTATTAATAATCCATACTGATTCTAAACCACATACTAATAAAGTAATTTCATCCACTGTATCCTTCTCAAGCGTATTTTTAATGATTAATACCTATTATTTATGACTCATTTATGGTTGATAATCAATATCTTCTTAAATTTATAATATGTTAACTTTCTTATTAAAAGATGAAAATTTGTTCTATGTTTTTAAATTTCTTGGTAAAATTTTATTCTATTTATTTTATATAATATTCCCCTTTGTTATAAAATACACATTATTAGAATTGTATATTTTTATATGAAAAAATACAGATTTTAGTTGTATTATTGTGAGTTTAATTTAATAGAACATTATGTTGGCCAATTCCTTCACCTCATCTTCCAATAAAACCACCATAAGAATCCCACTTCAACCAATAGAAGTACCCCACTAGAAGAAGATCACTAGAAGATATGAATCGGATCTAGGTTTCCCAGAAGGACATCCTTGACTAAGTATACCATAAATAGGAAGTAATAACACCCTTTTGACCCAAAAAATTGGTCATCTATATCTTTCAATAAAAATCACTCACATAATACAAACATAAATACATATTGTGGAAAAGAATGAAAATGAAAAACCTGATTTGGAAAATAATTTATACATACATCGGAGAAATTGTAAAATTTATTTCACTATAATCATAATTAAAAATTGATAAAATACATAAAACTAAATAAAATTAATCTTTATAAAGCTCTCTAGTCTTCAATTAGTGTTCCTCTTCAACACATATATGCACTAAGTTCCCACATACATATCTTGTATGTAATATCTAGTTAACATGTTAAACCTTCTCCACCCAAATCCTATTCAAAGAAGTATGATGACCTCGACTATAGTACTACCCCATTGAACCTATGTTTTGTTATCTTTAGAAATTCCTTCTCTCCATTATAAGATAAAAAATTCAAATAATGTGGCTTCCCCCTAGATAAGTTTTTGTTGTTGTTTCCTTTATACTGTATCACTCCACCATCAGGTCTCCCTCTTCTAGTGAACTGAATCTGATGAGTTAAATCTAACGAACTAAAAATGGAGTCACATACTAATAATCTTTTATTTCACATCTTGTTTAATATAACCTTTAATAACTGTCCATCACTTTGTAAAATGGCTGGAAATGTTTTTTTTTAAAGGAATAGGAGGACGCCTTACAGAAACCAAAAAGTCACAGGGGTCTAAAGTGATGAAGCCCTAATGCATCCCCTTGGACAAATAAGTTACATTCCCGGGGTAAAGAACCTAAACTAGAATAAATCACCAAAGGATCCTCTGGACTACCGCCACGAGAAAGAGAATTCGTAGAAAAATTGGCTTCCCTCGGGACATGACAAACCACACAGCCTCTGGGTAACTCTAATTTGTAGCTATGAACTAGATAAATCAGTGGCCAAGGAACCTCACCCTTTGCCGTGAGTGCTCGAATCAGCACCACCGAATCAGATTCCAGAACCGCACAGTCTAGGTAGAAACATTTACACAGTTTAATCCCCATGAGTAGGGCATGTGCCTCAGCCCCCATAGAGCACCCAATCCCGTGATAGTTGCTAAAGGCCACCAGAACAGATCCTTTCCCATCCCAAACTAGCCCACCTCCTCCCATAACTCCCTGAAGAAGAGACCCATCCACATTCAACTTCATCCCTTCCACTAGAGTATTCCAGCAAATCTAGCAACCTTGCGACCTCGGAGACACCACCATCCTGTTGAGAAGGTTACAAAGAGAGTGAGAAAACATACCTTTTTTTAACAGACTACCCAAATTGTGAATCAGGCTGCGCATCCTCAGCAGCAGCAGGAAAATCGAGGGCCGGTTCGCATGTCTCGCCATATTCCTAGCCTCCCAAATAGACCAGATGACCGCTATAGCAATGATGCACCGGATTTTAGACTCCATATTCTCTGACTCTGTCCCTAAAAACCAGACCGAGAGGAGCTCCTGTAAGGAGGCACAATCCCCAACCAAAACTCCCCCTCTCGTCATGCTGGACCAAAGTCTGTGTGCCCAGTCTCTCTAATAGAATAAGTGGGAAACCGACTCAGCATGTGGGTTGTCACAGCAGAAGCATCGCGAAGCCATCTAGACCCCTTTCTTATGAATATTTTCCTCAGTAGGAAGAACAGATTTCCGGGCGCTCCAAACCAGAAAACCGAACTTTTTTGGGATCTCATTACACCATAGTCGTGCCCCTGGCTCATCAATATCTCTGTCCTGTTGCAATAAACGGCTGAAATCTCTCCCGTTGAAGCAACCTGGCCTTGCCTCCATAAAACAGAATTTATCCCCCTCCTCCGAGAAAATAATTTCCTTGAAAGACTGGAATTGGTCTCTATTCAAGATGGAATCAAGCAGACTTGGATAAGTGCAAGCCTCCTTCACCGACAAATCTAGAACCATATAGTGGGGGAATTACAGCCTCTCTCCCAGCCAATTTTCCCTCCAACGATTGACATTCCCTTGACCCAACACCCACTTTTCAGAGTACTGAAGAACTTCCAGTTGCGACCTGATAGTTTTCCCCAACCTGGAAAGTTTCTTGACCTCCCAATCCTCCCAATTGTTCCCATACTTCCTGTTGATGACCTAATCCCACATAGACCTCCCCTCCAAAAATCCCAAGCGAGTCGAGCTTTCATGGCCTGCATAGTAGCATCAATGTCCCTCAGACCAACACCACCCTCCTCTACTGGTTTAGCCATCCTAGACCAAGCAGCCCAATGATCCCTTCCCACCAGGTTCGCATCCCAGATGAAATGGTTCATCACTTTGTAAAATGGATTCTTCTTCCTTCCATGTTAGTATATAGTGTTTCTTCACAATCCTTAAATTTACCCAAGTCCCACAGAGGCGTGATTTTGGCATATACATTCTTGAACATTCACATTGGTGAACATGTATATCAAATTTCGGCTTCAATATATCTTATGTAGCTTCAACACCTTATCCTCTTGTGAATTCTTGATGAAATGATAGTTAAGTCAAATAACATTGCCCTTATATTTATAACTATACTACGAGTAAAATAGATCATACTATTGTTGTCAAGAATATAACACAACCTTTTTAACTTCTTCTGAGGTCCTTCAACAAACACATCAACTAAACCATTTCTATTCCCACTTTCATTATAGAGAAATTTGCTTATTCTATTGTACTCATATTAAAACTAAACTATAGTCTTAACATTCAACATGTCTTTATTTCTCTATAGGTAAAAAATCATATTATGGTATTTAGGGAAACATAATCACCAGTAAATCTAGTATCAACAAATATATATAAAGGTTAATATGTCCTAAATCATATGGTGGAATTTAAATTTCATTCAAGTAGTTGATCATCCATTAAACATCATCTATGTCTTCCTTTCCAAAATTTTACATTAATCATCTTACAACCCACTATAAAATATATATTTTTTATGTACAAATCATTTTATACATTATGCTTCAGAAAGTTAATGAAAGTTTTAATTTTTCCATGTAGTAGATTTATTCTTCCATTATTGGTGTCCTCACCTTAGAGAATATTATTTGTATAGAAATATTTTTTTAAATGGGATTTCATATGCTCAATCCAAATATTTCAATTACCATCAAGATGTGGTTCGTCTATTATAAAACCATGGTTATAGATATCATATCTCTTATGATCTTCATCGCAAAAATATTTTTTCCCTTCATATGATCATTTATATAGAATATTCTAGAAAATCATTCTTTATATTCTAGATCCTTCCACCATCTAGTGACTCTAACCATATTGCAGCAACATAAATTGAATGTTTGACGAAAGTTCTATCATCTCAATATTTTATTAATAAAAATGATTTTTTCACCTCAAAAAATCCATATTTTGACATATATCCTTCAAAATTACGATTCAATTATCTTTATGCATTCCCCAGTCACTAAATACCTTTCTATAATTTATAAACCAAGTTTCATTTCTCATAATCTTTGTAACATATTGGTTTGTTCTTTTAATTTTCTATTTATAAATCATCGCCAAGGTTGTCTTTATATATATATATATATTCTATGAGTATAGATCTTAAAATACTACCATTATTATCACCATATAGATATTTTCATGATCAATTAATTTAAAGAATATCTCTAATAAATCAATTATGTCCTTATATTTGAGTCCCTTTATCATTAGTCATGCATTGATATGATTCTTTTTATTAGAATCTTCCATTAACTAGTAAAACCATTTATTATCAAGTTCTCATTTCTCTTATATTAAATCATTCAACTATGATGTTCTATTGGATTTTAAATAATAGATTTATTTATCCATTTTTTAATTTCATTGATTTGAGTCACATAGTGTTGCTACTTCTTCTATGATTTTGGTTTCCACTATATTATTTTAAATAATAATTTATATATCACCCCCAAGACTCTATGTTGGTCTTATAAATCTAATTGATCTACTCAATTGAATTAGATTCTTTATACTTCATATCCCTTATATATCTTTTGAAGACCAAATTGTTTTTCTCCCACTAAATAATTAACAATTATGATAATTTCTATCGTCACCTCTAATGGTCTTTCTCTTATACTTCTAATTCTTTCAGTATTCTCATCTGAGTTCTCTAGAATTTGATCCCTTTTGTAATTTCTTATTATTTTAAATTAGACTTTGATATTTTATTCATTACTCTAACTTATTTCTTTATTATGTTATGGTTATTCCATGAAACCCCTTTGTTGAAGTGACCATCTCAACTTCTGAAGACTTGTCTCTTGTCATCATCCAAAAAATGAATAATAATGTTCAGATCACCATACCGAATAAAAACATGATTTGGATTTCTTCCTCAAGATTGTCTCAATACTTAGCATCAATAATCACATATTTCAAACATCATATGGATTAAATATTTCTAACATATAATTGTTTACTAACCCATATATACTTTGTAATTTCTTCCCCAAACATCGATGTCTAACTTCTATTGGAATGGTATGATGTTATGTTTAGTACCTCCAACCAAATTTTCTGTGGAATTACAGATTAAAACAGCATTATTTTATCCTTATTCATTAATATATGATTCATCCATTCAGATACACTATTTTTTAAAAATGTTTTAGGAATTTTCTTCTCATTTCATATTCCTTTCTTCTAGTAAAAGTCTAAAAATATGGATATGATGTATTCACCATTTTTTTGGAATATAAGAATATTAACATTTTATCACATTCAATTTAAACCATGTATTTCCATTGAATGAAATTTTAGAAACATGAAACATAGGATTTAAAATGTAAACACAAAAATTTCTAGTTTCATCCTCTATAAAGGTTACAAAGTAATGAAAACCAATGAGGGACTGAACAAGGGTAAGTTCCAAAACATCTGAGTGAAATATTTTGAACATCCATGCTCTATAATTCAATCCATATAAGATAAATTACACCCTTATCAATTTTCCTAGCACATAACATTCATATATTATAATTTCCCTGTGATCATTCTTTAGTATTTAATTTTCAATTATAAATTTTACTCTCTTTCTAATAAGATGTTTGATCCAACAATACCAAATCACTGGATATTCTTATGATTTAATTCTAGACATTACAATATCCTATATTCCCCAAGTCTTATATAGTGTTTAATCCCCCAATATTCCTTCCAACACAATTGATCCCCAAGTCCCCTTCCATAATCCATTCACCAAACATGTCCCATAACCAACTTAATTATGTTATCCTATGTAAATTAAGTTCTTCCAAAATCCCTATATATGTATAATATTTTTCAACTTCAAGAAACCCATATTCTTTATCTAAATAACAATAATTTCCTTTTAAAAATATTTATATAGCTTCATCTTCTACAAAAAGTTTTTTATTTTAACATTAGAAACACATAATTTTCAATGCTTCTTTTCTCTATAATTAAATGAAAATATGTATGTGATTCAATCGCACATGACTTCACTAGAATTTTGACATAGATGAATAGTTGGATACACCCTCCTTTTATGGTAAAAAGGAAATTTGATCTCCTCAAAGTTGAAATTTTTTGGGGATTTCTTTATAATCCATGATTTTCTTCTTAAGTAATCTAATGTCACCCACTTTTTATATATGTGACCGAGACTTGTTAACTTTCCTAAAATCATCTCTAATGGATTATCTTTATATGGTTTCTTCTAATTGATCTTTTGTTGTGGTGACTATACTTTTTCGAAAACATTATAAAAATTACTATATGGTTTATCACCTTCCCATTACTTGAGATACACTTTCAGGATCATGTTACACATATCCTAAAACACCAAATAAGTATTTTCACTATAATTAATAATAGTATTCACCATTACATATCTGTTCTCTTGATGTGATGATAAAAGAAGCAGTACCCATACATCATCCATGAATGTTCTCTTCACTAATTTGACCAATCCTTGGATTTTATTAAATTAATTCATATTAATATTCAAGAACCTCTCATAAAATAACCTTAGGATGAATAGATAAAACATCATGAAAACTTTTTTCATTATCATAGGATTCATTTTAATATCTTTAAGTGTGATTATAACGTCTTCTGTTGTTATCTTTTATTCAATGTTGAAGCTCACATTTTCTATTACTATTATCCTCATCAACAGTAGTTCCCTCATATCTATCTGTTACCATTCCATCTTCTACATTTTTTCTTTCTACACATTAGTAAGTGGAATATTTAGGTTTATTGAATTAGATAACCCTATATCACCATTCTCTATAATTCAAAATCAATATCATAAAAAAAATTTACCAAAACTTTACCACCATGTGATTCCATACCTTCCAATCACAATAATTCCCACAGAAATAAATATATATTAAATTAAATAGAAAAAAAGTTTCTTGAATGGTGGATAGTATGATACAACATTTTGCAAGATTCCTTCATCGCACCTTCTGATAAACCCATTAAAAGAGGCCCAGATGGACCATGGGAATTATTCTTACTATAATAATATAATCAGATGATGCATAGTTGTTCTTGGTTATCTATAGGGACTCCCATGTATTAGTATATTAGAATAATTAATTCCTTACAACCTAATCATCCAAAAAATTTGACCCACACTCTCAGTTAATAAATCTCACTCAAAACATACAAACAAAAATTCAAAAAGTTTTAAAGAACAAAAGAGATTAACTTTATTTGAAAAATTACTCCTACATGCGTGGGAGAAACACCAATACTAATTTTCGCTATAATTATACGTACAAAGAGATTAAAAAGTATATTACTAAATACATTTAATCTTCACCAAGATCTATTATAAGCAATTAATGCACCACTTTAACACATAATTTCATTATGGCCCTATGAAAACCCAAACATTCTAATTGATATTTGTTTCCTAAATAAATGTTTGTTACATATTATATATTATACAAGTATTAATTAAGAAGAAAACAGAAACATTTTACCTCATTAACAATGATCATTACATTTTTCATCTATGAAACAAATTAAACTACCAAACATTACAAGTGGAAAAAATATATAAAATAGAATATCTAAAATATGAACGTATAGATATCCCCAATCTACTAGAATCATCTCCCCCACTCCCAAATAAATTAAAATAAAACAAAATATTTGAAAACTAATCAAAATATTAGGAAATATAAAATATAACATTTTCCGAATTGTAGTGATTTTTTAGTGAAAATATAGATTTGTATTTATATAGGGAAATGTGATCATTGGTATTCGACCATTATATAACCATTGGTCATATATGATCATTGGTCAATATGATCATTGAAAAATTTACCCTTGGTTGATAATTTTAACATTACAATTAGTTTTTATATGTATTAATGATGAAGGATAATTGATACCGAAAGTAGAATCGATAACCTCAACCATTAGAGTCATTTAATTTAAAGCCAATTTTTCAAAACAAGGGAGGGAGGTATCATCATTGGGGTTAGCCCTTGAAAAATACCAATCTAAGAATCAAAAAGTTAATCTAGAATGAAATCACTTAGGGTGAAGTTCAAGTTAGTATATAATACCACTCGATTGATGTTTTTCGAGGCACCCCATGAAACTACTCCCAACTCACACCACACACATTGGGAGTATGTGGGTGTAATGCGGGGCTTCATGTCCAGACCATAGTTAGTTAACATTTTAATTCCTTTTTATAAATAATATTTTTATTTAATCAATTTCTCTTAATAATAGTTTTTCATAATAAAATATACATTTACTTGGGAGAATTAGATAATTTTATTTTTGGACAAAAATAAAAATAATTTTATTTTTCTACAAAATATATAAAATTTTTATAATTAACAAAGGTATCTTAAATAGTATTTTTTTATTAAATAGTATTTAGAAATAGTTTTATTAAATTAATGAGTGATAAAATAATTTCATAATGGATGAGGAATGTTTTTATAAGTGTCAGAGATTTGATTGTTCCACAAAACTGATATTTTTATATAAATAAAGATTATTGTTTTAAAAATTTAAAATTTCCGTATTTATAGAACTATTTTGAAAAATAAACATCATTTTTGAAATAAGAAATTGGAATTTATGTTAGAGTGAGTTTTTTATTTTTTTTAGAAATACGTTATATTTCCATTAATCGTAAAAAATAGAATTTTAGGGTTTCGATATATTTAATCACATCACATTTATGTTATCATTATGTAATAACTAATTAAACCCAATAGAGAACCTAAAATATGTTATTTATTAACACTATGTAGTTTTATGTATTTTAATCAATTTTCAAAACTAGAAGTTACTTTCCACTATCAAAAATGGAAAATTTTAATTTTAAAAAAATTAATTTTTGGAACCATTATATTTACATGACAAATTTTGTTTTAAATAATGGTTTTCGGTTTTTTGAGGATTATATTGTCATTATTTTTTTCAAAAATGTCCAAAACCATGGAAAACCCGTGGTTAAGACAACGTTTTTTTATTTTCCACAACCTATATTTCCAAGGCCTATTTTTGAAAATATTAAATGAATTCTCCACTTTGGCTATAAATACCCACCCATTCTTCTATTTCCCTTTACACAAAATATATCCTCATCTATGTTCTGGTGTTGTCCCTCTCAATTATCCACCCCCAAGTTTTCTTCAAGCCTCTAGGGTTCCATTACTCAAGATCTAGGAATAACACTTCGAGGTATGGGAAATATTCACTTCTCCATTACATTAAAGATTCCACTTTTGTGGTATGTCTTCTAATTGGAAAGAAAATTTATTTTTTTCACATTATATTATACCACTATTGTATGAATAGTCTTTATGAATGAGAGACCATTTTCCTTCAACATCTCTTCCCTGGTGCCACATACCAGTTCCCTAATCCAAACCTCCACATGACCTCATGCACCCCTCCTCGTGCGCCAAAGGATTCTAACTAGAGGTGAGGGTCTGATAAGTTGATCATGTGGAGAGTATACACAATTTTATCATATTAATACACCAAAATAAATAAATAAACAATATTGGAATAATATATAACCATAAAAAATAACAATTTCTCAAGATAATCAAACCAGAAATGAAATATCCAACTGAAGTAGAAAACATGAATACTTATGAATGTGTCAAGTGTTAAAAATGAAAACTAAAAACAAAGACATTGATGACTTCCAAGTGGGTCCCAAACCATGTCTAGTTACCTCATCCAATCTCCATCCCCAAATCTTCGTTCTTATCAGGGCCTTTTCCCTTAGCCTATCCTACAACAATAATGTTTACTTGGGTACCGATCAGGAAACCTATGAAGGGTGTGACTACAACTCTGCAGCCACCACCAATGGTGTCTAAAAAAATCCAGTCAATAATTGTGTATTTATCTTTAAAATTAAATAATTACAATTCATAATTAAACATTTATTACATTATAAAATTAATATTTATTTTACCACAGAAACCCTCAGGTTCTCGTAGACACCTGTATCTCAATCACCACTTCGACTCATTCTAGAGCCCATAGAATGTCTAATGGATATCATATTCCACAATTTCATTGTTACCATTCAATATCTTATTAAAATCATGTTGGATCCCAAATTATATTCAATGGGTTTCATATCTTTGAATTTCACTATTACCATTATTAAGTTGACACTAAATTTCCAGCCATACCAATATTAAATTCACAAGTAAGATGAATATGTTACCATTATTACATATCAATATAGTGATCATGTTCCCATTCCTTTCTAGATAAGTAAAATGACCATGTTACAATTTATAATTATTAATTTAATAACCATGTTCCCATTACATTACTCACAAGTAAAATTTCCATGTTACCATATATACTTCTCTATTTACAATGACCATGTTCCCATCCCTTTACACATAATTAATTCATCACCTAATTAATAAAAATTAATTTCATTATAATTAAACAATTAAATTATCATATTAAATTCCCTTAATTAATTCCCCAATTAATTATCAATGTCAAATCCATTTACTAATTTATCAATTATTTATCTCAAGTCAACCATTTCAATATCACATAATTAATTCTATAATTTATTATCTCAATTATTGACATAAAAAGAGTATAATTAATTCAAAAACTAATTATCTAAATAAAAATCCTTAAATCTCATAATTAATTTCCAAATTAATTATCTATTTCAGCAATACATCAATTAACCAATTGGCCACACTGATTAACCCAATTTAATAATTATAATAACTAAATAACACTAGAAATTATATAATTGTGTACAATTAATCAAAATATTGACAATTGGTAGTGAATATTAGACCACCTACCTAAATTAATTGGTGAAATATCTACCAATAAAAATCCCCAAAATTGAGCAGTACAACTCTATAGATCGGGATCAGGATCTAAAACCCAAAATCTATATTAAATAAATCAAGATCTTATAAATCAGGATATAGGTCTAGAATATTAGATCAAGTTCTCACCAAATATTTTTTAGATCTAACCCCAAAAAATTAATACATCACTAAAAGAAAAATCTAAAAATAGGAGAAGAACTAAGATAGGATTCTCTTTCCGAGTGAAGAGAAGATCTTTGATGCAGACATAAAATCACAATAAATAGAGCTCAAAAGACCTTGTAATCTTTCTAGAAACCTATAAAATCATAAAAATTCATAAGGTTGTGATTTCGGGTTGAAATGGGTGGCTTTTGAGGGTTAGGGGGAATGAAAAATTAATTTTCAGTTGACTTTAAAAATATTACATGGTTTCCAAGGTTAGGGAACACAGTTTTTCTAAACAATACACCAACTGTGCGCCTATTATTTTACGAGTGCATGGTTTCTAGTTTTAGTGTGAACCATTTGAAAAAATATGCACCAAATGTGTGAACACAACTATATAGGATTTCATGATTTATTGGGAAAGGGTTTCATAGTTTACCGTAGTCGAGCACCAATTTTGCAAAACCCCCTTTTCATCCATTTTTCTAAAAATTTACCCAAACACACTCCAAGGTACAACCCAAATTAAATTTAATCAAAACTAAAACAATGGTGACTATAAAAATTAATTATACATCTCTAGAAAAGGTAAGTATTTACATGTCCCCTCTCTTTTTTTTCATTTTCTAAAACCCTATTTTATATAATTTGTATTGCCAAATTTTCTTCTAAAATTTTCCTCTATAACATGATTAATTCTATTTTAAATTTATTTTAATAACAAATAGTCCATTAATTTCAATAGGTAATCAACTAGATTGAAAAATGGATTTTTAATTAATGGACATACATATATGAAACTCACATATCATTTCATGGGATTAAAATGATATATTAATCATGTCTTTATGCACTTTTGTTTTCAAATATTATTTATAAGAAACTTATTCAATATTATCCATATGTTATTATATAAATTATTTATTTTTACGTCTATAGATCCCATGAAATTAATACATATATATGTGTCTCCCTGGTATCACTCCCATACTTTGGGAAAAGAATTTAATCTCTAGATATGACATGTTATACGAATCCTTGATGAATAACCTTGGTAATTTTTATTTATGGAACCTTGGTGATAAACATTGGTGATGTGATTATGAATTTCTAATTTAAATGTTTTAGCCTCATTTTTTTGTTATTCTTCATGTTATTATTATTAAAATATTATTATTTCTCTTAATTTATTGATATTATTTATGTTAGTATTGATATGTCTCAAGATCAAATGCCAGAGGTTTCACTTTCTTATTCCCTTGATAGGCTTCATTCTCACCCCATTCATTTTATTTATGTCCATAGGATATGATATGTAGTAAAGTTAACCTAGTTTGAACCCAAGAAGATTTATTTCTTATTTTTTAAATGATTTTTTTCAGGTATTATATACCTTGTTTACAAAAAAATAAACTTAAAAATATATTATTTTTGTACCCTCTAATGAATAGTTATGTAATAAAAATGTGGGATGCCATAGTTGGAATCAAATGATGGTTTCATTATAGGTGGAAAATAAGACATTAAACCATTAGGAAAATCCCTAGGGAAATGTTTAAATATAGGAAAACATCTTCTTATTTTGTTGATGTGTAAAGTAAGTGTTTTCTATGAAAATAATTATTTGACTAGATACGAACAAGTGGATGTAGCTCTGGACGAAATGTACCTTGGGTTAACACTTGAAAACAATTATTTGATCTAGACTTGAATGAGAAATGGTTCTAGAAAATGGACCTTGTTGTAGTCATGGATGGACACTCCTAGGCTATATGTTTGGTTAATCAGATGTTTTTTATGAACCATTACGAAGGATATATTGAAAATTTAATTGTTATTGGAGGAGATTAATAATAAAT
The DNA here is from genome assembly GCA_963277665.1 of Viscum album. Lineage (NCBI taxonomy): Eukaryota > Viridiplantae > Streptophyta > Magnoliopsida > Santalales > Viscaceae > Viscum > Viscum album. The sequence goes on along the minus strand of OY728127.1, from coordinate 1,218,150,426 downwards.
TTAAGCATGATGTTTTAAGACAAAAAAAACTTTTTATTATAATTTTCATAAAAGTAGCATTTTTATCACTAATATTTTCTTCTTTTAGAAAAATAGAAGGAAATAGGTAGAAACGTGTAAATGATTAGTGCAACGGATGATGCACTCACATCCTTTTGATGGAATTTGGAATGGAAAACTCCATGAGGCTGATGAATAAACTAACTCAAGTTATGAAAAATAACATGAATCTAGTAAAGATTCCAGAATCTCTTTGAAGGCAACAAATTTCCATTGAGTCCTTCATACATCAATAAAAGCCTTATTTTAGTGGATCTACCAACCCATTGATTTCTAAACTATGGATAACCTCTATAGAAAATATATTTTTTAAACTTCATTTTTTGGAGTAAGAAAATGTAACCCTTGTGGTATACCACTTATTAGGGTAAGCTGATCAATGGTGAACACTAATTAAATACATGAATCCAAGAAGGAAAATCGACAATATAGAGTGGGAAGAGTTTAGGGGAATCTTTTTCAATTAGTATTTCCCTCATTCAGTTTGAAAAAAAATGGAGAAGAAATTTTAAGAACTGAAGTAGGAGGAAAACCAATCGGTGGGAGTCTATGAAATAAATTGTCCAAGTTACTTTCGATATAGATCTAGCTTTGTTATGGATCCTAAGGGAAATTTTGATAGATTCTTCAGTATACTAATACTCCATCTATATACGAATATATAAAATCATTACTATGACAACTATGGAGATATATTTCAGAGTTATATGAAGGATGAACTAAACATTAGAGAGACATAGTGGTCACAAAGACCGAATAAGAAGAATAGACTAATAGATCCAAACATAGAGACAAACTTTGATCTCAGAAGTGGAGGAAAGAAAGTGAAACGTTCTATAAGAAAAAAACTTGAGAAGAAGCATTCAAGGAACTACTTACTTGGGAGTGTGGATTGCTAAAACATTGGTATAGATGGTTATATAGCTTGTAATTGTCATGGTAAGGTGGATTCTCAAATTATCAACAATAACAACAAGAGGAAGATGGTACAGGCCCTACAGGAAGTTCAATGCTTCATTTGTGTACATAATTGAAACTTTTCCAATCAATGTCCAAATCAAAAGATAATGGAGGGGAACCACCATCTACCTCATCATAGTCTAAGGGAGCAAGGTCTGATATTTTCTATCATGCGGGATAGAGTAAAGGCTCTAAATTATGTGGTGTAAGGTATATTCTTGGATCTCTCAATTATAGAAATTAATTTCTTTGATTTTGGTACTACACATTCATTTATTTCATCAATGTTTTTAATGAATAAATAATCAATCCCTGAACCAATTGTAGTATACTTATCAGTCATTACTCTTGGATTAATTATCCTATAATCAATAGTGTATAAAAACTCTAGTACTAACTTTTGTGATTACAATATAATCAAAAATCTAATAGTCTTTGTAATGATTTAATTCAATACTATACTAGGTAGGGACTAGCTCGAAAATTATAATGCTAAGATCAATAGAAGAAGTTAGGAAATTACATTAGTATATAATTCAAATCCTAAAATCATTTTTATGGGAGAGATATCCCAACTTGAGATTTTTCTAGAAGCACCTATCATAACCTCCTTTATGGAGATGATCTATGAAGAGGGATAAGGAAATAAATGTATAAAGATATACAATGTTCCTATCATTAAGTAATACCATGATGTATTTCTAAAGAATTACCTGGAAGTACCCTAGAAAGAGAGGTAGAGTTATCAATTGAACTCATACCTAGATCCAAGATGATATTGAAGACCCCATATAGAATAAAAAATATAGAGTTAAAGGGAATTAAAGAAACATCTTTAATATCACCTGGAGAAGTTTTTTATTCGACCAAGTGTGTCTCCTTGGGGAGAACCTATTCTATTTTTTAAGAAAAATGATGGATCAATGCTGCTACGAGTTGATTATAGAGAACATAAATGGGTCATAGTAAAGAAAAGGTTCCCTCTACCAAGGATTAATGATTTATTTGACTAGATTTATGGAGCACTATTATTCTCAAAGATTGACCTTTGATCTGGGTATCATAAATTGAGGGTTAATAAAGAAGATATTTTAAATACTTCTTTCGGAACAAGATATATGATTTTCGAGTTTTTTGTTATGACCTACATCTTGACTAATTCTCATGGAATATTTATGGATTTTATGAAAATAGTATTTAAGAAAATCCTTGATAAATTCATGGTTGTTTATTTAATGATATTATAATATATTCCTAAATTCATGAGGGGTATGAGGATCATCTAAGGTTTTTGTTGAAAACTATGAAGAAGAAGATTGTTTTTGAAATGTACAGAAAATTTGATTTTTGGATACAATAGGTTTCATTCATGCGGAAAACTGTATCCAATAAAGGAATATTAGTTGACCCTATGAACAAAAAGGATGTATAGGATTGGACTCAACTAATAATAGTAACTAAGATTTTTATTTTCCACCAACGAGCCCGTACCCGAGTGGTAAGGGCTCTAGCTTGGCATCCAAGAGACCCAGGTTCAAAACCGAGTGGAGGCAAATTTCCAGGGTACTGTAGCAGTACTGTAGCAGTTACTGTAGCCGTTACTATTCGGTACTGTAGCAGATGGAACTATTCACCCGATTTGGGCCTTCGGGCCACCAGTTTCGGGCTACAGGTCTCCAGGGCCTTCGGGTCATCAATGGCCTTCGGGCCACTGGGCCTTCAGGTCACGTAGACCACAGAGTAGCCCAGTTCACACAGAACAAGCCCCAGAAGAGGATCAGAGCAACAGGAGTAGCATCCACCAGATGCAGAGCTCACCAGATTGGAAGAATGAGAGGGTATGACAGCCGCCATCAGGACAAGGCACCGTGCATTTTTATATGGGGAAATGCTAGCCGATCAGCAATGCAAGGTGGGGTATTGGGTGATCAATGACGTAGGCATCTGGGGAGGGGCAGTTCAAGTGGGCTGGGCCTACAGGTCATGTATTGGGCATGGTATGACTCTGGGCCTTCGGGTCATGTATTGCGGGTTTGTCAGGCCTTATGCCTTGGGCCTACGGGTCATATACGGGTTCCCCTTCAACCCTTAAAAGGGGGATTATCCATAATGAAATAAAAAAGAAGGACTTCGGGCCATTCGGGCAAAGATTTTTATTTTCCATGGGTTAGAGGTATATTATAGGATGTTTGTGAAAAACATTTAATGGATTTTTAATCCACTAACCAAGATAACTAAAAAAGGGGATAAGTTATCCTGAAAAAGGAGAATAAAGAATGTTTTAAAGAAATAAAGTAGTTATTGGTTACTAGACCAATGTTAACTCTACCCTCTTTTGAAGAAATAATCATTATTTATAGTGATTCATCTCTGAAATGTATTGGGTGAGTCCTCATGCAAAATGAAACGCTTATTTTTTATGCATCTCGATAGTAAAAGACACAATAGAAGAATTGTATTATGCATGACCTGTAGTTAGCTATATTAATTTTTTCTCTAAAAATAAGGAGGCACTATCTTTATGGAGAGGAATTTGATATATAGACATACCAAAAAAGTTTAAAAAATATTTTCACACAAAAGGAATTGGTCATGAGACAAAGGAGATGGTTGGACTTTCTTAAAGACTGTGTATATTGAATTCATTATCACCTAAGTAGAGAAAACAAAATCACTAATTCATTAAGTCAGAAAGACCCTATTTTACTCGCAATGATGAGGATTCAAGGTGATCTTTTTTATCAAGGACCTAGTAAAATTGGGCCAATGAATCATAATGGAATTGATATCATCAAACCTATCCAAAATTATTTATATACCATCATTACTAGATATGATAATGAAATATCAAAGAGGGGAACATTTGTTACAAATAAATATAGAGGCTGTGAAGAATGGAATGTATCATGAGATCAATATCAATATAGAAGATATAATAAAATTGCATACAAGGTTATATAAACTATATATACTAGGGATAAGGAATGAGTTATTGGATGAAGATCATAAATCTATATTCAATATACATTCTCTATGTTCTAAAATGTATAGGGACCTTTTTTATCATTATTGGTGGGATAATATGAAAAGTAGTAATGAGGAATACACTTCAAGGAGCTTGGTATCTGCAAGTGAAGGCAGAGAGAAAACTTCCTAATGGGGAATTACAACCATTATCGATACCAATATAGAAGTGGGACAATATTACTATTGAATTTCTCAATAGTATCCGAAGAACATCCAAGGTAAACATTGTGATATGGGTTATAGTGGATAGTCTCACCAAGACATCCAATTTCATTGCTATTCAAGAAGATATCTCTCTTGAACAACATGCCACGATATATGAAACAAAAGTAGTGAGGTTGTATGGGATACCAATTTCCATCATTTTTTATCGTGATACATGATTCACATCTAAATTCTAGGGAAGTCTCCAACATGCTCTGGATACTTAATTGAATGTCAGTATATCTTATCACCCCCAAACTGATAGCTAATTTTAAAGTTCTATTCAAATAGTCTAGGACATGTATTGAACATTCTAAATGGAATTTAAAGGTGGATGGTATCAACACCAAACATTAATTTAGTTCTTATACAACAATAGCCTCCACTCATTAATTTAGACTGAATTATATAAAGATCTATATGGATAGCGTTGTAGAACCCCTACTTGTTTGGATGAAGTTGTTGAGGGGAAATTGATTGGGTCTGATCATTCTCAATATATAATAGAAAATGTTCATGCCATAAATAATATATAAAGGCTTATTATAATTAGTAGAAGAGATATGATAAAAAACATCAGAGGGACATGGATTTTGATTTTGGAGATAATGTTTTCCTTCGAATATCACCATGGAAGATAGTCATGATATTTGTAAATACATTTAAGCTTAGTGTTATGTACATTGACTAATATGAAATCCATGATCATATAGGGGAAGAGGCCTATCAAATATCATTTCCACTAAATCTATCTCAAGTTCATTTTCTATCCCACATATCCCTATTGGGGAGGTGCATACATTATCTCTTATATGTACTGAATCCAAAGATGGTACATCTATAACACGACCTCTCTTATGAGGAGTAGTCCATGGAGATCTTAGACCATAGACACAAGGTTTTACACAAAAATGATACCCAACATCTAAAAGTGTTTTGGAGGAATAATAAATATGTTGAAGAAATGTGCGAACCAGAGGAGATAATGAGACATAAGTATATTCATCATTTCTCAATTGAGAAAATGTGTTGAAATTTTAGGGATGAAATTTATTAAGAGGAGAAGAATTTAATGAACCATAAATTCTCAATGATATTTACTTCCAAAATAATTTTTATTACATATTATATATTATACATGTAAAAAATAACACCAAACAAAAAAGATTTTATCTCATTAATAGTGATCATTACATTATTTATCTATGCAATAAATTAAAATTTAAAATAATATAGTTGGAAAAAATATAAATTAGAATAGCTCAAATAGAAAAGTATTGATCTCCACATTCTACTAGAATCAATTCTCCCTTTTTTAGAGAAATAATAATAAAATAAAATATTAGTAAACCAATCACCCACTTATGAAAAAGAAAATATAACATTAAGAAAATTATAGTGGTTTTTTATTGAAATAATAAAGTTTTATTTATTAATAGAAAAGTTACCATTGGTATTCGACTATTATATGACCTTTGTTCAATATAACTATTGGAAATTATCCCCTTGTTTGGCAATTTTAAAATTATAATTAGTTTTTATATGTTGTAATGACAAAGGTTAATTGATACATAAATAAGAATCGATGGCCTCAACCAGTGGAGTCAAGTCATTTGAAGCCCATTTTTCATAAATTGGGAAGATGGTATCCTCATTGGGGTTCACCCTTGACCAATCCCATGTTGTGCATTAATTAGTGAATTTTCAATGAAATTTCTTATGTGAGAAGTTCATGTTATTGGATATTACCACTCGGTTGATGTTAGTTGAGGAACCCACAAAACTACAACCATCGAACACCATAACCATTGGGTATATATAAGTGTAATGAAAGGTTACATGTCCAGACCTCGGTTACATAATGTCTACATTCAATTTTAAAAATAAATTTTTTATATCCTAAATTACTCTTAATATTATTTTTTATTTATAAAATATAATTTTAATTGAGATTAATTTGAAAATTTTATTATTGGATGAAAATAAAACATAATTTCTTTTTTCTATAAAATATATAAAACTCTTATAATTAACCAAGGTATCCTGAATAGTATTTTTTATTTAAATATTCATCTAAAACACTTTTATTTAATTAATAAATGAAAAAAAAATTATAAAGTCCGTGGAAATTTTTATATGTGTCATAAATTTATTTGTGCGTTAAAAACATCAATTTTTAAATAACTATTCATATATTTAAAAGTTAAAATTCTAATATTTATAAAATTATTCTATAAAAATAAAAATCATTTTTGAAATCATCACATTGAAGTTATATTAGGGTGAATTCTTGAGAATTTTCAGAAATAATTTTTTTTCTCGTAAATAGTAAAAACTACAATTTCAGTGTTTTGATATATTTAATGACATCTCAATTATGTTATAATGATTTAATAGTTAATTAAATACAATACAATACCTAAAATATTTTATTTTCGTTAATATTATGTTTGATATAAGATTTTACTCAATTTTTAAAACTATATGTTACTTTGCAAAGTATAAAAATGAAAATTGTATTTTTAAAAACATTAATTTTTGGAGTATTTACTTTTCCCTGCCAAAAGAAGTGTTAAATAAAAATTTCCTATTTTGGAGGACAAAATTATCATAAATTTTTTCCCAAATATCAAAAACCTTCACCAAAACCATGGATAAGCCAATGGTCTTTCATTTTCTACAACCCAGATTTCCAAGGCCTGTATTTTGAAGTTATTTAACAAATTCTCTAATTTTTATGTAAATAATCACCCATTTCACCATTCCCCTTCACTCAAAATTTAATCTCTATAATATTATGGTTCCCCCCCCCAATGTTTTCCCAAAATGATTCTATAATCCCCCATGGTTCCATTCCTCAAGATCTGGGAGTAACTCTTCAAGGTAAGGGAATCATTACTTATCTTTTCCATTAAAAAGTCCTTTGTGGTAGGTATTCCAATTGTCATGAAAATTACTTTTTTACACATTATATTATCCAAATAAAATATTAATAGTATTTTATCAATGGGTTCCCCTTGTCCCCTTACATTTTTTCCATTTTCCAAAACCATATTTTATACCCATCATGCTGCTAAATTTTCTTCTCATATTTTCCATTTTTACATGAGTAATTCTCTTTTAATTTTTTTTAATAAACAAGACTCATTTATATTAATTGAATATTTGAATATATTTAAAAATTTATTTTTAATTTGGGTATTTATATATATTAAACTAACATATCCTTTTGTTGGTTTAAAATGACCAAATGATCATGTCTTTAAGATCATTATTTTCTAATGATTTTTGATAAGAAACTTATTTTGTAATATCCACGGGTTATTAGTGAAATGATTTATTTTGATCTATCTGAATCATAGGAAATTAATACATAATAAGGGTTTCCCCTGATATCACTCTAAAGAATTAGGTAAAGAATTTAATCTCTAAATATGACATGTTATACAATACCATGGTGAATAAAATTTATATTTTTTATTTATGTCACCTTAGTGATAAGACATAGTGATATGATTATGAATGTCTCATTAAAATGTTGTAGACAAATTTATATTCTATAATTCGTGTTCTAATTATTATGGTACACCACTTTTTCATGCCTTATCATTATGCCTCGCGTTCATATTGATATATCTCAATATCTTGTGCTAAATGTTTCCCTTTCTTATTCCCTTACTGGGCTTCAAGATCACCCTTTTTCTTTGATGTATGTCCCTAGGATATGATATGTTGTAATGGTAACCCGGAGTGAACCCAAGAATAAATATTTCTTTTTATTATAATAATTTTCATGTATTATGTACCTTTTTTCAAAGAAACTAAACATTAAATAATCATAATTTTTACCATGTAATCAAAAGTTATGTAATAAAAAGGTGGGATTATATAAGGACCACTAAATTATATAGTCAGTTTCATTAGGTCAATAATTTAAACCTACTCCCATAAAATCCTAGTCAACAAAGCATGACCTCCTTAGCTGGAGTACCAATATAATGACCTCGTTCTCACTGAACATCCACACCTTTATCACTCCATTACAAAATATAAACTTTAAATTATATTATTTCCAATACATGAACACTACACCACATAACCATCTGGTTACCTTATTCTGGTGAAATGAATCCGGGGAGATGAATCTATTTATAAATTTATAAATCAACCTTGGTAATTTCCAAACTTATTCTTTGTAATTTTAGTTAAGAAATTCAACTACATTCCTAATGTTATACTAGGTTTTATTGTTTTGATCATTGGTCTTTCTTCTTATGTAAATAAAATTTCATTAAAGATTTAAAAGTATTTTTCACTCGCCCATCATTGTAGTAGTCATACCATTAATGATATATGCTTTATCATCCACTTTGAAAATGATCTAGACAACCTTTTTCAAGCTTAATATTATTTTAGATTTTATATTTTTTTGATTTACATTCAATTTATATTTGTATTTGGGTTTATGCTATATATTTAATTAATTGTTACTTTCCTATTGAGTTATTATCCTTATTTCGTGCCCACTAAACATGAATTTCATCAAGAGTAACCTCTACAACCACATTGGGGTCCAAAACTCATACAACGTCTGTTGCATATACATCATTGAAATTGTTTCTTTGAGATTCATCAGTGACATCCACTATGAAATCTTATTTAAACAATTTACAGTCATAAATATATTGAACAATAATTTATTTTGAGAAATAAAATTCTAGTGATGGAAAATTATTCTTATTAAATATATATATATCGTTTTGATTATTATACCCTTCCCATATATTAATGTTTGTGTAGGTTTATTAATATCATCCTTCTCATCATCATGAAACTTATTTACGCCATTTATAATAAGGATTTCAACTTCTCTATATCAATATCAACTGAGTGGAAGATTACTATTGAAGTTTTTATTTCTAATTTTTATATTTTATGGAATTAATTACATTAACACATCTACCCCCTTGTACCCAAAATCGGCTAACATGATGAGTTATTTAATATACATGAATGTTATTTCCCTTTATAACTTCTTCATAATAATATTATCATTTTTTATCCTTATCTTGTATAAAATAACAATGTGTGAATTCTATTTAATATTTGTATTGTCAATTTTCATGTTTTGTTAGAGTTTAGGAAATATTATGGTGAAATGAGAATTTTTTAAGGGTTTCAAGGGATGTATGTGTCGGAAATGAGCAAAAATACCTGGGTACCCTAATAACTGAGTTGGCTTTGACATTTCTTGCAGGACGTTCCCAATAACCATGGGTAAAAAACTAGCACCTAGCATCATACCCAAAAAAATAGGGAAGGAATTTTCAATAAAAATAGTGGAAGATAAAAGATAAAAGTCAATGTACTAAATACTCCAAAAGGAGAATGTACCAAAATCCAAACAGATTAAATTAAAACCAAATAAGTACATCATGGAAGTAAAAAAACAACTTTCTAGATAAAACTCAAATATTACAAAGGAAGAATCACTCCAATTCCAAAGGATCAAGAATATATGAAACCTCCAAGTGTCTCTTTCCCTTTACTTAGACTGGGCATAATAAAATCAAAAAACCCTTGAAGGAAATGGTAGCGTGTGATCTATAAATACAAGTATGGTACCACCATGTTTTTCAAAATAGATTCCATAATAATAAACCAAATCATGATTTTAATGTAAATAAAACAATGTGTTTCATACTATATCATTTTCATATTTAAAAAAATGATTTCATTTCAATTGGTGGAAAAAATTTCAAATAATAGATTAAGTAAACAATTTATATGAAATATTTTATATAAATCATTTTTCATGAATAAAATAGTTCTATAATCAATGGAATTTATATATATAATATAAATAATCATAATCACAACTGTGATCATATACCCTACAGTATGTCAGTTTCAAGCTATTGGATCCTCTCACTTCTCATATTAGTGATCACAACTATGTATGTGTACAAACAACCCTCAGGCTTAGGTCAAATAGGAATCATCAACATCCCATTGGAGAAAATCATGTTGAACTGGGTTTTGGAAAATTATTTCTTCATCAATCAAATTATAGTGGATCAATATCCTATAATTCTTGTCTCAAATAACCCACCAACTACCTAGGCTCACATGTACATAATCAATCAATATAAATATGTAAAATCATATCAGTTCAAATAAATCATCACTTGAAATTCAATTTACCAATATTCAATTTCAATATTCCAATTCAATTTCAAAACCAAAACATATTTTTTTTCATTATTTCATACTTTTTTAATAAAAAATAATCATAAGTTTTCATCATTTCAATTTAATCCATTTTCTCAAATCAATTCTCAAATAACATCATCAATTCCATGATTTTTTCCAAATACAAACAAGATTCCAATTCCACTGGAATTGGGGGTATTTCCCAAAACCCATTCCAATATAAAATAAAATTCCAAATAGTTGCAAATTGGGTTTTCGTAAATAAATTGTAATATATTTCATACAAATCAATAAAATCATGGAATTAATTTTATGGAAAATCTCAAACGGGACCACCAACATTTGATCATGTAATCAAAAGGTTAACACCTATAATGGGAAAAACAATGTAGATCAATATTGAAGGGGATCTAAAAAATAAAACCTATAATAATTATACAATAAAATAGATTTTAGTTCCATATAATATGGGATGATATATAAAACTCTATGAAGTATTGAAGTATAGATAGGAATTAATAATCAAAAGGGATATCCACTTACCAAAGGACTCTAAAAGTTATCAACCATGCCTTTTTCTGTAGAAAAGAAGGGGATTGAAGAGACAAACCCACTTCTTGAGAGCCTCCTTAGACAAATAATTTGAGTTAGGTCTAGTGGGGGTCAACTATGTGTTAAAACTAGGGGTTTGGATTATTAAAAATAAATTTTGGAATTAAAAAATCTGCATGCAAGTTTTCCTTATGATGGATGTATAGTTAAACAAACTATGTTACCTAAATGTGTGTCCCTATACTAGGGTTCATGATTTCTCCTAGGTGGGAGCATGTTTTTTCACACTGTGTTAAAACCATGAAAACCCTCACTATATATGGTTTCATGAATTGGAGGTTCTAGCCTCATGGTCTTGACAAATAGTGTTCCCCCTCTATAGCACCAACAACATGAATACTATTTGTGGGTATAAATCGCATGGCTTTCCCTAACCATATGCCAACCCTGAAAAGACCTTCAAGATTCTAAAATTATCCAAATTTAACCCAAATTAACTCGATAAAGATAGAAACCAAAGAATGATCAATATAAGGGTTATGGTGTACCTAAAAACAAGCAATGGGATGCTACAACCTCCCAAACATAAAAACATTATATCCCCAGAAATCCATTCAAGAAGATTCCATTACAGAGTGATGTGGGAATTGCTCTCTCATAAGAGCCACATTCTACCATGTCTCATAGGAATCTGAACCATGTTCCCTAAAACATGGACCAGAGGTTTCATCCCCTGTGAAGAACCTTTGTCTCAAAATCAAATATCTTGATTGGATGCTCTATCATCGATAAATCATGCTCAACATCTAGAACCTACAATATCAACACATGATATGGTTCAAAAAGATACTTCTGAAGATGAGATACACGGAACACATTATTTATCAACATCATCTATGGTGTAAGTTCCAAATGGTAATCCACTTTCCCCACCTTGTCAACAACCTCAAAAGGTCACACAAAATGCGGAGAAATATTCCCTTTCCTCCTAAGTAATTGATGAACCAACTAAGGTGAAACTCTAAAGAACACCCAGTCACCATCATGGTACTTAGATAATTTACAAAGATTATCATTATAAGATTTATAACATCTCTATTATGTTAACATTCTATGATGATTCAACTAAATCTGTACTGATGTCTCATTGAACAAGATCATTCCATCTAAGGAACTTTAACTGATATATAACCCACACAATATATATTTACATGACCTACCATATAAGGCCTCAAAAGGATCCATTATGGTCACGAATTGGTAACCATTTTTATAAGAAAACTCAAACAATCCAAAATGGTCATCCAAAGGTCCATAAATATTTAGACTGGATGTACGAATCATATCCTAAAGAATTTTTATATAACTCTCATCTTATCATCTCTCTATAGATGGTATGCCATACTCAAATGAACCTGAGATTCCGTCAACTCATAAAGGAATCTCTGAAAGAGATAAGTAAAATGGAGATCTCGGTATGACACTATAGAATATGGACCTCCAAAAAAGGGAAAATATATTTTATATAGAAATTATCCAACTCCTCAATATTTTTTGTATCACTAATGGGTATAAAGTGTGCTTATTTAGTTTGTTGATCAATCACAACCTATAATGCATTATTTTTCCCTGGGGTGTATAGAAACTCTACCACATGGTACATTGAAATCTCTTCCTAATTCCAATTTATGATAAAAAAATTCTGAAGAAAACCTTAAGGTATCATGTTCTTTACCTTGATGTCTTGGAACGTATAACAAGGTGATATAATGTTAACAATGTCCCATCCTATACTGATCCATAATAATTGTCACAACATTCATAAAACATCTTTCTGGTTCCTAGTTGCATAACCCATTGGGAATTATGAATATATCCCATCACAACCTACCTCAAAGCTAATGTAACATCTTATCAATTTCAAAAACATTTAATACCCTCTATGGAGAGTGATAACACACCAATAGTCTTTCCACTATAAAGATATTCCCTATTTCTATATAATTTTCCATCAAGATGTCCCTTCTAAAGAATCATTTCAGGAAGAGAGGATTTCAACTGAAAAATGGATAATAAAGCATTTTCCTCCTCTTACCAAACTCCTAAATGAAAAATATAAAAATAGATCCATAATGATTCATATTATAATGATTCATTCACAGCCCAGTTTGAGATGTTCCTTCTCAATGAATTACCAATGACAATCCATTTCCCATGGTATAAGAAATTACAAAATGAAAATATTGGGTATACTGTACTCAATGCCTTCAGAAGTGATTTAAATAATTTTGAGATAATATAAGACATGGTCTTTTTTTGGATGGAATACATAGTAAACCTTTCTTCAGAAAGATAATGTCATTGACTCTTAAGTGCATGCATCACAACTGTGAGTTCAAGGGATGTGCCAAATAATTATTCTAATGTGGAATTAGATACCAAGAGCCACATGAGATTATTTGATCACCCTACAAAAGAAAAAAACCCAATCCTAAACTTAATGTTACAGAGAAGACCACATAGCCATGCTCGGCCTCTAGAAGAATCAACACTAAATAGAAGTGAAATGGCATTTCAACCCAGAAAAAGAACTCTAGAATTGATAATCCCTGTTAAACGTTTCAACCTACTGAGTGCGAGAAGATATTAGAGAATCCAAATTCATGAAACCCTTTATAAACTGGTGATAATACCCTACTATATAGAATACTCTCCAAATCTCAAAAACATTTCTTGATTTTTCTCATGTCATAATAGATTTCACATTCCCTGCATCAACTAAGATTCCATGTTCCAAGACCGCATGTCCCAATAACGTCACATCCAAAATCTGGAAATAACATTTCTATATATTTCTATGTATTCAATGATTTCAAAAAGAATTCAAAAATATCTCCCATATGATGCACATGATCCTCCTCACACTGTTATTAAACCAGGATATCATCTGCAAAGACCACCATGAACATATCAAGATACACATGGAATATCATATTAATCAAATCTATAAAGACTTTATGATAATTGTTTATACCAAATGGAGTGAAAATATACTCATAATGCTCATAACTTCTTTTTATAGAGGTTTTCTGAAATTAGTAATCAATTATTCTCAACTAATAATTATCTGATCAAAGATTAATCTTCGATAACCACTTCATCCCTTTTAACAGTTCAAATAGATCATTAATCATTGTCATTGGATACTTGTTTTTTTACTATAACTCAATTGAGTTTCGAGTAATCAACAAATTTGTCAAGTGTTCTATAATTGTTCTTAGAAAAGGGAAGATGCCCCATCCAAGGTGATATTCCCATGTGTATAAATCCTTTTATAAAGAGATCATCGATCTTAGTTTTCAACTCCTTCATTTCAACTGGTTTCATAAGGTAAAAAGTGTAGATATCAGTTGAGTATCGGGTACTAAGTAAATAGAAAACCCCACATCACTTTCCAATGGAAAACCATAGAAAATATAAGGAAACAATAAGGAAACATGATGAAAAATATAGGGATACCATCACTCAATTACTCTTTCTTAATATCAAAACAAAAAAATAATAATAATTTCCCTTATTCTATATAATAAGGTATATCTTTACTCAAAAATAACTCATGTTCTCCAAAAAATATATGGGACACACCATTAAGCAATGTAAAGGATACCCATAAAAGAAAATAGTCAATTTGATCCTTATTAGAAATGAGACAATATATCTTAAAAATTAAATCAAAAAGTTACAACTCAAGAATTAGAAAATTATAAATAAAATGAAACTCTGATAAGGAGAAGACACAAGAAGGATAATAGAGAATAGAGGATAGTAATATCCATCTCCTATGATAAAAGCATCATAGAAAGATTTACTTGGTTTATAATTTGAGTTTAGATAAATGAATAATATGTACCATTATAAAATAAAGAAGTCACTTGAGATGAATCTATAGTGACGGCACCACTCACAGTCACTAGACTTCTATCTAATTCTTATAGAGACTCTTCTACTCTATGGTGAGGTTTCATTCTGGATGACTATAGCTAGAACCCCTCTATTCTTTAAGTATCTAATTTCACCATAGTACAATTTTTTGTTGATTATCATGTTCCACTACATAGGGAAAAATGATATAACATAATTTATTTAGGTGAACTAAGTATTTGGAGGTATTTCATAACATGGGTTCCTCAGTTCAACTCGATTTTGAATTCCTAGGTTGTCCACACTTGAAAAAAGTTAAATAGACTCTACCATGAACTGTAAGACCTCTAGAGGATACCAACTGTTGAGAAACAACACAAGACTCATCACACATTATATTACTTTTAAAGATACTAAAATATCATCCATTGGAAAAAAAAGTAAATCCCGTCTACCATAGATTACTATCCATATCAAGTTCATCAATCATTGACCTATCTAGTATGTCATAACAAGAAGTAAAATTTAAAATGAAAACCAAATAATGAATATTGGTCAAAGAAAAATCTCAAACTTTTGAGTTTTGATATTCTCATTCAATTCAATATCATGTGAACACTGCACAAGCTTCATAATGTAGTTTGCATAATCTATCAAGTTCCTATCAGAATGTTCAATTAATAAAAAATATATATAGCCTTATTTATATCCATAGACTCTGGATAGAACTGATCCGTCAAAATAACACTAAAAGCCTTCAACTCTAAACTTTCATGTTTCTTTTACATCACTATCGAGTACCAACATCTCCTACTAGGTCCCTCTATCTTAAAGGTGTCATATTTTACCTTAATTGAATCAGGGATTTCAAAGAAATACAAATCAATATATATATATATATATATATATATATATATATATCAATAAATCCTTACCCTCTTGAGGATCATTAGATCCTTGTAATTGTAGTGTCTTTTGAAGAAAGAACTCTTAAGCACTATTTTGAGATTCATCCCTTTGATGTTCCACAGCTGGACCCTGAACAAGAATCGGTGTGGGTTTCTAGCCAAGATCATGAATAGGATGAACAATAATCTAAACAAGATTATATTCCATGGGCGGATCTACTCTCTTTGGTTCACTAAAAATATCCTCCTCAGACCAATTCACATGTCTTCTTTGATGCATGAAGCTACCCAACATTAGAAAACAACATAGAATACATAAAAAGATCAAACATATTAACAAATACAACAAGAAAAAAGAGAAAAATTAATCCTATCATATATGATATCAAGAATTTGATTTCATCATATCCAAATCAAAAGTATGAAATGATTTTGATTAGATCAAATTATTCATTAATGCAACATTCCAAACAACCCATAGTAACTGAAAGATCATTATTATGAGAGTTGGCTAGGCACTCGCTAAAAACTACCTCCTATTTCTTGAAAATATATTAATAATTGTGTATTGGCATCCAAAAATGATGCAAAACCAATACCTCTAAAACCACCTTATCATGAACCATTATGAATACATTGGTATTCTGATAACTGATCTAGCAATGACATTTCCTGAATGGTGTTCTTGATCCCTAGGGGTTGGAAACTAGTACCTGGAATCATATAAGAATAAATATCAAATGAATTTTCATAAAAATAGTGGAAAATAAAAGATACAAGTCAATATGCTCAACACTCCAAAAGGAGAAAGTAACAAAAATGAAACAGGTATAACAAAACCCAATATAATACATCATCCATATACTCAATAACTAGTAGAATAAAATATAATCATCCAAAATACAACATCACTCCAATACTAAAGGATCACGAACATTCAGCCCCTATAAGTGGTGTTTTCCCTTTACTCGGACCAAAAATAAGAAAATATAAAATCTCTTGAAGGAAGGGGTAGGATTTGATCTATCAATCATAGTAGGATCTCACCATGTGTTCTATAATAGAAAACATAATAAAATACCAAATCATGTTTTCAATGTAAAAAAATGGGTCAAATAATATTGTATCATTTTCATATTTAAAACAAAACAAGCTTTCATTTCAGTGGATAAATAATATTCCAATCAATGGATTAAATAAACATTTTTGTATAACATCTTTTATAAAAATTAGTTTGTATGAATAAAACAATTCAGTAATCAATGGCATATATATATATAATAAAAAATAATCACAATAATAACCATAGTCATCTTCCTTGTAGTATGTTAGTTTTTTTCCATTGGATCCTCACACTTCTCATATTAGTGATCATGGATAAGTATGTGTACACATGTCCCTCATGCATAGGATGAATATGAATTATAAAGATCCTATCAAAGATAATCATGTCGAACTATTTTTTTGTTAGAGATTTCATTATCAATCCAATGCTAGGGGATCAAGATCCTAACATGATTATCCCAAATAATCCAATAACTACATAGGCTTGAATGTTCTCAATCAATAAATAAAAGAATTAAAATCATCTTATTTCAAAGAAATAATCATTTACAATTTAATTTCCCAGTTATTAGTTTTAATATTCAAACTCAATTTCCAAATAAAAGCATAGGTTTTCTATCATTTCATTCATTTTCAACACAAAACCGGTTATAGGATTTCATCATTTCAATTTAATTCATTTTTTCAAATCAATTCTCAAATCATTTCACCAATTATATCACTTTTTTCTAAATACACCCAAAATTTCAATTCCATTGGAATTGAGGGGCTTTATCATAATCCATACTATTGGAAATTCCAATTCAAAATCATATCAATTTTGGTTTTTAAAATATAATTGAAATATAATTCAAAAAAATCATGAAAATTAAAGCTTTAATTATATGGAAAATATTAAATGAAACCACAAAACATTAATCACATAATCAAATAATAAACACCCACAACAGGAATTCCAATATAGATCAAAGGATAAGGGGATATATAAATCAATCCTTGAATCAAGATACAATAAAATTTAGTTTTGATCTGTCCAATTGTGATGATCTATCAAAATTAAGGAGGAATAGTGGATATATTAGAAGAAAAAATTATAAAGGATATCCAAATACCATAGGTGATTAAACATGATCAAACACACATAGATCCACCATGAGAATTAGTTTTGTTATCCAAAATCACTTTTTGAGAGCCTCCTAAGAAAATTAATTCTAGTTAGGTTGACTGGTGGTCAAATAGGGGTTAAACTGGGGATTTAGGATTTTCAAACTAAAATTTAAAATAAAAAACACACATAAACAGTTTCCTTGAGAGGGCCGCAAAAATAAGAAAAATTATGATCCCCTACACTATGATCCATAGTTTCTCATAGGTGGGAGCATGGTTTGTCAAAATGTGTGCTAAACATGAAAACCACACAATATGATTTTTCATGGTTTATGGGTTGTAGATTCATTGTTTGGACAATCCATGCACCCCCTCTAGAGCACCATCAAATTGTGCATGGTTTTCTAGGCCAAATTTCATGGTTTTCTAGGCCAAACCATATGGTTTTCCCTATCTATGTTTCAACCCTTAACAACCCCTCGAGCTTCCAAAATTGTTAAAATTTCACCAAAAACACCCCAAGACAAGCCCCAATCAAAGAATGGTCAAAATAATGGTCAATAAGTACCTATAAACAAGTAACTGAATGTTATAGAATGGTTTGTGGAACATTTATCCAAATGGTATAACATACCAAGAAATTGTGAGAATTAAATTTAGGATATATCGAGTAATAAAAGGTTAGTTATATGATTTTTTAACCCCTCAATCTATTAATGTAATCACTTAAAGCATCTATTTTAAAATTTTTTATTTGTTTTAAATTTTCTTTATTCCATCCTCTTCTATAAGGGGAATCTAATTTGGATGAGTTTTGAGATATTTTTATGTGTTTTTTCACTAAATCTCATTTCTCTTTGATCATACGACGTTTATAGTAGAAATAAAAGTTATGTTTCTCCAATAAATTTCCCATTCTTGTCCATTAATATTTCTCTTTTCATAAAACCATATTCATAGAGGGTTTGGTGGAATTAACTGTTAGGGTTAGAATAGTTTTTTTTAGTTTCTAGGTGTTGGAGGATAAATAATAGATGTTAGATCAACATTTTGGAAGTTTTGCTAAACATCAGGAAAGTATTTGAGGTAAATTATTCTCACATATAAAATTGTGTGACATGTTTTGGTGGGATTAGATGGTGTATATTAAATAAATTATTTTAATGGATTTAAATTTATTTATAAATTCATATTAAATTATGGTGATCATTGGTTTTTATATGGTTTGTTTTCATAGAAATTTTTTGAGCATTTTTTATGTGTATGGATGTTTACCAAGAAATAGGGATTTAAAATTATGTGGTTTTTATGGTAGTGGCTCAATGTTTAAATTGATGTATTTAATTTATTATTACAATTATAATTTTGGTGTATGGATAAAGAATTATGTATAACCCTCATTGAGAATGCTGGAATAATCATGTAAGAATTGGATGGTTTAAGAATCCCACATTAGTAGGGAAGCCACTTTAGTAAGAGGTGTGGATTTGTTGTATTTGGGTTCATCATCATTAAAAGGTAAAAAATGGTTAACTTTTATAAACATATTGGTTTCTTGAGGTTTTCGAAATATAAATGTAAGCGTTAGTTTATTTTTTTTAAAATGGTAGGAATTATGACATGTTTAATTGGGCCTTATGTGTATATTTTTCTAAAAAATTGATTGTTTATATAAAATGGAATGGGTATGGTTGTTTTTATAAAACACATTTGATCTTAATTGGTTTTTATATCAATGGGGAATAGGGTAATATATTGGTGATATATTGTTTAGTATTGTTACTCAAACCTAATATGTATAATTCTTTCATATGAAAATAGTGTTTAGTGTAACCCAGGAAAAGAAAATATATTCTTAATCACAAGTTATAAATTGTAAATAAATATTTAAAATAATGGTGATAAAAATATTCAGTGATTTTTTAGCTCTCAAAATGTATCTTGGGAATGTGGATTAATTGGTTAAAATCCTCATTTTTTGGATATTAAGGATATATATTTTAAATTGTACTAAACATATCATTTTATACTGAATGTGGTGTTTCAACTTTATTATTTATCCTTTTGTCTTTATAGGTGTTGTAATATTTGACATATGGAATCATTGTGAAAATATATTTATAGAATCTTAACATTGTGAGGGTCTGTTGGATGTGTTAAAACCATCCCTAAATTGTATTTTGGTATCCCTTGTGATATATTTCTATAATTTAAGGATTTTAGGGATACTCATATGGCCTTCTAACATCCTGACTTGATTCGGGTTAGGTTAGGGATATCAGGTTACATAGGGATGTTAAAAATGTTATAAGAGTGTTTTGGTGGGGTGGTATCCAATGGTATAGGTTTTTTTATAACTCATGAGTTATTTATAAAAATCAATATCTGACTTAATTATAAAGAACCATGAGTTACTAAGAAGTATGGGTAGAAAAATTGGTTAGTTAACCCCTTATATATTTTTACTTTCATTCTCTATTTAGAAAATATTTTCTCAACCACAAAAGTTTAATTATGTATCATATAGGGTTTAATAGATAAGTATTTCATTATGTTTTCATGAATTTAATAAAATTTATTGATTATCATGACAAAATGGCTTCCAAAAGAGGGATTTATAAAAATATGTATTTTCAAAATGGGTTATGACTTGAAAAAATATTAAGATGGGTGATGAAAAATTCTTTTATGTTGGAGAGAGAAATACTCATTTGAGTTTGTGTGAAAATAAATTATTATTTTATAGACTGGTCTTATATTAATTATTATGAAATTTTAAAAATATATAACTAATAATAAATCTCATTAATCAATGATAAGAATCTATCAAGAACATTTTTCTTAAAGATCTTCCATTGGATCGATTGTTGCATAAAATATTAATATAGTATTTTCAATGATTGGATATGGATTAACAGCCTCAAGAAACTACATTTTTGGTTAGCTATATAACATTCCAAGGAAAATCCTATTAAAATTTCAAGGGAATTCATAACCAAAAGTTATGGAATAATAGATAAAAAGTATCAATAAAAAATTATCATTATTCAATACTATTGATTTTTTTAAAAAGAAAATTTTTCTAAGTACATTCCAAACTAACTTGTAAATAAATTTTGAGATATCACTATTTAATATATTTTTCATTAAGGAATATCATAGAATGAATTTAAAATATATTATTTTTATCCACATAAATTTTTTAGTGTCTCAGGATATATAATTCCTTAACTTTTAGTTAGATAATATTATTATATGGGAATATGAAACAGGATTTACAAATTTAGCTCAATTTTAACCCAAAATAGTTTCAAGTTAGTATTTATAGGCTTGATAATTTGAATTAAGGTTTTAAACCATGATACATTTTAGTATAGTGGTACATTATGATAAATATTACATTGATATGGTGAATAAAGAAATCATCACTGAAATGATTTTATAGTAAATCATTTGGGGGAAATAACATCACTCAAGTGAGTGGAGGGAGTAGATCAAGTAGTGGAAAAAATAGGTGATATTATTCCTCTTGATAAGATTGGGAATCTAATTATTATGAGTCATAGTAACATTAATTTATACATTATAGAGATATGTGAGTTGGATTTTTTTAGTGGGCATCATTCGATCACATAAAGATAAATTGCCCTATACAACCTCAGCATTTCTATTATTGAGGAATTATTTAACACATAAATTCATACTTTAATAATCCAGTATGTTTATCCAGTGCTAAAGGTAATAATTAGACATGGGTATCCCATTCCCATGTATGTAGGCCTTGATAAGATAGTTCCCAACAACAATCATGATTTATGAGGATTTATTCTATAACTACACAAGGATCAGAGTGGGAACCATCTTAATAGAGAAAACAGTCCCATCTATAAGAGTGGGAATATTTTTTTTGTGACTAAGAGAGATCTAATAAACAAGAAATGTAGACTCTACATTGAGGTGCCTTATTTTTCAATTCTACACTAGAATATGATTTTCTAACATAATGTTCACCCAATATTTCATTATGTAATGAGGATTTGATGAATTGGTCTTACATGTTGACATGAGGTCTCATGTTATATGAATTCATACACCATTATGGTAAAATGATAGTTAGAGGTATAAGTGTACATTATGCCCTATCATGGTGGAAAACATGAAGTTATCATGGAACCTCACTGCCCTCAACATGATCATGTTTGATATCATTATTAGCATAGACTGGTTAACTTCATATGAGTTTTACATCTATGGTTATAGTTGAAAAGTAACCTTTATCAATCAATGTTTGAAATTTATACATTCAATGACGAATGGTACGTGAATTCTGATAGAGTTATAACTATTATGACTAGTTTTAAGAGTATATTATTCTATTTTGTAACACTTTATTTGGGAGAAATATAATTTATCAAATATGTGAGGTCTTTGAAGATAGTGAACCACTACATAGACATTTTTTAATTGTATTTTTTTGTAATTCAACCTGAGAAAGTGGTAAGGTTTTATATTGATTTGAATCCTTATATTTGTATAATATCTCTATAATTATATTTAATAGACCCAGTTAAAAAAACAGAGTAAAAATTTTGATTAGACTATATAGATTATTATGGGTTCATTTGGCTAATTTCATCCCATTAGGCTATATCGGTACACTTTTTTAAAATTTGGGATGGTATGTTGCACGTTTTTGACTTTTATAAAAACAAATATATATTTGATATTGATAAAAAAATATCATATACCAAGTATTTATGAATTTTTTACTTTTTAAAAGGTACAAGGTGATTTTTTAAGATTTACTTGATGTTGGACTACCATCAACTTTGCATGAAGAAAGAGGATATTCTAAAAAGAAATTTTTAGATTAGGTATGACCATAATGTATTTGCAGTTCAATTATTCCATCTTATCAATGCTCCAGTTTTTTCTCATGGAATTATTAAATTACATATTTCATTGATATATTCACTCAGTTATTATGACATTTATCTATAAAATATTAGTATATTAATGATTTTGGTATGATCATGTGTTAATTTTAAATATATTTTTGATCAATTTGATAGAGTATTGTCTTTATTAAAATTATCTAAATATACATTTTTGGATTTATAAGGAAATTTCTATTAGACATGTTATCTTAGATAAAGGAATATAGACAGATCATGTAAAGATATAAGTTATTTTATTCTATAAATCGTGGAAGAATGTATTTATGATACATATATTTTTAGGATTATCTAGATATTATTCATGATTCATCCATGATTCGTATGCCTATGTTTTCTGATGACTTCTATAATCAATAAGGGTTCCCCATTTTTATAGAATCATTAATGATATTCATATTCCAATGATCTAAATTATAGGTTGACATCATCACCCTTTCCCATATTTTCTAATCCATGTGATAGGAAATCACGTGACAATCAAGGTGTTTTACAAAATTCATCGCTTTTATGGTTTATTAATATTAATGAATATGAATTTAAATATTTAGTTTAAACATATATATGTGTGTGTGTGTTTATATAATTTAAAAATATAAATTATATAGTCAATTAGATACAAATTATTCATTTAAAATTATTTTTGTAACTTCATGGCATATAGTATGTTTTAATAATATATTAAATAGGTTTCCTTACCATGATTTGTATTTATATCAATCTAAAGAAGTATTTAATTATAGGATGATTCATTAATGGGTATTCATGTTAATTTTTATGATTCATATTAATATTTATAATTATGATAATATTATAAACAATTTTATTAAGGTAAGGAACGATAATATGATTTTTCATTTGAAAAATAAATACTGTTTATTCAAAATAATGTTGTTTTCCATCCGCTATATAATTTTATTGAAAATTTAAAATCCTAAATCATATAATTTTACATTATAAAATGGAATTTATTTTTTGTGCCATAAATTCTTAATTATATTAAGGTTAATTATTTGTATTTTTCTAATCATGTTGATTTTTTGGTAAATAGTTAAAAAAATACAGTTTTTATGAATACCATATATTTATGACACAATCATGATATAAATATGACATAAATATTTGGGAAAATTAGGTAAAGTCACTTAAATAACTTTATAATAAATAAATTACAAAAATATTATTCAATTAATTTAATTAATTTTTATTTCATGATAAATGTGAAAACATTTATTGCTATTGATGATGTTCTTGAATGATATTTTAAAAGTAAAACATCATATCATTATGATGATATTAAAGATATTAAAATGGTATTCTCAAAATTAAAGACAAATATTTTTAATTATAAATATTTTTTGTGCATTTATTAATTTTAAAAATATATAGGAAGTTAATTATCCAAATTCTTAGACAGTGCTTGAGCAATGCAAGAAAAGTCATTATGTTTCTCTTAAAGTTTTTATCATGATAAAAATGATAATAAATATTATTTTTTATTGTTATAAATTATTTTATTGATGACTAATAAACTATATTTATTTTTTATAATAATTTTTTATATTAAGTAATATTATAATTATCTAAAACACTTATGTAATTTTGATGTAGTGCATAAGAAAGCAGGGAAAAAGTGAAAGTAAATAATTTTAAAAATATTTAAAATTATAATAATATAATTAGAAACATTTTTTAAAGATTTTTTGAGATAAAATTATATTTAATAAATTTTATAAATGTTTAAATTATAGTTCCATTTATATCTAGATATTTTTAAAGTCCAATTATGAGAATAACCCTAAAAATGACTTTAAAGGGTATTTAATGT
This sequence comes from Viscum album, assembly GCA_963277665.1. Taxonomy (NCBI): domain Eukaryota; kingdom Viridiplantae; phylum Streptophyta; class Magnoliopsida; order Santalales; family Viscaceae; genus Viscum; species Viscum album. The sequence goes on along the minus strand of OY728127.1, from coordinate 1,218,125,626 downwards.
TACAAATAATTTATTAATTAATAAATATATTAAAAAACTATATGAAGTTAATTTGGGATTATAAAAAATCAATAATATCAACATTTTCTATTTAGGAGTCAGTTTACATTTTAAAATTACAATATTGACCCATAAGAAACTAAATATTTTCAAAAATTCCATGAAATTTAACCTTTAAAAGGGGACACTTTTAACCATTACAAAACACAATTCATGATTGGTTTTATCTTTATATTATACCAAAATCCTTATCTAAATACAAATCCTCATGTTCATTGTTCTATATCATTTATGAGAATCCTTTCATCGAGGGATGTAGACTTAATTTGATGGAGGTGGTTTGAAGAAAAAGGTAAGGGTTTCCAAGCCCCATTCTCCTTACTTATTTAGGATTATTTATCTTATAAATATTTTAAAACATTATTTGATTATTTCATGGATTCATTACTTTGGTATTTTTCATATATTTTAACTATTTATTATGAGATATCATTCATTATATCTCAGTGAAATATTTTTTGTAAACCATTACTATATCAAAATACTAGTTTCTCCAAAATCATGATTTTCACTTCAACTATCCTATTACAATTTTAAATAACATAAGTATTATTTAAATGTAACTCTAAAATAGTAGAATGATTATAATATAATTTTTTTATAAAACTCAGTTTTCTCCCATAATTTAGAAACTCTTTTGAAAAATGTCACTCGGTGAGGTGGTTTTACGGTACCTAAGTAGACGATGTTTTTTAATAGAATTATGTATTTCAGGGATATTCATAAATATTGATTTCATGATTGAATATAATGTTAGTATTAAATAAATTTAATGATTATAATTCAATAATGGTATATTATCCATCATAAAAATGAAATTAAAAGTAAACAACCATAGTTATTGTTAGTCATCAAAAGTAGGCTTATTGAGGTAGATTCAATGAATAATAAAAATTATAGGGTCTATCGAACTTACATCATTAAAAAATGATTAAATACAATACAATGAAACTTCTATATATTATAGTACAACTGTATACTGGTGTTTTCCTTTACAATTATACCACAATATTTTTAGGATATTATGAACCAAATAACCTTAAAATAACCAACGTAAACAATACTGGGTTATTAGATGTTTTAAATTTGATAATAAGTTTGGTAAAAAGTAAAATAATAAGCAAATTTGAAAAAAAATTCTAAATCATGTAAATATTTAATATAATTTTAATATTCAATATTTTATAGGATATACAAGGTGACTTGAGACTCCAGATAAGATGATTCTATACTTAATTTCTTTTCGTTGAGTTATATAACTTCTTTAATAACTAAATTATCCTAAGATTATGTTAATTTTAAATTCCAATGTTTTATTTTTATTTTGACTTGTTTATGTGGAATTACATTTATTATAAACAATCTCTTTCTTGATATATCATTACATCATAATTTATGATCTTTAAAATGGATTCTTTTTCAATCTCACTTTGAAACGAGATTAAGTCTAAATTATTATTTAGAGAAATGGTATGCTCAATCTCCACAAAAACCCATCTATATTACACTTCTTCATTTTAATATTATAAATTTTAAAGATTTTATTTTCTATAATTATAAAAAAAAATTATGGCCATTTTCTATTGTCTTTGACTTTCATTAGAAAATTTTAAAAGAAATCAATCTTTTAGAATTTTATAAAAGATATTATTTTCACATTTTCTTCTCTAAATTTTATATATAACATTTCTATCTAATTTTTATGTTTATATAAATTAAAATGTGTACTAATTTTTTATAAATTATTTCCATAGAAATAAAAAAAATTAAAAATGTAATGGGGTTTCATTCTTACAAATATTTAACTTTTTAGTTTTAAATTATTTTCCTCCACACTCTTTAAAGTATTTTCTTTGAACATATATTATTTTTGATATTAACTAATGTTTTCTATGTTATTTTAATATTAAAAATCCATTATTTTATGTTTCAATGGTTTTTCTTTACATGATTAAAAATAATTTTTTAGTGTTTTGTAATGAAAAGTGAATGTATCTAAATGGTTTATTCAAATTATCGTATTTGGGAATTGTATATGATTATAGAAAACCCTGATATATATCTATCAAATCTATTGGGTAATGATTTTTAATATTTATAAATGATATTTTAATTAGCTGATGTTAATATTCTATTGTATGTATGATTGTGAGGGAGATTTCTTAGAGTTATACGAATATGGATTCCCTAGATTACGTCATTGTATTTATATGATTTATTATAGGTTTTAAATGGAAATATTTGGATTCTAGGAAATAAGATTTTTGTTTTATAAGGAAAGGGATGTTTTTATCTGGAAAAACATAAAAGTTAGTATCTAGAAGAATGATTAAAATCTTATAAATATTTAATTTTTTATATTTTCTCAGATAATTTTAACGTTATTTTAATTTTCTTATGCTTGATTATGAGTTTTATTTACAATACTATTTTTAGTAATGAAGATTATCTAATGTTTTAAAGTAAATTTTTTTTCATCTCAATGGTTTATGTTTGAAAGAAATTATTTTTCATAAGTTTTCAAGTATTCTAATTGGATTATAGATTTTCTCTTTATTTTATTCCCCTTACTGAAATTTATTTTCGCTTCCCATTTTTTAAAATGTTTTATCGAATTTTTACGGATGAGTATTGTAGATTATAAAATTAATTTTTTTGTGTGTATTTTGCCTTAAATGGAGAAGGTATAGCAATCAAAGAGATTAATTTAAAGTAAAAAATAATAATTTAATGGATAATTATATATTTTTTATTTAATGTATATTGCTAATTCTCTAGAATAATAATACTAAAAGTTCATAAGAATATAAATAATTAAATCTTTTCTATAAATCATATAATTATGGGATGATTATGTTAAGGTATTTATAGTTGTTAATAAAGTGGGATTTAAATAACTTTAGTGCATAGGATGTTATTGGTTGAAGAAATATAAGAGTTATGGATACCATTATGGATTGATAATTATATAAGTAATAATAAATTAAAAGGCATAGATACCCTTTTTAGGTCTTATGTGATTGTATTTTAATGTGGTTAAGGATATTTTTAGATACATTTTTTGGATTTTAGGAAGAATGCCGAATTGAGGATCAAATAACAATTTTGGTTTGTATATGATTTAAATTTGATGTAATTTTTTTGATTTGGGATAAATTTTATCATATTTTCTAGAAACTATATTGGAAAATATAGATAACCTAGGTGAGTGAAAATTTATTTGGTGACTAGGATATTAAGGTTACTTTTTTAGAAAATTACTGTATTTTTTAGAAAATTATATGATTAAGTTAACAATATGAAATTATTTTCTAGTATTTGATTTTATTGTAAAGTGGATAATATTATTTGGGGGATGAAGGTTGAGTTGATTTTTGGGAGAATATGTGGTCAAGATGATAATGAATTTTCATTTTCTAAATTTATATTCATTTTGATGATTATTTTTGTCTAATAATCTACATGATAAAGGATGTGAAGACTTTTTTAGAGAAAATTAGATCAACGATTTCTTGATTTTTAGTGTTTCCTTTCCATGTCTCTATTATTTTCAATTATTATTCTTTTATCTCATATTTTATCCTCTATATCCCAAATAAAAGATAATTAAATGAATAATTTACACTTCTACGTTAAATTTTTATTAATTTATTGTATCTTTTCCTCTCTTTTTGATTTATATATAACACTATACGTACCTCACAAGAGTTTTTGTTAACTCAATTTCCTTTAATTGGGTTATAATATTTCTTATTGAACATCATTCTTATATGTTGTGTATATTATACCTTTTGATTTTATTATATTGTACTACCACTTATTTTTATAGTGATTTTCATTTCTTTCACATAATCTCAATTTGTATTGATTCTTACATCATAAAATATGGCACTGTAAGGGGGTTTTCGGCTCAATATTTTTTAGTTGGTTCATATACTCACTTTATTGAATATATTATTTTATATTGGTTTAATAAATATTTTTATTATATTATATTTAATTCCTTATTTATTTTATGAGAATATTTATTTCATTAATATAATTTCCTTTAAAAATTAATCAAACTTTATAAATTATGATATTCATAAGGGTTTCTTTGTCTAAATTATTATTCATCGAGACATGCATAATATGATTCACTCATTCACTTGTATGTGGTATACATAAAAATCTATTGACATATCTTATCATAATTTACATATTATTCAAGGTGTGTAAAATTTCATTCTAGGTTATGTCTTTCATTAAATTATGATTTATATATTACAAATAAAAAGTTTTTTTCATGACTCAATATCTTTTCCATGATTCAAAATTATTCTTCATTGATAATTTTTTAAAATAATGTATTTATTCTAATATTATTATTACCAAATAGTTTTTTTTTTATTTTTCACTAGTGAAATTACATTTTTATGTCATGTTCTTCTTCTTTGATGAATTTTTGGATTCATAAAAATTGATGTTGTTATTTATTATTCCCCTCCTCTTTATTTAATAATTATCATCAATATGTCAATATTATTTCATACCAAAATGTTTTTTATTTTTTTTTTGTGAGATAAATTTATTCTACATTATTAACCATTCATATCTCACATTATCTCTATTCAGAAAGAAATTTTTTATTTCTTTAATTTATGTGGGTTTCCTCAAAACCATTTTAAAATCTTAAAAGGTATTTATTTACACTTCATTGTGTTTATTTTATCTTACACTCCACATTTATTCTTTTTAACCTTATTTCCTTTCTAGGTTAAAATATTGGAGATTTTTTAAAAAATTATAGTTTTTGATGTCCTCTTTCACCCTTTAAAATGGGTTTTGATTTGTTTATAATGTATTATTTCACTTCATAAACCATTAAGCTATAGGATTAATGCGATGTAAAAATTGGGGATTCTGGTAAAGGTACAAATTTTCTTAATATTAATTAGTTTATAATTTTATTTTAAAATTTATTATTAGATCCACACTGATAGAATATTCTATTTCATTTTAGGAATAAATTATTACGGGATATAAAATTAAAGGATCGTAAAATATTTAAGTATGTATATATTTTATGAATAAGAATTTGTGATCTTTTTTCCAATTTTATTCAAGATGATAATCTTTTTAGGACATAGTTTTTTTATTTGGGATAATGAGATAACCTTGGTATTTTTAATATTCACCACATTTATGGTTTATTAATATTCATGAATATAATTTTTTATATTTAATTTAAACATATATACATGTTTATATCATGTCTAATAAGTTATAATATAATCAATTACATAATAATTATGCATTTAAAATTTTTAGGTTTATATTATGACCTAAAATATATATTATTTATAGGTTAAATATATATCTTTAACTTGATTTTTATTTTTATATATATAAATAATTATTTAATTGTTATATATTTTATATATATTCATTCAAGATAATTATATGGATTAATATAAATATTTATTTTTATTATAATCTTAGACATAATTTTATTAAGTTATGGAACATGAATATGATTTTTTATTTTCTAGAGAAATAGGTTTCTTCTAAATAAATTGTTTTTCCATTATTATATGGTTTTTTAAAAAGTTAAATTTCCAATGTATTTATATATAATTTTATAAAATGTAATTAATGTTTTATTTTATCATGTCTAAATTATTTTAGGGTGTAATTTTTTGAATTTTTATCTGCATTTTGATTTTTTGGTAAATAATTAAAAATATATATATTTTTATGAATAACATATCTTTAAGGACCTAATTAGGTTATAAATATCATTACAAGATTTATAAAACTTATTTTCTTCCTTTTATACAATTTTATACTTAAAATATCATATAAATATTATTCAATTAATATAATTAAATTTTTTTTCAAGATAAATGTAGAAATATTTTTGTCGTGTTGTTACGGTGCTTGTTTGACATTGGAAAATTAAAATTTGGTGTCTTTGGAAAAATATTAAAGGGGTATTAAGGTTATAATATAATTGAAATATAAATATGATTAATAATAAATTAATCATATTTATATTTAAGAATTTTAAAATTATATAACAAGTTAATTATCCAAATTCTTTCCTCACGCATGTGAAATGTAAGAAAAGTCAATATTATTTCCTTACAAATATATTCATGATGAAAATAAAAATAAATAATATTTTGAAGTGGTTTATATGATTATATTTATGGATAATAAATTATATATTTTTTTAATTTATTTTTAATATTAAGTAATAAGGTAATTATCCAAAACTCTTATACAGTTTCAACGCAGTGCTTATGAAATGAGAATAAAAATCAAAGTAAATGGTTTTAAATATTTAAAATTATAGGATTGTGATTAAATTTTTTTCATTATATATAGGTATGAAAATTAAAGTATAAAATGATTTAAATTTTTACATTTTAATTACTTGTATATGAGTATATTTTTAATGTCAAATTAAGAGAATAACCCTAAAATAGAATTAATAGGTTAATTAATTTATAAATTATTAAAAAAACATATTAATAAAACTAGGGATGATAAATGGTCTATATTATCATCTATTTTCAATATATGATCAATTATTCACATTAAATTTACATTCATGACCCTTGAAGACTAAATATTTATAAAAACAGCATCGAATTAGACCTATTTAAGGGGACTTATTCTAACCTTTATAGAACACATTCCTTGTTCTGTTTTATATTTATATTCTACCAAAATACTTCAATAAGTAAAAATTTTGGTGTTCATAAGGATATTTACTAGATAAATTTCCTTTCTCTAAATCCTTTAAACTCAATTAGATGGAGTTGGATTGGGTAACATGGTAAGGGATTACAAGTCACGTTCTCCTTTCTTATTTACTATTCGTTATCTTAAAAAAAATTAAGCCTTATATAATTTCACTTCAATGATATTATTGAAATTTTATTAAAATATATATGATACATTAATGATCTTAGATCTACTATTACCACTCACCAAACTCTTTTTCATAGATCAATAAAACATCAAGATATGATTTTTATCACAATTATGACTTTTTTTTCAGCTATTCTCTTACTCATTTCAATTACATAATTAATCATTAAAAGGAAAAAATATATTTTGATTATAAGATAATGTATTTGTAAAATTCAAATAATTTTTAGTTTTCCTTTCTTTTAAAATGCTGAAAAACATCGCTCACCGAGCTGGTTTTACACTACCTACATAAACAATTATGTTCTCATAAAGTTATTTCTCTCATGGGTGTTACTAAAAATTGATATAATTATTGAATGTGACATTAATATTAATGTGATTTAATTATTATGATTCAACAATCAGAAATTATCAATCATAAAACTGAAATTAAAGGTAAATTACTATAGTCATTTTAATCCATTAAAAATGACCATATCAATGAAGATTCTTTGAATTGCAACTATTTCATGATATTTTTATCTTACATCCTTAAGGAATGATATGAATAAAATATCATGAAACATATAGACTTCATGAAAGTAATGTATAATTAATTTTATCCATTACCATTATTCCATAATAGTTTTTTAGATTTTGAATCAAACGCCCTCAAAATGACTGACGTAAACAATACTAATTTTTTTAATTGAATGAAATATTATAATAAGTTAGAAAAAAGGGAAATGATAAGAAAATGAACATATAAAAATTATAAAGTAAGTGATTAATTAATATAATTTTATTATTCAATATGTTAGTTTTTAGATAAGGATTCCTTTCACCAACTTCATTATAATGGATGTTACATTACTGGAATGTGCAAGATGTTGTAGAAGGTGTTCTTCTGTAATGATCTTCTCCCAATCAGGATTAATATTCCAGAAGATATTATGATTATCTCCCTACTCTCCACATGAATTCAAAGCCTCTCACATATTCAATTAATCTCATACATCACATAATATTAAATCATGAAATCCAAAACAATAGTAAAGAAACATAAAAAAATTATTATATGGTTTCAACATTACATCCTACATCCATGGGAGAACACTACCAATATTTTAATTACATCGAAGATACATATATTTTAAATCCTAAATGGAATTTTTTTTTATTAAACTAATTTTTTAGGTCATAAGTATATTTCAAATATAATTTCAAGGTTTTATGTGTAGTTGGTCCTATTCCATATTTATAGAGGAGTTTGATCAGTCGACGAGTATCACCAAAAATTGTATTTTTTACGAATCCTTCTATTGAACACAAGTGACTATCAATACACTATTTAATTCTTCAGACTAACTATCCCAACTAGTAATAAATTAGAAGCTCTATTATTCTCAATCCTTTTCTATGGAGCCTACACAAATGTTCCTAGTTTTAAGTTCCATTCATCCCATTTCAATGAAATGGCCAACTTGCCACTACCTACAAACATCCATCAGATTACACCATTCTAATCATCCTATCTTCTACTACATATTTTAATTACACTAACTACAACACCAATATTTTTGTATCTTTTTATAATCTCTCCTTCTGGTTGATTTCAATTGAAATTAAAAATGGATTCATTTCCTAAAAAAATCCCACATGAATATAGTTCCATGAAATATAATGGGATCCTCTGTAACTTTATAAATTATATGCATCATTCCTTCTATTTGCATTATGTAGTGTCCTCCTTCTGATTCCTTCACCCTAGACCCATTGAGGTATCATGTTGCCTATATATTTTTTGAACAAGTAACTTCATGAAAATATCATCCAACTTATATTTTCTATATATTTTATAAAAATATAATAATTTTTCTTATAAAAATTTTAGATGAAATGGAATTTCAGGTCAATGAGTTCCATCCTTGCATGGAAGGTGAATCATACTCTGACTAATGTATTAGAGTACTCCCTCCCCTTTTAGTATTTAATTTTCATAAGTAATTTAATTAATAAAATAAATTCTTTTCATAATTTTTTACTACCACTTATTTATATTTCATGGTAGAATATATAACCATTCGTTTCAACCGAGACATCCAACTAATTGTCTTCCCTTTATAGGTAAACACTAAACTTTTCAATCTATTTTGGGTAACTAATTATCCATAAAATTCTTGATTGATAAATCTTTATATTTTATCATATTACTAAAATGATCTAGTTTTATCTTCTAATCCCATTAATTTTTTAATGATCCATTCCATAAAATCCTTGTATTCCAATCCCAGATTTGACAAGAGATAGCACAATACTCCCAATGAAGAGTCAATATCTATTCACATTGAAATCATCTCATACATAGAACTTTGATAAAAAAATGTAAATGATAAATTAACCATGTATTTGACCACATATACCAAATAAGGTATTTGTGCCTTAGACGAATTAAAATTCATGATGACTACTATTCAGATGGGATTACATCCATTCATCCCAAAACATTTGATTATATTCTAGATATATTCTTTGGGGATAATACCAAAGTTCAAGATTTACTATTCCTCTTAATTCTAAATCCCAAAATCATTTTGGTAAGATCCGAATCATTAATATGTAACCTTTTGTAGAAGTCACACTTCATCTCCTTAATCCTTTTAATTTTTTATTCCATAATAAATATGTCATACACATACACAAGAAATATGTTGTAACTTCTTCTATACAATTTCTTCTAATATAAATTGTCTTTTTAAATTATATTTGTGAATCCTTCATAAATTATGAAACCATAAAACATCTAGTTTCATTGATGAGGCACCTACTTCAATACATAAAGTTATCACTTCATTCGACAGATAAGAAAAATTTCCTGATGATCCATGAAACCACTATGATAATTTATGTAAATATCTTTCTATAAATCCCCATGAATGAAATCATTTTTTATATACAAATGTTCAATATGTATATCATTTAAATAATCTATGAATAGAACCATCAAAATGGTATCATGTTTAACTAGTGGTGAGTACTTTTTTGTGATATATATCCCTCTTATTATTGGAAACCCTTCATTGATAACTATGACTTATGCTTATTTCTTCCACCTAATTCATCCTTTAAATACATGACCCATTTTTTCAGAAGATCCCTTTCATACTTTGGACGTTCTATTAGATTCCATGTTCTATTAAATTCCAATGAATTCATTTTTCACTTTATCACTGACTCACACTCTTTAGAGTCATGGAGAGTTATAAGTACTTTTAAGAATTTGGGTTATCCTCCATCCATCAGAAGTATAATATTCATTCCATCCCCAGACCTCTTGATGTGAAACCATTATCTAGAAGATATCATTAGCTTAGCATGTTAACCTACTCTTCCTATTATGGGGTTTTTTATGATCAATATTCTAGAGCTACAACTTCTTATTCCCTAACTTTTGGACCTTGCCCTCAATTTTTAGTAGATCTAGAACATTTGGGAATGTATTCCATTGGTTTAACTTCCAGAAAAGTTGTTCTACCATCTGAAATCATTTAAAAGTTTTATATTATGGTACCCCTATTTATATCAACATGAACTTGAATAATTGATCCCTTTACTTCACCTTATAATTCTTCTAAATTATGTCCCTTCCCAAAGACCCTCTCATTGAGTTGAGAGTTTCATATCCTAATGACTTATAACTTTTTATCATTCCATAATCAAAATATGAGTTCATCATTATCATAGCTGATATGAAAAGAAGATTTAGGCTTTTCCAACAATATTTTTTTATCCTTTTCATTAATATGGGAATAGACAAGGTTTACAAAAATCCTACGTAAAAAACTTCTAGTAGCTTACCATACCAAATATAATATAGATGTTCTATTCGAATTGAAAAATAAAGACATATATTTATGAGATAATAATTCATGTTAACTACCTTAGAAAAAAATTATTTTTTATCCCTAAGTGAAAATTCCAGCTATATGATTTCTCTATTAAATTCATGTTCATACATTCCATTACACTATTTTGATGAGGTGTTTTGAAAACTATCCTCTCAATCCCAATCACCTTCTAGTGACCGAAATTATTGAAGTTACATCCATTGTTCGATCTGATACATTTCAAATTTTGACTATAGTTTTTCAACACCATGGATTTATACTGACTAAAAGCATTGAAAATGTAATATTAATACTTGAATGTGTATACAAATTCTTATAGTATCATTGAATAATGTGGTTAATTAATATAGGCTTTATGGGACTAAATTAGTCCAATGCCCCACACATCAGAGTGAACTGAATCTAGCTTCTAATTACTAGTCTTCTTGACACTCAAATAGGATGACACTCTCTTTGTCTTCCCATGAACATATATCTCATGACTTCTATAGTCGGTATGATCAAGATTTATAATGAATATCATGGTTATAACTTTTATTTTATTAACAATGATTTCCAAGAGAACAATTCCATAACTCTTAATCACTGGAAGTTATACTTTAGGAAATTGTAGCTTCATCAGAACTTCTAGTAAGATAAAGAGCCTCATCCTTTTCACTATATTACATTTTCATAGAACCTATGGTCAATTTAAAAACTTTTTTAGTATATATTATGCCAAATAATTCCTTATCAACTTGAGAAATGGAAATTTAGTTCTTCTATGGTCCGGGGTTGAGTGTGACTACTTTAAGTCTCAAAAATCATTTATTCTCCATCCATATAATAAAATTTATTTCCACTACAATTTCAAGAGATTCATCATCATCCAAGAGTACCTTACCAAATATTACAGATAAATAATTTGTTGTACACCGTTGATCTTATGCTGAGTGGAAAAATTAATTGGAATAAAAAATCCATGATTCCAATAGAAAATTGAACCTTCGTAGTTGTTTCTACTTCCATAAAATGTGCTCACAGAATTTATACCTTTGGAAGATTTCATTTTGGTGACTTGTGACTTCTTCAATAATTCTTGATATACCCATTTTTTCCATAAATAAAACATGTAGGACTTTGTCTAGTAGACATTACATTACTCTTATCCCATAATGAATCTTCTAATTTCCTTTTTTTACATCTTATTTGAGCTGATAATTTTCTTCATATAGCTTTCAGATCATTACTAGAATTTTCTTGTATCTCCCACCTTTCAAGATCTTCATTGACGATCAAGTTCTGGACATCCTAAAGAATTAATAAAGTCTTCTAAAATAGATTTGTAACTATAATTACCATTAATTACCAAGATTATAGTAGTGAATACAATAGAATAATTTCCTAAAAAAAATTGTGAGAGTTACCTTCAAATATTTGAGTTATCTCTGGATCATGATGAAATTATACACAAGATCTACAAATCTCAAAAATTTTGAATGTCTCATGATGAAAAACCACTGCATTAGAAACACTTTATTAATTATTCAAGTCTTCATATATTTATCCAAAAAAGTTGGAAAGTAACGACCAAGATTTCTATTAATGAAATTACTATTCATATAAATATTTTATATATTATAAATCCCATAAAATTTTCAAAACAATATAGAACATCATTATAAATAAATAATGAATGAAATAAGAAGCTTTTTCAGAAATTAAGGAACCTATACGAATGGAATTGTAACTTGACCTTCGAGATAGTAATATGACCCTTATAAATAGTAAACTATCCAATATAATAGTAAACTCACCATTGAAAGTATAAATAAAATTTAGGCATATTATGAATGAAAATTTGATATAATTATATAATAATAAAAGTAAATAAATGATTTGAAAATGATAATTTAAGTACTATTACTTTTATGAAACATAAATTTTTATTTAAAATTTTATAATTATTATAAAGAATTTAAAGAAAATTTAATTTCCTAAAATAAATTCATAAATTAAGATTTTTTTGTCTTATTATTATAAGGTAATTTTAGGAGACCTTAATTAATTTTTCAACATATTATAAAATCCATTATAATTTTAAAATAGGAATTTTTTGAATAAATAAAGATTTTAATTAAAAATGAAATTTATCATATTTAGAAAATTATTTTCCTAAAATGGACTTATTCTACTCATTGAAAAATGGTTAGGGTAAATTTTGGTGATTTTTCTAAAATACATGATTTTTTTGTGATTAATAAAATATGGTAATTTATGATATATATATATATATTATAAGTTAAATACACTATTCCTTGATTCATTGCTAATGTAAGAACCATAATATTGAACTCCCCTTCATTATTTTAATATATTTAGTGAAAAGGTTCAAACAAACAATTAATAATCTTGAACCAAAATAATAAACTAATGAATAAAATATTGAGTAAACACATATATCTTCCCCATCTCCTTACACCACCAAATCCTTGAATCCTATCCAAATTCTTCGAAATACTATCCTACCTCCCCCCCCACATATAGGATAATTTGTTCTCATAAAAATACCAAACTCAAGTTCCTCAAAGAGGTTCTCATGAAGTAGAATTCAAGAGGTAAAAACCTATTTATTTTACATTTTTTCATTTTCATTACTTTTCTTATTCTCTCCTCACCTCATATACCCAAAAAGGAATGATAACTCTAGTATATTATATATAATATAATTTTATTATGGTTAATATAAAATTCACAATCATTTCTCTTCTCTTCTTCCTTTTATTTAAAAATGAAAATATCATTCTGAGGTGTGGATTTATCTCCTTCAAGGATGAAAGGTTTTCATTTTCCATTACCGCATTCAAGGGTGGAAATAAAAAATTATAATGGTTGAAATATATTGAAAAATGTATGTTATAACATTTTTCATGTTCCGAAACTAACTTATTTACATAATAAAACAAAACTGTCTCATGATGATCGAAAAGATATAGAAATAATCTAAATGATTATCACTATTGCATTGTCTAATGATCCATGATCATCCCGTATAACCAAATGACTTATATAAACATTTTTTCTATTGTTTGATCATTAATAGCATATAATTTAAATTCTAGAAAACTATTCTTATTTTATATGATTTTATATGATTTTCTAGATGTGTATACAAGTAAAATTATCTTGAAAACCATGGAACCAAATACTCCAAAATGATTAAATTCTATCTTATAACCCACTAAAAATCGATAAATTAACTTTATATAATTATAATAAATAAAATAAATATATTAAATGTTATTAAGTAATTAATTAATGGATTTAATTATATTATCTAAGATACTAAGGTCAACTATGGAACACTTTCAAACATAAGTAATGAGATTCTTTCTGAACCTCCATTTTTTTCAGGTTACACTTTTTATATATATAACCTTATGTTACTATTCATTAATTTTATATAATTCTTATAAATTATATGTATTTGTACCAAAATCATGTATCACAATTAGTGTATCCTTATTTTGTGGTGATATATGTGTTTTTAAATGGTTTCCTTCCATATTCTTACTGATAAGAAAGCCCGATAAAAGGGAACATCCTTATTTCTTACCCATTTTAATGTTCTCTATGTAATTTATGTTAATCCAAAATTATTTTTCTAAAATCAATTATTTTATAATGAAAAACTATATTGATTCATTTATGGTTTTATAAAATAATTTAATCCTTTTCTTTTTTAAAGATTCTTAAATATTTTTCATAAACCGCACAAAGATGTTTTATTGATAATGTCTCTTAAAGCTCTTTTTATTTGTTTTCACTTTATTTGGACATAAATTATCATGATATATGTCTATTATACATTATTAATGTCCATGTATGATTTAAATCCATTATTTCATGGAAACCATTATGGTATTCCATTTTTTAATTCCTTTTGACATGATGATGATACCCATTTTTTCCATGGGTATCCCTTATGCTTTATTCTTCATATAGAACACATATTACTAAACATGTTATAATGGGTGAAACTAGATAGCTCTCCAATAGATTGGGTAACTCTTAATCTCATGATATGTCATGTTGGGAAAGGGAGTGAAACTGATTCCTCTAATGGAAATTTTCCTTCATGTGAAATGGTCTTAGTAGTTATCCTTAACTCATGCTTATGCCATGTTTTGTATTGTTTCTATATTCCAATGATTCAATTATTACATGTCTCCATACCCTACCTATTATTATTACTAATTTTTATTAATTTTTCATGACCTTTTATGTAATCATGTTATGAATTCTAACCCATGTACTTTACTATATTCTTATATTTATTCACTTACTGGGTGTTTTATCTCATCTCTTTCATCATGTATTCCTTATGTTATCCTGTTCAGAAATAAGATCTCAAAGGATGTTTGGAGTTCTTTATGGATGATTAAAATAAATATATTTTACTATATTTCATTATTTTTTATTTTTATCTACCTAATCATCCAAAGACACTATACTATATGATGCTTGGATTATATTTGATGGTTAATTATGCATAAAATCATGTATTAATATGTATAAAAGGATAGGGTCCCTATATGCCACAAAATATACTATATTTTTATTCTCCTACATATGAAAGACTACATTACTAGCCAGTCGCATCCTAACCAATCCAAAAAAATTCTTATCCAACCATTCCCATTCTCCCTTTTGAAAGACATCTAGTTTGACCCTATATAATGAAATTTAAATGCACTTTTAGATGAGATAATATTTTTTATTCATCCACGAGAATCTAAAGTCCATTTCAAAAAACATTTAAACCAAAACCTGATATTCCACTATTGTTATACCATTCACTAATAGATAACTCATACTTGAAATTGAAAAAGTAAAAGATAAGAGTGTGAAGATACTTGTGTCTAATATGACGTGCAAAGAGAGAGAATAAAAACCACACGATCATATACAATTTTTTTGGATAAGGAGACCTAATGTCAACAACCAATAATAATATGTGACTTCAGTTTAATACATGGGATACAGTGGATGTTAATTCTCCAAAATGAAATTCTCCCCACCAGTCATTGTATACCCAAAGATAGGAAGATTATCTCTACAATCATCACACAAAGTAAAACCTTTTTAGACACTCCTTTTGACTCATAATTTACATAACATTCAAACATAAAATAGAAAACAACAGGGAAAACCCCATACATTATTTTATATGGTCTGTATATTAAGTCCTATATTCATGAGATAAAACTGAAAAACGTTCAATTGCTAGGATGATATAATGATTTACAAACCAAATTGGTAATTTGTAATATAAAAATAATTTATTCAAGATCACAAATATATTTAATGTATGATTTCAATGTTAAATGTACTTGCGGTCCTTCCTCATCTTTATAAATGAGTTCAACCATTCAACCAGTAGAGATAAACTATGAATTTCATAGGAGTCCATCTATTGACTACAAGTTATAACTAATACACTTTTTTTCACATCTTGACTATCATAACTAGTAATAAATTAGATGTCCAAATATTATCCATCCTTTTACATTGATCAGGTATTTATGTTCTTATGTTTATGTTTTATTTGTCCCCTTCAAGTGAATTGGCCCACACACTGCTACCAATAAAGAACAATCAAAAGAAACCCATTTAATCAGCCTAAATTTTATCAAATTTTATGATACTATTATCCACAACATAAAAACCACCCTCTCGTCTATTAATTTCTCCTTTTGATTTATTTTAATGATAATTGAAACATAATTAATTTCCTCATAGTTAAAGGATAAACAAGGTCAATATGGACTTGAGTTAAGTGGATTATAAAATCAATTACCTTTCATTAATTTTTATCCATTCTATATTAACTATGTTATTATAAGATCATTTTAATCATAGACATATTGTTTTATGTGTATTTCCACATATTTTATATGGATTTACATTTCCTTAACATATTCGTTTTATTGATCGATTCTTACTTCATATGTTTAGATCTTTATAATGGTTTCATTTATAATATCACTTTGGATCGAGATTTTTAATTTCTAAAGTCCTATTTTAAGAGATTATATGTTCTTTACCTATAAAACCTAGTAACTTTTATTCTCCTTAATGTTCATATTATTTATTTTTTGTATGTTATTTTCTATACATCTATGATTTTCTATGGTCATTTTCAATTATCATTTAATTTCTTTACAAAAGTATGAAATAAATACCTTTTTAATGTTTTATATTTTATCTCATTTTCTCATTTTCTTCTATATATTTCATTAAAAATATTTCTCTCCAATATTTTATGATTCTCTAAAGTAATTTTTATTCTTATTGTTTTATAAATTTTTCCTTTGAAATAAAATTTTTTAAGAATATAATGGGACTATTTTCCTACAAAACTTATACATTTTAGATTTAAATTATTAAATTATTCACTATTTCAATTATGATACATGAATTTATAATATCTAATATATTTAATAATGTTTCATGTGTTATTTTAAAGTTAAACTTCATTTATGATTTTGTTTAATAGTTTTTTGTTAATAAATTTAAAAATAATTTTTAAGAGTTTCATGATGAAAACTGTAGGATTTTAAATGTTTTTTTAGGTTTTAATTATTGGTAATTATATATGATGATGGTTCAGCCTAAAATATATCTTTACAATTAATTGGGTAAATATTTATTCTATAAATAAATTATATTTTAATTAAGTAATGAATTTATTTGACTATAAGGATGATTGTATGGTTGATTGATAATATTAATATGAATATAATATCACAGGATACATTAATGGGTTTTTATATTTACTTATGGGTTTTAAAAAGGAAATATTTTGATTCCAGGAAATAACAATTTTTTTATGATAACTGGGATGTTTTTTTATCTTTAAAAAGGTAAAATTTTATATTTCAACGAAATTTTATGATCTTCTAAAAATTATGGTTTTTAGGATTTCTCAAGTAATTTTCAATTTATCTTCAATTTTTATGCTTGATTATGATTCTCCCTTACAAAACTTTTTTATGAAATAATAATTTTTTTTTTGGAATAAATTTTTATATGAGATCAATGTTATATGTTTAATAAAAATATTTTTTTAATTTTTTTTTACGTATTCTAGTGGTATAACCATATGTTTATTTCTTTTATACCACTTGATGAGCTTTATGTGATCATCCTAGTTTCTCAAATGATTTTTAAAAGTATTAAGGATGAATATGATTTATTATTAAGTAATATTTTATGTTATAAGGTTCTATATTTTAATTAATAGGTATGTCATATTAAGAGTTTAGTTTAGTGCAAAAAATGTCAATGTAGGGGATAAGTATGGGGTTTTTTATTTAAGAGGTTTTCTTAATTATCTAAAACTATAAACCTAAGGGGGATTGAAAATATATGTAAGTTAATATTTTTTATAAATCATTTAATTATTGGATGGTTATGTTAGGGTCTTTAAATTTCATGTATTTTTATTTCTCTTTGACTGGACAGGATATGTCTTCATGTTTGATATTATTTTTTTAGCGTGTGTGTCAAGATATATAAGATTACATAAGAAATATTACCCTACATATGACTTTAATTCCATGGATATGATATATACATAGAAATAATAGCATCACTATTTTATTAGAATATAGTTTGATATGTATAAAAATCATAAGTGTTTAAATATATCTTCTCATTGTGTCATATGAATTTGAAATTTTATCTCAGGTTAGTATATATATCTGGTGAATTAAATTTGGTAGTTTTCCCCTTATGTATTAAATCACATGCCCAGGTGGATTATGATGTTAAGGATGAGAGGAAAATCTTGGTTGTAATGAAAGAGATGCATTTGGATATCGTTAAATATGTTAAATGATTTGTATTGACAAGCTTAGTAGTCACCCTTACCTTCATGGATTAGTTTAATGAATCTCATATGTTTGATAAAAATTGTGTTTCCATGAGGGACTCCATTAATGGTAAGGAAGCCGTGGATTTATTTTATGAAGCATCAGATTTGGCATAGTATTTTTGAATTAATTTGGTTATTCATTCAACTTTGTGATGGAATATTTTAAAATATTTTCATCAATCAAATATTTTCATGTAACCTTGTGTGACCAAAGTGTAAAATTGAATGATTTTATAATTTTAGTGGATGATTGTGTCATTGAACGCATAATCTATCATCATATAAAGGTATAATATCAATTCCTTAAAAGAATTCTACAATAACAACTTATTCCAATTTTATGTGGGATTTTATTTCTACAGAATTTATGGTTTCTTTTATAATGACAAAAGCATGATTTCATTTGGGTGGTTGTTAAAAACTCGCATATTTGATTATTTCATATTGATTTATTAAACTCAATCAATAAATAATTTGGTAAATATCTATGTATTATATTCTATTAAGATGAAAAGTTTTTCTCTATCTATAATCATGAGGTTGGACCCTCATTTCGGCTTCCAATTTTTTAAATCTCTACCTTCAACTTTTTAAACTCAATTGAAATTATGTACTAACTACAATCATATAATATATGGGCTTACAAAAAGCAACATACAAGTATTATAGTACATTTTTAGATATTTTATTATTTTAGTGGATCCTGGGAGGACCAAACTCCACAAATGGAATTTCTATGCAACAACAATTACCACTTCATGATTGGTATGGATCCTATTGAATCACATTATAAAAGACCATGATGATCTCCCATTTCTTTTGGAAAAAAACATATAAAGCTTATTTAGTGGGGTCAAGAACCATACATATGATAACTAAAAATATTTAATCTATTAAAAAGGTATGTTTACATCATAAATCCAAAAAATATATATAGATAATAATTAGTGTGATTTAGAATTATCAATAGGAAATCATGTATTCTTTATGTCTTTCTTGGATTAGAACATGAATGATGTGGTAGGAAAATAAAATTATCACCTAGATATGTGGGACTATCCATGATTATTGAGTTCATTATGGTAATCTCATATTACTTGTAATTTCCTTCCTATTATAGAGTTATGCAAGATATATTTCATATTTCTCAGTTATGAATATACAAGATGGACCCTTATCATGTTATCAGTTGAGATTAGGTTATGATAGATACATATATGAGTTATTTACATGAATGGCATCATATCCTTTATTATTAAGGGAATATATTATAGGTTTGTAATATTTCATTTGGTACACATACTTTGGTAACATGGTACCATTTAAGGAGAAACATGGGAGAAAGAATCATTTTTTCATCACTAGTGGTCTGAATAATTCACAAATAATGATGATATAAAAAATTCTAAAAACTGTAAATGAAATGGTGTAGAGTGTTTGGAACCTCAATTGAGGAATAGAATTATAGTGGTAATTCTTTATTATCTTTTAGGGATATTTGAGATTAAATTGGGTAATTTGGAAGGGTTTAGGGGTTGTATAATTGGTAACATATTTATTCAAACCATACACCATTCCCATTGAAAATTGTAAATAGAATTTGGAATTATAAGAGGAATGAATGGTTATTGGATTAGTTAATCGAGAAATGAATCTAAACATTTTGGTTTTGAAAAGGGTCATGATGATAATGCACAATTAGTCTTATAATTAACTAACCATAAAACCTAACCATGCTTTTACTAAAAAAACCCTACCCAAATTTTTATTTTATTTTATTTTTTAAAAAATATACCTTGTTTATTCATTTTTTATATATGGAATGTCGTTTTCATTGATTTTTGTTAAATTTTATGTGTCTCTATCCCTCCTAATCACATCTTCCTTTGATTATAGGGTGTTTGGAGTTCAAATCGAAGATATATCACTCTCATATCTCTTCTCACATTACCTATTCTTGTTTATTAATTGATGATATATTTTCGAGGGTGGGTTTGGTTGAATCATTTTTAATGGTAAAAATAAATTTGGCACATTATTTCTAGGTTTTTAAAGAGAAAACAGAGAGGTTTAAACTATATTATAGGATCATTATTTCATTCTAATGTTGAATCAATGGTGGTGGATTCTCCAATGCACTATTGTGTGACAATGTTTTATGGAATTTATTTGTAAATTCTAAATAAATACTCCTAATGGATATAAATTTATTTTTATATAGATATAAAAAAAATTGTCATTATTTTTTAGGAATGTAGATTACATGGAAATGGTTTATTGATTTTTGGGTGTAGGTTTTTTTAGAAAATTTGGATTTTATAAATATGTTCTTTTTAAGGTAGTGGATCAATGTTTAAATTGATGTATTGATTTTTTTTTGAAATATTGATCTTGATTGAGGTCATAATCATGAGATTAGAATCTTTATTTATTTTGGGGACCTCCTAGGGGTATACATGGATAGTTTAGGATTCTCACATTAGTGTAGAAGAATTTTCAATAAGATAAGGATGGATTTTGTGGTAGTTTTTCCTTTGAAAAGTAAGAGGGAACCAAATGGATAATTCTCAAGGACCTATGGGTTAAATCATGTTTTGAAAATGAAAATGTGGGTGTGAGTCGATTTCACTAAATGGTGGGAATTTTGGCATGTTATTTTTCGGTTTCTATTTCAAGAATATTTATTATGTATTATTAAAATGTTTTGGTTTTTCTATATATAATATCATGGGTGGGAATGTTTTTATAAAAAAAATATTTCTTTCACACTAATGGATAACATGGTATATAAATTTTCATTTCCTACTAAGTTATTTTACTCTTCCCATTAATTCATATAAATGTCTATACTTATATTTTGGTTGGCTTGATATAAGTAATTAAAATATATATGTATTCTCATGTAACAAACATTGTTATCTTGAAGATAAAAAAATGTTGAAGATTATTACTGATGATTGATTACCTCTCATGGAATATTAGAGGCACATATAGTAGTTGGGAAAACTCCAAATAAATATATAATCCTTTTGTAGCTATAAGGGCCCCCAATTTATACGTATATCCATAATACACATTATTTTTGTTGGTTTTGGTAATTCCTCATTCTTTTTTATAGTTAATGAAATTATTTATTTTATATAATAATTTCTTTTTACATTTTAATTGTTTCTTTAAGTCTTTAAAAGTGTTTGCTTGTTCATTATATAGACAACTCTCATGTCAAAATTTTGGTAGAATCAAATTATAATGAGTGCGTGTTAGTTGAGTAAATTCATCCCTCAATGGTATTATTTCTATCCATTGGTATTTATTTATAGCATTTGGTCATCTAGGAAATATACTTAAGTCCTGCTTATATTCCTATATCACACACTCCATGTTAGGGACATCGTTTCAAGTTAAGATGTTATAAATCATTCCTTATAATTAATTTAATGATAATGTTTCTAGATAAAATTCCATGATAATTGTAACTTCTGGGTTGATATTTATATGTATCATTTATAATATTTTCTTCACAATATTTATATTTAAAAGAATCTCCCAGTCTATGAATGTCCTCAATAATCACATTCATTATAACATTCTGACCCTAACACATTGGCTCAGAAAATATCAAAATGCCATTAACCATAGGTACATCCCATGGACACCAAATATTGGTAATAAATTCCAAGGGTATATAATATCATTGGAGGATTATTTACCCTTGTATAATTTTTTTAACGGTTGGGGATGAAGCCTCATTTTTTTATTAATGAAAAGACCTCTTTGGCTTGGTAGAGGGAGACCCATTACATAGATCGAAG
Source organism: Viscum album (assembly GCA_963277665.1). Classification (NCBI taxonomy): domain Eukaryota; kingdom Viridiplantae; phylum Streptophyta; class Magnoliopsida; order Santalales; family Viscaceae; genus Viscum; species Viscum album. The sequence goes on along the minus strand of OY728127.1, from coordinate 1,218,103,028 downwards.
GCCTAAGGCCACGTGTTCTGAATACTCAACTTGGAAGCCCATTTTTTTATCCCAATGGGCCCTTTTGTGAATATTAATACTACAATATCCAGAATTCTATAGTACCAACTACAGTACCACCACCGCTACAGTTCCATCTATAGTTCCTCCGCTGCTATAGTGTCACCACTGCTACAGTTTTGTTGCTGCCAAATTACTACCATAGAGCCCTACTACAGTGCTTCTAAAGTACATCGGAATTTTTTCCCTGTCCTGATTTGATCCTATATCTTTTGGATGATAAGAAAAAGCATGCACCACTTGGGTACGGGCTTGTATATGATACAACATGTAGCAGACAAACAATAATTTCATAATAAAAATATGATGCATGATAAAAACCATTTTAAACACCATTTCATACTATAATAATAATCATAGTCACAATAGACCACTATAACACAAAATAAGTATAAAATACCCAAAAACTAAAAAGTGAAATTAAGGTTCCAAATTTGGCACTACACAAAACACCACCACACAACCACCTCCAAGGTCAAACCTCCATCACACATGACCACATCATCAATTTTCTCTATGGGATAAGTAAAAGGTATTCCCTTTCCCTAAATCATGTGAAACAACATCTACATACAAAAATTTAGGGGGTAGTATATTACCTAGTAGGAACCCCCCCCCCCAATACTTCCATTGCATTATTCTTTGTTAACAACAAATTATTTATCATTTCAATAAAATGGGTGATAATCATAAAAACTAATAAATATGGTGTATATATATAACTAGTGAAAATAACTCACAGAACCACACACACCCAATATATTAAATAAATAAACCATAAAATGTTCCTAACCCTCCCCTTTAGGAGCCATGTAATCAACCCCAAATTTATCACTCATCCAATGGAAACTATAGACATTCAAAACTCATAACCATAAACCCATACTTACATACCCAAGTTGTTACTTGAAAGTATAGTCTAGTGAGCCCCAATATGGGAACCATGACCAAGTCAAATCCAACATGTCCCATACAATATGCATCAGAAACATACACCAACCCATTAAAATAAAAACACACAAACACGAAATTTTGTTCCATTTTAATCCAAAACTCCATTTATGAATTTCATCAAACACCTTTTGGGCATCACTAAAAATCCTTATTTTTAGAAACCAAACTAGTATAATATATTACTACAAATAAAATTTATTAATTTTTATATATTAAAATTTTCATTAATTTATCATTAAATCTATAAACCAAAAAATTATAGGTATAAGTAGAGTGAGATAGAATCCACCTACCTTAAATGATCATGTCTGGATGAATCATACCACAAACAAATAGATATGTGCACCCTCAACCTTCCTACAACGGATGAGAACAAAATCCCCATAAAAACCAAAAACTAAGAAAAATATTCCATCTTATAATAACTAGACTAAGATTAATGTCAAGATAAAATTAGTATATAATAGATTCAAATGAGATATGTAACCCATACCATTGATCTCTCAGTTAAACACATTAAGATTCAGGAAGAGAGTAATCTAATGTAAAGAGAACCACTAAAATCACCCAAGGGAAACCACTTGATTGATATCACCAAAATGAAGGAAATGATTAGTTTTTTATGGAATGATTCAGGTTAAAAAATTAATTTTCATGGCTCTTTAAAGTCATGATTGGTTTCATTGAATGTTTTGATAAACAATTCACCAACTATGTGGATGCCACTTATCAAAACATTCTATTATTACATGTTTTTGATATATGGTTTACCCAAACTATGTTCCTCTTTTGCACCTAATAATATAACCCATATCATCTTACATGGTTACCTGAAGAACCCATACGGTCCCCCCCCCCAACAATTTGTTACAAACCTGACCCTAGTAACCCAAATTCGGTGGTCATTTTTTTACAATGACTTAGATACAAGAGATATCATCCCCAAGTATCGATCAGTTTAGTAGTCTTCAAGAGTTATATACATATATGGAAACTATTTTACATTAGTATAATGAAAATATAATATAATACATAACAAAAAAAATCATCCTTGAAAACTTATTAAATGGTCCCTTCTTCATAACCTAGGAAGTAAAAAAAATGAAAGCGTAATCTCAAATGCTCAGTACATGATAGGTTTAATGGAAGAAAACATAAATCAATAATTTTAAACAATATGGTATGTTGATTAACTTAAATCAAATGCTAATAAATAAACTAAGAATGAAAATGCTTCCATAGATTTTGATATAGTGAAACTTATCTGGGTAAAAAATAACTGAATTATAAATGTTGGTAATGATTAATTGTTGGATGTCATGTATCTAAAACATGAATTGTTATAAAATAAAGATAGTTTAATTTTGTGGGTAGAAACCTATTTGATTCTTCTTGGAATAAAATGTGAAGGGTTTATATCAAACTGTTTTAATCCCCTGAGATTGGTGATGCATTGAGAGGCTATCTATAATCAGGCCCCACCCATAGGGCTTGCATTAACTAGTCCCCAACCCATATGTATTGTATTAAATAGTACCTAACCTATTTTCTACCAGTCTAAATTACTCCTTATATATCTAATAATAAGTTTAAAAATATATTTTTAAATCAAATATTCTCATACCACATTGAGAATTTTGAATCATAATCCCCAGTTAAAAACAACATTCAATGTAAACACCGTATGTAAAAATTATATACATAAGAGACAATAATAATATAACTAAAATGGATTAACAAGTTAAATTGATATATATTGTGATATATTATTTCCAAATAAAGTGAGAACTTCTTAAAAGAGTTTTTAAGAAACATTAGAAATGAACCACTTTAGTGTTGTTTAAGGGAAATTATTAAGAGACTTTAAAACCCAAAAACAATTATAATTGTTTCTATAAACACTGAAATGAAAAACAATGTTTTTCATGATATAATTATTGATTTTAAAAAAATAATATATTTTGAGAATAGATTATGGATGGTACATGAAAATGGGTATGAAATTGGGAAGTTCCCCTTTAAAGGGGCTTTCATATCGAGACGAATTGTAATTGATAACATTATAAAGAAGTATTAACCAATAAAAGAAAGTAGAATTAATCTTGGAAAATATTTTTGCAATATAAACATGTAATTTATAATTATTAGATAATATGAATTAATAATTACATTGGGTTAAAGTGATAGAAAGCGTATCCTAAATTAAAAATAGAGGTTCATAGAGAATCCCTTTCAACTTTTTAATCAATCAAATCATTTGTCCAAAAATTAATAATCATCAAATTAAACATAGAATAAAAATAATATAAAGATATCCATGATAGTATATATCTAGTTTATGTATACATACATCATATACAAGAAATATGTGGCGAATAAAGGAAATATCATGGAAATAAAAGTGAGATGAGAAACTCCTTACCTTGTGTCTGAATTTGTTCTGCACTTGATCATAATGGCTTGAATAATCAGATTAAATACATTAATTAATTTATTCAAAACCATTTATACATGTATTTCATTAATAAAAAATTTATTAAGTTCATTTGTGTCATTTTAATGTGTTACATGATACAATTTTATCATTCATAAGTGTTCATTTCCTTGGTTTTCATGATCGTTTTACTTGTATACATATATGAAAAATCATGTAAAATTATAACAGTTTTCTAGAATTGAAATTATATGTTATTAATGAAAATAAATAATATTAAATGTTTATATATTTTATTTAGTTATATGATATGAGAATGAATCATTAGATAAAAGTTTAATGATAATCGTTTAGATTATTTTAGTTTTTTCTGACAATCTCAAACTAGTTTTATCATATGAATATTATATATATATACATGTTTGGGAATATTAAATAATTTTTTATAAATTTATTATAGTATGAATTATCCATAAAAATGGTTTAATTACCAACCAGGAAGGAGTAATTGAAAAATGAAAACTCATCATCCATAGGCGGTAAATTGGCACTTCATGGATGAGGTTTTCATTTTAAAAATAAAAAGGGGAAGAGAAGGGGTTTGAGGATTGATATAAATTAACATAATAACATTATAGTATATATAAGATATTGTTCTTATAATGTTACTTTTTGCCTAATACTTACAGGTGGAATAAGAATAAAATAAATTAAAATTAATGGAAAGATAATGAAAAATGATTTACGAATTGAGTGTCCCCTCCTTGAGAACATCCTTAAGAGACTAGGAAAATGGTCTTTCGGTGACACCATAAAGACCATAAAGTAGTTTATAGGTTTTGGAGAATAAATGGTCAGAATATAATCATGTTCCAATTATTATGAAATATGAGTAGAAGAGGTGCTGAGAGGTGGTATTATAGTGGATGAGATGGGTGTTTTTTGAATATTTTATTCATTTGTTTATTATTTTGGCTCATGAATATGAATATTTTTTATTCTTGTGACTAATTATAGAAACTACTTCATGTGTGTCTGAACCAATGGTGAGTACATCATCCATGACTCAATGAATAATGTATTTTACTTTTAATATATATATACAGTAAATTATCGTATTTCACTATTTACCAAAAAATTCAACTGTTTTAGAAAACTCAAAAATAAATTTAACCCTAACAATTTTTCAACAAGTAGAATTCAAAAAACGGCTCCATTTATAAAAAAAAAATTGAAATAGGATAAAAAACAATAACTAAATCATCATTTATTCAAAAAATTTAGATTTTTAAATTATAACTGATTTTATAAAACCTTAAAATATTAGTTAAGATATTATAAAATTATCTTATAATCATAAGATAACAAAATAAAAATTTATGACTCTATTTTTTAATATATATTTTCTTTTAAATCATTATATGAATTATAAAAGTTTATATAAAAATTTTCACTTCATAAAAAATATCAATACTTAATTTACCATTTTTGATACATTTATTTACTTATTTTATGATATAAGAATACCATATCTTCATTTATGAGATAATTAAATTTTTTGTGTGCTTTAATATGTGAAGTAACTATTCTATTTTTAATATTATTATTCCTAATAGTCATATTACTTTTCCAATGGTCACATTACTATTCATCAAAAATATAAGTTATCATAAAGATACCAAAAATTTAACCAAAGTAAATTTTGATATTACACTTTCAAAAATAATGTTTATTTTTTAAATATAATTTATAAAAGTGTACAGATTTATTTTTAAAACAAGTGCAACATTAAAATGTGGTAATCCTTCCTTTAGAAAAATATAGTCTTTTAATGCGTACCATTTGATTCATTATTATGTTATGCCTATAAAATATTTTGGATGAATTTAAAAACATGTTATTTAATATATAATATATAAATTTCATTAATACAATACATTCCTTCAAAATTACGAGCTAGTTTAAAATATTCAATTGAAAATAGTGGTATTTAATTGTATATCGTGGTTTGTTTAAGCTTAGTGTTGTGTGAAATCTTTGTTTTCCCAGAATTTAAATTTTAAAAAATAAATAACATAAAATCTTGGGGTATTATATTTTCCCCTCATTAAATAAATTGGATCGTCACAATTTGAAAATGATCTTTAAAAAACAAATGTTGACACATGAAAATTCATTTGTGGGAAACCCACATTGGAAATAGGGTTTAAAAAATATCATCTTAATAAGAGGGAAAGGGAAAAGAAAAGGTCACCACAAAACTAGGATTTTAGGTAGGAAATAATTAGTGTGAAGTAATAACATGCACATGGAGTATAAATATTACTAAAAATTTATGATGAAGAGTGATAGAGAACATGTTCATTAGATAGTTAGCCATCACAAAACCTAAAATTTGTTATTAGTTAAAAAACATTGATTTTGTAGAATAAAAAGTAAAAAAATAATGTTTTTGTTCAAAAAAAATTTCCTATAGTTGAGGGATTCTTGACATCTCCAAAAAAATAACATGAGAAAATAATCTTACTTGATTACTTTCCATGTTGTAAGTATAATCTCATCCTTCCTTTGAGCTTCAATCTATTATCACTTCAACCCTTACACCTGGAAATAATTGTTCAAGATATATTTATCATGCCTGAAAAGATTTTAATGAATCATGTGTTCCATAAATTATTACTTTAACCCTTAATTGATTAATTAAACCAAGAAGGTTTTCATATGTTATCAACAAAAAATAATTTCAAAAGTTTAACTTGATCCATTCCATAAGTTTTTAATCTTAAAATCATCTAAAAAATGCCTTTCCACATTCAACGAACAAACTTCTTGAAGGATGGTCACTAAATTTACAAAATCTACTAGACCTAGTATTCTCAAAAAAATGTAGCTCTCTATACCACACTATAAATATATAAATACCTTGATCACCTTAAAACCATAATCAAAATAGTAATGCCTCCAAATCTATAAAGAATAAGTTCTATAGTAAAATCCTTATATGATTGTTATAAAAAGAATAATATAATTCTTGAATCCAAAAACATAAATAATTTAATTATTCCACTTATAATATAGTAATATCATAAGATTGACCTTTATCACTTTTCTTTTTAGGAGCTATATTTCATTGTGACTTTGAACTTTAATTTGCACAGTGGCCCATAGACTTATAGTTGAAACATTGCACATTTACATATTTTTTCATTCCCTTAAAATCATGATCCTAATGACCTTTCTCTCTGCACAGGTAACAAACTCACATTCCCTTCAGGAAAGAACTAGGGTGTTCCTTCCCATAATTATCACATGTGTGAAAATACATTTTTCCCTTTTCCCTTTATCCATATCTTGGTCTGACATTATCTACTTATCTTAAATTCTTTTAATTTAATAAGACTTATAGAATTCTTTCTATTACTTGATAACACATGAGACTATGTCATCGGATGATGAGAAACTTTTAGAAGCCAATTCCTTTTGTAGGAATATATTTAATCCATCGTAGAAGATATAAATATTACCCCTTGGGCTACATATGTAGTATGAAACATTCCTTTTTAAACTTGTAAATTTGGATTCATACATAGCAATATTTCCATCCTCTTTCTATATCAGACTCAAGAATTATCTCCCCATATCCTCTCGTTGTTCCCTGAGAAAATATTATTCCATGAAAATATCTTTAAAATCCTTCTATTAAATTTTTGAAGATTCCTCTTCATTCTATGTGTTTTAAATCAATGACCACCATTGATCAATATCTCCTAAGAGATGATAAACCGACATGATAACTTTCTACCTCTAGTTACTTCTCAAAGTAAGAAATATATTTTCTAAGGAACCTATCCACTACTCATCTAAAAATGGGTTTGTAGTCCCATTGAATGTTGGAGGTTGTTGTCGCATAAAGAATTATAACATCAACACAACACGTTGTGTATTTGGATACTCTATATGGGTATGGTTATTATTCATAACTTGAGTTAGTTGTTCCATTATAGAAATAAGTTTCTCAGCTTCGATTGCATCTCCAACTCCAACATCATTATCTTGCATATGAGGTAAATACTAGCATTGGACTTGTGTATTGATACGGTTTCCATTCCTTCTACTAGTTCCATTAATAACCAATAAAATACACTAAATTAGGTTATGAATCATAATGCATAATTTTTTAACTAGGAAAACTCTTATAATATATTTGAAATTAATGCATATCTAATCTCATAATCATAAACGTGGTTTCTTTGGGGACATGTTTACTTTTAAATCCTTCATAATGGTTTGTAATGAGAATATAAATTATCCTAAAAATATCCTCTTGTGAGTTTCAAACTAGGTGTGCGGTAAGGACTATTATCGTGTACCAATTTATGTCGAGTCAGGCGTGATACACCTCTTTAGATTTGTTACCCCTAGGTACATCTGTGTTAGAACAAAATCCACATTTAGTTCCCAGATAGGTATGTATTTCTAAGAATACCCACATAATATATACCTTACCAAAATTATAGTATTTTATTCTACGAATATCCTCAAATTATATCTTAGGTTTTTGTTTCCTAAACTATGTTTTCTAAACCTAGTTCCCATGGATTCTACTAAACTTTCACTAATACCAACTATAACAACGGCGAACCAGGTATCTAAGATTTGGTGGTTATTCTATTACAAGGGCATAGATACAAGAGGTCACGTCACCCGGGATCTATTAGTTTAGTAGTCTTGAAGATCTAGATACATATATGGAACCTATTTTAAATTAAGAAAAAAGAAAATATAATATAATACATAATAAAAACTGCATCCTTGAAAACTAATTAAATGATCTCTTCTTCATAACCTGTGGAAGGAAAACAAATGGAAGGGTGAGCTCAAATGCTCAATAAGAGTTATGTATAGTGGAATATAAATTGAATAAATAATTATAATTAATATATAATGTTTAATAAATAAAAAACACATTCCAATCAATAAAATGAGAGTGAAAATGATTCCATAGATTTTATCATAGTGAAAATCCTTGGGATAATAATAACTAGATTTTAAATGCTTGGAATGCTTTATTATTGTACGTTATATATTAGAAACATGAACCATTATACCATCAAGGTGGTTTAATTATTTTTGTATAAAACTTTCTGATTCTTCTTAGAAACAAATCTAAATGGATTGTCGCCAATATTTTTTGTCTAAGGATACTACCGATGTATCGAGAGACTATATATAACTAGGCCCCACTCATAGGGCTTTCATTAACTAGTCCCCAACCCAAAGGTCTTGCATTAAGAGGTCCCAAACTCATTTAATACCATTCCAAATCAATCCTAATATATTGAATAATTTAATTAAAAATATATTTTTAAATCAAATCATTACGTACAACATTGAAATATTTGAATCATAACCCTAGTTAAAAACATCATTCAAAGTGAACATCATATGTAAAAATGATATATGGAATAAAAAATAATAATATGCATGAAATAATAGATTTATAAGGAAAATAGGAATATATAATGATAAATTATTTCTAAATAATGTGACAACATGTAAAAATAAGTGTTTAAGAAACATTATAAATGATCCACATTAGTGCGATTTAAAGAAAATATTACGAGAATTTAAAAAAGAAAAAGGCCTAATTGTTTGTATAAATTTTAAATTTAAAAAATATAGTTTTTCATGATAAAATTAGTGGTTTTAGAAAAATAATTTTGTCATAAATCATATTATCAATGATAATTCAAAATTGGAAAAAAAATTGGAAAGTTCCCCTTTAAAAAGGTCTTATTGGGAGGAATTGAAATTGAGAACCATATAAAACATGTATTTCAAAATGAAAGAAATTATAATTAAGAATGGTAAATATTTTTGTAAAATACACTTATAATATAGGATTATATATGAATAATTAAGAATTATATTGGGGTAAAGAGATTAAAAGAGTATCTCGAATTAGAAAATGGAGGCTCCGAAAAGATTCCTCGGCAACTTTGTAATCAATTGAATCATATATAAAAAAATTAATAATCATAAAATGAAACATATAATTCCATTAATATTAATATATAAGTGATATTGTATATCAAATGTAATTATACATATGCCAAAAACAAGAAATAAGTGTTGAATAAGGAAAATATCATAGAAATAAAAGTGAAATGAGAAACCCCTTACCTTATGTCTAAATCTGTTCATCACTTGATCTTAATGTCTTGGATAATCCTATTAAACCAATTTATTAATTAATTTAGAAAATTTTATAATTTTATTAAATTATTTTATTTCCTATTTTATGAGTTATATTATACAATTTTATTGTTTGTAAGCGTTCATTTACGTGATTTTCATGATCGTTTTAGTTGTATATATGTATGGAAAATAATGTAAAATAAGAATATTTATCTAGAATAAAAATTATATGATATTAATGAACATAAAAAATATATAATTTTTATATATTTTATTCATTTATATGGTATGGGGATGAATCATTAAATAAAACATTACTGATAATCTTTTAGATTATTTTTGGGTTTTTCAATCATCACGAGCTAGTGTTGTCTTATGAATATTATGTGTATATACTAGTTATAGAATCCTAAATATGTTTTTATACAAATATTATAGTATTTTTCATCCATAAAAATTAGATATTTTTTCCATATTTCATTGATTCATTAGTCATCAGTGTCTAGATCCATGAAATTTTTCTCCAAGATGGATTCTCTTTCATTGTTGATAGTAAAATTATGTATCATAATAGGGTCAAACTACCTGACAAGTGATTTGAAGTAGAATTATATATAATTATTCTATAACAGGAATATATTACAATTAAATGTCACAACTACTTTGTTTTTGGTGATCACAACCAGATCAAATAAATAGATTTAAATGCCTATGAAAAATAATCATTAGCATTGATACGACTTCTTAGGACACACATGGAAAATATCAGTTTATCCCAACAGTTTAAAATAATCATAGGGATAGGCCTTTTTAATATCAATCTATCCTAATGGATTTTTAAAACTGTTATGGTAATTTCCACCAAATATAGCAGTGATCCCTCCCTCTCCATTCCAGATTCGATTCAGTTTTTTCCTTACCCAATCACTTCTCTCTTCCTAGTTGGTGATCACTCCTCCCCTTCCAACATGCAATTCATCCTAGTTTAAAACATTTGATTTATTACACATCAAATTTTGAAGTTTGAGTTATATATTCTAATTATATTTATTTTGGATTTTTATTTACCATGTTTAGTTTATTTCCCCATCCCTTTCTTGATATGATTTATTTTTTCTCTACCTGAGTGTTGCTCTCTTCCCAGTTAGCGATCTATCATAGTTTAAATCATTAGATTTATTACACTTCAAATTAGTGAGTTCAAATTATATCATATTCCTAAATTTAATTTTTATTTTTGTCAAACATGTTTAGTTTATTTCCCCGCACTACAATCTCACTTTATTTTAAGTTTTCATTTCATTTTTCATGAATATAAAATCAGCATGTTACAGATACTTCAGCCTACACATAGAGAAGGGATGTCACTTCCTAAACAATTTCCACCATCTCTAACTTTTTCATGAATGTTACACTATATTAGTGTTTTAGGGTAACTATATTTTCCATTATTTTTTATGTTTACAATCATATTTTTAGGTATTTTATGTTGGAAACTAATTACTTTCATCGAAAAGGGAGTTCCAACAATTAATTTTTGAAATTCTTCTTTAAAGATTTTGTTTTTAAGGTATTAATGGAATATACATTTTTTACTAATAGAATTTTATTTATTCATATATAATGAGTCATTTATGAAAAAAATGTGTAAAATGTTCTCAGAGGAAAATAATTATTAATGAATTAGTACCTCTTGACCTTTTGGGGCTTTCTTGACACACATTTCTCATTTTAATTTTCATTGGTCATCCCAAATTAACCAAAATCATTAGTTTCCTTGATTTGGTTTGATATAACCTATATTCCCTCTTCTGTATGTCTTTTTCACTTTTTAAATTTTAATGTTATCCATGTATGTTAGATACATGGGCCACTATAATGTCTATAAATTGTGTTGTCTACCTGATGCTCCCGACCTATAGTTGCACTATTTTTTCAGATTTGGGTGAAGTAAATATACTATTTTTATAATTATTAAATGAATAATTTATTTTTTATTTCAAATTATTGATTACATAATGGGAAGTGAGTTTCAAAAATAATTTGGGTAAAGTGATATGTGAGAGTCACATAGGCGAAGTGACCTGTATGTGGCCTATTAGTGAGGTGACATATGGGATGCATGTCGGAGAAGTGACCTGTGTGAGGTACTTGGAAATAATTCATGAATTTTCCTAATTCATGACCAAGGCTACACAACCCAATTGATATGGATTTAACCAATCTTTGAACCATAGTATCCCTTAATCAATGATACATTAAAATAATTACATCAGTTCTAGTAAAATCTAGTATGCCAATATCCATACTTCAAATGGCTTAGAAAATAGTTTCTATTTTAGATAAATAATTTGATGCATGAATATATGAGATATTTGATATTTTAATACCATGATATTTCCTATTATAATTCCCCGCACTTCTAAAAATTCTGAAGCATTTGAATATGTACTGTTTTATATCTAAAGGGAGAACAATTACAATTATATGACCATAGAGTTAGAATGAAGTTATCATCCTAAAGTAGGGTGTCCCTTGAAAATATTATCATGTATTAGAGTAAGGTAAATATAACACATTGAGGTATACCATGAAGTCTATAAACCCATAAATAACTCATATTTCTAGATTTATATCATTTTCATTGATCACATATATGATTCTAGTTCATGACACCAAGATGGATACATTTTAAATAACATATCCTATAAAAAATATACATGATCCCCAATACTACAATGACACCATTGATTAGAAATATATCATTAATTATTCAATAAAAAGATCTATATAAATTTATTCATAATGCCAACGATTTTCTAAATATTATCCTATAGATATCATTCTTTATACAATTATTTTCCATCACATCCACCATGTTTCACATAATCTCCCAATTTATTCCTTGTTTTTAGGTCCTCTAAAATAACTAAAACAGAAATTAATTGAACATACCCTAAGAAAATTATATTGTACCAAACTGATTGAACTTGGATTGAAAATAAATGAACTAAACTTATTAACCCCTTACACACTGAAACCGAAACAAAATAAAAAATTATATCTATATCATAACTGAACTGACCTGAACATACCAACTAAATTGAATTTAAATGACTTGATCAGACCCAAGTTGACTTGAGTAGACCTAAAATAATCTAAAATGAATCAAAATAAACTAAAATAAAAAATAAGTGAAATAAATTGATCCTAACTAAAATATAATCTACAGTAATGATAAAAAATGAACTAACTTGAAAACCCATTAATATAACCCTATTTTGAATGCATCGACATAATTTAAAATAAAACAATCCAACCCATCCAAACTAAATAAATGATAAATAAACTAGTAATAAATAAACAAAACCGACCAAAACTGGTCTGAATTAAATATAATATGGTTACCTTGAAGAAGTAATATTTTATATATAAATTTATTAAATAAGTTTAACCTTTATTAAATAGTGATTATAATAAGATAAAAAATAAAAAACATCAATTATAAACCCAAATTTGTGTTGTATTAGGATTATTTATATGTCATTGATATAATTGAATTCATTACCATTGGTTTGTTTTTATAGTATTTTGTTATATATATATATAGTCATTTTAGTCTTTTATATTATGGTTATCATATAGAGTAGTGTGTTAGTAATCGTTTCATATAGAGTAAACAATTCTTGTTTCTGTAAACATGTTTCTGATTAAACTTAAATATTATAGTATTTATTTTATGAAATAACAAAAAATATTTTTTACCTTATGGATAGAAGATATATGTATGAAACTAATCAGATATCAAGAGATTTTCAAAAGAAGTTGGAGAGATTTTTAGATTTTTCATTTGACAATGCTTCATATAGTGGACGCATACAGAACCCATGTTATAATTTTTTTGGAAGACCATGTTTCATCTATGAAAAAATTAGATACCATATAACCAAATATGGTTTTTAAACAAACTAAAATGTGTGGTATCACAATGGGAATACAATATTTTCTCAAAATTCTAATGATCTAAATAAGATAACTTGATTCGAGACTGTGTTATATGAGTAGTTTCTATTTATTCATCATTATGAGAAGGAAAGAGTCTAACCCAAGAATACTTTTATACAAGCACACTTGTTGTGTCTAGTAAAAATGATGATGTGGACAAGGTGAAAAAATTGATTGATACTACCAGGACTCAAGTAAATTGTTAATGTGGTAAAATGAAAAAAAATCAGTTTATTTCATAGGAAAACCATGTATGTGATTTAGAATATTTCCATATATTACATTCTTACCTTCATGAAGGAATTACTTCTAGATGATGTAGATATTCCCTTAAACCACTATATGGAGTTAAGGAACTTGGATTTTCAAAAAACATAATTCATGCTTGCCCGAATGATTGTATCTTATTCTTGGAAGAAAATGCTGAATAGAATGATTGTATAAATTGTGGCACATCCCGATAGAATCAAAAATCTAATGGAACACCATCCCATTTTCCATAGAAAGTAATGTGGAACTTTCCATTAATCCCCATACTACATAATATTTTCTTGTCTGATGAATTTTTTTTTAAAATGTTACAGAATGGTAATGAGATAAATAATAATATTGATGAGTTGGTTCACCCTGCAAATGTATTTTTATGGTAGAGATTTTTTACTCAATATCATGATTTCATAGATGACATGTGTAATGTGAGGCGAGGACTTTCATGTGACTATTTAATCTATTTGGGTATATTCTTACTTTTCACAACACATAGATGATTTTAATACACATTTATAACCCTCCCCCATGGTTGTGTTTGAAAAAACTATTCACATTCATGAGTATATTCATATCTGTATCTTCTAATCCTGAAAATGAGATAGATGTATAAATGAAACATTTAATAAAAGATTTGAAACTTATTTGGTATGTAGGTGTGCACACATATGATGCTTATTTGAAATAGATGTTTCATATGTGTGTTGTGCTTATATGGATGATCAATGATTTTCTTGCTTATTCAATTCTGTACGGATGGAGTATGAAGAAAAAACTATCATGCCCTATTTTTATGAAGAATATACGATCTAGAATACTAAAATATCACTATAGTTTTATTATTATCAGACATCTATGATTCTGCACAATTTTATATCCTTATATAAGTAATCATTGAAGATTTAAGAATACCATGGAGACTGATGATCTTCCTATATGTATGTCTAGAACTGATGTGTATAATGATTTGAATAATCACATTTTTTTATTTAGGAAGGTACAAATTATATTTCAAACAAAAAATAATGTTTCCACTAAAAATTGTTACAATTGGAAGAAGAGGAGTATCTTCTATTAGTTGCCTTATTGGTCAACCAATTTTTACATCATTTCTTAGACATAATTCACATTTAAAAGAATATATGTGATATGTTTATTTTGATTCTTACAAATGTCAAGGGAATGATAAAATATGATTTATGATCTCAGTGTGACTTGGTGGATTAGGGAATCAGACTAGAATTAAATCCTTTGTGTATTAGTGAAAATAAATGAAATATTCCATGTGCTTCTTATTTGATGACACCTATAGATAAAAATATCTATTTATGGAAGTTCTTTATACTATTAGAATTCTTGATGGTTATTAAAGAAACATATGAAAATATGTCAATAGAAATGAGATAAAGATAAAATCTTTGAAGACTCATGATTATCACATCTATCTACATGAGTTGATTATAATATAAATACATCATCTTTTATCTAGTAATGTAAGGGTGTTAGTTATTTAGTTGTTACTTTTTTATAGATCTTTGGGCTAAGAAGATTTCTAAGTCTTTCTTGCAAAAAATATCAGTAGATGAACCATTAATTTTGTGTGAGTTAGAGAAAATAATTCCTCCATCAGTTTTTACATGCATGCTACATATAACTATCCATCTTCCAACCAAAATACTTTCGAGAGGACGTATATATTTCCATTGGATGTATTCAACTAAAATAAATATGTACTCAATAAATTATTATGTTTAGAGTTGGAATCATCCTTAAGGTTCTATCATAAACATTTACGTGGCTCAAGAATGTATGGATTTATGCTAGATATATTGGTCTAATCTTAGTATGAGAATGAATAGACAAATGATAAATTAAGAATAATAGTATGTGAAAATCGAACCTAGTTTTCCATCACTTATTCAAATAGATGTAATTTTTGGATCATATACATTGTCATCATTAATCCTTGAAGTGCATGAAATGGCACATTGCACAGTTTTGTTCAACTGTTGTTTTTTCAATGACTATATCAAGTAAGTAAATTAAACATGTATATATTTATTTCACCTAATGTAATTTTACATATCTATTAAACTATTTATATTTTAATCAGTAGAGAATATAATTAAATGATAAATATAAATAATTATTCTTTATCTTTAATAAGGAGAGAGACTTTTTATAGCAATTTGTTTTCTACTTTGTTAAAATTGAGGGTGGAAATATTGCTCTAATAAATAAATAAAAACAATATTTAATTAAGTTCAATACTCATTTATATTTTAGGTAATTAGTTTTCCTGCTGAAACAGAATCTATAGAAAAAATATCTTTGGTTGTAAGTCATAATATTGTGGTCCGTGACTATAAATAACATTTGATCAATTGGTACAAATTTATTAGCACTGAATGAAAAAAGAACATGAGAACACAACATGATGGTGTTATGCTAACTACCACAATAGACTATTTTTTCAGTGCATCAGAAATTAGACCATGATCTAAAAATGTAGCTTATTATGGAGTGGTTGAAAAATAATTATATTGGATTATTACTCTCATGTTCAAGACACTATGATAAAATATTAGTGGTTTGATTCAATGACGATGCAGGGAACATTTATTGATGATTTTGGATTTTGATTTATTGACATGACTTGTTCTCTTGCTACCGATGAACCATGTGTATTGGAATCAATGGTGAAATAAGTTTTTTATTTCAAATATCATCTTCGATCTAAATTTAGTGACATTATTGATGTAATTCCAATACATATTTTTTATGATTGTGATGATGGAATTGAAACCATCTCTCCTTATATTTTTCCTGATCCATTTATTACATATCATGAATCAAATAGTTCAATTTTCATAGTTGATTGTGAACCTAAAGTTGTGGTGGAAATATATAGATTTATTCAACTATGTTCTTAGTTATTTGGGTTTATCGCAACCTGGTTTTTCAATGTTGGTACTATTCAAATTTATTTACTATTGATCACAAATATTTTGCATCTGACTTGACCTTCATGTGCTTTTTCAAAACTTATTAATTGAAATTTTCTTTGTGTTTCATTTTCTAATATATAATTGTGTTATATTCAAACCTATGAAACTAAACACAAATGAAACAATTAAATTATAACCAAAAACAAGTGTAATTGAATTGTTCATATTAAACTTATTGATATGAAATTCAAAATAATTGAAAATAATGACCTAGCCAGAAAAATGGAAAAATTACATACCCCAAAATATTAACCAAATGACCTAAGACAAATAAAAATGAAAAAATGACATATTATATTAAAAAAATTGAACCAAATGACCAAATAGGAATAAAAACTAACAAATAACATAATCAATTGTAAAAAATGATCCAACTGACATAAAAATAAAAATTTAAAAATGAGATTACAAATATTTATTTAGATCGAATTGAAAATAGAATAAAATTATATCATACATATGCTAAAAATATGAATTTGAACATATTGTTTATTTTATGACATTTCTTATGTTCTGATATTAATCCCAATAATTTTAATTTTTTTATATCAAAATGTATCATGTATTTGGTTTTACAAGTGGTGTTCATTAATTAATTCATGAACCATTTTTTATTTGGTTTACACATTAGTTATCAATTTCATATTAATTCCATATTTGTTTTAAAATATAAAAAATGAAATTTGTTGAGTAGATGTGAAGAAAAAGGAAGATGTACAATAGTCGTCGAATGAATGAGATGGTTTTTCTTCCATTAGTACATGTTGTGAGTATTTAATTTCAAATATATATATATATATATCAATAACATATAATGTCATGTGAATATTTTTTTTAAACATTCATGAATGATCCACCATGTGGTCTAAAATTATTCGATGAGTAGGCTAGTGGTCTCAGTACTCAGGTCGGTGGTACAAGTGGTGATACTAGAGCTAGGCGCACTAGTCGATGTACCCGAGTAGACACTATCCCTCTAACTAATGTACAGTATACCACACATTTAAATTTTGTAGTGTCTTTAGGGAAACAAAGGATATTTAAGACGCCCATATTTTAGTATAATTTACATCTGAGCCTTCTCACCCATCTTTCCCATATCTGATGATGATTCCTACTCCTCATCTATATCATGAATTTGGCCTGTCATATATGCCATATTATTTTCATTATACTTCTTTCTCTCTGAGATTCTACATTCCCACTTCTTCTACACCTACTATGACACATTTTGTTCATGCAGTCCTGACATTGGGACCCAATCCATATGTACAGGGTGAGTTCCTTTTAGTGCATGAGGATATAGTTATACCCATTGATCAGACTGTCACATGTATATTTATTTAACCCTAAAAAAGTTACAAAATTTTATTTTAATTATAATATGTATTGACATAATATTTGTTTTTCTTCTATAACAACTAATTCTACAGATATGTGGTGTGGGTATACAAGCATGTGTGTGGTGTGGAAATTCCATACGCAGTTGTTGGTGGACTATAATTATAAAAACCAAATTATTGAAAAAATTGGGTAGGAATATAGGAATTTTTAGAGATGCATTACAAATACTCTGACATCATTCCCATCAGTTCACTCTCTTAAAGACACCTAACAAAAAAAAAGTCAAGGACAACTCATAGACAAAAATATTTTTCAAATCATCTATTGGACTTAATGTTATATATTTATTATTTTTATTTGAATTAATATTTTTCTTCTAGTTTCATTTTAATTTTCCTAATGGTGAGGGTGTGAGGCCAGCATGACTAATGGAATTAGGTGAGTTGTAGAGAGCTTATAAGCATCAATTGTATATTGGTTGGCATGTTAGAGTTGGAAAGTACGTAGAGGCCATAAATATAAGGGATTATTGTCAGATAAAACATTATCGACAAATGATTACTCATTGGATGAGTACCATATTCAAGGTGTTAATCAAATTTGAGGTTTTTAAGTGAAATTATTTACGTTTTTATTAATAATTTCCTTTTTATTATTGAATTTTTTTAGTTATATTATGAAAAATTTAAAAAAACATTGATGTTATAAAATGAATCCACACATTGGTGTGGACTACAATGTTGGAGCGTGAGAGGAAGTAAGTACAATAGTCATTTATAATTTTTTATTAGGACTTTCACTTTCCATTGTTTCCTCTCAATAACTTGGAACATTTTACCCATTTTTAACCATGATATATTAAATGAACATGTTAAATTATAATATTAAATCAATATGGAACTACGAAATTACAATCAATAGGAACCCCCATTACTATTTTAGATATTCAATGCATAAAATCTACAATAAAGAGCTATATCTCTAATTTTTTTATATTTTTAATGAAAACTTTTTCATTATTCACTCACACACCATTATTCCAATGCATTTCTATGGAATATAGTTTGGATCCTAGTTTCTCACACTAGACCAATTCAAATGATTTATCGGGTAATTATTTAGGGTGGTCCATTGAAGTGTTTCTCGTGTTTAGGAAAAACAAATATTAGAAATATAAGTTCATCAATCCTATGTAAATAAATAAAATTATGTTGAAAAAAATTCTCATTATATTAACCCTAAATGATCTTGTTCTTCAAATAAGAGTTTCAATATTAGGAAATTGATTTTTCATTTTGAGAACTACTGGATATATTGTTTCTTTAGTTTTACTAATCCCAACTACACAACACAATACACATTTTCCCCCTCCCCATACTTGATTTAAAATGTATGATCAATGAATTCCCAAGAATGGGAATTTATATATGATATTACAAGGTATTTATGAATTATAGAAATAAAATTAAGGGCTGGTAAAATAATACCTTTTAATTATAGTTTATTTTCAGTATATTGTGTATAGCCTTTGCTTAAAAATATTTTTTCCCTTATTATTCATTTTAGATACAAAAAATGTTAAGAAATAACTCAGTGTGGTGGATTCATATTAATTCAAAAATAAACAACAATAAAGATAAATGAAGCAAAAGAAAAATTATATGACTAGGTTTTCTACTAAGGAGTGCATGTATTAGAGTCTCAACCTGAATTTCTCTTTTCCAACTCAAACATTGTCCAATGGTAGTTGGGTTTTCTCATGTGGTAAATGAGGTGTCTCCGTATTAATTAATTTCCCTTGAATTTACAATGATACCAGAACTACTTCTACCTTTTGGAATCTTTTTTATGGTGATTTCACTTCAATAGTGAATCTTTACACTTCATTTTACACGTTATGACATTCTATAGATTCAAATTATTGAAAATTAGTTAATAATTATGTACCTTTTTCCCATGTATGGTTGGTCTTTTCACCCTTGAAATAGTCTTTAGTCAACCATGGATGTTTTTAATTTGTGAGAGATACTTTTCTCCTATATATCATCCTTCAATTTGGGTTTCATTTCTTTCATATCTATTTATTCTTTCCTTGAATCTGTAACTAAGTATATAAGGTTTAATGGAACCTATTATTTCACTTTTAAATATATTTTAAATGTTTGAACTAGGGGTTTCTACTTATAGATTTTCAATGGACTATTCACTTTTGGAAACCCATTTTGAACTTATTATGGGATAATTTCTGAAATTATATTTCCCTCAAAATCTTTCATTATTGTTATAATTTCAGTATAATATTCATCCATAAACAACCCATATACTCCTTCTAGTGAGTTTATCTATTCCAAATTCTTTACATTCCATGAATTAATGTCCATGAAAAATTCAATTAGATAGATTTCATCTTGTATTGGAATAAATTATTTCTCATTTTAATAACTCCTTTTTATATGAATCTCAACTTAGGCTCTAAAAGTATTGGTTCATTCTTGAATTTTTTTACAAATTTTCTCAATCCTTTTATACATCATAGATAAATTTGTATTAGTGTGCTTGATGTTATCCATGGTAGTTTTGATAATATTCACAACACTCTATTCATTAAATGATTGTTTTTTAAAAATTATTTGAAGGTGATCTATAATTATTTCCATTCCTTGGTCCTTATAAATTAAATGTTTCTATTACCTCTCATATATCCTATGAAAATTAGGTTACAAATTCACCTTAAATTCAGAATTTTAATATTTAATAAATATAATTTCATTTCACTAAGGTAAGTCAAGTAGGTTCTTCTATTTAGGTTTGTATGGATATGTGAAAACACATTTATTAATTATATCCCCTACACATCAATCTAATTTTCCATTGAATAACTAGATTTTCATCTCCCTTTATGAGTTCTTGACTCCTCTATCATGTGTTCATATTTTTCCTCTAAGATATGTGGTATTCATTTTAAAATGTGTCATTTTTTCACAACCTATAAGCATTTACATCTTGGAAGAAGTGGATTTTATTCCTCAAATTAAATTATAAACCATTTACCGAACCTTTTTTATACTCAATTTGGAATATATCTTCATTTACTATCAAATTTACATCACTTCCCATGTTCTTTTCCTCATTTTTTAAGGAAAAATATGTTTCTATAATTCTAGATTATTTGTAATAAATTTATAGTTTCATACAATGATTTCACTTGAATTACACTCTTCATAATTATTTTCCCATGGTCCTTTAAAATAAAGCCTTGTAATTTATCTTGAATATTAATTATCTAAAATTACACATCATGGTGAGAAATGGCTTCCTTGGTGATAACTCCACTTGTTTTTGGTTCCATAACATGAGAATTCATAGCCACTTATTATAAATAAGCATTAATTTCATGAAATTATAACATAAATAATATCTTTTAGTAGATATGTCAACTAATACTTGTCTATCAAGTGTTATTCCATCATAAAAGAGATGATGAGTTGGGAATTTTTGGTAGTATCACTTGAACCTCTCTCATGGTCCATATAATTTATTATTTTCTCCTTGAAGGAAATTTATGATCTACTCACCTCTTCCTTGTTTTTTCTCAATTTGTAAGTACTATTTAATCTAAACTAAATTAAACAATTGTAAAAAAAATAAATCATAAGAAAATCTAATGGGATTGGACCAACATGTATTCATCTACCATATGTTTTTCTTTTCAGATTCATTTAAAATTAATATTCATTATATTTTATGTATTAAATTATTTATTATTAACCTATTTTAAATTTTTATTTCCTAAATTTAATGTCATCATGGAGGGAATTATTGAATATGGAAGGACATGTACCTCGAGAAATACTATTTTGCTTGAGCTGAAAGAAGAAATATGGAAGTGTAGTTAACGAATCATCACAATAGTAGATTGTAAGTTTTAATTTGTTAATTTAAAATTTTAATATGTATTTTTCAACTTAATTATATATTTATATTTCTAACATGCTACTTTGTAGGCCCTTGATGCTCAGGAACCAAACAATTTTTGACCAAATGATCACTTGCATCTATTTTTTGGGAGAAGATCACCACAGAAGAGTACATTGCTGGCCTGGGATGATTATGGTTACAATGATGCATTAGGCCACTTTAGGTAGTATTTATAGTACCAATGAGTAGGAAAAAGTTAATTAATAGTTAGAGAAGCCTGAAAAAAGGGTCACATGGGTGGAAGAATGGGCTAAAAGGGAAAATGTCGAATTTATGAAACTGATGAATGTTTAATGTCCATAACTTCCACTAGAGACTACTGAGGATTATGATGAATATATGTAATCAATGTGTTAATTATAATGATGAATAGGAATTAGTCCTAGTGGTGGCCAAGATGATATTATTCTTGGAGATAGAGATTGAGATGGTGAGGATGATAGAGAGGAAGATGTCCAAGCTGAGGATGATGCAAACGATGAGGGAAATGAGGAGACCAGGGATGAGGATGGGGATGGGGATGGGGATGGAAATGGGGATGGGGATGGGGATGGGGATGGGGATGTGGATGGGGATGGTGATGGGGATAGGGATGAGGATGAGGATGAGGTTGATGATGACAGTCAGGATAGTGATAGTTATGAAGGACGGATTGATCCATTGCATTTTTTACTGATATTTATGACATTTTGTGTGTGATGATTTGGTGTGACCGAATATATGTGTGGTATTTTTTATAATTTTTATTTTGGTTAAATGAATCAATTTATTTTTTCTGTAGTCATTATTTTGGTGTTGGATTATTGTTATTTGAGAATTATCTATTAGTTTCATTGAAGGTACTATTTTTTAGGATGTTTTGTTAGTTTAATTAGAAGTTGAGGATGTTCTATTAAGGTTTTTTATTACAGTGCGTATTTATTTTAATTATTTACTGTGTTCTATTTTAATTGTTGTTAGTTCTTTTTATAGTTTAATATTTTTTTATGTTTTGATTGTACGTTAATTTCGTTTCATGTAGTTCTATTTTGAAGGTGGAGAATTATGTTCTGTTTATAGGTAGTTTTTAGGTTTATGGATGGTTCTGGGGTTCTGAGGTGCATTGCATTGTAGGTATTTCTTTATCACTTAGGGTATGATAGAGTTTTAATTATAAAACAATAGGTAAGAAAGTTCACTGAGGATTTATGAAAGGATATGTTGTCAGTGTTAGTATTAGATATGTTTTTGAGCATCATAGTATACTATTGTCGTAGGGGGATTAAACTAGAGAATATAATCCTTTATGTTTTTTTCAAAGTGGATTGATTAATTAATAAATATACGAGTAAATTAAATAAAATACACTTTATAGGTTTTCTAAAATGGTGAGATTTTAAAAACTTTGGAAGAAGCACCTTCAAATACACTACATCGGATTTCCCTACCTCTATACATAATTAATGTTATTTATTCAAATACATGTGTCACTTAAAAAGTTAAAATTGTTAATTGACCATAGTGAATGACTATTGATGAATATTATATTGTTTCCATTATGTTTAGATTATACTATTTACCTTTATGTTGAGTTTTATTATTTTTTCATTCCTGTATAATGATGATCAAAAGATAACATTTTTTAAACAACTGAATATATACCCCACAAGTGAATTTTAAAATATGAAAAAATTCATACTCTAATTGAAATTTGGAAACTATATATGTGTCCAAAATTTTTCACTTTCCATGGATATGCATAAAATTTGAGCTCAAGTGGCATGTTGTGATTTCGATTGTGGTGTTTTTTTCATAATTATATCATGAATAATTGGATATGAAAGACTTTAAAACATTTGAATTCATCATACATTATTCAATACATTATCTGCATCATTTTTTTGGAATTATGAACATTGTATTGTAGTGTATTTTCCAGTGTTGTATTAGTTTTTTAAAAAATGCATATGTTATTGTAGTGAATTTTTAGATATTTTTTCTTTTTTAAAAGGAGGTGAGGTTGATGTATGGTTCAATGGAAGAGATTAATTATTATCTGGGTTTAATTACCATGTTAGCTTTTATAGTGAAATCTCCATCCCAACTTCACCAGGAAACATGAAAATGTTACTGATTGTCCATGGGGAATTGTAACACCCCTTGTTTTTAAAAAAAATTTCAATGCATGAAACTTTGTTTTAAGTAGATATTTATAACTAGCCTTTAAACAAAAAATTTTAGCTTCTATTAATTTAATTTCAAAAAACTATCATCTACAATTATGATCAGTAAGATATTTGGAGTCTGATGGAACAAACATGATTTTTTGGTGAATAGTAACATACCCATGTGAATAGTAATATGATTATAATAAATAGTATATTGTATTATTATTATATCTTCTCAAGGTTTTAAGATAATGAAATCTTGATTAATTTTTCAAGGTGCTAAAAAAATGAGTTATAAATTTAAAATTTTTATTTTTGAATAAATTATGATTTTATTTAAAAATTAAATTAATAATATTTAGAAAATTAGTTTAAAAAAATATAGTTTATTTTTTAATTCTATACATTGAAAAATGGTTAGGGTGAATTTTTTTTATTTTTCAGAAATTATTGAATTTTTTAAGAATAGTGAAATACTGTAAAATACCGTATATTCATATTATCAATTAAATACACTATTTATGACATCATAAGTCATTTAAGACCACTTGGATAGAACTCATATTCCATTATTACTTTTTTGGTCACATGAATCCCAAATATTCATAGTCATGAGCAAAAATATTATAATAGTGATTAAAATAATGTAAAATACCTTCTCTCATCCACTACAAATACCACTCTCAATCCCCTCTTCCTTCCACAAGTCTCAAACGTTGAGCCTTGCCTATGTTCTACCCAATAATTCCCACAAGGATCATTTCTACATCCTAGAACTTCTATTTTAACCAAAATTCCAAAACCAAAGGCCTTAAGAAGGATCTCAAAGAGAATAGATCAAGAGGTAAATGTTATCTTTTGTTTTCTTTCATTTCATTACATTTTATTTTCTATTGTTATTATTTATTCACCTAAACATATCCAATAGGAATGAATGATCTAGTATATTAAATATTATATATTTCATAATGTTTATGGAAGACTCACCATTATATTTATTCTCCTCTCTCACTTACTCATGAAATTAAAACACCATATGTGATGTGTCAATTTACAGACATCGTGGATGATGTGATTTCAATTTATTTCAATTATTTCAAGACTGGAAATGAAACCATTTTTATTGATTAAAATATTATAATATATGTATTATATCTTATATAAGGTTCTGGAATCATTTTTTACACATGTTATTAATTTATAACACAAAATGAGTTCATTGCGATCGAAGGATCGCAAAAATGACCTAAACAAATATCAATAATGTTTTAACTTATGAATCCTCCTCAATAAAATTGATAAATGCTATATTTTATGGTTATTAAATTATATATACATCATTACATTACATTTTTTGGTGTTTCACTTCCATTCTACAAGAATATCCATCATGAACCGATCATGGAAATCATGTAAGGAACACACCGAAAACAATGGAAGGAACAAAATACAAACAATTAATGGGTGAAATGATGTTATTAAATGATAATATAAGGTATTATAAACATGAATACTATTCTATAAGATGTTAATAACACTATTTTAACCATTATACAAGAGGTTTAAACAAGTTTTAATTAAGTCAAACCTGAGGTAATGGAATTCTTAACCCAATTTCCATTCTTTGGGTTAACCTTCTTCTTCATTGTTTGCATGGTATTAAAATTGTTATTTTGATACAAATTTTTTATATTATGATTTATTATGTGTATATAAAGTTTATATACATATTAAATCCACTTTATTAAGTCTATCTTCAATTATATGATATTTATAAGGCACTTTACATTTAAAAACCTCTTTTTAAATTTTGTTTTATGAAATTCAAAAGAAATGTTTTTATGCAATTATACATGATTTATGTTTGTGTTATAGTTCTTGTGAATTGTTTATGATTAAGTTTGAGACCTATATATCCCTCCAATGCATTGTTTATGTGTAATTTGGAGGTTGGTCATATGGTTACTCAAAGTGTAACTACGATGGTTACCGAAATTATAAGGTAGCTGTGGTGGTTACAAATTATAAGGTAGTCGAGAGGATTACAAGATTATGTAAGTAATTATCCTATACCTTTATTGTTCTATTTATTCTATTATGTTTGTGGTAATATTGTGGAAATATCATGTTTTACAAAGTAAGTATATATGGGTGACAAGTATGTCTTTCCAAAATGATTTTATACATTACAAGCATTCATGGACTAATGTGTTCTTTGCTTATTTTTATATCCATTACCAATACTTTTGTTCTAATTCTATGTTTTAAATGATTTTTAAAGTTTATATGGATTTGTATGACAAATAAGTAATCCTTGTTAAATTTATGATGATTTGTCAATGAAAAAATGTTTTTTAACATTTTTATATTTTGGAAGAAATGAAAACTCTTTTATGGTATCCACATTGTATTAATGTGTAATGTTATAAATCTATTATGTCAAAATTATATATATATAAAAATTTGAAAAGATCCTAAATGTGAAAGGAAGTGAGTTCCTGACTAAATTCAAGATTATGTAATGTAATAATGATGGGTCCTTATATTTGGTATCAACGAGAGATTTAGAGAAGTTTAGGGGTTAGGATGATGTTAATAGAATACCATAAATGGTTTTTTTACTATATGTTTAATTTTAAATGTTATAGAATTTAAAAATAACCATGTTTCTTCAACTACAATATGTTTGTTCAGAATGGTTTTCTGCAGAAGAAACAGGGAAGCTGAAGAGTAAAGGTACCGAGCGAATGATATCCTTCCAAATCTGCAGCCTAAAATGGTTGGGATTGGAATCAAGTAGTTTGTGATGGTAATTCCTCATCTAACTCTAAAATAAATGGTGGTGGAATCCATGAAAGATCACAACCATAGGTACAACAATGAAACATGAAAATAGTGGAACATTTTATGAGACAACACCCTCCTACTTTCAAGGGATCCTCTAACCCAGTAGCGGCTGAAGGATGGATTAAATCCCTTGAAATGATATTCAATGTTATGGGATATTCAAATAATAAAAATTTATGTCACTACAATTATCATTTTGAAGGTGATCCTAATAAGTGGTGGTCAATGGTTAAGAATATCAGGGATAGAGAGGATATTGATGCCTTAGATTTAGATGATTTTAAAAGTTATTTCCTTGAAAAATAGTTTCCTAGGGTGATGTGACTTGGGATGGAGAAGAAATTCCTTGAATTGAATAAGAAGGGGGGAGATTCAGTGGTCGTGTATGAAATGAACTTCACCAAACTGGAGAGGTATTATTCAAATCATATTCTAGATCTTGATAAAAAAAATCAACCACTTTTACTCAAGATTGAATCAAAGGTATCAAAGGGTGTGGGACTCCTATGAATTCAAAAGTTATGAGAAACTTGTCTGATGTGCTGATAGGGTAGAGATGAAGTTTTCTGATGATCAAAAGCACTTTGAAAACAAGGATAAGAAAATGTTCATATGGAAAGTGATGGGTTACAATAAATCAAAGAAATATGATGGTAATAAAATACAGCTTCTAGTTTGTAAAAAGTGTGGCAAGAAGCATCCAGGGGAATGACTTACCAAAATTCAGATGTGTTTTTAATGTGGTTTGTTTGGGCATATGGCCCGAGAATGTAATGAAAATTATCCTAACACTAATCATGATAAGAAAACAGTTAAGCGTTTTAAATGTGGAGAAATGGTTCATTATGAAAATGCCTTCCCAAAGAGATATATGAATGACGAAAAGAATCCAAACTATAAGAAAAAGGGTGTAGTGAGATCTTTTGCGACTACGTCAACAGACGTCGGGCCATCCAATGAAGTCATATCAGGTACTTTGTTTTTTTAATCATATTTTGATAATGTTTTTTTCAATACGGGGTCTACACATTCCATTATTTTTTAGGAATTTTCTGATAAATTAGAAATATCACCTCAACGAATGAGACCAGATCTTATTTTTAAAACACCTGTGGAAAATATTATGACAAAGAGGAATTATAAGAATATTTCTCTTGTGGTATTTGGAAATACTATACCTTCAAACCTTGTTGTTTTTCTCTTAGTTGAGTTTGTTGTCATTAGAGTAATGGATTAGATTTCTATTTATCATGATAATATAGAATATAGATCTAATGAAGTTGTTTTTCGGGAAGAGTTTTAGTTTGTATTCAAGAATGAACCCATACAATTTATAGCATACCAGGAAGATGAAAAACTATTAAAAGATGGAAATGAAAGTGTCCTTTTTCGTGTTGTTGAATACAAGCGAACTATTCAAATTAATTATGTGCTAGTGGTAAATGAATACCTTGATATTTTTTCTAATGTGTAACACAGTTTCATACCTTATGGGGAAGTCAAATTCA
Source organism: Viscum album (assembly GCA_963277665.1). NCBI lineage: Eukaryota > Viridiplantae > Streptophyta > Magnoliopsida > Santalales > Viscaceae > Viscum > Viscum album. The sequence continues at coordinate 1,218,074,278 of OY728127.1, read as the reverse complement.
CAGTTGACTTAGTTCCTGATGCTAATATAGTTTCAAAATCGCTGTATCAAATCCCTCAAATGGAACTTATTGAATTGAAAAATAAATTGTAGGAGTTTCTTGATAAAGACTTCATTTTTTCTATCACATCACCCCGGGGTGATCCTATTTTGTTCATTAAAATGAAATATGGTTCCATGATACTTTGCCTTGATTATAGAGACTTGAATAACATCACTATTAAAAAGAAGTATTTGTCTCCTCACATCGATGACTTGTTTGATCTGCTCCAGGGAGCTCATTACTTTTCCATGATTGACTTGAGATCCAAATACCATCATCTGAATGTGAAGGAGGATCACAACCTAAAAATAGCTTTTCATAAAAGATATGGTCATTATGAATTTGTTCTTATGTCATTTGGGTTAATTAATGCACCAGTTGTATTCATGGATCTTATGAATATAATATATCATGATTTTTTGGATAAGTTTGTAGTTGTGTTTATTGATGACATTTTGGTATTTTCTAAGAATAAAGAGGATCATGAAAAACATCTAAGATTTGTTTTGAAACCCATAAAAGAAAAAAACTATTTAAAAAATTCAGAAAGTGTGATTTTTTGTTGAATTTTTTCTTCATGGGAACATTTTCAATAAGGATGGAATAATAATTGATTCTACCAAAACAAAATTGGTTGATGAATGGAAAATAAATAAAAATGTTACAAAGATTCATAGTTTTATTGGATTGGAAGGTTATTATCGATGGTATGATAAAAACATTGCACGGTTATCTCACACACTAACTATGTTAAAGAAAAAAAGGGTTAAATTTATCTAGATAGAAGAATGTGATGTTTGTTTTCAGGAATTGGAGAAGAGATCGGTGAATGCTCCAGTTGTTTACATGCCTTCACGAAATGGTGAGTTTTTCATCTACAGTAATTCTTCATTGAAGAGACATGGTTGTGTTTTGATGCAGAATGATCAAGTTATTGCTTATGCTTCATGACAACTAAAACATCATGATTTAAATTATCCCACACATGATTTGGAATTGGATGCTGTGTTGTTTCCTTTGAAATTTGGAGGCATCATTTATATGGATTCAAATGTCAAATATATACTAACCATAAAATTTTGAAGTATATATTCAATCATAAAGAATTTAAAAATGAGGTAGAGAAGATGTATTGAACTGATAAAAATTTATGATTGCATGATCAATTACCATCTAGGAAAAGAAAAAAATTGGCGGATTCCTTGTGTGGAAAACATCATGCATCATTAACCATGTTACATTTGGAACATGATCCCTTGATTACTGATTTGAAGAATTTTTTCGTGGAAGTTGTTGGTGCTGGAAATAACTCTATTTTGTTTTAGTTTTTAGTGTAGTCATCATTATTAGACAGATTTATTCAAGCACAGAAGGAAGATTGTGAGCTACAGAAAAAGGTATAATTAGTTAAAATGGGTCAGTTTCTAGAATTTAACATTGATTAATATTGTGTTTTATGATTTGGAAAAGGGTTTTGTGTGCCTTTTGATTCCTAGTTGAAGACAGATTTTTTATGTTAAACTCATAGTTTTCCATTTTCAGTTCATCCTGGAAGTACTTAGATGTACAGATACATTCGGGAGTATTATTGGTGGGATGGAATGAAAAGAGGTATTGCTGATTTTACCATGAAATGTTTGACATGTGAATAGGTTAAAGTAGAGTGGTAGTTACTGAAGGGGATATTGTATCATTTTCCAGTGCTTGATTATAAATGGAAAAATTTATCTATAGACTTTATGGTTGGAATACTTAAGACTTCATCAGGTAACAATGGGATTTGGGTTGTTGTTGATCAACTAAAAAATATTCACATTTTATTTCTATTGGAGATACCATGTCATCGGATCCGATTTCTCGACTTAACCTAAAAGACATTTTTAGCTTACATGGTCTTCCTCTTTCCATTGTATATTACTATGATTATAAGTCCACTTATATCTTTCAGAATGGAATTCAGAAGTCATTGGGTAAAAAATTAAATTTCAGTACTTCATTTCATCCTCAATTAAATGGGCAGTCAGAATGAACAATTCAGACTTTCGAGGATATTCTTCAAGCTTTTTTAATAGACTTCCATGGAAATTGGGATCAGAATATTTATTTAGTTCAGTTTTCTTATAATAATAGTTTTCATTCTAGTATATAGATGGAACGTTTTGAGGCATTTTATGGGAAGCGGTGTCAAACTCGTGCTTTTTGGGATGAATTTGGGGAATGGAATTCGATGGGACCATAATTAGTAGAGGAATTATATGAGAAAGTGAAGATGATCCAGCAACACATGAGGATAGCTTAGAGCATATAGAAATCTTATGCAGACAATAGGAGGAATGAGTTTTCTTTTGAGGTAGGTGATCGTGTTTTTCTTAGAATCTCACCATGGAAAAGTGTTATGCATTTTGGTAAGAAAGTAAATCTAACTCCTTGGTTCATTAGACCTTATGAAATTATTGATAAAGTTGGACTAGTCACCTGCCGAGTAGCTTTGCCTCCAGGTTTATCTCAGGTATACATTGTTTTTCATCTTTCGATGATGAGAATGTATGTGTCCGATTTATCTCATGTCTTTAGTCCAGATATAGTTCAGTGGGAGGAGAACCTTTCTTTTGAAGAGAAAACTGTTAAGATTCTTGATCGAAGGGAACAAGAATTATGGAATAAGTTAATACACCAGATGGAGGTTTTTTGGAGAAACCCCATGGTTGAATAAGCTACATGGGAATCTGAAATTCTATGGGGGAAAGCTACCCTTAATTATTTAATAAGTAAATAAAATTATGAGGGTGCAATTTTCAGAAGGTGGAGATAATGTAAAACCACAAGGTTTTAAAAATAAATTCAAATTCCTGAAACTTTTTTTTAAGTAGATATCTATAACTATCCTTTAAACCTAATTTTGTAGCTTCTATGATTTGAATTTTCAAAAACGGTGATCTACAATTATTATCAGTAAGATATTTAGAGTCTGATGGAACCAACATGATTTTTTGGTGAATACTAACATACCCATATGAATAGTATGGTGAATAGTAATATGACCCTAATAAATTGTAAATTGTATTTTTATTTTATTTTCATAAGGCTTTAAGATAATGACATCTGGATTAATTTTTCAAGGTGTTAAAAAAATGAGTTATATATTTAAAATTATTATTTTTGAATAAATAATGATTTTATTTAAAATTTAAATTTATAAAATTTGGAATTTTTTTTAAAAAAATGGAGTTCATTTTTGATTTATAAACATCAAAAAATTGGTAGGGTGATTTTTTGGGATTTTTCATAAATTCTTGAATTTTTGATGAATATTGAAATATTGTAAAATACTGTATATTCAGATTATTAGTTAAATACACTATCCATGACATCATTAGTTATTTAATACCACTTGGTTCGAACTCACATGCCATTATTACTATTTTTTGTCACATTAATCAAGAATATTCAGTCTTGAGAAAAATATTATAATATTGATTAAAATAATGTAAAATACCTCCTCTCTTCCTCTATAAATACCACCCTCATTCCCCTCTTCCTCCCACAAATCTAAACCATTGGTCCTTTGCTATGTTCTGCCCAATACTCTTCCAATGTCTCTTCCAATGTCTTATATCATCTATTCTCACCAAAAGGCCAAAACCGAAGGCATTAAGAACGATCTCAAGGATAACAAATCAAGAGGTAAACATCCTCTTTTGTTTTCATTCTTTTCTTTTCATTTTATTTTCTATTATTCTTATTTTCTCACCATATCTTTTCCAAGAGGAATGAATTATCCATTTTCGTACATATTCTATATTTCATCATGTTTATGGAATACTCACTATTGTACTTCTTCTCCTCTCCCACTTATTCAAGAAATTAAAACATCATATGTGATGTGTCGATTTACCGACATCATGGACGATTTGATTTCAATTTTTTTACTTCTTTAAAGACTAGTCATGAAACCATTTTTATGGATGAACAAGATTATAATTTTTGTTTTATATCTTATATAAGGTTCTAGAATCATTTTTTACACATGTTATTATTGTATAACAAAAAACTAGTTCATTATGATCGAAGGACTGCAAAAATTGCCTAAACAAATATCAACAATTTTTTATCTTATGAATCATCCAAATTAAAAAGGACGAATGGTATAATTTAAGGTTTTTTAATTATATAAATACCATTTCATTATAATTTTTGTGTTTCACTTCCATTTGATAATAATATCAATCATGAACCAATCGTGGAAATCATGTAAGGAACGCATCCAAAACAATGGAAGGAAGTAAATACTAATAGTTATAGGGTGAAATGATGTTATGAAATGAAAATATAAGGTATTATAAACCTTAATATGTTTTTGTAAGATATTAATAAAACTCTTTTAACCATTATACAGGATGTTTATACAAGTTTGAAGTAAGAGAAACTCGAGGTAAGGGAATTCCTAACCCAATTTTCATTCATTGGGTTAACCTTCTACTTCATTGTTCACGTAGTATTAATATTGTTTGTTTGATGAGATTTTTTTATATTATGATGAATTATGTGTATATATAGTTTATATTCATATTCCATACACTCTATCAAGTCTATATTCAATTATATGATATTTATAATGGAATTTTATTTTAAAAGATTCTTTTTATATTTTGTTTTATGAAATTAAAAAGCAATGTTTTTATGAAATTTTTTATGTTTTATGATTGTATTATGGTCCTTGGGAATTATTTAAGATGAATTTTTAGACCTATATCTCCCTCCAATGCATTGGGTATGTGTATGTTGGAGGTTAGCTATATGTTTACTCCAAGTATATCTGCGATGGTTGCACAAATTGTAAGGTATCCATGAGGGTTACAAATTATAAGGTAGCCTAGAGGGTTACAAGATTATGTAATTAATGCCATAAGATAAGTTTATGGTTCTATTTATGTTCTTATGTTTTGGGGAATCTTGTGTTAATATTAGTTTTCACAAATTAAGTATATATGGGTGACAATATTTCTTAGGAAAATGATTTTATACATTATAAGTATTCATTGAATAATGTGTTCTTTCCTTATTTTTATTTTACATACTGAGATTTTTCTGCTCATTCCATGTTTTTATATGATTTTCACAGGTTATAAGGATGTGTAGGAAAATAAATAATCCAATTAAAATGTAATGAATATTTTTCAAAGAAAACATGTTTTATTTGAAAAGTTTTATATTTTGGAAGAAATGAATAATGTTTTTATGGTATCCACTATGTATTAGTGTGTAATGTCATGAATGTATTATGTCCAAATTATCTAAATCAATAAACTTGAAAAGATCATCAATCTAAAATGAAGTGAGTTCTTGATTAAATTAAAAATTATATAATTTAATAATGCTAGGTCCTTATAAGAATATAAGAATTAAAAATTATTAAACCCAAACATGGCATGGTTAAGGAATAATTTCCTGAAAATGACCATTGGGTGGCTTGATATCCAATGGGAAATAATGGAGGGGCACCAGAATAGGAATGTAAATATGAAGTTGAGAAAAGTTGACTAGTCTATAAATACAAATCCTTCTTTTAATTTTATGTGTTCTTATTAATATCTATGTAAATTTATCTGGAATTTTTTGACTGTGGTGTTTGGTACCTGAAATAATCAGTTCTGTGTTCTTTGTTTCTTATTTAGAAATAATTTAGCAACTTATGTTCATTTTGGTTACTATTATGTAAAGAGAAGGTATGTCTATGAATTCTTTGATTTTAGTGTAAACCTTTTCTTTAGTTCTTTGGGATTTAGTTCCCATATTTTTTTAGGGGAGGCTATTGTATTCGGTCAACTCTCTGGAATTGTGTAAACCTCTATACCAACAATTTATAATCTATTGGTATAGTTTTGAAAAACTATTTCTAAAAAAAATTATCAAAAAATTGTTGGTATAACTCTATATCAGGGGTTCATAAACTTTTAGTATTGTTCAATGGTTTAAGATATATAATAACGTTTTACAAACCGTTGGTAGATAACTATACCAATAGTTACCAACAAACTGTTGGTATAGTGTAATTTCTAGTGGCATGCACCAATATTTGTTGAATAACTGTTGGTATAGGCCTATCTCCAAACCACAACAACCAATGGTTTGGAAAACCATTGGTATGGGGTATACTAATGGTTTTCCATCCTATACCAATGGTTTAAAACCGTAGGTACAACCTCAGTTTCCAGTAGAGCTTATTAGGAGGAATAGAACATGATAAAATTATAATACATTTATTGCCCAATAAAATAAATTAGAATTAATCTTGGTAAATATTTTTGGAACATAAAAAATATAATATATGATTACATAAGAATAATTAATAATTACATTGGTGTAAAGAGAGAGAAAGTTTATCTTGAATGAAAAATTGTGGTTTGGGGAGAATCTGTCAACACTTTGTAATAAATCAAATCATGTGTCCAAAAAATAATAATCATAAAATGAAACATATATTTCCATGAATATAAATAGATTCATGATAAAATATATCAAAGTTTATTATAAATACACCACATGAATTAAATAAGTGTTGAAAAAGGGAAATCTCTTAGAAATAAAAATGAGATGAGAAGCCCATTACCTTAAGTTTGAATATGATCTGAACATGATCTTAATGTCTTGAATAATCAGATTAAATACATTAATAAAATAATTCATAACCATTTATATGTGTATTTTATTCATTATAATTTGATTAAGTTCATTTATGTTCTTTTTTATGAGTTATAAGATACAATTTTTTCGTTCTGAAGTGTTTGTTTCCTTCATTTTCATGATCATTTTACTTGAATACATGTATGAAAAATCATGTAAATTTAAAATATTTTTCTAGAATTAAAATTATATGTTATTAATGAATTCCAAAATATTTAATGGTTATATATTTCATTCATTTATATGGTGTGGGGATGAATCATTATATAAAACATTAGTGATAATCATTTAGATTATTTTTGGTGTTTTTCTATCATCAGGAACTAGTTTTTATTATTAATTTTATGTATATCTACTAGTTAAAAGATATTAAATTAGTTTTCATACATATATTATAGTATTTTTTGTCAATAAATTTTTTTTGAACATCATTGAATATGTAATGAAAAATAAAAATTGTGTCATCCACAAAGGCAGTAAATCGACACCTCATGGACGATGTTTTAATTTTTAGATTAAAAAGGTAAGAGAAGGGGTTTGAGGATGGATTTTCCATTAAAATAATAAAATTACATTATATATAATATATTAGAGATATAATTGTACTTTAAACAAAATATTGAAGGATATAATAAGAAAAAATGAAATTAAACTAAATTGAATGAGAACGAAAAAGGATTTCCCCCTTCAATGTCACCTCCTTTAGAACTTCCTTATGGGAATTGGAAATAATCTTTTGGTAAGCCCAAAAATACAATAACATGGGAGACACATTTGGAAGAGTAAATTAGAAGAATATAATAATGCTTTAATAATTTTGAGGTATGATAAGAATGGGTGGTGAGGGGTGGTATTTATAGTGGAGGAGAGGGGTGTATTTTGAATATTTTATTCATTCGTTTATTATTTTGGATAAATACATTGAATAGTTTTGATTCTTAAAACAAATTATATTAAATTTTTCTTGTGAGTACAAACTAATGGTTCTTACATCAGACAAGACTCAAGGAATTTTCTATTTTACTTATATTGTATATATACCATAAACTAATGTATTTCTCTATTCCACAAAAAATCAACTATTTTTGAAAAAATACATAAAATTCATCCTAACCATTCTTAAAATTTTAGAATGAAAAGATGTAATAAATTTTATGAAATTAATTCTATATATTTGTGAAAATAATTTTTAGATAAATCATCATTTATTCGATAAATATTGATTTTGAAATTATACCTACTTTTATGACACTTTGAAAAATTAGTTAAGTTATCATTATATTATCTTATAATAATAATAATTTATTTATTGATCAATATATTTTTTGAAAATAAATTTTCTTTTAAATCATTATATTAATTATAAAATTGTAAATACATATTTATGCATCACAAAAATACTAATACTTAATTTATCAATTTTAAAAAAATTATTTACTTATTACATAATATAAATATATCATATATTCATTTATGAGATACTTAAATTTTATTTATACTTTCATAGGTGATTTTTCAATTCAATTATACACATTACTATTCCTACTGGTCACATTACTATTCCAATCGTCTCATTACTATTCATCAAAAATGAATGTTATGAGAAAAATTATAAAAATTTAACCAGACAACATTTTGATATTTTTCTTTCAAAAATAATGTTTTTTTTAAAATTAATTTTCTTAGTGTAAAAAAATTAGTTTTAAAGAAAGTACATCATTAAATGGTGGTAATACTACCTTTAGAAATATATATCCTTTTAATGCATAACATTGAATTCCTTCTTATATTATGCCTATAAAATCATTGGGATGAATGTAAAAACATTTGATTAATTATATAATTTCTAAATTTCATTAATATTATTCTTTCCTACCAAATTAACAGCTAGTTTATAACAGTCGCTTAAAAATAATGGTATTTAATTTTATATCATTGTTCGTTTAAGGCTGGTGTGGTGTGAAACCTATATTTTCAAAGAAATTAAATTTAAAAGTTTATATATCATAAAATATTAGGTTGTTACATTCTCCCCTCCATTAATAAGATTAATCCTTGAAATTTATGAGAAATCAATGGTTTTTTCTTCTATTTTACTTATATTTTATATAAATACCTTGATCACCTTAAAACCATAATTAAAAAATGAATTCATCCAAATATATAAAAAAATAAGTACTAAATTGCAATCCTTATATGATTATTATAACTATAATAACATAATTCTTGAATCCAAAATCACAAATGCGTTAATTTTTCCACATATACAATAGAAAAAGAATAATTCTGACCTTTATCCCTCTTATTTTTTCAAGATATATTTCCTTGATGCTTCAAACATTCATTTCTGTAGTGCCCCAAATCCATACAGTTGAAATATTTCACAATTACAGCTTATTTCTTTCCCTTAAAATCTCAATCCCGGTGACCATTCTCACTACTCTTGTAACATACTCTCATTCCATTCAGGCATGTACTAGGGTTTTTCTTCTCACAATTATCACATGTGGTAAAATCATTCTTCCCATTTTTCTCTTTATCCATATCTTTATCTTTCATTCCATTTTTCTATTTCTTTCCCGTAATGTCATATGACTTAGATAATTCATTCTCTATAATGATATCAAATGCGATTATGTCTTCATATGATGATAAATCATGGGAGACCAATGCCTTTAAGAGGAATATCTTTAATCCATCAAATAAATGATCAATATTACTCCTAGTGTTACATATTCATTCCAAAACAATATTTCCTAACCTTGTATAGTTTACTTCAGGCTTAGAAAAATTTTCATCCTCTTTGTATGTCAGACTTGGGAATTGTATCTCCAAATCCCCCTCACTATTCTCTGGGAAATTATTTATTGAAGAAAAGTTCTTTAAAATACATTAATTCCATGTTTGAAATTTCCTCGACATCCTTAGTGTTTTCAATGAATGACCACCATTGATATGCATATTCTATAAGATGATAAACTACCATGGTAACCTTCTCTCTCTTGTTACTTCCTAAAGTGAGAAATATCATCTCTAAGAAACTAATCCTCTTCTCATCTACAATTGGTTTTGTAGTACCATTTAATGTTAGTGGTTTTTGTCTCAAAAAGTGTTCTAACAATTTTATACCATGTTGGGGATAATGCCTCTCCATATGTGTAAGGTTATTATTCTTAACCTGAGTTAGTTATCCTAGTATAGTTATAAGTTTCTCATCATCAGTTGCAGATCCGGCTCCAACATCATTATATTGTATATGAGGGAAATCCCTACATGGGATATGCACATTGATATAGTTTCCATTACTTCCCCTAAGAACAATTTCTAAAAAAATTATACACTACATTAGGTTATGAATCATATTTCATAATTTTCAAACTATGAAAACACATAAAATACATTAGAAATTTATGAATAGTTAATCTCATAATCATAAAAATGGTTTCTTTGGAAACATATTTACTTTAAAATACATTATCATAATTTGTAAAAAGAATGTGAATTATCCTAACAACAGCAAATGATAATGTCAAACCAAATGCACAGTAAGGCCCATTTTCATGTACCAGGTTAAGCTGAGTTAGGCCCGACACACCATGTTGGATTTTATAACCCTAGGACCATATGTGGTAGAACCACGTCCACTTGTACTATCCAGAAATTAATGTATTTCTAAGAAGACCCACATAATCTATACATTACAAAAAATCTAGGTTTTTGTTCTTTGATTATCCTAAAATTATATCTTAGGGTTATTTTCCCTAAACTTTTTTTCTAAATATAGTTCCCAATGATACTGCTAGACATTCTCTAATACAAACTATAACAACCTCAACTCTAGTAGCTAGGAGTTGGTGGCCATTTAGTTACAATGGAATAGATGTAAGAGATCACATCACCAAGGATCGATCAGTTTAGTAGTCTTGTAGAACTAGATACATACATGGAACCCATTTTGCATTGGGAAAATGAAAGCAAAATATAATACAAAACAAAAACTACACCCTTGAAAACTCATTAAATGATCTCTTCTTCATATCCTAGGGAAGGAAAAAAAATGAAAGGTCGGGCTCAAATTCTCATTAAAAGTTATGTACGGTGTAATATAACTTGAATCAATAAGTAAAAAATTATGGGATGTTTAATTTCTAAAAAACACATACAAATAAATAAACTAATAATTAAAATGCGTTAATATATTTTGTTATAGTGAAAATTCTCTGGATAATAATAGCTGAATTTTTAATGTAGGAAATTCTTAATTACTAGAAATCATGTATATGGAACATAAACCATTATACAAAAAATATATTTTATGTATTTGTGTAAGAACCCATCTAAATATTCTTGGAAAAATGTGAAGGTTTTTTCACCAGTTATTTTTATCCCATGAGACTATCGATGCATTGAGGGGCAATCTATAATCGGGCCCCACCGGAAGGGCTTTCATTAACCGGCCCCCAAACCATATGGATTATATTAAACAATCCCAAACCCTTATAAATCCATTCCAAATCATTCCCCATATATCAAATGATCTATTTAAAAAAATTGTTTTTAAATCACAGCATCCCATACCACTTTTAAATATTTGAATCATATGCCCTGGTTAAAAAAATCAAAGTAAAAAACATATGTAAAAAATGGTATGCGGTAAATAGAATCACAATATCCATTAAATAATGGATTTATAAGTTAAAATAGAAATATATCATGATAAATTATGTTTAAACAAAGTGATAACATGTAAAAAGTGTGTTTAACAAACATTATAAATGAACAATTTTAGTGTAATTTAAGGGAAAATATTAAGATATTTTAAAATAGAAAAATGAATAATTTTTTGTATAAAACGATAAATGAATAAACCTATTTTTTCCTGATAAAATTATGATTTTATATGAAAAATAAGCTTAAAACATATTATGAATGGTACTTGAAAATGGGGAAGAAATTGTGATGTTCTCTTTTAAACGATCTTTCTTATCAGGAGGAATTGAAAATGGGAACTTTAAAAAAGATATATTTCCCAATAAAATAATGTATCCTTGATCATGGAAAATATTTTTGGAACATAAACACATAATTTATTATGTTTAAATAAAAATAATTAATATTTTCATTTGGGTAAATAGAGATAAAGAGTATCTCAGATGAAAATAGAGGTTCGAGGAGAATCCCTTACAGCTTTGTAATCAATCAAATCGTATGTCCATAAATTAATAATCATAAAATGAAACATATAATTAAATTAATATAAAAATATTCATGATATTATATATAAAATGGTTTTATATTTACACCACATATATATAATAAGTTGTGAATTAGGGAAATATCAAAACATAAAAGTGAGATGAGAAACCCCTTATCTTATGTCTAAATGTATTCTGCACTACATCATAATATCCTTTATAATCAGATTAAATTAATTCATTAATTAATTAATAACCTTATAAACATTTATTTTATTCTATATAATTTTATTAAGTTCATTTATATCCTTTTTTTATGAGTTATAAGATATACTTTTACCATTCGTAAGTGTTCAGTTCCTTGGTTTTCATGATCAATTTAATTGTTTACATGTATGGAAAATCATTTAAAATGAGAATATTATTCTATATTTCATGTTATATTTCAGTAATTAACTTATAGAATATAGAATGGTTATATATTTCATTCGATTATATGGTATGAGGATGAATCATTAGATAAAATGTTAATGATAATCATTTATATTATTTTGGTGTTTTTGATCATCATGAACTAGTTTTGTCTTATGAATATTATGTATATATACAAGTTTCATAATATTAAATAAGATAATATATATATATATATATTAGAGTCTTTTTTATCCATCAAAATGGTTTTATGACCAGCCTTGAAGTCATAACTGAAAAATGAAAACCAATCATACACAAAGGAAGTAAATCAGCACCTCGTGAATGAAGTTTTCATTTTGAGAATAAAAAGGGGAAGATAATGGGTTTGATGGTGAATTTTACATTAACATAATAAAATTTCAGTAAATATAATATACTATATTTATAATTTACTTTTAAAGAATATTTTATGATAGAATAAGAAGAAAAAAAATTTAATGAAATCGAAAGTGAACGAAAAAGGATTTACCTATTGAGTGTCACCTCCTTGAGAACTTCCTTAAGGGAAATTGAAATGGTCTTTTAATGATAAAAAACCATAACATGAAGGATTTTATTAGGAGAGGAAATTGAAATAATAAAATCAATCTTCAATGCTTTGGATGTGTGAGGATAAGGGGAGGTGAGTGGTGGTATTTATAGTGGAGGTGAAAGGTATTATTTGATTATTTTATTCATTTATTTATTATTTTGGGTCTAGACTATGAATTGTTTTTTATTCTAGTGATTAATTATAGTAACTAGTTCATTTGAGTTATAACCAATAGTTATTACATCATCCATGACTCAAGGAATAGTATATTTTACATATAATGTGTATATGCTGTAAATTATAGTATTTAATTGTTCACAAAAAAAAACAATTATTTTAGAAAAATAAAAAAAATAAACCTAACCATTATTTTATGTTCAGAATTAAAAAAATGGACTCCATTTTATGATGTTAATTTTCTATATATGATAACTTTAATTTTTAATTAAAATCAACATTTATTCAAAAAATAATGATTTTTAAATTATAACAGATTTTATTTCACTTTGAAAAATTAGTTACACTCTCATAAAATTATCTTGAAATTATAAGGCAAAAAAATATTAGTTTATTAATCTATTTTTTGAGAAAAAAATATTCTAAATAATTATATTATTTGTTAAATTGTAAATAAACATTTACGCTTCAAAAAAATACAAATACTTGATTTATCAGTTTTAATACATTTATTTACTTATTCTATGAAATAAATATATCATATATTCATTTATGAGATACTTAAATATTATATATAATTTCCTAGTTGAATTTACTATTATATTTTCATATTACTATTCCTAATGATCACATTACTATTCCAACAGTCACATTGTTATTTATCAAAAATAACAGTGATCAAAAAAATCGAAAAATTAAACTAATTAAATTTTGATATTAGATTTTCAAAAATAATATTTATTTTGTAAAATGTAATTTAGAAAGGTGTAAAAATTTAGTTTTAAAACAAGTGTTCCATTAAAAGGCGTTAAAAATTTCTTTAAAAAATACAGTCTTTTAATGTATAAAATTGGATTAAATCTTATCTTATAGCTATAAAATAATTTGGTTGAATGTTAAAATATTTTATAAAATATATAATATATAAATTTAATTTTTACTATTAATTTCTTTCAAATTAATGGCTAGGTTATAATAATAGTTTTGAAATAATGATATTTAGTTGTATATCATTGTTCATTTATGGTTGGTGTTGTGTGAAAACTATGTTTCCGAAGAAATTAAATTTGAAAAGATGCATACCATAAAATATATGGGTGTTACACCATTCACTAAACTTGTTAATTCCACTCTTAAAAAATCTAGAGTTCAACGGTTTGGATGCATGGTTTTACCTATGTGATAAAGGTGAACTTACCTAGAGACCCCCATTCCTGCATTCATGGTTACCTGGGCATCATGCTTGGTTTCCCTTAAATATGTGATAAATTTTCACCCTTTAAAAACTCTCCAAAACATTCTAAAACCATTTATAATCTTCCAAACCCATCCCTATACTCTCCATATGAAAAACTTAAATCATAAAATTAGTAAATATGTCAATCCATGGATGTTACATTTCCCCCACCATTGGGATTTATATCCTGTAAAATCTATAGGTTGGCAGTTTCTTGGAAAATTTTAGTCCACTACTCTTTAATAAACATTTATAATTACAAATTCTATTTATATACTTGTCCATGTAACCATAATAAATGTAAAAATGAGATATGTCTCTTCATAAGATCTTATATTTCTTATCTAGAATATGTATCTGGGTGTGGATAAATTTGGCACCCAACTCAAGTGTAACCTGATCCCAACTAATCACATGAGAATGGTCATTATATTACTTATTTATTTGATATATATGAGAAAATTTATGAACATATTTGAATACCAATGGTACACCAAGTCTATATGAAAAATTTTTATACATATAATGATCTCAAATGGTCTAACATATTGAGAAGCTAGATTCCCTTACTTTCCAAAAAATAGTTCCCTAACCATAGAGATACTCATAAAAATACCTGGACACCCACTTAAAAATATATATATTAATTAAAATGATATATATAATTATTATAATTGCTCAAATAAATTTACATTCATTTCTTGATCAACTGGATCTTTTTGGTAGTCTTGTGAAAAAGATGTGGTCAAATCAATGAGGTTTTCACAACTATTTTCCAGATAGATAAGATTTTATGTAAAATATGCTAAACAAGTCCATATATGTCAAGTATTCATAACTATTATTATATGAAAACACCACCAAAGGAAAACTATCTTCACATGATCATCTAAATTTTATAATACATGCTCTGTGCATGTCTTCTTATGTCTTGATTGTACATTCTAACTTCCCACCTATTTAAGGATAGTATACCACAATCTTAGTGAAATTTTTTCCAAAGGATTATTACATGGACAAATAAAACCTCCTAATAGAACCCTATGGTTTTAAGTCCCTAAATATTAAAAAATAAATGACTTTTTTGGGAAGGGTTTGGGTTTAAAAACTAATTTTTATGGATCATTAAATTTGTGCATGATTAGGAGTCATTTTTTTATAAAATCAATACCAACCATGTGAATTAAACTACCAATAAAATTAAGGGCCTCATTGTTTATCCACATGGTTTACCCAAAAAATACACCAACCACTAACCCACTCCCAAACCCCATCTCATCTCACCGAGTTTCTTAGAGAACCCATATGGTTTCCCAAAACTGTATGCCAACTATATAGATGTCACTACCTAAAAAACCCAATTCTTCATGGTTTGGATAAACTGTTTACTAAATTACTATGCCAAATATACTCCATTATATATTTCACCCTTATATACTTCATGATAATCTAGGCATCATGAATGGTTTCCACTAACCACGCACTAACTGTGTGCCCTTTAAAAACCTTCCAAACATTTTAAAACAATTTAGAACCTCCCAAAATCCACCCAATTCTCAATATAACATAAATTTATATCAATAAATTATTAAATACATCAAAATATTGGTGTCACATTCACAAAATTGAGGAATGAATGAATAGTTTCAGATAGGTGAATCTCAAAGCCTTTGTATATTCTCTCTAGAACATAAAGTTCAAATTCCCTATATTTTATTCACCATTATAAATATTCATAAATTTCTCCCCCATAGAATTTAACAACATAATGATATATTCTTCATGTAAACATTATAAAGTGCTCCCCCTAATGAATTGATTGATTAGTCATTGGTATCTACATCTTTTAAATTTTTCTCTAAGAGGGCCTCACTTTCAATTTTGATAGAAAAATTATGTATCATAG
Source organism: Viscum album (assembly GCA_963277665.1). NCBI lineage: Eukaryota > Viridiplantae > Streptophyta > Magnoliopsida > Santalales > Viscaceae > Viscum > Viscum album. The sequence continues at coordinate 1,218,058,031 of OY728127.1, read as the reverse complement.
TAGGGTGAAAGTCCCTGAAATGTGATTAGAAGTACTATTTTAAATAATTACTATATAACTAGAAACCATTCCCATTAAACATTAGAATTACTTTTCTTTTGGTGATTACAACCATATCCAAGGAAGATATACAAATACCTACGAAAAATAATCATTAACATCGATAAAACTTATTAGGAAACACTAGGAAATATATCATTAAAGGAGGGAGGTAAATTAAAATATATTAACTAAAAACACATCCCTTTAAATGACATTATTCCTATAATTTGTTGGAATACATTCGTCTTCCTCCCCGTGTAAATATGTAAAAAATAAAAGGATACACATGTTTTCTTCTTACTTCACCCAATGTGGTCTATGTCCAAGGATAAAATACTCATCAATGTATCAATGTACCAAAGTCAACAGTGCACTACTTTATAATTTATAATAGGTTCATAGTCTGATAAGGTGTATAACCCTCACACTTGAAATCATATTTCTCTCTCACAAGTTATTCCAAACTATCAATTATCAGTTAATGGGTTTTAACACATTTCAAAAGTATGAAAAATTAAAACATAAATAAACTTATTGTTATTATTTTATTTGAATGTTATATCAATGCTTAAAATTAATATCCCTTATATTTTCTAATATAAACCCTCTTTCTATAAACCATAACTTGATCCTTAGTCAATTTTTTATTAAATGAAATATCCATATCATGAAAATATTTTGTATCTTCCCCAAGAAATTTTAGTCCAGTTATTACCATCAAAATAATTATTTAAAATATCAATGAAAATATGTTATTAAGTACTAAAACATTAATTTTTGGTTGAGATTTGAAAATTTTAATTTAAAATAAAATTAACAAAACTTTGACGTGGTCTACTAATGTGATTACTCTAGACAAACATTAACACATTAAAATAGTGCGTGTAAAAAATTATTCCTCTTTATTTTTCACCCATTTATATAATTTATAAATCATACATGTAATGAAACATGATGTGATGAAAAAAAAATCCATGATATGGTCTTCTTTCTTTATCAATATAGATCATCTAGTTGTAGGACCACAATAGACATTATAACATGCACCATAAGGTCTCTTTATTTTGGATATGAATCCTAAAGAAATATAGAATGTGACATACCTCTAGGACCTGGATTCTATCTATTTCTACTGTTTTTTTATCCTTCATAAAATATATTCATAATTATGACTGAAATTCCATAGATTCCCCATGTTTGATATGGATTCTATAAAATTATTTCTGCCATGATGCGGGCAATGTTGTGATATCAATATATGATAGATAATTGAAAAATAAAATTACATTAATGAATAATTAACACCTTACCTTTAACATTGTTGTAATTTTATAAAACCATTGAAACTCATAATAGTATGATAATCATCAACATAGTGCATTTTTTGGTTATTCAACCCAAACACATTTAGTTTATTAATCTCAATCCTTGTGTTATATCTGAAATATGAACCATCTCTTCGGTTTCCTATATAAACGGGGGACCCCTATATTCCACATTGGATATTTCATAATTATTGTGCCAAGTTGTTTCCACCATCAAAAGTCTCCATTCTGAATAATATAATCCCTAGTTTCCTCCCCAAATATGATGCTTGTAGATAAGTATTTCAATGAATTATTTATATTCATGGAAATGTTAGTTGAGAAATTTTTTTATGATATGTATAATTCTATTTTAAATAAAATCAAAAAAAAATTTAATGGTTGGAAATAAATGTGTGTGGTAGAATCAGATAAAGATCATGATTTAGTGATTCTTTATACTATTCAAGAATTTTATAGCTTTGGAAAATTTCAAATTCAGAATGAAAAAAAAATATTTCATTCACAATTTATGAGAAAGTTAATTACATGACTTATAGAAAGTCTTCAATTCTTCTTTTAAAATCATCATATAAAGAATCCTTTATTCCATCTCATCAATTATCTAATATTTTATTTTCTTTTAATAGAAGTAAGGACTATGATTTATTGTTTGATCATTATGAGAAGGTTAAGAAATTTCATCACCTAAAAAAATAATCAGATTGTATCTTTATGGATGAAGGGTTTCTTAATTTTGATAAAAGGAGATCGTGACACCATAAAGGGTTCTAATTTTTTTATTTTGGACTTTCTTTTGAATATGACAAAGATAGATCTTATCGAATAAATATTTCTCATTATCATAAAATCAAATAAGGTTCTATTAAGTCGTAGATTATTAATTTCCGACTGTGATAACAAAATTATTAATTTATTGTATAAAGATATTCAATATTGAAAATAAGTCAAAATGAAAGAAGATGAAAATTCTATTCATTAGTGATGATGCTCTTAAAAGAACGAAGTTCGGATTTTATGAAGAAACAAATTATTTTATTGATAAATATGGAGGTACTATTCTGAAATTAGAATCTTCTAACAAAATAGAGAAAATTGTTCAAAAGAAGAAGAATAAGAAATTCATTTAGGGAGAGTATGAAGAGAAAATAAAAGTAGAATCTTTTCAACCATAGAATTTTAAGAAACAAAAGATGGTACCGAATGAATTCGCTAAAGATTGTAGAACTAAAAAGGATGAATGGAAAGAAGGATACCCTCAATTTATACTTGACCCAACTACATATTTTTCTATGTGATTACATAGGGTGAAAAAATTAAAAAAATTTGAAAAAAAAATATTAAGAAAAAAATTATTAGAATCTCCTTTATGTGATAAATTGATGAAAGAAGTATAGGCATCCACAGAAAATGTTTTTTTACCTTCCTACCAAACAGATCAAATAGATATGGATTCCATATTATCTTTTCAATAAATCAAAATTGCTTATAATGATGTTCCATTGACTTCTAATAAACGAAAGGTTGTAGTTATTGACGAATGAGTACCATCTCAAGTTCAAGAAAACAAATTATAATCGATATCGACTGGTAAGGTTGATTTAAGAATATAAGATTAGCTCCATGATTAGTTTCAAATAGAAATGGATCAAAGTACTATACAACTTGATGTTTTATCCAGAAATTAAGAAGGACAAGAATAAGAAATCGAATACCAGGAATTGTATATTGAATAATAGGTGCATGATGATAAAGATGATGAATATGCTGAAGATGAATAAAAAGGAAGTGAAATTAAGGAACTTGAAGAAGATGAAGAGGATAAAGATGATGAAGGTGATGATGATGAAAATAAATAAAAATTTTAAAAATATCAATATTATAAGATTTATTTAAGAACATAACGAGAATATTCATTGAAACTTCCTTAAATTTCCAATCAAAAAGTGAAATCTGATGATTCAAAGAAAGAAAAACCATCATCAATGAAATATGTTGAATCCTCATCCAAGGATAATGAGAAATATCATAACTCAAAAACATAAGTTAATAAAGGTGTTAATGATGACGATGGTATAATTGAAATTTAGGATGGGAAAAAAGTTAGAGATGAAGCTGTGAAATATGTGTACGAAAATGATGATAAAGGAAAGAGAAAACAAATGGAAATTAGAACCATCCATCCTAAACTTCTGGATATTGAGATATCTGATTTAATGTATACAGTTAAAATTTTAGGAGATAATTTTATTATATAAGATTTACTAAGAATTTATCGAAAAATTCTTTGCTTCCCAATATTATAAGAAAATTTTGATCGGATTCATGAAAATAAAATTCAAAAATCAGATTCATAAATGTTTTTATAGATAGAGTGATTTCGAATGAAGTTGATCTTAAAGTCCTTCAAGAAATTTCTCCAGCTCCTAAGAAGATATCCAATAAATTTGTGAAGTGGACTCACAATATTAATTTTTATATCTAAATTAATGATGATAATCTTCAAGAGAAGATAAATATTATTGATGAATCTGTAAAAGCTTTCAACAAGTTTTGAAAAGTCATGTTAGATAGGGGTGATATTTGTGGAGCAATTCAAGAGCACAATTGATAGCTGGACTCAGGATGTCAAATAGTTACATGAAAATATAAAATATATGTATATAGAAGATTCATGACTGAAGCCTAATAATTATGAAATAATTAATATGAAAAAATCAGAATGAGGAATTGGCTGAAGGATTCCAAATTCAAGAAGAAAAATCTCAGTCTTGGGAAGAGATTATTGCAAAGCTCAAGTAAGATAAAAAGGATTTCAAGAAGTTGAAGATAATTGTGAAATCTATGAAAAATGAAAAAATAATTTTTCTCTATTGAACTCTTGTTGTAATTATGTTTTCATAAATGACTCACTCTTCTCAACCAAATAATATTTATTGAATGTTCACCCAATTCCAATCTTTTTATATTCATTAAAAAAATTAATGGATGATTAGTTTGTTCATTATTTTTTTGTATAGTTTCTTTTATAAACATTTTTATTTATTTTAAGAATATTCCCCAATATTTTTTAAAAATCAAAAAGGGGGAGATTTTTAAATTAAGTGGGGGTATTATTAAAAGTAAGAGAGACAAAAAACTCTTTAAAAAAGATTCTATAGTATGTGAGAGAATACAATCCTTTATGGTGAGTTCTTGTCCTAAGGGGGACTCATTTGTATTCTCCATTGTATTCATATGATTTATATACTCAAATGGAGTTATGAATTTAAGGAAAAATCTAAATATGAAACACTTTAATTTAAATGGACTATATGTTTTCAATGTTTTTCTTATTTATGTTTTTTGGTTTTTTATTTCCAAAAAGGGGTGATTTTTCAGTAAAAAATTTTACTTATGAATTTTTCTTTCCTTTTGTTTTGGAAATCAATAACACATTCTCAAATAAATGATTACTAAATTTTTATGTCCAAATTATTTTTATAATGTATCATTATAAAACATAGACTTTTTCTCACACTTATAATTAGTTTTAAAGTATTCATAAATATAATCTTAAATTATAAAATACGATTATTATAATGAGCATGGATTAGATAATCATCAGATTCACCCTTATCAGATCTGATTAGAGACTTTTAACCTTGTATTCATACTGAAAAAATCATTATTATCAGACTGATGTTGGAACTGATAAATATCAGATTCACACTCATAAGTATTATCAGAATGAAATCTATAAGAAAGTTCATCGGACTGATCGTGTTAAACTTAGAAATACAGAAAACTGATTTTTATCCTGTTGGAATAACTTTTACACTGTAATGATGTAAAACAAAATGACATCCGACATACTGTTATTCCAGATCAATATGAACTATCAAAGTTCTAGGTGTCCAAGTTCTTATGACAAATCTTGAGAAAATATTACCATTTGAGAAAATATGATAGTTGAAAGGGTTGACTATAAACACCTGGGACTTCTAAGAGTTTAAGGATGCCCCTAAAACTAGTACTAATTACTTTTCACTCTCGGTTTTTTGAAAACATAAATGGCATGAAAAACATTTTAATGTTCTTTTTTATTTCTTTAGAGAGAGCCTTTGTTAAAGAAACCTTGTTATATTTTCTCTTTAGTAATTGATTTGTAATTTTTGTGCACCCAATATTTGATTATAATCAAGGGATTACAGGGATAGCAAGACCGATAATTCGATCATCATATTGATTTAGTACATTCAAGGATAAGAATATAGAGAATTTGATTTATCGTATTGAGGGTTTTCACGGATTGGAATGTAGATCAAAGCTGATATTCATATCAATATTTTCCTTTATTGAGGAAATACGGACTTCCTTGTAAGTATAAAACAAGGGATACATTTAGCCAAAGTTTATGGATACCTTACAATTATGTTTAAAATTGATATACTAAATTTTTTAATATCTATAGGTCATTAGTATACAGCTTATATTCAATTACATGTTTCTTAAAATTCATTTTATTTCACTACACTTATTTGAATTAGTTTTATCATAACGACTACCAATATGAAATAAAACAATTTGTTCTATTAATCAGATTTAATATGATTCCAAGGAATATGGATATTGTAACATCCCAGATAAATGAAGAATAAGACATATTACATATTTATTAATATTTTTAAATTAAATTTTAATTTTAGTTTAAAAGGGTTGCTATGTTCAATAGCATACCCGATACGCAACAACGGGTTTCATTGGAACCTTACATTGCACACTAATAATATAATATCATTATTTTAAATGATCGTTAACTCCTAGACATTGTAATGGTGGGACTGAAAAAAACTAACTACAATATGATTATACATGTATTTACATTTATCCAATAAAAGTTAGAGGCTTAAAATATGAATGAATCTAATTTTAAGCATAATTTACATTTAATGGTCGATTTACCACCTTTTAATGGTGAACATTTTTTAAATATAGTTTTGGTCCCTTTAATAAATTATATATGAACAAATAAGATCTTTCTTATGAATGGGGACATTAAAATTTACTTTGGGTAATTTTTTTGGTATTTTTCTGATAAAGTTCATTTTTTATGAATAGTGAAAAATATTGTATTTTAATTCAAAAGTGCATTTTCATCTAATTTAATTATATGGTTCGAGTATCTTTTTATTTGGTTTTAAAGTGTAATTAGAATATATTTTTACCATTTAATACAATTTTTGTCATTGGAATTAATTTCACTTTAAAATTGAACATAAACAAGTATCAATCTTTTGATAGTTATTATTTCTAAAAAACACGCTATTTGTTTTGATAACAAGAATTAATTTTAAAATTAATTAATGCCACTTCAATGTTTTGAATTTGAAAAAATTGAAATCATTTTTGAATTCGGAATATCAAATATAACAAAGGTTGAATTTTTGGTATTTTTCTGAAAAACATCAATTTTTGATGAATAGCGAAACCACTTAGTGGTAGTTAAAAAAACTGGTTTTTTCATTTAAATAAAATTTTACCACTTCTAAGAATTGAATTTCAAAAATATGACATAAATGGTTGTCATTAGTTAGTAAAATGTGGTTCAGTAACATGAAAATAATTTTTGGTGAATAGTAACTTTTGACTTTAATTTACCGCGGTTAAAGGTAAATGGGGTAATTTGAGGTTAAATGAATACTATAATAATTCAAAATTATCTTAACACATGTCCAAACCTTATTTGTTAAGTCATTTACGACCATGGGCATCTTTGGGTCGATTTTGGGACCCCATTGATCCACTTGGGACTGAAAATGACAATTTAGATTAATTAATTTAATGTGAAGACAAAATTGACATTAACAAAAATCTTTTAGTAATTAATTTTTATATGGTGTTATATAAGTCCAATTTTCGAATATAAATATTCATTGGAATGATAAATAAATTTCCTACATCATGGTTTTTTTTTAAATTTTAGACATTAAATAAAATAAATTGTTTATGACCCAATAATGATGCAGTATTTATCTCATTAATAAATGATTTAAATAAATAAGATTATAATGATTAAAATATTATCCAAAACATGTCCAATTCTGATTGGATTATTATATTTCAAATATGAGTCATCTTATCTTCTACCTCAATGATTTTTGGACCACTAGAAACTGAATATCATTATATTATAAAATAATATTTTCACTCTTTCCTAAAGAGCCCCTCCTCTCCCTTATAAAAGGATACCACTTTTAACCAATTATTCACACCTCTCAATTCATTTGACTCGTCCAAACTATACCCAATTACACTCCCTACATCCTTCTCCTCCTCCTAGAAGCCTAACCTTAGGCAGAATTCACTTAAGAAGTCCTTTTTTTGAAACCAAAGTGATTTACCCAAATTAAAGGTAATGGTTTCTCTTAAATTGTTTTCATTTATTTTGCTTCTCCAGCCCCTAAACGCATTTTATTTCCTTTCGTTTTTAACAAAAACAGTATCCTCAATATACTAGGATGTTTTTATAAGAATTATTTGAACTACACTTACACAAAACTCCATCTAATGGGTGAAGAACATAATGTTTCTGTGGATGGAAAACTAACGCCTCACAAAACAATGATTGTTCAATTACATATTACCGCCTCTCATGGTGGCCATTATGATGGAACTATATTAATATATTATATATATTATTTTTATGATTTCCTTATGCTTCTGTATTTTCCAATTGTATCAAGCCTTTATGGTTTCCATAGTGGGAAAATACGATAATCTCATTAGAGGAAGTGCGGACTACCGCCCCCACAAAGTGATGTGATTCGTTAATGCCCTATGCGGGATGTATAAAGGATAGAGTTAATAATATTATATATTATATTATACTGGAATTATAATATACCTATGCATTGTTATGTTTTAATTCCATTAATGTAATAAATAGAAATGAATGTAGCATTCATGTGTACGTACGGCTTACCGTCTCCATGAACGGTGCATTTCATTTCTTACATCTAAATGATATGTACTATTATAAATACATGTATATACTGGATATATATGATATTTATGATATTTATGATATCTAAATCATGAATATCATTCTGGATATAATGAAACTTTGACCACGTGAACAACATTTAATTATAAGAAGTCCATTTTTGACTCAAGTACCAAATATCGACAAAACAAACATTATTTACTTAAATGATTTCATAATGTTTATAACATGATATAAAAGGAATAATAAACATGAAAACGGTTCTTAAGCAAGTAGAAATTAACTTTAGTTAATATTCATAAGATTAAAGAACGATCGAGTCATGTCAGACATGAGGTAAGGGACTTCGTCTCAATCTCCTTTCATTGAGGCATATTTTGTTTTATACGCTGTATAAACACCCTTGACTTTTCAAAGAGAATCTTTTTCTACGAATCATTTTACAAAACGAGAAAAAAGAATGTTTTTTTACGTAGGTGGTGACAACGACCTTTTCACCACCGCGAGTATTATTTGATCTTTATCTTCCTTAACAAGCCAGAATGTTTTTAAAAAGAAAAATAAATACCATATACTCTTTTTACGTATTTTGGTATTGAAAATGATTTTGAGAATTGATTTATTATTTCAATATCTTGAAATAATATTTTATTATTGCAATGTGGAAATTTTATCTTTATTTTATGCTTATGTTATGTGTTATGATCATGTTATGGTTCTTGGACATTATTTACATATACGAGTGGTTCCGTGATAAACCTAGGGCGGGTGAGCCTAAGATAGCTCTCCAATGCATTAGTTAACAAGATGAAGGTAAACATGAATGTTTCTCCTAATAGATTTAGGGAATATACAATGATGGTTATTCCAAAGTAACTCCCTATGTGGTTATGATAGCTACAATTTAAGTACGATATTGATGCCACAAGTTACATTTATGATTTATGATTTCTATGTGTCTTTCATAAATCTTATGATTTCATGCGTTAAGTAAAAGATTTCATGTTTTTAATGTATTTATGAAAAAAAATCATTATTTGTTTTATACCCCTTACTGAGCTTTTTATGCTCATCCCAAGTTTGAAATGTTTTCACAGGACTTAAAGATGAGTAGGGTCAAGGATGGGATCAAGGAAAAGTCATGCTGTCTAAAACATGGAACTAGACATGACTCTTTTTTTCAAGAGTTCATGTTTTCTCAAAAAATTGAAACTATTTAGAAATGTCTACTTTTTAATTTTTTGAAATGTAATGTAATTGTTTTGCCTAATTCTCTAAAACTCTAAACCTGAAAAGATCCTCAATGTGAATTATTCATTTAATTCAATATTGTGTAATGATTTATGGTCGGGTCCTTATAGTTGGTATCAGAGGTCAGTTTAGATAACTTTATGTGTTAGGGTATTGTTAAGGTAATATCCATAAAGTAATTTATGTTAATATTGACATCATGTAGCATTTAAAGATTACCATGTTGCTTCGCCTAACATATTTCTGTGTTCAGAATGGTTTTCCGCAGAGGAAATAGGGCAGCTATGTTGGGACGACATCAGGAGGAAGACAACCTTCCAAATCGGCATCATTAGATGGTCGTAATCGGAACAGAACAGTTTGTCGCAGTAATGGAATAGTTGACTTAGGCTATAAATGGTGGCGGTATCCATGTATGAGATCAGCCTGATCAACCACAGAGGGACATGTCAGTAGTGGAGCATTTCATGAGGCAACATCCTCCATCATTCCGAGGATCATCTAATCCGGTGCTAGTTGAATAGTGGATTAAAGTACTGGAGAAGATTTTTGATTTCATGGGTTGTTCATAACATCAAAAGGTTAGTCTCACGGTTTACCATTTTGAAGGTGAAGCTGATCAGTGGTGGTTGACGGTGAAAAATATCAGGGATAGTGAGGAGATTGATTCTCTTTATTGGGATAAATTCAAAGGTATGTTTCATGAAAAATATTTTGCTAAAGTGGTTCATCTTAGGATGGAAAAACAATTCCTATAATTAAGGCAGGATGATGACTCAGTGGCTGCTTATGAAGCAAAGTTCACTCGACTGGAAAGGTAAGCACCAAATTTCATCCGAGATCTTGATAGTAAGATAAATTGATTTTACTCAGGACTGAAGCCACTATATTGAAGGGATTTAGATTCTCATGAGTTCAAAAGTTATGAAAAACTTGTTCGTTCGGCGGAGAAGGTAGAAATGGAGTTTGCAGATGATCAGGTATTCTTTGACAAAAAACAAAATAAGAGGTCGAGGTGGCAGGTGAAATGAAAGAACTCTTCAAAAAAGTCTGATTGTAAGAAACTTAAATTTAAAGTTTTTGAATATTGTGGTAAAAAGCACGTTGGGGAATGTCTTTTTAATTCTGGTATGTGATACCGATGTGGTAAAATGAGACATAAGGCTTGTAATTGAACTGAAAAAGTTCAGGGTAATGGTAAGACAAAATCTGATTTACAGTCAGTAAAATGTTTTAAGTGAAATGAAATGGGTCATTATGAAAATGAGTGTCCAACAAAGAACTCAATCGAAGGAAAGTAGCCAGACTACAAGCAGAAAGGGGTGGTGAAATCCTTTGCAACTACTTCAGCAGATGTTGGGCCATCAAATAAAGTTGTATCAGGTACACTGTTTGTTTTTTCAGATTATGTCAATGTGTTATTTGATTCAGGGTCTACACACTCTTTCATTTCTGAGACGTTTTCTAGTAAATTGGGAATTCCATCTCATGATATGAATACTAAAAATGTGGTAAAAACACCTGGAAGAAAAGCTGAGAAAAAAAGAAAACATAATAACATTCATGTCCTTGTGTGCGGAAAGAATCTACCTGCAAACCTTATTATTTTACCTCTAGTAGAGTTTGATGTTATTCTGGGCATGCATTGGCTTTCTATTTATCATGCTAAGATTGACTGCAGAGCTAAAGAGGTTTATTTTCAGAATGATTTTAAATATGCATACAAAAATGAACCCTTGTTGTTGATAACATATCAGGAAGCTGAGAAACTAGCAAAAGATAGAAATGAATGTTACCTTGCACATATTGTTGAAAACAAAGGAGTTGTTAAGATTAATGATGTGCCAGTGGTAAATGAGTACCTTGATGTTTTTCCTGATGAGTTTCCTGGTATAATACCTGATCGGGAGGTAGAATATACGGTTGACTTAGTTCCTGATGCTAATCCAATTTCAAAACCCCCTTATCGAATGGCTCAAATTGAACTTTTAGAGTTAAAGAAACAATTGCAGGAATTATTAGATAAAAGTATCATTCGATGTAGCACATCACCATGGGGTGCTCCTATAATGCCCCAGCCTTAAACATTACTTAATATTGAGATACTTCAAGAATACACATTGAGTACCTTTTTAGGTTTAGAGTTTTAGAGAATTAGATCATAAAGCATGCATCACTCTTTACTTTTAACCAAGGTGGTTACATAAAAGGTAGTACTTAATTATCCCAACAACGGAAACACATCTAAAAAACATGGATTATTTCTTAACATTTCATTGACACTATCATCACATCATGTACCTTTCCCTTGACCTGTGAAAAACATTTCAAAAACTTGGGATGAGCACAAAAATCTCAGTAAGGGATGTAAAAGTACAAAATGAAAAACATTAGTCCATGCATGAAAACATACTTTACTCAAACATAATCACTTTAACATACCTCATGAAATCATAAGTTTAATGAGTAACTCATAGAAATTAGAAGACATAAAGGTAACTTGAGGCATTCATAACATTCTTACGTAGGGAGTAACCCTCTTGGTTATGTTTGGAATACCCGTCACAGTATATTCCCTTAAATATCTTCGGAGAAACCTTAACGTTTAACTCTTTAGCATTACCCAATTCATTTTAGAGCTATATCGGGCTCTCCTGCCCTTAGTTTATCATGAAACAACCTGTCCTCACAAACAATGCCCAAGAACCATAAGATAATCATATCACATAAAACATGCATAACGGAAACATAACATTAACACATTTCAATCACTATATATCAATACAACACATTGATATAATAAAAACTTTATCAAACCCATTTTCAATACCAATATAAAAGAAAAGTAAAACATGGTATTTATTTTTCATTTAAAATAAAGTTATGGCTTGTAGAGGAAGCCAAAACTCAAATAATGGTCACGACGGTGGAGAAGTCGTTGTCGCCGCATATGTACGACAAGAAAACATTCCCTTTTGTCGTTTAGTAAAACACTTCATATATAAAAAAAATATTCCTTTTGAATAAACGTAAAAGTCAAAGGGGTTTATACACCGTATAAAAGAAAGTTCTGTGTAAAACAAAATATGCCTCAATGAAATGAGATTGAGACGAAATCTCATACCTCGTGTCCGACATGAAACGATCGTTCTTTAATCTCCTGAATAATAAACTTGAGTTAATTTATACTTGCTTAAGAAACTTTTTCAAGTTCATTATTCCCTTTTATATCACCTATTACCATGTTATGAACACCATGTAATCATTTAAGTTACTAATGTTCGTTTTTTCGGTATTTGGTTCTTAAGTCGAAAATGGACTTCTTACACTTACATGTTGTTCATTTGGTCAAAGGTTCATTATATCCAGAATTATATTATTGATTTGGATATCATATATGTCATATATATCCATCATATACATATATTTATAATATTACATACTATTTTGATGTAAGAAATGAAATGCACCGTTCATGGAGACGATAAGTCGTACGTACGCATGAACGCTACTTTCATTTTATTTTCATATTTTATGGAATGGAATCTTAATGATATAAAGGTATATTATAATTCCAATATAATATCATATATAATATTATTAACTTTACCCTTTATACATCCCACATATGGTGCTAACGAATCAAATCACCTTCAGGGGGCGGTAGTCCGCACTTTCTAAAATGAAGATATCGTGTTTACCCATAATGGAAACCATAAAGGTATGCCATAAATGAAAAATACAGAAGCTTATAGAAAACATAAACATATTATATATCATATATAAACATAGTGAAATCATAATGGCCACCTTTGAAGGTGTTAGATGAGTATTTAACAATCATCGTTTCATGAGGCAGAATTTCGCCATCCACGGAAACAGTATGTTCTTTAACCATTAGACATAGGTGTGTGTAAGTGTAGCTAGAATCCTTCTTATAACAACATCCTAGTTTATTGAATATACTGGATTTTTTACAAAAGAAATGAATAAAAAGAGTTTATGGGGTTGGAGAAGCAAAATAAAACATAAGAACATTAGAGAAGTGTTTACCTTTAAAATCGGGTAACTCCCTTTGGTTTGAACCAAAAGGGTTATTTGAAGAGCTTCCTGCCTAAGGTAAGGATTCTTGGATTAGGATAGGGATGTGGGAGAGATAAAAAGTGCAAAGGATGGCTGAGCCAAAGGCTTGAGAAGTGTGGGAAAAGAGGTAGAGGTGGGGGCCTTTTATAAGAGGAGAGGAGGGGCACTTTTGGAAAACATGAAACTATTACTTTATTTTCAAACGAGTTACGGATTTTAAAGGTACCACATTGATATATTTCAAGGATGCGATGATAGGGGTTCGAAATATACCCATAAAATAGTTTTTGGACAAGTTTAGGTCTTATATTTTATATTATCTTTTCATTTTATTTAAATCGTTCATTAATGAGGTAATCATTGCATCATCATGATGTCATTAATAAATTATTTTATTTAATGTATAAAAATTATATAAAATTATCATGATGTAGGAAATCTTTTTATATTTCTAATTAATATTTATAGTAGAAAATATTACTTGTATAACCCCATATAAAAATTGTTTTGGTAAAACATTTTATGTTTGTGTCATTTTTACTTTTACTTTAAAAAAAGGCATTAAAGTCATTATCTCACACAAGTGGCTCCATGGGGTCCCCTAAATCGACCAATGGTTTGTAATGGTCGGAAATGACTAATCCAATAGGGGTAGGACAAGTGTCATGGTGATATCATATTATTATAACATTATTTTTACCTTAAATTACACTAATTACCTCTAATCGTGATTAATAAAAAAAAGTTACTATTCACCAAAAAAATTATTTTCATTTCATTGAACCACATTTTACATACTAATAACAACCATTTATGTCGGATTTTTGAAATTAAATACGCATAAGTGGTAAACTTTCATTTAAACAAAAAATCAGTTTGCTTGACTACCACTTAGTGGTTTTACTATTCATCAAAAACTGAAGTTTTTCAGAAAATTACCAAAAATTCACTCTAAGATATATTCGATATTCCGAATTCAAAAATGATGTTTATTTTACCTAATTCAAAACATATAAGTAGAATTAATTAATTTAATAATTAACTCCCGTTGTCAAAACAAATAGCGTGTTTTTTAGAAACAATATATATCAAAAGATTGACATTTGTTTATGTCCAATTTCAAAGTGAAATTAATTCCAAAGTCCACCATTGGATCAAATGGTAAAAATATATTATAGTTTCACTTTAAAACCAATTCAAAATATAATCTAATCATATAAATAAATTAGATTAAAAAGAGGTTTTGTATTAAAATACAACATTTTTCACGTATTCATTAAAAATGAACTTTATCGGAAAAATAAAAAAACATAAACAAAGTAGATTTTGTTGTCCCAATTCTAAAGAAGGATTTTATTTTGTCCACTAGAATGTATAAGAGTGACCAAATCTATATTTAAAGAGGGTTTGCCATCAAAAGCTGATAAATCGACCTTTTAGTGAATATTAGAGTATTTATGCTTAAAATTGTATTCTTTTCTTATTTTAAGCCTTTATCTTTTATTAGATAAATGTAGAAACATTTAGAAAACATACATATTCATATTTTAGTTATTTCTATTCTTTCGCGCCAATACCACGGCTACGTGTTAACTACCATTTGAAATAATATTATTATATTATTAGCGTGCAACATAAGATTTCAAAGAAACTCGTTGTTGCGTATCGGGTACGCTATCGAACATAGCAACCCCTTTTAAGTAAAATTAATATTTAATTCTCAAATATTAATAAATATGAAAATATCGTATTCTTTATTTACCGGGGATGTTACATCCTTCCCCCCTTTTGGGAATTGCGTCCTTTCAATTTTATTCACTTATCAAAATAAGTGGGGGTATTTATCCCTCATTGAATTTTTAGATTCCCATGTTGCATCTTCCACCATGTGGTTTTTCCATAGAACCTTCACCTGATAAATTACCTTATTTCACAGCACTTTTTCTCTTCGATCAAGAATCTGGACAGGTTGCTCTTCATAAGAGAGATTCTCTTCCAACTGGACTACCTCTAGGCTCAAAACATGAGATGGATCTGGCATGTACATTCGTAACATTGAAACATGAAAAACATTGTGTACCTGAGATAAACTCGGAGGTAAAGCCACTCGGTATGCAACTGATCCAACTCTCTCCAGAATTTCATACAGTCCAATGAACCTTAGACTCAGCTTTCCTTTCTTACCAAATTGCATAACACTTTTCCATGGTAAAACTTTAAGGAAGACATGATCACCTACCTCAAAAGAGAGAGCCTTCCTCCTTTTGTCCGCATAACTCTTCTTCCTACTCTGAGCTGTTCTCATGTGTTTCTGAATCAACTGAACTTTTTCTGCCATCACTTCTACCAACTCTGGTCCCATCAGCTTCCTTTCCCCTACTTCTTCCCAAAAAGCTGGAGTTCGACACCGCTTCCCATATAATGCCTAAAATGGAGCTATCTGTATACTGGAATGAAAACTATTGTTATAAGAAAATTCAACCAAAGAAAGATGTTTGTCCCAACTTCCCTGTTAATCCATCGTGCAAGAAAGTAACATATCCTCCATGATCTGAATTGTTCGTTCTGACTGCCCATCTGATTGCGGTTGAAAAGCTGTACTAATATTTAATTGAGTACCCAATGACTTCTGAAGGCCCTTCCAAAAGATAGAAGTGAACCTGGGATCCCGATCGGATACAATGGAGAGAGGAACTCCATGCAACCTTACTATATCTTTAAGATACAAATGATAAAGTTGATCTAGAGAGAATGTATCTCGAATAGGAAGGAAATGAGCAGATTTAGTCAATCGATCAACAATAAACCAGATTGCATTATTACCTCGAGATGTCTTTGGTAATCCCACAACGAAGTCCCTGGATATATTTTCCCATTTCAATTCTGGCACCAGTAATGACTGAAGCATACCTTTCGGTAACTGCCACTCTGCTTTAACCTGCTGACAAGTCAAACACTTCAAAGTAAAATCAGCAATATCTCTTTTCATTCCATCCCACCAGTAATACTCTCAAAGATCTCTATACATCTTAGTACTTCCAGGATGAACTGAAAACGGAGAACTATGTGCTTCACATAACAACTCTTTCTTCAACTGTGAATCACAAGGCACACACAATCTCTTCCCAAATCTCAAAACACAATTATTATCAATGTTGAATTCAGGCAACTTACCCTTCTGAACCAGCTCTACCTTTTTCTGCAACTCACTGTCTCCTTTTTGTGATTGCTTTATTCTGTCTGATAGAGATGATCTCACTGACACCTGAAACAAAACAAAATATTTTCCTGCACCAACAAATTCTATGCCAAAGTTCATCAAATCCTTAACCAAAGGATCACATTCCAAACACAACATGTTTAATGAATCATTACTTTTTCGACTCAGAGCATCTTCCACTTTATTTTCTTTTCCCGGATGGTAATGAATTGTACAATCATAATCCTTGATTAATTCCAACCATCTTCTCTGTCTCATGTTCAATTCTTTCTGAGTGAATATATACTTTAAACTTTTGTGATCAGTATATATTTCACACTTTACTCCATACAAATTATGCCTCTAAATTTTTAAAGAGAAAACAATGGCAGCTAATTCCAATTCATGTGTAGGGTAATTTACCTCATGAGTTTTCAACTAACGTGAAGCATTAGCAATTAACTGATCATTTTTCATTAGGATGCAACCAAGTCCTTTCAATGAAGCATCACTGTAGATAACAAACTCACCATTTCTAGAAGGTAGTTCAAAAACTAGAGCATTCACCAATCTTCTTTTCAATTCCTGAAAACAATCATCACATTCTTTTGTCCAGATAAACTTAACACCCTTCCGAGTTAGCTTAGTCATTGGACTAGATAGCCGTGAAAACTTTCTAACAAACCTTCGGTAATAGCCTGCCAAACCAAGAAAACGATGAATCTCGGTTACATTTGTGGGTCTTGTCCATTCTTCAACAAATTTTGTTTTGGATGGATCAATAGTTATCCCATCTTTAGAAACAATGTGACCAAGGAAAGAAATTTGCTGCAACCAAAACTCACACTTACTGAATTTTCCATACAGTTTCTTTTCTTTTAAGGTTTGTATGAAAACCCTTAAATGACTTTCATGCTCCTCTTTACTCTTAGAAAACACCAAAATATCATCAATTAAAACAACCAAAAACTTATCCAGGAACTCATGGAAAATTCTACTCATAAGGTCCATGAATACAGCAGGTGCATTGGTTAGCCCAAAAGGCATAACTACAAATTCATAATGGCCATATCTAGTACGAAACACAGTCTTCAGAATGTCTACTTCTTTCACTTTCAACTGATGTTACCCCGACCTCATGTAAATCTTTGAAGAATACTCAACTCCCTGGAGCTTATGAAACAAATCATTGATATGAGGCAAAATATATTTTTTCTTAACAGTGATGTTATTCAAGCTCTATAATCATTGCAAAGTCTCATGGAACCATCTTTATTTTTAACAAATAAAATAGGAGCACCCCATGGTGATGTGCTAGGTCGAATGAAACCTTTCTCTAATAAATCTTTCAATTGTTCCTTCAACTCTAAAATTTCAGTTTGAGCCATTCGATAAGAGGGTTTTGAAATTGGATTAGCATCAGGAACTAAGTTAACAGTGAATTCAACTTCCCGGTCAGGTATAATACCAGGAAACTCATCAGGAAAAACATCAAGATACTCATTTACCACTGTCACATCATTAATCTTAACTGTTCCTTTATTTTCAACAAAATGTGCAAGGTAACATTCATTTCCATCTTTTACACGTTTCTCAGCCTCTTGATATGTTTTTAATAGTAAGGGTTCATTCTTGTACACAAACTGAAAGTCTTTCTGAAAAGAAACTTTTTTAGCTCTACAGTCAATCTTAGCATGGTAAATTGAGAGCCAATACATGCCCAAGATAACATCAAACTCTACTAGAGGTAAAACAATAAGGTTTGCAATTTGGTTCTTTCCACGGATAAGGATATGAAGATTCTTATAAATTCTTTTTGCCTCAACATTTCCCCCAGGCATTTTTACCATAAGTTCAGGAGTCATTTCTTGAGATGGTATTCCCAATTTACTAGAAAATATTTCAGAGATGAAATAATGTATAGACCCTGAATCAAACAACACACTGGCATAATCTGAAAAAACAAACAAAGTACCTGATACCACTTCATTTTATGGACCAATGTCTGCTGAAGTAGTTGCAAAGGATTTCACCACCCCTTTCTTCTTGTAGTATAACTGCTTCACATCACTCGAGCTCTTTGTCGGACACTCATTTGCATAGTGAACCATTTCATTGCACATGAAACATTTCACTAACTGTAAATCAAATTTGGACTTACCATCACCCTGATCTTTTTCAGTGCAGTCACGAGCCTTATGTCCCATCTTACCACATTGGTATCACATTCCAGAATTCAAAAGACATTCCCCAGGATGCCTTCTACCACACTTATCACAAGCTGGAAACTTAGTTTTCTTACCATCAGAATTTTTTGAATAATTCTTCCCTCTCTCCTGCCACCTCGGTCTCTTCTTCTATTGGTTGTTATAGAACACTTGATCATCAGAAAACTCCATTTACACCTTCTCAGCACATCGAACAAGCTTTTCATAACTTTTGAACTCACGAGAAGCTAATTCCCTTCGATATTTTGGCTTTAATCCTGAGTAAAAAAGGTTGATTTTACTATCAAGGTCTCGGATAATGTTTGGAGCATACCTTGCCAAACGAGTGAACCTTTCTTCATATACAGCCACTGATTCTTTCTCTTGCCTCAATTCCAAGAATTGTTTTTCCATCCTAATTCGAAAATCCTTAGGAAAATATTTCTCAAGGAACATACCTTTGAACTCATCCCAGTCGAGAGCATCAATCTCATCAGTGTCCCTGATATTTCTAACCATCGACCACCACTGATCTAATTCACCATCCAAACGGTAAATAGAAAGACTAACCTTTTGATTCTCTGAACACCCCATGACATCAAAAATCTTCTCTAGTGCTTTAATCCACCCTTCAGCTAGAACAGGGTCAGATGATCCTCTAAATGATGGAGGATGTTACCTCATGAAATCTTCCACTACTGGCATCTTCCTATACGGTTGATCTGTCTGATCTCATGCATGGATACCCCCACCATTTATCACTTGAGTCAACTACGCCATTACTGCAACAAACTATTCAGTTCCAATTCCGACCATCTCAGGATGCTGATTCAGAAGGTTGTCTTCCCCCTGATGTTGTCCCAACATAGCTGCCCTTCTTCCTCTGCGAAAAACCATTCTGAACACAGTAATAACTTAAGCAAAGCAACATGGTAATCTTTAAATGCTATATCATTTCAATCATACCATAAATTAATTTAGGGACATAAAATTTAACTTTTTTTCTAACTCCTAAAGTTCTCTAAACCGACCATTGATACAAACTATAAGGCCCTAGCCTTAAACATTACTTAATCTTGAGATACATCATGAATACACATTGAGGATCTTTTTAGGTTGAGAGTTTTAGATAATTAGATCATAAATCATGCATCACGCTCCACTTTTAAACAAGGTGGTTACATAAAAGGTAGTACTTATTTCTCCCAAAAATGGAAACACATCTAAAATGAAACATGGATTCTTTCTTGACACTTCCTTGACACTATCATCACATCATGTACCTTTCCCTTGACCTGTGAAAAACACTTCAAAAACTTGGGATGAGCACAAAAAGCTCAATAAGGGATATAAAAGTACAAAATGAAAAACATTAGTCCATGTATGAAAACATATTTTACTCAAACATAATCACTTTAACATACCTCATGAAATCATAAGTTTAATGAGTAACTCATACAAATCATAAGACATAAAGGTAACATGAGGTATTCATAACATTCTTACGTAGGGAGTAACCCTCTTGGTTACGTTTGGAATACCCATCACAGTATATTCCCTTAAATCTCTTCGTAGAAACCTTAACGTTTAACTCCTTAACGTTAGCCAATGCATTGGAGAGCTATATAGGGCCCACCCACCCTTCGTTTATCATGGAACCACCCGTCTTCACAAAAAATTCCCAAGAACCATAACATAATCGTATCACATAAAACATGCATAACGGAAACATAACATTTCCACATTTTAATCACTATATATCAATACAACAAATTGATATAATAAAACCTTTATCAAAACCATTTTCAATACCAAAATAAAAGAAAATTAAAACATGGTATTTAATTTTCATTTAAAATAAAGTTATGGCTTGTAGAGGAAGCCAAAACTAAAATAATGGTCACGGCGGCGGAGAAGTCGTTGTCGCCGCATACGTACGACAAGAAAACATTCTATTTTGTCGTTTAGTAAAACACTTCATATATAAAAAAAATATTCCTTTGGAATAAATGTAAAATTCAAAGGGGTTTATACACCGTATAAAAGAAAGTTTTGTATAAAACAAAATATGCCTCAACGAAAGGAGATTGAGACGAAATCCCATACCTCGTGTCCGACTTGAAACGATCGGTCTTTAATCTCCTGAATAATAAACTTGTGTTAATTTCTACTTGCTTAAGAACCTTTTTCAAGTTCATTATTCCCTTTTATATCACCTATTACCATGTTATGAACATCATGTAATCATTTAAGTTACTAATGTTCGTTTTGTCGGTATTTGGTTCTTAAGTCGAAAATGGACTTATTACACTTACATGTTGTTAATTTGGTCAAAGTTTCATTATATCCAGAATGATATTCTTGATTTTGATATCATATATGTCATATATATCCAGCATATACATGTATTTATATTATTACATAATATTTAGAGGTAAGAAATGAAATGCACTGTTTATGGAGACGGTAAGCCGTACGTACGCATGAACGCTACTTTCATTTCTATTTCATATTTTATGGAATGGAATCTTAATAATATAAAGGTATATTATAATTCCAGTATAATATAATATATAATATTATTAACTTTATCCTTTATACATCCCACATATGGTGTTAATGAATCAAATCACTTTCAGGGGGCGGTAGTCCGCACTTCCTAAAATAAAGATATCGTGTTTACCCATAATGGAAACCATAAAGGTATTCCATAAATGAAAAATACAGAAACTTAAGGAAAACATAAACATATTATATATCATATATAAACATAGTGATATCATAATGTCCACTTTTGAAGGTGTTAGATGAGTATTGGACAATCATCGTTTCGTGAGGCATAATTTCACTATCCACGGAAATAGTATGTTCTTTAACCATTAGACATAGGTGTGTGTAAGTGTAGCTCTAATAATTATTATAACAAAATCCTATTATATTGAAGATACTGGATTTGTTACAAAAGAAATTAATAAAAAGAGTGTAGGGGGTTGGAGAAGCAAAATAAAACATAAGAACATTAGAGAAGTGTTTACCTTTAAAATTGAATAACTTATTTTGGTTTGAACCAAAAGAGTTATTTGAAGAGCTTCCTGCCTAAGGTAAGGCTTCTTGGATGAGGAGAGGGATGTGGAGAGATAAAAGGAGCAAATTTTGGCCCAGCCAAAGGCTTGAGAAGTGTGGGAAAAGAGGTAGAGGTGGGGGCCTTTTATAAGAGGAGAGGAGGGGCACTTTTGGAAAACATGAAACTATTACTTTATTTTCAAAAGAGTTTCGTATTTTAAAGGTCCCAAATTGATATATTTCGATTATAAGATGATAATGGTTATAAATATACCCATAAAATAGTTTTTGGACATGTTTATGTCTTAGATTTTATATTATCTTATCATTTTTTTAAACCGTTCATTAATGAGGTAATCGTTGCATCATCATGATGTCATAAATAAATTATTTTATTTAATGTCTAAAAATTATAAACAAATATCATGATGTAGGAAATATTTTTATCTTTCTAATGAATATTTATAGTCAAAAATATGACTTGTATAACCCCATCTAAAAATTGTTTTGGTAAAACATTTTATGTTTGTGTCATTTTTACTTTACTTTAAAAAAAGGCATTAATGTCATTATCTCACACAAGTGGCTCCATGGGGTCCCCTAAATCTACCCATGGTTTGTAATGGTTGTAAATGACTCATCCAATAGGGGTAGTATAAGTTTCATGGTGATTTCATATTATTATAACATTATTTTTACCTTAAATTACACTAATTACCTCTAATCGCGATTAATGAAAAAAGTTATTATTCACCAAAAAATTATTTTCATTCCATTGAACCACATTTTACATACTAATTACAACCATTTATGTCGGATTTTTGAAATTCAATATCCATAAGTGGTAAACTTTCATTTAAACGAAAAATCAGTTTGCTTGACTACCACTTAGTGGTTTCACTATTCATCAAAAATTGAAGTTTTTCAGAAAATTAACAAAAATTCATTCTAAGAGATATTCGATATTCCAAATTCAAAAATGATGTTTATTTTACCTAATTAAAAGCATATAAGTAGAATTAATTAATTTAATAATTAACTCCCGTTGTCAAAACAAATTGTGTGTTCTTTAGAAACAATATATATCAAAAGATTGACATTTGTTTATGTCCAATTTAAAAGTGAAATTAATTCCAAAGTCCACCATTGGATCAAATGGTAAAAATATATTATAGTTTCACTTTAAAACCAATTCAAAAGATAATCTAATCATATAAATAAATTATATTAAAAGGAGGTTTTGAATTAAAATACAACATTTTTCACTTATTTATTAAAAATGAACATTATCGAAAAAATAACAAAAACATACACAAAGTAGATTTTGTTGTCCCAATTCTAAAGAAGGATTTTATTTGGTCCACTAGAATGTATAAGAAATAATAAAACTATATTTAAAGAGGTTTCTCCATCAAAAGGCGATAAATCGACCTTTTAGTGAATATTAGAGTATTTATGCTTAAAATTGAATTCTTTTCTTATTTTAAGCCTTTATCTTTTATTAGATAAATGTAGAAACATTTAGAAAACAAAAATATTCATATTTTAGTTATTACTATTCTTTCGCACCAATACCACGACTACGTGTTAACTACCATTTGAAATAATATTATTATATTATTAGCGTGCAACGTAAGATTTCTAATAAACTCGTTGTTGCGTATCGGGTACGCTATCGAACATAGAAACCTCTTTAAAGTAAAATTAATATTTAATTTGCAAATATTAATAAATATGAAAATGTCTTATTCTTTATTTACCTGGGATGTTACAGCTCCTCTCTTGTTTGTTAAAAAGAAAGATTGTTCAATGAGATTTTTCATTGATTATAGAGCATTGAATAACATCACGGTTAAGAATAAGTATCCTTTTCCTCATATCGATGGTTTTTTTGATCAGCTCCAGGGAGCTCAGTAATTTTCGAAGATTTACTTGAGGTCGGGGTACCATCAGTTGAAAGTAAACGAAGCAGACGTTCTGAAGACTGCATTTCGTACTAGATATGGCCATTATGAATTTGTAGTTATTACTTTTGGGTTAACCAAGGATCCTGCTGTATTCATGGATATTATGAATATAATTTTACGAGAGTTCTTGAATAAGTTTGTGGTTGTGTTCAGTGATGATATTTTGGTTTATTCTAAAAGTATAGAGAAGCATGAAATTCATTTAATGGTTGTCTTGCAAACCTTAAAAGAAAATAAATTGTTTGGGAAATTCAGCAAGTGTGAGTTTTGGTTACAACAAATTTCATTCCTTGGTCACATTATTTCAAAAAATGGAATAATTTTTTATCCTTCTAAAACAAAAGTTGTTGAAGAATGGAAAAGACCCACAAATATAATCAAGATCCACAGTTTTCTTGGATTGGAAGGTTATTACCGGAAGTTGGTAGAAACTTTCACACGGTTATCTAGGTCAATGACTAGGTTAACTCGAAAAGGTGTTAAGTTCATCTACACAAAAGAATATGATGATTGTTTTCAGGAATTGAAAAGAAGATTTGTGAATACTCCAGTTTTGGAACTGCCTTCCAGAAATGGTGAGTTTATTATCTACAGTGATGCTTTATTGAAAGGGATAGGTTATGTCCTAATGCAGAATGATTAGTTAATTGCTTATGCTTCACGTCAATTGAAACCACATGTGTTAAATTACCCTACACATGATTTGTAATTAGCTTCTGTTGTTTTTGCTTTAAAAATTTGGGGGCATCATTTGTATGGATTAAAACATGAAATATATACTGATCACAAAAGTCTGAAGTATATAATCACTCAAAAAGAATTGAACATGAGATAGAGGAGATGGTTGGAATTAATCAAGGATTATGATTGAACGATCCATTACCATCTGGGAAAAGCAAATAAAGTGGCTGATACTTTGAGTTGAAAAAGTAATGCTTCATTAGCCATGTTATGTTTGGAACGAGATCCTTTGGTTTTTGATTCGATGAAATTTGGAATAGAAGTTGTTGGTGTAGAGAATTATTCTATTTTGTTTCAGGTGTCAGTGAGATCATCTCTATCAGACAGAATAAAGCAAGTGCAGAAAGAAGAAAGTGAGTTGTAGAAAAAGGTAGAGTTGGTTCAGAAGGGTAAGTTTCCTGAATTTAACGTTGATAATGATTGTGTTTTGAGATTTGGAAAGAGATTATGTGTGCCTTGTGATTCATAGTTGAAGAATGAGTTGTTATATGAAGCTCATTGTTCCCTGTTTTCAGTTCATCCTGGCAGTACTAAGATGTACAGATATCTTCGGGTGTATTACTGGTGGGATGGAATGAAAAGAGATATTGCTGATTTTACTATGAAGTGTTTGACTTGTCAGCAGGTTAAAGCAGAACGATAGTTACCAAAAGGGATGCTTCAGTCACTACCCGTGCCAGAGTGTAAATGGGAAAATATATCCATGGATTTTATTGTGGGATTACCAAAGAAAACTTGAGGTAATAATGCAATCTGGGTTATAGATGATCGATTCACTAAATCTGCTCATTTCCTTACAATTAGAGATACTTTGTCTCTAGATCAACTTGCTCGGTTGTATGTTAAAGAGATAGTCAGGTTGCATGGTGTTTTCCTCTCCAGTGTATCTGATCGTGATCCCAAGTTTACTTCTAACTTTTTGAAAGGCCTTCAGAAATCATTGGGTACTGAATTAAATTTTAGTACAGCTTTTCACCCACAATCAGATGGGAAATCAGAACGAACAATTTAGACCTTGGAGGATATGTTACGTGCTTTCTCAATGGACTACCAGGGAAGTTGGGAGCAATGTCTTTTTTGGTTGAATTTTCATATAATAACAGTTTTCATTCCAGTATACAGATGGCTTCATTTGAGGCATTATATGGAAAGCATTGTCAAACTCCAGCTTTTTGGGATGAAGTAGGTGAAAGGAAGTTGATGGGACCAGAATTGGTAGAAGAGATGGCAGAGAAATTTCAGATGATTCAGAAGCACATGATAACAGCTCAGAGTAGATAGAAAAGTTATGCAGATAACCGGAGGAAGGATCTTTCTTTTGAGGTAGGTGATCATGTCTTTCTCAAAGTTTCTCCATGGAAAAGTGTGATGCATTTTGGTAAGAAGGGAAAGTTGAGTCAGAGGTTCATTGGACCTTATGAAATTCTGGATAAAGTTGGATCAGTTGCATACAGAGTGGATTTACCTCCATGTTTATCCCAGGTACACAATGTTTTTTATGTTTTTATGTTGAGAAAGTATATTCCAGATCCATCTCATTTTTTGAGCCCAGAGGTAGTTCAGTTGGAAGAGAATCTCTCTTATGAAGAACCAGTTCAGATTCATGACCATAGAGAGCAGGTGTTGTAGAATAAGGTAATTCACCAGGTAAAGGTTTTGTGGAAAAATCATATGGTTGAAGAGGCAACGTGGGAATCTAAAAATGCTACGAGGGATAAATACCCCCACTTATTTTGATAAGTGAATAAAAATTGCGAGTATGAAATTTCCAAAAGGGGGGAAGGATGTAACATCCAAGGTAAATGAAGAATAAGATATATTTAATATTTATTAATATTTGTGAATTAAATATTAATTTTAGTTTAAAAGGGTTTCTATGTTCGATAGCGTACTCGATACGCAACAACGGGTTTCTTTACAACCTTGTGTTGCACACTAATAATATATTATCATTATTTTAAATGGTCGTTAACTCCTAGCCGTTGTAATGGTGGGACTGAACAAAACTAACTACAATATGATTATACATGTATTTTTACATTTATCCAATAAAAGTTAGAGGCTTAAAATGTGAATGAATTTAATTTTAAGCATAATTTACATTTAAAGGCCGATTTACCTCCTTTTAATGGAGAACCCTTTTTAAATATAGTTTTGGTCACCTTAATACATTATATATGTACAAATAAAATCTTTCATTAGAATGGGGACATCAAAATTTACTTTCGGAAATTTTTTGGTATTTTTGTGATAAAGTTCATTTTTTATGAATAGTGAAAAAAATTGTATTTTAATTCAAAAGTGCCTTTTAATATAATTTTTTTCAATCTTTAGAGTATATTTTTAATTTTATTTATATTGTAATTAGAAAATATTTTTACCATTTAATACAATGTTGATCATTGGAATTAATTTCACTTTGAAATTGGACATAAACAAGTATCAATCTTTTGATGGTCATTGTTTCTTAAAAACACGCTATTTGTTTTGATAACAGGAATTAATTTTAAAATTAATTAATGCCACTTAAATTTTTTGAATTTGAAAAAATGGAAATCACTTTTGAATTCAGAATATCAAATATAGCTTAGGCTGAATTATTGGTATTTTTCTGAAAAACATCAATTTTTGATGAATAGTGAAACCACTTAGTGGTAGTTAAAAAAACTGACTTTTTCATTTAAATGAAATTTTACCACTTATGTGAATTGAATTTCAAAAATACAACATACATGGTTGTTATTATTTAGTAAAATGTGGTTCAATAAGATGAAAATAATTTTTGGTGAATAGTAACTTTTGACTTTTATTTATCGCGGTTAAAGGTAAATAGGGTAATTCAGGGTTAAAAGAATATTATAATAATTCAAAATTGCCTTAACACTTTTCCAAACCTTATTGGTTGAGTCATTTACAACCATGGTCATCTTTGGGTCGATTTTGGGATCCCATTGATCCACATGGGAGTGAAAATGACAATTTAGATTAATTAATTTAATTTGAAGACAAAATTGACATTAACAAAACTCTTTTAGTAATTAATTTTTATATGGTATTATATAATTCCTATTTTCGAATATAAATATTAATTGAAAATATAAAAAGATTTCCAACATCATTGTATTTTTTTATAATTTTTAGACATCAAATAAATTAAATTATTTATGACACAATAATGATGCAGTATTTATCTCATTAATAAATGATTTAACTAAATAAGATTATAATGATTAAAATATTATCCAGAACATGTCCAATTCTGATTGGATGATTTTATTTCGAATATGAGTCATCTTATCTTAGACCTCATTGATTTTTGGACCATTAGAGACCAAATTTCATTATATTGTAAAATAATATTTTCACTCTTTCCTAAAGAGCCCCTCCTCTCCCTTATAAAAGGAGAACACTTCTAACCAATTCCTCACACCCCTCAAGCCATTTGGATCATCAAAACTCTACCCAATTACACTCCCTACTTTCCACTCCTCCTCCTAGAAGCCTTAACTTAGGCAGAAGGCACTTAAGAAGTCATTTGGTTCAAACCAAATTGATTTACCCAAATTAAAGGTAACGGTTTCTCTTAAATTGTATTCTTTTATTTTGCTTCTCCAACCCCTAAAATCTTTTTTATTTACATTATTTTGTAACAAAAAAAGTATACTCAATATAATAGGATGTTTTTATAAGAAGGATTCGAACTACACTTTCACACACCTCCATCTAATAGATAAAGAACATAATGTTTCTGTGGATGGAAAACCAACGCCTCACGAAACGATGATTGTTCAATTACATCTTACCGCCTCTCATGGTGGCCATTATGATGGAACTATATTTATATATGATATATATTATGTTTATTATTTCCTTATGCTTCATTATTTTCCAATTATATCAAGCCCTTATGGTTTTCATAGTGGGTAAATACGATAATCTCATTAGAGGAAGTGCGGACTACCGCCCGCTCAAAGTGATGTGATTTGTTAATTCCCTATGTGAGATGTATAAGGGATAGAGTTAATGATATTATATATGATATTATACTGGAATTATAATATACATTTGTATCATTATGTTTTAATTCCATTAAAGTAAGAAATATAAATGAAAGTATCGTTCATGCGTACGTACGGCTTACCGTCTCCATGAACGGTGCATTTCATTTCTTACCTCTAAATGTTATGTACTATTATAAATAAATGTATATAGTGGATATATATGATATATATGATATCTAAATAATTAATATCATTTTGGATATAATGAAACTTTGACCACATGAACAAAATTTAATTATAATAAGTCTATTTTTGACTTAGGTACCAAATATCGGCAAAACAAACGTTATTAACTTAAATGATTACATAATGTTTATAACATGATATAAAAGGAATAATAAACATGAAAAAGATTCTTAAGAAAGTAAAAATTAACTTTATTTTTTTATTCAGTATATTAAAGAACGATTGAGTCAAGTAGGACACGAGGTAAGGGACTTCGTCTCAATCTCCTTTCATTGAGGAATATATTGTTTTATACACTGTATAAACACCCTTGAATTTTAAAAGGGAATATTTTTCTACGAAGCATTTTACAAAACGACAAAAAAGATTGTTTTTTTACGTAGGCGTTGACAACGACCTTTTCACCTCCGTGAGTATTATTTTATCTTTGGCTTCCTTAACAAGCCTGAATGTTTTTAGAAGGAAAAATAAATACCATATACTCTTTTTACGTATTTTGGTATTGAAAATGATTTTGAGAATTGATTTATTATTTCAATATCTTGAAATGATATTTTATTATTGCAATGTGGAAATGTTATCTTTCCTTTATGCTTATGTTATGTGTTATGATCATGTTATGGTTCTTGGGCATTATTTACGTATACAGGTGGTTCCATGAAAAACCTAGGGCGGGTGAGCCCGAGATAGCTCTCCAATGAATTGGGTAACGTGACGGAGGTAAACGTGAATGTTTCTCATAATAAATTTAGGGAATATACTGTGATGGGTATTCCAAAGTAACTCCCTATGTGGTTGTGATAGCTATAATGTAAGTATGATATGGATGTCACAAGTTACCTTTATGATATATGATTTCTATGTGTCTTTCTTAAATATTATGATTTCACGATGTTAGTAAAAGATTTCATGTTTTTAATGTATTTATGAACAAATGTTATCATTATTAATTTTTTAACCCTTACTGAGGTTTTTATGATCATCCCAAATTTGAAATTTTTTCACAGGATTTAATGATGAATAGGGTCAAGGATAGGATCAAGGAAAAGTCATGTTATCTAAAACATGGAACTAGACATGACTCTTTTTTTTCAAGAGTTCATGTTTTGTAAAAAAATGGAAACTGTGTAGAAATGTCTACTTTGTAATTTTTTGATATGTAATGTAATGGTTATGCCTAATTCTCTAAAACTCTAAACATAAAAAGATCCTCAATGTGAATTATTCATTTAATTAAATATTATTTAATGATTTAAGGCCGGGTCCTTATAGATATAGTCATATATATTCCAATTACGGTATAATTACTTTGATTTAATCATATAAATTATGATTATGATTCTTCTAATATGATATATTGAAATCTATCTTGATTATGATACTTTAACATTTAGACTGATGTCCAAGTATGAATCCTATATTTTACATTACAGGTTTGTGAATTAGTTTAGTTTAAATTGTCTTTAAACTAGGGTTTTTTCAACTAAAATTCAGTCCCCACCCCACCCCACCCCCTCTTGTATTTGAGCCATATATAATACATTTTATTGATATTAATATCAATATAACTCATATTGATATCCAACAATAGCAACATGGGAGTCTGAAAACAATATAAAACATGACATCATAAGAATATGTAACTGATAATGAACAAAACATCATAACATAGTGTTATTAAGATAACCTACCATCCACTATACATGGAATCTAATGAGATAAAAATTTTATCCAATGCATTTGATGGCTATATAATTCTGGTCCAACCCATCACATTTATATCATGTACATGGATTAGTGTGACTCCTAGATCATACAATATAAGGATGTCTTTCATTAATTTTAGTCCAATTATTAAGGATATTGGGTTATATAAATTGTATTATTTAATAAATTATTGATAGGTACATCTTGGTGAATACCCTTTAGTGTAAATGGGCATGGGTATTCACTACACAAATGGTTAACATGAAAAATCATAGGATAATTTAGGTAAAATAATTGGGGTATATAATTTTTCATTGAAGGGTTAAATGATAGTGAAAGGGGTATCTCAACACATGTAAATAGTAAGGAAAATAATGAGTTTATATAAAAACATAACCCAACATGAAAAATTGGAAATCAATGGTCATAATATAAAGAAGGTTCTTGAATAAAGAGAATAAGGAGGGGATCATTTCCCTTCCTAGAGCAATTCTATAATCTTGGGAAGAGTTTCTTCAGAGATTGGAGCACTTTGGGAGGGTCATAGAGAGGTAATAGAGGAGTAACTTTATACTCCAATGGTTTTAATTTAAACTAATGGTATTTTGATTGGGTTTTATAGAAAAAGATATGTGAAATATTTATTAGTTTCGGAACTAAGGTTTTGGACCCTATATGATGAATTAATCCAAACCAAAAAATACCATGGTTACTACCAAGGAGGAGTGTATTTCATAAATTTATTTGTACAATAACTAAAATACATAAATAATACTCTTGGTGATGTGTAAGTGAGTAGAAATTATAAATAATTAATTTTATAACCTTAAATCATAATCTGTGTTCTTGAGGATTCATTAATTGTTTATAAAACTAATAAAATAACTTAAAAAACTAATATATTTAAAGTGGAAACATAATTGTGGTTGTGTATAATAATTTTATTATTTATTACATCACTTTTGGTATTTTATAATTCCATAATACATACCAAAAAATTATATTATATTTATGTTTTACACAAAAATTTTCATGTTTAGAATAGTATGAAACATTCACTATTAGATAATTTTGACATGATGATTTCAAAAATATTCTTTATTTTATCAAAAAAATATCAAAATATGAAAATATTTTATTTTAAATCAAAAATAATTATTTATTCAAAAATATTTGTTTTTGGATCATAACTGTTTTTTGACACTTATAAAAATTACACTTAACTTCATAAAATTATATTATAATTTATATTTAATAAAAAATATTTAATAATAGTATTGTATTAAAATATTATGTATATAAAAAAATATTGAATTCATCAAAAATAGTATCCTAATTGAAGCTATATATTTCCTAAAAATATAATTTTAATTTCATCATATCAATATATAATTTTTATCAAACTTATTATTTAATCATTATAAAGTAAAATAATAAAAATGTTAATTATAATAATTATTTTATTAGAAAAAAAATTAAAAATTCATATTTTTAGGTTTTAGATACATATCCCTTTATTACACTAGTGTGCGCCCTAAGGGTAAGGTGTGCAATGGTGATATTATCTTTGAGTGGTTTAGCAAACATGGCTTGGGCCTTGATCTCAATGAGCTTGAAATTTTCACATAAATGGTTTCACTCATGCTTTAGCTATTGAATCTAAACTTGGGAATAGTCAAAAGAAAATACTTCTTATTTTATCTCCCTCAGAAGCTCTGATAAATGTGGTCCACAGGGTACGATCCTACTAGTCAACATTATCACTTCCTTTTTCTTTTTCAATTGTATTTATCATAATACAATATATATAATAATAATATTATCACTATATAATAGATATATTTTTAATGGTCATAATTCCTTGTGGTATTTTAAATCTGAGAAGATAAAACTTATAATGGCACAAAATAATCAAATTGGGGCATGTGTTTTCTATAATTTCATTTCTTAATCACTCATTTATTCATTTAAAATGGAATTTAATTTATAAATGTTTGAGAAATTACATTGTTCCTCCATAATAATTTCCACCCTTTAAATTTAATTTATACACTAAAATAGATGAGTGTGATTTTATTTTATCACCTCTTCAGGTTCCCAAGATGCTTCCTCAAACTTGTGGTTCTTCAATAGAACTTTGACCAGGGGAGTTGTCCTATTTTGTAGAATCTTATCTCTATAATCTAGGATCTGCACAGGTCTCTCCAGGTAAGAAGGATAATTCTCTAATGGAACCAACTCAGTATTTAATACATTTGGGGGTTTGATATGTACATCCACAAAAGGGATACATGGAATACATATTGTACTTGATATAGGTTAGGTGGTATATTTAGACGATTATCCACCTCTCCAACGAGATCAATGATATTAAATGGTATAATGTATCTTGGACTAGGATACCCCTTATTCCTAAAACTCATGAATTTCTTCCATGGTGATACATGAATGAATTATTTATCTTCAAACTCAAACTCCGGGTCTTATTGATGATTTTTTGCATATCTTTTTTCAACATTACGCAGATTTCATATGATGTTGAATGGTTTGAACCTTCTCTTTAATTTCATAGATAAGATCAGTCCCATAAACTTCATCACTCTAACTTCATCCCAAAATGTCAATTTCTAATACCTCTTCCCATATAGAGCTTTATAAGGTTCCATTTGAATTATGTAATGGAATCCATTGTTAAATGATAACTCCACTAGGTGAATTTATTGATTCCAACATCCCTATAAATCCATTGAACATGATCTCATCATATTATCTTGAGTTTTAGTGCCTGTCTTATATACACCATCCAATTAAGGGAGATAAGCAGCACTAAAAATTATCTCTATTTCCAATTCATTCTAAATGATTCTCCAAAACCATAAGGTAAACATCATATCTCAATCAAATGCAATAGAGAGTTGAACAACATGTATTGTTACCACTTTATCAATATATAAGTTTGTGATTTGATTAATAGATAAATATTCCTTGATAGAAATGAAATCTTCTAACATGGTAAGACAATAGATGACCACCCAAATGATTTTATTTCCTTTCAGCGTCCTAGGGAGTCCTAGGATGAAATCCACAGTTATGTTTTCCCAATTCAATAATGTTATGGTAAATGGTTTCATCATTTCCTTATACTTATATCATTCATCCATAACATGTTACCATACCAAGAATCATGATACAAATTATGAAATCTTTCTCTTCGTGTTATCCCACTAATTTTTTTATTCAAATCCTTATACATCATAGTTATTCCTGGATGAATAGAAAAGGATGATCTCTCTAAATCATCTAGAATTTCCCTATTCAGTTCTGGTTTTTACGGGACACATATTCGGGTTCTAAAACATATAACTCTTTATTTAGTAATGTTGAACCACGAAATATTCCCTATATTTTTCTATAGCACCTCATCATCATTTTAATCATCATTGATCCTCTCAAGAATATATTTTAAATTATACATTTGAGAAATGTAGTATTAATAACCTTTTATTATTCAAATTTACATCCTCTATATGTCCAAGAAGATTTGATCCCTTTAAATTTCAATCATGGATTGGGTTTTAGGATCTTTTCTACTCATATAATCTATAACTTATTATACCTTCCCAATATGTTAATGGATTTAACAATTATAATCTTTCATCATCTCTAACCACCTTAGGGAATATTGAGCATATTTTGTGCGAATATATACTTAATAATTTTTTATCTATATATATTACACCTTTTTCCTAGTAGTGATAATGTTGTAAAATATATATTACGAAGATCAGAAAAACCAATAATAAATCATGAATTGGGTAGTTATACTCATGTAAATTTAATTAGTAGGAGTCATAGGCTATAACTTTTTCATCTTCAATGAGTACACAACCCAATACCTTTTTAGATGAATCATTGTATATCACAAATCCTTCCCCAATAGTTTATAATGTGAGTATAGGTTGAATTATTATCCTCTTGTTAAGCTCTTTAAATCATTATTTTCTTTTATCATTGTATAAAAAATAATCCCCTTCAAATTTATCTTTGTTAGTGGGATTAAAAATTATGATAAGTTTCTCAAAAATCTAAGATAGTACCAATCTAGTATAAGGATACTATGTATTTCAATCATAGTGGTTGGTCAGGTCCATCCTTAAATTTACTATACTTCTTAAGGATATATAGATATCCCTTTACTAGTGATAACATGCCCAATGAATTTTACATGGTCATGGTATAAGTTTGACAGAGAACTCCACCACTAGTTTAGGTGGAAGTCAAGGATAATTACTTATGGAAGATATACTGTCACAATAAAAAGGTCATCAAGGATGATCTTTTCCTGGAATCAATAATTTTAGCTATTCATGCATTATCATAAGGAAATAATATCTAATATTGATATGATAATTCCAAAATGGGATCCATCCTCCTCTTTACACTTCTATAGAATCGAAAGCTAATTTGTTGTGTGAATACTGATTTCATTCTCTCAATAATTTGTGTCAGATCAATACAAGTAAAACAAATACATAATTATGATAACATAAAATTATACTAAAGGTATAATGATAATATTTTAAATAATAACATTACCATATCCATTAACTTGTGATAAAATAATCATAGTAGTTTTTATGAAGATATAAATTCCTTTCAGGTGGTGACTATATGTTCTTTGAAAACATACAAGATAAGCTAGTGTGGTGTAAATTGAAATAAAAGAAGATATAGATAAATTTAGAGTAGATTATATGTGTCCTTAAATCATCATTATCCATCTTATTATATGAACTTACTTTTTCCTTAGTGCTTAGAGATTGTTGGTTCTCATTATCCTTGTTATCACATAAAAAAGGTAATTTTTCGGGATAAATCCCATGTTTCCAACATCTATGACATAAAATTATTAATGGTACCTTTGATGAAACTATATTTTCATCCATAATTTTATCTAAACTCTTCATTTTTTTTATAATAATTAGCTAATTTATGCCCTATTTTTCAACACTCAAACATATTCCAGTTTCTTTGTAACATTTCCCTTGGTTCCTCTTTCTATATTTTTGGCATGTAGGAAATTGATTCATCTTCTCTTTATAACCTTTATCATAGTATCTTCCATGTGATATTTTCATACTATTCTTTGATGAGTTTTTCAATTCAACTATGTTCTAGTTGTGGAACATAATTTGTGATAGCTAGTTTAGAATAACTAGAAGACATCTTAATTTATCCCCCCTTTTTTATCCATATCATTTGAATACTCATTATTCCACCCATCACATTATTTGTTGACTCAATTATTCCTATTTCTATTTATTTACTAAAAAAAAATATTATTGACATGAATTTTTAAACTATTAAACACATAAATGGGGGACCATTTACATTTAATTTATAACTCATAATTTATATATATTACATATCCTATGAATTTATATCATTAAATATAAGTTATCCATGATCTATTTAATAACATAGAGTCTTACGGAAATTTTTTTCCACTTAATAACTATTCTTAATGATCTTTCATTTTTACCAAAGTATATCCCCCATTTGTGTCTAACTATGTGTGCAGCAAGTCATCTTTTTCTTACACTAAGTGATGATTGAGTCCATCTCAATGCACCCTATTGAGGGTTATCACCCCTAGTTACAACTGTGTTAGAGCCACATTCACTTGTACAATAAAGATAATAATGTATTTCATTTGTAACCACTTACTCCATACTTAAAAAATGGAAGTTTTCATGTGTTTAGTCTTATCCATAAAACTTTTGATAGATTTTTCTAATCCTAAAACCCAAAAATAAGTAAAAAAATCTCTATTACAAACTATTATAACTCGTATCTTTCAAAAAAATTATTTCATGATTTATAGAATAAATATACCATTAATATAACCCCATAAGATCATTAATCCAAGTTTCTTTAGGTAATTAAAAGCATTGTAACGCCCCGACCTCGGTTACCCAGAGTCGGTGCATTATTTTAATACATTGGCATGATTACAAGGAATCAACTCTCGAAGGACCGATCGGTTTAGCAGTCTTGGAAAATAGATTACATACATGAATGTTACCTTACACTTTATAACATACAAAAAAACAAAAATAATCCTTTATGACTACCATTATTCCCTTGTATTAACCCTACATATCAATCACAATACACTTCTTGGAATCCTGAGAAAATAAAACATAGAAAGGGGTGAGCTCAAACGCTTAGTAAGGGTAAGAAATACAGCAGAAACTTTCATAAATATGCATAAACATTTAAGGAAATGTATAACTAAAACAAAATTATTATAAACTAGAACTTCAGAATAATATGGAAAAAATAAAATGAAATAATTTCATTTACATATTCACATGGATGTTCTACTAGTTGAATTATCACATGCAATATCATTAACCACATTCATAATGATGGAATGCATAATACCAGACTATCATAACCACATAGTCAAGGCCTTGTTCCAAGA
Organism: Viscum album; assembly: GCA_963277665.1. Taxonomy (NCBI): domain Eukaryota; kingdom Viridiplantae; phylum Streptophyta; class Magnoliopsida; order Santalales; family Viscaceae; genus Viscum; species Viscum album. Next base: position 1,218,020,727 of record OY728127.1, on the reverse strand, counting down.
CTACAAATAGGATTTTTACAAGGCCTTGTTCCAAGACACTAGTTTGTCTCATGAGACCTACCGATGCATCGAGGAGTTATAGCGGGATCCACCCTTCATTTACTATGTCCAATGCATTCCTCATATGAAATGTTTTAAACATAACATAAACATTCATATTAAAACTAGCGTACGAAATGTCAATACTTAACCCAGAAACGATGAATGGTATATAAATAACACATCCACAGTAAAACATATCACAAAACCTTCAATACAATATGGAATATTTGTATAAATCAACTTCAAAAAAAGTTTAAAATCCATTAAATGATTTTTACATATATGAAAATGATTTGTAAAACTGTTTGGGAGAAATACCCATTTTTTATGAAAACATTTAAAAGTCCAAAAATGTAGAAAGGAAGGCATTTAAAGACATTTTTGAGTCAAAGTGTCCCATAACACTTTGAAAATTTTGAATGGAATTAAAATTTTAAAAACATTCATGTCCATATAAATAAATCCTTAAAACCATTTCGAAGACATGGACATTAATGAAAACGATTTAGAAGAATAAATATTTAAACCATTTAAAATTCTGATCTTGATAAAAATTAACTTTCAAAAATCCTTAAAATATTCATTTTGAAATAATTTTAATGAAAAATTGACATGGATGATATAAATGTCCCAATAAATACTTACACATAAACAATCTCGGATAATAATGAGATTGAGGAATTAACCCTTACCAATTTGGTAACTTACGAAACATACACCCCATGGAAGAGGTATCATACAATGAATATGTAAATACATATAAATTAAAATGTATTACACAAAGAATAAAATTATGGGAAGTACATACACCACACAAAAGGTAATAGTTGCAATATGGCATGAATCTCACGGGAATTAGGAGTGAGATGAAAACCCCTTACCTTGCACTTTCCTTTAGTCGAGGGTACGTTTAACCTCTTGTATGAAGATCGTAGTATGTTATTAAATTATAACAGAACCATATTAATATTTATGATATCATAAATGATTCATTTATTACTTTATAATGCCCATTTAATAATAATTTACATGTTAATTTAACATTTTGGGTAATAATCAATTTCTTTATCGTACGTGTTTTAACTTGTTACTATTGATTGTATCACTTAGATCAAGATTTAAGTACATACAGAATATAAAACATGATTTATATATCATATATATTTATAATATAAATATGTATAATAGACATATATATGAAATGAAAAACACCGTTTATGGAGACGGTAGTCCGTACGTACGCATAAACATTGTTTCTATTTTCATCTCGTATTGAACGGAACTAAGTGAATAAGATATATGTATGTACATATATATATATATATATATATATCTAGTATCTTTATTATGTCATATATTATATACTTATTAGTAATAAATATATTTTTATAATCGTCAATGAATGGTGAACATGGAAATGAACCCCATCGCGTCGTGGAGATGGTAATCTATACGTACGCACGAGAGACTGTATCATTTCCATAATGTTGTGGAATTTGATGGTATATTAATTTTATAGAGACATTAGCATGTTATTTTTATTATTTATATACATATTACTCATCATTATATCCATCCAAATAACATAGTGTTGAATAACAAATTACAACACGGCGTGGAGACGGTAAGTCGTATGTACGCACACATGGTGACATTATCATTCATAAGATGGATAGGATAATGAATATAGTTGTGCCATATTTATAATAATATCACATTATATATAAGATACTGGTGTATTATTTTATAATTTAAACAAAAAATAAAGAGTAAGTGGAAGAATAAGAGAACTTGAAAGAGGGTGGTGAAATCATTACCTCTTCTTCGAGTTCTTCCTTTTGATTTGATCAAATGGAATCCTTAAGTGGGGTTTCTGAACAAAGGAGGGCCTCTAGGATGAATTTAGGGAAGTTTATAGGATATTTGGGCAGGTTTTGGCCAAGAGAAATGCCTTATAAGGTCTGAAATAGAGTGAAGGGAGAGTGCCATTTTATTAGAGGGGTGAGGGGAACCTTAGGAAAAACATACAATATTATTTTATAATAAATTAATTTTAGGTTTATAATGGCTTAAAAATGAGTTATTTAAAGTCTAATGTGGAGATGAGTCGAAACCCTCTCAACCAATAGGTTTTATATAGGTTTAGGTCACCATATAACCTTAACTTTTAGATTTAACACTTAGTTAAATAGATTAACTTTTACCATGTCTTCTTGTATTCTTACTCTATATGGTTAATAAACAAACTCTAAACATCCAAGAGAACCTTAAGTGGCTCATTAATTAAATATATAATATTATTTAAGCTCTTTGGACAAACCTTATATTTTTAGGAATATTATATCAACCAATAATATAGTATTTGTTTTAAATATTAATTTATGTCAATTTTGACAATATTTGGTATTTTGTTTTTGTAAAAGTCATAAAAACTTTATTACTTCGAAAAAGAAACATTTAATCAGACCTATCATGTCATATTCACTTAGAAAATTCATGGATGTAATAAAAATATTTAAATTATATTTATTTTAATATTTATAGTACCATTTATTTGATTCTTTCAGGAATATTGTAATTACTACATCATCATTATGTCATAAATAAATTTATTTATTTAATGTATAAAAATTATAAATAAATTCATTTATTTAATGTATAAAAATTATAAATAAAATACCATGATGTGGGAAATCTTTTTATCTTTCTAATGAATATTTATAATCGAATTTATCTTATGTATAACCCTATATTAAAAAAAATTAGTTATTAAACATTGATTTTAACTCTTTTAACTCTTCTTTGAATTAAATAATAATAAATGTCCTAATCTAATCCAAGTGGACCTTAAGGATTATATTTTATTCATAAGGTTTTTTTTGGTCGAGATACACTTGTCCAACAGAATTAGGACATGTGTTAGTGTAATATTAATATCATTTTTACCCTTAATTTCCCTATTTACTTTTAACCGTGGTAAATAAAAGTACAAAATTATTATTCACCAAAAAATATTTTTATCTCATTGAACCACATTTTACATATTGATATCAACGATGTCTCTCATAGTTTTGAAATTCCAATAATAGAAGCGGTAAAATTATGTTTTATGAAAATTTACAGAAGCTCCTAGGAGGTGGGTAAAAGACTGTAAAAAGTTTAATAAAATTTGGTATATTTAAAATTAATATAAAATGACTCCAATGAATTACATTGAAATTATATAGATATTATGTATCTATTTTTACCTAAAATAAATTTAAATAAATTAAATAATTATTTAAATAAATCGTCGATTTTAACCAATAACTCAGTATTTTTCACTATTCACCCAAATATGAATGTTATCAGAAAAACATAAAAAATTCATCGAAATTAATTTTTATGTCCCTATTCTAAAGAAGAAGTTTATTTTGTCAAATTGAATATATAAAAGTTTCAAATATTTTATTTTAAAAAGGTTCGCCATTAAAAGTCGGTAAAATTGCATTTTTATAAAAATAATTCTTTTATCTGAAAAAAATGAATTTGTTTCTATACTATGTCTAAGAAACTCATAATATGGATTATAAAATTTTAAGGATTATATGAAATTCAGAATTTAGTTAATACTATTCATAAGCACTTTTGAACGGTTAGTTTGGTAAGTCGTGATGCGCTTGAACTCGGTGTTGTGTGTAGTGGAAGTTATTGAATTACATTGAAGAAATAACGTACTATGAAATCTTGGGGTGTTACATTCTACCCTCCTTCAATAAATTGCATCGTCACAATTTGAAATCATTCTTCGAAAATAAAAGGTTGAAAATAGAAAATACTTTTGTGGGAAAACCCACATCGGAAATTGGGTTAATAAAATTTAGTCTTAATAGGAGGAAAAGGGAAATGAAAAAGTCACCACCAAATTAGTGTTTTGGATAGGAGAATATTAGTGGAAATTATAGACACATAATTAGAGGGAAAATGTAAATATTTATAGGGAATGATTGAGGTCATCAATCACAAAAAAGTGTAAAATTAAGGTCCTCAAAGCCATCAATCTATGATGACTTAAAATATCATCAGTTCATCAACTCATAAGGTATTAGGATAACACATTTTTGGTTTTAAGATCTCTTCCCTAAAGTTTAAGGATTAATTCCTTTATAGGATGAAAAAAGTATACTTTGCAAGTAGAGTCACATCCTTTAACTAATTTCTACCACAAACTCATCTCTCACTCTAAAAGATAATAGAGCTTAAAAATATTCTATTTATTCTAATCGTATAGGGTTCCAAATATAATTAATTTATAATTCACATAACAGAACCCTAAAAAACTACATTATTCAATCCAGGATATCATGTGGGTCAGTGATAGGTGATATAACCATGCCTCCCTTCAGTTGTGGGTTCAAGTCTCACGGCCTAGCAGGAGGTGACGGCTTGCCGCCCGACCTCCGGGTTGTCCTTTTTATGGAAATACAAAAATAACTTTAATAATAGTATCCAATTTCTAACATAATCCATTCCAACCTTTAGAATTATCCAAAATACTTATATCTAAACTCTCAGTCCTCAGTTTATAAGGAAGTTAAACATAATGATGATCCTTTTTTCCAGGTAATAACATGTGAACACCTTCATTGTGTATTCTATTACAACACCGCAACATCCTGAATTACCAAAATCGACCATATCTTATTCCAAAATCACTACCTCATTATCAGGACCATATTAAGGATTACGTTTCCTTCAACCATTTATTTTCTAAAAAGTGTAGCTTAATATTAAGTAACTTTTCTTATAACCATATAATCTCAAATCCTGAATAAAATAGTACTGCAGTACAATCCTTATTTATCTCTATTATTCATGTAACCAGTATATTGTTGATACAACACTCAAATGAAATAATTCTATAATAACAACATAAGAACACTAGTCTTTCTTCTTCACCTGAGGTAGTATCATAACATTATTATTATCCAATAACATCATTTTTGGTATACTCTTATGAATGGGATATTGATTTGCATAGTGTCTCAACGCCTTGCAGATGAAGCATTTTAAATTTAAAAACTTTTCGTACCCTTGCAATAACGTACTTGGTGTCCTTTTTCTCCACAATTATAACAAACTGACATTCCCTTCTAGCATTTATCAAGATGATTCATTCCACATTTATTACATATTTGAAAATCCTTCTTTCCCTTATTCCCATTATCCATCTTTCTTTCTACCATCCTTTTCTTCTCTTGCTTCCCTTCAAAGCCATAGGATTCAGAAAATTCTTTACTGATCTTATGATACTATTTATTCATATGATAATAATACATGTGAGACTATTTCCTTTCTAAATGTTGGATTAATACCATGAATGATATTACCCTTCTTACTCTTTGGATCATATGTATTGTTGGAGTTCTCATTCCTTCTACTGGGCTCCATTTCTAAAAAATGGCATACACTAGGTCAGTTTATGAATCGTAATTCATAATTCTAAATAGGTAAAATACCTAACATAAATTGAATAGTTTATGGATTTAATCGATAATCACAAAAATGTTTTCATTAAGGAGGTATATACTCATAAACCCTTCATAGTGGTTTCTAATGAAATTGAGAATTATCCTAAGAATATCCCCCAGGAGTGTCGTAACCAAGAGTGCAACAAGGCCCGTTGTCATGCACCGGTTCCCATTTGAGTCTAGCTCAAAGCTGTGTTTTTTGGTTTTACCACTATGTACATCTGTGCTAGAGCCGCCTCTACCTACTCGTATCCAGACAGAGATATATTTTCATATAAAACTCACAAAATCTCTATATTACCAAAATTCTAGGATGTCCTTCTATATTAATCCTCAAAGTCTATCTTAGGTTTATGTGATCTAATCATAGTTTATCTAAATATAGCTTCCAAGGTTATTTCTAAACGTCCCTATGATACCAACTGAAACACTCCGACCCCAGTTACCCGGATTTGGTGCATTATTTTAATACATTGGCATGATTACAAGGAATAAAGTCCCGAAGGACCGATCAGTTTAGCAGTCTTGGAAAATAGATTACATACATGAATGTTACATTACACTTTATAACATAAAAAACAACATAAATAATCCTTTATGAACGCCATTATTCTCTTGCATTAACCCTGTATATCAATCACAATACACTTCTTAGAATCCTGGGAAAAATAAAACATAGAAAGGGGTGAGATCAAATGCTCAGTAAGGGTAAGAAATACAGCAGAAACTTTCATAAATAAGCATAAACATTTTAGGCATTGTATAACTAAAACAAAAACCTTTTAAAAGTTGAACTTCAGCATAATATGGAAAAAATAAAATGAAATAATTCCATTTACGTATTCACGTGGATATTCTACTAGTCGAATAATCACATGAAATATCAATAACCACTTTCATAATGATCTAATGCAAATGCCATACTATCATAACCACATAGTCAAGTCCGTGTGCCAAGACTACAAATACTTTTTTTGTCAAGGCCTTGTGCCAAGACACTAGTTTGTCTCTTGAGACCTAACAATGCATCAAGAAGCTATAGCGGGCACCACCCATCACTTACTAAGTCCAATGCATTCCTCATATGAAAATGTTTAATCATAAAAAACATTCTGATTAAAACTAGCATATGAAATGTCAATACTTTACCCATAAACCATGAATGGTATAAAAATAACACATCCACAGTAAAAAATATCACAAAACATTCAATACAATATGGAAGATTTGTATCATGATATATCAACTTCAAAACAAATTTAAAATTCACTAAAGGATTTTGACATAGATGAAACTGATTTTTAAAACTCTTTGAGAGAAATACCCTTTTTTCATGAAAACATTTAAAAGTTACACAATTTAAAAAAGAAGACATATAAAGAAATTTTTGAGCAAAAGTGTCCCATACCACTTTGAAACTTTTGAAAGGAATTAACATTTTAGAAACATTCATGTCCATATAAATAAATCCCTAAAAACCATTTGGAAGACATGGACATTAATGAGAAATATTTAGAAGAATAAATATTTAAAACATTTAAAATTATGATTTTGATAAACAGTACCTTTCACAAATCCTTAAATTATTCATTTTGAAATCATTCTTATGAAAAATGTACATGGATGATAAAAATGTCCCAGTAAATATTTACACATAAACAATCTATGATAATAATGAGATTGAGGAACTAACCCTTACCAATTTGGTAACTTCTGAAACATACACCCCATGAAAGAGGTATCATACAAAAAATATGTAAATATACATAAATTAAAGTGTATTACACAAAGAATACAATTATGGTCAATACATACACCACACAAAAGGTAATAGTGGAAATGTGGCACGAATCTCACAGGAATCCGGAGTGAGATGAAAACCACTTACCTTGCACTTTCCTTTAGTCGAGGGTACGTTTAACCTCCTGTATGAAGATCGTAGTATGTTATTAAAGTATAAAAGAACCATATTAATATTTATTATATCATACATGATACATTTATTACTTTATACTGCCATTTAATAATAAATTTCATGTTAATTTAACATTTCAGGTAATAATCAATTTATTTATCGTACGTGTTTTAACTTGTTACTCTTGATTGTATCACTTAGATCAAGATTTAAGTACTTCCAAAATATAAAAAACGATTTATATATCATATATATTTATAATATAAATATGTATAATAGACATATATATGAAATGAAAAACACCGTTTGTGGAGATGGTAGTCCGTACGTACACATAAATGTTGGTTCCGTTTTCATCTCATATTGAACGGAACTAAGTGAATAAGATATATGTAAGTACATATATATATATATAAATATATGTATATATCTCCAATACCATTATTCTGTCATATATTATATACTTATTAGTAATATATATATATATATTTATATATTTATAATCGTCGATGAATGGTGAATGTCGAAATGAACCACATCGCGTCGTAGAGACGGTAATCCGTATGTATGCATGAGCGACAATATCATTTCCTTAAAGTTGTGGAATTGGATGGTATATTAATTTTTCAGAGACATTGTCATTTTATTTTTATTATTTATATACATATTACTCATCATTATATCCATCCAAATAACATAGTGTTGAATAACAAATTACACCACGGTGTGGAGACGGTAAGCCGTACGTACACATGCATGGTGACATTATCATTCATAAGATGGATAGGATAATGAATATAGTTGTGCCATATTTATAATAATATCACGGTATATAGAAGATACTAGAGTTATTATTTTATAATTTAAACAACAAAGAAAGAGTAAGTGGAAGAATAAGAGAACTTGAAAGAGGTTGGTGAAATCATTACCTCTTCTTCAGGTTCTTCCTTTTGATTTGATCAAAAGGAATCCTTATGTAGGATTTCTGACCAAATGAGGGCCTCTAGGATGAATTTAGGGAAGTTTATAGGATATTTGGGTCGGGGTTGGCCGAGCCAAATGCCTTAGATGGTGTGAAATAGAGTAAAGGGAGAGTCCCCTTTTATAAGAGGGGTGAGGGGCACCTTAGGAAAAACATAAAATATTATTTTATAATAAATTCATTTGCGGTTTATAATGGCTTTAAAATGAGTTATTTAAATTATAAGGTGGATATGGGTCGAAAACCTCTCAACCAATAGGATTTAGACAGGTTTAGGTCACCATATACCCTTAACTTGTAGATTTAACACTTAGTTAAATAGTTTAACTTTTACCGTGTCTTCTTATATTCTTACTCTATATGGTTAATAAACATTCTCTAAACATCCAAGAGAACCTCAAGTGTCTCATTAATGAAATATATAATATTATTTAAGCTCTTTGGATGAACCTTAAATTTTTAGGAATATTATATCAACCAATAATATGGTATTTGTTTTAAATATTAATTTATGTCAATTTTGACACTATTTGTTATTTTGTTTTTGTAAAAGTCATAAAAACTTTATTACATAGAACAAGATACATTGAATCAGACCTATCATGTCATATTCAATTAGAAAATTCGTGGATTTCATAAAAACGTTGAAATTATATTTATTTTAATATTTATAATACCATTTATTTTATTCTTTCATGAATAAGGTATTTACTCCATCATCATTGTGTCATAAATAAATTTATTTATTTAAGGTCTAAAAATTATAAATAAAATACCATGATGTACTAAATCTCTTTATCTTTCTAATTAATTTTTATAATCGAATTTATCTTATGTATAACTCTATATTGAAATTTTTTTAGTTATTAAACTTTGATTTTAACTTTTTTTACTCTTCTTTCAATAAAATAATAATAAATGTCCTGATATAATCCAAGTGGACCTAAATGATAATATTTTATTCCTAAGTTTCTTTTTGATCAAGATAAACTTGTCCAATAGAATTAGGACATGTGTTAGGGTAATATTAATATCATTTTTACCCTTAATTACCCTATTTACTTTTAACCGTGGTAAATAAAAGTAAAAATTTACTATTCACCAAAAATTATTTTTATCTCATTGAACAACTTTTTACTTACTGATATCAACCGTGTCTCTCGGATTTTTGAAATTACACTCACTTAAACGGTAAAATTATGTTTTATGAAAATTTTCAAATGCTCCTAGGAGATGGGGAAAAGACGGTAAAAAGTTCTATAAAATTTTGTATATTTAAAATTAATATAAAATGACACCAATTAATTACATAGAAATTATATAGGTATTATGTATCTATTTTTACCAAAAAAAAATTTAAATAAATTAAATAACTATTTAAATAAAAAGTCTTTTTTAACCAATAACTCAGTGTTTTTCACTATTCACCCAAATATGAAAGTTATCAGAAAAACCTCAAAAATTCATCGAGACTAAATTTTTTTATCCTGGTTCTAAAGAAGAAGTTTATTTTGTCAAACTGAATATATAAAAGTGTCAAATATATGATTTTAAAAAGGTTCACCATTAAAAGACGGTAAAATTGCATTTTTTTTAAAATAATTCTTTTATCTGAAAAAAATGAATTTATTCTTATATTATGTCTAAGAAACTCATAATATGGATTCTAAAATTATAAGGATTATATAAAATTCAAAATTTATTTAATACTATACGTAACCACTTTTGAACGGTTAGTTTGGTAAGTCATGATGCGCTTGAACTTGGTGTTGTGTATAATAGAAGTTGTTGAATTACTTTGAAGAAATAACGTACTATGAAATCTTGGGGTGTTACAAATATAGCATAAAATCTTAAAATAGAATTAAAAAGTTTTAACTAAAACTCCATAATATACCCTTAAATTTTCTTTTATCATCTAAAACATCATGGAATAATCTATGGACATACACAGGAATGGGGTGATCTTTAAATCCTTGTAAGGTAATATTCAAAAAATAACATGAATAAAGTGATAAATGTGATTAAATATGAATAACAATGTAATTTAAGAGCGGTGACAATCAAAAAATTCCACATCAAATCATGATATAATGTGATAACATAAAGGCAAAATGGGAATGTGGAAAATACATAAAACATAACATAATAAGTATATGTAAAGTATAACCACAAAAATATCATGACATAGTTTTCTATGGATAACCTTCCAGGCACTATAAATGTAATCTCATGAGATAAAAAAATTACCCAATGCATTGGAGGGATATATAATTCTAGGCCCACCTTTCACATTCATATATTGTACATGAATAAGTGTTCCACATAGATCATACAAATTAGGATGTATTCCATCACTATTAATCTAATGATTATGGAGTTTGGGTATTTACTATAGAATACCGCATTTTTATCACATAAACTTTCATTACATTTTACAAAACCGAGGATCTTTAAGGTTTAGTGTCTTGGAAACCAGGAACTTTAAACATGAAAACATAATAAAGATTCTTCTTAAACACTTGAAAGGCTTCTCCTCATGTTAATCATAGGTTCATTACTGCATCTCATAACCTGGGGACATATATCAATAGAAAGGGTGAGTAGAAGGCCCAGTAAGGGAAATAAGAGAAACATTTTACATGTGAACTTGAGATACTTCAATAAGGTCATGAAAAGAACATTAAGGAATGAGAAAGAAATCATGAGGCATATCATAATAAAAATAACATTTTTCATAACTTGAAGATGTGGCTACAACATTTAATATAGACAATCATGAACATATCACCAAGGTCCATCCCCAAGGTGTCATTTGAAAATTACCAAGGTTATTCACCAAGATATCGTGAAAATTGTAATCTCTAGTGGTTACATCATTACCCAATGCATTGGAGCGCTATCAGGGAGCACCCTAAAATTTGCCTTTATTATCATTCGATCCACATATATCATCATAAATCATTTCATATACAACCCATATATCATAAAAGAAATGGGTTTCATTTCATAATCATAACGTTTTAAAAACTGCTTTAAAGACATGATCTTAATGTCATTTTAAACCCACAGAAAAGGGAAAGCGGGTTTCATGTATGTAAATCCCAGAATTTAAAATAGAAAATTTTGATATATATTTGAATACCCATATTAAAATAAGATATTTTAGTATTCACTTAATAACGTAAAATAATTTTGAGAAAAAGAGAGAAGCATTTTGAGACGAAAATTCTGTAGCATAACGGCTATGTTTCGGGGTTTTAGAAAACATTGAAAAGAGAGGGGACATGGGTAAAACACTCATAAATGACCCATAACACAGTAGAGGGACAGAATATAAAGGATTTTAGAACATGGTAATGAAATTTGAAATATATACCATATGAAATTAAGAACATGAAAGGAAGACAAAAATAAGATTTCTCTTATGAAAATTCGACAGCCCAACGACGTCACTTAAAATTCAACAAAAATGAATTGATGAGATCAAATATGGTCTCTCATCATATGAAAATAAAAGATCAGTATGATATATATAGACATCATACCCCAACATAATACAAAAGGAACTTGAAATACTTTACATGAAATTAGATCTTTGAAAAATGAGAATGGCGAACGAATCCCTTAAAAATTCGGCAGCCTAATGGCGTCACTTAAACTTCAACAAAAAATTAATTGACAAGATCAAAATAGGGTCTCTCATCATATAAATATAAGGGTTCAGTATGATAGATATAGATATCATACCCCAGCATAATAAAAAGGAACTTGAAATAATTGACATGAAAATAGATCTTGAAAACGAGAAGTGTGAAAGAATCCCTCAAAAATTTCGGCAGCCTAACGGCGCCACTTAAACATTCATAAAATGAAATGATGAGAGTAATAGGGGGTCTCTCATCATATGAACATAAAAAATACAGTATAATTAATATAAATGAACATCCTCCAACATAATAACAAGGAGCATAAAAGGAATGACATAAAAGAGATTACTTGAAAAGAAAGAGAGAGGTCGGATCCCTTACCTTAAAACGTAACTCTTAAAACTCAAAGGTTGGGACCTTGAGGGCTTGGGGGAACCTTGGGAGGACTCCTTGGTAGGTAATGAGACCAGAACTTCGTTGGGGGAGAGTGGGGAGTCGAAATGGATGAGAGGATGACTTGGAATTTATAGGGAAAGTGAGGGGACAAGGCATTAATGGTCAAGGGACACCTCATTAGTGGTTTTGGCAAAACCATGGGCTTGCCCATGGTATTTTCCCATGGTATTGGCCACTTGGGACACCTCATACCTTATCTTACTATTCATAAGTCTACCATATTGATTACATACTTAATACATCATTTAATGATGTCATTAAACACCCGTAACTTAAAAACTGTATTTTCACTATTCATCGAAAATTCAACTTTCTCAGAATAATTTCAAAATTTCACCTTAAGAAAATATCAATGCTCTGATTTCAAAAATGAACTCCATTTTATAAAAATAATTTTCTAAATATTTTCAATTTATTTTTTAAATACATACACTATTCACCAAAAATTCATTTTTTTCAGAAAAAACCCCAAAAATTACCATAACATAATATCGGTGCTCTGAGTTCAAAAATGAAATCCATTTTATAAAAATAATTTTTTAAATATTTTTAATTTAATTTTTAATTAAAAAACACTATTCACTCGAAAAAACTAATACTTGAATAATAATTTATGAAATCATTATTTAACCATTTTATTGAATCACATTACTTAATCAAGGTACCTAGATTATATTAATACTTTATTTAAGTGAGATTACTAATCCATTTGGACACATTACTAATCCTAATCATAAAATCACTATTCATAATCTACTATTCATCAAAAATTAAGTTGATCTTATTAGACTCTAAATTTCGTACTGAGCATAATTGTAGAAGACCATTTTTTGAATATCATTACACATTTTTAATTATTTAAGGTTTACATAAACATTTTTAAAATATCCTTTTTCTAAAATTCATCAAAAATATGCATACTATATTTATCCGGTCATTTGAAAATTCATAAACTTCATCATAAGAAGAAATCCCAATTTTTATTTAAAACAAAGGATTACACAAGGCAGTTATGGTCTCCTTAAATATCCCCTTATCACGCCAGCATAGGACCTAAGTTTAAGGTGTGATAAGGTGAGAGAATTTGAGGGAGGCTCTCCCAACATCACACGAGTAGTAATTTCTATCAGTTTGAACTTCTCGCAAAGGCGATTCTGTTCTAGCTTCACCCGATGAAGTTCGTCTTGGGTTTGGTCCAGAGCAAAGCCCAGTGGTGCTACCTCCCTCCCAAGTTCTGTTAGATGGGCTTCGATCGGTCCAAGACTACTGGGTGAGGCCATCGAATCTTCTTTCTATAATAATTAACAAAGATTACTTGAATTTAGAGACAATAATCAAAACGTTTAGTTTCCAGGTGTCATATTGACCAATGGTCATATAACAGTCAAAACCCAATGGTCTCATTTTAATTATACTCATGTTATCAAATGAAACATTTTTTTTAGTATAAAAAACAAAATAAAAATAACACATAAAATTAGGAAACAAGATTTATTCAAAATTTCGGGTCGTTACAATCTTCCCCCCTTAAGAAATTGGGTCCTCGAAATTTTTAAAATTGGGTTTTGAAATTTCATTGAAAGTCCAACATCGGAAAAGGAGTCAGTAAAACTATTACTTTAAAAGAAAAAAAAGGTAAGTACAAAGGTCACCCGAGTTATCCCACACTAGGATTCCATGTATGAAAACATGGACATGGAGGAGAAAACAAAGGGTCAAGTTCTTAGGGAGAGTGATAGAAAACATGATTAGGAGAAAGTTAACCATAAGAAAATCCCAAACTTATGATGTGTGTAAATGGTCTTTGATTACCCAGTAGGAAACATAAACCAACAACATTTTTGTTTTACGTTCCTTTTCATAATTTTGAGGAATTAATTTACAACATAAAACAAAAACATAAGAAAATATACCTATCTTCATGTAGAGTTTCATCCTTTAATAAGTTTCTACCCAAAACTAATCTTTTATCCAAACTATGAGCATTCAAAACTACTTTGTCTCATCGAAACACAAGAATCATCTTCTAGAGAATCACATAATCCACAAAAGATTAACTATCTATTTCTTCTATCTTTAAACATTATCCCAAAAACAGAAAGGGTAAGGTAAAACAACTCTTCAAAAATAAATAATCCCATAGGAATGGAAACTACTTTTAAATCTTCAAAGTTCCCTGGTACTACCCAAAGTTCATCATAGTCCATTCCATAAATAACGGTCCTTAAAATTCCTCAAAATAAACCAAACTAAGATTGAAACCCAAATAAAAGAAGGATTTGATAACATAGTCTTCCAAAATTAACTTCATTGTTCATCTCCAAACAACATCAACCACTCCTAACATCTTATAACAAAAGTTTATAACCTAAACATATTTTACCCAAGATAGGTTAATCATTCCCATAAGTAACCTAAATTACTATAAGTCCACCTTAAATTCATCGATTCTTCAAAATATAAGTCAACCTTACTCCTCAATGAAAATACCGTAGTAATCTATTTACCTCGATCGTATAGGGTCCCCAAAATAGTGAACGTATTCCAAAATAATAATCATATTTTAATCCCCTAATCATCTCTGTCATATTTATATGACAATCATCGCATTTCCTATCACATTGGTTGTTGGGACATGTTCTTCTGTTTCCCACCATTAACTAAGAAGAGAGAGCATAATTAGGGGCTTAAGTACTTAGCCAAAAATCATGAAAAGAAACTGAAAGCATATAAGGATAACTTGTAGAAGAAAAGTATACCCTAACTTGTGATCCCCTAGGTTCCCATCTAGGTTATCCATGATCATACATTCTTATTTGAATCTTTATTTTATTTTATCTTTGTTCCTTTAACAATGGTTCATACTAAGATTATGAATTTACCAAAGCATATCCCCCGGGAGTGTCGTAACCAAGAGTGCAGCAAGGCCCGTTGTTGTGTACCAGTTCTCGTTCGAGTCTATCTCAAAGCGGTTTTTTCGGGTTTTACCCCTATGTACATCTGTGCCAGAGCCACCTCTACATGCTCGTATCCAGATAGGGATTTATTT
The DNA here is from genome assembly GCA_963277665.1 of Viscum album. Taxonomy (NCBI): domain Eukaryota; kingdom Viridiplantae; phylum Streptophyta; class Magnoliopsida; order Santalales; family Viscaceae; genus Viscum; species Viscum album. Next base: position 1,218,005,123 of record OY728127.1, on the reverse strand, counting down.
GTTTGGCAACCCCTTACTCAATACTCACCAAAATACCAGGAAGATTTCCTATATTTAAACTTTTCTATAGGGTTCTTCCTAGAGTTTTCATATCCAAATTTCCAAAAATAACTAAACCATCCTTTAATACCAACTATATAATCCCTCCTTTTTATCACATAAACTTTCATTACATTTTACAAAACCGAGGATCTTTAAGGTTTAGTGTCTTGGAAACCAGGAACTTTAAACATGAAAACATAAAAGATTCTTCTTAAACACTTGAAAGGATTCTCCTCATGTTCATCCTAGGTTCATTACTGCATCTCATAACCTGGGGACATACATCAATAGAAAGGGTGAGCAGAAGGCCCAGTAAGGGAAACAAGAGAATCATTTTACATGTGAACTTGAGATACTTCAATAAGGTCATGAAAAGAACATTAAGGCATGAGAAAGAAATCATGAGGCATATCATAATAAAAATAACATTTTTCATAACTTGAAGATTTGGATACAACATTTAATATAGACAATCATGAACATATCACCAAGGTCCATCCCCAAGGTGTCATTTGAAAATTACCAAGGTTATTCACCAAGATATCGTGAAAATTGTAATCTCTAGTGGTTACATCATTACCCAATGCATTGGAGCGCTATCAGGGAGCACCCTCAAATTTGCCTTTATTATCATCTGATCCAAATATAGAATCATAAATCATTTCATATACAACCCATATATCATAAAATAAATGGGTTTCATTTCATAATCATAACATTTTAAAAACTGCTTTAAAGACATGATCTTAATGTCACTTTAAACCCACAGAAAAGGGAAAGCGGGTTTCATGTATGTAAATCCCAGAATTTAAAATAGAACATTTTTATATATATTTTAATACCCATATAGAAATAAGATCTTTTAGTATTCACTTAATAACGTAAAATAATTTTGAGAAAAAGAGAGATGCATTTTGAGACGAAAATTCTGCAGCATAATGGCTATGTTTCGGGGTTTTAGAAAACATTGAAAAGAGAGGGGACATGGGTCAAACACTCATAAATGACCCATAACACAGTAGAGGGACAGAATATAAAGGATTTGAGAACATGGTAATGAAATTTTAAATATATACCATATGAAATTAAGAACATGAAAGGAAGACAAAAATAAGATTTCTCTTATGAAAATTCGACAGCCCAACGGCGTCACATAAACTTCAACAAAATTGAATTGATGAGATCAAATATGGTCTCTCATCATATGAACATAAAAGATCAGTATGATATATATATACATCATACTCCAACATAATACAAAAGGAACTTGAAATACTTTACATGAAAGTAGATCTTTGAAAAATGAGAATGGCGAACGAATCCCTTAAAATTTTGGCAGCCTAACGGCGTCACTTAAAATTCAACCAAAAATTAATTGACAAGATCAAAATAGGGTCTCTCATCATATAAATATAAGGTTTAAGTATGATAGATATAGAGATCATACCCCAGCATAATAAAAAGGAACTTGAATGACTTGACATGAAAATAGATCTTGAAAACGAGAAGGGTGAAAGAATCCCTCAAAAATCTTGGTAGCCTAACGACGCCACTTAAACTTTCATAAAATGAAATGATGAGAGTAAGAGGGGGTCTATCATCATATGAACATAAAAAGTACAGTATAATGAATATAAAAGAACATCCTCCAACATAAGAACATGGAGCATAAAAGGAATGACATAAAAGAGATTACTTGAAAAGAAAGAGAGAGGTCGGATCACTTACCTTAAAACGTAACTCTTAAAACTCAAAGGTTGGGACCTTGAGGGCTTGGGTGAACCTTGTGAGGACTCCTTGGGAGGTAATGAGACCAGAACTTCTTTGGGGGAGAGTGGGGAGTCGAAATGGATGAGAGGATGACTTGGTATTTATAGGGAAAGTGAGGGGACAAGGCATTAATGGCCAAGGGACACCTCATTAGTGGTTTTGGCAAAACCATGGGCTTTCCCATGGTATTTTCCCATGGTATTGGCCACTTGGGACACCTCATACCTTATCTTACTATTCATAAGTCGACCATATTGATTACATACTTAATACATCATTTAATGATGTCATTAAACACCCGAAACTTAAAAACTGTATTTTCACTATTCATCGAAAATTCAACTTTCTCAGAATAATTCCAAAATTTCACCTTAAGAAAATATCAATTCTCTGATTTCAAAAATGAACTCCATTTTATAAAAATAATTTTCTAAATATTTTTAATTTATTTTTTAAATACATACACTATTCACCAAAAATTCATTTTTTTCAAAAAAAAACCCAAAAATTACCATAACATAATATCGGTGCTCTGAGTTCAAAAATGAAATCCATTTTATAAAAATAATTTTTTAAATACTTTTAATTTAATTTTTAATTAAAAACACTATTCACTCGAAAAAACTAATACTTGAATAATAATTTATGAAATCATTATTTAACCATTTTATTGAATCACATTACTTAATCAAGGTGCCTAGATTATATTAATACTTTCTTTAAGTGAGATTACTAATCCATTTGGACACATTACTAATCCTAATCATAAAATCACTATTCATAATTTACTATTCATCAAAAATTAATTTGATCTTATTAGACTCTAAATTTCGTACTGAGAATAATTGTAGAAGACCATTTTTTGAATATCATTACACATTTTTAATTTTTTAAGGTTTACATAAACATTTTTAAAATATCCTTTTTCTAAAATTCATCAAAAATATGCATACTATATTTATCCGGTCATTTGAAAATTCATAAACTTTATCATAAGAAGAAATCCCAATTTTTATTTACAACAAAGGATTAGACAAGGCAGTTATGGTCTCCTTAAATAGCCCCTTATCACGCCAGAATAGGACCTAAGTGTAAGGTGTGCTAAGGTGAGAGAATTTGAGGGAGGCTCAGCTAACATCGCACGAGTAGTAATTTCTATCAGTTTGAAATTCTCACAAAGGTGATTCTATTCTAGCTTCACACGATGAAGTTCGGCTTGGGTTTGGTCCAGAGCAAAGCTCAGTGGTGCTACCTCCTTCCCAAGTTCTGTTAGATGGGCTTCGATCGGTCCAAGACTACTGGGTGAGGCCATAGAATCTTCTTTCTATAATAATTAACCAAGATTACTTGTATTTAGAGACAATAATCAAAACGTTTAGTTTCCAGGTGTCATATTGACCAATGGTCATATAACAGTCAAACCCCAATGGTCTCATTTTAATTATACTCATGTTATCAAATGAAAAAAATTGAGTATAAAAAACAAAATATAAATAACACATAAAATTAGGAAGCAAGATTTATTCAAAATTTCGGGTCGTTACATTCACTATACAAATGGTTGGCATGAAAAAACACAGGAAAATTTCACATTATTAGGGGGTACATAAAGATTTATGTAATGTTTTATTTAGTGTGAGAGTTTTCTATAATAACTATGAAATAATAAATACAGAAATATGGATGTGCAAAAACATATCCCAACATGAAAAATCGGAAATCAAAAGATTTAATATAATGAATGTTCTTGAATAAAGAGGATAATGACAGGATCCCTTACCTTTAGAGGGTTATTCTGAAACCATTCTAGGAGATTATTAAGAGATTGGGGGCACCTTGGTAGAGATATAGATAAGTAATTGTAGAGTAACATTAACATAAAAGGCTTTTTAGCAACAATTAATGGGAGTTTGGGTCAGTTTTTTATCAAAAGTTGGGAGAACTCTTTATTAATTTATAAACATAGGTTTTGGACACTATGATGAATTAATCAAAATAACAAGCCATCCCATTGTTGTTTCACATGTTTCATGATTTAGATGAGTGAATTTAATTATATTTTAAGTCAAATAACCAAACTCCTTAAAATAATACAACTGGTGATTTGGAAGTTACTCATTTGATAAGGAATTTATTTTAAAATCATAAAGTATAATATAGGTTTTTTTGGATTCATTAAGGGTATATAAAATTAACCAAATAAATTCAAAAACATGTTATTTTAAAGGGTAAAGATAATTTTTCATGGATACTCTTTGTAGTATTTATTACATAACTTTTTTGCATTCATGATGTCATTATATATAGAATATTTAATTTTTACCAAAATCTTTATTGTCTCAGAAATTTATGAAAAAATGGAAGTTGCATAATTTCAATAGAGAAATTTTAAAAATACTTTTTTTATTCAAATAAATCTCTAAATTTATAATTTACACTTTTAAATAAAAAATCTCTCTTTATTGAAAAATATTTTTTAAAAAAATAACATTTTTATGCCCCTTATAAAAATAAAATTTGACTTCTTTCAATTATATTATAATTTATATTTCATAAGTATTTTTTAATAATAAAATTTTATTAAAAAAATTATTTCTAAAATTATTAAATTCCACAAAAATAGTGTCTTCATTGAAACTATATATTTCCCAAAAACAATATTTATGTTTCATCGTCACAAAATATAATTTTCATCAAAATTGTTAGTTATTCATTATAAATTAATAATAAAAACTATGAATATAATAATTATTTTTTAAATTTTTTTTTAAAATTATACATTTAAGGTCTAGATACATATCTCTTTATTACACAAGTGAATAGCCTATGGGTAAGGTGTGCAATTTTGAGATTTTCTTTAGGTGGTTGGGAAAACATACTTTCAGTTGTGATCTTGATGAGAAAGAATTTCTCGCATAAATTTTTTTGATGAAACTTTAGTTATTGAATCGTGTATTTTTATTAGTCAAGGTAAAATCCACATGATTCTATATCCCCAAGAAGATCATGTAAATGTGCTTTTTTGGGTACAATCTTACTGGTCAAGTCTATCGCTTCATTTGTGTGTGTTAATTGGAATTATCAAACCGTATATATATATATATATATATATATATATTAATCATTAGATCACTACATTATATTTACACTCTCAACGGTTATGATTCTTAATGATATTTTGAATCTAACAGTATAATATTTTAATGGTCTAAAATAACTAAATTGATGCATGTGTTTTTTTATAATTTCATTTATTAATAATGAATTTAATCATTTAAAAAGGTAATTTATTTTATAAATTTTCAGGTCATTATAATTTCTTAATAGATGTGTTTATCCAAAATTATTAATAAAAATTTCATAATTCATGGATTTTTCAAGGTAGTGGAATCATTATTCTCTAATTATTTATCCAGTCTATGCTCATTTGATAGAATATATAGGTATGGATCATGAGGGAAAAATCCATGATGTTTCTGTTTGAGGAAATGTTATGATAATAAAAAAATACTTGAAAATGTTCTTAATTTTTAGGTTTTGTAGTCAAAAAACAATAATAATTACATAAATTTTTCATTAATATCATAAATTATCGATATTATTGTCCTGATACTTATTTAGGATGAAATTAATGATATTGATGTAATATTATTCTTGTTTGTGGTTGTATAAACCCAAATAATAATATGTAATAAGAATATGTTATAATAATGAAATGCGTAGAAGTTAATTTTAATATAATAGTTGTATCATTATAATAGATAAATAAGGATATCAATATAACATCATCAGAGTAGATAATTAGATTTATAAAGAGAGGATATGAGATAGTAATTTAAAAAATGGTGAAGAAAAATATACTTTGATGAATTATATCCTTATCAAAACAGGTGATGTAAATGTTTTTTAATGAAATCCTCAATCAATAAATTTATCCTCAAGAGAAATTCAATATATAAGTCCATGTATTTTCTCTTAATAAGGTTTCTGTTTCAATTTCCAAACACTCACTTCTATTTTGTTTGTTTTCACAAGAAGAGAATTTTGGGGATCTGATTAAAAGTCCTAATACAGAATATAAATATAACCTAAAGTGCAAGAAAATTTAAGATCAAGATAGAAAATTGATGGTAAATAAATGGAGTTTCAAATCATAATCAAAATAGTAGTTGTGGAATGGATCAAACCTCTCAATCACTCCCCACTTCCTTATTTAAAAATATTTCCCAATTGAATTTCTCAATTCCCACTGAGGAAATCCTAGGTGAACACCCTTGTTTTTATTGATATTAAATAAATACCTCAATATGACTTTTACCTCTTATATAAGTAACTCAAATACTTGAATACATCTAAAAAATTAACCGTAACTGAAAACACTATGCTCAATGATAAAACCTCACAGATGAAATTTAAATAGTGAATTCAATTATTTTTCTTCATATATTGAAATCCAATAAAAAATTAATTAGTTTATAATATATTTAAGAAACTAACCAACCTCATTCATTCAAACATTTATGTTCATGATAAATTCAAAATATATTACCTAAGAAGATCACAACTCGGAAGAGAGTGTCTGTATAGGTTGTCTTCATCCACAACCACTTGGTGCTTAGCCTCACATCACTTGAGTAGCCCCCATCTTCTCCATTCTAGAATGAATGAATATCATATTAACCAATTTCTCTATCTCAACATTTCCCTTTATCTCTCAATCCAACCACACTTGTAATATTTAAGAGATATAAATAAAAAGATAATGATGGCTGAAAATTCGTTGTCTAGTTTCTATCCATCCTAAGCTTCATCATTTTTCTCCACCTTACTAGTAGAATATCCCAATTTATTATTGTATAAAGTTTTTCAGAATTAAATCAACTATCAAAACTCAAAATATCATAATATTTGAAAATTTGGTTAAAATTATATAAATTAATTACTAAAGAAAACTATTTCAGTATGGTGGGACCCTTTATCTTCCTCTAGTTTGACTCATTAAAAGATTGAATAAATAAGAGAATATTTCCTTGAAACATAGATTTCGCACAAACAATTTAGTCCTATTTAAAATTCTGATTTAATCAATGAATTTGGAAACATGTATCCATAGTTATGGCCCATTTAATGAGGTGGGGCCCGTCTTATTGGCTAGAAAATCATTCCACAATGAATGATTTGTTGGGCCTCTAAAAGGTTTCATCTACACTTGGAATACTTGAAAAATATGTATCCCTCATACATAGGAAGACTAAAAAATTATTTACTTAGTATCAATAAAAAAAATAGATTCCCAAAAAACAAAAGTGATTGAAAACATTTAAAATTCCAAAATTCTGTAATTTCTGATTTTTAATCATAAAACATCCAAAAAAATCCAAAAAAGAATGATATTCTGCTTACATTGTAAAATTGTTGGGGTATAAATCATTATAATATAGATGAAAAATAGTTTAAATATTATATCTATCAATTCCCCCACACATAGCACTTGGACTCCTAAAAAAGTGAGCATCAAAATCAAATCAAGCAAAATTCAAACCACATACCAATGAGGTTCACTAATTTATCCCCAAGAAACAAAATGTATCATGCCTCATACAAAACAAATATTTCAACATAACAATTTATCTTATTCAATCAATTTCCAATTCTTCCCTCTCCCATGGACACGACACACCAACCTCAAATTAATTTCCTTTCAATACACAATGTATTTTCAACAATGATTTTCTCATCCAAACTCATAAAAGAATCACCATAGGCATGATAAATTTTTATATCTCTACCCAATGTGACCGAATAACATGTGATTATCAAGAAGAATTTTCAATTATGTTTTGTGTATTATGGTTTGTGGGGTACAAATATGAAATATTATGAGGTCGAATAAGAAAGCCTTGTCTCTTTTTGAATAAAGATTGCATGATTCTAATTTTTAATCATGTATGGTCCTCCACACTCTCCATAGAATAAAATAAGTTATGGGAATATTTTAGAAACACTTTTTCATCCCACACTATAAAAATTTCAGTAGTAATTTCTTTTTTTTTTTAATTTGGAAATCTTCAGATAGGCACAACTAATTTCTTTGAGAGATCTAAAGAGACACATATCTTTGTTTCCTTGAAAGCTCTAGACTTTCAAAAAAATATTCCAATAGCAAAAAAAATCTCTTCAAAGTTTTAGTATCCATCCAAAGAAAAACAAAATGAGCCAGCACACCAAAAGTCATCTCTCCCCCCCCACACTTAAGTTCAAAAAGATCATGTATTTCTACTTCCTGGATGGTTTTGAAAGTGAAATTTGGCTTGTAATTTGGTTATCCTATTAGGATTTACATGCATAAAATGGGCTAAAAAAGATAAAATGTAACACCCCAAGCATTTATGATATGCTTCTCTTTGAAACAATAGAGCAGCGTGTGTTGTACGCAACCTCAAGATCTAACACACTGCCCCCAATCAAAGTAGCTGTTATGAATAGTAATACCCACTTTTTCAGTTATATAAATTTTATATTTTAGAATGGACTTCATTATTGGATTCCGAATATCATAATTAGCCTATGTTGAATTTTTGGTATTTTTCCGAGAACTTCCAATTTTCAATGAATAGTGAAAAATACATGAAAACAAAATTTTTAATAAAAATAATTTATAGTGATAAATTATTTTATTGAGTGGTTTTAAAGTATAATTAGAATATAATTTTACCATTTTATCCAATGGAGGTCACTAGAATTAATTTCACTTTGAAATTGGACATAAACAATTGTCAATCTTTTGATTGATATTGTTTCTTAAACACACGCTATTTGTTTTGACAACAGGAATTAATTATAAAATTAATTAATGAAACTTATATGTTTGGAATTTTGTAAAATATAAATCATTGTTGAATTCGTAATATCAATTATAGCTTAGGGTGAATTTTTGGTATTTTTCTGAAAAACATCAATTTTTTATGAATAGTGAAACTACTAAGTGGTTGTTAAAAACTAATTTTTTGTTTAAATAAAAAATTACCACTTCTGTGAATTTAATTTCAAAAATCCTACATACATGGTTGTCATTAGTAAGTAAAATGTGGTTCAATGAGATGAAAATAATTTTTGGTGAATAGTAACTTTTAATTAATCGTGATTAAAAGTAATTAGTGAAATTTAAGGTAAAATGATATTATAAAAATATGAAAATATCTTTACACTTGTACTACCCTTATTGGATGAGTCATGGACGACCAATAAAATCCATGGGTCAACTTGGGGACCCAATGGAGCCACTTGGGTAAGAAAATGACATTAATAACTTTTTATTTAAAGAAAAAAATAAAATTGTCACAAACATGTGTTGTTTTACTAAAACAATTATTACATGGGGTCATATAAGTTATCTTTTAGCCTATAAATATTAATTGAAAATCTAAAAAGATTTCCTACATCATGGTAATTTTTTTATAATTTTTATACATTAAAAAAATTAAATTTTTATGACACCATGATGATGCAGTGATTACCTCAATAATTAATGATTTAAATAAAATGAAAAGATAATGTAAAATATGAGACTTACACTTGTCAAAAACCTATTGGATGAGTATATTTCGAACCCTTATCACCTTATCCTCGAAATATATAATTTTGGTACCTTTGAAATCTGAAAATAACTTCATAATAATGTAACATTTCAAAACATTACAAGAGTGCCCCTCGTCTCCTCTTACAAAAGGCCCCCACCTCTACCACCTTATTCACACCATCAAAGCATTTTGGCTCGGCCAAACTCTGCCCAAATAATCTCTCAACTTCCCTATCATACTCATAGAAGCCTCACATTTGGCAGAAGTCTTCCCAAGGAAGCCTTTGACTCAAATCAAAAAGAGTTACCCGATTTTTAAGGTAATGTCTTCTCTTATGTTATTTTGTTTTATTTTGCTTCTCCAACCCCTTAAACTCTTTTTATTTCTATATATTGTAACAAAAAAAGTATCTTAAATATACTAGTATGTTTTTATGAGAAGGATTTTATTTATACTTACACACATATTCGTCTAATGGTTAAAGAACATAATGTTTCTATGGGTGGCGAATTACTACCTCACGAAACGATGATTGTTCAATCGTCTTTTAACACCTTTCATGGTGGCCATTAAGATGTCACTATATTTATATATGATAAATATTATGTTTAGGTTTTACTTATGCTTTTGTATAATTCTTTTATGACATGCCTTTATGATTTCCATCATGGGTAAACGCGATAATTTCATTTTTGGAAGTGCGGACTACCGCCCCCTCAAAGTGATTTGACTCATTAATGCCATATGTGGGATGTATAAATGATGGAGTAAATGATATTATATATGTTATTATACTGGAATTATAATATACCTTTATATCATTGTGTTTTCATTCCATTAAATATGAAATAGAAGTGAAAGTAGCGTTCATGCGTACGAACGGCTTACTGTCTCCATGTACGGTGCATTTCATTTCTTACCTCTAAATGTTATGTAATATTGTAAATGCATATATATACTGGATATATATGATATATATGATATCTACATCATGAATATAATTCTGGATATAAAGGATATTTTACCATATGAAAAACTTGTAATCATAAGAAGATTATTATTGACTCAAGTACCAAAGATCGACAAAACGACCGTTATTAACTGAAATAATTACATAATGTTCATAACATGGTAATAAGTGATATAAAAGGAATAAAGAACTTGAAAAAGGTTCTTAAGAAAGTAGAAATTAACTCTAGTTTATTATTCAGGAGTTTAAAGAGTGATAGAGTCATGTCGGACACGAGGTAAGGGACTTCGTCTCAATCTTCTTTCATTGAGGCATATTTTGTTTTATACACAACTTTATTTTATACGGTGTATAAAACCCTTTGACTTTTACGTTTATACAAAAGGAGTCTTTTTTATACAAAGCGTTTTACTAAACAACAAAAATCAATGTTTTTTCTTATGTATGCGGCGACAACGACTTCTCCGCCGTCGTGACCATTATTTGAGTTTCAGCTTCCTCTACAAGCCATAACATTTTAAAAAAAATGAAAAAATAAATACCAAGTTTTACTTTTCACTTATTTTGGAATTGAAAATGGTTTTATTATATCAATGTGTTGCATTGATATCTTGTGATTGAAATGTGTAAGTGTTATGTTTCCTTTATGCATGTTTTATGTGAAATGACTATGTTATGGTTTATGATATGTTTAAACCTTTTCATATAAGGAATGCATTGGACTTATTATGTGACAGGTGGAGCCCGATATAGCTCCTCAATGCATCAATAGGTCTCATGAGACAAACTAGTGTCTTGTCATGAGGCCTTGACAAAATCTTATTTGTATTCTTGGCACAAGGCCTTGGCTACGTGGTTATGATAGTCTGGCATTATGCATTCCAACATTATGAAAGTGGTTATTGATATTACATATGATTATTTTACTAGTAGAATATCCATGTGAATTAGTAAATGGAATTATTTCATTTTATATTTCCATATTACTATGAAGTTCAAGTTTAGAAGGATTTTGTTTTAGTTATAAATTGCCTTAAATGTTTATGTTTATTTATGAATGTTTTCACTATATTGTTATCCTTACTGAGAATCTAAGCTCACCCCTTTCTATGTTTTATTTTCCCAGGATGTGAAGAAATATTTTATGACTGACCTAGAGGGATAGTCTGAAGGGGATATGGGTGCGGACTATGGAGACTATGTTATTTTAGTTTTTCACTTTCTGATGTAATGTAACATTAATGAATGTATATAGTTTTTCCAAGGCTACTATACTAATCGGTCTTTCGAGACTTGATCTTTTCTGATCATGCCAATGTTACGTAATAATCCACCGACTATGGGTAACTGGGGTCGGGGTGTTACAGTTGGTATCAGAGTAAGTTTAATACTATCCTTGAAATCTAGATTTAAATAAACTCTTATTAGAGCACATAGCCCTAAGATAGACTTTGAGGATTAGTATTGAAGAACTTCCTAGAATTTTGGTATTATAGAGATTTTTGTTAGTTTTCCGAGCAGTAAATCCCTATATGGATATGATCAGGTAGAGGAGACTCTAGCATAGATGTACCTAGGAGTGAAAACTCCGACAAGGAGTTTCGGGATTGACCCGGGGTATCTCGGTACATGACAACGGGCCTTGCTGCACTCTTGGTTACGACACTCCCTGGGGATATGCTTAGAATTATACTCATTTTCTTTACAAACAATTATAAAGGGTTTATGACTATACACTTACTCAAAGAAAACATTTATTTTTATTAATATGGATTATATCCATAAACAATTCAATTTATGTTATGTATTTTACAAGTATGGAATTATGTATTTTGATTCGTAAACTAATCTATTTTAGTCCATTGTTTATAAATGGAACCTAGTGGAAGAAATGGAACTGTATCAATGCACGCACTCAATTTAGGGATTTACCTCCTGGTCAAGATAATTATAGTGGGGCATGTGATACAACTGGTGCTGATCAGCTTATCACCATACTGGGACAACTCACTCATGTTATGAATAATAACCTTACTCGTATGGAGCCCCCTGATCCGAAATGTGGAGGATCAATGATATAACACTTCATGAGGAAACAACCACCAACATTAAATGGGAGTAAAAATCCCATAGTAGTTGAGCAGTGGATAAATTCCTTAGAAACAATATTACATGCCTTAGGGAGTAGCGAAAGGGAAAAGGTTATCATGGTAGTTTATCGCCTCACTAGAGATGCTGATCAATGGTGGTCATTGATTCAAAACACAAAGGAAGACTAAAAAGTATCAAATATGGAATTGAGGGAGTTAAAAGAGCTTTTCTTAGAAAAATACTTTTCTCATTACCATCGAGCAGATATGGAAAGGCAATTTTTGAGTCTGGGACAAAAGGAGGATGAGAATGTCACAATGTATGAGGCCAACTTTACATGGTTAGTGAGGTATGCTGCAGATTATATACGTATACCAAGAAGTATGATTGGTTATTTCTTTGATGGGTTAAAACTATTTCTCTGTCGAGCCTTAGTCTCACAAACATTCTCGTCATACGAAGATATTGTCTCATGTGCTATCAAGACCGAAAAGGAATTCTCTAAATCTTATGACAATAAAGTAAATCAAGAGAAGAAGACAATGGTGGAACAAGAGATAGATAAAGGGAAAAAGGGAAAGAAGGATTTTTCATTATGTGATAATTGTGGGAAGAATCACCTCGGTACTTGCCTAAAAGGAATGGGAGTTTGTTATAAATGTGGAGAGAAAGGTCACTAGGCTCGTTATTGCAAGGGAAAGAAAGAGGCTATCAATGTTCAATGCTATAATTGTAGAGAAATGAGGGATTATGCAAATGAATTTCCTAATCATCAGGGAAAATTATCTCAGAAAAGGTCAAGGGATCAAGGCCAATCTTATATTGTTACTACAGTTGAAGTGGAATAATTAATGTATTGGTGCTTTTGTACTGAAGGATTATATTCTGGTTATAAGAATAATGTGATATATAAAAGGATTGTACTTGTGGTTTTCATTAAATATTTAATATGATGAAGTTAATCATATTTTTATTATTTTACAATAAGAGAAAGTTTACATTGTTTGGGGAATCTGATGTTACAATTGATTTTGGAATTTAGAGACCTTTTAGAGAAAGTCTGGGCAGAGGTATTTTGGATAACTATAAAGGTTGGAATGGAGTAATTTGAACTTTGGATAGTATTTTTTAAGGTTAAAACATTTCCAAAAATTATTTTAGGTATATTATAATACTATAGTTTTTGGAAAAGGGCAACCTGCAGGTTGGGGGATAACCCATCGTGTCGGACAAAGCTGCAGGAATCGAACCCACAACCATAGTGTGACAGGCCTTTATTACCTACCACTAGCCAATAGGAAGTCACTAGTTTTTACAAAATAGTTTTCCTAATCTAAATGGTTTGTGTTAATATTTGGAACCTTGTAAGATTAGGATAAATAGAGTATTTTTGAGTTATATTATGTTTTGGAGTGAAAGATGAGTTTGTGGTAGAAATTTATTAATGGATAAAACACTAATTATAAATTAAGTATACCTCCTTATGATTTTAGCCAATCCCATAAATAAATTCATCAAAATTAAGAAAAGGAACTTAGAACAAAAACGTTGTCCTAGATAGTACCTTAGATCATCACAATTTTATGGTTTTGTGATTGTTGGCTTTTTCATAGCCATATCCTCTACCACTCTCCATCAGATATTGTTGGATATATTTTTCTTATATATCCATGTTTTCCTACATGGAACCCTAGTATGTTTTATTTTTGGTAACCTTCATACTTACCACTCTTTATTTTAAATAGAGGCCTCATTAATCCATTTTTTCGATGAGGGATTTCAACTATGATATTTTGAAAATGTCAACCCCAAGTTTCCAATACCGAGCATAAATTGCGAGGATGCAATTTATGGAAGGAGGGGAGAATGTAACACCCCAATCTTTCATGGTATTCTTCTCTTTGAAATAATAGAGCAGCGTGTGTTGTACACAACCTCGAGTTCTAACACACCGCACTCAATCAAAGTAGCCGTTATGAATAGTAATACCCACTTTTTGAATTATATAAATTTTATATTTCAGAATGGACTTCATTTTTGGATTAGGAATTTCGGAATTAGCCTATGTTGAATTTTTGGTATTTTTCCGAGAACTTCCAATTTTCAATGAATAGTGAAAAATACATGAAAACAACATTTTTAATCAAAATAATTTATAGTGATAAATTATACTATTGAGTGGTTTTAAAGTATAACTAGAATATAATTTTACCATTTTATCCAATGGTGGTTATTAGAATTAATTTCACTTTGAAATTGGACATAAACAATTGCCAATCTTTTGATTGATATTGTTTCTTAAAAACACGCTATTTGTTTTGACAATGGGAATTAATTATAAAATTAATTAATTCATCTTATATGTGTGGAATTTTTTAAAATAGACATCATTGTTGAATTCAGAATATAATTTTAGCTTAGGGTGAATTTTTGGTATTTTTCTGAAAAACATCAATTTTTGATGAATACTGAAACTACTAAGTGGTTGTTAAAAACTAATTTTCAGTTTAAATGAATCTTTTCCACTTCTGCGAATTGAATTTCAAAAATCCGACATACATGGTTGTCATTAGTAAGTAAAATGTGATTCAATGAGATGAAAATAATTTTTGGTGAATAGTAACTTTTAATTAATCGCGATTAAAGGTAATTAGTGAAATTTAAGGTAAAAATGATATTATAAAAATATGAAAATACCTTTACACTTGTCATGCCTTTATTGGATGAGTCATGGCTGACCAAGAAAATCCATGGGTTAACTTGGGGACCCAATGGAGCCACTTGGGTAAGAAAATGACATTAATAACTTTTTATTTAAAGTAAAAATAAAATTGTCACAAACATGTGTTGTTTTAATAAAACAATTATTACATGGGGTTATATAAGTTAACTTTTCGACTATAAATACTCATTGGAAGGATAAAAATATTTCCTACATCATGGTAATTTTTTTATAATTTTTAGACATTAAATAAATTAAATGTTTTATGACACCAAGATGATGCAGCGATTACCTCAATAATTAACGATTAAAATAAAATAAAAAGATAATTTAAAATATGAGACTTAAACTTGTCAAAAACCTATTGGATGTGTATATTTATAACCCTTATCACCTTATCCTAGAAATATATAATTTTGGGACCTTTGAAATCCGAAAAGTACTTCATAATAATGTAACATTTCAAGACATTACAAGAGTGCCCCTCCCCTCCTCTTATAAAAGGCCCCCACCTATACCACCTTATTCACACCATCAGAGCCTTTTGGCTCGGCCAAACTCTTCCCAAATACTCTCTCAACTTTCCTCTCTTAATCCTAGAATCCTCACTTTGGGCATAAGTCTTACCAAGTAATCCTTTGACTCAAATCAAAAAGAGTTACCCGATTTTTAAGGTAATGTCTTCTCTTATGTTATTTTGTTTTATTTTGCTTCTCGAACCCCTTAAACTCTTTTTATTCCTATATTTTGTAACAAACCCAGTATATTAAATATAATAGGATGTTTTTATGAGATGGATTTGAATTACACTTACACACACCTTCGTCTAATGGTTAAATAACATAATGTTTCTATGGGTGGCGAATTACTGCCCCACGAAATGATGATTGTTCAGTCTTCTTTTAACACCTTTCATAGTGGCCATTAAGATGTCACTATATTTATATATGATAAATATTATGTTTATGATTACCTTATTCTTATTTATTATTCATTTATGGCATGCCTTTATAATTTCCATCATGGGTAAACGCGATAATTACATTTTAGGTAGTGCGGACTACCGCCCCCTCAAAGTGATTTGAGTCATTAATGCCATATGTGGGATGTATAAATGATAGTGTAAATGATATTATATATGTTATTATACTGTAATTATAATATACCTATATATCATTATGTTTTCATTCCATTAAATATTAAATAGAAGTGAATGTAGCGTTCATTCGTACGTACGGCTTACCGTCTCCATGAACGGTGAATTTCATTTCTTACCTCTAAATGTTATGTAATATTGTAAATTCATATATATACTGGATATATATGATATATATGATATCTACATCATGAATATAATTCTGTATATAAAGGATATTTTACCACATGAACAACTTGTAATCATAAGAAGATAATCTTTGACTCAAGTACCAAAGATTGACAAAACGACCGTTATTAACTTAAATAATTACTTAATGTTCATAACATGGTAATAAGTGATATAAAAGGAATAGAAAACTTGAAAAAGGTTCTTATACAAGTAGAAATTAACTCTAGTTTATTATTCAGGAGGTTAAATAATGATCAAGTCAAGTCTGACACGAGGTAAGGGATTTCGTCTCAATCTCCTTTTATTGATGCATATTTTGTTTTATACACAACTTTCATTTATATGGTGTATAAACCCCTTTGACTTTTATGTTTATTCAAAAGGAGTCTTTTTTATACAAATTGTTTTACTAAATGACAAAAATGAATGTTTTGTCTTATATATGTGGTGACAATGACTTCTCTGCCGCCGTGACCATTATTTGAGTTTCGGCTTCTTCTACAAGCCATAACTTTTTTGAAAAAATGAAAAAATAAATACCAAGTTTTAAGCTTCACTTATTTTAGAATTGAAAATGGTTTTATTATATCAATGTGTTTCATTGATATCTTGTGATTGAAATGTGGAAATGAAATGTTTCTTTTATTCATGTTTTATGTGAAATGACTATGTTATGGTTTATGATATGTTTAAACTTTTTCATATAAGGAATGCATTGGACTTATTATGTGATGGGTGAAGCCCGCTATAGCTCCTAGATGCATCGGTAGGTCTCATGAGAAAAACTAGTGTCTTGGAATGAGGCCTTGACAAAATCTTATTTGTAGTTATGACACGAGGCCTTGGCTAAGTGGTTATGATAGTCTGGAATTATGCATTCCAACATTATGAAAGTGGTTATTGATATTGCATGTGATTATTAGACTAGTAGAATATCCATGTGAATAAGTAAATGGCATTATTTCATTTTATATTTCCATATTATGGTGAATTTCAATTTTAAAAGTATTTTTTTCGTTATACATTTCCTTAAATGTTTATGTTTATTTATGAATGTTTCCGCTATATTGTTATCCTTACTGAGCATCTAAGCTCACCCCTTTCTATGTTTTATTTTCCCAGGATGTGAAGAAATATTTTATGACTGACCTACAGGTATAGTATGAAGGGGATATGGGTGTGGACTATGAATACTATGTTATTTTAGTTTTTCACTTTATGATGTAATGTAACATTTATGAATGTATCTAGTGTTTCCAAGGCTACTAAACTAATCGGTCTTTAGAGACTTGATCTATTGTGATCATGCCAATGTTACGTAATAATGCACTGACTCTTGGTAACTGGGGTCAGGGAGTTAGATAAAATATATATGGAATTCCAAAAAATAAATAGTATTATCATAAAAATGTAGATTTAAAATAAAAAATTCCTCAATCATTTAAATCATAAGTACCTCAACCCTTATATTTTGATAGAAATAATCAAGTTCAAGTTAAAAACTCATGGAATATTTCTCTCAAGAAATGATGTGAAAGTGAATAATATTTCAAGAAGAGTATAGAAGACTCACATGAAGTGTATTTAAAAGATAAAGACAGTGAGATTTGGTTTGACATTCAAAAATCAGAGGTACTTTCAGGAAATTTATAATGTTTTGAACTTGAAACAAATTCATTTTTAGCATTCATTTTTTGATAGTTTCAAAGGATAAATTGGATCAATAATTTACATGGGTTTTAAAAATGAAAATGATAATAATTTAATCTCAGCAGTTTCTAAAAAAACAAAAAAAAAATAAAAATAAAATAAACACGCCAATATTGAAAGAAAAACTAGAAAAATTTGAAAGGAAATGACACAAAATCTTTATCTACCCAGCATGTCCCCGCCCCCACACTTATTATGTGAATATTATTATTTTTTTAATATATTTTTGTGTAAAAATGAAATTATGTAAATCAAATACACAATAAAAGTAATTGATAAGGAAATACATAATATATATTTAACTGTATTCAACTTCTTGAAGATGGATCTCCTCCCCTGGAGGCGCTGGAAAATTCTCTCTAAAAAGATTCAATATATTACCATTGACCATGAATAATCTCTATTTGTCTGGATGGTTTCTCTATATTAAATTAAAATGAAAAACATGAGAAACAATGAAATGTCAAAACCATTTGGAATTAAATTTACCTGGTAATTGCCTTAATCTAGAATCAAATAAAAACACTTTGTCTTCTTCCTTTAATTTTTTGTTCAGAGTCATCCCATCCTAATGTTATTCGGTTCTTTCCTTGTAAAACTTGGAAAATTTATATGTGTTATTTCTGGTCTTCTCTAGATCCTACAAACAAAATTTTCTTTCTTTTATAGTAGAAAACATATTCATGTTATATGTTTTAGGAGTCCAAAAATATTTGTGATCTAAGTCAACTAGAATTTGAAAATCCTATCTATAGAATAATATAAATGGGGACATGAGAATTGGGGGTTTTAATGAAGATATATAGGCCCATATCGCATCATATAATCTCAAACTCCAATCTATTCTCTTTTGGGTCAAATTTATTTCTAGAATTTGTTTGATTTGTCTATTGGGAAAATAATACATTCCATTTTTTAAGGATGATAGGGTATAGATAAAATTTGATGAACTCCATATTTATTCAAAATATATACCAATTTCCTATTAAAATATTGGGTACCTTGATACCTAATCAATAACATTGGAAATCCAAATCTTAAAAAAAAATTTCCTTTCACAAACATGGACATAGTTTTGGAATAATTAGATCTCATGGGAATAGCCTCTACCCACAAGGAGACATAATCAATAGAAATAAATATGTAAAGATATCAAATATAATAGGGAAAATTCCCCATGAAATTCATACCTGATACATAAAAGACATAACAAACTAAAAGTGGTTTTTGTGGCATCTCATCCCTTTTGGAAATTTTTCCTTAAAAATGAAAATTATTACGGGTTCATCAAAATTAAAAATAATTTATAATAATTATGGTCCCATACAAACTAGAATCATTTAATTTTTTACATTTATTTATGGTCCAAAGTGTCATCCATAACTCTAACAGTGTAAAAAAATTAGTAAGGATTGAAATTCAGAATGTGGAATATATCTCTTAATAATTTTATCACTACAAACACACCATAATTAAGGATCACCCAAAATTTAATTCTTTGAATCACTTGCAATTATAAAAATTTATTTCTTGTAAAACCAGTTGAGAACTTCATCAATATCCAACTAATTCACAAGATTAGAAAACCATGGTCTTTCACTTTGAAAAGAATACAACTCCTCACATGGAAATATTTATTTAATTTGTGGACAGATATAAAGTTTCCCATTAAAAACAGATGGTATACTTCTTAAATTATCATTAATAAGGTTATCACTTCCTTTCTTATCCTTTATTTCAACATAAAACACTTGTAATATAAATATCCATCTCAAAATTATTGGTTATGCATCATTTTCAATATAAAATATTAATGTAGAATGGTCTGTGAAAATAATCACCTTGGAGCCTAGCAGATAACATCTAAACATTTCCAAATAAAATACAACTTCCAGTAATTCTTTATCATTTTTTGTAGTTTTATTAGGCCTGATATAAAGATCTAGAGGCATAGAAAATAACATGAAATTTCATTTCTAACCCTTGACTCAACAATACCCCAAGATAAAAGTCACATGTATTATTAATGATTTCAAAGGGAAATTATCATTTTGCTGGTTGAACAATGGGAAGGGTTATCACTTTTTTTGTTTCAGATCTTGGATGGCCTGATTACAATTCATATCCAAGTCAAATGGAGTTTGTTTTTGGAGAAATCTGTATAATTCAAGTGTAGCCTTATAAAATAATTTATGAATCTTCTATAAACCCAGCAATAGTAAGGATGGATATCACATATTTGATAATTTTTGGGAATTTTAATGAAAAAATGACCTCAAATTTTGATTGACCAACTTGGATTCCATCTATTTACACAACATGTCCAAGAACAATCCCCTTACCT
Organism: Viscum album; assembly: GCA_963277665.1. NCBI lineage: Eukaryota > Viridiplantae > Streptophyta > Magnoliopsida > Santalales > Viscaceae > Viscum > Viscum album. Next base: position 1,217,984,567 of record OY728127.1, on the reverse strand, counting down.
ACCATGAATTGGAATTTTTCTAACTTGGGAACAATATTCTTATGAATGAAAATTTCAAGAACATTAGATGAAAAATTACAACAACATTAAAATGAAGTTCCATAAATAGTGAATTTATCCATAAAAACATCTATTAAAATTTCTAGAAATTCATAGATAATTCTCATCATACACCATTGAAATGTTCCAAGATCATTACACAAACCAAATGACATCCTCTTGTAAGAAAAGGTTCTAAAGGGGCATGTGAAAGTGGTTTTATATTGGTCCTCCAGTAAAATATGAATTTGGGAAGAACTACATAATATATCAAGAAACAAATAGTAGGTTTTCTGTGTAATTCATTCAAGGATTTGATCAAGAAATGGAAATGTTAAGTGGTCTTTCATTATAAAAAAAATTGAGTTTCATGTAATAAATTCACATTATCTATTTATTTGGAAGCATAATTGGGAAAATATATAAAATTCATTCCTTAAGATTATAAATCCACCTTTTTAAGGAACAACATGGACTAGAATAACACATCAACTATCAAAGATAAGAAAAATAATTCTAGTATTCTTGACAACCTCTAAAGGTCTTGGGTTCAATCTTCTTTGAAATTGTCTCACTGTCCTCCAATAAAATTATATGCATAAAAACTAAATGGATGTTTCTAGTTTAATCACATATATTACATCATATGGATTTCTTTTTGCTTTTTAGGAATCCTAATAGTTGGTTCTCCAAGTCCCCGGAAATATCTATTGACATGGTTATAGCATCTTCTTAATTCTCTTCTAAGAATTCATATTTGAGGTTCTCAAGAATTTGTTTCAACTCTAACTATGGTCGGTTATTTTCAATAATACAAGGACACTTCTCAATGTTGTGATTGTTTGTTGATGCATTAGATTTTAAAATGCATTCATCATGATTATCATATTCCATGTTCTCTGGATTTGTTTCATGTAAAATATTGGCATCTTCTCTTGGGAGACCACAAGTAGGTTCAATAGTTTCCAGAATGGCATATTCATCAACTATGATATCAACAGACTCTTGTATAGAAGTTATAACATTAAAATAATCATTACAAGATTCCTTTTAAATATCTTTTTGCCCTGATTCAACAATAGAAAAATTTATATCTTTTAAAATAGCCATTGGTTTTTCCTTACAGAAAAAATTAAGAAACATCTAAGTGGAAAACCAATAAATATTATTTTCTTAGGGTGAGGAATGATCCCAAAATTGGTGTTTCATGGATTAAATTTTTTTAAAATGATATATATCTCCTCCAAAATCTAGTGAAAGGGTTCCATTGTGAACATTGATGATTACTTTTGTGGTTTTTAGAAACAGTCTCCCTAAAATGAGAGGTTCATGGGTACTAAATAGATAATATTCTTTATCTACAACATAGAAATCCATAGGAAAAATAATTTCCCCCAAATGAATGAGAACATCCTCTATTGCTCTAGTAGGCTTGGCATTACATCATTTATAAAGTTGAATGATAATTCCATAGGATTTTTGTTCTCCTACTAGAAGAGATGAGTCAAAATAATGTGTCATAACAATGATGGAAGATCTTAAATCAAGCATGACATCCTTTAAATATTATTTCCCAATTATTTAGCGAGTGGAAATGTTTTTTGGGTATTTATATTTTACAATAAAATCATGTTGAATCTTGAATGAATTATTCCTACCTATGTTTACTTTTTTATCTCCTCTGAATTTCAACTTATGGGTACACATCTCTTTCAAAAACATTACATACTGTGGGATTTATTTCACAACATCAAAAAAGTTTTGTTGAATTTAATATCATTAAATGTTACCAAAACATCTTTATACACCACTTTTTCTGCACTTCAATTCACTGATGGTTCACTCCTAGGATAAAGAAGTGGTGGTTTTAATGTTTTTGTGATATTCTGAGCACTACTTTGAGAAACATAAGGACCGGAAATCCTCTTCCAATACTTATTTATTATTTCAAACAAAAGTTATTACTTTTACATTGTGTTATAATTCAAATAAAATTTATAATTTTCCATATTTCCATATATGGTTGGTTTCTCATTAATAATTTAAATAGCAGGTTTGAGTATCTCAATTTAACAGTTATTCAATATTATTCCACTCTTTTGTTCAATAGAACTAAAATTTTCCTTCCCTTTATCTTTTTTATACACTTTAGGTTATGATGGTAAAATTCCACTCATTTTATATTCCATGAAACTAGTATCAGAGGTATGTTTACCCATTTTAGTCAATAAGGTATTTAGAATATTTTTTTTGCTATTTTAGACTTATTATTGTTGTCTCGCTAGTTATCCAGGGTTTCTCTTTAAATTTTGAGTGGGAGGAGTAGGATAGAAGTTTCTTTTAGAATGAGAATATGAATTCTCATTGAAATATATTAGTTTATAATTACTTGATTGTCCATGGAATAATCTTATGGGTTTTTCATGCAACCAAAATATTTCATTAGAGCGGTTGTTCCAACCCTACTTGAAATTATGTTTGGTTTAGAATGGTCTATATTGGATTCATTTAAAGGAATTTCCTGGAAAATCCAAATTTTAATTCTCAAAAGGATCTTGTATTTGTGTACATTGGTCACTAAAATTTTCATTATAAGAATAAACTCTATAGTGGACTTTCATTTGAAAAGTTTCTTCTGGTTTGGATGGTGTTTGTGGGTTATTGGACAATAGCATTGACCTCACCATGTTGGTAATATCAAAAATTTGACTCATAATCATGTTGTTTTCAGAACTATCTATGAGGAATTATTGGGCATATTTAAAATTAAGAAGGCCTCTTGTTCCAAATTGTTGAGCATTTGGGGCAGTGTTTGCAAATAATGTCCTAGCTGCACTGGTGTTTTTTCAACTAAATCTTCTCCCACTACTGCATCAATCATGGTTCTATTAGTAATACACAATACAACATAGGAATATTGAATAAATATTTTTTCACTTCTTTGATGGCATGGGAAACTAAAATATAATCTTTTGAATTATTCAAAATACTCATGAAATGTTTCACCTTGAGTTTGTCTACTTCCACATATATAATTTCTAAGTGAAATAGTTCTGGAAGTAGGGAAAAAAATTCACGGAAATTTTTCTTCAATTCTTTATAATCCCTAATAAAAATTTAATTTGAATAAAAACCATTATTTGTAAACTCCTTTTAATGAAAATTGAAATGACCTCAACTTCATTTTATTTGTGTCAACTCCTTGTGGTTTCATGTTGAAACAAATATAAAATAATTTTTTACGGTTTCAATAAGGATATTCTCTAGAAAACCCATTAAATATTGGAAGTTGGTGATTGAAACCAAATTAAATTTCAAACCTATCAGGTGTATCAGGATATTACAAAATATTTTCCTGATTCTCAACATTGGATGGTGAAAATTTTTTCAATGTTCGGTTGTCATCCATTGGAATTTTAGTTTTGACCATGTTTTTTCAAATTATGTTAGTGGATGATTAAAAAATGGCATAGGTGGGTTTCTAGTAGAAATAAACCTATAGTGAAATGTTGTATCATTTTCAGAATCCATTGGTAACAATTTTGGGTGATGAAAAAAAATTTACAAAATCAACTCAGGAAACCACTACTAAAATGGATCTAGTTGATTAAATGGGTTTTTACATGAAAACATAAAATAATAAATTTATCGACTAGATAAATTTAATGTAGCATTCCTTGGATTTTCTCTTAAGGAGTTTGTAATTTGAGTTTAAAATTGTCACTATTACTTTGTTTGTTTTCATAGGAAGAAAATTTTTGGGATTTGATTAAAAGTTATTGTACATAATATAAATAAAAAATAAATTGAATTAAAATTAATGTAAAAGATAAAAAATTGACAGGAAATAAAATGGGTTTGAAATCAGAATCAAAAGAGTAGTTGTGGATAATATCAAACCTCTTGGATAGTCCCTGATTCCTTGTTGAAAAACATTTCCCAATTTAATTTATCAATGACCACATAAGGACCACTTGGTGAACAACTCAGTTTCCATATATATCATATCAGGAACTCAATATGATGGTTTTCCCTCTTATATAAGTGTTATAATATCGTGAAGACCTCTAAGTATTTAAACAAAATTGAAAACACTATGATCAACCATAAAACCTCACTGAAAAAATGTAAATAGTGAAGTCAATTATTTTACTTCATAGATTGAATATATATCCAAATAAAATTATTTGAAAATATATTTCTTAAATAAAACAACTGTATTCAATCAAAAATATATGTTCAATAGAAATTTAAAAGAGATTACACAAAAAGATTTCATCTCAGAAGAGAGTGTCTTTAATTTTTGTCATCCAAAACCACTCAGTTATCTGTATGGAATCACTTGAGTGGCCCTCATATTCTCCATTCTAGCATGAATGTAAAAAATATTAATCAAAATCTCTATATAAATCTTTACTGTTATCTATCAATCCAACCACACATGGAATTATGGGTAGATGTAAATATAATGAGAAGGAGGGATGAAACTCAGTTGCTTAGTTTGTATCCATCATAAATTGGCTCTTTTTCCTCCAACTTCCCTACTGAATATTTTTATTTCTTATTCTAGATAGTTTTTATGAATTAAATCCTCTATTGATCCTAAAAATTTCAAATGATATTGAAATGTGTTGAAAAATATAGGCATTAATTAATAAATACAATTTTATGTCTAGATGTACCATTCATGTACCTATAGTTTGACTCCTTTAACGACTGGAACTTTTAAAGAATATATCCATTAAACTCTGCATGCACGTACTACTTTGAGTCCACTTTCCTATACAATTGAAATCGACACATATTGAAACATGTAGCCAAATTTATGGCACATTGAATGAGGTGGGGTTCATCCTATCGTCCAAAAATATTTTCTATAATGAATGATTTATTTGGGCATCTGAAAGGCCTAATCAACACTTGTATGTGTTTAAAAAGATTTATCAAATGAACATATCAATCCTAAAAGTTATTACTATATTTAGATCAATAATAAAAAAAGATATTACCTAAATCCATAAGTGATTAAATATTCTTAAAATTTCAAAATTGTGTACTTTTCAATTTTCATATCAAAACATCCCTAAAATCTAAAAACAACTCTATTCAGCTCAATTTTTTAAATTGGTGGGGTTTAATTCATTGAAAAAAAACTAGTATAAATATTATCTCTATAAATATGTTCCTTTAAGATTTAGGATTTAGGATTTATACCAAAAAAGGATAACTAAGATATAAAAAGGCTTTGTAAATGAAAAATAGGAAGGTACTCAATAGAGAACCGAATAACAAAAGTGGTTTTGGATGGGTGGAGGAGGGATCCTATTATGTATGAGTTTTTAGTGTCATTTTCAGAAATATTCATTATTTAATGTATAAGGATGTAATTTTAAAAGTAAAGTGAAAAAATTGATAATAATGGATATGGTTCATGAATACCATCATTAAAAAAATTTATATATATGTTTTCATGATATTTTAATTATCTACCACATAGTTTAACCCGTTTTACCTCATTTTATTGTTACCATGGGGACTCAATATTTATCTCAATAACTTATTTTTATTCCCAAAAATTAATTTGACCATATTATATAATTTCAATGTGACGATTAAAAAAACTTAATCCATATAAACTAATTATGCTTTAAAAAATGATAAATTTAACTTTTAAATGAAAACATAATATATATATATACTGTTTTATTGAAAAATAACTTTTTATGAATTAATTTTTCTCAATAATATGCCATTTCAATTACTGTTTCAATTAGTGATAATCTATTTTTTATAAATTGAAACATTTTATTAGAATAATTATTTAAAAGTGATCAATTTAATATATTAAGATAAAAGTAAATAGTGCTTAAAATGTTCTTTGAAAAATATAAAATTTTAATATTAAATAATTTTAATCACATCCCAATAAAAGATGGTATTTATATTATAACTGTAAGGCCCCAGCTGTAAACATTACATAATCTTGAATTATGTTAGAAATTCACATTTAGGATCTTTTTAGGTTTAGAGCTTTAGATAATTAGGTCATAACTTATACACACAACTTGAATATTACATGTAGACACATCTACTCAGTATCCATTTTTTCATAAAATAAAACCTCTTAAAAACAATGAAACATTTTTAGTTCCATGTTTTAAACAGCATGACTTTTCTTTGATCTCATCCTTGACCATATTCTACTTTAAGTCCTATGAACAAAATTTCAAAAACATTGTATGAGTATAAAAATCTCCGTAAGGGATACATAAATAAGGAAAACTGTTATTTTTTCCAAACAATAGGTAAACCATGAATACATTATAATAAAGTAATACTTTCACCTTAAATAAGCAGAAAAACACTTAACTAAAAACAAGCTCATTTCTTACCCTTTTTTTTACCAAAATATTACCATATATCCCATAGAAAGAAACATATATCATATTAAGTAACTTGGGACATAAACATACTGAAATGGAATAACCATAAAGTCGACTTCCACACATATCAGTAAATGAAATATCTATATAGATGACTTCCATACCCAATGCTTTGGAGGTTATAACCTAACCACCCATCCATGGTTTATCACAGAACCACCCGTAATTTGGTTTATCATGTAACCACCCATCAAATGTCCAAGTACTATTATATAATCGTAATACATAAAAATATTGAAAATATCAACATTTCACTAATAAAATTTCATTTGAAATCACAAGAAATAATTTCAAGATATTGAAATACTAAATCCATTTCAAAAAACCATATTTCGATACAAAAACACCCAAAAATGGAATAATGGGTTTTTTTTTCTTTTAAAAACATTATGTCTTATAGAGGAATCCAAATAATGATTATGGTGACAGAGAGGTCATTATCACTGCAAAAATTAAAAGTATTCCTTTTTTCATTTATTAAAATGTTTCATAGATAAAAGTTTCCCTTTTAATGAAAGTAAAAGTAAAAGGGGTTTATTATACATTATGTAAAAGGAGGTTTATATTATCAAAACAGGCCTCAATGAAAAGAGATTGAGACGAAGTTCCTTACCTCTTATCCAAGTTGACTTGTTCATTTGTTAATTTCCTGAATAATTAACTTAAGTTAATTTATACTTGCTTCAAATCCTTTTTAAACTTTATTATTCCTTTTATATAACTTATTACCACTTAATAAAAATTACATAATTATTTAAGTTAATATCAGTCATTTTTTCGATATTAGGTACTTGAGTCGAAAATGATCTTGATATAATTACAATTTATCCTTGTGATAAAAATTCCATTATCTCAAAAACAATCTTCATATATATATCATATATATTTAGTATATATGTATTTATAATATTCTATAACATTTGTAGATAATAAATGAAATGCACTGTTCATAGAGATGGTAAGCAGTACGTACGCATGAACACTACTTCCATTTCTATTTCATAATTAATGGAATGAAAACTAAATTATACATTGGTATATTGTAATTCCAGTATAATATATATGTTATATATGTTACATAAGATCATTAATTCCATCCATTATTTGTTCCATGTATAGCATGAACAAGTCATATCACTTTGAGGGGGTGGTAGTCCGCACTTCCTCAAATGAAATTATCGTATTTATACAACATGAAAGGCATAAAGGTATGTTCTAAATGAGAATTACAGTATCATAGAGATAAAATAAATATATTATATATCATATATAATTATATTTCCATCATAATATCCACCATAAGAGGTGGTAAGAGAATATTGAACAATCATCAGTTTGTGAGGTAGTAGTTCGCCATCCACAGAAGCAATATGTTCTAAACCCATTAGATGTGGTTGTGTGAGAGTGTAGGTCAAATAATTCTCATAAAAAACCTAGTATATTGAGGATACTAGTTTTTTTATATAAACAAATAATAATAAGATCATAGGGATTGGATAAGGAAAAATAATGGAAAGGAACTTGAGAGAAGATGTTACCTCATATCGGGTAACTTCAGTTGATTTGAGCCAAAGGGCTCTCTTGAATTGCCTTATGCCTAGGGTAAGGATTCTAGGAGGAAGTTAGGAATTTTTGGATCTCATTGTAGTAGAGTTTTGATGAGAAAAGGTGCTTTAGAGGTGTGAGTAATGGGTTAGAGGTGGTGTCCTTTTATAAGAGGGGGGATCTTTAAAAAAGTTTGAAAGTATTATTTTATTATAAAATTATTTCCAATTTAAAAGGGTCAAAAACTCATTAAATTCAAATATAGGAGTAATATAAGTCTAAATAAAATTATCCAATAATAATTGGACAGGTTTTGGATATTTTTTAATCCTTATCTTTTTTATTTAACCTTTTGTTAACTTATTTAACATTTACCATGTCCTCTAGTATATTTATACTATATGGTTAATATATTTACTATAAAATGAAAAGAGACCCAAAATGGATCATTAATGAAATTTTTATGATCATATATTTCATTTTTTTGATTCTTATATTTTAAGTACTATTTTATCATTTAATGAAATAATAATTGATTTAAAATCTCATTTATGACAATTTTTATACTGTTCATATCATGAATTTTTTTAAAAACCATAACAACCTTTTAAATTATAACAAAAATCATAAATTCAAATATAAAAAGTCATAAGAATCCATAAAATTATTTTATGGAATAAAAAGTTTCAAAATAAATTTATTTTAATATTTATAATCTCATATATTTAAAATATTCATTAATGATGTAATCATTACATCATCATTGTGTTATAAATAAATTTATTTATTTGATGTATAAAAATTATAAATAAAATACCTTAATGTAGAAAATATTATTGAGATTTCTAATGACTATTTATAGTAAAAAATTTCAATTATATAACCCCACATTAAATTTTTTTTATCAAAATAATACATGTTTATGATATTTTTATTTTTTACTTTAAATAAAAAGTTATTAATGTAATTATCTTACCAAAGTGGCTTATAATAGCCAAAAGGTCTACACAGGGATTTTATTGGTCGTACATGACTCATCCAATAAGTTGAAGATAGGTTTTAAGTTAATTTTTTATTATATTAATATTATTTTTACCTTGAATTATCATATTTATCATTAAGTGCGGTAAATAAAAATCAAAAGTTATTATTCACCAAAAATAATTTTCATTCTATTGAACCAAATTTTACTTACTGATGACATACATGTATGTTGAATTTTTTAAATTCAATTCACATAAGTGGTAAAATTTCATTTAAATGAAAAAGTCAGTTTTTTTAACTACTATGTAGTGTTTTTCACTATTCATACAAAATTGAACGTTTTCCGAAAAATACCAAAAATTCACCCAAAGATAATTTTGATATTCCAAATTAAAAAATGATGTATATTTTACCAAATTATAAACATAGAAGTTTTATTAATTAATTTAAAATTAATTTTAGTTGTCAAAACTAGAAAGTCTGTTTGTAAGAAGTAAAAACTACAAAAATATTGACATGTGTTTATGTCCAATTTCAAAGTGAAATTACTTCCAATGACCAAAATTGGATTAAATTTTAGAAATATAATCCAATTACACATTGAAATATTTAAAAATATAATCTAACAATATAAATAAATCAGATGAAATTACAGTTTAGACTTAAAATACAGTAGATTTCATTATTCATTAAAAAATGAACTTTATCAGAAAAATACCAAAAATTTACCCAGAATAAATTTTGGTGTCCTAATTCTAAAGAAGAATTTTATTTTTTCAAATTAAACATATAATAGTGACAAAAACTATATTTAAGAAAAATTCTCCATCAGCAGGCCATAAATGACTATTTAAATAATATTAGAGTATTTGGTGCTTAAAATCAAATTCATTCTTATTTTAAGCCTCTAAAATTTATTGGATAAATATAAAGACATTTTAAAAAAATATGTAATCACAATTTATTTAGTTACGTTCATTCCAAGCAATAGAATGGCTATGTGTTAATTACCATTTAAAATAATAATATTATTATATTACTTTTCATTATAACTCAATGTTGTGTGAAACATCATATTTCAAAGAAACACGTTGTTGCGTGTTGAGTACACTATTAGACATAGAATCCCCTTTAAAGTAAAATTAATAATTAATTCACAAATATTAATAAATATGAAAAAAAATTATTCTTTATTTACGTGGGATGTTACATCCTTCCCCCTTTTAAGAATTGTTTCCTCGTGATTTAAAAATTGGGCTCAGAAAATTCATTAAAAGCCCCACATTGGAAAAACAGTCAATATAACTATAACTTTAAAAGAAATAAAGAGAATTAAAAAGGTCACCTTAGATAACACATACTTGGATTCCATGTATGAAAAAAGGATATGTAAGAGAAACTAACTCTCATATTTATTAGAGATTGATAGAGAACTTGATCACATAAAGTTAACCACCATAATAACATAAATTTTTTTTGGGTAAAATATTGATGATAAAAGAAAGCGTATAACATTTTTTCTTCAATATCCATTTCATAGAGTTAAAGAGTTTTATTACTACCTAGACTAAGATCATAAGGAAATATACTTTCATGAAAAGTAGTCTTTCGTCCTTTAATCAAATTTCTACCACAAACCCATCTTTTCTCCAAACTATGAGCATTCAAGATTACTTAATCACATCTAAAGCATAAGAATCAACTTCTAGAGAATAACATGTTCCAAAAAAGATAAACCATACATTCCCTCTATCTTTATATATTAACCAAAACCATAATAGTTATTATAAGATCAGATAATCCCCAAAAAGGATAATCTTTTATAAAAAAATACTACTATTAATATCCAAAATTTAAAAAACAATACCCCAAAGTTCATCAAAGACCATTCAAAAGAAAAAATTCCTTAAAATTATTCAAATTAATCCAAACTAAAATATGAATCCCAAAACTCAAAAGGATTTAATCATGTAGTCTTCCATGATAAATATTAAAATTTATCTCCAAATAACATTGACTAGTCTTAAAGTCTTATAATGGAAAGTAATTAACCAAATCACATATTCTCTATGATAGTTTAATCATTTCCATAAATAACCCAAATCTCTATATGTCCACAAGAAAAACATATATTCTTCCAAAATAAAATTTCAACCCTTACTCCACAAATTAAATCCCATAGTATTCTATTTTCCTTAGGTATATAGTGTTCCTAAAAGAGAGAACATCTTCTAAAACAACCTTTATCAAATAATCACCAAATCATTTTCCTATACGAAGGATATTGATTTGATAAATCATAAGTTCCCAAAATCAACATATTTTTGATCCATAAAATAAATTTAACTAAAAATAATAATCATACTAATAAGGGACTTCACATAGGCTAGTGGTAGGTGATAAATCCCAATCACACATTGGTTGGGGGTTCAATTCCATAACTTTGTCTTACATGATGGGTTGCCCCACGGTCTGTATGTTTTCCTTTCTATAAATATCAAAAATAACCCTAACATGATTTAACCTCAATAGTTGTCTAATACCTTTCATTTTTCATCCAAAAAATTAACAACCATTTATCACCTCAATACAAATGATCATATTAACCCCTAAGGTTATCCATTATCTTCAAACATGAAAAGATAATTCTTTCCTAAATAACATTTTCACATATCAAACATCACAATTACACTGTAGAGACCCAAAGCCTGATGTACATGAACATTATATTACATTTATGGAATACTTAGTACATAATGAAAACAGACACACAAGGACTATAATAGTTTAGTGTCTTTGGAAACTCAGAACATAATCTTCTAATCATGGTGAAAGATCTTCAACATCTCCCATAAAGATCTTCCCCTTTTTTTTATTACATAAATCCTTTCTTTATATCATGGGGAAAAGACAACATATAAAGTGTGAGATCAAATACCCAGTAAGGGTAAACATAGAGAACATAAAACAATCCATACACATTTGAATGCAAAAACATGAACATAAAATCTAAACATCAAAATCATGAGCAAAGACATAAATCTTGAAAGTACATAAGGCATAGATCATAGAGAAAAATTTATCATGATAAAATATCCTAGTAATAAAACATGTAATTGTAGCATCCATTAAGCACTTGTTATGATTTCCATAGTAGCCAAGGAATTGCTGCGAAGACCATCTTAGTGGACAAAGTACCTTTCTAAATCGAGTTCACTCCTCGTTCCAATCCTGTAACACTGAACTAGATTAACTTACCGTTCCAGCCATGTCTATCTCATGAGATATAAATCATTACCCAATGCATTGTAGGTAGATATAGGTCCCACCCATCTCATAATGAAATCATTCTTACTTGTGCCAAAAAATAAACATACATCATTCATAATAACCCGACGAATAAAATGGGTTTCATAAACATCATCACATCATCACATAATCCATATAAAAGAAATGGATATCATTTCATAATATGAAAATTGAAACCATGTAAATCATAGAGACATTATACTTGAAACATACACATATGAAATAATGTCATCTTATATGGAAAATGGTTTTGATAAAACATTTGAAATGAATTCTTGAGGAAAATATCCTTTCTTCTTTTAAATCATTTTCTTTTCACAAAATGTCATTCAATTTTAAAAGAAAATTATTTTTTTGAAAATAGTAATGAAATAATTTTGAGGAAGCTTAATGAAAATAAGGATTTATAAAATCATAAAAATCCGTTCATGCTGTATAAGTTTAAAAAAAACATTCTTCTCGCACTTTTGCCGGAAAAGTCAAAAATTTCCTCGTGTGGTCAAAAAAGTAAGATTACTTTCATAACATGTGGTAAATTCCAAAAAAAATGTAAAAGTACATTAAACATACAAGAAAACATTTTCAGAAAATAGGGTCACGGATGATAACAATTACCCCAGTAAATACTTACGAATAAACACTCTCAGATAAAAACGAGATTAGAAAAGTTATCCCTTACATTGTGTCCAATTTCTTTCATATATGTCTGAGACTTCTATATAGTGGGTTTAAACATATTATTAACTTGTAATAGAACCATAATAATATTTATGATATCATATATGATTCACTTATGACTTTATATTACCCGTTCTTTTGTAAATTCCTTGTTAAAGCAGCATTTTGGGTAAAATCGTTTCATTTGTCGTCTATGTTTTGACTTGTAATTATTAATATGATTACATAAGACATGATTAATTAATTCCAGAATATAAAACATGATTTATATATAATATATATTCAGAATATACATATATATAATAGATCGATAAATGGAAAGAAATACATCGTTCATGGAGACGGTAGGCCGTACGTACGCATGAACGATGTTTTCATTTCATTATAGAATTGAATGGAATTAAGTAGATGAAAACATATATATATACATAAATCCAGTACCATTATTATGTCATATATTTCATTATTACTTATTATATGTACTTTATAATCATTCTTGAATTGTTAACATGGAAAATGAATCTCATCGCGTCGTGGAGACGGAAATCCGTACGTACGCATGAGCGATGATATCATTCCCATATTCATTGAATGGAATTTTTAGTGGATGATATAATATCTTAGAATTAGTATGATTTTATAATAACCATATATAGTTATTATTTACACCATTATTCCCATCCAAGTAAGGTGGTGGTGGAAAAACAGATTACACCACGGCGTGGAGACGGTATTCCGTATGTACGCACGCGCGGTGATTTCATTTTCCATAGGATGGATATAAGGTGAAATGAGGTTGTTTCTTATTTATAATAACATATAATTATATGAGTGATACTGATTTTATTACTTCATAATGAAATAACTAAATAAGAAGAATTATAAGAAAAAATAATGTTGAAAGAATCGGTAACGGACATTACCTCTTCTTTGAAGCGCCTCTTCTTAACCTCCTCTTAGGGCACTAAAGATGGTCTTTGAAGAATACCAGGACATCTAGGATGTTTCTAGGGAAGTGGAGAATAGATTTTGGTAGGGTTTGGCCGAGCTTGAATGCTCAATGTGGTGTGAGGAGGAGAGGGATGAGGTGCCCTTTTATAAGGAAGGAGAGGGGCACCTTAAGAAAACGTAAAATATTATTTTATAATAAAGTCACATTCGGTTTATAATAGCACCAATTTAATTTATTTAGAAAATAATGTGGGTATGGGTTGACATCCTTTCAACCAATATGTTTTATACAAGTTTAGGTTACTATTTTATCCTTATCATTTAGATTTAACTCTATGTTAAATAATTTAACTTTTACCGTGTCTTTTTGTTTTCTTACACTATATGGTTAATAATCATACTATAACAAGACAAAAGAACCCCAAGTGGTTCATTATTAATATATATATCCTTATCTAAGTCATTTTTCTGAACCTTAGATTATTTGGAATAAATTAACAATTAATAATATAATATTTGTTTTAAAAACTATTTTATGTCAATTTTGACACTATTTGGTACTTGATTTTTGTGAAAATTGTAACAGCTTGATTAGTTAGAAAAAAGTTAATTAAATCAATAATAACATGTAATATTAACCTATCAAATTAGTGGAATTCAAAAAAAGTCTCAGATTACATTTATTTTGGTATTTATAACATCATTTATGTTAATATTTCATTAATAAGGTAATTACTTCATCATCATTGTGTCATTAATAAATTAAGTTATTTAATGTATAAAAATTATAAATAAAATACCATTATGTAGGAAATCTTATTAAAATTCTAATTAATATTTATAGTTGAATTTATCTTATGTATAAATATATATTAAAAATGTTTTACTTATTAAACATTGATTTTCACTCTTTTAACTCCTCTTTGAATTAAATAATAATAAATGTCCTAATCTATTCCATGTGGACCTAAATAGTCATATTTTATTCCTAACGTTGTTTTTGGTCGAATTACACTTATCCAATAGAATTGGGACATGTGTTAAAGTAATAATAATATCATTTTTATTCTTAATTACCCTATTTACTTTTAACTGTGGTAAAAAAAAGTAAAAAGATATTATTCACCAAAAATTGTTTTCATCTCATTGAACCACATTTTACTTACTGAAATAAACTGTGTCTCTCGGATTTTTAAAATTCCACTCATAGAAGCGGTAAAATTAAGTTTTATGTAATTTTGTAAAATCTCCTAGGATGTGGGTAAAAGACGGTGAAAAGTTCAATAAATTTTTTTATATCTAAAATTATTATAAAATGACTCCAATGAATTACATTGAACTTATATAGGTATTATATATCTATATTGACCTAAAATAAATTTATCTAAAATAAATAATTATTTAAATAAAAAGTATGTTTTTAAATAGTAACCTCGTGTTTTCACTATTCATCAAAAATTGAAAGTTTTCAGAAAAATAGAAAAAATTCACCGTAGGCTAATTTCGATATTACGAATCCAAAAATAAAATCCACTTTGAAAGATAAAATTTTAAAAAGTGGTTATTACTATTGATAATGGCTAGATTATATATTATTTTAATAATATATCATTTTTTAGTGAAACCCGGTATTGCGTACTACACACGCTATCAAGGAAGGGCGTGGTTGCATGTAATACAAGCCAAGTCAGGGTTGTGTGTAGTGAAAGACTCCTTTATTTTTGCGTATAACTAAATCCAACCATATTTCATTTATACATTGAATATATATATATATATATATATATATACTCAATGTTGCATTGAATAGCTACTATCAAACAGACATGAAATTGTGTTTAACACGATCCAAGATTTGTGTTGTGTATACTGCAAGATAATACGGTGTTGATTATAGTGCAAGATAATTTTGGAGTAGCGTACAACACAAGACATCAATAAAATTAAAAATAATAATTCTCATAAAATCTCGGATTGTTACATTCTACCCCCCTTAAAATGAATTTCACCCTCGAAATTCGTCGGGGTTATAAATGGTTTACTAATTGAAAGTTTCTTTCATAGAAACCCACATCGTAAAAAGGAATTGCAAAACATTACATTAAAAACTAAAGTATGAAACTTAATGGTTACCAAAATTAACTGATCATTGGGTTTACACATAGGGAAAAATATGGATATGGAAGAGAAATCTAATCATCATGTTCTGATGGAGAGTGGTAGAGGAAATGGCTATAAAAATGCCAACAATCACAAAGCCATAGATTTGTGATGATCTAAGGTACCATCTAATTCATCAGATATAAGAGCACGAGGAAAAAAAATTTGGTTTTCAATATCCTCTCCCTACAGTTGAAAATTTTGAATTAGAAGAAATACTTACTTGATTTTTGTACAATATCACTGTTGTTTGTGCCTTGAACAATTTCCACTTCATCTCTTAAAGAAATGAAGTTTAATTTGTCTTCCGTGAAGTGTTAGCAGATCACGTAATAAAAGGATAGGTCATTCCGTCTGTCTCAAACATAAGATTAGCAAAATTTATATACATAAGTCTATCTATGGTGAATTAATCATATATGGTTCCTAAAATGGACTTATAGTTCATATATCACACCACATAATAAAATAAAACTAGTTTCTAATAAACCGAGACTTTCTGTAGGCCAGTGGTAGGTGATAAAGGCCTGTCGCACTTCGGTTTTGGGTTTGATTCTCGCAACCTTGTCTGACGCAATCGATTGTCACCCATCCTATGAGTTGTCCCTTTTTCTAAAACTACACTATTATAACATTCCAGAAATAGTATCTTAAAAATTCATATCCTTAAACAATTCTATTTGATGTCCATCTTAATCCATTCCAACCTTTAGGCTTATCGAAAATACTTCTATCCAATCTTATAAAGAAATTGATTACTAGATATGTCATCAACCAAGCATGTGAATACCATCATTTATTCCCCATATATCATATGATATAGCTTGTTGGTCACATTCCAAACGTGTGAATACCTTAATCATGTATTCTCTTGAAAATTGAATACCCATTGAACCTTAGTGAAAACATGAATGCTGTCAAAAGTTTGCACA
This sequence comes from Viscum album, assembly GCA_963277665.1. Classification (NCBI taxonomy): domain Eukaryota; kingdom Viridiplantae; phylum Streptophyta; class Magnoliopsida; order Santalales; family Viscaceae; genus Viscum; species Viscum album. The sequence goes on along the minus strand of OY728127.1, from coordinate 1,217,967,526 downwards.
TACCAAAATCCCAAAATTTATATATACTAAAACCATGATATCACTTTGTCCTTATATCAATCATGAGCTCATGAATGCTATCAAACATATTATTTTCTCCTTATACCATCATTATGCGTATATCATCTTCTTTCCAAAAAATTTCAATCACTTTTCATGGTTACCAGTACCATATAATTATTGAAAAACAATACATAGATATTCCAAAATTCCACAATACCGTAAATTAGATTCCATGATACTATTTTGAAATCCCGTTATAAAAACACTTGATCATTACACAACATCATTTTCATTCTCAACATCACAAATAGTGATTGCATGTGACTTCCCTTTATACTTTTCCTTAAGAGGTTGCTCAGGTTGATCATCATTAACCCTTGGATTAGGGCATTGATTAGCATAATGCCCCATTTCCTTGCACTTGAAGAATTGAAGTGTTGATGGTGCGTTCTCTGCAGTCTTTTCTTTATTCACATCATTAGCAACCATTTTTCCATTAATTTGACACTCAGCTGCTCGATGACCTTCTTTTCCACACTTAAAACATTTTCTAGTCCCTTTAATACAATCTCCACCATGCTTCTTTCCACACTTTGAGCATAAATAAACATTCATCTTCTTTTCACCATTATTTTGAGATTTCTCCTTGAACTCTATCTTTTGTTTCTTGTCAAAAACATGAGATGGATTTGTAACACCAACTTCCATTTCTACCTTGATAGCACAACACACAATTTCTTCATAGCTACTGAAGTCCCTTATAGCTAATGCCCTTCAAAGACTTGGTTTTAAGCCACTGAAGAATCGATCAGCTTTACTTTTATGTTGGATGAAAAAGCCATATGCGTACCTTGAAAGCCTTGTAAAATTCGCTTTGTATATACCAACAGATTCATCATCCTTTTGCTTAAGCTCAAGGAAATTTTTTCTATCATTGTTTGAAGAATACGAGGGAAGTACTTATTGAAAAATATGTTCTTGAACTCATCCCATTCCAGGGATTCAATTTCTTCTTGGGGCCTTGTATTCTTGATAAGATTCCATCATTGATCAGCTTCACCTTCCAAACGATATACTTATAAGATGACTTTATCATGTTCAGAACATTGAAGAACTAAAAATATCTTTTCAGTAGTATTGATCCATTGTTCAGCAACTAATGGATCAGTAGACCTGCTGAATGAGGGTGGACGCTGCCTCATGAAGCATTCAACCGAATATTGTTCCCTTCTCTGCTCATTTGGTAATCCAGAATGATTCATAGCTTGTGTAAATATAGCAATAAGATTTTGCACTCCATCTCCCATAACATTGGTTTGTTCATGAGGAAAATCATTGCATTGTCCATTACATTGATCAACATGGTTCCTTCGGGTTCCATCCATCGTCTAAAACCCAAAAAGAATAGTGTGAGAGGAAAAATCATGCTAGGAAAAACAACATAATAAAGGGGGAGTACCTTCAATATCTAAAATCTTAGATTTAATTCTAAGATCGTTACTGTAATTCTATGACTATAACCTATACTTATACTTAACCTTAGGGACATCACTATACATACCTTAGAAATATCTCTAGGGATCTCACTAAAGTTTTTGCATCCTAGTTTCCAAAGGTAAACTAAACCTTTCCTATGATACCAACTGTAGAGACCTAAAGCCTGATGTACATGGACATTACATTAAATTTGCGGAATACTTAATATATAATGAAAACAGACACACAAGTACCGTAATAGTTTAGTGTCTTTGGAAACTCGGAACATAATCTTCTAATCATGGTGAAATATATTCAACATCTCCTATAAAGATCTTCCCCTTTTGTTTTCTTACCTAAAACCTTTCATTATATCCTGGGAAAAAGAAAACATATAAAGGGTGAGCTCAAATGCTCAGTAAGGGTAAACATAGAGAACCTAAAACAATCCATAAACATTTGAATGCAAAAACATGAACATAAAATCTAAACATCAAAATCATGAGAAAATACATAAATCTTGAAAGTACATAAGGTATAGATCATAAAGAAACATTTATCTTGATAAAATTTCATGGTAATAAAATATGTAATTGTGGCATCCATTAAGCACTTGTTATGATTTCCATAGTAGCCAAGGCATTGCTTCCAAGACAATCTTAGTGGACAAAGTCCCTTTCTGAATCAAGATCACTCCTCATTCCAGTCCTGTAATAATGAACCGGATTAACTTACCATTCTATCCATGTCTATCTCATGATATATAAATCATTACCCAATGCATTGGAGGAAGATATAGGTCCCACCCCTCTCATAATGAAATCATTCTTACTTGTGCCACAAAATAAACATACATCATTCATAATAACCCAACGAATAAAATGGGTTTCATAAACATCATCACATCATCACATAATCCATATAAAAGAAATGGATATCATTTCATAATATAAAAATTGAAACCATGTAAATCAAAGATACATTATACTAGAAACATACACATATGAAATAATGTCATCTTAGATGGAAAATGGTTTTGATAAAACACTTGAAATTAATTCTTGAGGAAAATATCCTTTCTTCTTTAAAATCATTTTATTTTCACAAAATGTCATGCAATTTTAAAAGAAAAAGATTTTTTTGAAAATAGTAATGAAATAATTTTGAGGAAGCATCATAAAAATAAGGCTTTATAAAATCGTAAAAATCATTTCATGCCCTATAAGTTTAAAAAAAACATTCTTCTCGCACTTTTGCCGAAAAAGTCAAAAAATTCCTCGTGTGGTAAAAAACGTAAGATTCTGTTCATAACATGTGGTAAATTCCGAAAAATGTTAAAAAGGACATTATAAATACATGAATTTTTTATTTTTAGAAAATAAGGACATGGATGATAACAATTACCCCAGTAAATACTTACGAATAAACAATCTCGGATAAAAACAAGATTGGAAAAGTTATCCTTTACCTTATGTCGAATTTCTTCCATATGTGCCTGAGACTCCTATATAGTGGGTTTTAACATATTATTAACTTTTAACAGAACCATAATAATATTTATGATATCATATATGATTCACTTACGACTTTATATTACCCGTTCTTTTGTAAATTCCTTGTTAAAGTAGCATTTTGGGTAAAATCGTTTCATTTGTCGCCTGTGTTTTGACTTTTAATTATTAATATGATTACATAGATCATGATTACTTAATTCCAGAATATAAAATATGATTTATATATAATATATATTCCGAATATACATATATATATAATAGATCGATAAATGGAAAGAAATACACCATTCATGGAGACGGTAGGCCGTATGTACGCAGGAACGCTATTTTCGTTTCATTATTGAATTGAATGGAATTAAGTAGATGACATAAATATATATATACATAAATCCATTAGCATTATTATGTCATATATTTCATGATTACTTATTATATATACTTTATAATCATTCTTGAATTGTTAACCTGGAAAATGAATCTCATCGCGTCGTGGAGACGGTAATCCGTACGTACGCACGAGCGATGATATCATTCCCATATTCATTGAATGGAATTTGGATTGGAATATATAATATCTTAGAATAATTATGAGGTTATAATAACCATATATAGTTATTATTTACACCATTATACCCATCCAAGTAAGGTGGTGGTGGAAAAACATATTACACCACGGCGTGGAGACGGTATTCCGTACGTACGCACGCGCGGTGATTTCGTTTTCTGTAAGATGGATAGAAGGTGAAATGAGATTGTTTCTTATTTATAATAACATATCTGTATATTAGTGATACTGAGGTTATTACTTCATAATGAAATAACTAAATAAGTAGAAGTATAAGAAGAAATAAAGTTGAAAGAATCGGTACCGGACATTACTTCCTCTTTGAAGCACCTCTTCTTAACCTCCTCCTAGGGCACTAAATATGGTCTTTGAAGAATACAAGGACCTATATGATGTTTCTAGGGAAGTGGAGAAGAGATTTTGGTAGGGTTTGGTCATGCTTTAATGCTCAATGTGGTGTGAGGAGGAGAGGGAGGAGGTGCTCTTTTATAAGGGAGGAGAGTGGCACCTTAAGAAATCTTAAAATATTATTTTATAATAAAGTCACATTCGGTTTATAATAGATCCAATTTTATTTATTTCAAAAATAATGTGGTTATGGGTTGAAATCCTCTCAACCAATAGGTTTTAGACAAGTTTAGGTTACTATTTTATCCTTATCATTTAGATTTAACTCTATGTTAAATAATTTAACTTTTACCGTGTCTTTTTGTTTTCTTACAATATAAGGTTAATAAACATACTATAACAAGACAAACGAACCCCATGTGGTTCATTATTAATATATATATATATCCTTATATAAGTCATTTTATAGAACCTTAGATTTTTTGGAATAAATTAACAATTAATAATATAATATTTGTTTTAAAAACTATTTTATGTCAATTTTGACACTATTTTGTACTTGATTTTTATGAAAATCATAACAGAATTATTAGTTAGAAAAAATATTATTAAATCAACAATAACATGTCATATTAACCTAGAAAATTAGTGGAATTTATAAAAAGTCTCAGATTACATTTATTTGGGTATTTATAACATCATTTATGTTAATATTTCATTAATAAGGTAATTAATGCATCATCATTGTGTCATTAATAAAATAAATTATTTAATGTCTAAAAATTATAAATAAAATACCATTATGTAGGAAATTTTATTATATTTCTACAGAAAATTTATATTCGAATTTATCTTATGTATAACTATATATTAAAAATGTTTTACTTATTAAACATTGATTTTCACTCTTTTAACTCCTCTTTGAATTAAATTATAATAAATGTCCTAATCTAATCCAAGTGGACCTAAATGGTCATATTTTATTCCTAAGGTTTTTTTGGTCTAATTAACCTTATCCAATAGAATTAGGACATGTGTTAAGGTAATAATAATATCATTTTTACCCTTAATTACCCTATTTACTTTTAACCGTGGTAAAAAAAGTAAACAGTTACTATTCACCAAAAATTATTTTCATCTCATTGAACCACATTTTACTTACTGACATGAACCATGTCTCTCGGATTTTTGAAATTCCACTCACAGAAGTGGTAAAATTATGTTTTATGTAAATTTGCAAAATCTCCTAGGAGGTGGGTAAAAGACAGTGAAAAGTTCAATAATTTTTTTTATATCTAAAATTATTATAAAATGACTCCAATGAATTACATTGAACTTATATAGGTATTATATATCTATATTGACATAAAATAAATTGATATAAAATAAATAATTATTTAAATAAAAAGTCGGTTTTTAAATAGTAACCCCGTGTTTTCACTATTCATCAAAAATTGAAAGTTTTCAGAAAAATACCAAAACTTCACCATAGGCTAATTTCGATATTCCGAATCAAAAAATGAAGTCCATATTGAAAGATAAAATTTCAAAAAGTGGTTATTACTATTCATAACCGCTAGATTATATATTATTTTAGTAATATATCGTTGTTTAGTGAAACCCGGTATTGTGTACGACACACGCTATCGGGGAAGGGTGTGGTTGCGTGTAATACAAGCCAGGTCAGGTTTGCGTGTAGTGAAATACTACTTTGTTGTTTCGTATAACAAAATCAAACCATATTTCATTTATACATTGAATATATATATATATATATATACTCAATGTTTCACTGAATAACTACTATCAAACAGACTTGAAATTGTGTTTAACACGATCCAAGATTTGTGTTGCGTATACTGCAAGCTAATACGGTGTTGCGTATAGCGCAAGATAATTTTGGAGTAGCGTACAACACAAGACATCAATAAAATTAAAAAGAATAATTCTCATAAAATCTCGGGTTGTTACATACACATACTAGAAAATGTCTTCCAAAGTAATCCCATCATCAAAAGAGCCTTAGTACTTTTAAGCATTTCATCATCTTTAAATCTACCATAAATATTGAATCCCTTATATGTCGACTTATTAATCATTCAAAATTAATCATGATCCATTAACTATTCCTTTATAACTTATTCCATAATACTTCTATCCTACAAAGAAAATCATGAATCATATCCTAAGATTCAATAATGTTAAAACATCATCTAATAAGTAATCAATACCTTTAATTGGTCTTTTTCAGTTGACTCATCCTCAATTTCAATGGCATTAGTTATTGGTAAACTTATATTGGTATGGTAATGCTGATCCCATTCTCTAACCTTCTTCGTAGGACATCTATTTGTATAATGACCATGCACGCCACATTTAAAACATTCAATTGATCCCTCGGAAATAACTTCTTTCCCTTTCCGAGTGTCAACTGGATGCTTCCTTTTTTTATGACAGGTTCGTGATTTATGACCTTAATTACCACATCTAAAACATCTTTCCGTCCCTTTGAAGCATTTTCCTAGGTTTTTCATTCCACATCATTGACACATTGGTTTTTGAATGAACTTACCTTTATGATTATTACCTGACCTTTCGTAGGAATTTGTTTCTCACATGTACGATGCCTTATAAAAATCACCAAGGTTCATGTGGTCAATAATGAATCTTGATATTCAGTTGAGAATAACCACAATAGTTCACATTGCAACCCCCATTTCATTCGATTTATTATTCAAAAAACTGTTACAGTTTTTTTTCACATTCATTGTTACATTGATGCCTGCTAGATCCATCCATTTACTAAAACCAAAAAGGACAGTGTGAGTATATTAGTAAAATCATCATACAATATCTTATGATGAGGGTAAAATCTAAGATATACTTATTCATGTTATCTTAAACTCATTGAATTTATCTAAAATAACTATGACTCTTTCAAATATTCAAACCATTATGGTTATGTCACTTATGCTTAAAAAACACCCGAACCTCTAAAGTTATCTAAACTGGCCTCTAATAACAAATATAAGGATCCATCCTTAAACATTACATAATATTGAATTATGTTAATAATTCACATTTATGATCTTTTCAGGTTTATAGATATTTATAAAATTAGGTCATAACGTACACATACAACTTGAATATTACATGTAGAAACTTCTGCTCAGTATCCATATTTTTCATAAAATAAAAAAAATTAAAAAATAATGAAACATGTTTAGTTACATGTTTCAAATGGAATGACTTTTATTTAATACCATACTATACCCTATTCCAATTTAAGTCCTGTGAAAAACATTTCAAAAACATGGGATGAGCATAAAAATATCAGTAAGCAATACATAAAGAAGGAAAACTATTATTTTTTCAAAACAATAGGTAAACCATGAATACTTTATCATAAAGTAATAATTTCACCATAAATAAGTAGAAAAACACTTCACTAAAAAAAACTCATTTCTTACTCTTTTTGTAACCAAACGATTACCATATAGCCCGTAGAATGCAACATATAGAATATAAGGTATCCTGGAACATAAAAATACTAAAATGGAATAGCCATACAGTTAACTTCCACACATATCACTAAATGGAATAACCATACAACTGACTTCCATACCCAATGGATTGGAGATTATAACGTAACCACTCATCTCTAGTTTATCCCAGAACCACCCATCATTTGGTTTATCACGTAACCACATATCAAGTGTCTAATTACTATTATATAATCATAACACATAAAATATTTCAAATATCAATATTTCACTAATAACATTTCATTTTAAATAACAATAAGTAATTTCAAGATATAGAAATACTCAATCCATTTCTAAAACCATTTTTCAATACCAAAACACCAAAAAATGGAATAAGGGGTTTCTTTTTTTCCTTTTAAAAACTTTAAGGCTTATAGATGAAGCCAAATAATGATTATGGCGGCGGAGAGCTCATTATCGTCACATATGTTAAAAACATTGCTTTTGCCTTTTAGTAAAACATTTCATAGATAAAACATTCTCTTTAAATGAAGGTAAAATTCAAAGGGGTTTATTATACACTGTGTAAAAGAAGGATGTGTATATTATCAAAACATGCCTCAATTAAAGGATATTGAGACGAAGTCCCTTACCTTGTGTCTGACTTTACTCGTTCATTATTTAATTTCATAAATAATAAACATAAGATAATTTCTACTACATTCAGAACCTTTTTAAAGTTTATTATTCCTTTTATATAATTTATTATCATAATATAAAAATTACATAATTATTTAAGTTAATATTGATGGTTTTGTCGATATTAGGTACTTGAGTCAAAAATGATCTTGTTATAATTACAATTTATCCATACGATCAAAAGTACATTATCTCCAGAATATTATTCATATATATATCATATATATACAGTATATATGTATTTATAATATTCAATAATATTTGTAGATATAAATGAAATGCAACGTTTATGTAGATGGTAAGTTGTATGTACGCATGAATGCTACTTTCATTTCTATTTCATATTTAATGGAATGAACACTAAATGTAACATCGGTATATTATATTTATATAAAACTATATATGTTATATATGTTACATAATTTCATAATTTCCTTCTTTTATACGTTACATGTATAGCATGAACGAGTCATATCACTTTGTGGGGCGGTAGTCCGCAATTCCTCAAATGAAATTATAATATTTATAAAACATGAAAAGAAAAAAAGGTATGTTCTAAATGAGAATTGCAGTATCATAGAGTTAAAAAAATATCATATATATCATATTTAATTACAATTCCATCATAATGGCCACCATAAGAGGTTTTATTAGAAGATTGAACAATCATCGTTTCGTGAGACAGTAGTTCGCCGTCCAGAGAAACAATATATTCTAAATCCATTAGATGGAGGTGTGTGTTAGTGTAGGTTGAATAATTATCATAAAAAGATAGAATATTGATGATAGTTATGTTGTTATATAAACAAATAATAATAATATCATAGGGAGTGGAGAAGGAAAAATAATGGAAATGAACTTGAGAGAAGACGTTACCTCAAATCGGGTCAGTTCTTTTGATTTGAGCCAAAGGGATCTCTTGAATTTCCTTATTCCTAGTGGAAAGATTCTAAGAGGAATTTAGGAATGTTTTGTTCTTATTGGAGAAGATTTTTGATGAGCCTAGGGGCTTTAGAGGTGTGAGTAATGAGTTAGATGTGGTGTCCTTTTATAAGTGGAGGGATGGGCTCTTTAGGAATGTTTGAAAGTATTATTTTATTATAAAATGATTTTCAATTTAAAAAGAACCAAAACTCATTAAATTATAATATAGGATGTATATAAGTATAAATAAATCATCCAATATGAATTGTACAAGTTTTGGATATTTTTAATTCCTTATCTTTTTTATTTAACCCTTTGTTAACTTATTTAACTTTTACCATGTCTTCTTGTATATTCATACTATATGGTTAATATATTTACTATAAAATGAAAAGTGACACAAAATGTATCATTAATGACATTTTTGACATAATATATTTCATTTTGATGAATATTATATTTTTAGGAGTATTTTATCATTTATTAAAATATTGATTTATGTAGAAACTCATTTATGTCAATTTTTATACTATTCATATCATAAAATTTTTAAATATCCATAACAACCTGATAAATTCGAAAACAAATCATTACTTAAAATATAACAAGTCATAATCATACATAAAATTAGTATATGGAATAAAAATTTTCAAAATAAATTTATTTTAATATATATAATCTCGTTTTTTTAAAACATTCATTAAGGAGGTAATCATTACATCATCACTGTGTCGTAATAAATTTATTTATTTGACATATAAAAAGAATAAATAAAATACCTTGATGTAAGGAATATTTTTATATTTCTAATTAAAATTTATAGTCAAATATTTCAATTATATAACCCCACATTAAAATTGTTTTAATAAAAAAATACATGTTTATGATATTTTTTTCTTTAAATAAAAAGTTATTAATGTAATTATCATACCCAAGTGGCTTCCAAAAGCCAAAATTCCAACCCAAGGATTATATTGGTCATGAATGACTCTTAAAATATCTTTAGGTTAAGTGTTAAGGTAATTTTATATTATTATAATATTTTTACCTGGAATTACCCTATTTACCTTTAACTGCTCTAAATAAAAATCAAAAGTAAATATTCACCAGAAATTATTTTCAATCCTATAAAACCACATTTTAATTACGGATGACAGTCATTCATGTCATATTTTTGACATTTAGTTAACAGAAGTGGTAAATTTTCATTTAAATGAAAAATATTGTTTTTTAACTTTTTTGAGTGTTTTTCACTATTCATCAAAAATCGAAAGTTTTCAGAAAAATACCAAAATTTTACCCAAAAATAATTTTGATATTCCGAATTCAAAAACTATGTCTATTTTAGAATTTTAAAAACATAGATGTTTCATTAATTAATTTAAAATTTATTTTCGTTGTCCAAACTAGAAAGCATGTTTGGGAGAAGTAAAAAACTACAAAACGATTTACATGTGTTTATGTCCAATTTCAAAGTGAAATTACTTCCAATGAAAAAAATGGATTAAATGGTAAAAGTATAATCCAATTAAACTTTAAAACCATTTAAAAAGATAATGTAACCATTTAAATAAATCATATGAAAAGATAATTTTGACCTAAAATGTTGTATTTTTTACTATTCATTAAAAAATGAACATTATTAGAAAAATACCAAAAAATTGCTAGAAGTAAATTTTACTATCCCAATTAGAAATAATAATTTTATTTTGTAAAATGAAATATATAAAAGTGACAAAGACTATATTTAAAAAAGGGTTCTCCATCAAAAGGTGGTAAAACAACTTTTTAAAGAATATTAGTGTATTTCTTGTTAAAAATCAGATTCATTCTTATTTTAAGCCTCTAAAATTTATTGGATAAATATAATGACATTTAAAAAACATGTGTAATCATAATTTAGTTAATTATGTTCATTCCCTGCAATATAATGGTTATGTGTTAACTACCATTTAAAATAATATTATTATTAAATTTTTTTTTGGTGTAACTCAAAGTTGTGTAAAACATAATATTTAAAAGAAACCCATTGTTGTCTGTTGAGTACACTATCAGACATAGAATCACCCTTTAAAGTAAAATTAATTTTTAATTCACAAATATTAATAAATATAAAAATGTCGTGTTCTTTATTTTCCTGGAATTTTACAATAACAATTCAATTTTATCGATTCATTAGTATTAATTCTTTAATTGAACATAGTAATTATAATAATAATATATAAGTAATTAAATTAAATATTTTAATAAAAGATCATTTTTATTAATTTTTATCTTTTTATTTAATTAAGGTTTTACTATTCTTAATGATGTTTTGCATTGCATTCTAATAATTTATTAATGTTTTATCTTTCCTTGAAATATTTTTTATTAATAAAAAATTATAATTCATTTAGTTCAGGGTTGCATGTATTAAAAGCAATCGAACACGCGACGCATATTTAAAGGGAACTACACACTAAAATCATGGGTTGTTACAATTATAATATCATAGATATTTATATTTATTTAAAAATTTAATAAATATATTCCAAACCAATTTTTTATTTACATAAATAAAATTTTAAAAAGATATTTCATATAAAAATTTCATATTATAATTTTTGACCGTTTTCTAAAACTAAATAAATTATTTTATTTTTTTCCTAATTTTTTATAATTTATAACCAATTTATAAATTAATTTATAATTCTAATATAAACACATTATATTTAAATTAAAAAAATAAATAATTAAATTAAATTTAAAACAATATTTCATCCCCTAAAAAATTTACATTTTAAAGTAAACTTCAAATTTAGTCAAAACTATTTTTGACAATTATTAAAAAATTAACAAATAATGAAACTACTTAGTGGTTATATTCACCAAGATATGGTAATTAACACGTGGAAATTACATTCCAAATAGAGACTATGATTTTTTTTAATTTTGAAAAATTTATTTCAAGGAGAGCCCCAAAAGAATTATACGTTTTTCACCATAATTTTCATTTTCTTATCAATTTCGTGGTTTTCATATGCAATTCTATTTCTCATAAAAAACATGATTATTTACAATTGAAACTAAGACATGGAAAATTTGATTTTATGATGCTCATTTTTTTATATGAAAACCCCAATGATTTTATAAAACCATTTCACGATTGTTAAAAAAGACCAAAGTCACGTCATGTTTTATATAACACACCATGATTCTATAAAAACTCAATTTTAATATCTTTGACTACTTGTTATAAATGAAATAAATGATTCTATGATAACGCACTAGGGTTTTAGTGAGACAAAAATAGGTCAAATGTAGTGTAAATATACATTAAAACCCATTTTTTTACAATATTTTGTCATGATAATTTGAAATAAATTAAAGAAATTGTGAAGAATAGCTAAAAACACACCTTTTTTTATTCACAACAGATTTAATGATATCACATAAAAGAATACAATAGGATACTACAACCTATTATAGTTTGAGGGTTGGTAAATCACCCAGAATAATTCATTATTGGACTCATAATAACTCCTATTATTTTCTAGGGCCTCTAAGATAATGGGAAAAATAGAAAAATAGAGATTTTTTTTGGTTTTAATCCATGATCATATCACAACACTCACATGCATTTCACAATGTATGAACCACTATAAATAGATCTATTAATGATAATCCTTACATTCCTCAGAATCTTATAAATGTTCACATAACCATAAGTTACAACTCACTGTAATGTTTTTTTTCATAAGTATAAATAACTATTTAATATTTAAATAATTGATATAAATGTTTAGAATTATATTTCACATAATATCAATTAATCTAAACCAAGATATAATCAAAGTCATGCATTAACTCAAAAAATTGAACAAACATGTATTTGTGGTAGAATAAAACCATAGTGTGGTGTGTTTCACCATGTCATTGTTTTCTTTTACAGAAACACAACATAGTGAATATCAACATTACATGGTTTTACATAAGTAAACAAAATTACCATATAAATATTTTAAAATTTTAATTTATTTATAATAGGTGTATCCATTGGTTTTTTTTCCTCCCTGAAAAATATTTCCAGTACCTCTTTCATGATCTTAAATTAAGAAATAAATATTCCACAACTTCCTTGGGTAACTATTAATCTATGGGAAAATTTTAATTCACCAATAATTGATATATCAAACACACTTTTAATCCATGGAGAAAAATCTTTTGATAATGATTCAATTGATCATCCAAAAAATATTCCATTATTATAGATTAACATGATCATTATTTATTCACAATCCTTTTTCATTAAATTATTTTGATAAAATCAGCCTCTTTTTAATCTAATATTCTCTATGAATTGATATAACATTGAATACCATGATCTTAGTTCATATTTAAATCCATAAAGTGCCTTATTTAATATGTATGCCTTGTTTTCATATTTATTAATGCAAAATTCATTTTTCAATAATTTTTCCTTAAGTAATCAATTAATATGCACTAACTTCACATCTATTTTTAATTAATTGAACTTATTTTATACATCTATATCCATAAATAACTACGGTATTCAATATCACTGTGAAATAAAATGTTTAATCAATTTCAATTCTTTTGACTTGAGAGTATCCCTAAAACACTAGTCAGGCTTTATTCCAAATAATTTAATTATCTTCATTAAAAATTATATAGAAAACCCACTAGGTTTTGGTATTATTTTTATCTTTTAGCATTGATATAATCTCCCATATTTGATTCATTTTGATTTAGACTATATTCTTGTCCATGGATTTTTATCAAAATATCATTTAGATTTTCCCTTTAAAGTTATTTAGATATATAAGTGATAAGAGTACCATTTAGTCTAGAGTATCTATACTTTGATAAGGTTAAAAAATATATTTTTCTCCAACAATGTTGTGTTTAAAAATTTTATCTCCTCTTTTTTATTTTTTGGGTGATGTTGTTCCCAAAAAAAACATCATTGTAATCATTATATACCTCTAAATCACCACTTGGCTCTATTAAACCCCCTAATTTCAATAATTCATCATCATTAACATAAATAATTTAACCAAATTTTCCATCTATAACATAACCATTCTTTATAGTATAAATTTCTAGGATTTATACAATCTTCCCATGCCTTTTATTTTAAAAAATTGGGTTTTGTTTTGTGTGAGTATCTAATAAATATAACTTCATCACAACTAGTTTAAAATTTTATGTAGATTATATCATTTTTTAGAATGAAATTATTTCTACTAATGATTTAGAAGTATTTCAATGATATATTTTTTATTATTATAATCTTATAAGTAATTTTATTATGTTATGGAACATGAATATGATTTTTTATTTTCTAGAGAAATGGGTTTCTTCGAAATAAATTTTTTTCCCATGTACTGTATGGTTTTATTTAAAAGTTAAATTTATAAATTTTTTTATATATAATTTCAAGAAATGGAATCAATGTTTTATTTCATTAAGTATAAATTATTTTAGGGTAAATTGTATTTATTTTTTTTAGCATTCTAATTTTTTTGGTAAATAGTTAAAAAATATTTTTATGAATAACATATATTTGATTACATAATTATGATAAAAATATAATTTATAGATTTATGAAACATATATAATTCCTTTTACATAATTTTATTCTTAAAATATCATATAAATATTATTCAATTAATACAATTAATTATTATGTCAAGATAAATTTTGGAAATATTTGTTGGTGTTGATACAGTGCTTGCGCGACATTAGAAAATTAAAATTTGGTGTCTTTGGGATAATATTAAAGAGGTATTAAAGTTTTTATCTAATTTAAAGTTAAATATTATTACTAATAAAAAAATTATACATATTTATTAATTTTAATATTATATAACAAGTTAATCATCTAAATGCTTTCCTCGCGCTTGTGCAAGGTAAGAAAGGTAAATATTCTTATCTTACAAATATTTTCATGATGAAAAAAATGAATATAATTATATAATTATATTTATGAATAATAAATTATATTTTTTTGTTAATTTATTTTTAATATTAAGTAATAATATAATTATCCAATACTCTTACATAGTGTCAACACAGTACTTATCAAATGATGATAAAAATAAAAGTAAATGGTTTTAAAAATATTTAAAAAGATAATATAGGGATGAACTCTATTTTTCATGATTTTTAGGGATAAATTTTATACTATACAATGATTTAAATGTTTAAATTTTAATTCCTTATATATTAATATATTTTTAAAGTCAAATTATGAGAATAACCCTAAAAATGAATTTATGGGGTATTTAATTTATAATTCATAAAAACCCAAAAACAATATATTAATAAAATTAGGGTCGTTAAATGGTCTATATTATCATCTATTTTCCATATAAGATTCACTTTTCACTTTAAAATTAAAATCTTGGCCCTTGAAGACTTAATATTTACAAAAACACCATCGAATTTTACCACTTTAAGGGAACTCATTTTGTCCTTTCTAGAACACATTCAAAGTTCTGTTTTATATTTATATTTTACCCAAATTATTATATAAATATAATCTTTGATTTTAATAAGTATATTTACATGATAAAATTTATTTCTCTAATGGATTTAGACTTAATTGGAGGGAGTTGGATTGAGGAACAAGGTAAGGGACTCCAAGCCTCTTTCTCCTTTATTATTTATGATTCATTATCTTAAAACTATTTTAAACATTCTCTTATTTTAGTTCCATAATTTTATTGAAATTATATTAAAATATATCTGATCCATTAATGATATTATATTAACTATTACCTCCCACCGAACTCTTTTTCACACGTCATTACTACATCAAAATATAATTTTTTTTCAAAACAATTACTTTTTATTTCTATTATCCTTTTACTCATTTAAATAACATAAATAAACATTTAAATGAAAAAAATTAGATTGATTATAAGAGAATATATTTTTAAAATGAAAATATTTTATGGTTTTTCCATTATTTTAAAACCCTTGAAAAAACATCACTCACCGAGATAATTTTTCACTACCTAAGTAAACAATTATGCTTTAATAAAGTTATGTATTTCATGGGTATTACTAAAAATTGATAAAATTATTAAATATAACATTAATATTAAATTTATTTAATTATTATGATTCAATAATATAAAATTAACAAGCATAAAAGTTAAATTAAAGCTAAATAACCATAGTCATCTTTATCCTTTAAAAACAAGCTCATCAAGGAAGATTCTATAAATGGTGAGTATTTTATGATATTTTGAACTTCCTTCCCTATATAATGATATGAATAAAATATCATGAAACATATAGACTTCA
Source organism: Viscum album (assembly GCA_963277665.1). Lineage (NCBI taxonomy): Eukaryota > Viridiplantae > Streptophyta > Magnoliopsida > Santalales > Viscaceae > Viscum > Viscum album. The sequence continues at coordinate 1,217,951,198 of OY728127.1, read as the reverse complement.
TGAAACTAATTAAATAAAAAATTACCATTACAATTATATCATAATAGCTTTGTAGATTTTGAATCAAATGACCTCAAAATGACTATCGAAAACAATACTAATTTAGTAAATGAATGAAATATTATAAAAAGTTATGAAAATGAAAAAATGATAAGAAATTGAACATGAAAAAGGTTATAAAGTAAGTTAATAATTAATATAATTTTATTATTTAATAGGTTAGTTTTTGGAGAAGGATACCTCACACCAACATCCTTTCACCAGATGTTACTTCAGTGGAAGGTGTGAGATGTGGCGGAATGTGATCTTCAAGAATGGTCTACTCCCAATAAAGATTAATATTCCCAAATATAATATGATTATCAACCTACACACAATAGTGATTAAAATATTCTCACAAACTTCATTTGACTCATACTTTACATAATATTCAATCATGAAAGAAAAAACAAAGGGAATGAAACTCACAAAAGTTTTATGTGGTTTTGAAATTACATCCTACATCTATGGTATAACACTATCAATATTTTCATTACATCTAATATAAAAAATTTTAAAATCCTAAGTGGTATTTTTTTTATTATAATACTATTTTATATGTCATAAGTATATTTATAGTACGGGTTCAAGGTTACATGTGTAACTAGTCACCTGAAATATTTATAAAGAAGTTCAATCAATTAACTAGTAGCACTAACCATTGAATTTTGGATGAACCCTTCTATTGACCACAAGTTACTATCAATACACTATTTAATTCCTCATCCTAACTATCATAACTGGTAATAAATTATAATTTCTTTTATGATCAATCATTTTCTATGGAGCATACACAAATGTTCCTAGTTGTAAGTTTCATTCATCCTATTCCATTAAAACAGACTACTTGCCACTACCGACATACATCGATCAGAAGACACCATTCTTACCATTCTTCCTTCCACTTCATATTTCATTTACACTAACCGCAACATCAACATTTTCATATATTCCTATGATCTCTTCTTCTGGTTGATTTTAATAGAAATTTAAAATTGATTCATTCCCTAACAATATCCCACATGAATATCATTTCACAAAACCTAATTGAATCCTCTATAACTTTATATTCTATGCATCATTCCTTCCGTCTACAGTTTGTAGTTTCATAATTATGATTCCATCATCCTAGTCCCATTAAGGCACCATGTTTCCTTAATATGTTTTTTACTAGTAAATTTTTGAAAATATCATCCAAAATATATTTCCTAGCTATTTTTTAAAAATAATAATTTTTCTAAAAAAAAATTAGAGGAAATTGAAATTCATTTCAATGTGTTTCATCCTTACATGAAACACCAAATTCTATTCAAGGTGAATTACACTCTGACTAATGTATTAGAGTACTCCCTCGTCTTTGAATAATTAAATTTCAATTAGTAATTTCATTTATCAAATAAATTAGTTTCATACTTTGGTTACTACAACGTATTTATATTTCTTGGTAGAAAATATAACAATGGGTTTCAATCAATACATCCAAGTGATTGTCTCCACTCTATAGGTAAACAAAAAAATTCCAATATATATGGGGTATCTAAATATCCATAAATTTCTATATCGAAAAAACCTTTTAGTCAGTCATAATATCCAAAGGATAGAGTTATATCTTCTAATCTCTTTAATTGTTGAAGGATTCGTTCTATAAATTTCTAGTTTTCCATTCCTAGATTTGACATGAGATAGCTCAGTACTCCCAATGAAGAGGCAATATCTGTCCACATTGAAATAATTTCATACATAAAACTTTTTATAATTTATGTAAATGATACATTAACCATTTATCAGACCACATTTACCATGCTTGGTATTTGTGCTTTAGAGAAATTAAAATTCTTAAAAAATAGATATTAGATGGGACTAAATCCATTCAACCCAAACCTTTTGATTATCTTTAAGATATATTCATTTGGGATAACAACAATGTTCAATATTTACTATCCCTATTAATTATAAAACCCAAAAACTTTTTGGTATGATCAAAATTTTTCATCTGTAACATTTTATAAAAGTCACACTTCATCTCTTGAATCCTTGTAATTTATGATTCCAAAATAAATATGTCATCCGCATACATAATAAATATTATTTGACTCCTTCCATCCCATTTCATCAAATATAAATAGTGGGTTTAAATTATATTTGTGAATCCTTCTTCATGTATGAAACTATAAAACTTCTAGTTTCATTGATGAGGCACATTCTCCATTCGACAAAGTTATCACTTCAGTCTATAGTTAATACAAATGTCCTGATGATCCATAATACCACTATGTTTATTTATGTAAATATCTTCCTAAAATATCCCATGAAGTAAATCCATTCTTATATCTATATGTTCATGATGTAGATCATTTAAATAATCCATGAATAGAGCCATCAGAATGGTATCATGTTTAACTAGTGATGAATTTTTTTTAGGATGTTTATTCCCTATTATTATTAGAAACCCTTCACAATTAGTTATGACTAATACCTATTTCTTCCACCTAATTAATCCTTCAAATGCATGACCCATTTTTTCAAAATTTCTCTTTTACCCTCTGGAAGATCAATTATATTTCAAGCTCTATTAAACTCCAAATAAGTCATTTTTTCCGTTATCACTAACTCTCACACTTTAGAGTCACTAAGTGTTGAAATTAATTTTAGGAATTTGTGTTATCCTCCATCCATTATAAGTTTGAAATTAATTTCATCCTCAAACCTCTTGATGGGATCTTTTCTCTATAAGATCTCTTTAGCTAAACATGATAACCTACACTTTATAATACTAGGGGTTTTTGTGCTCAATATTCTACAGTTATAACATCTGATTCCCTTATATTTGGGGCCTTCCCTTAAAGTTCATAAGTTCTCAAACATTTGGGCATTTATTCCATTGGTATAACTTCCTAAAAATATGTGCAGTCGTTTAAACTCACTGAAACATTTTGTATTCTGGTTCCCTTATTTATATTAACTTCAACTTCAATAATTGAGACATTTACTTCACCTTCTGATTCCTCCAATTTATGTCTTTTCTACAAGATACTCTCATTGAATTGAATGTATCAGATCTAGATGACCTTTCACTTTTCATCTTACCACAACTAAAATCTAAATTCATCATTAATATATCTCATAAGAAAATAAGATTTAGGCTTTTCTTGCATTATTTATTTATCCTTCACATCAATATAGGCATAGACAAGATTGTACAAAATTCCTAGGTAGAAAAATTATAGTATCTTACCATACCAAATATAATCCAGAAGTTATTTCCCAATTGAAATAGGAATTCTATTTATGAGATAATCATTCATGTTTTCTCCCTCGGAACAAATTCCCTTGTGTATCCCTAAGTGAAAATTCAGGCTATATGATTTCAATTTTAATTACATGTTCATACATTCCATTAAATAATTTTAATGGTGTGTTCCTAAAAATATCCTCTCTATCCCGATCCCATTATCTTGAAAAAAATTATAGAAGTAAAAACCATTGTACTCACCATTTCTAGATCTTAAACATTTCAACTATTTACTGTAATTTTTCCCCACTATGGATTTATGCTGAATAAAATAATTGAATATTTAAGATTTATACTTAAATATGTAGACCCATACTTATATAATTATAAATTACTATGGTAAAATAAAGATAACCTCTGTGGGACTAAACTAGGCCAAGGCCCCACACATTAGAGTGAACAGAATCTAACTTCTAACTCATGGTCTTCCAGACACTAAAATTGAATGAAACTCTCTTTTTCTTCCAAACAACACATCTATCATTAATTATAGTGTCAATATGACCAAGATTCAACATGAATTTCATTATTATAACATTTATTTTTAAAAACATTATTTCCAAGAAAACAATTTCATAACTATTGATCATTGGAAGTTGTACTTCAAGAAATTTTTTCTCCATCACAACTTGTAGTCAGATAAAGAGCCTTATTCTATTCACTATATTCCATTTTCATAGAACCTCTGGTCACTTTAAAAGCCTTGTTGGAAGATATTATGACAAATCCTTCCTTATCAACCTGATAAATGGAAATTTATTTCTTCCATGGTCTAGGGTTGTGTATGACTAATTTATGTCTCAAAATTTCTTTATTCTCCATCCATATAATAAAATTTATTTTTACCACAATTTTAGGATCTTTATCATCTACCAGGTGTA